>CM066210.1:1710000-6710000 GCA_033675395.1 Rhodiola chrysanthemifolia | reverse complement strand
TCATCAGGTGATTCTCCTTGGGATTTGCTTGATATCTGGCACAGACACCAACTGCATGAGCAATGTCCGGCCTACTGGCGGTTAGGTATAGTAGACTTCCAATCATGCTTCGGTATAGGGTTTGGTCCACCTTTGCGCCGGCTTCGTCCTTTGTAACCTTCACATGAGTTGCAGCGGGGGTTCTCTTGTGTGTTGCTTTTTCGAGATCAAACTTCTTGATCAGGTTTCTAGCATATTTGCTTTGGGAAATAAAGATGCCATCCGCCTTCTGTTTGACTTGTAAGCCAAGAAAATAAGACATCTCTCCCACCATGCTCATCTGGAATTCATTCTGCATTTGATGGACGAATTTGTCTACCAGCTTCTGGTTGCTTGAGCCAAAAACAATATCATCTATATAAATCTGAGCAATGATGAAGTCTGTTCCTGTGTGTTTCACAAACAGCGTCTTGTCTACTCCTCCTCGCACATAGCCATGAGTGATTAGGAAGTCAGTAAGCCGCTCGTACCATGCTCTGGGCGCCTGTTTGAGACCATAGAGCGCCTTCTTCAGGTGATATACATAGTCAGGATGACGAGGGTCTTCAAAGCCCTTTGGTTGAGCCACAAACACTTCTTCATTTAGCAGCCCATTTAGGAATGCACTCTTGACATCCATCTGAAACAACTTGAACTTAAGGTGACAAGCAAGAGCAAGAAGTAGTCGAATGGCTTCTAAGCGAGCAACCGGAGCAAACGTCTCATCAAAATCTATTCCCTCAATCTGAGTATAGCCTTGAGCCACGAGACGAGCTTTATTTATGGTGATGTTTCCATGTTCGTCTGGCTTGTTCTTGAAAATCCACTTTGTTCCAATAACGTTCACACTATCCGGACGTGGAACAAGATCCCAGACATCATTTCTCTGGAATTCACCAAGTTCTTCTTGCATGGCGACAACCCAGTATTCATCATTGATGGCTTCCTTGATGTTTCTGGGTTCAATAGTAGATATGAAACAGGTAAAGCCAGCCAATTGACGAAAGTTAACCTGTTTACCTCGCGTTTGTATGCCATCTGTGGGATTACCAATTACTTCACTGACAGGATGATACTTTTCAACGGCTCTTGAGGGCTGTAGGACACGAGGAGAGGCACGAGGCGTTGGAGCAGATTCCGTATCAATATCCTCATCTGATTGATGGTCATTTGTCGCAGACTGCTCAGGCTCTTTATCTGTGACTAATTCCTTATTTGGAGAGGCGATAGTAGGTTGTTCCGGATTAGGTGGGGTATCATCATCATCTGCATTATTTGTCTCAGAAGCCCCTGGAACAACGTCCTGCACAACAACATTGATTGATTCCATGACAACACCAGTGCGCTTGTTGTAGACTCGGTATGCCCTGCTGTTAGTGGAATATCCCAGAAAGATTCCTGCATCACTTTTAGGGTCCAGCTTCTGCAGATACTCTCGATCTTTAAGAATGAAGCACTGGCTCCCAAAGACATGGAAGTACTTCACCGTAGGTTTTTTACCCTTCCATAGCTCGTAGCAAGTCTTCTCGGTTCCGGATCGAATCATGACTCTGTTTATGACATAGCAAGCAGTGTTCATGGCTTCCGCCCAAAACTTTAAAGGAACATTCTTTGCATGAAGCATTACTCGTGCCATCTCCTGAATGGTTCGGTTCTTCCTTTCAACAACTCCATTCTGTTGAGGTGTGATTGGTGAAGAAAATTGATGAGTTATGCCCCTTTTTGAGCAGAATTCAGCAAGAGCAGCATTCTCAAATTCCTTTCCATGATCACTCCGAATCTTTATTATATGCTCGTCTTTATCTTCTCTTTCACGCTCCAGTCGAGTGCATAATAGAACAAATGCCTGGACAGCATCTGACTTTTCTCGCAAGTAGCTGGACCAGGTGAACCTAGAGAAGTCATCAACACACACCAGAACGTACCTCTTCCCTGAATAGCTTTCCACTTGCATAGGCCCCATTAAATCAATGTGAAGCAGCTCTAGAGGTCTACTCGTATTAATCTGAGTAGTGCCCTTGTGTGGAACTTTGATTTGTTTTCCAATTTGGCAGTCTCCACAAACAATACTTAGCTCTCCTTGGACTTTGGGTATGCCGCGAACAAGACCATCTGAAGCAATCTTCTGAAGCGTTCTTAGATTCACATGACCCATTCGCTGATGCCATAAGTTCATCTCTTCAGTTTTACTCAGTAAACATGTTGTGTTAGCATTGGGTTTACCAAGGTTCAGGAGGTAGCAGTTGTTCGATGACCTTCTTCCAGAGAGAACTGGGTCGTTATTCTTGTTTAACACCACGCACTCATCTTGTGTGAATTGAACATGATGCTCTCCATCGCACAACTGGCTAATGCTAATTAGATTAGCCTGCAAACCCTTGACAAGCAATACTTCTTTCAATCTGGGCAGGCCTTGAACGTTTAGAATTCCTTTACCAATGACCCTGCCTTCTCCTCCATCACCAAATGTCACATTTGAACTCCTTTTAATCTCCTCTATATTGGTCAGAAATGCAGAGTTGCCGGTCATGTGTCTTGAACACCCACTGTCAAAATACCACATTTCTCTTTTCAGATGACAAGTAGAACTAAAGGCAACGTGGCAAACTTCACTTCTTTGCTTAATCCTCCAAACTTGCTTCATATGCGGTTTCTGAACTTGTTTCATCTTTCTGATAGACATATGGATTTTATGACACCTTGACTTGATGTGTCCCACTTGATTGCAATAAAAACATCTTCGCCTGTCTTGCTGTCTTGTGGGATACCATGTGGGAAACGGAGATGCTTTTCTTCGAGGGTGAAGATTGGCAGGAACAACTCGCGGTCGAGGCTTAACAAAAGTTTTTCTTTGAGAACCATGTTCAGTTGGAACAAGTTGCGGTTGTGGCGCAGCTTTGACAAAATTTGTTTTTCCAGAACTCGCTCCACCTGTGAATCCAAGACCTTTGTGACCGCCACCTACCCGTTGCGCTCCCAGAATGGAGTCTAGATCTTTTGTTCCGGAATTCAGCATTTTGACTAATTTTTGTAAGTTGTTTAGCTCCTCTATTGTCTCCTCATGAGCAAGTTGGTCTGTTTCAATTTCACATTTGAGGGCATCCACAATATTAATAAGATTTACCTCTCTCCTTTTTAGAGCATCATTTTCGCGCTTTAGGTCATCCGTGACTTCTGAACGATCTCCTTGTTTTTCTTCACTCTGAAGCTTTAGGGATGAAATAACTGCCAGCAACTCCACCTTTTGGGAAATTAGCTCAGCTCTTTCGTTTTTTGCTTCAACCAACCGAGCTGTGAGGTCACAAATGCTCTGCTGATGTTTTAGTTTCAAGGTGACAATCTCTTCCTTGAGTTTCTCCTTTAGTTTCTCCATAGAGTTCTGGAGAGATTTGTTTCGCTCGACTTCAACCAACCACTGTTGATATAGTTCTTTGTAATTGTTGGCAATTTCCTCATATGTAATTTCTTCATTATCACTCCTCCTTTTTGCTATTGTGGTCTCCTTCCTGATCAACACAGCTGGTGAGGGCAACAAAATTACTGTGCTCTCCTTCTTGATCAGATTCACTGTCACTCCAGTTGATCACATAGGCATTCTTTTTCTTCTGTGTGTTGACGCATTCTGCTCGAATGTGTCCAAAACCCTCACATTCTCTGCATTGGATACCTTTGCCTTTGTTGTCTTGAACAAAGTCTCCAGACATATTTCCCTTAGAAGCTCTGCGATCCTTCTGGTACCTCGAATTGGTTGACTGACCAGAATCAGTCCCTTTAGTGTATTCTCTTCTCATATATTTCCTGAAGTTTTTGGCAAACATAGCATACTGTTGTTCTGATGATTCACCCATCTTGTCTTTGACAACTTCAGCTTTCAGACCAACGCTGGTGACCTTTGTAAGATGGTCTTCTTCATTCATATCCATCTCATGAGTCTGCAGAGATCCCATCAGTTCATCCAGTCTCATGGTCTTCACATCATTGGCTTCTTTAACGGCAAGAGCTTTCATGGCGAACCGCTTTGTGAGAGATCTCAGCACCTTTCTTACCAGCGCTTCTTGGGTCATTGGTTCTCCTAGGGCGAATGCTTCGTTAGAGATATCGAGAATCCGAGTATTGAAGTCAGCAATGGTCTCATCCTCCTGCATTCTTAAGTTTTCGAATTTTGATGTGACCGTCTCCATTCTGGAAACTTTAACTCTGGTCGTGCCTTCATGAGCAGTTTGAAGAATGTCCCAAGCCTTCTTTGCAATTTCACAGGTAGAGATCATCTTGAAATTCTTTCCATCAACCCCCGAAAATATGGCATTCATTGCTTTAGAGTTTGCCGCTTCAGCATGCTTATGATCCTCAGTCCACTTGTCTTTAGTAATGAGGCAAACTTTACCTTCTTTGTCGATAGTCACAGGGTGTGTCCATCCTTGTTCAACTTCCTCCCAAACTGATTCATCTTGAGACTTTAGAAACGCCTTCATTCGAACTCTCCAATAGCCATATTTATTTCCTTCAAGCAGAGGAGGTCGACTGACGTTCTGCCCTTCTCTCAAATCCATCTCACCGACTTCTGGATCTTACTATGTATGTCGAGTATTTGTTCTGATACCAATTGAAATCTTCCCCTAGTAGATGAGATGTTGTTCTGGTCGAGATCCAGAACAAGTACAGAAACAACTTATGCGCTGAAATAAGTAATGCGGAAATAAAACACAACACGCAAAGTTGTTACCCAGTTCGGCGTTAACGAGCCTACTCTGGGGGGCGTTCTCTAGCCCGGTGGACATCAATTCACTATTTTTGAGTATTGCGAGTACAGGAATTACCGTTTACAGAATCCCTCTTAAACTACCTGAGCCTCGGACACTCTAGTAATTGCAATCTAGGTCTCCCCCTAGATCTTTGCTCCCGCTCAGTATCCACCAAGATGATCCTCCGTGAGAATCAGCGCCTTCTCCCGAATGCGCAGTAACAGAACTTCAGTGCGTGAACCTTCAGTGTAGTCCTTCGATCAATCTGCTGAGCACCAGCACAGATTGAATCCGAGCGCCTTTGAGTAACCAGTGACGATTAACTCTCCGGCCGAATACGAGCTTAGTGAATAACCAGTTACGATTAATTCACCGCCGTTAGCCTCCTCCTCCCTTCAATGAGTATGAGCGTGATTTAATATCTCCGTAAGTGCTGACTAATACCGAAGCATTAGCCCTCCTTATATAGGACGGTAGAAACCCTAAACTGAGTAGGATTTCTATTCTAAACCGCTTATCTCAATTAGGAAATCTTTCCTAATATCTTGCGCATATTTCTTGTAGATAATCCTCTATTTGAATCTTCAATCTTGATTAGGCAATCTTCGATTATCTTTTCGACTAAGATAGCTTCAAGCGCAAGCAACCGACTCTCTTTGATATCTTCGATAATCATCATAGCACCAACTTGCTAAAAACCGGACTTGCCAAATCCGTTCTGCTGCTGCGTCAGAGTTGTGCTACGTCGGCTGAAACAAGCTTCCAAATCTGAATTTGGAAACTTCCAATTTCTGTCCAAGCACCTGCAACCGCCTTGATCTCCAACGGTCGACTGTGTTTCCAAATCTGTATTTGGAAACATTCCATCTGCTTCAGCTTGTTCTAGGACAGTTGTCTCTGCTAGACTCGAACAACAGCTTGAACAACTACACTAAGTTTTGCCAAACTACATGCCATAAAACTAACACTTTGTTTTATGCGTTCTTGTTTGGATTTGTGGCTATAAGGTTCAAGATTCATTTTCCTGCTAGATGAATTAAAATCGTTGGTTTTTTAGCATAGATCCCTTTATTGTGTTGATGATTGATGTCTTTGAATTGTTACTGATTTGATATGATTAAATTTGGGATCATTTGGTAGTACAAACATGCACAGTTCCTACTTTGTGGCTTGAGTCTCTGACTAGGCTCATGTGGAAGTGTGTAAGATTTGATATTCAATCTGAATTCATTCATTTTATGAGGTTTCAAGATGATGTTGCTCAAACTTTCATTTTCTGATTATAATTCTTGTTATCAACTGGCTGTTGCTCTAACTTGCTGAAACTGAATGTGTAGTTTCTGACTTTTTCTCAAACTTGCTCAGTTTGTTACTCAAAGTTGCTCAAGCTGAATTCAATCATTCTTGTTATCATTTATGATTCTGTATCTTGCTCAAACTTTAATCTTCTACATAATGCTGTAAATTTAATCTTGCTCAAACTTTAGTCTTACCATCTAATGATCTTATCATATCCTTGCGCAAAAAAAAAGAACTACTTGATTTTTCTACGTATACTATATTTTGTTACAGGATTTATTCGAATTTAATGTTGATGACGAGAAGGCCAAACAAGTGCTATTTGACTTTTGTGCACAAAACTATCCAAACTGGATGTTTCGTCTACGAGAAAAAAATTATGCACCCTTCAAGACGTTGGCTAAGCGAATGAAGATGGTGTCAGAACATATGGAACCATTTGACTGGCGGAGTCTTATTAATTATTGGAGTAGTGATGATTTTCAAGTTACTTTTCTTGTACTACTACTGTATCAATATTTATCATAATTTTAATAAATTTATACTAATTAAGAATTGTTTTTGATACAAAATGGAAGAAAAAAAAGCTCAAGAAACAAACTAAACCGATCGAAGAATAAGCTTCAACAAGCTGCTGGAACTGATCCTTTTGCCTTGCAAAGATACAAGAATGTAGGTGTTCTTGATCTATATATTTTGACCCATTTTAGAGTGTTATGTGTTACACCAATCTTAGCCACACATCCAACCCCCGTGCTTTGTGGGCTTGCCACGTGTCCAAGTACCCAAAATCCAAGAAAGCAAAAAGCAAACAGTAAAACCCAATACCCAAAAATTCACTATTCCGGCACTATTCCTGCCACTATCAACCAATCAGAAGCTCTGTAACACATAACACTCTAAGAAGCTATAATATTTGAGCGCCCTCCTTGACTAGTATATAATTTAGAAATAAATTCAAGTTTGATGATGCACTGAATCCTTTAATGTGACTACTTATAGTAGTATCTTGTTGTCTACTGATACAAAAAATATATAATGGACTTATGTGCTATTCTAACTAGTTTTTACCTTTTTTTAACAGGAGATTGAAGGAAAATCAAATAATCCCTTGGATTTGTGGGTCCAAAATTATACGAAGAAAGATTCTACTTTTGTCAACAAACGCAGCCAAGATATATATGTGAGTAGAATAATCAATAATCAATTATTATTTTTAACTTCAGTGTTTGAATTTTCACACGTGTATGTAGATTTTCTAATGGTTTGATTTAGTTTTGATACAAATTTAATTTATAATTTTCCTATATCTCATCATATTTTTGTTTTGTTAGGAAAAAGTGCAAAGTAAAAAGGCAGAAGCCCTTGCACAAGGTGTGTCTTCTTATGATGAAAATTTAGGATTTAGTGAAGTGTGTGGACCTCCAAAATCTGGAACGGTTATCGGATATGGCCGCGGGATTCGACCTTCTATGATATTTCCTTCATCTAAAAGTCAAGCTAATGAAGCATTAAAGAAAGATAATGAAGAGTTAAAGAAAAAGGTGAAACTTTTAACATCAGAAGTAAGTGAGATGAACTTTTCTTAGCTTTGACGGGGATGCAGCAACATCAAAATGATGAGGTACTATTATCCCTAAAATTTCTTTATCTTTAGTGAGAACTACTCATTGATAAAGACTAAATTTTTTTTTTGTAAAGGTGCAGGTTCAAGCTACCGGGGAAGATGATAGTGATGATGAAAGCATGCACGAATAGGAAGAGGATGGAGCATAAGGCTAGTGTGACGAACAATATAGGGTTTTTATTTTTTACGTTTAAGTTTCCTTTCATGTTAAGCCATATTTGTATGAACTAATACCCAAAGTTTCATTTTTGTTCAGTCGTGATATTAAATTTACTTAAAGCAATCATTTTTATATGAATTGGTGATGATTTTAGGATGTTACTTAATTATTAAATGATTAATATTGCGATCATCAAATTTTAATTGGTAAATCTTTAGTGGTTGCAAAAATAATTTGTTGCCATGATTGATATGGTCATAGAAGAAAAATATTGTGATGTTTGTGGTGATTGCAAATAAATTTATTAGCGATGACCTATGTGGTCGTTAAAGTTCTAATGTGACCAACTTTAGTGGTTGCTCAAATATGTTTTAGCGATGACCCCGGTGGTTGTAAGAGGTTCTATTGCGACGTCCTTGATGGTTGCAGAAATTTCTTTTAGCAATGAAATAAGTGATTGCAAAAACATTAACTGTGAAAACTTTAGTAGTCGCAAAAATATCTTTTGGTGATGACCTCGGTGGTCGTAATAAGTCCTATAGTGACCTCTTTGGTGGTTGCTGAAATATCATTTTGCAATGACTTAAGTAATCGCAAAATAGTTTTTGTGATATCTCAAGCGGTCGCAAAAGTCTCTTTTTGTGATGGTTGAAGTGATCGCATAAGTGTTATGTGATAGCTTCGGGGTCATCGCAATAAATACTAAATGTGATGACCGGATAAAGTCATCGCTAAAACTTTCTGCGAGGGAACCTACTGCAACGACATGCGACAACCGTAAAAGTCATCACATAAATTGATATGCGATGACTTTTTGACATTCCGCGATGACTCGAAGTCATCACCGATCACGTTTTTTTTGTAGTGATTCTGTCCTTCTTTCAGATTCATCTTGAACGGATGCTGGATCACACTCTGTTTGTTGAGTGTCCTGTACTAATACCAATTTTAATAGCTATATGTATACCGAGATGACCAAATAGCTAGTGTTCGAACAACTGGTTGTACTAGTTACGCAGAACAGTTATAGAGCAACAAAAATAATAACTGTGAAATAGAACACATATGAATTGTTTACCTAGTCAGCGTTAGCGAGCCTACGTCTTGGGGCTTCTCCTATGCCCAGTGGAAAGCAATTTACTATGTTCTTGTGTAGAGTGCAACGGACTTACATTTATATACTAACTCTCAAACCGCCTATTCTCTAACACTCTAGTAATCTTTTATAAACATTACCATCTTCTTCATAAACATCATCATCATAATAAACATCATCATCATCAACATCATAGACATCATTATCATCATCATGACCATCATCATAAACATCATAATCATCGTCATCATAGACGTCATTAATTATCATTATCATCATCATTATAATTATCATATAAGGAGAATAAAATTAAACAAAACTAAATGAAATTTAAAATTTGAACTCTAAAATATATACACAATTTTCTTTTATTTAATACTCACGAACAGAGTTAGGATCATATAAGAAACAATAATTCTTATCAGAAATCAGAAGTAACAACAATCGTTCGTGTTTTAGGGTAAATTCGTCATTTGTGCATTGTGAAATATTCTTCCAAGATCAAGAACAAAAAAACCCCAATTCAATAGCGCTTCCTCAATCCCTCCAATCGTCGTCGTCCTCTTTTGCGTTCAATCACAAACCATCGCTAGCCCCACTCTCATGCCTCAATTGGGGTTCGCAAAGTTCGCGTCTTTTACTCCTTTAAAAAAAATTAAATTCCACTATGATAAGCAAGGAATGCACAAGTCCCAAACTCATACCGGTGCATCCAAGGGGGTTCGAACCGTCGAACTCTTGATCATTCGACCAAGACTATGACCGCTAAACCACTACCCATGATGCGTCTTTTACTCCTTGAACCTCGCGCTGACAGAAGTTCACTAACAGCAATCTATTTGCGTTGCTCGGTGTTGTTGTTTTCCGAAAAGCACCACATTGGGTCTCCGAAATCAGATGATTTGGTGGAGCAGCCGCTGTTTGAAATCCCGCTGGTGCTTTTCCCCGACGCAATTCTTCAGCTGCATATATTTGAGTTTCGGTAGAATAATTATGCACACGCTGTTTCAAATCGATCTCCGATTCGGCGTGATATACACCAACGTAGCTACAGGAACCGACGAATTCGGCTGTGTTGGCGAGGTCATCAAGCATGAGAAGCTCGTGGACGATCGATTCTTCCTGATCTGCAAAGGGCAGGAACCGACTTAAGGTTCTACCACTATCCGAAATCATCAAACGAAATCGTAAACCTTTAAATTCGTAGACCACATTCAAGTTCACCTTCAAATATCTCCGTAAACCATAAAATCGTAGACCTACTATAATCGGAAAGCTTCAAACCCTAAAATCCGTAGACCAAATATCGTAAACTTGGTTGATTGTCTTCGAGTTTGTCTGCTTTGCTTTGTCCGCCATTGTTTCATTGTTTTTGATTGATCGATTTCATAGTTTGATTTTTGTGGATTTAGATCGAGTGAATCGGGGGATTACGATTTTGATTGATGTTTTTTTCCCTAACTTGCCCTGAGAACGTTTAGCCTCCTCTTCTTTGAGGCATTAGTCTCAACAGGCACCATTGTAATTGGATTATAAAATTTGATACTCATTAATAATATTGAGACTTGCTCCCTCTTACAAAGAAAAAAAATTGCCCTTTAAGAATAATTAATCATTAAATAATTACGGAATTGAATACAAATCTTAATTTATCATGACCGTACATTAATTAGAACGGATGAATGATAATTAACATAATTTAACATACTAACATGTGTGTTCCAAATCGCCTCGGTACGATGAGTACGCTGCTCACTGAGGACTGAGTCGTCAATCGGACCAGGATGAATTATGTCATCCGCGTCCATATTCGGATGCAATATAGCTTGCGATGGTCTTTGGGAGTCCATATCTACATCACAAATATTTCAACAATTCAATATTATCAAAAATAATTTAATATAAACACAACTTCAACAATTACAACATTTCATCATCAAATTCATCAATAAACACAACATTTAACAATCAATATTATCAAAAATTCATCAATATTAACAATATTGACAAGTACAACATTTCATCTATATTATTATCAAAAATTCAATATAAACACAACATTTCATCAGAAATTCAACAATTACAACATTTCATCAATAGTATCCAAAATTCAATATAAACAATCAACTTCAACAAATTCAACGATTAACAATCAACAATTAACCAAACTCTATTCTTCTAAAACCCTAACGTACATAAACAACTAACAATGAACCCTCAAATTAACAACTAACAATACAATTCAACTCATTACCGGTTTATGGCGAACCGAGATCGTCGGAGACGGGCGCCGGGTGAGATCGGCAGAAGTGTGGGGAGTTGGGACAAATCGGCGGAATGAAGAAGAAAAAAGAAACCCTCGATTTTTTATTTCAATGATGCCGGTTCCCCGAAAACCGATACCATTATGAATACCGGTTCCCCTAGAATCGGTATTGACATGTATGCCACTTCATCTCCACTTGGTCCACGTAGGCCCAAAATCGAGCCACATCATCAATTTTAAACGTACCGGTAGCTGGGGAAACCGGTAATAATATAACCGTTTGTCGACTACCGGAATTGTACAAAAATGAAGAGTACCGGTTCCTGGGGAATTGACATTAACCAAAATGAGGTATTCTGGATATTTGAGTGTCAAATGAGATATTTGAGTGTGAAAATGGATTACATTGGATAGAAACTCTCTAAATACAGATAACTTGTTTGTATTGTTATTTAAGACCTTAAAGAACATCATAGTTCGATTTTCAAATATCAGTCATGGTTTCATCTTTCCCTTCTCTGTCGATGAATATGTCTGTATCAGATTTTCACAACCATCAGCATCTAGTAAATCGCCCTAAATCCAAGCTTGTAGTATCAGGTATGATTAATTGTATGCCCAGGAGTTTTTCTCTTACTTGTTTCCCTTTTGTGTTGTTTCTTAGAATATCATCATCGTCATATATATGATGAGAATCAGATGGGAGTTGGACTACTTCATATATATAATAATAACAGTGTGGTTTTAATGCTTTTCATTTTGATTTTGTAAGCAGCATCATTGGATGGTGAAGTCCTCAACCGGAAGAGTCAATTGGTATGATCACCCTCTCTTGTAGCTATCTATATTACTATCAAAAATGATTTTTCTTACTGTTTTATTTTTACTAAATTTGCAGTGTTATGAGGAGACAAAAGAGAGAATCAAAAGGTTGTTTGACAAGGTAGAACTGTCGGTATCAGCATACGACACCGCCTGGGTAGCAATGGTCCAGTCACCAACATCTCCTAACAATCCTTGCTTCCCTCAGTGCTTGAACTGGTTACTCAATAATCAGCTCCATGATGGCTCCTGGGGAATCAATCCTCATGAACCAATGTTAGTCAAGGACATGCTCTCCTCTACGCTTGCTTGTGTCCTTTCACTCAAAAAGTGGGGTGTCGGCGTCGAACAGATGAACAAAGGTCTAATGAATTATTATAATATTTCCAGATGGTGTTGATTTAAATCTATCCTCCTTCTGCAGGTGTTCATTATATTCAGAAAAATATCAATTATGTAACTGATGAAAAGCAAGTATCCCCAGTCGGATTTGAAATTATATTCCCTGGCATGATAGATCAGTGCGCAAGGGACTTAAATTTGAACCTTGCTTTAGAAGCAGCACCCTTACGTCTTTTGTTCCAGAAACGAGACTTGGAGCTCAGTAGGTACTTCTTTTAGTAACTCTTATCTATTAATATTGTCCCTCCTTGTGATTCCTAACTTCTTTTTACAGCTAAGGTATATAAAAAACAAAATATCACAATCCTGTACTAATAATCTCAAGCTGCTTGCAACATTACTTTGGATTTATTTTGCTATTTTAGTGGATTGTTCTCTGCATTTCGTTTTTAAGATAAAGTTTTTTTTTATTTTAAATTTACTAGAGTTATTGAAAGCAATTTGCCTGGAAGCAAAGCTTACATGGTGTATGTTTTGGAGGGAATGAGAGAGTTCGTAAATCAGGAAACTATTTTGAAATATCAGAGAAAGAACGGCTCTCTGTTCAATTCTCCATCCACCACGGCTGTTGTTTCTACTCGCTTCTCTAACTCTGGTTGCCTTAGTTACCTTCAATCTATTTTAGATCAATCCGAAAATGCAGGTATATATGCTTTCAGGACATTTAGAGTCTTATGTGTTATTGTAATGCCTACTAACCACATACTTATTAAATTAATCTATTTAGCTTTGGTCCATGCCTTCAGTTCCCACAGTGTATCCTTTGGACATATATGCTCGCTTATGTATGGTTGATGCCCTAGTGCGTACCGGAATTGACCATCATTTTCCAACAGAGGTTCAGAATGTACTGGACGCAACATATAGGTAATTCTCTCGTTTAATTGGTAATAATGATTGAGGTTTGTTCTTTTTGATAATTAATTGTTGAGAACCTTGTCACGTCCATGTGTAGTTGTATATTTTGTAACATTGATGAAACAGATCCTGGGAGCAGGAGGAAGAAGAGATCTTCCTAGATGTGCCCACATGTGCAATGGCATTCCGTTTGCTGCGGGTTAATGGCTATGGAGTTTCTCCTGGTAATTAAGTCTTTCGATTCATGAGTTACAAAGTAAATATTTGAAAACCACTTTCTTAAAAATTCGGGTCGTAATATCTCTTCACCTAGGTCCACTGGCGCAATTCGCAACCGAATATGACTACTTGAGCTCATTAGCTGGGCATTTGAATGATACGAATGCTGTTCTAGAATTACGGAGGGCGTCTGAGGTCATTGCACGGTCAGATGAATCAGTTCTGAAGAAAATAAATGCCTGGTCCCATCCGTTCCTAAAACGATACTATGTTGACGATCATGTCCATTCAGATAACCTCAAACTGCGTATTAGACAAGAAGTAATTTTGTGGTAAATGTTGACGTGTTTTTTTGTTTGTACTTTAAGAGTGGTGTATTTGTTGTGTTGCAGGTAGATGATGCTCTGAAATTTCCATCCCATTTGAGTTTGGAAGGGTTGGAAAACAGGAGATTCATAAATATTTATGGCTCAGGAAATTCTAAGGTTCTAAAGACATCATATAAGTAGGTTCCTCCTTGAACCTTCAATTAATTTACATGGAAAATATCATAGAAATGAGTCGTTATAAATTAATGTCTCAGCTGCACAAATATTGATAACAAGGAGATTCGTAAACTTGCTGCTGAAGATTTCAACAGCAACCAATTATACCTGCGCGAAGAATTCAGATATTTTGAGAGGTTTAGTTTATCATGTACATGTACATGTACGTTGTGATGATGCCTAACGGTCGCGATTTGAATTTCTATAATTTATGTATGTTATGCAGGTGGGTTCGCGAAAACAGATTGGACGAGCCTCAGTTTGTTAGACAAGGGGTGTGGCAAATGTACTTCACTGCTGTGACCATCTTTGTGTCTCCTGAATTATCAGATGCCCGTCTAGCATGGGCCAAAAGTGCTCTGCTAACGCTTGTCGTGGACGACTTGTTCGATGTAACCGGATCTAAAGAGGATCTTGAGAACTTCATACATTTAGTTGAGAAGTAAGCCTGCCTTGTCATATCATAAATGGTTTAACATGATGTGATTTTCAAGATATGTGTAAATATATTAAGCAAAATGATGTAACAAGAAATTTATAACTCCCAGGTGGGATCTCAATTTAGCAATTGACTCATTCTCTGAGGATGTGAGAATTCTATTCTCAGCACTTCATCGGGCAGTCACCGAAATTGCAGAGGCGGCTAAGAATTATCAACAACGTGATGTGACAAGTCACTTGATTGATGTTGTAAGATTACTGAATAATTAGCTTTACCATTTCAGTTATTGAAATGAAGATTTTGATATGATCTAGCTAGTAATGCTCATCGTCTTAACTTGGGCTTCTGATGCGCTTTTCTACCAGTGGCTTAAAGCGACCCGTGCCAAGTTCATAGAAACAGAGTGGCACCGAAATGGGTACTTGCCGACATTGGATGAATACATGACAAATGGATTTGCATCTTTTTCTGCGGATCCCATTGTTCACCCAGCAACTTACTTCGTCGGACCTTTGATATCGGAAGAGGCTAACAATGGTGCCGAGTTCCGCAATCTTAGCAAAACCCTCGGGATCATTGGGCGTATTCTGAACGACATTGCAAGTTTCGAGGTAAGCTGATGTCTGCTGAATAACTTGTGTTTTTTTTTATTTCTTAAATTTTGATTTTTCAGTAAAAATATTGGAATGTTGCCACTTTTCAGAGGGAATCTACAGAAGAAAAAATGAATGGGCTAGCACTTCACATGGCTCATGCTGCTGATTCTAGCAAAGAAATGGTGATCGAAGAGTTGATGGAGATAGTTGAACTTAGGAGAATGGAGCTGTTGCAGCTTGTTTTGGGAAAGGACACTGAGGTTCCAAATGCTTGCAAGCAAGTGTTTTGGAAAATGAGCAAGAATATTCACACCTTTTACCAGCACGGTGTGGATCTAACAACTTCAATCGAGGTCTTGAACCTTGCAGATTCAATTCTGCATGAGCCAGTATCGTTTGATTAATACGCAACTTCCTACTCCTAGCAAGCTCTAGGCCGATGTCCTACTGAAAATCATCTCTACATATTCCCTTTCAATATTCAAGTTATCCTTGTCCAGTTGTCCTGAAAGTTTGGTGTCATGAATTTTTCTACGTTCACATGAATGGTGGCAGATGTCTTTTTTATAGCATTCATAACATTGTAAACTTATGGAAAATGAACCGTTCTTGAAATGTCAAGATGTGATATGAGAACATATAAGCGCACCTTTCGTTTACTCAAGCAACATGTTAATGTTATGACATTCCTCCCAAGGTCCTGCAAAGAGCTGTATACCTTCAACGGCAAACATTTGAGATCAAGTAGTTTTAATAGAGATATTGGAGCCTCCGTCAAACTTTTCCAAAGCAAACATTTCATTAGCACAGAGTAATTCAACTTTGACATTATCTTTTTGAAGTTAATTATGCTTACATAAAAATTATCAATCATATAATAATCTCCATTTTCTTTAATACCTGTGGAGGAACTAGGGCTGGGTTCGGTTAAAAAACCGAACCGAACCGAATCGATTTTTCGGTTTTGCCCAAATCAGAACCGAAAACCGAACCGATTTGTCAGTAAACCGACTGTCGGTAAACCGATATAAAATATTCGGTTTCGGTTCGGTTTCGGTTTTGTCGGTTTTGGTTCGGTTTTGTCGGTAAACCTGACTTCCGTTGCCCTTTTGGAGGTCTAAACCTTCGAATCTGCCCTTGGTGTCAACTATAAAGTTGTAGCCCTTTGAATTAACTTTCCAACAAGCTAAATTTCGACTCATTTGGACACCGTATGGGCTCTAGGCATGCAAAATACGTCGCAAAGGTCCTTGGAAAACAATATTCGGTTCGGTTCGGTTTTACCGACATTCTCAAAATGAAAACCGAAACCGAACCGATTTATATCGGTTCGGTATGATAAACCGAAATTCGGTTCGGTTTGAGGTCGGTTCGGTTTCGGTCGGTTCGGTTTCGGTTCGGTTTCGGTTTTCGGTACAAAAACCCAGCCCTATGTGGAACTGTCAATGTCAAAATATGGGGCTTCACGAAGCCTCATTTTTCATCATGCAACACCCCTTTATAATTTACAGCCCCTCATTTTCAGCTGTGCCATTCAAATGAGTGGAAAACATGCGATACATAAGTATTTATGGTCCTATAGTGATTCATTTGTACCCGAGTAGTAAAAAAGTGCTCATGTAATATGTACAAGATGTATTCGTCTAATACTTGATTTGTATGTGATGTAAAACCCACAATAAAAAAACAGAACAAAAAGACATCATATAAGTGTTGAAAAATGTGTTTAACAAGTGTGAAGAAAATGGTGGTGCGCCCCAATTTTGAGCATAAAGGAAGCCTTGAAATAATGTGATAAAATTATGATCAAATACCTTGCGACTAAATGTATGAAATCGAATGTAGAATTGTCAAAATCGAATTGATATCGAATGAGAAATCGATGCCCAAAGTTGGACCAAAACTAATGGTGACATGACTTTGGAATGAATGAATATGTGAATTGATTTCACTTGAGTGAAATCAATTGTCCTACATTGGGGAAGCCAAATAAGAACAATTTATGTTCATATATGATTTCATTATTATGCTTGTTAACATAATAAAAGAAACTCTCTCACAACACCCACTTGAGCCCAGGGGAAATCATCGTAAGCCGGCCTTATCTCATCTATCATATCTAACCTAAATGGTTAAACAAAATGATGTAACAAGAAATTTATAACTCCCTGGTGGGATCTCAATTTAGCTACTGACTCATTCTCGGAGGACGTGAGAATTCTATTCTCAGCTGTTCATCGGGGAGTGACTGAAATTGCAGAGCCCGCTAAAAATATCAACAACTAACGTGATGTGACAAGTCACTTGATTAATGTTGTAAGATTACTGAATTAGCTTTACCATAAGATTTTGATATCATCTAGCTAGTAATGCTCATCGTCTTAACTTGAGATTATGATGCATTTCTACCAGTGGCTTGAAACGACCCGTGCCATGTTCAGAAGCAGAGTGGAACCGGAATGGGTACTTGCCGACCTTGGATGAATACCTGACAAATGGATATGCATATTTTGCTGCGGATCCCGTTGTTCAGGCAGCAACTTACTTCGTTGGGCCTTTGATATCGGAAAAGGCTGTCAATGGTGCCGAGTTCCGCAATCTTAGCAAAACCCTCGGGATCATTGGGCGTCTTCTGAACGACATTGCAAGTTTCGAGGTAAGCTGATGATGTCTGTTGAATAACTTGTTTTTTTTTATTTCTTAAATTTTGATTTTTCAGTAAAAATGTTGGAATGTTTCCACTTTTCAGAGGGAATCTACGAAAGGACAAGTGAATGGGCTAGCACTTCACATGGCTCATGCTTCTGATTCTACCAAAAAAATGGCGATTCAAGAGTTGATGGACATGTTAAAGTTAGGATTTAATATGCTTTAAATTAGTGAATAATTAGTGGTATTTTATGATTCATTACTTTTGTAAAAGGCTTTATAAGCCTGAATTTCCCAATGAGTAAAACAATCGATTTCATTGTATTTGATCTTCTAAATCTAACAAGTGGTATCAAGAGCGAAATTCTGAGTCGATGTTTCGGCGGCAGTAGCCTCCATGCTGCTGTCCGCCGGATTAGAGAAGGAAGTGAGAGGTCGATAATTGGAGATGAAACAACAGGTGATTCAAGGTGATTAAATGACGGTTTCCGTCAGTTGGGCTGACTGGTCAGGGGCGGAGTCAAGCCGCGCCACGCATCTAAGAAGTCGAGGCGAATATCAGCACGAGTAATTGAGAGCACAGAGTATGACCGGATTTGAGAACACGTCGTTAGCCGAGATCCGAGCGGTGAGATGAATTTGTCCAAAGTGGCGATGCCTTGGAGGAAGCAGGCGGTTGATGAGGAGCATTGATTAGTGGTTGCCGGAGTACCAGCCGGTGGAGAAGACTTCGTTTGAAATCGAGACGATGAAGTAGCCGCTTCCAAAGTTGAAGTGGATGGAGTGTTGATTGTGACGGTTGAGAGCGAAGAAAACCAAAACCAGTTGAGGCGAATGTTGTTTCGCAGGTTTGTGGAGTTAATGTCGGCGGAGGAATCGAGCTCTTCATCATCCTCAAGCGTCGAGGACTCTGCGCAAGTCAAATCGGAGCAGGAAAATTAGGTGTTAATGTGGTTTCTGAAACTCCATATTTGATGGGTTGTGAGAACTCTACTGTTGAGGTGATTCATAAGGTACTGAGAGGATGTTTGGCATTAATTAGAGATTTGTGAATCCCGCTAGTGTTGAGGTTTGATGACAGTGAAAGATTTTGGCCAGATAAGGAGATCATAACGACTCATCCTCAAGATGGCAAGCAAGGCTTGATAGTCGTGATTGTATGAAATGTGCTCCCACTTTGAATTTGTAGTGTTGGAGAGCTGAGTCCAGGATGATGTCAAGGTGCCGGACACTGAACCAGTGGCACGAGTTGAAGGAAGTATACTGAACTTTGGTATGGGATCAGTTGTTTTTGAAGATGTTTGATAAATTATCGAAGCGAGATGTGGTGGATGGGAGGCTTCAGTTTGCCGATGAATGTTGATTGAATTTTTGCCGGGGTCAAACAATGAAGACAGTCATAGATGAGCATTGAGCATTAGAACACCTCTCTTTTGTTTGAAACGAGAGGCTGAGGAGATATGATTTTAAGGTTAAACCCAAGGTGCAGGCTGGTGTAGGAGGAGGAATAGAAGTGAATGCTGCCTGTGAAGTTCATGGCATTAAGGCTTTAAGTAAGGGCTTAGAAAAATGTCATGATGTGAGGGAGGTCTACGCGAAGTCACTGAAGATTGAGGAGAGACTCGCGCCGATGAGTTGATGTTTGTGATTGAGCAGGCATTAGGAAAACTAGTTACCGATAGAGTATGAATAGAGAAGGTGGCATCGGAAATTGACAAAGCGAAAGAGGACGAGAGTAAGCCTTTTCAGAGCTTGATATCTTCCTAGTTGTGGTGGCTGAAGTCAAGAATGCCATGGAAATAGTTACGGCTTGCCGGGAGTTAGAATCTTTGTTGAGCATAACAGGTGTGTGACCGGGTGAATCAATAAGAGTGCAATGTCTGATGATGAATCTGATGGTACAACAACAAGTGATTAATTTTGGGAAGATGCTAGCAGTTAGACTCTGCTGCCGTTTGAAGTGATATGTTTGGGGAAGATGTTTTTGGAGTTATTCATTGGACTCAGCTGCTGATAGATGTGACGAGCCAACAGACTCTGGAGAATGCAATGATAAAAGGGACTAGTTCATGTTGTGCAGATGGCAACTAGGAGGATTAGGCAATGCCAAAGAAAGTGAAGCGTGAAGGTGATGAAGTTTATGATCTGACAGCAGAAAATGGTTTCTGAGGCAGAGATTATTGTCAATTAATCTGAGGGATGGATGGATGGATGGATTGGGATTGAAGTTATTTCCCTGAAGAAGTGGCCATGGTCTGATAGCAATGGTTCATGTGTGAATGAGATAGTGGGTAATTGGGTTGAATCAAGTGATTCAACTATCAAGTTATGGTCCTTGTATTGAGACGAGGATAATGACACTACAAATTTTGCAAAAATTTCCGACACAAATTTCCGTCGCAACAAAGTCGACAGTCAAAATGACGAAAAAACAAACGTCACATTTCCGACTTAATTCCGTTACCCGCAAACTATCGTTGATATTCCAGCACAATACCGTCAATATCCTTCTGTCATTGGTTCGGCAACGACAATTTTCAATAATTCCATCTATTGACAGTCAGATTTCCGTCAATATTATTCCGTCAAACGTCTGTTATTATTTCGTCGAGTAAACATTTTCAATGTTTCCGTCATGTGTCCATCCGTTTGCCGTCAATATCAATCCGTCAAAATTCCGTCATTTGTCCGTTGGCAAAAAATATTCAATGTTTCAGTCATTTGTCCGTCAATATTGTTCCGTTACATATTTAGTTACCGATTATTTTGACCGTTGGTAATTTCAGTCGAAAATTGTAAACTGATGTGATGGAGGGACAATATAGACAACGCTTAATAATAAAGCGCTGTTTTAGGTGAACTCACAACAGCGCTTACTACAAAGGCATTGTCATCCCTATTTAATTACTATTCCGTCTCTGTGAGGGAAAAGCAATGGACCGTTGCTGAATGTCCGTCACCATAACATGTTATTTCCGTCAACAGGTGACGGAAAATGGACGGAATGTGAACGGAACAATTTATGCAACTTCATTGTTGCGCTATATATATATGAGAACTCTTGAAATCATTCATCCCAGCACATTCATTAACAACATACTTCCTTCAAATCGTCAACATGTCTCCTTCATTTGACCTTGTGAGTTTCCCAGACAATCCACGTGGATTTGCTCGTAGAGATCACGTTATACCTGTTGGCAGACACGCTGATACATGTGCGCGAGCTCATAATAAGCAAGGAAGGGGTGCACGACACAAGATCCGTTCCACCAAGTATCCGGAGCATGAATTCATAACAAATGCAGTTGGCACATTAAGGGAGCGAGGAGGTGAAGTGATTCATTTGCCTACAAAGAATTAAAAGGGTTAGAAGTAATAAGTAATGGCACACAAAAGGGCAGTCTACAACTATATATTGTACTGCATTTTGATATAATTAATCAAGAAATAACTTGCCTATTTTCTCTTTCTCTTCCTGCTACCCCATCCTATTCACCTTCTTCCTATCTCTACTCACCTTCCTGCATCAATTTGGTGCTTTCACTATGCCTGACACTCGCAGCACGACGGAGACTCTCGCAGCACTTACACAACGTGTTGATGCGCTCGGCCAAAGACAAACAGAAGAAACCACGCGGCATCAAGAAACTCTTGATGAACTGAAGGAGATGATTAAGCAAATGCGAGGTGAGATGCAGGAGATGAAAGTTCGTGAAGCCCGCATAGAAAAACAACCGTGCGACATCGCATCACCCTCCCAGAACCAACCCCCTTTGTTACCAACACCCCCAGACATACAACCATTGGTCCCTATGGGTAACACCGCGCGGGGATCATGGAATCCAGGTTCGCAGCCGATGACATTGCTACAAGAAACGACACTCCTGCGAAGTAGTGCCTATCATCCCCAAACGGATGGGCAAACCGAAGTTCTTAATCGAGTATTAGAGGACTATCTCAGATGCTATGTCCATGACCATCAGCGGAACTGGCTTGAGCTCCTACCTTGGGCTGAGTTACATTATAATACAGCCTTGCACTCAGCAACTAATATGACACCATTTCAAGCTGTGTACGGACAACCGCCACCTGCGATCAAAGAATATATCCCTGGGCTTGCCTCCAATGTCTCAGTGGATCACCTCTTGACCATGCGCACACAACTCTTGGATCACCTCAAAACCAACCTCCGTCGCGCACAACATAGAATGCAGCAGCAGGCAAATAAGCATCGCACTGATGTTGAATTTCAAGAAGGCCAATGGGTGTATATTAAGCTTCAGCCATACCGTCAAGCCTCCCTCCGCGATAAGAGATGTTCTAAGTTAGCCAAACGGTACTATGGACCGTTTCGAATCATCGAACGCATTGGCAAGGTTGCATATAAACTGGAGCTTCCGGCGCATGCTAAAATCCACAATGTGTTTCATGTTTCGATCCTTAAGAGATGTGTGGGCGAGCCTCGGCCGGAGAGCATCACATGGCCAGATATCTTCACTGGCCCATATCCAATGGTGCAACCTGAGCACATTCTAGCTGTTCGTGCAGTAAAAAAACATAACAATCTAGTGACACAAGTGCTGGTGCAGTGGCAGCACCAAACTGCGGAAGATGCGACATGGGAGGATATTGACTACATTAGGGAGCACTTTCCAACAGTTCGCCTTGAGGACAAGGCTCTTCTCGATGCGGGGAGTAATGATACATGTGCGCGAGCTCATAATAAGCAAGGAAGGGGTGCACGACACAAGATCCGTTCCACCAAGTATCCGGAGCATGAATTCATAACAAATGCAGTTGGCACATTAAGGGAGCGAGGAGGTGAAGTGATTCATTTGCCTACAAAGAATTAAAAGGGTTAGAAGTAATAAGTAATGGCACACAAAAGGGCAGTCTACAACTATATATTGTACTGCATTTTGATATAATTAATCAAGAAATAACTTGCCTATTTTCTCTTTCTCTTCCTGCTACCCCTTCCTATTCACCTTCTTCCTATCTCTACTCACCTTCCTGCATCACACGCGTAACAACTTATTGTTGTTCTCTTCATATTGACTGTTTTGATAAACGCTGCCGTTATGTAATCCCTACTTTTGTTACAGTTTCTTCCCATTCGATGTTCATCGAAGGATTGCTCAAGAATGCATCTCAAAATGTTGGGACGCAACGTGGGCATCATGGACCATGATCCCAGAAAGCGGCAAGGAAATTTGGTTCGAGGAGTTTCAGGTACAAAGCGGTAACTCAGAAAATGTTTTACTTTCATTTGGATGACAAAAGTTAACAGGTCTTACAAATGATTTGCTTGTAGCGTATAGCTACATGGGATGCACAATATGACAGTCGCATTCGGGGTAATTTTATGAGGAGATGCAATATGATTGTCAATAATCATCGTACGATGCGAAGGACGGGAAGGAATTCACTTTTATCGTTGTCAACCAACCCGTAGATTGCAGAATGTTACACTGCTCACGATGTTGTTATAAATCAATCAGTGACAACTTTGTATTCCATGAATTAAATAAATTATAGTGCTTTCCAAATGAATTCGGAACGCAAATTGACAATTAACCCCTTGATAAATAATGTTTTTTATATAATAAAGTATATTTGAAATCATTTGTGTAATGCAAATTGATTATACGTTAAAATAAATGTATATTACACGACATTTTAATATAAAAAAATCTTCGAAAAATATGTTTCGCAAATAAAGTTTTTGAGTGAGTCAGGACAGCGCTTATTACATAAAGGCGCTGTCGCACATTGTCAATAAGACAGCGCTTCACTATTTAAGCGCTGTCTTATAGTTTATTTCAACCGCGCTTCACCCACTAAGCACTGTACAATTGAAATTCAACAGCGCTTTTTTTATTACGCGCTGTCCAAAGTGTGAATATAAATTGCTTACATATACGTGTAATTATTTATACAATTTATTTGCTTCATTTACATTTATTTGGTTGACACGTCTATGTCACAAAAATATACGAACAATAATGCGTGACATGACTAAGTGTTGTAATATCCTAATAAAACACTATTTCGAAAAATAAACAACAACACGTTTCAATTCATAAATGTCGACCAATAATGTACACTTTATAATCCTTCAAGTTTATACATTATGTTACACTTGTCGTATGTAAGTAATCAAACCATCGACAAAGTGCTCCCTCATATCATCAAGCAATGCGTCATCATATGGTCGTAGCCCTGTAGGGAAACACTATAAAAAACATAATTACAAAGATTAGTAGTGACCTCAATTAATTGTTAATGCCTAATTAAATGTCGCTATACACCTACTTGTCTGATGTCGTCGTCAAACGTTCCATTTGTGTCTTGGACGAACTTGATTATGTCTAGAATATATTGCATGACATAGTAGGCACACAGTTCAGTGTCCGGGGGCTGATGCGGGCACTGAAATAAGAATGAATTTATACTCAACGAAAATTATTAATTAATGAAATATTCAGTTGTATACCAATTGTCATATGTTAAGCAAATACCGTCAGAGTCTTCCATTCTACTTCGTCACCTGACGGGAGGTTGAAGCACAGACTCATGCTACTGCAACAATAAGGTAATTTTTACATACGCAATTTGTAGGTCATGTTATAATGGTAACTAAAGTGCACTACCATAGTACTTACGTGTTAACAAAATTCACTGCATCAGGCCGCGGTGCCTTGTCCAGCGGATCGAGCCAAAGGGCCACTCGCTTCTTTGGGAATAGGACAACTAACATCCAATGATACCTAACATAGATTTAACGTAACCATTGTAGATTAGTGAAATAGCCACCACATTGAAAATAGACAAAAAAAATTATATAATATCAACTCACTCTTTCACATCTATGTAGGGAAGGGAGTAGCAAAAATTATGCTCATAGTCGGACATTCTCAATCTCTTCTGGAAGAACTCCACCCTGACATTGAATTCCTCGGACGGAGTCATATAACTCGGTCTGAAGTATCCAAACCGTATGCCCAGTGGTATCGTATCGTGGATGAATCTGCTGGCATTTGATTTACTTAGTACGATTCTTATAAACTTAAGAAATCATTTTATAATGAAATCAATACGTACATCATTTAAACTTCTGCTGATTGGGCACCCAAAGCTTGTAAGAGTGTGAACTCAGTAATGCAACTGTCATTCAAAATGACAAAGCAATCATCACCAAACACTTTGCTACTAATGTAAACCGAATATGTGGTTGACTTGCCCATCGTGTTAGCGTGTTCGTGAAGAAAGCGGCATTGCATTTTCATTCTGCTAATCACTTCGTTGTCGAAACTGGAGCTTAGCATTTTGAAAAATCTGAACTCTTCATATCCCTGTTGAAAATGAATAATGTCGTTCGAATGAGTATATATGACAAAGTGATAGGTGTTTGGTTGGGAAGACATGAGTATACGTAGTTACCTTTTCATCAATGCATACTAGAGATTTCGGCCATCCCACAAAACCACCCACTGCATCCGATACTCTCTCCATATTCCCAAACTTCTTTGGCAGCTCCCTCCATCCTTCAAGCGCCTCGTCTACCATCACCTTCACCATATCATCATCCAACTCTTGATATTGCACGATTCGTCCTTCCGTCACTTTGCCAAGTGCCACGATTACCAATCCGGCATCGAAACCGTCGTCCACGTGTATTAAGCATTTCTTCCCAACATGATATTTGACAAAAAAATCAAACGGATTGACATTATGAACGAACACCATACACCTTAATTTGTTTCTCGTTAAACTACTGCATAATACCTCAGGTATATCTCCGAAGGGGTCTGGATTGGTACCACCATCATGGGTCTGAAGCGTCGGCGCGTGCGATGTAACTGTGGATCGTGTTGATGAATATGAAGTCGACTGCTTGGCGAATACCTCCTTCCAACCTACAAAACTACTGACCCCACGTGTGCGTCCAGGGTACTCATCCTTCCCTGTGGCCTCCATCAAAATGTCTCTTCGACCTTGGGACGTAAATAACCCCTGTGCGACCTGCTCTTCTAATTGTTCCTGTTATCAATCATTATACGTCCATCATAATTGATCAGTCAATATTTCGACTGATTATTCACTACATTCGAGGAAGGATTACGTCATTCTCCCGGCAAATTGTCTATATTTGATGTCCTTCTCTAGTGTTTCAGGTAAAAGCGACATATCATCGCTCCTTGGAGCCGAAGTGTTGAAAGAACGGAAAGATCACTCGAAAAAAGCCAAAAACCGAAGTTACCCAGCACAGCCCGTTACAGCCCTTGGCGACCGTTGCACCTTAGATTGTAACGGGTGTAACAGCCTGAATTTTATCAGAGATTTCGACTAGGTCCGTTACAGCCGTTACAGGCTCGGCTGTAACAGGGCCGTCGGCTGGGCTGTTTTACAAGTTGTTTCTAAAATCCAATTTTTGGGCTTTTCAACCTTTTTAGACGATCTATATAAGGAAACACGACGAGAATAGACAGTGGCTGTTATTTTGGAGAAAACCCCTAACTTGGGAGAGAAGACAGAGTTTTCAGCGTGAGGATCATCGAGCTTCACCGCGTCTTTACGGTTTACTCGTTTCTTCCTTTCAATATACACTGTTTTGGGTTTAATCACCATGAATAGTGAGTAGTCTTCTCAATTCTGGGATCCTACGGATCCCGTGCTATGTAACCCTAACTCTAATGTGATCAATTGAAGTTTTTATTTATGCGATTCGAATATTCAATTTCATTGTATGCTTAATTTTATCGTTCTATGCATGTATTTACATCAAAGGGTATGTTTGCATTGGTAGAACGTACTTAGGTTAATTACCGAAAGATGGATGGGTCTTAGGTATTAACCGGATTACATGAAATTGATATTAGGTCATGTTTACATGAATTAATAGGAAAACCTTTAGTTTAATAAATCGAGATCGTTGATAATCCGTGGATGGGCGGCGTTCAACGATTGAGATTAATCTAGACAATGATCCGTGGATGAGCGGCTTGTCTAGTGTTATTTCGGTTATATTCCATATTCGATAGCATGAATAATTTACGTAACATGATTGCATGATTAGTGGGGTTAGCACGGGTGAAGTACGGATTCTGGAATTCTTTCTCTGATAAAACACAAACCTTTATTTTCTGCCTATTTAATCTCTGCTATTTAATTTCTGCGATTCACATCACACAACAAAAAAACCTTTTTCAATCGGAATAGCTAAATAGGTCACACCGTTTGCTAGTATTCACACGCATTGCTCCTAGGATCGACCCTTGGCTTGCCAAGGTTATAAATTTTGTTTGACTGCAATTCGACCCCTAAAACATATAATTTGACAACTATAAAGGGTTAAAAATACGCTTGTCAAAATGGCGCCGTTGCCGGGGAGCAGCGTTTAGTGTGATATTAGAGTTACGTGTGTAGTTTAGACTATTCCACCTCGTTTGATATCTGTTTTTCTGCTGCGATTTCTTCACTCTCGGTGTTTCTTGGCTTTTGCAGGTACTAGGTAGTTCATGCCAAAGAAAACACCCCGACGGAAGAAGCAAATTCAGATTTCAGACGACGACACACCGGACCAACGAAAGAACAATCGTCAGGCCCAGAACGAAGCTCGGCAGCTACGAGCACTGAACCGAAACTACGCAACTATGGCTATGAATCAAACTTGCTGAATGGAAGGGCCGAGGACGACCCGCCACCACGAGTGCAGCAACCAATGCGCAGAACCCTTGGAGACTACACTACTCCATGTGTTACTGGGTTTCAGTCAGCTATTGCGCCACCCGGCATTGAAAACAACACTTGGGAGCTGAAAACCGGTCTTATCCAGATGGTGCAGAATAATCAATTCTCAGGAAGGGTTAACGAAGATCCTCACCAGCACCTCAAGCGCTTTGTTCAGATGTGCAATACAGTTAAGACAAATGGTGTCCCTCCAGAGTCTTACTACCTCAGGTTGTTCCTGTTCTCGCTGTCCGACAAGGCTAGCATGTGGCTAGACAGCCACGCTGAAGGTACCTTTACCACATGGAACAGGCTGGCCGAAGCTTTTCTCCAGCAGTACTTCCCGCCATCGAAGACAGCTCATTTTCGAAACAAAATCATATCGTTCCGCTCTATTGATGGTGAGACTCTGTATGACTCATGGGAGAGATACAAGGAGCTGACGCGGATGTGCCCACACCACAACCTAGAGCAGTGGCAGATTATTGACACCTTCTATCAGGGGATCGATCAGGGGATGCGTACCTTAATCAATCAAGTAGCAGGTGGGGGACTGAACCAAGTTCCACTAGAGGACACCTATGAGATTATAGAGAGGGCAGCCCAAGACTACCATCTCTGGACGAGTGATCGCGGTAATCCTAAGGACAGGAAGGGTGTGCAGGATTTATGCCAAGTCGAGAGCCTTAATGACATAGCTAGGTTAGCTGATACAATGAAGATACTCGCCACCGAGATTCAAAGTATGAAGCTAGCGAACACCATGAAGTCCTCCGACGTCGCTCACATTGGCGTGTACTGTCAGATTTGTGGCTCCCCTTCTCACTATGCAGATAGTTGTCCAGTGATCGGATCAGATGATAACGACGGTAATCAGGAGGTCGCAAACTTCATCGGGCAGAATAATCAAGGGGCTGGTCCCAGCTATGGACCACCCACGAACAGATGGGATAATCCAAACAGGAATAATCCTAACCTGTCCTACAAGCCCCAGAATCAAGCACCTCCGAGTTTCCCTTACAAATAGCAGCAGGGCAATGCACCGTATCAGCCACGAGGCCAATACAACGTTCGAGCTCAAGAGCAGAATAATACTTCCTATCAACCGAAGTCTCAGTACAACAACCAGTCACAAGGGCAGCAAAATCAGAATTCAGGTGGCTACTCGTATCATCCGCAGCAGCCCAAGCAACAGGAGACTGGCGGATCATCTAGCTTGGAGGCCATGATGGCTAGTTTCATGGCAGAGCAAGATAGGTGAGCTCAAGAGGCAGACAGGCGAGCTCAAGAGCAGGATCGGCGAGTAAAGGAGCTTGAGCAGACGATCCGAATGATAGGGAATCAGGTGGCTCAACAAGCAGATTCGGCAACTAGGGAACAGGGGAAACTCCCTTCAAAACCAGAGCACAACCCTAGGGAATCGGTCAATGCCATCACGCTCAGAGGTGGGAAACAAATCGAGATGATACCAGCTCAGGACGCTCGAACAGGAGCAGAAAAATCAGCACTCAAATCTGCATCTGCTGAAAAAGAAACATCAAAAGAAGCAGAGGACCGAAATGAAAATTCTGCACTGACAATGGAGCCAGCTCCTTACAAGCCTCCGATTCCGTTCCCTCAGCGTCTCAAGGGTGCTAGAAGAGACAAAGAGTTCATGCAATTCATGGATAAGATTCGTACTATGTACATCACTATGCCCTTCACAAATGCAATCACGTAGATTCCAACATATGCCAAATTCATGAAGGAGATTATGACTGGGAAACGGAAGATGGACGGAACCGAGACATTAGCTCTGAGTGAGGAGTGCAGTGCTGCCATGCACGTGCCCATGCCGCCTAAGCTTAAGGATTCAGGGAGTTTTTCTATCCCTTGTGATATCGGTGGACTTACAATTCGTCGTGCTTTATGTGATTTAGGTGCTAGTGTGTCTATCATGCCATATTCTCTGTATTCTAAACTGAACTTGGGTGATCTATGTCCTACTAACATCTCCATTCGCCTTGCGGATCGCTCTTGTAGACTCCCGAAAGGGATTCTGAGAGACGTACCCGTCAAGGTGAAGAATATTTACATCCCTGTTGATTTTATCGTGCTAGAGATTTCAGAGGACACTGATATCCCAATTATTCTTGGTAGACCATTTCTTTACACGGCTGGGGTTGTTATTGACATGGATAGGGGATCTATAGCTTTGCGAGTGGGCAACGAACGTGTTGTCTTTTATTTACCTGACATGTGCAGAACTCCTAGTCTGTTAGCTGATTGTGATGTGCTCGACTCTGCTGATATTGATCAGCCCATTTCTCTAACATCTATTGAGTCTTACAAGGTTGTACCAGGCTGCCCGATACCGATGGATGTCTACGCCATGAGCATAGAGGGCACGGACGCAGCTGATGCCGCAGGAGACGCAGGTAAGGAACCTTGCACGGTAGAGCTGAAGCCTCTACCTGCAAGTCTCAGGTATGAATTTCTGGGCCCTAACTCGACATACCCGGTGATTGTTAATGCATCCTTGACTGATGTAGAGACCCAGAAATTGCTTGATGTCTTGCGAAAACATAGACCAGCCCTAGGATATTCTATAGACGACCTCAAGGGGATTAGCCCAGATTTGTGCATGCATAGAATTAACCTTGAGGACGATGCTAGACCTAGTAGGGATGCCTTGAGACGTTTGAACCCCAAATTGAATGATGTGGTTAAGAAGGAAATTCTGAAATTATTAGATGCCGGCATCATTTATTCTGTTGCTGATAGTAAGTGGGTAAGTCATGTGCACGTTGTCCCTAAGAAGGGAGGTCTGACTGTTGTACGAAATGAAAACAATGAATTAATTCCTACTCGTACTGTGACTGGTTGGCGTATGTGCATTGATTATAGGAAATTGAATAAGGCTACTCTTAAGGATCACTTTCCTTTGCCTTTTATTGATCAAATGTTAGAACGTCTAGCAAAGCATAAATTTTTATGCTACCTCGACGGTTATAGTGGTTTTTTCCAGATCCCTATACACCCCGAGGACCGGGAGAAAACTACTTTTACTTGCCCCTTTGGCACATTTGCTTATAGACGTATGCCCTTTGGTCTTTGCAATGCACCAGCCACGTTTCAACGTTGCATGATGGCAATATTTTCTGATTTTTTGGATGATTTTTCGGTGTATGGTTCCTCATTTGATTCGTGTCTCTCTAACCTTACTGATGTTCTTCGTCGTTGTGTTGAAACTAACCTGGTTTTGAACTGGGAGAAGTGTCACTTTATGGTGCAGGAAGGTATAGTGCTTGGACACATGGTTTCTCTGTATCGAGGTTGATCACGCAAAGGTAGAGGTGATTGAAAAGCTGCCCCCACCAAAAGATGTGAAAGGAATCAGGAGCTTCCTCGGGCACGCTGGATTTTACAGGTGATTCATCAAGGATTTCTCAAAGACGGCAAAGCCACTCACTGATCTACTTTGCCAGGAAGCTGAGTTTAAATTCAATGATTCATGTCTAAATGCTTTTGATAATCTGAAAACTGCTCTTACTTCCGCTCCGATCGTGCAGCCTCCCGATTGGGAGCTGCCATTTGAACTAATGTGTGATGCAAGTGACTTTGCAGTAGGAGCAGTCTTGGGGCAACGCATCGACAAGAAGCTGCACGTAGTTTACTACGCCAGCAAGGTCCTCGCCGGAGCAGCAGTCAACTACACTACAATCGAGAAAGAAATGCTGGCCATCGTCTATGCTTTCGAGAAGTTCAGGCAGTATTTAATTGGTTCGAAGACCACAGTTTACACCGATCACGCTGCCATCAAATACCTGCTGTCCAAGAAAGACTCGAAACCCCGTCTAATCCGTTGGGTCCTCCTTCTCCAGGAATTTGACGTTGATATTAGAGACAAGAAGGGAGCAGAAAATCTGGTTGCAGATCACCTGTCACGCATCGAACTTAGAGAGCTCGACCGCGAAGAGGACCAGATCCCGATGACTGACTCTTTAGCAGGAGAACAGCTTATGCTTATTGATGAGGATCACCTCCCGTGGTACGTAGATTTTGTCAACTTCTTAGCATGTGGAATCCTCCCTCCCGACCTCTCACACAACCAAAAGAGGAAATTCCTTTCCGATGTTAAAAGGTACTTCTGGGATGACCCTTTCTTATATAGACTATGTGCTGACGGTCTCTACAGGACTTGCGTCGACGAGGACCAGATCCCGTATTTTCTGGAACGCTGCCATTCATCCCAGTATGGTGGACACGGTGCCGGTTCAAAAATAGCTACAAAAGTTCTGCAGTCCGGCTTCTTTTGGCCATCTCTTTTCAAGGATTCCCACGAGTTCGTTAAGGCCTGTGATCAGTGCCAGAGGACTGGGAATATTTCGAAGCAGCAGGAGATGCCCCAGCAGAGCATTCTCGCAGTGGATTTATTCGATGTTTGGGGGATTGACTTCATAGGACCATTCCCACCTTCTTATGGAAATCAATACATCTTGGTAGCAGTCGACTATGTTTCCAAGTGGGTTGAAGCTGTGGCTACTCCTACTTGCGACGCCAAGGTTGTTATTAAACTGTTTCAGAAGGTTATCTTCCCTCGGTTTGGAGTGCCTAGAACAGTTATCAGCGATGGAGGCTCCCACTTTAAAGAAAGGAATTTCGAGACATTGCTGAAGAAGTATGGAGTTTATCATAAAATTGGCACTCCTTATCATCCTCAGACCAGTGGCCAGGTAGAGATCTCTAATAGGGAGATCAAGAGCATATTAGGAAAGACAGTCTCGAGCCACAGGAAAGACTGGGCGTCCAAGCTAGATGACGCGCTGTGGGCATACAGGACTGCATACAAAACACCTATCGGTATGAGTCCGTTCAGACTTGTCTACGGCAAAACCTGCCACCTGCCGGTCGAACTCGAGTACAAGGCATTATGGGCCATCAAAGAGCTGAACATGGATATGAAGGCAGCCGGCGAAAAGCGAATACTGCAGCTCCACGAGCTTGATGAAATCAGATTGGATTCCTACGAGAATGCCCGCATTTATAAGGAGAGGACTAAGAAGTGGCATGACAAAAGCATAGTGCGCCGAGAGTTCAACGAAGGCGAGCGAGTTCTTCTATACAATTCTCGCCTCAGATTATTTCCTGGGAAGCTGCGTACTAAATGGAGTGGCCCTTACACAGTGGAACGAGTACATCCAGACGGGCACGTGGAGCTTAGTGTCGAAGGAGGAAAGTCAATGGTAGTCAACGGGCACCGACTCAAGCACTATCACGTTCTGAAGCATCTTGCACCTCCTGACGGGATTGACGATAATTTACTTCTCGGGAAGGGATCTCAGCAAGGGACTTCCCGAGAATGCTCTTAGTCCTACCTCCCTAGCCATGTCTCGCCAAGACGTTAAACTAGGTCTCTTCGGGGAGTAACCCGCGCTGTAAGTTTTATTTATTTGCATTTTGCATTGTACGATTTGTGTGTGGACCGTGCAGGAATCAAAGTGTGGAGTGAGCGACATTCAGTTTTTCCCGACCGACAAAACTAATTGGATTAAAATTCTGGAGGGAGCCGTTACAGCCGTTACACATTGGACTGTAACGGCTGTAACGGGCTGTTATCTGCATCAGAGACTTCGGGAGCAGCCGTTACAGCCGTTACAGGCTCGGTTGTAACGGGCATGTCTTCCTCTTCAAACTCAATTTAAATTCTCAGATTTTCTAAACCCTAAATTCCCAAAATCCAATCTTCAAGCGCCGCCGACCACTCTTCTCTCCAATCCGCCCGATTTCGACCGCCGTCCACTGCTCCCCTCGCCGTCCACCTGTCCGCCAACCTCTCTCCAACACACCCACGGCCGCAAACCAAGCCCTCCCTCTATTCCACCATGGCTAGGACAAAGCCTCCAAGCAAACCCGCCGGAAACCCCTCTTCCAGCCGCCCCAGCCGGGCCACCCGACCGTCCTCCCGTGCTCCTCCACTGAGCACCACCACTGCAATCATCCCAGCACCACCGCCCAACCAGTCCCGCTATTACCCGCTGACCAATGCTGGCCGATTCGCCACAACTGCGCATCAGGATCGCTACGACAGAATTCTGTCAACAAAATCGGTAAAGCCTACTCTCATTCCCCGTATTCAAACTCTTCAGGATTTGAAACAGGATATTTATTCATAATGCCGTAGTATGTTTATCACCTCTGGGCTTGATATATTGTTTGCTCGCCGAGTCAAGTCCACTTATCCGTTATTGGTCAAGGAATTTTTGGCGACATTTGAAATTGTTGGCAGCCCATTGAAAGTTACACATTGGACATTCCAAGTGGGACGGCAGCCATACACAATGTCCAAGGACGAAGTCTGCGAAGCTTTGGGATTTCCTTTGGAAGGATTTTGCGGCTAGTACAATGTGGATGAGCGGTATGAGTTCTGGAAGCTCATATCTGGCTTTGATTATTACTTCCGGTCCGGGTGGGGTGCTGCAGGCATCAAAGAGCCGGTGTGGAAGATTATTCACCGAATTGTGGCGTTGGACATTAATACTCGCGCCGAGGGCGCCACCGTGATCTCTAACCCTGACTTGGACATCATGATCTCTATGAGCAAAGGGGTACCGGTTGATTTCTTTCAGATTCTTAGTGGGATGATGACAGCTTGGGCCACGTCTCTTGGGAACAAAGCCATGGGAGGCGGCTATTTTATTTCTGTGCTCGCCGAGTCTCAAGGATGGGACCTCTGCTCCCTGTACGGGACTGAAACAGACTTTGATCTGGATATGGATCGAATCACTTCCTATAAGTTTATTGGAAAAAACGGAGAGTGGACTCACAACCCCGAGCTCCCAAGTGGAGCGAAGAGACGCCGCATTGATAGAGCACAAGCCAGGGTAGCCCCATCTCCGCGCGAGCCAGCATCAGTTGAGCCCGAGGATCAGCCTCGACCTGAGGACGTTGTCATGGACGAGGCACAGGAGCCCCAGGTCGCTGCGCCTTATGAGATGGATCACCCACCACCCGCTCCGTCTGCTCCAGCAGCTCCAGCGCAACCTCCATCCGATGACCAGCTCCCGAGCTCTTACTTGGAGCGTTTAGAGCGCCTTGAGAACTCTCAGCTGTGACTTTTTGACCAGCAGTACCAGATCATTCGGGCACAGGAGCAGATCCTAGCGCAGCAGAGCCAGATGATGACCTGGCAGATTCCGATTCACAGATCATATGGTCACCTCACCCAGCTCGCTGCCGATTTTGCAGAGTTCAGAGTTCAGACCACTAGACATCAGCAGTGGGCGGAGGGTGCCATTACGGCTATACTAGACGAGACTGAGTTCGTCGAACCCCCCCCAGCCAGCCACCTGTCCCACGTGGCCGTGAGGATGGCCCCTCTCGGCCCACCGGTGCTGCAGCCTCCGACAGTATTGAGAAGATGTTCGGTTCTGATAATGATGCCGCCGATGATGGAGCTTCTTAGTCTCCTTGCACTGCACTCTTTATGCCTTCTTTTTGTTGTTTATGTCAGCTACTGCGCATCCATGTCATTTCTCATTGTATGCTGACTCTTGGATGCTACTTTACTCTTTTATATGTCATTCGATGTTTGATCTACTTTGTTTACATTTCTCATCTTTACTTACATCGTTTACCTTTTTATTCTTTGGCATCCCTTATCCAGGTTTCTTCGCGATTAACGATGACTAACCTATCACTTGTGATGCTCTTTATATCCTTCCTCATATCTACCAGCTCACAAGTCGCGTTTCACTCACCGGTTATCGTTCAATCTCCATGGATTTCGAGCTCGCACACACGAGGGAAGTTCCTATACGTTTATTTTCTCTTTTATTTCTTTTCTTAGGGACTAAGCTCATTTTTAAGTGTGGAGTGGTAGCGCATAGTCACACGCATCGCATTTCACGTTCATTCCTGCATATGCTCAACAGTCTATGTATTGTGATTGAAATCCTTATTTTTCTACGATACTCTTTGACTGATTGACACTCTGTTGGATTCGAAGTCTAAGACTTGAAATAGTGAAAATCGGGTGTGTATTCTCTTGAGTCAGTATCATTGCTAGCCTTTGCCTATCACATGTTCTACGCATTTCTTAAAGCATGTTTAGGACTTGAAATTAGTAGGCACCGGTTCAAAAACTCCCAAAAACTTGAATATGCATCTCTTTTTCTAGGTGACCTTAGTACTAGTATGTGTCTCTATATACTTGTTGTGATTTGCATGCACCCGCCGTTACTTATACACTATGTCAAGTTTTAAGTGTGGAGTTAGACAATTGGCCTTCAAGTTTTTCCTCAAGAACAAAGTTTTTAATTTTCAAAGGTGGGTGAAACATTGACCCCAAGCATAGTTGTTTTTGAAAGAAAACTAGTTTCAAGAAAAGGAAAAATTTCGTGAAAACAAAAGCTTTGAAAAATGTTCTGCGAGAGCAGAAAAATACCAAGGACCTGGTGAGGAAAGTCGCCCCTTGTGTATTGGAAAACACTTTTGAACAACCAATTCTGCCCTCTTTTGCCTGATGTAGTGTAATTCCACCTTTTTCATTGCTCGCAAATCATGACTTGTCTTGCAAATTCATGTGCTAGAAACTAAGGGACCACCCTCGTGCTTGCACTGAAATTTTGATGCAAATTTTTGTACTATTTTTCAGAAAATCCTTAAGCCAGGCTCCTCTTCTCTTACGGGTCATTGTCTAATCCTTGGCACTTGAGAATGAGCCTTGCGCCAAGAGCCCGTGGACTATCCTTAGATAGCATAGGTAAATGGCGAGCATGTTTTGTGTAACTATTCATGTTCTTATCACGTTGCTATAGAATTATTTAGAACTTGTGATGAGGCGTTTGCTAGTCGTGTGTATTGACCTTTTGAATGCATAACTCGTTTGATCTATGATTGTCTGAAAGCTTTGATGAAGATGTTTGAATTGAAATTGAGGTAACACGATGAATCCAAGGTATGACATGACTTTACTGTGACTCGTTGAGCATCATTCATGCATACACGTTAGTTAGTTGTATAGGGGATTTGTTGGTAGTCCCATTCCTGAAAACCTTCACGAGACTATACTCGTCCTACTAGGGCAGCCTATAGGTTTAAAGGCTTGATGCATACGCTAAATGCATTCGTGTCCTCTACGACAGTGAGTTATCTTTTTATTTTTATGCCTAGTTAGAATTGATCACATGTCACTTGAGTAGGTAGTCTACGGTCGTTGGTCATTACAACCTCTCATGTATTTATTCTGCCATTTGTTTGACGTTTGTTCGGGACGAACAAATCCTAAGTGTGGAGTGTTTTGATCAGTCAATATTTCGACTGATTATTCACTACATTCGAGGAAGGATTACGTTCATTCTCCCGGCAAATTGTCTATATTTGATGTCCTTCTCTAGTGTTTCAGGTAAAAGCGACATATCATCGCTCCTTGGAGCCGAAGTGTTTAAAGAATGGAAAGATCGCTCGAAAAAAGCCAAAAACCGAAGTTGCCCAGCACAGCCCGTTACAGCCCTTGGCGACCGTTGCACCTTAGATTGTAACGGGTGTAACGGCCTGAATTTTATCAGAGATTTCGACTAGGTCCGTTATAGCCGTTACAGGCTCGGCTGTAACGGGGCCGTCGGCTGGGCTGTTTTACAAGTTGTTTCTAAAATCCAATTTTTGGGCTTTTCAACCTTTTTAGACGATCTATATAAGGAAACACGACGAGAATAGACATTGGCTGTTATTTTGGAGAAAAACCCTAACTTAGGAGAGAAGACAGAGTTTTCAGCGTGAGGATCATCGAGCTTCACCGCGTCTTTACGGTTTACTCGTTTCTTCCTTTCAATATACACTGTTTTTGGTTTAATCACCATGAATAGTGAGTAGTCTTCTCAATTCTGGGATCCTACGGATCCCGTGCTATGTAACCCTAACTCTCATGTGATCAATTGAAGTTTTTATTTATGCGATTCGAATATTCAATTTCATTGTATGCTTAATTTTATCGTTCTATGCATGTATTTACATCAAAGGGTATGTTTGCATTGGTAGAACGTACTTAGGTTAATTACCGAAAGATGGATGGGTCCTAGGTATTAACCGGATTACATGAAATTGATATTAGGTCATATTTACATGAATTAATAGGAAAACCTTTAGTTTAATAAATCGAGATCGTTGATAATCCGTGGATGGGCGGCGTTCAACGATTGAGATTAATCTAGACAATGATCCGTGGATGGGCGGCTTGTCTAGTGTTATTTCGGTTATATTCCATATTCGATAGCATGAATAATTTACGTAACATGATTGCATGATTAGTGGGGTTAGCACGGGTGAAGTACGGATTCTGGAATTCTTTCTCTGATAAAACACAAACCTTTATTTTCTGCCTATTTAATCTCTGCTATTTAATTTATGCGATTCACATCACACAACAAAAAAAACCTTTTTCAATCGGAATAGCTAAATAGGTCACACCGTTTGCTAGTATTCACACGCATTGCTCCTAGGATCGACCCTTGGCTTGCCAAGGTTATAAATTTTGTTTGACTGCAATTCGACCCCTAAAACATATAATTTGACAACTATAAAGGGTTAAAAATACGCTTGTCAATAATCACAAATGAGTCATGAAGTTTTGAACGATTTTGCTTTGTACAAGTAACTTACAATTTTTTCCGCCACCTCCCTCATTGACTCGTTCACGTACTCTTTATTCTTTCGGATATGACCCTTCAGCCATACCTCATGCCTCTCAACGTGGATTACAGGCTCATCCCCAGACGATGTTAACCCTTGAGCCTCCATCTCCGCTTTCTTCCCTGCGACGATATCCGCCTTCGCCTTACTGTACCCGCCTCGAGACAATGTATGCTGGAACTTGTTTGATTTTGCTCGTGCAATGTTCTTCTCCCTAATTTGCAGTGCCTCGGGAGTCGAGCGATGTTCCACGAACCTCCTCCAGTGCTTTGGACTAATGTAAGAATATTTCTCTCTTGGGTCATGTCCTTGATTGGACCCAAATATGTACTGATTTGCGAGTTCGCTCTTGAAGTTTCTCCACATAGTCGCGGCCGCTCGCATCTCCTTCTTCCTCAACTTAATAGTCCTGTCATTTTGGGGCACATCAAAGTATCTCTACAAATGTGAACAAAAATTTGTTAATAATTTTTTACATGCAGAAATTATCATTTGTTTTTCATTTTAAAACATACCAGTGTCTCGTCCCACACAGAATCCCTAAGCTCTATAGGTACCAACTTCCATGTTTCGTATGTAATTGGCACTCGAGATTTAGCAACTGTTCCTGCATATACGTAATATATTAATTATTTTCCAACGCAATAACACTTGTTATTCATTATGTAAACAAATACATAACATACTATTTACTTACCAATGTATGTCCTGAATGTTGTCCTTATTTTACCGGCAATTGTTCCATCTGCCTCAATCGTCTCCTGCTCTTTATTCCCATCCTTGTGCTGATCGATAAAATTCGTCATAGAGTTTGGCCCCCTGCTCTTACGGTTTGATGATGAGCCTCCCTCCGTGGCACTATTGCTAACCATATTCCTTTGAAAAGTAACAAATAACACAAATTACATTACAATGCACTACTAATTCCTAACGATTGCATAAGGCTGTACAATGTAATAAACAAATTCTTAACATACCGGCACAAACACGAAGATACATTAGTACTACAAATAAATTGGCATATGCTTCGCACAAGTTGGTACAACAGGGTGAAACAATCAGGAATCGGTTTGTTCAACTACGGACACTCGAATCTCAACAACTGGCTATCGTAACAATATGAAACCAAATCTAAGGTTAAATCCGGCCTCCAGTCGGAAACATATACATTTACTTGAACGGCGACATGGACACAAGTGTAAACGGGAACTTAAATCGACATACCCTAGCGACTGCTAAATCGTTTTGTATGCTTCGGCGGGCTAAGTCGGCAGTAACAATTCGAAGGCGAGGTGAATCAGAGTATCCGCGCGAGTGAATATGTGGAGTTATTTTTTTGTTGAGTTAATAAACCTAGTAAAATTTGTGACAGCGTTTCTTGTTTAGGCGCTGTCTTTACTACATTTATAACAGCGCCTCTTAACAAAAGCGCAGTTGTAAGTTATGTATAACAGCGCCTATTAACTAAAGCGCTGTTTTATGGAAAATATAACAGCACTTAGCTAGAAACGCTATTTTACTTCTCGTACAACAGCGCTTTCATTAAAAACGATGTCTCGGTTCAATCTTTAAATTAAACATAGCTTATACGTAAAGCCCCGTTACACGCATAACGGACTAATAGCTTAAATAAGACGGAATCAGACATCGTCCACCCTATAAGTAAAAGTACTAGCTTGTCTTTAACATTTCATCCCGACAATTTCATATAATGAGTTCGAATTCTGCAGTTGAACGTTTTTTTGTTGAGATGTCTGAAGAAGAATCAAGCGGTTCTGAAGGATATGTTTGTTCCGCTCAAGACCCAATATATCCTTGTGATAATGGCTCGAACTGTTTAGGAGAGCATAGCTTCAGTCGGGAAAAATACAGACATGACGAAGACAATAGTAGACAAAGTACTTCTTCAAAGCCAAACCAATGTGAAGGTGACCAAGAAGTTGACCAACCATCCCCCCGTGGGTCACCCGGAAATGAAGGATCGCAACCGCGTTGAGTTTATGAAATTAGCGTTGCGAATCATCTGAAATAATCACTTGTCTGTTGTTGATGTTGAACGTATCTAATGAAGTTAACTTTCCTTTAAGTTATTTCATATTTTCTGTATTAATGCAATTAAAATACCGTAATGTCTTTAATACAAAACAATACCGAACCTTTTGTGTAACAATCTTGTAATGTGATATACTTTTATATCAGAATTTGAAGATAATTGTAAATATTTTCGCATGTGTAGTTTGTATTTTTTTTAATAGTAAACATTTTTCTTGTCGTGTTCTAATACATTTTCAAAACATTTATAAATTAATTACTACATGATGTGACGATTGGATGTCGGGGGACATTAATCACAGTTTTTATTAACTGCAACGTTTCCGTCTGCATTACCTTAAAAATCCGTCAACGTTGACGGAAATGTAACGATAAACTGATGGCAATTTGTTTTCAAGAGACATCATTGAATTAAACAAGCCGACATAATTTCCCTATATTTTCCGTTGCAATACCTACACTAATGACGGAATTATAACGTATACTTGACGCTTGTCATGCCACCGTCGCATCACTTTTAATATATAGGTTCAGGAAACATGCGTCGATATTTCGTTGTATTTCCGTCACTTGGTGACGGAATCTAGCTGCTGTGTTGACGGAATAAGGTCTTGTAATTATTAACTTCTGACCTACATAAACATACAACCTGTGATATAAATATGGACATTTGCAAAACACAAATGTATTCCTACCATATTTCTATATTCTCGCTTACAGTCCGCTGTTTCAATTTTAACAACTGTCTTGTTTATAATGCTCCGACTTTTTCCTTTTAAAGATCTTTTTGGATTTCTTGTGTAGGTCAGTCAACCACTTTATTTGGTTATGTTTTATGATCAGGTCCATTTTATTCTCCTCCGTCTTATTCAGAATTATTCGCTCATCGTGAGAGACAAATTCTGCACACGACCGATGAGAACAGAAAGGAGTCATGAAACATAATCATATAATGTCGTTGACGGATCTGCACAAGCAATCAAAAAGGATCATTAAAAGAAAATCTCGCAGCACAAGAAATTCTTTATTACGTCTGTATTCCGTCACTTTACCGTCAACAGGAACGTATATGCATCGCAATTATAACAGACATATTTTGAGAAGACCTAATGACTACCACAGCGCTTATCGAATTACGCGCTGTCGTTTTCTGGATTACAACGGCGCTTATGTAACTAAGCGCTGTATTTGGTTTCCATACAACATCGCGTAATTATGAAGTGCTGACTTTTATTAAATAATTGTAACGATAATATTTAACCGTTGTTTAAAAACGTCGAGAATTCGTTCTTATTCCGTCACTTAGTGACGGAATGGTCCCGCCGTTTTGACGGAATACTTATCATTACCATTCCATTACCATTCCGTCAATAAATTTTAAAATTTCCCAAATAATATATAATAAGGCAATAGACTGACGTATTCGAACCATTTTTCTATATGCACGCTTACAATAAAATTTTAAATTTTTTACAAGATGGCTTGTTTGTAATGTCCAAGGAATTAAGGCATCCGAAAATTCGACCAACCACCCGTGCTGATAGTTGCTTCAACCCAGTCACGACGTGAGGTACTCTATTTCAGTTTCAATCAAGATCATACTGCATATAAGTAGAAATGGGATATTTATATCACGAAATGGATGGATGTACGAAGCACGTGCACATGGAGAGTCATATACCAATGATGTTTTCATCGCCGGAGTAAATAATTTTATTGAAACAGCTGTGGCAAAAGGTTTTCTAGCCAGCGACAACAAAATCCGCTGTCCATGTACGAAATGCAAAAACAGGCGATTCATCAATATAAGAATGATGGAGGAGCATTTGTACAAATACGGTTTCACACCCCACACGGCGAAGATCTTGTGGAAATGGAGTACGTAAATACTTACCCAACCATACCTCACCCGATCGCAGTTGACCCAGTTCTTGATTATGAAGAAGAAAATTCAACTCATGATCATGCGGCCTTCCCAGAGATAGTTCATGATTTTACGAGTCCTGCTGATATTACTGAGTCGTCTAACTTTGGTGAACATCAAACAGAGAATTTTGAAGCAAATAGATTCTTCAATCTCCTTAATTCATGTTCAGACCCAGCTTACGAAGGATGCACGACAGAGACGGAGCTTTCGATTAACATGAAAATGCTGGCAACTAAAGCTAACTATGGATTATCCGAAGGCGCATTTAACGCCGTATGTGGCACGATGAAAAATCGAATTGGGGGGGGGGGGAGAACAATATCCTTTCTTCTTTTAAACAATCAAAGAAACTCGTAGCTGATCTCGGAATGAGGAACCAACGGATTGACGTTTGTGTAGGAGGGTGTATGATTTACTATGGCTGTGACGAAAGTATGACCGTTTGTCGTTTCTGCTCGGAACCAAGATATCATCGTCCAAGACGCGCAAAAAGTTCGTCATCGTACCAACGGAATGCGAGATGCCAAATGTTTTACTTGCCGATTATACCGCGTCTACAGAGACTTTTTTTATCGCAATGTCTAGCATCAGAAATGTTCTGGCACGCTACACCCAGAGCAGACGTGTATCGCATGGTTCACCCTTCGGACGGGGAATCTTGGAAGCATTTCGATCGGTGCCATCCAGACTTTGCAGCGGATGCACGTAATGTAAGATTGGGATTATGCACAGATGGATTTAATCCATGAGGTATGTCAACTAAACAGTACTCCGTTTGGCCTGTCATGGTAACACCCTACAACTTACCACCGTGGTTGTGCATGAACACGAGATTCATTTGGTCAACTATACTAATCCCTGAGCCATCTAATCCAAAGAAGCGTTTGGACATATATCTAGGGCCTCTTATTGATGACTTGGTACATCTTTGGAATGTTGGGGTCGACACTTACGATGCTAATCGGAAACAGAGTTTTACATTGAGGGCAGCTCTCATGTGGACTGTATCCGATTTCCCAGCATATGCAATGTTATCGGGGTGGTCAACTCAAGGAAAACTCGGCTGCCCCTATTGTATGGAAGACACAAAGACATTCGTGTTGAAGAACGGAAGAAAAGTTTCGTATTTTGGCTGTCACAGACGTTTTTTATCAGTAAATCACCCATATCGGGGTAATGCAATGAATTTCTACAGAGATCGAATCGACTTTAACGGTCCAGTCCAATTTCGATCAGCTCAAGAAGTTTATGACCGGGTACAAAACCTGAAGTATATATGGGAACAACGTATCAATGAGGTTTTGGACGGCTTCGGGGTCGAACACAACTGGACAAAGAAATCAATATTTTGGCAACTACCTTACTGGTTGGACGTGAAGCTTAGACATAACCTGGACGTCATGCACATTGAGAAGAATGTTTTTGAGAATTTATTCAACACCATCATGGATGTGAGGGGAAAAACAAAGGATGATGGTGTGAAGTGCAGAAAAGATATCGGGTTGTATTGTCGAAGACCAGAAGTGGAACTGAAAACGTACCGTGGTCGTTTGGTAGCGAACAAGGGTAAATATCAGCTTACAAGAGAACAACAGAATCATGTGCTTGTTTGGGTGAAGTCTCTTAAGTTTCCGGATGGATTTTCATCTAATTTGGGAAATAAAGTAAATTTGAGTGCATTAAAACTAGTTGGTTACAAGTCACACGACGCACACGTATTCATCGAGCGACTCATGCCGATTGCTTTCAAGGATTTTTTACCAAACAAGATCTGGGAAGCAGTATCCGAGTTGTGTACATTTTTCCGAGATATATGTGTATCTGCACTTCACAAAGAGCGAATGGAACATTGGCAGAACAACATAGCGGTCACACTGTGTAAGCTGGAGACAATATTTCCCCCTTCATTTTTCGACTCTATGGAACACCTACCAATTCATTTGGCAGATGAGGTCCTACTTGGCGGACCAGTACACTACCGTTGGATGTATCCGTTTGAGCGTTTCATATACCGTCTTAAACAATTGGGACAAAAGGGAAACAGAACTGAGGTGGAAGCCAGTATTGTTAACGCATACATTTAGCTGGAGACTTCGTATTTGGGATCGCACTACCTAGATCCGGAGTTAACAACGACCGGGGTACGCTTACAACGAAATGAAGTAGCAACATCAGATTTCGAAGATCCTCAGATTTCTATTTACAATTACCCGGGAGTCGGTGGTAGAAAAATTAAACGGAGGGTATTAGACAGCCGAGAATTTAAAAAAGCAACTCATTACATCTTTAGCAACACGCCTGAACTTGAACAATATTTGGCGTTATTTGAGACCGACTTAAGACAAAGACGCACGCGATTCACTGATCAGCAAATATACAATGGTATATTAACGGAATTTCTAGAATGGCTGTGTTCCCATGTAAGTGTAATTAATCAACTTAAATTCGTTTCATTATGTAGCAAATTAATGTAATTGTACTTACATGTTCGTCCAAAATATTATGTTCAGGTTTGGGAGCTTGGCGAAACATTAGCACTACCACAGTGGATTCACTACTTGTCCGCTGGCATTCAATCCGACGTTGCATTTTCGGCTACATACAAAGTGAACAATTACAAATTTCACATTGAAAGTCATGGTGAAGGGAGGAACACGGTGAACAGCCATGTTTACGTGAAAGGAACAGAGGGTACACACTATTTCGGGTTGATTGAAGAAATAATTCATATGAGATGTACAACCAACCATCGCCTAAAGGTTGTCTTGTTCAAGTGCCGTTGGTACGACCCTCAGTTTGTTAGGTCTTACATCTCTAACGGGGTTGTCATCGTGAACACTCATAGACCCTACCCCCATTACGACCCTTACATTCTTGCCCAGCAAACGGTGGAAGTTTACTATGTGACGTTTCCGGGATTAGCTGGACAAAATAATCAGGGTTGGGTTGCAATTTGTCCTGTGAAACCAACAAACGCAATCGACATGGAGGTAGCAAATGTTCCGTTCCAAGATGAGGGTGAAATGGGAACTGAAATGCCTATATTGGTCAACGTAATCGGATCCTTATGGGACCTCGCTGATGACGAGGTTTACGAGTACGACACCGAAGAAGACGGCAACGACGAGCACGTAGCTGATAATCCAGATATCGAAGAAGATTCTGACGAATCGTCGTGAGTTAATCAAGATATGGCAAACACCGGACGTATGTTTTACATGTTCAATAAATTGTAAATGAAAATCAATTAATAAATATTAAGTAAGCAAATTTTTTTTGTATTTGTGATCATTAATTTTGTTTTTTAGTAATGCAAATGGCTGGAACGTTTTGGTAATGTAAATTTCTGAAAAAATGATAAGTAAATAGCGCTTAATATATATGCGCTGTGTAAGGGAACTCAGACACAGCGCTTCGTAAATAAGGGATGTCTTAATGTAATCAAACAACAGCGCGTTAGTGATAAGGGCTGTTATATTTCACACCTAGGACAACGGTTAATGTGTATGCGCTGTAAAAAACCAGTAAACTACAGCACCTCAATTTATGCTCCCTAATAATTATCGTGTACAACTGCGCTTAATTTATTAAGCGCTGTCATATGTTAATACGACAGCGCTTATGTAGAAAAGCGCTGTCGTATTACTAGCTAAAAAAACCCCGCCGTATTCGCCCGCCTATACAAGTAAGGAAATTTTGGCTAAAATAGACTAATTGCATTTTGTTTGGACGAATTGAAAATACATGCGCAGTGGAAAACCCTCATTATCCGTCTTCGAACACAATCATTCGTTGTACTCCGCCGAGTTCTGCAACCGATTTTGGCCGATTGCATAAGCAAGGTTCGTTGCCCATGTATGGAAAAGTCATCGTCTTTCTCCTGTCAGCTTCATTTCAGTACTCCGGATACTTGGCGTTTGTTTGTTTGTCGTATAAAGTGTGTGTCTTTCTCCTTACTTGGTTTCGTTTGTTTGTTTGTTCGAACCCAGATTGTAGCAAAAGTGTGGCAAATGATATGCGCGTGTGTCCGATTTCGGAAGCAAATTTGTTTGTTCGGCGTGTGGTCTTGTGTGTTTGTGTGTCTGAGTTCTGTAAAAAAATGTTCCAAATTGTGTTTATGGCCTCTGTGATAGCTGTACTTGGTCAGGTATGAATGATTTGCAACTAACAATCGATCTGTGTAAGTTTATCCAACAATGTAACCCTTTTGGTACAATTTGTGATTCTTGTCACATTGAGCTTGTCATGAAATTCCTGTAGCTTACAATGTTGGCTTTCTTTTGATACAATTTGGGTTAAATTAAAATCTGCCATACTTGCTGCTTTGGTTTAAAATGTTGATACAAAAACAATGTTTGTTTGCTTGATTGCAAACATTGTGGTCTATTTGTGTTTTAAAAATACTATTTTAAATTTTGTGGCAGGGTAAATGGGACCACTCAAGCGCAATGTACACGGTAAAAGGAAAACTGTGGCTGGTAGAGGTACTGAAACTTCATCACAAACGCGGCTAACTGAGGTACGCCAACCAAGACAGTTGAGTCAGGACATGCAACATCAGCATTCGAATGGGGACAACAGTCAACATCGCAATGCGTACAGACATTCTGTTCCGGTACAGGATCATACCCCTGTGAGACAAGGGGGTGAGGACAGGCAACGTACACCGGCGTCAACCGAGGACAGACGTCCAAGTCCAGACCATTACAAGCCTTCTATGCATGTACCGGACCCTACCTTGGATCCTATGGATGAAGACAGAAACTTACAAGAAGTGGATGATTACGACTTCGACGACCTGAAGAATTTGGTGGCGGGGAACAGGGAGGTTGATGAGGTTTCCCAAGAGATTGCCTCACCTTCGGCATATGATGACGATCATGATGATGCAATTCGGCCAGAGTTCGTTAGAGGAGGGACTTCGGCCGGTGGCGGACCCAGTGAGGAGACACCGTTGGCTTCGATGCCACATGATACTCGGCCTTGGATCATTCCAGCTGGGGATGACAAGTGAGTAATTTTTATTGTACATAAATTTGTGCAGTTTGTTTATACTAACCATATTATAAATGTTATACCTTGTATTTTTTTCAGCTTGGACCCCCCTTGCGCTGTTAACAAAATCGGGCTTCAATGTATTGGACCTGGATTTAAGATTGGTTGGACGACAATGGGGACGTGTGATCCACAAGCTCCGGTGAGGTGGTTTCAACACTTCAAGGTAAAATGTAGTAAAATTATAGTACTTGCGTAATTTTTGGGTAATTTGTTTTCGATTACATAGTTTTATGGTTCTATTAAATTGTTCGTAACACAACTATGTAATGTATATGTAGAGCTTGTACTGGTGGCATCCGATTCACACCGACCAAATTGAGGCCAACTTCAGGAAGAAGGCGGCTAAGATTCTACAAGATACCTGGAGAGGTTTACGAACCGGTAAAACAAAAGGCCCGAAATGGTTGACTGAAGATCACAAAGCTGTGGGAAGAGCTCGATTTAACACGGACCCAGCATTCATAGCCCGCAGTGAAAAGAACAAGCAAACTTATTCTGCCCAGCATGCCAGAAACGGCCCAGCATTGCACGCATTTGGGTCTAGACCAGCACACTTTCACTTTGCAAAGCTGGTAATACATAATATTTTAGAATAATTCAATTTTTTAATATAATATATTATAACACATTTATCATTAAATTTGCAGGAAAAGGATAATCAAAGACAAGTGTTGCCAACTGATATATTTGACGAGAAATACAAGCGGAAGGATGGGACGTATTTGATACCCGACGGGGAGAAAAAAAGGGTATACACTTACCAAATTATATTTGTTTATTACATTTTTTATCTTATTATATTGTATAATCAGTTTTGACAACTAATATGTTTCTTATTGTATAACTTGATTACATTTATTTGGGACTTGATCACAATTTGTTTGTTTCATTTGTACAAATGTGCAGAAACAGTTTGCTGATGCTCAAGCTCTGGTCCTGAAGGATCGCGTTGCAGATGAAAGGGTACCGGATGAAAAGCTGGTAGAGGCCGCTGCAACTGTCATGGGAGTTCACCCGAGGTCGGGAATACCGTATTTGTATGGTCCTGCAGCCACATTAGTGTCGGACAAGTTCTCTTCGACGGGCAGCCAGTCGTGTGCCAGCTCGCACAGAGCAAGGGGCCAATCATCGGACGATTCCCCTCAGGAGCTGATGCCGCGTTTAGAGCGCATGGAATCCTGACAGGAGGCTGATTTGAGGCGCATGGAATCCCGACAGGAGGCCCTGAAGGACAGCATAGATCGGATGATGGAAATGCAGGCTACTATGATGAGGATGCTCACTACTCCTGGATACCAGCCCCCATCCATTCTAAGCTCGGATGAAAACAACCCTGATCCGCGTAATCATGGATCGAATGAAGACAACCGCAGAAATTAGACATTTTAATTTTGTTTGACTCGAATTCTTTGATATATTTATTTGACCCGTCATTTTTTAATTAAATATGGAAATTTCGAATTTTAATCATTTCTTTTTTGATAATTTTAATAATTTTTTTAATAATTTTTTTAAAAAAATGACGGAATTGAAATAATATTAAAAAGTAAACAATTTAATTAAAATAATGCCGGAAAAGTGACGGTATGTAAACGGAAAGAAAGATGACGGAATGTAGATGGAATTTCTATGATATACAATTGACGGCATTTCGATGGAAAGATGACGGAAAGATGAGTGGCGTAATAATGACGGAAAGAGCATGCAAAGCTGAGTAGCGTAATGGAGACGAATTATTGACGGAAATGTTATTGATGGAAGTAAGATGGAAAATTGACGGAAAGGTGAATACGGAAGTAAGACGGAATAATGACGGAATATAGTATTAATGGAATATAGACGGAATTTGGAAGGAATATGAAAGTTGACGTAATAAAGACGGAATATAGACGCAAAATATTTGTGATGGAAATGTGTTGGAATATAGACGGAAAATACTATTAACGAAATTTAGAAAGTATTTTAACGGAGGTTTTCAACGGATACATGTCGGATTGATGACAGAATTATAAGTAACGGAACTATAACGGAATGTCCACGGCACAATGACGGAAGCAAACGACGAAATGTCGACGGAATAGTTTTTCCGTCGGGAAAATTTCCGTCACCAACTTCGTTGAAGGAACGTTGACGGAAATAGCACTTTTTCCGTCAGTTTTCCGGCAGTTTCTTGACGTCGGAATTTTTTGGAAAATTAGTAGTGTGTGGAAGACGAAGACGAAGCAACATTTTGTTGATTTATATAACGAGGACTTCGCTTTTGAACAAAGGCCTGCAGGCATGCACTCCAACCATTTTCAAGGCCCAAGCTCATGGCTTTGAATGCGGCCTAGAGGCCCAAGCACATGGCATAATTATTTAGGAAACCTTGAAAGTTGTTGGTGGGGATTGAACACATCACCCACCCTTTAACATGGACCTAAGTTAACCATGTTAACCATATGAGCTGCAGCCCATATGGTTAACATGTCACATTAAGGTGCATGTTAAAGGGTGTATTGGGTGTTCAATCCCCACCACCAACAACTAACAAGTTTCCCTAAATAATTCGTGCCATGTGCTGAGGCCATAGTTGTCATTCAAAGCCATGAGCTCGGGACTTGTCATTGGTTGGAGTGCATGCCTGCAGGCATTGTATGAAGCGAAGTCCTCGCTATATAAATCAACAAAAGTGTAGCTCATATGGTTGGCATGTTGCCTTAGTGCACATGTTAAAGGGTGTGTGAAGGGTTCAATCCCCACCACCAACAACCTATAAGTTTCCCTAAATAATTCATGCCATGTGCTGAGGCCATAGTTGTCATTCAAAGCCGTGAGCTCGGGATTTGTCATTGGTTGGAGTGCATGCCTGCAGGCTGTGTATGAAGCGAAGTCCTCGCTATATAAATCAACAAAAGTGCACTTTTGTTGAATATGAAACCACGTTGGGCCTTGTTAACCAACGGGTTGAACCACGTTGGGCCTAGTTAACCAACGGGTGATAACAAAGGCCTGCAGGCCATGCACCCCAACCAAGTCTCAAGGCCCAAGCATACTTGCTTAAATTGGGAACCTTGCTAGTTGTTGGTGGGAGTCGAACCATGGACATTCCCCACCCTTTAACATGACCTTGCAGGCAACATAACCGTGAGCTCGGGACTTGTCATTGGTTGGAGTGCATGCCTGCAGACATTGTTCAAAGCGAAGTCCTTGCTATATAAATCAACACATTTCAAGCGGAATAGATGTGGTGAGAATGATGATGAGATGAGGTTAAATTGTGAGAAGAAGAAGAGGAGCAGCGATGAGGAGGAGCAGAAGCTTGAGTTGATGTCAAGCTCATGAGATTGAAAATGGCTCCATGGATGAGTTTGTTCGCATGAGACATGATGCGAGGATGAAATAAGTCAGTGTTGGCTTATTAATTGGGAGAAACAATTCAGAGTTGAATTATTAAGAGAAGATGATGGAGAATTCATGATGTTAAGTTGTTGGTAACAATTTTTGTTATCTTTGTAGGTGCGAGTCGCTTACCGGAAACAAGCAAGTAGTTGACATGAAGTTCGACACGGAGATGATGCGAAAATTGGCTGATGGGCAATTGAGAGTGTACTCAGGAAACTGTTTAGAGTGAAAACTTAAGAGGAAGATAGGTTACTTACCTAGTACGGTAAGTAAAGTCTATGAGTGAAGTAGACTTGGTTTCTAGTCATACAACAAGTAGTGAAGAAGAGTAGTGACTCTCACTTATTGAGGAGATGACTGATACTGCGGTATCGAGAGATGGCACTCTAGAGCAAGGTTGTCAGAATCGAGTTTTGCCAAGGTAGAATCGAATCGTAAACACGCCGAGTTTACTGTATATTGAAATAATATTAAATATTATATAAATGACATGTAAATATACTTTATAACACTATAAATATAACTAAATTATAAATTTTATTTGCAATTTAATTATATAGGTATAACTAATCAAATTAGCTTGTGATTGTGATGTGGAAAGGAACTTTCGTAAAAAAATTTATCATTCCTACTTTTACAAATTCCAAAAAATAAAATTTGGAATTAAGGTATTCAATTTTTATATGAATAGTTAAAATAAGCAAATTGCAGCAGTTACAAAAACAGAGCGTCCGCAGATACGAAGCAGAGCTCGCTCACAGCAGCGACGGCTGATGGGCCAAAATTATACGAATCATAAACACAGTAAAACCCCCTTAATTAGACACTTTGTCTATTTAACTTTTGCTTGTTAGTTCCGATATATTTCTACAGGGTATTTCAGAGCTTAGAGAGAATACATGCTAAAGAGGAGCTTTTAAAGCAGAAAAGATGTTACGAGTCATTCCAAGGTCAAGATCATATGCCGACTGAAGAAATATCAAGGATCCTGACGTTGAATCACTCATAACAAATTAAGCAGAAGAGGAATCAAGTCAGCCCGGGACGAAACACACTGATAGTTTCGTGAAAAGACTGCACAAAACTCACAAAACTCATCCATTTGCCTTGGTGACCGACCACTTGAAGAGAAGGTGGCCAAGGGAGGAGCTCCTCCCTCCATGACCGGCGGCTCCTCCTCCCCACAACCGGCAACCGGCGGCTTTTGCTCCCCCCCCATGTGGCGCCTCCTCCTTCTTCCTCCTTCTCCTCCCTTGGATCAAAAACCACATGCCATCATCTCCTCCATCCATTCCTCCCTTCTCCTCCCTATAAATGGAGCTCATCTCCTCCTCATTTGTATCATCACAAAATCAACATCAAAATCCATAAGTTGTAAACACTTCTCTCTCTAAGTTTTGTAAGTTTGGTTTTGGAAATAAAGATTGCTCCCTTGGCGCTTCAACGGTTGTAAGTATTTTAATATTTATTTACTGTCTTTAATTTCCAATTCCTTAGTTATAATGTTTAGCGCGATGAATAGTAGCTAAACTAGTCGTTCGGTAGAAGGGGTGGACTTGTATTATAAAATGTTTTAGACTATTAACTTAGTGTCTCGTCTTTGTATTCAAAACTTATTCTATGTGCCATATATAAGATTAGAACTTCCAAGGTTGAGTGGACGCTTTGACGGGCAAAGCTCTTCCTTGGGATTCGTGAACATACTCGGGTAAGTGGATGCTTTGACGGGCAAAGCTTATCTGAGGAGTTCGATCTATCTAAAAAACCATTTGGAAACTGGACCAAAGGGACCAAATGGATGCACATAAGGCTAAGATACTTCGGAAGGAGGAATTAGTTGAAGTAGAATAAGTGCTCTACGACCTTAAAAAGGCTAGACGATGTTGCAAGTCTTGAGCTAGGAATAGCCTCGATTCATGTTTGAATACTTAGAAGATTCACTAAAGGTCAATGATAAACAGGATATAATACAAGGCCCCTGAAACCGAATGCTTTCTTTTAATTGTAATAATTATCAGTTACTTTCCAGTACTAAAACCAACCAATCAATCACTTAGCTGGTAGCTTTAAAACCAACCAACCAACCTAAAACACGCTCTCTCGCTGAATAATCCCCTCAAAGAACAACTATCCCCCTAATTCCTTTGGGTTCGACCCCTACTTACCACTTACTACCCAGTAGTGAAGTCGCGAGTAGCGGACACTTATAAATTTATTCTTGACGATTGCGCATAACGACTGTGCAACCATCAAAATTGGCACCGTTGCCGGGGAATTAGTTAGTTAAATCGGATAAAGTTCTTTGAATCGATACGCGCTTCGAAACAACCATGTCTCGCGAAGAAAGCCACCATGACTACCAGGATGACGACGAGATAAACCTGTACGATCAAAATGATGAGGTGCCACTTCCATTTATCGACGATCCGGAACAACTCATCAGAAACAGAAGAGCTCGTGATAGGGAAGCCATCAGAAGAAACCAAGAACCGCCTAAGGATCGAAATGCAGCTGGTCCAGTACAACAACCCCCTAGATATCCACAACCCCCCCAACCTCGCCAAATGCCAAGACAAGAACCTGTCTTCGATGACTACTATGGGGATAACAACTACCATGAACCTACTATGGGAGAATTAAATGCCCCCAATTTCGAAACACAGCCGTGGTGCATTCACGAGGGCCCTGAACTAGAAAACATAACCATCAACGCATCAGTGGCCCACAGCTTGCCAAAATTCTCAGGAGCTCAAGGAGAATCTGCCACAACTCACCTCCAACGCCTGCATGGAATTTGCCAAAATCTAAAGCCCAATCGAGTGAATATGGACGACTTCAAGTTGAAGGCATTCTATTTTTCCCTCATAGACTCGGCAAACGATTGGTTCCTTTCATTGCCTTCGGGAAGCATCAGAACATGGGTTCAGATGCAAGGGAAATTCCTGGGCAAATACTACCCAGCAGGAAGAGCAATGCAAGTAAGAAGACAACTGCAGGACATAAGGCAAGGACCTAATGAGACCATGCACGACTACCTGGAGAAATTCAATCACATGGAAAGAAGCTGCTGCACTCTTGGACTACCCGAGAAACTCACCATTGAGTATCTCATTAACGGATTAAGACCCTTAGACAAAATGCTCCTGGATGCCTCAGCTGGAGGATCCATAATGAATCTATCATTAAGAGGCATAATGGATCTCATCACCAAGGTTGCTGAAAATGCTCGATTTAGAGAAGAGACAACTAGGCAGGAAGAATTTTCCCGAACAAAGAATGTGGCAAGAGCTGAAACACCGATGAGCTCTATTCCTGAAGAAATGAAATAGTTAAAGGAGATGATGATTCAGATCCTACGAAGACAGCCAGTTCCAGTAAAACCTTGCGAGTTTTGGGGTTCTACTGACCACAAAACTGACGCATGCCCAACATTAATAGAAGAGGAACCGGCAGACGTAAATGCAGTGGGAGGATACCAAGGATACAACAACAATGACAGAGCCGGACAAAACAGACAGTATGGTCAAGCAACCAACCCGAGCTGGCGTAACAACAGCTATCCTCAGAAGGAGACACAACCAGCTGTCCCTCCACTAGCTCAGTCATTCTACCAACCCCCCCACCGACAGTATAACCAGAACGCTCCATCAGTAGGCCAATATCAGCAAAAAGGACCAAATCAGTACCAAACCGGCCCGAACAATCAGCAGGAACCGAGCAAGTCGCTCGATGACACGATGAAGGAGCTTGCAGGAAACATAAATCAATTGGGTGCTTCGCTACACCAATACCAGGCGAAAACTGACGGGGCAATTTCAGAATTGGCCAAACAGATGTCCCAGCTCGCCACCACAATGTCAACACTCTCCAATGAACCTGGCAAACTTCCTTCACAAACCATCCAAAATCCAAAGACAAATATTAGCATGATAAGGAGGTCAAACATAAAGGCGACACTAGGAGAAGTAGCACGATCCCCAACTTACAAACTCACAAGCAAGCACTTCACACGTAGGCATCGTCCTGATTGGAATCAAGAGGAAGACCGACCCAATGATGGCAAAACATGGGTCACGCATGCCGACAATGGACGGTATGCATTCACCGTCTGCATAACACCACCATCGATCATACACTCCGACATACCAGCATCTGGATGGGATGACAATGACAATTTAAGGTGGAACTCCCCAACTAATATTTATGCTTCAAAGCAAAATATTGAGAAGTCCAATTATACAAATCCTAAGCCAAGGAATGGTCAGAATGGCCCTACAATAGAAAGAGCCCTCACTTCAGATCATGAGTCACAACCGGAAAGAGATAAAGACCCAGGGGCCTTCACAGTCACCTGCGGTATTGGTGAAACCCAGATTCATAAGTGCTTAGTCGATCTTGGGGCTGCTGTCAATGCCATGCCTTCCTCCTTATACTACTTATTAGGACTTGGTCCATTGAAGCCGCCCAGGACAAATATCGAGCTAGGAGGTAAGTCGTGCATCCGTCCGGTTGGAGTGCTGGAAGATGTAATACTCCATGTGGGAGAGCTCGTCGTTGCTGCAGACTTTTATGTGATACAAACAGGAGAGACCAGCGAGGACGACCCTCCAACAATAATATTGGGACGACCATTCCTCTACGCTACTAAAGCAAGAATCGATGTGGGCAAGGGCTCATTATCGCTTGAGTTCGGCGGCAAAATTGCAAATTTCTACATTGATATTAGCCGCGCAGATACAAAAAAGCCGCCAGATATTATACCTATCTCAGATCGCGGTACACAGATTTCTAACCTGACACAAGAAACCGAAAAAGCAACAAGACCAGCAGCTATGGTCAAAGGCTCCCCGCCTTCTCAGAAATATTGGAAAGAAAAAACACCAAAACCATGGAGTTCCAACCCAAACAAGAAATCAGGAAAAGGCAAGGCAAAAAGCAACACAGGAATGGTGGCGAAATTCGACCTGAGCCACCCATGGGATCCAAACCAATGATCCAAGAATGAGGTACTGTCAAGCCAACGACGTTAAACAAGTGCACTGGTCGGGAGGTAACCCGACACTATCTTACTTTCTGTCATTTAAATTCAGTCATTTAGTTTTAAGCTTGCATGACTTTTGAACTAAAGCACGCCTTCGTTCAAAAGTGTGGGGTGAGAACCACCTTTGTATATAAATAACATGCTTGCTGTTTTCTTTTTTTTAGTAATAGTATCTTTTTGAAAATATGAACTTAAGAATGTGAAAAAGATAGATCTTAGTCCATGCATTAACCTTGTGAAAATTCAAACTGCTTAAAAACTTAGAATGTAACTTTTCATTTGTCCTTTGTGCTGAGATAAACTAGGGATGTGGAGTTGACATAAACTGCCCTAGAGAGGCTTGGTAAGCAATCAAAGGATCAAATCAAACTATATGGTTTTCGAAGTCAGTGGAGGCTGCACTTCGGGTTTCAGTGAAGAATGAAGTCATCTCCGCCATGCAGTGTTTATGCAAAAAGAAAAGAAAAGGCGAGGACGGGAATCAGACCGTCCTCTCTCTAGTCAAAATAGCCGAGAAAATATATGAGCGACCCTCATCTTGACCCGCGCGAAACGACAACGATGAGAGGAGCGGGGAGGTATTTCCATATGCTCGCGGGCGATGATTGGACCTCCTAAAGGAAAGGCTTGAGAAAAAAGCTCGAAGAAGCAAATCAAGAGGCCAAAGGCCCAACATTGTAAAGGTTTTAACCGAACAAAAAAAAGTGAAGTACTCAAAAAAGTCAAATCAAAGGCCAAAGGCCAATTAACTACAAAAAAGCAGTCCGTCGCCAAAGAAGAAAGAAATTAAAATGGCTCAACTCAGTGAAACCCGAACCCAATCACGTGCTAGAGAAAGCTACAAGAAAACCATATAGTGCGAGACGGTCCCAAGATTGCAGTCCAGGAGCCTAAAAAGGGCTATCTCCCGAAACATCCAATATAATTTGCATCTCAGCACGGAGGTACAAGTATTAAGTTTCTTCTATTTATTTACGCAGTTTAATTTGGTAATAAGTAGTAATGCATGAATTAGGATAGATCAAGTACCACAGTCTAAATTTCATATTCCAAAACCAACTTAGAGTGCCGCCCTTTAATAGCATTGTTCGGGACGAACAACTAAAAGTGTGGGGTGATATGATGGACCAAAATTATACGAATCATAAACACAGTAAAACCCCCTTAATTAGACACTTTGTCTATTTAACTTTTGCTTGTTAGTTCCGATATATTTCTACAGGGTATTTCAGAGCTTAGAGAGAATACATGCTAAAGAGGAGCTTTTAAAGCAGAAAAGATGTTACGAGTCATTCCAAGGTCAAGATCATATGCCGACTGAAGAAATATCAAGGATCCTGACGTTGAATCACTCATAACAAATTAAGCAGAAGAGGAATCAAGTCAGCCCGGGACGAAACACACTGATAGTTTTGTGAAAAGACTGCACAAAACTCACAAAACTCATCCATTTGCCTTGGTGACCGACCACTTGAAGAGAAGGTGGCCAAGGGAGGAGCTCCTCCCTCCATGACCGGCGGCTCCTCCTCCCCACAACCGGCAACCGGCGGCTTTTGCTCCCCCCCATGTGGCGCCTCCTCCTTCTTCCTCCTTCTCCTCCCTTGGATCAAAAACCACATGCCATCATCTCCTCCATCCATTCCTCCCTTCTCCTCCCTATAAATGGAGCTCATCTCCTCCTCATTTGTATCATCACAAAATCAACATCAAAATCCGTAAGTTGTAAACACTTCTCTCTCTAAGTTTTGTAAGTTTGGTTTTGGAAATAAAGATTTCTCCCTTGGCGCTTCAACGGTTGTAAGTATTTTAATATTTATTTACTGTCTTTAATTTCCAATTCCTTAGTTATAATGTTTAGCGCGATGAATAGTAGCTAAACTAGTCGTTCGGTAGAAGGGGTGGACTTGTATTATAAAATGTTTTAGACTATTAACTTAGTGTCTCGTCTTTGTATTCAAAACTTATTCTATGTGCCATATATAAGATTAGAACTTCCAAGGTTGAGTGGACGCTTTGACGGGCAAAGCTCTTCCTTGGGATTCGTGAACATGCTCGGGTAAGTGGATGCTTTGACGGGCAAAGCTTATCTGAGGAGTTCGATCTATCTAAAAAACCATTTGGAAACTGGACCAAAGGGACCAAATGGATGCACATAAGGCTAAGATACTTCGGAAGGAGGAATTAGTTGAAGTAGAATAAGTGCTCTACGACCTTAAAAAGGCTAGACGATGTTGCAAGTCTTGAGCTAGGAATAGCCTCGATTCATGTTTGAATACTTAGAAGATTCACTAAAGGTCAATGATAAACAGGATATAATACAAGGCCCCTGAAACCGAATACTTTCTTTTAATTGTAATAATTATCAGTTACTTTCCAGTACTAAAACCAACCAATCAATCACTTAGCTGGTAGCTTTAAAACCAACCAACCAACCTAAAACACGCTCTCTCGCTGAATAATCCCCTCAAAGAACAACTATCCCCCTAATTCCTTTGGGTTCGACCCCTACTTACCACTTACTACCCAGTAGTGAAGTCGCGAGTAGCGGACACTTATAAATTTATTCTTGACGATTGCGCATAACGACTGTGCAACCATCAACGGCCACGAGAACCTTTGTTGTCTACTTACTTGTATCATTCTCCGTCGCGGTCCTCTCCGTTCACTTATACTCCAACAGCGCCAGAGACGGAACCAACTCGGTCTCAATCTCGCCCTGAAACGGACATGAACTCTCGCAAACCACCAAAGTCTGGCCTGAGTTGACGGTTAGTTGGAGAATCGTGCTGGCGACGATTATAGGGTTTCTAGGGTCGGGATTCAGAACTGTTGGCTGCTGCACTTTCTTCTGGTCCCTCTCCCTTCGTTTGCGTGGTTTGAAAATTGAATGAGGAAAAAACAATTGGGCTGTGAAAGACTAATGGGCCTAAAACCTAAAATCGTAAGAGTATATAACGATTTTAACGATTTTTAATAGTTATAAATCGTGTAAAACCGTTTCAACATCCGATTTCACGTAATTTCGATTCCACCTGCGATTTTACATGAATTTTATACCTAGAATCGTGAAATCGGACGAGTTTGCGTTTTAAAACGCGATTTTAAGAACCATGCTTTAGAGGAGCGGCCTAGGAGAAGAAACTATGAGAGAGTTGATGGTCAAGAGAACCAATCAACATGAAACAGTTGAGAAGCCCAGCCAAGGCGTATCGAGATCGCATTATAAACTGAATATTAGCATATTCAGTTTAAGGGAGGGTGTTAAAGTTAGGATTTAATATGCTTTTGTAAAAGGCTTTATAAGCCTGAATTTCCCAATGAGTAAAACAACCGATTTCATTGTATTTGATCTTCTAAATCTAACAGAACATAGCTTGTTTTGCGACAAGACACTGAGGTTCCAAATGCTTGCAAGCAAGTGTTCTGGAAAACGAGCAAGAATATTCATTATTCACACCCTTTACCAGCAGGGTGTGGATCGTCTAACGACTTCAATCGAGGTCTTGAACCTTGCAGATTCAATTCTGGATGTTGAAATTGCTAAGTAATGTATAGCTGTGTTTGATCGAGGGGAGAGAGATTGTTGGGAATGATTCATTTGAAGAAATTGCACCATAATGGGAAATGAGGAGAATAATTGCTAACTTATATTGAATTACTAAACCCTAACTCTCAAGGTGACCAATCTTACAATGTCAAATCTATTAGACATTGCCATCAACTGTGCTAGACTCGATATCCCATCTAGTTAATTTCGAAAGGAGGGACTTAATGTTGGTGGATGCATTTTCGACACTGGAAGCCCGAGGACTCATGTTTCTCCACAGGCTTATCGAATGATTAAGCAAGCTGTGAAAAGATATATAAGAAGATCTGATACAAGCATTGAAATTGTTAAACGCATGTTCGGATACGATTTGTGTTATAAGGCGCACAAACCCTTTAGAGGACATGTGAATCTACCTTCGATTACTTTTCATTTCGAATGGAATGCTAATTTGGTGGTAAAATCAGAGACTGCCTTTTATATTGATTTTCGTAATGTTCACAATAACTATATTTGTTTGGCAATGGTCCCTTTGGATGCTCAAAAGTTGACAGTGATCGGATCTGATTTACAAGCAAATCATTTTATTGTATATGATGTTTCTGATCAGAAAATGCATTTTGGTCCTCGAGATTGTTCTTGAAGTTATTGAATAATTGTATGATATCTCTTTGATGTTCATGCGAATAAGATTAAAAAATAACTTTTGAATTGAGATGATATAGAATTATCAATGTGAATGATCATATAAAAAGTTTTTATGATGAAATTAAATTTATTTGAACAATTCACTTTTATATTTGGTGATAAATAAAATCTTTTTTGCAATAGTAAACTTTTTTTTGATAGGTTGCAACAGTAAACTTTTATTTACACGCAATTGCATCTTGAGTTCGGATCAAATACAAACCACAATTATAAATAAAAACTACAAACCCAACAAAATATTGCCACGTGTAAATATCGACCAATCAGAATTCATCTCGTTCGGGGTTCTTTTTGTAAATAAAAAATTAACGCGGACTTATTTGAAAATACATAAAAGATATGAGTGGTATAATCGTCCTAACATTTGTTTAAGTCTGATCATTTTCGGTTTAAGTCTGATCATTTTGGTTGCCGCGCCCAGCCTTAACATTAGCGCCGCGCCCAGCCTTGACATTAACTTGTTAATGTCTTAACTGGGTACGGCGCGCTAATGTCAACGCTCGGCGCGCGGCAAACCGTTTACTGTTCATATGTCGACTAAAAACACCGAAAATCGACTTATGTCGACTGGGAGAGGAAAATCGACTGATCATTGTCAAGTTTTAAGTCTGATCATAATAGTTTTAAGTCTGATCATTGTATGTTTAATTCTGATCATTACTGGTTTAAGTCTGATCATTATTGGTTTAAGTCTGATCATTGTTTTTTTAAGTCTGATCATTATTGGTTTAAGTCTGATCATTGTTTTTTTAAGTCTGATCATTGTTTTTTAAGTCTGATCATTACTGGTTAAGTCTGATCATTAACTGTTTAAGTCTGATCATTACTGGGTTAAGTCTGATCATTGTTTTTTAAGTCTGATCATTGTTGTTTAAAGTCTGATCATTGTTTTTTTAAGTGTGATCATTACTGTTTTAAGTCAGATCATTGTTTTTTAAGTCTGATTATTGTTGTTTTGAGTCTGATCATTGTTTTTTAAGTCTGATCATTACTGGTTTAAGTCTGATCATTGTTGTTTTAAGTCTGATCATTGTTGTTTTAAGTCTGATCATTGTTTTTTAAGTCTGATCATTACTGGTTTAAGAGTGATCATTGTTTTTTTCAGTCCGATCATTGTTTTTTAAATCTGATCATTGTTGTTTTAAGTCTGATCATTGTTTTTTAAGTCTGATCATTACTGGATTAAGTCTGATCATTGTTGTTTTAAGTTTGATCATTGTTGTTTTAAGTCTGATCATTGATGTTTTAAGTATGATCATTACTGGTTTAAGTCTGATCATTGTTTTTTTAAGTCTGATCATTGATGTTTTAAGTCTGATCATTATTTTTTAAATCTGATCATTGTTTTTTAAGTCTGATCATTGTTGTTTTAAGTCTGATCATTGTATTTTAAGTCTGATCATTACTGGGTTAAGTCTGATCATTGTTGTTTTAAGTCTGATAATTGTTGTTTTAAGTCTGATAATTGTTTTTTAAGTCTGATCATTGCTGTTTTTTAAGTCTGATCATTCCAAGTTTAAGTCTGATCATTACTGGTTTAAGTCTGATCATTGTTGTTTTAAGTCTGATCATTGTTGTTTTAAGTCTGATCATTGTTTTTTAAGTATGATCATTACTGGTTTAAGAGTGATCATTTTTTTTAAGTCTGATCATTGTTGTTTTAAGTCTGATCATTGTTTTTAAGTCTGATCATTACTGGATTAAGTCTGATCGTTGTTGTTTTAAGTCTGATCATTGTTGTTTAAAGTCTGATCATTGATGTTTTAAGTTCGATCATTACTGGTTTAAGTCTGATCATTGTTTTTTAAGTCTGATCATTGATGTTTTAAGTCTGATCATTATTTTTTAAATCTGATCATTTTTTTTAAGTCTGATCATTGTTGTTTTAAGTCTGATCATTATTTTTTAAGTCTGATCATTACTGGGTTAAGTCTGATCATTGTTGTTTTAAGTCTGCTTATTATTTTTTAAGTCTGATCATTACTAGGTTAAGTCTGATAGTTGTTGTTTTAAGTCTGATAATTGTTGTTTTAAGTCTGATAATTGTTTTTTAAGTCTGATCATTGCTGTTTTTTAAGTCTGATCATTCCAAGTTTAAGTCTGATCTTAACAACTTGAGGACTAAATTGAAAATAACATTATTAGTTTTTATACCCTCAGTGTGGAATGACTATAATACCCCTCCGTGCGTTTGTTCGGAATTTCGACTAAATGGGATACGTGTCAACTTGAAAAGTGATTTATAGTTTTTATATATAAGTCAGTTTGTATCTGAACCGCACTCTTCCATCATTACTCCAAATATAAATTTTATAATAATATTTTGATCACTTCCTATAAATGACCAAATTTAATGAAACACATGGAACCTCGACATTGGTCAATATAAGGCCTCTCTTAGCTTTCCAGTATATTATATTCTTAAAATTAAATTATAACTCAGTTTATTTGAATGGGAATTGATTGCTTTTAAACCATATATATGAGTTTTATATTAGAAGGGGAGCGCTCGGTTGAGGCAAGGTTGTAAGAATGAGGCAGTAATGTATCATCTTGGCCATTGATGATAATGATCTAATGGTTGAGATTTAAAGATGTGGTAGTGGGATTTTACTATTTGCTTTTTGCTTTTTACTGTTGGTAGTGGGTTTACTATTTGGACACGTGGCGCACCCACAAAGCACGGGGGTTAGATGTGTGGCTCAGATCGTGCCTCACTGCCTCATTCTTATTTGGCTTGCCTCATTTGAGCGCTCCTCTATATTAGAAAAAAAAAAGTACATATTTTTTTTCTGATTGGAAAGCAATGATTACAACGAAAGAGACAAAGCCAACAACCAGAAACAACAACTCAAACTAAAGAGTAAAGAGCACGGAAACAACAACTCCGCTGCACCATTAGCTTCTCTGATGTTCCCATGAATGGCATGGCTTTGGCAAAACGGCATTAGACAGTTCGAGCAAGAGTTCAAGGAGTGTTCAACCGACTACTGGAACTCGCATACAGCAGATCTGAAGATAAGACGTTTCCTAATCTGGACGATCGAAGATCTGATCTGATTGGAGTCGGCTCATCAATAAATTAGTGGATCAGATATTCAAATGAATATCCTCTCATCAATTAGTAGTCGCTTAAGAAGATTTGGAATTACTTGGTGAGAAAGAAAGATCGAGATCTTCTTGAAGATTGGAGGAAAGAAGAACGTTTCCTAATTCGGAAGATCAAAGATATGATCTGATTGGGATCAATTGACGAGTCATCATTAAAGATCAGATATTCAAATGAATATCTTCAGCTTGAATTCGAGAATATTGGATGGCTTGGCACGGAAGTAATCTCCAAAGATTGGATATGGAATAGATTGAATATCTATCAAATATTTAGGAGTATCTCTGAAATATTTGACAAGAATATTTCAATCTGAAGTCGGCCAGCGAGGAACTCGAAGATTCTGCTATTCAAACGAATATCTCCTGATCAGATTTACGATTTGATTGGCTGACTTGTCGTGGAAGAATTATCAAGATCTTCCCAAAGATTGGATTGGAAATATCCATCGAATATTTAGGAATATTTCCTAAATATTTGATGAGGATATTTGGAACAGATTTGGACATTCGCCTATGCATATAAATACAAGGCTAGGGTGGCCAGATCTGTATCGCTTCCTGAGAGAAAAGAAAACACGAGAGCATTCGTGAGATTGGAGGAGGAGCGACGGCCGGTTGATTATTCCACATCGGAATATTAACGGCGAAGAAGCAGTTTGTTCCGGGTGCTGTTCAGACTGTTCTTGAAGAACTACCAAGCGCACAAACACAGTGATCAAGGCTCGTCTTTGAGAGAAGGCGACTGGGCTTCTGGGAGGTCCAAGACTAAGTCGAGAGGGAAGTCTCGTCCTACCCATAGGGGATCGAGGTGAGCTGCGGTGAACCGAGATTGCAAATCCGAGAGACGGAGTGTTAGAGGCTAGGCTATTACAAACAAGGCGTTGTGTAAGTGTAAGTCCACGAATAGCTCTAAACTCGTAATAAGATTTGTTTCCCTTTTAGGGTGTGGGAAGCCCCCCAGAGTAGGCAAGGCCGAACTGGGTATCATATCGTGTGTGCTCCTATTTGTTCTGTTTACGGTACTGTCTGCTAAGGTGTTCCAGTCTCTGGTCGAACACAACCTGGAACTGTCCAACAAGTGTTCGAGACGCAGTTCGAACACCATCTGGAACTCGTCTTGACTAAGACAAGTAGATTTCAATTGGTATCAGAGCAGACACTCGACATGCAGAGTGTGATCCGGTGACTGTTCAAGATGAGTTTGAAGGAAGGACAGAGCACTAACCGACCACCGTTGCTTGAAGGGCTAAACTATCTCTACTGGAAGTCCAAGATGAAAGTCTTTCTGAAATCTCTCGATGTAAAGGCTTGGAGAGCGGTGTTGGTTGGATGGACAGAACCCACGATGGCCATCCCTGAAGGAGTAGCTGTGCATAAACCTGAAGCTCTGTGGACTGATGCAGATGAAAAAGCTGCTGCTGGAAACTCAAAGGCCTTGAATGCAATCTTCTCAGGAGTGGACGAGAACGTGTTCAAACTGATTGCTGAATGTGAGGTTGCCAAGGAAGCATGGGATATTCTCAGAATAGCCTATGAGAGTCCAGACATTGAATCTAATGAGAAGAAGAAGAACATGAGAATGTCAATCTCGTCGGACTTGTAGTCACTATTGATGACTGCAGTGAGACAAGTGAAAATTCATACTCTAGTGCACTGCCTGAACAGCCTGTTGACGACCCATCAAGCACTGATGACGAAGGACTTGCTCATGAGATCTCGGCCGAGACGTACAAGGAACTCTATGAGAAGTGGCTATTGGTGTTTGGTCTTAACAAGAAGCTCACAGAAACAGTGGCAAGCCTGACAGAAGAAAAAGATAAAGAGTGGCAGGAGGTTGAACTTCTCGTTGCCCAGAAGGTGGAACATCAGGAGGAAATATCTGCTTTGAAGCACGAGATGATCGGAATGAATCAAGAACGCTCGTCACTTCTTGCACAGAAGGTGGAACTGCTAGACACCGTTTCGGTTCTGAAAGCTGAGATGGAGAAAAATAGAGAAACACATCCTGCTGGGTTGGTGGAGCTAAGGAGAAAGAATGCTGACTTGAGCCGCGAAGAAGTCCATCTTCTGAACAAAGTAGAATCCCTAGAGTTACAAATCAAGAAGGAGAGAGATAATCATGCTGCTACTATGAAAGAATTGAGCAAGTTCAAAAGATCGGTGAAGATGCTGAACTCGGGCTCAAAGAACTTGGAATCCATACTAAGATCCCAAAGAATTGAAGATGGACTTAGAGGTCTCGGCTTCAATGGTAACAGTGGCTCAGATAAGACTTCGTCTGTTAAGGCAAAGCTGAAACCTGCACAGAGAGCAGAACAGAGTGTGAACCACTACCCTGAGAAGCAGATTGGGAATCAAGGAAGAAAGCAGCTCATGCCCAACCGTGGAAGACATGGTACTGAATGGAGGAGGAACAATCGTACATGTTGGTATTGCTATAAGATGGGGCACATCAAATCAAGGTGTCGACTACTTCTGGCTGAGCGAAAAGTAATGGAATCCAGAGTCACCCCTCGAGTCAGACAAGTCTGGAAACCAAAAACAAGGAAAGAAGTGTGCTTCGTTGCTCTTAGCTCATTCAGTCACATGAAGGAAGAATGCTGGTACCTCGACAGTGGATGTTCGGCTCACATGACAGGTAATCCTCAATATCTCATCAATATTAAACCTATTTGCAAGCGTCAGTTTGTCACTTTTGGAGATGGAGGGAAGGGCCAGGTGATCGGCTGTGGGACATTGAAGGTTCCGGATCTACCTGAGCTCGAGGATATCCTCCTAGTCGATGGGTTAAAGGTGAACCTGATCAGTATCGGTAGATTGTGTGATGAAGGACAGTCTGTTACATTCACTCGTGATTCCTGTCAAGTACTGGATAGGAATGGAGACACACTTATGGAAGGAAGTAGGTCATCAAACAAAAGCTACTTTCTAGGCACAGTTGGAACAGGAGCTGCCACTGTCTATCCGACAAACACGATAAATGAGATGGAATTACAAGGGACAGGTATGGTGTCCCCTTCTGGAAAGGTGAAAGATGAAGTTGCCCTAAACTCAGTTCCAGAAGATGATAAAGTTAGTAGTGGGACATCGTCTGAAACACCCATTCAGACCAAGTCTACAAAAGATGAAGTTCAAGAGGGAGGTCCAGCTGATGAAGCCACACCTACTCCAGCAGGGACACTTGACAATGCACCTACGCTGCAACCCTCATGTAGAATTATCAAGCGTTATCCAAACCCAGAAACTATTGAAGACCCATCTGAAGTAATGAAGAGTCGAGCGAATGAGATCAAGTATCGAGAACTGACTGCATGTTCATCCAGTCCGAAGATTGTCAACAAAGCATGTATTGATGAGATCTGGGTGGTGGCCATTCACGTGGAACTGAGAGAGTCCACCAAATCTGAAGCATGGAAGTTATATCATCTTGCGCATAGTCATGAACTGAAGAAGACTATATACGGACTCACACAAGCGCCCAGAGCATGGTACGAGACGTTCCTCATCGACCATGTCTATGAGCGAGGGGGAGTAGAGAAGCATATGTTCGTCCCGAGTACACAGAAGCTAGTTGGCCAGTTCGTGAGACGGATGCAAAAGGAGCTCCAGGTGACCATGGCGGGAGAGATGAAACACCTTCCTGGAACACATGTTGACCAGATGCTGGGAGAGCTAGAGAGCATCGCTGCAGAGAGCTGGTACACTCAGTTGTTATGGATGAAGCAGAAGCTGTCTGAATACGGAGTTGAACAGGAGGAGATAACGCCTGACTGTGACAACATGAGTACCAGTAGCAGTTCTGAAAATTCGGTACAACAGTATAAGACAAAGCACAATGAGCCGGTAGAGAAGAAGGCCATCACAGTGAACCTTGTGACAACCGACAAGCTGCTAGCTGACATTCTTACCAATCACCTAAACGCTGCTCAGTTCGAAACACTTAGATCCTCTCTGGGTCTGCGTGTTATCGCCAACTAAGTGTTCCAGAAGCAGGTCAGCCAAGAGCAGAACCCCAGCAAATCAGTTGGGCTGACCTATCACGAAGAGGGCTGGAACAGATGGTACGTACTATTAAATTCAAAGTATTTGCAGTCCTATGAACCATTGGAGCATATCGAGAAGGGAGAAGAGGCGGCTGTGACAGAACTGAAAGAAGTTACTTCAAAGGCTGATCCTAATCCAACTAAAGGGTGTGTGCAGACTGCGAAGGAATATCAGGCAATGGCAGAACCACCCCTCAATAAGGTAATCCCTTGTTCTCTCTCCTCAGCTACTGCACTCAATTCTGTGGATGAGGAAGTACGGGCGATTGGTAAAGATTCAGTGAGTTATAAGGGTGTCAAAGTGGTTAACGAGAAGCCGAAGGGATTGAAACCTGCTGTATATTCTGTGGCCGATGCTGCAGAAGAAGGTGAAGCCAGTAGGGCTAACAGTGTGGTTCTGATAAGAAGAAGATGTTCCTATGGAAGATGATAATGTGAAGCAACAAGAGCCTGAAGATGTTGTCTCTGATGAGTCAGACCGACCTGAAAATCAGACGGAGACAGAACAAGTAGAAGAGCAAGTTGTTATTGAACCTATCGTCTAGAAGAAGGAAAAGCAGTCAGCTGTCCAAGAAGTAATCATGACTGAAGCAGAACATGGTGCTGGTAATCACGCACAGAGAGTTGGTCAAAATCCTAGATCATTAGCCGAAGTAAAAGAGAAACAGAAGGAAGGAGATGTGCATATTGGGTCTGCAGCACAATCAGAAAATGAACATGTTGAAGAAAAAGCATCTGACACACGAACTGTGCCGACTGAGTTGGAACATCCAGCTAATACAGATGTAGAGATGCGATTATCTGTTCAAGAAGAGGCTGAGAATGAGAACACTCAGAAGGAGGATCAGGACACAGTTTCACTGTCTGAGCTCAAGAAAGCTGAAAAGAAGAAACCCAAGAAGATAGTGACCTTCGAAGCATGCTCATCTAAGGAAACTATCAAGATGAATGGGAACACAGACGCAGGGGGAGAAAGTGCGTCTAAGAAGAGGAAAATGTATAGTCCAGATCCTGTTCCTGCCTATGTTCCAACTGGGATTGTGAAAAAAAAAGTATGGTGTGCCAGTACAGAAGCAGCAGCCAAGTGGGAAGACAGTTCCATCCTAGTTGCAGATCTGACTATATTCTACTCGATGTTGTTCTTCATCACCATAGAACCACGGTCAGTAAGGAGATGGGACAGCTGCTATACCAGATTGGAAACAGGATGCTCTTTGACATGGGAAGAATTATGTTCGACCAGATTACAGAACACGCTATATCTACAAAGTCTCTGCACCAAATAATCTTCCCATCACTTATCTATGAGCTGAACATCAACCAGCATCCAGATTTGAAGACTGACCAGGACAGACTGTCAAGTGCTCCGTTGAAGTTAGTTGTTATTCACAAGTTGTTCAAGGGTCGACATAAGAACGATCTGAAAGACCCCGAGCTAAAGAGGAAGAATGTTCCTGAGTTATCTATGAGGAGAGTTGTCGGTGAGAAGATGTCTCGAGCTGAACGTGGACAGCTACTGAAGGAGGTAGAGATCATACTGGAGGTCGAACAGAAGTAGAGGAAAAGAATCAATCAATTGGTGCGCGCTCTCAAGTATCCCAGTAATGATGAAGAAGACGGAGAGAGTTGATGTCCTGATTGAAGAAAAGGCAGAACTCCTTGATTTATCTAGTCGTTGAAAATACTCTTGAAGAAATAAAAAGACATGCTGCCATGAGCCAAAGAGAGATATGTCCTCTATACGAAGTCAAGCCCTTGAGGTGGAGAAGGACTACCCCGCGACAGTACTGAACGAGCTGAATCAGTTCAAGAAACCAGATCATCAAAAACCTATCATTTGCTGACCCGTGGTCAAACAGCTGCTGAGACACCAAGGTCCTACAGATTCACAGTATGTGTCACTAACCCAGGCTATGTTCAAGGGGGAGTTCACAAGATTCCAGATGCCGATGAGACCGGTTTGCTCGATTGGACCCCTTGCCAGTTTGTGGCAAAAAGGGGGAGTATTTTGAGGTAACTGTTCTGGTTCCTCAAGTTGTGTCTAAAGCGTAGATTTGGTTTTGCCAAAATGCCAAGGGGGAGATTGATGTTCCCATGAATGGCATGGCTTTGGCAAAACGGCTTTAGACAGTTCGAGCAAGTGTTCAAGGAGTGTTCAACCGACTACTGGAACTCGCATACAGCAGATCTGAAGATAAGGCGTTTCCTAATCTGGACGATCGAAGATCTGATCTGATTGGAGTCGGCTCATCAATAAATTAGTGGATCAGATATTCAAATGAATATCCTCTCATCAATTAGGAGTCGCTTAAGAAGATTTGGAATTACTTGGTGAGAAAAAAAGATCGAGATCTTCTTGAAGATTGGAGGAAAGAAGAACGTTTCCTAATTCGGAAGATCGAAGATATGATCTGATTGGGATCAATTGACGAGTCATCATTAAAGATCAGATATTCAAATGAATATCTTCAGCTTGAATTCGAGAATATTGGATGGCTTGGCACGGAAGTAATCTCCAAAGATTGGATATGGAAGAGATTGAATATCTATCAAATATTTAGGAGTATCTCCGAAATATTTGACAAGAATATTTCAATCTGAAGTCGGCCAGCGAGGAACTCGAAGATTCTGATATTCAAACGAATATCTCCTGATCAGATTTACGATTGGATTGGCTGACTTGTCGTGGAAGAATTATCAAGATCTTCCCAAAGATTGGATTGGAAATATCCATCGAATATTTAGGAATATTTCCTAAATATTTGATGAGGATATTTGGAACAGATTTGGACATTCGCCTATGCATATAAATACAAGGCTAGGGTGCCCAGATCTGTATCGCTTCCAGAGAGAAAAGAAAACACGAGAGCATTCGTGAGATTGGAGGAGGAGCGACGGCCGGTTGATTATTCCACACCGAAATATCAACGGCGAAGAAACAGTCTGTTCAGGGTGCTGTTCACACTGTTCTGGAAGAACTACCAAGCGCACACACAGTGATCAAGGCTCGTCTTTGAGAGAAGGCGACTGGGCTTCTGGGAGGTCCAAGACTAGGTCGAGAGGGAAGTCTCGTCCAACCCATAGGGGATCGAGGTGAGCTGCGGTGAACCGAGATTGCAAATCCGAGAGACGGAGTGTTAGAGGCTAGGCTATTACAAACAGGGCGTTGTGTAAGTGTAAGTCCACGAATAGCTCCAAACTCGTAATAAGATTTGTTTCCCTTTTAGGGTGTGGGAAGCCCCCCAGAGTAGGCAAGGCCGAACAGGGTATAATATCGTGTGTGCTCCTATTTGTTCTGTTTACGATACTGTCTTCTAAGGTGTTCCAGTCTCTGGTCGAACACAACCTGGAACTGTCCAACAAGTGTTCGAGACGCAGTTCGAATACCATCTGGAACTCGTCTTGACTAAGACAAGTAGATTTCATTCTCTACTAGCAATCTTAACATTCCAATTCGGCCTAACTATGAAGATATCCAATGCCTCTCCAAGCCAGGAGGAACACCAATCTCCAATGCCCACTCCAGCATTGATAGCTCGAAAAACATCGACAAAGTCCAATTCAAAAGAGACAGCTCGACCCTGCAAAGTGGCAGCCAACTTCATGCCTAGTAGGAGCGCTTGACCTTCCACCTCGCTTGCACACTGACCTAGATCCCAGTGCACTACCCATGTCCAAACTACTATGCCCATATGATCTCTGGCAACTACACCCAAGCCTGCCAGCACCATAGCGGTTTGGTGTTTCAAACTATCGGTATTTTTCAATTGAAGGTCTGACGCGTCGAATTTATTATTTATAAACTCCTGCTTTTAGCTAGTGTACCGGCAAGCGGGGTCGAACCCTAGAGAGCTGGTTTGTGAAACTGTTCCTGAATGCAAATAATTAAACAAGGGGGTTTGTGAGTAATTGTTTCGTAAAAAGAACATAGGATAAAATAATAACGAGGATTTCAATCAGCGAGGAAATTCAGTCTAGGGTTTCTATTGTGACACGTTTATCATAGATATCTAATGATCAATTTAATATTTCAAAGTTTGGTTGTTCCGACAAAGGTAACAACCCAAGTATCCCGACAAAGGTGATACGCCACAGCCTAACCCGACAAAGGTGTTAGACTTCTAGTTCTTCCCTAAATTAAACAATCCGACAAAGGTATTATTCAGCTTAGGTGTTACTATCTACCTTTACGACAAAGTATCCAGTAAATATTAACGGTAAGAATTAGTTGTTCAACTAAGCTTTGCGACAAAGCTTCCACTTAGTCTAACAATTTAATTCATAAGCATAAGCACAAGAACTAGTGAAATATAAAATAGCATTAAGAACGAAAATCTCAAAACGTGTTCACAATGTGCGAAACCCTAAACCGAAAGAGAAATTTAGCTACTCATTGTCATGGAAATAAACACAAGTATTTTTGATGAAAGAAAAGTAGAAAATCTCTGTATCGCCGAAAGCTTCGCGTTCTTCGTCTTCTCCAGAGCTGTCTCAAAACGATCGTCTGCTGAATTGATTGATGCTAGATCAGAACCCTCACCCAAGTTTCTTAATTATATCAAAAAGTAGGGTTTCCAAGTCTGATTTTTGGGCTTGATTTCCAAGTTTCGGCCTGATGACGTCATCAAAACGCGTTGATGACGTCAGCACCGCGCCACATGTAGACGTTACGGCCGCTTCTCACCTTGACTTTATCGGTACTGGCCGCGTTTTCCCTTGACGTTATCGGTACTGCTAATGTCTCTACGAAACGCGGTGAGCACTGACCCTGTTTCCTCTTCTGCGCGCCAGATCCGACTTCATCTCTGGATTTGACCCTCTATATTACCTCGGCTGCTCTCGGTGTGAACTAGAGAGTGTTAGGGAATTGAGTCACCTTTGCAATGGTATGTGGCTCGTATTTTTCTGATCAACGGTTCATTCCCAGCACTCCGTCGACTGTCCGAAGGTCCGATCTGCCATTGTGATGTTTTTGGCATAAAATGCCGTCTTTTATGCGTGTTTACTCCTAGAGCTTCCGAAACACCTGAGATGCAAAACCATACTAAAAAGTAATTGTTCGCATATAAAAGTGTCGAAATAAATGGGATTAATTGACTCGACGAGTCCTATAAATACGACTCATCAAACCACCCCACACTTAAACTTGTTCGTCCCGAACAAGAACTAAGTCATAGAAGGAAAATAAATGTAACACCACAATTTCTTCGACGTCCTAGATAATGCGACATGAATATGAGTTGCTAGTCTAGACTCGCTTTTCTATGCATAACTCAATCGCTACTAACATCATCATGCTCAACACAGAATTAACTTGATACATGTTACCTTTTTAGCTGAAATCCAAATCAATTCGGATGAATGGGAGATAGCCCTCTTTAGACCCATGATCTGCACTCGCTGTCCTGAATTCTGGTTGTATGGTTACACTTCGTTGCTTTTTCTTGCACGTGATTCGTTCGAGCTTCAAGGTTTTTGAGTTGTTTTAGGACAGCTTTTGTAGTGATTTGGCTTTTGATGTAACAATCATGTACCTCACTTTTGTTGCGGGTAGAAATTTCACAATTTGGCTGATTTTTCCTGAGCCTTGCTCCTTTATTGTGAATTGCTCGTCCGTGATTCGAAGGTCCAATCATCGCCCGCAAGCATATGGAAATACCCTCCTGCTCTCACTCATCCTCGTCCTTTCGACGCGAGTCAAGCCGAGGGTCGCTCGTCTGTTTTCCCGGCTACTTGGACTAGAGATTGGACGGTGTGTTGTTTTCCCGTCCCACCTGACCGCATAAATACTGCAGTGGCGGAGCAGACTCTCAACCATGTCGTCTCGAAGTGCTAGCCTCCACAAGGTCCATATAACCATATAACCCGAAATTCGGTCCTTTGAATGCTTCGTCAAGTCTCTCTAGGACATTTCTATCAACTCCACATCCCTGTTTATCTCAACTCAAAATACACGTAGTGGGTTAACTTCACATGTAGTCACATAATTCAAATTTCACGAGAGAAATGCATCTAATCAGCTCATCTATTTCACATCATCAAAATTCAATACTGCATATCAGGAAAAAGAGAGAAATTCGTACTTCAATTTATTTATTTTTTCAAAGGGAAACGTGCTGACACTATGCAGGTGCAAAAAATAAACGTGCTGACACAACTGACTGACTCTCCCACCCCACACTTTTGAACAAAGCCGTGTCCTCACGGCACGACTTAAATTCAAAGACACAGACTATGCAAGACACACAAACGTAGGGAAAAACAAATAGAGAACAAAAAATGAACAGGCACTCCCCTCGTGTTGTCACGTGACGGTGTAAATTCTGGTCAACTGAGTCGGTCAACACTGGTCAACGGTCAGCCGCGCCTCGTGTAGACGTTACGCACCGCGTCAGATAGAGACATTAACTTTATGTTAACACCAAACGCGGAGAGATAATGTTGAGGGCTGACGCGGTATGCACTGAGTTGTGCCTGTTTCCTGCATGAAAAACATCTCTTTCCCCAAAAGACAATGTGAAGAACACGACTAAAGATTCAAACAAACATAAAATGCAATAAAGCATGGAAAAACAAAAATTTTGCGGGCTGCCTCCCTGCGAGCGCCTTTGTTTTACGTCGTTGGCTCGACGTTACTTTTAGGGATCACAAGTTAGGATCCCATGGACGTGTGAGGTCAAACTTCGCCTCAGCGACTTCTTCAATCTGCCCAAAGCCCTCGTGGAATGGTGCGCTCGGGTCTGCTCTCCATCGATCAGGCGGGTTCGCCTTCACATCCTCCCGAGTTTGCGAGGACACCTTGATCATAGCTATTGGTCTAGCCTCACTCGTAGTCTCATCCGGTAGGTTCGGGGGTAGGGCACCAAGATATGGCGTGTGCACTATGTCCGGTGGTTTCTTCGTGCATGGACGGTCATCATCCTCATAAATATAAAAATCTGATGTCTTGCCACCAAACGCAAGTGACAGCAAGCCTGTGTCCATGTCAATCTTGGTTTTAGTGGCAAAGAGGAATGGACGTCCCAAAATAAGTGCTGGAGGATCGTCGTTTCTAGCATCTCCCATCTGCAAAACATAAAAGTCTGCAGGAACAACGAGGTGTCCTACATGGAGTGTTAGATCCTCTAGCAAGCCAACAGGTCGAATACATGATTTATCCCCTAATTCTACCAACAGTTTAGGAGGTTTTAACTGTCCCAGCTTCAGTGAACAATACAACGAATATGGCATAGCGTTAATGGCAGCACCCAAGTCAATTAAACAATGATGTATTTGAGTCTCACCGATACCACAGGTGACTGTGAAGGCACCTGGGTCCTTATTCTTTCCTGGTGACTCATGACTCGCTGCAACTGGGCGCTCCACCGTTGGATCGTTTTGCTCATGCCTTGCCTCCAATCTGCCTCCTAGCTCATCCTTGTCTATCATAGGGTCTTTAGGAGCTACTACCTGCATGGAAAACGAAGGAGAAGGGTCAAATCCGGATTGTGCATCGGTGGCAACCGCGTCTGGCCTTGACATTACGACCGCGCCTGGCTTAGACGTTATGGGCGCGTCTGATTCAGACATTAGCGTCGACCTAATGTTTATTGCAGGTGCGGTAAGCACTGACTCCGTTTTATTTTCTTCGTTTTCTGTGTCAATGTGCCCGTCGAACCCAAGCATCTTGTTCACCCAATATGCAGACTCCTTTAGTGCTGCGTCCACATCCACCACTGCCAACGTGCTGACATTCCCTCTCGGATTAGGCACTGTCTGTGACGGTAGCTTCCCTGGATCTCTCTTCAGCTCGGAAACGGTCTGGGCTAAGTTAGACATCTGCTTGGACAGCTCTGCTAAAGTTCCTTCGGTCTTCACCTGATTTTGTTGCACAGTGGAGGCTATCTGCTGGGTGCTAGCTGCCAGCTCCTTCACTATCTCTTCCAGGGACTTGCTGGAACTCTGATTACTAGGGCCTGCTTGGTTGTAATTCTGCCCTCGCTGCTGATATTGGTTCTGATTATTATAGCTGCCTTGTTGTTGACGATACGGAGGTCGATAATATTGCTGCTGCTGCTGGGACTGCTGGGCTGGTTCCTTTGTCGTGTTATTGTTGTTGTCCCTCCAGCTGAACCCATTAGCTGCTAGCCCGAATTTTCGCTGTTGTGGGCGGTTGTCGAAGTTCTGATAACCTCCCACAACGTTGACGTCTCCATGCTCATCCTCCTGTAGACTAGGGCACGAATCTGTTTTGTGATCGGTTGCAGAGCAGAATTCACAGGCCGTCACCTGAGCTACCTGATTGGTTACCAGCAATTTCATCATCTCCCTCAATTCCTTCAGCTCATCAGAAGCTGGTGCAGCTTCGGCCCTTGAGATGTTCCTAGTCCTGCTGTATTCATCTTGACGACCTACTTCTTCTCTGAACCTTGCGTTTTCAGCCACGTCTGCGATCAGCTTCCTGATTTGACCTAGGGGAAGGTTCATGATTGTGCCTCCAGCCGAGGCGTCTAGCAGCATGTTGTCCAGGGGTCTCAGGCCATCGAGTGGGTATTCTATGATAAGCTTCTCTGGGAGTCCGAGGTTGCAGCAGCTCCGTTCCAACTTGTTGAACTTCTCTAGGTAGTCGTACATTGACTCGTTAGGCCCTTGTCTAAGCTCCTGTAGCTGCTTGCGAACCTGCATTGCTCTAGCGGCTGGGTAGTACTTGGCCAGGAATTTCCTCTGCATCTGGTCCCATGTCTGGATGCTACCTGAAGGCAAAGATAGAAACCAATCGTAAGCTGCATCAGTCAACGAGAAGTAAAAGGCTTTCAGCTTAAAGTCCTCCACTTCGACTCCGTGTGGCCGAAGGTTCTGGCAGATGCCATGGAAACGCTGCAGATGCGTGGTGGCCGACTCTCCTTGGCTTCCCGAGAACTTGGGTAGGTGATGCACGACTGCCGTGTTGACCACTATGGCCTTTATCTCGGGCCCTTCGTAGATGCACCATGGCTGGTTCCGGAAGTTCGGAGCAGATAGTTCCCCCATGGTGGGCTCTCGGTAGTAGTATTCTGCGTCATACTCTTCTCTGTTGAAAGGCTGCTGTAGCGGTTGCTGTGGAGGAGGCGGCTGCCTTGGTGGTGGTGGCTGCCTCGCATCAGCACCATTCTGTGCAATAGGTGCCCTCTGATTCAGCTGTTGAGCTAGCCTTGCTGCGTTATTCGCCCTGTTGCGAGCATGTAACTCTCGTTCTGGCTCAGCATAGAATGGAGGAATTACTTCCTCGTTTTCATCAACTGGCTCGATCTGATTGTTGCGGACATTATCACCAATCTGACTACCTGCGCGAGACATTGTGAAACAAGTAACACGCACAAAAAAGAACTAAATAAAAATAAAAATAAAAACAGAAAATAAAAATAAAAAGAAACAACTTCACCGAAGCGCAGCTCCCCGGCAACGGCGCCAAAATTTGACGCGCGTCGTCTGACGCGTCAAATTTATTATTTATAATTTCCTGCTTTTAGCTAGTGTTGCGGCAAGCGGGGTCGAACCCTAGAGAGCTGGTTTGTGAAACTGTTCCTGAATGCAAATAATTAAACAAGGGGGTTTGTGAGTAATTGTTTCGTAAAAAGAACACAGGAGAAATAATAACGAGGATTTCAATCAGCGAGGAAATTCAGTCTAGTGTTTCTATTGTGACACGTTTATCATAGATATCTAATGATCAATTTAATATTTCAAAGTGTGGTTGTTCCGACAAAGGTAACAACCCAAGTATCCCGACAAAGGTGATACGCCACAGCCTAACCCGACAAAGGTGTTAGACTTCTAGTTCTTCCCTAAATTAAACAATCCGACAAAGGTATTATTCAGCTTAGGTGTTACTATCTACCTTTACGACAAAGTATCCAGTAAATATTAACGGTAAAAATTAGTTGTTCAACTAAGCTTTGCGACAAAGCTTCCACTTAGTCTAACAATTTAATTCATAAGCATAAGCACAAGAACTAGTGAAATATAAAATAGCATTAAGAACGAAAATCTCAAAACGTGTTCACAATGTGCGAAACCCTAAACCGAAAGAGAAATTTAGCTACTCATTGTCATGGAAATAAACACAAGTATTTTTGATGAAAGAAAAGTAGAAAATCTCTGTATCGCCGAAAGCTTCGCGTTCTTCGTCTTCTCCAGAGCTGTCTCAAAACGATCGTCTGCTGAATTGATTGATGCTAGATCAGAACCCTCACCCAAGTTTCTTAATTATATCAAAAAGTAGGGTTTCCAAGTCTGATTTTTGGGCTTGATTTCCAAGTTTCGGCCTGATGACGTCATCAAAACGCGTTGATGACGTCAGCACCGTGCCACATGTAGACGTTACGGCCGCTTCTCACCTTGACGTTATCGGTACTGGCCGCGTTTTCCCTTGACGTTATTGGTACTGCTAATGTCTCTACGAAACGCGGTGAGCGCTGACCCTGTTTCCTTCTTCTGCGCGCCAGATCCGACTTCATCTCTGGATTTGACCCTCTATATGACCTCGGCTGCTCTCGGTGTGAACTAGAGAGTTGTAGGGAATTGAGTCACCTTTGCAATGGTATGTGGCTCGTATTTTTCTGATCAACGGTTCATTCCCAGCACTCCGTCGACTGTCCGAAGGTCCGATCTGCCATTGTGATGTTTTTGGCATAAAATGCCGTCTTTTATGCGTGTTTCCTCCTAGAGCTTCCGAAACACCTGAGATGCAAAACCATACTAAAAAGTAATTGTTCGCATATAAAAGTGTCGAAATAAATGGGATTAATTGACTCGACGAGTCGTATAAATACGACTCATCAAGGTCCAAATTATTAATTTTTCATTCAAGGCCAAAATTAAAAAAAATTGACAAAATTTTGAACACCGAACATCATAGCGACTACGTGATTAAATTACAAACTCAATCATGAGAACCCGTTGAAATAACCCGATGATCTCATTGTAAACTATTAACGTATCCTTCTTTAACACCCCTAAATCTTTTTATTGAGTCGTTATTAACGAGGTTCATATGATTGAGTTATCAATTTAATCACGGTATAGCTACGGTACTTGGTATTCTAAAATTTGTCAATTTTTTTATTTTGGCCTTGATTGGAGAAATTAATAGTCGGGACCTTCAATTGGAAAAAGTCGATAGTTCGGGTACCATATATACTTTTCCCTTTGTATTAAATATACGTGTGGTTATCGTAGCAGTATTGTAGCGTTTTTATCGTTTTGCACGAAATGAACGAGTATTACACGATAATACGTGCTATAATAACCGAATGTGCGTATAGTGAAAAACAAGCCTTCTATACAAAATTGAAGGAGAATTTACGGATTATCCAATTTAAAGAGAATATATGTAAGCGCTCTTTTGTCATTATATTTGTACGTCCATATATTGAAAGCTCTTATAGCCACACATGAAAACAAGGCTCCATTTCTAACACAAATGGCTCTATTATTTTCTTAGAAGGTTTTTTAAAAGAAATTTGTCATGAAGAGTGGACAATCCAAACTCATGACATAATATGCATCTAAGGATTCGAACCGTCGACCTTCTGATTTGACGAAGACTATAGCCGCTAGACTGCTACCCCTTCTCTCCTAAGTAGGTTCTTGGCAGGCAGTTGGAAAATATGATTGACAATTACGAACGACATTGTTTAGGTTTGTCATTTCTGATTTTGCAAAGCATATAAAAAACAACCATGTTTCAATAACTGAAAACGTAAACTTTATATATTTCTTGCCACCATAGCTCTCAACTTGCATCGGTCCCATCAGATCCATGAGGATCAGTTCCAACGGTCTGCTAGTACTGATCTACGAGGTGTTGGGGTGCGGAGCCTTTGTCTGTTTCCCGATTAGGCATTCTCCACAAATTACATCTATATCACCTGTCACTTTGGGCATTCCTCGGATGAGTCCAGTTGAGAAGAACTTCTTTAAGGTCTTGAGATTCAGATGACCCAACCGCCTGTGCCACAGTGCCATCTCGTCCGCTTGACTCGATAAACAGGCTGATGCAGCAACTGTTCCAGCAGAACCTATGAGGTAGCAATTGTTGGCTGCCCTGCTGCCTTTCATTAGTGTGCCTCCTTCCTTGTCCAAAACTTGACATGAGTCGTGAGTGAATTGCGCATGGTGTCCGCCATCGCACAGTTGACTGATACTGATTAAGTTCACCTTTAATCCTTCAACTAGGAGAGTGTCCTTGAGTATATGGAGATCCGGAACCTTCAATGTCCCACAGCCGATCACCTGACCCTTTCCTCCATCTCCGAAAGTGACGAACTGCTTTTTCTTAACAGGTCGAATATGTGTGAGATAATTAGAGTTACCTGTCATATGGGCGGAGCATCCACTGTCGAAGTACCAACGATCGTTCTCCATGTGACTTGATGAGCTGAAGGCAACCATGCACACGGTCTTGCTTGTCTTTGGTACCCAACCCTGTTTCAGTCGAGGTTTCGTCCTTAGTTGAAAAGCCCTTCGTTCAGCAAGAAACAGGCGACACTTAGGTTTGATGTGTCCCATCTGGTAGCAGTACCAGCATGTGTGAGAGTCTTTCTTCTGCTTCGAGTACGGGCTAATGTGAGCATTGCGAGTGTTCCTCTGACCAGCTAGGGTTTTTCCTTGGTACAGATTCACCTTCTGTTCAGGGTGCTGTTCAGCCACTGGTTTCGCTTTAACAAAGGTTGTACCTTTTGAGCTGCCTTCTTCAGTGCCCAAACCTCGATATCCGGACTCCATCCTCTGAGACCTGAGAATCTCGTTTAAATTCTTAGAACCAGAGTTTAACATTTTTACCGACTGTTTGAGCTGATTGAGCTCCTTCACGGTGATTGAGTTGTCCATTCTTTCAGATTCTAGCTGAAGCTCCAGCGACTCTACTTGCTTTAAGAGGAACACCTCCTTGCGTTTCAGATCAATAATAGTTTTCCGTAGTCCCGCCATGCCTACTGGATGTGTCTCACGATCTTTCTCCATGTCAACTTTCAGCGAAGAGACAGTACCCAGGAGTTCCGTTTTCTGAGCGAGCAGACATGACCTTTCCCGTTTAATTTCAGTCAGTTGAGTATTCTGCACATCAACCTTACCTTGGAGTTCCACCTTCTGTGTAACCAGAATCTCGACCTTCTGCCACACTTTGTCTTTTTCAATAGTCAAGCTGGCAACAGTATCGTTGAGCTTCTTGTTGAGTTTGATCACCAATAGCCACTTCTCATATAGCGCTTTGTAAGTTTCGGCCAGAGTCTCCTGCGTGAGTTCTTCATCATCACTGTCTGAGGAGTCATCAGCTGGGAGTTCCAACTGAGGTGGCATGCTTTCACTGGATTTACTGCATTCTCCGATGGTTGCGACGAATGCGACAAAGTTGGTAGTTTCATTGCTTTCCTCCTCATCATCTGACTCACTATCGCTGAGATTTGCAACCATTGCCTTTTTCTTCTTGAGGGTGGTAGCGCATTCTGCCTGGATGTGACCGAAGCCCCTGCATTCGTGGCACTGAATCTCTTTCCCTTTTTCAGAAGAATCCTGCCTCTTTTCACTGGTCCTTGTCTTGCCTGTTTTCCAGTTACGAAAGTTGCTCGAGGATGACTGTCCTAGCCCAGGTCCGCGTCTGTTGATTTTTCTGATCATCCTGCCAAAATTCTGAGCCATCATTGCCAGTTGCTCAGTGGTGCAGTCAGATTCAAGCATTTCTTCGGACACCTCAGCTTTTAGAGCAATTCCTTTCACTTCTCTGGATTGGGCCTCGTGATTCATCTCATAGGTTCTGAGTGAACCCATTAGTTCGTCCAGTTTTAGAGTGGAGATATTATGCCTTTCTTCAATGGCAGTGACTTTCATGGCAAATCTCGGAGGGAGCGATCTTAGAACTTTACTGGCCATTCTTTCTCCGTCAATGGGTTTTCCCAGTGCAGCAGCCACGTTGGACATATCTAGAACTCTTGCATTGAATTCTGGAATGGTTTCACTGTCCTTCATCTTCATATCCTCGAACTTTGTTGTCACAATCTGCATTCGCGAATTGCGAACTTTGTCGATGCCTTCATAAGCTGTTTGGAGAATATCCCAAGCTTCCTTCGCGACTTCACAGTTTATAATCAGTTTTAGCACGTTTTCATCCACTCCCGAAAAGATTGCATTCATAGCCTTTGAGTTTCCGATAGACGCTTTTTCATCTGCATCATCCCATAGAGCTTCTGGTTTAGGGACAACTTCTCCCGTAAGACTTTCCATCATGGGTTGAGTTCATCCAATCAAGACTGCCTTCCAAGCTTTTTCATCGAGAGATTTCAAAAAAGATTTCATCTTGGGTTTCCAGGAGGCATAGTTTGATCCTTCAAGAAGTGGGGGTCTGGTTGTGCTTTGTCCTTCCTTCAGAGTCATCTTGAACAGTGCTAGGATCCCACTCAGTGTGTCGAGTGTTTGCTCTGATACCAATTGAAATACTGTTATCTGTTCAAGCTACTCTCCGAGGTAGTGTTCAGACAGATGTTGAACACCTTTGCAAGCAGTACCGCGAACAGAACAAAATAGGAGCACACACAGCATGATACCCAGTTCGGCTTCGCCTACTCTGGGGGGCTTCCCACACCCTAAAGTGTCACAGATCTTTATTACGAGTTTAGAGCTACAAGTGGACTTATGCTTACACAACTTCTCTTTTGTAATTGCCTAGCCTCTAACACTCCGTCTCTCTGATTTGCAATCTCGGTTCACCGCGGCTCACCTCGATCCCGTTTGTCCAAACCTCCCGTCCGAACGTGCTCGATCTTCTCCGAAGCTCGGTTGCCTTCTCTCGAAAGCCAGCAATGGTTTCTGGTGTGTGCAGCGGCAAGTTCAATCAGGAACAGACTGAACAGACTGTATTAACGCCGATGTTTTTCCAGTGGGGAAAGATAATTGGCCGTCGCTCTCTTCTTCTCCGATCAGCAATATGCACTCATGTATTTTTCTCGTAGAAAGCGATGCAGATATGGACGCCCTAGCATTCTATTTATATGCATTGGCGGTTCCAAAATCTGTCCCAGATATCTTGTCAAATATTTAGTAAATATTCCTAAATATTCGATGTATATCTTCAATCCAATCTTTTAGGAAGATCACGAGATTGCTTCCTCGACAAGTCAGCCAACCGGACTTCAATCTGATGAGAGTATATTCATTCGAATACTTGAATCTCTAATTCTTCGTTGGCCGACTTCAACCGAAAAGATCTTCGATCTTTTAGAATCTTCTGGTTTGCATTCTTGCGTCTGCTCCACGCTGTACCTTAGTTCCAAAATGCGATTGAACTCTCCTTGAACTCCTGCTTGAACTGTCTAAAGATGTTTTGCCAAATACATGTCATTCATGGGAACATCAATTTTTTTCTGTGTTATCGACGTGCATGCTTTAGTTAGGTAAATATATAGTAACTATAACCACCATCCGAAAAATAAATAAATACCTTGCCATCTTTTCATCTCTCTTGGCGTATATATGTTGTATGCAAGGCATGCATATTTGCAACCTCAGCCATGCCTAGTGCTTTAGCCATTTCAAGCAGTGAAGGAACAATAACTTCGAATCCTGCAGGCATGTGCTGAGCATCCTCGCCTTCGAGTTTTCCCATGTTCTCCATTATAAATTTCAACCCTGCCATATTTTCCCATGATCTTGCTCAAACTTAGCTGATATGCACGATATGTTGTCGATTTTAAACGCATGATACCTTTTTGGATCTTTTCCGGATGACTGTTCCATGTTTTTAAAGCGATTACGCAAGCTAATGCGTTAAGGATCCGATCATGAGCCAAAAATACCAAGCTGTCCCCCCAAGAACCATCAGCAAGCTGATTCCTTGAAATCCATTCCAAAGCATGCAGTTGGAAATTGAGGCACACCACTTTTATTATTAACATCTTCAACAAGTGCAACCCAAGCAGTGTCATATGCAGTAATGCAGACACACTGATCTCCCCATCTTCCATGGAAGACAATGAACATCTGATCAGTTCAATTTGTTTATTCGACTCATGATGAGACCACGTCGAATAAATAAAAGAGTTGGCTTATAGCAGCATAATCCTTCACTTGGGTGACAAAGTCCTCCGGGAGGTGGCCAAAGAAAAAACAGCTGCAAAAGTATGGCTCAAACTGGAGTCGTGTATATGACCAAGACGCTGACCAACAAAGTCTATCTAAAAGGTAAACTTTTTGGTTTCAAGATTAGCGAAGATAAGGATCTTGATAAAAATTTAGATGAGTTTCAAAGATTATATTTGACTTAGGGAATATTGAAGCCAAGATTGATGATGAAGATCAGGCCATTATGATTCTTAATGCCCTGCCTTCCTCACATCATTCCTTTGTGGAAACTATGAAATATGCTAGACAATCATTGTCCCTAGAAGAAGTCATATCAGCTTTGAAGTCCAAGCAGATGGAAGGAAGTTCTTCTAATGCAGCTGCTGAAGAGCTAAGTGTACAAAGGAAATTTGAGAAGAAAGGTTTCCAGAAGAAGGCTTTCAAAGGAGCTTTTAAGCCAAAACAACAACAAGGAAATCAACAATAGTCTGGGGCTAAGAAGCTAAAGTGTTTGTTGTGCCACAAAGAGGGACACTTTAGTAGAGATTGCCCTGAGAGGAAGAAGCAAGGTTTTCAGAAGAATGGTGAAAAGGCTGAAGCAGCAGTTGTGGAGGAAGAAGGGTATGAGAGTGCAAATGTCCTGGTTGCAACAGATCCTGCTGGAGCAAAGGGATAGATTCTGGATAGTGGCTCCTCTTACCATATGACTCCCAACAAGGCCCGGATCCAAGAGTTCAAGGAGATGGATGGAGGAATAATGTTGCCAGGGAACAACAAGGCTTGCAGAATGCAAGGAGTTGGTTCAGTAATGATAAAGACTACTGCTGGACAGGAGACAATCCTCCAGGAGGCCACGTATGTCCCTAATCTCAAAAGAAACTTAATTTCTTTAGGAACTTTAGATAAATCAGGATATGTGTTTAAGGCAGAAAAAGGCATTATGAAAATTTCCATGGGATCCTTAGTAGTCATGAAAGGTAAGAGATCAGTTTATGTCCTTCTGGGTAGCACAATGACTGGGTCAGTTAGTAATGTAACTGATAAATCTGATGATAAAGTAAACTATGGCTTTTATGATTGGGACATGTAAGTGAACTTGGACTGAAGAAATTGCATGAAAATGGCTGTTTAGGTGATGAATGCTTGGGTAAACTAAAGTTTTGTGAAAACTGTATTCTTGGTAAATCTAACAAGGTTAGCTTTAGTAAGGGGATACATAGAACAAAATATACACTCAACCCGATGGGGTTCTTCTAGAATTCCTTCACATTGTGGTAGGAGATACTTTGTAACCTTTATTGATGCTTATACTAGAAGGGTGTGGGCAGTGTTATTAAAACCGGACCGGTCCGGTTCAGTAATCAGACTGTTCTGCAATCGAACCGGTCAAGACCCGGTTGAACTGGTGGTTAAACCGGCCGGATGAACCGGTTGACCCGCGGATTGACTCAATTTTGCATTAAAATGGTGATTTGATCGGTTCAATCGGTTCGATTTGGTCTGAAAAAATATTTTTTTATTTTGACTTGGACAAGACTCGAACCTAGTCTTCCTCCATAACTATCCCCTCTCATTCCAACAAGCTAAACATGATTCTTGTTTTATTATTTGTTTCATTAATGTATATGCATTTATCAATTCTATAAATATTTTTACTTATTATCAATTTAACTAAAAATTCAATTAGTCTTAGAAATCTCTTATTGTTTTGACTTGCAAATTAAGACTAAAATTGTTATTGTTGTTCTATTATTGTTATATTATTGATTTGTACTTTATCAAATTCTAAATTTGACAATTTGTTATGGTATGTTATTGTAATCCGATCATAAACATGTAATATTTATTCAAGTCATAAATATGTTAAATTATAATATCATATATAAGTATTTTATTTTTATTATTTAATTTGTGCGGGTCAAACCGGTTCGACCCGGTTGAACCACTGACCCATTGACCCAGTGACTTGACCGGTTCGATCACCGGTCCGGTTTTAATAACACTGGGTGTGGGTGTATATTTTGAAGTTGAAAAGTGATGTGCTAACTGTGTTTAAAGAATGGAAAGCTTTAGTTGAAAATCAGACAGGTAAGAAGATCAAAAGGATGAGAACATATAATGGCCTTGAGTATTTATCAACTGAGTTCCTGAATCTAATAAAAAAATCTGGGATTTCTAAGCAACACACTGTGGCAGGGACCCCCCCCCAGCAAAATGGACTTGCTGAGAGGTACAACAAGACTTTCTTAGAGAGAGTTAGATGCATGTTGATACAAGCTGGATTACCAGAGATTTTTTGGGCTGAAGCAGTCTCTACAGCCTGCTATCAGATAAATAGGTGTCCTTCTTCAGCTATCGGTTTCAAGACTCCAATGCAGAAGTGGAGTGATCAAGCTAAAAATTATGGAAATCTGAGAGTTTTTGGGTGCAGTGCATATGCTCTCACATAAGGCAGGACAAGTTGGAACCAAGGGCTCTTAAATGCATGTTTTTGGGCTACCCAGATGGGGTTAAAGGTTACAATTTATGGTGCCTGGAAAACATTGGTAAAAGACCAATTATCAGCAGAGATGTAGTCTTCAATGAATCAGTTTTTCCGTAAAATGATTCCGTTAGTAATGGTAAGGATGTGGAGCAGGATAAGCCAGCTGAAATTCAGAAGTTGGAAATTGAGGTGGAGCCTGAAGGAAAGGCTGATGTTAGTGTTCTCCTAACCAAGTAACTGAACAAACCAGACTGAGTTGTAGCAGTAATGAGTCACAGGATGATCAAGTAGGCCAGCAACAAGATCTCACCAGTTATATGTTAACAAGGGATAAAGAAAAAAGGACAATAAAGCCAAATGTCAGAATTGGGATGAACAATATGGTGGCAATCATTTGGTATTGTAGGGTATACCTGGGATGACAACCTACCAGTTTATATTGTAGATCCATTTACAACCTACCAGTTTCTGTCCCTTAGGTCTATACCTTCTTATTGTTTGAAGCTCGTTAATGAGCTTGATTAAGGTAATTTTATATACTTTTAAATATTTTTTTAGTAAAAGTTCGATCGAAGCTCGTTAAACACTTGTTCGAACTCGTAAAAAGCTTGGTTAAAGCTCGTTAACTATAAATTATTATATTTAATTAATTTAATTAAAATACTAGCATAAAGCTCGAGCTCGGCTCGAACTCGTGAAACTAAACGAGCCGAACTCGAACACATATTTTTAATGCTCGAAACTACTCGGCTAGAACTCGAACTCGTCAAATTTTAAACGAACCGAACACGAACAACCTAATACTCAGCTCGGCTCGACTCGTTTACGCCCCTAGGTATCAATCATTTGGCTTGTAAAATGTCTATATCTCCATCAAGCCTGAAAAAAAAATTACTATCAAAAAAAAAAATCAAGCCTGAAAAATTAAATGCTTTCTTAATTCTAGAAGGTGATTACACATCAGTCAACGTGCACACATGATCCGTCGAATTGTCGGATACGAATTTGAATTGGTCTCATACGGTTTGCGCTGCTTTGTGTAATCTTGGATTCTAATTTTCTGCTTAGTGCAATTGAATAATGTATAGAAAATCTGAGTTGTAGACTTTGGTTGCCTATAATATACATGATTGAGCAAATAATGATTCGGTGCAAAAAGCATATTTTTGTTAAAAATACAAATAATTCACAGTCATTGATTTGGTCATTTGGACGGATGAGATATAATCCTGTTTATGTTTGAAATACTCCCGTGTGTGTTGAGATGTTGATCTGGATGTGTGTGGAACAACTAGCTAGACAGCTTGCGCAGAGTGCTACGATATAATACTAAGTGCAGTAAAGTAAACAAAGACACGTGAGATGTTTACCTAGTTCGGCTTCTCAAGCCCGGTGGAAAGCAATTCACTATGATGAGTTTAGAGTACAAAAGGTCTTACGTTTACAAACTCCCTTATAAACGGTATTAGCGATATATATCTATTTCCTTATTAGGTCATATTTGAAGATATATTTTGTTGATATTTCCTTGCCCTCTAAGTATTTGTAATATGTATATATTCAATTGATATCAATGAAAAACACACAGCAACTTTTACAAATCCATCCGCCTATCTTTCTTCATGGTATTAGTGCCTTGATTTAATTTTTTTTTCTCTTTTCCTCCTTGCCCTACTGCACATCTACTTCGCACAGGCACAGCCGCCACAACTTGAGTTGCTAGTGCCGCTGCTGTCCAATTCAGACCGCCTCAGATCTTCTCTAGAGCTGTCAATTACTCCACTATTGTTAGAATGACTACTAATACCGTCAAAGATCCCGCTCTTAAGATAACTTCACCATTCTACCTTCATCCTTCAGATCATCCGGGCCTCAATATATGTCCTGTAGCCCTTAAAGATGACAATTATGAAGAGTGGATTGTTGCTATGACCACCTCTCTTCAAGCTAAACGCAAGATTGGTTGTATTAATGGTCAGATCACGAAGCCTGATCCCTCTGACGAAACTTTTGATAGCTGGCTGAGTGTGAATTTTATGCTGGTTAGTTGGGTGATTCAATCAGTCGAGCCATCTCTGAGATCTTCTATCACCTATTTTCAGTCTGTCTTTGATCTTACGATCGGACATTGCCAACTGTCGCCAAGGAGGGCGCTCCATCAGTGCATATTATGGTATTCTTAAGAAACTTTGGGAAGATATATATACATGTGCTCCTGCTCGTGCTTGCTCATGTGGCTTGTGCAAGTGTGACTTAAATGTTAAACTAAAGCAAGATCAGGAGGTGGAGAAAGTTCATCAATTTTTGCTCGGACTTGATGAGAGTTTCAGTACACTGCGATCCAACCTTATGGCCTTTGATCCGCTTCCGCCTATTTCTCGTGTTTATTCGCTCGCTGTTCAGGAGGAACTCCAGCATTCTATTGTCCGTGGCCGCGAACAACACCAAAAACCAGACTCGATGGCCTTTGCAGCTCGTCATGGATCAACCGCACCACCTCGCTCTTCTTCTAATTCTGCTAACAGTTTGAATGTGGATCGACGTTCCTTATTTTGCACCCACTGCAATCGCAACGGCCACGATCTCTCTTCATGTTTTAAGATCATCGGGTATCCAGAGTGGTACCCTAGTGGTCGTGGCACCGGACGAAGTGATGTTGGCCATGCACAAAATGCTGTGACTAGTCGTGGTCGACTGGTCGTGGTATTGATGGTGTTGGACGAGGCCGAGGGCGTGGGAGAGGTGCTGGTGGTGTCGCCAATGCAGTTCAGGTTCTCATTCAACAACCTTGACCGATCCTGATAGACAAGTACTTGGTTCGGCGCTCTCTACTGAACAATGGAATTCAGTCCTTCACATGTTCAATTCCTTACAATCTAAATCATCTGATGCCGCTACAACTACCACTGGTGAGTTATTTTCAACATGGATCCTCGAGACAGGCGCCTCCTATCACATGACAGGAGCCTCTGCTTTGCTTCAGGACATGGAAGATATCTCTCCCATTCCCATTTTATTACCAGATGGGACTACATCTACTGGTACTCAACATGGCACACTTAAATTTGCTTCTCTGAGTGTGCCTAACGTGTTATTTATTCCGCGTTTGACTTGCAATCTTCTATCCTTTGCTCAGTTGACTAATGATTTACGATGCCTCGTCTTATTGACTGATCGTTTATGCATCTTACAGGATTACGGTTCGAGGATGGTGATTGGAGTGGGTGAACAACGAGGTGGGGTTTATTGGCTTCGACAACTCGGCACCCAGGCACGTGCTTATCACACTTCTGTTGTCTCGTCGTCAAGCTTGTGGCATCAGCGATTTGGTCATCCATCTAGTTCTGCTTTATTTGGTATTTCTAATGAGAAGAATAAAAGTAATGGCATTCCTTGTGATGTTTGCTTTAGAGCTAAACAAACTCGTTCCAATTTTCCTATCAGTCTCAATAAAGCTGCCAAATTATTTGAGTTGATTCATTGCGATGTTTGGGGTCCGTATAACACTCCATCTCATACTGGTGCTTCATATTTTTTGACTATTGTGGATGACTGCTCTCGCGCCGTGTGGGTATATTTACTCTGTGATAAGACTGAGGTTGTGCCATGTTTCCAATGTTTTTGTGCTATGATTCGGACTCAGTTTCGCCAACAAGTGTGTCGGGTTCGAACAGATAATGGCACCGAGTTTCTTTCTCTTCGCACATTTTTTGCAGCACATGGCATTTTATTTGAGACTTCTTGTGTCTACACTCTGCAACAAAACGGGAGAGTAGAGCGCAAGCACAGACACATCCTCAATGTTGCTAGGGCACTTCGCTTTCAGGCTCATCTTCCTATTTCTTTTTGGGGTGAATGTGTTCTTACAACATGTTATCTAATCAATCGAACACCATCTACGGTGCTTCAGGGACGAACTCCTTTTGAGATTCTCCATGGCACACCTCCTTCATACACTCATTTTCGGGTATACGGTTGTCTTTGCTTTGCTTCTAAAATACCCCGTGATCGAGATAAGTTTGTTGCACGAAGTCGAAAATGCATATTCATTGGCTACCCAACACGTCAAAAAGGTTGGCCTCTCTTTGATCTCGAGACCAAAGAAACTTTTGTCAGTCGAGATGTGGTGTTTTTTGAAACACACTTCCCTTATAGCGCGCCTGCTACTCCCTCTACAACGTCCCCACCTATTCCACATCCATCCATTTATGACACTCTTACAGATTCTTCTATGCATCTAGTTTCACAGGCCGACAATAGTGGGAGCACAACTCTTGCTCCTCCTTCTCCGCCATCACCTACTACTGCTTCATCCATTGTACACAGGCAGAGTACTCGTGCCAAACAGCCATCTGTGCGTCTTCGTGACTATGTTTGCAACACGGTTCTCTCAATAGACCCCGCTCCTACAGCTGCTTCACCCGCTTCAACTCCAACCTCAGGTAAACCGTATCCTATAGCTGCTTATGTTTCGTGTGCTAATTTTTCTGCTCCCCATACTCGTCTTCTAGCAGCTATTACAGCAAAGCATGAGCCATCTTCATTTTCCGAGGCTTCTCGTTCCCCAACATGGCGGGAGGCAATGCAGGCTGAAATAGATGCTTGTGAACGGAATCACACGTGGATTGTTACAGACCTTCCACCAGGAAAGACTCCCATTGGCTGTAAATGGGTGTTTCGTATCAAATATAGATCGGACGGAACCATTGAGAGACATAAGGCTCGTCTCGTGGTCTTAGGAAATCGTCAGGTGGAAGGTATTGATTTCACAGAGACATTTGCTCCTGTCGCCAAGATGACTTCTATTCGTGTTTTCTTATCAGTTGCTGCTATTAAGGGTTGGCACCTACATCAAATGGATGTCCATAATTCCTTTTTGCATGGTGATTTAAATCAGGAGGTTTATATGAAACTTCCACCCGGCTTTCCTACTACTCACTCCGGTCAAGTCTGCAAATTGCAAAAGTCGCTTTATGGATTGCGTCAAGCTCCCCGCAATTGGTTTGCCAAGCTGGCACATTCTCTCCGCATATTTGGCTTCCATCAAAGCAAAGCAGACTACTCACTCTTTTCCTTGACGCAATCAAATACAACATTGCACGTCTTAGTGTATGTTGATGATCTTATTATCGCATGGGATGATCTTTCTGCCATTGATCGCTTTAAGAGATACTTAAGTTCATGCTTTCACATGAAGGACTTGGGAATTCTCAAATATTTTCTTGGTATTGAGATTGCTCGAAATCTGAAAGGTATACTTCTTTCCCAGAGAAAATATACGCTCGATATTCTCTCTCGGACTGGCCTACTAGGTGCTAAACCCTGTGAGTTCCCTATGGAGCAACATCATGATCTTGCCAAATCAGAGACTCCCTTGCTCGAAGATCCTGAACGTTACAGGCGCCTAGTTGGTCGCCTCATCTATCTTACTGTCACTCGACCTGAGATTAGCTACTCTGTGCATACTTTGGCACAGTTTATCCAGTCACCCCGTCAAGCCCATTGGGATTCTATTCGTATACTGCGCTATTTAAAGGCTCATCCTGGCCAAGGTATACACCTTTCCGCTTCTAGCTCTCTTCGACTCACTGCTTATTGTGACTCTGATTGGGCTGCTTGTCCTCTCACTCGACGCTCTATATCTGGTTATTACATAAAACTAGGTGAGTCTCTTATTTCTTGGAAGACTAAGAAGCAGCCTACCGTCTCTCGTTCTTCAGCTGAAGCTGAATATCGTGCTATGGCTGTCACTTGTTGTGAACTCATCTGGCTTGATTCTCTTTCCTTTCGCTTGGAGTGCGCCACACATCTCCCATACGACTTTACTGCGACAGCCAAGCAGCTCTCCACATTGCTGTCAATCCCGTCTTTCATGAGCGCCCCAAACACATAGATATTGACTGTCACTTTGTTCGAGACCTTGTGCAAGCTAGTCGAATTTTGCTATCTCACATACGTACTTCGGAGCAGCAGATCTGTTTACAAAAGCTTTGGGCAAACAACAATTTCAGTTTCTTCTTCCCAAGTTGGGCGTCGTTGATCCACATGCTCCAACTTGAGGGAGGGTATTAGCGATATATATCTATTTCCTTATTAGGTCATATTTGAAGATATATTTTGTTGATATTTCCTTGCCCTCTAAGTATTTGTAATATGTATATATTCAATTGATATCAATGAAAAACACACATCAACTTTTACAAATCCATCCGCCTATCTTTCTTCAAACGGCCAACTCCTCTAACACTCCGGTGATTGCAGTCTAGGCTGAGCGCCATGATCTTACCGGAATGATAAGCTCACAGCAGAATGCCCCCTCCTCCCGATCAGTGTGCGAGTGAATAATTTCTGCAAGAGTGCCTACTGGTTTGAGAACCTTAGCTCTCTTTATATAGGGGCGGAAGATTCCTAAGATGTCGAGAAATCCAATCTTCAACTGCCAATATCTTTTAGGGAAGTTTCCTAAAATCTTGAGCAAGCCTCTTCTAGATAATCTTGCATCGATATCTCTTCAATATTTGTTGCTAAATTATCTTTAGGCTCATATCTTTCCTAAAAGCTCTCAAGCGACTCCAAGATGCATCGCCGACTTGCCAAATACGAATTAGAAAATTCTGATTCGTCAGTCTTGTCTCACTTCGGTTGTCTCTCTGGCCTTGAAATCTTCCTTGTCCAGCAGCTTAAACAACTTCACAGGGTTTTGACAAACTGTATGCCACTAAATCTAACAATCTCCCCCTTGACATTTTTTGCAAAATATATACATGTACTACTTTTACATTTGAATCTTTGAGGAGATTTCAAACACTCAACCCTGCCATAAGTTCATGCAGCTCTTGATTTAAGATCTGCTCAAACTTTACTTATATGATATATTGTCGATTTTAAACACATCACATTATACCTTTTTGGATCTTTTCAGGATGATTGTTCCATGTTTTTAATGCGACTACACACAAGCTAATGTGTTAAGGACCCGATCATGAGCCAAAAATACCAAGCTGTCCCCCCAAGAACCATCAGCAATCTGATTCTTTGAAATCCAATCCAAAGTAGTAGGAAATTGAGGCACACCACTTTTATTAACATCTTCAACAAGTGCAACCCAAGCAGTGTCATATGCAGACACACTGATCTCCCCATCTTCCATGGAAGACAATAACCCTCTGATCAGTTCAATATGTTTATCCGACTCATGATTAGACCACGTCGAAGCCTGATTCATATATACCACCGGTCCCATGTCTGAAAAAAAAATTCTTTGAAAAACAGTATGTCCTGATATTACAGTACCTCATTAGTTTTCTCATCCTCCAAATAATTATCATTGATACTTTTTGCAGAAATCTCATCATAGGCTGCAGGTATTCGGTTCTGAGTGTGAGCATAAATAAATTAACAAACAATCTGTTTTTTCTTGATCTCTGATCATACACCTTCTTTTGAGAGGTACGGTTTTAATCTTTTGAGGTACGGTTTTAAGCTACTGTACAACTTGGTAGGCCAACCAAAAGTATAAGTCTTTTCAATCCTTAATGTTTTTATATATATCTTGTGTCCATATTTTTTATTGATACCTGGACATGACTCAGGTGTACATTTCAAGCGAACATTACGACCCGGCCTGTTTGATCCATTCAAGGTCAATAATGTATCTGCGAAATCGATTTATAATATATTATGGCCTGTCACTTTACATGTATCTGCAAAATCGAGTAAAACTTAATAATTATTGTACTCCCAAGTCCCACAGCAAATATGTAAATGAAATGAGAGTAACAAGAAAGCTCACTTGAGGCAGAAGGCCCACTACGCCATTCTGTAACTTTCGCGACAAAATTTATCTGATGTCGCTTAAAATCATGTCGCGTGAACCCGACAAATATAGAATAGTATGTCGCTTATATGCTTTTGCGAGACAATTGTTAACGCGACAAACAAAATAAGCCACTTTATTTATCTTACGTCACAAAAGTTTAAGCGATGAACCAAAATAAGTCGCTTAATTTATCTTAGGCGACAAAAGTTTAAGCGATGAACCAAAATACATCGCGTAAGTTATCTTAGGCGATAAATATTTATACGACGTCCCGAGTACATCGCGTTACCGTTGATAGGCGACATGGGATATACGCGACACACAATATACGTCTGTATAGATACATAGGCGACATATACAATGCGACGTTTAAAATTTGTCGCATTATTGTTTAAAGCTGACAACTACATAATGATTAATTTTATGTTGTATTTTCACATCTAAACGTTTTATTTGACGCGACTTAAGTATGAAATGCATGTCATATAAACGAACGAAATATAGTTAATCAAAAATACTAATTAATATCATTCCCAACCTTCTTGACCGCACCGCCCACTTTCCTGTCTTAATAATTATCCTATCCATTAAAATTCGACTAAAACCGATTGTTTATGTCCATCCCTAATTATCTTGTTTGATAATTTATGCTTGTTTGGTAGTAATAGGTTTAATTTGAGCTACACACCAGTGTTATTAAAACCAGACCAGACCGGCCGGTTGGACCGGTTGAATCGGGAACCGATCACCGGACCGGTTTGGTTTTCTTATCAGACCGGTTTGCATTCGATCTGGTCAAGACCCGGTTGATCTGGTTTTTCATTAAAATCGTGATTTTATCGGTTCAATTTGGTCTGCAAAATTATTTATTTAATTTTGACTTGGACATGACTCGAACTCAACCCTCTCTTAATAGTTATTCGCTTTCCTTCCACTAGGGTAAAGATGATTGTTGTTTTATTATTTGTTTCAATAATGTATATTCATTTATCAAATCTATAAAAGTTATTACTTATTATCAATTTAACAAGAAATTCAATTAGTCTTATAAATCCCTTATTGTTGTGACTTGCAAATTAAGACTAAAATTATTATTGTTGTTCTATTATTGATTTGTACTTTATCAAATTCTAAATTTGTTATGGTATGTTGTTGTAATCGGATCATAAACATGTAATATTTATTCAAGTCATAAATATGTTAAATTATAATATCATATATAAGTATTTTTTTTTTAATATGTGAGGGTCAATCCGGTTCAACCCGGTTGAAACACTGACCCAATAACCTGACCGGATCGGTTTTGATAACACTGCTATACACTAAGAGCTATTTCTCTTTTATAAAAAAAAAGAACTTGATACAAACTATTGCAAGGCATGGGCTTATTGTTAAGCCGTGGCCCGGCATTAATTTGTAAATCACTGGACGACGTCGTATAGTGTATCACTGTCCGAAACCCTAATTATCCAAAGGATGGAGCCGACACCATTTGCTCTCCATTCTAATGTTTCATCTGAAGTCGAAATCGAGACTGGAAGGCGTCGATGGCGTTGTAGGGAATGTTGAAGAATCGAGCATGGGCAGAATCAAAGAAATGCGGCAGCAACTCGAATCTCTATTCGAAAGACAGCAAGTCACTTAGATGGACCTCCTCGCTTCGCTCCAGACCCAAATCCCCAACATCGTCTCTTCCGTCGATCTCTCCCTCAAAGTCTTCTCCTTTTTCAACAACCGCCCATTCACTCCTACTCCCATCCGTCCTTCGAGCCCCAACCCTAACCGCAATTTGAACGCGCTCAAGAAGCATCGGCGTTCAGCCTCCCCCGAGCGACGAGGGTTGTTGGACAGTGGAGGGATTATGGGGTCTGGGAATCTGGTTAATTTGGGATCGGAGAAGGATAAGGGGTTGGGAGTGGAAGTTCGTTGAATGTTGTGCGCTCGATGGTTGGTGTTTGTTTATTGCAAAGGATTCCATTTGTGCCGATCGATTCGTCTATGGTGCTTAGGAAGCTGGAGAATAATCCGAATGTCACTGCTACTGAGAAGGCAGCACTGCGGGAGCTGGGTGGGGAGTCTGGTGGTGAGTCAAACTTTCTACTATAAATTCAATTCTCAAGTTCTGATTTGGTGTGGTTTTCTCTCTTTTTTTTTGCTTATTTTTTATTGTGAATGAATCAGTTTTTCTAGTGGCAGCAGTATTTGTTAACTATGCTTGAACATAACGGATAAAATCTTTGTGCTGATTTGGCGAGCTCGACCACTAGATCAATCAGTATGAGTATTTCTCTTAAATTTCTGTTATCTGCGAGTCTCAATTTGCAAACTGTGATTATGCAGGGGATCATGCTTTGAAGGCGTACATGATATCGGAGCCAGAGGTTATAGTAATTCAGCGCAGCGAGCTGGATGGCTTCATTATAATCGCTACTGATGGTTTATGGGATGCCATATCAAATGTGGGTGCTTGTGAGGTGGTCGAAAAGTGCCTTGCTGGTCATACGAGGCATACATTCGAGATTTTAGAGATCACCTCTTGTGCCGATTTCTTGACTGGTTCCTTGTTAGAAGCAGGTTTTGATGAAGTCGTCTCCATAGGGTTTTGAACCGTAAAAGATTTACGAATCTGTTTAGCCTTTGCTGGATTGTCAGTTTCCACATTCTTTGTAGATTTCTCTGCCTTTGATTTCTCAGGGACAATCACCTTTGGTTTCACTATCACCGCCTTGATATCCGTCGACTTAGGGTTTGCTTTAGGGACTTTCATTTCACCAACTGTCTTGGATGATAGCAACAGTCGCCTTAACAATCTTCTTGTTCCTGGTGTTCCCCATGATAGATTTCCTTGAACTAGATTGGCCTAGGGTTTCATCGGGAGAAAATGTGCGAGTCAGGTGTAGATAATTTGAAATTTAAATTCACCATTTCCTTCTGCACGCCTTATATCAGCTCGCAACTTCTCAAACCGTCACATTTTGATCCATTCGAGTATCTTGATTAAACCAATCGTCGCCTCTCCCACTTCTTTTTGAATAATTCGACCTTCCTTCCACGTCAGCCCTCACAACATATTTCGTTCAAGCTTTGGCTGACCACCTCCTGCTGGAATAACTTAGTTGTCAATGACACACAGACCCAGTGAGGATCTAAGTGTCTCCAACTACAAGTTGTCCAAGGGCTTGGTGAAGATATCTGCTAGCTGCTTCTCAGTAGATACATGCGTCAGGATGATCACTTTCTTTTCAACTAGCTCTCGGATTCATATCCAATCAAACTCCTCTCGCAGTCGCAGAAGCTGATGCACACTGTTAAATACACCTACAAATTTCATACCCAATCAAACAAACGAGCGAGTCCATGAATCTCCATCACGACACCGATGGTCTTCGGTGGTAGAACGACTAGGTTTCGTTTCGATTTGAGAACCGACAAAACTGACGATAGAAAAATAGTGTTAACGGATTTAGTCGGCTAATGAAACATGAGTAAACAGAGTTAACGCTGGCTTAACTCTGTCAAATTAAATTAGTAAAATCGTTAACTTTTTTTGAGTTTGCCCTTTGATTGGAAAAATTATTAGTTCGGACCACCAATTGGAAAACACTAATAGTTCAAGGCACCAATACGTACTTTTCCCTAAAATAATACAGTAGCAATGTAGCAATAATTATGTTAGTTTTATGGCATGTAGTTTGGCAAAACTTAGTGTAGTTGTTCAAGCTGTTGTTTAAGACTGGAAGAGACAACTGTCCTGTAACAAGTTTGAACAGATGGAATGTTTCCTAATTCAGATTAGGAAACACACTCGACCGTTGGAGATCAAGGCGGTTGCAGGTGGAAGGACAGAAGTTGGAAGTTTCCTATTTCATATTAGGAAACTTGTTTCAACCGATGTAGCACAACTTAGATGCAGCAGATAATTCCTTGAATGGATTTGGCAAGTCGGTGCTAAGATGTATATCGAAGGTATCTAGAGAATCGGTTGAGAGATTGCTTGCGCTTGAAGATAACTTAGCAAAGAAGATAATCGAAGGTTTCTTAAACGGAGTTGAAGATATTTGAAGGATTATCTACAAGAAGATATGCGCAAGGACTTAGGAAAGATTTCCTAAAAGATTAGGAAAGGTTTCCTAGAGATATAGGCGGTTAAGTTTAGGAATCCTATTCGTTTTAGGGTTTCTACGGCACCATATAAGGGAGGCTAATGCTTCGGTATTAGTCAGCACTTACGGAGAAATAATACACGTTCATACTCACTGAAGGGAGGAGGCAAACGGCCGGTGAACTAATCGTCACTGATTACTAACGGCGCTCGGATTCAGTCTGTCTAGTGCTCAACAGACTAATCGTAGAACAACCTTAACGCAACACGCACTGGTGTTCTTTCGCGCATTCAGGAGAAAGCGCTGATTCTCGTGGAGGATCATTCTGGTGGAATCAGAGGTGAGGCTTAGATCTAGGGGAAACCTAGTTAGCAGTTGCTAGAGTGTCCGAGGCTCAGGTTGTTTAAGAGGGATTCTGTAAACATAAAATCATGTACTCGCAATACTCATTATTAGTGAATTGCTATCTACCGGGCGAAGGGGACATCCCCCCGACGTAGGCTCGTTAACGCCGAACTGGGTAATAACTTTGCGTGTCGTTTATTTTACGCACTGCATTTATTTTTACATAAGTTGTTCTAGTATTTGTGCGGCATCGACCAGAACAACATCTCAACTACTAGGGAAAGATTTCAATTGGTATCAGAGCAAACAGTCAACGCACAGAGTGAGATCCGGAAGTTGTTTGAGATGGATTTAAGAGAAGGGCCGAACATCACGCGACCACCGCTGTTGGAAGGAAACAAGTATGGATATTGGAGAGTGCGAATGAAGGCCTTCCTAAAGTCACAAGATGAATCAGTTTGGGAAGATGTTGAAAACGGGTGGACACATCCAGTGATTACCGAAGCTGGAAAAGTTAGCCTTCTTACTAAAGATAAGTGGACCGACATACATAGGAATTCTGAAGCCGCAAACTCCAAAGCAATGAATGCCATATTCTCAGGAGTTGGTGAAGAATTTTCAAGATGATTTCAACCTGTGAGATTGCGAGGAAGGTGTGGGACATACTGCAAACTGCTCATAAAGGTACGACCAAGGTCAAAATATCTAGGATGGAGATTGTCACGTCAAAATTCGAAAATCTAAGAATGCAGGAGGATGAGACCATATCTGACTTCAACACAAGGGTTCTTGATATCTCGAATGAATCGTTTGCACTTAGAGACCCATGACCGAAGAGACGCTAGTAAGAAAGGTTCTGAGGTCTCTACCAAAGTGGTTGATGAGTCGTAGTTGTACGACTATTTTATGTGTTAAAACCCCGTCTTTTAGTGTTTGCCTGTATGTTATTTCACTACCTGTGTGTAGTTTTCGTTCTCAGGTACATTCGGAGACCATGGATTGAATATCGGCTAAGGAGAGCCTGTAGAAGAGGTTTTGCATCGAAGGAATGGAGTCCAAGTGCTTAAAGTTCAACTCAGTGGAGCCGGCGGACGCCTGAACAATTACGGGCGCGGACGTCTACTGATTTATGGTAATTGTTGAGACGTCCGCGGAGACTAAATGAAGAAGACGTCCGCGGATGACACCTGGCACTCGAATTCATTACTTCTCATTTGCAATCTCGAAGGGGGACACACAGAGAAGAGGGCGGCTGGCTCTGGAATTGGAGAAAAATCAGATTCATCTAGGGTTAGCTTTTACGTTTTGAAGGTTGGGAAGAGAGGCTAGAGAAGATAGTTTGGAAGAGTTCGACGTTGGATTGGGAGTAGAGCTGCAGCGTGGTGGAGGATTCATCAACAGTACTTTCATTTCATTCTTACTCAATACTTGATGATGTATTCCATTTCGATGAGTAGCTAAACTCATTTGTGTAGGTTAGAACTCCAAATTGTGATGTATTGACTTGAGACCTATATCGATTTTTATGTTTTGTGTCATATTACTGTACAATGTTCATGGAATTGATGTGCTAGCATGAGTGGAACCCTAGCGGGGGAGCTTTTGTTTGTTTGTTGATTTCGATTGTCAAGTTTACTAGCAACCTAGAGGGGATAGCAAACTAGGACAACTTGTAATAGACCACTAGGATTAAACACCCTAGGACAACTTGTTTATATGTTCGTGCAACTCTAGCGAGGTTAAGTATTAGAACAAAAACGGAGAGTATAACCTAGCGGGGAGCTCTAAGTTGTAGAACATTAGAAATCAAAACAAATTGGTCCATGAGTTAGTCTTGCATCACAATCGAGAGTTCTAGCTTGCACTTCGCTTTGATATTTGATACTTGAATTTGTGTGACTATTTCTATTGATAATTGATCGTTGTTACTTTACTTGCGTCTTTTATTTACTTGCTCGAAATTACCACCATTGTTACTCTTGTACTTAGTGAAACAGATTCTTATACCGATCTCTGTGGATTCGACCCGACTTACCACTTGCTAGTCGGAATTACAAATGTTTTTGCACAGGTACAACGACACCTGTCAAAATGGCGCCGTTGTCGGGGATTGGTAACGAAGAATCTTACTAAGTATTTCTTTCTTTTAGTTTTATTTTATTATCTTTTATCTTGTCACTTGATCATTTTCTGTTGAGTAACAATGTCACAGAGAAGTATTGATCGTGATCAAGAAGAGCGAAGTAGTGTGATTGGGGATAACATACAAGACCAGAGGGATGGACTGCCCCCTGTTAATCAAAGATTGCCACCCCCCAGAAATCAGCGAGGCAATGAGTTTGCTAGACATCGTGCAGCTAGACACGATGATTACGAGGATGAATTGGAGCGACAATACCTCGGTGGAGGGAACCAATATGGACAGCTAGCTAGGCGTCGGGATGTGGGACGCACTATGAGAGGAGTTTGTGCGCCATACATTGATGAGGCACCTTGGTGCATTAGGTTGGATGAGGAAGCGGAAGACATCGAGATAAAGAGTGAGGTGATACACCACTTACCCAAGTTTGGAGGAATGCCCGATGAGAACCCTCTAAGGCACTTGAAGGAATTTCATGGAGTTTGCATGTCCATGAAATCAGCAGCGGTTCCGGAAGAAATCTTTAAATTAAAGACATTTCCTTTTTCTTTAGTAAGTCAAGCTAAATCTTGGTTGATGTCTTTGCCTTCAGGTTCTATTATTTCTTGGGAACAATTGCAAAGGAAATTCATGGACAAGTATTACTCCCATTCGAAGGCGGCTCAAACAAGAAAGGAGCTCTCTATGCTTAGACAAGGACGTGGAGAGACGTTGTTCGAGTATTTGGAGAGATTTAGGCTTTTGGAAGAGAATTGTCCGAATCATGGAGTCCCACAAAGGATGTTGCTTGAGTACTTCATGGATGGGATGATTCTGATGGAACGAAGAATGCTAGATGCCTCCGCTCAAGGGTCTATCCTTGACATGTACCTCGAGGAGATATGGGACTTGATTGAGAAAGTTGCCGAGAGCACAAGGTATTTAGAAGAAACATATAAACCTGCACCAGTAGCTAACGTGAATGTACAATCTGAATTGCAGGAACTGAAGAATATGATGGCTCAGATAGTGACGCAACAACCACAGGGCAATCAACAAGTGGAGCGTAAGGTAAGCAAGTCCAATTATAATTCGATGAATAATGATAACACTGTTTTTCAGGAAAGAACGGAAGACGTGAATGTAGTGGGCTATGTCAACAAGGGAGATTTGCCACCAAGGAGGTATGATGGATACCAAGGCAACAACAAATGGCAGCCAAGGCCGAATGAAAGTGGTTGGCAAAGGAACAACAACTACGATGTGGGGCAATCTTCGTACCCACAAAAACAGCCACCACCACCAGACTATTAGGGGAGTACCAGTTCCCTCTTTTATTTTTATTTTTATTTGAGTCTGTTTTGTTATGCATCTCATCTCTTGAATTGTACCGTGAGGACACGGGTCCATCTAAGTGTGGGGTGGGATGTTGTTGAGTCAGTTGTGTGTCGTGTCTGTTTTTCAATTTTTATGTAGCATGTTGTGTGTCGTGATGAACTGATGATGTACTGCTATGCTTTCCTTCTATGTCGAAATCCTATTTCCAGCTTTATATGACTATTGTGCTCATTTGACTAAAATGCGAAATTTCAAAAAAATTCGATGCTTTGTTCTTTCGAGTTGTGATATGCAGGGATGTGGAGTTGACCGAAATGTCCTAGAAAGGTACGGCAAATTGCAGGAAGTTCTGAGTTTTTGGTTCTGATGATTGAGAAAAGCGGTGGAGGTTGACGCTTCACTAGCCTAATCCTGAGAGTCTGCTCCGCCACTGCAGTGCTTATGCGGTTAGGTGGGACAGGAGAACATCACACCGTCCTATCTCTAGTCCGAGTAGCCGGGAAAACAGACGAGCGACCCTCGGCTTGACTCGCGTGAAAAGGACGAGGATGAGAAAGAGCAGAAGGCGCAAATGATTATGTGGACAAGAAACAAATTCAAAAGCAGATGGCAATCCATCAAGTGAGAAGAAAATCAGAAATCTGATTGATTCAAACAAAGATGTGTCATTTATCAAAGTCCAACTCAATGGTATGAAAGCAGTGAATTAATCGCATGTCAGAGAAAGCCGCCGACTCAATCTAAAGACCAAAACTCAGAAAAGAATGCAATGTCCGTGGTACCTATAGGGGACTATCTCCCAATCATCCAAGGTCAATTGAATTTCAACTCGCGAGGTAACAAGTATCGAAACATCTATGTTTACTCGCATTGTTAGAATCTTAAGCATGATAGGATTATAGACTGGATTTAGGATTGAGATGTAAGGATTGACATGACTAGTACGTTGTAGTTCTTTCTATGGCTTTGTTCTTGTTCGAGACGAACAAGTTCAAGTGTGGGGTAGTTTGATGAGTCGTAGTTGTACGACTATTTTATGTGTTAAAACCCCGTCTTTTAGTGTTTGCCTGTATGTTATTTCACTACCTGTGTGTAGTTTTCGTTCTCAGGTACATTCGGAGACCATGGATTGAATATCGGCTAAGGAGAGCCTGTAGAAGAGGTTTTGCATCGAAGGAATGGAGTCCAAGTGCTTGAAGTTTAACTCAGTGGAGCCGGCGGACGCCTGAACAATTACGGGCGCGGACGTCTACTGATTTATGGTAATTGTTGAGACGTCCGCGGAGACTAAATGAAGAAGACGTCCGCGGATGACACCTGGCACTCGAATTCATTACTTCTCATTTGCAATCTCGAAGGGGGACACACAGAGAAGAGGGCGGCTGGCTCTGGAATTGGAGAAAAATCAGATTCATCTAGGGTTAGCTTTTACGTTTTGAAGGTTGGGAAGAGAGGCTAGAGAAGATAGTTTGGAAGAGTTCGACGTTGGATTGGGAGTAGAGCTGCAGCGTGGTGGAGGATTCATCAACAGTACTTTCATTTCATTCTTACTCAATACTTGATGATGTATTCCATTTCGATGAGTAGCTAAACACATTTGTGTAGGCTAGAACTCCAAATTGTGATGTATTGACTTGAGACCTATATCGATTTCTATGTTTTGTGTCATATTACTGTACAATGTTCATGGAATTGATGTGCTAGCATGAGTGGAACCCTAGCGGGGGAGCTTTTGTTTGTTTGTTGATTTCGATTGTCAAGTTTACTAGCAACCTAGCGGGGATAGCAAACTAGGACAACTTGTAATAGACCACTAGGATTAAACACCCTAGGACAACTTGTTTATATGTTCGTGCAACTCTAGCGAGGTTAAGTATTAGAACAAAAACGGGGAGTATAACCTAGCGGGGAGCTCTAAGTTGTAGAACATTAGAAATCAAAACAAATTGGTCCATGAGTTAGTCTTGCATCACAATCGAGAGTTCTAGCTTGCACTTCGCTTTGATATTTGATACTTGAATTTGTGTGACTATTTCTATTGATAATTGATCGTTGTTACTTTACTTGCGTCTTTTATTTACTTGCTCGAAATTACCACCATTGTTACTCTTGTACTTAGTGAAACAGATTCTTATACCGATCTCTGTGGATTCGACCCGACTTACCACTTGCTAGTCGGAATTACAAATGTTTTTGCACAGGTACAACGACACCTGTCAGTGGTACGCAATGAAAGCACTCGCAGTCAAGGAAGCACATGATGTGAAGACCATGAGGTTGGATGAATTGATGGGATCTCTTCAGACCCATGAGATGGAGATGAATGAAGAAGAACAACTCATGAAGGTCAAAAGTGTTGGTCTGAAAGCTGAAGCTTATGTCGTTCAGGACAAAACAGGGGAGCTGCCTGAACAATAGTATGCCATGTTCGCTAAGAACTTCGAAAAGTTTATGAGAAGACAATACAATCAAAGTTCTGGTCCAGGTCAGTCATCTAGTTCAAGGTTCCAGAAGAATGAAAATTTTCAAAAGGACAGATCTGGAGGCGTCAATCAGGACAACAAGGGCAAAAGGATTCAATGCAGAGAATGTGAAGGCTATGGACATATTCAGGCAGAATGCGTCAACACACAAAAGAAGAAGAATGCTTATGCCATTAGCTGGAGTGATAGTGAGTCTGATCAGGAAGGTGAGTCCAATAATTTTGTAGCTCTTGCTACCAATGTCCACCAGGAAGGAGAAAGGAACAAAGAAGTAGAGTCAAAGTCATCCTCGGAGGATCACACACAGTACTCAAGCTGCAGTGATGATGAAGATTTTGCTAACAAGTACAAGGAGTTGTTCCAGAAGTGGCTGAATGAAGTTGAGCAGAACAAACAACACCGCAGCAATCTAGCAGACCTGAAGGAAGAAAAAGAAAAGCTATGGGAAGAAGCTGCTGTCCTTGTAGCTCAGAAGGTGGAACATCAACAGACAATCACTGATCTTCAGGCTCAGCTGATTAAAGCAAAAGGTGAACAAGCTGAACTTGTTGCACAAAAGGCTGAACTACTGGCAGTTGTGTCATCTCTGAAGATTCAGATTGAAAAGAGTCAAGGCAAACATCCAGGAATTATAGATGATCTAAAAAGAAAGAATACTGCTCTAAGACGAGGAGAGATAATCCTTCTCAATACTGTGGATGCCTTGAAATGTGAACTTGAAACAGATATGCTTGTTCATGCGGAGACACTTGAAGAGCTGAACAACCTGAAGAAGTCAGTCAAGATGCTTAATTCTGGAACTAGAGATCTAGACGACATACTGGGAGGTCAAAGGACAGGGGGCGGTCACAAAGGACTAGGATTCACTGGCGTATCTAGCTCCATAAAGACAACGTTTGTGAAATCTGAGCCACGGTCGCACACTGTCCCAGCTGAACATCACCCACGAAGAAAAGCAACCTGGTACCCCTCAAGGAGACAAGACAGACGAAGGTGCTTTTTCTGCAATCGAGTGGGACACATCAAGCCAAGATGCTCGGAATTCCACAAGTTTCTCAGAAAAATGAATCAAGTGCCGAAAACTTACCTGAAGCAAGTCTGGAGAGTTAAGAAAAAGAGTGAGGTCTGTTATGTAGCCTTCAGTTCAACTAGTCATCTGGAGAAGGAAAAATGGTACTTTGACAGTGGTTGTTCTAGACACATGACTGGCAATCCTGAGTTTCTGACCAAGGTAGAGACGTTCAAAGGCAAATCAGTGACGTTTGGAGAAGGAGTAGAAGGCAGATTTCTCGGAAAAGGAAAATTGAAGTTTCCAGGCCTACCCAGGTTGAAGGAATTTCTTCTTGTCGAAGGACTACATGCAAATCTAATCAGCATAAGCCAGTTGTGCGACGGAGAGCATCGGGTCCAGTTCACGCAGAATACGTGTGTTGTGAAGAACAACAAGAATGATCCAGTCCTCACCGGAAGGAGAGCTTTGAACAACTGCTACGTGCTGAGTCTTGGTCGACCCACTGCTGAAACAACATGCATGCTGAGCAAAACTGAAGGCGTAAAGACTCAAGGTACACAAGTTAAGGAAGAAACTAGTTTTACGTGTTTTCTATCCACGATCACGCCTCAACATATCAAGGGGGTCAGAAGAAAGCTCGAGTTCCATCCTGATTGTGTGGATCAACTGAAGGCGCACAAAGCACGGCATAAACGTATTAACCATGGCTATGTTCAAGTGGGAGTTGACACGAAGAAGCAACTTTTCGTCAAACACGCAAGATCAGACGCTGGAAGTTGTTGCACCCAGATGTTATGGAAGAAGTCAATGCTGAAACAATGCAGAGTAGAACAAGATAAGATCTTCACCAAAGCCTTGGACAACATTCAGTTCAAGACACTTAGACTCTCACTGGGTCTGTGTGTAATCAACAACTAAGTTGTTCCAGTACATGTTGGTCAGTCGGTGCTAGAACAAGATATATGTCAAGGGCTGACGTGGAAGGAAGGTAGCAAATTCTAATACTGGTGCGAGAAGCAACGATTGGACTAGCAAAAGATATTCAAATATTTTTAAACGGCGTGAAGTGACGTGGCAACTTGTGGGAGTCTAGAAAATATATGGCGTGCCAAAAACAATTTTTGAGTTTCCAAAAATTCAAATTACTTTCAAGTCAATTGTTCGTGGTTCCTTCTCTCGCGACGAAACCCTAGACGAAGCAACAATGGTGGACACAGGAAAGAACAAGGTTCCTAAAGCCGCGACGATTGAAGCAACGTGGAAGTCCGCTGATGAACCAAAGATTGTCAAAGAAATCCTTAAACCGGCGAGCGATAAAGCAATAACAGCAAAATCCAATTCGGCTACGGTAGAGAAGGTGACTATCCCGAAGAAATCTAAAGCTACTGTGGCGAAGAAGGTGTCAGTCCCTGAGAAGACTGTATCTAAAAAGCCGGTGATGGAGATGGAAACTGCTGTCCAGACAAAAGAGAAGCAGTTGTCTAAATCTGTTATAGAGCAAAACCCCAAGAAACCTACTTCGACCAAAGAACCAGCGAAGAAGTCGACACAAGAGGTAATAGCTAAAATTTCCAAATCTATTAAAGCTAGTAGTCCTAGTATGACTGGTGTGTCTATGGACGGCTCGAAGGTGGTTGTAGAAAAGCCAAAGGGTGTGGCTACGACGCAGGGGAGAGTACTCATGTGGTGAAGGGTGCAAGGGTAAAGATGGTTGCTCATAAGAAATCACCTGTGAAAGAGACGTTTAGAGTTGTGAAACGAAGGGTGGTTGTTTATGAATCTGATGAAGAAAAGTCTAGTGAAAAAAATAATGTAGAAGTGGCTGATAAAGGTGTTAGTGAAGAGAAGCAGAGTGATGCTTCTGCTGAGAGTACTAATGAGGGAGAACCAGAAGAAGATAAAGGTTCTACTTCAGAGGAGCAGGCTGAACCTGTAAAAGAAGATGTTGAGGTGCCAATCTGTGAGGAAAAAGAGCCTTCCCAGAATGAGTCTGACAAAGTAGATGAATCCCTGCAAAGTTTGTTCGATGTTGTTGAGCACTATGTTGAAGAAGAATTTAGTTCTCAAGCTGCTGAAGAGGGTGAAATCAATCAACCAGATCAAACTAATGTGGATGAAGAGATGGAGGAACAGAGGGATGCTTCTGAAGATGAATCAATCAAGCTGTCAGACTTGGCTAAAGAGGTTCAGAAGGATGTTTTAATTCAAAAGGAGCAAGTACCCAAGTCAAAACCAGCAGCTATGACAAAGAAAACAGTACTGGATCAAGATGCTGATGTTGAAGTTCCCACAGCTACTGAAAAGAATGCATCTAAGAAAAGGAAGGCATCTACCCCTGAAGAAAATACCATTGACAATTTGGCTACGGGCTCAAAGAAGGTGTCTACACCTGTAACAAAGAAAGCTAAGATGAGTTCTCCTACTGGCCAGATTAAAGAAAAGGGGAAGAAGGTCCAGTTTGAGTCTGGAGTTGTTACAGAAGGTGTTTGGTTTGTGTCAAACAATCATGCTAAGAAGTGGAAATTCGTTCAGAAGAGGAAGATTGTGGCCGAGCAGGTGCTGGAGGCTGACAAATATGCAGCCAATGAGATTGTGAGCCTGATCACAGAGCTAGACTTGTAGCCATCTGTGTCTATGGCTAAACCATTTGCTGCAAACCTTGTGAGGGAAGTAATTGTGAATTTACCAAAAGGTTTTGCTGATATTGAGAGTGCAGCTTACGGCATGGCATGTGTGAGAGGTAAGGAGGTCGTTATCACTCCAGACGGTATAAATGACTACTTTGGCATAGAAGGAGGTGCGTTGAGAATTGGAGAGAACCCCCAATTGGCACAAGATTGCTGAGGCTCTTACAGGTGGAGTTCGCTCGAAGAGGTACAAGATGACCTTTCCTGTCAAGGATCTGTCTACAAAGCACTCTTTGCTTCACAGCATTGCAGTTCATAACTGGCTACCAAATAATCATCACACAACGCTTGGCCGAACGATGGGAGCCATCCTGAAGACTCTGGGAGCTAGGAAAAAGATTGATCTCGGACGTCTCATATTCGATCAGATTGCTGCCCACGCATCCTAAGTCAAAGTCAATCATCCCATTGGATTCCCATCTCTGATTCATCAACTTGTGGCAGCAAAACATCCAGACATCTTAACAAGTCAGGACAAGTTGACTGGCTCTCCTAAGGTGTTTCTTGCAGATCACAAGCACTTCTCAGGAAAACATATTTTGGATCTGGACCTGGACATGCCTGTGAAGCCAAAGAAAAATCCGAGCAATCTACGTATGAATTAATTGCTCATGTTCCCTCTGCCACTCGGAGAAAGATTATCCCACTTCGTGAAGAGAAACTAACAGATGCTAACGAGACGATTGTGCATCTCATGGCTAGGAAGAAGCAGATCACAAAGCTTTTGGTGGGACTTCGCTATCCCGATGAAGAGGAAGATGTCGACTCTGCTGATGATGAAGCAAGTGAGGAGTCCGACTACTAGCTCCTGGTGATGAATTCTCTGCTCCACTATAAACAATTTTTATCTTTTTGTTGAACTCTAGTTTTTTTTCGAACTATTGCTACTGTTTTGAACTCCCTTGTCAATTTGTGGCAAAAAGAGGGAGTAGTTTTGGAGTTTTAAAACTCCTTAAAAGATTCATATGTGCTAAATGTTAGACATGTTTTGGAGTTTGAAATCTCCTTAAAAGATTCGTTTGTGCTTATAATGTTTCGGAGTTTGAAATCTCCTCAAAGATTCGGTTGGTAGCTTAGTTCGTAGCACAGCTTGGGAGTTTGAAACCTTCTTTAAAGATTCATCTGTAGTAGTAGTACAGGTAGATTACTGGTAGTTAGTTTTGCCAAAAATGCCAAGGGGGAGATTGTTAGTTTTATGGCATGTAGTTTGGTAAAACTTAGTGTAGTTGTTGAAGCTGTTGTTCAAGACTGGAAGAGACAACTGTCCTGTAACAAGTTGAAGCAGATGGAATGTTTCCTAATTCAGATTAGGAAACATAGTCGACCGTTGGAGATCAAGGCGGTTGCAGGTGGAAGGACAGGAGTTGGAAGTTTCCTATTTCAGATTAGGAAACTTGTTTCAACCGATGTAGCACAACTTAGACGCAACAGATAATTCCTTGAATGGATTTGGCAAGTCGGTGCTAAGATGTATATCGAAGATATCTAGAGAATCGGTTGAGAGATTGCTTGAGCTTGAAGACAACTTAGCAAAGAAGATAAGCGAAGGTTTCTTAAACAGAGTTGAAGATATTTGGAGGATTATCTACAAGAAGATATGCGCAAGGACTTAGGAAAGGTTTCCAAAAGATATATGTGGTTAAGTTTAGGAATCCTATTCGTTTTAGGGTTTCTACTGCACTATATAAGGGAGGCTAATGCTTCGGTATTAGTTAGCACTTACGGAGAAATAATACACGCTCATACTCACTGAAGGGAGGAGGAGGCAAACGGCCGGTGAACTAATCGCCACTAATTACTCACGATGCTTGGATTCAGTCTATTCTAGTGCTCAACAGACTGATCGTTGAACAACCTTGACGCTACACGCACTGGTGGTTTTTCGCGCATTCGGGAGAAGACGCTGATTCTCGTGGAGGATCATTCTGGTGGAATCGGAGGTGAGGCTCAGATCTAGGGGGAGACCTAGTTAGCAATTGCTAGAGTGTCCGAGGCTCAGGTTGTTTAAGAGGGATTCTGTAAACATAAAATCATGTACTCGCAATACAAATTATTAGTGAATTGATATCCACCGGCCTAAGGAGACAGCCCCCCAGACGTAGGCTCGTTAACGCCGAACTGGGTAACAACTTTGCGTGTCGTTTATTTTCCGCACTGCATTTATTTTTGCATAAGTTGTTCTAGTATTTGTTCTGCACTCGACCAGAATAACATCTCAACTACTAGGGAAAGATTTCAAATTACATCAGTGATACACGGCATTACCGATACATGTGATTGGCATGTCCTTAATTTGAAATGTGATACAGAGCAATGTAGCAATAATTTTGGAAAAGATACAGTAATGCAACAAAGATCGATGAAGTCTACTATCAAAACAAAAAAGATCGATGAAGTCTACTATCAAAACAAAAAAGATCGGTGAAGTCTTTGCCGTACGTAATAAGTGTGTAATGGTCATGTGGTCATAGCAGGCGCCTTAGTAATGAGCACCTCACAATATCAGTCGTGTTTATCATCACATTTTTCATGCCAAGCCTCACGAGATTGATGATTATGTTATTGGAGGTATTGATGTCTTGTTGCTTCAAGTCACATCCCTCCTGGATCTTCAGGTTGTATAGTTCTCTGCTTTGCGATAAGTTTGTTCGTAAGGCCATCCTTAATAGCAGGTCAAAAAAAGAAAAGATTGTTGACCCTCAAGTAGCTATATGTATACGGAGATGACCAACTAGTAATGCTTTCCACGCTTTCTCATCAAAGAATTTGAGAAAAGCATTCATCCTAATTTTCTATTAGCCATAATTTAACCCTTCTAGCAGTGGAGGTCGACTGATATTCTGTTCTTCTTTCCGATTCATCTCGAACGGATGCTGGATCACACTATGTATGTTGAGTGTCCTGTACTGATACCAATTTAAATAGCTATATGTATACCGAGATGACCAAATAGCTAGTGTTCGAACAGCTGGTTGTACTTGTTACGCGGAACAATTATAGAGCAACAAAAATAATAAGTGCGAATATAGAACACTCATGAATTGTTTACCTAGTCAGCGTGAGCGAGCGTACGTCTTGGGGCTTCTCCTATGCCCGGTGGAAAGCAATTTACTATTATCTTGTGTAGAGTGCAACGGACTTACGTTTATATACTAACTCTCAAACCGCCTACTCTCTAACACTTCAGTAATCTTTATAAACATCACCATCATCATAATGAACATCATCATCATCAACAACATCATAGACATCATTATCATCATCATGACTATCATCATAAACATCATCATCATAGACATCATTATCATCATCGTCATTATCATATAAGAGAGAATAAAATTAAACAAAACTAAATGAAATTTAAAATTTGAACTCTAAAATATATACACAAATTTTTTTTATTTAATACTCACGAACAAAGTTACGATCATATGAGAAACAGTAATTCTCATCAGAAATCAGAAGTAACAACAGTCGTTCGTGTTTTATGGTAAATTCGTCATTTGTGCATTGCGAAATATTCTTCCAAGATCAAGAACAAAAAAACCGCAATTCAATATCGCTTCCTCAATCCCTCCCATCGTCGTCGTCCTCTTTTGCGTTCAATCACAAACCATCGCTAGCCCCACTCTCATCCCTCAATCGGGGTTCGACAAAGTTTGCGTCTTTTACTCCTTTAACCTCGCGCTGACGGAAGTTCACTAACAGCAATCTGCTTTGCTCGGCGTCGTTGTTTTTCGAAAAGCACCACATTGGGTCTCAGAAATCAGATGAGTTGGTGGAGCTGCCGCTGTTTGCACTCCCGCTGGTGCTTTTCCTCACGCAATTCTTCAGCTGCATATATTTGAGTTTCGGTAGAATAATGATGCACACGTTGTTTCAAACCGATCTCCGATTCGGTGTGATATACACCAACGTAGCTACAGGAACCGACAAAGTCGGCTGCTTTGGCGAGGTCATTGATGGACCAAAATTATACGAATCATAAACACAGTAAAACCCCCTTAATTAGACACTTTGTCTATTTAACTTTTGCTTGTTAGTTCCGATATATTTCTACAGGGTATTTCAGAGCTTAGAGAGAATACATGCTAAAGAGGAGCTTTTAAAGCAGAAAAGATGTTACGAGTCATTCCAAGGTCAAGATCATATGCCGACTGAAGAAATATCAAGGATCCTGACGTTGAATCACTCATAACAAATTAAGCAGAAGAGGAATCAAGTCAGCTCGGGACGAAACACACTGATAGTTTTGTGAAAAGACTGCACAAAACTCACAAAACTCATCCATTTGCCTTGGTGACCGACCACTTGAAGAGAAGGTGGCCAAGGGAGGAGCTCCTCCCTCCATGACCGGCGGCTCCTCCTCCCCACAACCGGCAACCGGCGGCTTTTGCTCCCCCCCCATGTGGCGCCTCCTCCTTCTTCCTCCTTCTCCTCCCTTGGATCAAAAACCACATGCCATCATCTCCTCCATCCATTCCTCCCTTCTCCTCCCTATAAATGGAGCTCATCTCCTCCTCATTTGTATCATCACAAAATCAACATCAAAATCCATAAGTTGTAAACACTTCTCTCTCTAAGTTTTGTAAGTTTGGTTTTGGAAATAAAGATTGCTCCCTTGGCGCTTCAACGGTTGTAAGTATTTTAATATTTATTTACTGTCTTTAATTTCCAATTCCTTAGTTATAATGTTTAGCGCGATGAATAGTAGCTAAACTAGTCGTTCGGTAGAAGGGGTGGACTTGTATTATAAAATGTTTTAGACTATTAACTTAGTGTCTCGTCTTTGTATTCAAAACTTATTCTATGTGCCATATATAAGATTAGAACTTCCAAGGTTGAGTGGACGCTTTGACGGGCAAAGCTCTTCCTTGGGATTCGTGAACATACTCGGGTAAGTGGATGCTTTGACGGGCAAAGCTTATCTGAGGAGTTCGATCTATCTAAAAAACCATTTGGAAACTGGACCAAAGGGACCAAATGGATGCACATAAGGCTAAGATACTTCGGAAGGAGGAATTAGTTGAAGTAGAATAAGTGCTCTACGACCTTAAAAAGGCTAGACGATGTTGCAAGTCTTGAGCTAGGAATAGCCTCGATTCATGTTTGAATACTTAGAAGATTCACAAAAGGTCAATGATAAACAGGATATAATACAAGGCCCCTGAAACCGAATGCTTTCTTTTAATTGTAATAATTATCAGTTACTTTCCAGTACTAAAACCAACCAATCAATCACTTAGCTAGTAGTTTTAAAACCAACCAACCAACCTAAAACACGCTCTCTCGCTGAATAATCCCCTCAAAGAACAACTATCCCCCTAATTCCTTTGGGTTCGACCCCTACTTACCACTTACTACCCAGTAGTGAAGTCGCGAGTAGCGGACACTTATAAATTTATTCTTGACGATTGCGCATAACGACTGTGCAACCATCAGTCATCAAGCATGAGAAGTTCGTGAACGATCGATTCTTCCTGATCTGCAAAGGGCAGGAACCGACTTAAGGTTCTACCAATATCCGAAATCATCAAACGAAATCGTAAACCTTTAAATTCGTAGACCACATTCAAGTTCACCTTCAAGTATCTCCGTAAACCATAAAAATCGTAGACCTACTATGATCGGAAAGCCTTAAACCCTAAAATTCGTAGACCAAATATCGTAAACTTGGTTGACTGTCTTCGAGTTTGTCTGCTTTGCTTTGTCCGCCATTGTTTCATAGTTTTTGATTGATCGATTTCACAGTTTGATTTTTGTGGGGTTAGAGATTCGATCGAGTGAATCGGGGGATTACGATTTTGATTGATGTTTCCTTTCCCTAACTTGCCCTGAGAACGTGTAGCCTCCTCTTCTTTGACGCATTAGTCTCTACAGGCACCATTGTAATTGGATTATGATCTTTGATACTCATTAATAAATTTGAGACTGGCTCCTTCATACAAAGAAAAAAAATTGCCCTTTAAGTCTAATTAATCATTAAAGAATAAAAATCCCAATTAATCATTATCGTACATTAATTAGAACGGATGAATGATAATTAACATAATTTAACATACTAACATGTGGGTTCCAAATCGCATTGATACGATGAGTACACTGCTGATTGAGGACTGGGTCGTCAATCGGACGAGGATGAATTATGTCATCCGCATCCATATTCGGATGCAATATAGCTTACGATGATTTTTGTGATGATGATGGTCTTTGGGAGTCCATATCTACATCACAAATATTTCAACAATTCATTATTATCAAAAATAATTTAATATAAACACAACTTCAACAATTACAACATTTCATCGTCAAATTCATCAATAGTAACAATATTGACAATTACAACATTTCATCAATATTATCAAAAATTCAATATAAACACAACAATTCATCAAATATTCAACAATTACAACATTTCATCAATAGTATCCAAAATTCAATATAAACAATCAACTTCAACAAATTCAACGATTAACAATCAAAATCAACAATCAACAATTAACAATCAAAATCAACTATTAAAATCAACAATTAACAATCAAAATCAACAATTAACCCTAATCTTCTAAAACCCTAACGTATATTAACAACTAACAATTAACCCTCGAATTAACAACTAACAATACAATTCAACTCATTATCGGTTTATGGCGAACCGAGATCGTCGGCGACGGGCGGCGGGCGAGATCGGCGGAGGTCGGCGGAGTAGGGAGAGATCGGCGGAATGAAGAAGAAGAAAGAAACCCTCAATTTTTAATTTCAATGATGCCGATTCCCTGAAAACCGGTATTGACGTGTTACCGGTTCCCCTGGAACCGGTATTGACGTGTATGTCACTTCATCTCCACTTGGTCCACGTACGCCCAAAATTGAGTCACATCATCAATTTTAAACGTACCGGTAGCTGGAAAACCAGTACTAATATAACCGGTTTGTCGACTAGCGGGGGATTGTACAAAAATGAAGAGTACCGGTCCCTGGGGAACCGACATTAACGAAAATGGGGTATTCTGGACATTTGAGTTTCAAATGGTGCAAATGAGATATTTGAGTTTGAAAATGGGTTATATTGTATTGAAAGTCTCTAAATCCAGATAACCAAAATGGGATATTTGAGTTTGAAAATGGATATTTAAAGAACATCATAGTTCGTTTTTCAAATATCAGTCATGGTTTCATCTTTCCCTTCTCTGTCGATGAATATGTCTGTATCCAATTTTCACAACCATCATCAATTAGTAAATCGCACTAAATCCAAGCTTGTAGTATCAGGTATGATTAATTGTACGCCCAGAAGTTTTTCACGACTTGTTTCCTTTAATGTTGTTTCTTAGAATATCATCAATCTTGTGTGTATCATCGTCATATATATCGTTGAGAATCAGATGGGAGTTTGTTGGACTTAAGCACTAGTTCTGATGCACTCACTTCTATTTATACGCTATGTCAAGTTTTAAGTGTAGATTAGAAGAAAAAAAATAGTCAAAAGAAGGCGAAAAATAGGCCTCAATCAAGAACAAAGTTCTGAAATTTCAAAAGAGGGTGAAAAATTGACCCCGAGGATAGTTGTTTTTGAAAAAAAAAAGAGCAGAAAAATAGTACCAAGGGCAAAGTGAGAAAAGTCACCCCTTGTGTATAAAAAACTCGAAAGAAAAAAATGAACTTCCTGCCCCCTTTTGCTTGACGTGGTGTATTCCATCTTTTCATTGCGTGTAGTCATGACTTGTTTTGAGAATTCATGTACTAGAAACTAAGGGACAATCTTCGTGCTTGCACTGAAAATTTGATGGCATTTTCGTACTATTTTTCAGAAATTTCTTAGGCTAGGCTCCTCTTCTCTTACGGGTCATTGCCTAGTCTTTGGCACTTGAGAATGAGCTTTGCGCAAGAGCATGTGGACAGTCCCTAGATAGCATAGGTGAATGGCGAGCATGCTTTGTGTAACTATTTTTGTTCTTAATATGTTGCTATAGAACTATTTAGAACATGTGATTAGTCGCTTGCTAGCCGTGTGTACTGGCCGTGTGAATGCATAACTCGTTTAAACTATGATTCTCTGACAACTTTGATGAAGCTGTTTGACTCGAAGTCGAGGTAACAAGCTGAATCTGAGGTATGCCATGACTTTACTATGACTCGTTGAGCATCATTTCATGCATGCACGTTAGTTAATTGTACAGGGGATTTGTAGGTAGTCTGATCGTTTGAAAATATAGCTAAGTATTCAAATAGAATCCACACACTTGTGCTAAGTCACGGCAATCAAAACATTTGTAGTAACTCTGGTGAACCGAGGTCGTACCCAAAGGATAGGTGATTAAACCAATAATGCTAACGATCTAATTAGAATGTCTATGGTTTGGGGGGGTTTTGTTCTTCTAAGAGAATGATAGTAGAGGGTACTATCCAAAAGTGGTTAACTATCAATTAAAAGATGACTAGGAATCAATTTCTCCACCTAGACAATTATTGCGACAATGAAATGAGACACCAATGATGAAATCACATGCACATGCTTAGAAAATGGCTTATGCAACATTAATACTAAGTTCAACTCGCGCTACAACTTAGTACAAAGAGGTTACATCTCGCATAGTACCTCACACTTGCGCTCTATTGGCACTATAGAATATGAATGTCTAGCCTCACACTTGCGCTTTATTGACTAGATAATCATGTTCTTGTTAAGTTCAAGCAATTCTCATTAGGTTAAAAGTGTTATCTAACTAACACAAAACCCTAATGCTTCTTCATTTAGTTCATTGAAGTCATGATGATCAACGTGAGCTACATCAAGCATGAGATCAAGCAGAATTCCTATTGAGAACGTTTCACAAACATCTTATAGGCAATTCGAGAAATTAAGTTCAAAGGAAGAAAATTCATGTGCAAACTCATTCACCATTAGCATCCAAGGTATTTACATCGTCACAAACATGTCTAGGGGATCCATTGATCCCCAATCAAGGTCACTACTCACTCATGGTGAGTTCACAAGCGAAATAAAAAAAAATGCAAACAACCATATGAAAAGTAAAGTTTAGGACTTTAAAACCGATATGGAGATTCAAGAACACTAGAGGATCCGATCTTTGTTGTTGAAGTTCTTCCTAACTTAATCCGAGAGTTCTCCTTCTCTGCGTACGTCGTCTCCTCCCACACCACGTCTGTCTTTTTTAGAAAAAACCTCAATTATCTATTCAAAAACCATCCAAATTCCCCTCAAAAGAAACTAATTTTTATTTTCCGCAAACGCATGCGTTTGCATGGTCTCCTGCAGGCTGGGAAATTTGATCGAGTGTGAGCACGCAGAGCCATGCGTGCGAACGCACGAGATTTTCATGCGTCTGGTCTGGGTTGTGCGACCGCATGAACTGAACTGTGCGAACGCACAAGGCTGCGAAGGCTAGCAGGGCAACGAAGCACACGCATGCGAGCGCATGCTTTGAACCATGCAAACGCATGACCTTGAGAAATTTGCGCTCCGACTTCCAACTTGTGTTTTCTTGCTCCAAAATGCTCGATTTTGCCCCAAAATCACTGCCTACTTGTATTCTCAGCTTAAACTCTGTAATTTGCCTGAAAAGAACCACAAAGCATCAAATAGCAAGTGAAATCGTAATAGAACAATAAAAACAATAAGCATAGAGGTCGCCTAAAATGCATATATTTTAGCGCTATCATAGTCCCTTTCCTGAAAATCTTCACGAGACTATACTCGTCCTACTAGGGCAGCCTAAGGGTTTAAAGGCTTGATGCATACGCTAAATGCATTCGTGTCATCTACGATAGTGAGTTAGGTTTGCATGTTAGTTTAGTTAGAATTGATCATATGATATTTGAGTGGGTAACTATTCTGTAATTTATTGACTTGAACATAATATTTGTTCGGGACGAACAAATCCTAAGTATGGAGTGTTTTGCAGCCATTAGAGCAAACTCAACAATATTGCAGCATTTCTCATCATACTCAACTATGTTTGCCTCATATTTCCTAATAGGGATTCTATTTCTAGGTGCCCTGTCCCTAGTCAGTTGGTAATTACTAACACTAGGTTGATCAATCACAGGGGAATCAGAAATAACAGGCATATCAACTTCAACATGGTCATCACCAGCATTCACATTATCATTCAAATGTTCACTATGATCAACATATAAGTCATCAGGTAGATTTAGAGTTTCAGTAGCAGAAGACAGGCCTAGACTAGATGATTATATGGCAATATTCTGATCACTAGCATCATTTGAATTTAAGGCTGAGTGTAATTTAGAAAAGCTTACATCACCAGCTCCCTCACTTCATTGGTGAGGTTGCTCATTACTTGACTCTTCAGGGGAATTGCTCTTTTCATTTGTTACATCAAGCAGTCCATGACTTAAATTCAGTGACTCCCTGGTTCCCTTGAGGATCATCATCATTTCCCTAGTTAAAAAGGAAACATGGTCGAATAAAGATGGTCACACCTTCAGGTGTGCCTGTAGACTAAACATCATGATTTAATTTAGATTTAAAGTGGAAATTTAGCTCTTCAAAAGTAACAGAACATGACACAATGACCTTGTAACCACCTGGTTGAATCATTAACTGAAATTCTATCCCCTGTTCAAGAAAGTGTTCCAGGTGTAGTTCAACCAGACCTTGAACTCGTAACACAACAGTTCAATATAACAGAACAAACAAAACAGGAGCACGCTCAGATTGGTAACCCAGTTCGGCCAGGCCTACTCTGGGGGGTTTCCCACACCCGGAAAAGGGACAACAAATCTTTATTACGAGTTTAGGGTTTTCCACAGGGACTTACTCTTACACCATGTAATAGCCTCACCACTAACACTCCGTCTCTCAGATTTGCAACCGAGGTTTGTCGCAACTCTCCTCGATCCCCTTCGTCCAGATCTACTATTCGAACGTACTCGACCTTCACTTGAAGCTCGGATGCTTTCTCTCGAAAGCTTGTTTTCCTTTGTTTGTGCACTTGAACGTGATCAACTCCAGTCAGTCTGAATGGCACGGATCAGACTGAACGCACATCAATGTATTTCCAGTAGGGAGAATACAATCGGCTGCCGCTCCTTCTCCAATCGGTAGGATTTTCCTTGTGTTTATTTTCTCTGCTGGAGCGACAATAAACCGGGACGCCTTTGCAATGCATTTATATGTAAAGACGAAACCCTAAACTGCTTCAGATACTCCCATCAGATATTTCGGGAATGTTCCCAAATAATCTGATGTGTATCTTTATCAAATCATAAGAAGGAATATTCGAGCTATCTTCCTCAGTAAGTAAGCCAGGTCGACTTCACAAGATGTTCGGATATTTGACGCTCGAAAAACACGCTGGCCAATATCAGTTCGAATCTAAAGATCCTCGATCTTTAGAACCTTCCAGAGGACAGACGGAATAGGCAATCTCCAAACATCTCCCCCTTTTTGCCACAAACTGGCAAGGGGTCAAATCCTCCAAATATCTTCTAATTATCCCTTCGATCAACTTTTTGGAACTCCAATCCGTGTGGTCAACGCACCTATATCTTCCACTTAGTCATCCACTTTCGTGCGGTATCCTTGAGAGCAAACCAAATGACTTTCTTTATGGAGACGACTGAGGGATCTTCAACAAGAGTAGTAGGGACCTTATGTTTTCTTTTCCTGGCACGGACGACTCCCCCTGCAGACTTGCTCTCCAGAGAACCCCCACACCATTCTTCTTAACAGCGCTTGCAGTTAACACCTTTTTCTTCCTTTTGTCTTAATGAGATCAGCAAGAGAGACGAGGTCCTGATCAACACTAGATTGGTCTTAAGATGACAGAGAGTCTGGAAGACAATGTGTATCCTTTACACGGTCATCATGAAATCCCTCTTGTACAGCATCTGGTGCATCAGCTGAGATAGCACCAACTGTTCCATCTGTTCACTCTTTAACCCCTACGATCTGGGACACTCAACTCTTGTCTTTGTACAGATCTTCCATCCCGAAGGCATACTAAACTGAGTCTGATTTTTACTCATAGTATCAGTTCGCTGCTCGTCAGCATCCCAGTCTTACCCCAACTGGATTTACCTGAACTCATTCTGTCTCCCACGAGCCAGAGCAGACGAGTCAATTCCAATTTCCCAGAGCCGTTCTTCCATTGAAGCACCATAGGCTGAATTTCATTCCTTATCATCCCAGCAAATTTTCGAATTGGATCGGGATATTCCTTCAAATCGCACACTTACTAATTGTTCCAGCTCCTTGCATGAGTGATCAGTCCAACAGTTTTAGCTGGAGTTTCGCATCTGACTGACCACTGGCTGGAACACTTAGTCCTTGACAACACACAGACCCAAGGAGAATCTGAGTGTTTCAAACTGAGCAGCATCAAGCGGTTTGGTGAAGATATCAGCTAATTGCTTGTCCGTTGTGACATGCTGTAGAGTGACAACCTTCTGTTCAACCAGTTCTCTGATGAAGTGATGCCTGATGTCGATGTGCTTCGTCCTGGAGTGCTGTACCGGGTTTTTGGATATGCTGATTGCGCTCATATTATCACAGTACAGTGTCATCTCTTTCTGCTCAACTCCGTATTCAGATAGCATCTGTTTCATCCATAGAAGCTGAGTGCAGCAACTTCCTGCAGCTATGTATTCTGCTTCGGCCGTGGATAGCGAGATGTTGTTTTGTTTTTTGCTAAACCATGAAACCAAGTTGTTTCCCAAGAAGAAACATCCTCCAGACGTGCTCTTCCGATCTTCAGCGTTTCCTGCCCAGTCAGCGTCACAGAAACCGACCAGGTGTGGATTGGTGTCTTTGGTGTACCAGATCCCACATTCAACAGTTCCGCACACATACTTAATAATTCTTTTTACTTGCAGAAGGTGACTTTCCTTTGGTTCTGACTGGTACCTTGCACAGACTCCGACTGCATATGAAATATCCGGTCTGCTGGCGGTTAAGTACAGGAGACTTCCAATCATGCTTCTGTATAGAGTCTGGTCAACTTTGACTCCAGCATCATCTTTATTGATCTTTAAATGAGTCACAGCAGGTGTTCGTTTGTGACTTGCCTTTTCAAGATCAAATTTCTTTATCAGGGTCTTGGCATACTTACTTTGTGAGATGAATATCCCATCCTCTTTCTGTGTCACCTGCAATCCCTGAAAGTAGCTCATCTCTCCTACCATGCTCATTTTGAACTCTTTCTTCATCTGTTCCACGAACTGATCTACCAGCGCCTGGGTGTTTGATCCGAACACAATATCATCAACGTAGATTTGTGCGATAATAAAATCTGACCTTGTGTGTTTGACGAACAAAGTCTTGTCCACTCCCCCTCGCACATATCCATGGTTGATGAGAAACACAGTGAGTCGCTCATACCAGGCTCTGGGCGCCTGCTTGAGTCCGTATAGGGCCTTCTTCAGGCGATACACATGAGCAGGGTGATGCGGATCCTCAAATCCTTTTGGCTGAGACACAAAAACTTCTTCATTCAGAAGCCCATTCAGGAACGCACTTTTAACATCCATCTGAAACAGCCGAAACTTCAGGTGACAGGCAAGAGCAAGTAGCAGGTGAATGGCTTCAAGTCGTGCGACAGGGGCGAAGGTTTCATCACAATCGATCCCCTCTATCTGGGAATATCCCTGAGCCACAAGCCGAGCTTTATTTCTAGTGATATTGCCTGATGTATCTGACTTGTTCTTAAAGATCCATTTTGTGCCGATGACGTTGACACCATCAGGTTTTGGGACTAAGTCCCACACGTCATTGCGGACAAATTCCTCGAGTTCTTCTTGCATGGCGAGGACCCAATACTCATCAACGAGTGCTTCCTTTATGTTCTTTGGCTCAATTGAAGACAGAAAGCATGAGCAGGCAGCAAGACCTCTGTAATTGATCCTTTTTCCACGAGTTTGTATTCCATCACTAGGTGCACCAATGATCTCAGAGATTGGGTGGTCTCTGGAGATTCGACGAGAGGGTTGTAGAGCAGCACGATCCTCTTGAGTGCTGACCTCTTCAACCTCATCAGAGGAAGAGTTCTCAATGAGATTTTCAATAATTTGGTCACCTCCTGTTGAGTCAGACACAGTCGGATTCGGCAATGTCTCAGTTTCAGGTGCTGTTCCAACTGGTTCGATAGCTGTTGCGGCACCCCCTGTCGGGTCAGTCTTAGTAGAAAGTGGAGGTGAAGCAGTTCCAGATGCTGTTCCAGCTGCTTCATCAGCATCATCTGGGGCAGTAAGATCTACAACGTCATCCTTAATTTTGACATTGATAGACTCCATGACTGTTCCCGTGCGTTTGTTGAACACCCTGTATGCTCGACTGTTCGAGGAATAGCCTAGGAAGAATCCTTTATCACTTTTTGGATCAAGCTTCTGTCGGTACTCACGGTCATTCAAAATGTAGCACTCACTCCCAAAGATGTGAAAGTACTTAACCGTGGGCTTCTTCCCTTTCCAGAGTTCGTAGCAGGTTGATAAGTCGTATTTATACGACTCGTTGAGTCAATTATTCCCATTTATTTCGACACTTTATTATGCGAAACAGTTACTTTTTAGTGTTGTTTTGCATTTCAGGTGTTTCGGGAGCTCTGGAAGGAATACGCGCTGAAAGACGGCATTTTGGTGCCAAATACATCACATGGAGTTCGTGGAGATCGACTCGAGAGCCCGAGCCAAGAATGACGAGCTGCCCAAGGCAAGCTTCTCAGAGAGGATCGCGGACGTAGGCCATTTTATGGTCGTTTTCCGCGGATGGTAATGTTCTCACGACCCGCGGAGATAATATGTGCAGCGTCCGCGGCTGACGTCAGCAAGTCGAAATTTAGAAGCCTGGCCCAAACAAAATTAGAAACTCAACTTTCTTAGAAATTAGGGTTCCTGAGCTAAAAATCAGTATCGGAAATTCCCAGAATTGAAGAGACGGCTCGAGAGGAGATCAAGCTTTCAACAAGAGAGAAGAGAATTTCTACGACTTTCATTCAAAAAATACTTCTGTTTTTTGTCATGTCTATGAGTAGCTAATTTCATTATTCGGTTTAGGGTTCAATATATTGTGACGAAGTTTTGAGATCCTTTGCTTAATGCTATTTTATGTTCTACTAGTTCTTGTGCACATTTATCTCGGACTGAATTGTGAAGCTAAGTGGAGACTTGCAATGGTAAAACTTAGCCGAACAATTCAATCCCTTTATTCGCTGCTTGTTTGATACTAAACCGTTAGGACAAGTAGTTGCACTTAACCTAATATAACCTGAAACGGAGTATTAGGTTTGCTAGAACTAGAAGTCTATAACCCGAAACGGAGTAGATTGTGGTGTAAGTGCTTGAAACGGCCTTACCTTAGGTTATAACCTGAAACGGAGTAACCACACTTAGGAACATAAAATCAGATAATTAGAAGTCAATGATAAACGAGTCACAATAGAAACCCTAGGCCGAATGCTTTCTCTGATCGAATTCTCTTCGCGATTATTTTCTTCTGTGCTTTTTAATATTTGCTCACACACAAAAACCCCCAATTTATTTGTTTACAGGACAACTGAACCACACCAGCTCTCTAGGGTTCGACCCTTGCTTGCCACTACACTAGTTTCTCGCAAGGAAAATATAAATTTAAATTTGCAGGTCAAACGACGCCTGTCACAGGTCATTTCCGTGCCTATGCGTATTGTCACGCGGTTTATAATGTGGCACGCCGTGTTCATAGCTTCTGACCAGAACTTCAGAGGAATCTTCCTGGCATGAATCATTACGCGAGCCATCTCCTGAATTGTGCGATTTTTCCTTTCAACAACGCCATTTTGCTGAGGAGTTATTGCAGAAGAATACTGATGGGCAATCCCGTGTTTGCTACTGTAAGAGGTCATGGTGGCATTCTTGAACTCCGTGCCGTTATCACTCCTGATACTCACCAGTCGTTCTCCGTTGGCTTCTCTCTCTCTCTGGAGAAGTGTTGCAAGTTCAATGAACTGTGATGCAGCTGCAGACTTGTCTCGAAGGAATCGGGTCCATGTAAACCTGGTAAAGTCGTCCACACATACCAGGACATACTTGCTGCCTCCGAAGCTCTCAACCTGCATTGGCCCCATAAGATCCATATGGATCAGTTCGAGTGATCTGCTGGTACTGATCTGGGTGGTGTTCGAATGAGATGCTTTAGTCTGTTTACCGATCTGGCATTCTCCACATAGGACATCTATGTCACCTTTAACATTGGGCATCCCTCGGATGAGACCAGACGAGCTGAGCTTCTTCAGTGTTTTGAGATTCAGATGACCCAATCTCCTGTGCCAGAGTGACATCTCATCTGCTTGACTTGAAAGGCATGTAACTGTTCTGGCGGACCCAATGAGGTAACAATTGTTGTCTGCTCTACATCCTTTCATCAGTGTCCCTCCTTCCTTGTTCAGAACTTGGCAGGAGTCATGGGTGAATTGTACATGAAATCCTCCATCACAAAGTTGACTGATACTGATGAGATTCACTTTTAGTCCTTCAACAAGAAGTACGTCTTTGAGAACAGGAAGATCCGGAACCTTCAATGTCCCACAGCCGATCACCTGACCCTTCCCTCCATCGCCGAAAGTAACAAACTGCTTCTTTGTGACAGGTCGAATATGCGTGAGAAACTTGGAGTTACCTGTCATATGCGCAGAGCATCCGCTGTCGAAGTACCAGCGGTCTTTCTCCATGTGACTTGATGAGCTGAAGGCAACTGTGCAAACGATTTTATTTCTGTAGATCTTCGTGTCTGACTCCCAGATGTGAAGCATGCTTGACTGGGGAATGTCTTGCTCAGGTCTGCGTTTATCGAGCTTTCGGGCCATTCTGTCAAACCATCGAGCCAACATATTTAGTTGAAAGCGAGTGCTGTCAGTCTCAGTCAATACCTCAGTCAATACCTCAGACACCTCTATTCTACGTGAACAATTTTTGTCATCTTCGGTTGTGTTTTGACCACCCGTTGGAGTCATCTTGAACAGTTCAAGGATCCCACTCAGTGTGTCGAGTGTTTGCTCTGATACCAATTGAAATTCTATCCCCTATTCAAGAAAGTGTTCCAGGTGTAGTTCAACCAGACCTTGAACTCGTAACACAACAGTTCAATATAACAGAACAAACAAAACAGGAGCACGCTCAGATTGGTAACCCAGTTCGGCCAAGCCTACTCTGGGGGGTTTCCCACACCCGGAAAAGGGACAACAAATCTTTATTACGAGTTTAGGGTTTTCCACAGGGACTTACTCTTACACCATGTAATAGCCTCACCACTAACACTCCGTCTCTCAGATTTGCAACCGAGGTTTGTCGCAACTCTCCTCGATCCCCTTCGTCCAGATCTACTATCCGAACGTACTCGACCTTCACTTGAAGTTCGGATGCTTTCTCTCGAAAGCTTGTTTTCCTTTGTTTGTGCACTTGAACGTGATCAACTCCAGTCAGTCTGAATGGCACGGATCAGACTGAACGCACATCAATGTATTTCCAGTAGGGAGAATACAATCGGCTGCCGCTCCTTCTCCAATCGGTAGGGATTTTCCTTGTGTTTATTTTCTCTGCTGGAGCGACAATAAACTGGGACGCCTTTGCAATGCATTTATATGTAAAGACGAAACCCTAAACTGCTTCAGATACTCCCATCAGATATTTCGGGAATGTTCCCAAATAATCTGATGTGTATCTTTATCAAATCATAAGAAGGAATATTCGAGCTATCTTCCTCAGTAAGTAAGCCACGTCGACTTCACAAGATATTCGGATATTTGACGCTAGAAAAACACGCTGGCCAATATCAGTTCGAATCTAAAGATCCTCGATCTTTAGAACCTTCCAGAGGACAAACGGAATAGGCAATCTTTGCAAACTTCCTCGCCAAGTCAGCCACGCTGTTTTGATGAAGATATTCATTCTAATATCTGGAGATCGAATGCTTCGCTGGCCGACATTAAAACGAAAAGATATTAGATCCAGATCCTTCCGGAAAATATCTTCTGCGTCTGTTAAACGCTGTTCAGTAGATCCAGAATGTGTTCGTACTCCCCCTGAACATTTGCTCGAACAGTTTTAAAGCCGTTTTGCCAAACAGTATGCCATTCATGGGAACATCATTAACAGTTTATACCCTTTAACTCCTTCAGGATATCCAAGCATTATGCATTTAATAGCTCTAGGCTGGAGTTTTCCTTCAGACACTTTGGCATAAGCAGTGCATCCAAAGGGTCTGGGGTGGGATAGGTTTGGAGGTTTCCCAGTTCAAAGCTCTTGGGGAGTTTTGAAGTTTATAGCAGAGGAGGGACATCTATTTATCAGATAAGCAGATGTTACCACAGCCTCTCCCCAAAGAGAAGGCTTAACTCTAGCACTGATCATCATGCATCTAGCTTTCGCTAAAAGGGTCATGTTCATTTTCTCAGCGGTCCCATTCTGCTGAGGAGTTCCAGGCACAATCAAGTGTCTCCTTATCCCATTTTTAGTGCAAAATTCATTAAAGGCCTTCTTACAAAATTTCAGTCAATTATCTGTCCTTAGACATTTAACCTTAATTTCAGTTTGACTCTCAACCATGATCTTCCAGTTTTTAAAATTTTCCAAAGCCTCATCCTTAGTTTTAACAGAAAGACCCATACTTTTCTAGAGTATTTATCAATGATAGACAGGAATTATGACCTTCCTCCTATTGTTGGGACCTGGACACGTCCCCACAAGTCAGAGTGGATATACTCATGGGGTTTCTTAACAGTGAATGAAGATTTACCAAAAGGATGAGCATATTTTTTTCCAAACACACAGGATTCACAAAATTTCAAATCAATAGGTTTGTAGACAATCAAGCCAGACTTAGACAGATAATTAAGACCTTTGTTCCCTATATGACCAAGCCTTGAATGCCAAATTTTAGTGTCTTGCAGAGTTTTAGTTTCATCAGAAAGATTAATTTCAGAAGAGGAGGTCACAGAATAGAGACATCCTTTCTCAATGCTTTCTATTACCACTCTGTTATCTCTAGACACCTCCCTAACTCCCTTAAAGGTATTTATTTTACATTCAAGTTTGTCTAGGGCAAAATTCTGACATTAGATTTCTCCCATGATGGGGAACCCATCTCACATTTTGGAGAGTTCTCACAACACCATCAAACATCTTTAAGGGAACACATCCTATTCCCTTAATCTTTAATGATGTGTGATCACCAAGCATGACTTCACCACCTTCACATGGCTTTAGAGAACTAAAGAGATGCTTATGTGGTGTGGCATGCACGGTGCAGCTAGAATCTAGGATCCAAGAGTCACTCTCATGTCCATCAGACACTACTAGTAGCTCATTGTCATATTGGGGACCCTTCTCACATACATTTGATTGACCAGATTGGTTTTCCTTAGTTCCTTTATCCTTTTTATCTCCAATCTTTTGTAACAAGTGCTAGCATAGTGGCCAAGCTTGTCACAGTAATTGCACGTTACAGGGGAATTTCTTTGAAAACTATTTTGGGAAGACTGAGATTTATCAAAAGATTTCTTAGTGTGAGATTCATTGTTGCAGTGAGAACCATTGTTGGGATTTTTATTTCTTGGTCTAAATTTATTCTTTCCCTTAAACATCATTACCTCAGATTTTACTTCAGTGTTTTATCTATTGTAGTCTTAAAAACCTTAATACTATCATTCTTCTGATTGACAGCCTCAATGAACTTGGAGACTGTCAGCTCATCTCTTCCATGATGAATAACATCCTTAAGGACGTCAAACTAAGAAGGAAGAGAACTATGAAGAATGACACAGAGGTGTTTATAGTTTATTTCATCTTTACATCTCTTCAAATCTTGAGTCAATTTTAAGAATATGTAAAGGTTCTCTTGCAAGCTCACGGAAACATCCATCTTAAAAGTAAAGAGCTTAGTTTACAAGGAGATCCTATTGGGGATGGATATAGCCAAGTATATATTTTCAAGTTCATCCCACAACTTCTTAGGTTCAGTATGATGCATTACTTGTCTAGCTACATCATCTGATAATCTCATCGTTATTTCAGAGTAAGCCAATTCTTTCATGTGAATCTTTTGTTGATCAGAGGTGGGAGCTATCCACTACTCTGACACAGCCCTATAACATTTTTCCTTTACTAATATGGCTTTCATTCTCATCTTCCATATACAAATCAGAAGTCCCATCGAAGGGCTTAATCCTCATGGCCTCAGCCATTCCAAACACAGGGATTAGGACAAGCACACAATCAAGAGAAGGTAAACAAGCAAATGACTGCCAAGATTTAATTCTGATACCACGTTAAAAAGATCGATTATTTATTCAATTCAATAGTTAAACATTCTCTATATTAATTAAGGGACCAAATGTTAGGTTTGCACACTAAAGCCTAACCCCAAAATCAAATACAACAAGAAACCAGTCCAAATGTAAATCAACAAGGACAGAAACAACAATGTGATCCAAACAACATGTTAGAGGACTTTCTTGAGAATTGCAGCTCGAACTCTCACCCAAATCAGTCCTGGACAGCTTCTCTGAGTCCACCAGTGACACCCGAGGTGTTTGACTCTCAACGCTTGGAATCAAGCCACCTCAATGAATCGCCACACTCGTCAGACGCCGAGAAGCTATTCGCAACCTTCAATTTTGCTGAATCGCTTCGAGAACACGATGAATCGAAGAGGAAGACTTGAATGGATTTCATGCCCTAAATCCCAAATTGAGTAGGCTTTATACATGACTTCAGAAAGGAGTAGAACGACATCGCAACCCGAAAGCCAATCCAGCTTCGCACGCTTCAAACGCCGTTGTGCCCTTTCGTTCTTCAAATCCTCGCGTCCGAGTTAAACGACCACATTTCTTTAAACAGGGGTCTCCGCGCCTCGCCAAAACGTCGTCGCCTTCTCGCAGTCCAAATCTCCTTCAGTTCGCGCTTCTCTCCAATGCATATGCTTTGGCTTCAGACGACGTCACTCTATTATCTCCTCAAACTCGATTTCTCGCGCTTGAGGCTAACGACACCGTTCTCAGCTCAAAACCAGCTTTAGAGCTTAAGGACCTGAACTCTGATTTCCTGCAAACTCAACTAAACATTTGGACTGAACTAAACACAATGTGGTCCCTTTATCAAATCAAACCACAACTAGTATTACAACAAACATAAGACAAAGAGAGGCCAAGTTTCATGCAATCCAGATAACCTGTTTGTACTGTGTTATTTAGGACCTTTTGAAGAACCATCATAGTTCGTTTTTCAAATTTCAGTCATGGCTGTGTCATCTTTCCGTTCTCTGTCGATGAATATGTCTGTACCAGATTTTCACAACCATCATCATCTAGTAAATCGCCCTAAATCCAAATTTGTAGTATCAGGTATGATTAATTGTATGCCCAGGAGTTTTTCTCTTACTTGTTTCCCTTTTGTGTTTTTTCTTAGAATATCATCAATCTTGTGTCTATCATCGTCATATATATCATGAGAATCAGATGGGAGTTGTTGGACTTAAGCACTAGTTCATATATAATAATAACAGTGTGGTTTTAATGCTTTTCATTTTGATTTTATATGCAGCATCATTGGTTGGTGAAGTCATAATAAACCGGAAGAGTCAATTGGTATGATGACCCCTGGCGCTGCTATCTATATTAATTACTATCAAAAACGAAATTTTATACTGAAATTTGCAGTGTTATGAGGAGACAAAAGAGAGAATCAAAAGGATGTTTGACAAGGTAGAACTGTCGGTATCAGCATACGACACTGCCTGGGTAGCAATGGTCCCTTCACCAACATCTCATGACAATCCTTGCTTCCCTCAGTGCTTGAACTGGTTATTGAATAATCAGCTCCATGATGGCTCCTGGGGAATCAATTCTCATGAACCAATGTTAGTCAAGGACATGCTCTCCTCTACGCTTGCTTGTGTCCTTTCACTCAAAAAGTGGGGTGTCGGTGTGGAACAGATGAACAAAGGTCTAATGAAAAATACATAGAATTATTATAATATTTCCAGATGATGTTGATTTAAATCTATCCCTATTCTGCAGGTGTTCGGTATATTCAGAAAAATATCAATTATGTAACTGATCATGAAAAGCAAGTATCCCCAGTCGGATTTGATATTATATTCCCTGGCATGATAGAGTGCGCAAGGGACTTAAATTTGAACCTTGCTTTAGAAGCAGCACCTTTACGTCTTTTGTTCCAGAAACGAGACTTGGAGCTCAGTAGGTACTTCTTTTAGTAACTCTTATCTATTAAAATGAGACTTGTAATTCCTAACTTCTTTTTACAGCTAAGGTATATAAAAAACAAAATATCACAATGTAACATTACTTTGGATTTATTTTTCTATTTTATTGGATTGTTGTCTCCATTTCATTTCATTTTTAAGATAAAGTTGTTTCTTTTATTTACTAGAGTTGCTGAAAGCAATTTGCCTGGAAGTAAAGCTTACATGGTGTATGTTTTGGAGGGAATGAGAGAGTTCATAGATCTGGAAACTGTTTTGAAATATCAGAGAAAGAACGGCTCTCTATTCAATTCTCCATCCACCACGGCTGTTGTTTCTACTCGCTTCTCTAACTCTGGTTGCCTTAGTTACCTTCAATCTATTCTAGATCAGTCCGAAAATGCAGGTATGTATGCTTTCAGGACATTTAGTCTTATGTGTTATTGTAATCATGCCTACTAACCACATATTAAATTAATCTATTTAGCTTTGGTCCATGCCTTCAGTTCCCACAGTGTATCCTATGGACATATATGCTCGCTTATGTATGGTTGATGCCCTAGTGCGTACCGGAATTGATCATCATTTTCCAACAGAGGTTCAGAAAGTACTGGACGCAACATATAGGTAATTCTCTCGTTTAATTGGTAATAATGATTGAGGTTTGTTCTTTTTGAGAATTAATTGTTGAAAGCCTTGGCATGTCCATGTATAGTTGTATATTTTGTAACATTGATGAAACAGATCCTGGGAGCAGGAGGAAGAAGAGATCTTCCTAGATGTACCCACATGTGCAATGGCATTCCGTTTGCTGCGGGTTAATGGCTATGAAGTTTCTCCTGGTAATCAAGTCTTTCAATCCATGATGGATACAAAGTAATCATCTGAAAACAACTTTCATAAAATTTCGGGTCGTTATACCTCTTCATCTAGGTCCACTGGCGCAATTTGAAACCGAAGAAGACTACTTGAGCTCATTAGCTGGTCATTTGAATGATACGAATGCTGTTCTAGAATTACATAGGGCGTCTGAGGTCATGACACGGTCAGATGAATCAGTTCTGAAGAAAATAAATGCATGGTCCTGTCCGTTCCTAAAACGATACTATGTTGACGATCATGTCCATTTAGATAACCTCAAACTGCGTATTAGACAAGAGGTAATTTTGTCGCAAAAATGAAAGTAGTTTTCTTGTATGCACTTTAAGAACTCGGGCCTTGTTGTGTTGCAGGTAGATGATGTTTTGAAATTTCCATTCTATGCAAGCTTAGAACGGTTGGAAAACAAGCGATACATAAATATCTATGGCTCAGGAAATTCTAAAATTCTAAAGACATCATATAAGTAGGTTTCTCTTTGATCCTTCAATTAATTTACATGGAAAATATCAAAGAAATGAGTTTTAATTAATGTCTCAGCTGCACAATTATTGATAACAAGGAGATTCGTAAACTTGCTGCTGAAGATTTCAACAGCAACCAATTATACCTGCGCGAAGAATTCAGATATTTTGAGAGGTTTAGTTTATCAAGTACATGTACGTTTTGATGATGCCTAACGGTCGCGATTTGAATTTCTATAATTTATGTATGTTATGCAGGTGGGTTCGCGAAAACAGATTGGACGAGCCTCAGTTTGTTAGACAAGGGGTGTGGCAAATGTACTTCACCGCTGTGACCATCTTTGTCTCTCCTGAATTATCAGATGCTCGTCTAGCATGGGCCAAAAGTGCTATGCTAACGCTTGTCGTGGACGACTTGTTCGATGTAACGGGATCTAAAGAGGATCTTGAGAACTTCATACATTTAGTTGAGAAGTAAGCCTGCCTTGTCATATCATAAATGGTTCAACAATATGTGATTTTGAAGATATGTGTAGCAAAATGATGTAACAAGAAATTTATAACTCCCAGGTGGGATCTCAATTTAGCTACTGACTCATTCTCTGAGGACGTGAGAATTCTATTCTCAGCACTTCATCGGGCAGTCACCGAAATTGCAGAGGCGGCTAAAAAATATCAACAACGTGATGTGACAAATCACTTGATTGATGTTGTAAGATTACACTAAATTAGCTTTACCATTTGATTTTGATATCATCTAGCTAGTAATGCTCATCGTCCTAACTTGGGATTCTGATGCGCATTTCTACCAGTGGCTTAAAGTGACCCGTGCCATGTTCATAGAAACAGAGTGGCACCGGAATGGGTACTTGCCGACATTGGATGAATACATGACAAATGGATTTGAATCTTTTGCTGCGGATCTCCCTGTTCACGCAGCAACTTACTTCGTCGGACCTTTGATATCGGAAGAGGCTGTCAATGGTGCTGAGTTCCACAATCTTAGCAAAACCGTCGGGATCATTGGGCGTCTTCTGAACGACATTGGAACTTTCGAGGTAAGCTATCTGCTGAAAAAAAAACCTTTTTTATGTTTGATTTTTCGGTAAAAATGTTGTGAAGCATATAAATGTTGCCACTTTTCAGAGGGAATCTACAGAAGAAAAAATGAATGGGCTAGCACTTCACATGGCTCATGCTGCTGATTCTAGCAAAGAAATGGTGATCCAAGAGTTGATGGAAATAGTTGAACTTAGGAGAATGGAGCTGTTGCAGCTTGTTTTGCGAAAGGACACTGAGGTTCCAAATGCTTGCAAGCAAGTGTTTTGGAAAATGAGCAAGAATATTCACACCCTTTACCAGCACGGTGTTGATCTAACGACTTCAATCGAGGTCTTGAACCTTGCAGATTCAATTCTGCATGAGCCAGTTTCGTTTGATTAATACGCAACTTTCTACTCCTACCAAGCTCCGGCCCATCTCCTGCTGTGAAAATCATCTCTACCTATTCCTTTCAATATTCAAATTATCCTTGCCCTGAAAATTTGGTGTCATGAATTTTTCTACGTTCACAAATGGTGGCAGTGATAGCATTCATAACATACTATTTTAGCCACTGCACATCTCACGATGTTTACTATGTTGTTCCTATGTAGCATGGGTTTTTGCAAAACGATTTCATAATGTTCAAGCAGAAGTTAAGGAGTTGTTCAAACGATGACTAGAACACGCATGCTGCACAGAACTGAAGAACAGAAGGTTCCTAAATTGGAAATTTCTAAATATCGAAGATATGCAGATTTGAGTCGGCTAACGAGAAGATCGGGATAAGATATTCAGGAGAATATCATCAAATGTCAATGAAAATCATCAAGCAGCCGTGACTAGGAAGAAATTTATTCTAGAAGATTATCTAAAGATTGGATATGATATATAGAGAATATTTAGGAATATTTCCTACATATTTGATAGAGTATCTCGACTGATTTAGGAAGCTACTAAGGAGTATAAATACGTAGGTAGGGCTCCTAAATTACCAGTTCGTCAAGGAGAGAAGTTATACACAATACACACTCAAGTCGACGAGGAGGAGGAGGAGAAGACGGCCGGATAGTTTTTTACACCGAAAAACTAATCGGCTCTGTGATAGTCTGTTCAGTGTGCTGATCAGACTAGTGCGTGGAACAAACCGCTGCACATACCACTTATTGCTACCTTTGGGAGAACGCGTCACTACTACAAACAGGACATTATGCATCGGTTCCATGTTCAACTTTTAGCATCGATTTTGACATTGCGCATCGGTTGGGGATAAAAACGATGCATAATCCCAAGCTTATGCATCTGTTATTCTGAACTGATGCATAATCCTGATCTTATGCATCGGTTTTCAAAGAACCGACACATAATCCCGAGCTTATGCATCTGTTGGCAAAGAAAAACCAATGCATAAGATCGGGATTATGCATCGGTTCATTTAGAACCGATGCATAAACTCAGCAAATTACTATTTATTGGCAGCAATCTAGGATTAACTTAATCAAAAATCGATGGAGGCAGCATCGTCGGCATCGCTCCTCCTATCGCTCGTCTGTCTCTATCGCTCCTCCTCTAGATCTCACAATCGATGGCGGCAGCGTCGTCGGCACCGCATCTCCTCTTCGGCCTCCGCAACAACTTCTACTTCGGCGCGTATCGGGCCGCTATCAAACAACAGCGACATTCCCGACCTCTCTCCTGAGAAGGCTTCCGAGAGGGACTCCATCGCGTCTATAGAACTTACATCGCTCTAGGATCCTATCAGGTCCGTCACTCATTTGTTCACTATTTGTTTTCGTATCGGTTTCGCAATTGTTCCCGATCTCTGTGTGTTTTGACTCAGCTCCATCAATGTGAGATCAATTCGTCTGCCCCAACGCCACTCAAAGTCGTGTAGTTGCTGGCCTTGTACCTTTCCAGTCCTGATAACAAGCTTTGTTTTTCTCCCAATTTGATGGGATTTGAGTTGCTGAAAAATTGATGTAGTCATCCATTGAATCTTTTGATATGAAAATGTTATTTCTAGTCTGAAGGAATTGTTGGAAGATGTAGCTATTGGGAATAACCATCATTATCGTTGGTTGCAGGGATAATCTTTTTGTATGAACAGGATTTTAATGAAGCTCTTAAACGCACCAATGCTGCAAGGACTATGGAAATGTGAGTCTTCAACTTCATGATTTGTTTTGGATGTTTGATATGGTCATTTGATGCTCGTGCCTCGTACAAGTTGTGAAATTCTGTGATCAGTTCAAGTCCAGATCCATGTGGTGTTCTGACAAGCGTATTTTTAACCCTTTATAGTCGTCAAGTTATGAGTTTTAGGGGTCGAATTGCAGTCAAACAAAATTTATAAACCTTGGTAAGCCAAGGGTCGATCCAAGGAACAACGCGTGTGAATACTAGCTAACAAGTGAGCTATTTAGCTATTCTGATTAACGAGAGGTTTTGTTGTGATGAAACTTGCAGAAAATAATACGCAGAAATTAAATGATTTGTACTTGATCAGAGAAAGAATTCCAGGATCATACTTCACCCGTGCCAACCCCACTAATCCTGCAATCGTGTCACGTAAATTCATCATGCTATCGAATATGGAAATAAACCGAAATAACACTAGACAAGTCGCCCATCCAAGGATCATTGTCTAGATTAATCTCAATCGTTGAACGCCGCCCATCCACGGATTATATCAACGATCTCGATTTATTAAACTTAAGGTTTTTCATACGAAAGTCAACTTTCCTATTAATTCAAGTACTACCATTGTAGCTACCATGACTTAATATCAATTTCATGCGATTCCGATTAATACCTAGTACCCATCCATCTTTCGGTAAATAACCTAAATACGTTCTAGCATGTAAACATCCCATTCAATGTAAAACTTGCAAGAACGATAAAATTAAGCACGATGAAATTGAATATTCAAATTGCATTAATGAAAACACGTTCAATTCATCACATGAAGAGTTGGGTACATAGCACGGGATCCGTAGGATCCCAGAATAGGAAGGCTACTCACTACTCATGGTAAGTTAACCAAAAGCAGTCTATATGAGGAAATTAAGGACGAAGAAACCGTGTAGACGATGTAGCTCGTTGAATCCTCAATCTCGCGATGATCTCTGTCTTCTCCCAAGTTAGGGTTCTTTAATCTCTATTCAAGCACACTTAGGATACTCTGGTCGTTGCCCTTTTATAGCCCAAAAATCGATTAATTACCAAAAAGATCAGAACTTGCCAAAAACGGATTAGGAAATCAGCTGATAATTATGTCTTCCGACGGTGTCGTGACACCCTTGACATTCGGACATGTCACGGCATGTCACGGTATGCCCAAAAGCCACTGAGTCGAAAAGGGGCCGTGACACCCGTGACATTCGGACATGTCACGACATGTCACGGCTAGGGCAAAACTCACTGAGTCGAAAGGCTGTCATGACAACTGTGACATTCGGAGGATGTCACGGCATGTCACGGCCTGGGTGGAAATCACTCGGATCCTTCTGAGGAGAAAGCCTACCGTGACACCCGTGACACTAATGAGATGTCACGGCATGTCACGGCCTACTGCTGGTGTAGAGCTCTCTTTCGGCCTTTTTCGTTGATGTTTCCGTTCTTTCAGCACTTCGCGTCCACGGAGCGATGATATGCCAATTTAACTGAAACACTAGAGAAAGACATCAAATAGGGACAATTTGCCCGGAGAACAAGTGTTATCCTTCATCGAATGTGGTGAATAATTAGTCAAAATATCGACTGATCAAAACACTCCACACTTAGGATTTGTTCGTCCCGAACTAATGTCAAACAAATGGCAGAAAAGATACACGATTGAATGTAATGCCCAACGACCATAAGTATCTAAGCTACCCACTCAAGTGTCATGCGATCAATTATAGCTAAAACAAAAACAAAAGATAACTCACTGTCGTAGAGGATACGAATGCATTTAGCATATGCAACAAGCCTTTAAACCTCTAGGCTGCCCTAGTAGGGCGAGTATAGTCTCGTGAAGGTTTTTAGGAATGGGACTACCTACAAATCTCCTGTACAACTAACTAACGTGTATACATGAATGATGCTCAACGAGCCACAGTAAAGTCATGTTATACCTCGGATTCTTCGTGTTACCTCGACTTCAAGTCAAATATCATCATCAAAGTTGTCAGCCAATCATAGATTAAACGAGTTATGTATTCCAACGGTCAGTACACACGGCTTGCAAGCGACTAATCACATGTTCTAAATAGTTCTATAGCAATGTGATAAGAACATGACTAGTTACACAAAACATACTCGTCATTCACCTATGCTATCTAGGGATAGTCCACGGGCTCTTGGCGCAAAGCTCATTCTCAAGTGCCAAGGACTGGGCAATGACCCGTAAGAGAAGAGGAGCCTGGCTTAAGAATTTTCTGAAAAATAGTACGAAAATCACATCAAAATTTCAGTGCAAGCACGAGGATCGTCCCTTAGTTTCTAACACATGAATTCACAAGACAGGTCATGATTTGCACGCAATGAGAAGATGGAATTACACTACATCAAGCAAAAGGGGGCAGAATTTTTTCAAATTTTTTTTCCATACACAAGGGGTGACTTTTCTCACTTTGCCCTTGGTATTATTTTTCTGTTTTTTTCTATACACAAGGGGTGACTATATCTATATTACTATCAAAAATGATTTTTCTTACTGTTTTATTTTTACTAAATTTGCAAAAGGTTGTTTGACAAGGTAGAACTGTCGGTATCAGCATACGACACCGCCTGGGTAGCAATGGTCCAGTCACCAACATCTCCTAACAATCCTTGCTTCCCTCAGTGCTTGAACTGGTTACTCAATAATCAGCTCCATGATGGCTCCTGGGGAATCAATCCTCATGAACCAATGTTAGTCAAGGACATGCTCTCCTCTACGCTTGCTTGTGTCCTTTCACTCAAAAAGTGGGGTGTCGGCGTCGAACAGATGAACAAAGGTCTAATGAATTATTATAATATTTCTAGATGGTGTTGATTTAAATCTATCCTCCTTCTGCAGGTGTTCATTATATTCAGAAAAATATCAATTATGTAACTGATGAAAAGCAAGTATCCCCAGTCGGATTTGAAATTATATTCCCATGCATGATAGAATGCGCAAGGGACTTAAATTTGAACCTTGCTTTAGAAGCAGCACCTTTACGTCTTTTGTTCCAGAAACGAGACTTGGAGCTCAGTAGGTACTTCTTTTACACTACGCCATTCTGTCAATTAAGCGACAAATTTTGTTCGGCGTCGCTTAAAAATTTGTCACTTAAACTCATTTAAATGACATACATTGACACTAGTGTCGCCCTAAAGTTACTTATACGACAAATGTTTAAGCGACGTTCAATGTATGTTGCGTTATGTGACTTACACGACAAATGTTTAAGCGACGTCGCAAAATAAGCCGCTCAAAAATACTAATGCGACAAAAGTTTAAGCCACTACATAAGTGAGTCGCTTTAGTACGTTTAAACGACAAAAACTTAAGCGACATGGTATGTATGTCGCATAAACCACTTTACACGTCACATATTTATGCGACATCTTAAATTTTGCCGCTTTATTGTTTACACTTTACGAGCTCATATTCTTCGCTCTTTTTAAATTTGAACGTTGGAGTTTAAAACCTAATGCGACACGACTCGAATGTATGACGCATAAACAAACAAACAGATTCAAAACAAAATCGAGATATAGACCCAACAATCAGAGCGTTAGAACAATTTAGGTTTTCCTCGACACGCTCCGACATACACAACAGCCTGAATCCCTCCGTCCCCAACCATATTGACCGCACATATCGTCCGCCCGGCCCATCGACAATCAGCAGTTAAGGTTCGTCGGCTCACAAGTCCTCATCAGCCGCTCCATCGATCCCCAACGTAGCGCAACTCACATATGATTTGGTAATTTCGGAGATTTAGTAATTGAATTGGATCCTTGAACAAACAGCAGTTCACTACATCAGGTTCGTATTTATCTTTTCATATATATTCCCAACTGAATTTGGTTCTTAGACATAGTTTGATGAATTGAAGATTTGATATATTAAGTGGTTTTGCTGCCGCTTGAAATCCATGAATTGGAGAAACTATTAAGTGTTTTTGCTGCCGCTTGAAATCCATTATTGTGCACGTTGGCTAGCTAGCAGATGTTGGACTTCATTGTCGAATGGATAGCACAAATCATGTTTTTGTTGCCGCTTGAAATCTATTAAGTGTTTTTGCTGCCGCTTAAAATCCATAAGTGTTTTTTGTGCTTCTTTTATGCTTCAGCATGTACAAACTTTGATTGTTTAGCTAAAAAAATTTCTAACACATGTTTACTTGTCTGTTATACAGCAAATCATGGATAAAAGTTGGATGAAGCTACAAAGATACGACAAGCGATATTTTGATGGGATTAATAATTTTATAGACTTCGTGAGACAGAACAGGCCCGAGACCACCTTCCATTTGTGTCCATGTACACGTTGTAGATTGCATCATAGAAAGCTTTCATTGGATCAAATGTATGCACATTTGATTCAGAATGGTATGATGATGGATTACACTACTTGGACTGAACACGGTGAAGTTCGCACGAATCCTTCAATATACATGTTAAGGCAACAATACATTATGGAGAAAAGTCAGGGGAGCACGTCTCGCAATAGTAGTTGTGATACCTGTCCGACAAATCCTACATTGGATATTCTTAATGATGCCTTCCCTTTCAGAGACATGTATCATGGGACTGATGTCATCGACGATTCATTGGGTAAGGATGCTTATGAGAAATATGCACACCTACTTTCCGAAGCTCAAACACCCATATTTGACGGCAGCAATAAGAGTGTGTTAGACACCGTATTGAAAGTGATGCAAATGAAAGTGGATAATGGTTGGTCGGACAAATCTTGTACCGCTCAATTAAGGTGGTTCAAAGAGTTCCTCCCAAACGACAATAAGTTTCCTAGTTCTTATCGAGACGTTAGAAGAAGCTTGAAGAATTTGGGATTGGGCTATGAGACTATTCATGCGTGTGAATACGGTTGTATTTTATACTACAAAGAGAATAAAGATTTAGATTATTGTCCGGTGTGTCATGAGTCGAGATATGTTTGTGTTGAAGGTACAAGCAGGACACCAAAGAGAGTTGTTCGTTACTTCCCATTAACACCGAGATTGCAACGTTTGTACATGTCTGAAACAATAGCCAAGGAGATGCGGTGGCACGGAGAAAGACGTGTGGTAGATGGTCATATTAGACATTGCTGATGGGGAGGCATGGCAAGATTTTAATAAGGAATTTCCGGAATTTGCCAGTGAGATTCGGAATGTCCGTCTTGGATTAGCGACTGATGGATTTAACCCATTTGGAGCACTTGGTGTTTCACACAGTACTTGGCCTGTTATGGTTATGCCTTATAATTTATCACCTTCAATGTGCATGAAAAAGGAATTCAACCTACTTACTTTGTTGATATCTGGTCCGAAGTCTCCAGGAAAATGTTTGAATGTGTTTATGCGACCATTGATTGATGAACTGCAAATGTTGTGGGACACGGGTGTAGTTACTTATGACAGATACGACGGTTCATCCTTTCTTATGAAAGCAGCAGTAATGTCGACCATCAGTGATTTCCCAGGGCTTGGCATGTTGGGAGGTATGAAGACTAAAGGTTACAAGGCTTGCCCAATTTGTTTGGATGGTGTTGATGCTGAACATTTATCTGGGAGAATGGTGTATCAAGGTCACCGCAGATGGCTTGATATAGATCATCGTTGGAGGCAAGCCGCTAATAAATTTAATGGTACAAATGAGTTGAGGAATCCACCACCTTCCATTTCTGGCCATGAAATTATGGATGAGATATTTAATCATGAGTTCCCGATTCTTAGTTTACATCCAAATTTCAAGGCTTATAGAAATGGTTCGGAAAAGTTGTGTTGGACCCATCGGAGCATTTTTTTCGAGCTACCATATTGGAAATATTTGAGGCAGCCGTACTCTCTAGATGTAATGCACATTGAAAAGAATGTGTTTGACAACATCATAGGCACAGTGCTTGGAATCGAGGGAAAGACGAAAGACACACCCAAAGCACGGGAAGGCCTAAAACAACAAGGAGTTCGTCAAAACTTATGGGAGAAAGAACGTGGTCCATCGACAAAGAAAGCCAAAGTATCCCAAGCTCCATACACAGTTTTACCAGATTGTAGAAAGGAAATATTTGAGTGGATTCGAGAAGCCAAGTATCCGGATGGTTATGCGGGTAGTTTGAAGAACAAGATAAGCGTCACCGATAAGAAATTTAATGGGTTGAAAACACATGATTGTCATGTGATGATGCAACGTCTACTTCCCGTTTTTATCCGTCCATACTTACCGTATAATATAGTCGAACCGCTAATAGCATTGTCAAGGTGGTTTCAGAAGCTATGTTGCAGAGAGCTGCAGAAAGATGACGTTTGTCGAATGAAAGATGACATAGCAATGATTTTATGCAAGTTAGAAATGATTTTTCCTCCACCCTTCTTCACTATCATGGTTCATCTACTGATTCACCTTCCTGACCAAGTGTTACTTAAGGGTCCCGTACACTATAATTGGATGTTTCCCATTGAAAGGTATGTAATTAAGCAATCATCGTGTTTCATTATACAATAAGAAGTCTTGCTACGGTATTAATCAAATCGTCTTGTTGCAGGCAACTAGGTCACTACAAAAAAAGCGTAAGGAACGCTCGATATCCAGAGGGGTGTATAACTGAGCAGTACGTCGTTACTGAATGCGTGATGTATTGCAAGTTATACATGGATGGAGCGATTAATTTATCGTCAGCCAAAAACGGTACATCGTATGAGTCTAAATTCAAATGCTCCGTTGTTTCTGATCTTGTTAAACCTATTGCTTATAAGCGCAATTTTAAGTTGGATAAGCAACCACTTGAAATTGCGCATTGGTGCGTCATGGAACATTGCAAAGAGGCAAGGTATTACATTGCTAAGCATGCAGACAAATATTTCAAGAAATTTCCAGATGGCACTAATGAAGGACGAAAAAAGCATTTTCGTTCGTACTTACTAAAATGGGTAAGCTATGTACGTTTACTTTTTGGGTATTAGGGATTTGCCTTTAGTTGTGTACTAACAAATGTTTGAATTAACTAATGCAGATTTTGGATCTGCAAAAACAACAATCGAAGCATTATTCACCGGTTCTGCATATTTTAGCATGTTTACCGCAAACACATACATGCTATTCACAATGTTATGTCAATGGTATTAAGTTCGTGGTGTGGGAACGTGATTGCAAGCTGAAAACTCAGAATTCTGGAGTGATGGTTGAAACGAAAGACATGACTTACTACGGTATTGTCGAGAATGTGGTTGAATTAAAGTATGCAGATGGACTTCCTGTAGTTTTGTTTCAATGCAAGTGGTTTAACACTGATCCAAAAGAACGTGGAAGCACAAGGAAGGATCACGGCCTTTTATCAGTTGACACGTCTACGAGTTGGTACGAAGATGAACCATTTTGTTTAGCATCAACGGCAAGACAAGTATTTTATTTAGATGATCCGAAGGCAGGCGAGCCTTGGAAGGTTGTTAATGTAGTCACACACAATGGCATATATAGTGAAAGTTCGCTCGCGAGAGACCAAAGTGGTGTGATGTTATCTCACGTGGTTGAACCGTATCAAGAAGATGTGGCCGCTAATATTATAGATGGTCATATCCCTATTAGCGGCATAGATATTGATTTAGGCTCTCTACCTACTATCGGTCTTCATATGCGTACGGCTAATGAAGTGTTGGAAGATGATGATGATTCAAGTGATTCAGAGGATAGAGGAATGTATGATTCAAGTGAAGGTGAAGAAGATGAGCATTACACAAGTGAAGGTGAAGGTGAAGATGAAGATGACAATGAAGACGACATGGGAATAAGTGACAATGAAGACGACATGGACTAAGGAGGCAGTTTTGTTTTTGTGGTTATATATGGACTTTGACATTTCTACAATGCTAGTGGTACGTGACAATTCATGGATAGCCTGATGGCAACATGAAGACTTTTAGCTCAATGTTTTTTCTATTTGTAATTACTGGTGGTCATGTTATACATTTTATAGCGTAACTGTGTCTTAATCATTTTTTCATGCAATTGTTTCAGGTTCCGCATTCAAAGTGATAAGAAAGTTGTTGTATGTAGTGTGCATCCGTCAGAACAAGCCACACTGCAGTGCATTGGTTGTGTTAAAGCCAAAGTGAAGGTGAAGAAGATGAGCCACAATCGATTTGTCATCTGATGATAATTCAAGTCAATAACTCTCTACACTGCAGTGCTTTGATTGTTGTTAGCATTTTTAATAGTTTTGTGCTCAAAGAAAAAATGTTTCAGTTTGTGAGTAATGGCTGTGTTCAGGGATTTTATTTTTTTGCAAGTGGTTTTGAATAATGTGTTCAAGGAGTTTAACTATGTTAATTTGTTGTCAAAATCCTGGATGTTTAAGTGACATACTTTACTTACTATATCGCATAATGGAGTAAACAGCGCTCCTTTCTGGATTTTAAATTTGGCTAAGTCATGTACACGGTAAAAAAAAGCAGCAATAAGTGACATACATTTCTTTTATGTCACAACCCACTTAACACATTCGGCCTGCTTGGCCCATTAAACGCGACATGGCTAATTGCGTATACAACAATTACTAGGGTAAAAACTTATTTACTTTTCACTCTCGATCCGCCGCTTGCCTCTCTCACTTTCGATCGCTGCTTTCACTCCGACGAACGATTTCCATGGCACCAAAGACGAAGAAGCGCAGTCTCGAAGCAATCCAAGAGACCACTCGGCAAGGGATGAAACTCCGGTCGCCTTCGTTGATCAAACCAGCCGAAGGTTACAGCCCTGAACCCATATCGAAAAGAGGTAAGCAAGCAAACCCTAATTCAGTCGCTACCACTCGTACTGCGACAAACCCACCGCCTCCATCAGCTGTTATCCCACCAGAAGCTAGACCGACCGAGAGGTTGAAAGCGATTGTTCGTGGAATGGAGGACGATCGAAGGAAGAAAAACCCTAGCCCCAAAAAGCAAGCTACACGTCCATTTTCTACCCCAAAGAAGCATGTTAACCCACTGCCTTATCCAGTCCGTAGGACGAGCCCTAGACGAAATTTTGTGGCTTCCACTCGTGCTGCTCTCAATATGCCAGTTCAACCTGCTCAGTCACCCCTACCTGCCTCATCCAATTTCAGTGATATTCCCTCGGAGTTGATACCAACAGTGAGCTCTTCGGTTCAGCCCACTCGGAGTACAAATGATGAACCACTGCCACAAGCTGAAAATCCTGCTAGCAATGAGCATCTGTCTGCCAATGAAAATGCTGCCTTACCTGCCAATGAACATGCTCCCTTACCTGACAATGATGAACCAATGCCACAAGCTGAAAATCCACAGCCGCCAGAGTTTGAGGATGATGTACCGGTTGTTGATAATGTTGTATTTGAAGTCCCAGAAGGGGATATTCCTGTTCCAGAGAATCCACGGAGCATTAGATGCAAACCCAAGGCAAACACAGGTTAATTTCCTTTACATTTGTTCATTCATTTGATTGGTCTAGTTTGATCATAATATACATATTGTTTCTTTGTGTTTACCAAATGTAGGAGATCAACCTAATAGAAAGACAAGGGGCGTCGTCAATGGTCAGAAGGTGGCCAACTATGTGAGGTCGTTGGGAACCAAGATAAAAGTAGAACAAGGTCCGGAACATAATGGCCCTAAGAACCGTTATCTGAGGAGTATGCTAACACATGAGATAGGGTCATGTGTGCGAGACAAAATTCCAATACTTGCTCCAAACTTCAGTGAGCTCGAGCCAGAGCATTGGGCCATCGTCTTCGACCATTTGACTGTGAGTACTTATTCCTTTACTTCACATTATGACTGATTATATTTTTTCCCATTACTTAACATCTATTATTTTCTGTAGCCCAACTTCGTGCTTGACTTTGATGATACTTGGATTTGGATGTTCATTACACGAATAGCTACTGAAAGATACCGAGACTGGAAGTCAGACTGCAAAAAACACTATGAAAAGTATGGTGCTGAACTGCCTTTAGAGTTTGTTGACCGCAGAGCGCAATGGCGTTGGCTAGTTGGCCATTTCAGGGAACCAAGTGTGCAGGTAATGCAATTCTCAATGGGTTATTGTCAACTTACATTGCAATTATAGTATTATGAATATGCTTCATTTATTTATATTATTTTTTTGATAGGCTCGAGGTCGTAAAATGAAGGAAGTACGTAATGCAGCAAGCAGAACAAATCATCACTCGGGAAAGGTCCCGTTTAGCCATCGAGCTGAACAACATGCTCTATCAAATGACAAGGCCCCTTATATTGCAGCATATGGTGAGGTGTATGGCGCTGATGCCAGGGGAGCAACGATTGCGGTAATATCCACAAACTTTCAATCATTTCTACTTTTCTACGCTATAATTATTTGGCTGTGGTTTACGCCTTCGTGAATATTTTAGTGTGTGACTATCACTGTTGAATTTGATTATGGGAGTCACTTGACTTGTTTTATGATGAAAATAATGTTTATCACTTATTTGTTTTGCCTCTTATAAGCATCCCTATATTATGGCTTTCTGTAATTGGTCCCTTATTATCTTGGACCGCTTGTATTATTTAGTTTGTTAGTTCCCTTATTGACTATATATCCTGCTTTTATTATAGGAACAAATGAGGCAGCGTGTGATTGAATTCGTGGCTAACCATGACTCGGAGGATCCAGAAGTGATAGATGAACCACTGCCGGTGAGTACTCAAATTGAGATAATAAGTCAGCTTGTGGGCCCGAAGCGTGGGACGCGTATTTCTGGCATTGGCAAGGCCTTAGCGAGAGAGCCACAGCCACGAGGAGGAGCAAAAGTTACGGCTGAAACCATTCAGATTACACAGGAACTCCGGAAAACACAAGAGGACATGGCTAAGCAATTCGAGGATCGAATGGCAGACCAGGCTAGCAAGTTTATGGATCATATACGATTACTCGAGGAAATGATCAAGGGGGAACCAGGAGTCATGGCCAGCAATGCCTCGGATGGAGCCACTAGTCACCTGCCAGTCGCGCGCAATGAATGAATTCTGAATTTGGGGAATGTAGCTGAAGTCCGAATTTAAACTTGCTTTGTTTACTATGTTTGAAAAACTACCTGCTTTGTTTTGTCTTGGTAAACATTAAAAATGTGCCAAGTATTTTGGATGTTGCTTGCTAGGGTAAACATTGACATTTACCCTTTTTGATGGAATGAACAGCAGGTTTTAAAATTTAAGTTTTAAGTGACATAGTTGCTACCTTTATGCGACACGATTTTTAATTAACAGGACAATTCTATTAGCTTTTACGCGACAACAACTCTTTTATGTGACATAGATTAATTATATAGCACAACCTAATATTTTTTAAGTGACACAGAATGCCCTTTTATGCGACAACATAATCCTTTATAGCAATTTTATATATGTGCTATAAAACCATTTACGCGACACGGTGGACTTTATCTGACGACTGTGGGTTATATCTAATGCGACAACCCTAAACCTTTATACCAATTATAAATATATCCTATAAAACCATTTACGCGACACGGTTGACTTTATCTGACGGATGTGGGATATAGCTAATGCGACGTACTCGAATCATACGGCATATTAAATTCATGTAGCCTAAACAATTTTATGCGTCGTCGTTCGCTTTAGGTGACGTCTGCCGTTCAATGTTAACGCGACAAACTTGTAAAATGTCGCTTTAATTGCCATACGTTTAAGCGACGTACCCAAATGGGTACGTCGCTTAAACGCTCATGTCACAAGGATTACGCGACGTTCCTTAAGCGACGATGGGTGTGTCACATTAGACTTACGCGGCAAAATTGTACATTAAGCGACGGTTTTTTTGCTTCCGCTTAAATATCAAATTGGCGTAGTGTTAGTAACTCTTATCTATTAAAATGAGACTTGTAATTCCTAACTTCTTTTTACAGCTAAGGTATATAAAAAACAAAATATCACAATGTAACATTACTTTGGATTTATTTTTCTATTTTATTGGATTGTTGTCTCCATTTCATTTCATTTTTAAGATAAAGTTGTTTCTTTTATTTACTAGAGTTGCTGAAAGCAATTTGCCTGGAAGTAAAGCTTACATGGTGTATGTTTTGGAGGGAATGAGAGAGTTCATAGATCTGGAAACTGTTTTGAAATATCAGAGAAAGAACGGCTCTCTATTCAATTCTCCATCCACCACGGCTGTTGTTTCTACTCGCTTCTCTAACTCTGGTTGCCTTAGTTACCTTCAATCTATTCTAGATCAGTCCGAAAATGCAGGTATGTATGCTTTCAGGACATTTAGTCTTATGTGTTATTGTAATCATGCCTACTAACCACATATTAAATTAATCTATTTAGCTTTGGTCCATGCCTTCAGTTCCCACAGTGTATCCTATGGACATATATGCTCGCTTATGTATGGTTGATGCCCTAGTGCGTACCGGAATTGATCATCATTTTCCAACAGAGGTTCAGAAAGTACTGGACGCAACATATAGGTAATTCTCTCGTTTAATTGGTAATAATGATTGAGGTTTGTTCTTTTTGAGAATTAATTGTTGAAAGCCTTGGCATGTCCATGTATAGTTGTATATTTTGTAACATTGATGAAACAGATCCTGGGAGCAGGAGGAAGAAGAGATCTTCCTAGATGTACCCACATGTGCAATGGCATTCCGTTTGCTGCGGGTTAATGGCTATGAAGTTTCTCCTGGTAATCAAGTCTTTCAATCCATGATGGATACAAAGTAATCATCTGAAAACAACTTTCATAAAATTTCGGGTCGTTATACCTCTTCATCTAGGTCCACTGGCGCAATTTGAAACCGAAGATGACTACTTGAGCTCATTAGTTGGTCATTTGAATGATACGAATGTTGTTCTAGAATTACATAGGGCGTCTGAGGTCATGACACGGTCAGATGAATCAGTTCTGAAGAAAATAAATGCATGGTCCTGTCCGTTCCTAAAACGATACTATGTTGACGATCATGTCCATTTAGATAACCTCAAACTACGTATTAGACAAGAGGTAATTTTGTCGCAAAAATGAAAGTAGTTTTCTTGTATGCACTTTAAGAACTCGGGCCTTGTTGTGTTGCAGGTAGATGATGTTTTGAAATTTCCATTCTATGCAAGCTTAGAACGGTTGGAAAACAAGCGATACATAAATATCTATGGCTCAGGAAATTCTAAAATTCTAAAGACATCATATAAGTAGGTTTCTCTTTGATCCTTCAATTAATTTACATGGAAAATATCATAGAAATGAGTTTTAATTAATTTCTCAGCTGCACAATTATTGATAACAAGGAGATTCGTAAACTTGCTGCTGAAGATTTCAACAGCAACCAATTATACCTGCGCGAAGAATTCAGCTATTTTGAGAGGTTTAGTTTATCATGTACATGTACGTTGTGATGATGCCTAACGGTCGCGATTTGAATTTCAATTTATGTATGTTATGCAGGTGGGTTCGCGAAAACAGATTGGACGAGCCTCAGTTTGTTAGACAAGGGTGTGGCAAATGTACTTCAGTGCTGTGACCATCTTTGTCTCTCCTGAATTATCAGATGCCCGTCTAGCATGGGCCAAAAGTGCTCTACTAACGCTTGTCGTGGACGACTTGTTCGATGTAACGGGATCTAAAGAGGATCTTGAGAACTTCATACATTTAGTTGAGAAGTAAGCCTGCCTTGTCATATCATAAATGGTTTAACATGATGTGATTTTGAAGATATGTGTAGCAAAATGATGTAACAAGAAATTTATAACTCCCAGGTGGGATCTATATTTAGCTACTGACTCATTCTATGAGCTTCATCGGGCAGTCACCGAAGTTGCAGAGGCGGCTAAGAATTATCAACAACGTGATGTGACAAGTCACTTGATTGATGTTGTAAGATTACACTGAATTAGCTTTACCATTTCAGTTACTGAAATGAAGATTTTGATATCATCAAGCTAGTAATGCTCATCGTCTTAACTTGGGATTCTGATGCGCATTTCTACCAGTGGCTTAAAGCGACCCGTGCCAAGTTCATAGAAACAGAGTGGCACCGGAATGGGTACTTGCCGACATTGGATGAATACATGACAAATGGATTTGCATCTTTTTCTGGGGATCCCATTGTTCACCCAGCAACTTACTTCGTCGGACCTTTGATATCGGAAGAGGATGTCAATGATGCTGAGTTCCACAATCTTAGCAAAACCCTAGGGATCATTGGGCGTCTTCTGAACGACATTGCAAGTTTCGAGGTAAGCTGTCTGCTGAAAAAAAAATCCTTTTCTAAGTTTGATTTTTCGGTAAAAATTAATGTTGTGAAGCATATAAATGTTGTCACTTTTCAGAGGGAGTCTACAGAAGAAAAAATGAATGTGCTAGCACTTCACATGGCTCGTGCTGCTGATTCTACCAAAGAAATGGTGATCGAAGAGTTGATGGAGATGGTTGAACTTAGGAGAATGGAGCTGTTGCAGCTTGTTTTGCGAAAGGACACTGAGGTTCCAAATGCTTGCAAGCAAGTGTTTTGGAAAATGAGCAAGAATATTCACACCTTTTACCAGCACGGTGTGTATCTAACGACTTCAGTCGAGGTCTTGAACCTTGCAGATTCAATTCTGCATGAGCCAATTTCGTTTGATTAATACGCAACTTCCTACTCTTAGCATGTCCTACTGAAAATCATCTCTACATATTCCCTTTCAATATTCAAGTTATCCTTGCCCTGAAAGTTTGGTGTCATGAATTTTTCTACGTTCACATGAATGGTGGCAGATGTCTTTTTTATAGCATTCATAACATTGTAAACTTATGGAAAATGAACCGTTCTTGAAATGTCAAGATGTGATATGTGACATGTTAATGTTATGACATTCCTCACAAGGTCCTGCAAAGAGATATTGGAGCCTCCGTCAACCTTTTCCAAACCAAACATTTCATTAGCACAGAGTAATTCAACTTTGACATTATCTTTTTGAAGTTAATTAAGCTTACATAAAAATTATCAATCATATAATAATCTCCATTTTCTTTAATACACGTGGAAATGTCAATGTAAAAATATGGGGCTTCACGAAGCCTCATTTTTCATCATGCCGCACCCATTTACACTACACCAGATTGTCACTTATGTCACTGACCTAAAAATGCCGCGTAAGGACGTTCTCAGTCGCATAAGACTTTATGCGACTGCGGTCAGTGACATAAGGACCCGTCGCATAAAGGGTGTGACATAAGGTGTTTAGCGACTGACTAATGGACATATGTCGCGTAAGTGTTAACTGATCCTTATGTAACTGATACTAACAGTGTTACATAAGTGACCAACTGGTGTATTGTTATAATTTACAGCCCCCTCATTTTCAACTATGCCATTCAAATGAGTGGAAAACCTGCGATACATAAATATTTATGGTCCTATAGTGATTTATTTGTACCCGAGTAGTAAAAAAGTGCTCATGTAATATGTACAAGATGTATTCGTTTAGTACTTGATTTGTATGTGATGTAAAACCCACACTAAAAAAAAGAATAAAAAGACATCATACAAGTGTTGAAAATGTGTTTAATAAGTGTGAAGAAAATGGTGGTGCGCCCCAATTTTGAGCATAAAGGAAGCCTTGAAATAATGTGATAAAATTATGATCAAATACCTTGCGACTAAAGGTATGAAATCGAATGTAGAATTGTCAAAATCGAATTGATATCGAATGAGAAATCAATGCCCAAAGTTGGACCAAAACTAATGGTGACATGACTTTGGAATGAATGAATATGTGAATGAATATGACATGGCTTGAAGGAGGGGAGTTATCAAAGGTCGCAGAGTTAGGAACGCAATCAGATGCCTAAAGGTTGAAGGAGGGGAGTTCTCTTTTGATCCGAGTGTTATTAAAACCCATCTAGTTAAGTATTTCAAAGACTCCTTCAACGGTTCGTTCTCCAGAATCCATATTGATCAAGCAGAGATGCGTGCAGGTCAGAGTGTGAAAGAAGAAGACTGCTCTGCTTTGGTTAGATCTGTCACCTTTAATGAGATTATTGATATAGTGAATAGCCTCCCGTCTTGCAAAGCCACTGGGCCAGATGGGTACTACGCTGAATTCTTTAAAGCTAGCTGGAATATTATTGGCCCAGACGTTGTGAAGAGTATCTGCTGTTCTATGCGTACGGGAGTAATGCATTCAGGTATTAACTCCACCTATCTCGCCTTAATTCCAAAGATCAAGAATGCTAGCTGCCCTAAGGATTTTAGACCCATTAGCTGCTGTAATGTGGTGTATAAAATTATTTCTACGATGCTAGCTAATAGGCTAAAGCCGGTGCTCAAATATCTTGTGAATCAGAGTCAGTCAGCGTTCATTGAAGGCAGAAATATTGGGTACAATATTAGCCTGGTGCAGGAGTTATTGGGGAATTACAAGCGGAAGCATATTAGCAAAAGATGTATGCTGAAGCTGGATATTAGCAAAGCTTATGATTCAGTAGAGTGGGATTTTCTTAAGCAAGCTATGGAGATTTTTGGGTTCCCTGTGCGATTTCACAACTACAGACGGGGGATTATGCATCGGTTCCGTGTTTGAGCTTATGCATCGGTTTTGACATTACGCATCGGTTGTGGATATAACCGATGCATAATGTAAGGCTTATGTATCGATTCGACCAAAACCGATGCATAATGTCAAACTTATACATCGATTTTAATGAACCGATGCATAAACTTCACTATTATGCATCGGTTACACCAAAACCTATGCATAATAGTGAAGCTTATGCATCGGTTGTAATCGAACCGATGCTGAACTCAACAAAATCACTATTTCTTCGCAGCAATGTAGGGTTCACTCAGTTTGAAATTCTTAATCGCACCTCCGTGCGAGATCGATAGAGTGGGAAACGAAAACGATTTTACTGGGTTCCCATTCTCTTGTCGCCGGTGAACCCTAATTTGAAGAGGACTACACTTGATGAGATCCAGATCGAGTTCGATTTTGTGGCTGTGACCCGAGGCGGAGGAAACTTTGCGCAACAAGCGGCGTTAAATTGCGAAACGCAGAACGACGAGAAGGTGAAAAAACGAGTCATGAAGAAGACGACGACGGCGGCTCTAGTTTCGTACGAGAGAGACTTCGGCTGCGAAACCAAGTGGCTTCCGAGGACTTCTCAGTTCTTTACTGGCCGTGAATTGGTCGTAGGAGTGGTTGGGAATTGAAGGGAAGGTTCGCTTTGGTACAATTAGGGTTTCAGTTCGTCGGGATTGGATCGTTTACAGGTGGGTTTTGGTGTGGTTTTTATTGCTTTCTGTTGTTTAATTTTGTTACACGTATTTATCCAATTACATATATTTGGGATTGGATGATGAGAGGTTTATGCGTTGAGGTGGTTTCAGCTGAGTTGTGTAGCGTGAATGAGTTGTAAAGTGTTGGTTAGTTGTTAGTTATCTGAAATCAATGGGGAAATCTGTAGTTCACAAGTTCAATGGGGAAATCAAATTGCTTGATATTCATGGCGAAGAAATTGTTCAGAAGAGAAGAGCTTTAATGGCTTGCAGAAGGTGCAAGAGTGGCCTTGCACTTATCAGGGACAATGCTCAGGTTCTACCAAGTCAGAGTTTTGCTTTTGCCTTTGTAAACTGCCATTGCTTTTGTTAATCCTACTTTTTTGCCAAAGGTGAGATGTTGTTTACCTTTGTATGTGTCTTGTACATTGAGCCAGCAATTTCCTCTTTGCAAATACATTTGTAGTTGCTACAGTTTGTTCATATAAATTTACTGGCCAAGTGTTGTTTCCTAATGTTTGTTTGTAATCTATATTTTGTGTAATTGATTGACTTTGTAAGAAATGCTTTTGTGTAGAAATACAAGTTGCCTCTTTGATATTTTGTTGTTCTAATCATTTACTTTGTGTGACAGAGGCGCATTATATATGCTAAGGACTTGCACTTCTCGAGAAGGAAAAATATGATGAAGGCGTCACGGAACTTGAGAAGGTATGAAATGATCTTCTATTTGGTTTGCTGCCTCGCTTTTAAGAGATGAAAATTCTGGATTTCTTGTATGTGTCCTGTATCTTGTAGTTTTTGTACAAGGCTTATGCTTTGTCATGGCTTTCAATACCCTGAAACTTTGTCATGGCTCTCATAACATTTAGACTGGTTGCAATATGAGTCAAGGAAAATTGAGTATGAAATAAGCTAGATGAGTAACAATGTTTTATTTGCTATGGCCACATCTTGTAATCCATTTCGGCACAAATTTTAGCTTGCATCTGCTAGTTGTTTCTACTCGAATAATTTATAATGGATTATGTGAAACTGGTATTGTAAATAATGTTGTTCCTTTGAGGTACTTAAATTTGTACCGAATTGTTTCACCTCTATTATGATCTTTCTATGGCCTAATTAATTGTACTTTGAATTCCAGGAAGCCATTAACTGGGCATAAACTAAAGGAGATCACAGGTAGTGGTTTATGTACTTTGTATGGTGGTGTCTTTTGTGTATCTCGGCACCATACATTCCAGCATTGTGGTTTATGTTGAATCTGGAATTTGACTTGTTGATCCTTCACTCCATGTCTTGCAGTTTGCAAAGAATAGTGGCAAGTACATCAAAGAAAAGAAGTTGCGAGTAGTTAACGGAAACTCAGAGAAAGGATTACAAGAGAAAACAATGGGTCAACATTAATTTGTCAATGCAAGCACCTTACCCACATGTATGCAGCTTCACCAGAAAATAACAGTTCTTATTGTTGTTTGTTTATAATGTTTCAGTTTTTCATCAATGACAATATGTTTTTTCATTAACATCATGTATGAAATGTTGTATCTTGGTTGAATAAAAAGTATTTTAAGAAGAGTATGTGTATTTGTTAATTTTATTTATGAATTTTCAGAATTATTTGAGCTATTAAAAGCTAAAAATGTCAAAAACAAATCACACATTATGCATCGGTTCAGACAAAAATCGAAGCATAATGTCAAGCTTATGCATCGGTTCTGGCACAAAACCGATGCATAATGTATGGGATTATGCATCGGTTTTGCGACAGAACCGATGCATAAGGCCCGACCCCTTACGCATCGCTGGATTATGCATCGGTTCAAAACCGATGCATAATCCCCTGTTTGTAGTAGTGTTTATTGATTGGATTATGGCCTGTGTGTCTTCAGTGAAGTTTTCAGTGCTGGTGAATGGTGGCCTTGAGGGGTATTTCGGCAGTCGCAGAGGGCTGAGGCAAGGGGACCCCATGTCTCCTTACTTGTTCACATTGGTGATGGAGGTGTTGAGTAGGTTGCTGGATCATGTAAAAAGTTCTGGGAGCTTTGCCTATCATCCTAAGTGTGGGAGACCTAAGCTGAATCACTTAATGTTTGCGGATGATGTGATTATTTTCTCTAAAGCCTCCCCTAGTTCGCTGTTAAAGATTAAAGAGGCGCTGAACACTTTCAAGTCGTGGTCGGGCCTTAATATCAGTGATGAAAAGTCAGCTATTTTCTTCGGGGGGTGCAGTGACAGTGAAGAAAACCGTCTGGCTTTTTTAGCCTGCTTTCAGAAGGGGCAACTCCCTTTTAATTACCTTGGCGTTCCATTGCATGGAAAGCGGCTTAAAGGGGCAGATTTCAGGTTGATTATTGACAAGATGATGAGCAAGATTAAAGCGTGGTCATCAAGGTTTCTCTCTTATGCAGGCAGACTAGTCCTCGTCAAGCATGTTCTGAGCTCTATCGGATCCTATTGGATGAGGGTGATCATCCTTTCGAAATGTGTGCTTAAGAAGATTTCGGTTTTTGCAGGAATTACCTATGGACAGGGACTGCCTCTGGGAGGAAGAACCTGGTAGCGTGGAAAGAGGCCTGCAAGCCGAAGCTAGTTGGAGGGCTTGGGATTTTGAACCTGAGTATGTTCAGCAAGGCGCTATTGTTGGGGCAGCTCTGGGATGTTGCTCAGAAGAAGGATTCTTTGTGGATTAAATGGATGAATAGCTATTTCTTCAAAGATCTTCCCATTTGGCAAATGATGTTGAAGAAGCATCATTCTTGGGTTTGAAGAATTTACTCTCGCTTAGAGAAGATGCATTGAAGTGTATTGATTTCGTGGATAACTTCTGCATGGTGTGGCGCTCTAATAGTGGTCCTTTCTCTACAAAGGGAGCCTATGAGCTGTTGATTTCTGGTGAGCCTTCCAAGGAGTGGCCGACTTCATTTGGAATGACTTAGCGCATCCGAAGCACAGTTTTTGTGTGTGGCTGGCAGTTCGTGACAGATTACTTACAAGAGCTAGACTGCGGGGGTATTTAAGCATTGATAGAAGGTGTGGCTGGTGTTCGGAGGTGGAGGAGCATGGCGTTCATCTGTTCTTTCAGCGCAGGGTATCATCTCATAGTTATAGTTTCTTGGAGCTCATCGGCATTCAAGTGCGGCGGAGATCTTGGGACGAGGTGATAGCCTGGAAAAACAGCTATAGATGGAGCTGCAGATCGCAGAAGCGAGTGGCGTTCTTCATTATCACAGCAGCCATTTATGAGGTGTGGAGAGTCCGTAATAAGTTCATTTTTGAAGGCGACGGAGCTAGCTTGGATGCGGTCAAGGGGCTCATTTGGAGGATGTTGAAGTTTAAGCTTCAGTTGATTAAAAACAGCAAATCAGGGAGTGTGTGTCATAGCTGGTGTAGTAACATGTTAGCCAATGTGTAATGTTTCTGTGGGTTTTTGTGGCTGTGTGTTGCTCTTGTTTGTCGTTGTGTTTTTGTGGCTCCTGTGGGCGTGTTGTTCTGGTCGCCCTGCAGTTGGGTCTGTGCTTGTGCTTAGTTTTTGTCTTGGCTGTCTTGGTTTGGCAGGGTGGTGTTTTCGGTTTGGTTGTGCGTGGGGTGCGCCTGTCTGTGTGTAGGGTGGTCATGCCGGTGTTTGGCGTTTTTGGAATAAAAGTGATAGTGTAGTGTTTAAAAAAAGAATGAATATGTGAATTGATTTCACTTGAGTGAAATCAATTGTCCTATATTGGAAGCCAAATAAGAACAATTTATGTATATATGATTTCATTATTATACTTGTTAACATAGGAAAGGGATCAGGTGCAAAGTCCTAATTATTGTAAAAAATGCAAACTAATCATCACCCTTCATTTTATTATTTAGATGACCAGGATTAATTGAGTATAATTTTGTTTAAATTCAAATTTTAATGTGAACAGGGGCAAATATGGTATACCATTAACATATTATTGTTTAATTGACCTAATTCACGCCGGCTATTTCCAAACACTAAACTGCTCCGATGAATTTCACTGCAGCGGCCGCCGCTTCCATCACCACCACGAGCACGTCTATCGAAATTACTGCTCCGATCTCCTAAAAAAAAGAAATTACTGCTCCGATTATTCGCGTTAGGGTTTTGAGCTGCTGCAGTTCCCGTAGACGAATGTGGAGGCCGGTAAGACGAACGTGGTTGTCCACGTGCGTAGCTTCTTCGATCCATCAGTACAAAATCGTTGAGCGGAAATCGGAGTACGGCCCGCGATCTGAGAGCGAGAGACGCCGGTGAACAAAGCTCCCAGTATTTATTCGCGCTATTGACTTCGTCGTCTAGTCACACACGGCCAAATCGATTGGTTTATTCATCTTCTAAATGCTGCTGTTTGTCCACCATAACACTTCGTCAATTGTATTCTTCTTCGTCTGCCATAGGAGATGTCGAATTGGAAGGAGGAGATGTTGGTGTGAGCGATGCATGTGATGAAGGGTAGGTGATGACGAATTATAGTCCAATTTTGACGAATTATGTCATAGTTCGTCAAAATTGGACTATAATTCGTTAAGAATCCTGAGGAATTTTAGTACACTTCGCATAATTCGTCTAATGTAAACTAAAATTCGTCAAGAATTCGGCACTATCATTGGATAATTAGTCATGACATTATATAGTTCGTCATAACCATTATATAGTTCGTCATGAGCATTTTCGAATTATTTTGTTTGAAAACTGTCGATTGCATTTTGGGTTGAGTTCCATTGATGTCGAAGATGATCCAGAGTGTGAAAAACTGAGTTCGACGAAGTTTTACTCCTTCAATTTGATCGAATTAAGTCCGATTTCTTATAATTTGTCATGCCAATTTATAGTTCGTCATGACTATACACACTCACACTTTTATTATTTCACAATTCGTCATAATTCTTGACGAATTATAGTCCACTTTTGACGAACTATGACATAATTCGTCAAAATTGGACTACAATTCGTCAAGAATTCATCCATGATTTTCCAGTCCTTCTGCGGCACCATTCAACCAAACTGTATCCATTAACAAACACACCATTCAACCAAACTGTATCCCCACCAAAATCACCCCCACTACTCTTCTTCCCATTAGACTTGGACTTTTTGTTACTTTCTGGTGGAGGAAACTCGTCATTTGCAAGAAGGAACTCAGAGTTCCTGTAAAATTGATTCGCCTTGGGCGTCCTTTTTTCTCTCTCAATGCTATCAATCATTTGCAAGAAGGAACATGGCCAAGTGACCTCGTCCCAGAGTAAACTTGAGTAGCAAAACCATTACCTCTCGCACCATTGACTACCAAACTGTTGTTCACAATATGGCGAACTAACTCAGGGGCCATCTCTTCCCCACTACCCTCCATTTTATTGGCAACCTTGCGAACATTGAAGAGCTCGCCTTCAAATTTCCCGGGCTCGCCTTCAACTTTTGTGGATTTGATTTTGTAGAGATATGGAGTTGGGGAGAAGGAAGGAGAGAGGGGTGATGAAGATTCAGATCTGGGATTGTTTCATCGAGGGGAGGAGAGAGAGAGATGGATTTTGGTTTTTTTGTGTGGTCTATTATGCCCTTTGAGTGAGTGATACACGCTCAAAATTCATTCATTAATTATTTTATTCTCATTAATTTACAGCCACAGGATTATGCAAATCGATGGTGCTGATGATTTTGTATTTTGCACCAGATCTGGCCTCTGTTAACATAATAAAAGAAACTCTTTCCCAACACCCACTTGGGCCCCGGAGAAATCATCGTAAGCCGGCCTTATCTCATCTGTCATATCTATCCTAAATGGTTAAACAAAATGATGTAACAAGGAATATAAATCTCAGGTGGGATCTCAATTTACCATATGATTTTGATATCATCTAGCTAGTGTGCTAGTGTTAACTTGAGATTATGATGCATTTCTACCGGTGGCTTGAAACGACCCGTGCCATGTTCACAGAAGCAGAGTGGAACCGGAATGGGTACTTGCCGACCTTGGATGAATACCTGACAAATGGATATGCATCTTTTGCTGCGGATCCCGTTGTTCAGGCAGCAACTTACTTCGTTGGGCCTTTGATATCGGAAAAGGCTGTCAATGGTGCCGAGTTCCGCAATCTTAGCAAAACCCTCGGGATCATTGGGCGTCTTCTGAAGGACATTGCAAGTTTCGAGGTTAGCTGATGTCTGTTGAATAACTTGTTTTTTTTTATTTCTTAAATTTTGATTTTTCAGTAAAAATGTTGGAATGTTGCCACTTTTCAGAGGGAATCTACGAAAGGACAAGTGTATGGGCTAGCACTTTACATGGCTCATGCTGCTGATTCTACCAAAGAAATGGCGATTCAAGAGTTGATGGACATGTTAAAGTTAGGATTTAATATGCTTTCAATTAGTGAATAATTAGTGGCATTTTATGATTCAGCAGTTACTTTTGTAAAAGGCTTTATAAGCCTGAATTTCCCAATAAGTAAAACAATTGATTTCATTGTATTTGATCTTCTAAATCTAACAAGTGGTATCAAGAGCGAAATTCCGAGTCGATGTTTCGGCGGTAGTAGCCTCCGTGCTGCTGTCCGCCGGATTAGAGAAGGAAGTGAGAGGTCGATGATTGGAGATGAAACAACCGGTGATTCAAGGTGATTAAATGACGGTTTCCGTCAGTTGGGCTGACTGGTCAGGGGCGGAGTCAAGCCGCGCCACGCATCTAAGAAGTCGAGGCGAATATCAGCACGAGTAATCGAGAGCACAGAGTATGACCGGATTTGAGAACACGTCGTTAGCCGAGATCCGAGCGGTGAGATGAATTTGTCCAAAGTGGCGATGCCTTGGAGGAAGAAGGCGGTTGATGAGGAGCATTGATTAGTGGTTGCCGGAGTACCAGCCGGTGGAGAAGACTTCGTTTGAAATCGAGACGATGAAGTAGCCGCTTCCAAAGCTGAAGTGGATGGAGTGTTGATTGTGAAGGTTGATAGCGAAGAAAACCAAAACCAGTTGAGGCGAATGTGGTTTCGCAGGTTTGTGGAGTTAATGTCGGTGGAGGAATCGAGCTCTTCATCATCCTCAAGGAGCAGGAAAATTAGGTGTTATGTGGTTTCTGAAACTCCATATTTGATGGGTTGTGAGAACTCTACTGTTGACGTGATTCATAAGGTACTGAGAGAATTTTTGGCATTAATTAGAGATTTGTGAGGTTTGATGACAGTGAGAGATTTTGGCCAGAGAAGGAGATCATAACGACTCATCCTCAAGATGACAAGCAAGGCTTGATAGTCATGATTGTATGAAATGTGCTCCCACTTTGAATTTGTAGTGTTGGAGAGCTGAGTCCAGGATGATGTCAAGGTGCCGGACACTGAACCAGTGGCACGAGTTGAAGGAAGTATACTGAACTTTGGTATGGGATCAGTTGTTTTTGAAGATGTTTGATAAATTATCGAAGCGAGATGTGGTGGATGGGAGGCTTCAGTTTGCCGATGAATGTTGATTGAATTTTTGCCGGGGTCAAACAATGAAGACAGTCATAGATGAGCATTGAGCATTAGAACACCTCTCTTTTGTTTGAAACGAGAGGCTGAGGAGATATGATTTTAAGGTTAAACCCAAGGTGCAGGCTGGTGTAGGAGGAGGAATAGAAGTGAATGCTGCCTGTGAAGTTCATGGCATTAAGGCTTTAAGTAAGGGCTTAGAAAAATGTCATGATGTGAGGGAGGTGTACGCGAAGTCACTGAAGATTGAGGAGAGACTCGCGCCGATGAGTTGATGTTTGTGATTGAGCAGACATTAGGAAAACTAGTTACCGATAGAGTATCAATAGAGAAGGTGGCATCGGAAATTGACAAAGCGAAAGAGGACGAGAGTAAGCCTTTTCAGAGCTTGATATCTTCCTAGTTGTGGTGGCTGAAGTCAAGAATGCCATGGAAATAGTTACGGCTTGCCGGGAGTTAGAATCTTTGTTGAGCATAACAGGTGTGTGACCGGGTGAATCAATAAGAGTGCAATGTCTGATGATGAATCTGATGGTACAACAACAAGTGATTAATTTTGGGAAGATGCTAGCAGTTAGACTCTGCTGCCGTTTGAAGTGATATGTTTGGGGAAGATGTTTTTGGAGTTATTCATTGGACTCAGCTGCTGATAGATGTGACGAGCCAACAGACTCTGGAGAATGCAATGATAAAAGGGACTAGTTCATGTTGTGCAGATGGCAACTAGGAGGATTAGGCAATGCCAAAGAAAGTGAAGCGTGAAGGTGATGAAGTTTATGATCTGACAGCAGAAAATGGTTTCTGAGGCAGAGATTATTGTCAATTAATCTGAGGGATGGATGGATGGATGGATTGGGATTGAAGTTATTTCCCTGAAGAAGTGGCCATGGTCTGATAGCAATGGTTCATGTGTGAATGAGATAGTGGGTAATTGGGTTGAATCAAGTGATTCAACTATCAAGTTATGGTCCTTGTATTGAGACGAGGATAATGAGGAAGAGGAAGACGAAGCCACATTTCAAGCGGAATAGATGTGGTGAGAATGATGATGAGATGAGGTTATATTGTGAGAAGAAGAAGAGGAGCAGCGATGAGGAGGAGCAGAAGCTTGAGTTGATGTCAAGCTCATGAGATTGAAAATGGCTCCATGAATGAGTTTGTTCGCAAGAGACATGATGCGAGGATGAAATAGGTCAGTGTTGGCTTATTAATTGGGAGAAACAATTCGGAGTTGAATTATTAAGAGAAGATGATGGAGAATTCATGATGTTAAGTTGTTGGTAACAATTTTTGTTATCTTTGTGGGTGCGAGTCGCTTACCGGAAACAAGCCAGTAGTTGACATGAAGTTCGAGACAGAGATGATGCGAAAATTGGCTGATGGACAATTGAGAGTGTGCTCAGGAAACTGTTTATAGTGAAAACCTATGAGGAAGATAGGTTACTTACCTAGTACGGTAAGTAAAGTCTATGAGTGAAGTAGACTTGGTTTCTAGTCATACAACAAGTAGTGAAGAAGAGTAGTGACTCTCACTTATTGAGGAGATGACTGATACTGCGGTATCGCGAGATGTCACTCTAGAGGAGCGGCCTAGGAGAAGAAACTATGAGAGAGTTGATGGTCAAGAGAACCAATCAACATGAAACAGTTGAGCAGCCCAGCCAAGGCGTATCGAGATCGCATTATAAACTGAATATTAGCATATACAGTTTAAGGGAGGGTGTTAAAGTTAGGATTTAATATGCTTTTGTAAAAGGCTTTATAAGCCTGAATTTCCCAATGAGTAAAACAACCGATTTCATTGTATTTGATCTTCTAAATCTAACAGAACGTAGCTTGTTTTGCGACAAGTCACTGAGGTTCCAAATGCTTGCAAGCAAGTGTTCTGGAAAACGAGCAAGAATATTCATTATTCACACCCTTTACCAACGGGGTGTGGATCGTCTAACGACTTCAATCGAGGTCTTGAACCTTGCAGATTCAATTCTGGATGTTGAAATTGCTAAGTAATGTATAGCTGTGTTTGATTGACGGGAGAAAGATTGTTGGGAATGATTCATTTGAAGAAATTGCACCATAATGGGAAATGATGAGAATAATTGCTAACTTATATTGAATTACTAAACCCTAACTCTCAAGGTGACCAATCTTACAATGTCAAATCTATTAGACATTGCCATCAACTGTGCTAGACTCAATATCCCATCTAGTTATTTTCGAAAGGAGGGACTTAATGTTGGCGGATGCATTTTCGACACTGGAAGCCCGAGGACTCATGTTTCTCCACAGGCTTATCGAATGATTAAGCAAGCTGTGAAAAGATATATAAGAAGATCTGATACAAGCATTGAAATTGTTAATCGCATGTTCGGATACGATTTGTGTTATAAGGCGCACAAACCCTTTAGAGGACATGTGAATCTACCTTCGATTACTTTTCATTTCGAATGGAATGCTAATTTGGTGGTAAAATCAGAGATTGCCTTTTATATTGATTTTCGTAATGTTCACAATAACTATATTTGTTTGGCAATGGTCCCTTTGGATGCTCAAAAGTTGACAGTGATCGGATCAGAAATCATTTTATTGTATATGATGTTTCTGATCAGAAAATGCATTTTGGTCCTCAAGATTGTTGTTGAAGTTATTGAATAATTGTATGATACCTCTTTGATGTTCATGCGAAGAAGATTAAAAAAATAAATTTTGAATTGAATTGAGATGATATAGAATTATCAATGTGAATGATCATATAAAAAGTTTTTATGATGAAATTAAATTTATTTGAACAATTCACTTTTATATTTGGTGATAAATAAAATCTTTTTTGCAATAGTAAACTTTTTTTTTGATAGGTTGCAACAGTAAACTTTTATTTACACGCAATTGCATCATGAGTTCGGATAAAATACAAACCACAATTATAAATAAAAACTACAAACCCAACTAAATATTGCCACGTGTAAATATCGACCAATCAGAATTCATCTCGTTCGGGGTTCTTTTTGTAAATAAAAAAATTAACGCGGACTTATTTAAAAATACATAAAAGATATGAGGGGTATAATCGTCTTAACATTTGTTTAAGTCTGATCATTATCGGTTTAAGTCTGATCATTTTGGTTGCCGCGCACAGCCTTAACATTAGCGCCTTGCCCAGCCTTGACATTAACTTGTTAATGTCTTAACTGGGCACGGCGCGCTAATGTCAACGCTGGGCGAGCGGCAACCCGTTTACTGTTCATATGTCGACGAAAAACACAGAAAATCGACTTATGTCGACTGGGAGAGGAAAATCGACTAAAAATAGACAAAATGGACTGATCATTGTCAAGTTTTAAGTCATATCATAATAGTTTTAAGTCTGATCATTACTGGTTTAAGTCTGATCATTGTTTTTTAAGTTTGATCATTACTAGTTTAAGTCTGATCATTGTCTGTTTAAGTTTGATCATTACTGGTTTAAGTCTGATCATTATTGGTTTAAGTCTGATCATTATTTTTTAAGTCTGATCATTACTGGTTTAAGTCTGATCATTGTTTTTTAAGTCTGATCATTGTTTTTTAAGTCTGATCATTACTGGTTTAAGTCTGATCATTAACTGTTTAAGTCTGATAATTAACTGTTTAAGTCTGATCATTACTGGGTTAAGTCTGATCATTGTTTTTTAAGTCTGATCATTGTTGTTTTAAGTCTGATCATTGTTTTTTTAAGTGTGATCATTACTGTTTTAAGTCTGATCATTGTTTTTTAAGTCTGATTATTGTTGTTTTAAGTCTGATCATTGTTTTTTAAGTATGATCATTGTTGTTTTATGTCTGATCATTGTTGTTTTAAGTCTGATCATTGTTTTTTAAGTATGATCATTACTGATTTAAGAGTGATCATTGTTTTTTTAAGTCTGATCATTGTTTTTTAAGTCTGATCATTGTTGTTTTAAGTTTGATCATTGTTTTTTAAGTCTGATCATTGTTTTTTAAGTCTGGTCATTACTTGATTAAGTCTGATCATTGTTGTTTTAAGTGTGATCATTGTTGTTTTAAGTCTGATCATTGATGTTTTAAGTCTGATCATTACTGGTTTAAGTCTGATCATTGTTTTTTAAGTCTGATCATTGATGTTTTAAGTCTGATCATTATTTTTTAAATCTGATAATTGTTTTTTTAAGTCTGATCATTGTTGTTTAAAGTCTGATCATTGTGTTTTAAGTCTGATCATTACTGGGTTAAGTCTGATCATTGTTGTTTTAAGTCTGATAATTGTTGTTTTAAGTCTGATAATTGTTTTTTTAAGTCTGATCATTGCTGTTTTTTAAGTCTGATCATTCCAAGTTTAAGTCTGATCATTAACAACTTGAAGACTAAATTGAAAATAATATTATTAGTTTTTATACCCTCAATGTGGAATGACTATAATACCCCACCGTGTGTTTATTCGGAATTTCGACTAAATGGGACACGTGTCAACTTGAATAATGATTTGTAGTTTTTATATATAAGTCAGTTTGTATCTGAACCGCACTCTTCCATCATTACCCCAAATATAAATTTTATAATAATATTTGGATCACTTCCTATAAATGACCAAATTTAATGTATTAACAAACACATGGAACCTCGTCATTGGTCAATAGAAGGCCTCTCTTTGCTTTCCAGTATATTATATTCTTAAAATTAAATTATAACTCAGTTTATTTGAATGGGAATTGATTGCATTTAAACCATATATATGAGTTTTATATTAGAAAAAAAAAGTGCATATTTTTTTTCTGATTGGAAAGCAATGATTACAACGAAAGAGACAAAGCCAACAACCAAAAACAACAACTCAAACTAAAGAGTAAAGAGCACGGAAACAATGGAACAGTATCAAATATCTCCCCTGCACCATTAGCTTCTCTACTAGCAATCTTAACATTCCAATTCGGCCTAACTCTGAAGATATCCAATGCCTCTCCAAGCCTGGAGGAACACCAATCTCCAATGCCCACTCCAGCATTGATAGCTCGAAAAACATCGACAAAGTCCGTTTCAAAAGAGACAGCTCTACCCTGCAAAGAGGCAGCCAACTTCATGCCTAGTAGGAGCGCTTGACCTTCCACCTCGCTTGCACGTACTGACCTTGATCCCAGTGCACTACCCATGTCCAAACTACTATGCCCATATGATCTCTGGCAACTACACCCAAGCCTGCCAGCACCATATCGGTTTGGTGTTCCAAACTATCGGTATTTTTCAATTGAAGGTCCAAATTATTAATTTTTCATTCAAGGCCAAAATAAAAAAAAAATTGACAAATTTTTGAACACCGAACATCATAGCGACTACGTGATTTAATTGCAAACTCAATCATGAGAACCCGTTGAAATAACCCGATGATCTCATTGTAAACTATTAACGTATTGAATCGATCTTTCTTCTTTAACACCCCTAAATCTTTTTATTGAGTCGTTATTAACGAGGTTCATATGATTGAGTTATCAATTTAATCACGGTATAGCTACGGTGCTCGGTATTCTAAAAATTGTCACTTTATTTTTTATTTTGGCCTTGATTGGAGAAATTAATAGTCGGGACCTTCAATTGGAAAAAATCAATAGTTCGGGTACCATATATACTTTTCCCTTTGTATTAAATATACGTGTAGTTATTGTAGCAGTATTGTAGCGTTTTTTATCGTTTTTGTTGGAACCCTTTGGTTTTGATGATTACAAACACTTAACTAATGTGATGTCCAAGTGTGCAGAAATCCATTAATTGAACTGCATGTGAAGATCCGTGAAGATAGGAATAAAGATATCGAATAAAGACATTAAAGATTCAAGAAGATATCAAATTGAGATTCACGGATGAATGCTGATTGAAGAAAATATTGATGGCAGACATGAATGCAAATATTGATTACTGATTAAAGAGAATATAATTGCTGATTGAAGCAAATTGATGGCAGACTTAATCACAAGGATTGATTGCTGATTGAATTCATTGAAGGCTAATTGAAAAGCATTAATGACTGGAATATCTGCAGGGCAGATATGGAAAGGTCGAATTAATGCAGAAGACCATTAAGGAAAGAATTCATTATGAATTTGAAGTATTTTGGAAAGCTGATCGGCGTCAATATTGAACTTGGACTGCGAGGTCAGCTCACACTCTATATAAGGATGAAGGAATCTCAGAAGTGAGGTTCAGCGTTTTTGGAGAGCAAGGAGCTATTGCATTCGACTAACGACAGTATAAGGAGAATCTGAAGCTTGCACTTAAGGAGACGAATTGACGGCAACGCACGCACGAAGGTTCGAACAAGTAGATCAGATTATTTCGTGTCGGATTGAGTAGAGGTCATCAAATAGAGTCTCGTGAAAAGACCTAGTTTGTAAACCCTACAAGTATATCAGAATAAGAAATAATCTGATTCAAAAATCCTTTCGGAGACGAAAGGTAGTGGTTTTCACCGAGTCACAGTTGTGATAAGGTTTCCACTATATATTTGCGTGTAGTAAATTTTCACTCGATATTTTCCTGCTTAATTATATTTCCGCTGCCGACCATCTGACGGAAAGCACTTTGTGACTTCCATCTGACGGACGGCTAACACTAACGATCCAACAATTGGTATCAGAGCCTGGACTCTAGATTGTGTTTGTTAGCTTTGCAGGAAAACAATGTCTTCGATCAACGACTCGTTCTGGAAGCCGCCGCTGCTAAAACCTGGACAATTCGACTGGTGGAAAGACCAGTTTGAGTCCCATGTCTGTTCGCTGGACAGACAGCTCTGGAGGATATTTGAGAAAGGCCCTCTACCCATCCTCGCCGACCCGAACTCCGATCAAGATTCCGATGATGAGCCAGAAGAGAAAGTGACAAGCGTATTTTTAACCCTTTATAGTTGTCAAATTATAAGTTTTAGGGGTTCAATTGCAGTCAAACAAAACTTATATACCTTGGTAAGCCAAGGGTCGATCCAAGGAACAGTGCGTGTGAGTACTAGCTAACAAGTGACCTATTTAGCTATTCCGATTAAAGCTTATAAAACAGTTTTGTTGTCACGAAAAATAACAGAAATTAAATGTGCAGAAAATAAAAGGTTGTGTTTTTATCAGAGGAAGAATTCCAGAATCCGTACTTCACCCGTGCTAACCCCACTAATCATGCAATCATGTTACGTAAATTATTCATGCTATCGAATATGGAATCAAACCGAAATAACACTAGACAAGCCGCCCATCCACGGATCATTGTCTAGATTAATCTCAATCGTTGAACGCCGCCCATCCACGGATTATCAACGATCTCGATTTATTAAACTAAAGGTTTTCCTATTAAATCATGTAAACATGACTTAATATCAATTTCATGTAATCCGGTTAATACCTAGGACCCATCCATCCTTCGGTAATTAACCTAAGTACGTTCTACCAATGCAAACATACCCTTTGATGTAAATACATGCATAGAACGATAAAATTAAGCACACAATGAAATTGAATATTCGAATCGCATAAATAAAAACTTCAACTGATCACATGAGAGTTAGGGTTACATAGCACGGGATCCGTAGGATCCCAGAATTAAGAAGACTACTCGCTATTCATGGTGATTAAACCACAAGTAGTGTAATAAGAAAGAAATAAGGACGAGTTAACCGTAGACGATGTAGCTCGTTGAATCCTCAATCTCTCGCGATGTGGTCCGTCCTCTTCCCCAAGTTAGGGTTTCTTTACTCCAAAAATAAGCACACCTGTCTAATCTGGTTGTGTTTCCTTTTATAGCTTGCCCAAAAAGGCCAGAAGGCCCAAAATCGATTTTTGGAAATAACAGGATAATTCAACTCCGGAGGTGCCGTGACTACCGTGACCATTGGTGGGGATCACGGCAGTCACGGCCAGGGCTGATATGCACTGAGCCAAAAACATACCGTGACTACCGTGACCATTGGTGAGGATCACGGCAGTCACTCGAATTGCCGTTTCCTTCTGAGCTAGAAACCTACCGTGACTACCGTGACTCTGATGAGACGTCACGGTGGTCACGGCTCTTGACTGATGCAAAGTTCCTTTTTGGTCGTTTTCGTTGATCTTTTTCGTTCTTCCGACATCTTAAGCCCAAGGAGCGATGATATGTCAATTTAACCTGAAACACTAGAGAAAGACATCAAAAAGAGACAATTTTCCCGGAGAACGAGTGTTATCCTTCATCGAATGTAGCAAATAATCAGTTAGAATATTGACTGATCAAAACACTCCACACTTAGGATTTGTTCGTCCCGAACAAATGTCGAACAAATGGCAGAATAGGTACACGAGTGAATAATATGCTCAACGACCATGTGCTTCAAAGCTACCCCACTCAAGTGACATGTGGTCAATTCTAACTAATAATGAAAACAAAGAAAATAAAAATAAAAAGACAACTCACTGTCGTAGAGGACACGAATGCATTTAGCGTATGCATCAAGCCTTTAAACCTCTAGGCTGCCCTAGTAGGACGAGTATAGTCTCGTGAAGGTTTTCAGGAATGGGACTACCTACAAATCCCCTGTACAGCTAACTAACATGTATGCATGAATGATGCTCAACGAGTCATAGTAAAGTCATGTCATACCTCGGATTCATCGTGTTACCTCAACTTCAAGTCAAACATCTTCACCAAAGTTGTCAGACAATCATAGATTAAACAGGTTATGCATTCAAACGGTCAGTACACACGGCTAGCAATCGACTAATCACATGCTCTAAATAGTTCCATAACGATGCAGCAAGAACATGACTAGTCACACAAATCACGCTCGCCATTCACCTATGCTATCTAGGGATAGTCCACGGGCTCTTGGCGCAAAGCTCATTCTCAAGTGCCAGGGACTAGGCAATGACCCGTAAGAGAAGAGGAGCCCGGCTTAAGAATTTCTGAAAAATAGTACGAAAAGTTTTCATCAAGAATTCTGTGCAAGCACAAGGATCGTCCCCTAGACTCTAGTATATGAATTTTTCAGACAAGTCATGATTTGCACGCAATGAGAAGGTGGAATTACACTACATCAAGCAGAAGGGAGCATAAATTGTTTCAAGAGAGTTTTCCATACGCAAGGGGTGACTTTCGTCACAAGGTCCTTGGTATTTATTTATTTTTTTCGCAGAAATTTTTCTGTTTTTTTTTTGCTTGGGGTCAATATTTCACCCAACTTTGAAAACTAAGAACTGTGTTCTTGAGGGAAAACTTGAAGGTCAATCGTCTAACTCCACACTTAAAGCTTGACATAGTGTATGAATAAAGGCGGGTGCATGCAAATCACAACGAGTGTAGAGAAACATATACTAGCACTAAGGTCACCGAAAAAGATATGCAATTTTAAGCTTTTGACATTTTTGAAACGGTGCCTACTAATATCAAGTCTTAAACATGCTTCAAGAAATACGTAGAACATGTGAAAGGCAAGGGCTAGCAATGATACTGACTCAAGAGAATACGCACACGATTTTCACTATTTCAAGTCCTAGACTTCGAATCCAAAAGAGTGCCAATCAGTCAAGGAGTATCGTAGAAAAACAAGGATTTCAATCGCAATACATAGACAGTTGAGCATATGCAAGAGTGAATGTGTGACATGCGATGAATGTATATTTGACTATGCGCTACCCACTCCACACTTAAAAATGAGCTTAGTCCCTAAGCGAAGAAATAAAAGATAAGAAAAAGCACATAGGAACTTCCCTCGTGTGTGAAAACTCGATATCCATGGAGATTAAGCGATGCTCGGGGAGTGGAACACGACTTGTGAGCTGGTGGATATAAAGATAAAAACACAGAGCTTCACAAGTGATATGTCAGCATCGAAAATCGTGAAGGGGCTGGTGCACTCCACACTTAGAACCTTGAAATGTCCACACATAATGCAAATGAAAAATGCAAATAACAAAAACTTACAGCGTGGGTTACTCCCCGAAGAGGCCTAGTTTAACGTCTTGGCTAGACATGGCTAGGGAGGAAGGACTAGAAGCATTCTCGGGAAGTCCCTTGCCGAGATCCCTTCCCGAGAAGTAGGTCATCATCAATGTCGTCAGGTGGTTCCCGGTGTTTCAGGACGTGGTAATGCTTAAGGCGCTGCCCGTCGACCACCATTGACTGTCCTCCCGTGGTACTAAGCTTCACGTGGTCTGGTGGGTATGCTCCCACCACTGTGTACGGATGATGGACCCAAATTATACGAATCATAAACACCGTAAAACCCCCTTAATTAGACTGTTGGTCTATTTAACTTCTACTTGTTAGTCCCGATATATTTCTACAGGGTATTTTGGCACTTAGAGAGAAAACACGCTAAGGAGAGGATTTTACGCTGAAAAGATGTTAAGAGTTATTCCAAGGTCAAGATCAGACGCTGACTGAAGAAATCTCAAGGATCCTGACATGGAATCACTCCAAACAAATCAAACCGAAGAGGAATTTGCATTGAAGACTCAACCGACCGGGTGGGAAAATGCCGCAGAAACCACCCGACCGGTTGAAGCAGTTCCAGGCCCTCCGCCGAGCTGACCAAACACTCAATTCAAGTTGCCCGAGCAAACCATCTCATCTGACAATTCCGCCTCGACCAAAATATTCCAAATGGAAAATAAAGTGGACAATGTCGGAAAACCAAGGAGAATGCTCGAGCAGATTGGCAGTTAGCTCAATTCCAAGGCAAAGGCCCGGCGCGCTTAGGCACCCAAACCAAGTCGCTCGACCCGACTGATGCATCTGGAAAATCTGGCTCGACCAAGATGTTTGGAATGCCCAACAAGTCGGACACTCTCGCTTCCCAGACAAAACGCTCGAGCAGATTGGCAGATTTGCCCAATTCCATAGTAAAGGCCCCGCGCGCATAGGCACCAAAACCAAGTTGCTCGACCAAAACATGGAATTTGGACAAACCGGCTCGACCATTTGTCTTAGAATCACTTGGCCATTCCAAATCAACTATCAAATGCAATCATGGACCAAGGTGACCGGCCACCATGCTTGGAGGTGGCCAAGGGAGGAGCTCCTCCCTCCATGGCAACCGGCAACCGGCGGCTTTCCTCCTCCCCCATGTGGCGGCTCCTCCTTGCTCCTCCTCCTCATCCCTTGGATCAAAAACACATGGATGCCATCTCCTCCATCCATTTCTCCTCCCTTAGCCTATAAATACCATGCATCCCCTCCTCATTTGTATAACACACATCTCATCCAAAAATCACTTATCTCTCTAAGTTTGTAAGTTTGGCTTTGGAAATAAAAGATTGCTCCCTTGGCGCTTCAACGGTAGTAAGTATTTTAATATTTATTTTCCGTCTTTAATTTCCAATTCCTTAGTTATAATGTTTAGCGCGATAAATAGTAGCTAAACTAGTTGTTCGGTAAAAGGGGTGGACTTGTATTATAAAATGTTTTAGACTATTAACTTAGTGTCTCGTCTTTGTATTCAAAACTTATTCTATGTGCCATATATAAGATTAGAATTTCCAAGGTTGAGTGGACGCTTTGACGGGCAAAGCTCTTCCTTGGGATTCGTGAACATACTCGGATAAGTGGATGCTTTGACGGGCAAAGCTTATCTGAGGAGTTCGATCTATCTAAAAAACCATTTGGAAACTGGACCAAAGGGACCAAATGGATGCACATAAAGCTAAGATACTTCGGAAGGAGGAATTAGTTGAAGTAGAATAAGTGCTCTACGACTTTAAAAAGGCTAGACGATGTTGCAAGTCTTGAGCTAGGAATAGCCTCGATTCATGTTTGAATACTTAGAAGGTTCACTAAGAGTCAATGATAAACAGGATATAATACAAGGCCCCTGAAACCGAACACTTTCTTTTAATTGTAATAGTTATCAGTTACTTTCCAGTACTAAAACCAACCAACCAACCAATCAATCACTTAGCTGGTAGCTTTAAAACCAACCAACCAACCAAAAACACGCTCCCCCGCTGTATGACTATTTAAAGAACAACTTATCCCCCTAATTCCTTTGGGTTCGACCCCTACTTACCACTTACTACCCAGTAGTGTAGTCGCGAGTAGCGGACATTATAAATTTATTTGCACGTTTTGCTTCGACGACGAGCATCTCTGTCAAATTGGCGCCGTTGCCGGGGAATTAGCCATCGGATTAGTTGTTCTTTCCCCCCTATGTCCTCATGACGCAACCCCCTTCGTATGCATGGGCAACACGACATCTGCCACTGTTCGGAGGTACGGAGGGAGAAGACCCAGTACTGCACTGTCAAAACTTCCACCACGTTTGCCACCACATCAAACCTGAAAATGAGGGGTTAGAGGAATTTAAGCTTAAATGCTTTAAATTCTCTCTAACCGACTTTGCCACAATATGGTACTACACATCCACCGCTTGAAGTGCAGAACGTTACGTAGATCTCTGCGTTCCATTCCTGAAGGAATTCTCCCCACCATCCTTACGCCAAGAAACCCGTGAGAGAATCATGTGCCTTCAACAATCCCGGGATGAGACGTTGGACGAATATTACACGAACTATGATGCCATCGTCTCAAGCTGCCCGCACCATGGATTCACGAAGAAGATTCTTCTCCAAAAATTTCTTCGTGGGATGAGGTCCGAAGAGCTGGGAAGAGTGAACGAAGCAATGAGGAGATCAGCCAGGAACTTCACCATTGCAGACATGTGGTACCTCATAATTGGCCTAGCCGCTGCCACAAGACGAGTACCCCAAACTGACGAGAAAATGCAGATAAATGAAGCTAACCCTGAGGCAGACAAAGAAGAAACTACCGAGCCGTCAGAAGAGACTCCTGAACCATCAGAAGAATCAGATATGGAAAGCTCCGGAAGCAACGAGGTTGGAGTCCAGAATACCACTGACGAACTGCCCAATTCATACCCGACTCTCATCACCCGGGCAGCCGAGACTATCTACGACCAGTTCCTCACTGACAATCATAACGAGGCAGAACCAAGCCTTAAGATGCAAGCCTCCCGACTCTTCCCCTTGATCAATGAGCAAGTTGCAGAAAACTATAGGATCAATGAAGAAACTCAAAAGAGGATGGGAAAAGGGCCTCTGCAGAATGACTCCTCGATGGAGCAGTGTTACACCGTAGCTGGACTAGACAGTCCCAAATACAAAAACTTCAAAGGGCTAGTAGTGAAAGGTCCCTCACCCCCTCCGGGGTATTGGAAAGAAAAGATCCCAAAACAAAGGAGTCCTGACCCAAGCACATCATATCGCAAGAAATCAGGAAAAGGCAAGGCAAGAAGCAACACAGGAACGGTGGCGAAGTACGACCTGAGCCACCCATGGGACCCAAACCAGTAATCCACAACGAGGTATCGTCGAGCCAACGACGTTAAACAATGGCACTGGTCGGGAGGTAACCCGACACTATCTTACTTTCTGTCATTTAATTTTCTGTCTTAGTCATTCTCACATATATATATTAGCTTGCATGACTTTTGAACTAAGGCACGCCTTCGTTCAAAAGTGTGGGGTGAGAACCACCGTTGTATATAAATAACATGCTTGCTGTTTTCTTTTTTAATAGTATCTTTTTGAAAATATGAACTTAAGAATGTGAAAAAGATAGACCGAAATTCATGCATTTACCTTGTGAAAATTCAACTGTCTAAAAACTTAGGACGTAACTTTTCATTTGTCCTTTGTGCTGAGATAAACTAGGGATGTGGAGTTGACATAAATCGCCCTAGAAAGGCTTGGTAAGCAATCAAAGGATCAGATCAAACTATATGGTTTTCGAAGTCAGTGGAGGCTGCACTTCGGGTTTCAGTGAAGATTGAAGTCATCTCCGCCATGCAGTGTTTATGCAAAAAGAAAAGAAAAGGCGAGGACGGGAATCAGACCGTCCTCTCTCTAGTTAAAGTAGCCGAGAAAATAGATGAGCGACCCTCATCTTGACTCGCGCGAAACAACAACGATGAGAGGAGCGGGGAGGTATTTCCATAGGCTTGCGGGCGATGATTGGACCTCCCAAAAAAGGCTTGAGAAAATGGACTTGCAAAAGCCACAAAAAGGCGAAAAGCTCGAAGAAGCAATTCAAGAGGCCAAAGGCCCAACATTGTGAAGGTTTTAACCGAACAAAAAAGTGAAGTACTCAAAAAAAAGTCAAATCAAAGGCCAAAGGCCGATTCACTACAAAAGCAGTCCCTCGCCAAAAGAAAAAATCAAAGTACTCAAACCAGTGAAACCCGAACCAAATCACGTGCTAGAGAAAGCTACAAGAAAACCATATAGTGCGAGACGGTCCCGAAGTTGCAGTCCAGGAACCTAAAAAGGGCTATCTCCCGAGACATCCGGAACAATTTGCATCTCGGCACGGAGGTACAAGTATTAAGTTTCTTCTATTTATTTACACAGTTCAATTTGGTAATAAGTAAGTAATGCATGAATTAGGATAAATCGAGTCCCACAGTCTAATTTTCATATAATCCAAAACCAAACTTAGAGTGCCGCCCTTTAATAGCATTGTTCGGGACGAACAACTAAAAGTGTGGGGTGATATGATGGACCCAAATTATATGAATCATAAACACTGTAAAACCCCCTTAATTAGACTGTTGGTCTATTTAACTTCTACTTGTTAGTCCCGATATATTTCTACAGGGTATTTTGGCGCTTAGAGAGAAAACACGCTAAGGAGAGGATTTTACGCTGAAAAGATGTTAAGAGTTATTCCAAGGTCAAGATCAGACGCTGACTGAAGAAATCTCAAGGATCCTGACATGGAATCACTCCAAACAAATCAAACCGAAGAGGAATTTGCATTGAAGACTCAACCGACCGGGTGGGAAAATGCCGCAGAAACCACCCGACCGGTTGAAGCAGTTCCAGGCCCTCCGCCGAGCTGACCAAACACTCAATTCAAGTTGCCCGAGCAAACCATCTCATCTGACAATTCCGCCTCGACCAAAATATTCCAAATGGAAAATAAAGTGGACAATATCGGAAAACCAAGGAGAATGCTCGAGCAGATTGGCAGTTAGCTCAATTCCAAGGCAAAGGCCCGGCGCGCTTAGGCAACCAAACCAAGTCGCTCGACCCGACCGATGCATCTGGAAAATATGGCTCGACCAAGATGTTTGGAATGCCCAACAAGTCGGACAATCTCGCTTCCCAGACAAAACGCTCGAGCAGATTGGCAGATTGGCCCAATTCCATAGTAAAGGCCCCGCGCGCATAGGCACCAAAACCAAGTTGCTCGACCAAAACATGGAATTTGGACAAACCGGCTCGACCATTTGTCTTAGAATCACTTGGCCATTCCAAATCAACTATCAAATGCAATCATGGACCAAGGTGACCGGCCACCATGCTTGGAGGTGGCCAAGGGAGGAGCTCCTCCCTCCATGGCAACCGGCAACCGGCGGCTCCTCCACTCTTGGTGACCGGCGGCTTTCCTCCTCCCCCATGTGGCGGCTCCTCCTTGCTCCTCCTCCTCATCCCTTGGATCAAAAACACATGGATGCCATCTCCTCCATCCATTTCTCCTCCCTTAGCCTATAAACACCATGCATCCCCTCCTCATTTGTATAACACACATCTCATCCAAAAATCACTTCTCTCTAAGTTTGTAAGTTTGGCTTTGGAAATAAAAGATTGCTCCCTTGGCGCTTCAACGGTAGTAAGTATTTTATTATTTATTTTCCGTCTTTAATTTCCAATTCCTTAGTTATAATGTTTAGCGCGATAAATAGTAGCTAAACTAGTCGTTCGGTAAAAGGGGTGGACTTGTATTATAAAATGTTTTAGACTATTAACTTAGTGTCTCGTCTTTGTATTAAAAACTTATTCTATGTGCCATATATAAGATTAGAATTTCCAAGGTTGAGTGGATGCTTTGACGGGCAAAGCTCTTCCTTGGGATTCGTGAACATACTCGGATAAGTGGATGCTTTGACGGGCAAAGCTTATCTGAGGAGTTCGATCTATCTAAAAAACCATTTGGAAACTGGACCAAAGGGACCAAATGGATGCACATAAAGCTAAGATACTTCGGAAGGAGGAATTAGTTGAAGTAGAATAAGTGCTCTACGACCTTAAAAAGGCTAGACGATGTTGCAAGTCTTGAGCTAGGAATAGCCTCGATTCATGTTTGAATACTTAGAAGGTTCACTAAGAGTCAATGATAAACAGGATATAATACAAGGCCCCTGAAACCGAACGCTTTCTTTTAATTGTAATAGTTATCAGTTACTTACTTTCCAGTACTAAAACCAACCAACCAACCAATCAATCACTTAGCTGGTAGCTTTAAAACCAACCAAAAACACGCTCCCCCGCTGTATGACCATTTAAAGAACAACTTATCCCCCTAATTCCTTTGGGTTCGACCCCTACTTACCACTTACTACCCAGTAGTGTAGTCGCGAGTAGCGGACATTATAAATTTATTTGCACGTTTTACTTCGACGACGAGCATCTCTGTCAACGGACCACTCCACTTGGTGCGCAGCTTCCTAGTAAATAATCTAAGGCGTGATTTGTAGATAGCTCGCTCGCCTCGACTGAATTTTTTGCGCACTGGTCTCTTATAATTCCTGGTCTTCGTCCACCCCGTACGGATATCTCCGGGGTCAAGAAGCGGTTTCAGCCCTTCCTTCCGCTCAGCTTCAGCTGCTACATCTGTGCTCACCGCGCATATATTCATCGGGATAGGGCAGCCCTGTAAAACTCTGCAAGGCTCAATGGAGGTCAGTGAAATAGGATCATCAATATCAGTAGAGTCCAGTTTATCACAGTCAGCAAACAGACTAGGACTCTTAGACATGTCAGGCAAATCAAAAACAACTCTCTCACTGCCTACTCGCAAGGCTAAGGAACCTCTATCCATGTCAATGACTGCCTTAGCTGTGTATAGAAATGGTCTACCAAGAATAATTGGGATATCTACGTCCTCAGAGATGTCCAACACTATGAAATCAGCAGGAAAATACAGGTTCTTCACCTTGACTGGAACATCCTTCAGAATCCCTCTCGGGAGTCTACAAGAACGATCCGCAAGGCGAATAGTGATATTAGTAGGACAGAGATCACCCAATTTCAGTTTAGCATACATAGAATATGGCATGATAGACACACTAGCACCTAGATCACACAGAGCACGACGAACAATAATACCACCAATATCACAAGGGATAGAAAAACTCCCTGAGTCTTGAAGTTTGGGTGGCATGGGCTGGTGTGTGGCTGCACTACATTCCTCGCTCAGGGCCACATCCTCGGTCCCGTCAATCTTTCTTTTCCCACTCATAATCTCCTTCATGAACTGCGCATAAGTGGGAATCTGGGTGATCGCATCGGTGAAGGGCATCGTGATGTAAAGAGTACGAACTTTATCAACGAACTGCATGAACTCTTTATCTCTTCTTGCACCCTTGAGTCGCTGAGGGAATGGGGCCGGTGGCATATAAGGGGCTGGCTCCACTGTCTGCACGGAATTTTCAGCTCGGTTTTCAGCGTCTCTTGACGTTCCTTCTTCCGGAGGTGTAGGGTCGGATGCTGATTTTGCGGCTGGGGATCGAGTGGCTTTAGCTGGCACCATTTCAATATGTTTTCCTCCTCGGAGAGTGATGGCATTCACGGATTCACTGTGATTCGGATCTGGTCTCGATGGGAGTTTCCCGTGCTCCATGCTTGCTGAGCTTGCTAGCTGAGCTATCTGATTGTCTACCATTCTGCCGTGAATAGCGAGCTGCTCTACAGTCTTTTCCAGGTTTCTTACCTCAGTGGCAGCTTGCTCGAATGCCCTTTTCTGATCCTCAGACGTCTTTCGTTGTTCGGTTATGAAGCTGGCTAGCATGGCTTCCATGTTTGACGTCGATTCTGAATTCTGATCTCGCGGTGGCTGATCTCGATTGTTATAGCTCCCAGAATTCTGATTTTGCTGCTGCTGGGTCTGGTTGTTATACTGCTTCCTGGGCTGGTATAGTGCATTGTCCTGCTACTGTCTATAAGGAAAACCTGATGGGACCTGATTCTGTGGCTTATAAGATAGGTTGGGATTATTCCTGTTCGGATTATCCCATCGGTTCATGCCTGATCCTTGGTTGTATTGTCCTACATAATTAGCGTCCTCTTGGTTTCTGCCTTGATTATCTTGCCCCATCACCGGACAACCATCTGCAAAATGGGAAGGCGAGCCACAAATCTGACAATAGACACTGACATTGGCAACATCAGATGTTTTCATAGAGTTCCCTAACTTCATATTCTGGATCTCGGTTGCAAGCAGCTTCATAGTATCAGCCAACCTAGCGATGTCATTGGTGCTCTCGGTGTGGCAGAGATCTTGCACACCTTTCCGATCCTTAGGATTACCACGGTCGCTCGTCCAGAGATGGTAGTCTTTGGCTGCTCTCTCTATAATACCATATGCGTCTTCCAGCGGGACTCCATTCAGTCCCCCACCAGCTGCTTGGTTGATCAAGGTGCGCATCCCCTGGTCGATTCCCTGATAGAAAGTATCAATAATCTGCCATAGCTCCTGGTTGTGATGGGGGCACAGTCTCGTCAGCTCCTTGTACCTCTCCCAAGCCTCGTAGAGTGTCTCACCATCCATAGAATGGAACGAGATGATCTTGTTCCTGAAATGTGTTGTCTTTGAAGGTGGAAAGTACTGTTGTAGGAATGCCTCGGCTAATTTATCCCATGTAGTGAAAGTGCCGTCTGCGTGACTGTCTAGCCACCTACTAGCCTTGTCCGAACGTGAGAATGGGAATAGCCTCATGTAGTAGGACTCCAGAGGAACACCATTGGTCTTCACTGTGTTGCACATCTGGACAAATCGCTTGAGATGTTGGTGAGGGTCCTCGTTCATTTTCCCTGAAAACTGATTATTCTGCACCATCTGAATGAGACCTGTTTTGAGCTCACAGGTGTTGTTGGCGATGCCCGGTGGTGCAATGGCGGACTGAAATCCCGTGACACGTGGAGCAGTGTAGTCTCCAAGTGTCCCTCGCACTGGTGGTTGCAGTGGTTGTTGCTGGTCGTCTTCGACCACATCATTCAAGGCTCACATGTTTCGATTCATCTCTACCGCTGCGAAGTTGCGGTTCAGTGCTCGTAGCAGCCGAGCTTCGTTCTGGGCCTGACGATTGTTTCTTCGTCGGTCCGGTGTGTCCTCGTCTGATATCTGAATTTGCTTCTTCTGTCGGGGCATTTTCCTTGGCATGTACTAAATAGCACCTGCAAAAAGCCAAGGGAAGAGTGAACGTAGCAAGAAATTACAGCGGAAAAATCAGATATCAAAAAGGGTGGAATAGTCTAAACTACACACGTTAACACTAATATCACACTAAACGCTGCTCCCCGGCAACGGCGCCATTTTGACAAGCGTATTTTTAACCCTTTATAGTTGTCAAATTATAAGTTTTAGGGGTTCAATTGCAGTCAAACAAAATTTATATATCTTGGTAAGCCAAGGGTCGATCCAAGGAACAGTGCGTGTGAGTACTAGCTAACAAGTGACCTATTTAGCTATTCAGATTAAAGCTTGTAAAACAGTTTTGTTGTCACGAAAAATAACAGAAATTAAATGTGCAGAAAATAAAAGGTTGTGTTTTTATCAGAGGAAGAATTCCAGAATCCGTACTTCACCCGTGCTAACCCCACTAATCATGCAATCATGTTACGTAAATTATTCATGCTATCGAATATGGAATCGAACCGAAATAACTCTAGACAAGCCACCCATCCACGGATCATTGTCTGGATTAATCTCAATCGTTGAACGCCGCCCATCCACGGATTATCAACGATCTCGATTTATTAAACTAAAGGTTTTCCTATTAAATCATGTAAACATGACTTAATATCAATTTCATGTAATCCGGTTAATACCTAGGACCCATCCATCTTTCGGTAATTAACCTAAGTACGTTCTACCAATGCAAACATACCCTTTGATGTAAATACATGCATAGAACGATAAAATTAAGCACACAATGAAATTGAATATTCGAATCGCATAAATAAAAACTTCAACTGATCACATGAGAGTTAGGGTTACATAGCACGGGATCCGTAGGATCCCAGAATTAAGAAGACTACTCGCTATTCATGTTGATTAAACCACAAGTAGTGTAATAAGAAAGAAATAAGGACGAGTTAACCGTAGACGATGTAGCTCGTTGAATCCTCAATCTCTCGCGATGTGGTCCGTCCTCTTCCCCAAGTTAGGGTTTCTTTACTCCAAAAATAAGCACACCTGTCTAATCTGGTTGTGTTTCCTTTTATAGCTTGCCCAAAAAGGCAAGAAGGCCCAAAATCGATTTTTGGAAATAACAGGATAATTCAACTCCGGAGGTGCCGTGACTATCGTGACCATTGGTGGGGATCACGGCAGTCACGGCCAGGGCTGATATGCACTGAGCCAAAAACATACCGTGACTACCGTGACCATTGGTGAGGATCACGGCAGTCACGGCAGTCACTCGAATTGCCGTTTCCTTCTGAGCTAGAAACCTACCGTGACTACCGTGACTCTGATGAGACGTCACGGTGGTCACTGCTCTTGACTGATGCAAAGTTCCTTTTTGGCCGTTTTCGTTGATCTTTTTCGTTCTTCCGACATCTTAAGCCCAAGGAGCGATGATATGTCAATTTAACCTGAAACACTAGAGAAAGACATCAAAAAGAGACAATTTGCCCGGAGAACGAGTGTTATCCTTCATCGAATGTAGCAAATAATCAGTCAGAATATTGACTGATCAGAAAGCTAAGGATGATTACACGGACGAGGATTACAAACGTCTTGAGAAGAACGCCAGGGCAAAGAAAATTCTCTACATGGCCCTGTCCCCCGGAGATCAGATTAAAGTGGCAATGTACAAAACAGCTAAAGATATGTATGATGGACTGGTGAGACTGTACGGTGGAAACGAAGACATCAAAAGGAATAGGATCCTAGCTGCCACAAAGGACTACGAGACCGTCATGCAGATGAAGGATGAGTCCCTGGAGGATTTCTATACCAGGTTCCAAGTCATAGTTGGACAGCTGGAATATCTGAACGAGAGGCTTCCTGAATGGAAGATCACGCACCAGTTTATGCAATCCCTGAATTCCAAGTGGGATCAAGTCACACTAGCACTGCAAGCTCAGAAGGGAATCAAAGACACTACTCTAGAAGAGCTGGTTGCCAACCTCCAGAGTCAGGCGGGGATCGTAGAAAGGAAGATGGCCAGGCGACAGACTGACAAGTCCCAGGCCATTGGCCTGAAAGTTGAAAAGGCCCTCGATCGTGCACAAGGCAATGAGATATCAAAGGGGGAAGACGATGACATTGCTCTATTAACGAAAGGCCTTGCGATGGTTGGCTTCGGCAAAGGAGGAAGAAACTTCAGAACAGGAGGAAGTCGTGGTAACTCCTCCAGATGGAACAAAGATGCTACTTCAAGTGAAAAGAAAGGGAACCCAGGAGAGGGGGAAGATAGAACATGCTACCACTGCCAGAAGAAGGGGCATCTATCTAAAGATTGCCGTAGCAAAAAGAAAGGAGAACCAGCGGCCCCAAAGCCAGTACATGCTGAACCAGCTGCCCCAAAGCCTGCTCAGGCTATGTTTGCCGCATGGGGAGACTCGGATGAAGATAGTAACAATGGAAAGCTCTCAAAGGAGGCATGCTTAATGGCTCACTCCACATCTGATGAGGTAATAGAAACTGACTCCTTTGTTGATAAAGTTTTTTCTGAATCCAATCTTGCAGAAACAATTGCCAAAGTCTTAGCTAAAAACCGAGATCTGGAGGACAGACTGGCAGAATTGCAACAGGATCATCACGATGACATAGAAGAGAACCGTCTCTGGTCAACCAAAGCCATGCACCTTGCGAAAGAAATGGCAGAGCATGTCTGTAGGTGCCGTACCTGTGAAGGAAGAGAGAGACAGATCAGCGACCTAAGTGATGAACTAAAACGTATGTCGATCGGAAACACTGAGTTGGTCGACTTCAAGACAAAGGTTGAAGAGCTAAATGATGAGCTGATTAATCTCAGACAAAATAATGAGGAACTCCTTCAGACAGTCGTTGACCTCAGACGCGAGGAGGCTGTAAGGAAAGAAGAATGGCTTCGTGAGCTGGAAGCTAAGAGAGCTGAAGAAGAAGAGAGGGATCTCAAGAAAAGGTTTGTTACACCAGGACTTGGTTATGAAGAGGAGGAGGCAGCAAAGAAGAATGCCGCCAAAGGAAAAGAAGTAATGGTAGAACCAGAAGAAAACTCCCGCAAAGAAAAAAGGCCTCAGGCTACGGGGCAGGCAAGAAGAGAAGCCAGTCCACAGGATGGACGTTACCTCTATGATACTGACTCAGTCCCCTACAAGGCTAAGAAAGCCTATGAAATCTGGCAAAAGCAGAGTCTGAGCCGCAAGCCCCCAACAATTGACTTCCAGGCAAGGAAGAACAAGGGGTCCGTTCCACCGGGCAGAAGCAAATATGTGGGACTTCCATGTCACAGAATGTGCTGGCATTGTGGACACTCTGGACACTCCAGATCTGAATGTTCAAGACTAAGGGGGACATATGAAAGGAACTTCAAATGGCTAGACACCCGAGACCACTATCCAGAAGCCAGCCATAAGAAGGAAGTTAATACATGCAGGAAGGAAGGCAGAACTGCTCACTTCCGTCCCCACTATGATCCAGCCATTTCCGCCAGACCAAGGAAGACACCAAGGCGAAAGATTGAATTAACTAACCACGATGCATACTATTCATCTTATTATGTTCCTTATTCTGCTCCTGTTGCTAAATTAATTCCAAAACCCAGTAAGCCCAAGCTTGTCTGGGTTCATAAAAACTGATCGTTTTCTTGCAGAAAGGAGTGAGGTCCCGTCCATGGTACCTAGATAGTGGATGCTCAAGACATATGACAGGGAATCCAGAATGGTTCGACTCGCTCCATAAAACCTCCGGAGATAGCATTATCTTCGGAAACAAAAGCTCAGGAAACGTGGTAGGAATAAGAGAGGTAAGAATTTCGGACTTTATCCGAATCAGGCAGGTAAGCCTAGTTGAGAACTTAAGATACAACCTGCTAAGTGTGTCTCAACTGTGCCAATATGGTAAAAATCAAGTTATATTCAATGCCGATGATTGTCTTGTGAGGTGTAATGAGACAGGGAAGACAGTCCTTAAAGGAATCCGTGTAAATGAAATCTACATCGTTGATCCAGATTTCGTCCCTGAAGAAGAACTGTGTCTAGCAACTGTTGCAGAAGCTTCCATCTTATGGCACCAAAGGTTTGGGCATGCAAGCATGAGGCTACTGCATAAACTCCATCAGAAGGAACTGGTTGTCGGCCTACCCAAGGTGTCAAGAGAACCTGAGCAGGCATGTAGCGCCTGTGTCACAGGAAAGCAAGCACGGACTTCATTTCCATCCAAGCAAACCGTGAGCACGACTGCACCACTGGACCTGATCCACATGGATCTGTGCGATCCAGTCAATATCATCAGCCGGGGAGGAAATAGGTATATTATGGTCATAGTTGATGACTATACCAGGTACACATGGACTATTTTCCTAGATGCTAAAGATCAAACGTACAGTGAATTTGAAGCATGTCTAAATCTGATGGAAAACAAGTTAAACCGTAAATTGACCTCTATCCGCACTGATAATGGAACCGAGTTCCGGAATGCACAGTTTCTTTCCTTATGCAGGGACAAAGGTATTGATCACAACTTTTCCGCCCCACGGACACCACAGCAGAATGGTGTTGTGGAACGAAAGAACAGGACCTTAGAGGATATGTCACGAACGATGCTGATTGCTAGTGGAGTTACAAAAGGCTTCTGGGCAGAAGCAGTGCATGCGGCGGGTTACATCCTAAATAGAGCATCGCTCCGATCCATGATAGGAAAAACTCCATATGAACTGTTACGTGGAAGGAAGCCTAATATTTCCCATTTGAAGGTATTTGGTTCCAGATGTTTCGTCCACAATAATGGCAAGGAGAGCACGGGAAAGTTTGATGCACGGAGTGACGAAGGAGTGTTCGTCGGATACCCTAGCCACAGCAAAGCCTACAAAGTCTTCAACTTAAGGCTAGAGAAAGTCGAGGAAACCGTGCATGTGAGATTCGATGAGACGGTGATGGCTGGTCACCTGATAAAGGACTCTTCAACTGCTGCCATGCTGGATGATGGAGAACTCCAGTTCGCGGATCGATCAGATCCGGACTGGAATCCACCCCCAGCACCCAATGCTGATGCACCCTCTATGGATGTACCACCAGTAAACGAAGGGCCACCAGATGACCAAGTGCAGGATGCTGAAATAGTTGGTCCAGCAGGTGGTCAAATCCATGATGAACCTGCGGAGGAAGTCAACGATGAGACTCATGGTGAAGTAGAGATGGCGGGTGATCCCACCCCTGCAAACCCTGAGGGGGAACTGAGAACGACCAGACACGGACGAGTGGTTCAACCGCCAGCTAGACTGAGGGACTACCAATGCTACACCTCCCAGGAACAGGTAGATCTTAATTGCTTATGTCAATTCTGTGGGTTTGCTGCCTTTGTTTCTCTTGCAGAACCGAAGATTATAGCAGAAGCGCTCAAGGACCCAGAATGGGTCAATGCCATGCAAGAGGAGCTGCACCAATTCGAGAGGAATAAAGTATGGCGTCTTGTTCCCAGACCCAAGGACAAGAACGTGATTGGAACAAAATGGGTATTCCGGAACAAACTGGACGATAAGGGAGCAATCTTAAGGAACAAGGCCCGTCTGGTGGTCAAAGGATACAACCAGCAGGAGGGAATAGACTATGACGAGACGTTCGCTCCGGTTGCAAGGTTAGAAGCAATCAGACTGTTAATAGCTTACTCAACTTACCATGGCTTTACCTTGCAGCAGATGGACGTCAAGACGGCATTCTTAAATGGGATCTTGAAGGAAGAAGTGTATGTGAGCCAAACTCCAGGATTCGAGGATAGAGATTATCCAAACCATGTGTATGCCCTGGACAAGGCGCTGTACGGATTGAAGCAAGCACCCCGCGCATGGTACGAGAGACTATCCCTGTTTCTTCTGTCACATGGATATGTCAGAGGAGAGATAGACAAGACTCTCTTCCTCCTGAAGGAAGGCAATGACACTCTAGTGGTTCAGGTATATGTTGATGATATTATCTTTGGCTCAACTAACCCTAGACTTGTCAAAAAGTTCACAGATTTAATGTCAAGCGAATTTGAGATGAGTATGGTGGGAGAATTGAAGTATTTTCTAGGACTTCAAGTAGCACAAGGAGAAGATGGAACTCGGATCCATCAGCAGAAATACGTGAGAGAAATCCTAAAGAAATTTGGGATGGAGTCCGCCAAAACGTGTGCTACACCTATGTCACCCAATGACTCCCTAGCAAAGGATGAATCCTCCCCTCAAGTGGATCCGACTCTCTACAGGGGGATGATAGGTTCACTCTTGTATCTTACAGCTAGTAGACCTGACATTTTATTCAGTGAATGTCTATGTGCCAGATTTCAGGCAGATCCTAGAGAAACTCATGTCAAAGCCGTGAAGAGGATTTTGAGGTACCTGAAAGGGACGGACGATCTGTGCCTATTCTATCCGATGGGAGGAGACTTACGTCTGATGGCCTACACAGATGTTGACTATGCAGGATGCAAGACAGACAGGAAGTCTACGTCAGGGATGGCGCAGTTTCTTGGACCATGCCTGATTTCATGGGGATCCAAGAAACAGTCATCCATTGCTTTATCCACTGCCGAGGCTGAGTATATCGCAGCCGCAGCCTGCTGTGCACAACTGCTATGGATAAAACAACACCTAAGTGATTATGGCGTTCATCTTGATTGTGTCTCGATTCTATGTGACAACACTAGTGCCATAAATATTTCGAAAAATCCGGTACAGTTTTCACGCACCAAACACATAGAAATCAGATATCACTTTTTACGTGACTGTGTAGAGAAAGGTGCCATTGCCATGGAATATTGTAGAACTGAGGAGCAGATTGCAGACATTTTTACGAAAGCTTTACACATGGAACCCTACGAGAAGCTAAGGCTTGAACTAGGTATGACTTCTCTTCCCTAGTCTGTACTTCATGCTGAATTCCCTCGATGATTGGCTAGATTAGTCTGCATGATGGATTGCCGGGTGTGAAGTTGTTGCATATGTAGTTGATGACTGTGTGAAAGTTGTTCTATGAGGTCACCACCGTATGCATGATAAATAAGATTACTAACTTGCATACCATGAGCATGACACATACTTCCCTTCAGCCCAAAAGAGACTTCCAAATTTGAACCCACAATATAAGCCATGGAAGTACTCTAAGACTAACCCTAGCCTCTTATGTGTGGAGAATAAATGTTTAGCCCGTTGATGTTAAAAACTATTTTTTGGTTTTCTCCACACTACATGAAATTGCTTTGTCATGATTTGGTGAATTTTTATTCTTGAATGTGTGGTGTTTTATTGTACCATTTGGGTAAACCTAGCGCACCACACCCAAACCTTGTGAAAACCATGAGACAAAATCGGGGTTAACTCAGCATTGGTTCAGACTGGTTCAATAAGATGGATTGTGGCTGGTTCAATCAGATGGAGTGTTGGTAAGTGCCGTTTGGAGGGTTAGTGGCTGCCAGCAAGAAAAGAAGTTAAAGGTGATACTTGATGGCGATTAGAATGACCCGTATGAAGAAAAGCAAAAGTTGTGTCTACAGCACAGTTGTCATCACTGCGTCGCTTCGGACATGATGGCTGATGGTCTGTATGGCGTGGAAAAATAGCAAGGTCTCGATATTAGAACAATCTGAAGCAATTAGGGTTTTAAATACCCGCAGATGGCCATGTGGCAGAAAACTGTTGAGTGAATTCAAAATTTGGGAGTTACACGTGGCAGTTTAACTATTGCCTAATTCTGGTTTTGGAAGGAGAATTAAATATGCAGTTCTTTTGGAAGTTGAAAATTAAATCTTGCGAGATTCGAGGATGCCAATTGGAATTCAGAAATTGAAAAAGAAATTTCTAGGGTTTCTCACAGTATAAAGAAGAGAAGCAAAGGCGGAATCTTGGCATCTATCAGTCAGAAGTTGACTGGATGAAGGACTTGAGGAGCAAAGTTGTTATTCTTGAGACATTGCCAGCTCTGCCGAAGGGAGCTGAGGATTCTGCAGATGTGAATCTGGGGCACTGAATTCAGATCAAGGAGGAGCTGAATAGTCAGCTGATATTTGTGGCCACTGAGGTGGTTGACCAGTTGAAGACCGTGTTCCGCGGTTAACTCTGGATTTGTCTCATGGTTGCCCCTCCTTACTATCCCCACCACATCTGCCATCTTCTTTGATAATTTTTCTTTCGTTGTCATGCTCTGTGTCTGCTTGGTAGTCGTTAAATTTTTAGTATGCTGTGTGTGTTCCCTCTGGGGCACTTTTGCTCGTTATGAATGAAGTATGCAGTTTCTTTCCATTGCATGAATGTCTTTACTTGCATTCTTTTTGATGATGCCAAAAGGGGGAAGATAACATGAGTGCATTACTTGAGGGGGAAGTTGTTACTGAAAATCAAACTGGATGTCCATCAAAGGGGGAACTGTTAAGCGACCGTAGATCTGTCTGTTGAATCTGTCTGCCTAACTTAAATTGAATGAATATCTATCTGATGGAATTGTGATTGCTGTGAAATACATGCCATGGATTTCTTGTCTTTTGAAGAAGTGTTTGTCATCATCAAAAAGGGGGAATTTGTTGGAACCCTTTGGTTTTGATGATTACAAACACTTAACTAATGTGATGTCCAAGTGTGCAGAAATCCATTAATTGAACTGCATGTGAAGATCCGTGAAGATAGGAATAAAGATATCGAATAAAGACATTAAAGATTCATGAAGATATCAAATTGAGATTCACGGATGAATGCTGATTGATTGCTGATTGAAGAAAATATTGATGGCAGACATGAATGCAAATATTGATTACTGATTAAAGAGAATATAATTGCTGATTGAAGCAAATTGATGGCAGACTTAATCACAAGGATTGATTGCTGATTGAATTCATTGAAGGCTAATTGAAAAGCATTAATGACTGGAATATCTGCAGGGCAGATATGGAAAGGTCGAATTAATGCAGAAGACCATTAAGGAAAGAATTCATTATGAATTTGAAGTATTTTGGAAAGCTGATCGGCGGCAATATTGAACTTGGACTGCGAGGTCAGCTCACACCCTATATAAGGATGAAGGAATCTCAGAAGTGAGGTTCGGCGTTTTTGGAGAGCAAGGAGCTATTGCATTGGACTAACGACAGTAGAAGGAGAATCTGAAGCTTGCACTTAAGGAGACGAATTGCCGGCAACGCACGCACGAAGGTTCAAACAAGTAGATCAGATTATTTCGTGTCGGATTGAGTAGAGGTCATCAAATAGAGTCTCGTGAAAAGACCTAGTTTGTAAACCCTACAAGTATATCGGAATAAGAAATAATCTGATTCAAAAATCTTTTCGGAGACGAAAGGTAGTGGTTTTCACCGAGTTACAGTTGTGATAAGGTTTCCACTATATATTAGCGTGTAGTAAATTTTCAGTCGATATTTTCCTGCTTAATTATATTTCCGCTGCCGACCATCTGACGGAAAGCACTTTGTGACTTCCATCTGACGGACGGCTAACACTAACGATCCAACAGTTTTTCACGAAATGAACAAGTATTACACGATAATACGTGCTATAATAACCGAAAATGCGTATAGTGAAAAACGAGCGGAGAATTTACGGATTAACCAATTTAAAGAGAATATATGTAATTATAGTGAAAAGTGCTCTTTTGTCATTATATTTGTACGTGTATATATTGAAAGCTCTTATAGCCACACATGAAAACAAGGCTCCATTTCTAACACAAATGGCTCTATTATTTTCTTAGAAGGTTTTTTAAAAGAAATTTGTCATGAAGAGTGGACAATCCAAACTCATGACATAATATGCATCTAAGTGTTCGAACCGTCGACCTTCTGATTTGACGAAGACTATAGCCGCTAGACTGCTACCCCTTCTCTCCTAAGTAGGTTCTTAGCAGGCAGTTGGAAAATATGATTGTCAATTACGAAGGACATTTGATGGATCGTTAGTGTTAGCCGTCCGTCAGATGGAAGTCACAAAGTGCTTTCCGTCAGATGGTCGACAGCGGAAATATAATTAAGCAGGAAAATAATGAACTGAAAAATACTGCACACGGATATATAGTGGAAACCTTATCACAACAATGATAAGGTGAAAACCACTACCTTTCAGATTCCACTGAAAGGATTTTCGAAACCGATTACTTTATATTCCGATATACTTGTAGGGTTTACAAACTAGGTCTACTATCGAGACTCTATTTGATGACCTCTACTCAATCCGACAAAGTAATCGTTTTGTTTCTCAAACCTCCGTGTGTGCGACTTCAGCAACCTTGCTCCAGGAATGCAGTCGCTCCGTTCTTCTCAAGAGAACGCCATGCCTCAGTGCGTGTAATGCCGGCGGTGCTGCTCCTCGTATGCAAGAGCTTATCTCTCTAAAACCAGCCGCGACCTACTTCTGATACCGTCGCTTTTCTGCTCAATCTCGCCACCTTATTCTGAGATTTCTTCCTCCTTATATAGAGTATAAGCTTGATCTCATAGTCCAAGTAGTCATGCCGTTGAACTTGTCAAACCTCTCCAGATTCGTAATTAATTCCACATTAATTCGGCCTCTTCATATTTGTAATGAATTCCTTTCTTAATGCTTCACACATTAATTGGCCTCTTCATGTCTGTAGTAAATCCATTCCTTAATAGCTTCCCACATAAATTCGGCCTTTCCATATTTGAATTCATTCCTTAATAGCTTTTCAATTCAACCGGCTCTTCAATTACTTTCTAATTTGTCTTCAATCAGCAATCAAACCTTAAGTAAATCTGCCATAAGTAATTGCTTCAATCAGCAATCAATCTGTGATTAATTCTGCCATAAGTAATTGCTTCAATCAGCAATCAATCTGTGATTAATTCTGCCATAAGTGATTGCTTTAATCATCAATCAATCTGCATGTATTCTTAATTGGATATCTTCATGGATTTCTGCACACTTAAACACCACATTAGTTAAGTGTTTGTAATCATCAAAACCAAAGGGTTCCAACAAATTCCCCCTGTTTGATGATGACAAACACTTCTTCAAAAGATAAGAAATCCATGACAAGTATTCCAAACTATCACAAGTCTAGCAGACAGCATAATTCCATCAGATAGTTATCTTCAGTTATTAGTTTCGCAGACAGGTCTACAATCGCTTAACAGTTCCCCCTTAGATGGACATCTAGTTTGATTTTTAGTAGTGACTTCCCCCTCAGGTAATGCACTCATGTTATCTTCCCCCTTTTGGCATCATCAAAAAGAATGCAAGTAAAGACATCCATGCAATGGAAGGAGAATGCATACTTCACTAATAACGAGCAAAAGTGCCCCAGAGGGAACACACACAGCATACTGAAAATTTAACGACTACCAAGCAGAACACAGAGCATGACAACGAAAGAAAAGTCATCAAAAACATGTGGTAGATATGGAGGGGATAGAAGGAATGGGGCAACCATGAGACAATTGCAGGGTTAACCACGGAGCACGGTCTTCAACTGTCCAACCACCTCAGTAGCCACAACCTTCAGCTAGCGGTTCAGTTCCATTAACTCCTCCTTAATCTGAGTACAATGAGTCAGATTCATGTTTGCTGACTCCTCAACTTCCTTCACCCGGTCTCAAGAATAGCAACTTTGCTTCTCAGTTCCTTCACCCGGTCAACCTCTGACCCCTTCAGCACCTTATCTGCCATGGATTCCAGACTAGTCACTTTTTCTGCCAACACCTCTACCTTCCCTGACATGGCCTTTTGATCGGTTGTAATTTAGCGTCAATATTCGAATAGAATTCAAATACTATTGCTAGTCACGATTAATCAAAACAATTTATATTGACTCGGGAAACCCAAGGTCGTACCCAAAAGACAGGTGATTAAACTAATGGTGCTAACGATTAAATTCGGAAAGTCTAATGGTTTGGGGGGGATTGTTCCTCTTGAGAGGGTGATAGCAAGATTCTACTATCCAAATTAAAGGTTTGATCGAGAGAAAAGGGTAAAAATCAATTCAAAGATGACTAGGGATCTAATTTTCCACCTAGACAATTATTGTGATAGTAAATGGGGATGCCAACGATGAAATCACATGCACATGTTTAGAATTTGGCTATTGCAACATTAATACCAAGTTCAACTCACGCTACAACTTAGTATAAAGAGGTTGCATCTCGCATAATGCCTCACACTCACGCTCTATTGGCATTATAGAATATGAATATCTAGTCTCACACTCACGCTCTATTGACTAGATGATCATACTCTTGTTAGGTCCGAGCCATTCTCATTAGAATAAAAGTGTCGCCATGTAACACAAAAACCCTAATGCTTCTTCATTTAGATCAATTGAAATCATGCTTTTCAACGCAAGTTACATCAAACATGAAATCAAGCATAATTGCTATTGAGGACTTCTCACAAACACCTTATAGGCAATTCGAAACATTAGGTTCAAATGAAGAAGAGTCATATGCAAATCATTCATCAATAGCATCCATAATATTTACAATATCACAAACATGTCTAAGGGGTCCATAGATCCCCAACCAAGGTCACTACTCACTCATGGTGAGATTACAATCAAAAACAACAATAGATGAATAGAAAAACATGTAGATGATGGAGTTTAGGAATCTAGAACCAATATGGAGATTCGATACGAAGGATGATCCGATCCAAGTGTTGTTGATGACTCTAGAAAATCTGGCTTCTTCTCCAAGCTAACTTCTCCCAAAATTCCCAGCAAAATCCCAGAAGTCCCAGCTCTCAAACGGCCCCCCTCAGTTTAGAAACCCTAAGTTTCTTTTTATACCCCAATAGAAAAATCTGATTTTTACGACTTCATGCGAACGCATGGATGAATCATGCGCTCGCATGACTGCCTAAAAGTTGGTCATGCGAGCTTGGGCTTGAGGCATGCGCTCGCATAAGAATCTTATGCGACCGGTCCCTTTCATGTGAACGCATGAATGAATCATGCGAACGCATGACCTCTTTCCGGTCCGAATTTGGTCTTGGCGTCAACTAGAGAGTTGTAGCCCTTTGAGTTAGCTTTCCAACAAGCTTTGAATCGACCAAATCGGACATCGGACACGCCCTGTACGTCCAAAACACTCCGGCAAGGTCGGTCTCATGCGCCCGCATGAAAATGTCATGCAACTGGTTTATGTTGTGCGAACGCACAGGGGCGACTGTGCGAACGCATAAGGCTGTTTGGCAATCTTAACCTCCGAATTTGGTCTTGGCGTCAACTAGAGAGTTGTAGCACTTTGAGTTAGCTTTTCAACAAGCTTTGAATCGACCAAATCGGACACCAATTGCGATCTGTAAGTCCAAAATACTCCGGCGAGGTCTGCGTGTCTCGTGATGCCCGAAAATCCATAGTTTTGCTCCGAACGCTCGGTTTTGCTCCAAAATCACTGCTAACTTGTGTTCTCAGCTAAAACTCTGTAATTGGCCTGAAATGAACCACAAAACATCAAATAGCAAGTGAAATCGTAGAGGAATGACCGAAACAATAAGCATAGAGGACGCCTAAAATGCATATATTTCAGTGCTATCACCTTTAGAGCCTCAAGCACCGCTGCCGATCCCTCTTCTGGATTCAGGGGTTGCTGTTGCAATGGCTCGACCTCCTGCGGTGCAGCCGGCTTTGAAGTGGTTATCCGATCGTTCTGCCACCCCCTGGCTTCATCAAACTTCCACCCAATATTATTAAGGGTCTCCATACCGAGAACAGTAAACATGACACTCTCCACGTGTGGCTGATAGATGCCAAGATGACCCAGCATTTTCAATTGAAAAAGGCCAATCGGCATCCTCGAATCTCGCAAGATTTAATTTCCAACTTCCAAAAGAAACTGCACATTTAAATCTCCTTCCAAATCTGGAGTTAGGCAATAGTTAAGCCGCCACGTGCAACTCCCAAATTTTGAATTCACTCCACAGTTTTCTGCCACATGGCCATCTGCAGGTTTTTAAAACCTTAATTGCTTCAGATTGTTCAAAATCGAGACCTTGCTGGTTTTCCACGCCATAAAGACCATCAGCCATCATGTCCGAAGCGATGTAGTGATGATGACTGTGCTGCAGACGCAGCTTTTGCGTTTCACCATACAGGTCATTATAATCGCCATCAAGTGTCACCTGTAACTTCTTTTCTTGCTGGCAGCCACTAACCCTCCAAACGGCACTTACAGACAATCCATTTGACTGAGCCAGCCACAATCCATCTGATTGAACTAGTCTAAACCAATGCCGAGTTAACCCCGATTCTGTCTCATGGTTTTCACAAGGTTTGGGTGCGGTGCGCTAGGTTTACCCAAGTGGTACAATAAAACACCACACATTCAAGAATAAAAGTTCACCAAATCATAGCAAAACAACGTCATGCAGTGTGGAGAGAACAAAAAAAACATGTAACATAACATGCTAAGCATTTATTCTCCACACATAAGAGGCTAGGGTTAGTCTTAGAGTACTTCCATGGCTTATATTGTGGGTTCAAATTTGGAAGTCTCTTTTGGGCTGCAAAGAATTATGTGTCATGCTCATGACATTTGCTAGCTAGTAATCTCATTTAGCATGCATGCAGTGGTGGCCTCATAGAACAACTTTCACACAACATCAACTACATACGCAGCACTTCCACACATGGTAGCTTAACATGCAGACTAGTCTAGCCAATCATCGAGGGAATTCAACATGGAATGCAGACTATGCAAGAGAAGTCATACCTAGTTCAAGCCTCAGCTTCTCGTAGGGTTCCCTGTGTAAAGCTTTCGTAAAAATGCCTGCAATTTTGCTCCTCTTTCATGGCATTGACCCATTCTGGGTCTTTAAGCGCTTCTGCTACTGTCTTTGGTTCTACAAGCGAGACAAAGGAAGCGAATTCACAAAAATTACATAGGCCATCAAGATCTACCTGTCCTTTCTTTCCACAACATCGTTTTGCTGTGCTGTCCGTGGGGCGGAAAAGTTGTGATTAATAACCTTGTTTCTGATCAGGTGCGCTTTCCACCTCGGGTAAGCCAACTACCAATTCCTTCTGATGGAGTTTGTGCAGTAGCCTCATACTTGCATGCCCAAACCTCCTGTGCCACAAGATGGATCCTTCTGTAACACTTGATAGACACAGTTCTTCTTCAGGGACAAAATCTGGATCAACAGTGTAGATTTCGTTCACATGGATTCCTCTCAGAACTGTCTTCCCACTCCAATTGCTATCACCTTTCCTTGCTTTTATTTCCGAAGATTATACTTTCTCCGGAGTGTTTATGGAGCGAGTCGAACCATCCTAGATTCCCTGTCATATGCTTTGAGCAGCCACTATCTAAGTGCCGGGGACGGGACCACACTCCTTCCTGCAAGGAAAAGATTAGTTTTTCCGAACCCAGACAAGCTTGGGCTTACTGGGTTTAGGAGTAAATTTAGGAGCAGAAACAGAATAAGATGGAAAAAATGCATCATGGTTAGTCAGGTCAATCTTTCGCCTAGGTGTATTCCTCGGTCTGCCATAGGCGGCTGGGTCATAGTGGGGGCGGAAGTGAGTAGCTCTGCCTTCCTTCCAGTAGGTATTGACCTCCTTCGGATGTCTGACTTCTGGATAGTGGTCGTGGGTGGACACCCAGTTTTGGTTCCTTTCGTATGCATCCTTCAGTCGTGGACATTCAGGTCTGTAGTGCCCAGAGTGTCCACAATGCCAGCATATTCTATGGCATGAAAGACCAACATACTTGCTTCTGCCAGGTGGAACGGACCTCTTGTTCTTCCTTGCCTGGAAGTCAATTGTTGGGGGCTTGCGGCTCTGACTCTGCTTTTGCCATATTTCATAGCCTTTCCTTGCCTTGTAAGGGACAGAGTCCTTATCATGGATATGGTATCCCTCATGTGGACTGGCTTCCCTTCTCGTCTGCTTGGTGGTCTGAGGCCTTCCTCTCTGGTGTGAACTTCCACCTGGTTCTGTCATTTTTCCTTTTCCTTTGGCGGCCTTCTTCTTTGCTGCCTCTTCCTCTTCATATCCAAGTCCATGTCTGACAAAGCTCTTCTCGAAGTTCCTCTTTTCTTCTTCAACTCTTTTAGCATGCAGCTCACGATTCCATTCCTCCTTCCTTGCTGACTCTTCTCGTCTAAGGTCAACGACTGTCTGAAGGAGTTCCTTGTTATCTTGCTGGAGATTGATAAGCTCTTCTTCCAACTCCTCAGCCTTTGATTTGAAGTCGACAAACTCAGTGTTTCCGACTGTCATACGTTTCAGTTCATCACTTAGCTCATTGATCTGATTCTCTCTTCCTTTGCAGGAATGGCATTTGCACACATGCTCTGCCATCTCTCTTTCAAGACGCATGGTTTTGGTTGACCAGAGACGGTTTTCCTCAATGTCATCGTGATGTTCTTGTTCCATTTCTGCCAGTCTGTCCTCCAGATCTCGGTTTTTGGCTACGACTTTGGCTATGGTTTCTGCAAGATCAGATTCAGAAAATACTTTGTCAACGAAAGAATCTGTTTCCATTACCTCACTAGATGTGGTATGAGCCATCAAGCAGGGCTCCTTATAACGTTTTCCGTCGTCGCTATCCCCATCCGAGTCTCCCCATGCAGTAAACATAGCTTGGGCTGGCTTTGGTGCAGCTGGTTCAGCCTGCTCTAGCTTTGGGGCCGCTAGTTCTCCTTTCTTTTTGCTACGGCAATCTTTAGACAGATGCCCCTTCTTCTGGCAGTGGTAGCATGTGCTATCTTCCCTCTGTCCTGGGTTCCCTCTGTCTTCACTTGATGTAGCATCTTTGTTCCATCTGGAGGAGTTGCCACGATTTCCTCCTGATGGACCTCTACTGAAGTTCTGTCCTTCTTTGCCGAAGCCAACCATTGCAAGTGCTTTCGTTAATAGAGCGATGTCATCGTCTTCCTTCTCTGGTAACCCTTCAACGAGATCTCTTTCCACTGTCTGACCAATGGCCTGGGAGTTGTCAGTCTGTCTCCTGGCCATCTTCCTTTCCCTGATTCCCGCTTGACTCTGAAGGTTGGCTACCAGCTCTTCCAGTGTGGTGTCCTTTATTCCCTTTTGAGCCTGTAGTGCTAATGTCACATGATCCCAGTTTGAGTTCAGGGCCTGCATGAACTGGTGAGTGATTTTCCACTCAGGGAGCTTCTCATTCAGGTATTCCAGCTGTCCAACTATGACTTGGAACCTGGTGTAGAAATCGTCCAGGGATTCATCCTCCTTTTGCATGACCGTCTCATAGTCTTTGATAGCAGCTAGAATCCTATTCCTCTTGATATCCTCGTTTCCACCGTACAGCCTTGTGAGTCCATCCCACATATCCTTAGCGGTCTTATACATGGCCACCTTGAATTGATCTCCGGGAGAAAGGGCCATGTAGAGCACTTTCTTGGCTCTGGCATTCTTCTCTAGACATTTGTAGTCGTCATCTGTATAGTTGGCCTTGGCCTTTTCTATCGGCTTTTCAGGATCGGTCTTGTCAAGAATGGGGAAGGGACCAGTTTCAATAACCCTCCAGAGTTGTCCGTCCAGCGAGCAGACATGGGCCTCAAATTGGTCTTTCCACCAGTCAAATTGCCCTGGCTTTAGCAGCGGCGGTTTCCAGAACGAGTCGTTGATTGATGACATAGTTTTCCTGCAAAGCTAACACACAAATCTAGAGTCCTCGGCTCTGATACCAATTGATGGATCGTTAGTGTTAGCCGTCCGTCAGATGGAAGTCACAAAGTGCTTTCCGTCAGATGGTCGACAGCGGAAATATAATTAAGCAGGAAAATAATGAACTGAAAAATACTGCACACGGATATATAGTGGAAACCTTATCACAACAATGATAAGGTGAAAACCACTACCTTTCAGATTCCACTGAAAGGATTTTCGAAACCGATTACTTTATATTCCGATATACTTGTAGGGTTTACAAACTAGGTCTACTATCGAGACTCAATCCGACAAAGTAATCGTTTTGTTTCTCAAACCTTCATGTGTGCGACTTCAGCAACCTTGCTCCAGGAATGCAGTCGCTCCGTTCTTCTCAAGAGAACGCCACGCCTTAGTGCGTGTAATGCCGGCGGTGCTGCTCCTCGTATGCAAGAGCTTATCTCTCTAAAACCAGCCGCGACCTACTTCTGATACCGTCGCTTTTCTGCTCAATCTCGCCACCTTATTCTGAGATTTCTTCCTCCTTATATAGAGTATAAGCTTGATCTCATAGTCCAAGTAGTCATGCCGTTGAACTTGTCAAACCTCTCCAGATTCGTAATTAATTCCACATTAATTCGGCCTCTTCATATTTGTAATGAATTCCTTTCTTAATGCTTCACACATTAATTGGCCTCTTCATGTCTGTAGTAAATCCATTCCTTAATAGCTTCCCACATAAATTCGGCCTTTCCATATTTGAATTCATTCCTTAATAGCTTTTCAATTCAACCGGCTCTTCAATTGCTTTCTAATTTGTCTTCAATCAGCAATCAAACCTTAAGTAAATCTGCCATAAGTAATTGCTTCAATCAGCAATCAATCTGTGATTAATTCTGCCATAAGTGATTGCTTTAATCATCAATCAATCTGCATGTATTCTTAATTGGATATCTTCATGGATTTCTGCACACTTAAACACCACATTAGTTAAGTGTTTGTAATCATCAAAACCAAAGGGTTCCAACAACATTGTTTAGATTTTGTCATTTCTGATTTTGCAAAGCATATAAAAAACAACCATGTTTCAATAACTGAAAACGTAAACTTTATCATTTTGCAATTAACAACGCTGCACCGGATATAAATGTGATGCTCATGCACGAAACTAGGGAAGTAGTGCGGAATTTCATACTTAATCACATGTCAAGTACCAAATACGAAAACAGTTGATACACCCATTGACAAATAAGGCAACTTAAAGAGTATCTTCATAGCTTAGTTTCACAACCTTCATTAATTGACTGCTTCAAAAAGTATCTTATTTATGTGACGATCCACTGTGAGAGAATCAAAATAAGCAGTGTAGTAGAAGCTCTTAGCCACTATGAGAAACGTACTCTCATCATGTGAGGAGGACTTGTTCTCCAACACTAATTGCACGAGAAGCTGCATCCCTGAATCTATTTGCGCACTCATCATCCTAGTACTTTCTCCATCCTCACGGGTCGTCGACTCTCCGTTAACACCAAGCTGAGAAAGAAATGTCACAAGAAAAACAGCTAAAAGTTATATAGAGCCATTGACAGTGCATCATATCTGAGTGAGGATTGGCGAGCAGACCTGCCGCATGTTCCACTGGCGAAGTTGGGTGCAGAGCTCGTTCGTGACAGACCAAAGCTAGGATACACATGATCGGTGTCACATTTTCTCCTAGTGCAGATGTTGAATGGTTTGCACTAGCAACTCGGCTTCATTTCCATACACGGAACATATCACCTCAGCATCGGAGTCTGCAGTCCTCAACCATTTCTCCCACTGCATTGCTCACAACTTGTTCTTATGAAGAAAAGCAAAAACATATAAATATGAATGCCAAATTAGTACTCACTGCTTGAACCAGAAGAGTTAAACATTCTGCTCCGTTTGCCACTCGCAACTCCATCGACAATTCATGTAGGAGCTTACGCAAGCTCAATGCTAGCTCTCGTCCAACATTGTATGGATCTGAACAAATCCTGCAGTAAATCGATACACCAAAACACTTGCAGGTTTATTTCTTGGTGCATTTTACAGTTTTGAAGATCCAAATGACAACTCTTACCAGCTAGACTCGGAGTTGGCCCAGTTGACTACAGATGACAGCTCTTCTAAGAAGAGCGTTTTCTTGCAAGTTTCGCCGGAGTCTTTATGTGAGCGAAAGTAAGAAATGATTGACTCGATGAGTATGGATGACTTGGCCCACGCGAGCTGCGCTATGCAGCGCTCTGGTTCAAAAATACTGGCAGCTGCTAGATAATAAGATACCAGTACATTCCTTGGTCTTATTCCCAAGGTCCTAAGAATTTTGTTTTCTGCATACCTCCTGAAATCCCAAAGAAATAAAAACATAGAATTTTACTTGAGAATTAAGGCGGTGAACAAATATTTGGATCTCAGTGAAAAGGAAAATTTACTTTTGCAAGGCATCCCATTCTAGCTGATGAATGGCTTGGCAATTGTTGTAGTCAGATTTTGCTAGTTCAAGGTATGTGTTGTTTGCTGCTTTCGGCAGCCTACAAAAAATGTAGTCAGTAACTTTTTTAGGCCACTGTGGAGAACATGCTTCATAATGCATATTGCTGTAAAGCAATATATAAGCTATGAAAATTGTGTGATCGGAATTTTTAAGAGGACCTGTAAATATTCTTTGCGATACAAGCATCATCTTCACCCCCATATTGATCGATAAATACCCTAGCCTCCAATCGTGGCAAACTGGCGTACCATGGAACATCCAATGCGTATCTGATCTGTTTTCTCATTTTAACAGATTCCAATTTACAATTCCATATGGAAAAGGAAAATAAAATAAAAAAGAAGAAGAAAAGAGAGTTGCTGCTGGTAGTTTACATACCTCACCAGGTAAGTCCTTGAGTATCATCCATTTATCGAATATTTCACCACAAACTTGTTTGTTTCTTAAGAAATCAAATGAGAAGGTTTTGGCTTCCTCCAGGATGGTCTCACCTGGAAACTGCACCTAAGAGGCCCTGTAGAGATTATACATCACTGTTGGACCCTCCAACATCTGTCCTGGGAAGCACATAAACTCGTCGCCTTTTTTAAAGTTCCTAATCACATCTGTTGATGAATAAGTTTATTTTCTGATGAGAAGTGCTGTTGGACCCTTTGTGTTTTGATGATAACAAACACTTAGCTAATAACTGACTTGAGTATGCAGAAATCACACTGTCTGACAGAAACGTAACTGGACATCTCTGAGAGAGCTCAGCGCTACGAGAGAGATGAGATCTACGAGAGAGATGGGATCTGCGTGAGAGACGAGATCAGCACCGACTTTGGATCGGATCAGGGAAGATATACTCGAGATACAAATTGAAGATATACAAGTATATAAGCGCAATATTTGACGAGAGATGTTGATATCGGTATATACACAAGATATACGATTCAATATTATGACGGGAAGATACGCGCCAGATTTGGAAAGGAAATAAGTGACAGGGTTAAGATATGGAAATATCTTAACCAAATCATATCTGCTGGATAGCAATCGGATCTGAGACAGAGATCAGATCTGCCGAGTGAAGACGACTATAAAAGGAGGAGGAGTATTCAGTCCTAAGTTCGGCTTTTTAGAGAGAGCAATTGGAGATTGAAGAGACGATCAATTCCGGAGCTGACGAAGTGCTGCTGTGTGCGGACAAGATCAAGATCGAGTTAGGTGATATTAGAATTGAGTAGAACAGTTAACTGTCACTGAGTGAGACAGGTTGTAACGTTCTACAAGCATATTCATTAATCAATAACATCGATCTTGAAGCCCTTCTGGAACTGTCCAGAAGGCAAGTGGTTTTCAGCCTGTTGCAAGGATTGCAATAAGGTTTCCACTCTAAATCTGTGAGCATTTACTTTCCGTACTATTTCCTGTACTTGTGATAATTTCCGCTGCCATCTGTCTGAGAGATACCACTCTGGGATCTCCCTCACATAGACGGCTAACCTAACGATCCAACAATTGGTATCAGAGCGAGGTTCTAGATTGTGTGTGTTAGCCTCTGCAGGAAATCATGTCTGGCGGAAACGTTTCGTTCTGGAAGCGGCCAGTGCTCAGCCCGGGAGAGTACGACTGGTGGAAGGATCAGTTCGAAGCCCATTTCTGTTCCCTGGATGGGAAGCTGTGGCGTGTGTTTGAAAAGGGTAACTTCCCTATTCTGGATGTGACAGATCCCGCCAATCCGAAAGAGAAGGAGAAAGACAAATACACCGAAGCTGACTACAAAGCTCTCCAACAGAATGCCAGGGCCAAGAAGGTTCTGTACATGGCCCTCTCACCGGGAGATCAAGTGAAGATGACTGTGTACAAGACTGCCAAGGAACAGTGGGATGGTCTTGCTAGGCTATACGAGGGAAATGAGGACATAAAGAGAAATAGAATTCTAGCAGCCACAAAAGACTACGAAACAGTCGAGCAACGTAAGGACGAATCCCTGGAGGACTTCTACACCAGATTTCAAGTAATCATCGCACAGCTGAACTCCCTGGATGAGAAACTCCCACAGTGGAAAATAACCCATCAGTTCATGCAAGCTCTCAGCTCCAGATGGGATACAGTGACTACAGCCCTCCAGGCTCAAAAGGGGATCAAAGATATCACCCTGGAAGAGCTGGTGGCGAATCTGCAAAGCCAAGCTGGGATATCAGAGAGAAAGATGGCCAGGAGACAAGCTGGAAAATCTCAAGCTATAGCACTGAAAGTGGAGAAGGCCTTGGACATAGCCCAAGTAAGCCTGCCATCTAAAGGTGAGGACGAGGAGATAGCTCTTCTCTCGAGAGCCTTCAAGATGGCGACCACAGGCAGAACACAAAACAGAGATGTCTCTGGCGGAGGACGAAATAACCAAAGGGGGAACAAGGGAGCTACCTCAGAGGAAAGCAAGACAAAGGCAGGAGCAAAGGAAGAAAGAATCTGCTATCACTGCCAGAAAAAGGGGCATCTTGCTAGAGATTGCTACAGCAAGTAGAAGGGTGAACCACCTGCCCCGAAGGAAGCTCAAGCCATGTTCGCTGCCTGGGGTGACTCAGACGAGGAACATAGCGATAGGAAGCGAGCTAAGGAGCCATGTCTGATGGCAAGATCCACGAACGATGAGGTAAATGAATCTGATTCCTTTATCGATCAAGTCTTCAGTGAATCTGACTTTGCAGAAATTATTGCCGAACTGCTAAAGAAGATCACAAGCCTTAAGGAATAGCTTGAGATCATAAAAGATGAACATGACGACGACATGGAGAACAACCGCCTCTGGTCAACCAAAGCTATGCAACTTGAGAGAGAAATGGAGGAGCACGTCTGCAAATGCCACACTTGTGACGAAAGAGACACACAAATCAATATTTTGAGTGATGAACTGAGGTGCATGAGAATTGACGACACCAGGCCGATTGACGTCAGAACCAAGATGGTAGGATCAATTGAAGAATCAGTCAGGATCCAGTTGGATAACGAGGAACTCCGTCAGACAGTCGCAGATCTCAGACAAAAGGAGACGGAAAGAAAGAAAATCTGGCTACGAGAACTAGAAGCCAAGAAGGTTGAAGAGGTAAAACAAGATTACAAAAGAATGTTTGCCAGACCTGGACTTGGGTATATGGAAGAGACTGACAAAGAGGAAGCAAACAGAAGGATTGCCAAAGGAAAGGGATTGATGACTGAAGTCGGCGAGAGCTCGCGCCAGGTGAGAAAGCCGGAAGCCACAAGTCAGTTAGGAAGAGCAGCCACATCCCCAAAAGAGAGCCATCTCTATGACAGAGACTCTGTACCTTTCGAGGCTGGGAAAGCCTTTGAAATTTGGAAGAAGATGAGCTCCAACCGTCAACCATTCACGATTGACCCTCAGGCCCAAAGAAATAGGAGACCCATTCCCTTAGAAAGAAACAAGAAAACTGGGGTGCTTTACTATCGTGTCTGCTGGCGCTGTGGTCACTCTGGTCACTATAGATCAGGCTGTAAGAAACTGGAAGAAGCCAACGAGAGGTATCACAGTCATCAGAGAAAAGCCAGTACCGCTTATGTCCCTAGGAGAAAAGTTCCTCCCCACAGAAGGGAAGACAGAGGTGAATGGGCTCGCCTCACCACGACACAGCCACCTACGGATGGCCCAGGAGAACTCCCAGGAGGAGAATCAATCTTACTGATGATAACGATTCCCGTCCTTTAAAGTTTCCTCCTGTTGTTAAAACTGCCCCAAAACCCAGTAAGCCCAAGCTTGTCTGGGTTCGTAAAAACTGATTTCTCTCTTGCAGGACGGAGTGAGGATCAAGCCATGGTATCTGGACAGCGGATGCTCCAAACACATGGCAGGAGATCCAGGATGGTTCATCTCACTCCAAGCCTACTTCGGAGGAAGCATTATCTTCGGAAACAAGAGTACAGGTAAGGTCGTTGCAACAAGAGAGGTAAGAATTTCAGAAACAATCAAAGTTCGACAAGTTAGTCTGGTTGAAAACCTGAATTATAACCTGCTGAGTATATCACAATTGTGTCAACATGATAAAAATCAAGTGATATTCAACTCTAATGACTGTTTTGTGTAGTGCATTGAGACAGGAAAGGTAATTCTCAGAGGCGTCCGTGAGAATCAAATATACACCGTGGACCCAGAGTTCGTCCCTGAAGAGGAGCTGTGCTTGGCAAGCATAACCGCCGACACACTGCTGTGGCACAAAAGGTTTGGACATGCAAGCACGAGACTGATTCATAAGCTGCATCAGAGTGAACTGGTGATTGGATTACCCAAGGTAGAAAGCTCAATTGATCAGGTGTGCAGTGCATGTGCCACGGGCAAGCAAGTACGTACTTCGTTCAAGTGAAAACAATCAGTAAGTACTTCAGGTCCTCTTGACATGATCCACATGGATCTCTGCGGTCTAGTGAACGTCGTCAGCCGTGGAGGCAACATGTATATATTAGTCATCGTGGACGACTACTCCAGGTATACTTGGACCATTTTCTTGTGCTCTAAAGATGAAACATATTCTGAATTTGTCTCATGGTTGAAACTGATTGAAAACAAATTGAGTAAGAAGTTAGTATCCATTCGTACTGATAACGGAACCGAGTTCCAGAATTCCCAGTTTCTCTCCTTGTGCAGGACTGCAGGAATAGATCACAACTTCTCAGCACCACGAACTCCTCAGCAGAATGGGGTGGTAGAGAGAAAGAATAGGACTTTGGAAGACATGTCCAGGACAATGTTGATTGCCAGTGGCGTTCCCAAGGGGTTCTGGGCAGAGGCTTTGCATGCGGCCAGCTACATACTGAACCGAGCATCTCTACGATTTCTGATAGGAAAAACGCCGTACGAGCTGCTGCGGGGAAGAAAACCTAACATTGCTCATTTGAAAGTATTTGGCTGCAGGTGCTACGTGCATAACAATGGAAAGGACAATCTGGGAAAGTTCGATCCGAGGAGCGATGAAGGTGTGTTCGTAGGATATTCAAGTCATAGCAGAGCCTACAAGGTGTACAACCTGAGGATGGAACGGGTGGAGGAGAGCATCCACGTAACCTTTGATGAGTGCGCTATGATAGGTCACCTAGTGAAAGATCCTTCATCACAGGATGATGGAGAACTTCAGTTCACTGGTAGAGCTGACCCCGACTGGGAACCCACTCAAAGTGAGGTCATAGAACCAGCTCAAGAGACTGCTCAGACAGCTGATCAGGAACCCGTAGATGCTCAGACAGAGATGCCCGCTCAAGAACATGTTCCTGATGTCCATGTGACAGACATCAACGCTGAGCCTCCCAACGAAGAGGAGATTGCTAACAATCTCTCGCCTACAGGCACTGCAGAGGAACCAAGAACTACAAGGAGCGGGAGAGTTATTCTGCCCCCATCTAGGATGAGGGACTACCAGTGCTACACATCGCAGGATCAGGTAAGTCTGGATGATTTATGTCATTTCTGTGGATTTGCATCTTTTGTCTCTATTGCAGAACCAAAGTCAATAGCAGAAGCGCTGAAAGACCCAGAGTGGGTAAATGCCATGCAAGAAGAGCTACATCAGTTCGAAAGGAACAAGGTATGGCGACTGGTTCCTAGGCCGAATGACAAGAATGTAATCGGAACGAAGTGGGTCTTTCGAAACAAGATGGACGACAAGGGAGTTGTTGTGAGAAACAAAGCCCGCCTGGTAGTCAAAGGGTACAACCAACAAGAGGGGATAGACTACGATGAGACATTCGCCCCGGTTGCAAGGTTAGAAGCAATCAGATTATTGATTGCTTATTCGACTTACCATGGTTTCACTCTACAGCAAATGGATGTGAAAACGGCGTTCTTGAACGGAGTCCTGAAGGAGGAGGTATACGTGAGCCAGACACCAGGGTTTGAGGATCACACCCACCCCGATCATGTGCACATCCTTGACAAGGCGCTATATGGGCTGAAGCAAGCACCCCGTGCTTGGTATGAGAGATTGTCACAGTTCCTGCTATCTCACGGATATGTCAGAGGAGAGGTGGACAAAACTCTCTTTCTTCTGAAGGAAGGGAAGGACACTCTAGTTGTTCAGGTATATGCGGATGATATCATCTTTGGTTCAACTAACCCTAGACTTGTCAAGAAGTTTACAGACTTAATGTCAAGCAAGTTCGAGATGAGCATGGTAGGTGAGCTCAAGTACTTCCTTGGACTTCAAGTTGCTCAACAAGAGGATGGCACCCGAATCCATCAGCAGAAATACGTAAAGGAGATTCTAAAGAAGTTTGGAATGGAATCCGCCAAGACGTGTGCCACGCCGATGTCCCCAAATGAGACCCTGACAAAGGATGAGTCCTCACCAAGGGTGGATCCAACTCTCTACAGGGGGATGATTGGTTCTCTTTTATATCTCACTGCTAGTAGACCTGATATCTTATTCAGTGTTTGTCTGTGTGCAAGGTTTCAGGCTGATCCCAGGGAAACCCACGTGAAAGCAGTAAAGAGGATACTGAGATATCTGAAGGGAACAGTTGACTTATGCCTTCTCTATCCAAGGGGTGGAGACTTACGCCTGACAGCATACACTGATGCAGATTATGCGGGTTGCAAGACAGACAGGAAGTCCACGTCAGGGATGGCTCAATATCTTGGGCCATGTCTCATCTCTTGGCTTCAAAGAAGCAGTCGTCAATTGCACTCTCCACCGCTGAGGCGGAATACATTGCCGCTGCTGCTTGCTGTGCGTAGCTGCTATGGATCAGACAACAGCTAAGTGACTATGGTGTTATTACAAATTGTGCTAAAATTCTGTGCGATAACACTAGTGCTATTAACATCTCTAAAAATCCAGTACAGTTCTCACGAACTAAGCATATAGAGATCCGATATCACTTTCTACGAGACTGTGTTGAAAAGGGAACAATAGAAATGGAGTATTATAGAACCGAGGAACAGATAGCAGACATATTCACAAAAGCATTGCACAGAGAACCCTACGAGAAGCTGAGGCTTGAACTAGGTATGGTTTCTCTTCCTTAGAACTATGCTCATATGTTGCTCCCTCGGTGATTGGCTAGACTAGATGCATACAAGTCACGTCTGATGGAGATTATAACATGAACATTCTGTGCTAGTGAGTAAATAGGCTGTGTTCACACCGTATCCATGCATGCTAGCTATGTGATTGATGGTTGCATTAGAGATTGCAAAACATGAGATTCTGAATTTTTTTTTGCCCAAAAGAGACCTCCATAGTTGATCCCACGCTATAAGCCCAGGAGGTACTCTAGACCAACCTAGCCTATTTTCATGTGGAGTGCTCCTATGAGCCCGTTGATATGTTTTTTTCTGGAGTTGTTCCACATGAGGTATGAAGAAAATAAAACAGTATTTGGGTGATCCTACTTGCTTGTGCTTGATTGTGTGTGGGGTTATTTGTACCATTTGGGTAAAGTTAGCACACCATACCAAAACCTTGTGTACCCATGAGGCAAGTCAGACTGAGCTATCACTATGAAAGGTTCAACTTTGGCTGGGAAACAATCTATGTGACAGTTGTGGAGATGAGGGGATGTGTGTCTTCCGATAAAGATGGTTTGCAGTGGGGAGAGCTTAATCAACATCGAAAAGCGAACGGTTTTTGTTACAGGCAGTTGTCCCGTCTGTCGCACGGTTTTTATGAGGAGAAACGCACGCCTTCGATGGACACGTGTAGCCACCCCCTCAGGCGTGTAGCGGCTCAACGTGTGAGTGGGTGAATTTGACAAGTTTACTTATGTGAACCGTTTTTGGAAGGGATGAAACGGTGGAAATTGCGAAAAATCAGTGGGTAGGATATTTATTGCTAAAAAGTGACCGCTAGGGTTTGCAGAGGGTATAAGAAGAACGAAAGTCAAGTTTTTCGCCTCATCAATCTCAGACGACTATTTTCACTCTCTCACAAATCAACGTTCAGAAACTTTCCATGGCCGCCTCAAACCCTAGTTCCAGTCTCTCACCTGCGGCCGCCGCAGAACTTGCTGCTCAGTTGATTGCAAGGGGAGTCAATCCTCTCAGTTTGGAGACCATTCTCCAGTCCGTCACGCCGCCTACCTCCACTCCGACGGACTCTGCAGTGGCCAGAGACCTTGCTATGCTCGAAGAGCTTCGGGAGGATTCTCACTCCCAACGCCGTGTTAAAAAAGAGTCCTCGATTGCTGAGCGGTCCGCTGGCAAGCGCACGAGGAAATCTGCTCCTCCCTCGGCTCGGAAAAGTCACAGATCTGCTAGGCCATCTGCTCCGTTGGTTGTCGAAGATGACGAGTTGGATGGGAGTGCGGAGGAATCAGAAGAGGCCGTGAGGGGTTTTGCTCAAGAGTTAGTGCTCAACCGTGAATGGCTTGTGGAGTACAAGCTGGGAGAAATTGTGCAGTTGTTGGAAGCCCAAGGTTGGGGTGACTTGTTCAGGAAGCCAGTCTTCGTGGATGATAGGCTGGTGAAGGAGTTTTATTCAAAGTTCAGGCTGGAGGAGAAAAGCAAAGAAAATTTGGAGATTTGTGTAACTGTGAAGGGAGAAGTGTTCACATTGAACCTGAGGGAGCTGGCCACTATTCTGAAGGTGCCTAGGGTCGGGTACGGTGATTACGCCAAGGGCACGTGGCCAAGCTCAGTGGCTAAGCTAGATGTGTTCGCCCGGCTGGGGATGGATCCTGCTGCGAAAGGGATAAGGGAGACTGTTAGCATGGATGTGCTTCCAAGGATCCTCCACAGGATCCTAGTATCCAACATCACTCCAAGGAAGCAGAAACTTAATGTGGTTGTGTTTCAGGACATGCTGCTCGTAGACCAGATCCTGCAGAGGAAGCCAGTAAGTCTGCCGTTTCAAGTGATGCGCCACATGGACAACAACAAGGACAATCCCTCGAATGGATTGCCCTATCCTCAGTTCGTAAAGCAAATCCTGCAATACTGGGAAATCTACAGCCCCACCTCTGAGAAAGTGTTGTCTTCTGCCCTTGGTGATGAGCAGCTTCTCAAGCTGAGTCTGGAGTACTCTGCAGGAGAAGGATGGATTGTTCCACCCTCCCCGACCCCGTCCCCTATTGAAGAAGATGTTGTTGAAGTGACCCCCGTTGCTGATCCTGTGGGCGCAGCGGCTGTTCTCCCCACAGATTGCATGGGCGAGATGGTGAAGCTGTTGAAGGAGCTGAGGTCGGAGTTGCAGGGAGTACAGTCTGAGCTGAAGGATGTAAGGTCTGAATTGAAGGATGTGAAGGAGAAGTTGGTTGCCCTGGAGGTGGCAGTGGAGGTTGATTCGGGTGCCGTGTCGGCTGCAGTTGAAGGGTTTCCTGCGCAGATCAAGGGCCTTGCCACAGAGATTGTGGAACAGTTGAAGGTTCTGCTCCAGAGTGATGCCTAGTCTGGACAGTCTCATGGATCCCCTTTTTTTGACAACCCTCCCATATCTCCCCCTGTTTTTTTAAACTATTTTTTTTAATTTCATGTTTAAGACTTCTGTGCATTTTGACTTCTCTACTGCTTGTGTGGTGTCCGCGTGACACACTTATAACTTGTGAGCATGAATGACATGTTTTTCTTTCCATTGCTCGGTGTTCTTACTTGCAAATCTTTTTGATGATGCCAAAAGGGGGAAGAGATATATGTGCATACACTAGGGGGGAAAACAGTACCAAAGTTTAGGCGGGTGTCTATCTGAGGGGGAACTACGCTGGCTAGACTTTAAATAAAAATTTAGTGAATAAATTCTGAAGTAGCTAGCTGCTGTAGGGAAGTGTAGATGTGATTTCCTCACCATCGCTGCGTGTGTTTTCTCATCTGTGAAGAAGTGTTTGTCATCATAAAAAAGGGGGAATTTGTTGGACCCTTTGTGTTTTGATGATAACAAACACTTAGCTAATAATTGACTTGAGTATGCAGAAATCACACTGTCTGACAGAAACGTAACTGGACATCTCTGAGAGAGCTCAGCGCTACGAGAGAGATTAGATCTACGAGAGAGATGAGATCTACGAGAGAGATGGGATCTGCGTGAGAGACGAGATCAACACCGACTTTGGATCGGATCAGGGAAGATATACTCGAGATACAAATGGAAGATATACAAGTATATAAGTGCAATATTTGACGAGAGATGTTGATATCGGTATATACACAAGATATACGATTCAGTATTATAATGGGAAGATACGCGCCAGATTTGGAAAGGAAATAAGTGACATGGTTAAGATATGGAAATATCTTAACCAAATCATATCTGCTGGATAGCAATCGAATCTGAGACAGAGATCAGATCTGCCGAGTGAAGACGACTATAAAAGGAGGAGGAGTCTTCAGTCCTAAGTTCGGCTTTTTAGAGAGAGCAATCGGAGATTGAAGAGACGATCAATTCCGGAGCTGACGAAGTGCTGCTGTGTGCGGACAAGATCAAGATCGAGTTAGGTGATATTAGAATTGAGTAGAACTGTTAACTGTCACTGAGTGAGACATGTTGTAACGTTCTACAAGCATATTCATTAATCAATAACATCGATCTTGAAGCCCTTCTGGAACTGTCCAGAAGGCCAGTGGTTTTCAGTCTGTTGCAAGGATTGCAATAAGGTTTCCACTCTAAATCTGTGAGCATTTACTTTCCGTACTATTTCCTGTACTGGTGATAATTTCCGCTGCCATCTGTCTGAGGGATACCACTCTGGGATCTCCCTCACATAGACGGCTAACCTAACGATCCAACAAGCGCGACGTCCGCGTAGAAACGAAAGATCTAGAAAATGCATGGACACGTAAGAAAAGTGTGATTGTAAAAATAATCCTACCTGGGGATACTTGAAAACCATAAAGCCTAAGAAGCCGAAATGCCATGACAGTGTCATCAAGATCTTTTACAGGGGACGGTTCTGTCCAGCTTAATCCTTTCTCATTCCAATATCTAAATTGTCATAAAGATTTCAGATATTAGAAGTAAAATCAGAATTATACATATACATTCTGTATACGGGGAGCGCTCGGTTGAGAACCTTTAAAAATTCGAGAAATTGAGACTCCAAATCTCATCATTAGATCATGATGCATCTTTGAATCTGCATGTGACACATGTCCAAAATGCAAAGTAAAAAATGGTGGCTTTGACTTTTCATTAAATGCATCTTGGAAGATGCACTTGAGACACATGTCACAACCACAATTACTTGATGATGCATTTTGGAAGGTGAAGATTGAGTCTCAAGTTCTCGAAAAAATAAGAGGTTCTCATTTGAGCGCTCCTCTTCTATATACAGTATGCATACCTTAGTCTGGAAATAACTTAAGCAGTCCATAATCTCAGTCTGGAAATATCGGTAAATGCCGAGTCGTTCCACTTTATCGACGGCCCATAAGCGACCATAAATGGATATAGGATAGAAAGAAGGGACTATACAACCGAGAAAGCAAAATAGTCTTACAGCACGGAAAACACAAATAACATTTCAAAAGTGTCTGCCAATTTTAATCCATTTTAGCAACGAATATGTGTGTATATATACTTTATACCTCCAAAATGAAACTTATCAACAATATTCTGAAGGTAATTCAAGCATTTCTCATCTTTAGTCTGCATGAGAGCAAAGGCTGTGGAGACTATATATGGAGAAGAGAAATGACCCATCTTCACATTGAAGTTTTAGTAGCTTTGTCCAGTCCAGTCCAGTCCTACCATTCCCTCCAAACTAAAAAGGAGAGTTGTTTCAATGGTGTGCATTAGCTCCCTTGGAATCCTGTGAGGAAAATGTCAATAACATGTTTTGTTTTTTTGGAAAATATATATATGGTAACTCTAATCAGCATCGGAAAAAGTAAATACCTTGCCAGCTTTTCATCTCTCTTCGCGTAAATGTGTTGTATGCAAGGCATATCTGCAACCTCAGCCATGCCTAGTGCTTTAGCCATTTCAAGCAGTGAAGGAAGAATAACTTCGAATCCTGCAGGCATGTGCTGAGCATCCTCGCCTTCGAGTTTTCCCATGTTCTCCATTATAAATTTCAACCCTGCCATATTTTCCCATAATCTTGCTCAAACTTTGCTGATATGATAATATGTTGTCGATTTTAAACACATAACGTTATACCTATTTGGATCTTTTCTGGATGAATGTTCCATGTTTTTAAAGCGACTACACACAAGCTAATGTGTTAAGGACCCGATCATGAGCCAAAAATACCAAGCTGCCCCCCCAAGAACCATCAGCAAGCTGATTCTTTGAAATCCATTCCAAAGCAGTTGGAAATTGAGGCACACCACTTTTATTATTAACATCTTCAACAAGTGCAACCCAAGCAGTGTCATATGCAGACACTTTTATTGGTATATATGAATCAGGCTTTGACGTGGTCTAATCATGAGTCGGATAAACATATTGAACTGATCAGAGGGTTATTGTCTTCCATGGAAGACGGGAAGATCGATCAGTGTGTCTGCATATGACACTGCTTGGGTTGCACTTTTTGAAGATGTTAATAATAAAAGTGGTGTGCCTAAATTTCCAACTGCTTTGGAATGGATTTCGAAGAATCAGCTTGCTGATGGTTCTTGGGGGGACAGCTTGGTATTTTTGGCTCATGATCGGATCCTTAATGTTAAACAACTTGACTCACTGCTACAATCGAGGCCAAGATCCACACCAAATCAAGAGACAGACTGATATCAAATATTCCTATTTATCCCAAATCACAATTAGCAATGTCTAGGCACAAATTAGGGATCTGCAGTATCACTATCACTGTATATATATAGCTTGTACCTATGTATATTGAATCATCAGAAAATCAATTCTTCATGGTATCAGAAGCCTCTTTTCCTACCTGGTGGGTTTTCTAATTCTCATCCCCTGTCACTTTCATCTATCTCTACCTTCTTCTTTTTTTTTCTTCCGTTTCTCCTACCCATGGCATCATCTAATTCCGCTGTTATACCCACCCAAAACACTGCCCAGTTCACCAAACTCACTGAAACCAATTATCTCACCTGGCTTAGACAAATCAAACCTTATCTTCATGGACAAAAACTGTGGGGATATGTTTCCGGCACCACCAAAGAACCCAAGCCTACCATCACAGTTGCTGCCACAGCAGGTTCTGCGGCCCAAGAAATTCCGAATCCAGCTCATGAGGAATGGTTCACAATCGACCAACAAACTGTCACAATCGACCAACAAATTGTCAGCCTCATCACCAGCTCTCTTACTGATAGTGTCTCTCAACTCACCATCGGTTTTGACACATCAAAAGATATTTGGGATTGCCTCTCCCGTCATTTTTCTCAACAATCCACCGCAAGCGCTGCAAGCCTGAAACTTCAATTATTAGAATTGAAAAAGGGGTCCAAGCCTGTTGATGAATATATCCGCCATGCGAAGTCCATCGTTGATGCACTCTCTTCCATCGGCAAACCAGTTCCAGAGGAGGACTTAGTATTGGCCACACTCCACGGCCTCGGATCGGATTATTTGATGCTTCGCACAGCTTTGACACAGAGCTCTTCTCTTCCAAACTTTTCCGACCTTCGAGCCCGCATATTAGCCTTTGATGCGCAAAGATCCGACTCAATCTCATCATCACCTCCAGCTACTGCTCTTTTTACTCAAGGTCGTGACCAGCGAGACACAGACCGTCGTGACACCAACAGAAGAGATCAGCGAGGGCGAGGCCGTGGTCGCTTTGGTGGTCGTGGAGGTACCCGTAACACCAATCGCTCCAATTATGGTGGTTCACAACCATCCCTTGGGCCGGTCGTGCTCCATGGTTCAACAATTCTGCATCTCAAGGCTTGCTTGGCTCACATCCAAAATGGTTTAGCAACTGCCACACTAATCAACATGACTTGGCAAATTGCTCTCATCGTTACTCGGGACCCATCTCGGCACCTCCCTCTGCTGGTGCTCACATGGCCATGGATCCAAATTGGTATCCGGATACATGAGCAACACACCATATGACATCTTCATCCATTCCAAATTCTCAACCTTACCAAGGTCCGCATAATGTCTTCATGGGAAATGGTGATTCTTTACCCATTTCCCACACCGGTAACCTTCCTATTTCTTTGGGTCGCTCTAACTTCAATCTTTACAATGTTTTGTCTGTGCCATCTCTTCGCAAAAATTTACTTTCTGTAGCTCGTTTCACCAAAGACAATCTCGTCTTCTTCCTTTTTGCTCCTACCTTCTATCAAATATATTGTTTACTCACTGGTCGACTGTTGTTTCAGGGCCCATGTAAGGATGGTTTGTATCCCCTGTCCTTCCACTCTAACTCTGTCGTTCCACAAGCAACCATCACTGTTCACTCTCCATCTGGCACAACCGCTTGGGTCATCCGTCCTCCTCCGTCCCGTCTCGCCTTGGATCTTGTCTTGGTTCCAAGGTTACCTTTAACTCATTTTGCAAAACATGTGCTCTCAGCAAATCTCATAAACTCTCTTTTATTTCAACCAATAAATTCTCTTCTTCATTATTTGAGATAATTCATAGTGATGTGTGGATGTCCCCAGTCACTTCTGTTAGTGGTTTTCGTTATTATGTGTTATTCACAGATGAGTGTTCTCGCTACACCTGGCTTTATCCTATGAGAAGGAAAAATGAGGTTCTCTCTCACTTTAAAACTCTTGTGGCCATGATCAAAAATATTTTCAATGGGTCAGTGAAATACCTCCAAAGTGATAATGGCACCGAATATGTCAATCACAACTTTTCTGGCTATTGTGCCTCACTTGGTATCTTACAACGATTCTCTTGTCCTTACACTCCTCAACAAAATGGGCTTGCGGAGCGCAAACATCGTCATATTGCCTCCATGACCCGTACTCCCCTTCTCACCTCCAATTTTCCTACAAATCTTTGGGCAGAAGCTGTCTCTACTTCTGTCTACCTCATCAACATCCTTCCTACTCCCACTCTCTCTTGGGAAACACCACACAAAATCTTGTACGGTCATTCACCTTCGTACTCCTCACTTCGTATTTTTGGTTGTGCATGCTTCCCTCATATTGAGCCTACGCCTTCTAATAAATTATCTACTCAAAGTGTCGAGTGTGTTTTCATCGGCTATTCTCCAAACCACAAGGGTTATCGATGCCTTAATCCAAAATCTGGTAAAGTCATCATTTCCCGTCATGGTTTATTTGATGAAGCTACCTTCCCTTATAAGCATCTGCAGGTCTCGTCTGAATCATCATATGTGGAGTTTGAACTTCGGCTTATGTCAAATAACACTCCACCAGCTCAATCACACGCCACTCATTTAAGCCCATCTCAAATGGGCTCAAGCCCTAATGATAATATTGTTGCAGAAGCAGCTCCCAATGTTGTTGCAGAAGCCGCTCCTGATGTTACGACTTCATCTACACCACTGCTTGATCCACTTGTTGCTGTGACTACAACCACAAATTCAGCCGCTAGCGAATCTACACCACCTCCTCCAGTCATAAAATATGAACGTCGTGCTCGTGCATCTATTCCAAGTGTTGAAGGTTGCTCTACTGTCGCTGCAACTTCCACTCTCAATCAAAATTCAGATCCATCTCCGACACCAAATCAAGCCTCCGCCACCACATCTGAACCAGCAGCGACCCATGAAGCTCGAGTTCGCACTAGACTTCAAGATGGCATCATTCAACGACGTATTCGCACAGATGGAACTGTCCTATATCCTATTCTAAAGGCATTACTATCTGTTGTCAACTCTCTTGAACCAACCTGCTACAGTCAAGCCTCCAAGGATCCTCTTTGGCGCTCTGCAATGGCTGAAGAAATCAATGCTTTATTGAAAAATCAGACATGGATTCTTGTTCCACCCTCTCCCGTGCAGCATGTTGTAGGCTGCAAATGGATCTTTCGAATCAAAAGAAAGTCGGACGGTTCAGTGGAACGCTACAAAGCACGGCTTGTTGCGAAGGGATTCCACCAGCAATACAGTATTGAATATGGTGAAACATACAGTCCAGTTGTAAAGCCAGCCACCATTCGTACTGTCTTATGTCTTGCAGTATCTAGAAATTGGCCTCTCCGTCAACTAGATGTGAAGAATGCATTCTTGCACGGATTTTTACAGGAAGATGTTTACATGAGCCAACCCCCGGGCTTTATTGATCCCTCTCGACCAACACATGTCTGTAAGTTACTTAAATCCATCTACGACCTCAAACAAGCACCAAGGATATGGTTTGAACGCATGAGTCACTTCCTTTTAGCAGTTGGCTTCCGTCTCAGTAAGGCCGATTCATCCTTATTCATTTATCGGCATGGTGGTTACACTATATTCTTCTTATTATATGTGGATGACATAGTAGTCACTGCTGATAGTGAGGATCTTCTACTACGATTCATCGACATGTTGAGTCATGGCTTCGACATTAAAGATTTGGGACCTCTCCATTACTTTCTTGGTCTTCAGGTAATATCACAGACTGATGGACTTCATATCAATCAATTAAAATACGCTCATGACATTCTAGCCAAGTATGGTCTCTTACAAAGCCAGCCGGTTAGCACTCCAATGACAACAAAATCTCCTCTCAACTCCACAGATGGCACACTCCTAGACAATCCAACAGTTTTTCGTGAAATGATTGGATCTTTACAGTATTTAACCATCACTCGGCCCGACATTGCCTATTCAGTTAACTTCATTTCTCAGTTTATGAGTCAGCCGCGCACTCCTCACCTTGTTGCTGCCAAACGGATCCTCCGCTATGTCAAGGGCACTATTGATTATGGCTTACACTTCACACCTCAGCGACATCCTGTCACTATAGCTGCCTACTCGGATGCCGATTGGGCTGGTTGTTTAGAATCTCGCCGTTCTCAGTCTGGATATCTTATTTATATTGGCACTAATTTAGTGTCTTGGTGCTCTAAGAAGCAACCCACCATTGCTCGATCCAGTGCAGAATCTGAATATAGGGCCCTTGCTCATGCTAGTGCGGAAACAACATGGCTAGCTTCCCTCTTATACGAACTTGGTGCCAACATCCAATACTCATTCTACTATATTGTGATAACTTGAATGCCACTTATATGGCATCAAATCCGGTTTTCCATGCTCGTACAAAGCATATTGAGTTGGATTATCACTTTGTGAGAGAGAAAGTAGATGTTGGAAGTCATTTAGTTCGGTTCATTCCTTCAACAGATCAACCTGCCGATTTATTAACCAAGGCATTACATCGTCATCGACACACAACTCTCTGTTCCAAACTAGCACGTCCAAGACTCCCTAGTTTGACGGGGGGTGTTTAACAACTTGACTCACTGCTACAATCGAGGCCAAGATCCACACCAAATCAAGAGACAGACAGATATCAAATATTCCTATTTATCCCAAATCACAATTAGCAATGTCTAGGCACAAATAGGGATATGCAGTATCACTATCACTGTATATATATAGCTTGTACCTATGTATATTGAATCATCAGAAAATCAATTCTTCACTTAACACATTAGCTTGTGTAATCGCATTAAAAACATGGAACAATCATCCGAAAAAGATCCAAAAAGGTATCATGTCTTTAAAATCGACAACGTGTCATATCAGCAAAGTTTGAGCAGATCTAAAATCAAGTGCCCCATGAACACATATATGGCAGGCTTGAAATTTATAATGGAGAACATGGGAAAACTCGAAGGCGAGGATGGCTCAGCACATGCCTGCAGGATTCGAAGTTATTCTTCCTTCAGTGCTTGATATGGCTAAAGCATTAGGCATGGCTGAGGTTGCAGATATGCCTTGCAAGTTGCATACAACATATATACGCCAAGCGAGATGAAAAGTTGGCAAGGTATTTATTTCTTTGAATGGTGCTTAGTCAAGATCAGGTGCAAACCTGAAATTTGGAGCGAACTATAAGCCGGCGAATTATGGTACACTTCCTAGGAACTATGTCATGATTTTATCCAAACAAATATAGGCCACTTTCTCGAACTATGTCATAATTCGTAGGAAGTGTACCATAATTCATCGGTTTGTAGTTTGCACGTTTGCACCTGATCTTTTTACATATTTACCTAACTAAAGCACATCGATCACTGACATTTTCCTCACAGGATTCCTAGGGAGCTAATGCACAACAATCCAACAACTCTCGCTTCATAGTTTGGAGGGAATGGTAGGACGACTGGACTGGACAAAGCTACTAAAACTTCAATGTGACGATGGGTCATTTCTGTTCTCCATAGCCTCCACAGCCTTTGCTCTTATGCAGACTAAAGATGAGAAATGCTTGAATTACCTTCAGAATATTGTTGATAAGTTTCAGTTTGTAGGTATAAAGTATACACATATTCGTCGCTAAAATGGATTAAACTGGCAGACACTTTTGAAATGTTATTTTGCTTTCTTGGTTTTATAGTCCCTTCTATCTATCCTAAATCAATTTATGAGCGCTTATGGGCCGTGGATAAAGTGGAACGACTTGGCATTTCCCGACATTTCCAGACTGAGATTATGGACTGCCTTAGTTATGTTCACAGGTATGCATACTGTATACAGTGTGTATATGTATTATTCTGATTGTATCTGAAAAGATTAAGCTGGACAGAACCGTCCCCTGTTAAAGATCTTGATGACACTGTCATGGGATTTCGACTTCTTAGGCTTTATGGTTTTCAGGTATCCCCAGACCCCAGGTAGGATTTTTAAAATCACACTTTTCTTATGTGTCCATTCATTTTCGTATCAGAAAATAAACTTATTCATCAACAGATGTGATTAGGAACTTTAAAAAAGGCGATGAGTTTATGTGCTTTCCCAGGACAAATGTTGGAGGGTCCAACAGTGATGTATAATCTCTACATGGCCTGTCAGGTGCAGTTTCCAGGTGAGACCATCCTGGAGGAAGCCAAAACATTCTCATTTGATTTCTTGAGAAACAAACAAGCTTGTGGTGAAATATTCGATAAATGGATGATACTTAAGGACTTACCCGGTGAGGTAACGTAAACTACCAGCAACTCTCTTTTCTTTCTTTTTTTTTTTTTTTTTTTTTTACTTTTCCATATGGAATTATAAATTGGAATCTGTTAAAATGAGAAAACAGATCGGATACGCATTGGATGTTCCATGGTACGCCAGCTTGCCACGACTGGAGGCTAGGGTATTTATCGATCAATATGGGGGTGAAGATGATGCTTGTATCGCAAAGAATATTTACAGGTCCTCTTATAAATTCCCGATCACACAATTTTCATAGCTTATAAATTGCTTTACAGCAATATGCATTATGAATCATGTTCTCCACAGTGGCCTAAAAATGTTACTGACTACATTTTTCGTAGGCTGCCGAAAGTAGCAAACAACATATACTTTGAACTAGCAAAATCTGACTACAACAATTGGGAAGCCGTTCATCAGCTAGAATTCTATGTTTTTATTTCTTTGGGATTTCAGGAGGTATGCAGAAAACAAAATTCTTAGGACCTTGGGAATAAGACCAAGGAATCTACTGGTATCTTATTATCTAGCAGCTGCCAGAATTTTTGAACCAGAGCGCTGCATAGCGCGGCTCGCGTGGGCCAAGTCATCCATACTCATCGAGTCAATCATTTCTTACTTTCGCTCACATAAAGACTCCGGTGAAACTTGCAAGAAAACTCTCTTTGTTATATATTCGACTTAGGTGAATGTTAGATTTTATAGATCAAAGCAAACAAATACACACACTTATGCACAAACCGGCTAAGTGTTCAAGCAAGCTCAATCAAACAGTCTTATACACACGGAAATTAAGCAGTAAGACTAAAAAGAAGCTGAGGGATTAAAGCCCCCTCGAAGCCCCTGGATTCAGAGATGCAGCGACGGCGCAGCCTCGCACAGCTCGTCCCGCAGTCCCGCACGAACAACCAGTGAATCCTCGCAGTCGATGCGCCTCCAGTAGCGATTGACACTACGCACACCTTCAGACGGCCTCGGAACACGTTCGCACGGACAGATGCTCAATCGCTTCTTGACGGAGAACTCGAATTGGAAAAACTTGCCCTGGAAATCGGATATCGGGAATGAACCCTAATCCCCAATTTGAAGATGCCTTATAAACCCAGCTGCTTTCCTCAAAACGCTGCGTTTGCTGTCGACTTCGAATATGTTACCGCGCCAGCCAAAACGTCAATGTTTCAATTAAGTAACTAACTTAATTGAAACGCGCGCCACACACGAACGATGTCGTTCCATTTGAGTTTGAATGAGCCAACTCCCGCTGAGCCAATGCTGCGTCGTTTTGCTCCAGTTTGAGACATAAGCCAATTTGGCTAAGTCCCAAACCCAGAATGCCCTTACTGCTTATTTCTAGCTTAAATCTAAACCTGTCCTAGACCTACAATTGGGAATTGCTTGTGTTCATCAAGTAGATTATTAATATACTTACAATTTGCCCTCTTAATCTTCTTGCACTTGATTGCTTTACTTGATCTTCTTTTGGGCACCATCTTCTAACCATTCACTAGCTATTTCTCAGGCACCATCCAGGCTTCAGGTTACTTTGTCAATGTGTAATGCTTTCCTGCAAAACTCAAATTTAACATAAGGAACCACCTTTGTACCAAAATCAGCAGGGTTGATATCACCTAGAATTTTCTCAATCCTAACCAAACCCTTTTCTACCATGTCCCTAATAAAATGTAGTCTAACATCAATATGTTTACTACGTTCATGATAAACAGGATCACGGCATAAATGTAGAGCACTTTGACTATCAGAATAGATTAATGGAACATAATCAATCAATGTGATTTCAGACAATAGGCCCTTCAACCAGACAGCCTTCTTTGCTGCCTCAGTTGCGGCAATAAACTCTGCTTCAGTAGAAGACAGAGCTACAACAGATTGTAATTGTGATTTCCATGAAATGCAATTACCAAACCATGTAAAGAATAAACCAGTTGTAGATTTTCTATTGTCCCTATTACTAGCATAGTCTGAATCCACATAACCAAACAAATCAGATTTCTGTCCATTACAAGCATACACAAGGCCTAAGTTCTTAGTGTTATTCAAGTATTTCAACAAGAATTTCATAGCATGCCAGTGGTTCTCACCAGGGTTGGCCATAAACCTACTTAATACACTTATATCAAAAGCCAAATCAGGCCTAGTACATAGCATACAATACATGACAGACCCAACAACAACATCATATGGAATATCAGCCATTTTATTCTTTTCTTCTATTGTTTCAGGGCAGTCTTGTTTACTAAGCACTAAATGCCCTCCTAAGGGTATTACTGCAGGTTTGCTATGTTCCATATTGAACTTCTTAACCACCTTCTCAATGTATTCAGCTTGTGACAGAATCATCCTTTTATTTTTTCTATCTCTGATTATGTTTATGCCTAAGATTTTCTTAGCATTTCCCAAATGATGGTGTGATTGATAGTGTGCCTGATCTGTCAAACTACCAGTTAGTAAGAGATAGGCCTGCTAGGATTAAGTTTCCAAACAAAAGATATGCAAGTGTGGCTGAATTTACTAATGTTCTTGAATATGCCTTGATTGTTGCTGAAAATGTTAAATACATTGTGCCTGAAACTTATTCTGATGCTATGAAAAGTAAAGAATGTGATAAGTGGAAACTTGCCATGTGTGAGGAAATAAAGTCTATGTATAATAATGGCACTTGGGTATTAGTACCAAAACCTGCAGGGGCTAAGGTAATTGGTTCTAAATGGGTATTTAGGATAAAAGAAGGTAATAATCTAGATGATCCTCCTAGGTTTAAGGCCAGGTTTTGTGCCAAAGGCTTTAAGCAAAGGGAGGGGATAGACAATAATGAAAATTTTGCCCCTGTAGTGAAATACAAAACATTACGACTCTTGCTTGCAATGACAACTGTTAATGATTGGCATTTACAACAAATGGATGTAAAAACTGCTTTTCTTCATGGAAACCTAAATGAAACAATTTATATGTCTCAACCTGTTGGTTTTGAAGATATTAGTAAACCCAATCATGTTTGTCTATTGAAGAAATCCATTTATGGCCTGAAACAATCACCAAGGCAGTGGAACATTAAGTTTAATGAGTGCATGTTGTCTCTTGGTTTTATTAGAAGCAAGTTTGATACTTGTCTATATTTGAAGAGACCTAAATCTGGCCTGTGTTTGTATTTGCTCTTGTATGTTGATGACATTCTGATAATGAGCAATGCTGAATCTGAAATTGAAAATATAAAGAAAGAACTGAGCAGAAATTTTGACATGAAAGATTAGCAGACACATCAGCACTCACAACAGCATCAGGAAAAACAACATTTGTGCCTCTATCACTGTTGCTTATAGAGGCACCTTGCACAGGACTAATATTATGCCTAGCAGAATTATTAACTCTACTAGTTGAAGGAGAAGAAGAGCTTATCTGGTCCCCATCAGTTTGTTGATGGGGAGAAGAACCTCCTTCTCCAAACTCATCACTCCCCCCTTCTTCTTGGTTTTCCAAGCTGAGTTGTGGTGGAGTTTCCAAGTCCATGTGCCCTCCTGATTCATGTGAGTCAGCTGGAGGATCATCCCCTGCTGCATCTCCTCCTGGTCTTCCCATAAAGTACCCAGAGGGGATGAAGCTGGTAGTGCTCTCAGTTGTGTTGCCTGAAACAATAGGAACAGATGTGAGTAAAGTCTTAAAATGAAATTCCTTCTCATTGAAGGTAACTGATCTAGACTTAATCACTTTGTAACCACCAGGCTGAACAACAAGCAATTTATAGCCTTTAACACCACTAGGATATCCAAGCATTACAGATTTAATGGCCCTAGGTTCAAGTTTTCCATCAGAAGTTTTAGCATAGGCAGTGCATCCAAATGGCCTTAAGTGGTCTAGATTTATCTTCTTATCTAACCACATTTATTGGGGTAACTTAAAGTCAATAGCAGAACAAGGGGATCTATTAACAAGATATGCAGCAGTCATCACAGCTTCTCCCCACATGGAACTCTTAAGGCCTGAACTAAATAGCATGCATCTAGCCCTATCTAAGAGTGTCCTATTCATTCTTTCTGCTATCTCATTCTGCTGGGGTGTACCAGGAACAATCAAGTGCCTCTTAATGCCATTCTCAGCACAAAAATCATCAAACAATTTGTTACAAAACTCAAGGCCATTGTCAGTTCTTAAACATTTCAGTTTCATTTTCAACAGACAATTTCTAGGATTTAAAGCAATCAAACACTTCAGTTTTTGATTTCAGCAGATAAACCCAAACCTTTCTAGAGTAATGGTCAACAAAAGAGATAAAATAGTTCCTACCACCAACAGTTTGTACTTGGTCAGGGCCCCAAAGATCACTATGCACATATTCAAGTCTAGCATTAACAGTCATTTTAGATTTAGTGAATGAATGTGCAGTTTTCTTCCCAAGTACACAAATCTCGCAAAAATCAATGTCACAAGGCTTATTTTTCAGTAAACCATTCTTAAACAGATATTGCAGGCCATTGTTCCCTATATGACCAAGTCTAGCATGCCACCGTTTTGTTTCTTCAAGGTTTACAGTACTAGCATGCATCACATTTAATTCAGGAATCAAAGAAACATGATATAGTCCACCTATCCTCATGCTTCTAATCACAGTATGATCTCCTTTAATAACTTCTCTAATTCCATTCTTAGATATTATATGGCATCCTTTCAGTTCTAATGCAGATTCAGAAATCAAGTTTCTCCTAAGATTAGGAACCCAAGCAACATTTTGCAAAACTTTGATTTTTCCATCATACATTCTTAAAGGAACATTGCCCATACCCTTAACATGCAAAACTGTGAGATCACCCAACTTGACCTCACCCCCATTACATGTTTTCAAGGAATCAAATAGAGATTTATTAGGTGTGGCATGCATAGTACAACCAGAATCAAGAATCCAAGCATTAGCATTTTCAGAACCAGCAACAACAAGCACCTCATGATCATAATTTGTTTCACTAGGCTTATTCTGAGGGTTATCCTTCTTTTTCTTAGGGCAGCTATTCATGTAATGTCCCATTTCCTTGCAATAAAAACACTTAACATTCTCTCTGGATTTTTCAGTTTCTTTGGATTTATCCCAAGGCTTATGGGATTTGTTGGACTGATCGTGAGGCACCAAATGAGGCACCAAAATTAGAATGAGGCACGTGAGGCACGATCTCAACCACACATCTAACTCCCCCGTGCATTTGTGGCGCGCCACGTGTCCAAATAGTAAACCCACTACCAATAGTAGTGTGAACGCAAATGGCGGCTCAACTCACGTGGCGAATGAGTGGCCCAGATCGTGCCTCACGTGCCTCATTCTACAACCCCTGCCTCAACCGAGTGCTCCCCTATATATATATATAGGAGCGTTCTAATGAGGCACGCTACAGTAAAGTGAGGCACGTGAGGCACGATCTGAGCCACACATCTAACCCCCCGTGCTTTGTGGGTGCGCCACGTGTCCAAATAGTAAATTCACTACCAACAGTAAAAAGCAAACAGTAAATCCCACTACCACACCTTTAAATCTCAACCATTAGATCAATATCATCAATGGCCAATAGCATGCCTTACTGCCTCATTCTTATAACCCTGCCTCAACCGAGTGCTCCCCTATATATATATATATATATGGGCGTTCAAATGTTATGTGTTCTTAGAGTGTTATGTGTTATCTTGATTCTGATTGGTTGATAGTGGCATGAATAGTACCGGAATAGTAGATTTTTGGGTAGTGGGTTTTACTGTTTGCTTTTTGCTTTATTGGATTTTGGGTACTTGGACACGTGGCGCACCCACAAAGCACCGGGGGGTTGGATGTGTGGCTGAGATTGAAGTAACACATAACACCATAAAAGTGTTATAACATTTGAACACTCCTCCCCCTATATATATATCTATATTTATAGAGGCGCGCTCAAATGTGAACTCTTCTTAGGCTAAGAACGTGTGAACCAATCTGGACCATTGGATCATATTGATCTAATGGTTGAGATTTAAAGGTAGTGGGATTTTACTGTTTGCTTTTTGCTTTTGTTGGATTTTTGGTAGAGTGGGACACGTGGCGCACCCTCAAAGCACGGGGGGGGGGGGGGGGGGGGGTTTGGATGTGTGGCTGAGATGAGTTCACACGTTCATAGCCTAAGAAGTGATTCACATTTGAGCGCTCGTCTATATATATATAGGGGCGTTCAAGTGTTATAGGTTGTTAGAGTGTATGTGTTACTTTATTGTGCACCTTTAGATCATTTTGATGTAAAGGTCCAGATTACATCTTGCACTTTTGTCTTTTAGGTAAAAGACAAAAGTGCAAGATGACAAACAACTTGGTCACTTTTTGACTTTCATTTTGCACCTTTAGATCATTTGATTTAAAGGATGAGATTGATATAACACATAACACTCTAAAATGGGTATAACATTTGAACACTCCTCTCTATATATATATATAGGAGTGTTCAAATGTTATAACACTTTTAGAGTGTTATGTGTTACATCAATCTCAGCCACACATCCCAACCCCCCCGTGCTTTGTGGGTGCGTCACGTGTCCAAGTACCCAAAATCCAATAAAGCAAAAAGCAAACAGTAAAACCCACTACCCAAAAATCTACTATTCCGGCACTATTCCTGCCACTATCAACCAATCAAAACACTTATAACACATAACACTCTAACAACCTATAACATTTGAACGCCCTATATATATATATATATATATATAGAGGAGTGTTCAAATGAGGACACCCAAAATTAGTAAGGACGTAGGGACAAATCTCATCCATTAGATCATCATCATCCATCTAACCCCCCCGTGCTTTGTGGGTGCGCCACGTGTCCCACTACCAAAAATCCATCAAAAGCAAAAAGCAAATAGTAAAATCCCACTACCCAAAAAGCAAACAGTAAAATCCACTACCACATGTGACAGGTGGCAGCTTGTGGATCATTGGATGAACCTCATCCAATGGCCCAGATTTGTCCCCACGTACTCACCAAAAACCATGTCCTCAATCGAACGCCCCCCTATATATATAGGGGCGCGCTCAAATGTTAACTCTTCTTAGCATGTGAACGTATTAACCCAATCAGGACGCGCCACGTGTGCAGAATAGTGGATTTTTGGGTAGTGGATTTTACTGTTTACTTTTTGCTTTTGTTGGATTTTAGGTACTTGGACACGTGGCGCGCCCACAAAGCACGGGGTGGTTTTGTAAGTGGACACGTGGACCAATCACAATGATTTAATAGGTTAACATGCTAAGAAGTGGTTAACATTTGAGCGCTCCTCTCTATATATATATATATATCTAGTGTCCATATTTTTGAAATGAACATTACGACTCGACTTCCATTCAACGTCATTAATGTATCTGCGAAATTGATTTATAATATCAGTATGCTGAGCTAGAATGAGCTCGTAGATAAGTGATCGAAGCAGCCAGTTCTTTATTGCAATACCGTGGAGTAAGGAATGCTTCGAAGACAGATCAGTGGCCGGTATAGTTGTCTTGTTCCACTTAGTCCGGACATCGGCAGTAATTATTTCAGCAAGCTTATTCCAGTTGGGGTTCAATCAGGGCTACCTCTCGGCCTTCTACTCCATAGTAATCATTTATAACTTCAGGGGTGATCACAATCCCCATTCCCCTTATATGCAGTTTCCCGTAGGACTGATCCTTAACATCAGCAAAGCTCTCCGGTAGATTTGCAATGACTCCTCTCACAATGCTTGCTACGAATGGTTTGGCCATTGTAACCGATGACCACATATCCATCTCTTTAATTAGACTCACTTTTTCTTTAGCAGAGTACTTACCTGCCTCCAAAATTCTTTCCGCCACTATCTTATGTTTTTCAATATCAGATCCCATCTCTCGACTTGTTCCTCCGAGGAAAACCAGACAGTATCCATAACTACTCCTGTATCAAACTGCACACTTTTTCCCTTTTCATCACCTTTAGCTCCCCTAGCTAATGTACTTTCCTTGGATTTCTTCGCTATAGGTGTAGCGTCCTTCTTTCGACCAATAGTTTCCACTTCAGCAGTACCTTGTTCAGAGGTTTGAGCAGGTGCAGCAACTTTTCTCTTTCTTGACACAGTCTTTTCTACCACTGTCCGTGCTCTCTATTCCGCAACTTCTTTCACCACAGCTTTCTTCTTCTTGTTTGGTGGCTTTGTCTTACCCGCAGGTTCCACAGAGACTGGAATGACCTCTGGTACAACTTCCACCGTCTCAAATGTCCTTTCTATCAAATCTTCTGGAACATAAGCTTGATCGTCCATCTTGGCATCCTCATTGGTCTGGTCTGGTCTTGTCTGGTTGATCAACTTCTCCTTCTTTGGTAACAGCATTAGGAAACATCTCTTCCTCCACATATTCTTCCACAGCATCAAACAGTTTTTGAAGTGACTCAGCTGGATTGCTCGACTCATTTATACTCCCCTTCATTATTAGACACCTCCACTTATTCCTCAATTTCTTCAGTCTGATTATCCTCGCTCTCATCAGGAGCCTCATCATGCTTCTCAATGTCAGATTCTTCTGGCTCAGGTTCTACCTCTTCCTGATCATCAGATTCCTTAATGTTCTCTTCATGTTCCAGATCTGCTTCCTCATTCATATCGGCATTCTCCTGAATATCATCTGCCTTCTTTAGAGTATCTCTATTAGGAATTTCAACATGATGTTCTATAGCCTCCTTCTCAGCATCACCAGGAATGTCTTCTTTAGATTCAGACACAACAACTTTTCATCTGACAACTCGAAAGTTTTCCTTTACTGGTGTCTTCTTTTGAGCAACCATCTTGATTATGTTCCCTTCACAGTAGGAGTAGCCATAGTTCCTATAGAGGAATGATTCTCCCCCTGAACCGACGCCACAACATTTGGCTTTTCTAACACTATCTTCGAACCCTCCACAGATATATTAGGCACACTAGGGCTATGCAAAATAATATTCTTCGAGATTTTAGAGATCACCTCTTGTGCCGATTTCTTGACTGGTTCCTTGTTCGAAGCAGGTTTTGATGAAGTCGTCTCCTTAGGGTTTTGAACTGTAACAGATATAGGAATCTGTTTAGCCTTTACTGGATTGTTAGTTTCCACGTTCTTTATAGATATCTCTGCCTTTGATTTCTTAGGGACAGTCGCCTTTGGTTTCGCCATCACCGCCTTGATATCTGTTGACTTAGGGTTTGCTTCAGGGACTTTCTTTTCACCAACTGGCTTGGATGATAGCAACAGTCGCCTTAACAATCTTCTTCTTCCTGGTGTTCACCATGATAGATTTCCTTAAACTAGATTCACCTAGGGTTTCATCGGGAGAGAATGTGCGAGACAGGTATAGATAATTTGAAATTTAAATTAATCATTTCCTTCTGCACGCCTTATATCAGCTCGCTACTTCTCAAACCGTCACATTTTGATCCATTAGAGTATCTTGATTAAACCAATTGTCGCCTCTCACACTTCTTTTTGAATAATTCGACCTTCCTTCCATGTCAGCCCTCACAACATATTTCGTTCAAGCTCTGGCTGACCACCTCTTGCTGGAACAACTTAGTTGTCAATGACATACAGACCCAGTTAGGATCTAAGTGTCTCGAATTACAAGTTGTCCAAGGGCTTGATGAAGATATCTGCTAGCTGCTTCTCAGTAGATACATGCTTCAGGATGATCACTTTGTTTTCAACTAGCTCTCGGATGAAATGATGTCTTATGTCGATGTGCTTTGTTCTGGAATGCTGAACATGATTCTTGGATATGTTGACTACGTTCATGTTGTCACAGTATGTCATTACATCTTGTTCCACTCCATACTCCTCCAGCATCTATTTCATCCACAACATCTAGGTGCAATAACTTCCAACGACTATGTATTCCGCCTCAGCTGTAGAAAGTGAGATGCTGTTCTGCTTCTTGTTGAACCATGACACCAGATTATTACCAAGAAAGAAGAATCCTCCCGATGTACTCTTACGATCCTTAGCATTCCCTGCCCAGTCTGCGTCGCAATAGCCTATACGAGCTAGTGTCGTTAGTGTACCAAAGACCATAGTCAGCTGTTCCACATGCATACTTTATAATCCTTTCATGTTCAGTAAGTGACTCTCCTTAGGATTTGCTTGATATCTGGCATATACTCCTACAACATGAGCGATGTCCGGTCTACTGGCTATCAGATATAGTAAACTCCCTATCATGCTCCTGTACAAGGTCTGGTCCACACTTGTACCAGCTTCATCCTCGGTGATCATCACATGAGTAGCAGCGGGGGTTCTTTTATGTGCTGCTTTCTCTAGATCAAACTTCTTGACCAAGTTCCTGGCATATTTGTGATGGAGCGTATTTATACGATTCATCGAGTACACTAAACCCACCGAATTAGGCACTTTGAGTGCACGAACATGTGCTTGTTAATGTCGTTTTATGTATACAGGCAATTTTGGAGTCTAAAGAGGAAACACACCTAAAAAGGGAGATTTGTGCCAAAAAAGCACCACCAGCCAACTCTGGCCAGCCAGGACCCGAGCAAATCCAGCCACGCCCAAACTGTCTAGCACTGAATTCAAGTTGCCCGGGCAAACAAGCTGATCTGACGAATCCACCTCGACCAAAGTGATCAAAATGGAAAATAAGGTGGACAATGTCGGAAAACCGAGAAGAATGCCCGAGCAGATTGGCAGTTGGCTCAATTCCAAAGCAAAGGCCCCGCGCGCATAGGCACCTAAACCAAGTCGCTCGACCAAACCATGGAATCTGGAAAATCTGGCTCGACCAAGTTGTTCTAAATGCCAAATGACTCGGGTGATCTCACTTCCCAGAGAAAACGCCCGAGTGGAACCAGCTCAAACCCGATCAAGGCCAAACTAGGGCAATTCCGGCCGTTTTGGGATTCCGACCAGGTTCCGGGAAGATTCCGGCAAAACGACTTCGACCATTAGTCTTAGAATACCCTCAGCATTCCAAATACGCAATCAAAAGACCTTTTGACTTAGGTTGACTTTTGGAGAAGAATTCAACCAAGGGGGAATGCCACCTATGGCCGGCGGCTTTTGGAGAAGAAGAAAAGCTGGCCGGCGGCTTTTGAAGGGAGGACAGCTGGCCGGCTGCTTTGGATGAGGATTGTACAAGTGGATGGCTCTCCTCTTCTCCCTTTGCTTATAAATAGAGGCCTTTGCCTTAGAAATCAAATGTCCCATGCTACATATTAGGAAGTTGAGAGCTTATCTCTCTTCTTCACACTTCAATACACAAACATATTTCCTCACAATTGCTCTCTACTTATTCTTGCTCACTTTACTTTCCTTGTCAAAAACTGAAACCCTCTTTACTTTCCTTGTCTTTGATTTCCAAAACCCTTTACTTTTAGTGCACTTAGCTATGATATCCACTTCCATGGATACTCGTAGCTAAACCCTTCATTCGGTTGAAGGGGTGTGCTTGTATCAAAACATGTTTTAGACCCTTTTCTTAGTGCCTCTATTGTGTTTAAACTTGTTCTATGTGCCATATATTAGGTTAGAACGCTATTGGTTGAGTGGAGGCTCGAAAGAGCAAAGCTCTTCCATGGGGTTCGTGAACATACGTGGTTAAGTGGAGGCTCGAAAGAGCAAAGCTTTTCTGTAGAGTTCAACCTCTTTAAAACACCACTTGGTTGATCGGAAATGATTGATCAGGTGGATGCACATAAGGCTAAGATACTTCGAAAGGAGGAATTAGCCTAAATAGAACAAGTGTTCTATGTCTTGAAAAGGACTAGACGGCGTGGCAAGTCGAGTGCTAGAAATAGCCTTGATACATTTTAAACACGTAGTATGATCATTAGAGGTCGATGATGAACAGATTTATGATACAAGGCCCCTAAAACCGAATCCTTTCCTTTGATCAAAACACCACCTTGCTGCTTACTTTCAGTACCCATATCAACTGCTTACTTTCAGTACCCACATCAACTGCTTACTTTCAGTCCCATATCAACTGCTTACTTTCCGCAAGTCTTGTCCTTCAAGCATTTACTTTCCGCAAGTCTTGTCCTTCAAGCATTTTCTTTCCGCAAGTCTTGTCCTTCAAGCATTTACTTTCCGTAAGTCTTGTCCTTCAAGCACTTAATTTCAGCACTTTACTTTCTGTCATTTACTTTCTGTCTAAAAAACCAACAAAACCCAAAAAAAACCAATTGTATATACTTTCTTTTCTTTCTTTTTAAAGAACAACTAATCCACACTGACTCCCTTGGGTTCGACCCCTACTTACCGCTTTACTACCCAATAGTGAAGTCGCGAGTAGTGGACTTATAAATTTATCTTGCTTAGCACTCAACGACGTGCTCTGTCAAAAATTGGCGCCGTTGCCGGGGAGTCGTGAAATCGGAATAGTTATTCTATTTGTTTTGCAGTTTGCCATGTGATGGACCCAAATTATACGAATCATAAACACCGTAAAACCCCCTTAATTAGACTGTTGGTCTATTTAACTTCTACTTGTTAGTCCCGATATATTTCTACAGGGTATTTTGGCGCTTAGAGAGAAAACACGCTAAGGAGAGGATTTTACGCTGAAAAGATGTTAAGAGTTATTACAAGGTCAAGATCAGACGCTGACTGAAGAAATCTCAAGGATCCTGACATGGAATCACTCCAAACAAATCAAACCAAAGAGGAATTTGCATTGAAGCAGTTCCAGGCCCTCCGCCGAGCTGACCAAACACTCAATTCAAGTTGCCCGAGCAAACCATCTCATCTGACAATTCCGCCTCGACCAAAATATTCCAAATAGAAAATAAAGTGGACAATGTCGGAAAACCAAGGAGAATGCTCGAGCAGATTGGCAGTTAGCTCAATTCCAAGGCAAAGGCCCGGCGCGCTTAGGCACCCAAACCAAGTCGCTCGACCCGACCGATTCATCTGGAAAATCTGGCTCGACCAAGATGTTTGGAATGCCCAACAAGTCGGACAATCTCGCTTCCCAGACAAAACGCTCGAGCAGATTGGCAGAATGGCCCAATTCCATAGTAAAGGCCCCGCGCGCATAGGCACCAAAACCAAGTTGCTCGACCACAACATGGAATTTGGAAAAACTGGCTCGACCATTAGTCTTAGAATCACTTGGCCATTCCAAATCAACTATCAAATGCAAGCATGGACCAAGGTGACCGGCCACCATGCTTGGAGGTGGCCAAGGGAGGAGCTCCTCCCTTCATGGTGACCTGCAACCGGCGGCTCCTCCTCCCTTGACCGGCGGCTTTGCTCCTCCCCCATGTGGCGGCTCCTCCTTGCTCCTCCTCCTCCTCCATTGGATCAAAGACACTTGCCCCTCATCTCCACCACCCATTTCTCCTCCCTTAGCCTATAAATACAACCCATCCATCTCATTTGTAAATCATCCCTCAAATCAAAATTTCACTTATCTCTCTAAGTTTTGTAAAGTTTGGCTTTAGAAATAAAGATTGCTCCCTTGGCGCTTCAACGGTAGTAAGTTTTTAATATTTATTTTCTGTCTTTAATTTCCAATTCCCTAGTTATAATGCTTAGCGCGATAAATAGTAGCTAAACTAGTCGTTCGGTAAAAGGGGTGGACTTGTATTATAAAATGTTTTAGACTATTAACTTAGTGTCTCGTCTTTGTATTCAAAACTTATTCTATGTGCCATATATAAGATTAGAATCTCCCAAGGTTGAGTGGACGCTTTGACGGGCAAAGCTCTTCCTTGAGATTCGTGATCATACTCGGGTAAGTGAACCATTTGTAACCGGACCAAGGGGACCAAATGGGCAAGCTTATCCGAGGAGTTCGATCTATCTAAAAAACCATTTGGAAACTGGACCAAAGGGACCAAATGGATGCACATAAAGCTAAGATACTTCGGAAGGAGGAATTAGTTGAAGTAGAATAAGTGCTCTATGACCTTAAAAAGGCTAGACGATGTTGCAAGTCTTGAGCTAGGAATAGCCTCGATTCATGTTTGAATACTTAGAAGGTTCACTAAGAGTCAATGATAAACAGGATATAATACAAGGCCCCTGAAACCGAACGCTTTCTTTTAATTGTAATAGTTATTAGTTACTTTCCAGTACTAAAACCAACCAACCAACCAATCAATCACTTAGCTGGTAGCTTTAAAACCAACCTACCAATCCCAAAATCGTCCAACTTAAAGAACAACTTATCCCCCTAATTCCTTTGGGTTCGACCCCTACTTACCACTTACTACCCAGTAGTGTAGTCGCGAGTAGCGGACATTATAAATTTATTTGCACGTTTTGCTTCGACGACGAGCATCTCTGTCAAATTGGCACCGTTGCCGGGGAATTAGCCATCAGATAAGTTCTTTAAATCAATACGCGCTCGAAACAACCATGTCTCGTGAAGAAAGTCATCATGACTACCAGGATGACGACGAGATAAACCTGTACGATCGAAACAATGAGGTGCCACTTCCATTTATGGATGATCCGGAGCAACTCATCCGAAGCAGACGAGCTCCTGATAGGGAAGCCATCAGAAGAAACCAAGAACCACCCGAGGACCGAAATGCAGCTGGTCCAGTACGACAACCCCCTAGATATCCACCACCCCCACAACCTAGACAAGTGCCAAGACGAGTACCCCAAACTGACGAGGAAATGCAGATAAATGAAGCTGACCCTGAGGCAGACAAAGAAGAAACTACCGAGCCGTCAGAAGAGACTCCTGAACCGTCTGAAGAATCAGATATGGAAAGCACCGGAAGCAACGAGGTTGGAGTCCAGAACACCACTGACGAACTGCCCAATTCATACCCGACTATCATTACCCGGGCAGCCGAGACTATCTACGACCAGTTCCTCACTGACAATCATAACGAGGCAGAACCAAGCCTTAAGATGCAAGCTTCCCGACTTTTCCCTTCGATCAATAGACAAATCGCCGAAAACTATGTGATCCATGAAGAGGCTGAAAAGAGGATGGGAAAAGGGCCTCTGCAGAATGACTCCTCAATGGAGCAGTGTTACACCGTAGCTGGACTAGACAGTCCCAAATACAAAAACTTCAAAGGGCTAGTAGTGAAAGGTCCCTCACATCCTCCGGGGTATTGGAAAGAAAAGATCCCAAAACAAAGGAGTCCTGACCCAAGCACATCATCTCGCAAGAAATCAGGAAAAGGCAAGGCAAGAAGCAACACAGGAACGGTGGCAAAATTCGACCTGAGCCACCCATGGGACCCAAACCAGTAATCCACAACGAGGTATCGTCGAGCCAACGACGTTAAACAAAGGCACTGGTCGGGAGGTAACCCGACACTATCTTACTTTCTGTCATTTAAATTCTGTCATTTAATTTTCTGTCTTAGTCATTCTCACATATATATATTAGCTTGCATGACTTTTGAACTAAGGCACGCCTTCGTTCAAAAGTGTGGGGTGAGAACCACCGTTGTATATAAATAACATGCTTGCTGTTTTCTTTTTTAGTAATAGTATCTTTTTGAAAATATGAACTTAAGAATGTGAAAAAGATAGACCGAAATTCATGCATTTACCTTGTGAAAATTCAACTGTCTAAAAACTTAGGACGTAACTTTTCATTTGTCCTTTGTGCTGAGATAAACTAGGGATGTGGAGTTGACATAAATCGCCCTAGAAAGGCTTGGGAAGCAATCAAAGGATCAGATCAAACTATATGGTTTTCGAAGTCAGTGGAGGCTTCACTTCGGGTTTCAATGAAGATTGAAGTCATCTCCGCCATGCAGTGTTTATGCAAAAAGAAAAGAAAAGGCGAGGACGGGAATCAGACCGTCCTCTCTCTAGTTAAAGTAGCCGAGAAAATAGATGAGCGACCCTCATCTTGACTCGCGCGAAACAACAACGATGAGAGGCGCGGGGAGGTATTTCCATAGGCTTGCGGGCGATGATTGGACCTCCCAAAAAAAGGCTTGAGAAAATGGACTTGCAAAAGCCACAAAAAGGCGAAAAGCTCGAAGAAGCAATTCAAGAGGCCAAAGGCCCAACATTGTGAAGGTTTTAACCGAACAAAAAAGTGAAGTACTCAAAAAAGTCAAATCAAAGGCCAAAGGCCGATTCACTACAAAAGCAGTCCCTCGCCAAAAGAAAAATCAAAGTACTCAAACCAGTGAAACCCGAACCAAATCACGTGCTAGAGAAAGCTACAAGAAAACCATATAGTGCGAGACGGTCCCGAAGTTGCAGTCCAGGAACCTAAAAAGGGCTATCTCCCGAGACATCCGGAACAATTTGCATCTCGGCACGGAGGTACAAGTATTGAGTTTCTTCTATTTATTTACACACTTCAATTTGGTAATAAGTAAGTAATGCATGAATTAGGATAAATCGAGTCCCACAGTCTAATTTTCATATAATCCAAAACCAAACTTAGAGTGCCGCCCTTTAATAGCATTGTTCGGGACGAACAACTAAAAGTGTGGGGTGATATGATGGACCCAAATTATACGAATCATAAACACCGTAAAACCCCCTTAATTAGACTGTTGGTCTATTTAACTTCTACTTGTTAGTCCCGATATATTTCTACAGGGTATTTTGGCGCTTAGAGAGAAAACACGCTAAGGAGAGGATTTTACGCTGAAAAGATGTTAAGAGTTATTCCAAGGTCAAGATCAGACGCTGACTGAAGAAATCTCAAGGATCCTGACATGGAATCACTCCAAACAAATCAAACCAAAGAGGAATTTGCATTGAAGCAGTTCCAGGCCCTCCGCCGAGCTGACCAAACACTCAATTCAAGTTGCCCGAGCAAACCATCTCATCTGACAATTCCGCCTCGACCAAAATATTCCAAATAGAAAATAAAGTGGACAATGTCGGAAAACCAAGGAGAATGCTCGAGCAGATTGGCAGTTAGCTCAATTCCAAGGCAAAGGCCCGGCGCGCTTAGGCACCCAAACCAAGTCGCTCGACCCGACCGATTCATCTGGAAAATCTGGCTCGACCAAGATGTTTGGAATGCCCAACAAGTCGGACAATCTCGCTTCCCAGACAAAACGCTCGAGCAGATTGGCAGAATGGCCCAATTCCATAGTAAAGGCCCCGCGCGCATAGGCACCAAAACCAAGTTGCTCGACCACAACATGGAATTTGGAAAAACTGGCTCGACCATTAGTCTTAGAATCACTTGGCCATTCCAAATCAACTATCAAATGCAAGCATGGACCAAGGTGACCGGCCACCATGCTTGGAGGTGGCCAAGGGAGGAGCTCCTCCCTTCATGGTGACCTGCAACCGGCGGCTCCTCCTCCCTTGACCGGCGGCTTTGCTCCTCCCCCATGTGGCGGCTCCTCCTTGCTCCTCCTCCTCCTCCATTGGATCAAAGACACTTGCCCCTCATCTCCACCACCCATTTCTCCTCCCTTAGCCTATAAATACAACCCATCCATCTCATTTGTAAATCATCCCTCAAATCAAAATTTCACTTATCTCTCTAAGTTTTGTAAAGTTTGGCTTTAGAAATAAAGATTGCTCCCTTGGCGCTTCAACGGTAGTAAGTTTTTAATATTTATTTTCTGTCTTTAATTTCCAATTCCCTAGTTATAATGCTTAGCGCGATAAATAGTAGCTAAACTAGTCGTTCGGTAAAAGGGGTGGACTTGTATTATAAAATGTTTTAGACTATTAACTTAGTGTCTCGTCTTTGTATTCAAAACTTATTCTATGTGCCATATATAAGATTAGAATCTCCAAGGTTGAGTGGACGCTTTGACGGGCAAAGCTCTTCCTTGAGATTCGTGATCATACTCGGGTAAGCGAACCATTTGTAACCGGACCAAGGGGACCAAATGGGCAAGCTTATCCTAGGAGTTCGATCTATCTAAAAAACCATTTGGAAACTGGACCAAAGGGACCAAATGGATGCACATAAAGCTAAGATACTTCGGAAGGAGGAATTAGTTGAAGTAGAATAAGTGCTCTACGACCTTAAAAAGGCTAGACGATGTTGCAAGTCTTGAGCTTGGAATAGCCTCGATTCATGTTTGAATACTTAGAAGGTTCACTAAGAGTCAATGATAAACAGGATATAATACAAGGCCCCTGAAACCGAACGCTTTCTTTTAATTGTAATAGTTATTAGTTACTTTCCAGTACTAAAACTAACCAACCAACCAATCAATCACTTAGCTGGTAGCTTTAAAACCAACCAACCAATCCCAAAATCGTCCAACTTAAAGAACAACTTATCCCCCTAATTCTTTTGGGTTCGACCCCTACTTACAACTTACTACCCAGTAGTGTAGTCGCGAGTAGCGGACATTATAAATTTATTTGCACGTTTTGCTTCGACGACGAGCATCTCTGTCACCATGTCGTCGTACTACGAAAGCGAACCTTGGAATAATGGGGGCAGCAACCTTATGTTTGAGATGCTTAACCGTCTCCCCAAATTCGGAGGTGCTCTTGGAGAAGATCCCGTGAAGCATACACATACGTTCCACTCCATATGCAGCCACATGAGGCCTAAAAATGAATCGCTAGAGGGGTTAAAACTTAAATGCTTTAAATTTTCTTTAACTAACTCCGCAATAGAATGGTATTACTCATGTGCAGCTTATGAAAGTGATTATGGGGATCTACAAACCAAATTCCTAGAGGAGTTTTGCCCGCCATCTCTCCGACTTGGAGCCCGCTGATAGCACCAAAATATATGCATCTTAGGCAACCTCTATGCTTATTGTTTCGATCATTCCTTCACGATTTCACTTGCTATTTGATACTTTGTGGTTCATTTCAGGCCTATTACAGAGATTCAGCTGAGAACACAAGTGAGCAGTGATTTTGGAGCAAACCGAGCATTCTAGAGTGAAAAAGAGCAAAATAGAAGTCGGAGCAAGAGTCCTTCAAAAGAATGCGCTCGCATGATCCATTCATGCGTTCGCATGGATCGGAGCAGTCGCATGATAAAGTCATGCGCTCGCACGAATGACTTCCCAGAGCTCGCATAGCAAACCAGTCGCATGCAAAACCCATGCGATCGCACAACCAAAGGACCATGCGATCGCATAAGACAAACCAGTCGCAAAAGAATATCATGCGAGCGCATCATCTCAAGCCGCAATCGCACAAGACCAAGCCTTCAGGAGTTCATGCGAGCGCATGAACCATTCATGCGATCGCATGACGTCGTAAGGTTTGGGTTTTTACGGAAAAGTATAAATAGGAAGCTAGGGTTTTTTCAGCCACAGCGGGGATTTTTCTGGATTTTTGCTGGGTTCTCAGAGAGAAGATTGCTTGGAGAAGAAACCGGATTTTTCGAGAGTCATTGATGGACCATAATTGTATGAATCATAAACACAGTTAAACCCACAAAATTAGACTGTTTGTCTATTTAACTTTTGCTTGTTAGTTTCGATATTTATCTACAGGGTATTTTGGAGTCTAGAGAGAATACAGGCTAAGGAGGAGTTTTTAAGCTGAAAAGATATTACGAGTCATTCCAATGTCACGACCATGCTACACTCAAAATCAGCCTTAACATCCTTCATGGAACCGACTTGGAATCACTCAAACATGCTAAATCCATCGGCATTTGGACAAGAACGTAATGCAAAGGCACCGAGCCCGGTAAAGGCCAAACAAGGGCAATTTCAGCCGATTTGGGATTTCGACCATGTTCCAAGCAGAATTTGGCTTAGGTTCCTTCTTGAGATCATCTTAGAATGACATTTTTATTCAGAATACACTCTCCAAAATCCAAGAAGCTCCGGACAAAGCTCCGGTCAGATTCCGGTCAAACCGATGGCTTTTGTGAAAAAGTCACAAGGTTCTAGAAGGCTAAGGGGATGCTCCTCCTCACATGGGCTGCTTTTGGAGGCCAAGCCACCCTCCTCCTCCTCACATGGGCTGCTTTTGGAGGCCAAGCCACCCTCCTCCTCCTCCATGGATGTGTTGCCATGTGCTCCCATCCTAGCCCTCCATTCCTCTTCACTTTGGCTATAAAAGGAGAGCTCCTCCTCCTCATTTCATAAGCCCAAAATAAATAAACACTTCTCTCTCTAAGTTTGTTACTTTGTAAGTTTGGTTTTGATATAAATAATACTCCGGTTGGTTCTTGAGTATTATAGTTCGGTCTTGAGTACTCCTGTTGGTTCTTGAGTACGTACTCAAGCTTTTCACTATTCTTGAGTACTCTTGTCGGTTCTTGAAGTACTCACCCCTTTCCTTTACTGTCTTTTACTTTCGAAACCTTTACTTTCCTGTCTTTCAAAACTGCAACTTTACTTTCCTTGTCTTTACTTTCAAAACCTTTACTTTTTAAAGTACTTAGCTATGATGTCCTCTTCCATGGATAATCGTAGCTAAACCCATATTCGGTTGAGGGTTCTCACCCTTGTGCCCACATCTTGAGACTCTTGCACCTTATGTCATTTTACACTTCTCTAGTCTTTGAGATCTAGTTTGAGTAACACCTTTGTCGGGTTGTTCAAACTAGCGAAAGACTAGAAGCCTAAAGCTTTGTCAAGCTTGTTGTGGAATACCACCTTTGTCGGAGTATTTGGGTTGTCACCTTTGTCGGGACAACCACATAACAACTTGACAGGTTAAGGGTGTGGAGTATCACCTTTGTCGGGGTATTTGGGTTGTCACCTTTGTCGGGACAACCACACTTAGAAGTGTAGAAGAAATGATTTGGAGTCAATGATAGATGTGTCACAAGAAGAGTCCCTAAACCGAATGCTTTCCTTAGATTTAAACACCACCTGCATTTACTTTCTTAGTATAAACTGCTTTATCAACTGCTCACTTTCCGGAGGACTTGCCAATCACGCATCACCCGCTGTAAGTTTTCTATTTTTATTTTTCAGTATTTATTTTTCAGTCATTTACTTTTCGCACAAAAAACCAAAACCAACCAAAAAGTCACGTAGTTACTAGCTCTAAAACCTCAACCAACCTAAAACACGCTCCCTCGCTGTACAATCACCTCAAAGAGCAACTATCCCCCTAATTCCCTTGGGTTCGACCCCTACTTACCACTTGCTACCCAGTAGTGAAGTCGCGAGTAGCGGACTTATAAATTTATTTGTACACTTGCTCTGACGACAAGCATCTGTCAAATTGGCGCCGTTGCCGGTGAGTTAGCCGTCGGAATAGTTGTTCTTTTTATTTTTGTTTTTGTTCTTGCAATCCACCATGTCGTCCTACTACGAAAGCGAGCCTTGGTACTATGAGGAGTTTTCCCCACCATCTTTCGAACTTGAAATCCGCAAGAAGATCATCAACCTTACGCAATCCCGGGACGAAACTTTAGACGAGTACTTGGCGTACTTCGATTCCATTGTGGCGAGCTGCCCGCACCACGGATTCGCAGATTCATATCTTCTTCGGACATTTCTTATTGGGATGAGATTTCCGGAGCTTTGCTTGCTAGATACTGCCGCAGGAGGGTCAATGATGGAATTAAGCGAAGATGAAGCCTGGGGCCTCATTGATGATTTGGCCAAAAGCACAAAACGAGGGCCAATGCACCAAACTGAAGATAAGGCACCAACGATGAAAGTGGACTCAGTACAGAACGAGCCCGACACCACACCCATTATAAGCTTGCCCGCAACAAAACCGAGAGAAGACATCAGTACAAGGGCAGTAATGGATGTGGAGGCGGATCTAAAGGAACGAACATTGGAGCCCACAAAGCTGACAGAGGATGAGGACACATGGATAACTGAAGAGGAGCCTACATGGGACCTCACTCCCGAGCCATCAGAAGACTTAGAGCCAGAAATCGATACAGTGTGGGACGAGGAAGAGCCTACATGGGATCTCATTCCCGAGCCATCCGAAGTAATGGACGAATCAGATACAGAAAGCATCGAGGATGAGTCTTCATGGGAACTCACTACAGAAGCGGACGAAGAAATCAAGCCAGGCCCGGTCCTTGCGCTCGGAGCACCCGAGGAAGTCCCGAACCTCATTGCCGAACTGTCCGAGAAAGACCTGGTCCTCACTGTCGGAACACCTGAAAAGACCCAGTCCTCATGGTCGAAGTGCCTCAACTTAACCCTTCGTGTTTTATGCCGATCATAGCTACCGAAGATCATATAATCAATAATGATGAGGTGCAAGGGGAGTTAGAGGAGGAGCATGAGCCAAAAAAGCCGACGAAGGAGCTCCCACTCGTCACAAGCCAAGAAGAGCCTCCTGAAAGGTGTAAGGGTCAAGGACAGCCAATCATCTCTGCCACGAAGAAGAGGGTTAGCAAGGGAGCATACTTGAGGTCGCTTGGCAAAAGGCTGAACTTCCAAAACTGCAAAGATGCCAACCGACCATACATGAAGAAACGGCCAAGGCATGGGCCAAAGGAATGGAAGCCGGGAAGGAGGAACAAGAGAGCTCGACTTGATGGACCAGCAGCTATGGTCAAGGAGTCCTCGCTTTCTCGGGGATATGTGAAAAAGAAGCCTCCGGATCAAGGGAGAGCAGACATGAGCCCGCTACCATATGTGTTCTTTGGGCAAATCAAAAGAGCTACCGAGAAGAAGTTCGACCTCAAGCACCCATGCGATCCCACCTTATGATCCAAGAATGAGGTATCGTCGAGCCAACGACGTTAAACAAAGGCACTGGTCGGGAGGTAACGCGACACCTATCTTACTTTCAGTACTTTTATTTTCTGTCATTTAGTTTTTTCTCCAATAAGTCGCTCTCACCCACTTGGTGCATAGAATGAAATGACTATTCAGGAATCGGTTATGGGTGCAACATCAAGCCAGTCAGGCCTATGCCAAGAGTTCAAAGCCCCTGCCGAACTCCCTCGATTATCCAGCCTCGAGCCATGTCGTTCACTCGACACCTTAAAGGGAGTTCTGTTCTTCCCTTTTCCTTAATGTCATTTCCTTCTCGTATAATACCTGCTTGCATGGCTTTTGAACTAAGTCATTTCGTAAAGAATGCCTTCGTTCAAAAGTGTGGGGTGAGAACCACCTGTGTACATTAGTTAAATAACATGTTTTTCTTTTTTTTAATATTATCTTTTTGAAAATATGAACTTGAGAATGTGAAAAAGATAGATCATAATTCATGCATTTACCTTGTGAAAATTCAACTGTTTAAAAACTTAGAATGTAACTTCTCATTTGTCCCTTTGTGCTGAGATAAACTAGGGATGTGGAGTTGATATAAACTGCCCTAGAGAGACTTGGCAAGCACTCAAAGGACTGAATTTCGCTATATGGTTTTCGAAGTCAGTGGAGGCTGCACTTCGGGTTTCAGAGAAGATTGAAGTCATCTCCGCCATGCAGCGTTTATGCAAAAAAAGGCGGGACGGGAATCAAACTGTCCTATCTCTAGTCCTAATAGCCGGGAAAATAAATGAGCGACCCTCATTTTGACTCGCGCAAAACGGCAAGGATGAGAGAGAGCGGGGAGGTATTTCCATATGCTTGCGGGCGATGATTGGACCTCCCAAAAAGGCTTGAGAAAATGGACTAGCAGGCCACAAAGAAGCAGAAGCTCAAAGAGCTAATCAAAGGCCAAAGGCCAAAATTGTGAAGGTTTTAACCGAACAAAAGTGAAGAACTCAAAGAGTCAAATCAAAGGCCAAAGGCCGATTCACTACAAAAAAAGGCTGTCCCTCGCCAAAAAGAAATCAAAAGGCTCAACTCAGTGAAACCCGAACCGAATCACGTGCTAGAGAAAGCTACAAGGAAACCATATAGTGCAAGACGGTCCCGAGAATGCAGTCCAGGATCCTGAAAAGGGCTATCTCCCGAAACATCCGAATTAATTTGCATCTTGGCACGAAGGTACAAGTATCAAGTTTCTTCTATTTATTTACACGGTTTAATTTGGTAATAAGTAAGTAATGCATGAATTAGGATAAATCTAGTCCCACAGTCTAACTTTCATATTTTAAAAAGCTTACTTAGATAGTGTGTGCCGCCCTTTAATAGCATTGTTCGGGACGAACAACTAAAAGTGTGGGGTGATCTGATGGACCATAATTGTATGAATCATAAACACAGTTAAACCCACCATATTAGACTATTTGTCTATTTAACTTTTGCTTGTTAGTTCCGATATTTATCTACAGGGTATTTTGGAGTCTAGAGAGAATACAGGCTAAGGAGGAGTTTTTAAGCTGAAAAGATATTACGAGTCATTCCAATGTCACGACCATGCTACACTCAAAATCAGCCTTAACATCCTTCATGGAACCGACTTGGAATCACTCAAATATGCTAAATCCATCGGCATTTGGACAAGAACGTAATGCAAAGGCACCGAGCCCGGTAAAGGCCAAACAAGGGCAATTTCAGCCGATTTGGGATTTCGACCATGTTCCAAGCAGAATTTGGCTTAGGTTCCTTCTTGAGATCATCTTAGAATGACATTTTTATTCAGAATACACTCTCCAAAATCCAAGAAGCTCCGGACAAAGCTCCGGTCAGATTCCGGTCAAACCGATGGCTTTTGTGAAAAAGTCACAAGGTTCTAGAAGGCTAAGGGGATGCTCCTCCTCACATGGGCTGCTTTTGGAGGCCAAGCCACCCTCCTCCTCCTCACATGGGCTGCTTTTGGAGGCCAAGCCACCCTCCTCCTCCTCCATGGATGTGTTGCCATGTGCTCCCATCCTAGCCCTCCATTCCTCTTCACTTTGGCTATAAAAGGAGAGCTCCTCCTCCTCATTTCATAAGCCCAAAATAAATAAACACTTCTCTCTCTAAGTTTGTTACTTTGTAAGTTTGGTTTTGATATAAATAATACTCCGGTTGGTTCTTGAGTATTATAGTTCGGTCTTGAGTACTCCTGTTGGTTCTTGAGTACGTACTCAAGCTTTTCACTATTCTTGAGTACTCTTGTCGGTTCTTGAAGTACTCACCCCTTTCCTTTACTGTCTTTTACTTTCGAAACCTTTACTTTCCTGTCTTTCAAAACTGCAACTTTACTTTCCTTGTCTTTACTTTCAAAACCTTTACTTTTTAAAGTACTTAGCTATGATGTCCTCTTCCATGGATAATCGTAGCTAAACCCATATTCGGTTGAGGGTTCTCACCCTTGTGCCCACATCTTGAGACTCTTGCACCTTATGTCATTTTACACTTCTCTAGTCTTTGAGATCTAGTTTGAGTAACACCTTTGTCGGGTTGTTCAAACTAGCGAAAGACTAGAAGCCTAAAGCTTTGTCAAGCTTGTTGTGGAATACCACCTTTGTCGGAGTATTTGGGTTGTCACCTTTGTCGGGACAACCACATAACAACTTGACAGGTTAAGGGTGTGGAGTACCACCTTTGTCGGGGTATTTGGGTTGTCACCTTTGTCGGGACAACCACACTTAGAAGTGTAGAAGAAATCATTTGGAGTCAATGATAGATGTGTCACAAGAAGAGTCCCTAAACCGAATGCTTTCCTTAGATTTAAACACCACCTGCATTTACTTTCTTAGTATAAACTGCTTTATCAACTGCTCACTTTCCGGAGGACTTGCCAATCACGCATCACCCGCTGTAAGTTTTATATTTTTATTTTTCAGTATTTATTTTTCAGTCATTTACTTTTCGCACAAAAAACCAAAACCAACCAAAATGTCACGTAGTTACTAGCTCTAAAACCTCAACCAACCTAAAACACGCTCCCTCGCTGTACAATCACCTCAAAGAGCAACTATCCTCCTAATTCCCTTGGGTTCGACCCCTACTTACCACTTGCTACCCAGTAGTGAAGTCGCGAGTAGCGGACTTATAAATTTATTTGTACACTTGCTCTGACGACAAGCATCTGTCAGTCATCAACAACTCGAAGAGTGGATCATCCTTCATCATTAGTGCTCCATATTGGTTCTAAATTCAAAAACTCAACTTTCTACATGATTTTCTGTTCATCTATTGTTGTTTTTGGTTGTAACCTCACCATGAGTGAGTAGTGACCTTGGTTGGGGGTCTATGAACCCCCTAGACATGTTTGTGACGTTGTAAATATTATGGATGCTATTGATGAATGATTTGCACATGACTCTTCTTCATTTGAACTTAATGTTTCGAATTGCCTATAAGGTGTTTGTGAGAAGTCCTCAATAGCAATTATGCTTGATTTCATTTTGATGTAACTTGCGTTGAAAAGCATGATTTCAATTGATCTAAATGAAGAAGCATTAGGGTTTTTGTGTTACATGGCGACACTTTTATTCTAATGAGAATGGCTTGGACCTAACAAGAGTATGATCATCTAGTCAATAGAGCGTGAGTGTGAGACTAGATATTCATATTCTATAATGCCAATAGAGCGTGAGTGTGAGGCATTATGCGAGATGCAACCTCTTTATACTAAGTTGTAGCGTGAGTTGAACTTGGTATTAATGTTGCAATAGCCAGATTCTAAACATGTGCATGTGATTTCATCGTTGGCATCCCCATTTACTATCACAATAATTGTCTAGGTGGAAAAATAGATCCCTAGTCATCTTTGAATTGATTTTTAACCTTTCTCTCGATCAAACCTTTAATTTGGATAGTAAAATCTTGCTATCACCCTCTCAAAAGGAACAAACCCCCCCCCCCAAACTTTAGACATTCTAGTTTAATCTTTAGCATTATTAGTTTAACCACCTGTCCTTTGGGTTCGACCTCGGATTCCCGAGTCTTCATAAATGTTTTGATTTACTGTGACTATCAATAGTATTTGAATTCTATTCGAATATTTACGCTAAATTACATGTGATCAAATGGCGCCGTTGCCGGGGATAGGTTAATTAACTAGGTGCTAATAGATTGTTTAGTTTGTCTACTTGTGAATATTTTTCTTTTTCCTATACTTGTATATTCTTCTTTTTCTCTCATATCCCTTACTAACTTACTCTATCTTGTTTTGCGAGGATGGACCCCTACAACCAACAAGTCTACTCAAATGAGGGATACTATCAAGAGGAGGAGCACATAAATTCTCATTGGCAAGAACATGGTTATCCGACAAGTTATTGCACTCCAAATTGGGATGATAGCCAATGTTTTGAAGTTGATGACTCCTACCCCCCCATACCCTCAATCTCCTCAACCTTCAAGTGAGCCCTCCAATATAGAATCCATGTTTGCTATACTTCTAGTAAACCAAGAGAAGATGGAAGCTCGATTGAATAGATTGGTGGCTCAAAGCCATGAGTTAGAAAGCACAATAGCTCAAGGAGCCATTGAAATTGGGAACTTGGATGAGGAAGAGAAAATCTCCGAAGAAGAAGAAGTCCTTGAATCTAATGTCTCAAGGGAAGAATGGGATCAAGAAAGAGAGGATGAATTTTGGAGAGCCGGCACCGAAGCTCATTACAACCAAAGGGATGGTGAATCTTGTAACGAAGAAGAGATGGAATGCAAAAGTGAAGCATCCTTCACCACTAGCACATCTCAAGATCATTTAGATGAGAACACACGAGAACTCAACATCCCATGGACGCTCTCCGATGAGGAATTCTTCAAAGATGATGCCTCGTGCATAGAAGAAACGTCCTTGGTCAATGAAGAAGAACTCACCCCTCCCACTATAGAAGAGCCGAAATATGAATCCCAAATTCTTCTTGATGAGGATAAGATAGAGGAAGAGCCTATTGAGAGAAAAAGATCTCGGGGGTATGAAGACTTTGTTGAGGTTTTCATGGAGCAAATTGAAGAGCATTCTTGCATGCAAGAAGACAAAGGTCTAGAGAGGGATATTGAGGAATGGGCACCCAAGGAAATATTTGAAAAACTTAAGGAGGGGATGCCCATCATTCTCGAGACAGGTTATGAAGACCCTTTCTTCACTACTTCGTCTCGAGACAAGTTTTGGAGCTTCTTGCTATATTTTCCAAGATTATTCGGAAAAAGCTCCCATGGCCCCTTAATTTTTAAGGGATTTTCATACTTGAAGGGGTCATGCTCCCAAAGGAAAGTCCATTGTAGGCCTGATGGGAGGAAATTCAAATGGGATTTGAATGTGGTTTGACACGATCAAGTCCAAGACCCCTTGAGGAGGGATCTTAGCAAAAGACTCCTCAAGCGTGCTTCTTATTTCCCAAGAGGAGAATCGGCTCCGTCTTAGCCAAGACGTTAAACTAGGCTTGTGAGTGTCTTTCCCATAATTTTCAAGATGTCTATTTTGATTGGATTTCTATTTGCCTCGATGATTGAACTATGCATGTGTGAAATTGAGGATTTGAACTGTGTATATGCGAGTGCCTATATTTGATGATTGATGCGAGATTGGAATGCTTTTACGTTGATGTGCTTGGTGAATTTGATGTTATAATAGGACATAAGTGTGGGGTTTTGAAATTTTGTGCATGAGTGTTGATGTACGATTTGAGATTGGCTTAGAAATTTTTGTCCGTAACTCCACGCGTTCGAATAGTTTCATTCATGCATTCGCACAGTTGCCTTTTCTTCATTTCGTTGTGCATGCATAGATTTCATGCGCTCGTACAGAAAATCAATGCCACTGCCCAGAACTGTGCGTTCGCACAATGCAGTCTGTGCGTTCGCATGACCCAGTTAAATTCTCTTTGTGCTGTGATCGCATGACAATTCTCTGCCACTGCCTTCATTTGTGCGTTCGCACAAGCCAAGCATGCGTTCGCATGCCCATCTGATGCGGTCTTTTGAAAAATTTATGAGTTGACTTGCACGATATTGACATGTTTACGATGATGATTTCTCTATCTTGTGTGATTAACACTCTCATTTTTAGTTTCGTGTCTTATAGAAGAAAAAGGGGGATCATTACTCGAATCTTTTGTGCAAGATCAGTCGCCCAAGAACTAGATGCGCATAGCAACATCTCCTACTTTGAAATGGCTACCTCCAAACGAGAGAAGTTTTTCTTAACTCTCTTTTTGCTTTTCATTCTATTCATTGCTTAGGGACTAAGCAATTGCTAAGTGTGGGGTGGCCTATGTTTTGACATGTTTTGACTACACGAGATGTTTGTGCTTGCTTGCCGTGCTTTCATGTTTAGAATCCAATCAATTTGCATGTTTAGAGGAAAACACTCACACTACTGTGCAATTCATCCAAAAATTTCAAATTGTTAATGAAAACAAAAAGTCTAGGGAAGGCTACATTTTCGAAAAAATTTCATTCCTAATTCAACTAGTCGTGCATGATTTCACTTAATTGACCCTTTAGATGACTAATGGATTAGATTGATGACTTTCATTCTCGAGGATCAAAGCATTTACTAGCACTTCTTTATCTTTTATTCTAAGCTTTTTCTCGTTGAGACTGAGGAGTTGATCTTTGAAAGCATAAAATCGAAATAATTTATAACTTTGAAACCCTTGCATGCCATGATTGCCTTTAGGTGACCTTAGTGACCTCGCTTATCTAGTGGATTTGTCTTGTTGGTTTGTCATGCTCCATTTTCAACACTTAGCCCTTTGTCAAAGTTCTAAGTGTGTAGTCAAAAGAGGGCGAAAAATAGGCCCCAACAAAAAAAATATATACACTTCATTCTTATGGTCAAAAGAGGGCAAAGCCCCGACTAAAAACTCTCTCGATGTACACGAGAAGTTTTGATCAAAATATACAAATGCCGGGGGTTAGGAAGAAAAGTTCCCCCTCGAAAGCATTTGTAGGCCAAAGGCCATTTGAAAGAAAAAAAAAGAAAATAAGAAGCACTTAGACTTGACAATCGGCTATTCCACCATCCTCTAGCATGAAAACCAATGAGACAATTGATACTTCCTAGCAAGAATTCACTAAGGGACGAACCTCGTATTCTTTTATACTTAGGCATGATATGACTTGCAAGTATATACAAAAACTGTAATGTTGGAACTCCTCTTCTCTTATGACTAAGAGACCTATGCGTCCTAGGTTTGAGAATGAGTTCAAAGCTTACAAGCCAATGGACTAGCCCCCTTGCTAGCATTTGCAAGTGAGCCAACAAGATTTCTTTGCAACTATTGGATTGTCTTCTTGAAGTCACTGATATAGAAAACGACTAGAATCCTTGATTAAAGATTTATTAGTCTTTGCTTTGATTTACTTGAATGTCCTAATTCATGAATTTCCATAAGGAATCGAAAAGGACTCATGTAGTGATTGAAATGCACATATCTAGTTGAATACATTATGAACTTCATGAAAAATTCCTTGCCTAGTACTTTGAAAATTGTGAGTTTAAAATGTCTATTTGGATGATTGTTATCTTTGTGGGATTTGTGAGTATTCCCGTGTCTGAAAACTCTCAGGAGACTATAACTCCTCCACTAGGGTAGCCTAGGGGTTTAAAGGCTTAGTGCATTCGCTAAATGCACTCGCGTCACCTACGAAAGTGGTTTATCATAAGCAGTAATTGTTTCTTAATGTTTTTAGTTAGTTTTCATAACCATATGGAGTTTCTTAGAACCGATCCGGAGCATCTGAAATATAATATTGTTGTTGATCTCTATGATTAGTTTGCTCGGGACGATCAAATGATAAGTGTAGGGTGATTTGATAGCACCAAAATATATGCATCTTAGGCAACCTCTATGCTTATTGTTTCGATCATTCCTTCACGATTTCACTTGCTATTTGATACTTTGTGGTTCATTTCAGGCCTATTACAGAGATTCAGCTGAGAACACAAGTGAGCAGTGATTTTGGAGCAAACCGAGCATTCTAGAGCGAAAAAGAGCAAAATAGAAGTCGGAGCAAGAATCCTTCAAAAGAATGCGCTCGCATGATCCATTCATGCGTTCGCATGGATCGGAGCAGTCGCATGATAAAGTCATGCGCTCGCACGAATGACTTCCCAGAGCTCGCATAGCAAACCAGTCGCATGCAAAACCCATGCGATCGCACAACCAAAGGACCATGCGATCGCATAAGCATATCATGCGGTCGCATAAGACAAACCAGTCGCATAAGAATATCATGCGAGCGCATCATCTCAAGCCGCAATCGCACAAGACCAAGCCTTCAGGAGTTCATGCGAGCGCATGAACCATTCATGCGATCGCATGACGTCGTAAAGTTTGAGTTTTTACGGAAAAGTATAAATAGGAAGCTAGGGTTTTTTCAGCCACAGCGGGGATTTTTCTGGATTTTTGCTGGGTTCTCAGAGAGAAGATTGCTTGGAGAAGAAACCGGATTTTTCGAGAGTCATCAACAACTCGAAGAGTGGATCATCCTTCATCATTAGTGCTCCATATTGGTTCTAGATTCAAAAACTCAACTTTCTACATGATTTTCTGTTCATCTATTGTTGTTTTTGGTTGTAACCTCACCATGAGTGAGTAGTGACCTTGGTTGGGGGTCTATGAACCCCCTAGACATGTTTGTGACGTTGTAAATATTATGGATGCTATTGATGAATGATTTGCACATGACTCTTCTTTATTTGAACTTAATGTTTCGAATTGCCTATAAGGTGTTTGTGAGAAGTCCTCAATAGCAATTATGCTTGATTTCATGTTTGATGTAACTTGCGTTGAAAAGCATGATTTCAATTGATCTAAATGAAGAAGCATTAGGGTTTTTGTGTTACATGGCGACACTTTTATTCTAATGAGAATGGCTTGGACCTAACAAGAGTATGATCATCTAGTCAATAGAGCGTGAGTGTGAGACTAGATATTCATATTCTATAATGCCAATAGAGCGTGAGTGTGAGGCATTATGCGAGATGCAACCTCTTTATACTAAGTTGTAGCGTGAGTTGAACTTGGTATTAATGTTGCAATAGCCAGATTCTAAACATGTGCATGTGATTTCATCGTTGGCATCCCCATTTACTATCACAATAATTGTCTAGGTGGAAAAATAGATCCCTAGTCATCTTTGAATTGATTTTTAACCTTTCTCTCGATCAAACCTTTAATTTGGATAGTAAAATCTTGCTATCACCCTCTCAAAAGGAACAAACCCCCCCCCCCCAAACTTTAGACATTCTAGTTTAATCTTTAGCATTATTAGTTTAATCACCTGTCCTTTGGGTTCGACCTCGGATTCCCAAGTCTTCATAAATGTTTTGATTTACTGTGACTATCAATAGAATTTGAATTCTATTCGAATATTTACGCTAAATTACATGTGATCACCCGCAAGGAGATCATCAACATTGAGCAATCCCGGGACGAAACATTGGACGAGTACTTGGCGTACTTTGACTCCATTGTGACGAGCTGCCCGCACCATGGATTCACAAAATTCGATCTTCTTCAAAGGTTTCTCGGTGGAATGATGCCACAAGAGTGGAATAGGCTTAATGATGCTGCGGCAGGAGGCTCGATGGATAACTTAAGCGTGGATGATCTGTGGAACTTAATAGAAGATATGGCAGGAAGCGCGAAACAAGATCAGGCCATGCGGCTCGAAGAACTGACCGACATATTGCACCAAATTCAGACTGAATTCAAGCCAAAGGTCAGCGAGGAAGAGCCTACAATAGAGCCCACGGAGCCGACCGAGCCACTAGAAACGGTCCTCATAGCCGAGCCAGCCGAGTCATACCCGGACTTCACTGCCGAAGTGGCCTAGGAAAACAAGCCAGACCCAGTCCTTGCGCTCGGAGCACCAGAGGCAGTCCCGGTCCTAATTGATGAGCTACCCAAATCAGACCCGGACCTCAGTGTGATTGCCCCCGGAGACCACATAAATGACGAGGATGAGGACCCATGGTTGCCTGAAGAAGAGCTCCACTCAGATTACCCCTGGGAGTTAGAAGAAAAACTGCCCAATTCAGGCCCGGTCCACATTACCAATCTACCCGAGGAAATCACGCCGGTCCCGGACTTCACTTCCAAACCGACCGAGAAGCCCCTACCTAACCCTTCATGTTTAATGCAGATCACATCCACCGAAGATCATGTGACCAATGATGATGAGGTGCAAGGGGAATTGGAGGCAGAACAAGGGCAAGAAAAGCCATTAATGGAGCTCTCACTCACCACGACTCAACAAAGCGGCTCGGAAAACTCACTTGTTCCAAGACGAACCATCACCGCTGCCACGAAGAAGAGGCTTCACATGGGAACATGCTTGATGTCGCCCATGGTTGATGGCACAATGCTGAACTTCCAGAATTGCAAAGGTGCCACCCATTCAAACATGAAGAAACGGCCAAGACATGGGCCAAAGGAATGGAAGCCGGGAAGGAGGAACAAGAGAGCTCGACTTGATAGACCAGCAGCTATGGTCGAGGAGTCCTCGCCTTCTCGGGGTTATGTGAAAAAGAAGCCTCCGGATCAAGGGAGAGCAGAACTAAGCCCGCTGCCATATGTGTTCTTTGGGAAAATCAAAAGGGCAGCCGTGGGAAAGTTTGATCTCACTCGCCCATGGGATCCCAACTTATGATCCATTAGTGAGGTACCGTCGAGCCAACGACGTTAAACAAAGGCACTTGTCGGGAGGTAACCCGGCATATTTTCTTCATTTGTTACAGTTTTTATGTTTATGTCGTTTATTTTCATACTCACTCCTTTCCTTGTTCAACTTACTTTTTTGTGTTTTGAACTAAGTCATGCCGAGAGGCATGACTTTGTTCAAAAGTGTGGGGGTGAGTCTTTGCACATATTAGTATGCATGTTTTCTTTTTCTTAAATTTTTATCTTTTTGGAATCTTTTTAAAACTATACACTTCCATGATGTGAAAATAGATAGACCCGATTCATGCATTTCCTTGTGAAAACTTAATTGTGTAAGGACATGTGTATTTAACTATCTACTTGTCCTTGTGTGCTGAGATAAACGTAGGATGTGGAGTTGAAAGAAATGCCCTAGAGAGGCTTGACAAGCACTCAAGGGACCGGATCCTTACTATACGGTTATGTGAAGATTGTGGAGGCTGCACTTCGGGCTTGTTGGTGAAGAGTGGACTCCGCCATGCAGCGTCTATGCAAGAGGCGGGACGGGAATCAAACCGTCCTATCTCTAGTCCGAGTAGCCGGGAAAAGAGGTGAGCGACCCTCAACTTGACCCGCGCCGAAACGACTACGATGAGAAAGAGCGGGGAGGTATTTCCATATGCTCTCGGGCGATGATTGGACCTCCCAAAAGTGAAGAAAAATGGATATGCAAATCTCATCAAAAGAGCAAAGCTCAAAGAAGAAAAGAAAAATCAGCCAAAATGGTGAAACCAAACCGAAGCAAAAGTGAAGTACTCAAAGAGTCAAATCAAAGGCCAAAGGCCAAATCACTACAAAAAGCTGTCCAACCACACAACAAAGAAAATGAGCTCGACCCATTAGCGCGAACCAATCACGTGCCAGAAGAAACAAGAAGCATAACCATATAGTAAGATCGGATCCGAGAGTGCAGTTCAAAGGCCTAAAAAGGACTATCTCCCAATCATCCAAATTAATTTGCATCTCGGCTCGAAGGTACAAGTATCAAGTTACTGTCATATGTGAGCATGATTTCGTTTGGAAGCAAGTAAGCTATGCATGCTAAGGTGAAGTCTAGTTTTGCATCTCACATTCACATCTAGGACTTAGGGTGTTTTTGTTCCTCTTGTTGACTACACTTGTTCGGGACGAACAAGATTAAGTGTGGGGGTATTTGATGGAGCGTATTTATACGATTCATCGAGTACACTAAACCCACCGAATTAGGCACTTTGAGTGCACGAACATGTGCTTGTTAATGTCGTTTTATGTATACAGGCAATTTTGGAGTCTAAAGAGGAAACACACCTAAAAAGGGAGATTTGTGCCAAAAAAGCACCACCAGCCAACTCTGGCCAGCCAGGACCCGAGCAAATCCAGCCACGCCCAAACTGTCTAGCACTGAATTCAAGTTGCCCGGGCAAACAAGCTGATCTGACGAATCCACCTCGACCAAAGTGATCAAAATGGCAAATAAGGTGGACAATGTCGGAAAACCGAGGAGAATGCCCGAGCAGATTGGCAGTTGGCTCAATTCCAAAGCAAAGGCCCCGCGCGCATAGGTACCTAAACCAAGTCGCTCGACCAAACCATGGAATCTGGCAAATCTGGCTCGACCAAGTTGTTCTAAATGCCAAATGACTCCGGTGATCTCACTTCCCAGACAAAACGCCCGAGTGGAACCAGCTCAAACCCGATCAAGGCCAAACTAGGGCAATTCCTGCCGTTTTGGGATTCCGACCAGGTTCCGGGAAGATTCCGGAAAAACGACTTTGACCATTAGTCTTAGAATTGACTCAGCATTCCAAATACGCAATCAAAAGACCTTTTGACTTCGGTTGACTTTTGGAGAAGAATTCAACCAAGGGGGGAATGCCACCTATGGCCGGCGGCTTTTGGAGAAGAAGACAAGCTGGCCGGCGGCTTTTGAAGGGAGGACAGCTGGCCGGCTGCTTTGGATGAGGATTGTACAAGTGGATGGCTCTCCTCTTCTCCCTTTGCTTATAAATAGAGGCCTTTGCCTTAGAAATCAAATGTCCCATGCTACATATTAGGAAGTTGAGAGCTTATCTCTCTTCTTCACACTTCAATACACAAACATATTTCCTCACAATTGCTCTCTACTTATTCTTGCTCACTTTACTTTCCTTGTCAAAAACTGAAACCCTCTTTACTTTCCTTGTCTTTTATTTCCAAAACCCTTTACTTTTAGTGCACTTAGCTATGATATCCACTTCCATGGATACTCGTAGCTAAACCCTTCATTCGGTTGAAGGGGTGTGCTTGTATCAAAACATGTTTTAGACCCTTCTCTTAGTGCCTCTATTGTGTTTAAACTTGTTCTATGTGCCATATATTAGGTTAGAACGCTATTGGTTGAGTGGAGGCTCGAAAGAGCAAAGCTCTTCCATGGGGTTCGTGAACATACGTGGTTAAGTGGAGGCTCGAAAGAGCAAAGCTTTTCTGTAGAGTTCAACCTCTTTAAAATACCACTTGGTTGATCGGAAATGATTGATCAGGTGGATGCACATAAGGCTAAGATACTTCGAAAGGAGGAATTAGCCTAAATAGAACAAGTGTTCTATGTCTTGAAAAGGACTAGACGGTGTGGCAAGTCGAGTGCTAGAAATAGCCTTGATACATTTTAAACATGTAGTATGATCATTAGAGGTCGATGATGAACAGATTTATGATACAAGGCCCCTAAAACCGAATCCTTTCCTTTGATCAAAACACCACCTTGCTGCTTACTTTCAGTACCCATATCAACTGCTTACTTTCAGTACCCACATCAACTGCTTACTTTCAGTCCCATATCAACTGCTTACTTTCCGCAAGTCTTGTCCTTCAAGCATTTACTTTCCGCAAGTCTTGTCCTTCAAGCATTTTCTTTCCGCAAGTCTTGTCCTTCAAGCATTTACTTTCCGTAAGTCTTGTCCTTCAAGCACTTAATTTCAGCACTTTACTTTCTGTCATTTACTTTCTGTCTAAAAAACCAACAAAACCCAAAAAAAACCAATTGTATATACTTTCTTTTCTTTCTTTTTAAAGAACAACTAATCCACACTGACTCCCTTGGGTTCGACCCCTACTTACCGCTTTACTACCCAATAGTGAAGTCGCGAGTAGTGGACTTATAAATTTATCTTGTTTAGCACTCAACGACGTGCTCTGTCAATTTGCTTTGAGATATAAAGATACCTTCCACCTTCTGCTTTACTTGTAATCCTAGGAAGTAACACATCTCTCCTACCTTGCTCATCTTGAATTTGCTCTTCATTTTTCCCACGAACTTGTCCGCCATCCTTTAATTGCTCGAGCCGAACACAATGTCATTCACAAAAATTTGAGTAATAATAAAGTCTGACCTTGTGTGTTTGACGAAAAACGTCTTGTCTACTCCCCCTCGCACATAGCCATTGTCGATTAGGAACTCCGTGAGCCTCTTGTACCATGCTCTGAGCACGTGCTTGAGTCCATACAGAGCTTTCTTCAGCTGATACACATGGTCAGGATGGTGGGGGTCTTCGTAACCCTTCGATTGCGCCACATAGACCTCTTCGTTGAGCAACCCATTCAGGAAGGCACTCTTGACATCATCGGGAACAACTTGAACTTCAGATGACATGCAAGTGCCAGCAACAATCATATAGCCTCCAATCGAGCAATTGGTGCAAACGTCTCATCAAAATCCACACCTTCAATCTGAGTATAGCCTCGAGCAACAAGCCTTGCCTTGTTCCTAGTGATGTTCCCCTGTTCGTCGGACTTGTTCTTGAAGATCCATTTTGTTCCAATAACATTCACACCATCTGGTCGTGGAATAAGATCCCACACATCGTTTTGTTGAAATTCTCCAAGTTCCTCTTGCATGGCCACCACCCTGAATTCATCGCTAATTGCTTCTTTGATGTTCTTTGGCTCCATAGTAGACATGAAACAAGAATGACCAGTCAATTGTCGATAGTTTACTTGTTTACGTCGAGTTTTCATGCCCTCAGTTGGTTCACCAATAACCTCAGTAATAGGGTGATTCTTCTCAACTGTTCTACACGGTTGTAGTACTCGAGTGGGAGTAACAGGCGAGTCGAGTTCATCTTCATCTGCAGATGAGGTATTTTGTTCATCAAGTTGTTCTGGCAGTGTGTTTGAACCTCTTTCCTGTGCATCTGGATCGTGCACATCTTCTTCAATATGTTGTTCAGGGAGTTTGTCTGTGGTAGTTACTTGCACACCTGGATACTGTATATCTGCTCCGCTATGTTGGTCAGGGAGCACTGCTACATGATCATCCTCATTACCCAGGTCAGACCGTCCTCCTTCAATGTCCTTCATGATGACATTGACAGACTCCAAAATAGCTCTAGTGCGTTTATTGTAGACTCGGTAAGCACGGCTATTTGTTGAATAGCCCAGAAAAATTCCTTCATCACTCTTTGGATCTATCATTTGTTGGTACTAGCAATCACTAAGGATGTAACATGCGCTTCCAGAGATATGAAAGTACTTCACTGTTGGTTTCTTTCCTTTCCATAACTCGTAGGAGGTCTTCTCTGTTCCAATCCGGATTGTCACTCTATTTATGATGTAGCAAGCTGTATTTATGGCTTCAGCCCAGAATTTCAATGGCACTTTCTTTGCATGGATCATCACCCAGGCCATCTCCTGAATGGTTCGATTCTTTCTTTCAACAACTTCATTATACTGTGAGGTGATCGGAGACGCGAACTGCTGAGAGATTTCCTTTTGTGTACAGAATTCAGCAAGGTCATTGTTCTCAAACTACTTTCCATGATCAATCCTGACTGCTACTTGATGTTCACATTTGTCTTCTCTTTCTCGCTCCAGACGAGTGCACAGTTAAACACATATTTGAATAACATTTGACTTTTCTCGTAAAAAGCTTGTCCAGGTAAATCGAGAATTTACCTTTATTCAGCCCACGATCTTAATTGACACCCTTTACACAAAAACTTTAACGTCTACATTAAAATGATACAGTAGCAATAATTACATCAGTGATACACGGCATTACTGATACAGCAATGTAGCAATAATAGATTGGGAAATTTTCCAAAATGCTTAAAATTGAAGATTGAGTTCCAATTGTACTCAATCTCACAGATTGGTTTTCCAATTTACTCACATTTTCTAAAACGTCATTGTTAACGGCGTTTTAACATTAAAATGCTCCAGCCAACAGCGGCTTAAGCCTCGTGGCGTTTTGCGCCAAAATATACAGTCATGTGGCATAATATTGCCAAACAAGTGTAAACTGGTGTTGGAGACAATGGTTTACTCTAAAACGTTGTTGGTAGGAGCGTTCTAATCTACCAGCCATTCGCCTCTCTTCACAGCCAAATTCTCACAGGAAGCTGCTTATCTGCACATACCAAGAACCCAATCAGATTTTCTCAAACTGATCCATCCCCAATCTACCCAATCTCATAATTGGAAACCAGACAACTGCTAGAATAATACCAATAAACAAATTCCACCCAGAAGTTCACCATGAAATCCATAACTCAAGTCAAACAATCCGACTAAAAAAACCCTACTTCTCACGACCGACACCACATGATCTCACAACATGGATCACAATTCACAACACCATTAAATCTCAAATCAACCACATCAACGCACCTTGCCAAAGCGACCAATCTCTTCCCTCAATCTCAATTTAATCACATATTATAACGCTCCTACCAACAGTGTTTTAGAGTAAAACACCGTCTCCAATAGCGGTTTACGTTTGTTTGGCAATATTATGTAACATGACTGCATATTTTGGCGTAAAAACGTCACGAGGCTTAAGTCGCTGTTAACTGGAGCGTTTTAATGTTAAAACACCGTTAACAACGGCGTCTTAGAAAACTTAAGTAAATTGGAAAATCAATCTGTGAGATTGAGTACAATTGGAACTCAATCTTCAATTTTAAACATTTTGGAAAAATTTCCTAATAGAGTGGCCTCCTCTACATGTGATTGGCATGTCCTTAATTTGAAATGTGATACAGAGCAATGTAGCAATAATTTTGGAAAAGATACAGTAATGCAACAAAGATCGATGAAGTCTACTATCAAAACAAAAAAGATCGATGAAGTCTACTATCAAAACAAAAAAGATCTTTTAAGTCTTTGCCGTACGTAATAAGTGTGTAATGGTCTATGGTCATGTAGTCAAAGCAGGCGCCGTAGTAATGAGCACCTCACAATAGCAGTCGTGTTTATCATCACATTTTTCATGCCAAGCCTCACCAGATTGATGATTATGTTATTGGAGGTATTGATGTGTTGTTGCTTCAAGTCACATCCCTCCTGGATCTTCAGGTTGTATAGTTCTCCGCTTTGCGATAAGTTTGTTCGTAAGGCCATCCTTAATAGCTATTACAATAAACTATAAGGGAAGGGCATCCGTAGTAGGGAGCAATGAGCAATAAGCAATAATAGTATTTTCTCATTAAAGTCATGTAGCAAAGCAGAGCTAAAAGCATTGAGCAAAAATGGCTTTTTGCTCTATATATTTTAACGCAGCAAGAGAGCAAAGAGCAAAAAACTATACTCATAACCATTCTTGATGGCTATGAGTATGGCTATCAAGAATAGTTATGATAGCTATACTCATAGCCATTCAATTATCCGAAATTATCATTTCTATTATTTCATTTTTTTTGTTTTGTCCAAGATCCTTTAATTTTTCTGATTTTGTTTTGTTTTGTTTTGTCCATCTAACGTTCAATTTATGACATTTCTGATTTTTAGTTCTATCAAAACCAACAAAATGTAATTTCCTTTTGTTTTTCTTCATAAATATATGTGGACCCCACTTATTGCTTTCCTATCGCACACCCTCTCCATTATTGCTCACCTATCAAGCATTCTTTTTTGCTCTCTTTTTTTGCTCACTCGCTACATGAGAGCAATAAGTAATAAAGTCTCTCTATTACTGCTTATTGCTCCCCTTGGTGTGGATGCCCTTAGGCATATATTGATTGAATCAAACGATACAAGCAATGGGAAAAACCCCAATGTTCAACCAAGCAAAAATCACCCAAATCAGTCTATACACACATGCTCAACTAGCACTCAAAAGCAACGCAGTAGGATTAAGACTGGAGGGTTATTAGCCCTCTCCGATAGCCCCTGGTTGGAAACAAATACCGCAGTACTGCTCCATCGCCTATCCACGTCTGCAGAGACCAGCCTCGACCCCTGAGAAATCGACGAGCTTCTAGCAGCCACTGGAGTCGCACACGTCAATCTGACCACTCGAATCGAATCTCTAACACTCAAACGGAAATTGGAATCTTGGAGAATCGCTCGATTGAGAAACGCAATTGGAATTTCGGGATAAACCCTAAATCCCAATTTTAGCTCGCTTATATCAGATGTCGAAGACTCGCCAAAAACGCTGACGTTTCTGCCTTGTCCAAATTAGCCAATCCGCGCTTCGTCAGAACGCTGGCGTTCCACTAAGTCTGAAAACCTTTGCTTTGGTTGGACGTCGTCGCTCGGCTTGTAACGGTAGAAACGGTTTGTCGCACCGAGTTCAAATGCCGCCGTTTCGCTATAATCTTCAAACGCCAGACTCCCGCTCGTCCAAACTACGCCGTTTTGAGCTCCTTTGATACTCAAAGCTCAAAACGCCTAAGTCCGAACCAGGGACTCTACTGCAACCTTTGAGCACACTTAAGACCTATCTAAACCTAATGATTTGTGCATGAATGTACTAATCAAGTAGAGTACAAGTATTACAAATTGTCCTCCTAATCTGCTTGATCTTGTACGCCTTTGTTCAATCTCTCCATGATCTAAAAAAGCTGCACTCCATCAGCCATTGTCCCATTCCTCTGGACCAGCCTCAGCTTCAGGTCACCTTGCCCACATTAAGGGCTCTAATCAGTCAATATTTTGACTAGTTATTTGCTCCATAAGATGAAGGATAACACCTGTTCTCCCGACAAATTGTCATCATTTGATCCTTTTCTCATAGTGTTTCAGGTCAATCGACGCGTTGAGCACTTTGGATTCCATCCGAAGCAAATCAACGCAAATAAGCGGAAAAACACACAAAGGACAGCTAGCTGTCCGGCTGGCGAAATGGTCCAAAAACCAGCCACCGGCTGGGGCCAAACCAGCGAATTTTCTCGGCCGAGCTTCCCTTAGCTCGCCCGAGCCCGTGCATGACCCGTATACACTGCCGGCATTCGCTCGCCCGAGCTCCGAAGCCTTTAGGACACCGACGCCCGAGCTTGGCAAGGCTCGACCGAGCCTTGATTCCTCCATACTACACTACCACAATTCGCTCGACCGAGCTTGGCAAAGTTATCCCGGATTACTCAGCCATCATCTCGTCTACTCAAGCAAAAGAGAGGCCGAGCTCGAGTAAGCTCGGCCGTCGCCATGGGTCCGCATTGCCGCGTTCTGCTCGCCCGAGCACAGATGAGCTCGCCTTGATCTAGCCGACCGGCTGAGATTTCTTCACTTAGCTAGCCGACCGGCTGAGCGTTAAAAACAGAAACTTTGATTTATTTCCAAAAATTGTTTTTTGGATTTTCGGCCTTTTTGGGAATAAAAAGAGAGGCGATCGAGATCAAAAGGTGTGCGACATTGACGAGAGAATTAGAGCTTGAATCGAAGAGAAGAAATCTAATTTGGAGAAGAAGACAGAGCACCACATCGCGAGAGATTGAGGATTCAACGAGCTACATCGTCTACACGGTTTTCTCGTCCTTAATTTCTTTTTCTACACTATTTTTGGTTAACTTATCATGAATAGTGAATAGTATTCTTTATTATGGGATCCTACGGATCCCGTGCCATGTACCCAACTCTTCATGTGATCAACTGAACGTTTTTCATTAATGCAATTCGAATATTCAATTTCATTGTGCTTAATTTTATCGTTCTTGCAAGTTTTACATTGAATGGAATGTTTGCATGCTAGAACGTATTTAGGTTAATTACCAAAAAATGAATGGGTCCTAGGTATTAACCAGATCATATGAAATTGATATTAGGTCATGGTAGCTACAATGGTAGTACATAAATTAATAGGAAAGTTGACTTTTGTCTAAAAAATCTTAAGCTTAACTTATCAAAATAGTTGATAATCCGTGGATGGGCGGCGTTCAACGATTGAGATTTATCTAGACAATGATCCGTGGATGAGCGGCTTGTCTAGTGTTATTTTGGTTTATTTCCTTATTCGATAGCATGTTGAATTTACGTGATATTGTTGCATGATTTGTGGGTTGGCACGAGTGAAGTTTGATCCTGGGATTCTTTCTCTGATCAAGTTCAAAACCTTTTATTTTTCTACATTTAATTTCTGCAATTTTCATTTCAACAAAACCTTTCACTGTTTGGAATAGCTAAATAAGTCACTTGTTAACTAGTAATCATACACGTTGTTCCTTGGATCGATCCTTGGCTTACCAAGGTTTATAAATTGTGTTTGACTGCAATTCGACCCCTAAAACATATAACTTGACAACTATAAAAGGTTAAAAATACGCTTGTCAGGCTCTCCTGCAATACTCAAACTTAACATAAGGCACAACTTTAGTACCAAAATTAGCAGGGTTTTCATCACGAAGAATCTTCTCAATTCTAATATCACTTTTGTCAATAATATCCCTAATAAAATGAATCCTAACATCAATATGTTTACTTCTTTCATGATATACATGATCTCTACAAAGATGCAAAGCACTCATGCTATCAGAATATATCAAAGGCACATAAGAACATTGTTCAATTTCAGACAACAAGCCTTTAAGCCACACAACTTCCTTAGCTGCTTCAGTGGCTGCAATGAACTCTGCTTCAGTGGAGGACAATGCCACCACTGATTGCAGCTAGGATTCCCATGACACACAATTACCATGCCAAGTAAAAAACAGTCCAGTTGTAGACTTTCTAGTATCCCTATTGCTAGCATAGTATGAGTCAACATAACCAATAAGATCATATTTGTTTCCATAAGCAGCAAATACAAGTCCCAGGTTCTTAGTATGGTTCAAATATTTCAGCAAAAATTTCATAGCATTCCAATGACTTTCCCCTGGATTAGACATGAATCTACTCAAAACACTTATCCCAAAAGCAAGATCAGGCCTAGTACATATCATGCAATACATCACACTTCCAACTGCAACATCATAAGGAATCAAACTCATTTTCTTCCTAGAAGTTTCATCTTTAGGACAATCTTCTTTACTAAGGACTAAGTGCCCTCCTAAGGGTATTATGGCAGGTTTGCTATCATCCATACTAAACTTTTTAAGGACTTTATCAATATACTCAGCTTGGGATAAATTCATCTTTTTCTTTGGTCCGTCTCTTACAATGTTTATGCCTAAGATTTTCTTAGCAATGCCTAGATCCTTCATGTCAAAGTTTGAGCTCAGTTGCTTTTTTAATCTTAGCTATTTCAGATTCAGAATTGCTCATAATTAATATGTCATCAACATACAGCAGCAAGTAAAGAATCAGACCAGACTTGGGTCTTTTCAAGTACAAACAAGCATCATATTTGCTTCTAGCAAAACCAAGAGATATCATGCATTCATTGAACTTAATGTTCCACTGTCTAAGTGATTGTTTCAAGCCATAAATGGATTTTCTTAACAGACAAACATGATCAGGCATTCCGTGATCTACATAACCTATAACTTGAGACATGTAAATTGTTTCATTAAGGTTACCATGTTGAAAAGCAGTTTTAACATCCATTTGTTGTAAATGCCAATCATAAACAATTGTCATAGTAAGAAGAAGTCTCAATGTTTTGTATTTCATCACAGGAGCAAAAATTTCATTATAATCTATGCCCTCCCTTTGTGAAAAACCTTTTGCACAAAGCCTAGCCTTAAATCTAGGGGGCTCAGTTGGGGAATTAGCATCTTTAATCCTAAAAACTCATTTACTACCAATGACTTTTACCCCAGGCTTGGGAATAAGTTCCCAAGTCCCATTGTTAAACATGGACTCAATCTCCTCACTCATAGCTAGTTTCCATTTATCACTATCCTTACTTTTGATGGCTTCATCATAAGTCTCAGGAACAACATGTTTAACCTTTTCAGCAACATTAATAGCATATTCAGCAATGTTAGCAAACTCAGCAACATTAGCATATCTCTTGTTTGGAATTCTAGTCCTAGGCACCCTATCTCTTGCTAGCATATAATCAGATAAATCAGCATCAACATTATCACTAGCAATGTCATCAGTCATGGCAGCATTCTTAGCAGAATCACACACATCATGAGCAGGAAAAACAATATTGGTGCCTCCACCACTGTTGCTTAGGGAGGCACCCTGCACATTATCAACATTATGACTAACAGGTAAATGACTAGCATTCCTTTTAGTACTAGAACTGGAAGAACTTAGTTGTTCCCCATCTAGTTGACGGGGTAAGTTGCTCCCACTGTCCTCATCTTGATCACCCCCTCCTTCCTCTTGGTTTCCCAAGCTTACCCGAGGAGGGGGTGTGCAGGTCCAAATGCCCTCCTGATCCTTGTGAGTCTGCTGGTTCAGCCTCCCCTACAAGATCACCATTAGGCCTTGCCTGGTTTACCAGGAAATAACCATATGGGATGAAGTCTATGGTGTCTTGGGTAATGCCTGAAACAGGTAGGGTAGAGGTTATCAGATATTTAAAATGAAAGTCCTTCTCATTGAAGGTAACAGACCTAGCTCTAATAACTTTATATCCACCAGGTTGTATCACAAGCAATTTGTAACCCTTACAGCCACTAGGATAGCCTAACATGACAGTTTTTATGGCCCTAGGTTCTAGTTTTCCATATGATAATTTAGCATAAGCAGTGCACCCAAATGGTCTCAAATGATCTAAGTGAATTTTCTTATTCAACCACATCTCTAGAGGCACTTTAAAATCAATAGCAGAACAGCTTGATCTATTAATCAAATATGCAGCAGTCATCACAGCTTCACCATACATAGAACTCTTAAGGCCTGAGCTAAATAGCATACATCTAGCCTTCTCTAAAAGTGTTCTATTCATTCTTTCAGCTATTCCATTCTGTTTTGGTGTATAAGGAACAGTTAAATGTCTTTTGATGCCATTTTCAGCACAGAAATCATCAAACAATTTGTTACGAAACTCAAGGCCATTATCAGTTCTGAAGCATTTAACTCTCAAGTCAGTTTCACTTTCAATAGATAATTTCCAGAACTTAAAGCAATCAAGCACCTCAGTTTTTGATTTCAGCAAATAAATCCACACCCTTCTAGAGTAATGATCAACAAAAGAGACAAAATAACTCCTACCACCAATAATTGGTACTTGGTCAGGGCCCCAAAGATCACTATGCACATATTCAAGCTTTTCATTAACAGTCATCTTAGATTTACCAAAAGCATGTGCAGATTTCTTCCCAAGTATGCAGATTTCACAAAATTCAATGTCATGAGGTTTTTTCTTAATCAGTCCATTTTTAAACAAGTGAAAGAAGCCTTCGTTACCAATGTGTCCAAGCCTAGCATGCCATAACTTAGTTTCATCAAGATTCTTATCACTATCATGCACAATATTTATTTCAGGGGACAAAGAATCATGATACAAGCCACATAGCCTCATGCTTCTAATCACAACATGGTCATCTCTTAAGACATCCCTAGTTCAATTCTTAGAAATTATTTGACAGCCTTTATCTTCTAATGCAGATTCAGATTTCTTCTCAAGTTAGGCACCCAAACAACATTCTGCAATATTCTAACTTTACCATCAAACATTTTCAATGGAATAGTCCCAATTCCCATGATTTTCAGAGTAGTTGTATCCCCTAATTTAACCTCACCACCATCACGGAGTTTCATATCATCAAACATAGATTTATGAGGAGTAGCATGCATAGTACAACCAGAATCAAGAATCCAAGCATTCATACTTTCAGAGTTAGCAACAACAAGAATTTCAGGTTGATATTGAGTCTCACACACATTAGTGTAATCTGTCCTATTAGATTCATTCTTCTTTTTATCCTTTTTGTTTCTTTTAGGACAACCATTCATGTAATGACCCATCTCTCCACAGGAAAAACACTTGACATTCTCAAAGTTCTTATTAGGCTCTTTGCTATGGGTTTTAGGCTTTTGGGACTTGTTGGATTTGGGGTTAAACTTAGGCTTTGTCTTAGCATACATAACCTCACTCTCAACCTCCTGTTTAGTACCATTTTTATGCTTAAAGACCCTTAAAGATTTATTTTTCTGAGTGATAATTTTAGTGATCTTAGCTAGTGTTAAATCCTCTCTCCCAAACTGAATTACATCAATGTGGGTATCAAACTGATTGGGCAATGAACCAAGGAGAATCACAGCTTGGTGTTTGATCAGTCGATATTTTGACTAATTATTCACTACATTCGATGAAGGGTAGCACTTGTTCTCCGGGCAAATTGTCCCTATTTGAGGTCTTTCTCTAGTGTTTCTGGATAAAAGACATATTATCGCTCTTTGGACTCGAAATGCTAAAAGAACGGAAAGATCGACGAAAAAGGTAAAAAAAGAGCTCTGCACCAACATAAGGCCGTGACAGCCGTGACATCTCATTACTGTCACGGGTGTCATGGCAGGCTTTTTCGACAGAAGGAAACGAGTATTCTCAGACTAGGCCGTGACATCCGTGACATGTCTAAGTGTCACAGGTGTCACGGCAGCCTTACAGCTCAGTGGACTTTTGCCTGAGCCGTGACAGCCGTGACATATTTATGTGTCACAGGTGTCACGGCAGCTCTTCAACTCAGAGAGTTTTTTGCCCAAGCCGTGACAGCCATGACACACTCGGCTGTCACGGGTGTCACGACACCTCCGGAAGAGGAAACATCATAGGAAGCTGAAAATTCTGCGCAGACAGTGGAGCCAGCGCCTTATAGACCGCCATTTCCATTCCCTCAGCGGCTGGTGGCTAAAAAGAGGGGTAAAGAATTCATGCAGTTCGTGGACAAGATTCACACTCTTTACATCACTATGCCCCTCACCGACGCACTCACTCGGATTCCTATTTATGCCAAATTCATGAAGGAAATTCTGACTGGGAAAAGAAAGGTTGATGGGACCGAGACAGTGGCCCTGAGCGAGGAGTGTAGTGCTGCCATGCACCAGCCCATGCCGCCTAAACTTAAGGACTTAGGGAGTTTTCTATCCCTTGTGATATTGGTGGTATTACCATTCGTCGTGCCTTATGTGATCTCGGTGTGAGTGTGTCTATCATGCCATATTCTTTGTATGCTAAACTGAATTTGGGTGATCTCTGTCCTACGAATATCTCTATTCGCCTTGCGGATCATTCTTGTAGACTCCCGAAAGGGATTCTGAAGGACGTACCTGTCAAGGTGAAGAACATTTACATCCCTGCTGATTTTATTGTGCTAGAGATCTCAGAAGACATTGACATCCCGATTATACTTGGTAGACCATTTCTTTACACAGCTAAGGTGGTCATTGACATGGATAGAGGGTCTATAGCTTTGCGAGTGGGTAGCGAACCAGTTGTCTTTTATTTGCCCGACATGTGCAAGAGTCCTAGTCTTTTAGCCGATTGTGATGTATTAGACTCTGCTGATGTTGATGACTCTATTACACTGACCTCTATTGAGTCTTACAGAGTTGTACCAGGCTGCCCAATACCGATGGATGTATGCGCAGTAAGCACTGAGGGAGCAGCTGAAACTGAACAGAGCACCGGCTCAGGTAAGGAACCTTGCAAGGTAGAGCTGAAACCTCTACCTGCAAGTCTCAGGTATGAATTTCTTGGCCCTAACTCAACCTGCCCGGTGATTATGAATGCATGCTTGACTGATGTAGAGACCCATCGACTGCTAGATGTCCTGAGAGAGCATATACCAACCCTAGGTTATTCAATCGATGATCTTAAGGGGATTAGCCCAGGTATGTGCATGCATAGAATCCATCTAGAGGGCGATGCTAGGCCTACTAGGGACGCTTTCAGACGTCTAAATCCTAAACTAAATGATGTGGTAAAGAAAGAAATTCAGAAGTTACTGGATGCTGGCATTATTTATTCTATTGCTGATAGTGAGTGGGTGAGTCCTGTGCACGTTGTCCCTAAGAAAGGAGGTTTGACTGTTGTACGTAATGAGCATAATGATTTGATTTCTACTCGTACTGGGACTGGTTGGTGTATGTGCATTGATTATAGGAAGTTGAATAAGGCTACTCGTAAGGATCACTTTCCTTTTCCTTTTATCGATTAAATGTTAGAGCGTCTTGCGAAGCATACGTTTTTCTGCTACCTCGACGGTTATAGTGGGTTCTTTCAGATCCCTATACACCCCGAGGACCAGGAGAAGACCACTTTCACTTGCCCTTTAGGCACATTTGCTTATAGACGCATGTCTTTCGGTCTTTGCAATGCACCAGCCACTTTTCAGCGTTGTATGATGGCCATTTTTTTTGATTTTCTAGAAAACACTAACAATCAATATTATGAAAAATTCATCAATATTAACAATATTGACAATTACAACATTTCATCAATATTATCAAAAATTCAATATAAACACAACCATTCATCAAAAATTCATCAAATATTCAACAATTACAACATTTCATCAATATTATCCAAAATTCAATATAAACAATCAACTTCAACCAATTCAACGATTAACACTCAAAATCAACAATTAACCACACCTTATTCTTCTAAAACCCTAACCTATATTAACAACTAACAATTAACCCTCAAATTAACAACTAACAATACAATTCAACTCATTACCGGTTTATGGCGAACCGAGATCGTCGGCGGCGGGCGAGATCGGCGGAGATGTGGGGAGTAGGGAGAGATCGTCGGGGGAATGGAGAAGAAGAAAGAAACCCTCGATTTTTAATTTCAATGATGCCGGTTCCCCTGGAATCGGTATTGACGTGTATGATACTTCATCTCCACTTGGTTGCCCAAAATCGAGCCACATCATCAATTTTAAACGTACCGGTAGCTAGGAAACCGGTACTAATATAACCGGTTTGTCGACTATCGGAATTGTACAAAAATGAAGAGTACCGGTTCTTGGGGAACCGACATTAACCAAAATGTCGTATTCTGGATAATTGAGTTTTAAATGGTTTTGAGTTTGAAAATTGGTTACATTGGATAGCAACATCATTGTTCGTATTGTTATTTAAGACCTTAAAGAACTTAAAGAACATCATTGTTCGTTTTTCAAATATCAGTCATGGTTTCATATTCTTTCCCTTCTCTGTCGATGAATATGTCTGTATCAGATTTTCACAACCATCATCATCTTGTAAATCACCCTAAATCCAAGCTTGTAGTATCAGGTATGATTAATTGTACGCCCAAGAGTTTTTCTCGAATTGTTTCCCTTTTGTGTTGTTTCTTAGAATATCATCACAATCTTGTGTGTATCATCGTCATATATATCATGAGAATCAGAATGGGAGTTGTTGGACTTAAGCATTACTTCATATATATAGTAACAGTGTGGTTTTAATGCTTTTCATTTTGATTTTATAAGCAGCATCATTGGATGCTGAAGTCGTCAACCGGAAGAGTCAACTGGTATGATGATCCTCTCTTGTAGCTATCTATATTATTACTATCAAAAATGATTTTTCTTACTCTTTTTTTTTTTTTGCAGTGTTATGAGGAGACAAAAGAGAGAATCAAAAGGATGTTTGACAAGGTAGAACTGTCGGTATCAGCATACGACACTGCCTGGGTAGCAATGGTCCCTTCACCAACATCTCCCAACAATCCTTGTTTCCCTAAGTGCTTGAACTGGTTACTGAATAATCAGCTCCATGATGGCTCCTGGGGAATCAATCCTCATGAACCAATGTTAGTCAAGGACATGCTCTCCTCTACGCTTGCTTGTGTCCTTTCACTCAAAAAGTGGGGTGTAAGCGAGGAACAGATGAACAAAGGTCTAACAAAAATTAGAATTATTATATTTCCAGAGAAAGATGATGTGCTTCCGCCTTCATATAAATCTATCCTTCTGTAGGTGTTCGGTATATTCAGAAAAATATCAATTATGTAACTGATGAAAAGCAAGTATCCCCAGTCGGATTTGAAATTATATTCCCATGCATGATAGAATGCGCAAGGGACTTAAATTTGAACCTTGCTTTAGAAGCAGCACCCTTACGTCCTTTGTTCCAGAAACGAGACTTGGAGCTCAAAAGGTACTTCTTTTATTAATTCTTATCTAACATTGTGCTTGTAATTCCTAACTTCTTTTTACAGGTAAGGTGTATAAAACAAAATATCACAATGTAACATTACTTTGGATTTATTTTGCTATTTTATTGGATTGTTGTCTCCATTTCATTTCATTTTTAAGATAAAGTTGTTTTTTTTTATTTACTAGAGTTACTGAAAGCAATTTGCCTGGAAGTAAAGCTTACATGGTGTATGTTTTGGAGGGAATGAGAGAGTTCGTAGATCAGGAAACTGTTTTGAAATATCAGAGAAAGAACGGCTCTCTGTTCAATTCTCCATCCACCACGGCTGTTGTTTCTACTCGCTTCTCTAACTCTGGTTGCCTTAGTTACCTACAATCTATTTTAGATCAGTCCAAAAATGCAGGTATATATGCTTTCAGGACATTTAGAGTCTTATGTGTTATAATTGTAATGCCTGCAAACCACATATTTATTAAATTAATCTATTTAGCTTTGGTCCATGCCTTCAGTTCCCACAGTGTATCCTCTGGACATATATGCTCGCTTATGTATAGTCGATGCCCTAGTGCGTACCGGAATTGATCATCATTTTCCAACAGAGGTTCAGAATGTACTGGACGCAACATATAGGTAATTCTCTAGTTTAATCGGTAATAATAATGATTGAGGTTTGTTCTTTTTTGGAATTAACTGTTGAAACCTTGGCACGTCCACGTATAATTTGTTTATTGTAACATTGATGAAACAGATCCTGGGAGCAGGAGGAAGAAGAGATCTTCCTAGATGTACCCACATGTGCAATGGCATTCCGTTTGCTGCGGGTTAATGGCTATGAAGTTTCTCCTGGTGATTAAGTATTTCGATTCATGAGTAATCATTTGAAAACAACTTTCTAAAAATTTCTGGTCGTAATATCTCTTCACCCAGGTCCACTGGTGCAATTTGAAACCGAAGCTGACTACTTGAGCTCATTAGCTGGTCATTTGAATGATACGAATGCTGTTCTAGAATTACATAGGGCATCTGAGGTCATGACACGGTCAAATGAATCAGTTCTGAAGAAAATAAATGCATGGTCCCGTCCGTTCCTAAAACGATACTATGTTGACGATCATGTCCATTTAGATAACCTCAAACTGCGTATTAGACAAGAGGTAATTTTGTCGCAAAAATGAAAGTAGTTTTCTTGTATGCACTTTAAGAACTCGAGCCTTGTTGTGTTGCAGGTAGATGATGCTTTGAAATTTCCATTCTATGCAAGCTTAGAACGGTTGGAAAACAAGCGATACATAAATATCTATGGCTCAGGAAATTCTAAAATTCTAAAGACATCATACAAGTAGGTTTCTCTTCGAGCCTTCAATTAATTTACATGGAAAATATCAAAGAAATGAGTTTTAATTAATGTCTCAGCTGCACAATTATTGATAACAAGGAGATTCGTAAACTTGCTGCTGAAGATTTCAACAGCAACCAATTATACCTGCGCGAAGAACTCAGATATTTTGAGAGGTTTAGTTTATCATGTACATGTACGTTGTGATGATGCCTAACGGTCGCGATTTTAATTTCTATTTATGTATGTTATGCAGGTGGGTTCGCGAAAACAGATTGGACGAACCTCGGTTTGTTAGACAAGGGGTGTGGCAAATGTACTTCACTGCTGTGACCATCTTTGTCTCTCCTGAATTATCAGATGCCCGTCTAGCATGGGCCAAAAGTGCTATGCTAGTGCTTGTCGTGGACGACTTGTTCGATGTAACGGGATCTAAAGAGGATCTTGAGAACTTCATACATTTAGTTGAGAAGTAAGCCTGCCTTGTCATATCATAAATGGTTTAACATGATGTGATTTTCAAGATATGTGTAGCAAAATGATGTAACAAGAAATTTATAACTCCCAGGTGGGATCTCAATTTAGCTACTGACTCATTCTCTGAGGACGTGAGAATTCTATTCTCAGCACTTCATCGGGCAGTCACCGAAATTGCAGAGGCGGCTAAAAAATATCAACAACGTGATGTGACAAGTCACTTGATTGATGTTGTAAGATTACTGAATAATTAGCTTTACCATTTCAGTTATTGAAATGAAGATTTTGATATCATCTAGCTAGTAATGCTCATCGTCTTAACTTGGGATTCTGATGCAAATTTCTACCAGTGGCTTAAAGCGACCCGTGCCATGTTCATAGAAACAGAGTGGCATCGTAATGGGTACTTGCCGACATTGGATGAATACCTGACAAATGGATTTGCATCTCTTTCTGCGGATCCCATTGTTCACGCAGCAACTTACTTCGTCGGACCTTTGATATCGGAAGAGGCTTTCAATGGTGCTGAGTTCCACAATCTTAGCAAAACCCTCGGGATCATTGGGCGTCTTCTGAACGACATTGCAAGTTTCGAGGTAAGCTGCTGTCTGCTGGAAAAAAAAAATCCTTTTCTAAGTTTGATTTTTCGGTAAAAATGTTGTCAAGCATATAAATGTTACCACTTTTCAGAGGGAGTCTACAGAAGAAAAACTGAATGGGCTAGCACTTCACATGGCTCATGCTGCTGATTCCAGCAAAGAAATGGTGATCCAAGAGTTGATGGAGATAGTTGAACTTAGGAGAATGGAGCTGTTGCAGCTTGTTTTGCGAAAGGACACTGAGGTTCCAAATGCTTGCAAGCAAGTGTTTTGGAAAATGAGCAAGAATATTCACACCCTTTACCAGCACGGTGTGGATCTAACGACTTCAATTGAGGTCTTGAACCTTGCAGATTCAATTCTGCATGAGCCAGTTTCGTTTGATTAATACGCAACTTCCTACTCCTAGCATGTCCTACTGAAAATCATCTCTACATATTTGCTTTCAATATTCAATTTATCCTTGCCCTGAAAGTTTGGTGTCATGAATTTTTCTACGTTCACATGAATGGTGGCAGATGTCTTTTTTATAGCATTCATAACATTGTAAACTTATGGAAAATGAACAGTTGTTGAAATGTCAAGATGTGATATGTGAACATATAAGCGCGCCTTTCGTTTACTAAAGCAACATGTTAATGTTATGACATTCCTCACAAGGTCCTGCAAAGAGATATTGGAGCCTCCGTCAACCTTTTCCAAAGCAAACATTTCATTAGCACAGAGTAATTCAACTTTGACATTATCTTTTTGAAGTTAATTAAGCTTACATAAAAATTATCAATCATATAAATCTCCATTTTCTTTAATACATGTGAAACTGTCAATGTAAAAATATGGGGCTTCACAAAGCCTCATTTTTCATCATGCCGCGCACCACTTTATAATTTACAGCCCCTCCTTTTCAACTATGCCATTCATATGAGTGGAAAACATGCGATACATAAATATTTATGGCTCAAGAAATTCTAAGGTTCTAAAGACATCATATAAGCGAAAACGGGTTTAGTCGAGTGACTTGAGTCAAGAGTTCAAGGGTTTTCAAGATATAGGTGTCTTATGATGGTCTGTGCTTCAATGGACGTTATCAATCCGGGTTGGTGCCTTGCGTCGCCCGTGCTCCTATAGTGATTCATTTGTACCCGAGTAGTAAAAAAGTGATAATGTAATATATACAAGATGTATTCGTGTAGTACTTGATTTGTATGCGATGTAAAACCCACAATAAAAAAAGACATCATATAAATTAGGTTTCTCCTTGAACCTTCAATTAATTTACATGGAAAATATCATAGAAATAAGTCTTTAATTAATGTCTCAACTCTCAGATGCACAAATATTGATAACAAGGAGATTCGTAAACTTGCCGCTGAAGATTTAAACAACCTTCAGCAACCAATTATATCTGCGCGAAGAATTCAGATACTTTGAGAGGTTTAGTTTATCATGTACCATGTACATGTACGTTGTGATGATGCCTAACGGTCGCGATTTGAATTTCTATTTCTGTTATATATGTTATGCAGGTGGGTTCATGAAAACAGATTGGACAAGCCTCAGTTTGTTAGACAAGTGGTGTTGCACATCTACTTTACTGCTGTGACCATTTTTGTTTCACCTGGGTTATCAGATGCCCGTCTAGCATGGACCAAAAGTGCTCTGCTAACGCTTGTTGTGGACGACTTATTCGATGTAACAGGATCTACAGACGGCCTTGAGAAATTCACACATTTAATTGGGAAGTAAGCCGGCCTTATCTCATCTATCATATCCTAAATGGTTTATCATGATGTGATTTCAAGATTACTGTATAGGGGAGCGCTCGGTTGAGAATTCTTAAAAGTTCGAGAACTTGAGAACCCAACTCTCACAATTAGATCAAGATGCATCTTTGAATCTGCATGACACATGTCCAAAAAGCAAAGTCAAAAAAGGTGACTTTGATTTTGCATTAAATGCATTTTAGAAAATGCACATAGGACATGTGTTACCACCAAAATGTATCTTACAAAATGCATCTTGCATTTTGAATGGTGAAGATTGAGGTCTCAAGTTCTCGAAATTTAAAGGGATTCTCATTTGAGCGCTCCTGACTCAATTTATATATAAGTTAAATAAAATGATGTAACAAGGAATATAAATCTCAATTTAGCGACTGACTCGACGTGAGAATTCTATTCTCAGCACTTGATTGATGTTGTAAGATTACAGAATTAGCTTTGCCATATGATTTTGATATCATCTAGCTAGTCGCGTAAACTTGAGATTATGATGCATTTCTACCAGTGGCTTGAAACGACCCGTGACATGTTGCAGAGTGGAACCGGAATGGGCAGTCGGAATCTCAGAAGGAATAGCAAACGTTAAACCTAGGATATGTGATCGAATTCACAAGCGTGAACTCGAACAAAAATTCTGGAATCTACCAGAAAAAATAACTCTGGAATCCACCAAGAAAATAGCAAAAGCTAGGGTTTTATTCAATTAAAAGATATGTTTCTGAAACCCTAAAGAGGGTTTAAATAGAAAAATAAAAAAGTTAAATTTGGAAATAAAATCTAAATAAAAACTAAAATAAGAAACTAATAAAATAATAGGAAAATTTCTAAAAGATTTAATTCCTAAATCTTTCTCAGCCTCGTGCATCATTCTCCTCCACTTCCAAAGAATTCGACCCCGAGTTCTCTTGTGGATATATAGCCTCATCCGCCTTGAATGGACCATGCTTCACAACATCACCTTCCTTTAAAACTTTTAAACTCTCACGCTTGTCAGCATCTACCTTGTTCTTCTTCCCCATAGTCTTTAATCTAGCCTTAACAGCTTTCTTAACTGCTCTACTCTTCTCCTTCACAACATTCATAGAGCCCTTAATTACCACTGGACAGAAATACTGAGCCTCCTCCATATCAGAACAAATCCTAAGTATGGAGTGTTTTGCAGCCATTAGAGCAAATTCAACAATATTGCAACATTTCTCATCATACTCAGCTATGTTTGCCTCGTATTTCCTAATAAGGATTTTATTTCGAGGTGCCCCGTTCCTAGTCAGTTTGTAATTACTAACACTAGGTTCATCAATCACAGGGGAATCAGAAATAACAGGGATATCAACTTCAACATGGTCATCACCAGTATTCACATTATCATTCAAATGTTCACTATGATCAACATATAAGTCACAAGGCAGATTTAGAGTTTCAGTAGTAGAAGACAGGCCTAGACTAGATGACTATATGGCAATATTCTGATCACTAGCATCATTTGAATTTAAGGCTGAGTGTAATTTAGAAAGGCTTACATCCCCAGCTCCCTCACTTGATTGGTGAGGTTGCTCATTACTTGACTCTCCATGGGAATTGCTCTTTTCATTTGTTACCTCAAGCAGTCCATCACTTAAATTCAGTGACTCCCTGGTTCCCTTGAGGATCATCATCATTTCCCTAGTTAAAATGGAAACATGGTCGAATAAAGATGGTCACACCTTCAGGTGTGCCTTGAGACTGAACATCATGCTTTAGTTTTGATTTAAAGTGGAAATTTAGCTCTTCAAAAGTAACAGAACATCACACAATGACCTTGTATCCACCTAGTTGAATCATTAACAGTTTATACCCTTTAACTCCTTCAGGATATCCAAGAATTATGCATTTAATAGCTCTAGGCTGGAGATTTCCTTCAGACACTTTGGCATAAGCAGTGCATCCAAAGGGTCTGAGGTGGGATAGGTTTAGAGGTTTCCCAGTTCAAAGCTCTTGGGGAGTTTTGAAGTATATAGCTGAGGAAGGACATCTAATTATCAGATAAGCAGATGTTACCACAGCCTCTCCCCAAAGAGAAGGCTTAACTCCAGCACTGATCATCATGCATCTAGCTTTCTCTAAAAGGTCCTGTTCATTCTCTCAGCAGTCCCATTCTACTGAGGAGTTCCAGGCACAATCAAGTGTCTCCTTATCCCATTTTTAGTGCAAAATTCATTAAAGGCCTTGTTACAAAATTTCAGTCCATTATCTGTCCTTAAACATTTAACCTTAATTTCAGTTTGACTCTCATGATCTTCCAGATTTTTAAATTTTCCAAAGCCTCATCCTTATTTTTAACAGAAAGACCCATACTTTTCAAGAGTATTGATCAATGATATACAGGAATTATGACCTTCCTCATATAGTTGGGACATGGGCAGGTCCCCACAAGTCAGTGTGGATATACTCCTGGGGTTTCTTAAAAGTGAATGAAGATTTACCAAAAGGATGAGCAGACTTTTTTCCCAAACACACAGGATTCACAAAATTTTATATCAATAGGTTTGCAGTCAATCAAGCCAGACTTTAGACAGATAATTAAGACCTTTGTTCCCTATATGACCAAGCCTTGAATGCCAAATATTAGTGTCTTGCAGAGTTTTAGTTTCATCAGAAAGATTAATTTCAAAAGAGGAGATCACAGAATAGAGACATCCTTTCTCAATGCTTTCTATTACCACTCGGTTATCTCTAACACCTCCCTAACTCCCTTAAAGATATTTATTTTACATCCAAGTTTGTCTAGGGCAAATTCTGACATTAGACTTCTCCCATGATGGGGAACCCATCTCACATTTTAGAGAGTTCTCACAACACCATCAAACATCTTTAAGGGAACACATCCTATTCCCTTAATCTTTAATGATGTGTGATCACCAAGCATGACTTCCTCACCTTCACATAGCTTCAGAGAACTGAATAGATGCTTATGTGGTGTGGCATGCACGGTGCAGCTAGAATCAAGGATCCAAGAGTCACTCTCATGTCCATCAGACACTACTAGTAGCTCATTGTCATATTGGGGACCCTTCTCACATACATTTGATTGACCAGATTGGTTTTCCTTAGTTCCTTTATCCTTTTTATCTCCAATCTTTGGTAACAAATGCTAGCATAGTGGCCAAGCTTGCCACAGTAATTGCACTTTACAGGGGAATTTCTTTGAAAACTATTTTGGGAAGACTGAGATTTATCAAAAGATTTCTTATTCTGAGATTCATTGTTGCTGTGAGCACTACTACAGAAGAGATATTATGCATCGGTTTGAAAAAATAGATTATGCATCGGTTTTAGCTTATGCATCGGTTTTTTACTAAACCGATGCATAATGTTCGATTTATGCTTCGGTTTTTACTGAACCGATGCATAAACCGAACATTATGCATCGGTTCATTAAAAACCGATGCATAAAACAAATATTATACATCAGTTCTCTTGTAACCGATGCATAAGATTTCATTTTTATCTTTTTATTGGGATTTCACACTGATTTTCACCCGATTTCCTTCTCCATCGTCCACTGCCGCTTCAACCATCCCCTCCGCAGCTCAACCTCCGCTGCTGCATCCCTCTCCATCCCCGCCTTTATTCCGCGGTTGCATCCCTCCCCATCCTTCGTCTTTATTCCGCAGCTACACAGCCTCCCTTTGTATCTGATTTCCTCCTACGCATGGCTTCCCTTCGCATCCGCTGCTGGCGTCTTCAATCACAGTGGCACTAATCCACCAAACGGCGTTCCTTCTCCGTGCCCTCGGTCGGCAAGGTTCAGCGGTCGCCACTCGAATTCCTATTGCAGTACGTTTTTTACTCGTTTTAACTTAGGGTTTGGAATGAGTACCTGTGTATCGATAGCGAAGGAAGAAGGTTACAGGTAGGGATTAAATCGAGGATATTGTGGTTTTTGAAGTTGAGGATTTTGGTTCTGATCAAAACAAATTTGGTGTGGGAGAGGTGCTTGATGAAATGCCTCAATGAAGCTTGCGTGATTGAAGAAAGACCATGGCAGGTAAATTCCTGATATGATACCTGTATGTTCCTGTATTTTTGTGTATGTTCCTGATATGATATGCCCCTTACTCAGTCATGGGGTAATTCAATCATGCTTTTCATTCCTGATATGATACTCTCCCTGTAACTTCTTTTTTTTCTTTCTTTATTTGTTGTTTTTTCTTATGTTGTTCAATTTGATGATACCTGCTTATTAGTTAATGGTTGAATGTCTGAGAATTGAATTATCATGTTTCAATTTTGTAGGCACCAAATGTCGGATCGGGAGGGTTCTTACTCTTGTAAGTCATACTTTTGTAGGCATCTTCAAAGAAGCAGGTGAGTATCTAATTTAGTTAAATGATGCCGTAGAAAATGGATGGTTTCTCATGTCATACTTACCATTCAGAAAATTGTTTTCTTAAAGCTTTCAGAGTTTGCTTCCTGCCTATCTTGACCCTTAAAGCTTTCAGAGTTTTCTTCATTTCATCTATTGTTTTGTCTATATTTTTCGAAATTATTAGATAACTCACTTTTCATGCAGGACAACATGTTATTCTCATCCATGCAGAACACTAAAGCTAAAGAGGTAGCATCAGTAACTATGTTGCAGTCTCTACACCTCTTTTTTGTTGATCATTTATTTGCATTTTGTATAAAATCAGATATACGTACTTGTATAATGTGAGTGATGGTAAATCATTAGCTCATATTATTTCAAATGTAGTTTCCATCATTATCTACATTCGTGCCGAACTTGAAACATGTTCCTTTCTATACTAGTATCCTAGTATCTGATGCGTGCAGGGGCTTTCTTGTTCTGTTAGCTGGATGTATAGTACATAAAAATAGTTTTTGATGCTTTCATGGTTTCTTATTATTAGTCAGCTCTCAGTGAACCTTAATCTTTACTGCTTTCATATTTGCATGAAGGACATCCTTGACTGATATAATATGCAATCAAAACATCTCGAGAAATTGCAACAAATAGCTCCATCTCTTGAACTATGGGTAAGTTGCAGTACTATCTATGTTTTACTTGATTGATATTTTTCTTTTTCGAGTTTGTCACATTACATCATAATGTACTTCATCTACTACATTTCTTTATATCGTTATCTTTGTCCCATTCTTTATATCGTTATCTATGTGATTTTTTATATCGTTATCTTTGTCACATTCTTTATATCGTTATCTATGTGATTTTTTATATCGTTATCTTTGTCACATGTATGTATCAATATTAGGTATGATTTATGCCTTTTGAGAACCCGGTATTTATTGGTCATCTCCGATTCGATGCAGGATGAAAGGGAAGAAAGCAAAAGACCAGAGATAGGATACACAAGAATTGGAGCACGGAAACATATGTAGAAGGATATTTTGGAGAAATGGATTAGTATTGGCTCTCCATTACTAAAAATAAGACATGAAAATTGTTGAATTGATATATGTTTTGTACAATGAAAGTGACATTATGTATAAAATGTTGTGTTTTTGTTGAATAAAAAGTATTTTAAGATTTGGATATCAAATTTATGTATGAAATTGAAGGTGGGCTTGATTTATTAGTGACTAAATGTGCCAAAAAAAAAATCAAACATTATGCATCAGTTCTAAAAAAAACCGATGCATAAAGTCGTACATTATGCAACGGTTTTTCAAGAACCGATGCATAATGTCAAACATTATGCAACGCTTCATTATGCAACGGAACCAAAACCGATGCATAATGTAAAAAAACCGATGCATAAGGCCTGTTCTGTAGTAGTGGAGAACCATTGTTGGGATTTTTATTTCTTGGTCTAAATTTATTCTTTCCCTTAAACATCATTACCTCAGATTTTACTTCAGTTTTTTTATCTATTTTAGTCTTAAAAACCTTAAGACTATCATTTTCTACTGAGTGACAGCCTCAATGATCTTGGGGACTGTCAGCTCATCTCTTCCATAATGAATAACATCTTTAAGGACGTCAAACTGAGAAGGAAGAGAACTGTGAAGAATGACACAGAGGTGTTTAGGGTTTATTTCATCTTTACATCTCTTCAAATCTTGAGTCAATTTTAAGAATATGTATAGGTTCTCTTGCAAGCTCACTGAAACATCCATCTTAAAAGTAAAGAGCTTAGTTTACAAGGAGATCGTATTGGGGAGGGATATAGCCAAGTATATATTTACAAGTTCTTCCCACAATTTCTTAGGTTCAGTATGATGCATTACTTGTCTAGCTGACGAGCTATTCTTTTTCACCTCTAAATAGTATCAATTAAGAGAGGATCGAAGGTAGTGGTCAAAACATTTATAATGACCGGTAGGGTACCGGGTTGAACCCAAGAGAGCAAGTGAGATTATACGCTAAGACTTATCAAATGTTCTACTTGGGTATTCCTAAAATTTAATGATGAGATGTTATCGATCAAGAACAAGTAATGAGATAGCACTAAGGGGGTGAATATCAATCAAAAGAGAGTTTCGAGGGGTTATGCCCCTCCTTGGCGTTTCCCATGATCATGCATACAAGAATTAAACACATTCAAGGTGTTAGATAGTGTTGAACCTAGCTTAGACTAAGGGTGATCACATTTTAATCGAATCTATTCTTAGTCAAGCTCTCTTATAGCTCGAACCTCACTCTCTCGAGGTAATTGGTTCATTCCATGACATTTATTAGCATTGGAATATCTCCCAAAGCAATAAATACCATGAACTCAAGTCCTAGTTCACTTCAAATCCGTAGATATGATCACATTTACTACATCTAAACCATACCTAAGGTCGCTAGATTCTTAGGTCAAGTTTTGGGTTAAACAAGTCACTTTGACATTTCATCAAACACCTAGTGGCATGCAATAATGAAGATCATAGCAAATGTGAATTTAACACCATAGATTAATCATCCAACATGTGTATACATGATCAAGAGTACCAAGGAGGGTAACAACACCCTCAAAACACAAGGGGGCTACTCACACATCATGTAAGACAACATGGTGTGAGTAGGGTTTAAAGCAACTACAAAGAGAATAGAAGATGGATAGACATAGGATGGTTAATCCTAATGTCATTTTGATCTTCACTTCTCCTTGGTTGGATCCTCTTAGATAGCCTTGATTTGATCTCCTTTGATGAGTATTTTTGTCGAAAAAGCCAGCTCCATAGGTCAAACAAGCCACTTTCTATTTATAGCCTCGGGTACTGTAGCAGATCCCAGCCGGTCGGCTGAACTGAAGGCAAAAATCCAATCGGTCGGCTGGCTGAGAGATTGGGCAAGATATCTGAAATCTTCTCCCAGTCGACCGGTTGACTGGCCCAGCCGACCGACTAAAGTTGGCTGATTGTATTGCTTGTGCAGGGCAAGGACCCGCCGATCGGCTGGATGGCCAGCCGGCCTACTCAAGTTTGACGATTGCATCAAGTTTTGCTCCTTCAGTCAACCGGTCGGCTGACTGGCCCAGCCGACCGACTCAAGTTGGACGATTGCAAGCCATCTGAGATCCTCGTCCAGCCGGTCGGCTCAAAGTGGACGAATGCTCTCCTATGTTGCTCTTTTGTCCAGCCGGTCGGCTGGTTCAGGGGAAATTCCCAGCCGGTCGGCTGGGATGCCTTTTCAACCCACTTTTGCTCCAATTCTTCGGTTTTTCCCTGAGTATTCGTATTTAGGCTTTGACAGTGAGATGATGTTGTTTTGTACCTGAAACGTACGAAAAGGGATCAAATGACATCAAAATATCGTCGGAAACGACCCAAAGCTATAGTGAAATATGACCATTAATCAGTCGAAAACTCGACTGATCACTAGCTACATCATTTGATAATCTCATCGTTATTTCAGAGTAAGCCAATTCTTTTTCATGTGAATCTTTTGTTGATCAGAGGTGGGAGCTAACCACTCCTCTGTCACAGCCCTATATCATTTTTCCTTTACTAATATGGCTTTCATTCTCATCTTCCACATACTAAAATCAGAAGTCCCATCGAAGGGCTTAATCCTCATGGCCTCAGCCATTCCAAACTCAGGGATTAGGACAAGCACACAATCAAGAGAAGGTAAACAAGCAAATGACTGCCAAGATTTCTCAAGATCAGTCAGTTTGGGTCTGATACCACGTTGAAAAGATCGATTACTTATTCAATTCAATAGTTAAACATAATATTAATTAAGGGACCAAATGTTAGGTTTATACACTAAAACCTAATCCCAAATTCAAATACAACAAGAAACCATTCCAAATATAAATCAACTAGGACAGAAACAACAATGTAATCCAAACAACATGTTAGAGGACTTTCTTGAGAATTCCAGCTCGAACTCTCACCCAAATAAGTCCTGAACAGCTTCTCTGAGTCCACCAGTGACACCCGAGGCTTTTGACTCTCAACGCTTGGAATCAAGCCACCTCAATGAATCGCCATAGGCCAAATGATGGCATCAGTTATTCAACAAAAATAATTAGAACCTATAATTATCTTGAATGTACTCTACAATTATAATCAGCACCTACAATTACAGAATTATGCAAACGAAAGTTAAAATTACTATCTACTTACAAAAGATATTTTGGTAAATCTCCAATTACTTAAATAGGTTTTATCTACTCTTTCTATTGCAAAGAAAGATATTTAAGAAAAAGAAATCATACAAACCAAGCAAAGATAAATATTGCCCTACAAACAAAAAACAATGTACTTGTTGGTTATGTCAAGAGGAAGGACAATACGCAAATAAATGTCCAAATAAAGAGAAAATAAGTAAAACTAAAAAAGAACAAGTTAAATTACTGGAATACTGTTACAACTTAAATCTTGAACCGAATGAAGATTCTGACTTATCAGATGATGAACAATTATTTATAATTGAAACAGATTCTGAATATGAATCTAGTGATGACAATACCTCAGATTCTGAGTAACCAAGCTAATCCTAATTCAAGTTATATTAAGATAGAAATTAAACTAAAAGATTATAAAGCATATATTGATACTGGAGCAAGTATCTGCGTAGCCAGTAAATACATTCTTCCACCAGAATGTTGGAAGGAATCAATTAAAACGTTCAAAGTATTAGTTGCAAACAAAGAAACAATGGAAATTCGCAAAGTAGCTAAAGATATAGAAATTTATTTAAGTGGAGAAAAATTCATGTTTCCAACAATTTATCAACAAGAAAGGGAATGGATTTCATCATAGGAAATAATTTCCTCAGATTAAATCACCCATTTATTCAAGACTTAGAATGGATAAGCTTAACGCACCACCTAACTAAAAAATGAGTTTTCTGTCCATTAGAAATTAATGTACAGACAATTGCAACTACTGATTTTACAACAAAATTCAAAAAGCTTACACCTCAAAAATATGGGGGAGGGTTAGTAATAGAAAACATAAATATTAATTTAGAAGAAAGCGAACAAGAAACTTTGTTAATGATTTATCAGTTAGATAAAATCAAGAAGAAATTATTAGAAGTCGCCAGTGAAAACCCATTAGATAAAAAGATTAACATATCAGAAGAGGTTGCCGAAATACAACTTAAAGATAAAAACAAAGTTATAAGAGTTAGACCAATGAGTTACACTCCTACAGATAGAGAAGAATTTGGAAAACAAATTAAAGAGCTGTTAGAAATGAAGTTAATTACGCCTAGCAAAAGCCCTCATAGTTCTCCTGCTTTCATGGTAGAAAATGAAGCAGAACGAAAAAGAGGAAAGAAAAGAATGGTTATAAACTACAAAGCTATTAACAACGAAACAATAGACGATGGCTATTTCCTACCTAATAAAGAAACCCTTCTAGCACAAATTAGAGGAAAGAAATACTACTCCAGTCTTGATTGCAAATCAGGATTTTGGCAGATACGGCTAAGCAAAGAATCCAAACCACTTACGGCATTCAGTTGCCCTCAAGGGCATTATGAATGGAACGTAGTACCTTTCGGACTTAAGCAAGCTCCAGGAATTTTCCAAAGATTTATGGATAAAACCTTTGAGCAATTTAGAGACTTTAGTCTCATCTATGTAGACGATATACTTATCTACTCAAATACTGAGTTAGAACATTACGCTCATCTTGAGCAAGTACTTGACAAATGTAAAGAAAAAGGAATAGGTTCTGTCGGAAAGAAAAGCGAAATTATGTCAGAAAGAAATATCTTTTCTAGGACTTGAAATTAAAGAAGGCCAAATAAAACTACAAACACATATATTAGACCATATTAAGAATTTCCCAGACAAAATACAAGATAAGAAAATGCGGAAAATTTTCCAAATTGCACAAAATTGAACTTTCAATTCCAATTGTACACATCTTTTAGATTGGTTTCCCAATTTACACTAGTTTTTCAAGACGCCGTTGGCAACGGCGTCTTAACATTAGGACGCTCTTGGCAACGGCGTCTTAGGCTTAGGTGGACATTCGCGCCCCAAATACTCACATGGTGCCATAATATTGCCAAGGAGGCATAAGCCGCCGTAGGAAACAGCAGCCAAAGCTAAGCCGCTCTCCTTAAGAGCGTTTTAATGGATTGCAATCTCAGTGGGATGGGTCTTTTGGTTGTTTTAGTACAGGACTAAGCCGCCGTTACTAACAGCGTCCTAATATTAAGACGTTGTGAGCAACGACGTTTTAATGGATTGCATCTCAGTGGGATGGGTCTTTTGGTTGTTTAGTACAGGACTAAGACGCCGCTACTAACAGCGTCCTAATATTAAGACGCTGTGAGCAACGGCGTTTTAATGGATTGCATCTCAGTGGGATGGGTTTTTTGATTGTTTAGTACAGGACTAAGCCGCCGCTACTAACAGCGTCCTAATATTAAGACGCTGTGAGCAACGGCGTTTTAATGGATTGCATCTCAGTGGGATGGGTCTTTTGGTTGTTTAGTACAGGACTAAGCCGCCGCTACTAACAGCGTCTTAATATTAAGACGCTGTGAGCAACGGCGTTTTAATGGTTTTAGCTCAAGCCGCCGTCCATGACAGCGTTTTAGCCTGAAATATTGGCATGTAAAGACTGTTTCAATCATTAAAACTCCTTTCCACTGTGAGATATCCGGCTGTGGTTTAAATGTTTATGACCAAGTGTCGTTATAAGTTTGCGTACTAAATTCAGTAGCCACACAATCACGTATGGAGATTCCCTCTTCTTCACACACCGCTAAAGCGTGACAACATGGATAGTGAAATAGTTGCCATTTTCCGCAACCACAAGTCATATCTTCCATAGAAACAATATGTGCGTGTTCCTTTGATTTGGTAAGAACAGATGCTATACCTTTACTCCGGTCAAACATTTGAACCTTGCACTGTGTGGATTTCACCAAATTTGCATTGAGTTTGCTCTCGATCTTAGGAACAAAATACTTGTTGTGGTCCAAAAGTGCATCACGACGCTCGATAAACCAAGCATTGGCTTGCTTGAATGTGAAGTGGACAATAGCGGTGATAGGCAAATCACGACACGCCATAAGGACGTTATTAAAAGATTCAGAGATATTGGTGGTCATGGACCCCCATCTTCGACCCCCAATAGCATAAGAGAAAGCCCATTTCTCCGCGTTAAGTTTATCTAGCCACTTGAGAGCATCTTGGTTATCCTTCAACAACTCTTTCAATTCTATGAACCGGTTGCGGAACTTTATTTGTTGATTCTCGTAACCAATGCTAGTGAGTAATGCTTTCTTGGCCAAACACTTCGACTTTATATTGAAATTTGATGAGAAATGCCTTATGCAAATACGGTGGTAAGCCTTAGGTGGCATCCAATCATCTTCTTTCATGACTCGCATTATTCCCGCGTGCCTATCAGAAATAATGCATAATCCTTCTCGTTCTGTGACCCCATTTCGAATGCACGTCAAGAACCACCTCCAACTATCAATGTTTTCACTCTCTACCAATGCATAAGCAAGAGGGAGAATTTCATTTTCCGCATCGAGAGCTGCTGCAATCATTAAAACTCCTTTCCACTTCCCGTTCAAATGAGTTGCGTCAATAGAAATAGCGGGGCGACAATGGGCAAATCCATTAATAGACGGACCGAATGCCCAAAACACTCTATTTACACTTTCATTGCCACTATCAAGCGTCGATTTGTCCCAATAAACAATACTACCGGGATTGGTCTCTTTTCGCACACTCATATAAGCCGGTAATTGTGCGAACGATTCTTCCCACTCTCCGAATAAATAAACAAATGCTTTTTGGCGCGCTTTCCAAGCTTTTATGTAACTTATCTTGTATCCATACTTTGATCGCATCAACTCCCTCACTTGCTTAGGACTATATCTCAAATCCTCTCGAATTAAATCTTTTATGTCCATTCCAATAAAGTGTTTGTTGAAATGGACGTTGTCAGGGCGGATAATATCAATCTCACACGTATGATCTCCGCTGTATGTGGTGATTCTCCACATACCTTCCTTCTTCTTCTTCGAAGCTCGTAATTCCCATTGACATTTATCCTTGCCTCTGCGACATTCGAGTAGCAATCGTTTTGTATCCGAATATCTAACGCCATACTCACGACGTTGTTTAATGGAATATCTCTGACAAGCATATATAAGAGACTCCTTGCTCAAAAATAATCCATCTTTGCGCAGCACCTTCGTATTGAACTGTTCGTTGTGAGACCCATGGTCGTCTATCGCTGGATGGTTAATCCAAGCAGAAACATCATTGAACGGTGGGAAATCCCGAAGGGAGTTATTATCTTGAACAACGCCGATGGGTACTTCCATATACCCTTCCTCACTATCAATATCAAGACTCTCTAGGTAATCTCTATCAAACTCGTCTTGTGTTGGAATTTCAAATACTTCTACAGTTGACAGTGTCGTTTCATCGATTTCATCACTATCCATTGCTAAAAATATAAAATAAAACAACAACTTAGCCGAGACATGTATAGTTGAAAACTAAATCGATAAAACAATTCCAAACACTGAACCAACTAAATACAACATTAAACATAACACCACATTGATTTTCAATTCAACAATATTGCAGAACAATATTGATTTTCAATTCAACAATTTGAGCGGAGCAATACAAAAATACAACATTGATTTTCAAACACAATACAAATTGTGTCAAGTAGCTTACCGGAGATGGTGCAAGCAACGAACGGCGAGGACGACGGACGAACGAACGAATAGAGCCGAGCAGAGCGAGGAACGAACGAAGAGCAGAGCCGGAGCGAGGACGAGGACGGCGATTCGATTCGATTCGATTTTGGGAACGATTTCACCAACGCTGACGAACGATTCGATTTGGGAACGAACGACGGACGGACCGGAGCGAGGACGGCGAGGACGAACGGAATCGATTTTGGGAAGAAACGGCGCGAGGAAGAGAGAAAAGTTAGGGCTCGCAACTTAGATCAAACTAAGCCGTTGTTAGCAACGGCGTCCTAATAAAAAATAAATTCAAATCATCCACATCAGCCTGCTGAATCATATAATAACCCACCTAAGCCTAAGACGTCGTTGCTAAGAGCGTCCTAATGTTAAGATGACGTTGGCAACGGCGTCTTGAAAAACTAGTGTAAATTGGGAAACGAATCTGAAATATGTGTACAATTGGAATTGAAAGTTCAATTTTGTGCAATTTGGAAAATTTCCCAGAAAATGCTACAAAGATTCTTAGGTATTTTAACTTATGCAGAAATGTATGTTAATAAATTATCCGAATTAAGAAAACCATTACAAAAGAAATTAAAAGACAAGATTAGATGGACTTGGGAAGAATCTTATACAAATTATGTCAAGAAACTTAAAAGTAAATTCAATCACTTACCAGCATTATATCACCCTCTTCCAGATGACTACATGATTATAGAAACAGATGCTAGTGACCTATTTTGGGGAGGAATTTTAAAAGCAAAAAATCTAATAATGAAGAAAAATTATGTAGATACGCTTCCGGTACCTTCACCGGACCAGAAACTAGATATCATTCTAACGAAAAAGAATATTTAGCTATTAAGAAAACAATTAAGAAATTTAAAGCTTATATTATAGACAAAGAATTCCTAATCAGAACAGATAGTAAAAACTTTGGATATTTTCTAAGAACAAATATTTCAGAAGACTACAAACAAGGAAGACTACTAAGGTGGCAACAATGGTTTAACTACTACACTTTCAAAGTAGAACACATCGCAGGAACAAAAAATTGTTTAGCAGATTGTTTAACTAGAGAGCTTAATACCACCAAGGAAGACTTTATAGTTAATACTTACGAAACCAATGTAATGTTAATAACGCAGGTACAAAAGAAATGGACGCGACTCAGCTTGCCATTTTGAAAAAGGAAATCGAACTAGAGAAAATTCAGGCAGCCCTGCTTGAAAAGAAAGAAATTATTATGAAAAAAGAAATTGCATTACTCAAAGCAAAATCAAGCACTTCTGGATTCCCAGCACCTCAGGTTACCGCTAATGACCTAAAACGGATCAAGCTTGAAAAAGAGCAAGCTAAGTCAAACAAGGTATTCGCTATCATGACTGGTGCCAGGAAAGGAATTTATACAACTTATCCAGAACACGAGGAACGAGATTTAGTTAGAGAATTTGCAACTGAATTCGAAGCAAGATATGTTCTCAATAACTATCTCGGCCCTCAACCTACGAAAAATGATTACAAGGAAGCCATGCTTAGCATAGCAAAACCAGTTAATCACCTGCAAGCTATTGTACAAATACCACAAGTCACTCGACCTATTGTCAGAAAAGACTTTTCTGAGATCAAAGAAGAAGAGTTCATCTCAACCTACAATATTTTCCTCCAAGGTAAAAACGAAGAAGGTATTTATCCAATTATCAGATCCGAGCTACACAAGATGATGATTTATCCCAATGCAAAACCGCAAAGGGTATACGAGTTATTTTGCCTAGGATTAATCGACACAATCAACCTAAGTCAGGATTTCAAGGAATTGGCTCACTTCAACTCTACAATTAAGCAGACTGTTCTTCAGTTTGTCAAGAAAACCAAAACCGACAAGCAAATCTACTTTAAATTCCAATCAAGCTATGCTGACTTCGATGACCAAGGTAAAACTATCCTTCCATATCATTGGATCAGGATTGGCCCAGTTGGTTCTCAACAGGCTATCACCCAACTTAGACCAAGTCCAGTTATGACAACTGAATCACTGAAAAAATTAAGAGTTCTATCACTCGGCAATATTGCTTACGAATTGTTCAGAGTTAAGAACAATACCGAATTAAAGATAAACTACACTAGCAATCAAGTTATGATCTATTCTCACTTCGACAAAGGAATACATCCTCGAGAGTTAGAAATTATCAAAGAATGGCAGAAGATCTTTGAAGAAGGAACCTTCGACGTCAACCCAAACACGGCCTCTGACTACTTAATGGACTTCGAAAAAGAAGCCCAAGCCCAAGGAAACAAGAAGAAGGTAGAAGAAGCCAGCACTTCCTCCACTACCAAAAAAGACGCTGCACTCATCAACTTTGAAAAAGAAGGAAACATGTAGTCCCAGCAGCCACATGCCAAAGCAAGGTCGGTAAGAAAAATAAAAGCAAAAGCTATTTCAAAAGAACGGTAATGCTTCACTTCGGACCCATACGAAGACTTAGAGGCGAAGAAATATCTAGTTTTAATTATTATATTTTGCTTTACTCCTTCTATGAGATTGCTATATAAGGCGCTCATCTGTATTCATGTTTTAAAGTTTTTTGCTCCGCCCTCTCTCTAAGAAATAAAATCTCTCAAGCTTTCAGCATTTCTGTGTTCTCTACTTAGATCTTCGGATCAACTTAGTCAGTTAATTGAAGAGTTCAGTTCTGGACTACGTAAGGCTTCATATTGGAACGCCAGGAAAGACTAGTACGACGGAAGCAGTGGTGAACGTCGGGATCTCTCCAAAACTTAAAAGACAGTTATCTTCCACGAACGCCGGTATGAAGAATCTCTCAGCCCTCATGCTAATTAGGCCAAATGATGAAAAGGAGAAGCAACAACCAATTAAAAACATTTTGGTTTAACTACTACATTTTCATATACGTTAGTCATCATTTTGTCTGTTTTTTCAAATCTGATAACTGTTTCTTCGAAAATGATTCGATAATTTTCTTGCATAATTTTTTAGATATTTATTTGTGTTATGTTTGACTTTGATGAACAGTAACTTTGACTTTTACTATTCTTGTGGGTCCCGCTCTGATACCATTCTATTTCGACTTGATTTATTTTCCTTTTGGTGATCATTTTGTTTCGAAATATCTTTCTTTGCAATAGATAGGTAGAAAGAGTAGATAAAACCTATTTAAGTAATTCGAGATTTACCAAAATATCTTTTGTAAGTAGATAGTAATTTTAACTTTCGTTTGCATAATTCTGTAATTGTAGGTGCTGATTATAATTGTAGAGTACATTCAAGATAATTATAGGTTCTAATTATTTTTGTTGAATAACTGATGCCATCATTTGGCCTAATTAGCATGAGGGTTGAGAGATTCTTCATACCTGCGTTCGTGGAAGATAACTGTCTTTTAAGTTTTGGAGAGATCCCGACGTTCACCACTGCTTCCGTCGTACTAGCCTTTCCTGGCGTTCCAATATGAAGCCTTACGTAGTCCAGAACTGAACTCTTCAAATAACTGACTAAGTTGATCCGAAGATCTAAGTAGAGAACACAGAAATGCTGAAAGCTTGAGAGATTTTATTTCTTAGAGAGAGGGCGGAGCAAAAACCTTAAAACATGAATACAGATGAGCGCCTTATATAGCAATTTCATAGAAGGAGTAAAGCAAAATATAATAATTAAAACTAGATATTTCTTCGCCTCTAAGTCTTCGTATGGGTCCGAGGTGAAGCATTACCGTTCTTTTGAAATAGCTTTTGCTTTTATTTTTCTTACCGATCTTGCTTTGGCATGTGGCTGCTGGGACTACATGTTTCCTTCTTTTTCAAAGTTGATGAGTGCAGCGTCTTTTTTGGTAGTGGAGGAAGTGCTGACTTCTTCTACCTTCTTCTTGTTTCCTTGGGCTTGGGCTTCTTTTTCGAGGTCCATTAAGTAGTCAGAGGCCGTCTTTGGGTTGACGTCGAAGGTTCCTACTTCAAAGATCTTCTGCCATTCTTTGATAATTTCTAACTCTCGAGGATGTATTCCTTTGTTGAAGTGAGAATAGATCATAACTTGATTGCTAGTGTAGTTTATCTTTAATTCGGTATTGTTCTTAACTCTGAACAATTCGTAAGCAATATTGCCGAGTGATAGAACTCTTAATTTTTTCAGTGATTCAGTTGTCATAACTGGACTAGGTCTAAGTTGGGTGATAGCCTGTTGAGAACCAACTGGGCCAATCCTGATCCAATGATATGGAAGGATAATTTTACCTTGGTCATCGAAGTCAGCATAGCTTGATTGGAATTTTAAGTAGATTTGCTTGTCGGTTTTGGTTTTCTTGACAAACTGAAGAACAGTCTGCTTAATTGTAGAGTTGAAGTGAGCCAATTCCTTGAAATCCTGACTTAAGTAGATTGTGTCGATTAATCCTAGGCAAAATAACTCGTATACCCTTTGCGGTTTTGCATTGGGATAAATCATCATCTTGAGTAACTCGGATCTGATAATTGGATAAATACCTTCTTCGTTTTTACCTTGGAGGAAAATATTGTAGGTTGAGATGAACTCTTCTTCTGTGATCTCAGAAAAGTCTTTTCTGACAATAGGTCGAGTGACTTGTGATATTTGTCCAATAGCTTGCAGGTGATTAACTGGTTTTGCTATGCTAAGCATGGCTTCCTTGTAATCATTTTTCGTAGGTTGAGGGCCGAGATAGTTATTGAGAACATATCTTGCTTCGAATTCAGTTGCAAATTCTCTAACTAAATCTCGTTCCTCGTGTTCTGGATAAGTTGTATAAATTCCTTTCCTGGCACCAGTCATGATAGCGAATACCTTGTTTGACTTAGGTTGCTCTTTTCAAGCTTGATCCGTTTAGGTCATTAGCTGTAACCTGAGGTGCTGGGAATCCAGAAGTGCTTGATTTTGCTTTGAGTAATGCAATTTCTTTTTTCATAATAATTTCTTTCTTTTCAAGCAGGGCTGCCTGAATTTTCTCTAGTTCGATTTCCTTTTCCAAAATGGCAAGCTGAGACGCGTCCATTTCTTTTGTACCTGCGTTATTAACATTACATTGGTTTCGTAAGTATTAACTATAAAGTCTTCCTTGGTGTTATTAAGCTCTCTAGTTAAACAATCTGCTAAACAATTTTTTGTTCCTGCGATGTGTTCTACTTTGAAAGTGTAGTAGTTAAACCATTGTTGCCACCTTAGTAGTCTTCCTTGTTTGTAGTCTTCTGAAATATTTGTTCTTAGAAAATATCCAAAGTTTTTACTATCTGTTCTGATTAGGAATTCTTTGTCTATAATATAAGCTTTAAATTTCTTAATTGTTTTCTTAATAGCTAAATATTCTTTTTCGTTAGAATGATATCTAGTTTCTGATCCGGTGAAGGTACCGGAAGCGTATCTACATAATTTTTCTTCATTATTTAGATTTTTTACTTTTAAAATTCCTCCCCAAAATAGGTCACTAGCATCTGTTTCTATAATCATGTAGTCATCTGGAAGAGGGTGATATAATACTGGTAAGTGATTGAATTTACTTTTAAGTTTCTTGACATAATTTGTATAAGATTCTTCCCAAGTCCATCTAACCTTGTCTTTTAATTTCTTTTGTAATGGTTTTCTTAATTCGGATAATTTATTAACATACATTTCTGCATAAGTTGAAATACCTAAGAATCTTTGTAGCATTTTCTTATATTGTATTTTGTCTGGGAAATTCTTAATATGGTCTAATATATGTGTTTGTAGTTTTATTTGGCCTTCTTCATTTTGATTTTATAAGCAGCATCATTGGATGGTGAAGTCCTCAACCGGAAGAGTCAACTGGTATGATGACCCCTGCGCTGCTATAATCTATATTACTATCAAAAACGAAATTTTCCTTACTGTTTTATTTTATACTAAAATTTGCAGTGTTATGAGGAGACAAAAGAGAGAATCAAAAGGATGTTTGACAAGGTAGAAATGTCGGTATCAGCATACGACACTCACTACACCATTTTGACACAAATGCAACATCCAAAAATGTGTCGTTTTAACTCAGAATACGTTACAATGGTCACGCGCAACAATGCAACTGTTGCATTAGACCACGTTGCATATGCCTTGTTGCAAAAACAATTTGCAACAAACAAAAAAGCTAGTGTTGCGTAAGAAAGTACTAATGCAACACGCAATGTGCAACACAAAGTCCTATTGCATTAGTATCAATCTTAAGCAACACATTTTAAAGTTTTGTTGCAAATTTCTTTTGCAACAAGGCATATGCAACTCGAGCTAATGCAACAAGCATTGAGTTGCACAGTGCAAATGCAACAACTTTCGTATGCAACACATTTTTAAAAGATTAAATATTATTAAAACATATGCAACAGAAACATATAAGTGCAACAAGATCGTCGCTTGTCAAACAAACACTGTCTATTGTAGCATCCAAATGACTACATTTTCATTCATAATCTCAACATAAGTTCTTACACGTTCAATATTTATATACGACTAAAATGATTACCTCGACACGTTCGTCTTAACGTCGGCAGAAAAGAGGAGTTTGGTGGTGTACTTAGAGAGGGGATCTTGGTATCATTTCTTCAACCTCAGCCAAGCCTCAGCATGATGCTCAATGCATTCATTCAAAACCTACAACAATGAAAACCCAAAGTTACAAAGTTAGGGTGCGTCCACTTTGACTGAAACTTAACTGATCTTAACTGATATTAACTTATCTTAACTGATATTAACTTATCTTAACTGATATTAACTTATAGTGATTGATCTTTACTTAACTGAAACTTATATTGACTGATGAATAGTATTATTTTATGATGATGGTTGTGATGATGATGATGAATTGTAATATTATGATGATGATGGTTGTGATGATGATGATGAATAGTAATATTATGATGATAAATAGTAATTTTATGATGATGAATAGTAATATTATTATTATGATGATGAATAGTAATATTATTATTATGATGAATAGTAATATTATTATGATGATGAATAGTAATATTATTATGATGATGATGAATAGTAATATTATGATGATGAATAGTAATATACTGATGATGATGGGGTGATGATGGCAATGAATAGTAATTTTATGATGATGAATAGTAATATTATGATGATGATGGTATGATGAATAGTATGATGATGATGGTGATGGTATGATGAATAGTATGATGATTGTATGATGATGGTGATGGTATGATGATGATGATGATGATGATGATGGTATGATGATGCTGGTATGATGAAGTGTGATGGAATGATGAATAGTATGATGATGATGATAGTATGATGAATAGTATGATGGAATGATGATGATGAATAGTATGATGGTATTAGGGATGCACACTTTCAGACCGAACCGAAAAACCGGACCGAAACCGACCGAATTTTACGGGTCGGTCCAAGACCGGACCGTAAAATTTCGGTCCGGTCCGGTCCTCGGTCCATACTTTTCAGAAATTTCGGTCCATCGGTCCGGACCGAACCGTAAATTTCGGTCCGGACCGATCCGGGTTCGGTCCGGACCGTAAAATTAAAGGTATTCGGTCCAATTCGGTCCGAGTTTTCACAATAATTTCGGTCTCGGTCCGGTCCTCGGTCCATATATACTCGGTCCGGTCCGGTCTTCGGTCCATACTTTCAAAAATTTCGGTCCATCGGTCCGGACCGACCCGTAAATTTCGATCCGGTTCGATCCGGTCCGGACCGGATGTGCATCCCTAGATGGTATGATGATGAATAGTATGATGATAATGATGGTATGATGAATAGTATGATGATGATGATGGTATGATAATGATGATATGATGAATAGTATGATTATGATGGTATGATGATGATGGTATGATAGTACGATGATGATGAATAGTATGATGAGTAGTATGATGATTGTATGATGATGGTGATGGTATGATGATGATGATGATGATGATGATGGTATGATGAATAGTATGATGGTATGATGATGATGATGGTATGTTAAAAGTAACTTATCTTAACTTAACTGAAACTTAACTTATAGTGACTGAAAGTAACTTATCTTAACTGATCTTAACTTATCTTAACTGATCTTAACTGATAGTAACTGATATTAACTTATCTTAACTTATCTTAACTTATAAATCAAAAAATAAAGTCAAAGTGGGCAGGGCCGTACTCCAATTAGTCGAAATGTGAATGCAACATCAAATTTCTGTATGAATGAAAACAGACCTGGAGCCCATTCCATGAAGTGCACCCGGTGCTGCCTGTTGCGGTGCATACCCATGAGCTCAATAAAGTCCACAACATAAACTGTATAGATACAAAAATATTTTAAAAATATCGGAAAAAACAGAAGATACAAGCAAACATGGAAAAAGAGAAGAGAAAAGAGAGAAGGAGAAAAACATGTTCTCATAATACAAAATTCAAAACTGAATACACCAAATTGAACAGCTTACCCTTGATGACAAGTCCTTAAGATTGAGGTGACGATTAAAGATTTCATCTTTAAGATCCTGCAACAACTTATGCCTGGGAATAAGAAACCCAGAACCATTATATCATCAATTCCCAACAAGGTGTACCCTACATTTGTCTTGCTCCCTCAAAAAGTAAACCAGAATTTTACCTTTCTCGAAGAAACTGACCAAAAGCCTTGTGCGTAATTCCAAGCCCAATGAGAAATCCAGCCGGATTTACTCTCTACTTGTCACTTCCTGTATCGGGCAACTTGTCCCATTTTCAGATGGCACCTGTGAAAAAGAGAAGAGAAAATAACAGTTACCTTTGATAAAAGTTGGACTTACACGATTTCAAGCAATAGTGATGTTTCGTTAACAATTGAAGTTTGAAGAGTAGTGCAAACTTGAGATGTCAGTCAGTTGCTGTTTTAATGTGTTTCTGAATTTAAGTATAAAAGGAAAAGCAATTAATTCAACAGCTAAAATACAAAGAAAGACATACAAGAAGTACATTCCAATACACAATCAAGAAAGCCAAGTCCACCACAACATCATAAAATTATAGTTTATCAGTTTGTAAAAGACACTGGTGCCAGAACACACAACAATTAATAAACTTGAATAACACGCCCGAAATTGCAGTAAGCACGACTAATCGACATTGAAAAGCAATTGTATTTGGATAGAATAAGGAATTCACCTCGAGGGGGAGAGATTCCGAGACGATTGGAGGAGAGGAGATCAGGGTTTCCGTGAGCCATGGGTTGAGAAATCAAGGAAGATCGAGGATAATTTGTTGGGGATTCAATGAGATTGAGAAAGGGGAGATGCAGATGGAATAGCAATTGCAATCGTGAGATTGTCTGTCACGGAGCGAGGGCGAGTGAGAGGAGAGTTGGATGGCTCTAGACCTGGTCAGTTTGTTGGTTACGGAGTAACTTCAGACTCTCTGTTTGGACGAATCGTATGCTCTTTCTCTTCCCAGGTGCCATCTGAAACGCAAACGCAGACTTAGGGTTTTGTAGACGGAGATCTGGACGAACCATATGTTAGGATTACTTACCGGAATCAAGCGGAGAAGACAGATCTGGACGGAGTGCGAGAGGGAGGAGCTGTGCCATTGAGTGAAGCACGGATCCAGTGAGGAGTACACGAGAGATGGCGAGAAGTTAGGCGCTGTTAATCTATGATGAAAAGTTGGGCGGCTGTGTATGAGAACTGACAAGTTGGGCCCAAATTACATTTATCAAATTGAAATTAAATTATAACTTTATACTAATTTCAGATTATTCATTACCATTAAATCTTACTTTGACACCGAAATCACTCTTAAGTTATAAACCTATTTTTTTATAAAAATTTTATAGTTCATGTTATACCAACATAATATTAATATAACATTAACTTACATCAAGTTAACCATAATATTAAAATAACATTAACACAATTATGTTGTTGTGATCTAACTATTATCTCATAACATAACCCTCGTGAGATGATATAATGAGTATATTAGATGATTTCCTTAGTGAATTCATTAGTGTATTTGCATAGTAGATAAGTTAAAATACAACTTCATGTATGTATTTGATATTTAACCATTAGTGCATACCATAATCCTTATGTACATTCTATTGAAAACATGATATAATCTTGTGATTGATAGTGCTTTATGATTTGATTTGAATGTGTGTTATATGATTTTAAGGGAAATATGCTTGTATCACGCTTAACCAAGTTTACAAGCTTATGTATTTGTGATCTAACTACTATCTCATGACATAACCCTTGTGTATATTTATGAACACATGATGAACAATTGTGTTTGATAGGGATTTGTGATGGTTTATGAGATGATATGAATGTATTAGATGATTTCATTAGTGCATAACATAACTCTTATGTACATGTAATATAATCTTGTCATTGATATGAATATGTTAGATGAATGTACTCTATGAACATGTGATATAATCTTGTCATTGATTTCAATATTTAAGATGATTTGTAGGCCGGTAATCCATGCTTATGTATCACTCGCAATCAAGATCATAACCTTGAACATTTGTCTTTCATTGCATTTGTGATGTTTTTTTTAGTGATTCGAATGTGTTAGAGGAGGGTTAATTAAGGATCATACACTTATGCAACAAAGGGTTTATGACGTGTATGCCACTTCATCTCCACTTGGTCCACGTAGGCCCAAAAATCGAGTCACATCATCAATTTAAACGTATCGGTAGCTGGGAAACCGGTAATAATATAACCGGTTTGTCGACTACCGGAATTGTACAAAAATGAAGAGTAGCGATTCCTGGGGAATCGGCATTAACCAAAATGAGGCATTCTAGATATTTGAGTTTCAAATGAGATATTTGAGTGTGAAAATGAGTTACATCGGATAGAAACTCTCTAAATACAAATATCAGCCATGGCTGTTTCATCTTTCCCTTCTCTGTCGATGAATATGTCTGTATCAGATTTTCACAACCATCATCATCTAGTAAATCGCTCTAAATCCAAGCTTGTAGTATCAGGTATGATTAATTGTACGCCCAGGAGTTTTTCTCGACTTGTTTCCTTTTGTGTTGTTTCTTAGAATATCATCAATCATGTGTGTATCATCGTCATATATATCATGAGAATCAGATGGGAGTTGGACTTGAGCACTACTTCATATATAATAATAACAGTGTGGTTTTAAGGCCTTTCATTTTGATTTTATAAGCAGCATCATTGGATGGTGAAGTCCTCAACCGGAAGAGTCGATTGGTATGATGACCCTGCTATATCTATATATTAGTATCAAAAACGAAATTTTCTTACTCTCTTTTTTTTTACTAAATTTGCAGTGCTACGAGGAGACAAAAGAGAAAATCAAAAAGATGTTTGACAAGGTAGAACTGTCAGTATCAGCATACGACACCGCCTGGGTAGCAATGGTCCCGTCACCAACATCTCCCAACAATCCTTGCTTCCCTCAGTGCTTGAATTGGTTACTCGATAATCAGCTCCATGATGGCTCCTGGGGAATCAATCCTCATGAACCCGCGTTACTGAAGGACATGCTCTCCTCTACGCTTGCTTGTGTCCTTTCACTAAAAAAGTGGGGTGTCGGCGTGGAACAGATGAACAAAGGTCTAACGAAAAATAGAATTATTATATTTCCAGATGATGAAAAGCAATTATGTAAATCTATCCCTATTCTGCAGGTGTTCACTATATTCAGAAAAATATCAATTATGTAACTGATCATGAAAAGCAAGTATCCCCAGTCGGATTTGAAATTATATTCCCTGGCATGATAGAGTGCGCAAGGGACTTAAATTTGAACCTTGCTTTAGAAGCAGCACCTTTACGTCTTTTGTTCCAGAAACGAGACTTGGAGCTCAGTAGGTACTTCTTTTAGTAACTCTTATCTATTAAAATGAGACTTGTAATTCCTAACTTCTTTTTACAGCTAAGGTATATAAAAAACAAAATATCACAATGTAACATTACTTTGGATTTATTTTGCTATTTTATTGGATTGTTGTCTCCATTTCATTTCATTTTTAAGATAAAGTTGTTTTTTTTTATTTACTAGAGTTGCTGAAAGCAATTTGCCTGGAAGTAAAGCTTACATGGTGTATGTTTTGGAGGGAATGAGAGAGTTCATAGATCAGGAAACTGTTTTGAAATATCAGAGAAAGAACGGCTCTCTATTCAATTCTCCATCCACCACGGCTGTTGTTTCTACTCGCTTCTCTAACTCTGGTTGCCTTAGTTACCTTCAATCTATTCTAGATCAGTCCGAAAATGCAGGTATGTATGCTTTCAGGACATTTAGAGTCTTATGTGTTATTGTAATCATGCCTACTAACCACATATTAAATTAATCTATTTAGCTTTGGTCCATGCCTTCAGTTCCCACAGTGTATCCTATGGACATATATGCTCGCTTATGTATGGTTGATGCCCTAGTGCGTACCGGAATTGATCATCATTTTCCAACAGAGGTTCAGAAAGTACTGGACGCAATATATAGGTAATTCTCTCGTTTAATTGGTAATAATGATTGAGGTTTGTTCTTTTTGAGAATTAATTGTTGAAAGCTTTGGCATGTCCATTTATAGTTGTATATTTTGTAACATTGATGAAACAGATCCTGGGAGCAGGAGGAAGAAGAGATCTTCCTAGATGTACCCACATGTGCAATGGCATTCCGTTTGCTGCGGGTTAATGGCTATGAAGTTTCTCCTGGTAATCAAGTCTTTCAATCCATGATGGATACAAAGTAATCATCTGAAAACAATTTTCATAAAATTTCGGGTCGTTATACCTCTTCACCTAGGTCCACTGGCGCAATTTGAAACCGAAGATGACTACTTGAGCTCATTAGCTGGTCATTTGAATGATACGAATGCTGTTCTAGAATTACATAGGGCGTCTGAGGTCATGACACGGTCAGATGAATCAGTTCTGAAGAAAATAAATGCATGGTCCCGTCCGTTCCTAAAACAATACTATGTTGACGATCATGTCCATTTAGATAGCCTCAAACTGCGCATTAGACAAGAGGTAATTTTGTCGCAAAAATGAAAGTAGTTTTCTTGTATGCACTTTAAGAACTCGGGCCTTGTTGTGTTGCAGGTAGATGATGTTTTGAAATTTCCATTCTATGCAAGCTTAGAACGGTTGGAAAACAAGCGATACATAAATATCTATGGCTCAGGAAATTCTAAAATTCTAAAGACATCATATAAGTAGGTTTCTCTTTGATCCTTCAATTAATTTACATGGAAAATATCAAAGAAATGAGTTTTAATTAATGTCTCAGCTGCACAATTATTGATAACAAGGAGATTCGTAAACTTGCTGCTGAAGATTTCAACAGCAACCAATTATACCAGCGCGAAGAATTCAGATATTTTGAGAGGTTTAGTTTATCAAGTACATGTACGTTTTGATGATGCCTAACGGTCGCGATTTGAATTTCTATAATTTATGTATGTTATGCAGGTGGGTTCGCGAAAACAGATTGGACGAGCCTCAGTTTGTTAGACAAGGGGTGTGGCAAATGTACTTCACTGCTGTGACCATCTTTGTCTCTCCTGAATTATCAGATGCCCGTCTAGCATGGGCCAAAAGTGCTATGCTAACGCTTGTCGTGGACGACTTGTTCGATGTAACGGGATCTAAAGAGGATCTTGAGAACTTCATACATTTAGTTGAGAAGTAAGCATGCCTTGTCATATCATAAATGGTTTAACATGATGTGATTTTCAAGATATGTGTAGCAAAATGATGTAACAAGAAATTTATAACTCCCAGGTGGGATCTCAATTTAGCTACTGACTCATTCTCTGAGGACGTGAGAATTCTATTCTCAGCACTTCATCGGGCAGTCACCGAAATTGCAGAGGCGGCTAAGAATTATCAACAACGTGATGTGACAAGTCACTTGATTGATGTTGTAAGATTACACTGAATTTAGCTTTACCATTTGATTTTGATATCATCTAGCTAGTAATGCTCATCGTCTTAACTTGGGATTCTGATGCGCATTTCTACCAGTGGCTTAAAGTGACCCGTGCCATGTTCATAGAAACAGAGTGGCACAGGAATGGGTACTTGCCGACATTGGATGAATACATGACAAATGGATTTGCATCTTTTGCTGCGGATCTCCCTGTTCACGCAGCAACTTACTTCGTCGGACCTTTGATATCGGAAGAGGCTGTCAATGGTGCTGAGTTCCACAATCTTAGCAAAACCGTCGGGATCATTGGGCGTCTTCTGAACGACATTGGAACTTTCGAGGTAAGCTATATGCTGAAAAAAAAAACCTTTTTTATGTTTGATTTTTCGGTAAAAATGTTGTGAAGCATATAAATGTTGCCACTTTTCAGAGGGAATCTACAGAAGAAAAAATGAATGGGCTAGCACTTCACATGGCTCATGCTGCTGATTCTAGCAAAGAAATGGTGATCCAAGAGTTGATGGAGATAGTTGAACTTAGGAGAATGGAGCTGTTGCAGCTTGTTTTGCGAAAGGACACTGAGGTTCCAAATGCTTGCAAGCAAGTGTTTTGGAAAATGAGCAAGAATATTCACACCCTTTACCAGCACGGTGTTGATCTAACGACTTCAATCGAGGTCTTGAACCTTGCAGATTCAATTCTGCATGAGCCAGTTTCGTTTGATTAATACTCAACTTTCTACTCCTACCAAGCTCCGGCCCATCTCCTGCTGTGAAAATCATCTCTACCTATTCCTTTCAATATTCAAATTATCCTTGCCCTGAAAATTTGGTGTCATGAATTTTTCTACGTTCACAAATGGTGGCAGTGATAGCATTCATAACATACTATTTTAGCCACTGCACATCTCACGATGTTTACTATGTTGTTCCTATGTAGCATGAGTTTTTGCAAAACGATTTCATAATGTTCAAGCAGAAGTTAAGGAGCTGTTCAAACGATGACTAGAACACGCATGCTGCAAAGAACTGAAGAACAGAAGGTTCCTAAATTGGAAATTTCTAAATATCGAAGATATGCAGATTTGAGTCGGCTAACGAGATGATCGGGATAAGATATTCAGGAGAATATCATCAAATGTCAATGAAAATCATCAAGCAGCCGTGACTAGGAAGAAATATATTCTAGAAGATTATCTAAAGATTGGATATGATATATATCAAATATTTAGGAATATTTCCTAAATATTTGATAGAGTATCTCGACTGATTTAGGAAGCTACTAAGGAGTATAAATACGTAGGTAGGGCTCCTAAATTACCAGTTCGTCAAGGAGAGAAGTTATACACGATACACACTCAAGTCGACGAGGAGGAGGAGGAGACGACGGCCGGATAGTTTTTTACACCGAAAAACTAATCGGCGCTGTGATAGTCTGTTCAGTGTGCTGATCAGACTAGTCCGTGGAACAAACCGCTGCACATACCACTTATTGCTACGCATTTGGGAGAACGCGTCACTACTACAAACAGGACATTATGCATCGGTTCCATGTTCAACTTTTAGCATCGATTTTGACAATTCGCATCGGTTGGGGATAAAAACGATGCATAATGTCTACCTTATGCATCGGTTATTCTGAACTGATGCATAATCCTGATCTTATGCATCGGTTTTCAAAGAACCAACACATAATCCCGAGCTTATGCATCGGTTGGCAAAGAAAAACCAATGCATAAGATCGGGATTATGCATCGGTTCATTTAGAACCGATGCATAAACTCACCAAATTACTATTTATTGGCAGCAATCTAGGGTTAACTTAATCAAAAATCGATGGCGGCAACATCGTCGGCATCGCTCCTCCTATCGCTCGTCTGTCTCTATCGCTCCTCCTCTAGATCTCACAATCGATGGCAGCAGCGTCGTCGGCACCGCATCTCCTCTTCGGCCTCCGCAACAACTTCTACTTCGGCGCGTATCAGGCCGCTATCAAACAACATCGACGTTCCCGACCTCTCTCCTGAGGAGGCTTCCGAGCGGGACTCCATCGCGTCTATAGAACTTACATCGCTCTAGGATCCTATCAGGTCCGTCACTCATTTGTTCACTATTTGTTTTCGTATCGGTTTCGCAATTGTTCCTGATCTCTGTGTGTTTTGACTCAGCTCCATCAATGTGAGATCAATTCGTCTGCCCCAACGCCACTCAAAGTCGTGTAGTTGCTGGCCTTGTACCTTTCCAGTCCTGATAACAAGCTTTGTTTTTCTCCCAATTTGATGGGATTTGAGTTGCTGAAAAATTGATGTAGTCATCTATTGAATCTTTTGATATGAAAATGTTATTTCTAGTCTGAAGGAATTGTTGGAAGATGTAGCTATTGGGAATAACCATCATTATCGTTGGTTGCAGGGATAATCTTTTTGTATGAACAGGATTTTAATGAAGCTCTTAAACGCACCAATGCTGCAAGGACTATGGAAATGTGAGTCTTCAACTTCATGATTTGTTTTGGATGTTTGATATGGTCATTTGATGCTCGTGCCTCGTACAAGTTCTGAAATTCTGTGATCAGTTCAAGTCCAGATCCATGTGGTGTTCTGACAAGCATATTTTTAATCCTTTATAGTCGTCAAGTTATGAGTTTTAGGGGTCGAATTGCAGTCAAACAAAATTTATAAACCTTGGTAAACCAAGGGTCGATCCAAGGAACAACGCGTGTGAATACTAGCTATTCCGATTAACGAGAGGTTTTGTTGTGATGAAACTTGCAGAAAATAATACGCAGAAATTAAATGATTTGTACTTGATCAGAGAAAGAATTCCAAGATCATACTTCATCCGTGCCAACCCCACTAATCATGCAATCGTGTCACGTAAATTCATCATGCTATCGAATATGGAAATAAACCGAAATAACACTAGACAAGCCGCCCATCCACGGATCATTGTCTAGATTAATCTCAATCGTTGAACGCCGCCCATCCACGGATTATCAACGATCTCGATTTATTAAACTTAAGGGTTTTCAGGCGAAAGTCAACTTTCCTATTAATTCATGTACTACCATTGTAGCTACCCTGACTTAATATCAATTTCATGCGATTGCGATTAATACCTAGGACCCATCCATCTTTCGGTAAATAACCTAAATACGTTCTAGCATGTAAACATCCCATTCAATGTAAAACTTGCAAGAACGATAAAATTAAGCACGATGAAATTGAATATTCGAATTGCATTAATGAAAACACGTTCAATTGATCACATGAAGAGTTGGGTACATAGCACGGGATCCGTAGGATCCCAGAATAGGAAGACTACTCACTACTCATGGTAAGTTAACCAAAAGCAGTCTATATGAGGAAATTAAGGACGAGGAAACCGTGTAGACGATGTAGCTCGTTGAATCCTCAATCTCGCGATGATCTCTGTCTTCTCCCAAGTTAGGGTTCTTTAATCTCTATTCAAGCACACTTAGGATACTCTGGTCGTTGCCCTTTTATAGCCCAAAAATCGATTATTTACCAAAAAGATCAGAACTTGCCAAAAACGGATTAGGAAATCAACTGATAATTATGTCTTCCGACGGTGCCGTGACACCCGTGACATTCGGACATGTCACGGTATGCCCAAAAGCCACTGAGTCGAAAAGGGGCCGTGACACCCGTGACATTCGGACATGTCACGTTATGTCACGGCTAGGGAAAAACTCACTGAGTCGAAAGGCTGCCGTGACAACCGTGACATTCGGAGGATGTCACGGCATGTCACGGCATGGGTGGAAATCACTCGGATCCTTCTGAGGAGAAAGCCTACCGTGACACCCGTGACACTAATGAGATGTCACGACATGTCACGGCCTACTGCTGGTGTAGAGCTCTCTTTCGACCCTTTTCGTTGATGTTTCCGTTCTTTCAGCACTTCGCGTCCACGGAGCGATGATATGCCAATTTTACCTGAAACACTAGAGAAAGACATAAAATAGGGACAATTTTCCCGGAGAACAAGTGTTATCCTTCATCGAATGTAGTGAATAATTAGTCAAAATATCGACTGATCAAAACACTCCACACTTAGGATTTGTTCGTCCCGAACAAATGTCAAACAAATGGCAGAATAGATACACGAGTGAATGTAATGCCCAACGACCATAAGTTTCTAAGCTACCCTCTCAAGTGTCATGCGATCAATTCTAGCTAAAACAAAAACAAAAGATAACTCACTGTCGTAGATGATACGAATGCATTTAGCATATGCATCAAGCCTTTAAACCTCTAGGCTGCCCTAGTAGGACGAGTATATTCTCGTGAAGGTTTTTACGAATGGGACTACCTACAAATCCCCTGGACAACTAACAAATGTGTATGCAAGAATGATGCTCAACGAGTCAAAGTAAAGTCATGTTATACCTCGGATTCATCGTGTTACCTCGACTTCAAGTCAAATATCTTCATAAAAGTTGTCAGCCAATCATAGATTAAACGAGTTATGTATTCAAACGGTCAGTACACACGGCTAGCAAGCGACTAATCACATGTTCTAAATAGTTCTATAGCAATGTGATAAGAACATGACTAGTTACACAAAGCATACTCGCCATTCACCTATGCTATCTAGGGATAGTCCACGGGCTCTTGGCGCAAAGCTCATTCTCAAGTGCCAAGGACTGAGCAATGACCCGTAAGAGAAGAGGAGCCTGGCTTAAGAATTTTCTGAAAAATAGTACGAAAATCACATCAAAATTTCAGTGCAAGCACGAGGATCGTCCCTTAGTTTCTAGCACATGAATTCACAAGACAGGTCATGGTTTGCACGCAATGAGAAGATGGAATTACACTACATCAAGCAAAAGGGGGCATAATTTTTTCAAAATTTTTTTCCATACACAAGGGGTGACTTTTCTCACTTTGCCCTTGGTATTATTTTTCTATTTTTTTCTATACACAAGGGGTGACTTTTCTCACTTTGCCCTTGGTATTTTCTGCTCTTTGTTTTTCTTTGAAAAACAACTATGCTTGGGGTCAATTCTTCACCCTCTTTTAAAAATTCAGAACTTTGTTCTTGATTGAAAACATTGAAAACCATTCTTTTCTAACTCCACACTTAAAGCTTGACATAGTGTATGAATGAAGGCGGGTGCATACAAACCACAACGAGTATAGAGAAACACATACTAGTACTGAGGTCACCAAGAAAAGAGATGCAATCTAAGTTTTTGATATTTTGTACCGGTGCCTACTAATATCAAGTCTCAATCATGCTTTAAGAAATACGTAAAACACGTGATAGGCAAAGGCTATCAATGATACCGACACGAGAGAATACACACACGGATAAAACTATTTCAAGTCCTAGACTTCGAATCCAAAAGAATGACAATCAGTCAAGGAGTATCGTAGAAAACGAGGATTTCAATTGTAATACATAGACAGTTGAGCATATGCAAGAGTGAATGCGTGATATGCAATGTGTGTGACTATGCGCTACCCACTCCACACTTAAAATTGAGCACAGTCCCTAAGCGAAGAGATAAAAGAAAAGAAAAGGCGTATAGGAACTTCCCTCGTGTGTGATGGTCTAAAATTTGTGGCGATTCAGCGACGCCCGGGGAGTGAAATGCGACTAGTGAGCTGGTAGAAATAGAGAAAAAAATATAAAGCTACACGAGATATAGATTAGCATCGATAATAGAGGGTAGGCAAAAACAGGAAAGTGCCAAATAGAAAGGATGATGAATGATGCGAGCAAAATATTGATCATAAAACACATCTCAAACAACAACTATCATGTAAAATGGTAAAATCATGGCAAAAAGTCAGCATACAATAATAAAGTCATGAATCGTGCAACAACTGACAGAAACAACCAAAAGTGAATAGAAGAAACGCATAAGGAGCTAAACAGCGCCATCGTCCTCATCATCATCAATACCAAACAACTCTGATGTATCATCGGAGTCCCCAGCATCGTCAGAAGGACCTGCCTCGTGAGAAGGGCCCGCCTCGTGGTCATTGCGGGTAGAAGGCGTGTGGGATGGTGGAGGAGGATAATCAGAGTGGCCCTGTGCCCGAAGTAATGTCATCAAAGCGTCCTGCGTCCACTTCTGCGCCCTGCTGGACTGATGACAAAGATCTGAATAATCCACGGTGAGCTGGGCATGGCCTTGTACAAGATGACTATATGATCTGACTATCGGCCAATGATGCACCATTATCTGGCGCTGCTGTGCTCGAATCGTGTTCTGCGTCTCCACTATCTGATGCACCTGCGCGAAAAGTCGCATCTGGGTGGTCTCTAAGCGCGCGAAGCGCTCCTCGATTGTGCTCTGGAGCTGGGTATCAGAAGGTGGCTGCGGGGGAGGGGTCTACTCAGTCACTGGAGGCTGGTCAACAGAAGGTGGACGATGTGGGGGTGCTAGAGCCACTGGAGGTTCCTGTGCCTCCTGAAGATCATCGCCCACAGCACGCTTGAGCGTCCTCTGTCTCCTCTCGACCCGGCGGCGCTTCTTCCTGCTGGGTAGCCCGTCTATGTGCTGCCACTGGCGATCCCGGTCAATCATCCTAATGTCGACCATCTTATCTGCGTCCAGGACGGATTTGACCGGTGCGGGGAGCGCACTAAATTCCCATCCTAGCGACTCAGCTAGAATGGTGACAAATAAGCCGCCGCCTAAAGCAATGTTCTTGTCAAGAACTGAGCCCCAAAATACCATTTACCCGGTGAGAATCTGAAAGAAATCAACTGGGCGGAGGCGGTCCATCGATATCATGACGTCAAGCTCGGGGTTACCAATATTCGTGGCACCTTCGCCACGTGGAAATATACTCATGGCAACAAGACGATGCACAACATTCCATAGCTTATTCTTGATACACGAAGAGGGCCAACTGGACGTGAAATAGCAGTCAAAGCCGGATATGGCTTTCCAGAATTCATAGCGATCCTCATCGGTGTAATGTCCACAGAAACCTTCCAAAGGGAATCCCAATATGGCGCCAACCTCGGCTTTAGTCATAGTATAATCCCGGCCACCGAGACTGTACTTCCAATGGGTAGCCTGATCCGGAGCACCCAAATACTCAAAGAATACCAGAAATTCCCTTAAAAGCCTAGGGTATGTTGGTGCAGGCCGAGCAAACAGAATATCAAGGTCGGAGGCCACATATAATGCACGACAACTCTCTAATAACTCGAACGAGAGCAATGTACCATGGTCAGGGACTAAGGTAGGTTTTACCTTCTAAACCCAGATGATATCGTCGTATTGCCTGCGTTTTTCTGATAGGAGCATTGAAGGGCGGCGATCCGGGTAGGGTCTTTGAACCGGAGCTTGGTCAGCCGATGGTGGTGAAGCTGGGGCATTCCGAGACAAGGAGGTTGCAGCTTTGCGAGAGGATTTCCTAGCCATGGTGAATTTGGAACTTTAAATTTGGGGAATTTTGGAGCTAGGGTTCGGAATTTGGGATTGGGGCAGTCGAAAGTGGATGAGCGGATGGAGCAGAGCGGATGGAGCAGATCGGATGGAGGAGATGGTCGGACGGCGATCGGAGGAGTGGGACGAGCGGAGCGGATTTCGGCGGAGCTAGGCAGGCGGCTAGGGTTCGGTCGTCGGCTATTGAGGGAGAGATGGCGGTCGATTTTGATTTCTGAAGTTCTGACCTGTTTTAATTTGAATATTTGTTCCTGCCGTGACAGGCGTGACATCCGAGTATGTCACGGGTGTCACGGCACCCCTAATTGTTACAGCCAAGAAACCCTACCATGACATGTCCATTATGTCACGGCACCCCTGAATGTACCGTGACATGTCCATTATGTCACGGCACCTCTGAAACTTTTTGCCAAGAAACCCCGCCGTGACTACCGTGACAGTTCCAGTGTGTCACGGGTGTCACGACACCAAAAATCCTCAGTGCAAATATGTTGTTTTCACCCCTGGTTTCTGATCTGAGCGCGACACACTCCACACCTAGATTCCTGTAATGGTCACACACAACGTGTACGATGCAAAATGCAAATAATTGAATCTTACAGCGCGGGTGACTCCCTGATGAGGCCTAGTTTAACGTCTTGGCGCGACATAGCTGGGGCGGAGTAGTAGCACGAGAAGCATTCTTGAGAAGTCTTTTGCTAAGATCCCGTCCCGAGAAGTAGGTTATCGTCAAGGCCTTCGGGAGGTGCCAGATGATTTAGCACGTGGTAGTGCTTAAGGCGTTGCCCGTTCACTACCATAGATTTTCCTCCCTCAATGCTAAGCTCCACGTGACCGTCTAGATATGCGCGTTCCACTGTATAAGGGCCACTCCATTTAGTGCGCAGCTTCCCAGGAAATAATCTAAGCGGGAGTTGTAGAGAAGAACTCGCCCGCCTTCATTGAATTCTCTGCGCACTATGCGTTTGTCGTGCCATTTCTTTGTCCTCTCTTTATAGATGCGAGCATTCTCGTAGGAGTCTAATCTGATCTCGTCGAGCTCGTGTAGCTGCAGCAGTCGCTTTTCCCCATATGCTTTCATGTCCATGTTCAACTCTCTAATAGCCCACAGAGCCTTGTACTCGAGTTCGACTGGCAGATGGCAGGTTTTTCCATAAACAAGTCTGAAAGGACTCATTCCGATAGGAGTTTTGAATGCAGTCCTATATGCCCACATCGCGTCGTCTAGCTTGGACGCCCAGTCCTTCCTGTGGCTCGAGACTGTCTTCCCGAGGATGCTCTTGATCTCTCTGTTAGAGATTTCTACTTGCCCACTGGTTTGAGGATGATATGGAGTGCCAATCTTGTGATAAACACCGTATTTCTTCAGCAGGGTCTCGAAGTTTCTTTCTTTGAAATGGGAGCCCCCATCGCTGATAACTGTTCTAGGCACTCCAAACCGAGGGAAGATAACCTTCTGAAACATTTTCATAACTACCTTGGCGTTGCAAGTAGGAGTAGCTACCGCTTCAACCCACTTGGAAACTGACGTGTCGTATTTTGTGCGTCAAAAACAATTTATAATGCCGGTAAGAACCGGATCGTCCAAGGGAGCAAGTGTAAACTTATGCACTATGTAAGGTTGTGTTTCTATTTATCCTAGTCCGAAAAGAGTTTTTGTTTTGGTTTTGAAGGCTAATAAATCGAAAAATGCAAGAAAGTAAGAAAAGGATTTAACGAATTTCGAGAAGTATTTCGGGGAACTACCTCACTTACCCAATATTTGAATCGAGTTTATTAACTAGCATGCAAGAATTTCCTTATAATCCATGTAAGAACCTCACCCTTTCGGCGCTATTGGTTCAAATTGGAGTTGTACCTTAAACTACGAACCTCACCCTTTCGGCGCTATTGGTTTGAATCAAGTAACTCGCTGATGTTTACGAACTCTCGTCGCGTAAACATGGGGAGTCTTTGTCGTAAAACTAGCCTTTCCCGTTATAATCTCGGGCCACTCTCGTAGTCACAGAGTTCGTAACGTGTATTTTACTTAATAGTCTGACGTTTAGCCTCACCCTTTCGATGCTATTGGCTTAACGTCTCAAAGCAATTCACTTAGGTATTTTCTCAAACACCTAGTGTGCATTGCTGGGTTTAGGCACTAAGTAAAATACAAATCATATAAAACAATCCAAAACATGCAAGGTTAATATATTAAACGATTCATAGTCAAGTAAGATTCGTAGGACCCCAAAATATGGGTCACTACTCACTATCCATCGTCATGGAAACACAAATCATGTTTTGTTCGTAACGAAAATTACAAAGAGAAAAAGGAATGATTACACCCTTCGAATTGATGTCGATAACCCCTTTTAGCTCAATCTTCGATCCGATCAAATCATCGCGTTTTCGTGCCCCCTTCTTTCTTCTTCGTTGTCTCCAAGTGTGTGGGCGTGTATGTGGAGAATGTATGGATGATCAGAATTGGTTGGTGGCTGCCCTCCTTTTGTTTTTCTTCAATTTTGCAGTTTTGGGCTTTTTGCAAAAACCTACTAAAGATTGCATTTTTTGCCCATTCAGCCAATGTCACCTGATAAGTGACAAAAGTGATACTATTTGGACCAGTGAGCAGGAACAAGTGCTCAATGTCAAAAATAAGTGACACAAGTGACATTGGCGCATAGTGAGATGGCCTCTTGAGCTCAAGTTCTGACACCCTTTACGGCTGAATCTGCTCTAGGTGCAGACTACAAAGTTTTAGCCCTTTATCTAAGCTTTCCAACAAGCCATAGATCAATGGATTCGGACATCGTATCAGTTCTGGGCATGTGCTACAAGTAGAGGTCAATCCACTTATTTTTGCACTGTTTTCGCCTAAATTCCACAAAATGGTTTATTTCGCTCTGGATTCGTTTTTCACCTATAAAGTACCACAATATAGTGAGAGCTTATATAAACAAGGGAGATGATCGAAAATCGACTAAATGTGGAGCATAAATATAGTACAAATTTATGCTCATCAAAACACTCCACACTTAGAGTTTGTTCGTCCCGAACAAACAAGAACCAAATCCTAACCACTGTCGTAGGGAACACGAGTGCATTTAGCGTATGCACCAAGCCTTTAAACCTCTAGGCTACCCTACAGGACGAGTTGTAGTCTCGTGGGAGTTTTCAGAAAAGGGAATACTCACAAATCCCAAACGCAACTAGCTATATGCATGATCAAGATAGTTCCTCATTTATCTAGGCAATACGCAACGAATACCCCATACACATCAACTAAAATAGTGATCAAAGACTAACTCCTTTTCAAAAGAATTTCAAACCACCAATGACCTTACAAAGAGGCACATTCATAGACAATCAATATTAGAGTTATCAAATGGCTAACCTAACAATCCATTCAACCTTTTTGCAAGATACTCAAAACATGATCTCAGAAACATAAAAAGAGTGCCAATCGCGTGCATATGCTATCAAGAAAGATAGTTCATGGGCTAACAATACAAAACACATTTCCAAGTTTTAGGAGCTAAGTCCATAATCCATAAGGAAAGAGGAGTTTGACACTTCATTTTCAAAACTATCTCAAACAAAGTCATGCTCACGTACACTAGTACACAGGTCATCCCTCTACTCAAATCACAACGCATACACACCAAAAGAAATGATGGAAAGGACATTGCCAAACTTAAGCGTGTGCCTCATTTTTTTCAAGGCATTTTGCCCACGATATGCTTCATGAATTTTTCTTTTGATAGCTTGCCTTATTTTGGCTTGTGCTTGCAAAAAATTTTGCTTTTCTCTTTTTTTGTAGCTTGCCTTATTTTGGCTTGTGCTTGCATATACAATTTTTTTTTGGGGCTACGTTTCACCCATATTGACTCCACACTTAAGAGTTGGCAATGTACTAAGGATATAAATGGTGTGTGCATACAATGTGAAAGAATAAAGATCACCTAAGAGCAATGACAAAATTTTCGAAGAGGAGAAAAGGATTTTCATGCTTGCTAATTCAATGTTCAAGTGATGCAAAAAGGTTGCCTAAATCGTTAGATAGACACAAGATAACAAAAACAATGACGCCTAGGAATTATGCACTCACAAAAGTCATGGCGATCCTAGATTCACAATCAAGTCATTAGCAATGAAACTAGATGGTCGAGTAACGGGGTTATGCGGATGCCTTGGAAATTCGAGTACTCAATTGTAAGCTAGCGCATAAAACGTGCAAGTGCCTAGACATGGATAATTTCAATAAAATGCACTACACACCCACTCCACACTTAAGAGTAAGCTTAGTCCCTAAGCGAAAAATATATAGAATTGAAAAGTGTAGGGCATGGGACTTCCCTGAAATTGTAGCTTAAGACGTGTGATTCAACATTTGCTCATTCCTTTCCCACGTATGATATTCAAATCTGTAAAACAAACAAGTGACCACTACATAGAAATTATTAGAACATGTCACAAGTATAATGCACATCATAGTAGGGGACTTCACACTTAAATCAAAAGTGTCTAGTGAGCGATGATAAGAGTGCAAAATAAATTTGATAAGGCATCTTACAAATGGTTTTTACTTCCCTCGAAGACCTAGTTTAACGTCTTGGCGAGACTAGCAAAGCGCCCCATGGATTCGCTTTGGGAGAAGTCCTTTGCTTGAATAACTTCTCGCGGGGCCATTGGTGTTTAAGGCGTCAAGCCACCTTCAAATCCCATTTGAATTTTCTTCCATCAAGTCTACAATGGACTTTTTGATGGAAGTTCAACCCCTTCAAAAGTGTTGTTTCCTTTAGGATGGAGGGATTGTAGGAGCTCCTTGCTAATAATTTTGCAAAATAAGGTACAAAGCTCCTAAATTTGTCTCGAGACGGCGTGATGAAGAAAGGGTCTTCAAAACTCGTCTCGAGCTTGATGGGCACACCCTCCTTGAGTTTCTCAATAACTTCCTTGGGTGCCCAATCCTCTAACTCAATCTCAAAACTTGTATTCTTTTGTATGCGAGGTTGCTCTCTTGTAGCGCCCATGTAAACCTCAACAAAGTCTTCATACAATCCGAATCCTCGTGGCTCAATGTTCTCTTGCTCTATTTTATCCCCATCAATAGATTGAAGCTCACCTTCGAGCTCACTTACCACTCGTGGAGGTGAAAGTGTCCGAAAATTATAGTCTTCTATACTTGAATCATCTTCATATATCTCTTTGATAGCTTGGCAGGGCTTCTCAAAAGAGAAATTCAACACTTTATCCTAACTTGATTCAAAGACTTCTTCTTCGGAAACCTCTTCTTCATTATCCAAGTTCCCATTTTCAAATACTCGTTGCGCCAGTTTGCTTAACACTTGGTTTTGGGCAGCGAGTTCATCTAAACGTTGGATCACGGCTTGGAAATTTTGTTGCATGTTCATATTGTCTTGGGCAATCTTGGCTTGGTAAGCTTGAAGCATGGCTAGCATTTCCATGTTGGAGAGCCCATTATTAGGTTGAGGATATTGGTGGTAGGAGTCTTCTTCAAATGAACATTGGCTATCATACCGATTTAGAGAGTAGGAATGTGTTGCATATTCATTTTCACCCCAATAAAAGTTTGGTTGCTCCTCCTCTTGATCATCCCAATTTGGAGTGTAATACTTTGTTGGGTAGCCATGTTCTTTCCAATAAGAATTTAATTGCTCCTCCTCTTGGTTGTATCCTTCATCGTACGCGACTTGTTGATTTCAGGGAATAAAAGAACAAAAGTTAGTAAGAGATATGAGTGAAGAATATACAAAAACAAAAATAAAAGATTTACAAGACTAGTCGAGATATCCACACAACCTAGGCTAATGACAAGTTAATGTGTTGCTCCCCGGCAACGGCGCCATTTTGACGTGTCGTATTTTGTGCGTCAAAAACAATTTATAATGCCGGTAAGAACCGGATCGTCCAAGGGAGCAAGTGTAAACTTATGCACTATGTAAGGTTGTGTTTCTATATATCCTAGTCCGAAAAGAGTTTTTGTTTTGGTTTTGAAGGCTAATAAATCGAAAAATGCAAGAAAGTAAGAAAAGTGATGTTCCCTTGAGTGGCATGTGTTTGGCAAAACGTGGTTAGACAGTTCGAGCAGGAGTTTAGGGGGAGTTCAAACATATCCTAGCACTCATGTACAGCGTGGAGCAGACGCAAGGATATTTTCCGGAAGATATTGGACAGCGAAGATATCGCCAAGTTAAGACGGTCAAGAGACTTTTTCGAGCAATAGATATTCGAATGAATATCTTCATTGATGGTGGCAAAGCTTACTTGGGCAAAGAGACTTCGTATATTCTTCCATCCGATTGGATAAGATATACATCAAATATCTAGGAGTATCTCCTGAATATTTGATGGGATTATCTTGTGCAGTTGAGGGTTTCGTCCGAAGCATATAAATACATTGCTGAGGCGCCCTCATTCTGTATCGCTTTCAAAGATCAATTATACACGAGAAACCCTACCGATTGGAGAAGAAGAAAGCGACGGCCGTTTGTACTTTCCCCACTGGAAATACATCGGTGTGAGCTCAGTCTGATACGTGCCATTCAGACTGACCAGAGGTAATGCACAAACAGAACTACCTGCTTTCGAGAGAAAGCGACCGAGCTTCAGGAGAAGATCGAGTACGTTCGGACAGAGGGTCTGGACGAAGGGGATCAAGGGGAGTTGCGACGAACCTTGGTTGCAAATCTGAGAGACGGAGTATTGAGGTGAGGCTATTACAAGGTGTAAGTGTAAGTCCCTGTGGAAACCCTATACTCGTAATAAAGATTTGCTGTCCCTTTTCCGGGTGTGGGAAACCCCCCCCAGAGTAGGCCTGGCCGAACTGGGTTATCAACCTGTGCGTGCTCCTGATTTACTGTTCTGTTTGATCTGTTCGTTAAACTATTGTGGAGAGAGTTCAAGGTCTGTCGAAACACGACCTAGAACACTTGCTTGAACAGGGGATATAATTTCAATTGGTATCAGAGCAAACACTCGACACACTGAGTGGGATCCTGAACTGTTCAAGATGCCTCTGAAAGAAGGACAAAGCATCACCAGACCTCTGTTGCTTGAAGGATCGAACTATGCCACCTGGAAACCTATGATGCGATCCTTTCTGAAATCCCTTGACGAGAAAGCATGGATGACTGTTCAGAGAGGTTGGACTGAACCTATGATGAACAATCTCACTGGTGAACCAATACTGAAACCAGAAACCTTGTGGAGTGAAGAAGAGAACAAGGCATCCATGGGAAACTCAAAGGCGATGAACGCAATCTTCTCGGCAGTAGACGAGAACGTCATGAAGTTGATCATTAACTGTGAAGTAGCGAAGGATGCTTGGGATATTCTCCAAACGGCATATGAAGGCACGGACAAAGTTCGCAACTCGAGAATGCAGATTGTCACTACTAAGTTTGAAGAGATGAAGATGAACGAGAGTGAAACTATCTCTGAGTACAACACTAGAGTTCTGGAACTGTCCAACGAGGCTGCTGCTCTAGGAAAGCCGATTGAGGAAGAGAGGATGGCCAGTAAAGTCTTGAGATCACTTCCTCCGAGATTTGCTATGAAAGTCACGGCTATTGAGGAAATGCACGACATCTCGAAACTGAAACTGGACGAGCTGATGGGGTCCCTCAGAACTTACGAAATTAACCGTGATTTCCAAACGGGAGATATGAAGGGAATCGCCCTGAAAGCAGAACTGTCTGAAGACAAAGTGGAGGCTGGCTGCACGACTGAGCAACTGGCCATGATGGCTCAAAACTTCGGCAGAATGGTGCGCAAGATAAATAGACGTGGTCCAGAACAAGGTCAGTTCTCATCAACTGGTTTCCGAAACTGGAAATCCGACAGATCAAGGTCCAGTGACTCAAGGCTAGACGCCTCTGACAAAAGAAAGGAAGAAATTCAGTGTCATGAATGCAGAGGTTTCGGTCATATTGCTTCACAATGTGCGAATACACTCATGAAAAAGAAGGCAATGGTCGCGAGCTTCAGCGATAGTGAGTCAGACGAAGATAAAGGAGGTGCAACCACCAACTTTGTGGCCTTTACTTCAACTCTGGATGGATACGGCAGCACCAGTAAATCTGTTCTACCTCTGTTGGAACTCCCGACTGAAGATGTCTCAGACAGTGATGGTGAAGAACTCACGCAGGAGGCTCTGGGTGAGACATATAAGGATCTGTATGAGAAGTGGCTGCTTCTGATCAGGATTAACAAAAAACTGAATGACACAGTTGCAAGCGTCACCTTGGATAAGGACAAGGTCTGGCAGGAGGTTGAGATATTACTTACACAGAAGGTTGAGCTCGAAGGCACGGTAGACTCTCTGAATACTCGACTAGCTGAGATGAAACAGGAAAGGCTGTGTCTCCTTGCTCAGAAAATAGAGCTCTTAGGTACTGTCTCCTCACTGAAAGATGAAATGGAGAAGGACCGTGACACTCATCCTGTAGGCATGGTGGGTCTAAGAAAAACCATCACAGATCTGAAGCGCAAAGAGGTGTTCCAGTTAAGAAGGGTAGAACAGCTGGAACTTCAGCTAGAATCTGAAAGAATGGAGCACTCAACTACCAAGGAGGAACTCAATCATCTCAAACAGTCGGTCAGAATGCTCAACTCTGGCACTAAAGACTTAAATGATATTCTCAGATCTCAGAGAATGGAGTCTGGACATAGAGGATTGGGGTTCACAGGAGAAGGCAGTTCAAAAGGTACAACGTTTGTTAAAACAAAACCAGTGTCGGAACAGATGCCTGAACAGAAGGTGAGAAAGCACCCTAGACAGAAAGTGGATCTGTCCCAAGACAAAGCCAAAGGCAGGACTGGCAAACCTCACTCCAGTTCAACCTCCAATCAAAAGAAAGATTTGCGCACATGTTGGTACTGCTTTCAGGATGGACACATCAGATCCAAGTGTCGGCTGTTTCTTACTGAACGTCGAGGGCATAAACAACAGATCAAACCTCGACAGAAACAGGTATGGGTACCAAAGGAACAACAGACAGTATGCATGGTGGCCTGTTGCTCCTCAAGAGATACAGTGCAAAATAGTTGGTACTTCGACAGCGGATGCTCTGCCCACATGACAGGTAACTCTGAATATCTCTCTCATATTAGACCTGTTGAGCAGATGCGGTTTGTCACCTTCGCAGATGGTAGGAAGAGTCAGGTGATCGGCTGTGGGACATTGAAGGTTCCGGATCTCCCTGCACTCGAGGACACCCTCCTGGTTGAAGGTCTGACAATGAATCTTATTAGCATCAGTCAACTGTGCGACAATGGACACTATGTGTCATTCTCTCGTGACTCATGCTTGGTTCTAGACGAGAATGGTGATTCTGTGATGAAAGGCACAAGGATGGCAAATAACTGTTACACCATCAGAATGGGAGTCGAAAGTCTTGACAAGCCACGGTCTACTCTAGACTATGTTCCAGCCAAACATCGAGTTATGCGAGGGGGAGTGAATAAGACCCTGCACACAAGGTCAGATAGGAGAATCGCACAAATCCATGTTGGCAAGAGTACCAGGAGACTGCTGGATCAAAGGGTGTCACAGTTACAGAAAGAGTTCGAACAGAAGATAACACAGTTGAAGACGGAGTTCGAACTGTTTCCACGAATGAATGCCATTCCACTGGATGAGAAATTGAATGACATTCCACAATTTGGAACACCCAGATCCTCCTTGGGTCTGCGTGGTTTCATGAACTAAGTGTTCCAGGCAGTGGTCAGTCAAAGGCGAATCCCCAGCTACAACAGTTGGACTGACCACCTAAGAAAATTGGGAGTTTGGGTGCTGATGCCAGTAGGGCTGGTAGTGATGAAGCCAGGAGGGCTGTGATTTGTGTTGACAAGGGCAAGGTTGTGACTTGTGATGCTGGTAAAAAGGGTGATGATGTTTCTAAGTATGTTAAAGAAACGGAACCCAGGCTGTCAGTGACAAGAGGCTCTGGTATTTCAGATGTGTGGAAGGCGAAAATTCAAGCTTCCGGATACGTTCGCCCAGGAGGTTTTCAAAGAAAGAAGGTAACTCGCCGAGCTGCCTCTCCCAGACAATGCCTGGCAAAGATCAGCTCTATCAGAGGGAGGGTCTCTGATATTTCTATTGAGGGAGAGAAGTGTATGAGGAAGTTGGTAATGAAGGATGCTCCTGCTGATGGCTCGACTGAGGAGATCGGAGTCTCAGAAGGTGTTGTTGCTGAGTCTGTGAGTATGAAGCCTGATTTATCAGTAAACGGTGTTGGTGTGATTGATGAAGAACCTGAAGTTGCGGAAGGAGATGAAGATCTGGACAGTGTGTTCAAAGATATTGATGATTTTGCCGAAAATCTGCAAAAAGAGGATTGTGGTGTTCAGCCAGGAGTGGAATCAGGTGGTACTTCAGTTCCAGTTGTGGCTGAGGAGACTGTGCTTGTCCCAGCTGTTTCTCAAGATGATCTTCTTCGTGATCATATGGAGGATGTTGGTGCATCAGTTCGTGAGGATACTGCGAAGCCAGTCTCAAAGGAGGGTACGCTGTTAGATGATGACCAAGATATTGCTCCTCTTATCTCTCTCAAAAGGCCAAAGAAGGACAAGGGAAAGAAGAAGGTGGTTTTTGAAAAATCTGCTAAGGGAACAGTCCAAGAGATTGCGAAGGAGGACAACCAGGCAGGGGGAGCTGATTCATCTAAGAAAAGAAAACGTGAAGCTCCTGTCCCTGTCTCAATGGATGCTGGAAGATGTGAAGTCCCATCTGCTGAAGCTGATACTGTCCCAGTGGGTAAGGTCAAGAAAGGTGTATGGTTCGTTAATAAAGACGCTGCGTTGAAATGGAACTGTGTGCTGAAAAGAAAGATCATTCCTGAGAAGTTACTAGAGGAGTCCCGGTACAAGGGAAAGGAAGTAATTGAAGTGCTTAAGGAGTCTGATCTGTTTTGGACATTGGACAGGTGCAAACCCTTCAATGAGCAGTTGGTACGTGAGGCCATGGCGAACTTGCCCCCTCTCTTCGGGGTTGTTGGAGAATCTGAGTATGGGGTCTTCTACGTCAGAGGGAGAAGCATCAAGATTGATCCTGAGCTGATCAATGTATTCTTTGCCATGGACGACCCAGCTATTGATGAAGTGGAGGCAGATTTTGAAAAGGTAGTGAGCACCATCACTGCAGGCTCTGTTCAGTGGAGGCGTGACTCAGTTGTGCATACAGCGGATCTTTCTACATTCTATTCAATGCTGTTTTTCATTGCTGTTTTCAACTGGAGGCCGTCTACTCATCGCTCAACGGTCAACAAGGACATGGCTCAACTGCTTTATCAGATAGGGAATAAGCTGAAGTTCAACCTGGGCAGAGTGATGTTCAAACAGATTGCTGAACATGCCACTTCGACAAGATCTCTACACCAGATTTGCTTCCCGTCTCTGATATACGAGCTGATCATCCATCAAGCTCCAGATTTGAAGGCTTCTACTGACAAACTCTCAAAGGCACCCAGCAAGTTCATCGTTGACCACAAGTTGTTTAAAGGGCGTCACGTGAATGATCTGAAAGGGGGGAGCAAGTCAGGTAAAGAAATTGGGGATTCCAGTCGAGGGGGTGCTAGAATGGGCATGGATGAGAGGAGCAAACTTCTGAAGGACTTACAGGCCATCATTGCTGCGGACAAGGAACAGCGCCGCCGGATCAACAGGCTTGCTCGAGCACTCAGCTACCCCAGTGATGTTGAATCAGAAGCTACTGCCTCTGAAGAAGTCTCCATTGAAGAAGCTTCTGTTTAAAGGTCCACTGCCTTCAACCTCTCTGAACTCAGTTTTCGTTTAAAACTTTAGTTATTTTGTGCTTGTTCTGGCACAGTTTGATTTGCTGTTCGAACTAGATCGGACCCCTTGCCAGTTTGTGGCAAAAAGGGGGAGTATTTTGAGGTGGTGACAGTTTTTGTTCCCTCAAGGTTGTCGACTGTCTAGATAGTTAGATAGATCTAGTTAACTAGTAGATTTGGTTTTGCCAAAATGCCAAGGGGGAGATTGATGTTCCCTTGAGTGGCATGTGTTTGGCAAAACGTGGTTAGACAGTTCGAGCAGGAGTTTAGGGGGAGTTCGAACATATCCTAGCACTCATGTACAGCGTGGAGCAGACGCAAGGATATTTTCCGGAAGATATTTGACAGCGAAGATATCGCCAAGTTAAGACGGTCAAGAGACTTTTTCGAGCAATAGATATTCGAATGAATATCTTCATTGATGGCGGCAAAGCTTACTTGGGCAAAGAGACTTCGTATATTCTTCCATCCGATTGGATAAGATATACATCAAATATCTAGGAGTATCTCCTGAATATTTGATGGGATTATCTTGTGCAGTTTAGGGTTTCGTCCGAAGCATATAAATACATTACTGAGGCGCCCTCATTCTGTATCGCTTTCAAAGATCAATTATACACGAGAAACCCTACCGATTGGAGAAGAAGAAAGCGACGGCCGTTTGTACTTTCCCCACTGGAAATACATCGGTGTGAGCTCAGTCTGATACGTGCCATTCAGACTGACCAGAGGTAATGCACAAACAGAACTACCTGCTTTCGAGAGAAAGCGACCGAGCTTCAGGAGAAGATCGAGTACGTTCGGACAGAGGGTCTGGACGAAGGGGATCAAGGGGAGTTGTGACGAACCTTGGTTGCAAATCTGAGAGATGGAGTATTGAGGTGAGGCTATTACAAGGTGTAAGTGTAAGTCCCTGTGGAAACCCTATACTCGTAATAAAGATTTGCTGTCCCTTTTCCGGGTGTGGGAAACCCCCCAGAGTAGGCCTGGCCGAACTGGGTTATCAACCTGTGCGTGCTCCTGATTTACTGTTCTGTTTGATCTGTTCATTAAACTATTGTGGAGAGAGTTCAAGGTCTGTCGAAACACGACCTAGAACACTTGCTTGAACAGGGGATATAATTTCAAAAAGGATTTAACGAATTTCGAGAAGTATTTCGGGGAACTACTTCACTTACCCAGCATTTGAATCGAGTTTATTAACTAGCATGCAAGGATTTCCTTATAGTGATTGGAAAATAGCCGCACAATCCATGTAAGAACCTCACCCTTTCGGCACTATTGGTTCAAATTGGAGTTGTACCTTAAACTACGAACCTCACCCTTTCGGCGCTATTGGTTCGAATCAAGTAACTCGCTGATGTTTACGAACTCTCGTCGCGTAAATGTGGGGAGTCCTTGTCGTAAAACTAGCCTTTCCCGTTACAATCTAGGGCCACTCTCGTAGTCACAGAGTTCGTAACGTGTATTTTACTTAATAGTCTGACGTTTAGCCTCACCCTTTCGGCACAATTGGCTTAACGTCTCAAAGCAATTCACTTAGGTATTTTCTCAAACACCTAGTGTACATTGCTGGGTTTAGGCACTAAGTAAAATACAAATCATATGGGAGAGTCGCATGGAAGATTGATCTCAGCAAGGCTTATGACTCCGTCAGCTGGAAGTTCCTTGCCGATATGATACGACTGCTGAATTTTCCGAGGAAGTTTATCTCCTGAATGACATTGTGTGTTCAAACGGCGAAATATTCTATCTGAATCAATGGTGAGATGGTGGACTATTTTGAGGGGAGGAGAGGGCTCCGTCAAGGAGATCCTATCTTGCCGTTTCTCTTTACCATCGTTATGGAGTATCTATCGAGGGGGCTGCTGCTTCTGTCTAAAAAGGAAGGGTTCTACTTCCATCCCAAGTGTCATAGAGTGAAACTTAATCATTTACTCTTCGCCGATGACCTCTTCTTATTTAGCAGTGGCAGAAATTGCTCTATTATGGCCCTTAAGAGCACTGTGGATCACTTCTTAGCTGCCTCAGGCTTATCTATTAATTCCGGGAAGTGCCAGATTTTTGCTGGAGGCATGGGAGTGGCCAAGAGGCGTTGGCTTGAAGCCACGTTGGAAAAGAGATTGCAAACGCTGCCGGTGAAGTATTTGGGAATTCCCTTGAATGCTAAGCGCCTGAGGAATGCAGACTGTGTGGAGCTGTTAGACAAGATGACCAAGCGCCTCAATTCTTGGCATGGGAGGCTCCTATCTAGAGCAGGGAGGGCGGTGTTGATCAACTCCGTCCTTCAAGCTATGGTGTTATACTGGGCTCGGGTTTTCATTCTCCCTAAGCAAGTCATTAGTGCTGTTAATGCGATCTGTGCCAATTTCTTATGGAAAGGTGGCAGCTCTAAAAAAGGAGGGCACTTAGTTGCTTGGGATGTGGTGTGTCGGCCGAAGGAAGAGGGAGGTTTAGGTATCAAAAACCTAAATACGTTTAATGAAGCTTTGGTGTTAAGACAACTTTGAGAGTTCCAAGTGAATAAGCATAACATGTGGGTTGATTGGCTTAAGGAGTATTGGTCTAAGGGGAGAGATTGGTGGCTGGACAGTGTGGATTCCAGCAGTTCATGGATTATGCAAAGGCTATCCTACTGTAAAAAGCTTAGCAGATTATGTGCTAATTCAGGGGATGATACTATGGCTGGGATAGCCACTGGTAATTGCTCAACTGTTAGAGATACTTATGAGAACTTGAGGGTGCGGAGCAGCATGGTCGAATGGGGAAATTTGGTTTGGAATCGGTTCAATGCTCCGAGGGATTCTGTCAACGCTTGGCTGGCTAGCCAGGATAGGTTATTGACGAAGGACAGAATTCTGAGAATGGGCGGATCGGTGGATCCAAAGTGTGTTCTTTGTGGGAAGGATGATGAGTGCCGTGATCATCTTTTCTTCATGTGTCCCATTGCTGCCGAGTTGTGGCAGAGAGCCCTGAGTTTTGTAGGGGTGAGCAATGGCCCATCTTAATGGCACATGCTCATTCCGTGGTTCAAAGGGAGGAGGAAGGAGACATTACAAACGAGTTTCATCGCCGCGGCTGCTACTAGAACCATGTATGTGATTTGGAGCATGAGGAACAAAAAGGTTTTTGGAGATGAAGATGTGAATGTTATTACTAGCTGTAGGGAGATTATAGGGGGCCTCAAGATGAAATTGGGTGCCATTGATGTTAGGAAATCTAGTGATATAGATCGAAAGTGGCTAGGTAGAATGGGCATGTTGCCTTGATTTTTTCGGTGCTGGGTTGTGCTGTGGTTTTTGTTGGGAGCTCATTCTGCTCCTTCGTTGACCGATGTGCAGGTTTCTGTGTAGGTTTGTGTTGGGTTCTTCCCTTTTGAATGAATTTCACCATTTTTTCAAAAAAAAAAAAATCATATAAAACAATCCAAAACATGCAAGGTTAATATATTAAACGATTCATAGTCAAGTAAGATTCGTAGGACCCCAAAATATGGGTCACTACTCACTATCCATCGTTATGGAAACACAAATCATGTTTTGTTCGAAATGAAAATTACAAAGAGAAAAAGGAATGATTGCACCCTTCGAATTGATGTCGATAACCCCTTTTAGCTCAATCTTCGATCCGATCAAATCCTCGCGTTTTCGTGCCCCCTTCTTTCTTCTTCGTTGTCTCCAAGTGTGTGGGCGTGTATGTGGAGAATGTATGGATGATCAGAATTGGTTGGTGGCTGCCCTCCTTTTGTTTTTCTTCAATTTTGCAGTTTTGGGCTTTTTGCAAAAAATCTAGCAAAAATTGCATTTTTGGCCCATTTAGCCAATGTCACCTGATAAGTGACACAAGTGACACTATTTGGACCAGTGAGCAGGAAAAAGTGCTCAATGTAAAATAAGTGACACAAGTGACATTGGCTGATAGTGAGATGACCTCTTGAGCTCAAGTTCTGACACCCTTAACGACTGAATCTGCTCTAGGTGCAGACTACAAAGTTGTAGCCCTTTATCTAATCTTTCCAACAAGCCATAGATCAACGGATTTGGACATGGTATCAGTTCTGGGCATGCGCTACAAGTAGGGGTCAATCCACTTATTTTTGCACTGTTTTCGCCTAAATTCCACAAAATGCTTTATTTCGCTCTGGATTCGTTTTTCACCTATAAAATACCACAATATAAAGTGAGAGCTTATATAAACAAGGGAGATGATCGAAAATCGACTAAATATGGAGCATAAATGTAGTACAAATTTATGCTCATCAGAAACATAGTCGACTGCTACCAAGATATACTGATTTCCATAAGAAGGTGGGAACAGTCCCATGAAATCGATGCCCCATACATCAAATAAATCGACTGCGAGAATGCTCTGCTGGGGCATCTCCTGCTGCTTAGAAATATTTACAATCCTCTGGCACTGATCGCAAGCTTTGACGAATTCGTGAGCATCCTTAAATAGAGAGGGCCAAAAGAATCCGGATTGGAGAACTTTCGTAGCTGTTTTCGAACCAGCCCCGTGTCCACCATATCTTGAGGAATGGCAGCGCTCTAGGATCCATATGATCTGGTCCTCGTCGACACAAGTCCTGTAGAGACCATCAGCACATAATCTGTATAGGAAAGGGTCATCCCAGAAGTACCTCTTTACATCGGACACGAATTTCCTCTTCTGGTTGTGCGGCAGATCAGGAGGAAGGATACCGCATGCCAAGTAGTTGACGAAATCTGCGTACCACGGGACGTTATCCACATCTACACGCATAAGCTGTTCGCCTACTAGAGAGTCAGCCATCGGGAGTTTGTCCTCTTCGCGGTCGAGTTCTCCTAGCTCGAGGCGTGACAAGTGATCTGCAACCAGATTTTCTGCTCCCTTCTTGTCTCTAATCTCGATATCAAATTCTTGAAGGAGGAGAACCCATCGGATCAGTCTAGGCTTCGAATCCTTCTTGGACAGCAAATACTTGATCGCGGCGTGGTCTATACAATATGGTCTTTGAACTTATCAGATACTGCATGAACTTTTTAAAAGCATAAACGATGGCCAGCATCCCCTTCTCAGTCGTAGTGTAATTTGCTGCTGCGCCGGCTAGGACTTTACTTGCATAATAAATCACGTGTAGCTTCTTGTCGATGCGCTGTCCTAAAACTGCTCCTACTGCAAAGTCACTAGCATCACATTAGTTCAAATGGCAGCTCCCAGTTGGGAGGCTGCACGACAGGGGCAGAAATAAGAGCAGATTTCAAAGTGTGGAAGGCATTAAAACATGATTCATCGAAATTAAATTCAGCTTCCTGGCATAGTAGATCAGTGAGTGGCTTGCCTATCGTTGAGAAATCCTTTATGAAGCGCCTATAAAATCCTGCGTGCCTAAGAAAGCTCCTGATTCCTTTCACATCTCTTGGTGGGGGCAGCTTCTCAATCACCTCCACCTTCGCGTGATCGACCTCGATGCCTCGGTTGGAGACCATGTGTCCCAACACGATACCTTCCTCCACCATAAAGTGACACTTCTCCCAGTTTAAAACCAGGTTAGTGTCAACACAACGACGAAGAACATCAGTAAGGTTAGAAAGACACGAATCAAATGATGAGCCATACACCGAAAAATCATCCATAAATACTTCCATGGTGTTTTCCTGAAAATCAGAAAAAATGGCCATCATACAACGCTGAAAAGTGGCTGGCGCATTGCAAAGACCGAAAGGCATACGTCTATAAGCAAATGTGCCAAAAGGGCATGTGAAAGTAGTTTTCTCCTGGTCTTCGGTGTGTATAGGGATCTGAAAGAACCCACTATAACCGTCGAGGTAGCAGAAAAATCTATGCTTCGCAAGATGTTCTAACATTTGAAAGATAAAAGGCAAAGGAAAGTGATCCTTACGAGTAGCCTTATTCAATTTCCTATAATCAATGCACATACGCCAACCAGTCACAGTACGAGTAGGAATCAAATCATTATGCCCGTTGCGTACAACAGTTAAACCTCCCTTCATAGGGACAACATGCACAGGGCTTACCCACTCACTATCAGCAATAGAATAAATAATGCCTGCATCCAATAATTTCAGAATTTCTTTCTTCACCACATCATTCAATTTGGGATTCAGACGTCTCAAAGCATCCCTAGTAGGCCTAGCATCGCCCTCTAGATGGATTCTATGCATACACATATCTGGGCTGATTCCCTTGAGATCGTCTATCGAATAACCTAGGGCTGGTCTATGCTCTCGCAGGACATCTACCAATTTCTGGGTCTCTACATCAGTCAAGGATGCTGATGGACCCAAATTATACGAATCATAAACACCGTAAAACCCCCTAAATTAGACTGTTGGTCTATTTAACTTCTACTAGTTAGTCCCGATATATTTCTACAGGGTATTTTGGCGCTTAGAGAGAAAACACGCTAAGGAGAGGATTTTACGCTGAAAAGATGTTAAGAGTTATTCCAAGGTCAAGATCAGACGCTGACTGAAGAAATCTCAAGGATCCTGACATGGAATCACTACAAACAAATCAAACCAAAGAGGAATTTGCATTGAAGCAGTTCCAGGCCCTCCGCCGAGCTGACCAAACACTCAATTCAAGTTGCCCGAGCAAACCATCTCATCTGACAATTCCGCCTCGACCAAAATATTCCAAATGGAAAATAAAGTGGACAATGTCGGAAAACCAAGGAGAATGCTCGAGGAGATTGGCAGTTAGCTCAATTCCAAGGCAAAGGCCCGGCGCGCTTAGGCACCCAAACCAAGTCGCTCGACCCGACCGATGCATCTGGAAATTCTGGCTCGACCAAGATGTTTGGAATGCCCAAAAAGTCGGACAATATCGCTACCCAGACAAAACGCTCGAGCAGATTGGCAGATTGGCCCAATTCCATAGTAAAGGCCCCGCGCGCATAGGCACCAAAACGAAGTTGCTCGACCAAAACATGGAATTTGGAAAAACTGGCTCGACCATTAGGCTTAGAATCACTTGGCCATTCCAAATCAACTATCAAATGCAAGCATGGACCAAGGTGACCGGCCACCATGCTTGGAGGTGGCCAAGGGAGGAGCTCCTCCCTTCATGGTGACCTGCAACCGGCGGCTCCTCCTCCCTTGACCGGCGGCTTTGCTCCTCCCCCATGTGGCGGCTCCTCCTTGCTCCTCCTCCTCCTCCATTGGATCAAAGACACTTGCCCCTCATCTCCACCACCCATTTCTCCTCCCTTAGCCTATAAATACAACCCATCCATCTCATTTGTAAATCATCCCTCAAATCAAAATTTCACTTATCTCTCTAAGTTTTGTAAGGTTTGGCTTTGGAAATAAAGATTGCTCCCTTGGCGCTTCAACGGTAGTAAGTTTTTAATATTTATTTTCTGTCTTTAATTTCCAATTCCTTAGTTATAATGCTTAGCGCGATAAATAGTAGCTAAACTAGTCGTTCGGTAAAAGGGGTGGACTTGTATTATAAAATGTTTTAGACTATTAACTTAGTGTCTCATCTTTGTATTCAAAACTTATTCTATGTGCCATATATAAGATTAGAATCTCCAAGGTTGAGTGGACGCTTTGACGGGCAAAGCTCTTCCTTGAGATTCGTGATCATACTCGGGTAAGTGAACCATTTGTAACCGGACCAAGGGGACCAAATGGGCAAGCTTATCCGAGGAGTTCGATCGATCTAAAAAACCATTTGGAAACTGGACCAAAGGGACCAAATGGATGCACATAAAGCTAAGATACTTCGGAAGGAGGAATTAGTTGAAGTAGAATAAGTGCTCTACGACCTTAAAAAGGCTAGACGATGTTGCAAGTCTTGAGCTAGGAATAGCCTCGATTCATGATTGAATACTTAGAAGATTCACTAAGAGTCAATGATAAACAGGATATAATACAAGGCCCCTGAAACCGAACGCTTTCTTTTAATTGTAATAGTTATCAGTTACTTTCCAGTACTAAAACCAACCAACCAACCAATCAATCACTTAGCTGGTAGCTTTAAAACCAACCAACCAACCAATCCCAAAATCGTCCAACTTAAAGAACAACTTATCCCCCTAATTCCTTTGGGTTCGACCCCTACTTACCACTTACTACCCAGTAGTGTAGTCGCGAGTAGCTGACATTATAAATTTATTTGCACGTTTTGCTTCGACGACGAGCATCTCTGTCACATGCATTCACAATTACCGGGCTGGTTGAGTTAGGTCCAAGAAATTCATACCTGAGACTTGCAGGTAGAGGTTTCAGCTCTACCTTGCAAGCTTCCTTACCTGAGTCGGTGTTCTGCTCAGCTGCAGCATCAGCTGCTCCCTCAATGCTCACTGCGCATATATCCATCGGTATTGGGCAGCCCTGTACAACTTCATAAGACTCAATAGAGATCAGAGTAATAGGGTCATCAGTGTCAGCAGAGTCTAGAACGTCACAGTCAGCTAATAGACTAGGAGTCCTACACATATCAGGCAAATAAAATACAACTCGCTCACTGCCTACCCGCAAAGCTATAGATCCTCTATCCATGTCAATGACTACCTTAGCCGTGTAAAGAAAAGGTCTACCAAGAATAATTGGGATATCTATGTCCTCCGAAATCTCTAGCACTATAAAATCAGCACGGATGTAAATATTCTTCACCTTGACCGGTACATCCTTTAGAATCCCTCTCGGGAATCGACAAGAACGATCCGCAAGGCGAATAGACATATTAGTATGACAGAGGTAATCCAAATTCAGTTTAGCATACAGAGAATATGGCATGATAGACACACTAGCACCAAGATCACAAAGAGCACATCGAATAGTAATACCACCGATATCACAAGGGATAGAAAAACTCCCTGAGTCTTTAAGTTTAGGTGGCATGGGCTGGTGCATGGCAGCGCTGCACTCCTCGCTCAGGGCCACTATCTCGGTCCCGTCTATTTTTCTTTTCCCAGTTAGAATCTCCTTCATGAATTTTGCACAGGTAGGAATCAAGGTGATTGCCTCGGTGAGGGGCAAAGTGATGTAGAGGGTGCGGATCTTGTCCACGAATTGTATGAATTCTTTGTCCCTCTTTTTAGCCACCAGCCGCTGAGGGAAGGGAACAGGCGGCCTATACGGTGCTGGCTCCACTGTCTGTGCAGAATTTTTAGCTCGGTTTTCAGCTTCATGTGATGTTTCCTCTCCAGCAGGTGTAGGATCAGGTGCTGATCTTGTAGTTGGAGATTTAGCTGTCTGAGCTGGTAGCATCTCAAGCTGTTTTCCTCCTCGGAGTGTGATGGCATTCACCGATCTAAGGTTTGGATCCGGGTTCGATGGGAGCTTCCCATGCTCTCTATGTGATGAAGTAGCTTGCTGAGCAATCTGAGTTTCCAGCATTCGATTCTGAATAGCAAACTGCTCTAGTGACTGTTTGACGCGCGTCGTCTGACGCGTCAAATTTAATAATTTATATTCTCCTGCTATGAACTAGTGTAGCGGCAAGCAGGGTCGAACCCAAGGGAGCTGGTGTTGTTGAAGATGTTCATGTAAGCAATTAAGAAAGGGGGGTTGATGGATGCACAGACGTTGTGTGCAAACGTCAAGAATAAATTTATAATAGTCCGCTACTCGCGACTACACTACTGGGTAGCAAGTGGTAAGTAGGGGTCGAACCCAAGGGAATTAGGGGGATAGTTGCTCTTTGAGGTGATTTATACAGCGAGGGAGCGTGTTTTAAGTTGGTTGAGGTTTTAGAGCTAGTAACTACGTGACTTTTTGGTTGGTTTTGGTTTTTTTGTGCGAAAAGTAAATGACAGAAAATTAAATACTGAAAATACAAAGAAGACTTACAGCGGGTGATGCGTGATTGGCAAGTCCTCCGGATGATGAGTGCAGTTGATTAAGGCAGTTATACTAAGAAAGTAAGTGCAGGTGTTGTTTGATTTCAAGGAAAACATTCAGTTTCGGGGGCTTTGTATCATAACCTGTTTATCATTGACCTTTAGTGATCCTTCTGAGTATTCAAACGTGCATCAAGGCCATTCCAAGTACTCGATTTGCCACACTGTCTAGTCTTTTGCTAAAATGTTCGAAAGTGTATCAAGGCCATTCCAAGCACTCGATTTGCACACACTGTCTAGACTTTTGCAAAAAACGTAGAGCCCTTGTTCTACTTAGACTAATACCCCATTCCAAGGTATATTAGCCTGTGTGCATCCATTTGATCAGTCATTCCCGAGCAATCAAATGGTGTTTGAGAGAGGTCAAACTCCTCAGATAAGCTTTGCCATTCCAAGCATCCACTTATCCGAGTATGTTTACGAACTTCCACGGAAGAGCTTTGCCATTCCAAGCATCCACTCAACCTTGGAAGTTCTGGCCTAATATATGGCACATAGAACAAGTTTTGAATACAGAAAAAATACTAAAGCAAGTCTAAAACATTTTATGATACAAGTACACCCCTTCAACCGAATGAAGAGTTTAGCTACGAATATCCATAGAGGTGGATACCATAGCTAAATACTCGGGGGTTTTTGAAAGACAGTAAGTAAAGGGGAATACTCAAGAACCAACAGGAGTATTCCCAATTCCTACTTGAATACTCAAGAACCAACAGGAGTATTCTCTAAAACTGTTATAATACTCAAGAACCAACAGGAGTATTATTTCAAAACCAAACTTACAAATTGCCAAACTTAGAGAGATAAGTGTTTATGATTTTTTGGGATGTTTACAAATGAGGTTTGGCTTGGTATTTATAGCCAAACTTGAGAGAAATGGAGGGTGGAGATGGGGGGCATGTGTTTTTGATCCAAGGGAGGAGCAAGGAGGAGATGACACATGGGGGGAGAGGAGGAGCCGCCGGGGGCTTTGGGAGGGGAGAGGGAGGAGCCGCCAAGTGGAGGAAGGGCAGTGGAGGAGAGGAGTTGTGAGGGAGGAGCCGCCCATGTGAGGAGGATGCTCCTCCCCTTCTAGCCGCCCATGTGAGGAGGAGCCTCCCTTGGGAGGAGGTTTTGTGAGTTTTGTGAAGTTTTCACAAAACTATCGGTCCATTCCTACCCCGGACTGACTTTGGTTGCTCTTCGGTTTGATTTGTTTTGAATGATTCCATGTCAGGATCTTTAGATTTCTTCAGTCAGCGTCTGATCGTGACCTTGGAATGACTCGTAACATCTTTTCTGCGTAAAATCCTCTCCTTAGCGTGTATTCTCTCTAAGCTTCAAAATACCCTGTAGAAATATATCGGAACTAACAAGCAAAAGTTAAATAGACAAACAGTCTAATTTAGTGGGTTTAACTGTGTTTTTGATTCGTATAATTATGGTCCATCAGATCACCCCACACTTTTAGTTGTTCGTCCCGAACAATGCTATTAAAGGGCGGCACTCTAAGTTGGTTTTGGAATATGAAATTTAGACTGTGGTACTTGATCTATCCTAATTCATGCATTACTACTTATTACCAAATTAAACTGCGTAAATAAATAGAAGAAACTTAATACTTGTACCTCCGTGCTGAGATGCAGATTATATTGGATGTTTCGGGAGATAGCCCTTTTTAGGCTCCTGGACTGCAATCTTGGGACCGTCTCGTACTATATGGTTTTCTTGTAGCTTTCTCTAGCACGTGATTCGGTTCGGGTTTCAATGGTTTGGTCTTTGATTTTCTTTTTTTTTTTTGGCGAGGGACAGCTTTTTTGTAGTGAATCGGCCTTTGGCCTTTGATTTGACTTTTTGAGTGCTTCACTTTTGTTCGGTTAAAACCTTCACAATTTTGGGCCTTTGGCCTCTTGATTTGCTTCTTCGAGCTTTTGCTTCTTTGTGACTTGTTAGTCCATTTTCTCAAGCCTTTTTGGGAGGTCCAATCATCGCCCGCGAGCATATGGAAATACCTCCCCGCTCCTCTCATCGTTGTCGTTTCGCGCGGGTCAAGATGAGGGTCGCTCATCTATTTTCTCGGCTACTTTGACTAGAGAGAGGACGGTCTGATTCCCGTCCTCGCCTTTTCTTTTCTTTTTGCATAAACACTGCATGGCGGAGATGACTTCAATCTTCACTGAAACCCGAAGTGCAGCCTCCACTGACTTCGAAAACCATATAGTTTGATTCGATCCTTTGATTGCTTGCCAAGCCCCTCTAGGGCATTTTCTATCAACTCCACATCCCTAGTTTATCTTAGCACAAAGGAACAAATGAGAAGTTACATTCTAAGTTTTTAAACAGTTGAATTTTCACAAGGTTAATGCATGAACTAAGATCTATCTTTTTCACATTCTTAAGTTCATATTTTCAAAAAGATACTATTAAAAAAGAAAACAGCAAGCATGTTATTTATATACAATGGTGGTTCTCACCCCACACTTTTGAACGAAGGCGTGCCTTAGTTCAAAAGTCATGCAAGCTAATATATATGTGAGAATGACTAAGACAGAAAATTAAATGACAGAATTTAAATGACAGAAAGTAAGATAGTGTCGGGTTACCTCCCGACCAGTGCACTTGTTTAACGTCGTTGGCTCGACAGTACCTCGTTGTGGATTATTGGTTTGGATCCCATGGGTGGCTCAGGTCAAATTTCTGTGTTATCAAGTTGATCTTGCTATGGTAATGTTTGACTCGCTGCCCATTTACCGTGAATTTTCTTCCATCGTCCGGGCTTTCCAACTCAACTGCCCCATGGTTGAATACCTTAGTTATTGTAAAAGGGCCGGTCCATCTAGATTTAAGCTTCCCGGGCATTAATTTCAGTCGCGAGGAGAAGACCAGCACTTGTTGTCCCTCCTCAAATGAGCGTCGGAGGATGAATTTGTCATGATATAATTTGGTCCGTGCTTTGTAGTCCGTTTGCCCTTCATAGGCTTCAAGCCGTAATTCCTCAAGCTCACACAGATTAAGCTTCCTATCCAGTCCTGCAGCTTTTAAATCTGGATTGCAATGCTTGAGCGCCCAATAGGCTTTATGTTCTAATTCTACCGGAAGGTGGCATGTCTTCCCATAAACAAGCCGAAAGGGGGAGGTTCCAATTGGTGTCTTGTATGCCGTCCGATAAGCCCAAAGAGCCTCGTCTAGTCTCTGACTCCAATCTTTCCTACCTGGCTTCACCATTTTTTCTAGAATACTTTTGATTTCGCGGTTGGAGATCTCTGCTTGACCATTGGTTTGAGGGTGATATGCCGTGGATGTTCGGTGGTGGACATGGAAGCGTTTTAAAGTAGCAGCCATCATGCGGTTGCAGAAATGAGTTCCTTGGTCGCTTATTATGGCCTTGGGTACCCCGTACCTACAAAACAGGTTAGTGCGCAAAAATTCTATGACAGTCTTTGCATCGTCACACCTTGTGGCTTTGGCTTCTACCCATTTTGACACATAATCTACAGCAACTAAAATGTAAGTATAGCCGCATGAAACTGGAAATGGTCCCATAAAATCAAGACCCCAAATGTCAAAAACATCGTTGACTAATATGGGTACTTGAGGCATTTCACTTCTAGCTGACACATTTCCTACTTTTTGACACTTATCGCATTCTTTACACTTTTTATAGGCATCTCTAAATATACTTGGCCAGAAAAAGCCCCTATCTAAGATTTTTCTAGCCGTTCTCCTAGGCCCGAAGTGTCCTCCACATGCAAACTCATGGCAAAAGCTAATAACAGAAGCTATTTCATTATCGGGGATGCATCTCCTAAGCATTTGATCTGCTCCTATTTTCCATAAATAAGGATCATCCCATAAGTATTGTTTAGCATCATGTCTAAGTTTCATGCTTTGTGCTTTAGTAAAAGAAGGAGGAAATGTACCTCCTACAAGGTAGTTGACGATTGAGGCGTACCATGGCACCTTGGTTGAGACTGCGTAGAGATGCTCGTCTGGAAATGACTCAGTTATGTGCCCTTCTTCTTCCGTTCGGACAATCCTGCTTAGGTGGTCGGCCACAGTATTCTCGATCCCCTTTTTGTCCCTTATTTCCACATCGAATTCTTGTAGTAGCAAGATCCACCGAATGAGCCTTGGCTTGGCCTCCTTTTTCTTCATTAGGTAACGGATGGCAGCATGGTCAGAATAAACTATCACTTTTGCTCCAAGCAAATATGATCTAAATTTTTCCAGAGCGAATACTACTGCCAGGAGTTCCTTCTCGGTGGTGGAGTAGTTCCGTTGTGCAGGATCTAGGGTTCGTGAGGCGTAGTAGATCACACCTGCTTTCTTGTCAATCTTTTGGCCGAGAACCGCTCCCACAGCAAAGTCGCTTGCGTCGCACATGATCTCAAATGGTTTTTTCCAATCCGGAGTTTGGATGACGGGTGTGCTAGTGAGGGCCTTTTTGAGCTCATCAAAGGCTTCCTTGCATGTATTGGTGAATTCAAAAGGAACTTCTTTTTGGAGGAGAGTGGATAGAGGTAATGCCTTTTTGGAGAAGTCCTTGATGAACCGTCGGTAAAATCCAGCATGCCCAAGGAAGGATTGGATGTCTCGGACAGTGGAGGGGTATGGTAAAGTCATGATCAGGTCTATCTTAGATTTATCCACCTTTATGCCTTCTTGTGAGACGATGTGCCCTAAGACCACTCCATGAGTTACCATGAAATGGCACTTCTCATAGTTGAGCACAAGGTTCATCGAGACACATCGTGCCAGAACCGTGCTTAAGTTGTCTAGGCAAGCGTCGAATGTATCGCCATAGATGGTGAAGTCGTCCATGAAGACTTCGATGAATATTCCGATCATGTCTGAGAAGATGCTGGTCACCACTCTTTGGAAAGTCCCCGGAGCATTGCATAGACCGAACGACATTCTTCTGAAAGCAAATGTGCCGAATGGGCAGGTGAATGTGGTCTTCTCTTGGTCCTCAGGCGCTATGGGAATCTGGTTGTAACCTGAGAATCCGTCCAGGAAGCAAAAGTACGGTTTGCCCGCCAGTCGGTCTAGCATTTGATCGATGAATGGCAGAGGGAAATGGTCCTTTCTTGTGACGGCGTTCAATTTTCTGTAGTCGATGCACATTCTCCAGCCGTTCTTGACCCTTGTTGTCACCATTTTTCCATCGGCATCTTCCTCGATTGTGATTCCAGTTTTCTTCGGGACTATGTGGACTGGACTCACCCACTGGCTATCTGATATTGGATAGATTACATCAGCATCCAGGAGCTTCTGTATTTCCTTCTGGACGATTTCCATCATGATTGGATTGAGTCGTCGCTGAGGTTCTCTTGATGGCTTAGCTCCATCCTCGAGTAAGATGCGATGCATGCAAACTGCTGGGTTGACTCCTCTCAAGTCGGCTAGAGTCCATCCAATAGCCAACATGTGTTGTCTCAGCACTTTTATCAAACGACGCTCCTGGTCTGTTTCCAAGCCACTCTTTATGATTACCGGGAGCGTTCTATTTTCCCCAAGGAAGGCGTACTTCAGATGTCCGGGCAGGGGCTTCAATTCTATTTTGGGAGCTTGAATCACTGAGGGTAAAAAAGTATTTGATTTGAATAGTTTTACCTCGTTGACTTCATATCCTGGTGTGAGAGGCTCCGAGATTGTTAAGTGGGCTAGTGTTTCATGCAGGTCTTCGGCCAAGTTATAAGAGCTCTCGGCTCCATTGAGTATGAGTTCTAAGGGATCTGCTCTTAGTTCTGGATGAACTTCTTGGACTAGGTCGTCCAAGGCGTCGAGAGCGTGTACTTCCTCGAACTCCATGGGATGCTTCATTGCTCTGAATATGTCGAAGCTGAAGACCTCTCCTTCTACTTCCATTGATAGCATCCCACTTCCGCAGTCTATCTTCATTTTTGAGGTTTTAAGAAATGGACGGCCGAGAAGGATGGGTGCATGATCTGTAGGTCCGCCATTCTCCATTTTTAAGACGTAGAAGTCTGCTGGAAATACTAATTTGCCTACTTGAACCAGGACGTCTTCTATTTTGCCCTCGGGCTGTTTGCATGACCGATCTGCTAATTGAATAGTGAGACCGGTGGGTTTGAGCGGCCCAATCTTAAGACATGAGTAGATAGAGAAGGGAAGAACATTGATTGATGCTCCAAGGTCTAGCATGCAGTTCTCGATCCTGATGTTGCTAATTGTACATGGAATGGTGTAAGTTCCTGGATCTCCACATTTGGGTGGTACTTTTCGTTGTATGACAGCCGACACGTTTCTACTCATCAGCTCTTGATCGTATCTAGTATTCCTTCTCCGGTTGGTGCAAAGTTCTTTTAAAAACTTGGCATATCGAGGAATTTGCTTGATAGCTTCCAAAAGGGGGATGTTGATTTCGACCTTACTGAACAACTCAAATACGTCTTCATCCATGACATGTTGTTTTTGCACGCGAGCCGGTACTGGAAATGGAAGTGTTGCGCTGTTTTTAGGGGTTTCGGTTCTGGGAACCGGGTCGGGCCTGTGTTCCTTGGATGTATTCTCTTCTTCTTCGGTTACATCCTGCTCTTCCTCAAATAAGTCGTCGTCTTTATCGGCCGCATTACCCTTTAGAGTTTCGAGAGATTCGGGCCTCATTTTCTCTTCTCCGGGCAACCTTGGGTCTTTGTCCTTCTCTTGCTCCAAAGGTTTGCCGACAAGCGTTTTTCCACTCCTAAGAGTCAAGGCACTCACATCTTTCTGCATGATTTGAATGGCTTGTGAAAGGAGTCTGCCGGACTCATTAGCGAGTGCGGATACTGAGGCAACGAGTTGAGAGATATGATTTTTCAAGTCCTTTGTTTCGGCTTGGTTTTGATGCATAGTAGTATTCAACTGCTGCACAGTACCTGACAATTGCATTAACATGTCCTCAAGAGATTTGTTCGGTCCCTCTTGTTGGTTTCTCGAGTTTGCTTGGTACTGTCCAGCTGGATGGGCGTCCTGGTTGTACTGTTGGTGGAGAGGTTGATAGAATGACTGGGCTAGTTGAGGAACAGCTGGTTGTGTTTCTTGGTATCCTCCTAGCATATTTATTTCTGCCGGGTTCTCAACGAGTAGTGTTGGACATGCGTCAGTCTTGTGGTCCGTAGAGCCACAAAACTCGCAAGGTTTTACTGGAACTGGCTGTCTTTGCAGGATCTGAATCATCATCTCCTTTAACTGTTTCATTTCTTCAGGAATAGAGCTCATCGGTGTTTCAGCGCTTGCCACATTCTTTGTTCGGGAAAATTCTTCCTGCCTAGTTGTCTCTTCTCTAAATCGGGCATTTTCAGCAACCTTGGTGATGAGATCCCTTATGCCTCTAAATGATAGATTCATTATGGACCCTCCAGCTGAGGCATCCAGGAGCATTTTGTCTAAGGGTCTTAATCCGTTAATGAGATACTCAATGGTGAGTTTCTCGGGTAGTCCAAGAGTGCAGCAGCTTCTCTCCAGGTGGTTGAATTTCTCTAGGTAGTCGTGCATGGTCTCATTAGGTCCTTGCCTTATGTCCTGCAGTTGTCTTCTTACTTGCATTGCTCTTCCTGCTGGGTAGTATTTGCCCAGGAATTTCCCTTGCATCTGAACCCATGTTCTGATGCTTCCCGAAGGCAATGAAAGGAATCAATCGTTTGCCGAGTCTATGAGGGAAAAATAGAATGCCTTCAACTTGAAGTCGTCCATATTCGCTCGATTGGGCTTTAGATTTTGGCAAATTCCATGCAGGCGTTGGAGGTGAGTTGTGGCAGATTCTCCTTGAGCTCCTGAGAATTTTGGCAAGCTGTGGGCCACTGATGCGTTGATGGTTATGTTTTCTAGTTCAGGGCTCTCGTAAATGCACCACGGATGTGTTTCGAAATTTGGGGCGTTTAATTCTCCCATAGTAGGTTCATGGTAGTTGTTATCCCCATAGTAGTTATCGTAGACAGGTTCTTGTCTTGGCATTTGTCGAGGTTGGGGGGGTGGTGGATATCTAGGGGGTTGTTGTACTGGACCAGCTGCATTTCGGTCCTCGGGTGGTTCTTGGTTTCTTCTGATAGCCTCCCTATCACGAGCTCTTCTGTTTCTGATGAGTTGTTCTGGATCGTCGATAAATGGAAGTGGCACCTCATCATTTTGATCATACAGGTTTATCTCGTTGTCATCCTGGTAGTCATGGTGGCTTCCTTCGCGAGACATGGTTGTTTCGAAGCGCGTGTTGATTCAAAGAACTTATCCGATTAATTAACTAATTCCCCGGCAACGGCGCCAATTTTGATGGATGCACAGTCGTTGTGTGCAAACGTCAAGAATAAATTTATAATAGTCCGCTACTCGCGACTACACTACTGGGTAGCAAGTGGTAAGTAGGGGTCGAACCCAAGGGAATTAGGGGGATAGTTACTCTTCGAGGTGATTGATACAGCGAGGGAGCGTGTTTTAAGTTGGTTGAGGTTTTAGAGCTAGTAACTACGTGACTTTTTGGTTGGTTTTGGTTTTTTTGTGCGAAAAGTAAATGACAGAAAATTAAATACTGAAAATACAAAGAAGACTTACAGCGGGTGATGCGTGATTGGCAAGTCCTCCGGATGATGAGTGCAGTTGATTAAGGCAGTTATACTAAGAAAGTAAGTGCAGGTGTTGTTTGATTTCAAGGAAAACATTCAGTTTCGGGGGCTTTGTATCATAACCTGTTTATCATTGACCTTTAGTGATCCTTCTGAGTATTCCAACGTGCATCAAGGCCATTCCAAGCACTCGATTTGCCACACTGTCTAGTCTTTTGCTAAAATGTTTGAAAGTGTTCAAGGCCATTCCAAGCACTCGATTTGCACACACTGTCTAGACTTTTGCAAAAAACGTAGAGCCCTTGTTCTACTTAGACTAATACCCCATTCCAAGGTATATTAGCCTGTGTGCATCCATTTGATCAGTCATTCCCGAGCAATCAAATGGTGTTTGAGAGAGGTCAAACTCCTCAGATAAGCTTTGCCATTCCAAGCATCCACTTATCCGAGTATGTTTACGAACTTCCACGGAAGAGCTTTGTCATTCCAAGCATCCACTCAACCTTGGAAGTTCTGGCCTAATATATGGCACATAGAACAAGTTTTGAATACAGAGAAAAAATACTAAAGCAAGTCTAAAACATTTTATGATACAAGTACACCCCTTCAACCGAATGAAGAGTTTAGCTACGAATATCCATAGAGGTGGATACCATAGCTAAATACTCGGGGGTTTTTGAAAGACAGTAAGTAAAGGGGAATACTCAAGAACCAACAGGAGTATTCCCAATTCCTACTGGAATACTCAAGAACCAACAGGAGTATTCTCTAAAACTGTTATAATACTCAAGAACCAACAGGAGTATTATTTCAAAACCAAACTTACAAATTGCCAAACTTAGAGAGATAAGTGTTTATGATTTTTTGGGATGTTTACAAATGAGGTTTGGCTTGGTATTTATAGCCAAACTTGAGAGAAATGGAGGGTGGAGATGGGGGGCATGTGTTTTTGATCCAAGGGAGGAGCAAGGAGGAGATGACACATGGGGGGAGAGGAGGAGCCGCCGGCGGCTTTGGGAGGGGAGAGGGAGGAGCCGCCAAGTGGAGGAAGGGGAGTGGAGGAGAGGAGTTGTGAGGGAGGAGCCGCCCATGTGAGGAGGATGCTCCTCCCCTTCTAGCCGCCCATGTGAGGAGGAGCCTCCCTTGCGAGGAGGTTTTGTGAAGTTTTCACAAAACTATCGGTCCATTCCTACCCCGGACTGACTTTGGTTGCTCTTCGGTTTGATTTGTTTTGAATGATTCCATGTCAGGATCTTTAGATTTCTTCAGTCAGCGTCTGATCGTGACCTTGGAATGACTCGTAACATCTTTTCTGCGTAAAATCCTCTCCTTAGCGTGTATTCTCTCTAAGCTTCAAAATACCCTGTAGAAATATATCGGAACTAACAAGCAAAAGTTAAATAGACAAACAGTCTAATTTAGTGGGTTTATCTGTGTTTTTGATTCGTATAATTATGGTCCATCAGGGGTTTTCAGCAGTAAAGAGTGCGAAGGAGAAAAATAACAAAAGACTTCCAATCAGAGAGAGAGTTCAGCTTAGGGTTTCTATTGTGACATGTTTATCATTGACTGCTAAATATCTAATCTCATGTTTCTAAGTGTGGTTATTCCGACAAAGGTAACAACCCTAAGTATCCCGACAAAGGTGATACACCACAACCTAACCCGACAAAGGTGTTAGACTTCTAGATCTTCCCTAAACAAATAATCCGACAAAGGTATTATTAAATCTAGGTGTTACGATCTACCTTTACGACAAAGTTTCCAGTAGATATTAACGATAAGAATTAACTGCTCAATTAAGCTTTGCGACAAAGCTTCCACTTAATCTAACAAGTCAATTCATAAGATAAGCACAAGAACTAGTAAAACATGAAATAGCATTAAGGGCGAAGTCTCAAAACATGTGTCACAATGAACGAAACCCTAAACTGAATAACGAGTTTAGCTACACATGATCATGTAAAACATAATGATAAGTAGAAAAGTCTTCTCTCTCGTCGAAAGCTTGCGTCTTCTCCAGAGCCGTCTTGGTCTTCGTAGAAAGTTGGATCATGGAAACCCTAACCCAAGGATCTTATTTATAGCAAAAAATAGGGTTTCCAAGTCTGTTTTTGGGCTCAATTTCCAAGTTTCGGCCTTGCTGACGTCATCAAAACGTGTTGATGACGTCATCATCGCGTTCGGAAGAGACGTTAATTTTCGCGTTCGTACCTTACGTTAACGTTATCGCTAATGTCTACTTCGAACGCGATACACACTGAGTCTGATTCTCTTTCTGCACGCCTGTTCCAACTTCGACTCTGGATTTGACCATCTAAACGACCTCGGATGCTCTCGGTGTGAACTAGAGAGTTGTATGGAATTGAGTCACCTTTGCAATGGCATGTGGTTCGTATTTTTCTGATCAGCGGTCTATTCCCAGCACTCCGTCGACTGTCCAAAGGTCTAATCTGAAACTGTGATGTTTTTGGCACAAAATGCCATCTTTTATGCGCGTTTCCTCCTAAAGCTTCCGAAACACCTGAGATGCAAAACCATACTAAAAAGTAATTGTTCGCATATAAAAGTGTCGAAATAAATGGGATTAGTTGACTCGACGAGTCGTATAAATACGACTCATCAAACCACCCCACACTTAGACTTGTTCGTCCCGAACAAGAACTAAGTCATAGAAGGAAAAATAAATGCAACACCACAATTTCTTCGACGTCCTAGATAATGCTACATGAATTTGAGTTGCTAGTCTAGACTCGCTTTTCTATGCATAACTCAATCGCTACTAAAATCATCATGCTCAACACAGAATTAACTTGATACATGTTACCTTTTGAGCTGAAATTCAAATCAATTCGGATGAATGGGAGATAGTCCTCTTTAGACCCATGATCTGCACTCGCTGTCCCGAACTCTAGCTATATGGTTATACTTCATTGCTTTTTCTTGCACGTGATTCATTCGAGCTTCAAGGTTTTCTGAGCTTTTCTTCTCTTTTTTTTTGTTGGACAGCTTTTGTAGTGACTTTCTTTGGCCTTTGGCTCTTGATGTAACAATGATGTATTTCACTTTATTGCGTGTAGAACTTTCACAATTTGGCTGATTTTCTTTTCTTTTGCTACTGATTGTGACTGCTTGTCCGTGACTCTGCTCTTTTGATGGAGGTCCAATCATCGCCCGCAAGCATATGGAAATACCTCGCTGCTCTCCCTCATCCTCGTCCTTTCTGCGCGAGCCAAGCCGAGGGTCGCTCGTCTATTTTCCCGGCTACTCGGACTAGAGATTGGACGGTGTGATGTTTCCCCGTCCCACCTGACCGCATAAGCACTGCAGTGGCGGAGCAGACTCTTAACCATGTTGCCTCGAAGTGCTAGCCTCCACGAAATCCACATAACCATATAGTTCGAAGCTCGGTCCTTTGAGTGCTTTGTCAAGTCTCTCTAGGACATTTCTATCAACTCCACATCCCTGTTTATCTCAACTCAAAAGGACACGTAGTAGGTTAAATTCACATGTAGTCACACAATTCAAATTTCACGAGAGAAACACATCTAATCAGCATCATCTATTTCACATCATCAACATTCAATACTGCATATCCAGGGAATAGATAGAAATGTCATACTTTCAAATTTTTTTTTTTAAAGGGAAACGTGCAGACACTATGCAGGAAAAATAAATATGCTGACGCAACAGACTGACTCTCCCACCCCACACTTTTGAACAAAGCCGTGTCCTCACGGTACGACTTAAAATAAAGAAAACAGACTATGCAAGACACACAAACGTAGGGAAAACAAATAGAGAATAAAAAGTGAATAGGCACTCCCCTAGTTTCGCCGCGTGATGGGAAGAATTCTGGTCAAACGAGGTTGTCAACGCTAGTCAACGGTCCACCGCGTCCTATGAAGATGTTAAGTGCCGCGTCCGGTATAGACGTTAACGTAATGTTAACACCGAGCGCGGCGAGCTAATGTTAAGGGCGGACGCGATCGGCACTGAGTTGCACTGTTTCCTGCATAAAAAACGTCTCTTTTCCCAAAAGACAATGTAAAAAAACATGACTCAAGACTCAAACAAACATAAAATGAAATAAAACAAAAAATTTACCGGGCTGCCTCCCTGCAAGCGCCTTTGTTTTACGTCGTTGGCTCGACGTTACCTCTTTAGGGATCACAAGTTAGGATCCCATGGGCGTGTGAGGTCAAATTTCGCCTCAGCTATTCCTTCAATCTGCCCGAAATCATCGTGTAATGATGTGCTCGATTCGGCTCTCCATTGGTCAGGCGGGTTCGCCTTCACATCCTCTCGAATCCGCGAGTACACCTTGCTCATGGCCCCTTCATCTACTGCACAGCTCATCTCGTCTGGTGGGTCTGGAATTAGGGCACCAAGGTATGATGTATTCACTATATCCGGTGGTTTCTTCATGCATGGACGATCGGCCTCCTCATAGATATGGAAATTTGATGCCTTGCCACCATACGCAAGTGACAATAAGCCTGAGCCCATGTCAATCTTGGCCTTGGTGGCGAAGAGGAATGGCCGTCCTAAGATAAGCGCTGGAGGATCATCGTCTCTAGCATCTCCCATCTGCAAGACATAGAAATCTGCAGGAACAACAAGGTCTCCTACTCGGAGGATTAGATCCTCTAGCAAACCAACAGGACGAATACATGATTTATCCCCTAACTCTATCAACAGTTTAGGAGGTTTCAATGGACCAAGTCCCAACGAGCAATATAAGGAATACGGCATAGCATTAACAGCAGCACCCAAATCAATTAAACAGTGATGTATCTGAGTCTCACCGATACCACAGGTGACTGTGAAGGCACCTGGGTCCTTACTCTTTTCAAGTGGTGCCTCGTGACTCGTAGCGAGTGGGCGCTCCATCGTTGGGTCGTTTTGCTCATGCCTCGCTTCCAATCTGCCTCCTAGCTCATCCTTGTCGTTCATATGGTCTTTATGAGCTATTACCTGCATAGAAAACGAAGGAGAAGGGTCGGTGTGGGACTGTGCATCAGTGTGGATCGCGTTCGCTTCAGACATTATGGGCGCGTGATGAGCCGTATTTATACGACTCATCGAGTCAACAAATCCCACCATTTCCGACACTTTATCATGCAAACAAGTTACTTTTGGTGTTGTTTTGCATTTCAGGTGCTTCGGAAGCTCTAGGAGGAAACGCGCTTAAAAGATGGCTTTCTGAGCTAAAAACATCACAAGGAGTCGAGCTGACCAACACTAAACTCAAGTTGCTCGGGCAAACGAGCTGATCTGACGAATCCATTTCGAGCAAAGTGATCAAAATGGAAAATAAGGTGGTCAATGTCGAAGAAACAAAGAAAACGCCCGAGCAGATTGGCAGTTGGCTCAATTCCAAAGGTCTTGCGCGCGCTGATAGGCACTGAAATCAATTCGCTCGACCAGACGGCCTCCGATGACAAATTTGACTCGATCAAGTTGCTCAAAATGGAAAACTAGTCGGACAATGTCACCAAGCCAAGGAGAACGCACGAGTGGAATGGCCCAGGCGCAGCCGAGCAGAGTTCCAGGCCAGCGCCCGAAGGCCCTGTCGAGCAGACCAGCGCTGAATCCAAGTTGCTCGACCAAACGAACGAATCTAGGAAATCTGCCTCGACCAAAGTGATCAAAATGACAAATGACTTGGACGACGTCACTTTCCAGACAAAACGCACGAGCGGGATTGGCCGAGATGAGCAAAACGACGATTTAAGGCCCCGCGCGTTGGGCCTAGTCAGTGGGCTCGAGTGAGGCGGTTTAGAGGCTCGCATGAAGTTCCCAGCAGGTTCTGGAAGGCCCTAGAAGGCGCTGGAAGACTTGCACAAGAAGTTAACTTGAAGATCAAGCAAAGTCGGTTTTAGGACATGTTTCCTAAAACCGTTTTTGGGCCAACCTCAATTTGGAAACTTCGAAGCCCCATTCTACACTATAAATACAGCCTCTCCTCAACCTTTCAAAGCATCCCATCATCCCAAATTCGAGCTCTCCACTCCTCTCTCTCAAGTCCTCCTTCATTCGGCAATAGAGAAGAACATCTTTCCTTTATTTTTATTGTCTTTTGTTTCCATGGCCATGTGTAGCTAAACTCATTATTCGGGCTAGGGTTTAATACATTGTGACTATTGTTTGAGACTTCGTTCTTAATGCTATTCATGTTTTACTAATTCTCGTGCCTATATTATGAATTATTGCTAGACTAGGTGGATGCTTTGTCGCAAAGCTTAGTTGATCAATATTTCTATCATTATTATCTGCCTAATACTTTGTCGTTTGGGTGGATAGCACATCTAGGTTAAATAACACCTTTGTCGGGTTGTTTGATTTAGGAGGGAATTAGAAGCCTTTCACCTTTGTCGGGTTAGGTTGTGGCATAACACCTTTGTCGGGTTATTTGGGAAGTCACCTTTGTCGGGACGACCACACTTAAAAAACATTGAATTAGATTTTTAGCAGTCGATGATAACAAGTCACAATAGAAACCCTAGTCTGAATATTCCCTCTGATTGACATATCTCGTTTATTTCCTAGTTTACACTTGTTTCCAAATCTCTTACAAACCCAATTGTTTCCTTTTTACAGAACAACAAGTAACCATCTAGCTCCCTAGGGTTCGACCCTTGCTTACCGATGTACTAACCCATAGCCAAGAGCAAGGAATTATAAATTTAAATTTGCAGGTACCGACGACGCCTGTCAAATTTTTCGTTTATTTCTTTTTTTTTGTTTATTTCGTACTTCTTGCTATTCGGTGAATTCTCCTAGTTCGTTATTTTCAACTGCCTTGTTTTCCGATTTCCGATTATTTCGATTTCAATTTCTAGCTTTTAGAGGGTTCTGTCACCAAGACTTACGAGTCTAAGGAGATTGGGTTTTAAGTGAGACCGATGTGACTCCTCCAATCTCCTGGGGACCCTTTGTTGCTAGTCTGTTCTTGTTATTCGGCGCTTGATATTCGGTGCTTGCTATTCTCGTAACATGTCTCACGCAGGCAGTGTAGTTGGTGGCAATAGTCACAATGAAGAAGTAGAACAGGTTGTCCGAAACGGAGAAGGAGTGCTGCCACAACAACAGGGACCGATGGTCCAGAATGGAGAGATCCGGGTGGCTATCCCGGGACAATTTCAACAACAACCAATCCAACCACAACCGTACCAGCAATACCCACAATATCCACCCCATATCAACAGTACCCACCACCTCCATATCCACAGTATCCACAACCGCCCTACCCACAATATCCACCACAATACCCACCACTACCATACCTTCCACAACAACCATACCCACCACCTCAGAGACCTCCACGCCAGCCAGTAGTTAGAGATGATGATGAGGAGAACGAAAATGAAGGACCTACAATGGGCGAGCTCTCGGTCCCAAACTTCAAGGACCAGTCATGGTGCATCTACGAAGGACCAGACCTCGCCGCTATAACAGTCAGCACCTCAGTCGTTCATCATCTGCCCAAGTTCTCTGGAACCAAGGGAGAGTCGGCCACATCTCACCTGACACGCTATCACGGGATATGCTTGAACCTAAAGCCATACGGAGTCGACGTCGATGACTTCAAACTGAAGGCATTCTACTTCTCACTTACAGACGCTGCTACAGATTGGTTCTTATCCTTGCCCTCTGGTAGTATATACACATGGGAGCAGATGCAGAGGCAGTTCGTCAGCAAGTACTATCCAGCAGGGCGTGCAATACAAGTCCGGAGACAGTTGCAAGAGCTCAAGCAAGGCCCAAACGAGAACATGTACGAGTACGTGGAAAAATTCAATGCCTTGGAAAAGAGCTGCTGCAACCTTGAGCTCCCAGAGAAATTAGTCGTCGAGTATATGCTAGATGGACTTCGCAGACTGGATAGGAAACTACTAGAGGCCTCAGCTGGAGGCAACCTCATGAACCTGACCCCAGCCAGAGTCCGACAGAAGATACAAGAAGTGGCAGAAAGTGAGCGGTTCCAGGATGAATCTACGAGAGAGGACGAGTATGCCCGAACAAGAAACGTGTCAAAAGTTGAACCCTCAGTCAGTGCCATGGCCGAACAGATCAAGGAGCTTAAGGACATGATGCAGCATGTGATCAGGAGGCAACCAGTCCAGACTAAGCCATGCGGCTTTTGTGAAGCTACAGATCACAAGACAGACGAGTGCCCTACCTTAGTGGAAGACGACCAGGCTGAGGTTAATGTCGTAGGAGATTATCAGGGTTATGGCAATCGGCCAGGGCCAGTCCGACAATATAGCGCAGCCACGACTAATCAAGGAGTCAACGGACAGCCCTGGAAGAGCAACAATCAGCAGCATCAGGCCCAGAGAGAGCCAGCACGACAGGGTGCGCCTCAGCAGACCCAGCAGCCCTACCAGCACCCACATCATCAGTTTCGGCAGAATGCGCCTGGACAGTATCAGCAGAGAGGGCCGAACAATAATCAGGCAGGTCCGAGTAATCACGGCTCCAACAAGTCTCTTGAAGAGATGATGAAAAAACTGACAACAACTGTGACCCAGCACATGGCCAAGACCGACGGAGCAATAACCGACTTGCAGAAACAGATGTCCCATATGGCCACAACAGTCTCAAGGCTCGAAGACAACACAGGACGGCTTCCCTCGCAGACCATCCAGAATCCAAGAGGAAATGTCAGCATGGTAGAAGTAGTGGACATGGACGCGGCACCAAAGGAGTCCGCATATTGGGAGAACGAGATGCTCAACATGATGGCAAGGATCAACGAGGAAAAGCCTAGATCAGATTACATCTGGGCATCAGAAGTCTTCAACCCATCGGCGCCTGAAGGAGAACAAGCCGAGACAAACACGTTCTTTACTGTCGGGCTGTCCGAAAAGATCCCGGTCCTTGAGGCCGAGAATCCTAATACTCACGGTTCTTCGTGTTATGTGCAGGTGATTACTCCCGAAAGCAATGCGACACATAAGGATGAGCTAGAAGACAGATTGGAGGCAAGGCCTAAACAGAACGATCCTATAATGGAGCACCCCCTCATTACGAGCCATGAGTCACCAGGAAAGAGTAAGGACCCAGGTGCCTTCACGGTCACCTGTGGTATCGGTGAGGCCCAGATACATCACTGTTTAATTGACTTGGGTGCTGCCATTAATGTTATGCCATATTCTCTTTATTGTTCACTGAAACTTGGCCCATAGAAACCGCCTAGGTTGTCGATAGAATTAGGGAATAAATCTTGTGTACGCCCGGCTGGTTTGCTAGAGGATCTAACCCTCCGAGTAGGAGATCTTGTTGTTCCTGCAGATTTCTATGTCTTGCAGATGGGAGGAGCAAGAAACGACGAGCCGCCAGCGCTAATTTTGGGGCGACCATTCCTTCACACCACCAAGACCAAGATTGACATGGGCATAGGCTTACTATCACTAGCATTCGGTGGCAAGGCATCAGATTTCTATGTCTATGAGGATGCCGCCCGTCCATGCACGAGGAAACCGCCGGACATTGTGCACACATCAGATTTTGGTGCCCTAGTTCCGGACCTACCAGAGCAGACCGTACATACGACTGGGCCAGCAGCTATGGCCAAGTTATCCTCACCATCTCGGGAATATGTGAAGGCAAAGCCGCCCGATCAATGGAGAGCGAACCCGAGCACGTCGTCTCATGAGGATTTCGGACAGATTGGAGGAGTCGCTGGAGCAAAATATGACCTCACACGCCCATGGGATCCTAACTTGTGATCCCTAAAATGAGGTACCGTCGAGCTAACGACGTTAAACAAAGGCGCTCGCAGGGAGGCAGCCCTGCACTATCTGCATTTCAGTTTTCCATTTATTTTACTATGTTTTGAGTCTTTATTGTCACATTGTACCTTGGGAAGGAAGATGATTTTCATGCAGGGGCAGAGGCGGACGTATCCAAGATATTGCATAAGACTGCATCCAACGTGAGTAGTTCACACCTTGAATAAATTGTGTCAAGAAACATGAGCGTTTAAAGATTCTGTCACAAAGACTTACGAGTCTAAGGAGGTTGGGTTTTAAGTGAGACCATTGTGACTCCTCCAACCTCCTGGGAATCCTTTATTCGTCTTAATGTCATTGACACAGACCTTTCATTTGGTGACGAACTCACGTTGCGATGCAAGCTTCGATGGTGCTCTCTTCGAGGACTCATAGGAGAATACTCAGTTATTTCTGATCGTCACGCACGCACGGGGGAAGTGCCTGTCCAACGTTACTCTCTTCTTATTTCCCTTATATTTATTGCATGCATTGTGAGTCTAGATTTGAGTCGTGCCGTGAGGACACGGCTTATTTCAAAAGTGTGGGGTGGGAGAGTCAGTCATTGAGTCAGCACGTCTATTTTACTGCACCCTGCACAGAGTCAGCACGTTTCCCATGATTTTTAAAATTTTTGTACATGATACTTCACTATTTTCCAGATTTGCGGTATTGAATATTGATGATGTGAAATAGATAGAACCGATTACATGCATATCTTTAGTGAAATTTGACTTGTGCGATCACATGTGATCTTAACCCATTGCGTGCCTTTGTTAGTTGAGATAAACAAGGATGTGGAGTTGATAGAAACGTCCTAGAGAGACTTGACAAAGCATTCAAAGGACCGAATTCAAGTTATATGGTTATGTGGATTTCGTGGAGGCTAGCACTTCGAGGCAACATGGTTACGAGTCTGCTCCGCCACTGCGGTACTTTTGCGGTTGGTTGGGACGGGAATACATCACACCGTCCAAACTCTAGTCCAAGTAGCCGGGAAAATAGACGAGCGACCCTCGGCTTGACTCGCGTCAAAAGGACGAGGATGAGTGAGAGCAAGTAGGTACGAGCAGTCACAATCCGCAACACAAAGAAACAAATTCATTCCATTGTGAAGTCGTACACCGACACAAAGTGAAGTGCCCCATTGATACATCACACCGAGTCACTACAAGCTGTCCGAAAAGAACTCAAACACCTTGAAGCTCGAATCAAACACGTGCAAGAGAAAGCAATGAAGCGTAACCATATGGCAAGAGCTCGGCCCCGAGGGTGCAGATCATGGGTCTAAAAAGGACTATCTCACGAGACATCCGAATTGATTTGCATCTCGGCCCAAAGGTAACACGTATCATTATTTCCATGTTTGAGCACAAGGCGTTTAGTAACGAGTATGCGTGGAAACGTGAAATCTAGATTAGCCGAGTCATGTTCATGTAGCAATATCTAGGATGCCGAAGTTTTGTGATGTTGCATTTGTTTTCCTCTTATGACCAAGTTCTTGTTCGGGACGAACAAGTTTAAGTGTGGGGTGGTTTGATGAGCCGTATTTATACGACTCATCGAGTCAACAAATCCCACCATTTCCGACACTTTATCATGCAAACAAGTTACTTTTGGTGTTGTTTTGCATTTCAGGTGCTTCGGAAGCTCTAGGAGGAAACGCGCTTAAAAGATGGCTTTCTGAGCTAAAAACATCACAAGGAGTCGAGCTGACCAACACTAAACTCAAGTTGCTCGGGCAAACGAGCTGATCTGACGAATCCACTTCGAGCAAAGTGATCAAAATGGCAAATAAGGTGGTCAATGTCGAAGAACCAAAGAAAACGCCCGAGCAGATTGGCAGTTGGCTCAATTCCAAAGGTCTTGCGCGCGCTGACAGGCACTGAAATCAATTCGCTCGACCAGACGGACTCCGATGACAAATCTGACTCGATCAAGTTGATCAAAATGGAACACTAGTCGGACAATGTCACCAAGCCAAGGAGAACGCACGAGTGGAATGGCCCAGGCGCAGCCGAGCAGAGTTCCAGGCCAGCGCCCGAAGGCCCTGTCGAGCAGACCAGCGCTGAATCCAAGTTGCTCGACCAAACGAACGAATCTAGCAAATCTGCCTCGACCAAAGTGATCGAAATGACAAATGACTTGGATGACGTCACTTTCCAGACAAAACGCACGAGCGGGATTGGTCGAGATGAGCAAAACGACGATTTAAGGCCCCGCGCGTTGGGCCTAGTCAGTGGGCTCGAGTGAGGCGGTTTAGAGGCTCCAATGAAGTTCACAGCAGGTTCTGGAAGGCCTTAGAAGGCGCTGGAAGACTTGCACAAGAAGTTAACTTGAAGATCAAGCAAAGTCGGTTTTAGGACATGTTTCCTAAAACCGTTTTTGGGCCAACCTCAATTTGGAAACTTCGAAGCCCCATTCTACACTATAAATACAGCCTCTCCTCAACCTTTCAAAGCATCCCATCATCCCAAATTTGAGCTCTCCACTCCTCTCTCTCAAGTCCTCCTTCATTCGGCAATAGAGAAGAACATCTTTCCTTTATTTTTATTGTCTTTTGTTTCCATGGCCATGTGTAGCTGACGGATCGCTCGTCGTCGAAGCAAAACGTACAAATAAATTTATAATAGTCCGCTACTCGCGACTACACTACTGGGTAGTAAGTGATAAGTAGGGGTCGAACCCAAGGGAATTAGGGGGATAAGTTGTTCTTTAAGTTGGACGATTTTGGGATTGGTTGGTTGGTTTTAAAGCTACCAGCTAAGTGATTGATTGGTTGGTTGATTGGTTTTAGTACTGGAAAGTAAACTGATAATTATTACAATTAAAAGAAAGCGTTCGGTTTCAGGGGCCTTGTATTATATCCTGTTTATCATTGAACCTTAGTGAATCTTCTAAGTATTCAAACGTGTATCAAGGCCTTTTCCGGCGCTCGATTTGCCACACTGTCTAGTCTTTTGCAAAAGTGTGCGTAAGTGAATCAAGGCCATTTCAAGCACTTGACTCGCAACACTTTTTGCAGAAAACGTAAGACCCTTGTTCTACTTAGACTAGCACCCCTTTCAAGGTATACTAGCCTATGTGCATCCATTTGGTCCCTTTGGTCCAGTTTCCAAATGGTTTTTTTAGATAGATCGAACTCCTCGGATAAGCTTGCCCATTTGGTCCCTTTGGTCCAGTTACAAATGGTCCACTTACCCGAGTATGATCACGAACCCCCAAGGAAGAGCTTGCCCATTTGGTCCCTTTGGTCCAGTTACAAATGGTCCACTCAACCTTAGAGATTCTAATCTTATATATGGCACATAGAATAAGTTTTGAATACACAGACGAGACGCTAAGTTAATAGTCTAAAACATTTTATAATACAAGTCCACCCCTTCTACCGAACGACTAGTTTAGCTACTATTTATCGCGCTAAACATTATAACTAAGGAATTGGAAATTAAAGACGGAAATAAATATTAGAATACTTACTACCGTTGAAGCGCCAAGGGAGCAATCTTTATTTCCAAAGCCAAACTTACAATTTCTAGAGAGATAAGTGAATCACAATTTTGTGGATGTTTGAAATGAGGAGGAGGAGCTTGGTATTTATAGCCATAAGGGGAGGAGATGGGTGGTGGAGATGGTGGCAAGTGTCCTTTGATCCAAGGGAGGAGGAGGAGGAGCAAGGAGGAGCTGCCACATGGGGGGGAGCAAAGCCACCGGTCACATGGAGGAGGAGCCGCCGGTAGCAGGTGGTGGAAAGGGGAGGAGCTCCTCCCTTGGCCACCTTCAAGGGTGGTGGCCGGTCATCTTGTCCAAACGTGCATTTTGATAGTTGATTTGGAATGGCCAAGTGATTCTAAGACTAATAGTCGAGCCAGAATTTCCAAATTCCATGTTTTGGTCAAGCAACTTGGTCTTGGTGCCTATGCGCGAGGCTTTTACTTGGAATTGGGCCAATTGCCAATATGCTCGAGCATTCTGTCTAGGAAGCGAGATTGTCCGACTTGTTGGGCATTCCAAACATCTTGGTCGAGCCATATTTGCCAGATGCATCCGTTGGGTCGAGCGACTTGGTTTGGGTGCCAATGCGCGCCGGGCCTTTGCCTTTGCATTGAGCTAACTGCCAATCTGCTCGAGCATTCGCCTTGGAGTCTCGACAACTTCCACCTTATTTTCCATCTGGAACATTTTGGTCGAGGCGGAATTGTCAGATGAGATGGTTTGCTCGGGCAACTTGAATTTGGACTCGAATAGCTCGGCAGGCGCGCTGGACGCTGGGCGCTGGACGCTGGACGCTGCTTCAACCGGTCGGGTGGTTTCTGCGGCATTTTCCCACCCGGTCGGTTGAGTCTTCAATGCAAATTCCTCTTCGGCTTGATTTGTTTGGAGTGATTCCATGTCAGGATCCTTGAGATTTCTTCAGTCAGCGTCTGATCTTGACCTTGGAATGACTCTTAATATCTTTTCAGCGTAAACTCCTCTCCTTAGCGTATTTTCTCTCTAAGCGCCAAAATATCCTGTAGAAATATATCGGGACTAACAAGTAGAAGTTAAATAGACCAACAGTCTAATTTGGTGGGTTTTACTGTGTTTTTGATTCGTATAATTATGGTCCATCAGATCACCCCACACTTTTAGTTGTTCGTCCCGAACAATGCTTTTAAAGGGCGGCATTCTAAGTTTGGTTTTGGATTATATGAAAATTAGACTGTGGGACTCGATTTATCCTAATTCATGCATTACTTACTTATTACCAAATTGAACTGTGTAAATAAATAGAAGAAACTTAATACTTGTACCTCCGTGCTGAGATGCAATTTGTTCCGGATGTCTCCGGAGATAGCCCTTTTTAGGTTCCTGGACTGCAACTTCGGGACCGTCTCACACTATATGGTTTTCTTGTAGCTTTCTCTAGCACGTGATTTGGTTCGGGTTTCACTGGTTTGAGTACTTTGATTTTTTTCTTTGGGCGAGGGACTGCTTTTGTAGTGAATCGACCCCTTTACCATATCTGTATAAATGGGCCTTTGATTTGACTTTTTTGAGTACTTCACTTTTTTGTTCGGTTAACACCTTCACAATGTTGGGCCTTTGGCCTCTTGAATTGCTTCTTCGAGCTTTTCGCCTTTTTGTGGCTTTTGCAAGTCCATTTTCTCAAGCCTTTTTTGGGAGGTCCAATCATCGCCCGCAAGCCTATGGAAATACCTCCCCGCTCCTCTCATCGTTGTTGTTTCGCGCGAGTCAAGATGAGGGTCGCTCATCTATTTTCTCGGCTACTTTAACTAGAGAGAGGACGGTCTGATTCCCGTCCTCGCCTTTTCTTTTCTTTTTGCATAAACACTGCATGGCGGAGATGACTTCAATCTTCACTGAAACCCGAAGTGCAGCCTCCACTGACTTCGAAAACCATATAGTTTGATCTGATCCTTTGATTGCTTCCCAAGCCTTTCTAGGGCGATTTATGTCAACTCCACATCCCTAGTTTATCTCAGCACAAAGGACAAATGAAAAGTTACGTCCTAAGTTTTTAGACAGTTGAATTTTCACAAGGTAAATGCATGAATTTCGGTCTATCTTTTTCACATTCTTAAGTTCATATTTTCAAAAAGATACTATTACTAAAAAAGAAAACAGCAAGCATGTTATTTATATACAACTGTGGTTCTCACCCCACACTTTTGAACGAAGGCGTGCCTTAGTTCAAAAGTCATGCAAGCTAATATATATATGTGAGAATGACTAAGACAGAAAATTAAATGACAGAATTTAAATGACAGAAAGTAAGATAGTGTCGGGTTACCTCCCGACCAGTGCACTTGTTTAACGTCGTTGGCTCGACGATACCTCGTTGTGGATTACTGGTTTGGGTCCCATGGGTGGCTCAGGTCGTACTGCGCCACCGTTCCTGTGTTGCTTCTTGTCTTGCCTTTTCCTGATTTCTTGTGCGTGTTAGAACCCCATGGTTTTGGTATTTTTTCTCTCCATTGCTTCTGAGAAGGTGAAGGAATTTTGACCATAGCTGCTGATCTTGTTACTTTTTCGGTCTCTTTTGGCAGGTTGGAAATCTGCGTCCCGCGATCTGAAATAGGTATTATATCTGGCGGTTTCTTCACTTCCGTGCGGCTATGGTCAATGTAGAAATATGCAATTTTGCCGCCGAACTTAAGCGATAATGAGCCCTTGCCCACATCGATCCTTGCCTTAGTAGCGTAGAGGAATGGTCGTCCCAAGATTATTGTTGGGGGGTCGTCTTCGCTGGTCTCTCCCGTTTGTATTACATAGAAGTCCGCAGCAACGACGAGCTCTCCCACATGGAGTATTACGTCTTCCAGCACTCCAACCGGACGGATGCACGATTTATCTCCTAGCTCGATATTTGTCCTGGGTGGCTTCAATGGACCAAGTCCTAACAAGTAATATAAGGAGGAGGGCATGGCGTTGACAGCAGCTCCAAGATCGACCAGGCACTTATGAATCTGAGTTTCACCAATACCGCAGGTGACTGTGAAAGCCCCTGGGTCTTTATCTCTTTCTGGTTGTGACTCATGATCTGAAGTGAGGGCTTTTGTAATTGTCGGGTTACTCAGCCCACTCCTTAAATTGTCAGTGTCATCCCATCCAGATGCTGGTACGTCGGAGTGTATAATTGGCGGTGGTGTTATGCAAACGGTGAACGAATATCGTCCATTGTCGGCATGCGTGACCCATGTTTTGCCATCATTGGGTCGGTCTTCCTCTTGATTCCAATCAGGACGATGTCTACGGACGAAGTGTTTGTTCGTAACCTTGTAAGTTGGGGATCGTGTTACTTCTCCTAGCGTCGCCTTTTCGTTTGACCTTTTTATCATGCTAAGATTTGCCTTTGGGTTTTGGATGGTTTGTGAAGGGAGTCTGCCAGTTTCATTAGTGAGTGTTGAAATTACCGTGGCGAGCTGGGACATTTGTTTGGTTAATTCTGAAATTGCCCCGTCAGTTCTCGCCTGGTATTGGTGTAGCGAAGTACCCAATTGACTTATGCTTCCTGCGAGCTCCTTCATAGTGTCATCAAGCGACTTGGTCGGTTCTTGCTGATTATGCGGGCCGGTTTGGTACTGATTTGGTCCTCTTTGCTGATATTGGCCTGCTAATTGAGCGTTCTGGTTATACTGCCGGTGGGGGGTTTGGTAGAATGACTGAGCTAGTTGAGGGACAGCTAGTTGTGCGTCTTTCTGACATAGTTATTGTTACGCCAGCTCGGGTTGGTTGCTTGACCATACTGTCTGTTTTGTCCGGCTCTGTCATTATTGTTGTTGTTGTATCCTTGGTATCCTCCTACTTCATTCACTTCTGCCAGTTCCTCTTCTATTAATGTTGGACATGCGTCAGTTTTGTGGTCTGCAGAACCACAGAACTCGCAAGGTTTTATTGGAACTGGTTGCCTTCGTAGGATCTGAATCATCATCTCCTTTAGCTGCTTCATCTCTTCAGGCATAGAGTTCATTGACGTCTCCGCTTTTGCCACATGTTTTGTCCGGGAGAATTCTTCCTGCTGAGTTGTCTCTTCTCTGAATCGGGCATTCTCAGCTTTGTTGGTGATAAGATTCCTTATGCCACTTAATGATAGATTCATCATGGATCCTCCAGCTGAGGCATCCAGGAGCATTTTGTCTAAGGGTCTTAATCCGTTAATGAGATACTCCACAGTGAGTTTCTCGGGCAGTCCAAGGGTACAGCAGCTTCTCTCCAGGTAGTTGAATTTTTCCAGGTAATCGTACATGGTTTCGTTGGGTTCCTGCCTTATGTCCTGTAATTGCCTTCTTACTTGCATTGTTTTTGTTGCTGGGCAATATTTGTCCAGGAATTTCCTTTGCATCTGAACCCATGTTCTGATGCTTCCTGAAGGTAATGAAAGGAACCAGTCGCTTGCCGAGTCAACGAGGGAAAAATAGAACGCCTTTAACTTGAAGTCGTTTATATTCACTCGATTGGGTTTTAGATTTTGGCAAATGCCATGTAGGCGTTGGAGATGAGTTGTTGCAGATTCTTCATTAGTTCCTGAGAACTTTGGCAAATTGTTGATGTCGATGACAATGTTTTCCAGCTCAGGGCTCTGGCAAATGCACCATGGCTGTGTTTCGAATTCTGGGGCATTTAGTTCTCCCATAGTAGGTGTACGGTAGTTGTTGTTATCTCCGTAGTAGTTATCGAAAGCGGGTTCTCGTCTTGGCATTTGTCTAGGTTGTGGGGGTGGTGGATATCTAGGGGGTTGTCGTACTGGACCAGCTGCATTTCGGTCCTCGGGTGGTTCTTGGTTTCTTCTGATGGCTTCCCTATCACGAGCTCGTCTGCTTCGGATGAGTTGCTCCGGATCATCCATAAATGGAAGTGGCACCTCATTGTTTCGATCGTACAGGTTTATCTCGTCGTCATCCTGGTAGTCATGATGACTTTCTTCGCGAGACATGGTTGTTTCGAGCGCGTATTGATTTAAAGAACTTATCCGATGGCTAAATCCCCGGCAACGGCGCCAATTTGACGGATCGCTCATCGTCGAAGCAAAACGTACAAATAAATTTATAATAGTCCGCTACTCGCGACTACACTACTGGGTAGTAAGTGGTAAGTAGGGGTCGAACCCAAGGGAATTAGGGGGATAAGTTGTTCTTTAAGTTGGACGATTTTGGGATTGGTTGGTTGGTTTTAAAGCTACCAGCTAAGTGATTGATTGGTTGGTTGATTGGTTTTAGTACTGGAAAGCAAACTGATAATTATTACAATTAAAAGAAAGCGTTCGGTTTCAGGGGCCTTGTATTATATCCTGTTTATCATTGACCCTTAGTGAATCTTCTAAGTATTCAAACGTGTATCCAGGCCTTTTCCGGCGCTCGATTTGCCACACTGTCTAGTCTTTTGCAAAAGTGTGCGTAAGTGAATCAAGGCCATTTCAAGCACTTGACTCGCAACACTTTTTGCAGAAAACGTAAGACCCTTGTTCTACTTAGACTAGCACCCCTTTCAAGGTATACTAGCCTATGTGCATCCATTTGGTCCCTTTGGTCCAGTTACAAATGGTCCACTTACCCGAGTATGATCAAGAACCCCCAAGGAAGAGCTTGCCCATTTGGTCCCTTTGGTCCAGTTACAAATGGTCCACTCAACCTTAGAGATTCTAATCTTATTTATGGCACATAGAATAAGTTTTGAATACACAGACGAGACGCTAAGTTAATAGTCTAAAACATTTTATAATACAAGTCCACCCCTTCTACCGAACGACTAGTTTAGCTACTATTTATCGCGCTAAACATTATAACTAAGGAATTGGAAATTAAAGACGGAAATAAATATTAGAATACTTACTACCGTTGAAGCGCCAAGGGAGCAATCTTTATTTCCAAAGCCAAACTTACAATTTCTAGAGAGATAAGTGAATTACAATTTTGTGGATGTTTGAAATGAGGAGGAGGAGCTTGGTATTTATAGCCATAAGGGGAGGAGATGGGTGGTGGAGATGGTGGCAAGTGTCCTTTGACCCAAGGGAGGAGGAGGAGGAGCAAGGAGGAGCTGCCACATGGGGGGGAGCAAAGCCACCGGTCACATGGAGGAGGAGCCGCCGGTAGCAGGTGGTGGAAAGGGGAGGAGCTCCTCCCTTGGCCACCTTCAAGGGTGGTGGCCGGTCATCTTGTCCAAACGTGCATTTTGATAGTTGATTTGGAATGGCCAAGTGATTCTAAGACTAGTGGTCGAGCCATAATTTCCAAATTCCATGTTTTGGTCGAGCAACTTGGTCTTGGTGCCTATGCGCGAGGCTTTTACTTGGAATTGGGCCAATTGCCAATATGCTCGAGCATTCTGTCTAGGAAGCGAGATTGTCCGACTTGTTGGGCATTCCAAACATCTTGGTCGAGCCAGATTTTCCAGATGCATCCGTTGGGTCGAGCGACTTGGTTTGGGTGCCAATGCGCGCCGGGCCTTTGCCTTTGCATTGAGCTAACTGCCAATCTGCTCGAGCATTCGCCTTGGAGTCTCGACAACTTCCACCTTATTTTCCATCTGGAACATTTTGGTCGAGGCGGAATTGTCAGATGAGATGGTTTGCTCGGGCAACTTGAATTTGGACTCGAATAGCTCGGCAGGCGCGCTGGACGCTGGGCACTGGGCGCTGGACGCTGCTTCAACCGGTCGGGTGGTTTCTGCGGCATTTTCCCACCCGGTCGGTTGAGTCTTCAATGCAAATTCCTCTTCGGCTTGATTTGTTTGGAGTGATTCCATGTCAGGATCCTTGAGATTTCTTCAGTCAGCGTCTGATCTTGACCTTGGAATGACTCTTAATATCTTTTCAGCGTAAACTCCTCTCCTTAGCGTGTTTTCTCTCTAAGCGCCAAAATATCCTGTAGAAATATATCGGGACTAACAAGTAGAAGTTAAATAGACCAACAGTCTAATTTGGTGGGTTTTACTGTGTTTTTGATTCGTATAATTATGGTCCATCAGTAGCTAAACCCATAATTCGGGCTAGGGTTTAATACATTGTGACTATTGTTTGAGACTTCGTTCTTAATGCTATTCATGTTTTACTAATTCTCGTGCCTATATTATGAATTATTGCTAGACTAGGTGGATGCTTTGTCGCAAAGCTTAGTTGATCAATATTTCTATCATTATTATCTGCCTAATACTTTGTCGTTTGGGTGGATAGCACATCTAGGTTAAATAACACCTTTGTCGGGTTGTTTGATTTAGGAGGGAATTAGAAGCCTTTCACCTTTGTCGGGTTAGGTTGTGGCATAACACCTTTGTCGGGTTATTTGGGAAGTCACCTTTGTCGGGACGACCACACTTAAAAACATTGAATTAGATTGTTAGCAGTCGATGATAACAAGTCACAATAGAAACCCTAGTCTGAATATTCCCTCTGATTGACATATCTCGTTTATTTCCTAGTTTACACTTGTTTCCAAATCTCTTACAAACCCAATTGTTTCCTTTTTACAGAACAACAAGTAACCATCTAGCTCCCTAGGGTTCGACCCTTGCTTACCGCTGTACTAACCCATAGCCAAGAGCAAGGAATTATAAATTTAAATTTGCAGGTACCGACGACGCCTGTCAGCGCATCCGGCCTTAACATTATTGGCGCGTTCGCTTCAGACATTAGCGTCGAGCTAATGTTTCCTTCGGACGCGATCCGCACTGACTCAGGCTCCTTTTCGCTATTTTCTGCACCAATGTACCCGTCGAGCGCGAGCATCTTGTTCACCCAATAAGCAGACTCCCTTAGTGTTGCGTCCACATCCACCACTGCCAATGTGCTGACATTCCCTCTCGGATTCGGCACTGTCTGCGATGGTAGCCTTCCTGAATCTCCCTTTAGCTCAGAAACGGTCTGGGCTAAGTTGGACATTTGCTTAGACAGCTCTGCTAGAGTTCCATCGGTCTTCACCTGATTTTGTTGCACAGTGGAGGCTATCTGCTGGGTGCTAGCTGCCAGCTCCTTCACTATATCCTCCAAAGACTTGTTAGAACCTTGATTGCTAGAACTTGCTTGGTTGTAATTCTGCCCTCGCTGCTGATACTGGGTCTGACTATTGTATCCTCCCTGTTGCTGACGATACGGAGGCCGATAATACTGCTGATGCTGTTGAGACTGCTGAACTGGTTCCTTTGTCGTGTTATTGTTGTTGTCTCTCCAGCTGAACCCATTAGCTGCTAGCCCGAATTTTTGCTGTTGCGGGCGGTTATCGTAGTTCTGATAACCTCCCACAGCATTGACATCTTCATGCTCGTCCTCCTGTAGGCTAGGGCACGCATCCGTTTTGTGATTAGTTGCAGAGCAGAATTCACAAGCCTTCACCTGAGCTACCTGATTGGTTACCAGCAGTTTCACCATCTCCCTCAATTCCTTCAGCTCATCAGAAGCTGGTGCAGCTTCGGCCCTTGAGATGTTCCTAGTCCTGCTGAATTCTTCCTCTTTGTTGGACTCGTCCTGGAATCTCGCATTCTCGGCCACTTCCATAATCTTCCTTCGCACACCGGCTGGGGACAGGCTCATGATGGTTCCTCCAGCCGAGGCGTCTAGTAATTTCATGTCGAGTCGCCTTAATCCATCGAGCATATATTCCACTACCAGCTTCTCAGGAAGCCCGAGATTGCAACAGCTCTGCTCTAAAGTGTTGAACTTCTCCACGTATTCATACATTGTCTCGTTCGGCCCTTGTCTGAGGTCCTGCAATTGCCTGCGAACCTGCATCGCCCTTCCCGCTGGGTAGTATTTGTTCAGGAATCTCTTCTGCATCTGGTCCCACGTATGTATGCTACCTGAAGGCAGAGATAAAAACCAGTCGTTAGCAGCATCAATGAGGGAGAAATAAAAAGCCTTTAATTTAAAATCGTCCACTTCGACTCCGTATGGTTTGAGGTTTTGGCAGATGCCATGTAGGCGCTGAAGATGCGTAGTGGCCGACTCTCCTTGGTGTCCCGAGAACTTGGGCAGATGATGCACGACTGCCGAGGTGATGACAATTTCTTCTAATTCTGGCCCCTCATAGATGCACCACGGTTGATCCCGGAAGTTTGGGGCAGACAGCTCTCCCATGGTGGGCTCTCGGTAGTAGTATTCTCCTTCGTAGTCTGCCTCCTCCCTGATGAGTGGTTGCTGGGGTGGCCGTGGTGGGACGATGCGCTGAAGAGGCGGCTGCTGAGGTCTTGCTGGGGCCGGCGGCTGTTGTGGCGCTGGGGCAGGTGGTTGCCCCGGGCCAGCACCGTTCTGTGCCACTGGTAGCCTTTGATTCATTCTGGCGGCCTCCCTGTCCGCACTGTTCCGGTCTCGAAAGAGTTGCTCCGGGTCATCATAGAATGGAGGTATAATTGCATTTTCATTGACCGGAGCGAGCTCGTTGTTGTTGTTCTGGTCATCACCAACCTGACTACCTGTGCGAGACATGGTGAAACAAGTAGCAAGCACGAAAAAATAACTAAATAAAAATAAAACAGAAAACAAAAAGAAACAACTTCACCGAAGCGCAGCTCCCCGGCAACGGCGCCAAAATTTGACGCGCGTCGTCTGACGCGTCAAATTTAATAATTTATATTCTCCTGCTATGAACTAGTGTAGCGGCAAGCAGGGTCGAACCCAAGGGAGCTGGTGTTGTTGAAGATGTTCCTGTAAGCAATTAAGAAAGGGGGGTTTTCAGCAGTAAAGAGTGCGAAGGAGAAAAATAACAAAAGACTTCCAATCAGAGAGAGAGTTCAGCTTAGGGTTTCTATTGTGACATGTTTATCATTGACTGCTAAATATCTAATCTCATGTTTCTAAGTGTGGTTATTCCGACAAAGGTAACAACCCTAAGTATCCCGACAAAGGTGATACACCTCAACCTAACCCGACAAAGGTGTTAGACTTCTAGTTCTTTCCTAAACAAATAATCCGACAAAGGTATTATTAAATCTAGGTGTTACGATCTACCTTTACGACAAAGTTTCCAGTAGATATTAACGATAAGAATTAACTGCTCAATTAAGCTTTGCGACAAAGCTTCCACTTAATCTAACAAGTCAATTCATAAGATAAGCACAAGAACTAGTAAAACATGAAACAGCATTAAGGGCGAAGTCTCAAAACATGTGTCACAATGAACGAAACCCTAAACTGAATAACGAGTTTAGCTACACATGATCATGTAAAACATAATGATAAGTAGAAAAGTCTTCTCTCTCGTCGAAAGCTTGCGTCTTCTCCAGAGCCGTCTTGGTCTTCGTAGAAAGTTGGATCATGGAAACCCTAACCCAAGGATCTTATTTATAGCAAAAAATAGGGTTTCCAAGTCTGTTTTTGGGCTCAATTTCCAAGTTTCGGCCTTGCTGACGTCATCATCGCGTTCGGAAGAGACGTTAATTTTCGCGTTCGTACCTTACGTTAACGTTATCGCTAATGTCTCCTTCGAACGCGATCCACACTGAGTCTGATTCTCTTTCTGCACGCCTGTTCCAACTTCGACTCTGGATTTGACCATCTAAACGACCTCAGATGCTCTCGGTGTGAACTAGAGAGTTGTAGGGAATTGAGTCACCTTTGCAATGGCATGTGGTTCGTATTTTTCTGATCAGCGGTCTATTCCCAGCACTCCGTCGACTGTCCAAAGGTCTAATCTGAAACTGTGATGTTTTTGGCACAAAATGCCATCTTTTATGCGCGTTTCCTCCTAAAGCTTCCGAAACACCTGAGATGCAAAACCATACTAAAAAGTAATTGTTCGCATATAAAAGTGTCGAAATAAATGGGATTAGTTGACTCGACGAGTCGTATAAATACGACTCATCACTGTTCGACTCCTTGGAGCCTCCTATCTTGCTCCACTGATCGCCTCTCCTGGTCCTGGTTCCATTTATCTTGTTTTGCTAGGAAATTAGTCAGCAATGATTCCAGGTTTAGCGTTGGTCCCGAGTTCTGATCTCGTTGCTGCTGAGGCTGATTGTTGTAGTTCCCTGAATTCTGATTTTGCTGCCCCGGTGATTGGTTGTTGTACTGAGACCGCGGTTGGTAGGGAGCAGTATTATGCGGTTGCTGAGTTTGGTTGTTGAATTGGCCTCGTGGCTGGTACGGTGCAGTGCTCGGCTGCTGCCTGTAAGGGAAGCAAGGCGGCGCCTGATTCTGTGGTTTGTAAGAGAGGTTAGGATGATTCCGGTTCGGGTTATCCCACCTGTTAGGGGCTGAGCCAAAAGCGAAACCAGTCCCTTGATTATTCTGCCCAACATAATTAGCATCCTCCGGATTTCCACCGTTATCATCTCGTCCCATCACCGGACAGCCATCAGTGAAGTGGGATGGAGAGCCACAAATCTGACAGTAGGTACCCACATTAGCAACATCAGACGCCTTCATAGCGGAGTCTGTCTTCAGATTTTTTATTTCGATTGCAAGCAGCTTGACTGTGTTGGTCAACTCAGCAATGTCATTCGTGCTGTCAGCGAGGTAGAGATCTTGCACTCCCTTCTTGTCTTTGGGATTCCCTCGATCACTCGTCCAGAGGTGGTAATCTTGAGCTGCCTTTTCCACGATAGCATAGGTCTCTTCCAGAGGAACTCCAGTAAGCCCTCCACAAGCAGTTTGGTTTATCAAAGTGCGCATTCCCTGGTCGATTCCCTGATAGAAAGTATCCATGATCTGCCACAGCTCTAGATTGTGGTGGGGCTACATCCTCATCAGCTCCTTGTACCTTTCCCAAGCGTCGTACAGAGTCTCACCATCCATAGAGCGGAACGAGATGATCTTGTTTCTGAAATGACCTGTCTTTGATGGTGGGAAGTACTGTTGGAGAAAAGCTTCAGCCAACTTATCCCAGGTAGTAAAAGTACCCTCAGCCTGGCTGTCTAGCCATCTGCTAGCCTTGTCAGATAATGAGAATGGAAAGAGCCGGAGGTAGTAGGACTCTGGAGGGACACCATTAGTCTTCACCGTGTTGCACATCTGAATAAAACGTTTGAGGTGCTGGTGAGGTTCTTCATTCATTCTCCCAGAAAATTAATTGTTCTGCACCATTTGAATGAGTCTTGTTTTGAGATCCCAGGTGTTGTTGGCTATGCCTGGTGGTGCAATGGCAGATTGGAATCCGGAGACATGTAGAGCTGATCGGTCGAATTCTTGACCTATTATTCACTTCATTCGATGATGGATTAGGTTTGTTTTCCGGATATTTTGTTATCATTTAACCTCTTTTCTAGTGTTTCAGGTCATATATCACACATTTAATACTTTTGGATTGATCCGAAGCAAAGCAAAGCAATTGGTGAAGATTTGGGTAAAAACAGGACAAAACAGGGCAGATTGACCTTTCCGTCGTATTTTGCATGCACAGATCGCATATGGTGTCCAAATGGATTGATTTAAAGCTTGTTAAAAAGCTAATTCAAAGGGCTACCACTTTGTAGTTTGCTCCAAGATCAAATGCAGAGGTGAAGACCATGAAAAAGCCGCCCGAAGTCTCTGCAATTTTGCATGGCCGTGACTGCCGAGACAAAAATACAAAGTCACGGTAGTCACGGCCCCCTTATGTCCCAGTGCACTTTTGGATCATGCCGAGCATTCCGTGACATGTCTAAATGTCACCGTAGTCACGGCCCCGTCGAAGACAATTTCCAAAATCGATTTTTGGGTTTTTTGGACAGATTTTTGGACTTATTTCCTAATTTCGGTTTTAGGCTTTTTGGCCTTTTGGAAAGCTATAAATAGAGGATTGGCTGACTTAAATCAGGGTGGATGATTTGGCGAAGAGCTTAATGCGACATTGACGAGTGCTTGGATAGAGAAAAAAGAACCCTAACTTGGGAGAGAAGACAGAGTTCATCACAGAGATCAAGTATTCAACGAGCCACCGCGTCTTTACGGTTTCCTCGTCCTTAGTTTCTTTTATACACTGCTTTTGGTTAACTTACCATGAGTAGTGAGTAGTCTTCTTATTCCGGGATCCTACGGATCCCGTGCTGTGTACCCAACTCTCATGTGATCAATTAAACGTTTTAATTTTGCGATTCGAATGTTCAATTTCATTGTGCTTAATTTTATCGTTCTTGCAAGTATTTACATGGAATGAGATGTTTGCATGCTAGAACGTATTTAGGTTATTTACCGAAAGATGGATGGGTCCTAGGTATTAATCGGATTACATGAAATTGATGTTAGGTCATGTTGCTACAATGGTAGTACATGAATTAATAGGAAAACATTTAGTTTAACAATCGAGATCGTTGATAATCCGTGGATGGGCGGCGTTCAACGATTGAGATTAATCTAGACAATGATCCGTGGATGGGCGGCTTGTCTAGTGTTATTTCGGTTTAATTCCATATTCGATAGCATGAAAAATTTACGTGACATGATTGCATGATTAGTGGGGTTAGCACGGGTGAAGTATGATTCTGGAATTCTTTCTCTGATAAAGTCACAACCATTTATTTTCTTTCTCTGATAAAGAATTCCAGAATCCATACTTCACCCGTGCTAACCCCACTAATCATGCAATCATGTCACGTAAATTATTCATGCTATCGAATATGGAATCAAACCGAAATAACACTAGACAAGCCGCCCATCCACGGATCATTGTCTAGATTAATCTCAATTGTTGAACGCCGCCCATCCACGGATTATCAACGATCTCGATTTATTAAACTAAAGGTTTTCCTATTAAATCATGTAAACATGACCTAATATCAATTTCATGTAATCCGGTTAATACCTAGGACCCATCCATCTTTCGGTAATTAACCTAAGTACGATCTACCAATGCAAACATACCCTTTGATGTAAATACATGCATAGAACGATGAAATTAAGCACACAATGAAATTAAATATTCGAATCGCATAAATAAAAACTTCAGTTGATCACATGAGAGTTAGGGTTACATAGCACGGGATCCGTAGGATCCCGAAATTGAGAAGACTACTCACTATTCATGGTAGTTAACCAAAAATAGTGTAAAGAAAGGAAGAAACGAGTAAACCGTAAAGACGCGGTGTAGCTCGATGATCCTCACGCTAAAAGCTCTGTCTTCTCTCCCAAGTTAGGGTTTCTTCTCCAAAATAGACACACTTAATTCGTTCTGATTTTCTCGCTTATATACCTTTCCAAAAGGCCAAAAAGCCCAAAAACTGCTCTATTGCCAAAAAGAATCAGAACTTGCCAAAAACGGATTTGGAAGAAAAGCAGCAACTTCGGGTGGATTTATCATGGTCTTAACGTCCGAATTGGATCTTGGCGTAAACTGCAAAGTTGTAGCCCTTTGAATTATCTTAGAACAAGGTTTGAATCAAACAATTTGGACACCGTATGAGATCTCTGCGTGCAAAATACTTCGACGGGGTCGTTACACCCGTTACAGCTGGGTGTAACTGCTGTAACGGCCTGAGCCCAAATCTCTGTCATTTGCCTTTTTGGAGGTCTAAACCTTCGAATCTGCTCTTTGTGTCAACTACAAAGTTGTAGGGAATTGAATTAGCTTTCCAACAAGCTAAATTTCGACGCATTTGGACACCGAATGAGCCCTGGGCATGCAAAATACGTTGCAAAGGTCTGTCTGCCCTATTTTGTCCTGTTTTTGCCCAAATCTGCACCGATTGCTTTGCTTTACTTCGGGTCAATCCAAAAGTATTAGATATATGATATATGACCTGAAACACTAGAAAAGAGATCAAATGACAATAAAATGTCAGGAAAACAAACATAATCCATCATCGAATGAAGTGAATAATAGGTCAAGAATTCGACCGATCAAAACACTCCACACTTAGGATTTGTTCGTCCCGAACAAACATTAAGCACAAGTCAATAAATCTGCAGAATAGTTACCCACTCGAATGACATGTGATCAATTCTAATTAAAATAAAAATAAAAAGATAACTCACTGTCGTAGAGGACACGAATGCATTTAGCATATGCATCAAGCCTTTAAACCCCTAGGCTGCCCTAGTAGGACGAGTATAGTCTCGTGAAGGTTTTCAGGAATGGGACTACCTACAAATCCCTGTACAACTAACTAACGTGTATGCATGAATGATGCTCAACGTGTCACAGTAAAGTCATGTCATACCTCGGATTCATCGTGTTATCTCGACTTCAAGTCAAACATCTTCATCAAAGGTTTCAGACAATCAAAGATTTACCAGGTTATGCATTCAAACGGTCAGTACACACGGCTAGCAAACGACTAATCACACGTTCTAAATAGTTCTTTAGCAACATAATAAGAACATGAATAGTTACACAAAACATGCTCGCCATTCACCTATGTTATCTAGGGATAGTCCTCGGGCTCTTGGCGCAAAGCTCATTCTCAAGTGCCAAGGACTAGGCAATGACCCGTAAGAGAAGAGGAGCTCGGCTTAAGGATTTTCTGAAAAGTAGTACGAAAATTGCATCAAAATTTCAGTGCAAGCATGAGGATCGTCCCTTAGTTTCTAGTATACGAAATTGCAAGACAAGTTACGATTTGCACGCAATGAGAAGATGGAATTACACTACGTCAAGCAAAAGGGGCAGAAATTGTTTCAAAAGTGTTTTCCATACACAAGGGGCGACTTTCTCACCAGGTCCTTGGTATTTTTCTACTCTCGCAGAACATTTTTCAAAGCTTTTGTTTTCACGAAATTATTTTTCCCTTTCTTGAGACTGGTTTTCTTTCAAAAACAAGTATGCTTGGGGCCTTTGAAAATAAAGATCTTTGTTCTTGAGGGAAAACTTGAAGGCCAATTGTCTAACTCCACACTTAAAACTTGACATAGTGTATAAGTAAAGGCGGGTGCATGCAAATCACAACAAGTATATAGAAACACATACTAGTACTAAGGTCACCTAGAAAAAGAGACGCATATTTAAGTTTTTTGACATTTTTGAACCGGTGCCTACTAATTTCAAGTCTCAAACATGCTTCAAGAAATACGTAGAACATGTGATAGGCAAAGGCTAGCAGTGATACTGACTCAAGAGAATACGCACACGATTTTCACTATTTCAAGTCCTAGACTTCGAATCCAAAAGAATGTCAATCAGTCAAGGAGTATCGTAGAAAACAAGGATTTCAATCGCAATACATAGACTGTTGAGCATGTGAACGTGAAATGCAATGCATGTGACTATGCGCTACCCACTCCACACTTAAAAATAAGCTTAGTCCCTAAGCGAAGAAATATAAGAGAAAATAAGCGTATAGGAACTTCACTCGTGTGTGATGGCGCGATATCAATGGAGATTAAGCGATGCCCGGGGAGTGAAACACGACCTGTGAGCTGGTAGGTATAGAGAATGACACAAAGAGCTTCACAAGTGATAGGTTAGCATCGAAAAATCGTGGAGGGGCACTCCACACTTGGATTCCTGCAAGGGTCATACGCAATGTACAAAATGCAAAATAAAAATGCAATGAAATAGAACTCACAGCGCGGGTTACTCCCCGAAGAGACCTAGTTTAACGTCTTGGCGAGACTCAACAAGGGAGGTAGTGTCAATCCACCTTCAAATCCCATTGAAATTTACGTCCATCTAGTATGACATTAACGTTAAGTAGAGCATGCAGTCCCTTCAAAATTTGGAGACCCTTAAGAATCAAGGGACTGTAGTGACTCCCAAATGACAGTTTTAAGATGTAAGGCAAGAACTGTCGAAACTTGTCTGGAGGCTGTGTATCAAGATATATATATTCCGAGTTAGCTCCAGCAAGAACACTTCCCTTGTACTCTTTAGCTAGGAACTCACGTTCCCATACTTCAAAATTTTCCTTTAATATCACATTCATATGTATGCGAGGATTCTCTTCGAAGGAACTCAGGTACACATCAACAAAGTCTTCGTACGTATGATCCTTTGATAGCTCATCACCGCTCGGAGAAACTGGTGGAATAATGTTCTCTTCTGTTTGCCCATCTAAATGACCTTTTGAAGCAGTCGTAGTGGAGGGAGATGGATCTTCATATTCCGAGACGTCTTCAGTACATAACTCATCATCCTCCAACTCAGTGTAAACCTGGGCAACCGTTCTAAATGCCTTAAAACCATCCTCACAAACAGGTTGTTCTGGTATAGAGAGCATTCTCGTATTCTGATCATCTTCCACGTGGATTGGAAATAAAGTTGAAGATGAATATGCTTCATAGACTTGAACTTCTTGATGATTGGCCATTGTCATCTCGATGTCCTCATCTTTGCATGTATTGTTGGCTGCAATGGCTTGTTGCTCCAGCTGGTCTTTTAGTATCTTATTCCGAATGGTCAGCTGCTCGAGTGTCTGCTCGAGTACTTTCACTCGCCTATCCTGCTCAGCCATAAAACTAGCCATCATGGATTCCATGCTAGATGAGCTGCCAGACTCCTGTTGCTTGGGCTGTTGCGGCTGATAATTGTACTGCTGATCATAAAACTGGTGTTGCTGCTGCGACTGGTCCTCGTAACTCTCGTAGTAGTGGTCATCTCGATAATACGACTGATCATAAGACTGATGTTGATTTCCTTCCCAATTTGTATCATACGAGTATGTCTGACAATATGTCTCTTCCCTTGGGTAGGCGTCTTGATGACCAAAAGAGAACATCCTCGCAACATGCAAAATAAAAGTGATTAGTGAAGGTTCGAAGTATAAAGAGTATGTACAATGAAGTATATAAAAAGAATGGAATAGTCTAAACTACACACGTTAAAGCTAATATCACACTAAACGCTGCTCCCCGGCAACGGCGCCATTTTGACAAGCGTATTTTTAACCCTTTATAGTGTCAAGTTATGAGTTTTAGGGGTCGAATTGCAGTCAAACAATATTTGTAACCTTGCTAAGCCAAGGGTCGATCCTAGGAGCAGTGCGTGTGAATACTAGCAAACGGTGTGACCTATTTAGCTAAGTCTGAATGAATTTTGTAAAAAGGTTTTTGTTGTCACGAGAATTGCGGAAATTAAATAACAGAAAATTAAATGGTTGTGTTTAAATCAGAGAAAGAATTCCAGAATCCATACTTCACCCGTGCTAACCCCACTAATCATGCAATCATGTTATGTAAATTATTCATGCTATCGAATATGGAATCAAACCGAAATAACACTAGACAAGCCGCCCATCCACGGATCATTGTCTAGATTAATCTCAATCGTTGAACGCCGCCCATCCACGGATTATCAACGATCTCGATTTATTAAACTAAAGGTTTTCCTATTAAATCATGTAAACATGACCTAATATCAATTTCATGTAATCCGGTTAATACCTAGGACCCATCCATCTTTCGGTAATTAACCTAAGTACGATCTACCAATGCAAACATACCCTTTGATGTAAATACATGCATAGAACGATGAAATTAAGCACACAATGAAATTGAATATTCGAATCGCATAAATAAAAACTTCAGTTGATCACATGAGAGTTAGGGTTACATAGCACGGGATCCGTAGGATCCCGGAATTGAGAAGACTACTCACTATTCATGGTAGTTAACCAAAAACAGTGTAAAGAAAGGAAGAAACTAGTAAACCGTAAAGACGCGGTGTAGCTCGATGATCCTCACGCTAAAAGCTCTGTCTTCTCTCCCAAGTTAGGGTTTCTTCTCCAAAATAGACACACTTAATTCGTTCTGATTTTCTCTCTTATATAGCTTTCCAAAAGGCCAAAAAGCCCAAAAACTGCTCTATTGCCAAAAAGAATCAGAACTTGCCAAAAACGGATTTGGAAGAAAAGAAGCAACTTCGGGTGGATTTATCATGGTCTTAACGTCCGAAATGGATCTTGGCGTAAACTGCAAAGTTGTAGCCCTTTGAATTATCTTTCCAACAAGGTTTGAATCAACCAATTTGGACACCGTATGAGATCTCTGCGTGCAAAATACTTCGACGGGGTCGTTACACCCGTTACAGCTGGGTGTAACTGCTGTAACGGCCTGAGCCCAAATCTCTGTCTTTTACCTTTTTGGAGGTCTAAACCTTCGAATCTGCTCTTTGTGTCAACTACAAAGTTGTAGGGAATTGATTTCGCTTTCCAACAAGCTAAATTTCGACTCATTTGGACACCGAATGAGCCCTGGGCTTGCAAAATACGTTGCAAAGGTCTGTCTGCCCTATTTTGTCCTGTTTTTGCCCAAATCTGCACCGATTGCTTTGCTTTACTTCGGGTCAATCCAAAAGTATTAGATATATGATATATGACCTGAAACACTAGAAAAGAGATCAAATGACAATAAAATGTCAGGAAAACAAACATAATCCATCATCGAATGAAGTGAATAATAGGTCAAGAATTCGACCGATCAGTATTCACACACGTCTGTTCCTTGGATCGAACATTAGCTTACCAAGGTTATAAATTTTGTTTGACTGCAATTCGACCCCTAAAACTCATAACTTGACGACTATAAAGGGTTAAAAATACGCTTGTCAAAATGGCGACGTTGCCGGGGAACAGCGTTTAGTGTGATATTAGATTTAACGAGTGTAGTTTAGACTATTCCATTTTTTTATACTTGTACATACTCTATATACTTTTGACCTTCACTAATCACTTTTATTTTGAATGTTGCGAGAATGTTCTCTTTTGGTCATCAAGACGCCTACCCAAGGGAAGAGCCTTATTGTCAGACATATTCATATGATGCAAATTGGGAAGGAAATCAAAATCAGTTCTACTATCAACATTATTATCAAAATGATCCTTATTATGAGAGCTGACAGAATCACTCGCAGCAGCAACAGTCTCAGGACACTGATGGATTATCGCGTATAGAGTTTATGTTGGCTAGCTACTTAGCGGAGCAAGAGAGGTCGTCTCGAGAGCATGCTGCGACAATAAGTGACCTTCGGAAGACGGTGGAATTACCAGGACCCTTTTATCAAAATGACCACTACTATGAGAGTTACGAGGACCAGTCGCAGCAGCAACATCAGTTTTATGATCAGCAGTACAACTATCAGCCGCAGCAGCCCAAGCAATAGGTGTCTGACAGCTCATCTAGCATGGAATCCATGATGGCTAGTTTTATGGCTGAGCAGGGTAGGCGAATGAAAGGATTGGAGCAGACACTCGAGCAGATCGGCATCCGGAACAAAATACTTATAGACGAATTAGAGCAACAAGCTATTGCAGCCACCAATGCATGCGAAGACGAGGACATCGAGATGACAATGGCAAATCATCAAGAAGTTCAAGTCTATGAAGCTTATTCATCTTCAGTTTTATTTCCAATCCATGTGGAAGATGATCAGGATACAAGAATGCTCTCTAAACCAGAACAACCTGGTTGTGAGGATGGTTTTGAGGCGTTGAGAACGGTTGCCAAGGCTTACACTGAGTTGGAGGATGATGAGTTTTGTACTGATGACGTCTCGGAACAAGAAGATACATCTCCCTCCACTACGACTTCTCCAAAAGGTCATTTAGCTGAGCATGCAGAAGAGAACATCATTCCACCACCTTCTCGGGGCGCTGATGAGCTATCAGAGGATTATAGGTACGAAGACTTTGTTGATGTGTACCTCAGCTCGATTACAGAGGATCCTCACATACATATGAATGTGATAGTGAAGGGAAATTTTGAAGTATGGGAACGTGAGTTCCTCACTACAGAGTATACAGAAAGTGTGCTTGTTGGAGCTGGGCTTGACGATGCATATCTTTCTGCACCACCTCCGGACAAGTTTCGACAGTTCTTACCATATATCTTGGAACTGCCAAAGAGGAGGCCCTACTACTCCTTGATTCTTAAAGGACTATTCTTTTCAAGGGGTTCTATGCTCTGCTTAACGTCCATGTCAGTCTTGATGGACGTAAATTTCAATGGGATTTGAAGGTGGATTGACACCCCTCTCTCTATTGAAGGTCCCGTGAGAAGGGATCCTAGCAAAGGACTTCTCACGAGTGATTTATACGGGGCACTTTGCTGAGTCTAGCCAAGACGTTAAACTAGGCCTCTTCGGGGAGTAACCCGCACTGTGAGTATTTGTTCATTGCATTTTTTTTCATTTGCATTGTGTGCTTTGTGTGTGGACATTGCAGGAATCTAAGTGTGGAGTTTGTCACGCTCAGACGAGCAAAAAGGGTTCTGGAACAACAAATGACTACTGCGGAGTATTGGTGCCGTGACACCCGTGACACTATGGATTTGTCATGGCTGTCACGGCAGGCAAAAAGGGCAGTTAGTTTTGAATAGGTCGTGACACTCTCGGATGTCACGGCAGGCTTATATCTCAGTCAGTTTTGGGGGGTGCCGCGACACCCGTGACATTCTCGGATGTTACGGTTGTCACGGCCAAATCAGTCTCTTCTTCCCCAAAAAATTCAAATCAGAACCCTATCACTTGCCTTGTTTCTCCACGATTATCGATGCTAACCTATCACTTATGCAGCTCTATGTTTTTATCTACACATCTACCAGCTCATGAGTCACATTTCACTCCGCGAGCATCGCTTAATCTCTATGGATATCGCGCCATCACACACGAGTGAAGTTCCTATGCGCCTTTTTCTTATCTTTTATTTCTTCGCTTTGGGACTAAGCTCATTTTTAAGTGTGGAGTGGGTAGCGCATAGTCACACACATCGCTCATCACATTCACTCTTGCATATGCTCAACTGTCTATGTATTGCGATTGAAATCCTCGTTTTCTACGATACTCCTTGATTGATTGTCATTCTTTTGGATTCGAAGTCTAGGACTTGTAATAGTTTTATTCGTGTGTGTATTCTCTCGTGTCAGTATCATTGCTAGCCTTTGCCTATCACGTGTTTTACGTATTTCTTAAAGCATGCTTGAGAATGATTTTAGTAGGCACCGGTACAAAATGTTAAACACTTAAATTGCACATCTTTTTCTAGGTGACCTTAGTTCTAGTATGTGTTTCTCTATACTCGTTGTGATTTGCATGCACCCGCCTTTATTCATAAACTATGTCAAGCTTTAAGTGTGGAGTTAGAAAAAAAATGTTTTCGATCAAGAACAAAGTTCTGATTTTTCAAAAGAGGGTGAAAATTTTACCCCAAGCATAGTTGTTTTTGAAGAAAAAAAAAACAGAGAGCAGAAAAATACCAAGGGCAAAGTGAGAAAAGTCACCCCCTGTGTAAAAAAAACAGAAAAAATACCAAGGACAAAGTGAGAAAAGTCACCCCTTGTGTATGGGAAATTTCTTGAAAAATTCTGCCCCCTTTTGCTTGATATAGTGTAATTCCATCTTCTCATTGCGTGCAAATCATGACTTATATTGCGAATTCATGTACTAGAAACTAAGGGACGATCCTCGTGCTTGCACTGAAATTTTAATGCAATTTTCGTACTATTTTTCAGAAAATTCTTAAGCCGAGCTCCTCTTCTCTTATGAGTCATTGCCTAGTCCTTGGCACTTGAGAATGAGCTTTGCGCCAAGAGCCCGTGGACTATCCCTAGATAGCATAGGTGAATGGCGAGTATTTTTTGTGTAACTATTCATGTTCTTATTGCGTTGTTATGGAACTATTTAGAACATGTGATTAGTCGCTTGCTAGCCGTGTATACTGACCGTTTAAATGCATGACTCGTTTAATCTATGATTGTCTGATGACTTTAATGAAGATGTTTGACTTGAAGTCGAGGTAACACGGTGAATCCGAGGTATGACATGACTCTACTGTGACTCGTTGAGCATCATTTCATGCATACACGTTAGTTAGTTGTACAGGGGATTTGTAGGTAGTCCCATTCCTGAAAACCTTCACGAGACTATAATCGTCCTACTAGGGCAGCCTAGGGGTTTAAAGGCTTGATGCATATGCTAAATGCATTCGTGTCCTCTATGACAGTGAGTTATCTTTTTGGTTTTTATTTTAGTTAGGATTGATCACATGATACTTGAGTGGGTAACTATTATGCGATTTATCGACTTGTGCTTAATGTTTGTTCGGGTCGAACAAATCCTAAGTGTAGAGTGTTTTGATCGGTCGAATTCTTGACCTATTATTCACTTCATTCGATGATGGATTAGGTTTGTTTTCCGGATATTTTGTTATCATTTAACCTCTTTTCTAGTGTTTCAGGTCATATATCACACATCTATTACTTTTGGATCGATCCGAAGCAAAGTAAAGCAATTGGTGAAGATTTGGGCAAAAACAGGACAAAACAGGGCAGATTGACCTTTCCGTCGTATTGTGCACGCACAGATCGCATATGGTGTCTAAATGGATTGATGTAAAGCTTGTTGGAAAGATAATTCAAAGGGCTACAACTTTGTAGTTTTCTCCAAGATCAAATTCGGAGGTGAAGACCATAAAAAAGCCGCCCAAAGTCTCTGCAACTTTGCATGGCCGTGACTGCCGTGACAAAAACACAACGTCACGATAGTCACGGCCCCCTTATGTCCCAGTGGACTTTTGGAATATGCCGAGCATGCCGTGACATGTCTAAATGTCACGGTAGTCACGGCCCCGTCGAAGACAATTTCCAAAATCGATTTTTGGGCTTTTGGGACAGATTTTTAGACTTATTTCCTAATTTCGGTTTTAGGCTTTTTGGCCTTTTGGAAAGCTATAAATAGAGGATTGGCAGACTTAAATCAGGGTGGATGATTTGGCTAAGAGCTTAGTGCAACATTGACGAGTGCTTGGATAGAGAAAAAAGAACCCTAACTTGGGATAGTAGACAGAGTTCATCACAGAGATCAAGGATTCAATGAGCCACCGCGTCTTTACGGTTTCCTCGTCCTTAGTTTATTTTATACACTGCTTTTGGTTAACTTACCATGAGTAGTGAGTAGTCTTCTTATTCCGGGATCCTACGGATCCAGTGCTGTGTACCCAACTCTCATGTGATCAATTAAACGTTTTTATTATGCGATTCGAATGTTCAATTTCATTGTGCTTAATTTTATCGTTCTTGCAAGTATTTACATTGGATGAGACGTTTGCATGCTAGAACGTATTTAGGTTATTTACTGAAAGATGGATGGGTCCTAGGTATTAATCGGATTACATGAAATTGATGTTAGGTCATGTTGCTACAATGGTAGTACATGAATTAATAGGAAAACCTTTAGTTTAACAATCGAGATCGTAGATAATCCGTGGATGGGCGGCGTTCAACGATTGAGATTAATCTAGACAATGATGCGTGGATAGCATGAATAATTTACGTGACATGATTGCATGATTAGTGGGGTTAGCACGGGTGAAGTATGATTCTGGAATTCTTTCTCTGATAAAGTCACAACCATTTATTTTCTGCATTTAATTTCTGTTACTTTTGACACCACAAAACCTTTTGTTAATCGGAATAGCTAAATAGGTCACTTGTTAACTAGTATTCACACACGTCTGTTCCTTGGATCAACCCTTGGCTTACCAAGGTTATAAATTTTGTTTGACTGCAATTCGACCCCTAAAAGTCATAACTTGACGACTATAAAGGGTTAAAAATACGCTTGTCAGGAGTTTGATAAGTCGTAGTTGTACGACTATTTTCTGTGTTAATACCCCGTCTCTTAGTGTTTGCCTGTATGTTATTTCACTACCTGTGTGTAGTTTTCGTTCTCAGGTGCATTCGGAGACCATGGAATGAATATCGGCTAAAGAGAGCATGTTAGAAGATGTTTTGCATCGAAGGAATGAAGTCCAAAGTGCTTGAAGTTTGAGTCAATGCAGAGCGCGTAGGCCTGAAGTATTAAAGGCGCGGAGGTCTACTGAATTTCGTTAATTGTTCAGACCTCCGCGGAAGTTAAATCAAGAGACGTCCGTGGAGACAGCTGGCAGTCGAATTTCATTATTTCGAAGTTGCAATCTCGGGAGAAGAACAGACAGATTTCAAAGAGACAAAAGGGGGGCGGCTGGCTCTGGACTTAAGGAGGAAAATCAGAAAGGTTAGGGTTCATTCGAAGTTCGATTTGGAGAGGAGAGCTCTTTGAGTAGGATTCCAATTGGAGTAGCTTGAGCGTGGATTCGTTGCTGGATTCAAGTACTGGAGTGGAGCTGCAGCTTGGTGGAGAATTCATCATTAGTAATTTCGTTACATTCTATTCAAAACTTGATGATGTATTCCCTTACGATGAGTAGCTAAACTCATATGTGTAGGCTAGAACTCGACATTGTGATGTTTTGACTTGAGACCTATATTGATTTCTGTGTTTTGTGTCATATTACTATGCATTGTTTATGGAATTGATTCTGTTAACACGAGTGGAACCCTAGCGGGGGAGCTTTGGTTTGTTAGTTGATTCTGATTGTCAAGTTTACTAGCAACCTAGTGGGGATAGCGAACTAGGACACGAGTAATATACCACTAGGATTAAACACCCTAGGAAAACTTGTTTAAATCTTCATGCAACTCTAGCGAGTTAGGGTCTTGATTATCGCTAGCGCGAGATTAAGTACTAGAACTAGAACGGGGAGTATAACCTTAGCGGGGAGCTCTAAGTTGTAGAACATTAGAAATCAAAACGGATTTGTCAATGATTTGGTCTTGCATCACAGTCGAAAGTTCTAGCTTGCACTTCTCTTTGATATTATATACTTGAATTTGTGTGACGATTGCTCTCTTGATAAGTGATCATTGTTGCTTGTGCTTTTGTTTTATTTATTTAATTGAATTTCCCATTGTCACTTTCATACTTAGTGAACAGATTCTCATATCAATCTCTGTGGGTACGACCCAACTTACCACTTGCTAGTCGGAATAAGAAATATTATTTTTGACGGGTACAACGACGCCTGTCAAATTTTGGCGCTGTTGCCGGGGATTGGTGACGAAAAATCTCACTACGTATTTCTTTCTTCTAGTTTTATTTTACTGTCTTTTACTTTGTCACTTGATTATTTTCTGTTTAAGTAACAATGTCACAGAGAAGTGTTGAACGTGATCAAGAAAAGCGAAGTAGTGTAATAGGAGATAACATGCAAGAACGGAGGCAAGGACTGCCCCCTGTTAATCAAAGAGTACCACCCCCCAGAAATCAGCAATTTGTGAATGAGTATGCTAGACCTCGTGCAGCTAGACACGAGGATTACGAGGATGAGTTGGATCGAGCATACCTCGGTGGAGGAAACCAATATGGACAGTTAGTTAGGCGTCGGGATTTGGGACGCACTATGAGAGGAGTTTGTGCGCCATATATTGATGAGGCGCCTTGGTGCATTAGGTTGGATGAGGACGCAGAAGATATCGAGATAAAGGGTGGGGTGATACACCACTTGCCCAAGTTTGGAGGAATGCCCGATGAGAATCCCCTAAGGCACTTGAAGGAATTTCATGGAGTTTGCACGTCCATGAAATCGGCATCGGTTCCGGAAAATCTTTTTAAATTAAAGGCATTCCCTTTTTCTTTAGTAAGTCAAGCTAAATCTTTGTTAATGTCTTTGCCTTCAGGTTCGATTATTTCATGGGAACAAATGCAAAGGAAGTTCATGGACAAGTACTACTCCCATTCGAAGGCGGCTCAAACAAGAAAGGAGCTCTCTATGCTTAGACAAGGACGTGGAGAAACGTTGTTCGATTATTTGGAGAGGTTTAGGCTATTGGAAGAGAATTGTCCGAATTATGGAATCCCACAAAGGATGTTGCTTGAATACTTCATGGATGGGATGATTCTAATGGAAAGAAGAATGCTAGATGCCTCCGCTCAAGGGTCTATCCTTGACATGTACCCCGAGGAGATATGGGAGTTGATTGAGAGAGTTGCCGAGAGCACAAGGTATTTAGAAGAAACATATAAACCTGCACCAGTTGCTAACGTGAATGTACATTCTGAATTGCAGGAACTGAAGAATATGATGGCTCAAATAGTGACGCAGAAACCACAAGGCAATCAACAAGTGGAGTGTAAGGTAAACAAGTCCACTTTTAATTCAATGAATAATGATAACGCTGTTTTTCAGGAAAGAACAGAAGACGTGAATGTAGTGGGCTACGTGAACAAGGGAGATTTGCCACCAAGGAGGTATGATGGATACCAAGGCAACAACAAATGGCAACCTAGGCAAAATGATGGTGGGTTGCAAAGGAACAACAATTACGATGTGGGGCAGTCCTCGTACCCACAAAAGCCGCCGTACAGACCACCGCACAGCAAACAAGGAGACGAGGACCCGATCAAGGAATTGAGAGAGGAAATGAGAGGCATGTTCAAGGAACTAACTCAAAAGATGGGCCAACAAGCTGGAGACGTTAACGAGCTAAAAAAGCAAGTGTCTCAAATTGCCAGCGCCGTTTATGAAAAGCGAGAAGACAAAGGGAAGCTGCCGTCACAAACGATTCCCAACCCAAAGTCCAACATTAGCGCTGTAATGCTTAGGAGTGGAAAGAATTTGAAGAATGGAGGAGAAGAGCTGAATGAAGATTCCAACTCAGTGGGGCAGGCGGACGTCTCACCAATTAAAGCGCGGACGCCTGATGAATTACAAAGTACAGAGACGTCCGCGGACGATAATCAGGAGACGTCCGCGGGTTCCTCAGACTCTGGTAAGGAAATTGCAAATTCTAACACTCCCCTACCATTCCCAATGCAGGTTTCTAAGACCAACAAGAAGTCTATCACAGACAATGAGGTTTGGGAGTTGTTTAGCAAGGTGGAAATCAACATTCCACTCATTGAAGCTATTCGGCAAATTCCAAGGTACGCAAAATTTCTTAAAGAATTATGTACTAACCGTAGGCGTACGACTAAGAATGAGCAGGTCATGCTTGGAGAGAGTGTATCAGCAGCGATACGAAGGAAGGTGCCCAAAAAGTGTAAGGATCCCGAAACTTTTACTATTCCATGTGTTATTGGTAACGTACGGATCTAAAATTGTATGCTTGATCTTGGTGCTTCAATAAATGTTCTTCCTTACTCTTTGTACTTATCTTTGCGTATTGGTCCACTTAAACCCGCGGGTTTGACGATTCAATTGGCTGACCGATCATGCACCCAACCTTTGGGTGTGATCGAGGATGTTTTGGTGCAGGTAGAAAATCTTATTTTTCCTGCAGATTTCTATGTGCTGAAAATGGATGATGAGGGAGCACAAGATCAGCCACCAATTCTATTTGGTAGGCCATTCATGAAGACGGCTAGAGCTAAGATCGATGTGGATCGTGGCACGCTTTCCATGGAGGTGGAAGGTGAGGTAATAAACTTTAATATATATCAAGCTATGCAATATCCACCTAATGATGTAGGAGTACACGCTTTGGATGCGATCGATGAGCTAGTGGAATCTTTCGATATTCCCTGTGGGAATGATGTGCTTGAAATAATTTTGAGGGAGGCTATTGAGTCACGTGGCGCATCAATAGGGATGCTTCGTGATACTAGTGACATGCTACAGGAGCTTAGAGTTTCGGAACCATTAACCCCAAGGTATGAGGCTAATCAAGTTACTTTAACTAATAAATCTACACCAGTACCATCTGTTGTACAGACACCTGATTTACAGCTTAAGCCCTTACCCGAGCATTTAAAGTATATCTTTTTGGGAGATGGTGAGACGTTGCCGGTCATAATCAAGAAAGGCTTGGAGCCTAATCAGGAGGAGAGATTGGCAGCGGTACTGAAGAAACATAAGACCGCGATTGGATGGACACTTGCGGACATTAAGGGAGTGAGCCCTACCGTGTGCATGCACCGGATTTTACTCAAGGATGGAGCCAAACCTGTGAGGCAGCCGCAGCGTAGATTGAACCCACTGATGATGGAGGTGGTTCAAAAAGAGGTACAAAAGCTCTTAGATGCTGACGTGATTTATCCCATTTCAGATAGTCAATGGGTAAGCCCCGTACATGTAGTGCCGAAGAAGACAGGAATTACAGTGGAGCTTAATGCTCAAGGTGAGTTGGTGACACAGAGAATCCAGAATGGATGGCGCGTGTGCATCGACTACAGAAAGCTAAATGCAGTGACACGCAAGGATCACTTTCCTTTGCCATTCATTGACCAGATGTTGGATAGCCTCGCAGGTAAGCCTTACTTTTGTTTTTTAGATGGATTTTCTGGGTATAATCAAATTCCGATTGCAGCTGAAGACCAGGACAAGACTACTTTCACATGCCCATTCGGTACATTTGCGTTTCGACGCATGTCTTTTGGTTTGTGCAACGCGCCTGGTACCTTCCAGCGTGTGGTAATGAGTATTTTTTCGGAATTGATTAGTGACTGTGTTGAAGTGTTCATGGATGACTTCACTGTGTATGGAAATACTTTTGATGAATGCTTGCTTAATGTTGGTAGAGTGCTTGCACGTTGTGAGGAGACAAACTTGGTTTTGAATTATGAAAAATGTCATTTTATGGTCACTCACGGAATAGTATTGGGACATGTTGTTTCTGGAAACGGAATACAAGTAGATAAGGCTAAAATTGACTTGATTATTAGCTTGCCTTACCCTTCTGATCAGCGTGGCGTGAAGTCTTTTTTGGGACATGCAGGATTTTATCGCAGGTTTTTAAAGGACTTCTCAAAAAGGGCGCTGCCTCTCTCTAGATTGCTACAAAAGGATGCACCATTTGAGTTTACGGAGGAATGCAAGGCGGCATTCGATGATCTTAAGGCGGCACTGACTAGTGCACCCATCATTCAAGCACCGGATTGGACACAACCCTTCGAGATAATGTGTGATGCTAGCGACAACGCAGTTGGAGCGGTGCTCGCTCAAAGGAAGGAAAAGAAGCCTGTGGTGATCCATTATGCGTCTAGGACGCTCGACACGGCTCAGCGAAATTATTCCACAACCGAAAAAGAGCTTTTAGCTGTTATATTTGCTTTAGAAAAATTTCGCCCATATTTGCTTGGTTCTAAAATTATTGTCTTTTCTGATCATGCAGCTATTCGCTATTTGATGATGAAAAAGGAGTCCAAGCCGCGGCTGATTAGATGGATCCTCTTGCTACAAGAGTTCGATGTGGAAATAAAGGACAAGAAGGGCATTGAGAACACCATGGCCGATCACTTGAGCCGAATAGTGAGAGAGGAGGAAACTGGAGCTATAACCGAAACATTCCCGGATGAGTATTTATTTGCTGTCAAAGAAAAAGCACCATGGTACGCTAACATAGTTAATTACCTGGTGGGAGGTAAGTTTCCTTCGTCATTCACTATTGCTCAACGTTTGAGGCTTAAGCATGACTCGAGATATTATATTTGGGATGACCCTTATTTGTGGAAAATTGGTTCGGATCAAGTTGTTAGAAAGTGTGTGCCTGATTCTGAGATTTCTTCTGTGCTTGCTTTTTGTCATGAACATGCGTGTGGTGGTCATTTTGGACCGAAGAGAACATCTAGGAAAATACTTGATAGTGGTTTCTTTTGGCCACATTTGTTTAGGGATGCATATAACCATTGCAAAACATGTGATAGATGTCAACGCGTAGGGAATATTTCTGCTAGAAATGAAATGCCTCAAATGCCCATTGTTGTTGATGAGATATTTGATATATGGGGTATTGATTTTATGGGACCGTTTCCCCCTGCGTATAATTTTCAATATATATTGGTTGCTGTTGATTATGTATCTAAGTGGGTTGAAGCTAAGGCCACCAAACATGATGATGGTAAGACGGTGGTGGATTTCTTGCGTACTAATATCTTTTGTAGGTATGGAGTACCAAAGGCGGTGATCAGTGACCAAGGGTCACACTTTTGCAATCGTTTCGTCGCGTCGGTGTTCAAACACTTTGGTGTTTATCATCGAGTATCCACCGCCTACCACCCTCAAACTAATGGACAAGCTGAGGTGTCGAACCGAGAGATCAAGTCTATACTAGAGAAGATGGTGAAGCCGTCGAGAAAGGATTGGCCAATAAGACTTGAAGAAGCATTGTGGGCTTACAGGACCGCTTACAAGACGCCAATTGGAATGTCGCCCTTTAGACTGGTTTATGGGAAGGCTTGTCATCTCCCGGTTGAGGTACAACATAAAGCTTTCTGGGCAATTAAAACATGCAACTTTAATCTAACCAATGCAGGGGATGAAAGAAAGCTACAGTTGAGTGAGTTGGAGGAGCTCCGCTTAGAGGCTTACGAGAGCCAGTCAGACTACAAAGCGAGAGCGAAAATGTACCATGACAAGTACATACTGAGGTGCAACTAGGAAGTAGGGCAAAAGGTACTTTTATTTTCCTCACGATTAAGATTTATGCCTGGAAAATTGCGTTCTCGTTGGACAGATCCATACGTCGTTGTAAATGTGTACAATCATGGGGCATTAGAATTGCGAAGACCCGAAGGAGGAGAGAGTTTCAAAGTGAATGGGCAAAGAGTCAAGCCATACTATGATGGGTTTGAGGCAGTCACGGAGGACGTTGAACTGGCGGAGCCGGTATATTCTACCTAGCTAGAGGTAATGTCCAGCCAAGGACGTAAAACAAAGGCGCTTACCGGGAGGCAACCCGGTGTGTTTTTACTTTACACATGTTAGGAGTAGATTAATTAGTGGAATTGGTACCTTGATAATGCGCCCCGAGTGCATTTTTGTTTCTGGTGGTTTCAGGTGATTGAATGAAGAAAGGAATTCAGCATCAGTGGATTGGGCGCACGTCTGAACAATTAAATCGCGGACGCCTATACAATTATGATAAATCATGAGACCTCCGCGGACTTAAATTATGAAGACGTACGCGGTACATCGCAGAATTTAAATCAGGCTCGTTTTCCAGATCTGGGTGTTGCACCAGACTATTAGGGGAGTACCAGTTCCTCTATTGTTTTTTTTTGTTTTTATTTGAGTCTGTTTTGTTTGTCCATCTTATCTCTTGAGTCGTTCCGTGAGGACACTGGTCAATTTAAGTGTGGGGTGGGATGTTATAGAGTCAGTCGTGTCAGTCGTGTGTCGTGTCTGTTTTAAATTTTTAAACTACATGTTTTGTGTCTTGATGAACTCGTGATGAACTGATGATGTACTGCTATGCTTTCCTCCTATGTCAAAATCTTATTTCCAGCTTTGTATGACTATTGTGCTCATTTGACTAAAAATGCGGAATTTAAAAAAAATTCGGTGCTTTGTTCTTGTGAGTTGTGATATGCAGGGATGTGGAGTTGACAGAAATGTCCTAGAAAGGTACGGCAAGTTGCAAAAAGTTCTGAGTTTTGGTTCTGATGATTGAGAAAAGCGGTGGAGGTTGACGCTTCACTAGCCTAGTCCTGAGAGTAGCTCCGTCACCAAGTTATACAAGTTTATTCATGCGTTCGCAGTGGTGGCGGGACAGAGAAAACAAACTGTCCATCTCTAGTCGAAGTAGCTGGGAATGAGTGGGTAACCCCCACCTTGCCTCATGCAGAAAAGACGAGGAAGAGAAAAGAGCGGGACGCACTCCTATGCTGTTATCCGGAGGCTATGATTGGAGTGGTTCAAGGGCACAAACAATTATGGGGACAAGAAACAAATTCAAAAGCTGAAGGCAAACCATCAAGTAAGAAGAAAATCAAAATCTGATTGATTCAAGCAAGATGTGTCGTTTATCAAAGTCCATACAACTTAAGGAATTCAAGACTCAACGGTATGAAAGCGGTGAATTAATCATGTGTCAGAGAAAGCCGCTGACTCAATCAAAAGACCAGAACTCAGAAAAGAATGCAATGTCCGTGGTACCTATAGGGGACTATCTCCCAATCATCCAAGGTCATTTGAATTTCAACTCGCGAGGTAACAAGTATCGAAAAATCTATCTAAACTCGCATGGTTAGAATCTTAAGCATGATAAGATTATAGGCTGGATTTGGGATTGAGATGTAAGGATTGACATGACTAGTACGTTGTAATTCTTTCTATGGCTTTGTTCTTGTTCGGGACGAACAAGTTCAAGTGTGGGGTAGTTTGATAAGTCGTAGTTGTACGACTATTTTCTGTGTTAATACCCCGTCTCTTAGTGTTTGCCTGTATGTTATTTCATTACCTGTGTGTAGTTTTCGTTCTCAGGTGCATTCGGAGACCGTGGAATGAATATCGGCTAAAGAGAGCCTGTTAGAAGATGTTTTGCATCGAAGGAATGAAGTCCAAAGTGCTTGAAGTTTGAGTCAGTGCAGAGCGCGTAGGCCTGAAGTAATAAAGGCGCGGAGGTCTACTGAATTTCGTTAATTGTTCAGACCTCCGCGGAAGTTAAATCAAGAGACGTCCGCGGAGACAGCTGGCAGTCGAATTTCATTATTTCGAAGTTGCAATCTCGGGAGAAGAACAGACAGATTTCGAAGAGACAAAAGGGGGGCGGCTGGCTCTGGACTTAAGGAGGAAAATCAGAAAGGTTAGGGTTCGTTCGAAGTTCGATTTGGAGAGGAGAGCTCTTGGAGTAGGATTCCAATTGGAGTAGCTTGAGCGTGGATTCGTTACTGGATTCAAGTACTGGAGTGGAGCTGTAGCTTGGTGGAGAATTCATCATTAGTAATTTCGTTTCATTCTATTCAAAACTTGATGATGTATTCCCTTACGATGAGTAGCTAAACTCATATGTGTAGGCTAGAACTCGACATTGTGATGTTTTGACTTGAGACCTATATTGATTTCTGTGTTTTGTGTCATATTACTATGCATTGTTTATGGAATTGATTCTGTTAACACGAGTGGAACCCTAGCCGGGGAGCTTTGGTTTGTTAGTTGATTCTGATTGTCAAGTTTACTAGCAACCTAGCGGGGATAGCGAACTGGGACACGAGTAATATACCACTAGGATTAAACACCCTAGGACAACTTGTTTAAATCTTCATGCAACTCTAGCGAGTTAGGGTCTTGATTATCGCTAGCGCGGGATTAAGTACTAGAACTAGAACGGGGAGTATAACCTTAGCGGGGGAGCTCTAAGTTGTAGAACATTAGAAATCAAAACGGATTTGTCAATGATTTGGTCTTGCATCACAGTCGAAAGTTCTAGCTTGCACTTCTCTTTGATATTATATACTTGAATTTGTGTGACGATTGCTCTCTTGATAAGTGATCATTGTTGCTTGTGCTTTTGTTTTATTTATTTAATTGAATTTCCCATTGTCACTTTCACAATTAGTGAACAGATTCTCATATCAATCTCTTTGGATACGACCCGACTTACCACTTGCTAGTCGGAATAAGAAATATTATTTTTGACGGGTACAACGACGCCTGTCAGAGCAGTGTAGTCTCCAAGGGTCCTGCGCACTGGCTACAGCACGGGACGCTGCTGGTCATCTTCGACCACCTCATTCAATGCTTGATTATGATTCATAGCTAATGCTGTGAAATTGTGATTCAGTGCTCGGAGTTGTCGAGCTTCGTTTTGGACAATGCGAAGAGTTCTTCGTTGGTCCGGTGTGTCCTCGTCTGATATCTGAACCTGCTTCTTCTGTCAGGGTGTTTTCCTTGGCATGAACTAGCTAGTACCTGCAAAAGCCAAGAATCACCGTGAGTGGGGGCAGAAAAATTCAGGTAACGAACGAGGTGGAATAGTCTAAACTACACACGTTAAATCTAATATCACACTAAACGTTGCTCCCCGGCAACGGCGCCATTTTGACAAGGGTATTTTTAACCCTTTATAGTCATCAAGTTATGAGTTTTAGGGGTCGAATTGCAGTCAAACAAAACTTATAAACCTTGGTAAGCCAAGGGTCGATCCAAGGAACAACGCGTGTGAATACTAGCTAACAAGTAACCTATTTAGCTATTCCGATTAACGAGAGGTTTTGTTGTGATGAAACTTGCAGAAAATAATACGCAGAAATTAAATGATTTGTACTTGATCAGAGAAAGAATTCCAGGATCATACTTCACCCGTGCCAACCCCACTAATCATGCAATCGTGTCACGTAAATTCATCATGCTATCGAAGATGGAAATAAATTGAAATTACACTAGACAAGTCGCCCATCCACGGATCATTGTCTAGATTAATCTCAATCGTTGAACGCCGCCCATCCACGGATTATCAACGATCTCGATTTATTAAACTTAAGGTTTTTCAGACAAAAGTCAACTTTCCTATTAATTCATGTACTACCATTGTAGCTACCATGACTTAATATCAATTTCATGCGATTCTGATTAATACCTAGGACCCATCCATCTTTTGGTAAATAACCTAAATACGTTCTAGCATGTAAACATCTCATTCAATGTAAAACTTGCAAGAACGATAAAATTAAGCACGATGAAATTGAATATTCGAATTGCATTAATGAAAACACGTTCAATTGATCACATGAAGAGTTGGGTACATAGCACGGGATCCGTAGGATCCCAGAATAGGAAGACTACTCACTACTCATGGTAAGTTAACCAAAAGCAGTCTATATGAGGAAATTAAGGACGAGGAAACCGTGTAGACGATGTAGCTCGTTGAATCCTCAATCTCGCGATGATCTCTGTCTTCTCCCAAGTTAGGGTTCTTTAATCTCTATTCAAGCACACTTAGGATACTCTGGTCATTGCCCTCTTATAGCCCAAAAATCGATTAATTACCAAAAAGATCAGAACTTGCCATAAACGGATTAGGAAATCAGCTGATAATTCTGTCTTCCGACGGTGCCGTGACACCCGTGACATTCGGGCATGTCACGGTATGCCCAAAAGCCACTGAGTCGAAAAGGGGTCGTGACACCCGTGACATTTGGACATGTCACGGCATGTCATGGCGAGGGCAAAACTCACTGAGTCGAAAGGCTGCCGTGACACCCGTGACATTCGGAGGATGTCACGGCCTGGCTGGAAATCACTCGGATCCTTTTGAGGAGAAAGCCTTTAGTGACACCCGTGACACTAATGAGATGTCACGGCATGTCACGGCCTAGTGCTGGTGTAGAGCTCTCTTTCGGCCTTTTTCGTTGATGTTTCCATTCTTTCAGCACTTCGCGTCCACGGAGCGATGATATGCCAATTTTACCTGAAACACTAGAGAAAGACATCAAATAGAGACAATTTTCCCGGAGAACAAATGTTATCCTTCATCGAATGTAGTGAATAATTAGTCAAAATATCGACTGATCATGTTCCACAGGAGACTTGAACACCTTAGTAGACAGTAACTGGGACAGAGTACGAGGTGGACACGCAATGTAATTCCCAATTCGGCAACAGCCTACTCTGGGGGCTTCCCACGGCCATTGTGTCACTAGATGATGAGAATCATGAAACTCCTCCACATGAAACATCAACGGCTGCTTCTCGCACTGTGGATAGTTCTGTATCGTCTTCAAAAAGAAGGAAGATGACTATGAATTATAAAGTACCACAGTTAAAGCCATCTCAGACAATTGCTTCTAAGCTCCGAAAGACCCCTGAAGAAGTGGTGGAGGAAAGACATATTAAAGGTCCATCTCAAACTACTCTTGAATATTCGACGAAGATAGAAGAAGAGAAAGATAGGGTAAAGACGCATATAGCAAACTTCTTCTATGAAAATGGAATACCATTCAATGCCGCACATTCTAGAAGTTATGAGATTATGATTGAGTCTATTGGACAATTTGGACCGGGATTGAAGCCACCAAGCTAACATGAGCTACGAGTGCCATTACTTGAGAAAGCAAAGATGTAGACCGATAAGCTAAGAGAAAAACATGAAAAATCTTGGAAGCTTTATGGTTGTACAATTATGTCTGATGGATGGACTGATAAGAGGGGCAGACATTTGATCAATTTCCTAGTTAACGGTCAGGAGGGGACCTTTTTTCTGAGTTCGGTTGATGTTTCAAGTAAGGCGCAAGATGCTAGAATGTTGGCAGATTTGTTCGAGGAACAGATTAATTTGATTGGAGGAGAGCATGTTGTTCAGGTAGACACATATCTTATTTAATTTCATATGTATTTTGTGTAGAAATTGAATTTTATAATTGTTCTCATTGGTGGCACTTATTGTAGATTATAACGGATAATGGTGCTAATTTCAAAACGGCTGGAGGTCATTTGTGTCGGCGAATCCCAACACTTTATTGGACTCCTTGTGCCGCACATTGCTTAGACCTAATGTTAGAGGATATTGCCAAACTAATTTAGCACAGAGCAATTCAACTTTGACATTATCTTTTGAAGTTAATTTTTTTTTTGATTGAATATTTTTGAAGTTAAATTAAGCTTACATAAAAATTATCAATCATATAAATCTCCATTTTCTTTAATACCTGTGGAACTTGTCAATGTAAAAATATGAGGCTTCACAAAGCCTCATTTTTCATCATGCCGCGCACCCCTTTATAATTTACAGCCCCTCCTTTTCAACTGTGCCATATTTCAAATGAGTGGAAAACATGCGATACATAAATATTTATGGTTCAGGAAATTCTAAGGTTCTAAGATGAGAAAAGTTTTGATTAGAAAGAGAAAATGGTAGAGAGATATGAATGACCAATATTTTTGTTTTTTTTGTTATTAGAGCGAATTGTACTTATTTATTTTTTCAGGGTCAGCAAATTTTAGACATTGATTCTATTGGGCCTAACGGGCCTTGTAAGACAACGAAGAGAGTTGCCTCTGCCTTCGACTCTTTTTCTCCTAAGCAAAGCTTCAGTGTTCTGCAGCTGACGAAATGGCGGCAACTTGAAAACCCTAGAAATTGTCATCTCCAATTCGAGCGCCGGTCCTTGCCCCCATGGACAGCAATCGCTGGTTCGATGGTGTCAATGACGAAATGCGTATTACTATCGCTCCGCGAACAGGTAACGGACGTGGACGATACATCACTCTTCGCCATCCCAAATCTGGCAACAACACATGCTACATCCTCACCGACGAAACGCTCCAGGAGCTTCACTGGTTCAAGCAGTCTTACGGCTCGTGGTTCTTGGGAGATTACGTTCGTGAGGATGGTGGTATGTATTTTCTCACACCTGTTGATTTGATTTTCGTACTGTTGCCGGTACTGGAGGAGGCTCGGATGAAGAAAGGTGATGGCCATCCTGGGAATTTCAGGCTGTTGGAGGAGATCATGTTCCTTCAAGGCTATCCTGATTATCTGTTATTGCATCCTCTTGCTGAAAGATTAGTTTCTGTTGTTTGCGAAATTAAGGAGATTGAAGACTCTAGGTTTTATAGGTTAGATGATGCTAGGGTTTTGGCTTGGTTGGCGTATAAGGCAAATCAGCTGAAAGCTACGCTGCCGAAGCTTGATGGAAACTATGCTGGTAGAGATGAGAGGGATACACTGGTTGATACGGTTTTGATCATGGGAGAGTACTTGCAGGAGAGCTGGCTTAAGCTTTTGTGTGATCATTTGAAATTGAGTTTTGAAGAATTAACTATAAAGCAACCGGTTTCTGTTGGACCTTCTGCTAGAAATGGAGAGGCACCGCCCTTGAATCAATTTCAGGCTAAGACTTTGAGTGACAAGAAGAATTTAAAGCAAGGCAAAAAAGTGAAGGTTGAGACAAATTCTCAGAACATTGGAGATATGTTCCGCAGAGTTACAAGACGTGGGTAGCTCTTTCTGTTGTAGTTTTTTTTTTTCTAGAAAATGTTGAACTGAACAATATTGAGTGTTCCGAATGGCACTCGGGTTCAGAACTTGTAATGGAAATTCAAAAAATTACTTTCAAATTGGAGTTGGCTTCAATTAAAAAAGAAGAAAAAAAGGTTATCGACATGGGAATTGGTAAAGCTTCTGCCATTTGTCTTTGTTGATCTGATTTTTAGGTGCTGAAGCTGGCGTCACATCATGGATGAGGACAGTTTTGTTATCATTAAACTTGAATCCGAGTTGTGGAATGGATCGGTGTCCCTGGCAGTAATGACGGATGAGCCTGGATTTTGATAAAGTGATGTGTTTGGAGTGTTTATTTGCTACTGAGCATATTGGCGAACATGCTTCATAGTGATAGGATCTTAGTGTGACTTCTTTTGCAATAAATTCAAAGCACATGCTCTCTTTCTCTGGTGGCTGTGACAGAAGTGAGGATGTACGTTTTGCAAGTCTTGTTTTGAGAATTATAAAGAGTAAGGTTCCATCAAATGGTGTAACATTTTGGTGCCTCTTAGTTTTCAATTTTTTTTGTGATTTCAATTAGGGAAAATTCTTCCCCAATCTTGATGGGGTTAAGTTGTGCTAGTTTAATGTGCATGCTACGCGAGTTTTCACCTTCCCATTACCAGGTCAGCCTCTTGATATGGTTTGCTTGCTGTTACTTCATCGCTGTATAGGCGAGGGGGTTGGTTCTAGAAAACCAGTGGGCACTCCCTAGAAGCTCTACAAAGATATAAGGCGCCTACAGAGTGATTGAATTGTTCCTATCGCAGCTTATTTATACTATTGTGAACAAATTACCTTTTGGACTCTGCTTGCAGCTTCTGTTGAATATTAAGGAAGCAAAATACAAATGCAACGGCCATCGAAGAAATTACAGTTACAGAAATGAGAAATGGGGCAATGCTTCTCCTATTACTGGGCAGAATGCGGCGAGGATTCGCGCATAGAGAACTACATGAGGCTGTATCACTCTGTTCCAGCAATCTTCTTCTTTAACGACTCGATGTCTGTGGCCAGTTCCTTCCTGCTTGACTGCAAGAACAACAAGCATGAGTAGACAGACAGTTCTAAGATTGGATGAACAAGCTAAGATATTCGTGACACAGATAAGTAAGAGGTGTGTCGAACCTTGAAGAGAAGGTATCTGTAAACGAACCATCCTGTGTATCCAAGCCCTACTAGCTCCATTATCTTTGGAAGCTATGACAAATAAATGTTGGACAGTCCAATCAGCTTACTTAAAGTTACTGTATATTGGAAATGCCATCACCCAGAAGCAAACTGGAAGCTACTTTACCAGAGGGACAGAGTTAATGGCGCCGACCAGTATGGAAGAAACCCAAACAGCAACTACGGCTCCACCACCGTACAGGAGCACCGTGGACTTGTTCTCCACCGCATCCCACTACAATGAAGCTTGCTTAAGATATATATCTAGGTCAACCAAATGAAATGGTGGTGAGGGCTCACCTTTTCCTTCAAGTCCTCGAATATTTCATTGGCGTCAACGGATGTCTCTTCCGATGAGGACGCTTTGGTTATCAGCAGCCTGCCTGACTCTGCCGTTTAAGGATATGATGAACTGAACTGAAAGAAGAAAAAAAACCTGACAAACCAATGGACAGGTATTTAATTACCTGTGATTTTCAAACAAGTTGCCAAAGATGGGCTGCCAATGCGAGAGCGTAGTGGCAGGAGGGGCATGGCAGAACAGCGAGTGGAAGAAGATACATTAGGCATACGCGGCATCATTGCCGCCATGGTGGTTGCTGCCACAGCGTAAGCCATGCTGCCTGGCTAGATGGTTTCTTTCAGGCTTATCCTGGTTGTCAGTAGAGTACTAACTGAGATTACTTCAAGTGTTATGCTATGCTGTAGTTGGTCTTTCTGTTTCATCAGTCATTGGGGTTTGATGACACGTGGAGCAGCGAAATACTCTGATTGGTCGATTCCCGTCCTATCTTGATAACTCCTCTCACCATTGCTCTAACGTCAAACCTCAACCTCAAGAAACATTCGATTCCCCCTCTTATGCTCGTTTTGCAACTTTCTGAAAAATGTTAAGCACTTAGCGTCATTTTTTATCATCTTTAAAATTATAATAAAGATTATAAACTCTTTTTTCACTCTTTCACCCTCCTACAATCTTTATTCGTTCTTTGTCTCTTAACAATGTACACGAAAATAAAGACTATCTTAGGGGAGCGCTCGGTTGAGAATTTTTAAAAATTTAAGAACTTGAGAATCCAAATCTCACCATTTTTGAATCTGCATGTGACACATGCCCTAAAAGCAAAGTAAAAAAATGTGGCTTTAACTTTGCATTAAATGCATCTTGGAAAGTGCACATGGGCATGTGTCACCACCAAAATGATTTTTGGAAGGTGAAGGTTGATGTCTCAAGTTTTCGAAAAAATAAGGGATTCTCATTTGAGCGCTCCTCGATCATCTTATTTTCCTCATTTACTTTATATCACTGCATCATCATCATCATAAAATCGTATCCAAATGATAACAACATGAATCTCTAATTATAGAGCAAGAAACAATAAATTCATTGATATTTTTACAAGAAATTTCTAATATGTACCTTTTCTTTTATGAAGTAGTTTTGAAATCATATTATTTTCTCTAAAGAAATACCTCATTGACACCTCAAATTTTTTTATATATCCACTCCCATGGTGCTACGTGTAATGTGAAAACCTCTTCGTTAGTCCGATCAATCATCCAATGCTCAAAAACAACAATCTTAGATCACATAAATATTGTTGTGAAAATATTTAGATTTATGGATAGTAAGAGATGTAGCCTGTAGGGACTAGGGAGAAAGGATGCGATTTGTATGTAGTGAATATGGTGGAGACATTCAAAGTGATAAGAACATGAACATGTTACATGTATGAAGAGAAAATGTATAGAGAAGAGTTGTATTGTTTTCATTGATTTTTTGATCTTTACAAATCATTACTTTATATAGGGGTACATGCAGGGGCGAATGCAATAGGTGGGCTGCTCGAGCTGCAGTTCGCGTAGAATTTAGCCCAATAATTTTTTTTAGTTTTCAGTTTGCGGTGGAATGCAATTGCGATTTGGGGAGAAGCAGATAGGCGAGCCGCGAGCGAGTAGCGACGTCCGACTTCCGAGTGCGACATCGGAGTCCCAGTCTTCACCGCCGCAGTCGCTGGAGAACAACATCTGGCCATTTGTGTTCCACTCTTCCAGATTCGGGGTTCCGGCCGAGGCGCAGAGCTCGAATGTCGAATGATTGAAGGAGTTGAAGCCTGGAGGCTGGAGGTGAGTGACGATACTTGCGTTGTGTATGTTGTGTTTTTGTAATGGTTTTGCTTCGATGATGATTGATGAGTACTGGTCGGCGAAGCTGAGGTAGAATTTTTGAAATCAATTTCTAACAGCACATTTGAATTGCTTGAACACTAACTAAATTCTGAATTTCTTGCAAACAGCACATTTGAATGCCTATGTTTTGCTTGTTTGTTTTCAGATTATGTTCAATTCAAGGTTAGGCTACTATTAAATTCTGGCTCACTTTGTTTAATAATAAAGCTCTTTGTTGTATGATAGGGTTATGGCAACATGCGGAACTAGTCAAAGGCCTCAGTCTCCAACTTGTTATGATTAATGTTGTCTTTGAAATGCAGCAGATTAGGAGAGGTCATTGAAATCAATTTCTAACAGAAGCTGAAGCTGGTGTCTGTTAGAGCTAGAACTTGTTTAAATCAACTTGGATTTTAATATTGATTGAACACTAACTAAATTCTGAATTGTTTTTGCTTGATTGTAGGTGTATTGATGGATAATTTAAAGCCTAAACGTTTGAAGAGTATATTTTCGTTTTTCCAAAGTAATGTTTCTTCAAGTGCTAGTGAGAGCATGTACCATAGTATTGAAAGTGGAAGTGGCGTGAGAACTCGAAATATTTCTGAAGAATCGGTAAATGAGAAATTGATCTCTCCACTTGAATACCGACAAAATGAAAAAATTGTGGATGAAGTGGCCTTCGATAGTAATTCAATTGAAAGAAATCCGGCAAAACGACAACCAATATGGAGGTATCCTTTAAATGAACAAGACAATGTTCGAAGAGCTTATGTGGTGTTAGGGGCAAATCAACCACATTTTCATCGATGAAGATCATCAAAAGCGATCTTAGGAATAAGATGAGGGATGAATTTCTTGATGATCTCATGGTCCTTTATATTGAAAGGAATTTTAGTGATTGTATTAGTAATGATGATGTAATTGCTGAGTTTGAAATGAGTGGACCTCGAAGGTCAAATTTAGCTAGTTGTATTTGTAAGGTGCTTTGATTGGTGTAATAAAAAGGCGTGAGGATGAGCCTCCCACTGGGTTCCAAACCTCAAAAAAAAAATTCAAGTGACTTTAAAAATTTCCAGCCCGGGTAACTTTCAATTCCTTGATTCCCCCCTGGGTACATGACATATGGAGAGGCATAGAAATCAATGTAAGAAATAAATCTAAACTTTATGAGGCATATGAAGAGCTACGAGACATGGCCATATGAAGAGCTAAAGGTCATCCAACATTGCAATATTCATAACACTCCCCCTTTGAATGACTCATATACATATTGTGCCTCATTAAAACTTTACTAGGAAAACCATGTGGGAAAAAACCTAGTGAAGGAAAAAGAGTACATAATTGTATATTGCGCATAAATGTTACCTCATTAAAAACCTTCTTTAGGAAAACCCAAAGGGATAAAACCTAAAATAAGGAAAAGAGTGTAACGCGTATTCTCCCCCTCAATGTGCTCTTTAACATAAATCTCTAAGCGTTCGCATGCCGATTTTATAGACCAATTTTTCAAAGGGAGTTGGGGGAAGTACCTTTGTAAACAAATCGGCTAAGTTGTCACAAGAACGAATCTGACAAATATCAATCTCTCCATTCTTATGAAGTTCATGTGTAAAGAAGAACTTTGGAGAGATGTGTTTCGTTCTATCTCTTTTTATATAACCATTTTTAATTTGAGCTATACAAGCAGCATTATCCTGAAATATGACAATATGGATTTCTTTGTCACCTGAAAGATCATATGATCCTCTAAAATGATAGATTAAAGACTTCAGCCACACACATTCACGGCTTGCTTCATGAAGTGTTAATATTTCAGCATGATTAGAAGAAGTGGCTATAAGAGTCTGTGTGGTAAAGCGCCAAAATATAGCGGTATCACCATATATAAACACATAACCCGTTTGTGATCGCGCTTTATGAGGGTCAGATAAATACTCGGCATCGACATATCCAATTAATCCTGATTTTGAGTCTTTTGAATAAAATAAGCCCATATCTATTGTTCCTCGAAGATATCTTAAAATTTGTTTAATGCCAGTCCAATGTGTCCGAGTTGGAGAAGAACTATATCTTGCTAATAAGTAACTAAAAATGCAATATCAGGTCGTGTATAATTAGCAAGATACATTAGTGCTCCAATAGCACTAAGATATGGTACTTCAGGACCAAGTAGTTCTTCATCCTTTTCTCGAGGACAAAATGGATCTCTCGTCACATTAAGTGATTGAACAACCATAGGCGAACTCAACGGATGTGATTTATCCATATCTAATCGTTTGAGGACCCTTTCAGTATACGAGGACAGAGGACTCATGAACAAAAATGTTCTTTGATAAATGCTCAATTTGTAGGCCAAGGCAGAATTTTGATTTGCCCAAATCTTTTATTTCAAATCCACTTTTCAAGCATGCATTCGTCTCGGTAAGTTCATTTAGGGTCCCAATGATATTTAAATCATCAACATAAACCGCGATAACAGAAAATCCGGTTTTGTCCTTTTAATAAAAACACATGGGCAAATTGCATTGTTGATGTATCCCTCTTTCAAAAGATAGTCAATTAGACGAGTGTACCATATTCGATCGGATTGTTTTAATCCATATAATGATCTTTGTAATTTTATTGAGTACATTTCCCGTGGTTTTGAGCTACATGTTTCAGATAATTTTAATCCTTCGGGAATTTTAATATAAATGTCATTATCAAATGACCCATATAAATAGGTTGTCACGACATCCATTAAATGCATATGAGTCCTTCTAAGACTGACAAACTCAATAAAAATCTGAATGTTATCGCATCCATGACCGATGAATAGGGTGTGCATTCGGTAATTTACCGAATTTACCGACCCAATTTTTTATTCCGATTACCGAACCGAATTTACCGTTTTACCGACATTTCGGTAAATGGGAAATTCGGTAAATTTTCGGAATTTACCGATTTTTTTTGTTGATAATTTTTCTTCTTAATTTTAAAATTATTAAAACATAATAATTAATCATCTAATAACAAAAAAAACACAAAGATAGTTCAAAATTTTGATCTACACAATTAAATCACAAAAGTTTTCAAAAATTGCGTGTTAAAATTGGAAGTTTAAACAAATAATTCATTTTAAAAAATATTATTTTTTAATAATAAAAAAATTCTTATTCGGTAAATCGGTAAATTACTGAATTAGAAAGTCTATTCCGATTACCGACAAAAATTTACCGATCGGTAAATTACTATTTTTACCGTTTACCGAATTTACCGAATAGTGCTCTGCCCTACCGATGAATATGTCTCTTCATAATCAATGTTTGTGCTTTGCGAGAAGCCTTGTGCTGCAAGTCGTGCTTTATATCTTACGACTTCATTTTTCTCATTTCTTTTTGCACACAAATATCGATTTATAACCAACAGGTTTGATATTCTCAGGTGTCAGGGGAATTTTTCCAAAGACATGGCGTTTTTCAAGTGAATTCAATTTTGCCTGGATGACACTTTTCCATTTTGGCCAATCATTTCTTCGTCAGCATTCATGATCCTCATTTTCTTCTGTAATATCTAGAGCCATAGAATAGGCAAATATATTATCCACTATAATTTCTTTTCTATTCCACCTTTTCTCTAAAATGACATAATTGATCGAAATTTCTTCATTGTCAGTTTCAAGTATCTCATTATCTTTCAAAGAAGTCTCTTCATGATTCATATTATTTTCTTTTGGAATAGTGGTTGATGCATTAATTTAGTTATCTTGAACCTTTCTTTTTTTAGGATTTTTATCCTTGGACCCAATTGGTCTACCACGTTTCTGTCGTGCTTTAGACTCACTTGCCAATTTACTTCCAATATCTTCATCAAGAAGATTTATTTTGCAAGGAGCATTAACAGCTGGTATATGTGACTTGGTCACTGTCTTAACATTAGTAACTGCATCAACCACGCCGTTCATCGCCTCAGCCAAGCTTTACCAATTCGTCGGTCACCCTAATCAGCTGCTCCGCTCAATTTCTCCACTCAATTTCTCCACCCTAATCAGCTGCTCCGCTCAATTTCTCCACTCAATTTCTCCATCACTACTCACTATTAGGGTTTCGTTTTCTTCTATCTTTCAATCCAAACCGAACTCAATTCCGCTTAAATCTTTTCCTTGCTTCTGTCCGGGGTGGAGGATGGAGGCCCTCCTCCACAGGAGGGTTTTCCTCCATTCTCTGCCCCTCGTAACTTAGTTTCGTTTTTCTGAGTTTGCTTTAAGTATTTTAGTGTGAAGATCATGTCTATAAATAATCTTGTCAAGATCTTCGTTATGTTTTTTCGTATGTTATGTTGTTGTTCGGCCATTGCATGCCTAAATCTTCCTTGAGATCGACATGCATGTCGTTTTTGATCTCTTTAGAGGTAGTTTTATGGTTTGTTTTTGGTGCTCGATGAGGCGGCTGTCGGATGCTCTGACGGGCTGAGGGTGTGTGCGGTGGTCAGTGATCTGATGGGGCGGTTCCGGGAGGTTTTGGTAGGTGGATGGGTGTGCGGCTCAACCGCCTTTTCTTGAGCTCCTAATTAATGGCTTTGGTGTTGGAGCTGGTGTTTATCCATGCTTTTTTTTGTTGTTTGGAATAATTGGTGATGCATTAAGGTTTAGTCGGCGGCTGATGAAGGCTTGGTCGCCGTGCTTGGTTGTTGAGGGTCAAGCTGCTTATGGTGGAGGCTTGTTTGGTCGCCGTACTGCTGGCCCGCAAGGAGGAAACTGCTCATGGGTGTCGGTTTTATGGTTCATCCGCCTCTTCTTGAGTATGTTTTATGGCTTTGGTGATCAGCCTTAGTGTCGTCCTGCCTTCTTCCGCTGTGGATGACGAGACGATGGTTTCACGCTTGAGGCTAAGTGGAGCATCAGGCTCTGGTTTATTCTTGTTTATTTTCTTGTCTATTATGTTCCCAGCTGGTTAACTTGTCCCAGCTTTAAGACCTCGGTTGTCGTCTTTGTTTCTTTCGTTCACAGTGTATATCCGATGGATGTTTATCAAAAAAAAAACATTAGTAACTGCATCAGGCAATGTGCTTGCAACCTTTTGCAAGTGAATAATCTTTTGAACTTCTAGTTCAAATTGATTGTACGAGGATCAAAATGAGACAATGACTCTGCATTCCAAGATATTACTTGTCTTTTTCAGAGTTTATTTTATCACCCTCTAATGCAGGGAAATTTGTCTCATCGAATTGACAGTCGGCAAATCAAGCCTTAAATATGTCACCTGTCATAGGTTCCAAAAATTTAATAATTGATGCAGATTCAAATCCCACATAAATTCCCAATCTTCGTTGGGGCAGAGATATTGGAACATAAACTGCACACCCAAAAAATCTTAAATGAGAGATATTTGGTTCTTAGTCACTAACAAGTTACAAAGGGAAATATTTATTATTTGATGTTGACCTTATACGAATTAGTGCTGCAGCATGCAAAATTGCATGTCCCCAAGTAGAACTTGGCAATTTAGATCGCATAAGTAATGGTCTAGCTATTAATTTTAAGTCTCTTGATAAAAGATTCTGATTGACCATTTTGAGTATGAACATAAGCAACCAGATGTTCAATTATAATTCCAGTTGACATACAATAGTCATTAAAAGACTAGGATGTAAATTTTCCCGCATTATCCATACGAATTTCTTAATTGCATGATCTGGAAATTGTGCTCGTAATTTAATAATTTGAGCAAGCAACCTTGCAAATGGCATATTAAGAGTGAATAATAAACAAACATGCGATCAACGGGTCGATGCATCAATAAGTACCATAAAGTACTGAAATGGTCCGCTTGATGGGAAAATAGGTCACATGTATCTCCTTGAATCCGTTCTAAAAATATTGGACATTCAGTCTCAACTTTCAGTGGAGATGGTCTTGTAATAAGTTTTCCTTGAAAACAAGCAACACATGAGAGATCTTTAGACAAGAGAATATTTTTACTCTTTAATGAATGTCTATGTGAATTTTCAATGATTCTTCGCATCATTATTGAACCCGGATGGCCTAATCGATCATGCCATATTAGAAAGTTTTTCGGGTTTATTGAATTCTGGTTTATCACCATATATGATTCAACTGGATTTATGAAAGTATAATATAATCCAGAGTTGTATGATTGAAGTTTTTCCATCACTTTTTTCATTCCTGAGACCATTGACGTGATATATAAATATTCAACGTTATTTTCATTTGTCGTCTCAATATGATAACCATTTCGACTTATATCATTGAAACTCAATAGGTTTTTTTTGGACATGGTTGAGAACATTGCATCATCAATGATAAATCGTGTACCATTTGGTAACACTATTTGGGCTTTTCCATAGCCTTAAATAAGACTTGATGCACCAGATATTGTATTAACATTAGCTTTAGCTAATTTAAGATGCGAAAAATAGATTCTATCTCTGAGAATCATATGTGTTTTGAACTATCCGCCAAACATAGGGATAAACCATCATCTTTCATCCTAATTGAGATGATAATATTCATGTCTCATCAAAAGATAAATACATAAAAGTAGAAATACTTTTATTTGGAAGAGAAATAAAGCAAAAAATATGGAAATTCAAAACTTTGAATTTGATATTCATAAGTATGACATCATCTCTTGTGTCGTCTTCCATCACTGATTAATTTAACAAATTCTCCATTGACCTCTTTAAAAATAGGGAAAAGTACGAAAACATTACTTGAACTACCACGTCATTTCAAATCAAGTATCAAACTATCAAAAGTTTCAATTGAAGTACCTGAACTAACAGCTCATTTCAAATCAAGTAAGAAACTATCAAAAGTTTCAATTCAAGTACCGAACTACCAATTCTTTTCAGCTCATGTACCCACTAATCAAAAACCATATTTATTCTCTTAATAATTAGTTTTATTAAGTAAAATATTAAATGAACTATTATGTGTTAATTTTTAACCCGAATAAATAATTAAATGAAAATATTATCTTTAATTTTATCAATTGAATTATAAAACTATATAATAACCACATAAAGTATAAATATTTTCAAATGTCAAAAATTTCACCTAAATTATGCAAGTATGTTTCATAATTTTAATAAAAATTTATATGTCTTTTATTTTGAGTTGTGTGTTTCAAATTTCAATTCAATTATTTGAATCTAACGGATATATAAATTTTAATTTAGGAAATATCTTTATATCAATTAAAAAATTTGTTAAGTTATTATATAAGTAGTTATTAAAATACTCATCATTAAAAATATATAATGTTATATTGTATTACAATTATTTTTTTATATTTTTAATATTCAAATGTTAAATTAATAATAATAATTTTATGTTTCGGTACTTGAATTGAAAAGAATTGATAGTTCGGTACTTAAAATGGAACTGTTGATAGTTTAGGTACTTGGTTTGTAATGAGATGATAGTTAAGTACTTAAATTGAAACTATAGTTCAGTACTTGATTTGAAATGAGGTGGTAGTTCAGGTTATGTTTTTATACTTTTCCCTTAAAAATATAATCTCTAACATCCAAATGGATGACATTCATGTAGGTCCAAATGGGTGATATCCTTGGGATTATCACTTTGTTCAGTGGAAATTATTTTGACACATTTTGCTTTCATAGAGAATTGATAAAAATCAAGGTGTTCAGAAGTACGACCCAAATAATTTATTTATTTTCATCATTTTATTAATGATATTTTCATCTCATAACTTCACTTGTCAAGTGATTCATAACATTGTGAAATAATACTCGCGTACACTTTTTTTATAATCTTCATAATCTTGCAGTTGCAATTGTATATAATCAAAGCAAGTTTTATATCATTGTCTTTTGGTGATCGTACATCTCTTCAAATCCTTTCAAAGGAGAGAGGGATCATTGATTCTCAAATTTCATATACAATCTCTCATCGAGATGATGCCGAAGGATATTTTGGATTTAGCCATCTTTTATGAACAATTACTTTATTTCCTTCTTTTATAGTATCTTAAATATACATGACACTTAGGCGGATTTTAATATCAACAATCAACGCCGAATAATCATTTCATGCTCAAGAGTAATGAACTCGAGCTTCATAAAATTGACATTGTCAATATATGGTAAATATAATATGAATTCATTTCAAATAATAAAATGAAATAATAAAATAAATATCAGTCACATGTAAATTACATATGCATGACATATAACATGAAAATATGCATTTTTATAAACTAAAAAGAAACTCTCTTTTTTTTTGACATATAACGTTTAGCATCTTATAGGTATAAGTGAAAAAGAATAGATGATATGGATAGAACATGATTTAGCCATAAACAAAATTTAGCATGCCAACAATATTAAAAGTTATACATGAAATTAATCATTACATATGAATAAAGAAGATAAGTGTAATTTTCCCGAATGCTAGGCTTTTGAGAGTTTCCCGAATTCGGACTCAATGTTGCCATCATTGCATCATATAAAGAACAAAGAAAAATAAGATGTTGTATCCCTACCTTGAGCAACTCGTGCTGATAACGTGTTGTGAAAATATTTAGATTTGTGGATAGTAAGAGATGTAGGGACAAGGGAGAGAGGATGAGATTTGTATGTAGTGAATATGGTGTAGTCATTCAAAGTAATAAGAACATGAACACGTATGAAGAGAAAATGTACGTATAGAGAAGAGTTATAATGTTTTCATTGATTTTGATCTTTACAAATCATCCCTTTATATATGGGTACATGGACATATGGAGAGACTATTCAAAATATATTAGATCCAATATATTATAGTTTGAAAAGCATTTTGTTGAAAACGATAAGGCGAAAACAAGTGAGCTTTTAGCAAACTTGATTTCAATGAAGTACTCCGGCAAGGGTAATGTCAGGGAGCATATTATGGAAATATCTCAACTTGCTTCAAAAACTAATGGCCTTAAAGCTCGAGTTATTTGAGAACCTACTCGTGCATTTGGTGTTAATCTCTCTTCCTTCAGAGTACAGTCAGTTTAGGATTTCCTATAACTGTCAGAGAGAGAAGTGGACTCTCAATGAGCTCATTTCGTTTTGTGTGGAAGAAGAGGAGATGTTGAAGCATGATAAAGCTGCTAATTCTAAGGCTCCAGTTTTCAATACTCATATTACATGTCATTTCTGTGAGGAAACTGGACACGTGAAGAAGAAATGTCCCAAGTGGGCTAAGTATATCGCTTGGCGAGTTAAAAGGGGATTGTCTGAGCTACCGATGACCTATTGACGCTGAAAGATGCATCTATTTAGGAATAGGTCATGCGGTAGAGGAGGCAATGATAAATTTCAGATTATTAGCATTTGGTCATTTTTTGTTTGGATTTAATAGACATTCGTTTGTCGTCGATCAGGCGAAACTTAATTTATATTTCCATATTGAGCAAATTCGGTTATTCTTGTTCATTTTGGTAATAGTAAATTACTTCATCTATTAAACTCCAAATTTTTTTTGGGACCGATATGCATAGTGTTTATAATAATATGTATATGTTGGAATTTGTTCCATCATGGGATAAATCCCTACATGAGACATGAGGCTTGAGTCATTGAACGTATTCAAATCATTTAAGACTAAAGTTGAGAGACGACTCAATTTCAAAAGTAAAGGGAGTTGTACTATCTCATTGTGGTGGTGAAATCACGATAGATGTCACCAATCAAGTGAATAACGTTACATGACTATTCGATAGACACCTAGAGGAGTATAAAATTAAACTCTTAAGTACTTGGTAAGGACTATAATTAGTCATTTCAACTTACAAGAAGGACTCTAGGTGAAGCACTAAAGACAACAGTTTATATCCTTAATAAGGTACCAACCAAGTTGAACGATCCCATCAGTAAGTTAATTTTTTGGATGAGAATTGTAACATTTTTGGGGATATTGAGTTTGGGGGGAGAATTCATGTTAGAAATATTATTCTACCCAGACGGAGAATCAAAACACTATTTCTGAAGTACAAACTCAACAACCTCTTAAAATGTATAAATAAGGAATTCCTTAATGGATTTATGGAATATTCTCGTCGGTGGTACTTTAAGTTACATCCAGTGATAGTCTTGTATGATTTTGAGACAATCTTGATGGATGATTGAGTCTATCACAAGTTCAGTGGGAGTAAGGTTTAAGTTCTCACACCATAGCTAAAGGAGACAATTTAGTCTCAGTTAATACCTTGAAAATACTTAGAAAATTCAGGAATGTAGAAAAATCTCTTACGCTTCGGCTATATAGAGATTTTATGTATATTAAGGTATGTACGAATTTGGTTATTGCGTACATTGTTGGTATGTCTGGCAGACATATAAGCAACCCATGGGTGGATCATTGGGTAGCAGTCAAGAAAGGTTTTGGGTTCTTAAAAAGAACAAGAGATTAAATGCTCACATAAAGGAAATCGGATAAGTTGGAGATCGTTGGGTATTCTGATTCCGATTTCATATGATGTCAATATGGTAAAAGATCCACGTTTAGCTATGAGACATCTAATTAGGGAATATGACTGTGAATATTGTCACAAGACTGCACTTTATGGAAGGTATTGAAAGACTGTTAGTTTTATGGCATGTAGTTTGGCAAAACTTAGTATAGTTGTTCAAGCTGTTATTCGAGTCTAGCAGAGACAACTGTCTTGTAACAAGTTGAAGCAGATGGAGTGTTTCCTAATTCAGATTAGGAAACTCAGATGACCGTTGTAAGAGTAAGGCGGTTGAACATCAATGGACAGAAGTTGGAAGTTTCCAAATTCAGATTTGGAAACTTGTTTCAGCCGACGTAGCACAACTTCGCCTGAAGATATTTCCAAGATCAGTTTTGGCAAGTCGGTGCATATGGATAATCGAAGAGTTCCTTGGAGTCGGTTGCTTGCGCTTGAAGCTATCTTAGTCTAGAAGATAATCGAAGATTGCCTAATCAAGAATTGAAGATTCGAATAGAGGATTATCTACAAGGGATATGCGCAATTGATTAGGAAAGATTTCCTAAGGTTATAGGCGGTTTAGTTTAGGAATCCTAATTGCCTTAGGGTTTCTACCGCTCTATATAAGGAGGGCTAATGCTTAGGTATTAGTCAGCACTTACGGAGAAATAAATCACGCTCATACTCACTGAAGGGAGGAGGAGGCTATCGGCGGTGAACTAATCGTAACTGGTTATTCACGACGCTCGTAATCGGCTGGAGAGTTAATCGTCACTGGTTACTCAAAGGCGCTCGGATTCAATCGGTGCTGGTGCTCAGCAGATTGAACGTAGAACAACACTGAAGGTACACGCACTGCTGTTCTGTTCTGCGCATTCGGGAGAAGGCGCTGATTCTCACGGAGAATCTTTTTGGTGGATACGGAGCGGGAGCAAAGATCTAGGGGGAGACCTAGAGTGCAATTGCTAGAGTGTCCGAGGCTCAGGTTGTTTAAGAGGGATTCTGTAAACGGTAATTCCTGTACTCGCAATACTCAACTAATAGTGAATTGCTATCCACCGGGCTAGGAGACGACCACCCAGAGTAGGCTCGTTACCGCCGAACTGGGTAACAACTTTGCGTGTCGTTTATTTTCTGCACTGCATTTATTTTTCGCATAAGTTGTTCTAGCTGTTGTTCTGCACCCGACCAGAACAACATCTCATCTACCAGGGGAAGATTTCAATTGGTATCAGAGCGAATACTCGACACTTAGAGTAAGATCCGAAGGCTGGTGAGATGGATTTAAGAGAAGGACAGAACATCACGCGACCTCCTCTACTTGAAGGAAACAAATATGGTTATTGGAAAGTACGAATGAAGGCGTTTCCAAAGTCTCAAGATGAAGCCGTTTGGGAGGCTGTTGAACAAGGATGGACGCACCCAGTGGCTACGGACAAGGAAGAGAAAGTAGGCCTTCTGGCTAAAGATAAGTGGACTGAGGTTCATAAGAATGCTGAAGCGGCGAACTCTAAAGCGATGAATGCCATATTCTCAGGAGTTGATGGAAAAAATTTCAAGATGATCTCTACCTGTGAGATTGCAAAGACGGCTTAGGACATTCTACGAACTGCTCATGAAGGTACAACCAAAGTTAAAATATCTAGAATGGAGATGGTCACGTCAAAATTCGAAAACCTACGAATGCAGGAGGATGAGACGATACCTGACTTCAATACAAGGGTTCTCGATATCGCTAATGAAGCTTTCGCTCTTGGAGAACCAATGACCGAAGAGACGCTGGTGAGAAAAGTACTTAGATCTCTGACAAAGTGGTACGCTATGAAGGCTCTTGCTGTCAAGGAAGCAAACGATGTGAAGACCATGAGGTTGGATGAACTGATGGGTTCTCTTCAGACCCATGAGATGGACATGAATGGAGAAGATCAACTCGTGAAGGATAAAAGTGTTGGTCTAAAATCTGAAGTCTCAGTTGTTCCAGACAAGATGGGAGACTTATCAGAACAACAATATGCTATGTTTGCGAAAAACTTCGGGAAGTTTATGAGAAAACAATACAGCAAAGGAACTGATTCTGATCAGGGATCTAGATCAAGATTCCAAAAGGATTGTAGTTTTCAGAAGGGGAACCAATCTGGAAACTCCAATCATGACAACAAAGGCAAAGGGATACAATGCAGAGAATGTGAGGGTTATGGACATATTCAGGCTGAATGTATCAATACGCAGAAGAAGAAGAATGCATATGCAGTCAGTTGGAGTGATAGTGAATCTGATCAAGAGGGTGAGACTAATAACTTTGTCGCACTTACTTCTTATGTCAACAATGAAGAAGAAATAAGCAACGAAGTAGGGTCGGAGTCATCCTCGGAAAATCCCACCCAGCACTCAAGTTGCAGTAATAATGAAGATGTCTCTAATGAAGACTGTGCCAACAAATACCAGGAGTTGTTCCAGGAATGGCTGAAAGAAGTTGAGGTGAACAAGATTCCTCGCAGCATTCTGACCGATCTAATGAAAGAAAAGGAAGAGCTATGGGAAGAAGCTGCTGTCCTTGTCACTCAGAAGGTGGAACTTCAACAAACAATCACCGATCTTCATGCCCAGATGATTGAAGTAAAAGATGAGCGAAATGATCTTATTACTCAGAAGACTGAACTACTAGCAGTTATCTCTTCACTAAGGGTGCAGATTGAAAAGAGTCATGGTGAACATCCAGATGTCCTGACTAACCTCAAGAAGAAGAATGCTGCATTGAAACGACAAGAAGTAATTCTTCTTAATACTATAGATGCGTTAAGAATTGAGATTGAGACAGACAAGGAAACTCATGTCGAGACCTTGGAAGAACTGAATTATCTGAAGAAATCTGCCAAGATGCTCAACTCGTGTCTAGAAGACTGTCTGGGAACTGATAAGGACGTACGGACAACATTGGAGAAAGCTGAACCTAGCACATATGTTGTTCCAGAAGAACATCTCGCACGAAGAAACTCTGGTTGGTCCAGCACAAAGCGGCAGAACACACGAAGGTGCTTCTACTGTAATCTAGTGGGTCATCTCAAGTCAAGATGCCCTCACTTCCACCAGTTCCTCAGGAAGTTGAGTCAACGTCATGAGGTATCAAAACCCCTCATGGAGAAAGTATGGAAAACCAAACAAAAAGGGGATGTATGCCATGTTGCCTTCGGTTCCGCAAGTCTTCCGGAGATGCAAAGATGGTATTTTGACAGTGGATGTTCTAGACACATGACTGGCAATCCTGAGTTTCTAACTAACGTTGAAAGATTCGAAGGCAAATCTGTGACTTTTGGAGATGGAGTAGAAGGCAGGGTTCTCGGAAGAGGAACATTGAAGGTTCCAGGCCTGCCTAGTTTAACCAAGGTTTTTCTCGTTGAAGGCTTGCAGGCAAATCTAATCAGCATAAGCCAGTTATGCGATAGGGATAACCGTGTCCAGTTCACACAGGACAAGTGTATCGTGCAGAACAACCAATTCAAATTGTTCTCACTGGAAGGAGAGCCTCAAACAACTGTTATTTAGTGGATTTTGGTCTACCCACTGCTATGACTTCATACATACCGAGTAAAGACATAAAGACTCCTGTCAGGCAGATGCAGGCTCATTCACCAGGTGGGGTTACATGTCTTCCAACCTCTGTGAAGACTTCTCACTTTAAGAATGTTAGAAGAAGGCTCAAGCACTGTTTTCATCGTGTGAAGACGCCCACAGCATGGGTTGATTGTCACAACCATGGCTATGTTCGAAGGGGTGTTAACACGAAGGGAAGCTACGCCAACTATGCAAGATCTGACTTTGAGAGCTGTTACACCAAGATGATGTGGAAGAAGTTGATGCTGAGAGAAGTTGATATTGAGGGAAGTTACACCAGGAAGCTGTTGAAAAAGTCGATTCTGGAACAATACAGGTTAGAACAAGAGATGATGAACAACATTTGGATTCAGACACCTAGATCCTCACCGGATCTGTGTGTCACCAACAACTAAGTTGTTTCAGCACATGTCCGTCAGCTAGAGCCAGAAGGAGATATGTTTAGGGCTGACGTGGAAGGCAGTGGCTGGTACAAGAAGAAACGGTTGGTCTACCAAAGATATTCAAAAATACTCAAATATTTTTTTAACAGTGTAAAGTGACGTGGCAGCCTGGGAGTCGCGAGAAGATATTTATGTCTTGCCAAAATAAGATGGAGTTTCTAAAAATCAAAATTCGCTCAATTCAAATGTTCGTGTCTCGCTCTTTCTCTCCCGACAAAACCCTAGACGAAGCTTGCCGAAGTTCATCAATGGTAGTCACGAGGAAGAACAAGGTGTCTAAAGCAGTGATGGTTGAAGCATCATCGAAGACTGTTGATGATCCAAAGATGGTCAATGAAAACCCCAAGAAACCTCTTTCTACCAAAGAACCAGCAAAGAAGACATCACAAGAGGTAACTGCTAAAATTTCCAAATCTACTAAAGCAAGTTGTCTTAGTTCGTCTGGTGGGTCTTTGGAAGGCTCTAAAGTGGTTGTAGAAAAGCCAAAGGGTGTGGCTACCGTGCAGGGGAGAGTTCTCCTGTGGAAAAGGGCATGAGGATTAAGTTAGTCGCTCGAAAGAAAACACCTGTGAAAGGAAAGTTTAGAGTTGTGAAACGAAAGGTGGTTGTTTCTAAATCTGATGAAGAAAAATCAGGTGAAAAAGATAAAGTAGATGTGGCCGAGATAGATATTAGTGAAGAGAAGCAGAGTGATGCTTCTGCTGAGAGTTCTGATGAGGAAGAACCAGAAGAAGCTGAAAGTACTGGTTCAGAGGAACAGGCAGATCATGCGAAAGTAGATACTGAGGTGCCAATCATTGAGGAAAAAGAGCTTTCCCAGAATAAGTCCAATGAAGTTGATGATTCCTTGCAAAGTCTGTTTGATGCTGTTGAGCACTATGTTGAAGAAGAATTCAACTCTAAAATTACTGAAGAGGGTGAAGTCAATCAATCAGATCAAGCGGTTGTGAATGAAGAGATAGAGGAGCAGTGTAAGGTATCTGAAGATGAATCAATCAAGCTGTCCGACTTAGCCAAAGAAATTCAGAAAGATGTTCCAGCAAGTAAGGAACATGTCGCCAAGTCAATGCCAGCATCAAGGTCAAAGAAAGCACCAAAGAAACGGAAGGCGTCTGCTCCTACCTCTGTGGAGATTCCAGTTTTGGTTGACTCCTCTGCTCAAGAGAAGGTTGGTGCACCTGCAGCAAAGAAAGCTAAGACAAGTTCTCCTGCTGGGAAGATAAAAGAAAAAGGTAAGAAAGTCCAGTTTGAATCTGGAGTTGTGGTGAATGGTGTGTGGTTTGTGTCAGACGATCATGCTAAGAAGTGGGAATTTGTTCAAAAGAGGAAGATCGTGGCTGAAAGGGTGTTGGAGGCTGACAAATATGCAGCCAAAGAGATTGTAAGTCTGATCAAAGAGTTTGACTTGTGGCCATCAGTGTCAATGGCAAAACCGTTTGCAGCTAATCTGGTAAGGGAAGTTATTGTGAATCTCCCAGAAGGCTTTGCTGAAATTGAGAATGCCTCCTTCGGTATGGCTAGTGTGAGAGGCAAGATGGTGGTCATCACTCCAGATAGTATCAATGACTTCCTTGGAATTGAAGCCGGAACTCTGAATATTGGAGAGAACCCCAATTGGCACAAGATTGCAGCTGCTCTTACAGGCGGTGTTCGTTCAAGGTGGTCTACCATGTCTTTTCCAGTCAAGGACCTGTCTTCAAAGCACTCCTTGCTCCACAGCATTGCAGTTCACAACTGGATGCCGAACAACCATCACACAACTCTTGGCCGATCAATGGGAGCCTTTCTGAAGTCCTTAGGAGCTGGAAAGAAAATTGACCTTGGTCGTCTCATATTTGATCAGATTGCTGGCCATGCTAGCTCCATCAGGGTCAATCATCCTATTGGGTTCCCATCACTGATTCATCAACTTGTTGTGGCTCAACATCCAGATATCCTAACATGTCAAGATGTGTTGACTGGCTCTCCAAAGGTTTTTCTTGCAGATCACAAGCATTTCTCTGGAAAGCATATTGTTGATCTAGACCTGGATGCTACTGTCAAGCCAAAGAAGAAGTTTTCTGAGACAACTATGGAGGAATTGAGTGCTCCTGTTCCATCGGCCACTCGAAGAAAGATTATCACGCATCTTGAAGAAGAGCTTGCTGATGCTAATGAAAGAATTGTGCTACTCATGGCAAGAAAGAAAAAGATCACGAAGCTTTTGGTTGGACTTCGCTATCCCGAGGAAGAAGATGAAGCTGTCTCAGCTGATGATGAAGCTAGTGCGGACTCTGACTACTAGCTCCTGGTGATATTTTCTGTTTTTTTAACAATCGTATCTGTTTGTTGAACTCTAGTTGTGTTTATCTTTTTGGTGCTCCCTTGTCAATTTGGGGCAAAAAGGGGAGTAGTTTCGGAGTTTGAAAGCTCCTTAAAAGATTCAGTTGTGCTTGGTATGTGTTTATGCTGAGAGTTTGAAATCTCTTTAAAAGATTCATCGTATGCTTAATTTTTGTTCAGAGTTTGAAATCTCCTCAAAGATTCAAGTCAGTAGCTTAGTTAGTAGCACAGCTTGGGAGTTTGAAATCTCCTCAAAGATTCAACTGTAATAGTAGTACAGGTAGATTACAGTAGGTAGTTTTGCCAAAAATGTCAAGGGGGAGAACTTAGTATAGTTGTTCCTTATGGCATGTAGTTTGGCAAAACTTAGTATAGTTGTTCAAGCTGTTATTCGAGTCTAGCAGAGACAACTGTCCTGGAACAAGTTGAAGCAGATGGAGTGTTTCCTAATACAGATTAGGAAACTCAGATGACCGTTAGAAGAGTAAGGCGGTTGCACATCAATGGACAGAAGTTGGAAGTTTCCAAATTCAGATTTGGAAACTTGTTTCAGCCGACGTAGCACAACTTCGCCTGAAGATATTTCCAAGATCAGTTTTGGCAAGTCGGTGCATATGGATAATCGAAGAGTTCCTTGGAGTCGGTTGCTTGCGCTTGAAGCTATCTTAGTCTAGAAGATAATCGAAGATTGCCTAATCAAGAATTGAAGATTCGAATAGAGGATTATCTACAAGGGATATGCGCAATTGATTAGGAAAGATTTCCTAAGGTTATAGGCGGTTTAGTTTAGGAATCCTAATTGCCTTAGGGTTTCTACCGCTCTATATAAGGAGGGCTAATGCTTAGGTATTAGTCAGCACTTACGGAGAAATAAATCACGCTCATACTCACTGAAGGGAGGAGGAGGCTAACGGCGGTGAACTAATCATAACTGGTTATTCACGACGCTCGTAATCGGCTGGAGAGTTAATCGTCACTGGTTACTCAAAGGCGCTCGGATTCAATCGGTGCTGGTGCTCAGCAGATTGAACGTAGAACAACACTGAAGGTACACGCACTGCTGTTCTGTTCTGCGCATTCGGGAGAAGGCGCTGATTCTCACGGAGAATCTTTTTGGTGGATACGGAGCGGGAGCAAAGATCTAGGGGGAGACCTAGAGTGCAATTGCTAGAGTGTCCGAGGCTCGGGTTGTTTAAGAGGGATTCTGTAAACGGTAATTCTTGTACTCGCAATACTCAACTAATAGTGAATTGCTATCCACCGGGCTAGGAGACGGCCCCCCAGAGTAGGCTCGTTAACGCCGAACTGGGTAACAACTTTGCGTGTCGTTTATTTTCTGCACTGCATTTATTTTTCGCATAAGTTGTTCTAGCTGTTGTTCTGCACACGACCAGAACAACATCTCATCTACCAGGGGAAGATTTTAAAGACCATTTAGGATATTGTGACAATAAATCTACAGTATGCTCCAATAAAGTATAGAGTGGTCAGATTTCTATTGAGCACTTTGGGACAAAACTCCATGATTATCACCGAAGGTCTTTCATGAGCATGGTTGCTCACCTGTGTGTAATCAAATTTTGAGGATATCCGAATTTTTAGTGGGAGTTTGTGTCATGATCATGTCTTGCTCTATGTTGTATATGGATCCTATACATTTAAGTTCTGCAGAAATAAAGTGTACATTGCACTCTGTTGTATTTTGGTTTGAGGATTGATCTCCATATGTAAAGGTGACCAGTTGGAAATAGGGATGTGCAGATCACAGTTCATGTAATTTCCATGCTACACATCCATGATTGATCTGTGTCATTTGGTTATACTGATATACGTGACAATTTCGATCCCGTAACGATTAATGCTACGAATGCTAGTTATACTGATGGTTTGGTATGACAAACTTCAAACACATTGAAACACATGTTCTCAGCTTCTATTTAAATATCTTACAAATGAACATAATAAGTAGGGGTGGACAAAACCCGACCCGATCCGATAACTCGGTCCGATCCGGTCCACTTAATGTCGGGTTAGGGTCCACTTAACGAACCCGGTATAATTTTCGGGTCGGGTTAGGTTTGAGGCTCGGGTTACCCGATTTCATAAGTAATATAAAAAATACTAGATTTTTAATGAGATTCAAACCTTATACCTCATATGAATACAAATTTATTTGTGTTCTCGTGATATATCACACTACATATGAATATGTAATTGATTTGCAATGAAAAATAAAACTGTAATACTAAACTTTAAAGTATTTATATCATGATAGATGACCATGAATGTTTTATGCCTTTTAAAAATTTTAGTTTTAGGATCGGGTTCGGATTCACATAATTGACCCGGTCTTTCGGACCTGGTTAGAGTTCGAATAAAAGACCCGATCATTATTTCGGACCGGATTAGTACCAAACACAACCCGTCCCCGTCCACCCCTAATTATTATTATTATTATTATTATTATTATTATTATTATTAACGTCCACCCCTAATTATAAGTGCTGAGGTTATTAATTAACGGCACCGTCAATAAGAATGGCCAACAACTAATACGACGAGTCATTCTGAAATCGAAGCCGTTGATTAGTCGATGACACACACAATCCAACGGACGAGATGCATTTCGACCTCAAATGGAACACGCACCACTGGTGCGTTGATGTATCTCCACGCCAAGAATCGTACAACCTCCGTGCGCCGCGCGTCTTTCTTCAACAAACTCTCGCCGAAATCCGGCTTGAATTCGTCGTCAATTTCTTCCTGACAATCGGTCGCTTGGACCGTACTGGTTACTGTTTTCAATTTCGCAGTTCGCTGAAAGTCTGAAATTGCGCGAAATGGCTACGGTTTCAAGAGAGGGAGTGCATCCATGGACGTATGCTTCCTCCGGTGTTTCGAACAATACAAACGCGGTTGGAGAAGGCGATGATGATTCGAGTGCGAGGTCGGAGATGTCTGATGTTGACTTAGGTTTTGCGGAACGGGCTGTATCTGCTGCTGGAGCTGCTGTTATATCTGCGATTGTTGTTAATCCTCTCGATATTGCCAAGGTATCGATTGTTATGTTAGCGTTGAAGATGAGTATCGAATCAGAAGCTTATTTGTTAGCTTTGTAGACTACGTTGAGTACTTGAGTTTCTTTTTTTCGGATGTGTTTTATGATAGTCATCCTAGCTATGGAATTTGAATGAGAATATATGATGTTCAGTAATACATGCCTCCATGGACTGGATGCAGTCCTTAGGCCTGTTGGTAATGAATAGTTGGTGTTCATTACTTCACTTGTTATTCTAATATCTGTGTTATGTACTTATGTTGTTGTTAGTCTTTTGTAGCTTGCAACAATAGGTGATTCACTGATTACTTACTATATCGACTGATTACAGACAAGGCTGCAAGCTCAGGCTGCAGGAGTTACATATAATGGTGTCTGCCGTGTGACATCTTTTGAAAAAAATACGGTACTTGATTCCTGAAAAATTATAGATTTCTTTCATTTTTAACGTGTGGATTTATAGTTGCCAATTACCATTCATACAACTTTGTGATTTGTAATTTTTCACATTGTATTGGTCAATGAATTTGAGATCACCAATGAAATAACACCATCACTTACTGTGCTCTAGTTTATTCACACATCCTAGGGCAATTTGAGCTGTACAACCTGTAATGCTGACAAAACTGTGTACAAGTTGTGTTCTAGTAACTATTTGACTCTTGCACACTAAGTTATGTTTATCTTATTATTTAGGTCGTACCAGACCTGAGCTGCATACAGTCACATACTCGCACTGCTCCTGGCAGAAAGCCTATTTGCCCTCCGGACTGCTTTCAATATAAAGGAACATTGGATGTCTTTTCTCAAATCATACGCCAGGTTTGATATACGCCTTGAGTTCGTATTCACTCTTTTGACAGTAAAATATATACTTGTAACCAATTCCATTTCTTGCATTATGTTGTTTTTGCAAGTTATGCATATAGATGCTTACTATGGATCTCACAGGAAGGATTTTTGAAATTATGGCGAGGAACTAATGCTAGCTTAGCATTGGCTGTGCCCACGGTGAGTTTTAAAGTCTGTTAGTCTCTTCGGCTCTCATTCTATGAAGCAACATGACTCCACCCTACTAAAACTTTTACACCTACTTTTGAAATGAATTATTTAAGTAAACCAGGTGGGAATCTACTTGCCTTTCTATGACATTATTCGGAATTACATGGAGGAGTTCACAAAGCAGAATACTCCAAGTTTGGCTCCATACAGTCCATTCTTGGCAGGCTCAGTGGCTCGCTCCTTAGCTTGCATTTCATGCTACCCTATTGAACTTGCAAAGACACGTATGCAGGTAGCACACATTGGGGTTTGTTTGATTATACTTCTTTTTTATGTATAGAAAATAGATATGTAAGCTGTCTTCATGAGCACGGTACTTGTGCATTAATGAGAAAGAAAAGGACATAGATAAATTTGTTTCAAAAGCATGGGTTCCAGAATCATATATATAATAAGATGTCAGTTGCATACATTCTTTAACTACTCAAAACAATCAAAATGAAAAAAGAAAATCTTATATGTTACCTATTGAGTCTTGACTGAATGAATTTTTTGGGATTAGCAACAGATTGATTTTGGTGGTTTGCTTTATCAGGCTTTCAAAGATAAACAAACTGGCAAGAAACCTCCTGGTGTGTGGAAGACACTGATTGAAGTCATCGCCCCTCTAAAAAGGACAACTAACCTCCAAGGCTGTAAGTTTATTTTATTGTAGAAATTATATGCATTCAATAGACAAGAAATTATGAGAAACCAAAACTTTATGTATCAAAAGATTTTGTTTTTTTAGCTTTATTTATGTACTTAAACTAGCTTTGGATCTTCAATCCTAGCCACTCTCGTTTCTTATAATTTGGCCGAAACAGATATGAGCTTATCGTTCCTTATACTTGTGTTGGATTTTTAGTTTGTGATAATAATTGCCATAGCAAAATGCTTGGCATGTGGAGTTGCTTTGTGAATTCTTGTTTGTACAACTTGTTTCTATGCTAGATTTGGTTTGAATGGCACTATTCAGAAATTAAGGTTAGCTTGTTTAAGTGAGAAGAAGGTTGGAGGTCCCAAGTTTTAGGTGATGAATTTTCAAGATGCTCTATCTAAGAATCAGAGTTTGTGAGTTAATTTCGGATAAGAGAATATGGTGCCACTTTCTGATCATAAGATACATTTATGTACTCGGTATTTGCTTGTTTACTAAATTGTTTTCAACAACAAATCGCATGTAACAGTTCGGAACTATAGGATTTTGTGGACTGGATTGGGAGCTCAACTTGCTAGAGATGTTCCTTTCTCTGGAATCTGCTGGTCGACCCTAGAGCCAGTGAGTCCTGTACTAACTTAAATATTGTTGTTTGCCACACCATCAGAAATTTGTTAGTTGTTCTTGGAATGCTATATCCTTTTGCAGATCAGGAGAGGAGTGTTTGGTTTGATGACTGATAAAAGCAGTGCAACCAGTGTCTTTGGTGCAAACTTCAGTGCTGGTTTTGTTGCAGGCAGCCTTGCAGCTGCGGTTACCTGCCCGCTAGATGTTGTAAAAACACGTAGGCAGATAGAGGTAAACTTCAAACTTTCGTAAGTAACATTTATACGTACTTAAGATCATCCTGGAATATATCATTGTAATCTGGTTCTGTTTTTCATGCCAGTGTCCATATCACATAGTAATAAACTGAACTGAAGATGAAAGAGTACGTTCAGTGTTTGTTAAAAATTTAAAATCATCTCTTTGATTGTTCTCAGAAGGATCTTTCCAGGGCTCTAAGGATGACTACAAGACTGACATTGGCAGAAATTTGGAGGTAAACTCTAAACTATAAAAAAAATAATGCAGGCCATATGTTGTACATTTGTTATCCATGTATTAGGTCTTTGGTGAAGCAGGTTCAATCGTCTTACTTCACTGGTTTTACAGTGGACGAGCAACTAGAAAATGAAATAGATCAACAAGTTAGAACAAAGAGCTGCATCGAAATTGAATGGCTTAATAGAGAACTAATATATGAATTTGTTGTGTTAGTGTGGTATTTCCATGACGTTGCCTGGTATGCTTGAAACAGAGATGGAGGGATCAAGGGCATGTTCACAGGCGTTGGCCCTCGAGTTACTAGAACAGGCCCTTCAGTTGGCATTGTGGTCTCATTTTATGAAGTAATGAAGCATTGCTTACACCAACATAGGCACCCAGATAAGGATTCAAAGTAATCACCACAACTTCCATGTATCTTTCTCAAGCAAAAGACCAGCAGATGTTATTGCTCACCTACTCGAGCAAGCTAGCACCAAGCGAAGCCATTACCCTTAAGCCCTTCAATTATTGTGGGCGAGTTACATAGTTTTGTTTCTAACTGAAAACAACCACATGGGGAGAGTTGCTACAAGTACCTCATCTCCTCACTGTAGACAACTGTATAATCCATATATTATTATTTGCTGATTTGCCAGATTGTAAATTTATGTATCAATGAAATTTATGAAACAATGTAACATAGACACATAGCAATGGTTAAAGAAACTGAGAAATTTATTAAATAAAATGAACTTTTGAAGTGAATGGCAACAATAATGATTTACAAAAAAAAAAGTGAATATCAAATTCCTGACTCAGAATAAATTGAAGGAGGAAGAGGCATCCAATGGGTGAATGAGATAGGTAAGCACCAGAGCAGCCAGCATCAGCATGTATGCAATCCCTTGGTCAATTGAAGTTCCTGAAAATAAAAAAACCATTCATTGTTTAGATCTGAGAAATAATTGTAATTTGAAACAATATATAAAAAGCTTAGAGAATCACAGATCTGAAAAATTAAGCAATTTCAAAAGGCAGCATTACCGTCGCTAGTAGGCGAAGGAGCTGGCGCCAGCGATTGCGCTTGCGCAGATGGCGAAACCAAGACGAGCACCAATCCGAGAATAACAGAGAATCCAACAAACATTCTCGACATGTTCATCATTTTAATTTCCCCAAATCAAACCCTACGAACTCCTTGTAGGTACGAGAAGAAGAAGAAGAGAGATTTGAGAAGCGTCCGAAGACGATACTATAAAAAATCGTCTCCCGGATTTCTCTCGAAGGTCAGATGAGATCCGTTGAGGCAACGAATACAAAGATTTATAGTAGCTTGAAATTGTGGTAGGGGAGGGATAGAGAGAGAGAGAGAGAGAGAGAGAAGCGGACAGCACGATACAACGATGCGAGCAGAGCCAGAGAGAGAGATAATAATTAATGAAAGCGAACAAAATTGGGACCCAATCTTTTACTGTATAAAATTAGCAACAAATTATATTTTTTTTAATTTTCGTCGTATCGTAATCGTTTTATTCTGAATTTTGAAAAGTGTCTACCTTACCCATGTGCAACCGCTTGCGACAGTCTGTCAGCATAACTTTTGTCCCTAGCTAGACCACAGCAACTGTTACACTTCATCGCTGCTAACTTGACATGTATACCGTTACACAATCGGCCGTTTAGATTTTAATAATCTTATTTTTCAAATCTAAATTTGAATCAAGAATACCCACAAATTTCATCAGTAATGCCGCCTTTCCAATTCCAATTTTTGTGACTTTGTGTTATGGTTATCTATTTTTTGAATTTCATTATATTGTATAAATCATTATTTTTATTATTATATTTTATGGTTTTAGATCAAATAAAAATTATAGTTAAATATAAAAACTACAAATCAAATAAGAATTCGACTAATTTGAGACCAATCATAATTCGGGCACATTTTGTAAATAAAAAATTAAAACAAACTTATTTAAAAATACATAATAGATGAGAGGGTACAAACGTTCTAAAAAAATAACGTCGTTAACGGCATATTAGACCTTGGATGCTTCAAACGAGTGCAGGAAACAGACTAAAGATCCGATGGAGACGAGCTATACGTCGTTGCGTAGCTAACTCAAAGCTATATAACTCTCTAGTTCATACCCAGAGCAGTAAAAGTAGTTTACAAGGTCGAAACACGAGTCAAAGTGAGCGCATCTGCAGAATTCGTAGCGGATTACATTGGTGTATGCCTTCAGCAAGTTTTTCAACCTTTTAAATGACCTCATCTGCTATTGGTGTGAGCAAGAGAGTTGCAGAGCTTTGAGTTAGCTACGTAACGATATATAGCTTGTCTATGTCGGATTTTTCATTTGCTCCTAGCACTCAATTGAAACAACAAAAGTCTAATATGTCATTTGTAGTGTCAATTAAGTCTGAACATTTATGCATTGAGTCTGATCATTAAGCTTTCACTCGTGTTTTTCCACCTTCTAAACGACATCGGCTGCTCTCGGTGTGAACTAGAGAGTTATAGACCTTTGAGTTAGCTACGCAACGATACATATCTTGCCTCTATCGGATTTTTTATTTGCTCCCATTAGTCAATTGAAACAACAAAGGTCTAATATGTAAATTGTGGTGCCAATTAAGTCTGAATATTTATGTATTAAGTCTAATCATTAAGCTTGCACTCGTGTTTCGACCTTCTAAACGACCCCGTCTGCTCTCGGTGTGAACTAGAGAGTTGTAGAGCTTTGAGTTAACAACGCAACGATATTTAACTTGCCTCTATCGAACTTTTCACTTGCTCACAGCACTCAATTGAAACAACAAAGGTCTAATATGTCATTTGTGGTGCCAATTAAGGTCGAAAATTTAAGCATTAAGTCTGAACATTAAGCTTCACTCGTGTTTCGACCTTCTAAACGATCTCGTCTGCTCTCGATGTGAACTAGAGATCTGTAGAGCTTTGAGTTAGCTACGCAACGATATATAGCTGCCTCTATCGGATTTTTCATTTGCTCCCAGCACTCGATTGAAACAATAAAGGTCTAATATGACATTTGTGGTGCCAATTAAGTCTGAACATTTATGCATTAAGTTTGTGTTTCGATCTTCCAAACACCCTCGTCTGCTCTCGGTGTGAACTAGAGAGTGATAGATTTTGAGTTAGCGACGTAATGATATATAACTTGCCTCTATCGGATTTTTCATTTGCTCCTAGCACTCAATTGAAATAACAAAGGTCTAATATTCCATTTGTGGTGTTAATTAAGTCTGAACATTAAGATTTCACTCGTGTTTATGAAATTATATCCCCTGTTCAAGCAAGTGTTCTAGGTCGTGTTTGGACAGACCTTGAACTCTCTACACAACAGTTCAACACAACAGAACAAACAAAGACAGGAGCACGCACGGAATGATAACCCAGTTCGGCCAGGCCTACTCTGGGGGGTTTCCCACACCCGGAAAAGGGACAACAAATCTTTATTACGAGTTTAGGGCACAGGAGGTCTTACACTTACACAACACCTTTGCTTGTAATAGCCTCACCACTAACACTCCGTCTCTCAGATTTGTAACCGAGGTTCGTCGCAACTCTCCTCGATCCCCTTCGTCCAGATCTACTATCCGAACGTTCTCGAACTTCACTTGAAGCTCGGATGCTTTCTCTTGAAAGCAAGTTGTTCCCCTTTGTTGTGTGCGCAGTATGATCACTTCCAGGCAGTCTGAGATGCACTTGCTAAGACTGCACTTACACCGATGAGTTTCTGGTAGAGAGAACTCAAACGGCTGTCGCTTCTTCTCCAATCAGTAGAGTTTTCCTCGTGTTTATTTTCTCAGCAGAAGCGACAGGAATTAGGGTTGCCCTTGCATTGTATTTATGCTTGGACGAAACCCTAATTCACACAAGATAAACTCCATCAAATATTTCGGGAATATTCCCAAATATTCTGAAGCGTATCTCACAAAGCGGAAGAAGGAATATATGAGTAACCTTCTTCATCAAGTCAGCCACGTCCTCTTCATGCAAATATTTGACGCTCGAAAAACTTGCTGACCAATCTCCAAATATTCGAATCTAAAGATCCTCGATCTTTCAGAATCTTCCACGAGACAAGACAAACCCACCTTGCCAAGTCAGACACCGGTTTAGAGTAAATATCCATTCGAATATCTGGAGATCGAATGCATCGCTGGCCGTCTTCAAATCGAAAAGATATTGGATCCAGAACCTTCCGGAGAATATCTTCTGCGTCTGCTCTACGCTGTACAGAAGAGTCAGAATGTGTTCGTACTCTTCCTGAACATTTCCTCGAACAGTTCTAAAGCCGTTTTGCCAAACAGTATGCCATTCATGGGAACATCAATCTCCCCCTTGGCATTTTTGGCAAAACCAAATCTGCGATCTGTCTAGGCTTTAGACACACTAGCCAGAGCCATCCAAACTTCTCCCCCTTTTTGCCACAAACTGGCAAGGGTCAAATCCTCCAATCTGGTCTTCTCGATAATAGGAACCTGATCTGCTCCCCCTCAATCAAGGCCTGATTATCTCTTCGATCAACTGATGATCTGTACCTTTAGTCAAAACTCCTTTTTGGAGCAGTTCCAATCCGTGTAGTCAGTGCACCAAAATCTTTCACTCAGTCAACCACTTTCGTGTGGTATCTTTGAGAGCAAACTAAACACCTTTCTGAAAAGTGACGACTGAGGGATCCTCAACAGATATAGCAGGGACCTTATGATTGCTTTTCTTGTCGCGGACGACTCCCCCTGCAGACTTGCTCTCCCCCTCAGAGTCAACGAGGAAGGCGACTTCAATCTCAATATCAGAAGGATCTAAGTGTAGCCTTTATACGGACTTCATGGAAACCCTCTTGAACAACATCTGGTGAATCAACCGAGATATCACCAACAATTCCAACTGTTCCCTCTTCAACCGCTACGATCAGGGACAATCAACTCTTGACATAGCAGGAGCAAAAAGGCATCCTCCTATTGTAGGTCCTCAACGACAATTATCAGTGTCTTTGTATAGATCTTCCATCCCATCATCTTCCTTATCTGAACCTGATTTTATACTCATAGTACCAGTTCGCTGCTCGTCAGGGCCCCAATCATAGCACAACTGGCTTCACCTGGATACTTTCCGCCTTCCACCATCCAGAGTAAACAGGACACTTCTTATGTCCGAGACAATTTCTTCCATTGAAGATCCATAGCCAGAGAAACTATCCTAATCATCCCAGTAGATTTTCGAAGAGAAACAGGATATATTTCAAAAACTCATACTGATTGTCCCAGCCCCTTGCATGAGTGATCAGTCCAACTGTTTAGCTGGAGTTTCGCATCTGACTGACCACTGGCTGGAACACTTAGTTCTCGACAACACACAGACCCAAAGAGGATCTGAGTGTTTCAAACTGGGCAGCATCAAGCGGTTTGGTAAAGATATCAGCTAATTGCTTGTCCGTTGTGACATGCTGCAGAGTGACAACCTTCTCTTCAACCAGTTCTCTGATGAAGTGATGCCTGATGTCGATGTGCTTCGTCCTGGAGTGCTGAACCGGGTTTTTGGAAATACTGATCGCGCTCATATTGTCACAGTACAATGTCATCTCTTTCTGCTCAACTCCGTATTCAGATAGCATCTGTTTCATCCATAGGAGCTGAGTGCAGCAACTTCCTGCAGCGATGTATTCTGCTTCGGCCGTAGAGAGCGAGATGCTGTTTTGTTTTTTGCTAAACCATGAAACCAAGTTGTTTCCCAAGAAGAAACATCCTCCAGACGTGCTCTTCCGATCTTCAGCGTTTCCTGCCCAATCAGCGTCACAGAAGCCAACCAGGTGTGGATTGGTGTCTTTGGTGTACCAGATCCCAAATTCAACAGTCCCGCACACATATTTTATAATTCTTTTAACTTGCAGAAGGTGACTTTCCTTTGGTTCTGACTGGAACCTTGCACAGACTCCGACTGCATATGATATATCCGGTCTGCTGGCGGTTAAGTACATGAGACTTCCAATCATGCTTCTATATAGAGTCTGATCAACTTTGACTCCAGCCTCGTCTTTAGAGATCTTTAAATGAGTTGCAGCAGGTGTTCGTTTGTGACTTGCCTTTGCAAGATCAAATTTATTAATCAGGGTCTTGGCATACTTACTTTGTGAGATGAATATCCCATCCTCTTTCTGTGTCACCTGCAATCCCAGAAAGTAGCTCATCTCTCCTACCATGCTCATCTTGAACTCTTTCTGCGTCTGATCCACGAACTGATCTACCAGTGTCTGAGTGTTCGAACCGAACACAATATCATCAACATAGATTTGTGCGATAATAAAATCTGACCTTGTGTGTTTGACGAACAAGGTCTTGTCCACTCCTCCTCGCACATATCCATGGTTGATGAGAAACACTGTGAGTCGCTCATACCAGGCTCTGGGCGCCTGCTTGAGACCGTACAGGGCCTTCTTGAGGCGATACACATGAGCAGGGTGATGCGGATCCTCAAATCCTTTTGGCTGAGACACAAAAACCTCTTCATTTAGAAGTCCATTTAGGAACGCACTTTTAACATCCATCTGAAACAGACGAAACTTCAGATGACACGCAAGGGCAAGTAGCAGGCGAATGGCTTCAAGTCGTGCGACAGGGGCGAAGGTTTCATCAAAATCAATCCCCTCTATCTGAGAAAACCCCTGAGCCACAAGCCGAGCTTTATTTCTAGTGATATTTCCTGATGTATCTGATTTGTTCTTAAAGATCCATTTTGTGCCGATAACGTTTACACCATCAGGTTTTGGAACTAAGTCCCATACGTCATTGCGGGCAAATTCCTCCAGTTCTTCCTGCATGGCGAGAACCCAATACTCATCAACTAGTGCTTCCTTTACGTTCTTGGGCTCAATTGAAGACAGAAAGCATGAGCAGGCAGCGAGTCTTCTGTAATTTCCACGAGTTTGAATTCCATCACTAGGTGCACCAATGATCTCAGAGATTGGGTGGTCTCTGGAGATTCGACGAGAGGGTTGTAGTGCAGCACGATCCTCTTGAGTACTAACCTCTTCACCCACAACAGAGGAAGAGTCCCCAATGGCATTATCAGCAATACGAGTATCTTCTGTCGAGTCAGTCACAGTCGGAATGGGCAGTGTCACTGCTTCAGGTGCTGTTCCAACTGGTTCAATAGCTGTCGTGACACCCCCTGTCGAGTCAGTCTCAGTAGAATGAGAGGGTGGAACAGTGCCAGATGCTGTTCCGGCAGCTTCGTCAGCATCATCTGGGGCAGTAAGATCAACAACGTCATCCTTGATCTTGACATTGATAGACTCCATAACTGTTTCTGTGCGTTTGTTGAACACCCTGTATGCTCGACTGTTCGAGGAATATCCAAGGAAGAATCCCTCATCACTCTTAGGATCAAGCTTCTGTCGGTACTCGCGGTCATTCAAAATGTAACACTCACTCCCAAAGATGTGAAAGTACTTGACTGTGGGCTTCTTCCCTTTCCAGAGTTCATAGCAGGTCATCTCCGTACCTGTGCGTATTGTCACCCGGTTTATAATGTGGCATGCCGCGTTCATTGCTTCTGACCAGAACTTCAGGGGAATCTTCTTGGCATGGATCATTACGCGAGCCATTTCCTGAATTGTGCGATTTTTCCTTTCAACAAGCCATTTTGCTGAGGAGTGATTGCAGAAGAAAACTGATGGGCAATTCCGTGTTTAACACAGTAAGAGGTCATAGTGGCATTCTTGAATTCTGTGCCGTTATCACTCCTGATACTTACCAGGCGTTCTCCGCTGGCTTCTCTTTCTCTCTGGAGAAGGGTAGCAAGTTCAATGAACTGAGGTGCAGCTGCAAACTTGTCTCGAAGGAATCGGGTCCATGAAAACCTGGTGAAGTCGTCCACACATACCAGGACATACTTGTTGCCACCGTAGCTCTCAACCTGCATCGGCCCCATAAGATCCATATGGATTAGTTCGAGCGGTCTGCTGGTACTGATCTGGGTGGTGTTCGAATGCGATGCTTTAGTCTGTTTACCGATCTGGCATTCTCCACATAAGACATCTATGTCTCCTTTAACCTTGGGCATTCCTCGGATGAGACCAGACGTGCTGAGCTTCTTCAGAGTTTTGAGATTCAGATGACCCAGTCTCCTGTGCCAGAGTGACATCTCATCTGCTTGACTAGAAAGACACGTAGCTGTTCTGGCAGAACCTATAAGATAACAGTCGTTGTCTGCTCTACAACCTTTCATCAGCGTCCCTCCTTCCTTGTTCAGAACATGGCAGGAGTCATGAGTGAAATGAACGTGAAATCCTCCATCACAAAGTTGGCTGATACTAATGAGATTCACTTTCAGTCCTTCAACTAGAAGGATGTCATTGAGTACAGGAAGATCCGGAACCTTCAATGTCCCACAGCCGATCACCTGACCCTTTCCTCCATCACCGAATGTAACGAACTGCCTCTTCGTGACAGGTCGAATATGAGTGAGAAACTTGGAGTTACCTGTCATATGTGCAGAGCATCCGCTGTCGAAGTACCAGCGATCTTTTTCCATGTGACTTGAAGATCTGAAGGCAACAGTGCAGACGATGTTATTTCTGTAGACCTTTGCGTCTGACTCCCAGTTATGAAGCATGCTTGATTGGGGAATGTCTTGCTCAGATCTGCGTTTATTGAGTTTTCGGACCATTTTGCCAAACCTCCGAGTCAGCGTATTTAGTTGAAGAGGAGTGCTGTCAGTCTCTAACACCACCTCAGACACCTCTGCTTTCCATGAAAATTCATTGTCACCTTCGGTTGTGTTTTGACCTCCCTTTGGAGTCATCTTGAACAGTTCTAGGATCCCACTCAGTGTGTCGAGTGTTTGCTCTGATACCATTTGAAATTATATCCCCTGTTCAAGCAAGTGTTCTAGGTCGTGTTTGGACAGACCTTGAACTCTCTACACAACAGTTCAACACAACAGAACAAACAAAGACAGGAGCACGCACGGAATGATAACCCAGTTCGGCCAGGCCTACTCTGGGGGGTTTCCCACACCCGGAAAAGGGACAACAAATCTTTATTACGAGTTTAGGGCACAGGAGGTCTTACACTTACACAACACCTTTGCTTGTAATAGCCTCACCACTAACACTCCGTCTCTCAGATTTGTAACCGAGGTTCGTCGCAACTCTCCTCGATCCCCTTCGTCCAGATCTACTATCCGAACGTTCTCGAACTTCACTTGAAGCTCGGATGCTTTCTCTTGAAAGCAAGTTGTTCCCCTTTGTTGTATGCGCAGTATGATCACTTCCAGGCAGTCTGAGATGCACTTGCTAAGACTGCACTTACACCGATGAGTTTCTGGTAGAGAGAACTCAAACGGCTGTCGCTTCTTCTCCAATCAGTAGAGTTTTCCTCGTGTTTATTTTCTCAGCAGAAGCGACAGGAATTAGGGTTGCCCTTGCATTGTATTTATGCTTGGACGAAACCCTAATTCACACAAGATAAACTCCATCAAATATTTCGGGAATATTCCCAAATATTCTGAAGCGTATCTCACAAAGCGGAAGAAGGAATATATGAGTAACCTTCTTCATCAAGTCAGCCACGTCCTCTTCATGCAAATATTTGACGCTCGAAAAACTTGCTGACCAATCTCCAAATATTCGAATCTAAAGATCCTCGATCTTTCAGAATCTTCCACGAGACAAGACAAACCCACCTTGCCAAGTCAGACACCGGTTTAGAGTAAATATCCATTCGAATATCTGGAGATCGAATGCATCGCTGGCCGTCTTCAAATCGAAAAGATATTGGATCCAGAACCTTCCGGAGAATATCTTCTGCGTCTGCTCTACGCTGTACAGAAGAGTCAGAATGTGTTCGTACTCTTCCTGAACATTTCCTCGAACAGTTCTAAAGCCGTTTTGCCAAACAGTATGCCATTCATGGGAACATCAGTTTAGACCTATTAAACGATCTAGTCTGCTCTCGATGTGAACTAGAGAGTTGTAGGACTTTGAGTTAGCTACGCATCGATATATAGCTCGCCTCCATCGGATTTTTCATTTATCCCTAGCACTCTTTTAAAGCAGCGAATGTCTAAATTGAATTAAAATTAATTATGAAAAACCGAAAAGACTTTATTGCTTCAGGGGTTTAAATTACAAAAAATTAAAAGTTTAGACACGTGTCAACTTTATAGAGGTTTATAGTTTATATTTAAAAAAATTGGTTTTTACATGATCTCTACCCATATTTTATTTCACTATAAGTATTTTACTATCTAATTTAGTTGGATCAATATATATTATCAAACTGGCGGTCTGTTGGTTGAGGTGTTGCTTGCAATGCTTCTGGTCATGGTTTCGATTCTTTGTGACTGCACCCATTTCGTTTGTTGGCTTCGGTTCCTTCTCTTGCTATTATTTGCTTCTGTTCAAGACTTTGTTGGCGATAGTAGAATTCTTGAGCTGCACACTGCGTGGGAAACATACAATTCCAAATTTTGTAGAATGCATAAGTTACCGCATAAATTTTGCGATAACAATTAAGGAGCCAAAATTTGTACTACACGAGTAATCCATCACAAATTACTAGAAAAGAAAACAAAAAAATCAATAACTTTGGTCCAGCTTATCAATAATATGGTAACAGCAAGTAATCTTTAAGCAATCAGAATAACCTCGTATCTACAAGCCAGTTAGATCTTATGGCATGTGGTTTGACAAAACTCTGTGAACAAATCTAGAGCAGATGGAATGTTTCCTAATTCAGATTAGACAACATAGTCAACCGACGAAGAACAAGACGGTTGCAGATGAAAGAGCAGATGGAATGTTTCCTAATTCAGAGTAGGCAACATGTTCAACGGACGGAGAACAAGTTAGACGCATCAGATGTTTTCTAAAACATTTTAGGCAAGTCGGTGCTATGAAGCATATCAAGAAGTCGGTTGAGAGATATTAGGGAAGACTTGCGCTTGAAGATAACTTGGCAAATAGGATAATCGAAGAGTTTCTTAAACGGAGTTGAAGATCTATGAAGGATTATCTACAAGAGATATGCGCAAGGATTTAGGAAAGATTCCCTAAAAGATTTAGGAAAGATTTCCTAAAGAGATAGGCGGTTGAAGATTGGAAATCCTATTCGTTTAGGGTTTCTACCGCTCTATATAAGGAGGGCTGATGCATTCACAATACTCAGCACTCACGGAGATATTATTTACGCTCATACGCACTGAAGGGAGGTGGAGGCAAACGGCCGGCGAACCAATCATTCCGATTAATTCACGGCGCTCGGATTCAGTCTGTTCTAGTGCTCGGTAGACTGATCATAGAACAACTTGACGATACACGCACTGAAGGTGTTGCTGCGCATTTGGGAAAAGGCGCTGATTCTCGTGGAGGATCATCTGGTGGAATCGGAGGCGAGGCTCTGATCTAGGGGGAGACCTAGTTAGCGATTACTAGAGTGTTCGAGGCTCCGTCAGTTTAAGATGGATTCTGTAAACGTAAGATCATGTACTCGCAATACTCATTATTAGTGAATTGATATCCACTGGGCTAAGGAGACAGCCCCCCAGATGTATGCTCGTTAACGCCGAACTGGGTAACAACTGTGTGTGTCGTTTATTTTCCGCACTGTATTTATTTTTACATGGGTTGTTTTAGATATTGTTCTATGCTCGACTTGAACAACATTTCAACTACAAGGGGAAGATTTCAATTGATATTATAGCAAATACTCAACACATAGAGTGAGATCCGAAGGTTGTTGAGATGGATTTGAGGGAAGGACAGAACATCACGCGACCACCGTTGCTAGAAGGAGACAAGTATGGATACTGGAGGGTGCGATTGAAGGCGTTCTTAAAGTCACAGGATGAATCAGTTTGGGAAGCTATTGAACAAGGGTGGACACATCCAATGACTGTCGATGAAGCTGGCAAGGCTGGTCCTCTCGCTAAAATTCTATGGACTGTGGGACAGAATGCTGAAGCTGCAAACTCCAAAGCAATGAATGATATCTTCTCAGGAGTTGATGGGAAGAACTTCAAGATGATTTCAACCTGTGAAATTGCAAAGACAGCTTGGGACATATTGCGAACAGCTCACGAAGGTACGAAAAAGGTCAAAATATCCAAAATGGAGATGGTCACGTCAAAATTCGAAAATCTAAGAATGTAAGAGGACGAGACCATAGCTGACTTCAACTTACGAGTTCTTGACATCTCTAATGAATCATTTACACTTGAAGAGCCCATGAGCGAAGAGACGCTGGTCAGAAAGGTGCCGAGGTCTCTACCAAAGCGATTTGCAATAAGGCACTCGCAGTCAAGGAAGCACAAGATGTGATGACCATGAGGCTGGATGAATTGATGGGATCACTGCAAACTCATTAGATGGAGATGGAGATGAATGAAGAAGAACAGCACATGAAGGTTAGAAGTGTTGGTCTGAAAACTGAATTAACTGCTGTTCAAGGTAACAAAGAAGAACTGTCTAAACTGGAGTGACACTGAATCTGATCAGGAAGGTGAATCCAATAACTTTGTGGCACTTGCTAGCTGTGTCAACCAGGAGGGAGAACAAAGTAAAAAGGTAGAATCAAAGTCATCTTTCGAGGATCACACACAGTACTCAAGCTGCAGTGATGATGAAGAAATCACTGATGAAGATTTTGCTAACAAGTACAAGGAGTTGTTCCAAGAGTGGCTGAATGAAGTTGAGCGGAATAAAAACACTGCAGCAACCTAGCAAAACTGAAAGAAGAAAAAGAAAAACTATGGGAAGAAGCTGCTGATTTAGTAGCTCAGAAGGTGGAACATCGACAGACAATCACTGACCTTAAAGCCCAGTTGATTGAAGTAAAAGACAAACGAGCTGATCTTATTGCACAGAAGGCCGAGCTACTAGCAGTTGTGTCAACACTGAAGATTCAGTTGAAAAGAGCCAAGGCAAACATGAAGGACTCATTGATGATATACAGAAGAGAAATGTTGCCCTAAGACGAGGAGAGGTAATCCTTCTCAATACTATAGATGCTTTGCAATGTGAGATTGAGACAGATAAACTTGTTCATGCTGAATCACTAGAAGAGCTGAACAACATGAAGAAGTCTGTCAAGATGCTAAATTTCGGAACTAAATATCTAGACTCTATTCTAGGAGCTCAAAGGATGAGTGGCGGTCACAAATGGTTAGGATTCACTGGTGCATCTGGCTCCGGAAAGACAACGTTTGTGAAAGCTGAGCCACGTTCTTACAATGTACCAGCTGAACTTCACTCTCAAAGAAGAACAACCTGGTATCCCTCAAGAAGGCAAGACAAACGAAGGTGCATTTACTGCAACCAAGTGGGACACATCAAATCAAGATGTCAGGATTTCCACAAATTTCTCAGAAAGATGGATCAAGTGCAAAAACCACGGGTGCAGCAATTCTGGAGAGTTAAGCAAAGGAGTGAGGTATGTCATGTTGCTTTCAGTTCCACTAGTTATCTGAAGAAGGAAAGGTGGTACTTTGACAGTGGTTGTTCTAGACACATGACTGCAATCCTGAGTTTTTGACCAACGTAGAGGAGTTCAAAGGGAAGTCTAATGTAACGTTTGGAGATGGGGTAGAAAGCAGAGTGCTTGGAAGAGGAACTTTGAATGTTCAAGGCCTACCCAGTTGAAAGAAGTCCTTCTTGTCAAAGGATTGCAGGCGAATCTTATCAGCATAAGTCAGGATGAGTGTGTTGTGTTGAACAATAAGAATGAACCAGTACTCACTGTCCAGTTCACGCAGGATGACTGTGTTGTGCTGAACAACAAGAATGAACCAGTACTCACTGGAAGAAGATCCTCGAACAACTGCTACTTGCTGAATTTTGGTCGACCCACTGCTGAAACAACATGCCTGTTGAGCAAAACTGAAGAGATGAATATGTGGCATCAGCGGATGGGATATCTGAATCTAAGGACACTAAAGAAGGTTGACATTGATGGTCTAGTCCGTGGTATTCATAAAGTATAAGGTGACCTGAGTATCATCTGCGGAGATTGCCATATTGGGAAGCAGATCAAAGTCCCTCACAAAGGCATAACTCAGATCAACATGAAGAGACCCCTGGAATTGTTACATATAGATCTGATGGGGCCTATGCAAGTGGAGAGCTATTCTGGAAAGAGGTACATGCTAGTCTGTGTTGATGACTACTCTCCCTTCACTTGGTCAAGCTTTCTACGAGACAAATCAGAGGCTGTTCAAGTATTTGTTCAGCTATGTATCCGACTGGAGCGAGAAAGGGAAGATAAAGGATAACATTTAGTGGCTGTGAGAAGTGACCATGGAAAAGAGTTTGAGAACAATGCTCTAACTGAATTCTGAACACAAAGAGGAATAGCTCAACAGTTCTCATCCCCAATCACACCACAGCAGAATGGAGTTGTCGAACGGAAGAATTGAATCATTCAGGAGATGGCTCGGGTGATGATCCATGCAAAGCAAGTACCATTGAAGTTTTGGGCTGAAGCTATGAATACATCGTGTTATGTCATAAACAGAGTGACGATTCGGACCGGCACAGAAAAGACTTGCTATGAGTTGTGGAAAGGAAAGAAACCGACGGTGAAGTACTTTCATATCTTTGGAAGTCAATACCACATTGTCAGAGACCGGGAGTATCTGCAGAAACTAGACCCTAAAAGTGATGAAGGGATCTTTCTGGGTTACTCTACTAACAGTGGTTCCTTCCGTGTCTACAATAAGCGCACAGGAGTCATTATGGAATCTATCAATGTTATTGTGAAAGATGTCGTACCCGACAGTCCTGAGACAATTACGACAGTCGATGATGTCACAACTCACCCGGCACAACTAGCTACCTCCACTGCAAACACAGAGGTTGTCCCGGATAAGGATTCAGAACATCTTGCTAAAGATGATGACCATACGGACAAGGAAGCTGAAGTGGAGACCTCTCCTTTTCCTTCTCGGGTCCTTCAACCTTCGAGAACTATTGAGAAGAATCATCCCATTATTGAGGTGATAAGTGAACCGACTGAATGCATGAGGACTCGAGGTAAACAAGTCAACTTTCGAGAATTGGCTGGTTTTACTTGTTTTATGTCCTCTATAGAGCCCAAGAATATCAAGGAGGATATTAATAACGAATACTGGGTGGTGGCTATGCAAGAAGAGCTTGGTGAATTTCAACGAAAAGATGTTTGGGATCTTGTTCCACGACCTGATGATGTGAATGTTATTGGAACAAAATGGATCTTCAAAAACAAGTCTGATGAACAAGGGAACATCACTAAAAACAAGGCAAGGCTTGTTGCTCAAGGCTATACTCAGATTGAAGGAGAAGATTTTGATGAGACCTTTGCTCCGGTTGCTCCTCTAGAAGCCATACGATTACTATTGACCCTTGCTTGTCATCTGAAGTTCAAGTTGTTCCAGATGGACGTCAAGAGTGCTTTTCTGAATGGGCTGCTGAATGAAGAAGTGTATGTGGCACAACCTAAGGGATTCGAAGACCCTCATCATCCTGACCACGTGTATCGTTTGAAGAAAGCTCTTTATGGTCTCAAACAGGTGCCCAGAGCATGGTACGAGCGGCTCACTGAATTCTTAATCAACCATGGCTATGTGCGAGGGGGAGTAGACAAGACGCTTTTCGTGAAATACACAAGGTCAGACTTTATCATTGCTCAAATTTATGTGGATGACATTGTATTCGACTCTGGTAATCAGAAGTTGGTGGACAAGTTCGTAGAACAAATGCAGAACGAATTCAAGATGAGCATGGTGGGAGAGATGTGTTACTTCCTTGGATTACAAGTAAAGCAGAAGGTTGACGGTATCTTTATATCCCAAAGCAAATATGCCAGGAATTTGATCAAGAAGTTTGATCTGGAGAAAGCAGCACTGACGTCCAGTATTTTGTATGTCAAAAACAATTTATAAGCCGGTAAGAACCGGATCGTCCAAGAGAGCACGTTTAAACTTTTTCACTATGTAAGGTTGTATTTCTACTTATTCTAAATCAAATCGAGCTTTTGGTTTGTTTCTAGAATTCAAAAGAAATGAAATTAAGAAAAGTTTAGTCGATTTCAAGAGATATTTTGGGGAACTACTTCACTTGCCAAACATTTGAATCGAGTTTTTATTATTTAGCATGCAAGACTTGCTTATATTGTTTGGAAAATAGCCGTACACTCCAAGTAAAAACCTCACCCTTTCGGCGTTATTGGTTTATATTGGAAACGTACCTTAAACTACGAACCTCACCCTTTCGGCGCTATTGGTTCGAATCAAGTAACTCGCTGATGTTTACCAACTCTCGTCGCGCAAACATGGGTAGTCCTTGTCGTTAAACTAGCCTTTCCCGTTACAAACTCAGTCCACTCTCGTACTCACCGAGTTTATAACGTGTATTTTACTTAATTGTCGGATACTAAGTCTCACCCTTTCGGCGCTATTGACCTAATATCTCAACGCAATGCACTTAGGCATTTCGTGAAATATCTAGTATGCATCGCTTGGGTTTAAGCGCTAAGTAAAATACAAATCCAATAAGACAAATCAAATCATGCAATTTTCTATTTTATTCAACGATTCATGTTAGGAAAGATTCGTAGGACCCCAAAATAGGGTCACTACTCACTATCCATGGAAGTGAATATACAACTCATGTTTTTGTTCAAACTTGGAATTACAAATTCTACGAAGATATATCAGAACCTTGATGTAGATGATGATGTTGTTCCTCTTCGATTCGCAATCTCCGTGATTTCAATCGGTTGCCTTGAGTGGTATCTCGTGATCCTCCTCTAATTTTTTTAGTCGACTAACTCCCTTTCCTTTTTCATGCCTTTTTTGCATTTTTTTCCAAAACCTAGCAGAAATTGAATTTTTGGCCCATTTGGCATGTCAGGCATGTGTCGCTTGTGTCAGCTAATAGGTGACACGGTTGGATCCAGAGAGGATGCAGTGTCACCTATAGTTGGCAGATCGTGACATAGGTAACACATGCGCATTTTGTACATCAGACTTCGGCTCACGTTTCGACATCTTTAACGACTGAACCAGCTTTTGGTGTAAACTACAAAATTGTAGCACTTCATCTCAGCTTTCTAACAAGCCATAGATCATTGTGTTCGGACACCGTATGCGCTCTCGGCGTGTGCGACAAGTGGGGATGTCAATCCACCTACTTTTGCCTTGTTTTTGCCCAAATATCCACAAAACGCTTTGTTTCGCCTTGGATTCATATCTTCACCTAAAAGCATAAAATCATAGAGTTAGAGCTCATAAGAATAAGGAAAAAGGTTGAAAATCAACTAAATGTGGAGCATAAATATAGTAAAGATTTATGCTCATCAAGCACATAAGAGAACCCACTGCAAATCATGTGAAGATCACCAAGGATGAAGCAGGTACAAGTGTGGATCAAACCTTGTATAGAAGCATGATCGGGAGCTTACTATACCTAACGGCCAGTAGACCAGACATTGCCCATGCGGTTGGAGTTTGTGCTAGATATCAAGCTAATCCCAAGGAGAGCCACCTGATGAATGTGAAGAGAATTATTACATATGTCTGTGGATCAGCAGGCTATGGATTATGGTACACTAAGGATACTAATTCCTGTTTGGTAGACTACTGCGATGCAGATTGGGCTGGGAATGTAGAAGAACGCAAAAGCACATCTGGAGGATGCTTCTTTTTAGGAAACAATCTGGTGTCATGGTTCAGCAAGAAGCAGAACAACATATCTCTATCCACGGCTGAAGCAGAATATGTCGTTGCTGGAAGTTGTTGTACCCATATGTTGTGGATGAAGCAGATGTTGGAAGAATACAGAGTAAAACAAGATGTGATGACACTCTACTGTGACAACATGAGTGCAATCAGCATATCCAAGAATCCCGTTCAACACTCCAGAACAAAGTATATCGACATCAGGCATCACTTCATTCGAGATCTAGTGGAGAAGAAGATAATTACCTTGACGCACATATCCACTAAGAAGCAGCTAGCAGACATCTTCACCAAAGCCTTGGACAATCTACAGTTCGAGACACTTAGATCCTCACTGGGTCTGTGTGTCATTGACAACTAAGTTGTTCCAGTACAAGTTGGTCAACCGGAGCCTAAACGAAATATGTGTTAAGGGCTGATGAGGAAGGAAGGTAAAAGACTTCAAATACATATGCGAGAAGAAACGGTCGGTCAAAGTTCCTGCGAAGAAGGCTGCACAAGAGTCCCTTGGAGTACTAAGTGCTCATGTTCCTTCTGCCACTCGGAGAAAAATTATCTCACTATTTGAAGAGGAGCTAGCCTATGCTGACGAGAGGATTGTGCTGCTTGTGGCGAGGAAGAAAAAGATTACAAAGCTATTGGTGGCCCTTCGCTACCCTGAGGAAGAAGAAAATGTTGACTCTGCTGATGGTGAAGAAAGTGATGAATCCGACTACTGATCATGGTGATGAATTGGGCTCTCTACAAACAATATTATCATTTTGTTGAACTCTGGTATTATTGTCGAACAATTGCTACTGTTTTTTGAACTCCCTTGTCAATTTGTGGCAAAAAGGGGAGTAGTTTTGGAGTTTGAAAGCTCCTTAAAAGATTCGTTTGTGCTAGATGGTTAGACATGTTTTGGAGTTTGAAATCTCCTTAAAAGATTCGTATGTGCTTGATATTTTCGGAGTTTGAAATTTCCTCAAAGATTTGTTTTGAAGCAATTAGTTGGTAGCACAGTTGGGAGTTTGAAACCTCCTTCAAAGATTCAACTGTAATAGTAGTACATGTAGTAGTTTTACCAAAAATGCCAAGGGCGAGATTGTTAGATCTTATGGGATGTGGTTTGGCAAAACTCTGTGAAGAGTTGTTCAAGCTGTTGTACAAGGAAGAGTTCAAGGTAGGCAGAGGCAACTGTCCTAGAACAAGTCTGGAGCAGATGAAATGTTTCCTAATTCAGATTAGGCAACATAGTCAATCGACCACCTGTTGAGTAACCTCTAGTGCCTCTTGTTCCGAGTCCACAGTTTTGTAGCAGTGATAGTCCTGATGCCATACGGGTCTGGAGTGGTTCCTAGTACTGTGTCTGGTAGACCTCGTTTCATCATTATGCTGGTCCTCTTCTTGTGCGACCACCTGTTGAGTAACCTCTAGTTCCTCTTGTCCATTGTCAACCAATGCAGGGTCGGTATCTACAGGACTGGTGACCTGTTCGCCTGGGGTGCTTACCTGGGGAACCTGTCCTTCGGGATCCATGTGGGGAGGTTGAGTACCGTTCCTCCCTTCATTCAGATAGAAATATTCGTTCTGTCCAAAGGGAGTTGCTTCATCATCTTGGCTTATCTCGCTTGCCATTACCCCTTCATCAAATACCACATGGATGTTATCTTTTATTTTTATGCTCTGGGGAATATACACCTTGTACGCCTTGCTGTGGGTGGAGTATCCCACGAACACACCCTCCTCACTTCTTGCATCGAATTTTCCAATGTTCGATTTTCTGTTGTTGTGGATGTAGCACTTACATCCAAAGTCTCTAAAGTGAGAGACATTAGGCTTTCTTCCTCTCAGCAACTCGTATGGGGTCTTGTTCAAAATAGGTCTGAGGTAGGCTCTGTTCAGAACATGGCATGATGTGTTGAGAGCCTCTCCCCAGAAGCTTTCTGGAAGACCACAAGCTAGTAACTGCGTCCTCGTCATATCTTCCGGAGTTCTATTCTTCCTTTGTACGACCCCATTCTGTTGGGGTGTTCTAGGTGCGGAGAAGTTGTGATTGATTCCCTTGAACCTGCACAAGCATAAAAATTGTGAGTTATCAAACTTTGTTCCATGGTCAGTACGCATACTTGATAGGGATAAATTTAATTTTCTTTCCAAAACCTTCATCCAGATCTCAAATTCTGTAAACACTTCATCTTTAGAGGTGATGAAGATAGTCCAAGTATACCTCGAATAGTCATCAACAATTACGAAAACATAGCGATTACCTCCAAGGGATCTGGTCCTCATAGGTCCACAGAAGTCCATATGAATTAACTCAAGAGGTCGGGTGGAACTTACCTCAGTTTTGGACTTGAAGGATGACCTTACCTGCTTACCTTTTACACATGCATCACACATACTCTCAAGTTTACTTTCTACCTGTGGGAGTCCGTTTACCAACTCCATCCGATGTAGCCTTGAGACGAGGCGTACACTTGCATGTCCAAATCTCTTGTGCCACAGCCCTGTATCTTCTGATTTTGAAGCAAGGCACAGCTCCGTCTCAGGGATAAAGGATGGATCAACTGTGTAGATGTTACCAGTTCGCTTTTCTTTCGAAGTGTCTTCCCTGTACTAATGCACTCAACATAGCATTCATGAGCAGTAAACAGTACTCGATTCTTTCCATTTTGACATAATTGGGAAACACTGAGTAGATCATAACTAATACCTTCTACCAAACTCACATCATTGATACGAATTGAATTGTTGAGTTTTACCTTTCCCTAATGATCCGATCTCTACTTTTGTTTCCAAAAGTGAGTTGTCCGCCTGAGTGAGGTCGAAGGGAGGTGTACCATCCTGCATTCCCTGTCATATGAATGGAGCATGCACTGTCTATGTACCAGGGGCCGCTTCTCCTTCCACCCTGCAAGTAAAGATATGTTAGTTTTTACGTACCCAAACAAGGTTAGGCTTGTTTGGTTTGTGTCTTGTTTGCTGATCCTTGGAGTTCTTGTTTTCAGATCTTCTCTTGGCATTATCCTTTGCCAACCCATTTTTCTTTGGAGTGTCACCTTTAATCTTCTTTCGGTGGGGACAGTGTTTCCTAGGGTAACCTTTCTAGTTGCAGTGCCAGCATATTAGTGCTGGTGTGCCATACCTGGCTTGGTTCCTCTCATCCTCATGTTTTCTACGTATGTAGTCACTGTAGAGGTGTCCAGCCTGTCCACAATGCCAGCATACCTTGTGGTGCTTAAGATCGACGTACTTGCTCCATCCTGGTGGAGGGATAGAGTTCTTGACCTTTCGGGAGTCAAAGTCAATATGAGCCAGCTTCGTACTCTTCACTTGTTTGAGCCATAATGCGTAGGCCTTTTTTCCATTGAACGGTACAGTTGTTTCCATATCCATATGCAGATTCTTTCTTCATTGACACTTACACTTAGCTGGCTCACTTACTTCCTTAGCTATCTCTTCCTTTCCTGAGGTCGTATCAGTACTTCCCGATCGTATCCTAACCCTGTTTAACCACAAACCTTCTCGGGAAGTCTTCTTTGATACCTTTGAGTTTCTCCTCCCTGATTTCCTTTAGCAGGGCTTCTCTATCATTTTCCTTGGTGGTCTTGATAGCTTCCAGTTCAGATAGCAACTTGGCATTTTCAGATTCTAGGATTGCTATCTTTTCTTCCATTTCTGTAAGCTTCTCCGCACGAGGGATAACTTCCTCTGTCTGAAGTTTTGACAGTTGTCCTTCTAGGGAGCGAATCCTTTTCTTTAGTTTGTACTCAGTTTTGCATAGCTCCTCTTCAAGTCTCATGGCTTTCTCTGACCACTGGTCCCCATGTTCCTCAAGCCCAGCAATTTGTTCTTCCTGCTCTTCGTTCTTCTCAGTCAGCTTCCTCAGCAACTCGAGTATCTATTTATTATAAAGGTTAGATAAACTTGTAAGAGTATCTGCACTTATTACCTCATCTTTTTCTATTATGCACACTATTTCGCTTGGGTCGTCTCCTTCGCTCTCTCCTTCTGATTCACCCCAAGCTGGAAGCATGGCCTTGGTGCTCTTTTGAGCCGGAGGCTGTTCTGCTCTCTTACTGAAGCAGTCTTTAGCCATATGTCCCTTTTTCTGACAGTGGTAGCAAATCATTTTTTCTGGTAACTTCTTCCCTTTGAAGGATCCCATCCCTCTAACTCCTGCCATCCTGAGGGCTCTAGTTACCATCGCAGTGTCCTCGTCCACTATTTCATCAGTTTCATCAATCTGGGCGAGTTCAAATGCTTTTTTAACCTTCAGAGCCAAGGATTGGTCCTTCTCAGGGGCACGCCTAGCAGCTTTCCTCTGCTGGATACTGTCGTTACTCTGAAGTCTGGCAACTAGCTCCTCGAGGGTTATGTCCTTGATATCTTTCTGAGTTGAAGTGCTAGGGTCACAGTATCCCAATTGTGATTCAGCGACTGGACGAAGTGGTGAGTAACCTTCCACTCATCGATGTTCTCGCCTAGAAAACCCATTTGCCCAACATAGCACATACCCCTGGAAGCGAGAGTGAAACTCTTCCAGTGTTTCGTTCATTCCTTGCATGGCGTTGTCATAGTCTCTCATTGCGGCTAAGATTTGATTCTTCTTCACATCAGCACTTCCAGAGTACAGTCTCTTTAGTGCGTCCCAAATTTCTTTGGCAGTCTTGTAGCGGAGCATCTTTTTCAAGTCACCCGAACCAAGTGCATAGTGTAGGACCTTCTTCGCTCTGCTATTCTTCTCTAGTACCTTGTAGTCATTGTCATCATAGTCGTCCGGCTTCTTCTCTATCAACATAGGATCCAAGATAGATACTGGTCCTTGCTTGATTATCTTCAATAGATGTCCATTCAGGGAGCATATGCGTGACTCGAACTGCTCCGTTCACCAATCATACTCTCCGGGTTCAGCTGAGGAGGTTTCCAGAAGGATTCGTTGATTGTTGTCATCTTACCTACAAAGCTAACTAATATCTAGAGACCAGGCTCTGATGCCAATTGTTAGGATCGTTAGTTAGTTGTACTTGCCAAGTATTGATACGCGTCAAGTATGTATGCAATGGAAATAAGTAAAAGCGTAAAAGTAAATGCGAGACAGCAATATATAGTGGAAACCCAGATACTTAAAGCAAGTATCTAGGAAAAATCACTACCTTCTAGTTTCCACTAGAAGGATTTCGGAACAATCCCTTGTATTGATGTTATACGATTACAAGAATTGTATCGCTCACCCAAACTTGACCTATTATTCACTTCATTCGATGATGGATTAGGTTTGTTTTCCGAATATTTTGTTATCATTTAACCTCTTTTCTAGTGTTTCAAGTCATATATCACATACCTAATACTTTTGGATTGATCTGAAGCAAAACAAATCATTTAGTAGAGATTTGGGTAAAAACAGGGCAGATTGACCTTTCCGACTTATTGTGCACGAACAGATCGCATATGGTGTCCAAATTGGTTGAATCAAAGCTTGTTGGAAAGCTAATTCAAAGGGATACAACTTTGTAGTTTACGCCAAGATTAAATTCGAAGGTTTAGACCTCGAAACGGGCAACGGAAGTCAGGTCCTGTGACGACTTCAGGTAACGGGCGTAGACCCCCGTGACGGCCTCTCATGTCACGGGCGTTACGGGACTTCAGAGAGTTGAGTCTGATGGCTATTTTTCGCAGAAACCGTGACGGCCCGTGACGACTTCAGGCCACGGGCGTAGACCCCCGTGACGGCCTCCCATGTTACGGGTGTCACGGCACCGTCAGAAGGCAAAATTATCTGCTGATTTCCTAATCCTATTTTGGCAAGTTCTGATCCTTTTTGGGAATTGATCAATATTTGGGCTATAAAAGGGCAACAACCAGAGTATTCTAAGTGTGCTTAATTTGGGATTGAAGAACCCTAACTTGGGAGAAGACAGAGATCATCGCAAGAGATTGAGGATTCAACGAGCCACATCGTATACACGGTTTCCTCGTCCTTAACTTCCTTTTATACACTACTTTTGGTTAATTTACCATGAGTAGTGAGTAGTCTTCTTATTCTGGGATCCTACGGATCTCGTGCTATGTACCCAACTCTTCATGTGATCAATTAAACATTTTTCATTAATGCAATCGAATATTCAATTTCATCGCGCTTAATTTTATCGTTCCTGCAAGCTTTACATTGAATGGGATGTTTGCATGCTAGAACGTATTTAGGTTATTTACCGAAAGATGGATGGGTCCTAGGTATTAATCGGAGTCGCATGAAACTGATATTAGGTCATGATAGCTACAATGGTAGTACATGATTTAATAGGAAAGTTGATTTTCGTCTGAAAAACTTTAAGTTTAATAAATCGAGATCGTTGATAATCCGTGGATGGGCGGCATTCAACGATTGAGATTAATCTAGACAATGATCCGTGGATGGGCGACTTGTCTAGTGTTATTTCGATTTATTTCCATATTCGATAGCATGATCAATTTATGTGACATGATTGCATGATTAGTGGGGTTGGCACGGGTGAAGTATGATTCTGGAATTCTTTCTCTGATCAAGTACAAACCATTATTTTTCTGCATTTAATTTCTGCTACTTTTAACACAACAAAAACCTCTCGTTAATCGGAATAGCTAAATAGGTCACCTGTTAACTAGTACTCACACACGTTTGTTCCTTGGATCGACCCTTAGCTTACCAAGGTTATAAATTTTGTTTGACTGCAATTCGACCCCTAAAACTCATAACTTGACGACTATAAAGGGTTAAAAATATGCTTGTCAAAATGGCGTCGTTGCCAGGGAACAGCGCTTAGTGTGTATTAGATTTAACTAGTGTAGTTTAGACTATTCCATTTATTTATACTTCTGTGTACATACTCTATATACTTCTGACTTTCGCTAATCACTTTTATTTTGAATGTTGCGAGGATGTTCTCTTTTGGTCATCAAGATCCCTACCCAAGGGGAGAGCCTTGTGGTCAGACATATTCATATGATACAAATTGGGAAGGAAATCAAAATCAGTTATATGATCAACATTATTATCAGGATGACCCTTATTATGAGAGCTACCAGAATCACTCGCAGCAGCAGGACACTGGTGGATCATCGCATTTAGAAGCCATGCTAGCTAGCTTCATAGCCGACCAGGATAGGAGGCTTCAAGGAGTTGAGCAGTCAATAGAGCAACTCGCAGTCAGCCAGAAAATACTGAAGGATCACTTAGAGCAACAAGCCATTGCAGCCACCAATGCATGCAGAGACGAGGACATCGAGATGACAATGGCAAATCATCAAGAAGTTCAAGTCTACGAAGCTTATTCATCTTCAGTTTTATTTCCAATTTATTTGGAAGATGATCAGGATACGAGAATGCTCTCTAAACCAGAACAACCTGGTTGTGAGGATGGTTTTGAGGCGTTGAGAACGATTGCTAAGGCTTACACTGAGTTGGAGGATGATGCTATTGTACTGAAGACGTCTCAGAACATGAAGATGCATCTCCCTCCACTACGAGCGCTTCGAAAGGTCATTTACATGAGCAGATGGAAGAGAGTTTCATTCCTTCAGTTTTTCTGGACTCTGAAGAGCCATCAAGGGATCATAGATATGAAGACTTTGTTGATGTGTACATGAGCTCGTTTCAAGAGGACCCTCGCATACCCATACATACGATAGTGAAGGGAAATTCTGAAGTATATGCACTTGAGATCTTATCTAAAGAGTACAAAGGAAGTGTTCTTGCTGGACCTAGCTCTGAAGATATATATCTTGATACACAGCCTCCAGACAAGTTTCGACAGTTATTTCCTTACGTCTTGAAACTGTTATTAGGGAGCTTATACAGTCCCTTAATTCTTAAGGGACTTGAATTTTTGAAGGGACTGCATGCTCTACTTAACGTCCATGTCATTCTTGATGGACGTAAATTTCAATGGGATTTGAAGGTGGATTGACACCACTCTCTCTGTTGAAGGCCCCGTGAGAAGGGATCCTAGCAAAGGACTTCTCACGAGTGATTTATATGGGGCACTTTGCTGAGTCTAGCCAAGACGTTAAACTAGGCCTCTTCGGGAAGTAACCCGCGATGTAAGTATTATTTCCTTGCGTTTTTCATTTGCATTATGTACTTTGTGTGTGGACATTTCAGGATTCTAAGTGTGGAGTGCCCCTCCATGATTATCGATGCTAACATATCACTTGTGAAGCTATATGTTTTTATATGTATCTACCAACTCATGAGTCGCATTTCACTCCCCGGACATCGCTTAATCTCCATGGATATCGAGCTATCACACACGAGGGAAGTTCCTATGCGCCTTTTCTTATCTTCTATTTCTTCGCTTAGGGACTAAGCTCAATTTTAAGTGTGGAGTGGGTAGCGCATAGTCACACACATCGCATAACACATTCACTCTTGCATATGCTCAACTGTCTATGTATTGCGATTGAAATCCTCGTTTTTCTACGATACTCCTTGATTGATTGTCATTCTTTTGGATTCAAGTCTAGGACTTGAAATAGTTTTATCCGTGTGTGTATTCTCTCGTGTCAGTATCATTGCTAGCCTTTCCTTATCACGTGTTTTACGTATTTCTTGAAGCATGTTTGAGACTCGATATTAGTAGGCACCGGTACAAAATGTCAAAAACTTAAATTGCATCTCTGTTTCTAGGTGACCTTAGTGCTAGCATGTGCTTCTCTATACTTTTTGTGATCTGCATGCACCCGCCTTTATTCATACACTATGTCAAACTTTAAGTGTGGAGTTAGAAAAAATGGTTTTTAATGTTTTCAATCAAGAACAAAGTTCTGAATTTTCAAAAGAGGGTGAAAAATTGACCCCAAGCATAGTTGTTTTTGAAGAAAAACAAAAAGAGCTTAAAAATACCAAGGGCAAAGTGAGAAAAGTCACCCCTTGTGTGTGAAAGAAAAACAAAAAAACTTTTTGAAAAATTCTGCCCCCTTTTGCTTGATGTAGTTTAATTCCATCTTCTCATTGCGTGCAAATCATGACTTGTGTTGCGAATTCATGTACTAGAAACTAAGGGACGATCCTCGTGCTTGCATTGAAATTTTGATGTGATTTTCGTACTATTTTTCAGAAAATTCTTAAGCCAGGCTCCTCTTCTCTTACGGGTCATTGCCTAGTCCTTGGCACTTGAGAATGAGCTTTACGCCAAGAACCCGTGGACTATCCCTAGATAGCATAGGTGAATGGCGAGCATGTTTTGTGCAACTATTCTTGTTCTTACCGCATTGTTATAGAACTACTTAGAACATGTGATGAGTCGCTTGCTAGCCGTGTGTACTGACCGTTTGAATGCATAACTCGTTTAATCTATGATTGTCTGAAAACTTTGATGAAGATGTTCGACTTGAAGTCGAGGTAACACGATGAATCCGAGGTATGACATGACTTTACTGTGACTCGTTGAGCATCATTTCATGCATACACGTTAGTTAGTTGTACAGGGGATTTGTTGGTAGTCCCATTCCTGAAAACCTTCACGAGACTATACTCGTCCTACTAGGGCAGCCTAGAGGTTTAAAGGCTTGATGCATATATTAAATGCATTCGTGTCCTCTACGACAGTGAGTTATCTTTTTATTTTTATTTTAGTTAGAATTGATCACATGATACTTGAGTGGGTAACTATTCTGCGATTTATTGACTTGTGCCTAATGTTTGTTCGGGACGAACAAATCCTAAGTGTGGAGTGTTTTGATCGGTCGAATTCTTGACCTATTATTCACTTCATTCGATGATGGATTAGGTTTGTTTTCCGAATATTTTGTTATCATTTAACCTCTTTTCTAGTGTTTCAGGTCATATATCACATACCTAATACTTTTGGATTGATCTGAAGCAAAACAAAGCATTTAGTAGAGATTTGGGTAAAAATAGGGCAGATTGACCTTTCCGACTTATTGTGCACGCACAGATCGCATTTGGTGTCCCAATTGGTTGATTCAAATCTTGTTGAAAAAGCTAATTCAAAGGGCTACAACTTTGTAGTTTAAGCCAAGATCAAATTCGAAGGTTTAGACCTCGAAAAGGGCAACGGAAGTCAGGTCCCGTGACGGCCTCTCATGTCACGGGCGTTACGGGACTTCAGAGAGTTGAGTCAGATGGCTATTTTTCGCAGACCCCGTGACGGCCCGTGACGACTTCAGGTCATGGGCATAGACCCCCGTGACGGCCTCCCATGACACGAGTGTCATGGCACCGTCAGAAGGCAAAATTATCTACTGATTTCCTAATCCGTTTTTGGCAAGTTCTGATCCTTTTTGGGAATTGATCAATATTTGGGCTATAAAAGGGCAACGACCAGAGTATTCTAAGTGTGCTTAACTTGGGATTGAAGAACCCTAACTTGGAAGAAGACAGAGATCATCGCAAGAGATTGAGGATTCAACGAGCCACATCGTCTACACGGTTTCCTCGTCCTTAACTTCCTTTTATACACTACTTTTGGTTAACTTACCATGAGTAGTGAGTAGTCTTCTTATTCTGGGATCCTACGGATCCCGTGCTATGTACCAAACTCTTCATGTGATCAATTAAACGTTTTTCATTAATGCAATCGAATATTCAATTTCATCGCGCTTAATTTTACCGTTCCTGCAAGTTTTACATTGAATGGGATGTTTGCATGCTAGAACATATTTAGGTTATTTACCGAAAGATGGATGGGTCCTAGGTATTAATCGGAATCGCATGAAACTGATATTAGGTCATGGTAGCTACAATGGTAGTTTATGATTTAATAGGAAAGTTGACTTTCGTCTGAAAAACTAAGTTTAATAAATCGAGATCGTTGATAATCTGTGGATGGTTGGCGTTCAACGATTGAGATTAATCTAGACAATGATCCGTGGATTGGCGGTTTGTCTACTGTTATTTCGGTTTATTTCCATATTCGATAGCATGGTGAATTTACGTGACATGATTGCATGATTAGTGGGGTTGGCACGGGTGAAGTATGATTCTGGAATTCTTTCTCTGATCAAGTACAAACTATTATTTTTCTGCATTTAATTTCTGCTACTTTTGACACAACAAAAACCTCTCGTTAATCGGAATAGCTAAATAGGTCACCTGTTAACTAGTACTCACACACGTCTGTTCCTTGGATCGACCCTTGGCTTACCAAGGTTATAAATTTTGTTTGACTGCAATTCGACCCCTAAAACTCATAACTTGACGACTATAAAGGGTTAAAAATACGCTTGTCAACTGACTTAGTGATGAAGTAATCCAATTGTAATCGCACCGCAAGTTATCTTCCAATTCTGGCTCAGATCGCTCACTGACTCCCTCCGAAGTACGCTCTTTATCCTTCGATTCAAAACTCCTCTGAAACAGCGATCTTTGGTCGTTCTTACTTCTGTAATAACGCAGCCAAGGATTTCCAGTTCGAACCACACATTGAAAGACAGTCGTAGCATCCTTTATATAGAGGGTATCAATCCGGGTAGCCCTAGATTTTCTTGCTCGAAAATCTCTCATCTTGCACGACAAGTTCGCACAAAATCTTCCAGCTGATTCGTCCATCCCATAATGTCTTCATCAGCCTTTCAATTAGATCGTCACATACCGATCTAATTGGATATGCGGTTGAGATAAAGTTTCCTAAAATCTCTCACACAATATTCACATATCTAGATTAATTCCAAATCTCGTTACAAATATCTAAAACTGATCTTGGGCAATGTTCCAGCATATCTATGCTATAACCGATCTTGGGAGCTAAGATCCACCGAGAATATTTATGGAAATATTCTCGTCCTCAATCCGAGGTACTGCTACCTTCAGAGATCCGTGCACTACTCTGCACACTCAAGTAGCCGTTACTTCCAGAGTACCTGTACTTAAACCTGCGCACTCAAGTAACACATCAGCGGGATGTTTGTCTCATCAAATCACACCGGAGTATGCGTCCTCTAGACGTACTCCTAATCGAGGGTAATTGTACTCCAACATTGTTGCTAATTGAAAACATCATCGTTTAAATTAGGGGTAGGCAAAATCACTCTGAATTTAAAAATCGCCCGTACCACACCACACAAGTAATTTCAGAAGAATTTTTTTTTTGACCCATGTAGTTTGTAATTCTGCCTCCGTCCCTGTTTATGAGGACGTTCTGAGTGGCACTTGCATGATCGAATAGTTATGATAGCGAAAGTGATACGTGATATTCAGTAATTATGTGTATTAAGCTTTGGTTGTGGGTTACTATTCGATATATACGGTACTCGATGTGTTATATATGTTTGAACGTAACCCATTAATCAATAAATTAGGAAAAAGTACTAGTATATGGGACAACGAAATCCTCACTGTAACGCCAGCTTGTGCCTCATTGTCAACTAGTGGCATTTCGACATTGACAGTGCCGAGTAGAAGATTTAATTTGACTGGGTTTGTATCTTTCAGTGTTTCGCTTGATTTCATATCCGTTCCATTCATTGATATATGTATTATTTTAGGGCATACCCCTCTTTCTTGTCCAGGTTTCTCAACTCTGAAACCAACGACATTGGCATCTTCGCCGGTGAATATAACTGAAAGGACTTGATCATCTTGAATCGCCTTATTTATTTAACTTAATTTATTCCTATTATAATTATATTATATTTATTTTGCTCGACTCTTTGCGTGTGTGTATATGTACATGATATACCTCCATGTAAAATAACAATAAGATACATTCATCACTTCTGTGTTGTGCATTTTCTTTTTCAACTTGGCATCAGGGCAGATGATAGATCTATCGGCTTCCGCATTATTTTCCTCAAATCAGTGAGCCTTCTCGATGCAGTGTTATCATGTCAAAAAAGGTGAACGAATGTTCGAATCGAAATTGATACGATCAGTTGTGGACGTAATGTCCGAGTTTTTATATTTCTGAATCAGATAGCCCCAATCTTATTTTCACAAACGGAACTTCCTTCGCGAGGGAAACTATAAAGATTGGGCTGATGAAATGAGTAACGCTCTTTTTTTGCAAAAAAAAAAATGTTCGGTTCTATTAATGGATCCATTCCATTCCCAGATGGAGGATCAACCTATGGAGATGATGCAACACTATGATAAAAGGTTGGCTGCATAGTTTCATGGGAACAATGTCGGTGTCGGCTTATTATACAAAATTCAAAGGATTATGGGATGCAGTGATGGAGCCAGGAACGGAAACTTACCCGGGCTAATTTTTTTGATTGTTTGTTAGTGTGGTTTTGATAAAAATAAAAAACATATATACACTGCAATTCATTCTTAATTCATAATATATTTATGCTTTGGACAATATTAAATAAGAAGTTCTAGTTGGCATGGTGGAATAGCTAACAAAAATACAACATTTGAGGGTTGGGGTTCGAAACCCACCTCTGTCAAAAATATATTTTAAATAAAGCAGCTAGATGACATACAATGGACAAGGCGTGGTTGTATGAATTTTGTATGGGCTTAGTTGAAAGTTTTTTTTTTTTGATAAAAGGAATAGCATACAAAGACCTGGCAATAAAGAACAACAACAACAGAAAACAGAAGACCAACTAATACTGGAACAAAACATCGAAATAGGTTAAACAATCCAAGCACAGCTAATTCATTCGTCCCCTGCTAAGCTGTCTTCACGCACCAAGGTCCAAGCCATGCCAACCTGGCCAAATGGACGAAGCGACCCGTCAGTCAACTTCGAAGCGACGATGAGGCCCTGACCAGATTCCACTGAAACCCTGGACAAGGCTACACCAGTGAGCGTCAGCACCCAGAAGTCTGTGAAAAGTAGCACGTCACCCGAACTCCAGAAAAGGCATCAAAGAGGACTTGAGAGCTAGAACATGTTAACTAGCCGGGAACAGAGACGCTCCACTTCGCCTCACGCCGCGGAAGGAGACCATGCCACCAAAGACAGACAACGAAAGCAACAAGTGCAGCCGAAGAACAGGGTAGAAAAAGCAACCACACCGTACCAATGTTCCTCCATCCGGGACTGGAGACCCAAAAAATCATCCCTTGAGAAAGGACTCAAGGACACCTTCTTACTCCTCCCCGTGCCAAGAAGCAAACGATAGAGGAATAAACACTTCCGGGCCGAAACCCGACACAGAGAAGACAGCCAAAAGGCTTAACCACAGAAAAACTAACTGATGTAGACAGATTAGCAAAAAAATCAGGATTGTGGCGAAATAGCAGGATTGGAGTTGCCGGTGTCAGATTTTCGCCCATAATACCTTATTTTGAGCAGAACATCGTGACGATCGAAAATCACAAGCTTTGCTTGTGAGATATGGGCTTTTTGGGCCATCCGGAATCGTTTCCTATTTTATTTCGAATTTTTAATGTTTTTAGAAATTTTCGGTTTTTAGTAATTTTCGTATTAGGGCTTCGTTTTATTTTCTTATTTAAGTAAACTTATGTAATTTCATTCGGGGGCTTTTGAATAATGAAAAAACAGAATTAGGGTTTTTCCTAATCCCGGCTTTCTCTGCGTTTGCTCTGCATTATCTGGTATCAGACTACGGTGGTCCTGCGCGATGGCTAGAGGTAGACCAAGCGGCGCTGCTGCGGCTGTGGAACGTGATATCGAGGATTTCAGAGATCGTGAGACTGCTGACCTGCGCCGGCAGGTTGCATATCTAACTCATCGTTTGGGCGCCTTTGTGGCCCAACGTGAAGGTGTCGAGGTCGTGGCTGAGCATAACCCGTTCGCGGGTGAGCCAAAAAATCAGCGTGACCGACGGTGGGAGCTTGGGTTCAAGGTTGATATTCCTGCCTTTGATGGCGGCCTCAAGGCCGAGGAGTTTATTGATTGGCTTTCTCAGGTGGAGCGACCTGCGGCCAACCTTGCCCAGCCTCGGTCTGGCGGTGGTCTTCTTTGTTTCCGTTGCGAAGAGATGGGGCATCGTCCAGCGGAGTGCCCTCAAGTTTCGAGTTCATGTGGACTGTTCACGCATGAGGCTCCCGAGGATGTACCTGCTCCGGAAGGGGATCCTGTTTTTGATGTGTATGGTGATGACATGGCTGCGGAGGAGATTCAGCCAGCTGTTATTAAACCTGGAGAGCGCTTGTTTGAGGTTGATGGGGTGAATTTAACGGCACAAGGTGATTTTTTCGTTGGGTCTGTCAATGTTGCTGTGAATGTTGTTGAGCTTGGTGTCGCTATTGTGGACGATAAGGAACCTGTTTTTGAAGCCAGCTTGTGTTCTGATAATCCTAAAGAAGATTCTGTTGAAACTAAAGATGAGGTGCCCAGTCAAAATAATGTTGCGATTCTGAAGGAAGCTCCATCAGAGGAGAATGTGAAAGAGGATCAGTTGGTAGCAGTGAAACCATCTGATCAGTCAATATTCTGACTGATTATTCGCTACATTCGATGAAGGATAACATTCATTCTCCCGGCAAATTGTCTCTATTTGATGTCTTTCTCTAGTGTTTCAGGAAAATAACGCATATCCTTGCCCCTTGAGCCCGTGAGATCAAAAGAACGGAGAAATCGACGAAAAAGGCCAACAAAGGGATCTGAGCCAGCACTAGCCCGTGACAACCGTAACACTCTCACCTGTCACGGCTGTCACGGCTCTGGTCTTCTTGAACCGTCATTTCGGCTCAACCCGTGACAGCCGTGACACACTCACCTGTCACGGGTGTCACGGCACTTTTCCTCTTGAGTCGTGATTCTGGCTTAACCCGTGACAGCCGTGACACACCTGGCTGTCACGGGTGTAACGGACTCGTCGGCAGGCCAACTTCAAGCTGTTTCCAAAAATCGATTTTGGGCTTCTCTGGCCTTTTTGGACGGTCTATAAAAGGAAACACAACCAGTTTAGACTGGGTGGTTGATATTTTGGAGAAGAAACCCTAACTTGGGAGAGAAGACAGAGCTTTCAGCGTGAGGATCATCGAGCTTCACCGCGTCTTTACGGTTTACTCGTTTCTTCCTTTCAATATACACTGTTTTTGGTTTAATCACCATGAATAGTGAGTAGTCCTCTCATTCCGGGATCCTACGGATCCCGTGCTATGTAACCCTAACTCTCATGTGATCAATTGAAGTTTTTATTTATGCGATTCGAATATTCAATTTCATTGTGTGCTTAATTTTATCGTTCTATGCATGTATTTACATCAAAGGGTATGTTTGCATTGGTAGAACGTACTTAGGTTAATTACCGAAAGATGGATGGGTCCTAGGTGTTAACCGGATTACATGAAATTGATATTAGGTCATGTTTACATGATTTAATAGGAAAACCTTTAGTTTAATAAATCGAGATCGTTGATAATCCGTGGATGGGCGGCGTTCAACGATTGAGATTAATCTAGACAATGATCCGTGGATGGGCGGCTTGTCTAGTGTTATTTCGGTTATATTCCATATTCGATAGCATGAATAATTAACGTGACATGATTGCATGATTAGTGGGGTTAGCACGGGTGAAGTATGGATTCTGGGATTCTTTCTCTGATTTAAACACAACCATTTAATTTCCTGTTATTTAATTTCCGCAATTCTCGTGACAACAAAAACCTTTTTACAAAATTCATTCGGAATAGCTAAATAGGTCACACCGTTTGCTAGTATTCATACGCACTGCTCCTAGGATCGACCCTTGGCTTACCAAGGTTACAAATATTGTTTGACTGCATCTTGACCCCTAAAACATATAATTTGACAACTATAAAGGGTTAAAAATACGCTTGTCAAAATGGCGCCGTTGCCGGGGAGCAGCGTTTAGTGTGATATTAGAGTAACGTGTGTAGTTTAGACTATTCCACCTCGTTTGATATCTGTTTTCTGCTGTAATTCCTTCACTCACGGTGTTTCTCGGCTATTGCAGGTACTAGGTAGTTCATGCCAAAGAGAACACCCCGACGGAAGAAGCAAATTCAGATTTCGGACGACGACACACCGGACCAACGAAAGAACAATCGTCAGGCCCAGAACGAAGCTCGGAAGCTACGAGCACTGAACCGCAACTACGCAACAATGGCTGCGAATCAGAACTTGCTAAATGACAGGGTCGACGACGACCAGCCACCACGAGTGCAGCCACCAGTGCGCCGAACCCTTGGAGACTACACTACTCCTCGTGTTACTGGATTCCAGTCCGCCATTGCACCACCGGGCATAGCTAACAATTCTTGGGAGCTCAAAACAGGTCTCATTCAAATGGTACAAAACAATCAATTCACTGGACGAATGAATGAAGATCCTCACCAGCATCTCAAGCGATTTACCCAGATGTGCAACACGGTGAAAACAAACGGAGTCCCTCCAGAGTCCTACTACCTCAGGCTGTTCCCGTTTTCATTGTCCGACAAGGCTAGCAGATGGTTAGACAGTCATGCTGATGGTACTTTTACCACCTGGGACAAGCTGGCCGAAGCCTTTCTCCAACAATACTTCCCACCATCAAAGACAGCTCATTTCAGGAACAAAATCATCTCGTTCCGCTCTATCGATGGTGAGACTCTGTACGACTCTTGGGAGAGGTATAAGGAGCTGACGAGGATGTGCCCACACCACAATCTAGAGCAATGGCAGATTATTGACACCTTCTATCAGGGGATCGATCAGGGGATGCGTACCTTAATCAATCAAGCAGCAGGTGGGGGACTGAACCAAGTTCCGCTAGAGGACACCTATGAAATTATAGAAAGGGCAGCCCAAGACTACCATCTCTGGACGAGTGATCGTGGTAATCCTAAGGACAGGAAGGGTGTGCAGGATCTATGCCAAGCCGAGAGCACTAATGACATAGCTCGGTTAGCTGATACAATGAAGATACTCGCCACCGAGATTCAAAGTATGAAGCTAGCAAACACCGTGAAGTCCTCAGACGTCGCCCACATTGGCGTGTACTGTCAGGTTTGCGGCTCCCCTTCTCACTATGCCGATAGTTGTCCAGTGATCGGATCAGATGATAACAACGGTACTCAGGAGGACGCGAACTTCATCGGGCAGCATAATCAAGGGGCTGGTCCCAGCTATGGACCACCCACAAACAGATGGGATAATCCGAACAGGAATAATCCTAACCTGTCCTACAAACCACAGAATCAAGCACCTCCGAGTGTCCCTTACAAACAGCAGCAGGGCAATGCACCGTATCAGCCACGAGGCCAATACAACGTTCGAGCTCAAGAGCAGAATAATACTTCCTATCAGCCAAAGTCTCAGTACAACAACCAGTCGCAAGGGCAGCACAATCAAAATTCAGGTGGCTACTCGTATCAGCCGCAGCAGCCCAAGCAACAGGAGACTGGCGGATCTTCTAGCCTGGAGGCCATGATGGCCAGTTTCATGGCAGAGCAAGATAGGCGAGCTCAAGAGGCAGATAGGCGAGCTCAAGAGCAGGACCGGCGAGTAAAGGAGCTTGAGCAGACGATCCGAATGATAGGGAATCAGGTGGCTCAACAAGCAGATTCGGCAACCAGGGAACAAGGGAAACTCCCTTCAAAACCAGAGCACAACCCTAGGGAATCGGTCAATGCCATCACGCTCAGAGGCGGGAAACAAATCGAGATGATACCAGCTCAGGCCGCTCGAACAGGAGCAGAAAAATCAGCACTCAATTCTGCCCCTGCTGAAGCAGAATCATCGCTGGAAGCTGAAAACCGAGATGAAAATTCTGCCTCAACAGTGGAGCCGGCGCCTTATAAGCCTCCGGTCCCATTCCCTCAGCGTCTCAAGGGTGCTAGAAGAGACAAAGAGTTCATGAAATTCGTGGACCAGATTCGTACTCTGTACATCACTATGCCCTTCACAGATGCAATCACGCAGATTCCAACATATGCCAAATTCATGAAGGAGATTATGACTGGGAAACGGAAGATGGATGGAACCGAGACAGTAGCTCTAAGTGAGGAGTGCAGTGCTGCCATGCACGTGCCCATGCCACCTAAGCTTAAGGATTCAGGAAGTTTTTCTATCCCTTGTGATATTGGTGGCCTTACAATTCGTCGTGCTTTATGCGATTTGGGTGCTAGTGTGTCTATCATGCCATACTCTCTGTATTCTAAACTGAACTTGGGTGATCTATGTCCTACTGACATCTCTATTCGCCTTGCGGATCGTTCTTGTAGACTCCCGAAAGGGATTCTCAGAGACGTACCCGTCAAGGTGAAGAATATCTACATCCCTGCTGATTTTATTGTGCTAGAGATTTCAGAGGACACTGACATTCCCATTATACTTGGTAGACCTTTCCTTTACACGGCTAGGGTAGTTATTGACATGGATAGGGGATCTATAGCTTTGCGAGTAGGCAGCGAACGTGTTGTCTTTTATCTACCTGACATGTGCAGAACTCCTAGTCTCTTAGCTGATTGTGATGTGCTAGACTCTGCTGATATTGACCAGCCCATTTCTCTAACATCTATTGAGTCTTACAAGGTTGTACCAGGCTGCCCGATACCGATGGATGTCTACGCTATAGGCATAGAGGGCGCGGATGCGGCTGATGCCGCAGGAGAAGCAGGTAAGGAACCTTGCACGGTAGAGCTGAAACCTCTACCTGCAAGTCTCAGGTATGAATTTCTGGGCCCTAACTCAACCTACCCGGTGATTGTTAATGCATCCTTGACTGATGTAGAGACCCAGAAATTGCTCGATGTCTTACGAGAACATAGACCAGCCCTAGGGTATTCCATAGACGACCTCAAGGGAATTAGCCCTGATTTATGCATGCATAGAATTAACCTTGAGGGCGATGCTAGACCTAGTAGGGATGCCTTGAGACGCCTGAACCCCAAACTGAATGATGTTGTTAAGAAAGAAATTCTGAAATTATTAGATGCCGGCATCATTTATTCTGTTGCTGATAGTAAGTGGGTAAGTCCTGTGCACGTTGTCCCTAAGAAGGGAGGCTTAACTGTTATACGCAATGAAAGCAATGAATTAATTCCCACCCGTACTGTAACTGGCTGGCGTATGTGCATTGACTACAGGAAATTGAATAAGGCTACCCTTAAGGATCACTTTCCTTTGCCTTTCATTGATCAGATGTTAGAGCGTCTTGCTAAGCACAAGTTTTTCTGCTACCTCGACGGGTATAGTGGGTTCTTTCAGATCCCTATACACCCCGAGGACCAGGAGAAGACCACCTTCACTTGCCCTTTCGGGACATTCGCTTACAGACGCATGCCCTTCGGGCTTTGTAATGCGCCAGCCACATTTCAGCGTTGCATGATGGCTATCTTTTCTGAATTTTTAGAGCACACCATGGAAGTATTCATGGACGATTTTTCGGTGTATGGCTCTTCATTCGATGCATGTCTCTCTAACCTCACTAATGTTCTCCGCAGGTGTGTCGACACTAACCTAGTCTTGAACTGGGAGAAGTGTCACTTTATGGTGCAGGAAGGTATAGTGCTTGGACACACGGTTTCTCACAGAGGTATCGAGGTTGATCGCGCAAAGGTAGAGGTAATTGAAAAGCTGCCCCCACCAAAAGACGTGAAAGGGATCAGGAGTTTTCTTGGGCACGCTGGGTTTTACAGGCGATTTATCAAGGATTTCTCGAAGACAGCAAAGCCGCTCACTGATCTACTTTGTCAGGAAGCTGAGTTTAAATTTACTGATTCTTGTTTTAATGCTTTCAACAGTCTAAAAACTGCTCTTACTTCCGCTCCTATAGTGCAGCCTCCCGATTGGGAGCTGCCATTTGAACTAATGTGTGATGCGAGTGACTATGCAGTAGGAGCAGTCTTGGGGCAGCGCGTCGACAAGAAGCTGCACGTAGTTTACTACGCCAGCAAGGTCCTCGCCGGAGCAGCAGTCAATTACACTACAACTGAGAAAGAAATGCTGGCCATCGTCTATGCTTTCGAGAAGTTCAGGCAGTATTTAATTGGTTCGAAGACCACAGTTTACACTGATCATGCTGCCATCAAATACCTGCTGTCCAAGAAGGACTCCAAGCCTCGTCTCATACGATGGGTCCTCCTCCTCCAGGAGTTTGATATCGATATTAGAGACAAGAAGGGTGCAGAAAATCTGGTTGCAGATCACTTGTCACGCCTCGAGCTAGCAGAGCTCGACCGCGAAGAAGACACGCTCCCGATGACTGACTCTCTAGCAGGAGAACAGCTTATGCTTATTGATGTGGATAACGTCCCGTGGTACGCAGATTTCGTCAACTTCTTGGCCTGTGGAATCCACCCTCCCGACCTCTCGCACAACCAGAAGAGGAAATTCCTTTCCGATGTTAAAAGGTACTTCTGGGATGACCCTTTTCTTTATAGATTATGTGCTGACGGTCTCTACAGGACTTGTGTCGACGAGGACCAGATCCCATATATTCTGGAGCGCTGCCATTCATCTTCATACGGTGGACATGGAGCTGGTTCGAAAACAGCTACGAAGGTCCTGCAGTCCGGTTTCTTCTGGCCTTCGCTATTTAAGGATGCACATGAATTCGTCAAGGCCTGTGATCAGTGCCAGAGGACTGGAAATATCTCGAAACAGCAGGAGATGCCACAGCAGAGCATTCTCGCAGTGGACCTTTTCGATGTTTGGGGGATAGACTTCATGGGACCATTCCCACCTTCCTACGGTAATCAGTATATCTTGGTAGCAGTCGACTACGTTTCTAAGTGGGTTGAAGCAGTTGCTACTCCTACCTGCGACGCCAAGGTAGTTATAAAAATGTTTCAGAAGGTGATCTTCCCTCGGTTCGGGGTGCCCAGAACAGTTATCAGTGACGGTGGCTCTCACTTCAAGGAGAGAAATTTCGAAACACTATTAAAGAAGTACGGTGTCTACCACAAGATTGGCACTCCCTATCACCCTCAGACTAGTGGACAGGTTGAGATCTCCAACAGAGAGATCAAGAGCATTTTGGGAAAGACGGTCTCGAGCCACAGGAAGGACTGGGCGTCCAAGCTAGATGACGCGCTGTGGGCATATAGGACTGCATTCAAAACTCCCATTGGGATGAGTCCTTTCAGACTTGTTTATGGAAAAACCTGCCACTTGCCGGTCGAACTCGAGTACAAGGCATTATGGGCCATTAGAGAGCTAAACATGGACATGAAGGCAGCCGGAGAAAAGCGCCTGTTACAGTTACACGAGCTCGATGAGATCAGACTGGATTCCTACGAGAATGCCCGCATTTATAAGGAGAGAACAAAGAAGTGGCATGACAAGAGGATAGTGCGCCGAGAGTTCAACGAAGGCGAGCGAGTTCTTCTATACAACTCCCGCCTTAGATTATTTCCTGGCAAGCTGCGTACTAAATGGAGTGGCCCTTACACAGTGGAGCGAGCATATCCAGACGGGCATGTAGAAATCAGCGTAGAAGGAGGTAAAACTATGGTAGTCAATGGGCAACGCCTTAAGCACTACCACGTACTCAAGCATCTGGCACCTCCAGAAGGCGTTACCGATAACCTGCTTCTCGGGGAGGGATCCTAGCTACAGGACTCTCCGAGAATGTTTCTTATGCACTGTGAGTCTGTCTAGACCCAGCTATGTCTCGCCAAGACGTTAAACTAGGCCTCTTCGGGGAGTAACCCGCGCTGTAAGTTCCATTTATTTGCGTTTTGCATTGTACGATCTGTGTGTGGACCGTGCAGGAATCCAAGTGTGGAGTGAGCAGCAATCAGTTTTCTGAACCAACACGGCAAATTAGGCTGAAATTTTGGGACGGAGCCGTGACAGCCGTTACACATTGGACTGTCACGGCTGTCACGGGCAGTATTCCGTTGGGCAGTGATTTCTTGAGGAGCCGTGACAGCCGTTACACATTGGACTGTCACGGCTGTCACGGGTGTGCAAATTGAGCCGTCATTTATTGGGGTTCCGTGACAGCCGTGACACATTGGCCTGTCACGGACGAGCTCGGTTGTCACGGGCATGCTCTTCACCTTCAAATTGAGATTTCAAATTGAAAAACCCTAATTTCTCAAAGCCCAAAATTGCCTCCCTCCGACCGCTCCGTCGCCTCCGCTCGCACCTGCCCTCCCTTGTCCGTCCTCCGCCGCTTGATTCGCCCGTCACACTCTCTCATCCGGTTCGCCCTAATCCTCCAGTCCAACCGTTCACTCAGTCCTCCATGGCTCGGACCAGGCGCGTCGGAGCCGCCCCTTCCAACCGCTCCAGCCGTGCCAACCGACCAAGCTCCTCCACCGCAGCTCCTCCACCTTCAGCTTCGACCGCCATCATCCCAGCACCTCCACCGGACCAAGAGCAACCCTACCCAATTACCAACGCCGGTCGATTTGGTGACGAGGCTGAGCATCAACGCCGGTTCGACAATGTCATCTCCAAGAAGACGGTAAAACCTACTCTTGTCCCTTGCATTGATACGTTTACTGATTTGCAACGAGGAATATTGCAACAGTGCCGTCGTTTGTTTGTCAATTCCGGATTTGCTATATTATTCAATCGCCGGCATACGCCTACATATCCTGTATTGCTCAAGGAGTTTTTAGCGACATTTGAGATTGTAGGAAGCCCTCTGAAGGTGACGCATTGGAAATTCAGAATTGGGTCGCGATATTACACTATGTCCAAGGCCGAGGTCTGCGAAGCGTTGAATTTTCCTTTAGATGGCTTCAGTGGTGAATATAGCACGGATGAGAGGTATGAGTTCTGGAAACTCATATCCGGCTTCGATTACTACTTTCGGTCCGGGTGGAGCGCTGCTGGCATTAAGGAGCCCGTGTGGAAGATCGTCCACCGATTGGTGGCAATGAGCATTAACACTCGCCTTGAGGGCGCCACGGTTGTCACAAACCCTGATTTGGATATCTTGATCTCTATGCATAAAGGGGTATCGGTCGATTTCTTCCAGCTCCTCAGTGGGATGATGACATCGTGGGGTTTATCTCTTGGGAACAAAGCCTTAGGTGGCGGTTTATTTGTTTCTGTGCTCGCCGAGTCTCTAGGATGGAACCTCGACCCCCTGCACGGAACTGAGAAAGAGTTGACACTGAATTTGCTGAAAATAATTGAGTGCAAGATGATTGGGAAAGACGGGGAGTGGATCCACAACCCCGAGCTCCCAAGTGGAGCAAAGAGGCGCCGCATTGATCGAGCCCAGGTTAGAGCACCTGTCCAGGAGGACCAGCCCCCGAGTGATGATGTTAACATGGACGAGGCGTCCTCGCCTCCAGCGCCTGCGCACATACCTCCTCCCCCGCCGCAGCCACATGCTGATGACCAGCCCCCGAGCACTTTACTGGAGCGCTTAGAGCGCCTGGAGACCTCCCACTTGAGGCTCTTTGATCAGCAGTACCAGATGATCCGAGCGCAGGAGCAGATCCTAGCGAATCAGCGCCGGATGATGGTTTCTCAGGCTCCACTCTCCAGACCGCAGGATCAGAACTATGCCCAGCTCGCCGCCGATTTTTCAGAGTTCAGATCTCAGACCATCAGAGCGCGAGAATGGGAGCAGGGAGCCTTAGCCACTCTTCTCGCGCATGCTGAGCTAGATTACCCTCCACCACCGCACATCCCTCCTACCGGTAATGACCACGAGGCTGGCACTTCCCGCCCTCCCGATGATGGGAACTCCGGTAGTACAGCAGAGCTATTTGGTATTGCTGAGGACGTGGACGATGGCGCTGTCTAGCCCTTCTTGCTTTTCTTTGATGATCTTTTTTTTTACTGTTTTCATATATGGTGGCACGTCACATAATTTTTCTTATTGTACGCTGACCTTTTGCCATGGTTTTCCTTTCCTCATGATTATTGTTGCTTGAGACATGCTTTATGATATATATTTGGCTCGCATCAATTATCCTACCTCCTATTTGGCATTTCCTGTTTTTGCCCGTCCATAATTTTCGATGCTAACCTATCACTTGTGACGCTCTGTGTTTTTATCTATATATCTACCAGCTCACAGGTCGTGTTTCACTCCCCGGGCATCGCTTAATCACCATGGATATCGCGCCATCGCACACGAGTGAAGTTCCTATACGCCTATTTTCTCTTATATTTCTTCGCTTAGGGACTAAGCTTATTTTTAAGTGTGGAGTGGGTAGCGCATAGTCACACACATTGCATATCACGCATTCACTCGTTCACATGCTCAACAGTCTATGTATTGCGATTGAAAACCTTGTTTTCTACGATACTCCTTGACTGATTGACATTCTTTTGGATTCGAAGTCTAGGACTTGAAATAATGAAAATCGTGTGCGTATTCTCTTGAGTCAGTATCACTGCTAGCCTTTGCCTATCACATGTTCTACGTATTTCTTGAAGCAATGTTTGAGACTTGAAATTAGTAGGCACCGGTTCAAAAATCTCAAAAGCTTAAATTTGCATCTCTTTTTCTAGGTGACCTTAGTACTAGTATGTGTTTCTATATACTTGTTGTGATTTGCACGCATCCGCCTTTACTTATACACTATGTCAAGTTTTAAGTGTGGAGTTAGACAATTGGCCTTCAAGTTTTCCCTCAAGAACAAAGTTCTTAATTTTCGAAAGATGGGTGAAACATTGGCCCCAAACTTACTTGTTTTTGAAAGAAAACCAGTTTTAGAAAAATCGAAAAACTTTAATACTTTGAAAAACGTCTGCATGAGCAGAAAAATACCAAGGACCCGGTGAGGAAAGTCGCCCCTTGTGTATTGGAAAACACTTTTGAATAACCAATTCTGCCCTCTCTTGCTTGATGTAGTGTACTCCCATCTTCTCATTGCGTGCAAAATCACGATTTGTCTTGCAAATTCATATACTAGAAACTAAGGGACGACCCTCGTGCTTGCACTGAAATTTTGATGCAAATTTTTGTACTATTTTTCAGAAAATCCTTAAGCCGAGCTCCTCTTCTCTTACGGGTCATTGCCTAGTCCTTGGCACTTGAGAATGAGCTTTGCGCCAAGAGCCCGTGGACTATCCCTAGATAGCATAGGTGAATGGCGAGCATGTTTTGTGCAACTATTCGTGTTCTTTATACGTTGCTAGAGAACTATTTAGAACTTGTGATGAGGCGTTTGCTAGTCGTGTGTACTGACCGTTTGAATGCATAACTCGTTTGATCTATGATTGTCTGAAAACTTTGATGAAGATGTTTGAATTGAAGTTGAGGTAACACGATGAATCCAAGGTATGACATGACTTTACTGTGACTTGTTGAGCATCATTTCATGCATACACGTTAGTTAGTTGCATAGGGGATTTGTAGGTAGTCCCATTCCTGAAAACCTTCACGAGACTATACTCGTCCTACTAGGGCAGCCTATAGGTTTAAAGGCTTGATGCATACGCTAAATGCATTCGTGTCCTCTACGACAGTGAGTTATCTTTTTATTCTTGCTTTATTTGGAATTGATCACATGTCACTTGAGTGGGTAGCTTTTATGGTCGTTGAGCATTACATTCCCTCATGTATTTATTCTGCCATTTGTTTGACATTTGTTCGGGACGAACAGACCCTAAGTGTGGAGTGTTTTGATCAGTCAATATTCTGACTGATTATTCGCTACATTCGATGAAGGATAACATTCATTCTCCCGGCAAATTGTCTCTATTTGATGTCTTTCTCTAGTGTTTCAGGAAAATAACGCATATCCTTGCCCCTTGAGCCCGTGAGATCAAAAGAACGGAGAAATCGACGAAAAAGGCCAACAAAGGGATCTGAGCCAGCACTAGCCCGTGACAACCGTAACACTCTCACCTGTCACGGCTGTCACGGCTCTGGTCTTCTTGAACCGTCATTTCGGCTCAACCCGTGACAGCCGTGACACACTCACCTGTCACGGGTGTCACGGCACTTTTCCTCTTGAGCCGTGATTCTGGCTTAACCCGTGACAGCCGTGACACACCTGGCTGTCACGGGTGTAACGGACTCGTCGGCAGGCCAACTTCAAGCTGTTTCCAAAAATCGATTTTGGGCTTCTCTGGCCTTTTTGGACGGTCTATAAAAGGAAACACAACCAGTTTAGACTGGGTGGTTGATATTTTGGAGAAGAAACCCTAACTTGGGAGAGAAGACAGAGCTTTCAGCGTGAGGATCATCGAGCTTCACCGCGTCTTTACGGTTTACTCGTTTCTTCCTTTCAATATACACTGTTTTTGGTTTAATCACCATGAATAGTGAGTAGTCCTCTCATTCCGGGATCCTACGGATCCCGTGCTATGTAACCCTAACTCTCATGTGATCAATTGAAGTTTTTATTTATGCGATTCGAATATTCAATTTCATTGTGTGCTTAATTTTATCGTTCTATGCATGTATTTACATCAAAGGGTATGTTTGCATTGGTAGAACGTACTTAGGTTAATTACCGAAAGATGGATGGGTCCTAGGTGTTAACCGGATTACATGAAATTGATATTAGGTCATGTTTACATGATTTAATAGGAAAACCTTTAGTTTAATAAATCGAGATCGTTGATAATCCGTGGATGGGCGGCGTTCAACGATTGAGATTAATCTAGACAATGATCCGTGGATGGGCGGCTTGTCTAGTGTTATTTCGGTTATATTCCATATTCGATAGCATGAATAATTAACGTGACATGATTGCATGATTAGTGGGGTTAGCACGGGTGAAGTATGGATTCTGGGATTCTTTCTCTGATTTAAACACAACCATTTAATTTCCTGTTATTTAATTTCCGCAATTCTCGTGACAACAAAAACCTTTTTACAAAATTCATTCGGAATAGCTAAATAGGTCACACCGTTTGCTAGTATTCATACGCACTGCTCCTAGGATCGACCCTTGGCTTACCAAGGTTACAAATATTGTTTGACTGCATCTTGACCCCTAAAACATATAATTTGACAACTATAAAGGGTTAAAAATACGCTTGTCACCATCTAATGATGATTTGATTGTAGCAGACGGAGTGAACCTTACAAGCGAAGGTGATGTTGTTATAGATGATATTAAAGTTGATCTGCAGGGACCGGGGGTTATAGATGATATTAAGGATGATGTGGTTAAGGAAGCTGGGCAGGTTATTGATAATGTGGAAGACACTGCGGAGTTCACAACCATAGGAGATGCACCGAAGAAACTGCTTGTTAATGGCAGATCAATAGAACTAGCGGCTCATAAACGTGTATTCGTGTCTAGGGTGGTGTGTGGTGCTGTTCCCTGCGAGCGTTCGGACTTATTGACCTTGCCTAGCCGTGTTCGCACTTCGGATGTGTTCAAGGTTAAGCATTTGATTCTTTTTCAAGGTGCGTCTTCTGATACGGGGATGGGTTCGGATTCGAGGACGAATCTTTTCGACCCGGGAGGGGATGATGTAGACAGATTAGCAAAAAAATCAGGATTGTGGCGAAATAGCAGGATTGGAGTTGCCGGTGTCAGATTTCCGCCCATAATACCTTATTTTGAGCAGAACAGCGTGACGATCGAAAGTCACAAGCTATGCTTGTGAGATATGGGCTTTTTGGGCCATCCGGAATCGTTTCCTATTTTATTTCGAATTTTTAATGTTTTTAGAAATTTTCGGTTTTTAGTAATTTTCGTATTAGGGCTTCGTTTTATTTTCTTATTTAAGTAAACTTATGTAATTTCATTCGGGGGCTTTTGAATAATGAAAAAACAGAATTAGGGTTTTTCCTAATCCCGGCTTTCTCTGCGTTTGCTCTGCATTACTAACTAACTAAACACACAAAAACTATCTACACAAAACTACCAACCTAAGCACACCGCTTAACTCCCATCCAGTTCCCACCACCGTCCGGAAGACACCACCCCACCAGCAACTCCCGCACGCTGCCAAGAGGAGGAGGTGGGGAGAAATGGAGAGTAGGCAGCGGAGGGGATGAGAAGCGGGTGGAAGCCAAGAGATGGCAGGTGGCGAGTAAAGCGGTGCTCCTGTTCTCTCTCGCTACTGCTCTAGTTTTGGAACAATTAAACCTCAAATTCTTAGCACAAAATCAACCTTGTCACTGGAGGCAGCGTTTCATAATTTGGTGTTAGAGGATGAACGCCAACCATCAGGATGGCTGAAAGGACAAATATTGAGGCGGCAGCTATCGAAATTTAAGTTATACGCACCAATACAAGGAGAGTGGAGATCTTTGGGGCAAGAAATATGAACCTATAAGTGTACACACTGCAGAAAATTATATCACACAGCCGATGCGTGCTATGATATCGTTAGACGTCCTATGGAGGAGGAAACGCCATCGAGGTATCCAAACGAAGGACTCGTGGAAACAGAAACATACTAAAGCAGTGCACATGGCCGCGAGTTAGAGTCTGATTCGAGGATTATTAATGGCGTTTAGTAACGCCCCAATAAGTCTAAACATTTTGGCCTTAAGTTTGAATATTTAGCCTTAAGTCTGAACATTTAGTCATAAGTCAAACATTTAGTCTTAAGTGTAAACATTTAGTCTTAAGTATGAACATTTTGGCCTTCAGTCTAAACATTTTAGTCTTCAATCTGAACATTGGAAGCTATAGGAGAGAATATGTCCTTAAATGTGCATTCTAGAGGTTAATTCACTACAATGGCAGATTAGACCTTCGATACTTCGCAGAAGTTGAACAGGCGAAGGATCCGATGGAGGAGCTATAAGTCGTTGTGTAGCTAACTCAATGTTCTACAACTCTCTAGTAATTTAGATCGAGAACAGACTAGGTTGTTTAGAATGTCGAAACACGAGTCGAAGTCGGAGCAGCTCCAAAAATCTATGGGTATTGATTGAACATTTAGTTTTATCACTGAACATTATTGCCGTAAACTGGAAAAGACCATACTACCCCGCATATATAATTACCAAAAAATCGACCAAGTGCCACGTGTTGAATTCTTTAAGGGTTTATAGTTAATATAAAAAGATGTGGTTTGTATTTAATTTGAATTGTTTTCTCACCAAGTAACATGTATGGGTAAATTTTTTTTATTTAATTTGTATTTATTTATGGGGGAGCGATCGGTTGAGAACTCCTTAAAATTTAAGAATTTGAGAATTCAAATCTCATCATTTGATCATGATGCATCTTCAAATCTATGGTGAGAAATATAAATTTAGCTAAAAAGCAGTAAATAGTAATGATTTTTTTTTTGTTTTTGGGATAAGGTATTAGTAATGATTTGGTGAAGAGGCAAGTGGTGAAAAAAATGTGCGCAAAGTTACAACAATTATTATAAATGGGTCACGAGACATAACAAGCCAAACCCCAATTTGTGCAGAGAAAGTCATGCACATGAACCACCACTACCTCTCTCACCTTCACCCGTTCCTATCCACCTTCTCACTCAGCCTTTTTAATAAATAAAATTGATGAGTGGGTGGTGAACTTAATTCTTCAGAGAGACAGTGCGAAGAAGAGAATTGAAGTTACCTGGTGGTTCAAGAATCATGGAGAAGACTGCTCTGCTGCTGCTTGTTCTTCTTCTGCTGTCCATACTTGACTTGTCTCAAGTGTCTGTTGAGGCTCTTAATATTGGAGTCCATGCCTCTGCAACTCTGGTAAATAAATAAAAAAATTAAGCAATCAATTTAATTACTTATGTTTGTCACAACTCAAGTCCTCGTGACAATGTTTGTGCAGAAAAAAGAATGCAGCAGAAAGTGTGAATCTGACTTCTGCTCAGGTATATTTGCTTATAAGAATTAAAATTAATTAAGTATGCTATGAATGTGAATTAGATAGATAGAGCTAATTAATAAACATAAACAACCTTTGACACACAGTGCCACCGTTTTTGAGGTATGGCAAGTATTGTGGGTTGCTGTACAGTGGATGTCCAGGAGAGAGGCCTTGTGATGGACTTGACGCCTGTTGCCTCAACCATGATGCCTGTGTTCAATCTAAACACCGTAAGTTCACCATTGTGTTTTAATTTGATTTATACAGATCAAATGAGAATTTTTTATATATTTTTTGAAAATTTGAGAATCCAATCAACGTCTTAACTTGGACCTCAGTTAGTAAACTATATAATGTAAATTATTATTTTTTGGTATTTAAATGTTATTTTATTTTTAATGTAAATTATTGTAGATGGGTATCTGAGCCAAGAGTGCAGTCAAAAATTTCTGAGCTGCATGAAAAATTTCAAGAAGTCAAGAGCTCATTCCTTTAAGGGGAACACCTGTGACGCAGATAAAGTAGTTGATGTGTTATCTGTTGTTATGAAAGCAGCTTTGAGGGCTGGGAGATATCTTCACAAGCCCTAGGCTACCAACTCATATTTATCCATCAATAATATTTCTATTACTTTGTTATTGTCTTAATCTAAGAGTATCGTTCATTGTGACCAAAAAAAACATATCATTCCTCTTTCTTATTCATTTTCTCTCTCATCTAGTCATGTCTATAACTACACCCCACTCATGACCAAACAAAAAGTTCATCATCAATCTCTCTCATCGCTATATAAATTGTAGCTCAGAAATATTAATTAATAAAAATATATCAAAGTGTATTTCATTTTATAGATCTCAAAAAGTTATGAATATCGGTAATTATTTTAATTATTTTAACTTTATAATTTAGAAGATATATTCGTTGTAAGATCAAAATATAAATTGAAAATTTCTTACACAGGACACGTGTGCAATTGGTTCACGGCTCATGACCAAATCTAAGTTTTGGTCATGAGATGATCTTTTTTCAAGTTGATCAGGGGATCCATGTTTTTTTTATCATCTCTCATGACTCAAAAAGTCATGGTGGAGATGCTAACGTGTCAACTTTATTCTTTTTTATTTTTCCCAAACGAGAGGATCGGACAACTCTAAACTCAATTTTTAAACTTATACTATATATTTCTTTAGCTCCGCCCGTCATAGAAAATTCACTCTTGCTTTATTTCGATTCGAATTGAGCAATGATGATCACTGCACTTTATCACCCTGATGAGCATGTGTCAACTTTTTTTATTTTTCCGCCAATCTTTTTCATCTGCCTATGTTTCTTCTCTACCATTTAAAAAATAAATAAATAGACGAAGAAGAAATTACCCATAACCTTTTAGAACAAACTAAACCTAAATGAGTAATACATTTTATCGAAGTTAAATACGTATCTATTTTTTTTTATTTTAAATTTACTCTTTTATTCCTAGATTTTTATTTCCGTATTTCATAGTATGGGTTGTACAAGTTAGTAAGCACAGATCAACGATGCATGTAACACTAGTGTGTCATGAATTTGACTAGTACTTCCGTACGAAATAAATAAACATCTAAAATAGTAAAATGTAATTATAGGATTTAAATTACAAATATAGAGGAGCGATCAAATGAGAATCTATCTTCTTTTTTTGAGAACTTTGAGAACCTTCTTTATGCATTTTCGTTTTTGCCTAAGTGCAATTTTCGAAACTTGAAAATGTATCTAGGCAAAAATAATGCTCGAAACTGTACAATGGAGAAAAAAAAGTGAGTGGGACACGTGTCACCTCTACATTCAAAAATGCAACTTGATCCAATGATGAGGTTCTCAAATTTTCAAGAGTTCTCAACCGAGCGCTCCCTTAAACATATAGTCTTGAAAGTATATCAAATAAAAAAAGATTCTTGAAACAGAGTCTGAGGTAGGGGTGGGCACAACCCGGACCGGCCCGACAACCCGGCCCGATCCGATAATGTCGGGTTTAACCCAACCCAATATGAGTTTCGGGTGGGTTAGGGTTGAGGTTCGGGTTACCCGATTTTATAAGTAATATAAAAAATTATTATATTTTTAACTACATTCGAACTTTACACCTCATCTGAATGAATGTGACTACCATACCAATTAAGTTATGAATAAGTAACTGGTTTGCAATGAAAAATAAAACCGACTTTACATCATAAATTAGTGATTTAAGCTTATATTTTTAAAGTATATATTTATATCACGATAGATGACGTTGAATATTTTATGCCTTTTATAAATTTTAGTTTTAGGGTCGGGTTCACATAATTAACCTGGTCTTTCAGCCCGAGTTAGGGTTCAGGGAAAATATCCGATCATTATTTCAGATCGGGTTAGGAACGAACCCAACCCGGCGCATACCCACCCCTAGTAGGAGGCGTCGTCAAAAAGAAAAAGAAAAAAAATGAAAGAGAGTATGAGGCCGAGTGGGCTTGGGCCAAGCACTGGAGCCCTCTAACGGCCCGGTCAGTCGGTTACAAAACATCAGTTTTGGTGGAATTGTAGCCAAAAAGAACGAATCAAAATCTGAAAGAAGCGTGGAGAAGAGACGAGAAGAAGATGATACATCGGAAATGGAGTCTGCTTACGGGTCCGGCCGTCGTGTTGGGTGGAGTAGTCGGATCAGTCTTTTTGGTCAACTTATTGCTCTTTAAAGTATGACTCTAATTCTTTCTTTGCTATCGAAAACCCTATAGTATTAATCCCAATTTGCTTTACTTTGCTTTTTTTTAATATTAAAATTGGAAGACTGGAATCTAGGGTTGTGTCAGAATCTATGCAGTAAAATTACATTCTGATGAGTTGTTATCATGACTTGATGGTTGATAATTCGACTTGGTGTGGGAGGTTGTGATAGTTATCTTAGCTTGTGTTGAGGTTAGACATGGTTTTTGCAGAAGCTGTCTGCATTTACAATGTTAAAATGGTATCTTGTAGCTTCTAATTCGTTCAAATAGAAGATAGAGTCACAACGGGCCTTGTTTTGCATTAAGTGAGTCCTTAAAAGGCGTCCGTGTTTTATGTAGGACTTAGGGAGCCCTTTGATCACTGCTTTTCTACCTTGCAATTTATAATCAAATTTGTCAAGTGCCTTATGAATTGGCTTTTGTTCGCGTATGTAATAATTTTGTGCTTTTCCGTATTGCTCAGTGTCATAAAATTCATCCCATGTTCAGTTTGCGCTTAACAAGTCACGTGAGAAGAAATTCATAAATTTCTTTGATGCGATACCATGTGGACTGATAAATCCTTGTCTGTGAAACCGATATTGCAGTCTATAAAATTTAACCAAATGACCCCAATGCTATCGTTGTGTCAATCTTGATAGAAATTGATGTTTGTCATCCTTAGGATCCTTTTCTGATCCCCAAGAAGAAGAATCAGACAGTTCCAAGTAAGCAGAGCAGGACGGAGCTTGGTGTTGGTGGCATGAATACTTGATAGTATTTTCAGTTTGAGGGGAGGAAATGTGAGGGATGGTTTGAAGATGTGGTGACAGGATATGTATACGGAAGTTGTTTGTTTGTATTAACAGATAGGAAGTTATCTTCTGTTATCATAATCTCTATCTAGTAGCAGGTACATTCCCGTATTGTCACTCATTTGATTCAATAAAGTGTTGGAGATTTTAGGTTTATACAATGTAAAACATGTATGAAACCTTGTAAAGATGTTGTATTAAAATTTCCAAACTGATTGCGAACTATATAGGATTTTTTTGACTTTTTGTTCGAACTATTAAAATTTCCAAAATGTGTGTGAACTATATAGAATTTTTCTAACTTTTTATCCGAACTATTAAATTTTCTAAAATGGGTGCGAACAATATTTAGTTTTTCCAAAATGCGTAAAACCTAAATAATTTAACGGAATTCAATATTGGAAATTTTTTAATATGCACTCTTAACACAGTAATATGCATTACTATCATTTACGAACGAGCAAATAAGAATAGAGGAACCAAACTCATATGGGTCGACGGAGTAACTCGAAATCAAATATAAAGTTTGGTTATCTAACAGGCAGACAAATGTTTATTTCAAATTCTTCTACACTTGATTGATACAGCTTCATTGAGATTATTGCAAATGATTGTGACTTCTTCTGATGACATATGCGTCGTGCATGCTCTCCAAGTTATATAGAGCGAATGCGAAGCTTCTGGATGCCATCAATTATTCGAATTGTCAATTCACCTTCTTTTACAATAATCTAGAACAAATGTAACAGCTCAATTTTTTTTTGAGAGGAGCTCAATTGACCAAGGTTGTCAGAATCGAGTTTTTACCTTGACTCGTTTTGCCTCGGTAGAATCGAAACGTAAAATCGAATCGTAAAATCGTCGAGTTTATCTTTTATTAAAATAATATTAAATATATATTTTTAAACATTATAAAAATATAAATGAATCAAATTTCAACTTTATAATTTAATTATAAGGATAAACATGTTAAAGATTGAACATACGTAACTCCGTTTTATCATTTGTCATGTAAATAAAAATCACAGACTAAACATAATAATCATAATCTCTGAAAATGAGAGTACAAACAACTGAACAAGGACTAAATGGAAAAGGATAAATATATTCAATCTTTAATTTCATGATTTGGTGGATTGGGCCTTTTTGTTCAGTCCATATACAGGCCAATAAAACACCAGCCCCTTCAGAAACCCTAAAAACTGTTGTATTATTTAATAATCGCTACCCTTCGTCTCTTGCTCTTCATCTCCTCCTGATTCAACATCGCGCGGAAGCTCTGTCTCTTTATTTGCTTCTTCCTCACGGCTTTGATTTTGTGTCCAATATCAATTAGTGTGTATATGGTTTCGCTTTTGATTGTTTGAGTTTTGAGTTTTGGTTTCGCTTCTTCCTCACAGCCTATTTTATGATTTGGAGATTCATTCTCCGGTTCGTGATTTTAACTATCTACAATCGGACGATTTTAACCGATTTTAACGATTTTGAGCTTGTAAAATCGAGGTAAATTCGTTTTTTGGTCCGATTTTAGCAAAAAACGTTTCTAACTGCGATTTAACTCGAAATGGATACTTAGGATCGTAAAATCGTGAGTTAAAACGCGATTTTAACAACCATGCAATTGACAGATAGATATTTTTAGAAAAATGTTGAGATATCCACATATCATATCTAGAACAACATTCTAGATAATTATACATTCCGAGTGACGATATTTGACAGGTGCAGAAATTGCGAAAATTTATACCTGTTTGGGAAGGCAGTCAAATTGAATGGGCACATTTGGAAAAAAAATTCATAATAATTTTAGGTTTTACTGTTGGAAAAATTCTATATAGTTCGCACCCATTTTGGAAAATTTAATGGTTCGGACAAAAAGTTAGAAAATTTTATATAGTTCGCACCTATTTTGGAAATTTTAATAGTTCAAGACAAAAATTTAAAAATATTCTATATACACCCATTTTGAAAATTTTAATGGTTCGAAAAAAAAATTGGAAACAGATGGTAGTTCGGTACATCTTTTTGTACTTTTCCCTTTTTTAATAATTTAGTTAAATGTTCAGGCAAAATCATTACTTTTAGCTTCATTTCATTGAGAAATTTTTTTATGTTCACTGAATATTTAGCCTTATCACTAGACATTTTGCATTATCACTGAACATTTAGCTTTTTCAAGATTTCCACATATTTTGGCTAAATATTCCATGTTTCTAGACATTGGCCGGTTAAAAATTTCAATTTGTCCACGTATGTTTTGAGTTTTCAGAGATTTTAGCAAAATGTTCAATGAATAATTTTTTTTGATGAAATGAAGCGAAAAATAATGATTTTAAGTATTCTGATTGATTTTTCCCTAAAAGTTATTCTTATAAATGAATTTTGTCAAAATTTACATTATAAACTGCGTCTATTCATAAAGGGACACGTGGCAGCTTCATAAGAGGTTTAAAGTTAATATATTTAACTATGGTTTATACATGAACCATACTCTATATCATACATAATTAAGGGACACGTGGCAGCTTCCTAATATGTTTAACAATTAGGAAAATTGTTAAACATATAACACTTAATGACAAATCACGGTCCGAACTATGAAAATTGACAAATCACGGTATGAACTACCACTCATTGACAAATCACGGTCCGAACTATGAAAATTGACAATTAAGGGCAATTTCAAAATATTTAAATCCTCATATAACACTTAATGACACTTAATTGACAAAGTATCACCCTGTCCATTAACAAAGTTATCAAAATGAATGAATTGAAAAAATATTATTGACCTTAATTTTGAAAATGAGAAGTAAAGTATTTTGAAATTGCCCTTAATTGTCAATTTTCATAGTTCGGACCGTGATTTGTCAATGAATGGTAGTTCATACCCCCTCTTTGTCATTTTCCCTAACTATGGTATATACATGAACAGTACTCTATATCCTACATAATTAAGACATGATTTGAGATCCCATGAGAACCTTTGATTTGGTGAGAAACAAGGAATTATCTCAACCTTCCATGCTATTACATCTAGAGCTCATATTAAACGAGATTAAATTCAAAATTCGTAATTATTCAACAATGAAAACGTCATTAAGGGCAAATTATGCAAACAAAAATAATAATAATAAAACCCAAATCCCTTTATTTCCTCCCTCATCCCACGACCTAAACCAGCTACGCAAAAAATGTTCTAGGGATTCAATCAGCGACTTTCTCTGACCTTGCATCAACATGGCGGACAAAACGAACAAGGAGCACCCAACCATGATAAAAGCCGACCACCATTACAGTATGTGCTAGTACGAATTAAATAATAAAAAAATTTATGGTTTGAAAATAACTGATTATAGTCTACAGTCAACAACATTCACCGTATGATAAAAGCCCGATGTACAACCCTGAGTCAACGTGACAAAAGAAACAATGTTTCTCTGTGGCAATTCATCAGACAACCGGTAGGCATTGGTTAACCCATCCACCTCAACATACATGTTTATAAGAATGTCCATGCAAACAAATCCACGCAACTGCCTCCTTTTAAAATGAAGCAGTGCAATTTCCTTCCTCTGTTGAAATCGAACTGGTACATTGCTACAGTCAGGGATGGAGCTTGCCCCTTTTACCTTGGGCTCAAGCCCTAATTGATTTGGCTAAGATAAAAAAAAACAAATTATATATATATATAATGTTTTTAAGATGCAATTAGAGATATAGAGTTTAACCTTATTAATATTGGCTCAAACCAATTTAATTTTTTTTTAATGAATCATTTCACTCGTTCCTAAAAGTTAAATGCGGTCACCTGAAGAAACTCAACGAAATTGAAAGTTAAATGTTGTCGCCGGAAGATGAAAGAGGCGAGATAATGAGCCTTTCATTGAGATTCAAACCTCATAAAAAATAATTAGTCCTATATAAATTTCAATCCTGGCTCCGTCCCTGCATGACTACAGTGCAGACTGCAGTGGCATAAGAATGTGAGCTAGAATCTGACGTTTAAGGACTGGCGTGGGTTTCCATTTCTGGGTCAATCTGACGACTTGGGTTGCTAAGCCGCGTCTTAGAGAATTGGCCTTCTCCTGAGATTCGAACCCTGATCACACTAGTCAGCATTGATGTCCGGCTCCATCACGAGTAAAAAGTAGGTCATAGTTGAGAATAGTGGCTTCGCCAGGGGGCCTAGTGTTCTCGGCTCGGGGCCCCTCTAACATTCTACAATAAAATTTTCAACCCGGGAGGATTCAAACCTCACCCAGCAGAGAATTTAAGCTTCCGACAATACCAACTGAGCCGTATTGCTTTCATGTTCTTAAATTGTTACATATTATTAAATATTACTAATTAATCTAAGAGTAATATTTGAATATTGATAAAAAAATTTAAATAATCAAGTATGCATGTTTAATCAGTACTATCACACTCAACTTCGTATTATTTATTTTCAACTTCGTATTATTTATTTTTTCTGATTGTAGTAACTTATTTTTCGACTACGAAATTATAATAATAAAACATGATACATAATTTTGAGTTAAATTTAACTTTAGTTCACTTAAATTTTATCATTGATAATTAATAAAAAATAATGTAATATTTTTGGCCACTCTCAGATTAAATTTTTTTTTGGGACCCCTGTCGAAAGTCGTCGGATGAGCCACCGGTTGAAAATAATGTGATTTGATAGATAGAAAATGAAAGGTTTTAATTGCAATGGACTTTGAGAAGATCAGATGAGATATGTGTACAATATGGTTCAAAATTAGACAGACTGGTGCCATCACTCCCATAAATACAGCATTATTTTGTCATCTCATTTTTTTTTTTTTTTTTTTTTGAGTTTAGGGGATTTTGAGCGGCTGTTTTCCCTTGTCATCTCATTTCTATAATTTGAGTGGAAAAAAAAAAGAAAAAAAAAAGGGACCCCATGTGTGATGTGTCATCATGTTAATTAAAAGCTGATTTTCAAGATCCCTCCCCTTAAAATCCGAGCCTTTTAGAGACTTGAACCCTTCCAGTAGTGGAGGGTCATTTCTGGTACACCAGAGAGGACATTGTGAGCTAATATCAAAATGTTAATGCATTTAAGTGAAACACTGAGTGCTGCTGCGCAGATCATTTGTTAGATTCACAGAAAAGAAGCAGAGATTATAAATGCTAAGTGAACTCTTATCTTCCAGGACACACCAACTTATAAAAAAGCATTTTGATGAGCAATTAATTGTGTCAAAATGATGCATGTGAAGGATGCATCTGGTCCTGGGGAGAAACTGAGAGACAGAGATGGTGAAATTAGTTAAGTAATTGGGGACCCTGGTGAATGGATAAAATTAGGAGCTAGTACTAGCTAGTTAACATCACATTCTTCACATGCATATACCTTTTGGATTTATTAGGTCGTTTGGAAAAGTGAGTTGGATGGATGAGCTTAACATCTAAACACAAGAAGGCTTCTCCACAGAAAACCAAAAGGAGAAATATCCATAGAGTTACCATCATCCATCTAAATACACCAACTAATAATTGATGATAGATACGGAAGAAAAATGAAAGAGAGAAACACATAAACATTTTATCCGTTGATATTATCGTTGTTGTTGCTGCAGTTGTGGTGGTGGTAGTGTCTCAGCCTGAGCTCTCTCCTTCGGTTAGCGAAGCCTTCTCCGTGTCTCATTATCCAAAACCTCTCTATTTCTTCCGGTTTTCTTCCTGGTATTCTTCCAGCAATTATAGGCCACCTGTGGAACATAATATCAATTGTGAGAGTTACGTGCGCCAAAAGATGTGTATGTCTTGTTGGAACAAGTGGTATTAAGGGTGCGCATCTCATCATTCTGTATATGTTATTCAGTAATTTCGATAGTATCCGCCTGTATATTCAGCAATATTACCAACATGTCTCTCTATGATAAGCAAAATTTTTAAGCTTATCAAGAAACACCCACTATGAATTCTGGGATTTTAAATTTAAAAACATTGGAGTTAGAGATGCATAAAGACTTGTTCAAAGATGAGCTTTCTTAATTGACAATGCACAGATAATCATGCAGACACAATACCTACTAGTTTCCTCATCAAAAAGCATTGATAATTATGATCCAAGATGAATATTAATTTTCTGCTCTTATACCCATATGTGGCCAGGGTGACTTTCAAGTTTTGTTCCCAAGAAAGAAAGAAAGCCGAGAAAAAACACAGTCATATATTTCCAAAAAAAAAAGGGTCAGTAAATCAATTGTTGACAGCTAAAACTAAAAAAGAAGAATAAACTTTGTTTCATATAGGCTCCCTCCATCAATTAAATAGAAAACTAGGAAGTAAATATAAATAAAAAGTACCCTACTTCACTTTTTTTGAGATTTATCAGTGTTATAAAAGCTTATAAGATCCAGATATGTCAATTTCCAAATTACCTAGACAGTGAATGCAGATGAAAGGGAATTATATGGAGAGCTAGCAGAGGGAAAGAAAACATTCTCTAAAAGTAACTTTACAAAATAATTAATTACCTTGGTCCAACAAGCTTATACATTCTATGGATAAGGTCTTCTTCTTGCCCGGTCATGCTTATGAACTCCCATTCTATACTGCTGACTTCTGAAAGACGTACAGTAGCAGTTACACAGTTGAGATTAATAATTAGCAACGACCCAGTTTAAGAAAAGGCTAAATGATGGTAAAGTAAGACAAACCCTCTGAGTAAGAGGTCTGCTGCTGCTTGGTTCTGGCTTGCTTGCGGCGGTGCCTGTCCATTTCCAGGAGGCTGAGAGATGAGGGCTAAAAAAATAAAAATATGTTTAACAGTTCAGATGGAATGGAAGATTCAAGAGAGAAAGAAGATGTCTTTTATATAATGTGTGATTTTGTCTTGTTGTTTGGCTGAGGTAATTCATCATAGAGGCAAGTGTTAAAAGACATTATATAGTTAAAAGCTGGGAACGACAGTTCCTACCAAACAAATCAACTCACTTAAAAACTCTTGACCATATATATTCCTTATGGGTTGACTTGTAGTTGTTTGCTGCTCTGTCTTTATAACTGTTGAGGTGAAATAAAACAATTGACCTTCTGTTTTGTTTCTTTTACAAATCTTCTCAACTGCACCACCAGTCGTCACTGAAAAACATTTTCAGAATTAGTAATACTTATTTGTTTACAGCAGATTATATAAAGCACATTTTCAAAATTATAAAGAGCTGTACTGCAGACAATATGAACATTGTTGTATCACGGAATTTATTCCAAGCAAAAAAAAAATAGAGGCAAGATATACAATAAAACTATAAAGTTGAAAATGCACAACACTTGTTTATTATTAGAGACGGTGAAATCATATCATGTATTAAAACATCTGGCGGACATTCTAACCCAAAAGGACACACTTCCATGCATGAATTCTTCATTTGGAGTACTGTCATCAGCCAAAAGCCCAAAACTACGTACACTGGTACCACTTTTTTGAACATATAATTAAGTTGGTTCCATGAGAGGAAATGATTAAACGCCGGAAAAGACTAAAATGAACATGCATGCCAGTATTATCAGCTGGTGACGACCTTGAGCTCCTCAGAATGAATGGAGAATTCAACTGTGTGTTGTCTTGGCTGTATTCAGTTAATTACTGTGTCTTCAAACATAAGCAAGGGTAAACATTAAAAGCATCAAATGATTAATTAGGAGAGAAAAAGGTGTCCGTCCATATTATTGTCTTTTGTCATTATTAAAATGTAAATTGCTTGCAAATGAATCAAGCTAATAAAGATTAAAGTTAACAGTTAACAAGGTGATCGACTGCAGCCGAATCAAGACAAAATAAGTATGTAGAATGTCACACATTACATCTAATTAGCTCTGTTAACTCTCATTGGCAGATTTAAGAACTTATGTTTGTACAATGGCATTGATGATGTATTTTATTACCATATCTTAAAAGTTGTTTTGTAACTGCAGAAGAAACGTGCAGCTTCCAAATAGAAGCAAATATTATATTCCGGTATTTAAAAACACCAAACAAACAAAGAGCCATTAAAATATCAGACTCAAACAAACAAAGACATAACCACAAGTCGCACAACTTTCTATGCAATTCTTATCCCTGTTAATAATAATAATAATAATAAATTTGTATATAGATTTATGTAGGATGAGAGAGCGAGAGAACAACTCTCTCAGGTGACCGCCATAAATGAATCCATGACTGATGAACTGTTAAGGATTTTATAACAACCTGTCCTTAGGTATCTGCTGGGGAACCAAAATTCATGTTATAGCACACTCTCCAACATTTTGTGGCTTCTGGGATGTTGGCTTTATTATTTCTGTAGAGAAACCAAGTTTGCCAATTCATAGGAAACTTATGTGAAAAAACAAATGATCGACACACCTGAAAAATTGATGGCCTTTTATTTTATTTATTTATTTACAGCAAGTACGAGAATGACTTGTGTCTTCAACAGTATGAAAAATAAGGTAGCACTGTCGAATAGCATATTAGCTTGTTTACTTTTATCATTATATAATATGGTGGCTATGTTTGCATGAAAGTTATGAGAATGATTAAAACAGCATTAAGATTCAGTAAAAGGGGTCTGTTCTTTGTACTTATTAGCCTTTGAACATAACTATATCTATACAGCGTGTGATACTAATAAAGATAACCCTTTAAGCTTGCTTATCTTTACTTAACAAGTTTTAATGTAACTTAAACTTGAATTATACTCAACAACAACATCAAAAACTTTGTCTAAGCATCTGCAAATTGAAACTATGCTGTATATACACATTAGCTTTGGAAGACTCAATAATGTTCTGGTCGATATTGTGGCTGACTAGTAGTTCAATTTTGTTCAGAGTTTTAAATCTTTAGGGGGTCCCTTGTATCCTAAATTCTTAAGCTTTTACACAAAATCTTGTCAACGTGTATCCAATCTAGTTTCCAGTGTTATTAAAATCGGACCGGTCAAGTCACTGGGTCGATGGGTCAGTGATTCAACCGGGTCGAACCGGTTTGACCCGCACGAATTAAAAATAATAAAATAATATACTTATATATGATATTATAATTTAACATATTTATGACTTGAATAAATATTACATGTTTATGATCTGATTACAATAACATACCATAACAAATTTAGAATGGGTGCGGTTCAGGTACAAACCGACTTTATAAATAAAAACTACAAACCGAATTTTGAGCTGACACGTGTCCATTACAGTCGAAATCCCGAACAAACACACGGAGGGGTATTATACTCATTACACACGAAGGGTATAAATCTAATAATGTTATTTTCAATTTAGACCTTTATTCATTCAATTAAGTGCTGGGATCAAATGAAAAATCCGTTAGAGGCAAGCCATATATCGTTGCGTAGCTAACTCAAAGTTTTACAACTCTCTATTTCACACCAAGAGCAGACTAGGTCGTTAAGAAGGTCGAAATCGGAGTCAAAACTTAATGATCAGACTTAATTCATGAATGATCAGACTTAATTGGCACCACAAATGACATATTAGACCTTTATTCATTCAATTAAGTGCTGGGATCAAATGAAAAATCCGATAGAGGCAAGCTATATTTCGTTGCGTAGCTAACTCAAAGCTTTACAACTCTCTAGTTCACACCAAGAGCAGACTAGGTCGTTAAGAAGGTCGAAATCGGAGTCAAAACTTAATGATCAGACTTAATTCATGAATGATCAGACTTAATTGGCACCACAAATGACATATTAGACCTTTATTCATTCAATTAAGTGCTGGGATCAAATAAAAAACCCGATAGAGGCAAGCCATATACCGTTGCGTAGCTAACTCAAAGCTTTACAACTCTCTAGTTCACATCAAGAGCAGACTAGGTTGTTAAGAAGGTCGAAATCGGAGTCAAAACTTAATGATCAGACTTAATTGGCAACAAAAATTGCTTATTAGACCTATATTCATTCAATTAAGTGCTGAGATCAAATGAAAAATCCGATAGAGGCAAGTGACAGGTCGTCGTTGGTACCTGCAAATCTAAATTTATAATGTCCGCTTACTCTTGGCTTAGTATAGCTGTAAGTAAGGGGTCGAACCCAAGGGAGCTAGATGGTTACTACTTTGTTCTGTAAGAAAGAAAAGTAAACGATTGGGTGAGAGTAAACAGTTTAAGGAACAAGTGCAAATAGCGAAATAAACGAGAGTGTAATAATCAGAGAGAAATATTCAGGCTAGGGTTTCTTAATTGTAACTTGGTTTATCCTTGATTTCTAAGTATTTTATCTTGCTTTCTTAAGTGTGATTACTCCGGGTCAGGTTATAACCTAAGGTAGGACCGTTAAATCACTACGCCACAATCTACTCCTGGTCTGGTTATAGACTTTTAGTTCTAGCAAACCTAATACTCCTGGTCTGGTTATATTAGGTTTAGTGCGTCTACTTATTCTAACGGGTCAGTATCAAATAAGCAGGATAAAGAGGGCAAGTATCACTAGGTTAAGATGTACCCTTTCGGATCTCCCCTTAACCTAGCAATTCGAACCGATATAAATTGCACAAGAACTAATAGAATGCAAGAACAAATATTTAAGTACGGAATCTCAAAACGTTCGTTACAATATTCGAAACCCTAGCCCGAATAACGGGTTTAGTTACACATAGCCATGAGAACAGTGCAAAAATAATAAAAGGGACGATTGTACTTCACAAATGCCGAGAAGGATGAGTGACCGGCCGTGAGGGCTGAGTATGGCTGAGTAAAGGTGGAGGCAGGGGTGGTCTAGGGCTGAGCTAGGGCAGTGCACGGCTGAATAGCGGTGGAGGAAAGGGCGGAGCAAGCTAGGGTTTCGGCCGAGAGGTGTGAAGAGAGGAGTCGTGTGTTTTTGTGGCTTGATGGATGCTTTGAAAGGTTGATATGAGGCTGTATTTATAGAGAAAACTCAGGCCTCAAAGCTTCCAAATTGAAGTCGGTCCAAAAACGGTTTTAGGAAACATGTCCTAAAACCGACTTTGCTTGGTCTCTAAGTTTTCTTCTTCTGTAAGTCTTCCAGATCTGTGTAGAGCCTTCCAGAATCTTCTAGAAGCCTCTAAACCGTCATGCATGGAATTTGGATTATTTTCCCGAAGTTACTGTTCACGGCCGGAATTACTGTTCACGCCGGAGTTACTGTTCACGAGCCCAAAAATACTGTTCACGACGCTCCTCTGGCTTTGTTCTTCTCTGTGATGCTCCTGGCATGAAAAATGCCGTCTTTTAAGCGCGATTCCTCCTAGAGCTTCCAAATCACCTGAAATGCAAAACAACACTAAAAAGTAATTGTTCGCATAATAACGTGCTGGAATTTATGGGATTTGTTGACTCGATGAGTCGTATAAATACGGCTCATCAAACCACCCCACACTTAAACTTGTTCGTCCCGAACAAGGACTAGGTCATAAGAGGAAAAGATGAAGTGCGAACATCACAAAGCTTCGGCAATCCTAGACATGCTACATGAATGTGACCTGGCTAATTTAGACTTCACTTTTCCATGCATGCTCGTTACTAAAAGCCTTGTGCGAAAGCATGGGTTAATGATACGTGTTACCTTTGGGTCGAGATGCAAACCAATTCGGATGTCTCGGGAGATATCCCTTTATAGACCCATGAACTGCATCCTCAGTGCCGATCTCTTGCTATATGGTTATACTTCATTGCTTTCTCTTGCACGTGATTGATTCGAGCTTCAAAGTGTTGAGTGCTTTTCGGCCAGCTATAGTGTCTCGGGTTGATGTATCAATTGAGCTCTTCACTTGATTTCGGTGTAAACTTTCACGATGATGATGGATTTGTTACTTTGTGGTGCGGATTGTGACTTGCTCGAACCTACTTGCTCTCACCCATCATCGTCCTTTTGACTCGGGTCAAGCCAAGGTTCGCTTGTCTATTTTCCCGGCTACTTGGACTAGAGCTTGGACGGTGTGAAGTATTCCCGTCCCGACCAACCGCTAAGTGTACCGCAGTGGTGGAGCAGACTCGTACTATGTCGCCTCAAAGTGCTAGCCTCCACGAAATCCGTATAACCATATAACTTGAATTCGGCCTTTGAATGTTCTGTCAAGTCTCTCTAGGGTGTTTCTGTCAACTCCACATCCCTGTTTATCTCAACTAACAAAGGCACGCAATATTTAAGATCACATGTAATTGCACAAGTCAAATTTCACCAAAGACATGCATGTAATCGGCTCTATCTATTTCACCATATCATTATCCAATACTGCAAGTGTAGGAAATAGTGAAGAAACATGTACAAAAAATTTTAAAAATTAAGGGAAACGTGCTGACTCTGTGCAGGGTGCAGTAAAATAGACGTGCTGACTCAATGACTGACTCTCCCACCCCACACTTTTGAAATAAGCCGTGTCCTCACGGCACGACTCAAATCTAGACTCACAATGCATGCAATAAATATAAGGGAAATAAGAAGAGAGTAACGTTGGACAGGCACTTCCCTCGTGCGTGCGTGACGATCAAAAATAACTGAGTATTCTCCTATGAGTCCTCGAAGAGAGCACCATCGAAGCTTGCATCGCAACGTGAGTTCGTCACCAAATGAAAGGTCTGTGTCAATGACATTAAGACGAATAAAGGATTCCCAGGAGGTTGGAGGAGTCACAATGGTCTCACTTAAAACCCAACCTCCTTAGACTCGTAAGTCTTTGTGACAGAATCTTTAAACGCTCATGTTTCTTGACACAATTTATTCAAGGTGTGAACTACTCACGTTGGATGCAGTCTTATGCAATATCTTGGATACGTCCGCCTCTGCCCCTGCATGAAAATCATCTTCCTTCCCAAGGTACAATGTGACAATAAAGACTCAAAACATAGTAAAATAAATGACATAAAGTAAAAAACTGAAAAGCAAAAGTGCCGGGCTGCCTCCCTGCGAGCGCCTTTGTTTTACGTCGTTGGCTCGACGTTACCTCTTTAGGGATCATAAGTTAGGATCCCATGGACGTGTGAGGTCAAATTTCGCCTCAGCTGCTCCTTCATTCTGCCCAAAGCTCTCATGGACCGGTGTGCTCGGTTCTGCTTTCCATTGATCGGGCGGGTTTGCCTTCACATATTCCCGAGATGGTGAGGATTTCTTGGCCATAGCTGCTGGCCCAGTCGTATGTATGGTCTGCTCTGGTGGGTCCGGAACTAGGGCATCGTAATCTGATGTGTGCACAATGTCCGGCGGCTTCCTCGTGCATGTATGGTCGGCATTCTCATAAACGTAGAAATCTGCCTCCTTCCCACCGAATGCTAATGATAGTAGGCCTATGCCCATGTCAACCTTGGTCTTAGTGGTGTGAAGGAATGGTCGCCCCAAAATTAGCCCTGGCGGCTCGTCGTTTCTAGCTCTTCCCATCTGCAAGACATAGAAATCTGCAGGAACAACAAGATCTCCTATTCGAAGGGTTAGGTCCTCAAGTAAACCAGTAGGGCGAACACAAGATTTGTCCCCTAATTCTATCGACAACCTAGGTGGTTTCAATGGACCAAGGTTCAGTGAACAATAAAGAGAATATGGCATAACATTAATGGCAGCGCCCAAGTCAATTAAACAGTGATGTATCTAAGCCTCACCGATACCACAGGTGACCGTGAAGGCCCCTGGGTCCTTACTCTTTTCAAGTGGTGCTTCGTGACTTGCTGAAACTGGGTGCTCCATTATTGGGTCGTTCTGCGTGGGCCTTGCCACCAATCTCCCTTCTGGCTCATCTTTGTTGGTCATACGTCCTTCGGAAGCAACGACCTGCATGGAACACGCTAAATTGTGAGTCTCGGATTTCTCGGTCACGGGGGCCGGGTCTGGCCGGGCCGTCTCAGCTGGAGTTGGTCCTGGGATGATTGTGTCCTGGCTGATTTCGTCTGGGCTGACTGTAGGCTCCTCCTTGCTGTATCTTGTTTCCGTGTTGAGCATCACGTCTACCCAGTATGCAGACTCCTTAAGTGCTGCGTCCACGTCCACTACTTCCACCAAGCTGACGTTCCCTCTTGGATTCTGAACAGTTTGTGATGGTAGCCGTCCCGGCTCATTTATAAGTGCGGAGACTGATGTGGCGAGCTGAGACATCTGTTTCTGCAAGTCGGTTATTGCTCCGTCGGTCTTGGCCATGTGCTGGGTCACAGTTGTTGTCAGTTCTTTCATCATCTCTTCAAGAGACTTGTTGGAGCCGTGATTACTCGGACCTGCCTGATTATTATTCGGCCCTCTCTGCTGATACTGTCCAGGCGCATTCTGCCGAAACTGATGATGTGGGTGCTGGTAGGGCTGCTGGGTCTGCTGAGGCGCACCCTGTCGTGCTGGCTCTCTCTGGGCCTGATGCTGCTGATTGTTGCTCTTCCAGGGCTGTCCGTTGACTCCTTGATTAGTCGTGGCTGCGCCATATTATCGGACTGGCCCTGGCCGGTTGCCATAACCCTGATAATCTCCTACGGCATTGACCTCAGCCTGGTCGTATTCCACTAAGGTAGGGCACTCGTCTGTCTTGTGATCTGTAGCTTCACAAAAGCCGCATGGCTTAGTCTGGACTGATTGCCTCCTGATCACATGCTGCATCATGTCCTTAAGCTCCTTGATCTGTTCGGCCATGGCACTGACTGAGGGTTCAACTTTTGACACGTTTCTTGTTCGGGCATACTCGTCCTCTCTCATAGATTCATCCTGGAACCGCTCACTTTCTGCCACTTCTTGTATCTTCTGTCGGACTCTGGCTGGGGTCAGGTTGATGAGGTTGCCTCCAGCTGAGGCCTCTAGTAGTTTCCTATCCAGTCTGCGAAGTCCATCTAGCATATACTCGACGACTAATTTCTCTGGGAGCTCAAGGTTGCAGCAGCTCTTCTCCAAGGCATTGAATTTTTCCACGTACTCGTACATGTTCTCGTTTGGGCCTTGCTTGAGCTCTTGCAACTGTCTCCGGACTTGCATTGCACGTCCTGCTGGATAGTACTTGTTGACGAACTGCCTCTGCATCTGCTCCCATGTGTATATACTACCAGAGGGCAAGGATAAAAACCAATCTGTAGCAGCGTCTGTAAGTGAGAAGTAGAATGCCTTCAGTTTGAAGTCATCGACGTCGACTCCGTATGGCTTTAGGTTCAAGCATATCCCGTGATAGCGTGTCAGGTGAGATGTGGCCGACTCTCCCTTGGTTCTAGAGAACTTGGGCAGATGGTGAATGACTGAGGTGCTGACTGTTATAGCGGCGAGGTCTGGTCCTTCGTAGATGCACCATGACTGGTCTTTGAAGTTTGGGACCGAGAGCTCGCCCATTGTAGGTCCTTCATTTTCGTTCTCCTCATCATCATCTCTAACTACTGGCTGGCGTGGAGGTCTCTGAGGTGGTGGGTATGGTTGTTGTGGAAGGTATGGTAGTGGTGGGTATTGTGGTGGATATTGTGGGTAGGACGGTTGTGGATACTGTGGATATGGAGGTGGTGGGTACTGTTGATATGGGGGTGGATATTGTGGGTATTGCTGGTACGGTTGTGGTTGGATTGGTTGTTGTTAAAATTGTACCGGGATAGCCCCCCGGATCTCTCCATTCTGGACCATCGGTCCCTGTTGTTGTGGCAGCACTCCTTCTCCGTTTCGGACAACCTGTTCTACTTCTTCATTGTGACTATTGCCACCAACTACACTGCCTGCGTGAGACATGTTACGAGAATAGCAAGCACCGAATATCAAGCGCCGAATAACAAGAACAGACTAGCAACAAAGGGTCCCCAGGAGATTGGAGGAGTCACAGCGGTCTCACTTAAAACCCAATCTCCTTAGACTCGTAAGTCTTGGTGACAGAACCCTCTAAAAGCTAGAAATTGAAATCGAAATAATTGGAAATCGGAAAACAAGGCAGTTGAAAATAACGAACTAGGAGAATTCACCGAATAGCAAGAAATACGAAATAAACAAAAAAAAAGAAATAAACGAAAAATTGAAAGAACAAAATTCACCGTGCGTAGCTCCCCGGCAACGGCGCCAAAATTTGACGGGTCGTCGTTGGTACCTGCAAATCTAAATTTATAATGTCCGCTTACTCTTGGCTTAGTATAGCTGTAAGTAAGGGGTCGAACCCAAGGGAGCTAGATGGTTACTACTTTGTTCTGTAAGAAAGAAAAGTAAACGATTGGGTGAGAGTAAACAGTTTAAGGAACAAGTGCAAATAGCGAAATAAACGAGAGTGTAATAATCAGAGAGAAATATTCAGGCTAGGGTTTCTTAATTGTAACTTGGTTTATCCTTGATTTCTAAGTATTTTATCTTGCTTTCTTAAGTGTGATTACTCCGGGTCAGGTTATAACCTAAGGTAGGACCGTTAAATCACTACGCCACAATCTACTCCTGGTCTGGTTATAGACTTTTAGTTCTAGCAAACCTAATACTCCTGGTCTGGTTATATTAGGTTTAGTGCGTCTACTTATTCTAACGGGTCAGTATCAAATAAGCAGGATAAAGATGGCAAGTATCACTAGGTTAAGATGTACCCTTTCGGATCTCCCCTTAACCTAGCAATTCGAACCGATATAAATTGCACAAGAACTAATAGAATGCAAGAACAAATATTTAAGTACGGAATCTCAAAACGTTCGTTACAATATTCGAAACCCTAGCCCGAATAACGGGTTTAGTTACACATAGCCATGAGAACAGTGCAAAAATAATAAAAGGGACGATTGTACTTCACTAATGCCGAGAAGGATGAGTGACCGGCCGTGAGGGCTGAGTATGGCTGAGTAAAGGTGGAGGCAGGGGTGGTCTAGGGCTGAGCTAGGGCAGTGCACGGCTGAATAGCGGTGGAGGAAAGGGCGGAGCAAGCTAGGGTTTCGGCCGAGAGGTGTGAAGAGAGGAGCCGTGTGTTTTTGTGGCTTGATGGATGCTTTGAAAGGTTGATATGAGGCTGTATTTATAGAGAAAACTCAGGCCTGAAAGCTTCCAAATTGAAGTCGGTCCAAAAACGGTTTTAGGAAACATGTCCTAAAACCGACTTTGCTTGGTCTCTAAGTTTTCTTCTTCTGCAAGTCTTCCAGATCTGTGTAGAGCCTTCCAGAACCTTCTAGAAGCCTCTAAACCGTCATGCATGGAATTTGGATTTTTTTCCCGGAATTACTGTTCACCGCCGGAATTACTGTTCACGGCCGGAATTACTGTTCACGAGCCGAAAAATACTGTTCACGACGCTCCTCTGGCTTTGTTCTTCTCTGTGATGCTCCTGGAATGAAAAATGCCGTCTTTTAAGCGCGATTCCTCCTAGAGCTTCCAAATCACCTGAAATGCAAAACAACACTAAAAAGTAACTGTTCGCATAATAACGTGCTGGAATTTATGGGATTTGTTGACTCGATGAGTCGTATAAATACGGCTCATCAGCAAGTCATATATCGTTGCGTAGCTAACTCAAAGCTTTACAAGTCTCTAGTTCACACCAAGAGCAGACTAGGTCGTTAAGAAGGTCGAAATCTGAGTCTAAACTTAATGATCAGACTTAATTCATGAATGATCAGACTTAATTGGCACCACAAATGACATATTAGACCTTTATTCATTCAATTAAGTGCTGAGATCAAATGAAAAATCCGATAAAGGCAATCCATATACCGTTGCGTAGCTAACTCAAAGTTTTACAACTCTCTAGTTCACACCAAGAGCAGACTAGGCCGTTAAGAAGGTCGAAATCAGAGTCAAAACTTAATGATCAGACTTAATTCATGAATGATCAGACTTAATTGGTACCACAAATGACATATTAGACCTTTATTCATTCAATTAAGTGCCGGGATCAAATGAAAAATCCGATAGAGGCAAGCCATATATCGTTGCGTAGCTAACTCAAAGCTTTACAACTCTCTAGTTCACACCAAGAGCAGACTAGGTCGTTAAGAAGGTCGAAATCGGAGTCAAAACTTAATGATCAGACTTAATTCATGAATGATCAGCTTTAATTGGCACCACAAATGACATATTAGACTTTTATTCATTCAATTAAGTGCTGGGATCAAATGAAAAATCCGATAGAGACAAGCCATATACCGTTGCGTAGCTAACTCAAAGCTTTACAACTCTTTAGTTCACACCAAGAGCAGACTAGGTCGTTAAGAAGGTCGAAATCGGAGTCAAAACTTAATGATCAGACTTAATTCATGAATGATCAGACTTAATTGGCACCACAAATGTCATATTAGACCTTTATTCATTCAATTAAGTGCTGGGATCAAATGAAAAATCCGATAGAGGCAAGCCATATATCGTTGCGTAGCTAACTCAAAGCTTTACAACTCTCTAGTTCACACCAAGAGCAGACTAGGTCGTTAAGAAAGTCGAAATCGGAGTCAAAACTTAATGATCAGACTTAATTCATGAATGATAAAACTTAATTGGCACCACAAATGACATATTAGACCTTTATTCATTTAATTAAGTGCTGGGATCAAATGAAAAATCCGATAGAGACAAGCCATATACCGTTGCGTAGCTAACTCAAAGCTTTACAACTCTCTAGTTCACACCAAGAGCAGACTAGGTCGTTAAGAAGGTCGAAATCGTAGTCAAAACTTAATGATCAGACTTAATTCATGAATGATCAGACTTAATTGGCACCACAAATGACATATTAGACATTTATTCATTCAATTAAGTGCTGGGATCAAATGAAAAATCCGATAGAGGCAAGCCATATACCGTTCCGTAGCTAACTCAAAGCTTTACAACTCTCTAGTTCACACCAAGAGCAGACTAGTTCGTTAAGAAGGTCGAAATCGGAGTCAAAACTTAATGATCAGACTTAATTCATGAATGATCAGACTTAATTGGCACCACAAATGGCATGTTAGACCTTTATTCATTCAATTAAGTGCTGGGATCAAATGAAAAATCCGATAGAGGCAAGCCATATACCGTTGCGTAGCTAACTCAAAGCTTTACAACTCTCTAGTTCACACCAACAGCAGACTAGGTCGTTAAGAAGGTCGAAATCGGAGTCAAAACTTAATGATCAGACTTAATTCATGAATGATCAGACTTAATTGACACCACAAATGACATATTAGACCTTTATTCATTCAATTAAGTGCTGGGATCAAATGAAAAATCCGATAGAGGCAAGCCATATATCGTTGCGTAGCTAACTCAAAGCTTTACAACTCTCTAGTTCACACCAAGAGCAGAGTAGGTCGTTAAGAAGGTCGAAATCGGAGTCAAAACTTAATGATCTGACTTAATTCATGAATGATCAGACTTAATTGGCACCACAAATGGCATATTAGACCTTTATTCATTCAATTAAGTGCTGGGATCAAATGAAAAATCCGATAGAGGCAAGCCATATACCGTTGCGTAGCTAACTCAAAGCTTTACAAATCTCTAGTTCACAACAAGAGCAGACTAGGTCGTTAAGAAGGTCGAAATCGGAGTCAAAACTTAATGATCAGACTTAATTCATGAATGATCAGACTTAATTGGCACCACAAATGACATATTAGAACTTTATTCATTCAATTAAGTGCTGGGATCAAATGAAAAATCCGATAGAGGCAAGCCATATACCGTTGCGTAGCTAACTCAAAGCTTTACAACTCTCTAGTTCACACCAAGAGCAGACTAGGTCGTTAAGGAGGTCGAAATCATAGTCAAAACTTAATGATCAGACTTAATTCATGAATGATCAGACTTAATTGGCACCACAAATGACATATTAGACCTTTATTCATTTAATTAAGTGCTGGAATCAAATGAAAAATCCGATAGATGCAAGCCATATACCGTTGCGTAGCTAACTCAAAGCTTTACAACTTTCTAGTTCACACCAAGAGCAGACTAGGTCGTTAAGAAGGTCGAAATCGGAGTCAAAACTTAATGATCAAACTTAATTCATGAATGATCAGACTTAATTGTCACAACAAATGACATATTAGACCTTTATTCATTCAATTAAGTGCTGGGATCAAATGAAAAATCCGATAGAGGCAAGCCATATACCGTTGCGTAGCTAACTCAAAGCTTTACAACTCTCTAGTTCACACCAAGAGCAGACTAGGTCGTTAAGAAGGTCGAAATCGGAGTCAAAACTTAATGATCAGACTTAATTCATGAATGATCAGACTTAATTGGCACCACAAATGACATATTAGACCTTTATTCATTCAATTAAGTGCTGGGATCAAATGAAAAATCCGATAGAGGCAAGCCATATACCGTTGCGTAGCTAACTCAAAGCTTTACAACTCTCAAGTTCACACCAAGAGCAGACTAAGTCGTTAAGAAGGTCGAAATCGGAGTCAAAACTTAATGATCAGACTTAATTCATGAATGGTCAGACTTAATTGGCACCACAAATGACATATTAGACCTTTATTCATTCAATTAAGTGCTGAGATCAAATGAAAAATCCGATAGAGGCAAGCCATATATCGTTGCGTAGCTAACTCAAAGCTTTACAACTCTCTAGTTCACACCAAGAGCAGACTAGGTCTTTAAGAAGGTCGAAATCGGAGTCAAAACTTAATGATCAGACTTAAACTATTACTGTAGCAAATTTTATTCAAAATGATCAGACTTAAAAACGTACTGTAGCGAAAGTCGAATTTTACTGTAGCAAATTTTAGGACAATTCTACCCCTCCTATCTTTTATGTATTTTTAAATAAGTCCGCGTGTGTTTTTTTTCTTTACAAAAAGAACCCCGAACGGGATGAATTCTGATTGGTCGATTTTTACACGTGTCAATTTTTTGTGGGTTTGTAGTTTTTATTTATAATTTTGGTTTGTATTTGATCCAAACCCATTTAGAATTTACTGAAGTACAAATCAATAATACAACAATAACAATTTTAGTCTTAATTTGTAAGTCACAACAATAAGGGATTTCTAAGACTAATTGAATTTCTAGCTAAATTGATAGTAAGTAATAAATTTTATAGATTTGATAAATGAATATACATTATTGAAACAAATAATAAAACAAGAATCATGTTTAGCTTGGTGGAAGGAGAGGGGATAATTATAGAGGAAGACTAGGTTCGAGTCTTGTCCAAGTCAAATTAAATATATATATTTTTCAAACCAAATCGAACCGATTGAACCGATCAAATTACGTTTTAATAAAAAATTGTGTCAACCGGGTCAACCCACCGGGTCAACCGGTTCAACCGACCGGGTCTTGACCGGGTTTGAACGGTTCTTGACCGGGTTTGACCAAGTTTGACCGGTTCATTGCATATCCAATCCGATTACATAACCGGACCGGTTCCCGGTCGAACCGACCGGTCCGGTCCGGTTTTCACAACACTGCTAGTTTCCATCAGACCTTCATATTAAAGGATGCCGGCTCAGTATCAAGTAGATAAATTTTTAAAAAAATTTTTTTTTGTATGAAAGGCAATGATTGGATATCCCCAAATATCTGAAGAAGTTTGAACCATCGACCTCTTGACCATTTCACCTAATGTTGCATGTATTTAATTATTCATAGAATTAAGATGATAGAGGAGCGCTCAAATGAGGCAGCCAAATTAGAATGAGGCAGTGAGGCACCATTTCATCCACACATCTCAATCGTCAAACTCATCTCCTCATGACACTTGTCCCACTACCAAAAAGCAAACAGTAAACAACTATTCTCTGCCACATCATCTAAATGAGTGGCTCACAACGTGCCTCACTGCCACATTCTATCCCCTATTTCAAGGAAACGCGCCCCTAAGATGATATATCCCTATCACTCTTTTAAAGTACCTTCATTTAACATTTGAGAGCTGTTCCAGCGCAAAATGTCAGTGGTACGTACACATGTTGCTATCTGAGTGTTAACCCGTATGTCCTTGCAATGTTCGATTTGAAATTAAAATCACAAATCCTACATACTAAAAAACAAGAGGTAAAAAAGATTATTTATATTTCTGGTGAGAATTAATGGAACTGAGTATCAACAAACAATAAATGAAAAGTGAAAAATAACCCTTCACTAAAATTTGAAATTAGAAAATGAAAAACAATTAAGAGACTAAATTCATAAATTATATAAATTCTATACATAAAATTTGTTTTGCTATATATATAATGCGAACTAGGTTTAGGATCCGGTGCAAAGTGATAATATTATTGTAAAAAATATAAAGTTATCTCAACCATTCATTTAAATCTTTGGATGACTCTGATTAATTGAAAACAAATATATTTAATTTCGTTTTTTAATGCGTGGAGGGCAAATATGGCATATATTAATCAAAATCGGTTTTCACGTAACCATCTTTATTTATCTCTCTTCCTCTCCATTAAAAAACTCTCTCTCTCTCTCTCCTCTCCTCTCCTCCATGAAACAATCCCAGATCTGAATCTCCATCACCCCCTCTCTCCTCCCTTCTCCCCAACTCCATCATCTCTACAAAATCAAATCCACAAAAGTAATCGATCTGATCCATCGACGACGACAACACCATGGACGACGATGTCGACGACACCGACGACGACGCTCATCCATGGACGACGACGGCTGTGCTACGAGAGAGTTTTTGAAAGAAAACCCATCGTTCCCTTTGATCGATGGATTCTTCTCGAAATCTCTATGTATCAACAATTTCTTCTGCTGCAAGAATTCGTCGATTTGGCTGGTTGTGAGTGAATTTAAAGGGAGGCCGGATCTGATTGTGGAAAAACATCGACGAATTCTTAACGAATTATAGTCCTATTTTGACGAATTATGTCATAGTTCGTCAAAATTGGACTATAATGCGTCATGAATTACGACATATTGTAGCACACTTCGACAAACAATGCTATAATTCGTCAAATGTAACTAAAATTCGTCCAGAATTTGGCAGTATCATTGTATAATATGTCAAGGCATTTTATAATTCGTCACGGCCAATTTATAGTTCGTCATATTCAGTTTCGATTTTTTCTTTATGATAACTGTTGATTTGATTTTGGGTTGAGTTCCATTGATGTCGAAGATGATCCAGAGTGTGAAAAATTGAGGTCAACGAAGTTTTACTCCTTCAATTTGATCGAATTAAGTCCGATTTTTTATAATTCGTCACGACCATTTTATAGTTCGTCATGTTCAGTTTCGATTTTTTCTTTATGAAAACTGTTGATTTGAATTTGGGTTGAGTTCCATTGATGTCGAAGATGATCCAGAGTGTGAAAAATTGAGTTCAACAAAGTTTTACTCCTTCAATTTGATCAAATTATGTCTGATTTTTTATAATTCGTCACACCAATTTATAGTTCGTCACGACTATACACGTTCAAACTTTTATTATTTGACAATTCGTCATAATTCTTGACGAATTATGTGTTTGATTTCGTACTTCGTAGTGTAAATGATTCGATACTGAGATTGAGATCTGATGCTGAGTCCGCTTGTTTTTTCACTGAGTTGAGAACGGTGAAGCGTGGAGGTTGAGATTTCATGGTTGAGTGTGGAAAAGGCTAAGAAGAAGGAAAAAGAATGAGAGACGAGAGAGAATGTGCTTAATTTGAGGGATATTAAATTATAAAATATATTTTGTTTATTTAGTTAGTCAATTATACCCATTTGGTAGAGAGATACACGTATAAATGGTAGTTATTAATTTATTTCCTCCAATTATTATCAGCCTTTGGATTAACAAAAATGAATGGATGAGATGAGTTTGTATTTTGCACCATATTTGGGCTTTGCACCAGATCTGGCCTCATGCGAACTATTACAGAACAAGTTGTTTAGTTAGCTCATTTGGTATGTTGGGTTTACAATAGAAGAGCTATTTGTGGTTCGAATCCTCACAAACCACCCATTTCTCTATAACGTTTTGGCTGAAATTCATATTGGGCACTTGCCCAATAAGCCCTGCTTGTGGCTCCGTCCCTGACAGACATTAAGACTTCTTCAAGTCCCATTTCTCTATAACGTTTTGGCTGAAATTCATATTGGGCACTTGTCCAATAAGCCCTGCACGTGGCTCCGTCCCTAACGGACATTAAGACTTCTTCAAGTCCCATTGATAACTATGGCAGTAGTCAATTTCAGTCCTCTTCCCCGCATTAATTACAAAAAATGGATCGACTTACTGATGCATGTTGAACATGAAGAACCATATACTATTTATGTAACTTTTTTTAACCCCCCACAGCCTAGGGTCATGCCTGACATTTCAGGGGTCCTAGGGCAAAAAAATTTTTGGGCCTACAAAATAAAAAATAATAAGAATCATGAAAAATACATATTTGCTCTACCTAATCCTAATCACAATAAAGAGTTTTATTCAAGATATTGTCAACTTGATTGGTTTTTATTTCACACTCCTGAATACGAATACAAAAACGCCTAACGCATAAATTGATTTTACTTTACCCCTGGATAAACTTGCTATCAAACTAAGTATGAAAGAGCTATGTTGTGCTTACTTTCCCAGTGTAGTTTCCTTCTGACGAGACCTTCGAAAAAATCAAATCTGCAATAGAAACAAACTAATACTATAGAAACTGTAGTTTTACTAAAAAAAACAAGTCACATGCTTGAATCCTTAAAGCAAATTTGCGACTCAAAATACTTAAACATTCAGCCATAAACCTTAGAATAGCATACCTCAAAAGCAAGTTCAGCACAAACTTCAAACATGTACATTTAAAGACAGCATGCAGACTTTTAACAACCGCTATAAATTAAGAACTTTTGTAGTCAACCTTAAAAAACATGCAAAATTTCAAACCAAAGTAATCATAGAATGATGTCTTCGATGTTGATAAGTGATGAACAATTATGTTTGCATTGCGACTTGCGATTGCGAGTGCCCCAATGACTGCCGACCCCCGTTTGTAATTGTTACTTTCGTTACACAATACCACAATACGTATTTGATGTGTGAGTTTTGTTTTAAAAGGGCTTAGTTACTATTTGGGCCCCTCAATCTCATCATCCCAATATAAATTTGTCAACTTTTTTTCTTCTTTTTCACATAGATTATGGTAACCTATCTCAAAAATTATGGACCCCTTCACGAATTGGGCCCCTGGCCTACGCCCCACTTGCCCTATATCAGGCACGACCCTGCCCACAGGTACCAATATCAAGCTCCTAACTTGCAATCACTTATAACAGAAGCATAAACAAGGAAAGAAAAAAAAACATACCAATGGTCGGCAGTGGAGCCTTAATTGGGTCCGGTAGGGGCAGGACCATCACGGTGCATTGTTTGGAATTGGATGTATCTAAAAATTTACACCAGCATCTCTCTCAACCAACTCCAACTACAAAAGAAGATACACTTTAAGTGCTCTGACCAACAAACCATTACTCAACTTTATCATCAGAGATGTGAGTCACACATTATGATAAAACATTCAAACAGGCATCACATTCACTTCCACTTAGCCCCTCAATAAAAGCACATTTCAACTTCAGCTTTTCAAGATCTCTGACCAACTAGCTAGCAATTCTCGAAAATCATACATCCAATCAACCGTGTCTCAATATCCAACAATCAGCAGGCAGCATTCAAAAACGACACTGCAATTGCAAAACACCTAGCCTAGGGCTTGATTAAACACGTCGAATCCCAAATCGCCTGGCACTAGGGCTGCAAACGAGTCGAGTCGAGTATAAGGTTGCTTAAGCTTGGTTCGTTTAAAATTTGACGAGTTCGAGCCGAGTATTATCGAGTTTTGAAAACATGTGTTCGAGCTCGGCTCGTTTAATTTTCACGAGTTTCGAGCCAAGAGTTCGAGTTTTAAACGAGTAATTAAAGTAATTTAAATTAATGTTATTATTTACTATTAACTAGCTTTGGGCGAGCTTTTCAAGAGTTGGAACAAGCATTAATCGAGCTTTCACTGAAAAAGTATTTTAAAGTGTGCAAAATTACTTTAATCGAGCTCATTAACGAGTTTCAAACAATATAATAGAGTTTTAATCGAGTATATAAATGAGTTTTAATCGAGTATGTTAACGAGCACATAAACGAGTTGTTCGCAAACATTAACGAGTCGAGCACCTTCTTGCTCGTACTTGACTCGTTTATTTAACGAGCTTGACTAGTGTAAAATCAAGTCGAGTTTTGACCGAGTTCGTTCACGAGTAGCTCGCGAACGTATCATCTCGTTTGCACCCCTACCTGGCACAACTTGGTTGTACTAGAAATAGACAGTTCTTCTCAACGGCGATTGTGTCGTGCAGTAGACTGGAATCAAATGAAGCCGGAGAGCGAAGCGCTTCCGATCTCGTTGGAATCTTATTTGTCACACCGTGTCCCACAATATGTTTTTCGAGCATTCGACCGTTAGTCAAAAAACGAAAATGCATAACGAATGTTCTCAAAATTCTCGGAAAAAATGGTTATCGTCTCCTCCTACTGCATGAACTGCATTTGTTTCAGAAGTTAGCTAGAGAAATCTAGCATCAAAAGCACGACGTCATAACTCAAAACGATGGCGTATTGACACGAAGTTGCGTTTCATGAGATTGTTCATAATCATACGAGTCTTTTTGCTATCCTCTACAAAACAGGACCGGACAAAAAAGTGCTAATCCCAGCTCTACAATTTCAGATATGTGAGTGATGGCTGGCGGATTCTCGGGCGGTGAAGGCGTAGGCAAAGTTGGAGGCTTGTAGTCCGGAAACAGCAATAAACAAAATCAGTAGACCAGCTTATGACTATATAAGTGGCGATTCAGGTGAGATCCAATGTAGATCCAACTTTCTACTCACTCGTGGGATCCGGGCTGTCCGGGGGTCCACCACGGCTCCTCTCTTCTCGAGAATCCATACATCCCTTATCAGTGTATGGACAGCTATCTCTCGAGCACATGTTTAGGTTTGGCCTCAATGGGAAAAGAAAATTATCAGCGCTTCTTTTAAGGTTTTCTTCAGATCCTGTCATCCGGAAAAGTTCAAGGACTTTTACAACTCAAAACCAGTATGGATCAATGGTACATGAATGATAAATCATCCAAACTTCGGCCAATAATATTTTGAATTGAACAAGGGCGGCTGATCCAAGGATTTGGTCATTGTTTCAATCTGAACATTTCAAATAAAGTAAAGCAGTTCGACAACAAGGTGGTGGTTGATCATCTTGTCTTGTATATTCCAAGTCAAGGGTTCAAAACCCCACCAAGACATATTATCTTCAAATTATTGGAAGTGTGATTAGTCCGATCTTTAACATGGACTTGTGATTAATTCCGCTTAGGCGTGGATTTGTTATTCGTCTCTCGTGGACGTGAGTTGTATCTTGCAGGTTAGTGATTTTTCTAGTCATGGATTTTCATTCCGAAATACTAGAGTTTAGAGTTGCGCTTCAATGATGATAAATGGTGCAGAAAGAGGGGCAGATTGACAGAGATGTCTGATGAGACTTGCGCTTCTTTGGTGGATATATGATGCCAACAGACTTGGATGTGTGGAGGTGTCTCACGAGACCCACGGTTCAATATCTATAAAATTGACCAAATGATAGCTATGAGCTTAAACGATCTTGTACTGAATCAATTGTACCCACACTACACCAGAATTGAACTGAAGGGACAAGCTTTGCAATTTGTCGCATTATCCGTGTCGCATATTCCCTTATACGACCGACGATTGTTTGTTTGTCGCAAAAAAGGTGTTGTGCGACAATTGTTTTTGCGACACAAAATCTTTTGTCCCTTAATATTGATAATGCGACAAAAGTTTAAGTGACACAATTTGTATGTCGCATTAATTAGTTAATGCGACAATAGTTAACGCGACTCAAAATCTTTTGTCCCTTAATAGTGATAATGCGACATAAGTTTAAGTGACACGATTATTATGTCTCATTAACATGTTAATGCTACGTATCTTAAGCGACCCCCTATGTATGTCCCAAAAGAATGCAAAACTGACGGCCACATCAGCTCTTGGCCTTTCACCCAACAGTTAACGTTTGAAATTCAGTACGCATTGAAGATGCCGACCTACCGTTTTCCTCTTATGCGACATTTGTATCAAAATATGTCGCGTAAATGTGAAACATTTAATGCAAAAAAGTAGCAGACAGTACCCGGGAAAAAGAATTTTCATCCATTTTTCTCAGAATATCCACTGCTATAGGTCCCAACTGTCGGAGAAGAAGCTCCATACTGTTATTCTCTGTCTTTGTTGGTGAGATATACAAGTTTTTGAAGGTAATCATCCTTAAATTTGAGCAAGTTTACTTGGAATGTTCATTTTTGAAGGTAATCATCCCGGACTTTGTGCTATGTTGGCTGCCACTTGTTCCATGTTCCATAAGTGTGTCATGGATCCGCTGTGCTATATGAATCTCAAATCAAGCAGTATAAGACAGATGCATATCTCAAGACTCAAGATGATGTGGATACGGGTTGATTTTCTCCGATATATTCTTCAGTTAAGGTACAATAATATAGTTTTCATGGTAATTGCCCGTTTTTCTCCTTCAGCTATATGTCAGTTTCATAGTTTGTTGTTAGCCATCTGAATGGTGCTTAATGGTTACTTGGTCTTCATCCTGCAGGATACAACTTATCACAATGCAGGCAAATTGTTGCTTTGGATTGGAAAGGAAGATAAATGACCTCTAGCTTGTTTTAAATTTGCTAAGCGGCAAGGAGCAATAGAGTAGCTAGCGCGAGGGATGATGATGATGTATTTGTAATGTTTTTCTAGTTTTTTGGGATTGAACTTTTGTATTGTTAGTACATTTATTTAAAATAATATAATTTTTAATTTGAATATAAATTTTATTTAATGATTTTTTTCACAGTACTGTTTCACATTGTAATCGTAACATCGTTTATACAACAATAAATTAATATACTAAGAAGCATATGTCTTTTTTTGCGACAACTCAGTCTTATAGTTAGAAGCATATGATGTCGCATATGGTAGCTAATGCGACATATACTCGAAAATATTTTCACTAAAAATATGTAGCATATGTCGTGAAATTGTAGAACTCGATCAATTACGTATGGGACTAAATGAAAGAAATGACGCATAAACGTTACACTTCATGCGACAGGATGTCAATTTATTTGTCGCACATACTTTACGCTACTTGGCTTTCGAGACAAATTTTATGCGACGCACATGGTGTCTCATAAACAATTTCCCACTTTATGCGACGTATTTAGTACTTTATGCGACGTGCAAAAACTATCCCATTAGTGTCTTTCTGGTGTAGTGCCACTAATAAAATAAAATAAAAGTAAAGCAGCTCACTTGTTAATGCCAGAAAACTCAACCCAGTAGCTGCTGCCGGCCGGGTCAAAGAGACAGCATCCGAGGTATCCTGCGTAATGTCAGACCACACTTCCTACGGTTAGCTTATAATTAAACTAGCATCGAGTTTTTAAATGCACATTGGAATGATATGATGTCAGAATTCGATATCTCGGATGGATGTCGAAATTCGCTACCTGGAATAATATGATGTCAGAATTGTTCGCAACTGACAAAAAAACAGTACTTTAGTAACTACTTACCATCAAAGATTCCGCTGGATATCTCAGCCAGGAATCCCAAATTGAGAGAGACCCAGTGATTTCTTGAGTGCAGTCCAAGAAAGTCCACTAATACTCTACAAAAAAAAACAATCGAATAGCACTATCTCCAGCCCGTCAACGCCGAGTAATACTGCACGAATAACAGAATGAGAAATAGCAATAACCGGTCATCCCTCTAAGTCCAGCTGTGCGGTTTTTTATGGCACTACACCAATTGGCCTCTGACCTAAATTAGTCGTATAAGGACGTTTTCTGTCACACTAGGGTTTTTGTGACTATGGTCAGTCACATAGTCACATAAGGGACAGTGACATCAGGTCTGGGGTGACCGAACCTAAATCACCCCAGTCGCATAAAGTCCAGTGCGACTGTACACAAAATAGTCATACAAAGATATTGATCAGTCGTATAAGTGTCAGGTGAGTTGGTATAAAATAGTCAACGTTGCAGTGTAGTGAGTCATAGAAGACATAATTAATAACAATCTCTGTTATGTAAGATGATTTACTGTTACAGGTAACTCACTCCCATAAGTGGCAGTAGAACAAAACTATTGCAGTGTAGTGTGTCACATAAGTTAAGTTTTATTTTGTCAATCCTGTTTTTTGTCACATAAGAGTAATACAAAACATCCCTATTTCATAAATTTAGTAACATAATCTGAAATCCTTGACATACACAAAAGTACCTGAAACATTTCAGGAAGAATACATATGTTTTCAGGATTCGGATCACACAAGTAGCAAAACATGTCCCTAAACTAAAACATCAAGTTTTTGTAGATTGTCAATGATAAAATAGAAGTCAAAGAGTCGGCAGACCGAAACTCGCACCATCGGAGAAGTTACACCCAATTCCGTGCCACCTCCACCCCTCGTAGCATTTCTTCGAGTGCCCTCAGCCTCTCTTCGAACTCGGCATCCTTTTTAGCAGCCTCCTCCTTTGCCCTAAGAATCTCTTCTTTCAAGGCATGGTTTGAAGCCCCGCCTCTAGGGCGAGGAGGCCTCCTTATATTTCCCCCAACTCTAGATACCTGAGTTCCTTTCTTTTGTCCGACTGCTCCATAAATTATATTTAACTGAGTGCTCGTCGGGAGAGGGTCAGCAATGATGTTGGGGTCATCGGACTGCTGCTCATCAATAAGTTTATGCACCTCGTCATTCATTTGGTCCTATGCACCAGTCCAAAATAAATGCATACATCAAATTGTTCACACATTTTCGGAAAATCCAACATTTAATCGTAAATTAAGTTGTAATCCACACATTCATACTAATTGCCCAACAAACATGAACAGAATCATGTAACAAAAAAACTACAACTATGACAGAACATTTCACATGTTGTAACACAATAATCAGAAAACACCATATATTCAGCAAGACACAGAAATAGATTTAAAAGTTTACCACTATGTCAGTACATTCGGGTTCTTGGGAATGGACCTCAGCATATGTTGCAACATGGTGTGCTTTGTGTCCCTTTTGGAGGTGGTTCACTGCTCGGATGGCCATTGAAGACTTTCCTCCATGGTGATTCTTCTTCTTATCTCGCGCCTCTTTCATTCTTTGTGATTTTACCTTCATAAGAAAGTAAATTTCCATGAAAACAGAAGAACAATACAAAAATTTAGCTAAAGTTCAGTTTCATCAGCAAACTTCACCTGATGTGCAGGCTCCTGAAAGCAGTGTTATTAAAACCGGACCGGTCGATTCGATCGGTTGACCGGGAACCGATCACCGGACCGGTTCGGTTCTGTAATTGGACCATTTTGCAATCAACCTGGTCAAGAACCGATTGACCCGGTCAAGACCCGATTGACCTGGCTGGTTGACCCGGTTGACCCGGTTTTTTCATTAAAATGGTGATTTCATCGGTTCAATTGGTTCGATTTGGTCTGAAAAATTATTTATTTAATTTTGACTTGGACAAGACTCGAACCCAACCCCCCACTTAATAGTTATTGTCTTTCCTTCCACTAGGCTAAAGATGATTTTTGTTTTATTATTTGTTTCAATAATGTATATTCATTTATCAAATCTATAAAATTTATTACTTATTATCAATTAACTAGAAATTCAATTAGTCTTCGAAATCCTTTATTATTGTGACTCGCAAATTAAGACTAAAATTGTTATTTTTGTTCTATTATTGTTGTATTATTGATTTGTCCTTTATCAAATTCTAAATTTGTTATGGTATTGTAATCGGATCATAAACATGTAGTATTTATTCAAGTCATAAATATGTTATATTATAATACCATATATAATTATTTTATTTATATTTTTTAATATGTGCGGGTCAATCCGGTTGAACCACTGACCCATTGACCCAGTAACTTGATCGGGTCGATCCACGGGTCGGTTTTAATAACACTGCCTGAAAGTGCTTAACCAGCCAAGTCCATTCCGCCTTGCGATGAACATACTCCTTTGGTACCTTGACCCCGTGCTTCAAATAGTGTTTGTGGCAAGCCGTCTTCCAATCCTTATAGCGGTTATTTTCAATTCGTGTAATGTACTCCCAGAGAAGAGTATCTTTCTTTGGCAAAAAGAAATGAGGCTACAAAAAAACAAGCATTGTCAGATTTTATTGACTACTTATTAACAGATTTCAGAAATAAAAAATCTTGGAATTCAAGAAATACAACTTACGGTGAGATAGTTCACCACGATGTCCCAATGCTGAGGTTGTAGCTCGTTGTACGTCGGTGCTAACATCGGCACCTTCTGTCCGACACATGCCCTGATTTGGTGGCAAACCATACTTCTTATTTCCTTTATCACTGGGCCATTTGACTCTTCAGAACAGTTAACCTTAATCCTCATCCCAAAGGTGTGCACCAAATTAGCAATTTTGGTGCCACACATAATACCCCGATGCTTTCACTTCTTCGAGGTTTCACCTTCACTTGCATAGCTCCTCTACTTGCATTAAGTAACAAACAATATATATTAGTTTCAGAAGATATATGTAACACATAAAATTATTTAATCGATGACCAGAGATGGTATACCGGGAGAGGAATAAATCGACCGCTTACTGCAGCGGATGCTCAAAGGTTCTTCCTCCACCTCCTCATCTTCGTTAATTGGGTGGCTATTCCCATCAGTATAATCATCACCATTTGGCACTTGAGAGGGATTAGCATTAGTGCTTTGAGCAGGAGGTTCTTCAGTTTCTGACTCATTATGTACTTCATCATTCGTCTTCTGAGATGGGTTTTCAGTATGAGTTTCAATAGGAGGGTTTGGCTGCTCAGATACTACAGGTGATAGTGTCAGTGAGGGGTAATTTTGACTGTTTGTTTGGTGGGAGGATGAGACAGGTCTTGTTGGGTATTTAGAAGTAGGGGGATCAACTACCATGGGCCACTAACATAGGACACTCTTCGCTTTCAGACTCACTAACAGGGTACTCTAGGGGTTTTTGGGGTTTCTCTACTCTAAGTTTTGAAGAACAACTACGTGAATGACGCAAAGTTGTTTGCACTGACCTAATTTTTTTCTTAGGAGTACTCACCGGTCCTAGAACAAGATCAGTAGTTTTTGGCACATCAGCATTACCTTCTGCAGGGGCTTTTTTCTTATTCGGAGTTGTCAAGACTCCGACTTTCTTCTCCGGAGTAGTCATGGCATTCGCAGGCTTCTTCAGAGGTTTCGCAAGGCCATCTTTCTTCTTCACCGCAGGCTCTGGAGTATGGATTTTGGCAGGACGACAAGCCCTCGGAGTGCGTAGCTTCATGTTACGGCCATCACTGGTTGCGGCAACCACACCGCTTAGATTTCTCTTCTTCGGTGGCATGATTCTAGGTTTGAAATCGGAGAGGGAGAGAGAGACGGATGAAGTGCGTAACTAAGAAAATGAGGTTGGAATGAAGAAAAAACCCTAAGTTGTTTTCAGGGAAATAGGCTTCGGAGTTGGGCTGTCAGTCATTAGACAGACACGTGTTCGTTTTAGGATACGTGTTCAGCTCTGATCGCATTTTACTTAACTGACATACATTATTATTCAGTCGCATAAGTGAAAGACATATACACGCCTACATTTTAGAATTTTCCCCCTCTAATTTGTGTTCTCGCCCACGGTTTGGGAATTTCCCACCTAAGGTACACATTTCCTATGTTACAGATAAACATATGTGCAGTAACATAAGTTAACTAACAAACTAAAATTTAGGATACATAATCACCATATTGCAAAATGAACAACACACTCTGAACATGTAAAACAGTCATACAACATTCAAATTTAGAATGATCATCTTCAATCTTCCTCTTAATCAAACTCATCCTAATCATCATCAAACCCTTCCTCATCTTCATCTTCATCTTCATCACTTACTTGATCATGATCACTTGCATATTGGAGTTCCTCAACATCTTCCTCTTCATCATCATCTTCAAATTCATCTTCACCTTCTTCATTGTTCATTGGATCTTCATCTTCAATCACTGGTGGGGTCTCTAAACCATCTTCAAATTCATCATCTTCATCAAGTACATTGCAATTGTAAGGGAAATATGGAGTGTACCATCTTCTTGATATGCTTCTTCTACAACCAGAGAATTTTCATTTGTAGCTAGACATGAATCACTATAAGTGACTCTTTGAGCGACGACATTAGCAACTTTCAATTATCCCCAAACTTCGAATCTTCCAAGTAAAACACTTGTTGTGCGTGTTTTGCAAGACAATAAATATCATCTTCATACCACGTGTTAGATGTGTCAATCGAAAGAATTACAGGCTCCAATTTTATGTTTCCACCATCAGATGAATCGGTATTAAACCACTTGCATTGGAAGATAACTACTGGCATTCCATCGGCATACTTGAGTTCGATAACATTTTGTAGAACACCATAATAGCTATTTTCTCTTGCAAAATCATAAGATAATGAACCAACAAGTTCATAAACGTCTATGTGACGAAGAAAATGCTTCCGTAATTAAAATAGACAACTTTAATTACTAACCCGCGTGTACCATTACTCCACTATTTTGTGTCTTCAGATGTTGGTCCTGATCCCAAACAACAAACTTCAACCCATTTGAGTGTAACATGAGTGAAATTGTGACTTACATGCCAAAATGTCAAGCTCGACGAAGTAGGCATCCGATCCTTCGTTGCGTAAAGCGACCTTCTGCACATTTAAATGTAATAAATAAATGACACATTTATAAACAATACTACAATTGAATCTATATTGCACCATAACTTAAATAAAGTTTTACCTTATTAAGCAAATGAGCTTGGAAAAGTTCAATACGTGAATCATTATCACCGTAGGGATTTTCATTGTAAAAATTCATCGTAGAGAAGGAGGCATGATAAAGGTTGATGGAGTGTTTATTGATTTTCATTTAATTATGCCTTCTACCGCGACTGTTTTTTATTATCTCAGTCGCGTAAGTAAATGTTTCGTACACCTGCCGCCTTCAGTTCAACCAAAAGTTGGTGAACCATAAAAAAAGTCAACATTTTCAAATATCGAAGCTGACGTGGCTTTTTAACTATTTACTTATGTGACTAGCTTTGAGGAGGCAATCAAGTCCTGTCGCATAAGGACACTTACATCTCTGACTTCGACACAGTCATATAAGATTCAGCCACATAAGGACACTTACATTACTGAGTTATGTCAACTACATAAGGCCCAGTCAAATAAGGCAACCTGTGTCATTGACTTCGGTCAGTCATGTAAGACGCAGTCATATAAGTGTCCTTGGACGACTAACTGTCTTTTTCTATGTCATGTAAGAACACTTATGTGACTGGTTCTTATATGAATAACCCAAAATCTGTCGTCCTAGAGGCCAACTGGTGTAGTGTGGCATAAGCGGCTTTGAATCCATTGACAGAACCGGTTCTGCCACAAACTTAAGAGTGCCCATCGAATCTGGCTTCCAATAGAAATTCATTAAGATGTTAGCTTCATGCTTCATTCTTAATTTGCAATGTGTTAGCTCCGTTAATTTTTTTTGTTTTCCATCATGTTTTTCATTTTTTTTTCTAACTGACTTGTTTCATGTTTTTTTAACATTTGATGATTTTTGCAGGATAATCTAATGGATAATCAGGCTCAAATATCATCAAATGATATGGCGAGCAGTGGAAGTGGTGGATCATCAATTCAATACCGCTGGACCAAAATCCTCTTTGACAATTTGTTGAAAAGGTGAAAAAATGGAATTGGTATTTGGTGGAGGAAATTTTAAATGGAAATGCAAGCTTTGTAGTGCTCAGAAGCATGGAACTTAAACAAGAGTGAAGGTTCATCTGCCAAAGATTGGTCTCAAAGGAGTTATTCCTCGCAAGAAAGCAACAATGGAACAAGTTCGTGAATTGAAAAGATTAGAGGAGGAAAAGTAATGATAAGATCAAAGGCGTTACTCCTTGCAAGAAAGCAACAATAGATGACCTTCCACTACAAATTTTGTAATATTTTCCGGCCACATATTCCGGCAGATGTCCGGCGGCCTCAAATTGGCCGAAATAATTCTGGTGAAGTTCCGGAGAATATCCGACGGCCATTAAATTCGGTGAAATTACGGGGAGGAAAATATAATAGCCGGAATTGTCCCGGAATGCTGCTTGAGTAATTCCGATGGAATTCAGGTGCAATTCCAGCACACAAATCAAGTTTTCGGAATTTTGCCGGACTTCCACCAGAATAATTCCCGCGGCAATTCATGCACACTTATCAGATTCCTGGAAAATCACCAGAAGTTCACCGGAAAACCAGAATAAGAATTCTCATGAGATTCATTATTTAAAGATTTTTTATATTTGGAATTAATATTTGGAATTGACCAACGTTTGCATATAATTCTATACTTTATATGTAAGGATTTAATGATTTTCTATATCCAACATTTGCGTATATTCTAGATTTTCTATATATTATAATTATTAATTATTCACCAAACCGGAATTTTGTCAATTTTCCCCGAATAATTAGAAAACCTAATATTCATATAAGCGCCGGAAATTCGCCTCATTCACGCCAGATTGCTTAATGTGTGCGCCGGAACATCGCCACAAAAATACCGGAATCACCGAATTGAAAATCTTCAAACCATCGCCGAAATTTTGCCACAAATCTCCCACATTGACGAAATTAAAAACCAGATCTTGGATTTCCTTCTTTCTTCTTCGATTTCACTCCTCATAAACTCTCAGGTCTGGCGATTTCTGGAACTCCTTCGATTAAAGCTTCAGATTCCAATCTAATTCCGGTGTGTCGTCCACCCAATGTATGTATTTAGTTCGATTTCAACTGCGCAGGAGGTAAAATGAGTTAGGACGTGTGAGAAAGGTTAGAGCTTTATCACACCGTTTGTAGTTTTCATTATCTGTGACTTTTTTGGTTTACTGGGTTTGATGTTTTAGGATGGAGATCTGATAAACAATCATTCAGAGCCTGATGTTCGACTCCATGGAAACAAAAGTTCTAGCTTCTTGAAATCGGCTAGTCCAGCCAAGGAGGATCCTACGCCAGTCGCCACCCAATGCCTCAACTTCTCGCGAACCTGTGTCCAGTTTTCGGAAAAAATCACATGTACCTAAAGTGAAATTCCAACCTGTTTATACCAGACCAAATGCAAATGAGTGTTCCTAAGGTGAAATTCCAACCTGCTTCGAACGTGTTTTTAGGATGATGACTAGTTTTGTATTGAGTTATATATATATATATATATATATATCTAGAGGAGCGCTCAAATGTTATGGCCTTCTTAATGTGTTATGTGTTACGGAGCTTCTGATTGGTTATTGAAAATCAAGGAACCAATCAGAAGCGAGGAACACCGTAACTACGGTGCAACCTCACCCACACAACCCCCCGTGCTTGTGAGGGTGCGTCGTAAGCCTGTGTTCCTCGCCTCTGATTGGTTCCTTTATTTTCATCAACCAATCAGAAGCTCATAACACATAACACATTAAGAAGCCATAACATTTGAGCACGCATATATATATATATAGATATATAATGAAAATTAACTTATTATATCAAATGTTCCATTTAATTAATTGTATTAGCCGAAGAAAATATTTTTTTGTTAATATTGATAATTGAATTATGTGTTTTTTAACGAGTAATAGTAAAAAATTCATATTTTTAAGATTTGTTTAAAATATATAGTATCGCCGGAATTTCACCGGAATTTTGCCGGAATTTCATCGGAAAATGTTAGTTTTTCTGTCCCCAGAATTCCGCGGGAATTTCCCCGGAATCTTATCCCCGGAATGTCGCAGGAAATTCTCCGACGTGAATGGTCTCCGGAATTTGGCCTGAATTTTGCCGGTAAATCATCGGAATTTGTCCCAGGAAAATCCCCGTTTTAATAATTCGGGGGACCTTTTGGCGGCGACATCTTTTTTTTCCGGAATTTTACCATATTTCTTCAAATTTCAGGGTGCAGTCCGGCCAACTTCCGGCCAATTATAGCTACCGAATTGTTTTGCAAAATTTGCAGTGTTCGTTATTTCCTCGTTCAGCTCAAGCTAGTATATAGTTACGATTTTGATGCATCAAAGAAATGAAGAAGTATTCTGATATTGAAAAGTCTTTTGACAACCAAGCTAGCAGTGAATTTGATTGTATAATTGCTAGGATGTTCTATATCGGTGGTTTGCCATTCTCTCTTGCGATTCTTAATTGTTTCAGATCATATACTGATACAGCTAATAGCAAATTGGGTGTCTATGTACCTCCCGGGTACAATCGGATAAGAACCACGCTGTTAGTTTTTAGTGGCATAGGTTTTGGCAAAACACTGTGAAGTTGTTCAAGCTGTTGTACAAGGAAGAGTTCAAGGCCAGAGAGAGACAACCGACGTGGAACAACACTGAAGCAGCAGAAGTTTCCTAATTCATACTAGGCAAGTCGGTGCTGCTGAACATTGAAGATATGATGCGAATATTGAAGTCAGTGGATCTAAATATAAGATGCATATCTACAAGTCGGTTGAGAGATCTTAGGAAATACTTGCGCTTGAAGATTACTTAGAGAAGAATATAATCGAAGATCTACTTGAAGATATATTGAAGATTATCAAGAGCTAGATGCGCAAGGAATTAGGAATGTTTCCTAAAAGATTTAGGAAAGATTTCCTAAAGAGATAGGCGGTTGAAGATTGGAAATCATACTCGTTTAGGATTTCTACCGCACTATATAATGAGGGCTGATGCATACGCAATACTCAACACTTATGGAGATATTATTCACAGATATACATTGAAGGGAGGTGGAGGCAAACGGCCGACGATATTATCATTCCGATAAGATCACGGCGCTCGGAATTAGTCTGTTCTAGTGCTCGACAGACGAATTACAGAACAACTTGACGATACACGCACTGTTACTGCTACTGTGGATTCTGTGAAAAGCACTGATCTTCGTGGAGGATTGATGGACCCAAATTATACGAATCATAAACACCGTAAAACCCCCTTAATTAGACTGTTGGTCTATTTAACTTTTGCTTGTTAGTACCGATATATTTCTACAGGGTATTTTGGCGCTTAGAGAGAAAACACGCTAAGGAGAGGATTTTACGCTGAAAAGATGTTTAGAGTTATTCCAAGGTCAAGATCAGACGCTGACTGAAGAAATCTCAAGGATCCTGACATGGAATCACTCCAAACAAATCAAGCCGAAGAGGAATTTGCATTGAAGACTCAACCGACCGGGTGGGAAAATGCCGCAGAAACCACTCGACCGGCTGAAGCAGTTCCAGGCGCGCCTGCCGAGCTATTCGAGTCCAAATTCAAGTTGCCCGAGCAAACCACCTCATCTGACAATTCCACCTCGACCAAAATGTTCCAAATGGAAAATAAGGTGGAAGTTGTCGAGACTCCAAGGCAAATGCTCGAACAGATTGGCAGTTAGCTCAATTCAAAGGCAAAGGCCCGGCGCGCATTGGCACCCAAACCAAGTCGCTCGACCCGACGGATGCATATGGAGATTCTGGCTCGACCCAGATGTTTGGAATGCCCAACAAGTCGGACAATCTCGCTTCCCAGACAAAACGCTCGAGCATATTAGCAGATTGGCCAATTCCATAGTAAAGGCCGCGCACATAGGCACCAAAACCAAGTTTCTCGACCAAAACATGGAATCTGGAAAATCTGGCTCGACCATTAGTCTTAGAATCACTTGGACATTCCAAATCAACTATCAAAATGCACGCTTGGACAAGATGACCGGCCACCACCCTTGAAGGTGGCCAAGGGAGGAGCTCCTCCCCATTCCACCACCTGCTACCGGCGGCTCCTCCTCCATGTGACCGGTGGCTTTCTCCTCCCCCATGTGGCAGCTCCTCCTTGCTCCTCCTCCTCCACCCTTGGATCAAAGGACACTTGCCACCATCTCCACCACCCATCTCCTCCCCTTATGGCTATAAATACCAAGCTCCTCCTCCTCATTTGTATCATCTCATCTCAATTCCAAAAATCAAATAAACACGTATCTCTCTACATTTTGTTACTTTGCAAGTTTGGTTTGAAATTATAATACTCCTGTCGGTTCTTGAGTATTATAATACTGTAGAGAATACTCCTGTTGGTTCTTGAGTATTCTAGTAGTTCTTGAGTACTCTTGTCGGTTCTTGAAGTACTCAAGCTTGTCTTACTTTTCACTATTCTTGAGTACTCTTGTTGGTTCTTGAAGTACTCACCCCTTTCCTTTACAGTCTTTTAGTTTCGAAATCTTTACTTTTCTGTCTTTCAAAACTGCAACTTTACTTTCCTTGTTTTTACTTTCAAAACCTTTACTTCTTTTTAAGTACTTAGCTATGATGTCCTCTTCCATGGATAATCGTAGCTAAACCCATATTCGGTTGAGGGTTCTCACCCTTGTGCCCACATCTTGAGAATCTTGCACCTTATGTCATTTTACACTTCTCTAGTCTTTGAGATCTAGTTTGAGTAACACCTTTGTCGGGTTGTTCAAACTAGCGAAAGACTAGAAGCCTAAAGCTTTGTCAAGCTTGTTGTGGAATACCACCTTTGTCGGGGTATTTGGGTTGTCACCTTTGTCGGGACAACCACATAACAACTTGACAGGTTAAGGGTGTGGAATACCACCTTTGTCGGGGTATTTGGGTTGTCACCTTTGTCGGGACAACCACACTTAGAAGTGTAAAAGAAATCATTTGGAGTCAATGATAGATGTGTCACAAGAAGAGTCCCAAAACCGAATGCTTTCCTTAAATTAAAAACACCACCCGTATTTACTTTCTTAGTGTAAACTGCTCTATTAACTGCTCACCTTCCGGAGGACTTGCCAATCACGCATCACCCGCTGTAAGTCTTCTTTGTATTTTCAGTATTTAATATTCTGTATTTACTTTTCCGCACAAAAAACCAACAAAACCAAAAAACAGTAGCTTAGTTAACTGCGCTAAAATCCCAATCAACCTAAAACACGCTCCCTCGCTGTACGATCCCCTCAAAGAACAACTTATCCCCCTAATTCCCTTGGGTTCGACCCCTACTTACCACTAGCTACCCAGTAGTGAAGTCGCGAGTAGCGGACTATAAATTTATTTGTACATTTGCTCTGACGACGAGCATCTGTCAAGGATCATCTGATGGAATCGAAGGCGAGGCTCTGATATAGGTGGAGAGCCTAGTTAGCAATTACTAGAGTGTTAGAGGCTCCGATAGTTTAAGAGGGATTCTGTAAACGTAAGTTCCTGTACTCTAAACTCAATATTAGTGAATTGCGTTCCACCGGGCTAAGGAGATAGGCCCCCAGACGTAGGCTCGTTAACGCCGAACTAAGTAACACTTTGCGTGTCATTTATTTTCTGCACTGCACTTAATTTTGCACAAGTTGTTCTAGATATTGTTCTATACTCGACTTGAACAACATCTCAGCATACACGGGAAGATTTCAAATGGTATCAGAGCAAACACTCAACACACAGAGTTAGATCCGAGCTGTTGAGATGGATTTAAGGGAAGGACAGAATGTATCACGCCCACCGCTGCTGGAACGAGACAAATATGGGTACTGGAGGGTGCGTATGAAGGCGTTCCTGAAGTCACAAGATCAATTAATCAGGAAAGCGGTTGAAAAAGGGTGGACACGTCCAGTGACTATCGACGAAGGTGGCAGAGCTGTTCCACTCGCACAAGCCAGATGGACTGAGGGACAGAGGAATGCTGAAATCGCAAATTCCAAAGCGATGAATGATGTATTCTCAAAAGTTAATGGGAAGAATTTCAAGATGATTTCAACCTGTGAAATTGCGAAGACGACTTGGGACATATTGCAAATGGCTCACGAAGGTACGAAAAAGGTCAAAATATCCAGAATGGAGATGGTCAAGTCAAAATTTCAAAGTCTAAGAATGAAGGAGGACGAGACCATAGCTGACTTCAACACAAGGGTACTTGACATATCTAATGAATCGTTTGCACTTGGAGAACCCATGAGCGAAGAGAAGCTGGTGAGAAAGGTGATACGGTCACTACCAAAATGATATGCCATGAAGGCTCTTGCAGTCAAGGAAGCAAAGGATATGACAACTATGAGGCTGGATGAACTGATGGGATCACTGCAGACTCATGAGATGGAGATGAATGAAGAGGAACAACACATGAAAGGTAAAAGTGTTGGCTTGAAATCTGAAGTTACTGTTGTTCAGGACAAAGAAGGGGAGATGTCTGAACAACAATATGCAATGCTAGCAAAAAACTTTGAAAAGTTTATGAGAAGACAGTACAAGAAAGAGTCTGATCCAGGACAGTCATCTAGCTCAAGATTCCAGAAGGATCATCTGGAGACTTCAACCATGACAACAAAGGCAAGGGGATCCAAAGTAGAGAATGTCAAAGATTTGGACATATTCGGGCAGAATGTGTTAACACACGCAAAAAGAAGAATGCATATGCTGTCAATTGGAGTGACAGTGAATCTGATGAAGAGAATCAGGAAGTGAGTCCAATAACTATGTGGCCCTAGCTAGCTGTGTCAACCAGAAAGGAAAAAGAAGTAAAGGAGTGAAGTCAAAGTCATCTTCTGAGGATCTTACAGAATACTCAACCTGCAGTAATGATGAAGAAATCACTAAAGAATGTTTTGCTAACAAGTACAAGGAATTGTTCCAGCAGTGGCTGAATGAAGTTGAGCGGAACAAAAAGCACCGCTGCAACCTGGCGGATCTGAAAGAAGAAAAAGAAAAGCTATGAGAAGAAGTTGCTATCCTAGTAGCTCAGAAGGTGGAACATCAACAGATAATCACTGATCTTAAAGCCCAGATGAAAAAAGTACAAGACGAACGAGCTGAACTTGTTGCACAGAAGGCCGAGCTACTGACAATTGTGTCATCTCTGAAGATTCAGATTGAAAGAAGCCAAGGCAAACAACCAGGAATCGTTGATGATCTAAAGCAAAAGAACGCTGCCCTAAGACGAGGAGGGGTAATCCTTCTTAACATTGTGGATGCCTTGAAATGTGAAATTGAGACAGACACTTTTTCATGAGGAGACATTGGAAGAGCTGAACAACCTTAATAAATCTGTCAAGATGCTCAACTCTGGAACAAAAGATCTAGACTCTATTCGAGGAGCTCAAAGGATAAGTGGTGGTTACAAAGGGCTACGGTTCACTGGTGCATCTGGCTCTGGAAAGACTACGTTTGTGAAAGCTGAGCCACGATCACACAAGGTACCAGCTGAACATTACCTGTAAAGAAGAAAAACATGGTATCCCCCACGAAGGCAAGACAGACGAAGATGCTTTCACTGCAACCGAGTGGGACACATCAAACCAAGATGTCAGGAATTCCATAAGTTTCTCTGAAAGATGGATCAAGTGCCAAAACCACGGGTGCAGCAAGTCTGGAGAGTTAAGCAAAGGAGGGAGGTATCCCATGTTACTTTCAGTTCCACTAGTCATCTGAAGAAGGAAATATGGTACTTTGACAGTGGTTGTTCTAGACACATTACTGGCAATCCGGAGTTTCTAACCAATGTGGAGGAGTTCAAAGGTAATTCAAATGTGACGTTTTGAGATGGAGTAGAAGGTAGAGTGCTTGGAAGAGGAACTTTGAATGTTCAAGGATTACCCAAATTGAAATAAGTCCTCCTTGTCAAAGGATTGCAGGCGAATCTAATCAGCGTAAGCCAGTTGTGCGACGGAGAGCATCATGTCTAGTTCACGCAGGATGAGTGTGTTGTGCTGAACAACAAGAATGAACCAGTACTCACTTGAAGAAGATCATCGAACAACTGCTACTTGCTGAATCTTGGTCGACCCACTGCTGAAACAACATGCCTGTTGAGCCAAACTGAAGAGATGAATCTATGGCATCAATGGATGGGACACCTGAATCTAAGGACACTACAGAAGGTTGCCATTGATGGTCTTGTCCGTGGTATCCCTAAAGTACAAGGCGACCTGAGTATCATCTGCGGAGATTGCCAGATTGGGATGCAGATCATAGTCCCTCACAAAGGCACCACTCAGATCAACACGAGGAGACCCCTGGAATTGTTACATATAGATCTGAAGGGGTCTATGCAAGTGGAGAGCAATTCTAGAAAGAGGTACGTGCTAGTCTGTGTTGATGACTACTCTCGCTTCACTTGGTCAAGCTTTCTGCGAGACAAATCAGAGGCTGTTCAAGCATTTGTTCAGCTATGCATTCGACTGGAGCGAGAAAGGGAAGATAAAGGAGAACCCGTAGTGGCTGTGAGAAGTGGCCATGGAAAGGAGTTCGAGAACATTACTCTTACTGAATTCTGCACACAAAGAGGAATTGCTTAACAGTTCTCATCCCCGAACACACCACAACAGAATGGAGTTGTCGAACGGAAGAATCGAACAATTCAGGAGATGGCTCAGGTGATGTTCCATGCAAAGCAAGTACCATTGAAGTTTTGGGCTGAAGCTATGAATACAGCGTGCTATGTCATAAAAAGAGTGACGATTCGGACCGGAACAAAAAAAACTTGCTATGATTTGTGGAAAAGAAAGAAGCCGACTGTGAAATACTTTCATATCTTTGGAAGTCAATGCTACATCCTCAGAGACCGGGAGTATTGATGGATGCACAGTCGTTGTGTGCAAACGTCAAGAATAAATTTATAATAGTCCGCTACTCGCGACTACACTACTGGGTAGCAAGTGGTAAGTAGGGGTCGAACCCAAGGGAATTATGGGGATAGTTGCTCTTTGAGGTGATTTATACAGCGAGGGAGCGTGTTTTAAGTTGGTTGAGGTTTTAGAGCTAGTAACTACGTGACTTTTTGGTTGGTTTTGGTTTTTTTGTGCGAAAAGTAAATGACAGAAAATTAAATACTGAAAATACAAAGAAGACTTACAGCGGGTGATGCGTGATTGGCAAGTCCTCCGGATGATGAGTGCAGTTGATTAAGGCAGTTATACTAAGAAAGTAAGTGCAGGTGTTGTTTGATTTCAAGGAAAACATTCAGTTTCGGGGGCTTTGTATCATAACCTGTTTATCATTGACCTTTAGTGATCCTTCTAAGTATTCAAACGTGCATCAAGGCCATTCCAAGCACTCGATTTGTCACACTGTCTAGTCTTTTGCTAAAATGTTCGAAAGTGTATCAAGGCCATTCCAAGCACTCGATTTGCACACACTGTCTAGACTTTTGCAAAAAACGTAGAGCCCTTGTTCTACTTAGACTAATACCCCATTCCAAGGTATATTAGCCTGTGTGCATCCATTTGATCAGTCATTCCCGAGCAATCAAATTGTGTTTGAGAGAGGTCAAACTCCTCAGATAAGCTTTGCCATTCCAAGCATCCACTTATCCGAGTATGTTTACGAACTTCCACGGAAGAGCTTTGCCATTCCAAGCATCCACTCAACCTTGGAAGTTCTGGCCTAATATATGGCACATAGAACAAGTTTTGAATACAGAGAAAAAATACTAAAGCAAGTCTAAAATATTTTATGATACAAGTACACCCCTTCAACCGAATGAAGAGTTTAGCTACGAATATCCATAGAGGTGGATACCATAGCTAAATACTCGGGGGTTTTTGAAAGACAGTAAGTAAAGGGGAATACTCAAGAACCAACAGGAGTATTCCCAATTCCTACTTGAATACTCAAGAACCAACAGGAGTATTCTCTAAAACTGTTATAATACTCAAGAACCAACAGGAGTATTATTTCAAAACCAAACTTACAAATTGCCAAACTTAGAGAGATAAGTGTTTATGATTTTTGGGATGTTTACAAATGAGGTTTGGCTTGGTATTTATAGCCAAACTTGAGAGAAATGGAGGGTGGAGATGGGGGGCATGTGTTTTTGATCCAAGGGAGGAGAAGGGAGGAGCAAGGAGGAGATGACACATGGGGGGAGAGGAGGAGCCGCCGGCGGCTTTGGGAGGGGAGAGGGAGGAGCCGCCAAGTGGAGGAAGGGGAGTGGAGGAGAGGAGTTGTGAGGGAGGAGCCGCCCATGTGAGGAAGATGCTCCTCCCCTTCTAGCCGCCCATGTGAGGAGGTTTTGTGAGTTTTGTGAAGTTTTCACAAAACTATCGGTCCATTCCTACCCCGGACTGACTTTGGTTGCCCTTCGGTTTGATTTGTTTTGAATGATTCCATGTCAGGATCTTTAGATTTCTTCAGTCAGCGTCTGATCGTGACCTTGGAATGACTCGTAACATATTTTCTGCGTAAAATCCTCTCCTTAGCGTGTATTCTCTCTAAGCTTCAAAATACCCTGTAGAAATATATCGGAACTAACAAGCAAAAGTTAAATAGACAAACAGTCTAATTTAGTGGGTTTAACTGTGTTTTTGATTCGTATAATTATGGTCCATCAAGTATCTGCAGAAGCTGGACCCAAAAAGTGATGAAGGGATCTTTCTGGGTTGCTCTACTAACAGCCGTGCTTACCGAGTCTACAACAAGCGCACTGGAGTCATTATGGAATATATCAATGTTATCGTGAAAGATGTTGTGCCAGACGCTCCTGAGACAAGTACGGCGGATGATGATGATGCTACAGCTCACCTGGAACAACCTGCTGCGCCCACTGCATATCCAAAAGTTATCCCGGATAAGGCTTCAGAACACCTTACTGAAGACGATGACCAGACAGATGAGGAAGCTGACTCGGACACTCCTCCTGCTCCTTCTCAGGTCCAACAACCTTCGAGAGCTATTAAGAAGAATCATCCCATTACTGAGGTGATTGGTGAACCGACTGAAGGCATGAAGACTCGAGGTAAACAAGTAAACTTTCGAGAATTGTTTGGTTTTACATGCTTTTTGTCCTCTGTGGAGCCCAAGAATATCAAGGAGGTCATCAATGACGAATACTGGGTGGTGGCTATGCAAGAAGAGCTTGGTGAATTTCAGTGAAACGATGTTTGGGATCTTGTTCCACGACCCGATGATGTCAATGTGATTGGAACAAAGTGGATCTTCAAGAACAAGTGTGACGAACCAGGGAACATCACCAGAAACAAGGCGAGGCTTGTTGCTCAGGGTTATACTCAAATTGAAGGAGTGGATTTTTATGAGACTTTGCCCCTGTAGCTCGTCTAAGGCCATCCGACTACTGTTGGCTCTTGCTTGTTATATGAAGTTCAAGTTGTTCCAGATGGACGTCAAAATTGCTTTTCTGAATGGGTTACTAAATGAAGAAATCTATGTGGCACAACCTAAGGGCTTCGAATATCCTCATTATCCTGACCATGTGTATCGACTGAAGAAAGCTCTATATGGACTCAAGTAGGCGCCCAGAGCATGGTACGAACGTCTTTACTAAATTCTTAATCGACCATGGCTTTGTTCGAGGGGGAGTAGACAAGACGCTTTTTTTCAAACACACAAGGTCAGATTTTATCATTGCTCAAATTTATGTGGATGCATTGTGTTCGGCTCTAGCAATCAGAAGATGGTGGACAAGTTCGTAGAACAAATGTAGAGCGAATTTAAAATGAGCATGGTAGGAGAGTTGTGCTATTTCCTGGGATTACAAGTGAAGCAGAAGTACGAATATCTTCATATCCCAAAGTAAATATGCCAGGAACTTGATCAAGAAGTTCGATCTGGAGAAGTCAGCACACAAGAGAACTGTCGCGGTAACTCATGTAAAGATCACAAAGGATGAAGCTGGTAAAAGTGTGGACTAAACCTTGTATAGGAGTATGATTGGGAGTTTACTATACCTGACGGCCAGTAGACCAGACATTGCACATGCAGTTGGAGTTTGTGTCAGATATCAAACTAATCCCAAGGAGAGTCACCTGATGAATGTGAAGAGAATTATCAAATATGTCTGTGGAACAGCAGATTATGGATTGTGGTATACTAAGGATACTAATGCTTGTCTAGTAGGTGATTGTGATGCAGATTGGGCTGGGAATGCTGAGGATCGTAAAAGCACATCTGGAGGATGCTTCTTTCTAGGCAACAACCTGGTGTCATGGTTCAGCAAGAAGCAGAACAACATATCATTGTCAACAGCTAAGGCAGAATACATCACCGCTGGAAGTTGTTGTACCCAGATGGTTTGGATGAAACAGATGCTGGAAGAATATGGAGTGGAAAAGATGTTATGACACTCTACTATGATAACATGAGCGCAATCAACATATCCAAGAATCCTGTAAAGTATTCCAGAACAAAGCATATCAATATCAAGCATCATTTCATTCGAGAGCTAGTCGAGAAGAAAATTATTACTCTGAAGCATGTGTCGACGGAGAAGCAGCTTGCAGATATCTTCACCAAACCTTTGGATAACGTGCAGTTCGAAAAACTCAGATCTTCACTGGGTCTGTGTGTTATTGACAACTAAGTTGTGCCAACACAAGATGGTCAGCTGGAGATTGAACAAGACATATCTAGAGGGCTGACATGGAAGGAAGGTCGAAGATTTCAAATTCTGCTGTGTAGAAACATGATTGGTCTACTGAATATATTCAACTATATTTAAACGGATCGAAGTGACGTGGCAACTGGTGGAGATTCGAGAAAATATATGGCGTGCCAAAATAGATTGAGTTTCTAAATTCAAAATTACTTGCTCCTGTCTCGCTCATTCTCTCCGACGAAACCCTAGACGAAGCTTGTGGGGAAATTCAACACTGGTGGACACTAGTAAGAACAAGGTGGCTAAGGTATCGACGACTGAAACATCAGGTTGAAGAGACAAAGACTACTCAAGGAAACCCTAAATCAGCAAGCAAGAAGGCGACAACGGCAAAACCTAAAGCTACTGTGACGAAGAAGGTATCTGCTCTGGAGAAATCAGTGACGGAGAACCCTGCTAAGGAGACGACGATTGCCAACTTGGCGAAGGAGAAGTGACAGGCATCGTCTGACCTCTCAAATTTAAATTTATAATTTCCTTACTCTTGGCTAGTGTAGCGGCAAGCAAGGGTCGAACCCTAGAGAGCTGGTGAGGTTACTTGTTGTTCTGTAAATAAAGCAATTGGGGTTTGTGAGTATTTGGGAACAAGTGCAAGAAAATAAAACGAGAGGTAATTCAATCAGAGGAAATATTCGGTCTAGAGTTTCTTATTGTGAATTGTTTTATCATCGACTTCTAATTATCTAGTTTCGAGTTCCTAAGTGTGGTTACTCCGTTCCAGGTTATAACCTAAGGTAGGGCCTTTCCGAGCGCATACACCACAATCTACTCCGTTCCAGGTTATAGACTTCTAGTCTTAGCAAACCTAATACTCCGTTCTAGGTTATATTGTTTTAGTGCAACTACTCGTTCTAACGGTCTAGTATCAAACAAGCAGCAAATAAGGGGATTGAATTGCTGGGCTAAGTTTTACCATTCTAAGTATCCACTTAGCTTCGCAATTCAATCCGAGATAAATAAGCACAAGAACTAGTAGAACAACGAAAATAGCATTAAGCAAAGAGTCTCAAAAACATCGTCACAATATATTAAACCCTAAACCGAATAATAGGTTTAGCTACTCACCTTTTCTTTTCTTTATGCATAAACACTGCATGGCGGAGATGACTTCAATCTTCACTGAAACCCGAAGTGCAGCCTCCACTGACTTCGAAAACCATATAGTTTGATTCGATCCTTCGATTGCTTGCCAAGCCCCTCTAGGGCAGTTTATGTCAACTCCACATCCCTAGTTTATCTCAGCACAAAGGACAATTTGAAAAGTTACATTCTAAGTTTTTAGACAGTTGAATTTTCACAAGGTAAATGCATGAATTTCGGTCAATCTTTTTCACATTCTTAAGTTCATATTTTCAAAAAGATACTATTACTAAAAAAAAGAAAACAGCAAGCATGTTATTTATATACAACGGTGGTTCTCACCCCACACTTTTGAACGAAGGCGTGCCTTAGTTCAAAAGTCATGCAAGCTAATATATATGTGAGAATGACTAAGACAGAAAATTAAATGACAGAATTTAAATGACAGAAAGTTAGATAGTGTCGGGTTACCTCCCGACCAGTGCACTTGTTTAACGTCGTTGGCTCGACGATACCTCGTTGTGGATTACTGGTTTGGGTCCCATGGGTTGCTCAGGTCGTACTTCGCCACCGTTCCTGTGTTGCTTCTTGCCTTGCCTTTTCCTGATTTCTTGCGAGATGATGTGCTTGGGTCAGGACTCCTTTGTTTTGGGATCTTTTCTTTCCAATACCCCGGAGGATGTGAGGGACCTTCCACTACTAGCCCTTTGAAGTTTTTGTATTTGGGACTGTCTAGTCCAGCTACGGTGTAACACTGCTCCATTGAGGAGTCATTCTGCAGAGGCCCTTTTCCCATCCTCTTTTGAGTTTCTTCATTGATCCTATAGTTTTCTGCAACTTGCTCATTGATCAAGGGAAAGAGTCGGGAGGCTTGCATCTTAAAGCTTGGTTCTGCCTCGTTATGGTTGTCAGTGAGGAACTGGTCGTAGATAGTCTCGGCTGCCCGGGTAATGATAGTCGGGTATGAATTGGGCAGTTCGTCAGTGGTGTTCTGGACTCCAACCTCGTTGCTTCCGGTGCTTTCCATATCTGATTCTTCTGACGGGTCAGGAGTCTCTTCTGACGGCTCGGTAGTTTCTTCTTTGTCTGCCTCGGGGTCAGCTTCATTTATCTGCATTTCCTCGTCAGTTTGGGGTACTCGTCTTGTGGCAGCGGCCAGGCCAATTATGAGGTACCACATGTCTGCAATGGTGAAGTTTCTGGCTGATCTCCTCATTGCTTCGTTAACTCTACCCAGCTCTTCGGACCTCATCCCACGAAGAAATTTTTGGAGAAGAACCTTCTTCGTGAATCCATGGTGCGGGCAGCTTGAGACAATGGCATCATAGTTCGTGTAATATTCGTCCAAGGTCTCATCCCGGGATTGTTGAAGGCACATGATTCTCTCACGGGTTTCTTGGCGTAAGGATGGTGGGGAGAATTCCTTCAGGAATGGAACGCAGAGATCTACGTAACGTTCTGCACTGCAAGCGGTGGATGTGTAGTACCATATTGTGGCAAAGTCGGTTAGAGAGAATTTAAAGCATTTAAGCTTAAATTCCTCTAACATTTCGTTTTCAGGTTTTATGTGGCGGCAAATATGGTGAAAGTTTTGGCAGTGCTGTACTGGGTCTTCTCCCTCCGTACCTCCGAACAGTGGCAGATGTCGTGTTGCCCATGCATACGAAGGGGGTTGCATCATGAGGACATAGGGGGGAAAGAATAACTAATCCGATGGCTAATTCCCCGGCAACGGCGCCAATTTGACGGATCGCTTGTCGTCGGAGCGATTTGTACAAATAAATTTATAAGTGTCCGCTACTCGCGACTACACTACTGGGTAGCAAGTGGTAAGTAGGGGTCGAACCCAAAGGAATTAGGGGGATAATTGTTCTTTAATTTGGACGATTTTGGGATTGGTTGGTTGGTTTTAAAGCGAGCAGCTAAGTGATTGATTGGTTGGTTGGTTGGTTTTAGTACTGGAAAGTAACTGAATACTATTACAATTAAAAGAAAGCGTTCGGTTTCAGGGGCCTTGTATTATATCCTGTTTATCATTGACTCTTAGTGAATCTTCTAAGTATTCAAACATGAATCGAGGCTATTCCTAGCTCAAGACTTGCAACATCGTCTAGCCCTTTTAAGGTCGTAGAGCACTTATTCTATTTAGACTAGCGCCAATACCCCTTTCAGGATATGCTAGTCTATGTGCATCCATTTGAATTCTTTGGTCCAGTTTCCAAATGGTTTTTAAGATAAGCCGAACTCCTCGGATAAGCTTGCCCATTTGGTCCCTTTGGCCCAGTTACAAATGGTCCACTTACCCGAGTATGATCACGAACCCCCAAGGAAGAGCTTGCCCATTTGGTCCCTTTGGTCCAGTTACAAATGGTCCGCTCAACCTTGGAAACTCTGACTTGTTATATGGCACATAGAATAAGTTTTGAATACAAAGACAAGACACTAAGTTAATAGTCTAAAACATTTTATAATACAAGTCCGCCCCTTCTACCGAACGACTAGTTTAGCTACTATTTATCGCGCTAAACATTATAACTAAGGAATTGAAAATTAAAGACGGAAATAAATATCAGAATACTTACTACCGTTGAAGCGCCAAGGGAGCAATCCTTTATTTCCAAAACCAAACTTACAATTTCTAGAGAGATAAGTGAATTACAATTTTGTGGATGTTTGAAATGAGGAGGAGGAGGGTTGTATTTATAGCCATAAGGGGAGGAGATGGGTGGTGGAGATGGTGGCAAGTGTCCTTTGATCCAAGGGTTGAGGAGGAGGAGCAAGGAGGAGCTGCCACATGGGGGGGTGGAGGAGCAGCCGGTCACATGGAGGAGCAGCCGCCGGTAGCAGGTGGTGGAATGGGGAGGAGCTCCTCCCTTGGCCACCTTCAAGGGTGGTTGCCGGTCATCTTGTCCAAACATGCATTTTGATAGTTGATTTGGAATTTCCAAGTGATTCTAAGACTAATGGTCGAGCCAGATTTTCCAAATTCCATGGTTTGGTCGGGCAATTTGGTCTTGATGCCTATGCGCGAGGCTTTTACTTGGAATTGGGCCAATCTGCTAATCTGCTCGAGCGTTCTGTCCGGGAAGCGAGATTGTCCGACTTGTTGGGCATTCCAAACATCTTGGTCGAGCCATAATCTCCAGATGCATCCGCTGGGTCGAGCGACTTGGTTTGGGTGCCAATGCGCGCCGGGCCTTTGCCTTTGCATTGAGCTAACTGCCAATCTGCTCGAGCATTTGCCTTGGAGTCTCGACAACGTCCACCTTATTTTCCATTTGGAACATTTTGGTCGAGGTGGAATTGTCAGATGAGGTGGTTTGCTCGAGCGACTTGAATTGAGTGCTTGGTTAGCTCGGCGGAGAGCCTGGAACTGCCTCAACCGGTCGGGTGGTTTCTGCGGCATTTTCTCACCCGGTCGGTTGAGTCTTCAATGCAAATTCCTCTTTGACTTGATTTGTTTGGAGTGATTCCATGTCAGGATCCTTGAGATTTCTTCAGTCAGCGTCTGATCTTGACCTTGGAATAACTCTAAACATCTTTTTAGCGTAAAATCCTCTCCTTAGCGTGTTTTCTCTCTAAGCGCCAAAATACCCTGTAGAAATATATCGGTACTAACAAGCAAAAGTTAAATAGACCAACAGTCTAATTAAGGGGGTTTTACGGTGTTTATGATTCGTATAATTTGGGTCCATCAACTATCCAGCGGGAAGGGTGATGCAGGTAAGGAGGCAACTGCAAGAAATAAGGCAGGGGCCTAATGAGAGCATGTACGAGTACCTGGAGAAGTTCAATCGCTTGGAGCGGAGCTGCTGTACACTTGGGCTACCCGAGAAGCTCATCATAGAGTACCTGCTTGACGGACTAAAACCCCTCGATAAAATGCTCTTAGATGCCTCAGCTGGAGGATCCATGATGAGCTTACCATTGAGCGGCATAAGGCAGCTAGTCACCAATGTTGCGGAGAATGCCCGGTTCAGAGAAGAGACAACCCGGCAAGAAGAGTTCTCCCGCACCAAAAACGTGGCAAAAGCCGAGGTACCAATGAGTTCCTTGCCCGAGGAAATGAAGCAAATGAAGGAGATGATGCTTCAGCTCCTACGAAGACAGCAAGCTCAAGTGATGCCCTGTGAGTTTTGTGGTTTTATCAGACCACAAGACTGATGCCTGCCCAACGCTAGTAGAGGACGACCCGGAGGAAGTCAACGCAGTAAGTGGATACCAAGGGTACAACAACAACGACCGGATGGGACCGAACCGGCAGTATGGACAAGCCACCGGGCAGAACTGGACGAACGACTCGAGGCAAGACTGGCGAAACAACAACAACCTACCGAGGAAGACGTACCAAAGCGCCCCTCAACCGGCGCAGCAGTTCTACCAACCGCCTCACCGGCAATACAACCAGGGCGGACCGGGCCAATATCAGCAGAAGATGCCAAATCAATACCAGGCCGGTCCGAGCAAACCACTCGAGGATGTGGTGAAAGACTTGTCCAGCACGGTGCATCAATTCATGGCAAAGACAGACGGAGCTATAGCAGAATTGGGCAAGCAATTGTCCCAACTTGCTACCATGGTCTCCGAAATCACAAATGAATCCGGCCGGCTCCCTTCCCAAACTATCCAAAACCCAAAAGGAGCTGTTAACATGATCAAGGCATCAGACAGACAAACGGCACTAGAAGAAGAAGCGCAAATGGCAGCTCGACTGGCGGAACAACAAAAAGGACCCGCTGCCTACAAACCTACAATCAAGCACTACACCCGTAGGCTCCGTCCTGACTGGAATCAAGAGGAAGACCGACCCAATGATGGTGAAACATGGGTCACACATGCCGACAATGGACGCTATGCGTTCGCTGTTAAAATGACGCCTCCTCCAATCGCACACTTTAACGTTCCAGCGTCTGGATGGGAAATTGAGGCACAGAACTCGTCTCACCCCATGAAGACCATTACCTTCGAAAAACATGCTATCATAAAGAACAAAGTAGAAGAGGAAGTGGAGTCAAGAAATGAGCAGAAGGGCTTAATGATGAATAAGCTCATCACATGGAATCATGAGGCGCAACTAGAGATGAGTAAAAACCCTGGGGCATTCACAGTTACGTGTGACATCGGCAAAATCCAAGTTCATCATTGTTTGATTGACCTTGGAGCTTCTGTCAATGTCCTGCCATATCCGCTATACTGCTGATTGGGACTTGGCCCATTAAAGCCATCAAGGTTAGCACTCGAGTTGGGGAACAAGTCGTGTGTCCAACCAGCTGGAATAGTAGAAAAATTGGTGATCCGTGTGGGAAGGCTCGTCGTTCCCACGGATTTTTATGTAATACCAGTCGAAAAGACCAGCAAGGACGACCCCCCAACACTCATATTGGGAAGGCCATTTCTACACATCACTAAGGCGAAAATTGACATGGACAAGGGCTCATTGGCGCTAGCATTCGGCGGCAAAACTTCGGGTGTGGTGCTGGTGGCTTGACCTACACGTTGTGGGCCCTTGAGTTCATAAAGGTCTTCCTCGAATTTTCCCCCACTTGGGCGGATGCATGAACCTCCGTTATTTACCCATTGGCCCTTGTGCTCGGATGCCTTTGTAGTTTGTAGCATTGTCCCCTTCAAAGTAGTCTCCTTGGCATTGACAATAAGGCTTCTTGGTGCTTGTGTCGATGTACCTGAAAATAGTAAATAAGGAAGCCATGAAATCATATGGAACATGTGAGGAAATACCTTGACTCGGCTCGGTTCCCTTTGGTTCAGCCTCTGTTGGTTGGTCCAATTATGTCAGCTCTATTGATCTTCCATTGGACTTAGTTCCTTCTCGATCGAACTCATATTGGGGACTTTGGTCTAGCTCGGAATGGCCAATATGTTGAAGGAAAGAAAATTAGGGCGGGACAGGTTGGTTACCTCCCATGCGCGTAGGCCCTTGTTGGGTCGTAGGCCCAACACGTTCACACTCTCAATCTTGCTTTGAAGAAAACTTATGCTGCGAAGAATATAAAGAACAATGAGGCGCCTCACAGTGCTGTTGTTCGAATAAAAACTTCATTGTGAATCATGGCATGAGGTTGTCAATATATATGCGCTTCGGGGCACTTAAGTTGCTTTCAGTTGCTGAAACTCGCTTTGCTTCGGTAGTTATCCTGCATAAACGATTAAACTTGTCAAGAATGCTTTCGAGTGCATGGTTGTGTGTGACCAATGGACGTAAAATATAGATGATGATCAAGCTAAGGTAGATTTGTGAGGGATACAATATTAAACAAAGATTGATGGGATAAAGTGGATCATATTCTTACCTTTGCAACTCTTATTTATGATATGATCAAAGTTTTTGACACTATTAAGCCTTTGCTTCCATTTAGTGTATGAGCTGTGGGATGTGATGATAGAGAAGGTGAAGAAGGTTATTTATGAGCATGAGCATATTGAGAATGAGGATCCTGAATTTGGGGCACCTCCACTTTCTATAAAGTTGTGCATTTGCTCGTTGGCCAAAAGTAACACACCTCTCCATTGTTTAGCTCACTCATTAAACCCAAAGTAAGAAGATTATACTAAAGTTATTATTTACAACGTTCCAAGTTGATTTTATAGGGGCGCGTTCAAATGAGAACCACTCTTAGGCTAAGAACATAAGAACACATCTCAGCCACTCATTTTGATGATGTGGCAGGGAATAGTGCAGAAATAGTGTTTTGCTTTTTACTATTTGGGTAGTGGATGTTACTGTTTGCTTTTTACTGTTGATGAATTTTGGTAGTGGGACACGTGGCGCACCCACAAAGCACGGGGGGGTTTGGTAGTGGGACACGTGGACCAATCACAATGTGTTCTCATGTTCTTAGCCTAAGATGAGTTCTCATTTGAGCGCTTCTCTGATTTTATATATTTAACACTTAGTATTTTTATAGGTATTACAGTAATGAGAAGCGATATAGATAAAAAATAGAGATTAAAGTGAACATGCACTCCGCTGGTCTCGTTGTGTGATGGTGAAAATTCTGGTCAAACGAGTCGATCAACACTGGTCAGCGGCCAACCGCACCCAGTGTAGACATTAGGGGCGCGGTCAATGCCTTAATGTACTCATGGAGCGCGACGTTAAAGTCAAGGTTGGGCGCGAGCCTAATGTCAAGGCTCGGCATACCTATTTTCTGCATAAAAAATATTTCATTCCCACAAAAACGAAGTCAAAAATACTCGGTTAGACGACACAAGACTCAAACAAACACAAGATACGAAAAAGAAGGAAAACAAAAATTTGCCCGGCTGCCTCCCCGCGAGCGCTTTGTTTTACGTCGTTGGCTCGACGATACCTCATTAGGGATCACAGGTTGGGATATTATGGACGTGTGAGTCTAACTTCTAGTCATCGATTCTCTCCGTCTGCTCATAGCCCTCGTAGAGTGGTGCTCTCATGTCTTTTTTCACATCCTCCTGAGTTTGCGAGGACACTTTGCTTTTGGTCACCTTATTTGCAGCATGGCTAGTCTCGTCCGACAGGTAAGGCAGTGGGGAAGCAAGATATGGTGTGTGCACGATGTCCGGTGGCTTCTTCATGCATGGACGGTCAGCTTCCTCATAAATATTAAAATTCGATGTCTTGCCTGCAAACGTAAGTGATAACAAGCATGTTTCCATGTCAATCTTGGTCTTAGTGGCAAAGGGGAATGGACTTCCCAAAATAAGTGTTGGAGGATCGTCGTTTCTCGCATCTCCCATCTGTAAAATATAAAAGTCTGCAGGAACAACAAGATCTTCTACATGCAGGGTTAGATCCTCAAGTAAGCGAACAGGACGAATACATGATTTATCTCCTAACTCTACCAACAGCTTAGGAGGTTTCAACGGACCCAGTTTCAGAGAACAATATAGAGAATATGGCATGACATTAATAGCAGCACCCAAGTCAATTAAACAATGATGTATAAGAGTCTAACCAACACCACAGGTGACTGTGAAGGCACCTGGGTCCTTACACTTTCCAGGAGGTGTCTCTTGACTCTCGGTAGGTGCGTGGTCCATTGTTGACTTTTCTAGCTCATCGCTTGCCTCCAACTCGTCTCCTAGTTCATCGTTGTTGATCACATGGTCTTCGGGAGCTCTTACATGCATAGACAACGGTAGCGGAAGGTTAGTTTTGGAATATGCAACAGTGCGGGTCATGCCTGCTTCAGACATTACCGTCGCGCCTGACTTTGACATTATGGGCGCGTCCACTACAGACATTAGTGTCGAGCTAATGTCTTTTATGGGCGCGATCGACACTGAGTCAGGCTCCTTTTCACTATTGTTCGCCTTCAGTTCGTCTACCACTGCCAGTGTATTGATATTTCCTCTCGGGTCAGGCACTATCTGCGACGGTAGCTTTCCCGGATCACTCTTCAGCTCAAAAACTGTGCTGGCTCTTTGGGACATTGTTTAGACAACTCCGCAATGGCCCCATCAGTTCTCGCCTGATTTTGCTACACGGTGGTGGCTAACTGCTGGGTGCTAGCTGCCAACTCCTTCACCACATCCTCCAGAGACTTGCTGGGATTCAGATTGCTAGGGCCTGCTTGGTTGTAATTCAGCCCTTACTGCTGATATTGATTCTGGTTATTGTAACTACCCTGCTGCTGACGGTATGGTGGACGGTAGTACTGCTGTTGCTGATGAGGTTGCTGGGGTGCATGGTTATTGTAGTTTTGGAATCCACCCACTGCGTTAACATCACCATGTGTGTCCTCCTGTAAAGTAGGGCAGGCATCTGTCTTTTGGTTAGACGCACCGCAAAATTCACAAGGCTTTACCTGGACCACCTGATTAGTTATTAGAACCTTCATCATCTCCTTCAGCTCCTTCAGCTAATCAGATGCTGGGGTCTCAGCCTTTGCAACGTTTCTTGTTCGGCTACATTCCTCTTGGCAGCTGACCTTCTCTCTGTACGTAGCATTCTCGACCACCTCAGCGATCAAATTTTGCACTTCGGCTAGGGACGGATTCATGATGGTTCCTCCAGCTGAGGCATCTAGAAGCATCCTGTCGAGAGGTCCAGACCATCAAGCATGTACTCAATTATCAGCTTCTCTGGCACTCCCAAGTTACAGCAGCTCTGCTCCAGCTGGTTGAATTTCTCCAGGTAGTCGTACATCGACTCGTTCGGTCCCTGCCTGATGTCCTATTGCTGCCTGTGACCCTGTGCCGCCTTGGCAGCTGGATAGTACTTGGCCAGTAATTTCTTCTGCATCTGGTCTCATGTCCTGATGCTACCTGGAGGAAGAGAAAAAAACCAAGTCTGAGCCATGTCAGTTAAAGAGAAGTGAAAAACTTTTAATTTGAAGTTCTCCACTACGACCCCGTAAGGTCGGAGAGTCTAGCAGATGCCATGAAAGCTCTGCTGATGCCTGGTGGCTGACTCTCCCTGTCGCCCTGAGAACTTCGGCAGATGGTGTACTACTGGGGTCTTGATCTCTATCTCAGCTAATTCTGGCCCTTCATAGATGCAGCACTGCTGATTCTGAAAATTAGGAGTAGATAGCTCCTTCATCGTAGGCTGGTACAACTCTATTCGCCGATCTGGCTACCTGTGCAAGACATTGTGCAGTGATGGAGCGTATTTATACGATTCATCGAGTACACTAAACCCACCGAATTAGGCACTTTGAGTGCACAGACATGTGCTTGTTAATGTCGTTTTATGTATACAGGCAATTTTGGAGTCTAAAGAGGAAACACACCTAAAAAGGGAGATTTGTGCCAAAAAGCACCACCAGCCAACTCTGGCCAGCCAGGACCCGAGCAAATCCAGCCACGCCCAAACTGTCTAGCACTGAATTCAAGTTGCCCGGGCAAACAAGCTGATCTGACGAATCCACCTCGACCAAAGTGATCCAAATGGCAAATAAGGTGGACAATGTCGGAAAACCGAGGAGAATGCCCGAGCAGATTGGCAGTTGGCTCAATTCCAAAGCAAAGGCCCCGCGCGCATAGGCACCTAAACCAAGTCGCTCGACCAAACCATGGAATCTGGCAAATATGGCTCGACCAAGTTGTTCTAAATGCCAAATGACTCGGGTGATCTCACTTCCCAGACAAAACGCCCGAGTGGAACCAGCTCAAGCCCGATCAAGGCCAAACTAGGGCAATTCCGGCAGTTGTGGGATTCCGACCAGGTTCCGGGAAGATTCCGGAAAAACGACTTCGACCATTAGTCTTAGAATTGCCTCAGCATTCCAAATCCGCAATCAAAAGACCTTTTGACTTAGGTTGACTTTTGGAGAAGAATTCAACCAAGGGGGAATGCCACCTATGGCCGGCAGCTTTTGGAGAAGAAGACAAGCTGGCCGGCGGGTTTTGAAGGGAGGACAGCTGGTCGGCTGCTTTGGATGAGGATTGTACAAGTGGATGGCTCTCCTCTTCTCCCTTTGCTTATAAATAGAGGCCTTTGCCTTATAAATCAAATGTCTCATGCTACATATTAGGAAGTTGAGAGCTTATCTCTCTTCTTCACACTTCAATACACAAACATATTTCCTCACAATTGCTCTCTACTTGTTCTTGCTCACTTTACTTTCCTTGTCAAAAACCGAAACCCTCTTTACTTTCCTTGTCTTTGATTTCCAAAAACCTTTACTTTTCAAGTACTTAGCTATGATGTCCTGTTCCATGGATATTCGTAGCTAAACCCTTCATTCGGTTGAAGGGGTGTACTAGTATCATACAATGTTTTAGACCCTTCTCTTAAATGCCTCTTTGTGTTCAAAACTTGTTCTATGTGCCACATATTAGGTCAGAACTTCCAAGGTTGAGTGGATGCTTGAAATGGAAAAACTCTTCCGTGGGGTTCGTGAACATACTCGGGTAAGTGGATGCTTGAAATGGCAAAGCTTATCTGAGGAGTTCGACCTCTTTAAAACACCATTTGGTTGATCGGAAATGATTGATCAAATGGATGCACATAGGCTAATATACCTTGAAATTGGGTATTAGTCTAAATAGAACAAGTGCTTTATGCCTTGAAATGGGCTAGACGGTGTGGGAAGTCGAGTGCTTGAAATGGCCTTGATACACTTTTAAACACTTAGTATGATCATTAGAGGTCAATGATAAACGGACTATGATACAAGGCCCCTGATACCGAATCTTTCCTTTAATTGCAATATCACCTGTTACTTTACTTTCAGTCCATATCAACTGCTTACTTTCCGCAAGTCTTGTCCTTCAAGCATTTACTTTCCGCAAGTCTTGTCCTTCAAGCATTTTCTTTCCGCAAGTCTTGTCCTTCAAGCATTTACTTTCCGTAAGTCTTGTCCTTCAAGCACTTAATTTCAGCACTTTACTTTCTGTCATTTACTTTCTGTCTAAAAAACCAACAAAACCCAAAAAAAACCAATTGTATATACTTTCTTTTCTTTCTTCTTAAAGAACAACTAATCCACACTGACTCCCTTGGGTTCGACCCCTACTTACCACTTTACTACTAAATAGTAGAGTACGAGTAGCGGACTTATAAATTTATTTTTGCACAGAGACATTGCACCTTAACGACAGTGCAGTGCGCTCCGTCAAAATTGGCGCCGTTGCCGGGGAGTCGTGAAATCGGAATAGTTGTTCTATTTTGTTTTGCAGTTTGCCATGTCATCGTACTACGAAAGCGAACCTTGGAATAATGGGGGCACCAACCTTATGTTTGAGATGCTTAACCGTCTCCCCAAATTCGGAGGTGCTCTTGGAGAAGATCCCGTGAAGCATACACATACGTTCCACTCCATATGCAGCCACATGAGGCCTAAAAATGAATCGCTAGAGGGGTTTAAACGTAAATGCTTTAAATTTTCTTTAACTAACTCCGCAATAGAATGGTATTACTCATGTGCAGCTTATGAAGGCGATTATGGGGATCTACGAGCCAAATTTCTAGAAGAGTTTTCCCCGCCATCTCTCCGACTTGAAACCCGCGAGAAGATTATCAACCTTGAGCAATCCCGGGACGAAACATTGGACGAGTACTTATGGTACTTTGATTCCATTGTGTTGAGCTGCCCGCACCATGGATTCACGAACTTTGATCTTCTTCAAAGGTTTCTCGGTGGAATGATGCCACAAGAGTGGAATAGGCTTAATGATGCGGCGGGAGGCTCGGTGGATAACTTAAGCATGGATGATCTATGGAATTTGATAGAAAATATGGCAAGAAGCGCGAAACAAGATCAGGCCATGCGGATCAATGAACTGTTCAACACGATACACCAAAACCGGGTCGAAAACGAGGAATTCTGGGCTGCTCAAAAAGAAGCTACAAAACGAATCTATGAGTTGCTCAAGCCAAGAGTCATCAAGGAAGAACCTACAATGGAGCCGACAGAGGATGAGAACCCGTGGATGACCGAAGAAGAACCAGCCAAGACATGCCCGGTCCTCATTTCCAATCTATCCGAGGAAGTCCCGGTCCTAACTGACGAGCTGCCCAAATCAGGCCCGATCCTCACTGAAGAGCTGCTAGAGAAAAACCCGGACCTCGTGGTCGAAGTGCCCCTACTTAACCCTTCATGTTTTATACAGATCATAGCCACCGAAGATCATGGAATCAATGATGATGAGGTGGAAGGGGAGTTGGAGGCAGAACAAGGGCAAGAAAAGCCATTAATGGAGCTCTCACTCACCACGACTCAACAAAGCGGCTCGGAAAACTCACTTGTTCCAAGACTAACCATCACCGCTGCCACGAAGAAGAGGCTTCACATGGGAACATGCTTGATGTCACCCATGGTTGATGGCACAATGCTGAACTTCCAGAATTGCAAAGGTGCCACCCATTCAAACATGAAGAAACGGCCAAGACATGGGCCAAAGGAATGGAAGCCGGGATGGAGAAATACAAGGCCACGGCTCGATGGACCAGCAGCTATGGTCAAGGGAGCCTCACCTTCTCGGAGCTATGTGAAGAAGAACCTGCCGAACCGATGGAGAACCAAACCGAGCCCATCACTCCACAAGTTCTTTGGGCAGAGTAAAAGAGCAGCCGAGAAGAAGTTCGACCTCAAACGCCCATGGGATCCCACCTTATGATCCATGAGTGAGGTACCGTCGAGCCAACGACGTTAAACAAAGGCACTTGCCGGGAGGTAACCCGGCATATTTTCTTCATTTGTTACAGTTTTTATGTTTATGTCGTTTATTTTCATACTCACTCCTTTCCTTGTTCAACTTACTTTTTTGTGTTTTGAACTAAGTCATGCCGAGAGGCATGGCTTTGTTCAAAAGTGTGGGGGTGAGTCTTTGCACATATTAGTATGCATGTTTTCTTTTTCTTAAATTTTTATCTTTTTGGAATCTTTTTGAAAATATACACTTCCATGATGTGAAAATAGATAGACCCGATTCATGCATTTCCTTGTGAAAACTTAATTGTGTAAGGACATGTGTATTTAACTATCTACTTGTCCTTGTGTGCTGAGATAAACGTAGGATGTGGAGTTGAAAGAAATGCCCTAGAGAGGCTTGACAAGCACTCAAGGGACCGGATCCTTACTATACGGTTATGTGAAGATTGTGGAGGCTGCACTTCGGGCTTGTTGGTGAAGAGTGGACTCCGCCATGCAGCGTCTATGCAAGAGACGGGACGGGAATCAAACCGTCCTATCTCTAGTCCGAGTAGCCGGGAAAAGAGGTGAGCGACCCTCAACTTGACCCGCGCCGAAACGACTACGATGAGAAAGAGCGGGGAGGTATTTCCATATGCTCTCGGGCGATGATTGGACCTCCCAAAGTGAAGAAAAATGGACATGCAAATCTCATCAAAAGAGCAAAGCTCAAAGAAGAAAAGAAAAATCAGCCAAAATGGTGAAACCAAACCGAAGCAAAAGTGAAGTAATCAAAGAGTCAAATCAAAGGCCAAAGGCCAAATCACTACAAAATGCTGTCCAACCACACAACAAAGAAAATGAGCTCGACCCATTAGCCCGAACCAATCACGTGCCAGAAGAAACAAGAAGCATAACCATATAGTAAGATCGGATCCGAGAGTGCAGTTCAAAGGCCTAAAAAGGACTATCTCCCAATCATCGAAATTAATTTGCATCTCGGCTCGAAGGTACAAGTATCAAGTTACTGTCATATGTGAGCATGATTTCGTTTGGAGGCAAGTAAGCTATGCATGCTAAGGTGAAGTCTAGTTTTGCATCTCACATTCACATCTAGGACTTAGGGTGTTTTTGTTCCTCTTGTTGACTACACTTGTTCGGGACGAACAAGATTAAGTGTGGGGGTATTTGATGGAGCGTATTTATACGATTCATCGAGTACACTAAACCCACCGAATTAGGCACTTTGAGTGCACGGACATGTGCTTGTTAATGTCGTTTTATGTATACAGGCAATTTTGGAGTCTAAAGAGGAAACACACCTAAAAAGGGAGATTTGTGCCAAAAAGCACCACCAGCCAACTCTGGCCAGCCAGGACCCGAGCAAATCCAGCCACGCCCAAACTGTCTAGCACTGAATTCAAGTTGCCCGGGCAAACAAGCTGATCTGACGAATCCACCTCGACCAAAGTGATCCAAATGGCAAATAAGGTGGACAATGTCGGAAAACCGAGGAGAATGCCCGAGCAGATTGGCAGTTGGCTCAATTCCAAAGCAAAGGCCTCGCGCGCATAGGCACCTAAACCAAGTCGCTCGACCAAACCATGGAATCTGGCAAATATGGCTCGACCAAGTTGTTATAAATGCCAAATGACTCGGGTGATCTCACTTCCCAGACAAAACGCCCGAGTGGAACCAGCTCAAGCCCGATCAAGGCCAAACTAGGGCAATTCCGGCCGTTGTGGGATTCCGACCAGGTTCCGGGAAGATTCCGGAAAAACGACTTCGACCATTAGTCATAGAATTGCCTCAGCATTCCAAATCCGCAATCAAAAGACCTTTTGACTTAGGTTGACGTTTGGAGAAGAATTCAACCAAGGGGGGAATGCCACCTATGGCCGGCGGCTTTTGGAGAAGAAGACAAGCTGGCCGGCGGCATTTGAAGGGAGGACAGCTGGCCGGCTGCTTTGGATGAGGATTGTACAAGTGGATGGCTCTCCTCTTCTCCCTTTGCTTATAAATAGAGGCCTTTGCCTTAGAAATCAAATGTCCCATGCTACATATTAGGAAGTTGAGAGCTTATCTCTCTTCTTCACACTTCAATACACAAACATATTTCCTCACAATTGCTCTCTACTTGTTCTTGCTCACTTTACTTTCCTTGTCAAAAACCGAAACCCTCTTTACTTTCCTTGTCTTTGATTTCCAAAAACCTTTACTTTTCAAGTACTTAGCTATGATGTCCTGTTCCATGGATATTCGTAGCTAAACCCTTCATTCGGTTGAAGGGGTGTACTAGTATCATACAATGTTTTAGACCCTTCTCTTAAATGCCTCTTTGTGTTCAAAACTTGTTCTATGTGCCACATATTAGGTCAGAACTTCCAAGGTTGAGTGGATGCTTGAAATGGCAAAACTCTTCCGTGGGGTTCGTGAACATACTCGGGTAAGTGGATGCTTGAAATGGCAAAGCTTATCTGAGGAGTTCGACCTCTTTAAAACACCATTTGGTTGATCGGAAATGATTGATCAAATGGATGCACATAGGCTAATTGATGGAGCGTATTTATACGACTCATCGAAACAGTTAAACCCACCAAATTAAATATTTTGTCTTACTAACTGTTGCTTGTTAGTTCCACTTTTGATCTACAGGCTATTTTGAGGTTTAGAGAAGAATCAAGCTAAAAAGGGAGATTTTAAGCCAAAAATGGATTACAGGCCAGTAGGGACCGAGAAGAACTCCAGTCGGGACCGAGAAAAGGCCAGTCGGGTCCGAGGACCTCCGGGCCTCGTTCCCGCACACACCCGCCCGCGCCCAGCGCCCAGGCCCCGCACGCACCCGCCGAGCCACCAAGGTCCAATATCAAGTTGTTCGTCCAAATTAACGAATCCGGCAATTCCACCTCGACCAAAATGTTCTAAATGACAAATAAGGTGGAGAATGTGGAGATACCAAGAGCGACGCACGAGCCATTTGGCAGTTGGCTCAGTTCCAAGCAAAAGTCCCGCACGCCAATGGACCAAGACCGAGTTGCTCGAGCAAACAAGCTCATCTTCAAAATCTAGCTCGACCAACTTGTTCCAAATATCAAAAGACTCGGACAATATCAAATTCCAGGCAAAAGAGCTCCGGTCAATTTCAGCTCCTTACTACTCAATTCCGGAGCCATTTGGAAGCTCCCTGCTCAAGGAGCAGCTGTCCTTTGGAAGTACCCTGCTCAAGGAGCAGCTAGCCTGTTGAAACACACTCCTCAAAGGCTGCAAGCTCCTTGAGAGCACCATGCTTATTGGCGGCTAACTTAGGGGTAAAGAAAGCTCCAAAATCTCACCATTTGGCACCAAGGAGCTTGGAGGCGGCTATCTTATGGGTGAAGAAAGCTCCAAATGAATGCCACATGACACCATCTTGCTTGGGAAAACCGACCCCCTTATGCCTATAAATACAAGGGCTTGTATCCTTATTCATCATCCATTCACAATCCATCTCACTACCATTCCATACTCACTTCTTGGAGCTTGTAATACTTACATTTGATATCAAAGGATCCGACTTCTTTCTACTCATTCTACTCTTTGTTTTCCTTACTTTGGCTATGGTATTCACTTCCATGAATATTCGTAGCTAAAGGTTTACATTCGGTTGAAGAAGTTCTTATGTTATGAAACCGTTCTAAGACCATTTGCAGAATGCTACTTGTGTGTTCTTACTAGTTCTTGTGCTTTACATGCGGTTTGAACATACACGTTTGAGTGGATGCTTGAAATGGCAAAGCTCTTCCGTGGAGTTCATGAACAACGAAGTTAAGTGGAAGCTTGAAATGGCAAAGCTTTTCCTAGTGATTCAAACCCTCTTTAAAACCACTTGGTTGATCGGAAATGTGAGATCAAGTGGATGCACCTAGGCTAATACATCTTGAAATGGAGTATTAATCTAGCTAGAACTAGTAACGGTGTGTGAGCGCTTGAAATGGCCTTGCTTGGAGTTATGTCTTGAAATGGAATAACTTCCCCCTTGGAGCACTTGGTTATATCATTGGAGGTCGATGATGAACGGGAACATAACATAAGGCTTTTAAACCGAATTCCTTCTCTTTACAAAACACCTTGCCAATTACTTATTGTCCTTACTTTTCTTGCAATTTACTTTCAGTAAGTCTTGTCCATTCAAGCAACTACTTTCAGCACTTACATTTCAGCAAGTCTTGTCCATTCAAGCAACTACTTTCAGTATTTACTTTAAGCATTTACATTTCCGCAAGTCTTGTCCATTCAAGCAACTACTTTCAGTCATTTACTTTCTGTATAAACCACTCAAACCCAACCTGTATTTATTTTCTTTTCTTTTCATTTCTTTTCTCAAAAACAACTGTTTTAAAACCAAACTCCCTTGGGTTCGACCCCTACTTACCGCTTGCTAACCATTAGTGAGCCACATAGTAGTGGACTTATAAATTGTAAATTTGCAGGTTACAACGACAGCCTGTCAAATTTTGGCGAAGTTGCCGGGGAGTTAACTGGTGATTCGAATAGTTGTTTTTGTTTTAGTATTTTTTCTTTAACCATGTCTCATACAGGAAGCAATCATGAGGATGAAGAGGTCAACAACGAGGCGAACCAGTTTGCCCAGAATGATGAGGGACTGCCTCCATTCATAGACGACCCTGAACAGCTCATTCGGGACCGCAATCGAGCCATTGGGGAAGCCGCCCGATTAAACCAAAGGCTCCCCGAAGCAAGGAATAGAGCTGCACCGAGGCAACTTCCGAGACAGCCACCGCCACCTTTATATCGACAAGTACCGAGGCAACAACCCGTCTACGACGAATACTACGCGGATAATGGATTCCGTGAGCCTACAATGGGAGAACTGTCAGCACCCGACTTCAGGAACCAGCCGTGGTGTATATACGAAGGCCCAGACCTTGAGAACATTGCAATAAACACCTCTGTGGTGCATAACTTGCCCAAGTTCTCGGGAAATCAGGGAGAATCTGCAACTACTCACCTGCAACGTTTACATGGCATTTGCCAAAATTTAAAACCATATGGAGTAGATGTAGAGGACTTTAAATTAAAAGCCTTCTATTTTTCCCTTATAGATTCGGCTAACGATTGGTTCCTTGCTTTACCTTCAGGTAGCATTCGAACATGGGCCCAAATGCAAAAGAAGTTCCTGGATAAATACTATCCAGCGGGAAGGGCGATGCAGGTAAGGAGGCAACTGCAAGAAATAAGGCAGGGGCCTAATGAGAGCATGTACGAGTACCTGGAGAAGTTCAATCGCTTGGAGCGGAGCTGCTGTACACTTGGGCTACCCGAGAAGCTCATCATAGAGTACCTGCTTGACACACTAAAACCCCTCGACAAAATGCTCTTAGATGCCTCAGCTGGAGGATCCATGATGAGCCTACCATTGAGCGGCATAAGGCAGCTAGTCACCAATGTTGCGGAGAATGCCCGGTTCAGAGAAGAGACAACCCGGCAAGAAGAGTTCTCCCGCACCAAAAACGTGGCAAAAGCCGAGGTACCAATGAGTTCCTTGCCCGAGGAAATGAAGCAAATGAAGGAGATGATGCTTCAGCTCCTACGAAGACAGCAAGCTCAAGTGAGGCCCTGTGAGTTTTGTGGTTCTTCAGACCACAAGACTGATGCCTGCCCAACGCTAGTAGAGGACGACCCGGAGGAAGTCAACGCAGTAAGTGGATACCAAGGGTACAACAACGACGACCGGATGGGACCGAACCGGCAGTATGGACAAGCCACCGGGCAGAACTGGACGAATGACTCGAGGCAAGACTGGCGAAACAACAACAACCCACCGAGGAAGACGTACCAAAGCGCCCCTCAACCGGCTCAGCTGTTCTACCAACCGCCTCACCGGTAATACAACCAGGGCGGACCGGGCCAATATCAGCAGAAGATGCCAAATCAATACCAGGCCGGTCCGAGCCAGCAAGGTCCGAGCAAACCACTCGAGGATGTGGTGAAAGACTTGTCCAGCACGGTGCATCAATTCATGGCAAAGACAGACGGAGCTATAGCAGAATTGGGCAAGCAATTGTCCCAACTTGCTACCATGGTCTCCGAAATCACAAATGAATCCGGCCGGCTCCCTTCCCAAACTATCCAAAACCCAAAAGGAGCTGTTAACATGATCAAGGCATCAGACAGACAAACGGCACTAGAAGAAGAAGCGCAAATGGCAGCTCGACTGGCGAAACAACAAAAAGGACCCGCTGCCTACAAACCTACAATCAAGCACTACACCCGTAGGCTCCGTCCTGACTGGAATCAAGAGGAAGACCGACCCAATGATGGTGAAACATGGGTCACACATGCCGACAATGGACGCTATGCGTTCGCTGTTAAAATGACGCCTCCTCCAATCGCACACTTTAACGTTCCAGCGTATGGATGGGAAATTGAGGCACAGAACTCGTCTCACCCCATGAAGACCATTACCTCCGAAAAACATGCTATCATAAAGAACAAAGTAGAAGAGGAAGTGGAGTCAAGAAATGAGCAGAAGGGCTTAATGATGAATAAGCTCATCACATGGAATCATGAGGCGCAACTAGAGATGAGTAAAGACCCTGGGGCATTCACAGTTACGTGTGACATCGGCAAAATCCAAGTTCATCATTGCTTGATTGACCTTGGAGCTTCTGTCAATGTCCTGCCATATCCGCTATACTGCTCATTGGGACTTGGCCCATTAAAGCCATCAAGGTTAGCACTCGAGTTGGGGAACAAGTCGTGTGTCCAACCAGCTAGAATAGTAGAAAAATGGGTGATCCGTGTGGGAAGGCTCGCCGTTCCCACGGATTTTTATGTAATACCAGTCGAAAAGACCAGCAAGGACGACCCCCCAACACTCATATTGGGAAGGCCATTTCTACACATCACTAAGGCGAAAATTGACATGGACAAGGGCTCATTGGCGCTAGCATTCGGCGGCAAAACTTCGGGCTTCTACCTTCATGACAATGGCCGCACGGGAACAGGAAAACCTCCAGACATGGTGAACGCCTCTGATCACCATACTCTAGTTTCCGACCAATCAAGGGAGACCAAGAATGCTACTAGGCCGACGTCTATGGATAGAAGGCCCTCACCGTCTCAAAGGTATGTAAAGAAAAAACCGCCAGAACAACGGAGTCCTGACCCGAGCATGTCATCTAACAAGAGTTCAGGGAGGCTCACGGCAAGGATCAATGCAAGAACCAAGGGAAAATATAACTTGAGCCATCCATGGGACCTCGACCCGACATGAGCAAGGTATCGTCGAGCTAACGACGTTAAACAAATGCACTGGTCGGGAGGTAACCCGACATCTATCTTACTTTTCAGTCATTTAAATTATGTCATTTAGTTTTTGCCTTTAATAGTAATCACCCATTGCATCTATCCTGTAAATATTTGCTTGCAATTAACTTTTGAACTAAGTCATGCTGAAAGGCACGCCTTCGTTCAAAAGTGTGGGGTGATAACAGCATGTGTACATAGTTGTTTAACATGTTTTCTTTTTCCTTTTCCCTTAATATTATCTTTTTGAAAATATGAACTTAAAGAATGGAAATAGATAGCACCGAATTCATGCATGTCCTTGCAAAATCTAAACTGTGTGAAAACCTTAGAATTTAACTTCTTACTTGTCCTCTCGTGCCAAGATAAATAGGGGATGTGGAGTTGACAGAAAATGCCCTAGAGAGGTTTGACAAGCACTCCAAAGGCCGGGTCTCACTATATGGTTATATGAAGTCAGTGGAGGTTAGCACTTCGGGGTACTTGGGTTCAGAGTAGACTCCGCCATGCAGCGTTTATGCAAGAGGCGGGACGGGAATCAAACCGTCCTATTGATGGACCCAAATTATACGAATCATAAACACCGTAAAACCCCCTTAATTAGACTGTTGGTCTATTTAACTTCTACTTGTTAGTCCCGATATATTTCTACAGGGTATTTTGGCGCTTAGAGAGAAAACACGCTAAGGAGAGGATTTTACGCTGAAAAGATGTTAAGAGTTATTCCAAGGTCAAGATCAGACGCTGACTGAAGAAATCTCAAGGATCCTGACATGGAATCACTCCAAACAAATCAAACCGAAGAGGAATTTGCATTGAAGCAGTTCCAGGCCCTCCGCCGAGCTGACCAAACACTCAATTCAAGTTGCCCGAGCAAACCATCTCATCTGACAATTCCGCCTCGACCAAAATATTCCAAATGGAAAATAAGGTGGAAGATGTCGGAAAACCAAGGAGAATGCTCGAGCAGATTGGCAGTTAGCTCAATTCCAAGGCAAAGGCCCGGCGCGCTTAGGCACCCAAACCAAGTCGCTCGACCCGACCGATGCATCTGGAAAATCTGGCTCGACCAAGATGTTTGGAATGCCCAACAAGTCGGACAATCGCGCTTCCCACACAAAACGCTCGAGCAGATTGGCAGATTGGCCCAATTCCATAGTAAAGGCCGCGCGCATAGGCACCAAAACCAAGTTGCTCGACCAAAACATGGAATTTGGAAATTCTGGGTCGACCATTAGTCTTAGAATCACTTGGTCAATCCAAATCAACTATCAAATGCAAGCATGGACCAAGGTGACCGGCCACCATGCTTGGAGGTGGCCAAAGGAGGAGCTCCTCCCCATTCCACCACCTGCAACCGGCGGCTCCTCCTCCCTTGACCGGCGGCTTTGCTCCTCCCCCATGTGGCAGCTCCTCCTTGCTCCTCCTCCTCCTCCATTGGATCAAAGACACTTGCCCCTCATCTCCACCACCCATTTCTCCTCCCTTAGCCTATAAATACAACCCATCCATCTCATTTGTAAATCATCCCATTCTCAACCAAAAATCACTTATCTCTCTAAAATTGTAAGTTTGGCTTTGGAAATAAAGATTGCTCCCTTGGCGCTTCAACGGTTGTAAGTATTTAAATATTTATTTTCCGTCTTTAATTTCCAATTCCTTAGTTATAATGTTTAGCGCGATAAATAGTAGCTAAACTAGTCGTTCGGTAAAAGGGGTGGACTTGTATTATAAAATGTTTTAGACTATTAACTTAGTGTCTCGTCTTTGTATACAAAACTTATTCTATGTGCCATACAACAAGTCAGAGTTTCCAAGGTTGAGTGGACCATTTGTAACTGGACCAAAGGGACCAAATGGGCAAGCTCTTCCTTGGGGGTTCATGATCATACTCGGGTAAGTGGACCATTTGTAACTGGGCCAAAGGGACCAAATGGGCAAGCTTATCCGAGGAGTTCGGCTTATCTAAAAAACCATTTGGAAACTGGACCAAAGAATTCAAATGGATGCACATAAAGCTAAGATACTTCGGAAGGAGGAATTAGCTGAAGTAGAATAAGTGCTCTACGACCTTAAAAAGGCTAGACGATGTTGCAAGTCTTGAGCTAGGAATAGCCTCGATTCATGTTTGAATGCTTAGAAGGTTCACTAAGAGTCAATGATAAACAGGATATAATACAAGGCCCCGGAAACCGAACGCTTTCTTTTAATTGTAATAGTTAACAATTACTTTCCAGTACTAAAACCAACCAATCAACCAATCAATCACTTAGCTGGTAGCTTTAAAACCAACCAACCAATCCCAAAATCGTCCAACTTAAAGAACAACTTATCCCCCTAATTCCTTTGGGTTCGACCCCTACTTACCACTTACTACCCAGTAGTGTAGTCGCGAGTAGCGGACTATTATAAATTTATTTGCACATTTTGCTTCGACGACGAGCATCTCTGTCACCTATCTCTAGTCAGAGTAGCCGGGAAAATAGATGAGTGAACCTCATCTTGACTCGCGCGAAAGGGCAAGGATGAGAAAGAGCGGGGAGGTATTTCCATATGCTCGAGGGCGATGATTGGACCTCCCAAGAATAAAAATGGACAAGCAATTCACGAAGGAGCAAAGCTCAAAGAATCAAATCAAAGGCCAAAGGCCAAATTGTGATCAAAGGCTGAAGGCCATATTGTGAAGGTTTTAACCAAAACAAAAGTGAAGTTCCCCAGTTCAAAATCAAAGGCCGAAGGCCAAAGTCACTACAAAAAGCTGTCCAAGCAAGAAATATTAAAGAGCTCGACCCATTTAGCCCGAACAAATCAAGTGCTAGAGAAAGCTACAGAAAATAACCATATAGTTCGAGTTCGGTCCGAAGAGTGCAAATCAAAAACCTAAAAAGGGGCTATCTCCCACTCATCCCAATTGGTTTGCATCACGGCTCGAAGGTACAAGTATCAAGTTACTTCTAAGTTTAAGCACTTTATTTTTGGCAACAAATAATGCATGAATAGGATAAATCTAAACTAGCATTCTATCACTCATGTCTAGGACTTTTGATATTTAGTGTGCCTCTTTGCCTAAGCCTTGTTCGGGACGAACAAGAATAAGTGTGGGGTGATTTGATGGAGCGTATTTATACGACTCATCGAAACAGTTAAACCCACCAAATTAAACATTTTGTCTTACTAACTGTTGCTTGTTAGTTCCACTTTTGATCTACAGGCTATTTTGAGGTTTAGAGAAGAATCAAGCTAAAAAGGGAGATTTTGTTAGGAACTTGCCGGCTGGTGCCTTGGCAAATTCCCGAGTACGCAGCGGAAATGGATGATTGACGATTATGGTCGAATGAGCGATGGAATCTGAGCAAAGTAGCTCGATGGAAAGTGATGAAATGGTGGATGAATGAGAATGGTCGGACTAGATGTGGGAATGGAACAAAAGGATGCGGACAATTGTATTGAATGGGAACAAAGCAAAGGAAGCACGTTACAATGTGTGAGAGATATCTCGAGATCTAGGTTACCCAAGAGCCGAGGGATTGGTTCCCTCGACACTAAGGTCGTGATCCAAAGATAACTCTTTGTGGTTGATAATTGGATCCGAAACTAGAATGAAATACATGTGGTTTTATAGGGGAGAGGGGAGCTAGCCGTTGGGAGCCCAACGGCTCTATTCTTCCTTGCCCAAGCGCCGGTCAAAGGAGGAGTTATGGTGGGTGCATGCATCTCCGGTCTTCATCATAAGTGCCTTGACCCAATATGGCCGTTGGTTCATGCATCCGTACACATACGCTGGTTGACTCCCAAGTAGCCGTTGGTGCATGAATCTGTCCAGGGAAATCAGCTGGCGTGCGGGCAGCCTTCGGATCAGTCGGGGCCTTTGAGTGTGCGAGTGGGGTTCTGGGCGCTTCTGGGTCTCGGCTCGTGCGTTCCTTCTGGGACTTCATATCCTTCGACTTATGGGGTATAAGAAACATACTGGTCGAGCCGGATTTGCCCAATGCGCCTGTCTGGTCGAGAGATATGGAATGAGTGCCAGACAGTGCGCACAGGGCACTCGTCAACGGGGCCTCCGAGCGACTTCGCCATGACACTGTGAGATTATTGCCCGAACCCCATATGTTGGTCATTCTAAGATCATTGGTCGAGGCAGAATCTCCATTGGGCAAGCTTCGGTCGAGGATTCTCTTGATGATCAGAATCTGCGCACGCAGGGCCCTGTCGGGGCCTTCAGGCAGGTTCTTTGCGCAATTCCTCGACGGGGCCTTCGGCAGCTCGGGTCCTCCAGGTCCGTTCCTAACACTCCTCCCCCCTTGAGAAACGACCTTGTCCTCAAGGTCGTGATGATCTGCCCTTGGTGCTAGTGCGGTGGCTTGGGCTCTCTTTGGTATCCCGGGGTCAAAGGATATGTGGTCGCGCCTCCTCCAGTGATGTTGCGCCAGGCCTTCCATGTTCCGGGGCTCCTCTTCTTGCAGGCTCGAGCGATATTTGGGTTTGCCTCGATCGAAAGGCCTGGCCCCCAAGTGGTAGCGTCTAATGTTCAGATCAGGCGGGACCTTCGTCTTCGAGAGGGGTGACTTGGGCGCTCCGGTATATTGGATCGTGCGCTTTCCCTGGATCTTCATATCCCTCGACTTATCGGCCATGAGAAGCATAATGGTCGAGGCAGATTTATCACCCTTGTCCATCGGGTCGAGAGTTGTGACCTTAGTGCCTTGTGCCTCGTCTGGGTTCGAGTCCTTCGTGAGCGAGAGGGGAAGCTTGGGCACTCCGATGACTTGACTCGTGCGCTCCTCCTGGCTAGCTGTATTTCCCGACTTAGTGACCATGTTATTCACACTGGTCGAGCTAGAATCCTTACTTGAGTTTGTCGGTTCGGGAGTTCTGGTGCCGTGCGCCTTGTCCGGGGCCGAGAGGAGAGATTTGGGTACTCTGGTGTTTAGGCTCGTGCGCTCGTCTTGGCTAGCGATAATGCTCGACTTGTTGGGCATACAAATGAGACGGGTCGAGATAGATTCATCCATCTCGTCCGTCGAGTCGAGCATTTGGGTTTTGGTGCCCGATAGTGCGCCTGGGGCCTGGTCGGTCGGGGCTTTGGCGCTGAGGGCCTCGTTTATGCCGGGGTTGAATGGAATGAGGCCATGGTTGTGGTGCGGATCAGTCTGGCCACCGATCCTTCCCCGCGCCCGGCTTTGGTTCAGTGCCTTGGTCGAGTCCTTCGTGGGCGAGAGGGGGAGTTTGGGCACTCCGATGACTTGACTCGTGCGCTCCTCCTGACTAGCCATCTTGCTCGACTTGTTGGGCATGGGAAGGATAATGGTCGAGTCGGATTTGTCGTCTTCCAGCGCCGGGTCGGGCGTTATGGTATGGGTGCCGGTTGCCTCGTCTAGGGCGCTCTTTAGGACACTCGGGCACTTTTGCCTTGACCCGATGATGTGATTCGCCCTTCCATAGTTATTTGACATTCTAAGGCTATTCGTCGAGGTAGAATTCTCACTGGAGTCCGCCGGGTCGGGAGTTCTGGTTTTAGTGCCTGATAGCGCGCCCGGGGCCTGGTTGGTCGGGGCCTTGGAGCCGGGCGCCTCGTGTAAGCATTGTGGGTTGCCTTGTAGTCGCTCTTCTTTCCCTCGGTCAAAGGGATCCCGGGCTCGGCCTTCGAGTATGGGCGCTTTGGTTGAGTCCACATCCAAGTGTATCATCGTGTGGGTCTCATGTTGCTGCTCGCCCCAAAGGATAGCCATCTTCCTCATGTCGATGGGCGTGTTGTATGCTTTTGTCGGTGGCTTCGGGTGTGGAGCTTGGTCGTCGCCCACCTGGTCTCCTTCTTTTCCCCGATCGTAAGGGCCAATGCTTCGCTCGCCCAAGAGCCATCTTTGGTATTTGTCGCGCCAAGGCTCAATCTGGTCACCAAGATCATTAGCAAGCGTCACATGCATTAGTATGGCAAACTGACCTAGGAAATTTGGCCGGGAGAACAGCACTTCTCGCTGCCATTGTTTGGTGAAGTCCTCGCCTTGTGGCCCATTGAGCATTGGTTGATGGATGACAATGTTGCGTGCTGGATCCGCTCCCCTTTCGCTTATCCCCCCAAGGAATGGGTCAGCGTACGGTGGCCTCTCGGCCATGGAAGCCTTTGCCGAGAACCCTTGCTCAATCTCGCTCGGGTGGTACTCATCGCAAGGGACCCCGGCGCTGATTTGGGCTACTTGGTGCGCCGACTGGTCTTCATGCGTTGGGCTCTCCTTGACGCTCATGAGTCCAAGTTTGCTTTCCAAGAGACGCTTGTCCTCGCCCCGAGTTCCTTCGACATCATTAGAAATTTCGGAATTTGAAAAATCTAACTTTTGTACCTCTTCGTTGCAAGTCGAAACTTCTTCGGGGTTTAGATTCCACTTGGCCCGCCACTCCTCCCCAAGTTTGTCCAGGCGCTCGAGCACTTCAGTCACCGCCTTTATCATGAAAGCATCGTGTTCAGATTGGAGGGTGGCCTCTCTTTCTTGCACCTCGGATTGTGTGGCATGCCTTGTGGGCGCACGCGTGTTCGGGTAGTGTGGCCTTGGGTCATCATGGCGGTAGTGGTTTTGATTACGCAGATCTGCCCAATACTTCTCGTCATCCCTCGTGTACTCTGGTTGACGAGGATGGACTGACCTTCTATGAGTCACCCATCTTGTGCGCTCATGACCTTGGTACTGGTCATAGTAGGCGGGGGCCCTTTCTTGCTCGTATGTTGGGTAGTGGGGTGGATTTTGTCGCTCTCCCCCCCAAGCATCCGTAAATGCGTACGCCGCCATAACTGCGGAAGGTGTGGTAGTGTATGGGTGAAAAAGATTGCGGAAGGTGTGGTGGTGTGTGAGTGTATGGTTGCGGAAGGTGTGGTGGGGAAGTGTGAAAATGTTGCGGAAGGTGTGTGGGAATGTATGGGTGGTGTCCGTCAGGATCGAACAGCTCTGAGGCCAATTGTTAGGAACTTGCCGGCTGGTGCCTTGGCAAATTCCCGAGTACGCAGCGGAAATGGATGATTGACGATTATGGTCGAATGAGCGATGGAATCTGAGCAAAGTAGCTCGATGGAAAGTGATGAAATGGTGGATGAATGAGAATGGTCGGACTAGATGTGGGAATGGAACAAAAGGATGCGGACAATTGTATTGAATGGGAACAAAGCAAAGGAAGCACGTTACAATGTGTGAGAGATATCTCGAGATCTAGGTTACCCAAGAGCCGAGGGATTGGTTCCCTCGACACTAAGGTCGTGATCCAAAGATAACTCTTTGTGGTTGATAATTGCATCCGAAACTAGAATGAAATACATGTGGTTTTATAGGGGAGAGGGGAGCTAGCCGTTGGGAGCCCAACGGCTCTATTCTTCCTTGCCCAAGCGCCGGTCAAAGGAGGAGTTATGGTGGGTGCATGCATCTCCGGTCTTCATCATAAGTGCCTTGACCCAATATGGCCGTTGGTTCATGCATCTGCCCACATACGCTGGTTGACTCCCAAGTAGCCGTTGGTGCATGAATCTGTCCAGGGAAATCAGCTGGCGTGCGGGCAGCCTTCGGATCAGTCGGGGCCTTTGAGTGTGCGAGTGGGGTTCTGGGCGCTTCTGGGTCTCGGCTCGTGCGTTCCTTCTGGGACTTCATATCCTTCGACTTATGGGGTATAAGAAACATACTGATCGAGCCGGATTTGCCTAATGCGCCTGTCTGGTCGAGAGATATGGAATGAGTGCCAGACAGTGCCCACAGGGCACTCGTCAACGGGGCCTCCGAGCGACTTCGCCATGACACTGTGAGATTATTGCCCGAACCCCATATGTTGGTCATTCTAAGATCATTGGTCGAGGCAGAATCTCCATTGGGCAAGCTTCGGTCGAGGATTCTCTTGATGATCAGAATCTGCGCACGCAGGGCCCTGTCGGGGCCTTCAGGCAGGTTCTTTGCGCAATTCCTAGACGGGGCCTTCGGCAGCTCGGGTCCTCCAGGTCCGTTCCTAACATATTTTAAGCCAAAAATGGATTACAGGCCAGTAGGGACCGAGAAGAACTCCAGTCGGGACCGAGAAAAGGCCAGTCGGGTCCGAGGACCTCCGGGCCTCGTCCCCGCACACACCCGCCCGCGCCCAGCGCCCAGGCCCCGCACGCACCCGCCGAGCCACCAAGGTCCAATATCAAGTTGTTCGACCAAATTAACGAATCCGGCAATTCCACCTCGACCAAAATGTTCTAAATGCCAAATAAGGTGGAGAATGTCGAGATACCAAGAGCGACGCACGAGCCATTTGGCAGTTGGCTCAGTTCCAAGCAAAAGTCCCGCACGCCAATGGACCAAGACCGAGTTGCTCGAGCAAACAAACTCATCTTCAAAATCTAGCTCGACCAACTTGTTCCAAATATCAAAAGACTCGGACAATATCAAATTCCAGGCAAAAGAGCTCCGGTCAATTTCAGCTCCTTACTACTCAATTCCGGAGCCATTTGGAAACTCCCTGCTCAAGGAGCAGCTGTCCTTTGGAAGTACCCTGCTCAAGGAGCAGCTAGCCTGTTGAAACACACTCCTCAAAGGCTGCAAGCTCCTTGAGAGCACCATGCTTATTGGCGGCTAACTTAGGGGTAAAGAAAGCTCCAAAATCTCACCATTTGGCACCAAGGAGCTTGGAGGCGGCTATCTTATGGGTGAAGAAAGCTCCAAATGAATGCCACATGACACCATCTTGCTTGGGAAAACCGACCCCCTTATGCCTATAAATACAAGGGCTTGTATCCTTATTCATCATCCATTCACAATCCATCTCACTACCATTCCATACTCACTTCTTGTAGCTTGTAATACTTACATTTGATATCAAAGGATCCGACTTCTTTCTACTCATTCTACTCTTTGTTTTCCTTACTTTGGCTATGGTATTCACTTCCATGAATATTCGTAGCTAAAGGTTTACATTCGGTTGAAGAAGTTCTTATGTTATGAAACCGTTCTAAGACCATTTGCAGAATGCTACTTGTGTGTTCTTACTAGTTCTTGTGCTTTACATGCAGTTTGAACATACACGTTTGAGTGGATGCTTGAAATGGCAAAGCTCTTCCGTGGAGTTCATGAACAACGAAGTTAAGTGGATGCTTGAAATGGCAAAGCTTTTCCTAGTGATTCAAACCCTCTTTAAAACCACTTGGTTGATCGGAAATGTGAGATCAAGTGGATGCACCTAGGCTAATACATCTTGAAATGGAGTATTAATCTAGCTAGAACTAGTAACGGTGTGTGAGCGCTTGAAATGGCCTTGCTTGGAGTTATGTCTTGAAATGGAATAACTTCCCCCTTGGAGCACTTGGTTATATCATTGGAGGTCGATGATGAACGGGAACATAACATAACGCTTTTAAACCGAATTCCTTCTCTTTACAAAACACCTTGCCAATTACTTATTGTCCTTACTTTTCTTGCAATTTACTTTCAGTAAGTCTTGTCCATTCAAGCAACTACTTTCAGCACTTACATTTCAGCAAGTCTTGTCCATTCAAGCAACTACTTTCAGTATTTACTTTAAGCATTTACATTTCCGCAAGTCTTGTCCATTCAAGCAACTACTTTCAGTCATTTACTTTCTGTATAAACCACTCAAACCCAACCTGTATTTATTTTCTTTTCTTTTCATTTCTTTTCTCAAAAACAACTGTTTTAAAACCAAACTCCCTTGGGTTCGACCCCTACTTACCGCTTGCTAACCATTAGTGAGCCACATAGTAGTGGACTTATAAATTGTAAATTTGCAGGTTACAACGACAGCCTGTCACTAATATACCTTGAAATGGGGTATTAGTCTAAATAGAACAAGTGCTCTATGCCTTGAAATGGGCTAGACGGTGTGGCAAGTCGAGTGCTTGAAATGACCTTGATACACTTTTAAACACTTAGTATGATCATTAGAGGTCAATGATAAACGGACTATGATACAAGGCCCCTGATACCGAATCTTTCCTTTAATTGCAATATCACCTGTTACTTTACTTTCAGTCCATATCAACTGCTTACTTTCCGCAAGTCTTGTCCTTCAAGCATTTTCTTTCCGCAAGTCTTGTCCTTCAAGCATTTTCTTTCCGTAAGTCTTGTCCTTCAAGCACTTAATTTCAGCACTTTACTTTCTGTCATTTACTTTCTGTCTAAAAAACCAACAAAACCCAAAAAAAACCAATTGTATATACTTTCTTTTCTTTCTTCTTAAAGAACAACTAATCCACACTGACTCCCTTGGGTTCGACCCCTACTTACCACTTTACTACCCAATAGTAGAGTACGAGTAGCGGACTTATAAATTTATTTTTGCACAGAGACATTGCACCTTAACGACAGTGCAGTGCGCTCCGTCATGCAGCAAGTAGCAAAGCACAAATAACTGAAAATAAAAACAAAAATAAAAAATGAAAAGAAACAACTTCACCGAAGCGCAGCTCCCCGGCAACCGTGCCAAAATTTGACGCGCGTCGTCTGACGCGTCAAACTTAAATTTATTTTTCTCCTGCTAGTGTAGCGGCAAGCATGGTTGAACCCAAGATAGCTGGTTGTTGACAAGAAAAGAGGGGGTTTTGAGCAGCTAAGAGTGCAAAAGAGGTAAAAAAACGAGGAAGATTTCAGTCAGAGAGAATATTTAGCTTTAGGGTTTCTATTGTGACGCGTTTATCATTGACTGCTAAAAATCAAATCTCAAGTTTCTAAGTGTGGTTATTCCGGCAAAGGTAATATCCTAAAGTATCCCGGTAAAGGTTATACACCACAATCTAACCCAGCAAAGGTGTTAGACTTCTAGTTCTTTCCTAAACACAATAATCCGACAAAGATATTATTAAGTCTAGGTGTTACGATCTACCTTTACGTCAAAGTTTCCAGTAGATATTAACGATACGAATGGCTTGTCAAACTAAGCTTTACGACAAATTTTCCACTTAATCTAACAATTCAATTCATGGGATGAAGAACAAGAACTAGTAAAATATGAAATAACATTAAGAAAAGAGTCACAAAACGTACTCACAATGAACGAAACACTAAACTGAAATAAGAAAATTAGCAACGCATAGCCATAACAAAAACACAAATATTCTTGAATGAAAATAGAAAATTCTCTTCTCTCGTTGAAAGCTTCACGTTCTCCTCAAGAGCCGTCTTCAAAACTTGAGTTGAATGTAAAATGATGGAAACCCTTATCAAAAACCTTAATTTATAAGTTTTTGGGTTTCTAAATCTGTTTTTGGGCTGAAATTGCCAATTTTCGAAACTGCTGACATCATCAAGTACGTTGATAATGTCATCGCCACGCCCAAGGAAGACGTTACGAGCGCTTCCAGAGTTGACTTTATCGGTATTGCCGCGCCCAGTGTTGACGTTAGCATTGCGCTAATGTCTACCTTGGGCGCGGTCCCCACTGACTTGGTTTTCCGCTTTCTGCGCAGTAGTTCTGACTTCGACTCTGAATTAGACCTTCCAAATGACCTCGGATGCTCTCGGTGTGAACTAGAGTTTTAGGGAATTGAGTCAGCTACGCAATGACATGTAGCTCGTATTTTTATTCCAAGCAGTCAATTTCCAGCACTCCGTCGAACCGCCGAAGGTCTGATCTGCCACTGTGGTGTTTTTGACATGTAATGTCGACTTTTATGCGTGTTTCCTCCTAGAGCTTCCGAAATACCTGAGATGCAAAACCATTCTAAAAAGTAAATGTTCGCATATAAAAGTGTAGAAATAAATGGGATTAGTTAGTTTGACGAGTCGTATAAATACGACTCATCAATTGTTCATATGAGTGAGCCTTTCTGCTCTCCTCCATAAAACAGGACATCCGAAATTACCATACCGAAAAAATGCTAATCCAAGCTCTACATTTTTAGATATGTAAGTGATGGCTGGCGGATTTTCGGGCGGCGATGGCGTAGGCGAATTTGGAGGCTTCCTAGTTCGGATACAGCAAACTAAATCAGTATACCAGTTTAGGACTATAAGTATAAGCAAAATGGGATTGTTTAAATGCGTGCATGCTGGAATAATGAAAAAAATACAAAAAGTTTATAGAAGGTACGAGGTTTGCATAATTACTGAAGCATCCGGTGAGAGAGCATAGTGGAAATGCAGGGGCGGCCGGTCCGAGGCCTGAAGCAAATATAAAATATGAGGTCTTTTAGAGAGGCCCAGCAGCTATTGGGGCCTTTTTAACCGTGTAATAAATAATATGAGATCTTTGTAAAATATTATTTTAATAGGTGATATTTAAATTGGGCCTTTTTTGTAAGTAAAAGAAGACAATTTTTATGGGGTCTGAAGCCCTTGCTTCACTTGCCTCATGGTTGGGTCGGGCCTAACTGAATTTGTGTTTACGTTGACGACTTCAGTTGAAGGCACTGCTCGCAGTGCAGGTTCTGGTTCAAGTTTAGGAGTACTAGGTTCACTAGTTGTTGCGGGGTAGGGAGAAGAGCCTTCTTAATTTTCTGACTAGATTCAGAGAGCCGAGATAATTACTATATTGGATATTTGAACCATCAGAACGTGTTTCCAATTGTATTTTCCCATGGTATGCCACGCAAATAGTATATTTATAGCAAACTTTACCGTTAACTCGCCAAGAAGCTTCTTTCGAGCTATCTTTGTATCAACAGAGTCATGACTTCTTTTAAGGTTTTCTTCCGGTCATGTCACCTTGAAAAGTTCAATATCTAACGACTTTTGAACTTCGAAGTAGTATGTATTAATGATACATAGAAGATAAATCATCCAAACTTCCGCCAATAATATTTGGTACTGACCAACTGAACAAGGACAGTTGATCCAAGGATTTGGAGTATTGTTTCAATCTGAACATTTCAATTAAAGTAAAGTAGCTCACTTGTAAAGCAGTTCGGCCCTTTTCCGATCCCTATCTAAAACTACTTGAAGCCTTAAGAAAAATTTGAGTTCACCTACCATGCTCATCACAAATTCGCTCTCTATAAGCTCTGTGAACTTCTTGACCAATTCCTCGTTTGTGCAACCGAAAATAATGTCGTCAACCTAGACTTGAACCACTAGAGTGTGTCTCCCTTCCCTCAGAAGGAACAATGTCTTGCCAACCTTCCCTCGTGTATATCCGTGATATAATACTAATTGAGACAATCTTCCATACCATGCTCGAGGCTCATGTTCTAATTCATACATGGCTTTGTCCAAGATGCATGCATGATCAGGACGGGTAGAATCTTCGAAGCCCGATGTCTGTGCTACGTATACTTCCTCCTTCAGTACCAATTTTAGGAACGCGGTCTTTACGTCCATCTACTGCAATTTGAAACCATGATAAGCAGAAAAAGCAATTAATAGTCTAATAGCTTCTAACCTTGCAACGAAGCCAACGTTTCTTTGTAGTCAATTCCTTCTTGTTGGTTGTATCGTTTAACAATCAATCTTTATTTGTTCGTAAAGACTTGCCTTTTATCATCTAGCTTGCTCTTTAACACCCACTTGATTCCTATTATGGTTCTATCTTCTGGTCGGGGAACTAATCTTCATACCTTGTTCCATTCGAACTGGTGGAGTTCTGCATGCATAACTCTAACCCATTACGGATCTTGTAGGGCTTTTTCTACTTTTGTGGGTTCAAATAAAGACACAAAATAGTAAAATCATGACTATTATGTAACGAATGAACTTTGAGTAACCTGATTTCCTTGATCTGCTTCATTTGATTTGAAGCACGCATAGTCGTGCAACCATACAAATATGGATTACTGATCCCTGAACTTTGTTTCCATGATCTGTACCGATCCCTTCTCCATGATCTTCCAAAGTTGTCCATCAAGGGAGCATGTGTGGGCTTCGCATTGTTCCGCTTACCAATCATATTCTCTGGGTTTTAACATCAGCTACTTCTAAAATATGTCATTGATCGTCGTCATTTTTCTTACAACAATACCTCAAAATCTAGAGACTAGGCCTGATACCAATTATTGGATCGTAGCTAGCGTTCTATAGCGATTAAAATAGTACTTTTTCTCCTCGCTCGGTAAGTAAGCAATGGAATTTAAACCAGATAGTAAAGTAAATAGACATAATGACTTATAGTAGAAACTCTAGTACCACAATCAGTACCTAAGAGAAAAACCACTACCTTCTAGCAGAAGTAGAATGATTTCGAAATAGATTATTGTATTGTAGTGTTATTCGGTTACAAGAGTTATGATCACGAGCCGTACCACACTCAAGGGTGTGACATCATACTTTCAGATGAATCTTAACCGTGATCACTCATTTTGGTCTCCGCACAACAAGTAGCGTCGTCCCTTCTGGCACAGATTGCCTGTTCCCACCGAGGTATGCCTTCAGTCCGATCACCTCGATTACGCAATCTTCTGGCCGCTGCTCTGTTAGTAGCTTCGGTGACAATGATCTCTGAACAGAACAATCGATATATGCAGTCGTAACATCCTGTTTGTATCTTAAAATTTCTTTATGAAACCCTAGATTTTCTCTAACCGAAAATCTAAGATCTTCCTTCTGAATATCAAATTGAAGATCTTCCTTATTTGATAAGAATATCGTATAATACTCTTATCAAATATTCAACAAGATTATTTCATACTAATTTCGTTGAACGCGCTTTGTTTCCCAAAAAGTAGTGCACAAAATCTTGATCAAATTTTGAACGCGATTTGTTTCCTAAAACGTAGCAAACAGAGTCTTGATCAAATCTTGATATCTTGGGAAAAGTGTAAAAGGGCGGTATGAACTACCACCCTTTTACAAACTCTTGTCCGGACTACCAACATTTACAAAACACAGTCAATTTCTACTTTAAGGACCAAATTGCAATTACAATTAGTGTCATAAAGTAACCAACTAAAAAATCTGCAAAACACAGTCAATTTCTACTTTAAGGACCAAATTACAATTACAATTAGTACCATAAAGTATCCAAATTTAAAAAATCTGTGTATATATTTAGTTCAAATATTGGGTTATTCACCAGATTACCCCATTTCAAACTCATATTACCCGTTTGCACCAATTGAAATTCAAATAACCAGATTACTCCATTTTTAATAATCCCGGTTCTTAAGGAACCGTTACTCTTCATTTTTTTATAATCCTGGTTTCCCAGGAACCGGTATTATTAAAATTTGCTGATGTGGCTCATTTGGGACCTATATGGACCAATTGGAACAAAATTCAAGCCATTCTGGCAGACACGTCAAATGCCGGTTTGGGAGGAACCGGTATCTTAATGATACCGGTTCGTCAGCTACCGGTATCATCTGCATGTATGTCAATCTCTATCCTCCTGCATATTTTAGCGTTCGAACAACCTTTTTTTTTCGATGACATATCCGCCGGAGTAGTCAATGACAGCCCAATGGTACAAAAACCCACCGCCCCACAAACTGAACGCCCCAACGGTATAAGAGAAAATTATCCACAAAGGCACAAAAGCCATCCAAGCCTTGATGTTCATCCTCCCAAGGACAGCTGCAAATGCACTGAAAATACACTAGAGTCGCCATCGGATAAAATGGCTCGGTCATATAGATCACGCCGTCATCTCTCACGTGCCAGCTAGCAGGGACTCTGGCTCGGCCGATGAGATACGCTTGTGCCAAGGCAGGTCCACCTTTGCCCCAAAACGGTAAAAGTTTTTCGCCAAACGCCATCTTATAGGCCACCACAACCCAGCAAATGAGGACCGCCGTGAAGGCGTAAAGAGCCATGAAGGCGGAGTTGACATCCAATTTCTTTTTGACTATGTTGCCGTAGAGGATGACTAAACCGGGCATGCTTTGGAGGGCTACTAGAATTGATGCTGTCATTTGCCATGCGTTGTCACCCTTGTTTAGCCACTCGGGGACAGCTGGGAGGTGTGGGCCGTATGCTTCCGCCATGGCCGGCCTGAGAGGATTTTGTTCTTGAAATGGTTTTTTGGGTTTGATCAGATTGTGTGGGATTGAGAAGGTCGTATGCTGTGATCTTGTGTTGACAGGAATCAGCAAAAACTATTGAAAATGTATGGTGGGAGAGGTTGCATGAATGGCAACAAAACTAGCTTGCAGATGATACCGGTAGCTCACGAACCGGTATCATTAAGATACCGGTTCCTCCCGAACCGACATTTGACGTGTCCGTCAGATTGGCTTGAATTTTGTTCCAATTGGTCCATATATGTCCCAAATGAGCCACATCAGCAAATTTTAATAATACCAGTTCCTTAGAAACCGGAATTAAAAAAAAAAATGAAGAGTACCGGTTCCTTAGGAACCGAAATTATTAAAAATGGGGTAATCTGATTATTTGAGTTTCAACTGGTACAAACGGGTAATATGAGTTTGAAAATGGGGTAATCTGGTGAATAACCCTCAAATATTCAACAAGATTATTTCATACTAATTTTTTTGAACGCGCTTTGTTTCCCAAAAAGTAGTGCACAAAATCTTGATCAAATTTTGAACGCGCTTTGTTTCCTAAAACGTAGCAAACGGAGTCTTGATCAAATCTTGATATCTTCTTTATTCAGTTTCCTAATTCGTAGCTAGAATCTTGATCTCTCCCTTTATCTTTCGCCCTACAAATCTTTTGACTGAATCACAAGATTTTATAGAAACGAAGATCACTTCGAAGTAACCGCATCAGTTGTGTGTTTGTTATAACAAAACACATAAGAGTTCACAAACTCCAACATTTGTTATGCCCACGTTTTGAGTTTGGAGTTTCGAGATTGCTATGTTTTTAATGAGATCGGCACTCACAAGTCACATTACATGTCTTGTTATAATAGACACCGACAACGCTGGTCTTGTTTAAAAACATATCTACATGGTCATGTGGGAGCCATGTGAGGTATTCAAATTCACTATGCTGTAGAGGTTTTTAAAGTCTCTGCTGTGCCAACAACATAAGATGTGGAGTGGTCTGTTGCTGTGATACTAACCTATGTATACAATCAGAAGACTTATTACCACTCGGACAATTGATCAGACAGTGAAACAGAGTTTTACAGTGAGACATGGGAGCTTACAAGGAAGTTATCTGAAGACAACAATCTGTAATTGCTTGAGGCGACGAGCTTGGATCGACGGCGCGAAGGTTCCGGTTGCACTATCATCAATAAATCGATCATTGGTTGCTGGATTAGGTTCGGTCACACTGGCCGTTCTGAACCAGGGTAAATCTGTGCGTTCTTGGTTTGATTTTGTTGATTCTATCGTTACAATTCGATCCTATAAACTAACAATTGGTATCAAGAGCTGGTTGTGACGCAATGGTGTCGACAAAAGTTGAAGTTGATCGGTTTGATGGAAAGGGTGATTTCAGTTTGTGGAGGCAAAGAATGCGGGCGATCCTTGTCCAGATGAAGGTAGTTAAGGCGCTTGATGGCGAGAAGGATTTTCCTGCAACAATGACTCAGGATGAGAAGGACGAGGCAAAGGAATTAGCCTATAGTTCGATCATTCTGCACTTAGGAGACAAGGTACTCCGCGAAGTTGCCAAAGAGAAGACTGCTGCTAAAGTCTGGCTGAAATTGGAGAGTCTGTATATGACTAAGTCGCTCACAAACAAGGTTCATCTGAAGGGCAAGCTATTTGGCTTCAAGATTCCGGAAGATAAAGATTTGGATGAATGTTTGGATGAATTCTCCAAGATCATCCTTGATCTGGAAGACATGGAAATTAAGATTGATGATGAAGATCAGGCGATCATGATCCTCAATGCTTTACCGCCATCCTACCATTCATTTGTGGAGACAATGAAATATGCGAGGGAATCTCTGACCTTTGAAGAGGTGATCTCGGCTTTGAAGTCTAAACAAATGGATGCAAAATCAAGTCATGAATCAGGTGAAAGCCTGATGGTCCATGGAAGATCATTCAAGTCTGGCACTAAGAAGAAATTTAACAAAGGGAAGTTTCAGAAGAGAACTGACACACCACAAGGTCCCAAAACTGATATGAAGAAACTAAAGTGCTATTTCTGTCATAAGGAAGGGCACTTTAGGAGGGACTGTCCTGATAGAAAGAAGCTTGCTGGTGGAAAGAAGCAAGAGGAGGGTGATGCTGCTGTAGTGGATGATGGTTATGACAGCGCTGATGTTCTAACTGTCATGGATGGAGAAGCAAATTCAAGGTGGATCATGGACAGTGGATGTTCATACCATATGACTCCGAACAAGTCTTGGTTCCAGCAGCTTGAAGAAAAGAAACAAGGGACAGTTCATCTTGGAAACAACAAATCCTGCAACATGGCTGGAATTGGCACAGTGAGACTAAGGATGGAGGATGGACAAGAAGTTCTTCTCCCTGAGGTCAGGTATGTGCCTGAACTTAAGAGAAATCTTATTTCTTTGGGCATGCTAGATAAACAAGGTTATACTTTTAAAGCTGAAAATGGAGCTATGAAGGTAACAAAAGGATCTCTAATAATGATGAAGGGTGTTAGGATGAATGGGATTTATGTTCTGCTGGGTAACACAATTGTAGGAGCTGTAGTGAACTACACTGAAAATGCTAAGATAGATATTTCCTTGTGGCATTTGAGACTAGGACATGTAAGTGAAAAAGGAATTTGCAAACTGCATGAACAAGGTTATCTAGGAGATGGTAAACTGGGAAACCTAGATTTTTGTGAAAATTGTGTATTGGGAAAATCCAGCAGAGTAAAGTTTAATAAGGCCATTCATAGAACAACTGACATTCTAGACTATATACACTCAGATCTTTGGGGTCCAACTAGGACTGAATCACATAGTGGTAAAAGATACTTTATAACCTTCATAGATGATTTTTCTAGGAGAGTATGGATTTACTTTCTTGTCAAGAAATCTGAAGCTTTTCAAACATTCAAAACCTGGAAAACTCTAGTAGAAAACCAAACAGGAAAGCACATTAAAAGACTTAGAACTGATAATGGACTAGAGTACTTAAACAAGGAGTTTTTGGACTTTTGTAAATCTTGTGGTATTGCAAAGCATCATACAGTAGCAGGAACACCTCAACAAAATGGCTTGGCTGAGAGATTCAACAGGACCATTCTGGAAAGGGTTAGATGTCTGCTGCTACAGTCAGGTATGTCTAAATCTTTTTGGGCTGAAGCTGCAAATACTGCATGTTATTTAATCAATAGATGTCCTTCAGCTGCTATTGATTTTAATACTCCTATGAAAATGTGGTCCACTCACCCTGTTGATTATAATTTGTTAAGAGTATTTGGCTGTTGTGCTTATGCTCATGTGAAACAGGATAAGTTAGAGCCAAGGGCTTTGAAATGTGTTTTCTTAGGATATCCAGAGGGTGTAAAAGGGTATAAGTTGTGGTGTCTAGAGAAGAACCATAAGAAAGCATTAATCAGTAGGGATGTAGTGTTCAATGAGAAGGAATTCCCCTTTAAGAAAACAACTGCAGAAAAATCCCCTGAACAGAAACCTAGTATAGAGATTGAAGTGCAAGAACCAAGTAGTACATCAACTGAGGTGGAGCAGGGTAGTGTAGAAATACAAGAGCATGGTAGAACTGAACTCCCTGTACCAAACCCAATAGATCAAATTGAAACAGGGCAATCTGAACCTGAAAACTCCCCTAGATCCCTCCAAAATTATACACTAGTAAGAGATAGGGAAAGGAGAACACATAGAAAACCTGTTAGGTATGGCTATGAAGATGTTGTGGCTTTTGCTTTTAGTGTTGCTGCAGATGTACCAGTAAATGAGCCCAAGACTGTCCATGAAGCACTAAACTCAGAACATAGTGACTTATGGTACCAAGCTATGCAAGATGAGATCAGTTCTCTACACAAGAATAATACATGGAAGCTTGTCGAGAAACCAAATGGAGTGAAAGTGGTGGACAGCAAGTGGGTTTTCAGGTACAAGGAAGGGATCCCAGGGGTGGAGAAGCCAAGGTATAAGGCAAGACTTTGTGCCAAGGGTTTTACACAAAGGGAAGGTATTGACTTTAATGAAATTTATGCTCCTGTTGTGAAACATAGGTCTATTAGGATAGTTCTGTCTTTGGTTGCACATGCTGATATGGAACTAGAGCAATTAGATGTGAAAACAGCTTTTTTGTATGGAGATTTGGATGAAACTATATACCTGAAACAACCTGAACTGTTTAGTGTTGGAAATACTGATATTGATGTTTGTTTGCTAAATAAATCCCTGTATGGCTTAAAGCAATCCCCTAGACAATGGTATAAGAAATTTGATGAATTCATGCTTAGTTGTGACTTTAAAAGGTCAAGTTATGATTGGTGCATATACTTTAAATTTTGTAAGAATGGGTCTGTTATTTACTTGCTATTGTATGTAGATGACATGCTTATTGCTAGTAATGATATGCAACTGATTATTGACCTTAAGACACAACTGAATTCCAAATTTGAAATGAAGGACTTGGGTCATGCCAAGAAAATACTAGGGATGCATATAGAAAGGGATAGAAGCAAGAAAACGTTATTTCTGAATCAAACTGACTACTTAACTAAAGTTGTTAACAAGTTTGATATGTCTGATGCCAAACAAGTATTGACTCCTCTTGCACATCATTTTAAACTGTCTAGTGAACAATGTCCTAAAACTGAGTCTGAAAGTGATTATATGAGCAAGATTCCATATGCTAATGCTGTTGGCTGTCTTATGTACTCTATGGTCTGTACCAGACCAGATCTTGCCCATAGTGTAAGTGCTGTCAGCAGGTACATGGCTACACCAGGTAAGGCTCATTGGCATGCTGTGAGATGGTTGTTAAAATATGTGAAGGGAAGCCTAAATAAAGGTTTAATGTTTGGGGAAAGTAACAGTGCTACTGATGTGGTTGTTGGGTATGTAGATTCTGATTTTGCAGGTAATATAGACACCAGAAAATCTCAGACAGGCTATGTCTTTACAATTTATGGCACTGCTGTGAGCTGGAGAGCAAGCCTGCAAGGGATGGTGACTCTGTCCACAACCGAAGCTGAGTTCGTGGCTGTGACTGAAGCTGTCAAGGAGGCACTGTGGATCAAAGGAGTGCTTGGAGAGCTGGGGCATAGTCAGGACTGCATAAGGATTTGCTGCGACAGTCAAGGAGCCATACACTTGTCGAAGCATCAAGTTTTCCACGAGAGGTCTAAACACATCGACGTGAAGTTACATTATGTCCGAGAGGTGATCGAGACAGGAGCTGTGCAAATGACCAAGATTGATACGGAAGATAACCCAGCTGATATGCTCACAAAACCAGTTCCCAGCACAAAGTTCCTGAAGTGCTTGGAGCTGATCAAGCTGGTGGAGACAGGCTGAAAAGCCTGAACCAATGATTGATTCAAATGACATCTGGCTCAAGGTGGAGATTATAAAATGTGAGCCAGATATGTCATGAGTGCATCCGGATGGAGACCAGACCATGGCGGACGGCGGACGGCGGAGCAACTGGTGGCTGAAGGTGTCAGTAGGATCAGCGTGAACCAAAGTGAAGACTGAAGCTGTGTTCTGGAAACGGCAGCGTTTGAAGGGCAAGCAGCTGAAGCAGAAACGATGGCGTTTGGACAAAGAGCAAATGGCAGTTATGGCTGTTACTCTCCAACGGCTAGTTTGAGCTTGTATGACTCTGTAACTTAGGGGGCTGTAATGTAAATACTGAAAACTTTAGGGACTAGTTTAGAAGGCGCTGAGAAGTCGTATTTGATTTCCCAGTTTTGGGAATTAGGGTTTATAGTTTCAGTTCGATAGAGCGAGAGCGATTAGAAGCGATTGAAGACAACAATCTGTAATTGCTTGAGGCGACGAGCTTGGATCGACGGCGCGAAGGTTCCGGTTCCACTATCATCAATAAATCGATCATTGGTTGCTGGATTAGGTTCGGTCACACTGGCCGTTCTGAACCAGGGTAAATCTGTGCGTTCTTGGTTTGATTTTGTTGATTCTATCGTTACAATTCGATCCTATAAACTAACATTATCAAATCAATGGAGCGAAATTGGCTCATGCAGAACTGAATCGGCAAGATTCAAGATCTCAATTGAATCCACTAGATCTGTATCCTGAACTGAACCCTCTAGATCTGTATACGGGTAATAGCCGTGAAGAATCTTGCACATTTTCCAGAACAGTTGCTTGCAAGCATTTGGAACTTCAGTGTCCTGTCGCAAAACAAGCCGCAGCAGCTCCATCCTCCTATGAGCAACTATCTTCTTCAACTTTTGGATCACCATTTCTTTAGTAGAATCAACAGCATGAGCCATATGAAGTGTTACCGCATTTTGTTTTCCTTCTGTAGATTCTCTCTGAAAAGTGGAAACATTCCATGCTTCACAACAGATTTACTGCAGAATCAAAACTCAAAAAGAGATTATTATTTTTCAGCAGACAGCTTACCTCAAAAGTTGCAATGTCGTTCAGAACACGCCCAATGACCCCGAGAGTCTTGCTAAGATTCTGGAACTCAGCACTATTGACAGCTTCTTCTGACATCAATGGTCCGACGAAGTACATTGCAGAGTGGACAATGGGAAACACAGCAACACTCATATGTCCAATTGTTATGTATTCATCAAAGGTCGGCAAGTACCCAGTCCGACGCCACTCTGCTTCTTCAAACATGGCACGGGACAGTTTAAGCCACTGGTAGAAACATGCAGGTTAAGGCATACTGGATGATATCAAAATCTTCATTTCAATAACACATTTTGTAAAGTTAATTCAGTGTAATCTTACAACATCAATCAAGTGACTTGTCACGTCACGTTGTTGATATTTTTTAGCCGCCTCTGCAATTTCAGTGACTCCTCGATGAACTGCTGAGAATAGAATTCTCACTTCCTCAGAGAATGAGTCAGTAGCTAAATTGAGATCCCACCTGGGAGTTATAAATTTCTTGTTACATCAGTTTGCTTAATATATATACAAATATTTAGAAAATTACATCATGTTAAGCCATTTAAGATATGATAGATGAGATAAGACCGGCTTACTTCCCAATTAAATGCGTGAAGTTCTCAAGGTCGTCTTTAGATCCTGTTACATCAAAGAAGTCGTCCACGACAAGCGTTAGCATAGCACTTTTGGCCCATGCTAGACGAGCATCTGATAGCTCAGGAGAGACAAAGATCGTCGCAGCAGAAAAGTACATGTTCCACGCCCCGTGTCTAGCAAACTGTGGCTCGTCCAATCTGTTTTCGGTTACCCACCTGCATAACAAATTATAGAAGAAATTCAAATGGTGACCCTAGGACATCACCACAACGTACATCTAAATGATAATCTCAACCTCTCATAATAAATGAATTCTTCGCGGAGGAATGATTGGCTGCTGTTGAAATCTTCAGCAGCAAGTGTAAGAATCTCCTTGTTTTCAGTATTTGTGCAGCTGAACCACGAAAAGAATATTTAAACATCAATTTCTTTGATATTTTCCATGGAACTTCATTAATAAGGAGTCCAAGATACACCTACATATATGATGTCCTTAGAACTTTAGAATTTCCTGAGCCATAGATATTTATGAATCGCCTGTTTTCCAACCCTTGTAAACTTGCATAGGATGGAAATTTCAGAGCATCATCTACCTGCAACACAATTCCCCAACTCTTAAAACACGAACAAGAAAGAAAAAATTCCTTTTTGCAGCCTACGTCAAGATTTAGCACAAAATTACCTCTTGTCTAATGCGCGATTTGGGGTTGACATGATCACCAACACATTTTTGTTTTAGGAACGGACGTGTCCATGCATTTATATTTCTAAGAACTGACTCATTTGACCGTGTAATGACCTCAGACGCCCTATGTAGTTCTAGAACAGCATTCATATCATTCAAATGCCCATTCAGTGATCCCAAGTAGTTATCTTTGGTTGCAAACTGTGCCAGTGGACCTAGGTGAAGAGATATTACAACCAGAAATAAAAAACGTGGTATTCACTTTGTATGATTAACAGGTTGAAGACTTACAAGGAGAAACTTCGTAACCATTAACCCGCAGCAAACGGAATGCCATTGCACAAGTTGATACATCCAAAAATATCTCTTCTTCCTCCTCTTCCCAGTATCTGTTTGATCATTTTTCCAGTAAGCAGCAATATGTGCTAAATATTTAAGGCAGTGTATACACAATTAAAGTCAAAAAGAACAAACCTTTATCATTAGGACCGAATTAAACTACACAATTACCTATATGTTACATCCAATACATTTTGAATCTCTGTTGCAAAATGATGATCAATTCCGGTCCGTACTAGGGCATCAACCATACATAGGCGAGCATATATGTCCAGAGGATACACTGTGGGAACTGTAGGAAGCAACAACAACAACTAACTAGAAAATTTTCTATTTGCATAATGACATGTAAGACATAATCTCCTGAAAACACACCTGCATTTCCGAACTGATCTAAAACAGACCGAAGGTAACTAAGGCAACCAGAGTCTGGGAGGCGAGTAGAAATAGCCGCCGTAATGGATGGGGAATTGAAAAGAGAGCCATTCTTTCTCTGATAATTCATTACTGTTTCCTGGTCTACCAACTCCCCCATTCCCTCTAAGATATACACCATGTAAGCCTCGATTCCAGGTAAATTGCTTCCGGTGATTCTAAGAAACAATACAAATGCATCAAATTTGATGTGTTAAAATGCACCATTACCTTCAAAGTCCAACAAAGCAGGTACATAAATAACAGATTTGCAAATTTACAGTAAAATACAGATTACTCGTTAAACTGACACATCAATTTTTCTTTACTAGTGAGTGGTTTGAAGTTATTCATGGGGTCACGAAATGTTATTATAAATACCTGAGCTGACCGAAAAAGTTGGGAGTCATTAAGAAAATTTCTTTCAGTTCATGGACAAATTTATAAACAAAATACCTCTCAAGCTCGTAGTCTCGGTTCTGGAACAAAGAACTAATGTGTTCTGCTTCTAAATTAAGTTTCAAATTTAAATCCCTTGCGTACTCTATCATACTAGGAAATATCATTTCAAATCCAGTTGGAGATACTTGCTTTGCATCCATTGCATACTCAAATTGTGACTGAATATAATGAACACCTACAGAACAGAAGGAAGAATTTAAATCAAGATGGAAGCAAAGCAAATTTAAGGGCGGATAGCAAAAAACTTTAGTTAGACCTTTGTTCATCTGTTCCTCGCCGACACCCCACTTTTTTAGCGAAAGGACGCAAGCAAGCGTAGAGGAGAGCATGTCCTTGACTAACATTGGTTCATGAGGATTGATTCCCCAGGAGCCATCATGGAGCTGATTATTCAGTAACCAGTTCAAGCACTGAGGGAAACAAGGATTGTTGGGAGATGTTGGTGAAGGAACCATTGCTACCCAGGCAGTGTCGTATGCTGATACTGACAGTTCTACTTTGTCAAACATCTTTTTGATTCTCTCTTTTGTCTCCTCATAACACTGCAAATTTAGTAAAAATAGTGTAAGAAAATTTCATTTTGATAATAGCTACAAGCGACTCATCATACCGATTGATTCATGTGACTCTTCCGGTTGACTTGACCATCCAATGAAGCTGCTCAACATCAAAATGAAAAACATAAAACAAAAAAAAAAACAGTGTTATTGTAAAATGCTTAATGACTGACCAACTCCCAACTAATTCATGATATACGATGCACATAGTACTGATCGTTTCAGATGGTAAACATAAAGGAAACAATGCGAAATGTAAAAAAACACTTATGAACTATTGGGTAGACCACTATACCTGATACTACAAGCTTGGATTTGGGGCGACCATGATGGTTATGATGATCTGAAATAGAAATGATTAATGGCAAACTCGACAGAGAATGGAAAGATGAAATCATGACTGAAGTCTGGGAGAGTAAAAAAGTATGATGCGAGATAATACTAGTAACAGGTTCTTAAATCTCCAATGAATGAAGCTTAGATTATTTTTTGTTGTTGTTGATGTTTTAGTCTCTTTGTTTATAGCAACTGGTTGTGTGCAAATTCATGAGAGACATTAGCAGCCATGTTCTGTCTTCCTTATAAAATTGTTCAACAAAACAGGTTAGACAAGTAGTAAGTCAAACTCAAGCACTTGCAATAAACAAGCCTCCGCTTATACAAACAATTGAAAGATCAGCAAGAGTGACAGAAAGTATATTGAACATGTTTGGTTACCTTAATACTAATAATTATCATAATAAAGATGCCGATATTGACCGACTGACTCGAGCGGGTGTTTCGTAAACCCTAAGCTCGTTAAAATCAACGATTCATTGATCGAATGCCGGAGGCTGATCTGAACGTCGGAGAAGAAAGCAGAGGAGAGTATAGCCATCGGATAGATGCAGTAGCAGCGACTGTGATGGTCAGAGGAAATTTTAAATATGACTGAATAGAAATTTTAAATACTAACCAATCAAATCTTTTGATTTGGTCATTTGGACGGATGAGATTAAATCTCGTATTAAATTCCGTTTATGGTTAATTTCTCGGTGACAAATTATAAATTATTCATGACAAACTATGTTCGTACTTTTGGTTTCTCGGCGACGAATTATAACCTGTACGGGCTCTAGACCACATTTCTGCTGTATGTGATAGCTCTTGGGGCCATACTTTGTGCTGCATTGTCTGCTTGACTGCTTGCTTGAAGTGATTCCCCTGTTTTTGGCCGTAATTCCCTGTTTTTGCTCTTTCTTGCTGTTTGCTATGGTTGATCCTGTTAAGCTTAGGCCGTTTGATGGCAATATGGATTTTTCTATGTGGAAATTGAAAATGAAAGCAATTCTTATTAAGGAAAAATGTTGGAGAGCAGTGGAGGAAAAATGGGTAGTTCCCACCACTGATGATGCTAAGAAAGAGATGAGGGATTTGGCTCATTATGAAATTATGATTAGGCTTACAGATGATGTTGCTAGACAGGTTATGACTATAGAAAATCCTAAGGTTCTTTGGGAAAAGTTAGAAGAAAAATACTTGTCTAAATCTCTCCCTAATAGGATTTCACTCTTAAGTAGATTGTTCACCTTTAAGATGGATGTCCATATGACTATCCAAGAGAACCTTGACATCTTTCTTAGGCTTACCAAAGACTTAGATAGATGTAAAGACACAATTAAAGAGGAACATCTAGCTGTGATTATCCTTAATTCCCTTTCCCATCAGTTTGATATTGTTAAGGATGTAATTCAGTATGGGAGAGATGAGTTAACACTTAGTAAGATCACTGAAATTGTAATTCAGAAAAATGAGTCACTTAAGGTGTTTAAGACCAAATTTGGACCTAAATCTGAGCCTAAAAATGAAGTTATGATGTTCAAGAGTAAAAAGAAGTTTTCTTCTAAGCATAATAGGTCTGATAAACCTAATAATAACTCTCAAAATGTCCCTAGGCAGCCTGACCAAAATGGTGCCTCCCAAGGCACCAAAGTGAAGTGTTTTTATTGTAATAATGTTGGACATTATGCTAATCACTGCCAAAAGAAAAAGGATGACATTAAGAGTGGTAAATATGTTAAGGGAAACCAACAAAATGGACAGTCCAATGTGTGTGAGTCTGGGTCTGGTTTTGACAATGAATTGCTTGTTGTTTCTGGTGCTTTGAATGATTATTCATGGATCCTTGACTCTGGTTGTACCATGCATGCAACTCCTCATAAACACTTGTTTGATAAACTAGATTTGTATGATGGAGGTGAAGTAAAACTGTGTTAAAGATTAAAGGTGTAGGAAATGTCCCTATAAGAATGTTTTATGGTAAGGTTAGGACCTTGCCAAAGGTTAGTTGGGTTCCTAATCTTAGAAGAATTTTAATATCTGAATCAGCCTTAGAAGACTTAGGTATTAACTCTACAAATGGAATTAGACAGATTTCTAGAAATGGGACAGTTCTGATCAAGGCTGCTAAAACAGGTGGTTTATACCATGTTGTTTCATCACCTGAGATTAACAATGCTAAATCAGATGGTAAGGATCTTAAATGCACTAAACTCTAGCATGCTAGACTAGGACACATTGGAAATAAAGGTTTGCATAAGTTGTTTGAACATGGTGCATTGCCTGATAAACCTGTTAATCTGCCATTTTGTGAAAACTGCATTCTACGAAAGAAAATTGCTCATTCTTTTAAAAGGTCTCACATGACTGCATCATCTCCTCTTGAATATGTTCATAGTGATCTTTGGGGCCCTGCCCAAGTGCCTACCATTGGTGGCAGATTGTATTTCTTGTCATTGGTTGATCATTTCTCTAGGAAGGTTTGGGTGTATTTGCTTAAATCTAAAACTGAAGTGTTTGAACATTTTCAGAACTGGAAATCTCTTGTTGAAAACCAAACTAACTCTAAACTTAAATGCTTGAGGACTGACAATGGTTTGGAGTTTTGCAACAATGAATTTAATGATTTCTATAAAAACCATGTAAGAAGACATTTAACTGTTCCAGGGACCCCTCAACAGAATGGTATAGCTGAGAGGATGAATAGAACTTTATTAGAGAGGGCTAGATGCATGTTAATAAGTTCTGGTCTTAAGAAATCTTTGTGGGGTGAAGCTGTCATGACTGCTGCATATTTGGTGAATAGATCTCCATGTTCATCCATTGATTTTAAAATTCCCCAAGAGCTATGGTCTGGTAGAAAAATCGCTTTAAGTCATTTGAAGCCCTTTGGTTGCACTTTCTATGCACATTCTGTGCAGGGCAAGCTCAATCCTAGAGCTGAAAAGGCTGTTTTGCTTGGATATACATTGGGTGTTAAAGGATACAAATTCTTGTTAGTTAGGCCTGGTGCTTACAAAGTCATAACTGCTAGTTCTGTGACTTTTAATGAAGATGAATATCATTTTAAGACTAAACTAACTTCAGATTCTTCTGGTGCAGGTACCCCTAGTACTGACCAAGATGATGAGTCTGATCAGCAGAGTTTTGTCCCTGGTAGACATCTCCGGTGGACTCTTGATGCTCAAGAGGATAACCAAGATGATGGTGGACATAACCATCAAGGCAATGAGGTGTTCCCCCAGTTGAGGAGCTGGAAACACCATCTCAAACTCAAGTTCCCAGTTCTCCGCAAGACATGGATGATTTTGCAAAAAATTCCCCAATTCCGGAAAATCCTTCACCTCAGTTTGAGGAACAGATAAGTTCCCCTTTCCCCACCTCTGGTAATGTAGGTCACATGGTTGACACCCATGTATCATTGAATAGTGAAAGTATAACTGAAGATGTTGTGGATGATTCTCCTGATTTGACTGATTATGTGTTAGCAAGAGATAAGGCTCCTAGAGCTAGAAAACCAACTAGGAGATATGTGAACATGGCTAAATCGGTTAACTTGTTTGAATATGCTCTTCTTGTTGCTAGTGATGTGAAGTATGTAACACCTGATACACTTCAAGATGCATTAACTAGTAAAGAGTCTGATAAGTGGAAATTGGCTATGTGTGAAGAAATTGAGTCTATGCACAATACTGGTACTTGGAAACTAGTCTCTAAACCTGAAAATGCTAAGATTATTGGTAGTAAATGGATCTTTCGGATCAAGGAGGGCAGTACACCAACTGATCCTCCAAGATTCAAAGCAAGACTAGTAGCTAAGGGGTATAATCAAAGAGAAGGCATAGACTACAATGAAATATTTGCTCCTGTGGTTAAATACAAAAAAGTGAGAATGTTGCTTGCTATAACAACTGTCTATGATTGGGAATTGCATCAAATGGATGTTAAAACTGCTTTTTGCATGGGAACTTAAATGAAACTATCTATATGAGTCAACCTCCTGGTTTTATTGATAAAACATATCCTAGTCATGTTTGCATGCTTTTGGAATCTATATATGGATTAAAACAATCACCAAGGCAGTGGAACATAAAATTTAACTCATGCATGTTAGCTTTAGGCTTTATTAGAAGTAAGTATGATGCTTGCTTATATTTGAAAAGGCCAAAACCTGATTTGAATGTCTATCTGCTTTTGTATGTTGATGATATACTCATTATGAGTAATTCTAAAACTGAAGTAGAGAAGATAAAAAGGGAACTTAAAGCTAACTTTGACATGAAAGATTTGGGACTTGCTAAAAGAATCCTAGGCATAAGTATAATCAGAGATAGGAAGAACAAGAAAATGTATTTGTCTCAGCATGATTACATTGTAAAAGTGCTTGATAAGTTTGCCATGAATTGTTCTAGACCTACTGCAGTACCCTTAGGAGGGCACTTAATGCTAACAAAAGATTATTGACCTAAGACTAAAACTGAACAAGAAAATATGGCTAATATCCATTATCCCCTATGATGTGGCTGTTGGATCAGTCATGTATTGTATGTTATGCACAAGGCCTGACTTGGCCTTTGACATATCAGTTCTAAGCAGGTTCATGTCTAATCATGGGGAACCTCACTGGTTGGCCATGAAATACTTGCTTAGGTACTTGTGTGGAAACTACTAATTTTTCCAAAATTTCCGTCTTCAAGAATCCGCCGGAAAACGGACGGAACGTTGACGGAAAAACGTGAATTTCCGCCAACTTTCCTTCAACGACGATGATGTCAGAACTTTTCCCGACGGTAAAACTTTTCCGTCGACATTTCGTCGTTGATATTCCGTCATGGTTCCGGTACGTATAATTCCGTCTACGTGCCGTTGATATTCCGTCATAGTTCCGTTTTCTTTGTTCCGTCCATTTTCCATCTTACTACCATCAATAAAGTTTACGTCAATCTTTCGTCTATATTACGCTACTCAGATTTCCGTCACATTTCCGTCATTATTACGATACTCATATTTCCGTCATTGTTCCAGCATAATTCCGTCAATATATATTATCGGCAATAATCCATCTACACTCCGTCATCTTTATTTTCCGTCTACATTCCGTATACAGTACGACAACCTTATTTTCCGTCCTAATTCCGTCTATATTCCATCAATATTATATTCCGTCATTACTCCGTCGTAGTTCCGTTTTCTTTGTTCCGTCCATTTTCTACTCATATTTCCGTCACATTTCCGTCATTATTACGATACTCATATTTCCGTCATTGTTCCGGCATAATTCCGTCAATATATATTATCGGCAATAATCCATCTACACTCCGTCATCTTTATTTTCCGTCTACATACCGTCTTTTTTCCGGCACACTTTTAAATTACCTATTTTTGAATTTATTATTTTAATTAAATTGTTAAATGTTTCAACTATTAAAATTTGAAATTTCCATATTTAATAAAAAAATACCGAGTGAAATATCAAAGAATTCGAGTCAAACAAAATTAAAATGTCTAATTTCTGCGGTTATCTTCATTCGATCCCTGATGGCCATGATCATGGTTGTTTCCATCCGAGCTTCGACTGGAGGGCGGCTTGTATCCAGGAGTACTGAGCATCCTCATCATAGCAGCTTGCATTTGCATCATTTGCTCCATGCTCTCCCTCAGGGACTCCTGTTGTAGTTGCATGCTCCTCAAATCAGCCTCCTGTCGGGATTCTATGCGCTCTAAACGCGGCACAAGCTCCTGAGTGTAATCGTTCGATGATTGGCTCCTTGCTGCTCATTGCAAGCTGGCACACGACTGGCTGCCCGTTGAAGAGAACTTGTCCGACACTAATGTTGCTACAGGACCATACAGATACGATATCCCCGACCTTGGGTGAACTCCCATGACAGTTGCAGCGGCCTCTACCAGCTTTTCATCCGGTACCCTTTCATCTGCAACGCGATCCTTCAAGACCTGAGTTTCAGCATCAGCAAGCTGTTTCTGCACATATGTACAAATGAAACAAAAAGGTTGTGATCAAGTCCCAAATATATGTAATAAAATAATACAATAAGAAACATATTAGTTGTCAACACTGATTATACAATCTATTAAGATAAACAAATGTAATAAACAAATATAATTTGGTAAGTGTAATACCCTTCTGTTCTCCCAGTCGGGTATCAGATACGTCCCATTTCCGCTTGTATTTCTTGTCAAACAGATCGGTTAGCAACACTTGTCTTTTATTGCCCTTTTCCTGTAAATTTAATGATAAATGTGTTGTGAAAAATTTAAGTGTAAAAATTGAATTATTTTAAAATAGTATGTATTACCAGCTTCGCATGGTGAAAGTGTGCCGGTCTAGACCCAAATGCGTGCAATCTCGGGCCGTTTCTGGCAAGGTGGGCAGCATAAGTTTGCTTGTTCTTTTCACTGCGGGCTATGAATGATGGGTCCGTATTAAATCGAGCTCTTCCAGCATTTATGTGATCTTTGGTCAACCATTTCGGGCCTTTAGTTTTCCCGGTTCGCAAACCTCTCCACGCATCTTGTAGAATCTTAGCCGCCTTCTTCCTAAAGTTGGCCTCAATTTGGTCGGTGTGGATCGGATCCCACCAGTACAAGCTCTACTTATACATTACATAGTTGTGTTCGAACAATGTAATAGAATCACAAAACCATGTAATCGAAAACAAATTACCCAAAAAATAACTCAACTGCTACAATTTTACTACATTTTACCTTGAAGTGTCGAAACCACTTCACCGGAGCTTGTGGATCACACGTCTCCATTGTCGTCCAACCAATCTTAAAGCCAGGTCCAATACATTGGCGCCCGATTTTGTTAACAGCCGCAGGGGGGTCAAAGCTGAAAAAAATACAAGGTATAACATTTATAATATGGTTAGTATAAACAAGCTGCACAAAATTATGTACAATAAAAGTACTCACTTGTCATCCCCAGCTGGAGTGATCCAAGGCCGAGTATCATGTGGCATTGAACCCAACGGTGTCTCCTCACTGAGTCCGCCACCGGCCGAAGTCCCTCCTCTAACGAACTCTGGCCGAATTACGTCATCATGATCATCAGCATATGCCGAAGGTGAGGCCCTCTCTTCGGCATCCTCGTCAACCTCCCTGTTCACCCCCACCATATGAAACCGGTCGTCGATGGAGTAATCATCCACTTCTGGTAAGTTTCTGTCTTCATCCATAGGATCCACAGTAGAGTCCGGTACATGCATAGAAGGCCTGTAAAGGTCTGGACTTGGACGTCTGTCCCCGGTTGACGATGTTGTACGTTGCCTGTCCTCACCCCCTTGTCTCGCAGGGGTATGATCCTGTACCGGAACAGAAGGTCTGTACGCATCTCGATTTTGACTGTTGTCCCCAGCTGATGGCTGATGTTGCATGTCCTGACTCAACTGTCTTGGTTGGCGTATGTCAGTTAGCCGCGTTTGTGATGAAGCCCCTCTACCAGCCACGGTATTCCTTTTATCCAATACATTTCGCTTGAGTGGTGCCATTTACCCTGCCACAAAATTTAATTTAGTATTTTTAAAACACAAATAGAACACAATGTTGGCAAGCAAGCAAACAGACATTGTTCTTGTATCCACATTTTCAACCAAAACAGCAAGTATTCAAGTATCTGTATGACAAATTTTAATTTAATCCAAATTGTATCAAGAGTGTCAAAGGCAATATTGTACCTAAGGACGATGAGCTATAGGCATTCCATTATCAGAATATGACAACAAGGTCAACAGATTGTATCAACAAGGTCAGAATATGACAACAAGTACAACTAACACAGAGGCCATAAACACAATTTGTCAGCCGACCAGTTTGGAACATTTTTTTACATAAATTCTATCAGACACACAAGCACACAAGAACACACGCCGAACAAACAAATTTCCCTCCTGAAATCGGACACACGCGCATGTCATTTGACACACTTTCGATACAATTTGGGTTGGAACAAACAAACAAATGCAGCCGGACAGGATAAAGACAGACACCTTATACAACACACAAGAAAACGCCGACTTTCCGCGAACTGAAATGAAGCTGACATGAGAAATACGAGGACTTTTCCATACCTGGGCAACGAAACTTGGTTATGCTATTGGCCAAAATTCGGTTGAAGAACTCGGCGGCGTACAACAGATGGTTGAAGAACTCGACGGCGTACGACGGAGGGTTTTCCGCTGCGCATGTAATTTCAAATCGTCCAAAACAAAATGTAAATACTGAAATTTAGCCCAAATTTCCTTACTTGTCTGGGCGGCCAAATACGGTGGGGTTTTTTAGATATGAATACTACAACGCATGTTCGAATAAGCGCTGGCTTACGTTACATATTACAGCGCATTTTAGGATAAGCGATGTTGTATATGTTAATTCTAAGGGCGCATATATTTGAGGCGATGTAGTTTAGTGATCTTTTACGGCGCATAAACATTAAGCGTTCTCCTATGTGTGACATCTAACGGCATATATATTAAGCGCTGTTTATTTATCATATGTTCAGAAAATTAATTAACTTAGAAACGTTGCCCTTTGCATTACTAATTAAACACAAAATTAATGATTACCAAATACAAATTTTTTTTTGTTTACTTACTAATTATTTACTGATTTTGCATTTACAATTTATTGAACATCTAAAACATGCGTCCGGTAACTATATTTGGAATATCTGGATTCACTTGCGAAGATTCGTCACTCTTCTTCGGTTTCTGGATTATCAACTACGTGCTCGTCGTTCCCGTCTTCTTCTTTGGTGTCGTACTCATAAACCTCATCATCAGCGAGGTCCCCTAAGGATCTGATTACGTTGACCAATACAGGCATTTCAATTCCCATTTCACCCTCATCTTGGAACGGAACATTTGCTACCTCCATGTCGATTGTGTTTGTTGGTTTCACAGGACAAATTGCTACCCAACCCTGATTATTTTGTCCAGATAATCCCGGAAATGTAACATAGTAAACTTACACAGCTTGCTGAATGTAAGGGTCGTAATGGGGGTATGGTCTATGAGTGTTCACGATGACAACCCCGTTAGACGGGTATGACCTAACAAACTGAGGGTCGTACCAACGGCACTTGAACAAGACAACCTTTAGGCGATGGTTGCTTCTACATCTCATATGAATTATTTCTTCAATCACCATGTAGTAGTGTGTACCCTCTGTTCCCTTCACGTAAACATGACTATTCACCGTGTTCCTCCCTTCACCATGGCTTTCAAAGTGAAACTTGTAGTTGTTCACTTTGTATGTCGCCGAACATGCAACGTCGGATTGGAATCCAGCGGACAAGTAGTGAATCCATTGTGGTAGTCCTATTGTTTCTCCAAGCTCCCAAACCTGAACATAATATTAAGCGGTGTTCATGAAAGTGCAAGTACTGTCTAATTTCCTACATAATGGAACGAAATTTGAGTTGATTCTACTTACATGGGAATTCAGCCATTCTGGGAATTCCGTTAATACGACATCGTATATTTGCTGATCATTAAGTCGCGGGCGTCTTTGTCTTAAGCCGGTCTCAAATAATTCCAAATATTGTTCAAGTTCAGGGGTGTTGCTAAAGATGTAATGAGTTGCTTTTTAAAATTCTCGGCTGTCTAATACCCTCCTTTTACTTTTACTGCCACCAACTCCTGGGTAATTGAAAATAGAAATCTGAGGGTCCTCGAAATCTGATGTCCCAACTTCGTTTCGTTTGTATCGTATGCCGGTTGTTGTTAAATCCGGACCTAGGTAGTCGGACCCAAATACGAAGTCTCCAGCTGTATGTATGCGTTAACAATACTGGCTTCCACCTCAGCTCTGTTTCCCTTATGGCCCAACTGTTTAAGACGGTATATGAAACGCTCAAACGGATACATCCAACGATAGTGTACTGGTCGACCAAGGACCTCATCAGCCAAATGAATTGGTGGTGTTCCATTGAGTCGAAAAATGAAGGGGGAAATATGGACTCCAGCTTACACAGTGTCACCGATATGTTGTTCAGCCAGTGTTCCATCCGCTCAACGTGAAGGGAAGATGCACATATATCTCGGAAAAATGTACACAACTCGGATACAGCTTCCCAGATCTTATTTGGTAAAAACCCCTTGAAAGCAATCGGCATGAGTCGCTCTATAAATACGTGTGCGTCGTGTGACTTGTAACCAACTAGTTTTAGTGCACTCAGATCTACTTTGTTCCCCAAATTAGATGAAAATTCATCAGGAAACTTCAGAGACTTCACCCAAATAAGAACAAGTTTCTGTTGTTCTCTCGTAAGCTGATACTTACCCTTATTCGCTACCAAACGACCGCGGCAAGTTTTAAGTTCCAATTCTGGTCTTCGACAGTACAACCCGATATCTTTTCTACACTTCACACCGTCATCTTTTGTTTTCCCCTTTACATCCATGATGGTGTTGAATAAATTCTCAAAAACAGTCTTTTCAATGTGCATGACGTCTAGATTATGTCTAAGCTTCACGTCCACCCAGTAAGGTAGTTCCCAAAAAATTGATTTCTTTGTCCAGTTGTGTTCCACACCGAAACCGTCGCAAACCTCATTGATATGCTGCTCCCATATATATTTTAAGTTCCTAACCCTGTCATGAACTGCTTGACCAGATCGAAATTGGATTGGACCATCAAAGTCGGTTCGATCTTTGTAAAAATTCCTAGCATCACCCCGATATGGATGATTTTCTGATAAAAATCGTCTGTGACAGCCAAAATACGATACTTTTCTTCAATTTTCAACATGAATGTCTTCGTGCCGTCCATACAGTAGGGGCAGCCGAGTTTTCCTTGAGTTGACCACCCCGACAACATTGCATAGGCAGGGAAATCAGATACAGTCCACATAAGAGCTGCCCTCAACGTAAAACTCTGTCTGCGATTAGCATCATACGTGTCGACACCAACATTCCAAAGGTGTACCAAGTCATCAATAAGAGGCCTTAGATATATGTCCAAACGCTTCTTTGGACTAGACGGACCAGGGATTAGTATAGTTAACCAAATGAATCTCGTTTTCATGCACAACCACGGTGGTAAGTTGTATGGTGTTACCATGACAGGCCAAACGGAGTACTGTTTAGTGGACATACCCCATGGATTAAATCCATCAGTGCATAATCCGAATCTTACGTTACGTCATCCGATGCAAAGTGAGGATGACACCGATCAAATTGCTTCCAAGATACTCCGTCCGAAGGGTGTACCATGCGATGCACGTCTGCTTTGGGTGAAGCGTGCCAGGACATTTCTTTTGCCAGGCTTTGAGATAAAAAAAGCCTCTGTAAATGGGGTATAATCGGCAAGTAAAACATTTGCCTTCTCGCATTTCGTTGGTACGATGACGAACTTTCTGTGCGTCTTGGACGATGATATCTTCGTTCCGAGCAGAAATGACATACTGTCAAACTTTCTTCGCAACCGTAGTAAATCATACACCCCCCCACGCAAACGTCAATCCTTTGGTACCCCATTCCGAGATCAGATACGAGTTTTTTTTACTCTTTGAATGAAGATGGGATCTTATTCTCCCCCCAATTAGATTTTTCATCGTTCCACAAACAGCGTTAAATGCGCCTTCTGATAATCCGTAGTTAACTTTTGTTGCCAGCATTTTCATGTTAATTGAAAGCTCCGTCTCTTTCGTGCAACCTTCGTAAGCTGGTTCCCCACATGAATTTAGTAGATTGAAGAATCTGTTTGCTTCGAAATTATCTGTTTGATGTTCAATATAGTTCGACGACTCGGGAATATCATCTATTGTGGCAATATCTGGAACCATCTATGTGAAGGCCTCGTCAGTCCAAATTTGTTCTTCAGTATCAAAAATTGGGTAAAATGTAGTCGGTTCGGGTAGAGTTGGGGCTGTATTTACGTACTGCATTTCTGCCAGATCTTCCCCGTGTAAGGTCCAATTGAAGTAATTTGGTGTGAAACCGTATTTGTACAAATGCGCCTCCATCATTCTTCTATTGATGAATCGCTTGTTTTTGCATTTTGTACATGGACAGCGGATTTAGTTGTCGCTGGCAAGAAAACCTTTTGCGACAGCTGTTTCAATAAAATTATTGACCCCAGCGATGAAAACATCATTGGTACATGACTCCCCATGAGCACCCGCTTCGTACATCCATCTCCGTTCTTCATATAAATATGCCATGCTTATACTAATATGCGATTTGAACGGAAACTAAAATAGAGTACCTCAAGTCGTGTCTGGGTTGAAGCAAATATCAGCACACAAGTGGTCGGTCACAATAGGAGCTTGGCCTTAATTACTTTGACATTGCAAAGAAGCCATTTGAGTACAATTGTAACAGTTGAATGTAAGCGAGAAAGATGGTGTTAATAGATTTGGTCTTTGCAAATTGCTAGTATTTATATACGTCATTTGCAACATTAAGTTTTCGGATTGGTATTCTTATCAATAAATAAAAATGTGACGGAGTGGTATTCAACTGTTTATGTTCAATATTCCGTCTACAAGGCGGTACATTTCCGTCACTAAGTGACGAAATTACAACGAGCTTTCGACGATGTTTTGCAATTGAATATTTATTGTCGGTACATATATTCACCAAAAATGCAGCGCCGTTGTATATCAATGAACGTCAGCGCCTATACATGCAGCGCCGTTGTGTGTCACTAAAAGACTGCGCTTATTTGTAAGCGATGTTGAAATGATGCACTGACACAACGCTTTCATTGTAAGCGATGTTGCAATGATGAACTGAGACAGCGATGTTGAAATGATGAACTGAAACAGCGCTTTCATTATAAGCGATGTTGAAATGATGAACTGAGACAGCGATTTCATAACAGGCGATGTTATAAGTACACGGGTGACGGTAAATTGGCAGAAAGTAGACGCATTATATACCTTATGCTCAGACATCGTGGGGAAATTTTTTTGATACATAGATACTCATGTCTGATTTCTCGATATACGTGGGTGGTATCGTCGATCATTCTGACACTTAATTTCTTCACCTTTGTATGATAATATATACATATATATATGTGCACATATTTATATTGGACGAAGTGTAAACTCAAGTTAACTTCATTAACGTTAATTGAGGTGCATTAAAAAATTTAACAACTTAAAGGAAAAAGTTAACTTCAATAGATACGTTGAACATCAAAAATGAAGTACTGATTAGTTAAGATGTAAGTAATGATAATTTCATAAATTCAACGCGGGTGCGATCATTGATTTTCAGTTCACCCACGGGGTGATGGCAGATCAACTTCGGGCTCACTTTCACACTGGTTTGGCTTTGAATACGTACTTTGTATACTATTGTCTTCGTCGTGTCTGTATTTTTATCAACTGAAGCTATGATATCCTAGAAAGGCCGATACATTGTCGCAAGGATATATAAAATCTTGAGCGGAGCAAATATATCCTTCAGAACCGCCTTCGAATTCATCTCCGGACGACGAAGCAAATAAACGTTCAGCTTCAGAATTCTTACTCATTCTTACAAATCTATGGGTTTCAATTTTAGATAGTAATTTGTACGTGCTTTTATATATATAGTGCATAGAAAGAATATACGTCGCGTTTTCGATAGTAATCCGTTTCCCATTTTCTAAAATTAAAATGCGCATTTATAACTGAAAAGGGTAGTTAACTTCATTAGATACGTTGCACATCAATATATAACAGAGTTTATGATACTTGAGTTCAGATGATGTGGAACGTTAATTTCATAAATTCAACGAGTTTTTTGTAATTGATTTCCAGGTGACCCACGGGGTGACGGCTGGTCAACTTCTTCGTCACCGTCACATGGATTTGTATTTGAAGACGAACATTGTCTATTGTTGTCTTCGCCGTATCTGTATTTTTCCATACTGAAGCTATGCTCTCCTAAACATTCCGAGCCATTATCACATGGATAGAATCCATCTTGAGCGGAACAAACATATCCTTCAGAACCACTTGATTCTTCATCAGACATCTCCGCAAACAAACGGTCGGCTGCAGAATTCGAACTCATTATATGAAATTGTTGGGATAAAAATATAAGGACAAGAGCTAGTGCGTTTACTTATAGGGTGGACGATATCTGATTCCGTCGTATTTCAGTTATTATTCCGTGACTCTTACCAACGGCACTTCTTTATAAGCGTCGTTGGATTTATGTACTGAGACATCGCCTTAATTTAAGCGATGCATTAATATAAATAAACGGTGCTTTCATAAAAGGCGACGTGAGAAATAAGTTAAAACGGCGCTTTCATATATAGGCGTCGTTATATGTGTAGTGAACACGGCGACTGAAGAAGAAACGCCCTCGAACCCTAAAAATTACATTTCAACACATTTTTTAACCAGACTGGTAAATTCCTTTTACGCCAACTTCTTCGCCCGCCATACGCATTTCACTCTCGCGGAGGTTTAATTTTGTCACCCAGATATATCGTTTAGTTGTCATCCTATTTCGGCGCTTATTGTCTCTGTTTTGCATAAGTTTTCGGCGGAATTCGTCACAGATCGATTTTACCTTAACTTTTGGCTTCCATTTCGTAGTTACGGTTGCGTGTCAACTTGAAAAATTGGTTGACTCCGGCGTATGGATGTATTCATTTAGTCAGGGTACTCAGTTCAGGTAACTGATTATTATTCACTGTGAAACTATGAGAATGTAGGGAGGCTGTAGTGCGAAACTGATTCTACAAACCAAGTACAACAGTAAAATACTTCTTTGTTTCGGTTTACATTGTAAAGTGCCGGCATATGCTTATGCTGTTTACTCGCAGGACGATGGTTAACACACCAAGTACTGTCGACGGAGCCTCATCAGCGACAGGTAATAAAACATCGAAACGTAAACAAAGGGGTGCAACCCTTCTGACCAGTTTAATTGACAAGCATAAAGATGGCACAAAGGAACCGGTCACGATAGCAGCAGATGGAACTATCGACGGTGAAGTAGGGAAATCATTCAGAACATACATTGGTAATATCATACAGTATGTTAATATATTAAATGCACAATGTGGTATTTATACGTTAATCTGTGCGTTCGGTACATGCAGGTCTGGTTGCGAAAAAGCATATGCCAATTACATATGAAAAATGGACGTTAGCACGCCCGGAGCAGAGGTAGTTGGTGTGGGAAGAGACTTTGGTCCGGATTATTAACTGTGAAACGATTAATTGTTAACTTTATACTTTGTGCAAGTATTAACCATTCATTTAATTCTGCAGAAAATGTTTGATGTGCCTCAGAATGACTTAACTACGGTGTTAAAGAAAACGGAGATGCGGGCAGCGGCTAAAATATGGAGAGAATTTAAGAGTGAGCTAGCAAATAAGTACATTTTTGGTCCGAAAGAAGGAGAGGACCCACGACAGATGTATCCGTTCATTGATACGGATCAATGGAAGTCCTTTGTGGAACAACGTCTGACTCCCGAGGCACTACAACTTAGGGAGTTGAACATTGCGCGAGCGAAATCGAACCGGTACCCGCATACTATGTCCAGGGGCGGGTACAAGAAGGCAAAAGCGGATATCGTAGCGGAAAAATTAGCGGAGATGGAGGCTCAGGGTTTAATATCCCCGGGGGATGACCCTGACATCGATGTTGGAAGGCATGAGGTTTGGAAGAGGGGCACTAAAGGACTAATAAAGAGTACGTGAATGACCATATGAGGGAGGTTGCCGACAAAATTGTAAGTTCTATGATTACAGTAAATAATTACGTAACTCTCTGTGACTGTGATGAACGTCCATTCACTTCGGTATCAAGATGAATTGGAGAAGCAAGTGAGGGATGGAAAATTTATATGCCATGGTCGACGTGACATATTAACAGAGGCCATAGGAAAGGACGAGTACCCTGGACGAACACGGGGGGTGGGGTGTTTGGTAGGTTGGAAGAAAGTATTTGGGAAGCAGTCTTCTTCGTCGACCACACAGTGCACTGTCACTTCGCACGCTCTTACGATTCATAGCCCTCAAATTGGTTCCGATGATGACCCATTTGGAGATATACCCAAGGTAATATTCAGTCCTTTCTTAAATTACGAAGAAATTTCAATTTACTTCTTTACTGTGTCTGAATTTTTCCATTTCAGGTTGGGAAAAAATGCTAGCTGCACGTGGAAGGAGGAGGTTCGGATCAGGGCAGGATACTTGTAGCACTTGGCAGAGTGATGCGAGGACGCTTTGTCCAGTGTCAAGAGCTGCCTGATGAGATGGTGAAGGTGGTTGTAGAGATTGAACTTGAACCATCGGCAGAGCTTCCAATGAAGTTGGGGCTCAAGGAGAAAGTATCAGATGCACTGGGTGATTTTGTGGGATGGCCGAAATGTCTGGTAGACATTGATGAAAAGGTAGCTGATGAGTAAATTCAGTTATATGACAAGAAACACCTATAAGTATATCAATGTGAATAGGTTCATCGATTTTTTTGTTTTCCGCACAGGGATATGACGATTACAGATTTTTCAAACTCCAATGCAGCAGTTTTGACAACGAAACTCTTGAAGGAATGACAATGAATTGCCATTTTTTGTACGAACACGCGAAAATGATGGCCACGTCGACTATCTATTCGGTGTACATTGCTAGCGAAGTTTTCGGTGAAGATTGTTATATCCAGCTGGAAAAATCTGACATTTTGCAATTCACCTCATTGGAAGCTTTGAGTGCAACCGCAGTTGAAGTGTACATAGGGTAAATATTATTATTATTATTATTAATTGTTGTTAACAATGAAATTTTTTGACTCACTTAATTATTCAAATGGCAACAGATATATACACGATAAGATCCCACCGGGCATTAGGTTTGGATACTTCAGACAGAGTCATATGACTCCGTCCGTCGCATTCGAAACGAGGGTGGTTTGCTTCGAGAGGAGATTGCAAATGCCAGACTACGTTCATAATTTTTGCTACCTCCTCCCCTACGTCCATGTCAAAAAGTAAGTTGATATTTTTAGTGTTCTGTGTTTTCGATGAAATGCATTGTATACGAATATAACATTTAAATAATTATTTATTAGGTGGCATTGGATGTTAATTGTCATATTCCCTGAGAAGCGCTTGGTCCTTTGGCTTGATCCACTCGCAAAACCACCGGTGGATGATGCAATCAATTTCGTCAACACGTAACGACGACTATGCTAATCCACTATTTCTTACCAGTACTACATGTGCTACAACTTATATTAATTACATTAATGTTACAGGGGCATGCATACATACTTCAATCTCCCGTCAGATTCAGATATACAGTGGAGGACTGTAACGGTATGGACTTAACAAATAACAACAGAAAAGACCGAATTCTTTTATTCCTTTACTTAATATGTTTGATTTATTTTTATAAATCATTTCTTATTTCAGTGCCCCAGACAGCCCTTCAACACTCAAGTGTGTGGCTACTATGTGTTGCAATATAGTCGCGACATAATGAAGTTCGTTCATCAAACCAATGGATCTCTTCATGACGACATCACACAGGTAAATATATGCCCCGATAAGTAATAGATCATCAACCATTTGTCTACGTATCGTTAAATTTGATAACTGTGCGCTTTTTTCCCAGTCTTTCCCAACAGGAGTGGACTCGTATGGTAACAATGTCCTGAATGATATGAGTTGCGACTTTGCTAATAAATTGATAGATTACTTGCGGCAATCTAGTGTAAAACACGCCATATGCTGTATATTGGTCCAAAAGTTTTGTACCATGGACGTGTCCAGTATCAACGAATGCGGACGTAAACGAATACAAATGTTTTGTATATATAATGCTGGGCAATGTAATTTGTTTGTTTTTGTTGATAATATTGAGCAATGTAATCGGGAATCAATGTTTATTAATGAAATGGTATTGTGCACGGGATTGTTTGTAACAATCAAAAATATCAATTTATATTCGCACTTTTGACAGCGCTTAATGTGTCAGGCGCCGTTTATAATGTCAATTAAGTCAGCGCTTCATTTGTAAGGCGCCGTTTATAATTTACTTAAGGCAGCGCCTTATGGGTAAGCGATGTTTTAAGTATACCTGATACAGCGCGTCTTAATTAAGCGCTGTCTATAGAGTCCCGATTTCAAAAATTTCAAATCAATTTTACAATTTCGATTTCTGGTAATAATCAATTTTTTTAAGATATAATCAGTATGCCTTACGATCCGCATTTCAAATAAATTTTATTCTACGAGTTCCGATTTCGAACATAAATTTTCAGCCGTTTAATCCGTTGGCAATTTCCAAGTAGAAATTCAATTCAAACACATATATGAATGTAATATAAAATTTATGACATAATTGTAAGACGTTGCAAATCACTAATCTATTTAATTCGTTGGCAATTTCCAGTTTATGTTTCATTTTTCCGTCATTATTCCTTTACAAAGTTCCCGTTAATTATAGACCGTTGCTGAATTTCCGTCACTATAACATGTTATTTCCGTCAACAGATGACGGAAAATTGACGGAATTTGGACGTAACAATTTATGCAACCATATTTCATTGTTGCGTTATATATATGAGAACTCTTGAAATCATTCATCCCACCACATTCATTAGCAACATACTTCCTTCCAATCGTCAACATGTCTCCTTCATTTGACCGTGTGAGTTTCCCTGACAATCCACGCGGATTTGCTCGTAGAGATCACGTTGTACCAATTGGCAGACACGCGTAACAACTTACTATTGTTCTCTTCATATTGTCTGTTTTGATAAACGCGGCCGTTATGTAATCCCTACTTTTGTAACAGTTTCTTCCCATTCGATGTTCATCGAAGGATTGCTCAAGAATGCATCTTAAAACGTTGGGACGCAACGTGGGCATCATGGACCATGATCCCAGACAGCAGCAAGGAAATATGGTTCGAGGAGTTTCAGGTACAAAACGGTAACTCAGAAAATGTTTTACTTTCCTTTGGATGACAAAAGTTAACGGGTCTTACAAATAATTTGCTTGTAGAGTATAGCTACCTGGGATGCACAATATGACAGTCGCATTCGGGGTAATTTTATGAGGAGATGCAATATGATCGTCAATAATCATCGTACGATGCGAAGGACAGGAAGGAATTCACTTTTGTCGTTGTCAACCAACCCGTAGATTGCAGAATGTTGGACTGCTCACGATGTTGTTATAAATCAATCAGTGACAACTTTGTATTCAATGAATTAAATAAAATATAGTGCTTTCCAAATGAATTGGTAACGCAAATTGACAATTAACCCCTTGATAAATAATGTTTTTATATAATAAATTATATTTGAAATCATTTGTGTAACGCATATTGATTATACGTTAAAATAAATTGATAATACACGACAAAGTAATATAAAAAAATTCGAAAAATATTGTTCGCAAATAAGACAGCGCTTCCCTGTTGAAGCGATGTCTTAATTGACATTATAAACGGCGCCTTACAAATGAAGCGCTGTCTTAGAGTAACGGAACAATGACGGAAATTTGGATACATATACTGGAAATGGGATGAAGAAGATTCTAAAGAATTTATGACTCTTGACAGAAAGACAAGGTAAAATTTGGTAAAAGGTGGCATGTACTAAAATATTTGAAATGCAACCGGACAGATGTTGGGAATTCTCATAACATTACTTTGGTTTGAATTCTCAAACTGCAGTCCAGTTGCAATTCAACTATGTGAGTTCATGACACCTTTTATAAAATTGTAACTTCTCTTGTAAGAAACAAATCTCAGTCAAGAGCCATGAAATTCTTCAGAATCATCTTGCACCCCATCTCTAGTATATGTTGCAAAACTTTTGTTCTAACAAATGCTAAAATGTTGAAAATGAGTGTGTTGAAAGATGCAAAGAGTTCTCTTATATAGGGAAAACTGAAATTCGTTTTTCAGTTAAAATTCAGTCAGTATTCCGTCACATGTCACGGAAAAATAATGTAATATTGACGGAAAAATTTGAAATAGACAACGGTCACCTGATTGACGGAATAATAACGGAATAGTAATGGAATATGCGACGGTATACACACACGGAAAATCAACGGAATGTATGCGAATAACATCTGCGGGTAGTTTCCGTCATTTTTTCGTTACTTATATTCCGTCGCTAATCCGAGAACTCATGCGCGACGGAATTAGTGTTGACGGAATTATAACGAAAATACCTCGAAAATATTTTTGGTGACGGAATGGAGTCGAAAATGTACCGTTTTATTTACCGTCGCCGTTGCTTGTGACGTTATTGCGACGGAATTTTTGGACGGAAAATTTGGAAAAATTTGTAGTGGAACTAAGTCATTAGGTTTGGTTTATTCTGGTTATGGACTGAAATCTGAATTGTTTGGCTTTGTTGATTCTGATTATGCTAGCAATAGGGATAATAGAAAGTCCACAAGTGGCCTGTTCTTCACTTGGTGTGGGAACTGTATATCATGGAAGGCTCAGCTCCAGTCAGTTGTGGCACTCTCCTCTGCTGAGGCAGAGTACATAGCTGCTACTGAAGCAGCCAAGGAAGCCTTATGGCTTAAGGGTCTTTTGTTTGAACTTGAGAATGAATGCTATGTGCCTATTGTTTTTACTGATAGTCAAAGTGCATTACATTTGTGCCATGATCCAGTTTACCATGAAAGAAGCAAACATATAGATGTAAGGTTGCATTTCATAAGAGATAAAATTGAAATGAAAGAGTTTGACATGAAGAAAATCTTAGGTGATGTGAATCCTGCTGATTTTGGAACCAAGGTTGTGCCAACTAATAAGTTTGAATTTTGCAGGAACTTCCTGCATATTGAGGAGGCACAATGTGACCCTTGATGAAGGGTTGAATCAATGATTCATGGGTGATGATCCTCTCAACGTCCACTTAGTTGCAATCAAGTTTGTATTTGGGTACTCAGCACATCTAGATTAGGAGGACAATTGTTAGGATTTAGGTAATCTAGCCATTAAAGTCCCCAAGCCCCATGCCTTGATCAAGCTTGAAGATTGAAGATCAAAGCTTGGAGAAACTGGTGAAGTTTTTCCTCTGGCCGTGACACCCGTATCTGCCGTGACTGCATGCCTGACAGTGGGCCGTAACGTTTGGTCGAAAAGCTTCTGAGGCTTTAACACGCCGTGACTACCGTGGCAAGTGTCGTGACAAAGCATTTGAGTGTCGTGACATGTTTGAAGGCCGTGACAAGCTGTTCCTGCCATGACCTCCTGCCGAGACATACGAAGCTATGTCGTTTTGATGGAAAAGCTGAAGACCGAGTTATTGGAGCGTCGTCGTTTCACAGAGGCGCTCGAGTTCGGTATTTCGGTTACAAAGGAACGCTGCGTTTCGTCAGAGTTTCAGCTGGGTTTAAAAGTCGTCTTCAATTGGGTTTTAGGGTTAGTCGACTTCCAGAGAAATACACGAGCGATTTTGAGATTCAAGGACGATTCGTTCGTCGGAGAAGTTCATTCGGTGCTCGTCGGACGCAGAGTCGATTCGTGGCTCAACGAATTGGTCTGCAGGCTACTCCTTCGGTGGTTTCAACCGGTGGCGTATTGGAGCTTGAGGAGCTGTTCGTCGGAGGCATTCAAGAGCCATTCGAGTGGAGGAATCAAGGGGCTTTTGCCGTGCGAGACGTCTGCAACGTCGTGCTTCATTACAGGGGCTTCGGAGGGGGCTCAATCCCTCCATACCTTTAGTTTCGGTTTCTCAGTTTCCCTAGCTTAGACCTAGTCGATTGCCCAATCTCTTGTGCTGTTTGTACTCGAAACATTTGATTGCATTATAGTGGATATTGGGACGGATCTCCTCGTGTTGAGATCCCTTGGAGTAGGGCTTGCACGAACCAAATAAAAAGTCTTGTTTGCTTTTTCTTTTCTTGTTTGAGTTTGATCACTTATAATCGAATTGAACCTTAATCTTGCATACAAGTTGATTAAAACATATTACAGTAACAGGTTCTTAAATCTCCAATGAATGAAACTTAGATTTGTTTTAGTCTCTTTGTTTATAGCAACTGGTTGTGTGCAAATTCACGAGAGACATTAGCAGCCATGTTCTGTCTTCCTTATAAAATGTTCAACAAAACAAATTGGACAAGCGGCAAGTAAAATTCAAGCACTAGTGTTTTTTTGCCACTTGCAATAAACAAGCCTCCGCTAAAAAAACAATTGAAACATCAGCAAGAGTGACAGAAACTATATTGAACATGTTTGGTTACCTTAATACTAATAATTATCATAATAAAGATGTTGATATTGACCGACTGATTCGAGCCGGTGTTACATAAGCCCCCAAGCTCATTAAAATCGAGAATTCATTGATCGAATGTCGGAGGCTGATCTGAACGTCGGAGAAGAAAGCAGGGGAGAGTATAGCCATCGGATAGACGCAGTAGCAGCGACTGCGATGGTCGGAGGAAATTTTAAATATGACTGAATAGAAATTTTAAATACAAACCAATCACATCTTTTGATTTGGTCATTTGGACGGATGAGATTAAATATCGTATTAAATCTCGTTTATGATTAATTTCTCGGTGACAAATTATAAATTATTCATGACAAACAATGTTCGTACTTTTGATTTCTCGGCGACAAATTATAACCCAATTTTGACGAACTTTGCATTTTGCACCAAAAACATACTTTGTACCTGATCTTTAGAGTAAAGATTTAGGTGCAATGGAATTTAATACGAGATTGAATCTCATCCAAATGATCAAATCAAGGGATATGACTTGTTTGCATTCTTGACAAAAATATGTCATTTGCACCGGATCTTTGCAAAGTATTGTTTTGTATGATATTTACGTGCCAAACCAAACAAGAAAACTTGCATGTTTGCTTTCCATTAGGGGAAGGGAAAAGTACACACTGGTTCAGAACTATCAGCATTTTCTAATTGAATGGTCAAACTATTATTTTTCCAATCAAAGGGAAAATAAAAAATAAATTGACCAAATTTTAAACACCGAGCACCTTAGCTTCATCATGATTAAATTGCGAACTCAATCAAGTGAACCCTGTTGAAAATAACCTGATGAACTCATCATAAACTCTTAACATATTTAATGTATATTTCTTCTTTAACACCAATAGATTTTTTTTTATTGAGTCGTTATTAACGACATTCACATGATTGAGTTTGCAATTTAATCACGGTAAATCTATGGTGCTCGATGTTCTGAAATTGGTCAATTTATTTTTTGTTGTCCTTGATTAGAAATTTTGATAGTTTAAACCTTTTCCATTAAAAAATGACTCGGAGCACCGATATATACTTTTCAAAAAAAAAATGGAGGCAAATTAGTAGGATACTGCTGTTAATGGGCTGTGCTGCATGAGGGGTTAATGCTCATCAAACACATTGCATGTGTTGCTGTTGAAACCTGCATATAGACCTGGTGATGGTGAGCCCAAGGGCCAAGGCTGATAAAGAAAGCAACTTCCACAACGGAAAAAAACAAACTCTTCAAAATTTCATTTTTAAAAGAATGGGTTCAATTACATGTGGTGGCCGCTAAGGATAAGACTAAAAATAATTTTACTTTGCTTCCACACGATGCTTAAATACTTTAGGGATTTACAGAGGCCGCTTGACTTGACAGGCTGCTGTCAGGTATTATGTATTTAGTATCAGTGTGCTTCCCTGGCTTATGCTGGTGTTGGAGTAGCGATCGAGGAGGTGTAAGAGAATAATTTATGGTCTTGAAACCGACAGCACAATGGCGGAGAGATTCCTAAGTCATGAATTTTCTGCAATTTGGAGCTTTACATAGGCAAGGGACTCTCTGCTCTTCTTTTTCATCACGTTCAAACATGTAATCGTACCTGTCATGAGAAAGGAGAGCATCATGAATCATGATACAGAACACTATTTATTTTAAAGTAACTAACATATGGAAGATGAATAAGCAATTTGAGTCTTACGTGAGCTCTTCGTCAGCAGCAAGGTTCTTCTTGGCAACGATAACTATACAGCTCTCTTCATGGCTCACATTGATAATTCTAGCGAAACAGTTAGGCATGCACTGCAATATTTGGTATTTTCAATTATTTCTTAGAATACACAATATCAAAGTGAAATTTTTTTTAGCAAGGATCACACTCTAGAAACTAGGAGACCGAAACAAATAAATAACAATTTTAATCATCCAGTGTGGCAGAAATCGGATTGCTGAGCAGAACTTGATAAGCTGAATGTACAAGCATAACGGCAAACATGATAATTATATATACTAACCGAATGGTTGATTAACCGGCCCATGCTCCCTTTATTTGTGGCATCAATTACTTTGTCTTTGCTGATCTTAAAAAACTGTAAAACAGAACAAAATTTAAGGAACAAACAAAGATGAGAACTGAGAGACAGCGAGAAGTATGACTCACGTAGCAATCTTTCCCTTCTGTTTGATACTGAGCTTCCCTGCGATCTGCTATAATTGATCTCAATAGCTCACCACGGTATTCAAAGATCTGCAAATGTCAAAAAAATTAAACTTTTATATAATTACACCTTTTTTTAGCTGGGTTAGCTTTAGATGTCACCTAAATGATTTTTGGTTGCATTAATTCCTATCACATCTTATCTGCAGAAAAGAGAGAAGGCAATACACTTTATCTAAAAAAGGAAAGCATAAGTTTCCCCATTGAACTTTTATAATACTTACCATTTCTCCTTCCTCAATATCTCTACGAGCAAAAAGACCCCAACCATGTATTCCAGATTTACCAAATCCAATGCGATGTTTCTCTGTTCTCTATGAGAAAATATATGAAGAAGACAGTGATGACCATTTCACGTCACAAACATTTTTAAAAGATGTTCAAGAGTCATAAAATGATAATAAGATACCTGTAGGTGGTGAAGTCTCTCTTTGAAGGAGGAAAAGGTATTTGGATGCTTTAGCTTAACAAATCAAAAGCACAAAGACACCATGTCAAATTAGGCATTGAAGATTATCCAAATAGTATTTTTTTATATACATTCAATTTCCTGTGGCAATTAGGAAAGAAAGGAAGTTACCAATGAATGTTCTGTTTAACAATCAAAAGAAAATACTCACTCTGGATGAATTTAGTCTTTCAATCTCGGAAAGGGAATGATGTCTTGGCCCCATGGGTAGATGAAGCACTGCTCTGATTTCAGCCTTCTATAAAATATAATAAACAAAAGTCATGCACAAGAGTTCATTAGCTTATTACTAGAGACCAGCAAAATGGTCTGGTAAATAAAAACATATATGGAACTTCTATATTGAAAACTCTTCCATGTACAGATACCTCACGGTTTGATCTTCTATAAATACGGCACCTTGCTGCTGAATCTGACTCGAACTCCTCATCTCTGGAGGGAAGTTCAGACTGTTCCTTTTTCTGTGTCAATATATTTCTTGACCCCTTTATATTTTGTTGCTTGTCCTGAGTTTGGATCACGCCTGTTGCAGAATACATTCCTGTACGAGTATGCATAACCAATGCATTTTGTGGGTCTGGCGCTCTGGAAAAATTACAATGAGGTTATTTCGTAGGGTCTAAAAACATAAGGAAAAGCATAAAAATACATAAAATATATATATATAAAAAAGTAAGATCCAATCAGTGACTAGCAAACCTGTGGGTAGCACAATATGCCACTTTTCGAGTAACTGATACTCCGTTCTTCTCATGATATTGCACCTGAATGTAAGAGTACACATATAAATGTAAGTTATTAAAATTCTCAAAAAGGAACAAGGCATGAATGTGCAGGTTTAAAGCAGATGTAATAGTTTGCACTTACTTCCATATAGTTTCCTGCTTGAGCCGCACAAACAGCATGAAAGTGAGTTGCACATTTGCAACACTGTATGCATGAACCATGAGTCTGCTTACAAATAACACAAGCCTGCCATCACAAGAACGCAAACATTACCAAAAACTATAAGACATAAATTCATGATTGATAACAAAGCAAACTGTTCAATATTCAGATATCGCACAAAAGAGACAATCAGCTCCAACATAAGATAAAAGTAGCCTAGCAGTGTCAGTGCAATGTTATTGATGTTCATCTTACAGGTCTGTTCATAGACACATTGGTTTTCAAAAACCCATAGATTTATTGAGATTCCAAACTCTTGTAAGCTGAGTACAGGACGTGGTAGATTTACAATGTTCCAAAATATAAACTTGCAAGCAGATTTACTAGTTAGAAGCCCTTGCACAGATTTTCAATCATTCGCGAGTACTGCAATAAAGAAAGACAGTTTACCTTCACAAATGATATCGGCGGTATTCTGAGAATGCCAACAGCAGGTTCCATTTTTTCCTCATCTAAAAAAGCAACTTCAGGCCGAAACCAGGCACACGTGACATGAACCCATAGTATATCTATGTCAGTTGGCTTCAATGCACCACCTGCAGATGAGAAAGGTAATCAGATTTTTTAATAAAAAAATCCACTACATGAAAGGCTAGGAATGGACAACCCCAAACTTAAGCAAGGTGACCAGGTTAGGATTCATTTTGAAAAAGAAAAGGAAAGATTCGCACAGCTAACAGACTGTCTCCCATTTTTTTCACGCTCAGTATCTACTATCAAGGCTTCCAATATGGATATAATTAGCGCAAATAGAACTAGAAGGTAACTGTATTTCCTACAACAAACCACATACCTCTCACGGGACAGAGGCAACACTCCCTTTGGACATCAGGTGTTTCACAGACTCGGCAAACCCAAGAGGTAATATCAATATTTGTGGCTCCATAGCACTCTTGATGTACGGCAATTTGGCATCTGGGAATAGCCATTTTATCAGTGACTATTACATATACGAAGTATCATACCCAAAATTCGATAGCGATAAAAATTAGATTAAGCTACAGGGTAACATAAAAGTTAGAAAAAAATAAATGAAAAATTACCTGTTGCAAATAACAATTTGGTTCTCATCCGAGTCTTCAACCCAACGACATACAGCACATCTTTCAATTGTCCACTTTGCAGAAACAGGTTGGTAGGTTTCTGTATTAAGGCATCAGCTATAATGTTAGCTTCCTTTTACCAGATATTTGATATTTACTGCATAGAGATATAAAGACTGTAATCATACAAGATACATTGCTTCAGGAAGCAAGATACATACCTTGCAAGAATGAGAATATCTCTTCACTACTTAATTTACAAAGGTCGGTACCAAGTGTGCCATACTCTGCAAGCTGCCACATCAGAATCATATAAGAATATAGCAATCATGGAAGAGGGAAGATTTCAAACATTCCTCCAGTGACAAGCATTGGAAAGGATATCTCCTCTAAGAAACCAGAAAATCTTTATATTGTTAGGGGCTGTACCGACCCATTTTCCCAGTGGTGACATTGTATCCTTCACTTTTACACTACACTTCCATTTCTTGGCTTTACAACCGACATGACGTTCCCAGTCATTAAGTGTAATATTCCTTGTACGGCAGCGACCACACATGCAATGCACTCTATTCAAAGAAAACAGTTGCATCAATTAGTAACATGGAGGTTGGCACGGCATCTTAGGCAGACATGATCAGGGACGAAAGCAACTGACTTATTATGAGCCGACTTAAAAAAGTGTTATACTGAAGAATTTTGTATTCGGATAGCAAAACTTACAAATGAAGATATGGAAAGTATATTCCATCAATGCCGTTGCAAACAACAGCCAATCTTTCAGGTTGAACTTTTCTCTCTCCATTGTTCATCCTGTCCACAATTACCAACAATTTATCATAAATATGCTTGTCAAAATATCTAATGATTAGAATTTATGTTTAGGAGGCATTTTGACATACATGTTTTTCTGCTTCCCTTTTACCAGATGTGATGATATCGAATCAGAACTTGATCTGCAGTTGGGGCAGTGATACACATCATTCTCAAAGTCCTGACAGACAACAGGTTTACAAAGATAAGAAAGCCCGTAACGAATGCGTTCATGTCAAAAAAAAAATTGTCAACTAGAACTGCACTCGAAATGCTCATAAGAAATATCAAATTCAACGTGCACCAGAAAGTTACAAGCAAAGAGTAAGATATCATATTTGCTCACCCAACTTCCACTATCACGGTGGTCCCAAGTCTTCTGGCAAAGACCACAATGTTGCTTACTTGTATGCTATAACAAAAATAAAAAAGAGGGAAATGAGTTTTGTCATAATCAGCTATATCTGAAAATTGAACTTTACACAAGAAAAAAACCCGAACTATATGCAACATTACATCATTACAAACCTTGGTATAGGATTTGCAAAGAGGCCGGAGTTGAGATATAGAGCCATTTGATCTTTGGAAATGTGTTAATGGAAGAGTCATACCACATCCATCACACGGACTCGTATCCTTCTCATGAAGATCCTATACAAAGAACATGCAGCAAACAAAGAAATTCGTCAAAACTCAAAGCAGATCATCACTCGGATTCTTACAATAGAACACCCATATCGCTAATGAAGCTCAGTAAACAATGAAAAAGCATACACACAAGTGATGCAATGATGGGTCTTAATCTTGTAATAAGAGCTCTTGGAACTAACTGATATGAAAGAGTTTCACAAACAAATTACCAGAATTTGTGACTGTGAGTCCTGATCTGGGTTCAAAGTGGCAGCCTCTTCTAGTGACCTGGAACAAGTCACAGGGAAGATTCCAGAATTTGTTTCCAGAAAGTCAGGTTCCTTCTGTTTATCGACACACTCCTTTCCTTTCGGCCCACCTCCCAACGCATCTGATGACCTCAAACACTCAATATTCTCTATGTCTACTAATACAGATGTAGAAATAACATAATGACATGTCCTAGAAAAATTACTAAAACTGGAGTCGTAACTTATATCCACATCCACCAACCCCTCATCACTATCTGCTTTATCAACTTTTTTCTCTGTACTTTCTCGAACCTGACAACTTGGCCTCTTTCGACGCTCATAAACCAATTGAAAACTCCTCCTCTCGGACTTTAGAGCAACACTCACACTTTCGCACACTTTAGTCTCATTAAATTCCATAGAATCAGATTCGGAAGTGCGCGAACTGACTGGTTCGGAATCAACTAAACAAGCCAGAGGTGCGTGAACTCTATCTCTGAAAGTTGTGATCACCGGAGGAGTTACACCGGCTTCGACTGACAACCCAGCTGCATCACTGCCATCTCTTCGCATCTTCTTAGGGCTCACCAAAGCAGTTTCCTCGTCCAAGAGGGACAAAGACTCATCCTTTGTACTTCTACACCGCTTCAGGCTCGGCATTTTGACTTTCACACTCCGCTTCAAAAACATAATCCAGTGATCACTCGCATTCCACCAAAAAACCCCCCCAGCCGCCAAAACCCCAACCCCGACTGCTACTTCAGCAAACCACGTCGCAAACAAATAAACAAACACCACCAACACAGACTGACACGATCAAACGCAGAATTCAAATCGACTGACGTCTCGACTCCGCCGAAGCCGAAACCGATAACGTTTCGACTGAAAACCAGACACTTAGCAATCTTCAACAAAACCCTAACCTACCTAATGCAATTCCAGGAAAAATCAATCGACGACTGAAGCACAATCAATCGCCGTAAACACGTATAGCAATCAAAATTCAACAATCGCAATGTGGACGGGATTGAGCATCCGGAGAGCAGCGATAGTAGACAACAATCGTTGACGAGCGCGATCAGATTCTGCAGGAGGAGGAACGCGCGGGATTTCTGAGTCGGAATTTCTGAGAATTTTGGAATACGTTTTACGCCTTTGGGCAGAAGGATTTATACATAAACTTTTTTTTTTTTGATAATTTCTTCCTATTTTATTTAGGATTCTAAAAATGGATTTAGAAATAATAATAAGATAATGTGTATGGAGGATCCGATCGCGTGGCGTTTCGGGTGAGTTTTAATTAACCGGGTCGGCGGTAAAGTTTTATAACGCGGAATTGAGGGATGGAATCAAACAGGATTGGCGCGAAAAAGGAAAGTATGGCCTGGTCCGGGGCGGGTTGCGTGGCCCGGAGTTTGGAATTTGGATATTTTGTGCAAGGTCAAACTATTGTAGACCATTTTTAAAAAATAAATATGTATAGATTTGATCGTCACTCAATTTAAATAAAACTTAATCTTTCATTTGAGTTACTATTAATAAAAATGATCTTTTTAGTAATTGAGTTGTCCGCTGTTGAGAATACGTATAAAGTAGAAAGAGTTCGGTCAGACTAAGTGTCATAATTTGAATTTATTTTTTAAGGTAAAAAAGAATTCATGAATATGAGGAAGAAGAAATGTACATTATATGATTTTTTGATTCTATTAATATTATCGGTATAAAAGATAATATATGTTACGCTTTTGGGATTGGTAAAATGAAAATACAGACAACGAATCTTTTCACTAAAATAAGTTTAATCATCATAAAAACATGAATATTTGTAAATTGAAAATTGTACATTTTATAATATTGCCATTAGTGGATAAAAGAAACATGCGTAATCACTAATCAGATCAGGGATTGGAGAAGTGCAAATTCGTAAATAGAAAGAGTTCGGTCAGAACGAACGTCGTTATCTGATTATTTGTTACTGAGGTAAATTTAATCAACAGAATTCATTAATATGGGAAGAAGGACAACACATTATACGATTTTTGATTCTATTCAGGTATCGGGATAAAGGAATATATGTTACAATTTTCAGATTGGTACATGAAAATTCATAATACAAATATATTCACTAAAATAAGTTTAATCATTATAAATACATGAAGTATTTGTAAATTAAAGGATTGCACATTTTATAAATTGACATTTGTTAGTTTTATGGCATGTAGTTTGGCAAAACTTAGTATAGTTGTTCAAGCTGTTGTTCGAGTCTAGCAGAGACAACTGTCCTGGAACAAGTTGAAGCAGATGGAGTGTTTCCTAATTCAGATTAGGAAACTCAGATGACCGTTGGAAGAGTAAGGCAGTTGCACATCAATGGACAGATGTTGAAAGTTTCCAAATTTAGATTTGGAAACTTGTTTCAACCGACGTAGCACAACTTCGCCTGAAGATATTTCCAAGATCAGTTTTGGCAAGTCGGTTGCATATGGATAATCGAAGAGTTCCTTGGAGTCGGTTGCTTGCGCTTGAAGCTATCTTAGTCTAGAAGATAATCGAAGATTGCCTAATCAAGAATTGAAGATTCGAATAGAGGATTATCTACAATGGATATGCGCAATTGTTAAGGAAAGATTTCCTAAGGTTATAGGCGGTTTAGTTTAGGAATCCTAATTGCCTTAGGGTTTCCACCGCTCTATATAAGGAGGGCTAATGCTTAGGTATTAGTCAGCACTTACGGAGATATTAATCACGCTCATACTCACTGAAGGGAGGAGGAGGCTAACGGCGGTGAACTAATCGTAACTGGTTATTCACGACGCTCGTAATCGGCTGGAGAGTTAATCGTCACTGGTTACTCAAAGGCGCTTGGATTCAATCTGTGCTGGTGCTCAGCAGATTGATCGTAGAACAACACTGAAGGTACACGCACTGCTGTTCTGTTCTGCGCATTCGGGAGAAGGCGCTGATTCTCACGGAGAATCTTTTTGGTGGATACGGAGCGGGAGCAAAGATCTAGGGGGAGACCTAGAGTGCAATTGCTAGAGTGTCCGAGGCTCAGGTTGTTTAAGAGGGATTCTGTAAACGGTAATTCACGTACTCGCAATACTCAACTAATAGTGAGTTGCTATCCACCGGGCTTGGAGACGGCCCCCCAGAGTAGGCTCGTTAACGCCGAACTGGGTAACAACTTTGCGTGTCGTTTATTTTCTGCACTGCATTTAGTTTTCGCATAAGTTGTTCTTGCTGTTGTTCTGCACCCGACCAGAACAACATCTCATCTACCAGGGGAAGATTTCAATTGGTATCAGAGCAAATACTCGACACACAGAGTAAGATCCGAAGGCTGGTGAGATGGATTTAAGAGAAGAACAGAACATCACGCGACCTCCTCTACTTGAAGGAAACAAATATGGTTATTAGAGAGTACGAATGAAGGCGTTTCTAAAGTCTCAAGATGAAGCCGTTTGGGAGGCTGTTGAACAAGGATGGACGCACCCTGTGGCTACTGACAAGGAAGGGAAAGTAGGCCTTCTGGCTAAAGATATGTGGACTGAGGTTCATAAGAATGCTGAAGCGGCGAACTCTAAAGCGATGAATGCCATATTCTCAGGAGTTGATGGAAAGAATTTCAAGATGATCTCTACCTGTGAGATTGCAAAACCGGCTTGGGACATTCTTCAAACTACTCATGAAGGTACAACCAAAGTTAAAATCTCTAGAATGGAGACGGTCACATCAAAATTCGAAAATCTAAGAATGCAGGAGGACGTGACCATTGCTGACTTCAATACTCGGGTTCTCAATTTCTCTAACGAAGCATTCACCCTTGGAGCACCAATGTCCGAAGAAACGCTGGTAAGAAAGGTGCTGAGATCTCTTACAAAGCGGTTCGCCATGAAAGCTCTTGCCGTTAAAGAAGCCAATGATGTGAAAATCATGAGACTAGATGAACTAATGGGATCCCTGCAAACCCATGAAATGGATATGAATGAAGAAGACCGTCTTACAAAGGTCACTAGTATCGGTCTGAAGGCTGAAGTTGTTAAAGACAAGCCAGATGAAGCGACAGAACAACAGTATGCCATGTTTGCCAAAAACTTTGGGAAGTTTATGAGGAAGCAATACGGTAAAGGGACTGAGTCCAGTCAACTTTTTAACTCAAGGTTCCAGAAGAATGATAGAGCATATAAGAGGAACCAATCTGGAGACTCCGATCTTAACAACAAAGGCAAAGGAATCCAATGCAGAGAATGTGAAGGGTATAGACATATTCGGGCAGAGTGCATTAACACACAGAAGAAAAAGAATGCTTATGTTGTCAACTGGAGTGATAGTGATTCTGAAGGGGAGACCAACAATTTTGTTGCGCTTTCTAGCTGTGTCAACCCGGAAGAAGACCAAAACAAAGGAGAGGTGACGAAAACATTGCATGAAGATCACTCTCTCGATTCCAGCTCCAGTGACAATGAAGAAATTACTGACGAGGAAATTGCCAACAACTACAAAGAATTATATCAACAATGGTTGGTTGAAGTCGAGCGAAAAACAAAACTTCAGAACTCTCTGGGAGATCTAACAGCAGAAAAGGAGAAGCTCAAGGAAGAAGTTGCCACCTTGAAACTGAAACATCAACAGACAATCACTGATCTCAAAGCACAGTTGATTGAAGCAAAAAACGAAAGAGCAGAGCTAATGTCTCAAAAGGCGGAGTTGCTGGCAGTTATTTCATCCCTAAAGCTTCCGAGTGAAGAAAAACAAGGAGATCGTTCAGAAGTCACGGATGACCTAAAGCGAGAAAATGATGCTCTAAAAAGAAGAGAGGTAAACCTTATTAATATTGTGGATGCCCTCAAATGTGAAATTGAAACAGACAAACTTGCTCATGAGGAGACAATAGAGGAGCTGAACAACTTGAAAAAATTAGTCAAAATGCTGAATTCCGGAACAAAAGATCTAGACTTCATTCTGGGAGCGCAACGGGTAGGTGGCGGTCACAAAGGTCTTGGATTCACAGGTGGATTGAGCTCTGGAAAAACGACTTTTGTCAAAGCCGAGCCACAACTGCAACTTGTTCCAGCTGAACATGGTTCTCAAAGAAATACTTTTGTTAAGCCTCGACCGCAAGTTGTTCCTGCTAATCTTCACCCACGAAGAAAAGCATCTCCGTTTCCCACATGGTATCCCACAAGACAGCAAGACAGGCGAAGATGTTTCTATTGCAATCAAGTGGGACACATCAAGGCAAGGTGTCATAAATTCCATATGACTATCAGAAAGATGAAACAAGTTCAGAAACCGCATATGAAGCAAGTTTGGAGGATAAAGCAAAAAAGTGAAGTTTGTTACGTTGCTTTTAGTTCTACTTGTCATCTGAAAAGAGAAAGGTGGTACTTTGACAGTGGGTGTTCAAGACACATGACTGGCAACTCTGAGTTTCTGACCAATATAGAGGAGACCAAAGGAATTCGAATGTGACATTTGGTGATGGAGGAGAAGGCAGGGTCATTGGAAAAGGAATTCTAAATGTTCAAGGCCTGCCCAGATTGAAAGAAGTGTTGCTTAGAGAGCATCATGTTCAATTCACACAAGATGAGTGTGTGGTGTTAAACAAGAATAATGAACCAGTTCTCTCTGGAAGAAGGTCATCGAACAACTGCTACCTCCTGAACCTTGGTAAACCCAATGCTAAAACAACATGTTTACTGAGTAAAACTGAAGAGATGAACTTATGGCATCAGCGAATGGGTCATGTGAATCTAAGAACGCTACAGAAGATTGCTTCAGATGGTCTTGTTCGCGGCATACCCAAAGTTCAAGGAGAGCTGAGCATTGTTTGTGAAGACTGCCAAATTGGAAAACAAATCAAAGTTCCACACAAGAGCACTACTCAGATTAATACAAGTAGACCCCTGGAGCTGCTTCACATTGATTTAATGGGGCCTATGCAAGTGGAAAGTTATTCAGGGAAGAGGTACGTTCTTGTGTGTGTTGATGACTTCTCTAGGTTCACCTGGTCTAGCTACTTGCGAGAAAAGTCAGATGCTGTCCAGACGTTTGTACTATTATGCACTCGACTGGAACGTGAAAGAGAAGTTAAAGACGAGCATATAATAAAGGTTCAGAGTGATCATGGAAAAGAGTTCGAGAACGCTGCTCTTGCTGACTTCTGCTCAAAACGGGGGATAACTCAACAATTTGCTTCGCCTATCACACCACAACAGAATGGAGTTGTTGAAAGGAAGAATCGAACCATTCAGGAGATGGCGCGTGTAATGCTTCATGCAAAGAAGGTTCCTTTAAAGTTTTGGGCGGAAGCCATGAACACAGCATGCTACGTCATTAACCGTGTCATGATTCGATCCGGAACAGAGAAGACATGCTACGACTGTGGAAAGGTAAAAAACCTATGGTCAAGTACTTCCATATCTTTAGAAGCCAGTGCTTCATTCTTAGAGATCGTTAGTATCTGCAGAAGCTGGACCCTAAAAGTGATGAAGGGATCTTTCTAGGATATTCCACTAACAGCAGGGCATACCGTGTCTACAACAAACGCTCTGGAGTCGTCATGGAATCTATCAATATTGTTGTACAGGACATTGTCCCAGGAGTTTCTGAGACAAATGCTACATATGATGATGATGTCCCACCTCATCCTGAACAACCTGCAGTCACATCTCCCGACAAAGAAATCGTCACTAATAAAGATCCAGAGCATTCTGCGTCAAATGACCATCAATCAGATGAGGACGTTGATACAGAAACTGCTCCGACACCCCCTACATCTCCAAGTGTCCTACATCCTTCAAGAGCTGTTGAAAAGTATCATCCCGTCAGTGAAGTGATTGGTAATCCCACAGATTGCATACAAACTCGAGGTAAACAAGTTAACTTTCGTCAATTGGCTGGTTTTACCTGTTTCATATCCACTATTGAACCCAAGAACATCAAAGAAGCCATCAATGATGAATACTGGGTTGTCGCCATGCAAGAAGAACTCGGTGAATTCCAGCGGAATGATGTTTGGGACCTTGTTCCACGCCCGGATAGTGTGAACGTTATCGGGACAAAATGGATTTTCAAGAACAAGTCGGACGAACACGGAAACATCACCAGAAACAAGGCGCGACTCGTGGCTTAAGGCTACACTCAGATTGAGGGAACAGACTTTGATGAGACTTTTGCTCCGATTGCTCGTTTAGAAGCCATTTGACTACTTCTTGCTCTTGCCTGTCACCTTAAGTTCAAGTTGTTTCAGATGGATGTCAAGAGTGCATTCTTAAATGGGTTGCTGAATGAAGAAGTATTTGTGGCTCAACCAAAGGGTTTCGAAGATCCTCATCATCCCGACTATGTGTACCGCCTCAAGAAGGCTCTCTATGGTCTCAAACAGGCACCCAGAGCATGGTATGAGAGGCTTACTGAATTCTTAATCAACCATAGCTATGTGCGCGGGGGAGTAGACAAGACATTGTTTGTGAAACACACAGGGTCAGATTTTATCATTGCTCAAATTTACGTTGATGATATTGTCTTTGGCTCAAGCAATCAGAAGCTGGTACACAAATTCGTCCAACAAATGAAGAGCGAATTTCAGATGAGCATGGTAGGAGAGATGTCTTATTTCCTGGGCTTACAAGTCAAACAGAAGGCGGATGGCATCTTTATTTCTCAAAGCAAATATGCTAGGAACCTGATCAAGAAGTTTGATCTCGAAATAGCAACGCACAAGAGAACCCCTGCTGCAACTCATGTGAAGGTTACGAAGGATGAAGCTGGTCCAAAGGTTGATCAAACTTTGTACCGAAGTATGATTGGGAGTCTTTTGTACCTAACAGCCAGCAGACCGGACATTGCTCATGCCGTCGGAGTCTGCGCCAGATATCAAGCCAATCCCAAGGAAAGTCACCTGATGAATGTGAAGAGAATTATCAGATATGTCTGTGGAACAGCCGACTATGGGCTGTGGTACACTAAGGATACTAACTCTTGCTTAGTAGGCTATTGAGATGCAGACTGGGCTGGAAATGCAGAGGATTGCAAAAGTACGTCCGGAGGATGTTTCTTTCTTGGAAACAATCTGGTCTCTTGGTTCAGTAAGAAGCAGAACAGTATATCTCTTTCCACTGCCGAAGCCGAATATATTGCGGCCGGGAGTTCTTGCACCCAGATGTTATGGATGAAACAGATGCTAGAAGAATATAGAGTAAAACAAGATATGATGACTCTCTACTGTGACAACATGAGTGCCATTAACATATCCAAGAATCCTGTGCAACATTCCAGAACAAATCATATCGACATCAGGCATCATTTCATTCGTGAACTTGTTGAGAAAAAGACAATCATCTTGACCCACGTATCAACTGAGAAGCAGTTGGCGGACATCTTCAAAAAAGCCTTGGACAATCTTCAGTTCGAGACACTTCGATCCTCACTGGGTCTGTGTGTCGTTGACAACTAAGTTGTTCCAGTTCAAGGTAGTCAACGGAGCATACGCGTCTTATATATAAAAGGTTGACTCATAAGGTCGAGCGAACGGCTCGAATACTGGAATTGACGAGGAGGTATTGTGGTGGTTGGTTGCAAAGGTTCTTTTTGGTGCTCCCTTGTCAATTTGTGGCAAAAAGGGGGAGTAGTTTCGGAGTTTGAAAGCTCCTTAAAAGATTCAGTTGTGCTTGGAATGTTTGTATGCTGAGAGTTTGAAATCTCTTTAAAAGATTCATCGTATACTTAATTTTTGTTCGGAGTTTGAAATCTCCTCAAAGATTCAAGTCAGTAGCTTAGCTAGTAGCACAGCTTGGGAGTTTGAAATCTCCTCAAAGATTCAACTGTAATAGTAGTACAGGTAGATTTCAGTAGGTAGTTTTGCCAAAAATGCCAAGGGGGAGATTGTTAGTTTTATGGCATGTAGTTTGGCAAAACTTAGTATAGTTGTTCAAGCTGTTGTTCGAGTCTAGCAGAGACAACTGTCCTGGAACAAGTTGAAGCAGATGGAGTGTTTCCTAATTCAGATTAGGAAACTCAGATGACCGTTGGAAGAGTAAGGCGGTTGCACATCAATGGACAGATGTTGAAAGTTTCCAAATTTAGATTTGGAAACTTGTTTCAACCGACGTAGCACAACTTCGCCTGAAGATATTTCCAAGATCAGTTTTGGCAAGTCGGTTGCATATGGGTAATCGAAGAGTTCCTTGGAGACGGTTGCTTGCGCTTGAAGATATCTTAGTCTAGAAGATAATCAAAGATTGCCTAATCAAGAATTGAAGATTCGAATAGAGGATTATCTACAAGGGATATGCGCAATTGTTTAGGAAAGATTTCCTAAGGTTATAGGCGGTTTAGTTTAGGAATCCTAATTGCCTTAGGGTTTCTACCGCTCTATATAAGGAGGGCTAATGCTTAGGTATTAGTCAGCACTTACGGAGATATTAATCACGCTCATACTCACTGAAGGGAGGATGAGGCTAACGGCGGTGAACTAATCGTAACTGGTTATTCACGACGCTCGTAATCGGCTGGAGAGTTAATCGTCACTGGTTACTCAAAGGCGCTCGGATTCAATCTGTGCTGGTGCTCAGCAGATTGATCGTAGAACAACACTGAAGGTACACGCACTGCTGTTCTGTTCTGCGCATTCGGGAGAAGGCGCTGATTCTCACGGAGAATCTTTTTGGTGGATATGGAGCGGGAGCAAAGATCTAGGGGGAGACCTAGAGTGCAATTGCTAGAGTGTCCGAGGCTCAGGTTGTTAAAGAGGGATTCTGTAAACGGTAATTCCTGTACTCGCAATACTCAACTAATAGTGAATTGCTATCCACCGGGCTTGGAGACGGCCCCCCAGAGTAGGCTCGTTAACGCCGAACTGGGTAACAACTTTGCGTGTCGTTTATTTTCTGCACTGCATTTAGTTTTCGCATAAGTTGTTCTTGCTGTTATTCTGCACCCGACCAGAACAATATCTCATCTACTAGGGGAAGATTTCAACATTAATGGATAAAAGGAACAAGTATAATCGAATCACGGGGTCGGTGATGTGACAATTCATAATACCTAACATAAAACTTTTTTATTATAGTAAGTTTGCTAATTTCAAGTGATAGTTGAGTTGGTTGAACACTTGTCTTGCAATAGCAGGGTCAAGGGTTTGAACCCCATCGTGACATTTTCCTTTCCATAATTTTTGTGGAGGGGTGTTTTCGTTCTCGTGGATGTGTTCTTCGTCCTGCCTCGGCGATGACTTGTCCGTCCCTTGTGGACGTGTTGTGTCATGCGGTGCAGGTGTTGCTTGCTTCGCCGGTCTTCATGGTTGCATGTAGGTTGGAGGTGCTTGTTCGCTAGTCGGTTTTCAAGATAAGAGGTGTCTTATGGTCTGTGCTTCAGTGGTGGATTCAAGTATCAATCCGGGAGGATGCCTTGCGTGGCTCGTGATCCAAGTGATTCATATGTACCCGAGTTAACAAGTACTCATGTAATATGTTTAATAATGTATTCATGTAGTGCTTGAGTTGTATGAGATGTAAACACAATAAAAAAAACCTTAACATCTTAGAATGTTTTTCATTTTAAAAAAAATGTAGAAATGGAGGTGCAATATTTTAACAATTTTTGAGAAATGATATATTTTGAATTATCGGAAGGCTTAAATGAATTTTTTTTATAGTGGGTGGATACAACAACTAGGAACAATACAATGCATACGAGCTATATCATCTAGTACATATATATATCAATCTTCAAAGCTCTTAGCAAGGTATCCTGATCAGATCCGCAAGCATCTGTTACATCTTTCAACTAATAAAGCGCAGGCCACATTTGTCACATTTACCATAAATCCGCACACATCCACCCAAATCATCTGTACATCTTTGACACTTGGAGCTCAAGCCGGACACCTTTACCGCACATCTCCACGAGGGAGGAAGAACACATCACGCGCGAGGCGTGAAGAGGAAGGCATCCACGATGGATGTAGGAAGAATCCACGAGCGAGGCGGGACAATGAAGAGTACAAGGAAAAGGAAGGAAGAACATTGGTGGCTCCGGAATTCGAACCCAGGGAGTAGGGGTGAGCAGGACCCGTCCCAACCCGGTTGAAATTTGGACGAATATGAACCTAGCCCTGTACTAAATAAGTCGGGTTCGGGTTTGTCATCGGGTTACCCGTCCATATTGATATCCAATAAAATAAGATCTAATAACTTTTATAGTTAAATTTTAAAATAAAAATGTTTTAGAAAGGACTTCAACCTGAGTCTAATCTTAGAATGAGTAATATCAACAGTGTTATAAGTCTACTTGATGTCTAATTTTAGCTACTTGATATTAGAATGGACTTCCCACTGAGACTTTTGAGGCTATTTTGTTTAACCTACTTGATATTTATATTATATATCTATTTTTGTGACGAGATTGGGTTATCATATACGACTCGGTCAATATTTAATGTCGGGTTCGGGTTAAACTAAGTGACCCGATCATTATTTCGGGTCGGGTTAGGGACGAACCAAATCCGTCCTAACCCGTCCCACGATCACCCCTACCAGGGAGTAAGGATCCAACCATCTTAAGCTGAACTCCTTAACCAACAAGCTGGGCTGGTCCTGAGATTTTGAGGGCCCATGGACAAAAAAAATTGGGCCCTAATAAAATAAAAATGATTTGTATTTGTTACTTATCAAAAAAAATCTAAACCGATTATGTATGTTTTTTTACTAATTTTTAATTTGCACTAAAATTTGGGCTTTTATTTTCAGCCCAACAACTAAATTATCAGTATTGTGTGGTTGTTTATCAGTTTTTATTTATTTATTCAAAGTAAGCAAATAACATATAGTTATATATAACAAAATTTAAAAAAAAATGGACCCCTTATGGCAGATGGGCCCTTGGCTTTGTCCAAACTAACTTCAACATGAGATCCGGCCCTGCCAACAAGCCACCACCCTGTTTGCTGGAAGGGTGAAATGAATTGTTAAACATCAAAATCTCATATTATGAACGTATCAATAATGATCGGAGCGGTTCAAATGAGTACGAATCATCATTAAGATCCATTGAATTGGATTAAATTATTTCCATGCATGAAATCAAATACGTTTGGATCAAATTATCCAAATGTACTATATTGTTTTTTTGAATTTTGTCACTTTGTAAATCTCATTTTTTTTATAGGGAAAATGACAAAATGGAGGTATGAACTACCACTCAATGATAAATTACGGTCCGAACTATAAAAATTGACAATTAAGAGCATAAGTTCAAAACTAACTGACGACGTCAATTAACACAGTTAGCTCATGGTGGCTGCGTGGCTGGAGACAACATTAACCTCTAAGTCGGTGTGCCATTTCCGATCTCCAACTCTTCATCAGTATCCCAATCAATCTGATACAATTCCTCACATGAATCATTCCCTGCCTGGAAAATTGGATTCCAAAAATCAATCTACATTTACATATTATAACAACTGAGCTCATGAGATTAAAAACCTGGGGAAGTACCATTTCCAGATTCGCAAAACAACCTCGGTGGTGATTACATTATCAGAATGAGGCGAGAAAAACACCAACATTTTGAAACCTCTAGAATCGTGATGTATAAAACTATACAATGTGACCTGCAGGGAAGAGACACCAAGCTCAACCCTTCCTTTCTCCTGGAATGTGATCTTCGTCCCCTTCTTCCACCCTGGCTTGACCTCAATCCTTTATACAGCTCCTCGAGACTACAAGGAAGGTTGTTCTCAAATGACAGGTGCCTTGCGCGGTCCTTGACTGGCGGCTCTAGCGCATCGCCAAACAAGCTAAAGATGTCATCACTGAAGATGCTACTACTGAACCTCTGAGCACCACCACCACCTCCACCCATCCCTCTCTGAATGGGCTCGAAGATCCGAAAAATTCAGCAAAAATATCATTTGCATTCCTCAGATTAAATCTGAACATTATCGGCCCATCTCCTGTTTGGAAATACGTTGCTCCACCTGGCCCTTCTTGTTATTCGGATTCTTATCAAGATGCCACTTGACAAGCGTATTTTTAACCCTTTATAGTCGTCAAGTTATGAGTTTTAGGGGTTTAATTGCAGTAAAACAAAATTTATAACCTTGGTAAGCCAAGGGTCGATCCAAGGAACAGACGTGTGTGAATACCAGTTAACAGGTGACCTATTTAGCTATTCCGATTTACAAGAGGTTTTGATGTGATGAGCAACAAAGCAGCAGAAATTAAATGTGCAAAAAATAAATGGTTTGTACTTGATCAGAAAAAGAATTCCATAATCATACTTCACCCGTGTCAACCCTACTAATCATGCAATCATGTCACGTAAATTCATCATGCTATAGAATATGGAAATAACCCAAAATAACACTAGACAAGCCGTCCATCCACGGATCATTGTCTAGATTAATCTCAATCGTTGAACGCCGCCCATCCACGGATTATCAACGATCTCGATTTATTAAACTTAAGGTTTTTCAGACGAAAGTCAACTTTCCTATTAATTCACGTACTACCATTGTAGCTACCATGACTTAATATCAATTTCATTCGATTCCGATTAATACCTAGGACCCATTCATCTTTTGGTAATTAACCTAAATACGTTCTAGCATGCAAACATCCCATTCAATGTAAAACTTGCAAGAACGATAAAATTAAGCACAATGAAATTGAATATTCGAATCGCATAAATAACAACGTTTAATCGATCACATGAGAGTTGGGTACATAGCACGGGATCTGTAGGATCCCAGAATAAGAAGACTACTCACTACTCATGGTAAGTTAACCAAAAGTAGTGTTGATAAAAAGATTAAGGAAGAGGAAACCGTAATGACGCGGGTGCTCGTTGAATCCTTCGATCTCTCGTGATGAACTCTGTCTTCTCTCCCAAGTTAGGGTTTTTCTTCTCCAAATAAGCACACCCTTTAATCTGGTCGAAATCCTCTTTTTATAGCCCGAATTTCCATAATTATCTAAAGTCGAAATTAGGAAAGTCCCATGACACCTTAACTGTCACGGGATGTCACGGGACTCAAAGATGTCGTTGCCACAGCCAAGTCCCATGACAGCAGGGAGTGTCATGGTACCTGACTTCCGTTGCCTTTGTGGAGGTCTAAATCTTCGAATCTGATCTTGGTATCAACTACAAAGTTGTAGCCCTTTGAATTAGCTTTCCAACAAGCTAAATTTCGACTCATTTGGACACCATATGCGCTCTAGGCATGCAAAATACGTCGCAAAGGTCCGTCTGCCTTGTTTTGTCCTGTTTTTGCCCAAATCTTCACCAAATGCTTTGCTTTGCTTCGGATCAATCCAAAAGTATTAGGTATGTGATATACGACCTGAAACACTAGAGATGAGGTTAAATAATGACAATTTACCGGAAGAACAAGTGATATCCTTCATCGTATGGAGCAATTAACTAGTCGAAATCTCGACTGATCACCACTTCATCGTCAGCTTCCGACACGCTTTCTTTGAATCATCATCAGTAGCGTTTTTCTCCACCTGTAAAATCTTGTAGTAATCGTCTAATCGACCCCCATATCGTCCTCGTTCTCTTTCTCTTCGTCTTCCCAATTAAAAAATAAGATCGAAATAAAAATGAAAACTAAATCGATGTGCAAACCTACGGATAGAATCGATCGACGGAAGTTGGAATTTACAGAGCTTGATTTAAGTTAGTGTGTTAATTGATGGAATTTTGTCAATCGACTGATGAGGAATTGGAAATCGGAAATGGAACACCGATCGACTGGCGACTTCGAGTTAATATTGTCTCCGGTCACCATGAGCTAACTGTGGTAATTGACGTCGTTAGTTAGTTTTGACTTTATGCCCTTAATTGTCCATTTTAATAGTTCGAACCGTGAATTGTCATTTGGTGGTAGTTTCATACCCTCATTTTGTCATTTTTGCTTCTTTTTTTTATATATTTAAAGATGCAGATTTGGTCAAAGTTCCATTTGAGCTCTCATATTAATCAGTGCTTTGAATAATAAGTTGTGAGATTAGCTAATAATCCTAATGTACGTCTAGAGCAAGACTTGGCAAGTCGATCTAGTGCTCCCCCTTGTAATCTAGGTCTAGGATAGAGCTGGGTTTGGAGTGGAGCTGCCTGGAAGAGAAGCTGAGGAGCAGGAGCAAATCTGGGACTGCAGCAAGGCTAAACGGTGACGTTTTGCAGGAGACGGAAAGCTGAGTTTGAGTTTGAGAGCCAAACGAGGTCGTTTGCTCGAGGCGCGAAAGTCAGGTAAGTGGAACGCTGTCGTATGCTTGAGCGCGGGAGTTCTGAGTTCAGGACGAGACGTCGTCGTTTGGACAACGACTTCAGTCTCAAGTGAAGCGGTACCGTTTTGGGCTAGCGCGGAAGGAAATCAAATTCGACGGAAGCTATGTCGTTTTGGACATAAACTCAGCTGGACTACTTAAGCTCGAGTTCTGCAGATTCTAGGGTTTATCTGATTAAGATTTGGGGCTTTTGCGATCCGAAGCGATTCTTGGAAGCGAACGTGAAATTGAAGCTTGCGACGACCTTGCCATCCATCTGCGATCGTTCTGGTGTTCGGTTGATATTCAACTCGAGGCTTTGAAGCGCTGCATCATCGAGTCTGCTTCATCATCGCATCTAAGGAGTCCGGCTATTCTGGACGAGTTTCGACGCTGCGCAGTTTCTCTCTGCTATTCAGGGAAGTCTACTGACTCAGATTAAGGTGTAGTCGTGATTGATTGGGGTCGGGTAATCGTGCAGGTAGATTTAGACCATGTCTTGCATATAGGATAGTAGTGTGTAATCCGAAATACCAAAGCGCATAATAATATAGTTCTTGGGTCTCTAAGAGGCTCAATCTTGGGGATTTAGGCATTGCCGAACCCCGTTACATCATTTGTCATTAGTCTAGAACTTTCCGCAAATTGTTCTGCAAATTGACTAATTGACCTAAGTGAATTAAGAACTTGAATTGTGCCTTAGTGTTTTGTGATTGAATTAAGTAAGCAAGTGAACCTTGTTATTACATAAGTCTCTCCCTATTCGTCTATGGTTTTTATTTCCCAGCAGAAGCATCCTACGCGTGGTATTGTTCCCTTCGGTAAACTCAAGATATAGTAAAGGAGCTTGGTATAATTACAAAGACTTGAAGGGAAAGGCGATGATATCTGCAAAGAATAAAATAATTTTAGTGAAAAATGACTTGTTATTGATAATAGTTAGCATGAAGAGCGATCAAATGAGGCAGGGCGTGGTAGAATGAGGCAGTGAGGCACGATCTCGGCCGTCCATCTAACCTTCGTGCATCTGAGGCGCGCCACGTGTCCAAGAGTTGCGTTCACACTACTTTTGACAAAAGTAGTGTGAACGCAAATGGCGGCTGTGACACATGGCTTCGCCACGTGCGTCCGATCAAGTCGATCAACAATTCGGATCGTGCCTCACTGCCTCATTCTTACAACCCTGCCTCAACCGAGTGCTCCCCTAGTTAGCATTCTATAAATGTACATGACAAATAAAAGAAAACTTCTAAAGTCAAAATATATAGCAAAATATCAACAACATAGTATATATAACAACTTACCATAGACAACAACATGAAATTATATATTAATATATCTCTAATAATATCGGAGAGGAATGAGAACTAATCCGTAATATAACTGAAGACATTCATAAAACTGCATTTTTGCAGCTGATTTACTTTGCTTTCTTGATCATATCGTCAGAGCCATTTTCTTGTTGAGCTAGCAGGACAGCTTGCTTGATGACGTTAAGTGACTCCTCCAAATCGTCACACAGCCGACGCGGATCAGGAACAGCGCTCTCATCAACCGCTACGGCAAACGTAAGCTTGTCCACATAGCTCACCACATGAATCAACAGCCCCTACATAATCACAATATACCTGCTTATTATTAACCACAATAGCAATAATGTGACATCAATAGCTTGATAAAACCAGATGAAACCAAGCAGCAGGATGACTTACAGTGGGAGCTCCATGACAACTGGTTGCAATGTAACCAATTGGATACCCAAACATAGAAATCTCTTCACGGGGGCCAATCATGTTCGAAAAGTATACACTCATGTTCCTTGAAAACTTCACCGCCTGATATTCACAATTTAATATTTAATGCAGAGTCAAAATCAGGTGCAAACTACAAATTGACGAATTATGGTATACTTCCTGCAAACTATCACTACGCCATTTGGTCGCTTATGTAACATATTTTGTGACAGTGACATAAGAGACAGTCGCATAAGTATCCTTAGGTGACTGAGTAATACAGGTCTGTGACACAACAAACTTAATACGACTATATCTTATGTCGCACACATAAGTTAGTTACATAAGGAATCTTACGCGACAGGAGTTTAAGTCACATGACTAACTCCGTTGCTTAAAGTATCTTAGGCGACACAATCTTATGTCACATGACTCACTCTGTTACTTAAAGTATCTTATACGACTCCATCTTATGTAACTGAACCGATGTAAGACGTATAAGTGCCACATACAATATCCGGATTTGAAAATCGTTGACTGTACGGGAGTTGACCGTGCCTTACCCGCATTAAAGAAGATAGGTGCAGCTTAAAGTATCTTAGGCGACTGATATATTCAAAGTGGGTCGAATAAGTGAACCGCATTAAATGAACGAAGATCAACTTCATCACCCACTTTTTCTTACTCCTTTTCTCTGGTTCTTCTCACCCACGGCTGAACCCACCTTTGGAGCTCCATAGCCGGCGAACACATTCAGGTATGCACAGAAATTGTAATTTGAGTTCGTTTTTAGTAGTGATTAATAGGTTTGGCATTAGTTTTTGTAATTTCATGAGTTCGTATTTGCTTGGCCGGCATAGCTCATAAATTCCATCGTGTTGAGTTCCTCCTCGATCTGTAGCTCTCCCAGCCGTGCTTGAGCTTGAGACGATGCATTCACAGTGATTAATGTTTTGTGTTTATTGTTTATGAAGGTGGTTTTGAACATGGACAAAAGTTGGACGATGTTACAAAGGGGTGATCAACGATACATTAAAGGGATTGTTGAGTTTTGTGATTTTGCTAAACAAAATGGAGAAAATACCCACTTATGTCCTTGCAGAAGATGCTTGTTGGTTAGAGGACGAATTCCATCAAAAGAGATGTTTGTGCATTTGATCAATTATGGGTTTATGAACGGTTACACTACTTGGACATCACATGGTGAACAGAGTAACGAACTTTCAGCGTTTGCATTGAGACAACAATGGCTTGTTGATCAGAATCATGGAGAATCAAGTAGTGGTGGGACGATGCATCATGATCAAACAAACCCAACCATAGAGATGATTGAAGATCAGTTTCGTTTTAGACATTTGGATGAAGAGGATGATAATATGAATATGAATTCATTTGATGATGATTCAGAGAGTTGGAGGGCTTATGAAAGCTATCGCAATCTTATAGGCGAAGCACAGACTCCTCTGTACAGAAATTGTGAGAAATATGTTCTTGAAACAATTCTGAGGGCAATGCAAATGAAAGTGGAGAGTCGATTGTTGGACAAAGGGTTTAACAAAATGCTGAAAATCACGAAAGAAATTCTTCCTCCCGATAACATCTACCCTGGTTCTTATAAAGATGTTAAAAAAGTTTTGAAGAGCATTGGTTTGGGGTATGAGACCATCCATGCTTGCGAGCATGGATGTATATTATACTACAAAGAGTTTCAACATCATGTTATTTGCCCAGTCTGTGGTGAGCCAAGATACGCGCAGCGTGGTAGTAGAAGCGACGTTCCAAAGAAGACGGTGAAGTATTTCCCTTTGACTCCAAGATTGCAGCGCTTGTATATGACACCACACACTGCAGGGCAAATGCGATGGCACGCTGTAAGAAAGGTTAATGTTGATGAGTATATTCGACACCCTGCAGATGGGGAATCATGGAAAACATTTGACAAGGACTATCCTGAATTTGCAAGTGAGATTAGAAATGTGAGACTTGGATTAGCAACTGACGGTTTTAATCCTTTTGGAGCATCGGGCCTCTCTCACAGCACATGGCCTATTGTTCTTATTCCTTAAAATTTGCCACCCCATATATGTATGAAGAAGGAGATGAACATACTTAGTATGTTGATTTCGGGACCAAAGTCTCCTGGAAAGTGCTTAAATGTTTTTATGCGGCCTCTTATTGATGAGTTGAAGGAGTTATGGGAACAAGGTGTTTGTACATATGACCGGCATGATGGGTCATCCTTCACTATGAAAGCAGCTGTTTTGTGGACTATTAGTGACTTCCCAGGTCTAGGGATGTTGGGAGGCCTTAAGACAAAAGGGTACAAAGCATGTCCTTCATGTCTAGATGAAATTGATGCCACCCATCTTTTTGGAAGGATGTCATATCAGGGACACGGAAGATGGCTACCAAAAGATCATTCTTGGAGGTTTGCAGCAAATAGATTTAATGGGAAGGTTGAGTCTAGGGATCCACCCAAATTGCTATCGGGACCTGAAGTATTCCATCAGCTTATGAGTCATGAATACCCCACTTTGAGCTTACATCCACAGTTTAAGCCAAGAGCTACAAGTGAGAAGCTGTGTTGGACACATGTGTCTTCATTTTACGAGTTACCTTATTGGCATACATTGATTCAGCCATACTCACTTGATGTGATGCATATTGAGAAGAACGTTTTTGATAATATAATTGGCACGGTTCTTGGACTTGAAGGGAAGACCAAGGATGATATAAAGGCAAGAAAAGGGTTGGAAGAGCTAGGGGTAAGAAGAAAGTTGTGGTTTAAGCCAACAACCTCTGGGACTTCGAGAAAAGAGAAGGTGAGTAAGGCACCTTACACTGTCACTCCGAGTGAGAAATTGGAGATCTTAGAACTGATCAAAGATGTTAAGTATCCATCTGGATATGCAGGAACCTTAAAGAGTAAGATTAATCTCGACGACAAAAAGTTTATAGGCTTGAAGACACATGACTGTCACGTTATGTTACAGCGGTTGTTGCCAGTTTGTATTAGACCTTATTTATCCCCAAATGTAATTAGCCCTCTTATAGCACTGTCGCACTGGTTTCGGAGACTCTGTTGCAGAGAGTTTGAAAAGGAAGAGGTGCATCGACTGAAGGTCGACATAGTTCACATTCTGTGTCAGTTAGAGCGCATTTTTCCACCGTCTTTCTTCACAATTATGGTACATCTCATGGTCCACTTACCGGATCAGATTTTGCTTAAGGGCCCGGTACACTATAATTGGATGTACCCCATGGAAAGGTAATTTATTTACATTTTAGACATATATATAGTTATGTGTGATCAAACTAATTTAAATGTACTTTATTTTTATTGCAGGCAGCTTGGTCAATACAAGAAGTACGTGAGGAACACGCGGTATCCGGAAGGTTGCATTGCTGAGCAGTATGTGGCCCAAGAATGTGTAATGTATTGCAAACTGTACATGGGGGAAATTGGGGACAAATCAGATCATGAGGAGGTTGAGGAAGATTATTGGAACATATCAGTTGTTTCACACGTCATAAAGCCTATGGGTTACCTTAGAAGGATGCAGTTCGACAACAATGCCATCGATGTCATGCACTAGTGTGTCATGGAGAATTGTGAGGAGGCCAGAGAATATATTAACAGACATGTTGACATTTTCCATCGTACAAATCCTAATGGTGACAATGATTCAAGAATTGATGATTTCCATTCACATTTTCTTGATTTGGTAAGCACTTGTGAATCATATATATTTGTTGAATGCTACTTTTAACTATGTACAGATCCGTAATGAATTAATTGTTTATGTACACAGATGGTTGAATTAAGCAATGAAGGAGATGCCTCATATTCCAGAGAGCTTCACATCCTTGCTTGCAAACCACAGTTTCATTCTTGTTACACACATTGTATCGTGAATGGCCTAAAATTTGTTGTTTGGGATAGGGACCAAGGTTTAAAGACCCAAAACAGTGGAGTTATGGTTCTAGCCGGTAAGAAACTATATTTTCTAAATGTTAATTAAGTCGTACATGTGTTGTCGGCATTTCATTCATTTAAAATAATCCGATATTTTGTTACCTTTTCCGGAAATGTTAAGTACTACGGGGTTCTTCAAAAGATCATCGAACTTAAGTATGCTGAAGGACTACCGGTAATCATCTTCCAATGCAAGTGGTTTAACACCGATCCGATAGAGGGAAATATTAAGGTGGATCATGGAATAATCTCGATTGACACTTCATCCACTTGGTATAACGATGCTCCTTATTGTCTTGCAAAACATGCACAACAAGTGTTCTATGTGGAAGATCCAAAATTCGGAGATAATTGGAAAGTTGTCAATGTCGTTGCTCAAAGAGGTACTTATAGCAGTTCTTGCATAGATACGAATGACGACGATGAAAGTACACAAGTTCCAGACGAAGCGTACCAAGAAGATGATATAACAAACATACCCACAGTATACATGTACAATGATATTGATCATGAAGATGAATATGACGATGGGTGGGAGCTGCCAAGAACAAATCCTGCTTTATACTATGACTTCGACTCACAAACTGATCATGATGCTGCTGTGGAGGATGAAGATGATGAAGAAGGTGATTTTCAAGAAGATGAAGAAAGTGAAGTAGAAGAATACCAAAGTGATCATGAGGGAAGTGATGAAGTTGATGATGAGGAGTATGGGGATTATCAATCTGATTAGTCAATGTGCTTCAGTATATTTTGGATGTGTAAGTTATGAAATGTTTTATGTTTCGTGGTGTAAGGATTGATAGATGTATTTTGTATTTTGAAGGAATCTGTTTGAACTTAGGCGACTGAGTTTATACAAATCAGTCACTTATGAGACCCGCAGTATTAGGTGGGAAAATTATTTGCCTGAGCGGGACTTGTGAAAATTTTTGGACAAAATTATATTTTTCAAATTCGGAAGTAACAGCCTTATGTTACTGATACAGTTTCTCCGTCGCCTAAGAAAACCAGCATCTAATCCGTACACGTGTCCTACACAGTTCGACGTGTTGGAAGGTAAACAATATTGTCTCATTTTACTTAGGGTTTTCACCCATCTTCTTTTCATTCCACACATACTGCCGCATCTCTCTCCACTACTTCATCTGCTATCAAACTCTCCGCGCGTCAATGCCTCCGAAGAAGAAGACCCTCGGGGATGTCGTCGAAGCCTGCAGCAACCGTCCAATGAAGTTGTGTTCGCCTGCTAAGAGGAAGCCGGCCAAGGTACACACGCCAGAGCCGGCAGCGAAGAGAGGAGCGGTGACGAAGACGATGAACCTTGCGGAGGCGGTGACGAAGACGAAAGCTGCCAAACCACAGAAACCGCCGCGCAAGGAGGCCACTACTCCTAAGAAGAATGTTAACGTTGTTGAGACAACGACTGATCCGCCACGCATGGAGGCCACTACTCCTAAGAAGAAAAGTAAATCCATCCAACTCCAACTCCGTCGAAGCCCTAGATGTTCCTCGAAGCTCCGAGTACACAAACCTACCACTGATGATATACCACCAGAGATCGCTCCACCCACTTCTAATCCAGCACCCACTCATGATTCCAACCCTAAAATCGCTCCACCCGCTGTCACTTCTAAATACCCCACCCGTACACTTAGTTCTGCGTCCCTACTGCCCCGTTCAACTCATTCTGCCCCATATCCATCCCTTACACCCTCCCCTGCTGCATCTACTGCCAAAGAATCGAATGCCATAGATAAAGACCATGTTGGTGAAGACTCTGTTGATGAAGACTTTGCTGATGAAGACCACCATGTTGATGAGGACCCTGTTGATGAAGACCACCATGTTGATGAGGACCCTGTTGATGAAGACCACCATGTTGATGAAGACCCTGCTGATGACGAAGTCCATGTTGATGAGGACATTGAAGCAATGGCTACTGATGAACCGGTTGAAGAACCCTTGAGCATCCGTTGCAAGCAGTCCAAAGCCACTGGTAATATTATGCCTTTTGATTCAAAATTTCATGTTATATATGCTGCTGTTTTGATGAATTAGTCCGTTACTGTTTCATATTGGTATGTATTTTGATATTGGTTTGTGATTGAAATGTCACAGAAACTGCTGATGAATGTGAACCTGGCAAGAAGCGAAAGCGCCGTGGTGTGGTGTGTGGCGCCAAGATAGCAGACTTGGTCCACAGGCTCGGGACCAGGATCAAAGTGGAATGCACTGTAGAGGCTAATGGGCCTGTTAGTGTGAAGATTCGCAGCATGGTGACTCATCAGATTGGGTGTTGTGTACGAGAGAAAGTGCCAATTGTAGCCTCAACATATACCGAACTGGACCCCAAGCACTGGGACATAGTCGGCAATTACCTAAGCGTGAGTTTATTAATTAGTTTAGGAATAATTAAGCATTACTGTTGAACTCTTTATTTACAGAGGGTGCATACTTACATGTTCACTTTAATGTTTTTTTTTTGTAGACACATTTCTTCCTACCCAAGGATGACACTTTGCTCTGGGAGTTTATAACAAGGACAGCCAACAGTCGCTATAAAGACTGGAAATCAGATTGCCGCACTCACTATTTGGCCCATGGAGAGAAGACCCCCAAGGAGTTCTTGCATAGAAAGGAAGAGTGGAAATGGCTAGTGCAGCACTTTCAGGAGCCTGGTCAGCAGGTTATGTTTTGTAACTTATCCTTTACTCTTTTAAAAAAAAAATTAACTTCACTGTTTTTTGTCTTACTAATTGTTCCTTTTTATGTAGGCTATATCTGCAAGAATGAAAAATGCTAGGCTAAAAAAAATGAACCATCATTCTGGTAAAACTCCATTCTGCATCCGAGCATTAAAGCATCTGGAAAAGGGACACAAAGCGCCCTATGTTGCTGCATATGAGGAGGTTTATTCACAGGAGGCTGATAGCGGTCCTTTAGTGGTAATTTACTCAATCCTGTTGTACAATTTCAAAGTGTTAATGCCACTTATTTTATAGTAGGATTAATTTCAAGTGTTTCATTGAAAATGGATTTGTGTTCTGTAATGTCACTATCTGTTTTCTTTTATGTTATGTGTTGGTTATTAATCCTTAATGTTATGTGGTTTTATCATAACATGAGTAATATATCTTGTTATTTGTTCACGAAGATGAAAGTTTATAACTGTATTTAAGTATTTGGTTTCTTTACGCATCAGAAGCAAATTGTTTTCTAAGTATTTGGTTTATTTAAGTATTTAAGTATTTGGTTTATTTAAGTATTTGGTTTCTTTAAGTATTTAAGTATTTGGTTTCTTTAAGTATTTAAGTTTATAACTGTATTTAAGTATTTGGTTTTATAAATTGTTTTCTAATTTTACATAGGAGCAAATGTGTGCCGAAGTCAAGTTGCTCACCCATAACCATGACCATGATTCTGATGACCCGGACAGCGTTGTTGCTGATGATGAATCCCTTCCAACAGACAAACAACTGGAAATTATTTATAAGGTTGTTGGGCAAAAGAAAGGGACTCAAGTGTCCGGTGTAGGTGATAATATAAAGAGGCCTCCTCGCCCTAGAGGCGGTGCGTCTAACCACATGCTGAAGGAAGAGTTCTTAAAGGCAAAAGAAGAGGCTGTCAAAAGGGATGCTGTGGTTGAGCATCGGCTAAAGGCACTTGAAGAAATGGTCCGACTGGGTTTGGGGGTTGCTGGGCATGGATGCAATGTCTCTGATGGTGCGAGCTTTGATATGGGTGTCTCCTAGTTTCGTGCATGCTTGACATTTCAAAACAAAACTTTTGTGTAATGTTTTGTGTTGCTCGTTGAACTTGTGATCCTTTTTGGTGCTGGAAAAACTGTTTCTAGCACTATTGTGTAACAATTTAGACCATTTGCTAAAACAGGTGGTTTCGGAATGTACGTGAATTTGTAAAATGCTTCGTTGTTCTTACACGACTGCAAACTAGTACAATACTATGGTGATAAAAAACTTATGCGACAGAAAAATCACATTATCTATACTTAAACGACTCATTCTAACAAAAACTTTACCTTACGCGTCACGTTGTACTAACAAAAACCATAAAGCGACTGACATTGTACGCACAATTACTTAGGCGTCAGACATTTAAAGTAATTGTGGCCTGCAATTGACACTCACGTATCCTAACGCGACTGACGTACGTCCTTACGCGTCACGTTGTACTAACAATAAAACGACTGACATTGTACAACAATTTCTTAGGCGTCATACATTTAAAGTAATTCGTGGCCTGCAATTGACACTCATATATCCTAACGCGACTGACGTACCTCCTTGCGCGGCTGTCGTATGTTCGTCACTTAACATATGTTATACGACTGACGTACATTATTCAGTCGCAAGTTCACTTATGTCGCATCCGTTATGCGACTAAGTCTTATGTCACTGACTACAGTCGCATAAGACCTTATGCGACTGAAAAAGACCTTACGCGGCTATTTTTGGTCAGTAACATAAGCGACAAAATGGCGTAGTGTATGTCATAATTTTATCCAAACGAATTATATGCCACTTTCCCGAACTATGACATAGTTTGTAAGAAATGTACTATAATTCATCGGTTTATAATTTGCACGTTTGCATCTGATCTTTTTCCTTAATTATATATGCTTCATATAAAAGAAAATATGGTTTAATTAATGTTTGTTTTCCCTTCGAGAATTCAAACAACAAAATGACTACTCTGCTGTGGTAATTTTTATTTTGCTTTCTTTCCGTCATAATTTTCATAATCCATAAATGGAGGGTTAACCTAAAATAAGATTCATGATGTATATATACATACCTCGATGCCAAACAACTTGAGCATGATTTTGATGAAGAAGTAAGAAAAACGGGACTCGAGCGAGTTCTTCTTTCGATCCATACCGGCCTTAGCCGACAGCACATACTCCACCGGGTTGCTCCTAATGCCGACTTTCAATGGGTAAACCACATAACCTATTTGGTTCCCCCATCTAGCTAGAGACCCTTTCTCCTTCATTTCTTCCATTACCTTCATTTCATCAAACACGCCTTCATTACACATATAGCTAGATTGATGCCATGAAAAGTTAACACGGGGGTGTCACTGCTTGCTTGTTTCATACTTTTGTTTTCGGAAAAAAAATTATTAATTTTTTCCTTTTCACAAAAAGAGATTTGTAATCGCTTCATTATGCCGAGGTGACAAGTCGCCATTTCCTTAACGGCGACTTAAGATTAAAATGCAATTATTGCATTAGTGGACTTTAGGCTTTAGCAATTCAGACTCACAAAAACCGCGGTTTTAACCTAATTAGTTACAATTGGGACTTTCTAATAAAAACAAACGAAGGGGAAGTTACTAATAATAATCAAGAAAAATAAAACATTAGAAAAACAATTTCAAGAAAAAGTGACTTTACCATAAGTAAAAACGGGAAAGATTGCTAACTTTTTCTTTTTTTATAAATCGTTACATATGAGGAATGCTCAAATGATGCACCAGTATTTGAGAGATTCATGAATTTTTATCTGCACCTTTAGATCAAATGATCTAAAAACTCATAAAAGTTCAATTATATTTTATCTTTTATATAAATTCAAAAAAAGAAAAAAACAAACTTCCCACACATAAAAAGTGCAATACTATAGGCTTTTTACCTAAAATCTATAAAGTGCAAATTCACACATTTAATTTTATAGAACATTATTATCTAAGCATTTTGGTCATTGATATCTGATTTGAAAAATATGGTATTTCACGAGTCAGCCAAATAGTGAAGCATGAAATTGAAATTGAAGATGCGGGTAAAACTAAAATGCTTTATGTAAGGAGAGAGAAGAGTACTGACATGGAAGCCAGCAAGAACTCTGATGTTGAAGAACACAGCAGCTCTCATCCGCATGTTCCTCGGCAGATTAACAACGCTGATAATGCTCTCTGACACATCCAACTGCTCCTCCCCATCACTACTCCTCAGCTCACCTGCCAAAAGAGTTATTGTGTATGTCAGCATTCTCATTCAATACCTGCAGCAACCATAATTCAAATTAACCTAACCCAGCGCAGCGCAGCGCAGCTTTCAGTAACTTTTCCACTATTCACACGCATATGGTTATACTCGTTTCCAACAACTACGGAGAGCAGCGTTGTCATGTTTCATTATTATATTCAATTCATGTTTTTCGCAAGTAGGGTTTGTTGATTACCGTATCTTCTGTTCAAGTAGCGAGACAGTCCTGCCTCAGTCACCCCCATTACGACGTCGTTCACAGTCTGCGCTTTAACAGATCAGACAAAATCGTTATTGTTTATTCGCGGCGGTTAGGGTTTAAAAGCATCAAAGTTTATTTTGATGCATGGAAGTGATTTGTGGTTAACGAAACGCACCGTTTTGGTCGCTCTAGCAACGAGCTTGATGTCATCCAAGCTTACAGTTCGGTGAACAATCCTTTTGGGAGTGTCGCCAACGTCTGCCGGAGCAGTAATCGGGTTCTTAGTATCCTTCAAAAAGAACACAGTCGCTAGAAACAACAGCACATCCACAAAAGTGTTCCAAATCAGCCTCCAGCCATTTCTAAAACCTTCACAACTATCACTCCTCTTTTTCAAAAACTTCTCTGTGATCGAGTTCTTATAATCATCCTCGGCTAATTTGGTCATTATTAACGGCTTGTCGTCTGATGTTTTCCTAGCCAAAGCCAACATCAGTGACATGAGAGACATGCCGTCGCCCAAGGAGTGGTGCATGCGGACAATAGCGACGGACTCGGTGTCGATCGAGGTTTTTAGGCCGTTGAGGATATGGATTTCCCATAAGGGTTTGGACATTTCTATTTTTGTTTGGCCTAGGTTGTATATGTAGTTTTCCAAGTAGTTTTCAGGTGAAGTGGCGATTAGGGTTGGGTTGATTTCCTGTGAGATTACATGTTTGTGTAGGTCAACTTCTGTCTGAACAACCCACTTCATTCCTCCCCTCTCCGCGTCCACAACCTACGACACACACATTAAGCTTATGTTAATCATCAAACGTACGTGCAAAACAACGTCAAAAAAAAAAAGGTTGAGATATAACACCTGCAAACTATACAGACGTGGATGAGAAAGCACAAACTGAACCAAGTTGGACTTGAGATGCTCCGGATCGACGCGACATTTGCTGCCAAGTATAGTAATGATACACACATTGGAGTCTGGTTTGTGGAACATTAGCGCCATTGGGCTCAGTGGCTCATCCTCCAACCCCACCACCTTCTCAGCCACGGCCACCTTTATCGGTTTCATGGCTGGTAACTTCAGTTCTTCCAAGCTCCCCATTAAAACAACACTAAACTACGTACGATAATCAAGCTTCTCTGCGAATTTGAAATGTGCGGCTACTTGGGGTGTTTGTGTCAAACTAGATGACATATTTATACCAAAATGGAGGATCGCTTAATTGAGAATCTTTCTCTTTTATTTTTCGAGAACATGATAATCCAATCTTCACCTTTAAAAGTGTATTATTAAGTTATTGTGGTGATGATAAGTGTCTCATGTGCACTTTTAAAGTTTCATTTAATGTAAAGTCAAAACCACCAAGTTTGACTTTGTTTTTGGACATGTATCATACGTAGATTTAAAAGTGCATTATGATCTAATAATGAGATTTGAGTTATCAAATTATTAAATTTTCAAGGTTCTCAACCAAGCGCTCCCAGTGCAAACATATATGGTTATTTATAGTGAGCGGCTCGATTAAGAATCTTTTATAATTCAAGAACCTGAGAACTCAAATATGACCATTAGATTGTGAGATACATTTCGAATGTGCATCTGACACGTGTCCCACTGCTAGTAGAGTCAAAATTGATAACTTTTAACTTTTTATCAAATACAAGTTTGATTATATATGCGTGGAGATTGAATTCACAAAATTTCAAAATATAAAGAGTTATCATTTGAGTCATGCCAAGGGAATATCATAAGAGGACGTCAAAAAGCTGGCCATTAAACCTTGACGTAGAGTGATGAGGCAAGGCATCATTAATGAAAGAAAGGGTGAGAGAGAAAGCGCGTGGTACCTTGCATAAGGGCGTGTCACTAGTGACATTATTGAAGATAGAGGTGGTTGGGAGTGTTGACGATACTAAGACATGCATAAAGCGCTTCTCGAAGAATTAAGCACTAAACCAGAGACCTTTAATTAACTCCTTGTCAGATATTGCTGTAATGTGGTCATGGTATAAGAAATGAGTAAAGTATCATTGATTGTGTTTTTTGATTTATAAATATCATTGATTGTGTTTACACGTGTCAGTTAAGTGAGATTTTCAAAACCCTTAAATGGCGTTTGGAGAGTGTATTTTTAGGGTTTTGATCAAAACCCTAACAGCAATGGCATTAGTCATAGTGCGTAATAAATGCGAAATAAGCACACTGTACTGTACGTGTTTTCAATGATAAAAGGTGAGTGAGATATCCCCAATCAGATTTTATTAGGGTTTCACGAGAATGCCATATATTCCCTTCATATGAGGGGAGGGATTAATGTTGATTGATTTTAAATGAAATGTCCTTCATAATCACAGAACGCATCCATATATACATGTAGCTAGCTTGTACGCATCCAATGATCCAAATAAGAAAACATAATATCCGGAATAGAATTAATTCAACATTTGATGATAATTTTGTATGTGGAGTGAGGTTTTGGTATAAAATTGGATTTTTTTTTAAAAAAATATTGATTCTAAATCTTCTCAAAAGTCGACCGTGTAGCAGATTTATGGAAATTTGGTAATGAGAGATAATATAATCTTTTCATAATTAAATTAAATTTAATTTTGTCATAAATGGTGGTCTGCACATCAAAGAAGAAGATTGAATTTTTTGTCATGTGGGACCCACATGTGGGGCCCACACCAAAGAAAATAATGAATGAATTGCAGTATAAATAGAGGTATTCGGGTGAAGGAAAAACTCACCCCTTCACCTCTTCTTCTCTCTAATATTTCAGTGCATTTGAGATCAAACGAGTCCCAAAAGTTTTTCCATATTCTCCAAGATAATTATAACACGTTATCAGCACGAACGCTCTCCACTCCCATACCATAAGTTTCAATAAGAAAGTAAGTGTTTTCCTCACTTGTCTCTCAACTGCTGCTAGCTTAGTTCTTCATCTGTTCTACTTGGATATCATAAGGGGTTCACGCCTCAAAGGGAGCTCTACTCTCCCTATTTCACAATTTTCTGATTGTGTTGATATCTGAGTTTTTCTGGATGAATAAACTAAGAATTCCTTTACTTTATACTTTGTTTGGAATTCAATCCTATTACGGCAACGGTTATGTATGTTTTACTTTAAATACTTTTTACAACTTGTTTTTACTTTCTTAATGTATAACAACATATTATTATGCTGTGCGGATTACCGCCTCATAATAAACTGTTGTGATCTACAAAGTAATGATTAACAACTTATTTTACTTTCTTAATGTATAACAACATATTATTATGATGTGCGGATTACCGCCCCATAGTAAAGTGTTGTGATCTGCAAAGTAACTATCTTTACTTTAAAGACTTCATTTTCTTTAAACTGTATAATTTATTTTATGCTTATTACTTGTTATTGTATAACATCATATTATTATACAAAGGATGGCTCAGCCACCGTAAAATAATATGATGTGAATTACAATTATTTTACTTCTTTATTCCTATGGTTAATAGCATTTATACTATACATGTCTATCCTCACATGGTAATTAATTGCATTACGTTTCTAATTAAATCTTAGCATAAATTAACCCATGCCCAACGGTAACATGCCCAACGGTTAAAAAAAAAAAAACAGTAACATACCCAACGGCTATAAACGGTCATAAACGGCTAGTTTTTCCCCTATAAATTCGATTTCATTCATCATACAAAAATCACACTCATTCTCTCTTCTACTACACAATCTTCTCAAGAAAAGAAAAGGAAAAAACCTTGCCATAGAATGTCTGCTCATCTAATGCTAGTCTTTATTTTTATAATTATTTTTGTACTTACTGTTTGTGTCCTCACCGGAGATATTCCGACGGATGATTTTTATCATTGTTTAGAAATGCTTGTAATAATGTATGTCGTTTTCTTCCTTACAATATTTGTACAATTTTATGTTCTAAATTGATCTAATAAAAAAATTTTCTACTTTTAGTTGCCACCATGTCAAACCTCGCAAAACTTGAGTTCAGTCCACTCGACATCTCTGGGAAAAATTACATGCCGTGGACAATAGACATTGAGACATATTTGGACTCAATGGATCTTCATGAAACAATCACTGAGGGGAATACCTCATCAAAAGTGGATAAGGCAAAATCTCTGATTTTCCTTCGTCGTCATCTTGACGAGAATTTAAAAAATGAGTATCTCACTGTAAAAGACCCGAGTGACTTATGGAAAAATCTGAAAGACAGATTTGATCATCAAAGGGATGTGATGCTTCCCTTATATCGGGATAAATGGGCCGCTTTACGGTTCCAAGATTTTGCGAAAGTCAGTGATTATAATTCCGAGATGATCAAAATTGTGAGCCATTTGAACTTTTGTGGAGATAAGATAACTGATGCTGAGATGATGGAAAAGACTCTATCTACATTCCATGCATCAAATGTGACCTTGCAGCAGCAGTATCGTGTACGTGGTTTTGAAAAATACCATGAGCTGATTGGTACTCTCCTAGTAGCGGAAAGAAACAATGAATTGTTGATAAAGAACCACCAATCTCGCCCAACGGGCTCCAGAACATTTTCTGAGGTACATTTCGCCAACACTAATGAGAGTAGACCCATGAACTATTTTCAGGGTCGAGGGCAAGGCAGAGGTCGTGGACATGGACGAGGACGAGGTCGAGGCCGTAGTTTTGGCCAAGGGCGTGGTCGAGGTGGTTATCTCAATAATCCACCTCATAAGATCGCCAATTATCACCAAAGGAGACAGCAAAATAACTGGAACCATGAGAACTCCCACAAAAGGGGAGGTGGTCCAAGTTCATCAAAAGGCCCTGATGAGGCCAATTGTTTTAGATGCGGATGTAAAGGGCATTGGTTTAAAACCTGCCGAACTCCTGAACACTTATGCAAACTTTATCAAGAGTCCGTGAAGAAAAAAGGAAAGGAGGTCAACTTTATTATCCAAACTCCTATGAATGAGTTTACTCAACTTGGGGAATCTGATTTCAACAATGAGAATGTTGATACAGTTGGGGATTTTACAAATGCAAATGAGATCAATTTTATTGAACATGATCCCGTGAACGAGTATACTCATCTTGGGGAACATGAACCTAGTGAGGTCTTCCTTGGTGATATAACTGGAAAAATGACTGGTGGGAACTGAAAGGGGAAGTTGTGTAAACCCATGGGATGAAGCCAAACGGTCCGATGTTTTAATTTGATTTTCTTATATTATATGTATGTTTTTCTTTTAAGCATGACTATGTTTTTCTCGCATCTAATAAAATATGTCTATCTTTTTCATCTATCTTATCATTTTCTTGTTTACTTAAAGCTTTGAAATGGACAAAGCCAAAGTCAACCAAAGGATTAATATTGAAGAAATGTGCATACTTGATAGTGGAACAACGCACACAATCCTAAAGGATAAAAGGTTTTTCTTGATGATAAAACCAACACGAACCATTGTGAATACAATATCAGGTCCTGTAGATCTGATTGAAGGAATTGGCAAGGCAAATTTTGTATTGCCAAATGGCACAAAGTTTACGATACATAATGCCTTATTTTCGCCAAAATCCAAACGAAACTTGTTGAGTTTCAATGATATTTATTCCCATGGATTCGAGACTCAGTCTATGACTGAAGGTAACATGAAATTCATGTTACTCACTATGTATAGATCTGGAAAGAAATACATAGTTGAAAAACTACCAATGCTTCCCACTGGATTGCATTACACACATATAAATGTGATTGAGTCAAATGCGGTAGTTATGAAATCTTCAATATTAACCATGTGGCATGACCGATTGGGTCATCCAGGTTCAAGTATGATGCGAAGAATTATTGAAAATACGCATGGACACCCATTGAAGGGTCATAAAATCCCTCAAGGAAATACTTTTCCATGTAAAGCTTGTTCTCTTGGAAAGCTTATCATAAGGCCATCACCGGGAAAGGTTGAAACAGAATCACCTATGTTTCTTGAACGTATTCAAGGTGATATTTGTGGGCCTATTCACCCACCATGTGGACCATTTCGATACTTTATGGTATTGATAGATGCATCTAGCAAATGGTCACATGTATGTTTGTTATCAACTCGCAATGTGGCATTCGCCAAATTACTTGCCCAAATAATAAAATTGCGAGCTCAATTTCCTGATCATACAATCAAGAAAATTAGACTTGATAACGCTGGTGAATTCACATCCCAGACATTTGATGAATATTGTATGTCAGTTGGGATTGTGGTCGAGCATCCTGTTGCTCATGTCCACACACAAAATGGTTTGGCTGAATCATTGATCAAACGCCTCCAACTTATTGCTAGGCCATTGATAATGAGAACAATGCTTCCTACCTCAGTATGGGGTCATGCAATATTACATGCCTCTGAATTAATTCGCATCAGACCAAGTGCGTATCATAAAAGTTCTCCACTACAACTTGCATTTGGTCAAGAACCAAATATATCGCACTTAAGAATTTTTGGTTGTGCTATTTATGTGCCTATTGCACCTCCTCAAAGAACAAAGATGGGACCACAAAGAAGCCTTGGGATATATGTAGGCTTTGAAAGTCCATCTATTGTTAAATTTCTTGAACCTCAAACTGGAAATATTTGCACAGCACGTTTTGCTGATTGTCACTTTGATGAGGAAAATTTCCCACCATTAGGTGGAGAAAGAAAACAGTTTGAGAAAGAAATTACTTGGTCTGTACCAACGTTATTGCATCTTGATCCTTACACAAAAGATTGTGAAGGTAGAGTACAAAGGATTTTACATTTGCAAGAAATGGCAAATCAACTTCCTGATGCATTTACAGACACAAAGAGAGTGACTAAATCTCACATACCGGCTGAGAATGCTCCCGTACAAATTGAAATTCCAAAAGGGAAGCCGGAAAATAAAGTCATTCATGAAATCACAACACGGTTAAAGCGTGGAAGGCCACCCGGTTCCAAAAATAAAAATCCTCGAAAAAGAAAAGGGGAAGAAAAGCAAAGCGATCCTATGGTGGTGGAAAGTATTCCTGTAGAAATACAAAATGAAAAGGATCGAGAAATTTCGATTAATTATGCTAAGACAGGCATATTATGGAACCGAAAAGAGAACATTGATGATGCATTCTCTTATAATTTGGCATGTGATATTATGAATGAAAATAATGGTGATCCCGAACCACGGTCTATTACTGAGTGTAAAAATAGACACGATTGGGTTGAGTGGAAAAAGGCAATTGAAACTGAACTAGACTCGCTCAATAAACGCAAAGTCTTTGGGCCTATAGTACTCACACCTAAGGATGTGAAACCTGTTGGATACAAATGGGTTTTCGTACGAAAAAGAAATGAGAAAAATGAAATTGCGAGATACAAGGCTCGACTTGTTGCACAAGGTTTTTCTCAAAGGCCTGGAATCGATTTTGAGGAAACGTATTCTCCTGTCATGGATGGAATTACGTTTAGATACTTGATAAGTCTAGCAGTTCATGAGAAATTGAATATGCACCTCATGGATGTTGTTACCGCTTACCTATACGGATCGCTTGATACTGAAATTTACATGAAAATCCCTGAAGGTTTTAAAATGCATGAGGCATTAAGTTCCAAACCTAGGGAAAGATATTCAATCAAGTTAGAAAGATCTTTATATGGGTTAAAGCAATCCGGACGCATGTGGTACAATCGATTAAGCGAATATTTATTTCAAAAGGGTTATGTCAATGATCCCCTTTGCCCTTGCGTTTTTATTAAGAAAACAACATCCGGTTGTGTAATAATTGCCGTTTATGTTGATGATTTGAATATCATTGGTACCAGTAAAGAAATTCTGGAAGTAATCTCTTATTTGAAAAAGGAGTTCGAAATGAAAAATCTGGGGAAGACAAAGTATTGTCTTGGATTACAGATTGAGCACATCCAGAATGGGATATTTGTGCATCAATCAAATTATACAAAGAAGATAATAAAACGTTTTAATATGGATAAATCAAATCCATTAAGTACCCCAATGGTTGTAAGATCCCTTGATGTGAACAAGGATCCTTTTCGTCCATGTGAAGAATCTGAAGAGATTCTTGGTCAAGAAGTACCATATTTCAGTGCGATTGGAGCTCTTATGTACCTTGCTAATTGTACTAGACCTGACATAGCTTTTGCTGTTAATTTATTAGCCAGGTTTAGCTCAGCTCCTACCAAAAGACACTGGAATGGAATCAAGCATGTGTTTCGTTATCTTCAAGGAACGATTGACTTAGGATTATTTTATCCTAACAATACAAAACCAGTTTTGATTGGTTATGCAGATGCAGGTTACTTGTCAGATCCACATAAAGCGAAGTCCCAAACTGGCTATGTATTTACATGTGGAGGAACTGCAATCTCTTGGCGTTCTCAGAAACAAACACTAGTGGCAACATCATCAAACCATGCCGAAGTCATCGCATTACACGAAGCGAGTCGCGAATGCGTGTGGTTGAAATCCATAACACAGCATATCAGAGTCACAAGCGGCCTCTCTTCAGTGAATGATCCAATCACTCTTTATGAAGACAACGCTGCGTGTGTTGCTCAAATGAAGGAAGGATTTATCAAAAGTGATAGAACAAAGCATATCCATCCCAAATACTTTTCGTTCACCCAAGAGCTGGAAAAAGACAAAGTTATCAGCATACAATATGTTCGTTCTGATGAAAACTCAGCAGATCTTTTTACAAAGGCTCTCCCTACCTCAACATTCCGAAAACATGTCAACGACATAGGAATGCGAAAGCTGCAAAATTTATGAGCACATCACGCATGCCAATATGAGGGGGAGCTTCGCGTCGCTGCACTCTTTTTCCCTTAAGTTGATTTTTATCCCAATGGGTTTTTCCAACTAAGGTTTTTAACGAGGCAGCCTAACACGCTTGATGTGCATCCCAGGGGGAGTGTCATAAATGGTGGTCTGCACATCAAAGAAGAAGATTGAATTTTTTGTCATGTGGGACCCACATGTGGGGCCCACACCAAAGAAAATAATGAATGAATTGCAGTATAAATAGAGGTATTCGGGTGAAGGAAAAACTCACCCCTTCACCTCTTCTTCTCTCTAATATTTCAGTGCATTTGAGATCAAACGAGTCCCAAAGTTTTTCCATATTCTCCAAGATAATTATAACAAATTTAGATATTCGCTGCTTAAAATGAATGTCGGGAGTAAATAAAAATTTGATGGCAGTGGGCTTGCCGAGATGAAGAACCATATTTCTAATTAAAAATTCAAAATTCAAAAAAATACTTAAAACAAGCCATGCATAACGATTAAAGATACATGGAGTCCTTCTGCCGGGGCTTGGCAACAGCCCATAAGGGCTCAGCCTTAGGCATAGTCATCCCGTAAACTTCCCTAGTATCCACTTCTCCAGGCCTAATCCCGTCCGGAGGGCTCCAATCAAAGCAATGAAACAATTGAGCTAGCGCCATCAACACCATCGTCGTCCCCAGAGGAGCTCCGGGACACTTCCTCTTTCCGGCGCTAAATGGTAAAATTTTGAAATCAGCTCCGTGACTTATTTCCACCCGCCTACCGTCACTGGGCCAGTGTCTGTCTGGGCGGAAGTCGCCCACATCCGCCCATACGGTTCGGTTACGACCCAATCCGTGCGTGTTAATGAATACGCGCGTTTTGGCGGGAATGTCGTAGCCGTTGATTTTTGTATGACGCAGCGACTCGTGCGGGATTAGAAACGGGCCCGCTGGATGCATTCGGAAAGTCTCACGTACGACGCAGCGCAGGTAGTTTAGGTTCACCAAATCTGATTCCTTGACCATTCGGTTGGGTCCCACCACTTCATCCAACTCGGCTTGGATTCTCTGCATGACACGTGGATGATTGATGACTTCAGCCATCGCCCATTCGTTGGTCACCGCGGAAGTATCTGTGGCTGCGGCTATCATATCCTGTATCAAGCAACTCATCGTATTTACCATCTAGTCCTCAATATTATATAGTTATATTTTCCGATTAGTCCTTGGAATTTGGAATTATGAAATGGTACCTGTATCAGAGCCTTTATCTCAATATCGTCCAGTTGTGACTTCCCATCATCACCGGGTAAAGACAACAAAACATCAACAAAATCGAAATGGGTCTCATCCTTTTCATTTCTGTTCCCATTCCTATGCTCTTCTAGAATCTTCGAGTGAAAATCATCTACTCTTTTCTCCACATCACGCATTCTCTTTTCAAGTCCAAGTGGGTCGACCCACCTCCATAACGGTAAATAATCACCCAAGTAAATGACACCAAGAAGTTCAAAGAGTTCGTGCGTGACATGCACGAATTCTTTAGCTTCATCGGAGTCAGACGATTCAATTCCGATGAAGCTTTTACCGAACAGCATTCGGGTCACATTGTTCAACGAAAAGGCTCCCAACACGTCCCTCAAATTAACAGCCTTGTTGTCCTTAGCTTTAGCCCAAACACTTTTCACAAGATGTTGGGCCTCCTCGGCACGATGCGAGGCGAAGGACTCCAGCCGTTTGGTCGTGAGGAGATGCTCCATGCAGATTCGTCTCATGCGCTTCCAATGCGAGCCAAGAGGGGCCAGCGCCACGTCCTGGCACCCGTACGCGAGGTGCACAGCTGCGAGGGTGCGGGGACGTGAGGCGAAGACCTCATCCTGGCGAAGAAGGATTTCTTTAATGGTGTCAGGGTCGCTGGTGGTAATGGCATCCACGCTCCCAAGGCGGAGGTAAACGAGAGGACCGTATTGATCGGTTAAAGCTGCTAAGTCTCGGTGGGGGAGAGGACCGAGTTGGAGAAGGTTGCCGACTATAGGCCATCTTGGCGGCCCGGGTGGAAGGTTGTAGGGTTTTTTGTTTAGGCGAGACGACAAATGTCTATACAAGAGGTTTAGTGCTAGAAATGCAGCCAGCGCCGACGAGAGCAGTGGAACCCAATTCCAATCCATATGCAGGTTGGATAGATTTAAGAACTGGTTGGTTTCTTTCTACTGATGGCTTGAAATCATTTTGTAATTATATGATGATGAAAGTTAGATAGGTTGCCATTGTCACATTACTCGTCAGTTTGAGTTAGGTTTTAATTAAGTTGGAACATGCAAAGGCAGTGTGTCACCTCTACAATAATAAATGACTTAAATTCAACATTAAACTTTTATACAAATTTAATGATATGTCAGAAAAAGTATCCGGTGTAAACATCATATTATTTTTTTTTGGTAAAAAATACAAATCAATGACAGTCATTGATTTGGTCATTTGGACGGATATGATTAAACTCCGATGTGTCGTACTTTTAAATTTTTTTTGACGACGAATTATGACCCACTTTTAACGAATTTTATAATTTACACTAAAATATGGTTTGCATCTTTTCCCAAATAAGTCGGACTCAATTACAATTATACTCATGTGGCAAGAAATCAGTCTTCCATTTTAGCATGACTTATAAATGACGTTTTGACATATTGAGAGCCGATGAAGCACACGGTGGGGACTAGAGGACATGAAAAGTATTTACACATTTGTGGATCTAACACGACCTGTCAAGTGTCCATTTACATGTGAGGAAGGACAATATGTTTGGTTCCCAAAATAGATTGACACCGGAAAAACATAAAGTAAACCACCATTAGCAATAAGTTGCTTTCGCTATTAAGTACATATCAAAAGTTAAGTACAGGAACAACCCTGATATTATTATTAATACATCACTGGAAAACAAAGCACCACCTAATACAGAATTTAGAATTTCAGCAGCCAGAAGTAGTAAAAGCTGTAACTGTAAGTTTCACTGCCCAAGTAACTCAGCATGTATCTCTAACAAGGCCAACTAATGAGACGTACGAATACATGAAGTTTGTTGGATATTTCTTTATATCTGAATATAATTGTAATTGACATGGTAATGAAACAGAGAGCAACTGAGCAGCAGAAAATTGATATACATAAACTAATGCAGTTTTGATAAATTTGAAGCCGGGCCATACATGTGAATAATCTGAGCATTCATATGAATTAAATCATGCAGCTTTACTGAACAAACAGAACAGAGCCGAGATGTTGATCTCATGAAACAGACCAAGTAAACTGAGTACAAAGCTGTAACAGCAATTTAAATCAAGTAGGTTTACTGAGAATCAACAACAGAACATTCATATGCAGCAGGAAACCGAAAGCTTGATAAATATATCACTGATCATGCATATATAAACATGAATATGAACTTTGATAAACGTTCAAATCAGATAAGTAAATTGGACAGCAAATCGATATGTTGATTCAGTCACGTCGATGACGCTGTCCTTAAAGCTGTATTGCCCCCGTAGGTGCTGGGTCTGATGACAATGAGCTTCTCAGGATGAAAGAATCACAGCAAGCGCTTGAGCACCGTCGCCTTGCTGTACGAACTTATTCAACCTTTCACTATCACCACTGATCGGAAACAAACAAAAAGGGAAGTCGAGATATGTGAAGGATTTCGTTTTTGCGTGTGTTTCTCGACAGAGCAAGGACTGTCCTTTTATAGTGCTGAGAAACCAACTCCAGTCGTGTGTCAACTGCCCAACAGTCCACAAGCCCATGATGCACTACTACAGAAGGGACTTTATGCAACGGTTCTGAGGACCATTATGCAACGGTTCCTCATCCGTTGCATAAGCTACCGTTGCATAAAGTCATGACCTTATGCAACGGTTCAAGGAAAACCGTTGCATAAGGTCATGACTTTATGCAACGGTTTTGAGCATAGAACCGTTGCATAATGTCATGACCTTATGCAACGGTTTTGAGCATAGAACCATTGCATAAAGTACGAAAAAAATCTGGCAAATTTTGGCTATTTTGTAGCTCAAATCCACTTGTAAAATTAAACACAAATTGCAAACAAATGTAATTTCCTGTTACTCATTTTCCAAACATCAAAATACTTCCATTTCATTCAAAATACAACTATTCATTACACCATTCATACAACTTTACATAACAATCAAATACATGGGGAATCACTGATATCACATAAAAAATTAATCTCGAAGCCTTTAGTAGCTCAGATACAACAGGTATACCCATAACAAGAACCAAAGAAGTCGATCCTTGCAGAGTGCAACGGCTTGTGCGACTCCGATACTTGCAGCAAGAACCAAAGAAGTTGATACTGAGGGAAGCACCTTTTTTCCTTGAGCATCACCTGCATCAAGTTTTAAATTGCGTCTAAGTCAAACAAAATAATCTTCACAGCACAGCCATTGGTATACCGAAATAGGAGTTGGACAGCAAATACCAAGTACCAAAATATGTAGTTAATGAAATTTAAGGGCTGCAGCTCAAGAAGTATGTACCCAAGTAGAGCTTGAGAATCAAACACTATAAACTAATAGCCCTGGATAAAAGATGCCTCAGATAAATCATAAGTCTTCACAAACAGCAGAGCAAGTGTTTACTACTTAAAAATTAAGACACATATTTACAAGAACACAGTAACATCATCAGCCAAAATTCTACACAAAATTATTCTCAGCCTATAGCATTAGCATTACACATCACACTGTAATTAAATACAAGGCACTGACCTCAAGTTTAAGTCGCACACTGTCATCAACAAACTTGACGTGCTTGTTCTCAGGGAAAGTCTTGGCCCAGGCCTTCATCACAAATGGATCATTCACTGCAAACATATCAAGCAGTAAGACTCAATCAATCCAGTGATTTCTGCTGCAATGCACTACTAAAAAAAACTTCAACAACACTCAGCAAAAACTTTGAGAGCACAAGAAAAATTCTACAAGTTAAGATAACAAAGCCACAAATACATCAACAGCAGATGAAGATAACAAAACAACAGAAAATCCTGGTACCAAAATAATAAAATGAATTTGACGATACGTTTTGAGTAGATTAAAACCAGAATTTCATATCGAACTGAGAAAGGAGCGATGAAAGATAAATATGAGTACCGCTGATGCTTGGATTTCAACTCCTCAGCCTTCTCGATGAATCCAGGCACATGCTTCAAACTGCAAATCAAAACCATATCATCATCGTCGTCTAAACAAGCTACCGAATCGAAATCAATTCATCATGTAAGAAACAGATCGGAAGCAAATAATGAAGTCAAACATGAAAATCGAATGAGAGCGAAGAGCGGATGAGAGCTACCGAATCTCTTGCTTCTGTACCGCTGGAAGTATCTCACAACTCCAATAGGCCTGAGATGAACCAAACCGATGAGAGCGAAGAGAGGATGAGAGCGAAGAGCGGACGGCTGGCGAAGAGCGGATGAGAGCGAAGAGCGGACGGCCTGTGTTTTAATTTTAGGGTTTAGTATATGCATCGGTTAACACCAAAACCGTTGCTTAATTGTCATCCTTATGCAACGGTTCATACAAACCGTTGCATAAGGTAGACTTTATGCAACGGTTTTTATGAACCGTTGCATAAAGTCCACCTTATGCAACGGTTTTTTACACAAACCGTTGCATAAACTATAGCCGTTGCGTAATGAGAAATTTGAATCGTTGCATAAAGTCACTTCTGTAGTAGTGATGCCAGTAACGACAAGCCCATGATATTAGTCGTGTGTCAACTGCCCACGACTTAGTTTTTGTCAAAAGATTAAAATCGAATTAAGAAAACGAACCGCGCAATTTGCACCCTGGGCGGACGCGTAGGTATTTTGGAAGACCTTGGCTTAAACAATTTAATAACCATGAACTTGACATTATATAAGAACATACATTGTTCCCCTTTATCTTCCAATGTGGGATATAAGCATTTCACCTAAGTGAAATCTAACTTCATATCAATCCCTACCAAAGTCAAGTTCGATGAGTTTTGGTCCAACTTTGGCCATCGATTTCTCATTCGATATAGATTCGTTTTTGGCAATTCAACATTCGATTTCATACCTCTCAACTCAAGGTATTTTAATCTAATTTTATCAACACGATTCGAGGTGTCCTCCACGCTCAATTTTAGGTCTCAAATGTGGCGCACCACCATTTTCTTTAAACCTTTAACACACATTTTTCCAACAATCCCCCACATGAAGAAAATCGAGTGGTGAAAACAAATAAAACAATAATCCTCAATAATCAACCTCGACTTGAAGTGGTGATAGCTTCTACGAATAATATCTGCACAGGATAGGTAGGTTAACCCCTTGAACCTTCCCTTGGGATAACAAGATCTCTTTACTGACTATTCAGTAGACGTGATGTCCTTGAACTGTTCGTCTTTTACTGTAAACGAAATCATGTTCCCATAGATATTATCCTGATCTTATTCAGTTCTTACTGGTGGGCTCATTTTGGTCATGACACCCCTTTCTTGGTTCTGCAAGAGTTTCTAAAGAATTAAGCCCTTTGAATTCTCCTTTGAAGCGACCCCACTTCTCTCTCACATAGGTGATTCTTTCTCAAAGTAATCCCGCGTTAACCATTTGAATCTCACTATTCAAATTACTAGAATTATTAAAAGCTTCGAGCTTAGCCTCGTGCGGAGTCACTATTTTATCAAGGAATAGGATGGGGGGTTGCCCCCACAGTGACCTCACACAGTCTTAGCAGGTCGGTTGTCCATTTGAACCAAGTTCTTGGGATCTCCAGTCATCATGGTAGGGTTTTCCTTTGCCCCGACTTTTAATGCCCAAAGGCTTAAGCCTATGTTTTGATTTTAGTAATCAAAAGGCTTCAGTCCCATTCCTTTAGTTGTCTTCTCTACTTGGTCCTTATTTAACCCTTTGGTTAACGGATCCGATATATTTTCTTTGGACCTCACGCAGTCAATGCTTATGACTCCGGATGAGAGAATTTGTCTTATGGTATTGTGTCTTCGACGTATGTGTCTAGACTTACCATTATACATGACATTATGTGCTCTACCAATTGTTGATTGATTATCACAATACAAACATATTGGTGGCACGGGGTTTTTCCAACAAGGAATATCCTCTACGAAATTCCTTAACCACTCTGCTTCTTCGCCGCATTTATCTAATGCCACGAACTCAGCTTCCATCGTGGATCGGGTTATTAGAGTTTGTTTCGAGGATTTCCACGACACGGCTGCACCTCCCAAAGTGAATACATATCCACTTGTGCCTTTTGAGTCTTGTATATCAGATATCCAACTTGCGTCAGTGTATCCTTCAATGACTTCAGGATATCTGGTATAGTGTAGACCATAGCTTCGAGTAAATCGTAGATACTTCAGTACTCTCATGATGGCTTTCCAGTGTTCTGATCCTGGGTTACTCGTATATCGTGCAAGCCTACTCACACTATAGGCAATATCAGGTCTAGTACAATTCATTAAGTACATTAGACTGCCTATCACTCTTGAGTATTCCACTTGAGCGATGCTCTCCCCTTTGTTTTTAGACAAGTGATGGTTCATATCTATAGGAGTTTTATAAACTCCTACACTTTTTTCCCAAATTTGTCTAAGATCTTATCAACGTAGTGTGCTTGGCTTCAGACAAATCCATCTGTCGTCCTTGTAATTTTAATCCCTAAAATTACATCGGCCAGACCTAAGTCTTTCATATCAAACCTTGAGTTTAACATGGACTTAGCGGATTTGACCATTTCTTCATTGTTTCCCACAATGAGAATGTCATCGACATATAAGCACAAAATCACATAACCGTGTTCAGTGTTTTTGATGTATACACATTTGTCACACTCGTTGATTTTGAATCCGTTTGACAATATTACTTTGTCAAATTTCTCATGCCACTGTTTTGGTGCCTGTTTCAGACCATAGAGAGACTTATACTCCTTGCGATGTATCTTACTCAAAAAGTATTTTCTTTATAAGATGGCCTCCCCCCACATTCGGTGGGTTAACCCGGAGCATACCATTTTCTCATTCATCATCTCTTTCGAATGCAACTTTTTCATTTCGAAACACTGTTCGACTGAGGAGAGTATCATGGAGTGATCATGTTCACTTCCAATATCACTTTTCTTAACTTATCAAGTTGGTACTCAACCTCTGTAGTTGATATTCAACCTCACATGACATGTTTTTCTCAACTGTCACAGCTTTGCTATTAAGCTCATATTCATAACAATATTTTGTACTATTATTAACGAAAGTCACAAAATACGTGTTACATCCCATATCTCAAATCAAATAACTCACTATGGATTGACTCAAGGGATTTCATATCGCTTTCAATGCTATGAAAGAATTTACTATTATATTTGCTTCAATGCAAATTTACATTAGTGCTTTTAATTTGACATTTGGATACACAATCCAACTTCGTCAAGCACAACGACAGACACTCATGCCACTCAACCGCTTGGAACTATACTCGCAAGTATATTCCTTGAACTAGATCACACGTCTATTTTTGGTTGTAGCCAACAACAAAATGATTTAACACTCACGTTGAGAGCCACCCGAATGTACCTCATATTCAGATTCTCATACTCCAACATCTTCTTGTATCAAAAACCATGAGTTGGATTCGTTTAATCTGTAGGCAATCATCCCTGATGAGCCAACTCAATCAGTGCAAGCCCAACTAAGCATTGCTGACCTGCATCCTCCATTATGCTTGCCAACGCCTACATATAAACATGCTTTATATGAGAGCCCAACAACCATCATAACAAAATAGAGCAGCTCTTAATGCTTTCCGATTCAACAAACTCATTAGTCCTCAAGACTCAAGTCGTGGCTCTCATCCACTGGCAACTCTAGGATTCCACTTTTGACGCGGAAGCATGATGGCAGTAGCTTAACTGCTCCATTCTTCCATCAAATGTTGTTGGCAGCTCAAATTGAAGATGACGCATCTTCAATGAATTTAGTATTAGGCAAGATCAAGCCACTCAGTATAGATACCAGTAGGAGCCATAACCGTGCAAACACCAAAGCCCAACTGGCTTCCTTACTATCATCTTCACCACCGTCACAATCGACGCTAGCAGCGCTGCCGATCCACGGCTCCAACGCCACAGAGGCAGCTGCCTCTTCTGCATCCGTCAATCCAGATACACCCGTGAAGCCCCATTTGAGACGTCATCATCTGCCATCATCCTGGGCTCCGTATAGCTCCATTTCAGCCGAGCCAAACCCACATGGAGTGAAGCCATCATCGTGCTTGGGGCCAAAGACCGCTTTGTTGATGGGCCGCCATCTCACAATATCACTTCAGTCACAATTGCCACGCCGATCTACGGCTGCACAAGCAATTGAAAATCAATTGAGCCAAAAACCCAGTTATGGTTTCATCACAATGAAGAATGTTTGCCAGAACTGTGAGGCATTCTTCATCAATCCGCATCATCAGTTGAACCGCAATTGACACCAGAAAAGATTTCATCATTTCGCCTATCCGAGGCTTCGCCTGCAAAGCAATCGGATCATCATCACTAACAGAATTAGTTAAGTAGTCATGCCATAATTAACACAGATGACTAATAATCAAGCATGATGTCGGATTCGGGCTCGTTGTCATCATCCCCTCGACTTCAAAGCTTGCCGAGAAGATCTACACATCTCTAGGCTTCAGCCTTTCTCTCTGGATTTCCAAATCGGCTACTTTGATCTCCAACATCGACATGTCTTCAACTGTCGTCACGTCTCAACAACCTCAATTTTGACGATTGCCCCCGGCAAATCGGTTATCTTATTCTTATCGATATCGTTCACAAGGAACCTGCAAATATAAGAAAACAATCAAATTCAGTTTAACCCTTTGTTTCCTCGCCACTTCAAACCCGAAGCGAAATCCCATCCTGGTTTCGCAGCAGTCAGCTCTCAAGCTTGAAATTCAAACAGAAATCCTTATGGATGCACTGGCTGGGTCAGCGACCTGCCTGGCTCCCTCTGCGACTTTCGAGCATCGACTTTCTGATATGATCTTCCCATCGGTTTCTAGCTAATCGATATGCATTCACAGATTGTTTTAGACATTCATGTCTTAGTTAGTCAGTAACTTGAACAATAAATATTCAGAAAAGTACAGCTTTAAGATTGTTGGATATTTCTTTATATCTGAATATAATTGTAATTGACATGGTAATGAAACAGAGAGCAACTGAGCAGCAGAACATTGATATACATAAACTAATGCAGTTTTGATAAATTTGAAGCCGGCCATACAGGTGAATAATCTGAGTATTCATATGAATTAAATCATGCAGCTTTACTGAACAAACAGAACAGAGCCGAGATGTTGATCTCATGAAACAGACCAAGTAAACTGAGTACAAAGCTGTAACAGCAATTTAAATCAAGCAGGTTTACTGAGAATCAACAACAGAACATTCATATGCAGCAGGAAACCGAAAGCTTGATAAATATATCACTGATCATGCATATATAAACATGAATATGAACTTTGATAAACGTTCAAATCAGATAAGTAAATTGGACAGCAAACCGATATGTTGATTCAGTCACGTCGATGACGCTGTCCTTAAAGCTGTATTGCCCCCGTAAGTGCTGGGTCTGATGACAATGAGCTTCTCAGGAAAGATTAAAATCGAATTAAGAAAAACGAACCGCGCAATTTACACCCTGGGCGGGCGCGTAGGTATTTTGGAAGACCTTGACTTAAACAATTTAATAACCATGAACTTGACATTATATAAGAACATACATTGTTCCCCTTTATCTTCCAATGTGGGATATAAGCATTTCACCTAAGTGAAATCTAACTTCATATCAATCCCTACCAAAATCAAGTTCGATGAATTTTGATCCAAATTTGGCCATCGATTTCTCATTCGATATAGATTCGTTTTTGGCAATTCAACATTCGATTTCATACCTCTCAACTCAAGGTATTTTAATCTAATTTTATCAACACGATTCGAGGTGTCCTCCACGCTCAATTTTAAGTCTCAAATGTAACGCACCACCATTTTCTTTAAACCTTTAACACACATTTTTCCAACAAAGTTCACCGCGAGCAGAAAGGTTCATGTTGTATAAAACAGATAGAAAATAATAATGAGCGATCCACCATTAAATAAGGCCAATCTGGCTATTTTTCCTACGATGAAAAAAAAAACAGGACAGCAGCTGAGTACTAACTGAGGCAGGCACAAAGGTTGAGCTTGAAATTTAAGGACCATATAGCCGGGGGGTAAAACTTACCAGTGACAAGGGTATGTATACTATAGAAGGAAAGCAGAAATTTGAAGCCCTCCTTTGTCAAAAGCTAACTTTCTAAATTACTAAGCTCATTGCTGATTTTTTAACAGTCTCCCTCTGAATGTCATTCTCAATACCATGCCGGAATCATTTCATATAACTTTCTTCCCTATTGTGCTTGGTCAATTGAAATACTAACGACTTGGGGACCCGATGTTACTCAAGAGAAGACAACTCTATCCGGCTGGAATCCCTGGCCAAAGCTGCAGTCACTCTTTCCCGCGTCAACCTATCACATCCGCTTGACTTGATCACAAATGTATGAAATACAGTGTTGTCAGTGACAGCAAGTTTACAGTCTACAACATCAATCTGAGCATCCTTGAATGTTTGAATGAACCTGTTCGCAGGATGGGATTCCAGCGGGCAAGTTACGTTGACAATAATTTCATTTTGTGAGGTCTCGATACTAACATTGGATGGCCGATTCCAAGATTCTGTTATTGAACTGCTCTCCAGTATTTACTGTATTCCGTGTTCCTGAAGTGTTCCCGAGCTTCGTCTTTTCTAATTCCAAGTCTTTCAGCTTTGACTGTAACTCAGTAATGTAGGTGATGGCATCACCTAACAAAGATGCCTTGTCCATCTTAGAGATATTTGGCACAACAGCTCGCAATGCATAGAACTTCTGGTTTAGCTTTTCCCTCCTCTGCCTCTCTGCTTCCACGTGATTAAGAGGTTCATCTCTTCCATTTGCAGGCTTTCTGCCTCGTTTTATATCCACTGGCTGACTGCTTTCAGCCTCCTTACAGGATGCTTCAACATCTGAATGCCCCGACTCAGCACTGGCTGGCTGAGACACAGCAGGTTGCCTATCGGCTGCAGAGAAATTGATCTGTATTTGCATTTGCATATGCTTCTGAGTCTCGTAGTTGTTCAACTGAAAATCTTCTTGTGTGCCATTTACCAAATCATTAGCTGTCACGGAAGAAGTATATATTCCTGTAGAGTTCACATGAGGATTGCCAGAAAGCTGAGCCCAGCCACTAGAAACATTTTGGATACTTGGAAACTGAACGGTACTTAGACCGGTGCATGCAGCCCATGGTCGATCCTCGTTTTTTCTAATTGCAAGTTTCTTTCTGAACAAGCCACGGCAGCCTGAGTTGAGATCCTGACCAAAATTTTTCGTATTATTCCTTTCAGCTAAATCTCCATTTTCTATCTTAGCAAAAAGAATATTTTCATTTACTGGCCTGTTGATCCTCACTTGAGAATGTATCGAGAACAATGACCTCAACGATTGTACCAATTCCAAGCTCCCTGGTATACATCTCACTGAACCCAATTCAATCACACCTATATCCGTCGGGACCAGCACAATGGTCTGCAATCCAGCAGATTTAGCAAGAAAAGACATCACACAATATTCCCTGGACGATCTCGATAAATCCGAAAGCCACAAATGCTTCCCCAGACCCCAATCTAAAACACATGCCTGGGCCACCCTCCCCCTGAGGAAACGAAAAGTACATGGACACCAAAAAGAACATCTCCATATCCGTAACTCTATCCAAATGAAGAGCATAGTTATCCTCTTCAAACCCGCCAAGCACAGCATGAAGATTCTGAATCACTCTCTTACTCGTTCTCTGCTGCAATTCATCCTTAAATCTATCACAACCACCTCTCCCAACCCTCAACTCCTCGCCATCCTTAGACTCCCTACAGCACACGTCTCCCCACCCCAGCACCATTTCCCCATTCAACGACCTCGAAAGCTGCCAAAAGTAGCGTAATTCCAGCTAAAACCACTCGAATCCGGCCTCTCAACCAGGTCAGAAAGCTTGTTATGCAGATTCTCATCAGCACCTAATGCCATCAACTGCCCACCATCACTCGACCCCAAGCTTCTCAACAAGTAATCAGTAGCTCGACTTCCTAAAAACGACGCTATCAGCGCCTTCTCCTCCTCACACCACCCCATCCTCATCATCTCCAACACTTCAATTAAACATCCATAAATAAATAAATACACGTAATCCACACAATCTCCGCATCCAACCAGCCGCTCAAACCCTAAAACCGCACTAGCATCCTCGGAAAGAAAGAAGAAAAAATCAATCAACAAAGCAACGTACCGTCTGTTCACAACAAAGCCGCAGCGCCAGAAATCGTCCAGAACGAGAATCTATGGAAGAGTCGAATCCCGAAATGGATCGGATTGGATTGATTTTTTGAAAACGTTTTCGCTCGGGTCGTGTCGTGAGGTATTAATAACCCGAGTGGTATGGAGATGGTGGTGAGGTTAGAAGTTAACCGTGGTTAGCCGTATACGGTTAAGAGGTTTTGAAAGTATTAAAATCGATCCGTGGATCGATCCGGTCAAGTCATTGGATCAGTGGTTCAACCGGGTTGATCCGGATTGACACGCATATATTAAAAAATAAAAATAAAAAACTTATAGGATCTCGATCAAATACAAACCAAAGTTATAAATAAAAACTACAAACCCAACCAAATATTGTCACGTGTAAATATCGACCAATAAGAATTCGTCCCGTTCGGGGTTCTTTTTGTAAATAAAAAAAATTAACGCGGACTTATTTAAAAATACATAAAAGACGCGAGGGGTATAATCGTCCTAAAATCCGCGCGCCCAGCCTTGACATTAAAGCCGGACCAAAATGATCAGACTTAAACCAAATTTTACGTACTGTTAATCTGTCGACTAAAAACAGCGAATTTAACCCTCCAGATGAAGGAATTTGCCTTAAAATTGCCTAGCTCATAGCAAAGCGGTGAGTTTTGCTCAGAATGCCGTTTCCACCGAAAAAACACTAGGCGTTCATCAAATTCTGACACAGACGCAGAAACATCAAATTTAAGTCTGATCATTACTGGTTTAAGTCAGATCATTAACTGTTTAAGTCCGATCATTAACTGTTTAAGTCTGATCATTAACTGTTTTAAGTCTGATCATTAACGTTTAAGTCTGATCATTAACTGTTTAAGTCTGATCATTAACGTTTAAATATGATCATTAACTGTTTAAGTCTGATCATTACTGTTTTAAGTCTGATCATTAACGTTTAAGTCTGATCATTAACGGGTTAAGTCTGATCATTGTCTTTTAAGTCTGATCATTAACTGTTTAAGTCTGAGCATTACTAGTTTAAGTCAGATCATTAACGTTTAAGTCTGATCATTAACGTTTAAGTCTGATCATTAACTGTTTAAGTCTGATCATTATTTGTTAAGTCTGATCATTAACTGTTTAAGTCTGATCATTGTTTTTAAGTCTGATCATTAACTATTTAAGTCTGATCATTACTGTTTTAAGTCTGATCATTAACGTTTAAGTCTGATTATTAACTGTTTAAGTCTGATCATTATTTTTTAAGTCTGATCATTACTATTTTAAGTCTGATCATTAACGTTTAAGTCTGATCATTAATTGGTTAAGTCTGATTATTGTCTTTTAAGTCTGATCATTAACCGTTTAAGTCTGATCATTAATTGTTTAAGTCTGATCATTAATTGTTTAAGTCTGATCATTAATTGTTTAAGTCTGATCATTAACGTTTAAGTCTGATCATTAACGTTTAAGTCTGATAATTAACTGTTTAAGTCTGATCATTAACGTTTAAGTCTGATCATTAACGTTTAAGTCTGATCATTAACTTGTTTAGGTCTGATCATTAACTGTTTTAAGTCTGATCATTAACTGTTTAAGTCTAATCATTAACTGTTTATGTCTGATTATTACTGAAATTGCTACGCGTGAGATGAGCTCAACTGTACCAGCTCGATGTTGAACACACTGTGGTACAGTTGGTTGCACAGATTAATGTAAATGAAAGTAAGGTGCAAACAGTAAAGGACACAGAACACATGGTGACCCAGTTCGGCTCAATGTAGCCTACGTCTGGGGGACTTCTCCCAAGTCCAAGGAACAATTCACTATCACAGTGTATAGTACAGTTTTATGTTCGAACAGCCTTCCAAACTACTGATCCCCTATACTACTCTCCAAGTGAATTGGGTGATCTAAGCGTCCCTTAGATCCAGAGACTCCCGTCAATACAATCAGACCTCCTCCCGAGACTGATGAATGTGAATCCAACTCGTAGATTCAGATAGTGGTTGGTCGTCGTCTGTGACAGTCGATCTGTTAGACCTGAGTGGTACTAAGCAACGACAACACCTTCTTGAACTCTGGGCGTGATAGAGCGCAGCAACAAGTTTTTGAGTTCAAGAAACAAACTAGAGCAAGTGGCTTACCGACTTGCAGCCTTAATCCTCCAATGAAAGCTTGACGACCAGAAGCTTCGGATAACGAATTCAGCTTGCGGATTGAAGGCTCTCCACACGGTGTCTCTCTCAAGTGTTGCTTACAGAAAAACTGAGTTCTGCTCTTCTATATATATAGCCGTGTGGATCTAGGTGATAAGAAAACCCTAGAATATATTTCCTAAAAACCCTCGATAAAATAGGAATTAATTCCGTTGAGATCTGTATATCTTTATCTCATCAGAGTCGGTTTGGTGATGTGGCGGTCGAGAATATTCGAAAGATTTCTATCTTTCCAAAAAATCAGTTACTGAGCAGATTTTTCGGAACTGAAAGATAGACCTTGCACAGATGCTAGCACAGTCCAATTCGAGGACGTCTTGTACAGATTTGTGTTTTGCCTATATGTCACTTTATGCTCCAACAATCTCCCCCTTGACATGTGAGGCAAAACACTTCTTCTGCATGTCACGTTCGCAGCAGATAAACACGAACGCCACAGATAACCGATAACCCTTCAACATGAACGCCACACAAACCATCACATTGCAGAATTATTCTCCCCCTTTTTGTCTCAACAGTGGCAAGGGACAACTCCTCTTCATGTCTTTCTACATCAGCACTGAAGATAAAGAATACTGCTCCGGCTAAATGTTCCAGGAGCTTACACAGTTTGATTTAAGCACATAGCTCCCCCTTACTACATGGCACGTCAGCAACACTCATAAGCGTTCTGCTCAGCTGACTTCCCCTGACGTCAAAGCCTTCTAGTTTTTCATGACACAAAGGCCAAGTGCAGACCTTAGTGTCTCAAACCTCTCAGCGTTCAACGGCTTTGTCAGAATATCCGCTAGTTGTTTCTCTGTTGGCATGTGGAACAGACCAATGATTTTATCTTCAACTAGCTCTCTAATGAAATGGTGTCGGATGTCAATGTGCTTTGTCCGTGAATGCTGCACAGGATCCTTAGAGATGCTGATTGCACTCATGTTGTCACAGTATAACGTCATGGTATTCTGATCCAGTCCCACTTCCTTGAGCATCTGCTTCATCCAAAGCATTTGAGCACAACAGCTCCCCGCAGCCATATACTCCGCTTCAGTAGACGATAGTGAAATACTGTTCTGCTTCTTGCTAAACCAAGATACAAGGTTATTGCCTACGAAGAAGCATCCACCAGAAGTGCTCTTTCTGTCCTCGATGTTACCAGCCCAGTCTGCATCGGAGTATCCAACAATACAACCACTTGTATCTCTAGTGTACCACAGACCATAATCAGCAGTACCACTTACATATTTGATGATCCTCTTCACCTGCAGCAAGTGACTTTCCTTCGGATCTGCCTGATACCTGGCACAGACTCCCACTGCTTGACAAATATCTGGTCTGGAAGCAGTCAGGTATAGCAGACTCCCGATCATGCTTCTGTACAAGGTCTGGTCCACTGAAGCTCCTGCATCATCCTTGGTGATCTTCACATGTGTAGCAGCTGGAGTTCTCCTGTGGGTAGCCTTGTCCAGTCCAAACTTCTTCACTGGATTTCTCGTATACTTGGCCTGAGACAAGAAAATACCTTCCTTCGACTGTACAACCTGCAGCCCCAAGAAGTAGTTCATTTCACCCACCATGCTCATTTGAAACTCGCTTTGCATCTGGGCCACGAACTCATCCACCATCTTCTGAGAATTAGAACCAAACACGATGTCATCGACGTAGATTTGAGCGATGATAAAGTGTTGGTTATCCTTTTTCACGAACATCGTCTTGTCTATTCCTCCTCGAGTGTATCCCATGCTCATGAGGTACTGCATTAATCTTTCATACCAAGCTCTAGGGGCCTGCTTGAGTCCATATAAAGCCTTCTTTAGTTTATAGACATGATCCGGGCAGTGTGGGTCTTCAAACCCTTTAGGCTGAGCCACGTACACCTCTTCAAATAGCAGACCGTTCAAGAAGGCGCTCTTTACATCCATCTGGAACAGTTTGAACTTCAAGTAACATGCGACTGCGAGGAGAAGTCGAATGGCTTCCAGGCGTGCAACGGGGGCGAAGGTCTCGTCAAAATCAATACCCTCTATCTGAGTGTATCCTTGAGCAACCAGCCTGGCTTTGTTTCTCGTAATGTTACCGCTTTCATCTGTTTTGTTCTTAAATATCCACTTTGTGCCGATGATATTTACTCCATTTGGGCGAGGAACTAGATCCCATACATCGTTGCGGGTGAATTCTCCTAACTCTTCTTGCATGGCAGTGATCCAATGATCGTCTTTCAAGGCCTCCTTTATATTCTTTGGTTCCACCTTCGACAAATAGCAGCTATGATTAATCATATCTCTGTAATTAACATGAGATTTACCTCTAGTCTTGATCTTGTCTTGAGGGTTCCCAATGATATTTGTGAGAGGATGATTCTTCTGGATTCTGCTTGATGGTTGTATGCTTGTGTCACCACTTCTTGAACCAGCTTGGTTCACCTCACTACCTTCTGCTTCATGCATGATTACGTCAGTGTTCTCATTGGCAGACTCTGGCACAGTTTCTGGCATCCTTTCAGAGTCTTCATCTGGTACGGGCCTTTGAGCAGACTCAGATTGGGATGCTTCATTGTTTTGCATTTGAACGTCACCATCCTTTTCGATTGATTCGTCCACAGTTTCAGGCACAACTTCAGAGTGTGCGTCTAGATCTGAGCCTTGTCTATGCTTAGGCAGAGTGACCTGGGTCTCCATATCATCATCTGACTCTTGCCTTAGGTGTGAGTCCTTAGCATCATCGATTACAACGTTGATTGACTCGATCACTGTTCTGGATCTCTTGTTGTAGACACGATAGGCTCGGCTGTTTGGAGAGTAGCCCAGGAATAGGCCTTCTTCGCATTTTCTATCCAATTTCTGCCTTTGTTCCCTATCAGTTAACACATATCAAGTGCTACCAAACACGTGGAAGTGCTTGACTGTGGTCTTTCTTCCTTTCCAGAGCTCATAGCTGGTTTTGTCCATGCCTGGTCTAATCAGAACTCTGTTCAGGACGTAGGTAGCGGTTGACATAGCTTCGGCCCACAAGTGCAGGGGGACGTTCTTTGCATGTAGCATGACTCTTGCCATTTCTTGCACAGTGCGATTTCTCCGCTCAACTACTCCATTTTGTTGCGGTGTGATGGGAGATGAGAATTGGTGAACAATACCTTGCTCATCGCAGAACCGGGCAAACTTCTCATTCTCAAATTCCCTCCCATGATCACTTCGAATGGACAAAAGATTTTCTCCTCGATCTCCCCTCTCATTGATCAGACGTGTAGCAAGTTGAATAAAAGCTTGCACAGTCTCATATTTCTCACGCAAGAACATGATCCAAGAGTATCTGGTATAGTCATCTATACATACGAATGCGTACCTCTTTCGACCGAGACTCTCCACCTGCATAGGTCCCATCAGGTCCATATGCAGTAGCTCCAGTGCACGCTTTGTGTAAACTTTATCCACCTTTTTGTGGACTGCTCGAGTCTGCTTTCCTGCTTGACAATCACCACAAATAATTTGCATATCACCTCTAATAGCAGGAATACCTTCAATCAACTTCTCATTGGAGAGAAATTTCAGAGATCTGAAGTTGATGTGCCCCAAGCGTTGATGCCAAAGATGTATTTCATCGCACCTACTCAGCATACAAGTAACTGCTTCTGGAGTTGCAGCACGGCTTAGTAAGTAGCAGTTGTTGCTTGCACGGTCTCCTTCCATTACGCAAACTCCGTGTTTGTTGTAAACATGGCAAGAATTTCTTGAGAACTGTACCTGGTTACTGTTATCGCACAGCTGACTGATACTAATTAGGTTGGCTTTTAACCCGTCAACCCAGTAAACATCATCAAGGCGTGGCATGCCTGGAACATTCAGGGTTCCTTTGGCTAGAACTTTTCCTTTATTCCCATCACCAAAAGTCATATGTTGGCCGTCCATGGGTCTCAGATTGACAAGATTCTCACGAACACCAGTCATGTGTCTGGAGCACCCACTGTCAAAGAACCAGCTCTCTTCATCTGCCTTGTGAAACGAACTGTACGAGACATAGCAGTTTTCATCATTCCTGGGTCTCCACACCATGCTGCTTTGTCTCCTTGTAGGTTTTTTGTACTGACAGTCACGTCTATAACGATAGCAATGACGCTTGATGTGCCCAGGTTTACTGCAGTAGTAGCACACCCTAGCACGTTGCCATTCATTATCTCTAGGGCCACGAAGCTGGTAGTAATTTTCTCTGTCACAGACAAACTTGTCCGCTGTCTTGTGTTTGATGTCTTTAGGAACTGTGCCACCTGCTTTCACAAACTTTGTATTACCAGTTTTCTGCTTGCCAGTGTAACCAAGCCCGGTAGTATCTTTTATTCTCCTCTGCACAGACAGGATCTGGTCCAGATTCTTGGACCCTGTGTTCAGGCTGTTCAGGAGCTTCTTGATTGAACCCATCTCCTCCAAGAGTTTTTTCGATTCTTGATTGTCTCCTTCAGCCTTTTGTTTCAGCTCTTTTACTTCTTTCTCCAGAATTTCTTTCTCCTGTGCAAGAATGCTGGCTTTAGATACCAGTTCCTGTTTTTCCAGCTTCAGAGTGATAACTCCTGCATTTAGCCTCCTGTTGATGTCTACCAGCTCAGTCCACTTTGTGCACAATAGTGTGTATTTCTCAGCAATGCATTCATCAGTGATTTCTTCTTCATCACTTTCTTCAGTTTCGTTCTCTTCTGCCTCGGCTTCTTCTTTCTTGGCACAGTCTTTGGAATCAGTCCTGGCACAGTCCGTGACATAGTCTATCATGCCTGTCAGAGCAACAAAGTTGCTTGTCTCTTCCTCCTCTGCGCTCTCTTCAGTCTCGTCATCACTCCAGCTGACATTCAGGGACTTGCTATTCTGCTTCTTCAGGGTGTTAGCACACTCTGCTTGTATGTGGCCAAAACCTCCACATTCCCTGCACTTTATTCCTTTGGTCCATCCGCTCTTGCCATTTTCCTTCTGGTCAGACTGTCTCTCCCGCGGCTGAAAATCCACTCTCCTGGTGTCTTGATATTTAGACTGATTCAGGCTGTTCTGGCCAGCACCCTTACGATTGATCTTCTTCAACAGATTGTTGAAGTTCTTTGTGAGAAACGCCAGTTCCTCGCTTGCTCCATTGATGGAAGTATCGTCTAGTACTGTCTCAGCCTTTAAACCTACAGATTTAACCTTGGGTTCTGGTACAGTCAGGTGACGCAGTTCATAAGTGCATAGGTTGCCAATCAACTCTTTCCAGCTCATGGTCTTTGTATTGTTTGCCTCTTCTATAGCAGTCACCTTCATGGCAAAACGTTTAGGCAAAGACCTCAGAATCTTTTGCACAACCTTCTCTTCGGGTAGAGCTTCACCAAGGGTAGATGCCTCATTCACAAGGTCACAGACTCTGGCGTTAAAGTCCTTGATGGATTCATCCTCCTGCATCTTTAGCTCCTCAAATCTGGATGTCAACATCTGAATCCTGGAATGTTTCACCTTGTCAGTTCCTTCAAAGTGAGTGGACAAGGTATCCCATGCCTCCTTAGCGCTTTCACAGTTCAGGATGAGTTTGAAAATTGACTCGCCTACAGCAGAGAAGATGGCATTTAGAGCTTTGGCATTTCCCATAGCGAGACGCTCCTCCTGTTCAGACCATTCTGTTTCTGGCTTAGGAACAATCTTTCCGTCATCAGATGCCAGCAGTGGAGAGTTCCAGCCAGTTAACACAGATCTCCATGCTTTCTCATCCACATTTTTGATGAACGCCTTCATCCTGGCTTTCCAGTAGCCATAATTAGGCCCTTCTAACAGCACCGGGCGAGTAGTGCTTTGTCCTTCCTTGATGCTCATCTTAGAACAGTAGCTAGCTTCCCAAGATCCAACTCCGTATGTTGAGAACCTGCTCTGATACCAATTGAAATTGCTACGCGTTAGATGAGCTCAACTGTACCAGCTCGATGTTGAACACACTGTGGTACAGTTGGTTGCACAGATTAATGTAAATGAAAGTAAGGTGCAAACAGTAAAGGACACATAACACTTGGTGACCCAGTTCGGCTCAATGTAGCCTACGTCTGGGGGACTTCTCCCAAGTCCAAGGAACAATTCACTATCACAGTGTATAGTACAGTTTTATGTTCGAACAGCCTTCCAAACTACTGATCCCCTATACTACTCTCCAAGTGAATTGGGTGATCTAAGCGTCTCTTAGATCCAGAGACTCCCGTCAATACAATCAGACCTCCTCCCGAGACTGATGAATGTGAATCCAACTCGTAGATTCAGATAGTGGTTGGTCGTCGTCTGTGACAGTCGATCTGCTAGACCTGAGTGGTACTAAGCAACGACAACACCTTCTTGAACTCTGGGCGTGATAGAGCGCAGCAACAAGTTTATGAGTTCAAGAAACAAACTAGAGCAAGTGGCTTACCGACTTGCAGCCTTAATCCTCCAATGAAAGCTTGACGACCAGAAGCTTCGGATAACGAATTCAGCTTGCGGATTGAAGGCTCTCCACACGGTGTCTCTCTCAAGTGTTGCTTACAGAAAAACTGAGTTCTGCTCTTCTATATATATAGCCGTGTGGATCTAGGTGATAAGAAAACCCTAGAATATATTTCCTAAAAACCCTTGATAAAATAGGAATTAATTCCGTTGAGATCTGTATATCTTTATCTCATCAGAGTCGGTTTGGTGATGTGGCGGTCGAGAATATTCGAAAGATTTCTATCTTTCCAAAAAATCAGTTACTGAGCAGATTTTTCGGAACTGAAAGATAGACCTTGCACAGATGCTAGCACAGTCCAATTCGAGGACGTCTTGTACAGATTTGTGTTTTGCCTATATGGCACTTTATGCTCCAACAATTACTGTTTTAAGTTTGATCATTAACTGTTTAAGTCTGATCATTACTGTTTTAATTCTGATCATTAACGTTTAAGTCTGATCATTAACTGTTTAAGTCTGATCATTAACTGTTTAAGTCTGATCATTACTGTTTTAAGTCTGATCATTAACGTTTAAGTCTGATCATTACCTGTTTAAGTCTGATCATTGTTTTTTAAGTCTGATCATTAACTGTTTAAGTTTGATCATTGTTTTTTAAGTCTGATCATTGTTTTTTAAGTCTGATCATTAACTGTTTAAGTCTGATCATTGTTTTTTTTAAGTCTGATCATTAACAACTCGTGGACTAAATTGAAAATAACATTATTAGTTTTTATACCCTCATTGTGGAATGACTATAATACCCCTCCGTGTGTTTGTTCGGGATTTCGACTAAATGGGACACGTGTCAGCTTGAATAGTGGTTTGTAGTTTTTATATATAATTTGGTTTGTACCTGAACCGCACCCAAACTTATATATGATATTATAATTTAACATATTTATGACTTGAATAAATATTACATGTTTATGATCTGATTACACCAACATACCATAACAAATTTAGAATTTGATAAAATAAAAATCAATAATACAATAATAATAGAACAACAATAACAATTTTAGTCTTAATTTGCAAGTCACAACAATAAGGGGGCGGAGCCATGAAATTGAAATCACATCCTTTAAACAATATTATATAGAAAAAAGAAAAATACTACGATATCCATTAATATTGAAAAATGTAAGATCTCAAAAACGAAATGTTTAAATATTGACAAAGAGTCGGATCAAAAATAAATATAGACAAAGAGGACATCAAAAATTAAAATTAAAGCTAGTTGATAATATATCACTCAAGTGATCCAAACATGTTGGATAATTGTATTTCAAATTTTTCGACACATTATACAATCATATTATATCAAAATTTTAAAATTTTATCAGATATCTAATCGAAGTCGTGATTAAAATAGCGTTTTAGGTATTTCTCAATTCAAATTAACAACAATCTATTATAGGCGAAAATTAAGTTATATTATACGATCCTGATAGACTATATGACTAATTGAATTTCTAGTTAAATTGATAAAAAGTAATAAATTTTATAGATTTGATAAATGAAAATACATATAAAAATAAATAATAAAACAACAATCCCATTTAGCCTAGTGGAAGGAAAGAGAATAACTTTTAAGTGTGGGGTTGGGTTCGAATCTTGTTCAAGTCAAAATTAAATAAATAATTTTTCAGATCAAATCAAACCGATCGAATCACATTTTTAATGAAAAATCGGTTCTTGACCGGGGCAACTGCAGAAAGGTCCGATAACAAAATCGAACCGGTACGGTGATCGGTTCCCGGTCCAACCGGTCGAACTGGTCGCTTCGGTCCGGGTTTAATAACATTGTTTGAAAGGGAGAGGTCGACGCAGTAGAGAGACTGTTATCAAAAAAAATTAGTCGGCAGCGGCAGTAATAATAATAATTATTGTTTTTTTAAGGAACAACGGCAATAATTATCTGTTTCTTTTGAAGTTGATACACTTTGATAATAAGGTGAAAATAATATGGGAAAATGAGTTTTTCGTGAAACACGAGTTTTTTCCCCTTTTGCCTTACTTCCAAACTCGAATTTTGTTTTTATCATGCTCTAAACTCAAATATCACTTTTGCCCTGTTTTTAACGAAACCGTTTTGGGGGAAAACGATATTGCACATTTTCAGCTAAACAATTTTCGCGCAAAACGGTTTGATGAGTAAGCGTATGCGTGACAAATTTTGGTCCCACGTGGACCAAAGTGTACTCACTCGGCCACGTAAGAAACCGTTTTGGGGGAAAACGATTTTAATCGGAATAGAAAATAGGGTTTTACTCACTCGACCAAAGTAAACCGTTTTTCGGAAATACGGTTTTAGTCGAAATAGAAAATAGGATTTTCTCTTTCTCTCTTTTCCCCATCGACTCTCATCCAATCGGAATCGCGACGGACGGCGACGACGACGCACTAAGACGGCTCTCCTTTCCTCGGCGACGGCTCCCTCTCCCCCCACACATGACTGCAACTCTGAAAAGTATGGATTCTGAAAATTGGATATCGAACCGGTCCCTGGAAAAACGATTTCACTGATTTTTTTTTATTGAAACAGTTTTCTCGAAACACAGTTTCACTGATTTTTTTAATGAAACCGCTTTTCTCTGAAATGGTTTCATACGTGGCTGAGATAGTGCGTATCCTTTAGTCCACGTGGCACTAAAATTTGCCACGCATACGCTTACTCATAAAACCGTTTTGGTCCAAACCTGTTTGGTTGAAAATCATCCGGAATGGATTTGTCAAAAATAGGGCAAACGTGATATTTGAGTTTGGAGCACGGCAAAAACGAAGTTCGAATTTGGAAGTAGGGCAAAAAGGAAAAAACTCGTGAAGCACTATTTTTGTGTGAATATAATATAAATGAGAAAGTAATTAATGTGGTAAATGGTGCTCAAAAGTTTAGAAAATTTTCCAATTTACTCAAAATTCAAATTTGGCTTCCTTTATACTCAATTTCTCAATTTTTCAAATTGTGTCCTAATTTACTTTGTTTTCTAAGTCGTCGTCCTCAACGACGTCTTAGATTAAAACCGCTCTTCGCAATGGCGCTTAAAGCCTTGTGTCATATTTTTAAAAATGATACTGAATCAGATTGTTATTAAGGCCTTTTTATCTAAGACGCGCCTTAGGTTATAATTTGAAATTCATCATTTCAATCTGCCGCATCATCATCATCCTCGTCCGCCAATTTGCTAATGTGACTTTTGTAGATTCGGCAGCAACTGCCTATGGAGTGGAAACGCAACTTTATTAACCAGGGCCAGATCGGACTTATTCATGAGCGAGGAAGATGGCATGCTGTGGGCGCTGCGTCCATATTTGTGCCTGGCCTATTTGATCAGCCGCTTCACGCTGCCGTTCTCCATCAGCCACGGCTCACTAATCGCATGCTGTTGTGACTGCGACCAAAACATTTTCTCACCGAACAAAGAAATCAAGAGACGGAGATGAAGAACAAAAACATGAAAAGTCGGACTGCAAATTGTGACATACAACGCTCTTACGAACATCGCCTTATTTAAAAAAATCCACATCAACAATATGCCACACGGCTTAAAGCGCCGTTCCAAAGAGCGGTTTGAACTTAAGGCACCGTCCTCACGTGAGTAAATTGGGAAACAATTTGGAAGATTGAGTATAAAGGAAGTCAAATTTGGTTTTTAAATAAATTGAGAAATTTTCCCAAAAATTTAATCTTTTCAAAACTTCAAAATGACAAATTTGTCCGTGCTCGTTCAGTCTAAATATATAGTAGATAATAAAATTTTCACACATAATAAAATTAGGAAACTTTACAATCAAGATGAGTAATGTCACTGATTTTTTTTTTTTTATTTTTTTTTTATGATTGTGGGTACAACGACTTCACACAACTTCTAATAAATATCATGAAAGGTATGCCCAAGACATTCACGGACGAGACACTAAATTATCAGAATGGTGACTTAAGATTCAAACTCGGGATGTAAGAATCCATCAAACTCTCTTTAATCACAAGGGCGCCACCATGATATGACGTAAATAGCGCCAAATTAATCTTTATGTTTGTGAAACTTTTTCTAGTTTCTTGATGAGCATAAATCTGAACTATATTTATGCTCCACATTTAGTCAATTTTCGATAATCTTTGTTATTTATTTGAGCTCTCACATTATGTTTTGATGCTTTTAGGTGAAAAAAACGAATACAATGCGAAAGAAAGAGTTTTGTGTGAATTTGGGCGAAAACATTGCAAAAATAGGTGGATTGACCTCCCTACTTGTAGCACACGTCCAGAGCTGATACAATGTCCGAATCCATCAATCTATGGCTTGTTGGAAAGCTTAGATAAATGGCTACAACTTTGTAGTTTGCAACTATAGTAGATTCAGCTGTTAAGAGTGTCAGAACTTGAGCTGAAGAGGTCATCTCACTATGCGCCAATTTCACCTATGTCAAGATTTGTTGACTCAAAAAGAAAAATACAAGCCTCTGGTCCAAATAGTGTCGCTTGTGTCACTTATCAGGTGACACTGGTTAAATGAGCCAAAAATATAATTTTTGCTAAGTTTTGGAAAAAGGGCAAAAATGCAAAATTAAAGAAAAACAAAAGAGGAGGAGCAGCCGCATTGTCCAAGGAATTTTGTCGACCACAAATTGAGAGAGAATCTCAACATATCGCCGAAGATTGATCGAGATAAAGGAATTACAAATCGAAGATCAACAACATCATCATCTACATCAAGGTTGTGATTGTTCTTCGTTAAAAACTTATAATTTTCGTTTCGAACAAGCACATGAGTTGCATGTTCACTGCCATGGATAGTGAGTAGTGACCCTATTTTGGGGTCATACGAATCTTGTCTGACTATGAATCGTTTAATAAAACAATATGTGCATGAATTGATTTGTCTTATCGGATTTGTACTTTACTTAGCGCTTAAACCCAAGCGATGCATACTAGATGTTTGACGAAATGCCTAAGTGTATTGCGTTGAGATATTAAGTCAATAGCGCCGAAAGGGTGAGACTTAATATCCGACATTTAAGTAAAATATATGTTATAAACTCGGTGACTACGAGAGTAGCCCAAGTTTATAACGGGAAAGACTAGTTTTACGACAAGGACTCCCCATGTTTACGCGACGAGAGTTGGTAAACATCAGCAAGTTGCTTGATTCGAACCAATAGCGCCGAAAGGGTGAGAATAAATCGATAGTGCCGAAAAGGTGAGGTTTATACTTGGAGTGTACGGCTATTTTCCAATCAATATAAGCAAATCATGCATGCTAGATAATAAAAACTCGATTCAAATGTTAGGTAAGTGAAGTAGTTCCCCGAAATATCTCTGGAAATCGACAAAACCTTTTCTTACTTTAGTTTATTTTCAATTATAAAAATCAATCAAAACTCGATTTGGATTAGGATAAGTAGAAATACGACCTTAAATAGTGCAAAATTTTAAACTTGCTCCCTTGGACGATCCGGTTCTTACCACACATCATTTCTCATTAGGTGGTTGGTCTTATCATCCGTAAGAGCATTGCCACCAATAAACTTTTGGATCATAAGGGATGACTATTTGAAATACTGTTATCTGTTCAAGCAACTCTTCGAGGTAGTGTTCCACCGGAACTTAGAACACAGCTGGGACAGAACTAGGACAGTATGCGTAGATGAGCTACAATGTAATTCCCAGTTCGGCAACAACCTACTCTGGGGGGCTTCCCACACCCTAAAGGGATGCAAATCTTTATTGAATAGTATAGAGCTACACGTGGACTTACTCTTACAATCTCCCGAATGTAAACACCTAGCCACTATCACTACTTCACTCAGATTTGTGATCTTGGCTTCCCCTCGACCCCCTTGGTCCGAAACTCCCTTCCGAACGCAATCGATCTTCTCCCTAAGCTTGGTTGCTTTCTCCCGAAAGCCAGTTATGGTCTTCTATGTGTGCAGCGGTCAGTTCAACACGAACAGTCTGATCAGCACACCGAACAAACTGTTTCAGCGCCGGTGATTTTCCACTGGGGAAAAACTCAGCCGGCTGTCGCTCTTCTTCTCCAATCTCACGAATGCTCTCGTGTGTTATTCTCTCAGAAAGCGATGCATCTTTGGACGCCCTAGCATTCTATTTATATGCATTGGCGGTTCCCAAATCTGTCCTAGATAATCTGTCAAATATTTAGGAAATATTCCTAAATATTTGCTAGATATCTTTAAACCAATCTTTAGGAAGATCTCTAGATTTCTTCCACGGCAAGTCTTCTAAACCGACTTTTTTCTAACTGATGTGAGAATCATCATATGAATAGTTGATCTTTTATTTAGTCGCTGACCGACTCCAACAGATCCGATCTTTGATCTTTAGAAACTTCCGGTTTAGGAAACATCCTTGCGTCTGTTCCACGCTGTACTTCTGTTCCAGGATTTGGTTGAACTTCTCTTGAACTCCTGCTTGAACTCTCTACAGACATTTTGCCAAAACCATGACATTCATGGAAACATCAATCTCCCCCTTGGCATTTTTGGCAAAACCAAATCTACTAGATCTATCTATCTATCTAAGCTTTAGAGACACTTGAGGGAACAAAATAGTCACCTCAAAAATACTCCCCTTTTTTGCCACAAATTGGCAAGGGGTCCAATCATAGTTCAAACAGAACGAAAGAAATGTGCCAGAACAAGCACTAAAGTGAAATAACAAAAAAAAGAGTTCAGAGTGTTTTCAGACATGTACCTTCATGCAGACGAGATATCATCCGAGTCACCATTGGCTTCCTCAGCATCATCTTCTTCATCATCGCTGGGATATCTCAATGCATGAACCAAGCTGTTCGTTGTAGGGTTTGCTCCTCGTTAATGTCCAGAACAAACATGTCTCCTTCAACACATGCACAACTTCTTTTCCATTATAGCGTTTCTCATCAAGAAGTTTCTCTGGGATAATCTTCCTCTTCAGAACTGTCTTCTACCTCTTTGCGGCATCCTTGTTCACAAACCATATGCCACCTTTGGTTATCCTAGTTGGAGCATCTGCCGATACAGGAGATGAAACTTCACGTTTCCTCTTCTTGGTTGCATCAACTCCCCCTGCAACCTGACTCCCTTCTGCTTGACTGGTGAAATCCTTCTCAGCTGGATTTCGAACCGAAACCTTCTTCTTTCCCTTGACCTTCTCAGTCTTCTTGAGCTCAGACAAAGGAATGGAATTCTGAGGGTCTTCCAGTGGGACATCTGACTTAGGCTCTGCCTGATCTGCCTCTTCCATCTCTACGTCTTGATTAACCGGAAGGTTCACTTCCACTCGAGCCACTGTTTCAATCCTCACTTGGTCATCAACTTGTACTGCTACTGATACAGCATCTGGGATAGCTTGTGACTGAGTTGCCTCAGCAATCTCAACGACTCGAGGTATCATCTGCTCAACTCCTTGTTGGACCTCTGAGATAACACTAGCGTGCTCACCCTCTTTCACTGCATCTGGTATTTTGACAACAGGCGCCATCTCTTCAGTTACTGCTTTCTCAGCTTCTGGACATAGTTCAGGCATCTGTTTTACTTGCTCATTCGGTCCCTCCTTTTGCAAGTCTTAGACAACCTCATCAATCTCTTTATATATATCGTTGAGTTCTTCATCCTTCTCTGATGGATCAGACTCTTCAGGCTCAACATCATCTTGCTTCTCTTGCTGCTTATCCACTAATCCTTCTGTCTTTTCTACTGATCCTTCGTCAGTCTCTTCACCAAGAACTAGTTTTCTCTTGCCACCACTTTTCTCAAGCAGTTCATTCTCTGATTCTGATGTAGATTTCATCCATTCTCCGACAGCGTTAATCTTTGCCAAAGACTTCCGTGGAGAGAATGTTCTCCTAACCACCAGTTTCCTACGCAACCCCTGGTTTTGTAGAACAAAACCGGTCGTATGCAGTTTGTCTCTCAGTCCAGACTGCTTCCACGCAGGGTTGGACACGACCAGATTTGGAGTAGCATCTTTCAACACATAAACAATGTTTACTCTAGGCACATACCCACTAGCTACATTCTCAATCAATCCACTATCCACAACTGTTTCTAATTTATCAACTTTCTTATTTTCCACATTCACAACTCCCATAGCTAAGGGAACAGAAACCTGAGATGTAGAAGTAGAGAATACCTCAGTTCGTGGCGCATCAATCAAAGAAAGATTTTGTCTGATTGATGGCAAACTAGCATTGTTTGGTTTAGGAGTCCCCTCCGATGTCTGTGTGGGCACCACCTTCTGCTTTGCAGCAGGTTCTTTTCCTTTCTCTTTCTCCACACTGAGTTTAGGGCTTTTTTGTTTTTCGTTCGTCTTCGTCATCTCCACCGCCGTCGTCTCTCTGCCTGTCGAGACACTCGGTCCCGACTTCTTCCCTCTCTTAGACGTTTTCTTCACAGGGAGTTCAGGAGGAGGAGCAGCTGTTGCAGTCGCCTTCCTTGAAGTTCGAGTATTCACCATCCTTTCTTGATCTTGTGGGTTTTTTTGAGAGAATAATGACTGCTAGGGTTTGGACGAAGGCGACACGAGCGGTTGAATGAGAGAGTTGTGTTTTTTCAATTTCAAATATACTCACCTCTTCATCTTCCCTAAGTCGGTTCAAAATATCTTCTGTCTGATCTCCTCACTCCTCTTAACGACTCGAAATATCTCCGAAATATTTTTTAAAATAATCAATATTCACCTTCTAAATATGCAATATCTGTTCCGGCTCTCTTCCTCATATGGTCAGTCCAACTGTTTTGCTGGTGTTCTGCCCTTGACTGACCACTGCCTGGAACATTTAGTTTTTGACAACACATAGACCCAAGGAGGATCTGAGTGTCTCAAACTATGTAGCATCCAACGGTTTGGTGAAGATATATGCTAGTTGCTTGTCCGTTGTTACATGCTTCAGTGTAACCACTTTCTGTTCAACCAGCTCTTTGATGAAATGGCGTCTGATGTCAATGTGCTTCGTCCTGGAGTGCTGTACTGGATTTTTGGATATGTTGATCGCACTCATGTTGTCACAGTACAAGGTCATCTCCTCCTATTCTACTCTGTATTCAGACAGCATTTGCTTCATCCATAGTAGTTGAGTGCAGCAACTTCCTGCTGCTATATACTCCGCTTCGACTGTAGAGAGCGAGATGCTATTTTGCTTTTTACTGAACCAGGAAACCAAGTTATTTCCCAAGAAAAAACAACCTACAGAAGTAGTCTTTTGATCTTCAGCGTTTCCTGCCCAGTCCATGTCGCAGTATCCAACCAGGTAAGGGTTGGTGTCCTTGGTGTACCAGATCCCAAAGTCAGCAGTTCCACAAACATACTTTATAATTCTTTTCACCTGCATTAGATGACTCTCTTTCGGATTAGCCTGGTACCTTGCACAGACTCCTACTGCATAAGCTATATCTGGTCTGCTGGCTGTTAAGTACAAGAGGCTCCCAATCATACTCCTGTACAGTGTCTGGTCGACCTTTGTTCCAGCATCGTCTTTAGTGATCTTCAAGTGCGTAGCAGCTGGTGTCCTTTTGTGGCTTGACTTCTCGAGCTCAATTTTTTTGATCAAGTTCTTGGCATACTTGCTTTGTGAGATGAAGATGCCATCCTCCTTCTATATCACCTGGAGTTCAAGAAATTAGTTCATCTCTCTAACCATGCTCATCTTGAACTCTTTCTGCATTTGTTCCACGAACTGATCCACCAACTTCTGTGTGTTGGACTCAAACACTATATCGTCGACATAGATTTGTGCGATAATAAAATCTTACCTTGTGTGCTTCACGAACAGGGTCTTGTCCACTCCCCCTCGCAGATATCCATGGTCGACGAGAAACATGGTGAGACGCTCATACCATGCTCGGGGCGCCCTGTTTGAGATCGTACATCGCCTTCTTCAGTCGGTACATGTGAGCAGGGTGATGTGGGTCCTCAAAACCTTTTGGCTAAGCAACGTATACTTCCTCATTCAGAAAGTCGTTCAGGAACGCGCTCTTAACATCCTTCTGGAACAGTCGAAATTTTAAGTGACAGGCCAGTGCAAGTAGAAGGTGAATGGCCGCAAGGCGTGCGACAGGAGCAAAGGTTTCATCAAAGTCGGTGCCCTCTACCTGAGTGTAGCCTTGAGCCACTAGGCGTGCTTTGTTTCTTGTGGTGTTTCCTGTTGCGTCGGATTTGTTCTTGAAGATCCATTTTGTTCCCATGACTTTCACATCATCAGGTCTCGGAACTAAGTCCCAGACCTCATTTCGAGCAAACTCCTCCAGCTCTTCCTGCATAGCCAGAACCCAATACTCATCAAGCAATGCTTCCTTAAAGTTCTTCCGCTCTATAGTGGATAGAAAACATGAGCATACGGCTAGTTCTCTAAAATTTATCTCCTTGCCGCGGGTCCTCCTACCTTCACTCGGTTCACAAATGACTTCAGTAATTGGGTGGTTTCTGGCAATTCATCGAGAGGGCTGCAGATCTGCTATAGTATCTTGTGTCCCGGTGATTGTGTTGGTGTCTTCAGCTTCATCAGATGAGGAGTCCGAGGTGTGATTACCTTCCGAAGGTACTCCCCCTGAACCGTCATCGCCAACAGTCTGAGATGAAGATGGAGTGGCATTGGGAGTTCCACCACTGCAGTCGTCATCGTCTGAGGCAGAACTCTCATGAACTTCATCTTTCACCTTTACATTAATTGATTCCATGACAGACCCTGTACGCTTGTTGAACACTCTGTATGCCCGACTGTTTGAGGAGTATCCAAGAAAGAATCCCTCATCACTCTTCGGATCCAGCTTCTGTCTGTACTCTCTATCATTCAGGATATAGCACACACTCCCAAAGATGTGGAAGTATTTCACCGTCGGCTTCTTCCCCTTCCACAGTTCATAACAGGTCATCTCTATTCCAGTGCGTATTGTAACACGGTTGATGATGTGACACGCCGTATTCATAGCTTCTGACCAGAACTTAAGAGGGATCTTCTTGGCATGCAGCATTGCACGGGCCATCTCCTAAATTGTTCGATTCTTGCGTTTCACTACGCCATTCTGCTGAGGGGTGATGGCGGAGGCAAACTGGTGAGCTCTGCCACATTCTGCACAGTAGGTGGTCATAGTGTTGTTCTTGAATTCTGTACCATGATCACTCCTGATGCCCACCAGGTGCTCTCCTTTGTCCTCCCTCTCTCTCTGAAGAATGTAGCTAGTTCGATGAACTGTGGAGTGGCTTCAGTCTTATCTTGAAGAAATCTAGTCCAGGTGAATCTGGTGTAGTCATCCACACATACCAGTACATACTTCTTTCCACCGTAGCTTTCAACATGCATTGGACCCATTAGATCCACATGAAGTAGTTCCAGCGGTGTGCTGGTGCTGATCTGCGAGGTCTTTGGATGCGAGGCTTTCGTCTGCTTGCCAATCTGACACTCTCCACAGACTACATCTAAATCACCTTTCACAGCGGGCATTCCTCGGATAAGACCAGCTGTGGAAATCTTCTTTAGGGATTTGAGATTCAGATGTCCCAGACGTCTATGCCACATCGCCATCTCATCTGTTTGACTGGTCAAGCATGTAGACATTGCAACTGTCCCACCAGATCCTAGAAGATAACAGTTGTTGGCTACCCTGCTGCCGGTCATCAGTGTACCTCCTTTCTTATCCATAACTTGACATGAATCGTGAGTGAATTGCACATGGTATCCGCCATCACACAGTTGACTAATACTAATCAGGTTCATCTTCAATCCTTCAATGAGGAGGGTATCCTTGAGCACAGGGAGATCCGGAACCTTCAATGTCCCACAGCCGATCACCTGACCCTTTCCTCCATCGCCGAAAGTGACAAACTGTCGTTTCGTAACAGGTCTAATATGTGTAAGATATTTAGAGTTACCTGTCATATGAGCAGAGCATCCACTGTCGAAGTACCATTGATCTTTCTCTATGTGACTTGACGAACTGAAGGCGACCATGCACACGTTCTCGCATGTTTTTGGTACCCAGACTTGTCGTACTCGAGGTTTAGCCCTGAACTCCATAGCCTTTCGTTCAGCAAGAAACAGACGACACTTAGGTTTAATGTGTCCAATCTGATAACAGTATCAGCAAGTGCGAGAGTCTCTCTTCTGTTCTGAGTGAGGTCTGATACTAATCTTTCTTTGACTCGCTGAGGTATTTCCTTGATTCTGATTTACCTTCTGTTTAGGAGGCTGTACCACCACTGGTTTTGCTTTAACAAAAGTTGTTCCTTTCGAGCTGCCTTCTTCCGTGAACCCCAGTCCTTGGTGTCCAGACTCCATTCTTTGAGACTTGAGAATCTCGTTCAGATTCTTAGATCCGGAGTTTAGCATTTTTACTGATCGTTTGAACTGGCTGAGCTCCTTCATGGTGGTTGCATGTTCCATCCTTTCCGACTCCATCTGAAGTTCCAGCGACTCTACTTTGTTTAAGAGAAAAACTTCCTTGCGCTTCAGATCTGTTATAGTTTTCCTCAGACCTACCATGCCTACTGGGTGCATGTCACGATCTTTCTCCCCAACTTTCAGAAAAGAAACGGTACCCAGAAGTTCAATTTTCTGTGCAAGCAGAGACGACCTTTCCTGTTTCAACTCAGTCAGTTGAGTTTTTAGGAATGTAACCTCACCTTGGAGTTCCACCTTCTGTGTAACCAGGATCTCGACTTTCTGCCACATCTTCTCATTTTCATCGGTCACACTGGCGACTGTTTCGGTAAGCTTCTTGTTGAGATTGATCACCATCAGCCACTTCTCGTATAACTATTTGTAGGTTTCAGCCAGAGTCTCCTGAGTGAGTTCTTCATCATCACTATCCGAGGAGTCGTCAGCTGGCTGTTCGGGCAGAGGGCTAGAGAACTTACTTCCACTAGACTTACCACAGTCTTTTATGGTGGCAACAAATGCAACAAAGTTGGTAGTTTCATCATTGTCCTCCTCATCATCAGAATCGCTGTCACTCAGATTAGCAGTTATTGCCTTTTTCTTCTTGAGGGTGTTGGCACATTCTGCTTGAATGTGACCGAAGCCTCTGTATTCTCGACAATGTACGTCCTTCCCTTTTTCATTTGAAAACTGCTGCCTATTTTCACTTGTCCTGGTCTTCCCCTTTTTCCAGTTTCGGAAGTTACTCGAGGATGACTCACCTTGCTCAGGGCCGCGTCTGTTGAGCTTTCGTACCATTCTGCCAAAGTTCTGAGCCAGCATGACCAGTTGTTCAGTGGAGCACTCGGACTCAAACATGTCTTCAGACACTTCTACTTTCAGTGCTATTCCTTTCCCATCTCTGGGTTAGACATCTTGCTGTTGATTCATCTCGTAAGTTCTAAGTGAACCCATGAGATCGTCCAGCTTCCGTTTGAAGATATCATGCATCTCTTCAATAGCAGTAACTTTCATGGCGAACTTGGGAGGGAGCGATCTCAACACTTTGCTAGCCATTCTTTCTCCATCAATCGATTTTCTGAGGGCTGCAGCCTCGTTGGACAGGTCGTGAACTCTTGCATTGAACTCAGGAATGGTTTCATTGTCCTTCATCTTCATGTCCTCGAACTTTGTTTTTACAATCTGCATTCGTGAGTTTCGAACCTTGTCTGTACCTTCATAAGCTATTTTGAGGATATCCCTTGCTTCCTTAGCGACTTCACAGTTAGCAATCAGTTTGAACACGTTCTCGTCCACTCCAGAGAAGATTCCATTCATTGCCTTTGAATTTCCAACGGCCGCCTTTTCATCTTCATCAGTCCACAGAGTTTCTGGTTTTGGAACGACTTCGCCCACAAGGTTCTCCATCATGGGTTGTGCCCATCCAACCAATACAGCCTTCCAAGCTTTTTTGTCGAGAGATTTCACGAAAGCTTTCATCTTGGACTTCCAGTAGCCATAGTTTGGTCCCTCAAGTAACGGGGGTCGGGTTGTGCTTTGTCCTTCCTTCAGACTCATCTTGAACAGATCTAGGATCGTACTCAGTGTGCCGAGTGTCCGCTCTGATACCAATTGAAATACTGTTATCTGTTCAAGCAACTCTTCGAGGTAGTGTTCCACCGGAACTTAGAACACAGCTGGGACAGTATGCGTAGATGAGCTATAATGTAATTTCCAGTTCGGCAACAACCTACTCTGGGGGGGCTTCCCACACCCTAAAGGGATGCAAATCTTTATTGAATAGTATAGAGCTACACGTGGACCTACTCTTACAATCTTCCGAATGTAAACGCCAAGCCACTATCACTACTTCACTCAGATTTGTGATCTTGGCTCCCCCTTGATCCCCTTGGTCAGAATTTCCCTTCCGAACGCACTCGATCTTCTCCCGAAGCTCGGTTGCTTTCTCCCGAAAGCCAGTTATGGTCTTCTGTGTGTGCAGCGGTCAGTTCAACACGACAGTCTGATCAGCACACCGAATAGACTGTTTCAGCGACGGTGATTTTCCAGTGTGGAAAAACTCAGCCGGCCGTCGCTCTTCTTCTCCAATCTCTCGAATGCTCTCGTGTGTTATTCTCTCAGAAAGCGATGCAGATATGGACGCCCTAGCATTCTATTTATATGCATTGGCAGTTCCCAAATCTGTCCTAGATAATCTGTCTAATATTTAGGAAATATTCCTAAATATTTACTAGATATCTTTAAACCAATCTTTAGGAAGATCTCTAGATTTCTTCCACGCCAAGTCTTCTAAACTGACTTTCTTCTAACTGATGTGAGAATCATCGTATGAATATTTGATCTTCTATTTAGTCGCTGACCGACTCCAACAGATCCGATCTTTGATCTTTAGAAACTTCCGATTTAGGAAACATCCTTGCGTCTGTTCCACGCTGTACTTCTGTTCCAAGATTTGGTTGAACTTCTCTTGAACTCTCTAAAGACGTTTTGCCAAAACCATGACATTCAAGGGAACATCACTATTTAAGGTGACTTAAAAAAATTGATATGACACCAATGACATTTTAAGTCATTAAGCATGACCAAACATAAAATTGGTTACCCGGTGACCAACTTCTCAAATTTGGTCATGGGATAGTGACCCACATAAACATGAAAGAACCTATAGGAAATAGACACACGCCTCATTAATAAAACTTAATCTTATACTTATAAGATTTTATCTAATAAATTACAAATAAAAAAAATATCAATAATTATATTATTTTGAGATCTATAAATAGATATGCATATTGTTATATTTTAATAAAAATTTCAAAAATTCTATGATGATGACGAATAGAAATTAGACACATGTCAGAAAATGATGATGAACTTTTTGGTCATTAGTGGCATGCATATGATCAAAATGATAATGAGACATGACAATAATTTTGAGGATGAAAGAGAAAGTGATAGAGAGAGAAGGACGACCAAATTTTATGGGTCATTGGTGTACATGGTCTAATGAGATAATAAGATCATGTGAACGTATCCGCATTATGATTCTCTAACATCCTTTATCCCATACTTCACTAAGTTGACTAGAACTTTGAGATGGCTTCTAGGAAGGTTTTAGATGAAAAATAGCAGAGAAAGAATAAGATTTTGGTATGAAGGGGAATGAGGATCCGCCTACCTTTACATAACAGCAACAACAGACGCCTCTACGGCTAGGCAGGATCTCGCCAAACAACGCCTCAACGGTTAGACGCTGCCTTGGTAAGTGATGCCTATCAGTTAGGCGGGGTCTTCTTATGGCCTTCTTACGTAGGCGCGCGTGTCTTTTCTCACCGAAAAATGATTTTTTTTGTGTTTTTTTCTTCAAAATTTCAACTAAAGATAGAAACAAGAGTTTTCTTAAAGACTTGCAGCGTGTCCATGTTTCCTTCGTTATAGATAGGTGAAAATGCCACTCCTTTATTATTTCTTTCACATGGCTTCAGGCTCTTTTATCTAAAGATTATGAAATGAACTATAATCTTTATTATTGGCATCGGTTGATTGGAGGTTGAGGTGGTTGCTGATCGCAATATCTTTCGTTAAGAGCACGCCACTTTCTCGATGTATTTTTGTCTGGAGATGGAGTACTTTCTGATATATCGTCTCCCGTCGATTCCCTGGCAATTATCCGAACATTTCGTCTAATTTCTCCTTGAGGTGACTCTAGTAGAATGTGTCGGCTCCAACTTTCCCACAATATTATGAAAAGAAAAGTACATTTTCATTACTTTTTTTTTTGATGGAGCTCGGCTTGGGTTAGTTAGTACCTGCTCTATTTGATTTGATGAGGATTCGAACCAGGGAATTCAACGTGGAACCCCCGGTGAGCTGCTTCCACTGAGCCAACTCCAATCCTCTACCGCCCTGTTTCAAAATAGGTACCGAACTATCATTTTTTTTTCAAATTAAGTACTTTGGGGTCAAATTATAATTTAGAAACTTAAAATTACAAACGTCGTTAAATCTTTTAACAATTTTACTTTAACCTAACGATGAGGAAGAAGCGACCAAACCATCGATGACCTACGCCGAACGCTGAGGAGGAAGACGCGATGACGAGACTTCTGACCGAGAACGTCGAGGAGACGCCCAGCTCATGCGCGATTGTGCAAACATATAGGCATCCAAAATTGCAGCTTGAAAGAAGTGATGATATTGATAGGGATAAGCCTGTAGAGGGAGTTGAAGGTTCAGGTAAGTCTATGATTCAATGTGTATCATCTGTGGGTGGAGGTGATTTTTTTGGAATTGATGGTTATGAAGTGAAAACATGTCATATTCAAAGGGTCGATACGGACATAGATGTTGTTAAAGAGCATAATGAAAGTCATGATATGGTCAACACCATCAATGGAGAACTGCCAGATGAATTGTCGATTGAAGTGTTTGGTAATTCAAGGCAGTATCTTAATGGTGAGATGGATACAAATTAGAGTAATAGGAATACAGTAGGGCTGAAAGATACAGCTGAGAGGATTGTCTATAATGTGATTGTTGGTGCAGATAAAGATGATGAAAATGTAGCGGATAGTGATGTTAGTGAGCATTTGACAGATTTTTCTGATACAGACTTGGCATTAGTGATCATTCAATATTTTGACTAGTTATTTGCTACATACGATGAAGGATAACACTTGTTCTCCCGGCAAATTGTCATCATTTGATCCTTTTCTCCTAGTGTTTCAGGTCAATCGACGCGATGAGCACTTTGGATTCCATTCGAAGCAAATCAACGCAAAATAAGTGGAAAAATACACAAGGGAAGTTCAGCCGACCGAGCGAAGAGGGCTCGCCGGAGCCTACGCATGCCTGTTGTATCTGGCAAATTATGCTCGCCCGAGCTCCGAGGCCTTGGGACATGATCGAGTCGACTTAAGGAAACCAAGCCCGAGCTTGGCGAGGCTCGACCGAGCCTTGATCCCTCCATACCAAACTCCCAAAGTTTGCTCGACCGAGCTTGGAGAAGCTCGCCCGGGCGAAATTGCGCAACCTCGTGAAACCAAGACCCAGCCGATCGGCTGGCCGTTAAAACTCAGAATTTCTGATTTATTTCCAAAAATCGATTTTGGGTTTTTTGGCCTTTTTCAGGAATAAAAAGAGGAAACCGAGCGTGACCTAGAGGGGATTGATCGGGGAAGATACGAGAGTTTTAGAGCTTGATTTTGGAGAAGAGAAAACCTAACTTGGAGAAGAAGACAGAGCACCACATCGCGAGAGATTGAGGATTCAGCGAGCTACATCGTCTACACGGTTTCCTCGTCCTTAATTTCTTTTTCTACAATATTTTTGGTTAACTTACCATGAATAGTGAGTAGTCTTCTTTATTTTGGGATCTTACGGGTCCCGTGCCATGTACCCAACTCTTCGTGTGATCAATTGAACGTTTATCATTAATGCAATTCGAATATTCAATTTCATTGTGCTTAATTTTATCGTTCTTGCAAGTTTTACATTGAATGAGATGTTTGCATGCTAGAACTTATTTAGGTTAATTACCAAAAGATGAATGGGTCCTAGGTATTAACCAGATCATATGAAATTGATATTAGGTCATGGTAGCTACAATGGTAGTACATGAATTAATAGGAAAGTTAACTTTTGTCTGAAAAACCCTAAGCTTAACTAATCGAAATCGTCGATAATCTGTGGATGGACGGCGTTCAACGACTGAGATTAATCTAGATAATGATCCGTGGATGGGCGGCTTGTCTAGTGTTATTTTGGTTTATTTACATATTCGATAGCATGATGAATTTACGTGCTATTGTTGCATGATTTGTGGGTTGGCACTGGTGAAGTTTGATCCTGAGATTCTTTCTCTAATCATGCCAAAACCTTTTTATTTTTTGCATTTAATTTCTGCTATTTGTTTCATATTCAAAACCTTTAATTGTTTGGAATAGCTGAATAGGTCACATGTTAGCTAGTATTCACACACGTTGTTCCTTGGATCGACCCTTGACTTACCAAGGTTTATAAATTGTTTTGAGTACAATTTGACTCCTAAAACATATAACTTGACAACTATAAAGGGTTAAAAATACGCTTGTCAAAATGGCGCCGTTGCCGGGGACCAGCGCTTAGTGTGATATTAGATTTAACGTGAGTAGTTTAGACTATTCCACCTTGTTCCTTGCTTGACTCTTTCTGTTTCTTTTGCTTCACTCGCGGTGATTCTTCGCTATCGTAGGTACTGACTAGTTCATGCCAAAGAAAACACCTAGGCGGAAGAAGCAAGTTCAGGTATCCGACGAGGACTCACCGGACCAACGAAGAACTCTTCGAAAGGTCCAAAACAAAGCTCGGGAACTCCGATCACGAAATCTCGGATTCGCAGCACTCGATTTGGATCCCCCTGCACTACCTGGTGTGGTTCAAAATGACCAATAGCATCGAGCGCAACATCAAGTGCGCAGGACACTCGGAGACTACACTGCTCCGCGAATCTCAGGTTTCCAATCTGCACCAACAATAGGCCTTGACAGTCGTGACATCTCGTTAGTGTCACGGGTGTCACGGTAGGCTTTTTCCATAGAAGAAATCAATAAATCTCAGATACTGCCGTGACTACCGTGACATGTCTATATGTCACGGCACCCTTATACCTCAGTGGATTTCAGCCTAAGCCGTGACTACCGTGACATCCACCAAAGGTCACGGGTGTCACGGTACCCTTTTTGCTCAGTGGGTTTTTGCCTAGGCCGTGACATGCCGTGACATGTTCGAATGTCACGGGTGTCACGACACCGTCGGAAGGCAGAATTATCAGTTGATTTCCTAATTCATTTTCGGCAGATCCTTTTTGCGAATTAATGGATTTTTGGGCTATAAAAGGGCAATGACCAGAGTGTTTTAAGTGTGCTTAACTTGAGATTGAAGAACCCTAACTTGGGAGAAGACAAAGATCATCACGAGTGATTGAGGATTCGACGAGCACCCGCGTCATTACGGTTCCCTCGTCCTTAATTTCTTTATATACACTATTCTTGGTTAAGTTACCATGAATAGTGAGTAGTCTTCTTATTCCGGGATCCTACGGATCCCGTGCTATGTACCCAACTCTTCATGTGATCAATTAAACGTTTTTCATTAATGCAATTCGAATATTCAATTTCATCGTGCTTAATTTTATCGTTCTTGCAAGTTTTACATTGAATGAGATGTTTGCATGCTAGAACGTATTTAGGTTATTTACCGAAAGATGGATGGGTCCTAGGTATTAATCGAAATCGCATGAAATTGATATTAGGTCATGGTAGCTACAATGGTAGTACATGCATTAATAGGAAAGTTGACTTTTGTCTGAAAAACCTTAAGTTTAATAAATCGAGATCGTTGATAATCCGTGGATGGGCGGCCTTCAACGATTGAGATTAATCTAGACAATGATTCGTGGATGGGCGGCTTGTCAAGTGTTATTTTGGTTTATTTCCATATTCGATAGCATGATGAATTTTCGTGATATGATTGCATGATTAGTAGGTTCGGCACGGGTGAAGTATGATTCTGGAATTCTTTCTCTGATCAAGTCCAAACCTTTATTTTTCTGCATTTAATTTCTGCTGTTTTTGACACAACCAAATCTCTTGTTAATCGGAATAGCTAAATAGGTCGTCTGTTAACTAGTACTCACACACGTCTGTTCCTTGGATCGACCCTTGGCTTACCAAGGTTATAAATTTTGTTTGACTGCAATTCGACCCCTAAAACTCATAACTTGACGACTATAAAGAGTTAAAAATACGCTTGTCACCATGCCACCTAAACTTAAAGACTCAGGGAGTTTTTCTATCCCTTGTGATATTGGTGGTATTACTATTCGTCGTGCTCTATGTGATCTAGGTGCTAGTGTGTCTATCATGCCATATTCTTTGTATGCAAAATTGAATTTGGGTGATCTTTGTCCTACTAATGTCACTATTCACCTTGCGGATCGTTCTTGTAGATTCCCGAGAGGGATTCTAAAGGATGTACCCGTCAAGGTGAAGAACATTTACATCCCTGTTGATTTTATAGTGCCGATCTCAGAGGACATAGATATCCCGATTATACTTGGTAGACCATTTCTTTACACGGCTAAGGTAGTCATTGACATGGATAGAGGGTCTATAGCTTTGCGAGTGGGCAGTGAAAGAGTCGTCTTTTATTTGCCTGATATGTGTAAGAGTCCTAGTCTGCTAGCTGACTGTGATGTTCTGGACTCTACTGATATTGATGACCCTATTACACTGACCTCTGTTGAGTCTTACAGAGTTGTACCAGGCTGCCCAATACCGATGGATATATGCGTAGTAAGCACAGAGGGAGCAACTGAAGCTGAACAGACCGCCGGCTCAGGTATGGAACCTTGCAAGGTAGAGCTGAAACCTCTACCTGCAAGTCTCAGGTAGGAATTTCTTGGCCCCAACTCGACCTACCCGGTGATTGTGAATGCATCCTTGACTGATGTAGAGACCCAAAGATTGCAAGATGTCCTGAGAGAGCATAGGCCAGCCCTATGATACTCGATCGATGATCTTAAAGGGATTAGCCCGGATATGTTCATGTTTAGAATCCATCTAGAGGGCGATGCTAGGCCCACTAGGGACGCCTTGAGACGTCTGAATCCTAAACTGAATGATGTAGTGAAGAAAGAAATTCTGAAATTATTGGATGCTGGCATTATTTACTCTATTGATGATAGTGAGTGGGTAAGTCCTGTGCATGTTATCCCTAAGAAGGGAGGTTTGACTGTTGTTCGTAAAGAGAATACTGATTTGATTCCTACTCGTACTGTGACTGGTTGGTGGATGTGCATAGACTATCGGAAGTTGAATAAGGCTACTCGTAAGGATCACTTTCCTTTGCCATTTATTTATAAAAAGTTAGAGCGTCTTGCGAAGCATAAGTTTTTCTGCTACCTCGATGGTTATAGTGGGTTCTTTCAGATCCCTATACACCCCGAGGACCTGGAGAAGACTACTTTTACTTGCCCTTTTGGCACATTTGCTTATAGACGCATGCCTTTCGGTCTTTGCAATGCACCAGCTACTTTTCAGCGTTGTATGATGGCCATTTTTTCTGATTTTATTGAAAACACCATGGAAGTATTTATGGATGATTTTTCGGTGTATGGCTCTTCATTCGATTCATGCCTCTCTAACCTTACTGATGTTCTTCGTCAATGTGTTGACACTAACCTGGTTTTAAACTAGGAAAAGTGTCACTTCATAGTGCAGGAAGGTATTGTGTTGGGACACCTAGTCTCCAACAGAGGTATCGAAGTCGATCGCGCCAAGGTGGAGGTGATAGAAAAACTGCCCCCACCAAGAGATGAGAAAGCAATCAGGAGCTTTCTAGGGCATACAGGCTTCTACATGCGTTTCTTTAAGGATTCCTCCAAGATAGCTAAGCCACTCACTGATTTACTATGCCATGATATTAGGTTTAATTTCGATGAATCATGTTTTAATGCTTTCCACACTCTAAAATCTGCTCTTACTTCTGCTCCTGTAGTGCAGCCCCCCTAACTGGGAGCTACCATTTGAACTAATGTGTGATGCTAGTGATTTTGCAGTGGGAGCAGTCTTAGGGCAGCGCATTGACAAGAAGCTACACGTGATTTACTATGCAAGTAAAGTCTTGGCTGGCGCAGCAGCAAATTACACTACGACAGAGAAGGAGATATTGGCCATCGTTTATGCTTTTGAGAAGTTCAGGCAGTATCTAATGCTTTTGACCATGCTGCAATTAAGTATTTGTAGTCCAAGAAGGATTCAAAACGTAGATTGATTCGATGGGTCCTCCTCCTTCAAGAATTTGACATTGAGATTAGAGACAAGAAGGGAGCTAAAAATCTAGTTGCAGAACACCTGTCACGCCTCGAGTTAGAAGAGCTCGACCGCGAAGAGGACAAACTCCTGATGACTAACTCTCTAGCAGGTGAGCAGCTTATGGGTGTCGATGTGGACATCGCCCCGTGGTACGCAGATTTCGTCAATTACTTGGCCTGCGATATTATTCCTCCTGACCTGTCACCCAACCAGAAGAAGAAATTTCTGTCTGACGTAAATAGGTACTTCTGGGATGACCCTTTTCTATACAAATTATGTGCTGACGGTCTCTATAGGACTTGTGTTGACGAGGGCCAGATCAAATGGATCCTAGAGCGCTGCCATTCATCACAGTATGGTGGACACGTGCCTGGTTCGAAAATAGCTGCAAAAGTTCTGCAGTCCGGATTCTATTGGCCTACTCTTTTTAACGATGCCCACGAGTTTGTCAAGGCATCTGATCAGTGCCAGATGACTGGAAATATTTCTAAGCAGCAGGAGATGCCCCAGCAGAGCATTCTTGCAGTCGAGCTATTAGATGTATGGGGTATCGATTTCATGGTGATGTTCCTATGAATGGCATGGTTTTGGCAAAACGAGTTTAGAGATGTCAAGCAGGAGTTCAAGGTGAGTGCAACCAAATCCTGGAACAGAAGTACAGCCTGGACCTGACGCAAGGATGTTTCCTAAACCGGAAGTTCCTAAAGATCGAAGATCTGCTCTGTGAAGTCGGCCAGTGACAAAATAGAAGATCAAATATTCAAATAAATTTTCTCACAACATTCAGAAGAAGATTTGGAATGACTTGGCGAAGAAGGAAGATCGAAATCTTCTCAAAGATTGGAATGGCCATATCTAGCGAATACTTAGGAATATTTCCTAAATATTTGACCGATTTTCTAGGGGCGATTTGGATCCGCCCATGCATATAAATTGAGGGCTAGGGCGTCCATATCGTGTATCGCTTTCTGAGAGAAATACACACGAGTGCATACGTGAGATTGGAGAAGAAGAGCGAAGGCCGGCTGAGCTTTTCCTCACTGGAAAATTACCGGCGCTGAAGTAGTCTGTTCAGTGTGCTGATCAGACTTTTCATGTTGAACTGACCACTGCACACACGGAAGACCATTGCATGCTTTTGGGAGAAAGCATCCGAGCTTCGGGAGACGATCGAGTACGTTCGGAAGGGAGTTTCGGACCAAGGGGATCGAGGGGGAGCCAAGATCACAAATCTGAGTGAAGTAGTGATAGAGGCTAGGCGTTTATATTCGGAAGATTGTAAGAGTAAGTCCATGTGTAGCTCTATACTATTCAATAAAGATTTACATCCCTTTAGGGCGTGGGAAGCCCCCAGAGTAGTCAGTTGTCGAACTGGGAATTACATTGCGTGTTCGCTCTATATTCTGTCCCAGCTAATGTCTGCTAAGGTGTTCAAGGTCACTCTGAACACTACCTGGATCTGGGCTTGAACAGATAGCAGAATTTCAATTGGTATCAAAGCAAACACTTGACATACAGAGTGTGATCCTGATCTGTTCAAGATGAGTTTGAAGGAAGGACAGAGCACCAACCGACCCCCGTTACTTGAAGGGCCGAACTATGGATATTGGAAATCCAAGATGAAGGCCTTTTTGAAATCCCTGGATGAGAAGGCATGGAGAGCGATTCTGATCGATTGGACACCACCCATGATGACCAACTTAGAAGGAGCAGTGATGGTGAAACCTGAAGCCCTGTGGACAGAGGCAGACGAGAAAGCATCTGTAGGTATTGCTAAGGCCATGAATGCAATCTTCTCTGGAGTGGATGAGAACGTGTTCAAACTGTTGCTAACTGTGAAGTTGCCAAAGAAGCGTGGGGCATTCTCAGAACTGCTTATGAAGGAACAGACAAGGTAAGACACTCGAGGATGCAAATGGTAACTACCAATTTCGAAGACCTCAGAATGAAAGAAGAGGAAACTGTTCCTGAATACAATGCTAGAGTTCTAGACCTGTCCAACGAAGCTGCAGCACTAGGGAAACCCATTGATGAGGAAAGAATGGCTAGCAAGGTCCTAAGGTCTCTGCCGTAACTGGAATGGTGAGGAGAATCAACAGACGCGGTCCTGAGCAAGGTCAGTCATCATCAAGCAACTTCCGTAACTGGAAGAAAGGGAAGACTAGGACAAGTGAAAACAGGCAGGAGTTCTCCTCTGAAAAAGGGAAAGACATATAGTGTAGGGAATGCAGAGGCTTCGGTCACATTCAGGCAGAATGCGCCAACACTCTCAAGAAGAAAAAGGCGATGGTTGCTAATCTGAGTGACAACGAGTCAGATGTTGAAGATGAAGATGATGAGACTACGAACTTTGTCGCATTTGTTGCCACGATTGAGGATTGTTGTGAATCTAGTGAGAGTAAGTATTCTAGCCCTCTATTTGAACAGCCAGCTGATGACTCCTCAGACAGTGATGATGAAGAACTCACTCAGGAGACTCTGGCCGCAACTTACAAAGAGCTATATGAGAAATGGCTGATGGTGATAAATCTAAACAAGAAGCTAACTGAAATAGTCTCCAGACTGACTGAAGAAAAGGACAAGACGTGGCAAGAAGTAGAAAACCTGGTCACTCAGAAAGTGGAACTCCAGGATGAGGTTATGTCTCTGAAAATCCAACTTACTGAAATGAAACCGGAAAGGTCATCACTGCTTGCACTGAAGACTGAACTTCTGGGTACCGTGTCCTCACTAAAAATTGAGATGGAGAAGAATCAGGATATACATCCAAACGGCATGATGGAGGTGAGAAAGAAAATAGCCGATCTGAAACGTAAAGAAGTTTTTCTTTTGAACAAAGTTGAGTCACTGGAACTCCAGATAGAGTCAGAGAAAATGGATCATGCAACTACCTTGAAGAAGTTCAGTCAAATTAAAAAATAAGTGAAGATGCTGAACTCAGGGTCGAAAGATCTGAATGACATCCTCAAGTCGCAAAGAATGGAGGTCGGGCACAGAGGTTTCAGTTTCACGGAAGCAGGCAGCTCAAAAGGCACAACATTTGTTAAGGCCAAACCAGTGGTGGTACAGTCTCCTAGACAGAAGGTGACTCAAAATCGAGAAAAGACCTCAGCAAATCAAAGAAAGGGTAGTGATGCTAACACCAGGCCTCACTCAGAACAGAAGAGAGACACTCGCATGTGCTGGTACTGCTATCAGATTGGACACATCAAACCAAAGTGTTGTCTGTTTCTTGCAGAACGGAAGGCTATGGAGTTCAGGGCTAAACCTCGAATACGACAAGTCTGGGTACCAAAAGCAAGCGAGAAGGTGTGCATGGTCGCCTTCAGTTCGTCAAGCCATATGGAGAAAGATCGTTGGTACTTCGACAGTGGATGTTCAGCTTACATGACAGGTAACTCTAAGTATCTTACACATATTAAATCTGCTAGGAAACGCCAGTTTGTCACTTTTGGCGATGGTGGAAAGGGCCAGGTGATCGGCTGTGGGATATTGAAGGTTTCGGATCTACCTGTGCTCGAGGACACCCTTCTTGTTGAAGGATTGAAGGTGAACCCGATCAGTATTAGTCAATTGTGTGATGGCGGATATCATGTAAAATTCACTCACAATTCATGTCAAGTTTTAGATAAGAGAGGTGGTACACTGATGAAAGGAAGCAGGGCAGCCAACAACTGCTATCTTCTAGGATCTGATGGAACAGCAGCTGCTTCTGCATGCTTGATAAGTCAAACTGATGAGATGGAGTTGTGGCATAAATGACTGGGACATCTGAATCTCAAGTCCCTGAAGAAGATTTCCTTAGCTGGACTCATACGAGGAATGCCCGCAGTTAAGGGCGATCTGGATGTAATCTGTGGAGAATGTCAGATTGGCAAGCAGACAAAGACGCCTCATCCAATGACCTCTCAGATCAGTACTAGTAGACCACTGGAACTCATTCATATGGATTTAATGGGTCCAATGCAAGTTGAGAGCTACGGGGCCAAAAAGTATGTTCTCGTATGTGTGGATGACTACACCAGATTCACTTGGACTAGATTTCTTGGAGACAAGTCTGAAGCCGCACGTCAATTCATTGATCTAGCTACCTTGCTACAGAGAGAAAGGGAGGACAAAGGAGAACGCCTGGTGGCTATCAGAAGTGATCACGGCAAAGAGTTCGAGAACCACACCATGGCTACCTACTGTGCTGAACATTGTGTCACACACCAGTTTGCATCACCTATCACTCCACAGCAGAATGGTGTTGTGGAACGGTAGAACCGCATAATCCAGGAGATGGCCCAAGTGATGCTGCATGCCAAGAAAGTACCTAACAAGTTCTAGTCAGAAACAATGAACACGGCGTGTGACATCATCAATCGTGTTACAGTACGCACTGGAACGGAGATGACCTGTTATGAACTTTGGAAGGGGAAGAAGCCAACTGTGAAATACTTTCACATCTTTGGAAGTGTTTGCTACATACTAAACGATAGAGAGTATAGACAGAAGCTGGATCCGAAGAGTGATGAAGGAATCTTTCTAGGCTACTCCACAAACAGTCGCGCATACCGGGTGTTCAACAAACGTACAAGCTCCGTCATGGAATTAGTCAACATCAAGGTGAAGGATGAAGTGTTTGAGAAATCTGTCTCAGACGATGATGACTGTGGCAGTAGAACGATAAGTGATACACCCTCCCCATCTCAGTCGACTGACGGAGATGGACCTGGAGGAGTGCCAGCGGAGGACAATCACACCTCGGACTCCTCATCTAATGACGCTGAGGACCCCAGCGAACCCTCCAACACACAAGAGGATATAGCTGAGTTACAGCCATCTCGACGAGTTGCCAAGAACCATCCGATTTCTGAGGTTATAGGTGAACCAAGTGAGGGGATGAAGACTCGGGGCAAGGAGATTAACTACCGAGAATTGGCGGCTTGCTCATGTTTTCTGTCCATGATAGAGCCAAAGAATGTCAAAGAAGCACTTCTTGATGAGTACTGGGTTCTGGCAATGCAGGAAGAACTGGAAGAGTTCACCAGAAATGATGTATGGGACTTAGTTCCACGACCGGACGACGTTAATGTCATCGGAACAAAATGGATCTTCAAAAACAAATCCGATGCGACGGGCATTATCACCAGAAACAAAGCCAGATTGATCGAACAAGGCTACTCTCAGATTGAGGGCATTGATTTCGATGAAACATTTGCCCCCGTTGCACGACTTGAGGCCATTCGCTTACTTCTTGCGTTGGCTTGTCATCTGAAGTTTTGTCTATTCCAGATGGATGTGAAGAGTGCGTTCTTGAACGGGTTCCTGAACGAGGAGGTATATGTTGGTCAAACCAAGGGATTTGAGGATCCACATCACCCTACTCATGTGTACCGGTTGAAGAAGGCCATGTATGGCCTCAAACAGGCGCCCAGAGCATGGTATGAGCGTCTCACGGTGTTTCTTGTCGACCATGGCTATGTGCGAGGGGGAGTAGATAAGACCCTGTTCGTCAAACATACAAGGTCAGATTTCATTATCGCACAAATATATGTGGATGATATAGTGTTTGGATCCAGTACACAGAAGCTGGTGGACCAGTTTGTGGAACAGATGCAGAGGGACTTTAAGATGAGCATGGTTGGAGAGCTGAACTACTTTCTCGGACTCCAGGTGACTCAGAAGGAGGACGGTATATTCATTTCTCAAAGTAAGTTTGCCAAAAACTTAATCAAAAAGTTTGATCTCGAAAAGGCAAGTCATAAGAGGACACCGGCTGCCACCCACTTGAAAATCACCAAAGACGACACTGGAACAAAGGTGGACCAGACACTATACAGAAGTATGATTGGAAGTCTTCTATACCTAACAGCCAGCAGACCAGATATCGCTTATGCAGTGGGAGTTTGTGTAAGATACCAGGCAAATCCGAAAGAAAGTCATCTAATGCAGGTGAAAAGGGTTATCAAATACGTCTGTGGAACTACAGATTTTGGGATCTGGTACACCAAGGACACCAATCCATTCTTGGTCGGCTATTGTGATGCAGACTGGGCAGGAAATGCTGAAGATCGTAAAAGCACGTCCGCAGGTTGTTTCTTCTTGGGCAAAAACTTGGTTTCCTGGTTCAGCAAAAAGAAAAATAACATCTCTCTATCTACAGTTGAAGCTGAATATATAGCTGCAGGAAGTAGCTGCACTCAACTACTATGGATGAAGCAGATGTTGTCTGATTACGGAGTGGAACAGGAAGAAATGATCTTGTACTGTGACAACATGAGCGCGATCAGCATATTCAAAAACCCAGTACAGCACTCCCGGACGAAGCACATAGATATCAGACATCACTTCATCAGAGAGCTGGTGGAACAAAACGTGGTTACCCTGAAGCATGTAACAAATAACAAACAACTTGCTGATATCTTCACCAAGCCATTCGATGCTACTCAGTTTGAGACACTTAGATCCTCATTGGGCCTATGTGTTGTCAACAACTAGCTGTGCAAGGCAGTGGTCAGTCAAGTGCAGAACTCCAGCGAATCAGTTGGACTGACCAAAGAAAGAAGCTGGAACAGATGGTGTATTTCTAGAAGGTATTTCTTTTATTCAAAATATTTTCAGAGATTTTTTCGAGCCGTTTATGAGGAGAGAGGACAAAATATCTCAAGCGAATATTTTCAAGTCGGTTTGGGAAGGTGAACAGTCAGTATTTTTGAAAATCAAATCACTCTTCTGTTACTGGTCTCACACAAGCTTCCGAAACCCTAGAAGCAAAAATTACCTCCGAAATCTCTGAAGTCATCAGCATATCGGCAACCATGGTGAACACAAGGAAAAATGCCAAGAATTTTGTCAAGACACCACCGAAACCGAAAGGGGCAGACAAGGCATCGTCTAAAGCATTAGCAGAAAAATCCCAAATCACGAAGCCGGAGAAAACGAAGATGCCAAAGGAGAAAAAGGCAAAAACTTTAGCCAGCGAAACTCCAATAACAACTGTTTCTGAAGAAGAGGCTAAAGCACCTGTTCCTGTGACCCTAAGATCGGTGTGGAGAAAAAGAAAGAGAAGGGAACTGCTGCAAAGAAGAAGGATGTGCCTTCAAAGACATCGTAGGGGAGTCCTAAGACTAACATTGCTAGTTCACCATCAAAGGGGCAAAGTCTATCAACGACTGAACCGCCACGAACTGAGGTAATCTCTGGTCCTAAAGCTCAGAGTTCTGTTCCTTTATCCATGGAAGTTGTGAATGAGAAAAATAAGAAGAGTGATAAAGGAGAAACAGTTGTGGATGGTGAGTCGGTTGAGAATGTAGCCAGTAGGTCTGAGACTATGGTAAACATTGTTGAAGTATTAAAAGAAGTATTACCAAGTCTGGCCGAGTTCAGCACTGCTGGGAAGCAGACTGGGCCGAAAGACAAATTGCATGCGACCAGATTTGTGTTACAAAAGGACGGTCTGCGAAGAAAACTGGTGGTTAAAAGAAGATTTTCTCCACGAAAGTATGTGGCAAAGATTAGTGCCGTCAGAGAATGGATGAAATCCCCATTAGAATCTGAGAATGAACGGCTTGTGGAGAGTACGTGCAAGAGAAAACTAGTTCTTGATGAAGAGACTGACGAAGGATCAGCAGAAAAGGCAGAAGGATTAGTTGATGAGCAGTAAGAAAAGCAAGACGCCACTAAGTCTTAAGAGTCTGATCCATCTGAGAAGGACGGCGAGCTCAATGACATGTATAAGGAGATTGATGAAGTGGTGTCTACGCTGCAGAAGGAAGGGTCTTTTGAAAAGGATGACAACGAGCATGAAAAAGGTCCTGAATCTAGGGAAGCAGATGCTGAAGAAAGGTCAGTTCCAGAGCAAGCGTCTGATGGAGAGCTAGTTGGTGTACAACCCCGTGTTGAACCAGTAATTCAACAGGACGATGAGTGATAAGTCGTAGTTGTACGACTATTTTCTGTGTTAAAACCCCGTCTCTTAGTGTTTGTCTGTATGTTATTTCACTACCTGTGTGTAGTTTTTCGTTCTCAGGTGCATTCGGAGACCATGGAAGGAATACCCGCTAAAGAGAGCCTATTAGAAGATGTTTAGCATCGAAGGGATGAAGTCCAAAGTGCTTGAAGTCTGAGTCAGTGCTGGGCGCGTAGGCCTGAAGGATTAAATGCGCGGAGGTCTACTGAATTTCGATAATTGTTCAGACCTCCGCGGGAGTTAAATTACGAAGACGTCCGCGGAGACAGCTGACAGTCGAATTTCATTATTTCGAAGTTGCAATCTCGGGAGAAGAACAGACAGATTTCGAAGAGACAGAAGAGAGGCGGCTGGCTCTGGACTTAAGGAGAGAAATCAGAAAGGTTAGGGTTCATTCGACGTTGGGAATTGAGAGTAGAGGATTGGAGAAGAGAGCTCTCGGAGTAGGATTCCAATTGAAGAAGCTTGAACGTGGATTCGTTGCTGGATTCAAGTACTGGAGTGGAGCTGCAGCTTGGTGGAGAATTCGTCATCAGTATTTTCGTTTCATCCCATTCAAAAACTTGATGATGTATTCCCTTACGATGAGTAGCTAAACTCATATGTGTAGGCTAGAACTCGACATTGTGATGTTTTGACTTGACACCTATATTGATTTCTGTGTTTTGTGTCATATTACTGTGCATTGTTTATGGAATTGATTCTGTTAACACGAGTGGAACCCTAGCGGGGGAGCTTTGGTTTGTTAGTTGATTTCGATTGTCAAGTTTACTAGCAACCTAGCGGGGATAGCGAACTAGGACACGAGTAATATACCACTAGGATTAAACACCCTAGGACAACTTGTTTAAATCCTCATGCAACTCTAGCGAGTTAGGGTCTTGATTATCGCTAGCGCGAGATTAAGTACTAGAACTAGAACGGGGAGTATAACCTTAGCGGGGGAGCTCTAAGTTGTAGAACATTAGAAATCAAAACGGATTTGTCAATGATTTGGTCTTGCATCACAGTCGAAAGTTCTAGCTTGCACTTCTCTTTGATATTATATACTTGAATTTGTGTGACGATTGCTCTCTTGATAAGTGATCATTGTTGCTTGTGCTTTTGTTTTATTTATTTAATTGAATTTCCCATTGTCACTTTCATACTTAGTGAACAGATTCTCATATCAATCTCTGTGGATACGACCCGACTTACCACTTGCTAGTCGGAACTATAAATTTATTTTTGACGGGTACAACGACGCCTGTCAAATTTTGATGTAGAAATGGTTGAGGCTGCTCGGACTCAGGCTAAACCATCTGATGAACAAGACTCTGTGTTATTGTCTGAACTAAAGAAGGCTGAGAAAGACAAAGGCAAGAAGAAAGTTCTTATTCAAGAACCAGTAAGCAATGATTGCGTTGGACAGGGTGAAGAAAGTCCAGTTGCACGGGGAGCAAGTGGAGTCAAGAAGAGAAAGCGTGAAACTCCATCCCCTTTATTAGCAGAGGTTCCAACTGGGATCACAAAAGGTTGTATATGGTTCGCAAGTAAGGATGCCTCAAAAAGGTGGAAGGCAGTACAGAAGAGGAAAATAATCCCTGAGAAGCTCCTGGATGAGAAGCGCTACAAGGGAAAAGAAGTGGTTCATGTTCTGAAGGAGACAAGTCTGTACTGGTCCTTGACAAAGTGCAAACCATTCAACGAACAACTGGTAAGAGAGGCTATAGCTAACTTGCCCACTCAGTTTGGAGTTGTTGGGGACAAGGACTACGGAGTGGTCTACGTTGGAGGAAAGAAGGTCGAGTTGGATCCTGAGCTTATCAACATCTATTTTGCTATGGATGACCCAACAGTGGACAAGGAGGAACTTGACTACGACAAGATTGCCAACTGTATTACGGCAGGTTCGTATCCTTTCTGGGGAGAGGCTGCCATTCCTGTTGCAGATCTGACCACGTTCTACTCTATGCTATTTTTCATTGCTATTTTCAACTGGAAGCCGACGTCACATCGATCTTCAGTCAGCAAGGAGATGGGTCAACTGCTGTAACAAATTGGGAACATGATGCATTTTAATATGGGGAGGATCATGTTCCACCAGATCGCTGAACATGCTACTTCTAGCCGTATTCTGCATCAGATTGGGTTTCCTTCCCTTATCTATGAGCTTATTGTATACAAGAATCCAGAAATGAAGACGCTGGAGGATAGTCTCTCCAAAGCCCCGCTAAAGTTTACAGTGGATCATAAGCTATACAAAGGGCGTCATGTGAATGACCTTGAGGCCCCGGGACAGAGAAGGAAGGACTTTCCAGAGTCGTCGATGAGAAGATTAGCTGCCGAAATAAAGCTATCTCATAATGAGAGGGAAAAACTACTAAAGCAGCTGGACACTTACCTCGCGGTGGAACTGGAGCTGAAGAAATGCATCAACAGCTTGGCTCGTGCACTGAGATATCCCAGCGATGAGGAGGAAGATGATGTCGTAGAGGGTGATGACTCCATTGGTAACTCTTCTACATAAAGGTTCATTCTTTGAACACTCTGAACAATGACAATTGTTTTTTTTCTGGTACTTTTTATCTTTCTGCTTGAACTATGATTGGACCCCTTGCCAATTTGTGGCAAAAAGGGGGAGTAATTTGAGGTGGCTTTTTTGTTCCCTCAAGTATCTCTAAAGTCTAGACAGTCTAGAGGATTTGGTTTTGCCAAAAATGCCAAGGGGGAGATTGATGTTCCTATGAATGGCATGGTTTTGGCAAAATGAGTTTAGAGATGTCAAGCAGGAGTTCAAGGTGAGTTCAACCAAATTCTGGAACAGAAGTACAGCCTGGACCTGACGCAAGGATGTTTTCTAAAATGGAAGTTCCTAAAGATCGAGGATCAGCTCGGTGAAGTCGGCCAGCGACAAAATAGAAGATCAAATATTCAAATAAATATTCTCACAACATTCAGAAGAAGATTTGGAATGACTTGGCGAAGAAGGAAGATCGAAATCTTCTTAAAGATTGGAATGGAAATATCTAGCAAATACTTAGGAATATTTCCTAAAGATTTGACAGATTTTCTAGGGGCGATTTGGATCCGCCCATGCATTTAAATAGAGGGCTAGGGCATCCATATCGTGTATCACTTTCTGAGAGAAATACACATGAGTGCATACGTGAGATTGGAGAAGAAGAGCGACGACCGGCTGAGCTTTTCCTCACTGGAAAATCACCGGTGCTGAAGTAGTCTGTTCAGTGTGCTGATCACACTATTCGTGTTGAACTGGCCGCTGCACACACGGAAGACCATTGCATGCTTTCGGGAGAAAGCATCCGAGCTTCGGGAGTAGATCGAGTACGTTCGGAAGGGAGTTTCGGACCAAGGGGATCGAGGGGAAGCCAAGATCACAAATCTGAGTGAAGTAGTGATAGAGGCTATGCGTTTACATTCGGAAGATTGTAAGAGTAAGTCCACGTGTAGCTCTATACTATTCAATAAAGATTTACATCCCTTTAGGGCGTGGGAAGCCTCCCTGAGTAGGCAGTTGCCGAACTGGGAATTACATTGCGTGTTCGCTCTATATTCTATCCCAGTCACTGTCTGCTAAGGTGTTCAAGGTCAGTCTGAACACTACCTAGTTCTGGGCTTGCACAGATAGCATAATTTCACATGGGATCATTCCCACTTTCTTATGGAAATCAGTATATCTTGATAGCAGTCGACTATGTTTCCAAGTGGGTTGAAGCAGTGGCTACTCCTACTTGCGACGCCAAGGAAGTCATGAAGATGTTTCAGAAGGTTATTTTTCCTCGGTTTGGAGTTCCCAGAACGGTTATTAGTGATGGGCTCCCACTACAAAGAAAGAAATTTCGAGACCTTTCTGAAGAAATACGGTGTTTATCACAAGGTTGGCACTCCATATCACCCTCAGACTAGTGGGCAGGTAGAGATCTCTAACCGAGAGATCAAGAGCATACTGGGAAAGACAGTCTCCAGCCACAGGAAGCACTGGGCGTCCAAGCTAGATGACCCACTGTGGGCCTATAAGACTGCATTTAAAACTCCTATTGGGATGAGTCCTTTTAGGCTTGTCTACGGAAAAACCTGCCATTTGCCATTCGAACTCGAGTACAAGGCTTTGTGGGGGGAGCTGAACATGGATAGGAAAGCAGTTGGGGAAAAGAGACTGCTGCAGCTAAACGAGCTTGATGAGATCAGGTTAGAATCCTACAAGAATGCTCGTATTTATAAGGAGCGGACAAAGAAATGGCATGATACGCGAATAGTGCATAGATAATTCAATGAAGGCGATTGAGTTCTTCTACAACTCCCGCCTTAGATTATTTCCTGGGAAGCTGCGCACCAAGTGGAGTGGTCCATACACAGTGGAGAGAGCGTAACCGGACGGCCACATGGAGCTTAGCATTGAGGGAGGAAAATATTTGGTGGTCTATGGGCAACGCCTCAAGCACTACCACGTCCTGAAGCATCTTGCACCTCTTGAAGGCATAGATGATAACCTACTTCTCGAGAAGGGATCTCAGCAAGGGAATTCCTGAGAATGCTTCTAGTCCTATCTCCCTAGCTATGTCTCGCCAAGACGTTAAACTAGGCCTCTACGCGAAGTAACTCGCGTTGTAAGTATTAGTTAGTTGCATTTTTCATTTACATTGTATGCTTTGTGTGTGGACATTTCATGATTCTAAGTGTGGAGTGCACTAGTCCCTTCACGATTTTCGATGCTAACCTATCACTTGTGCAGCTATATGTTTTTGTCTATTTATGCCAGCTCATGAGTCACATTTCACTCCCCGGGCATCGCTTAATCTTTATGGATATCGAGCTATCACACACGAGGGAAGTTCCTATGCGCCTTTTCTTATCTTTATTTCTTCGCTTTGGGACTAAGCTCATTTTTAAGTGTGGAGTGGATAGTGCATTGTCACGTACATCGCATATCACACATTCACTCTTGGATATGCTCAACTGTCTATGTATTGCGATTGAAATCCTCGTTTTTTCTACGGTATTCCTTGATTGATTGTCATTCTTTTGGATTCGAAGTCTAGGACTTGAAATAATTTTATTCGTGTGTGTATTCTCTCATGTCATTATCATTGCAAGCCTTTGCCTATCACGTGTTTTACGTATTTCTTGAAGCATGTTTGAGACTTGATATTAGTAGGCACAGCCACAAAATGTCAAAAACTTATATTACATCTCTTTTTCTAGGTGACTGACAGGCGTCGTCGGTACCTGCAAATTTATATTTATAGTTCCTTACTCTTGGCTATGGGTTAGTACAGCGATAAGCAAGGGTCGAACCCTAGGGAGCTAGATGGTTACTTGTTGATTTGTAAAAAGGGAACAATTGGGTTTTGAGGAAACAAGTGCAAATAGGAAATAAACGAAAGATGTCAATCGGAGAAGAATATTCAGGCTAGGGGTTCTAATTGTGACTCGGGTTGTCCTTGATTTCTAAGTATCTAATTCCGCGTCCTTAAGTGTGGTTACTCCGGGTCAGGTTATAACCTAAGGTAGGACCGTTTCAAGTCACTACGCCACAATCTACTCCTGGTCAGGTTATAGAATCCTAGTTCTAGCAAACCTAATACTCCTGGTCATGTTATATTAGGTTTAGTGCGACTACTTATTCTAACGGGTCAGTATCAAATAAGCAGTAAATAGAGGGTATGAATTGCCCAACTTAAGCTTTACCGTTTCGGGTCTCCACTTAACCTTGCAACTGAAACCGAAAGTAATGTGCACAAGAACTAGTAGAATGCAAGAATAATATTAAGCATGGAATCTCAAAACATTCGTCACAATAAATTAGCCCTAACCCGAACGAGCGGTTTAGCTACACATGCTGGAAATAAAAGACATGATAAAAGTGCAAATTCTTCTCTATGCCGAAGTAGCCGCTCGGTGAAGGATGATCACTGGATGAATGATGGATACTCTAATCGGCTCTGATGGGATGAATGTGGATCTCGAATTTTTGGATGCTTGAAACCCTAGACCAAGAGGTCTTATTTATAAGGAAAGTTCTAGGGTTTCGAAGCTTCTATTTGGGCCCGGTCCACATCCGTTGTTGCTTGGTGAGCAAGTAATCTTGGCCAGCAAGAAATCTAAACCGCCTCAGTTTTGAGCCCACTGACATGGCCCAGCGCGCGGGGCCTTCAACGTCGTTTTTCCCATCTCGGCCAATCCCGCTCGTGCGTTTTACTTGGCTAGTGGTATTGTCCAAGTCATTTGGCATTTCGATCACTTTGGTCGAGCCAGATTTGCAAGATTCGTTAATCTGGTCGAGCAACTCGGATTCAGCGCTAGTCTGCTCGACAGGGCCTTCGGGCGCTACCTGGAACCTGCTCGGCTGCTCATGGGCCATTCCACCCGTGCGTTCTCCTTGAGTTGGTGACATTGTCTGACTTGTTTTCCATTTTGAGCAACTTGGTCGAGTCAGATCTGTCATCGGAGTCCGTCTGGTCGAGCGACTTGATTTCGGTGCCTATCAGCGCGCGCAAGACCTTTGAGACAACTGCCAATCTGCTCGGGCGTTTTTCTTGGTTTTCCGACATTGTCCACCTTATTTGCTATTCTGATCGCTTTGCTCGAGGTGGATTTGTCAGATCAGCTCGTTTGCCCGAGCAACTTGAATTTGGTGCTGGTCAGCTCGGCTGGGGGCCTGGATCTGCTTCGGCCAGAGTGGCCAAAAACTGCCTTGCGATGTCTTTTGGCACAAAATGCCATCTTTAACGCGCGTTTCCTCCTAGAGCTTCCAAAACACCTGAAATACAAAACAACACTAAGAAGTAACTGTTCGTATAATAAAGTGCCGGAATTGGTGGGATTTGATGACTCGATGAGTCGTGTAAATACGGCTCATCAAACCACCCCACACTTAAACTTGTTCGTCCCGAACAAGAACTAGGTCATAAGAGGAAAACAAATGCAACATCACAATACTTCGGCATCTTATATATTGCTACATGAATATGTGTTGCTAGTCTAGACTTCGGTTTTCTATGCATAGCTCAATCGTTACTATAAGTATTGTGCTCAAACATGGAAGTAATCGATACGTGTTACCTTTGAGCCGAGATGCAAACCAATTCGGATGAATGGGAGATAGTCCTTATTAGACCCATGATCTACACTCGCGGTTCCGAGTTCTCACTATATGGTTACACTTCATTGCTTTTTCTTGCACGTGATTTGTTCGAGCTTCAAGGTGTTGAGTTCTTTTGCTTGGACAGCTTTTGTAGTGAGTTGTCTTTTGATGGATCAGTGGTGTACTTCACTTTGTTGCGTGTAAAACTTCACAAATAACTGAGTTTCTTTTCTTTCGCTACTGATTGTGAACTGCTCGTCCGTGATTCTGCTCTTTTGATGGAGGTCCAATCATCGTCCGCAAGCATATGGAAATACCTCCCTGCTCTCACTCATCCTCGTCCTTTTGACGCGAGTCAAGCCGAGGGTCGCTCGTCTATTTTCCCGGCTACTCGGACTAGAGATTGGACAATGTGTTGTCTTCCCGTCCCGCCTAACCGCATAAGCACTGCACTGGTGGAGCAGACTCTTAACAATGTTGCCTCGAAGTGCTAGCCTCCACGAAATCCATAGAACCATATAGCTTGACTCCGGTCCCTTGAATGCTTTGTCAAGTCTCTCTAGGACGTTTCTATCAACTCCACATCCCTGTTTATCTCAACTCAAAAGCACGCAATAGGGTAAGTTCACATGTATTTGCACGACTCAAAGTTCACGAGAAAAATGCATCTAATTGGTTCTATCTATTTCACATCATCAAGATTCAATACCGCAAGTCTAGGAAAATAGAGAGAAATCTGTACAAAATTTTTAAATTTTAAGGGAAACGTGCTGACTCTATGTAGGTGTAAGGAAATAAACGTGCTGACACGACATAGTGACTCTCCCACCCCACACTTTTGAACTGACGTGTCCTCACGGCACATCTTAAGTTCAAAAATACGACTATGCAAGCAAACAAACAATAGGGAAATATGAGAGAGTTAAGTGTGAACAGGCACTTCCCTCGTGCGGTTGCAAAGTTGGCTCGCCCTTCCAAAGTTATTGGACATTTTAAACACTTCTGTCGAGCCAGAATTTCCAGATAATGAACTTCGGTCGAGGATTCTGGCAGTGTGCCCATTCTGTGCGCACAGGGCCCCTATCGGTTGGGCGGCCTCCGGACGACTTCGCCAGAACGCTTTGGGATTCTCACATGTCTCAATAAATTGGCCATTCTAAGACTATTGGCCGAGTCAGAATCTCAAGTTGGGCAAGTTTGGTCGAGGATTCCTCCAATGCTCCGATTCTGCGCACACATGGCTCGCAACTGGGTGGGCCATTCTCCTCTGAGTCCAAGGAGAGCAGCATTGCGCCTGCCTTCTTTTGGTGGAGACTTGTATCGCAACATGAGTTCGTCACAAAATGAAAGGACTATGTCGAAGAAATTAAGACAAATAAAGAATTCCCAGGAAATTGGTGGAGTCACAAACGGTCTCACTTAAGAACCAATCTCCTTAGAGTCGTAAGTCTTGGTGACAGAATCTTTAAAAGCTTATTTTTCTTGACACAATGTATTCAAAGTGCGAAACTACCCCCGATGGATAGCAGTCTTACGCAAAGAAGGATAGCGGGTTGGTTTCTCAACAACAAGCCAAAGTGCTACTCTGCGCGCACAAGGCTCGTTCGGTCGGGACCCCTCGATGACTCCGCACTGAGGTGCATGTTTCCTGCAAAAAAGAGCATCTCTTTCCCGAATACAATGTGACAAATAAGACTCAAGACTCAAATAAACAAAATAAACTGAAAAACGAAAAGAAATGCCGGGCTGCCTCCCTGCGAGCGCCTTTGTTTTACGTCGTTGGCTCTACGATACCTCGCTTATGTGTCGTTGGGAGGCTTGTCTAGGTCGAATTGCTGGACGGTCAGATCGACCTCACCGTGATAATGCTTGACCCGTTGTCCGTTGACCTTGAACCGGTCTCCTCCCGTCGGGCTTTCTAGCTCGAGTGCCCCATGGTTGAATATCCTCATAATCGTGTAAGGACCCGTCCACCTAGATCGTAATTTCCCGGGCATCAATCGAAGGCGTGATGAGAACAGGAGCACTTGCTGACCGACCTCGAATGTGCGCCGAAGGATGAATTTGTCGTGATAGAGCTTGGTCCGCGCCTTGTAGTCTGATTGGCTCTCGTAAGCCTCGAGGCGCAGCTCCTCAAGCTCGCATAGCTGCAATCTCCTGTCTAGCCCGGCTGCCTGTAAGTCCGGATTGCACTTCTTCAATGCCCAGTATGCCTTGTGCTCAAGTTCGACCGGCAGATGGCATGCTTTCCCATAGACCAACCGAAAAGGCGAGGTGCCTATTGGTGTCTTGTAGGCTGTTCGGTACGCCCATAGAGCCTCGTCCAACCGTTGGCTCCAATCTTTCCGGGCCGGACTTACCATCTTCTCGAGAATCCCTTTGATTTCGCGGTTGGACATCTCCGCTTGCCCATTCGTCTGGGGATGATAAGTTGTGGACGTCCGATGGTGAACGTGGTAGTGCTTCAAGGTAGAAGCCATCATCCGGTTGCAGAAGTGTGTCCCTTGATCGCTGATTATGGCCTTAGGCACTCCGTACCTACAAAAGATGTTAGTGCGCAAGAAATCTATGACAGTTTTCGCATCGTCACACCTAGTGGCCTTAGCCTCTACCCACTTAGACACATAGTCAACTGCAACCAGTATATAAGCATACCCACACGATACCGGAAAAGGACCCATGAAACCGATGCCCCATATATCAAAAACATCATTAACAAGTATCGGTACGTGGGGCATCTCATTCCTAGCTGAAATATTACCTACACGCTGACATTTATCACGTCTCTTACAATGGTTGTAGGCATCTCTAAAAACATGCGGCCAAAAGAATCCACTATCGAATATCTTCCTAGCCGTTCTCCTAGGACCGAAATGGCCACCGCATGCATGTTCATGGCAGAAACTAATAACTGAAGCAATCTCATCATTAGGAATGCACCGTCTAAGAATCTGGTCTACGCCTATTTTCCACAAGTACGGGTCATCCCACAAATAAAACTTAGAATCATGCTTCAGTTTCAAACATTGAGCTTTAGAATAAGAAGGCGGGAACTTACCTGTGAGAGCATACAAGTGCTCGTCCGGGAATGTCTCAGTGATCTGGCCGGCCACTTCTTCTCGGACAAGTCGGCTCAAGTGGTCGGCTACAGTGTTCTCTATGCCCTTCTTGTCCTTGATCTCCAAGTCAAACTCCTGTAGGAGCAGAATCCACCTAATGAGCCGCGGCTTCGCCTCCTTCTTCGTCATGAAGTACCTGATAGCTGCATGGTCAGAATAGACAACAACTTTAGTACCGACCAAATAAGATCTGAATTTCTCTAAGGCAAAGACGACGGCTAGCAGTTCTTTCTCTGTGGTCGAGTAGTTCTTTTGGGCCACGTCCAGAGTCCTCGAAGCGTAGTAGATCACTACGGGTTTTTTTGTCTACCCTCTGGCCGAGGACCGCTCTTACTGCATAGTCGCTCGCATCACACATGACCTCGAGTGGCTGGCTCCAGTCTGGTGCGCAGATAATGGGTGTGCTGGTGAGGGCCTGTTTTAGCTCGTCAAAAGCTGCCCTGCATGGATCTGTAAACTCAAAAGGGACATCTTTTTGCAAGAGGATAGATAAGGGCAAGGCCCTTTTCGAGAAGTCCTTAATAAATCTACGATAGAAACCAGCATGCCCAAGGAAAGATTTAATGTCACGAACCGTGGAGGGATAGGGCAGAGTAACAATCAAGTCTATTTTAGCTTTATCAACCTCTATACCCTCATGTGAAACGACATGTCCTAGGACTACACCGTGAGTAACCATAAAGTGACACTTTTCATAATTGAGCACCAAATTCATAGAAACACAACGTGCTAATACTGTACTCAAATTGTCTAAGCATGCATCGAAAGTGTCACCATACACCGTGAAATCATCCATGAACACCTCAATAAACGTACCTATCATGTCTGAGAATATACTTGTAACGACCCGCTGAAAGGTGCCGGGCGCGTAACACAAACCAAACGACATTCGGCGAAAAGCAAACGTACCGAATGGACATGTAAAGGTCGTCTTCTCCTGATCCTCAGGTGCTATGGGAATCTGATTATAACCTGAAAAACCGTCAAGGAAGCATAAATAAGGCTTACATGCCAACCGGTCGAGCATCTGGTCAATGAACGGAAGAGGAAAGTGATCCTTGCGCGTGACTGCATTCAGCTTCCTGTAGTCGATGCACATGCGCCATCCGTTCTTGACTCTGGTCGTCACCATCTCGCCCTCGGCATTCTTCTCGACCGTGATCCCGGTCTTCTTCGGGACTACATGGACTGGACTCACCCACTGGCTATCTGAGATCGGGTAGATCACATCCGCATCCAGCAACTTCTGTATTTCCTTCTGGACAACCTCCATCATGATCGGGTTCAATCTCCGTTGAGGTTCCCTCGAAGGCTTCGCTCCATCCTCCAGTAAAATCCGATGCATACAAATTGCCAGGGCTGATTCCCTTGATGTCGGCCAGTGTCCATCCGATGGCCAGTTTGTGCTCGGTCAGCACCTTGATCAACCGTCGTTCCTGATCTGCTGCGAGCCCGCTCTTGATAATGACCGGAAGTGTGTCATTCTCTCCTAGGAATGCATACTTCAAATGCTCGGGTAGAGGCTTCAATTCTACTGTAGGTGCCTGCACAACAGAAGGCAAACACACATTAGATTTAAATAAGCGAACTTCATTAACCTCATATCTCGGGGTGAGTGGCTGCGCAATCTCCAGCTGGGCTAGTGCATCTATGATAGTCTAAGTGAGCTAATAGGAGTCCTCGGCCGAGTATACTGCTCTCTCTAGTGCGAGCTCGAGCGGGTCGGCTACTCTCTCCGGTTGCACCTCCTGGACTAGGTCGTCCAGTGTGTCTAGGGCATGGACCGCTTCGTACTCCATCGGATGCCTCATGGCCCGGAAGATGTCAAAGCTGAACACCTCTCCTTCAACTTCCATGGAGAGAGTCCCATTGTCACAATCGATCTTCATCTTCGACGTCTTAAGGAACGGTCGGCCGAGTAGGATGGGGGCATGGTCGGTCGGGCCGCAGTTCTCCATCTTCAGCACATAGAAATCGGCTGGAAATACAAGCTCTCCTACTTGTACGAGCAAATCTTCGATCTTGCCCTCGGGCTGCTTGCATGATCTGTCCGCCAACTGTATAGTGAGCCCTGCAGGTTCTAGAGGACCAATGCGCAGGCAAGAATATATGGAATAAGGCAACACATTAATAGATGCACCGAGATCAAGCATGTAATTCTCTATTCTAATGTTACCGATCGTGCAAGGTATGGTGTAGGTGCCTGGGTCACCGCATTTAGGAGGCACCTTGCGCTGAATGACAGCAGAAACATTCCGGCTCATGAGCTCCTGGTCGGGCTGAGTACCTCGTCTCCGGTTGGTGCAGAGTTCCTTCAAGAACTTCGAGTACCTCGGTATCTGTTTGATGGCCTCGAGGAGTGGGATGTTGATTTCCACTTTGCTGAACAGCTCCCATACTTCTATGTCCATTACGTACTGCTTGGGAGCTCGAACTTGCACAGGGAAGGGTAAAGGAGCTCGGGCATTGGAATGTTTGGTTACGGGAACCGGGTCTGTCCAAGATGCGCCGGCTGCTGAAATCGGGTCCTGTCCGAGAGTGCCCTGGCCGCTGGATTCGAGAGCGCCCGACCCGGCTGTTTCGTCTTCGGCTGTTGGCGGCTGCTGTCTTCGGATGGCCTGGGTACTGATGGTGCTCCTCTCCCACTCCTGAGTGTTACTGCATTGACGTTCCCCCGTGGATTCTGAATAGTTTGTGAGGGGAGTCGCCCTGGGTCGTTCTTGAGCTCGGAGACTGTCGTGGCGATCTGGGACATCTGTTTGGACAAGTCGGCAATGGCCCCATCAGTTTTGGCATGGAACTGGTGTACTGAGGTGGCCAGGTCCTTCACTATATCCTCCAAGGAATTGCTCGAGCTGTGCTGGTTCGGGCTTGACTGATTGCGGTCCTGCCTCTGTTGATACTGGCCCGGCCCGTTCTGCCCTTGTTGCTGGCGATATGGGGGCCTGTAGTATTGCTGGGCCTGCTGGGGTGCGGTCGGCTGTGCTGGCTCTCTCTGGAAGTGATTATTCTGGTTGTCGTTCCGCCAGTGCTGCCCGTTCGCCCCTTGCCTGGTTGCGGTTGCGCCATACTGTCGGACTGGCTCGGTCCGGTTGCCATAGCTTTGGTAGTCGCCTACCGCGTTGATCTCGGCCTGGTCGTCCTCCACAATAGTTGGGCACTCGTCTGTTTTGTGATCTGTGGCGGCACAAAAACCGCACGGCTTGACCTGGACCGGCTGCCTTCTGATGACTTGCTGCATCATCTCTTTGAGTTGCTTGATCTCTTCGGCCATTGAGCTTGATGGAGCGTCGGCCTTTGAGACGTTCCTGGACCAGCTGAACTCTTCCTCCTTGTTTGACTCATCTTGGAACCTAGCATTCTCGGCCACCTCCATGATCTTCCTTCGTACTCCAGCTGGGGACATGTTCATAATGGTGCCTCCAGCCGAGGCATCTAGTAGTTTTCGGTCGAGTCTCCTCAGTCCATCGAGCATGTACTCCACTATCAGCTTCTCAGGGAGTCTGAGGGTGCATCAGCTCTGTTCTAAGGCGTTGAACTTCTCCACATACTCGTACATCGTCTCGTTGGGCCCTTGTCGGAGTTCTTGCAGCTGCCTTCTGACTTGCATGGCTCGGCCTACGGGATAGTACTTGTTGAGGAATTTCTTCTGCATCTGATCCCATGTATGTATGCTGCCTGCAGGCAAGGATAGAAACCAGTCGTTAGCAGAGTCTATAAGTGAAAAATAGAAAGCTTTTAACTTGAAGTCCTCGACTTCGACTCCGTATGGCCTGACGTTCTGGCATATCCCATGATAGCGCTGCAGATGAGCTGTGGCCGACTCTCCTTTGGTTCCTGAGAACTTGGGTAGGTGGTGCACGACCGCCGTGTTGATGGCTATTGCTTCTAGGTCTGGCCCTTCTTATATGCACCAAGACTGGTTGCGGAAGTTGGGGGCTGACAGCTCTCCCATGGTGGGCTCCTGATCGTCGTGCTCCTCGTAATCCTCATAGTCGAAGACTGGCTGTCGTGGTTGTCTGATCTGCTGTCGTAGAGCGACCGGTGGTTGTCGTCTCGGTTGGACCGGTGGAACCTGCTGTTGGATCGGGTGCTGGTGTGGTGGAAGCATCGGGTATTGTTGGAGTGGTGGTGGCTGTTGTTGGAATGGCTGGACCGGTTGGTATTGTCTTGGGGCAGCCCCCCTAATGTCTCCTTTCTGGCACATCGGGCCCTGCTCGTCATGTGGTGGAAGTGCCCCTTCCATGTCTCGAACGACCTGTTCGACTTCTTCGTTGTGGATATTGTCGCCAACTCGGCTACCTGTGTGAGAAATGGTGAAAGAACCGAAAATTTCCAAAAACAGAAAATTTCTAAAAACACAAAAAATTCGAAATAAAATAGTAAACGACTCCGGTTGGCCAAGAAACACCGTATGTCACGAGCTAAGCTCGTGTTTTGTGATCTCCTCATCGTTCTGCTCAGAACAAGGTGTTGTGGGCTGAAATCGGACACCTGGAACTCGAATCCTGTTGTTTCGCTGCAAAACCAAAAAACTGAAAAAACACAAAAACTGAAAACAGAAAAGAATGATTTCACCGTGCGTAGCTCCCCGGTAACGGCGCCAAAATTTGACAGGCGTCGTCGGTACCTGCAAATTTATATTTATAGTTCCTTACTCTTGGCTATGGGTTAGTACAGCGATAAGCAAGGGTCGAACCCTAGGGAGCTAGATGGTTACTTGTTGATTTGTAAAAAGGGAACAATTGGGTTTTGAGGAAACAAGTGCAAATAGGAAATAAACGAAAGATGTCAATCGGAGAAGAATATTCAGGCTAGGGGTTCTAATTGTGACTCGGGTTGTCCTTGATTTCTAAGTATCTAATTCCGCGTCCTTAAGTGTGGTTACTCCGGGTCAGGTTATAACCTAAGGTAGGACCGTTTCAAGTCACTACGCCACAATCTACTCCTGGTCAGGTTATAGAATCCTAGTTCTAGCAAACCTAATACTCCTGGTCAGGTTATATTAGGTTTAGTGCGACTACTTATTCTAACGGGTCAGTATCAAATAAGCAGTAAATAGAGGGTATGAATTGCCCAGCTTAAGCTTTACCGTTTCGGGTCTCCACTTAACCTTGCAACTCAAACCGAAATTAATGTGCACAAGAACTAGTAGAATGCAAGAATAATATTAAGCATGGAATCTCAAAACATTCGTCACAATAAATTAGCCCTAGCCCGAACGAGCGGTTTAGCTACACATGCTGGAAATAAAAGACATGATAAAAGTGGAAATTCTTCTCTATGCCGAAGTAGCCGCTCGGTGAAGGATGATCACTGGATGAATGATGGATACTCGAATCGGCTCTGATGGGATGAATGTGGATCTCGAATTTTTGGATGCTTGAAACCCTAGACCAAGAGGTCTTATTTATAGGGAAAGTTCTAGGGTTTCGAAGCTTCTATTTGGGCCCGGTCCACATCCATTTTTTCTTGGTGAGAAAGTAATCTTGGCCAGCAAGAAAGCTAAACCGCCTCAGTTTTGAGCCCACTGACCTGGCCCAGCGCGCGGGGCCTTCAACGTCGTTTTTCCCATCTCGACCAATCCCGCTCGTGCGTTTTGCTTGGCTAGTGGTATCGTCCGAGTCATTTGGCATTTCGATCACTTTGGTCGAGCCAGATTTGCAAGATTCGTTAATCTGGTCGAGCAACTCTGATTCAGCGCTAGTCTGCTCGACAGGGCCTTCGGGCGCGGCCTGGAACCTGCTCGGCTGCTCATGGGCCATTCCACCCGTGCGTTCTCCTTGAGTTGGTGACATTGTCGGACTTGTTTTCCATTTTGAACAACTTGGTCGAGTCAGATCTGTCATCGGAGTCCGTCTGGTCGAGCGACTTGATTTCGGTGCCTATCAGCGCGCGCAAGACCTTTGAGCCAACTGCCAATCTGCTCGGGCGTTTTTCTTGGTTTTCCGACATTATCCACCTTATTTGCTATTTTGATCGCTTTGCTCGAGGTGGATTTATCAGATCAGCTCGTTTGCCCGAGCAACTTGAATTTGGTGCTGTCAGCTCGGCTGGGGGCCTGGATCTGCTTCGGCCAGAGTGGCCAAAAACTGCCTTGCGATGTCTTTTGGCACAAAAAAGCCATCTTTAACGCGCTTTTCCTCCTAGAGCTTCCAAAACACCTGAAATACAAAACAACACTAAGAAGTAACTGTTCGTATAATAAAGTGCCGGAATTGGTGGGATTTGATGACTCGATGAGTCGTGTAAATACGGCTCATCAAACCACCCCACACTTAAACTTGTTCGTCCCGAACAAGAACTAGGTCATAAGAGGAAAACAAATGCAACATCACAATACTTCGGCATCCTATATATTGCTACATGAATATGTGTTGCTAGTCTAGACTTCGGTTTTCTATGCATAGCTCAATCGTTACTATAAGTATTGTGCTCAAACATGGAAGTAATCGATACGTGTTACCTTTGAGCCGAGATGCAAACCAATTCGGATGAATGGGAGATAGTCCTTATTAGACCCATGATCTACACTCGCGATTCCGAGTTCTCACTATATGGTTACACTTCATTGCTTTTTCTTGCACGTGATTTGTTCGAGCTTCAAGGTGTTGAGTTCTTTTGCTTGGACAGCTTTTGTAGTGAGTTGTCTTTTGATGGATCAGTGGTGTACTTCACTTTGTTGCGTGTAAAACTTCACAAATAACTGAGTTTCTTTTCTTTCGCTACTGATTGTGAACTGCTCGTCCGTGATTCTACTCTTTTGATGGAGGTCCAATCATCGCCCGCAAGCATATGGAAATACCTCCCTGCTCTCACTCATCCTCGTCCTTTTGACGCGAGTCAAGCCGAGGGTCGCTCGTCTGTTTTCCCGGCTACTCGGACTAGAGATTGGACGGTGTGTTGTCTTCCCGTCCCGCCTAACCGCATAAGCACTGCAGTGGTGGAGCAGACTCTTAACAATGTTGCCTCGAAGTGCTAGCCTCCACGAAATCCATATAACCATATAGCTTGACTCCGGTCCCTTGAATGCTTTGTCAAGTCTCTCTAGGACGTTTCTATCAACTCCACATCCCTGTTTATCTCAACTCAAAAGCACGCAATAGGGTAAGTTCACATGTATTTGCACGACTCAAAGTTCACGAGAAAAATGCATTTAATTGGTTCTATCTATTTCACATCATCAAGATTTAATACCGCAAGTCTAGGAAAATAGAACATGTGTTTAGTCGATTGCTAGCCGTGTGTACTGACCGTTTGAATGCATGACTCATTTAATCTATGATTGTCTGACAACTTTGATGAAGATGTTTGACTTAAAGTCGAGGTAACACGATGAATCCGAGGTATGACATGACTTTACTGTGACTAGTTGAGCATCATTTCAGGCATACATGTTAGTTAGTTGTACAGGGGATTTGTAGGTAGTCCCATTCTTGAAAACCTTCACGAGACTATACTCGTCCTACTAGGGCAGCCTAGGGGTTTAAAGGCTTGATGCATACGCTAAATGCATTCGTGCCCTCTACGACAGTGAGTTATGATTTTGTTTTTTAATTTAGTTAGGATTGATCACATGACACATGAGTGGGTAGCTTAAAAACATATGGTTGTTGAGCCTCACATGGACTTGCATTTATTCTGCCATTTGTTCGACATTTGTTCGGGACGAACAAATCCTAAGTGTGGAGTGTTTTGATCAGTCAATATTTTGACTAGTTATTTGCTCCATACGATGAAGGATAACACTTGTTATCCCGGAAAATTGTCATCATTTGATCCTTTTCTCCTATTGTTTCAGGTCAATCAACGCGATGAGCACTTTGGATTCCATTCAAAGCAAATCAATGCAAAATAATCGAAAAAGCACACAAGGGAAGTCCAACCGACAGGCTGGAGAAATGAGTCCAAAACCAGCCGAACGGCTGGAGTTGAAGCCAGCAGAAAAGGGTCGACCGAGCGGAAGAGGGCTCGCCCGAGCCTACGCCTGCCTGTTGAATCTGCCAAATTATGCTCGACCGAGCTCCCTTTAGCTCGCTCGAGCTCCGAGGCCTTTGGACATGATCGAGTCGACTTAAGGAAACCAAGCCAGAGCTTGGCGAGGCTCGACTGAGCCTTGATCTCTCCATACCAAACTGCCAAAGTTCGCTCGGCCGAGCTCGGAGAAGCTTGCCCGGGCAAAATCGCGTAACCTCGTGAAACCAAGACCCAACCGACCGGCTGGAATTTCCTCACTCAGCCAGCCGACTGGCTGGTCGTTAAAACTCAGAATTTCTGATTTATTTCCAAAAATCATTTTTGGGCTTTTTGGCCTTTTTTGGAAATAGAATGAGGAAATCGAGCGTGACCTAGTGAGGATCGATCGGGGAAGATACGAGAGTTTTAGAGCTTGATTTTGGAGCAGAGAAAACTTAACTTGGAGAAGAAGGCAGAGCACCACATCGCGAGAGATTGAGGATTCAACGAGCTACATCGTCTACACGGTTTCCTCGTCCTTAATTTCTTTTTCTACACTACTTTTGGTTAACTTACCATGAATAGTGAGTAGTCTTCTTTATTCTGGGATCCTACGGGTCTCGTGCCATGTACTCAACTCTTCGTGTGATCAATTGAACGTTTTTAATTAATTCAATTTGAATATTCAATTTCATTGTGCTTAATTTTATCGTTCTTGCAAGTTTTAATTGAATGCGATGTTTGCATGCTAGAACGTATTTAGGTTAATTACCAAAAGATGAATGGGTCCTAGGTATTAACCAGATCATATGAAACTGATATTAGGTCATGGTAGTTACAATGGTAGTACATGAATTAATCGGAAAGTTGACTTTTGTCTGAAAAAACCTAAGCTTAACTAATCAAAATCGTCGATAATCCATGGATAGGCGGCATTCAACGATTGAGATTAATCTAGACAATGATCCGTGGATGGGCGGCTTGTCTAGTGTTATTTTGGTTTATTTCCATATTCGATAGCATGATGAATTTACGTGATTTTGTTGCATGATTTGTTGGTTGGCACGGGTGAAGTTTTATCCTGGGATTCTTTCTCTGATCAAGCCAAAACCTTTTTATTTTCTGCATTTAATTTCTGCTATTTGTTTCATATTCAAAACCTTTAATTGTTTGGAATAACTGAATAGGTCACTTGTTAGCTAGTATTCACACACGTTGTTCCTTGAATCGACCCTTGGCTTACCAAGGTTTATAAATTATTTTTGACTACAATTTGACCCCTAAAACATATAACTTGACAACTATAAGGGGTTAAAAATACGCTTGTCAATTAGACAAAAACGATTTATTCCGGACCCCTAAAACATATAACTTGACAACTATAAAGTGTTAAAAATACGGTTGTCAATTAGACAAAAACGATTTATTCCGTCAAGATGAGAATGATATGAATCAAATGAGAAAGTATTTAGAGGACTCTTTGAATGAGTTGCCTGGAGATGTAATAAATGCTGAGGTTATTGATGCATTCGAAGAGGAGGAATTTGCATTGGATGTGTTTCAGCTTCATAGTGATTCTAGTGATGATGAACAATCACTTTGTTCAAATATATATCCATATTTCAACGAGACTACTGGATTTTGTAAGGATATTGGGTTGATATTGACGAACTATTCTTTTTCACCTCTAAATAGTATCAATGAAGAGAGGGTCGGTAGTAAGTCAAAACATTTACAATACCGGTAAATTACCGGGTCGAACCAAGAGGAGCAAGCCAAGCACATGCACTATGTAAGATTGTATTTCCGTTCGGCTATTCTAAACCAAAATGTATAAGGGTTTGTATATTCTAAATCCTATGTGGCGAGTAATTGAGGATAAAAGATAGATAAGAGGTGTTTCGAGGGGTCACTCCCCTCCTTGGCAATTTCCCAATGATCATGTACACAAGAGTTAAATTATCTTTAGGGGTTAATTGGTTCAAACCTAGCTCAGGCTAAGGTAGACTAACTATCGTGTGATCTATCCTAGTCAAGCCATCTTAATTAGAATCTCACTTTATCAAGATATTGATTCACTCTATAGCACTATTATCCTTGGAACATCTCCCAAGGTAATAAATGTCATAAGCATAAAGCTTTAGTTAACCACATACCCATGCATTTACTCTCATAAATACTAGATATGATCATTTTCTCCTTATCCAAATCATCACTAAGCTCTCTCGATACTTAGATCACAATTCTAAGACTAACATGTCACCTAGGCATTTTATCAAACACTTGGTAGCATGTCATAGAATAAGCACAAGAGAAAATGAAATCAACACCATTGATTATATGTTCAATGTGTATACATGATCAAAGAGTACCAAGGAGAGTCATAAGACCCTCAAAACACAAGATCACTACTCACACCATTTTACATTTGACGAACTATTTCTTTTTCACCTCTAGAATAGTATCAATGAAGAGAGGATCGAATGTAGTGTCAAAACATTTATAATACCGGTAAAGTACCGGGTCGAACCAAGAGGAGCAAGCTAAGCACATGCACTATGTAAGATTGTGTTTCTGTTCGGCTATTCTAAACCAAAATGTATAAGGGAGTATATATATCTAAATCCTATGTGGTGAGTAATTGAGGATAAAAGATAGATAGGAGGTGTTTCGAGGGGTTACTCCCCTCCTTGGCATTTCCCAATGATCATGTACACAAGAGTTAAGTCATTCATGGGTGTCGATTGGTTTAAAACCTAGCTTAGACTAAGGTAGACAAACTCTCGTTTCAATCTAGTCCTAGTCAAGCTATCGTAGTTAGGACCTCACTCTCTCGAGTTATTGATTCACTCTATAACACTATCATCCTTGAAATCTCTTCCTAAGGTAATAAATGCTATAGGCATTAAGTTCTAGTTAACCTCACATTCATGCATTTACTCTCATAAACACTAGATATGATCATTTTCTCCTTATCCATATCATCACTAAGCTCTCTCGATACTTAGATCAAATTCTAAGACTAACATGTCACTTAGGCATTTTATCAAACACTTGGTAGCATGTCATAGAATAAGCACAAGAGAAAATGAAATCAACACCATAGATTATATGTTCAATGTTTATACATGATCAAAGAGTACCAAGGAGAGTCATAAGACCCTCAAAACACAAGATCACTACTCACACCTCATGTAAGACAACATGGTGTGAGTAGGGTTTTTAGCATACAACAAAAGAGAATGGAAAAGATGTAGAGGAAGTAGAATATCCCTTTGATCTTCTCTTCTTCTCCTTGGTTGGATCTTTGGTTGATTGATGACCTTGATTGAGCCTCTTTTCTTGATCCAATTCTCCCCAAAAACCTCCACACATGGTCCAAAACCCTTGATTTCTATTTATAGCCTCGGGTAGAGTTTTTGAAGCAGCAGAGTTCAGCCGGCCGGCTGGATTCTCAATCGGTCGGCTGGGAATGGCCGAGCCTTTTTGGTGGCCTTCCTTTCCGAATTTGGCCTTGGCGTCAACTAGAAAGTTGTAGCCCTTTGAAATACCTTTCCAACAAGCTAAAGATCAGCCAAATCGGACGCCTTATAATCCCTGGGCGTCCATAACAAGCCGCAAAGGTCAAATTTGCTCGATTTTGCTCTAAATCTTCAAATTTTCCCCGAGTTTTTTATTTTGGCTTCGACCTTGGGGGAAACTTGTTTTCTACCTGAAATGTAGAGATAGAGGTCAAATGACATCAAAATAATGTCGGAAACGACGCAAAACTATAGTGAAGAATGACCCTAAATGAGTCGAAATATCGACTCATCAACACTCCACACTTAAGTTTTGTTCGTCCCGAAGAAAGTATGAGAATATGTCAAGGTCATGAAAATTCCGAAATGCTAGTGGTGCTATGTTTTTCGTGTATTTGCCTCACTAGATTTCACAAGGTCTCGATCATTATTGCTAAACATGCTATTGAAAAGTAAATGACAAGTATGTACAATCTAACTAGCTCCTTTTCGTAGGCGTTACGAATGCATTTAGCGTATGCATTAAGCCTTTAAACCCCTAGGCTACCCTAGTGGACGAGTTATAGTCTCGTGAGAGTTTTCAAAAAAGGAAATACTCACAAATCCCATATGCACCTATCCCATGAGAATGAGTGCAAGAGTGCTCAACCAAGGCGAGGATTTCTCAAAACCAATCCCTCACCCCAAGCTAGGACTACCATCACATTATCATCAAAAGAACTTTTGAACCATTTGAGTACCCATGAGGTTGTGCATTCAAGATCGTCAATACTAGAGCTATCAAATTACTCATCCAAAGTTACACTCATTTTCAAAGCAATACAATGAAGTCTTAGTTTAGTTTGCACAAAAGAGTGTCAACCGTTCGCCTATGCTAGCTAGGGCTAGTCCATGGGTTCACGACACGAAACTCATTCCCAAGTTTTAGGCACTTAAGCCATAATCCATAAGGGAAGAGGAGTTCGACACTAGAGTTCTTAATAAACAAGCATAGACCAAATGATAGCTCCCGTGCAAGCACATGGATCGTTCAAGAGTCAATCCGACTAGCACACAATACAAATGATGCACCCGCGCAAATGTAGGATGATGGAAGAACATAAAGTCAAGTTTTAAGTGCGTCTTATTTTCTTTTTCAAATGGCCTTTGGCCTACAAATGCTTTCGAGGGGGAACTTTTCTTCCTAACCCCCGTCATTTGTATGTTTAAGATCAAAACTTCTCTAGTACTCGAGAAAGTTTTTAGTCGGGGCTTTGCCCTCTTTTGACCATGAAAATGAAGCATTTTTTTGTTGGGGCCTATTTTTCGCCCTCTTTTGACTCCACACTTAAAACTTGACAATATGTTCAATAAGTGTATAGAATGTGCGGGAAGCAATCATAAGCATGGCACTAAATTAGAAAACTCAAGTCACCAAGGAGCAAACAAAAGGTCTAGGTTTTTCTTGAAAATTTTAAAAGTGCTTGCTAAAACTTAATCCAAGGTATTTCAACGAAAATATTTAGAAAATCAGATAGACAAGGGATAGCAATGATATTGATTCACAAGAATGCACATTCAAGGGACTAGGTCGGTTCTAAGTTCAAGATCCAATAAATGTGACAAGTAGGCTAGATGTGATTTATAGGAATTTAGAATCGATAGTCACAAGCCTATGTGGTTAATAGCACTCTCATGTTAGGGATAGAATACATGAATGCAAGTGCTCATTCAAACATGGTACGCATGACATGAAATGAGTGAACTATGCGACTACCCACTCCACACTTAAAGCATAGCTTAGTCCCTAAGCGCACAGGAACTCCCCTCGTTTGTAGATGTGTCCCACCGATATAAAAGTCGCCATTGTGCTAAGCGTGATCGAACATGATGCAAATAACTTCCTTGATGACAAGAACACATGAGAGGTTAAAAGCAACAAGTGACATACAAGGTTATGCAAAACTCAAGTATGAGCAAGATAGCTCACAAGTCACATAATAACATCATGGCATAACTTTCATAGAACTCAAACAAGGAAGTTGATCCACACTCTCCATAATGTGCACAAGGTATCTTAAGTGCCAAGAAAATGTCAAACTCGAGTCATAGCATGATATGACAATTTAGTTCCACTCTAGTCAACACCAATAAATCATATGAGTACTAAGGGCAACATCATTAAGCATAGAAAGATCAAGGGAAAGTTGGAGGGTTGTGGTGATGTGAAGTGGAATTGGAGTGAGTAGAACTCACTCCACACTTAAAATTTGACACTAACCACATATATCACACTCCACACTTTAGGGCCTTAGCTACTCAAAATCATGCCAAACACTAAAACATATATAAGAACAAGAATGAGGCACTTACAAACCGGTTTCCCTCCCGCGAGGGCCTAGTTTTTCCCGTCTTGGCAAAGACGTAGCAAAGCGCCCCATAGAATCACTCGTTGAGAAGTCCTTTGCTAGGATCCCTTCTCACGGGGCCTTGGATTTGGTCGTGTCAATCCACCTTTATGTCCCATTTGAATTTCTTCCCATCAAGTCTACAGTGGAATTTCCTTTGGGAGCATGACCCCTTTGAATATGAAGATCCCTTAAGAAATAAGGGGTCATGGGAGCTTTTTCCAAATGATCTCTCGAAATAGGGTGAGAAGCTCCAAAACTCGTCTCGAGACGTCGTAGTGAAGAAAGGGTCTTTATAACTAGTCTCGAGCTTGATGGGCACACCTTCTTTGAGTTTTTCAATTATTTCCTTGGGTGCCCATTCCTCAATCTCCCTTTCTAAACTTTTGTCTTCTTGAATGCGAGTTTGTCCTCTAGTTTCTTCCATGAAAACCTCAACAAAGTGTTGATATCCCTCAAATCCTTGTCTCCATATGCTCTTCCTCTATCTTATCCTCATCAAGAAGTTCGGGCTCACATTCAAGCTCGTTTGTAGCGGGAGGGAGGAATTCTTCTTCATCAACAAAAGGTATTTCCTCTATGTAAGAGGCATCATCATTGAAGAATTCCTCATCGGAGAGCGTTAATGGGATGCCGAGCTCTTGTGTGTTCTCATCCAAATGATCATGAGATGTGCAAGTAGTGAAGGGTGTTTCACTTTCGCCTTCCATCTCGTTCTTGTTACAAGATTCACCATCCCATGTCTTGTAGTAAGCTTCGGTGGCGGGTCTCCAAAATTCATCCTCCGATTCTTGGTCCCGTTCTTCCCTTGAGGCATTAGATTCAAGGACTTCTTCTTCTTCGGAGACCTCATCTTCCTCATCCAAGTTCCCAATTTCAATGGCCCCTTGTGCCATTGTGCTTTCTAACTCATGGCTTTGAGCCTCCAATCTCTTCAATTGAGCTTGCATCTTCTCTTGGCTTGCTACAAGTCTAGCAAACATGGATTCTATATCGGAGGGCTCACTTGAAGGTTGAGGAGGTTGAGGGTATGGAGGGTATGAGTCTTCAATTTCGAAACATTGACTATCATTCCAATTTTGAGTGTAGGTATGTGATGGATGCCAAGAGTTTTCCCAATAGGCGCTTGGTTGCTCCTCTTCTTGGTCATCCCCATTCAAATTATAATAACTCGTTTGATAGTCATGCTCTTGGTAATTCCAATATGGTTGCTCCTCCTCTTGATAGTATCCCTCATTAGAAAAGACTTGTTGGTTGTGGTTGTACATCCAATAGTCTTCACAATGGGCATTTGGTTGATCCTCTTCATAATAATCTCCATTGTGCATGACCTGTTGGTTATAGTGATCCATCCTCGCAAAACAAGATAAACAAAGTTAGTAGGGGATATGAGTAGAATAAGAATGTACAAGTATAAGAAAAAGAAAAATATTCACAAGAATAGTCAGAACTTCTACACAATCTAATCAAGGGATGTGCTAACTAGTTGCTCCCCGGCAACGACGCCATTTGACGAACTATTTCTTTTTCACCTCTAGAATAGTATCAATGAAGAGAGGATCGAATGTAGTGTCAAAACATTTATAATACCGGTAAAGTACCGGGTCGAACCAAGAGGAGCAAGCTAAGCACATGCCCTATGTAAGATTGTGTTTCCGTTCGGCTATTCTAAACCAAAATGTATAAGGGAGTGTATATATATATATCCTATGTGGTGAGTAATTGTGGATAAAAGATAGATATGAGGTGTTTCGAGGGGTTACTCCCCTCCTTGGCATTTCCCAATGATCATGTACACAAGAGTTAAGTCATTCATGGGTGTCGATTAGTTTAAAACCTAGCTTAGACTAAGGTAGACAAACTCTCGTTTCAATCTAGCCCTAGTCAAGCTATCGTAGTTAGGACCTCACTCTCTCGAGTTATTGATTTACTCTATAACACTATCATCCTTGAAATCTCTTCCTAAGGTAATAAATGCTATAGGCATTAAGTTCTAGTTAACCTCACATCCATGCATTTACTCTCATAAACACTAGATATGATCATTTTCTCCTTATCCATATCATCACTAAGCTCTCTCGATACTTAGATCAAATTCTAAGACTACCATGTCACTTAGGCATTTTATCAAACACTTGGTAGCATGTCATAGAATAAGCACAAGAGAAAATGAAATCAACACCATAGATTATATGTTCAATGTTTATACATGATCAAAGAGTACCAAGGAGAGTCATAAGACCCTCAAAACACAAGATCACTACTCACACCTCATGTGAGACAACATGGTGTGAGTAGGGTTTTTAGCATACAACAAAAGAGAATGGAAAAGATGTAGAGGAAGTAGAATCTCCCTTTGATCTTCTCTTCTTCTCCTTGGTTGGATCTTTGGTTGATTGATGACCTTGATTGAGCCTCTTTTCTTGAATCAATTCTCCCCAAAAACCTCCACACATGGTCCAAAACCCTTGATTTCTATTTATAGCCTCGGGTAGAGTTTTTGAAGCAGCAGAGTTCAGCCGGCCGGCTGGATTCTCAGTCGGTCGTCTGGAAATGGCCGAGCTTTTTTGGTGGTCTTCCTTTCCGAATTTGGCCTTGGCGTCAACTAGAAAGTTGTAGCCCTTTGAAATACCTTTCCAACAAGCTAAAGATCAGCCAAATCGGACAGTTTATGAGCCCTGGGCGTCCATAACAAGCCGCAAAGGTCAAATATGCTCGGTTTTACTCTAAATCTTCAATTTTTCCCCGAATTTTTTATTTTGGCTTCGACCTTGGGGGAAACTTGTTTTCTACCTGAAATGTAGAGATAGAGGTCAAATGACATCAAAATAATGTCGGAAACGACGCAAAACTATAGTGAAGAATGACCCTAAATGAGTCGAAATCTCGACTCATCAGATATCAGGTCTACAATTCAGAAAAAAAACAAGTCTTCAATAAAGCATTGAGATATTATGTCGTGATGAAAGGATTCGACTTTTACTATGTAACTAACGGTTTAGAAAAGGTGGCTGCTCATTGTAGAAATCAAGCATGTCCTTGGAGGGTTTATGCTTCGTGGTACAAAGATGGACATGAAAATAAAAGTTTTATGATCAAGACATTGGTGCCTCATCTCGAATATTGTCCACATGTATTTGACAATTCTAAAGTTTGCTAAGTTTTTAACTGAGTACTACTTGGATGCATTCAGGAAAAATATCAAATGGAATATTGAAGCTTTTCGTGCACATGTGAGGGATGATTTAAAAGTGAACGTGCACCGTATGAAGTGTTTTAGAGCTAGACATCAGGCACTGTAAATTTTAGAGGGGGAGTCGGTGAGCAATTCAAAATATTAAGACAATATTGTGCCGCCATCTTAAAATGGAATCCAAGTTCAACAGTTGTGTGAGAAACTAATGATGGTACGTTTCAAAGAGTTTATATTTGTTTAGATGCGTGCAAAAGAGGGTTCTTAGCGAAATGTAGACCAATATTCAGTTTAGACTCATGTCATCTGAAGGGACACTATAGTGGACAATCATTCGGCTGTTGGTCGGGGATGGTAATGACAATATGTTTCCTATTGCTTAGGCTATTTGTGAGGCTGAGACAAAAGACACTTGGACTTGGTTTATAGAAAGTCTTTTATTAGATATTGGGATGCCAAAGGAACATGGATGGTGCTTCATTTCTGATCAATAAAAGGTAAAAAAAAATCTTTCTATCAACCTTGAATTTTTGTCTGATGTATTTAGTTAGGTCCATTAAAAAATCTTTGCATGTTCCAACTCCTATTTTAGACTTCTATATGATTTCACAGATTTGTTGTTGATTAGCTAGCATGTCAGCTTCTTCAATAAATGGGGAGTTTATAGCAATGTTGATTGTGATGCCTTAAATTTGAATTCTGTTTTACCATCGGTGATTAACTAAATAATTATTTTAAATGTGAAGGGTCTTCGTGAATCACTGAAAGAGCTCGTTCCCGAAGCTGAACACAGATTATGCGTCAGGCACATCTATGCTAATTTTTGCAAAAAATTCAAGGGTCAAGAATGAAAAGATGCAATGTGGGCTTGTGCTCGTGCAAGTACTAAAGGACAATTTATTGAAAAAATGAAAGCTTTGGAAGATCTAGATGGTGCTCCGCATTCTTACATGGAAAGGTTTGAATATGGACTTTGGGCTAAACATGCATTCAGAAACTTCTCAAAGTGTGATTGTCTTTGCTGTAATATTTCAGAATGTTTCAATTCAATGCTTACATTAGAGATGCAAGAGATCTACTGGTTGTAACATGCTTAGAGACGATCAGATTGTTGCTCATGAAAAGATTTCAAGAAAAGCATTCAGGAACAACGAACTATCCAAATGAAATAATGCCAAGAATTTTATCCAAGCTAGTGGATAACAAGAAAAAGGCATTACAATACATTGTTAATTGGAATGGGACAGATAGTTTTCAAGTGGCACGTTGTGGCTGGGATGGTCATATGGGTTATTTGGATCGTTTTTCATGCTCGTGTAATATGTGGGACTTAACTGGCATTCCTTGTGTCCATGATTGTGCTACAACTTTTCATATAAAAAGAAATCCCGACGATTATGTTCATCATTCGTATAAGAAGGAAACTTATATGAAAATATATGATGTTGTTATAATGCCCATTCCCGGACCAATTTAGTGGCCAGAGGCAGATGAAGGTGTTGTGTTGCCCCCTGTATTTAGGAGGCAGCAAGGCAGGCCTCGAAATAAAAGAATTAGGCCAGTTGAAGAACCTCGGAATCCACATAGGATAAGAAAAATAGGAACTCAAATCAAATGCTCCAGATGTCGTAATACTGCACATAATTCTAGAAGATGTACATCACAAATTGTGGATTCAAAGGCAGCAAGCAGTGGCGGACCCAGGAATCAAGGATAAAGAAAGGGCTGCAAGCAGTGGCGGACCCAGGAATATTTTTGACTGGGGGCGAATTAATAAAAATAAAGATAAAATAAATATATATTATAGTTGCTCTCTGCGAGTTCTCATTTTCACAAAGCGTTCTATCACATCATCGTTACTAACGGTATGAAATAAATCTTTTTCAATATAACAAATAAATCAACATACTCAAGAGCAAAAGAACCTTGAGGAACAATATTTGATGTATTTGCAGTTGAATCACGATCCTCACTAGCCGAAGATGGAGTTTTTCGCTTTAAAAAATTGTCAAGCTTTCTTTCTGCAAACATATTTAATTAAAATTGTAAAGGCATCAAAAATATAACTAGATTAATCAGAAATATGTGAAAAATCATATATAAACTTACGTGACATATTGACGTAAGCTTAAAACCTTCAGAACGCAAGTTTAAAACCTTATCTTTATAACCTTAAACCTTGCCTAGAGAACCTTCAGAACGCAAGTTTAAAACCTTCTGTTCCACTCTCTCTGATTGCCGAGAGAACCTTCTGTTCCAATCATAAGTTTAAAACCTTCAGAACGCAATTTACCTTCTGTTCCAATCTCTCTGATTTTTCTAATCGACTGTCGCTGCCATCTGCCGAGTGCCGAAAAATCGTAAGTCTAAAACCTAATTCTAAATTGATGTTTGATGTTTGTTTGGTTACTGGTTTAGACTTATTTGAAACTAGAAATTAGAAATTAAACTTATTTTGTTTGGTTATAAGGTTAGGTTTGTTTTTAGTAAGAATAGAACTTAAAATATATTTCTAAATTAATGAATGTGGGCAGAATTTAAAAATCAATGGGGCACTAATATAATTAAGTATACATTAATAGAAAAACAAAAAAAAGAATGGTGACAACTGCCCCCCTACTTCTTAGGGTGCGTCCGTCCCTGGCTGCAAGAAACCGAAGAAAGAAAAAGAAACAATCACAACCACATGACACATGACACAAGACCTACAAAGCCGAAGGTTATTCTCATAACACATATATCATATTTCATCATGTCGTTGAAATATATATTCATTATTTTTATATACATTTTGCAAATAAATAACAAAGGGAAGACCAACACTCATTTCGATATTCGTGAGAGCCAGATTATTACGTAAATGTTGTTGTTTGCTGTTACTTGAAATACATATTTCATGTTGTTTGTTGCTATATGACAGAAGATGTTGTTACCTGAAATACATTCTTGTAATCATGATAATGTTTCATTATTGCTACACAAATAACCTTTACGATATAATTTTATTAGGCAGGCTGCTGCTCAAGGACCTGCTGTGAGACAATGGAGCAATGCATATGACAACACAAATAAGGGAGCTGAGCGTGCATGGCCTATTTTCATGGGACAAGGCATGTTTACGAGGCCAATTTCGACTCCAAGTTCTGCCACTTCATGTACAGAAACAAATAATTTAGGTGTTCATAATGAACAGCAATGAATATTTAGAGTGATGTTGAACACAGAATTTGATTTTTGTTTAGTTGGATATGAGTCTTTTGTAAGGCAAACAATTTCCCTTTTTGTTAGACAGGTTTCATAATTTTGAGCTTTCATGAAGGTAGAGCATATGGAATCAAGTACAATCTTGTCGCACAGGATAAACATTGTCTATATAATTAACTAAGAGGAAGAAAAACATATAGAATGAGGAGTCGTATTTATACGACTCGTCGAGTCAACTAATCTCATTTATTTCAACACTTTATTATGCAAACAGTTACTTTTTAGTGTTGTTTTGCATCTCAGGTGTTTCGGAAGCTCTATGAGGAAACACGCATAAAAGACGGCATTTCATGCCGAAAACATCACAATGGCAGATCAGACCTTTGGACGCTCGACGGAGTGCTGGGAATAGACCATTGATCAGAAAAATACGAGCCACATGTCGCGTAGGTGACTCAATTCCCTACAACTCTCTAGTTCACACCGAGAGCATCCGAGGTCATTTGGAGGGTCTAATCGAGAGCCGAAGTCAAAACAGATGCGCAGAATGGATGATCTGTCTCCGAGAGGACCGCGGACACTGTTCACTTTATGAACAGTACCCGCGGACGCTAAAATGAACAGTACCCGCGGATCTAAAATGTACACGGTCTGTGGCGATGATGTCAGCAACGCGTTTTGATGACGTCAGCAGGCCAAAACTTGGAAATCAAGCTAAAAATCAGACTTGGAAACCCTACTTTTTGCTATAAATAAGATGTTTTGGGTTAGGGTTTCCAGCATCTCAGAATCAATTCCTAGTTTTGAAGAGAGACGCTCTGGAGAAGACGAAGGGTTTCAACAAGAGAAGAGAGAATTCCCTACTTTCATCATTCAAATTATTTTGCGTTTTTATTTCCATGGATATGAGCAGCTAAACCTCTATTCGGTTTAGAGTTTTTTATATTGTGACGAACGTTTTGAGGCTTTTACTTAATGCTATTTTATTTTCCTCTAGTTCTTGTGCTAAATTACCCCGGACTGAATTGTGAAGCTAAGTGGATACTTGCAATGGTAAAGCTTAGCCGAACAATTCAGCCCCTATTTTCACTGCTTGTTTAAGACTAAACCGTAAGAACAAGTAGTAGCACTTAAACTTGATATTGCCTGAAACGACTTATTAGGTTTTGCTAGAACTAGAAGTTTATAACCTGAAACGGAGTAGATTGTGGTGTAGTGCTTGAAACGGCCTACCTTAGGTTATAACCTGAAACGGAGTAACCACACTTAGGAACATGAAATTAGATTACGAGCAGCCAATGATAAACGTGTCACAATAGAAACCATAAGCTGAATGCCTTCTCTTCGATTGAATCTTTGTTATTATTTCCTCCTGTGTTTTTTACTACACTTGCTCACAAACCCCCTTTCTTTATTGTTTTTAGAGACAGCTTCAACAACACCAGCTCCCTTGGGTTCGACCCTACTTGCCGCTACACTAGCTTATTGCAGGAGATTTATAAATATTAAATTTAACGGGCCAGACGACGCGCGTCATAGAATATAAATAAATACAACTTTTTAGAGGAACAACAAACTTTCTTGTCACACAGAATTCACACTCATCTGGTAATAATACCGGACATCAGTGAAGAATGACCGGAGAAGTATGACATAAGTTGTGATGTTAACTGGGTTCACAAGGGGTGAATATGTTTTGGGACAGTCCAAAACATGAAAAGAAGTAATCCATGTTTTTTTGCCTCGAAACTGGGCTAGTCTTTATTCTTTGGTTAGCTTTTCTTTCACATGATCTTGAGTAGGAACCTTCAAGCCTGCATCAGTGCCTTTTCTTGCCCCTCGCTGACCCAAGGCAATTTTCGCATCTTCACTCGCCTGTAAGTACCTCAATGAACAGAAATTGATGAGCATATGTGCCTTTCAATTACAAGCAAAACATAACAGATGACTTTCGTCGGTCTGAAGTTCGTCAATGGAGTTCGTCATCGCGTCTTCATCCTCTGTGTTCGGCATAGGTCATCGATGGCTTGGTTCCTCAGCGTTAGGTTAAAGTAAAATCGTTAAAAGATTTAACGACGTTTGTAATTTTAAGTTTCTAAATTATAATTTGACCCCAAAGTACTTAATTTGAAAAAAAAATAGTTCGGTACCTATTTTGAAACAGAGCGATAGTTCAAGTAATGAAATTGTACTTGTGAGATGAATCCTCGCTTGGTTACTTACTATTTCTGTCATCCTCCTTTCCATCCTAGTAAGTATTGAATGCCAGCGCGGGTCCATTTTGTTATCGCTTACTAATTACCATTTCACAGCTTCACAGGTTAGTGTAACAAAAGAACAGTCAATTTTTTTTTGCTGCAAATGTGTTTTAAAATAATTTGAAGTGTATTTTCTAAAAGATTTATATAATTTTCATAAATGGCTCAAATAATTTCAGAAACTTTTTTTTGCCACATGTAGTTTTTAATCCTGCCTCCGTTCAAGGGTGTAATCGTCATTTAATTTGCATATATCTTCGCATTAAATTCAAATTCAAGGGTGTAATCGTCATTTAGCCCTGTGTAATTTTATTCCGAGTTTCAGTTTCTCGCACACGTACTTGTGATTTGTTCGACCCCACGTTTGTCCTCGTGATCTGAAAATCGTCGTTCGTCGATTTCATCTCAAGCTTTGCCAATTTTATTCCGATATTGAGTGAACTAATATTGAAAGGGAGATATTTGATTAGGGTTTAGGAGGGGATTGATCGAAAGGGAGATATTTGATTAGGTTTTTTAACTGAGGAACAAAAATGATGAAGCGGAAAAGGGGATTGATCGTCATTGATGTTGCATTTTTTCACGACATGTGTTGATGCATTGTATATAATGTGTAGCTTTCAACATAAAATTCGTAATGGACTTGTTGGACCCTTTGTGTTTTGATGATAACAAACACTTAACTAATAATCCACTTGAGTATGCAGAAATCACTGTCTGACAGAAAGGTCAACTGGACATCTCTGAAAGAGCTCAGCGATACGAGAGAGATGAGATCTACGAGAGACGGGATCTGCGTGAGAGACGAGATCAGCACCGACTTTGTGACGAGATCAGATCGCTGGAGATATTCGAGATATATCAAGATCCGAGCTGGAGATATTCGAGATATATCAAGATCCGAGCTGGAGATATTATCAAGATCCGAGCTGGAGATATCCGAGCTGGAGATCATAAGATTGGATGCGGAATATATACTCATAATATAATATACGGAAATATACGGCAAGATATATTCAAGACGTGATATGAAAATATACGAGCTGGGAATATACTCAAGATGTCGTGCTGAATATATACAAGACGGATATGGGAAGGGAATAAGTGATGTGGTTAAGATATGGAAATATCTTAACCAAATCACATCTGGAAGATTGAGATCGTATCTCTGATGGAAATCAGATCTGTCAGATGGAGATCAAATATCTGATAGAGATCGCATCTCTGATACAGATGTGATCTGCTGGACGACTATAAAAGCAAAGGCAGTTCAACCGATTGAGGTACAGCTGTTGAGAGAGTGCAAACGGAGAGCAGAGGTTGCGATCAACCTGATAGTCATCGGAGTATTTGCTGCGGGCGTTTGAGAAAGTCGCCGAAGTGCTCGCTGTGTGCGGACGAGAGTAAGATCTGTTATTTGGTATTCGAATTGAGTAGAATCGGTTCACTGTCACTGAGTGAGACAGATTGTAACATTCCACAAGCATATTCGTCAAGTAATAACAGTGATCTTTGAAGCCCTTCTGGAACTGTCCAGAAGGCAAAGTGGTTTTCAGCCTGTTGCATGGACGCAATAAGGTTTCCACTCTAAATCTGCGAGTACTTACTTTCAGCACTTTATTTCCTGCACTTAAGTTATTTTCCGCTGCTTTCTGTCTGAGAGATACCACGTGTTGATCTCTCTCACATAGAAGGCTAACCTAACGATCCAACAATTGGTATCAGAGCCGAGGCTCTAGATTGTGTGTTAGCCTTTGCAGGAAATCATGTCTGGCGGAAACGATTCGTTCTGGAAGCCGCCGGTGCTCAGCCCGGGAGAGTACGACTGGTGGAAGGATCAGTTCGAGGCTCATGTTTGTTCCTTGGATGGGAAGCTATGGCGTGTGTTTGAAAAGGGTAATTTCCCTATTCTGGATGTGACAGATCCCGCCAATCCGAAAGAGAAGGAGAAAGAGAAGTACTCCGAAGCTGATTACAAGTCTCTCCAGCAGAATGCCAGGGCTAAGAAGGTTCTGTACATGGCCCTCTCACGAGGAGATCAGGTGAAGATGGCCGTGTACAGAACTGCGAAGGAGCAGTGGGATGGCCTGGCTAGACTGTACGAGGGAAATGAGGATATAAAGAGGAACAGAATTTTGGCTGCCACAAAAGACTACGAAACAGTCGAGCAGCGAAAGGACGAATCTCTGGAGGACTTCTACACCAGATTTTAAGTAATCGTCGCACAACTGAACTCCCTAGATGAGAAACTTCCACAGTGGAAAGTGACCCATCAGTTTATGCAAGCTCTTAGCTCCAGATGGGATACGGTGACTACAGCTCTACAGGCTCAGAAGGGCATCAAAGACACCACCTTGGAAGAACTTGTGGCGAACCTACAAAGCCAAGCCGGGATAGCAGAGAGAAAAATGTCTAGGAGGCAAGCAGGCGAATCTCAAGCTATAGCTTTGAAAGTTGAGAAGGCTTTGGATATAGCACAAGTGAGTATGGCATCTACAAGTGAGGATGAGGAGATTGATATCCTCTCAAAAGCCTTCAAGATGGCAAACACAGGGAGAGCACAGAACTTCAACAGAGGTCTCTCTGGTGGAAGAAACTCTGGTGGAGAAGAAAGCAGGACAAAGGCAGGAGCAAAGGAAGAAAGAACCTGCCATCATTGCCAGAAAAAGGGGCATATTGCTAGAGATTGCTACAACAAAATGAAGGGTGAACCACCTGCCCCAAAGGAAGCTCATGCCATGTTCGCTGCCTGGGGTGACTCAGATGAAGAACGCAGCGATGGGAAGCGGGCTAAGGAGTCATGTCTGATGGCGCGATCAACGAACAATGAGGTAAATGAATCTGACTTCTTTGTGGATGAGGTTTTCAGTGAATCTGATTTTGCAGAGACCATTGGTAAACTGTTGGAAAAGAATCAAAGTCTTAAAGAACGACTTGAGACTATGCAAGATGAACACGAAGACGATATGGAGAACAATGGCCTCTGGTCAACCAAAGCTATGCGACTGGAGAGGGAGATGGAGAAACACGTCTGCAAGTGTCCCACATGTGACAGAAGGGACACGCAAATTAGTGATCTAAGCGATGAGCTGAAGCGCATGAGAATTGACGACACCGAGCTGATAGAATTCAGAACTAAAATAGAAGAACTAAATGCAGAATTGGCAAGGCTCCAGTTGGATAACGAGGAACTATGCCAGAGAGTGGGAGATCTCAGACGAGAGGAGACTGAAAGAAAAGAAATCTGGCTGCAAGAACTACAAACCAAGAGGGTTGAAGAAGAAAGAGAAAATTACAAGAGAAGGTTCGTCAGAACAAGACTTCGGTATAGAGAAAGAAAGAAAGGTACTGACGAAGAGGTTGAAAATAAAAGGATTGTCAAAGGAAAGGAGGTAATAACTGAAGTTGGTAAGAGCTCCTGTCAAGAGGGAAGATCAAGAGCCACACGACAATTGGGAAGAGAAGTCACCTCCTTAGAGGAAATTCACCTCTACGACTGTGAGTTTGTGCCCTTCAAGGCTAGGAAAACCTTTGAAATTTGGAAGAAGCAGAGCTCCAGTCATCAACCGGCCATGGATGATTTTCAGGCACGGAGAAACAGGAGATCCATGCCCTTAGAGAGAAATAAGAAAACTGGTGGTCTATACTGTCGTGTCTGCTGGCACTGCGGTCACTCTGGCCATTATAGATCAGACTGTAAGAAGTTGAAAGAAGCCAACGAGAGGAATCACAGTCATCAGAGAAAGGTCAGTACTGCTCACGTCTCATGGAGAAAAGTATCTCCCCGCGGGAGGGAACACAGAGTTGAGTGGGTTCGTCCACACCATGACACAGCCATCTACGGACGACCCAGAAGAACCCCCAGAAGAAAAATTAATATTGCTGATAAGAACGATTCTTGCTCTTCAAAATTTCTTCCTGTTGTTAAAACTGTTTCGAAACCCAGTAAGCCCAAGCTTGTCTGGGTTCGCAAAAACTGATCTCTCTCTCGCATGAGCGAGGCCCCGACCCTGGTATCCGGATAGCAAATGTTCCAGGCACTGAGGGGGAACTCAGGACTACAAGCCATGGGAGAGTTATACAGCCACCAGCAAGGCTGAGGGACTACCAGTGTTACACATCGCAGAATCAGGTAATCTAGATAATTTGTGTCATTTTTGTGGATTTGCGCCCTTTGTCTCTCTTGCAGAACCAAAGACAGTAGCAGAAGAGCTACATCAGTTCGAGAGGTGGACAAGGCTCTCTTCCTTTGAAGGAAGGGAAGGACACTCTAGTGGTTCAGGTTTCAGAGAAACCCCCGTGAAAGCTGTGAAGAGGATACTGAGATATCTGAAGGGAACAGATGATTTGTGCTAGTTCTATCCGAGGAGAAGAGACTTACGCCTGGTAGCCTACACTGATGCAGATTATGCGGGCTGTAAGACAGACAGGAAGTCCACATCAGGGATGACTCAGTATCTTGGACCGTGTCTCATCTCTTGGGCTTCAAAGAAGCAGTCCTCAATTGCACTTTCCACCGCTGAGGCGGAATACATTGCTGCTGCTACTTGCTGTGCGCAGCTGCTATGGCTTAGGCAACAGCTAAGTGACTATGGTGTTATTACTGATTGTGCTAAAATTCTGTGTGATAACACTAGTGCTATTAATTTCTCTAAAAATCTTGTGCAGTTTCCACACACTAAGCACATAGAGATTCGATATCCCTTTCTGCGAGACTGTGTAGAAAAGGCAACAATAGAGATGGAATATTGCAGAAAGAGGAACAGATAGCGGACATATTCACAAAGGCATTGCACAGGGAACCCTACGAGAAGCTGAGGCTTGAACTAGGTATGGTTTCTCTTCCTTACAGCTATGCTCATATGTTGCTCCCTCAATGATTGGCTAGACTAGATGCATATAAGTCACGTCTGATGGAGAATTTAACATGGATGTTCTGTGCTAGTGAAAAATTAAGCTGTGTTCACACTGTATCCATGCAAGCTAGATATGTGATTGATGACTGCATTAGGGATTGAAAAACATGAAATTCTGAATCTTCTTTCTGCCCAAAAGAGACCTCCATAGTTGATCCCACATTATAAGCCCAGGAGGTACTCTAGACCAACCCTAGCCTATCTTCATGTGGGATATTCCCATGAGCCCGTTGATATGCTGTTTTTCTGGAGTTATTCCACATGAGGTATGAAGATGATAAAAATGTGTTTGGATGATCTTATTTGTTTTTGCCTGATTATGTGTGGTGTTATTTGTACCATTTGGGTAAAGTTAGCACACCATACCAAAAACCTTGTGTACCCATGAGACAGGTCAGATTGAGTTATCACTTTGGAAGGTTCAACTTTGGCTGAGAAACAATCTCTGTGACAGTTATGGAAATGGAGATTGCTGCCATTTTTAAGGCTGCTGAAATGGGCCAACAATTACTGAGATGAAAAAGTTATAGTGAGGAAAAGGTGAGGTCAGCTCTCCTACTTTTGAATTCAGTGTTGAAGATTTTGAGCCCATGATGAATGGTCGTGTGAGGGTGATTTCCACGCTTTAGCGAGCAATTTTTGCGTGCTTAAAAGGATGTGCCATGTGGTGGAGAAGACAATACTATAGTTCTGTGAGTACGCGAGAAAGACAAATGATGATGTAATCTCATCGAGGAGACTTCCTTTGATGAGTGGAATGAAGAAGCAGAGAAGACCACGTTAGATGGGTGGCTAGCTATGTGCAGGTCACTTTCATGCAGTTGATGGTGTGAAGAATGATGATGACCTGAGTTTTGTCCTCGGAATGGACGGGAAGGCTATCCTTGAGCTAATGACCCATTCAGAAGTTGAAGGAAAGTGATGACAAGCCAAGTTGCTGTGTTGATGACTTGTATGGAAAATTCAGCATAGTAAGGTGAGCACGTTGAGCTGGTCAGCAAATAACATGATGCTGTGCAATAGGCATTCATAACTCAAAAAGTTGTGAAGGATGTCGGATGACAGTTTTGAGATGTTCAAAAATGACAAGAATAGTAATTTTGGGAGTAAACCCAAGAGAGGGTATGATGAAGGCCCTGCTGCTGCGTGATAGAAACGTGAGGTATGGAAAATGGTCCACGACTGCTGCAAGATCAGTCTGGGTGATGGTTAGTGTATTCAGTTGAGTCACACACATTATGAGAAGAAGATCATGAGTCCTGTAGCGCAGTTGGTGTTCTTCTTGCTCCTACTTTTGAGCGTGATTGCTGAGGTCTGGAGTACTCTGCAGGAGAAGGATGGATTGTTCCATGCTCCCCGACCCCGTCATCTATAGAAGAAGATGTTGTTGAAGTGACTCCCGTTGCTGACCCTGTGCGTGAAGAAGCTGTTCTCCCCACTGATAGTATGGGCGAGATGATGTCGTTGTTGAAGGAGCTTCGGTCTGAGGTTCAGGAAGCTCGGACTGAGATGCAGGGAGTTCGGTCTGCATTGAAGGAGGTGAGGTCTGAGCTGCAGGATGTGAAGGAGAGGTTAGCAGCCATGGAGTTGGCAGTAGAGGTAGACTCGGGTGGTGTGACAGCTGTGCTGGAAGGGCTCCCATCGCAGATCAAGAGCCTTGCCACAGAGACTGTGGACCAGTTGAAGGTTCCGTCCCAGAATGATGCTTAGTCTGTACTGTCTCATGGATCCCCCTCTTTGCCAACCCTACCATATCTCTCCCTGCTTTTTGAATTTGTTTCTTTTTGAATTTCATGATTCGATTTCTCTGTGCATTCTGATTTCCCTGCTTGACTGTGTGGTGTCTGTGTGACACACCTATGATTTGCTGGCATGAATGAAATGTTTTTCTTTCCATTACTCTGTGTTCTTATTTGCATATCTTTTTGATGATGCCAAAAGGGGGAAGAAATATATGTGCATACACTAAGGGGGAAAATCGGTATCGAAGGTCGAGCGGATGTCTATCTAAGGGGGAACTGTGCTAGCTAGACTTTAAATATAAATTTAGTGAATCAATTCTGGAGTTGCTAGCTGTCCTAGGGGAATGTAGATGTGAATTCCGTACCATCGCTGTGTGTGATTTCTCATTTGTGAAGAAGTGTTTGTCATCATCAAAAAGGGGGAATTTGTTGGACCCTTTGTGTTTTGATGATAACAAACACTTAACTAATAATCCACTTGAGTATGCAGAAATCACTGTCTGACAGAAAGGTTAACTGGACATCTCTGAAAGAGCTCAGCGCTACGAGAGAGATGAGATCTACGAGAGACGGGATCTGCGTGAGAGACGAGATCAGCACCGACTTTGTGACGAGATCAGATCGCTGGAGATATTCGAGATATATCAAGATCCGAGCTGGAGATATCCGAGCTGGAGATCATAAGATTGGATGCGGAATATATACTCATAATATAATATACGGAAATATACGGCAAGATATATTCAAGACGTGATATGGAAATATACGAGCTGGGAATATACTCAAGATGTCGTGCTGAATATATACAAGACGGATATGGGAAGGGAATAAGTGATGTGGTTAAGATATGGAAATATCTTAACCAAATCACATCTGGAAGATTGAGATCGTATCTCTGATGGAAATCAGATCTGTCAGATGGAGATCAAATATCTGATAGAGATCGCATCTCTGATACAGATGTGATCTGCTGGACAACTATAAAAGCAAAGGCAGTTCAACCGATTGAAGTACGGCTGTTGAGAGAGTGCAAACGGAGAGCAGAGGTTGCGATCAACCTGATAGTCGTCGGAGTATTTACTGCGGGCGTTTGAGAAAGTCGCCGAAGTGCTCGCTGTGTGCGGACGAGAGTAAGATCTGTTATTTGGTATTCGAATTGAGTAGAATCGGTTCACTGTCACTGAGTGAGACAGATTGTAACATTCTACAAGCATATTCGTCAAGTAATAACATTGATCTTTGAAGCCCTTCTGGAACTGTCCAGAAGGCAAAGTGGTTTTCAGCCTGTTGCATGGACGCAATAAGGTTTCCACTCTAAATCTGCGAGTACTTACTTTCAGCACTTTATTTCCTGCACTTAAGTTATTTTCCGCTGCTTTCTGTCTGAGAGATACCACGTGTTGATCTCTCTCACACAGAAGGCTAACCTAACGATCCAACAGGACTCAAACTGTATGCATTGCATATAATGTGTAGCTTTCAACATAAAATTCGTAACAGACTCATACTGCATACATTACATATAATATGTTGCTTTAAACATAAAATTCGTAATTAACTCACACTGCATGCATTTCGAGGCCAACATTTGGCCATAGGGCTCAATAGCCCTACACGAAGCCCTATGACCTATGAGCCTAAGGCCGACCCGGTCCTGAGTTTAGGCCTTAGAGCCCCAACCCCTAAAGGTTCATAGTCGAACAAAGGCCATGATTTCAAAGCCCTGTTTGGCCCTCCAGTCTGACCTAATTACGATCAAATTCAGCCCGGCCCTGCCCACCCTAAAAAAGCTCGACCTAATTACGACTTAATAATGTTCTACTCGACCTGACCTAAAAAAAGTCTGATCGTTAAGCCCTTTCATATTACCTTTTATATATGAATTTATACTTCACTTAGTCACTTAGATTAATTTTTGTTTTACCTTTTATATATAAATTTATATTTCACTTTAGATTGATTTTTACATATTAATTTGTATGATGATAGAAGATATAATTCAACATATCTCATTAACTTAACACTTTGTATGTATTTGTAGTTAATTGTAATAATTCATTTAACTTATATTAATATGATTTAATTATATCTCGTTCTCCGTTAATATGCTTAATCTTAACAAAATTCTTTTATAAGCCCGGCCCTAAGTTTTGTCCTAAAATTAAGAGTCGGCCCGCTTCAGCCTAAAAGCTCTTTCAGTACTTGACCCTAAAGTCCGAAATTTTAAGCAAAGCATGGCCGGCCTGGCCCTAACGTAGTCAAAAACCCTTTCAAATGTCATTTGTTCGGCCCTAAGCCCTTTCAGTGAGGGTAGGGCCGGTCCTGCCATGCCTATTGTCGACATGCATTGCATATAATACGTAGCATTCAACATAAAATTCGTAGCAGACTCAGACTATTTTGAACAGCTATGCATTTTAATTCAATTCATACGAATATTATTTTACGCATATTGATACAATTACTATGAATACTATCCTACGCATTTTGATTTATTTACTACGAATACTATGCTACGATTAGTGATTGAAGATGCTACGCATTTTATAATGAATCCTGAACCAATGTTAGTCATCAAAAGCTACGAATTTTGTATTAGGAACTACGAATTTTATAAAGATCTCAGAATCAATGTTGGTCGACAAAAGCTATGAATTTTATTACTAAATCAGCATCGAAATTTAGACCCTTCTGTTGAGAATAAACTGTTTTGAGATTAGCAAAATCAAATTTGAAAAAGCAGGGGTGAGAGAATAGCGCAACTTGCACATCGACGGGGTTTACGGATTCAAGACCGGCCTACAGATCTTTGAACATTTTCGATATCTTCATCGGAGGTTTTTCACAAGCCACGTCCTCAACAGTCATAGATGTCGACGAAGAAAGATTAGAGATGACGACCAAGAAGAACGCGACCAAGAAACTATGACGATTGAAGGGTTTGATTTAATTAGGATTAATTTCATAGACGAAAATAACCTTAGTTATATGGTTAAACGAATTAAAAAATAAATAATAGTTTTAATTAGATTTAATTTGAGCCGCTAATTTTATGAGATCTACCTAATTAGTTCGCATTTCTCATGAGATTTTCACTACTCTCATGAGATCTCAACTATAGTGGATAAAACATTTTTGTATTTCGTAACGTGTGATCGATGGTGGCAGTTCAAGACGAGCTAAATAATTTTCACGTGTTAGAGCATCCCCGCCATGTTTTGAGTCATGAGAGATGATCCAAAAAAACATGGATCCCCACCATGACTAAACCAATCATAGATCATCTCATGACCAAAAATTAGATTTGGTCATGATCCGTGAACCACCATGTTTTGAGTCATGAGAGATGATCCAAAAAAAACATGGATCCCCACCATGACTTAACTAATCATAGATCATCTCATTACCAAAAATTAGATTTGGTCATGATCCGTGAACCAATTGCAACGCGACACGTGTCCTGTTGTTGGACCCTTTGTGTTTTGATGATAACAAATACTAAACTAATATTTGACTTGAGTATGCAGAAATCACACTGTCTGACAAAAACGATAACTGGACATCTCTGAGAGAGCTCGGCGCTGCGAGAGTGATGAGATCTGCGTGAGGGACGAGATCAGCGAAGATATACTCGAGATACGATTTGAAGATATACGAGTATATAAGCGAAGTATATTCAAGAGATAACGATATGGGAATATACGAGCCGGATATACACTGAAGATATACGAGTGAATATACAAGATATGCTCTAGATATATGCTGAATATATACGAGCCAGATTTGGAAAGGAAATACTTGATGTGGTTAAGATATGGAAATATATTAACCAAATCATATATGCAGGATGGAGATCGGATCTTTGACGAAGATCATATCTGCAGATTGAAGGTCGACTATAAAAGCAAGAGAAGCTCGACAAAGCAAAGCGCGGCTTTTTGGAGAGAGAAATCGGAGATTGAAGCTACGATGAATTCCGGGAGCCGACGAAGTGCTGCTGTGTGCGGACAAGAGCAAGATCTGTTATTTGGTATTCGAATTGAGTAGAATTGGTTCACTGTCACTGAGTGAGACAGATTGTAACATTCTACAAGCATATTCGTCAAGTAATAACATCGATCTTGAAGCCCTTCTGGAACTGTCCAGAAGGCAAGTGGTTTTCTGCTTGTTGCAAGGATTGCAATAAGGTTTCCACTATAAATCTGTGACCACTTACTTATTGTATTTTATTTCCCGCACTAAAGATAATTCCTGCTGCCATCTGTCTGAGGGATACCACATAGTGATCCCTCACATAGACGGCTAACCTAACGATCCAACAATTGGTATCAGAGTGAGGCTCTAGATTTTGTGTTAGCCTTTGCAGGAAATCATGTCTGCCGCAAATGATTCCTTCTGGAAGCCGCCGGTGCTTAACCCGAGAGAGTATGACTGGTGGAAGGATCAATTTGAAGCTCATGTTTGCTCCCTGGATGGGAAGCTGTGGCGTGTATTTGAAAAGGGTAACTTCCCTATTCTGGATGTGACAGATCCCGCCAATCCAAAAGAGAAGGAGAAAGACAAGTACACAGAAGCTGACTACAAGTCTCTCAAGCAGAATGCCAGGGCTAAGAAGGTTATGTACATGGCCCTCTCACCAGGAGATCAGGTGAAGATGGTTGTGCACAAAACTGCGAAGGAGCAGTGGGATGGCCTTGCTAGAATGTACGAGGGAAAGGAGGATATAAAAAGGAACAGAATTCTAGCAGCCACGAAGGACTACGAAACAGTCGAACAGCGAAAGGACGAATCTCTGGAGGACTTCTACACCAGATTTCAAGTAATCATCGCACAGCTGAACTCCCTAGATGAGAAGCTTCCACGGTGGAAAATAACCCATCAGTTCATGCAAGCTCTTAGCTCCAGATGGGATACATTGACTACAGCTCTCCAGGCTCAGAAGGGCATCAAAGATGTCACTTTGGAAGAACTTGTGGCGAACCTTCAAAGCCAAGCTGGGATAGCAGAGAGAAAAATGGCTAGGAGGGAAGCAGGCATATCCCAAGCTATAGCATTGAAAGTTGAGAAGGCTTTGGATATAGCCCAGGTTAGTATGCCTTCTAAAGGTGAGGATGAGGAGATTGCTCTTCTCTCGAGGGCCTTCAAGATTGCGAACACAGGGAGAGCGCAGAACAGAGGTTTCTCTGGCAAAGGACGAAATAACCAAAGGGGGAATAAGGGATCTACCTCAGAAGAGAGCAGGACAAAGGCAGGAGCAAAGGAAGAAAGAACCTGCTATCATTGCCAGAAAAAGGGGCATTTTGCTAGAGATTACTACAGCAAAAAGAAGGGTGAACCACCTGCTCCAAAGGAAGCTCAAGCCATGTTCGCTGCCTGGGGTGACTCAGATGAGGAACGCAGCGATGGGAAGCGAGCTAAGGAGCCATGTCTGATGGCGCGAGGCACAACCAGTGAGGTAAATGAATCTGATTCCTTTGTAGATGAAGTTTTCAGTGAATCTAATTTTGCAGAGACTATTGCCGAACTGTTAAAGAAGATTTACAGTCTTAAAGAACAGCTTGAGATCATGCAAGATGAACATGAGGACGATATGGAAAACAATCGCCTCTGGTCAACCAAAGCTATGCGACTCGAGAGAAATGGAGAAGCACGTCTGCAAGTGTCCCACCTGTGACGGAAGGGGCGCACAAATCAGTGATCTAAGTGATGAGCTGAGGTGCATGAGAATTGACGACACCGAGTCGATATGCATCAGAACCAAAATGGAAGAATCAAACGCAGAATTGACCAGACTCCAGTTGGATAATGAGGAACTACGTAAGACAGTGGCAGATCTCAGACGGGAGGAGACTGGAAAGAATGAGATCTGGCTGCGAGAACTGGAAGCCAAGAGGGCTGAAGAAGAAAGAGAGAATTACAAAAGAAGGGTCGTTAGACCCGGACTCGGATATGGCGAAGGAAAGTGATCGCTCGATAATATAGCAGTAAAAGTATTCAAATAAGAATCAAACACTTATGCTAGTCACGGTAATCAAAACATTTGTAAAGACTCGGAAAATCCGAGGTCGTACCCAAAGGATAGGTGATTAAACCAATAATGCTAAAGATATAATTAGAATGTCTATGGTTTGGGGGGGGGGGGGGGGGGGGGGTTGTTCCTCTAAGAGGATGATAGCAGAATTTACTATCCAAAAGAGAGGTTTGAAATACTAGAAATGGTAAACAATCGATTAAAAGATGACTAGGGATCTATTTCTCCACCTAGACAATTATTGTGACAGTAAAACGGGACACCAATGATAAAATCACATGCACATACTTAGAATTTAGCTCATGCAACATTAATACTAAGTTCAACTCGCGCTACAACTTAGCACAAAGAGGTTACACCTCGCATAGTACCTCACACTCGCGCTTTATTGGCACTATAGAATATGAATATCTAGCCTCACACTCGCACTTTATTGAATGGATAATCATATTCTTGTTAAATCCAAGCCGTTCTCATTAGGGTTAGAAAGTCGCCATGTAACTCAAAAACCCTAATGCTTCTTCATTTAGTTCATTTGAAATCATGATTTTCAGCGCTAGCTACGTCAAACATGAAATCAAGCAGAATTCCCATTGAGGACTTCTCACAAACACCTTATGGGCAATCCGAAAATCTAAGTTCAAATGAAGAAGAATCATGTAGAAATCATTCATCAATAGCATCCATAGTATTTACAATGTCACAAACATGTCTAGGGGATCCATAGATCCCCAACCAAGGTCACTACTCACTCATGGTGAGTTTACAAGCAATAACAACAATGAAAGTGCAGAAAACCATAAGGAAAGTAGAGTTTTGGAATCTAGAACCAATATGGAGAACTAAAAGCAATAGATGATCCGATCTTCGATCTTTGGTGTTGAAATCTTCGAAGCTTGATTCTGGTCGCCTCTCTGGTCGTCCACACACCCGTTCCCTCTGTATTTTTTCCCACAAAACTCTATCCATCCCCCAAAACCATCCAGATTCCCTATATTATCAAACTGATTTTTTTCTTCCGCAACCGCATGCGTTCGCATGGTATCCTGCAAGCTGAGAAGTCTGGTCGAGTGCGAGCGCGCGAAGCCTTACGTGCGAACGCACGATATTTCCATGCGTCTGGTCCGGGCTGTGCGATCGCATGAATGCGTTGTGCGAGCGCACGAACTCCTATTTTCTGTGAAATTCGATCTAGTGCGATCACACATGGCCATCTGTGCGACCGCATGAGTTTTGCGTGCGTCTGGTCTCATCCATGCGAACGCACGAATTGGGTTGTGCGAACGCATGGCTTTGAGGAGTTTGCGCTCCGACTTCCAATTTGTGCTTTCTCGCTCCAGCATGCTCGGTTTTGCTCCAAAATCACTGCTCACTTGTGTTCTCAGCTTAAACTCTGTAATTTGCCTGAAAAGAAACACAAAGCATCAAATAGCAAGTGAAATCGTAATAGAACGATCGAAACCATAAGCATAGAGGTCGCCTAAAATGCATATATTTCAGTGCTATCAAATCACCCCACACTTAACGTTTGATTGTCCCGAGCAAACTAATCATAGAGATCATCAACAATATTGCATTTCACTTACTCAGGATCGGTTCAAAGGAAAACTCCATATGGTCACGAAAACTAACTAAAAATACTGAGAAATAAATCCTACTTTTAACTAACCACTTTCGTAGGTAACACGAGTGCATTTAGCGAATGCACCAAGCCTTTAAACCCCTAGGCTACCCTAGTGGAGGAGTTGTAGTCTCCTGAGAGTTTTCAGACATGGGAATACTCACAAATCCCACAAAAAGAACAACCATCCAATTAGGCATTTTAAGTTCACAAATGTCAAAGTACTAGGCAAGGTGTTTTCATGAAGTTCATAATGTATTCAAACTAGATATGTGCATTTCAATCACTACATGAAACCTCTTCAAATCCTTATGGAAATTCATGAATAATGACATTCAAGCACATCAAAACAAAGACTGACAAACCTTTAATCAAAGATTCTAGTCATTTTCTATATCAAAGATTTCAAGAAAACAATCTAATAATTGCCAACAAATCTTGTTGGAGCACTCACCAATGCTAGCAAGGAGGCTAGTACATTGGCTTGTGGCTTTGAACTCATTCTCAAGCCTAGGACGCAAAGGTTACTTAGTCATAAGAGAAGAGGAGTTCCAACATTACAGTTTTTGTATATACTTGCACGTCATATCATGCCTAAGTATAAAAGAATACGAGGTTCGTCCCTTAGTGAATCCTTGCTAGGAAGTATCAATTGTCTCATTGGTTTTCATGCTAGAGAATGGTGGAATAGCCGATTATCAAGTCTAAGTGCAACTTTAAGGGGGTAGAATGGCCTTTGGCCGCACTAAGCACTTTCGAGGGGGAACTTACCTTCCTAACCCTCGACGCTTAGCACATAATTCTCTAAACTTACTTCCTAATGATGGCCAATCATAAGGAAGAAGCTTGGGGCTTATTTCATATTTTTTTTTCTTTTTTTGTTTCTTTCTTTTCTTTTTCTCTTTTTTTCTTTTCTCCTTGCCCTCTTTTGACCCCACACTTAGAACTTTGACAAAGGGCTAAGTGTTAAAAAAAATGGAGCATGACAAACCAACAAGACAAATCCACAAGATAAGCAAGGTCACTAAGGTCACCTAAAGGCAATCATGGCATGCAAGGGTTTTAAAATTATAAATTTTTCGATTTTATGCTTTTAAAGATCAACTCTCTAGTTTCGGCGAGAAAAAGCTTAGAATAAAAGATAAAGAAGTTCTAGTAGATGCTTTGATCCTCAAGAATGAAAGTCAACAATCCAATCCATTAGTCATCTAAAGGATCAATTAAGTGAAATCATGCATGACTAGTTGAATTTAGAGATGAAATTTTTCGAAAATGTAGCCTTGCCTAGACTTTTTGTTTTCATTAATAATTTGAAATTTTTGGATGAATTGCACAGTAGTGTAAGTGTTTTCCTCTAAACATGCAAATTGATTGGATTCTAAACATGAAAGCACAAACATCTCGTGTAGTCAAAACATAGGCACCCCACACTTAGCAATTGCTTAGTCTCTAAGCAACGAATAGCATGAAAAGCAAAGAGAAAGTTAAGAAAAACTTCTCTCGTTTGGAGGCAGTCATTTCAAAATAAGAGATGTTGCTTCGCGCGTCTAGTTCTTGGGCGACTGATCTTGCACAAAAGATTCGAGTAATGATTCCCCTTTTCCTCTATAAGACAAGAAACTCAAAAACGAGAGTGTTAAGCACACAAGGTAGAGAAATCATCATCGTAAACATGTCAACATCATGCAAGTCAACTCAAAATTTTATCAAAAGACTGCATCAGAAAGGCATGCGAACGCATGCCTGGGTTTGTCCGAACGCACAAATGCGGGCAGTGGCATGGAATAAGCGTGCGAACGCATGGAATCATGCGATCGCGGCACGAAGTGGAAATAAGCCAAGCATGCGGGGATCTCTGATAGGGAAGACGACATACGAGCTGCTACGGGGAAGGAAACCTAACATCGCTCATTTAAAAGTATTTGGATGCAGGTGCTATGTGCACAACAATGGGAAAGACAATCTAGGCAAGTTCGATCCAAGGAGCAATGAAAGCGTATTCGTAGGCTATTCGAGCATAGCAGAGCATACAAGGTGTACAACCTGACAATGGAACAGGTGGAGAAGAGCATTCATGTAACCTTTGATGAGCGCGTCATGGCCGGACACCTGGTGAAAGATCCCTCCTCACAGGATGATGGAGAACTTCAGTTTGCGGACATGTCTGACCCTGATTGGGAACCAACTCAAAGTGAGGCTACAGAACTATCCCAAGGAGTTGCTCAGACAACAGGTCAGGAACCGGTGGAGACCACAACTGAGAATGCTCAGACGGAGATGCTAGCTCAAGAGCATGTCCCTGCTGTCCCTGTGACCGGAATCAACGTTGAGCCCCCCAACGAGGAAGAGGTAGTTGACAATCTTCCTCCTGCAGGCACTGAGGAGGAACCCAGGGACTACCAGTGTTACACATCGCAGGATCAGGTAAATCTAGATAATATGTGTAATTTCTGTGGATTTGCATCCTTTGTCTCTCTTGCAGAACCAACGACAGTAGCAGAAGCGCTCAAGGATCCAGAATGGGTCAATTCCATGCAAGAAGAGCTACATCAGTTCGAGAGGAACAAGGTATGGCGGTTGGCTCCTAGGTCGAAGGACAAGACTGTAATAGGGACAAAGTGGGTCTTTAGAAACAAGATGGACGACAAGGGAGTCTTTGTGAGAAACAAAGCCCGCCTGGTAGTCAAGGGGTACAACCAACAAGAGGGGATAGACTACGATGAGACATTCGCCCCAGTTGTAAGGTTAGAAGCAATCAGACTATTAATTGCTTATTTTACTTACCATGGCTTCACTCTACAGCAGATGGATGTGAAAACGGCCTTCTTGAACGGAGTTCTGAAAGAGGAGGTATATGTGAGCCAGACACCAGGGTTTGAGGATCGCACTCACCCTGATCATGTCCATATCCTGGACAAGGCGCTGTATGCGTTGAAGCAAGCACCCCGCGCATGGTATCAGAGACTGTCACAGTTTCTACTGTCCCACTGATGTGCCAGAGGAGAGGTGGACAAGACTCTCTTCCTTTTGAAGGAAGGGAAGGACACTCCAGTTGTTCAGGTTACAGGCAGATCCCACAGAAACCCACGTGAAAGCTGTGAAGAGGATACTGAGATATCTGAAGGGAACAAATGATTTGTGCTTGTTCTGTCCGAGGGGAAGAGACTTACACATAGTAGCCTACACTGATGCAGATTATGCGGGCTACAAAACAGACAGGAAGTCCACGTCAGGGATGGCTCAGTATCTTGGACCGTGTCTCATCTCTTGGGCTTCAAAGAAGTAGTCATCTATTGCACTTTCAACCGTTGAGGAGGAATACATTGCCGCTGCTGCTTGTTGTGCGCAGCTGCTATGGCTCAGGCAACAGCTAAGTGACTATGGTGTTATTACTGATTGTGCTAAAATTATGTGTGATAACACTAGTGCTATTAATATTTCAAAAAATCCTGTGCAGTTTTCACACACTAAGCATATAGAGATTCGATATCACTTTCTGCGAGACTGTGTAGAAAAGGGAACAATAGAAATGGAATACTGCAGAACTGAGGAACAGATAGCGGACATATTCACAAAGGCATTGCACAGGGAACCCTACGAGAAGCTGAGGCTTGAACTAGGTATGGTTTCACTTTCTTAGAGTTGTGCTTATATGTTGCTACCTCGGTGATTGGCTAGACTAGATGCATGCAAGTCACATCTGATGGAAAATTTAACATGGATGTTCTGTGCTAGTGAAAAATTAGGTTATGTTCACACTGTATCCATGCATGCTAGCTATGTGATTGATGACTGCATTAGGGATTGAAAAACATGAAATTCTGAATTCTTTCTGCCCAAAAGAGACCTCCATAGTTGATCCTACGTTACAAGCCCAGGAGGTACTCTAGACCAACCCTAGCCTATCTTCATGTGGAATGTTCCTATGAGCCCGTTGATTTGCTGTTCTATTTTCCTGGAGTTATTCCACATGAAGTATGAAATTGATAAAAATGTGCGTGGATGATCTTATTTGTTATTGCTTGATTGTGTGTGGTGTATTTGTACCTTTTGGGTAAAGTTAGCACACCATACCAAAAAACCTTGTGTACCCATGAGACAAGTCAGATTGAGTTATCACTTTGGAAGGTTCAACTTTGGCTAGGAAACAATCTCTGTAACAGTTGTGGAGATAAGGATATCTGTGACATTCAGATAATGGATGGATTAGGATTGAAGATAAAGATGAAGGTAGTTATGGAAATGGAGATTGCTGCCATTTTTAAGGCTGCTGAAATGGAGCAACAAATACTGAGATGAAAAAGCTATGGTGAAGAAAAGGTGTGGTCAGCTCTCCTACTTTAGAATTCAGTGTTGAAGAGTGTGAGCCCATGATGAATGGTCGTGTGAGGATGATCTCCACGCTGTAGAGAGTAAGTTTTGCGTGCTTGAAACGATGTGCCTTGTGGTGTAGAAGACAATTCTGCAGTTCTGTGAGTACGCGAGAAAGACAAATGATGATGTAATCTCATCGAGGAGACTTCCTTTGATGAGAAGAATGAAGAAGCAGAGAAGACCACGTTGGATGGGTGGCTAGCTATGTGCAGGTCACTTTCATGCAGTTGATGGTGTGAGGAAGATGATGGTTATATGAAAGTTAAGTAATCAAAATATGATTCAGATTGAAACACTTTGCAGATGGATGATGACTGATGAGGATCGGCCAAAAGAATGGAGTGGCATATAATTCCTTGTCAAGAATGATGATGACCTGAGTTTTGTCCTCAGAATGGACGGGGAAGGCTATCTTTGAGCTAATGAACTGTTCAGAAGTTGAAGGAAAGTGACGACAAGCCAAGTTGCTGTGTTGATGACTTGTATGGAAAATTCAACAGAGCAAGATATGCACGTTGAGCTGGTCAGTAAGTAACATGATGCTGTGCAATCGGCATTCAGGACTCAAGAAGTTGTGAAGGATGTCGGATGACAGTTTTGAGACGCTCAAAAATGTCAAGAATAGTAATTTATGGAGTAAACCCAAGAGAGGGTATGATGAAGGCCCTGCCGCTGCGGTGATAGAAACGTGAAGTATGGACAATGGTCCACGAGTGCTGCAAGATCAGTTTCGGTGTTGGTTAGTGTATTCAGTTGAGTCACACACATTATGAGAAGAAGATCATGAGTCTTGTAGCACAGTTGGTGTTCTTCTTGCTCCTACTTATGAGCGTGATTGCTTAAGTTTGGTGATGAAGGAGATGAAGGATGGACAAAACCGAGCGCACAGTCGCCACCACCTGCAGAACCAGCTGATGTTGCGATGTCTCCCATTTCTGACCCTGTGCGTCAAGAAAATGTTCTCCCCGCTGAAGGACTGGGTGAGATGATGATATTGTTGAGGGAACTTCGGTCTGAGGTTCAGGATGTGAAGGGGAGGTTAGCAGCTCTGGAGGTGGCAACAGAGAAAGCTCTGAAAATCCCAGAGGAGAATTGGGTGAAAGACTTGGGTGCTACGGCTGCTGTGATTGAGGGGTTCCCAGACCAGATTAAGAATCTTGCTGCCGAGATTGTGGACTAGTTGAACTTTCTGTACCAGAATGATGCTTTGTCTGGACTGTCTCATGGCCCCCCTCTTTGCCAACCCTACCATATCAATCCCTGCTTTTTGAACTTTTTTTTGAAATTTTATGTTTGATGTTTCTGTGCATTTTGATTTCTCTGCTTGGATGTGTGGTGTCCGCATGACACACTTATGACTTGCTGGCATGAATGAAATGTTTTTTCTTCCATTACTCTGTGTCCTTGTTTACAAATCTTTTTGATGATGCCAAAAGGGGGAAGATATATGTGTGCATTCACTAAGGGGGAAAATCAGTACCAAAGCTTAAGCGGATGTCTATCTGAGGGGGAACTACGCTTGCTAGACTTAAATAAAAATCCATTGAATAAACTCTGAATTAACTAGCTGCTGTAGGGAATTGTAGATGTGATTTCCTTGTCATAGCTGGATGTGATTTCTCATTTGTGAAGAAGTGTTTGTCATCATTAAAAATGGGGAATTTGTTAGACCCTTTGTGTTTTGATGATAACAAACACTTAACTAATATTTGACTTGAGTATGCAGAAATCAAACTGTCTGACAGAAACGATAACTGGACATCTCTGAGAGAGCTTGGCGCTGCGAGAGAGATGAGATCTGCGTGAGGGACGAGATCAGCGAAGATATACTCGAGATACGATTTGAAGATATACTAGTATATAAGCGAAGTATATTCAAGAGATAACGATATGGGAATATACGAGCCGGATATACACTGAAGATATACGAGTGAATATACAAGATATGCTCTAGATATATGCTGAATATATACGAGCCAGATTTGGAAAGGAAATACTTGATGTGGTTAAGATATGGAAATATATTAACCAAATCATATCTGCAGGATGGAGATCGGATCTTTGACGAAGATCATATCTGCAGATTGAAGGTCGACTATAAAAGCAAGAGAAGCTCGACAAAGCAAAGCGCGGCTTTTTGGAGAGAGAAATCGGAGATTGAAGCTACGATGAATTCCGGGAGCCGACGAAGTGCTGCTGTGTGCGGACAAGAGCAAGATCTGTTATTTGGTATTCGAATTGAGTAGAATTGGTTCACTGTCACTGAGTGAGACAGATTGTAACATTCTACAAGCATATTCGTCAAGTAATAACATCGATCTTGAAGCCCTTCTGGAACTGTCCAGTAGGCAAGTGGTTTTCATCCTGTTGCAAGGATTGCAATAAGGTTTCCACTATAAATCTGTGAGCACTTACTTATTGTATTTTATTTCCTGCACTAAAGATAATTTCTGCTGCTATCTGTCTGAGGGATACCACATAGTGATCTCCCTCACATAGACGGCTAACCTAACGATCCAACACCTGTGTAAGAAACTTTCTAGTTTTATTTGATCTTGCAACAAATATATCTTCTAAATTACAAAGTTAAAAAAATTAAAAAAATTACCAATATTCATAATTCTTTTAGATCTATAAAACGTGATACACTTTGATATATTTTTATTAATCTTAATATTTATGAGCTACAATTTATGTAGCGATGAGAGAGAATGATGTTGAACTTTTTGTTTGGTCATGAATGGAGTGTACTTGATTAAAATAGTCATGAGGCATGACAAAATGAAAGAGAAAATGAATGAGAGAAGGATGATTTTTTTTGGGTCACGTTGAAGAAGAATTTTAAAGTTGCTCCATTTCCACGAGACAAGCGCATGACGTAAGCAAGTGATTTTTCAAACACGCGTTTCTGGCGGTTTATTTAAATTAAGTTTTTAACTAAAATCTGACTGTAGAGTGTAGACACACGTATCTAGTTTTTTTGTTAAATAAGTGAGTTACGTGGTTGCATCTTTGCCGTTGATGGTACGTTCTTGTTTCGAATTGCGAGACATTGCGAGGAGCACGTGAACATCATTTTGAATTTCAACTGTGGTTCGGTTTTTTTTTTTTTTTGATTAAGTTGCCAACGGCAAGTACAAATTGTCCAAAAGGGCCCAACTAAGTCCGGCCGCCTGGCCGAGACAGACGACTTTACAACGAGATATCGAGTAGTGGGCCCTTAAGGAAAGTTCAGGCCGAAGCCTAAAAGTTCTGGCCGAAGCCGACAAGTTCAGGCCGAAGCCTAAATATTCCGGCCGAAGCCGACAAATTCAGGCCGAAGCCTAAAATGTTCCGGCCAAAGCCGACAACTTAACCAGTCAACTAACTCAACCAAGCTACTAAATCCTACAAACTAAACCAACTGAAAACGAAAACCTAAACTAAACAACTGAAACTAAAACTAACACTAACACAAAACAAGCACCGGCGTGGACACAAAGAACATCCAGGAGAGCCAAAGACGTCCGCACCACCATCGAGGTCCAACCTCCTCCAGCGCACCAAAGCAGCACCTCAGACCGGCACCACAGCAGCAACCTCCCAGCCGACACAGCCAAACCCGGACACACCCACACCGAGGCGCATCCTTACACCACCAAACACGACCGACATCGAACCCTTGCCGCCGCAGGCGACGACGAAGACCGCAGGCCAAGAAGGAAGACCGACGGAGGAGCCGACCCATAAATTATGCTCGCATCCTGGCTCCTGGTCCCGCCGGCGGGCGGATCTGAAAACTTAAACCGAAGAAACGCTCAGAAGCTCGGGTACCTTCTGGAAAGTTGGAGAGAAGCGAGAGTTTAAGTGCTAACTATTTATTAGATTCCGTCAACTGTGGTTCGGTTAGTTGCTGAGATAGTACAAACTACAAATACATATACACAGACAATTGAACAATTGATGGGAGCTACCAACTTCGTTCTCTCTAAATAGCCGCGTTTGGCATGTGAATTGAACATGAGCACCAAAAATCAGGGAAGCAGATCAGCTACATGCAGACATATAAAACATTTATAAATTAAGAAACCAAATTTCTCTAGTGGTAAAAATAATATTTATTTATAAAAACTATAAACCATGTAAAAGTCCAGACTTAACAAAATGTAAAAGTTCAAACTTAAGCTCATTTTGATAATGTTCACACTTATTTGAAAAATGTTCAGGCTTAACAAAAAGTTCAGACTTAACATAATGTTCTGACTTATTTGAATGTTCAGACTTAACAAATGTAAATGTCCAGACTTATTTGATTTATAATTTTTTATATTTAAATGTGGTTTTTATTTGATCCAAACTCATTTCTCTGATACTAACTCTCATGCATAATTTCAGATGAAGGTCAATCAAAAACAATTTCAGATGCAGCATATGAAATTACATTAAACTTGCCCAATCAAGATCAAATTGAAAACATTTTAGCTAATTAGCAAGAAGTTTTTGTCGTTTACTAGAAAGATGCAGCTAATGACATTTTTCATAATGCTGTTATTAAGGGGGGATTTCACTCGTGTATATATAGATACAATATCCGCCTATCCGTATTAACAGATTGAAAAAAGGAAATTATGTGACAATTACAACTTTATGAATACCACTTCAAATATCTTAGACGGCCTCTAACATTTTTTTTGCATCACTAATATCAATTGTATGTTGGTTATTTTAGGGTTTAAGGACATGTCATCATGCTTAAATACATTAGCGCAATATATTCTAGGGAAAAGTATAGTTTCGGGACCTGAACTATCACCATTTTCCAAACTTTGGGATGAACTATAAAAAATTTCAGATTGATGGTGAACTATTAAATAATTTTCCAAACAAGGTGCACCGTCCAACGCCGTAAGGGTTTTCACTAAACTCTTTGGACGACATTAACTCCGTTAATTAATAAATTAATTAAATTGAAAATGGACAACTTTTTGTAAAATGTTAAAAAATTGTAAAAAAATTCATAAAAATTTTTTAAAAATAAATTTTTTAATTTTTAATAAAAAGGAATATAAATTATTTGATAAATAAAAATTAGAAAGTTTAGAAAAAATCAAACACAAAATGAAAAATATTTTTAAATATTTTTACAAAATTCCCCTACAAATAATTTAAGAAAATATTATTTATTATTCCTATCTAGTTTGAACCATACAAGGGGTTTATGGATCAAAATTTGATATTCACATCAAGTTGTTAAACTAATTTTTATTCAACCCTATAGTAATGTCGAAGTCTTACCTTTTGTTTGGTTGCACTACACATAAAATGAAGTTTTTCCTTCAATCATTAGATAGAATTGACACGGAATTGAAGGTTTGTTGAAAGTATTTAAATTTAATAATTTTTCAAGATTTAATTTGAAACGAAACTTTTTAAAAAGTTTCAAAAAAATATATTTCATTTTGTGTTTGATATTTTTCTAAAGTATCTAATTTAAAAAAAATTATATTCCAATTTTTATAAAAAGTAAAGTTTTAAATTTATTTTTTATAAATTAGTTTAATTTTATAAAATTTTATAACCCAAACTATAATTTTTTTAAGTTTATAAATTTTTTGTAACTTTTTAACATTTTTAAAAAAGTTTTTGAATTTTTTTGAATTTTTATATTAATTTATTAACTAACGGCGGCGCTAGTGAAAACCCTAACGGCATTGGACGGTGCCCCTTGTTTGGAAAATTGTTTCATAATTCGCCCCTTGTCTGGAAATTTTTATAGTTCAGCACACAAGTTGGAAAATAGTGATAGTTCAGGTACCCAACATGCACTTTTCCCTATATTCTAATAAAATGAGTCAAATCGGGATGATATCGAACGAAGTCGAACTCGAATTCAGTGTGTTTTGCGCCCAAGGAAAACATTAAGTGTTTGGGCGCAGGCGTTAATGTGAGCATAGAGCGAGATGATAAAGTGTTACCACCTCATGTTGGCATGAATTTCAAGTCTCACATAGATCCGTATGTATTAAGTCAAGCGGTCAGTATCTCTTTCAACACTGTGAAAGGATGTTCTTGTTAATTTTGCTTCACCACAAATTTCACACTTGTGTTCGGAATCAATTTGAAGTTTTGGTATACAGTCCAAATTCATCAGATTCCTTATTGAGTCAAAATTTACATGTCCTAATCTACCATGCCATAAACTGGATCGCGCTTTCCGAAATTGATATTTCCACCCTTATATTATTTGCCCTGGGTTACGGAAAATTTGAAGTGAGATAATCCAACTGAGAAACATTGTTATTCCAAGCAGTAGAATAACAGCAGGCTTAGGGTTTGAGGTGATTTTGAGAACAAAGATGAGTTGATGAGAATTTCTGATTGTTTTAGAGTTTTTTCTGAGTGTTTTGCATGAGAGAATTATCTCATATATATAGCCGAGTAATCGGGTACGAGAAATGGGTGTCTCCAACCCGAGCAGCCACGACTACATAACAATCACCGCGCGCTCTGTGTATATTTTACGCCCATGTCCTATGAAGACTTTAGGTGTATGGCGTGGCTGGGATAAAGTGAGCATAGGACACGATGGACCTACAGAATCCGCACGCCCTGTGTTCACTTTATTATCGCGCCCTTTGTATACTTTACCGTCCGCGCGTGCCCAAACACTTAAAGTGTTCGTTGGGCGCGGTACTCACTGACTTCGAGTACCGACTTCGCTCAATTTCATCCCGATTTGACTCATTTCATTATGACTGATTGTTCTACTAGATTTAAGCATGTTACCATGCTCATAAACCCGAAAATTACCAACACTCGATCGGGAATATTTAGCTTTGAAAAAGAGAACTTATGAGAAACTCAGGTTGAGAGATCATACGCACCACGTGCTGCCAAAACATCTATACTAACAATGTACATGAGATTGTTCCAGAAAGTTGTTCTTTCAAAGAACGGCATGTATGCGGGACGTGGCTATGTGAAAGATGGCATGTGGAAAATGAATGTAATTGCTATCAAATCTATCAATAAAGAAAGTTCTTCTGCTTATTTACTTGAGTCTTCTAATCTATGGCATGGTAGATTAGGACATGTGAATTATGACTCAATAAGGAATCTGATGAAATTGGAATGTATACCAAAACTTCAAATTGATTCTGAACACAAGTGTGAAATTTGTGTTGAAGCAAAATTAACAGGAACATCCTTTCACAGTGTTGAAAGAGGTACTGAACCCCTTGACTTAATACATAGTGATCTATGTGACTTGAAATTCATGCCAACAAGAGGTGGAAATAAATATTTTGTGACTTTCATAGATGATAGCTCAAAATATTGTTCCATATACTTGCTTAAGAGCAAGGATGAAGCAATAGAAAAGTTTGTCATGTATAAGTTGGAAGTGGAAAACCAACTAAACAAAAAGATCAAGAGATTAAGGAGTGATCGTGGTGGTGAATATGTAGAACCGTTTGGGACACTGTGTGCTCAAAACGGAATCATACATGAAGTCACCCCACCTTATTTACCCCAGTCAAATTGCGTCGTTGAACGAAAGAATTGCACTATCAAATAAATGATGAATGCCATGCTGCTTAGTTCAGGATTACCTCAGGGAATGTGGGGGGAGGCCATTTTGTCGGCTAATTATATCCTGAATATGATACCCCGCAAGAAGAAGGAGAAATCTCCTTACGAATTATTTAAAGGGAGAAAACCTTCTGACACAGGTTGTTTAGCTAAAGTGATGGCTCTCATTCGTAAGAGAATGAAAATAGGACCAAAGATAGTCGATTGTGTGTTTATTGGATATGCACAAAATAGTACAGCCTATAGATTTCTTTTGTATGAATCGAAAAATTCTCAGATTCACAAGAACACCATTATGGAATCTAAGACGGCTTCATTCTTTGAACAAATATTTCCTTGTAAATCTAAGGAAATAAGTCCTAGTTCATCTTATGAGATAGGTGAATATACAAGAAACATGTATCAACAACAAGAGGAAGTATCTGAGGAGGATACAAACCTAGAGGAACCAAGACGAAGCAAAAGAGCTAGAACTTCAACTTCGTTTGGACCTGAGATTCTTACCTTCATGGTTGAGGCAGGACCTCGTACCTATAATGCAGCAATAAACTCTGTTGAAGGCCTCTCATGGAAAGAAGCCATAAACAGTGAATTAGATTAAAACGTGGGAGCTAGTGGATCTTCCTCAAGGATGCAAATCACTTGATTCAAAATAGATTTTCACTAAGAAAATGAAAGTAGACGGTACTATTGAAAAGTACAAGGCTAGACTTGTGATCAAAGGGTATAGACAAAAGGAAGGTCTAGACTATTTGGATACATTCTTGCCTGTAACAAGGATCACTTCCATTAGAATGATAATTGTCATTGCCGCACTGCGCAATTTAGAGATTCATCAAATGGATGTGAAAACTGCTTCCTTAAATGGAGATCCTGATGAAGATAGATATATGGAACAGCCTGAGGGTTGTATTGTACCAAGACAAGAGAGAAAAGTTTGTAAACTTGTAAAGTCTCTCTATGGTCGGAAACAAGCGCCTAAACAGTGGCATGAGAAATTTGACAAGGTAATGTTGTCAAACGGATTCAAAATCAACGAGTGTGACAAATGTATATACATCAAAACCACGGAAAGTGGATATGTGATTTTGTTTCTATACATCGATGATATTCTCATTGTAGGAAGCAATGATATATTGGTCAAATCCACAAAGGGTATATTAAACTCAAGGTTTGACATGAAAGATATGGGACTAGCCGATGTGATTTTAGGGATTAAAATTACAAGAACAAAAGATGGATTTGTATTAGGCCAATCACACTATGTTGATAAAATCTTAGACAAATTTGGAAAAGAAAGCCCGGGAGTATGTAGAACTCTTATAGATATAAATCAACATTTGTCTAAGAACAAAGAAGAAAGCGTCTCCCAACTAGAGTACTCAAAAGTTATAGAGAGTCTAATGTACTTGATGAATTGCACAAGACCTGATATTGCCTATACTGTAAGTAGGCTTGCAAGATATACGAATAATCCAGGAATAGAACACTGGAATGCAATCGTAAGAATACTGAAGTATTTACGATTTACTCATAATTACAGTCTGCACTATACCAGATATCCTGAAGTCATTGAAGGATACACTGACGCAAGTTGGATATCTGGTATACAAGACTCAAAGGCCACAAGTGGATATGTATTCACTTTGGGAGGTGCAGCCATATCGTGGAAATCCTCGAAACAAACTCTAATAACTCGATCCACGATGGAAGCTGAGTTCGTGGCATTAGATAAATGCGGCGAAGAAGCAAAGTGGTTAAGGAATTTTGTAGAGGATATTCCTGGTTGGAAAACCCCGGTGCCACCAATATGTTTATATTGTGATTACCAATCAACAATTGGTAGAGAACAGAATGTCATGTATAATAGTAAGTCTAGACACATACGTCGAAGACACAATACCATTAAACAACTTCTCTCATCCGGAGTCATAAGCATTGACTACGTGAAGTCCAAATAAAATCATCCGTTCGACGACGTCGGATTTGGCTTGACTTGTGCACGCCCGCATCATGCGGACACGAATGCAGCATCGATTTCTCCGCGGGTAGTGCGGCTTGGTTTTGCAAAAATCTGTTTTGATTTTTGGATATCAGTCTGATATGGGAAACATAAACCTCGATTATTGTTCCCAATGCAGCATTGGCAATCTCAAGTTCGTTTTTGGTTTCTCAAATGTTGAACTAGCAGCTTGTTGTTCCCCATGCGCTTGGATGTTGAATCATCAGCCGCACTTGGAAACTCAAGACTGGTTTTGATCTCCCAATGCTGATATTGAACTTCCAATGCCTTTGGATGTTGTACCATCAGCAGCCTTGCTTTTATTAGGCTGAGGCAGACCTCACCTATAAAAGGAGGCTCATACTTCACTTTCAAAAACACTGAAAACACAAACAACAACATTCCTTCTCTGGTTTTTCATTAGTAGTCGGTGAGTGATAGCTAAAGGCCATCAGCGTTCGATCAGCAAAGCTTCGGTGTTCAAGTGTTTGTTGGGATAGTTTTATCCTGGGAAGCATATTGCCAGTCAGTTCCAAACACCGGTAGAGCGGTAATCCTGCTTTAAGGACAACTTCAAACGTGACTCTATCCATACTCTGATTTGCGATTTTAGCTTACTATTTGATTGTTATTCAGTTTATTCTTATCTACGTTCAGTGCATCTTTACATTATTTCAGTAACTCCACCAAATTCAGGCAATTATTCTAACAATATAGTGTCTAGAGGATAAGAAGTCATATGCCTTCTGGAGGCATTTATTATTATTGCGAATTTTCCTTGATGAAGGTCGAGTGTAGAGAATGTTAAATCTGATGCTAATAGGTTGTATGGATCAGTACTCCTTTGATGTTTATTCAATTGAAATAAGAACTGTTTAAATAGAGTTACTACAAGACCGAAACAGAAAGACACTGCGAAAATCACTCTAACATCGTCTTGATTGATTCTAACAAGCCAATTAGAAATTATTCAAACAAAGATTACGCTCCTGTAACTATGAAGACTTATTCTTGACCAAATCAAATATACCCTAACAGATAATTGAGATTGCTATCCCCTTCAGCTAGCCTTTCAATACGAGCTATGGGCTTCCACATTGTCCATGCGTTTCTCATCATTTACCGATCTTTATATTTGGGCCGAAAAAGCCAATGTAATTCACGTTCAATTTGAATTTTGAAGAGTGAGAGTTGCAGCTTTTTGAAGACGAAGCGACCTGACAAAGCATCATTGTCTTCCCTCTTCTTTGTACCAAAAAGAAAAGAAAAGATGGCGGATGGTAAATTAGGGAAAGCAGTAATGAAGAACGAAGTGTCTCACCCTGAAGAGCATAATCAGGTAAGTTTTAGGGTTTAGGGTTTTTTACACTCCTTGAATTCCTAATCTGTTTTGACAAACATATTGTTTGTTTTTTATTTGTTTTATGTTACAGAACTTGTCTAGTCCTCAGTCTAAGAAAACAAAGCTCCGAAAAAGAAAGGCGAAGGAGGGCAATGTATCATCCATACCTGAAGATGCTTCTGCTTTAAACAAGAAGAAGATAAAGAATAAGGCAGTTAGGTCGGAAGGGGTTGCAGAGGTGACTCTGTTGTTTTTATTACATCTAATTTTATTCGATGCATGCAATGCTTGTCACGGCCAATCATCAGTTTCTTTAGTTTCGCCACTATCTGAACAAAATTCATTCATGTATGCCTTTGCAGGTTCTCATTGACTTACGATCCCCAACAAGTAAGGCTAAAGTTGGACTCAGGCAGCCAGCCGGTAGTCAAGCAAATGACATTCATGGCTCAATCCAGCCTCCTGCTCTTAATTCTGTCCAGTAAGCAAGTGCCTAACGCAACAACAGATATCAATCAAGGAGCTAAAGTGAACTTGGCTAATTCTGTTCACCCATCCAGAACCAACTCTGCTACTCCACTGCTTGTTGCTGCAGACGCTGATGTTGGCAGTGCAACCAGAAGTCCAACCTTGTCTGACATGCTGGGTAATGGCTCTTCTTTACAGCCCAAGAAGCAGTCTACTGCAGCTGCAGTGATTGATGTCGAAGGTTATAAGGTGAAGCCAGAGTTTGCTGCCACCGCCCAATATATTCTCAACAAGCACGGAGATATAGTAGCTTTTACATCGTTTAAGGGCTCGCTGCTTACCCATCTGTTGGAAAATGTGTGCCAAATATATCAAAAGCTCGAAAAGTCCGACTTCACGGATTTGACTATAGAAGAGTTAGAGGTGATGTGCATTGAACTACATGACTTTCAAAAAATGAATGTCAATGTTGGTTGGCTCCTTAGCAGATTAGAGGATATTCTTAAGGGTAAGAAAGTGTTGCAAACACTTAATCAAGAACTTATGGAAGCCAAGGAAAAGTTTAAGCGATTTCTTGAAAAGTCATTGGTGGATGACATTTGACATCAGGTATTATGCTAAAACTAGAACTGATGTGTTTTTGTTTCTATCAAGCAATATGGTCTTTCAAGGCCAGTTTAAAGGTGGTTAAGTTGTAATAATATGTTACTCCTTTTGTTGGTATTATGCATTGTTAATTGGAATTATTTTTGCCTAGTTATATTTGAGTACTTACATATTTATAATTATTTTGTTCCCTAGGCATGTCTTTTTTCACTAACATGTCTCTATGTGATTGTTGCCATCTCTGTCAGGCTATTCTTCATTCTATGTTTGTGTATAAACTTTAAACCTTAATATCATCCTGTCTAATGTTGTTGTCCCAGTATATGGTGATATCGGTCTTACAGTTTCAACATCATCAACATTTAACACTAGACACGTATCTGTCATTTTAGTTCATCCATTGTCTCTTGTACATCATGTATGATGTTGAGATGTCTTTTTTTTCTTCTTCTGAGCATGAGGGTAACATGTGACATGTTATCCTTATCACCTTCAACTTCAACATCATGGATTGACTCCTAATATCACCATCTTTAGCAAATGATTCTTTCACAGCATGGGCATGCTTCTTTTATGAATTGGATTCTTTCACAACTTACGATTTTGTAGGAAGAATGCTGTGAAGAGAAAAGCAGATGGTATTTTGGAGTGCAAGGACTACCGTTAGGAGCGCACTGAGAGTTTAAATCTTTAGTTATCATTTTGTATTGGCTCGTCTATGATCGGATATGTCTCTTCTTATGGATGCTCTCATTCTACTTCAACGAATGTATCTTTTTGCAACTTACATTTGAACGCAACTGAGTTTGTTGGTGTATAATATCATACCAACAACTGTTTTTCTTCCAAAAAATTTGACTCTTTCTCAAATGAATGCTCATCCTCATTTCTAGCTCAATATAGTTAATTTTGCAGTCGCTTATTTTTTTGCTAATGTTATAATATTTGGGTTTTGTTCAATATCTTCGAATTCTTTTTGATATTGAATCTCCATAAGAAAATTTGTAATTTTGTTTTTGTGGCCAAAAGGTTTACTTCCAAGAGCTGGTTTTAGTGATAGCATTGAGGATAGATTAGAAAGTAACCACGTGACGTGAATATAATGTGCTGATGCTTACATTTTAACTGGAGCTGCTAGCAACTATATATTAGAGTTCATCTTATCTTGGCTTGACACCTAAAGAAACACATTGATATCATGAGTATAATTTTTCATAGTATTTTTAAGAACTAGTTATTGACTTCTATTGATATAATTTTTTTTCTTACTTTGTTATTGATTTAGTTGGATGCTTCCTTTCGCATCTGTTACTGTGCAGATGCTTTCGACAGGATCTATTATATGATTTTTTTTAAGTAAAGAAGATGCTTAAAATTTTCCAGTTATTCTTTGTTGATCATTCTCAACTTTGTTTTTAATAAGTACATTGAGATTTTGATTAAATATTTACCCAAAGTCCTTTAACTACTGTATCTGAATATACTACTCATGTTGAAAGAACTTGCCAAAGTCCTTTGGTTATTCCTGTTGGCTCTTTTGTCAGTACTACAAACACAGAGAATAAAAAAGGGATAATAAGCTTTTCAAAGTTTGTGCTTCTTGCACTTCAGGAGATCATTGAGGTGATTAATGTTTCGCTTTCTTGTAGCTTATTTCGAGAAACCAAATCCAAACTAGAGCCTTGAATTAGATATGGACCTTGATAATATTCCTCTAAATTTGGTAGTGATATGTTTATTTGCGCCATGATCATTAATAAAGTTTGCTTGCACTGCAGCATGCCAATTTTGTCAAGGCCATATGAAATGTGTTTGTTCGATTATACCATGAAGGGTGACAGTGATGCTGCTATTTGTTTGATGGTTTAAAATATTGAAGACGTTTGGCCACTACAAGTGCTGCAAAATTTTGAGCTGTGCATGTCATTGGATCAACATTCCAGGTATATTTTGTGTTAGACATGTTTCAGTCACTGCAAATGTAACACTTAAGAAGTTTCGTAAACCATATAATCACTATGATTGACTAATTAACTGAGATAAATTGGATTCTGTCACGATCTCTTTCATCATCCTTCAAAGTGTGCATTTTGTCTGCAGAGTGTAACATTCGTCATTTGTGCATTAAGATTTTGGTACTCAGATTTTGTAGCTAAACCCAAAGTGTAACTCAGAGTGTAAAGGAAAAGCAGTAATGGAGAACGAAGTGTCTCACTCTGAAGAGCTTAATCAGGTAGGGTGGGGTTGGGTTTAGGGTTTGTTAAGCTCCTTTCATTCCCAGCTGCAGTGGTCGATGTCGAAGGTTATAAGGTGAAGCAAGAGTATGCTGCCACTGCGCAGAATATTTTCAACAAGTATGGAGTTATCATAGCTGATACATCCTTCAAGGGCTCGCTGCTTTGACATCTTTTAGAGAACGTCTGCATTATCTATAAGAAGCTGGAAAACTTTGAGTTCACGGGTTTGAATATAGAAGAGTTAGAGGCAATATCCATTGACCTACATGACTTTCAAAAAATGAATGTGAATGTTGGTTGGCTCCTCAGCAGATTGCAGGACACCCTTAATGGTAAGAAAGTGTTGCAAGCACTTAATCAAGAACTTTTGGAAGCCAAGGAAAAGTTTAAGCGATTTCTTGAAAAGTCATTGGTCGATGGGATTTGACATCAGTTATTATGCTAAAACTAGAACTGAAATGTTTTTGTTTCTATCAAGCAATATGGTCTTTCAATGCCAGTTTAAAGGTCGTTAAGTTGTAAGAACCTGTTAGTCCTTTTGTTAATTGGAATTATTTTTGTCTAGTTATATTTGAGTGCTTGCATATTTAGAATTATTTTGTTCGCTAGGCATGTCTTCTTTTTTTTCACTAACTAGAGCCCCCTCTAATTTAAGAATGCTGAAACTAAATCTCATTTTCTGTGATTGTTGCCATATCTGTCAGGCTGTTTTTGAAGCTATTCTCCATTCTATGTTTGTATATAAACTTTAATCCTGAAAATCATTCTGTCTAATGTTGTTGTCTCGATATATGGTGATGCATCATCAACATTTAACGCTAGACATGCATCTGTCATTCAAGTTCATCCATTGTCTCTTGTACATCATGTATGATTGTGATTTCTTAGAAGTAGTATTATGATGTTGAGATGTCTTTTTTTCTTTTTTCTAAGCATGTGACCTCTTATCCTAATCACCTTCAACATCATACATTGACTCCTAATATCACCATCTTTAGCAAATGATTCTTTCACAGCATGGGCGTGTTTCTTTTATAAATTGGATTCTTTCACAAGTTACGATTTTGCAGGGAAAATGCTGTGAAGAGAAAGGCAGATGGTATTTTGGGGTGCAAGGACTACCATTAGGAGCGCACTGAGAGTTTAAATCTCTTTAGTTTTTATTTTGTATTGGCTCGGCTACGATCAGATATTTGTGTTCTTATGGATTCTCTCATTCTACTTCAACCAATGTATCTTTTTGCAACTTACATCTTGAACCAAACTGTGTTTGTTGGTGTATAATATCATACCAACAACTTTTTTCTGCTTCCAAAAAGTTTGACTCTTTCTCAAATGAATGCTCTTATTCATTTCTAGCTCAGTGTAGTTAATTTAGCAGTTGCTTATTTTTCTGGTAATGTTATCATATTGGGGTTTTGTTCAATATCTACGAATTCTTTTTGATATTGAAACTCCATAAGAAAATTTGTATATTTGTTGTTGTGGCCAAAAGGTTTACTTCCAGGAGCCGGTTTTAGTGATAGCAGTGAGGATATATTAGAAGTAACCACGTGAATATAATGTGCTGATGCTTGCCTGCATTTTTACTGGAGCAGCTAGCAAGTATATATATTATAGTTCATCTTATATTGGCTTGACACCTGAAGAATCAGATTGATTTCATGAATATAATTTTTCTTAGTATTTTTAGGAACTAGTTAGTAATTTCTATTGGTATAATTTTTTTCTTACTTTGTAAATGATTACTGTGCACATGCCTTCCTACAGGATCCATTATATGATTTAAAGTAAAGAAGATGCTTAAAAATTTCCAGTTATTTGTTTAGGGCTTTGTTGATCATTCTCAACTTTGGTTTTAATAATTACATTGAGATTTTGATTAAATATGAAATATAGTGACCTGTTCAAGCTACTGTTCCAGAGACTGTTTGAGACAGACCTGGAACTCCTTTGTGACAGTGCAGCTAGCAGAACAAAGTAAAGACACACAGAATGATACCCAGTTCGGCTACGCCTACTCTGGGGGGTTTCCCACACCCTAAAAGGGACACAAATCTTTATTACGTGATTTAGAACAATAGAAGGTCTTATACTTACACAACGCCTTGTTTGTAATTGCCTAACTTCTAAACCACCGTCTCTCAGATTTGCAATCGAGAATCACCGCGGGTCAGCTCGATCCCCTTCGCCCAAACCTTCCGTCTGAACGAACTCGAACTTCTCCTGAAGTCGGTAGCTTTCCCTTGAAAGCCGGTTGTGAGTTCGTGGTGTGCGCCAGTTGGATTGCTTCCAGGCAGTCTAAGTAGCACGTTGATGAGACTGCACATGCACCGATGAGTTTCCAGTGGGGAAAAACAAACGGCCGTCGCTTCCTTCTTCTCCAATTGATAGGGTATACTCGTGTATATTTGATATGGAAAGCGACAGAGATCTGGTCGCCCTACCCTTGTATTTATATGCATGGGCGCTATCCAAATCTGCTCCAGATATCTCATCAAATATTTTAGGAAATATTCCTAAATATTGTGATGTGTATCTTTATCAAATCGGTGGGAAGAATATTCGAAGACTTCCATGCCAAGTCAGCCACACCGCCTTCAATCTGATGATCGAAATCTTCGCTGTCCAGTAACAGATCGAACCGTCATTCAATCTTTCGAACATTCCGGAAATCATCTTTGCGTCTGCTCCACGCTGTACTGAAGTCCTAGAATGTGTTCGAACTCTCCCTGAACTCTTGCTTGAACTGTCTAGCTACGTTTTGCCAAATACATGCCACACAAGGGAACAACAAAATATGCACCCAAAGTCCTTTAACCTACACCCCTTTTGTTATTATAAAAGAATACATTTGGAACCGTTGCCCTCACCCCAAGAGTTAGAAACTTGTGCAGATTTGTTAAGGTGCAGATGCTGCTGCTAGCTGGTCGGTTGTATTTATCATATTTTGACCCATCAACCTATGGAAAAGGAGGAGGAGGAGGAACACATAGAGACCGTCAACAAAGTTGTGAGCATACTTCATGATTGTATCCATTCACCTGAGAAAAAATTAATTCAGAGAATCAAAAACAAAAAACATCAGCAAAATAATACTGCATTGAACATTTATCTCCGTTTTTGTCATTTCGTCCAATTCATGTACTGTGTATTGAAAGGTTTACTTAAACACAACCTTGATGGATTAATGACATTATTCCAAAGTTACCAATCTTACACGTGAAAACAGGTGTTGCTCATATTCACAGTTCCAAATATGTAGGATCATCATATAAATGCTAAATCCATCAGCAGATGCAAACAATATACCAAAACAGACAATGGTTGCCCTGTCCTAAGCAATGTTCCGAAAGCCAAGCATTGCCACATTAAAAAGAGAGTAATTATTCTCATCAACAGCACATGGAAACTCGTTCTCAAAACGCAAAAGCTATTGGCTGAAAATCAAATGAGTTAGATGAACGATATATAACTGACAAGCTACAACATTTAACATTCGTTTGAGACTTCAGAAAACATCAGAACATTAACCGAACAGCGCGACAAGAGAATAAAGTTGAAATTTGCATCAAAGTGATTTATACATATACTAAATGATGCGCCACAGGATGCGCACTGCCAAGATAAGCGGAGAAGCATCCGCCATAAGACCAAGTCTGCTAGATATCCGCAAGAAGAATATGTCATGGAAGGCATGTCCGGCAACACGGTTGCATGAAGTAGTTATGTTAATGTGTAGTGTCGAAGTGGGTAGCAGCGAGTGTCATAGTGGGGTAATGGGTAGTTTCATTATGTTCTTTAAGTACAATTCCAGCATGAATGAAAAGGGTAAGTTTGAATGCCCAAATATCCTCTCTACTCTCCCTCTGTTTCTCTACTCAACCCTCTTCTCTTCTTGTTCCTACATTCCCCTGCATCATTTTGGTGCTTTCATTGAGAGCTGAAAATCATGGCGCCGAAAACCCGTAGTACTACCGAAGCCCTTGCAGCAATTGAGCAACGCATTGAGGATCTCATAGCACGCACCCAACAAACGTTTGCCGAACTCAGTGCAAGAACCACATCTGTAGAAACACTACTTCAGCGTCAATCGGAGGAGATTACAGCAAATGTCGAGCGCATAATGGCTACCTTTATGAACCAGCTACAAGGAGTGATGCAGGAGGTGCAGTCCGGCGGACGTAAGCAAGAAAAACAACCCATTTCAGCAGCGCCTACAACCTCTACAGCTATCTCACAACAGCAAGGCTAGCCTCCATTATTGCCAACACCAGCCGGTCGGCTGAAGTTGGCCGATTGCATCGTTTGAAGCAGCAAGAGTTCAGCTGGCCGGCTGGGAATGGCCGTGGGCAAGCCTCCTTCAATCTTAATTCAGCCGGTCGGCTGGCTGATTTCAGCCGACCGGCTGGCATTTCCCAGGCCTTTTTGGTAGTCTTCCCATTCGAATTTGGCCTTGGCGTCAACTATAAGGTTATAGCCCTTTGAGTCAGCTATCCAACAAGCTTTGAATCAACCAATTTGGACACCGTATGCGTCATGGGCGTGTAGAACAAGCCACAAAGGTCAATCTACTCGGTTTTGTTCCAAATCTTCGATGTTTCCCCGAGTTTTTGTATTTTGGCTTCGACCTTGAGGGAAACTTGTTTTCTACCTGAAATGTAGAGATAGATGTCAAATGACATCAAAATAATATCGGAAACGACCCAAAACTATAGTGAAGAATGGCTATAAATCAGTCGAAAACTCGACTGATCAACACTCCACACTTAAGTTTTGTTTGTCCCGAACAAAGTATGAGAATATGTCAAGGTCATGCAAATGTCGAAATGCTAGTGGTGCTATGTTTTTCGTATATTTGCCTCACTAGATTTCACAAGGTCTCGATCATTATTCCTAATTATGTTATTCAAAGGAAAATTAAAGGTATGTACAATCTAACTAGCTCCTCTTCGTAGGCGTTACGAATGCATTTAGCGTATGCATTAAGCCTTTAAACCCCTAGGCTACCCTAGTGGACGAGTTATAGTCTCGTGAGAGTTTTCAGAAAAGGGAATACTCACAAATCTCAAATGCACCTATCCCATGAGAATGAATTCAAGAGTGCTAAACCAAGGCGAGGATTTCTCAAAACCAATCCCTCACCCCAAGCTAGGACTACAATCACATTATCATCAAAAGAACTTTTGAACCATTTGAGTGCCCATGAGGTTGTGCATTCAAGATCATCAATATTAGGGCTATCAAAAGTCTTATCCAAAGATCCACTCATTTTCAAGGCAATACAATAGAGTGATAGTTTAGTTTGCACAAAAGAGTGTCAATCGCTTACCTATGCTAGCTAGGGCTAGTCCATGGGTTCGCGACATGGAACTCATTCCCAAGTTTTAGGCGCTTAAGCCATAATCCATAAGGGAAGAGGAGTTCGACACTAGAGTTCTTAATAAACAAGCATAGACCAAATGATAGCTCCCGTGCAAGCACATGGATCGTCCAAGAGTCATTCCAACTAGCATACAATGCAAATGATGAATCCTGCACAAATGAAGAATGAAGGAAAACATAGAGTCAAGTTTTAAGTGCTTCTTATTTTCATTTTGAAATGGCCTTCGGCCTACAACCAACGTCATCAATCAAAGATCCAACTAAGGAGAAGAAGAGAATATCAAAGGGGGATTCTAGGACTAACCATCCTACTTCCTCTAAACCTTTTCCATTACCTTTGTTGTTTGCTATAAACCCTACTTACACCATATTGTCTTACATGATGTGTGAGTAGTGATCTTGTGTTTTGAGGGTCTTACAACCCTCCTTGTTACTCTATGATCATGTATATACATTTTGTTGTTCCTATGGTTGGCATGGTTTATGGCAAAACGTCTTCAGAGTATTCAAGCATGCGTCAAGGAGGTGTTCAACCGACTACTGGAACTCTCGGACAGTGCAGAACCGAAGATATGAAGTTTCCTATTCTGGGAATTTCCTAAAGTACCGAAGATGCTGATTGGACTCATTTAAAGATTTGAGGCGGTTAGAGATCATGTAAAATCAGATTAGCTGGCGTGATATTTGATGAGCCGTATTTATACGACTCATCGAGTCAACAAATCCCACCAATTCCGACACTTTATCATGCGAACAAGTTACTTTTAGTATTGTTTTGCATTTCAGGTGCTTCGGAAGCTCTAGGAGGAAACACGCTTAAAAGATGGCTTTCTGAGCTAAAAACAGCACAAGGAGTCGAGCCGACCAACACTAAACTCAAGTTGCTCGGGCAAACGAGCTGATCTGACGAATCCACCTCGAGCAAAGTGATCAAAATAGCAAATAAGGTGGGCAATGTCGGAAAACCAAGAAAAACGCTCGAGCAGATTGACAGTTGGCTCAAAGGGCTTGCGCGCGCTGATAGGCACCGAAATCAATCCGCTCGACCAGACGGACTCTGATGACAAATCTGACTCGACCAAGTTGCTCAAAATGGAAAACTAATCCGACAATGTCACCAAGCCAAGGAGAACGCACGAGTGGAATGGCCCAGGAGCAGCCGAGCAGAGTTCCAGGCCAGCGCCCGAAGGCCCTGTCGAGCAGACCAGCACTGAATCCAAGTTGCTCGACCAAACGAACGAATCTAACAAATCTGGCTCGACCAAAGTGATCGAAATGACAAATGACTTGGACGACATCACTTACCAGACAAAACGCACGAGCGGGATTGGCCGAGATGAGCAAAACGACGGTTGAAGGCCCCGCGCGCTGGGCCAAATCAGTGGGCTCAAAAGTGAGGCGGTTTGTTTGCTTGCCCACCAAGCCAAACGGATGTGGACCAGGCCCAAATAAGAACTACTCGAAACCCTAGATGTTTTCCTATAAATAAGACCTCTTGGTCTAGGGTTTCAATCATCCAAAAATTCGAGTTTCACGTTCAAGGTTGATTCCGGTTTGAGTTGCAAGTTTAAGTGGAGACCCGAAACGGTAAAGCTTAAGCTGGGCAATCTATCCCATCATTCCCAAAAACGTGAACTCCGATCGGATCCCACAAACGAGCATTCCTTCTCACAAGCGAGCTCACCTCTCCTCCTCTCGGCTGAAACCATCCGGCGTTCCTAGCATCCTCGGCACTCAGCCCTCACGGCCCGGCTCTTCCTTCTTAGTTCGGCAGTAGAGAAGCAATTTCTGTCTTTTTATTGTTTTGTATTACATGGATATGAGTAGCTAAGCCCTTTATTCGGGCTAGGGTTTTATACATTGTGACTAATGTTTGAGACTTCGTTCTTAATGCCATTTATGTTTTACTAATTCTCGTGCATTTATTTCTATCATTATTATCTGCCTGATACTTTGTCGTTTGGGTAGGTAGCACATCTAGGTCAAATAACACCTTTGTCGGGTTGTTTGATTTAGGAGGGAATTAGAAGCCTTTCACCTTTGTCGGGTTAGGTTGTGGCATAACACCTTTGTCGGGTTATTTGGGAAGTCACTTTTGTCGGGACGACCACACTTAGAAACATTGAATTAGATTGTTAGCAGTCGATGATGACAAGTCACAATTAGAACCCCTAGCCTGAGTAATCCTCTCTGATTGACATATCTCGCTCGTTCCCTATTCTCACACTTGTTTCCAAATCTCTTACAAACCCAATTGTTTCCTTCGTCAGAACAACAAGTAACCATCTAGCTCCCTAGGGTTCGACCCTTGCTTGCCGCTGTACTAACCCATAGCAAAGAGTAAGGAAATATAAATACAAATTTGCAGGTACCGACGACGCCTGTCAAATTTTGGCGCCATTGCCGGGGTCTGGCCGAGAGGTGCTAGGGGTGTCGTCTGGCTGAGGCTCCTCGGGCATGGGTATCGGGCTTGGCCGGGAGTCCTCGTCTGCTGGTGGGTTGTCGTCCTCTGATGGTCCGGGCGCTGATGATGTTCCCCTTCCACTCCTGAGCGTCACTGCATTGACGTTCCCTCTTGGGTTCTGAATGGTCTGCGATGGTAGCCGTCCTGGCTCATTTGTAAGTGCGGCGACGGATGTGGCGAGCTGAGACACCTGCTTGGATAGGTCGGCGATGGCCCCGTCGGTTTTGGCCTGATTCTGTTGAACTGTGTTGGACAATCGCTGGGTGCTAGCTGCCAGCTCTTTTACTGCGTCCTCCCAAGTCTTGTTGGGAACATGGCTACTTGGGCCTGCCTGGTTGCTGTTTGGTCCCCGCTGTTGATATTGATTTGGCCCATTCTGTCCCTGTTGCAGGCGAAACGGAGGCTTGTAGTATGGTTGGGCCTGGTAGGGTGCGTACTGCGGTGCCGGCTCCCTCTGGAAGTGGTTGTTCTGATTGTTGTTCTTCCAGTGCGGCCCGTTTGCCCCCTGCCCGTTCCCATTCGATCCATACATCAGCGTCGTCGTGTGTTTGATGCACTCAAGTCAACGTAGTTCATTTTTTTTTATATTTTTGAGCCGTTCACAGTTTATACTCCTGGCCCGCAAGAGTATAAACTGTGAACGGCTCAAAAAAATACAAAAAAAAAAGATCGATACTCCTGGCCCGCAAGAGTATAAACTGTGAACGGCTCAAAAATATAAATAAAAAAAGAACTACGTTGACTTGATCTTGCAAAGTGCCACGAACGTGGCTTTGCAAGTACGTAGGTAGCTTGATAAAAAAAATGTCGAGTGCAGTCTACAAAAAATAAAAAAATAAAATAGTCTGACGGTTCTAATGCAAAGCTGCATGGATGGCTTTCGTGCGTTGATCCAACTCACGCTTCACCTGCACCAAGTCATCAGAGCTTGCTCGAAAAGTCCTCAACTCGTCTAACTTCTGTTGAAGTGCACCAACGTTCGACTCGGCCGCAACAATTACTTCCACTTGTCGGCTTTGCTGGTGTCTTATGCTCTTTGCCTCATCATGCAAAGCTCGTAATATGGCTTCAGCTCCCTCTATTGCCTGCGCCACTACTTCTCCATGTCTCTCCAAACTCTTGCTAGTTTGGAGAGCGCCCTTATAAGCCGCTCGAGCAGAACGTAGACTGCCCTCAACCGCAGAAATCTCACAGGCATGACGGGCGGAGTTGCTAACAACACCCTGCTGGACTGCAAGGAGTTTGGCAACACTCTTTACATACGCATCAACGGCCGCCTGAAGAATGGAGGTGTCATCGCCAACATTTCGAAGGCTAGCAAGGAAGTGGGTAACACGCGCAGCTACATCGCTGACTTCTGCGTAGGGAGCTTCCGTAAGGTTCTGAAGGAGAACCCACACGAGCTGGTCAGTCATCTTGACAGTTTGGCATAAGGAAGGTGGAGCGGTGACAGCTTCAGCACTTGATGCTTTGTTACCCTGCGGTCGCCCGGAGGAGGATGAAGCATCGGAGACTTGTTGGCTATGTCGTACCGACCGTATAGAACTCCGTCCTCCATTATCGACAAGTGTCTCATCCGCGGCATCACCAATTGGCACTGGGACAACAGCCCTCTGAACCTCTTCAGCGGCAGAAGAGCACCATTGCGCCTGCCTTCTTTTGGTAGAGACTTGTATCACAACGTGAGTTCGTCACAAAATGAAAAGACTATGCTGAAGAAATTAAGACAAATAAAGAATTCCCAGGAAATTGGTGGAGTCACAAACGGTCTCACTTAAAAACCAATCTCCTTAGACTCGTAAGTCTTGGTGACAGAATCCTCAAAAGCTTATTTTTCTTGACACAATGTATTCAAAGTGTGAAACTACCCCGATGGATAGCAGTCTTACGCAAAGAAGGATAATGGGTTGGTCTCTCAACAACAAGCCAAAGTACCGTCAACAACAGCGCATCAACGTCAGAGCAGTAAAACCGGCAACTATGGATAGAAGGGGGCCTAGTCATGAACAAGGAAAAGAAAATCAGTGAGACAAGATGTAGTCACGTTGCTCAATACAGTCGTACAAAAAAATGGCAATACAAAAAAAAACAAAAAAAAAACCAAGATGCGTGGCACTGAAGTTGTCAGAGGATGACATATAGCGTGTTTCCTGCTTGAAGCTTTTCATCAGCCGTCTTATTTTCAAGATGTATAGTCGTAAACATGATGGAGATATTACTGCTTGTCAAAAAATATAAAAAAAAAATTGCAGAGGAATGTCGAAAAAGACCATACTCAGTGATGCTTGCAGACGAGAATGCGCCTAATATAGAAGTTTGGGAACAACGAGTATGTCAAAAAGAAAAAGGATGCCAGGAGAGTTCTGAAAGAGGGCTAGGGTTTTTAGAGCTGATCGAGGAGCGAATATATAGCATGACCAGCGCAGATTTTTGGGGATTATGGTTACCAAATCTACGTAGCATGGGCTCTGATCAGGGCTCCCTCCATGGCGGATGCGGGCCTGCTATGAACAGGGCTCTGATATTAGACAAATCACCGATTGTGGTTGACACACCAAATTTGTTTGAGACATTGAAGCAACAGGCTCTGTGTGATACGGAGGAATCCAATAAACAGATATTAGCACTGAATTTGGAGCTAGAAGAGTCAAAAAAAAAAATTGCAGGAGCTCTCTGCATTCGAGGAAGCTCGATCAATCGACATCCAGAAGATCTTCGGAAAAAGAGAGCAGGAATGGCAGTCCAACTTCGACGATATCCAAATCCATCATACAGCAAACTCGGCGGCTTTAGGTGTTGCAATGGATGAAATTCAGAGGCTCAAGTCTCAGCTTGAAACTGGTTTTCAAACTGTGCCTGCCAGACAAATAGTTCGTCGGAAGCAGTCACTGATACTCATAGTTTCGAAAAAAGAAAAAAAAAACTCGAGGAGGCGTTATTACTGGATGAAGACATATAAAATAAAATAAAAAACTGAAGGAATGCAAAGATTTTGAAACTCATGCCCACACATTAGCTAGTGAGACTTTGCTTCAGCTGGAAACCGCAAGAACAGCTGTAGAGATTCTTCAGATAGAAGGGACAAAGTCCACTGAAGCGTACAACACTTTGGCCACAGAGTTGGAAGTGTCAAAAGGGCGCATAAAGTCACTTGAAGGACTTGTCTGCAAACTGCGAGCCGATCACAGTAAAAATTCAAGTGACGAACTTGAAATAAAAAAAAGTGAAGCCCTAACGATAAGTCGACATTCACAAAAATCTCAAGTCAACCATCAAGTTGGAGAACGACAGGGTGACTCAAAAAAAAAATTATGTGGAAGCTCTTACGACAAGTTCGACATTCACAAAAATCTCAAGTCAACCGTCAAGTTGGAGAACGACATGGTGACTCAAAAAAAAAATTACGTGGAAGCTCTTACGACAAGTTCGACATTCACAAGACTCTCAAGTCAATCACTCACGATCACGTCACGCTGAGACACTCAAATTGTGTCGCACAAAATGATCATGAGGGGGCAATTTGTAGACACTAAAAGTTTAAGGACCAAATCGAGATTATTAAAGTATAAATGGGCTGGCCCACAAGAGATATTTGGGTCAAAGCTACAAGCCCGGTTCGTGAGTTAGACTCAGCCCAAAGCACGGGCCCAATCTCAAAGCCCACTAGTGAACTCTATAAATAGAGCATTTCACTTCACAAAGAAGGACATTCTGAAGTTGGAGAAGAAAACAGAGAGAAGAGAGCTCTAAAAGGAAGCGTCAGTCGCCAGCAACCGACAAGTACGTGAGATCAAGTCATCAAGACCCTCGCTACGCAAGAGACGTTGCACTACGCCTTCATCCACCGTCATCTACTAGAGCATCCAACCGCAACGCAAGCACGTGAGACCAAGTCCCCGCGACCCTTACTTCGCTGCGCATGTGAGATCAAGTCATCAAGACCTTCGCTACGCAAGACACGTTGCACTACGCCCAAGCATCCGCACACATCAAGCTGAGTAGACCGAAGCAAGCAATACAATAGAATCAGAGGAGCATTTGAGATTACGAACACAACTTTTGCTCTCAAAGCATAAATCATTTGTAAAACATTATTTTGTATTTGATACGAAATATTGTGACCTTACAAATTTTGGTGAACCCGACGTGAAAATCTCTACCTCTCATCCTTACACTAAAGCTAAGATGTCTGCTCAACCTACCAGTCCACAAACTCCCAAGAAGACTTACGCCGCAACCGTGGCTCAACCAACCGGCACCTGCACAAGAGGGATGGCTCAGAGGATGGCTGTCAATGCCGCTGCTGCAAGCCTACGAGCTTCTCAAGTGCCAAGGAGGGAACGAACATATACCGTTGCTTCCATCATAGTTGCAGCTACGGCAGTGATTGCCTCCAACTCCCCACGACACAAGGGAAGTGTGAAAGTTGACGGAACACCCTCACCAAAAACAAAGGTGGCGCTGCCAAAACAAGCAGAGACACCCAAACCCTGTGTAGCTTCTGTCATGACCATAGGCACCAAGACCATGGAGGAGCAGATGCAAGAACTAAGAGAGATGCTTGAGCTAGTCCTGAAAGACAACCAGGAGAAGAACAAAAAGCTTGAAGAGCTCCAGAGAGAGGTGGTTGGGCTCGGGAAACAAAAGGTTGAAGAAGTCAATCTGACGGTAGAAGATGATGACGCTAATAAGATGATCCCTGTAGAAACCAACAGGGGCGGAGGTGTTGCGTGCAACGAAGACCAACTTCAAGTGCTGATAGCCAACGCGGTTAAGAGCCAGCTAAGTGGAGATTCTTCTGGTGGTGCACGCTGTGCCAAACCCTACAGCAAGAGGATAGACGGTCTGCGCATGCCACATGGATATCAGCCCCCCCAAGCTCCAACAGTTTGACGGAAAAGGAAGTCCAAAGCAACATGTTGCCCACTTCGTAGAAACGTGTAACAACGCGAGAACTGAAGGGGATCTGCTGGTCAAACAATTTGTGCGATATCTAAAGGGCATTGCTTTCGATTGGTACACTGACTTGGAGGCAGAGTCTATTGACAGCTGGAGTCATATGGAGGACGAATTCTTCAACCGATTCTATAGCACCAGAAGGGTTGTCAGTATGAGTGAACTGACGAATACGAAACAATGGGAAGAGGAACCTGTGGTTGACTATATCAACCGCTGGCGTTCATTGTGCCTTGAATGTAAAGATCGCATCAGCGAGACGTCAGCTGTAGAGATGTGCATCGATGGAATGAACTGGGATTTGCTATACATCCTTAAAGGTATCAAACCTAAGAATTTTCAAGAGTTAGCCACACGCGCACACGACATGGAAATCACCGTGAAAGGACATGGAAGGAATCACATATCCTCGTCAAAGGCGATCATCGATAAGAAGGAATACAAGAAGTCCGAGAAGGTCATCAACTTCAAAAATGCTCCAAAAGAGGCCATGGCCATCAGCACCAACGACGCTCCTGTGAAGATATCATCGAAACCAAAGCAGGAGAAGAGGAAAGAAGTCACCTCAAAAGACTTCAAGCGCACGAAGCCTACACTGAAAGAATTACAAGCCAAGAAGTATCCATTCCCTGACTCTGATTTGTCAGGCATGCTCGATGACCTGTTGGAGAAAGGCATCGTCAACTTACCAGAAGCAAAACGCCCAGACGAGGTCAACAGGACGAATGATCCCAAATACTGTCGCTATCATAAATTGGTTAGCCACAGTATCGAAAACTGTGTCACTCTCAAGGAGCTTATAATGAGATTAGTCAAGGAAGGACGCATCGAGCTCGACACAGATGAAACAATAGAAGCAAACCACGCCTCCGTGACGACTAGTTGCGACTCGCTTTGCAAGCCACAAGAATGGTGCATGCAGCAAATCCAATTTGGCACCCTTGAGCCAACAAAAGTGTGGATATCAAAGCCATCTATTGAAGCTGAATCAAAGAAGTTGAGATGCGATTATAACCCAAAAAGAATCGAAACTCATGTGATCATGAAAGAGGTTGAATGCATGGAGGATGATGAAGGATGGACTCTTGTAACTCGAAGAAGATCAAAGAAGCAAGTCAGTCCACGACCAGAACCTGTCCACCGGAAGAAGAAGCAAGTGACCAAGGAGAAACCACGTCAGGTGAAAGGGAAGAAAAGGCTCAAGAGGAGTCTAAGGGCACATATACTGCATATTGATCATTTGAAGCAGATTCCACCAAATCCCATTATCTTAAGAGACTTCTGTCCGGAGGATTACTTCGATAAAGTTGGTGTCAACGCAACCTCAGCGACAATAAGCGAAAAAAGTGAAGAAGAACGGAACGCTGAGCAGAGGAATGAAGCTCCAACCACAAAGACACAACCACCTTCGGATCCTCAAGATGACGCTTTCGTGCTTGATATCCTAGAAGCTCTCCCTAAACACGAGCAGTGGGAGCAGATCTTCCACTTACCAGAGGAATCACGACAACAAATAGCGCAAGCACTCCTACATCCAAAGCTGAAGATGGACATCATCAAAAGTGCAGAAAAGCTAAAGGAAAGTCAAGCCAAATGCGCCTCCTGCAACACGACCTTGACATTTTCTGACGGAGATCTTCTCCTTGGATCCAAACCTCACAACAGACCTCTGTATGTCACAGGCTACATTCGAGGACAAAAGGTGGGAAGAATCTTGGTGGACGAAGGCTCTGGAGTAAACCTCATGCCAAAAGAAATCATGGACTTATTGGGAATCACTATGGACGAACTCTCTAATAGCCAGCTTTTAATTCACGGATTCAACCAAAAAACTGAACGTGCGATTGGCATGATCCGTGTCAATCTAGAAATTGGAGAGCTATCTGCTGATACCTTGTTTCATGTCATTGACGTTAAAACTTCATTCAAGTTGTTACTCGGTCGACCATGGAAGCATGAGAATGGAGTTGTTGCATCAACTCTTCACCAATGCTTGAAGTATTATCGTGACGGTGAAAGAAAGATAATTGGGGACGTCAAACCATTTACCAAGGCAGATTCATTTTTTGCCGATGCTAAGTTCTTTGAAGAAGACGGTGTGTCAAGTGAACTACTGCCATCAATCATCCCCTCCACTAGAGAAAACGATAAGGAAAGACCGAAGGCAAACCAAAACCGGCCGAAAATAAAATCAGAAATTGAATCAAAAGCTAGGAACAGGCCATGTGTCATGACACATGTACAAACGCAAAGGCCGACTCCTGAGAGCACGCTCCCTATCTTGCGATATATACCTAAATCTCGACGTAAAGCAGGACAAAGACCTTTGGAAGATTGTCAAAAATCAGAGACATGTTTTGCAGATCAAAAGAAGGTCAAAAGGATGGTCAAACAAGAATGGGTGGCGAAAGTAGTCATTCCATTACCCAGCGCAAATACAACACGGGTTCTGAGGCCTCCACCAGAAGAATTCATTTTGGAGTCAATCGAACCTCATGAAGGGAATGTAGGGTTGGAGGGACAATTCGGTCCAAACGCCTATAAGTTGATGGAGAAGTCAGGATACGATTTCAAGAGACCAGCTATGCTCGGAGAAGTGATCAAACCTCATCCTTACAGTCTCGGCCAAATGCACGGAACGGCTCACAAACATGCTGGTCTGGGTTACAAGCCTCCACCACCTATGACAATTTCCATTCGTCGCCAAAAAGATTCTACATCAGCTCACCAAATCACTGCAGATGAAATCGAAAATAATAAAGAGGAAGACATGACAGAGTGTGATGTAGCGACATCCTACCACGTAACAGCCGAAGAAGTTCCAAATGAAGTCGAAGAAGTAGAGGCTGATCAAGCTCCGGAGGTACTCGAAGACGGGGGGCAATCAACTGTTGACGACTTGAAAGAGGTGAATCTCGGAACCGCTGAAACTCCACGTCCAATATATATTAGCACCCTCCTAACCGAAGAAGAAGAGGAGCAGTACCTCAAATTGTTGGCAGAATACAAAGACGTTTTCGCTTGGAACTACACAGAAATGCCGGGGCTTAATCCAAAGATAGCTTTGCACCGTTTAGTGATCAAAAGGGGAGTCAGACCAAAGAAGCAGTCCCAACGGTGATTCAGGCCAGAGCTGGTTCCTGAAATTGAGAAAGAAGTTAATAAACTCATCGACGCAGATTTCATTCGCGAAGTTAAATATCCGACGTGGATAGCCAACATTGTTCCAGTAAGGAAGAAGAATGGGCAGCTGCGAGTGTGCGTGGACTTTCGAGATCTCAACGAAGCATGTCCAAAGGATGACTTCCCCCTACCAGTTACGGAGCTCATGATAGATGCAACAACTGGGCATGAAGCTCTCTCCTTCATGGATTGCACAGCTGGATACAACCAGATACACATGGCGCCTGAAGACCAAGATGCTACAGTATTCCGAACTCCGAAAGGGATCTTCTGCTACAAAGTCATGCCTTTTGGCCTAAAAAATGCGGGAGCCACATATCAGCGTGCGATGCAAAAGATTTTCGAGGACATGATGCATAAAACGATAGAATGTTACGTCGATGATGTGGTAGTCAAGTCAAAAGCCAGGAGTGACCATGTCCAAGATCTCCGTACGGTCTTCGAAAGACTCCGAAAGTGCCAGCTCAAAATGAATCCACTCAAATGTGCGTTTGGCGTCACATCAGGGAAATTCCTTGGCTTCGTAGTCACACACAGGGGCATCAAAATAGACCAGACAAAAATCAAAGCTATTCAAGAAATGCCCGAACCAAAAAGCTTAAAAGAACTGCGCGGATTGCAAGGACGACTGGCTTACATACGAAGATTCATCTCCAACCTCGCAGGGCGTTGTCAACCATTCAGTCATCTCATGAAAAAGGATGCTCCATTCATTTGGGATGACAAATGTCGCAAAGCTTTTGATAACATAAAGAAATACTTGTCTACTGCACCAGTGCTTGGGGCACCGACTCCAGGAAAGCCACTGATACTTTATGTTGCCGCTCAAGAGAAGTCGCTTGGGGCAATGTGTGCACAAGAAACCAACGAACGAAAAGAAAGACCCCTCTATTACTTGAGCCGAACTTTGGTGGGAGCTGAACTCAATTACTCTCCAATCGAGAAGATATGTCTTGCAGTGGTGTTCGCAGTACAGAAGCTGAGGCACTATATGCAAGCACATACAGTACACGTAGTTTCCAAAGCTGATCCCATCAAATACATACTTTCAAGACCAGTCTTGTCAGGTCGACTAGCAAAGTGGGCTATGCTTCTCAAGCAGTATGATATAGTATTCGTACCTCAGAAGGCAACAAAAGGGCAAGCCATAGCAGACTTCTTCGCTGACCACCCAGTTCCTGCCGAATGGGAGTTTTCCATCGACCTTCCAGGCGAGGACATATTCTACATCGATGTGCTACCCCCATGGCAGATGTTCTTCGACGGAGCTGCAAGACGCGATGGAGCTGGAGCTGGAGTTGTGTTTGTGTCACCAGAGAATCATCTTCTCCCCTTTTCATTCACACTCACTCAACTATGTTCAAACAACATGGCTGAATATCAAGCACTTCTCTTGGGACTTCAAATGGCCAGACAAATAAGTATCGACAAAATGGATATTTACGGAGACTCACAGCTAGTAATCAATCAAGTGCTTGGCGATTACGAAGTTAGGAAGGACGACCTGATCCCTTATCATAGACATGCGACACAATTGCTTAACGAGTTTGACTCCATCAGTTTAGGACATGTTCCAAGAAGTGCCAACAAGTTGGCTGACGCGCTTGCTAGCCTCGCAGCCAATTTGGCACTGGGGGCAGAGGAGACCATGTCCATTCCAGTTTGCAATCGTTGGGTAGTCCCGCCGTTGGAGGAAAACGAAAAAAACATGGAGTCGTCAAACGTGGTATATGCCTATGAAATCGAAAGAGAAGATTGGCGTCAACCTATCATCGACTTCTTGGATCATCAAAAGTTACCAGCCGATCCAAGACACAAGATAGAAATCCGTCGACGTGCCCCAAGGTTTATCCACTACAAAGGGACATTATACAGACGCTCGTTCCTGGGGCAATGGTTAAGGTGCTTAAGCGAAGAAGAAGCAGCGGAAGTTATGCAAGAAGCTCATGCCGGCATTTGTGGTGCTCACCAGTCTGGTCCGAAACTTTATGATCGCGTCAAGAGGATGGGGTATTATTGGCCAACCGTTGTGCAGGACTGCATAGATTTTGCAAAGAAATGCGATGCATGTCAGTTCAACGCAAATTTCATACATCAACCTCCAGAACCTCTACATCCGACAGTGGCATCATGGCCTTTCGAAGCATGGGGACTCGACGTAGTAGGACCAATCAATCCTAAGGCATCCAACGGACACACGTATATTCTTGCTGCAACCGACTACTTCTCCAAGTGGGCAGAGGCAGTGACGCTACGTGAGGTGAAGAAAGAAAACGTGGTCGACTTCATAAAAAAGCATATCATTTACCGGCATGGCGTTCCACAAAGAATTGTAACCGATAATGGAAAGCCGTTCTTCAACAAACTCGTGACAAGCCTCTGCGAAATGTTCAAATTCAAGCAGTACAAGTCGTCGATGTACAACGCTCCTGCAAATGGATTGGCCGAAGCATTTAACAAGACTTTGTGCAATTTGCTGAAAAAGGTGGTTGGGAAGTCAAAACGTGATTGGCACGAGAAGATCGGTGAAGCATTGTGGGCGTATCGAACAACATACAGGACACCGACCCAAGCAACCCCGTATGCTCTAGTATATGGAGTGGAAGCAGTATTGCCACTTGAACTTCAAATTCCATCCATGCGCATAGCCATCCAAGAAGGACTTAGCAGTGACGAAAACGACAAGCTACGCTTAGTAGAATTGTAAGCCCTCGATGAGAAGAGATTGCAAGCACAACAGAGCTTACAATGCTACCAGGCAAGACTTTCACGTGCATTCAATAAGAAGGTGCGTCCTTGCTCCTTTCAAAAAGGAGACTTGGTTCTAGCGGTAAGAAGGCCAATCATCACCTCGCACAAGACGGGAAGCAAGTTTAAAGAAAGGTGGGACGGTCCCTACGTGGTGCAAGAAGCTTACACGAATGGGGCATACAAGATCGTGGATCAAGAAGGATTACGCGTCGGACCAATCAATGGAAAGTTTTTAAAACGCTACTACTCCTAAAGCTGCAGATCGATACTCCTGGCCCGCAAGAGTATAAACTTTGAACGGCTCAAAAAAAAAATACAAAAAAAAAGATCGATACTCCTGGCCCGCAAGAGTATAAACTGTGAACGGCTCAAAAATATAAAAAAAATGAACTACGTTGACTTGATCTTGCAAAGTGCCACGCACGTGGCTTTGCAAGTACGTAGGTAGCTTGATAAAAAAAATGTCGAGTGCAGTCTACAAAAAATAAAAAAATAAAATAGTCTGACGGTTCTAATGCAAAGCTGCATGGATGGCTTTCGTGCGTTGATCCAACTCACGCTTCACCTGCACCAAGTCATCAGAGCTTGCTCGAAAAGTCCTCAACTCGTCTAACTTCTGTTGAAGTGCACCAACGTTCGACTCGGCCGCAACAATTACTTCCACTTGTCGGCTTTGCTGGTGTCTTATGCTCTTTGCCTCATCATGCAAAGCTCGTAATATGGCTTCAGCTCCCTCTATTGCCTGCGCCACTACTTCTCCATGTCTCTCCAAACTCTTGCTAGTTTGGAGAGCGCCCTTATAAGTCGCTCGAGCAGAACGTAGACAGCCCTCAACCGCAGAAATCTCACAGGCATGACGGGCGGAGTTGCTAACAACACCCTGCTGGACTGCAAGGAGTTTGGCAACACTCTTTACATACGCATCAACGGCCGCCTGAAGAATGGAGGTGTCATCGCCAACATTTCGAAGGCTAGCAAGGAAGTGGGTAACACGCGCAGCTACATCGCTGACTTCTGCGTAGGGAGCTTCCGTAAGGTTCTGAAGGAGAACCCACACGAGCTGGTCAGTCATCTTGACAGTTTGGCATAAGGAAGGTGGAGCGGTGACAGCTTCAGCACTTGATGCTTTGTTACCCTGCGGTCGCCCGGAGGAGGATGAAGCATCGGAGACTTGTTAGCTATGTCGTACCGACCGTATAGAACTCTGTCCTCCATTATCGACAAGTGTCTCATCCGCGGCATCACCAATTGGCACTGGGACAACAGCCCTCTGAACCTCTTCAGCGGCAGAAGAGCACCATTGCGCCTGCCTTCTTTTGGTAGAGACTTGTATCACAACGTGAGTTCGTCACAAAATGAAAAGACTATGCCGAAGAAATTAAGACAAATAAAGAATTCCCAGGAAATTGGTGGAGTCACAAACGGTCTCACTTAAAAACCAATCTCCTTAGACTCGTAAGTCTTGGTGACAGAATCCTCAAAAGCTTATTTTTCTTGACACAATGTATTCAAAGTGTGAAACTACCCCGATGGATAGCAGTCTTACGCAAAGAAGGATAATGGGTTGGTCTCTCAACAACAAGCCAAAGTACCGTCAACAACAGCGCATCAACGTCAGAGCAGTAAAACCGGCAACTATGGATAGAAGGGGGCCTAGTCATGAACAAGGAAAAGAAAATCAGTGAGACAAGATGTAGTCACGTTGCTCAATACAGTCGTACAAAAAAATGGCAATACAAAAAAAAACAAAAAAAAAACCAAGATGCGTGGCACTGAAGTTGTCAGAGGATGACATATAGCGTGTTTCCTGCTTGAAGCTTTTCATCAGCCGTCTTATTTTCAAGATGTATAGTCGTAAACATGATGGAGATATTACTGCTTGTCAAAAAATATAAAAAAAAAATTGCAGAGGAATGTCGAAAAAGACCATACTCAGTGATGCTTGCAGACGAGAATGCGCCTAATATAGAAGTTTGGGAACAACGAGTATGTCAAAAAGAAAAAGGATGCCAGGAGAGTTCTGAAAGAGGGCTAGGGTTTTTAGAGCTGATCGAGGAGCGAATATATAGCATGACCAGCGCAGATTTTTGGGGATTATGGTTACCAAATCTACGTAGCATGGGCTCTGATCAGGGCTCCCTCCATGGCGGATGCGGGCCTGCTATGAACAGGGCTCTGATATTAGACAAATCACCGATTGTGGTTGACACACCAAATTTGTTTGAGACATTGAAGCAACAGGCTCTGTGTGATACGGAGGAATCCAATAAACAGATATTAGCACTGAATTTGGAGCTAGAAGAGTCAAAAAAAAAAATTGCAGGAGCTCTCTGCATTCGAGGAAGCTCGATCAATCGACATCCAGAAGATCTTCGGAAAAAGAGAGCAGGAATGGCAGTCCAACTTCGACGATATCCAAATCCATCATACAGCAAACTCGGCGGCTTTAGGTGTTGCAATGGATGAAATTCAGAGGCTCAAGTCTCAGCTTGAAACTGGTTTTCAAACTGTGCCTGCCAGACAAATAGTTCGTCGGAAGCAGTCACTGATACTCATAGTTTCGAAAAAAGAAAAAAAAAACTCGAGGAGGCGTTATTACTGGATGAAGACATATAAAATAAAATAAAAAACTGAAGGAATGCAAAGATTTTGAAACTCATGCCCACACATTAGCTAGTGAGACTTTGCTTCAGCTGGAAACCGCAAGAACAGCTGTAGAGATTCTTCAGATAGAAGGGACAAAGTCCACTGAAGCGTACAACACTTTGGCCACAGAGTCGGTTGTCTGCAAACTGCGAGCCGATCACAGTAAAAATTCAAGTGACGAACTTGAAATAAAAAAAAGTGAAGCCCTAACGATAAGTCGACATTCACAAAAATCTCAAGTCAACCATCAAGTTGGAGAACGACAGGATGACTCAAAAAAAAAATTATGTGGAAGCTCTTACGACAAGTTCGACATTCACAAAAATCTCAAGTCAACCGTCAAGTTGGAGAACGACATGGTGACTCAAAAAAAAATTACGTGGAAGCTCTTACGACAAGTTCGACATTCACAAGACTCTCAAGTCAATCACTCACGATCACGTCACGCTGAGACACTCAAATTGTGTCGCACAACATGATCATGAGGGGGCAATTTGTAGACACTAAAAGTTTAAGGACCAAATCGAGATTATTAAAGTATAAATGGGCTGGCCCACAAGGGATATTTGGGTCAAAGCTACAAGTCCGGTTCGTGAGTTAGACTCAGCCCAAAGCACGGGCCCAATCTCAAAGCCCACTAGTGAACTCTATAAATAGAGCATTTCACTTCACAAAGAAGGACATTCTGAAGTTGGAGAAGAAAACAGAGAGAAGAGAGCTCTAAAAGGAAGCGTCAGCCGCCAGCAACCGACAAGTACGTGAGATCAAGTCATCAAGACCCTCGCTACGCAAGAGACGTTGCACTACGCCTTCATCCACCGTCATCTACTAGAGCATCCAACCGCAACGCAAGCACGTGAGACCAAGTCCCCGCGACCCTTACTTCGCTGCGCATGTGAGATCAAGTCATCAAGACCCTCGCTACGCAAGACACGTTGCACTACGCCCAAGCATCCGCACACATCAAGCTGAGTAGACCGAAGCAAGCAATACAGTAGAATCAGAGGAGCATTTGAGATTACGAACACAACTTCCGCTTCAAGCATAAATCATTTGTAAAACATTATTTTGTATTTGATACGAAATATTGTGACCTTACAAATTTTTAAGGCTTGTCTGCATTCACCATCTTATTCAAACCATGATAGATGCTAGGAAGCACCGGTGTCGCCAAACTGAATGTTGAGCCTTTCGCCATATGCACTGCTACTTCGAAAGTAAAAGCCCTGATCACCGGGTCCTCTGCTTCGGGTAATACAAAGACGCACAACCAATAAGACAAAAAGGCTGCTAGATAAACCGTTTTTCTCTCAGAATCATCAACAATCCCAATTTCGTTGAAGACGGTCATCTCCTCGAAGACGGTCATCTCCTCGGAGATGCTCCTATTCTCATCACGGCTACGACTGATGCCCGGGAAGTTGAGATCCAGATGGACAGGGCCATACACGGTAACACATGTCTTCAACCACGGAGCTCTCGAGCTGGAGAACCCGAAGGATGGTAACCGATTCAAAGTAAATGGGCAGCGGGTAAAGCACTACCAGGGCAAAATCGACACAATCACTGAGGAGATTGACCTAGCCGAACCAGTCACCGACACTTAGATGAGTTACTGTCGAGCCAACGACGTAAAACAAAGGCGCTCGCAGGGAGGCAGCCCGGCATTTCTTTTCGTTTTTCAGTTTATTTGAGTCTTGAGTCTTTTTTGTCACATTGTATTCGGGAAAGAGATGCTCTTTTTGCAGGAAACATGCACCTCAGTGCGGAGTCGTCGAGAGATCCCGACCGAGCGAGCCTTGTGCGCGAAGAGTGGACCAACTCGCTGTCCTTCTTTGCGTAAGACTGCTATCCATCGGGGGTAGTTTCACACCTTGAATAAATTGTGTTGAGAAACATAAGCTTTTGAGGATTCTGTCACCAAGACTTACGAGTCTAAGGAGATTGGTTTTTAAGTGAGACCGTTTGTGACTCCACCAATTTCCTGGGAATCCTTCATTGTCTTAACTTCTTTGACATAATCCTTTCATTTTGTGACGAACTCACGTTGCGATATAAGTTTCTGCCAAAAGACGGCAGGCACGGTTGCATGGTTACCATGTCTCATGCAGGTAGCCGCGTAGGCGACAACATCAACGAAGAAGTGGAGCAGGGCATCCGGAACATGGAAGGGGCGCTCCCACAACACGACGAGCAAGGCCCGATAAGACAGAATTGAGAGATCAGGGGGGCTGCCCCGGGACAACTGCAACACCAACCGCTCCAACCACCATTCCAACCTCAACCGTACCAGCCCTATCCACAATATCAGCCACCACCATATCAGCCATACCCGCAACCACCGTATCAACAATATCCACAACTTCCATACATCCCACACCAGCAATACCCACCACCCCCATGGCCACTACAACAGCCGGCCGTCAGAGAGGATGATCACGAGGAGGACGACGATCTAGAGCCAACCATGGGAGAGCTCTCGGCCCCCAACTTCAGAGACCAAGCTTGGTGCATCTACGAAGGGCCAGACCTCGAAGCCATCACCATCAACACCTCGGTCGTCCATCACCTGCCCAAGTTGTCAGGAATGAAAGGAGAGTCAGCCACAGGACATCTGCAACGCTACCATGGCAGTTGCCAGAACCTCAAACCATACGGAGTCGGAGTGGACGATTTCAAATTGAAAGCATTCTATTTTTCACTTACAGACTCGGCAACTGACTGGTTTCTATCTTTGCCTTCAGGTAGTATCTACACATGGGACGAGATGCAGAGGAAGTTCCTCAACAAGTACTACCCAGCAGGCAGAGCGATGCAAGTCCGAAGGCAGTTGCAAGAGCTTAGGCAAGGACCCAACGAGACCATGTACGAGTACGTGGAGAAATTCAACGCCCTGGAAAAGAGCTGCTGCAATCTTGGACTCCCAGAGAAGCTGCTGGTAGAGTATATGCTAGACGGACTGAGACGACTGGACAGGAAGCTACTAGATGCCTCGGCTGGGGGCAACCTTATGAACTTGTCCCCAGCAGGTGTGAGACGCAAGATCATGGCAGTGGCAGAAAGTGAACGGTTCCAGGACGAGTCCAATAAAGAAGAACAATTCAGTCGAACCAGGAACGTGTCGAAGGTTGAGCCCCCATCCAATGGAATGGCCGAAGAGATCAGGCAGCTCAAGGAGATGATGCAGCAAGTGATCAGAAGGCAACCAGTCCAGGTCAAGCCGTGCGGTTTCTGTGCTGCCACGGACCACAAAACAGACGAGTGCCCAACCATAATGGAGGATGACCAGGCCGAAGTCAACGCAATAGGCGATTACCAGGGCCATAGCAACCAGACTGGGCCAGTCCGACAGTATGGACCGACCGGGAACGAGCAAGGAGCGAACGGGCCGCGCTGGAGGAACAACAATCAGAATAACCACTTCCAGAGGGAGCCAGCACAGCAGCCCGTACCTCACCAGACCCAACCGTACTATAAGCCTCCGTTTCGCCAGCAGCAGGGATAGAATGGGCCGAGTCAGTATCAGCAGAACCGCAATCAGCCAGGCCCGCACCAGCACAGCTCGAGCAAGTCCTTAGAAGATGTTGTGAAGGACTTGGCCGCATCAGTTCACCAGTTCCAGGCCAAAACTGACGGGGCCATTGCCGACTTGTCCAAATAGATGTCCCAGATCGCCACGACAGTCTCCGAGCTCAAGAACGACCCAGGGCGACTCCCCTCACAAACTATTCAGAATCCAAGGGGGAACGTCAATGCAGTAACACTCAGGAGTGGGAGAGGAGCACCATCAGCACCCAGGCCATCCGAAGACAGCAGCCCGCCAGCAGCCGAAAACGAAATAGCCGGGCCGGGCCCTCTCGAATCCAGCGGCCAGGGCACTCTCGGACAGGACCCGATTTCAGCAGCCGGCGCATCTCGGCCAGACCCGGTTCCCGTAACCGAAAATTCTAATGCCCGAGCTCCTCTACCTTTCCCTGTGCAGGTTCGAGTTCCCAAGCAGTACGTAATGGACAAAGAAGTATGGGAGCTGTTCAGCAAAGTGGAAATCAACATCCCACTCCTCGAGGCCATCAAACAGATACCGAGGTACTCGAAGTTCTTGAAGGAACTCTGCACCAACCGGAGAAGAGGTACTCAGCCAGACCAGGAGCTCATGAGCCGGAATGTTTCTGCTGTCATTCAGCGCAAGGTGCCTCCCAAATGCGGTGACCCAGGCACCTACACCATACCTTGCACGATCGGTAACATTAGAATAGAGAATTACATGCTTGATCTCGGTGCATCTATCAATGTCTTGCCTTATTCCATATATTCTTACCTGCGCATTGGTCCTTTGGAACCTGCAGGGCTCACTATACAGTTGGCGGACAGATCATGCAAGCAGCCCGAGGGCAAGATCGAAGATGTGCTCGTGCAAGTAGGAGAGCTTGTATTTCCAGCCGATTTCTATGTGCTGAAGATGGAGAACTGCGACCCAACCGACCATGCCCCCATCCTACTCGGCCGACCATTCCTTAAGACGTCGAAGATGAAGATCGATTGTGACAGTGGGACTCTCTCCATGGAAGTTGAAGGAGAGGTGTTCAGCTTTGACATCTTCCGAGCCATGAAGCATCCAGTAGAGTACGAAGCAGTCCATGCCCTAGATACACTGGACGACCTTGTCCAAGAGGTGCAACCCGAGAGAGGAGCAGACCCGCTTGAGCTCACACTTGAGAGGGCCCTGTACTCACCCGAGGATTCATATGAGCTCACCAAGACTGTCATGGATGCCCTAGCTCAGCTGGAGATTGCTCAGCCACTTACACCAAGGTATGAGGTTAATGAGGTTCGATTATTTAAGTCTAATGTGTGTTTGCCTTCTGTCGTGCAGACACCTACAGTAGAATTGAAACCGCTACCCGGGCACTTGAAGTATGCGTTCCTAGGGAAGAACGACACATTGCCAGTCATCATCAAGAACGGGCTAGGGACAGATCAGGAGCGACGGTTGATCGAGGTACTGGCCATCGGATAGACACTGGCCGACATCAAGGGAATTAGCCCTGCAGTTTGTATGCATCAGATTTTACTGGAGGATGGAGCGAAAACTTCAAGGGAACCTCAACGGAGATTGAACCCGATCATGATGGAGGTTGTCCAGAAAGAAATACAGAAGTTGCTGGATGTGGACATGATCTACCCGATCTCGGACAGTCAGTGGGTGAGCCCGGTACATGTTGTGCCGAAGAAGACCGGGATCACAGTGGAAAGAAATGCCAAAGGCGAGATGGTCACGACCCGAGTGAAGAATGGATGGAGAATGTGCATAGATTACAGAAAGCTGAACGCCGTCACACGCATGGACCACTTCCCACTCCCATTCATTGATCAGATGCTCGACCGATTGGCAGGTAAGCCCTATTTCTGCTCTCTAGATGGATTCTCGGGCTACAACCAGATTCCCATAGCACCCGAGGATCATGAGAAAACGACCTTCACATGTCCTTTCGGTACGTTTGCTTTTCGCCGAATGTCGTTTGGTTTGTGTAACGCACCCGGTACTTTTCAACGGGTCGTTACTAGTATATTCTCTGACATGATAGGTTCGTTTATAGAGGTATTCATGGATGATTTTACTGTGCATGGTGACACTTTTGATGCATGCTTAGATAATTTGAGTACAGTTTTAGCACGGTGTGTTTCTATGAATTTGGTACTCAATTATGAAAAGTGTCACTTTATGGTTACCCATGGAGTAGTTCTCGGTCACATAGTCTCACATGAGGGTATAGAGGTAGATAAAGCTAAAATAGATTTGATTGTTACTCTGCCCTATCCATCCACAGTGCGTGATATTAAGTCGTTTTTAGGGCATGCTGGTTTCTATCGTAGATTTATAAAGGATTTCTCTAAAAAGGCGCTGCCTTTATCTAATCTTTTGCAAAAAGATGTTCCTTTTGAGTTTACAGATCAGTGCAGGGCAGCATTCGATGAGCTAAAACAGGCCCTCACCAGCACGCCCATCATTAGAGCACCAGACTGGAACCAGCCATTCGAGATCATGTGCGACGCGAGCGACTATGCAGTAGGAGCGGTCCTCGGCCAGAGGGTAGACAAAAAGCCCGTAGTGATCTACTACGCTTCGAGGACTCTGGACGTGGCCCAAAAGAACTACTCGACCACGGAGAAAGAACTTCTAGCCGTCGTCTTTGCCTTAGAGAAATTCAGATCTTATTTGCTCGGTACTAAAGTTGTTGTCTATTCTGACCATGCAGCTATCAGGTACTTGATGACAAAGAAGGAGGCGAAGCCGCGACTCATTAGGTGGATTCTGCTCCTACAGGAGTTCGACTTGGAGATTAAGGACAAGAAGGGCATAGAGAACACTGTGGCCGACCACTTGAGCCGACTTGTCCGAGAAGAAGAGGCCGGGCAGATCACTGAGACGTTCCCAGACGAGCACTTGTATGCTCTCACAGGTAAGATGCCATGGTATGCTTCCATAGTGAACTACCTGGTCGGAGGTAAGTTCCCGCCTTCTCATTCTAAAGCTCAATGTTTGAAACTGAAGCATGATTCTAAGTTTTATTTGTGGGATGACCCGTACTTGTGGAAAATAGGCGTAGACCAGATTCTTAGACGGTGCATTCCTAATGATGAGACTGCTTCAGTTATCAGTTTCTGCCATGAACATGCATGCGGTGGACACTTTGGCCCAAGAAGGACGGCTCGGAAGATTTTAGACAGTGGATTCTTTTGGCCGCATGTGTTTAAAGATGCCTACCATCATTGTAAGAGATGTGATAAGTGCCAACGTGTAGGTAATATTTCAGCTAGGAATGAGATGCCCCAAGTACCGATACTTGTTAATGATGTTTTTGACATATGGGGCATTGATTTCATGGGTCCTTTTCCTGTGTCGTGTGGTTATGCTTACATTCTGGTTGCAGTTGATTATGTGTCTAAATGGGTAGAGGCTAAAGCCACTAGATGCGATGATGCTAAAACGGTTATAGATTTTCTGCGCAGTAACATCTTTTACAGATACGGAGTACCAAAGGCTATAAGCAGCGACCAAGGGACGCACTTCTGCAACAGGATGATGGCCGCAACCCTCAAGAACTACCATGTTCATCACAGGACGTCCACAGCCTATCACCCGCAAACGAACGGACAAGCGGAGATCTCCAACCGCGAAATTAAGGGGATACTGGAGAAGATGGTGAACCCGAACAGGAAGGACTGGAGCCAGCGGCTAGATGAGGCACTATGGGCCTACAGGACAGCTTACAAGACACCGATAGGCACCTCGCCTTTTCGGTTGGTCTATGGGAAGGCATGTCATCTGCCGGTTGAATTAGAGCACAAGGCGTTCTGGGCACTCAAGAGATGCAATCCGGACTTACAGTCAGCCGGGCTGGATAGGAAGATGAAGCTATGCGAGCTTGAGGAGCTGCGCCTGGAGGCTTACGAGAGCCAAACAGACTACAAGGCGCGGACCAAGCTCTACCACGACAAGTTCATCCTTCGGCGCACGTTTGAGGTCAGACGGCAGGTGCTCCTATTCTCATCACGGCTACGACTGATGCCCGGGAAGTTGAGATCCAGATGGACAGGGCCATACACGGTAACACATGTCTTCAACCACGAAGCTCTCGAGCTGGAGAACCCGAAGGATGGTAACCGATTCAAAGTAAATGGGCAGCGGGTAAAGCACTACCAGGGCGAAATCGACACAACCACTGAGGAGATTGACCTAGCCGAACCAGCCGCCGACACTTCGATGAGTTACCGTGGAGCCAACGACGTAAAACAAAGGCGCTCGCAGGGAGGCAGCCCGGCATTTCTTTTCATTTTTCAGTTTATTTTGTTTATTTGAGTCTTGAGTCTTTTTTGTCACATTGTATTCGGGAAAGAGATGCTCTTTTTGCAGGAAACATGCACCTCAGTGCGGAGTCGTCGAGAGATCCCGACCGAGCGAGCCTTATGCGCGAAGAGTGGACCAACTCGCTGTCCTTCTTTGCGTAAGACTGCTATCCATCGGGGGTAGTTTCACACCTTGAATAAATTGTGTCGAGAAACATAAGCTTTTGAGGATTCTGTCACCAAGACTTACGAGTCTAAGGAGATTGGTTTTTAAGTGAGACCGTTTGTGACTCCACCAATTTCCTGGGAATCCTTTATTTGTCTTAAATTCTTTGACATAGTTCTTTCATTTTGTGACGAACTCACGGTGCGATACAAGTTTCTACCAAAAGAAGGCAGGCGCAATGGTGCTCTTCGAGGACTAAAAGGAGAATGGTCAGCTGTTTCTACACATCACGCGTCGCACGAGGGAAGTGCATGTCCAACCTTACTCTCTTCTTATTTCCCTTTGTTTGTTTGCATGCATAGTCGTGTCTCTGAACTTAAGATGAGCCGTGAGGACACGTCAGTTCAAAAGTGTGGGGTGGGAGAGTCAGTCATTGTGTCAGCACGTTTACTTTCTTGCACCTTGCATAGAGTCAGCACGTTTCCCGAAATTTTAAAAATTTTGTACATGTTTCTTCTCTATTTCCCAGATTTGCGGTATTGAATATTGATGATGTGAAATAGATAGAACCGATTACATGCATATCTTTAGTGAAATTTGACTTGTGCGATTACATGTGATCTTAACCCATTGCGTGCCTTTGTTAGTTGAGATAAACAGGGATGTGGAGTTGATAGAAACGTCCTAGAGAGACTTGACAAAGCATTCAAAGGACCGAATTCAAGTTATATGGTTATGTGGATTTCGTGGAGGCTAGCACTTCGAGGCAACATGGTTACGAGTCTGCTCCGCCACTGCGGTACTTTTGCGGTTGGTTGGGACGGGAATACATCACACCGTCCAAACTCTAGTCCAAGTAGCCGGGAAAATAGACGAGCGACCCTCGGCTTGACTCGCGTCAAAAGGACGAGGATGAGTGAGAGCAAGTAGGTACGAGCAGTCAAAATCCGCAACACAAAGAAACAAATTCATTCCATTGTGAAGTCGTACACCGCCACAAAGTGAAGTGCCCCATTGATACATCAAACCGAGTCACTACAAGCTGTCCGAAAAGAACTCAAACACCTTGAAGCTCGAATCAATCACGTGCAAGAAAAAGCGATGAAGCGTAACCATATAGCAAGAGCTCGGCCCCGAGGGTGCAGATCATGGGTCTAAAAAGGACAATCTCCCGAGACATCCGAATTGATTTGCATCTCGGCCCAAAGGTAACACGTATCATTAATTCCATGTTTGAGCACAAGGCGTTTAGTAACGAGTATGCGTGGAAACGTGAAATCTAGATTAGCCGAGTCATGTTCATGTAACAATATCTAGGATGCCGAAGCTTTGTGATGTTTACTGTTTATTTTCCTCTTATGACCTAGTCCTTGTTCGAGACGAACAAGTTTAAGTGTGGGGTGGTTTGATGAGCCGTATTTACACGACTCATCGAGTCAACAAATCCCACCAATTCCGACACTTTATCATGCGAACAAGTTACTTTTAGTATTGTTTTGCATTTCAGGTGCTTCGGAAGCTCTAGGAGGAAACACGCTTAAAAGATGGCTTTCTGAGCTAAAAACAGCACAAGGAGTCGAGCCGACCAACACTAAACTCAAGTTGCTCGGGCAAACGAGCTGATCTGACGAATCCACCTCGAGCAAAGTGATCAAAATAGCAAATAAGGTGGGCAATGTCGGAAAACCAAGGAAAACGCTCGAGCAGATTGACAGTTGGCTCAAAGGGCTTGCGCGCGCTGATAGGCATTGAAATCAATCCGCTCGACCAGACGGACTCTGATGACAAATCTGACTCGACCAAGTTGCTCAAAATAGAAAACTAGTCGGACAATGTCACCAAGCCAAGGCAAAACGCACGAGTGTAATGGCCCAGGAGCAGCCGAGCAGAGTTCCAGGCCAGCGCCCGAAGGCCCTATCGAGCAGACCAGCACTGAATCCAAGTTGCTCGACCAAACGAACGAATCTAACAAATCTGGCTCGACCAAAGTGATCGAAATGACAAATGACTTGGACGACATCACTTATCAGACAAAACGCACGAGTGGGATTGGCCGAGATGAGCAAAACGACAGTTGAAGGCCCCGCGCGCTGGGCCAAATCAGTGGGCTCAAAAGTGAGGCGGTTTGTTTGCTTGCCCACCAAGCCAAACGGATGTGGACCAGGCCCAAATAAGAACTACTCGAAACCCTAGATGTTTTCCTATAAATAAGACCTCTTGGTCTAGGGTTTCAATCATCCAAAAATTCGAGTTTCACGTTCAAGGTTGATTCCGGTTTGAGTTGCAAGTTTAAGTGGAGACCCGAAACGGTAAAGCTTAAGCTGGGCAATCCATCCCATCATTCCCAAAAACGTGAACTCCGATCGGATCCCACAAACGAGCATTCCTTCTCACAAGCGAGCTCACCTCTCCTCCTCTCGGCTGAAACCATCCGGCGTTCCTAGCATCCTCGGCACTCAGCCCTCACGGCCCGGCTCTTCCTTCTTAGTTCGGCAGTAGAGAAGCAATTTCTGTCTTTTTATTGTTTTGTATTACATGGATATGAGTAGCTAAGCCCTTTATTCGGGCTAGGGTTTTATACATTGTGACTAATGTTTGAGACTTCGTTCTTAATGCCATTTATGTTTTACTAATTCTCGTGCATTTATTTCTATCATTATTATCTGCCTGATACTTTGTCGTTTGGGTAGGTAGCACATCTAGGTCAAATAACACCTTTGTCGGGTTGTTTGATTTAGGAGGGAATTAGAAGCCTTTCACCTTTGTCGGGTTAGGTTGTGGCATAACACCTTTGTCGGGTTATTTGGGAAGTCACTTTTGTCGGGACGACCACACTTAGAAACATTGAATTAGATTGTTAGCAGTCGATGATGACAAGTCACAATTAGAACCCCTAGCCTGAGTAATCCTCTCTGATTGACATATCTCGCTCGTTCCCTATTCTCACACTTGTTTCCAAATCTCTTACAAACCCAATTGTTTCCTTCGTCAGAACAACAAGTAACCATCTAGCTCCCTAGGGTTCGACCCTTGCTTGCCGCTGTACTAACCCATAGCCAAGAGTAAGGAAATATAAATACAAATTTGCAGGTACCGACGACGCCTGTCAATATTCAAACAATATTTAGACGCCAAAATTTAAACCGCGAGATATTTAAGAAGATAAAAGATTCGCAAGAGTGGAAATATTTTAGGAAATATTTCCTAACAAATCGAGATCAGATATCTGGCCGATTAGGATCTGGCCAAGCACTATATAATCAGTGCTAGGGCTTCATGATCGAGATGCATCGCTTTTGGAGAAATAGAATACACGCAAGTGATCTTAAGTAGAGGAGGAGGAGCGACGGCCGGCTGAGCATTCCATACCGGAATATCAACGGTGAAGAAGCAGTCTGTTCAGTTGCTGTTCAGACTGTTCTTGTTGAACAACCAAGTGCACACACCACCATTGTGGCTACGCATTCGGGAGAACGCGTTTGTCTTCGGGACTTCAGGAGAGGTCACAGCATAGGTCGAGAGGGAGTCTCGGACCTACCCGTAGGGGGTCGAGGGGGAGCTGAGATCGCAAATCAAAGAGAAGTGTGTTAGAGGCTAGGCCATTACAAACGGGAGTTGTGTAAGTGTAAGTCCACTTGTAGCTCTAAACTCTTAATAAAGATTTGCTACCCGTTAGGGTGTGGGATGCCCCTCAGAGTAGGCAATTGCCGAACTGGGTATTATATTGCGTGTGCCAGCATTATTCTGTTTCAGTAGCTGTTAGACAAGTGTTCGAGATCTAGTTCAAACACCAGCTAGAACTCATATTTAAACAGACAACCAGATTACAATTGGTATCAGAGCAGACTCTCAACACACAGAGAGTGATCCGGAGACTGTTCGAAGATGAGCCAGAACACCTACCAAACACCACTGCTGGAAGGGCCAATCTACGGCATCTGGATGATTGCACACTGTGAAAATGAAGGGGTAGAGATTGCTAATCCTGTTGCATTAGTTGCCTTCAGCTCATCATGTCACATGAAGAAAGATCGCTGGTATTTTGACAGTGGATGCTCAGCACATATGACATGTAATCTTGAGTATCTTATACATGTCAGACCTAGTAAGAAACGCCAGTTTGTCACGTTTGTCACGTTTGGAGATGGAGGAAAAGGGCAGGTGATCGGCTGTGGGACATTGGAGGTTCCGGATCTTCCTGCACTCGAGAATGTTCTCCTGGTTGACGGATTGAAAGTAAACCTGATTAGCATCAGTCAATTATGTGACGGAGGTTACCATGTAAAATTCACTCATGAGTCTTGCCAAGTACTGGATAAGAATGGAGGTACATAAATGGAAGGAAATAGATCAGCAAATAATTGTTATCTTCTGGGTACAAATGAAACAAATGCTGCATCTACCTGCTAATGAGTCAGACTAATGAAATGGAGTTGTGGCACAGACGATTGGGGCATCTCAACCTCAAAACCCTGAAGAAATTTTCTTCAGCAGGACTCATTCATGGAATGCCCACTGTTAAAAAAGACCAGGATGTCGTGTGTAGCGAATGCCAGATTGGGAAACAGACAAAGGTATCACATCCGAAGACATCTCAGATCAGCTCCAACAGACCTCTAGAACTGGTACATATGGACTTGATGGGACCAATGCAGGTTGAGAGCTATGGAGGCAAGAAGTATGTCCTGGTGTGTGTGGATGATTACACCAGATTCACTTGGACCCGATTTATTCGTGACAAGTCTGAAGCCGCACAACAGTTTATTTAACTCGTGACCTTACTTCAGATAGAAAGGGAGGACAAAAGGGAAAACCTGGTGGCCATTAGAAGGGATCACGGAAAGGAGTTTGAAAACAGCACCATGGCCAACTACTGTGCGAAACATGCAGTTGCTCACCAGTTTGCATCGCCCATCACTCCACAACAGAACGGTGCGGTGGAACGCAAGAATCGCCAATCCAAGAGATGGCCCGAGTTATGTTATATAGCAAGAAGGTTCCTCTCAAATCGTGGTCTGAAGCAATGAATACAGCATGTCGCATAATCAACCGAGTTACGATACGTACAGGCACGGAGATGACCTGCTATGAGCTTTGGAAAGGCAAGAAGTCAACTGTGAAATACTTACACATTTTTGGCAGCGTATGCTTCATCCTGAATGATAGAGGGTACATACAGAAACTCGACCCGAAGTGTGATGAGGGACTCTTTCTTGGATACTCTCCTGACAGTCGAGCATACCGAGTGTTCAACAAACGTACAGGGGCTGTCATGGAATCAATCAATGTCAAGGTGAAAGATGAAGTTTTCGAGAGACTCCTGGAGATGGTGTTTCGGCGAGAGTACCAGTTGAGGACAGTAGCGGTTTGGACCCTAACTCTGACAAGGACGAACACACCAGTTCACCCGTTGAAACACAAGACATGTAGTTGCTCTACAACCATCTAGACGGATTTCCAAGAATCATGCAATTTCTGAAGTTATTGGTGAACCGTCCGAAGGGATGAAGACTCGAGGCAAGGAGATCAATTACCGAGAGCTGGCTGCTTGTTTGTGCTTTCTGTCCACCATTGAACCAAAGAATGTCACGGACGCACTACTTGATGAGTACTGGGTTATGTCGATGCAAGAAGAGCTGGAAGAGTTCACCAGGAATGATGTGTGGCACTTGGTTCCACGACCTGACGATGTGAATGTTAGGAACTAAATGGATTTTCAAGAACAAAACTGATGAGAAGGGCAACATCATAAGAAACAAGGCCAGACTGGTTGCACAAGGATATTCTCAGATTGAGGGCATTGACTTGGATGAAACATTCGCCCCCGTTGCACGTCTTGAAGCCATTCGCTTGCTACTGGCACTGGCCTGTCATCTGAAATTCTGCCTATTCCAGATGGAAGTGAAGAGTGCGTTTCTGAATGGTTTTCTAAACGAAGAAGTATAAGTTGCTCAACCCAAAGGATTTGAAGACCCGCATCATCCGACTCAGGTGTATCGTCTGAAGAAGGCACTGTACGGCCTCAAACAAGCACCCAGAGCTTGGTACGAGCGTCTCACGGTGTTTCTCGTCGACCACAACTATGTGCAAGGGGGAGTGGATAAGACCCTATTCGTCAAACACACAAGGTCAGATTTCATTATCGCACAAATCTATGTTGACGATATAGTGTTTGGGTCAAGTGCACAGAAGCCAGTAGACCAGTTTGTTGAACAGATGCAAAAGGAGTTCAGGATGAGCATGGTTGGAGAGATGAATTACTTTCTCGGACTCCGGGTGAAACAAGAGGATTATGGCATCTTTATCTCACAGAGCAAGTATGCCAAAAATTTGATCAAGAAGTTTGATCTTGAAAAGGCAAGTCACAAGAGAACCCCAGCTGCGACACACTTGAAGATCACTAAGGATAATGCTGGAACAAATGTTGACCAGACACTGTACAGGAGCATGATTGGGAGTCTCGTATATTTAACAGCTAGCAGACCGAATATAGCTTATGCAGTAGGAGTTTGTGTAAGATATCAGGCAAATCCAAAAGAAAGTCATCTGCTACAAGTCAAAAGAATCATCAAATACATCTGAGGAACTGCTGAATATGGCATCTAGTACACAAAGGACACCAATCCATTACTAGTTGGATACTGTGACGCGGACTGGGCAAGAAATGCTGAAGACAGGAAGAGTACTTCTTGAGGTTGCTTCTTCCTTGGCAACAACCTGGTTTCCTGGTTCAGCAAAAAGCAAAATATCATCTCTCTCTCTCAACAGCTGAAGCAGAGTATATTGCTGCAGGGAGTTGTGCACTCAGTTACTATGGATGAAGCAGATGCTGTCTGAATACGGAGTGGAACAAGAAGAGATGACCTTGTACTGTGACAACATGAGTGCTATCAGTATATCCAAAAATCCAGTACATCACTCCAGGACGAAGCACATAGACATCAGGCACCACTTCATCATAGAGCTAGTAGAACAGAAGGTCATTACGCTAAAACATGTGACAACAGACAAGCAACTCGCTGACATTTTTACCAAGCCACTTGATGCTACTCAATTTGAAACACTTAGATCCTCCCAGGGTCTGTGTGTTGTCAAAAACTAACTGTTCCAGACAGTGGTCAGCCAAGAGCAGATACCCAGCAACTCAGTTGGGCTGACCTATCAAAAAGGAGGGCTGGAACAGATGGTACGTATTTCTAAATTCAAAATTTTAGCAGCACTATGAACCGTTAGAGCACATCAAGGTGAAATAAGGTGATTGGTCAATATCGCAAGAGATATACACATGACAGTTTTGGGAAGTTGAGGAGTCCCTAATTCTTGAAAATCAAATTGAGTCCGGTGTTCGCTCTGGACAAGGTTTTGAAACGATAAACGAAAATCCGTTCGAGATTCTTTCAAAGTTTTGTGTAAAAGAATGTTCCGACAGTTATCCCAAAGTCGCCGGTTGACAAATTGTGTTTGTTGACTGTGTTCGTTTATTCGTGTTTGTTGATTTTAAATGATATTCAAATTACTACATAATTTGTTTGTTTTAGTACATTTTTTGGAACCTCCTGCTTGTACTCCACCTCCATGTATTTAGATTTACATAATTACATAACAATTTGTGGCAGCGCATATGGCACCACTCAAGCGTATTGTACCCGGTAAGAGGAATATCGGCACTGGTAGAGGTACTGGAAGTTCATCACAAACAAGGCTAACTGACATACGCCAACCGAGACAATTGAGCCAGGACATGTAACGTCCTCAATCGTCAACTGGGGAGCAGCATCAAACTCGAGAAGTGTACAACCCTTCTATGCTTGTACAAGAGCCTACGGGCGAGACAATTGGGCGAAGACATGCAACGTCCACCATCATCAGCCGGGGACACACGTCCAACTCCGGAAGTGTACAGGCCTTCTATGCCTGTACAGGAGCCTACCCATGATCCCATGGATGATGACAGAACCTTACCACAAGTGCATGAATACGACTTCGACGAACTGCTGAATTTCGTGGAGGATTCGGCGGGCAACAGGGAGGGTGGCGAGGGAGCCGAAGGGAGGGACTCACCTTTGACAGATGAATATGATCACGATGGGACACTTTGGCCAGACTTTGTTAGAGGAGGGACTTCGGCCGGTGGTGGACTCGGTGAGGAGACACTTTTTACATATATTTGTGTACACTTATGTTTTACTAACCATATTATAAATGTCAAACTTGTATTTTTTTTCAGCTTTGACCCGCCTTCAGCTGTTAATAAACTCGGGGTACAACGTATTGGGCCTGGTTTTAACGTTGGTTGGACCACACTCGGGACGTGTGATCCACAAGCTCCGGTGAAGTGGTTTCGACACTTTAAGGTAGAATGTAGTAAAATTGTATTAACGTGAAATTTTTCGTTAAAGTTTTCTACATGCAAATATGTTTTTGATTCCATAGTTTTAGGTTTTTATTAAATTTTTCGTAACACAACTATGTAATGTACATGTAGAGCTTGTACCGGTGGGATCTGATCCACAACGACCAAATTGAGGCCAACTTTAGGAAGAAGGCGGCTAAGATTCTCCAAGATACCTGGAAAGGCTTGTGATCCGGGAAGACTAAAGGCCCGAAATGGTTGAAGGAAGATCACAAAGTTGAGGGAAAAGCTCGATTATAGCCCGCAGTGAAAAGAACAAGTAAACATATTTGGCCCAGCATGCCAGAAATGGCCCATCCTTGCAAGCCTTTGGGTCGAGACCAACACACTATCACATGGCAAAGATGGTAATACATAATATTTAAAAATAATTCAAGTTTCAATATCATTTATAATAACACATTTAGCATTAGATCTGCAGGAAAAGAATAATCAAAGACAAGTGTTGCCAACTGATATGTTTGACAAGAAATTCAAGCTGAAGGATGGGACCTATTTGATACCCGACGCGGAGAACAAAAGGGTATTATACTTACCAATTATATTTTCTTATTACACTAATTTCGTAATACATTTAAGTTGTAGTTACATTTAATTTGTTATACATTTGTTTTTGTTAGTTTCCTATACTCACAAATTTTTGTTTCCTTTGTAACTAAACATTTAATGTTATTTGAAAAATGTGCAGAAATAGCTCGCTGATGCTAAAGCTTTGGCCCTGAAGAATCACGACGGAGAGGAACGGGTACTGGAGGAGGAGCTGGTAGTGGCCTCTACGATTGTCATGGGGCTTAACCCGAGGTCGGGGATACCGTACCTGTATGGCCCTGCAGCGACATTGGTGTCGGACAAGTTCTCTTCAACGGGCAGCCAGTCATGCATGAGCTCCCAGAGATCGAGAGCTCCACCATTAGACGATTACACTCGGGATCTGACGCCGCGTTTAGAGCACATGGACGAGTCCCAGTCCCGACAGGAGAGTGAGATCAGAAGCTTGAAGGAATGCATGGACCGATTGACGCAAATGATGCAAATGCAAGCTGATATGTTGAAGATGTTAACCCCCGGATACCAGCCTCCATCTCCTAGAGGAAGCCCCAATCTGCCAAGTCAGAGATCTGATGAAACAACCGAGGACGTCAACAACGCCGAAGGGGAAATAGCAATTAAAATTAATATTTTACTTGACTCCACTTATGCGGTTTTATTATCATTACATTCTGTTTTAAATATGAAAACAACAATTAAACCAAAAAATAATATTAATATTTTATAAAAATTTAATATTAATATCGAAAATTAGAAAATTAATATTCGGAAATTAATATTCGAAAAATCGAAAATTAAAATTTGAAAACCCATAGAATAATATAATATTGACGGAAACAATCGGACGGAGTTAAGACGGACTTGTGACGGAAATTGTGATAACGAAATTGTGACGGATATATGACGGACATAATGGCTAACGTACAAAGGACGGAAAATATTGCAAACAGAAATGTGTTTGTATATAGACGAAAACTCTTATTGATGTAAAATTGACGGAATATAGACGGAAACTAAGATGACGGAATTCCGATGGAATTTCGCCGATAATATTTTCTGCAGGAAGTTTGTCGGAACGATGACAGAACGTTGTGTAGCGTAAAAATGACGGTATTTTTACGGTTTCTTAATAGACGGATATAGCCGTAACTTTGGCGGAAAAATGACGGAATTTAAACGGTTTCTTTATTGACGAACATGTCCCAGAAAACTGCCGAAAACCAGTGCAACCAAATGCAGACGATAATTTGACGGAGAATCTCACCGGATACATGCCGGAATTACGACGGAATTTTATTTACCGGAAATGCGACGGAATGTCGACGAAACATTGACGAAAATGTTTTACCGTCGGAATAATTGTCGTCAACGTCATCGGTGACAGAAAAGTGACGAAAATTCGGCTTTTTCCGTCATTATTCTGTTGTTTTCCTGACGTCGGAAATTTTCCATAAATTAGTAGTGATCCCTACTTGTCGCGCACGCCCAGAGCTCATACGATGTCCAAATCCATTGTTCCATGGCTTGTTGGCAAGCTGAGAAGAAGAGCTACAACTGTATAGTTATCACATAGAGCAGATGTAGTCGTTAAGGATGTCAGAGTTTGAGCTCAAGAGGCTAACTCACTATGCACTAGTGTCACATGTGTCAAGATTTCTCGAAACGAGGAGAAAATTGAAAACCTCCGGTCCAATAGTGTGTCACTTATCCGATGCTGGCTAAATGGGCTAAATAGGCCAAAAATGTAATTTTACTAGGTTTTTAGAAAAATTGCAAAAAGGCCAAAAGAAAAAAAAATATCAGCCACCAACTGAATTTTCTACACACTTGGAGACAAAAGAAAAGAGAGAAGGGGGAACGAAAACGCGAGGATTTTGATTGAATCGAAGATTGAGCTTGAAGTGATTATCGATATCTATTCGAAGGGTGTAGTAATTCCTTTTTGTCTTTGTACTTTTTGTTTTGCACAAAAACATGTTTTGTATCTCGATGACGATGGATAGTGAGTAGTGACCCATATTTTGGGGTCCTACGAATCTTACTCGAATAATAAATCGTTTAAAAGTTGCATGATTTTTATTTTACTTAGCGCTTAAAATCCAGCGGTGCATACTAGGTGTTTGAGAAAATGTCTAAGTATATTGTCTTGAGACATTAAGCCAATAGCACCGAGAGGATGAGGATAAATGTCAAAATATTAAGTAAAATACTCGTTACGAACTCGGTGACTACGAGAGTGGCACGAGATTGTAACAGGAAAGGCTATTATTACGGCAAGGACTCCCCATTTTATGTAACGAGAGTTGGAAACATCGGCGAGTTACTTGATTCGAACCAATAGCGCCGGAAGGGTGAGGTTCGTAGTTTAAGGTACAATTCCAATTTGAACCAATAGCGCCAAAACAGTGAGGTTCTTACTTGGACTGTGCGGCTATTTTCTAATCAATATAGGCAAATCCTTACATGCTAGTTAATAAACACGATTCTAATGTTGGGTAAGTGAAGTAGTTCCCCGAAATACTTTTCAAAATTCGTTAAAACCTTTTCTTATTTTCTTGCATATATAGACTGATTATATTTCTTAAACCAAAACAAACACTCGTTTCAGACTAGGATAAATAGAAGCATAACCTCACATAATGCGCAAGTTTACAATTGCTCCCTTGGACGACTCGGTACTTACCGATTTTATAACTTATTTTTGACGCTCAAAATACTACTCATCAAAATGGCGTCATTGCCGGCGAACAACGCATTAACTTGTCATTAGCCTAGTTTGTTGACGTGTAGTATTGCAAGACTATCAAAGCGCCCCATGAATTCGCTTTGGAGAAGTCATTTGCTCAAATAACTTCTCGCGGGGCTCATGATGCTTGAGCCGTCAATCCACCTTAAAATCCCATTTGAATTTTCGTCTATGAAGTCTACGGTGGACTTTCAGTTGCGAGTTCAACCATTCAAAACTATGATTCCCTTTAAAATGGAGGGATTGTGGCATCTCTTTTCTAATGATTTTACAAAATGTGGTAGGAAACTCTAAAATTTGTCTCGAGACGGCGTGATGAAGGACGAGTCTTCAAAACTCGTCTGGAGCTTCATGGGCACACCCTCCTTGAGTTTCTCAATAACTTCCTTGAGTGCCCAACCCTCTAACTCTTTCTCAAAACTTGCATTCTCTTGTATGTGAGGTTGCTCTCTTGTGGCGTCAAGGTAAACCTCAATAAAGTCTTCGTACAGTTAAAATCCTCGTGGCTCATGATGAGCCGTATTTATACGACTCATCGAGTCGTCAAATCCCACCAATTTCGATACTTTATTATGCAAACAGTTACTTCTTAGTGTTGTTTTGCAGTTCAGGTGGTTTGGAAGCTCTAAGAGGAAACGCACTTAAAAGACGGCATTTCATGCCAAAAACAGCACAATGGAGATTCACCCGACCGGGTGGGAGAGTGACCCCAAATCCAGCCGACCGGGTGGATGCAGATTCTAGGCCTCAGGCGCGCTGACAGGTACTGAATTCAAATCGCTCGACCAGACGGACTCCTATGACAAATCTGCCTCGAGCAAAGTGATCAAAATAGCAAATAAGGTGGAAGATGTCGGGAAACCAAGAAGAACGCCCGAGCAGAACCAGCACTTGCCCAAGACGTGCCTAATTCCGGCCCTAGCCGAGCCAAACCAAGGCCAAACTTCGGCTCGTCAATTCCAAAGGGGCGTGGCGGTTTAGAAGGCCCTAGAAGGTCCTAGAAGAGCCTAGAAGACTTGCACACGAAGTTTGCTTGAAGATAAAGCTAAGTCGGTTACGCAAAAGATTTGGGAATATTTCCTAATCTATCTTTTGGACTTGGCCGAATATTATTCAGTTTCCTAAGGAATAGGCCGACTTAAGGGGGATTTCGAGCCCACCCTACTCTATAAATAAGAGCAGCGAGCAGCAGCAATAATCATCCAAAAACCGAGAGCTCTCTTCTCACATTCAAGCTCTCGGCTCATCTCCTCCTCTCGGCTCCAAGGCTTGCTCCGGCGTTCAGCAGCTCTCCTGGCCCGGTTTTTTCATCATTCTCTCGGCTATAGAGAAGTTCATTCATCCCTTTTATTATTGTCTTGCCTTAATGGCCATGTGTAACTAAATCCCATTATTCGGGCTAGGGTTTATACATTGTGACGATGTTTTTGAGACTTGACTCTTAATGCTATATTCATTGTTTTACTAATTCTCGTGCATGAATTCCATGAATTATTGCTACACTAGGTGGATACTTTGTCGTAAAACCTAGTTGCGCATATTTCTATACTAATCATCTATCTAATACTTTTTCGTTTGGATAGGTAGCACGTCTAGGTTAAATAACACCTTTGTCGGGTTATTAAACCTAGGGGAATTAGGTCGTGGCGTAACACCTTTGTCGGGTTACTTGGGAAGTCACCTTTGTCGGGACAACCACACTTAAAACTATGAATTAGAATATTAGAAGTCGATGATAAAACAAGTCACAATCAAACCCTAGTCTGAATATTTCTCTCTGATATTTACACCCTCGTTGATTTCGTGATTTGCTACTGTTTCCTAATCAATTACTTTCACCCAATCATTTCTTTTTCCCTCTTACAGAACAAAGTAGTAACTATCTAGCTCTCTTGGGTTCGACCCTTGCTTGCCACTGTTCTAACCTACAGTTCAGAGAAAGGAAAATATAAATTTAGATTTGCAGGTACAACGACGACCTGTCAAATTTTGGCGCCGTTGCCTGGGAGCTACGCACGGTGAATTTTGTTCTTTCAATTTTTCATTTATTTCTTTTTTTGTTTATTTCGTATTTCTTGCTATTCGGTGAATTCTCCTCGTTCGTTATTTTCAACTGCCTTGTTTTCCGATTTCCGATTATTTCGATTTCAATTTCTAGCTTTTAGAGGGTTCTGTCACCAAGACTTACGAGTCTAAGGAGATTGGGTTTTAAGTGAGACCGCTGTGACTCCTCCAATCTCTTGGGGACCCTTTGTTGCTAGTATGTTCTTGTTATTCGGCGCTTGATATTCGGTGCTTGCTATTCTCGTAACATGTCTCACGCAGGCAGTGTAGTTGGTGGCAATAGTCACAATGAAGAAGTAGAACAGGTTGTCCGAAACGGAGAAGGAGTGCTGCCACAACAACAGGGACTGATGGTCCAGAATGGAGAGATCCGGGGGGCTATCCCGGGACAATTTCAACAACAACCAATCCAACCACAACCGTACCAGCAATACCCACAATATCCACCCCCATATCAACAGTACCCACCACCTCCATATCCACAGTATCCACAACAGCCCTACCCACAATATCCACCACAATACCCACCACTACCATACCTTCCACAATAACCATACCCACCACCTCAGAGACCTCCACGCCAGCCAGTAGTTAGAGATGATGATGAGGAGAACGAAAATGACGGACCTACAATGGGCGAACTCTCGGTCCCAAACTTCAAGGACCAATCATGGTGCATCTACGAAGGACCAGACCTCGCCGCTATAACAGTCAGCACCTCAGTCGTTCATCATCTGCCCAAGTTCTCTGGAACCAAGGGAGAGTCGGCCACATCTCACCTGACACGCTATCACGGGATATGCTTAAACCTAAAGCCATACGGAGTCGACGTCGATGACTTCAAACTGAAGGCATTCTACTTCTCACTTACAGACGCTGCTACAGATTGGTTCTTATCCTTGCCCTCTGGTAGTATATACACATGGGAGCAGATGCAGAGGCAGTTCGTCAGCAAGTACTATCCAGCAGGGCGTGCAATGCAAGTTCGGAGACAGTTGCAAGAGCTCAAGCAAGGCCCAAACGAGAACATGTACGAGTACGTGGAAAAATTCAATGCCTTGGAGAAGAGCTGCTGCAACCTTGAGCTCCCAGAGAAATTAGTCGTCGAGTATATGCTAGATGGACTTCGCAGACTGGATAAGAAACTACTAGAGGCCTCAGCTGGAGGCAACCTCATGAACCTGACCCCAGCCAGAGTCCGACAGAAGATACAAGAAGTGGCAGAAAGTGAGCGGTTCCAGGATGAATCTACGAGAGAGGACGAGTATGCCCGAACAAGAAACGTGTCAAAAGTTAAACCCTCAGTCAGTGCCATGGCCGAACAGATCAAGGAGCTTAAGGACATGATGCAACATGTGATCAAGAGGCAACCAGTCCAGACTAAGCCATGCGGCTTTTGTGAAGCTACAGATCACAAGGCAGACGAGTGCCCTACCTTAGTGGAAGACGACCAGGCTGAGGTCAATGTCGTAGGAGATTATCAGGGTTATGGCAACCGGCCAGGGCCAGTCCGACAATATGGCGCAGCCACGACTAATCAAGGAGTCAACGGACAGCCCTGGAAGAGCAACAATCAGCAGCATCAGGCCCAGAGAGAGCCAGCACGACAGGGTGCGCCTCAGCAGACCCAGCAGCCCTACCAGCAGCCACATCATCAGTTTCGGCAGAATGCGCCTGGACAGTATCAGCAGAGAGGGCCGAACAATAATCAGGCAGGTCCGAGTAATCACGGCTCCAACAAGTCTCTTGAAGAGATGATGAAAGAACTGACAACAACTGTGACCCAGCACATGGCCAAGACCGACGGAGCAATAACCGACTTACAGAAACAGATGTCCCAGATGGCCACAACAGTCTCAAGGCTCGAAGACAACACAGGAAGACTCCCATCACAGACACTGCAGAATCCGAGAGGGAATGTCAGCATGGTAGAAGTAGTGGACGTGGACCCAGCCTTAAAGGAGTCTGCTTATTGGGTGAACAAGATGCTCAACACGAAGGCAAGGGATAGCGAGGACGAGCCTAACTCAGATTACACCAGGCCTACAGAAGACTTCGGCCTGCTAGCATCCGAAGAAGAATCGGCTGAAACACTCAGCCCAGACACGCTCAAGGCATCCGAGCCAGGCCCGGTCCTCGTGGCCGAGAAGTCCAAAACTCACGGTTCTTCATATGCCATGCATGTAGCTGCCCCCGAAGGCTGTATGACCGACAAGGACGAGCTGGAAGGTAGGTTGGAGACGAGGCCTAAGCAGAACGGCCCCATAATGGAGCACCCACTCACTACGAGCCATGAGGCACCGCCAGGAAAGAGTAAGGATCCAGGTGCCTTCACTGTCACCTGTGGTATTGGTGAGGCTCAGATACATCACTGCTTAATTGATTTGGGTGCTGCTGTTAATGTCATGCCTTATTCCTTATATTGCTCGTTAAAACTTGGCCCATTGAAACCGCCTAAACTGTTAATAGAACTGGGGGATAAGTCATGTACTCGGCCTAATGGTCTGCTTGAAAACTTAACCCTCCGAGTAGGAGACCTTTTTGTTCCTGCAGATTTCTATGTCTTGCAGATGGGCGATGCTAGAGACGACAAACCGCCAGCACTGATTTTGGGGCGACCATTCCTTCACACCACCAAGACCAAGATTAACATGGGCAAAGGCTTACTGTCACTAGCATTTGGTGGAAAGACATCAGATTTCTATGTCTATGAGGATGCTGACCGTCCATGCACGAGGAAATCGCCAGACATTTTGCACACATCAGATTTCGGTGCCCTAGTTCCGGACCTACCAGAGCAGACCGTACATACGATTGGGCCAGCAGCTATGGCCAAGATGTCCTCACCATCTCGGGAATATGTGAAGGCTAAGCCGCCCGATCAATGGAGAGCAAACCCGAGCACGTCGCTTCATGAGGATTTCGGGCAAATTGAAGGAGTCACTGGAGCAAAGTATGACCTCACACGTCCATGGGATCCTAACTTGTGATCCCTAAAGAGGTAACGTCGAGCCAACGATGTAAAACAAAGGTGCTCGCAGGGAGGCAGCCCGTCACTTTTATCGTTTTTTTAGTTATTTCTCTTATTTTGTTTTCTGTTTATTTGAGTCTTGAGTCATATTCATCACATTGTACCTTGGGAAGGAAGATGATTTTCATGCAGGGGCAGAGGCGGACGTATCCAAGATATTGCATAAGACTGCATCCAACGTGAGTAGTTCACACCTTGAATAAATTGTGTCAAGAAACATGAGCGTTTAAAGATTCTGTCACAAAGACTTACGAGTCTAAGGAGGTTGGGTTTTAAGTGAGACCATTGTGACTCCTCCAACCTCCTGGGAATCCTTTATTCGTCTTAATGTCATTGACACAGACCTTTCATTTGGTGACGAACTCACGTTGCGATGCAAGCTTCGATGGTGCTCTCTTCGAGGACTCATAGGAGAATACTCAGTTATTTCTGATCGTCACGCACGCACGAGGGAAGTGCCTGTCCAACGTTACTCTCTTCTTATTTCCCTTATATTTATTGCATGCATTGTGAGTCTAGATTTGAGTCGTGCCGTGGGGACACGGCTTATTTCAAAAGTGTGGGGTGGGAGAGTCAGTCATTGAGTCAGCACGTCTATTTTACTGCACCCTGCACAGAGTCAGCACGTCTATTTTACTGCACCCTGCACAGAGTCAGCACGTTTCCCATGATTTTTAAAATTTTTGTACATGATACTTCACTATTTCCTAGACTTGCAGTAGTGGATAATGATATGGTGAAATAGATAGAGCCGATTACATGCATGTCTTCGGTAAAAATTGATTTGTGCGACTAACATGTGATCTTAAAATCTTTGCGTGCCTTTGTTAGTTGAGATAAACAGGGATGTGGAGTTGATAGAAATGCCCTAGAGAGACTTGACAGATCATTCAAAGACCGAACTCGGGATATATGGTTATGTAGAGCTTGTGGAGGCTAGCACTTCGAGGCAACATCGTACGAGTCTGCTCCGCCACTGCGTCACCTTTGCGGTTGGTTGGGACGGGAATACTTCACACCGTCCAAACTCTAGTCCGAGTAGCCGAGAAAATAGACAAGCGACCCTTGGCTTGACCCGAGTCAAAGGACGATGATGAGTGAGAGCAAGTAGGTTCGAGCAAGTCACAATCCGCACCTCAAGCAACAAATCCATCATCTTTGTGATAGTTTACACCAAAATCGAGTGCCTTGTAGCCGATTGAAATATTCCATCCGTTGACACTATAGCTGGCCGAAAAGCACTCCATTACTTTGAAGCTCGAATCAATCACGTGCAAGAAAAAGAAGCAAAGCATAACCATATAGCAAGAGTTCGGAACCAAGAATGCAGTTCATGGGTCTAAAAAGGCTATCTCCCGAGACATCCGAATTCATTTGCATCTCGACCCAAAGGTGACACGTATCATTACTCCATGTTTTCGCACAAGGCTTTTAGTAACGAGTATGCATGGAAACGTAAAGTCTAGATTAGCGAGGCATACTCATGTAGCAATATCTAGGATGCCGAAGGAATTGTGGTGTTTCTTTTATTTTCCTCTTATGACCTAGTCCTTGTTCGGGACGAACAAGTTTAAGTGTGGGGTGGTTTGATGAGCCGTATTTATACGACTCATCGAGTCGTCAAATCCCACCAATTTCGACACTTTATTATGCAAACAGTTACTTCTTAGTGTTGTTTTGCAGTTCAGGTGGTTTGGAAGCTCTAAGAGGAAACGCACTTAAAAGACGGCATTTCATGCCAAAAACAGCACAATGGAGATTCACCCGACCGGGTGGGAGAGTGACCCCAAATCCAGCCGACCGGGTGGATGCAGATTCTAGGCCTCAGGCGCGCTGACAGGTACTGAATTCAAATCGCTCGACCAGACGGACTCCTATGACAAATCTGCCTCGAGCAAAGTGATTAAAATAGCAAATAAGGTGGAAGATGTTGGGAAACCAAGAAGAACGCCCGAGCAGAACCAGCCCTTGCCCAAGACGTGCCTAATTCCGGCCCTAGCCGAGCCAAACCAAGGCCAAACTTCGGCTCGTCAATTCCAAAGGGGCGTGGCGGTTTAGAAGGCCCTAGAAGGTCCTAGAAGAGCCTAGAAGACTTGCACACGAAGTTTGCTTGAAGATAAAGCTAAGTCGGTTACGCAAAAGATTTGGGAATATTTCCTAATCTATCTTTTGGACTTGGCCGAATATTATTCAGTTTCCTAAGGAATAGGCCGACTTAAGGGGGATTTCGAGCCCACCCTACTCTATAAATAAGAGCAGCGAGCAGCAGCAATAATCATCCAAAAACCGAGAGCTCTCTTCTCACATTCAAGCTCTCGGCTCATCTCCTCCTCTCGGCTCCAAGGCTTGCTCCGGCGTTCAGCAGCTCTCCTGGCCCGGTTTTTTCATCATTCTCTCGGCTATAGAGAAGTTCATTCATCCCTTTTATTATTGTCTTGCCTTAATGGCCATGTGTAACTAAATCCCATTATTCGGGCTAGGGTTTATACATTGTGACGATGTTTTTGAGACTTGACTCTTAATGCTATATTCATTGTTTTACTAATTCTCGTGCATGAATTCCATGAATTATTGCTAGACTAGGCGGATACTTTGTCGTAAAACCTAGTTGCGCATATTTCTATACTAATCATCTATCTAATACTTTGTCGTTTGGATAGGTAGCACGTCTAGGTTAAATAACACCTTTGTCGGGTTATTAAACCTAGGGGAATTAGGTCGTGGCGTAACACCTTTGTCGGGTTACTTGGGAAGTCACCTTTGTCGGGACAACCACACTTAAAACTATGAATTAGAATATTAGAAATCGATGATAAAACAAGTCACAATCAAACCCTAGTCTGAATATTTCTCTCTGATATTTACACCCTCGTTGATTTCGTGATTTGCTACTGTTTCCTAATCAATTACTTTCACCCAATCATTTCTTTTTCCCTCTTACAGAACAAAGTAGTAACTATCTAGCTCCCTTGGGTTCGACCCTTGCTTGCCACTGTTCTAACCCACAGTTCAGAGTAAGGAAAATATAAATTTAGATTTGCAGGTACAACGACGACCTGTCAGCTCAATATGCTCTTCCTCTGTCTCCTCTTCAACAACAGATTCAAGCTCACTTGTAGCGGGAAGGGGGAGGTCTTCTTCATGCGAAAAACATACTTCTTCTATGTAGGATTCATCATCGTTGAAGAATTCCTCGTTGGAGATCCAAGGCGTTGATGGAATGGTGGATTCTTATGTGTTCCCGTCTGAATTATCTTGAAACATGCTAGTAGTGAAGGGAGATGCACCATCGTGTTCCAACTCATCCTTGGTGCAAGATTCCCCATCCTACGCCTCGTTGTAAGCTTGGGTAGCAACTCTCAAGATCTCATTCTCCATTGCTTGATCCCATACTTGCTTCGAGGCATTAGATTCACAGATTTCTTCTCCAGAGACCTCTTCTTCATCATCCAAATTCCCATTGTTAATTTCTCGTTTAGGTCTCCAAAATCTTGTTGTGAGTGGCAAATTCGTCAAATCTTTGAAATATATTTTCTTGATTAGCCGCAATAATGGCTAGCATTTCCGCGGACGCGTAAAGGTCATGATTCAATTTGGGTGATTGTGGATAAACTTACGAAGACAATACACTTTATCCCGGTTAAGACCAGTTATTCGTCAGAGCAGTATGGCCGCATTTATATTGATGAGATTGTACGTCTTCATGGAGTGCATGTATCCATCATTTCTAACCGAGGCACGTAGTTTACTTCTAGATTGTGGAGATTGGTTCAAGAGGCCCTAGGTACATAGTTACAATTGAGCACTACATTTCATCCACAGACAGACCGTCAGAGAGGCTTATACAGACATTGGAGGATATGCTGAGAGCATACATTATTGATTTTAGAGGCAGTTGGGATCAATATTTGTCAGTGATGGAGTTTGCTTATAATAACAGTTATCACTCAAGTATCCAGATGAATCCTTTCAAGGCACTTTATGGCAGAAGATGTAGGTCGCCTATTGGGTAGTTTGAGTTGGGTGAGAGTAAGTTACTTGGACCCGATTTGATATGAGACGCCACTGACAAGGTCCGGTTGATTAAGGACAAATTATTAGCAGCCTAGAGTCTATGTTCGCCCAAGTTAGAAATAGACAAACGCTAGAATGAGAGTTAGAATGAGACTAGCTTGGGATGAACATAGACAAACGTTAGAAATGAGACTAACTTGGGATGAATAATGTTTGTCTATGTTTGTCCCAAGTTAGTCTCATTCTAACGTTTGTCTATGTTCGTCCAAAGCTAAACAAACGTTAGAATGAGACTAACTTGGGACGAACATAGATAAACGTTAGAATGAGACTAACTTGGGATGACATAGACAGACGTTAGAATGAGACTAGCTTGGGATGAACATAGACAAACGTTAGTTGTTTTGTTAGACGAACTTGGGGCGAACATTTCTAAGTTTGTCTAGCTTTGGACGAACTTTGGACAAACATAGACCAAGTTCGACAAATGTTAGAAAGAGACTAACGTGGGACGACCTTGGGACGAACATAGACAAACGTTTAAATGAGACTAACTTGGGACGAACATAGACAAACATCAGAATGAGACTAACTTGGGATGAACATACACAAACGTTAGAAATGAGACTAACTTGGGATGAATAACATTTTTCTATGTCTATCCTAAGTTCGTCCCAAGTTAGCCTCTTTCTGATGTTTGTCTACATGGGACGAACATAGACAAACGTTAGAATGAGACTAACTTGGGACGAACATAGACAAACGTTAGAAAGGAACTAACTTGGGACAAACTTGGGACGAACATAGACAAATGTTAAAAATGAGACTAATTTGGGATGAATAACATTTGTCTATGTTCGTCTCAAGTTAATCTCATTCTAACGATTATATATGTTTGTCCCAAGTTCGTCCCAAGTTAGTCTCATTCTAACGTGTGTCTATGTTTATCCCAAGTTCTTCTCTACTTAGTTTCATTCTAAGGTTTGTCTATGTTCGTCCCAAGTTAGTCACATTCTAACATTTGTTTATATTTGTCCTAAGTACGTCCCAAGTTTGACTCATTGTAACGTTTGTCTATGTTTGTCCCACGTTAGTCTCATTCTAACTTTTGTCTATGTGTGTTCCAAATTCGTCCCAAGTTAGTCTCATTCTAAAGTTTGTCTAACTTGGGACAAACATAGACAAACGTTAGAATGAGACTAACCTGGGACGAACATAAACAAGCGTTAGAATGTGACTAACCAGAACAAACTAAGGACGAACATAGACAACCGTTAGAATGAGACTAACTTGGGACGAATTTTGGACAAACGTTAGAATGAGACTAACTTGGGGCAAACATAGACAAATATTAGAATGAGACTAACTTGGGATGAACATAGACAACCGTTATAATGAGACTAACTTGGGACAAACACAGACAAACGTTAGAATGAGACTAACTTGGGACGAACATAGACAAACATTAGAATGATACTAACTTGGGACGAACATAGACAAATATTAGAAACGAGACTAACTTTGGATGAATAACATTTTTCTGTGTTCGTCCCAATTTAGTCTCATTCTAACGTTTGTCTAACTTCGGACGAACATAGACAAACGTTAGAATGAGACTAACTTGGGATGAACATAGACAAACGTTAGAATGAGACTAATTTGGGACGAACACAGACAAATGTTAGAATGAGACTTACTTGGGACGAATATAGACAAACGTTAGAATGAGACTAACTTCGGACAAACATAGACAAACGTTAGAAATGAGACTAACTTGGGATTAATAACGTTTGTCTATATTCGTCCCAAGTTAGTCTCTTTCTGACGTTTGTCGACCATAGAAAAATGCTAGAATAAGACTAACTTGGGAGAAACTTAGGACCAACATAGACAAACGTTAGAAATGAAGCTAACTTGGGATGAATAACGTTTGTCTATGTTCGTCCCAAGTTAGTCTCATTCTAACATTTGTCTAACTTTGGACGAACATAAACAAACGTTAGAATGAGACTAACTTAGGACAAACATAGACAAACGTTATTCTTCCCAAGTTAGTCTCATTTCTAACGTTTGTCTATGTTCGTCCCAAGTTAGTATCATTCTAACTCTCATTCTAACGTTTGTCTATTTCTAACTTGGGACGAATTTACACAAACGTTACAATGAGACTAACTTGGGGACAAACTTGGGACGAACATAGACAAACGTTAGAAATGAGACTAACTTGGGATGAATAACGTTTGTCTATATTTGTCCGAAGTTAGTCTCATTCTAACGTTTGTCTATGTTCGTCCCAAGTTAGACAAGCGTTAGAATGAGACTAACTTGGGATGAACATATACATACGTTAGAATGAGACTAACTTGGGACGAACTTGAAACGAACATAGACAAACGTTACAATAGACTAACTTAGGGCAAACTTGGGACAAAACTTGGGACGAACATAGACAAACGTTAGAAATGAGACTAACTTGGGATGAATAACGTTTGTCTATAATATCTCGGTTACAAGTCAGTTATATACTGGTCAAACTGTACTACGATACTAGTAGCTCCCATAAGTTCCTTAATATTCCCTTGCGTAATATTCTGTGCTCTTAAAATTGACATTGTCCTCAAGATCCATGATCTCCGGTAGTCTTGGTAACAAAAACATGAAAATTTTGTTGACGAAGTGCATCAAGAAATATTCATCCAAGCTAAAACCAGAACCAAGAAATGCAATTTCAAACGACAGCATCACCAAATCTTTCAATTGGTCAAGACTCATCCCTAAAACATGTATAGGCTTTGATCGATCCCTTGGCGAACCACTGCCAATCCGCCATCCTCACTTGACTTTGTTATGTATATCATCTCTTCAATAAATTCCGGAAGAGTTGGAAGTCTCTTATATTCCTCACCATTGTCACGAATCACATGATATAGTCTTAGGAAAGTGAAACTCGGGTGACTTTCAGACTGTCCAATCATGCTCTTATAAGACGCAGCTGCTGAGGTGTTGGTAATGAGCTCGTGTAGGAAGACCTACTTGTTGGTGTAAAACATGTTGATCATAAGATTGAGAAGCTCGTTGATCTCAGCCTGGAAGAAAAACGTCTCAGTTTTTTCCATTGATGCACATAGCTTTGACTCATCGTTCTCCCTGTGTTCATTTGGACCTCTCTCCGAACAACTTTATCGAAATGTAAGACTAGCAAATACTCCAATATACCATCTGAAGGAGAGTTAATATCTCGGACCAATTCATAATCATCAGCAATAAACAATTCATCGTAAGTGACACCAATTCATACAACTCACTTTTATACTTGTCAAAATGTACTAAAATACAAGTAGCTCCCCTACTTTCTTTAATATTCCCTTGCGTAATAGAAACCCTTGATCTGGAATTGAAAACAAAACCTAATTAAGATCAAGAGGAAATTTATAGAACCTTTTTTTATTAATAAAAGTGCCCAAACGGCAACAAAGGATACAAGCTGCCCCTGAAGGGGCACTCTCTTAAAAAAGGGCACGAGCAAACAAACTGGTCGGCCGACCGCGGTGGCCAACACTACAAGACCAACTAACGCGCCGTCGTGCCCTTTGAAAAGAAACAGGAGTCTAAACTCTTGAATCTAAAAACGAAGCCTAAAACATCTCAGACCTAAAAAAGGATGAGGGATACCAGCTCAGACCGAACAACCGGCTGAGATATAACAGCTCAGACCAAAAACCGGCTGAGAGGAGACCTAAACTAAGCTAAACTACACCAAGGAAAAAACAACCTGGTCGAAACCGGTCACCAAACTACACACCGGTAGCAGAAATCCGGCCACCATCCACGCCAGCACAAAAACGTCAGCCCATCCAAACCCGGCACAGCAGCAGTCCTCACCACGCCGAAGCACGGCTCAGTCCATCGCAGCGCCAGCGCCACCCCCAGCTGTGCCCAAACAGTAACCAAACAAAGCGCCGACCGAGGTAGGACGACGACCTAGCGGGAAAGCAACCACCAAAAGCTCAACCTACAGCACCACCGGTGAACGGCAAACAACAAAAGAAAAGTATATACAGCCCGAACCGCCACCCCTCCCAGCATCCGATCAAAACAGCGGCGACCGAACTCCCGACGCACTAGACGACATCAGACAGTGAGTCGGAAGGGGCGCAGCCGGAAGAGAGGACGGGAACAGGTGACGGACGGACGAAAAAACTGGAAGAAAAGAGGCGGTGCTCGCTGCTTCTATTCGCTTCTAGCTTCTTCGGAAAGAACCTGGTGATTAATATAAACCATAACCTCCCATATATATATATAGAGGAGCGCTCAAATGAGGCAAGCCAAATAAGAATGTGACAGTGAGGCATGATCTGAGCCACACATCTAACCCCCCGTGCTTTGTGGGTGCGCCACGTGTCCAAATAGTAAACCCACTACCAACAGTAAAAAGCAAATAGTAAAATCCCACTACCACATCTTTAAATCTCAACCATTAGATCAATATCATCAATGGCCAAGATCATGCCTTACTGCCTCATTCTTACAACCTTGCCTCAGCCGAGCGCTCCCCTATATATATATACAGGAGCGCTCAAATATTATACTCATATTAGAGTGTTATGTGTTACTTCAATATTAGCCATACATCCAATCCCCCCCCCCCCCCCCCCCCCCCGTGCTTTGTGAGCTTGCCACGTGTCCAAGTACCCAAAATCCATAAAGCAAAAAGCAAACAGTAAAACCCACTACCCAAAATCCACTATTCCGGCACTATTCCTGCCACTATCAACCAATCAAAACACTCATAACACATAACACTCTAAGCACATACAACATTTGAGCGCGCCCCTATATAGAGGAGCGCTCAAATGAGGCAAGCCAAATAAGAATGAGGCAGTGAGGCACGATCTAAGCCACACATCTAAACCCCCCGTGCTTTGTGGGTGCGTCACATGTCCAAATAGTGAACCCACTACCAACAGTAAAAAGCAAAAAATAAATAGTAAAATCCCACTACCACATCTTTAAATCTCAACCATTAGATCAATATCATCAATGGCCAAGATCATGTCTTACTGTCTCATTCTTACAACCTTGCCTCAACCGAGCGCTCCCCTATATATATAGAGGAGCGCTCAAATGAGGCAAGCCAAATAAGAATATCTAACCCCCCGTGCTTTGTGGGTGCGCCACGTGTCCAAATAGTAAACCAGCTACCAACAGTAAAAAGCAAAAAGCAAATAGTAAAATTCCACTACCACACCTTTAAATCTCAACTATTAGATCAATATCATCAATGGCCAAGATCATGCCTTACTGCCTCATTCTTACAACCTTGCCTCAACCGAGCGCTCCCCTATATATATATAGGGGCGTTCAAATGTTATAGGTTGTTAGAGTGTTATGTGTTATAAGTGTTTTGATTGGTTGAAAGTGGTAGAAATAGTGCCGGAATAGTGGATTTTTGGGTAGTGGGTTTTACTGTTTGCTTTTTGCTTTATTGGATTTTGGGTACTTGGACACGTGGCGCACTCACAAAGCATGGGTGGTTGGGATGTGTGGCTGAGATTGATGTAACACATAACACTCTAAAAGTGTTATAACATTTGAACACTCCTCTATAGGGGAGCGCTCGGTTGAGGCAAGGTTGTAAGAATGAGGCAGTAAGGCATGATCTTGGTCATTGATGATATTGATCTAATGGTTGAGATTTAAAGATGTGGTAGTGGGATTTTACTATTTGCTTTTTGCTGTTGGTAGTGGGTTTACTATTTGGACAAGTGGCGCACCCACAAAGCACGGGGGAGTTAGATGTGTAGCTCAGATCGTGCCTCACTGCCTCATTCTTATTTGGCTTGCCTCATTTGAGCGCTCCTCCTCCTCTATATATATATATAGAGGAGTGTTCAATTGAGGACACCCTCCAGAAATGAGTACGCCGAAATGAGTACGTGAGTACAACCAGTCACAACGCGCCACGTGCCCCACTAAACCCCCGTGCTTTGTGGGCGCGCCACGTGTCCCACTACCAAAATCCATCAAAAGCAAACAGTAAAATCCCACTACCTTTAAATCTCAACCATTGGATCAACAAGATCAATGGTCCAGATTTGTCCCTACGTCCTCATTTCTAGAGGCGTCCTCAATTGAACGCTCCCTATATATATATATATAGAGGAGCGTTCAAATGAGGCAGCCAAAATAAGAATGAGGCAGTGAGGCACGATCTCAACCACACATCTAACCCCCCGTGCTTTGGGGGTGCGCCACGTGTCCCACTAACAAAATCCATCAACAGTAAAAAGCAATTACTCGGTTTGACTCGGTTCAAACTGTTAGCTTATGAAACCTTTATAGACTCCTACATTTAATGAAGTTGTGCGCATTGTTATTAAAACAGACTCGGGGATCGAACCGGTCAAGTCACTGGGTCAGTGGTTCAACCGGGTCGAACCGGTTTGACCCGCACAAATTAAAAAATAAAAATAAAAAACGTATATATGATATTATAATTTAACATATTTATGACTTGAATAAATATTACATGTTTATGATCTGATTACAATAACATACCTTAACAAATTTAGAATTTAATAAAGTACAAATCAATAATACAACAATAACAATTTTAGTCTTAATTTGTAAGTCACAACAATAAGGGATTTCTAAGACTAATTGAATTTCTAGCTAAATTGATAGTAAGTAATAAATTTTATAGATTTGATAAATGAATATACATTATTGAAACAACTAATAAAACAAGAATCATGTTTAGCTTGGTGGAAGGAGAGGGGATAATTATAGAGGAAGACTAGGTTCGAGTCTTGTTCATGTCAAAATAAATATGTATTTTTTCAGACCAAATCGAACCGATTGAACCAATCAATTCACGTTTTAATGAAAAATTGGGTCAACCCACCGGGTGAACCGGTTCAACCGACTGGATCAATCGCTTCAACCGACTGGATCTTGACCGAATCGAATGTAAACCGATCGAATTACAAAACCGAACCGGTCACCGGACCGGTTCCCGATCCAACCGGTTGAACCGGCCGGTCCGGTCCGGTTTTAATAACTATGGCTGTGCGTTATGGGATGTGATGCAACGTAGTGTACAACTATAAATACAAAAGGTAATTTTAATAAGCTCTTATACATTTTAATAGTATATTTAGTCAACTAATCTTGTGTACTAATGTAACTCATATGTATCCTTCTGTTTTTCAGATGTTGAAGGTGATAGTTGTGCTCATGAATGTCTTGGAGGATGTGTCATAAATAAAATAATAAATAAATTTACGACTTTGTTAACTTCATAATATAAGTTGTTGGGTAGAGATTAGGTACTTTAATTCAATTAACTCAACACATAATGTTCAGAGTAATTTAATAATGTTCTGAGGCATTTGATAATGTTCAGAGTAATTTGATAATGTTAAGAGTAAATTTGATAATGTTTAAAGTATTTTGATAATGTTCAGAGTATATTCAGAGTAATTTGATAATGTTCAGAGTACTTTGGTAATGTTCAGACTTAACATAAATGTTAAGACCTAACGTTATTTTTTCCGGATGGTTATACCCTCGCATATATTATGTATTTTTAAATAAGTCTGTTTCAATTTTTTTATTTACAAAAGGTACCTCAAATTATGATTGGTCTAGAGTACCACCTTTCGAATTCTTAGGCGGTTTATAGTTATTATATTTAAATGTGGTTTTCATTTGATCCAATGTCTAAGTTGAATTTATCTTCATTAATATATTTTTACATTTAAATATTTTTGTAAACTATAAATATTTTCCATGATCGGCATACATACATGAGATACTTATAATAAGTGCGGTTCCGGTGAGAAGTGGAATTATGATGAGAAATGAGAAATATTCTCGGTCATTCATCTTAGTTGATTCACAATCAGAATTAAATCGAATTAAAAATTAAAAATCATGCTAATCAACGAGATTTCGTCAATTTAGGGGCAATTTGGTCACGACCTAGATGATGAAGACAAGCGCCATCGATATACTATTCATCACCGGTCAACGCATCATCGTCTTTAATCCATTCTCACTCGACTCGACTCATTCCACGGCTAAAGAGACGGAAGTCGCTCGTTCCAATTGCATAAGAAAATCTCCAAATCATAGATTTAAGGTTTTGGTGCTTTCCGACTAAAATGCGTAGCAATTACAAACAAAACTCGTAACAGTCATGTTTTGGTGCTTTCTGACTAAAATGCAAAGCAATTGCAAACAAAACTCGTAGCAGTCATGTTTTGGTGCTTTGCGACTAAAATGCGTACCAATTACAAACAAAATTCGTAGGAGTCATGTTTTGGTGCTTTCCGACTAAAATACATAGCAATTACAAACAAAATTTGTAGCAGTCATGTTATGGTGCTTTCCGACTAAAATGTGTACCAATTACAAACAAAACTCGTAGCAGTCATGTTTTGGTGCTTTCCGACTAAAATGCAGGGCCGAAGTGTCACTCAACATACTGACAGGAACTACGCCAGTTCGATGCATGAAAGTCATGGGCAAGATTGGCAGCCGTGAGGCATCCGTTTTAATTTATAGTGGTGCAACGCATAATTTCATTTCGTCTAGAGTAGTATAGGATGAAGGACTCAAGGTCACCGACAGTGGGACATTCCGAGTGATATTGGGCACTTGAGTCACTGAGGATAGGTGAGAGATCTGCCAAGACGTAGAAATGTAATTACACAGCCACAAGTTCAAGCCTGACTATATGAGGTCACCGGGCTACAAAGTCCATGTTGATTTTAAGCGACTCACATTAGGAAACACTGATGCTATTTTGGGAATTCAGTGGTTACCTACGCTTGGCAACATTATGTTCAACTTTGAGTCACTCACCATGGATTTTGAAGATCATGGCAAGATCATCAAGTTTGTCGGGCAAGATATTCCAACCGAAGAGGAGGCGACTGACGACCTTGAGGACAATGTCTTTCTTTGGGAGGCGAGACCTTATGAGTTCCCGTTTGATTACTTAAGAATTCCTGAAGATTACTTCGATAAAATCCCGGATGAGCAACCCATTAAGCAAGCACCAACCCAGAACAGTGGTCTTTTCGAGGAAACCAAGGCATCTGGGCGAGGACCAAGTACCAACGCACAAGCGAGCCAGGAAAGGCCACAAGAAAGGTCCTGGACGAGAGTCCACGCAAGCACCCGACAAATCAAGGGACGCGCCCATCAAGCTCAAAGAGGTGTAACCGTCGAAAGTCACCCTCGAGGACCTAGCCGACCAGAGAGAGGCATCCCCAATGACCCAGCGAAGAGGCGTGACTCTTCCAAAAAGGCACCATGAAGGGCCTTGTATATTCATCTAAGCAAGCCGAGGACCCAGGCCCTGACGAAGGCACCAAGGTCCCTACTGAAGAGGCGAGTATATGTGGGCCAAGCAGTGTGACTATAGATGAAGGACCCGGTATTAATGAGACCTGGTGGGCGACATTCAATAGAGGGCCATGGACCTAGAAACCAGCATTTATTGCAAGGGATGGACATGGACATGGGCTGAATCCACCTAGAGACACCAAGGCCGAGAAGACACTTCAAAGGGGCGTGACCAAGGCAAGGCGCCCATTCGGCCAAGGCCATTAATGAGCGCCCTCATCCTATAAATACAAGGCCCCGCCGTCATTTCTCAACATGCAAACGCTTCCAGAGAGATCTTAAGGCATCCTTTTCATCTCTTATGCTTCGGCAAAGCAATTTTCTAGTTCGGGACTCGAATATATGTCATTGTGACGAGATTAGCCTAAAGGCCTTGTATTTTTTCGACGATTCCTTGCACTCAATGGTCATTTTTGAGGCATTTATCAATAATATCCGACATTTGGTCATTCCGACGTGTTGAGTAGCGATTTGGGCAACTTTCAGTTTTTCGGGTCTCTAACACATCACCACCATATCCAATAAACGTACGCTTAACATTCTTTGCATCCAGCTTACTTTTTTCAACAGTAGGTATGTGAACGTATGCAACACATCCAAAAATATGAAGAAAGGACAGATTACCTCCTTGCCACTACAAGCCTCCTCTTGAATCTCATTCCCCAGCGGAGTTAATGGTCCTCGGTTAATCAGGTAGGTAGGAGTGTTAACTGCTTTAGCTCATAACATTTTCGGAAGTCCACACTTCAACCTTATGCTCCTAGCACGCTCGTTCAGAGTTTTGTTCATCTGTTCAGCCACGCCATTATGCTAAGGGGTTCCCTTCAAGGTCTTTTCCATACAAACTCCATTCGATGCAAAGTAGTCCTTGAGCTCTCGAAGCTCATACTCTTCACCATTATCGGATCTCAGACACTTCACTTTAAGACCTTTCTTAGTCTCTACCACGGTTACCATGTTATGAAAACATCAAACGCATCAAACTTATTTTTCAGAAAATAATACCTTCCTAGTGCAGTCGACAATGAAGGTTATGTAATAATATGCTCCACCAGGAGATGTAACAGGTGGTGGCCCCCATAAGTCGCTACAGACCAACTCCATCTTTTGCTTTCTTAGGATCATGCCACCTCTTGAGAAACTGACTTTCTTAGGATCATGCCACCTAGTCTAGGTAGCAGACCCTTCGTGCACAATACCTTCATCCATTTCTCACTCATGTCACGAGACGACAATGCCACAAATCTGCATCTCCTTTCACACTTGCACCAACAATACTTTCTTGGACGTTGCTCGTCATATACAACGTCCCGTCTTTCTTGCCTTCAACTCCTATCATGGATCCCTTGGTTATTTTCCAAGTACTGTGACCGGAGGTTGGACTTTTGATTATCAGGGTTCATAACCCTACGGATTGACCCTTATTTACATAAATGTACTATTTAAGTTTAACTTAAGCATAAGAATTAAAACAACGGACTTCATTATTGAATTAAAGTATTTTCTTTTTTAAATATAGATACTTATATAAAATTGATAGATTGAACAACTGAAATTTTAAATGAAAGAGGATTGACCTACAAACAAACAAATAGGTACTTTATTTGTGAGCCGGTAGTTATAGAACAAAAATAGCCTTCTGGCCCTCCTCCAACGGTGACCGCTTATTAAACAAGCTGACTTTGATTTGAATGCTTCTTCTGTTCAGCAAAATAGAATTGGAATGAACTAATGAGGGTTGAGGCTTGTTCAATTTTCTCTGCCTTACTATGGAAATGCAACGTGTGCTGTTGTTTAATATATACCACGCCGAACGCGGGCGGTATGGAAGATGACGAAATTGTCACATTTTGAAACGATTATTGGTCTTAGCTATTATTCTAAAAATCGGCCTAGGCGGAGGATTTTTACAACACAATCCGATTTTGTTCAAATCGGATGATAAATCGTCAAACACCTTTGACCATCTAGGCGGGGCCTAGGCGGGTCTAGGCGCTAGGCGGCCGAACGGTTGGGCAGGGCCAAGGCGGATCTGGGCGGGTCTAGGCGGCTTCCAGGCGGAAAAATCTGATTTTTTTGTTTGTAAATTTTTAGTAGTTTCATATTTAAATAGTAATTAAATAATTAATTCTTATGAATAAATATAATACACAAATATTAAAAAAATACACAAATATAAAACCGATTAATCTTCAAGGATCCTTTCCGCCCGGCTAGTGCCTAGCGTTTTTTACAACCTTGGTCTCAGCCATTAAGCCGATCAAAAATATATTTAGTTCATGCGACCGGATTTTTCTAATCTGTTGATTTTAGCTTCACAACCGTTCATGGAGATACCTGAAAAAATAAACAATTACATCCTTCTATGCATTTCAATTCCGATGCAAGCTCTGAAGTCAAAGATTTGGTCCTCTGAAGAAGCGTTACTCGTCTTCGGGATCAGAGTGTTACATCCCATTTTGATAAGTGAAACAAATCCAAGAGGTGGCACATGCTATTATCTGCAGTCATTTAGTTTAGTTGTTTTAGATAAGTTTGGTGTCGGTTACAAATTAGCTACAATTCATGTTTTAGTATAAATTAAGTTTGTGTGTCGTTGTAAAGAACTTAAGTTTGAAAATTAAAAGTCATCTTAGCAATTCCGTTTTCATCTTCATCCAATTCTTCGGTCATTTCTAATCAAAATCCTCCTAATTCGCATTTTCTATTTCTAACAACACCCCAACCCGTATCACAGAGTTTTCAGTCACAGTACAAGTTATCGGAGAAAGACGAATTGATTTACTGAGCTAGGGTTCGTGTTGTGGGCCTTTTTTTTACTTTCATTTGTAGATTTTGCTATTGATGGTGATTTTTTATTGCCTATCTAATTACAGGCGGAAGCTGTCACACATGTGAAAATTTAGAGATGCTTCAAGTGGGAAAATGAATGATATATGTTGGAGCGGGGTATAGGGAAATGTTGACGGAAACTGTAAACCTTTTGGCTGATCGTGCCTTTATTACGGTTATGGATTTCAATAGTCATTATTATCCAGTAGATGTAAACATGTGTGAAGAGTTAGTTAGGATTAGTTATCATGTAGATAGTTAGTTATTTTTATTTGTGTGTAAACTGTTTTAGAATGTAACTAAATGAACAAGAAATGTTATCAATCTAAATTTCCGTTTCTCTAAATTCTACTCTCTCTTTCTTTACTTCTTCATCTTTTAATTTTCAACGCTATTTGGCAAGTGGATCATATCATTTGGTACACATCATTGAGAGCACAAACATCAAATGTCGCCAAAAACGAGAACTACTACAGCTAGGGTCGTCTCAAGGCTCACGGGGCCTGAAGTGAAACACAAAAAATGGGCCTTTTTTAGTTTTCGTCACATAATGATAAACATTCAAGGCACTCTTATTTTACAAACTAGCACATACTTTCTTCTTTGGCTATCAACCGCTTCAGAATCCCTTCTTTAACCAATTCTATCAGCTGCTTGAGTTCCTCTTGTACCTTTCCTCGACATCGATTCTCACTTTCTCCATCTATAAACAACGCCGTCATTTACAATGTCAAATTCATCCAGTCCAACAGAAAATCTTAACAATTGAAAAAAACAAAGCACTTACTTATTGAAAGACAAGTATATGGTTGTCCTGCTACTGCTGTTGCACACTATCAGCAGCAAATCCTTGACAAGTGGCAAGGCCATCCTCTAATCCAGCAAGCAAATCACAGCAGTAACTAACCAATTTCATCATCAACGCCATTCTACTAAATAATACATTCGACATAAAAAAAGGGAAAAGTACAAAAATGGGTATCGAATTACTACATGTTTCCAAATTCATGTCCGAACTATTAAAATTTCCAAAAGAGGTTCGAACTATATAATTTTTTTCCAAAATAGGGTAAAAGTACAGGAGTCCAACAGAATTATAAACACTGTTAACGGCGTTTATAACTCCGTTAAATTATTTATGTTTCTATTAATTTACATTTATTTATCAATTAACATTTGAAAATATTCATAACTAAATTAACTTTATTTAATTTTTTTATCACAAGTTTAGGCAGCTTGCAAATAAATTATTTACAAAATTTTAACACATGTGCTTTTTTTTTGAAATGAAAATATTTTGAAGTAATCATTATCAACGTAATCAAGTAGGAAAACCTTGCTGTTGACGGTTCTCATTTCACAAGAACTATACACAGCATAGCACAATTAACTCAGCATCGACCATGAGCAACACATTTTAGCTTACCAGTTCAATCTCCTTATGAATGCACTTTCACAACATCATAACGGTTTATCGCAAGCCTAACATAATCCAATCAATTCAGCAGCTCCGAATTCGGATTTCGGATCTCTCTCAATCACCACACCCGTAATAGTAACATAAACAACCTTCTATAAGTTGTAATCCTCCCTCGAACCCTGACCAGTGACCACCACACCAATCCAAATTGCTGCCGCGAACATCCTATGGGCTTCATCTTGAGAAGTAACCAGATGTGTAAGCTAATTGAGCCAGCCGCCAATCCGAACTGCCGCCGCGACCGTGCCTAGGGTTTCGGCTCGAGAAACCTGGACTCCTTTTACAGAGAAAATGGGTTGGGTCTGAGTATGTGAGACGGAGCGCTTCTGAGTGAGCGAGTTGAGGTCGAAAGCTAAGAGCTTTACGTGCGGTGGATGGGCGGAGGGAGAGGCCGGAGACGGCGTAAATTTTTTTTTAATTTTAGTTATGAATATTTTCAAATGTTAATTGATAAATAAATGTAAATTAACAGAAAAAGTAATAATTTAACGGAGTTATAAACGTCGCTAACGGTGTTTATAATTTCGTTAGATTCCATAACTTTTACTCCATTTTGGAAAAAATTTATATACTTCGCACCTCTTTTGGAAATTTTGATAGTTCAGACATGAATTTGGAAACATGTGGTAGTTCGATACCCCTTTTTGTACTTTTCCCTAAAAAAACCAATAAAATGCAATTAGAATTGAGGAATATGAAAAGATGAAAATGAGATTATGGTGAAATTAAGAATTGCGAAGTTACAAACTCCCGTGTGAGAATTGAGAATCGATCGAAGACACAGCTTTAGTCAAATTTCCGAATACTTGTTTTGTAATCGATCGAAGACGAAGCTTTAGTCAATTAGTCGTACTTGTGGAATTGCGAATCTTGTTCCGTGTCGATAGAGTTGGGGATTGCTGAATTCCAACAGACACAGTTTTGTGTCGTGAGTATATTTTGTTTCTCGTTATTTTACATGTTTATTTTATTTTCTTTTTTTATAAAGAAAGAAATCCACCCAAATGTGGTCTCAAGCAGCATCCTTATCAGCTTCACATTTGGGCGGGTCTAACTACAGTCGATGCAATAGCGACACTTACTACTGTTGTATCAGAACTGTCGACAAAGAACTAAAGCCATGAAACAAAGACAGAGGAAAAACTTGCTAAGAATTTTGAAAAGGTGTTCAAACTCCGTGATTGAGAGTAGGGGTGGGCGCGGTGCGGTGCGGTTTAAGAGTAAACCCGCACCGCACCACATTAACTAGTTTGTAAATTTTGCAAACCGCACCTGAAAAATTAAAACCATATATGTGGTGCATCACTTTATGCGGTGCGATTTGGTTCAAAACCCGATTTTCAAAGTTGACAAAAAAATTGAAGTTGCACAGTAGAAAGTAGAGACTTTATTTTTTTATAAAGATAAATTAAAGCCAAAACTTGAAGAGATTGAAAGCAAAGTTTGGAGTCACCACAGTGATGAAATTCAGAAAAGAGACGAAGGTCTAACCTAAGTAACCATCAACAAGAAATAACAAACCATAAATATCAGGAAGTAACCTAACATAGAGGATTATCAAAACCCTAAACAACAATATCTACATAAGAGTCAACCAAAATCCAATTAATTTTTGAAATAAAAACTTACGATTGCGTAATTCAAGAACGAAGATAAGACCAAAGGATAACGATCGAGACTGTTGTGGCTTTGCAGCTAAGGGAAAATGAAGATTTGATGTGCAGCTGTGACGAAGACCGAACGAGGAAGAGAAAGAGAAACGACGGAACTACTAACGAGCAAAAATTGAAATCAATCACGACTTAATTTTAAATTGGCTTTGGCCTTAAATTAATTTTTTTGTTATTTTTTTATAATAACTTTAAATTTCTAATTATTTAATTATTTGTGCGGTGCGGTTTAAAACGGATGGTTTGAGATAGGGAACCACTTCCGCACCGCTATATTCGGCTGCGGTGCAGTTTTTAACAAATTTGTTTTTGTCCAAAGCGGCGCGGTTAACCAAACACACATTTGTGGTGCGATGCGGACGGATTTTAAATTCGGACCGGTTTTTTCCCACCCCCTAAGTAAGGGAGGGCATCCGTAGTAAGAGAGCAATGGGCAATGAGCAATAAGCAAAAATAGCATTTATCAATTAAAGTCATGTAGCAAGCAGAGCTAAAGGCAATGAGCAAAAAAAGGCTCTTTGCTCTATATATTTTAACGCAACAAAGAGCTATGAGCAAAAATAGCAACCTCACTATATTTTATTATGGATCAGTGAAAGTAAAAACCAATACTCATAACTATTCAATTATCCGGCATTATCACTTCTGTTATTTCTTTTTCTTTTTTTGTTCCAAGATTCTTTAATTTTTCTGATTTTTTATTTTAAAATATTTTATTTTTATTTTTTGAGTTTGAATTTGAATAGTTCGATGTCCATTTAACGTTCATTTTATGACATTTCTGATTTTTATTTCTTTCAAAACCAACAAAAAGTAGGTTTTATTCTCTCTATCTTGATATATGCATTCGGGGCCCATTTATTGCTTTCTTTTCCAATACCCTCTTCATTATTGCTCACCTATCAAGCAAAGATTTTTACTTTTTTTTCTCACTTGCTGCATGAGAGCAATAAGCAATAAAGTCTCTCAATTATTGCTTATTGCTCTCATTAGTGTGGATGCCCAATGTGAGCATGTGATTTAGCCAAAAGCGAATTGCATGTAATTGATTAAATGACAGCGTTTTGACGATATGAAAGTGAAACTCAAAGCCGTATGAAAACGATGCCTTTTTAGGGCTAGTAGTATTTCGGTGCACAATCTTTTCAATTTAATGGTTTGAAATTATTTGACGATTAAAATTCAAATAAAATCTCGTTTATATAGTAAAGGGAGTGCGGTTCAGGTAAAAATCACGATTATACATGAAAACTAAAAACTTGGAATGATCAGAGTTACACGTGTCCAATTTCGTCGAAATCTTGTATATAACACGTAGGGCATTATTGTCATTCCACGTATCCCGGATTTCAATTCATTGTGATCAGACTTAACTTGGAATGATCAGAGTTAACTTGAAATGATCAGACATAATGATCAGACTTAACTTGAAATGATCAGACTAAACTTGGAATGATCAGACTTAACTTGGAATGATTAGACTTAACTTGGAATGATTAGACTTAACTAGGAATGATTAGACTTAACTTGGAATGATCAAACTTAACTTGGAATGATCAAACTTAACTTGGAATGATCAGACTTAAATTTGAATGATCACACTTAACTAGGAATGATCAGACTTAACTTGGAATGATTAGACTTAACTTAGAATGATCAAACTTAAAATGATTAGACTTAACTTAGACAGATCAGACTTAACGTGTAATGATCTGACTTAACTTAGAATGATCTAATTTAACTTGGAATTATGAGACTTAACTAGGAATGATCAGACGTAACTTGGAATGATCAAACTTAACTTAGAATGATCAGACATAACTAGGAATGACAAGACTTAACTTGGAATGATCAGACTTAACTTGGTAATGATCAGACTTAAATTAGTAATGTCCAGACTTAAAACACACTTAAATTGATATCTAGACTTAAATTAGTAATGTCGAGACTTAAAAACACACTTTAATTGATATTCAGACTTAAATTGGTAATGATCAAACTTACATTGATAATATCTATACTTAAATTGGTAATGATCAGACTTAACTTGGTAATGATTAGACTTAACTTGGTAATGATCGGACTTAATTTGGTAATGATCAGACTTAAATTGATAATGTCCAGAGTTAAAAACAAAGACTCAATACTGTCCACAGTTAAATTGGTAATGATCAGACTTAACTTGGTAATGATCAGACTTAAATTAGTAATGTCCAGACTTAAAAACATTCTCAATGTTGTCCAGACTTAAAACACACTTCAATTGATATCCATATTTAAATTAGTAATGTCTAGACTTAAAAACACACTTAAATTGATATCCAAACTTAAATTAGTAATGTCTAGACTTAAAAACAAACTCAAATTGATATACAGACTTAAATTGGTAAGGATAAGATTTAAATTGATAATGTCTAGACTTAAATTGGTAATGAACAGACTTAATTTGGTAATGATTTAAAAACAGACTTACACAATAAAATCCAGACTTAACTTATGCATCTGTTAAGTCTGGGTAATTTTTAGGACGTTTAAATCCTCGCATCTGTTATGTATTTTTAAATAAGTCCATTTTAATTTTTTTTTATTTATAAAAAGCGCCCCGAATTATGATTAGTCGAAAGATACACGTGACAATATTTAATTGAATTTTTATTATTGAATTCGAATCAAATAAAAATTAGTACAATAAAATTTCAAGTTAAATTAAGTTCAAAAGAACCGTCCCTAAAAGCCGAATGAAACGGTGCAGTTTTAGGGCGGGTACTATTTCGGTGCACATTCTTTATCAATTTAATGGTTGAAATTATTTTCACGATTATAATTCAAATAAAATATCGTTTGTATGGTAAAATGATATTAAAGGCTTTCTGACTTTTCGGGTTTTTACAAATATTAAAAATTAAATCCTTTCCTGAACAATCACCGCGAGGAATGCGGACAGCCTCATGGTAGTCGACACTCCGTTCAATTCTCCTGCTCGTCTAGGCCCAGACGTCCGACGAATGTACTCGTCTACTATTCATGTAGATCGGGTTGATTTTGAGTTGAAAGGGATTCAAAATTGATCGACGTCCAATGGTTCGATTAGCGGAGATTATGTTTGGGAGAAGGTTGATTTGATGAGCCGGAGACCAACGAATATTTGTATGTCGGTGATTGATAAGGTATTATAGCTGGAACAAAATAGCTGGCAATCACTTTTAGTTGCATCTGCATGCTTAATTTGTGTACCAATTTCTCTTCCTTTACAAGCTCAATAATTTTTGAAGTGGACATTGAGGTGTTTTCTTTTAGCGTTTAGGGTTTATCATTTCTTCCTTGTATTTATTCCAATGTTTCAAGTATGAGTCATTCTGCATCAATTAATTTGATTAAAACTAGAAACTATGTAAGAATTATTTTTCTCATTCGGCTACATAACTGTCTGATAGTTGTCTTCCTGAGAAACTGCTTATTTGTAGTATCATATGGCTTTATGTTCTTTCTACTAATTAAATTGCATAGAAACTGAAAAAAAAGGGTACTGAAAACTGTTAACCTCATTTGTCCATTTTCTGAGACATCCAATAAATAGCTAGCAAAGATAACCAACCATCACTTGAATTTGTCTTGTTTTGACTATTGACATGAGTTTACGGTGGAAGTTTCATCTATTTGCTAGTGGTTCGACCCACAATTTTCTCCAAACCAGGGTAGCGCGACTAGCCGGGCTGACCATATACCCATCCAAAAAACTCAATGTAACTATTGGAAACGGAGATGAGTAACAATGCAAAGGTCTCTGCCGGCAGGGTAGCGCATAAGGTTCGGAAACTCTGTTTTCATAGTGCATTTTCACCAGCTTCCCATCTACGGCCGTGCTGCCCAGTGGCTAGTAAAGTTAGGAGCATTGTTCGAGGAGCATTGTAGTTTTTGAAGTTGTTTTTGTGCTTTATTAAGCTGCGAATAATTTGACTTCTCCCTTGTTGGGAACATATACCGCATTTTTCGTGCCGATAGGAAGTTTTTTAAAAGTCATGTTTAAATAGTATGCTTCAAATATTATAATTATGCGCTTTGAATATGTTCTCGCATGCTCATGTTTGCTTGTAACATTGTTCCTATAAGCAGTTAATGGAGCAGAAGATTTCAAAAAGGGAGGAAGGTATTGCTATCTGAACCTAAATATACTTTTTTTGATTTGACTTATATTTTGTTTTGTAGTTTAGAAGGTGATACACAGTGCATTTTGCTTTGCAGAAGAAGCTATTCAAAGATCTAAAGCATTAGAAGAAGATTCAACAGATACCTTGAGGTTTGCCATTTCGGTGTCAGCTTCGAATTCATGGAAATGTATGATTTTTTTGCTGGAGGGGCATCTAGTTGACATAGTAGTCTAAATTCTTTAAGCATTGTGGGTTTCACGTGTTGTTTCGCATTGTATAATTATGCACGTGTATGCAAAACATTGGTTGACACTACATATATGTTGTTCATTATGATATGATTCGTACATTTGAGGGTGGATTTTCTCTGGCATTATTTTTTTTGGAAAGTCTCTAGGGAAGAATATTTGAAGAAAAGGGAGCAAAAGAAATTGGATGAGTTGAGGTAGATATTTCATCCCCGGTTATAATTCAAGAAGATGGTTTGTGTATAGCACGCAGACAGGGATGTGTTGAAAAATGACGCACATGATATTTCTGATTCTCTCATAGACGCAATGGAAGATGAAATGTATCTATTTGAGGGGCTAAAGCTAACTGAAGCAGAGGTATGTGAATTAAGGTAAAGGATGAATCGCTTCTCTCTCTCTGATCTGTTCCATACATGTTTGCCTGCTGTTTTGACTCCAAACGCACATAAACATAACTTCATTTTCAAAATTGTATTTTTATATTTGTTTTACAATTTTACTTATTCTTGAGGTTTTTTCTTCTTCTTCCAAATATCATTCTCTGATTCATCTTAGATAAGCTTCATAACTATATCATTAACGTTGTCTATTGCATCTTAGATTAGCTTAATAACTATATCATATGGCTGGCCAATCTAAATTAAATTTATCTGAACATTGTTTGGACTTAATCCGAGTTTAGGTTACTGCAATAAAGTTGCATTCATATGAAATACAACTCTTTTGAAAGTAGCTGAGGCTTTACTTCATGGAGTTTGCATACTAATTCCATTTTGTTTAAAATATGACATAAAAGATGTGAAATTTGCAACTGTTATCAAGCTGTTACCTAATGCAACATCATTGACTTGCCATTTTGATCTTTTATTGTTTTCTCAAGTTCTGTTTTGCCATATTTTTAGTCTTTTGTGCATTTCATGTCTTTGCATATCTATTCATATTTAGCATAAGGAAGCTGCTAAGCTTTTAGTAGATTCTCTTTTATTCTGCACCATAACTCATAAACTTGATGAGCATTCTTTGAAACATCAATCAATTGGAGAAGTTGCATGAAGTGCGAGTCAATATATTCCTCGCCTGCTGTTATTATATTTCAGAGTTGCCATTCCACGATAGCTATCCAATTTCTTTCTCTTGGAAATTTGGGTCATATTGATGCCTTGGTTTTCCATATCATCTTAAAATTCAGTGTTGTCTATGTTAATTTACAGTAGTTAAACAACTGGGTGCTCCGTACATAGATTTTAGTATAGTGCGGTTTTCTTTCCAAGAATGCCCTCTAATAATGAAGTTCACATTATTTTCTTTTCTTTTTCCTTGGAAAGGTGATACTGAAGATGTGGTAGCATTGAAAGCCTGTACTCGGCTATTAGCATAGTCAAAATACTTAACCTGTCATCGTTTTGCCGAGCTGATTAAAAAAATCGATGTTTTTGGAATTTTATTCACAGGTACAAGAAAGATATACTTGAGCTGGCAGAGAAGCGGTCCAAAGAAGAAGATGACATAAATGAGGTATGACATACTGACCTCTTTAGAGGAGCTTGATTGACCTTCTTTGACACTCTTATGTGTGTTCCTATACGATTGTAACTGCATTCCCCTGAGTTTAGTAGTTCTGGGTTCCAAATTTTAATTAAGTATCTAGCACCGAAAGAAATTGCGACTATGTGGTTGGCAGTGGCTTTATGGCACTTGTTTGATTGACAATAATTTTCTTTTGTAGTTATTTTTAAGGCATATTACTTCACTTGACTTTTAGATTTCCATCTAAAAAATATCAATGCAGTATAGAGTGCCTGAAGCGTACGATGTAGATGGTGGTGTCAATGCAAAGTTAAAGCATACCTCACTTTACCTAATTGCATGTCCAGGTTAGTTTTTGAAGACTAGATTGATTTTTTTATCAAAGAGTCAGTGATGGAAGGGGACAACATATGTATTTATTTTACCTTAGTTCTCCTTAGAAATAGATGTCTGTTGTAGTAAGTTTTTTCTTCTCGATCTCTAAACAATATCGCATGTCGTGCAATTTGCATGTTTTATAATGACTTTCCGTCTGAGTTACTTGAGAATTCAAAGAAATCAGAGCTTGAGAAGCTCCAAGTATGCACTTTAGTTTCTTTTGGCATTTTCTGTATTTGTTGGCTCATTTATACTCCATTCTCGTGTGGTGATTGACTATGAATGTTCTGTATCAGAAAGATTTATTGTAAACCATCTCCTCCCCGCCATGGGACATATATATAGATACTGTTTCTAGAAATTTACCCTCTTTTCAATCTAAGCGAATGGTGCTCATTTAATAGAAATTCGCCATCCTGATGCTTTAATCCTGGGCACTAACCATTGACATTATTTTATTTTGTTTCAGGCAGACCGGAAAACTTTACCTATATATCCCTGTAGAGAGCAATTGCTCCGAGCTGTCGAAGAGCACCAGGTTTGTGTAATGTTAGGCACCAGGTTTGTTCCTAGCATGCATGCATTGACATTCGATGCTAGATCATAAGTTTTTTTATCTAAATTATATTAAATGGAATGAATACTGCCACAATGATGAAGAGACGCTCGAAAACAACGATCAACGAGATGAGGATGATAGGGAAAAAAGACATCGACCCACCGTAGAATGTTATTTGAAGAATCAAGTGGAAGATGAATCACAAAAAAACACATTTCCAAGAGAAGGCTCTAACTTTCATGAGAACGTTGGATTTGATGATGAAGAAACGTTGGAAAGTGTACTTGGGTGACTTGTGGAAGGAGTGGGCACTGGCTATAGAAAATAACAAGGAAATTGGTGATTTCTCAAACTCTGAACATAACAACTCGAGTAAAAAACCAACTGAAGATTGTGAACATTCACTCATCCTAAGAGATGATATTGGCTATGTTTGTCGTACATGCTGAGTAGTTCAAAAGGACATTCAAGACATTTGAATTTCAATACAAGGTTCTAAAGTCTAAATAAACCTATAAATATGAGTCACGATCTAACGATAACAAGGAACCTTTAAAATTCACTGCAAATTTTAATGAGCTGCTTGAAAATAATGTTTTACCTTGTTTCTCTACGCATATTCGGCATGAAAAAACAAATAAGATTGCACCAAGATGAGGGTTTCAATTTCTTAGCTGGAAATCTGATTTCTGATAAACCAAGTGGGTGCATCTTGGCTCATGCTCTAGGATCAAGATATACCTTTGTGGTAATCAATTTCATCGAGAGTTTCATGGCAACATATATTGATGTGAGGCCTCTTATTGTTTTCCCAATGGGTACCTTGGCTACATGGAAAAATGAAATTTTAAAATTGCAAATTAAAGATAATCCTTTTTATGATCTTTACTCCAATAGGGTTGAAGGTATGAGTCATCAATTGCAAGTGTTAAGAAAGTGGATGAAACGAATGAGTATCCTCTTTTTGGGATATATGCAATTCTCTTCTATTGTGAGTAGAGGTGGCAACAATGAAGCTATAACTTTATGTCAAATTATTTTGTTTATAGTACCTTCACTTCTTATATTCGATGAAGGGCACACTCCTAGAAACAAGGACACATAAGTTTTTAACTCTATATTAAGAGTACAAACGCTTAGAAGGTTGTTCTTTCGAAGACTCTTTTTCAAAACCACGTGCACAATGTGTTTAACATCTTGGACCTTGTCCATCCAAAGATCCTTCATTTAGATACTTCCAAAATATTAGCTAAGCAAGTTATGAGCAGAGTCGCGAGGGGAAGTGTGAAGAGAATGAATAACAGAAATGTTGCTTCTTTTAATGAGTTGGTTTAGCAAACCTAGTAGAGTGAGGATTTAAATATTAATCTCCAAGTGTTTAATGATTTACGAGAGATGACAAAGAACATCTTACATTATTATAAGGGCGATTTCCTGGATGATTCACCGGGACTCAAAGATTTTACTGTGAACCTTAATCTAAATGTGAGGCAGAAGACTAAGTCAAAACAGTTGAAATGATTTGGTTCATTTTTAAGGGTAGTTCAGTAGGGAGTGCAATCTATGTACATCTCAAATTGAAACAGTACTTGGAACATGTTCAAAGGTAATGGAGAGAAACAATTGATGGACTGATTAAAGAACTAGACATAATGGAAGGGGTTAAAGCTGTGTTGCTCCCGAATGTCCTCAAACGGTGTTAGATCAGAGATGAAAAGTTGTTATTTTTTGGCCAATGCCTCTTGCCTCTAAAGTTCTTATAGAGTAATGTAATGAACAAGAGCCTTGGTCGAGAGATTTTTATGATCCCTGCTAAATCAAGTGCTTAGATCCCAGGAAAAACATAGCTTTTGTCCCTCTCTTTATGTTAGCTTCTTTAATCAATCCAACAATAGTGTCGTCGTTGAAAGATGTTTGTTTTTTCATTACCTTGAACATGATCCAAATATTGTTTATAGTCTGGATGTACATGGATTGGACTCTCTACTGAACTTCTCTTTAAAACTAAAATCAAATCTTTTCAGCTTTTTGATCCCAGTCTTCTGCCTCACATTTAGATTAAGTTTCACAGTAAAATTTTTGAGTTCCGACAAATCATCCAGGAAATCGCCCTTATAATAACGTAGGACGTTATTTGACTTTTTTTCGTAATTCATTGATATGGAGTTTAATATTCAAATCTTTACTCTACATGGTTTGCTCAACCAAATCGTAAAGAGAAGCAACCTGTCATTAATTCTATTCACACTTTCTATCGCGACTCCGCTCATAATTCGCTTAGCTACTGTTTTGGGAGTATCTAATTGAAGTAACTTTGGATGGACATTGTCCAAAATGGTAGACACCTCCTGTACATGGTTTTTATAAAGAATCTGCGAAAGAACAACCTTTCAGGGAGTTTCTACTCTTGATATGGCGTTAACAACTTCTGTGTACATGTTTCTGTGATCATGCCCTTCATTGAGTATAAGTAGTGAAGGTGCTTTGACAAAATATCTTGACACAAAGTTATAACTTCATTGTTTTCCACCTCCACTCACAATAGAAGAGAACTGTATGTATCCTAAAAGAGAATACTCTTTTGCTTCACCCAATTTCTTAACACTTCCTGTTGCTGACTCATACATTCAGCACTAGCAATGTAAAGATCATAAAGAGGAATATCTTCAATTTTCCATTTTAAAAACTCTTTTTTTCAAGTAGCCGAGATACCCTTTGGGAGAACAATAAGAAGCCTCGCATTAGGATATGTTGCCATGAAACTCTGGATGAAACTAATAATCATAAAGATTTTTATTGATCCTGGTGCATGATCTAATACGCACCCACTTGGTTCATCAGAAATCAGATTCCTAGCTAAGAAATTAAAAACCTCAACTTGGTGCAATCTCATTTGTTTTGCATGCCGAGAATGAGCAAAGAACCCATGTAAAACTCTATTTCCAAGCAACTCTATTGAATTTGAAATGAATTTATAAAATTCCTTGTTTCCTTTAGATCGTGACTCATAATTGTAGGTTTGTGTAGGATCTGGAATCCTATATTGAAGTTCAAATATGTTCTAAATGTCCTTTTGAACTATTCCGCACCGCATATATGACATACATAGCCAATATCATCTCTTAGGATGCGATTTCTCACAGTCTTCAGTTGGTTCTTTACTTGAGTTGTTATATTCAGAGTTGTCAAAATCAGTAGTTTCCTTGCTATATTATATTGCCAATCCCCACTCCTCCCCACATGTCATCCAGCCAATTTTCCAATGTTTCCTCATCATCAAATGCAATGTTCTCATCAAAGTTAGAACCTTCTCCAGAAATGATTTTTTTTGTGATTCATCTTCCACTTATTCTTCACATAACATTCTGCTGTGAGTTGAGGTCTCTTTTCATTATCATCATCTCCTTGATCATTGTTCCCAAGCGTCTTGTTGTGATTGTGGCTGTCTTCATTCCATTTAATATCATCCATCACTGCATTTTGGATTCTCTTCTCTTAGATTTTTTTTTCAAATGCCCCATCGTCAATCCCATTTAAATCATCCAGATCCGGAACTTGTGATCTAGTATCATCCATCACTGCATGCATGGTATTCTTCTCATTTCGGATTCTATTCTCTTGGATTTGCACTCCAATACAAATTATCCAGATTGAGATCCGGAACTTGTGATCTAGTGTCTCTTCGTCACTCCAATACAAATCATCTAGATTCAGATCATGTGGTCTACTAGCATCCATCATTACATGCATGGCACTCTTCTCTCGGATTCTCTTCTCTCAAAATTGCTGTCAAGTGTCTCTTCGTCATTTTGGATTCTCTTCTCTCGGATTTGGTGTCAAGTGTCTCTTCGCCACTCCAATTTAAATCATATAGATTCAAAACTTGTGCTCTAGTATAATCCAGCATTACATGCATGACACTCTTCCCCTTGTTTTTGGATTCTCCTCTCTTAGATTTGACTGTAGTTAGGACCAGTGCTCTTCGACTAGTATGCCCCATGCAGAGCAGTCAGATGAAGAAATAATGCGAGATAGAATGGAGAGAGAACAGTTAGAGAGAGTGGGAAACTTTATTCAGAAGTCTGAAACTTTTCTTAAGATCCTATCTCCCTTCCATGTTCTGCTTTATTCAGAAGTTCGGTTCTTCCAATGCCATTAAAATATATTGCTTTTTGTTCGAAGAGCATTGCAGTTTTTGAAGTTGTTTTTGTGCTTTATTCAGCTGGCAATGGTTTCCCTTTATCGGACTTGTCCCCTGTTGGGAACATATACCGCATTTTTCCATGCAAATAGGGAGTTTTTCAAGGGTTATGTTTAAATTGTATGATTCGAATATTATCATTATGTGCTTTGAATATGTTCTCTCGCATGCTCATGTTTGCTTGTAACATTGTTCTTATAAACAGTTAATGGAGCAGAAGATTTCAAAAAGAGAGAAAGGTATTGCTATCTGAACCTAAATATACTTTTTCTGATTTGCCTTATATTTCCTTTTGTAGTTTAGAAGGTGATACCCAGTGCATTTTGCTTTGAAGAAGAAGCTATTCAAAGATCTAAAGCATTAGAAGAAGATTCAACAGATACCTTGAGGTTTGCCATTTCGGTGTCAGCTTCGAATTCATGGAAATGCATGAGTTTTGTCGGAGGCATCTAGTTGACATAGGAGTCTTAATTCTTTTGGCGCCTCTATTACCAGTCCATAGTCCGCGGGTTTGACTTTTTGTTTCGCATTGTATAATTATGCACGTGTATGCAAAACTTTGGCTGACACTGCATATATGCTGTCCATTATGATATGATACCTCTAGGCAAGAATATTTGAAGAAAAGGGAGCAAAAGAAATTGGATGAGTTGAGGTAGATATTTCATCCTCGGTTATAATTCAAGAAGATGGTTTGTGTTTATCATCCAAATGGGGATGTGTTGCAAAATGACGCTGATGATATTTCCTATTCTCTCAGAGATGCAATAGAAGATGAAATGTATCTATTTGAATTTTGAAGGGCTAAAGCTAACTGAAGCAGAGCTATGTGAATTCAGGTAAAGGATACATCGCTTCTCTCTCTGATCTGTTCCATACATGTCTGCATGCTGTTTTGACTCCAAACGCACATAAACATAACATCATTTTCAAAGATCAGTTTTCAAAAGTGTCTTTGTATTTGATTTACAATTTTACTCATTCTGTTCTGCCATGTTATAGTCTGTTGTGCATTTCATGTCTTTGCATATTTTTAATATTTAGGTTCAAGGAAGCTGCTAAGCTTCTAGTTGGGGTTTCATATCGTGTTAGATTCTCTTTTTTTCTGCACCAGAACTCATAAAATGGACGAACATTCTTTGAAACATCAATTAATAGGCAAAGTTGCATGAAGAGCAAGTCAATATATTCCTCGCCTGCCGTTATTATATTTCAGACTTACCATTCCAAGATAACTATCCAATTTCTTTCTCTTGGAAATTGGGGTCATATTCACGCCTTGGTTTGTCATATCTTCTTCAAATTCAGTCTGCATTTATATTTGTATTGAATCAAATAGAACCCTAATCGGAAAAAAAACTTTTGGTCTTCACGCTGCTTTAGATTTCATTGCATCTTATCGAAGTCTTCACCGTGTTTCTGCAATACTGTTTGCACTGTCGATGGATGCTTTCGCCTATTTTGGTCGTTCACTCTTAGCAGGAGGTTTCTACCATGTTTTCTGTTGCTTCAGGAATTAGGTATGACCTCTTCGATACACACCTGAATCGTTTCTGTGGAGTATGGGCTACCTTAGTTTCTTAATTTGATTCACCACGCAATTCTTATCTTTATCAGCTCTCCTGCTTCCTTCGCGGTTCTCCTCTGATCTCTGAAACTACTCCTATTTCTTTCTCCCAAATCGATCAGATTTCAGTGTAGCTTATTGTCTTCCAAAATCTCTTGCAGGTGATTGTCTCCCAAATCGACCAGATGGTGATGTTTTTGTCTTTTCCTTGGAGGACATGACATTATTCTTTGTCTTATAATCTTGAAAAGCTCTTGTCAATCGAGTACAAGTTAGGTAATGTTTACCATCAATTCTTCTGATAGGTTGTTCTTCTTTTACTTTTGAAAACTAGTTAGTTTGTAAAATATTATAAGTTTTGATAAGAAAATGAAGTTTCGGGGAACAATGGACTTTTTTTTATAGAAGGTAAGTCATATTTTTTGAACATTACTATTATCATCTCAGAATGATCTCGTCGATTTTGCAGCCTATATTCGACATGCTTGGCTATGGAAGTCCCATAGCATCTATGCATTTAGGAAGGTACTAGCTGTCCGTTAGTGTTGGTGTTGGTGCATTAAGTTATTTGACCTAAGTAGAGACGTTCTTTTATATTTCAGGCGTGCTCTAGTATCTTCTAAGAGAAAAGATTCAAAGAAAGTATGCACTACTAATCTTGATTGAGATGCTCTACTTATCAAGTCTGGCTCCGGCCAAATGTGGAAGGTATTGACTTCAGAATGGAGCGTTTAAGTTTCTTACAACTTGTGCATTCATGTTCGCTGAACTCTCATATACATTATCATTGACTACTTTAATCACCGACTTATACTCTCAGACTGATGGTGGATCCACTAGAAGTTGATATTCAAGAATCACCTCACGGAAGCTTTACAAAGGTCTTGTCACTTACTTTTCTCTATGGCTTTTAAGTGTTCACATGTCTGAGGGCTTGTTCCCGTGGATTTTTTTTAAGTAACTCAATTCATGCATGGATGAAGCATGTCCACGTTTATACAAGAAACATCATGAAAGTTGTAATTTTTTAAAAGTAACAAACCTATTGACTTTGTTTATTTTGTCAGTTTCAATGTTTCTATATTAGACTTATTTGGCCCTCCATTGGTGGCTATATATTTTCCTTAATTGTGGAAAGGGTGGTATTTCAATCCCTATTTATGATGTAAATATAAACGCTCAATTCTCTGAAGCAATGTTGAATGATTTTCTGTCATTTGTGGCATGTTAGCCTGCTTTCAAGAATTACACCATCCATTGTATTTGTAATGAGTTATACTCAAGTTTTCCCTTAATCCGATTACCCCAATTAGACCAATTAGGTCAAGTTTCGGAAATTGTTCAATTGTGCAAAATCTTGTAAAGTACTGAAAGTAAGAACACAAGACGTTTTACAAGCTTCAGGTAAACCCTACTACTTGGAGCCTCAGTTGGGGAGGCTCGCCAAACGTTCCACTATAATCCCCAAAGAGTTTGCACAATTACAAGTTTCCTAAACCAAGCCAATAAGCCAATGACCAACTGTCAACCTAATTGGAAAACTAGACACGAACGAATGTTGTAAACCGAGACTTCCCTGAATGAGAAGAGTCGAGCGCCGTCGTGGATGGCCGAAGTCAGTAAACCGGTCCTCCACCGCAAGTCGCAGTTGCGCCTTGATTAGTAGAAGAGTCTTCGAGCAGCAATAGCTATACTCCGAAGTGCGCCAAGACGAATCGATCCTTTCTAGCAAGCTCTCGAGTACGATCGCTCCAAAAATTGCTCTGATTGTTCTCTGGTATTCGAATTCGATTCGGTGCCCTAAATCCCAAATTGGTCGAGCTTATATGCAGCTGAAGGAGACGAGGAAAACGACGACGTAGGCTCAAACTCAGTCCGCGTTCGCGCTCGTCCAAACGACAGCGTTCCAATTAAGAGGACTTAATGAAATTCTACGTTGAGCTCAAACTGGACTCTCCCGCTTTCTCTTAAACGGCGTCACTCCACTTGTAACCGAAATAACAGTTTTTGCCTCCAGAACGAAACTCCACCGTTTTGGTCTTCAGTAGCTCAGCTCCTGCATCTTCTCCAAGCTGGATCAGCTGCTTCTTCTGGTCTTCAAGGCTGAACCTGCATGCCTAAAAGCTATATACAAGATCCTCTAAGGGATGATCCTAGTCTACGACTCATTGGCTTGGTAAACTAACCTAAGGAAGCACAAATGGAGGATTAGAAACCTCACAATTTGCCCTCATAATACTACTTTGTGCAAGAACTCTTTTAAGGATTAATTCTATGGAACATTGAGCGAAACCTCATCCCAATCATCATTGGCTCAGCCTCACACCCTTAAGGAACATCCAGGATGTGCAGGCTCTTCCTGCAAAACAAAAACTTGTCACTATGCACTATCTTAGTGTCAAAATCTGCAGGGTTAGTCTCTCCCAAAATCTTCTTGATAATGATCTGCTTAGATTCAACCATATCTCTGATAAAATGGAACATAACATCTATATGTTTAGTTCTCTCATGGTAAACTGGATCCTTACATAGATACAAAGCACTTTGACTATCCATAAGCAAGATAGGCACACATGATCTACCCTGAATTTCCTTTACAATTCCCTTAAGCCATATTGCTTCCTTAACAGCCTCAATTGCAGCAATGTACTCTGCCTCAGTGGAGGAGAGAGCAACAATTGACTGCAACTGGGACTTCTAACTAATGAATTTGAAATGCTTTAAAGCGCACTAGGAGAAAGACCCTATACTTTCTACAAGTCGTATCTCACGGATTTTCTACCCTTTTCGTAAAATTTTCCGCTAATTGAATACAAAGCAGCAAGGGGTACGGGAAGCAGGCACGATCTAACTTCGGACAATCGAGACGAAAGGAAAGCTCTGTGGCACCAAAAACAATTTCCGTCTGGCACAGGTCCTGATTCCGTCCACTTCATGTTGCCGTGACGCCGTCTTTATGTACAGTTAGGAACTGCCGCTGAATTCCAAGTCTCATGCACGGTTTTGAATGAGAGAAAGAAGTGAGGAATCCTCTTTTCGACTCTGACTCTCCCACTCCCGTCGTTGCTTTTCTTTCTGTTACTTCAAAAGTAGCTGCTTCAGCTTCAGCCACTCGAATTTTTGATATTCCTTTTTATTTCTCATCAAACGAATCAGTTTCCAGTCCAAGTGAAAAAGAAAGAAGTAGTAGATTTTCTATTGTCTTTGTTACTAGCATGGTCAGAATCCACATAACCAACTATATCATGTTGAGAATCAAAATCAGCAAAGACCAAACCAAGTTTAACAGTTGAAGACAGGTATCTCAGCAAGTATTTCATTCACAGCCAGTGTTTTTCCCCTGGATTTGACATAAATCTACTCAAGATACTAATAGAGAAAGCAAGATCATGTCAGGTGCAAAGCATTGCATACATAACTGATCCTACAGCAACATCATATGGGATTTTGTTCATTTTAAGTTTGTCTTGTTCAGTTACAGGGCAATCAACCTTAATTCAAGGTGCCCTCCTAAAGGAACACTTACTGGTTTAGAATTCTTCATGCCAAACTTGTCAACAACTTTACTCACATAATCAGATTGGGAAAGATAAATAGTTTTAGTCTGTTTGTCCCTAAGTATATTGACACCCAAAATGTTTTTAGCATGGCCCAAATCCTTCATGTCAAAATGAACACTCAAGTCTCCTTTAATCTTAGCAATGGCAGATTTATCCCCACTAATCATCAATATGTCATCCACATAGAGTAGCACATACAAAGAGAATTTAGCATTAACATTTTTAAGGTATAAACAAGTATCATATTTACTCCTTATGAAATGTAGGCTAATCATGCAAGCATCAAAATTCTTGTTCCATTGCCTAGGTGACTGTTTTAGGCCATAAAGAGATTTTTTCAGAAAACAAACATAATCTGGGTGTTTTTTATCAATAAAACCAATGGGCTGGCTCATAAGGATTTTCTCTTCTAAGTCACCACGAAGAAAGATTGTTTTAACATCCATTTGATCCAAATGCCAATTAAAAATAGCAGTCATAGCAATGATGAGTCTCCGAGTTTTATATTTAACAACGGGAGCAAAAATCATTATAATCAATTCCCTCCTTTGTGAAAAACCTTTTGCAACCAGTCTAGACTTAAACCTTGAAGGATCAGTTGGTTTTAAGCCATCTTTCAGTTTATAGATCCATTTGTAGTTAATGACTCTAGCCTTAGGGGGTTTGGGGACTAATTCCCAAGTACCTTTTTGTTTCATAGAGTCAATTTCATCATGCATAGACTTCCACCATTCAGTTGCATTAGCACCATTAATAGCTTCAGTGAAAGTTTCAGGCACATTTTGTTTAACAAGATCAGCAGCAAGGAAAGCAAACTCAATAATACCAGCATGCCCAACATGACTATCACATTCAGTAAAATCAGTGTAAACAGAATTAACCTCAGCAGCAAAATTTGCATATTTTCTGGTTTGGATTCTATTCCTAGGTTCTCTATCCCTAACTAACATATAGTCCCTAACATTAACATTAGGCACATCAATGTGAGCAGGGACACCCTGAGAACTCACAACATCATCAATAATAGGTGCAGGGACACCCTGAACACCATCCACTGTTGCCTCAATATTTTCTGAATGTAAATCAGTAGCAAAGTAATGTGAGCTTACTTGATCTTCCCCACCTGATTGGTGAGTTTGTGAGTTACCTTCAAGCTCAGTGGAGCCTTGATTATCATCATCTGCTGGTTCAGCGTCCTCATTGAAGAGTCCCAGATCAAACTCCTCTTCTTCATCAGCTTGTTCCCCACCTTGAGAAGTGTCCTGCTCATTAAAGAAACTGGCAGGCACAAAACTGGTCACACTAGTAGGTGTGTCTTGTGGGTTAGTGTCATTTGTGGCATTGTTCTTAAAGTAAAAATCAGTCTCATTGAAGGTGACAGAAATGGCAGTCAAGACTCTATAACCACCAGGCACAATTTCAAGCAACTTGTACCCCTTAACACCTTCAGGATAACCAAGCATCACACATTTAACAGCCCTTGTTTTAAAGCCAATAACAGATGAAGGGGATCTGCTAATTAAGTAGGCAGCAATATCAACTGCTTCTCCCCAAAGAGAAGGCTTCAAGCCAAAGCCGATGAGCATACACCTTGCCTTTTCAAGCAAGGTTCTGTTCATCCTCTCAGCTGGCCCATTCTGTTGGGGAGTGCCAGGGACTGTATGATGTCTCTTAATCCCATGTTCATCACAAAAGTCATCAAAGGCTTTATTACAAAATTCTAATCCATTGTCAGTCCTTAGGGCATCCGCACCCGTTGGAGCTTATTATCTCCTTGAGAACTTCCTCACGGAGATCTTCCTATTACTATTCAGTGAACAGTAACAGTATTTCTGCATATTCTGTGCAGCAATGCAATCCTGCGGAGATCTTCCTATTACTATTCCTGAATAAAAAATTATTATTTTTGAATTTTTTGAAATCAGATTTGTTCTTTATGTGAATTATTGATCAAGATTTGAATTGGTTTTTCATGACATCAATTAAAAAGGAATTGAAATTACAATAATGCAAAATACAAAACATAATGTAATGCAGAGCAAACGCCGAGATTAGGGAAAACCCTAGTTTTTTTTATTATTCAAAAAACAGCTAATGAAGATTACATGAGTTTACTTAAATATGAAAATAAAACGAAGCCCTAATACGAAAATGATTAAAAACTGAAAATTTCTAAAAACATTAAAAATTCAAAATAAAATTGGAAACGACTCCGGATGCCCAAAAAAGGCCATACGTCTCGAGCGAAGCTCGTGGTTTCTGACCGTCACGTCGTTCTGCTCAAAATAAGATATTATGGACAGAAATCAGACACCAGCAACTCAAGAAAGATCAGTGCAAATCGCGTCCGGCTTCAACGTTAACTGGCGCGCTCTCTTCAGACATTATTCTTAATGTCTAAAGCGAACGCGGTAATAACGTTTACTGCGATAGCGCGAAACTTCCCCAACGCGTTCGGTGGAAACATTATGCCTTCGCCGTGCCCGCCGAAGACATTAGTGTCTAATGTCAAGGTCGAACGTGACCTAATGTAGCTACCGAATGCGCGAAAGGTCGAGTACTGTTCATCATCTTCTCAAATCGATCGATTGTTTGTTCCGATCGTTTTTTATGTTTCCATTGATGTTGAAAAGCATGGCAAGTGAGTTTTGAATGTTCAATTTAATCGATTTCGTTCAATTGGATTACAAATCATGCGACTCACGCGCGAGCTTCACTCGCGAAGATCGTCCGCTCAGCCGATCTCGTCGAGCATTTCTCGGAGGACGATCTCGTCCAGAAAATCTCGCCAAGCATACGACCTCGTCAAGCATTTATCGCTGCACGAGGATGTCGCTTGAGGACGACCCCAAATCCTCCCCGAGATCGCACCGCTGCAGATGCTCTTAGGCATTTCAATTTCAGATTAGATTGACTTTCTACCATAGTTTTCCATGCCTTAAAGTTTGCAAAAGCTTCATCTTTAGTTTTAAGCAAGTAGATCCAAACTTTCCTAGAATAATGATCAATCAATGAAAGAAAGTAGTTCATACCACCTATGGTTTGAACTTGGGCAGGGCCCCATAAATCTGAGTGAACATATTCAAGGGGTTTGTTAACAGTAAATGATGATCTTTTAAAACTGTGAGAAGATTTCTTCCCAAAGATGCAAGTTTCGTAGAAAGACAAGTTAGAAGGCACACAATCAATCAAACCATTTTTATGCAAGTGAAGTAAGCCTTTGTTGCCAATGTGACCTAGTCTAGCATGCCAGATTTCAGTTTTAGCATCAGACTTGTTGTTATGTTGGGAAAAATTGATTTCAGGAGAGGTGATCACATGATACAAGCCTCCCCTGTTAACTCCTCTAATTAGGACCTTACCATCCCTAGAAACTTCCCTAACACCTTTATAAGTCACAATATGGCAGCAAAGTTTATCAAATTCAGATTCAAACAATAGATTCCTCCTTACGTTTGGTACCCATTTCACATTTTTAAGAACTCTAGTCACACCATCATGCATTTTGATAGGCACATTCCCAATTTCCTTAACTTTAAGGACAGTATGGTCACCTAACATAACTTCACCGCCATTTACAAGCTGAATAGATGAAAAAACATTTTTATCATGTGAAGCATGCATGGTACAACCTGAGTCTAAAATCCAACCAGAATGATCAATAGAATCGGAACAAACAAACAGTTCATTCCCATATTGAGGTCCCATTTCAAGCACATTATTATGACCATTCTGATTTTCCTTAGTGTTCTTTTCCTTTTGTTCATTCTTCTTTTTAAAGCATGTAGTGACAAGATGACCCACTCTCCCACAATATGTACATTTTTTAGACAAGTATTCTTGGCTCCTACCAGCAAGATTGTCAGCAGGGAGATTGTTGGGAGTTTTATTAAACTTTTTCTTTTTACTCTTTGGTCTAAATTTGGCATTAGCCATCATGACCTCAGACTTAGACTCATTCTTAGTCTGATGTTTTCCTTTGAATACCCTTAAGGACTTATTCTTTTGAACAATGGCAGACATGATCTTCCCCATGGTTAGATCATCCCTACCATATTAATTGAATGACATCCTTGAGAGTATCAAACTGAGGGGGTAAAGAGTTTAATAAAATGACAGCTTGGTGAGTTTGTTTAATTTCATCATCACATCTCTTAAGCTCATGGGTCATTTTTAAGAAGAAGTCAAGGTTTTCTTGCAATGTCACATGTATATCCATCTTGTATGTAAACAGTTTACTCAACAAGGATATCCTATTAGGCAAGGACTTAGCAAGATATATGGACTCTAAGGCATTCCATAAAGTTTTAGGAAGAGTGTGACTAACCACTTGCCTAGCCACATCATCAGAGAGTCTGAGGATGATCTCTAAGTAGGCTAGGTCTTGAAGCTTCTTCTTGTGCCTAACAGTGGCACCTTCAGGCCATTCTTCTGAGATAGCATCCCAACATTTTTCCTTGATGAGAACAACCTTTATCTTTAGGTTCCACACAGTGAAATCAGTGGAACCATCGAAGGGAGTGACCCTCACTGGTTCAGCCATGATTTCCTGAATGAGAGAAGCACAGAACACCAAGTTAGGTGTTTCAGAGTAATAGCAGAAAAAGAGATAAAGTGAAGGACCCAGAAACAGTCCAAGATCACAAGGAAACTATCTTAAGTGCAAGCAACCATAGTTATGGATTTCTAAACACCAAGAATAGCCCTAATTTGCTCTGATACCACATTGTAATGAGTTATACTCAAGTTTTTCCTTAATCCGATTACCCCAATTAGACAAATTAGGTCAAGTTTCGGAAATTGTTCAATTGGGCAAAATCTTGTAAAGGACTGAAAGTAAGAACACAAGACGTTTTACAAAATTCGGGTAAACCCTACTGCTTGGAGCCTCAGATGGGGAGGCTCGCCCAACGTTCCACTATCATCCCCAAAGAGTTTGCACAATTACAAGTTTCCTAAACCAAGCCAATAAGCCAATGACAAACTATAAACCTAATTGGAACACTAGACACGAACGAATACTGTAAACCGAGACTTCCCTGAATGAGAAGAGTCGAGCGCCGTCGTGGATGGCCGAAGTCAGTAAACCGGTCGTTCACCGCAAGTCGCAGTTGCGCCTTGATTAGTAGAAGAGTCTTCGAGCAGCAATAGCTATACTCCGAAGTGCGCCAAGACGAATCGATCCTTTCTAGCAAGCTCTCAAGTGCCAAGGACTAGGCAATGACCCGTAAAAGAAGAGGAGTATGGCTTAAGAATTTTCTGAAAAATAGTACAAAAATCATATCAAAATTTCCGTGCAAGCACGAGGATCGTCCTTAATTAGTTTCTAGTACATGAATTCTCAAAACAAACCATGACTGCATGCAATGAAAAGGTGGATTTACACTACATCAAGCAAAAGAGGGCAGAAATTTCATTTTTTTCATACACAAGGGGTGACTTTTCTCACTTTGCCCTTAGTATTATTTTTCTGTTTTTTTTCTTACACAAGGGGTGACTTTTCTCACTTTGCCCTTGGTATTTTTTCTGCTTTTTTTCTTTCAAAAACAACTATGCTTGGTGTCAATTTTTCACCCTCTTTTGAAAATTCAGAATTTCGTTCCTAATTATAAATTTTTTTGTTTTTTTTCTAACTCCACACTTAAAACTTGACATAGTGTATGAATAAAGGCGGGCGCATGCAAATCACAACAAGCGTAGAGAAACACATACTAGTACTAAGGTCACCTAGAAAAAGAGATGCAATTTTAGTTTTTGACATTTTGTACCGGTGCCTACTAATATCGAGTCTCAAACATGCTTCAAGAAATATGTAAAACACGTGATAGGCAAAGGCTAGCAATGATACTGACACGAGAGAATACACACACGAATAAAACTATTTCAAGTCCTAGACTTCGAATCCAAAGGAATGTCAATCAGTCAAGGAGTATCGCAGAAAAACGAGGATTTCAATCGTAATACATAGACAGTTGAGCATATGCAAGAGTGAATGTGATATACGATGTGTGTGACTATGCGCTACTCACTCCACTCCTAAAAATGAGCTTAGTCCCTAAGAAAAGAAATAAAAGATAAGAAAAGTCGCATAGGAACTTCCCTCGTGTGTGATAGCTCGATATCCTAGAGATTAAGCGATGCCCAGGGAGTGAAATGCGGCTCATGAGCTAGTAGATAAATAGATAAAAACATAGAGCTTCACAAGTGATAGGTTAGCATCGAAAATATTGGAGAAACAAGGCAAGTGATAGGGTTCTGATTTGAATTTTGGGGAAGAAGAAGAAACTGATTTGACCGTGACATCCGAGAATGTCAAGTGTGTCACGGCACCCCGAAGAACCTATTGAGATATAAGCCTGCCGTGACAGATCCATTGTGTCACGGGTGTCACGGCACCAATACTCCCCAGTAGTCATTTGTTGTTCCAGAACCCTTTTTGCTGGTCAGAGCGTGACACACTCCACACTTAGATTCCTGCAATGAGCACACACACAAAGCACAAATGAAAAATGCAAATAAAAAATGCAATGAAATAAAACTTACAGCGCGGGTTACTCCCCGAAAAGGCCTAGTTAAACGTCTTGGCGATACATAGCTAGGGAGGTAGGACTAGAAGCATTCTCGGGAAGTCCCTTGCTGAGATCCCTTCCCGAGAAGTAGGTTATCGTCAATGCCGTCAGGTGGTGTCGGTTGCTTCAGAACGTGGTAATCCTTAAGGCGCTGCCCGCTGATCACCATCGACTTTCCTCCCTCAATGCGAAGCTCCACGTGGTCATCTGGGTACGCTCTCTCCACTGTGTATGGACCACTCCACTTGGTGCGCAGCTTCCCATGAAATAATATAAGGCGGGAGTCGTAGACGAGAACTCGCTCGCCCTCATTGAATTTTCTGCGCACTATTCGTTTGTCATGTCATTTCTGCGTCCTCTCCTTGTAGATACCACTGGGGTAAAGAAGAGGTTTCAGCACTACCTTGAACTGTTCCTTACCTGAGCCGGTGGTCTGTTCAGCTTCAGCGGCTCCCTTAGTGCTCATTGCGCATATATTCATCGGTATTGGACAGCCTGGTATAACTCGGTAGGGCTCAATAGAGGTCAGTGTAATAGGGTCATCAACATCAGCAGAGTCCAGTACATCACAGTCAGCTAACAAACTAGGACTCTTAGACATGTCAGGAAAATTAAAAACAGCTCTTTCACTGCCTACTCGTAAGGCTAAGGAACCTCTATCCATGTCCTATTGACTGCTCAACTCCTTGAATAGGCAACTGTCCTATTGACTGCTCAACTCCTTGAAGTCTCCTATCCTGCTACACTAATCTCCTCTCTTGCTCTGCTGATCTCCTCTCTTGATCTTTATTCAACTGCTCCTGTTGTACTAGGAAATTGGTCAGCAAAGATTCCAGATTTGATGAGATACTGGATGGCTGATTTTGTTGTTGATGTCCCTGTTGTTGTACTGACTCCTCGACTGGTAGGGAGCATTGTCATGCTGCTGTCTGTAAGAGAAACCTGGCGCTATCTGATTATGTGGCTTATAAGAGAGGTTCGGATTATTCCTGTTCGGGTTATCCCACCGGTTCATGCCTGATCCTTGTTTGTATTGCCCTACATAATTGGCATCCTCCTGGTTTCCGCCGTTATTATCTTGTCCCATTACCGGACAGCTATCTGCGAAGCGAGAAGGAGAGCCACATATCTGACAATAGACAGCCACATTAGCAACAACAGATGACTTCATAGAGGAATCCGTCTTCAGGTTTTTTATTTCAGCTGTAAGTATTTTTACTGTGTTGGTTAACTCAGCAATATCATTAGTGCTATCGGCGATGTAGAGATCATTCACACCCTTCTTGTCCTTAGGATTACCTCGATTACTCGTCCAGAGGTGGAAGTCTTGATCTGCTTTCTCTACAATAGCATAGGTCTCTTCCAGGGGCACACCAGTAAGTCCTCCACCATCTGTTTGATTTATCAAGATGCGCATGCCCTGGTCGATTCCCTGATAGAAGGTGTCCATGATCTGCCAAAGCTCCAGGTTGTAGTGGGGGCACATCCTCATCAGCTCTTTGTATCTCTCCAAAGCTTCATAGAGAGTCTCACCATCCATAGAGCGGAACGATATGATCTTGTTCCTTAAATGTGCTGTCTTTAATGGTGGAAAGTACTTTTGTAGAAAGGCCCCAGCCAATTTATCCCACGAAGTGAAAGTGCCTTCTGCATGACTGTCTAGCCACCTACTAGCCTTGTCAGAGAGTGAGAATGGGAATAGCCTCAGGTAGTAGGACTCTGGAGGAACACCATTAGTCTTAACAGTGTTGCACATCTGGACAAACCGCTTAAGGTGCTGGTGAGGGTCTTCATTCATCATCCTCGAAAACTGGTTGTTTTGCACCATTTGAATGAGTCCGGTTTTGAGCTCCCTGTTGTTGTTGTCTATACCAGGTGGTAGAATGGCTGACTGAAACCCTGAGACACGTGGAGCAGTGTAATATCCAAGAGTCATGCGCATTGGTTGCTGCATGGGACGCTGCTGATCATCATCGACTAGCTCAGATAGCAATGCTCGGTTGTTTTGATTTGTTCTTAGCTCAGCCAGATGCCGAGCTCGTAACCTGGTTAAAGGAACGTCTTCTCTGTCTACCCGAGGTGTCTGTTGATCCCCTGAGTCGTTTTGATCATTTGCCCGCGCCTTATTCTTGCTCCTAGGTATTTTCCTTGGCATGTACTAAGCAGTCCCTGCAAAAAGCCAAGGGAAGAGTGAATGTAGCAAGAAAAAAAACAGTCAGAGATGAGCCACGAAAAAGAAAAGCGAATAGTCTAAACTACACTAGTTAAATCTAATATCACACTAACCGTTGTTCCCCGGCAATGGTGCCATTTTGACAAGCGTATTTTAACCCTTTATAGTCGTCAAGTTATGAGTTTTAGGGGTCGAATTGCAATCAAACAAAATTTATAAACCTTGGTAAGCCAAGGGTCAATCCAAGAAACAACGCGTGTGAATACTAGCCAACAAGTGACCTATTTAGCTATTCCGATTAACAAGAGGTTTTGATGTGATTAAAATCGCAAAAATTTAATGCAGAAAATAAAAGGTTGTGAACTTGATCAGAGAAAGAATCACAGCATCAAACTTCACCCGTGGCAACCCCACTAATCATGCAATCATGTCGCGTAAACTCATCATGCTATTGAATATGGAAATAAACCAAAATAACACTAGACAAGCCGCCCATCCACGGATCATTGTCTAGATAAATCTCAATCGTTGAACGCCGCCCATCCACTGATTATCAACGATCTCGATTATTAAACGTAGGGTTTTTCAGACAAAAGTCAACTTTCCTATTAATTCATGTACTACCATTGTAGCTACCATGACCTAATATAAATTTCATACAATCCATTTAATACCTAGGACCCATCCATCTTTTGGTAATTAACCTAAATATGTTCTAGCATGCAAACATCCCATTCAATATAAAACTTGCAAGAACGATAAAATTAAGCACGATAAAACTGAATATTCAAATTGCATTAATGAAAAACATTCAATAGATCACATGAACAGTTGGGTACATAGCACGGGATCCGTAGGATCACAGAATAAAGAAGACTACTCACTACTCATGGTAAATTAACCAAAAATAGTGTAGAAGTAGAAATCAAGGACGAGAAAATCGTAGTGACGATGTAGCTCGTTGAATCCTCAATCTATGGCGATGTTCTGCCCTGTCTTCTTCTCCAAGTTATGTCTCAAAGTACCCAAAATCAAGCGTGTCCAAAACACTCTGGTCGTTTCTCTTTTATAGCCCAAAAACCGATCAAAACCCAAAAATGAAATTAGGAAACAAGCTGATAATTATGTACCCGACGGGGCCTTGACACCCGTGACAGTAGAGTGTGTCACGGTTGTCACGGTCTGAGCAAAAACTCACTGAGCAATAAGGATATCGTGACACCCGTTACAGTCCAATGTGTCACGGCCGTCACGGTCTGCCTAGAATCCTTCTGTGAAAAACAGGTGTCGTGACACCCGTGACAGTCCAATGTGTCACGGCAATCACGACCTGTTGCTGGTGCAGAGTCCTTTTTCGGCCTTTTTCGTCGATCTTTTTCGTTCTTTTGTTCGGGCTCATGGAGCAATGATTCGTCTCTTTACCTGAAACGCTCAAGAAAAGACATCAAATAAGGACAATTTTCCAGGAGAACAAGTGTTATCCATCATCGAATGTAGTGAATGATTAGTCAAAATATCGACTGATAAATTCCAAATTGCCTCGGTACCATGAGTACGCTGCTGACTAAGGACTGAGTCGGCAATGAGACCAGGATGAATTATGTCATCTGAATCCATATTCGGATGCAATATATCTTGAGGTGGTCTTTATGAAGATTTGTAAGTCAATATCTACATCACAAAAATCATAATTTCATAAATATTACCAAAATTTCAATATAAACACGACTTCAACAATTACATCATTTCATCGACAATTTCATCAATAACCAAATTCAATGATTAACAATCAAAATCAATAATTAACGATCAAAATCGACTATTAAAATCAACAATTAACAATCAAAATCGACTATTAAAATCAACAATTAACAATCAATATCGACTATTAAAATCACCAATTAACAATCAAAATCAACAATTTACGAAATCATATTCTTCCAAAACTCTAACCTATATTAACAACTAACAATGTGGATAACGTGCTCCGCGTGTGTAAATTTATTTTCTCAGGATGCACAACCAGTTCGATCGGGTTCAGATCGGAATTTTATGGTTCGAAGCGGATCGATGGACTGGAAATTTTAAAAAATTTAGATTGTGGATCGGATCGGGGTTTATATGGACCGGACCTGACCAGTGGATCGTATTTATTTTATAAAAAGTGGACCGGACCAGATCGAATCACCTTAAATTTACGATCCGGCCGGATCGGACCGAAATTTTACCGTCCGGATCAGACCGGTGAATCGGAATTTTTTTTAAAATATGTATCGTTTACCAGATCGGACAGTAAAATTCCGATCCGATATGCGTTTACGTTCGGATCCAAATTCCTAATTTTCTGCTTTCCCGACATACGCTCCCTTTAGAAACATGCGGCAAAGCAACCATTGTCCATTTGGCCGCAACCTTTAGGCCCGTAAAAATGGGCTTTTATTATAGATCGTAGCTTGGTCAACGCTTTGCACCTCTCTATAACTTGATCTTTTTATTATTATTATTTACTTTTTTGAAATAAATCCACTGTCAGTTTCAGTTTCTGTTGCAATTTCAGACTCAGCAAAAATGAAAACAACACTATGTAAGGTGAGTCTGTTGCTGTCAACATGTCAGCTCTTCTGCATCATTTCATGTTTTGGCCGAGCCATCTGTCTTCGGAATGTCACACTTAATTGTAATGGGCAAGCAATCCTCAATGATCGCAGCGGAGTGCTTCTCCGGCGTAATGATGCAATCCTTAGCCTCACGCGCTTTGCCCCATAAAAGAACGTAGAGTCCCGCAACTATCAAGACTGATCCCAAAATGCTACTCAAGGTAGGAAAACCAATAACATCAATGCCACAAGATGATACGGATTTTATATATGTAACTTATGAAATTAAAGTACCTTCCAAGGTGAAGTTGTTCGAGATTGAGAGAAAGACCAATGATGGCAACAAATATTTGCACCACTGGACTGAATGCTGCAGTGAAGACCGGACCCTTCAGTTCGACGCACCATGACATGCCCACATAACACATGCCTGAGCCAACTGTTCCCTGAAGAATTCTAGACTTGATTTGGTATGGAACTTATAAAATCTGAAGCAGTTTACCAAGTTATGCTCTCTCTTTTTTTTGGGATCAAAGTTATGCTCTTTTGAACTTAAAAAAAATCAATTTATATATTTAGTTCAGTTCAGTTCAGTTATTTAAATTGTTTTAAAGAAAAATTAAATTCTACTATGATAGACAATAAATAAATAATCTCAAACTAATGTCATAAGATGCTTACGGGAGGTTTGAACCGTCAAACTCCTTATCATTCGACCAAGAGTATGACCGCTAACCACAACCCTTTCTGCCATTTAAACTAGATTAGGTGAAGTTCGATTAAGAAGTTAACTTCACTTACAGCGTATAAAATTGTAGAGATCTCAAAGGCGCCTTTCATCGCCCATTTCGACGGATTCCTACTAACAACAATGCACAGAACCGCAGACTGGGCAGTACTAAACACGGACATGACGGCCGTGCTGGTGTATTTCTTGGCCGGGTATGCCTTGCCGATAACAGCTTGTATCAAATACCAAGATGACCACATTAAGGTTGATGCCATTAAGAAGACTGATCCTACAACCCATTTCTGATTTCTCTTTTGATCTTCAACAGTGTTGTAGCTAGAAACTATCGGACCGCTGTTGAGTGCAGTTCCTTGATAGAGAGTGATCACCACAGCCCCTCCTAGGCATATGGTTGCGCCCAAAATCTTTGCTACCCCGCTTTTATTCCGTATCTTCACCTTCTCGAACCTATGTACACAAAATTGGCTTACAGTGAAGATTTGGTACTCTAGCTTAGCTCTGACTTCAAAAAGTTCATACTAGAATTCGTTAAGTTTTTTAAGAAAGAAAAAGCATTCATCGCGTTGTGAGACAATCCATATAAATGTCTCTTAACACTTACCCGAATGGTAGTGCCATCAAGAAAGTGGTCACCGGGACAATGTTGAGAAAAGCGCAGGCAAATGTAGCCGTTGTGTATTCAAGTCCAAGGAGGAATAAGTACTGGGTGAGTGTCACACTGTTGAAAAAATTAACACACCAATTGAAATAGTCTTTTACTTGCTCAGCGAACGTAGCAAAGTCTATAAAGTTTTACGGATAATTCAGTAGAGGAATTCACCCTATAAGGCCACTGAAGAACAAGTAACACAGTATGCGAGGAGTGAGTTTAGCTGAATTGTTCCTGCAACAAACATATATACCTTTGTAAGTTTCAGACATCGAAAGAAAAATATCCTCAAGAAATGACAGTGGATATTATAACTGTAAATTAACACGGCATAAGTGCCCAAAGGCACCTTTCGAGCAAATAGGCAATCGGGGAAATACGGATAGCAGAAGCTAGCTGCCTATACGCGATAATGACCAGATGATCAGCACCTAGTTCCATGATTTTCTTGATCAGTATGTTGGATACAGCAAAGGCGAAATTGATAGTCACCATGGCAGAAACCGGCTTCAGTTCTGTAAAGCCACTCATTTTTCAAATTTCAAAGAACATAAGTGTGTATCGGCTTCCTCCTTGCAATAAACTTAATATAAAGGTCAAGGTAAGAAAGAATTTCTCAGCAATCACATCCTGAGAATTTTCCTGTGGATAGAAAACGCTTGATTCGGTTTGAATAAGACCACATGCTGCATTCAAATGGAAAATGCGATAAACAGGCCATTCAGGTAACTCAGAGATCAATGGTGGGAGTTATGCTGAGTTGCTGACAGAGGCATACATGTCTTAAATAACCTGTAAATCATGATTTTGCGACGACATTTGATGCTAACAGCCGGTCACGGGAGCGGCTAATGGGCATTTTTATTTTCTGCAATGGAGATCAAATCAAGAGTAGAAAACTCATGTGTCATGTCCAAGGATTTCAGGCAAGACAACTTTTGCCAGGTGGGAAAATCCCAAGTTAGGCCCTGGGTGGACGCATAAGCATCAGTGGGATGCTAGACTTAAACCTTTATTCTTTGTTGAGGCTTCAAGGCCGGCTCATGAGTTGAGGGAGGCTAAAGAGAATCTATTTGATGTTTGATACTTTCAAAGAGAGTTGATCTTACTATTTTCAGCTGGCCAGATAGGGGTGATTATCTTGGCTTATATGGAAGTGGGATGAATAAGAGGCTTGTGATTAGCATTCCGAATGTTTTGTTTATACCGATAGCAAAATAGGGAAAAAGTACAATTTGAGGTAGTTTCAAAGAGAGTGCCAATTTTAATTTGTTTTTTAAAAGAAGGGGCATGATTAAACGGAATAAACGATTTTAGTAACGCTGTTTAACTTCGTCCAACGCCTTCAAGGGGCTGTTGACCTCTTTGAAATTTTTTATAGTTCGATATACATATTAGAAACAACCACTACAAATTTCGGACCAAATTAGCGATTACATTTTTACGATAACGTCCGTTATCGTATTTTTTGCGCGACAACGGAATGATGACTTTTACGATAACGAACAAAAATACGATAACATGTACGACACATTTACGATGACATTAATTACGATAACCTTTTGTTGTCGTATTTGTCGCTCAGAGTCATCGCATTACAATTTTATGGAAAATCACCTTATACGAAGGTAATAATCACTTAACCTTATCTTCTTCTTCCTTCTCATTTCAATAGAAGGTAAAAGCTCCAAAATACCCAAAATCCGACCACCCGTACTTGCGTCTGCTGGCAGTTACCGTCGCCACCTACTGCCGCCAAGGACGCCCGATGACCCCTCGTAGTGCCGACTCTTTCAGGTATGCTCGGTTTCTCCAAATTTAGGAATTCGTAGATTTAGGTTTTAGGTTAAATGACTTCCATTCGTAGCACCGCGAGAAGTGAGTCAGGGTTTCCTGCGCCGCCGCAGCTTAATCCGTCCCCACAACCTCTTCACAGATCGAATAGGTAACCTGCGACACAGTCAATTTTCGTTACCCTAATTTCTGCTAGTTGAATCTGAAGCTGCTTGTGTCGGCTTGGATTGATGACTGATGCGTTTGACAAACCTAACACATGGCGGATTGGCTGCGTCGGCTTCGATTGGATTGAGAGGCGTCACTCTCCTCCAACGACTGCGTCTGCTGCTTGTAGCTACTTCGATTCAACCATGGCGGAAGGTGTGTGTTTGATTTTTTTTTTGATTCAAAAAGTTGTAGCCTTCTCTTGTGATGCGTTTCCATCTGGATCTGTTCTGAAAATCATTAGAAATGAAATTAACAAAGTATCGACTGTGTTTGGTTGTTCCAAATTTGATATGCAAATAGTTCAGCCTGTAAGTGAACTCGTCAAGAAATGGAATGTTGGAGTTCTCTTTTTTTGGTATTCCATTTGTGTCCCAACTAGCCTGCACTTACCCTTGATGTGTGATTTACCAAAGCAGAATCTAGAATCTTGGTTCGTCTGTCCAGGTTGGTGAGATCATCAGCAGATTTGAGAAGAAGGGATTCACTTTGAAAGGTATGTCTGTCTTTCTTTTCTACAATATGTATGCTCTTGGAATTTTTGATAGCTTGGAAGTGTCCAGTTCTCTGATTATATATATTCATGTTATGACTTTGGTTATTCATATTGGGAGTTTGCCCTGATGTAAGTTTAGTTTTGGCATAAACTAGTATATGGTTTCTGAAGTTCTGTGTTAGGAAATTAGTTCTGATTCACCATCTGCTTGATTAGTGCGTGTCATTACAAAATGCATTAGGAAATTCGTTCTGATTCGCCATCTACTTTGGTTATTCAGTTCAGTGTTTAAATAAACATTTTATAGCTGGATTTGGATGTGGATTTCGTTAAGCATCTAATTCATCGCCTTGTTGATGTTGTTTAACGGTTTTGATGTGTTTGTGTTTTAGATTCTGGGTCAAATATGAAAACATTTACCTGCTCTGTTCACTTAGTTGCTCGATATATTTGACTCAGGAGGATGGTGATGTTTCTAGCGTGTTGGCAGTGATGGCTCTTGGAATGTCTGTTACAATGTATTTTCAACATTATTGCTATTCTTTTATGAGAGTATGAACTTTTCTATGAATGCGTCAAACAGATTTGGTTATTAGATGGATTATGAAACACTTGATAATGAACTGGTAATCAATTTGGTTACTTGTGATGTTTGCTATTGTTTCATGTTCTACACTTGTTTATTTATTATTTTATTTTTGGTATGCAATGGATTTCTCGTGTTTATTTTTAATTCTTCAATGCAGGTGAAGTGTGAAGTGTGAAGTGTTGCCGATTAAAATGGATGGAAAAGATATGATGAAGAAGCACCCAAAGATTTCTTCTTAACGAGGATTTCTACAGCTCCTAGTAGTAGAAAACATAGAAATTCCCTGGATATGTAATTATATTTTTGAATATTTTATTGTATTTGTTGAATACACTCCAATTTTGTGAAATGAAAAACAAAATTTCATCATTTAATTTTCGATTAATTTTAATTAATTTTAATTATTTAAAAATAAATAAAAATGAATATAATATGTAAAATATAATATTTATATTGTTATTGTATAGTTATCTTAAAGTTATCGTAAATTTTTTACGTTAAGCAATTTTACGATAACATCAAAAGTTATCGTATTAAGCAACTTTGCGATAACTGTACGATAAATTCGTGTTATCGTAAAGTTTGCCCGAAATTTGTAGTGAACTGATACCCAAATTATACTTTTCCCTATAAAAAAAATTACTGAATTGAAAGCTGGGAACTTTTTGAAGACATTCATCAAAACAACAGATGCTAATTCTGGAGAAAAAAAACTGACAAATAAATTGTAAATACCTCGAGTTCTCAACCACCACTGGACATCTGATCGACAAGCTTGCGCCTTGTTGGTATTGAAAAGCGTGTTATTGAGAGATTTGAGAAAGAAGCTGCTGAGATGAACAACAGGTCCTTCAAGGGTTGTTGACAAGTTGAAGGTCGAAGGGCTGCAAACAAGTCGAGTCGAGTATTAGGTTGCTCAAGCTTGTTTGTTTAAAATTTGACGAGTTCGAGCCTAGTATTATCGAGTTTTAAAAACATGTGTTCGAGTTCGCCTCGTTTAATTTTCACGAGTTTCGAGCTCGAGCTCGAGCTTTATTAGAGTAATTAAATTAATTTAAATTAATATGAGTATTTACTATTAACGAGCTTTAATCGGGCTTTTCACGAGTTGGAACAAGTTTTAGTTGAGCTTTTCATGAGTTTTAACGAACTGTACTCGAGCTTTTCACGAGTTGAAACTAGCTTTCAATGAAAATATATTTTAAAGTGTGCAAAATTACTTTAATCGAGCTCATTAACGAGTTTCAAATAATATAATAGAGTTTTAATCGAGTATATAAACAAGTTTTAATCGAATATGTTAACGAGCACATAAATGAACTGTTCGCGAACATAAACGAATCTAGCATACTCTTGCTCGTACTTGACTTGTTTATTTAACGAGCTTCAAATTTGTGTTCGAACTGCACTCGTTTAAAATCGAATCGAGTTTTGATCGAACTCGTTCACGAATAATTCACGAACGTATCGTCTCGTTTGACCCATAACTGAACGTTAGCGAGGTATTACAATTGATATTGCCTTGTGAAAGTTTGGGACCACCAAGTACTACTGCACAGTCATTGATGCACCAGGAGGGCTGCAATTTGGTGTGGGGTGTTGCTTTCAAGCTTGTCAGAATCACCTTTAAATCCCTTATACTTCAAAATAATAATAATAATAGTCCATTGGAGTTTTGGTTAATTAATCTGATAAGATTCTTCGCATCGGATTTGAATTTTGGGGTCATCAATTTTCTCATAATTTTGTAAGATTTTCTTATTCATTTTCCTTTCTCTTTCCTTCTTCCTCGTCTCGCATCGCACGTGGATGCTTCTACATCCCTCGTGGATGCTTTCCTTGGTAAAGGTGCCCGTTGAGGCCTGTGCTCCAAATGTCAAAAAATGTACTAATAATTTCAGGGGTAAAATGTGTGCAAATTCATGATAAAGGTGACAGACTTGCTTTGATAGAGCGCTTCAAAAGATCTATATATATGTTCTATATTGATAAAGGTTATCGCGATATGTATTGTAATGTCATGAATAATTGTACCATGTATATATTTGGTCACCAAACCAAGCCAATCTTTGACAATGGTAGAGATAGAAAGATCTGGGTGTCATTAGATGGTCATTTGACTAGACACCATATCGCTTGTCGATTAACGTCTTTTAAATTGAAATCAAATGCAAAATATCATTATAAAAAAGCGTATTTATCTCCCATAAAAAAAAAGCGTATTTATCGTAAGGTAATAGCCCGATACTAGTAAGTACGATACGAATTAGAGGCGGCCCAAAACAGAGATTGTGACAAAGATGGATCGTCAGAAATTTCACTCTATAAAAACCACAACTTGTCCGTTGCGTAAACCCTAGCGAGCCTGCCCTTTTCACAGCTCTCCGATCGATTCAGCTCTATAGAATCGACAGATCGACAGCTGAAATGTCTCGCAACCGTCTCCCTCCATCGGTCAATCCGCCCGAAGAATCTGAATCTGATGATGAGGAGGAGGAAGTAGAGGACGAGGAACAAGTTGTTGCCGGTGAAGGAAATCGAAAGGAGGCGGGATCGGATGAGGAAGAGGAAGAAGAAGAATACTCATCGGAGAAGACTACGTCTCAAGTGCGTGTTTTGGATTACGGGTCGGATGATGATGATTCAGGTAAGAAGTTCCCAACTCCATCTGCTTTGGTTGTTAAGCAGAATTCGAAGATTGGGAAAGAGAAGGAGCCGAAGAAGAGGTTGGCAGAGAGTGATGCTTCGAAGGAGAAGGGTGAGGTTAAGAAGGCGAAGAGAGAGAAGAAGAAGAAGAAAGGTAATGGTGCTGAGGAAGATGTGGCTGTGGAGGATAAGTCAAAAAGATCTGCCGGAGGTCAGAGGATTTGGGGTGCAGAGGACGAGCTGAAGATACTGAAGGGAATGCTGGATTACAAAGATGAAACCGGTGTGGATTTCAATTCTAAGTTGGAAGCTTTTTATAAGTATATTAAGGGATCTCTGAATGCTGTTGTGGATAAAAGTCAGCTAATTAATAAGATTAGAAAATTGAAGGAAAAGTACCGCGATAATGCCCACAAGGAAGCCTGTGGTGGAGCACCTGTGTTCTCCAAGAGTCATGAAGCTGAGGCATATGAGCACTCAAAGAAGATATGGAGAGGTAAATCTGTTCGCCGAGAATCTCAAAGTGTCAAAAGTAAGCCAAAAGCTAAAACAGAAGTGAATGTTGCTGCAAGTGCCCCTACTCTAGAAATGGACAATGTTTTGGCATTGCCTGTTCCTGAACTTCAAGTGAGTAAAAAGGAAGTGATCGGTGGCCCTGCTAAGGTAGCTAAGAGAGTGCGTAAGGTGCCGCGGAAGATAGATTCAGATGAAGCTGATGTTGAAATGAAAGGCTACACTATTCCTATGCCTGCAATGGAAGACAATTTTATGGTTAAGAAAGGGTTGGAATTGTCTGAGAAGTCAAAGCTTGATGCTTTAAATCAGAAATGGACCAAGTATCAATTAGAAGCTGCACAACTATATAAGAAAAAACTGGATTTGGTTAAGGAGCACACCAAGCTTATTTTAGATGCATTGAAGTCTAATCCTTAGGTAATTCTACCATTCATCACTGAGCTGTTGTTTCTAAGCTTCTTCATGAAAATGCAAGTCTTCCGAGTTATGTATTTTGAAGTACATTGAAAATTTCAACTCGGCGAATTTGATTTCATTTCTATTATTTATTTCTTTCACTATGATTCAATTTTCAAGATTCTACATATGACATTAGAATGTAACTTCGTACTCGGACTTTGTAAACAGTTGGCATGGTTATGTGATGTTTTCTGTAATTCATTACTTCATTTTCTTAATTATATATTCTTCTCATTACTTGACATTAGGCACTAGTGTGGACATATAGCTTCGCTGATCCCTGCGATTTCACTTTGTCTTTGGCTCCCTGAATGATATGGCTGTCTTGTTGTTCGCTGAATGTTTTAACCATATTTCTGACCCCTGTTTTGTGTTCCTAGTCTATGCTTACTAATTTTTCAGGCTTCTCTCGAGTGTCGTCCTCATGGCATTGTTTGTCATAGAGCAATGTGTTTATATATATTTGTAACTATCCAATCGTTGTTTTGCTGACTATTAGTATTATGAATTTATATTAGCGATAGGACAATAGTAAATCATATTCTCCTATTACTACTCATACCTAGGAATTTGAAGTTACTTAATAAACAATACAGAAAGGTCGGATTTTGATTTTTTGCTATATGCTTCTTTATCTAACTGTGATATTTAGTTTGTTGTTCCTATGCCTCTTATGCGAAAATATATGCTTATGATGAATACAATAAGGATGAGACTTGCTTTCATGCATCGTAGTCGTGCTGCTCTTGTAAGTCGAGCGTGTCTTCTTCTAACCAAGGGTTGTGCATATGATTTCTGTCATTGATTTTAAAATGGCTGCTGGCTTGGAACAACATGAGCTCACTGGGCTTCTCCACTTGAAAAATTATTATGAGGTTAGCTTTATGCAATCATTTACTTCGAACCATCAGAGCTGGTCACTGTAGTGAATCTTTAATTTTGATTGATAAAATGAATGAGGTTATTACTCCTATTTTTGTTATGTACATTCAAGGGCTTTGATGTTTGAAGTTCCTATTCAAACCTAGCTATCGTGATGCATTTGTCTTGCTGTGAAGTTAAATTGTCTTATAGCTGCAGTCCTCATCCTCACAAAGTGGATTGCGCATGTAACATAAAAGCAATACACGATGCACATTATACCATGAAGAAATAACCATATCCCTCCATCGTACAGCTTCCACGAACCAGTGCTACCACGGCTATGCCGAACAGAACCTTGAACAGTCGTATATCACAAGCAGGTCTGATAGGGTAGTTATGGTGAAAAGGATGAAGGGGGATAGGGAAGAGACGAAAGGGGAGAAGATTGAGATGAGCACGAGAGGTAGGGATAAAATGAAAGGATTGCTGTTGTGATTTTCTGATTATTCTCTCATGCACGCAGTACATTTATAATAGGTTATCATACGAGCTAGCTACTCATAGCTTGACACGTGTCCATCCTAACTACCCTATTACGCACTGCAGGGTGAGCTGGCAGACTGCATGGATTCTTTGGCCGTTAGCGTATGCATCACATAGTCGGTGTGTTGATAACGTCGAGATGGGATCGCCTGCCTTGCGGGTCTACTGGGGTTTCCTGGGTGTGTATCATTGCCCGCCGCTTCAGACACGACTACGTCCTCGAGTCGGAAAGAAGGAAAGTTGTGACGGACTTGTTCTAAGTCCTCCCACGTGGCATCAGACTCGGCTTGTGTGTCCCACTGGATTAGAGCTTGGCGAACTGAAGTACCATTGGAGTCGACATGGCGGATGCCCAGTAGCTTGTGTGGTTTTGCTGTGGGCGGAGGGCCTAAGAAGCAGTCCGGCAAGGTAGCGGCTGTGTGGTGAGTTAGGTTAGGGCAGAGCTTGAGGAGCGAGACATGGAACACGTTGTGAATCCGAGCCGTGGCGGGTAGCTCGAGACGATAAGCGACTTCTCCGATCTTTTCACTGATTTGAAATGGTCCGTAAAAGCGCATGGCTAATTTTTGGGAAGAACGGCGGTGCACCGAGTCTTGCCGATAAGGTTTGAGTTTGACATAGACATAGTCGCCAACCGAGAAGCAGACATCTTTGCGATGTTTATTGGCCTGGTGCCGCATCCGCTGTTGCGCTCTGTTTATATTGGCTCGTAACTGGGACAAGATTTTGTCTCGAGTTTGTAGCATTTCGTCCAAGGAAGCGACTTTCGATGCACCTGGGACATAATCGATCACAGCCGGTGGTGGACGTCCATATAAGGCCTCAAAGGGAGTCATCATGATGGATGAGTGCCATGAGGTATTATAGCTATATTCAGCCCATGATAACATGTCAAGCCAAGTGCGTTGATTGTCCGAGACGAAGCACCTAAGGTAATCCTCAAGACAACGATTTACGACCTCAGTTTGGCCATCGGATTGAGGGTGGTATGCAGTGCTCGTAGCCAAAACTGTCCCTTGTATACGAAACAAATCGCGCCAAAATCGACTCATAAAGATGGGGTCTCGGTCAGAGACAATGCTGGTAGGAAGGCCATGAAGTCGGCAAATGTCTTTTGCAAAAGCTTTGGCCACACTCTCCGCCGTGAATCCCATGGCTAAGGGAATGAAATGGCTGTATTTTGTGAGCCTATCCACCACGACAAGAATGACAGATTTCCCATTGGATGGCGGTAAGTGGGTAATGAAGTCAAGTGAGATGTCAGACCAAACTTGAGTGGGAATGGCCAAGGGTTGTAGGAGACCCTGAGGTGCACTGGTTGGGCTTTTCGCCTGCTGACAGATGGTGCAGAGGCGCACATATTGTTGGACGTCATCTCGCATACCCTTCCAATAAAAGGATGCAGAAATTCTGGCTAGTGTTCGTTGTATGCCGGCATGGCCTCCCATCGGGGTGGCATGATACTCGTGGATGATCAGCTGTTTGAGGGCTGTTTCGTCCGGCACGTAGAGGCGTCCGTGGTGCATGATCAGCCCATCCTTAATGGTAAGGTCAGCGTGGGCTGTTGGTTGTTGGGTAATAGCCTGGAACAGAGCCATGGCTGTGGGGTTGGTAGTGTATAGTGTCCGGAGGGCGTGGAGAATACCAAGGACTGGTTTCGAAGCCCCTTGCATGGCATTAAAGGTCACGGGACCTTGGCGGGAGAGCATCAGCTGGCCCATTTTCTTTCCCAGGTTTATACACAACGTCGAAATCGTACCCAAGGAGTTTGATTAGCCAACGTTGCTGGTCGGGACTATGGATTGTCTGTGTTAGTAGAGTCCGCAGCGGCTGATGATCCGTTTGGATCACAAAATGATTCCCAAGCAGGTATTGACGCCACTTTTGGACTGCGAGTACTACCGCGCAAAGCTCCCGATTGTACGCCGAGGTGGCTTTTAAGGGTGGACTGAGTTGTTTACTAAAGTAAGCAATGGGGTGGCCATCTTGAGTTAATACTGCTCCTACTCCGTCACCAGAAGCGTCTGTATTGACCACGAACTGTTTCTGGAAATTTGGCAATGCCAAGGCAGGTGTGGAAGTAAGGGCTCTCTTCAGTGATTCAAACGCAGCAGTGGCAACATCGGTCCATACAAAGGCATCCTTGGCAAGAAGTCGAGTTAGCGGAGCAGCTAGCTGGGCGTAGCCAGCAACAAAGCGTCGATAATACCCCGTTAATCCGAGAAACCCTCGAAGTAGCTTGAGGTTTGTAGGTACTTGCCATAGTTGGACTGCCGATATTTTGTCTGGATCAACCTCCACGCCTTTCGGTGATATTACATGACCCAGATAATGTATCTTGGAGTGCCCAATGTCACACTTTGTATGCTTAGCAAAGTAATGGTTGGAACCGAGAATCTGCAGAACATTAGCCAAATGGTGCATGTGTTGCGCCCACGAGTCACTATAAACGAGTATATCATCAAAAAAACTAACACGCACCTGCGGAGGAGCGGTCTGAATAAGTTATTCATGGCTGCCTGAAAACTTGATGGTGCATTTGTTAAGCCGAAAGGCATGACAAGAAACTCGTAGTGACCATCATGTGTGCGAAATGCGGTTTTGTGAACGTCGGCTTCATGCATTCTTAATTGGTGATATCCAGAGCGGAGGTCCAGTTTGGAGAATATTGTTGCGCCGTGTAGCTCGTCAAGCAACTCATCCATTGTCGGAATGGGAAAACGGTCCTTGACGGTAACCGCATTCAAGGCTCTATAGTCCACACAAAACCTCCACGTACCGTCCTTCTTTTTTACCAAAAGAACGGGAGACGAGAATGGGCTGGAACTAGGATGTATCACGCCATCTTGTAACATTTCGTGGATAAGTTTTTCAATTTCCAACTTCTGGTGGTGTGGGTAGCGATAGGGCCTGACGTTAACAGGTGCAGCATTGGGTAGCAATGGAATGTGGTGTTCAGTGCCACGAATGGGCGGCAGTCCGGATGGTTTAGAAAACACAGGAGCATATTGTAGTAGGAGGTTGTGTAGCTGGGTTTTCTTGGCTGAGTCTAGTGTGTCAGGTAGGGTGGGCAACATGAGTGAGTCGGGCAGTGTGGGATGATTTTGAGGATCTCGGCTATCAAGTAATAGGAGTTGATAGCATGTGGAAAGGGCATCAGTGCGGGTGGCGCGACGTAGTTGGCTGAGGGACATAGATTGTAACTGGCCTTGGTGTTGCATGCCGCACAGCTTGACTATCGTGCCTGCGTGAGTGAAAGACACCCACAAGTTCTTGTAGTCGAATAAGGCAGGTCCAATGTCCGCTAGCCACTGCGCGCCCAGCACAATATCAGCTCCATATATAGGTAATAAGTGGAACTCAATATCAAAGGTGTGAGTGTCGAGTTTCAATGGAACTTGTTTGCAAACTCCCTCACATTGCATGGCATCTCCGTTGCCTATCGTAACGCTCAAGTGGCGCGATGATTCGACTGTGAGGCCAACATGTTTTGCTACTCGAGATTGGAGGAAATTATGGGTCGAACCGCCATCGATGAGTACCACAACTGGATGGCCATAGATGCTGCCTTCTATGCGCAAGGTGGAAGGGATGAAGCGACCTTGTAGCGCGTGAAATGATATGTTGGGTATTTCCTCCTGTTCCGGAAGGTTTAGAAGTGGTTCATCAGGTGGTTCGGTTGTGGCATCAGTGGTGTTTTCCTCACCCAAGTGGTCCGCAAGGATCATGCATTGAAACTTCGCTTTGCAACGGTGGGCTGCGTTGTAAGGCTCGTCACAGTTAAAACAAAGGCCCTTGGCCTTGCGAGCATTCATCTCAGCTAGGGTAAGGCGTCGGGTCGGAAGAGGAGGGTTTGGTGTGGTCAGGGGGGGTCTTAATTGGATTGGATGTGGGAGGAGGGGGCCAACTGGTGGTATGGCTAGGGGGTCGTGGAAAGCTTGGGCGAGTGCTGAGGTTTCGTGACCCTATCAGTTTTTGTTCCGCGACCCTTGCCATGGCCATGGCGGCTTGCAAGGAAGTTGGGTTGAGTAACAAGATTTCATGGTGGACATCATGTTTAAGGCCGGCAAGAAAGCGGTACATCAGGTTGTCGGATGACAAGCCTGGTGTTCTGATGGATAGCGCCTCAAACTCAGTGATGTAGTTAGTAACAGAGGATGTTTGATGCAACATATTGATTAGTACCTCAGGTTTATAAACGCTTGATGGTCCGAAGCGCATTTTGAGGTCGGTGCGGAACTGTTCCCAAAAGGTTATTTGATGAGTGAGATTCATCCAGTGGAACCATGAAAGTGCTAGCCCTGTTAAGTAGAAGGTGGCCACGGTGAACTTCTGATCAGGTGGTATACAATGGTGCTCGAAGTACCTTTCGATTTGGAATAGCCAGCCCTCTACACCTTCTCCGGTGAAAAAGGGAATTTCTAGTTTGGGTGTGCGTGGTGGAGGGTTTGAGTAGGCCTCAGTTTGGTTTGAAGGTGGGTGATATGGAATATGCTGGGGTGGTGGGTTGTGCTGGGGTGATGGGTATGAGTTGTATGGGGCAGGTGGGTTGTGCTGGGGTGGTGGGTTGTGCTGGGGTGATGGGTATGAGTTGTATGGGGCAGGTGGGTTGTGCTGGGGTGGTGGGTTGTGCTGGGGTAGTGGGTTGTTAGTGAGGCATGTGAATGACTGAGCAGGTGATGGAGGTGTTGGTAGTATAGGTGGGTTATAGTCGATGGGTTGCTTGTCCAGCCGTGGCTGCTGAAACTTCTCCAACATGGCCATCATGCGTTCCATATTAGCAGAGTTCCTGGCGGACTCGTCGGCCTGGCGCTGGATGGCCGCAGAGTTTCTGGCGGACTCGTCGGCCTGGCGCTGGATGGCCGCAGCTTGGGCTTGGATGAGGTCTTCCATGGTCTGTTGACAGGGACGGACCCAGAAATTTGGTTAGGGGTGACAATCAAAAAATATTTTGTATTATGAGAAAATATACCATTGTTCAACAAGAATTACTACATTAAAATAGCACAATTTATTTCAATATCAAAATAGCACAAATCGACAAACCCTAATTCATGCAGTCCAAACTAGCGAAAATCAAAACAATACAAATCATAATATCAAAATCATCGCATGTAACTTCAACGTACATCTATTTGTCGAAATCTTATGAATCAAAAAAGAAAAAAAACCTAGAAGACGAGAGAAGCCGAAGACTCACGACAGGCGTACTCAAAAGCTAAAATCTTATGTGCGGCTGTACCGTGTCTTTTTTATATTGTTAATTGATATTTGATAAGTTTCTAAAAAATAATACCTAAATTTGAATATATTAATTTATATTATATATATTATAAAAAAATTGGAAAAACCTGGGGGTGACAAGTGTCCCCCCCATCATGCCTTGGTTCCGTCCCTGTCTGTTGACGGTTGCTGAGCTCAGACAAGCTCGCGGAGAGGGCCACTAGTGAGTCAGACGAGACGGAGCTGCGTGTTTCCGGCGGCATTGGAGTCCAGCTGATGAAAGCACCAATGATAGGGTAGTTATGGTGAAAAGGATGAAGGGGGATAGGGAAGAGACGAAAGGGGAGAAGATTGAGATGAGCACGAGAGGTAGGGATAAAATGAAAGGATTGCTGTTGTGATTTTCTGATTATTCTCTCATGCACGCAGTACATTTATAACAGGTTCTCATACGAGCTAGCTACTCATAGCTTGACACGTGTCCATCCTAACTACCCTATTACGCACTGCAGGGTGAGCTGGCAGACTGCATGGATTCTTTGGCCGTTAGCGTATGCATCACATAGTCGGTGTGTGGATAACGCCGAGATGGGATCGCCTGCCTTGCGGGTCTACTGGGGTTTCCTGGGTGTGTATCAAGGTCAGTGGCGGCTCACATAATATTAATAGCTGACATAATGCTAAATCGGGGGGTCAGGGCCGAGTTTCTTGCCATGATATAACTATGGAGAAATAGGAGAGCTTTCTGATATAGGATGACGTCTCTGTTTGGCTCAGAATGATGAACGCTGCAAGTCCTTGCTTAAATGCTCTGTGGCTAGGTTTCTTGCATTTAAAGATCAACACTTTGACGTCCTTGCTCTGCAAAAAAATGCAAATCAAAAGCGCTGCAGAGCTGTGGAACTGGTGCAGATATTAAACTAAAGAACAATTAATTGTTGTGTGTTTCAAGATGGTTTCAATGCAGTTACACTATTTTGGGAGCTTTGTGCCTAAAATGCCAAGCACACCCAGAATGGCTAACAGAATAGGGTATTTGGGCTTGCACATTGCAGCGACTGTTTTTGCTAATATGAGGCTCTTTACAGAAGACTCAAAAGCATAGGTTATTCAGATGATCTCTGAAGATTTTTTAGCAGCCCCTAATTCTTTCATGTCAAAAATGAGATTTAAGTTCAGTTTTAATGTTAGCAATTGTAGACTTAGAACTAGATATTAATAAAATGTCATCAACATAGATGAAAACATACAAAGGAAACTCAGATTTCAAGTATAGGCAATGTGTCATATTTGTTCCTAACAAATCTCAAAGATGACATACAAATATCAAATTTCTTATTTCATTGTCTAGGAATTGTTTAAGTTCATATATTGATTTATGCAATAAGCACGGGCAATTTTTGTCTATGAATCCTTTTGGTTGTTTCATATAAATAGTTTCTTTTAACTCCCCATGTAAAGAGGCAATTTTAATTTCCATTTGCTCTGAGTCATGAACTCTTGTGGTTTTATTTTTGACAACAAAGGCAAACTTCATTTATAATCCACCCCTTCTTTTCGAATAAAACCTTTAGCTACCAATCTGGCTTTATATATTCACACCATTGCCCTCTTTTATTTTGAAAATCTACTTACAATCTATTGGTCTAGTATGCTCAGATTTCCGTACTAAGATAAAAGTCTCATAAGCATAAATAGATTGTATTTTCTCATTCATGGCAAGTCTCCATTCATTGGATTGCTTGCCATTAATGGCTTGCTCATAAATTTTCAGGAGTTATGTGCTTAATATTTTCAGACACATTTACAGCAAACTCAACATCATTCAAAGAATTATCAAAAATGCTTGCCTCATTCACACTTTTAAATTCAAGCAGACTAGCATATATCTATTTGGTATTTTCCTCCTAGTTGTTTTATCTCTAATCAATAAATGATCCCTCAATGACTGATTACTAGTTGGTAGCATGCATATTATCATCAATAAGAGCATTATCCTATAGCAGGGGATCATTAATAGTAACAGGAATACTAGTAGAATTATTTTTTCTTGAGAATTACTACCCCCACCTGGTTGGTGACGTTGCTACATCTATAGTGTCAGATTGAGTAGCTTGAGCTGGCTCGCCATCATCAGTAGGCGCTTGACCTTCTTCTTGATCCAGTGACTGGTCCCAATGAGCCTCTCCTTCATGAATTTCATCCCGTAAGGGCAAGGAATCTAGAGAAATAAAGCTGGTCACGCTATCAAGTGTGCAATTTTACCGTTTATCGATTTACCGAATTTCAAAATTTTATTCCGTTTACCGTTACCGATAATTTAGAAAAACAGTAAATCGGTAAAATGTATTATTTTTTTAATATATATTGTAATTCTTATAGATATTGTAATTCTTATTTTTAATTTTTCATTATAATATATATATATATATAATTTTTATTTATATTTTCGGTAAATTGATGAATTTACCGATATCAAAATTTATTCCGTTTATTGAATTATTTTTACCATTAATAAATTTACCGATTTACCTAATTTATCAAACCGATTCGATTTGGAAAGATAAATTTAGTTCGATAAATGATAAATTACCCAACTTTATTCTGTGCAGCGCAAACAGTAATCACAGAATTATGGTTTCACTGCTTTCACCTACAATAATGGTTTCTACAAACTTATTATTATGTACGTCACCTTACATTTAAAGCCCACTAAACATGTGACGGGCCACCGGTGCCAGGTTCGTGCAAATTGCAACAGCATCTGTCCCTCGCTCATTGTAAAGATAATTGCATCACTTGCGTAATGACTAGAGACTACTAGTCGCTCTCTGCCTCTCTGTCTCCTTTAAAGTTTCAAACATTACATCATCAAAAAAAAAAAAGTTTCAAACATTAATTTTAATTCCTCTTGACATATATGACAAACTTCTCCTTATAAGTTTTCTTTCGAATAAATTAGAGAAAAGTATAGTTTGGGGACACGAATTATTACTATTTCTAAATTTTGGACCGAATTATAAAAACTTCCAAACAATAGACGAACCATCAAAAAAAATTCCAAACAAGGGACATCCAACGCATTTAACTCTGTTAATTAAAAAAATAATTTAAAAAACTAAATATAAAAAAAATAAAATAAAATTCCAAACTTTTTTTAAAAAAGTTAAAAAATATTAAAAAAAGTTACCAAAATTTATATATATAAAACTTAAAAATTATAGTTTGGATTAAAAAAAATTAGAAAATTTTAGAAAATTGTAAAAAAATTGTAAAAAATCAAACGAATTTATAAAAATTATAAAAAAAAAATTAAAAACTTTACTTTTCATAAACATAGGAATTAAAGTTTTTAAAAAATAGAAAATTTAGAAAAAATTAAACACAAAATGAAAATATTTTTTACTTTTTTTTAAAAAATTCCGTTTCAATTTAAATCTTTAAAAATTATTAAATTTAAATCTTTTCAACAAATCTTCAATTCCGTGTCAATTCTCTCTAATGATTGGAAAAAAAAACTTTCATTTTATGTGTTGTGAAACCAAGCAAAAGGTAAGACTTCGACAATACTATAATATTTTATAAAAAATTATATTCCTTTTTAATTAAAATAAAAGTTTTTAATTTTTATAATTTTTATAAATTCAGTTAATTTTTTAAAATTTTAGCAATTTTAAAATATTCTAAATTTTGTTTACATATTGTTTTCATTTTTAAATTGTTTAAATTTTATATTTTTATTAACTAACGCGATGTTGTCGGACGACGTTAGTGAAAACCCTAATGACGTTGGACGTTGCTCTCGTTTGGAAAATTATTTGATAGTACACACCTTATTTAGAAAATTTTAAAAGTTCGATCCACAAGTTAGAAAATTGTGATAGTTTATATTCCAAACTGTACTTTTCCCAAGAAATTATCATACGAACGAAGAAATAGTTGCACAACCACAAAGAGGAAAAATATCTGGCCATCGAAGACATTTGTATGTACTCCTATATACCTCTCGGCTTCTCCCCACAATCGGTACGATGTTATTATTTACCATAATGGTGTTAGCTGTTTCCATTCTATTGACTTTGACAAATAAGCCCCATAACCTAATTTGTTTGAAATTGAAATTCTATTAAGGTATCTCAGGAGCGTTCAAATGAGGCAGTCCTCCTAAAAATGAGGCAGTGATGCACGATCTGAGCCACACATCTAACCCCCCTAAAATCATTGGTAGATTTCTCGTATTTGAAGTATAAAGGTCACAACGGACACCTTTACCAGTACAAGACAGCATCCGCAAGGGATGAAGGAAGCATCAACGCACTAGGCGGGATGAGGATAAACGGAAATTAAAAGGAAGCTGAAATCTCACAAAATTGTGAAAAATTAGTGACCGCAGAACTCGAACCTGGGATGTAAGAATACATGGCGTGCCCCAGTTGACGCATATTTTATAGGTTAATGGTTTTAATTTATTTAGAGTCGTATATATATAATTAAGATAAAGTATGTGTCTACCACGTACAAAGACAGTGGATCAAATATAAATTTTATCTTTATATATAAATTATAAACCACTTAAAATCATGACACATGTCAAGGATAATATGGTCTTTTCTTATTTCCGATTTTATTATTCAATGAGATTTAGCTATGTTCGTGATATGGCCAAATCGCTACTTTTCGTTTCAGTTCATCAAAATTTAATTTTATGTGCACTGAACATTTAGCCTTATCGCCGAATATTTAGGTATCACTGAACATTTAGCTTTATCACCGAACATTTAACTTTTTCAAGGTATTCATGTATTTTGGCTAATTGTTCCATGTTACCAAACATCGTCCAGTAAATTTTTTCAAATTGTCCACGTAATTTTTGAAGTTTTAAGGATTGTAGTAAATGTTCAGTGATAAATACTAAATGTTCAATGAATAAATATTTTTTCTCGATGAATTAAAGCGAAAAGTAACGATTTTAAGTATTCTGATTGGTTTATCCCTTAAAGTCGTTCTTATAAATGAATTTTATCAAAATTTACATTATGACAAAGACTACGTTGTTTCATATTAAGTGTTACGTGGCAAGTTTCTAAGGGGTTTAAAGTTTAGGGAAAAGTACATAAAGGGTACCTGAACTATCGCTTAATTCCAATGTGTGGGCCTAACTATAAAAAGTTCCAAAGAGGGGGCGAACTTTGGTTAGTCTTTCCAAAGAAGGGGCACAGTCAAACCTGAACTATCGCCTAATTCCAATGTGTGGGCCGAACTATAAAAAGTTCCAAAGAGGGGGCGAACTTTGGTTAGTCTTTCCAAAGAAGGGGCACGGTCAAACACGCCGTTAACTCCGTCCAATTCCGTCCAACGCGCCGTTAACTCCGTTATTCTTGTTTATTAATTTATATAAATAAATGTAAATTTATGTTTTGATTTAAAAAATGATAGTAGGAAAATTTAATTCCTCTTACACATTTGTATCAATTTATAGGGAATATAAAATTCAATTTTCTAGTAGGGAATATAAAATTCAGATTTAATTCCTCTTACACATTAATTTATATAAATAAATCTGAATTTTATATTCCCTATAAATTAATACAAATGTGTAAGAGGAATTAAATTTTCCTACTATCATTTTTTTAAAATCAAAACATTAATTTAAATTTATTTATATAAATTAATAAACAAGAATAACGGAATTTTATAAATCTGAATTTTATAATCCCTAATCCCTACTACAAAATTGAATTTTATAAAATTCAGATTTATAAATTCAGATTTTGTAAAAAATTCAGATTTATAAAATTCCGTTATTCTTGTTTATTAATTCCGTTACAAAATTGAATTTTATATTCTCTAATCCCTACTACAAAATAACGGAATTTTATAAATCTGAATTTTGTACAAAATCTGAATTTATAAATCTGAATTTTATAAAATTCAATTTTGTAGTAGGGATTAGGGAATATAAAATTCAATTTTGTAGTAGGGATTACGGAATATAAAATTCAGATTTATAAAATTCCGTTATTCTTGTTTATTAATTTATATAAATAAATTTAAATTAATGTTTTGATTTTAAAAAAAATGATAGTTCAGGTTTTTATAGTTCGCCCCCTCTTTGGAAAGACTAACCAAAGTTCGCCCCCTCTTTGGAACTTTTTATAGTTCGGCCCACATATTGGAATTAGGCGATAGTTCAGGTTTAACTGTGCCCCTTCTTTGGAAAGACTAACCAAAGTTCGCCCCCTCTTTGGAACTTTTTATAGTTAGGCCCACACATTGGAATTAGGCGATAGTTCAGGTACCCTTTATGTACTTTTCCCTAAAGTTTATATAAAAAACATGGTATATACCTGAACTTCACCCTAAAACTATCATTATCAAGTGAATGTGTATTCATAGAGTGCTTGCTAGAAGAGCGTTGTGAGATCTTCTTAACTATGACAATGTGAGACCTTAAATTTGACAAGTAGATCAAATTGTATTTTGAATTTAGAGTCGTCAAATGTCCCACTAACTTCATTTCTTTCATTTAGAGACAAATTTCGTTGTTTAAAAGTACATCACGAAAAAGCTGAAGTTTGTGGATAGATTCAAACATTCAACTTGATTAAATAATCAAATTTGAGATATCAGGATGTCATAATTAAGACTGAACGCTCCTCGTCCTCTTGCTTGCTATATGATGCACATAGTTGGACCGACTCACACGGTTACTTATCAAGTTATCATGTGTTCCAAAAATGTATAAATTAGAACGTCGTCCGACTCATTTTTGTAAAAGTAATCATTGATATTTGTTTGTCACATATTCAAAATTCATGAAAACGGAACATAACATCGGAATATTCAGCAAACTTAAAATGTTAAGGGCTGAAAATTTAGCGCCCGCCACTGTTAAGTGTCAACCTCTCGCTATTTCCTGCTCAAAAGACAAAGACTGTTTGTTCACAGAAATACAAAAATGAATAATTGTCAATATATTATTGTAGACACCTTGGATCAATAATCATACACACTTTAATTGAAAATGGTAGTACAACTCATCGGTCGTTCTCGAAGTCTTGAAGTGAAGTTGATGAGCACGAGGTTAACTAACTTTTTCATATGTATTTTTTGTTCAATAATATATAGAGAAAAGTGTATATTTAAATATTTCTTTTTGATAATGGGTGGATACAAAATAACTCAGAACATTACAATGTCTTATCATTTAGTACATATATATTGATCTCCGCAACTTTAGCAAAGAATCTTGATCGGATCCGAAATTATCTGGTACATTTTCTCCCTTTTGAAGCGCATGCCAGGTTCGGCACCTTTACCATGCATGAATCCGTACATCCACCCCAAATCACCGTACATTCTTCGACACTTGGAGCTCAGGCCACCTTGCGCACATTTAGCGTTGCAAGCTAGACTCGACACGTCCATCTTGACAGCCGCACCTCCACGGGGATGTAGGAAGCATCAGTGAGGCGTGAAGACGAAACCATCCACGAGAGATGTAGGAAGCATCCATGCGCAAGGCGGGATGAGGAAGAGAAAGAGGAAAAGTAAAAGGAAGGGAAAAGATTATAGTTAAATTGGTGGCCCCAGGACTTAAACTCAAGGCGTAAGAATACAACCATCTTATTGTGGACTCCTTAACCAACAGGCCACCACCCGGCCTATTGACTATATTCAAATATTGATGACTGAATTTTTCCAACATATATAATGGTTTTACTTCATATGGTGGGGCAGCATTATTCATAAAAAAAAGACTCCTCATTATTCATCATATATTATAATTAAGGTTAATTATGACAATATTTTGTGTTTATATATATAACATGCAGCAGCAGTGTTCCACTATTAGCTAGTAGGCACGTTTTTAGTGTAGTAGTTAGTGGAGTGTTCGGTTGAGAACCTCTAAAAAATCGAGAATTTGAGACCCAAAATCTCACTATTAATTAGATCATAATAATGTTTGTATCATAATCAATGAGTGCTCCTCTCAAAAAAAAGTTCTCAATTGAGTGTTCCTCTTACTAGTTACATTTAAAATGTTTGTATCATAATCAATGCCAGCCTAAAACTCAAAAGCAAATGTTTTAGTCGCCTTCCAAGTTCCATCCAAAGAGATACTTGTTTAAGCTAGAAGAAATTGCCGAGGCCATGACCAATAATCGTCGTACCTCAAGTTTGAAACTCACATTTTTGTTGTTAGTTTAGCCTTTAAGCTTCCAAAAATCATGAGAAAAAGTTGATAAAACAAACTTTCATCAAAATAAAAGATACTTCCCCATATTATGATCACGGCAAGAAGACTAAGAAAAGCAAATACCTCCTTTACAGCTGATCACAACTGACAGTATTTGCATGTGTTGCACATTTGTGTTTTCTCCTATTCTATAGAATGAGAAAGTTAGTTGATCAGCTTTTCACCATAATTTAGTGCATCGAACATTTCATTTACACAAATTAGTTTTATATAAGTTAAATGAGTTTGGATCAAATACAAACCACTATTATAAATAAAAACTACAAATTCATAAAAAATTTGACACGTGTAAAAATTAACCAATCAAAATTCATCCGAACTTCATCCTGTCGGGGTTCTTTTTGTAAATAAAAAAAACACACGCGGACTTATTTAAAAATATATAAAAGATAGGAGGGATATAATCGTCCTAAAATTCGCTACAGTAAAATTCGATTTTCGCTACAGTACGTTTTTAAGTCTGATCATCATGCGTTGAGTCTGATCATTTATAATAAATTTTGACTTTTGCTACAGTAAAATTGGTAGCAATTTTGACTGTCGCTACAGTAATGATCAGACTTAAAAAAACAATGATCAAATTATTAAGTCTGGTCATTCTCTCCTTAAGTCTGATCATTCTTAATTTTAAGTATGATTATTACCAATTTTTAAGTCTGGTCATTCTCTCCTTAAGTCTGATCATTCTTAATTTTAAGTCTGATTATTACCAATTTTTAAGTCTGGTAATTCTCTCCTTAAGTCTGTTCATTCTAATTTTTAAGTCTGATTATTACCAATTTTTAAGTCTGGTAATTCTCTCCTTAAGTCTGGTCATTCTCTCCTCAAGTCTGGTAATTCTCTCCTTAAGTCTGGTCATTCTTTCCTTAAGTCTGGTCATTCTTAATTTTAAGTCTGATTATTACCAATTTTTAAGTCTGGTCATTCTCTCCTTAAGTCTGGTAATTCTCTCCTTAAGTCTGGTCATTCTCTCCTTAAGTCTGGTCATTCTTAATTGTAAGTCTGATTATTACCAATTTTTAAGTCTGGTCATTCTCTCCTTAAGTCTGATCATTCTTAATTTTAAGTCTGATTATTACCAATTTTTAAGTCTGGTAATTCTCTCCTTAAGTCTGGTCATTCTCTCCTTAAGTCTGGTCATTCTCTCCTTAAGTCTGATCATTCTTAATTTTAAGTCTGATTATTACCAATTTTTAGTCTGGTAATTCTCTCCTTAAGTCTGGTCATTCTTATTTTTAAGTCTGATTATTACCAATTTTTAAGTCTGGTAATTCTCTCCTTAAGTCTGGTCATTCTTATTTTTAAGTGTGATTATTACCAATTTTTAAGTCTGGTAATTCTCTCCTTAAGTCTGGTAATTCTCTCCTTAAGTCTGGTAATTATCTCCTTAAGTCTGGTCATTCTCTCCTTAAGTCTGGTCATTCTTAATTTTAAGTCTGATTATTACCAATTTTTAAGTCTGGTAATTCTCTCCTTAAGTCTGGTAATTCTCTCCTTAAGTCTGGTCATTCTTATTTTTAAGTCTGATTAATACCAATGTTTAAGTCTGGTAATTACCAATTTTTAAGTCTGGTTATTCTCTCCTTAAGTCTGGTAATTCTCTTGTTAAGTCTGGTCATTCTCTCCTTAAGTCTGGTCATTCTTTAATTTTAAGTCTGATTATTACCAATTTTTAAGTCTGGTAATTCTGTCCTTAAGTCTGGTCATTCTTATTTTTAAGTCTGATTATTACCAATTTTTAAGTTTGGTAATTCTCTCCTTAAGTCTGGTAATTCTCTCCTTAAGTCCGGTCATTCTCTCCTTAAGTCTGATCATTCTTAATTTTAAGTCTGATTATTACCAATTTTTAAGTCTGGTAATTCTCTCCTTATAATTCTGGTCATTCTTAATTTTAAGTCTGATTATTACCAATTTTAAGTCTGGTAATTCTCTCCTTAAGTATGGTAATTCTCTCCTTAAGTCTGGTCATTCTTAATTTTAAGTCTGGTTATACCAATTTTTAAGTCTGGTAATTCTTTCCTTAAGTCTGGTAATTCTCTCCTTAAGTCTGATCATTGTCTATTTTTAAGTCTGATCTTTAAGTTTTTAAGTCTGATCATTAACAACTCTTGGACTAAATTGAAAATAACATTATTACGTTTATACCGCTCCCGTAGGGAATGACTATAATACCCCTCCGTGTTTTGTCCGGGATTTCGACTAAAATGGGACACGTGTCAGCTTAATAATCGGTTTGTAGTTTTTATTTATAAATTGGTTTGTACCCGAACCGCACTCAAGTTAAATATAGTAAAAGATGAGCGCTCATATGATAATCTCTTCTTTTTTTTTCAAAAATTTGAGAATCATTCTTCACCTTTATAAGTGCATCACCAAGTAATTGTGGTGGTGACACGTGTCTCATGTGCATAATCAAAGTTGCATTTAATGCAAAGTCAAAGCCACTAAGTTTGACTTTGCCTTTTGTGATATGTGTCACATGCAGATTTAAAGATACATCATGATCTAATTGTGATATTTGAGTTCTCAAATTCTCAAATTTTCAAAGTTTCTCAACTAAACGCTCCCCTACATTTAAAATATAAACTTTTAAAAAAATAAGCTTACAGAACTATATAAGTCGTTTTAGAATTACTACTTTATTGCATATTTGATATAATTCATGTTTAGTTCATTAATATAAAACTATAGACTTATAAAATTATAATTTTGAGGAGCGCTCAAATGAGAATCCATATTTTTGTCGAGAACTTATAACCAAATATTTACCTTTAAAAGTACATCTTCAAGTCATTGTGGTGGTCACACATGTCCCATGTGCATATTCAAAGTTGCATTTAATGCAAAATCAAAGCACCAAGTTTGACTTTATTTTTTGGACATGTGTCACATACAGATTTAAAGATGCATCATGATCTAATTGTTAGATTTAAGTTTTCAAGTTCTCGAATTTTAAGGGATTGTCAACCGAGCACTCTACTTATAATTTTAATTTTAATGTTCAAAACTATGTAACTTTCGGCGTTTCTTTTCATTTAGATTCAAAACAAACTTACCGTCGGTCTGATTTCTATGTATGTTTACGTAGTCAAAACACAACTCAATGTCAATAAGACAATAATAATTATAGACCAACTTGATCGATAAGGAAAAAAAAGTTACACATGTAAGTAAAATAAATAGGCGAAATCTATCATTAGAGATACTCATGTAAGTAGTGTTTTTATTTATTATGGGTTTACAACTCATACAAATCAAGTACAATTCGAATACATCGTCGTCGGTTACATATGAATCTAAAGCATGGACCACGCACGGCACCAACCCGGAATGATACTTGAATAGTCTGTTGAAGCACAGACTTTAAGACACCTTCTAACTTGAAACTCACGAGCAAACACGCATCTCCACGAATCCATGTAGACTGGCGAAGCAACACCTGTGAACCGCAGGACACAAAACGTCCACAAGGGACGAAGATTGGGAAATATATATAAAAAGGGTCTTGAACTATCACTATTTTTTATATTGTGATCCGAACTACCATATTTTTTCAATTAAGGGGCAAAATCAAAAATTTCGTTAAATTAAACGCATAGAGTTAACTCCATTAGTCAACATCTAAAATAACAATTAAACGATTTTTCCTTTAATTTAATCTATATATCTCTCGGTATATATTTTTAACTTTTAATTTTCTTATAACGTTGATAATTTCTTTAAATCTCATAGTACAAATGAGTATTATATTTTTTGTCAACAAGTTGGTGGTTGAGTTGGTAAAACACTTGCCTTGCAAGAGCAAGGTCAAGGGTTCGAACCCCTCTATGGCATTTTCCTCTTCATAATTTTGTGGAGGAGTGTTTTTCGTCCCGCTTACGCGTGGACGCATTGTTCCCCCTCGTGGAGGTGTTCTTCGTCCCGCCTCGGTGTGGACGCGTTGTTCCTCCCTCGTAGAGGTTATCCGTCCCTTGTGGACGTGTTGTGTTCTACAGGTGTTGTTTGCATAATGCGTGGAGGTGTGTATTCAATCTTGGATTCTCAAGATAAAGGTGCCTAATGACATGTGTTTCAATGTGGACGATTCAAGTTCCTTGTGTGGCCCGTGCTCCAAAGTCTAGTGATTATACCCGAGTAAAAAAGTGATCATGTAATATATTCAAGATGTATTCGTGTAGTACTTAATTTGTATGAAATTTTGTAACCCACAATAAAAAAAGAGTATTATTTTTAAATTAATTATTTACAATTTCACAAAATTAACATATAACATGTATGAATAAAAAGTAAACAATTGTTTTCTTGATTTATATTGTAAAATTTTTAAGTTCTTTATCATTTATCATGAGTGCCCATAGTTTTTGACTTTTTGTATTTTGATAATTCACCATATAATATGTATGGTCGAGTCACCCCAGGGGTGGATTGAAAATCCAATAATCCTCTTAAAAAAACAAGAAAAAAAAACCATATAATATGTATGGATAAAAACTAAATTATTATTTTCTTATTCCATGTTAATAAGAGAATGACTAATTCAAAACGAATACAACTTTATGGATAAATAAAAATTTAATTTTTATTCATACATGTTATATAGTGATATTGTCAAGCTATAAAAATTCAAAAATTATACTCACTCATAACATATGCTAAATAACTTGAAATAGTACACTATGAATCAAGAAAATAATTATTTATATTTTATTCATACATGTTATATGGTAAATTTTGTGAAATTAAAAATAATTAATTTAAAATTAGTACTCAATTGTACTATGAGATTTATGGAAATTATTAATATTATAATAAAATTAAAAATTAAAAATTTTCAATGAGATACATAAAATCATTTAATTGTTATTTAAATGTTCACTAACGGAATTGACTAAAAGAGCTAACTACATCCGCTAACTTTAACGGATTTTTTTTACTTTGCCCCGTAATTTGAAAATATGGTAGTTCGGACCTCAATTTGAAAAAGACTGATAGTTCAGGCCCCTTTTTGTATTTTTCCCTTAATTATAACAAGAGTTCCGGACAGAACCATATGTCACAACTTAGAACTCATCAGGCTCGTTGATCTGATTATCTCAACGGTTTAGATTAGTCACCTATTTAATTGAATTAATATGTTTTAATGATTCTAATGACATCACAGGACTAATAAGGGAATTAAGAAAAATATTTAGTAAGTTAAATCACTAATGTCGTGCCTTAACGAATAGCAATTTGGTTTGTTACGCAAAAAAAATCTAGATTTTCTACTAACGATATTCCAATTCGTCTCGCTTCTTAACCCTAATCGCACCCTCTTCATAGTGATATCAACAAGCTTCAATCAATTCAACAAACCTAATCGTACCCTAATTAATCTTCTCCTCATACATCCTGTCAAGTCCCAATCTCTCCCAACCTGACCCTCGCCGCCCATTTTCCTCTGAAAATTAAACAACTGAGGCCTCCAAATCATTTTCTGGAAAATTTCTCCGGAAGAAGCCTTGAAAACGGGCTCATTTTTAGATAAAGATATCGGAGTTACTAAGAGATTCGGCAAGTTCCACGGTAAACGATTAGAGAAAATACGAGCACTGTTGTCTCTGCTCATCTATCCAGTAAAAACACGAACGTAAAAATAAAAACACGAACATTATAAAAAAACTAACAATGAGAACAAAATAGTGGTGCTCGAAATCACAAACGTCACCACTTGATCCATGAACAAAAACACAAGAACATTGTTATATTAAGCAAAAACACGAACGTTGAAAACAAAAACACGAACATCGTGAACAAACTAACAATAAGATTAAAATTTAAAACAGTGGTGCTCAAAATCACGAACATCATGAATAAACTAACATTGATAATAATACAGTGGTGCTCAAAATCACGAACATCACCATATATCCACGAACATTGTTCTATCATGAACAAAAACATGAGAGCATTGTTATATCCAGCAAAAACACGAACGTTGAAAACAAAAATACGAACATCATGAACAAACTAATATTGAGATCAAAATAGTGGTGCTCAAAATCACAAAGATCATGACTTTATCCACGAGCATTGTTCTATCATGAACAAAAATATGAGCATTGTTGTTTGCGCATATATCCAGTAAAAATACGAACGTTGAAAATAAAAACACGAACATCATGAACAAACTAACAATGATAAAACAAAACATTGGTGCTAAAATCACGTATGTTGAAAATAAAAACACGAACATCATGAACAAACTAACAATGAGAAAACAAAACATTGGTGCTCAAAATCACGAACAACAACACTTTATCCACGAATATTATTCTATCATGTAAATTGTTCTTGACCGGCAAGTTTACGATGAATGTTTTACCTCAAATAGATGTCTACTAGGTTTACAAACGGATTGTTTTTTAAAACAAACAGTGATAACTATTATCATGTACTGATTTTAAGGGATTCAGTTGATTTAATCGAATTTAATTACAAAGCATATTGACAATTGTGTCCTCATAGGTATTTTATTTGATTTAATCGATTTAACTAATAGTTAAATTATGGCTTATAGATTGACTAGATCCGACAGACATTAGTAGTTCTAAGTTCATCTATAGGTTCTAACCTGATTTTTTTTTCCTATCATGATACAATGTTTAACATATTGTGATACATATAAATTTTCAAAATTTTAAGTTATAAATCAGATTGCATCATTTTACTATAACAAACATAAAATTACATCAATTTTTAAATTTTTAAATCAGGATCTATTTCGATCCCTACATGTGAAAAGATCTACAATTCAAAGGCATGCACAGAAGACCTTCCACAAAAAAAAAAGGTGTGCACAGAAGATATAATATTGACACGCATTGTGGGGGAAGTTGATTCAAAGTATTTATTTTATAAGGTAAGGTTCGGTTGTTTTGGTTTAAACCTGTTTTAAAATGAGAATTTAGAACTTATTTGGTTTGTTGATTTAGAAAATTTAGCGGAACCAAATTATTGTGTAGTTTAATTTTTATCCGACTAAATTATGATTTAAATAATATATACAAATTAGAAGATTAAGGGCAAAATCTTAAAAAAGAGCAACGGTGGAAAATCAATATATAATACAGTCCCAAACTATGAACTATTGATAATAAAGCTACGGAATCTAGATGAGAAAGCTACGAACCACACATTGTTTAAACCCACAATATACATATAAGAAAGTTACGAACTATAGACAATAAAGCCACAAACTATACATCGTTTAAACCCACGAACAGTAGATAGTAAATTCACGAACTATACTTTGTTTAAACCCAAGAACTGTAGATAGTAAACTCACGAACTATAGATAGTAAATTCACGAACTATATCTCGTTTAAACCCACGAACTATAGATAATAGACTCACAAACTACATGTCGCTTAAACCCACAAACTAGTATGATTTTGTTCCACGGAAGGTTGTGACTTTATTTTTGTTTGAAAAACCCGAGCTAATAATTTGATTTTGAAAAATATATAAATTCGATGAAAAAGGTTCCGGTGCAAACAACATATTTTTGTAAAAAATACAAATCAATGACAGCCCTTGATTTGATCACTTGGACGGATGAGATTAAATCTCCTCGTATGGTTGATTTCTCGGTGACGAATTATAGGTCATTTTTGACGAATTATGTCGTAGTTTTGGTTTCTCGGCGAGGAATTATAAAATTTGTCAATTTGCACCAACAATATGGTTTATACGTTTCTTGATTTAAGGAAATACTAAATCTTTAGATCTTATCGCAAGTTAACAAATTGTCACTATTTCGCTCGAGAGAATATATTGTGATTTGATTGGATTAATTTTTTTATAGGGATTTCTTACCTCTCATACATATCAATCATCATACGAATACATCTTATACATATTACATGAGAATTCAATCGGGTACTTGAATTGCGTCCACTAAAGCACATGCCATAAGACACCTCTAACTTGAAACCAACGAGCATAAGCTTGAATCTCAGCACCTATACCCACCTCTCCACGTAATGGAAGGAAAACACATCCACAAGGGATGAATAATATTCCTACACAAAAGTGAGGAGAAAATGCTAGCTACTCTGAGGAATTGAACCCTTAACCTCTTGACAATTTGTCCAGAGTTCAACTCACTCGACCAAACTCCTTTTCTCAATTTGATTGGATTAATTAAACACTGTTAATTTGGGCTATTGATTATTTTAATCTAACAATTATGTGTTGTTCTAATGTCATATGCAGAGGTGAGGAGGTGAATACTCCTCTTCACTACTGCTCATGCTCTAAATTTGTACGAAATATGGGATTCTCACCTCATCCGCTTCCTATTGAATAATTAAAAGTGTATAGTTTTAAACTTATTGTGCGCATATAAGTCGCAACTTATTAGCTTCTTCTGAGGGTTCTCCAGAGACATACACTTTTGTGATTACCGAAATAATTACATAATTTGACAGGAATTGATTTCCGTTTTATTATTTAGACATTTTGGAATCTTCTTGAAGAAATAAAATGCAATAAACAGAAAAATGATCCGGTGCAAAGACATATTTTTATAAACAAAATACAAACCAACCACAGCCCTTGTGATTTGATCATTTGGACGAATGAGATTAAATATCGTTTTAAATCTCATTTATGGTTAATTTTTCGATGACAAATTTTAAATTACTCGTAACGAACTATTTTGTAATTTTGGTTTTTGAGCCATGAATTATAACTAGTTTTCAAAAGCTTTACATTTTGTTGATCTTTACTCGCAACAAATAATAATAATAATATTACATTTAATAAAACGATAATCAAACTAACAAGGACTCGGCGAAGGAATCTAGTTCAGCATCGTCCGCAGCCGTAGACGTCTTCAAGACTTGCAGATACTCGTCGTACATTTTGTTGAAGTTCTGCTCGTCACCAAAGAAATCATCAGCACAAAACTGGTACTGATCATCAAACCCTAAATGAAGATCATCTGATCCGTCTGTCATCATGTTGTAGTCATTATCTCCGCTACAGGCTTGATCATTTTCTCCAATGAAAAAACCAGCTTCAGCTTCGTTTCCAGCAGCGGCATTATTGTTATTATAATTGTTGTCTTGAACATTGATAATCGGGTCACTGCTCATGATCTGATCACGGGTTATCGTGCTTATGAAGCTGTCATTTCTCGGCAAGATGGAAAATGATCTGACACGGACCGGTTTAGGGAGATGGACAATGTGCTTCTTCTCACTAGCATGATCTTGACTGTCTTTGGTCCAACGACTCTTATTTTTAGTCTGCTGGTTTTTGTTAGGGTCGTTGGTCATGACTTCAGTGGACGATGTTCTTCTATTGAGTTTGTTCTTCTTCTTCTTTGAGTTTGTATCGGATTGATCTGACCGTTTGGATAGCGGTTTATGCGTTTCGGGGTCAATGCCTTGCGCTCGGAGCTTCTTGCTGAGGTGGGTATTCCAGTAATTCTTGATCTCGTTATCAGTTCGACCAGGGAGCCTCCCTGCAATAAGAGACCATCGGTTGCCTAAAAGGATGTGAAGTCTTATGATAAGGTCATCCTCATCGCTACTAATGTTGCCTCGCTTGATATCAGGCCTTAGATAGTTCAGCCATCTCAGCCTGCAGCTCTTTCCACACCTCAAAAGCCCTATCATCAGATAATTAAATAGTTAGCCTTTTAAGTCTGAATAATAATATTACATCACATGTTTTCCTAAAATAACAGTACACTGCTAGTCACAAGTACTCATAATATAAAGATCACTGTTACGTTATTGGTCGAATAATATTATTAAAGGAAAGAATGTAAAATGGACAGGATTTTAGCAGGAATAATTATATATCACCAGCTTTTTTGGGCAAGGATCTCCAATTGCCTTCTCCATGAGCTTGAATGTATTTAGTGAGTAATGTATCTTCTCTAGGCGTCCATGGACCCCTATGCAACCCGACTTTCGAGCAACAAGGAGCTCGCCCCATCGAAGACACACCACAGCCAAAAGGAGAGGCAATGAGTGAGAGATCAAGAATAAAACCTCTGACAAATGTGTAAGCACACAGTGTCCCAAAAACAAAGGCATCTCCTTATATACACTGGCCCAAATACTCGCAACAAACTTTCCACCATAGTCGCTATGAGGCTACGTCACACACATAAATTATAATTCTCACCTCAATAATTTACAATTTCTAATAACAAATGTGGGTTTCGTGATAATAATTTAATCCCAACGACCCTTCTCAAAACTGCAGCTAACGTTCCAACATGTAACTTTTGTGAGCAGACAGGGGTTCAGTAGCCTTGTGATTTTTTGCCACTGGTTGGAACAACCTCAGCAACTTGTAAAATGTGTATTAAATGGGAAGGATTCAACGGCTATGAAATAAAGAGGAGGAATATTTAGATTTATAATGAATTAAGGGTTTGGGGGCCACAAGTTGAGTAATTGAATATGTACACGATTGTCTAGTTTGAGTGACTGATTTGTTTGTGATTTATGCTTCCAGTTGTGTTAAGATCTTGATTTTTCTTTTGACGATGGCGTGTTAAGATCTTGTTTTTTTTTAAGTAGCCTATATTTGCAGGGTTTTAAATTCATTAGATCGCATCTGGTCAATGAGATTAAAGTTTCACGAACTTGTTATAATTAATGACGTTGCGTTTTTGGTAAGTCTAGCTAGTGTGAGAATAACAACCTAGTTGTCATTCTTTTCTTTTCTTTTGATATTATATTATAGGGAAAAGTACAGTTTGAGGACCTGAACTATCACCATTTTCCAATTTGTGGGCTAAACTATAAAAACTTACAAACAAGGTACGAACTATCAAACAATTTTCCAACTTGTGGGCTGAGCTATAAAAACTTCCAAACAATGGGCGAACTATCAAACAATTTTCCAACACAAGGGGCATCGTCTAACACCGTTAGGATTTTCACTAATGTCGTTGGAAGGCGTTAACTCCGTTCCGTTAGTTAAAAAAATAATATAAAATTTCAAAAAATTAAAATTGCCAAAATTTTTAAAAATGTTAAAAATTGTAAAAAATTAAACAAATTAATAAAAATTATAAACTATTGAAAACTTTAATTTTAATAAAAAAGATAATTTTTTGATCCCTAATACCTCTTATATGGTTCAAACTAGATAGGAACAAAAATTAATATTTTCTTGAATTATTTGTAGGGGAACTTTGTAACAATAATCCTAACGGTGTTAGACGGTGCCACTTGTTTGGAAAATTATTTGATAGTTCGCCCCTTGTTTGGAAGTTTTTATAGTTCAGCCCACAAGTTGGAAAATTGTTTGATAGTTAGCCCCTTGTTTGGAAGTTTTTATAGCTCAGCCATCAAGTTGGAAAATTGTTTGATAGTTCGCCCATTGTTTGGAAGTTTTTATAGTTCAGCCCATAAGTTGGAAAATGGTGATAGTTCAGATCCCCAAAGTGTTTTTCCTATATTATATTATTTTTACATTAGGCAATATTAGTACTATTGAAAAAAGAGAGAGCCCTAACATCACATACCTTTTACCTCCATTAGAATATACTGGATTTCCTATCGCTGTTCACTACAAATTTTGCAAACATTTCGGACATTAATTCCGGTGATAGTCCGGCCATCCAGATTTGGCCGGAATAATTATAACGCGATTCCGGTGACAATTTTGTGCTAGTTTTCTGACCGGCAATATTCGGTGTTACTCCCACGGCTTTTCGGCACGAATTATACTAGCAACATATAAACCCCGAAATTTTCTCATATTAATTCCCGCGTGGTTCAGGGAAAATTCCCGCGAAAGGTTCTTGTCTCCCAAAATTCCACAGGAATTTCGCTAGAATTTATATTGCCTAAATCCCCTCTATAAGACCATGGACACTAATGATCCAAAAAATTTGTCATCCCTCTCTCAATCTCTAATATTTTCTCAGTCATCAAAAAAGTATTATGATAATTTTGATCATGTGTATGTCACTCATAACAATCAGAAAAAGTTCATCATTCCTCGTAATTGCAAAGGGTTGATTTATAAAAATTTCAAAAGTGTTTGGAAATATGTCAATATGCATGTCTAATTGTTGATCTCAAAATATTATAAACATTAATATTTATTTTGTATTATTTGTATTTGTAATTTGTAAGATATGATAGTTACAAATTCAAAATTTAGAATTGTATACGTGTTATTCTCATAACCAAACTTCAAAATTGATTACAGGGTGACCAATTTCATGATTGTTCATTTTTGATGACTCATAAAAAGTATTAGTGTGATGTTTACTTTTATAAATCATCTCAATCAAATGACGACTCAAAAATTAATTGATGTACATGCTCTAAATATTCATGTCCGAAATTATTCTTATAAAAACCTTTCATACTGATTGTTGGGAGCACCACAAATTGAGGACAACTGAGCCTGCCAATTCAAGCACGAGACGATAGATAAAGGAGCACAAAGGGCTGCTCCACTAGTAGCGATGATTGTTGGGCTGACATATTTGGGCTTTGGTGTGGCTTTGATGTAAGGCGTGGGTCAGCGATGCTAAGCTGGACTGGACTCGAGCTGCCGAGTTGGCTCATCAAGTTGGGCTAGCTTGATTGCCTATAATCTAAAAAAGATTAACAATCCAAATCTCATTTCATAGTGACCCAACCACTTAATTAAACGATAGATTTCTACAAAGGGCAGAAAAGTACACACGCAATTATATCCAAAACGTGCAGGCCAGGGCCGGGCCAGGCCATCACAGTCGGATAATGCTGCGAGATTTATGGTGTTATTTGAATATAGGAAGCTTCAAGGAAATTTAAACAAGATTGTGACAAAAATTCAAGCTAACAACAATGAGTGGGATGTATGTTGGAATTCGTCTCCACTATGAAACTTCCACGAAGCTCTCTACTCAATAAGTAACAAAGAAATTCGTCCCACTCTTTGTCAAAATAAATTAATAGCTTTTTTTTAATGTTTCTAATATGTCGTCTTTTTATTTATAACCTATGGTTTCCAAAAAATTTGGCTTTGGAATATTAATTATTTGAAAGTCTGCCAAAAGAGTGGTGGTCTAGTGGTTTAAATATCTAACTGTACTTATAAAGAAGGTCTATATGACCAATTTCGATTTATAAAAATTTTCTTGATTTGAAACGGTAACTTATACCAAATAGAATGGTTAAAAATATATTTAACAAGAAAAATTTTATATAAAAAGTTCAGATAATGTTTATGGAGAAATCATTATTCTATATTTTTAAAATTTGATGGCCAAAATATAAAAATACAAGAATAAATGATAAATTTTCCATTAAACAAAAAGGAATAAATGATAAATTTAAGGGTGTGTATAACAATATAAATAGAGGGCATTGGGAGTTGCCATTATTGTTATCAAACAAATACTTAATTTCAGTTCTTGGTTCAAGATAAACAATGGGAGAGATTGGTGGAATGAAAAAAGATACGAAAATGGAGTATGAAGACTTGCTGCCGGTGATGGCGGAGAAGCTGGACGTGGAGGGGTTTATGGCGGAGCTTTGTGGAGGGTTTAGACTACTGGCGGATGAGGAGAAAGGACTGATCACGGCGGAGAGTTTGAAGCGAAATGCGGCGTATTTAGGGATGGGTGGGATGAGCTGGGATGAGGCTGAGGGGATGGTGAGGGAAGGGGATTTGGATGGAGATGGTGGTCTGAATGAGATGGAGTTTTGTGTTTTGATGGTGAGATTGAGTCCTGGAATGATGCAGGATGCTGATGTTTGGTTAGAAAAGGCTTTAGAACAAGAGTTTAGAAATTCAGCACCTCTTTGATGCTAAGTTTTTACTCATGTATTTATTGATATGAATGAATCGCAACAATTTGGTTCATTTTCATGTCTTTGCAATCTAATTGGAAAATCACAAGTTAAAATTAAACTACTTTAATCCGATTGATTCTGTCACGCTATATAATATATATTGAGAGCATATATATAATTAATGTACGTGAAGGATGAACTCATGAACAGATGTTGCTGTTTCTCCCTGTTTTTAAGTAGCAGCTAGTGTAATAGGTGCTATTTCATCAACTGAGAAGGCAACTGCTTTTCAATAGTAGGCTCAAACAGCAGCCGTTGGAAATATGTGTCTATGAGGGCGAAGAAAACTAAGTCAAATTTGATCGGATCTTCCACATTATGAGGAGTTGGGCGGATCATGGCATTATGGGTGGTTCCAAACCTCTCCTATAAGTTGATGTTCCACATTCCACCAAAAACACAGAAAACAAATCCTCTACGATTTTTCGAATTCGTTCTAGAGTCGGTGATAGCAGAAGACCACAATAAGTTCGATTAGCAAGGCATTGGTGCACAGAGCGCTTGCTGAGATTCTTTAATCCTGTGAAGCATATTGTCGGTAATACCCAGCACCTATGGGCGGCAATTCTGCTTTAAAGGCAGCTTATAGGATGTGACTGAATCATCTACGGTTTGGTGTCCTTTTATTTTATGGTCATATTCTTAGTTCAGTAACTTCAATTCCGCCTGTATATTCAGATTATTTACCAACAATCTTAAAGCAGAATTTTACTGTATTGAAGTTATGACTAAAACATGAGATGCTGTTTATAGCCAGATCCAGGACAAGAATCTTTCGATCAGAACTGAAAGCACGCAGAAGGGCAGAGGCATGTGAGGCCGAGTTCCGAATCGAAGAATGATTCTAAGTCGGTTGTTTGATTTCTGAAATGCAATTAAATCAAGGTCGGTGCTGGCAGGAGAATGAGCAGATCTAAGGCGGCGGCAGTGCTGCCATGGTGCCAGTTTGATTGAAACCCTAATTGGGTTTTTCTGTTGAGGCTAGATCGGTTCATGAGTGGTTGAATCGATTCAATTTTGATATTGATTAAAGAATGCTTTCAGGCAAATATAGTTTATTCAGTGCATTACTTCTCTGACTAAAACCCATGTTATTTGTGCAGTATAAGCTACTGCTTCGGCCCATTAAAATCTGAGACGGCTACCTACAGTTGACGGGTTGTAAGGGGTTTTTGGCGTCGTTGCCGGGGAGCTATGCACGGTGAATTTTGTTCTTTCAATTTTTCGTTATTTCTTTTTTATTTCGTATTTCTTGCTATTCGGTGAATTCTCCTAGTTCGTTATTTTCAACTGCCTTGTTTTCCGATTTCCGATTATCTCGATTTCAATTTCTAGCTTTTAGAGGGTTCTGTCACCAAGACTTACGAGTCTAAGGAGATTGGGTTTTAAGTGAGACCGCTGTGACTCCTCCAATCTCCTGGGGACCATTTGTTGCTAGTCTGTTCTTGCTATTTCGGTGTCTTGCTATTCGGTGCTTTGCTATTCTTGCGCCATGGCTCACGCAGGTGATGGAATTGCTGATAACGAACAGTACGAGGAAGAACAGTTCGACCAAAACCCACCAATAATCGATAACAACGAAAGAGTACAACAAGTGATCTACGACGATCCAGAATAGCTAGTCCGCGATCAAAGGCGTGCACAACGAGAAGCAGCTCGACAGAACCAAGGACCAGTTCGACAGCAGCAGCACGTCCAGCAACAGGTACAACAGCAAGCTCCGGCCCGAAATCCAATCCAGGGTCCGCAACAAGTCCGACAACATGCCCCAGCTCGACAACAAGTCCAGGCCCGACCGCAGCAACAAGTTCAACACCAGGTCCAGCCCCAGCCGCCCATCAGACGACTCAGACAGCCGGTGTACGAGGAAGAAGCTTATTATCACGAGTGAGTCTCCTCTACTCACGTCCAAGCCCTAGACGTTCCCTCCTTGCTCCGCCTCCTTGTTCCACCGTGCACCACCATCACTCGGCCGTGACTCACCATAGCTCAGCCGTGACTCAGCCTTTGTTCCTCGGTTTTAAGTGAAGTGTTCCTCGTTCTTTTCATTCATGCATTATTTCCTCATGGCTATGTGTAACTAAACCCGTTATTCGGGCTAGGGTTTGAATAATTGTGACGAATGTTCTTGCATTCTATTAATTCTTGTGCAAATTATATCGGTTCGAATTGCTAGGTTAAGGGGAGATCTGAAAGGGTACAACTTAACCTAGTAATACTTGCCTTCTTTATCCTGCTTATTTGATACTGATCCGTTAGAATAAGTAGATGCACTAAGCCTAATATAACCTGACCAGGAGTATTAGGTTTGCTAGAATTAAAAGTCTATAACCTGACCAGGAGTAGATTGTGGCGTAGTGACTTAACGGTCCTACCTTAGGTTATAACCAGACCAGGAGTAACCACACTTAAGAAAGCAAGAATAAAATACCTAGGAATCAAGGATAGACTAAGTCACAATTGAAGAACCCTAGCCTGAATACCTTCTCTGATTGATACACACCAGCTTATTTCGTTCATTGCACTGTTTCCTAATCAATTACTCTCACCCAATTGTTTCTTTTTTCTCTCTTACAGAACAAAGTAGTAACCATCTAGCTCCCTTGGGTTCGACCCTTGCTTGCCACTGTACTAACCCACGGTTCAGAGTGAGAAAAATATAAATATAAATTTGCAGGTACCGACGACGCCTGTCAAATTTTGGCGCCGGTGTAGAGGGGCTTGTGGCGTAGTTGGAGTCATGGAGGGAGACGGAGTGATGAAGATGAGCTGACAAGTGTCAGCACTCAGCAGCATGAACTCTGCTTCATCATCTTCTTCACTCTGGTTCATTAAATTGAATCAATGGCGTATAATTTCATCTTATTTGATTAATTACCTGCCAATGGCTACTCTTCAGGCGATTATGGTTTCATTTGGATTAAAACTTAATTGAGTTTTTCGATTCAATGATTTGAATTGGTCCAACTGAAGTGCGGATAAGGTAAGAGGTAAGGAGCTGCGGCAAAAATGTCCAAATGGCGTTTTCAACTTGGAACTTGGCCGTGGTTTGCTGGGATGACAACGGAGCCCGTTGATTAGAGCAAACAGTTGATACCGCGGTGATGATGACGGCAGAAAAGCTTTCTCGGACGTCTGTCGGTTTCGGATGGAGCCGAGACAGTGTCGGAAGGAATAGAAATAGTGGAGAAATAGAAATCAAGGACGAGGAAATAGTAATCACGAAGTAGTTCGTTGAATCCTCGATCTTTGGCGATGATCTGCTCTGTCTTCTTCTCCAAGTTAGGTCTTTTTTTCCTCCAAAAACCAACTTTTCTATTTATAGGCCCGAATTTCCTAATTTTTCTCCGATATTTGGAAACATCCGACGGTGCCGTGTCACCCGTGACATTCAGACATGTCACGGCCTAGGCGAAAACTCACTGATCTGTAAGGGTGCCGTGACACCCGTGACACTCGGAGGATGTCACGGTAGTCACGACCAAGGCGGAAATCCACTGAGTTATAAGGGTGTCGTGACACCCGTGACACATAGACATGTCACGGTAGTCACGACCATGTCTGAGATCACTCGATTCCTTCTGACGAAAAAGCCTGCCGTGACACTCGTGACACTAATGAGATGTCACGGCCTACTATTGGTGCAGAGCTCTTTTTCGTCGATCTTTCCGTTCTTTCAGCACTTCGAGTCCAAGGAGCAATGATATGTCTTTTTGTCCTGAAACACTAGAGAAAGACATCAAATTGGGACAATTTGCCGGGAGAACAAGTGTTATCCTTCATCGAATGTAGTGAATAATTAGTCAAAATATTGACTGATCAAAACACTCCACACTTAGGATTTGTTCGTCCCGAACAAATGTCAAACAAATGGCAGAATAAATACACGAGTGAATGTAATGCTCAACAACTATATGTTTCTAAGCTACCCACTTAAGTGTCATGTGATCAATCCTAGCTAAAATGAAAATAAAAATCATAACTCACTGTCATAGAGGACACGAATGCAATTACTCTATGCATCAAGCCTTTAAACCTCTAGGCTGCCCTAGTAGGACGAGTATAGTCTCATGAAGGTTTTCAGAAATGGGACTACCTACAAATCCCCTGTACAACTAACTATTGTGTATGCATGAAATGATGCTCAACGAGTCATAGTAAAGTCATGTCATACCTCGAATTCATCGTGTTACCTCGACTTCAAGTCAATCATCTTCATCAAAGTTGTCAGACAATCCTAGATTAAACGAGTTATGCATTCAAACGGTCAGTACACACGGCTAGCAAGCGACTCATCACATGTTCTAAATAGTTCTATAACAACGCAATAAGAACAAGAATAGTTACACAAAACATGCTCATCATTCACCTATGCTATATAGGGATAGTTCATGGGCTCTCGGGGCAAAGCTCATTCTCAAGTGCCAAGGACTAGGCAATGACCCGTAAGAGAAGAGGAGCCTGACTTAAGAATTTTCTGAAAAGTAGTACGAAAACCACATCAAAATTTCAGTGCAAGCACGAGGATCGTCCCTTAGTTTCTAGCATACGAATTCTTAAGACAAGTCATGATTGCACGCAATAAGAAGATGAAATTACACTACATCAAGCAAAAGGGGTAAAATTTTCAAAAAAAAATTCATACACAAGGGGTTACTTTTCTCAGTTTGCCCTTGGTAGTATTTTTCTGTTTTTTTTTCTTTTAAAAAACAACTATGCTTTGGGTCAATTTTTCACCCTCATTTGAAATTTCAGAACTTTGTTCTTGATTATGGGCCTATTTTTCGCCCCTCTTTTGACTATTTTGATTTTCTAACTCCACACTTAAAGCTTGACATAGTGTATGAATAAAGGCGGGTGCATGCAAATCACAACAAGTATAGAGGAGCACATACTAGTACCAAGGTCACCTAGAAAAAGAGATGCGATTTAAGTTTTTGACATTTTGTACCGATGCTTACTAATATCAAGTCTCAAACATGCTTCAAGAAATACGTAAAACACGTGATAGGTAAAGACTAGCAATGATACTGACACAAGAGAATACACACGAATAAAACTTTTTCAGGTCCTAGACTTCGAATCCAAAAGAATAACAATCAGTCAAGGAGTATCATAGAAAACGAGGATTTCAATCGCAATACATAGACAGTTGAGCATATGCAAGAGTGAATGTGATATGCGATGTATGTGACTATGCGCTACCCACTCCACACATAAAATTGAGCTGAGTCCCTAAGCGAAGAAATAAAAGATAAGAAAAGGCACATAGGAACTTCCCTCGTGTGTGATAGCTCGATATCCATGGAGTTTAAGCGATGACCGGGGAGTGAAATGCGGCTCATGAAATGGTAGATATATAAAGAAAAACATTGAGATGCACAAGTGATAGATTAGTATCGATAATGGTGGGTAGGCAAAAGCAAGAAGTGCCAAATAGAAGGTATGATAAATGATGCGAGCAAAACGTAGATCACATAAAAACATGTCTCAAGCATCAAGTAGAATGCAAAGTCATGGCGAAAATTCAGCGTACAATAATGGTCATGAAAGCGCAACAACTGACAAAAGTGATAAAGAAGTCATGAAAAGAAATGGATGAGGAGCTAAACAGCGCCATCGTCCGCATCATCATCAGCAGCAAAAAGGATCTCACTATCATCGAAGTCCACAGCACCGGCGGGGCAAGGCAAGAAGGACCGACCTCGTGGTCATTTCGGGTAGGAGTTGCATGGCGCGGTGGGCTGAGATCGACTGCCATAGTAAAATCTGCCTCGAACGGGTCTGGGGCAGAAGACATGTAGGACGGCGGAGGATAGTCGGTGAAGCCCTGATGCCAAAAGGATGCTGTCCATGCGTCCTGTGCCCACTGTTGTGCCCTGCTGGCCTGATATCGAAAGTCTAAAAAGTCGGCAGTGTGCTGGGCATGGACGGTAACAAGCCGCCGCTACGCCGTAAGTATCGGACCCTGAGTCGCCAATCTCTGGTGCTGGTACTCTAAAATCTGACTCTGCTGCATTAAAATCTGACTCTGGAAAGTCTCCAAGCGTGCGAATCGCTCCTCAAGGGTCAATGGCAGCTGGTCAACAGTGGGTGGCTGCGGCGGAGGGGCCGGCGCAGCCTATGAAGGATCCTGTGCCTCATCCGCGTCATCGTCCTCAGGCTGAGGTCCACCCCTAGCGCGCTCGAGGGTCCTTAATCTGCTCTCCACCCGACGACGCTTCTTCCGCCTGGGGAGCTAGTCTCTATGCTGACACTGACAGTCCCGGTTAATCATCTTAATGTCCACCAACCTATCGGTGTCCAGGACCGAAGTGGACGACGTTGGAAGCTGGCTGAAATCCCATCCATGTAACGCAGCGATAATGGTGACAAATAAACCGCCGCCCAAGGCAAGGTTCTTGTCTAGTTTGGAGCCCCAAAATACCATTTGATAGGTGAGAATCTGGAAGAAATCAACAAGGCGGTGTCGATGCATCGAGATCATGACGTCGAGCTCGCGATTGCCAATTTTCGTAGCACCTTCGCCACGCGGAAAGATGCTCATGGCAACTAGACGGTGCACTACCTTTCAAAGCTTATCCTTAATGCACGACGAAGGCCAGTTGGAAGTGAAATAGCAATCAAAATTGGATATGAGTTTCCAGAACTCATATCGTTCCTCGTCAGTGTATTGACCGCAGAACCCTTCTAAGGAAAATCCTAGTAATGCACACACTTCGGCTTTAGACATTTTGTGATTCCGCCCACCTAATGTGAATTCGCAATGCGTAGCCCGGTCCGGCTCACCCAAATAGGCGAATGTTGCCAAGAATTCCTTTAAAACTATATAGTGAGTCGGGGCCGGTCGTGCAAACAGAATATCAAGGCCAGAGGCCACAAATAATTCCCGGCAAACATCCAATGACTCAAAGGAGCGTAATGGAACTTGATCAGGGACTACTGTGGGTTTTACCTTCTTCAATGGGATGATGTAGTCGTACTGGTGGGCATGTGCGTCCTGACCGAAGAAGGGACGACGCTCAGGGAAGGACCGTTGGCGAGGGGGCTGACCGGCTGGCACAATAGCTCCTTCGCCGGCCTCTGCCGGTGGTGGTACAGTCTGAGCATTCCGGGATGATGAGGTGGCTTCGGAGCGAGCTGATTTTCGAACCATGGTGAGTATCGGTTGGAGGCCGATTGGCTGTAGGGGAAGAGAGTTCGGACTGGTGATTGGGGAAATTTGAGATTTGGGCGTTTAGGGTTTGGGTGGTTGGAGGCGGACGGTTGGGGCGAGCGGCAGGCTTGCGACTGGAATGGTCGGTGAGTGGCTGAGGTGGCGAGGCTCGGTGTCGGGAGAGAGGGCGAAGGATCGGATTTGGAAAGTTTTGAGTTTTGGAAATCCGGATCTGCTGTGATTTGAAAACCGAACCTGCCGTGACACCCGTGACATGCTCGAATGTCACGGCTATCACGGCACCCGTGAAAATCTCTACCAAATTACCCTGCCGTGACAGCCGTGACATGTCCATTGTGTCACGGGTGTCACGGCACCTACGAAACTCACTGCCTTTGTTGACTACCGTGACAGCCGTGACATGTCCATTGTGTCACAGCACCTATAAATCCCAAAAAAATTCTCGTCCTGATACGTTGTCTGTCTGAAATCGGCGTACTCCACACTTGGATTCCTGCAATGATAACACACAAAGCACAAAAATGCAAAATGCAACTAAGTAATACTTACAGCGCGGATTACTCCCTGAAGAGGCCTAGTTTAACGTCTTGGCGAGACATAGCTAGGGAGATAGAACTAGAAACATTCTCGGAAAGTCCTTGCTGAGATCCCTTCCCGAGAAGTAGGTTGTTATCGATGCCTTCAGGAGGGGCCATATGCTTTATTACGTGGTAGTGTTTGAGGGGTTGCCCGTTTACCACCATTGATTTTCCTCCCTCGATGCTAAGCTCCATGTGGCCGTTTGGGTATGATCTCTCCACTATGTATGGGCCACTCCACTTAGTGCGCAACTTCCCAGGAAATAATCTAAGGCGGGAGTTGTAAAGGAGAACTCGCTCGCCTTCATTGAATTCTCTGCGCACTATTCACTTATCATGCCATTTCTTCGTCCTCTCCTTAAAAATACGAGAATTTTCGTAAGAGTCCAACCTGATCTCATCCAGCTCATTTAGCTGCAACAACCTCTTTTCCCCAGCTGCCCTCATATCCATGTTTAGCTCTCTAATTGCCCGCAGAGCCTCATCGAGCTTGGACGCTCAATCTTTCCTGTGGCTAGAGACCGTCTTCCCGAGGATGCTCTTGATCTCTCTGTTAGAGGTTTCTAGTTGCCCACTGGTCTGAGGATGATATGGAGTGCCAATCTTGTGATAAACACCGTATTTCTTCTGCAATGTCTCGAAATTTCTTTCTTTGAAGTGGGAGCCTCCATCACTAATAACTGTTCTGGGCACTCCAAACAGGAAAAATAACTATCTGAAACATCTTCATGACTACCTTGGCGTCGCAAGTAGGAGTAGCCACTACTTCAACCCACTTGGAAACATAATCGACTGCTACCAAGATATACTGATTTCCATAAGAAGGTGGGAATGGTCCCATGAAATCGATGCCCCATACATCAAATAAATCGAATGCTCTGCTGGGGCATTTCCTGCTGCTTAGAAATATTTCCAGTCCTCTGGCACTGATCACAAGCCTTGATGAATTCGTGGGCATCCTTAAATAGAGAGGGCCAAAAGAATATGGGCAGCAAAACTTTTGTAGCTGTTTTTGAACCAGCCTCATGGCCACCATAATGTGATGAATGGCAGCGCTCTAGGATTCATATGATCTGGTCCTCGATGACACAAGTCCTGTAGAGACCGTCAGCGCATAATCTGTAAAAAAAATGGTCGTCCTAGAAATACCTCTTTAAGCCGGACAGAAATTTCCTCTTCTGGTTGTGCGATAGGTCAGGAGGAATGATACCGCATGCCAAGTAATTGACGAAATCTACGTACCACGGGGCGACGTCCACATCGACACTCATAAGCTGCTCACCTGCTAGAGAGTCAGTCATCGGGAGTTTGTCCTCTTCGCGGTCGAGCCCTCCTAGCTTTAGGCGTGACAAGTGATCTGCAACCAAATTTTCAGCTCCCTTCTTGTCTCTAATCTCAATGTCAAATTCTTGAACGAGGAGAACCCATCGAATCAACCTAGGCTTCGAATCCTTCTTGGACAACAAATACATAATGGCGGCATGGTCAGTGTACACTATGGTCTTCGAGCCTATCAGGTATTGCCTAAACTTCTCAAAAGCATAGACAATGGCTAGCATCTCCTTCTCTGTTGTAGTGTAATTTGCTGCTGCGCCAGCCAAGACTTTACTGGCATAGCATATCACGTGTAGCTTCTTGTCGTTGTGCTGTCCTAAGACTGCTCCCACTGCGAAATCACTAGCATCACACATTAGTTCAAATGGCAGCTCCCAGTCAGGTTGCTGCACTACAAGAGCAGAAGTAAGAGCTGATTTCAGCTTATGGAAAGCGTTAACATGATTCATCGAAGTTAAACTCAGCTTCCTGGCAAAGTAGATCAGAGAGTGGCTTGGCTATCTTTGAGAAATCTTTTATAAAGCGCCGATAAAATCCTGCATGCCATAGAAAGCTCCTGATTCCTTTCACATCCTTAGGTGGGGGCAGCTTTTCAATCACCTCCACCTTACGAGATCAACCTTGATGCTTATGTTGGAGACTTGGTGTCCAAACACAATGCCATCCTGCACCATAAAGTGACACTTCTCCCAGTTTAAAACCAGGTTAGTGTCAACACAACGAAGAAGAACATTAGTAAGGTTAGAGGCATATATCGAATGAAGAGCTATACACCGAAAAATCATCCATAAAAACTCCCATGGTGTTTTCTATAAAATCAGAAAAAATGGCCATCATACAACGCTGAAAAGTAGCTGGTGCATTGCAAAGACCGAAAGGCATGCGTCTATAAGCAAATGTGCCAAAAGAGCAAGTGAAAGTAGTCTTCTCCTGGTCCTCGGGGTGTATATGGATCTGGAAGAACCCACTATAACCGTCGAGGTAGCAGAAAAACTTACGCTTCGCAAGACGCTCTAACATTTGATCAATAAAAGGCAAAGGAAAGTGATCCTTATGAGTAGCCTTATTCAACTTTCTATAATCGATGCACATGCGCTAGCCAGTCATAGTACGAGTATGAATCAAATCATTATTCTCATTACGAACAACAGTCAAACCTCCCTTCTCAGGGACAACATGCACAGGACTTACCCACTCACTATCAGCAATAGAATAAATAATGCCAGCATCCAATAATTTCAAAATTTCCTTCTTCAGTACATCATTCAGCTTAGGATTCAGACGTCTCCAGGCGTCCCTAGTGGGCCTAGCATCACCCTCTAGATGGATTCTGTGCATGCACATATCTGGGCTAACTCCCTTAAGATCATCTATCGAATAACCTAGGGCTGGCCTATGCTCTCTCAGGACATCTAGAAATCTCTGGGTCTCTACATCAGTCAAGGATGCATTCAAAATCACCGGGTAGGTCGAGTTAGGGCCAAGAAATTCATACCTGAGACTTGTAGGTAGACGTTTCAGCTCTACCTTGCAAGGTTCCTTACTTGAGTCGGTTGTCTGTTCAGCTTCAGCTGCTCCCTCAGTGCTCATTGCACATATATCCATCAGTAATGGGTAGCCTAGTACAACTCTGTAAGACTCAATAGAGGTCAGTGTAATAGACTCATCAATGTCAGCAGAGTCTAGTGCATCACAGTCAGCTAACAGACTAGGACTCTTGCACATATCAGGCAAATAAAAGACAACTCTTTCACTGCCCACTCGCAAAGCTATAGACCATCTAGCCATGTCAGTAACTACCTTAGCCGTGTAAAGAAATGGTCTACCAAGTATAATTGGGATATCTATGTCCTCTGAGATCTCTAGCACTATAAAATCAGCAGAGATGTAAATGTTCTTCACCTTGACAGGTACGTCCTTCAGAATTCCGTTCGGGAGTCTACAAGAACGATCCGCAAGGTGAATAGAGATATTAGTAGGACAAAGATCACCCAAATTTAGTTTAGAATATAAGGAATAAGACATGATAGACACACTGGCACCCAGATCACATAGAACACGACGAATAGTAATATCACTAATATCACAAGGGATAGAAAAACTCCCTGAGTCTTTATGTTTGGGCGGCATGAGTTGGTACATGGCAGCACTACACTCCTCGCTCAGGGCCACTGTCTTGGTCCCGCCCATTTTTCGTTTCCCCGCCAGAATCTGGGTGGGTGCGTCGGTGAAGGGCATGGTGATGTAAAGAGTACGAATCTTATCCACGAACTGCTTGAATTCTTTATCCCTCCTTGTAGCCACTAGCTGCTGAAGGAATGGAACTGGCGGTCTATAAGGAGCTGGCTCCACTATTTGCGCAGAATTTTCAGCTCGGTTTTCAGCCTCCTTTGACGTTTTCTCTTTAGCAGGTGTAGAATCAGATGCTAATTTCGTAGCTGGAGATCGAGTGGTCTGAGATGGTAGCATCTTAAGCTATTTCCCTCCTCGGAGTGTGATGGCATTCACTGATTCCCTAGGATTCGGATCTGGTTTCGATTGGAGTTTTCCTTGTTCCCTAGTCGCCGAGTTTGCTTGCTAAGCCACCTATGTCTCCAACATTCTGTTTTGAATAGCGAGCTGCTCTACAATCATTCGTAGGTCTCTTACCTCAGCAGCGGTTTGCTCAGACGTCTTTCGCTGATCCTCGGTCATCTTTCGCTGGTCGGCTATGTAGCTCGCTAGCATGGCTTCTATGTTTGACGTCGGTCCAGAGTTCTGAGCTCGATGTGGCTGAGTTGGATTGTTACAGCTCCCTGAATTCTAATTTTGCTGCTGCTGGGGCTGGTTGTTATATTGGTTCCTTGGCTGGTACGGGGCATTGCTCTGCTACTATCTTGTCCCATCACCAGAAAGCCATATGCAAAATGAGAAGGAGAGCCACAAATTTGACAATAGACACCCACATTAGCAACATCAGACGACTTCATAGAGGATTCTGTCTTCAGATTTTTTATTTCAGTTGCAAGCATCTCTACTGTGTTGGTCAACTCAGCAATATCATTAGTGCCATCAAGGAGGTAGAGATCATGCACACCCTTCTTGTCCTTAAGATTACCTCAATCACTCGTCCAGAGGTGGTAGTCTTGAGCTGCTTTCTCTACGATAGCATAGGTTTCTTTCAGGGGAAGTCCAGTAAGTCCTCCACCAGCTGTTTGATTTATCAAGGTGCGCATCCCCTGGTCGATTCCTTGATAGAAGGTGTCCATGATCTGCCACAGCTCTAGGTTGTGGTGAGGGCACATCCTCATCAGCTCTTTGTACCTCTCCCAAGCTTCATAGAGAGTCTCACCATCCATAGAGCAGAACGAGATAATCTTGTTCCTGAAATGCGCTATTTTTTATGGTGGGAAGTACTGTTGGAGAAAGGCCTCAGTCAACTTATCCCATGTAGTGAAAGTGCCCTCTGCATGACTGTCTAGCCATCTACTAGCTTTGTCAGATAGTGAGAATGGGAATAGCCTCAGGTAGTAGGACTCTGGAGGAACACCATTAGTCTTCACTGTGTTGCACATCTGGATAAAACGCTTGAGATGTTGGTAAGGGTCTTCATTCGTCCTTCCCGAAAACTGATTATTTTGCACCATCTGAATGAGTCCTGTTTTGAGTTCCCAGTTGTTGTTGTCTATACCAGGTGGTGCAATGGCGGAGTGAAACCCTGAGACACGTGGAGCAGTGTAATCTCCAAGAGTCCTGCGCACTGGTTGCTGCACGGGACGATGCTGGTCATCCTGGACCAGCTCAGGTAGCAATGCTTGGTTGTTTTGATTCATATCAAATGCTGCGAAATTGTGATTCTGTGCTCAGAAGAGCCGAGCTTCGTTTTGGACCTGGCGAAGAGTTCTTCGTTGGTCCGGTGAGTCCTGGTCGGATGTCGGAGCCTTCTTCTTCCGTCTGGGTGTTTTCTTTGGCATGAACTAGGTGGTACCTGCGAGAGCCAAGAATCACCGTCAGTGAAGCAAAAGAAACAGGAAGAGTCAAGCAACGAACATGGGGAATAGTCTAAACTACACACATTAAAACTAATATCACGCTAAGCACTGCTCCCCGATAACGGCGCCATTTTGGCAAGCGTATTTTTAACCCTTTATAGTCGTCAAGTTATGAGTTTTAGGGGTCTAATTGCAGTCAAACAAAATTTATAAACCTTGGTAAGCCAAGGGTCGATCCAAGGAATAACGTGTGTGAATACTAGCTAACAAGTGATCTATTTAGCTATTCCGATTAACAGTGAAAGGTTTTGGTGTGATGAAAATAGCAGAAATTAAATGCAGTAAATAGAAGGTTTTGAACTTGATCAGAGAAAGAATCCCAGGATCACACTTCACCCGTGCTAACCCCACTAATCATGCAATCATGTCACGTAAATTCATCATGCTATCGAATATGGAAATAAACCGCAATAACACAAGACAAGCTGCCCATCCACGGATCATTGTCTAGATTAATCTCAATCGTTAAATGCCGCCCATCCACGGATTATCAACAATTTTGATTAGTTAAGCTTATGGCTTTTAAGACAAAATTCAACTTTCCTATTAATTCATGTACTACCATTGTGGCTACTGACGTTGCAATATTTTGCACTTCAAATCTATGTGATTCGAAAGCAATATATTTGATCAAAAACAATTTATAAACCGGTAAGTACCGGGTCGTCCAAGGAGCAATTGTAAACCTAAGATCACTATTCGATTTCACTAAAATAAGTCTATTTCCTAACGAATGTGTGGAATGTGATTATCGATTACCAAACAATGATTAATGAAACGAAAAGGTTGTTTTCAAGGTTTTTAAAGACGTTCCTAGGGTACTACTTCCCTCCTTGGTGCATTAGACTCTTAATAGGCTCAATTTCATCCAAGAACAAGCAATGTAAGGGTTAGATTAAGGCGTGCGTCTATTAAGTCAAATTCAATCTCTCGATGTTTTTATTTGAATTAAGGAAGAAGCACCTCGCACGTGAGCTTCAATCTCTCAATGTTTTTAGCTCACGTCCAACTCAAGGTTCTCAATCATCAATGCTAGTTGAGTGATCAATATCCAATGAGTGGTGAAGATCAAGCCTATCTCAATGCTAAGATGAGTCACGCTAGTGATCACCACTTAGCAAGGGTGAATCTACTTTCATTCTAAAATCTTAGTCTCGTTTTCTCAAACACTCAACTTCAAACTCATGTTTCTAGACCACCTAGGCATTTTATCAAACACTTGGTGGGCATAGAGTTGACATTTTATCCAAGTAGATTCACAATTATAACAAAAGCTTCATTCATATATGTAATCAATAGAAGATAGAGTTTTACACACCAAGGAGGTCCATAGACCCCTAGAAACTAAGGAGACTACTCACTACTCATGTTCATAGACAAACAATAGTAGTGGGTTACAAGGAAAATGAAGATAAAACAAGATGAGTAAGGAGTTAGGATGAAGAATCCCCCTATATCCTTGGAGTGCTTCAACTTGATGTGATGATCTTCAAAAACTCTTGTCTTTTCTCTAAAACCCCAGGTCCCTTCTTCAAAAACCCTTACTTTCTATTTATAGCAAAGCAGTAAAAATCCTGTCTTGATGTCTGACACGCGTATTTTTAACCCTTTATAGTTGTCAAATTATATGTTTTAGGGGTCAAGTTGCAGTCAAACAATATTTATAATCTTGGTAAGCCAAGGGTCGATCCTAGGAGCAGTGCGTGTGAATACTAGCAAACAGTGTGACCTATTTAGCTATTCCGAATGAGTTTTGTAAAAAGGTTTTGTTGTCACGAGAATTGCGGAAATTAAATAACAGGAAATTAAATGGTTGTGTTTAAATCAGAGAAAGAATTCCAGAACCCATACTTCACCCGTGCTAACCCCACTAATCATGCAATCATGTCACTTTAAATATTCATGCTATCGAATATGGAATATAACCGAAATAACACTAGACAAGCCGCCCATCCACGGATCATTGTCTAGATTAATCTCAATCGTTGAACGCCGCCCATCCACGGATTATCAACGATTTCGATTTATTAAACTAAAGGTTTTCCTATTAAATCATGTAAACATGACTTAATATCAATTTCATGTAATCCGGTTAATACCTAGGACCCATCCATCTTTCGGTAATTAACCTAAGTACGTTCTACCAATGCAAACATACCCTTTGATGTAAATACATGCATAGAACGATAAAATTAAGCACACAATGAAATTGAATATTCGAATCGCATAAATAAAAACTTCAATTGATCACATGAGAGTTAGGGTTACATAGCACGGGATCCGTAGGATCCCGGAATGAGAGGACTACTCACTATTCATGGTGATTAAACCAAAAACAGTGTATATTGAAAGGAAGAAACGAGTAAACCGTAAAGACGCGGTGAAGCTCGATGATCCTCACGCTGATAACTCTGTCGTCTCTCCCAGGTTAGGGTTTCTTCTCCAAAATAACAGCAGCCTGTCTAATCTGGTCGTGTTTCCTTTTATAGCTCGCCCAAAAAGGCTGAAAAGCCCAAAATTGATTTTTGGAAACAACTTGAAGCTAACCTGCCGACGAACCCGTTACACCCGTGATAGCCAGGTGTGTCACGGCTGTCACGGGCTAAGCCAAAATCTCGGTTCAAGAGGAAAAGTGCCGTGACTCCCGTGACAGGTGAGTGTGTCACGGTTGTCACGGGCTGAGCAAAAATCTCGGTTCAAGAGGAAAAGTGTCGTGACTCCCGTGACAGGTGAGTGTGTCACGGTTGTCACGGGCTTGTTCTGGCTCAGATCCCTTTGATGGTCTTTTTCGCCGATTTTTCCGTCCTTTCGATCACACACGCTCGTGGAGCAAGGATATGCGTTATTTTCCTGAAACACTAGAGAAAGACATCAAATAGAGACAATTTGCCCGGAGAACGAGTATTATCCTTCATTGAATGCAGTGATTAATTAGTCGAAACATCGACTGATCAAAACACTCCACACTTAGGATTTGTTCGTCCCGAACAAATGTCAAAAAAATGGCAGAATAAATACACGAGTCAATGTAATGCTCAACAACCATATGTTCCAAACCTACCCACTCAAGTGACCTGTGATCAATTCTAACAAAAACGAAGACAGAAAAGAAAAACTCATAACTCTTTGTCGTAGAGGACACGAATGCATTTAGCGTATGCATCAAGCCTTTAAACCCCTAGGCTGCCCTAGTAGGACGAGTATAGTCTCGTGAAGGTTTTCAGGAATGGGACTACCTACAAATCCCCTATACAACTAACTAACGTGTATGCATGAATGACGCTCAACGAGTCACAGTAAAGTCATGTCATGCCTCGGATTCATCGTGTTACCTCAACTTCAAGTCAAACCTCTTCATCAAAGCTTTCAGACAATCATAGATCAACGAGTTATGCATTCAAACGATTAGTACACACGACTAGTAAACGCCTCATCACAAGTTCCAAATAGTTCTATAGCAATGTGATAAGAACATGAATAGTTACACAAAACATGCTCTCCATTCACCTATGCTATCTAGGGATAGTCCACGGGCTCTTGGCGCAGAGCTCATTCTCAAGTGCCAAGGATTAAACAATGACCCGTAAGAGAAGAGGAGCCTGGCTTAAGGATTTTCTGGAAAACAGTACGAAAATTTGCGTCAAAATTTCAGTGCAAGCACGAGGATCGTCCCTTAGTTTCTAGTACATGAATTCTCAAGATAAGTTATGATTTGCACGCAATGAGAAGGTGGAATTACACTACATCAAGCAGAAGGGAGCAGAAATTGTTTCAAGAGTGTTTTCCATACGCAAGGGGCGACTTTCGTCACAAGGTCCTTGGTATTATTTTCTTTTTTTTTTCGCAGAAATTTTTCTGTTTTTTTTTTGCTTGGGGGTCAATATTTCACCCAACTTTGAAAACTAAGAACTGTGTTCTTGAGGGACAACTTGAAGGTCAATTGGCTAACTCCACACTTAAAGCTTGACATAGTGTATGAATAAAGGCGGGTGCATGCAAATCACAACGAGTATAGAGAAACATATACTAGCACTAAGGTCACCTAAAAAGATATGCAATTTTAAGCTTTTGACATTTTTGAAACGGTGCCTACTAAATTCAAGTCTCAAACATGCTTCAAGAAATACGTAGAACATGTGATAGGCAAAGGCTAGCAATGATACTGACTAAAGAGAATACACACACGATTTCACTATTTCAAGTCCTAGACTTCGAATCCAAAAGAGTGTCAATCAGTCAAGGAGTATCGTAGAAAAACAAGGATTTCAATCACAATACATAGACTGTTGAGCATATGCAAGAGTGAATGCGTGATATGCAATGTGTGTGACTATGCGCTACCCGCTCCACACTTAGAATCGAGCTTAGTCCCTAAGCGAAAATATAGAATAAGAAAGAGCATAGGAACTTCACTCGTGTGTGACAGGCGCGAAATCCAGGGAGATTAAACGATGGCTGGTGAGTGAAATACGACCTGGGAGCTGGTAGATGTACGAGTAAACATAAAGAGCTGCACAATATATAGGTTAGCATCGATAATCGCAAAATGAATGAAAATGTAAACGATGCGAACAAGGGTGAACAACAGAAATCGAATAACTCAAGCATCGAATAATGTGAAAACAGTGAATAACATCCAAAAGTCAGTGTACAATAGATGAATGCAAAGAAACTGACAAGATGGCAAAAAGAAAATCAGGAAACAAGAATGCAGGGGGAACTAGCTGGCCCCATCGTCTACAGCATCACCATCAGAGCCAAACATCCGCTCTATGCTGTCTGAGGGAGCATCAGTGGTGGGACGAGAAGGGCCATCCTTTCGGCCAGTGTGGGAAGGAGCATGGGGCGGTGGAGGAAAGTCGAGCTCAGCATGTGCAAGAAGAGTGGCTAAGGCGCCCTGCTCCCAGTCTCGCGCCCTGATGGTCTGAGATCTGAACTCTGAAAAATCGGCGGCGAGCTGGGCATAGTTCTGAGCTTGCTGATCCTGCGGTCTGGAGAACAGAGTCTGAGAAACCATCATCTGGCGCTGATATGCTAGGATCTGCTCCTGCGCCCGGATCATCTGGTACTGCTGATCAAAAAGCCTCAAGTGAGAGGTCTCCAGGCGCTCTAAGCGCTCCAAGAAAGAGCTCGGGAGCTGGTCATCAGAATTTGGCGGCGGAGGGGGAGAAGGGACGTGGCTAGGCGCTGGAGGCGGGGGTGCCTCGTCCATGTCAACATCATCACGCGGGGGCTGGTTCTCCTGGACAGGTGCCCTGACCTGTGCTCGATCAATGCGGCGCCTCTTCGCTCCACTCCCCGTCTTTCCCAATCATCTTGCATTCGATAATTTTGTCCATATTGAGCGTCAACTCTTTCTCAGTCCCGTACAGGGGATCGAGGTTCCATCCTAGAGATTCGGCGAGCACAGAGATAAATAGACCGCCACCTAAAGCCTTGTTCCCAATAGATAGACCCCATGCCGTCATCATCCCGCCGAGGAGTTGAAAGAAGTCGACCGATACCCCTTTATGCATAGAGATCAAGATGTCCAAATCGGGGTTTGTGACAACCGTGGCGCCCTCAAGGCGAGTGTTAATGCTCATTGCCACCAATCGGTGGACTATCTTCCACACGGGCTCCTTAATGCCAGCAGCGCTCCAACCGGACCTGAAGTAGTAATCGAAGCTGGATATGAGTTTCCAGAACTCATACCTCTCATCCGTGCTATACTCACCACAGAAACCCTCTAAAGGAAAACCCAACGCCTCGCAAACCTCAGCCTTGGACATAGTGTAATATCTCGACCCAACTCTGAATTTCCAGTGCGTCACCTTCAAAGGGCTCCCTACAATCTCAAATGTAGCTAAAAACTCCTTGAGCAATATAGGATAAGTAGGTGTATGGCGGCGACTAAACAATATACCAAGCCCGGAGGCGACAAACAAACTACGGCACTGTGGCAATATACCCCGTTGCAAGTCAGTAAATGTATCAATGCAGGGGACAAGAGTAGGTTTTACCGTCTTTTTGGATACGACATTGTCGAATCGTCTCTGGTGCTCAGCCTCGGCGTCAAATCTGGAGGCATTGGCAATTGGGTAGGGGAGCGGTTGGTCTGGCGGTGGTGCTGGGATGATGGCGGTTGAAGATGAAGGTGGAGGAGCTGCGGCGGAGGAGCTAGCTTGGTTTGTTCGTGCGGAGCGGCTGGAAGAGGAGTGTCCGACTCTTCTTGTCCGGGCCATGGTGGATTGAGGGAACGGACGGACGAGGGAACGTGACAAGCGGGATTGAGCGGCGGACGGACGGACGAGGGAACGCCGGCTGAGCGGTGAGAGCGGTCGGAGGCGACGGAGAAAGCCAATTCTGGGTTTTGAGATTTAGGGTTTCTGAATTTTGAAATCCTAAATTGAAGATGAAGACCACATGCCCGTGACAACCGAGCGTACCCGTGACAGTCCAATGTGTCACGACTGTCACGGGCCCCCAAGAAATCTCTGCCCAAATGCACACTGCCCGTGACAGCCGTGACAGTCCTATGTGTAACGGCTGTCACGGCTCCCCAAGAAATCACTGCCTAGCTTGCTCAGCCCGTGATAGCCGTGACAGTCCAATGTGTCACGGCTGTCACGGCACCTTCCCAAAATTTCAGCTTAATTTGCAGTGTTGGTCCAGAAAACTGATTGCTGTTCACTCCACACTTGGATTCCTGTACGGTTCACACACAAACTGTACGATGCAAAAAGTGCAAACAATTGAAACTTACAGCGCGGGTTACTCCCCGAAGAGGCCTAGTTTAACGTTTTGGCGAGACATAGCTGGGTCTAGACAGACTCATAGTGCATAAGAAACATTCTCGGAGAGTCCTGTAGCTAGGATCCCTCCCCGAGAAGCAGGTTATCGGTAACGCCTTCGGGAGGTGCCAGATGCTTGAGTACGTGGTAGTGTGATGGACCCAAATTATACGAATCATAAACACCGTAAAACCCACCAAATTAGACTGTTGGTCTATTTAACTTTTGCTTGTTAGTCCCGATATATTTCTACAGGGTATTTTGGCGCTTAGAGAGAAAACACGCTAAGGAGAGGATTTTACGCTGAAAAGATGTTAAGAGTTATTCCAAAGTCAAGATCAGACGCTGACTGAAGAAATCTCAAGGATCCTGACATGGAATCACTCCAAACAAATCAAACCGAAGAGGAATTTGCATTGAAGACTCAACCGACCGGGTGGGAAAATGCCGCAGAAACCACCCGACCGGTTGAAGCAGTTCCAGGCCCTCCGCCGAGCTGACCAAACACTCAAATCAAGTTGCCCGAGCAAATCATCTCATCTGACAATTCCGCCTCGACCAAAATATTCCAAATGGAAAATAAAGTGGACAATGTCGGAAAACCAAGGAGAATGCTCGAGCAGATTGGCAGTTAGCTCAATTCCAAGGCAAAGGCCCGGCGCGCTTAGGCACCCAAACCAAGTCGCTCGACCCGACCGATGCATCTGGAAAATCTGGCTCGACCGAGATGTTTGGAAGAATGCCGAACAAGTCGGACAATCTCGCTTCCCAGACAAAACGCTCGAGCAGATTGGCAGATTGGCCCAATTCCATAGTAAAGGCCCAGCGCGCATAGGCACCAAAACCAAGTTGCTCGACCAAAACATGGAATTTGGAAAAATTGGCTCGACCATTAGTCTTAGAATCACTTGGCCATTCCAAATCAACTATCAAATGCAAGCATGGACAAAGGTGACCGGCCACCATGCTTGGAGGTGGCCAAGGGAGGAGCTCCTCCCTCCATGGCAACCGGCAACCGGCGGCTCCTCCACTCTTGGTGACCGGCGGCTTTGCTCCTCCCCCATGTGGCGGCTCCTCCTTGCTCCTCCTCCTCCATTGGATCAAAGACACTTGCCCCTCATCTCCACCACCCATTTCTCCTCCCTTAGCCTATAAATACAACCCATCCATCTCATTTGTAAATCATCCACATCTCATACAAAAATCACTTATCTCTCTAAGTTTGTAAGTTTGGCTTTGGAAATAAAAGATTGCTCCCTTGGCGCTTCAACGGTTGTAAGTATTTCAATATTTATTTTCCGTTTTTAATTTCCAATTCCTTAGTTATAATGCTTAGCGCGATAAATAGTAGCTAAACTAGTCGTTCGGTAAAAGGGGTGGACTTGTATTATAAAATGTTTTAGACTATTAACTTAGTGTCTCGTCTTTGTATTCAAAACTTATTCTATGTGCCATATATAAGATTAGAATTTCCAAGGTTGAGTGGACGCTTTGACGGGCAAAGCTCTTCCTTGGGATTCGTGAACATACTCGGATAAGTGGATGCTTTGACGGGCAAAGCTTATCTGAGGAGTTCGATCTATCTAAAAAACCATTTGGAAACTAGACCAAAGGGACCAAATGGATGCACATAAAGCTAAGATACTTCGGAAGGAGGAATTAGTTGAAGTAGAATAAGTGCTCTACGACCTTAAAAAGGCTAGACGATGTTGCAAGTCTTGAGCTAGGAATAGCCTCGATTCATGTTTGAATACTTAGAAGGTTCACTAAGAGTCAATGATAAACAGGATATAATACAAGGCCCCTGAAACCGAACGCTTTCTTTTAATTTTAATAGTTATCAGTTACTTTCCAGTACTAAAACCAACCAACCAACCAACCAATCAATCACTTAGCTGGTAGCTTTAAAACCAACCAACCACAACCAAAAATACGCTCCCCCGCTGTATGACCATTTAAAGAACAACTTATCCCCCTAATTCCTTTGGGTTCGACCCCTACTTACCACTTGCTACCCAGTAGTTAAGTCGCGAGTAGCGGACTTATAAATTTATTTGCACGTTTTGCTTCGACGACGAGCATCTCTGTCAAATTGGCGCCGTTGCCGGGGAATTAGCCATCGGATAAGTTCTTTAAATCAATACGCGCTCGAAACAACCATGTCTCGCGAAGAAAGTCATCATGACTACCAGGATGACGACGAGATAAACCTGTACGATCGAAACAATGAGGTGCCACTTCCATTTATGGATGATCCGGAGCAACTCATCCGAAGCAAACGAGCTCGTGATAGGGAAGCCATCAGAAGAAACCAAGAACCACCCGAGGACCGAAATGCAGCTGGTCCGGTACGACAACCCCCTAGATATCCACCACCCCCACAACCTAGACAAGTGCCAAGACAAGAACCCGCTTTCGATGACTACTACGGAGATAACAACAACTATCGTACACCTACTATGGGAGAACTAAATGCCCCAGAATTCAAAACGCAGCCATGGTGCATTTGCCAGAGCCATGAGCTGGAAAACATTGTCATCGACATCAACAATTTGCCAAGGTTCTCAGGAACTAATGAAGAATCTGCAACAACTCATCTCCAACGCCTACATGGCATTTGCCAAAATCTAAAACCCAATCGAGTGAATATAAACGACTTCAAGTTAAAGGCGTTCTATTTTTCCCTCGTTGACTCGGCAAGCGACTGGTTCCTTTCATTACCTTCAGGAAGCATCAGAACATGGGTTCAGATGCAAAGGAAATTCCTGGACAAATACTGCCCTGCAACAAAAACAATGCAAGTAAGAAGGCAATTACAGGACATAAGGCAGGAACCCAATGAAACCATGTACGACTACCTGGAAAAATTCAACCGCCTGGAGAGAAGCTGCTGTACCCTTGGACTGCCCGAGAAACTCACCGTGGAGTATCTCATTAACGGACTAAGACCCTTAGACAAAATGCTCCTGGATGCCTCAGCTGGAGGGTCCATGATGAATCTATCATTAAGTGGCATAAGGGATCTTATCACCAACGTTGCTGAAAATGCTCGGTTTAGAGAAGAGACTACTCGTCAAGATAAATTCTTCCAAACAAAAAACGTCTCACTAGCCGATGCACCAGTAAAATCTATGCCTGAAGAGATGAAGCAGCTAAAGGAGATGATGATTCAAATCCTACGAAGGCAGCCAGTTCCGGTAAAACCTTGCGAGTTCTGTGGTTCTGCAGACCACAAAACTGACGCATGTCCAACATTAATAGAAGAGGAACCGGCAGAAGTGAATGCAGTAGGAGGATACCAAGGATACAACAACAATCAGCAAGAACCAACCAAGTCGCTCGATGACACAATAAAGGAGCTCGCAGGGAGCATAAATCAATTGGGTACTTCGCTACACCAACATCAGGAAAAAACTGACGGGGCAATTTCAGAATTGACCAAACAAATCTCCCAACTCGCTGCCTCAGTATCCACACTCACTAATGAGTCCGGCAGACTCCTTTCACAAACCATTCAAATACAGGAAGATGTGAATGCCTTGACTCTTAGGAGTGGAAAAATGCTTGTCGGCAAACCTTTGGAGCAAGAGGATAAGGACCCAAGATTACCCGGAAAAGAACAAATGAGGCCCGAGTCTCTCGAAGCTCTAGAAGAAGAAGCGGCCGATGAAGACGTCGGCATGTATGAGGAAGAGCAGGACGTAACCGAAGAAGAAGGGGATACGTCCAAAGAACACATACCTGGCCCGATGCCTAGAACTGAAGACCCTAGAAGCAGCGCAAAACTTCCATTCCCAGTACCTGCTCGCATGCAAAAACAGCATGTCATGGATAAGGACGTGTTTGAATTATTCAGCAAAGTCGAAATCAACATCCCCCTCCTAGAAGCCATTAAGCAAATTCCTCGGTACGCCAAATTTTTAAAAGAACTTTGTATCAACCGGAGGAAGACTAGAAACGATCAGGAGCTGATGAGTAGAAACGTGTCGGCCGCCATACAACGAAAAATGCCCCCCAAATGTGGAGATCCAGGCACTTACACCATTCCATGCACAATTGGCAACATCAGGATCGAGAACTGCATGCTAGATCTTGGAGCATCAATCAATGTCCTCCCCTTCTCTATCTACTCATGTCTTAAGATTGGGCCACTAAAACCCACCGGTCTCACTATTCAACTAGCAGATCGGTCATGCAAACAGCCAGAGGGCAAAATTGAAGACGTCCTGGTTCAAGTAGGCAAATTAGTATTTCCAGCAGACTTCTACGTCTTAAAAATGGAGAATGGCGGACCTACAGATCATGCACCCATCCTTCTCGGCCGTCCATTTCTCAAAACATCAAAAATGAAGATAGATTGTGGAAGTGGAATGCTATCAATGGAAGTAGAAGGAGAAGTCCTCAGCTTTGATATATTTCAGGCAATGAAATGCCCTGTGGAATTCGAGGAAGTACACGCTCTCAATGCTCTGGACGACCTGGTCCAAGAAATTCAATCAGAATCAAGATCAGATCCCTTAGAAGCCATACTTAACGGAGCCGAAGGATCATACGAATTAACCAAAGACTTGCATGAAACGGTGGCTCACTTAACAATCTCGGAGCCTCTCACACCAGGATATGAAGTCAACGAGGTAAAATTATTCAAATCAAATACCTTTTTACCCTCGGTGATGCAAGCCCCCAAAATAGAATTGAAGCCCCTGCCTGGACATCTGAAGTACACCTTCCTCGGGGATAATGACACACTCCCAGTAATCATCAAGAGTGGTTTGGAAGCAGGCCAGGAACAAAGGTTGATAAAAGTACTAAAACAGCACAAGCTAGCTATTGGATGGACACTGGCCGACTTAAGAGGAGTCAGCCCGGCTGTATGCATGCACCGTATTTCACTTGAGGACGGAGCAAAGCCATCAAGAGAACATCAAAGACGACTCAACCCAATCATGATGGAGATCGTTCAAAAGGAAATACAAAAGCTTCTTGATGCGGACGTTATCTATCCCATATCAGATAGCCAATGGGTGAGTCCTGTCCACGTGGTCCCAAAGAAAAGTGGGATCACAGTCGAGGAAGATGCCGAAGGAAATATGGTAACAACAAGGATCAAGAACGGCTGGAGAATGTGCATCGACTACAGGAAATTAAACGCCGTCACAAGGAAAGACCATTTCCCCCTGCCATTCATCGATCAAATGCTAGACAGACTGGCAGGCAAGCCATATTTCTGCTTCTTGGATGGGTTCTCAGGATACAATCAGATCCCTATAGCACCTGAGGACCAAGAAAAGACTACATTCACCTGCCCATTTGGTACATTCGCCTTCAGAAGAATGTCGTTCGGCCTATGCAATGCCCGGGAACTTTTCAAAGGGTTGTAACCAGCATCTTTTCAGACATGATCGGGGAATTCATTGAAGTCTTCATGGACGACTTCACAATCTATGGCGATACATTCGACGCTTGCCTAGATAATTTGAGCACGGTTCTGGCACGATGTGTCTCAATGAACCTTGTGCTCAATTATGAGAAATGCCACTTCATGGTAACTCATGAAGTGGTCTTAGGGCACGTCGTCTCACAAGAAGGCATAGAGGTAGATAAATCTAAGATAGACTTGATCATGACTTTACCATACCCTTCCACTGTCCGAGACATCCAATCCTTCCTTGGGCATGCGGGATTCTACCGACGATTCATCAAGGACTTCTCCAAAAAGGCGTTGCCTCTATCCACTCTTCTCCAAAAAGAAGTTCCTTTTGAATTTACCAATACATGCAAGAAAGCCTTTGATGAGCTAAAAAAGGCCCTCACTAGCACACCCGTCATCCAAACTCCGGATTGGAAAAAACCATTTGAGATCATGTGCGACGCAAGTGACTTCGCTTTAGGAGCAGTTCTCGGCCAAAAGATTGACAGGAAAGCAGGTGTGATCTACTACGCCTCACGAACCCTAGATCCTGCCCAACGGAACTACTCCACCACCGAGAAGGAACTCTTGGCAGTAGTATTCGCTCTAGAAAAATTCAGACCCTATTTGCTTGGAGCAAAAGTAATAGTTTACTCTGACCATGCTGCCATCCGTTACCTGATGAAGAAAAAAGAAGCCAAGCCAAGACTCATTCGGTGGATATTACTACTACAAGAGTTCGATGTGGAAATAAGGGACAAAAAAGGGATCGAAAATACTGTGGCCGACCACCTCAGTAGGATTGTCCGAAGGGAAGAAGAAGGACACATAACTGAGTCATTCCCAGACGAACATCTCTATGCAGTCTCTGCCAAGGTGCCATGGTACGCGTCAATCGTCAACTACCTTGTAGGAGGTACATTCCCTCCCTCTTTTACTAAAGCACAATGCATGAAACTTAGGCATGACGCTAGATATTACTTATGGGATGATCCCTATTTATGGAAAATAGGAGCAGATCAAATACTTAGGAGATGCATCCCCGATAATGAAATAGCTTCTGTCATTAGCTTTTGCCATGAGTTTGCATGTGGAGGACACTTCGGGCCTAGGAGAACCGCTAGAAAAATCTTAGATAGCGGCTTTTTCTGGCCAAGTATATTTAGAGATGCCTGTAAAAAGTGTAAAGAATGCGATAAGTGTCAAAGAGTAGGAAATGTGTCCGCTAGAAGTGAAATGCCTCAAGTACCTATATTAGTCAACGATGTTTTTGACGTTTGGGGTCTTGATTTTATGGGACCATTTCCAGTTTCATGCGGTTATACCTACATTCTAGTCGCTGTAGATTATGTGTCAAAATGGGTAGAAGCCAAGGCCACAAGGTGCGACGATGCAAAGACTGTCATAGAATTTTTGCGCACTAACCTATTTTGTAGATACGGGGTACCCAAGGCCATAATAAGCGACCAAGGAACTCATTTCTGTAACCGCATGATGGCCGCTACCTTAAAACGCTACCATGTCCACCACCGGACATCCACAGCATATCATCCCCAATCCAATGGTCAAGCGGAGATCTCCAACCGCGAAATCAAAGGAATTTTAGAAAAAATGGTAAAGCCGGGCAGGAAAGATTGGAGTCAGAGGCTAGACGAAGCTCTTTGGGCGTATCGAACAGCATATAAGACGCCAATTGGAACCTCCCCCTTCTGACTAGTTTATGGGAAGGCATGCCATCTCCCGGTGGAATTGGAAAATAAAGCCTTTTGGGCGCTCAAGCAGTGCAATCCAGATTTAAAAGCTGCCGGATTAGATAGGAAGCTTAAGCTATGCGAACTTGAAGAATTGCGACTTGAGGCCTATGAAGAGCAAACAGACTACAAAGCGCGGACAAAATTATATCATGACAAATTCATCCTCCGGCGCTCATTTGAGGAAGGACAACAAGTATTACTTTTCTCCTCACGATTTAAGTTTATGCCAGGCAAACTGAAATCAAGATGGACCGGTCCTTATACCGTGACTAAAGTATTCAACCAGGGGATGCTTGAGTTGGAAAGCATGGACAATGAAAGGAGATTCACGGTAAATGGGCAGCGAGTCAAACATTATCACGGCGAAGTCAACTTAGCCCCACAAAAATACGACCCGAGCCACCCATGGGACCCAAACCAGTAATCCACAACGAGGTATCGTCGAGCCAACGACGTTAAACAAAGGCACTGGTCGGGAGGTAACCCGACACTATCTTACTTTCTGTCATTTAAATTCTGTCATTTAATTTTCTGTCTTAGTAATTCTCACATATATATATATTAGCTTGCATGACTTTTGAACTAAGGCACGCCTTCGTTCAAAAGTGTGGGGTGAGAACCACCGTTGTATATAAATAACATGCTTGCTGTTTTCTTTTTTAGTAATATTATCTTTTTGAGAATATGAACTTAAGAATGTGAAAAAGATAGACCGAAATTCATGCATTTACCTTGTGAAAATTCAACTGTCTAAAAACTTAGGACGTAACTTTTCATTTGTCCTTTGTGCTGAGATAAACTAGGGATGTGGAGTTGGCATAAATCGCCCTAGAAAGGCTTGGGAAGCAATCAAAGGATCGGATCAAACTATATGGTTTTCAAAGTCAGTGGAGGCTGCACTTCGGGTTTCAGTGAAGATTGAAGTCATCTCCGCCATGCAGTGTTTATGCAAAAAGAAAAGAAAAGGCGAGGACGGGAATCAGACCGTCCTCTCTCTAGTTAAAGTAGCCGAGAAAATAGATGAGCGACCCTCATCTTGACCCGCGCGAAACAACAACGATGAGAGGAGCGGGGAGGTATTTCCATAGGCTTGCGGGCGATGATTGGACCTCCTAAAAAGGCTTGAGAAAATGGACTAGCAAAGCCACAAAAAGGCGAAAAGCTCGAAGAAGCAATTCAAGAGGCCAAAGGCCCAACATTGTGAAGGTTTTAACCGAACAAAATAGTGAAGTACTCAAAAAAGTCAAATCAAAGGCCAAAGGCCGATTCACTACAAAAGCAGTCCCTCGCCAAAAGAAAAATCAAAGTACTCAAACCAGTGAAACCCGAACCAAATCACGTGCTAGAGAAAGCTACAAGAAAACCATATAGTGCGAGACGATCCCGAAGTTGCAGTCCAGGAACCAAAAAAGGGCTATCTCCCGAGACATCCGGAACAATTTGCATCTCGGCACGGAGGTACAAGTATTAAGTTTCTTCTATTTATTTACACAGTTCAATTTGGTAATAAGTAAGTAATGCATGAATTAGGATAAATCGAGTCCCACAGTCTAATTTTCATATAATCCAAAACCAAACTTAGAGTGCCGCCCTTTAATAGCATTGTTCGGGACGAACAACTAAAAGTGTGGGGTGATATGATGGACCCAAATTATACGAATCATAAACACCGTAAAACCCACCAAATTAGACTGTTGGTCTATTTAACTTTTGCTTGTTAGTCCTGATATATTTCTACAGGGTATTTTGGCGCTTAGAGAGAAAACACGCTAAGGAGAGGATTTTACGCTGAAAAGATGTTAAGAGTTATTCCAAAGTCAAGATCAGACGCTGACTGAAGAAATCTCAAGGATCCTGACATGGAATCACTCCAAACAAATCAAACCGAAGAGGAATTTGCATTGAAGACTCAACCGACCGGGTGGGAAAATGCCGCAGAAACCACCCGACCGGTTGAAGCAGTTCCAGGCCCTCCGTCGAGCTGACCAAACACTCAAATCAAGTTGCCCGAGCAAATCATCTCATCTGACAATTCCGCCTCGACCAAAATATTCCAAATGGAAAATAAAGTGGACAATGTCGGAAAACCAAGGAGAATGCTCGAGCAGATTGGCAGTTAGCTCAATTCCAAGGCAAAGGCCCGGCGCGCTTAGGCACCCAAACCAAGTCGCTCGACCCGACCGATGCATCTGGAAAATCTGGCTCGACCAAGATGTTTGAAATGCCCAACAAGTCGGACAATCTCGCTTCCCAGACAAAATGCTCGAGCAGATTGGCAGATTGGCCCAATTCCATAGTAAAGGCCCCGCGCGCATAGGCACCAAAACCAAGTTGCTCGACCATTAGTCTTAGAATCACTTGGCCATTCCAAATCAACTATCAAATGCAAGCATGGACAAAGGTGACCGGCCACCATGCTTGGAGGTGGCCAAGGGAGGAGCTCCTCCCTCCATGGTAACCGGCAACCGGCGGCTCCTCCACTCTTGGTGACCGGCGGCTTTGCTCCTCCCCCATGTGGCGGCTCCTCCTTGCTCCTCCTCCTCCTCCATTGGATCAAAGACACTTGCCCCTCATCTCCACCACCCATTTCTCCTCCCTTAGCCTATAAATACAACTCATCCATCTCATTTGTAAATCATCCACATCTCATACAAAAATCACTTATCTCTCTAAGTTTGTAAGTTTGGCTTTGGAAATAAAAGATTGCTCCCTTGGCGCTTCAACGGTTGTAAGTATTTCAATATTTATTTTCCGTCTTTAATTTCCAATTCCTTAGTTATAATGCTTAGCGCGATAAATAGTAGCTAAACTAGTCGTTCGGTAAAAGGGGTGGACTTGTATTATAAAATGTTTTAGACTATTAACTTAGTGTCTCGTCTTTGTATTCAAAACTTATTCTATGTGCCATATATAAGATTAGAATTTCCAAGGTTGAGTGGACGCTTTGACGGGCAAAGCTCTTCCTTGGGATTCGTGAACATACTCGGATAAGTGGATGCTTTGACGGGCAAAGCTTATCTGAGGAGTTCGATCTATCTAAAAAACCATTTGGAAACTGGACCAAAGGGACCAAATGGATGCACATAAACCTAAGATACTTCGGAAGGAGGAATTAGTTGAAGTAGAATAAGTGCTCTACGACCTTAAAAAGGCTAGACGATGTTGCAAGTCTTGAGCTAGGAATAGCCTCGATTCATGTTTGAATACTTAGAAGGTTCACTAAGAGTCAATGATAAACAGGATATAATACAAGGCCCCTGAAACCGAACGCTTTCTTTTAATTTTAATAGTTATCAGTTACTTTCCAGTACTAAAACCAACCAACCAACCAATCAATCACTTAGCTGGTAGCTTTAAAACCAACCAACCAACCAACCAAAAATACGCTCCCCCGCTGTATGACCATTTAAAGAACAACTTATCCCCCTAATTCCTTTGGGTTCGACCCCTACTTACCACTTGCTACCCAGTAGTTAAGTCGCGAGTAGCGGACTTATAAATTTATTTGCACGTTTTGCTTCGACGACGAGCATCTCTGTCATAGTGTTTGAGACGTTGCCCATTGACTACCATAGATTTTCCTCCTTCTACGCTGAGCTCCACGTGTCCATCTGGATATGCTCGTGCTACTGTGTACGGACCACTCCAATTGGTACGCAATTTCCCAGGAAATAGTCTAAGGCGGGAGTTGTAAAGAAGAACTCGCTCGCCTTCATTGAACTCTCTGCGCACTATTCTCTTGGCATGCCATTTCTGTGTTCTCTCCTTGTAGATGCGAGCATTCTCATACGAATCTAGTCTGATCTCATCGAGCTCGTGCAGCTGTAGTATTCGCTTTTCCCCAGCCGCCTTCATGTCCATGTTTAGCTCTCTAATAGCCCACAAAGCCTTATACTCGAGTTCGACTGGCAAGTGGCAGGTCTTTCCATAGACAAGTCTGAACGGACTCATCCCGATAGGAGTTTTGAATGCAGTCCTGTATGCCCACAGTGCGTCGTCTAACATGGACGCCCAATCCTTCCTGTGGCTGGAGACTGTCTTTCCTAGTATGCTCTTGATCTCCTTGTTTGTTAGAGATCTCTACCTGTCCACTGGTCTGGGGATGATAAGGCGTGCCAATTTTATGATAAACCCCATACTTCTTCAAGAGTGTTTCGAAATTTCTCTCCTTGAAGTGAGAGCCACCGTCACTGATAACTATTCTGGGCACTCCGAACCGAGGGAAAATCACCTTCTGAAACATTTTGATAACTACCTTGGCGTCGCAAGTAGGAGTGGCAACTGCTTCAACCCACTTAGAAACATAGTCGACTGCTACCAAGATATACTGATTTCCGTAGGAAGGTGGGAATGGTCCCATAAAGTCAATCCCCCAAACATCGAAGAGGTCTACTGCGAGAATGCTCTGCTGTGGCATCTCCTGCTGCTTCGAGATATTTCCAGTCCTCTGGCACTGATCACAGGCTTTGACGAATTCATGTGCATCCTTAAATAGCGAAGGCCAAAAGAAACCGGACTGCAGAACCTTTGTAGCTGTTTTTGAACCAGCTCCATGTCCACGTATTGAGAAGAGTGGCAGCGTTCCAGAATATATGGGATCTGGTCCTCGTTGACACAAGTCCTGTAGAGACCGTCAGCACATAATCTATAAAGGAAAGGGTCATCCCAGAAGTACCTTTTAACATCGGAAAGGAATTTCCTCTTCTGGTTGTGCGAGAGGTCGGGAGGGAGGAGTCCGCAGGCCAATAAATTAACAAAATCTGCGTACCACGGGACGGTGTCCACGTCAATGCGCAGCAGCTGTTCTCCTGCTAGAGAGTCAGTCATCGGGAGTGTGTCCTCTTCGCGGTCGAGCTCTCCCAGCTCGAGGGGCGACAGGTGATCTGCAACCAGATTTTCTGCTCCCTTCTTGTCTCTAATGTCGATATCAAATTCCTGGAGGAGGAGGACCCATCGTATGAGACGAGGCTTGGAGTCCTTCTTGGACAGCAAGTATTTGATTGTAGCGTGATCGGTGTACACGGTGGTCTTCGAACCAATTAAATACTGCCTGAACTTCTCGAAAGCATAGACGATGGCCAACATTTCTTTCTCGATTGTAGTGTAGTTGACTGCTGCTCCGGCGAGGACCTTGCTGGCGTAGTAAACTACGTGCAGCTTCTTGTCGATGCGTTGCCCCAAGACTGCTCCAACTGCAAAGTCACTTGCATCACACATTAGTTCAAATGGCAGCTCCCAATCGGGAGGCTGCACTATCGGAGCGGAGGTAAGAGCAATTTTCAGATTATTGAAAGCATTTAAACATGAATCATTGAAATTAAACTCAGCTTCCTGGCAAAGTAGATCAGTGAGCGGCTTGGCTGTCTTCGAGAAATCCTTGATAAATCGCCTGTAAAATCCACCGTGCCCGAGAAAGCTCCTGATCCCTTTCACATCTTTTGGTGGGGGCAGCTTTTCAATCACCTCTACCTTTGCGCGATCAACCTCGATGCCTCTGTGAGAGATCATGTGTCCAAGCACTATACCTTCCTGCACCATAAAGTGACACTTCTCCCAGTTTAAAACCAGGTTAGTATCAACACAACGTTGAAGGACATCAGTGAGGTTAGAGAGACATGCATCAAACGAAGAGTCGTACACCGAAAAATCATCCATGAATACTTCCATGGTATGCTCTAAAAAATCAGAAAAGATAGCCATCATGCAACGCTGAAATGTGGCTGGTGCACTACAAAGACCGAAGGGCATACGTCTGTAAGCAAATGTGCCAAAAGGGCAAGTAAAAGTGGTCTTCTCCTGATCCTCGGGGTGTATAGGGATCTGAAAGAATCCACTATAACCGTCGAGGTAGCAGAAAAACTTATGCTTAGCTAGACGTTCCAACATCAGATCAATAAAAGGCAATGGGAAGTGATCCTTAAGAGTGGCCTTATTCAATTTCCTGTAGTCAATGCACATACGCCAGCCAGTTACAGTACGAGTAGGAATTAATTCATTATGCTCATTTCGTACAACAGTCAGACCTCCCTTCTTAGGGACAACGTGCACAGGACTTACCCACTTACTATCAGCAACAGAATAAATGATGCCGGCATCTAATAATTTCAGAATTTCTTTCTTAACAACATCATTCAATTTGGGGTTCAAGCGTCTCAAGGCATCCCTACTAGGTCTAGCATCGTCCTCAAGGTTAATTCTATGCATGCATAAATCAGGGCTAATTCCCTTGAGGTCGTCTATGGAATATCCTAGGGCTGGTCTATGTTTTCGCAAGACATCAAGCAATTTCTGGGTCTCTATATCAGTCAAGGATACATTAACAATCACCGGGTAGGTTGAGTTAGGGCCCATAAATTCATACCTGAGACTTGCAGGTAGAGGCTTTAGCTCTACCGTGCAAGATTCCTTACCTGCGTCTCCTGCGGCATCAGCTGCGTCCGCGCCCTCTATGCTTATAGCGTAGACATCCATCGGTATCGGGCAGCCTGGTACAACCCCTTAAGACTCAATAGATGTTAGAGAAATGGGCTGATCAATATCAGCAGAGTCGAGCACATCACAATCAGCTAAAAGACTAGGAGTTCTGCACATGTCAGGTAAATAAAAGACAACACGTTCGCTGCCTACTCGCAAAGCTATAGATCCCCTATCCATGTCAATAACTACCCTAGCCGTGTAAAGGAATGGTCTACCAAGTATAATGGGAATGTCAGTGTCCTCTGAAATCTCTAGCACAATAAAATCAGCAGGGATGTAAATGTTCTTCACCTTGACGGGTACGTCTCTCAGAATCCCTTTCGGGAGTCTACAAGAACGATCCGCAAGCCGAATAGAGATATTAGTAGGACAAAGATCACCCAAATTCAGTTTAGCATACAACGAATAAGGCATGATAGACACACTAGCACCAAGATCGCACAAAGCACGTCTAATAGTAATGCCACCAATATCACAAGGGATAGAAAAACTCCATGAATCCTTAAGCTTAGGCGGCATGGGCTGGTGCATGGCAGCGCTACACTCCTCACTTAGGGCCACTGTCTCGGTCCCGTCCATCTTTCGTTTCCCAGTCAGAATCTCCTTCATGAATTTTGCATAGGTGGGGATCTGGGTGATTGCATCAGTGAAAGGCATCGTAATGTAAAGAGTGCTAATCTTGTCCACGAATTGCATGAACTCTTTGTCTCTTCTAGCACCCTTGAGTCGCTGAGGGAACGGAACCGGAGGCATATAGGGGGTCGGCTCAACTGTTGGAGCAGAATTTTCGGCTCGCTTTTCAGCTTCTCGGGACGTTTCCTCATCAATTTGCGCAGGATCGGTTGCTGATTTTGAGGCCTGGGATCGAGTGGTCTGAGCTGGTAGCATCTCAAGCTGTTTGCCACCTCGGAGTGTGATAGCATTGACCGATTCCCTAGTGTTGTGCTCTGGTTTTGAAGGGAGTTTCCCATGTTCTCTCGTTGCTGAATTTGCCTGCTGAGCCACCTGAGTTTCCAGCATTCTGTTCTGGATGGCGAGCTACTCAACAGTCCTTCGTAACTCTCTTACCTCGGCAGCGGTGTCCTCAGATGTCTTTCGCTGATCGGTTATGAAGCTTGCTAGCATGGCTTCGATGTTTGAAGTTGAACCAGAATTCTGATCTCGCTGTGGTTGATCTCTACTGTTGTAGCTCCCTGAATTCTGATTTTACTGCCCTTGTGGCTGATTGTTGTACTGAGGCTTCGGCTGGTAGGAAGTATTATTCTGCTCTTGAGCTCGAACATTGTATTGGCCTCGTGGCTGATACGGTGCATTGCCCTGCTGTTGTTTGTAAGGGAAACTCGGAGCCGCTTGATTCTGGGGCTTGTAGGACAGGTTAGGATTATTCCTGTTCGGATTATCCCATCTGTTCGTGGGTGGTCCATAGCTGGGACCAGCCCCTTGATTATTCTGCCCGATGAAGTTTGCGTCCTCCTGATTACCGTTGTTATCATCTGATCCGATCACTGGACAACTATCTGTATAGTGAGAAGGGGAGCCGCAAATCTGACAGTACACGCCAATGTGAGCGACGTCTGAGGACTTCATGGTGGTCGCTAGCTTCATACTTTGAATCTCGGTGGCGAGTATCTTCATTGTATCAGCTAACCGAGCCATGTCATTAGTGCTCTCGGCTTGGCATAAATCCTGCACACCCTTCCTGTCCTTAGGATTACCGCGATCACTCGTCCAGAGATGGTAGTCTTGGGCTGCCCTCTCTATAATCTCATAGGTGTCTTCTAGTGGAGTTTGGTTCAGTCCCCCACCTGCTACTTGATTGATTAAGGTACGCATCCCCTGATCGATCCCCTGATAGAAAGTGTCAATAATCTGCCACTGCTCTAGGTTGTGGTGTGGGCACATCCGCGTCAGTTCCTTGTATCTCTCCCATGAGTCATACAGAGTCTCACCATCAATAGAGCGGAACGATATGATTTTGTTCCGGAAATGAGATGTCTTCGAAGGCAGGAAGTACTGCTGGAGAAAAGCTTCGGCTAGCTTATTCCAGGTGGTGAAGGTCCCCTCAGCGTGGCTGTCTAGCCACCTGCTGGCTTTGTCGGACAGTGAGAATGGAAACAGTCTGAGATAGTAAGACTCTGGAGGGACACCATTTGTCTTAACTGTATTGCACATTTGAACAAAGCGCTTGAGGTGCTGGTGAGGGTCTTCATTAATCCTTCCTGAGAATTGATTATTCTGTACCATTTGGATGAGTCCGGTTTTCAGTTCCCAAGTGTTGGTTTCAATGCCGGGTGGGGCAATAGCTGACTGAAACCCAGTGACACGTGGAGTAGTGTAATCTCCAAGGGTTCTGCGCACTGGTGGCTGCACTCGTGGTGGTTGGTCGTCTTCGACCCTTCCATTCAGCAAGTTTTGATTCATAGCCATAGGTGCGTAGTTTCGGTGCAGTGCTCGTAGCTGCCGAGCTTCGTTCTGGACCTGACGATTGTTCTTTCGTTAGTCCGGTGTGTCGTCGTCTGAAATCTGAATTTGCTTCTTCCGTCGGGGTGTTTTCTTTGGCATGAACTACCTAGTACCTGCAAAAGTCAAGAAACACCGTGAGTGAAGAAATCACAGCAGAAAAACAGATATCAAACGAGGTGGAATAGTCTAAACTACACACGTTACTCTAATATCACACTAAACGCTGCTCCCCGGTGATGGACCATATTTATATGATTCATTAAGACAGTTAAACCCACCAAATTGAATGCTTTATCTTGACAACTTTTGCTTGTTAGTTCCGATATTTATCTACAGGGTATTTTTAAGTCAAGAGAAAATACAAGCTAAGGAGGAGTTTTAAAGCTGAAAATGGATTACGAGTCAGGACACGACCAGATTCCGACTGTACAACTTTCATGATCCTGACATGGAATCACTCAAAACAAGTCCAACCGAAGAGCAACCAGAGTCAGTCCGGAGCTGAAAAGGACCCGATGGCTTTTGGAAAAAGTCACAAAATCACACAAACTCTCTTCTCTCCTCCACCTAGCCGGCGGCTAAGCTCTCCCCCTCTCCCCTTGCGCCACCTAGCCGGCGGCTTTGCTTCCTCCACATCACCCGGCGGCTTTGGAGCTCCTCCTCCCATCTTGTGTCATGTGTTGTGATCTCCTTGCCTCCCTTAGCATATAAATAGACATCTTCTCTTCACTTGTATATCATCCTCATTCAATCACAACATCTCATAGTCACTTATCTCTCTAGATTGAGAGCACAATCCTTGTAATACTTCCGCTTTGAATCAAAACTCCTGTTTGTTCTTGAGTATTTGAACTAGTTCCTGAGTTTACTCCTGTCGGTTCTTGAGTATTCTCCTTTTACTTTTCCTGTCTTTCAAACCCTTTACTTTTCAAGTACTTAGCTATGATGTCATGTTCCATGGATATTCGTAGCTAAACCCTTCATTCGGTTGAAGGGGTGTACTGGTATCATACAATGTTTTAGACCCTTCTCTTAAGTGCCTCTATGTGTTCAAAACTTGTTCTATGTGCCACATATTAGGTTAGAACTTCCAAGGTTGAGTGGATGCTTTAACGGGCAAAACTCTTCTGTGGGGTTCGTGAACATACTCGGGTAAGTGGATGCTTTAACGGGCAAAGCTTATCAGAGGAGTTCGACCTCTTTCAAAAACCATTTGGTTGATCGTAACTGAAGATCAAATGGATGCACATAAGGCTAAGATACTTCGAAAGGAGGAATTAGTCTAAGTAGAACAAGTGTTCTAAATGATGTTGCAAGTCATGTGCTAGAAATAGCCTTGATTCATCTTTGAACACATAGTATGATCATTAGAGGTCAATGATAAACAAACTATGATACAAGGCCTCTGATACCGAATCCTTCCTTCAATTGCAATATCACCTGTTACTTTACTTTCAGTACCATATCAACTGCTTACTTTCAGCACTTTAATTTCTGCAAGACTTGTCCTTCAAGCACTTTAATTTCTGCAAGTCTTATCCTTCAAGCACTTTAATTTCCGCAAGTCTTGTCCTTCAAGCACTTTACTTTTCAGTTATTTACTTTCAGTACTAAAATCACAACCAACCCACGCTACTCTCAGTACTAAAATTACAACCAACCCCCAACTGTCTTACTATAAGAACAACTTTTCACCTGACTCCCTTGGGTTCGACCCCTACTTACCCTTTACTACCCAATAGTAGAGTACGAGTAGCGGAGATATAAATTTATTTTGCACAGAGACATTGCACCTTAACGACAGTGCAGTGCGCTCCGTCACCCGGCAACGGCGCCATTTTGACACGCGTATTTTTAACCCTTTATAGTTGTCAAATTATATGTTTTAGGGGTCAAGTTGCAGTCAAACAATATTTATAACCTTGGTAAGCCAAGGGTCGATCCTAGGAGCAGTGCGTGTGAATACTAGCAAACAGTGTGACCTATTTAGCTATTCCGAATGAGTTTTGTAAAAAGGTTTTGTTGTCACAAGAATTGCGGAAATTAAATAACAGGAAATTAAATGGTTGTGTTTAAATCAGAGAAAGAATTCCAAAACCCATACTTCACCCGTGCTAACCCCACTAATCATGCAATCATGTCACGTTAAATATTCATGCTATCGAATATGGAATATAACCGAAATAACACTAGACAAGCCGCCCATCCACGGATCATTATCTAGATTAATCTCAATCGTTGAACGCCGCCCATCCACGGATTATCAACGATTTCGATTTATTAAACTAAAGGTTTTCCTATTAAATCATGTAAACATGACTTAATATCAATTTCATGTAATCCGGTTAATACCTAGGACCCATCCATCTTTCGGTAATTAACCTAAGTACGTTCTACCAATGCAAACATACCCTTTGATGTAAATACATGCATAGAACGATAAAATTAAGCACACAATGAAATTGAATATTCGAATCGCATAAATAGAAACTTCAATTGATCACATGAGAGTTAGGGTTACATAGCACGGGATCCTACGAGGACTACTCACTATTCATGGTGATTAAACCAAAAACAGTGTATATTGAAAGGAAGAAACGAGTAAACCGTAAAGACGCGGTGAAGCTCGATGATCCTCACGCTGATAACTCTGTCTTCTCTCCCAGGTTAGGGTTTCTTCTCCAAAATAACAGCAGCCTGTCTAATCTGGTCGTGTTTCCTTTTATAGCTCGCCCAAAAAGGCTGAAAAGCCCAAAATTGATTTTTGGAAACAACTTGAAGCCAGCCTGCCGACGAACCCGTTACACCCGTGACAGCCAGGTGTGTCACGGCTGTCACGGGCTAAGCCAAAATCTCGGTTCAAGAGGAAAAGTGCCGTGACTCCCGTGACAGGTGAGTGTGTCACGGTTGTCACGGGCTGAGCCAAAATCTCGGTTCAAGAGGAAAAGTGCCGTGACTCCCGTGACAGGTGAGTGTGTCACGGTTGTCACGGGCTTGTTCTGGCTCAGATCCCTTTGATGGTCTTTTTCGCCGATTTTTCCGTTCTTTCGATCACACAGGCTCGTGGAGCAAGGATATGCGTTATTTTCCTGAAACACTAGAGAAAGACATCAAATAGAGACAATTTGCCCGGAGAACGAGTATTATCCTTCATTGAATGCAGTGATTAATTAGTCGAAACATCGACTGATCAAAACCCAACCGGCCGGCTCAACTGGTGTGAAGGATTCCCAGCCGGCCGGCTCGAGCAGGGGAAGCTTCACTTGAATTTTCTGAGCTTGGGAGCCGACCGGTTGAAATTGGTAGGCTTATTTGAGCCGGCCGGCTCAGTACCTCAGAGTCTTTTATCTTTCTGGTCTCGACTTCAACCGGGCGGCTCGATCCAAGGCCAATATTTCAGCCGGCCGGTTCAATCTCCTCCCTGGGTACTTTCTGCTCCAAAAGCTCAGTTTTTCTTGAGGTTTTGATCTTTGAGCCTTGTCATCAAGGGATAGCTGCTTTTAACCTGAAACGTAAGAGTAAGGGTCAATGAGCATTAAATTAGCATCGGGAACGGACCAAAACTCTTTGTAAACGGAGAGATAAATGAGTCGAGAATTCGACTCATCAGCTACCATGACCTAATATCGATTTCATACAATCCGGTTAATACCTAGGACCCATCCATCTTTTGGTAATTAACCTAAATACATTCTAGCATGCAAACATCCCATTCAATGTAAAACTTGCAAGAACGATAAAATTAAGCACGATGAAATTGAATATTCGAATTGCATTAATGAAAAACGTTCCCATGAAGAGTTGGGTACATAGCACGGGATCCGTAGGATCCCAGAATTAAGAAGACTACTCACTACTCATGGTAAGTTAACCACGAATAGTGTAATAATAGAAATTAAGGACGAGATAACCGTAGTGACGATGAAGCTCGTTGAATCCTCAATCTCTCGCGATGTTCTCCGTCTTCTCTCCCAAGCTAGGGTTCTTCAATCTCAATTCAAGCACCCTTAAAACACTCTGGTCGTTTCTCTTTTATAGCCCAAAAATTGATGAATTCCCAAAAAGGACCAGATCTTGCCAAAAACGGATTAGGAAATCAGCTGATAATTCTACCTTCTGGCGGTGCTGTGACACCCGTGACATTCGAACATGTCACGGCATGCCCAAAAGTCTCTGAGTAGAAAAGGTGTCGTGACACCCGTGACACTAGGAGGATGTCACGGCATGTCACGACCTGGGAAAAACTCACTGAGCTGAAAAGGTACCGTGACACCCGTGACATTAGGAGGATATCACGGCCATGCTGAAATTCTTGATTTCTTCTGAGGAGAAAACCTACCGTGACACCCGTGACACTAATTTGATGTCACGGTTGTCACGGCCCACATGTTGGTGCAGAGCTCTTTTTGGCTTTTTTCGTCGATTTTTCCGTTCTTTCAGTACTTCGAGTCCAAAGAGCGATGATATGTCTTTTTGTCCTGAAATACTCAAGGAAGACATCAAATAGGGACAATTTACCGGGAGAACAAGTGTTATCCTTCATCGAATGTAGTGAATAATTAGTCAAAATATCGACTGATCATGTATGAATTGAAAATTTCAAATATACACAAGAATACTATAATGGAATCAAAGAACGCGTCGTTCTTCAAGAATGTATTTCCTTATAAGAATAAGGAAAGTATGTCGGGTTCTTCTCAGTTAATGGGGATTTTGAAGAAATATCTCAAGAACACGAGAATGAGGAAGAACCTGAACATGAGATCGATTCGGAGAAATTGAGACAAAGTAAGCCAGGAAGGATAGATAAATCATATGGACTTGATTTTCTAACCTATGCTTAAGTCTGAACCTCAAATGTAGAAAGAGGTTGCCAATCAGTGAAGGGGCTCTTATGAAAGAAGTCATAAGATGTTATTGAGACTCCATCCTTGAGACCATACTTGAGAGTTGGTTAACCTACCCCTGGAAGTAAACCACTTGGTTCAAAGTGGATCTTCAGGAGGAAGATGAATGTAGATGGATATGCATCGATATACAAGACGAGACTTGTTTAAATAGTGTATAGATAAAAGAAAGGTCTATACTACTTTAACATCAAGGATGGAAGTGGTCATTGCTACTTTGCGCAATCTGGAAATTCACCAGATGGATGTAAAGACAGGTTTCCTCAATAGGAAACTCGAGGAAGAGATTTACTCTGAACAACTTGAGGGTTAAGTTGTTGTTGCTGGGCAAGAGAATAAAGTTTATGAATCTCTCTGTGGCTCTGTCGCCTAAAGTAAGTGTCGAAGTCGTGACATGAAATATTTGACACTGTAATGACGTCAAATGGCTTCAAGATCAACAAGTGTGACAAATGTGCATACATTAAGAACATTGAACACGGATACGTGGCTTTGTGTCTTAATGTTGATGACATGTTCATTGTGGGAAGCAATGAGAAAATAATAAAGTCCACCAAGTGCTAATTAAATTGGAAGTTTGATAAGAAGGTTTGAGGCTGACCGATGTAATTTTAGGAGATAAAAACTACACGAAGGTTAGATGGACTTGTCTTAAGTTAGTCACACTACGTTGACAAATTCTTAGACACATTTGGAGAAGACAGTCCATGACTGTCTAGACTCCATGATTGACGTAAATCAACATCAGTCTAAGAATAAAGGTGAATGCATCTCCCAAATGGATTATGCTAGAGTGATAAGCTGTCTAATGCACTTGATGACTTGTACCATACCAGACATTGCTTACACTATGAGTAGACTGACAAGATACACGACTAATCCATGAAGTGAACACTGGAAGGCTATCGTGAGAGTACTAAAGTATCTACGATTTACTCGTAATTATAGTCTACAGTATATCAGATATCCGGAGGTCATTGAGAGTTTCACTAACGCGAGTTTGATATGTGATATTCTAAGGCCGCGAGTGAATATGTTTCAATACTGAGAGGTGCTGATGTGTCATGGAAATCCTCCAAATACATTGTGAGAACCAAATCCATTTTGGAGGCTGAGTTCGTCGTACTAGATAAATGTGGCGAAGAAGCTGAGTGGTTAAGGTATATAGAGGAGGATCACTACTACAGAACATGCATTATGCATCGGTTCACAAATTAAAATAGGCATCGGTTCAGCATTATGCATCGATTTATATTGAAACCGTTGCATAATGGTTGGTACGGTTTTATAAAAACCGATGCATAAAGTGCGATAAAAGACTTAGGTTTTATTTCGAAATTTCATCAGTCCGCCTACGCTCCTCCCTCCGACTAGGATACGCTCCTCCGACTTCGACGCCTCTCAGTCTCACTCTGTTGCCTGCGTCTCACCCTGTCGCATCCATCTTCAGTCGCACATCCGCGCCTCGCTCTCGTTATCCATCGCCTCAGTCTCACTCGCCTCGGCAACTGCTATTCCTCCACTCGCCTCCGATTCAGCAGGTTAGGGTTGTTAGGATTATTTTTCCAATGGTTAGGATTGTTAGGGTTTTTAGTATGTAATTGTTAGGATTAATTTTCAGTTGTATATCCATAGTTTGTCTCCATCAAAATCAGTCATTGCATATGTCATTCAGTTTTGGCAATGTGATTGTTTGGATATATGAAGGTGTATTTATAGTAACATGTTATTGAATATGTTCTTAATTTCTAACTTGTGTTCGTTAACTACTTGTAGTCATTGTTAGTCGATTTGCAATAGAAAGCTTGTCCTCGCCAACTTGAATTTGTTAGGTGAGTCTTTTTTGGCTGCTCGGCTTGGTTAGAGGTTTGTAATCCATTAATTGTGTTTTGAGTTTAATACGATCTCACAATCAAGTATATTAATTAGTTGTTGCTCTATCATCGTTGAATGATGTATATAACTAATTGGATTCCTAATGGAGTAGAGTCATACGATGTCGACAAGTTGCTTGAAGTACGGGATGAAATCGCCAACTACCTACATGACTATGTGACCACTCATCCTGCGGTATAGGACATTAACTTAATTAGATCACATTTGTTATGTGATGTTTTGTGGTGTATTTGTACCAAAGAGACAAATATATATGTGTATGAATGATATTGTATTGCAAATTCAGTGAAATGATGTTTAGCATGTAATCTGTATTATATTTAAAAGTTGGAACAACAGGTTATTGATGTTTAATTTCAGGTGGATTTGAGCTTTTGTAAATGCCAAATCTGCCTTTTTTTTAAGCTTATGCAACGGTTTTTGAAGAAACCGTTGCATAATGTGCATCGGTTTCTCAGAAAAACCGTTGCATAATGTCTGAACATTATGCATCGGTTCAAGGAAAAACCGATGCATAATATCCGAACATTATGCAACGGTTTTTATGAACCGATGCATAAAGTCCGAACATTATGCAATGCTTCATTATGCATCGGAACCAAAACCGATGCAGAAGACCCGAAAAAACCGTTGCATATTCTGTTGTTTGTAGTATGGATATTCCTGAATAAACAAAATAAGTGCCAACAATGTATTTACATTGTGATAATCAATCATCGATTTGTAGGGGCATATAGTGTTATGTATAATGGTTAGTCTTGACATATACGTCGAAGACATAATACCATTAGACGATTTCTCTCATCTGGAGTCATAAACATTGACTACGTGAGGTCCAAAGAAAATATAACGGATCCGTTAACCAAAGGGTTAAATAGGGACCAAGTAGAGAAACGACTAAGGGAATGGGACTGAAGCCTTTTGATTGCTAATATCAAAACACAGGCTTAAGCCCTTGGGAATAAAGTCGAGGAAATGGAAAACCCTACCATGATGACTGGAGATCCCAAGAACTTGGTTCAAAGAGACAACCTATCTGCTAAGACTATGAGGTCACTGTCGGGGTAACCCCCCATTTATATTCCTTGATAAAACAGTGACTCCCGCACGAGGCTAAGCTCGAAGCTTTTTAATGATTCTAGGAATTTGAATGGTGAGATTCAAATGGATAACGCGGGATTATAATAATAAAGAATCACCAATGTGAGAGAGAAGTGTGGCCGCTTCAAAGGAGAATTCAAAGAGCTTCATTCTTTATAAACTCTTACAGAACCAGGAAAGGGGTCATGGCCGAAATGAGCCCACTAGTAAGAACTGAATAATGGTCAGGATAAATCTGTGAGGGACATGGTATCATTTACATTATAAGACAAACAGTTCAAAGACATCACGTCTACTGAATAGTCAGTAAAGAGAACATGTTTTTCCAAGGGAGGACTCAAGGGCGTTGCCTACCTATCTTATGCAGATATCAACCGTAGAAGTTATCACCACGTTGAGTCGAGTTTTGATTGTTTTATTGGTTTCAGTACTCGATTTTCTTCATGTGGGGGATTGTTGGAATATGTGTCTATGAGTGTGAAGAAAACCAAGTCAAATTTGACCGGGTCTTCCACATCATAGGGAGTTAGGCGGATCATGGCATCATGGGTGGTTCCAAACCTCTCCTTTAAGTTGATGTTCAACGTTCCACCTAAAACACAGAAAACAAATCATCTACGGTTTTCCGAGTTCGTTTTAGAGTCGGTGATAGCAGAAGACCACAATAAGTTCGATCATCAAGGCATTGGTGCACAGAGCGCTTGCTGAGATTCTTTTATCCTAGGAAGTATATTGTCGGTAATACCCAGCACCTATGAGCGATAATTCTACTTTATGGACAGCGTCTAGGACGTGACTGAATCGCCTACGGTTTGCTGTCCTTTTATTTTATGGTCATATTCTTAGTTCAGTAACTTCAATTCCGCCTGTATATTCGGATTATTTACCAACACCAACACCAGCTGAAATTTTACATACGTGAGTATGCTCGAATTTCCCTTCCTGAAAAAACATTTCATCCATTGCACAAAATACAAATCACAATTCACACAAACATATAAATATATGTAAAAGCACAACACAGGATACAACGTTTGATCGAGGAGTTGTTGTGATTCGATTCTACTGAGCAAGTGGGGCTCTGAAAAGCTCGGCGTACATTCGACGAAACTCGTCCAGCACATCGCTGATGATCGCGAACTTATTTTTCACAATTCGCATCTTCAACAGAGCCGCCAGATGCTTCTCGAACTTTCCTTTCTCCGCTAACTCATTCAACGCTTGCTTCTTCTGCATTTCGTCGATAAATGGATTTCGCATCAGCTCCAGTACAGGCTTGGAGCGAATCAGTCTTGCGAACGTGGCTGCATCTTTGAAGACAAGGTCAGCCGAATTCTGGCACAGTGATATGTCGAGGAGCGCAGCTGCGTAGCCTGAGGAGGGCCGGTGGTGCGCGGTGGAGGACGATGATGTTCTGGAAGGGATTGAGGGTGGTGATTGAGATAAGGGGTTGTTGATGAGGGTTTGGGGTTGTTGTTGATTTGGTTGTTGTTTGTTGGAAAAGGAGTTGCGACGGGGGAGTAGATGGGGCTGCTGGTTGTGGTGGTAATTGGATCTGGATGGGGATGAAGGCTTGAACGCGGGGAGAGGGAGAGCCGAGGCTCTGAAGGTTGAAACAGAGCTTGATAGAGTTTCCATGGCGGAGGAGAGAGAAAGTTGGCGACTGATGATGACGTGTTCAGTTTATGTAGGTGGATGAGAGGAAGAAAAGTATAAAAAATACACGGAGATATTAACGTTTTTTCAAATTACGGTCTGCAGTAAAAAAAGTTTTAATTTGGGGCTAGAGCTGTAAACGAGAACACTTACGAGAGCTGTTCGCTAATAAGTTTGGTCAAAGCTCGAACAAATCAAGTTAAGCATGTGTGTAATTTTTAGGTTCGTTTATTAATCCAGTCGAGTTCGAATCAACTAGTGCTTGGCTCGTTTATGTTCGCGAACAATTCATTTACGTGCTCGCTTATATATTCCATTAAAAATTGCTTATATTGTTTAAAGCTCGATTAACGTAATTTATAGGCTTTTAAAAAAAATTAATGAAAGCTCGTTAAATTCTCGCTCGAACTAGTGGAAATCTCGTTAATTATAAATAATTTAATTAAAATACTCATTTAAAGCTCGAGTCGACTCGTGAAAATTAAACGAGCCGAGCTCGAACACATATTTTTAATACTCGATAGTATTCAAGTCGAACTGAAACTCATCAAATTTTAAACGAACCGAACTTGAACTATCGAATACTCTGCTCGGCTCATTTACAGCTCTCAGGCCAAAAATTTTGTTTCATTATTTTTAATCACTTAAAGTTTTTTATTTGAGACAAATACGGATCTAACATGCATGAGGTGTACTCGAAGTTCCAGGATATGAAAAGTTCCATAATATTTTGTAGAACTTTTCATATTTTTTATTTTGAATCAAACTTTAGCTTTGTTATTTTTTTTCTGGTGAATTCCAGAGTTATCTTTTAGAGTTTTGTTCGAGTTCACGCTTGTGAATTCGATCATTTATCCTAGATTTAACGCTTGCTATTCCTGTGAGATTCCGACTGCGTCAAAAAATGTCATTCATCTCTCTTATCATTTGATATTTACGGTGTGTCCAGTTGAACTCTAACTTATAGTGTCATATCTTATCTAAAGTAACTTATAGTGACTGATATTAACTTAACTGAAACTTATATTGACTGATGAATAGTATATGATGATGATGGTGAATAGTAATATTATGATGAATAGTAATATACTGACGATGATGATGTTGTGATGATGGTGGTGAATAGTAATATGATGATGATGAATAGTAATATGATGATGATGGTGATAAATAGTAATATTATGATGATAAATAGTAATATTATGATGTTGAATAGTTGTTATGATGGTGATGAATAGTAATATGATGATGATGAATAGTAATATACTGATGATGATGATGGTTGTGATGAATAGTAATATGATGATGAATAGTAATATATTGTTGTGATGATGGTGATGAATAGTAATATGATGATGATGATGGTGGTGATGAATAGTAATATACTGATGATGGTGATGGTTGTGATGATGGTGATGAATAGTATTATGATGATGATGTTATGATGATGAATAGTAATATGATGATGATGATGATGATGGTATGATGATGATGATGATGATATGATATGATGATGATGTTGATATGATGATATGATATGCTGATGGTATGATGATGATATGATGATGGTATGGTATGATATGATGGTGGTGGTGGTGGTGGTGGTATGATGATGGTATGATGATGATGATATGATGATGGTATGTTGAAAGTAACTTAACTTAACTGAAACTTATATTAACTTATAGTGACTGAAAGTAACTTATAGTAACTGAAAGTAACTTATAGTAACTGAAAGTAACTTATGATAATTGAAAGTAACTTATGGTGATTATTGAAAGTAACTTGTCTTATCTTAACCATCACAAAATAGAGTTCAAATGGACAGGGCCTTAGTCATGATTCACGATCGGATTCATGATCAATTTGGTCATGTACATGTACATCTCACTCACTAACAAAAAAAATTCATAATCCACCTGCCATGCCCATATAACCTTGTCAATAGGAAAATAATATTATTTGAACATACATCTAAATATGACACTATAGATGTCTTTTTATAGATCACTCAAAAACATTATGAATGTTGGTATTTTTCATTTTATAATTGACTCTTTAATTTTCAAGATAAATCGGTTACAAGATACGAATTTAATCTGAAGAACTTTTATAACAGGACATGGGGCATGTTGTGGTTGGTTGTTTCTCATGACTAAATATTTTTTGCCATCTTGTGATCTTTTTGATATTTGGTCATTCCGTGATCAAGTTTATAATAAAAAAACATGAGATGGAGACTCATGTTTCTTTTAGTCATCTCTGATGACCGAATCTCATTTTTAGTCATCATAATGGTTTGTTTGCTTAAGGTCGTTTGCATAGTGAATGAGATAAAAGATCTTTGATTTGGTCATTTGGACGGATGCGATTAAATCTTGCGTTGTATGGTTTGTTTTCTCGGCGACGAATTATAGATCACTTTGACGAATTATGTCGTAATGTTGGTTTCTCGTCGACGAATTATAGGTCACTTTTACTGAATTTTATAGTTTGCACCAAAAATTAGACTTGCATCAAATCTTTTCTCTCGTAAACGTAAAGGATACTTTAATAGAATGAAAAGTGTGAGCCAAGAGAGCTCAACACAGCTTGCCCATGGTGAGTGAACCACAATAAAAAAAGTCTGTTGATGTTGACTTCTTGACAATTTGTCAGGATTTCAAGCTAATTCAATCAATACCTCTTACTTGTTTTTGTTGTTGTTGTTGATGAGTTGTTCAAATGAGGCAGCCAAAATAAGAATGAGGTAGTGAGGCACGATCTCAACCACACATTTAACCCCCCGTGTTTTGTGGGTGCGCCACGTGTCCCACTACCAAAATTCATCAACAGTAAAAAACAAACAGTAAATCCCACTACCACATCTTTAAATCTCAACCATTAGATCAATATGATCAATGGCCAAGATCATGCCTCACTACTTCATTCTTACAACCCTGCCTCAACCGAGTGCTCGCATGTTGATGATAAGCTCATTTAATAGGATTGAACCATAGCATTTATATTTAAGGCTTTAGAATAGGTTTCTGTTAGGAGTAATTCATGCCGAAGCTTTTCTGTACTCATCTTGCTGCTGGGCCTCATCTTTCCAGCGTGGCCCAATTCCACCTTGCAGCTCGGTGAAACACAGAGCCAGAGCCATATAAAATGTCATTTTTAGGATTTGCTGATTCATTCAAAAATTCCATCAAGAGATATACTGAGATTTGCCGCTTCGTGAACGAGAATGAATCCAACGAGTTTTTCAGTGGCAGAGTCCAATCCCTAGTTTTCTCTTCTGTCTTTTGTTCTCGTGTCTTTTAGCTCAGATTAGAGGTTTCTTGGTGGCTGTTTGGTGCTTTGGTCAGATTGCATTGATGTGAGACGATTAAGTTTATTAATAGTGTATTGGTATCTTTAGGAGACCTACTTAAGCCGAGGAGTAGGATTTCCGAACCTCGTAAATCAATGTGTCATTCTTTTCGCACTAGTTAATTTAGGTTTAAATCGAATATGAAACAATTGGATTTCATCTGTTTTAGTTCTTGAATTGAGTTGAATTCAGAATTACAATATAATTTCCCTTTGCAAGATTTAATTGTCAGGGGCAGCTACTCGCGGTGATTATGTTCTGAATTGGTTTGGCATGGTCAGCTTAATGTTATTACTATTATAATTTTATGCCCTCACTGATTTTACAATTTTTTTTTTGATTGGGTGTTAGGTGTTAGAGTAAGGACTTGAACCGCGAGCAGAACACTTGACCTTATGTACTTCAAGATCTAGAAATGTAAATATACATGAGATGTATCTGATGTATTTTTTGATGATATGTTGTATGTAAACCTACAATCAAAAAGAAATTGATTTTCTGTGAAGCAAAAATGCAAATTAATTTTCAGAAATAATATTTAAAAGGAAACAATTTTATTATTTTGAAAATAATTAAGATGCTATGAGGAAGAAATGGCGTCACACAAAAGGTCAGGTTCCGTAGATAAGAAAAGTGTACATAAATTATTGAAGAAAAAGCAAATTTTGCAGATGCATGGGCTGGTCGTCTATATATATATAGCTATAAGTGCAAGGTGACAATGAGATATTTTTATTTAAAGCAACCAAGAGAAGATCACCCCCCAAGCAAGCAAAGCGACTCAGAGTCCACAACTTTTATGATAGGTTAGCTAGCACTCTCGGATCAATTTCTGCAATACATGTGTCTCTCTGCAACGTGAGAGTGAAGACATGAAACTACACTTCAAAAATGGCACAGCTAGACGAGCATTTCTTTTGTGTTTTTTAATGTTTGTTTTTGTGCTATATTTAAGGGATTATTCAGGTCTCTTGCTACAAAAGCTTGATTGGATTGATGAGATTGGTGTGCTTACTTATTTTAGGATTTTTGAACATGGAAAAAGATGTGTGTTTTTAATATGTCGATTAATTAGGGTTTAGCTAAACAAACCCGACTATATATATTATTATGCTAGCAGAGTTTGGTGTTGTGTCATGCGCATGAACAAATTTGTACTCCATTGCGGATAAGTATAGCAGGCCGGCATTTCAAAAAATCAGCATTATATTATCAGCTAGCGTTCCAAAAACTAGCTAATTAAAAAGGACCACCCCGCATGAATTTGCATGAGACGATGTAACACGTTGTTCGTTATTTATATATGTTTATAAACAATGACCCTAACCATGCATATAACTGAAATGTCTAATTTCATTAAGGTAACCTAAATATATAAATGAGCCAACTGGGAAAAAGTATGTTGTCTGGTGGGGCCTTGAACGTGGCGTGTTATTCAAATTGATGAGCCCCGCACTGTACCACGGCCTTCGAATCATATATATATGCTCATCAAGTCTGATATCAATATCATCTAATTTCTATAACATGCATATATAGTTCGATTGGATTTCTGGTGAATTTACGATGAAGGTATGTGTGTGTACTGTGTAAAGTATATAATAATTAAATAAACTCAAAGTTTTCTTCCTTTATATATCTCAACTTCTCAATATATATATATATGCTGATTTTATGTTATGTGTTTGCAGATCTTTAACTGGGTGCATAGGAAACTTAATGGACAGCAACCCTCTTCAGTATCTCTCCATCAGCACAAAGGTACGTACTTTTTAATAATTAAGGCGGCTGCGCATTAGTTTATGCATGCATGCACATTTTTTGTAAAAGTTAAATCATTATGTATATATTGCATACCACCAGCAGGTGAAGTGAAATTGAGCAATTTTAAGGTTCAAAGGGAGGAGAAATTGATGGCCAAATCAGGTGATACCGAAGCCCTGCTCGGATGGAGAGAAGGTCTTTTAGCAATTGGGACACTAGGGCTTTATACCGATCATAATCCCCATCCTGATGATTTTATCATGAACAACAACCCTAATTTCAGCAGCTTTCCAGCTGAGAGCAGGAACTCGGTCTTCGATTATCCCAATGAGGAGTACTTTGATGCAACAATAATGCTCATAGAACAGATGCTGGTAGAGGCAGAAGATGATGAGAATCCACTGCTGGTGTATAACAATAATAATCATGAGATCAAAAACAAAGAGGCCGAAGAAAAAGAATTAGAGATGATGCCTGATAATGAACCCGCCGAGGTTGCTGCTGATATAAGGAATAAGGAGAGTGGTGGTGTGAAAGCAGCAGGTGAACGAACAACGCTTGCCGATCTGTTCAAGGCTGAGACTACTACTACTTCTGTCAGCCATAAATGTACTGTAGGCGTTTCTATCATTAAAGAGAATGAGGAAATGTGCAAGCAGAAGAAGTTTTCAGACTCTATATCAAGCAAGCTTGTCAAGAAGCTGATCCCAAGTCACGATGCGAATCCTGTCAAAAAAATCAATCATGTAATCGTTTTCTCTCTCTCTCTCTCTCTACGGACACTTTATATTATTATTATTCATGCACCCCCCCATATGCTCGTGTCAGTTTTGTTGGTAATTTTTAATCTCACAGATGATGAGGAAAATGATGAAAAGGAAGATCCATCCGGAGCTTCGTCTTCGCCAGAAGTCTGCTACCGGAATATTATTGGAGAATAAGGTCAGTGAAATCCAAGCAAATGAAGGCATGGCACTACTGCTTCAATCAGGTTCATGTGTCCTCTCTCTTTTCCCAAAACACTTGCCAAATATTCCAAATCAGAAAGTGTCCAAAATCTGACATTTAGGCATATAAGAACGCTCAAATGAGAACCCCTTATTTTTTCGATCACTTGAAACCTCAATCTTCACCTTCCAAAATACATCATTTTGGTGGTGACACGTGTCCCATGTGCATTTTCCAATATGCATTTAATTAAAGTCACCTTTTTTTTATCCTTTAAAAAAATCACTTTTTTTTACTTGACTTGTTGGACATGTGTCACATGCAGATTCAAATATACATCATGATCTAATGGTGAGATTTGAATTCTCAAGTTCTCAAATTTTTAAGAGTTCTCAACCGAACGCTCCCCTAATCACATGTATAAAACAATCATTGATAGCTTCTGATCAACATGACAATGCAAACTAGACGTATTTGACCCAGTGTATACTTTGTTTTTGTTGTTAAGGAAATGAAAGTTAATGGAACTTTTCTTCATGTGTGTTTTTTCCTGCAGAACAACTTGTGCTAGTCAACTAATGGTTGATCAAGTTGCAAGTAGGCCATTATGGGATATGAGCGCGCGACGGCCGGCGCCCGATTTAAAGCTAATTAATGCAGTGGTATACCACTTCATGACTACGGTCTTTCTCTCTCGTCTGTTACCTTATTTCTTCTAGTACCGGATATGGCTGTTTTACTTTTGATTACGAACTATGGACTCTTGTTGATGTATTTGATACATGGATATTCACAAAGTTCTCTTTTTTTTTGGTGATGCAATCAACTAACACTTTTTTTTTGGTGTGCAATCAACAACAAACAAAGAGTAAAGAATGAAAAAAAATCATGACACAGCGATTTAGGGTAGTTCACCAATATTGTATATCAGTGACGTAGGCAGGATGAAAGTGTATGTTGGGCAATTATTTTTTTCTGAAATTACTTGGGCAAATTCTAAAATTTGTATTAAATTTTTAAAAACTACCCATCAAATTATGAAAAAAACTTTTTTGCATCCAAAACATCTTGGGCTTTAGCCCAACATGCCTTGCACATTCTATAAAAAAAAACATGCCTTGCACATGCCTATGTCTCACTGATTGTATTGGCTACGCCGACAACAGGAAGTTAAATTTTTTAGTTTAGAGAGGAGAGTATATTTTATACATGATCACAAGCGTATATAGAGTGTTGTGATCAAAATTCTAATCACACTAACCCTAAAACAAATACAAAATTGGTAAACCACTATAAGAGAATATATATTATATGGCACAGTATTTGACAATAGTCGCATAAATTATGTCGCATACAAAAGTATATATGACCCATGACGCGCGTCGTCTGACGCGTCAAATTTTATTTTATTTTCTACTGACTGCTAGTGTAGCGGTAAGCCGGTAAGCTCATGGTCGAACCCAAGAGAGCTGGTTTTTGAACTTGTATCTGTAACAAATAAAAAGGGGATTTTGTGAGTGATTTTGGAGAGCACAAGAAAAATGCGAAACAAGGTTTTCAATCAGAGAGAACATTCATCTTAGGGTTTCTACTTATGACATGTTTATCATTGACATCTAATAATCATATCTCAAGTTTATAAGTGTGGTTATTCCGGCAAAGGTAACAACCCAAAGTATCCCGGCAAAGGTGAGATACACCACAATCTATTCCGGCAAAGGTGATAGACTTCTAGTTCTTCTTAACACGATATTTCGGCAAAGGTAATACCGAGTTTAGGTGTTACTACTTGTCTTTACGACAAAGTATCCAATTAGGTATTAACTATAGGAATTGGTTGTTAAGCTTTACGGCAAAGTTTTCACTTAACTTAACAATTCAATTCGCAGAATAAAACTCAAGAACTAGTAAAATGAGAAATAACATTAAGTAAATAATCTCCAAACATAGCGTCACAAGGTCCAAACCCTAAAATGAAATAGAAGTTTAGCTACGCATATCAAGTTAGCGTCACAAAGTTTCTCTTTTTTGTGTGTGTGTGATGGTTTGTGATGCAATCAACAAACGAAGAGTAAAGAATAATGAAAAATATCATGACACAACGATTCAAGGTGGTTCCACCAATATTGTATTGGCTACTAATAAAGCGCGGACATTAGATATCGTTTTTTACAGTAGACAACGCTTCCTCAAGCACTGTGTATAGACAGATTTTTACATTACTATAGATAGTGGAAGCGGTTTTTTACATTTTCTAAGCGTTGTCTATTGCACCGCTACCTAACTATAGACAGTGTGTACTGATTTTTTTACATTAGACAGCGCTTCGACAAGCATTATCCACCTTAATGCTGAAGCGTTGTCTATTGTCATACAAATAATTTCAGATTTTGAGAATCAATCCTATATCCTCCTGTACAAACCAATACACAATTTTGATCCATATGCTTAACACAATAATACATTAAGATTCATTTGCTAAACACAACAATACATTTGCATTCATATGCTCACAACACAAGTTCATACGCGCGTTCAATATTTTAATACTTGACATGTCCAAGTCGTACAACAACATACGAGCAATACAACAATCCTAATGTTTATACCGGAGGAAGGTTTCACATGTAACTAAGCAACTCAGTTGCAAAATCATCTCTCAAATCATCTAGAACATGGTCTTCATAGGGTTGCCGGCAGTGGCGGATCCAGAAATATTTTTGACTGGGGGCAGGGCCGGCTCTCATGCCTTAGCTGCCTTGGACCAGGCCAAGGGCTCAAAGTCCAACGGGCCCATTTTTCTCAAATTTTATAAATATTTATATGTTACTTGTTTAATTGTAGGCATATTCTACAATAAAAAAAAAATTGTATGCATATTCTCGAAAAAGAATCTGATAATTTGTAAATGGGCTGACAAAAAAAGCCCAAATAACACTAATTAAAATCTATGAAATGGCCGAAAAATATCAGTAGTCCATCATTTGTATTAAATAACATCTCAAAAAATTGGAACATATTCATGAAATTTTAGGTAGGACCTAGACGGAGGATTTTTATAATACAGTTTTGGCACCTGTAAAGTAAAATTACTCTATTTGAGAAAGTCTGGACTAATTTAAATCACATGTCAAACTGTCTTACACCATCCGTTTTCCGCCTCTCTATCTTTTTCTGCCGACACCGAAAAAACGAACACCTCCGTTAAGAGTTAAAAACTTTATTGTAATTTCAATTGCGATATTATTTGTTTGATTATAAGACTTATTTTGAAGTTATAAGTTAGATTTATATTGATTGGTTATAAGGTCAAACTAATATATTAAGGATAAAAATAACTTAAAATTGATTTCTAAATTAATGATTTAGGAGTTAAGATTAAAAGCTAATGGGGGCAAAGATTAAAATTCAATGGGGGCATATATCAAATTAACTATACATTAAAACAAGTTTTAGAAATTTGAGTGGGGGCAGCTGCCCCATATGCATGGCTATGGATCCACCCCTGGTTGCCGGCCCCTAGGGAAACACTGAAAAAAATTTACAACGTCAGTAAGTTTATGGACACTACAAATTGGAAAACCATCAATCGATTCTCGAAATCTACTTGTGTAAGGTCGTCCCCAAGCAATCCTCTAGTAGCTTGAACGAATGCAATTAAGTCACGAATGTATGGCAAGACAAAATAGCTAAATACTTCACTCTTAGAGGGCTGTCTAGGGCACTAAGAAAATGGAATAATTTATAATCACACATAACATCGGATAAAAAACTTGAATCTCATATCAATTGTATTTGATCTTTTAGAAAAGGGATACGGTGCAAATGACATATTTTTGTAAAAATACAAACCAATCACAACCTTTGATTTGGTCATGTGGACGGATGAGATTAAATCACGTATTAAGGGTCAATTGCAGTAAAAAAAAATTTATAATAAACCTCGATACACTCAATGGTTCGATGAAGAAGAACAAACGCGTATGTGCACTAAGCTAGTAAATATTTTATTTAGCTACTCCTAATGAAAAAAGGCTTCTTTTTGTACTAAATAAAATCTGCTTATGTCACTAAAAGCAACAATGTTGATTTAATTAAAGATAGGTTCTCAAGATCATCAAATTTCATCAGTGTCTACCACTCCATTCATACAGCGAAGTCACGCAGTTTATCCATATGAGATCTCGAACTTGCCTCGTTGATCAATATAATCTTTTTTTAGTTTGTTATTTTTAGAAGAGGATTAAAGAAGCGTGCATATGCAATGCGTGAAGTCGTCATACAAAAAATTAGGAAATATCTAAACAGCTAATAAACATATAATTAATTGACTATAACTTGGCAATCTATGTGCCTTATCCAAGCAGTATTCTCAGCACCCTATTTAGTTATCATCAGTTGTTGGTCCTCCTTTGACAATCGTTGCCATGTAAATATGTTTTAAGAAGTTGCTTGGAAGAAGCTCACTTTTCCTTTATAAATTCGTGGTTTGAATGACATATAATACGAGTCTTTGTGGTCATTTCCACACACATCTCGCATTCAAAACTTCCAACTTCAAATTTAAAATGGGTAGTGTGGATTGCAAGGCAAGATTCCCTCCGTTCTTAAGAGTCTAGTCGCACATTTTGTATAGATTTAAATATTAGACTGGTTTGGGTAAATATAATCTTATTTAATCATATATCGATAGATAAGGTACTCTATGACTTATAGTGTATAAAAGTGTCTCACTATCAACACATTTATATTGTTAATGCTTCTCCAACAATTTGGTAGATTGAGTCTACACCAACTAATAAACATATTATAAGTGCATGCCTCGTCAATCGTCATGATCAATTCATTAACAACACATATGTAATTGGCTTTGTGATTACAACATTTGATTAAAAATTCTCAAATGCTTATTAGGGAGTATTAGTATTGTAATGATAAATATGAAATTAACAAATCTTTTGATCAAAAAAGAAAAAGAAATTAACAAATTTTGAAAAAAATAATTGTGAAAGTTACGTGTCGAGCATCATGTATCGGTAAAATAAATTTAAAAATGTGAGAGTCGCACTCAATGTATTTTGAAATTCCAAACATGTTGGGACGTATCAAAGTATTCAAAATACAAGGTAAAACCAAACGAGCATTTCATTTAATCAACCTGTCAATTCAAATTCGTTTAATTCCGCTAAATATTTAGATGTTGGTGGCGGCTTTTGTAGAAGTTGTAAGGAGACACAAGGAAAGGATAACCGTAAATGATGGCTTTTACTTTTTGTTCGTTTAATATATAATCGTTAAATATTTAGATGCCCGGCGGCTTTAATATAATTAGTTTCATTTATCGGACTCATTTCTTATACTTATTGTATCCGTTTAATTTTATTCGTCAGATGGAAACATATTTTGACCTCATTGGGATCAAACTCGTCACTTGAATAACGTTCACTGTTGCTTTTACCGCTAGCCTGCCCCTAATGTGAAGTCTATTGATTAAACCAAGTTAAATTTAATAAAAGCGAAAAGAGGTTTAGTCGAGTAGATTGAATTCTTGACAATTTTTTTAGAGGTTAAGGGTTCAATTCTCTTGAGATGCATATTTCTCTTCACTTTTGTGAATGAGTGTTATTCATACCTCTTGAATGTGTTTTCGTCCTGCCTCGGCGCCGACATGTTGTTCCTCCTTCGCAAATGTGTTATTCGTCCCTCGTAGACGTGTTGTATCCATGCAAGTAGGTTCTGCTACTTCATCTATTTCTTCCATTTACGCGTGCAGATGCTAAGTTTCAAATTTATGCTCATGGGTTTCAGGTTCTTTAATGGACGCAATTCAAGTGTCAAATCCGGGTTGGTGTCGATCATGACTTATGTTCCAAGAGTATATTATTCATATGTACCCGATAGAATTCTCATACAATATGTATAAGAAGATGTATTCGTATGATGATAGATATATATGATATGTAAGAACCCGAGGAGCGTTCAAATGAGGCAGGCCTCGGTAGAATGAGGCAGTGAGACACGATCTCGGCCGTCCATCTAACCCTCGTGCATCTAAGGCGCGCCACGTGTCCAAATGCGTAGTGTGAACGCAAATGACGGCTCGTGACACGTGGCTTCGCCACGTGCGTCCGATCGAGTCGATCAACGACTCGGGTCGTGCCTCACTGCCTCATTCTACCAATATTGCCTCAACCGAGTGCTCCCCGTAAGAACCCACTATAAAAAAGTTAAATTTAATATAAAAAATATCTAATTAATAATTTTTCTTAATAAAACTATAAATTAAATTTGAATAGTTATTAATATAACATAAGGGAACATATAGCAAGGGAAACCTTCGATTGAGAACATGAGACTTCAAATCTCACTATTGGATTAAATTGCAACTTTAAATTTGGAGCTGCCACGTGTCTCACTTATTTTTTTTTTTCTTTCGGTGTACACTTTTGAGCGTGAAATTTGCCCATATGCAATTTCAGTTCCAAAACTGCATTTAGAAAGAATTTTTTTTTGATATAATTTCAAAAATACATTACGACGACGAAAATGCATCAGGAACGTCAATTCTAGGTTTTGAAATATAGAAAAGTTCTCATTATTTGAGTGCTCCTCCATGAGTCTTTTATTATATATTTTTCTACTAGTGTAGCAAATCCAAATATTATAATCAAAATTACTAGTCAAGTATCAAACTCAAGATTTGCTATTAATAGGGTTGTCGATGTAGTAGTGAACCTGTCGCAGTCCCACTATACAAACATTGACAACATGTGAGCACTAAATTACTCCCCCAACGCTACTAGTACGAGTTTTGGTATCAGATTTTATATCGATTGCCGACTCTGTAAAAGGATCATTCTCCAATCTGATTCTTATCCTCATTTAGTCTTCACTCCTAGCCTTGAATGCACTTAAATTAAATGCATTACAACGAAAGAGCATCAATAAGGACATGTCCCTCGAATAAGGGCACTTCCTAACACTCATAGTTCAGATTATTTAGCCAGATTGAATCAAAAGTTGAGGTTCGCAGATGGTGAATGATTTCATGCGCATTTAGCGTTTTCAAATTTCATAAAAATAAATAGGTTGACATAGAGGAGCGCTCAAATGAGAACCCCTATGTTTTTCGAGAACTCTGAGAACCCCTTCGTTATGCAGTTTTGAAAATGCATCAGTTTTTGCCTAAGTACAGTTTCCGAAAGCTTAAAATGCATCTAGGCAAAATGCATGCTCGAAACTGAGGAAAAAAAGTTAGTAGGACACGTGTCACCTCCACATTTAAAGATGCAACTTGATCCAATGGTGAGATTTGGGGTCTCAGGTTCTCGAATTTTCAGGGGTTCTCAATCGAGCGCTCCCCAGTTGACATATATACATTTAAAAAGGTTCAGGAAAAAAAGTCGAAAATTGAGTTACCTCAAATAAGGGATGTCTTTGCCCATAATCTATCGCTTTAAAAACTTTAATGAGCCCATTACAGTGTTGATCCGGTGAAAAGAAGAAGAAAAAAATTCTTGGCGAGTCTAGAGCAGTAACGCCCATTAATTGAGATAAGAGAACGAAAGTCGAAAATTAAATAGACTGCACTATTATGAAAATTAACATTGTTTCAAAAAAATTCTAATATATAAAAAAAATTATGTATTATTTCTATGTGACGAAAGTTATATATTTCGAGCTAAATATTTCAGCTATTTCTTTCTCAATGTTGTCCATATGCGCTAAACTTATTGACATCAAAATCATTATTAATGCCTCATTAAGTAATTGATCATTTTACTCCAAATTTTCAATAGTTTTTGTGTGTGAAGAATTATCAATAGTAAACAAAATCAAAGATTAAAACTATAATGTAATCAACTCAAACACAAACTTATCGGTACAAAACTTTAATATAAATTTCTAATTTGAACGTGAGCAGTTAGTTTTTTTATTTATTGACGTGAGGATTTAGTTTGTAGTTGTACATGTACAAAACTAACAAAGTTCGATTGTTTAACATAATTTAACTTATAGATTCATATGTAGCACGGAAAATTAACCTACATAACAAAACTAAAATTGGAGTATTAAATGAGCTTTACTATGCAAATGTTAAATTTATTATATGAAAGAAATAGTTTTAAAATGGGTGTGGCTGACACATGTCACCCTCATCATTGCCTAGTTTCATTCCTGGTTAGAGCATCCCACCATGACTAAAAAAAACATATCACCCATCTTTCTCATTCATTTTATCTCTCATCTAGTCATGGCTTATGACCAATTTGGTCATGTACACCTCACTCACTCATGATCAACTAAAAAAAAGTTCATCATCCCACTCTCATACCCATATAACCTTATCAATGGAAAAATAAAATTATTTAAACACACATCAAAATATAACAATATGAATGTCTTTTTGTAGAGCTCATAAAATTACGAATGTTGATATTTTCTATTTAATTTTTGACTCTTTAATTTTTAAGATAAATGTGTTACAAGTTATGAATTTAATCTGAAAAAGTTTTAAAACAGTACATGTGGCATGTTCTGATTGGTTGCTTCTCATGACCAAAAAAAAGAAGGGAAAAGACAAAGAGGGGGTATGAATTATCACTCATTAACAAATCACGGTCCGAACTATAAAAATTGATAATTAAGGGCAATTTCAAAATATTTTGATCCTCATATAACACTTAATTGATGGAATACCACTTCGTCAATTAACAATGTTAACTAAACGAATGAATTGAAAAAATATTATTGCCCTTAATTGTGAAATTGAGGATTAAAATTTGAAATTGCACTTAATTGTCAATTTTTATAGTTCATACCATAATTTGTCAATGGGTGGTAGTTTATACCCCATATTTGTCATTTTCCCACACAAAAAATGGTCATATTGTGACCTTTTTTGTGTTTGGTCATCCCATGATCAATTTTATGATTAAAAAATCATGATAGAGAGAGCTGATTTTTTTTAGTCATCTTTGATGACCTATTCTTATGATTGAAAAATCATGGTGGGGATGCTCTTAAAGATGGAATTCGGTGACGTATAACTTAAAATGGAATTAGGAAAAGATAATAATGTATTTTGATGGAATAATAAAAATTTCACTTTCGGTTTGATTCTTGAAAATTTTGATGGATAAAATGGAATGGAAAACAAGTGCAAAAGTGATTTTCTCATTAAAATATGACATTTATTTTTCTGAACAAGTAAGAAGACCAAAGAGGTAAAAGTAAAATATATATATATATATGTATAGGGGGGCGCTCGGTTGAGGCAAAGTTGTAAGAATGAGGCAGTAAGACATGATCTTGACTATTGATGATATTGATCTAATGGTTGAGATTTAAAGATGTGGTAGTGGGATTTTACTATTTGTTTTTTGCTTTTTACTGTTGGTAGTGGGTTTACTATTTGGACACGTGGCGCACCCACAAAGCACGGGGGATTAGATGTGTGGCTCAGATCGTACCTCACTGCCTCATTCTTATTTGATTTGCCTCATTTGAGCGCTCCTCTATATATATATATTAAAGGGCAATTTTAGCAGCCCTTTCAACTACCCTATTTATTATTGAGAGACTATCAAATATGGCTTTTGGCTCCCACTTATGCTTCTTTGCTATAGCTAGATCTTTTAAGTCTTCATTTTTGCTTATTTCTCCTTTACTGCATATGTCCTTAAAGCCAAAATGTGATTGTTGTATATATAGATTAGGCTGTGTTCTTTCTTACTGATCAAGAATATTGACGATTCGAGCACCTTATATGATATGAGGTTTAGCTTTGGTAATAATAATATTTTTTTTTTAAAGAAGAGGTTGGAATGGGTGAGTGAAAAAATAGGTAGGTTCCCGTAGATAATTTACATTGCTCCTAGGGACATGTTTTTGCCTCCAGGGACCAAAGCACACACACTACAGTACAAGGGAATAACAGAATGAAGCAACACTACCAACTGAAAACTACTTTGCTTAAGTTAATCTTCAAATCCCATCAAGCCGTGTACCCTCTGCTACGAATACTCGTCTCCAATGGCCTTTTCATTTCACTAGAAAGCTTGAGCCGCTCCGTCAAGTCAACCGGAGTCCCATCCTTCGCCGGCAACCACTCGAACTCATGCATCAATGTAGCCACCCAATAGCTAACCGTAGCCAATCCCAAGTTCTTCCCGGGGCAAGTCCTGCGACCCGAACCGAAAGGTGCCAGTCGTAAATCAGACCCCATGATGGAGAACTCTGGCTGGGATTCGCTAGCTAAGAATCTTTCAGGGTTGAATGTCAGCGGGTCGGACCATACTTCCGGGTCACGGCATATGGCCCACATGTTGACCATCGCGGTTGTTCCAGCTGGGATATGGTGGCCATCTACGGTGGTGTCGGTGATGGAGAGTCGAGCCCAGGAGAGCAGCGGGCCTGGAGGGTGCATTCTAAGAACCTCTTTGATAACCGCATTCATGTAGGTCAACGATGCCACATCTGATTCGTTGACTGATCTTGACTTACCGACGACCAAGTCAAGCTCTTGTTGGACCTTTGACTGAATGTCCTGGTGCATCACCATCCTCGCCATGATCCATTCGATCAACACCGCCACTGTGTCTGTTCCTCTGAAGATCATTTCCTGCAAATTTTCGGAAGAAAAATAATTAAATAAATAACTTCGAAAATCAGACGTTGAATTGAATCGTGCCGACATGCACGTGTAACACGAAATTATATAAACAAAAAATTTTATAAAAAAAATAATTGATGTCACGAATTCTTACCCAGAGGACCGCAACAATGTCCGAATCGGACAGCTTGTCTTCGCCTTCAAGCGAGAGCAAAACATGAACAAAGTCCGACTCGGTCGACCTCTCGCGGTGCTCTGCGATGATTCGTTCGACAAATTTGTTGACTTTGGGGACCAGGTTGAAGCATCTTGATCTAATCTTCTGCAAATCGAGCTCGGCCAACCACGGGAGATGGTCTGACCAGTTGAGCTGGCCTAAAAGGTCATACCCTTCATCCACCATTTCTTTCAAAGCTCTGACTTCTTCATTAACAGTGTTCAGCTCGTAGCTCCGACCAAAAACAGAGCACATCATGTTGTTCAACGAAGCTGCTTTCAGAACGTCTCTGATTCTCACCTTCTGTTCGTTAATTTGGTTAAACACGGATACCATTTGCGAAGCGATTTTCGACCGTTGAGATTCTGACGATTTGATTTGTCTTGGAGAGAACATATGAGTTGCTGCGATACGACGTAGTGTTCTCCAGTAAACCCCGTACGGAGCGAATCCGATAGCTCGGTTGAACAGCAAGCTGTAAGCCGACTCCTTAATCGGCCTGTCAGCAAAAACAGAGCTGTTTAAAATCTCCTTCGCGACGTCCGCGTTGCACGTAACGATGACGCGAGTCTGGCCTAGAGAGTACGACATGAGCCTCTTGGCCCCGAACCGGGACGCAGCTGCGGCGATTTTATGATGAGCCAGGTTGGTCATGATGCTCATGCTTCCGAACAGAGGAAGGCCTCTAGGTCCGGGAATAGTGGCGGTTTTGTTGCTGAAGCGTAGGCCTTTTTTGAACCAGTAACGTCCCCAAGCAGAGCCGCCTGGATACGCCCAGAAGAGAAAAAGAGTGGCTAGCCATGTGAGGAGTAAGATAGCGGCGGAGTAGGCGAGGTTGAGGCTCGAGAAGGATTGGCATTTTGAGGCGAGGGCGAGGAGCCAGAAGGTGTCGACTGTTTTGGTTTCCATGGCGAAAGGAGAGGATTAGAGAGAGTGATGGAAGTTGAAGTGTTGTTGGGTTGAGAAACAGAGGAGTGTGATTTGTGTGGAATGTAAAACAGAGCGTCGCGTGATGCCTTTTTATAGGTGGAATTTTGAGCCTTCTCAAATTCTATTCTAAATTTTGTGGAATCAATAATAATTACAATTTTCAATTACAATTTAAATCAATTAATAAATATTCAATTATAAAAATATTTAGTTCTGAAAACAAAACAAAATAATTTAGTTCTGTATATTTTTTTTCATTTAATTCGGTATTTTTATAAGTATGTTTTTTTTTATGTAGTATCCATTTCTTTTCCTTTTTTTTTAAACAATGTAGTATCCATTTCAACTTACATTTTTTTTATTGATTTCTATCTCATTTTATAAACGTCACTTTCTGATGTTATTTAATATTTCCATAGTGGGATGCACCGTTACATACTATGAGTATATTCCTTAAATGAGGTTATTTACATACAACTAAATCCCTATTATATTGCATTTTAAATAAGTTTTGCAATTAAAAATTATGATAATAAATTAATAATAGAATCACAAATCGGAGTTACCATTGTTATTGAATTAGAGGATGCACTGCAATGGAGTTTGCAAAATTAAACATACAGTACCATTTATTAACAGTAATTAAAATATTATTAAAAAAATGATTCTCTTCAATGCAAAATGTTAAGTATTTATGTATTTACGTTTCACATCACTTGAAGGCTGAAGCACGTGCCTATTAGTAAGTATTGTATAAAATCGAGTGGTTCACTTAGGGTTACTTTTTTTTATTGACATAATTATTACAAGTCGATATAAAATCAGTACTATATATGTTATCTAATACACTTTCTATTATTTGAAACCATATATTTCATATCGATTATCGCGCAATTCCAACTGAGCTACACATTTTATCTCTCTTTATGTAATTGTACTACTAATATACTTTAAATGAAAAAGAAATGACTCTAGCAAACCCATCAAACTTTTTTTTGTTGGAAAAGGTAATACCCAAATATCCAAATACAATGTTTTGCAAACTTCCTAAAATAGAAGCTCTCTTAGAGCATCCCCATCATGGTCAAAAAAAAATAGCATCACTCTCTCTCATCCTTTTCTCTCTCATCTAATCATCTCTCATGATTTTTTCAATCACATGCATCTCACTCATGATCAAAAAAATCATATCATCCCTCTCTCTCATCCTTTTATTTAATATACAATTTTGTAATTTAAATTGTTAATATAAACATAAATAAATGAATAATAAATAATTTTGTAATTCAAAAAAATCATACCATCCCTCTCTCTCATCATTTTATTTAATATAAACAATTTTGTAATTTAAATTATTAATATAAACATAAATAGGATTATGGGTATCATTTTATAGAGCTTAAAAAGTTATAAAATTTGATATATTATATATATTTAATTATTTTATATTTTTTAAGATATAATGGTTACAAAATAAAAATTTAGATACTAAAACTGACACATGTTCGATTTCTATTGGTAGAAGGTATAAATTGTGGGGCCCAATTCTCATGCTCAAAACACAAAAAATGAGCATGGGATGCTCATTTTTACAAAAAAATCATGTGATGCTTTTTTTGATGATCAAAAAAACCATGATGGGGATGCATGGTTTTTTTGATCATCTCCTATGCTCACTTTTTATGCTCAAAAAAATCATGGTGGGGGATGCTCTTATGAAGCCTTCCTGCTACTTTAGTTCATATATTATTTTTTTGATGGAATAGTTCATATATATTTAATTTTACCTATGTCCGAAGTAGGATGCAAAAAATTGGACCGGACCATAAATTCGGATATGCCCGAAATTTTATGGGTCCGTCCAGACTGGACCGTAAATATCCGGGCTGATTCGATCCACAGTCCACCTTTTTGAAAATTTCTGGTCCAGGTTTACGGTCCAGACCGTAAAACTAATAATTATAATGCAAATATACGGTCCAATTCGATCACTGATCCACTTATTAAAAAAATTCCGATCCACCGATCTGATCCAGACCGTATAACCTTCGGTCCGGTCCGATCTACTTTTTCAAAAAAAATCAGGTCCGAATCGGACCGGATGTGCATCCCTAGTCCAACCCATGTTCTTAAATGTGCAAGGAATATATGAGGACATTTCTTATAATTTTTTAATAAAGAGAATTAATAGGTAATTTACAATGATACCTACCATCAAAAATAATAATAATGATACTTGATTAGTTCTTCGTTAACTTTCTCCTAAAGATTTTCAAGTAGTAGTTTAATCGAGAGAGAATAGTTAGACTTAGCAACATCTAGTAGGTTGAGAGTAGACTAGAGTTTATCATTTGGTTAGTATGTTATTGGTTTTATATAAACATGGGAAAAAACCTTATCATTTAGTTAGTTATGTTATTTGATGAGCGATTATTTGATGAACCTTGATGTACAATTCCAGTGGCTTTGAGCTCCATTTTCATACAAGATTATGCAGATTTGATGTTTTTACTAAGTGTTTCAGTGACAAAGCAATTTGAGAAGTAAATGGCAAAATGGCAAAATGCGAGCTAAAACTGTGAGAAAAGAGCTAGGCTACCCGATAGGCTACCCGAGCTAAAGAGCTAGGCTACCCGATAGGCTACCCGAGCTAAAGAGCTAGGCTACCCGATAGGCTACCCGAGCTAAAGATCTAGGCCATCCGAGCGTGTACCCGAGCTAAAGAGCTAGGCTACCCGATAGGCTACCCGATCGTCCACCCGGCCTACGCTCGCACGTCCTCTCGCATACCCGACCTCCACGCTCGCACGCCCGCTCGACCACACCTCGGCCAGACGCTCGCACACCCGCTCGGCCACCCGACCGTCTACCCGACCCAAGCTACAAATAATAAATCTTCAAGTCGGCTCAAGCGCAATTAATTCCATCGAGCAATGTGAGTTATGGGGAACACAAAGAAGCAATTGGAGACTGGGAAGCCTACATCGAGAAACAGAGAGCCAACAACAAAGACAGTTATTACTAGAACGGCTACAAGCAATACAAAAGTCGTCATACCTGATTTTAGCAGGGATCCGAAATCACGCATTCATCCATCGATACTGACGACAGCAACATCACAAAGGAAGTTCATCATCAGGGTTTCTCTTAACCCAATCTTGTACTTTCATTCCAATCTATTGTCATGTATCAGCTCACCATGAGTGAGTAGTTCGCTTATTGGGATCCAATGGATCCCCAGAAACATCTGCAGTTGTAACACATGTCTTCTTATATGATTATGATTTATTTCTTTACATTAGACACGAATAGTTCAATTCATATATTCTGCACTTGATATCCTCGCGAGATATCAATAATGTTTGTATAAGAATCGTTTGTGTCTATTGTCTGTGTTTGCAGTAGCATGTCACAGTAGGTTTACATAGTTGCATGATAGGCGAGAAGCGAAAGTTGAGTCTATGCATGTAATAAGATAAAATCTGATAGGCAAGAAGCGAAAGTTGAGTCTTGATGATTTGCGTATCTAGTTCTGTTATTATGCAAGAAGCGAGAGTTGAGCATGTAATCGAACAAATGACCTAGAGTAATAATTCACTATCATGTATCGAGATCTACTGTTAGGCAAGAAGCGAGAGTTGAGTCTGCAGTAACTTTGTGTTATAATCTGTTGTTTTTGGGGAGTCATTGATTCCCAATGTTTCATCAAATTAAAAGACAACCAAACAACAACCGCATGCAACAACAAATCAAATCACCAGTTCTGTGTTAATCCATTTCGTTATTCAGTTTATTCATTTCACTGTACTGTACTTTCATTTTAAACCCCCCATTTCAGTACTAACATAAACAATCATTTACAGAAAGTAGCAAGCTAGTTCCTGTGGATTCGACCTGAGTCACACTCAGATTATTTGTTTGATCTGTGTTGCATTTACAATCACTACATCTACACGCGATCAAAATGGCGCCGTTGCCGGGGAACTAGTCATTTGTTTATTTCTGTTATTATTTTTGTTTATCACATTAGTACATTATCTGTTAGTACTCACTTCTAATCCTTCCTTTGTCTGCTGTTGCAAACCAGGAGCAAGATGAAGAGAGGAAGGAAAGGTAGAGGAAAGATGGAGCAAATAATATTTTTCTACCCTGCTTGCTCATTATTTACGCTAGAATGCTTAGGGACTAAGCATGTTTCAAGTGTGGGGTGGCTGATGTTTATTCGATTGATGACTGTTATGTGTGCAAAAAAAAAAAAAAAAAGAAAAGCAAATGGCAGAAAAATGATTGAATGTGCTTACCTGATACTTGCTCAAATCTTTGCTGAAAACACGTTGAATGATGAACATGTTAATCTCTGATGCTATGGCTTTGCTGCTCTGAACTCATGAATTTGTTAGCATCTGATTTCTGATTTTCCTTGCGATATGAAAGTTTATGCAAATAAATGATTTTATGCCAGCTTAGTTCAGCATGTTGAATTCGTTTAGGCCTTTGGAAAATCATGGTGAACAAACTTTTGCAAACACGTTTATTTTTCAGATTGGCTCTTAGGTGACTTCAACAGTACTGTGGTCGTATTTCTATGCTACACATTATTTTGGTACACTGTCAATTTCAAGCAGGGTTAGAAAAAAAAATGAAAGAAAAAAAAAGAAAAAAATAAAGATCAGTGTAGATGGCGGGGGTTAGGAAGCGGTAGATATGGGTAATTCCCTGAGCCAGGTCTTCCCCTTCGAAACCATCCACACCTGTACTAAAAGTATTGTACAATCTATTTCTTTAAAAAAAAAAAGACCAGCTTGATTGTGACTTTGTACCAGATTTTGTGCACTGACATATTCACAGGTATTGTTTGAGGAAAGACCCTTGCAGATTACTGCGTGAGCCTTGAAGAGAATTTACAAGTTTCGTGTAAGTGAAATTCTTCTTGATAATTTGATTGCCTAAACTGAATTTTCGATTAGTCTGAATGAATACTGGCTTATTTGAGTTAAACCTGCATATACTGAATATCATATTGAAATGAAGGAACCTTTTTGTCTGCTTGAAGTGAGTGATATTGATGCAGCATTGCCTGAACTGATGAGTTATGATGTTTATCACTATTTGAAAATTTCATTTCATAACTGAGCAAGTATCACGGGATTTGTGAGTACTCCTGTTCTGAAAACTCTCCCTAGTTTTATTTGTTCCTTTCTTGGTTTAATTTTAAGATGTTCTGGGTGATACCTATGATGTGTGTTTGTTCGGGACGAACAAGGTTCAAGTATGGGGTATTTTGATGAGCGATTATTTGATGAACCTTGATGTACAATTCCAGTGGCTTTGAGCTCCATTTTCATACAAGATTATGCAGATTTGATGTTTTTACTAAGTGTTTCAGTGACAAAGCAATTTGAGAAGTAAATGGCAAAATGGCAAAATGCGAGCTAAAACTGTGAGAAAAGAGCTAGGCTACCCGATAGGCTACCCGAGCTAAAGAGCTAGGCTACCCGATAGGCTACCCGAGCTAAAGAGCTAGGCTACCCGATAGGCTACCCGAGCTAAAGATCTAGGCCATCCGAGCGTGTACCCGAGCTAAAGAGCTAGGCTACCCGATAGGCTACCCGATCGTCCACCCGGCCTACGCTCGCACGTCCTCTCGCATACCCGACCTCCACGCTCGCACGCCCGCTCGACCACACCTCGGCCAGACGCTCGCACACTCGCTCGGCCACCCGACCGTCTACCCGACCCAAGCTACAAATAATAAATCTTCAAGTCGGCTCAAGCGCAATTAATTCCATCGAGCAATGTGAGTTATGGGGAACACAAAGAAGCAATTGGAGACTGGGAAGCCTACATCGAGAAACAGAGAGCCAACAACAAAGACAGTTATTACTAGAACGGCTACAAGCAATACAAAAGTCGTCATACCTGATTTTAGCAGGGATCCGAAATCACGCATTCATCCATCGATACTGACGACAGCAACATCACAAAGGAAGTTCATCATCAGGGTTTCTCTTAACCCAATCTTGTACTTTCATTCCAATCTATTGTCATGTATCAGCTCACCATGAGTGAGTAGTTCGCTTATTGGGATCCAATGGATCCCCAGAAACATCTGCAGTTGTAACACATGTCTTCTTATATGATTATGATTTATTTCTTTACATTAGACACGAATAGTTCAATTCATATATTCTGCACTTGATATCCTCGCGAGATATCAATAATGTTTGTATAAGAATCGTTTGTGTCTATTGTCTGTGTTTGCAGTAGCATGTCACAGTAGGTTTACATAGTTGCATGATAGGCGAGAAGCGAAAGTTGAGTCTATGCATGTAATAAGATAAAATCTGATAGGCAAGAAGCGAAAGTTGAGTCTTGATGATTTGCGTATCTAGTTCTGTTATTATGCAAGAAGCGAGAGTTGAGCATGTAATCGAACAAATGACCTAGAGTAATAATTCACTATCATGTATCGAGATCTACTGTTAGGCAAGAAGCGAGAGTTGAGTCTGCAGTAACTTTGTGTTATAATCTGTTGTTTTTGGGGAGTCATTGATTCCCAATGTTTCATCAAATTAAAAGACAACCAAACAACAACCGCATGCAACAACAAATCAAATCACCAGTTCTGTGTTAATCCATTTCGTTATTCAGTTTATTCATTTCACTGTACTGTACTTTCATTTTAAACCCCCCATTTCAGTACTAACATAAACAATCATTTACAGAAAGTAGCAAGCTAGTTCCTGTGGATTCGACCTGAGTCACACTCAGATTATTTGTTTGATCTGTGTTGCATTTACAATCACTACATCTACACGCGATCATTATTGGTTTTAATTGACATGATAAAAGCCAATATGGTGTGGAAATTTCAACTTAATGTGAGTATGGATTTTGATTGGAAATCTACTTTATTTCTTCATGAGTACATAGTTTGGATACACCAACAGGTTAAAAGTGTCGATGCATCAATGACCACAAAGTATTAAAATGATCCACTTCATCGGAAAATAAGTTCACACATGGAAAGGAATTCGGTGCAAATATCATATTTTTACAAAAAATACAAACCAATTGACTGTCCTTCATTTGGTCATTTGGACGGATGAGATTAAATGTCGTCGCATGGTTAATTTTCGGCGACGAATAATAAAATACGTTTGACGAACTATGTCGTATATTTGCTTTCTCGACGACGAATTATAATTCGATTTTTACGAATTTTTGCATTTTGCACCAAAAATATGTTTTGCACCTCATCTTTCCTCATTCACATATATCTCCTTGAATATGTTATAAAAATGTTGAACATTCGGTCACAAATTTCACTAGAGATGGTCTCATGTACAATTTTCCTTAAAAACAAGCAACACATAATACATATTTGGACAACAGAAATAATTTTCCTATTTAAAGAACGCTCATGTGAATTTTCGATGATTCTCCGCATCATTATTACACACAGATGTCCTAAACAATTATGTCATATAAAGAAAAAAAAATCGAGTCTACTAAATTTTAGTTTATTTCCCGTAACTGTAGGAAAAAGATCAGGTGTAAACTACAAATCGACAAATTATGAAGCACTTCCTACGAACTATGTCATAGTTCGGAAAAGTGGCCTATAATTCGTTTGGCTAAACTATTGTGTAGTTCGTAGGAAGTGTACCATAACTTATCGGATTGTAATTTGCACCTGATCTTGACTCATATATGATATATGTATCTATTGGATTTACGAAAGTATAATATGATCCTAAACTGTAGGATGGAAGTTTTTCAATTACCTTTATCTTTCCTAGGATCATAGGTGTGATATACAAGTATTCAACCCAGATTGCCTGAATAATCACGCCATATAAGAAAAATTGTCGGGTCTACTAAATTTTGATTTATCACCCGTATATGCTTCTATTAGATTTATAAAAGTATAATATAATCCAAAAATATATGATGTAAAATTTTCCATTACCTTTATCTTTCCTGAGACCATATAGATGTGATTTACAAATATTCAATATCATTTTCGTTTGGTGTTTCACATGATAACTATTTCAACGTATATCTTTGAAACTCAATTTTTGATCTGGTTGAGAATAGTGTATCTTTTGAGATAAATCGTCTCTCAAAATTATATGTAATGTTGCTTTATTCGTCAAACATAGTGATTCACCATTATCTTTTATCGTAAATTGATAGGCCAACATCCATCTCCTTCCTGAGAGTTGGATTTCATAGAGAAACAGTGAACAATGATGATATCGTTTTGTGAAAATATTGATGTGGACGAAATTCAAAAGGTGAATAACGGGAAAAGAGAAATATGGAGAATTGTATTGCTTGTTGATGATATAAAATCATTTACAAATGATTTCGATATATATGAGTAAATGAAAACAATGAAAAGGTTGACGGTATAGATGAATGTATAAATGACACATCATGAAGCATCCCATTTGACACTTCATACGACACGTAATTGATAATTGAACACAAAGTCATCCAAATGTCAATACTTATGACACATACACATTTTTAACGTGCCATTTTTATATATTGATTATTTTTCTTCGTCATAATAATAGTTGCATATTAACATTACGACTTTACCTACAAAGAAGTAATTAATTTTTTTTTATTTTGACTATCGTAAACAAGTTTGCAGAGAGATTGAATATGGGATTTGCGTCCACACCCAGCAAGGCAGTTACTCCTCTCAAAAAGAGACAAAGACAATAAAGTCGGGCCCCCTTAAAAACAGCAGTTAAAAAAAAACCAAAAAACTGAACCACGAGGGAGTGAGGCGAAGCGGTGCAGAGTTCCAAGGTCGAAACACGTGGGAAAGAGAGTCGAATTGGCTGTACCTTGTCGGGTCAATGGTCGACGAGGCCACATGAACTTGCTAGCCACATCCAATCGTCATGCACAACTCATCGCCTCATTCCAGTCATTTTCATGTTAGGATCGTGCAATCAGTAATATTGATAGAAAAATAATAAAACAATGCGAGGGCATCAAGATTTGATATCCAGTTTATCACTATATCGTGACTATGTCTGGGGCACTAACAAGTCAGAGTTTCACTATGAGATGTTGGATGCGATTACAATACTCTGAAGATGTATAAATAGGGTAAGGTTTGAAACCCTAATGGAAACCCTAGCTCTGTTGGGTGGTTATCAGGCTCCATAGCCCAACAATCTCCCACCTGGAGACTGATTTCAATCATAATCGCCGTCATTTTCGTACTGAGCAACCCACACAGGTGGTAGTGCCAAATCTTCAGCTCACGTCTTGAGCCCCTTTTGCAGCAATGCACAGCTTCAACTTCTTCTTAGTCAAAGTTTTGCTACCCTGCGAAACTTTCTGACTCCTGTGACAACAAAGATTGTGCCATAAATCTGCATCTCGACTCCCACCTGAACCAGCGATGCCTTTACGAACGTTCCTCATCTGGTACACCGTTCTTTCCTTAGCAGTCACCCTAGCACCCTTTGCTATCTTTCGGTCCCTGGAGCTAAAGGTTACATTATAACCATCTTCATCCAGCTGCCCAGCTGATAGCAAATTCGTCTTCAAACCAGGAATGTGCCTCACTCCACACAACTGCAGCATAGATTCGATGGTGCTTTGATTCGAACATCTCCTCTGCACGATTTTTAAGGGTTTATCATTACCGAGATAGACCCTTCCAAACTCTCCAGAGATATAGTTATCCATCATGCCGAAACTATTGCACGAATAAAACGAAGTTCCAGAATCCAACACCCAAGTCTTATGTGTGGATCTTTCACACTCAAGATCAATTCATCTGCAATGTACTTGTGGCTGCACTCCCTAACATAGCCCGTGACGATTCCTTACACTCCCTCTTATAATGGTCGAACCTATCACAATTCCAGCAATACTTGACTTTGTTCGTATCTTTCAGAGGTTCCTCGTTCCTTCTGAATTTCGACCTGCCTCTGGATCCAACTTTCAAAGATAGTCCTGAAGTAGACTCAGACTCCTTCCTGCGAGTTTCTTCATCACTACCAAGTCTCTAACTTCGTCAAGTTAAGTTTTTCCTTTCCTGTTGTTGAACTTACAGCTGTAACTGTCCCGCTCCAACTCTCTATCAAGGAAGATAATAAAAGTAGGGCTTGTACCTCCTCATCGAATTTAATATTAACCAAGCTCAGACGTGCGATTATCATCTTAAACTCGCTCAAGTGCATGCTTAGCCACTCCCGCACCCTCTGCCATCCTGAGATTGAAAAGTCACCGCATCAGGTGAACCTTTGTTCCCCGCTGATGGTTTCTCATATAGCGCCGACAACGTATCCAACATCTCCTTCGTCGTCTTGGCCTTAACTGTATGATATGCTACGTCTCTGGACAACGATAAACGAACCGCGCTCATCGCCTTTCTGTCCAACAGTTTCCACTCGCCATCCTTCATACCCTCTGGTTTCTCGCCATCAATAGGTAAATCATTACCATACAGGTAATCCTCAATCTGCATCTTACAGAATCCGAAATCCAACCATCGAATTTCTCCATCGAATGTTTTCATCTCTCTGCATGACTGCTAGAACCTCAGCTTTTGATACCATTTGTTAGGATCTAAAGCAGTAGTGATGAGAGAAAAACAAATAAACAATTCGAGGACACCAAGATTTGATACCTAGTTCGTTATTATACCATGACTACGTCTGGGGTGCCAGGGTTTTCATTATGAGATGTTGGATGAGATTATAATACTTAGAAGATGTATAAATAAGCCAATGGGGTAAGGTTTGAAGCCCTAATGGAGACCCTAGCTCTATTAAACTTTTGGTTATCAGGTTCCATAACCTAACAATTCAATCCATTATTCATATTCATACCCTCACCCATTGAACTGCCATCTTCACCAGCGTCGCTGGGCTGATCACCATGAACAGTCAGTCACACCCTCCCATGCGCTGGCCTTTGATTTTATGATTTATTTAATTTGGTATAAAGTATGTTTACATAAAAAGAATTTCTCTAACAAAGTGCAAACTGTTATAATTATCTTGGAAAATATATAGAACTTTGGGACTCGTTAGAACTCAAATGCACTGCAATATTATTGAGGATTTAGAGAGAAGGAGGAGGTGAAGGTGTAATTTTTCCTTCACCCGAACATCTCCTTTTATAGTGAAACTTTCCCAACACACATCCGCAATTCACTCAAATCATTTCACAATTTCTTTGGTGTGGGCCCCACATGTGGGTCCCACATGACAAACTTTTCTTCTATGTGCAGACCACATTTATGACACTCCCCCTGGGATGCACATTAAGCGTTTTAAGCTGCCTCGTTAAAAACCTTAGTTGGAAAAACTCATTGGGATAAAAACCAACTTAAGGGAAAAAGAGTGCAGCGACGCGAAGCTCCCCCTCATATTGGCATGCGTGATGTGCTCATAAATTTTGCAGCTTTCGCATTCCTATGTCGTTGACATGTTTTCGGAATGTTGAGGTAGGGAGAGCCTTTGTAAAAAGATCTGCTGAGTTTTCATCAGAACGAACATATTGTATGCTGATAACTTTGTCTTTTTCCAGCTCTTGGGTGAATGAAAAGTATTTGGGATGGATATGCTTTGTTCTATCACTTTTGATAAATCCTTCCTTCATTTGAGCAACACACGCAGCGTTGTCTTCATAAAGAGTGATTGGATCATTTGCTGGTAGAAGACCGCTCGTAGTTCTGATATGTTGTGTCATAGATCTCAGCCACACACATTCACGACTTGCTTCGTGTAATGCAATGACCTCAGCGTGGTTTGATGATGTTGCAACGAGTGTTTGTTTCTGAGAACGCCAAGAGATTGCAGTTCCTCCACATGTAAATACATAGCCAGTCTGGGACTTCGCTTTATGTGGATCTGACAAGTAACCTGCATCTGCATAACCAATCAAAACTGGTTTTGTATTGTTAGGATAAAATAATCCTAAATCAATCGTTCCTTGAAGATAACGAAACACATGCTTGATTCCATTCCAGTGTCTTTTGGTAGGAGCTGAGCTAAACCTGGCTAATAAATTAACAGCAAAAGCTATGTCAGGTCGAGTACAATTAGCAAGGTACATATGAGCTCCAATCGCACTGAAATATGGTACTTCTTGACCAAGAATCTCTTCAGATTCTTCACATGGACGAAATGGATCTTTGTCTACATCAAGGGATCTAACGACCATTGGGGTACTTAATGGGTTTAATTTATCCATATTGAATCTCTTGATTATCTTCCTCGTGTAATTTGATTGATGCACAAGTATTCCACTTTGCATATGCTCAATCTGTAATCCGAGACAATATCCCGTTCTCCCAAGGTCTTTCATTTCAAATTCCCTTTTCAAGTAAGAGATTACTTCATGAATCTCTTCATTCGTTCCAATGATATTCAAATCATCGACATAGACAACGATAATCACACACCCGAATGTTGTTTTCTTAATGAAGACGCAAGGGCAAAGAGGGTCATTGACATATCCCTTTTGCAACAGGTATTCACTTAACCGGTTGTACCACATGCGTCCGGATTGCTTTAACCCATATAAAGATCTTTCTAGTTTGATCGAATATCTTTCTCTGGGCATTGAACTTGATGCTGCAGGCATCTTGAATCCTTCAGGGATTTTCATGTAAATATTAGTATCAAGCGATCCGTATAAATAGGCTGTAACCACATCCATAAGGTGCATTTTTAATTTTTCATGGACTGCTAGACTGATAAGGTATCGGAACGTAATTCCATCCATCACAGGAGAATACGTTTCTTCAAAGTCGATACCAGGTCTTTGAGAAAAACCTTGTGCAACAAGGCGAGCCTTGTATCTTACAATCTCATTTTTCTCGTTTCTCTTTCGAACAAATACCCATTTGTATCCAACGGGTTTCACATCCTTAGGTGTGAGTACTTGATGGACCATAATTGTATGAATCATAAACACAGTTAAACCCACCAAATTAGACTGTTTGTCTATTTAACTTTTGCTTGTTAGTTCCGATATTTATCTACAGGGTATTTTGGAGTCTAGAGAGAATACAGGCTAAGGAGGAGTTTTAAAGCTGAAAATGAATTACGAGTCAGGACAAGACCAGATTCCGACTGTACAACTTTCTTGGAACCGACTTGGAATCATTCAAATATGCTAGAACAGTCGGCGTTTGGACAAGAACGCAATGCAAAGGCACCAAGCTCGGTAAAAGCCAAACAAGGGCAATTTCAGCCGATTTGGGATTTCGACCATGTTCCAAGCAGAATTTGGCTTAGGTTCCTTCTTGAGATCATCTTAGAATGACATTTTCATTCAGAATACACTCTCCAAAATCCGAGAAGCTCCGGTCCAATTCCGGTCAAACCGATGGCTTTTGAGAAACAAATATCTTCCGATGGCTTTTGGAGTGGTGACTCACCCCGATGGCTTTTGCTCTCCTTATGCCATGTGTTGAGATCTCAAGCCACAAGCCTCTCCTCCCTTGACAAGTGTATGGCTCTCCTTGCCTCCCTTAGCCTATAAATAGACATCTTCTCTTCACTTGTAAATCATCCACAATCCACAATTCCAACATCCCACAATCCACAAGTTACTTATCTCTCTAGATTTTGGCACTTTTGTAATCTTGTTTGAAATCTATAATACTCCTGTTGGTTCTTGAGTATTCTAGTAGTCTTTGAGAATACTCCTGTTGGTTCTTGAGTATTCTCCTTTACTTACTGTCTTTCAAAAACCCTCGAGTACTTAGCTATGATATCCACCTCTATGGATATTCGTAGCTAAACTCTTCATTCGGTTGAAGGGGTGTACTTGTATCATAAAATGTTTTAGGCTATACTCTTAGTGCCTCTTCTTTGTATTCAAAACTTGTTCTATGTGCCGTATATTAGGTTAGAACTTCCAAGGTTGAGTGGATGCTTGGAATGGCAAAACTCTTCCGTGGGGTTCGTAAACATACTCGGATAAGTGGATGCTTGGAATGGCAAAGCTTATCTGAGGAGTTTGACCTCTCTAAAAAACCATTTGGTTGCTCGGGAATGACTGACCAAATGGATGCACACAGGCTAATATACCTTGGAATGGGGTATTAGTCTAAGTAGAACAAGTGCTCTACGACCTTGGAATGGGCTAGACAGTGTGGCAAATCGAGTGCTTGGAATGGCCTTGATACACGTTTGAATACTTAGTAAGATCACTAAGGGTCAATGATAAACAGGCTATGATACAAAGCCCCCAAAACCGAATGCTTTCCTTAGATTAAAACACTACCTGCACTTACTTCCTTAGTATAAACTGCCCTTTCAACTGCTGACGTTCCGCAAGACTTGCCGATCACGCAACAACCGCTGTAAGTCTTCTTTTTACTTTCAGTATTTACTTTTATGTCATTTACTTTTCCGCACTAAAAACCAAAACCAACCAACCAATCACTTAGCTGTTAGTAGTAAAACCTCAATCAACCAAAAAACACGCTCCCCCGCTGTACGATCCCTCAAAGAACAACTTATCCCCCTAATTCCCTTGGGTTCGACCCCTACTTACCACTTGCTACCCAGTAGTGAAGTCGCGAGTAGCGGACTTATAAATTTATTTGTACATTTGCTCTGACGACAAGCATCTGTCAGTACTATATGCCCAAAAACTTTCCGTTTATTGAGCGAGTCTAGTTCAGTCTCAATTGCCTTTTTCCACTCAAACCAATCGTGTCTATTTTTACACTCGGTAATAGACCGTGGTTCGGGATCACCATTATTTTCATTCATAATATCACATGCCAAATTATAAGAGAACGCATCATCAATGTTCTCTTTTCGGTTCCATAGTATGCCTGTATTAGCATAATTAATCGAAATTTCTCGATCCTTCTCATTTTGTATTTCTATAGGAATACTTTCCTCCACCATAGGATCGCTTTGCTTTTCTTCCCCTTTTCTTTTTCGAGGATTTTTATTTTTGGAACCGGGTGGCCTTCCACGCTTTAAACGTGTTGTGATTTCATGAATGACTTTATTTTCCGGCCTCCCTTTTGGAATTTCAATTTGTACGGGAGCATTCTCAGCCGGTATGTGAGATTTAGTCACTCTCTTTGTGTCTGTAAATGCATCAGGAAGTTGATTTGCCATTTCTTGCAAATGCAAAATCCTTTGTACTCTACCTTCACACACTACAAATTTTTGCTGAATTTGCGTAAAAAATTTCCGTCGTAATAACGTCGGAGGACAAACTGACGATAAATAAACCGTCACATTTCAGCCATGATTCCGTCAAATTAAATTCTGCGTTGCAATTCCATCACAATTCCGTCAATTACTTTCCGTCGGCTTTTCCGTCACTACTTCGTCAACAGATATATGTAATGTTTCCGTGACATACCCGTCCGGTTTCCGTTACAAATTTTCAAAACTTCCGTCATATGTCCGTCCGGATTCCGTTACTGATTTAGTTACCGTACTGTTTGTAATTTCCGTTACCGTTTCATCACCTTTCCGTCATTAATAATAAACGTCAAATTTCCATATGTTTTCCGTAATCATCGACGGAAACATGACGAATTTTCGACGGTGACTAATAGTTACCGACATATTTGACACTACAACCCTATATATATGAAGTGTTATGAAGTCATTTAATCATTCAATCCTCAAGACTTTCACACAATTGATAGTTTATATGTCTCCTTCATTCGATCGTGTTGTCAACCCACCTGATGTCGATCGTAGACAGCATGTTACACCTGTTCTAAGAAACCAGTAAGATTTGAATGTACCCTTCATATATTGATTGTTTTGATCGATAATTGTAACCATTATGTGATCTCAAAAGTTGTAACAGTTTCTGGCCATTCACCGTTCATCAAAGGATTCCAAGAGAATGCATGTCAAAATGCTGGGATGAGGCGTGGACATCGTGGCACATGATCCCACAAACTGCTAAGAGTATTTGGTATGAGGAGTTCCGGGTACGTATATAGAGCCGTGACACAAAATTTTTGACTAAATTAATTTGTTGTCAAAGGTTAAATGATTTTCAAAATGATTTGCTTGTAGAGTATTGCTATTTGGAATGCAGAATATGAAAGTCGCATTCGGGGTAATTTCATGAGGAGATGCAAAATGGTCGTCGACGACGCAATGAGAACGCAAAGGATTAGAGGAATTTAACCGATTCCTCATATTTCACGTTTCTCGTACGGTCAACAAACCCGTCAAATAGCAGAATGTTAAACGCCTCGCGATGTATTCAGTAAATTAGTGGCAACTTTATATTCCATGAATGAAATAAGTTACGATGGATGTATGTCATTATTCAGATATATGTTTTAAAATTGAATTTGTAACTCAAATTGACAACGAACCTTCCTGGCGATGTTTTCAACGGAGGACTTTGGTGAATAAAATGAATTTGACTCACCTTATTATGTCAAAAATAAATCTTTGTTACCCAGAGCAGGAACTTGGCAAATATAGTTTAGCACTTACTACAGCGCTTAACCGTGAAGCGCTTTTGATGTAGTCAGTTACCACATCGCTTAACCTTAAGGCGATGTTGTATAGTTAGTTACAATAGCGCTAAACTCATGTAAGTGCTGTTGTATAGTTACTTACATCAGCGCTTACAACTTAAAGCGCCGTCGAATTTGACATTCATACGTTCTTCGTTAATCCGTCAACTTTCCGTAAATGTGCCGGAAATCAATATTTTGGACAATGAATTTACTACAGCGCCTCACGGTTAAGTGCTGTTGTATAGTTAGTTACAACAGCGCTTAACCGTGAGGCGCTGTAGTACAGTCACTTACAATAGCGCTGTAACCGTAAAGCGTTGTTGTATTCCCACTTACAACAGCGCTTACAACTGAAAGCGCTGTCGAATTTTGATACGACCGTCGTTAATCCGTCAACTTTCCGACTAATGTGACGTAAATCAATATTTTGGGAAAATATTGGAAACTCAGCTTTCGCCGTGTAGCTGTTTACGACAACTCTTTACATGAGTTTACAAGATGTTTCCATTCTTAAATGTCGACAAATATGTTCATTTTATAATCCTCCATGTTTACATATTATGATACACTTGTCGTATGTAAGTAATCAACCCTTCGGCAAAGTGCTCCCTCATAGCATCAAGCACTTCGTCATCATATGGTCGTAACCCTGTAGGAAAACACTATAAAAACACATAATTACACAGTTTAGTAATGACGTCAATTAATTGTTAATGGCTAATTAAATGTCGCTATACACCTACTTGTCTAATGTCATCCTCACACGTTCCATTTCTGTCTTGAACGAACTTGATTATGTCCAAAATATATTGCATGACATAGTAGGCACACAGTTCAGTGTCCGGGGGCTGATGCGGGCACTGAAATTAAGAATGAATTTCTAATGAACGAAATCTATTAATTAGCCAAATATTCAGTTGTATAACAATTGTTATAGGTTAATCAATATATTACCGTCACAGTCATCCATTGTACTTCCTCGTCACCTGGTTGGATGTTGAAGTATATGCCCATGCTCCTGCATCAACAAGGTAATTTTAACATACAAAATTTGTTAGGTCATGTTAAAATGGCAACTAAATTGCACTACCATAGTGCTTACGTGTCAACTAATTTTCGCGCATCAGCCCGAGGTGGCTTGTCAAGCGGATCGAGCCAAAGGGCCACTCGCTTCTTTGGGAATAGGACAACTAACATCCAATGATACCTAACATATATTCATGACAACCATTGTCGATTAGTGAAATAGGCACCTCATTGAAAATAGAAATTCCTTTGTTATAATATCAACTCACTCGTCCGGATCTACGTAGGGAAGGAAGTAGCAAAAATTATGCTCATAGTCAGGCACTCTCAATCTCTTCTGGAAGTACTCGACTCTCGTATCGAATGCCTCGGCCGTAGTCATATAACTCGGTCTGAAGAATCCAAACCGTATGCCTGGTGGTATCGTTTCGTGGATGAATCTGGTGGCATTTGATTTAATTAGTACAATTCTTATAAACTTAAGAAACCATTTCATAATGATTTAAATACTTACCTCAGGTAAACTTCTGCTGCTGATGCACCCATGGCTTTTAACCCTGTGAACTCAGTAATGCAAGGACCATCCAAACTGACGAAGTCATCATCACCAAACAGTTTGCTACTAATGTACACCGAATATGTGGCTGACTTCGGCATCATACATGCGTGTTCATGCAGAAAGCGGCATTGCATTTTCATTCTCATAACGATTTCGTCGTCTAAACTGAAGCTTAGCATTTTGAAATATCTGAACTCGTCATATCCCTGTGGAAAGAAAATAATGTCGGCAGGATGATTATAAATGCCAAAGTGATAGGTGTTCAGTGTGGAAGACGTGAATATACGGTAGATAGCTTTTCATCAATGCGTACTAGAGATTTCGGCCATCCCACGAAACCACCCACTGCATCCGATACTGTGTCCATATTCCCAAACTTCTTTGGCAGCTCCCTCCATCCTTCAAGCGCCTCTTCAACCTTCACCTTCACCATATCATCATCCAACTCTTGATATTGCACGATTCTTCCTTCCATCACTTTGCCAAGTGCAACGATTACCAATCCCTTGTCGGATCCGTCGTCCACGTGCATTAAGCATTTCTTCCCAACCTTAGATTTTACAACATAAAGAAAACGAGGCTGATACTAATAATGAACACCATACACGTTATTTATTTATATTGTTAGATAACTGCATAATACCTCAGGGATTTCTCCGAATGGGTCTGGATTGGGACCACCATCATGGGTCTGAATGGTCGGCGCGTGCGATGTAACTGTGGATCGTGTTGATGAATATGAAGACGAGGCCTTCCCAAATGCGTCCCTCCAACCAACTAAACTTTCGACTCCACGTGTGCGTCCAGTGTACTCATCCTTCCCTGTGGCCTCTGTCAAAATGTCTCTTCGCCCCTGTGAAGTAAATAAGCCCTGTGCGACCTGCTCTTGTAATTGTTCCTATTATCAATCATTTTACGTCCATCATAATCTGATATGAGTCATCAGGGGATGAATGCTTTTCCTTTGTACAAGTAACTTACAATTTTTTCAGCCACCTCCCTCATTGACTCGTTCACGTACTGTTTATTCTTTCGCAGGTGACCCTTCATCCAAACCTCATGTCTCTCAACGTGAATTACAGGCTCATCCCCAGACGATGTTAACCCTTGAGCCTCCATCGCCGATTTCTTCGCTGCAATGATATCTGCCTTCACCTTACTGTAACCACCTCGAGAAACTGTATGCTGGAACTTGTTTGATTTTGCTCGATCAATGTTCTTCTCCCTAATTCGCATTGCTTCTGGAGTCGAGCGTTGTTCCACGAAGTTCCTCCATTGCTCTGGGGTAACCCAAGAATACTTCTCTCTTGGGTCATGTCCTTGTTTGGACCCAAAAATGTATTCATTTGCGAGTTTGCTTTTGAAGTTTCTCCACATAGTTGCTGCCGCTCGCATCTCTGTATTCTTCAACTTACTAGTCCTGTCATTTTGGGGCACATCAAAGTATTTCTACAAGATGAACAGAAAAGGTTTTTTAATTATTGTTTACAGGCATAAATTTTCACATGTCTTCCATTTTAGAATATACCAATGTCTCTTCCCAAACAGAGTCCCTGATCTCTCTAGGTACCGCCTTCCACTCAGGGTATGTAATTGGCACTAGAGATTTAGCTGCTGTCCCTGCATTTACATAAGATATCAATTACCAAATCCAACGAAATAACAATGTATATTCATTACCAAAATAAATACATTACATACTATTTTTTTACCAATGTATGTCCTGAATGATGTCTTTATTTTGTGGGTGGCAATTGTTCCATCTGCCCCAATCGTAACCTGCTCTTTAGTCCCATCCTTATGTTTATTGATAAACTTCATCATAGAGGTTGCCCCCCTTCTCTTACGATTTGAAGATGACCCTCCATCCGTGCCACTAATGGTGTCCATATTACTTTGAAAACTAACAAATAACAGAAATTACATTACACTTCACTACTAAGTCAGTCCGAAAATGCATAAGGCAGTACAATGTTGACAACAACAATCATAACATTCTGGCACAACCAGTGGTATACATTATATCCACAAATAAATTATCAGTTGCTTAGCAAATGTTGGGACAACAGAGTGAAACACTAATGGATGAGTTTTATTCAACTACGGACAATCGAAACACAACAACTGGCTATCGTAACAAAATGAAACCAATATAAGGTTAAAACCGGCTGCCAGTCGGAAACCAATACGTTTACTTCAACGGGGAAATGGACTAAAGCGTAGACGGAATATTAAATCGACATACCCTGGCGAATGATGAAGTTTGTTTTGTATGATTCGGCGGCCAAAGTCGGCAGTAACAATTCGAATCGTAGGATATGAATCACAGTATCAGACCGAGTGAAACAAAATGTGGAGTAATTTTGTTGTTCAGTTAATAAACCTAGTTAACATTTGGGACAGCGTTTCTTTGAAGGCGCTGTATTCACTAATATTATCACTGCGCTTTAAAAGAAAAGCGCCGTGGTAAGTTACAAATTACGGCGCACAAAACAAAAGCGCTGTGGTACGAAACATATTACAGCCCTTTACATGTAAGCGCTGTGACGGTTTCGATACGAGATTTACTTCACTGACTATATCACAGCGCCTCTTAACGAACGCGCCGTGGTAAGTTATTGATTACAGCGCCTATAAAATAAACCGCTGTCGTATCTAGTATATAACAGCGCTAACTTGTAAGCGCTGTTATATAACTCATATGAAATGTTTTGTTTTCATACTTTGAATTAAACATAGCTTTTACGTAATGTCCTGTTACACGCATAACGGACCCATTGCTGAAATGAGACGGAATTATACATCTTCCAACCTATAAATACAATAAACTAGCTTGTCTTTAACATTTCATCAGTAAAATTTCATACAATGAGTTCGGATTCTGCAGTTGAACGTATTTTCGCTGACATGTCTGAAGATGAATCAAGCGGTTCTGAAGGATATGTTTGTTCTGCTCAAGACCCATTTTATCCTTGTGATAATGGCTCGAACTGTGTAGGAGAGCATAGCTTCAGTCGGGAAAAATATAGACATGATGAAGACAATAGTAGACAAAGTACTTGTTCAAAGCAAAACCAAAGTGAAGGTGAACAAGAAGTTGACCAGCCACCCCCCGTGGCTCATCCCGGACATGAAGCTCGCATCTGCGTTGACCACCCATCCTACTCCGGGTTTATGAAATTAGAGTTGCGATTCATATATATGAAGTAATAACTTGTATCGGATTGATGTTCAACGTATCTAATAAAGTTAGTTTCCTTTTTTTTTTTGATTCAAAAGTTAGTTTCTCTTTGAGTTGTTATTTTCCTGGCTAACTAAGTGCAATTAGTATAACGTACGTAACATATACAATACAAAATACACATTATGTTATACTTTTATATGAGAATTTGAATATTATTGCATTTACAGTAACGCGAGATTTTCGTAATAGTAACCTTTTTTTTGGACCCTTCGTATACATTTTAAATCCATTTACAATATAATACATAGATGATGTGACGATTCGATGTCGGACCCTTCGTAACCATTACCTTATAATTCCGTTGTAATAACATACTAATGACTTGATTGTAACGTAAATTAGACGCTTCTCATGCCACCTACACGATATACCACATTTAAATGGCGTACATTAAAAAATATGCGTCGGTAATACGTCATATTTCCGTCAGTTAGTGACGGAAAATTGCTCTTTTGTTGACGGAAATATGTATAGTAATTATTAATTTATGTAGTACAGGAACATACAAGTGACGGAAAATTGCTCTTTTGTTGAGTACATATGTATAGTGAGGCATGTTGCGAGATAGAACAAACCCCAAACTCTCTAATGGTCCGACTTTTTTGAAGCTACAGATGTTTTTTTGGATTTCTTGTGTAGATCAGTCAACGACCAACCAATTTGAAATTGTGTCGTGAACAGATCCATACTGTTTTCCTCCGTCTTATTCAGAAGTGTTGGCTAATCGTGAGAGACATATTCTGAAAAAGGCCGATGGGAACAGATATTGGCTTGTCTACGGACATAAGTAATCAGATATGGTCGTTGACGGATCTGCACAAGCAATCCAAAAAACATCTGTAAAAGAAATCAATTACCATTCCAGATCTACCTTGTGGGCGTCTGTCTCCGGTTTGTTATGCTGAGACTTATTTGTTATGTAGAGTTTTTAGATTTGCAGTACATGTCAATCGACTGTATTATATGGTTATTCTCTATGATCAGATCCATTCTGTTATCTCTAGTTTTTCCCTTTCGTCTATCAGCTGGAGATGATTTCATGTGGAAAATTTCGACGAAATCAAAATGCGTCTTAATTCCGTCTAATTAACGTCATTTTGTAATATTTACCACAGCGCTTAACCATATATGCGCTGTTGTTAATGGACATATTTGACGGCCTTTATTTAATAAGCGCTGTTGTATTTTAACCATATATGCGCTGTTTTGTTCACTTGGTCTTTAGTTCACTACTATATGTGGACGTTATATACTTGCTTGAACCCATACACGTCGTGAGGTACTCCATTTCATTTTCGGGAGAAATAAAACCAGACATATATATGGCATATCTGTATCACGGAAGGAGATGGATGTACGAACCTCGTTCTCATGGAGAGTCATACACCAATGATGTTTTCATCGCCGGTGTGAATACTTTCATCGAATCCGCCGTTTCGAAAGGATTTCTTGCTAGCGACAACACAATTCGCTGTCCTTGTAAGAAATGCAAAAACCGGCGATTCATACCTATACGAATGATGGAGGAGCATTTGTACAAATACGGTTTCACACCAGACTACCTCAATTGGACCCTTCACGGCGAAGAGCTGTTCGAAATGCATTACATAAATGCAACCCCAACAATACCTGACCCGACCAGTGCTGACCAATTTCAAGAAAATACGGAACAAATATGTAGTCATGCCTCGTTCAACCAGATGGGTAATGATTTTAGTAGTCATCCTGAAATTGGTCAGTCTTCTAACTATGGTGAACATCAAACAGATAATATTCAAGCTAACAGATTCTTCAACATCATAAATTCAAGTTCAGAGCCAGCTTACGAAGGTTGCACGACAGAGACGGAGCTATCTATAAACATGAAAATGCTGGCAACAAAAGCTAACTACGGATTATCCGAAGGCGCATTCAACGCAGTATGTGGAACGATGAGAAATCTAATTGGGGGAGAGAATAAGATCCCTTCTTCTTTTAAACAGTCAAAAAAGCTCGTAGCTGACCTCGGAATGGGGTATAAACGGATTGATGTTTGTGTAGGTGGTTGTATGATTTACTATGGCAGTGAAGAACATTTGACAGTATGTCGTTTTTGCAAGGAACCAAGATATCATCGTCCAAGACGAACAGAAAATCATGCTTCTTACCAGCGAAATGGGAGAAGATCAATGTTTTACTTGCCGATTATACCGAGAATACAGAGACTTTATTTATCGGAGACTCTGGCAGCAGAAATGTGCTGGCATGCTACACCAAGATCAGACCCGAATCGCATGGTTCACCCGTCAGATGGGGAATCATGGAAGCATTTTGATCGGTGCCATTCAAGTTTTGCGGCCGAGCCAAGAAATGTTAGATTGGGCTTATGCACGGATGGATTTAATCCGTGGGGCATGTCGACTAAACAGTACTCGATCTGGCCTGTGATGGTAACACCATACAATTTACCACCGTGGTTGTGTATGAAAACGAGATTCATTTGGTTAACGATACTAATTCCAGGTCCCTCTAATCCGAAGAAGCGTTTGGACCTATATCTTAGGCCTCTAATTGATGACCTTCAACATCTTTGGAATGTTGGGGTCGACACATACGATGCCAGTCGGAGGGAGAGTTTTACAATGCAGGCGGCACTCATGTGGACTGTGTCCGATTTCCCCGCGTTGCAATGTTATCGGGATGGTCAACACAAGGAAAACTCGGATGCCCCTATTGTATGGACGACACCAAGACATTCGTGTTGAAGAACGGCAGGAAAGTGTCGTATTTTGGGTGTCACAGATGATTTTTACCAGCGAATCATCCATATCGGATTAATACTAGGAATTTTTACAGAGATCGAACCGACTTTGATGGACCAGTCCAATTTCGGTCAGGGGAAGATGTTTACGAAAGGGTTAGAAGTCTAAAATACATATGGGAACAACTACCTAATGAGGTTTTCGCTGGATTCGGTGTGGGACACAATTGGACAAAGAAATCGATTTTCTGGGAACTACCGTACTGGACGGATATGAAGCTTAGACATAACCTAGACGTGATGCACATTGAAAAGAATGTGTTTGAGAATTTATTCAACACCATGATGGATGTGAAGGGAAAAACAAAGGATGACGGAGTGAAGTGCAGAAAAGATATTAAATTGTATTGTCGTAGACCAGAATTAGAACTGAAAAACTATGCCGGTCGTCTTGTAGCAAATAAGGGTAAATATCAGCTTACAAGAGAATACCAGACCCGTGTACTTGTTTGGGTGAAGTCTCTGAAGTTTCCTGATGGATTTTCCTCTAATTTGGGAAATAAAGTGGATATGAGCACACACAAACTAGTAGGTTACAAGTCTCACGACGCACATATTTTCATCGAGCGACTAATGCCGATTGCGTTCAAGGGTTTTTTACCAAAACAGATATGGGAAGCTGCATCAGAGTTGTGTACGTTTTTCCGAGATATCTGCGCATCTTCCCTTGAAATTGAGCGAATGGAACAGTGGCAGGCAAGCATATCTACGACACTGTGTAAGCTGGAGACCATATTTCCACCATCATTTTTTGACTCAATGGAACACCTCCCAATTCATTTGGCCGATGAGGTGCTACTTGGCGGACCAGTACACTACCGTTGGATGTATCCGTTTGAGCGTTTCATCTACCGTCTTAAAAATTTGGGCCAGAAGGGAAACAGAGCCGAGGTGGAAGCAAGCATTGTTAACGCATACTTACAATTGGAGACTTCGTATCTGGGATTCGACTACTTGGATCCCGAGTTAACGACTAACGACATACGCTTAAAACGAAATGAGGTTGCAACATCAGATTTCGATGATCCACAGATTTCTATTTATAATTACCCAGGAGTTGGTGGCAGTAAAGTTAAACGGAGGGTATTAGGAAGCGAAGAATTCAAGAAAGCAACACATTACATATTTAGCAATACGCCTGAGCTTGAACAGTATTTGGAGTTATTTGAGACCGGCTTACGACAAAGACGGCCGCGATTAAATGATCAGCAAATATACAATGCTATATTAACGGAATATCCAGAATGGTTGTCCTCCCATGTAAGTTAATCATTCTAAATTTATTTAATTATCTATATGTTAATTAATTACCGATGTCGTTAATCGTCATACATAATTTGATGTTTAGGTGTGGGATCTCGGAGAAACATTAGCGCTACCACAATGGATTCACTACTTGTCCGGTGGATTTCAATCAGACGTCACGTGTTCGGCGACATACAAAGTGAACAACTACAAATTTCACATTGAGAGCCACGGTGAAGGGAGAAACACGGTGAACAGTCACGTTTACGTGAAAGGAATGGAGGGTACACACTACTACGGAGTGATTGAAGAAATAATACATATCAGATGTAGAACCAACCATCGCCTAAAGGTTGTCTTGTTCAAATGCCGTTGGTACGACCCTCAGTTTGTTAGATCATACCCGTCTAACGGGATTGTTATCGTGAACACTCACAGACCATACCCCCGTTACGACCCTTACATTCTTGCCCAGCAAGCGGTCCAAGTTTACTATGTGACGTTTCCGGGGTTAGCAGGACAAAATAATCAAGGTTGGGTTGCAATTTGTCCTGTGAAACCTACAAATGCAATAGACATGGAAGTAGCAAATGTCCCGTTCCAAGACGACGGTGAAATGGGTGTTGAACTGCCTGTATTGCCGATAACGGAAATCGGATCCGGGAACCTCGCTGATGATGAAATATACGAGTACAGCGAAGGAGACAGTAACGACGACCACGTAGCTGATAATCCATATATAGAAGAGGAGTCTGACGAGTCGTCGTGAATAATTCATGTAAATTGACATATAAATAAGTAATTGTATGGTTTCAATTTTCATTTGCCTCAAGTATGAAATACGTAAATCTAAAATGTCTGTTTGTAAGTATAGTGTTATACAAATATGACAAGGGATGTCCACGTGTATACAAATAATTTAAATTGTCATACAAGTTTTAATACTACAGCGCTTTTTTTAATCAAACGCCTTAATAAATGTACAATACGACAGCGCATATGGAAAAAGGGCCGTGAAATAATGTGGTACGACAGCGCCTCTGTAACGAAAGCGCCATTGTAAGTAATTAAAACAGCGCTTATAGACAAAAATGTTGTTGTATCCAAACTACGCCCACCGTCTTTACTAATAATTTAAATTGTCATACAAATTTTACCACGACAGCGTTTTTGAAGATTAAAACGCCGTAGTAAATATACAATACCACAGCGCATATATACAACGCGCCGTGAAATATGTATGTACGACAGCGCCTTTGTACGAAAGCGCAATTGTAAGTTATTACAACAGCGGTTATGTATTAAAGCGCTGTGGTATTCCAAAATAAAAACGCCCGCCGTAATCGCCCGCCTGAATTCCTAAAACACATATCATTAACTCTTGAATTAAATAAATGACATGCGTTTTTAATTTTTATGACATTTGTTACAACCCCAATTTCTCCGTTCTTCTCTCTTACAAGCGGCTTCCCGAATTTGCCCGAATTTCTGTCCAGAAGTTGCGTCGCCCAGGTATGGAAACTCCTTGTCTGCCTATCGGCGTCTTACTCCCGTCAGCTTAATGTTGTAACCACATTTAGGGTTCACTGCCTTTATCCGTGTGTTGTAAATTGATTGAATCGAAGAACGAGTACGTCATTATACAGTTCACTTGTAATGAATATTGAGGAAACAATTTGTGGTTGGCAGTGAAAATAGTCGACTGTTGGTTTGCTGCTTCGATTTCATTTTCTGATTAACATCAGTGGTTTTAAATGGACGTGGCATGGATATGGGACCACAGAAGATGAAGGGTTTAACTACAAAGAATACCAGGACTCGTATAGGTGCCGGCAGCTCCCAACAAACTCGGCTAACGGATGTACGCCCACCGAGACAGTCGAATCATGACATTCCTTCACCTCGGGAAAATCAGCAGAATCCAGAAATGTCAACACATTCTATTCCAGTACATGATCCTCCAGCAGCGAGAATGGGGCCCGATGACCGGCAACGTACAGCATCAACAGGGGACATACATCCAAGTCAGGATGTGTACAGACCTACGATAGATTCACAATCCGCTGGCCATAATCATATGGATGACGCCCAACCTATACAGGGACCAGACGATTTCGACATGGACGAGTTACTGAATGATTTCGTGGACAGGTCGATGGGGAACATGGAAGCGAATTTGGAAGCCGACGGGAGGGAATCACCTGATGAATATGATGACGATCACGATGACCCAGTTAGGCCGGAATTCATCAGAGGTGGGAATTCGGGCGGAGGCGGAGTAGGTGAGGAGACACCCTTGGGCTCGATGCCACATGATTCTCGTCCTTGGATCACTCCAGCTGGTGATGACAAGTGAGTATTCAAAAGTAGTACATATATTTATACCGAATTTTTGGAGTAACCACATTGAAAATTCTGTTTACTTGTGATTCGAGCTTTGACCCCCCCCCCCCCCCCCCCTTCAGCTGTTAAAAAAATCGGGCTCCAATGTATTGCTCCTGGTTTTAAGGTTGGTTGGACGACGATGGGGACGTGTGATCCACAAGCTCCAGTGAAGTGGTTTCGACACTTTAAGGTAAATTGTATTCTAATTTGATTTAGTTGCTTAAATATTTTTATAATTTGTTTTCCTCAAACGGATTATTTGTTAATCTGAAGCTTTATTACAATGTTTCTACTAAAAGGATTTTTTTCAACAAATATATAATATGCATGTAGAGCTTGTACCGGTGGGATCCGATCCACACCGACCAAATTGAGGCTAACTTCAGGACGAAGGCAGCAAAGATACTACCAGATACTTGGAGGGGTTTGCGAACCGGGGCGACTAAAGGCCCGAAATGGTTGACCGAAGATCACAAAGTTGCGGGAAAGGCTCGATTTAACACGGACCCTTCATTCAAAGCCCGCAGCGAAAAGAACAAACAGTCGTATTCAGCCCGACATTCCAGAAACGGCACAAAGTTGCACGCCTTTGGGTCTAGACCAGCACACTCTCACTTTGCAAAGCTGGTAATACTGAGTAATATAAAAATGTTAAGCCATTATCAAAATCAATTATTGTAAGACATTATCATTAAATTTGCAGGAAAAGGATAATCAAAGACAGGTGTTGCCAACTGATATATTTGACAAGAAATACAAGCGGAAGGATGGGACGTATTTGATACCGGACGGGGAGAACAAAAGGGTATATTACACATACCAATGAATATGTTTATTAAATTTGTTTACCTTAATCTTCTACCGCAGTTCTATTGTATTTTCTTATTACATTTGTTTCCTAATTTCAAAATATATTTGTTTCAGAAAGAACTTGCTGATGCTGAAAATGTGGTACTGAATGGTCGCGTCGGGGATGAAAGGGTATCGGATGAAAAGTTGGTAGAGGTCGCTGCATTTGTCATGGGAGTTCATCCGAGGTCGGGGATACCATATCTGTATGGTCCTGCAGCGACATTAGTATCGGACAAGTTCTCTTCGACGGGCAGTCAGTCGTGTGCAAGTTCTCAGAGAGTAGCGAGGGGCCAATCATCGGACAGTTACACTCAGGAGCGTTTAGAGCGCATGGAGTCCCGACAGGAGTCTGATTTGAGGCGTATGGAATCCCGCCAGGAATCCTTGAAGGAGAGCATAGATCAAATGATGCAAATGCAGGCGGCGATGATGAGGATGCTTACTACTACTATCCAGCAGCCACCTTCCAGTCGAAGCTCGGATGGAAACAACCATGATCCGCGAAATCAGGGCTCGGAGGAAGACAACCCCAGGAATTAGACATTTGAAATTTGTTTTCACTCGAAATCTTTGATATTTTAGTTGCGAATTTTAATAATTAAAACATCGAAACAATTATAATTATGCAGGACAGATACTAAACCCGTCCAAGTCCTCATCAAAAAAATAATAATAATAATAATTAAAACATCGAAACAATTATATATTGCACACAATTATATATTGCACACAATTATAATTAACAATTACAATTAAATTGCGAATTTTAATTAAATTATATGCATTGGAGTGACGGAATGTAGATGGAACATTGATGGAAACAAGGATGACGGAATGAAGATGAAATATTGCCGATAATACTCACTGACTTTCGCAAAATCTTGGAACCGTAAAGCGGCCCATTTATCCCGATATAAGGGAAGCATTACATCCCTTTGGTGATCAAATCTGTCTTTTAGATTTTTCCACAGATCACTCGGGTCTTTCACAGTGAGATACTCATTCTTGAGATTCTCGTCAAGATGACGACGAAGGAAAATCAAAGATTTTGCCTTATCTACTTTTGATGAGGTATTCCCCACAATGATTGTTTCGTGAAGATCCATTGAGTCCAAATATGTCTCAATGTCTATTGTCCATGGCATGTAATTTTTTCCAGAGATGTCGAGTGGACTGAATTCAAGTTTTGCGAGGTTTGACATGGTGGTAACTAAAATAGGAAAAGTTTATTAGATTAATTTAAAACATAAAACTTTACAAATATTGTAAAGAAGAAGACGACATACATTATTACAAGCATTTCTAAACTATGATAGAAGTCATCCGGTGTTAGATTCCCGGTGAAATTACAAATAGTGAGTACTACAATAATTATTGCAACAAAGACCAATAGTAAGCTAGACATTTTATTGCTTTGGAAATTTTGAGTGTGTTTGAAGTGTGAAGTAGAAGAGAAAATGTGATTTTGTATGATGAATGAAATCGAATTTATAGAGGAAAAAATAGCCGTTTTTTTTGTTACCGTTGGGCACAATGTTACCGTTTGTTACCGTTGAGCACTAAGGGTAAAATGGTAAATTAACAATGTAATATCAACAAATAAATTGTGCAAATATGATTCAAAGAAAAATGAAGTATTTAAAGTAAAGATAATTACTTTGTAGATCACAACACTTTATTATGGGGCGGTAATCCGCACATCATAATAATACGTTGTTATACATTAAAGGATCGTCGCAACTAATGCTATCTCTTAACCTCTTAAGATTACAATCGTATTCAATACAATTCTGACAGCATGTATTTGGGTTGTCGCACGCTGTGTTTCAAGCGCAATCCGCACCAAAGACAAACTACAGAATAGAACTGAAAACTATTGTAATATTAGTTTTTTTTCATCCAGAAAAACTCAGATATCAACACAATCAGAAAATTGTGAAATAGGGAGAGTAGAGCTCCCTTTGAGGCAGTGAACCCCTTATGATATCCAAGTAGAACAGATGAAGAACTAAGCGGAAGTTGAGAGACAAGTTGTAAATCACATCATTTTGTTATACGGTAGCGTAGCCCCGTTGTATAACAAAATGACGTTATACAATAATATCGAAGAGAGAAAATTTCGTTATGTACCTTTGTTCGGAACTTACGGTATGGAAGTGGAGAGCGTTCGTGCTGATAACATGTTATAATTATCTTGGAAAATATAGAGAACTTTGGGACTCGTTAGAACTCAAATGCACTGCAATATTATTGAGGATTTAGAGAGAAGGAGGAGGTGAAGGTGTAATTTTTCCTTCACCCGAACATCTCCTTTTATAGTGAAACTTTCCCAACACACATCCGCAATTCACACTCAAATCATTTCACAATTTCTTTGGTGTGGGCCCCACATGTGGATCCCACATGACAAACTTTTCTTCAATGTGCAGACCACATTTATGACACAAACATTTAATTTAGGGAAAAGAAAAAAAAAGGGGTAACGAACTACCGCATGTTTTCAACTTTTTGTCCGAACTATTAAAATTTCCAAAATATGTGCGAACTATATAGAATTTTCCAATTTTTTGTTCGCATTATTAAAATTTCCAAAATGGGTGCGAACTATATAGAATTTTTCAACTTTTTGTCCGAACTATTAAAATTTCTAAAATAGGTGCAAACTATGTAAATTTTTCCAAAATGGGTAAAAACCTAAATAATTTAACGGGATTCTATATTGGAAATTTTTTAATATGTAGTCTCGACGCATTACTATCATCTACGAATGAGCAAATAAGAATATAGAAACCGAACTCATATGAATCAAGGGCGTAACTCGAAACCAAATATAAAGTTTGGTCATCTAACAGGCAGACAAATATATTTTAAATTATTCAGCACTTGACTGATACAACTTCATTGAGATTATTGCAAATGATTGTGACTTCTCCTGATGACATATGCGTCGTGCATGTTCTCCAAGCAATATAGAGCGAATGTAAAGCTTCTAGATGCCATCAATTGTTCCAATTGTCAATTCACCTTCTTTTGCAATAGTAATAATATTTGTCAAAAGAAAAAATGTACCCGGACAGGAGTTCGGTTCCGGTGAGAAGTGGTAGTTATGGTGAGAAATGAGAACTAATCTCATCCGTTCATCTTTGTTATCAATAGTTAGGATTAGATTGAATAAAGTACGAATAATGTACTGCTACGAAGAATCCTTTGAAAAGGTACGAATTATGTAACTTTATTCAATCTAATCCTAACCATTAATAACAAAAATGAACGGATGAGATTAGTTCTCATTTCTCACCATAACTACCACTTCTCATGTGATCTTTACTCCCCGGACAGATAGATATTTTTATAGAGATTCTGATATATCCACAAATCATATTTAGAACAACATCTAGACAAATCTACATTCCGAGTGACGATATTTGATAAATTAAACAGGTGTAGAAATTATAAAAAATTATACCTGTTTGGGAAGGCAGACAAATTGAAAGGGCACATTCGGAAAAATTTTAATATAGTTCGCACCCATTTTGAAAATCTTAATAGTTCGGAGAAAAAGTTAGAAAAATTCTATATAGTTCGCACCCATTTTGGAAATTTTAATAGTTCGGACAAAAATTTGAAAAAATTCTTTATAGTTCGCAACAATTTTGGAAATTTTAATAGTTCGGACAAAACATTAAAAAAAATAATAGTTCGATACTCCTTTTTTTACTTTTCCCTTTAATTTACTCGGAACAATATGACAAGTGAAGCACAACGTTAGTATGGCTCATCATACGCTTAACAATATAATGGATTGAGTTCCACGTAAAATTTGTATGGGCATCTTCTCCGTACAACCGACTTTAACACACGTTTTCTTGCAGAACCAAGACAAATATGGACACATATATCAAGGATATACAGTATAAAATATAAACGTCTAGGCGAAACAGAAAAAAAGTAAAGAATTTTTTTGTAAAGTTCAGGAATCAAAGTATCTATCCCTAAGAGCATCCACAATGGTTGTGGACACTTTTCATTTTTTTGCGCTTACTTTATGCCACATAACCACAAAGTGTCCACAACAACAAAAATGTCCAAGTTTCTCCAATGGTTTGCCCATTTGACACATTTCGTAGGACTCATTTTATTCTTATTATATTGTAATTATAGTAAAAAAGTATTATATTTCAATTTTAATTTAACTTAATAAAGTAAAAATTGTAATAATAAAATTTAAAAGGTTAAATTGTTTTAAAAAAATATTAAAACTAAAGACATGTCCCGTAATTAAAATGCATCATATTATTAATTTAACACAAGGGAAAACGTTACATAAAAAACTTCACACGAGAAAGCATAAATTTTGTTCAACCAATATAAAATATTACAATATAAAGGAAGTAATAAAAGAATATAAAAATGAATAAAATAAGAATACATAAGGAAGTGTCTGTTGCAGTGTTATTAAAATCGGACCGGTGATCGAACCGGTCAAGTCACTGGGTCAGTGGTTCAACCGGGTCGAACCGGTTTGACCCGCACAAATTAAATAATAAAAATAAAATACTTATATATGATATTATAATTTAACATATTTATGACTTGAATAAATATTACATGTTTATGATCGGATTACAATAACATACCATAACAAATTGTCAAATTTAGAATTTGATAAAAGTACAAATCAATAATACAACAATAATAGACAACAATAACAATTTTAGTCTTAATTTGTAAGTCACAACAATAAGAGATTTCTAAGACTAATTGAATTTCTAGTTAAATTGATAATAAGTAAAAATGTTTATAGATTTGATAAATGCATATACATTAATGAAACAAATAATAAAACAAGAATCAGGTTTAGCTTGGTAGAATGAGAGGGGATAATTATAGAGGAAGACTAGGTTCGAGTCTTGTCCAAGTCAAAATAAATAAATATTTTTTCAGACCAAATCGAACCGATTGAACCGATCAAATCACCATTTTAATGCAAAATTGAGTCAATCCGCGGGTCAACCGGTTCATCCGGCCGGTTCAACCACCGGTTCAACCGGGTCTTGACCGAGTTTTGACCGGTTCGATTGCAGAACGGTCTGATTACTGAACCGGACCGGTCCGATGACCGGTTCCCGGTCCAACCGGTCGAACCGGCCGGTCCGGTCCGGTTTTAATAACACTGGTCCGTTGACACCATGGTGGCGGCCACGCCCATTTCAAAGTGTCTTCATGCAATAGTGTTGGACACAAATAATGCAGCCCAAAACACTTGCACGCATCCCCAAGCATCAAATGTCCACCATTGTGGATGCTCTAATGACGGGATGCATGCAATTTGTTTTTTTACACACAAAAAATCAGACATTGATTAAATTACTTACTTAGTTAAATAATTAAATATGAAATTAAATTAAACTACTACTCCAATTTAAGTTTATTAAACATATCTGGAGCTATAAGTCAAATCTGGAATAAATTCAACAAATAAAATTAAATTTATATAAGAGTCACTTTTTAAGTGTATAATTAAAAACTTTAAATAAGATGTTGAAAAAATATAAAATTAACAATAAAGTGGTTGTTGAGTTGATAGAATACTTGTCTTGCAATAGCAAGGTCAAGGGTTCAAACCCATTTTCCTAGTCATTTATGAATGTTTTTTCTCTTTCATTGCCTCTTCTTCTCCTTTGTGGAGGTTTGCAAGTGTTATGCTCTCTCCTCTCGTGGAGGTGTGCGTAGTCAACGAGTGGATTTCAAAGTTAGAGGTGTCAGATGACATATGCTTCAACGAAATATTCAAGTTCAAATTCGGGGTGATGCGCTTTGTGTGGTTTGTGCGTTAAACCGACTAGAAATACATTTGTACTCGAAACATGCAATATACGTGTTTTCTTTTTAGATATGTTTCCGTAGAGGAGCGCTCAAATGTTACACCCATTTTAGAGTGTTATGTGTTACACCAATCTTAGCCACACATCCAACCCCCCGTGCTTTGTGGGCTTGCCACGTGTCCAAGTACCCAAAATCCAATAAAGTAAAAAGCAAACAGTAAAACTCATTACCCAAAAATTTATTATTCCGGCACTATTCCTGCCACTATCAACCAATCAGAATCTCTGTAACACATAACACTCTAAGAAGCTATAACTTTTGAACGCCCCCTGTTTCCGTAAACCTATTATAAAAAAAATGAAATATCAAAATATTTAAAATTCCATGACAAGATTCTAAATCAACTTGAAATCCGTTCAACGGTCAAAGGTGTGTATACTACTAACTTTTACTTATAACTCACCTTTTATGTCACAATCCATTTTGAAAAAAAACTAATTAAACTGAAATGAAAATCCCAACTAGATTTTCATGCAGAGAACATAACCACTAGTCCCCAAAGCACATGTAGGCTATTCATTTAAGGCTGCTGAACCCGAGCTACTAATCAGAGAGTAGCTGTAGAAGCTAGTAGTAAAAGCGAAGAGCATTTCTGACGGCCACGTGTCGTCTTGCATGCAATAATGTCGTGTGAATATGACAACTGAGGACTCGCATGTTGCACACTTCCCTAGATTCCCAGGCGGTGGTGTGGTGCTTGAAAAATCTGTACGGCGGCGGAGGTGGTTGCGTAAAACCGAAGCCAAAATCTTCGAGTAGGTCCCACCTATGATCGACAAACCCTGTCCGCAGATCCGCGTGTCTTGTCGTTATTAACTCTCCTTTCTGTATTATTGCGGTCAAAATATCAGATTCATTTACGCCTTTTCTTTTTGGTTTAGTTTATTAATTTATTAACCAGGTAAGTTGACCAAAGCAAAAATACTGTATTACTTTTGAAAATACGATTTAAAGGTTACTTTACATATGAGAGTATTCGATTGAGACATGATTGTTAAAGTAAAGTACATTGTGAGTTATTCATTTTGATGATGTGGCAGAAAATAATGTAAGAATAATTTTTGCTTTTTGCTTTTGATGGATTTTTGGTAGTGGGACACGTGTCGTAATGAGGTCAGTTTGACGGCTGAGATGGTGCCTCACTGCCTCACAATCAAAGGATGACTCATTTAAACACTTCTCTACATGATAAATATGAAAATACAGTATGCTGAGAATGCATCATATTCTTTGGAATATTCTTATCTGATTATATATGGTTAAATCAATTTTAAATAAAGTACATGGCCTTTTTACGAAGCATTGCAAAAGTAAAATACAAATAAATCTTCTTTTTTTATAGAAAATACAAATAAAGCTTTGTTGTTCATGTAAAATACAAATATATTTTTGTTGTTGAGATGTATTCGAGAAAAGATCATGTGCAAATTTGATTTTTAATGTAAAATATAAAATTCGTCACAAGTGACCTATAATTCATACGTCTAAATGATTAATTTAATTAACGGATATCATTGGTTTGTATTATTTTATAAAACATTAAACACTAGTTGCACGACATCTTTTATCAATGTATCCACCAAAAGCCTAACTAAGCGAAACTTAAGAAAGAAATAATACGCCAACATAGTTGGTGAAAGTGGGTTGACTTGGGCAAGGTCCCAAGTTCAATTCTCTACTAAATACTTACAAGGAGAATATAAAAATTTAGTAATTCGGTGGAATCTGTCACCTTGTAATAGGGTGATCGCACCTGATTGTCCTGTTTTGTAGGTTTTTCGGTCAACTATTATAGGTAAAACTATTTTTTTTAAAAGAAATGAATAATAACAGGGAAAAGATAATATGAAAAGTGACAAATTTGGTGAGAAATGAGAAGTATCATAACCATTCGATTTTGATCCAACTACCCTTATTTTTTTGAATTTGAATATCTATATTATATGTTTGTAAGTGCATTATTTTAAAATTGTATCCATGTAATTAACGGAGTTCCGAATTTTGATTCTTTAAGTTTTACAATTTTTACATTACGATTTTTGTTATTTAAGTCTATGAATTTTGATTCTTTGAGTGTTACTACTTTTACATTACAAATTTTGTTCTTTAAGTTTTACTATTTTTACATTACAATTTTATCCTTTAAGTCTAAGAATCTTGATTCTTTAAGTCAAGAATTTTGATTTGCTAGTTACGAATTTTATCATGAATACGAATTTTGATTTATATCATGAATCGAATACGAGAATAACGGGATTACGCTTTAAGATTTGATATTTTTGTTTGCCTAATCTACTTTTTAGTCGTATTTAATGGTGAAATAATAACGAACTCCGAAATTAATTTCTTTTAATTTGCCCGAGATGTATTAGGTGGATGTGTGTAATATAATTGTTTCTCACCTAAATTAAGTTTCTCACACGATCTCAACCCATAATACCAAGCCATTTTGTTAGACATCTCTTTCTTTAAAATTAATTTACCAATCCCATCAGTCAAATGACTTATCAAGAATATATTATTCTCCTCTAGGGTAAAAAAAACATCAAGATTCTTGGATCTAGCATAAGAAAACAGTTTCAAATCCAGATTTACCCATCAGGTGGAGGTGACAAAGCTACATATGATAGTTGTTGTATCTCGATCGGTGGTGGAATGATCTCCAAAAGCGATGCTAGAAGCTGAAAACTCTCCTGAAGTGGTGGCAGTTAAAAACTCCCCAACAGGTATGCTTATCTCTACGGCGCCATGTTGGGTGGTAGTTGAGTTGACTAATCTCTTGGCTTTGTAATCAGGGAAGGAGTTCAACCCCACAATGCATCATTCCCACCTAATTTAGATATTGAATTTCTATGTTAGTCCCATGGAAGTGAGGACTTCCCTTTCGCAAGAGGTGTTGGAGATGACTTTCCTTTCGCAGGTCAATTGCTAGAAGATATGCTTCAAAGTGGGATGGGTTGAGAAGGATGGTTTGTGCTTCAGTTAGACTTCACTACAAGAAAACATGTTATAACCTACGACTTAAATTCAACAGAATTTATTTTTGTTAATAATATATATATAGATATATATAACCTTCAAAATTTGGTGGTAAATAAATCCATTGATATTTATGTGTTATAAGCTACAAGTTACACTCGACGGAATCTACGGATTTGATAAAACCTACGACTTAATTACCTACGACTTTCCAACGGAAAAATCCGTTCAATTTAATACCATTTTCAACGGATATAGCTATACAACGAAATCTGTCGTCGATAATGAGGCTCTTTCGCTTGTAGTGATATAATGTATTAGATGATATGATTGCATTGAGAGATAGAATGATCTTATACAATTTGTAAACCCACTATCAAAAAAGAATCTCTACGTCGGACTAATACGAACTCTCGGATGATGACTCAAATTAACCCCTAATGGGCTTTCTTCTTTGTTTATCAATCCTTTTAGGCCTCTTGAAACGATGCAGTAATCCAAAATAATGTGTTTATAATTTATTTTTAAACAAATCGGACTCTCATTAATCAAAAATGAGTGAATGTATAAAAATTAAATATATTTTTTTGATGAAGGGTGTGTACACAATACGGCATAACATTTTAATACATTCCAATACATATGGTAGCCTTACACGAGGCGGAGGAGGAAGACATCCACGAGGGATGGAGAAAGCATCAACGCTGAGGCGGGAAGAAGAAAAAGGAAAGAAAGAAAATCGCACAAAATCGTGAGAAAAATGATGACCACAGGATTCGAATCCGGGGTGCAAAGATCCAATACGGAATCCTGGTCTTTTGGTATAAAAATTAAATATTTGACTTTTATAAATTTACTCATTTTCCTATAAAACTTTAGTATATTTTCTAAAAAATTGAAAGTATTTTCATCTTTTGATGAGTTTTTAAGCACGAAATGATTATTGCATTAAGCATTAGTTACATTAAATATGATCACCGAATATTTGAAGTGGGTTTTGGCTGTGGAATCGGAATCATGAGCAGAAGCTTTGGTTTGTTTGTCTACTTGCATGTTTCTTTTAGGGTTTGATTTATTGAGATGAATATTAGGGTTTGGGGGTATATGTATATTATATATGATGTTGGATAATTTTGATAATTAGCTTGGACCCACGATTGGTCAAACGTCAAAGTTGTGAATATCTCAACAAGAATATTCCGGGAATCATAATTAAATCATGAGTAACCCCATAGACTAGATTTTCAGTGCATACTAATCAACAACAAAAATTCAAATTCTTTTTTTTATTGGAAAAAATTCAAATTCTTGAGAAACAAATTATATAGTGCGGGCAAATGAACAAAGATTTTAAGATTTATTCGTTTAATTAATCGAATTTCTTTTGTCTCCTTGTTTTGAGTTTTTGATTTTCCAAACAGGGATGTGTGAATTTTGACTATCGAACTTGTCCAGATTTTGATAAAATCGGTACCTCGAGTGTTGATCTCTTGCTTTTTTTTTTTTTATAGAAAGACACGAGATAACTCTTGATTTGGTCATTTGGACGGATGAAATTAACTCTCGTCGTATGATTGATTTCTCGGTGACAAATTAGTCACTTTTGACAAACTATGTCGTACTTTTAATTTCTCGACGACGAATTATAACAAACTTTTGACGCATTTTGCACCAAAAATATGATTTACAACATATATTTCCTCTGATTGAGAAATATCATTTTGAGATTTAAATTTACATTATTGCATAATTATGAATTAATATTTCTGATACGAAAAATGTTATTATAAAAATAACAAAAAATTGATTTTCGTAATAGGTTTTATACTGTATATATACTTTTATTTATTTTATCCAACATAAAATAAAATTGCAGTCGTAGTTTTTATGATAGATGAGTGCATTACAACTCGGTACAATATAATCAGTACATATGTAGTACACATTCTATCAATTTGAAGCGCATGTCGATCAATTCTCATCTAAATATCATACTTAAAGGATGTATCACGTCCGCAGCGCGCAGCTCCAGAACTTCACTATCGCAATCAATGTCGTGGCGGCACACCAGCACATATATGAGAAGGCCTATGGCCAAACAGAAGTCAAAGAGTGGTAACATAAGGAACAAATGTCAATAAAAGAAGCTAGTGCAATCGCCATGAATTGAACCTGGGACATGAGGCATTGCACATTAACACCTCAACCAACATGTGACTACCCTGTTGACAAATTTTACTCGTATTTTTTTTTATTGTGGGTTACAATATCTCATACAAACCAAGTACTACACGAATATAATCTTGAATATATTGCATGAGCACTTTAATACTCAGGTATAATCACTAGACTTTGGAGAACACAACACGTCCACAAGGGACGGACAACAACGCCTCCGCGAAAGAGGAACAACACGTCCACGCCGAGGCTGGACGAAGAACACCTCCACGAGGGAGAAATTACGCGTCCACGCCGAGGCGGAACGAAGAACACCTCCACGAGGGATGAACAACTCGTCCACGCATAAGCGGGACAAAAGCACCCCTACACAAAATTGTGGAGAGGAAAATGCAACGGTGGGATTCGAACCATTGACCTTGCTATTGCAAGGCAAGTGTTCTACAAACTCAATCACCATCATGTTGAGAAATTTTACTCGGAGTTAGTTTCATGATTTTTTTTTATAGATTATAGAAGATATAATTTTACAATATGTTCGTAGTTATTGTTGTCGAGGACCGAGGTCCACACGTGTTTTTGAGTTTACAAAGAATTCAATAGTTGACTTGCTTTCAAGTTGATCAACCTTAACGAGCACAAATGGCTGATGACCTAATCAACTCATTTTATATATTAACGATGAAGCATATACATCATTGTTTTTATTAAATAAATTTATTTAGTAGCTTCAACAAATCTCATGTGTTTATATAATAATTAGTTAGTGAGTTATCCGCTTCAATATTTAAAATGAGTTAAGATGACGACATGACTAAAGAAATAATATATAGACCACATCAAAGTATATTTTTTTTTTTTGGATAGAGACCACATCAAAGTATAATAGAATATTTAGTGAGGAAGCTTCATTGCTAAGCTTTTAGACCGAGACAAGTCATAAAACTAATCTATGTATACGATCCCTACGGAATATTTGCTATGCTTTTCTTGTCAGTCTTAAAAACGAAGCACTTTATATACCATATTTATATGGTATATTGACATTTTCACATAGTTTGAAATTTGATTTATCATTCTTATCGAAGAAAAAAAACAGAAATTTGATTTATCATTAAAAATATGTTGTTTGATTTCACTCAATAGTGCTAGCTAGAGTGTATCATCATGTTTGTATTAAAATATGTATTAGTATTTTGTTAATTTATAGGGAAAATGACAAAGAATGGATATGAACTACCATTCATTGATAAATTACGGTACGAACTATGAAAATTGACAACTAAGGGCAATTTCAAAATATTTTGATCCTCAATTTCATAATTAAGGGCAAGAATGTGTTTTCAATTCGTTTCGTTAACTTTGTTAATTGGCGAAATGATATTCCGTCAGGTAAGTGTTTTGTAGCTCAACATGATTAAAACTTAAATTAACACCTTTATTCAAAAACTTTTTTAAATTCAGTAAAGTTAAATAAAGTGAAATTAAGTTTTGTAAAATTAAATTAAATAAAGTGTTTTTTAACTCTATCAAACATCACCTAATTAAGAAAAATGACTCCTAAAAAGTTATATACTATTTATTTCATGATGTATGGTTGATTTCGTCACTCCCAATATGACCATAATTCAAGTCCAAAGAATTGACACCCTACGGTCTTTGTAACCTACGAATTTTGGGGCATAATATAAAGTTAGTCCAAAAGAAGAGGTCATACAAATGCTACACATATAAGTATATATTATATTCTTTCAATATTGTGATAAGATTCCTAGAGATATGAGATGCTTCAAATTTTGATTAGCTCTCAAGTTGGCTATGCTCTTTTGAGTTCCAAAATCTCTAGGGCATTTTTTCCACCAAATCTTTGCCCCATCTTCTTCCCCTATTCCCACAATTTGAATGACTATAAGTCAAGGAAAATTTTGTATCCAATTCTTTTGATTTGTCTGAATTTTCCATGGAAAACCAAACATGTAATTAAATTTTATTCTAATTTTTTTTTTCCAATTTCAAAAATTATACATGAAGGAAACGAGGTCTTAAGTTAATTTTTCCGGCAAAGATAAAGTCGTACTGTACAGTCTTGCCGAGCAAGTTCATCATAAATACCCCAGAAAAGAATTGTCATTGAACGTGTGCAAACATGAGATCACAGGGATCTACTTCAGCTTACGAGTGCAAGGAATCAAGATCAAGTCAGTCAACTCGATGATTTACTTCTTCTTCTTTTTTTAAAGAAAAAAAAAAAGAAGTCTCTAACTCGACGATAGACATGGAATTCACTTATTTTATTAAACCATTTTTGTTGTACACTTTGGTTTGGATTGTCTGATATAAATAAGGCAAAAGGAGTAGGTCATGCTGAATGGTATCTTTCTTGGACACTTCCGGCATAACATATTTACAACAAAGGTTGAGACAGCTATGTATTTCGATCGAGACAGAGAGAAATTATTCCTACAAAAGGGTTCATTGGATGACTTGATTGGTAATGTTTTAGACCAACAAGGTTCCTCTCGACAATGACTTTTGTTTTCAGATTTTTTGAGTCTCGTCTACTGGAATAAATTCAACTGAAAAGTGCTCACATTCGATAATATGGAGCGGAGTATCTTTTCTAGGAGTTTTTGCCCAATACAAAATCTAGACAGTTTTTTTATTGGGCCTATGTTTCATTAGGCAACCCAGTGGGCCTCATTAGTTGAACATAGTGATATTTTAAACGAAAAGGACAGCCCAATTAAAGCCCCAGCATTGGAATTAAAGAAAAAATTATTAAAATTTTCCCGGAAGATAAGTACGACATAATTTTTTTTTCATTGTGATCTACATTTATGTATATCAAGTAAGGAGAATTGAACAAATACAAATCATGGGGCGCTCAAATGAGGTTGGGTACTAATGGTGAGTTCGTGAGGTCCAATCTCACACCTTTAGATCATTTTGATCCAATGATTGAGATTTAAAGGTGCATGTAATAATATTTTACTTTTTGCTTTTGATGGATTTTGGTAGTGGAACATGTGTCGTCACCAGATGAGTTTGATGAAGTTGATCTAATGGTTAAGATTGGGGCATCACTACCTCACCAACATGGGGGTCTTATTTGAGCGCTCCTCATACAAATCATTTATAAATATATAAACTATCTAAGATTTCGACACGTGGCACTCACAACCAATCATAATTCAGGATACTTTTTGTAAATAAGAAAAATTAAAGCAGACTTTGATGCTTTGATGAATTTAAAAATACATAACAGATGTGAAAGTATAAACGTCCTAAAAAAAATAACGCAGTTAACGACAGCGTAGACCTTTGATGCTTCGAAGTTCGAACGAGTGGTGGGAACAGACTAAAAATCCGATAGAGACGAGTTATACGTCGTAGCATAGCTAGCTCAAAGTTCCACAACCCTCTAGTTCATACCAACAACAGAAAAGGTCGTTTACTAGGTCAAAATACGAGTCGAAGTGAGCGCAGCTGTAGAATTCGTAGCGGGTTATACTAATGTCTGACTTCCACTCGTTTTCAACCTTCTAAACCACCTCATCTACTCTTAGTGTGAACTAGAGAGTGGTAGGGCATTGCGTTAGCTATGCAACGATATATACCTCGCCTCTATCGGATTTTTCATTTGTTTCTAGCACTCATTTGAAACAACGAATGTCTGAGTCATTTGTGGTGTAAATTCATTTCATTCATGGCTAATATGAGCTAAAGCCTCTTTATTTTCCTTCCATATCATTTCAAAACACATTTTATAAGCTTTAGTCTTACCTTTATGGCTGAATATTTAGTCTTACTTTTATGGCTGAACATTTTGGCTTAAGTCTGAATATTTAGCATTAAATCTGAACATTATGCCTTAAGTCTGAATATTAGTATTAAATCTGAACATTATGTCTTAAGTCTGAACTTTACCGAAATCATTTTTTTGTTTTTTTATAGATTCATTCATCGGTAATCAAAGTACAACAGAACATTTACAACTGTTTCTCCTTTACTAATTTACCTGCTTTATCATTAAAGCGGGTAAACACTGATGTCTGATTTTCATTCACGTTTCAACATTTTAAAAGACCTCGTCTGCTCTCAGTGTGATCTACAGAGTTGTAGGACTTAGAGTTATCCACGCAACAATATATAGATCGCCTTCATCAGATTTTTCATTTGCTCCAAGCATTCATTTGAAACAGTGAAGGTCTAATGTGCCATTGTGGTTTAAATGACTTCCACTCGTGTTTCGACCTTCTAAACCACATCTTCCACTCTTGGCGTGAACTAGATAGTTGCAGGGCATTAAGTTAGCCACGTAACGATATATAGTTTGCCTTCATCGGAGTTTTCATTTGTTCACATCGCTCATTTGAAATAACAAAGGTCAAATATGCTATTTGTGGTCTAAATTCATCTCATTCATGGCCAATATGAACTAAAAACTCTTTATTTTGCTTCAATATCATTTCACAACACCTTGTATAAGCTTTCTGAATACTTTTATGACTAAATATTTAGTGTTTTAACTCTGAACATTTGGCTTAAGTCTGAACATTGAGCCTTAAGTCTGAACATCATGCCTTAAGTCTGAACATTAAGCGGAATCATAGCGGTACACACGGATGTTTAACTTTTACTCGCGTTTCGACCTTCTAAACGACCTCGTTTGCTCTCGGTGTGAATTAGAGAATTGTAGGGCTTTGAGTTATCTACGCAACGATATATAGCTCGCCTTCGTTGAATACTTTATTTGCTCCTTGCACTCATTTGAAACAGTGAATGTATAATAAGTCATTGTAGTATAAATGACTTCCATTATATTCTTGCTAAACACTGATATAAATAGGATTCTACCACAGTATTTCTATCAGGACTGTAACCTACTATATTTTTATACCCAAATTTTATTATACCTTTGTATGTCCACTTCTCCTCTACGTATCCTTTCAAAACTTTTCCTCAGTTTTTGGTAAACTCAGCGATCCGGCGAATACGGCCTATCAGCTTCGGTTCTTCGTCCATCATGTTATAGCTCCAACATGCCTTTCCTCTGGTCATCTCCACCCTTGGTTCGGACCACAGAGGACTTACAACGGCCTCCTGCCTACCGCCTCCATCCGTCGGGGCTTCCTATGTGAGTTCCGGCATCCTTTGCTATTACTTCTGGACTAAGGATTGAAGCATCTGGGAAGAGTATTCGTGCAGGGATCTTGCATGCTGATTCGAACTTTGAACATCGGATTGGTTTTGATTGGATATACTTTGGATAGGTGTATGTCGAAAGGTATTTTTATTGATGGGTAATGGAAATACAGAAGGTATGCTCAAGCGAGCATCCTGGAGAACATACTATGGCATACCCCGAAGGGCTGCCTATTACACTACTACTCTATGCACACTACTCACAGTCACACATTGAAAGCTTTTGAAAAAAAGAGAGAGAAGAGAGCAATTGAAAGGGTGGTCGAAAGATGATTCTTCCTCAGGCTCTCTCGTCTTCAATATATAGCCCTGAGTGGGTAATAATTTGTTCCGTGATTAACGGGTAAGTGGAGGTTCCACTTGCTGTATTATTGTCCTGGATGGGCAATAAGTCTTCAAAGGCAGACGTAAGTGGAGCACTAGGTGTCCTTTGATTTGAGGTGCTTTTGACTTCTTTGCCTTGGAGTGGGGCCTCTGCCGAAAATTGTCTTGTTTTCTTTTCTTCATTTGGGCAAGTGGGCGTTCCACTAGATGCAGTGGAAGACATCTTGTCTTTTCCGAAGATGAGGGCGGCTGCTTTGCAGAAGGAGATCCTTGTATTGGGGGCCACGTTGATATTGGCTTGTCGGAACATTTCTTCGAACCGAATAACTTTGTTCCAGTCTTCTTGGCTGGTTTTTGCAGTCGTCTTGCTTGTCATGATGCAGTTTCGGCTGCAGTAATTGACCTTAATTTTGGTCTCGGCTTCGATTGACCAAAGTTTGTTGACCACAAGTTTGAGTCCGTTGACTCGGAGGTTGGTGAGTTCTTCAGTAGGAGGGCAATTTTCAGTCATGGTTTTGGACGGGCTGAACTCCTTTTCTTTGGCGAGTCCAATCTCGATGTAGAAATAAGGACTGAAGGTAGATGACTGTATCCAGTCGGCAATTGAGCATGTCACATTGATGTACATGCGTTGATCAGCAACTTTCATAACCTTTATTCTGAAGTTTTTGATCGCTTTGATGAACTCACGTGAAAAGAGCTTCAGTTCCTGAAGATTTGCACTTGGGTATATGTTTTTAATTAGTCCTGCTCTGAAGGCTGCATGGACTAGTTCTGGATCGGCCCCTTCAACAAAGTTGTATAGACTTCTGGTGGCTGTATCGCTGGTGAAGAATTTCTCGAAGAGGAAGTCTTCTTGGTTGGCACATCTGGCTTTTGCCCAAAGGAATCGGAATTCGTCGAAGGGAATTCCTTGGAAGTCTTTGGGGAGGACGGCTTCTTCTGGTTGCATGCTGCAAGCCATTCTTTTTCTTCCGTCTTTGCGGACAAAAGGTTCTTTGAAGATTATGCCCGTGTTCTTCTTGTCGTCGAAGGTTTGAGCGCTCTTTCTTGCTTGTTCCAGGGTGTTGAATCTCTTGAAGGCGTTCGTTGTTCCGTTGATGTAGGAACTGACTTCTCCCCAATCGGTGTAGATACCTTGGTGAGGTCCGTTGTAGATGACGTAGTAGGCAGCATTGATGTCCTTTTCTACGGCCGTCTTGTAGCTGGGAGTGAATCTTACCCTGTCAGATTCCAGTGGGGAATCTTTATGGGCTTCCAGTGGGGAAGGTTTTGAAATTACCAGTGGGGTAAATTTCTTGTTTATGAACGCAAGAGCAGAGAGATCTGCAATCCTGCTGGAGACTGGTGAAGCAAGAACCGCTTCATTGCTTTTTGCCAAAGCAACAGGCGTTAACGGATTTGTTAACTCTTTACCGGTAGCCGTTTGCTCCGGAGTAGCTCCTGATTTGGAATTAGAATAATTCCCCGGTTCAGTAGTAACCGTTTTGGCCTGTTGAAACTGTTTCAACAGAAATAGTTTTGTCCTAAGGGTACTAAGCTTGTGACCGAGGACCTCATGCTCAAGTGTGAGCAGTTTTTCTTCGAGCTCAAGCTCAGGAATATTCTCCATGTAAATGTTTTTCACTCAGGGAAAAAGAAGAGACATGTGATTGATTGTGAGGAAAATAGAACGAGGGTGTTGACAATTTATAGGAAGGTGAGAGGAGTGAAACAATGGGCGCTCCTAGTTTCCTTTGATGGTATTTCCTGCAAGTTGTTTCTTCTTTTGCAAAGCGAAAGAGAAAAGCAAGTGTTACCTGTGTGGAATTCACGCGTCATGAAGTCGGCGAGTGAGTTCTTTTCTCCAGAGAGGTGTTCAACCTCAAATTGATAATGTGCAAACCACATTTGCCATCTGATTAGACGACCTTGTTTACTGTCACCTGCAATCTTTGTTCTAAGAAAATAGGTAAAGTTTTTGTTGTCAGTTCTGATAAGGAATTTAACAGGAGTTAAATATACTGAGAATCTTTCAATGACCCGCTTGACCGCGAGATATTCTTTCTCAGTACTGTGATAGTTGAGTTCGGCTTGTTTGAAAGATCCGGAGGAGTATCTGCAAATCTTTTCACCATCAAGGGTCTTGGCTTTTAAGATGCCACCCCAAAATTGGTTAGATGCATCAGTTTCGATAACTAGATCATCTGTGTTATTAGGTAGATAGAGCTTAGGAAAAGTTCCTAATTTGTCTTTAACTTTTTTGACATACCTAGTGTCTTCGTCTGTCCATGTCCAGACTGTGTCTTTTTTAAGCTTCGCTTGGAGAGGCTTTCTGATTTCCGCAAGCTTGTGAATGTAAGCTTCCGCATAAGTTAGAACGCCAAGGAAACGTTGTAACTGTTTTTTGTCTTCAATGCAATTTGGGAATCGCTGAAGATTGTCCAGAATGTGATTCTGTGGAGTATGCGTACCTCTGTCTATTTCTAGACCAAGGAAGTTAATCTTTTCTCTAAAAAGGCTAGCTTTCTTTTTTGAGAGGATGATTCCAAACGTCTGTATGGTTTTGAGAACCATTGGAACATGTCTGTAATGTTCTTCTTCAGTGTTGCTAAACACTAATATGTCGTCCACATAGACACAACATATTTTTTCTAAGCCCCTAAGGGCGTTCTGCATGTGCCTTTGAAAGATTGAAGGCGCTTGCTTAAGACCGAAAGGAACTACGTTCCATTGGTAGTGACCGTCAGGGCAAGTGAATGCCGTAAGTAGCTGAGATTCTTTGTCAAGGAGAACTTGCCAGAAACCACTCTTGCAGTCGAAACTACTAAAGATTGTTTTTCCCCGAATTAGGGTTAACAATTCTTGCATGCATGGCAAATTGTGACTATCGCCGATTGTTGCTGCGTTGATTGCTTTGTAGTTGACAACCATGCGCTTTTTTCCCCTTCTTTTTTCTGCTTCATTCTCAACGAGAAATGCAGGAGACATGTGAGGTGATTTGCTGGGTTTGATTAACCTAAGATCGAGGAGTTCTCTGATTTGCTTAGAGAATTCAATTCTGTCCTGAGGACTATACTTCATTGGTTTGACTCTTATGACAGTATTTGGGTCTGTAAGCTTGATGCTTGCAGTCATCCATTTTTTAGACTTCTCAGGGTCTATAGGATTTTCTGAGCAGACTTTTTCCAATAAGTCCTCAATTGATTTCAATTTGTGAAGATTTAAATTGAATGTTTCTTGTGTAACTCCCCCCCTCCTTAAAAGTGGGTAATTCAATGATAGTGTCCTTACTAACATTGACAGGAGTTGGAGCAATAGTTTTTGAATTCTTTTTTAAGGATTCAAGAAAACCTTTTTTGCCGAAAGCCATTGCTTTCCTGATTTTAGTCACATAGACTAAATCCTTTTCGTTGGTGTCTTCATTCATAATTGTGAAGGCAACATTATTTGTCCATTGTGTAAACGGACCATACAACTGAATAAAGTTGTTACCAAGTATCAGATCCATTCCTGATTCTTGCTGATAGATTGTGGGGATATGGAATATCTCACCGGCAATCCTAATTTGTAAGTTTTTACAAACCTTAGTAATCTTAATAGATTCTCCGTTAGCGACTCTCACCGAGATGGATCTTGCGGAATTTTCCCAGAGTTCTTCTGGTATGATATACTTGCTTGCGATGCATAGGCTAGCGCCTGTGTCTACGTAGCAATGTATATGAAACATTTTATATCCATCGAACTTGAGTTGTCCTTTGATATAAATTGAGTTTGCATTTGTATTGTTGACAGATGTCAAATCTTCTTCGGGTTCAATCCGATTTGGAATGTTTTCCGTAACATGCATATTGGTCTGAAAATCCTCCTTGATTTTCATAATTTCTTCAGTATGAAAAGTAAGCTGACTCCAATCCTTGAGCGTAGCTTGTTTCATTCTGAATCTGTGGGTTCGTCTTCTGAAGATTGAAGTTCTTATCTGAAGGTGAATACCGTATCCTCCTCTGGATAGTATTCTTCAACAGGTTCATAACCATTGAAACCTGCTTCGATGATAAGCTTAAGTTTGTTTGGAAACTTTTGCTTATTAGGGCACTCATTTGCGTAGTGTCCTTCTTCACTGCAGATCCAACATCTGCAATTGGGTTTGCCTTTAGGACAAAATCTTTTTCTTTCAGATTTTTCCTTAGTGGGCTTTCTAAAATACTTACCTGGTTTAAAAGGCTTTCTCTTCTTTTTCCAAATCTTTTTGTATTTGGATTTGTACTTCTTCTTGAAATACTTTTTGGATGTGGGTGTACATCCGAAGGTGTTGACCTCATTAGTAAGTTTGGAGCAACATGTTTTGTTGAACTTCTTAAGTTGCTTTTGTTTGACGGAGAGGTCACAGACGTTTTTGATCTGTTCTTCGACGATGCGAACTGCGAGACCTAAGGAATAGATAGTGGTAGCTGTCTTCCTTTTTCTGAATTCTTCAAGACTTCTTTCTCCAATGATAGGAAGTTTTGTTAGGAATTGTTCAACAAAGGCGGGGTATTCTGCCTGAGGTAGTTTGTAGAGATTTTTCTCATATTCACAGGTGAATTCTTTGAAAGAGCAGATATTGCAGATTTGCATTTTTGTAAGCCTTTGTCTGGCTAGTTCTTCTTCCTTGAGGATTTCTCCGTCCTTATCTTCAAACATGTTGAGTCCAAGGAAGATTGTGTAGAGGGCATCTAGAATCTTTTCAAGCATCATTTCTCCTGTCCAGGTTTCATCCCAGATTGTTTTCTTGATAAATTCTCTGATGATTCCTTCAGTCTTGTGAACTATAAGGAGTAAAACCGTGCTGCCGGTCTGATAATCGTCAATGTTTGACTGAATTGTTAGACTAATTCCCGTAGCCCATCTATCAATCATTTCTTTTCTTTCATTCATGTAATTGATGCAATCGATATTGATTGTTCCGTCCGGGATGTTTCTTTCAGGAGCCGTGTTTCCTGAGTTTGTGGCGAAGGGTCTTTGTTGAGGCCTATATCTTTTTGCGCCAGTTGCGCTAGATTCTGCATCGTCTTTTATGGTTCTAAGGTTTCCCATTTCGATGTCTGGTTCATCGGAACTAGAATTATCTTTAGTTTGATTGACCATAACATTTTCTTTTATGTTATAGTTATATTTGACACAAAGGTCTCTGCTTTGGAATTTGACGAGGAGTTCGTCTTCTTCTAGAGCCATGAGTTGTACGAGTTCTGTACAATCATCATCCGACCGGCTGTGCGAGTTCTTTGGTCGGATAGCCGATCGTCTCCTCCATGGAAAGCTGAGCTTTGAAGATCAAGCGAAGCTGCGTCGTTTTGATGCAAAGGCAGAATTTGTTTATTAGAGCGTCGTCGTTTGGCATGGCGCGGAAGTCGGTTAATTCAGTTACGATCGAAAACGCCAGCGTTTTGGACAACGCGGGTCAGCTGGGTTTAAATGGAGTTCGTATTTGGGGATTAGGGTTCTAAGCCGAAACCAGAAATTCGAAAAGCGACGGAGCAATTCTTCGAGCGACGGAGCGTTTTGAGTTGGAGCTGTTCTCAGAAGACTCGCCGGACGTCGTCTAACTTCGTGGCTTAACGAATTAGTCGACTGGCGTTCAGTTGGAGGCTATCCATCGGAAGAGTGTTCGGAGATTGAAGTTCAAGGCGAAGATCGATTGCGGTCGGTCTGAGCAAGGGGTTTACGTGCTCAAGGCGTCGGCAACGTCACGCTTCAATCCAGGGGCCTCGGAGGGGGCTCAATCCCTCCATTCCCTTAGCTTCGAATTTTCAGTTTAAACCTAGGGTTTTAGATCGATTGCCCGATCTGTTTGTGCTGTTTGTACTTGAAACTTTTGATTGCTCATAGTGGATTGTTGAGACGGATCTCCTCATTTGAGGTCCCGTGGAGTAGGGATTTCCCGAACCACGTAAAAATTCTTGTGTGCTCCCTTTATATTCTTGTTTGTGTTTGAACCTTACATGAATTGAACCTAAGTTTGCATACAAGATTGAGTAATAAATTACAACAAGTGGTATCAGTAGCTTGGTTTCTTGCTGCATCTTGCTGGGTGGTTTGATTGGGTGTATTGCTTCCCCTGTTTACTTGTGATCCTTATTTCTTGTTGAATTCCGCTTCTTGTTTTTCTGTGGTATGGCTGATCCTACCAAGCTTAGGCCGTATGATGGCACAACTGATTTCTCTATGTGGAAACTAAAGATGAGAGCAATTTTAATTAAAGAAAAGTGCTATAGGGCTATAGAGAATGAATGGGTAGCTAATACCACTGATGAAGTCAAGAAAGAAATAAGGGACTTAGCTCATTCTGAAATTATCATGAGGTTAAATGACAATATTGCTAGACAGGTTATGACAATAACTAACCCTAAGGAACTTTGGGAAAAGTTAGAAGAAAAATACTTGTCAACATCTCTCCCTAATAGGATTTCACTCTTAGGTAGATTGTTCACTTTTAAAATGGATACTCAAATGACTATTCAGGAAAATCTAGACATCTTTCTTAGGATTACACAAGACTTAGATAGATGTAAAGATACAATTAAAGAGGAACATCTTGCTGTGATAATCCTACACTCCCTGCCTAATCAGTTTGATATTGTTAAGGATGTAATTCAATATGGGAGAGATGAGTTAACTCTAACTAAAATCACTGAAATGATAATTCAGAAGAATGAGGCTTTAAAAGTGTTTAAGACTAGGTCTGGACCTAGAACTGAAGCTAAGAATGAAGTAATGATGTTTAAGAGCAAAAAGAAGTTTCCCTCTAAAAACAATAGGTCTGAAAAACCTAATAATAACTCTCAAAATGTCCCTAGGCAATCTGATAAAAATGGTGATAAAAATGGTGCCTCTCAAGGTTCCAAAGTGAAATGTTTTTATTGTAATAATGTTGGACATTATGCAAACCATTGCCAAAAGAAAAAGGATGACATTAAGAGTGGGAAATATAAGGGAAATCAACCTCAGAATGGGCAGTCAAATGTGTGTGAATCTGGTTCTGGTTTTGATAATGAATGCCTTGTAGTTTGTGGTGCTTTTTCTGATAGTTCTTGGATATTAGATTCTGGGTGTACTATGCATGCTACTCCTCATAAACACTTGTTTGATAAACTTGATTTATATGATGGAGGTGAAGTTAAACTAGGAGATAAAACTGTTTTAAAAATAAAAGGTATAGGAACTGTCCCCATTAAAATGTTTGATGGTAAGGTTAGAACTCTCTTAAAGGTAAGTTGGGTTCCTAATCTTAGGAGGAATTTGATATCTGAATCAGCCTTAGAAGATGTAGGTTGTGAAATTAATTCATCAAAAGGAATTAGACAGATTTCAAGAAAAGGGACAGTTCTGATAAAAGCTACTAAAACTGGTGGTTTATACTATGTTAGTACATCTCCTGAGGTTAATCATGCTAGAACAGAAGATAAGGAACTGAAATGCACTAAGCTATGGCATGCTAGACTAGGTCACATAGGTAATAAAGGCCTGAATAAATTGTTTGAACATGGTTTATTGCCTGAAAAACCAGTAAATCTGCCATTCTGTGAAAATTGCATCTTAGGAAAGAAAATTGCTCATTCTTTTAAGAGATCTAATATGACTGCATCTGCTCCTCTTGAATATGTTCATAGTGATCTTTGGGGCCCTGCCCAAGTGCCAACAGTTGGTGGTAGACTGTATTTTATGTCTTTGGTTGATCATTTTTCTAGGAAAGTTTGGGTTTATCTTCTTAAATCTAAAACTGAGGTATTTGATCACTTTCAAAACTGGAAAACTCTTGTTGAAAACCAAACTAACTCTAAACTTAAATGCTTAAGGACAGACAATGGTATGGAATTCTGTAACAATGAGTTTAATAGTTTTTGTAAAGAACATGGCATTAGAAGGCACTTAACTGTACCAGGTACCCCTCAGCAAAATGGTATAGCTGAGAGGATGAATAGAACATTATTAGAAAGGGCTAGATGCATGTTAATAAGTTCTGGACTTAGGAAATCTCTATGGGGTGAAGCTGTCATGACTGCTGCTTATTTAGTCAATAGGTCTCCTTGTTCTTCAACTGACTTTAAGATTCCCCAAGAGCTGTGGTCTGGTAGAAAAATCTCTTTAAGCCATTTAAAGCCCTTTGGTTGCACTTGCTATGCACATTCTGTGCAGGGCAAGCTCAATCCTAGAGCTGAGAAGGCTGTCTTGCTTGGTTATCCATTGGGTGTGAAAGGATATAAGTTGTTGCTAGTTAGACCTGGTCCTTATAAAGTTATAACTGCTAGTTCTGTAACTTTTAATGAAGATGAGTATCATTTTAAGGCCAAACTAACATCAGATTCTAATGGTGCAGGTACCTCTAGTACTGACCAGGAAACTGAGTCTGAACATCAGAGCTTTGTGCCTGGTGGGCAACTCTGGTGGACTCCAGATGCCAATGAAGATAACCAAGATGATGGTGGACATAACCATCAAGGAAATGAGGTGCTTCCACCTGTTGCAGACTTGGAAACACCTCCTCAAACTGAAGTTCCCAACTCTCCGCAAGAAGTGGACAACTTTGCGGAAAATTCCCCAATTGTGGAAAACTCAGCACCTCAGTCTAAGAATCAGCTAAGTGCTTCTGATTCTACCTCTTTACATACTGCTGATAATGTAGGTCACATGGTTGACAATACTATATCTTCAAGTAGTGATAATGTGACTGAAAATGCTGAGACTGATGCACCTGATTTGACTGACTATGTGTTAGCAAGGGATAGAACTCCTAGAGTTAGAAAACCCAATAGGAGATATGTTAACATGGCTGAATCTGTGAATTTGTTTGAATATGCTCTGTTAGTTGCTAGTGATGTGAAGTATGTAACTCCTGAAACACTTAAGGATGCACTAACTAGTAAAGAGTGTGATAAATGGAAATTAGCCATGTGTGAAGAAATTGAATCTATGCATAATACTGGAACTTGGAAACTAGTTAAGCAACCTGAAAATGCTAAAATCATTGGTAGTAAATGGATCTTTCGGATCAAGGAGGGCAGTTCACCAACTGATCCTCCAAGATTCAAAGCTAGACTAGTTGCTAAGGGATTTAATCAAAGAGAAGGCATAGATTACAATGAAATATTTGCTCCTGTTGTTAAGTATAAAACACTCAGATTATTACTTGCTATGACAACAGTTTATGATTGGGAATTGCATCAAATGGATGTGAAAACTGCTTTTCTACATGGGAACTTAAATGAAACTATCTATATGAGTCAACCTCCTGGTTTTATTGATAAAACAAATCCTGATCATGTTTGCATGCTTCAAAAATCTATTTATGGTTTAAAACAATCACCAAGGCAATGGAACATTAAGTTTAATTCATGCATGTTAGCTTTAGGCTTTATGAGAAGTAAGTATGATGCTTGCTTGTATTTGAAAAGGCCAAAACCTGATTTGAATGTCTATCTGCTTTTGTATGTTGATGATATACTCATTATGAGTAATTCTAAAACTGAAGTAGAGAAGATGAAAAGGGACCTTAAAGCTAATTTTGACATGAAAGATTTAGGACTTGCTAAGAGAATCCTAGGCATAAGCATAACTAGAGATAGGAAGAACAGAAAAAAGTATTTGTCTCAGCATGATTACCTTGTAAAAGTGCTTGATAAGTTTGCCATGAACTGTTCTAGACCTACTGCAGTACCCTTAGGAGGGCACTTAATGCTAACAAAAGATGATTGTCCTAAGACTAAAACTGAACAAGAAAATATGGCTAATATCCCCTATGATGTGGCTGTTGGATCAGTCATGTACTGTATGTTATGCACAAGGCCTGACTTGGCCTTTGGCATTTCAGTTCTAAGCAGGTTCATGTCTAACCCAGGTGAAGCTCACTGGTTGGCCATGAAATACTTGCTTAGATACATGTGTGGAAATAAGTCATTAGATTTGGTATATTCTGGATATGGACTGAAATCTGATTTGTTTGGCTATGTTGATTCTGATTATGCTAGCAATAGGGATAATAGAAAGTCTACAACTGGTTTGTTCTTTACTTGGTGTGGAAACTGTATCTCATGGAAGGCTCAGCTCCAGTCAGTTGTGGCACTCTCCTCAACTGAGGCAGAGTACATAGCTGCTACTGAAGCAGCCAAGGAAGCCTTATGGCTTAAGGGTTTATTGTTTGAACTTGAAAATGAATGTTATGTGCCTATTGTCTTTACTGATAGTCAAAGTGCATTGCATTTGTGTCATGACCCTGTTTACCATGAAAGAAGCAAGCATATAGATGTGAGGTTGCATTTCATTAGAGATAAGATTGAAATGAAAGAGTTTGAAGTTAAGAAAATCTTGGGTGATGTCAATCCTGCAGATTTTGGAACCAAAGTTGTGCCAACTAATAAGTTTGAATTTTGCAGGAACTTCCTGCACATTGAGGAGGCTCAATGTGACCCTTGAAGAAGGGTTGGACCAATGATATATGGGTGATGATCTTCTCAACATCCACTAAGTAGCAATCAATTGTATTTGGGTACTCAGCACATCTAGATTAGGAGGGCAATTGTTAGGATAGTTTAGGTAATCTAGCTATCCTTAGAGTCCCCAAAGCCTCTCGCCTTTGCTGCTTGAAGATCCAAGTGAAGAGCTGAAGAAATGAAGCAGTTCTGAAGATTGGAGCTTGGAGCTTGCTCGGTCGCCCGCCTGGAGGTCCGCTCGGGTGCCCGGTCGGCTGGCCGGTCGGATGGCCGATCGGCTGTGCGAGTTCTTTGGTCGGATAGCCGATCGTCTCCTCCATGGAAAGCTGAGCTTTGAAGATCAAGCGAAGCTGCGTCGTTTTGATGCAAAGGCAGAATTTGTTTATTAGAGCGTCGTCGTTTGGCATGGCGCGGAAGTCGGTTAATTCAGTTACGTTCGAAAACGCCAGCGTTTTGGACAACGCGGGTCAGCTGGGTTTAAATGGAGTTCGTATTTGGGGATTAGGGTTCTAAGCCGAAACCAGAAATTCGAAAAGCGACGGAGCAATTCTTCGAGCGACGGAGCGTTTTGAGTTGGAGCTGTTCTCAGAAGACTCGCCGGACGTCGTCTAACTTCGTGGCTTAACGAATTAGTCGACTGGCGTTCAGTTGGAGGCTATCCATCGGAAGAGTGTTCGGAGATTGAAGTTCAAGGCGAAGATCGATTGCGGTCGGTCTGAGCAAGGGGTTTACGTGCTCAAGGCGTCGGCAACGTCACGCTTCAATCCAGGGGCCTCGGAGGGGGCTCAATCCCTCCATTCCCTTAGCTTCGAATTTTCAGTTTAAACCTAGGGTTTTAGATCGATTGCCCGATCTGTTTGTGCTGTTTGTACTTGAAACTTTTGATTGCTCATAGTGGATTGTTGAGACGGATCTCCTCATTTGAGGTCCCGTGGAGTAGGGATTTCCCGAACCACGTAAAAATTCTTGTGTGCTCCCTTTATATTCTTGTTTGTGTTTGAACCTTACATGAATTGAACCTAAGTTTGCATACAAGATTGAGTAATAAATTACAACAATCAAAATGCACTTTTGTTCTCATAAATCAAAATGTGTGCAATAAATCCCAGAGCGGTCCATCTCATTCTCAGGTATTTATAATTCATTACTAAACTACATGTAAAGCAATTAGGTCAAGCTTATAATTCATCAATCAGAACACACCCGCTCTGATTTTGCAATTTGTCAGGTTCGTCATGAACTCGTATTCGATTTTCTTGAGACTCAAGGCACTTCACACTCCCCAAACTCAGCTCAGTACCCTTACAAACGTGGTCCGGGTTGAGAATATCCGACACAAGAACCGAGAACCAGACAATCACAGGAGTCCCAAACAGAACCAAACCACAAGGAACCATCCAAAGTTGCGAGTAAGCGGGATGATACTTGAGCTCCCACCACACCAGCACGATCCCGCCAGCTAGACTCGACACGAACAAGCTCAGCCACACTAAAAACATCCTCAACCCCTTGTTACTTCGTCCGATAGCCATGCCCTCATCAACCTCCGGTACATGATTCCTTTGCTCATATGATGATGCCATAAGATGACACACATGAAAGTTAAGCTAGTTTTAGATATGTTATACGAAAGAAAGGCGATATGTTAACTAATATATAGCGAGTGGTTCTTGGCTAGGCTTAGCTAGTGATTTGGAGCGATACGTAAGGACACATTTCTAGTCTTATGGTTAACGTCACCCGTGCTTTTGATCCAAGTTGTTGGGGTTTTGAAAATTGACGTCTAGAAAGGTACAAGGTTGCACAATTGTGTGTACCTTATCAGTACAAAGACCTGTTTTTGGGGGATTAGGACTTTGAAGGACATCAAAGGATATAAGAGTGGATTTGTTAAGGCATTACTGGTTTTGGGTTTGGAGATCATGTGGTGGTGGAAAGCTTGTGCTTAGTTTTCTTGTTGAAATTGTGGATGGAACAACACCAGAATTTTTGGTACCATGTGCCTTACCAGTTACCATAACATTATCTTTTTTGAACTGTCTCAAACGAGAACAATTGTTTTCCTTATTTTTGAGTTTCAGCCCAAAATTTAGGGTTTTTTTTTTAAAAATGACCCTTTTTGAGTTTCATATTTCAAAATTGATCCATGTGAGTTTACACTTGCACTTTAAAAAATGACCTGTTTTTAATAAGACCGGATTCCCGGGAACCGGTGTTTGCCATTTTTTTTATGTGAAAAATTATAAAACCGGATTCGGATCCGAATCCGGTTTTTGCAAAAAAATGACAGGCGGACGAAACGTAGATTTTAAGTGTATGTGGATGCCGGGTGGAAAAAAAGTTAAAAAATTTTAAACACCGGTACCGACGAACCGGTTTTCATTAAAAAAAAATCATCAGTATGTTACCAATTTGGGCAACAACCATAATTTTCTGGACAGTTCATGCTCAAATGACAACTTTCCCAGTATCACAAGCCACCACCAAAACTTGGGGCTAAATCTACAACGTCGGCGAATATGGTCAGTGGAGCCAAGTGAGTCAGCGTTGAGATTGAGTTTATGGCTATCTGGAAGGGAAAGCATGCCCAGATGAAGACGGTATTAGGGGTTTCGAGCATCAAATTGTTGTAAAGATTTGCTAGGGAGTTGCCGATGAGGTAGCCGACGCAGAAACCTGCTTGGGAAAACACGACCATGAAATCGACAGCGGCGCGGCCGAACGGGGCGCAGACGGCGAACCCCAAGTCGCCGAAAGATGTGATTTTTTCAGCCTTCTCTTGTTTGAGCTTTCTTCTTGTGGAGTGATAAGTCAATGCGGCTACGGGGACGAGGATGAGGATGCTGGTGACCCAATGGCGATGAAAACATTGGCGAAGGTCTTGAGGTTCGAGTAGAGAGGTGGGGTGTTGGGATCCAACGTGATCACTAGAGGCTAAGAATCGGGGGCGTCGCTTCCTGATCGAATCCCATAATCGGTCGAACTTCGTCTCTTGTTTGAACCCCGGAGACGAAGATGCAGAATAATTTCGTTTAAACATCGAATTGCTCTGTTTTTTTTTTTTACGTTTAATGGATGCAGTTTGGAAGGAGCAGAGCGCTCTTCGGAGAAGAAGATTTTTTTAAAAAAATTTAAATTTTTTTTAACGAAAACGGCAACCCGTGTTTAAAAAATTTAAAATTTTTTTTTCCATCTGACATCCACATACACTTAAAATTCAAAATTCACGTTTCGTCCACCTGTCACTTTTTTGCAAAAATCAGATTTTCGGAATCCGGTTTTATAATTTTTCACATAAAACCGGTTCCTGGCCATCCGGTGTTTGAGAAAATGACAAAAACTAGTTCCCGGGAATCCGATCTTATTAAAAACAGGTCATTTTTGAAAGTGCAATCTCACATGGATCATTTTTGAAACGTGCAATCTCAAAAAGGATCATTTTTATAAATAAAAAACCCCCCAAATTTTACTGTGTGTTGAGTTTGAATTTCAAAGTTACCCTGTTTTTTTAATGAAATCGGTACTCTCAGTCTTATTAAAAAATAATTACGTATTAGCTCCACATTTCAACCCCCACATAAACGCGTTTGAAAAAAGGTAAAAAATAAAAACCAATCTCAAAACACACAAAAAATGAAATAGACTCCGGACAAAGAAAATTTCTTCCTCGTATCAACAAAAATATTAAAAAGATACGAACCTTATATTGTATTCTAAGGATCATGTGCAAACAAAAAATCGACAAATTATGATACACTTTCTACAACTATGTCATAGTTCAGGAAAGTGTCATATATCCGTTTAGATATAACCATGACATAGTTCGTAGAATATAAATCATAAATCATCATTTTTTTAGTTAGCTCACAAAACCAGGTTTGCATCTGACTCGGACTCGGTATTCTAATACTACTAGTTTGAATTATAGTTAAGTTAAAGGGAAAAGTACAAAAGAGTGGTATGAACTACCACACTTTTACAAACTCTTGTCTGGACTATTGAAATTTTCAAAAGACTGTCAAATATTAGATTTTGGATTAAATTGCAAATATAATTTATACAATACACACCAAATTCAAAAAACCTTTTTATAACTTTTGTATTTGCTTTAATTCAATATATATATTTTGTCCAAAGTATTTGGTTCGATCTAATGATACAAATTTTAAACCAGTATATTTTAAAATTGTTAAGATTATATAATAAATTACTAATTTTACCATAGTTTATAACATAAATCTTTGAATGTACAAATTTCGAAAATTTATAAAATAAGTGTTAAGGTTAAATTTTTGTTCATACAACCGCATCAAATGACCTAATAGTACTATGAGATACAAACATGTAAAATAATAAAATTGCGTAAAAAATATATTATAGCAAAAGTTTTATAAACAAGTCAAAATATTGTACATTAATCATGTATCGACATCCATCACGTAATAATAAAGGATTAATACATGTTTTGAACTATGTGTTTTAACCATGTATATGTGATGGATTAATTATTATTTTGTTATGGACGTCGTGTTGACACCTCATCGTACAATTAGATTATTCGATGTGGTTGCACGTCAAAAACTAATTTAATATTTATTTTATAAAATTTTGATCGAAAGATTTATGGTATAAATTATATATAGCAATTTATTGTATAAAATTTTGCAATTCAAAAAATATATTGGTTTAGAGAATTTATCATATAATCGAAAAAAATACTTTGGACCAAAATATATATTTAAATTGAATCAAATACAAAAGTTACACACAAGTTTTTGATTTTGGTGTGTTGTATAAACTATATTTGCAATATAGTCCAAAACGTCACATTTGACTGTCTTTTGAAAATTTCAATAGTCCGGACAAGAATTTATAAAAGGGTGATAGTTCATACTACCTTTTGTATTTTTCCCTGAGTTAAAATCCATTTCAAACTAATCAACTTATAAATGACTTGTATGTTTGTTGACTTGTTTTCTTTGACTTGCATTGGATTGGCACAGCATCTAAATTAGTTTCAGAGCTGAGGAAGTACAAGCATTACAAGTAGAGCTTGATTATTTCAAGATCCAAAAAGGCTTTGCAGCAACTCACATAACCCACGCCTTCAATCTAAACAGCAGAAAAACAGAGGCGAAAAAAAAAAAGAAGACGAAAATCTGCAACTAATCCAGGCCTAATAAACGTCTTGTTACAATATCAATGCTTAAGTTATACCCTTACAAGTTACAACTTGTTGCATGTATCACCTCAGCCATCTTTTGAGGTCACCGGTTGACGGAGGGGAAGTTTGGCATCCTGCGCTGTCACAAGGCGTCTGGCTCTCAGTATAGCAGGATGAGTAATTAGACTGTTGTTCAATGGCTAAATGTGATCCACTGATAACACTATTGAAACTTGGGCTCCTTAACTGATGATGTCCATACCCACTTCCAGGATTGGATGGATCTTGGACCGGAAAGGAGAGGCGTTTCTTGGCAAGTGATCCGATTCTCTCCGGTGTTGAGGGTCTCGGCCGTGGAGCACTCTGGGAGCGAATGCGAGCCTTGGCTGACTCTGTAGCTGCCATGTAGTTAGGCAATGTGGGATGACTAGTACCAGTACTTACGACGCTAGCTGCACATCCAGCTTGTTGGCGTGATCCGCCCGTGTAGTGGTAACTAGACCTTAAGCTCGGTGTTTGTGAATAGCTTCTGGCATCTCTCTGGATCCTAGGGCTGGCTGACTGGACTTGAACTGGCCTAGTTTTCAATGGGGATGGAGTGGAGTAGTGGAGGGGCAGGCTGTGCGCGGCGTGAACTGGAGTTGACATACCATGTGAGCTCGGTGGCCTTTGTAGCTGGGGATGTTGGTATTGGTAGTGGTTAGGTTTTCCGGGTTTGGATGTTAAGTATGAGAATGGTTGAGAAGTATCAATCTCGACGGTTTTGACTAGGTCTCTTTGATCAAGAGAAGCTCTTGCCTTGCTCTCCCATGGTTTTGTGGCCATCCACCTATCCAGCCATCTGGGCCTCTCTTCAAAGTCATCTTCTTGGCCAATCGATGAGGTCCTTGAGTTCCTCCAGATCTTAAGACATAATATTTGCAAACACAGAACGGATAAGCGTAACATTACACATTAGTAAACTTCAAGTATCCAGAAATAAACTCCTATCTGAAACGAGCCTTACCTGCCGAGAAAATGCCTGGGACAGGTTCTTCTCATGTCGCAAAGCTGCGTCTTTTTTGTTCTTTAACATAGCTTTTACCTCTTCAATCGTGTGCGGCCTATCGTCCCAGTCATCTGCAATGCTACTTCCTTCTCTAGACTGTCATATTACAATTCAGAAGATAATTTGATCAAGGCCAAAATAATTAATGGAATTGAAAGATATTGTATGAGTATAAAAATTCACGCACGCGGGATTTTCTTTCTGCAATATCCTGAAGATACCGAGACTCTAACAAGCTATTGGTGTCACTGAACGCCGATTTCCTACTTCCTTCATGAGAATGCCGCACACGCTGATCCAACACTCTGGCTTGAACCCTCACCAATGCCTGCATACACCTTAGAGTCATTTTTGCTTGCTTTCTTACATTGTGACCCCTCACCAGTGCTTGCAGCTTAACAAGCCCTTTTAGCGCACGGAGCGCCCTTCTAGCCTGCACTTGCACAATTCAAAAATCAATCCAATAGATTAGTTTAAACAAGTCGATACTAAGCAAGTCGAGCTCGAATATATATTTTTAAAGTTGGTGAAGTATCGCCAATTCATATTTGATATGTGACTCAATGAGTCGCACACACACAAAAAAGTATCGCCAAATCATGAAAATTTTAACACTTGAGGACCAATTTGAATTTAATTTAGATGCACAGACAGTGAAGACCTCTCTTACCAGATATCCTCTGAAAGCTGTTTGAATTACAGTGGCAGCAAAGTGATATCTAGCATGAATGTTGTGAGGATTTGTCTGAGTATTTAGCAGCACAGAATCAGCAACTGCAGCTCCTTCCACAGAGGCATTATGAACAGCTACACCACTGGCCTTGGGGACTTCTTGAACTGAGGGTTTTCTGAAAAGCCATCTTTTTTTCACTCTTTTCTGAAGCCAGGAAATCAGATCAGTGCCAAGTACAAACTTCAAATTACCAAACTGAGAGCTAAAGATAGATTTTAAATACATTTTTATCATCTCCATGTTGATGATCTGGGTCTTCTTTCCAACTGGTGTTTCTGTTTTCAGATTGTTCTTTAGTAGGAGATCTGAAAGCCCTCTTGACCGCGGTCAACCATGAGCCACCACTACCTTTCTTCCCCATTGACAAAAATGGCGATGCTGCATTTACAGCACAAGCTGCACAAAATCCCAGTCAAGATACAAAAAAATATATATTGATTTGAAGGATGAACACAAACAAAACCTCACCTTAATTTCACAAATGTTGTTCTGCAACTGAGAATCTCTGGCCTGCAAAACAAGCATCAAGGGAAAAGGAAATGAAGAAAGCTGAATTGAATTTAGTGATAAAGATGCAAAAGGGGTTGCGTGTTTTGGGGTGTGTCAGAAAGGTTGCTTTAAGATGATTATAATGTATCATATGAAATTGATGTTACCTAGGCCAGAGTGAGTCAAATGATACGCTGGCTTTTCTAGAAAGAGATCAAAGCAAGAACAGAAAACAATCTCTTCTTTTTCATATCTCATGCGCTCTTTTCCCCCCCAATTTCAATAAAATTTCCTTGATTTACAATCTGTTCATTGTATCTTTTATATCCCAAATCTTCCATCTTAGGTCTTCTTTCAATTTTATCTTTTTCTTCTAGATCTTCTTTCCTTCACATCATTCATGAATTTTTTTAATTAACATTCAAATTGCGTATGATGTTTGATCTCTTGTCAATCTATCACTTCTCTTTTACAAGGAGTTCTCAAAAATCAAATATTTGAGGATGGTATTCGATTAGCTTTTGTCATTGTCAATTTCACCTCTACTTTTCTCCGAACAACTTCTCACTCTCGTCCTTCATATTATCCTTCGACCTTCTATTCTCACCAAAGTCATATTCTTTCCGTCAACAAAAGTTTCTTTTCACTCCATATCTAGTCAAAAGTCATGTTTTCACTTCCATCTTCAGAATGTGCATGTTCATCATCATGATGTATGAAACATGGTTAACTGAAAATAAATTTTGCGTAACAGTTAAAACTTTGAATTGAAGTAGTAGTCTTCAATTCTGTGAAGTTAGGATAAAATATGACAGATTTACAAAATAAATAATCAATGACAAGAACAAGATTAGAACTGAAAATAATTTAAGCTAAGGAAATTCAACATATGAGAGACTCTTCTTCTATTAAACTAGACTAGTTGGTAAACCCAGAAAGGGACTTTAAAGATTGGATGTTGGATTAGGTATGAAAACGTACAAGGACCACCACTGTGTTTAAACCTGAGTTCCAGTGTTTTACCAAAATGATCAATTTCAGTTTCAACATATCTAAAATGATCCATGTGAGTTTGACTTTTCAATTTTTGCATGCTTTTAACAAATTCACAGGATCTCGTTTTCTGCGTTTTTAACAAAACCGGATCCACATGATTCGGTTTTATGTGCAAACGAGAAGACGTTGAATTCTCTCATTCGCACGCTCTCTCGTTTGCACATAAAATCGGATACTCGCCATCCGGTTTTGTTAAAAACGCAGAAAGCTTGATCTTTTATTAAAAACAGACTAAAACTGAAATGTTAAACTTATTTAGCTCATTTTTGATATATTGAAACTCAAAAGAGATCATTGTGAAAAAAAACTCATTGGACGGAGTCTCTCTGGTAAACTTTTTTGAGATTCTGATTATCGTGAGACCTCCTCATTCCCGAGGGACATGTGCAGGATTACAGTTCTAGTCAGTTTAAAGTTGCTGTACCGCACTAGTACAATTGTGTTGGATTCCTTTGAATTCCTGCTTGGTTCAATTTTGGCTTCCATCCTTGTCCTATAGTGCTAGGACATAGGCCCAATCTGTAAATATGAACGTAATTTAAGACCAAAACTGGGCTTGTGCTTCGTACAAAAATTAGAGCAGAGCATTGTTCGCGAATTTCTGATTTGCTGAATTAATTTATGGTTCCCGAATTAATGCGGTTCGGTAATTTATCGATAGGTAAAACAGTAAAAATAATTCGGTGGGAATGAATTTTCTTATTCGGTAATTTACTGAACAAGATGTTTTTTTAATAATATTTTTTACAAACATTGTGACAGAAGTGATTTACCGTTCCCAAATAGTCGATCGAATGATTTAATTTGAGCTCATTGAATCAAACTTATTACAAACGTTGTGAAAGAAGTGATTCAAGCAACAAAAGAATATTTAAAACGAAAAATAAAAACGACACAAGAATCTAATTTACAATTGTATTCGGATAAGAGAGTATTATTATTATCAAAAAAGAAGAAAAAGATTAGAGAGTATTATTTTACAGAATGACTAGCAGGATTTATATATGTACCACTAAAAAAACTCTAATTCGAACCAAATAGCGGATCTAAATCAGGAAAGCCCATTTTGAATTCAAGGCACCCAACAACAAGAACTCGACTTTGGATCATGGAGATGTGATAAAAAAATATGAAATGAAAAGTACATTACCCGATGAAATATTAAGAATTTTTTTTTGGTATTACATCCTTTTATTTTCTTTGAATTGCTAACAAAATAAAACAAACAAAAACCTATATTTCAATTTTTTTCATAAAACGAAATCAAATCATAGTGAAGTGCAATGCAATCAAGTCCAGACAAGGCTAAATTATTCTCTGACATTTATCTTCAAAAGTTGACCACATTCGGTATTAAAAAGACCATAGTTGACGGAGCACAACATGATTAATCTCAGTAAATGATTGTGCTTTTCTGAAACGACGAGAGTTCGATGATGATGATGATTTTCGTTATTCCTTTAATCCCTATACCGGTTTATACTTCGATTCGGTTTATTATCCCGGTTCAGGCCATCATTAAATAACTCGGTACAAACCCTAATAGCTCGTTTGTTGTAGGGTTACTTTTTTGTTTCAAGGAAATATATAAATTATTTTTTTTCTTTCAAAAAAGTAAAAGAAGAAGGAAATATAGAAAGTAAAAAAAGCTTATAGAAATCCACACTAGGTCGAGGGTAAGATATAAAGCCATAAAACCAAACTTTAATCACTGGAATTTCCACTGAATTGATTCGGACCGGTGGAGATGCTCCAATGGTCCGAAGCAGTGATCGAACCGGACGCACCAATTCCATTCCCGCACTTAGCCACGGTCCTCAAGCTCTCCACCAGCTCCTCCGTAGTCGCCTCCTGCGCCAGAATCTCCGACAGCTGCTCAGGACTAATCACAAGTTTCACCTTCCACACTCCTCCATTCCTATTACACCTCGGCGTAGATGAGCTCGAGCTCATCTCCAACCCGTCAGAGGACCAACGCTTCTGATGCCCTCGCTGCTGGCAGTGGCTATGGCTGTCGAGCGACATCCTGTAGGGCGTGGCGCAGTGCCTCCTGGTCTGAGTTTCAACTGGTTTCGTAATCGGTTTGTTGATGGGGAGTAGGAAGTAGGAATGGCCGAGACGAAGCTCGTCAGTGTGGAGCAAAGGGTGCGAGATGACGAGGTTGTCGGTGTCCTTGTCTTTGTTGATGTCGGTGAAAAGAGCGTGATTGGGAAACTCGCTGGTGATGCATTCGGCTGTGATAGGTGGGAAGAGCTCCATTACTCCGCCGTTAGCCGTCATGACTTTGATTGTATCCGCTGATGATGATGATCTGTTGAGCTCCCCTGCTCCTCGGAAAACACAGTTCCCCATTAAAATCCTCAAGTAGAAGGAAAGAGAGGAGGAAGACAAAGAAGAAGAGATTTGATGCTCTGGTTTTGGGTTGAGTGGTGAAGTAATCAATGAATCTTCTTGCTCCTGCGTTCCGACAGAAGGATGCTTTGCTTTAGTGTGGTTTTTGGGGATAGTGGGAAGAGGGGCCCACAATGGTGGTGATCAGATCATGTGGACACATTGATGATGATGGTCGGGAGAATTTGGGGAGTTGCTGCTGCAGATCAACAAATAGCCAGGGTCTGTCCAAGCGGTCAACAAATATTCATCATTAATTACTGAGTTTTTTTGTTTTTGTATTATTTATCAACAAATCATATAAGCCCAAAAATGGAATTGAACCATGTTTTTTTATTATATAAATTTTAAATTTCTTAGACACGTGACACTTAATGAAACGATGTAGTTTTAGTCATAATGTAAATTTTGACTTTAAGGGCAAACCAATCAAAATACTTAAACACTTTTGGCTTTAATTCATCGAGAAAAAAAATTATTCGCTGAATATTTAGCTTTATCAATATTTAGGTATAATCATTGAAAATTCAAAAAATACTTATTCAATTTGAAATTTTTTACTGGACAATGTCTATTAACATGGAACACTTAGTGAAAATATGTGGAAACCTTGAAAAAACTAAATATTCAGTGAACATAAAATTAATTTTTGATGAACTAAAGCGAAACTTAATAATCTGAACATATCACAGGACATTTAACTTAATCACTGGACAACAAAACCGAAAATTGGAAAATATCATATTAGCATTGACACCGGTAACAAAGGCAAAGAGGTGGCAACTTGGGATAAGGCCCAAGTTGTTTTCTCCAATTTTTTTTTTAATATTTTAAAGTATGAGGAGCGCTCAAATGAGGCAAGTCAAATAAGAATGAGGCAGTGAGGCACGATCTGAGTCACATATCTAACCCCCCGTGCTTTGTGGGTGCGCCACGTGTCCAAATAGTAAACCCACTACCAACAGTAAAAAACAAAAAGCAAATAGTAAAATCTCACTACCACATCTTTAAATCTCAACCATTAGATCAATATCATCAATGACCAAGATCATGCCTTACTGCCTCATTCTTACAACCTTGCCTCAACCGAGCGCTCCCCTTTAAGGTATAATATATACACTTTTGTTTAATTTTTAGACTTTTGCCCAAGTACTTTGAGGTATGACTTCAAAAACAAAATTTTGCCCAATATAATTTTCAGTCCTGGCTCCGTCCCTGCTTGACACGTAACATGATTTTAAGTGATTTATAATTTTTTTTATTGGAGTTTATAGTTTATATAAAAATATATAGTTTGTATTTGATCTTTTTTGTAAGCCCAATTTGTTACACTATACAAAATTCTAATAACAAAATGCAATATTTTAAAACTGCATAATGTATAATCGAAGGTTATTTTGCATAACTTATTCAGTGTATGCCGACAAAATATATAAATTTAATATGTAAAATAGTCTACTTTCTTTAACTTCAATTTTTTGTTTCATTTTAAAAACTGAATCTTTCAATTCAAGTTTGGATTTGCATTATATGAAGTGGAGCCAAAGTTTTTGGTTGGTTCAGCCGATTGAGTATGTACCTTGCTACTATACAATATAACTTTTTTGCATGTCTGATGCTTTGGCCCATCAAAAGATTTATGTTTTGTTTTGGGTTTCCGATAGTGCACCGGATCAATTTAGAGAGATTGTAAACCGACATTCTTTTGATAGTAAATTGATCAAATTTTGTTTTGAGACAAAATTTTTTTTTTATCAAACATCATAATCAAATTATATTAGGGTCAGGGAAAAAAAATCAGGTACAAAGTTAATTTTTTGGTAAAAAACAAATCATAACCTTTGATATTGTGATTTGGATGGATGAGATTAAATCCTGATTTTTTTGTGCATTTTATTAGTGACGAATTATATGGAAAAGTGACGAACTATGTCGTCTTTCAATTTTCGGCGACGAATTATAGGTCGATTTTGACGAATTTTGTCGTTTATTCTAAAAATTAACTTTATACATGATCTTAACTCTTAGGTCAGAATCAATTTTTAGATTAGAAGTTAGACATTTATTAGGTTCATTGATCGGATAATTTAAACGGTTTATATTAATCAAGTTTTTTATGAAATTAATTAATGATTCAATAAATTTAATGACTCGTAAGGGCATAATTGGAATGAGAAATATATTTTAATCAAATAAACCCACTAATATTGCGCCTGATACGTTTCAGGATTCAAGCCCTAGATTATCGCAATTCAAATTACGAACTCCTTAATAAATTCACGAACATATCTTCTTCATGATTTACTCTCCTCTGCAACTCCACTGTCGACTACAACCCTAGATTTCGCAGCTGTGGTATCTCTCAACGAAACCCTATTTGATATCATTAATTTATCAATTTTCTTATTTATCAAAATCACGTATGTAGAAAACAAAACCATGAACATCATCGAACAAATAACAATGATATCAAAGTATTTGTGCTAAAAAACACGAACATCATGACTTTATCCACAAACATTATTATATTATAGAAAAAAACACAAGCATTAAGGTCTGCTCATATATCCTACAAAAACACAAACATTGAAAACAAAAACACGAACATCATGAACAAACTAACAATGAGATCAAAACAATGGTTCTCAAAATCACTAACATCATGACTTTATCCGCGAAAATTGTTCTATCATGAACAAAAACACAACTCATGTTCGATGAAAATAATGCCAACACCATCTCTTAAACATGCATAGACCTTGTTTTTTCTATATATTGTGCTTAAAACACTTTTGGTGTGGAAGTGGATGCCAGCAATTGCAACAATGAAGATACATAAAGAGAGAGAAAAGAGATCATAAAGGCGATGACGATGATCTCGAAAAATACAATTCTAAAATCATAGGATTTTGTGGATTTAGATCGTGTGAGTAAATTTGCAATTGACTAATATGCTTTCAATTAAGATTAATTGTAATTAAAACATTGGTTTATTTGCTAAATTGAATAACCATAGATGATTTAATCAAACGAATAAGAAAAGTTTTAATTTCTAAGTTTTAAGTTTTGACCAAATTTATAGGTTCTGATATGATCTTGCATATTTCTATTGTATTACTATTGCTTCTAAATTATTTAACGTGATGTGATCCTGCCTTTTTTTCCAATAAAAGAATATATGAGGAAATAGTTAAGTTTTTTTTGTCTTTCATTAAGAGGAAATGGCGGGCCAATGAAATGGCAGATTAATAACATGTTCGATTTTCTTGTATTTAATATGGTCTAATTTATTAATTTTAAAAAAGATGGTGTGTGCTAGGTGGAGCATAAGGGCATATGCACCCGTTGGAGCTTATTATCTCCCTGAGAACTTCCTCACTGAGGAAGTTCTATTACTATTCAGTGAACAGTAACAACATTTCTGCATATTCTGTGCAGCAATGCAATCTTGCGGAGATCTTCCTATTACTATTCATGAATAAAAAATTATTAATTATGTATTTTTTTCCCTCCGATTTGTTCTTTTATGTGAATTATTGATCAAGATTTCAATTGGTTTTTCATAACATCAATTTAACAGGAATTGAAATTACAATAATGCAAAATACATAACTGAATGAAAATAACATTGTAAAAGGAATTGAAAAATACATGAACTAAAAGCTCGGACGGTAACAGTCTGAATAATTTCCAGAAGCATCTTGGTCATTGGTAGGTTCGTCTTCCTCGTACTCTCGAAGGATGGCATCCTTCCTCTTTGAAAAATATTTTTTGGACTTTGGAGTCATCACATCTGTATTCATTTGCATGATCTTCGTTTCTTCCTCCATTTTTGCAAGTTTAAAAGCTTTTTCTTTGAATTTGCGGTCATCCTCCATTTCCCTTTTGTTCAACTCGAAAAATTTCGTTTGATTTTCTGCAATGGTCATCAAAGCCTCGGATGTCATAGGATTTGCTACTTTCTTACCTTTTCTTCTAGCTTCCTTGGCCGCTTTCACTCCAGGCGGCCTAATCGGACTCGTGGAACTTCCAGGATTGCTTTCGGGTGAAGAAAATTCCGGAGTTGGATGTACGTCCCAGGACGGAGTTGGAGGTATGTCAAAGGACGGAGTTGGAGGTACGTCAAGTGTATGCACTTCCTCGACTACCGGACTTGCTTGATATGTGTAAGATGGGGGTGTACTTGCTTCAGTAGTTGCAAATGTTGGATGATTTTGTACTTGTTCCCAACAATCAAAATGTATGAATGTTTTCTTATTTTTGCCCACATAGCGTACTTGTGCTTTCCTTATCTATCAATTAAATATTCAAAATTTAAAATCATAATCAATATATTGTAAAGTAAAAATTACATTTAACAATTTACGCGAATAATTTACCTCATCTTGCAAATTGCATCCCGATTCCTGATTTCTTCTAGCGTACGCAATACAAGAGCCCCAATAAACCAAATTTGGCTTGAGCTTAGCGAAACGTGATTGAAGAGCAGTTTTAGAACGAAAATCGGTCGTCATTATTTCATCCTCTCCCCTTACCCAATTTGAATGGAAATCGGTGTCAACTTTTTCCCACAACTTATCGATTTTTTGTTTAGCGCCGGTAATTGGATCAAGCGATTGACGACAATAAGATATGCAAAGTTGCACATCTTCGGACATACACCAATGGGCAGACATGTTGAGAGATTAATGAGAAAGAAAGATTGTTGTAAGAATTTTTGGTGTGAATTGTTGTTGGAATGAATGATGTATTTATAGGAAAATTGTTGAACAATTTTTTTCAAAATTGTTGCCGTTGGTGAAAATGCAGCCGTTGGAATGTAGCCGTTGTTGAAATCATACCGTTAAGATTTTTTTTTTTAAAGATCAGTACACATCGCGTCCGGCTTCAACGTTAATACCCGCGTTCGCTTCAGACATTATTCTTAATGTCTGAAGGGAACGCGATAATAACGTTTACTGCGATCGCGCAAAACTTCCCCAACGCGTTCGCTTCAGACATTATGCCTTCGCCGCGCCCGCTGTAGACATTAGTTTCTAATGTCAAGGTCGAACGCGACCTAATGTAGCTTCCGAACGCGCGCCGAATTCGTCACTGTTCATCATCTTCCCAGATCGATCGATTGATCGATCGATTGCTTAATTTCTCTTCCATTGTTGTCGAAAATCATCACAAATGAGTTTTCAATGTTCAATTTAATCCATTTTGTTCAATTGTTCAATTATTCACGCGAGCCACGCGCCACATCCACTCGCGGAGATCGTCCGCTCGCACGATCTCGCGGAGATTTTCTGGGAGGACGACCTCGTCCAGACTTCCTCGCCCAGCACGCCATCTCCGCAAGGTTGCCTCGCTGCACGAGAATTCCGTTCGAGAACGATCCCAAATCCTCGCGGAGATCGCCTCGCTGCATATGCCCTAAGCATGCGAACGGTGAAGAATGTGTACATGTTCTCTTATTACTTTGGATTCTGAAAATCTAATTTCATAATGTTAAAGATAAACTTTTAGTAAAAAGTACATGTATGCCACAGCCCACAAGAGAAGAGAGTGTGACTTTTATTGCCCTAATGGTGGAGGGACGGCTAAAAGTACAATGAGTAAATAAATGTTCAGGCTTCCATCATTTACTTGTAGTGGGACTAAAACATTCTTTACTAGGTAGGGTATAAAGGCTAGTGAGGGCTTAACCGTTGGATCATGAGTTAAAGACCAAGCAGTGCGCTAGTATGGATTGAACCATGGGAACGGACCGGAGTCTTCGGGGTCTCCAAATAGTTCGAATGACTTAGAAGTTTGTCGGTTCGTGGGGTTAATGATTGGTCTGATTCGACGTTTGGCTCTTTTTAAAGTTGAGCCCTCCGCTTTATTATGAAGTCCGGTTCGATTCGAAACTCCGACTCAAATTTCGACCCTATCAAAATCGAGTTTTTTTAAAAACTGACCCAAATGAGTTTCGGGATTTCAAAACTGACCCATGCGAGTTTCACATTTCAAAATTGACTCATTTTTAATGAAACCGGATTCCCAGGATCCGATTTTCTGTGTTTTTCAAAATACCCGGTCCGGTGTTATGTGCGCGTTCGAATGAGAGAACTCCACGTGTTGAGTTTGCACAGAAAACCGGATCCTGGGGATCCGATTTCATTAAAAATGGGTCAGTTTTAAAATGTGAAACTCGCGTGGGTCAGTTTTGAAATCTCGAAACTCATTTGGGTCAGTTTTAAAAAAAACTCACCAAAAGCCTATATCCCGATCTCCCATGGTAGCGGAATTTTAATATATATTAAAATGTTTGATAAGGAGAATGAAATTAAATATGTTAGCTATAAATCTCTAACAATTCGACATGTGACGCTCACAACTAATTATATTTTGGGGTGCTTTTTATAAATAAAAAAATAAAATGGACTAATATAAGAATATAGAGCATGTCCACTTGAACCGAAACTTAACTGAACTTAACTATAATTGAACTGAAATTAACTGAACTTGACTGAAAGTAACTGAAACTAACTTAACTGAAACTTTACGTAACTTAACTTTGACATCAACCAGAAAATATATAAGTATATTATTTATTGATGGTGATGATGATGATGATGTATTAAACCACTTTTAAGAATGGGTGTGGTTGGGTGATTGGGATGATGTATTTAATAATGAGTGTGGTTAATATTTGAATGTTTTAGTTGAGAAGATTACTACCGACATGATGGGTGTGGTTGAGAAGGTGTATCATTAAACCATTTTTATTACGGGGTGTGGTTGGGTTGGTTGTGAAGATAGTTGATGAAACCATTTATTGGGAACAATGTGTTGAAGGGTATAAAGACAGATGAGCAGCAATGTTGAATTCAAAAAACAAGTCCGACCGACATACTAAATCACAAATCGACGAATTTCCTCTCGTTTCTCAGGTACAAACCATAACTCACAAAACAGTTGTGTTATTCCGATTTGGGAGGTATGTGACCAGGAACAAGCTGTCAGTAGGGCTGCAAACGAGTCAGTACACTCGTGAATAAACTCGGTCAAAGCTCGACTCGAAATTAAACGAGTCGAGCACGAGAATAAATTTCCAGCTCATTTATTAAACGAGCCGAGTACGAACAAGGTAGAACTCGACTCGTATATACTCGTGAACAACTCGATTAAGTACTCGATCAGCTACTCGATTATTCCATATGAATCACGGTATTACAATTGTAATTTCAAGTGGAATGTAGTAGGCAGAAGCCAATAAACTCCCTTAAAGATTCATCGGATTGGAGTAGATTAGATTTTGAATGTAGAGTGTTCCTCTATATATGCCCGTTCATCTTATTAGTTTTGTAATGAACGTCTGATGTGGGACAAAAGCAAATATTATAAAGAATCATCGAAGAAGTCAAAAAGCAAGTGAAGTCCCAATGTCCCACATCGATCCATGTACAAGTCCTTGGTTCACAAATGATTATAAAAGGAGGAGTAAGCATATCCATCTGCAACACCAGTAGGGATACTCTGGGCTGGACTTATCTTGGGCTTTGTGGTCCTTGTGTCGCCTTTTTGGATTCCTGTGTAAAAATGCTTTACATTTTCCCATGCAAACGAGCTTTAAAATCGAGCAATTTGTATCGGTACATGTATTTCGAGTTTAAGATTCGAGTACGAGTATCATGAAAAATTTCCGAGTTGAGTTCGAACAAGATTTTCGAAGCTCGTTGAGTTTCGAGTCGAGTTCGAGTTTGGTATATATTTACTCGAGTCGAGTTCGAGCAGCTTACTACTCGGTTTGCAGCCCTAGCTATCAGACACAGATCTTTGTGGTCCAGTATTTTCAGTAGCATAGGAACCACCATTAATATTAAAAATGCTTATCTAAAGTAAATACATATTTGTAATTCCTATGAACCATCATTTGATAATTTGCATTAAATGTGTGGTAAGAAATATATTAAAATACAATAAAAATAGAAATTATAATTGATCATTCAATGAAAATGGAAATACAGTTAAAAACAATCAAAATAGAAATACAATTAAAACAATCAAAATGATAATACGGATGACCCAATTACAAATTGGTTCATTGTAACAATCAAAATTATATATTGGATGTGAGGGTATAAACGTTCAAAAAATAATGCCGTTAATAGAAGATTAGATATTTAATGCTTCACACGAGTGTTGGGAACAAACTAAAGATCCGAAGGCGTTCAGAAGGTCGAACTCAAAGTTCTTGCGTAGCTAACTCAAAGTTCTACAACTCTCTAGTTCACACAAAGAGAAGACCAAGTCGTTCAGAAGGTCGAAACACGGGTCGAAGTCTGAAATACTGTTATCTGTTCAAGCAACTCTACGAGGTAGTGTTCCAACTGAACTTAGGACACAGCTGGGACAACACTAAGACAGTATGCGCAGACGAGACACAATGTAATTCTCAGTTTGGCAACAGCCTACTCTGGGGGGCTTCCCACGCCCTAAAGGGATGCAAATCTTTATTGAATAGTATAGAGCTACACGTGGACTTACTTTACAATCTCCCGAATGTATATGCCTAGCCTCTATCACTATATCACCCAGATTTGTGATCTCGGCTCCCCCTCGATCCCCTTCGTCCGAAACTCCCTTCTGAACGTACTCGATCTTCTCCCGAAGCTCGGTTGCTTTCTCCCGAAAGCCAGGAATGGTCTTCTGTGTGTGCAGCGGTTAGTTCAACACGAACAGTCTGATCAGCACACTGAACAGACTGTTTCAGCGCCGGTGATTTTCCAGTGGGGAAAAACTCAGACGGCCGTCGCTCATCTTCTCCAATCTCACGAATGCTCTCGTGTGTTATTCTCTCAGAAAGCGATGCTCGATATGGACTCCCTAGCCCTCTATTTATATGCATGGGCGGATCCAAATCGTCCCTAGAAAATCTGTCATATATTTAGGAAATATTTCTAAGTATTTGCTAGATATTTCCATTCCAATCTTTAAGAAGATTTCGATCTTCCTTCTTTGCCAAGTCATTCCAAATCTTCTTCTGGATGTTGTGAGAATATTTATTTGAATATTTGATCTTCTATTTTGTCGCTGGCCGACTTCACCGAACAGATCTTCGATCTTTAGAAACTTCCGATTTAGGACACATCCTTGCGTCAGGTCCGGGCTGTACTTCTGTTCCAGGATTTGGTTGAACTCTCCTTGAACTCATGCTTGACATCTCTAAACTCGTTTTGCCAAAACCATGCCATTCATAGGAACATCAATCTCCCCTTTGGCATTTTTGGCAAAACCAAATCCTCTAGACTGTCTAGACTTTAGAGATACTTGAGGGAACAAAAACAGCCACCTCAAATTAGTCCCCCTTTTTGCCACAAATTAGCAAGGGGTCCAATCATAGTTCAAGCAGAAAGATAAAAGGTACCAGAACAAGTACCAGAACGAGAAATTTTTTTTGTCATTGTTCAGAGTGTTCAAAGCATGGACCTTTATGTAGAAGAGATCCCAATGGAGTCATCATCCTCTGCTGCATCGGCATCTTCCTCATCATCGCTGGGATATCTCAGTGCACGAGTCAAGCTGTTGATGCGCTTCTTCTGCTCAAGTTCCACCGCGAGGTAAGTGTCCAGCTGCTTCAGTAGTTGTTCCCTCTCAGTATGAGACAACTTTAGGCCAGCAGCTGATCCTCTCATTGACGAATTTGGAAGGTCCTTCCTTTTCTGTCTCGGGGCCTGAAGGTCATTCACATGACGCCCTTTGTATAGTTTATGATCCACTGTAAACTTTAGCGGGGCTTTGGAGAGACTATCCTGCAGCGTCTTCAAATCTGGATTCTTGTATATAATAAGCTCACAGATAAGGGAAGGAAAACCAATCTGATGCAGGATACGGCTGGAAGTAGCATGTTCAGCTATCTAGTGGAACATGATTTTCCCCATATTAAAATGCATCTTGTTCCCAATTTGATACATCAGTTGACCCATCTCCTTGCTGACTGAAGAGCGGTGTGACGTCGGTTTCCAGTTGAAAATAGCAAGGAAAAAGAGCATACAGTAGAACGTGGTCAGATCTGCAACCGGAATGGCAGTCTCTCCCATGAAGGGATACGAACCGGCAGTAATGCAATTGGCAATCTTGTCATAGTCTGGTTCCTCCTCGTCCACTGCTGGGTCATCCATGGAAAAATAGATGTTGATGAGATCAGGATCCAACTCGACCCTCTTTCCTCGAACATGGACCACCCCATAATCCTTGTCCCCAATAACTCCAAACTGAGTGGGCAAGTTGGCTATAGCCTCTCTTACCAGCTGTTCGTTGTATGGTTTACACTTTGATAAGGACCAGTACAGACTTGTCTCCTTCAGAACATGAACCACTTCTTTTCCCTTGTAGCGCTTCTCATCAAGGAGCTTCTCAGGGATTATTTTCCTCTTCTGTACTGCCTTCCATCTTTTTGAGGCATCCTTACTTGCGAACCATATACCACCTTTTGTGATCCCAGTTGGAACCTCTGCTGATACAGGGGATGGAGTTTCACGCTTTCTCTTCTTGACTCCACTTGCTCCCCCTGCGACGTGATCTTCTTCAGCTTGTCCAGCGCAATCTTTGCTTACTAGTTCTTGAATAATAACTTTCTTCTTCCCTTTGTATTTCTCAACCTTCTTTATTTCGGACAATAAAATAGAGTCTTGTTCATCAGATGGCTTAGCCTGAGTTTGAGCAGCCTCAGCCATTTCTACGTCTTGCTCATCGTCCTGTTGAATTACTGGTTCAACACGGGCTTGTGCACCAACTAGCTCTCCAGCACTCGCATGCTCTGGAACTGACCTTTCTTTAGCATCTGCTTCCCTAGATTCAGTACCTTTTTCAGGCTCGTTGTCATCCTTTTCAAGAGACCCTTCATTCTGCAGTGTAGAGACCACTTTATCAATCTCCTTATATATGCCATTGAGCTCGCCGTCCTTCTCAGATGGATCAGACATAACGTCGTCTTGCTTTTCTCGCTGCTTATCAACTAGTCCTTCTGCCTTTTCTAATGATCCTTCGTCAGTCTCTTCATCAAGAACTAGTTTTCTCTTGCCCGTACCTTCCACAAGCCGTTCATTCTCAGATTCTGATGTAGATTTCATCCATTCTCTGATGGCACTCATTTTTGCACATACTTTCGTGGAGAAAATCTTCTTTTAACCACTAGTTTTCTTCACAGACCCCCCGTTTGTAACACAAATCTGGTCGCATGCAGTTTGTCTTTTAGCCCAGTCTGCTTCCCCGCACTGTTGAACTCGCCCAGACTTGGTACTACATCTTTCAACACTTCAACAATGTTTACCGTAGTCTCAGGCCTACTGGCTACATTCTCAACCAACTCACCATCCACAACTGTTTCTCCTATATCACTCTTCTTATTTTTCTCATTCACTACTTCCATATATAAAGGAACAGAACTCTGAGTTTTAGGACCAGAGATTACCTCAGTTTGTGGCAGGTCAGTGACGTGTGGTATTTTGTTAAGAGCTTGGAAATTTTGTATCATGTTCAGATTGTCTTGGGAAACCTTGGCTTGGTAATCTTGAAGCATGGCTAGCATTTTCATGTCGGAGAATCCATCATTAGGTTGAGGAATTGGAGGATATTGGTGGGAGGAGTCTTTTTCGAATGAACATTGGCTATCATCCCAATTTGGAGAGTAGGAATGTGTTGGATAGCCATGATCTTCCCAATAAACATTTTGTTGCTCCTCCTCTTGGATATATTCTCCATAGTACGAGACTTGTTGGTTGTATGAATACATCCTCGCAAAACAAAAAGAACAAAAGTTAGTAAAGGATATAAGTAGAGAATATACAAAAGAAAGGAGAAAATATTTACAAGATTAGTCTAGATATCCACACAACCTAGGCTAATGACAAGTTAATGCGTTGCTCCCCGGCAACGGCGCCATTTTGACGTGTGGTATTTTGTATGTCAAAAACAATTTATAAGATCGGTAAGTACCGAGTCGTCCAAGGGAGCAATTGTAAACTTATGCACTATGTAAGGTTATGCTTCTATTTATCCTAGTCTGAATTGAGTGTTTTGTTTTGGTTTTAAAAGATAATCAATCTCAAAATGCAAGAAAGTAAGATAAGGTTTCAACGAACTTCGAGAAGTATTTCAGGGAACTACTTCACTTACCCAACATTTGAATCGAGTTTATTAACTAGCATGCAAGGATTTGCTTATATTGATTGGAAAATAGCCGCACAATCCAAGTAAGAACCTCACCCTTTCGGCGCTATTGGTTTGAATCAAGTAACTCGCTGATGTTTACCAACTCTCGTTGCGTAAACATGGGGAGTCCTTGTCTTAAAACTAGCCTTTCCCGCTATAAACTTGGGCTACTCTCGTAGTCACCAAGTTTATAACATGTATTTTACTTAATAGTCGGACATTTAGCCTCACCCTTTCGGCGCTATTGGCTTAACGTCTCAAAGCAATTCACTTAGGCATTTTCTCAAACACCTAGTGTGCATCGCTGGGTTTTAAGCGCTAAGTAAAATACAAACCATGCAGAACAATCCAAATCATGCAAAATTAATTTACTAAACAATTCATAGTCGAATAAGATTAGTAGGACCCCAAAATATGGGTCACTACTCACTATCCATCGTCATGGAAATATAAATCATATTTTGTTCGAAACAAAAACTATAAAGAGAAAAAGGAATGACTACACCCTTCAAGTTGATGTCGATAATTCCTTTAAGCTCAATCTTTGATCCGATCAAATCCTCGCGTTTTCGTGCCCCCTTCTCTCTTCTTCGTCGTCTCCAAGGGCGTGGAAAATATGTGCGTGAGTCTGAGTGTTCAGGTGTTGTAGCTGCTCTTCTCTTTGTTTAATTTTGCTATTTTTTCATTTTCCCCAAAAACATAGCCCAAATTCCGTTTTTGGCCCATTTGGCCCTTCAGGCATGTGTCGCTTGTGTCAGCTAATAGGTGACACGGTTGGATCCAGAGAAGATGCAGTGTCACCTATTGTTGGCAGATGGTGACACGGATGCGTTCTGCACAGTAGACTTCAGATCACGTTTTGACGTCTTTAACGACTGAATCAGCTCTTGGTCCAAACTACAAAGTTGTAGGTCTTTATCTCAGCTTTCCAACAAGCCAAAGATCAATGTATTTGGGCACCGTATGAGCTCTAAGCGTGCGCGGCAAGTAGGGATGTCAATCCGCCTCTTTTTGCACTGTTTTCGCTCAAATTCCCACAAAACACTTTGTTTCGCCCTGAATTCGTTTTTCACCTAAAAAGCATCAAAACAAAGAGTGAGAGCTTATAAGAATAAAGAAAATGATCAAAAATCGACTAAATGTGAAGCATAACTATAGTCAAGATTTATGCTCATCATTTAGTCGTTGATAGACTTTGCCCCTTTGATGGTGAACTAGCATTGTTAGGCTTAGGACTCCCCCCCTGATGTCTTTGAAGGCACATCCTTCTTCTTTGCAGCAGTTCCCTTCTCTTTCTTTTTCTCCACATCGATCTTAGGGTTTACAGGAACATGTGCTTTAGCCGCTTCTTCAGCAACAGTTGTTATTGGAGTTTCGCTGGCTAAAGTTTTCGCCTTTTTCTCCTTTGGCATCTTCGTTTTCTCCGGCTTCGTGATTTGGGATTTTTCTGCTAACGCTTTAGACGATGCCTTTTCTGTCCCTTTTGGTTCCGGTGGTGTCTTGACTGCATTCTTGGCAGTTTTTCTTGTGTTCACCATGGTTGCCGATATGCTGATGACTTGAGAGATTTCGAAGGAATTTTTGCTTCTAGGGTTTCGGAAGCTTGTGTGAGACCTGTAACAGAAGAGTGATTTGATTTTCAAAAATACGGACTGCTCACTCTCCCAAAACCGACTTGAAAATATTTGCTTGAGATATTTTGTCCTCTCTCCTCATAAACGGCTCGAAAATACCTCTGAAAAGATTTTGAATAAAAAAGATACCTTCTAGAAATACACCATCTGTTCCAGCTTCTTCCTTTGTTTGGTTAGCTCAACTGATTTTGTGGAGTTCTGCTCTTGACTGACCACTGCCTGGAACAATTAGTTATTGACAACACATTGACCCAATGAGGATCTAAGTGTCTCAAACTGAGTAGCATCTAATGGCTTGATGAAGATATCAGCAAGTTGTTTGTCATTTGTTACATGCTTCAGGGTAACCACTTTTTGTTCCACCAACTCTCTGATGAAGTGATGTCTGATATCTATGTGATTCATCAGGGGTGCTGTACTGGGTTTTTGGATATGTTGATCGCGCTCATGTTGTCACAGTACAAGGTCATCTCCTCCTGTTCCACTCCGTATTCAGACAGCATTTGCTTCATCCATAGTAGTTGAGTGCAGCAACTTCCTGCAGCTATATACTCCGCTTCGGCTGTAGAGAGCGAGATGCTATATTGCTTTTTACTGAACCAAGAAACCAAGTTATTTCCCAAGAAAAAACAACCTTCAGAAGTACTCTTCCGATCTTCAGCGTTTCCTGCCCAGTCAGCGTCGTAGTAACCAAACAGGTAGGGGTTGGTGTCCTTGGTGTACCAGATCCCAAAATCAGCAGTTCCACAGACATACTTTATAATTCTTTTCACCTGCATTAGATGACTCTCTTTCGGATTTGCCTGGTACCTTGCACATACTCCTACCGCATAGGCTATATCTGGTCTGCTGGCAGTTAAGTATTGGAGGCTCCCAATCATACTCCTGTACAGTGTCTGGTCGACCTATGTTCCAGCATCGTCTTTAGTAATCTTCAAGTGTGTCGCAGCTGGTGTCCTCTTGTGGCTCGCCTTCTCAAGATCAAATTTCTTGATCAAATTTTTGGCATACTTGCTTTGAGAGATGAAGATGCAATCCTCCTTCTGTATCACCTGGAGTCCAAGGAAGTAGTTCATCTCTCCAACCATGCTCATTTTGAACTCTTTCTGCATTTGTTCCACAAACTGATCCACCAACTTTTTTGTGTTGGACCCAAACACAATATCGTCAACATAGATTTGTGCGATAATAAAATCTAACCTCGTGTGTTTCACGAACAGGGTCTTATCCACTCCCCCCTCGCACATATCCATGATCGACGAGAAACACGGTGAGACGCTCATACCATGCTCTGGGAGCCTATTTGAGACCATACAACGCCTTCTTCAGTCGGTAAACATGAGCAGGGTGATGTGGGTCCTCAAATCCTTTTGGCTGAGCAACATAAACTTCCTCATTCAGAAAGTCATTCAGGAACGCGCTCTTTACATCCATCTGGAATAGGCGAAACTTCAAGTGACAGGCCAGTGCGAGAAGTAGGCGAATGGCTTCAAGACGTGCGACAGGAGCAAAGGTTTTATCAAAGTCGATGCCCTCTATCTGAGAGTAGCCTTGTGCCACTAGGCGTGCCTAGTTTCTTGTGATGTTCCCTGTGGCGTCAGACTTGTTCCTGAAAATCCATTTTGTTTCGATGACGTTCACATCATCAAGTCTCGGAACTAAGTCCCATACATCATTGCGAGCAAATTCTTGCAGCTCTTCCTGCATAGCCAGAACCCAATACTCATCGACCAGTGCTTCCTTAATGTTCTTCGGCTCAATAGTGGACAGAAAACATGAGCATGCAACAAGCTCTCTGAAATTGATCTCCTTGCCGCGAGTCCTCATACCTTCACTCGGTTCACCAATGACTTTAGTAATTGGGTGGTTCTTGGTGACTCGACGGGAAGGCTGTAGATTAATAATATCCTCTTGTGAACTGGAGGGTCCGCTGGGGTCTTCAGCGTCATCAGAGGAGGAGTCCGAGGTGTGATTGTCCCCCGCTTGCACTCCTCCTGGACCATCATCTCCAGCCAACTGAGATGAAGAAGGCGTATCACTAACTGGTCCACCATCACGGACATCATCGTCTGAGACAGATTTCTCAAACACATCATCCTTCACCTTGACATTGACTGATTCCATGACGGATCCTGTACGCTTGTTGAACACCCGGTATGCTCGACTGTTGGTGGAGTATCCTAGAAAGAATCCCTCATCACTCTTCGGATCCAGCTTCTGTCTGTACTCTCTATCATTCAAGATATAACACACACTACCAAAGATGTGGAAGTATTTCACAGTCGGATTCTTTCCCTTCCAAAGTTCATAACAGGTCATCTCTGTTACAGTGCGTACTGTAACACGATTGATGATGTGACATGCCGTATTCATAGCTTTTGACCCGATCTTAAGAGGTATCTTCTTGGCGTGTAGCATCACATGAGCCATCTCATGAATTGTGCGATTCTTGCGTTCTACTACACCATTCTGCTGGGGTGTGATAGCTAACGCAAACTGGTGCGCTATGCCATGTTCTGCACAGTAAGTAGCCATAGTGTTGTTCTTAAATTCCATACCGTGATGACTCCGGATGGCCACTATGTGTTCTCCATAGTCCTCTCTCTCTCTGAAGCAGGGTAGCTAGTTCAATGAATTGTTAGGCGGTTGTCTCGAAGAAATCTAGTCCATGTAAATCGGGTGTAGTCGTCCACACATACTAGAACATACTTCTTGCCACCGTAGCTCTCAACCTGCATTGGACCCATCAGATCCATATTTACCAGTTCCAGAGGTCTGCTGGTGCTAATCTGCGAGGTTTTTGGATGCGAGGCTTTCGTCTGCTTACCAATCTGACACTCTCCACACTCTCCATCTACACCACCTTTCACGGTGGGCATTCCTCGGATGAGTCCAGCTGTAGAGATCTTCTTTAGGGTTTTGAGATTCAGATGTCCCAGTCTTTTATGCCACAACGTCATCTCATCTGTTTGACTGGTCAGGCATGTCGACGCGGCAAGTGTTTCACCAGATCCTATAAGTTAACAGTTGTTGGATGCCCTGCTACCTTTCATCAGTGTACCTCCTTTCTTATCCAGAACTTGACATGAATCGTGAGTGAATTGCACATGGTATCCGCCATCACACAGTTGACTAATACTGATCAGGTTCACCTTCAGTCCTTCAACCAGGAGGGTATCCTTGAGCACAGGGAGATCCGGAACCTTCAATGTCCCACAGCCGATCACCTGGCCCTTTCCTCCGTCGCCAAATGTGACAAACTGTCGTTTCGTAACAGGTCTAATATGTGTAAGATACTTAAGGTTACCTGTCATGTGAGCTGAGCATCCACTGTCGAAGTACCATCTATCTTTCTCCATGTGACTTGACGAACTGAAAGCGACCATGCACACGTTCTCGCTTGTTTTTGGTACCCAGACTTGTCGTGTTCGAGGTTTAGTCCTGAACTCCATAGCCTTCCGTTCAGCAAGAAATAGAAGACACTTTGGTTTGATGTGTCCAATCTGGTAACAGTACCAGCATGTGCGAGTGTCTCTCGTCTGTTCTGAGTGAGGTCTGGTGTGAGCATTACGAGCCTTTCTTTGATTCACTGGGGTCTTTTCATGATTCTGTGTCACCTTCTGTCTAGGTGCATGTACCACCACTGGTTTGGCCTTAACAAAAGTTGTTCCTTTCGAGCTGCCTTCTTCCATGAACCCATGTCCTCGGTGTCCAGACTCCATTCTTTGAGACTTGAGAATATCGTTCAGATTTTTCTATCCGAAGTTTAACATCTTTACTGATCTCTTGAACTGACTGAGCTCCTTCATAGTGGCTGCATGTTCCAGTCTCTCTGACTCTCCTTGGAGTTCTAGTGATTCAACTCTGGTCAGGAGAAAAACTTCTTTACGACTTAGATCCACTATCGTTTTCCTCAGATCTGCCATGCCTTTAGGGTGCATGTCTCTGTCTTTCTCCATCTCAACTTTCAGCGAAGAAACGGTACCCAGAAGTTCAGTTTTCTGTGCAAGTAGGGACAACCTTTCCTGTTTCATCTCAGCCATTTGAGTTTTTAGTAAAGTAATCTCACCTTGGAGTTCTACCTTCTATGTAACCAGAATCTCGACTTCCTGCCACATCTTGTCCTTTTCTTCAGTCACACTGGAGACTGTTTCGGTAAGCTTCTTGTTAGATTGATCACCATCAACCACTTCTCGTATAGCTCTTTGTAAGTGTCGGCCAAAGTCTCCTGAGTGAGTTCTTCATCATCACTGTCTGAGGTGTTGTCAGCTGGCTGTTTGGTCAGAGGACAAGAGTACTTGCTCTCACTGGATTCACGGTAGTCTTCAATGGTGGCAACAAATGCAACGAAATTAGTAGTTTCATCATCGTCCTCCTCGTCATCAGACTCGTTGTCACTCAGATTAGCAGTCATTGCCTTTTTCTTCTTGAGAGTGTTGGCACATTCTGCTTGAATGTGACCGAAGCCTCTACATTCTCGACACTGTATGTCTTTCCCTTTTTCAGTAGAGAACTCCTGCCTATTTTCACTTGTCCTGGTCTTCCCTTTTTTCCAGTTACGAAAGTTACTCGAGGATGATTGACCTTGCTCAGGACCACGTCTGTTGATCTTTCGTACCATTCTGCCAAAGTTCTGAGCCATCATTGCCAGTTGTTCAGTGGACCAGCCGGACTCAAACATGTCTTCAGACACTTCTGCTTTTAGTGCAATTCCTTTCCCATCTTTGGGATGGACATCTTGTTGTTGATTCATCTCGTAAGTTCTGAGTGAACCCATGAGATCGTCCAGCTTCAGTTTGGAAATATCATGCATCTCTTCAATAGTAGTAACTTTCATGGCGAACCTTGGAGGGAGCGATCTCAAAACTTTGCTAGCCATTCTTTCTCCATTAATCGGTTTTCCCAGTGCTGCAGCCTCGTTGGACAGGTCTAGAACTCTTGCATTGAACTCAGGAATGGTTTCATTGTCCTTCATATTCATGTCCTCGAACTTTGTTGTTACTATCTGCATTCGAGAGTTCCGAACCTTGTCTATACCTTCATAAGCTGTTTTGAGGATATCCCATGCTTCCTTAGCGATTTCACAATTAGCAATCAGCTTGAACACGTTCTCGTCCACTCCAGAGAAGATTGCATTCATGACCTTTGAGTTTCCAACAACTGCCTTTTCATCGTCATCAGTCCACAGAGCTTCTGGTTTTGGAACGACTTCGCCTACAAGGTTTTCCATCATGGGTTGTGTCCATCCAACAATACAGTCTTCCAAGCCTTTTCATCGAGAGATTTTAGGAAAGCTTTCATCTTGGACTTCCAGTAGCCATAGTTTGGTCCCTCAAGTAACGGGGGTCGAGATGTGCTTTGTCCTTCCTTCAGACTCATCTTGAACAGATCTAGGATCACACTCAGTATGTCGAGTGTCTGCTCTGATACCAATTGAAATACTGTTATCTGTTCAAGCAACTCTACGAGGTAGTATTCCAACTGAACTTAGAACACAGCTGGGACAGCACTAAGACAGTATGCGTAGACGAGACATAATGTAATTCTCAGTTCGGCAACAGCCTACTCTGGGGGGCTTCCCACACCCTAAAGGGATGCAAATCTTTATTGAATAGTATAGAGCTACACGTGGACTTACTTTACAATCTCTCGAATGTATATGCCTAGCCTCTATCACAATATCACCCAAATTTGTGATCTCGGCTCCCCCTCGATTCCCTTCGTCCGAAACTCCCTTCGGAATGTACTCGATCTTCTCTCGAAGCTCGGTTGCTTTCTCCCGAAAGCCAGCAATGGTCTTCTGTGTGTGTAGCGGTTAGTTCAACATGAGACTTCTCCCAGATTTCTTGCACAACTTCAGCAGATTATGACAGACTGTGCTTTCTCTAGGTTAAGCGCGACCAAACTGCACAGTTTGTGGTGCCAAATGACGATGAATATCTTGTTTTTTTACTTCATTCCTTCCTTGTGCTCATTCTTCTTTCGCTTAATTAAATCTGACATAAAACACCAAGAAATTGATTAGAAGGCATAAAATGTTCTGGAAACGAGAGCAATTCTATAAGGAATGGAATAGAAAATCGGTCGAAATATCGACCGATCAACACTCCACACTTAGAACTTGTTCGTCCCGAATAAGTATAAAGCATAAGACAAGCCATTCAAATCATGTACACACTCGAAATTTATGCAATTTATTGAAAGGTAAATATGAAACTTCAACTAACTCACTTTCGTAGGAATCACGAATGCATTTAGCACATGCATCAAGCCTTTAAACCTCTAGGCTGCCCCACAGGACGAGTTGTAGTCTCGTGAGAGTTTTCAGAAAAGGGAATACTCACAAATCCCAAATGCAACTAGCTATGTGCATGAACAAGATAGTTCCTCATTTATCTAGGCAATACGCAACGAACACCCCATGCACATCAACTAAAATAGTAGTCAAAGACTAACTCCTTTTCAAAAGAATTTCGAACCACCAATGACTTTACAAGATGCACATTCAAAGACAATCAACATTAGAGTTATCAAATGGCTAACCTAGCAATTCATTCAACCTTTATGCAAGATTCTCGAAACATGAACATTAGAAACACAAAATGCGTGCCAATCGCGCGCCTATGCTATCAAGAAGGATAGTCCACGGGCTAACGATACAAAACTCATTTCCAAGTTTTAGGAGCTAAGTCCATAACCCTTAAGGAAAGAGGAGTTTGACACTTCATTTTCAAAACTATCTCGAACCAAGTCATGCTCACGTATACTAGTACAAGGGTCATATCTCTATTCAAATCACAATGCATACACACTAAAAGGAATGATGGAAAGGACATTGTCAAACTTAAGTGTGTGCCTCATTTTTTTTTCTTTCTTTTCCAAGGCATTTTGCCAACGATATGCTTCACGAATTTTTTTTCTTTTGATAGCTTGCCTTATTTTGGCTTGTGCTTGCAAATTTTTTTTGCTTTTTTTTGTAGCTTGCCTTATTTTGGCTTGTGCTTGCATATACACTTAATTTTTTTGTTGGGGTCAATTTTTCACCCAAATTGACTCCACACTTAAGATTTGGCAATGTACTAAGGATATAAATGGTGTGTGCATACAATATGAAAGAATAGAGATCACCTAAGAGCAATGACTAGTTTTTGAAGAGAATAAAAATATTTTCATGCTCGCTAATTCAATGTTCAAGTGATGCAAAAAGGTTGCCTAAATCATTAGATAGACACAAGATAACAACAACATTGACGCCTAAGAATTATGCATTCATAAAATTCAAGGTGATTCTAGATTCAAAATCGAGTCATTAGCAAAGATACTAGATAGTTGAGTAATCGGGTCATGCGAAGGCTTTTGAAATTCGAGTACTCAAATGTAAGCTAGCGCATAAAATGTGCAAGTGCCTAGACATGGATAATTTAAATAGAATGCACTACACACCCAAAGTTGTGCTTCGATTCAGCTATTTCGATTCGAATGTTTGTAAGTATTATTTTTATCGAAGTTCTAATTCTATCAAGTTCAATTCAAAGAGGTATTCCAAGAACCTACTTCACCTAATTGTACACCCAAGTCATGCAACATAAATTGTCATGCGATTCATGCTAAAGACGAATGGAAAAGACTATGCATAAACACAAGTAAGACCAACCTTCGTTGCGCCTAAACTCGTCAACTACGCATATAAGCTATGGTTTGCCTCTCCTTCAAGCCGACAAACCAATCTAAGCTACTTTGATTTTCTACCAACTGTCGTTGTGTAAATAACCAAAATAGTTAGTTATACGAACTAGTCTTCTGTTCCATTGAAACACGAGTTACCTTCGTAAACACCTTATTTCAATGAAGTTCTATCGATTTCCGGTTCTAGACTTCACCCTTTCAGTTTGTTAGTCCTTTACCTTAATGTTAACATAGGCTAAGCATTTCGTCAAACACCTAGCATGCATCAACTTATAACGATATCTCAAATAGAACAACATTCATACATCAACACAAGGAAACATAATTTCATAAACATAAACAACCTATTATTGCATGACATTGAGTTTGTGTACAAATAGGATCCGTAGGACCCCGAAATAGGGTCACTACTCACACATCATTTTCTGGGTTTCCAAGTGAATATGTTTGAGAATAATAAGAGAATACAATAAGAATCGATGAAGAAACAAACTTTCGTCGTGTTCTTCTCCTCTTCTTCCCTTCTTCAAAACCCCTAGATGGTGATCTCCTCCGCCTCTAAGTGTCCCCCTTGATAGAAAATCAGATCCCCCTTCTATTTTTCACGTCTTCTTCTTCAATCATCAAGTTGAGACCCTTTGAATTCTGTTTGGTTGCACAGGTAAATTTGCTTTGCACAGGCAGTTTCTTGCACAACTTCAGCAGATTATGACAGACTGTGCTTTCTCTAGGTTAAGCGCGACCAAACTGCACAGTTTGTGGTGCCAAATGACGATGAATATCTTGTTTTTTTTACTTCATTCCTTCCTTGTGCTCATTCTTCTTTCGCTTAATTAAATCTGACATAAAACACCAAGAAATTGATTAGAAGGCATAAAATGTTCTGGAAACGAGAGCAATTCTATAAGGAATGGAATAGAAAATCGGTCGAAATATCGACCGATCAACACTCCACACTTAGAACTTGTTCGTCCCGAATAAGTATAAAGCATAAGACAAGCCATTCAAATCATGTACACACTCGAAATTTATGCAATTTATTGAAAGGTAAATATGAAACTTCAACTAACTCACTTTCGTAGGAATCACGAATGCATTTAGCACATGCATCAAGCCTTTAAACCTCTAGGCTGCCCCACAGGACGAGTTGTAGTCTCGTGAGAGTTTTCAGAAAAGGGAATACTCACAAATCCCAAATGCAACTAGCTATGTGCATGAACAAGATAGTTCCTCATTTATCTAGGCAATACGCAACGAACACCCCATGCACATCAACTAAAATAGTAGTCAAAGACTAACTCCTTTTCAAAAGAATTTCGAACCACCAATGACTTTACAAGATGCACATTCAAAGACAATCAACATTAGAGTTATCAAATGGCTAACCTAGCAATTCATTCAACCTTTATGCAAGATTCTCGAAACATGAACATTAGAAACACAAAATGCGTGCCAATCGCGCGCCTATGCTATCAAGAAGGATAGTCCACGGGCTAACGATACAAAACTCATTTCCAAGTTTTAGGAGCTAAGTCCATAACCCTTAAGGAAAGAGGAGTTTGACACTTCATTTTCAAAACTATCTCGAACCAAGTCATGCTCACGTATACTAGTACAAGGGTCATATCTCTATTCAAATCACAATGCATACACACTAAAAGGAATGATGGAAAGGACATTGTCAAACTTAAGTGTGTGCCTCATTTTTTTTTCTTTCTTTTCCAAGGCATTTTGCCAACGATATGCTTCACGAATTTTTTTTCTTTTGATAGCTTGCCTTATTTTGGCTTGTGCTTGCAAATTTTTTTTGCTTTTTTTTGTAGCTTGCCTTATTTTGGCTTGTGCTTGCATATACACTTAATTTTTTTGTTGGGGTCAATTTTTCACCCAAATTGACTCCACACTTAAGATTTGGCAATGTACTAAGGATATAAATGGTGTGTGCATACAATATGAAAGAATAGAGATCACCTAAGAGCAATGACTAGTTTTTGAAGAGAATAAAAATATTTTCATGCTCGCTAATTCAATGTTCAAGTGATGCAAAAAGGTTGCCTAAATCATTAGATAGACACAAGATAACAACAACATTGACGCCTAAGAATTATGCATTCATAAAATTCAAGGTGATTCTAGATTCAAAATCGAGTCATTAGCAAAGATACTAGATAGTTGAGTAATCGGGTCATGCGAAGGCTTTTGAAATTCGAGTACTCAAATGTAAGCTAGCGCATAAAATGTGCAAGTGCCTAGACATGGATAATTTAAATAGAATGCACTACACACCCAAAGTTGTGCTTCGATTCAGCTATTTCGATTCGAATGTTTGTAAGTATTATTTTTATCGAAGTTCTAATTCTATCAAGTTCAATTCAAAGAGGTATTCCAAGAACCTACTTCACCTAATTGTACACCCAAGTCATGCAACATAAATTGTCATGCGATTCATGCTAAAGACGAATGGAAAAGACTATGCATAAACACAAGTAAGACCAACCTTCGTTGCGCCTAAACTCGTCAACTACGCATATAAGCTATGGTTTGCCTCTCCTTCAAGCCGACAAACCAATCTAAGCTACTTTGATTTTCTACCAACTGTCGTTGTGTAAATAACCAAAATAGTTAGTTATACGAACTAGTCTTCTGTTCCATTGAAACACGAGTTACCTTCGTAAACACCTTATTTCAATGAAGTTCTATCGATTTCCGGTTCTAGACTTCACCCTTTCAGTTTGTTAGTCCTTTACCTTAATGTTAACATAGGCTAAGCATTTCGTCAAACACCTAGCATGCATCAACTTATAACGATATCTCAAATAGAACAACATTCATACATCAACACAAGGAAACATAATTTCATAAACATAAACAACCTATTATTGCATGACATTGAGTTTGTGTACAAATAGGATCCGTAGGACCCCGAAATAGGGTCACTACTCACACATCATTTTCTGGGTTTCCAAGTGAATATGTTTGAGAATAATAAGAGAATACAATAAGAATCGATGAAGAAACAAACTTTCGTCGTGTTCTTCTCCTCTTCTTCCCTTCTTCAAAACCCCTAGATGGTGATCTCCTCCGCCTCTAAGTGTCCCCCTTGATAGAAAATCAGATCCCCCTTCTATTTTTCACGTCTTCTTCTTCAATCATCAAGTTGAGACCCTTTGAATTCTGTTTGGTTGCACAGGTAAATTTGCTTTGCACAGGCAGTTTCTTGCACAACTTCAGCAGATTATGACAGACTGTGCTTTCTCTAGGTTAAGCGCGACCAAACTGCACAGTTTGTGGTGCCAAATGACGATGAATATCTTGTTTTTTTTACTTCATTCCTTCCTTGTGCTCATTCTTCTTTCGCTTAATTAAATCTGACATAAAACACCAAGAAATTGATTAGAAGGCATAAAATGTTCTGGAAACGAGAGCAATTCTATAAGGAATGGAATAGAAAATCGGTCGAAATATCGACCGATCAACACTCCACACTTAGAACTTGTTCGTCCCGAATAAGTATAAAGCATAAGACAAGCCATTCAAATCATGTACACACTCGAAATTTATGCAATTTATTGAAAGGTAAATATGAAACTTCAACTAACTCACTTTCGTAGGAATCACGAATGCATTTAGCACATGCATCAAGCCTTTAAACCTCTAGGCTGCCCCACAGGACGAGTTGTAGTCTCGTGAGAGTTTTCAGAAAAGGGAATACTCACAAATCCCAAATGCAACTAGCTATGTGCATGAACAAGATAGTTCCTCATTTATCTAGGCAATACGCAACGAACACCCCATGCACATCAACTAAAATAGTAGTCAAAGACTAACTCCTTTTCAAAAGAATTTCGAACCACCAATGACTTTACAAGATGCACATTCAAAGACAATCAACATTAGAGTTATCAAATGGCTAACCTAGCAATTCATTCAACCTTTATGCAAGATTCTCGAAACATGAACATTAGAAACACAAAATGCGTGCCAATCGCGCGCCTATGCTATCAAGAAGGATAGTCCACGGGCTAACGATACAAAACTCATTTCCAAGTTTTAGGAGCTAAGTCCATAACCCTTAAGGAAAGAGGAGTTTGACACTTCATTTTCAAAACTATCTCGAACCAAGTCATGCTCACGTATACTAGTACAAGGGTCATATCTCTATTCAAATCACAATGCATACACACTAAAAGGAATGATGGAAAGGACATTGTCAAACTTAAGTGTGTGCCTCATTTTTTTTTCTTTCTTTTCCAAGGCATTTTGCCAACGATATGCTTCACGAATTTTTTTTCTTTTGATAGCTTGCCTTATTTTGGCTTGTGCTTGCAAATTTTTTTTGCTTTTTTTTGTAGCTTGCCTTATTTTGGCTTGTGCTTGCATATACACTTAATTTTTTTGTTGGGGTCAATTTTTCACCCAAATTGACTCCACACTTAAGATTTGGCAATGTACTAAGGATATAAATGGTGTGTGCATACAATATGAAAGAATAGAGATCACCTAAGAGCAATGACTAGTTTTTGAAGAGAATAAAAATATTTTCATGCTCGCTAATTCAATGTTCAAGTGATGCAAAAAGGTTGCCTAAATCATTAGATAGACACAAGATAACAACAACATTGACGCCTAAGAATTATGCATTCATAAAATTCAAGGTGATTCTAGATTCAAAATCGAGTCATTAGCAAAGATACTAGATAGTTGAGTAATCGGGTCATGCGAAGGCTTTTGAAATTCGAGTACTCAAATGTAAGCTAGCGCATAAAATGTGCAAGTGCCTAGACATGGATAATTTAAATAGAATGCACTACACACCCACTCCACACTTAAAAGAAAGCTTAGTCCCTAAGCGACAAAATTTAGAAATAAAAAGTGCAGTGCAAAGGGCTTCCCTGAATTGTAGCTTTCTTTTATGTCCCTCTTCGGCTTTTCTAAGTATTTATCTCATAGACAAATGATCAATGACTGTCGAAATATCTGCAATGTCTCACAAAGATAAAATGCAGTCAAATAAGTAAAGGTCAAGTGATCCAAGATTTCATAAGAGAATTCTCAAACGTCAAACCAAGTCAAAAGGACAAATCATGACCAAAGTTCAAAACATGCCGAAATATAGAAATCCAAAAGGCCTAACAAATCGAATCCTAGGGACTTCAAGGGAAAAAAAATGAAGCTAGCGATCCTTTAATGGCTGCTCCTTTACTCATCATCTTTGTCAGCATGGTTCTGTTGGGGGGTGTCGGCTTGCGATGCGATGATTTCCAATCTCATGGGACTCGGCATTGCATTTTCTACAGGATCTGCTAGGGCAGTAAAAGCATCAGCGGCACAGCTTGGGAGTTGAGGTAAATCAGCAAGTTGCGCCCCAGCCTGTCGCATTGCAGTAGGTAAGTTTTGGATCCAATTCACCAATTGGTAGTAGCTAGCTTGTGAGGCTTCTAGACTGCGCAACCTTGCTTCTAAATCAGTCGTTGTCTTCTGTTTTCCCTTGCCTCTTTTCCTCTGTTTCTGTCCCGTTTCTCCTCCCTGCGTTGGTTGCTTCGAACACCTCTTTAGCACCCAATCCGGAATCTTAGCCTGGTGAATCCACTTTCTATGATCACCCGAGCGGAACATTCTCATTTTATGAAGAGTTACCCGAGCATAAGTTTCCTGCTGCTTCATCCTTGAAACATCAAATCCACACTCCATAGCAATAGCTGTGATAAATGCCCCTCCTCAAAATCCAGCCTTGTTATCAATCTTGCCCCACGCGTGAAATCTTTCGGTGAGGATTTCTGCTAAATCCAGTTGAACCCCCTTTTGCATAGCTACCAACATATCCATATCCCGGATAGACACTTTGTTACCACCCTCGGCTCGAGAGAATATGCTCATGGAGATGATTCTATGCACATATTTCCATTCTGGGATCTTAATACAGGTTGCTGGCACACTAGAGTAAAACGGACAATCAATTTCAGAAATCTTCTTCCAATGAGTGGTTCTGTCATTATCATTATATTCAGGGAGTATTCCTTGGATGGGAAAGTCAAAGACACGACAAATGTCTTCTTTTGTCCACGTCCATTCTTTATTTCCCAAACTGAATTTCCATAGTAATCCAGCTTCCTTATCAGGTCGAGAAGTGAAAGTGGCCAAGAACTCATGAACCAGGCGCGGCATTGTTGGCCATTTACAATCCCATAAACACGTAAAACCCACCGCAGAGAATAGCTCCCAACACTTATCAGCAATATCGACGGAGTGATGGGACATGGTGTTGTTACACGGAACTAGAGTAGGGCGCACTTTCTTACCACACTCGACCAAAGTTTTGACCTTTGCTGCCACTTCTTTGTTTAACGCGTAAGTGTCCGGGAAGAAGTTTGTTTTCGAATTAGAACCCTTCGTCGCCTTCTTTACTGCCATTTTCTTAACTCGAGGAGCCATGGTTGAAGATCGAGATAGGATTTTGCGATTTAGAGCTTGGGATTTCTAAAGAAGAAGATGTCATGCGTTTAGAAGAAGCGAGGAGCACGTGAGGGTTTTTGTCACAGTTGATTTTATCTTGTTGGGCCAAAAGGTTTTGGGCTGGATTCATAATAAAACTTATTCATATTGAGCTAGGTTTGACTGTGCAAAAACAAATTAGTTCACGACCGTGCACAATCTCAGTGAAAACAATTTAACTGTGCAGAATCTACCTGTGCAAGACCAAATAAGCCACAAGCTTGCACAAGGTCAGACAAAAAATTTTAGTTGTGCAGATTTTTGATTGTGCAAGACTAAATCGGCTACAAGTTTGCACAATCTCAGAGAAAAACATTTAATTGTGCAGATGCTGGTTGTGCAAGATCAAATCGGAGGCAAACTTGCACAACATCAAAGAAATATTGTGTAATCTTTAACCATGGCAGATCAAAATAGAGTCATTCTCGCACAACCTCAGTCAATTTTTTTTAATTGTGCACGTTGTAACCTGAGCGAGCCAAAATATGCACGGTCAAAAACCACCATTTTTCTTCGCCTAATGAACATGCTTAGTCACACGAATGAAAAACAAATTGAAATGATTCTCGAATAACTTACTTCTCGGGTTACTTCCCGTCAAGGCCTAGTTTAATGTCTTGGCGAGACGGAGCTGGGGCCTTCAAATAGAAACACACTTGAGAAGTCCCATGCGGGGATCCCTTCTCAAGCGGACTTTGTATCCAATCAAGCATCAGCCAAGGAATAGTCGAGGCATTCATCTTCTCGAACTTGGGCGTAGTAATGCTTCAAACGCTGACCGTTAACCTTGAAAATTTTTCCTTCTTTATCTAGAAGTTCAACATGTCCATCTTCAAAGGATCGATGGACTTCAAAAGGTCCTGACCAACGAGTTCTCAACTTCCCTGGAAATAACCTCAATCTAGAGTTGAAGAGAAGCACCTTTTCACCTTGCTTAAATTCACGCCGAATAATCTTCTTATCGTGCCACCGTTTAGTCTTTTCCTTGTATATGATTGCACTCTCATAAGCTTCCATTCGTAACTCTTCTAGCTCTTGGAGCTGTAGAATTCTTTTGTCACCGGCCGCTTTTAAATCCATGTTTAGAGCCTTGATTGCCCATAAAGCCTTGTGTTCTAGCTCCACCGGTAAATGACATGGTTTACCGTAGATGAGTCGGTAAGGTCACATGCCAATTGGGGTCTTATAGGCAGTCCTATACGCCCAAAGCGCATCATCAAGCTTTGCTGCCCAGTCTTTCCTAGAGCTCCCCACTGTTTTCTCAAGAATACCTTTAATTTCCCTATTTGAAACTTCGGCTTGTCCATTGGTTTGAGGATGGTAGGGCGTTGCAACTTTATGGTGAACTCCATACTTCTTTAATAAAGCTTCAAAGTGTTTTTCTTTGAAGTGAGATCCACCGTCGCTAATTACTGTTCTAGGAACTCCAAATCTCGGGAATATCACTTTCTTAAAGAGCTTGCTCACCGTTTTTGCATCACATGTGGGAGCTGCCACTGCTTCTACCCATTTTGAGACATAATCCACTGCAATGAGAATAAATTGATTTCCAAAGGAAGATGGGAATGGGCCCATGTAGTCTATTCCCCACACGTCGAATATTTCGACCTCAAGCATACTTTGTTGCGGCATTTCATGCTTTCTGGATATGTTTCCCGTCCTTTGGCATTGATCACATGCCTTGACAAATTCATAAGCATCTTTGAAAAGCGTTGGCCAATAAAACCCACATTGCAGCACTTTTGCCGCTGTCTTTGAGCCACTACCATGACCACCATACTGCGAGGCGTGACAATGAAATAGAATATCTCTCATTTCTTCTTCAGCTACACACGTCCTGTACACCCCATCAGCGCATAATTTATACAAAAATGGTTCATCCCAATAGTACCGTTTAGATTCAAAAATGAATCTCTTCTTCTGATTGTGGCTGAGATCCGACGGTGTGATACCACACACTAGGTAATTGACCGTATCTGCATACCATGGTAGAGCTTCTGATTCAACACTCATCAAATGTTCACCAATGAACGAATCTTCTACCGGTGTTGTTTCCTTGGTGGCAATATTTCCTTGTACAATCCTGGATAGATGATCAGCGACTAGATTCTCAACCCCCTTCTTATCTTTAATTTCAAAGTCGAACTCCTGTAGTAGGAGAACCCATCTTATGAGTCTAGGCTTCGAATCTTTCTTTGCGATCAAATACCTTATCGCTGCGTGATCCGTGTACACAATTGTCTTTGACCCCACCAAATATTGTCTGAACTTGTCGAACGCATACACAATTGCGAGCATTTCTTTCTCAGTAGTTGAATAATTGGCTTGAGCCCCATTGAGGACCTTACTTGCGTAATATATAGCATGAAGCTTTGTATCCACGCGTTGTCCCAAAACTGCTCCTATAGCGTGATCACTCGCATCGCACATGAGCTCAAATGGCAGCTCCCAATTAGGTGGTTGAATGATTGGCGCCGACGTCAAAGCCTCTTTTAATCTGCAAAAAGCGTTAGCACATGCTTCATCAAAAACAAAGTCTACCTCTTGACAAAGAAGATTCGTTAGGGGACGCGCGATCTTTGAAAAATCTTTTATGAAGCGCCGATAGAACCCAGCATGTTCAAGGAAACTCCTCACAGATTTCACATCTTTGGGTGGAGGTAGTTTGACAATGACTTCCACTTTGGCTTTATCCACCTCTACTCCCCTCTTTGACACCAAATGGCCAAGTACAATTCCTTCCTGTACCATAAAATGACACTTCTCCCAATTGAGAACAAGGTTAGTCTCGGTGCATCTATGAAGGACTCGTGATAGATTATCTAAACAATTGTCAAATGAGGACCCATACACTGAAAAATCGTCCATAAAAACCTCCATTATATTTTCAATAAAATCAGAGAAAATAGACATCATGCATCGTTGAAAAGTCCCAGGGGCGTTACACAATCCAAAGGGCATTCGCCGATAGGCATATGTTCCATATGGACATGTAAACGTCGTTTTCTCCTGATCTTGTGGGTGAATGGGAATTTGGAAAAATCCGCTATACCCATCAAGATAACAAAAGTAGTCGTGATTAGCTAATCTCTCCAGCATTTGATCAATGAATGGCAATGGGAAATGATCTTTACGTGTAGCTTTGTTCAATTTCCTGTAATCAATACACATACGCCACCCTGTGACAGTACGTGTAGGAATAAGCTCATTATTCTCATTTTCTACAACGGTCATGCCCCCTTTTTTTGGCACAACATGTATGGGGCTTACCCACTCAGAATCAGCAATCGGGTAAATAATGCCTGCATCAAGCAGTTTTAAAATTTCCTTTTTAACCACATCACTGAGATTTGGATTAAGTCGTCTTGCATGTTCTTTAGAAGGCTTGGCATCATCCTCTAAGTGAATCCTATGCATGCACAAGCTAGGATTAATTCCAGTCAAATCGCCAATCGAGTAACCTATAGCCTTACGGAATTTCCTAAGCACATGCAACAGTTTAGATGTCTCATCTTGATTCAACAAAGCATTGATAATTACTGGAAATGTAGAATTAGAACCCAAAAATTCATACCTTAGACTTGTAGGTAGAGGCTTCAACTCTACCTTACAAGATTCCTCACCTTGCAGGATATCGGGTTCTCCTTCATTGACGTTATCGATTTCAAGTGAATTCACCTCCATGGATGATAGATAGTGGCTTATTGAAACATTCTCAAAATCAAAGGTGGTTAGTGCAAGAGAGTCAATAAAGTCATATGCCTCAACAAAATTACAGTCTTTCACAAGCCTAGGCCCTTTGCATGCGTTATTTAAATTAAACTCGACTTTCTCTCCACTAACGTTCAACACCAATGATCCATGTTTAACATCAATAACAGCCCCTGCGGTAGCTAGGAATGGTCTCCCTAAAATGATCGGTATTTCCTTATCCTCTTCTATGTCAAGAACCACAAAATCAACAGGAATATAGAAATTCCCCACCTTAATGGGTACATCTTCTAAAATTCCCCTAGGGAATCTAGAAGACCGATCCGCTAGGCATAATGAAATGGAAGTGGGAGCAAGTTCTCCTATATCTAGCTTTTGACATAAAGAATAGGGCATAAGTGAAATACTAGCACCGAGATCACACAAAGCATGTTCTATATGAATACCACCGATTGTGCATGGAATTGAAAAACTACCTGGATCCATAAGCTTAGGAGGAAGTGATCTTTGAATCACTACACTACATTCTTCATTCAGCGCTACCGTCTCGTGTTCGTTAATTTTTCTCCTGCGAGTAAGAATATCTTTTAAAAACTTAGTGTAAGACGGAACTTGAGTGATTACCTCTGTAAATGGCAGCGTGATGTACAACTTCCTAAGCATCTCAACGAACTTCCCAAAATGCTTATCCTTCTTTGCTTTCACTAGCCTTTGAGGGAAAGGTACCGGTGGCTTGTAAGGAGGTGGGGCTACATATGGATCCTCGGCTTCCTTACTAACGTTCTCTTGTTCCTTCTCTTTATTTTTATTTGCCACCTCTTCCTCGTTGTCCTCTTCGTCGCAAGCTTGTGACTGCACCACTTGAGTCTTGGGTTGAATCTCTTCCAAGTTTTTCCCACTTCGGAGTGCGATGGCATTACAAAATTCCCTAGGATTTTCGGGTTGAGAAGGAAGCTTGCCTTGTGATCTAGAGGAAGAGCTAGCAGCTTGTTGAGCAACCTGATTTTCCAATAACTTATTTTGAGTAACGAGCTGCTTCATTTGTGATTGTAAGTCTTGGATTAGGGCACGACTTTCTTGCTTATCCTTTTCTTGGTTGGCTAAGATATTTGCAAGCATAGCTTGGATCCCCGATGCTTCGGTTGAGGGTTGAGCCGCTTCGATTGCCCTTGGTTGTTGGTGTTGATACTGATGATTTTGATACTGACTTCTTGGTTGAAATTGTTGGACATTTTGTTGTTGCCTACGTTCAAATCCGGGTGGAGTTTGGTTCTGTGGTTTGTAGGACAGATTTGGATGAGGAGGGGCATTAGGGTTGTACGGAGGATTGTAGGAGTTACCGAGCTTGAAGGTTCGACCTTGATTCCTTTCAATATAGTTAGCTTCCTCAACATATGATCCTTGTCCCCCACTGTCTCCAAAGATCGAACACTCATCTGTTTTGTGAGTACTGACACCACATATATCACATGCTTTAACATTAACAGAATTGTTAGAAGAGTTGGGTCTTGAAGAATCAAATTTGGTCATGAAAGAATCAAATTTCTTTGTAAGTGCGGCAATAGCGATAGAGTCATTTGATTCAACGGCATGGAGATCATACCTATCCCCATGCCTTTTAGGATTACCTCTTTCGCTTGCCCATTGTCGATAATTAGTTGATAATCTCTCTATGGTTGCAAATCCTTCTTCGGCACTCAGTCTCATAAAAGCTCCTCCAGCAGCTTGGTCTAATGAAGTTCTCGTAGCAAAATCTACTCCGTTATAGAATGAATGCATAAGCTGCCATCGCTCCAGACGGTGGTGGGGACAGGCTCGTAGAAGACTCTTGAAACGCTCCCATGCCTCGTGCAAAGTTTCGCCATCTTGTTGATAGAAATTATTGATCATATTTCTATATTTAGCTGTCTTTCCCGGCGGAAAATACTGATCTAGGAATGCTCTGGAGAGCTCTTCCCAATTTGTGAAGGATCCTGCTGGTTGACTCCATAACCACTCCTTTGCTCGGTCCCTCAAAGAGAAGGGAAATAATCTGAGACGAATTGCATCCTTTGGCACACCATTTACTTTGTAGGTGTCACTTATCTCCAAAAAGTTTTGCAAATGTGCATTGGGATTTTCGTTCACACCTCCACCAAACTGGTTATTTGAGGCTAGTGATATCAATGCAGGCTTTAGCTCAAAGGTGTTTGCATCGACGTTCGGAACGTCTATCGGTGACTGGAATCCATCTGAGTTCGGAGCGACAAACTCCCATAATTCTTGTCGCACATGTGGAATTGCTCTCTATCCTTTCATATTGTATACACACACCATTTGTATCCTTAGTTAATTGCCAAATCTTAAGTGTGGAGTCAATTTTTCACCCAATTTGACTCCACACTTAAGATTTGGCAATTAACTAAGGATACAAATGGTGTGTGTATACAATATGAAAGGATAGAGATCACCTAAGAGCAATGACTAGTTTTTGAAGAGAAGAAAAGTATTTTCATGCTTGCTAATTCAATGTTCAAGTGATGCAAAAAGGTTGCCTAAATCATTAGATAGACAAAAGATAACAACAACATTGACGCTTAGGAATTGTGCACTCATAAAAATCATGGTGGTCCTAGATCAAAATCAAGTCATTAGCAGTGAGACTACATAGTCTAGCGATGGAGTAGTGCGAATGCCTTGGAAATTCGAGTACTCAAATATAAGCTAGCGCATAAAAAGTGTAAGTGCCTACACATGGATGATTTAAATAGAATGTACTACACACCCACTCCACACTTAAAAGGAAGCTTAGTCCCTAAGCAAACAATATAAAGAATTAAAAAGTGTAGTGCATGGGACTTCCCTGAATTTGTAGCACGTGGGGCGTGATTCATGGTTTGCTCATTCCTTTCCCGCATATGACATTAAAATCTGTAAAACATACAAGTGACCACTTGATAGATATTAGTAGAATATGTCACAAGTACAAAATGTATCATAGTAGGGACTCCACACTTAAATCAAAAGTGTCTAGTGAGCAATTATAAGAGTGCAAAATAAATGTGGTAAGGCATCTTACAAATGGTTTTACTTCCCTCGAAGACCTAGTTTAACGTCTTGGCGAGACTAGCAAAGCGCCCCATGGATTCGCTTGGGAGAAGTCCTTTGCTCGAATAACTTCTCGCGGGGCCATTGGTGTTTAAGGCGTCAAGCCACCTTCAAATCCCATTTGAGCCGACGTCCATCAATCCTGCAATGGGCATTGAAAAAGAACATTAGTTTTCTTAAAAAGTTTAGCCCTTTGAGGATTAAAGGAATGTAGATGCTTCCTCCCGAGAGTTTCATGGCGTGTGTCATGAATGATCGAAACTCGTGCAAAGGATGTGTTGTGAGCCATACACCTATCATACCACTTTTACTGAATTCACCTTCCATTAGTATCAACTCCACATGTATTCGAGGGCCCTTTTCGACCAAGTTCATCCATACCTCAACAAAATCCTCGTACTCAATCCTATTTGATTTTTGCTCAAATATTTCCACCTCTAATTCCTTTCTCCCAATATACTCTGATTCTTCAGAGAGTGAAGACAACCCTAGATTGATGTCATCTCGTACTGAGATTATGACTTCTCCAGAACATGATTCCCTATCCTCAAACTCGTCACAATCTTTAGTAGTTATCTCCAATGAATTATCACTGTCATCGCCGAGAATTGGTTGATGAGCTTTAAAGAAATCTGATGATTCATTAATCAGGTCCTGAATCCTCTTCTGCTGGGCTGCGAGTTGGTCCCTCTTTTCTTGGTTATCAACCTGATTAGCCAAGAACTTGCCCAACATAGCTTCGATATTTGTAGCCTGATTTTGTTGTGGATTCTGAATTTGATCTTGGAAGAGTGAATTCCATTGCATGCATACCCTTGAACCATCGATTTGATCTTGGAAGAGTGGATTCCAATGGTCCATTGTGTAGGAATTGAGTGGTATATGATTCTCAATGGTGAATCCAAATTCTGAGATGCAAGGTGTCTCATAGTCTTGCAAGGTCCTGCACACTTCATACACCATCAGTAGAAAACATGAAAATAAAAGTAAATAGTCTAAACGTTCACACAACCTAAGCTAGTAACAAGTTGATTAGTTGCTCCCCGGCAACGGCGCCATTTTGACAGGTCTATTTTTACCCTCTCGATTTGTCAATAAAGAGGATCGTCGTAGAGTCAAACAAGATTTATAAATTCGGTAAGACCGAGTCGTACCCAAGGGAGCAATGTAAACTCATGTACTATGTAAAGTTGTGCTTCGATTTAGCTATTCCGATTCGAATGTTTGAAAGTGTTACTTTTGTCAAAGTTCTAATTTTATCAAGTTCAATTCAAGGAGATATTTCAAGGACCTACTTCACCTAATTGTACACCCAAGTCATGCAACATAAACTGTCATGCGATTCATGCTAAAGACGAATGGAAAAGACTATGCATAAACACGAGCAAGACCAACCTTCGTTGCGCCTAAACTCGTCAACTACGCATATAAGCTATGGTTTGCCTCTCCTTCGAGCCGACAAACCAATCTAAGCTACTTTGATTTTCTACCAACTGTCGCTATGTAAATAACCAAAATAGTTAGTTATACGAACTAGTCTTCTATTCCATTGAAACACGAGTTACCTTCGTAAACACCTTATTTCAATGAAGTTCTATCGATTTCCGGTTCTAGACTTCACCCTTTCAGTTTGTTAGTCATGTACCTTAATGTTAACATAGGCTAAGCATTTCGTCAAACACCTAGCATGCATCAACTTATAACGATATCTCAAATAGAACAACATTCATACATCAACACAAGGAAACATAATTTCATAAACATAAACAACCTATTATTGCATGACATTGAGTTTGTGTACAATAGGATCTGTAGGACCCCGAAATAGGGTCACTACTCACGCATCATTTTCTGGGTTTCAAAGTACATATGTTTGAAAACAATAAGAGAATACAATAAGAATCGATGAAGAAACAAACTTTCGTCGTGAGTCTTCACTTCTCCTCTTCTTCCAAACCCTAGATGGTGGTCTTCGTGTCTCCAAGAATGTCTCCCGTGATAGAAAAATCAGATTCTCCCTTTTGTTCGTCACGTTACACCTTATAACCTTGAGTTAGACTATTTGCATTCTACTTGTGCACGACCAAATTTGCTTCGCACAAGCAGATTCTTGCACAATTTCAGCAGGTTATCACAGATTGTGCACTTTCCAGATTGTGCAAGATCAAAACAAGCTCATCTTTGCACAACTTCAGCGTAAATATTTTAATTGTGCATTTTCTTGGTTGTGCAGATCAAAATTGACTCATTTTTGCTTCATTCTTTTGTTGCGCTCATTCTTCTTTTGTTCAACTAAATCTGACATAAAGCGCTAAGAAAATGGATTAGAAGGCATAAAATGTTCGAGAAACGAGAGCAACTCTACAAGGAAAGGAATAGAAAATCGGTCAAAATATCGACCGATCAAGATGTGCTTTGTCCTTCCTTCAGACTCATCTTGAACAGATCTAGGATCACACTCAGTATGTCGAGTGTCTGCTCTGATACCAATTGAAATACTGTTATCTGTTCAAGCAACTCTACGAGGTAGTATTCCAACTGAACTTAGAACACAGCTGGGACAGCACTAAGACAGTATGCGTAGACGAGACATAATGTAATTCTCAGTTCGGCAACAGCCTACTCTGGGGGGCTTCCCACACCTTAAAGGGATGCAAATCTTTATTGAATAGTATAGAGCTACACGTGGACTTACTTTACAATCTCTCGAATGTATATGCCTAGCCTCTATCACAATATCACCCAAATTTGTGATCTCGGCTCCCCCTCGATTCCCTTCGTCCGAAACTCCCTTCGGAATGTACTCGATCTTCTCTCGAAGCTCGGTTGCTTTCTCCCGAAAGCCAGCAATGGTCTTCTGTGTGTGTAGCGGTTAGTTCAACATGAACAGTCTGATCAGCACACTGAACAGACTGTTTCAGCGCCGGTGATTTTCCAGTGGGGAAAAACTCAGACGACCGTCGCTCTTCTTCTCCAATCTCACGAATGCTCTCGTGTATTATTCTCTCAGAAAGCGATGCTCGATATGGATGCCCTAGCCCTCTATTTATATGCATGGGCAGATCCAAATCGTCCCTAGAAAATCTATCAAATATTTAGGAAATATTCCTAAGTATTTGACAGATTTTCTAGGGACGATTTTGATCCGCCCATGCATAAAGTATTTGCTAGATATTTCCATTCCAATCTTTAAGAAGATTTCGATCTTCCTTCTTTGCCAAGTCATTCCAAATCTTCTTCTGGATGTTGTGAGAATATTTATTTGAATATTTGATCTTCTATTTTGTCGCTGGCCGACTTCACCGAACAGATCTTCGATCTTTAGAAACTTCCGGTTTAGGACACATCCTTGTGTCAGGTCCAGGCTGTACTTCTGTTCCAGGATTTGGTTGAACTCTCCTTGAACTCCTGCTTGACATCTCTAATCTCGTTTTGCCAAAACCATGTCATTCATAGGAACATCAAAGTCAGTGCAACTACAGAATTCGTAGCAGGTTACACTGATTTCTGACTTCAACTCGTGTTTCGAACTTCTAAAAGACCTCTTCTGATTTTGATGTGAAATAGAGAATTGTAGAACTTTGAGTAGCTACGCAACGGCGCATAGCTCGTCTCCATCTCACCTTTAGTCCGTTTCCAGCACTCATTTGAAACAACAAAGGTCTAATCTGGCATTGTGGTGTAAATTCATTTCATTCATGACTAATATGAGCTAAGAACTCTTTATTTTGCTTCAATATCATTTCACAACACATTGTATAAGGTTTATGAATACTTTTTATAGCTCAACATTTATTCTTAAGTTTGAACATTTTGGCATTAAGTCTGAACATTTATCCTTAAGTCTAAACATTAAGTGGAATCGTAGCGGTGCATACTGATGTCTGACTTCCACTCGTATTTTGACCTTCTAAACAAATTTGTCTGTCTCAATATCGACTAGAAAGTTGTAAAGTTTTTGGATCCTTGAAGGTATCAATATCTTCAAGGTATATGTAACACAAAGGAAACTTAATGCAGAATATAAAGTAGAGTGACACGATGATTTTGAAGAACCATCACCTTCTAAAGAAACTAGAAAGATTTTGAAATAATCTCATGTATTGAAGTGTTCTTGGTTACAATTGTATATATCACTCACCCAACCATTAAGACGCACCTTAGTTCATGATCACATAAAACAAACAAAATTTTCAAGCATAAAAGGCCCCTAATCTCCTCCACAATAAGTGTTCTTCTTAACACACTATTTAATGTTTTATTTTAGTAACGTTTTCCATTCATGTAGGCAAGTTAAAGTGTCTGTTTCCGTTACTTTGTAATGGCCTTATATGCCTTCGATCTCAATAGAACAAGGTATACAATATTCAAATATATTTCTATTGTATCAATCAGACTTCATAGATATTTCACATGGATCACCAGATTTTTGGAGTATAAGATATCTCGAGAATATCTCCACCGATATTCTCGCCCTCCAGCTATACGCTGAACCATCGTTACCTTCACATTAACTGTGCAAGGTGTCGATCCCTCAAGGGTACTTGTCCCTTAACCTGCACACTCAAGTAACAAATTAGCACGATGTTTGTCATATCAAAACACATTGGTGTACACGTACTCTAACAAGAGCATTGAGTTAGCCCAGCACTCAATTGAAACAGCAAAGGTCTAATCTGTCATTGTGGTGTAAATTCATTTCATTCATGACTAATATGAGCTAAGGACTCTTTATTTTGCTTCAATATTATTTCACGGTATATTATATAAGCTTTATGAATACTTTTTTATGGCTGAATATTTAGTCTTAAGTCTAAAAATTATAGCTTAAGTTTGAACATTTAGCCTTAAGTCTGAACATTAAGATCATGTATAGCGGTGAGGAGGGGTAGCACCTCCTCACCCAGCACCTCCTCCTCTCATTCTCCAAATCAAGCACAAAAGTAGGTGGGAGGTGCTATCGCAAGTGCTACTTCAGCATTTGTGATAGCACCCCATCTACTTTTGTGCTTGATTTGGAAAATGAAGGGAGGATGTGTTGGGTGAGTGATGAGTCGTATTTATACGACTCGTCGAGTCAATTAATCCCATTTATTTCGACACTTTTATATGCGAACAATTACTTTTTAGTATGGTTTTGCATCTCAGGTGTTTCGGAAGCTCTAGGAGGAAACGTGCATAAAAGACGGCATTTTGTGCCAAAAACATCGCAATGGCAGATCAGACCTTTGGACAGTCGACGGAGTGCTGGGAATAGACCGCTGATCAGAAAAATACGAGCCACATACCATTGCAAAGGTGACTCAATTCCCTACAACTCTCTAGTTCACATCGAGAGCATCCGAGGTCACATAGAAGGTCAAATCCAGAGTTGAAGTCAGAACAGGCGCGCAGAAAGAGAATCAGACTCAGTGTGGATCGCGTTCGAAGGAGACATTATCGATAACGTTAACATAAGGTATGAACGCGAAAATTAACGTCTCTTCCGAAAGCGATGATGATGTCATCAACGCGTTTTGATGACGTCAGCAAGGCCGAAACTTGGAAATTGAGCCCAAAAACAGACTTGGAAACCCTATTTTTTGCTATAAATAAGATCTTTGAGTTAGGGTTTCCATCATCCATCATTCTACGAAGACCTAGACGGCTCTGGAGGAGAAGACGAAACTTTCGACGAAGAGAAGAGATTTTCCTACTTTTAATTATGTGTTTTTGCATGATCATGTGTAGCTAAACCTTTAATTCGGTTTAGGGTTTCGTTCATTGTGACAATTGTTTTGAGACTTTTTACTTAATGCAATTTCTTGTTTCTCTAGTTCTTGTGCTTAATATTAAGGGCTGAATTGTGAAGCTAAGCTGAGACTTACCCGTAAAGCTTAGCCGAATAATTCAGTTCTTATCGTTAATACTTGTTTGAGACTTTCCCGTAAAAACGAGTAAGAACACCTAGATTAAATAATGCCTATCCCGGATTATTGAATTTAGGAGAACTAGAAGTCTAATGCCTTACCCGGATTAGGTTGTGGTGTATTGCCTGAAACGGAATACTTTGGGTTATTGCCTAAACCGGAATAACCACACTTAGAAACTTGAAATTCGATTATTAGCAGTCAATGATAAACATGTCACAATAGAAACCCTAAACTGAATGCTTTCTCTTATTGAATTCTTCGTTATTCTTTTCTCCTGTGCTTTTTACTAAACTCGCTCACAAACCCCCTGTCTTTATTGTTTTTAGAGACAGCTTCAACAACACCAGCTCCCTTGGGTTCGACCCCTGCTTTCCGCTTTACTAGCTTATTGCATGAGATTTATAAATAGTAAATTTGACGCGTCAGACGACGCGTGTCAAATTTTGGCGCCGTTGCCGGGGAGCTGCGCTTCGGTGAAGTTGTTCTTTTTGTTTTTTGTTTTTATTTTGTTTTTCTGTTTTTTGTTTTAGTTTTGCTTTATGGTTCGCCATGTCTTCTTATTATAGTAGAGAACCTTGGAACGATGAAGACGATGGGGAAGATGGATGCGAGGGCAGCAAGGTTGCATTTTGGATGATGCGGAATATTCCCCAATTTGGAGGTGCCAACGGAGAAGACCCCGTGAGACATGAGCAAACATTTCACGCCATCTGCTATTACATCAAGCCTGAAGACGAGCCATTAGAGAAGTTCGAGCTTAATTATTTTAAATTTTCTTTAACTGATTCCGCAAGTTCTTGGTTTTACTCATCAGGTGCAGATTATGAAAGTAGTTATTGGGATCTACGAGCCCGATTTCTAGAGAAGTTTTCTCCGCCATCCCTTCGATTTGAAGTCCGCGAGAAACTTCGTACCTTCGAGCAATTCCGAGGCGAACCATTCTATGAGTACTATGTGCGCTTCAATGACCTTCAGGGAAGGTGTCCACACCATGGATTCCCAGATTTATTTCTTCTTCAGAGATTTCTTGAAGGGATGATGCCACTTGAGCGTAATATGCTTGATGCTGCAGCAGGAGGTTCGGTAATGAATTTACGCATGTATGAGCTCTGGGACCTGATATATGATGTGGCAGAGAGATCGAGACGGGGTCAGCTGCGCAAAACGGATGACAAGGCGCAGACAGTAGAAGCCGATTCAGAGCAGGTCATCACATTGGCCATGATAGACGAACCAGGGGCAGAGAACGAAGAAAATAAGTCAGAGGCCGTGATCATCACATCCAAAGAGGAGTTCACGCCTGAGCCCCTCGTGCTAACATGCATTCTGGACGAGACAATAACCTTGAAGGAGGACGCAACGAGCGAGCCATCCGCACCCGAAGAAGATAATGATGCAGCGTCCGAGGAACATACTACAGATGGGCTCGGTGTACTACATTGCTCTGTGGACGCGACCCCCTCGGCAGGTGAAAATTTATTATTAACTTTTAACGCTCCGACTTCGTTTTCTATACAGGTTAGAGCCCCGGAAGAGCATATAATCGACCAGAATGAGCTAGGTGGCGAGTTGGAGGCGAAGCATGAGCCAGAAAAGCGAACGATGGAGCACTCACTCGCTACGAGTCAAGAAGAGCCGCCTCAAAAGTGTAAGAACCCAGGTGCCTTGACAGTCACCCGTGGTGTTGGTAAGACCCTCATACACCACTGCTTAATCGATTTGGGTGCTAATATTACTGCCATGCCATACTCTTTATCTTGCTCTTTGAATTTGGGACCATTGAAATTTCCTAAACTGTTGGTAGAGTTAGAAAATACATCACGTATTCGTCCTGTTGGTTTACTTGAGGATCTAACGCTCCATGTTGGAGATCTTGTCGTTTCTGTAGACTCTTATGTTTTGCAGATAGGAGATGCTAGAGATAATGATCCTCGATCACTTATTCTTGGACGACCATTCATCTCTGCCACAAAGACGAAGATTGACATGGGAACATGCCTGAAGTCGCTTATGTTTGATGGCAAGATACTGAACTTCCAAATTCACGAAGATGCCAAACGTTCATATATGAAGAAGCGACCAAGACATGGCATGTTTGAATGGAAACCAGGATGGAGAAACACTAGAGCACAACTCAATGGACCAGTAGCTATGATGAAGGTGTCCTCGCCAGCTCGGAAGGATGTGAAGGCGAACCCGCCTGATCAATGGAGAGCAGATCCGAGCACATCATTACACGGCAATTTTGGGCAGACTGAAGGAGTAGCTGAGGCGAATTTTGACCTCACACGCCCATGGGATCCTAACTTGTGATCCCTAAAGAGGTACCGTCGAGCCAACGACGTAAAACAAAGGCGCTCGCAGGGAGGCAGCCCGGCAAATTTATTGTTTTTCTCGTTTTTTTTAATTTCATTTTATATTTGTTTGAGTCTTGAGTCATGTTCCTCACATTGTCTTTGGGAAAAGAGATGTTTTTCATGCATGAAACAGGTGCAGCTCAGTGCGGATCGCGTTCGACCGCAACATTATCTCGCCGCGTTCGGTGTTAACATTACGTTAACGTCTCTATCGGACGCGGAACGTAACGTCTGAAGCGGACACGGCTTACCGTTGACCAGCGTTGACCGACTCGGTTAACCAGAATTTACACCGTCACGCGACGACACGAGGGGAGTGCCTGTTCATTTTTTTTATTCTCTACTTGTTTTTCCCTATGTTTGTGTGTCTTGCATAGTCTGTGTCTTTGAATTTAAGTCGTGCCATGAGGACACGGCTTAGTTGAAAAGTGTGGGGTGGGAGAGTCAGTCAGTTGTGTCAGCACGTTTATTTTTTTGCATCTGCATAGTGTCTGCACGTTTCCTTTTAAAAAAAATTGAAAGTATGAAATTTCTCTCTTTTTCCTGGATATGCAGTATTGAATTTGATGATGTGAAATAGACGAGCTGATTAGATGCGTTTCTCTTGTGAAATTTGAATTGTGTGACTACATGTGAATTTAATCTACTACATGTCCTTTTGAGTTGAGATAAACAGGGATGTGGAGTTGATAGAAATGTCCTAGAGAGACTTGACGAAGCATTCAAAGGACCGAAATTCGAGTTGTATGGTTATATGGATTTTGTGGAGGCTAGCACTTCGAGGCAACATGGTTAAGAGTCTGCTCCGCCACTGCAGTGCTTATGCGGTCAGGTGGGACGGGGAAACATCACACCGTCCAATCTCTAGTCCGAGTAGCCGGGAAAACAGACGAGCGACCCTCGGCTTGACTCGCGCCAAAAGGACGAGGATGAGGGAGAGCAGGGAGGTATTTCCATATGCTTGCGGGCGATGATTGGACCTCCATCAAAAGAGCAGAGTCATGGACAAGCAGTCACAATCAGTAGCAAAAGAAAAGAAAATCAGTTATTTGTGAAGTTTTACACGCAACAAAGTGAAGTACACCACTGATCCATCAAAAGACAACTCACTACAAAAGCTGTCCAAGCAAAAGAACTCAAACCCTTGAAGCTCGAACGAATCACGTGCAAGAAAAAGCAATGAAGTATAACCATATAACTAGAGTTCGGGACAGCGGATGCAGATCATGGGTCTAAAGAGGACTATCTCCCATTCATCCGAATTGATTTGAATTTCAGCTCAAAGGTAACATGTATCAAGTTAAGTCTGTGTTGAGCATGATGATTTTAGTAGCGATTGAGTTATGCATAGAAAAGCGAGTCTAGACTAGCAACTCATATTCATGTAGCATTATCTAGGACGTCAAAGAAATTGTGGTGTTGCATTTATTTTCCTTCTATGACTTAGTTCTTGTTCGGGACGAACAAGTTTAAAAGTGTGGGGTGGTTTGATGAGTCGTATTTATACGACTCGTCGAGTCAATTAATCCCATTTATTTCGACACTTTTATATGCGAACAATTACTTTTTAGTATGGTTTTGCATCTCAGGTGTTTCGGAAGCTCTAGGAGGAAACATGCATAAAAGACGACATTTTGTGCCAAAATCATCGCAATGGCAGATCAGACCTTTGGACAGTCGACGGAGTGCTGGGAATAGACCGCTGATCATAAAAATACGAGCCACATACCATTGCAAAGGTGACTCAATTCCCTACAACTCTCTAGTTCACATCGAGAGCATCCGAGGTCATATAGAAGGTCAAATCCAGAGTTGAAGTCAGAACAGGCGCGCAGAAAGAGAATCAGACTCAGTGTGGATCGCGTTCGAAGGAGACATTATCGATAACGTTAACGTAAGGTACGAACGCGAATATTAACGTCTCTTCCGAACGCGATGATGATGTCATCAACGCGTTTTGATGACGTCAGCAAGGCCGAAACTTGGAAATTGAGCCTAAAAACAGACTTGGAAACCCTATTTTTTGCTATAAATAAGATCTTTGAGTTAGGGTTTCCATCATCCATCATTCTACGAAGACCTTGACGGCTCTGGAGGAGAAGACGAAGCTTTCGACGAAGAGAAGAGATTTTCCTACTTTTAATTATGTGTTTTTGCATGATCATGTGTAGCTAAACCTTTAATTCGGTTTAGGGTTTCGTTCATTGTGACAATTGTTTTGAGACTTTTTACTTAATGCAATTTCTTGTTTCTCTAGTTCTTGTGCTTAATATTAAGGGCTGAATTGTGAAGCTAAGCTGAGACTTACCCGTAAAGCTTAGCCGAATAATTCAGTTCTTATCGTTAATACTTGTTTGAGACTTTCCTGTAAAAACGAGTAAGAACACCTAGATTAAATAATGCCTATCCCGAATTATTGAATTTAGGAGAACTAGAAGTCTAACGCCTTACCCGGATTAGGTTGTGGTGTATTGCCTGAAACGGAATACTTTGGGTTATTGCCTAAACCGGAATAACCACACTTAGAAACTTGAAATTCGATTATTAGCAGCCAATGATAAACATGTCACAATAGAAACCCTAAACTGAATGCTTTCTCTTATTGAATTCTTCGTTATTCTTTTCTCCTGTGCTTTTTACTAAACTCGCTCACAAACCCCCTGTCTTTATTGTTTTTAGAGACAGCTTCAACAACACCAGCTTCCTTGGGTTCGACCCCTGCTTGCCGCTTTACTAGCTTATTGCAGGAGATTTATAAATAGTAAATTTGACGCGTCAGACGACGCGCGTCAGTGAGGAGGTGCTGCCCTCCTCACCGATGTACATGCTCTAAGAGAAATTGACGAGTTCGTAGCGATACACACTGATGTGTGACTTCAACTCATAATTTGAGCTTTTAAACAACATTTTCTACTTTCGGCATGAACTAGGGAGTTGTATGGCTCTGAGTTAGCTACGCAATGAGATATAACTCACTTCCATCGGATTTTGCATTTGCTCCCTACACTCGTTTGAAACAGCAAATGTCTAATATATTATTGTGGTGTAAATTCATCTCACTCGTGGCCAATATGAGCTAAGAACTCTTTGTTTTGCTTCGGAATCATTTCACAACACATTGTATAATCTGTTAGTTTTATGGCATGTAGTTTGGCAAAACTTAGTGTAGTTGTTCAAGCTGTGGTTTAAGTCTGGCAGAAACAACTGTCCTGGAACAAGTTAAAGCCGATGGAATGTTTCCAAATTCAGATTTGGAAACATAGTCGACCGTTGGAGATCAAGGCGGTTGCAGGTGCATGGACAGATTTTGGAAACTTGTTCAACCGACCTAGCACAACTCTGTCGCAGCAGCAGAACGGATTTGGCAAGTCCGGTTTTTAGCAAGTCGGTGCTATGATGATTATCGAAGATATCAAAGAGAGTCGGTTGCTTGCGCTTGAGGATATCTTAGCGAAGAAGATAATTGAAGATTGCTTAATCGGAGATTGAAGGATTATCTTTAAGAAATACGCGCAATAGATTAGGAAAGATTTCCTAATAGATATAGGCGGTTCATCTTAGAAATCCTATTCGTTCTAGGGTTTCTACCGCTCTATATAAGGAGGGCTAATGCTTAGGTATTAGTCAGCACTTACGGAGATATTAAATCACGCTCATACTCATTGAAGGGAGGAGGAGGCTAACGACGGTGAACTAATCGTAACTGGTTATTCACTAAGCACGTAATCGGCCGGAGAGTTAATCGTCACTAGTTACTCAAAGGCGCTCGGATTCAATCTGTGCTGGTGCTCAGCAGATTGATCGAAGGACAACACTGAAAGTTCACGCACTGCAGTTCTGAACTGCGCATTCGGGAGAAGGCGCTGATTCTCACGGAGGATCATCTTGGTGGATACGGAGCGGGAGCAAAGATCTAGGGGGAGACCTAGATTGCAATTACTAGAGTGTCCGAGGCTCAGGTAGTTTAAGAGGGATTCTGTAAACGGTAATTCCTGTACTCGCAATACTCAATAATAGTGAATTGCTGTCCACCGGGCTAGAGAACGCCCCCCAGAGTAGGCTTGTTAACGCCGAACTGGGTAACAACTTTGCGTGTCATGTTTATTTCCGCACTACGTATTTTTAGCGCGTAAGTTGTTTTAGTATTTGTTCTGGACATCGACCAGAACAACATCTCATCTACCAGGGGAAGATTTCATAATCTTTATGAATAAGTTTTTGTGGCTGAACGTTTAGTCTTAAGTCTGAATATTTGCATTTAGTATGAATAGTTAGCCTCAAGTTTGAACATGTGGATGAATTGACAAGTTCGTAGCGGTACACACTTATGCCTAACTTCGACTCTTGTTTCAACATTCTAAACGACTTCGTCTGCTCTCTGTGTGAACTAGAGATTTGTAGGGTTTTGAGTTAGCTACATAACGATTTATAGATCGCCTCCATCAAATTTTTCATTTGCTCCCAACACTTTTTTTAAATCAGCGAAGGTCCAATTTGAATTATAATTAATTACGAACCGACTTTCTTGCCTATGGGTGTTCTATTGTGAAATTTTGACAAATTTGTCCTGTGTCAACTCTTGACGAGGTTTAAAGTTAATATAAAAAAAATCCAAATTATACCGGAACCATACACGTTTGATGAGAAACTCAGATTTTTACTCTCATATCACAATTGATATTCATTTATCATTGTATATTGATGCAATTAACGTGTCATCTTCATTCCATTTTCTTATTTCATGTAATCCTTTCATATTCATTTTTTGAGGAGTTTAGAATCCTTTTTGCCTATTATAGTTGGACTAAAGGTATAGACTATAATTAATCTTACATTAGTAAGTGGAGAGATTTTCCAAAATGCTTGAAATTGAAGATTGATTTCCAATTGTACTCTATTGCATAGATTGGTTTTTCAATTTACTCACATTTTCAAGACATCGTAAGCAACGACGTTTTAAGATTAAGCCGATTATGCTGACATCGACTTAAGCCTAGTGGCGTTTTTGCGCCAAACTATAAAGTCATGTGGCATAACATTGCCAAACAAGCTTAAACTGCTGTCCTAGACAACGTCACTACAGAAGCCGCCCATCGTCGGAGCGTTTTAATGGAACAGGGACTTAGTTTGCTCACAGGACTAAGACGCTGTTGTTAGAAGCGTTTTAAAAGAAATCAATAGCTCAGTTGCAAGTCAGGGCTTTGTCGTTTCACAGGACTAAGACGATGTGGTCCAGAGCGTTCTCATTGTAAAACGCTCCTAGGAAGAGCGTCTTAATGGGAACCAGTTTTGGAGTTTAGCCGCTGTGGCTAACGGAGGCTTAGTTATTTTGTGTTTAGCTGCTGTTGTGGACAGCGTTTTGACTTGAAATGTAATCAAGTGAGTAGAGTTATACTCTGAACCCACAACTGCAAACAGACCACTAAATCATACAAAACTTGTCCAATCCAACAGCGGTACAACGCATAATATGAGTACACCAAACATAAGTGATGACTTATGTAAAGTTTCAAAAGTTACATGAGAACAACATGTAACATAAGTCGTCAACGATACATCTTAAAATGCATGAATGTTGCGAATTTATAACATAAACCGCCTACATTTCCGGAGTACAAGGCTGTCTTGTCTTTTTAGCTCGTGTAGATACCCTCCGTACTAGACCCCATTTGTGACTCTGCTTGAGTCACTTGAGAAGGGCGAACTTCAAAAGTATCTAGCGGCAAGTCAACTTCTTCATCCGAATCTACACACATAAAAATAGTCAGTTGACATTGTCGTTTCGTCGATTTCATCACTATCCATTGCTAAAAGATTGGAAAGAACAAAAACTTAGTCAATGCAGGTATAGTTAAGAAAACACTAACATAGATGCTTAGAGCAACACCGTTACCCACGACGTCTAAAAAACATGAATAAATTGGAAAACAAATCTATAAGATTGAGTACAATTGGAATTCGATCTTCAATTTTAAACATTTTGGAAATTTTCACTAGTAAATGAGTGATTTTTTTTTTTTTGATGAAAGTAAATGAGTTATTTGAAACAGAATGTCACGGCAGAGAGATAACCCCTCATGTTTCAGCGTGATGTTAAACGACAGCGTTATAGGGCAGATAGGAGTAGAACGAAGGTCCGAAGGGCACACCAAGTAGACAGCAGAGAAAAGTAACAGGGTACAGATAAAGTCAGATCCAACTCAATGTCAGAGAACAGACATGCCTCAATGCCACAATATTTGATCAAGTGGAAAACCGATCAGGTCCTTAAACTGGTCATGTTCTTTCAGCTCACTGGTCTGGATTGATAGGTAGTTAAGGGAATTGATCGATCTCAGTATGCATCAGCTGGCTGAGTCTCCCTGGACTTGGCGGACAAACTGACCCTTGACTCGTGGTCGCAGCTCTGCTAGTTGTTTTCTACTGTGGTACCGAACCTGCATGAGAAGTGCAGCTCGCTTTAAAATCGATACTTATACAGTGGCGACGATCGAGGTTACTTTTTATTTGCTGTTGTATAAAATTGATATCAATTAACAAGTTCTGCTTCATACCTTTTTCTCAAAACACCTCTGCATCCTTTTTTTCCGGAATTTGATCAATGCTGCTTCCCTCTCACTGAAGCGAAGGGTGTCTACCCTATATGGCCCACCATAAATTGGGAGATCTTTCCTACTGCTAGGGAATGTGGCACCTCCAATGCCAGAGTTACTGTCCAGTTTAGCATCTCTGGTCTTCTTGTTACTTTCTCCAAAATATTCACACATGGTGCTACCATGGATTGAGGAACCAAGCCTAAAAGCTACAGATCCCGTGTTATCCTCCTCCTCCGACTTATTTTCCTTCTTATGCATATCAGTGGAACTTTCGGCATTCGTGCTATCTGCGCATGCACCTTTCTGTAACTTGGAGGATCCTGAGTTACTTGGTTCAACTAAAGACTGGTCCGGCTTGCCAGATTGATGGATACTCCAAGCAACAGTCTGACATGCCTGTGCATCTAGCGGGGATAGGGACCCATAATCCTTATTTAAGTTTTCTGAGCTGCCTTGGGGTTGGACAAGCACAAGAGAACTAGCAGATGCATTTCCAGCTTGTTCTGATTGGTCACTGATCACAGCAGTACATTTGTCCGCATTGTTCCTGACGGCGGTCCGTAAGTAGCTCTGATGTACTTGCTTTGATTCATTCATAGTGCTCATGGTCCTCTGTGCCTTCGAATTAGAAGTGGCCGATAACGGTGATGAGAATCCATATCTGTAACCTGAGTTGTACCTGCACGCACAACTACTTATGATGTCTTTTACAACTGTGATCGATTAGCAAACAAATATTAGCTTACAAGTAAACTTATGGACTTGGAGGATACCATCCTTTTACATATTGTGTGGTAACGAAGGCATTTGAGAACATGGCATCGAGTTCTCAAATGTAGACCAATAAGTTCAACTGGTGGACGGGTGGTAGACCCCATGTTTTCTCCGAAGGGGCAGGACGATATCGTTTCTGTCCGAATCGCAAAGTAGTATCTCATGTAATACTAACAGGTTCTTTTGTAATTAAAAGAAATGTGTTGGTTTATTAGGTAACGAAGACCATTGTTTGCCAGACTCAATGCAACGAGAAGTAATTACAGCAGGAAATGCTGACCATTGAGAAACATAACTGGATTGTAAGAAGGGTCACGCACCTTGAGAAGGCAGATGCGCTCGAATGGTTTAGCAGGCGTCTTTCATCAGGTTCACTGCTCCTTGGACCACTCGGATCAGATCTTTGTAACGATAACGACAGTTCCAATCGTGGACCACAAGCGGGACTGGGTTTCCCAACTGTGAAATTGGAAATTTCACACTTTCTCTTGACAGTACCAAATGATCCTATCAAACCGATGGCTGCAAGAGGACGTGATTCAAGAAGCAAGGTATCTCTTTCATGAAGCTCAAGAGCACCATTTCTATTTTCCTTTGGAATTCTGGGCTCTTCAGAATCACCATATTTTGCTCTTTTTACAGAGGTGTCGTCATCAAGCACTCTGAGTTTGAGTGTAGCGGAATTGCCAATTTCTTTGCAGAGTGTCTCCAGGCGAAACTCTGCGGTAAAATGTACGTGGAAATCCAGTTAGATATCTTAGTTTGGTGGTAAACAGAAATTGATTATGGAAAATAGGTGAACACATACCTCTAATTTTACTTCCATGCAGACCCAACTCCTTATCTATTTGCAGACATTCCTCGTCTAAGTCATTATCTGTTTTGATCTTGTCCATTGTATTCTTACACTCCATCTGAGAGAAATCCTACTCATATATCATGAGAACATTCAACTTCCAAACAAGATTCTGATTTGGATTCCATTTATGTACAGCTTTATGACTTGGAAATTTTAAAAAATATTCCTTTCGGTTTTGCTAGCAAATGTACAGGACCTTTTGAGGCATGCTTTCGAATGCTTGATCCATGTATTACAGTTAAGGTACCACGATAGATTACCTTGGAAGCAATTTTTGTCTCTTTGCATTCGACTTCCTCCGGTTCGGATGAGATATAATCATTTAAGGGACTACTTGCAGCAGTTTTTTCCGAAGTGGCTCCAATTTTCTGACACTCTTCTCCAGTACTTAGGGATTTATTTTCAGCAGTTGACTGGCACATAGTAAATGAAAATTAGTACTCAACATAACCAGTAAAATTTACTAGAAGGATACGAGTAAACTCATCGAGAATTGTGAATCATACTATTCGCCTCCTCCAAACATGCTGCCAAAGATTTTTTAGCTCGTTCTTCCTGATTGGTTTTATGAGGAAATCAGCAGCCCCTTTGAGCATACATTTCAATACTGTGCTGATTGAGTCCTGGGACGACATCACTACAGAAGGTATGAAGACAATGCCAGAATTAGCCTATAAAACCCAAGTCATAAATGACCTACACAAACACGCAGTTACTCAACCAGCAAACATACTTATAACAGGAATCCTGCTTGCATCATGGTCTATAACCAAGGTTAAGAGAGTGAATCCTGATATTGATGGCAAGTCCACCTCTGTTAATACGAGATCAATACTTTGTGGTTCCTCTTTCAACCTTTCCCACGCTTCAAGTCCGTCCGAAATAGAAGTAACTGCGATGGTAGCACAAACTTTAGTACAAGTGAGCTTCTAGCATCAAACCAAATGCTTACAGTTGTCCGTGATGTGCCACAATCAAAATCTAAACACATGTCTATGCTCTATTTGAATTCAGTTAAGAGTATAAGTCTAATCTAACCCTAGATTCCTAGAATCAGATTACCAGATGCAAGTCTCCGAGAGTTCCTCTTGTTGGAGTGATCTCAGAACCTTATTCCAAAAATTTGTGTAGTGATCTCAGAAAAGCAACTCGGTGTCAGAATCATTAAAGTCATAAGTTACATATAGCGAGCACAAGTTCAATACAACACAACACTGACTGACCTTCATAACTGCATTTCCGGAGAAGCGCCGAGATAACATGACGAGTCGAATCATCGGGCTCCACCAACAACACTCTCAAAACCATCCGCGGTAGGAATCTCTCCCACCTCACCACCTCCGCCGTACCATTCCCAGCCTCCACCTCCATCCCGATCCCAAATCAAAATTCCACAACAAACAACCACAAATAAAAACCGCTAAGACTCTCAACTGCCAATTTCAGCAACTCGTTACTCCGATCTCAAAGACACCAGTAAACGACAGATGGTTTCTTTAAAGGAAACTCCAGCGAAAATTAGTGGACGGTATGCGATCCAGATTTCAAAAATTATCTTTCAACAGTGACCCTCAATTTTCTCTTCAAGTTTGTGTTTCTGAATACCAACCTTACATTCAACATTAGAATTTAAACTTACTTCTCTCGCAAATTTGTGAAATTTTTTCTCTTTCACTTATTTTCCCTTCCTTTCCCTCCCTCTGTCTTGTTCTACGTGTGGATGTTTCTATATTACTCGTATATATTTTCTTCTACGTCTCCCGCCTCATGCAAATGGTAAAGATGTTCAAAATAGCCTAAGCTCAAAAAATGTACCAATGATTTAGGTGACGGCGCATTTTTAGAAGAGAAGAAAATATATCAGATAAGATATGCAGTAATATTTTGAATTGTTTTACCTATTTATTATTTTTTTTAAACAACTACGGTTGGGGAGAGGGATTTGTAAGATGATGTGGCTCTTTCTGAGCCACCTGATTTGATTTTTCAATGCGGAATGGAAGGTGGTGAGGGTGAGCTGTGGACCAGACACATGTCAGTTGAGAGTTTGATTTATTTCTAAGATTTTTTTTTCCAGGCTGAAGGGATTTCTGGCTGAGAATCTGCCACGTCAGCAAAGAAAATGGGATTATCTTAAGTAGGAAGTTCCCGAAGCTTCGAATGGATATGGTCGGAGTGAGTGGTACGGGTCGGAAAAGGGCCTGGTAAACCCTAGTCATATCGGATCAGGTTGAGTAGGACTTTTAGTGAACCCTAGCCCCAGGATCGATCCGTCGACTGGGCAAGAGTGCAACGACACAAGGCCATCAAATTTGGGCCATCAGACATCCTAAGTTCAATTACTTTATTACCTTTTTTTTGTTAACTTTCGTAAGTGTACATAGAAGAAGGGTTTGAGAAGGCTCTCCTCAGTCCTCTCCTGCTCTCCGACCTCTCCTCACTCCTCAGCTCAGTCCTCTCCTCTCCCGCTCTCCGGCCTCTCCTCTCCGACCTCTCTTCAATTCTGGGTAATCTCTCTTTCTTAAAGTTTTGGGTTTTATACTTTTATGAATTTTGAAAATGTTAGAATGGCTCTTACAAGAAAGCATGAATCGGGTAGTTCCAGACGCAAAAGAATAAAGGAACGAGACAAGTTTGTTCGAAGTCAATCAGGAGCTATGGACAAATTTGTTTTCAAGAAAGGGAAGGAACCACAATGTCCAGGGGATATAGAGGCAGATGCAGATGTAGATGTTGATGTTGGTGTAGAAGAAAATGTAGAGCATCCAATGGAGGAACCTTTTGAAGAAGATGTTGATGTTAATGTAGAAGAAACTATGGAGCCTGATTTGGAAGGGAATGATGATATTCCCAACATCTTTGATCCTAAAAATTGGGATAATCTTGCTCCTAAATGGAGGGATTTATTGGTGAAAGAAGGTCCTCTAAGAGATGTGTTGACAGGAAAAGGTCCGATAGATAGATATAAAAAAGGCGTTTCACATCTAAATTCCATACCATGTACTTATCAAATGGGGAGAAGCATCATCGGGATTGGCTTGTGTATTGTAAGGATCTTGACAGAGTATTCTGCTTCTGTTGTAAAGTCTTCAAGACCAAACGACAACAAACTCAGTTAGCACATGATGGAATAAGGGATTGGGGGCATCTTTCTCACAGTTTGAAGAAACATGAAAGAAGTTCAGACCATATAACTCATTACTTGATTTGGGTTGAGTTACGTGTACGGCTGGAAACTAATCAAGTAATTGACAAAGTTTAGCAGGATCAAATCAAATTAGAGACTGAACATTGGCGGAAGGTACTGCAAAGATTGTTTGCAATTGTGAAATATTTAGTACTTGGCATTTCGTGGAAATAATGAGAAGATTTATGATGAAAGCAATGGAAATTTTATGGCTTTAGTTGAAATGATTGCTGAATGGGACTCGACCTTGAAGGAGCATTTACGAAGAAAACAAAATCATGAAATTCAGTTTCATTATCTCAGTCACAAGATTCAAAACAAGTTGATACTCTTGATAGCTGCTGAAATCAAAGGTGCAGTCCTGAAAAGGATAAAAGAAGTCAAGTATTTTTCAGTAATACTCGATTGTACTCCTGATATCAGTAAGCAAGAACAAATGACATTGATAATAAGGTGTGTTGATGTCTCCACAGTTCCAATACAGGTACAAGAATATTTCTGCAATTTTTGGTTGTGAATGATACAACAGGTCACGGGTTGTCTGAAGAATTGAAGAATGTGCTACACCATCTTGGTCTTGATATTGATGATGTCAGAGGGCAAGGCTACGATAATGGATCAAACATGAAGGGGAAACATAATAAAGGTGTACAAAGAAAACTTCTAGACATTAATCCTAGAGCATTTTATACACCTTGTGCTTCACATTCTCTCAATTTGACATTGTCTGATGTTGCAAACTCTTGTCAAAAAGCAGAAGAGTTTTTTGGAGTTGTTCAACGTATCTACACCTTGTTTGCAGACTCTACGAAAAGGTGGGATATTTTGAAAGATAATGTATCAGAAAAAGGTTACACTTTGAAATCATTATCGACAACACGGTGGGAAAGCAGAGTTGATAGTGTGAAGGCAATAGTTACTCAAGCTCCTGAAATAAGAGAAGCTTTACATCAACTTACCGAGAAAGAAACAGATTCTGGTATTAAAAGTGAAGCCAAGTGTTTAGCGGATTATGAACTTGGAAAATTTGAGTTTATTGTAGGGATGGTTATCTGGTATCATATCTTGGCTAAAGTGAATATTGTCAGTAAACAATAACAGTCTGAAAATATGCGGATTGATGTAGCAATGGGTAGTGTGAAGGCACTTATTGCATTCTTTAAAGAGTACCGAGAAGAAGGGTTTGAGAAGGCTCTGAATTGTGCCAAAGAGATTGCTCCTGAATTGGATATTGATCCAGTGTTTCCAGAGAAGAAAAAGAAAAGAAAAGTTCACAAGAAAAGAGATTTTGATGAGATTGACACTGAAACTCAGCCATCTGAACCACTCATTGAAGAATCAAGTCAAGAATCCTTCAGAGTTCATTACTTTGTATACATAATTGATGAAGCAATCGGTTCATTGGAAAAAAGGTTTGAGCAATATGAAGAGACATTTGGGTTCTTATTTACAGCAGAGAAGCTAAAGTCCTTGGATGTTGTTAAACTGAAAAGAAGCTGCAACAACCTTGAGAAGAAGCTGGAGAATTGCCACACTTCAGACATTGACGGTGAGAATTTATTAAATGAATTAGGACTATTACAAAAACATTTACCAAACGAGCTTGATTCAGCTAGTGCAATAATAAATTTCTTGAAAAGAGCTAATTGTTATCCTACTAGTTGTCTTGCATACAGAATTATGTTAACAGTTCCAGTGACAGTAGCATCAGCTGAAAGAAGCTTTTGAAAGCTAAAAATATTAAAATCTTTCTTGCGGTCAACCATGTCGCAAGAAAGACTAAATGCTTTGGCTTTGATTTCTATTGAACATGAGTTCTTGGAAAATCTTGGCTATGATAGATTAATTGATGATTTTGCATCTAAGAGTGCTAGAAGATCAATGTTCAGAAAATAGTATTGCATTGGCTGTTTCATCTTGGTAAAATTCTGGTAGTATTGTATTGCTTGGTGTGTCTTTGTATTAGAGCAGCTGAGATTTTCAGACTTTTGGTCATTCCTTTTGAAGGCAATGTAACATGCTGACAGAGCATTTGCTATTGAAGTAAATCCAATATGCTTTTCCAGAAAATTTGCTTTCGGTTTTTTATCTTTTTTGTTGTTGTGATCTTAATTGTTGGTCTGCTTATGTAGATGTTTATTTGTGATACTATGCTTGTAGTTTTGGTGTATTGTTTCTCTTTTTTCAAGAGCACTTAGGGGGCACATTTGATATCTCGCACAAGACCTCCAAAGACAACGGGCCGGCCCTGCCTAGCCCTAGTCTTTTACACATGAGGGCCGGGTCGGGCCGAGCCCTGAGAAAATTCATCAGCCCTAAACCCGTTATCGGTCCTTCGTTTCATATGACTTTTCGGGCTAGGCTCGGGCTAATTTCGGCCCTAAATGAATGACTAATTAATCGACAAATAACTCTTTAAACGCAAATACTACTAGTTTGGACGTGTGAGATTTAATGAATGTGAAAAAATACATTCTTTTTTATATGAAGAACGTCCTTAAATCAATAAATATACGATTTTAAACCGGACTCGTATTTCGAACCGAACCGGACCGAATAATCAAAGTTCTTGGGCGGATTAGGATCGGACTAGGGTCGTCCTATGACTTATTTCGGCACAGGGCCAAATGCCGAACCCTAATGAGTGGTGTGACAAGTGACAACATAGACGTGTGGCTTGGAAGCTTCCGTTGATTTTGATTGGGCCGAATCGAACTTTTGAATTGGGCTGGAGTTGAAATGGGCTTGGGTTTCGGGTTCGGGGATATCATTTTGGCTCGCTGGATGAACGACACGTGTCGCGTTTGCAGCCAACCGCATTTTGAAGCTCAGCTCGCAGCGTGAGTAGCTGACGAAGCAACGGAGAGAGGTTGGATGAAGTGCAACGATGGTGGTTTGTGTTTCATGTACACCCGATGTTCTACTAGGTAGCAAATCGTGGTTGACGCATCGGCGGAGGTTTGACTGCGATGAAGCTTTGTTGTACATGCGAAGATGCGTTAGTGTGAGACAGTTGAAGCAGATACATTCGAGGATGGTTCGTAGCGGATTGGATAACGATCAGCTGTTGGTTCGGAAAATGATTGAGCTTTGCTCGTCGTTTGGCGAGTTGGATTATGCGGCGATGGTTTTCGAGCAGGTGTTGGAGCCGGTTACTTTTACGTGGAATATGATGATTAGGGTTTATGACAACGGTGGGAGGTCTAGGAGTGCGTCGCTATTGTATAACAATATGATTTGCCAGGGTGTGCGGCCAGATAAGTTTACTTTTCCGTTTGTTGTGAAAGCTTGTACAGAATGCTTGTTGATTGATAAAGGGAAGGAGGTTCATGGAATGGCGATCAAAGCTGGGTTGTATAAAGATATGTATTTGAGGAATACTTTGTTGGATTTTTATTTGAAGTGTGGGGATTTGATTTCAGGGCGTAAGTTGTTTGAGACAATGCGTGTGAGAAATGTGGTGTCGTGGACTATTATGGTTGCTGGGCTTGTTGATTGTGGGGAGTTAGATAATGCAAGGAAGGTATTTGAGCAAATGCCGGTGAGAAATGTTGTTACGTGGTCTGTAATGATAGATGCGTATGCTCGGAGCGGATTTCCTCAAGATGCATTTGAGTTGTTTAGGAGAATGCAGCTTGAAAATGTGAGGCCAAATGACTTTACATTGGTTAGCTTGTTGCGTTCTGCTACTGACTTAGAGAGCCTTAAGTTGGGTAGCTGGGTTCATGATTTTGCTTTAAAGAATGGGTTCGAGATTGGGATTTTTCTTGGAACGGCACTTATTGACATGTATAGTAAGTGTGGAAGCGTAGAGCAGGCAAAACGAGTATTTGAAAAGATGCAGATTAAGAGCATTGCTACTTGGAACACAATGATCACTAGCTTAGGTGTGCATGGTATGGGAGAGCAAGCCATTGATCTGTTTCGGCAACTAGAGAAAACAGGGCTATGCCCAGATGCAATCACATTTGTTACTGTTCTATCTGCATGTGTAACTATTCATAATTTTACTGAGGGTTATAGTGTCTTCAAACAGATGATCGAGCTGTATGGCATCCCACCCATTCAAGAGCACTATGAATGCATGATTGAGCTGCGTAGATGGGCTAAGGTGTTACACGAGAGCTTTAGAGTTGAGGAACATGATCCAATGGAAGAACATGGAACTGACAGTTCATCATTTTGTCACCCAAACAGTGTTTCAATTGAGGGTGAACCTGGTATCGAAAGTTTAGATGAAGCTCTATGTCCATCCACTCATCCAATAAGGTCTTTCATGTGGGATTCTGGTTAGACATCTGTATAAATCGAATTCCATAATGGTGTCATAGTTTGAAAATGGATGGCAGGAGCTAATTATGAGCCCTGCATCTGATTTGCAGTCAGCAGAATGGGTCAACATTTTTTCATATACACACAAGAGATGGTGGACAGGCTGAGTTGCATTCAACCCTTGCACAGGTAACAAATTTCGCTGTAGATAAGATCAACTTCCTATGATTTAGGTATGGTTGCTGTATACGACTGCATTAACAATAAATCATATTGTTCAGATTTACTACTTCCATTTTAATGAAACGTTGTGTTGGCAGTAAACCATACTGTTTCAAATGGATGGTTGTTGTGGTTCTTATTTGAAGTCGATAAGATTGTATGCTGGGCTCGTAGAGGCCTTATCTTTTCCATGTACGACGTATCTTCATATACCTTAGGACCTCTGTAATCCCCTATTTTCATCTTCAGAAATGTGGAAATGCTGTACTAGTTAAATTTATGTCTTAGGAAAGATTTGTTTGAGATCTCACTTTATGAACATCAATTTCCTTCTTTACTTGATTCTAAATTGGGTTTTGACTTTTCTTTTGGTTTTTAGGAGTATGCTTGCTACATGAAAAGGCTTTTCTATTCAAAACACGAAAAGGCATTGCATCCCTCTGTGTTATCTTGGTTGTGAACATGAAAAGGCTTCAGTCAACACTAGTTTTCTTGTACAAAACATGTCTTTTCTATTTCACTTTAAGTTTGTTCAGCAGTTAGGTGGAGTGTTATTCCTACAATGTCTGTAATTAAGAGAACGATATACCTGCTTTTGATACCTAAATATCCTTTTAAAATGCTGTATGAAGTATTTCCTTAATTGTTCGGAGAACTCAAGAACTGAGAAAGGAAAGCAAAAACCAGTACCTGTGATCCCATGACACAACTTTGTAGTGTTCCCACCCTTAGCATTGTAAATATTCTGAGTTCGGTGATCATTCACCAAGAATGTCCCTTTGTTCAATCGCGTTCCGGAACTTCTTTCACTACTTGCACTTTTTATGGTAAGAGTAAACTATGTTATTATTCCTCATATGGTGTTGTTTTTTTTTTGGCTTGTTGTTTTACAGGGACGCCATGCTTCCATTGGTGTTTGTTCTTTTGTTTTTGTCAAATTTCTGTTAAAGCAATGCTTTAGAAGGATGCTCTTATTGGAAAATTTGAGTTTACTGGTCATGTTTTCTTTTTCAGTGCTCTTATTGAACAGGAGGAATCAATAAAGGATATTTAAGCTGTCTACGTTCTAGAACTCCATGACCCAGTTGAGAGTTGACGCAGAAGCAGATACGTCAAACTCTGGAAAAGCCCGCCCCCTTGGCCAATGCCAAGAACTCATCTGTGCGCTCTTTCTGGAGGAGTTTAGGACGTGTCATCATAACCATGTGTAGTTGACTGACGCCAAGCCATGCTATTGACTGGTATCTCAGGCAGATTGACTTTAACACCATCACCTTAATGCTGTTTGGAAGAGCCTGCGCAAATTAGGTATAAAACATCAACAATGACCGCCTTTATAGCTGAATTCGAATCCCTCTCTGCCAAGACCGCCTAGTTATTCGGCGGCTAATCTCTTGATCTGCCTCTAGCAGGGCAGAAGAATGAAATACATCAGGAGATAGTAATGCTGTCTCAAGTGAACATTTGGATTGCTATGGGAGTGGCTCGCATCGCCGTACGTAAAGTGAACATCATAAGGGGATGGTGCCAACGTGCATCACCTCAACGTATATCCCTGCACAGATTGGAGGCCAAAATGGAGTAGGGAACAACAAGGTTTTAGTATCCGTGACAAACTCACAAAGATCAGGCGAATATTCGCATCCGAGATTGGCTGCCCGAAGAGAGAAGGGACTCTTGAGCTCGAAGAGGTGCCACTATTAAGTCACCCTCGAGGACCTTCGTAACTCAGTCACGACATCCCAGCAAGCCAAGGCCAAATGACCCAGCGAAGAGATGCGACTATGCCTAAGGGTGTTCATGAAAGGCCTCGACTATTCAGCCAAGCCAACCAAGGACTCATGACCTGAGGAAGGCACCAAGGCCCCGATTGAAGAGATGCCTCTATAGGGGCAAAGGAATGCGAATGATATTAAAGGGACCTGCATTTATGAGGGTCATGGACTTGAATGCCATCATTTATTAGAAGGGACGTACCTGATTGGGGACCTGAATCCACGTACAGGCACCAAGGTCGAGCATGCACTTCGAAGGGACGCGACCAGGGCCCTGTGCCGATTCGGCCAAGGCCATTAATGAGCGTCCTCAGCCTATAAATACAAGGTCCATCGTCATTTGAAGATATGCGAACTTTTTCAGGGAAATCTCAAGGCATCTTTATGCATTTGCTTACCCTTTCACGATAATTTCTAGTTAGAGACGCGAGTGTTGGTTATTGTGACCTTGTCTAACCGAAAGGCCTTACTTTCCCGACGATTTATTCATTTTGAGAGGTCGATTTGGGGGTATTTGATCATTGTATCCTGACACGCGTATTTTTAACCCTTTATAGTTGTCAAATTATAAGTTTTAGGGGTTCAGTTGCAGTCAAACAATATTTATAAACCCTGGTAAGCCAAGGGTCGATCCTAGGAGCAGTGCGTGTGAATACTAGCAAACGGTGTGACCTATTTAGCTATTCCGATTGAACTTTGTAAAAACGTTTTGTTGTCACGAAAAATAACAGAAATTAAATGTGCAGAAAATAAAAGGTTGTGTTTTTATCAGAGGAAGAATTCCAGAATCCGTACTTCACCCGTGCTAACCCCACTAATCATGCAATCATGTTACGTAAATTATTCATGCTATCGAATATGGAATCAAACCGAAATAACACTAGACAAGCCGCCCATCCACGGATCATTGTCTAGATTAATCTCAATCGTTGAACGCCGCCCATCCACGGATTATCAACGATTTCGATTTATTAAACTAAAGGTTTTCCTATTAAATCATGTAAACATGACTTAATATCAATTTCATGTAATCCGGTTAACACCTAGGACCCATCCATCTTTCGGTAATTAACCTAAGTACGTTCTACCAATGCAAACATACCCTTTGATGTAAATACATGCATAGAACGATAAAATTAAGCACACAATGAAATTGAATATTCGAATCGCATAAATAAAAACTCCAATTGATCACATGAGAGTTAGGGTTACATAGCACGGGATCCGTAGGATCCCGGATAAGAGGACTACTCACTATTCATGGTGATTAAACCAAAAACAGTGTAAAGAAGGAAAGAACGAGTAAACCGTAAAGACGCGGTGTAGCTCGATGATCCTCACGCTGAAAACTCCGTCTTCTCTCCCAAGTTAGGGTTTTTTCTCCAAAATAACAACACCAATCCAATCTGGTCATGTTTCCTTTTATAAGCTTCGAAAAAGAGGCCGAAGAAAGCCCAAAACGATTTTTGGAAATTTCCCGATATTACTGTTCACGGCGGGCCCGTTACACCCGTGACAGCTGGGTGTCACGGCTGTCACGGACTAAGCAAAAATCTCTGTTGGAATTACATGTCGTTACACCCGTGACAACCTAAAGTGTAACGGCTGCTGAACTTGTCACGGGCCCTGACTTCTTTCGCCTTTTTGGAGGTCTAACCCTTCGAATCTGCTCTTTGTGTCAACTACAAAGTTGTAGGGAATTGAATTAGCTTTCAACAAGCTAAATTTCGACTCATTTGGACACCGAATGAGCCCTGGGCATGCAAAATACGTCGCAAAGGTCTGTCTGCCATGTTTTGTCCTGTTTTTGCCCAAATCTTCACCAATTGCTTTGCTTTGCTTCGGATCAATCCAAAAGTATTAGGTATGTGATATATGACCTGAAACACTAGAGAAGATGTTAAATAATGACAATTGGCCGGGAGAACGAGTGATATCCTTCATCGTATGGAGCAATTAACTAGTCGAAATCTCGACTGATCATATCCGACATTTTGTCATTCCAACATATTGAGTAGAGGTTTTACCAACTTTTAATTTTTCAGCTCTTTAAGGGCATCCGTAGTAAGAGAGCAATGCGCAATGAACAATAAGCAAAAATAACATTTTTCAATAAAAGTCATGTACCAAGCAGAGCTAAAAGCAATGAGTAAAAATGGCTCTTTGCTCTATATATTTTAACGCAGCAAGAGAGCAAAGAGATATGAGAAAAAAAACAACTTCTCTATATTTTATTCTGGAGCAATGAAAGCAAAAAGCAATACTCATAACCATTCAATTATCCGGCATTATCACTTCTATTATTTCATTTTTTTTGTCTCAAGATTTTTTAATTTTTCTGATTTTTTAATTTTAAAATATTTTAATTTTATTTTTTGAATTTGAATAGTTGAATGTCCGTCTAACGTTCATTTTATGACATTTCTAATTTTTATTTCTTTCGAAACCAATAAAAAGTAGGTTTTATTCTCTCTATCTTAATAAATGCATGCGGGTCCCACTTATTGCTTTCCTTTCCAATACCATCTCCATTATTGCTCACTTAGGGCATCCGTAATAAGGGAGCAATAAGCAAAAATAACATTTTCTCATAAAAGTCATGTAGTAAAGCAGAGTTAAAAGTAATGAGCAAAAATGTCTCTTTGCTTTATATATTTCAATGCAGCAAGAGAGCAAAAAGCAAAATGCAACATTTTTTTTGATAGTCAAAATGCAACATTTTAAATACAACATATCTTCAATAAATATGTTGTTTTCTAGTTGTGTTTTCTTTGTTGTAATTTATTTTCTAGTATCACCACCTACTTATTTAATTTTTCTGAAGTATTTTCTAGTATTTCCAACCTACTTATTTAATTTTCTGACATTTTCTTATTTTTTTAGATTATAGTATTTTTATTTTGTGGGTTTGAATTTGAATATTGGACTTGTTCCAATGTTCAGATTTTTGCTTTTTATTTCATTCAAAACCAACAAAAATTAGGTTCATTTTGTCTTTTTTTCATAAATATATGTGGACCACACTTATTGTTTTCCTTTCCCACACCATCTCCATTATTGCTCACCTATCAATCATTGTTTTTTGCTCTCTTTTTTGCTCACCTGCTACATGAGAGCAATAAACAATAAAGTCTCTCTTTTATTGCTAATTGCTCCCCTTGGTGTGGATGCCCTTATTAAGCATTGTTTTTTGCTCTTTTTTTTGCTCACCTCCTTCATGAGAGCAATAAGCAATAAAGTCTCTGTATTGTTACTTATTGCTCTCATTGGTGTGGATGACTGGATGCCCTAACACTCTACTTTATTTGTGATGAGAAACATAACTCGGGACATTGCTATAAACTTAGATTTCAATGCTTAGGGCATATGCACCCGTTGAAATATTGAGACGGACCTCATTGAGAACTTCCTCACGAATAGTAGTAAATAAGCATAAAAAGTTTGTATTATGTTGTAGGACGTTGTATGAAAATGTTAGCATATACACCAACCGTCTCATTGAGACGGACCTCATTGAGAACTTCCTCTCTCGATTCTCGCACCCACTCACAAAAAGTTTGAGTGGGTGCGAGAATCGAGAGAGGAAGTTCTACCAGAAATGCTCCTTAGAGATTTCTGGTAGAACTTCCTCAAACTTTTTGAAGATCAAGATTTATTGAACAATATCAGGACCGAATAGGACTGACCTTTTAGCTTTTGTCCAATTTTAAGGGTGACTTTTGATCAAGATCATAACAGGGCCAGACCTATAACAGGACCGAGTAACACCTTTCTCCCCTCTCAAAGAAAATTCATCATGAAGTCTCACTTCGTGTAAGGCCTTTGTGAACCTTTAAGAACAGAACCGGAAGATCAAACAAGGTTATTTTCCATAACCTTTACCATACGTCGTATCTCGTATGGGTCAAAGGATATGATAATATGGACTTCTTCGCAAAGGATTTAGGACCGAATCCGTCAAGCCGTCTGAAATATTTTTTTGACCAAGAATGAAATAATGACCCCTACATGCCTATTCTGACAAAGAACATCCTTTGACTAAATTCAACCGGTCAACTACAAATCAAAGAAACGACCACGTGTGCCTAAAAGGGACCCACTTTAACAACTGTCAGCGCTGTTACCGACCTTTGGCCTGAAAAAATCTTGTGGCTGAAAATCAACTACAGTACACAAAACCAAAGTGACGAAAAGGTAAATAAAAGCGCTATGAACATCCAATAACTGTCCGCCACGTGTCATATTGACGCGATTCGTTTCTTCGAAAATTAGCTTCGGATTCATGGCGACCGCTTATTCAGATAAAGCCCTAAAAAATGATTTCCTGAAAATTCCTCGGCCACAAATTGTCGTGGCTGAAATTGCTGCACCGATCCTAAACCTTCCGCGCCTAATCAGTTCCATGGCCGTTTAGCGCGTTAAGTTTCTGCTTCACTCTGCGAGTTGTTATTGTTGATCGAAGAGATTGGGTTTCGCTTATTTTCGTGGCTAGTCTTTATGAATTTTGATAACTGCTAATTGGCGATTTACAGTTCCTGATTGAGTTTTCTGTTTGCCTTTGTTTTGATTTTTCTTAAGATTGTAGGGAGTTCACAGATGGATAGAAGTAGAAGGTCGAATACTTCTCAGTCAGTTGATGGTGGAATTTGAAAAGCAGGTTGTTGTCATTTTGAGTGGTTTTTCAGCTCAGCCAGGTCTCTATTGATACGGCTATAAGGTGTTTTTGTCCAGGAGCCCAATCACTTTATACGGCTTCTCTTTACAAGGCTGGGTTGTTTCATTCATTTGACTGCGTAAGTTATGAAAGATTGTTATTTTTTCATATGCTATTTGTCCAAGAAGATTTGAAGTGGCGGTAGGTTGTGCAGTTATGGATCTGTTTTCATCCGGGGATGAGATGCTTATCAAGGTCCTTGAATTGAATATTTTCATACTTAGTGAGCTTATTATGTGTTATATTATGCCAACTTGAATGGTTCGTTGTTTGATATTATGCAGTCAAGAAAACCATATACAATTTCTAAACAGAGAGAGAGATGGACAGAGGAGGAACACGGTAGATTTCTGGAGGCATTGAAACTCTATGGAAGAGCTTGGCAGCAAATTGAAGGTCTTTTCATGACCCTCAGCTAGTGTACATATTAGTGTATCGACATCTATCTAAGATAGGGATTGTATTAAGACGCCAATACTAAAATAGATACTTGGATTGCAGAGTTTTTTTTAAAAAATGACCCTTTTTGAGTTTCAAACTTCAGAAATGACCCATGTGAGTTTCAACTTTCAAAAATGACCTGTTTTTAATAAAATCGGGTCCCCAGGATCCGGTTTTCTGTGTTTTTCGTAACACCGATCCCCAAGATCCGGTTTTCTGTGTTTTTAATAAAACCGGATCCTAGGGATCCGGTGTTATGTGCGCGTTCGAATGAGAGAACTCCACGTGTTCTCGTTTGCACATAACACCGGATCCTGGGGATTCGGTTTTATTAAAAACATGCCATTTTTGAAAGTTGAAACTCACATGGGTCATTTTGGATATGTTGAAACCCATTTGGATCATTTTTTAAAAAAACTCTGGCTTGCAAGGTAAACTTAAAATTCTAAGTAATGTGTTAGGGACACCAAAGAAGCATGATCTTTTCCATAGAACTGAAGCGATTTAATTTAACATAGACATTAGTTTTGGTCTTTAGATACTCAAAACACATAGATAAATTACTAGGATGCTGAAACGAGAATCAGAGTTCCAGCTAAGTGTTCTTTCCAGATATGCAATTACACAGAATTGTGTTTCTGTTATGCCATTGGAGTAGAAATTCAAATTATTGGTTATGCTATTTATATGTCATTCTGACTTACTAATATGTGGTGTTTAGAACATATTGGAACAAAAACGGCTGTGCAAATCAGAAGTCATGCACAAAAGTTTTTTTTAAAGGTCTGTATATCTTTCTCGTTAATTTCATTTGGATACATTTTCGCTTTAGAACCTTTGTTCTATTACTGCAATTTTTTATATTAATTCTGTCTTCTCTCTCTCATTTATATTTTTGTGTGTAACTTCAGGAACTTCTAAATCGGTAACACAGTGCTCTTCAATGTTATTGATACCTTCTTCAATCATGCAGTTCTGAGTAATAACATGCCAACTTGAGCTAACCTGAATAATGTTTTTAACATCAGAAGCTTAGCAAATACGGCAAATAATAGACAGTTTCCAGATAATGATGTTATGATGTGAGTAAAAGAGGTGTATGTTTGTACCATTAAACATTGGTTGAGTCACAGGTCTCCTTTTATCATGTGGTTCAACATGTAAAATCACCCCTATACTTGAAAGTTGAAACAAACTAGACCACACTGCCACCCATATTGTTAGTCCAATAAATATTGGCATCCGATAGTAGTCTTCTATGTAGGCAATTGTGATAATTAAGTGGCATATACGTGAATAGAAGTATAGTTGGGATATTCGTTCCAGAGCGTTTATCTTTTACTTTTTCAAAATGCTCATTATAGCTCATAAATTGAATGCGACTTAAATATTCACCTGCAATGATCTTTGATTTCATAAAAATAATGATAAGAGGATATGGGAGAAATCATTTGATTGACTGACTAATGTTTGTTTATACTACGTTTTGTCAAATCCCTGTAGTCCAGATCCTAGCCACTTTTCTCTTTTCAAGTCCTCTTGTAGTATTGGTATGCACTTACTTAGTAGATTGTTTGACATTTCTTGACAAGCCATGTTAATAAATGGTCATGGAATTCTGTGGTCAGGTTGTCTGGTTTCCGGTCTAGCTGGCTCATGTTGGCCGTAGAAAGTAATTCCTACAAAATGTTTTTGCTCTCAATGTTCATATTTATCCGTTATAATACAGTTGGAAAAGGATGCATCTGGTAAAGGTGTTCTGATCAGCGAAGTAAGTGACATAGATATACCACCTCCACGCCCTAAAAAGAAACCAAACAGTCCATATCCAAGAAAGATAAGTGCCCCTGCTACAACTGTGCCAGTGGAAGGAAAAGGCGGAAAAATATGCATTCCAGTTTCCTCATGCCCTATTAAACAATTACCAGAGCTGCAAAAGGGAGTCCATCAGGAGGTAACAACTGATTCATTATTTTATCTGTTGCATAAATGTATCTACTTCTTGCTTTTTGTCACCATTGTTTACACATTGTTATATTGTTTGAATGTTTTTCATGATATTAGAATCCAGGCAGACAAGAAAACCATGAAACACCATGCACTTCAATGTCACTTGCACCTCCTTGTACTACTATGTCGTGTGAAAAGCCCACTGCTTTAACTCTTGGGAGAATGAATATTCCATGCACTAATGAGGAGTCTGCGTCTCTTGTAAAGACAGTGAACCACGAAAACGAAGTCATGATTGAACCAAATCAACATTCTGAAGGAGCTGTTGCTGAACATACAACAATGACAAAAGTTTCAAGTGAAATTGCAGACTTGAAAATCTCACAGCCATCACCTGATGAAGCTGTTAAATGTGTGAAGAACAGTGACAATTTTCAGTCTTGTTATACTCAAGCCAGTGCTGAAGCTTTTCAGAGCTACACCAGAAAAATACATGCCCTTGGTTTAGAGGGGAGTCTGGAACCTGTCAAACTAACAAGTACATATCCACTTTTTTACCATCTTTTACCTGACCAGCCTGGTCGAGTTACTATAAGCCCAAATCCTTTCACTAGTTCAGATTCTTCAGCACCTAGAGAGCCCACATCTTCTAGTAAAATGACAGCTTTTTCTGATCCTCCTCCCACTCCTTTTTGTCTCAACAATGAAGATGGTTATCGATCTTATCTCCAATTTTCTTCAGCTTTCTCTAACTTGGTTGTATCAACCTTGCTGCAAAATCCAGCAGCCCATGCAGCAGCTAGTATTGCTGCAGCTACATTCTGCCCAAATATTAATATAGAAGCACATACAGGATATAGTGGAGGGTGTCCGTCGAAATTAGTTGACTGTAGTAGAGCGTCTCCTAGTATTGCTGCAATGGCTGCTGCCACTGTCGCAGCAGCAACCGCATGGTGGGCTTCCAGTGGACTGGTTCCGTTACATATCCCTCAACAAAGTGTTGCTCTCAACCAGAGTTGCTTTACCACAAACAATGATGTTCCTTCTTATGCAGCAGCCAGGACTAGGAATGTGACAAACAAGGAGAGCCATATGGATTCTGTCGAACAGGATCAGCAAGCGGAAGTGGCTCCTATGTTTCCTGGGAGGAACTCAGCTTTTAAGCCGCTCGTTTTGGTACCAGGGAGACCTGAAGAAAGTGAAACTATGCCCAAGAGTAGACAAGTATTACCAACTGCAGCGATCAGTAACAATAAATTTGCAGCATTGGGTGTTGAGATTCAAGGTTCCAATTCCCATGTAGAAGATAGAAAAAAGGTGGATCGCTCCTCCTCTGGTTCCAATACAACAACCTCTAGCACTGAATTAGAAACAGATATTTTGCAGAAACATGAGAGAGGAAATGAGGAATCGAATGGACAAGATGATGTGCACTCTGTCGGCGATTCTTCAAATCGGCGTAGTAGAATTACAGCGAACACCAATGATTCCTGGAAAGAGGTTTCTGAAGAGGTAACTAAAGGAGTAAAGTTATTTAGTATCTCTTTTCTTTTTTGTTTCCTGGTAATGGATAATCATGTTTGCAAATAAATCAGGGGCGAGTTGCTTTTCGAGCGCTGTTCTCAAGGCAAGTGTTGCCACAAAAATTTCTATCCTCACAAGATCTAACTACTTTAGAGAGTGAAATCAACATTGATCGAGTGTGTTACCTGAAGCTGGGTGGACTAGGATCACCTATTGACCTTAATAGCACTATTCTTGAATCTTGCTGTACTGCTGATCAACTAGTCAAAAGCAATGGCAAGCTGAGGGATGAGTGTGAAGGAAAGGAAGCAGTACATTCTATGGGTCTTGGAAAGCTGAGAACTCATAAAACTGGATTTAAACCTTACAAGCGGAGTTCTGTTGAGGCGAAGGACATCAGTGTGCTAAATAGTTGTAGCCAAGGCAAAGAGAAAAGGCCCAGGAGGATATGCTTGGATTTGGAAGGAGGAGGGGCTTCAGCTTGAGAATGATTATTAAACAAACCTACTCAAAAGAACATGATTTCCAAATGCAGGCTCTTATCGCTTTACCATTTCTTCAACTCTAGCAAATGATCCGTCAGATTCATGCCATGTGCGGATGCTAATATTATATTTGGACTTGATTCTTTGTTTGTTCGTTCTCCGGATTACAGATAATGTTCTAGTTGACTGTTTCGACAGGAATAGCAAGATCAGAATATTTTAAGGTAAATTATTCGCGCATGAACTTTCTTCGGGTAAAATCAGACGCCCTTGATCTCTGTAATCAAAAGAACAAGAGATGTATAAAGAAACTCAGCAGGAAGGGGGTGGGGTAGTATCATTTTCTTCTGTAATTGGTCAGCCGCATATGGTTTTTATTCTCAAATGGCAGAGCAGCTCAGTTCATTTAATTAATGAAGCTCTGTATTCATATCACGGCATCTGACATTTGGAACATCCAAGTTCTTTTATGTTTACACATCTTAAAAAGATGGTGACATTATGAGGACAACTGCAATTCAACCATTGTGAGCTTCACTTCTTTTTTCTTTTTTTTGATAAACATTGTGAGCGAAGATGAAGGACACGGAATGAAATCCCAAGGAGCCAAGCTATTAACATCACTTTGAGAGAACGCCGTAATTCAATATATTTTAAAATAAAACTGCGTAGTTTTAAACCGAAACTGTATAGTTTTGAAAATGGTTCAATTATCAATTTGGGGGCTATATTAATCAAACAACATAGTTTTGATGTTGTTTTATGCTTGACTGTACGAGATACGAATCCGAAGAACACATGCTCATTTTTCAATAATGGTGTTTTTGGGATTCGGTTCCGGTGCAGCAAAGCCAAGGGCGGACCCAGGAATTATGTTCAGGGGTGACAAACAAAAACTTATCACTAAAAAATTGTAACGTACTCTGAAAAATATTTGTTATGTAAATGTATGTCATGCTCTGAAATTTCAGTAATTTTTTTGAAGCATGAATAAATCATATGTTTCTTATAATGTTTAAGTTTTTTTTTCATTAGACTACTTATCAAGATGTGTTGGACCTGGGTCGTGGAGCTTATCACAATGCACAGTCAATGAGATGCCGATTTTGTGAGAATAGCTGATAAAGATGATAGTTTATTTACAATTTACTAAATTTAAATTTAAACACGAGTATTAAATTCTTATAAGTTTAATTTTATTAGTTGAATATTAAGGTTGTGAACTCATATAAATATCAAATGTAAAATTATTACAAACACATGTACATAAATATATTAAATTCTTTTAAGTGACGCCGTTTCAATTAAAATAGCGTCGTTTTGATTGAAATAAAATTTATATCAAAACAAAACGACGTCGTTTTAATTGGAACGACGTCGTTTGAATACTGACAGCAAATAGCTGCACTGCACCGGATCTTTTTCCACGTTTTGGCTCTGAATATTCTTGTTTAACCCGAACCCACTTGAGCCTTATAAGGCCGACAACCTACTAGGTTTGTGATGGCCCTTAGACTGTTGGAAATATTTCAAGCCCAAGTGATCGTGCGTCGAATCCTGAGGGGTCAAAAAAAATTCTACTTCGACAGACTTTCTAATTAGTTTAGGCTGAGTTTAAACTTTACAAAACCTATATAGGCCAACTCAGATTGGACTGGGCTACGCCGGCCCGGCCTGTTAGACTATCCACAATGGGGTTATTGAAGAAAAAAAAATCAACTGTTGAATTCTTGCAATGGATAGTTGAAAACGACTGTTTAATACACTTGGATTAATTGGTGTTGAAAGAATTCAACAGGTTGAATAATGGAGCTGATGGGATAGGCTTGACACGTGGCGTGTTTTGATTGGCTGCTGTAATTTTTATTTATTTTTATCTCATCCTAATTATTTGGGGTCAATTATTTCATAGTAAATTGAATTTTTTTTAAAGTTTTTTTACCAAAATTCATCATTTTTTGTACTCTATAAATAGAGACTTGTTTCATTTGATTTGGACACAGAAAAAAAACGTCTTTAATTAATTGAATGGTTGTTGGAAGGGTGTTGAATTTTATTAAACAAAATCATTGTAGAGTGTAAAAAGTTGAATGATTGTTGAATTATTAGGTGGAAGAGAGAGAAAATGACGTGGAGTGTTGGGAAGTTAAAAAGTAAGGCGTTGAATCCGCCAACCATTGTGGATAGTCTTAGAGCATATACACTGGTAGTGATTTTGAGAACGTCCTAAGGGGTTTTGAGGACATCCGGTAAAAAAAATTATGCAGCGGTTGAAGGAGGACGTCCGCTACCGAGGACGTGCTCGAGGAGCACGTTTGAGCGGACGTTGACATTACGCAATAATGTCTGAACCGAGCGCGATGCAGCCTTAAAGTCTACATGGGACGCGGAGGGGAAGTGTCGCGCGTCCTGTCACTACATTAGCACCGCGTCAAAGTAATGTCTGAAGTGGGCGCGACGTATAATGTTGCGGTTGGACGCGGCACGCTCTGATCAGAAAAGGAATTTGGTCCAACGGCCATATTGTCCAACGACTAACTTAGCCTCCAACGGCCATATTTTTTCCTCCAACTGCCATATTTGCTCCAATCTATAAATATGCACTTCAATTCACTCATAAATCACAATACTTTCCTCAAAATGTCTTCCAATTGGTCTATGTCTGAAGATGTACAATTTTGTATATCTTATTGTCGGCAATTCGTTGATCCAATATCCGGCAGTAGACAGAAGGTTGACAAATTGTGGAAAAATTCATCTTGATTTTCATGACAGTTGGCTTTTGGGTGGTAACCAACCTAGGGCGGAGGCTAGGTCTCAAGTTGCACTCGCTTCTCGTTTTGCCAAACTGAAGCCGATGTTGGTTTTCTGGGGTTCTTGTCTCCTACGCAGAAAGAAATAGGGAATACGGTTGTAATATGCAAGACGAGGTAATTATTTCATTACAATAATTATTTGTATATTAACTAGTTCTATTTGTTTGGTTGTGTTGCTTAATTTCAAAATGAATGGATACGGAAAGCTCAAACAATGTATATTTGAAAAAGAAGGAGTTCAAACACTTTTCTTGTTGGGAAGAAGTGAAGGCTCACCAAACATTTGCTCGAACAGAAACAAGTACTCCCCCAACTTATACATACGAAGCCAACACAGAAATTGATGAAGTACTCGTCAATAAAGTGCCTCCAAGTTTAAGTATTGATGATCTTACATGTTCTACACTTGAAAGCTACACCGGAGGTTCATCTAGTCCGGTGAGACCATCCGGAGTAAAAGCGACCAAGAAGGCAAGGAAAAAGGGAAAATACGCCGTGACTAAATCAACTCAACACCGAGACGATGTTTTGGAAACCATGGCAAATTAACCAGAAAGAACATATGAATTGGCAAAGAGAGCTCAACAAATTCAACAAGATGCTATTAATGTTAGAAAGTTGGAGGAAGATACAAAGATCATGCAAATGAATACAGAAATAATGACTCCAACATCAAAGAGATACTTTCAAAGAGGAAGGCCGATATTGTCCGTCAATATGAAGAGAAGGAAGTCGAAGAGAACACTGAATCTTTTTCGAATTGTTACCGTCCATTACACTTCGATGATTAGGTAACTTAGTGGTTTTAATTAAAATCAATTTATGTAATTTCAATTTCAAGTAGTTCCAAGTTATGTAGTTTCAATTTCAAGTAATTTCAATTTCAATTCAAGTAATGAATAGTAATAGGAGGTGCTGCATGTTCAACGGCTGTACAAATAGCGCGAATAGGAGGTGCTATTATCATAAATAGTAACAGTAAGTGCTATTTGAGGAGGTTCTCAAAACAGAGAACTTCCTCAACGTGTGTATATGTTCTTAGAGAGTTTTGTTGGCAGCTACAAGAGAAGTAGGCCTCAGCATTTGGCCCTGGGCCAAAATAAGTCTTAGGGCGGTCCTAACCCGACCCTAGTCCTAACCCGGCCCTAGTCCTACGCAAGTCCTAATATGGTCCGACCCGATGGGCTTAGGGTCGGGCTAGGGTTTTGATTATTAGGTTCGACCCGAAATACGAGCCCGAGTTAAAATTACATATTCATTGATTTAAGGACTCTTGATATAAAAATAATGCGTTTTTTCACATTCATCAAACCACACACGTTCAAACTAGTGTCATTTGCGTTTAAAGAGTTATTTGTCGATTAATAAGTCATACATTTAGGGCCGGAATTAGCCCAAGCCCGGCCGTAACCCGAAAAGCCCTATGAAATGAAAGATCGATAACAACTTTAACACCGATGAATTTTCTCATGGTCCTACCCGACCTTAATGTGCAAGGGGCTAGGCTAGGATTCTCCTAAAGCTTACTCGATCCGGCCCGATCCTTTACCGACCCCTAAAGGAAGGGACAATAGGGTTTTGAAAACGGGACCCACTGTCAGTACTTTTTATGGACCTTTGCAGCCTTCAAAATTTTGTGGCTGAGAAACGACGACGACGATACTCACCATGTGTCGAAAATCTAATGAACCCCGCCATCTGCACCCAATGTATGTCCGCCACGTGCCGTCTCGAAGTTATCCGTTCCTTCTCTTTTTCTTTCCAGTCTTATTCAAACTTCGATGCGTTTCGGATTTACGAAGACCGCAGATTCAGATCGAAACTAGACTTGCTTAAATTCGTTAATCCGAGCTGGAAATTCTCGTGGCTGTAATCGCAGCACGGATGAACAGTCGGATTCACATGGTCATTCCGCGCTTTAAGTTTCTGCTTCACTCTGCGTGTTGTTGTTGATAGAAGAGATTGGATTTCGACTTGGATCTGCTGTTACTGAACCGTCTTGCTTTTCAGGCAAGTTTATTATGTCGATGATTCGTAATGCGTGAACGGAGGAGGCGCCAACTCAGTCCAAACAATTTCCCTCCGCCATGGTTGTTCTTGAAGGTGTGTGATGTTTGAGTTTTTTCTTTTCTATTCGCTAGGGCATCTTAGTTATGATAAGTCTGGTTTTGGTTGAAGAGTTTGATTTAATGATACTGATTGGATTTGTTGTTTGTTTCTATTTGGTTTGCTCTTAAGGTTGTACAGTGTTCAGAGATGAATATGATGATCATTCTGAGAATGGATTTGCGATATAAGTTGTTTGGGATTGTGAGAAGCGTCTCCTACTCCGCCTGTTGGTGCCTTGGTGGTGGATTTTGAAATTGATTAACAGAAGATATTTGAACACTGTAATTTCATCTGACAGCTGATGAGCTGGTTCATGTGATTTTTGAGTGTTTTTCAGCTTATATAAATCTATATTGTTTTTCCCCCCCTCCAGGAGTTGAATCAATTAGCACACCCTCTCTTATCACCGTTCCGTTATTTCATTCATTTGATCGTGGAAGAAAAGAAAGAAAGCCGTGTTATATGCTTTTTGTCCAAGAAGATTTGAACTGGTGATAGGCTCTGCTATTTGAGTTATGGACCTGTATTCATCTGGCGAGGAAATACTTGTCAAGGTCCTTTAAGCTGAAAATTAGTATTTTCTGGGCTCGTTTTACTGCTTTCTTGAATTAATCCTTGTCTATTAATGTGCAGTCGAGAAAGCCATATAAAATTTCCAAACAGCGGGAGAGATGGACAGAAGAGGAGCATAATAGATTTCTGGAGGCATTGAAACTCTATGGGAGAGCTTGGCAGCGAATTGAAGGTCATTTCATGGTCCTAAACTAGTGTAGACAAAATAACTATTTTTTTACAAAAAGTTCAATGATTGTATGGAGAAGCAAGTATCTTCTTCCATAATCAATATAGAGGATGACATACTAGGTAAAGCATAACTGTTTGTACTAATAAATTTCAATCACAAAGAAAAGCGTAAAAAATATTTCTTATATCTAATTATGACTCCCTTGTTTGTTTTTGATACTCTACTAGACAATAAGTTCCGTTCACTAGGATGTGAAAGCAATAATCATAATTCTCACTCTGTATCTCAATTTAGCTTTGCTTATTCTTTTGGTGTGCAGAGCATATTGGAACAAAAACTGCTGTGCAGATCAGAAGTCATGCTCAAAAGTTCTTTTTAAAGGTTTGTGGTTTTTTCGTTATCTTTTCCCTAGTGTTCGTGATCAACTATATGTCTCAATTTGTAAATCATTTTCAAATCACGGCTTTATCGTAGCCCTGTTCTTTGTTAATTTATTCATCTTTTTGTCTCCCTTCTTTCAATGTGTTTATTCATGTATGGCTTCGATAAACCGTCTAAATAGATTACAGAATGTACCTGTTGTTAATACCTTCATGAACCTCGCTGTTCCTGATCATAATAGCCTGATTTGAGCCCGATAATGTCTATAACTTTGGTATGGCTAATAGCAATCCTGAGAAAATACTGTTAGAGTTGATTTTAAAAGAGAGGAATAAGTTCATACTTTTAGATTTTCAGCCATTGGTTGAGTCACATATGGTTTCGACATATGCTATTAATTTTATAATAAAATACATGTGGCATTTCAACCTGTAGCCACCGCCACACTTGAAATAAACTAGACGATAACAAGATATAAAATAGGTCGTTAATCCACTAAATAGTGACATACAATGAGTTTTGTATGTTGGAAATTAATGGCATGCCTGAATGGCTGTGAGGCAATCAACTAATTGGGATATATGGCTGATTGACTGCTATATCCATTCAGGGGAAACTTTCTTATCTCTTTCAAAAGACTGTCATTTTTCATAAATGAAATATGGTTTCACCTCCAATAATCTTTCTTTGCATTGGAAACAAATACAAAATGGAAATGCAAGCCACAATTTGATTCACGTACCATTGTCTGGTGTATGAAATTTCTTAAAATTTTATACCATGTCAGGGGAGGGAGTCAACAAGTTGGTTGCAACTTTTTTGTTTCCAAGTCTTATATGCTAGTTTTTTCGAAATTGTTTTCCAGATTCATTATTTTTATTTCTTGGCAAGCCATGTTAGTAGTTTAATTGTTGGATTTGTGGTCAGGTTGTCTGGTTGTTCAGTTTAGCTGGGCCCTGTTGGCTGTTAGAAAGAAACTTCTACAAAATGTTAATTCTCTGGATGTTCATGTTTATCTTATCAATTTTCAATTCAGCTGGAAAAGGATGCAACTGGTAAAGGGGCTCTGATCAGCAAAGTAAGTGACATAGATATTCCTCCTCCACGTCCTAAAAAGAAACCCAACAAACCATATCCAAGAAAGATCAATGCCCCTGCTCCAACTCTGCACGTGGAAGGCAATGATAGACACATATTCATTCCAGTTTCCCATCTCCCTGTTAAACAACTACCAGAGTTGCAGAATAAAACCCTTCAGGGAGTAAGCGTCCAATCTTTATCTGTTGAACAACCTGCTGTGCATCATCATTGTTTACCAGATCGTTATACTGATTGTTTCTTTTTTAATGAATTAGAAGCCTCGCGGAAAGGAAAATCTAGTTCTACCATGCCAGGTCAGTTTGGGCTCTGACATCTTGACTATATCACTTGCACCTCCTTGCACCTCTTTGTCTTGCGAAAAACCCAACTCTGCTTCCACTATTGGGTTACTGATGAGTGCTTGTACTAATGAGAAGTATGCGCCTTTGGTAAAGAAAGTGGACCAGGAGGATGAATTCATGAATGAGCCAAATCAAAATGCTGATAAAGCTATTGCTGAACACACATCTATGAGAAAAAATTTAAGTGAAATTATAGACATGGATAGCTTGCAGCCTTCACCTGACAGTCTGGATCCTGTCAGACTAAGTTCACAGCCAGTTTTATACCAGCTTTTACCTGACCAACCTGTTTCTATTCCTATTATCCCAGATCACTTGGCTAGTTCATATACATCAGCACCTGGGGAGCCCAGATCTTCAAGTGAGATGATTTCTCCTTCAAGTCCTCGCATCACATCATCATTTGTCAACACTGAAGATGGTTATAGATCATATCTCCAATTTTCTTCCGCTTTCTCCAATATGGCGGTCTCTAATTTGCAGCAAAACCCAGTAGCCCATGTGACAGCAAGTGTTGCTGCAGCTACATTCTTGCCAAATCCTAACATGGAAGCTCCTGCAGAATATTATGGAGGCTTTCCTTCGAGAGTCGGTGGAACTGGCAGAGCTTCTCCAGATATTGCTGCAGTCACTGCTGCCACTGTTGCAGCAGCAGCTGCATGGTGGGCTTCCATTGGACTGATTCCTTTCTGTGCCCAGCAACAAAGCCACACTCACAGCTGGAGTTGTGTTACCACAAACAATGATGTTGCATCAAATGCAGCAGCCATGACTGTGGCAAATGAGAAGAGCCATCAGGATCCTACTGACACACAAAATCAGGGTGCAGAAGTGGTCGACTGTCCAATGCTTCCTTGGAGAAGCTCAGCTTTTAAACCACTTATTTCTGTGCCAGCGAAACCCGAAGAAAGTGTGACAACTATGGTGATCAGCAATAAACAATCTACAGCAATGGGTGCTGAGATTCAAGATTCCAACTCTCCTGTAGAAGATAGAAGAAAGTTGGTTCGCTCCTCCTCTGGTTCCAACACAACCTCTGGCACTGAATTAGAATCAAATATTTTAGAGAAGCAAGACAGAGGAAATGACGACTCAAATGCAGCAGACGATGTGCACTCTATTGGCTATTCTTCAAATCGGCGTAGCAAAATTGCAGCAAATATCAACGATTCCTGGAAAGAGGTTTCTGAAGAGGTAACTATACTATTTAACTTCGTAAAAGAATCTCTTTTGTTTTGTTTCATCTCTAAGTAACATATTTAAATGTTTGCAAATAAATCAGGGGCGAGTTGCTTTTCGAGCGCTTTTCTCAAGAGAAGTGTTGCCACAAAAATTCTTGTCCTTGTACAGTCTGAGTAATTTAGAGACTCTCACGAACATTGGGGAAGACAGCGAGTTGAAGCTAGGTGGACTTGCGTTGCCCATTGACCTTAACTTGAACATATATGGATATAATTGCTTTACTGATCAACTGGTGAAAACCCGAGCCACGGAAAGGGCTGAAATTGAAGGGGCGGAGGGATTACATTCGATAGGTCTAGGAAAGCTGAGAACTCGTAGAACTGGATTCAAACCTTACAAAAGATGTTCCATTGAGGCCAAGGATATCAGTGGTTGCAGCCAAGGCAAAGAGAAGCGGCCCAGGAGTACGTACTTAGATGGTGGAGAGGTGTCAACCTGAGTTTGATCACAAGACATGCCTACTCAAAAGAACATGATGCCCAAATGAAGGTTCCTCTGTCTTCTACATTTTGCCTTATCATCGTCTTATTCTACTCTCTGTCTCTTCAAAGTCCACCCTTGATCCTTGGTTAACTTATCATGTTCTGATATTAATATATGTGGACTTTTTTTTTTAACTTTACTCCTGAAAACTGATATTGCAGTTAAAACGAGGATTCCATACGGAACAACTTGCAAGTGGGTACAAAAGTAACTGAAGTTGAGCATCTATAAATAATAACAGGACCAAGCATATATAGCTTTCATGAGGAGCGCTCAAATATATCCACCACTATTTACTGCATTCACGAAGGAATCTTCATATGTACCATTGGATCAAAAGATTCAAAGATCCAAAAAAAAAATCAACTCTTTGAATCTCCAAAACCTAAAATTTGAAAAGCAAAATCCTCCCCATTGTCCAAAAATGCAAAATGAGATTCATCAATCGATGGATCTATCAAATAGTGGTAAATCCATTTGAGCGCACCCCTAACTCCACTGAATTGGATAACGTTAAGGCCTAAGCCACTTGAATATGACTCGACTGAATTGGAAATAACGTCCTATGACTTAGAGGTGGCAATTATGCCCTAAACCCGCCAACCCGCCCGTTTACCGCCCGTTAAAATGAGTACGTTAACCGCCCTATTAGTAAACGGGTTTAGTAAACCCGAAACCCGCTTAACCCGTTTACAACCCGTTTACATTATTATATATTTTTATTTAAATAATTAAAAATTATATAATAGATATATAAATTATCAAATATATTGTATTATTTTAAGTTAGTAAAATATTTTAAATAAATATTTAGAAAACGTTGATAATTGATTTTTTGAATTTTTTTTTGATAATGATTTTTTGAAATATTAACTAGTGATACAATTCTTTTAACCGATATAAAAAACATCTACAAATTTTTCCTTATATGGTTAAACTAGAGGATGAGAAACATGAAACATATATAATCATGTTTTAAATTAAACGCGATTTAAGCTCTAATCTGAATTCAATATTTCATTTAGAAACATATTTAGTCATATTTAAAACTAACTAGGTTAAACGGGTTAGACGGGTTAGGTGGGTTAGACGGGTTAACCGGGTTAGGTGGGTTAAACGACCTAACACTCTTAACCCGCTAAACGGGATAATATCCTCTCATTTTCTTGTTGACGGTTTCTATTCAAACTCTGAGCAAGTTGACATGTTTCTTCGTTTGCATCATTCAACATTGACTTGGTTCAACGATAATGCATGTATCATTGTCATACATTGTGAAATCTCTCACATTATAATTTTATTATTTGACAATGAAACAAGTATAATCTTTTTTAGACTAAAAAGGTTAAACGGACTAAACGGGTTAAACGGGCTAAACGGGTTAAACGGGTAAACCCGCTTAACCCGCTACCCGTTAAGAACCCGCTCGTTAAACCCGCTAACGCTAAACGGGTTTTACCGGGTTTGACCCGCTTAACCCGCTAACCGTTTACAACCCGCCCGCCCGCCCATTTTGCCACCCCTACTATGACTTAAGAATCGACACTCTCGTTTAAGCGTCCATATAAAAGAAAAGACATGTGAAATGGTTATAAGAGTTACAATTGGGCACGTTAGTTCACTACCCAAGGAACAGGTTCGGTCACTAACAAATTTTTATATGAAAACTACAAATCTATAAACAATGTACCCGTCTTTGATTTGGTTGAGATCTTATGAAAAGTTTAAATCTCATGAGAAATAAGAACTTTTTATGTTCGTAGATTTCATGAGGTCAACAATCCAGATTAACCCTAATTAAATACGACTCGTTTCTTAATCATCTTAATCGATAAAATAAGGGTGTTTCTGTCTAATTAATTACTTGAAACGTGAAGCGACCTACCAACTTTCATTCGATTGCAATGGAATTCGATTGACAACAACGATAAATCTATCCACCACACCATCGTCACCAACAAAAAGAAGAGTAACTTATGAGATGAAGAAGCCGCAACAACGATTGTATAGCGCCAAGACTGATCTGTTGTTGATTTTTCTCAGTGCGATCACCCGATACTTGGTGTCTCTTAATTTGTTGATTAGCTGCGCAGCCATGTTCCGGAGCTCTTTGTGGCAATGTTAACTGAATCGGCCGAGAAATAAGAACGAGGGTTTTGGATCGCTTTGTAATGACCAAATTCGCAAGCAAAATTCGTAATGACTAAAATTCGCAATGAACAAAATTCGTAACTGTTAATGACTTTGTGATGACTAAATAAAACTCGTATTGTCACTTAGTAAAATCTGTAACTGTTATTGACTTCGTGATGACTAAATAAAATTCGTAATGATACTTAATAAAATTTGCAACTGTTAATTACTGTTGATGACCAAATAAAATTCGTATTCTAATTAGTAATATTCGTAACACCGGAAATTACATAATATGAATTTACAATAACACCCTTACGAACATATAATATAAATATTCAAATTTAAACAAATCCGAAAAATAAGGGCCGTTGGATCAAAAATCGAATGATTGTGATTAATTTCATTTCTAATCAAATTTGTCATTTCTCATTCTTTTCCCGTTTTTTATAATATTTATTTATTAAATGTTGGTATCAGTCTTTAATCTTTATAAACAAAAAATCAAAATTTTGTGAATAATTTTTTGAAATTTGGTGAACAATGAATTTTATCGAAAATCTCGTCTCGAAAATAAATTGGAAAGCCGAAAGAGGTGTTGGTCGAGTTGGCTTGAACGCTTGACAAATTGTCAAGAGGTCCAGGGTTCGACTCCATTGAGTAGCATATTTCTCCTCAATTTTGTGAGGAGTGTTATTCATCCCTTGTGAATGTGTTTCCCGTCTTGGTGTGGACGTGTTGTCCCTCCTTCACGGAGGTGTTATTCGTCACTCGTGGACGTGTTGTTCCCGCAAGTTGGTGTTGCTGGTTCGTTTATTCCTTCCATGTGCGCGTGGAGGTACTTCAATGGACATAATTCAAGTATCAAATTCGGATGGTGCCGTGCGTGCCCTGTGCTCCAAGAGTCTAATATTCATATGTACCCGATAAAACAAGTTCTCATGCAATATGTATAATAGAGGCGGACGCACGTGTACACTAATGGGGGCAGCTGCCCCCAATCAAATTCTTAAACCTTTCTTAATATATGACTTAATCTAATAGATGTCCCCATTAAATTGTATTATTTGCCCCCAATTATTTTTGGATATTAAGCTTTTATTAATTCTAAAATAAATTTACGTTATATTTTTACTCAAAATAAGCTTGACATTATAACCAATCAAAATAAATCTAACTTTAAATCGAATAAATCTTATAACCAAACAAATAGTAACCTAATTCAAATTAGAATTAGATTTCCAAATCTTAATGACGGTTTAAATTTCAATTTTTAGAAAAATGGAGAGACGATAAACAGAAGATGACAAGACAATTTGACAGGTGATTTAGAATCGCTCCGGCTATCTGAAGTAGAGTAAATTGTGTGTCAAAACTAGTTGTCTAAAAATTACCCGCCTAAGCTAAGCCCCGCCTCGTCACATAAGTTTTTATATGTTTTAATAACGCCCCCGGTCAAAAAAAATTCTGGGTCTGCCACTGATGTATAAGATGTATGTATGATGATTGATATGTATGAGATGTAAAAATCCACTATCAAAAATAAAAAATAATTTGGACAGTTAGATGGGTCAAAAAAATTACAATTAATTCTAAATTTTCACGTAAAAACAGATTTGAATATGATTCACTCACGACTGCTCAAATATGTAACTCACCATACGTATATATATGCACAGTACAAGTGACATCTCGTATTATTTTTAGGGATGCACAAATTTGGATCGTACCGGATCGAAATTTAATGGTCCGGTCCATATTTTTAAGAATTTCCGATACACGGGTCCGGATCATAAATTTAAGGTGATTTGGTCTGATCCGATGTACTTTTTACCACAACAAAAATCCGGTCCACCGGTCCGGTCCATGATCCATATTTTTGAAATTTTCCGGTCAAACGGTTCGAGCCGAATCGTAAAATTCCGGTCCGGATCGGACCGATTGTGCATCCCTAATTTATTTTTAGTTACTGCATTTCTTGAAAAATCATGTTTTAGAAGAAGAATAGCTTCAAATAACTTTTGAATCACAACACTAATAAAGATGCAAGTGGGTATCACCACATCCCACGTATTCAATGCCACTAACTTAAAAAGAAAATTATAGTTGGCATGTATAAAGATGCGAGACAATCACCCATTTTGCATAAGCATCCTTTACTGAGTGAAAAGTGAACTTAGACAGCAATCAAATGACCTCAACTATTTCTTAGACACTTTTTTTTTTTGATACAACTATTTCTTAGACACTTGAATTAAAGACTTTAGAAGGTTCACCATCTCCACTAAGTGACTCCTTCAGCTAATGCTATGCTTTTCTCATATCCAACTCCAAAGCATCAGCATTAGTCCAGATGTTCAACTGGTAGGTAATTTGGCATCCAGCGTCATTGCTTGTTATTAGGGATGGCATGAAGCAGTCAGATAAGGATGACAGTCCAGCTAGGATTCCGAATACGATCAAGATAAGCCTGAATCTGAATCACATATACATAACCAGAAAAACTTTAAATCAAACGGTTTAAAAATCTGAATCCATAGTTGAATAAAAAAAGCCAAGTAAAACTAAAATATCCCAAACAACTCTTGTCGGCTCAGATCTAAATTTGTTAATGTCCTTGTTGGAGACATCACATATTAAAGTTAACAAAACATGTTGTGGTCTGACTAGGAGATGGGGTTTTTTACTATTTCGCTTTGGATTCCTTATCGTCATTATCTGTACTTTCATGTAAAGCAATGCCGTATTCATCATTTCCCCCCTTTTTTTGCTTGTCTTTTGACTCCTGCTGACGCCAAACGCTTATGTTCCCTCGTGCCTCCTCTTACCCGCATCATAATCGTTTAAAATATCACAAACCAATTTCACGTCATGCACTCACCACTGTTTCATACAAACACAAAATTAAGCACCATAGTCCATACTACCTGAGTTGTTCAAGATGCCAATTTAAAATCTCATATAATCCAGATGCCAGCGAGTGTAAAGTCACACTTTAAAGTCAATAGTCTGACCACACCTAGGATAGAAGATCAACACTATAAAATCATTACTCATTTCTTATCCAAGATAGAATAACAGCACTTCAAAATTAATACTCATTTTAAATCCAACATTAAAAAAAACAAACACTAGAAAAGCAATGCTAATGTCATATCCATCACAAAAACAGTTCCTCACACAAATATTGTATGGTGTCTCCTTGTCGGTATCAACATATCTAAACTTAAAGTAAACCATACTCACATGCTCTCCAAACAAGAAAGCATCATACCAAATGTGTCACGCGCCTAAAATGACGCAATTTTCCCAATCTACACTCACCTTTTATATTTCCGTAATACCTTTAACCAAAGTTTTCATCTTTAACTCCAATTCATTACTCATAATGTCATAAAAATAAATTAAAAAATTGAAGGAAAAAAAAGTCATAGTAAACGTCATCACCAGACACTAACAAAAATCAGCATCACTTTCTCACCTCTTTAAAACTAGCAGATTCCATCTCCCCCTTCCTCACTAAAATCTTCAAATCTTTAACCATGAGTCTCCCGATCGAAGAATCGAGCATCTTCACAAGTCACCACCTCTACAAAGCCGCTCTGATCTTCGCCGTCGTCAGATGGATCATCTCCTGGATTCTGAAATTCATCGACTCGGACAGCGAAACCTACTCCTCATCCTCGGCTTCCGGAATACCAATCTCTGCGCAGATGATCCGCGACACACTGGAGCTGACGACGTTCGGCGATCTAGCGGCGCAATCGCCTTGCGACGAGGCGTGCGCGGTGTGTTTGAATCGGATGGAGGAGGAAGACGCGGTAAGGAGGCTGAGATGCTGCCACGTGTTCCACGCTGAGTGTTTGGATAAATGGATCCTCTACGATCACGAGCATATCACGTGCCCGCTTTGTCGGGCTGCATTGGTGGACAACTGTGGGCTTAGATTTGGGCCAGTAAAATCGGAGCCAAGCTGGGCCGTGGACCGGATGCTTTATATATTTGGAGATGATGATAGTTTGCATGTGAATGTTCTAGAATAATTAGTTTTAGATATACGATTTTTATAGGGAGGATGTTGTAAATTGTAATTGTAAGATTGAGGTTAAAGGTGCGTATAAGAGTTGGCCGAGTTGGAATTATAAATTTCATGATTTATGTCTCCTTTTTATAGCTCAAAAGTCACATTAATGTCAAAACTCGAGTTTTTTTTAAATGGCTTGTTTGAGTTTCAACATATCCAAAATGATCCAAATAAGTTTGACATTTCAATTTTGGCATATTTTTAACAAAACCGGATCCGGGGATCTGGTTTTCTGCATTTTTTACAAAACGGATGATCAGGATCCGATTTTATGTTCAAACGAGAGAGCGTGCAAATGAGAGAACTCCACGTCTTCTCGTTTGCACATAAAACCGGATCCCGAGGATCCGATTTTGTAGAAAACGCACAAAACAGGATCCAGGGAATCTGGTGTTATTAAAAACATTCCAAAACTAAAATACAAAACTCAAATGAGTCATTTTACATATGTTGACACTGAAATGGATCATTTTGAAACTCAAAAAACTCAACCTCCTATTCCTAATCAACTAATTATGTACAATCACTATATCAAAAAAAATGGATGACTGCCATTATTTTCATTCTTATATGTTATAAAGGATTTTTGAAAATTAAAGTTCCTTAATACTCAACAAATCTGCTTTTGAGTAATTTAAATATGTATGATTCTCATTAAAACACCGCTACAAAAAAAAAATGCACTTCAGTGTTAGACGCTCTTACCAAGATCGCCCTCTATAATGGATAAATTGAGAATTAAATTTAAATTTTGAATAACAAAGCAACAAGTGAGTGGAAATTTTTTATCTTATTATTTTTGGGGTCAATATGATAATTTTGATACACAAGGGTTTAGGGGTCTCCATACGGTCTTCTGGGCTCGAAAACCTAATGGGGGCCTTGTGGTCCGTGGGCCTTAAGCTTAATGGGTCGGGTAAGGATGCAATGTTTTTGATCCGGCTCGGCCTATCATGACCCACTTCGGAAAGCCGAATTAAACCTACTAAAAAGCCTAGTGAAAACCTACCAAAAACAAAAGAGATGTTACATTTTGTTTCCATGAACTGATTTTTCCTGATGCTTGGCTTTTTGAGAGTGATGTTAATGATATTAATGTCCCAAACAAAGAAGATTTGTGGATTCCAAGGTTATGTTGAGTGCTGAGCTTTTTGATAAACTTGGTTTCTTATCAAGTTTACTTTTTGATATTAGTTAATGTGTAGCCGCCGTATAGGTTATTCAAAAACATGATATATTTATTATTTTCATACAAGATTAACTAGCACGACCTAGTGATATATAAGGCCCAACCCGGCCTAGCCCACAGGCCTACCAAAATAAGGCACATGTGCTGCTTAAGGCTCAACAAAATATGTTTGGGCTTGTCCCGGCCTAACTCACTTAAAATTAGAGTGTAGGCTAAGATTTGACTAAGCCCGATCCAAGTCTATTTTTTTTTTGGGCTAGGCCAGCCTAGTCCGGCCCGACCTATTGTAGAGGCCTAAAGCATAGACATTGACACTATTTTTCCATTAAAAAAAGACAATGACACTTATGACTCATAGTTCACAATCTGGCTAACCATTGACAAAAGTGAGACAATATTGGTTTATGACTGGGGAGAGCAAAATTCAGCAATTACCGTTTACCATCGGTAAATTTACCGTTACCGAGTCAATTCGGTTCGGTAAAACGGTAAATCGGTAAATTTACCAACGGTAAAACGGTAAAAATAAGTCGGAAACGGAATAAATTCTGAAATCGGTAAATTTACCGTTTTACCGAAAATATAAATATATATATATATATATATAGGGGGCGTTCAATTGAGGACAGGTCTTATGGTGAGGGTGTAGGGACTAATCTGGGCCATTGGATGAGGTTCATCCAATGATCCACAAGCTGCCATGTGTCACATGTGGTAGTGGACTTTACTGTTTGCTTTTTGGTAGTGGAATTTTACTATTTGCTTTATTGGATTTTGGGTACTTGGACACGTGGCGCACCCACAAAGCACGGGGGGGTTAGAGGAGTGTTCAAATGAGGACACCCAAATTTGGTAAGGACGTAGGGACAAATCTCATCCATTAGATCATCATCCATCTAACCCCCCGTGCTTTGTGGGTGCGCCACGTGTCCAAGTACCCAAAATCCAATAAAGCAAATAGTAAAATTCCACTACCAAAAAGCAAACAGTAAAGTCCACTACCACATGTGACACGTGGCAGCTTGTGGATCATTGGATGAACCTCATCCAATGGCCAAGATTAGTCTCTACACCCTCACCATAAGACATGTCCTCAATTGAACGCCCCCCTATATATATATATAATATATATATATAGGGGGGCGTTCAATTGAGGACATGTCTTATGGTGAGGGTGTAGAGACTAATCTTGGCCATTGGATGAGGTTCATCCAATGATCCACAAGCTGCCACGTGTCACATGTGGTAGTGGACTTTACTGTTTGCTTTTTGGTAGTGGAATTTTACTATTTGCTTTATTGGATTTTGGGTACTTGGACACGTGGCGCACCCACAAAGCACGGGGGGTTAGATGGATGATGATCTAATGGATGAGATTTGTCCCTACGTCCTTACCAATTTTGGGTGTCCTCATTTGAACACTCCTCTATATATATATATTATATTATAAAGAAAAATTTTAAAAAAATATTTATATATATTAGAAATCAACATATATATTTATAAGATTTATAATATATATTTAAAAAAATTAGAAAAATAATAATTTTCGGTAAACTCGGTAAATCGGTAACGGTAAACGGAATAGAATTTTACATTTCGGTAAATCGGTAAACGGTAAATTTTGCTCTCCCCTATATGACTCTATGTGTAGGTAGATTGTAAATGTAAAATAATTTTCTTTATGTGGAATTTAGTACAATTTTGAGCTCAAAGGATCATTTGCAGTAGTGATGAGTAAACAAACTTCAAATGTTGGGGCTTGTAGAACTGGATAGACTCATTTGCATAAAACCTAAACGAGAATTTGAATTGGGTATGGAGTAGGTTATTTTGGAAACGGTCCAATATAGTTGACCACCTAATGCAACCTAATCTCGAGTGATTAAGTTTCACACAGAGCTAACCAACTTTGAACTTTCCATAGGTTGTTGAAAATCATTTTGCTATGAATATTTTTTATTATCAATTCTGGTAACAAAAACAATATTTTTTGAACATTAATTATATAAACGGTTTTATGACATACGAAATGTGACAGAAAGTGTCTTTATGTTGATTCGTGTTAGAGCATTATTCTTCATGATAATTTTTTTTTGTATCATCCCACTCTTTCACTTTATCTCTCGTTATCAAAATGTTGTCATGCACTACTACTAATTAGTTAGAACAAGTACATCTAGTTCATTACCAAGTAAAAAGTTCATCACCATTCTCTCACTTGTCTACATAAACCACAAGGATAGAAATATAAATCAATTGAAATGTATCTATATTTATAGATCTCTAAACATCATGAATAATGGTAATTATTTTATTCTTTGTAAATTTTAAGATGTATTCATTGCGGAATTTGAACATAACTGAAAAGTTCTGCATATATATGACAATATCACCTTGAATTGATTCACGACTCATGGCCACCGGTTATCAAAGTTTGGTTCGGTTATGAGATGATATTTTCTATGACAAAAAAATTTCATGAGTGGAGTTCATGATTTTTTTTCTCCAGATATTATGCAACGGTTTTTCTGAGAACCGATGCATAATGTCAGACATTATGCAACGGTAGATTATGCATCGGATGAGGAACCGATGCATAATGGTCATCGGAACCGATGCATAATGTTATGTCTGTAGTAGTGGATGATATTTTTTATGACAAAAAAAATTCATGAGTGGAGTTCATGATTTTGTTTGTCACATCTTATGACCTTTCGCAAGACCCAAAAGATCATGTTAAGTGATGCTCTTATCTAATCTCAGAACCTAATTCAAAATTTACGAGCTTTCGTAAGGCTAGTTTCAAAGCAAATGCCAATATACACAACCCATAAACAGTATGGAGACTATCTAGCACCTCGTCATGGTGCATGAAAGGTTTCTTGCAAAGTTGTGCTTAAAATGTGAAAAAATGACACTTCGAGTCATTTTGTGAGCCAAATTTGAAAGTAAAAAATACTTCGAATTAAGAAAATTGAATTGTGGTCAACACACCTTGCAATGAGAGGTATAGAATGAGTATTTGAATGTAAAAAAAAATGCAAGTCTAAACTATAGAGATTTTATGATGAAAGAGTGCTATAAATTAAGTGAAAATTTGAGTCCATAATAAAACACTCGACCTAACTTTGTGGAATAGAAATACAATGACTGTAATAAGTTGGTACCACATTACTTTAAAAGGGAAGGATTATAAGTTTATATACAATCACCATGGGGATTGCTCGGTTGAGAATTCATAAAAATTCGAGAATCCGAGAATCCAAATCTCACCATTGGATCAAGTTGCATCTTTGAATATGGTGGTGACACGAGTCCCACTAACTTTGTTTCATTCATTATGCAGTTTTGAGCATGCATTTTGCCTAGATGCATTTTAAGCTTTCGGAAACTGCACTAAGGCAAAAACTGGTGCATTTTCAAAAATGCATAACGAAGACCAAACTACATAACGAAGGGGTTCTCAAAGTTCTCGAAAACATAGAATTTCTCATTTGAGCGCTCTATCAACATAAAAAAAATAAACTATTGGTAAGAGGATAAGATAGGAGACTATCTACCTACGGACGCTTAGGGGTGCGAGTCCCCAACCAATCGGAGTTGAAACAAGAGTTTAATAGGTGCATCCATGACATAAAAGACGTGAATGGTGGACCAATTGAGGGGCCGAGTCGACACTTCTCTTGTGCATCTCTACTCAAGATTTTATTTTGAACAAATAAAACCGAGTATCAGACATACAAGGCGCCGATTGTTGAATTTCGACCGATTATATATGATTATAGCCTCGTTGTGACTCAAAAATTCAAGCTTGTGAGTCGTAGTTTAGAACTATATAAGGTAGCACTGTTTCTCCATTTAGTTGATGTGAGATATTTCTTCAATTGATTCTTATTCAACAATCTCCCCATCAATTAAAGTAATGTCACACGTACTCCTTCGTAGCGGGATCTCTTCTTCGTATGTGCGCCCTGCGACTCCCCCTCTCATTTGAGGTCTTAGCGTACATAACTTTATCGTCCAGTGACTCTATTGGCCCAACCACTCTCCCACATTCTTTCGTGAGTCTTTTAAGTGGTCCCGCAATTTGTCTTTCATTTAGGGTACCTTTACTCTTGCACTCGCTCACGCCTTTGTCATTTATCCCACATCTTGCATACTCATCTCAAATCACTCCATTTAAATTTCGCTAGCTTAAATAAGACTAGCCCCATTATGACTTAAAATATCAAGCTTTGAGTCATAGTTATATATAATTATATATGCTAACACTTGTTTCTATATTTAGTCAATGTGGAATATTTTTTCAATTGATTTTTACTCAACATCCCCTGTCTTTTTGGAAACCAAATCATTCCATAAAAGTTTTGAAACCAAATCATTCCATAAAAGTTTTGAAACAAGTTTTTCTTATTATATTGGTCAAAGCATCGCTCGAAATAGAGGAGTCGCTGACTATCAAGGTGCTGCCGATGCCGATAATGCAAAGGCGCTGCCTACGCTAATGTAGGCGCCGCTTAAGGTTTCAGCCTATTAAAAAGAGATAACATGGCTCTATCAAATCACCTGAAAACACATGAACAAAACTTTATCAAATCACCTGAAAACACATGAACAAAACTTTATCAAATCACCTGAAAACACATGAACAAAACTTTCAAGTAGGGATGCATAAAATTGGACCGGATCGTAAAAATTCAGGTTCGGTCCACGATCCACCTTTTCGGAAATTTCTGGTTCACCAGTTTGACTCGGACCGTAAAATTTTGGTCCGGTCCGATCCGAGTTTACGGTCCGGATCGGAAATTTAAAGATTATAGTGTAAAATTACGGTCCGATCCAGTCAACCTTTTAAAAGAATTATAGTTCACCGGTCCGAACCGGACAAAATAAACACGAATCCGATCCGGTCCTCGATCCACTTTAAAAAAAATCCGATCTACTGGTCCGGACCGGAGACTGGATGTGGATCCCTACTCTCAACTCTCAATTAGTCCTCCTCATTAGTGCCAATTTTTTTCACATATTTTGAATTTTTTCAAGTCTTCCTTTGATGGTGATAATGAAAGACACAAGATACTTCGTTGGAACATTACATTAACGCGTTTTTTGTTATACTTTAGGAAGTTACCGTCATTCGTCTCGAGCACCAAATGGAAAAGCAGTTCAACTTTTAAGGAAATCGTCTGACCAGCATTGATAACAATTCAATTAAAATAAAAATATCAAATAATATATTAAGGAAAGGGGAGTGAAGCAAATGAGAATCTGTTTTTGACGTGAGACATGCTTATTAATGAATAATAAATATATTTAAATGAATCATTAATATTTTTTTTGATTGGAATCACTAATATATTTTAATTAACAATAAGGGGCCCTGAACTACCACCTCTTTCTAATTTGAGGTCCGAACTACCATAATTTCTAATGAGAGGGCAAAATCAAAAATTCGGTTAAAGTTAACTCCGTTAGTCTACTCCGTTAGTCAAATTACAATTAATATCATTTACTTTATTTTAATCTACGTCTCTCTCATTCTATATTTTTTAACTTCTAATTTTATTATAATATTTTTACCTTTCTGAATTTCATATCACAAATGGGTACTACATTTAAATTAATTATTTACCATATAACATGTATGATTAAATATATATTATTTTGATTCATATTCTAAATTTTTTAAGATGTTCCTCTTATATGATGGGTGAGTATAATATTTTGAATTTTTAAAATTTGACAATTCACCATATAATATGTGTGGTCCCGTGGACAAAAGTTAAAAAAATTTCTTTCAATTCATCCATAAATTTATATTCTTTTTGATGGTAATACTCTTATGAACATGAATTTTAAAAAATAATAATTTAATATTTATCCATACATATATTATGATCAATTGTGAAACTATGAAAATTTAAAATGCTATACTCATCCATCATATTAGCGAAGAACTTGAAAATTTTACAATAAAAAAAGTAATTGTTTAATTTTTATTCATACATATAATGGTAAATTATGAAAGACTAAACAATTAATTTAAATGTAGTACTCATTTATGATTGTGAAAGACTAAACAATTAATTTAAATGTAGTACTCATTTATGATATGAAATTTAAAGAGAATAATAAAATTATAATAAAATTAAAAGTTAAAAATACAGAATAAGAGATATATAAATAAAATTAAAGTAAATGGTATTTAATTGTAATTTGACTAACAGAGTTAACTTTGACAGTTAACTTTAACGGATTTTTTGATTTTGCCCCCTCAATGGAAATTATGGTAGTTCGGACCTCAAATTGGAAATAGGTAGTAGTTCAGGGTCCCTTTCTGTACTTTTCCAATAAAGAATCAATAAACACTATTTTTATAATATATTCTAGGGAAAATGACAAAGACGGGTACAAAGGGGTACCAACCATTGACAAATCATGGTCCGAACTATGAAAATTGCCAAGTAAGGGCAATTACAAAATATTTTAATCCTCAATTTCATAATTAAGGGCAAGAAGGTTTTTTTTAATTCATTCGTTTAGTTAACTTTGTTAATTGACGGAGTGATATTTCGTCAGTTAAGCGTCATATGGGGGATTAAAATATTTTAAAATTGCCCTTAATTGTCAATTTTCGTAGTTCGGACCGTGATTTGTCAATGTATGATAGTTCATACCGTCTCTTTACCATTTTCCTATATTCTATTATTAATTTTGTACCTGAACTTAACCCCATTCACCTAACCATTTTATTATTCATTGGTTCACAAGTTCTTTTTTTTTTCCGATTACTACAAGTTCTCTTTTAAAAATGATCCTCACCCATCTTAACAAACTAAGCACCAGTATGGAAGTCTTCCAAATTATTATTTTTATACTATAACTTAAATTTTTATAAATATAGAGTCACGCTTAACTTGCCAACATGGTTGTGGTTTGAGGGTTAAGGATTCACATACGAGTCCTTATGTCCCGGGTTCGAGTCCTCGAGACACCATTTTTCTTACAATTTTGTGAGATTTTTCCTCTTCCTTTTCCTGCTCCAAGTGTCGAGAATGTACCGATGGTAATTTAGGGTAGATGAGCGGATCCATGCATGGAAGACCGAATTAAATTATTCTACTATCATACGTACAAATCATTTGATTGGGTTGGTCAAATTAAATTAATTATAGTAGTAGTATTCTACTATCTACTATTTAGTTTATTTTTTTGTTGTCATAAAAAAAAGTTAGTTTATTTTTTAGTTTGGATGTGAGGTGTTCGGATCAAATACAAACCAGAGTTATAAATAAAAACTACAAACCCACAAAAATAATGACACGTGTAAAAATCGACCAATCAGAATTAATCCCGTTCGGGGTTCTTTTTGTAAATAAACAAAAATACACGCGGACTTATTTAAAAATACATAAAAGACATTAGGGGTATAATCGTCCAAAAATTGCTACAGTAATGTTCAGACTTAAAACACAATGTTCAGACTTAAACCAGTAATGACAATACTTGAAAAAACAATGTTCAGACTTAAAAAAACAATGTTCAGACTTAAAAAAATAATAATGAGATTTAAACAATTAACGATCAGACTTAAATAACAATGTTCAGACTTAAACCAGTAATGACAATACTTGAAAAAACAATGTTCAGACTTAAAAAACAATGTTCAGACTTAAACAATACTTGAAAACCCAATGTTCAGACTTAAAAAAACAATGTTCAGACTTAAATAAATAATAATGAGACTTAAATCATTAATGTTCAGACTTAAATAACAATGTTCAGACTTAACTAACAATGTTCAGACTTAAATCAGTAATGACAATACTTGAAAAAACAATGTTCAGACTTAAAGAAACAATGTTCAGACTTAAACAATACTTGAAAACCCAATGTTCAGACTTAAAAAAACAATGTTCAGACTTAAATAAATAATAATGAGACTTAAATCATTAATGTTCAGACTTAAAAAAATAATAATGAGATTTAAACAATTAACGATCAGACTTAAATAACAATGTTCAGACTTAAACCAGTAATGACAATACTTGAAAACCCAATGTTCAGACTTAAAAAACCAATGTTCAGACTTAAATAAATAATAATGAGACTAAAACCATTAATGTTCAGACTTAAATAACAATTTTCAGACTTAAAAAAATAATAATGAGATTTAAACAATTAACGATCAGACTTAAATAACAATGTTCAGACTTAAACCAGTAATGACAATACTTGAAAAAACAATGTTCAGACTTAAAAAACAATGTTCAGACTTAAACAATACTTGAAAACCCAATGTTCAGACTTAAAAAAACAATGTTCAGACTTAAATAAATAATAATGAGACTTAAATCATTAATGTTCAGACTTAAATAACAATGTTCAGACTTAACTAACAATGTTCAGACTTAAATCAGTAATGACAATACTTAAAAAAAACATTGTTCAGACTTAAATAAATAATAATGAGACTTAAACCATTAATGATCAGACTTAAAAACAATGTTCAGACTTAAACCAGTAATGACAATACATGAAAAAACAATGTTCAGACTTAAAAAACAATGTTCAGACTTAAAAAACAATGTTCAGACTTAAACCAGTAATGACAATACTTAAACCATTGATGTTTATGCGCTTGTATGAGAATTTGATGAAAGCCTAGTGTTTTTTGGGTGGAAACGGCATTCTGAGCATAACTCATCGCTTCGCCATGAGCTCTGTGTTTTTAGGGCAAATTCGATCATCTGGAGGGTCAAATTCGCGTTTAAATCTTTTTTTTTTTTTTTTTTTTATAAAAAGATTATTGGATTTTCATTCTGTTTTTAAGTCTGATCATTGCTGTTTTTAAGTCTGATCATTGCTGTTTGTAAGTCTGATCGTTGCTTGTTTCTTTTCTGTTTTTAAGTCTGATCATTGCTGTTTTTTAAGTCTGATCATTGGCTATTTTTAAGTCTGATCATTACCAACTCAAAGTCTGACCATTGCTTCTTTTTAAGTCTAAACATTGGCTATTAAGTCTGACCATTGCTTCTTTTTAAGTCTGAACATTAGCATTTTAAGTCTGAACATTAAGTTTTTAAGTCTGATCATTGCTTTTTTTTTAAGTCTGAACATCACCATTTTAAGTCTGAACATTAAGTATTTTTAGTATCATTGCCTATTTTTAAGTCTGAACATTAAGTTTTTAAGTCTGATCGTTGCTTACTTTTAAGTCTGAACATTAGCATTTTAAGTCTGAACATTAAGTTTTTAAGTCTGATCATTGCTTTTTTTTAAGTCTGAACATCACCATTTTAAGTCTGAACATTAAGTATTTTTAGTATGATCATTGCCTATTTTTAAGTCTGAACATTACCATTTTAAGTCTGATCATTGCTTTTTTTTTAGTCTGAACATTAGCATTTTAAGTCTGAACATTAAGTTTTTAAGTCTGATCATTGCTTTTTTTTAAGTCTGAACATCACCATTTTAAGTCTGAACATTAAGTATTTTTAGTATGATCATTGCCTATTTTTAAGTCTGAACATTACCATTTTAAGTCTGATCATTGCTTTTTTTAAGTCTGAACATTACCATTTTAAGTCTGAACATTAGTATTTTAAGTCTGAATATTAAGTATTTTTAAGTCTGAACATTAGTATTTTAAGTCTGAACACTAACAACTATTGGACTAAATTGAAAATAACATTATTATGTTTTATACCCATCCAAGTGGAATGACTATTATACCCCTCCGTGTTTTCTCCGGGATTTCGACTCAAATGGGACACGTGTCGGCTTAATAAACGGTTTGTAGTTTTTATTTATAAACAGGTTTGTACCTGAACCGCACCCATTTTATTTCACTTTAAATTTGTCATTTTCTCGAAAAACATTGTTAGGAAAATAAACAAATAAAATAAGAATTAACAAATGCTGAAAAAAGAAGAAGACCGAATCAAAACCGAACAAGAAAAAAAAGAAAAGAAGGGGATATCACTATCACCATTCACCACTCCACAACAGCGAAAGCCAAGAAGCGACGAAGACCTACTTCTCTCACCAGCTCCGGACAGCGCGGGAGAGAGAGAAAGTGAGAGTGAGTGAGAATTCTGCGCTGTCGTCACTTTTCGCTGCTGGCTTTACAAGCAATCGCATATACTCAGCAGCTCGCATTTGCTTAGTGGTGGTGTGTTTTGGTTTAATTAAATTAATATTAGGTTACTTTTGGTTTAAGGATGGCTGGAATGCAATGAGATCGCGCACTCGGTTTAAGCAGTTTACGGATGCTTTAAGCAACGGGGTTATTTGGGGTGCTGAATCTTAATTTTAAGTCGCCTGAGTGTTGTGCCGTGGCTCGGTTTGAAGTGGTTTAGGGTTTGGGTTTGTAGATCTGCTGGTTTGTGCTTTAGTGGTGTACAGAATGGGGGCGTACTGAGTTCTCAGACCCCTGAGGAGGGCGAGTCACACAGATATTTGGGGTAGGTTTTGCTGGACACTTTGTTACATTTACTGCATTTTTAAAATTAGGATGTGCGTTCTACTGAAATGGAGGAATTAGATTTTTTTTGGGTGGACACTGTGTTACATTTACTGCATTTTTTAAATTATGATGCGCGTTCTACTGAAATGGAGGAATTAGGTTTTTGTTTTTTTTGTTATTGTTGATTCACAATGTGTACATGTCTAAGTTTTGTTCTATCTTGAGGGTCCATTTCTTTGGTACCTGCTATGGAATTGTTTTCTTAAACTGTTTCATCAATGGATAATGTGAGCTGATTCTTGAAAGGTGCTTTGTTTGCTATACACTTATACTACAATATGGACTGGGTCAACTATTGTTGAATTCATGGTTAATGTTATGATATGTGAAGGATTATACTTATCATTTCAGGCAATGGAAGGCATTTCTGCTTGTGGGCAGCGCTTTCGTAGAATACCGCGGCAATCCACCACCACAAATCTGAAGCTTGATCCATTGGTAAGTGTGCTTGTTCATTATCATAATTTTGACTTTATTATGGGGAGCAGCAAGTCATGTCCATCACGCGAGGCAGATGGTTATATATTTCTACTTGTGAACTGTGAAGAGATTTTGGTTTAGCCACAGTTATGATTTAGGTTTCTTCTATATACTACAATCCGCAGTATGGAGAAGGGTTGGTCGAGGAATTATGTGAAATAGAGATAGGATCTTGTTTCCGTATTTTAGTATTTGTGAGCCTTTAAGAAGAAAAGAAGAGATACTAAGGCTTTAGTGCATCGTCTATGTTTATGGTCCATTATACTTGTTTAAATTTGTGAAATATTAATTTTGATGCCCAATATTAATGCTGATGTTACCTATCTTTTCTTCCTCCGTTTTGCATCTGTTTCACTTTACCGACGGAATCTGTGAATGTTGACAAATTTTGCATTATGCATCTGTTCTGATCATTTTGACAAACGAATAATTCAGCATGTCACCTGCAAATCAAGATTTCAAGAACGATGAGAAAGAATGTTTGCTCAAAGGATCTGAATAATTATGTTGTAGGATTATATCATCAGATATCGCAACTAAGTTCAAATTTTGTTAACGGTTTATAGAATTTAATTACCTTGCCCAGGTTGATGAAAATTTAGAGCATTGGCCGCATCTTAGTGAACTAGTTCAATGCTACAAAACTGAGTGGGTAAAAGATGAAAACAAGTATGGCCGTTATGAGAGCACTGGTCCTGTTTCATTTGAGAACCAGATATTCGAGGGACCTGACACTGACATTGAAACAGGCAAGCATACTAAAGATCTTGTCTGATTGATTTCAAAAGCATTGTAGTCAAAGTAGTCACACATTTGTGATTTTTTCTACCTAAATGCCAATTAGTTTTTAGGGTGATCGAACGTCCATCAAATTACTCGGCCTATATGTTAGCGGTGTTGGAACTTTGGTCTATCATCATCTTTAAATGTTTCTCGATCTGTGCAGAAATTAGTCTAGCCAATGAAAGGCAATTAAAGGCTGAAGATGCTTCTGATGATGATGTTCCAAGCACCTCGGGGCGCCAGTTTGTGGATGATACGTTGTACCCTTCAGACTCCCGCAGCTCTAAGGTGGGCTACACCTATAGTTTATGTATTTAGTATGCTATCAATTGGAACATAATTTCAAACTACAAGGTGTGTTGAGCTGGTCTCTTACACTAGAGCACACTGCAGCATCTTGGGATTTCCCCCCTCCCCGCTTATGAACCAGCGTTTGATTGGGAAAATGAGAGAGCAATGATCTTTGGTCAAAGGATTCCAGAAACGCAGATAGCACATTATGGCAGGTACAACTTGTAATTCATCATTTTGTCAATTCCAACATTTTATCTCCCACTAACATCTCATTCTAGTGATCCATATCGAGGAACTTCGTTGATTGTTTACTACTCGCCTCATCAATGATTGAATGATTTTGTTTGTTTTGTGGCAGTGGACTGAAGATTTCTGTGAAAGTTCTTTCCCTTCAATTTCAAGCAGGACTGGTTGGTGAGTGATTGTGATTTCCTCTCTCTCCGTCGATTCCGTAATATTTTTTATCTAAATGTATAGCGTTCTACATCCTGACATTTCATCCATTTTATATCGCAGAACCTTTTTATGGTACTATATGTTTGTATAATAAGGAGAGAAGAGATAAGTTATCAGAGGATTTCCATTTTCAAATCTTGCCCTCTGATGCACAAGACGTAAGTCATAGTTCTCAAGCCGTCCACTGTATACTGAAGTAATTTTGTGTGCTGACATCTTCAAATCGACTCTCCTGCCCATGTCCTGCAGGGTAGAAGTTCCCTTGAATCTCGTGCTCTCTTTTATCTGGATGCTCCATCAGCCTCTATATGTCTACTGATACAGTTGGAGAAGCCTGCCACAGAAGAAGGCGGTGTCACTCCATCTGTTTACTCACGTAAAGACCCTGTGAGTGTTGACGCTAGTAGTTTATGGTAGTCAATTGCTTAAATCAAACATGAATAAACTTCATCAGCGCCTTTAATTCTGTATCTGGATCTGGACTGTACTGAAAATATGCGATGGTGATATCAACCAGAACCTCTTTACTCATGACTCATCTTGTATGAACATTACTATGTATTCATCTTGAGTATCTCGTCATCATGTGAATCTCATGAAGTTTCGCAGTATACGACATGATTCTTCTTGAATATTGATGGAATCTTATTAATGCCGTAGTGAACTTTAAGCTTGTGTTTGTTTCAACCTAAACTGTCATTTAATACTTTCCCCAGTTCAATTCAAGCTCAAAATAAGTTGGAACTGGGAGTCACTGGTTTATGTTTGATTGTAATCTTGTGTTCCAGGTGCATTTGACAGAGAGAGAAAATCAGAAATTGCAAGTTTGGTCCAGAATAATGCCATATAGAGAATGTTTTGCCTGGGCAGTTGTCCCTCTATTTGATAGTAGCTTCAATGCAGTTTCTGGTGGTTCTGCATCTCCTAGTAGCCCTCTCGCTCCTAATATGTCTGGATCCAGTTCTCACGAAGGCGTTCCAAATTCGAATGCCAAGTTCGCCTTGGACGGGAGAGCTAGTTATTCTGGTGGGAGCCCTATAATAGTTGAGCTTTCTAATTTGAACAAGGCAAAAGAATGCTACACGGAGGATTCACTTCAGGTAGTAGTAGTATTGAAGCTTGATATCCTGTTTATTTTCTAGTTATATGCACCCTTTTCTAGTAGTGTCTATCTACAACTGTGTCTGATATCTCATCCATAACACTAAGCACTGTTGAAATTATTGACAAGAAGTATGTGGAAAATCAAATTGTGCTGCATATAAACTGATAGTGCCAATTTTTATGGTTTGTTTCTTGTCACTTATGTACTGCTTAGAAGTTTTAGTTCTTGGAGATCTGAGGGCAGACATTTGTGTATGAAAAATACATTTAGAGTATGCATGCTGTGGTTTTACGTCTCAAACTACAATTTTTAGTTAGCGGGTGGGGCATAATCCTGATTCATGACGATTTTAGAAAAATAAGAATTCCAACAATGATATCGACCATTTACCGCTCCTCTAAGTTAGTGTTTTGGTTCTGTGGATGGTTTTGACTATTATATGATTCAAGAAAAATATTAACTCAAACCATGATCTTGACCATTTACCGCTCTTGCAAGTTTGTACTTTGGTTTGGTGATTGGTTGAGTTTTGACGGTTTTTTGTAGGATCCGAAACGTAAGGTTCATAAGCCTGTGAAAGGTGTCATGAAATTGGAAATTGAAAAGCACCAGACTAGCCACAATGACCTGGAAAATAGTTCAGAGTGCGGAAGTGTGAACAATGATGCATTAAACCATATAGATCAGGCTGCTGATTCGTCATTTTCCAGATGTCCTAGTATCACTGATGAAAAAGGAGCTACAAGGAACAAGACAAATGGCCAGGGAAATCCTGATATCACCTCCAATGATGTAAGAAACATGTCTGTTCACTTATTATGTTGCATTTGACATCGGGAGAAAATATCTGTCCAATGATTTAGTGAAATAGTCGAAAGTTTTATATGTTTAATCGAGTCATGATGATACATGTAGATAGCAATATATCTAGCTGTTTTTGTTTCAGGCAGCTATAGTAGAGTTAATTTCATGCATTTTAAGCAATGTCATATTAATAGTTTAGATGGCGAAGAAGAGCCTGCATTATGACGATTATGTCACAGTTTCTTTTACTATTTATACTGTTAACAACTGGTGCTTGTACTTGTAATCTTTTGCAGTTCCAAGCTTTCGACTTCCGCACAACAGTGAGGAATGAGCCTTTCTTGCAACTTTTTCATTGTCTCTATGTATATCCTTTGTCTGTGAGTTTAAGTAGGAAAAGAAATTTGTTCATACGCGTTGAACTTAGGAAAGATGATGCGGACGTTCGAAAACAGCCTCTAGAGGTGAGTAAATTTGAACATTGATAAAATGCGTTTTTTAGAATATAAATGACTACTTTGGGTTCCTTTCTTGTTGTTCTAGGCAATGTATACAATGGAGCATAGTGAAACACTTCAGAAATTGGCTCATACACAAGTCGCTGTTGGAGCTAGAATGGCGTGTTATCATGACGAAATAAAAGTGTGTCTACCTGCTATTTGGACGCCTCTTCATCACCTTTTGTTCACCTTTTTCCACATCGATCTTCAGAGTAAACTGGAAGCTCCAAAACCCGTGAGTTAATTCTTCACTGATTAATAAACCCTTATTACTTTTCACATTTGTATTATTGTATGATGTTTTCGTGTTAAATTAGTCTTGCCTGTATTCTCATGAACAGGTAGTAATCGGATATGCTGCACTTCCACTGTCTACTCATGCACAGTACGTACACAATTTCAACCTCGATTGTCATTGTTTCTGTCATTTGGCTGGTGTTGCTTTTCTTAGGCCTTATTTGCTTTATACTGATCCAGAGTTCTATCAGTAACTAAAGGAGTAGTTGCATGATGCTGATGATTTAAATCAGCTTATGCACATAAGCACATCACGTGTTCTTGTTGTTCCGTGCACAACTACCCCGTTGCATGTATCTTTGGCATATTGGTCCCTTCTGCTTGGATCGCACCAAAACATGCACTTGTTCTCATTAACTTCACTCATACTTAGCTCTTGATGGTAACATGCTTCAGGTTGCAGTCTGAAATTTCCTTCCCAATTATGAAAGAGCTGGTTCCACACTACCTTCAAGATACGGGGAAGGTATGCACGACTTTTCCAGTTACCAGTCTTGATATAAATGACTGCCTAACAATTGACCAGTTTCAATACATGGCACCTATTCATTTATCCATGAAATTTTCACAGTGATTCATAATTTTCTCTCTTTTTATCTGATGGTCCTGTCGTGTTCTGATCTTTACTTTGTAAATCTGATTTAAGGTGTCATCAATGTCAAACATTAAGTGAGTTTCATGTAGTATGACTCGATACGTAACTTTAAGAGTCTTGGATTACTTTATAATTACTGTTTCTTTGCTAGCACAAATATGCTTCACTTTTTTTTTTCATTTGGGAATAGATAGACTGATTTCTTAAATCAAATGATCCGACTTGCTATTGTTATATTTCAGTTTCAAGATGAAAAGAATTACTTATTGTTGTTGTGAAATGTACCTCATATTTAGTCCATCCTAAGTTTCTTGTTAACATTTGGTGACTGTATATCTCCCATGCGCTGCATTTCTACCTCAGGAAAGGCTGGACTACTTGGAAGATGGAAAAAACGTATTTAGACTGCGGTTAAGATTATGTTCATCGTTATACCCTGTTAATGAGCGCATAAGAGACTTTTTTCTTGAATATGATAGACACACTCTACGGACTAGCCCACCATGGGGTTCCGAACTCCTTGAGGTATGCCATCCTACCATTAATGTGTATTGCTTTTGCTACCACCTTGCTATCAAGATGATAACAGTATTACTTAACCTTTAATAGAATACTCGTAGAGATTGCTTTTATGAAATTGCCATGCTATATTTGGTCTATTATTATATAGCCCTTTAGTGTAGCCAGTGAAATTATGTTAAAACTGATTTAACTTTTGTGCTTAAAGAGCATCATTCACCGTGACAAAAAAAAGTATATCATCCCTCTCTCACAAGTCACATCTACTCCCTCTCTCATCACCAAAATTTGTCATGCACTCATTTGATCAAGTGAACGTAGTCATGACCAAACAAAAAGTTCATCATCATGCTCCCTCATTTCTACATAAACTCAAACATATAAATATAAAATTACTAAATTGCATCAAAATGTGTCCCTATTTATAGATCTCAACAAATTATGAATATGAGTAACAGTTTTATTTTGTTAATAATTTGTAATCTTCATGATATAATCGTTGTGAGATCTAAATTTAAATCGAAAAAGTTCTGACACGGCACACGTGTCACAACGTAATTGGTTTGCTGCACATGACAAAAACTCAAATTTGGTTTGTTCATCGGATGGCATTTTCTATGACTAAAAAAATCATTAGTGGAGTGCATGATTTTTTTGGTCAACACTCATGATTTTTTTAGTCATGAATTGTGACCTTTTCTCAGGACCCAAAAGATCATGGTGGTGGATGCTTTAATATTGGTATTCCACCATTAAAAACATTAGTATTCTGGTACACATTGTATTATTATTAAATAAATAATGCTATTTTTATGTCATAAGAGAAAAGTAAGTAACACTAAATAATGTTCTTTTATGTCATCTGTATTACAATACTTTCAGAAATTTACAAGTAAAATAATGTAGAAGTTATTACTAATATTTTGGCTCAACAATAAGTTTACTGCTAAGTAACCACAGATTTAGTGTTGGTGAGCTCATCAAAATTGCTTCGCTAATTAATATAAGTTGGTTGTTTAATGCAGGCAATCAATAGCTTGAAGAATGTTGATTCTACTGCTTTGCTTCAGTTTCTTCATCCTATCCTTAATATGCTTCTTCATCTCATTGGAAATGGTGGAGAAACCCTCCAGGTTATCAATCTGTCTACCATTGTTTCATATGATATCCGTTTTATGGCTATGGTTCTCGATGGTACCATACATTGACCTCTCCGCAAATAGACGTTTTATGTATGCATTTATGGATTTACAGGTTGCAGCCTTCAGAGCCATGGTAAATATACTGACAAGGTACATTCACATACATGACGAAATTTTATAACTATCCAAGATCATGGAAGTCGTAAAAAGAACTGAAACACAGTCCGTTCATATGTCTTCTATATCAATGTCAGTTAATGTGTGTGGTCACTGGATTTGATTTGATACCTTTCAGTGTAAGCACTTAAGCGATAAGTATTTGTTGACTGTTTTCTTCTGAAGGGTGCAGCAGGAGTCTGTAGATGACGCAGAAAGAAATCGACACTTAGTAAACTACGTGGATTATGCTTTTGATGATTTCGGGGGTCGTCAACCACCAGTCTACCCTGGATTGTGTACTGTATGGGGAAGTTTGGCTCGCAGTAAGGTGAGTAGTACACACCAAATGATGTTTAATGAGATCATTACTGCTATTGTGCGGGTTTCATGCATACAGTAGTCTGACACTGTTTGTGCAGGTATTATGTTGATGATGTAAACCCTGCTAAGCTGATAATATGCAAATTATAGCCCTAGTTTAAGCTCCCTTGACTAATTGAATATAACCATTGACTATTTATTCGTGCACACAGTATCCTGTTGGTGGTTAGACATATGCGATAAACCAAATTTATCTTTTACTCTGTTAGGAAATTCTCACTGATACATGTGCTTTCACTTGCAGGCTAAGGGCTACCGTGTTGGACCGGTATATGATGATGTCTTAGCAATGGCCTGGTTCTTCCTTGAATTAGTTGTCAAGTCAATGTCACTAGAGCAGACTCGTGTGTCATACAACACTCTACCATTAGGTAGTCATATATGGGCTGTGTTAATTGAACTTCTACGACATGCATCACTAGACTCACTATTTTAATATAAAGTTTCTTCTTAACAGCCTAAATTGAAAAAGAAGCAGTGTTGTTGAATAGTACAAGTCCATTAGCCACGACCTTGGAAAAAGCTTCAGTATTCTAAATCTTCCCGTGTGAACTTTCTTGAGCAGTATGACAGGAGAAAACTAGTTTTACTTTCAAACATTTACAAGAAAAACAGTGGGGTCTATGTCAGATGTAGGCAGGGTTTTATAATGTCGTCATGTCAAAGAACTATGTTTTCAGTTTTTTAAGCCCACCTTAACTTTGTTATTTGCTAACGTAGTTTGATGTCAGTTCATAACTACTACGTCTACGCAGTTAGGGATGTTAGGTCATGTACCTCTGATTGCGCACAAGTACTTTGTTCTTCTATGTTATGATAATAATTGATTGATTTAGATCAAATGTAAACTTCAACAGATAATTTTAATTTGGTATGGATCAAATTTTAACAGATAATTTTCCCAATACACGTATTCATAGTGAATCGCCTAAACTTTTGGTATAACTAATCACCTTTTAACCAATCAAAATTTTCAATGTAGGCGAGGATGTTCCTCCTATGCAGTTGAAGGAAGGTGTATTCAGATGCATTCTGCAGTTGTATGATTGTCTGTTAACAGAAGTGCATGAGCGCTGCAAGAAGGGCCTAAGCCTCGCAAAACGTTTGAACAGTAGCTTGGGTTTCTTTTGCTATGATCTCCTTTCTGTTATCGAACCTCGCCAAGTATTTGAACTTGTATGCTTCTAACGTATTTTAACTTGCATCTATTTATTTGATCATCCGCTATAGAGAACGTAACCTTGTTGTGTTAATAACATTGTCAATTGTTGTAAAAACTAAATGACAATTAACATTAGATAATTGTCTAAATCACGAAATGAAAATCTACACTTTCTGATTAGCCTAATGCAACTCTTCAAAAATAAGTAAGATGTTAAAAGGAATATTGGTATTTCAGCTGTTAACAATAAGTTGAATTTGTCTTTCTGCAGGTATCCTTGTACCTCGACAAGTTTGCAGGGGTTTGTCAATCAGTTCTGCATGACTGCAAGCTGACATTCTTGCAGATAGTATGCGACCATGATCTTTTTGTTGAAATGCCAGGAAGAGATCCTTCAGATAGGTATATATAGTTAACCAAATTTGTTTTGATTAATGCAATTTTATTGATAAATTGCACTTCGAACACAATTCTCTTGCCAATTATACTCGATATCACAAGGGAACAGAGGCCTCTGTACCTTAAAAAAACTACTGCAACTATCATTCAGTTTCCGCCGCAACAGCTACTGTCACGAGATCAAAATCCCGGGCCATAACAGTAGTCTAGAATGTAAGATTACAAATGATAAACTAAAGCAGCACCTGTCAAAAGACACGTGTGCCATGCTTGACAGCTGATGGTTTGAGGGTAGAGCTGCCAGCTTCATATCGGGATGCAAATAGTCATATAGGGTTAATGACGATGCTTTGGCTTCTGACGCTCCTGGCATTGGAGCACAGTTCAAAAGAAAGTTTAGCCTCGTCCATGCAGGTCTGGGGCTCATATGATTGTATTTGTATTTAAGTGAATTGGTATTCTATTTGTAGGAACTACCTTTCCTCTGTCTTGATACAAGAGCTTTTTCTTACTTGGGATCATGATGATCTATCACAGCGAGCTAAGGTGAATATAATTCTGACATTTACTAATCACAATTCATGAGGTGATTGGGTATATGCACTGAACAATTGTGGGTCTCTATGTAATTTGAACATGCAGTGTCATCTCTGACAATTTGTTCTTAATTGAATGTCAGGCTGCTAGAATCCTGGTTGTTCTTTGGTGCAAGCATGAGTTTGATGCTCGATACCAAAAGCGTGAGGATAAACTCTACATTGCTCAGTTATACTTTCCTCTTATTGGACAGGTGTGTTGGAGTTAATTCATTTGCTGACAACTTCATTAAGTTTTTTGTTCCTGGCTTTTTTTTCGCTGTTTTTTTCCTTGCTCATCATACCCTTAATTCTATCTTTACGGTTTAGAACATTTTGCTTAGGTAGTCATGATCAAGCTTTAATAAATTCATTCTGAAAGTATTGTACGTTCTGGTTGACCTTGTTATATGTCATATGTGCAGATCCTTGACGAGATGCCTGTGTTTTATAACCTTAATGCCGTCGAGAAGAGGGAGGTTTTGATTGTTGTTTTGCAAATCATCCGGAATTTAGATGATGCTTCACTAGTCAAAGCATGGCAACAAAGCATTGCTCGCACACGATTATTTTTCAAGCTTCTTGAGGAGTGCTTAATGCTTTTTGAGGTAGTTGATGTGGTTTTTTTCCACCGTTGCATGACACAAGATTTGCGTTTATGAATGATTTGTTTGTCTAGTGTAGGAAATGCTTAACCTTATTTTTTTAATGGAATTAGAGTGATGTTCGTATTCTAATATTGGCTAGCTTAAATTCACTATTCTTTTGGCAGCATTTTATTCGCATTTATTTTTGTCATTTGTACTGTTCTTTTTTGTGTGTGTGCAGAAACTTGGAAGTTTTTCATTTCAAAATTTTACATCCTTAGTTATGTTTTTCCCCTATGGAAAGAATATTAATCATCATTCAACCTGTTGCTCATCTTTTCCCCCTTTTGCTTTATGCACCTTCAATCATGCAGCATAGAAATCCCACTGATGGCATGCTTATGGCCGGTAGCTCTCGTAGTGTCAGTGCCGTTGGGGATGTTACTGTGTCCCCAAAATACTCTGATAGACTATCTCCGGCAATTAACAGTTATCTGTCTGAAGCTTCAAGGCAGGAAGTCAGAGTAAGAAACTCCTCAGTTTGACAGATCAAAAGATGTGGTGGATTTTTCCTTTGTTTGTTTACCTTTATCAGCCACCGTAATGGCAGGATGTGATATATGGTGTATTAATATGAGTCCTAGACTCCTAGTCATTCCATACACTAGCAAGTTCTTATCTCTTTATCATGCCGAGTGTTTCCAATTCGTATCAACTTTTATAAAATGCAGCCCTTAGGTTTACCTGAAAGCAACGGGTATCTGTGGCAGAGAGTTAATTCTCAGCTAAGTTCTCCTAGCCAGCCATACTCTCTGAGGGAAGCCCTTGCTCAGGCACAATCATCTAGAACGGGAGCTTCAGTCCAAGCACTGAGAGAATCATTGCACCCAATATTAAGGCAAAAGCTGGTATAACTTCTTTTCAAATCGTGAAAATCTTATTAAAAGCTAACAGAACATGAGCTTTCCCATCACATGGATTTGCAGTGATACAAGTGTAGTATTTTTACACATATCTTATAAGTGACTAAGGATTTACAACTATGTCACCCACTGCAGGAACTTTGGGAAGAAAACCTAAGTGCTGCTGTCAGCCTTCAAGTTTTGGAAATAACTGAAAAGTTCTCTAAAACTGCGGCATCCCACAACATCTCTACAGACTACGGAAAACTCGACTGCATCACTGCAATATTTATGAGCTTCCTTTCACGAAGTCAACCGCTAACATTCTGGAAAGCTTTATTTCCTGTTTTTAACCACATCTTCAATCTTCATGGTTCAACCTTAATGGCGAGGGAGAATGATCGCTTCTTGAAGCAAGTGGCTTTCCATCTTCTTCAGCTAGGAGTTTTCCGTAATGATAATATAAGAAAGAGGGCTGTTATTGGGATGCAGATACTCATGAGGGTGAGCTTCAATGATGCTTGTGGGTTGTATTACATTCCAACGTGATTCATCTGTTTAGTTCTTTCCTAACCTGATGGCCTCTTTACAAATGGCAGAGCTCTTTCTACTACTTGATGCAAACAGCTAGGATGAGGGTTATGCTGACTATTACATTGTCGGAGTTGATGTCTGATGTGCAAGTGACTCAGATGAAACCTGATGGGACACTTGAAGAAAGTGGTGAGGCGCGGAGACTTCGTAGATCTTTGGAAGAACTGGCAGATGAAACCAAGAGTCCCAGTCGGTTGAGGGAATGTGGACTCCCTGAGAATGCTCTTGTTGCAGTGCCAGAAGGAATGGCTGAAAATCATTGGTCCTGGTCTGTGGTGAAATATCTTTCAGACAATCTGCTGCTTGCACTTGATGCTAGTATAGAACATTCGCTACTGGTATTTTCCCAATCCTTTTAATACTTACAGGCAGCCATGCTTAAGCACTGATCCTTGTTTCGTAAACACAGGCCTCCATGATGACGACAGACAGATACACGGCTGCAGAAAGCTTCTACAAGCTCGCGCTGGCATTTGCTCCTGTTCCTGATCTTCATATAATGTGGTTACTACATCTGTGTGATTCACATCAGGAAATGCAATCATGGGCTGAGGCGGCACAATGTGCAGTGGCTGTTGCTGGTGTTGTGATGCAGGTAAAGCTGCTTCTGTACAGTGACTTATGTGATCATGGTTTGATATTGATACTTATTAGAGTTTAAAAAAAACACAAAACATGGTAACATGGCTTTTTATCTCTGTATAAATTTGGTGACTAAAGCAAATGAAGTATTAGAACATGAAGGTATAACCTTTCCCTTGGAATATGAATATATCTTAAAAAATAACGCTGTAAATAGTGATTTTATTAAAGCAGTGCTTCTAGAATACCCAATAAGCTTATCAATTTAATACAAAACTCAGCTAATTTGAGTTTTTCATACTGAAAAGTGAAAACTGATTTGTTACCTGCCAAATCACAAGCAGTGTCGTTTAATAGGTTGCCTCACTCCAGGATGATGAGATATTCAAAAGCATGATAATTGAACTAAGCCAATTTTATTGTATATGTGGAGGAAACTCTAGGCGTGTCAATAGTTCAATCTAAATTGTCATGTTATCTGTCACATACATTTCCTATTTTTGGGGAGAGGGTTTGCACATTTTATACTGGTTGTAATATGCAAATTAGCATTGACAGGCACTAGTGGGTAGAAATGATGGTGTCTGGAGTAATGATCATGTAAGTTCTCTTCGGAAGATTTGCCCCATGGTCAGCACTGAGATCACAGCAGAGACGGCAGCAGCAGAAGTAGAGGGCTATGGTGCCTCCAAACTCACAGTTGATTCTGCGGTGAAATATCTACAGCTTGCGAATAAACTCTTTTCTCAAGCCGAACTGTACCATTTCTGTGCCAGCATTTTGGAACTCGTGATTCCAGTTTATAAGAGCAGGAGGGCATATGGACAGCTAGCGAAGTGTCACACAATGCTAACAAATGTATATGAGTCTATCCTCGAGCAGGAGTCGAGCCCTATACCTTTCACAGATGCCACATACTACAGAGTGGGGTTCTATGGTGCTAGATTTGGTAAGTTGGACAAGAGAGAATATGTATACCGAGAACCTCGTGATGTTCGATTGGGTGACATAATGGAGAAACTAAGTCACATATACGAATCTAAGATGGATGGCAACCATACTCTGCACATAATTCCTGATTCTAGACAAGTGAAAGCAGAAGAACTGGAACCGGGAGTCTGTTACTTGCAAATTACGGCCGTTGATCCAGTGATGGAAGATGAAGATCTGGGAAGCAGACGTGAAAGGATATTTTCACTCTCCACTGGAAGTGTGCGTGCTCGTGTCTTTGGTCGCTTTTTGTTCGATACACCTTTTACCAAAAATGGTAAGACTCAAGGTGGACTTGAAGACCAATGGAAACGCCGAACAGTGCTTCAGACGGAGGGCTCATTCCCTGCTTTAGTTAACAGGCTGTTGGTAGTTAAGTCTGAATCTCTGGAATTCTCGCCTGTTGAAAATGCCATTGGTATGATAGAAACACGAACAGCAGCCTTGAGAAATGAACTAGAGGAGCCACGCAGCTCTGAAGGCGATCAACTCCCCCGCCTTCAGTCACTGCAGAGAATATTACAAGGCAGTGTTGCTGTACAAGTAAGTTGTATGGAAAGATTAGTTTCACAGTCAGGATTTTGCTAATTTATTTAACAACCTAACCCCTCATTCATTGTTCACTCTAATAGCACCTTGAAATATATGTTTTCTTTTTGCAGGTGAATAGCGGAGTACTGAGTGTCTGCACAGCCTTTCTATCAGGTGAACCTGCAACCAGACTTCGTAGTCAAGAGCTTCAGCAACTTATCGCTGCACTTCTCGAATTCATGGCAGTGTGCAAGCGAGCTATACGCGTGCACTTCAGGTTAATAGGTGAAGAAGACCAGGACTTCCACACACAGCTAGTCAATGGCTTCCAGTCCCTAACGGCTGAATTATCCCACTACATTCCCGCCATCCTATCGGAGCTGTAACATCTGATCATTTATCTTGTTTCTGTACTAATGTGTTCTAGTACTGTGAGTGTGGCTTTCTAACAACTTTGAATCTCTCGACTGCCTTTGTTGATTTACTGAGTTGTGCCCAAAATTGTCTTGTAATTGGACATGTTATTACTGATTGACAAATTTCCAGTGTTCGTTTTCTTCTTTTTCATTTTCAGTGATACTTATTGCTTTCCGTTTTTTGAATTATAATAGATACGTTGACACAAACACCTAAGTTTGTAACAGATTAGAAGGACAGAATGAGATATAGATGAAGAGGAAGAGGAAGAAGAAGATTAGGGTTTTATAGAGGAGAAAGGGATGAGAAACGAGAGAGAGAGAGAGAGAAGGAGATGAGAAAACTGATTAATTCATTTCCTGATTTCCAACTCTTGATTACACTTCTTTTATACTAAAGAAGTTATACCAAATACAAATGCATCCCTTATGTTTCCTATTATTCCAGTACGTTGTGTTTGTGCAACATCCCATTTTTCTCACATTTTTTTAACCGGGCGGAGCCGACTTAATTTTTTAGATAAAGGATCCAAAAAGTCTGGATCGTCGCTCATACAAGGGAGTCCTCATGCGCCAGAGGATAGTTATAAACCCTATACCTCTTAAAAGTGCCGAACGGACTAGACCAAGGAGAAAAGTAGACTGGAGGAAGCCTAGTCCATATAGAGGTTGGCTCTTCTGGACAAATGCGTGCGGTCGTCTGACGCGAGGGAAGCTGGAGGAGAGAAAGTGCAGTTGTCACAAAGGTGACCGAGGGTATCTCCTGTGAGGCTGAGACAGACACTGGAGGGCTGCGAACTGATGTGAGAGAAGGAGTCAACTACCGAGGAATGTGCAAGGGCGAGAGCTGGGGAGTTGAGGCCTGGGCAAATGTATTTGAAGGTCACCTTAGGGGCGGCGTTCTTCAGATGCTGGAAGCAATAGGTAAGGTCCCATGGGATGCTGGTTTGGCCTTCTAAGAGATGCATCTGAGGGTGAGCGCTTTGGAGGAGGCAAACTGGCCAGGCGCCTACCCGAAGGGTATTCATGGCTTCCAACGCGAAGTGCATGAGCTCTTTGATATCAGTTGAGACATTGAGGAGAGAGGCTATAGCTCCGATGAAAGTGCCAAAATGGTTCCGAAGTATAGCTCCGGCGCGGCATTTAGGTTGGCCATAGAGCACTGCTACCGTGAGGGTGACGCCTAGGTTGCCTGGTTTCCAAGTGAACCATCTGGGACGAGACAGACCCCTACCGTAGTATCTCGTGTTGAGGATGCGCAATGAGAGATTCATAGTATGCGAGGGCTTATAATCGAAGGGCATGGATTGGGATAGGAGGTCGGCCCAACGACGAAGGTGCACCATTTTTCTCACATCATTTGACGTTTTGGATGTGTTCTCTCGCCTTGTGGAACTGCATTATTTGCACTTATTCTCTTTGGCTTATAAGCAAGCAATTTATTCATGTTGTTTTTAATCTCGTTTGTATTTGATTCCGTGGTTTTCATTAATTATTCTTTAAACTAAGGCGGTACTCTTTGTATTACTGATAACAGTTTTTAAATCAATTGTGTTGATCTTATAGCGAGCTTGTATATGATGGTGGGCGTTGTATTGCGTTGCTGAGCAGACTCTTGCTTCTATTTGGCGTTTGTGCGTATGTTAGAACCTGACTTCTGTTGAAGTCTGTGAACTCCACCGATTTTGATATGACAAACATCCTGCTGATGTGTTACTTAAGAGTGCGGTTGATGCATAGGTACACCGAAAGTAACGATCCCGCAGTCTGTAACTGGAGGGAGAGAATATCGGTTTAGATATTCTGAGAGATCTTCTAGCTCCCAAAGATCTCAAGATCCAGCTGGAAAACGTGTTGGATCACGAAGGAAGAGTTCATCAAAGATCTCACTACAAATTAGGCAATGGTTTAAAAGATAAAGATCAAGATTTGAGCAATATTTGATTGAAGATCTTCGGTGCTATTCTTTAGGAATTAAAGACAATGCACGACCAACTTGAATATTATGGGATATTCTTGTTGAAGATTTGGCAAGATTATTATGAGATAATCTTGTCAAATAGGAAAGATTTTCGCTTGAAAATCTAGGGTTTCCGGGTGATGTGATCGAGATATAAATAGGAAGCTACGTCCTCCAATAAAGCTCGTTCGTTTAGGAGATCACTGGTGTCGAGGCTACTAAACGAGCAACGACTGAAGATTGCTGATCGAGGCTTGGCGTAATGATGGCATACCTCTAAGGGAACGGTTGAGCAATCTGAACCAGACGAAAATAGCAACTTGCTGTGCGGCGATGAGATGACTACTAAGATTCATCTGAAAGCAATGTGGTACAGCCCAGAGTGTGTTTGGGTAGTAATCGTCTCTCTTGTAACCGGTAACACTATCAATACAAGAAGCTATTTCGAAATCCTTCTAGTTCTGCTAGAAGGTTCCACTATAACTCACCTTGTCATTCTACTTTATCTTTTACATCTAGTTTCAACTGCTTTACATATACCTAGCAAAAACGTTACTTGCTAGGTCGCTAACTACGATCCAATAATTGGTATCAGAGCCTGATCTCAAGATTTTTAGTTAGTCTTGCAGGAAGAATGACATCCATGAACGACTCCTTCTGGAATTACCTATTTTGACACCGGGTGAGTACGACTGGTGGGCGGAACAGTTCGAGGCACATACATGTTTCCTGGACGGACAGCTGTGGCAAATCATCGAACAAGGGGCAGTGAAGATCTCAAACGAAACTGATCCTACTATGGAGAAAATAAGAAAAAATTATGCTGATGCTGATTATAAGATTCTTGAAAAGAACAGAAGAGAAAAGAAGATACTACATCAGGCCCTTAATCCGGGAGATCTGAAGAAGATGCTCCACTATAAAACTGCCAAAGATATCTGGGATGCACTAAATAGGTTCTACTCAGGAAATGATGACGTGAAGAAGAATCACATTCTAGCTGCGAATAAAGATTGTGACAATGCAGTCCAAGGTAAAGATGAATCACTTGAAAAATTTTACTCACTTTTTCAGGGCCATGTTGGACAGATGAGGTTTCTGGGGGAGGAGCAGGTCCCTGAATGGAAGGTTACCCACCACTTCCTTCAAGCACTCAGCTCTAAATGAGATACAGTGTCCGTGCCCTTCAAGTACAGAGGGACATCAAAGAAATTACCCTTGAGGAACTCGTGGCAAAACTACAAAGCAATGATGGGATTCAACAAAGAAAAGCTACAAGATGTGATCCTGAAAAACCTAGTATATTGCCCTCAAGGTCGAAAAGGCCTTTGAGCTAGCCCAGAAGGATGACAATGAGGAACCTGAGGATGAGGTGACATCACTACTGACTAGAGCACTAAAGATGGCAGGTATTGCATCGAAACGTTCCTTCAAGGGGATTGTATCAAACAAAGATGCATTGTGTTATCACTGTCAAAAGAAAGGACACATGGCGAAGAATTGCTTTAGCAAAAAGGCTGGAGAACCGCCAGCCCAGAAGAGTGTTAAGGCTATGGTGGCAACAAGGGGTGAATCTGATGAAGACAGTGAAGAGGATAGTCCAAATGGAGCAGTATGTATAATGGCCACCAATGAGGTAACTAATTCTGACCCTTTTGCATACTTGATTGATAGAACTAACGAACAGCTAATATCTCTCATTAAGAATCTTGTGAAGAAAAACATGGAACTCAGTCAAGAACTGAGAGAACATGAGGAATCAACCACATTACTTGAGGAGAATGGCAATCTATGGGCTAATAAGGCCTTGAAACTTGAGGAAGAACTTTCTCAGAACGGAACTAAGCTGACCAAACAGCTCCGAAACATCGAACGAAAGGTGAACAACTTAAAACACACAGAACGAAAGCCTACAGACGGAGTTAGATGATATCCGTTCCCCAGAGGGTAAGGTTACCCAGCTTGAAGAAGAGAATGCAAAGCTTATGAAGGAAATTGAGCTGACCAAAGCTAATGAAGAGGAACAAAAGAAGAAGTGGATGAAAGAATATACAGATACAAAGGCTTCTGAAATAAAGGAAGGGTTCGATAAGCACTTCATATCTCGACTCGGTCTTGGGTACAGCTCTTAAGCGGAGAACAAGGTCTCATTCGAAGGAAAGAAGGTGGACCAAGTATCTGAAAAACCCTACAAATTCAAATGTGGAACAACCCAAGGAATGACAACCCTAACCACCGATAGAGGTACTGTTCCGTTTGATGGAAAGAAGGCCTACACTCTTTGGCTAAAGCAAGCAGTAAACCTTCCCACATTGACTTTGCTGCACGAGTCCCTAACAAGCCTGTTACACCAGGAAGAAGTAAGTATGTGGACTTGAAACATCACAGACTCTGCTGGGATTATGGTTAGGCAGGACATCGACAAGTAGAATGCACCCTACGAAGGGACCTAGAACAGAGGGTAAAATCTAAGTATGGGACACCGAGAAGACAAGAGAAGGTCTGCAAGATGTGTAAACAGTCTGGACAGTACAGAAAGGCTTGTCCCTATACTGAGGGCCAAAAGAACAAGAGTCGGAAACCAAAAGCTTCGCGAAGGAACGTTCCAGAGAAAGACAAGAAGGAGGAAACTATAGTGACACAGACGGATCCAGAATCATTCATTTTGCCAAGAAACCGAGTAAGCCTAAGCTTGGGTTCGTAAAAAGTAATGTCGTTTTCTTACAGGATGGAGAGGGGAGATATCCTTAGCACATAGATAGTGCATGCTCAGGACACATGACCAGAAATAAAGAATGGTTCGAGGTGCTCCGCCATCACTCTGGAGGATCAGTTACGTTCGAAAACAAGAGCAAAGGTGAAACATACGGATTGGGTAAAGTGAAACTTTCTGATCAACTTTATATCAATAATGTGAGTCTAGTCCATGGATTAAGCTACGACTTACTTAGTGTTTCCCAACTGTGCCAAAATGGTAAAAATAAAGTCACCTTTACATCTGATGAATGCGTTTTTGAGTGCATAAGTATAGGAAAAATTCTCATGAAGGGAAAGGGGATGAACAAAGTATTCAAAGTGGACCCATCATTCATACCCGAAGAGGAACTCTGTTTGACATCCCGAACAGATGACTTTGAATTATGGCATAAGCGGTTTGAACACGCAAGTCTGAGACTCCTGTCCAAGTTGCATCGATTAGAGCTAGTAAACGAATTACCAAATGTGGAAGAAAGCCCGAATAACCTATGCGATGCTTGCACCAAGGGAAAACAAGTAAGATAATCTTTTAAATCGAAGAATGAGGTAAGCACCACTCACCCCCGTGAACTCATTCATATGGATCTATGTGGTCCTATGCGCACAAGGAGCCGTGGAGGTAACAGATATATATTTGTGATTGTCGATGATTACTCAAGATATACATGGACTATATTTCTAACCTCTAAGGATGAAGTATTTGCAGAGTTCGAAACCTGGATGAAAGCAACTGAAAAACAAATGGGCCTCTCACTTGCAGGTATACGTACTGATCACGGAACTGAATTCGAAAACTCACAATTTATTGCAGGGTATTAGACATAACTTCTCAACGCTTAAAACACCACAACAGAATGGAGTGGTGGAAAGGAAAAACAGGACACTAAAAGACATGACACGGACGTTGCTGATAGCTAGTGGTCTGCCTAGGAGCTTCTGGGGAGAGGCCCTCAATGCCGCATGCCATGTTCTCAACAGAGCACAAATGAGACCTATACTGAACAAAACCCCCTATGAACTAGTAAGAGGGAGGAAACCAAGTGTGTCACACTTCAGAGTATTCGGTTGAAAATGTTACATCCACAATAACGGAAAGGCCAACCTAAGAAAGCTTGACACCAGAAGTGACGACGGTGTGTTCGTCGGATACTTTTTTTTCTTAATTAGGGGGATTATTGGGTTTCACTCCTACCCCCTGGGGTGACTCGAACCCGGGATCAACAGGACCAGGTAGTGAGCGCCTCTCCACCAGGCCAACTCAAATGGAGTTGGCCTGGTGGAGTTGGCATGTGGTGATTATTGTGTTCGTCGGATACTCCAACCACAGCAAAGCCAATAAAGTCTACAATAGGCATTAAAGGAAAGTGGAGGAAAGCATTCACGTGGTATTCGATGAGGAAGTAATGGCAGGAGAACTGATCCAGGAAGATGGGGCTCCGCCGGTTACATAGGAAGAAGAATTTAGTCTTGTCGAAAAGAAAAGAGATACCTCTCAAGGAGATCAAGACAGACAGGATCCCCCGACATCTACCACGGGGGAAACGTTACCTGGTACCAGCACAGATGACCGATAGGATCCTCCGACATCTAACAACTGTACAAGAGATGGAATTGAGACACCACAGGAGAATGAACAAGATTCAGAGCATGGGGAAGGCCACTTGAGGTCCACTAGACACAACACAAGGGATCACACGCCCCCGGGATGGATGCAGGACTACGTATGTCTTGCTTCGATTCCTAATGACTGGAACAATCAGGTGATTCCATCTCCCCATTCACTACGTGATAATCATGCTTTTACTTCCTTCGTTTGTCTCTCCGAACCCAGGAATGTCCAAGAAGCGCTGAAAGACCCCGACTGGGTAAAGGCTATGCAGGAGGAGCTCCATCAGTTTGAAAGGAACAAAGTATGTAGATTAGTCCCCAGACCAGATGACAGAACTATCATAGGGACGAAGTGGGTGTTCAAGAACAAATTGGATGACAAAGGTCAAGTGGTCCGGAACAAAGCAAGGCTTGTGGTTAAGGGATACAACCAGCAAGAGGGATTGACTACGACGAAACGTTCGCTCCGTTAGCCAGGTTAGAGGCCATCAGGTTGCTAATTGCATATTCATCTTACCATGGTTTTAAACTACAACATATGGACGTGAAAACTGCATTTCTGAATGAAGTACTAAAGGAGGAAGTGTACGTCGCACAGACTCTTGGTTTTGAAGATAGAACACATCCGATTATGTTTATATCCTTGACAAAGCTCTCTACGGCCTGAAGCAGGGCCCTCAAGCATGGTACAAAAAACTGTCTCAGTTCCTCCTCTCACACGGATATGTAAGAGGAGAGGTCGACAAGACACTATTCCTTATGAGGGAGGGGAAGTACACTCTGGTAGTACATGCATAAGTTGATGATATTGTTTTTGGTTCTACTAATGATTCCTTGGTCGGGAAATTTACTAAACTCATGGAGAGAAAATGTGAAATGAGCATGGTCGGAGAACTCAAGTTCTTTCTAGGACTTCAAGTGGCACAAGAAGGATATGGAACCAGAATCCATCAACAGAAGTACCTTCACAAGATGATTGTTAAGTTTGGTATGAAGGACTTCAGTGCTATGACTACTCTGATTTCTCCAAATGAGTCCCTAGGGAAGGACGAAAGCTCCCCACAGATTGACCACACTCTACCGATGGGTGATAGCTTCACTTCTTTATCTTACTGCCAGTAGACATGATATTATGTATAATGTGTGTTTGTGTGCCCATTTTCAGGCTGACCCACGAGAGACACACTTAAAAGCTGTGAAGAGAATACTGCGCTACTTGAAGGGTACCGATATTCTCTGCCTATGGCATCCCAGAAATGCTGACCTCCGACTGGTAGGATACACCGACGCTGATTTTGTAGGAAACAAGATAGACCGGAAATCTACATCGGGAATGACACAATTCTTTGGCTCGTGCTTGGTTTCATGGGCCTCAAAGAAGCATAATTCTGTAGCTCTCTCGACAGCAGAAGCTGAATACATTGCAGCTGCAACGTGTTGTGCGCAACTCCTATGGCTAAAGCAGCAGCTAAGTGATTACGGTATTATATTTAAGTCTGTTCCCATTCTTTGTGATAATACTAGTGTTAAAAACATCTCTAAGAATTTTGTGCAACACTCTAGGACAAAACACATTGAGATAAAACATCACTTCCTACGTGACTGTGAGGAAAAGGGAGTGGTGAGTGTATAGTTTTGCAGAACAGAGGAATATGTTGCTGACATATTCACCAAGGCACTCAATAGGGAACCCTTTGAGAGGCTTCGCATGGAGTTAGGTATGACTTCCCTCAACTGAGTACATGTCCCCCGTGAGGACCCTGATGACTGGTGAGAAATATTGTGTTTAAGTGCTTGATTTTGTGAAATTGTTGGCTTGGTCTTATTCAGTCTCACCTAGGAGTATACTTGTGAACATTCACTGTATAAGTTGATTGATTGTGTGACTTATGATACACTAACATACGGATGAAAAAGATTTTGTTTTCCTGCCCAAAAGAACTTTCCAGATGTTTTGATCCTACATTACAAGCCCATATGATGGAAGATATCTACAACCGTCCCTAGCCCACCCGTGGGGGAAACTCCTATGAGCCCTTTGTTATTTTGCACATACTGAAGGAGATCCCCACGAGGTACCATCACTTTTACTATCATCTATACTCTTATCTACTTTTGTGTGTGATGCATTATCTCATACCACTCGGGTAACCCTACCGCATCACATCACCCCTTGCAAGACAGCGGGAATTTGCAAAGGAAATCTGTATCGTGGGAAAGGTGCGCGGGATTACGTGCTTGGATAGCTGTACAGAGGAGGTCATTGAAGATAGACAGATTTGACAAAGTACTACATGAAACATTGGCACTATGTAATAAAACATGTGCATTACTTGAAGGATGGGGAAGATAACATTAATATTACGGATCTCCATCTAGTGCGGAGAATCAATGAGGGAGATCTCAACATCAGATTTAGTTGCTCTATACCTACCTGGTAATGAATGCTACACGAGGGACAAAAGTGCACAACATCTTGCTAAACAAGCTCAGCAAAAGTTAGCAGCTTAACCTGCACACAACAGTAATTCAACATGTGGATCATGCTGACCCTAGTGAATATATACCGTCTCCCGTACCAAAAAAAAATTAAAAAAAAGGAGAGAAAAAGAAAAAGGGTACGGAGAGAAGGATGAAGTGTACTCTCGAAGAGAACAAGGATGCAGTGGTATGAAGATCATCAGTGGTGGAACCTTTAGGAGGCAATCAATACGGAGTATGATGTTGCTCACTAGGAGGATGCACCTCAAAGGGGTGATAAGTTGGCTGATATTCAGAAGGAGATGCTCCAACTCATATACATGCTCTGGATGATCACTCTACCCCAAGTCCGTTGCCTACATCGTCACCCCCAAGTCCTCTACCTCTGCTGCAGACGCACTGAGTAATGTTTCCATGGTAAGCCCTTTTTTTGCTCCCTAGCTCATCAATCCCATTTCTTGGTACTGTTTTTGATGCTTTTTCATCCCTGGTGTTTCGTGTTAGTATGCCATGCTCTTAATTTAGTGAATGCAGTGTTTCGTTTTGGTATGCTTCAATGGTATAATGAATTTACCGATTCACTGCTATTCATACTTGTGCACTGACTACACTTGTCGAGATTTTTGATGATGCCAAAAAAGGGAAGACGAGGACAAGTTTGCTCTGAGGGGGAACATTACCCTAGCAATATGCATTGCTGATCTTAGGGGGAACTTCACATGCCGAAGGTAATATAAAGTAAAATGTGATTCTGTTACTTCATTTGATTAGTCTTGGAGTTTGAAATCTCCGTCGTCAAAGATTCGTTAGCTTAGAATTAAACTGTTATTCTGTTATGTATTGGATTAGTTCTGGAGTTTGCAACCTCCGTCATCAAAGATTCATAGAGATTAAAAGCAATGTTACTAGTCAATGCTAGTGTAGAGATTAACGCGTACATGTGATTTCACGTATTTGTTATCTCTTGTGATCAGGATGTTTGTTGGATCATAGTTAGCGACCTAACAAGTAACAGTGAATAAAAAGGCGACGCCTAGGCGCTCGCCTCTCGCCTAGGCGACCGAGCGACCATCAAATCGCCTTTGAGGGCTTCAGGCGGGCGGAGTCCGAAAGGCGAGCGCTTTCTTCGCCTAGGCGTGGAGGCGGCGAGGCGAGCGCCTTTCGGCTGAAATGAGTTTTTTTCACTGTTAACCCAGATCAACGACTGAACAGAGTTCACTTCATGGCGAGCGGCGGCTGATTTCGGGTTTTCTCCACGGGGAAGAACGAGATGAACAATATTTTTTTTGTTTTTATATCACATGACTCCTTTAAGTTTATAATATTACACTTACACCCCATCTATAATATTTTCATGTTACTCCAAAATCATCCATAACAGCATTCTATTTCAAATTTAAGATATATAATTGTCATATATTTCCATGTTAATAAAAAGATATTTTTAAAGAAATTTCTGCCCAATGAAATCATGAAAGCATTCTATTCCAAGTTTAAGGAAATATAATAATAATCAGAATACAATAGAAATTACATATATATATATACAAACTTCTAGAGGAGCGCTCAAATGAGGCAAGCCAAATAAGAATGAGGCAGTGAGGCACGATCTGAGCCACACATCTAACCCCCCGTGCTTTGTGGGTGCGCCACGTGTCCAAATAGTAAACCCACTACCAACAGTAAAAAGCAAAAAGTAAATAGTAAAATCCCACTACCACATCTTTAAATCTCAACCATTAGATCAATATCATCAATGGCCAAGATCATGCCTTACTGCCTCATTCTTACAACCTTGCCTCAACCGAGCGCTCCCCCAAACTTCTATATCAATAAGAAAAACAAATTTTAAGAAAATGTATATAAATAAAAATAGTAGTAAATATTTAAATTTCTATAACAGTAGGCAAGTTTGAGTCTTTGAATTTCTATATGAATAATTATAGTTAAATAATACTTAATTAGATAGCTTTAGAATGACACTATTTTGGCCTATAGAGAAAGAAATGCACAAAGGATCGCCTTGATCCAAAAGGCGTTCGCCTTTCGCCTCTCGCCTAGGCGATATTGCCCATTTCGCTTTTGCTCGCCTTTCGCCTTTTTCTTCACTGGCAAGTAACGTTCCTTGCTAGGTATATGTAAAGCAGCGGAAACTAGATGCAAAAGATAAAGTAGAATGACAAGGTAAGTTATAGTGGAAACTCTAGCATTCAAATAAGTACTTAGAGAAAAACCATTACCTTATAGCAGAACTAGAAGGATTTCGAAATAGCTTCTTGTACTGATAGTGTTACCGGTTACAAGAGAGTGGATTATTACCCAACCACACTTAGGGTGTACTTCAATCATTTATCGACACCTTCTTGCCAAAGTCTTCAATCATTTTTTTATTTCTATGTGGAACGTCAGTCTCCGTTGATGGAAAGTCGGCAGGAGTTAACCGGAGCTGTGGGAGATAAAACCTTTGGAGAAAAAATAAGTTCTGCAAACAGAATTGCAATAAGTCTTTTCAGTCAAATATTCTGTAATTGCAATAAAGTCCTTATACTAATAATTAAACTACTAATCAACAACGCCCTCTAAACTATTAATAATAACCAACTACTCAATTAATTCAAATAAGCACAATTGGCGCCATCTGATCAATCGATATTGGCTTGATCTGGTTGCCCTTATATCGGCTGGATCAGTTCAACAATTTTTTTTAATTTTTATTAACTGTGCTATGATTTCTGTCAAAAATTTTGACATTAGGAATTTTTACTAGGGTGTTTACAAGATGAGGCTTTGAGTGTCCTAGATTAAAAATCTAAAATGAACCAGTCTCATAAATATTAGTTTTAATATAACACAACCAAATGAATGTGGTACATGTTGAGTTGTGCAACGTACATAACAATAATTTTATTATTGAGTAGAGAAATTATTTCAAGAGGGACTCTCTTAACCTCACACTTCACTCACTCTTTCTAATTCAAGTGCTTACAACCTTACGACTCATCTCTATTTATACTAGAGTCATTCTTAAATGGACGGTTAGGATCATTTTGATCTTAGGGTTACAATTTAATGTTCTAGGACAATCTACCAAATATCTCATACACATTATCCTCCATAATCTTCTAAAGTTCTACATAATCTTCTCCATTTAACCTCCTTTAATTTGGGCTTCTATTCTTGGACAATCTTCTTAATTTGGGTTTCTATTCTTGGACCATCTTCTTTATTTGGACTTACTCTTACACTTGGGTTAGTTAAATTTAGCCCATAGGCATTGATTCTCAATACAACTAGGTTTTGAGTGTGCTGCAATAGATTAAAAATTGAAAGAAAAAAACCAGTCTCATAAATATCAGATTCAATACATCACAACCAAATAAATGTGTCACAAGGAAAGTAAAATACAGTAAAAACAGGTGCAAGAACCTGAATGAAGGAACTCAGCAGCTACTTATATAAGACAGACACCCTATAAGGCAATAATACTGAAGATGACATGTGAGTGACATAATATGCTGATCGAATTTCCAAGACGCTTAAGGGCTGGTTGTAGAGGTGGAAGGTGGTGGCGAGAAAGTAGGGATGTTCGGAATGGCAGGGAAATTTGCGGGCAGCGGAGGCAAAGTGACCTTAGGCGCATTCGGGATGGTTGGAAGAGGGGGCAAAGTTGGTTTAGGGAAAGATGGCTGTGTAGGTAATGTGGGGTTTGGGAGAGTCGGCATTGGTGGTAACTGTGGCAGGGTTGGTTTGGGCAGGTTTGGAGTTGCTTGGAGCAGCTGACGGGCAGCCATGGTCGAGGAAATGTTGGAGAAGACAGAAATCGCAAAGAGGCAAGTGAAGATCATGAAGCTCTTCATGTGAGAATCCATTTGTATCTCTGATCTGTGTGTTGTGTAGTGTAGAGGAGATGGAAATAATGAGAGAGTTGAATTGTTGTCATCAGGTTTATATAAGGAGCTCGCTCGCAGAGCTTAATGGTGTTTGCCAAGTTGGTGAAGAAACTCAACTTCTGAGGTTAGTTTATCTCCCTGTTTTCTGTTATCCCACAAAGCTGATGAAACTCACTCTGGTTGATAAACTAACAGGATGAGGTGTGGGGATTGTAAGCATTCTTGTCTAGGGATACCTACCATAACTAGGGGTGGGCGTTTCGGACCGAAAACCCGAAGACCGACCCGAACCGAACCGAAAAAAGCCCGAACGGGTCGGTTCTTATCGGACCGAAAACCGGACCGAAAAAAACCCGAACCGAATGGTGAGATTCGGTTCGGTCTCGGTTTTGATTTTTTTTCGGCCCGAAAGCCCGAACCGAACCGAAATATGTGTTTTTTGTCATTTTTCAGAAAAAGCCCGAAAATAGCCCGAAAATAGACCGAAAGCCCGAAAAAAGCCCGAAAAAAATCCGAAAGCCCGAAAAAAGACCGAAAAAGCCCGAAAAAAATCCGAACCAAACCCTTAAAAAAAGCCCGAAAAAAGCCCGAAAATGGACCGACCCGACCCGAAACCCGAAAATCGGGCTTTTTTCGGTTTTCAGTTTCAAAAAGACCGAAACCGACCCGAACCGAAATTTCGGGTTTCGGGTCGGTTTTTACAAAAAATAGGCCCGAACCGACCCGTGCCCAGCCCTAACCATAACCATATGTCTGACTAATTTGGAAGGATGAACCAACCATTTGTCAATCCTACAAGAAACCAAAAGATTAATGAGTTAACGGATCAATGGTTTAACCAACTTACACTACTAAAATTAATGGGACTTCGGATCAAATAAAAATCATGATTATATATAAAATTTAAAATTTAATTAAATATTGACACGTGTATCATTCGACCAATCATAATTCGGGGCACTTTTTGTAAATAAAAAAACTAAAACGAACTTATTTAAAAATACATAACAGATGCGAGGGTATAAATGTCCTAACAATTATCCAGACTTAACATATGCATAAGTTAAGTCTGGATATTATTGTGTAAGTCTATTTTTAAGTTTGATCATTGCCAATTTAAGTCTGATCATTACCAATTTAAGTCTGGACATTATCCATTTAAGTGTGATCATTACCAATTTAAGTCTGGATATCAATTTAAGTGTGTTTTTAAGTCCGGACATTACTAATTTAAGTCTGGATATCAATTTAAGTGTGTTTTTAAGTATGAACATTACTAATTTAAGTCTGGACATTATCAATTTAAGTCAAGACATTATTGAGTCTGTTTTTAAGTCTGGATATTACTAATTTAAGTCTGATCATTACCAAGTTAAGTATGATCATTACCAAGTTAAGTCTGATCATTCCAAGTTAAGTCTGATTATTGCAAGTTAAGTCTGATCATTCCAAGTTAAGTCTGATCAAGTCTGATTATTAAGTCTGATCATTCCAAGTAAGTCTGATCATTACAAGTTAAATCCGATCATTCCAAGTTAAGTTTGATCTTTCCAAGTTTAATCTAATTATTATGTCTGATCATTCCAAGTTAAGTCCGATCATTCCAAGTTAAGTCTGATCATTTCAAGTTAAGTCTGATTATTATATCTGATCATTCCAAGTTATGTCTGATCATTCCAAGTTATGTCTGATCATTTTAAGACTGATCATTTTAAGTCTGATCATTCCAATTTAAGTCTGATTTGAAATCCGGGATATGTGGAATGACTATAATGCCCCTCCGTGTTATATCTGAGATTACGAAATTGGACATGTGTCAGCTTGAAATCCGGATTTTAGTTTTCTTATATAATCATGGTTTTTACTTGGACCACACTCCTAAAATTACAACATCATGTTAAAACTGTATTATCAAGTCATTGTGATGGTGACATGTGTCATATTCAAAATTACATTTAATGTAAAATCAAAGCCACCAAGTTTGACTTTATGTTTTAGACATGTGTTACGTGTAGATTTAAAGATCCATCATGATCTATTGATGAGAATTGAGTTTTCAAGTTTTTAAATTTTAAGGGGTTCTTTGCCGAGTGCTCCCTTATATAGATAGATTATCAACAAAGCGTATCCCATTGCTTTTAAATAGTAGCTTATAACACATTTCTTGTGTTGTAGTGTAAGCTTGTCTCTAAATTCGACCCTTAAATTTAGGGTAGGGTTGATCCGGCCCTAGAAGCCCCTAAACGATCGGTCCTAAAGGTGGCTCTAGACTTAAATATTTAATGTAAACTCAACCCTGTACGACCTTAGTTTCTTGTAAATCCTCTTGAAACTTCGAAAGTTTGGCCCTAAGTCCTTTCAGTAAGGATCGGGTCGGGACGGATTAGCCTGGACCGGTCCTATCCTGTTCATTATTGATAGATAGTACTTTCGTTTATTGGCTACTGGCTCAGATTGCGTAGTATTTTTTTGATGACAAACTCCATTAACCAGGATCATATTGAACACGCCATTATCATTTTAGCAATAAGAATAACATGCTGGGACGGATTAGGCTGGACCGATCCTACTGTTCATTATTGACAGATAGTACTTTCGTTTATTTGCTATAGATACTGGCTCAACATTTTTTTGATGACAAACTCCATTAACCGGATCATATTGAACACGACATTATCATTTTAGCAATAAGAATAACATGCCGGGACGGATTAGGCTGGACCGATCCTATTCTGTTCATTATTGACAAATAGTACTTTCGTTTATTCGCTATAAATACTAGCTCAGATTGCGTAGCATTTTCTTTATGACAAACTCCATTAACCGGATCATATTGAACACGACATTATCAGTTTAGCAATAAGAATAACGTGGCGGGACGGATTAGGCTGGACCGATCCTATCCTGTTCATTATTGACAGATAGTACTTTCGTTTATTCGCTATAGATACTGGCTCAGATTGTGTAGCATTTTTTTATATGACAAATTCCATTAACCGGATCATATTGAACACGAAATTATCATTTTAGCAATAAGAATAACGTGCCTTGAATTAATTTCTCTTTCCTCGATCTCACGGTAACGTATTTGGCACACGGTGAATTCTTTCTATATATTCTTTTTCTTTTTTTTTTGATTTGGGGCTTTAGTTAGTCATGTTAGTATCTGTTAGTAGGTGAGGAATCGAACCCGGGAGCCACGAGGGACCGGGTGAGCTGGCTACCACAGGGGTAAGTGCTCTCCTCAATTCTTTCTATATATTCTGATAGATGGAATGAAATTTGCCATTTGTTTGATTTTTTTAGAGGTAATTTTATTCGATGAGAAATAAAAACAGAATAAAACATAAAAGATCAAAACTAAAAGAAGTTTGGCATCTTTCTTTTTTTAGGACATGATCGAGCTGAAGAACGAGATACCTTTCGAAAGATACATTGCAGTGACGGGTTCTTCGTTGAATAGATTTGATTGGCATCAAGGAGGGATCGTACACATAACTAACCCTGATCACCTAAGGAGTGATTTCTTACGTACAGTCTCATCACTGTCCTTAATCACTTCGCGATCTTCATATCCTCTTTCAGATTCCTCTATAATTGGAATACTCGAACCATCCATGATTTCCTTATTGCATACATTATATATATGTTCAAGAACTCCATCCTGGAATAGGAAAATGGCCAGCGCCCCTAAATCCTCAGCATTTTCTTTACCTGGTGGCTCAACACGGGGCTTGTCTTGCTTTTGAGAAGAAGTTGTATCTCCATGTGGCCGGTGTAGAGTATCCTAGCTGATCGATGTAACTTAATTTTTCTACGCCTCCTCCTCCTCTTCTTCTTAATTTCAGTCCATCGTGTATGATTATTATCTTCCACAATGAAATCTCATCTTCACCACTTTTTCTTTGACTCAGTTTCTCATTATCTGTATCTTTAACGTACCGGAGGCGCTTGAGATTCTTTTTGGAATTTTCCTTCTCTTGTTCACCTTGATTCCGGCCCTGAGTGGCGTGATTGAGAAGGATGCTTCATCAGGGTATATGAGATAGATGCATGCTTAGAATTATTCTTATTTTATATGATTTTTAGTCTCAAAAACATTTTGAGGTGGTCTCAGTACTGTGTCATCATGAACCTTGGCTGCCACAGTTGGCCAAAGTGTGCCATGAATATCTTACAACAATGAGAACCAGTAAAAGAGATTATCTTCCACTTTTCTATCCTCCCCTGCCAAACACTCCTGCCATCAGATTATAAATGCAATCTTAAATACTTAGGTGCCTAACATTTGGTGCACCTAGTTGAGAACCAACACGAAGGGAGCGACCTGGGAAAGGGCTACCTGATTGCCCAACGAGGCCATAATGAAAGCCGATGAGAGCGGGCCGTCTGGAGTAGGCCGACGAGGACGTCGATTTCCAAAGGGTAGGGCAATGTTACAATCCCAGATTGGCTAGGTGCTTTCACACCTAGTGGTACTTAAGCACATGGGGGTTCTCTCACCCATCAGACTAGTCTTTTATGGTGAGCTCTTCCCTTGGGCTTAGGTGCCTAACATTTGGTGCACCTTGTTGAGAGCCAACACGAAGGGGGCGACCTGGGAAAGGGCCAGCTGGTTGCCCAACGAGGCCAGAGTGAAAGCCGATGAGAGCGGGCCGTCTGGAGTAGGCCGACGAGGACGTCGGTTTCCAAAGGGTGGGGCAATGTTACAATCCCAGATTGACTAGATGCTTCAAAACCTAGTGGTACTTAAGCACAAGGGGTTCTCACACCCATCATACTTCAATTCTTTTCTATTACTTTTCTCATAAGGTAGTCATCCCCCGATTTGTTATCCAAAATTCTTTTCTATTACTTTTCTGAGATTTGTTTCACGTATGCCATTCACAGTTTAGCTGTAACAAAATACACAATTGTTTTAATTAAGTCAATTAGTTCAAGTTTTGTCATAATATAAGACAGCAATGTTTTTTTTTGTTGCAACATGATATGATGATCGCATGTAGGGGTCGGCAATGGACATGGTTACTCTTACCCTAATGGGCAGTGTATGATCGTTTTTTCATGATTCAAATTTCAACGAACAGTAAGGGCAGGGTAGAGTAGTTTTTTAATGCCCGCAGGGTACTTATGGGCAGGGTAAAATTATGGTAAGATAGGGTAGGGTCGAGTAGTGTAGGATCCGATAGGATAAATTTAAGCAAAGATTGAGGAAAAACTTATAATATAAATGAAAATAGTAGGGTAAGACATGATATGATAGGGTAGGAGGGCAATGTATGAGGTTAGGGTAGTAGGACAGAGTAGGAGGACATGGAAGGGTCTATTTTTTCATGATCCTTACCCTGCCTTAGGCTTTGTGGGCAGGGTAGGAGGACAGGATAGGTTTATTTTTTCGTGACCCATACCATGCCTTAGGCTTTGTGGGCAGGGTACGTTAGGGTATGAGGATAGGGCAGGATACGGGTCGGGCAGGGTAATAGGGTGACCATATTGACATTTTGACCCTAGGGTCAAATGCCTACCCCTAATCGCACGGCGTATCACACATCACCATTAGTTACTAATATAAATTAATTAAAATTTAGAAAAAGCATAATATTGTAATTTTAAAGTTCGACAATAACATTTTATATAATTAACAATCATTTCCTTCAATTTTATGTATTAAACTCAACTTTGAAGAGTTAAACTTGTTAACGAAAAAGTATATTCAGATATATCTCTCGATCTTATTTGATCTTATCATGTACATATATTTTATTTATTAGTTAATAGGATAAGTATTTATGTTACACGAGGAGCGCTCAAATGAGAACCCTTTATTTTTTCGAGAACTAGACCACAATCTTCACCCTCCAAAATGCATCATCAAATCATTTTGACGGTGACACATATCTCATGTGCATTTTCCAAGATCATTTAATGCAAAGTCAAAGCCACATTTTTTTACTTTACTTTTTGGACATGTGTCAAATGCAGATTCAAAGATGCATCATGATCTAATTGTGAGATTTGAGTTTTCAACTTCTCAAACTTTTAAGGATTCTCAACCGAGCGCTCCCCGTATATGAAGATATATAGTTTTCTATATGTAACTCTTGTAGACACTAAAATGGCGTTGTTTGTTGAATATAAATCTGATTGGCTCTTTAAATTAATTGTCCCTAAAAAGATATACTTTGTTTTAGTGGCTAAAAGACTGGAATTAGGACCAACATGACGTTAATAGTTAAACAATCGGACAAAACACCCACATGCATGATGAAAATGAACACTATAATCACAAAAGAAAGAATTCATTTTAGTTTGCTTATACACAAGTAAATAATTGTTTATTAATCCCGATACTTAACCCATAATTTCGTATATAAAAAAAACCCATAATTTGCTATTTTTGTCGAGGAATTATTATTTTAATGCATGTACCACCACCAGTGTTATTAAAACCGGACCGGTCATCGAACCGGTCAAGTCACTGGGTCGATGGGTCAGTGGTTCAACCGGGTCGAACCGGTTTGACCGGCACGAATTAAAAATAATAAAATAATATACTTATATATGATATTATAATTTAACATATTTATGACTTGAATAAATATTACATGTTTATGATCTGATTACAATAACATACCATAACAAATTTAGAATTTACTAAAGTACAAATAAATAATACAACAATAACAATTTTAGTCTTAATTTGTAAGTCACAACAATAAGGGATTTCTAAGACTAATTGAATTTCTAGCTAAATTGATATTAAGTAATAAATTTTATAGATTTGATAAATGAATATACATTATTGAAACAAATAATAAAACAAGAATCATGTTTAGCTTGGTGGAAGGAGATGTGATAATTATAGAGGAAGACTAGGTTCGAGTCTTGTCCAAGTCAAATTAAATATATATTTTTTCAAACCAAATCGAACCGATTGAACCGATCAAATTACGTTTTAATAAAAAAATTGTGTCAACCGGGTCAACCCACCGGGTCAACCGGTTCAACCGACCGGGTCTTGACCGGGTTTGACCAAGTTTGACCGATTCATTGCATATCTGATCCGATTACATAACCGGACCGGCCGGTCCGGTCCGGTTTTCACAACACTGACCACCACTGAACATAACGACACCACATGATATTATTACAAATGGACAAATTTTAATGTGCACATATTTTGTAAATTTCTTTTAGTTTCATTTATACGTAGACGTCTTCTTCACTCCGAATAGATGTTTTAGACGTTGCTCATTACTTTTCCAACTTATATAATAAAACATAAAAATTAATAACTCGATCTCCCCAATAAATATTATTTATTAATTTATTAACCGAATATAAGTTGTTATATATATATAGGGGGCGCTCAAATGAGGTTGGGTACTATTAGTGAGGTCGTGAGACACCCATCTCACACCTTTAGATCATTTTGATCTAATGGTTGAGATTTAAAGGTGCAGGAAATAGTATTTTGCTTTTTGCTTTTGATGGATTTTGGTAGTGGGACACGTGTCGTCACCAGATGAGTTTGATGGAGTTGATCTAATGGTTAAGATTGGGGACTCACGACCTCACCAACATGGGGGGTCTCATTTGAGCGCTCCTTTATTAAAAAGGTTCGAAAAGCCCGAACCGTGAGTCCGTGACATGTACAAAAAATAGAGATGGGACTCTGTAGGAAAAGAAAAAGGGCCCTCAAATGTCAAGAGTTGTTTAAAGTACCCAAAACTCGAGGACACCGAACAAGCCGAGAAGAGAAAAATAAAACAAGGGCCAAGATAAGATGGACGCAGCCAGCTAAGACTGAACAAAAGAAGGACACAAATAAACATAAAGCATATCACTAAGAAGAGAAATAAACTGGGAGGTTGTGGAGATCACCAACAATTGCTCGCTGGACTGGACGAGGAAGCTCTGCAAAGGTATTAAAGACGCAAATATGTGGTTCCTTATGGTAGGCTAGAATTGAGGCTTCCTGGATCAACTCTGGGCGGATGCCAAAGGCCGGAATAAGGCCTAGTAGATTGACAGACGTATTTTTAACCTTGTATAGTCGTCAAGTTATGAATTTTAGGGGTCAAGTTGTAGTCAAAAAACAATTTATAAACCATGGTAAGCCAAGGGTCGATCCAAGGAACAACGTGCGTGAATACTAGCTAACAAGTCACCTATTCAGTTATTCCAAACAATTAAAGGTTTTGAATGTGAAACAAATTGCAGAAATTAAATGCAGAAAATAAAAAGGTTTTGGCTTGATTAGAGAAAGAATCTCAGGATCAATCTTCACCCGTGCCAACCCACAAATCATGCATCAATATCACGTAAATTCATCATGCTATCGAATATGGAAATAAACCAAAATAACACTAGACAAAGCCGCCCATCCACGGATTATCAACGATTTCAATTAGTTAAGCTTAGGGTTTTTCAGACAAAAGTCAACTTTCCTATTAATTCATGTACTACCATTGTAGCTACCATGACCTAATATCAATTTCATATGATCTGGTTAATACCTAGGACCCATTCATCTTTTGGTAATTAACCTAAATACGTTCTAGCATGCAAACATCTCATTCAATGTAAAACTTGCAAGAACGATAAAATTAAGCACAATGAAATTGAATATTCGAATTGCATTAATGAAAAACTACTCACTCGCCTTGTTTTCAATTGATCACACGAAGAGTTGGATACATGTCACGTGATCCATAGGATCCCAGAGTAAAGAAGACTACTCACTATTGATGGTAAGTTAACTAAAAATAGTGTAGACAAAGAAATTAAGGACGAGGAAACCGTGTAGACAATGTAGCTCGTTGAATCCTCAATCTCTCGCGATGTTCGTCTTTGTCTTCATTTCCAAGTTAGCGTTTTCTCTCCAAATCAAGCTCAAAACTTCTCGTCAATGTCGCACACCGTCCGGTCTCGATCGCCTCTCCTTTTATTCCCAAAAAGGCCAAAAAGCACAAAAAACAAATTTTGGAAATAAATCAAAATCCTGCCTTTAACGGCCAGTCGGTCGATTGGTCCGTGTAGGGACTCTCCAGTCGGTCGACTGAATAAATACTCCGCAAGGCTGCGCGACGAATCCCGGGCGAGCCAAAGTTGGCAGTGTGGTATGAAGGCTCAAGGCTCGGTCGAGCCTCACCAAGCTCGGGCTTGGTTTCCTTAAGTCGATTCGATCATGTCCAAAGGCCTCGGAGCTCGGGCGAGCAGATGCCGGCAGTGTATCCAGGTTATGCGCAGGCTCGGACGAGCGTCTCCAAGCTTGGGCGAGATTATGGGCGTCACCATGCTGACTTCAATCCAGCCGGTCGACTTGTTCTGGACCAATTTTCTAGTCGGTCGGCTGAATTCCCTTTGTGTGCTCTTCTGCTTATTTTTGCGTTGATTTGCTTCGGATGGGATCCAAAGTGCTTATCGCATCGATTGACCTGAAACAATAGGAGAAAAGGATCAAATGATGACAATTCACCGGGAGAACAAGTGTTATCCTTCATCGTATGGAGAAAATAACTAGACAAAATATTGACTGATCAAAACACTCCACACTTAGGATTTGTTCGCCCCGAACAAATGGCCGAATATATGCAAGTCCATGTGAGGCTCAACAACCATATGTTTCTAAGCTACACACTCAAGTGTCATATGATCAATCCTAACTAAAATAAAAACAAAAATTATAACTCACTGTCGTAGAGGACATGATTGCATTTAGGGAATGCATCTTGGCTCAAAGGTAACACGTATCGATTACTTCCATGTTTGAGCACAATACTTTTAGTAACGATTGAGATATGCATAGAAAGGCGAAGTCTAGACTAGCAACACATATTCATGTAGCAATATCTAGGATGCCGAAGTATTGTGATGTTGCATATGTTTTCCCCTTATGACCTAGTTCTTATTCGGGACGAACAAGTTTAAGTGTGGGGTGGTTTGATGAGCCGTATTTATACGACTCATCGAGTTAACAAATCCCACCATTTCCGACACTTTATTATGCGAACAAGTTACTTTTGGTGTTGTTTTGCATTTCAGGTGCTTCGGAAGCTCTAGGAGGAAACGCGCTTAAAAGATGGCTTTCTGAGCTAAAAACATCACAAGGAGTCGAGCTGACCAACACTAAACTCAAGTTGCTCGGGCAAACGAGCTGATCTGACGAATCCACTTCGAGCAAAGTGATCAGAATAGAAAATAAGGTGGACAATGTCGGAGAACCAAGGAAAACGCCCGAGCAGATTGGCAGTTGGCTCAATTCCAAAGGTCTTCTGTGCGCTGATAGGCAACAAAATCAAGTCGCTCGACCAGACGGACTCCGATGACAAATCGGACTCGACCAAGTTGCTCAAAATGGAAAACAAGTCGGACAATGTCACCAAGCCAAGGAGAACGCACGGATGGAATGGTCCAGGAGCAGCCGAGCAGAGTTCCAGGCCGCGCCCGAAGGCCCTGTCGAGCAGACCAGTGCTGAATCCAAGTTGCACGACCAGACAACCGAATCTTGCAATTCTGGCTCGACCAAAGTGATCGAAATGCTAAATTACTCGGACGATATCACTAGCCAAGCAAAACGCACGAGCGGGATTGGCCGAGATGAGCAAAACGACGATTGAAGGCCCCGCGTGCTGGGCCAAGTCAGTGGGCTCAAGTGAGGCGGTTTAGAGGCTTCCATGAAGTTCCTAGCAGGTTCTGGAAGGCCCTAGAAGACTCTGGAAGACTTGCACAAGAAGTTAACTTGAAGATCAAGCAAAGTCGGTTTTAGGACATGTTTCCTAAAACCGTTTATGGGCCAACCTCAATTTGGAAACTTTGAAGCCCTATTCTACGCTATAAATACAGCCTCTCCTCAACCTTTCAAAGCATCCCATCATCCCAAATTCGAGCTCTCCACTCCTCTCACTCGGCGCCTCTTTCTCCTTCGTTCGGCAATAGAGAAGACATTCTTTCTTCCTTTACTTTTGTATTCTGTTTTCATGTCCATGTGTAGCTAAGCCCCTTATTCGGGCTAGGGTTTCATACATTGTGACTATTGTTTGAGACTTTGTCCTTAATTCTATTTCATGTTTTACTAATTCTCGTGCATATATTCCATGAATTATTGCTAGACTAGGTGGATGCTTTGTCGCAAAGCTTAGTTGATTAATATTTCTATCTTTATTATTTGCCTAATACTTTGTCGTTTGGGTGAATAGCACATCTAGGTTGAATAACACCTTTGTCGGGTTGTTTGATTTAGGAGAGAATTAGAAGCCTTTCACCTTTGTCGGGTTAGGTTGTGGCATAACACCTTTGTCGGGTTATTTGGGAAGTCACCTTTGTCGGGACGACCACACTTAGAAACATTGAATTAGATTGTTAGTAGTCGATGATAACAAGTCACAATAGAAACCCTAGACCGAATATTCTCTCTGATTGAAAACCTACACGTTTATTTCGCTTGTTTCCTATTTGCACTTGTTTCCTAAATTGCTCAAAACCCAATTGTTTCCTTTTTACAGAACAACAAGTAACCATCTAGCTCCCTAGGGTTCGACCCTTGCTTGCCGCTGTACTAACCCATAGGCAAGAACAAGGAAATTATAAATTTAAATTTGCAGGTACCGACGACGACCTGTCAGTCACCTAGAAAAAGAGATGCAATTTAAGTTTCTGACATTTTGTACCGGTGCTTACTGATATCAAGTCTCAAACATGCTTTAAGAAATACGTAGATTACGTGATAGGCAAAGGCTAGAAATGATAATGACACGAGAGAAAACACACATGAATAAAACTATTTCGAGTCCTAGACTTCGAATCCAAACGAATGACAATCAATCAAGGAGTATCGTAGAAAAATGAGGATTTCAATCGCAATACATAGACAGTTAAGCATATGCAAGAGTGAATGTGTCATGCGATGTGTGTGACTATGCGCTACCCACTCCACACTTAAAATTGAGCTTAGTCCCTAAGCGAAGAAATAAAAGAAAAGGCGCATAGGAACTTCCCTCATGTGTGATAGCACGATATCCATAGAGATTAAGCGATGCCCGGGGAGTAAAATGCGACTCATGAACTGGTAGATATATATAAATAAAAATATAGAGCTGCAGAAGTGATAGATTAGCATCGATAATCGTGAAGGGGATGGCGGAGCCAAATAGAAAATATGACAGACGATTTCTGAGCTCGGCGCACTCCACACTTAGAATCCTGAGATGTCCACACACAAAGCACACAATGCAAATGTAAAATGCAACTAACTAATACTTACAGCGCGGGTTACTCCCCGAAGACGCCTAGTTTAACGTCTTCGCGAGACATAGCTAAGCGCCCCATATAAATCACTCGTGAGAAGTCCTTTGCAAGGATCCCTTCTCACGGGGCCTTCAAAAGAGAGCGAGGTGTCAATCCACCTTCAAATCCCATTGAAATTTACGTGCGTCAAGAATGATATGGACGTTAAGTAGAGCATACATTCCCTTCAAGAATACGAACCCATGAGAATCTAGGGAGAGTAGTGGCTCCCAAACGATAGTGTATTCATATGTGTGCGAGGGTCCCCTTTTATCGAGCTCAGGTACACATCAACAAAGTCTTCATATTTCTGGTCATTTGATGGCACAAGGTGCTCCATCTCCAAGTCTGGTCAAGAAGACAACCTCGCATCATGACAATCGTCCGCGTCCACAGATAATAAAGTTGAAGGTCCAGGAGCTTCATAAACTTGAATGGCAGAAATTAAATGCAGAAAATAAAAAGGGTTTGGCTTGATCAGAGAAAGAATCCCATGATCAAACTTCACCCGTGCCAACCCACAAATCATGCATCAATATAACGTAAATTCATCATGCTATCGAATATGGAAATAAACCAAAATAACACTAGGCAAGCCGCCTATCCACGGATCATTGTCTAGATTAATCTCAATCGTTGAACGCCGCCCATCCACAGACTATCAACGATTTTGATTAGTTAAGCTTACGGTTTTCCAGACAAAAGTCAACTTTCGTATTAATTCATGTACAACCATTGTAGCTACCATGACCTAATAGCAATTTCATTTGATCTGGTTAACACCTAGGACCCATTCATCTTTTGGTAATTAACCTAAATACGTTCTAGCATGCAAACATCTCATTCAATATAAAACTTGCAAGAACGATAAAATTAAGTATAATGAAATTGAATATTCGAATTGCATTAATGAAAAACGTTCAATTGATCACACGAAGAGTTGGATACATGGCACGGGATCCGTAGATCCCCGAATAAAGAAGACTACTCACTATTCATGGTAAGTTAACCAAAAATAGTGTAGATAAAGAAATTAAGGATGAGGAAACTGTGTAGACGATGTAGCTCGTTGAATCCTCAATCTCTCGTGATGTTCCTCTTTGTCTTCATTTCCAAGTTAGCGTTTTCTCTCCAAATCAAGCTCTAAACTTCTCGTCAATGTCGCACACCATCCGGTCTCGATCACCTTCCTTGTATTCCCAAAAAGGCCAAAAAACAATTTTTGGAAATAAATCAAAATCCTGTCTTTAACGGCCAGTCGGTCGACTGGTCCGTGTAGGGACTCCCCAGTTGGTCGACTGAATAAGGACTCCGCAAGGCTGCGTGACGAAGCCCGGGCGAGCGTCTTCGAGCTCGAGTGAGCCAAAGCAGGCAGTGTGGTATGGAGCCTCAAGGCTCGGTCGAGCCTCACCAAGCTCGGTGGTTTTCTTAAGTCTACTCGATGATGCCCAAAGGCCTCGGAGCTCGGGCGAGCTAAAGGGAGCTCGGGCGAGCAGATGTCGGCAGTGTATCCGGGTCATGCGCAGGCTCGGGCGAGCGTCTCCAAGCTCGGGCGAGCTTATGGGCGTCGCCATGCCCACTTCAATCCAGCCGGTCGACTGGTTCTGGACTAATTTTCCAGTCGACTGGCTTCCCTTTGTGTGCCCTTCTGCTTTTTTTGTGTTGATTTGCTTCGGATGGGATCCAAAGTGCTCATCGCGTCGATTGACCTGAAACACTAGGAGAAAAGGTTCAAATGATGACAATTCACCGGGAGAACAAGTGTTATCCTTCATCGTATGGAGAAAATAACTAGTGAAAATATTGTCTAATCAGAGATCTGGCCAGATGCCATCTGTCATAGGTGTGCCAATGGCCTGAGAAGACCTGTGAATTAATCAATCGCACATCTGTGCTGGAGCAGTGGATGGCGTCAACCACCACATTTTGTTGGCGGATAAGACGAATGATAACTGCGAATCCTAGGAAAAAGCGGTCATCATCAAGCGTTGATCAGTCAATATTCTGACTAATTATTCGCTACATTCGATGAAGGATAACGTTCATTCCCCCGGCGAATTGTCTCTATTTGATGTCTTTCTCTAGTGTTTCAGGTAAAATAAGCATATCATCGCCTCTTGGAGCCAAAGTGTCAAAAGAACGAAAGATCGATCGAAAAAGGCCAAAGATCGAGAATATGCAAGGACATCCCGTTACAGACCTTAGCAACCGTTACACCTTGGGTTGTAACGGGTGTAACGGCCTCAATTCCAACAGAGATTTCGAGCTGTCCCGTTACAGACCTCAGCAACCGTTACAGCTTGGACTGTAACGGGTGTAACGGGACCCGTCGGCTGGCACAACTCAGAGATTTCAGCTCTACCCGTTACAGCCGTTACAGCCGTTACAGGCTCGGCTGTAACGGGACCGTCGGCTGGCAAATCTTCATGTTGTTTCTAAAAATTGTTTTTGGGCTTTTGGCCCCGTTTTGGGCGAGCTATAAAAGGAAACACGACCAGTTTAGACAAGGTTGTTGTTATTTTGGAGAAAAACCCTAACTTGGGAGAGAAGACAGAGCTTTCAGCGTGAGGATCATCGAGCTTCACCGCGTCTTTACGGTTTACTCGTTTCTTCCTTTCAAAATACACTGTTTTTGGTTTAATCACCATGAATAGTGAGTAGTCCTCTCAATTCCGGGATCCTACGGATCCCGTGCTATGTAACCCTAACTCTCATGTGATCAATTGAAGTTTTTATTTATGCGATTCGAATATTCAATTTCACTGTGTGCTTAATTTTATCGTTCTATGCATGTATTTACATCAAAGGGTATGTTTGCATTGGTAGAACGTACTTAGATTAATTACCGAAAGATGGATGGGTCCTAGGTATTAATCGGAATACATGAAATTGATATTAGGTCATGTTTACATGATTTAATAGGAAAACCTTTAGTTTAATAAGTCGAGATCGTTGATAATCCGTGGATGGGCGGCGTTCAACGATTGAGATTAATCTAGACAATGATCCGTGGATGGGCGGCTTGTCTAGTGTTATTTCGGTTATATTCCATATTCGATAGCATGAATAATTAACGTGACATGATTGCATGATTAGTGGGGTTAGCACGGGTGAAGTATGGATTCTGGGATTCTTTCTCTGATTAAGTACATCCATTAATTTTCTGCCATTTAAATTCTGCAATTTACATACAAACAAATCTCTTTTAATTGGAATAGCTAAATAGGTCACACTGTTTGCTAGTACTCACACGCACTGCTCCTAGGATCGACCCTTGGCTTAACAAGGTTTATAAATATTGTTTGACTGCAATTCGACCCCTAAAACATATAATTTGACAACTATAAAGGGTTAAAAATACGCTTGTCAGATTTCAGACGACGACACACCGGACCAACGAAAGAACAATCGTCAGGCCCAGAACGAAGCTCGGAAGCTACGAGCACTGAACCGCAACTACGCATCAATGGCTATGAATCAAAACTTGCTGAATGATAGGGTCGAAGACGACCAGCCACCACGAGTGCAGCCACCAGTGCGCAGAACCCTTGGAGATTACACTACTCCACGTGTTACTGGGTTCCAGTCCGCCATTGCACCACCGGGGATAGCCAACAATACCTGGGAGCTCAAGACGGGTCTCATTCAAATGGTGCAAAACAATCAATTTACTGGACGAATGAATGAAGATCCTCACCAGCATCTCAAGCGATTTACCCAGATGTGCAACACGGTGAAAACCAACGGTGTCCCTCCAGAGTCTTACTACCTCAGGCTGTTCCCGTTCTCACTGTCCGACAAGGCTAGCAGATGGTTAGACAGTCATGCTGAAGGTACTTTTACCACCTGGGACAAGCTGGCTGAAGCCTTTCTCCAACAATACTTCCCACCATCGAAGACAGCTCATTTCAGGAACAAAATCATCTCGTTCCACTCTATCGATGGTGAGACTTTGTACGACTCTTGGGAGAGGTATAAGGAGCTGACAAGGATGTGCCCACACCATAATTTAGAGCTGTGGCAGATTATCGACACCTTCTATCAGGGAATCGATCAGGGGATGCGTACTTTGATAAATCAAGCAGCTGGTGGGGGACTTAATGGAGTCCCGCTGGAAGACGCCTATGGTATTATAGAGAGGGCAGCCCAAGACTACCACCTCTGGACCAGCGATCGTGGCAATCCCAAGGACAGAAAGGGGGTGCAAGATCTCTGCCAAGCTGATGGCACCAATGACTTCGCTGAGTTGACCAATACAGTGAAGATGCTCGCAATGAAGTCGTCTGATGTTGCCAATGTCAGTGTGTATTGCCAGATTTGTGGCTCTCCTTCTCATTTTGCAGATGGCTGTCCGGTGATGGGACAAGATGATGACAGAGGAACCCAGGAGGATGCAAATTATGTTGGGCAGAATAATCAAGGGGCTGGTTTCGGGTACGGATCAGCCACTAACAGATGGGATAACCCAAACCGAAACCATCCTAATCTCTCCTATAAACCTCAGAACCCGGCGCCTACTAATTTCCCTTACAAACAGCAGCAAAGCAATGCACCATACCAGCCACGAGGTCAGTACATCGCTCAGGCTCAGCAAACGCAGAATAATACTTCTTACCAGTCGCGCCCTCAGTACAATAACCAGTCACAAGGGCAGTAAAATCAGAATTCAGGGAGCCATTCATATCAGCCGCAGCAACCCAAGCAACAGGAGTCTGTGCACTCATCTAGCATGGAAGCCATGATGGCTAATTTTATGGCTGAGCAAGATAGGCGAGTGAAAGCACTCGAGCGGCAACTTGAGCAGATGGCCATCCAGAACAGGATGCTAGAAAATCAGGTGGCACAGCAAGCAGATTCATCAACTCGAGAACGCGGGAAACTCCCTTCGAAACCAGATCCGAATCCTAGGGAATCGGTGAATGCTATCACGCTCCGAGGTGGCAAACAACTTGAAATGCTACCAGCTCAAACCACTCGAGCAACAGCAGGAAAATCAGCGCTCAATTCTGCCCCTGCTGAAACGGAATCATCAATAGAAGCTGAAAACCGAAATAAAAATTCTGCGCAGACAGTTGAGCCAGCTCCTTACGTACCTCCGGTTCCGTTCCCTCAGCGTCTCAAGGGTGCTCGAAGAGACAAAGAGTTCATGCAATTCGTGGATAAGATTCGTACTCTGTACATCACTATGCCCTTCACCGATGCAATCACGCAGATTCCAACATACGCCAAATTCATGAAGGAGATTATGACTGGGAAACGGAAGATGGACGGAACCGAGACAGTAGCTCTAAGTGAGGAGTGCAGCGCCGCCATGCACGTGCCCATGCCGCCTAAGCTTAAGGATTCAGGGAGTTTTTCTATCCCTTGTGATATTGGTGGCATTACTATTAGACGTGCTTTGTGTGATCTTGGTGCTAGTGTGTCTATCATGCCTTATTCATTGTATGCTAAACTGAATTTGGGTGATCTTTGTCCTACTAATATCTCCATTCGACTTGCGGATCGTTCTTGTAGACTCCCGAAAGGGATTCTGAGAGACGTACCCGTCAAGGTGAAGAATATTTACATCCCTGCTGATTTTATTGTGCTAGAGATTTCAGAGGACACTGACATTCCCATTATACTTGGTAGACCTTTCCTTTACACGGCTAGGGTAGTTATTGACATGGATAGGGGATCTATAGCTTTGCGAGTAGGCAGCGAACGTGTTGTCTTTTATTTACCTGACATGTGCAGAACTCCTAGTCTTTTAGCTGATTGTGATGTGCTCGACTCTGCTGATATTGACCAGCCCATTTCTCTAACATCTATTGAGCCTTACAAGGTTGTACCAGGCTGCCCGATACCGATGGATGTCTACGCTATAAGCATAGGGGGCGCGGACGCAGCTGATGCCGCGGGAGACGCAGGTAAGAAATCTTGCACGGTAGAGCTGAAGCCTCTACCCGCAAGTCTCAGGTATGAATTTCTGGGCCCTAACTCAACCTACCCGGTGATTGTTAATGCATCCTTGACTGATGTAGAGACCCAGAAATTGCTCGATGTCTTGCGAAAACATAGACCAGCCCTAGGATATTCCATAGACGACCTCAAGGGAATTAGCCCTGATTTATGCATGCATAGAATTAACCTTGAGGACGATGCTAGACCTAGTAGGGATGCCTTGAGACGCTTGAACCCCAAATTGAATGATGTTGTTAAGAAAGAAATTCTGAAATTATTAGATGCCGGCATCATTTATTCTGTTGCTGATAGTAAGTGGGCAAGTCCTGTGCACGTTGTCCCTAAGAAGGGAGGTCTGACTGTTGTACGAAATGAGCATAACGAACTGATTCCTACTCGTACTGTAACTGGCTGGCGTATGTGCATTGACTACAGGAAATTGAATAAGGCCACTCTTAAAGATCACTTCCCATTGCCTTTTATTGATCAGATGTTGGAACGTCTAGCTAAGCATAAATTTTTCTGCTACCTCGACGGTTATAGTGGATTCTTTCAGATCCCTATACACCCCGAGGATCAGGAGAAGACCACTTTTACTTGCCCTTTTGGCACATTCGCTTACAGACGTATGCCCTTCGGTCTTTGTAATGCACCAGCCACATTTCAGCGTTGCATGATGGCTATCTTTTCTGATTTTTTAGAGCACACCATGGAAGTATTCATGGATGATTTTTCGGTGTACGGCTCTTCGTTTGATGCATGTCTCTCTAACCTCATTGATGTCCTTCAACGTTGTGTTGATACTAACCTGGTTTTAAACTGGGAGAAGTGTCATTTTATGGTACAGGAAGGTATAGTGCTTGGACACATGGTTTCTCACAGAGGTATCGAGGTTGATCGCGCAAAGGTAGAGGTAATTGAAAAGCTGCCCCCACCAAAAGATGTGAAAGGGATCAGGAGCTTTCTCGGGCACGCTGGATTTTACAGGCGATTTATCAAGGATTTCTCGAAGACAGCCAAGCCGCTCACTGATCTACTTTGCCAGGAAGCTGAGTTTAATTTCAATAATTCGTGTTTAAATGCTTTCAATAATCTGAAAACTGCTCTTACTTCTGCTCCGATAGTGCAGCCTCCCGATTGGGAGCTGCCATTTGAACTAATGTGTGATGCAAGTGATTTCGCAGTAGGAGCAGTCTTGGGGCAGCGCATCGACAAGAAACTACACGTAGTTTACTACGCCAACAAGGTCCTCGCCGGAGCAGCGGTTAATTACACTACGACAGAGAAAGAAATACTGGCCATCGTCTATACCTTCGAGAAGTTCAGGCAGTATTTAATTGGTTCGAAGACCATAGTGTACACCGATCACGCTGCAATCAAATACTTGCTGTTAAAGAAGGACTCCAAGCCTCGCCTCATCCGTTGGGTCCTCCTCCTCCAGGAATTCGACATTGACATTAGAGACAAGAAGGGAGCAGAAAATCTGGTTGCAGATCACCTGTCACGCCTCGAGCTTGGAGAGCTCGACCGCGAAGAGGACACACTTCCGATGACTGATTCTTTAGCAGGCGAACAACTGATGCACATTGATGTGGACAACGTCCCGTGGTACGCAGATTTCGTTAACTTCTTGGCCTGTGGAATCCTCCCTCCCGACCTCTCGCACAACCAGAAGAGGAAATTTCTTTCCGATGTTAAAAGGTACTTCTGGGATGACCCTTTTCTCTATAGATTATGTGCTGACGGTCTCTACAGGACCTGCATCGACGAGGACCAGATCCCATATATTCTGGAACGCTGCCACTCTTCTCAATACGGTGGACATGGAGCTGGTTCGAAAACAGCTACAAAAGTCCTGCAGTCCGGTTTCTCTTGGCCATCTCTTTTCAAGGACTCCCACGAGTTCGTTAAGGCTTGTGATCAGTGCCAGAGGACTGGGAATATTTCGAAGCAGCAGGAGATGCCCCAGCAGAGCATTCTCGCAGTGGATTTATTCGATGTTTGGGGAATTGACTTCATGGGACCATTCCCACCTTCTTATGGAAATCAGTACATCTTGGTAGCAGTCGACTACGTTTCCAAGTGGGTTGAGGCAGTGGCCACTCCTACTTGCGACGCCAAGGTGGTTATTAAAATGTTTCAGAAGGTGATCTTCCCTCGGTTCGGAGTGCCCAGAACAGTTATCAGCGACGGTGGCTCTCACTTCAAAGAACGAAACTTCGAAACACTACTGAAGAAGTATGGCGTCTACCACAAGATTGGCACTCCTTATCACCCTCAGACCAGTGGGCAGGTAGAGATCTCTAACAGAGAGATCAAGAGCATTCTGGGAAAGACGGTCTCGAGCCACAGGAAAGACTGGGCGTCCAAGCTAGATGACGCGCTGTGGGCATATAGGACTGCATTCAAAACTCCCATTGGGATGAGTCCTTTCAGACTTGTTTATGGAAAAACCTGCCACTTGCCAGTCGAACTCGAGTACAAGGCATTATGGGCCATTAGAGAGCTGAACATGGACATGAAGGCAGCCGGAGAAAAGCGACTGCTACAGCTACACGAGCTCGATGAGATCAGACTAGATTCCTACGAGAATGCCCGCATTTATAAGGAGCGAACAAAGAAGTGGCATGACAAGAGGATAGTGCGCCGAGAGTTCAACGAAGGCGAGCGAGTTCTTCTGTACAACTCCCGCCTCAGATTATTTCCTGGGAAGCTGCGTACTAAATGGAGTGGCCCCTACACAGTGGAGCGAGCATATCCTGATGGGCACGTGGAACTGAGCATTGAGGGAGGAAAATCTATGGTGGTAAACGGGCAACGCCTTAAGCACTACCACGTACTCAAGCATCTGGCACCTCCCGAAGGCATTAACGATAATCTACTTCTAGGGGAGGGATCCTAGCTGAAGGACTCTCCGAGAATGCTTCTTATGCGTCATGAGTCTGTCTAGACCCAGCTATGTCTCACCAAGACGTTAAACTAGGTCTCTTCGGGGAGTAACCCGCGCTGTAAGTCTTATTTAATTGCATTTAGCATTGTACGATTTGTGTGTGAACTGTGCAGGAATCAAAGTGTGGAGGAACGCCTTTGAATTTTCAGAAACAGCGAATTTTGGCAGAGAATTTGGGAAGCGCCGTTACAGCCGTTACACATGGACTGTAACGGGCTGCACAGGGGATGTAACGGTCTGAACACAAACAGAGATTCTGAGAGGTCCCGTTACAACCGTTACACATGAACTGTAACGGGCTGCGCAAGGCTGTAATGGGCTGGCACAACTCAGAGATTTCAGGGGCGCCCGTTACAGCCGTTACAGCCGTTACAGGCTCGGTTGTAACGGGCTGGTCTTCTTCTTCAAACTCAAACTCAAATTCTCAGATGTTCTACACCCTAATTCCCGAAATCCGATTTCCAGCTCCGCCGACCACCCTCCCCTCGCCGTCCACCCGTCCCGATTTCCAGCACCGCCGACCACCCTCCCCTCGCCGTCCACCCGTCCGCCATCCTATCTCCAACACACCCAGGGCCGCAAACCTAACCCCCCTTCCACCAATTCCCCCGCCCACCATCCGCCCACCTCTCCTCCTCATCTCCAAGCTCCGGCCGAAACCCTAAACCTACCTCTCAAATTCCGGCCATTCCTACACTCACCATGGGTCGGGCAAAGGGCTCAGCCAACCCCACCGGAAATCCAGCTCCCAGCAGTTCCAGCCGCCCCAAACGTGCACAATCTCGTGCTCCTCCACCAAGCACCTCCACTGCTATCATCCCAGCTCCACCGCGCAATCAGCCCCGATACTACCCGCTGACCAATGCAGGACGATTCACCTCTACCGAGCATCAGGAGCGTTACGACACAATTCTGTCAACAAAGTCGGTAAAACCTACTCTTATCCCTTGCATTACAACTCTTCAAGATTTGCAAAGGGATATTTATTCACAGTGCCGTGCTATGTTTATCGCCTCTGGGCTTGATATATTGTTTGCTCACCGAGTCAAATCTACTTATCCGATATTGGTCAAGGAATTCTTGGCTACATTTGAAATTGTTGGCAGCCCATTGAAAGTTACAGCTTGGTCATTCCAAATAGGACGGCAGCCATACACTATGTCCAAGGACGAAGTCTGCGCGGCTTTGGAATTTCCCTTGGAAGGATTTTGTGGCGAGTATAGCGTGGATGAGAGATATGAGTTCTGGAAGCTCATATCTTCTTTTGATTATTACTTCCGGTCCGGGTGGGGCGTTGCAGGCATCAAAGAGCCAGTGTGGAAGATTATTCACCGTATCGTGGCTTTAAACATTAATACTCGCGCCGAGGGGGCCACGGTAATCTCTAACTCAGACTTGGACATCTCTATGAGCAAAGGGGTGCCAGTGGACTTCTTTCAAATCCTCAGTGGGATGATGACAGCTTGGGCTACGTCTCTTGGGAACAAGGCCATGGGAGGCGGTTACTTTATTTCTGTGCTCGCCGAGTCTCAAGGATGGAACCTCAGCTCACTGTACGGAACTGATACTAGATTTGTTCTAAGCATGGACAAGCTCTCTCTCTTCAAGTTTATTGGGAAAGACGGCGAGTGGATTCACAACCCCGAGCTCCCCAGTGGAGCGAAGAGGCGCCGCATTGATAGAGCACAAGCCAGGGTAGCCTCCCCTCCGCGCGAGCCAGCATCGGTTGCACCTGAGGACGTTGTCATGGACGAGGCACAGGAGCCCCATGTCACTGCGCCTTCTGAGATGGATCCCCCACCACCCGCAGCAGCTCCAGCGCCGCCTCCTTCTGATGGCCAGCTCCCGAGCTCTTACTTGGAGCGCTTAGAGCGCCTGGAGACCTCTCACTTGAGGCTTTTCGACCAGCAATACCAGTTCATTCGGGCTCAGGAGCAGATCCTAGCGCAGCAGAGCCAGATGATGACCTGGCAGATTCCGATTCACAGATCATTTAGCCAGCTCACCCAGCTCACTGCCGATTTTGCAGAGTTCAGAGTTCATACCACTAGACATCAGCAGTGGGCAGAGGATGCCATGACGGCTTTACTGGACGAGACTGAGTTCGACACCCCTCCCCCCGCTAGGCACCCTGGGCATGAGGATGATGGTGCTGGCGACGCTAGTTAGCCACTTGTGTTTTTTTGTCATATTATTTGTGTGGAATTTGTCAGTTGTTATGCACGTTCATGTCATTTCTCGTTGTATGCTGACTTTTGGATGCGACTTTAATCTTCTATATGTTATTCGATGTTTGAGCTGTTTTGTCTATGTTATATATCCTTACTCACATCGTTTACCTCTTTCTTCGTTGGCATCCCCTTATCCAGGTTTCTTCGCGATTAACGATGACTACCTTATAACTTGTGGAGCTCTTTACATCCTTCTTCATATATACCAGCTCACAAATAGCATTTCACTCACCGGGTATCGTTCAATCTCTATGGATTTCGGGCTCACACAGACGAGGGAAGTTCCTACGCTTATTTTCTATCCTATTTCTTTGCTTAGGGACTAAGCTCATTTTTAAGTGTGGAGTGGGTAACGCATAGTCACATGCATTGCATATCACGTTCACTCTTGCATATGCTCAACAGTCCATGTATTACGATTGAAATCCTCGTTCTCTACGATACTCCTTGACTGATTGACATTCTTTTGGATTCGAAGTCTAGGACTTGAAATAGTGAAAATCGTGTGTGCATTCTCTTGAATCAATATCATTGCTAGCCTTTGACTATCACATGTTTTACGTATTTCTTGAAGCATGTTTGAGACTTGATATTAGTAGGCACCGGTTCAAAAATGTCAAAAACTTAAAATTGCATATCTTTTTAGGTGACCTTAGTGCTAGTATACACTTCTCTATACTCGTTGTGATTTGCATGCACCCGCCTTTACTTATACACTATGTCAAGTTTTAAGTGTGGAGTTAGACAATTGGCCTTCAAGTTTTCCCTCAAGAACAAAGTTCTTTATTTTCAAAGGCCCCAAGCATACTTGTTTTTGAAAGAAAACCAGTCTCAAGAAAGGGAAAAATAATTTCGTGAAAACAAAAGCTTTGAAAAATATTCTGCGAGAGCAGAAAAATACCAAGGACCTGGTGAGAAAGTCGCCCCTTGTGTATGGAAAACACTTTTGAAACAATTTCCGCCCCTTTTGCTTGACGTAGTGTAATTCCATCTCCTCATTGCGTGCAAATCGTAACTTGTCTTGCAATTTCGTAACTAGAAACTAAGGGACGATCCTCGTGCTTGCACTGAAATTTTGATGCAATTTTCGTACTACTTTTCAGAAAATCCTTAAGCCGAGCTCCTCTTCTCTTACGGGTCATTGCCTAGTCCTTGGCACTTGAGAATGAGCTTTGCGCCAAAAGCTCGTGGACTATCCCTAGATAGCATAGGTGAATGGCGAGCATGTTTTGTGTAACTATTCATGTTCTTATTATGTTGCTAAAGAACTATTTAGAACGTGTGATTAGTCATTTGCTAGCCGTGTGTACTGACCGTTTGAATGCATAACTCGTATAATCTATGATTGTCTGAAAACTTTGATGAAGATGTTTGACTTGAAGTTGAGGTAACACGATGAATCCGAGGTATGACATGACTTTACTGTGACTCGTTGAGCATCATTTCATGCATACACGTTAGTTAGTTGTACAGGGGATTTGTAGGTAGTCCCATTCCTGAAAACCTTCACGAGACTATACTCGTCCTACTAGGGCAGCCTAGGGGTTTAAAGGCTTGATGCATACGCTAAATGCATTCGTGTCCTCCACGACAGTGAGTTATGAGTTTTCTTTTTATTTTCATTTTAGTTAAACTTGATCACATGTCACTTGAGTGGGTAGCTTTGAAACATATGGTTGTTGAGCATTGCTTTGACTCGTGTATTTATTCTGCCATTTGTTTGACATTTGTTCGGGACGAACAAATCCTAAGTGTGGAGTGTTTTGATCAGTCAATATTCTGACTAATTATTCGCTACATTCGATGAAGGATAACGTTCATTCCCCCGGCGAATTGTCTCTATTTGATGTCTTTCTCTAGTGTTTCAGGTAAAATAAGCATATCATCGCCTCTTGGAGCCAAAGTGTCAAAAGAACGAAAGATCGATCGAAAAAGGCCAAAGATCGAGAATATGCAAGGACAGCCCGTTACAGACCTTAGCAACCGTTACACCTTGGGTTGTAACGGGTGTAACGGCCTCAATTCCAACAGAGATTTCGAGCTGTCCCGTTACAGACCTCAGCAACCGTTACAGCTTGGACTGTAACGGGTGTAACGGGACCCGTCGGCTGGCACAACTCAGAGATTTCAGCTCTACCCGTTACAGCCGTTACAGGCTCGGCTGTAACGGGACCGTCGGCTGGCAAATCTTCATGTTGTTTCTAAAAATTGTTTTTGGGCTTTTGGCCCCGTTTTGGGCGAGCTATAAAAGGAAACACGACCAGTTTAGACAAGGTTGTTGTTATTTTGGAGAAAAACCCTAACTTGGGAGAGAAGACAGAGCTTTCAGCGTGAGGATCATCGAGCTTCACCGCGTCTTTACGGTTTACTCGTTTCTTCCTTTCAAAATACACTGTTTTTGGTTTAATCACCATGAATAGTGAGTAGTCCTCTCAATTCCGGGATCCTACGGATCCCGTGCTATGTAACCCTTACTCTCATGTGATCAATTGAAGTTTTTATTTATGCGATTCGAATATTCAATTTCACTGTGTGCTTAATTTTATCGTTCTATGCATGTATTTACATCAAAGGGTATGTTTGCATTGGTAGAACGTACTTAGATTAATTACCGAAAGATGGATGGGTCCTAGGTATTAATCGGAATACATGAAATTGATATTAGGTCATGTTTACATGATTTAATAGGAAAACCTTTAGTTTAATAAGTCGAGATCGTTGATAATCCGTGGATGGGCGGCGTTCAACGATTGAGATTAATCTAGACAATGATCCGTGGATGGGCGGCTTGTCTAGTGTTATTTCGGTTATATTTCATATTCGATAGCATGAATAATTAACGTGACATGATTGCATGATTAGTGGGGTTAGCACGGGTGAAGTATGGATTCTGGGATTCTTTCTCTGATTAAGTACATCCATTAATTTTCTGCCATTTAAATTCTGCAATTTACAAACAAACAAATCTCTTTTAATTGGAATAGCTAAATAGGTCACACTGTTTGCTAGTACTCACACGCACTGCTCCTAGGATCGACCCTTGGCTTACCAAGGTTTATAAATATTATTTGACTGCAATTCGACCCCTAAAACATATAATTTGACAACTATAAAGGGTTAAAAATACGCTTGTCAAGCGTCATCATAGCACCAAAACGGAAACAGTCGGATGCGGGAGCCATTTCAGCCAAACACCTCTTTTAACCTTGAACTCTGGACACTGAACATGAAGTGCCAGAATTGCCGTTTGGTTTTGGAGAGAAGGATGGATAAATAAACGCCTGTGATCCGAGGAGAAAGGAGAGCAGCCCATTGTTTGATTTTTGACAACTGAGAGCTAGAGAGATGGTTAGTGCCATGAATAATGTTGTTCCGAAGAACTCAAACTTCCCAAAGGCAGCAACAAGCTAGCGTTACAGTCCATGAAACACTTCATGTTAGCACAGTAAAACCAATCATAAATAAACTGTTGGCGAGAAAGAGGAATATTTTTCACAAACACTGTTATATTGCCAACAGTGTGGTGGCCTGTTGGTTAAGGAATTCACCTTAAGATGATTGAATCCTTACGCCCTAGGTTCGAGTCTCGGGGCCACCAATTTTCTTCTTTCCTTTTCCTCTTCTTTGTCTCGCCTCGCGCATGGATGCTTCCTACATCCCTCGTGGATGCCTTCCTCTTCACGCCTTGCGCGTGATGTGTTCCTCCTCACTCGTGGAGACCTTCCTCTTCACGCCTCGCGCATGATGTGTTTGTTCTTCCTTCCTCAAGGAGGTTCTATTCGGTAAAGGTGGCCTAGGCTCCAAGTATCAAAGATGTACCAGTGATTTGGGTAGATGTGTGAGGATTTATGGTAAAATGTGCCGAATGTGGCATGCGCTTCAGAAGTGGAGAAATATACCAGATGCTTACGGATCCGTTCTAGATGACTTGCTAAGAGCTACGTAGATCAATATATATTTACTAGCAGATGATAAAAATTGCATATGCATTGTAATATTTCTATGTATTGTATCCACACACTATAAAAAAAGGAATATAAGTTGTTATATTTATTATTTAACTTAAAAATTAACAACCCTATGCGGTAAAAACCTTTTGCACCAAAAATATACTTTTGTACCTGGTTGTTACTCATCATAGAAGAAAAAAGATACGGTGCAAATGGCGTATTTTTGTAAAAAAAATACAAACAAATCTTGATTTGATCATTTGGACGAATTAGATTAAATCACATTTATGGTTCATTTCTCGGTGACGAATTATAAATTATTCGTGACAAACTATTTCGTACTTTTGATTTCTCGGAGACGAATTGTAACCTACTTTTGATGAACTTTGCAGTTTATAACAAAAATATGTCGTGTACCTGATCTTTACTCTCTCAGTGCATATGCACCCATGAGCAAGGAAATGCTAGGAGAGGACTTCCTCTTCTAGCATTTACTCCAAACAAAGCACAAAATTAGGTAGAAGTTCTCTCACACATCCTCAAGTTTAACATTTCTTCCAAACAAAGCACAAAATTATGTAGAAAGTTCTCTCACACATGAGAATTTTCTATTTAATTTTGTGGTTTGTTTAGAGTAAATACTAGATGAGGAAGTCCTCTCTAATTATTTTCTTACTTATGGGTGCATAGGCCCTCACCAATTTATGAATGATAGCTTTTATAATTTATATCATAAAAGAAATGATATTTACAATTTTCTGTTTCTTCACATAATAAATGGAGTGTAATATCATTTAATAATGATGATGATGATCCACTGCACGTAAAAACTTTCTGCAGTTTTTCCATTTCCGTCAATCCACCTAGCACCTCATCCAATAAATCCTCGATTCAAAACCGGCCACTTCAACCCATTCACCATTCTCCCCAAACAATGTCGCCACTCATCTCCGCCGCCTCCATAATCATCATCACAGTCATCTCCGCCGCCGTACACGGCGGAGCAATCTGCCATGACTGGCCGCAGGAAGGAGCGGAAGTGATAAGCGTGAGGAAGGACGGAAGCGGGCAGTTCAGTACGGTGGGGGAGGCGTTGGAGAGCATTCCGGAAGGGAATCAGAAGAGGTGGATTGTGTCGATAGGGGGCGGTGAGTATTGGGAGAAGTTTACGATTCAGAAATCAAAGCCGTTTGTTACTTTGTGCGGCGATGCGTTGAGCATGCCGGTGATTGTTTTCAACGGAACGGCGGAGGATTACGGGCTTTGGAATTGTTCGACGGTTGCTGTTGAGGCTGACAACTTCGTTGCTGCTAACATTGTCTTTAAGGTTAGCGCTTAAATTAAATATACGTGTTCAATAATTACACATAATTAATTAATAATAAAAACGTTGCTGCCACCACAATAATAAAAACGTTTTGAACGCATGCAAATGCAATAGATTTAAGTAACGGATAAAAATGATCGAAATTCCATATTCCGTAAAATTTTAATTTTAAAATAGAGATAAAAAGTAAAAAAAAAACACATAAAATTTATGATAGTTTAGAAAATTGACAGTAAGCAATTTAAACGTGACTTGCAGAACTCAGCACCGCCACCGGACGGGAAGAGGCCAGGAGCGCAGGCGGTAGCTATGAGGATTTCAGGGGACAAAGCTGCATTTTATGGATGCAAGTTCCTAGGATATCAGGACACACTGTTTGACGACCAAGGACGTCATTATTTTCAATATTGCTTTATACAAGGAACGGTTGATTTCATATTCGGAGACGGCAAGTCGATTTACAAGGTAAAAAAATGTTAATTAACTTCATCATCTAAATATAAGAAATATGTAAAAAGATTAGATATAAAGTTTATTTTTTGGTACAAAATAAAAACAAATCATTGCCCTTGATCTTGTGATTTGAATGGATGAGATTAAATCTTGATTTTTGGTACTTTTTCTTGATGACGAATTATATGCAAAACTGACGAACTATATCGTCTTTTTCATTTTTCGGCTACAAAATGTGACGAATTATAAGATGATTTTGACGAATCTTATCATTTGTACAAAAAATCAACTTTGTACCTGATTTTGACCCAGGGGCGGACGCACCTTAGAGACAATGGGGCCGCCGCACCCAATGATTTTTCATATTTTCAATTAAAAGTAAATAATTAGATTAATATTTTAATAACTTTAGTATTATGCCCCCAATAATTTTAGTATTATGCCCCCAATGATTTTGATATTATGGCTTATGTCCTCTTTATTTTAACAATTTTATGTCCGTAAGTTTTTGCCCCCATTGATAATATTTTCTGGGTTCGCCACTGCTTGACCCTAAGAAATATATATATATGTCACGATAATTTTTGTTGTTATTAATTAATTTGTGCAATTAATTATATAATGCGAATATGCCAGGATACTGTTATTGAGTCAGTGACTAAGGAGAGCGGAGTGATTACAGCTCAGGCAAGAAACAGTATGGATGATACGGGAGGGTATGTGTTCTTGGAGTGTAACATTACCGGGACAGGAAGGATCCTGTTGGGACGGGCATATAGGCCATGGTCGAAGGTTGTTTTTGCCCACACTTTCATGGACACCCTCATAGACCGAGCAGGGTGGTCTGACCTTGGCAACCTTGGAAATGATAAGTAAGTCAAATTTATTATTAAAATTATTTATCAAAATTTATTCGATGAAGCGAATTAAAATATATGGACGGTTAATTATGCAGGACTGTGTATTACGGGGAGTATGAAAACTGGGGACCTGGAGCTGATACCTTTGGCCGAGTAAACTACGCGAGAAAGCTAACGAGTGAAGAAGCGAGTCCTTTTCTGAATGTCAACTACATCGATGGATAAATTATTCAGAAATTATTACTAGTTAGCTTAATTGGTACACTATAACATTAATTATGTTAGATAAATTATTCATTAATTATGTCCCCTGTTTGAATAAGTACAATATAAATCTAGCATTTCAAAGGCATTTAAACTACCGGATCAAGTGGTCGAGGGATATGACATAATTTTTTTATATTTTAAATTCGGGTGTTGGGTTCCAATCTTGATAAAGCCTGAGTGAGTTTGCTGTGGTAGTTACTATTAGAGGTAATAAAAACATCTACAAGAAAAAAAATGAGAAAAGAAAAAGAAGCCCTAAACCCTCCCTAATTGAATCTGGACTTAATTATATGATCCTTTGTAGGGCCGGCTGAGCTAGCTACCCGTCAGGCATCATGTCATAATTTGTTATATATGCAAATATTCTCCTCTCTTTTTTCATTCGTTCGGTGATTCAAAGTATGCGGCATGAATATCTCTAATTCAACTCAATTTATGTAACTACGTAGTTTATAACACACACCTTTTTGGTATGTTAGAAGAACCCTAATAAATAAGTGAAGTGTGCGGTGCATGGGTGTCTCTCGTAGGGAAGTGTACCAGCATAAGTAATTTAAGACACATACTACCTTAAATATAGACTGCAAGTATCTGCAACACCACTGATTTTGCTGCATATATAAATACATAACCATGCATCACTACTACAAACGATGCATAATCAACCGTTGCATAAGGTCTGTACATTATGCATCGATTCAGGGAAAATCGATGCATAATGCCGGAGATTATGCAACGTTTTCCTTTGAACCGATGCATAATGTTAAGACATTATGCAACGATTTCTTTGAAAACCGATGCATAATACTTCAAAAAATATGGCAGATTTAGCTTTACAAAAGCTCAAATCCACCTGAAATTAAACATAAAAAATATCATGCTGTTCCAATTTTTAAATACAGTGCAGCTTACATTCAGAACATCATTTCACTGATTCTACAATACAATCATTCATACACATATATTTGTCTTTGGTACAATTGACAATATGCCACAAAATATTACATAGCAACTGTGTAGAAGTTAATGTCCTATACCGCGAAATGATTGGTCACATAGTCACGTAGGTAGCTGGAGATTTCATCCCGAACTTCAAGAATCTTGTCGTGTTCGTATGACTCTACTCCATTAGTAAAACAGTACTATAAAAAACCAAGAGAACTAAATCAACAATTAAAGAGTGAAAACGATTAAATGAACAAAAATTTATAAATACACATATTTTTATTGATTAAACAGTTAAATGAATAACAAATGTATATATATATATATCTCTAAAAAGCTCACTTGGTTAATGTCTTCAACCTCCGCACCATTATTAGTCCGTACAAATGCTATAATGTCCCGAATATATTGAAGGACATAATAACCACAGGTGGTTGTCTTGGACACTGCACGATCAAGAATCTCAGTTGTCTTGGACACTGCACGGTTAGGTAGGGTGTTTCCCTCAGGAAGCATGTCTTTTACCAGTGCCAATAATTCAGTGAAACTCTTGTTGCTCTATCCATTTTTTGCTTTAAGATTGAACAACTTCAACGTTACCGATAGTCTTGTATATTTCGAACACTCTTCATACAATGGTAATTCAGAGTTATTCCTCAACGACTCCAAAACATGTGGCGTATCAACAAAGTCATTGGCGACGTTGTTAGCCATCTTAATTAAATTATCCTCTTCCCAATCATCATTATCCTCCGGCAAACTTTCTACGGGCGGAGGCTCAAAGTTTTGTTGTTCAACCTCGCCATGCATATACCACACCTTATATCGAATCCCCTTTAACAAAAGGTGTTTATGTAACTTCTTCGGTTTGACCTTTTTGTAATTCCAACAACCCATACACGGACAAAAGACACGTTCAATGTTGTTTCTAGACCCATAAGACGACGCAAACGCACAATAATCCATAATCTCTTTTCGTACTCCTCACTCAACCTATTACCGGACACCCAGTCTTGATTCATTATAAATCCACTACATGAAACATGTAAATTTTATTGTTAGAATAAGATTATATCAAATGTGATATAATTACCATTATCATATTGCATAACTCAAAACTTACAAGAACTCAAATAAAAAAATGTAGCTTAGTTACATACTACTTATTTACACCAACAAACAATTACATTTGAGTGAATTACAATCACTCCACCAATTAAAAAGTAGTAAATGAGTTACATAGTGCGGTTTACCTTACAGTTGAAGCTCTCGCGAAAAACAATCAAGGGGTGGATGCAACGTCGGATCTAAAGTTATACACAACAAAAACAATTAGTAAATGAAGAAAGAAAATCAATGATCCAATATGAATGGAAACATAAGTAGTGAATTAGTTTAATCGTGCGGTTTACCTTAAGAGTAGAAGCTCGCGAAGAAGAACCTTAATGGTGGATGTGCAACAAGTACGGACCAGAGCTATAAACAACAAAAACAAATTATTAAACAAGGAAAAATAAATTCAAACACCATTGTTAATAGGAAAATAAGAATGAATGATAAGCATCAAATACCAGGAATTGAAGAAGCGAAGAACAGCCAAAGGGAAGAGGATGTAATGATGTTCGGAGGATAAAGTTGGCGACGAGAAGCTTTCTCTTGCCAATCGACTAACAATGACTACAAGTAGTTAACGAATACAAGTTAGAAATTAAGAACAAACGGAATCAACACCATGTTACTATAAATGCGTATTACATGTTATTAATCATATAAGCAAAGAAACATGCTTCAACATCAAATAACAATGGCACAGTCCCTGCTATGCAATTCCCTAATATGCAAAGAAACATGCTCTAAGTCCATGATATGCCCAAAACAATTCCCAACATAACAATGGGACAGTCCACTGACATCCGCTTCATCTTTAAACACCAAAATATGAAACAATGATCGCAACACAAATCCTAAACACAGATTCATACCTAAACAATGACCGGCGAGCGAAGATGTTTACCGAATTCAAATTCGACGGAGTCTAACAGTCGGAGCGAAATAGAATTCGAAGGAGTCGTCGGAGTCTAACGAAGCGAGCAACGATGTCGAGCGGCGTCGAAGTCTAACGAAAGTCGGAGCGAAATCGAATTCGTGTGAAGTGAGACGGAGGAGCAAGCGTCAGAGTATGAAATCGAAGCGAGTGAAAACCTAATTTTTAGTTGATCTTATGCATTAGTTCTCGCTGAACTGATGCGTAAAGATAGACCTTATGCAACGGTTTTAAAACAACCGATGCATAATGTGAACCTTATGCATCGGTCTCTCTGTGAACCGTTGCATAACTGCTAACCGATGCATAATGCTATTTTGTGAACCGATGCATAATGCATCGTTTGTAGTAGTGCATTTGTATATATATAGCTCTGCACCTCGATCGGTTGGTAGCTTAATTTGATAAGTACACTTCCTAAATCAATCACTGTTTTAGTGATAATGTTTGTGTGGATTCTTGGACTACGGACTATTTCCAATTTATGTGACAATGAGTGAGTTGCGTTGGCATATTGACGTATAGTATTTTGAGCGTCAAAAATAATTTATAAAATCGGTAAGTACCGAGTCGTCCATGGGAGCAATTGTAAACTTGTGCACTATGTAAGGTTATACTTCTATTTATCCTAGTCTGAAACGAGTGATTGTTTTGTTTTAAGAATCTAATCAATCTAAATATGCAAGAAAGTAAGAAAATGTTTTGACGAATTCGAGAAGTATTTTGGAGAACTACTTCACTTACCCAACATTAGAATCGAGTTTATAACTAGCATGCAAGGATTTGCCTATATTGATTGGAAAATATAGCTGCACAATCCAAGTAAGAACCTCACCCTTTCGACGCTATTGGTTCAAATTGGAATTGTATCTTAAACTATGAACCTCACCCTTTCGGCGCTATTGGTTCGAATCAAGTAACTCGCTGATGTTTACCAAATCTCGTTGCATAAACATGGGGCATCCTTGTCGTAGAACGAGCCTTTCCCATTATAATCTTAGGCTACTCTCGTAGTCACCAAGTTCGTAACGTGTAGTTTACTTAATAGTCGGACATTTAGCCTCACCCTTTTGGAGCTATTGGCTTAACGTCTCAAAGCAATGCACTTAGGCATTTTCTCAAACACCTAGTATGCGTCGCTGGGTTTAGGCGCTAAGTAAAATACAAATCATGTAAAACAATCCAAATCATGCAAGGATTAATATATTAAACGATTCATAGTCGAATAAGATTCGTAGGACCCCAAAATATGGGTCACTACTCACTATCCATCGTCATGGAAATACAAGTCATGTTTTGTTCGAAACAAAAATTATAAGAGAAAAAGGAATTACTACACCCTTTGAATTGATATCGATAATTCCTTCAAATCTTCGATCCGATAAAAATCCTTGAGTTTTCGAGTCCCCTTCTCTCTTTTTCGTCGTCTCCAAGTGCGTAAATGTTGAGAATATGTTGGCGGCTGCTATCTCTTTTGTTTTTGTTGAATTTTACCTTTTTGTCATTTTTCCAAAAACTGGCAAAATTTGCACTTTTGGCCCATTTAACCAATGTCACGTGATAAGTGACACAAGTGACACTGTTTGGACCAGAGGCTTGCATTTTTCTCCTTGTGTCGACAAATCTTGACACATGTGACATTGGTGCATAGTGAGATGGCCTCTTGCGCTCAAGTTCTGACACCCATAACGGCTGAATCTGCTCAAGGTACGAAATAACAAGTTGTAGCCCTTTATCTAAGCTTTCCAACAATCAATATATCGATGGATTCGGACACAGTATGAGCTCTGGGCATGTGTGACAAGTAGGGAGGTCAATCCGCCTATTTTTATACTGTTTTTGCCCAAATTTCCACAAAACATTTTATTCCGCCTTGGAATTGTTTTTCACATAAAAAGTAATGCAGAGCAAACGCAGAGAAAGCCGAGATTAGGGGAAACCCTAGTTTTTTATTCAATTCAAAGCTCCTAATGAAGATTACATGAGTTTACTTAAATAGGAAAATAAAAAGAAGCCCTAATACGAAAATTACTAAAAACCAAAAATTTCCAAAAACATTAAAAATTCAAAATAAAATAGGAAACGACTCCGGAATCCCAAAAAAGCCCATACGTCACGAGCAAAGCTGGTGATTTCTGATCGTCACGTTGTTCTGCTCAGAATAAGGTATTATGGACTGAAATCAGACACCGGCAACTCAAATCCTGCTAACGTGCACCACTTTCTGCCACAACCTTAGTTATCGCTAATCTGTCTGCATCATCTCCTCCCGGGTAGAGAAGATTCGCCCTCGAATCCGAACCCATCTCCCCAACCTGGCGCCGCAGCTTCTCTATCTGGTGCTGGATATCGCGAAGTGGAGGAGGCTCAGCCGGTAAGGACTCAGGAAACACCACCCCAGATTCCCGCATCGCAGCCTGAAACGGGACTCGATATAAAAGATTAGTCGAAGGCGGACTGCCAATGGAGGAAGCAACCCGCGACTTAGATGGGACTAGCACAATCTTTTTACCCCGAAAAAGAAATGAGTAGGTGTTAGTTCTACCATCATGTATAACAGAGCGATCAAACTGCCAAGGGCGGCCCAACAGTAGATGACAGGCGTCCATGGGAACCACATCACAATAAATCTCGTCGATGTACGTCACTCCAATTGAGAAGGACACTAAGATACGTTTCGTAACGGTAATATCAGTACCCTGACTAAGCCAAGCCAGCTTGTATGGCTTAGGATGGGGTTCACTGGTAAGGACAAGCTTCGACACTGCCACCTCAGAGATCACATTCTCGCAACTACCAGCATCAATGATGAAGGTACAAACCTTCCCGCCTATCGTACAAGAGGATTGGAATACATTGGTACGTCGCCAATCGGAATGGTCAGGGGCACGTGGGGTCAGGAACATGCGTCGTAACATTAATACTGGACCCACGTCACCGGAAACAACCTCCTCCTCAACCCCATCATCACCATACACATCAAAGACAGGATCCACCTCCGGAACAGGTACATCCTCGGGAGCATCATGCGTAAACAGTCCATGGGAACTCGAAACTTTAGGGCACTCCGCTTGACGATGCCCCATCTCTCCGCAGCCAAAACAACGAAAACCACCTCCTGACCGAGTCTGGGCAGGGTTGGCAGCAGGTCGCCCCACCGGGGTCGCGGGACCATTGATGGCAGGAGCTGTGGGTGTGGCACCTGCACCGGGTGACTGACGAAAACCACCTGGTCCTCGTCTCGCCAACTGCTTCTCTGCCTCCATGGCACGCTGGTGTGCTTCAAACACTGTGGCGGGATCAAACATGTTCAGTACATCCTGCAACTGAAGTGTCAACCCACCAATGTAACGGGAAACCAACAGAAACGAGGTCTCATGCACATCCGTGCGGGCCAGCAATTGGTAAAAATCAGCGGTGTAGTCATCCACCGAGCGAACACCCTGCCGCAGATTCTGAAACCGTTGATATAGCTCGCGCTCAAAGTTGTAAGGTAAAAAGGCCTGGCGAATATGTTTCACAAACTTCTGCCAATTCGCGATCTTAGCCTTACCCTCACGAACACGACTCTTCTTCACCTGTTGGCACCACGCCTGTGCCCTACCACGCAAGTGAAAGGTCACCAAAGACACGCGGCGATCATCAGGGACGTCCTTAAAATCAAGGACCTCCCCCACCTGAGAAAGCCAATCAATAAACTCATCGGCCTTGAGGCCTCCATCAAAGTAAGGGATATCAACCTTGAACCCAAGCTCCCACCGTCGGTTACGCTGATTGTTTGGCTCGCCCGCGAACTGGTTATCCGCAGCCACGACATCGGCATCGGCACGATGGGCCTCAAGTTCGCCCAAACGGCGAGTTAGATACTCAACCTGCCGGTGCAGGTCAGCAGTCTCATGATCTCTGAAATCCTCGATATCACGCTCCACAGCAACAGCACCGCCTCTTGGTCTACCTCTAGCCATCGCGCAGGACCACCGTAGTCTGATACCAATATAATGAAGAGCAAACGCAGAGAAAGCCGAGATTAGGAGAAACCCTAGTTTTTTTATTCAATTCAAAGCTCCTAATGAAGATTACATGAGTTTACTTAAATAGGAAAATAAAAAGAAGCCCTAATACGAAAATTACTAAAAACCAAAAATTTTCAAAAACATTAAAAATTCAAAATAAAATAGGAAACGACTCCGGAAGCCCAAAAAAGCACATACATCACGAGCGAAGCTGGTGATTTCTGATCGTCACGTCGTTCTACTCAGAATAAGGTATTATGGACTGAAATCGGACACCGGCAACTCAAATCCTGCTAACGTGCACCACTTTCTGCCACAACCTTAGTTATCGCTAATCTGTCTGCATCAAAAAGCATCAAAGCAAAAAGTGAGAAATCATATACATAAGGCGGATGATCAAAAATCGACTAAATGTGGAGCATAAATACAGTACAATTTATGCTCATCACATATATGTGTTGAAATTGAATTGTACACGTAACTACGAGGTCAAGGGAAGAAAAGGGATAAGTTAAGCTTCCTTGGGCGATTTGCTAGTTGAGGGAGCATTGAGGACAAAATTGTTGGAATGTGTGTTTATGAACTGTAAAGGATTTTACTTAAGTTTCACTCAAGTAAAAGAACATTCGCCCACAATGGAAAGTAGTGAGAGTATTTGTATGTTTGTATATAAAGACACTTGTTATGCTTGGGACCAATGTGTGCGCCCGCGGCGTCGTACGGGACACGAATGTTTGTGCCGCCTATGCGCAATTTGGTTTTACGAATTCGTTTTCATTTTGATCATTAACCCAAGTCAAAGACGATCGGGTCTTCCACATCATGGGAAGTTATAAAGCCGGTCTTCCTCAATTATGGGAAGTTATACTTCATGGCATCATTGTACAGTTATGAAAAGTTCATCATCAGAACCTCTTTTATATATTAGAGATCACGTTCCACTGAAGATACACACAAACGATAGTCATTCTTAGTTATCCTTTGCTTTCGTCTTCCGTCGGTGATAGTTGAAGACCAAACAACTTCGTTCGGCAAGGCTTTGGTGTAAAGAGCTTGTTGCAGATTATTTTATCATGCGAAGCAAATTGTCATACTCCAGCATCAACGAGCGTCAAACGTGACTCAATCAGAGACGGACCCATGCCCAGGACATCTTGGGCTTAAGCCCAAGTAGTTTTGGGTGCAAAAAAAAAAATTTGAAGAGTAATTTTAAAAAAAAGTGTATAAATATTATAATTTGCCCAATGAATTTCAGAAAATATTTTTTTGCCCAACATATATTTTGATCCTGCGTTCGTAGCTGGACTCAATCCTCTTCCTGTTTATTGTTGTTTTTCCATTTTAATATCTTGTATTCATCCGCCTGCGTATATAGTAAAATTCTCAACAAAAATAACTAATAATATATGCGTAGAGTTTTTGCGAGCAGATCCCGGTTCGGGCTCGTGAGCTAGGTGCATTCGGGCCGGGCAAACGAGCCAAATAAAGCTTTTGTTGTAGATCCCTAACCCAAGGACTAATAAACTGAGATTGAGACGAATTATACAAATAAAACTGTGGTAGATGATGATTGAAGTTGGGATTTTCCTTTTTATTAATTTATTGGAAAAGCAAATATTACGGTAAGCAAACTGATAATATAAACAATATCAAGGATTGAAATTAACCTCAACCATTCCTAGTCCCAAGGTTGCAAAAAGCGTTAGGCGCTAGTCGGGTGGAAAGTTCGTTGATTAATCGAGGATTAATCGGAAACTAAGTAGGGATTAATCTGTTTCTTATTTTTTATTTTCAATATTTATTTATAGGAAATAATTATTTGAATACTATTTAAATATGTATGTACCAAAAATTATAAAAAAAATTTACAAAAAAAAAATCAGATTTTTTGGTCTGGGCGGTTAGAAGCCTCTAATCCCCGCTTAGATAGTCAGAGGCGTTTGACCGATTTATTATCTGATTGGGACAAATCGGATTGGGTTGTAAAAAACTTCCGCCTATGTGCGTAGTCCCACCTATATATGTACTCGGTTAATAGTCATTTAATATATATATGCATTCGTGTAGTACTTAAAATGTATACGATTTAAACCTATTGAGGAAAAAACAAAAAAACTAATGCACAAACAAACAAACTAAAACTATGAGGCTATTTATTTTGACCTACATGGTCCATTTTTATTGAGGGCCTTCCAAACAAACAAACTAAAAACACCATCAATGGCGAAATGCGGCAAACTCACCAAATTTAAGTCCTCAATCATGAAGAAATGGACCTCCTTCGGCCACACCAGCAGCAGCTCCATCTCTTCCTCCTCCTCCTCAGAAGATGTGGTCATCAACGCCTCTCGAATCCTCCACGACAACAATGACAATGACAAACACCTCACAGTCTACGTTGGCAAGTCTCGCCGCCGCTACCTCGTGGACTCCGAAACCGCAGCCAACCCGGCCTTCCGCGAGCTTGTGGTAAGGTCATCATCATCATCTGCAGGGTTGCTGTCAGAATCAGTGGTGATTGCTTGCGAGGTGGTCCTGTTCGAGCACTTGCTGTGGATGCTCCGGAACTGTAAAAATGCAACAACTGCTGATTGGCAGGTGAGTGAGTTGGTGGAGTTCTACGCTTGCTGAGCTCGCTGCCGATTTTTCTCGATTTTATATGCAGTTAAATGCAGCACATCAGCAGTATGGATATATTGTTGTACAACAATTTAAGAAATAATTAGTAATTGATGTTTTATTTCACTATAGAAAATTGACAATTGTGGTTAACAAATGTGTAATCCGCATTCAAAAAAAAAAACAAATGTGTAATCCTGAATTCGAGCTTTCTATTGGACGAATTTCATTTTCCATTCGTTATATTATTATTTTTATTTTAAAATGATTTTCAGTTAAATTCAGATAAAAATCACTAATGTTCACAATGGTTTGGATATGTAAAGAGACCACATATTTTGATACGTTTATAAGAATTTTATTTTTCTGTTCTTGCATTAAGAGGGGTACGTATGAGAAAAGGAACAGGATCAGGTGCAGCCGATTGCTGCCACCCAACGCGGCGTCTTTTTTCTCCTTATTACTTTTGTTTATTTGCATACTCTCTCACCCTCCGATGCCAGGTTGCCATCAAATGGTGTGTTGAGTAGAATACAATGGAAGAAATGTCTTATATTGTTTACTAGAAGTGATAAGTACTAATTTATATGGTTTTATAGAACCGTGACACACAAGTTTGAACTTTTGAATCACAATATGATTATAGTTCTAGGAAAGGGTTCAGGTGCAAAGTCCATATTATGATAAAAAATACAAACTAATTACCACCCTTGATTTTGATATTTCAATGAATCAGATTAATTGGAACTAAATCATTTTAAATTCAAATATCAATTAAAATAAGGATAATTATGTATTTACACCAGTTCAACCAGTCTTACTTTCTAGGGTTCCTCCCGTTCATCCCCTGCTCCACCTGCACCCAGTGCTCCACCCCATTCCCATCCCCCTCCTTATCTCTCCGATAACCCTAACACTCGTCCAACCCATCCAAGCATGTGTCCTCATCCGTCAGCGCAGCGCTCACCCATGTCGTCACATCCGCCATTTGCTCACTGAACATCAACTTGTCCAGCTCCCTCAACACACCCAGCGAATGTCGCACATTGTCCACGACCTCGTGGAAGCACTCTACGCAGTCGAAAATCGCTTGGCGGTTGAGTCTTCCTCTAATGTTATTGGAATTCTTCGTCTTCTCCAGGAACCGAATAGTGTTTTTTTATCTCTGAAAGCGCGACAGAGACTCCTGCACGAGCCCAGACAGTGTGATTGGTCTTGGCTGTTTTGGAGTAAGGGGATAGGGAGAGGACGCAGAGGTCTATGTATATACCGAGTGACGCTGCAGGCCTGGCGAACATTCTCATCTCGGTCAGATGAGGCTAATGAAAAATGTAGCAATGCTAGACAGATGCATAACAAACTAGAAACTCTGGTGAACCCCATTTTGTATGTTTGTCGCTGGATTTAACAATAATGTGTACATATAGAAGAGATTAGAAAGAGTGTTTATGGCTTATCAAAAAAGGAAAAAGAAAGAAAGAGTGTTTATGAATCTTTTGGTGTACTGGAAATGTGTGGGTGGATAAACAAGGAACGTGAAATGAGAAGACCTAGGAAAAGAACAAAGTCAGGAAGTTTCTTGACGATTTCTTAACGAATTATAGTCTAATTTTGACGAATTATGTCATAATTTGTCAAAAGTGGACTATAATTCGTTAAGATTTCTGACGAATTGTAGTGCATTTCGACGAATTATGCTATAATTCATCAAAAGTAAGCTAAAATTCGTCAGAATTCGACAGTGTCGTCATTGTATAATTAGTCATGACATTTTATAGTTCGTCATGAACATTTTATAGTTCGTCATGACAATTTTATAGTTCGTCATGTTATCAATAGATATATATTCCCTTTGAGTTTTGGGATTCGTTTCCTAAGTGACAAAATTTATAGTTCGTCATGTTTTGGAATAAATAGAATCTCATTCAATTTCCTGACTGTAATCCTTCAGTAGTGCCTAAGTCTATAAATTCTATAGAAAACAACAAACTGGTCTGTTTGTGGAATTACACATACTTTAGCACATATTCTATACGTTATCAATGATACACATAACTGCTCTTCAACAACTAACTTGATATACATTATCAATGATACACACTACTCGAGAAGCTTATTCAATGTCCCAACCAGTGTTATTAATTAAAACCGAACCGGACCGGGCGGTTCGACCGGTTGGACCGGGAACCGGTCATCAGAACGGTCCGGTTCTGTAATCAGACCGTTCTGCAATCGAATCGGTCAAAACTCGGTCAAGACCCAGTTGAACCGGTGGTTGAACCGGCCGGATGAACCGGTTGACCCGCTGATTGACTCAATTTGCATTAAAATGGTGATTTGATCGGTTCAATCGGTTCGATTTGGTCTGAATAAATATTTATTTATTTAGACTTGGACAAGACTCGAACCTAGTCTTCCTCTATAATTATCCCCTCTCATTCCACCAAGCTAAACATGATTCTTGTTTTATTATTTGTTTCTGACAGGCGTCGTTTGTACCTGCAAATTTGAATTTATAATTTCCTCACTCTAAACTGTGGGTTAGTACAGCGGCAAGCAAGGGTCGAACCCAAGGAAGCTAGATGGTTACTACTTTGTTCTGTAAGAGAGAGAAAAGATGAATTGTGAGAGTAAACAGTTTAAGAAACAATAGTAAGGCACGAAAATAAGTGAGATGTATCAATCAGAGAAGATATTCAGGTTAGGGTTTTATTCAATTGTGACTAAGTTTATCCTTGATTTCTAAATATTTATTCTTGCTTTCTTAGGGTTACTCCTGGTCTGGTTATAACCGTTTAATTCTAGCAAACCTAATACTCCTGGTCTGGTTATATTAGGTTTAGTGCAACTACTTATTCTAACGGGTCAGTATCAAATAAGTAGTGAATAGATAGTAAGTATTACTAGGTTAAGTTGTACCCTTTCGGATCTCCCCTTAACCTAATAATTCAAACTGATAATTTGCACAAGAACTAAATAGAATGCAATAATAATAGTGAAGAACAAAATCTCAAAACATCGTCACAATTATTTAACCCTAACCCGAATAGAGGGTTTAGTTACACATACTCATGAAGAACAATGCAAGTAATAAAAGGGAACAAGAACTTCACTATGAACCGAGTAACAAGGGAACAAGGCACGGCTGAGCTAGCTGATGAGGGCGGAGCAGCAGCGGCGCACGGAGGGAGAACGGGCGGAGCAAGGGCGGACGGTGGAGAGAACTAGGGCTCGGCCGTGAGTGAGAAGAGAGAATTTTGTAGAGAGAGGAGCTCTCTACTTTTTGGGATGCTTTAGAAGGCTGAGGAGAGCTCTTATTTATAGAGTTTGAGAATGCCCCAAAGTTCCCTAAATAATCCCAAAAGATTATTTAGGAACTATTCCCATATCTTCCTTGCTTTATCTTTAAGCTACTCCTTTGCTTGATAATTAAGCCACCTTAAACCTTCTTGAATATTCCGAAACCCTAGATGTAAGTTTGCCCTAATATGACATTGGGCTGGACGAATTTTGGGCTTTAAACTCGGTCAAACTCGGACTCAACTCAGTTTCAACTCGGCTGGAACTCGGATGAATGCTGATCGTACTGGGTACTTTGGGGCCGATTTGACTCGCCTTCGGACACTCTTCTGGCCGGGCTCTTGAGCTGGAGCACTAGCAGGACATGTATACTTGATGTCCAAACCTTGAAATCACCCCATTGTGTAGACGGATTAGGCCGGGGCGGCTCTCAAAGTTGGCATCTCAGCCAGCCGGAAAACAGGCCCTGAATTTGGCTAAGTCCTGAAATCTGCGCTGATTGGACTAGTGACTTCGGCGATTATTTACTCCGGCCTCGGACAAGCTTTTGGCCGGGCTCTTGACCTGGAGCACTAGGTGGACATGCATACTTGACTCCTGGACCTTGAAATCACCCCCATGTGTGGACGGTTTAGGCCGGGGAGGCTTCCAAAGTAGGGGTCTCAGTCATGGTGCACCGGGCCCAAAAATCTGCCGGAGCGTCCGATTTGCGCCCTTTTGCTCCCGAATGAAGTTCCTTGACTCCGCTTGACTCCAAAATCATCTTGTGATGCATTTATGGCCTAAAATGCCATCTTTAAGCGCAATTCCTCCTAGAGCTTCCAAATCACCTGAAATACGAAACAACACTAAAAAGTAACTGTTCGCATAATAAAGTGAATGAAATGGTGGGATTTAATGACTCGATGAGTCGTATAAATACGGCTCATCAAACCACCCCACACTTAAACTTGTTCGTCCCGAACAAGAACTAGGTCATAGGAGGAACGAACTAATGTAACACCACAAAGCTTCGGTCATCCTAGACGAGCTACATGGACGTGACTTTGGCTACTATAGACCTCGCCTGTTATGCATGCTTGTTACTAATGTCATTGTGCGAAAAAACAAGGGCTAAAGATACGTGTTACCTTTGAAGTCGAGATGCAAATCAATTCGGATGTATCTGGAGATAGCCCTTTTTAGACCCATGAACCCTCTTTCTCGGACTCGAACTCGCTGCTATATGGTTATGCTTTGCTGCTTTTTCTTGCACGTGATTCATTCGGGCTCAAGTAATGGAGTGCTTTTCAGCTAGCTATAGCGTCATATGATTTGGCATTCTCAATGACGCTTTTCACATGTGGGACGTGTGGACTATTACAATGGTAGTGGATTTTTCTTTGTAGTGCGGATTGTGACTTGCTCAAACCTACTTGCTCTCGCTCATCATCGTCCTTTTGCGCGGGTCAATCCAAGGGTCGCTTGTCTATTTTCCCGGCTACTTGAACTAGAGTCTGGACGGTGTGAAGTATTCCCGTCCCAACCACCGCAAAGTGTGCCGCAGTGGCGGAGCAGACTCGTACTATGTTTGCCTCGAAGTGCTAGCCTCCACAAGCTCCACATAACCATATATCCTGAGTCTGGTCTCCGAATGATCTGTCAAGTCTCTCTAGGGCATTGCTATCAACTCCACATCCCTGTTTATCTCAACTAACAAAGGCACGCAAAGATTTTAAGATCACATGTTAGTCGCACAAATCAAGTTTCACCAAAGACATGCATGTAATCGGCTCTATCTATTTCGCCTAATCACTATCCAATACTGCAAGTCTAGGAAATAGTGAAGAATCATGTACTTTTTTTTTAAAAATGACTCGAAACGTGCTGACTTTGTGCAGGGTGCAGTAAATAAACGTGCTGACTCACTGACTGACTCTCCCACCCCACACTTTTGAAATAAGCCGTGTCCTCACGGCACGACTCAAATCTAGACTCACAATGCATGCAATAAATATAAGGGAAATAAGAAGAGAGTAACGTTGGACAGGCACTTCCCTCGTGCGTGCGTGACGATCAGAAATAACTGAGTATTCTCCTATGAGTCCTCGAAGAGAGCACCATCGAAGCTTGTGTCGCAATGTGAGTTCGTCACACAATGAAAGGGCTGCGTCAATAACATTAAGACGAATAAAAGATTCCCAGGAGGTTGGAGGAGTCACAACGGTCTCACTTAAAACCCAACCTCCTTAGACTCGTAAGTCTTTGTGACAGAATCTTTAAACGCTCATGTTTCTTGCCACAATTTATTCAAGGTGTGAACTACTCGCGTTGGATACAGTCTTATGCAATATCTTGGATACGTCCGCCTCTATCCTTGCATGAAAATCATCTTCCTTCCCAAGGTACAATGTGACAATAAAGACTCAAAACATAGTAAAATAAATGATGAAAATTGAAATGCAGATAGTGCAGGGCTGCCTCCCTGCGAGCGCCTTTGTTTAACGTCGTTGGCTCGACAGTACCTCCTTTATGTGTCAGGAGGCTCGGCAAGTGCAATCCCATCAGCGGTGGTGTCAAGGGGCTCGGCTAGGTCAAACTGATGAACGGACAGGTCGGCCTCTCCATGATAGTGCTTCACTCGCTGTCCATTGACCCTGAATCGGTCTCCTCCTGTCGGGCTCTCAAGTTCGACTGCTCCATGATTAAAGACCCGTGTGATGGTGTAAGGACCGGTCCATCTGGACCTCAACTTTCCGGGCATGAGTCGTAACCGAGATGAAAACAAGAGCACCTGCTGTCCGACTTCAAACGTGCGCCTGAGTATGAATTTGTCGTGGTAGAGCTTGGTCCGCGCCTTGTAGTCTGTTTGGCTCTCATAAGCCTCGAGGCGCAGCTCCTCAAGCTCACACAACTGCAATTTCCTGTCTAGCCCGGCTGCCTGTAAGTCTAGATTGCACTTCTTCAGTGCCCAATATGCCTTGTGTTCTAGCTCGACTGGTAAGTGGCACGCCTTCCCATAGACTAACCGAAAAGGCGAGGTGCCTATCGGCGTCTTGTAGGCTGTCCTGTATGCCCATAGTGCCTCATCTAACCGCTGGCTCCAGTCCTTCCTGGTCGGTCCTACCATCTTCTCCAGAATTCCCTTAATTTCGCGGTTGGAGATCTCCGCTTGCCCATTCGTCTGGGGGTGATATGCTGTGGAAGTCCGGTGGTGAACATGGTAGTGCCTCAATGTGGAAGCCATCATTCGGTTGCAGAAGTGTGTCCCCTGATCGCTGATAATGGCCTTAGGTACTCCGTACCTGCAAAAGATGTTAGTGCGCAAAAAGTCTATGACAGTTTTAGCATCATCACACCTAGTGGCCTTGGCCTCTACCCACTTGGACACATAGTCAACTGCAACTAAGATGTAAGAAAATCCACATGAAGGAGGAAAAGGACCCATAAAATCTATCCCCCAAATGTCAAACACATCATTCACTAGTATGGGGACCTGTGGCATCTCCTGTCTGGCCGAAATATTACCTACTCTCTGGCATTTATCACATCTCTTACAATGGTTGTAGGCATCTCTAAAAACATGTGGCCAAAAGAAACCACTATCCAAGATTTTCCTAGCCGTCCTCCTAGGGCCGAAATGGCCACCACATGCAAGCTCATGGCAGAAACTAATAACTGAAGCAATCTCATCATCAGGGATGCACCGTCTAAGAATCTGATCTACACCTATTTTCCACAAGTACGGATCATCCCACACATAGTATTTAGCATCATGCTTCAATTTCAAACACTGAGCCCTAGAATATGAGGGCGGGAACTTACCTCCTACCAGGTAGTTCACTAGGGGAGCGAACCATGGCATCTTACCCGAAATAGCATACAAGTGCTCATCTGGAAACGTCTCGGTAATCTGCCCGGCATCCTCCTCTCGGACAAGGCGGCTAAGGTGATCTGCCACTGTGTTCTCGATGCCCTTCTTGTCCCTTATCTCAACGTCAAACTCCTGTAGGAGCAGGATCCACCTAATGAGCCTCGGCTTTGCCTCCTTCTTCGTCATCAAGTACCTAATAGCTGCATGGTCAGAATAGACAACAACTTTAGTACATAGCAAATAAGACCTGAATTTCTCCAAGGCAAAAACCACGGCTAGCAGCTCCTTCTCTGTGGTCGAATAGTTCTTCTGGGCCAAATCCAGTGTCCTCGAAGCGTAGTAGATCACCACGGGCTTCTTGTCCACCTTCTGACCAAGAACTGCTCCTACAGCATAATCACTCGCGTCACACATAATCTCAAAGGGCTGCGCCCAGTCCGGAGCTGTAATGATGGGCGTGCTGGTGAGGGCCTTCTTCAGCTCGTCAAATGCTGCCCTGCACTGATCTGTAAACTCAAAAGGAACATCTTTCTGCAAGAGGTTAGACAAAGGCAGTGCCTTTTTAGAGAAATCCTTTATGAACCTACGATAGAAACCAGCATGCCCTAGAAACGACTTAATATCACGGACTGTGGAGGGATATGGCAGGGTAACAATCAAATCTATCTTAGCTTTGTCTACCTTTATCCCCTCATGTGAGACTATATGACCAATTACTACTCCATGAGTAACCATAAAGTGACACTTTTCATAATTGAGTACCAAATTCATAGAAACACAACGTGCTAAGACTGTACTCAAATTATCTAAGCATGCATCAAAAGTGTCACCATGCACAGTAAAATCATCCATGAACACCTCTATGAACGAACCTATCATGTCAGAAAATATGCTAGTAACGACCCGCTGAAAAGTGCCGGGTGCGTTACACAAGCCAAAGGACATCCGGCGAAAAGCAAACGTACCGAATGGACATGTGAAGGTTGTCTTCTCCTGATCCTCGGGTGCTATGGGAATCTGATTATAGCCTGAAAATCCATCTAGAAAGCAGAAATAAGGCTTACCTGCCAAGCGGTCGAGCATCTGGTCAATGAATGGAAGAGGAAAGTGATCCTTGCGCGTAACTGCGTTCAGCTTCCTGTAGTCTATGCACATGCGCCATCCATTCTTGACTCGTGTCGTGACCATTTCGCCCTCGGCATTCTTCTCCACTGTGATCCCTGTCTTCTTTGGCACAACGTGTACCGGACTCACCCACTGACTGTCTGAGATCGGGTAAATCACATCTGCATCCAATAGCTTCTGAATCTCCTTCTGGACCACCTCCATCATAATCGGGTTCAATCTGCGTTGAGGCTCCCTCGAAGGCTTCGCTCCTTCATCTAGCAAAATCCGATGCATACAAACTGCCGGGCTGATTCCCTTGATGTCGGCTAGTGTCCATCCGATGGCCAGCTTGTGCTCGGTCAGCACTCCAATCAATCGTCTCTCTTGATCTGCCTCCAGCCCGCTCTTGATGATGACTGGTAGTGTGTCATTCTCTCCTAGGAACGCATACTTCAAGTGCCCGGGTAAGGGTTTCAATTCTACTGTAGGTGCCTGCACAATAGAAGGCAAACACACATTAGCTTTAAATAATCGAACTGCATTAACCTCATACCTCGGTGTGAGTGGCTGGGCGATCTCTAGCTGATCTAGGGCATCCATGATGGCCTCTGTATGCTCGTATGAGTCCTCGGGAAAATACACTGCCTCCTCGATGACTTGCTCTAGCGGGTCGGTCCCTCTCTCTGGATGTACCTCCTGGACTAGGTCGTCCAAGGTGTCTAAGGCATGGACCGCCTCGTACTCCGTGGGGTGCCTCATGGTCCTGAAGATGTCGAAACTGAATACCTCCCCCTCAACTTCCATGGACAGTGTCCCACTGTCGCAATCTATCTTCATCTTTGACGTCTTGAGGAACGGCCGGCCGAGTAGAATCGGTGCATGGTCCGTTGGGCCGCAGTTCTCCATCTTGAGCACATAGAAGTCGGCTGGGAATACTAGCTCTCCCACCTGTACTAGCACATCCTCAATCTTGCCCTCGGGCTGCTTGCATGACCTGTCCGCCAGTTGTATGGTGAGACCTGCAGGTTCTAGAGGACCAATGCGCAAACAGGAGTATATCGAATATGGTAAAACATTAATAGAAGCACCAAGATCAAGCATGCAATTTTCTATCCTAATGTTACCGATCGTGCAGGGAATGGTGTATGTGCCTGGATCACCGCATTTTGGTGGCACCTTGCGCTGAATCACTGCTGAAACATTCCTGCTCATGAGCTCCTGGTCGGGCTGGGTTCCTCGCCGTCTGTTCGTGCACAACTCCTTCAGAAATTTGGAGTACCTCGGGATCTGCTTGATGGCCTCAAGGAGTGGGATGTTGATTTCTACCTTACTGAATAGCTCCCACACTTCCCTGTCCATTACGTATTTCTTCGGAGCTCGAACCTGCACAGGAAAAGGCAGAGGTACCTGGACGTTAGAATTCTCGGTGATGGGAACCGGGCATGGCCGAGAGGCCTCAGGCGCTGAAGTCGGGTCTGGTCCGGGCTCGTCCTGGCCGAAGGCACCGGGCTCGTTCGCTTCGTCCTCGGGCTCTTGTGGGTGCTCGTCCTCGGATGGTCCTGATGCCCTTCGTCCACTCCTGAGTGTTACTGCATTGACGTTCCCCCTTGGATTCTGAATAGTTTGTGAGGGGAGTCGCCCTGGGTCGTTCTTGAGCTCGGAGACTGTCGTGGCGATCTGGGACATCTGTTTGGACAAGTCGGCAATGGCCCCGTCAGTTTTGGCCTGGAACTGGTGAACTGATGTGGCCAAGTCCTTCACAACATCTTCTAAGGACTTGCTCGAGCTGTGCTGGTGTGGGCCTGGCTGATTGCGGTTCTGCTGATACTGACTCGGCCCATTCTGTCCCTGTTGCTGGCGAAACGGAGGTTTGTAGTACGGTTGAGCCTGGTGAGGTATGGGCTGCTGTGCTGGCTCCCTCTGGAAGTGGTTATTCTGATTGTTGTTCCTCCAGTGCGGCCCGTTCGCTCCTTGCCCGTTCCCGGTCGGTCCATATTGTCTGACTGGCCCGGTCTGGTTGCTATGGCCCTGGTAATCGCCTACTGCGTTGACTTCGGCCTGGTCATCCTCCACTATGGTTGGGCACTCGTCTGTTTTGTGGTTCGTGGCAGCACAGAAACCGCACGGCTTGACCTGGACTGGTTGCCTTCTGATCACTTGCTGCATCATCTCCTTGAGCTGCCTGATCTCTTCGGCCATTGCATTGGATGGGGGCTCAACCTTCGACACGTTCCTGGCTCGACTGAATTCTTCTTCTTTATTGGACTCGTCCTGGAACCGTTCACTTTCTGCCACTGCCATGATCTTGCGTCTCACACCTGCTGGGGACAAGTTCATAAGGTTGCCCCCAGCCGAGGCATCTAGTAGCTTCCTGTCCAGTCGTCTCAGTCCGTCTAGCATATACTCTACCAGCAGCTTCTCTGGGAGTCCAAGATTACAGCAGCTCTTCTCCAGGGCATTGAATTTCTCCACGTACTCGTACATGGTCTCGTTGGGTCCCTGCCTGAGCTCTTGCAACTGTCTCCGAACCTGCATCGCCCTCCCTGCTGGGTAGTACTTGGTGAGGAAGCTCCTCTGCATCTGTTCCCATGTGTAGATACTACCTGAAGGCAAGGACAAAAACCAGTCGGTAGCCGAGTCTGTAAGTGAAAAATAGAACGCCTTTAGTTTAAAATCGTCCACTCTGACTCCGTAGGATTTGAGGTTCTGGCAGCTGCCATGGTAGCGTTGCAGATGGCCTGTGGCAGACTCTCCTTTCATTCCCGAGAACTTGGGCAGGTGATGGACGACCGAGGTGTTGATGGTGATGGCTTCGAGGTCTGGCCCTTCGTAGATGCACCAAGCTTGGTCTCTGAAGTTGGGGGCCGAGAGCTCTCCCATGGTTGGCTCTGGATCCTCGTCCTCCTCGTGATCATCCTCTCTGTCGGCCGGCTGTTGTAGTGGCCGTGGGGGTGGTGGGTATTGCTGGTGTGGGATGTATGGAAGTTGTGGATATTGTGGTGGATATTGTGGGTAGGGCGGTTGTGGATACTGTGGACATGGAGGTGGATATTGTGGGTATTGCTGGTACGGTTGTGGTTGGATTGGTTGTTGTTGAAATTGTCCCGGGATAGCCCCCCGGATCTCTCCATTCTGGACCATCGGTCCCTGTTGTTGTGGCAGCACTCCTTCTCCGTTTCGGACAACCTGTTCTACTTCTTCATTGTGACTATTGCCACCAACTACACTGCCTGCGTGAGACATGTTACGAGAATAGCAAGCACCGAATATCAAGCGCCGAATAACAAGAACAGACTAGCAACAAAGGGTCCCCAGGAGATTGGAGGGGTCACAGCGGTCCCACTTAAAACCCAAAATCCTTAGACTCGTAAGTCTTGGTGACAGAACCCTCTGAGAGCTAGAAATTGGAAATCGAATAGAATGGAAATCGGAAATCGAACAGTTGAAATTTGAATAACACCGAAATAGGCAAATTTCGAAATAAGCAAATTAAAGAAAGAACAAATTTCACCGTGCTTAGCTCCCCGGCAACGGCGCCAAAATTTGACAGGCGTCGTTTGTACCTGCAAATTTGAATTTATAATTTCCTCACTCTAAACTGTGGGTTAGTACAACGGCAAGCAAGGGTCGAACCCAAGGAAGCTAGATGGTTACTACTTTGTTCTGTAAGAGAGAGAAAAGATGAATTGTGAGAGTAAACAGTTTAAGAAACAATAGTAAGGCACGAAAATAAGTGAGATGTATCAATCAGAGAAGATATTCAGGTTAGGGTTTTATTCAATTGTGACTAAGTTTATCCTTGATTTCTAAATATTTATTCTTGCTTTCTTAGGGTTACTCCTGGTCTGGTTATAACCGTTTAATTCTAGCAAACCTAATACTCCTGGTCTGGTTATATTAGGTTTAGTGCAACTACTTATTCTAACGGGTCAGTATCAAATAAGTAGTGAATAGATAGTAAGTATTACTAGGTTAAGTTGTACCCTTTCGGATCTCCCCTTAACCTAATAATTCAAACTGATAATTTGCACAAGAACTAAATAGAATGCAATAATAATAGTGAAGAACAAAATCTCAAAACATCGTCACAATTATTTAACCCTAACCCGAATAGAGGGTTTAGTTACACATACTCATGAAGAACAATGCAAGTAATAAAAGGGAACAAGAACTTCACTATGAACCGAGTAACAAGGGAACAAGGCACGGCTGAGCTAGCTGATGAGGGCGGAGCAGCAGCGGCGCACGGAGGGAGAACGGGCGGAGCAAGGGCGGACGGTGGAGAGAACTAGGGCTCGGCCGTGAGTGAGAAGAGAGAATTTTGTAGAGAGAGGAGCTCTCTACTTTTTGGGATGCTTTAGAAGGCTGAGGAGAGCTCTTATTTATAGAGTTTGAGAATGCCCCAAAGTTCCCTAAATAATCCCAAAAGATTATTTAGGAAATATTCACATATCTTCCTTGCTTTATCTTTAAGCTACTCCTTTGCTTGATAATTAAGCCACCTTAAACCTTCTTGAATATTCCGAAACCCTAGATGTAAGTTTGCCCTAATATGACATTGGGCTGGACGAATTTTGGGCTTTAAACTCGGTCAAACTCGGACTCAACTCAGTTTCAACTCGGCTGGAACTCGGATGAATGCTGATCGTACTGGGTACTTTGGGGCCGATTTGACTCGCCTTCGGACACTCTTCTGGCCGGGCTCTTGAGCTGGAGCACTAGCAGGACATGTATACTTGATGTCCAAACCTTGAAATCACCCCATTGTGTAGACGGATTAGGCCGGGGCGGCTCTCAAAGTTGGCATCTCAGCCAGCCGGAAAACAGGCCCTGAATTTGGCTAAGTCCTGAAATCTGCGCTGATTGGACTAGTGACTTCGGCGATTATTTACTCCGGCCTCGGACAAGCTTTTGGCCGGGCTCTTGACCTGGGGCACTAGGTGGACATGCATACTTGACTCCTGGACCTTGAAATCACCCCCATGTGTGGACGGTTTAGGCCGGGGAGGCTTCCAAAGTAGGGGTCTCAGTCATGGTGCACCGGGCCCAAAAATCTGCCGGAGCGTCCGATTTGCGCCCTTTTGCTCCCGAATGAAGTTCCTTGACTCCGCTTGACTCCAAAATCATCTTGTGATGCATTTATGGCCTAAAATGCCATCTTTAAGCGCAATTCCTCCTAGAGCTTCCAAATCACCTGAAATACGAAACAACACTAAAAAGTAACTGTTCGCATAATAAAGTGAATGAAATGGTGGGATTTAATGACTCGATGAGTCGTATAAATACGGCTCATCAGTTTCATTAATGTATATTCATTTATCAAATCTATAAATATTTTTACTTATTATCAATTTAACTAGAAATTCAATTAGTCTTAGAAATCTCTTATTGTTGTGACTTGCAAATTAAGACTAAAACTGTTATTGTTGTTCTATTATTGTTGTATTATTGATTTGTACTTTATCAAATTCTAAATTTGACAATTTGTTATGGTATGTTATTGTAATCCGATCATAAACATGTAATATTTATTCAAGTCATAAATATGATAAATTATATAAGTATTTTATTTTTATTATTTAATTTGTGCGGGTCAAACCGGTTTGACCCGGTTGAACTACTGACCCATTGACCCAGTGACTTGACCGGTTCGATCACCGATCCGGTTTTAATAACACTGGTCCCAACGCTAATAGCCGCAGCAAGATGCCATCTAGCGTGAAGAATATGGCCAAATCCAAGAACAATACATGTATATAGAAAGGTCCTGGATGTGCTGGTTGATCAGCAAACAATATAGCCAGTGCCTAGTGGTGCCTCTCTGGCTAGTTCTTCTTCATCTCATCTCAGCACCGGATGTGACATAATTTATTTACTCGGCTTCAGTCAACTTTATGATTGACTAAATGCTCTTTTACTGTAACAATATATATCAGTTTCGCCCATAAAAGATATTTATAAATATCACTGGCTTTCGCAGAAGGATAGAAACCCCATGAACTGATGGTTCTTTATCATCACAATGCTGTTTTCGATGCCAGTGACTCCTGAAACCACATACAAGCAGGGAGAACCAGCCGTGCAAAAGATTAAGACCGTTGCGACATGACAAGATCCAAAATGTAACGAGCTTCCTTATGAAGAATTGGCCCCAAAATCCCGCCATGATGGAAACTGATGTCAGATACAGTGCTGCACAAAAATACCAATAAGCAAGCCACATGATTCGCGATAAATTAAACTTTTCATAACTTTACATTGTATATATCATCAATTGATTCTCGGGTTATAATTAAGACTAGTAATAAAAAATGATGGTGATTTACCATATGGAATGGGAAATCTCTTCAGAAGATAGAATTCAACAACAGACAAGGTATAGCTTATTCATGTGATTCCTTTACAATTGAGTACTACCGTGTAGCTTGAATCCCGAGCGCAATAAACGGAAGTGACGTGAGCACATTAGGAACAGCTTCATAAATGTTTTCACCTAAATAATAAAGGGAAAAATGAAATCAGGAAGGTATACTGATATCAGAAAAAGGCAAGACTTCTTCATGTTAACGAGGAAATATCAGAAAATACACTTTTGACGATATGTATTACTTTTGACGATATGTATTACTTTTGACGAATTATAATCTTGACCCCATGATATCTACTGAGACTGAATTATCTAACTGCATAACACGACAAACAATAAGACTTTTGACGAATTATATAATATTTTTGACGAATTATACCCTTGACGCCATGAAATCTTCTGACGCTAACCTATCTAACCACATAACACGATGAACTATAAGACTTTTGATGAATTATATAAGGTTTGACAAATTCTAGTAAGTACAACAGTGACTAACATCAAACTCATGATGACGAATTTTACAATGCTTTTGACGAATTATATAATTGGTTACTCGTTTCACAAAATTACCAGTTCGAAAACTCAGTCTTAGGTTACAAAACATATCAACAACACCCAAAACATTGACGAACTATAAATAGTATTTGACGAACTATAAATAGATAGGTCAGTTAGTTAATAAACAACAGTTCAAAAACTCAGTTCAGCAGCACCCACAATATGGTCAGGTGTACAGTATCTACGAACAGTAAATTAAACGAAGTAGGGTCATGAAACCAGTAACTCAACTCACCATTGTTCGTCGATATTGTCCCAAAACCATAAAAATCGAGGCTTCGACGAATCGCGTGACTGCAAACCATGCTTCAACGAAGCGCAAACCCTAATTTTGTCGTGTGAATTGCAATTCTAAATTCGTCGAGATCTTCGAAGATGCGTAGGATTATGGACGACGACGAATCCTCCAATCGGTTGATCTGTTGTCCGACGAATCCTCCAATAGGTTCGACGAAACCTCCCTCCAATCGGTCCGACGAAACCTCCCTCCAATCGGTCCGACGAATCCCAAATCGTCGCCGTCAGGGTCGTCGTTCGTCTAAGGAGAGATGGTGTTTTGAATTTTGTTAATTTTTGGGTCAATTATACCCTTGTATGTAGATATACACGCATAAATTTGTTTTATTAATTCATTTAATCTTATTAATATCAGCCATAAGATTACAAAAATGAATGGTTTAGATTAGTTTGTATTTTGCACCATTTCTGGGCTTTGCACCAGATCTGGCGTATGATGCTTATCTTTTGATAAATTTCACTTTGATTCCTCCATTGACGTATGTTACTTGTCTGCATTTTCAATTAGTTATGAACTAAAGACAGAATTGATTCACAAATTGTAGTAATTTGTTCAAACTTTATTCAAGATGTAATTATATGATTTCTAGGATAATAATTTTAATTCGAGCCCTAAATTTTGACTGGTGCTTGAATTCAAGAATAAATACACGACACAAGCAATTCATAGTGACTCACTTTTAGGTGAGAGGCTACCTCTACTCGATTAACTGCTAGAGTCTGAAGTGCACCATAACGTTGGTCGGCACAGGACAAAAAATTACCTGGAAACAATTACAAGAAGAGCATCGGAAGGAGAGCATGTAAATAAAAGTAATAAGGAGCAAAACGACGTCGTATTTGGAGGTGACATCAATCGATTGGGCTGGACCCGGTTCCATGAGAAAAAGGGCAGTGAACTTTTTTATTTTTTTGCTTTCACTCACGAGTGTTTTGCACTTTTCAAATTGAAAGTGAGACATAATACCAATTCTAAGAAGAAAATGATGTAGAAATTTCTAGTCGTGGATGAGATGCTCTCTTACCACTTTGTTTCTCTTATATAAATAAAAATGCAATCAATGAGAACCTTTAAAACAAATTATTGATTGATGTCAACTGCATTTTAGAATTATTGCTTTCAACTGCATTTGCAGCTAGAATAGAGATTTGCGTATATGCTTTGTAGCTTTACCTTTCTAGTCGTAAATAAAATTTCAACTGCATTTATTTGTGGCGTATATGCTTTGTAGCTTTAGGAGTCTTCTCTGGCTAAGAATTTCTTTGTATATAAATTATTGATCAAAACTAGAATAGTAGAATGAGTCAATTTGCTTTAAAATTAAATAATAATTCAAAAGATGAAGCTCTAAATTACACTTGTGCAAAAAGGACATGGATACATTATTGATTAGATGAGTGCTCAAGTGACAATTTTTAGATACTTTGAGAATTCAAAACTCAATCTACTCTTTTGAACATGCCTTTTCAAATCGTTATCGTATTGATACGTGTCACACATGCATTTTCAAAGATGCAAAAAGTTATAATTCAAAGTCATCAAGTTTGACTTTATTATTGTAATACGTGTCAAATCCGAATATATATCTTAATCCAATTATCAAATTTGAATTCTCAAAATTTTAAATTATAAAGAGATTTGTGAAGCTTCACTGTTGATTAATACCATAAATGTAATAGCCTAATTTTATTTTACTTTAAATAGGTTTGAATTACATTGAATTTGGAAAAGAAAATTTAATAAGGGATATAAATAATTTTGACTGCTATTAGTTTTAAGAAAGAAATAATGATAATAATAATTTTGGAAATAAATGGATTGGAGTGGAACGGTTGCTTGACTGCTTATCTCTTTCCATATAATATACAACTCGTACGAACCTATTTTTCCAGCCATATAACTCAGACCAGAAAGAAAGAAAATCAGATTTTTGTATATATGAATGTCGGGGCGACATCTGTGGAGTTTGAGCCTTGAGGGAAAGTTTTAAAGAGTGATTCTTGACTTGGTTTCAGCGTGATATAATTTTTATTGAAGGTTATGTGATGCGGATTCGAGGTAAGTAATATAGACCCTTCTAGTTATTTCTAAAAGTATTTGTAAAATTCTATGGCATGCCCGTTTATTTCGAAATTGTTTTCCCAAAAAACCTGAATCATGGGTGTAAATGCTTCAGAACCTACTTTATTCCCGATTACGATATTTTCGTGACTCTCGTGAAATATTTAAACCTCCGGTTTTACTTCTCGTGTCTCATGACTCATTCCTTCTATCATATCTCGTTTCTCGTGTAACTCGTGCCTTATGTCTCTTGTTATAATTCATGTTTCGTGCTATCTCTCGTGTTTAACTCTAGCGGCTTGCAATCCAAACATGATTCGTGTTGCCCGCCATGGGGCAAAACATGGCATTCGTGTTGCCCGCCACGGGGCAAAACGTGGCATTCGTGTTGCCCGCCACAGGGCAAATGTCGCACTCGTGTTGCCTAGTCGTAGGGCAAAATACGACGATAGCGTCCCGGGACCCATGCAGCGTGATTGGATTGCGAAGCCATTCTGCGTGATACGTGTTTGAAGCCATCTTGTCCTGCCATGTTCTTCGTGCTATATCCTCCGCTCCCGTGCCACAAGCTTGAATTTTCCGTGCTTGGTTAAATATCTTCGTGCTACAATGTTATCATTCTCACTTCGCTACATGTCTCCGTGTATTTTGTCATCACTATCTCGTGACTCATGGTAACTTATTTTAAGTAATTATTTTTGGCACTCATGATTCAGCTAGTTGGGGTCTATCTTACTTACACGAGCCGTGGACTCATGTTTTTCCATATTGTTATTTTTCAGATGTTGCTGACGGTACTATATGGGGAATGAGTGAGAGGCACGCTAGTGAAGGATACTTATAATTACTTTTTGGAAGACTTAAACATTTTAAGTATTGAATACCGAACTAGTTCGCTGCGGTTTTATGAGATAAGAAGTGACATGAAATCAAAGTTATTTTATCGCATTTTTTGTTTTACATTTAATTTATCCATGTACTGTCTAGAGGCTTCGTACGTTCCATCTGTGGTTTAGGGGACGTGCGGCCGATGTGACACCGTTTTAGAGTTTAAAATTTTTGGAGTGTTACAATAAATATCAAGCTAATTAAGATCCATCAGACAAAACACGACGTAGGGGCGACTGAGAACCTTGTAAAACAAAATATTGAACATACCACCCCAACCATGGATTTGAGACCAGTCACACACCTTTTCCATACATGTCCAAAACATATAGTATGCTTTTTCCAGACATGCGAGTTACCAACAGCACATGCGTGCTTACTTCTACCATCAATATTGATGATGAGTTCTTATTAAAAAATACTTAATCAAAAAAAAAGAAAGTTCTTATTAAAAAATAATAATATTGATGATGAGTTCTTACTAAAAAATAATAAATTGATGATGAGTTAAAAATTCAATACATGGTAACAAGTCTTGTTGGGCTTATTGATGAATCCAATCCTTCACTTATTAACTTCTACTTTTATTAAAGCTTTCTTCTTTTCTCGGTTTTCGCCAGCCGCCTCTCCCATTTGGTTCGTCTCCTCCCTCCTGCCATCTTCCTCGTGCTGATTGTCTTCTCCTGCGCTATTTTCTTTCTCCCCCCAGGGCCTCTTTGCCAGTTTCGTCGTCGGTGGCGTCGTATCGGCTGCTTCTCCTTACTTCTGTCGCCGTGTTGCCTGGGCTGCTGGATGATGGTGGGTGACCCGGATATGGTGGTCGGCGAATCGGGCGGTGTCTGGCGCTTGCTGTCCGGCGGTGTTTGGGCTGGTTGGATGGCGTTGGCGTGCGTAGAGATTGGAGTGGTGCTGGTGGATGCTCCGACGGGTTGATGGTGGGTGGTTGGTTTTTCGGCGAATTGATAGGGTCGCTGCTGGTGGATGTTTTGGAAGTCGGCGTTCGCGCGGCTCTAACGCCTCTCTTTTTTAGCTTCTATTTGTCGCCATAACGGCGACCTTCCAGTCGCTTTGTATGGCTATTTGTTTTTCGGTTTTAGTTTGTAGGGTTCAGGTGTACCCACCTGTTGTTTCGGTCTGGCCAGAGCTTAATCGTTTCTTAGAAGTTGGCTGATGAGCCTTTTCGTCTATGTGGGCCAGTTTCCCTGTACTAGGCCTTGGTGCCTTGGCTTGTTTGTAATGTTACTGCAATAAAAAAACTTCTACTTTTATTAACCCGTTATTTTCGACACCGTTTAATACTCTTTTGATCTAATAGGTGCTTGCATTACATCTCACTTGAAGCCCTCAAAGATCCCAATTGTAAATAACATAGAATGATTTGAGAGAAAGAATGACTTGATGTTATTGATAATAGTTAACATCCCATTATAAAGATGTACAAGATAAATATGGAAATGGCTAAAGGCAGAATATGGGAAGCTGCCAACAATAGAATATAGCAGCACTAGTTAAAGATACCATAAACTAATATACTAACATATCTCTAATACACTCCCTCAAACTCATAGTAGATAAAGCGATGAGTTTGGAATGATAGAAATTAAACTGGAAAAAAAAGCCAATCGGCGTGGTAGAGGCGCAACTGGCGCGGTAGAGACGCAACTGGTGTTGTAGAGATGTAACTAGTGTTGTAGAGACGTAACTGGTGCTATAGAGACGCAACTTGTGCTGTAGAGAAGCAACTGACGCGATAGAGGCGCAATATGAAATGTAGAGAAGCAACTGGCGCAATAGAGGCGCAACTGGCGCGGTAGAGACGCAACTGGTGTTGTAGAGATGTAACTAGTGTTGTAGAGACGTAACTGGTGCTGTAGAGACGCAACTTGTGCTGTAGAGAAGCAACTGACGCGATAGAGGCGCAATATGAAATGTAGAGAAGCAACTGGCGCAATAGAGGCGCAACGTGTGTTGTAGAGACGCAACTGATGATGTAGAGATGCAACTTGTGCTGTAGAGACGCAACAGTCGCGGCATAGAGGCGCAACAGGCGGAGTAAGAAGTAGGGTTAGGGTTAGAGTCGCAACAAGTGCGATGAAGGCGCAACGGGCGTGTTAGAGGCACAACAGGTGCAATGAAGGCGCGACAGGCGCGGTAAAGAAGTTGGTTTAGAGGAAGAGCCGCAACAGGCGCGATGAAAGCGCAACAGTCGTGTTAGAGGCGCAATAGGCGCAATGAAGGTGCAACATGTGCAGTAAAGGCGCAACATGAGCATCAAAGAAGTAGGGTTAGGGGATCGGTAAGGTGTAATTAGGTAAAGGTGAAAAAGAAAAAAAACAATTTCATGCGAAAGCGATTTCGGGGGTGGTGGTGTGTGATTTGTGGCACACCACCACCCAAGAAAAAAAAATTGATCAACGAAAGCTTAATACCATATAAAGAATAGAATGATTTGAGAAGAAGCGGCTTTATATTATTCAAAATATTTAGCATCCCATTATATATGGATGTACATGATAAATATGAAAAGAGCTAAAGGTAAAATATGGGAAGCTGCCAACAATAGAATATAGCATCACCTATTAAAGATACCATAAACTAATATATTAACATATCTCTAATATCTTTCTCTAATACCAATTGAAAAAATCGGGAGAATTCGAATTGAAATGAGGAAAAAGAGAGCTGGAAAAATTTACCCAGACAATATCGTTTGGCCCCAATCAAAGTTGACTTGCCCTAGTCCATGTCCACCTCCAGATTCTCGGCAGTCTCAGGCACTTGATAAGTGCATTCTAAGTGACTTGCCCGAGTCACTTTTGTGTCTCACGCGAGACAGTCTCCAAGATAGTTTTCTACCACCAAAGAGCTTAGTGTATTGTCCGAGACACTATTCACTGGACCACCCTGTTGGTTTATATTAGATGCGTTTAGCGGAATTTCAGATCATATCTAAACATCTAATAGTAGGATCTACAAGCACAATTGATAGTTCATAGAAATACCTTTTGATGCGTGAACAGGACCTAATCGGGTAGGAACGAAAGCGATGAGAGCCCCACGTGTTGCTCCTCTAGTTGGTCCACACGAGCCCGGCTAGATCTCCTTGCCTTCGACTGCTAGGACGAATGGACGAAGGGGGAGCAATCAGATTGCTTTGTGGGAATGATGGTGTTTTGGCGTTTGATCCTTGAGCAGGAGGAGAAAACCCTTTTTCTTTTCCTTCTTTCTTTGATCGTGTGTCTTCCCAAAAAACATCTACCTTCCTATATTTTTTTTGAAAGCCTTTTCAAAATCATATCTTGTGATTAATTAGGAGCATTTATTTGGAAGATTAATTAGGAGCATTTAATTGGCATTATGAATTGAAGAGCCGTTAGCCCATATCAATTAGGCAATATAACATCTTTCCCATTAATTTCTAATTGACTCCATAATTCATTATTTATTTCCTAAATAAATAATAAACCTAATTATTAATAATATCTAATATCTATTAATAATTCATCATCTTTCCCGTTGATCTAGTCCGACAACTCTAAGTGTGTGACCTCATAGGACCCGATTATAATAGCTATGAGTTTAACCTGTTTAACCTTATTAATCGTAGTTGGCTTCTAGCAAAGCACTACGACTCCTAAAATAATCGGATTGAATTATCTCCGTTAATTGTCCTATTTCAAGTTTAGTCATTGCACATTAAATTAAAAGACACAATTCCTTCAATCTCCCACTTGTCCTTAAACAAGTGTGCAATATAAGATACCTTTGTCTCTTAATGTCTTATTTGACGATATGGTGACATTCATATCTAATGTCAAATGTGTTTCTTGAACTCCGAGTTTGAACTGTCAATTAAACGGATGATTGCAAATAATCATCCGAGCATGGCCATGCATTTTCAGTTCTTGCTCTTCAAGTGGCCGAGACACCAATCCTGTTCAATGTACCACAGTATACACGAACCAGGAGGGCTTCTCCAATCTTGTAAGACTATGGCTCCCACTCAACTTTTTGCAATCCTAACAACTGCCTTTATAACTCCCTTTTACGGAAAGCTTTTAACAGTGCCAAAGAAATACCAATCATCAAGTGAGACCACAACATACTCATGTCCGAGGAATCTACTAACCCTAGTTTAACTTAAAATTTTACAATCTCTTTTGGAGAGTCTTAAGGTGGGTCAGTCTTACATGTATCATCCATACACATATAAGTAAATGACTAGACATCTCCGTGTCCCTATGGCCCATGAAACCTGGCGCTATCAGTCAACTTACAATATAGTCACTAATGAAATCTTCCATGTCCATTTGATGATTTCGAACTATAGACTTTCAATAATTCAAAACTTCATTTCACTTAATGGGGTTTCATTCACCATAACACTTAAAAGTGATCCCATTTGTTAATAATGAATTATTTGGAAAGATTATTCAATATCGATCAAAACAATATTTAAATAAGGATGGAATATCATATATCATAACATCATCAAGTCAAACATAAAACTAGTGTCCAACACTCATGAATACACAATGTAATATAAAAGCAAACTCAAAGCCATTCTCCAATGTGCTTGAGACCCTTAGCCCTAGTGTAACTCTCATGCTTGGGCCTAGGCATAGGCTTGGTCAATGGATCTGCAATGTTGTCATCAGTATGCACCTTACACATCCTAATGTCACCCTCAGTGATGATGCGTCGAATAAGGTGATACTTCCTCATAACGTGTCTGGATTTGGAGCTCGAACTCGGTTCCTTTGCCTGGGTTATGGCACTATTGTTGTCACAATAGATGTCGATAGGCACTGAAATGCTAGGAACAATATCGAGTTCATCCAGGAACTTCCTCATCCAAACGGCCTCCTTTGCTGCTTCACTAGCAGCAATGTACTCAGCCTCTGTTGTAGAATCTGCTACTGTATCCTGCTTGGAGCTCTTCCAGCTCACAGCTCCTCCGTTAAGGATGCAGACATAACCCGATTGAGACTCAAAGCCATCTCGGTCAGTCTGAAAGCTTGGATCAGTATAGCCTTGTACGGTCAATTTTTCATCTCCCCCATATACTAAGAAATCATCCTTGGTCCTTCTCAAGTACTTCAGGATATTCTTAGCTGCACTCCAGTGTGCTTCTCCAGAACTTGATTGGTATCTACTACACATGCTCAAAGCATATGCAATATCAGGACGTGTACATACTATGGCATACATGATAGATCCTATAGCAGAAGCATATGTGATTTTGTTCATCTTCTCAAGCTCAACAGGTGTTTTAGGACACTGCTTCTTGCTGAGATATACACCATGTTGCATGGGTAAATACCCCTTCTTGGAATCCTGCATTTTGAATCTATCAAGAATCTTATCAATATAAGTTCATTGACTCAATCCAAGAAGCCTCTTAGATCTATCTCTGTAGATCTTAATTCCAAGTATGTACTCGGCCTTTCCTAAGTCTTTCATTAAGAAACTTTTCTTCAGCCATTCCTTTATGGACTCTAGCATCGGAATGTCATTTCCAATAAGTAGTATGTCATCCACATACAAGACTAAGAAGGCTACCATACTCCCACTAAACTTCTTGTAAACACAAGGATCCTCTTCACATCTAATAAAACCAAACTCTTTGATCTTTTCATTAAATCGAAAGTTCCAACTCCTGGATGCTGGCTTAAGTCCATAAATGGACTTCTTAAGCTTGCATACCTTCTCAGCATCATTTGGATCTTCAAAACCTTCAGATTGTGTCATGTACACATCCTCTTCCAAAAAACCATTTAGAAAAGCGGTTTTGACATCCATTTGCCATATCTCATAGTCATAATATGCGGCAATAGTAGGATTATCCTAATGGATCTAATCATGACAACTGGTGAAAATGTCTCGTCATAGTCTATACCATGAATCTGTCTAAAACCTTTGGCAACTAGTCTTGCCTTGTAAACAGATACATTTCCATCCTTGTCAGTTTTGAGTTTGAAAATCCATTTGCTTCCTATGGGTTTTACCCCATTTGGCAAATCTATCAAGTTCCATACTTGATTTTCAAACATCGAATCCATTGCTTGCTTATATGTAGAAGGCTCACTATGTTCTAACATAAGCACATCAAGGCTTACATTCAAGATGAAATCATCATAACGTCTTGGTTGTACCTTTAGCCTTTCCGATCTACTAGTGGGTTCAACTTGTTCAACAGCTGAATCCGGAACATGATCCACAACTGTTTGTAGATCCTCTTGTTCCGGCTCTTGGATGATCTGAGGCCCTAACCCTTCAAAAGTAATCATCTCATCATCGACATCATCCATGTCATCTTGTTGTTGAGTTCGTTGCTCTTCATCATCTTGAACTGTTTCAAGATGAATATTTCTCCCACTTGACTTGTTGGAAAGGAACTCTCTTTCCAAAAAGACACTATCCCTTGCAACAAACACCTTTTGCTGAGTTGGATTGTAGAAGTAATATCCAAAACTTCCTTTTGGATACCCTATAAAAAGCATTTATCTGATTTTGGGGCAAGCTTCTCTGTTTGTAAACGCTTTACATAAGCTTCACATCCCCATATTTTCAGAAAAGACAACTTTGGAACCTTTCCAGTCCATATCTCATATGGAGTTTTGTCTACAGTTCTTGACGGAGTCCTGTTTAATGTAAGTACAGCGGTAGTGAGGGCATATCCATATCCCCAGAAGGATACCGGAAGATCAGCAAAACTCATCATTGATCGGACCATGTCTAACAAGGTCCTGTTTCTCCTTTCATACACACCGTTCAGCTATGGTGTTCCTGGGGTAGACAACTGTGTTACTATCCCACAATTTTTCAAATGATGATCAAATTCGTGGCTCAAGTACTCACCACCACGATCAGATCGAAGTGCTTTTATTTTCTTGCCACTTTGAGTCTCTACTTCATTCTGGAATTCCTTGAACTTTTCAAAGGATTCCGATTTATGTGACATTAAGTAAATATATCCATATCTACTCATGTCATCAGTAAACGTAATGAAGTATCTGTAGCCACCTCTAGCTTCTGTGGTCATTGGCCCACATACATCAGTATGTATTATGCCCAACAATTCAGTAGCCCTTTCATTTGTTCCTTTGAAAGGTGACCTTGTCATTTTGCCCATTAGACATGATTCACATGTATTAATGGATTCATAATCCATGTCTTTTAGAAGTCCATCTTTATGGAGCTTCTTCATGCGATTCACACTAATATGGCCCAATTGACAATGCCATAGGTAGGCCTCACTCAAACTATTTGGTTTTTGCCTTTTGTTATTTATATTATTTACATCCGATTTGAGATCCAACACAAAAAGTCCATTACTCATTGGTGCACTAGCATAGAAAATATTGTTTCTGAAAACAGACATAAATCCATCTTTAATGCTAAAATCAAATCCCTCAGAATATAATAATGCAACCGAAATAAGGTTCTTGGTAATGCATGGAACAAAATAACAATTATTCAGTTCTAATACTAAACCAGAAGGTAAAGACGGATTAAAATCTCCCACGGTAAGTGCAGCAACACTTGCTCCATTTCCAACGCGCAGGTCTATCTCCCCCTTCTTCACGTGCCTTCTGTTTCTTAGTTCCTGCACATAAGAAATAATGTGAGCACCACAAGCGGTATCTAATACCCAAGTGGGATCATATTCTAATGTGAGAACATTTGTTGTCATTATATCAATAACACAAATACCTGAAGTGCCGGAACTCAAAGTTCCATTCTTCTTGTCTTCCAGGTACTTGGGACAGTTCCTCTTCCAGTGTCCCTTGGCCTTGCAGTAAAAACAATCATGATCAGCAGCCACCTTTGGCTTCTCACCACCCTTGGGGTTGGCAACTTGCTTGCCTTTCCCTTGGTAATTGCTCTTACTCTTAGCACCTTCTTAAAACCCTTCCATTTGTTGACAGTTCAGAACTTCCTTCTTCTTGTCATCAATAATATTGGCCTCAGCATTTTTAAGCATGCCATGGAGCTCATTCATATCATGCTTCAGACCATTCATATGGTATTGCATTCTGAATGGTGCAAAACCATCATGCAAGGATCTAAGAACAATATCAGTGGCCAACTCTTGGTCATATGGTGTCCCCAGATTTTTCATCCTCTTAAAAAGCCCAATCAGGCTAATCACATGAGGACTCACTGGTTTTCCCCTCACAAGCTTGCTATCAAGTATAGCCTTGTGAGTCTCATATCGCTCTATCCTTGCCTGATCCTGAAACAGCGTTTTCAGTTCAGTTATGATAGTATAAGCATCAGAATGCTCAAACCTCTTTTGCAAATCAGGCTCCATTGCAGCAAGCATGAGGCAAGTTACAGGTAATGCCTCAGACCTAACCCGAGTTTCTGTTGCCTTCTCCTCATCTGATGAGGTGTCGGTCACAGAAGGGATAGGGGTAGCTAGGACGTCCTCACGTCCCTCGAACCTGAGAATGATTCTCAGATTCCTTTCCCAATCAATGAAGTTTGTTTCATTGAGCTTGTTTTTCTCAACAATTGAGCGCAGAGAGAATTTCAAATTATCGTTCGACATTATCTACAAAATATCAATGACATACAAATCAATATATGTTTGAAATTGCAAATACTTATATTTAAACAATTTAAAATAAGAAAAAGCACATTTTATTCAGTTGTTATCGTCCCTTTGAATAAAATATTCCAAGATCTCATCCCAGACAAGACTCAACGTACTTTTGCACTGTCTTAAGTCCTATGTGTTCAGGGTAAGTAACAATTACTAATTATAACTCCTTATAATTCTTGGTTGAAGCCACATCCAATGTAGAAATCATCCCATGCCTCAAGATCCAAAACTTTGCCTTTTGGTCTCTCGTTGGGTACTACCATATCACGGTTTATGAACCCCCGTATAGATTCACCCTCACTCAGTCCAAGATTATGGAAGAACGCCCTCACTTTTGTGAAGCCCATCCAACCGAAATTCAGAACTTAATGGGTTATGATATGGCAAGGCATTGCCCCAATTTATCTTTGGAACATAATTATTTTATTTGTCTTTTATTTATAAGTGAAAAATGTCATAAGTAAAACAATATAAAAACTTAAAATAAAGCATTCAAAACGCAATAATTGTGATCCTAGTATGGCCCCTACGATGCATAAAATAAAGATCTAATCTTCATAATATCTTCATCTTGTATCCTGTATGGATCTCCATCTTTGACCTTCTTATGTCTTGTACTTCTTCTTGTATTACAATTTTGAATTACTCTAATTGCAGAAATTAAATTACAACAAAACAAACGATGCGCAGATCGTGTACAAGAAAACATAACGATACACAGATCGTATTAATGGGCCATACTAGTCACTTTATGCAAGCAATATATCATAATATAAAACAAGCATAAAACTTTATCTCAATTTAAAATTAAATCCGTATATGGTATTAATCAATATTAACCATTAAAATGTAATAATTGGATTAAATTGTATGAAAAAGATATAATATCAAATATTTAATCTTAAGTGGGATTTCCTAACTTTTAGAAAACAATCAAAATAAACAATATCATAATATTGTAACCTTTCCATCACCGAATCGAATCGAATCCGACTCGGTTCGGCGGTGTTCAATTTCCATATCAATTCACACAATTTCATGTCTCAATTCATCAAAATCTCCATTTGAATTTTACATCTTTATCCATATAAAATGCACCATTTATTTATCAAGATCCGCATCAAAACATTGATCATATCAATCTATGCAACCTAGCTCTGATACCATTGTTGGTTTATATTAGATGCGTTAAGCGGAATTTCAGATCATATCTAAACATCTAATAGTAGGATCTACAAGCACAATTGATAGTTCATAGAAATACCTTTTAATGAGTGAACCGGACCTGATCGGATAGGAACGAAAGCGATGAGAGCCCCACGTGTTGCTCCTCTAGTTGGGCCACACGAGCCCGGGTAGATCTCCTTGCCTTCGACTGCTAGGACGAATGGACGAAGGGGGAGCAATCAGATTGCTTGGTGGGAATGATGGTGTTTTGGCGTTTGATCCTTGAGCAGGAGGAGAAAACCCTTTTTCTTTTCCTTCTTTCTTTGATTGTGTGTCTTCCGAAAAACCATCTACCTTCCTTTTTTTGAAAGCCTTTTCAAAATCATATCTTGTGATTAATTAAGAGCATTTAATTGGCATTATGAATTGAAGAGCCGTTAGCCCATATCAATTAGGGAATATAACATCTTTCCCATTAATTTCTAATTGACTCCATAATTCATTATTTATTTCCTAAATAAATAATAAACCTTATTATTAATAATATCTAATATATATTAATAATTAATCATCTTTCCCGTTGATGTAGTCCGACAACTCTAAGTGTGTGACCTCATAGGACCCGATTATAATAGCTATGTGTTTAACCTGGTTAACCTCATTAATCGTAGTTGGCTTCTAGCAAAGCACTACGACTCCTAAAATAATCGGATTGAATTATCTCCGTTAATTGTTCTATTCCAAGTTTAGTCATTGCGCATTAAATTAAAGGACACAATTCCTTCACACCCATGATACAAGGCTTTCTGAAGCTTGTCCGAATCGCTCGAGTTCCTACTCCTGACCCATTTGCACAAGACCCGACTCGTCTGAGTCAGCCGAATCACATTTGACTGGGGTAGTCAAAAGTCAAAAGTTGAATCTTTCCTCGTGTGCTATAAATAGAAAGCCCGAAAATGGAAGGAGCTTGGGGGGTTTTTAGAGATCAAAAAGCGCAAAGGCTTGAAGAACACTTTCATCCATCATGCTCAGAGTTGATCATGGATTGAAAGGGAGATTTTCACACAAGTTTCCTCATCTTCCTAGTATTTTCTTCATCGTCATTGTAATCACTAATATTGTTTTACCCATACACATGAGTAGTGATTAGTTCTTTAGTTTTCTAGGGTCTTACGGTCTTCCTTGATGTATTTAACTCTAATCTACTATGATCTATGCTTGCATGAAGTTTTTGATGGTTGTGGTCTACTCTTATTGAATGATAGATCTACGCCCCGTAAGTGTTTCAGAAAATACCACTGGGAACCTAGAAACATAAACTAAAGGCTATGTATTCGAGAGAATGACGTTAAGAGTTCTAGGGATCAAGTATATTCATCCTTGTATGATGGTGTTCACTACGATGACCCATCCTTACATTGGAGATAGATTTATTCTTTATCACTCTTCAGTATTGGTCTTGCGACGAGAGTTGATGATCAAAAGACACGTGTTGGACGTGAGCCAAAATATCGAGGGATTGAGGTTTACGTGTAAGGTGTATCTCCCTTAAATTAAAGAAGTAATCGAGAGGTGAAATTAGATTCGATAGATATACAAACCTGAATCTGGCCATCTAACCTTTATCTTGCTTGAATTGATCATAACAAGAGTCCTATGGATTAATGAGGGAAGTAGTATCCTAGAAAGCGCCTTTTAGCCTTTGAATCAAACCTTTCTTAATCCCATTGATTCATTTTGTGATCATTAATCAACCAAACCAAATATTTGACATAAGGAATAGCCAAATCAAGTCAAAAATAGTGCAAACAAGTTTACAATTGCTCCTTGGACGACCCAGTATTTACAAGACTTACAAATATTTTTGGCTAAATTTTATGGCTGACCCTATTCTTTGACATCCGTCGCACGCTTGGCTTTAACCGGCGCTTTACTTGTCAACTCCAGCTAAGTCTGTCTGATACCGCCTCCAATAACGTCACGACGCTCGGAATCGCACTACAGCAACAAGAATCACTCGAGTTTCTTGGAGAAAAGTGTTTCCCAAGAAATCAAATTGGGAATTAGGTTCATTCCCAAATCCGGTTCAGCTTGATCAAGCGCAATACTGGTTATCAAACGTCGTCGTCAAAACCAAACTCAAGTCCGCGTTCGTGATTCGCCTTAGCTACGTAATTCCGTTAAACGTGAAAGTTCGCGCCTTCACAAAACATTGTTGTAGCGTCACGATATTTCGTATCAAATACAAAATAATGTTTTACAAATGATTTATGCTTGAAGCGGAAGTTGTGTTCGTAATCTCAAATGCTCCTCTGATTCTACTGTATTGCTTGCTTCGGTCTACTCAGCTTGATGTGTGCGGATGAAGGCGTAGTGCAACGTGTCTTGCGTAGCGAGGGTCTTGATGACTTGATTTCACATGCGCAGCGAAGTAAGGGTCGCGGGGACTTGGTCTCACGTGCTTGCGTTGCGGTTGGATGCTCTAGTAGATGACGGTGGATGAAGCTTCGTTTGAGAGCACTCTTCTCTCTGTTTTCTTCTCCAACTTCAGAATGTCCTTCTTTGTGAAGTGAAGTGCTCTATTTATAGAGTTCACTAGTGGGCTTGAGATTGGGCCCGTGCTTTGGGCTGAGTCTAACTCACGGACCGGGCTTGTAGCTTTGACCCAAATATCCCTTGTGGGCCAGCCCATTTATACTTTAATAATCTTAATTTGGTCCTTAAACTTTTAGTGTCTACAAATTGCCCCCTCATGATCATGTTGTGCGACACAATTTGAGTGTCTCAGCGTGACGTGATCGTGAGTGATTGACTTGAGAGTCTTGTGAATGTCGAACTTGTCGTAACAGCTTCCACGTAATTTTTTTTTGTCACCATGTCGTTCTCCAACTTGACGGTTGACTTGAGATTTTTGTGAATGTCGAACTTGTCGTAAGAGCTTCCACATAATTTTTTTTTGAGTCACCCTGTTGTTCTCCAACTTGATGGTTGACTTGAGATTTTTTTGTGAACGTCGAACTTGTCGTAAGAGCTTCACTTTCTTCTTCGTGTTTGTCATCTGTTGTTTTCCAACTTGGCGAATGACATCTCTTCGAACTTCAAATGCGATTTTTTTTTTATTGATCCTTTTTTTTTTATCGTGAACAGTAACTTCGGCTCGTGAACAGTATTTCCGGGATGAATAGTAATTCCAGGATGAATAGTAACTCCGGGATGAATAGTAATTTGGGCCGTGAACAGTAATTCCGTGCGTGGCGATTCTGGAATCTTCTGGAATGACTTGCCAACTAAGTTAGCTTGAAGATAAAGCAGAGTCGGTTAGATGAGATTAGGAAATCTTTCCTAAATCTACTTGGTTTGATAATCTTTAGGAATTTTCCAACCCTAATCCCCTCTATAAATAGAGTCTCATGTCAAGAGTTTCAAAGCACCCATAACCGAGAGCCTTACTCCTAGCCCTCTTTGAAAGTTGAAAGCTTGCGACCACAACAGGTATAAAAACCTCCCTGCATTCCTCGTATGCAATGTTCTCTGATTCTGAATTCTGCTGTGCTGGTCTTGTTCTTCGTCTTCGTCTTCCATCAACACATCTTTCTCTATAATTTCAGTCCTCGTATTTTCAACAGTCTCTGGCACATATGTAGAACCGTGGTCCTGGTCAACTTTATTATCAATTGAATATGCACTTCACTGATTTGGTTGTGGGCCGTAGCTTTGAAGAACAATTGACCTGCTTTATTATCAATTGAATTTTCCACATCCATGGAATCAGGGTCGGCGACCGGATTTTTTTTTTTTTTTTTTTTTTTTGACACATGTCCTAATGGAGCGTCAAACATGGTGTTTTTTTTTTGTTTTTTTTTTGTGTTCTCCTGTGGAGGGATTTTGTAAATCTGGTCTTTTGGGACCTTGATGATGAATTGAGCAACGTGACTACATTTGTCTCACTGATTTTCTTTTCCTTGTTCATGACTAGGCCCCTTCAATTTACAGTTGCCGATTTTACTGCTCTGACGTTGATGCGCTGTTGTTGACGGTACTCTGGCTTGCTGTTGAGAGACCAGCCCGCTATCCTTCTTTGCGTAAAACTGCTATCCATCGGGGGTAGTTTCACACTTTGAATTCATTGTGTAAGAAAAATAAGCTTTTGAGGATTCTGTCACCAAGACTTACGAGTCTAAGGAAATTGGTTTTTAAGTGAGACCGTTTGTGACTCCTCCAATTTCCTGGGAATTCCTTACTTGTCTTAATTTCTTCGACATAGTCGTTTCATTTTGTGACGAACTCACGGTGCGATATAAGTCTCTACCAAAAGAAGGCAGGCGCAATGGTGCTCTTCGAGGACTCAGAGGAGAATGGTCAGCTGTTTCTGAACATCGCGCCTGACTCAGAGGCTATGGAGGACAACATAAAGCAGAAATTTCGCGTGTATCCGTCGATGAAGAGGTTCAGAGGGATGTTGTCCCGGTGCCAATTGGTGATGCCGCGGATGAGACACTTGACGATAATGGAGGACAGAGCTCTATACGGTTGGTACGACATAGCCAACAAGTCTCCGGTGCTTCATCTTCCTCCGGGCGACCGCAGGGTAACAAAGTACCAAGTGCTGAAGCTGTCACCGCTCCACCTTCCTCATGCCAAACTGTCAAGATGACTGACCAGCTCGTGAGGGTTCTCCTTCAGAACTTACGGAAGCTCCCTACGCAGAAGCCAGCGATGTAGCTGCGCATGTTACCCACTTCCTTGCTAGCCTTCGAGATGTTGGCGATGACACCTCCATTCTTCAGGCGGCCGCTGATGCGTATGTAAAGAGTGTTGCCAAACTCCTTGCAGTCCAGCAGGGTGTTGTTAGCAACTCCGCCCGTCATGCCTGTGAGATTTCTGCGGTTGAGGGCAGTCTACGTTCTGCTCGAGCGACTTATAAGGGTGCTCTCCAAACTAGCAAGAGTTTGGAGAAACATGGAGAAGTAGTGCGCAAGCAATAGAGGGAGCTGAAGCCAAATTACGAGCTTTGCATGATGAGGCAAAGAGCATAAGACACCAGCAAAGCCATCCAAGTGGAAGTAATTACTGCGGCCGAGTCGAACGTTGGTGCACTTCAACAGAAGTTAGACGAGTTGAGGACTTTTCGAGCAAGCTCTGACGACTTGGTGCAGGTGAAGCGTGATTTGGATCAACGCACGAAAGCCATCCATGCAGCTTTGCATTAGAATCGTCAGACTGCTTTTTTTTTTTGAGACTGCACTTGAATATATATATATATTTTTTATAATCAAGCTACCTACGTACTTGCAAAGCTACGTGCGTGGCACTTTGCAAGATCAAGTCAACGTAGTTCATTTTATTTTTTTATATTTTTGAGCCGTTCACAGTTTATACTCTTGCGGGCCAGGAGTATCGATCTTTTTTTTTTTGTATTTTTTTTTTGAGCCGTTCACAGTTTATACTCTTGCGGGCCAGGAGTGTCGATCTTTTTTTTTTTTGAGCCGTTCACAGTTTATACTCTTGCGGGCCAGGAGTGTCGATCTGCAGCTTTAGGAGTAGTAGCGTTTTAAAAACTTTCCATTGATTGGTCCGACGCGTAATCCTTCTTGATCCACGATCTTGTATGCCCCATTCGTGTAAGCTTCTTGCACCACGTAGGGACCGTCCCACATTTCTTTAAACTTGCTTCCCATCTTGTGCGAGGTGATGATTGGCCTTCTTACCGCTAGAACCAAGTCTCTTTTTTGAAAGGAGCGAGGACGCACCTTCTTATTGAATGCACGTGAAAGTCTTGCCTGGTAGCATTGTAAGCTCTGTTGTGCTTGTAATCTCTTTTCATCAAGGGCTTCCAACTCTGCTAAGCGTAGCTTGTCGTTTTCATCTGCAGTGATTTGGTGAGCTGATGTAGAATCTTTTTGACGACGAACGGAAATTTTCACAGGTGGTGGAGGCTCGTAACCCAGGCCCGTATGTTTGTGAGCCGTTCCGTGCATTTGGCCGAGACTGTAAGGATGAGGTTTGATCACTTCTCCGAGCATAGCTGGTCTTTTGAAATCGTATCCTGCCTTCTCCATCAACTTATAGGCGTTTGGACCGAATTCTCCCTCCAAACTTACATTCCCTTCATGTGGTTCAACTGACTCTGAAATGAATTCTTCTGGTGGCGGCCTCAGAACTTGTGTTGTATTTGCGCTAGGTAATGGAATGACTACTTTCGCCACCCATTCTTGTTTGACCATCCTTTTGACCTTCTTTTGATCTGCAAAACTTGTCTCTGATTTTTGATAGTCTTCCAAAGGTCTTTGTCCTGCTTTACGTCGAGACTTAGGTATATATCGCAAGATAGGGAGCGTGCTCTCAGGAGTCGGCCTTTGCGTTTGTACAGGTGTCACGACACATGGCCTGTTCCTAGCTTTTGATTCAATTTCTGATTTTATTTTCGGCCGGTTTTGGTTTGCTTTCGGTCTTTCCTTATCGTTTTCTCTAGTGGAAGGGATGATTGATGGCAGTAATTCACTTGACACACCGTCTTCTTCAAAGAACTTAGCATCTGCAAAAAATGAATCTGCCTTGGTAAATGGTTTGACGTCCCCATTTATCTTTCTTTCACCGTCACGATAATACTTCAAGCATTGGTGAAGAGTCGATGCAACAACTCCATTCTCATGCTTCCATGGTCGACCGAGTAACAACTTGAATGAAGTTTTAACGTCAATGACATGAAACAAGGTATCAGCAGATAGCTCTCCAATTGCTAGATTGACACGGATCATGCCAATTGCACGTTCAGTTTTTAGGTTGAATCCGTGAATTAAAAGCTGGCTATTAGAAAGTTCGTCCATAGTGATTCCCAATAAATCCATGGTTTCTTTTGGCATGAGGTTTACTCCAGATCCTCCGTCCACCAAGATTCTTCCCACCTTTTGTCCTCGAATGTAGCCCGTGACATACAGAGGTCTGTTGTGAGGTTTGGATCGAAGGAGAAGATCTTCGTCAGAAAATGTCAAGGTCGTGTTGCAGGAGGTGCATTTAGCTTGACTTTTCTTTAGCTTTTCTGTATTGTTGATGATGTCCTCCTTCAGCTTTGGATGTAGGAGTGCTTGCGCTATTTGTTGTCGTGATTCCTCTGGTAAGTGGAAGATCTGCTCCCACTACTCGTGTTTAGGGAGAGCTTCTAGGATATCAAGTACATCAGCGTCATCTTGAGGATCCGAAGGTGGCTGTGTCTTCGCGGTTGGAGCTTCATTCCTCCGCTCAGCTTTCTGTTCTTCTTTACTTTCTTCGCTTATTGCCCCTGAGGTTGTGTTGACACCAACTTTATCGAAGTAATCCTCCGGAAAGGAGTCTCTTAAGGTAATGGGACTTGGTGGAATCTGCTTCCTCTTTCGGCGGACAGGTTCTGGTTGTGGACTGACTTGCTTCTTTGATCTTCTTCGAGTTACAAGAGTCCATCCTTCATCATCCTCCATGCATTCAACCTCTTTCATGATCTCATAAGTTTCGATTCTTTTTGGGTTATAATCGCATCTCAACTTCTTTGATTCAGCTTCAATAGATGGCTTTGATACCCACACTTTTGTTGGCTCAAGGGTGCCAAATTGGATTTGTTGCGTGCACCATTCTTGTGGCTTGCAAAGCGAGTCGCAACTAGTCGTCACGGAGGCGTGGTTTGCTTCTATTGTTTCATCTGCGTCGAGCTCGATGCGTCCTTCTTTGACTAATCTCATTATAAGCTCCTTGAGAGTGACACAGTTTTCGATACTGTGGCTAACCAATCTATGGTAGTGACAGTATTTGGGATCATTCGTCCTGTTGACCTCATCTGGGCGTTTTGCTTCTGGTAAGTTGATGATGCCTTTCTCCAAAAGGTCATCGAGCATGCCTGACAGATCCGAGTCAAGGAACGGATACTTCTTGGCTTGTAATTCTTTCAGTGTAGGCTTCGTGCGCTTGAAGTCTCTTGAAGTGACTTCTTTCCTCTTCTCCTGCTTTGGTTTCGATGATATCTTCACAGGAGCGTCGTTGGTGCTGATGGCCATGGCCTCTTTTGGAGCATTTTTGATGATCTTCTCGGACTTTTTGTATTCCTTCTTATCGATGATCGCCTCTGACGAGGCTATGTGATTCTTTCCATGTCCTTTCACGGTGATTTCCATGTCGTGTGCGCGTGTGGCTAACTCTTGAAAATTCCTAGGTTTGATACCTTTAAGGATGTATAGCAAATCCCAGTTCATTCCATCGATGCACATCTCTACAGCTGACGTCTCGCTGATGCGATCTTTACATTCAAGGCACAATGAACGCCAGCGGTTGATATAGTCAACCACAGGTTCCTCTTCCCATTGTTTCGTATTCGTCAGTTCACTCATACTGACAACCCTTCTGGTGCTATAGAATCGGTTGAAGAATTCGTGCTCCATCTGACTCCAGCTGTCAATAGACTCTGCCTCCAAGTCAGTGTACCAATCGAAAGCAATGCCCTTAAGAGACCGCACAAATTGTTTGACCAGCAGATCCCCTTCAGTTCCCGCGTTGTTACACGTTTCTACGAAGTGGGCAACATGTTGCTTTGGACTTCCTTTTCCGTCAAACTGTTGGAGCTTGGGGGGCTGATATCCCTGTGGCATGCGCAGACCGTCTATTCTCTTGTTGTAGGGTTTGGTACAGCGTGCACCACCAGAAGAATCTCCACTTAGCTGGTTATTGACCGCGTTGGCAATCAGCACTTGAAGTTGGTCTTCGTTGCACGCAACACCTCCGTTCCTGTTGGTTTCTACATGGATCATCTTATTGGCGTCATCATCTTCTACCGTCAGATTGACTTCTTCAACCTTTTGTTTCCCGAGCCCAACCACCTCTCTCTGGAGCTTTTCAAGCTTCTTGTTCTTCTCCTGGTTGTCTTTCAGGACTAGCTCAAGCATCTCCCTTAGTTCTTGCATCTGCTCCTCCATGGTCTTGGTGCCTATGGTCATGACAGAAGCTACACAGGGTTTGGGTGTCTCGGCTTGTTTTGGCGGAGTCACCTTCGTTTTTGGTGAGGGTGTCCCGTCAGCCTTCACACTTCCCTTGTGTCGTGGGGAGTTGGAGGCAATCAACGCCGTAGCTGCAGCCATGATGGAAGCAACGGTATATGTGCGTTCCCTCCTTGGCACTTGAGAAGCTCGTAGGCTTGCAGCAGCGGTATTGACAGCCATCCTCTGAGTCATCCCTCTTGTGCAGATGCCGGTTGGTTGAGCCACAGTTGCGGCGTAAGTCTTCTTGGGAGTTTGTGGACTGGTAGGTTGAGCAGACATCTTAGCTTTAGCGTAGGGATGAGAGGTAGAGATCTTCACGTAGGGTTCACCAAAATTTGTAGCGTCACGATATTTCGTATCAAATACAAAATAATGTTTTACAAATGATTTATGCTTGAAGCGGAAGTTGTGTTCGTAATCTCAAATGCTCCTCTGATTCTACTGTATTGCTTGCTTCGGTCTACTCAGCTTGATGTGTGCGGATGAAGGCGTAGTGCAACGTGTCTTGCGTAGCGAGGGTCTTGATGACTTGATCTCACATGCGCAGCGAAGTAAGGGTCGCGGGGACTTGGTCTCACGTGCTTGCGTTGCGGTTGGATGCTCTAGTAGATGACGGTGGATGAAGCTTCGTTTGAGAGCACTCTTCTCTCTGTTTTCTTCTCCAACTTCAGAATGTCCTTCTTTGTGAAGTGAAGTGCTCTATTTATAGAGTTCACTAGTGGGCTTGAGATTGGGCCCGTGCTTTGGGCTGAGTCTAACTCACGGACCGGGCTTGTAGCTTTGACCCAAATATCCCTTGTGGGCCAGCCCATTTATACTTTAATAATCTTAATTTGGTCCTTAAACTTTTAGTGTCTACAATTGTCGTTCAACCAAGGCACTTGAATTGATTCTCACCCTGTGACATAATGGTGCCGCATCGCACGACATCCCAAACTCTAAGTTCCCGCTTGCTCAGAGTTACCGTTTCAATCGCAGATGCCGGAAAAAAATACTGAGTCTCAAACTAGACCTAGCTATTATATACAAAGGGAAAACATGGATAAATGTGATCTGGATCTAGAATTGAGCTGAAAAACTAAAAACAAATAGAATACAAACCTTACTAAGCCAACAAGGTGGTGGATGAGTTGGTTGAGCACTTACCTTGCAATATGCAAGGTCTTATGCTCAAACCACACAATTTTGTGGAATTTTTCTAGTCTCACCTATGGTGCGAACTCTTATTACATCCTTCGTGGATGTTTTCGTCGTCCGTTGTGGACGTTTGCAGGTACTGTCCTCTCGCGGATGCGTGCTTAAACAGTGCTAAGGTCCTTCCAAGGAGATGTTTGTCGATTCATGGGTTTAAAATTGGAGGTGCCGAGATGGCATGCGCTTCATCGAGTGAATCAAGTTCAAATCCGATTAGTGCAATTTACGTGGTTGTGCTTCAAATATGCTAGAAATATATGCACCCGGGAAATATTTTATATAATGTATTCCTTGATATGTCCTATTCGTATATGATGTAAACCCACTGTATAAAAAAACCTTATTGAGAGATTCATGATTTGACCCGGAAATAATCCCCAATTATTTCCTCATATAATTTTCAGCCCTTGTATTTTATGATTCCTTATCTCATGTGATTTCATGTCGCCTCTACTCATCGTATACAACGCAAATCTAAACGAACTTTCGGCTTAAATATCAGACCCGCCTTAAAGAATATATGATTCTATCGACCGATTTGACATGAATGAACCCGACATCCATGCTAATTATATTTCTATGTAGTGCGATACAATTTCAACGGGTATATGAGAGAAATGATCAAATATAAACCACAATTAAATATGTTAATTATAAATCACTTAAGAATTCGACATGTGGCACTCACAATCAATCATAATTCGAACCACTTTTTGTTAATAAATTTTTTTAAACGAACTCAATTAAAAATACATAATAGATGTAAAGGTATAAACGTCCTAAAAAATAACACGTTAACGGTAGATTAGACATCTGATGCTTCGAACGAGTGCTGAGAGCAGACTACAAATCGGATGGAGAAGAACTATACGTCGTTACGTAGCTAACTCAAATATCTACAACTCTCTAGTTCATTTCAAGAGCAGAAAAGGTAGTTTATAATGCCAAAACACGAGTCGAAGTGAACGCAGCTGTAGAATTCATAGCGGGTTATGAGCTAAGAACTATTTATTTTGCTTCAATATCATTTCACAACACATTGTTGAGCTTTTGTAATGATCTCAGGCCATTTTATTTTCTTTGAGTCTAGCAGCTTGTATTAGGTCCTTAGAGCATCCTTCACAATGATCTTTTGGGTCATAAAAAAAAGTCATGCGAGGTGACTAAAAAAATTATGCACCTCCATCGTGATTTTTCTAGTCATAGAAAAGGTTATCGCATGATCTTTTTTTAGTTTTGGTCATGAGAATTGAACTAATCCTAATGCGACACCTGTCATGCGTTAGAACTTTATCAGTTTAAACTCAGAAGTTGTAACGAATATATCTTGAAAATTATAAAGTATTAAAAATAAAATAATCACCAATTTTCATAATTTTTGAAGATCTACAAGTAGAGATACAATTTGTTATTTATATGCTTGTATTTATGTAGAAATGAAAGAGAATGATGATTAACTTTATGTTTGGTCATGAGTGGGATGTACATAATCAAATAGATCATGAGTCATGACTAAATGAGAGATAAGTAGATGAGAGAGATGGATGACATGTTTTCTTTTAGTCATTGTTGGAATGCTCTTAAAGCAATGTAATATTTATAGTTCAGGATCGTAGGACTTGCACAGAAAAACACTAAGCTTGCTCCTGGTTTTTCTCGCTTTTAGACTTCATTGATTGGTATGCTGCTGGGCCATGTATATGGGTCTCTTTATCCGGCCCAAGGACAAAGACCAGCTTCAGCTGCTATGAGGAAGAGCTGCGTTAAGTCAGCCCTGGTCAAACACATAAAAGCGCCTCTTCTTGATGGTTTCCATTCTTCAGCCGTTAAAAAGTTTAAGAGAGATATACAGAGCGCCTGAGAAAGAAGACATCGAAGGCGACTTTGCGCGGCAGCTCAAATCGGACTGCTTTGTCGTCGCCACCCGATCATTCCAGCGTGCTCTCCGTCACGGTCAGCCTTTGCGTCGACAAGCCTCACCAATCGGCTTGTCTCGCCGGCACACAGGGGCCTTCTCTTCTAAAGTCCTCTCTTTGGTTTAGGCTAGGTTTACAAGTCTAGAATATTTTTAGTTGCCTGAGATCTTTAGGTTACTATATTGTGAACATTGTATTGATAGTGTATTGACTGGCCGAGCCTTCCAATTGAGGGTCCAAGGATTGACAAGTACCATAAGGTGCTTTGAACATTGTAAAAATCCTCTGTGCAATTAGTTTTGGGTTTATTTTTCAGTACTCAATTGTTCTTGAACTCGAATTGATACAATTGGACCGTAGGGAGTGGGTTTTTTGGTATTCTTTTTGTGTATTTAGTCCCTCGAAGCAAGCTTCGCTTCTGAGGGTTTTCCTCTCAGTCTGCTTGGTCTGAGCTTTTGTTGCTGTGTTATGCGGTTTTTTATGTAATTTTTTGGTTCCTCTCGATCGGATTTTCGGCCGGTGCTTTGGGCAGGCAGACGATGCACGGATGCTATCAAGAGTGGTCCCGCCTTTTTTTTCCAGCTGTGAATGACGGGATGCCGTGTTCACGCCAGAGGCGAAGTGCAGCAGCGGACTCACTTTTATTCAAGTTTTATCTTTCTTGTCTGTATTGTTCCCAGCTAGTTGATTTTTCCCAACTTTAAGACATCGGTTCGCCGTTGTCTTTGTAATTTACATCTTAAATAAAAAAAGAATTAATACAATTGGACTAAATATTAATCTTCAAGGCTGGGATTAATTTTACACTTTTTTATGGCTGAATATTTAATGTTAAGTCTGAACATTTTCACTTAATTTTGAACATTTTGCCTTAAGTCTGGACATTTAGCGATACACACTGATGTCTGACTTCCACTCGTGTTTCGACCTTTTAAACGACCTCGCCTGCTCTTGGTGTGTACTAGAGAGTATTAGGGTTTTGAGTTAGCTACGCAATGATATATAACTTGCCTCCATTTCAGTCGCTCACAACACTCATTTGGAATAGTGAATGTCTAATATGTCATCGTGATGTAAATGATTTTCACTCGTGTTTCGACCTTCTAAACGACATTATTCACTCTTTGTATGAACTAGAGAGTTTTAGGGTTTTGAGCTAGCTACACAACGATATATAGCTTGCTTCTATCAAAATTTGCATTTGCTCCCATCACTCATTTGAAACAATGAAGGTCTAATATGTCATTGTGGTGTAAATTCATTTCGTTCGTAGCCAATATGAGCTAAGGGCTCTTCATGTGCTTCAATATCATTTCACAACACATTGTATAAGCTTTATGAATCCTTTGTATGGTTGAAAATTTAGTCTTAAGTCTGAACATTTTGGCTTAAATCTGAATATTTTGCCTTTAAGTCCGCACATTTAGCCTTAAGTCTGAACATTGAGCGATGCACACTGATTTCTGACTGCCACTCGTGTTTCGACTATCCAAACGACATCGTCTGTTCTTGGTGTAAACTAGAGAGTTGTAGGACTTTGAATTAACTACGCAACGATATACAACTCGCCTCAATCAAAATTTTCATTTGCCCCCATCCGTTTTTAAGCAGTAAAGGTCTGAAAATTAAATTAAAATTAAATATAAAAATACGAAAAGACTTTTCGGTAAATTTGATATGTCAACTTTTGAGGGGATTTAAAGTTAATATAAAAGATCTAATTTATACCGGAACCCATACCGGATAAGAAGCACATAATTGAGTAGTTGATTTGACATGTTTTGAACCCATATTATTATTTTCAATCTTCGATCAAATAATTCACTTCTAGGTTTAGTCAAAGGTCTTTAATAATCTGTCCTTGTAATAAAGGTCGTACCTGTTGGACTGACACTGAACTGAATTTAAATTAATTTAACTTAAATAGTAAAAAAATAACTGTTATGGTGATGATGATGTTCATGAGCAAGATGATGATGATTATGATGATGAGCATGATGGTGATGAGGATGATGATAATAATGATGGCGATGATAATAATGATAATGATGCTGATGCTTTCATTCTGATAATGATGCTGATGACAGGGGCGCACACAGCTCAGGCTTGGGGTGACATATGTCACCCTCAGGTTGGTCGATTTTTTTTTAATATATACATATATAAGAAGTGGGGAGCGCTCGATTGAGGCAGAGTTGGTAGAATGAGGCACGTGGGGCACGATCTGGGCCACTCATTGTGACACGTGGCGAAGCCACGTTCACAGCCGCCATTTGCGTTCACACTACTGTTGGTAGTGGGTTTACTATTTGGACACATGTCGCGCCACAAATGCACGGGGGTTAGATGTGTGGCTCAGATCATGCCTCACTGCTTCATTCTAATTTGGGTGCCTCATTTGAGCGCTCCTCTATAATAAGTTACAAACATATAATTATAATAAAATAACAACTCTGTTATCGCTTGAGCCTTACGCAAATACGCAATTTGATTTGCCGACCGTGACTTGCGACTTCGGAATCGCAAATACGCAACTCTGTTATCAGTATCACGCGCAGCGTCCTCAATCCTCCGAAATCAGGTGAACTTCATGACCCTTCTAGTCTAGTAAATTATTGAAATTAGGGCTTTTTATGGTTTTGAAGGTTGCTTTTGCAATTAGGGTTTCATTGCGAAAAATTGATCGTTGCGTGTGTACCTAATGCTGATTGAGGGCTTTTACAAGTTGTTTTGATGATGACCCATCTGCCATCTCTTTGAATTAATTTTGTTTTGCTAATCAATAATCATAGCACATAGTGACACAGGGCCAGCACATGCCGGCATCACGGCTTGTCCAATGCATTTAGGCATTAGCTGCTAAGCTGCTGAATTTGAATGTTATTCTTGTGTGTTTGGTTGTTGAATTTGAAGGTTAAGAATGGATTAATTTTAACTTGATTCTAATATTTGATTTTTAGATGAAAACGTCAACCATTGATTCATTCTTCAAAAGAAAATCGACTGAAACTTCAGAGCAAGACAGTCATTTACAGAGTGAGGAACATAGTGCTCCAAAAGTGCAAAGGCTTGAAATTACTGATGAATTCGATATCAACAAATTAGAACGCGACCCAGGTTTACGTCCACAAATATGGAAGTATACCATTGGTAAGCGCGACGAGATTCGAAGAGCTTATATTAGATTTGGTAATCAGCCTATACTTGACAAGTATCCAAAATCAGATAAACAATCTCGTAGCTTTCAGTCTTCTTGGTATACCCATTTTGCATCGTGGTTAGAATACTCTAAGGAAGCAGATGCTATATTTTGTCTGCCATGTTTTTTATTCCAAAAAGATGATGGACCATCAGGATCTAATGCTATCACCATCGATGGGTTTCGGACATGGAATAAGGTAGGAGGGAAAAAATGTTCACTTATGGCCAGTGTTCAAGAAAACGCTAGGCGGGAATCGGGCGGACGGATCCCGAAAAGATTAATCGGGGCCTAGGCGGGGATTAATCGGTTTCGAATTTTTTAATATTTTTAAATATATATACAAAAATATATTATATAGTGTTGTATTAATATTACTTTAATCTGAAATTAATATTTGAAAGGATAGTTTAATATAATAGTTTCAAATATGAGTGATTTGGGCTAGTGAATATTTAGACAGTAAAATACGAATTTACTATTCATCATCTCTTTTCTAAAAACCCTAGGAGCTGCAAACGCCATTGAATCTGGGCAAACTTCTCTGAAACATACATATACCGCAAACGCCATTGAATCTGGGAAGTGAAGCTATCCTCTTCAAACATACATGTTATTCGACGATTTGGAGAGAACAAAAACAGAAATCCACGGCTAACTTTTCCGGCGCCGATTAATTGGAAAAACGGAACGGGTACTAGAACACTGCTTATGGAACACGTTGGAAAAGATCACAATTCTCCTCTTCATAAAGCTCTGATGAGTTGGTCAGGTCTCTTGAATCAACCAGCTCATATTCCAAATAGATTTGGCAATTTCAAAACACAAGAAATACTAGATAATAGACTTCGCTTGAAAACGTCTATTGAAGTTGCTAGATGTCTAGCGTACCAGTCTTGTGCTTTCAGAGGCCATGATGAATCTGACACGTCAACAAATCGTGGTAACTTTATAGAATTGTTGAGGTACTCCGCGTCTTTGAATAGTGATGTAGCAAAGGTTCTAGATAATGCTCCGCGGAATGCATCATATACATCACCAAAAATACAGAAGCAGATATTGCAGGTCTTGGCAATGAAAGTAAAGAAGTATATTCGGGAAGAAATTGATTGTGCAAAGTTTTGTATAATAGTGGATGAAGCTCGTGACGAATCTAAAAGAGAGCAAATGACACTTGTGTTGAGATTCGTTGACAGAGATGGTTGCATACAAGAACGCTTTTTTGGATTGCTTCATGTTCAGGACACTACATCATTGACTTTTAAAAATGGTATTTTCTCTATGCTCTCTCGTTGTAATCTTGATATTCAGTCTATCCGAGGGCAAGGTTATGATGGTGCTAGTAATATGCGTGGAGAATGGAACGGTTTGCAAGCTTTAGTTTCACACGAGTGTCCATATGCTTATTATGTCCATTGCTTAGCTCATCGTTTACAGCTATCCTTAGTTGCTGCTTCAAAAGAAGTTTATCATGTTAAACACTTTTTTAAGAAGCTCAATTTTATTGTCAACATCGTCAGTGCATCGTGTAAGCGCAACGACCAATTAAGAGATGCTCATGCATCAAATATGGCTTATTTGCTTGGTATTGGTGACCTTGAAAGTGGAAAAGGTCTTAATCAGTTAGGTTCTTTGCAAAGAGTCGGTGATACTCGTTGGACTTCTCACTTTAAATCAATTTCCAGTTTGATCAAGATGTTTAGTGCAACATGTGAGGTTTTATTACTTATAAAATCTGATGGATAAACTCATAGTCAGCGTGGTGAAGTGACGCGCGTCGTCTGACGCGTCAAATTTATTAATTTATATTTCTCCTGCTAATAGCTAGTAAAGCGGCAAACGGGGTCGAACCCTAGAGAGCTGGTTTGTTGAAGTTGTTAATGAAAACAACAAAGGGGTTTTTTTGTGAGCGAATATTGTAAAGGCACAAAGAAAAGAACAACGAGAATTCAATCAGAGAAGATATTCAGCTTAGGGTTTCTATTGTGACATGTTTATCATTGATTGCTAATAATCGAATTTCAAGTTTCTAAGTGTGGTTACTCCGTTTCAGGTTATAACCCAAAGTATTTCGTTTCAGGCAATACACCACAATCTAATCCGGGAAAGGTATTATACTTCTAGTTCTCTCCTAAACCTAATAATCCGGGTAAGGTAATATTAAACTTAGGTGCTACTACCTATTTTTACGGGTAAGTCTCAAACAAGCATTAACGATAGGGGCTGAATTGTTTGGCTAAGCTTTACCATGTCAAGTATCCACTTAGCTTCACAATTCAGGCCTTGAAATTAAGCACAACAAGCAGAGAAACAAGAAATTGCATTAAGAATAAAGTCTCAAAACATAAGTCACAATATGCGAAACCCTAAACTGAATTAGGAATTTAGCTACACATGATGGAAATAAAACACATAAATGAAAGTAGAAAATTCTTCTCTCTCGTCGAATGCTTGCGTCTTCTCCAGAGTCGTCTTCTGAATGGTAGAATATGAGATGATATCCTTGAAACCCTAACCCAAAACCTTAATATATAGCAAAGCTGTGTTACCAAATCTGGTTTTGGGTTGAATTATCAAATTGGGTTTCTAAATCTGTTTTTGGGCTTGATTTCCAAGTTTCAGGCTTGCTGACGTCATCAAAACACGTGCTGACAGTAGCGACCGCGTTTCGCCTTAACATTACGGCCGCGTTTCCTTTAGACATTAGCGTCGAGCTAATGTCTCTACGAAACGCGGTACCCACTGAGTCCCGACTTCAGCTCTTGATTTGACCATCTAAACGACCTCGGATGATCTCGGTGTGAACTAGAGAGTTGTAGAAAATTGAGTTATCTACGCAACGGTATGTGGCTCGTATTTTTCTGATCAGCGATTCATTCCCAGCACTCCGTGGAGCGTCCAAAGGTCTGATCTGCCATTGTGATGCGTTTGGCATGAAAAGCCATCTTTTATGCGCGTTTCCTCCTAGAGCTTCCGAAACACCTGGAATGCAAAACCATACTAAAAAGTAATTGTTCGCATATAAAAGTGTCGAAATAAATAGGATTAGTTGATTCGACGAGTCGTATAAATACGACTCATCAAACCACCCCACACTTAAACTTGTTCGTCCCGAACAAGAACTAAGTCATAGAAGGAAAACAAGTATAACACCACAATTTCTTCGACGCCCTGTATAGATGCTACATGAATATGAGTTGCTAGTTTAGATTTCGCTTTTCCATGCATAACTCAATCGCTACTAAAATCATTATGCTCAATGCAGAATTAACTTGATACATGTTACCTTTGAGCCGAAATTCAAACCAATTCGGATGAATGGGAGATAGTCCTCTTTAGACCCATGATCTGCATTCGCTGTCCCGAACTCTAGATATATGGTTATACTTCATTGGTTTTTCTTGCACGTGATTCATTCGAGCTTCAAGGTTTCCTGAGTTTTTCTTTTCCTTTTTATTGGACAGCTTTTGTAGTGACTTTCTTTGGCCTTTGGCTCTTGATGTATGAATGATGTACTTCACTTTTTTTATGAAACTTCACAACGTGGCTGATTTTTCTTGAGCTTTGCTCCTTTATTGTGAGTTGCTAGTCCTTTCTTTTTTTTTCTTTTTGAAGGAGGTCCAATCATCGTCCGCAAACATATGGAAATACCTCCCCGCTCTTTCTCATCCTCGACCTTTTTGACGCAAGTCAAGATGAGGGTCGCTCACCTATTCCTGGTTACTTCGGACTAGAGATAGGACGGTCTGTTTTCCCGTCCCACCTACCTACATAAACGCTGCAGTGGCGGAGCAAACTCTGAACCAATAAGTCTCGAAGTGCTAGACTCCATAAAATCCACATAACCATATAACTCGAAATTCGGTCCTTTGAATGTTTCGTCAAGTCTCTCTAGGACACTTCTATCAACTCCACATCCCTATTTATCTCGACTCAGAAGAACACATAGTGGGTTAAGTTCACATGTATAAGCGCAATTCAAATTTTACGAGAGAAACACATATAATCAGCATCGTCTGTTTCACATCATCAAAATCCAATACTGCATATCCAGGAAATAGAGATAAATTACATACTTTCAATTTTTTTATATAAAGAAAACGTGCTGACACTATGCAAGTGCAAGAAAAATAAACATGCTGACACAACTGACTGACTCTCCCACCCCACACTTTAGAACTAAGCCGTGTCCTCACGGTACGACTTAAATTCAAAGACACAAACAATGCAAGACACACAAACGTAGGGAAAAACAAATAGAGAATAAAAGTGAACAGGCACTCCCCTCGTTTTGTCGCGTGATGGTGAGAATTTTGGTCAAACGAATCGGTCAACGCTGGTCAATGGTCCACCGCGTCAGATAGAGACGTTTACTTAATGTTAACACCAAACGCGGCCTGCTAATGTTGAGGGCTGACGCGGTCTGCACTGAGTTGCGCATGTTTCCTGCATGAAAAACATCTCTTTTCCCAAAAGACACTGTAAAAACATGACTCAAGACTGAAACAAACATAAAAAAACGAGAAAAACAAAAATTTTGCCGGGCTGCCTCCATGCGAGCGCCTTTGTTTTACGTCGTTGGCTCGACGTTACCTCTTTAGGGATCATAAGTTAGGATCCCATGGACGTGTGAGGTCAAATTTCTCTACTCCTTTGTGGTGCTCATAGCTCTCATCGAGTGGTGCTCTCATGTCTGTCCATCCTGGTTTCCATCCACATGTGTCATGTCTCGATAGCTCGAATGAAACTACTGTAGAGACATGCTTGCAAGACCTAGCGTGTTTTTTCTTTTTATGATGCTTCCAACTCACGAATGTGTTTTTGAATGATAGTTTGTGGTTGGTGATCCAGTTTCTAGTCTTGCACAATGGGATGCTAGCAGCCACATTATAAAGTGAACCAGACGCCTTTTCTTGTAATTTTCTAGGTTCACCATCCTGCAAATACAACACAAGGGGCATATGAGTCATATGAAATTCCATATTAAATTCAGCGCTTACCTCAGAATTTTTAGTAATCAAGTCTGTGCATAGGTAAGGAGTGGAGTTCTCTTCGCTAGAACATATTTCCTCCTCGTATGTGGCTGGCACTATTCGGCTGAATTCATTCACATCATCTTCTTCTTCTTCTTCTTCTGGCTCTTTAGGACCATCTTGGATGATGTTATCCTGCACAAGAAGTGGAAGAGGTGTATCAAAATTTTGCATAATTTGAGGTGGTTCAGAGATTACCGCAGACATGATTATTTCTTTCTCCGTGTGCAACTCTCTAGTAGTGGTGGAATTATCCTCTTCATCTGAAGCTTGAGTCTCTGTTGCGGGTAAGGTCGTGATGGAGGTGTTGCATGTGATGTCGGGCACGATCTGCACTGAATCAGCTTCTACTGTCTGTGCCTTATCATCCGTTTTGTGCATCTGACCCCGTCTCGATCTCTGTGCCATATCATCTATCAGGTCCCATATATCATAAATGTCTAAATTCATTAATGAACCTCCTGCTGCAGCATCAAGCATAGAACACTCTAGTGGAATCATCCCATCAAGAAAGCTCTCAAGAAGAAATAAATCTGTTAATCCATGGTGTGGACAGCTTCCCTGAAGGTCATCGAAGCGCAAATAGTACTCATATAATGTTTCGCCCTGGAATTGCTCAATAGTAGAAATTTTCTCGCGAATTTCAAATCGAAAGGATGGCGAAGAAAACTTCTTAAGAAATCGGGCTCGTAGATCCACATAATTACTTTCACAATCTGCAGATGATGAGTAATACCAAGATCTTGCGGAGTCAGTTAAAGAAAAGAAAAATATTTTTAACTTAAACCTCTCTAATGACTCTTCTTTAGACTTTATGCAGCAGCAGACGGAGTGAAACGTTTTTACATGTGTCACGGGGTCTTCTCCGATGGCACCTCCAAATTTGGGGAGACGCCGAATCATCCAAAACTTAACCTCGCTGCCATCGTATTCATCTTCCTCATCCTCATCGTCCTCATTGAAGTTATCACCAACCACACTACCTGCACGAGAAATTATGCAGCAAATAGCCAAGCAAACGAAAAATAAAAATAAAAAAGAACAAAAAGAAACCACTTCACCGAAGCGCAGCTCCCCGGCAACGGCGCCAAAATTTGACGCGCGTCGTCTGACGCGTCAAATTTATTAATTTATATTTCTCCTGCTATTAGCTAGTAAAGTGGCAAGTGGGGTCGAACCCTAGAGAGCTGGTTTGTGGAAGCTGTTACTGAAAACAATAAGGGGGTTTTTTGTGAGCGAATATTGTAAAGGCACAAAGAAAAGAACAACGAGAATTTAATCAGAGAAGATATTCAGCTTAGGGTTTCTATTGTGACATGTTTATCATTGACTGCTAATAATCAAATTTCAAGTTTTTAAGTGTGGTTACTCCGTTTCAGGTTATAACCCAAAGTATTCCGTTTCAGGCAATACACCACAATCTAATCCGGGAAAGGTATTAGACTTCTAGTTCTCTCCTAAACCTTATAATCCGGGTAAGATAATATTAAACTTAGGTGCTACTACCTATTTTTACGGGTAAGTCTCAAACAAGCATTAACGATAGGGGCTGACTTGTTTGGCTAAGCTTTACCATGTCAAGTATCCACTTAGCTTCACAATTCAGTCCTTGAAATTAACCACAAGAAGCAGAGAAACAAGAATTTGCATTAAGAATAAAGTATCAAAACATAAGTCACAATATGCGAAACCCTAAACTGAATTTGGAATTTAGCTACACATGATGGAAATAAAACACATAATGAAAGTTGAAAATTCTTCTCTCTCGTCGAATGCTTGCGTCTTCTCCAGAGCCGTCTTCTGAATGGTAGAATATGAGATGATATCCTTGAAACCCTAATCCAAAACCTTAATATATAGCAAAGCTGTGTTACCAAATCTGGTTTTGGGTTGAATTATCAAATTGGGTTTCTAAATCCGTTTTTGGGCTTGATTTTCAAGTTTCGGGCTTGCTTACGTCATCAAAACGCGTGCTGACAGTAGCGACAGCGTTTCGCCTTAACGATGCGGCCGCATTTCCTTTAGACATTAGCGTCGAGCTAGTGTCTCTACGAAACGCGGTACCCACTGAGTCCCGACTTCAGCTCTTGATTTGTTCATCTAAACGACCTCGGATGCTCTCGGTGTGAACTAAAGAGTTGTAGAGAATTGAGTTATCTACGCAACGGTATGTGGCTCGTATTTTTCTGATCAGCGGTTCATTCCCAGCACTCCGTCGAGCGTCCAAAGGTCTGATCTGCCATTGTGATGCTTTTGGCATGAAAAGCCATCTTTTATGCGTGTTTTCTCCTAGAGCTTCCGAAACACCTGGAATGCAAAACCATACTAAAAATTAATTGTTCGCATATAAAAGTATCGAAATAAATAGGATAGTTGATTCGATGAGTCGTATAATTATTGGTACATTCTTCGACATTTGGAGCACAAGCCTCATCGGGCACCTTTACATAGCACCTCCACAGGAAAGAGGAAAGCATCCACGACTGATGAAGGAAGCATCCATGCGCAAGGCGGGACGATGAAGATGGAAATGAAGAAGAAAATCTCACAAAATTGTGAGAAAACTGATAGCCCCAAGACTCGAATCCGGAGTATAAGGAATCCTGTCAGACTTCATAAACAACAGGCCACCACTCTGTTTACATAGTTAGAGTGATTTTAATAGCACTAATATTGATATATGGTTCAATAGATTTCAATATAAGAATTCATTCATTAAATTTTTGATAAAAATTAATAGTGCATATGTAATAGAATTAATTCTCTTTTCCTTATTGTGTAAGAGTATTATTTTTTCCGCCTCGACGTGAACATATTGTTTCTTTGCAGTGGATGTGTGTTGTTCACCACATGTGATGTATTTTTTGGGTTATCAGCTCCTTCCATAGAGGCATGGAGATGCATATATGTTCGCGCATTTTCAAGTTGTATGACATGCGATTCAATAAATTATTGAAGTATCAAATATGAATTGGTATTTTGCGTAGTCTGTATTTTATTTTAGTTTTCTAAAAGGCGTAGTCTGTATTTGAAGAGAGTAGATATTCACTTATACATGATAAAGATATGCACAAGATGTGTATGTGTAGTCCGATAAGTTAAGGATATAAGCACACGATCAAATAAATTTATTTATGAATTAATTCAACTCGTTAGTGGAATATAATCATGAATTGTTTACTTGGTATGCGCTTCAAGCTTTTGACTTGAGACACGGGGCCTGAAGTTCAAAGCTACTTCTAGTGGGTGGCTTCTTAAAATGGGTCACAAGATTCATATCTTGATTGGCATGATGTCATTTGTGGATGTAGCACACAATGGACCCTTTGTGCTACTTGCTAAATGTAGTTTTTTTTCAATATGGTTAAGTTTTTTAGCTCTGATTAGACAATATGAAAGAGCCAGTAAGTAGATTGCAAATGAGGAGGAACACATGCCAACTTTGATTTCATTCACGTGTTTGATCCACCTTACAGCGATGCTTACTTGGATCAGGAATCATATAATGTGCTACTGCTCTTTAGAGGGGAGCACTCGGTTAAGGCAGGGTTGGTAGAATGAGGCACGTGAGGCACGATCTCGGCCATTTCGGCCTTCCATTGTGACACGTGGCGAAGCCACGTTCACAGCCGCCATTTTTGCGTTCACACTATGAGTTAGTGGGTTTTACTATTTGGACACGTGGCGCGCTCACAATGCACGGGGGGTTAGATGTGTGGTTGAGATCGTGCCTCACTTGCCTCATTCTAATTTGCTTGCCTCATTTGATCGCTTCTCGCTCTTTATATCTATAATCTTATTCAAGGGGAGCGTTCGGTTGAGAACCCTTAAAAATTCGAGAATTTGAGAATTGAAATCTCACCATTAGATCATGATGCATCTCTGAATCTGCATGAGACACATGTCCAAAAAGCAAAGTAAAAAAAATGTGACTTTGACTTTGTATTAAATGCATATTGGAACAATGCACATGGGATACGTGTCACCACCAAAATGACTTGAAGATACATTTTGGAAGGTTAAGATTTGGATCTCAAGTTCTCGAAAAAATAAAAGATTCTCATTTCAACGATCCTCCTTATTCAAGTCTTTTATAGAGCGTTTGAAAACACTTAAAACATCTTAATTTCGAAGTAGTTGAAGTTTGCTATTTAATTGTATCCAATACAATTATAGCTTAACTTTCATCTTCAAAAAAAAAGAATTAAATACAATTTAATACAATTAATTAACTCGACACTCTCAGGTAGGCGTCGGCAAAGGGTCGGATCGAGTAGGGCTTTAGGTGAACCCTAGCCCTAGCCCTAGCCCTAGCCCTTGCACATTAGGGTCAGATCGGGCCGAGCCATGAGAAAATTCATCGGCCCTAAAGTCGTTATCGGTCCTTCATTTCATAGGGCTTTTCGGGCTAGGGTCGGGCTCGGGCTAATTTCGGCCCTAAATGGATGACTTATTAATCGACAAATAACTCTTTAAACGCAAATAATACTAGTTTGGACGTGTGAGGTTTGATGGATGTGAAAAAATACATTATTTTATATCAAGAACGTCCTTAAATCAATGAATATGTAATTTTAACTCGGGCTCGTATTTCGGACCGAGCCTAATAATCGTAACCCTAACCCGACCCTAAGCCCATCGGGTCGGGCCATATTAGGGCTTAACTGGGGGTTGTCTAATATATTTTAACTGGGGGTTGCTGAGGCCTGAGGCCTACTCTCAGGGCCGATTTCATCAGAAACATGGCAGTAAAACTTTGAGTAAGATTTTCATCAAAAAAAAAAACTTTGAGTAAGATAATTTGCAAAACAAACTACCGAGTTAAGGCAAAAGGAAAAATTATTCCACATTTGAAACACTGGATGTTAGACAACCCCCAGTTAAAATATATAATATAAACCAGAATTTACCTGTTGAGGTTGTTTACAAGGATTTGATAAAGAATCACAACAACTTCAGGAGGACAGGTTACACACATATCACAAAATATCTAACTACATCTTCCTACTATCATGTATATTTCCCCCCACGTTAACAAAAGAATTAGTATTCGAGAGACGATTTGAAAATCGAACATGTAAGGCCAGCATCAGAATATGAGACCAGCTTCCATGTCTCACTCTTCTACATTCTCTCGACTTTCAGCTGCAAATCACCGGACAAAGATCTAATCAAACAATTGCGTGATCCCACAAAATTGAACATGAATGGGCACTTACCGGTGCAGTTGTTGTCCTCCGGATGATTCTCCATACACTTTAACAGATATTTGAATGTCTCGACGTCACAAGGAAGCGTAAGTGCGCCATGATGATCAAACCCAAACTCCTCCTCAGCTTTTTCCAACAAAACTTTGAACAAATGATGACTAAGGTAACTAGTGGGAACAATAAACCTCCGAAGCTCTGGGCCAACATAAACAGCCAAATAGCCTTTGGGCACATCCTGAGGCGGCTCGGGGCTCTGGCAGGTTTCCTCATCCGAATCACATGTCCAATCTGCGTCCTTCAGTCTCCTGTTAACCGCAGGTGGTATCCCTCGAGGGCTGTCGGGTTTCTGAGTTAGCGTTACTGATTGCCATTTCTGCAGAAACTCCTTTAACCTCACAATTTGACGGATCCCTGTCACCTTCGCACCACCACCATTTTCATCCATTCTGCTTCTGTCCTTGTTTTTTACAGCGCTGAATTGATAATCTTCTTCCCTGACTTCACACCAACCTGTCTCATCAGATGTTCTATACTGTAAAATGCAACAAACAACAGCATTCTACCAAATACGCAATTAGAGGTTTAGCAGTTCAGAAGAGAAACAACAATTTAGCAGTTTATTTCCTTTTTCGATTTTATCAGCTTATTTGTAGAACTTTTTTTTTCTTTTTCAATTTTTCATTCAATCAAAAACCCTAATTTCTTAATTTTCTGGCAGATTACAGAGGTTAACCGTTTGAGTTGTTTGCTTGAAAACTCGAACATCCCACTAACCAACGCTTGTTATTCCTTTTGAAACTAAACATCCTCATTTTTCACAAATTCAAAAATTCATCAAAATCACTGCAACAAGGCCATAACACATTCTTAATGCAAAAACATACAATAACAGCAAGATTCTCATAAACGAAACTGTGTCAAAATATCAAACCCAAAAAATCAATGAAACTGGTTAAAGATGGAAACATTTCCACTCCTGGAGAATGAAAAAAAATGGGGTTGGAAGAGAATACCTGGAAATCAGAAGAGACATAAATCAGCGGAGGAATCAAAGGAGGGACGGCATCTGACGGTGAACAGAGCGATCGAGCTCTGCGGGCGGGCGGGGAAAGAGGAACAAAGATAATGGGGGTGGAGAAAGTGGGAGAGGTTCCGTTCGATAATGTTTCAGGAAGAAGGTCAGGAGATTGTGATTTATACGGCCATTGCTGATCGCTGAAAATTCGTTCTTCCCGGAGGTGGCACGAGAGAAGGTATCGGTGGGGTGCTTTGTGTATTAACTGGTTACTTTTGTGACTTTTCTGAAAACGTTGTAAATAGCTAAATATTAAAAACCGGACAGGCTACTGAACCGTCAATTCTCCGGTTCACGAGTCATTGGTTTTTAGTTCTTATCTAATGTATTATTAATTACTTGATAAATTTTTCATACATGTTTTTTATTATTCAGTGAAAATTAATTAAGCAAGATAAAGATGGCCCTTCCATGCATGTTTGTATATACTAATAGGATTAGGATCAGGTGCAAAATTCATATTCTTGTAAAAAAATACAAAATTATCACATCCTTTGATTTTGTAATTTCGATGGATGAGATTAAGTGAAAATAAATAAATATAAATTCAAATTGATATTAGATCAGGGGTAAATATGGAATATAACATCCTTACTCTCTCTCTCCTCCTCTCGATTAAAAAATTCAGATCTATGGATGTAAAACAGTCGGAGCTTTTGCAGTTTGAGATCTAAATTCAGATCTAAATTCAAAGCCTTTACTGCTATTGGAAACTCAAAGCTTGGCGAATTGACCGATCGGAGCTTTTGCGGACTGGTAAAACAGTCGATTGAAGCTGGAATAGAGCGGCTAAAAAGCGACAAATTTGTGGATGAATTGGAACTCGAGATGAAGGGGGAAATGGATGAATCAGGGATTCGTGTGAACGTGAAGGGGCCAGATCTGGCCGATTTGTGAGTGAATTTAGAGGAGGGGGTTCGGATTGTGGAAAAACATGGACGAATTCTTAACGAATTATAGTCCAATTTTGACGAATTATGTCATAGTTCGTTAAAAGTGGACTATAATTCGTCAAGAATTACGACTTATTGTAGTACAGTTCGACGAACAATGCTATAATTCGTCAAATGTAAACTAAAAGTCGTCCAGAATTTGGCAGTATCATTGTATAATTAGTCATGACATTTTATAATTCGTCACAATTATTATATAGTTCGTCGTGACCATTTTCGAATTATTCTTCTCGAAAACGATCGATTGCATTTTGGGTTGAGTTCCATTGATGTCGAAGATGATCCAGAGTGTGAACAATTGAGTTCGACGAAGTTTTACTCCTTCAATTTGATCGATTAATGCTGAAAAAATCGGACCTTTTCTGGAGGTTAGGGTTTCACGGGGTAGATGATGATGAATAGTAATGAACAGTAATGAGAGAGAAAAGAAAGGAAAAAACATGTCTATTTTACCCTTAATGAACTTATTAATTGAGATTGAAATAAATTAATTGTATTTATCCCTAATTAATTGAGACCCTTGGATTTACCTGATCAAATGTCTCAATTACTTTGTATTTTGTACAGTATTTGGGCTTTGCACCAGATCTGGCCTCTATATTAATATAAATAAGAATGCGGTTTCGGTATAATATTGAATTTTTTTTGTATTAACTTTTCAAAAGTCGACACGTGTCAAATTTGTCGAAATTTCGCAATTGAACTCGGAGGTATCCGATAAAATTGAACTGAAATTAATATTTATTTCAAGCAGCAAATATTATTTTCTTCCCATTTTGTGGGAAGACTTTATTTATTTTTTTCTTATTTAGAGAACAAGATTATGAATGATTTAATGAATGAAATAAACATGAATATGTAATTGTTAACCAATAAGTGATCGAGAGCTGTCGGATGATGATCTTCAAGTTGAATTTCTTCAGCTTTCTTAATTAATTATCTTCATAATAGTCCCTGCTGGTATATGGGCTGAAAGCTTCCCCTAACCAGCTGTTTTTCCTCCATGCTTTCCACCCCATTTCCTCGCAGATCTCATCGCTGTGGTTTATACTAAACGTCGAAATGCAATGACGCTTGTAGAATCTCGTGCTCCCTTTCGACACCTCCAGCTCCTTCGCCGTCTGCTCCAGCATTTTCTCCACCCTCGGGAGCTTGAACAAGTCCTTAGCCAGCCGCGACAGCCATATGCACCGTAGCTCAGCTGTGTGCAGGTTCGATACACTCTCCAGGTACCCCACGAACGCCATGTTCGGAATCAGCGGATGGATTGTCCCCCTATGCACCATACCAAACAATTATAATTCTCAATCGATGTGGGATAAATTACAATTAATTTTTGAGACGTTACGAATCCGCCAAATTCACAAGCTTGAACTTTTGAATAACAATAATGAGACTATAGACCTATATGAACTAGCGAAATTCAATAAAATGTACCTGTAGAGAGGCATGACGCCAGTTGGAGGATCAACAAGGCTTCTAAAAGGCTCTTGTAACACATTTTTAATCTTCTTCTTGCCATCATAACCAGTTGCAAGAACCACCACATCAGCTTTTAGTTTAGTTTTGTCATCAAATTCGAGCCCGTCTTCGGTGAACCACCATTTGGACGCCTTCTTGAACTTGATCATCCCCTTATCAGCCTCTTCAAAGAAATTATCCGGCAGGATAGCCATCTGACAAGATGCATAGTCCTCCTCAAATGGGTGTTCAGGTTTCAGTCCATGTTTCTCGTACGGTAACTTCCATGTCAAGTAACTCTCAATGATCTTGGACACTCCTCGCCGCTAAATAAACAAAACAAAAATATTTTAGCCTAGTAAAGTTTGAACATATTTCTGTATATATTATTCGGATTCGTAAGCCTAAGTAAATTACAGCCCCTTATGATCTAAAAGTCCAAATTTATGGGGTCATGGTTATATGATTTAATATAACCACAATGTGGGACATTTTGTCCAAATGACACGGTTTCAACATAAATAACTGAATCAGCATATACCAGAGGAGACATAAGAGGGCACAATACTGAGCGAACTAGCCCCTGGTTGGGTCTTTGGTGGAGGAACTGAGATGTCCTGGTCGAGTAGAACATGAAGAATGGCAAGCCCCAAACCTGGTAATGCGGAACGGTCCAGTGCAGTGTCCTTATCACCATAGTACATGGCTGTCCATCAGGGCCTGAATAAAAATCAGACGACGTCATATATTCATAAGCTGCAGCAAGTCAGAAATAATAAACTACCCAAAGGAGAAATGTCATTTGAAATTCCAATTCAAAGTCATGTCAAACATGTGTAATTTAACAAGAATAGTCAGTCAGTCCAAAAAGAGACCAAATTTCCAGTGAAATTCTCCACACGTGTGGAAGGACATGTTCAAACAAATTAAAATGGAAATGTTTTAATTTCCATATTTGGGACGTATTAAAATGGTTTTTTTTTTTGGACTTGGTCCCATATATATCAGATTGTATTTGTCAGATTTATGTACGTACCTTGGTTAGCTTCAGCGCATTCGACAGCCAAGTCAATAGCCGATTTCTTGTACCCAACGACGACAACTTTCTTCCCTTTCAGCAGTTTTATTGAGGCCTCCTGGTCTAGCTTGCTGTAATCGAGTGAGTGCAGGACTTGTCCATGAAACACCTCTTGGCCTTTGTTGACTGCAAATTCTGGCATTTTTGGAATGTCGCCATATTTTCCGATGCACATCACTACAAACTCGAATTCGTAACGCTGCAGAAACCAAAATCAGATGAGTTTTTTTCCGTAACAATCAAACACCTTTTTTTTATTAATCAATCGAACACATGGTAAATATGTTTTTTTTTCATGCAAAGAGGGAGATGAAAAAGGACTAATAAAATTAAATTCGCAAAAAGACTATTTTAACCTCGACGATAGGCGAATCACCGGTTTGAACTGCCACCTCCCAAATGGGCTTATCGGTCAAAAGCCGGCCATACTCACCCTTCTTCTCTCCCTCCTTAAAAAGGCTCCCCAAGAAGTTGAGCTCCACCACCTTCGAATCGAACCTCACAAACTTCATCACATCGAAGTGATTAGCGTAAGATTCCAGGTATTCCAGAATCTCAACATTTGATGGGAAGCTTTGGTTGTCCCTGTCGGGCCATGGGAAGTCGGAGAACTCGTAATCAGTGCGAGGGGACTGGAGTTTGGTGGAGCGGTAAGCACACGTTCTCCAAACCCCTCCGATCGAGGAAGAAGCCTCGAAAACTACTGGACTGTGGATGGAGAGTTGTTTAGCTGCTGCTATACCGCTAATCCCAGCTCCTATTATTGCGATTCTCAAAGGTGAATTGACATGTTGGTGATCAAAGGCCATCTCTGCTTATTGAAAATATTGAAGTACAATTCTGAATACTTGTAAGGGTTTGAGGATCAGGAGAAATGTTGAGGGGCTATTTATAGAGAGGTGCTCTCCTGCATGGAACACTTAAATTGCGTATGTAGTTGTGTAAATTATAATTTAAAAATTGTGGATTATTTTAGAGAAATAATTTATAAATAAATAGTGGTAAATTCATGAGAAATTGGAGGGTTGTCAACAAGAAATTGCCGTGTTTTACAGGCTGAGATTATATAAAATATGTCAAATGTTTTCATTAATGAATACTGTTTAGAATAAAAATTGTTATAATTCAGTGGCATCCCCCAAGAACAAAATAATTTCACATATATCCAAAACAAAATAAAATAAAATCTATTTAATTATTATTGTTCCAGGGGCAAAAAAAATATTGCTAGTGGATTATTGTCTTGAATGTTTTTGTGCAAATGTTTTTCTTAAATTTGTCAATATTTAGCTGAGTGTTGCTGCGGTTTATTACCCCAATAATATTTGATTTGATTGGGTCTGGGTGTAAAATTTTGCACCAAGTAGTTTAGATCTAGCTTTTCGGAAGTGTAGCACAGAGGACTTGTGAGGGAACATATTTTAAAGACTATTCAATATATTATAAAATGCATGTAACTCAACTTTATAGAATGCCAAATTATCTGATTTAATTATATTTGATAAAATATTTAAAAATTGATATAAATTTAAAATTAAACTAGAATTTTGGACTTACTTGGATGACATATTTTGCACTCAAAAAAAAAAAATACTTCACTCCTAATTTTTCACTATAATTGAACTGTTGAAACAAAATTCACTCAAAATTTTCACTTAAAAAATGAAGTGTAGCGTGAAGTGCTGAATCAACAACATCATGTTAGACATCAACTAATGTTTAAAAATGGACATAAAACTAATTTATCCACAACAACAGCGGGTGGTAGAGAGGTGCTGGACTGCTGGTTCATCACTTTACGCTTCACATACTCTCAGCACTAGCGATTTTTTCAAGAATCCCTCTTTTTTCAAGAACTTTGAGAGACCCCCTTCATTATGCAGTTTCGTCTTCGTTATGCAGTTTTGAAAATGCATCAGTTTTTGCCTAAGTGCAGTTTCCGAAAGCTTAAAATGCATCTAGGCAAAATACATGCTCGAAACTGCATAATGAAAGAAAACAAGTTAGTGGGACACGTGTCACCTCCACATTCAAAGATGCAAGTTGATCCAATGGTGAGCTTAAGGATCTCAGGTTCTCGAATTTTTAGGGATTCTCAACCGAGTGTTCCTCTATATATATGTATATTTTTTTTTTCTTCATACAATTATGTTTTGCAATATAAGATATAAAAATGTTACTCGAACAAGCTAATTAGCTTTGTGATCTATCACATTATATATACCGGCCATCTGATAGTATCATGAGACGGCTTCAGTTTGATTTAATAAGCAACCTAAAAAAATCAGAGAGAAAATACTCCCACTCTTGCAAGAATAGTGTATTTTTCCTGGCAATTGCACGTATTATTTTATTTTGTTGGGGTCACTTTGGTGGATCATGCTAATGAATTTATTATTAACAAAACACTGCATAAAATATGATGAAGCCGATAGCAAATAAAAATGTATTCTTTTATACACTGTACTGAATTCATTTAATATTTTAGTTGGGCTAAGCTCTGGCGCAATTCCCTTCTCACTTGTTCAAGAAGTGTAAAATGCATTGGGGCGAATGAGATGGCTCAGTGATGAGCAACTTATCCGGATGCTGAAGAAGTCCGGGTTCGAAATCTCCATCCGCACTTAAAAAAAAAGAACAAATACTAAGGATCATGAGCTTGAGCTCACTATCAAAAAAAAAAAAAAAAAAAAGAAGAAGAAGAAGAAGTGTAAAATGCATTTAATTGTGTTGGTTGAATGCATTTTGACATTTCTTGGACCTAAAAGCACTATAAAGCATTTTTGTCGTCTATTGAAAAATGATGAGCACTTAACGAAAAAAGTGCACTTCGATGCTTTTTTTTATTTTATGAAAGTTTCATGTCAAACAGGCTACAAAACTCTTGCCAAGAAGGGCACAACGTAAAGCTGGTCGACAAGAGAAGCCGACGCTCAATACACATCTCGAAGACCAACATGCCCGGCAAGAGAGTTAAAACTCATCAAAAATAGCAAGAGAAACACCGCCAAACTAGTGGAAATACACCACCAAACAGGTGGGAACACACACGATCAGACTGAAACCAGCCGACCAAGAACAAGCACTATACAAACATCCGAATGAGGTTTTTCAACTGTTCAAACCAAAAACAGCCTCGCCACCGCCAAAACAACCTCCGTCTTCAAATCCGTTCCTACGGCCATTGTCGACTCCAAGAGCGTTCCCACCCCGTATCCATCACCGCAGTTTGCTGCAGCTCCTCCACCACACCACCGTAATAAATCTGAACCGTCGAACCGCCAACCCCCGTACACGGTGGCCAGAGCCACCGTCACTCCTCACACCCACAAACCAACAGATCTGTAGCAAACGACCTCTGCATCGACGAAGGCTTCCGCGGCGATGAGAAAGGAGAGAAATGGTATAGAGAAGAACGGGGGAGGAAAGAAATTGGCAAGGTGGGTTCGGATGGTTCGAGAGAGAGCGAGAGAGTTTCTCTCTCTCTCTCCCCTTCCTACTTCGATTTTTAAGAAGTGCAAAACGAGTTACGCATTTTGTGAACAAAGAAATGCAAGTAAAAGAGCATGTTGCATTTGAGCGCTCCTCTTACTTAGTTTACCCTTGTTTAGTTTAAGCATGTTTTAACATCATATCTGAATGATTGACACAAGATTAAGCAGTAGTTTACTACTTTTATTTGCATTCATGGTCCACATTTGGGTAGATAAAGAGAGCTGAAATGAATTTTTAAATTGGTCAATCCGTGAATTTTTTTTCTTCTCATTTTACACTGAAACAGTATTTTGCACTAATTGCATGTTCGGTATCATACCACGATTTTACTATGTAGTGCTCGTCGTAAATGTGATACAGTACTACTATATTAACCGAACGTGCATTTGGAGGGTTGTTAGGACATATGCACCCATGACTAGACAAATGCTAGGAGAGAACTTCCTCGCCTAGCATTTCTTCCAAACAAAGCACAAAAAAGGTAGGAAGTTCTCTTACACATCCTCAATGAGCATTTGTGAGAGACCTTCCTATTTAAATTTGCGCTTTGTTTGGAGGAAATGCTAGGCGATGAAGTTCTCTCCTAACATATCATTGCTCATGGGTGTCGATGCCCTTATATTGAGCTTAAATTTCATCTTTTTCGGTTATGTTCAGTTTTAGTTCATTTAATTTCATCCCAAGAAAAAAAAAGCAACTAAAAGTTCAAAAACGCATGCATCATATGTAAAATAGAAAGGAGATTCACATAAATATATAGGATCCGTTGTAAAGGACATATTTTTTGTAAAAAATACAAACCAATGATAGTCTTTGATTTGATTATTTGGACGGATGAGATTAAATCTCGTATTAAATTTCGTTTATTATTAATTTCTCAGCAACTAATAAAATATAATTGACGAACTATGTCGTAGCGACAAATTATAATCCAATTTTGACGAAGTTTACATTTTACACACACAACTAACAAAATATACTTTGAGATTCACAAAATACATCAATTTGGGAAAGTAACCAAACGTGGCCAATTTGATTTTGTTATATATCTCCATGCGTGCTCCTGCTTAGTTTGTGCATTATTTTTTGTATATTTAAGTGTGATATTCCCCCCTCAAAAAAAAAACAAAGTGTGATATTCCCAGAAGCTTACTTAACATGCAACGTCCCATGATCTTTGATACACGCAAATCTTTTCACAATATTGAAATTAGTCGCCCAATCTCTTATTTGATCCATCTACTTAATATTACAAGTATCTTTCACTGTAATTGGTAATTTGCATTGCTTATTTCATTCATTTCTATGAAATCATTAATTGTGGGTGGTCTGTTGTTTGAATTCTTATATTTTGAAATACATTTTCCAGTCAATAGAATTGAACAACAATTGTCATGCTGCTAGTAATTTATTGCTTTATATAATTTCTTAGAATTGCAGAAGAATTTAATTGCGTTATTTTCATTTATGACAATTTAAAAGTGTTCTTTGGTCGCCATGTTTACTTATAATTCAATGTATTTGACCATGACATTAAAAAATCAAGGTCAGAGTAACGAGCAAAAAAAAGAGTCAAGAGTAGAATCTTAATTAATGTAAGACTTGAACAATTCCCATGATCAAATTAACCCTTTAAGCAATCGGTTGATTAATAATCAAATGTCCGTCACCAAGAATCATGAAGCTTCTAAGGAAAATTTTTAATTTGTCCGGTGTGCACTATAAATTTTGGGGAAAATGGGAGATAACAAACTTACGATGAAAACCGTCATCGTACGATATCACATCGACTACTTTACGGCAGCGAACGAGAAGGTTGTTAGTTTTATGGCATGTAGTTTGGCAAAACTTAGTGTAATTGTTCAAGCTGTTGTTCAAGACTGGCAGAGACATCTGTCCTGAAACAAGTTGAAGCAGATGTAATGTTTCCTAATTCAGATTAGGAAACACAGTCGACCGTTGGAGATCAATGCGGTTGCATATGGAAGGACAGAAGTTGGAAGTTTCCTATTTCAGATTAGGAAACTTGTTTCAGCCGACGTAGCTCAAGTTAGACACAGCAGCAGTTTCCTAAAACAGATTAGGACGTTGAGGATATGTTGCAAGTCGGTTGAGAGATTGCTTGTGCTTGAAGTCAACTTAGCAAAGAAGATAATCGAAGGTTTCTTAAACGAAGTTGAAGATATTTGAAGGATTATCCACAAGAAGATATGCGCAAGGATTTAGGAAAGATTTCCTAAAAGATTAGGAAATGTTTCCTAAAGATATAGGCGGTTCAGATTAGGAATCCTATTCGATTTAGAGTTTCTACCGCCCTATATAAACAGAGCTGAGGTTCTCAATTCTGCATCGATCATCAAGCTAAACGCAGATACACACTCAGAGAGGAGAGAGATCGATCGGCCTTGAGTTCATTATTCCGATGAACTCGCGGCGGTGCTGTCCAGTTTGTTCCAGGTTGCTGTTCCAGACCGGCGGTTGAACAAGTTGCTTGGAGATATTATTCACGCTGATATTTAAAGAAGGGTTGGAGGAGGTCATCCGTGTTAAGTTCATTATTCTTGTGAACTCTAACACGCTCGGATTCAGTCTGTTCTAGTGCTCGGCAGACTGATCGTAGAACAACTTGACGATACACGCACTGTAGCTGTTACTGCGCATTCGGGAGAAGGCGCTGATTCTCACGGAGAATTATATTGGTGGATACGGAGCGGGAGCGAAGATCTAGGGGGAGACCTAGAGCGCAATTACTAGAGTGTTCGAGGTTCAGGTTGTTTAAGAGGGATTCTATAAACGTAAGATCATGTGCTCGCAATACTCATTATTAGTGAATTGCTATCCACCGGGCTAAGAGACAGCCCCCCAGACGTAGGCTCGTTAACGCCGAACTGGGTAACAACTTTGCGTGTCGTTTATTTTCCGCACTGCATTTATTTCTGCATAAGTTGTTCTAGAAGTTGTTCAGAACTCGACCAGAACAACATCTCAACTACCACGGGAAGATTTCAATTGGTATCAGAGCAAACACTCAACACACTGAGTGAGATCCGAAGGTTGTTGAGATGGATTTAAGAGAAGGGCAAAACATCACGCGACCTCCGTTGTTGGAAGGAAACAAGTATGTATATTGGAGAGTGCGAATGAAGGCTTTCCTAAAGTCACAAGATGAATCAGTTTGGGAAGCTGTTGAAAACGGGTGGACACATCCAGTGACTACCGAAGCTGGCAAAGTCAATCTCCTTGCTAAAGACAAGTGGACCGAGATATAGAAGAATAATGAAGCCGCAAACTCCAAAGCAATGAACGCCATATTCTCAGGAGTTGATGGGAAGAACTTCAAGATCTTATCAACCTGTGAGATTGCGAAGAAGGCTTGGGACATATTGCAAACGGCTCACGAAGGTACGACAAAGGTCAAAATATCCAGAATGGAGATGGTCATGTCAAAGTTCGAAAATCTAAGAATGCAAGAGGACGAGACTATAGCTGACTTCAACACAAGGGTACTTGACATCTCTAATGAATCGTTTGCACTTGGAGAGCCCATGAGCGAAAAGACGCTGGTAAGAAAGGTGCTGAGGTCTCTACCAAAGCGATATGCAATGAAGGCACTCGTAATCAAGGAAACACACGATGTGAGGACCATGAGGCTGGAAGAACTGATGGGATCCCTACAGGCTCATGAGATGGAAATGGATAAAGAGGAACAACACAAGAAAGTCAAGTGTGTTGGTCTGCAATCTGAAGTTACTGATGTTCTAGACAAAGAAGGGGAGATGTCTGAACAACTATATGTTATACTGGCAAGAAACTTCATGAGAAGACTAAACAATGAAGGTTCAGATCCAGGAGAATCATCTAAGGAAGGGAAGTTTCAGAGAAAGTACAAATCTGGAGATTATGGCCAGGACAACAAAGGCAAAGGGATCCAATGCAAAGAATGTGAAGGCTACGGACACATTCAGGCGGAGTGTGTTAACACACGCAAAAAGAAGAATGCATATGCTGGTAACTGGAGTGACAGTGAATCCTATCAGGAAGGTGAGTCCAATAACTTTGTAGCCCTTGCTAGCTGTGTCAATCTGAAAGGAGAACGAAGTAAAGGAGTAGAGTCAAAGTTATCTTCTGAGGATCACACACAGTACTCAAGCTGCAGTGATGATGAAGAAATCACTGAAGAAGATTTTGTTAACAATTACAAGGAGTTGTTCCAACAGTTTTTGATTGAAGTTGAGCGGAACAAAAAGCACCGCAACAACTTGGCAGATCTGAAAGAAGAACAAGGAAAACTATGAGAAGAAGCTGATGTCTTAGTAGCTCAGAAGGTGGAATATCAACAGACAATCACTGACCTTAAAGCCCAGTTGATTGAAATAAAGGATGAACGAGCTGAACTTGTTGCACAGAAGACCGAGCTACTGGAGGTTGTGTCGTCTCTGAAGATTCAGATTGAAACAAGCCAAGGCGAACTTCCAGAAATAATAGATGATCTAAAGAAGAAGAATGATGCTCTACAACGAAGAGAGGCAAACCTTCTTAATATTGTGGATGCTTTGAAATGTGAGATTGAGACAGAAAAACTTGTTCATGCCGAGACACTGGAAGAGCTGAACAACCTGAAGAAGTCTGTCAAGATGCTCAATTCTGGAACTAAAAATCTTGACGATATTCTGGGAGCTCAAAGGACGAGTAGCGGTTACAAAGGGTTAGGGTTCACTGGTGCATCTAGCTCCGAAAAAACAACGTTTGTGAAAGCTAAGCCACGATCACATGTTGTACCAGCTGAGCATCTCCCGCAAAGAAAAGCAACCTGGTATCCCTCAAGAAAGCAAAAATAGAACGATGTACGGAGAAGAGATGGGAAAATCTGCTACTACTGCAACAAAAAGGGACATATCAAACCAAGATGTTACGAGTTTCTTGCTTATCTTAGGAAGTTGAAGCAGAAGCCTGTTCCACAGGTCAGACAAGTTTGGAGAGTAAAACAGAAGGAGGAAGTCTGTCTAGCTGCATATTGTTCGACCAGTCACTTGAAAAGGGGACGATGGTACTTTGATAGTGGATGCTCAGCCCATATGACTGGAGATCCTAACTTCCTAGCCAATAGCAAGTTGTTTAAGGGTCAATCTGTAACATTTGGAAACGGAGTAAAGGGCAAGGTGATCGGAAAGGGGACATTGAAGGTTCAAGGTGTACCACAACTCGAGAGTGTGCTTCTTGTTGATGGATTGGAGGCGAATCTGATCAGGTTTAGTCAGTTGTGTGATGAAGACAATCATATTAAGTTCACCCAAGATACCTGTCAGGTGCTGAACAAGGAAGGAGAATGCATAATGCAAGGTAGCAGATCGTTGAACAACTGTTATATATTGGAGATTGGTCAAACACCACCTGAGACAACCTGGACAGAGACTATATATATGACTGTGAGAGACGATGTGGATGCTCTTCTTGTTCAAGGTAATGATGAAGATGGAGTTGTAGCAGACCCTGAACAACAACCCTCACCAAGTCACGTTATGCAAGAAGCTGTATTAGACAAATCGCCTGAACTAGCGGTTGAGGACGATGTATCAAACAGAGATAGACCAACCTGTCACCTGAAGTTTAGTTTGTTCCATATGGATGTCAATAGTACCTTTCTGAACAAGTTGCTGAGTGAAGAAGTCTATGTAGCGCAACCAAAGGCCTTGAAGATCCCCACCATTCTGACCATGTGTACCAGCTGAAGACAGCTGTATATGGACTCAAGCAGGCGCCCAGAGCATGGTACGAGAGGCTGACGAGGTTCTTAATTGACCATGGCTATGTGCGAGGGGGAGTAGAGACGATGTTCGTCAAACACACAAGGTCAGACTTCAGCTCGAGTAATCAGAAGATGGTGGATCAACTTGTGAAACGAATGAAGAGCGAATTTACGATAAGCAAGAAGCAGAACAACATATCCCTTTCCACTGTTGAAGCAGAATATATCGCCGCTGGATGTTGTTGTACCCAGATGTTGTGGAAGAAGTCGATGCTGAAAGAATACAGGGTAGAACAAGATGTGTTGAAGCTGGGAGCAGACATCTTGACCAAAGCCGTGGACAACCTACAGTTCGAGACACTTCGATCCTCGTTGGGTCTGTGTGTCATTGACAACTAAGTTGTTCCAGTACAAGTTGGTCAGCCGGAGCTTGAACGAGATATGTATTACGGGCTGACGTGGAAGGAAAGTCGAAGTTTTCTAATTCTGCTGCAAAGAAAAGATAATTACTATGGAACAGATCAGTTGCTTCAGAGGTTATTACAGAAGAAGAACGGGTTGCAGTTTAGCATGCTGCTCATGACAAGCTACCTCAAAAGAAGAAGAAAACCACCCAGTATAAGTTGATGAACCAGCAGTTGTACCAGCTAAGCAGATGGATGTTGATCAAGCTGAGGATGGTTCACATGAGGTGAAGTACTTGTTGCACGAAGACAAGCAAGGTTGCAGGGGGAGAAAAGACTGATAGAAAGAGGAAAGCAGTTGTGCTAGGAGTTGTTGTTGAAGGAGTCTGGTTCGTGTCAGAGGAACAAGCCAAGAAGTGGGACGTCATGTAGAGAAGATCTTTTGTCCCTGAAAGGATCTTGGAAGCTGACTAGTACTCAGTCAATGAGATTGTGAGCTTGCTCAAGGAGTTGGATTTATTTCCCTCAGTTACTATGGCGAAGCTATTCGTGGAACAAATCGACCAGAGGTATTTGGATACATTGATAGCGAGGAGTATGGGAAGCTAAGCATAAGAAAGAAGCAGATCACGATCAATTCAGATGTGAACAACAACTACTGTGGAGTAGAAGGTAGAGAAGTGGATCTAGCAAAGCCGAACTGGAACAAGATAGTTGTATTTATCATGACTTAGCATTCGGAGATCAAGATAAGTCAGGACAAGTTAACAGATGCTCCACATGTCCTAGAAGCTGATCATAGGTTCTTCAAGAGGAAACACGTATATGATCTTGAAGGAGAAATACCTGGAAGTCGTAATCGAGTTGTTTTAGAGACTTCCCTGCGAAGTACCAGCACATCTGAAGGAGGAGTTAGTCAGTACCAATAACATGGTACTCCAGTTGGTTGCACAAGATGCTGCCAAAGATGAGGATGCTGAGCTCGTCGCCTAAAGCTCTAAGGTATCTTTCTTGAACGCTACCTTTTATGTTATTGAACCCTCCTTGCTCATTTGTGGCAAAAAGGGGGAGAAGTATTGGAGTTTGAAAGCTCCTTAAAAGATTCAGTTGTGCTAGTTGATAGACATGCTTTTAGAGTTTGAAATCTCCTCAAAGATTCGCTTGGTAGCCAGTAGTTAGTAGCACAGCTTGAGAGTTTGAAACCACCTTCAAAGATTCAACTGTAATAGTGGTACAGGTAGATTACAGGTAGTAGTTTTGCCAAAAATGCCAAGGGGGAGATTGTTAGTTTTATAGCGTGTAGTTTGGCAAAACTTAGTGTAGTTGTTCAAGACTGGCAGAGACATCTGTCCTGAAACAAGTTGAAGCAGGTGGAATGTTTCCTAATTCAGATTAGGAAACACAGTCGACCGTTGGAGATCAAGGCGGTTGCATATGGAAGGACAGAAGTTGGAAGTTTCCGATTTCAGATTAGGAAACTTGTTTCAGCCGACGTAGCACAAGTTAGACACAGCAGCAGTTTCCTAAAAGAGATTAGGACGTTGAGGATATGTTGCAAGTCGGTTGAGAGATTGCTTGTGCTTGAAGTTAACTTAGCAAAGAAGATAATCGAAGGTTTCTTAAACGGAGTTGAAGATATTTGAAGGATTCTCTACAAGAAGATATGCGCAATGATTTAGGAAAGATTTCCTAAAAGATTAGGAAAGGTTTCCTAAAGATATAGGCGGTTCAGATTAGGAATCCTATTCGATTTAGAGTTTCTACCGCCCTATATAAACAAAGCTGAGGTTCTCAATTCTGCATCGATCATCAAGCAAAACGCAGATACACACTCAGAGAGGAGATAGATCGATCGGCCATGAGTTCATTATTCCGGTGAACTCACGGCGGTGCTGTCCAGTTTGTTCCAGGTTACTGTTCCAGACAGGCGGTTGAACAAGTTGCAGAATTCAGCACTGTTGGTTATATTATTCACGCTGATATTTAAAGAAGGGTTGGAGGAGGTCATCCGTGTTAAGTTCATTATTCTTGTGAACTCTAACACGCTCGGATTCAGTCTGTTCTAGTGCTCGGCAGGCTGATCGTAGAACAACTTGACAATACACGCACTGTAGCTGTTACTGCGCATTCGGGAGAAGGCGCTGATTCTCACGGAGAATCATATTGGTGGATACGGAGCGGGAGCCAAGATCTAGGGGGAGACCTAGAGCGCAATTGCTAGAGTGTTCGAGGCTCAGGTTATTTAAGAGGGATTCTGTAAACTTAAGATCATGTACTCGCAATACTCATTATTAGTGAATTGCTATCCACCGGGCTAAGAGACAGCCCCCAGACGTAGGCTCGTTAACGCCGAACTGTGTAACAACTTTGCGTGTCGTTTATTTTCCGCACTGCATTTATTTCTGCATAAGTTGTTCTGAACTCGACCAAAACAACATCTCAACTACCACGGGAAGATTTCAAAGGTAATTGTACGATAACAACATGTTAACGTACAATTCACGTATTACTTGAAGTTCGTATACATTTTACTAGAAAACGTTGAAGTCCTTAGGAAATTTTCATTTCACTGCTCAACTCCCCTTCGCATTCATAGTCGTGAACAACACTACTGCCCCAGAGATTTGTGCAACCGATGCTTACTAGTAATTTCACGGACGAGTAATCCGTTCCTTACCAGTCGTCGACATACCGGACATGTAATTTCACGGTTTCGATAGATCTAGGGTTCTGAATTCTTTGTATTTGATTTTCTTTTCGAGATTTTAGGGTTTACGCATGCGACACATTCATGTTTATTTTGGACTGCTACTCTTAATTTTGATTTCATTACATTCTGTTCCGAAGTCTGTCTTCTCCTTTTTCTTTTGACTCGTCTGGCACCTTGTTAATGTTTTTTGGTAAAGTAACCTGATTGAGAGTTTCTCTACCCCCTTTTCAAACTCAAATATCCAAAATACACCGTCTGAAACTCAAATATCTAGAATACCCTATTTTAGTTAATACCGTTTCCCCAGGAACTGGTATCATTCATTTTTTACATTTCTGGTACAAGAGGAATCGGAAAATTCGATTTTCACATTCCCGGTTTCCCCAGGAACCGGGATTATAAAAAAAAGTACATGTGTCACATTTGAACGGATATCGGTTGGTCCACGTAGGCCAAACATAGCCACATAAGCAATTTTTATTCTTATTGGTTCCTGCGAAACTGGGATTATAAAAAATCAAATTTTCCGGTTCCTCATGTACCGGGATTGTAATAAATGCATGATACAGGAACCGGTATTAACTCAAATGGGATATTCTAGATATTTGAGTTTCAGGCGGTGTATTTTGAATATTTGAGTATGGAAAAGGAGTAGAGATGGTTTTTGTTTGTTTGATGTTCTCCTTTGCTGTATTTAGGAACAAATCCTATTTGTTCTTCTTCACATTATGTTTCTTGTCTGGTACATGTGAAATATTTCCCTAGTAGTTGAGATGTTGTTCTGGTCGGGTGCAGAACAAATACTAGAACAACTTATGCAAAAATAAATGTAGTGCGGAAAATAAACGACACGCAAAGTTGTTACCCAGTTCGGCGTTAACGTGCCTACGTCTGGGGGGCTGTCTCCTTAGCCCGGTGGATAGCAATTCACTAGTAATGAGTATTGCGAGTACAGGATATTACGTTTACAGAATCCCTCTTAAACAACCTGAGCCTCGGACACTCTAGTAATTGCTAACTAGGTCTCCCCCTAGATCTGAGCCTTGCCTCCGATTACACCAGAATGATCCTCCATGAGAATCAGCGCCTTCTCCCGAATGCGCGAATGAACACCAGTGCGTGTAGCTTCAAGGTTGTTCTACGATCAGTCTACCGAGCACAAGAACGGACTGAATCTGAGCGCCGTGAGTAATCAGTGACGATTAGTTCACCGGCCGTTTGCCTCCTCCTCCCTTCAGTGAGTATGAGCGTGTATAATATCTCCGTGAGTGCTGAGTATTGTGAATGCCTCAGCCCTCTATATATAGGACGGTAGAAACTCTAAACCGAATAGGACTCCTAATCTAAACCGCCTATCTCATTAGGAAATCTTTCCTAAATCTTTTAGGAAACATTCCTAATATCTTGCGCATATCTCTTGTAGATAATCCTTCAATATATCTTCAATCTCGTTTTAAGAAATCTTCGATTATCTTCTTTGCTAAGATATCTTCAAGCGCAAGTAATCTTCTAAACCGACTTGCATTATCTTCAACGTCCTAAACTGTTTTAGGAAACTGCTGATGTGTCTAACTTCATGAGTCACGTTTCACTCCCCGGGCATCGCTTAATCTCAATGGATATCGAGTTATCACACACGAGGGAAGTTCCTATGCGCCTATTCTTATCTTTTATTTCTTTGCTTAGGGACTAAGCTCATTTTTAAGTGTGGAGTGGGTAGCGCAGCATAGTCACACACATCGCATATCACATATTCACTCTTGCATATGCTCAACTGTCTATGTATTGTGATTGAAATCCTCATTTTTCTACGATACTCCTTGATTGATTGTCATTCTTTTGGACTCGAAGTCTAGGAATTGAAATAGTTTTACTCGTGTGTGTATTCTCTCGCGTCAGTATCATTGCTAGCTTTTACCTATTACATGTTCTACGTATTTCTTGAAGCATGTTTGAGACTTGATATTAGTTGGCACCGGTATGAAATGTTAAAAACATAAATTGCATCTCTTTTTCTAGGTGACCTTAGTACTGGTATATGCTTCTCCTTACTTGTTGTGATTTGCACGAACACGTCTCTATTTGTACACTATGTCAAGTTTTAAGTATGGAGTTAGAAAAAGTCAAAACATGGCAAAGAAAAAAAAGGCCCCAATCAAGAAAAAAATTCTGAAATTTTAAAAGAGGGTAAAAAACTGACCCTAAGCAAAGTCGTTTTTGAAGAAAAAAAAAATAATAATACCAAGGGCAAAGTGAAAAAAGTCACCCTTGTGAAAAAAAATTGAAATTTCTGCCCCATTTTGCTTGATATAGTGTATTCCCACATTTTCATTGCGTGCAGTCATGACTTGTCTTGAGAATTCATATATTAGAAAGTAAGGGACGATCCTCGTGCTTGCACTGAAATTTTGATGTGATTTTCGTACTATTTTTCAGAAAATTCCTAAGCCATGCTCCTCTTCTCTTACGGGTCATTGCCTAGTCCTTGGCACTTGAGAATGAGCTTTGCGTCAAGAGCCCGTGGACTATCCCTAGATGGCATAGGTGAATGGCGAGCATGTTTTGTGTAACTATTCATATTCTTATTGTGTTGCTATAGAACTATTTAGAAGATATGATCAGTCGCTTGTTTGCCGTGTGGACTGACTGTTTGAATGCATGACTCATTTAATCTATAATTGTCTAACAACTTTGATGAAGATGTTTGACCTGAAGTCGAGGTAACACACGATGAATCCGAGGTATGACATGACTTTATTGTGACTTATTGAGCATCATTTCATGCATACACGTTAGTTAGTTATACAGGGGATTTGTAGGTAGTCCCATTACTGAAAACCTTCACGAGACTATACTCGTCCTACTAGGACAGCCTAGAGTTTAAAGGCTTGATGCATATGCTAAATGCATTTGTGTCCTCTACGAAAGTGAGTTATGATTTACGTATTGGTTTAGTTAGAATTGATCACATGATATAGAATTGATCACATGCTTTGCCATTTATTGGCTCGTGCTTTATATTGGTCGGGACCAACAAATCCTAAGTGTGGAGTGCTTTGATCGGTTGAACTATTGAACAATTAATCGCGCCATTCGATGATGGATTAGCTCGATTTTCCCCAGCACTTTAGTGTCATTAAACAGTTTTTCCTAGTGTTTCAGGTTTGTTTTTCTCCCAGGGTCGATGAATGGCAAATAGACAAAAAGTTCAAGAATTGAGCGGAAACTACCTCTTTTCTGAGAAAGATCCCGTGACGCACCACATCCGCCACTGGCGTTACGGGCTTACCTTGAATGGGCCAGATGTTGAGCAAACAGGCAACCCCGTGACGTCTTAGTTAGACACGGGCGTTACGTGACAACCAAGAGGCTAAGTCAGATGGCTGTTTCTCGCACAGCCCGTGACAGCCCGTGGTACCTTCCATGTCACGGGTGTTTCCAAAAATCGTAACAGAATTAGGAAATTCGAGCCTATAAATAGAAATCTAATTTTGGAGAAAGACTAGGACCGAACTTTGGAGAAAAAGACGACCTAATTCTGGAGAAGGAGACAGAGCAAATTACGGCCAGAGATCAACGAATCAACGAGCTACATCGCCAATACGGTTTCCTCGTCCTTGATTTCCACATATATACTATTTTTGGTTAACTTACCATGAGTAGCAGTAGTCTTCTTTATTCTGGGATCCTACGGATCCCGTGCCTTGTACCCAACTCCTCATGTGATGAATTAAACGTTTGTTATTTATGCAATTCGAATATTCAATTTCATTGTGCTTAATTTTATCGTTCTTGCACGTTTTACATTGAATGAGATGTTTGCATGCTAGAACATATTTAGGTTAATTACCAAAAGATGAATGGGTCTTGGGTTTTAACAAGATCATATGAAATTGATATTAGGTCATGGTAGCTACACTGGTAATACATGGATTAATAGGAAAGCTGACTTTATCGTCTGAAAAACCCTGAGCTTAATAATCGAAATCATTGATAATCCGTGGATGGGCGGCGTTCAACGATTGAGATTAATCTAGACAATGATTCGTGAATGGGCAGCTTGTCTAGTATTAATTTGGGTTATTTCCATATTCGATAGCATGATGAATTTACGTAATATTGTTGCATGATTTGTGGGTTGGCACGGGTGAAGTTTGATCCTGGGATTCTTTCTCTGATCAAGCCAACACCTTTTATTTTCTGCATTTAATTTCTGCGATTTTCATTAAATCAAAATCTTTCATTGTTTGGAATAGCTGAATAGGTCACTCGTTAGCTAGTAATCATACACGTTGTTCCTTGGATCGACCATTGGCTTACCAATGTTTATTAATTGTTTTTTACTCTAATTTGACCCCTAAAACATATAACTTGACAACTATAAAGGGTTAAAAATACGCTTGTCCGCCTTCCCGATGTAGCATCGAAGAATGTACCATTTATTTCGAGGCTAGATGTGCGCGGATTCATGGTAAACCTGGCATATGCTTCAAGATGCGGATACATGTACCAATGGTTGCGGGATCTGCTCGACATGCCTCGATTCGAGTTCCGAAGATTGATATATATTTACTAGATAATTAAGGGTATCGTCATATGTATTAAAATGTTATGAATTATTATACCCCTTTATCAACAAAAAAAAAGTAAATAGTAATCGACATGATGTTTCAAGAACTCTGTTCTGCAGTCCATATAACTTGTTTGTAGTTGGTGGATGGCAAACTTTTGTACCCAACCTATGAAGTTTACCACACTTCAAGTGACATGTTTTTGCTTCGAAGGGGAATTGGAATTTACCGTGGACCTTGAGAAAATGAGCAGCTGTTTATAAAAAAAATCTAGGAAGACAACACATACATTGTATATTTCGGGTATACTTATATTTCTAGTCCATTTGAAGCACGTGCCACACAATGAACTTGAACGTGAATCATTCGTTGAAACACAGGTCATCTAACATCTCTAACTTTGAAACCCACTTGTCGACATAGCGCCTAAGCACACCTCCACGAGAGGATAGAGCATAACACCTGTAAACCTCCACAAGGGAGGAAGAAGAGAAAAAATAAAGGAAAGAGAAAAGACATCCATGAATGATGAGGAAAGGTCCATACCATAGGTGGTAAATCTATCATTTTCAATCAAAAAAATATAAAAATATTCAAATCCCCATTGAAAACTTTATTTAAAAATTGTGCCTCCAAATAAAAAAAACTTTATCTTATAAAGAAAATGGTGGTCATTCAAAGCAACAACTAAAAAACATATATTGCTCTATCAAAAAAAAAACTAAAAACATCTTAGTCCCACCGCAATGAATCCACGGTCGCAATCATCCCAGAGAAACACACTGGCCAACGCAAGTGGCTCAAAATCAAAAGGACCACATCACCGAACTAAATTTTCAAGTCTCGTATTAAATCAAAATATAAAGATATCAAAATATAAAGATAACGTACAAAACATATTTTTGGTGTAAAATGTAAAGTTTTTTAAAATTGGGTTATAATTCATCGTCGAGAAACTAAAAGTACGACATAGTTCGTCAAGAATAATTTATAATTCGTCACCGAAAAATTTACAATAAATTGGATATTAGAGATTTTAGGTATATGAATGTCGTAAGATGTTTCTACCCATTAGGGTAATCAACCCTAATGATATGAGGCGATTCGGGATGAAATTGAGCGCAATTGGTGCTCAATGTCAGTGCGGTTCGCGCTCTATGTCGACAATAATTGACCGCGTGTTGCGTTGACATTAACTTGGTAATGTTTGAACAGAACGCGGTGCATAATGTGTTGGTTGGACGCGCGGAAATTGGCCATCGCGCTCCATGTACACATTAGACTTGTACCACGCTCGGTACTTAATGTCTGCATTGGGCGCGACCATAATGTGAACACAAGGCGCGTGTCGTTCAGTTATAGAGTTAAATCTTTGTTCTTATCGGGATTTAACTGGCATGTTTAAACTCGAAAAAGAGATCGATTTGATGGATGGGAGCAGTAGAGTGTTCTTGGGAATCAAAGAACACAGCAACAAGTCCTCAATCAATTCTCAATTTTCTACAAAAATTATTCCAAGTTCTGTTGTTTGTCTAATCCCGATTCAATTTCTGGACACCTAATTAGGGCAGAAATATTGAATACGGAAAGTGATATCACGTTTCTAACGATATCCATGTCTGTCCATTGATTTGATGCCCTGAAGAAGACCCAGCGACTACATGAGATTTAATAAAGAATTTAATCTCATCTTTCCAAATGACCAAATCAATGACTGTGATTGGTTTGTATTTTTTACAAAAATATGTCCTTTGGACCGAATCCTTTTTCAAAATATCTTTATTAATGTTAAAATTAATGTGTGTTTAAATATCTTGATTCCAGATTTTGCCAGATTCAAAATCTTGATTCCAGATTTTGCCTTTTTCTCTCTGAAGGAAACTAGTTCTCTCCAGAAGCTTCCGACAATTTGCCGATCGATTCCCCCGCCTCCCTCCGGCGTCGTCTCCCCGAAACCCCTTGCAGCTGCATCTTCTTTCCCTTCTTCTCTTATCCATCTCTCGGAAGGCCTCCGTCCCTCCGGAGACTGATTCGAGAACGGTGTTGTTCGGCTGCGGGGTGGTGACGGGGGGCGGTGCTGGCGGGAGGGCTGATTTTAGTTTGGTTGTAGGTAGGTTTTGTTTTTTGTTTTGGTGCTAGCGGAGCTGCGTTTTGGGAAAGGAGGGCGTCGGTCGAAGGTGGGAGCTGATCCGTTTCAGATCTGGATTGCTCGGGTGGGGTGTAGGCGGTCTATCGGTGTCGTAGGGAGGTGGGAGTGGTCTCCTGGGTGGTGGATTTGGGGAGCAGCAGATTGGTGTGGCGGGGCTCCGATTTTCAGTTGGCCTAGTGCGGTGCCGGACGTCTCTCGGCTGGGTTGGGAAGAAGCAGGTTGGGAGGAGCTTTGGGTCGGAGGCGTGTTGGTGACATTCACAGCTTGGGTCGGAGACGAGTCCAACTGTTCGCATCTCCGGTGCCGGGCGTCTCTCGGCTGGGTCGGGGAGGAGCAGATTGGGTCGGAGGCGTGTTGGTGGGGTGCGAGCTGCTGAATGGCTTGTGCAGGTTGTTTGGTTGGGCGGCATCGGCTTGAAGGAAGAATGGATGGTAGCGACGTTAGCAGCTTCGGAACTGGGTGCTCCTTCTGCGGGGTTTTTGGGCCCTGCCGGATCTGGCATTGGCCGTTTAGGTCGGTTCTGGTCAGGTGGGGGCTCTGGCGGGCGTGAGTGGATTGGTCTTGCCTTAGCTGCCGGAGTGGTTGGCCCCGTTGATGGCTTGGCATTAGTTCATTACGGTTCAAGGAGCAGTTTAGTGGTAGTCTTAGGTTTAGGTGTTCGGCGTGTTCCACCGGGATTGGTGGCGTTCTCCACCTTTTGGTGGTGTATTCCATCTTGTTTGATGGTGCTTTCCACCCTTATTGGGTTGGTGTCTCTCACTGTATTTTGGTGATGTACTCCCGCTAGTCTGGCGGTGTTTCTCCCACCTTATTGGTGGTGTTTTGGGTTAGGATGGGTTGCCGTCTTCGGCTGGGCTTCAGTTGTATTTATGTACTAGATTGAGTCAGTGTCTTGGCATTGTCCAACTCTTGTACTACTTTCCCATCAAAAAAAAAATATCTTGATTCCAATTAAGTAGTGTTTATCCTTATGTTTTTTTTCGATAGCTTTTTATCCTTATGTTTGAAGGTTTGTTGAACTATAATAATTCTAAGCGAATAAATTTTATAATATTCACTAAAAACTAGGTTAAATTTAATTAGAAAATGAAGTGTAATTGTAGACATGCACAAATTCGGATTAGCCCAACTCGCTCGTTCGGTCATACAAGCGGGCTTGGACAAACATAATAGTCCAACAGACAAGCCCAACCCGTATTGTATTTCTATTAGGGCCGGGCTCGAGCACATATTATAACTCGATCGGACTGATACGCCCGCCCATTAACCCATTACGAATTAAACTCTAATCTATACTATGGTTAACTTAAAAAAAAAGTAAACACTAAACTTTAATGGTTTTTTCACTCTTGAGTCTTGAGTCTGAGACCCAGTCACATTTTGGTCAATGTTTTATTAAAAAAATTTATATTTTGAATCAATGTGGTGATGTTTTGTATTCTGAATGTGTAACATACGGACATTTTGATTTCAAGATGAATGTCTTGCCCTTGTTTTTGGGAATGTTATGCATCAATCTATTATGATACAGGAATGTAGCAAGAAAATTATAGTATTTTTATTCAAATTTTACATGAAAATTAAGAATGTATCGATACATATTTGTAACGGATTTTTGGTCCAGAGGGTAACCTGGCCTGGTAAATAGTGCGAACTTTGATAAGATTATGAGACTAAATTGAGCGGATGGATTTAGCCCACCTCAATTGTATGTATTAAAAAATAAGAAACAGTCCGGCCTGAACCCATTCAGGTGTATGTAATTGATAACATTTTTTTTTGATTATGAGTTCATGCTCTTAAGGTAGTATCTGCTCAATTTTTGAGCTTGTGAGGACTTGAACCCTGAATCATTTTGATACAACAGAAGAGGTGCTCCACTGAGCCACCTCCTTTGCCTCGTAATTGATTGATAACATTTCTAACTACTCACCTTATTTGCTTTCTCTAAAAGATGAGCGTTCAAATGAGGCACCCCTTCTTAAAGTGAGGTACGATTTGAACTAACCACGTGTCCCACTCAAACCCTTTGTTTGTGGGCGCGTCATGTGTCCCACTACCAAAAATTCATCAAAAAGCAAAAAGCAAACATCAAATAACTATTCCTGCACTATTCTCTGTCACATCATCTAAATGAGTGGCTCACAACGTGCCTCATTTTTACAACCCTACCTCAACCGAACGCCCCCTTCTCTAAAAATACATATAAAAGAGCATCCATTTATTATACCCAATAGATTCCTGGCATCTGCATTCTGCACCAATTGGTAATGATTTGGTGCAGCCAGATATAGTTCATTAAATTGCGACGTCATTTTACGTACGTAAACGACGTCTTTTGCAATCGATCTAAAGGTGTGCTGTCGTACAATTCAGTCGTTGGTCAAGTCGATTCAACGGCTCAGATAATCTCATGCTCTGCTTTTGCTCTGTTCATCCCTATCTATAAAAACAAGAGCCCGTCTCACGCTTCCTCGTGGACATCGCCCGAGCTCAATCCAGACCTACGCCTACTGCACTCTGTTAAGCAATTCGAGATCGAAGAAGAAAAAGAAGAAGACAATGATGGTTGTCAACGTCGTGGAAACGTCTTCGGTTGAAGCTCTGGCGTTCAACTACTTCAGATTCGGACTGTTTGTAGTTGTGAATAATTTATGGACTCTGGTCGCCGTCGTCACCGCCGCCGTTAGCTTCTGGCGCTTACGCCTCGTTCCCTCCCTCACCCGCCGCCTTTTTCGTCTCTCCATCGCCGTTGATTCAGCTGAGACTCCGACTGTCATTTCTCGGCCTGCAGTAGATGATGAGACAGTGATTCAGCCGGAGGCGTCTTTGGCGGCGGTGATATTCCGCGGAGTAGACAGCGACGGCGGTGTGGTTAAAGGGAATAGGGTATATTCTCGTTTATACTTCGATGACGTCATTGTCGATGATGAGGAGGAGGAGGAGGACGATGAAGGGTTGGTGGCGATGCATGAAGATGAAACGGTGCGTTTTGATGTTTCGGATAGATTGAGGTTGTTGGATTTAGGATTTTACGAGTATCAGGATTTGAGGGTGCTCGATGGCAATGTGGTCAGGTTGTGGGATAGCTAGTCGAAGTGCCACCGTGGTGAGTACCGCCACACGACAAATGTGGTGAGGTTAGGTTAAGAGATGCAATAAATATATGAATTTATCAAAGTCATTTAGATTCTTGAGATCTCATTGCACGTTGCACCATGAGACTTGTTACAAAAGTTTATGTACAAAGTATGGTATGATGCAAACTTTTCAATGATAGAATTTGCCAATTTCGTTACATATTGTGACTATTGCCTCAATGAACTCGATTTGATGGATAACTAAGAGCATGGGTTGTTTTAAAGAGGTGTTTCAAGGAGCATTTTCGTTCACACATGCTACTTAAATGAGGCATATGCTCGCTCTTAGATGTGGTTTGTTGCATTGAGTTCTATTTGTATCGATTTTGAAATATGATTATCAAATGTTGACATATACCATTTCGGATTAAAACATTTGCCTACTTGGAGGAACAAAACAAGCAATCATAGTATGTGAGGCGTCTAGCACTAGCACAAATTGTCAAGAAAGCTATCTACCACTTACATACAAGATTGATAGGGTTTTGTCTTTCTCATTGACAAGTGGTTAAATGAATTTTTCCAAATCGGTGAATTCATGAGTTTCCTTCCTTCTTTCTTTATATCGGACCCATGTATTTTGTACTTGGTGCACCAAAATAATTGTAGCATAAGGAATAAGATCAGGTATAAAGTTGATTTTTTTGATAAAAATATAAACAAATCATAGTCATTTATTTTGTTATTTGAATGGATGCGATTAAATCTCGATTTTCTGTGCATTTTTTCTGTGACGAATTATACGAAAAAGTGACAAATTATATCGTCTCGACAAAAACGGGCTACATTTTTTTTTTCGTGCATCAACTGCAAAACTCTTACATGATCCACCGATTAGGCAATGTAAGGAAGCGTGATCTAATCTGATCGGCAAGTGAAATATATGGTGTCTAATTATTAGTACGTGGTAAGCTACTATCTCCAGAATAATCACTGCAGACCCAAAATGTCAGTTTTACTATGGTCGTTTTCAAGAAGTAAATCTAAAATTCTAAATCAAATTTGATGAAACTCGGGTGATCTTCTTCCATGGCCGGGAACCTGGTTTATTGCGTCTACAAGTGCAGCTTCGATTTGCTTTCAAGGAAATTCGGCCGGGGCGTCACTGAAGTTTCTTCTGTTTGGCCGATTTGGCGTGGATTGACTTCGGAGTACTTCAAGCTGTGACGGTCACATCCTGCAGTTGTCCTACCTAACAAAGCTTGGAATGCGGATTCGTGTTTACAGATTTTATGTCCTTGTTGTTGTTAGTTTGTGCATTTGCGGTGTTTGTCCGCTCACTTTCTTTTCTGAGTCATTGTATGTCTTTCTTTATCAAAAAAATTTAATAATAAAACACTAATTTCGATGCATACCATATTGTGCATTATTTTAAGATGTGAAATTACTCATTTGCCCCTAAAAGTTTGTTCACTTTCTTTAGGGATGACGGCATTTTAGACAATAAACCATTTTATATGCACCGAACATTATTCATTTATGTTTGGTTTGGCTGTCCTATGGAAGCATTGAAAGAACATGAATCATGCTGCTCCACTTCATTTAAGCCTAAAGTGCAATTTATATATATACCAATCAAATGTTATAGTGCATCGGGGTCCACATAGGAAGGTGTGCCAGAATGTACCCTTGTCCCACAAACTTTAATAACCAAGCAAAGTGTCTACGTAGAATCAAATGGTGGACATCTATTTATCTATCTATAATATTTGGTTCCTTTGATTGTTGCATGTTAAAAGTGCATTTGATTCTAAATGCGAATTATGAACTTGACTTAGACCTAAAGAGGCGTTGGCAAGGCTAGTTTTGGCCCCATGAACAACAAAACTTAATTAGCAAGGATCATTTATTGAGTTCTCCTCACCAATATATTGCGCCCATTAAATGTTTGCTATTGAATTTTGAAGGTTAGACAACTTCTTTATAATTCGAGAATCTGACAATTAAGATGTGGTAATTGAATTAAGTTATATCTTTGAATTTGCATCTAACACGTATCTTATCATTAGTACAAACTTTTGAATTCTTTTAATATTTATAAATATTAGTACGACAATACACATTCGTTGTGAAATTCTGGAAATACAAAGGAATCTCAATATTAGTCAATTTGAAAGTGACATTGAACTCAACTTCATTTGAATGGTTCACGATAGTCGAAGTGCTCTTGATAGTGAAGAATCGGCGTTGATTGAAGGGTTATTATTGGCAAGGAATCTTCACTTACAAGAAGTCATATTCGAAACAGATAATATTAACTTTGGTTTAGGCTATAAACTTATGTGACTACATCACTTAAATGCCAAGCACCTCAATATTTGAATGTATCAGAAACATGTTCCACTACTACAGAGCATGCATTATGCATCGGTTCGAAAATTACAATATGCATTGTTCCAGTATTATGCATCGGTTTATATAGAAACCGTTGCATAATGGTCACCATTATGCAACAGTTTTGTTTAAACCGATGCATATTGTTACATTATGCAACGGTTTTTTAAAACCGATGCATATTCGTTACATTATGCAACAGTTTTTTATAAACCGATGCATATGGGGACCATTATGCAACGGTTTTTTAAAACCGATGCATAAAGTGGCATAAAAGACTTAGGTTTTATTTCGAAATTCATCTGTCCGCCTACGTTCTGCCCTCCGACTTCGACGCTCCTCCGACTTTGACGCCTCTCAGTCTCACTCCGCCTCACTCCGTCGCCGCTGCTCTCATCTCAGTCCGTTTCCTGCGTCTCACCCGTCGCCTCCGTTGCTCTCATCTCAGTCTGTTTCGTCGCACATCCGCGCCTCGCTCCGTCGCCTCCGTTCCTCTCATCTCACTCCGTTGCCTCTCATCTCACTCCGTTGCCTCAGTCTCACTCGCCTCCGATTCTACAGGTTAGGGTTGTTAGGATTGTTTTCCCAATTGTTAGGATTGTTAGGGTTTTTAGTATGTAATTGTTAGGATTAATTTTCAGTTGTATATTCGTAGTTTGTCTCCATCAAATTCAGTCATTGCAAATGCCATTCAGTTTTGGCAATGTGATTGTTTGGATATATGAAGGTGTATTTATAGTAATATGTTATTGAATCGATATGTTCTTAATTTCTAACTTGTGTTCGTTAACTACTTGTAGTCATTGTGTCGATTTGCAAGAGAAAGCCTTGAATTTGTTAGGTGAATCTTTTTTGGCTACTCGGCTTGGTTAGAGGTTTGTAATCCATTAATTACCATTGTATGAAGTTAATAACTAGTTCAATGTGTTTAATCTGACATTTAATGTGACTCTTTACAGGATCATGGCTAGCAGCAGCAGCGGCGCTGAGGATGATTTTCGTGTCGCGTCCCACACACCGAAACCCAAGAAAGGCCATGTATATATGGCGAAGTTGGTTAAGCAACACACAGTTGCTGGTACCAAGATCACAGTCAACTTCGATAGTAAGGGTAATCCGAAAGGGAAGAATGGAGACACTTGGAGGAGCTTCTTGGGTATGGTGGCTCGTTCTCGAATTCCTATCACGTACAACGATTGGAGGAAAGTTCCTGCCCATTATAAGGAAACTTTGTGGAGAGATGCAACTATAAGTTTTATTTAATTGAAATTTATACTTGTTTGTTATGGTGATTATTTTTTTTATTGTGACATTTAATTATAACTTGTTTTAATTCTTTTTAGGAAATTTTTGAGGGATGCGAGCCGCATAAAAAGCATGAGTTGAAGGTCGCTGGTAGCTAATGGGTTCACGTTATGTCCTTTTTCTTCATTTCTAGAAACAGTTCTTTTGCTTTATCTATAACCCACATGGCCGGTTTGTTAACTTTCGGGCAATACCCGAAGATAACGTGAAGGTGAAGGTCGATAAAGCACTTTTCCGAGGTCGAGGTGCAGCCTTGCCAACAGCCCATCAAAAGCTCTCCACTATTAATGAAGCAGTTAACCACCACGTGGCTTGGCCACAAGACTTGGTCGTTGTCGATAAAAGGGTGAGATCATCGAAGATTATAACTTCATTTGCTTCATTGTGTTATATTACAAATGAAATAAGATATTTAAGCTTCACGAAAATTTAACATGCAGGCATATGACAAACACTTATACGAGTCTTTGCCACTTACTGGCGATGATTTCGTAGATGAAATGCCCGTCGACTGTAGACTTCTACGTGAGGTGTGGAAGACTTTGGGTAGAGACATGTTTGTAGTACAAGCCAACGCTGAGGTGTTCGGTGACGACTACGATATCTACTTGTGTGACGAGGAAGTGACGGACCTATTTAAGTTTAAAGCGTTGGGGAACGCAACATCTGAGTTATATATATGGTAATATTTATATTCTTTAATCATTTTTTGCAATTAGTCTAACTGACACAAGTTTTTTATTTTGTAGTCATTTACACGATCAGATGGTTCGTTCGAATATCAAGTTTGGATTTTTAATTCCGTCATTAATGACCCCAAGCATAAACAAAAACGAGAGATTGGCGACGTTCGTGGGAAGATTGAATATGCCCGACAAAGACCAAGTTTTTTGCTACTTGCTCCCTTATGTCGATCACATATTGTGAGTTCATCACTAATTTTATAGGTTGTTAACTTCTCTTTTCTTACACATTTGTTTTTAAGTTAGTGGGTTTTTTTAGGTGGCATTGGACGTTATGCGTCATTTTTCCGAGACATCATAAAGTTCTGTGGCTTGATTCATCGACAGAAGAGAAGGATATAAACGCTGATGCAAAAGAGTTGGTGGAGACGTAAGTTTGGAAAATACTTATTTATCTTATAACTTGTATTGAGAAGTCACTAATAATTACATTATTGTGTGTTATAGGGGATTAGATCGATACTACCAAGGATGTGTACCGAGGAGTACACGTAAAGTAGAGTGGATGAAAGTTTTGGTATTCACAAATTAGACAATTTTATTAAATATTTTTTTTTCATTTATAATATTTGTTAACTGCAATTCTTGATATCGTGCAGTGTCCAAGACAACCACCTAGCCATTTTTGTGGTTATTATGTCCTTCACTTTATGCGGGACATTATAGCATTTGTAAATGCTAATAATGGTGCGGAGGTTGAAGACATAGCCCAAGTAAGCTTTTTAGAGATATATATACATATATATGTTATTCATTTAATTGTTTACTTTTTGATTGTTTATTTAGTTCTCTTGTTTTCACTCTTTAATTGTTGATTTACCTTTTTAGACGTTAATCGTTGATTTAGCTTTTTAAGGCTTAATCGTTGTCACTATTTAATTGTTGACTTAGTTCTCTTTGTTATTTTTATAGTACTGTTTTCCTAATGGAGTAGAGGCATATGAAGTGGACAAGATTCTTGAAGTTCGGGATGAAATCGCATACTACCTACGCGACTACATGACCACTCATCCAGGGGTATAGAACATTAACTTAGACAACATTTGTTATGTGATAATTTGTGGTGTATTTGTACCAAAAAGAGACAAATATGTGTATGAATGATATTGTATTGCAATTTAGGTGAAATGATGTATAGCATGTACGCTGTAATGTATTTATAATGAAGAACAGCAGGGTTTATTATTGATGTTCAATTTCAGGTGGAATTGAGCTTCTGTAAAGCCAATTCTGCCTTTTTTTTTGAAGCTTATGCATCGGTTTTCAGGAAACCGTTGCATAATGTGCATCGCTTTACCTATTATGCATCGGTTTTTCTTTGAACCGATGCATAAAGTCTATACAATATGCATCGGTTTCTCAGACGTTGCATAATAGGTGGACATTATGCAACGCTTCATTATGCATCGGAACCAAAACCGATGCATAACTACCTAAAAAATCGATGCATATTGTGTTGTTTGTAGTAGTGTTCTCTCACCATCGCAACTGGATCATTGTGTATGCGAGGCGTGAAGTTAATTGTGCAGCACACTTCTTAGCGCGAAAAACTCCAACGGAAAGATGGAGTTGACACAGATTGGATGATAACCTTATATTACCAAATCTTGTCCAATATATTTAGCTTTGTCTGAACCTTACTTAGCCAGTTGGCTTTATAAAAAAAAATCAACCGACAAAGTCAAATACAAATTTATTGTGCTAGCAACGAATATATATAAATTATATACTAGAGAAATTAACAAATTTATAAATGTAATTTGTCGAGAAATTGGCGAATCATTTCGTTTCCCGACAAAATGACAACGTAAACCAGGATACTTTTATCCCGTGGCAAATACCATTGTAATAACTTGTTATAGACTTGATCAATCCCAGTTAGGTTAAGCAACAAGTTATAGGTCAAGTCTATTTAGGTTTTGTTCAATTGAGCAAGATCAATCAATGGAAACTGAAAAGTAAGGACACAAGGACTTTTTACAAGCTTCGGTTACCCTACTGCTTGGAGTCTCAGAGGGGAGACTCGCCCAACATCCACTAATGATTCCCAAAGAGTTCTTGCACAATTACAAAATCCTAAAGCAAGCCAATGACCCTTAAAACCAATCCTACACAATTGGACTAATACCAATGCGAAATAAGACCTAGAAGAGAACAAAGAACTCCCCTGGACCGTGTTGAGGCGAAGGCTAGCGAGGGGCGATGACTCTGGCTACTCAGCCAGTCGTCTCAGTCAGTGCGCAGTGGCGTCTGAGGTTGAAGACCGAGTGCGGCTCCAAAACCTTAGGGCAAACGTCCGAGAGTGCTCTTTGGTGAACCCAGGATGACTATCGCTTTCGTCGCTTCGAAGAATGCTCTCAATTTCCGCTCTGTGTATTCGATTGAGTTCGTTAACCTAATCCCCAAATCTGAGCTGAGCTTATATGCTGAAGAGGAAGACGACTGAAGCGGCGTCGTTCGGTTCGAGTTTGAAAAACCGAACTTCGCGCTCGTCCATACGCCGACGTTTCCATTCATTTCCTTTAATCAAAAACGCCGCGTTCCGAGAAAACTCCAGCCGCTCGAATTTGCATCGCACGACGTCGTCCTCTTAAAGTAACCGACTTACCTGTCGTTGCCGCCAGCCAAAACGTCTCCGTTTCTTCGTGTAACGACTCAACAGCTTTTGGCGCTTCAGCCAAAACGATGGCGTTTTGACTCCAGAAGCAGATTACAGCAGCAGCAGCTCCAGACTTGATCTCGGGCCAATTTCTTCACTTGGATTGATCCTGCAAAGCCTAGAAAATCTTTACAAAATCCCTTAGGACAATATTACAGACTCTAGGACTCATTGGCTTGCTTATCTAACCTAAGGAGCACAAATTAGGATTACTAAATCCTTACAACCATTCTTACCAAATAATATTACGACCAAAATAAAATAAAAAGTACAAAGATAAATAAATAATTTGAGCATAAGACCGACGGTGAATATGCACGGCTGTAATAAGGCCACCTTTTTTTGATGAAGGGGTACAACTATTCAATAAATTTTATCGAGTACATATATATTGCATCTCAGTCAGATCCTGAAACCATTACTACATATATATCAGCCGCTGAAGCACAGGTCAGGTTTGACACCTTTTACCATGGATCCGCCGCTCACATCTACCCGTAATCGCTGATACACTTCTCGACATCTGAAGCACATACCACATCGCCACCTTTACCATTGCAAGCACGTTCATCATAAGTCATGACGGACGTAAAGAAACCTCCACAAGGGAGGAACAACATCCACGCGCAAAGCGTGATTGGGCAAGGCATCCGCGAGGGATGAAGGAACATCCACGCACTAGGCGGGACGAAGAAAGCATCCGCGAGGGATGAAGGAAGCATCCACGCACGAGGCGGGCCGAGGAAAGGAAAATGAAAGAACTGATAGAAAAATTGGTAGCCCCGGGACTGAAATCCAAGACATAAGGATATCCAACCATATCAGGGTGGACTCCTTAACCAACAAGCCACACCACCCCTCTTATACGCAAATACCATCAAAGATCAGACAATCAACTAGACATAATAATAGAGAATATAACTTTTCTCTCTCCTGACATAAACTCCCGAAGCTTGTAGAAGACACTAGTCGCCGCTCGTTTTCACTCGCCGGTGGGGCTGGGAGCTTCAATAACGAACCGGATTTTGCTCGCCGACGATGTGAGGTGGTGTGGGTTGGCTGTCGGGGGTCGTCTCGCTCCTCTTCGCGGTCGACAAGGTTGCGGGTCGCCGGTGCACGATGGACCGGTTGGTGGTGGTGGAGTCGACTGGGCGAGGTCGGATTTGTTGTGGGGATGGCGGTTGTTTGGCTCGGCGGTTTTTGGATCTCGGCGTCGGTTTGATTGAAGCTCCCGGTGGACCTGTTGGTGATTGTTTTGGGTTTAGATTTCGTTTAGTTGTCGGTGTATTCTAATTGTAGTTTAGTGTTCATTTAGGTCTTTTTCTCAGCCGGGTTTCCGGTCTGAGCTGTCCTATCTCAGCCGGCTATCGGTCTAAGCTTTTTAGGTGTTAGTTTTTAAGTTTCAGGAGCTCGTCTCCTGCTTTTCTCAAAGGGCACGTGGTGCGTTCCTGTGTATTTAGTGTCGGCCACTGCGGTCGGTCCCACCAGAACTGTATGTTAGGTCGTGCCCTTTTTAGGAGGGGTGCCCCTTCGGGGGCAGCTGACTCCTATTTCGTGTTTGTAACCTTTGTGGTGCTATCGAAAAAAAAACTAGACATAATAATTTTCTTATTAAAAAAACTAGACAGTAATTTTTTATTATGAAAGAAAAAGAAAACTAGACATTAGTTTGAAAATTTTTCAAATCAAAAATTGAAATTTGATTTCCCGTTATACTCAATTTTCAAATTTCATTATCAATTTACTCATGTTTTCTAAGAAGACGTTGACAACGGTGCCTTAGAGTTAAGTCGTCGTTCTCAACGCGCCCTAGGGTTAAGCCGCCGTCTCAACATGCCCTAGGGTTGAGCCGAGTTCAGATTTTTGAGAAGATGAACAAAGCTCCTTAATGCTAGGTCGTCGTTCTCAACCGCGATGATCGGGAAATTTGGTCAATTCTCGGCCAGGGCTGAGAATCCAATGAAGACGATAGTGAGTGAAGAAAGTCCAGTTCAAGAGGACAAAGCTATGGAGAGCAGATACCGATGCGGCTGTGAATCTGTTGGCGGAACTGCTGCAGACGAATTCGGATGCCATTGAGGTTTTGAAGGCATTGTTGCGGCAGAAGCTGGAGAATTATATGGGGAAGATGGGGGCTGCTTGATCAAGCGGAGGGGTAGGTATGAGATGACGTCCAGGATTGCTGCTGCGCATTTTTGGAGACGAAAGGCTTAATTCACCGTCCTAGGAGCGGATTAACCTTAAGGTGCCGTTGACGTGAGTAAATTGAGAATGAAATTTGAAGATAGAGTATAAAGGGAACTCAAATTTCATAATTGAGTATTTTGGGAAATTTCCGCAAATTTTTCCAGTCAAATATTGCATGGTTTTAATAAACATTCTCGATCAATGAGTAATTTCACATATTTTCGACTAGAGTCCGGTTCATGTGAGAAGTGACATTTTGGTGAGAAATGGGAACTAATCTCATCTATTCATCTTGTTAATTAATGGCTAGATTAGATCAAATTAATTTACATTATTCGTAGTTTTTCAAAGGATAATGCGTAGCATTACATTATTCGTAGTTTTTTCAAAGGATAATGCGTAGTATTATGTATATGAATACTACGCATTATCCTTTGAAAAGCTACGAATAATGTAATGGTATGCATTATCCTTTGAAAAGCTACGTATAATGTAAATTAATTCGATCTAATCCTAGCCATTGATTAACAAAGATGAATGAATGCGATTAGTTCTCATTTCTCACCAAACATATCACTTCTCATGTGATCTTTATTCTTTCAACTAAGACAAATTAACTATATCTGCATTGACCAAAATGACTAATTATCAACAATTAGCACGTAGGTTTTATGTCAGGTAAAATACGTTTGGTATACAACATATGTTAGGTCGATCAAGTTGTGCAATTAAAATAAATGTCCACCAAGGAAAGTTTTAGTTATTTAAAATGGGTAGTACAAGCAAAAAAAAAAAAAAGGGTAGTACAATTGAAGTTTGTACCTTACGTGAAGAAATTATTATAAAAAAGAATAGAGAATAGTTTTAGTTTGGTTGGAATTTCTTAATCCTACATTTGTCCAAAGTAAAAATCATTAGGGCTAGCGTCTCCTTCTTTTTAGTCAAAGTAAATACTTAAAAAGGTTTTCTGAATGTTTTATGTTTTGTTTATCATTTAAGTTACTGCTCTATAGTCTATACTATTAATCTTAAAACTTGTGTCTTGAATATTTTCCATTTGCTTAAATTGAACAACTTGGTTCCATTCTTATTTAATTTTTGAGATTATGTTCACATTTATTCACATTTGATCAAGCGTTATTACAAAAAGCGCATTAACACAGAAGTGCAATTACCAACAACGTTTTAACCTGATTATTTAGTTCAACTTAAATGAAGCTCATTATGTGCTTGCGGTTACGTGTCAATTTTTAGTCGTAAGGCTCTTACGAAGAGCGCTTAACATGAAATTAAATTTTTTCATCAAAAAAAAAACATGAAATTAAATTTTATCATTTCTTTTGTCCACTCATCAGAGTCTAAATAAGGTGCTCAGCGTACAAAAATTTGACAATCTGTTTTTTATTGCTTTATTTGAGAATTTTGATAGCTTAAGCCATATTTGGAAAGAGGGTGTGATTCCTTACTTTTTCCAAAAGTTAAACATGAGGTTAAACTAATTTTCAAAAAAAAACATGAGGTTAAACTACTTTTCAAAGAAAACATGAGGTTAAACTAAATGAAGATAATTTCGCTGATTTCCATATTACATTAAGAGTGCGGTTCGGGTACAAACCAATTTATAAATAAAAACTACAAACCGATTATTAAGCTGACACGTGTCCCATTTTAGTCAAAATCCCGGACAAAACACGGAGGGGTATTATAGTCATTCCCAATGGAGCGGTATAAACGTAATAATGTTATTTTCAATTTAGTCCAAGAGTTGTTAATGATCAGACTTATAAACTTAATGATTAGACTTAAAAATAGACAATGATCAGACTTAAGGAGAGAGTAACCAGACTTAAGGAGAGAATTACCAGACTTAAGGAGAGAATTACCAGACTTAAAAATTGGTATAATCAGACTTAAAATTAAGAATGACCAGACTTAAGGAGAGAATTACCAGACTTAAAATTGGTGATAATCAGACTTAAAATTAAGAATGACCAGACTTAAGGAGAGAATTACCAGACTTAAAAATTGGTAATAATCAGACTTAAAATTAAGAACGATCAGACTTAAGGAGAGAATTACCAGACTTAAGAAGAGAATTACCACACTTAAGAAGAGAATTACCAGACTTAAAAATTGGTAATAATCAGACTTAAAAATAAGAATGACCAGACTTAAGGACAGAATTACCAGACTTAAAAATTGGTATTAATCAGACTTAAAAATAAGAATGACCAGACTTAAGGAGAGAATTACCAGACTAAAAAATTGGTAATATTCAGACTTAAAATTAAGAATGATCAGACTTAAGGAGAGAATGACCAGACTTAAGGAGAAAATTGTCAGACTAAAGGAGAGAATTACCAGACTTAAAAATGGGTAATAATCAGACTTAAAATTAAAAATGATCAGACTTAAGGAGAGAATGACCAGACTTAAAAATTGGTAATAATCAGACTTAAAATTAAGAATGACCAGACTTAAAGAGAGAATGACCAGACTTAAAAATTGGTAATAATCAGACTTAAAATTAAGAATGACCAGACTTAAGGAAAGAATGACCAGACTTAAGGAGAGAATTACCACACTTAAGGAGAGAATTACCAGACTTAAGGAGAGAATTACCAGACTTAAGAAGAGAATTACCAGACTTAAAAATTGGTAATAATCAGACTTAATTAAAATTAAGAATGACCACACTTAAGGAGAGAATGACCAGACTTAAAAATTGGTAATAATCAGACTTAAATTTAAGAATGACTACACTTAAGGAAAGAATGACCAGACTTAAGGAGAGAATGACCAGACTTAAGGAGAGAATTACCAGACTTAAAAATTGGTAATAATCAGACTTAAAAATAAGAATGACCAGACTTAAGAAGAGAATGACAGACTAAAAAATTGGTAATAATCAGACTTGAAATTAAGAATGATCAGACTTAAGGAGAGAATGACCAGACTTAAGGAGATAATTACCAGACTTAAAAATTGGTAATAATCAGACTTAAAATTAAGAATGATCAGACTTAAGGAGAGAATGACCAGACTTAAAAATTGGTAATAATCATACTTAAAATTAAGAATGATCAGATTGAAGGAGAGAATGACCAGACTTAATAATCTGATCATTGTTTTTTTAAGTCTGATCATTACTGTAGCGACGGGCAAAATTGCTACAGTAAAAGTCAATTTTACTGTAGCAAAAGTCAAAATTTATTCTTAATGATCAGACTTAACGCTTGATGATCAGACTTAAAAACGTACTGTAGCGAAAGTCGAATTTTACTGTAGCGAATTTTAGGACGATTATACCCCTCCTATCTTTATATATTTTTAAATAAGTCCGCGTGTGTTTTTTTTATTCACAAAAAGAACCCCGACGGGATGAAGTTCGGATGAATTTGGATTGGTTAATTTTTACACATGTCAAATTTTTTATGAATTTGTAATTTTTATTTATAATAGTGGTTTGTATTTGATACAAACTCGTACATTAAAATAATAAAGTAATTTGTGCAAATTTTTTTCAATCAATTTAAGGTAAGCTGTGCGGTAAAGCCCAGCTGAGCAGGCCCATTTGTGGACTGGGCCGTGGACCATTAAACACACGGATCACGTGTAACCCAAATTCAATTTTGTTAACAGTGCAAATTACCAAACCATTACTTTTCTTTAAATTTTATTTATTTTTTCCTTCACTATATTAATCATTGTTATTAAAACCGAACCGTGGATCGAACGATCAAGTCACTGGGTCAATGGATCAGTAGTTCAACGAGGTTGAACCGGTTTGACCCGCACGTATTAAAAAGTAAAATAAAATACTTATATATGATATTATAATTTAACATATTTATGACTTGAATAAATATTAAATGTTTATGATCTGATTACAACACCATACCATAACAAATTGTCAAATTTAGAATTTTATAAAGTACAAATCAATAATACAACAATAATAGAACAACAATAACAATTTTAGTCTTAATTTGCAAGCCACAACAATAAGAGATTTGTAAGACTAATTGAATTTCCAGTTAAATTGATAATAAGTAATAAATTTTATAGATTTGATAAATGAATATACATTAATGAAACAAATAATAAAACAAGAATCATGTTTGACTTGGTGGAATGAGAAGGGATAATTATAGAGGAATACTAGGTTCGAGTCTTGTCCAAATCTAAATAAATAAATAATTTTTCAGACCAAATCGAACCGATTGAACCGATCAAATAACCATTTTAATGAAAATCGGGTCAATTAGCCGGGTCAACCGGTTCAACCAATCGGTTCAGCCGACCGGGTCAACCGGATCTTGACCGGGTTGACTGTAAAACGGTCCAATTGAAGAACCGAATCGGTCCAACCGATCGAACTGGCCGGTCCGATTTTAATAACACTGATATTAATCTCTACGAGGAGCGCTCAAATGAGAACCATTTTAAATTTCGAGAACTTGAGACTCCAATCTTCACCTTCCAAAATGCAAGATGCATTTTGGTGGTGACACATGTTCCATGTGTATTTTCCAAGATGCATTTAATGCAAAGTCAAAGCCACATTTCTTTTACTTTCCTTTTTGGACATGTGTCACATGCAGATTCAAATATGCAACATAATCTAATGGTGAGATTTGTTCTCAAATTCTCGAATTTTTAAGAATTCTTAACCGGACTCTCCCCTAATCTCTACAATATAAATATGAGATTTTGTCATACATTATTTACTTTTGGGTATGAGTATGAATGAGTTATTTCCATCTATCAGTAGTCGTTTTATCTTCTTTCTTATGAATGTGTATGTCACACATATCAACTAGTATAGGGATACTTCTTATGTAAACTTTATTAATTTTTCGAGACATATAAATATGAGATTTTTGGAATAAGAGACACGCAAGGCACCAACTCATTGATACTTGAATCGCATCCATAGGATGGAATAGACGAAGCAATACCTATGAATACAGCTGCAAGCAACAATAAATCCACATGTCCACGCGACACATCCATGATGGAGGCGGGAGAAAAAGTACTTCTAGACGAAAGTGAAAAAAGAAAAGAAAAATATATGCTACTCGGAGGAGCGCTCAAATGAGAATCCCTTTAAATTTTGAGAACTTGAGACCCCAATCTTCACCTTCCAAAATGCAAGATGCATTTTGGTGGTGACACGACTCACGAGTCACATGTGTATTTTCCAAGATGCATTTAATGCAAATCAAAGCCACACTTTTTGACTTTGCTTTTTGAACATGTGTCACATGCAGATCCAAAGATGCATCATGATCTAATTGTGAGATTTGGATTCTCGAATTTTTAAGAGTTCTCAACCGAGCGCTCTCCAGACTACTCGTATATCAAGTTTAGATCTCCTAACATAATATCAAGAAATGGAACCAAACGACTTAAATTTATTTCGCCTATCTCACAATAGTTGAGTTGCATTGAAATTCAATTATTTGTGTAACAAAATGGGTCAAATATTTCAAACTACGTACAAAATATAAGAATTATGGATCATTATTTATGCTAGAAAGGGCACATCTTAATAATCATGAATGGGTCCCATATTTATTTTTTAAATTCGGTCAGTAAATAATTGTACGTCTTTCATTTTTGAGTGGAAAAAAGATGTATAAATAATAGTCTGACACGTATGAAAAGTTGTCCGCGGAGAAACTTTCTTCATCTCGAGACCTTGACAGTTTCATCCGTACATTTAAAAAGGGTATTATAATACAAAGTGGATGATTTGCAGAAGTGCACATGTTCTGTTCCAAAAGTAATAACGCACAGTTGAGAGTTGACACCACAGTTTTTCAGACCAAGTGCTGGCTCTTTTTTTCTTCCATCAATATGAAAGTTGGAATCTGAACCGTGAGACCAGATTGAGAAGGCTACCACTAATCGCACCCCCACCCCCCACACCTTCCATGTGGGGCCCAGGTAAAATTCTCATTTTGCCCTTCTATTTATTATATGTATTATATATATTATATATATTATAAAAAATGATTTTAAAATATTTAAAATTTCTAAAAAAAGATTTTAAAATATTTAAAATTTCATATTAATATATACAAATGATTTTAAAATATTTAAAATTTAGCATTAATATAATATATATTATATACTATAAATGATGTATCAGTGAGTTGTCTATCGTAATGTATTGTCAAATCTGTTTCTGTCCACTATGTATGAATAGTATAATTTTCTTTTGCCAGAGAATCTAGTCAGTGAGTTGTCAATCTATGTTTCGTAATGTATTGTCAAATCTGTTTCTGTCCACTATCTATGAATAGTGTAATTTGCTTTTGCCAGAGAATCTTGGCAGTGAGTTGTCTATTTTTGTTTCGTAATGTATTGTCAAATCTGTTATTTTGTTTCGTAATGCGCGAGGAGTATCAACGATTTGATCGCGCCCTAAAATACCTATGGGAGACATGGTTGCAGCCTCATCGAGAACAGTTTGTGTCAGCATGGATCGACACATATATGCATCTGGGAAGCAATTCAAGCCAAAGGTACACCTAACTTATTATTTTGAATGTTATTTTTATTTTATTTTATAGTATATTCATCTGATGAAGAATAATATATATCTTTCAGAGCGGAAGGTGCACATGCAATATTGAAAATGTATTTGGGAGACACTATGTCGTCCATAGATACATCATTTGATAAAATACACAAGATGCTGACAAATCAATTTGGAGACATTCAAGAGTCATTTGAGAGATCTCTCCACATTCCGCGCCGTGCACATTTACATGATAATATTTTCTCTGAAGTGAGGTGTCAGATTTCGCTGGAGGCAATGGAAATTATTTCAGCCGAGCTGAAATGTGTTGATGAATCATCGTACCAACCAGTGGGCAGCTGCAACTGTGCAATAAGAAAAATATATGGATTGCCATGCAAGCATGATCTTGCAAATTATCGCCACTTATCTATTCCAATTCCTATAATAAGTATCCATGGTCACTGGAGGAGGTTATCAATGCACGCATGGAACCAACATAATGAGGAATCACGGCGAGATAGGACATCTTACGTTGTTGAGATATTAGATAAGATGAATCCAGAAATGCGGGACCATATGATAGATCGGTTTCTTGATATGGCAGATCCATCCCAAAGCACAGTTCGAGTCCCTTCGTACAATGTAGAGCGTAAAGGACGACCTAGTGATAAAGACGAGCGAAACAGACGCCGCATGCCTTCTTTTGTGGATATATCAACTTCAGGATCTGGGGTCAATCAAAAAAGTTTAATAGAGCCAAAGAGGGGCCGACATAAGAGTGGATCTGGGGTTCGTAGTACTACACCAAACAATGACCACTCTAGATTTCCGAGTACTTATGACATCTACATTGATCAATTACCTGCGGTTATGCATCAATATATTTCTAAAATTGTTGACGTTGCACCAGATGGTCATTGTGGATTTAGGGCGATAGCCGCATTAATCGGATACGGCGAAGAGGGTTGGATGCAAGTACGAGCGGAGCTTATTGATGAGATTCAGCAAAATAAGGCTCAATATGATGTCATTTTCCCAGATAACAGTACATCAGACAATCTACTAATTTTGCTGAATTACTTTGAGACACCAGCACCTGAGAGGCATTGGATGGAGTCTATGACTTTGGGAACTGTCATAGCATCAAGGTATAATATTGTACTTTATATATTTGGCGGAACTAATTGGAGTTGTTATACCCATTTGCCATTAAGATCCCCTCCGATTAGAGACAATGAGCGCATGGAAATAGTTATCGGACACGTTGGCAATCACTTCGTACAACTTTTTTTGCACCCTTATCATCCGGTGCCACCTATACCAACATGGTGGTGGAATCATTCATCGTACGAAGCTAAAGGATGGGCATCCTCATATCAAGTACGAGCTGATTTATGGCGCGAAATCACAAGCATGGGGCCTCCAGGAGCACAATTTGGAGGAAATATTGATTAAATATGTCTACTTGTTTATGTATTTATTTTTAGCACCGTTGCATGTTTTGTTGAATCTAATTTAATGTTGAGCTATCCAATCAATTATTATTCGTCCTAAATCCAAACTAAACGAAATAAATTATTATTCGCCCGTTATATTTTTATTTTTATTTTTTACTATTAATTATTATAGAATATTTTTTGATTAATAATAATAAATAAATATGGTACAATTAATTTATAGAATATTAATTATCATTTAATTATCATTTTAATAATCATTTAATTGAATTAAAGAATATATAAACTATTGGCATATGAATGTAATTAAGAAAACAGAGGAGGGCAAAAGAGTCATTTGGCTGGGGAGTTTTTGTCGCCGGGGGGGTGCGATTAGCAGCTCCCATTGAGAATCGTTACTGTTTATGGAATGGAGGTGTTCGAACCCAAAAAAATAAATAAAAAGAGATTTTTTTTTCTTTTTCTTTTTAAGTTTCCAGTTTAGTTCTCTATTCTAGTACAACATTTTGAATTCTAATTTTAAAAAGATCCATTCGATACTATCAAAGTGGTATTTGTATTTTATTTTATTTATAAAAACCAGATTAGAGTTGTCACCAGTATTTTTCTCCCAAAACATTTACGTGACCATGTGAAGCTAAAATGTGTGGTGTAATAAGTAGTTATTTTGGTGAAAATCGGTGTTTGCATAACAAGATTGTCACGGTCGCGTGGCGACGACTCTCGACTCTAAAGTATCGCCAGAACGACTAATCGATAGTTAATCGTGAATATATTTAAATTATATCTGTACATTATTTAGTTTCTACATAATTATAGAATTTAATTTTGCATTTTAATTAGTTGTTTTTTTATACCATATTATAGTAATTAACGGTCAATTTATAATTATTTTGCTTTTCCATCTCTAACTTCACTGTTACGCCCCAACATGCATGTGTCCTATCCTACTTAACACTGTTTTTATTCACATACATCATGACGCATCAGAGCCTAATTAACTGAGGTTATCAACTACCCCCTCTTTCCTTTCCACTTCTTTTTCTCAACCCTAACCCTAGTTTAGCTCCTAGGTATCCTTCTCTCCTCCAACAAAAACCCACAAACTCACAAACCCTCTCCTCCTCCCTCCTAAGCCCCTTCCTCCTCCTCCCCCTCCTTCCCCAAATCTGGCCTCTTCCCTCTCCCTCCTTGCTTCATTCTTCACTGTCGATCTGATCCAATTTTCAACAACATGCAAGCTGTTTTTGGATCAGATCTGGATTTGTGGGTGTGGAGATGGAGGTGAGATTGGGATGAGCTTCCGACGATGGGTTGGGAGAGGTGGATGGGTGGGTTGGAGGGGGCTGTGGATCTGTGTTTTTAGTTTTTTATTGTAAATTCCTGTTTTCGTTTTCGTTTTTGTGCCCTGTGTGGCCAAATAATTGGAGACTGGATCGCCGGCGGACGATACATTGACGATTTTCAAGTGATCCTGCCTCTCCCAGCTGTGAATGACGGGACGATGTGCTCAAGCCATAGGCGAAGTGAAGCGGCGGACTCCTGATTATTCATGTTTATTTTTCTTGTATGTTCTGTTTCCAGCTGGTTAACTTGTCCCAGCTTTAAGTCCTCGGTTCGCCGTTGTCTTTGTAATTCACAGTTTTATATCAAAAAAAAAAAAAAAAAAGCTCCTAGGTATCCAAAATTATAATGTAAGGACATCCTTTAGTAAGAGAGTAATGGGTAAAAATAGCATCTTTCCAGAAAAGTCATGTAGTAAATAGAGTTAAATCATCGAGCACCCCGACTATTATCAACTAAACACACAAATCAGAATCGCATCAAATTACTGTCTCAGTATAACGAAAGCTACCGAGGAGTGAGCAACAGTGAGGGACGGTGAGCGGCAAAGGAACGGCGATGGAGTGCGGCTAAGGAACGACAATCGAACAGACTGACGAAGTGCGTCGAGAAAACCTAAGTCGGAGGAGCTGCTAAGGAACGGCGACGATGGTGGACTGACAAAATTTTAAATAAAACCTAAGTCTTTGTTTTTAACTCACTTCATGCGTCGGTTAAGAAAAAACCGTTGCTTAATGGTAACCCTTATGCATCAGTTTTAGCTGAACCGTTGCATAAAAGATACATTATGCATCGGTTTAATTGAAATGTTGCATAAAAGACACATTATGCATCGATTCAGTTTAAACCGATGCATAATGTTTCTTTCATGCAACGGTTCCTCTAAAAACCGATGCATAAAGTTAAACGGTTGCCTAATATAATTTCTGAACCGATGCATAATGTCCTGTCTGTAGTAGTGAAAACTCATATCCATTTCAATTATTCACATTATCACTTCAATTATTTTTTGTCCCAAAAGTCTTTAATTTTTCTGAATTTTTTATTTTAAAATATTTTTATTTTTATTTTTGGATTTGAATTTAAATAGTTGTTTCTAACGTTCATTTTATGACATTTCGTATTTTTATTTAATTTTAAATAAAAAAATACATTTCCTTTCTATTTCTTCATAAATATACGTGGGTCCCAATTATTGCTTTCCTTTCAAACACCCTCTCTATTATTGCTCACCTATCAAGGATTGCTCTTTGCTCTTTTTTTTGTTACCTGCTGCATGAAAGCAATAAGCAATAAATTCTCTCTATTATTACTTATTGCTCACCTTGCTACAGATGCCCCAATACGTATTGAATTTTGAATAGCACCACAACCTCCATAGGGGTCATCAATGGACTAGTATGAGTCGGTACGATCGGTTTACGATCATATAAGCAATGGCGGATCCGGATCCAGCGGCTCTCGATAGGGGGTCCTAAAAAAATTCTAATAGTTGTAAAGAAAATTAAATATAAAATATATTTCAATTGTTAATAATTAAATTTATGGATCAAAAAAATAATTAAATTTAAATTAATTTGTGTTAATTTTAATCAATTAATATATATTGTATCACTACTAATTTTCTCAAAAATTCCGCCAGCAAGAAAGTGACGGAAAAGTGATGGAAAGTTGACGGAAAATTCGAAAATTCCGGCAACATTCCGTCACAAACACAGATGCCGGCGTTTTTTCCGGCGGAAATTTGATTCCGTCATCGAATTCCATCACTTTCCCGTCGAAATTCCGTCAACATTCCGTCTCACAAATTTCCGTCACACGTCCGTCGAGTTTCCGGTGTAAATTTCCGTCTAATTTCCCACAATGTTCCGGCATGCATAAATTCCATCAATATTCCGTCTATATTCCGTCAATAATTAAATTCCGTCATTATTCCCATATGTTTCCGTCAATAATTAAATTCCGTCATTATTCCAGGAACATTCCATCAGCAGTGATTTTCCCTCAATTTTCCTTCAAAATTCCGTCACCAGATACATTTTCCAATATAATTGAAATTTTGCTAATTATTATATTAATTGCATTTTAATTAAAATAATTAATAATTATTTAATAATTAAAATACTAATTGGAAATTTTAATTGCATTTTAATTACATTAATTGAAATTTAATTGCATTTTAAAACAAACACAAAATTTAATTGTCATCACGGTCGAGCGTCCTCTGACATGAAACCTTCCCGTGTGATCTCATCTTGTCCGTCGGTACCTGATGGTTCTCCTATTTCAAAAGCCGGCAGCGGTGTGTAATGACCTCCTTCGTCATCATTTCCCAAAATTTCCTGAGATCCCTCATGACACTGGTCGTTGCCCTGCACATCCGCCTGGAACGTCTATTCATTAAAATTCAGAAGTTCGTCCTCCTCATATTCATTGCGTGGTGGGAAAGTTCTCCCCTCGTCCATTTGAACAGGAATTGGATCCTGTTGAGCATGCATAGCTGGCCTGTACACTTCCTCGGCTTGATGACTGTCGCCGTGAGACAGTGTTTGCTGCTGTCTTTCCTGGCTCAATGTTCTAGGTTGGCGCATGGCAGTTAACCTTGTTTTTGACAAACCACCTGAACCTCTACCTGTAGAACCTCTGCCACATTACAAATACAACAAGACAAGATTATATGTTTCGCTTCAACTGGAGATCAAAAAGATATATTTCATCACACACAAAAAACTGACAGTGAATTATACATAAAGAAAAGTAATGTGTACCTAGAGGTTGCACGACTAGGGGTTCAGTATTATAGAATGTTGTGGGAACACTTGACATATCGAGTTCCATTGAAGAGAACTCGATATGTAGTTATGTACTAAATGATAAAAAAGTTCCGGAGTCGCCCCGTCATCTTCGAAGTATATAGAAACTCCTAACTTGAAAAATGATTCAATTCCTTGCGAAACAAAGAATGATATGGTCAAATGGAGACATTGAATAGGTGAAGACATCAAAAGGCTAAAATATTTGATGTAAACTAGATGAGAATCAACCATTATAAGGACTTTGTATAATTGTATTATGTTAAGTTCATTGGAAACATTTGGCAGTCCATCACTATAAGGACTTTGTATTCTGTTAAGTTCATTGGAACCACAATAATTTGGAGACTATCAAGCTTAAAAAATTTAATTTTGCACGGCCTACAACACAATTCACCTTCAGCATGTTATACGTTGTGCAGGATTCTTCATTCTCATTTGATAATGTGTCAGCCAAGCGCATCGGATCTGTCCTGCTCATCCACAAGGCGAGTCCAAAATCGTTATTGGCAGTAATGAACATCAAAAGAAAAAACTCACGTGGCCAGAAAGAAGAAAGCTATGCTCTCTTTCTTAAGCTTGGCCTCATATTCCTCATCATCAGCCGCGTAGTCATCCTGCACAATTTCATTTCTCAGAACAAGTCAGTCATCCGGAAAGTCAAGATAAGTAGACTTAATTTTTCTACAAACTTAAATGTGTTCGAATGGATATGTACCAAATCAACAACTTTGAAGACAGCTTTTTCGTATCTAGCCTTAGCCTCTTCAGCCAGTGCCTATAACAACAACCACAAAAATTAACAATCACATCGAGCGAAACCTTCTTTTTCCTATCATCCCTAGACTTCGGCGACGCATCAACCTCAACCTCCGGCTCCGGCTTAACAGGCTCCACAACCCTAGACTTCGGCGACGCATATCTCTGCTAGACAAGAACCACAACGCAGCCGATCAACACTGCGACGAAGGTCGTCAATATCATAACAATCTGACGATTCTGCGAGAGGATTTCAGCCGCATCAGCAGCGGAGTATGAACTGATGTTGAGCTTCTCAGTTTGACCGGTGAGGAGAGCGGAGACCAGATCGAGCGGCGATAGAATCGAATTCATCGTTCTCGATCCTCTGCCAAGGAGTTACGATTGCAAAAAAAAAAACTGCGCTGAAATTACGAAGAAAGAGAATGGAGGAGCAGTTCTAGATCTGAAAGGTGGGTGTTAATCACACCCCCTACCCCCCACACCCCCCATGTGGGGCCCAGGTATATTTCTCATTCTACCCTTCTACCTATTATATGTATTATATATATTTTATATATTATAAAAAATAATTTTAAAATATTTAAAATTTATAAAAAATGATTTTAAAATATTTAAAATTTCGTATTAATATATACAAATGATTTTAAAATATTTAAAATTTAGTATTAATATAATATATATTATATACTATAAATGATGATTTTAAAATATTTAAAAATTAGTATTAATATATTACATATATTATAGTTAATAATTTTAACTTACATGTATTTAGAAGTTAATATATGTAATATATATTAATTAATGAGATATTACTGTTAATTCAAAAAAAATAAATTATGGACCTTGTCAGTGAGTTGTCTATTTTGTCGTAATGTATCAGTGAGTTGTCAATCTTTGTTTCGTAATGTATTGTCAAATCTGTTTCTGTCCACTACCTATGAATAGTGTAATTTGCTTTTGCCAGAGAATCTTGGCAGTGAGTTGTCTATTTTTGTTTCGTAATGTATTGTCAAATCTGTTATTTCCCACTAACTTTTTGGATTTCAATTTTTAAACGTACATAATGTAGTCTATATAATGGATAGACTTATAAGTAGCAAGTCACTCACTCACACTTCTTTAAGACAACCGTATCTCTCTACCATGGATAATGATAGTTTTGCGGGATTTTCAAATAGCTGGTCATACGGGAGTGATCCTCGCAGTGAGGAAAGTATATCCAACAAGAATCGGGATTATACATCCGAATTCACCACAAACCAGGTTAGTGTCATTATTGTATGCTTATTTACATAATTAAAAAAACCATCATAAATGTCCACCATTTGTGCAGATATTTGAAAATAGAGAAGATATGCTAAATTGGGCAAAGAGGGTTGGTTTGGAAAATGGCATTGTAGTGGTGATTAAAAATTCTGCAAAAAAAAGTGGTGGTAAGATGCCGAAGTGTATTCTTGCATGTGAAAGAGGAGGGAAGTACAGACCAGAGACATCCCAAATAAGAAATACCGGAACCAAGAAATGTGAATGTCCATTTGAGTTAAGAGGTATTCCAGTTCCTCCAGATGGTGTCATGTGGGGTTTGAGGGTGCTATGTGGTATTCACAACCATCCGACAGCAGAGTTCATGGATGGCCACGAGTACCCGTCAAGGTTAAAACCAATGGAGAAACAACTTGTGTTGGACATGGCTAATAGCACTGCACCTCGGGAGATTCTTAGTATTCTGAAACAAAAAGATTCGTCAAACAGTACAGGGGTAAGAAGCATTTACAATGTGATTAGAGCAAACAAGTCTGCAAAACGGGGTGGTCTAACTCAAGTTCAATATGTCTTGGAGCAACTAATCAAAAAAGGATACCTACATGATTATTTGACAGACCCAGATACAAATGAAATTACTGACATCCTTTGGCTCCATCCAAAGAGTCTAGCCCTTGCTGTCAATTTCTCATCTGTTTTGATTATAGATGCCACATATAAGACTAATGAGTATCGCTCGCCACTACTGGAGGTTGTGGGTATAACATCCACACTGCGAACTTACTCCCTTATGTTCGCATATCTTAGCCATGAGAAGGTAGAAAATCTGGAGTGGGCATTAAGCATTTTGAAGAGACTGATGCTTGAAAAAGGGGCGACATTGCCATCTGTATTTGTTTCAGATCGAGATTTGGCGCTTTTAAATGCCATAGGAAAATGTTTTCCTTCGTCGCATCACATCCTCTGCATTTGGCACATAAACCAGTGTGTACTGAAGAAATGTAGACCCATGCTTGGGCTGGAGTGGAACAAGTTTTCTTCATCATGGCACTCCCTCATAAATTCATCGACGGAGTGGTCTTATAACAAGAAGTGGAACGTAATGTGCGAGGAGTATCAACGATTTGATCGCGCCCTAAAATGCCTATGGGAGACATGGTTGCAGCCTCATCGAGAACAGTTTGTGTCAGCATGGATCGACGCATATATGCATCTGGGAAGCAATTCAAGCCAAAGGTACACCAAAATTATTATTTTGAATGTTATTTTTATTTTATGTTATAGTATATTCATCTGATGAAGAATAATATATATCTTTCAGAGCGGAAGGTGCACATGCAAGATTGAAAATGTATTTGGGAGACACTATGTCGTCCATAGATACATCATTTGATAAAATACACAAGATGCTGACAAATCAATTCGGAGACATTCAAGAGTCATTTGAGAGATCTCTCCACATTCTGCGCCGTGCACATTTACATGATAATATTTTCTCTGAAGTGAGGTGTCAGATTTCGCTGGAGGCAATGGAAATTATTTCAGCCGAGCTGAAATGTGTTGATGAATCATCGTACCAACCAGTGGGCAGCTGCAGCTGTGCAATAAGAAAAATATATGGATTGCCATGCAAGCATGATCTTGCAAATTATCGCCACTTATCTATTCCAATTCCTATAATAAGTATCCATGATCACTGGAGGAGGTTATCAATGCACGCATGGAACCAACCTAATGAGGAATCACGGCGAGATAGGACATCTTACGTTGTTGAGATATTAGATAAGATGAATCCAGAAATGCGGGACCATATGATAGATCGATTTCTTGATATGGCAGATCCATCCCAAAGCACAGTTCGAGTCCCTTCGTACAATGTAGAGCGTAAAGGACGACCTAGTGATAAAGACGAGCGAAACAGACGCCGCATGCCTTCTTTTGTGGATATATCCACTTCAGGATCTGGGGTCAATCAAAAAAGTTTAATAGAGCCAAAGAGGGGCCGACATAAGAGTGGATCTGGGGTTCGTAGTACTACACCAAACAATGACCACTCTAGATTTCCGAGTACTTATGACATCTACATTGATCAATTACCTGCGGTTATGCATCACTATATTTCTAAAATTGTTGACGTTGCACCAGATAGTTATTGTGGATTTAGGGCGATAGCCGCACTAATCGGATACGGCGAAGAGGGTTGGATGCAAGTACGAGCGGAGCTTATTGATGAGATTCAGCAAAATAAGGCTCAATATGATGTCATTTTCCCAGATAACAGTACATCAGACAATCTACTATTTTTGCTGAATTACTTTGAGACACCAGCACCTGAGAGGCATTGGATGGAGTCTATGACTTTGGGAACTGTCATAGCGTCAAGGTATAATATTGTACTTTTTATATTTGGCGGAACTAATTGGAGTTGTTATACCCATTTGCCATTAAGATCCCCTCCGATTAGAGACAATGAGCGCATGGAAATAGTTATCGGACACGTTGGCAATCACTTCGTACAACTTTTTTTGCACCCTTATCATCCGGTGCCACCTATACCAACATGGTGGTGGAATCATTCATCGTACGAAGCTAAAGGATGGGCATCCTCATATCAAGTACGAGCTGATTTATGGCGCGAAATCACAAGCATGGGGCCTCCAGGAGCACAATTTGGAGGAAATATTGATTAAATATGTCTACTTGTTTATGTATTTATTTTTAGCACCGTTGCATGTTTTGTTGAATCTAATTTAATGTTGAGCTATCCAATCAATTATTATTCGTCCTAAATCCAAACTAAACGAAATAAATTATTATTCGCCCTAAATAAAATAAAACTAGTTACTCACTCACTCCTAATTATAAGTTCAATTAAAATTTAAAAAATCAAGTACAATAATTTTTAAAAAATTTGGCACATGTTGTATTTTAATTTTAATTTTTTTGATTTATAATAATATAAATAAATATGATACAAATAACTTATATTAGGTACAATTAATTTATAATATTAATCATTATTTAATTGAATTTAAATTAGCATTTAATTAAACTTTAAAACATATACAAAATTAAATGGCATAACATGTAAATATGATTGTAAAGAGGGGTAAAATTGTCAAATGGGCATGGAGCCCACAAATTTTTTTGTCTTGTGAGGGGTGCGATTAACACCTCCCATCTGAAATTGTGATTAAGCTTTTAGGTATCACATTGATAGCGCTTCTATAAAAAGCGCCAACGAAAGTAAGTAAAACACAGCGTTTTCACATAAAACGCTTTCAAACAATCGTCTTAAATAAAAGCGCCGTGATATGTGGAATATACTTCAGCGCTTCTAATGGAAACGCTGTCTTATGTGTAACATAAAACGGCGTTTCTTAAAAAGCGCCGTTAATTACCTATAATCACGCAGCGCTTTCAAGTTGAAGCGCTTTCGTATTTTGAAATTACCATCCAAATTAGTTTTGAGGCGGCTTTTATTTAAATTTCGTATCGAGGCGCCTTTTCTTTTCTTTCCTTTTTATTAAGACTTACAAACTTTGTGACGGAATATAGTGGGAATATTAACGGTAACATTAATGACGGAATATAGTGGGAATATTAACGTTAACATTAATGACGGAATATGGACGGAAATTACACGAATATAACAGATCCAGTATTTCCATCTAATTTCCGTCTACTTTTCGTCTGCTGAATTCCGTCAATGTTCCACCTCAATTGTGGAGACGGAATTTTTAGTCACGGAGAGTTGACGGAAATGTAACGAATATCATTTCAATGACGGAATATTGCCGTAAATGTAACGTATTTTTTTCCATCAGCTTCACACGTGGCGTTTTACTGACGGAAATCTGAGACGGTAAATTCCCAGAAATTTGTAGTGTATTGTATCTTTATAATTTAGTGGTCTAAAAATAAGTTAATCAATATGAGAAAAAGTAAATAATATGAAGTTGAGTGTTGATTTTATAGTAAAACATACTTAATTGAAACATAAAATCAAAAGATAAACTTCAGATATTTAAACATTACTCTTAGTTATAAGACATGAACATTATACAGTTCATTTGGTAAAGTTGGTAAATAAGGTATAAGAGCATCCCCCACCATGATCAAAAAAATCATACCATCCATCTCTCTCATCCTTTTTCTCTCTCATCTAATCATCCTTCATGGTTTTTTCAATCACATGCACCCCACCATGATCCAAAAAAAAGTTTATCATCAATCTCTCTCAGTCTCATCACTACATAAATTATAGCTCATAAATGTTAAGATTAATAAAAATATATCAAAGTGTATCTCGTTTTATAGAGCTCAAAAAATTAAGAATATTGCTATTTATTTTGATTTTTTTTAATTTGTAATTTAGAAGATATATTCGTTGCAAGATCAAAATAAAAACTGTACTGTTTCTTACACAGGACACGTGTCGCGTTGCGATTGGCTCTTTCTCATGCTCAAAACACAAAAAATGAGCATGAGATGCTCATTTTTACAAAAAACCATGTGATGCTTTTTTTGATGATCAAAAAAACCATGATGGGGATGCATGGTTTTTTTGATCATCTCTCATGCTCACTTTTTATACTCAAAAAAACCATGGTGGGGGATGCTCTAAGTGGGTTGAGGTTTGATTCTGGACGGAGGGGTTTTTTTTTCTTCAGAATTCAAGGGGGGATCCTGAGACCCCAGACCCTCCGAACCGCCCCTGCATATAAGCCTTACATTTTAGAGGGTTTGGGTCGAGCCAAACCCTTGCGACGAAGTGTTCATTTTATATTTAAAGTTTGTATTGGTGGGGAGAGTTAGGATCATATGAGAAATGACATCTTTGGTGAGAAATAAGACATTATAATAGCCGTCCGATTTATCATCTAACGGACATGATTTTACCAATATATTTCCATTTATTTGCTGAATAAATACGTTGATGAGGGTATATTTGTCTTTTGATTTATTCTAATTATAATTAATCCCTATTTCTCGCACACGTTCGTTCGTTTCTCTATCCTCGTTACTCAGCTTTTCACTTTCCGAATCCGACTCGCGCTCGCCGCAGCTTCTTCGAATCGGTCATGGCGTTTCCCTAAATGGAAGTCGTTGTCGGTAAGCCTCAACTCTCCGTCGATGCACTAGGCCACTTTCATTCTCATACCAGTCTTCCGCCGCATGTCTTATCTCCATGTTTTAACCTAGATTATGGATTAGGGCTTCATTCCCGATAATAGTATCTCAAGGGGTTTCTATATCTGTAGCTATTAGCTTGAGAATGAAGCTTTATTTTATAATGTTTTGATGTAGACTAATCGTTGTTCAGTTCAATGGTGATGGAAAGAAACGACACTGGGTATCAACTTGGTAAATCCTACTTGAATTCATTTGGTCAATAATGAGACACCTTTCATCTTAAAGGCTTGTGTTTTTTGCAGGAAAAAATGGGTTGTGGGAATCAACTTATCGGTCATTGTGCCTTCATACAGACACAAACTTGGGCCATTTGGAATTCTCATGATTTTGTATGAAACTGCAACTCTGAGTACATATTTGATTCAGATAGAGGAACAATGATGCTGTTTGACAATGTTTATACATTTTTATCTCAACTCTTATTAAGGTGTCACTTTTTATTTCTTCAATAGATAGCGTGAATGAAGTATGACTGAAAGGGTGTGTAAAGCTGTGAAAGATGTAGCTGTGGATGTCAAGACATTGACTGAGGCTCACTAGAGAAGACTTCCCAGCCAAAGATCATGATGGAAAACTAAAAGAAGTACTTGAACTTGTTGAAAAGTTGAGAGGATGTGCGGTTTTTTATTGTGATTTTGAGAGAATGAGAATTTTTTTTGGAAATACGCTTGAACTGTAACAATCAGGCCATTTAGATTGAATCTTACGCATTTTACTTTGAATCTTACGCATTTTAATTTAAATCTTACGCATTTTACATTTAATCTTACGCATTTTATAATGACAAATACCTGTTATGATGTTTCAATCCAGAAAATGCGTAGTAATTGAAGTTAAATGCATAGTAATTGAAACAAAATGCGTACAATAAATCTACAACATCATCCTTTTTTTCTGGAGAAGGGACTACAACATTGAGAATTATAAATCTACATAGCAAGAGTGATTTTGTGATTTATGAAACTAGAATATCTGGCAACAAGAGTGATTTTGTGCTCTATGAAACTAGAATATCTGGCAAGCAGAGATCTGGGTCAATGCATTGGTACCCTCGAATCAAGCTTATGCCCAACACAGTGGGAACTAATTTTCTTCCACCTTGCACCTGAATACCCAAAATCAAGGCTAGCTTAAGAAGATGCACAATCGATACTAAAAATTGCATATCAAATAAATAAGATATACATGAGAGGTACAAACTGTTTATTAAAATCTAACCTGAACATAATTGCGTTCACATATGTTGTTGATATGTACTGAGATAGAGGCATCTGTGCCTATTCCATGTTTCTCCATTAGGGATATCAGTTCATCACTCTCACTGAGGTAATCGGGAGCAGTTGTGTAGCCCTGCGAACCAGTACAACATATCTCATTGAGAAGCTGCACAGCTACGCAGTTATGTATGAAATGAAGAGCTACGCAGCTATGCAGTTATATATAAAATATTACGCAGTTTACAATTAACGAATGAAATCGTGAATGATTCTTTGTTGGAAATTTGACTGGTTTGCTGCTTGTTTGTATGCATGGTGATAATTTTCAAGTGCCTCTATTAATAATTCAGCAGCTCTTTCATGGTTTGTCACAAGTTTCTGCTATGCAAAAGGATAAATGATTATGAAAATGTAATGCACTATAATCTTTGCCCTTTTAAATGTAATCTCTAACAAAACATAGTAGACACCACTTATACATAGTACTGAATAATCTAAGTTTGCATAGTAGACACCACTTATACATAGTAATGTATACTCTAAGTTTGCATGAAAAAAGAAGTGCTAACATGTTATGTTGTATGCATACATAATAGCTGCAGGAAGTGTATATTGCGTACATGTCACAGACTTGTATGCGATGATCTATAATGTTTATAATGTATAAATTCAAATGCTACGCATTTAGTCATAGCACTACGCAGGATATGCAACGCATTTATGTATGAAATACTACGCATTTTATAGTTCAACGCACAAATGCAACCACCAACAATAAAGCCATAAAATTTCTGAAAAGGTTTGTAGTCCAAACTGCAAAGGTTTCAAATGAGGTAAACTGGCATTAAAAGATACGCATTTAGCGCAGTTTTATCCATGCAAGGCTACGCATTTATTATTAAATGTGACGCATTTAACAGTACATTTAATCAATTTCAAATGATGTGACAATTGCAGTCCCAACTGCAATGGTTTCACATTGGCCCCAACTGCAGTTTTATCCATGAAAGGCTACGCATTTATTATTAATTGTGACGCATTTTACCGCAAACTTAAAAAACATTTGAAATACTGTAACAATTGCATTCCCAACTGCTAAGGTTTCACATTTAGCCCCGAAATTCCCTGAATAAATATCAATCGAAAGCAGACATAACCAATAAACCCTAACATCCGTAACTTCAACGGTAATTCGAAAGCCCTAACCAATAAACCCTTGAAATCGTATAACCACCAAATCGATTTCGGTTACTTCTAGACCCTAACATTGACGGTAACAACCACAATATTCATAGACAATTTCGATTTAACACCACAGCATGAGTAAAACCTAGAATGCGTAGAATATTTCGTACCGTTAACATGTTTTGAGTTTTTCGGCTGTTTCCCTTCGTTCGCCATTACACCGTGCCGTCGTCAGTAGTCAGCCGCCCTCGTTCCGTGGAAAATTAGGGTTTCCGCTCCTGGTCGCTGCTCTCGAATCGCAGAGCACTCGGTCGTGGCTGTGTGATTTGGCCGAGACAAAAGCGGGATTACAGTTTTGATTTTCCCTTATATTCCTAATTTGCCCTCACATGCGTATTAATTAGTTAAACAATTACGCATCTTAGATTAATCTGAACCGTTTACTGAATTAATCTGACAGCTATTATAATGTCTTATTTCTCACCATATATGTGTTTCTCACCAGAACGGCACTCTTGGTGGGGATATAAAAAAAACATAAATTTTTTATTGAATACACTAAATCAAAGTAGTTCAGAAAATTGGGAAACAGCGACTCACAATGTATCTGAGAATCGGTTGATACTAATTTTATGTCTTCAGAATAATGGACGTAACAAAAAATGAGAAGATGGAAGGAAATGCTACGTTAATTCTAATAATTTACATTAATAAATAAATATAGAAAGTAAAATTTTATGTCTTCATTAATCAAGTGATATAAGACATTTTACTAAATGAAGTTCAAATTAACAGGACACTGATAAAATCAGTTGCTAAAGTGATCATTTTTCTCCAAATTACCCATTTTAAGGACTACAATGTGATCGTTGTTAGGAAGAGACTTTACGCATCAAATATATTGAAAAAGCAAAAATTGATAAATAAATTATAAGGCGGTGTCACATATTGAGGCGCGTTCAAATGAGAATTCTTTTAAATTTCGAGAACTTGAGACCATAATATTCACTTTTCAAAATGCAAGATGCATTTTGGTGGTGACACGTGTCCCATGTGCATTTTCAAAATGCATTTAATGCAAAGTCAAAGCCACTTTTTTGACTTTGCTTTTTGAACATGTGTCACATGCAAATTCAAAGATGCATCGTGATCTAATAGTGAAATTTAGATCTCAAATTCTCGAATTTTTAAGAATTCTCAACCGAGCGCTCCCAGTCACATATATCATCATATCATTTATAATTCATACAAATACTCTCATCTCCAACCCCAACCAGCCTCACACACACATATTCATACCTACAGCCTACTGACATCTCTCTCTCTTTCTAACTCTCAATGGCTCACTCACTCACACTCAAACTCAGACTCTCGGTTTTTATTCTTCTTCAGCTGCATATTTCGTCTTCAGGCAGTAGTAGTAGTAGAGATCATGATAATGCTCCTCCAGCTTCTTCTTCCTCGGACAACCTAGTCCGCACCTCTTGCATCCACGCCAGCTACCCAGTCATATGCGTCCGAACTCTCTCCACCTTCCCAGATCCACCAACCACCCCGCGCGAGCTGGCCCAAGCGGCTGTCAAAGTGAGCATAGCCCACGCGAGGAAGCTCTCCACGTTTCTAGCAGCAGATCAGGAAGCAGCGATCAGGAAGAGAGAGAAAGCAGCGCTGAATGACTGTTTGGAGCAGATGAGTGACTCGGTTGATGAGCTGCAGAAGACGCTGTCGGAGCTTGGAAGGTTGAGGGAAGCAGCAGGAGGTAGTTTTAAGTTTAGGATGAGCAATGCGGAGACATGGGTGAGCGCGGCGCTGTCGGATGATGAGACGTGTTTGGATGGGTTGGGAGAGGCTGGGAAGGTGAAGGAGGAAGTGAGGAAGAGGATTGTTGGGGTGGCGAAAGTCACTAGCAATGCTCTTTACTTGATCAGTCAGCTTGATGCCAGGCGAGGAGGCTGATGATGATGATTAAGTTGTTAACCAAGTTGCTGCGCTGCAAAACTGCACATCAGATCTTGAGATGAGATATACTTTATAAATTAAATTGTTCATAAATATGTTATAATACGCAGTGTTTATTATGTTAAAATATATTTGTGTAGTGTATCTACTTTACTTACCTGGGTTTGAAGCTTTGTGTAACGTCTTGAATTAAGCTTGTTTTGTTGACCGTTAAAGCTTAATAAGTAAGCCTATTTGTTATTTTGTTATTATTATTTCGGTGTGTTAGAGCATATGTACTCATGTAAAATTTCATTAAGTGCAAGAGAAGTTGCTGTTGTTATTTGTGCTAATAAAAAAAAAGCACAAATAATAACAGTTGAGCAGCAATTACCAAGGTTGTAAAAAACACTAGCGCTAGTCGGGCGAAAAGGATCCTTAAAGATTAATCGAGACCTAGGCGTGGATTAATCGGTTTTATAATTTTATATTTTTTAATATTTTAAATAATTATATAATTATATAAATATTATTATGATATATATTTTATAGTATTTTAATATATATAAAAAGTAATCTGATAATAAAGATATTTAATAGTTTATCAAATATTAAAATGATATACAGACATGTAAATTATGTAAAAATAAAGGAATTTTTTCATTTTGATCAAGAAGTTGATCATGTGGTTAACGCTTAGACGGATTTAGAAGGCGGGTCTAGGCGGCGACTAGACGGATCTAGATGGCGTTTCAACGCCTATAAATCGCGTGACCTTCCAAACCTTCTAATGATCGATTAATCGGACGGATTTGTAAATTTCACCTTTCAGGCGGGACCTAGGCGGAGATTTTTAAAACACCGACAATTACTCATCCAACAAGGGTACAGATTGCTCTTATATCAAGCTCCAAATTACAAATGACCTTTAAAAAAAGAAGAAGATATATGTGGGTCAATTAGAGGTGTAATGACTTAGAATCCGGCGCTGTATGCATAAGGCCTGGTGGGGACTGTCGGTTGGGTTAAAGCTGTATGTTAGCATGTGTATGCAGTGATGGAGGCATTGATGAAGGTAGTAAATAAGAGATGTAGTTGTTGGTCTGCATTAACTGGGACTTTGAATGAAGTAACATGGCTGTCCTGATCATCAAGTGTTTCTGGATCTTTTGGGAGATAAAGATAGATATGGAGACGTGGGGGCGCGCTCAAATGAGAATCATTCTTAGGCTAAGAACTTAAGTATCAAGGAATTGATTGGCTCACAACGTGCCACGTGTCCCACTCACCCCGCCACCTCACAAAGCACGAGGCCCATTGGATATTTGAGTGGATGATGATGACGTGGCACAGTGTAAGCCAATCAATTCCTTGATGCTTAAGTTCTTAGCCTAAGAATGGTTTTCATTTGAGCGCTTCTCTGGAAATGTGTGAGAACTAAAAGAACATTGTATGTTGGAGTTGAGAAAGGTTCAGAAGACATCTAATTAGGTTTATACATAGAGAGAGCACAAGATAAGAATTGGAGGGTAGAGGATGTTGAAATAGCACAAGCTAATTTAGCCACCCAAAAAAAGCCTTGTGCTGACTTGACTGAATGCATATGTAGACAGCTCTGGAACAATAGATATGGAGAAGTTTAACTTGTTCTGTACCATCCTTGAATAATTTGGATCCGGTCGATTGGTCTGCATACTACCTCTTGATTACACATGACTTCTAGGGTGACTAGAAACTGCGGATCAAACTTGAATCAGAATCAGATGTTGTGAGTGTGATTTACAGTGTTAAAACAAACAAGAATTGAGATACCTACCGCGACATCACCTGCTCTAAGGAGGCTCACTGACACTGTCCGTGGCTTCTATTTGTAAGGGACGAATATTATAGAAGAGTTGTGGCCGCCAAATCCAAATGAGTTTGATAAAGCTGCCTTTATTTCAAGTCTTTCCTTTACTGGTCCTACCAGCACTTTAGTATCCTGTCACATTTTCGGCGTAGATCCATTATCATGAGCTATGGATGATACTGATTGCTCGTTTATAACAATTTGGAAATAAGAGAAGTTACAGAGACAATATCATACCACGCCTTCATCAGGGTCCTCGAGATTAATATTTGGATGAACCCATCCTGTCCGTATTGCCTGTGTGACACCATTTCTTGTTAACAATCTTTTTGGAGTGATTAATACTAATCCAATGGCTGAGTTTTAGTAAAGCTCTTTCTTGGACAGCTATCTAGTAGAATGACTGAACCTATAACTGATACTACCACAACCACAATACCACCAAGCCATTTTTCCTAGTAACCTTTTATATTTATGAAAGCATTGACACTGATACCATTCACATTCAGTTTCGCTAAAATATAAAATGCACATGTAGATCTACGCAACCTCAGGATACAATGAGCCAACTTGGATTGCAAAGACGATGATAATATTCACCTTCAATTTTGTACTTTTGTTCAAATATAAAATGCACATGTAGATCTACGCAATCTCAGAATACAATGAGCCAACTTGGATTGAAAATAAATCAAGAGAACATGATCAACCCTACTTCATTAGGTGAACTTGGATGTAATACAGATAAATTACCTCACAATTTTAAAGAGTTAGCGAGAGTCGGACGAAGAAAAAGAACTGACAACACGGATAAATAATTAGGTTCACCTGTACTGTAGCAACAGCTTCCACTGCTCCAGCAGCTCCAAGCAAGTGTCCAATCATAGATTTTGTGGAGTTAACTCTCAACTATTAATATTTGAGAAAATATTAGTATGGAGTATGTCCAAATTAATGACATAAAAGTGGAAAAAAGTGTATGCAAAGTACATCTGGATTCCGTCCAAAGCAACGCATCAAAGCTTGATATTCTTTTATGTCTCCAGCTGGTGTTGACGTAGCATGTGCATTTATGTAGTTCACATCTTCTCTAGGTACTCCAGAAGCTTCCAGTGCCTTCTCAATGCAGAGACTAACACCGGCTCCTGATTAACGTTGGATAAACAAGTAAATAAAGCCATCCAAATAGTAATTACAGAGAAATTCACGTTAAACTTGGAAGACATTTAGGTAAGAGCGTTAGATACACATCTCAGTGATACTAGTTTTAGAACTTATATGTAATATAATCTACCATACTGCACTTGAAATGTGACTAGATAACTTGAAATAATAACACGAGGTTAGTGCAATGTTTTAAACATGCAAAGACAAGTTTTTGCCCTCCTGAATTTATATAAGATATCGGTAAAGTTAAAATACCCAATAATGGTTCTTGGGGTTTAAGAGGCAAAAGTGCATCACAACTTATGAAATGTGCATCAACATTCATTGTAACACAAACTAATAGAAGGCCATAAGTGAATAGTGAAACAAATCTGCCAGAGAAGAGAGGGTTGCAATTTGTCGAATTTTATTTCAAAAACATATTTCATTCCACAGATATAATAGCAGGCAGTTTTTTGCATACCAGACCATAATCGTAGACATTGATACAAAGGGTTCAGAAAATTACCTTCAGGGTGTGGTTCAGTCATGTGATAAGCATCAGATGTGAAGCTTCCACCCAAAAATTCTGCATAGATTGTTGCACCTCTATTCTGCAAAACCAAGAGTCACACATTATACTTATTAGAAGAGTACTGGAGAAAGATTTCACGTCAGAGAACAGATGAGAAAGGTGAATATGTTGCATTTGCCACACCTTAGCGTGCTCCAATTCCTCCAATAGAAGGACTCCAGCTCCTTCACCCATGACAAACCCATCACGATTCTGTTTCAGATAAACACTATTAACGATCAAAGAAACATAAAGTATCTACCAATTATTAGAACAAAGTATGATCACATTGTAAAAATAAGAGCAACTCTTTTAGTTGATTAGAAATTATAATAAAAAGATTGCAATATTCATCCCTCTTGAAACAATAAATCATGACGAGGTTGCGTTGGTTAAAAGTGGATGCTTAGAGGTTCCATTCATTTCGTTTGAAAAGTTAAACATGGAAAAGGTACCGAGTCCCAAGGACGTGAAGCTTTGGTGGGATCAGCATTCCTTTGAGAAAGAGCCCTACACGCTACGAAACCGCCAAGGCCTGGACAAGAACAAAAAACAATGTCACTCTACGCACAGCTAAAAGCATTGAAAAATAATGGTAGAGAGATCAAATCATGGTATATTAAAATCGGATTTGAATCAACCAATCTTAATGCACTTACCAATGGGTATGACAGCTGCATCCGAACCACCGGAGAGCATCATATCCTGCAAATGAAAGATATTTTTGAAATTTTAAGAGTCGCCTTTTTAGAGTCTCTTAACCAAAGAATCCCTAGGCAGCAAATATACACCATATCACATTTCCAACACAGACGCGTACTAAAGAAGATCACATACAGCTTCTCCTCTGATTATATGATTAGCAGCATTAAGTATACAAAAGTTGCTGGTAGCGCAAGCAGTTGATATCGAATAGTTGGGGCCCATCCATCCCTGAAATTGGATAATAAGATCAGGGTTTTAATGTTGGTAGGTTTACTTTTCTCCAAACAGCAGATATTCCAATTGTAATAAATCAATGCTGACCAGATCCATAGCAAGCATGGCAGAACCCATGTTTGTAGTTGCAAATGGCACGCAAAAGGGATTCATCTTTTTGTACGACACACGTAAAGCTTCTATGGCATCATAGAAGACCTGTTCAAAAATAAAGTCACTGGATTAGTAATCAACAACAGATACAACTGTTGCCTAAAGAAAAGGGATAAAAGGGTGAATGCATCATGATCCTATTTCCTACTTCGAGCTGGGCAAAAAGATATCCAAACTTATGGTTTTCATGATAATTAAGCCAAGTGAATTAGAGCAATACAGTTGCCTTACAATGACATCTCAACCTCTTATGTAAATGCAAAAGGTCAGCTCGGCATACAATTAGATACAGGCATTCAACAGTCAACGCCGCAGATGTTTACGTTTTACCTTCATCCCACCCATGGCGGAGCCAATCAGAACTCCGCACCGCGTTTTATCCAGTTTTTCCATCTCATCTTCGGTTAGGCCGCCATCTACTAAGGCTTTCTTGCCAGCCGTCATCATATAAAGCATAAATTTATCCATCCTCCTGGAAAATTTGGGTGCTACCCAGCCATCTGTGGAGAATTCCTTGATCTCTCCAGCAATTTTCTGAGACATGATAAAGTACAATCCATAATTTTCTATAAAGTATTGGCAACGAAATTATGTACTGTGTACGAGAATTACTGTGGGGAACTGGGCGCAGTCAAAAGTCTCAATCTCACTTATGCCGCTAACTCCGTCGAGAAGATTATTGTAGAAAACATCTGGTTCGTGACCAACTGGGCTCACGACACCCAGCCCAGTAACAACAACTCGTCGTTGCTTCATAGACGGCTTCTTCTTGCTTGTTACTTCTTCAGCAGCTTGCACGGCTACAGCCATGGTCTCCCCTAAACAATGTGCAAGCTAACAGGTCAATGCATGGAGCCTTAAACTAACATAAATTAGTTGATAGAAATATCAAAGCCAATACAGAACAAGAATACACATGCAGATCTTAGTAGGATCATACACAAGCTTAACCAAATAAATTCACACAATCAACATTTCGTATATTGAACAATCATCATCATTGGCATATGAATTATTGCTGAATTCGGTTCCAACAAAAGGTCAAGTACATATGTTGTAGCATTTAATCCCAATAGCAACTAATAGGTGTAAAACTGCTGGAACAAATTGACCCCTCCCCAATTCCATCAATGAAACAAATTAGCACTCAAGAAAGACAAAAGAGAAATCCAAAAAATAAAATAAAATACAAAATCCATTTAAACCTACGAATATGCCAATGCAGAGGATACCAATCAGTTCAACCCTACTGCCAAAACAGAAATCAATATCAACACAACACTCCAAGTTGGTTACCAGAATGGACGGCACTATTAGCAGCACAGCGCTGCCTCCGATTCAACTTCACAGAAGTCGATCCAAAAAGCGACCCAATCCCAATCCCAGAACAGGGCTGAAACGAGCTCATCAGTCCCTGAAAACCAGATCCACAGAGAGCCGAGGTGCGGGAGTGATAGTCTCCGGCGGCGCATTTGGCTAGAAGCCTCCGGTTGCGAGTGGAAGACCTGGCGGATTTGTTGAGCATCGAATTGGTCGCCGGGAGGTCGTGGTCGGATGAGGCAGATGACGACATGCAAGCAGCGACCAGCCATGTGCAGAAAGGTGACGTTACAGTCGAGGATGTGGCCATAGCGAAATTGGAAAGAGCGGAACGCAGGAAGTGTGAGTTTGTAAAATTGTGGGATGGGATCGAGGAAAGTGAAAATGGCGGATTGAAAGGTGGTGGTCGGATTCGATGGGTTTAGGTTTTTGGAGAAGGTTCAAAGTGCCACGTAAGGACGAGCAATCTCAGTCGTCGTCATCTCTCTCTCTCTCTCTCTCTCTCTAAAGGAGCTCTTTCCGCTTCGCTTCTTCGTCTTCTCGCTTCTTCTCTCTCTCATCTGTTTCGCTAGTTTTATGAGTGGAGTCTGTATTATTGGGAATTTCATTTATTTTTATCACTTCGTTTTTATCCCATTTCCAAAGGTTGGAATTCTATGTAATTTGTTGTCGAGTAAATGATATTTCCTAAACAAAATTATTATGTGATATTATTAATATGAGAATGGATCAACTATCTTTTTATATAAACTGTAAATCAGGAGATAGAGAGCGTTCAATTGAGATCTCCTTAAAATTTCGAGAATTTGAGATTCCAAATCGCATCATTAGATCATGATGTGTCTCTAAATCTACATGTGACACGTGTCCCAAAAAAATAATTCAAAGTTGGTGGCTTTGACTTTGCTTTAAATGCATCTTAAAAAATACACATTGGACACGTATCACTACCACAATGACTTGATGATGCATTTTGAAAGGTAAAGATTGAGGTCTCAAGTTCTCGAAATAAAGATGAGTTCTCATTTGGGATCTCAAGGAAATATGGTATTTTCCAATTTCCAGGTTTATTGTTCAATGATATGGCTTAATCGTTACTTTTCGCTTCAATTCATATATATATATATATATAGGGGGCGTTCAATTGAGGATGGGTCTTATGGTGAGGGTGTAGGGACTAATCTGGGCCATTGGATGAGGTTCATCCAATGATCCACAAGCTGCCACGTGTCACATGTGGTAGTGGATTTTACTGTTTGCTTTTTGGTAGTGGGATTTTACTATTTGCTTTATTGGATTTTGGGTACTTGGACACGTGACGCACCCACAAAGCACGGGGGGTTAGATGGATGATGATCTATTGGATGAGATTTGTCCCTACGTCCTTACCAAATTTGGGTGTCCTCATTTGAACACTCCTCTATATATCAAGTGTTGATAGTCAATCCCTATAATTGTGTAGTCATTAGTGAGCAATCCCATAGATTGCGTTTGCTATCATTCCCTACCCTGTCACTATTTACTATATGCCTAAAAAATCTAAAGGCATGTCCTACCCGGATTCATATTCGGTGCAGCCAAGCTAAAAACTGTCAATCGAGAACAATTTAGTTTTGATAAAACAATAACAAAACTACGTAGTTTCATTAATATAACCCCTAAAATGATTACTGAACAATTTTCAAAACTACGAATTTTTGTATCAAGTTATACAGTTTTAACTTAAAACACGTCAAAACTACATCGTTTCTTCAATGTGCTATTTTTAGTTTGATTGTATGGGATCTCATTCCCTCCTCTCCTGCTCTGAGAGCATGATCACCAATAAGTCTTTTTTTTTTTTTCATTATGGGGTATTAAGAAAAAGATGATAGGGTATGACTCAAAAAGTCAGACATTCCACTGATGACCTTTTTGGGTCATGAGCTTTAAACAAATTCGAGTGCTGTGTCAGATCTTATACAAACTAAACTTTTTTTTTTTTTTTTTTTTTTTTGATGGAGTTCGGCTTGGGTTAGTTAATACCTGCTCTATTTGATTTGACGAGGATTCGAACCAGGAAATTCAACGTGAAACCCCCGGTGAGCTACTCCCACTGAGCCAACTCCAATCCTCTATACAAACTAAACTTGAATCTTGCAAAATTTTAATTTAAACAATTTGCCAATAATTATAACCTCTTACAATCTTTAAATTGACATCCCCTTTAGTATACTTTTTTTTTTGATGGAACAGAGGCAAGTACAGACGATGAGACAACAACGTATATGAAGAAAGAACAACAACCTCAAAAGGACAACCAATAAAACACAGAAAACATGGTAGCGCAATCCGTGTTAAGCAGTGCGATCCCCCAGCTGTTGAACCGTCTTCACACACAAGAGTCCAAAATCCGTAACACGCCAAGGTGGCCAAATAGACGAAGCGGCTCTACCACCAAATTTCAAAAACTCCACTGAAGTCCCGACCACATTTCTATAAAGATCTCCGAACGGAGAAGACATAGTCGGCAACTCCGGCCTGCCATTCCATCCCGGTTATACCCACCGGACAACAACAGCTAAACAGCTGCAACTAACCCGGACATATCCGGCCTAAACTATACCATGTACATACAGAAATGTACAGCCTCCTTCCAACCGCCGCCGAAAGCCCCGCTGAGAAGACCTACGCCGGCCCATCCAAAATCAAAGGCCCTAAACAGCCAACCGACAACCCCTTTCGGAGTCACCGCCTGTTCGCCCCCCTCGAAACATCCTGGCAAGGCAAGCACTTCACCGTACAATCCCATCACAACAGACGGATCCGCCCCTCCCCCGCCAGGACACCACCAAGACGACACCTCCTAATCCCGCCGGCACAGAGGAGTATTCAATCTGACCAGCCCATATATACACTAGAAAACCAAAAAACACCAAAAAAAACACCAACCCCACCGCCCCTCTCCCACCCATCCAGCACCGTCCGGAAACGCAGCCGTCCCCAGATCCTGTCGGAAAACACTCAAACCAACCAACCGAAGCTGACCAGCAAGAGGACGCCGACGAACCTGGCGAGGAGGGGGAAGGAGGACGATGACGAGGCCCCACACTTGATCGGAAAACCTACCGCCTCCTGAAGCTTCTGAAGACTTCTAGAGAGAACCGAGAGATTTTAGAAAATATACAAAATCGAATCTAAAACCAAAAAATAAATTTTAAATAAATTTATATTTCCCTTTAGATTAAAAAAAATAAAAATGATAACATTTTTGTTTGGTCACTAGTGACATGTACCTGATCAATTTGGTAATGAGACTTGACAAAAAAAATTAATGATAAAAAATGTGATAGCGTGAGAAGGATGATATTTTTTGGTCATTGGTGGTCACGCTCTCGTAAGGGCAAGATTTACCCGATCTTGCCCATTGTCTACCCTACATGTATCTAGTCAAAAGGCAAAGTCACGTGTTAGTACCACGTCGACTTGATCATACACTTAAAGTGGGTCAAACTGCAAGTCGAGTCGAGTCAAAAATCTATAACTCACGCGAGACACGGCTGAGTCGAGTTGCTTTCATTAGCCTCGAGCCAGCTCGCGATCGACATTAGGAAAGTAAATATTGAACCCACCCGACCCGCGAGCGCTCTAATTTAGCTCATCACAAACGAGCTGGATCAAGCTGCCTTATGAGTTGAGCTCGCGAATTGAACTCTCATAGGTTGGATTCGCGAATTCGTCGTTGAACTTAGGAACGATATTATTTTAATAAAAAATTGAAATTGCATTTTTAGAAATAAAAAAAAACATTAGCGGAACAACATTAAAATTATTGAAATTGTATTTATAAAAAATTATTAACTGTTAATGGGAGCCACACTTCACAACTTTTGGAGAATTACTAATCTAGAGCAAAAGTACAACACAAGTCAAAACTTTAAAAATATTTCAATCTTATAATAGCCTAAGATCATTTTACAATAGAAAATGCTAAAATAAATAAAGGACAATATTTATTCCCAATCAAAAAAAAAAGAGACAATGTTTATTCTAACACATTTTTAGTTTCACAAACAAAATATGTAAGCTTGTCTTGTTCTCTTTGTACGACGATGAATCAATCTTTTACGCAAATGCATATTTAAATTGTATCACCATCACCATTCAGCCATGATCGTTTATCATCAACACCCTTCTACTTGGATAAAAATAAGCTTTGTAGATCGAGCTAGTGGCGGACCCAAGAAATTTTGTTATTGGGGGCATAAATTTATACAAAAAAATATTACATACACTTCTAAAAATTATTTATCAGTAATTAAAATGAAAATTATACTACTGAATCATTAATAAGAAAATAAAACTTCAAGCACAAATGCCAAACTAATAACAAATTTAAATGTTTATTTTTTGAACAATTACTTATTTACCCTTATAATTTAGTGTATTTATTTAGGACTTAGGGGTACATCAGTCATTTAAAATTTTTGACGAGCACAATGAACAAAGTTTATAGCACTCCCAATAAAATTTAGTAAATAATATATTTAATTCTATTTTTAATATATCAACATATGTTTGCACCCGATATCAATTTTTAAACTAACTTTAAAGATCAATAGATTAATTTGCATATGAAATATTGAATTGTTTAAACTTAAATTGATTTTTCAACAAGTGAAAGCATTAAATCAAAAGCATTGGGGGCAAATTATGAAAATAATTAGACATACTAACCTAATTTACTTATTTTTAACCTGAACTTTGAAAAATTAATGGGGGGCGGCGGCCTCCATACCCTTTGCCATACGTCCGCCTGCTTGCGTGTCGAACCCGTGAGTTAGCGAGCGGCGTTCGAGTTGGGATGTATTGAAATTAGGCTGACTAAGTTTTTCTTTGAACCTATTTCGCTCGTGAACTATAACGGTTATAGTATAACCTACCATTCGTATGGTATGGATCAAGCTGGATCGAATCGACGCACAACTCATTCGAGCCGACCCACGAGCTGTTAGATCCACTTCCACCTCTAGGTGCATATGAATTTTTCATATTTAAAAATGAAAATGATTTTTTAATGCAAAAATTAGATTTATGAAAATTCAATATATTCACGTTAGAATTGTAAGTGGTTCAGACCGACAAAGATCCAAATATTATCATTGCAACTGTATTTTTCTTTTTGAAATAAAATATTTTGTAAAATGCCGTAGAAATGAAAACGAAATGTAAGTTATGGAAAAAACTTTCAATAGGTTTATAAGTCGGTATACAGAAGCAACAGAAACCATCGGAAGAAAATAAGTGTGGTCGTCAAGTTTCGAACTTGGGATTATTAACTCATCAACGATCAGCACACCACTCTCATGACCTCTCTAAATACTCATTGAAGTCGGTTAAATATACATACTTTTTTTTTTTGATAAAAAATATATACATACTTTTAATACTATGTTATCGGTTGAAATTATGTACATTTTCTTTAAGAAATGTTTTTATGGAAGAGAGAATGTAAGAAACAAAATAATGTGAAAACATATGAAACTATAAAAAAAAATTAGGTTTTTACAATCACATAGGTAATGAGAGTAATGACAGTTTCTACACCACAACAAAAAACAAAGTAACACCGTGTTAGGGAAGTAAGAGGACAAAGTCTGCCAATATAGTTGGTGGCCGAGTTGGTAGGTTAATACGGAGTAATTGATTTGAACAAGGTCTCAAGTTCAATTCTTACTAAACACTTGCAAAGAGATAAAAAATATTGTTCCCTGATTTGCAGATTAGATATGTAATGTAAACCCCTTTTTAGAAAAAAGAGGACAAAGTCTATATTGCTAAATATGACCTGAACAAATCAGCGCAAGGTAAACTAAGTCATGAATGGAAACCATTTTAAGGCACTCATTCTGCTTTCCCAACAGATTTCCACAAATTTCTCTTCATCCAAAAAATGGGCTGTCTACATGCATATTCTTATCAGATATTCAACAACACATAAATACACAAAATCACAAGCCTGCTGACAACTAGTAATAAAAATAGACAAGTTGCAGATGAAAGAAAGGGATACTCAACTACTTTTCCAACCTTTCCCCATCCACCATACTTAAACCTTTATTATGTACACAAGAAACCCATTTAAATGGCTAAGGTCATCATCCACCACCATCATCTGCTCCTTTTTGACAATAGAGCAAGCTATGTGGTTGATATATTCAAGTTTTTTTTAAGACTTTAGGCTAACATGAGAAACTGGGATACTTTAGGTACTTATTACTTACTACACGGACGGAAGGCATTGGATAGGTCACCCCCTCATGTGCTGCAAGTTACCAACTTTACCTGTACGTAGTATTATCGGGATGAGATTCTGTGCAGCCAAGCAACAAATAATAATTTTAGGAAACGGCATAGTTTTGTGCGTTTTAAGTCAAAACTGCGTCCAGTTATCGAATAAGGGATTCTAATTTCTATTAATGGAACGATGCAGTTTTGAAATTGTTTTATCAAAATTCTGTTGTTGTCAAATCGTTGTTTTTGGCTTAGTTGCACATATTGATATGAATCCAGCGTCATCATCGGCAATTGAAGGCGCAAAGTAGCTGCCGCAAATAGAGACATGAACAAGTGTAAACGTGATATGAAACAGTTCTGAGTCTAAATATTATAGAAGGAGAGATCCCCATGGAAACAATAAGTTACCTAGATGATAAAGAAATAGAGGGCTGCCCCCAGCGACATAGATATTGACACAAAAAAGTCGGCGACAGATAATAATGTCTGGGACGGGTTTTTCATTTATAACTTCATTGCTTGTATCAACTTAGGAGGGCTGAAAAGAGGTTCAAGAATCAGGAGGGGCCGGGTATATTAAGTTCAATGTGCTTCAACACCGATCTCACCTGTCAGGTTCTATAAATGCCTGAAAAAATTGGTGTGAAGGAGGACCATTGGCATTTAGAAAGACCGTTGTCACGAAAATGGTGCATTACATGCCTTCAGAGTAGCATCAGCTACTCAGGGTTGTTTAGCTCTCATACCTGGCTGATATCATTTCATTTAGGGAAAATGACAAAGAGGGGGTACGAACTACCACCCATTGACAAATCACGGTCCGAAATATGAAAATTGACAATTAAGGTCAATTTCAAAATATTTTAATCCTCAATTTCAAAATTAAGGGCAACAAGATTTTTTCAATTCATTCATTTAGTTAACTTTGTTAATGGACAGAGTGATATTCCGTCAATTAAATGCAATTAAGTGTTATATGAGGATTAAAATATTTTGAAATTACCCTTAATTGTCAATTTTCATAGTTCGGATCGTGATTTGTCAATCGGGGGTAGTTCATACCCCCTCTTTATCATTTTCCCTTTCATTTATAACACTTCAATTACCTGACCCGGAATACAAATTTAGAAGTACTATCGAGTTTTTTTTTGCACTGTTTCTCAAACCCGATCTCACTTTTGCCCTGTTTCAAACTCAAATCTCATTTTTGCCCTGTTTTTAAAAGAACCGGTTTGGGGAACGCCGGTTTCAGTTATTTTTGAGTGAAACCGGTTTCTCCCAAATCGGTTTGCTGACTGTGCGCCTTCGTGGCAACCGCGTGGCAAACCGGTTTTCGCCGCTTGGGTTTCACTTAAGTGAAACCGAATCCCCTGAACCGGTTTCACGCGAAATAAATCTAGGGTTTTTCTTTCTCTCCTCCGGCAGTTCTTCACTCTCTCCCATCCGCACGTCCGCGCCTCCGCCCGTCCGAACCGTCCAATCGCCCTTCCGACGTGCTCCGACCTCAGCTACTCCGGCCTTGTGACTCTGAATCGTCAAACCGATTTTCCCCGAACCGATTTGTATTATATTCGATAATACAATGCTTTCAGAATATTGTTGATGGAGAGGCATCTGATAGTGACATTGCGTCCCCCGAGTACTATGGTTGGTACTCCATGATCACTCGCAGGCTGATCCAGCCCAGGATAGAGGAGGTGGTTGACGACGCAGTGGTGGCGGAGGACGCGGTGGAGGCAGAGGTCAACCCGCCTGAGCAGATTCGGCGTACCCAGCCATACCGTCCTGATGGACATTTTATACCAGAAAATGTAAGGTTCATTAAAACTTAACCTTTTCTTGTAGTAGTATACTATATGTCTAACAATTGGTGGTGTGTACAGGTAAGTACTTTAGTGTACTGTGCACGAAAAGCTGCTGAAGGATTTCGTTTTTCCATGGAAGATCATTCACGGGAATGCTTTCACGCCATCTTCCACCAGGCATCTGAGACGTTGGCGAGCATTGGTGAAGCGGGAGTGTTAGGTGTGCACCCTGCTACCATTAGATTAAACGCCGGTAAGTAAACATTTATATTTAGCCTTTTTATTAAGTATATTCATTTTAGCACATTACGTATTTCATATAAATGCAGGTGAAGACGTTGTGGCTGATGAAGACGATTATGGTAATCCAAATATCGACTCTTACACTGATGATCGTTATCGGCCATCGAGCTCTTCACAGCCTCAGACTGAAGATATGTTTTGTCCATCCAGCTCGTCACGACCTCACCCGCATAGAGGTTCTCGCGATCATCGTGAGTCCCAGTATTCAGCTTTGAGGACCTTGCGCAGGGGAGACACAAGTAGATTTTGAGTGTTTGTTAACTGTGGACTTATTGTGTTTTTATCTTATATGGACTTATTATGTATTTATTTTGCTATGTTGTATCTGAAAGATAATGCATTTAATTGAACAATCACAAACTAATAGTACATGAAACGGGAAAACAAAACTGGATAGTAAATGAAACGGGACAAATCACAACTGGATAGTACATGAAACGGGAAAACAACAAGAGGAAATTAGCCTGGCGGTTGATTCGATGAAGACGCTCGATTTGGGCACGCACGCCTGTTATGTCCAGCTTGATGGCATATGGTGCAACACTGGGATCGCGTCGGTTGATTCGATGAAGACGCTCCGCGGCTGCTTGATTCGCCATGCACATGCCTCTGGTCCATCTCGTTGTGTCTCCTCCTTGATGGATTTCTACCAACTTTGTTACGTTTGAACCTGGGGTTTGGAACATGTACCGGTCCATCGTAATCTCTCCACAAATCCTCATGATACAAAGGATTAAAATTGTACTGCCAAGTGGCGTGGTATGCTTCCAGCGTGTACTCGTGAGCCACATAATGAGAGTAGTCCACCCTTTCGTATTTGCACGCTGCATGACTACAAGGGTAGTGCAGCAATCCCCATTTCCCACACGAACATGTTCTCTCCAGCATCCTAACAGTCCATGTGTGAAGCTTGTCCTTTGTTGTAACCTCGTAAATCGCTCTTTCCTTATCATAGCACATAACGCGTTGGAAATCCGCCCTAGCACGAAGCTTGGCCAATTTCTTACGAATTTTTAGAGGAAATAGAGATCCGTAGCCATCGTAGGGGGACTGTTGACGCTTCACGAAATAAGCTGCTGTTTGTCTAAACGTGAACATCACCAACGACGAAATTGACAAATCACGCCCACCCTTAAGAATGTCATTAAAACACTCAGAAGCATTAGTCGTCATCGAGCCCCATCTCATCCCACCTACGTCGTATGCTTGTGACCATAACTCTAAATCATGATCCTCCAACCATTTGCGAGCTTCTGGTAGGTCTTGCAGTAGGTCCATCAGCTCCGCATACTCAGCCTTGAACTTCAAATCCTTCCTCTTATAAGCCACAATTCCAAGTTTTTCCTTCAAAAATAAATCATGGACCTTTGACATGAAATTGCTCTGCAGGTGACGCACGCATACACGATGGTAGGCATACGAAGGTGACCATTGGGGTTCACGCATGGCAGCTAGAATTCCCTTGTGTCGGTCAGATATGACGCACAATCCCTCGCGCTGAGTTACACCCTCCCGAATGCAAGACATGAACCATTTCCAACTCGCGTTACTCTCGCTCTCCACCACTGCAAAAGCAACCGGAAGTAAATGATTATTGGCGTCCAAACCAACAGCTACCAACAACTTACCCGCCCATTTCCCATACATATGTGTCCCGTTGATCGACAACACGGGACGGCAATGCTTAAACGCATAAATGGGTTCTGCAAATGCCCAGAATACACGGTCCACCTGCAAAGCACCATTAGCGAGTGGTGTTACATCCCACTTCACAAATATCTCTGGACTGGAATCCACCAACGCATGCATCAAGTGCGGCAGTTTATTGAATGACTCATCCCATTCACCGAACAGTTTAACGAGCGCCAACTGCTTTGCTTGCCACGCCTTCAGGTAAGATATTTCATACCCATAGTCCCTTTTAATGTTAGCACGAATCTGTCGTGCCTCGAATCGCAAACTTGCACTCATCGCCTCCGCGATCTCATCAGCTATGTATTTTGTGTTCAGGTGTCTGTTAGCCAGCATAATTGAGCCATGCTGGCAAATGTGGTCATCTTTGTTCTTCCGAACCACCCAATAATTTCTTCTATCCGTCACCGCAATGCGAACTCGCCATGGACAAACGTCTCTGCCCTTCAGACATTCAAAAACAATAAATTTAGGTTCGGATTCCTTCACGAAGTACTCCACACGATTCAGAATGGAGTACTTCCGCACAACGTTGATGGCGTGCTCTTTCTTGCGCAAGCTTTGACCTTCAGCAATTGACGGACATTGAGAATGGATTGTTTGCAAATTCTCATCATTGGGTTGAAACGTTTCCCATGCCGAGATATCATCAAAATTAGGATGATCCCAAGTAATTCGAGGCTGCGTGAATTCATAATTGGGATCTTCAGCTGCGAGCTCCTCCATTTCTTCCATTTCATCAATATCGTACTCATCGAGTACTGGGTTATCAAGGGTCGCCAGTGTCGACATAACCATCGGATCCTCATCTGAATCCGAATTGTAAACATATGCCATGTTGAAAGGAAGGGATATTAAGTAAGGGAAGGAAATTGTATGCTGAGGGGATTGTAAACTCTGTTTGTTGTTCAAATGCCGATTCGTGCATGCAAAATATATACATATATGAAACCGGCGCCTACCAAACCGGTTTCGCATCAAAATCAGTCTGAAACCGGTTTGCCCCACACCGGTTTCCCATCAAAAGCAGTCTGAAAAGCCTGCCTGACTTGTCTGAAAAAAGCTGACATGTTTGGGAAATTCAGGGCAATTATATAAAACCGGTTCACCGCAAACCGGTTTCAATAATTTTTACCTGAAACCGATGCGGCGGGAACCGGTTTCAAACGTGTCGGGTCCACGTAGGACCAAGAAGTTCCACGTATGTATACAGTCAGCAAACCGGTTTGGGAGAAATCGGTTTGGTGGAAACCGGTTTCACTCGAAAATGACTGAAACTGGCGTTCCCCAAACCGGTTCTTTTAAAAACAGGGCAAAAATGAGATTTGAGTTTGAAACAGGGCAAAAGTGAGATCGGGTTTGAGAAACAAGGCAAAAAAAAAAAAAAAACTCAGTACTATCCAACTTGGTTTGCATAAAGTAGAACCCAAATAACATCAAATCAAATAGAGAAATACATTACACTGTAAGTAGCACGATAAACATTCATGTTACAAGAAAGAAAAAGAAGAGATGGGAGTTTCCTCATTATGAAGCCAATCAAATTTCCTGTATGAGCATGGAAGGGGGGGTGCAGCCCAGGTACATAAACACACACACACACACAAAATTACGTAAAGACACGGAATAAAGATATTGCACGAATTCTAAACATAATATACAGGAGAAGAAAAGAGACACACACACACAAAATTACGTAAAGACACGGAATAAAGATATTTCACCCAAAATGCCTTTATATAGGTCGATCATGAGATATGTTACATATTTCCAGGGCTAGCATACCAAACTACCAAAGTTCAAAGCAAAAGAAAAAGAAAACATAAGCTCCTAGAGTGGAAGAAATTTACCATGCAAAAATCCAGCACTCTGTGACTTCTGGCATTGGATATATTATGAAAACAAAAATCCAGCACTCCTGATCGATCTATTTCAGATTTCTGAGATCGATGCTCCTCAATTGCATTCTGTGCCTTCTGGCATTGGATATAAGATGTCTTTGTTAGTCAGCACATTGATCAAACAAGGGCTTGTGAATGCGAACAAAAGACGACTTTCCAGTGTGCCTATCTTCACGGAACTGTCAACTTCTTCGCTAGTTTTTGAGTATCCCTATCTGCAGGAAATGAAAACTTTGAAGGCGACATCTGCAATTGATCATTAATAAGCTGTTATTGACTAATCTCTGCCTAATAACGAATCAAAGAGACATGATAATTTGTTGAATATTAAGAGAATGAATTGCAAATTCAAACATGCTGTGAAACAGGAAAACATAATGTTTCTGATCATCTTAATAGAAAGGCGGGCAACCGGTATGTATAGTGGCACACCCATGCAAGGCCAAGCCTTAACAAGGAATATAATCAACGAAAAGAGAGGTACAATGCATTCTGAATTTCTGATTCATTGGCAATCTATAATTCTTGCAACAGTGGTCAATTTCAAAAATCCAAAATTTGTGGATGATCGTGTAGAATTACAGAGCTAATGGGCATCATATAATTAAGCAAGGATAGCCATGACATCTGATGCCCTTAAAGCAATGTAGTTGGAACCATCAGCACCCTTGAAATCATTCCCAGCATACTTTGAATACAAAACTGAGTTGCCAGTGGCTATGGACAATGGCTTCCTGTTCCCTTCCTCGTCAAGTGCTCCAGGCCCAACCGCCACCACCTGCTCCACAAAGATCAACTGCTATTTCCTCTACAAAAAAAAAAAAAAACTTCATGCAATAGGTGTCTATTCGCAACTTCTTACCGTCCCAATAGATGGTTTCTCTTTTGAGGATTCCGTCAGAAGCAAACCTCCAGCCGTCTTCTCCTCAGCTTCAGCAACCTGAAGTCAAAATATAAACAAATGTTACATTTAGAACGCAAGCTACTTCTCAAGGGAACACTCACAAAGACATACATAAATTGTACTTGAGCAAAATCCCATATCCAAATGATAAAGAAAAATGTCAAAATCGGAAATCGTGTAACATATAACTAACCTTGATTAAGACTCTGTCACTGAGAGGTTTCAGATCCTTCACATCATCTGTCTCTAAAATACCAACAATGTCATCCTCCTTTAAAATGAGATGGTTAGTACCATCAAACTCCACTTCGGTTCCAGCATATTTGGAATACACAACCTTAGCACCACTCTGCAAACAAAAAAGACAGGCAGTCAGAATAGGTGCGATATCATGGAAATCATATATTTATCCGAACAGCGAACACCCATCATCACCTCCAGATTGATACTAAATTTGTTCTTCCCAATTGTCCTACCCTCACCAACTGCAACAACCTCGCCTCCTTGAGGTTTGGTTTGAGCTGTCGTGGGAAGAAAAATGCCACCTGCGGTCGTCTCTTCAGCAGTGTTGATCTTCACCAAAACTCGATCACCCAAGGGGTTCAATGTAGTATACTTCAAAAAGAAAAAAAGAAAAGAAGAGAGAGGTAGAAAATTAAGGGATAGTCATGGTATGAAAACACTAGATGATGAAGAAAACTACTCAAAATGACAACAATGAAATGACTTATTGATGTGCGCAAGAACAACAACTATGAAACACTTCTGTCAATTATCTATGGAAGGACCATTACATCATTTCCAATCAGAATCCGCATCAGGAGTTGATTTCTAAAAGCAAGCGAACACATAGAAACATAAACAAGAGTGGTAACTTCCAAACAAAACTCAAAAGCTCGTGTTCACATCAAACCAAACAACCAGCAGTAACCATAGATGTAACAAACTTATAAACAGTTACTAGCTCACAAGGCATCCAAACAGAATTCTAACAGGTAACAAATGCAAGGCTACATGATAAATTAGGACTTGTAATTATTTGGAATACCTTGGGAGCGACAACAGTAGCAGCTTTCACAGAAAGTCCACGGAAAAACCTCTGTGACAAGCAGCCTCGTCTCAACTGGTCGCAATATGCAATTTTGATGGGTGAACTTCTGAGTCCATCAAATGAAGGCAATTTGAGTCCGAGGGATGAAGTAGTGAGCTGAGCTGCCGTCATTTCTGTATCCATTTCAAAAAAAACGAAAATAATTATGTCCACAAAACTCAATTCATTCATGAAATCATAAACACTAAAGCAGTTCATGACAATTAATTGAGAAGCGAAAAGAAATTGCACAAGTTTGTAACAGCGGTCCGTAAAGGTCGTACATCTGATTACGAATTCGATAGAAATGCAAGAGGAGAGACTCACGAGATTGGAGAGGACGTGAGTTGCGGGGGTGAAGAAAGTATGACGAAAACCCTAGCTGGTGAACGAAGGTAGTTTAATGGAATTGAAGATAAGTTTAGGCTTCGTTCTGGAGATTGTCCGGCAGCGTTTCTATTGGACCGGTAACCAATACCTTTGATAATGGTTCAATTGACTGAATCGGGTGTCTCTAAGACCTCAAACCAAGGATTTTGAGTTTTTTTTTTATAGGGAAAATGACAAAAAGATATGTACTAATCACTTATTGATAATTACAGTCCCAACAATTCGAAATGATAACCAATGGTGGAAACAAGATAAAAAGGGGCCGTGAACTACCACTTGTTGTCAAATTACACTCCGAGCTATCCAAAATGACAATTCAAGTGTCTAATTCACTTTTTTTTAATGGACATGTTAAAAGTCACTAACTGATACTATATAACCCCCTCAGTAAACAATGTCAATTCATATGTTTTTGTCCCTTTTGCTCCTCACTTTTGTGTAGGAGTGTTATTCATCCTTTGTGGATGTGTTTTCGTCCCGCATCGGCTCATACGTTTTGTTCCTCCTTCACGGGAATGTTATTCGTCCCTCATGGACGTGTTGTATGTGTTGCTGCCTCGTCTTCTCCTTCCTTTGCTCGTGGACGTGTTGAGTTTCATGCTTATGCTCGTGGGTTTCAAGTTAGAGGTGTCTTATGCCCTGTGCTTCAATGGACACAATTCAAGTATCAAATACGGGTTGGTGCCTGGCGTGGCCTGTGTTTCAAAACGTCAAGTATTCATATGCACCCGATAATACGTATTTGTATAATGATTGATATGTATGAGATGTAAGAACCCACTATAAAAAAACAAAGTCAATTGATATTAAATCAAATGAATATATATACGTTTTTTAAATTATAAATGAAAACATTTTCTTATGAGAATTTCTTGATATATTCTTGAAATTTGCAACTCTATCACAAAACTTTTTTTGTGTGTGATTCATATGCCTCTAAATATAAATCAAGAACATAACCACCTAATACACTCTATTATATTCAGAAGAATATATCAATAAATTCTCATAAGAAAATGTTTAATTTATAAACTAAGAAATTGTGGTTTGAATCATTTCATCACTATACATCAATTAATGAATATGCTCGAATACGAGCCCAATTTTAGTTTCGGTAAAACAGATATGTCTTAATTCCTGATTTTTTTTATTAAATATGCTCGTACTTTAATTGATGTAAAGTGATCAAATGAATTGAAACAACTATTTTAGTTTATAAATTAAAACATTTTCTTATGAGAATATCTTGATATATTCTTAAAATTTGTAACTCTATCACATTTTTTTGATAGAGGTACAAATTTTAAGAGTATATCAAAAATTTCTCATAAAAAGATGTTTCAATTTATAGACTAAAAAAGTTTTGTTTATATTCATTTCACCACTTTAACATTGAATGTCAACGTCAATTGACAGAGTTGTATAGTGTACGTTAGTCAATTGGGACGTGTCTATTACAAAAAGATTATATTTTACCCTTGATTATCATTTTGGGTAGTTCGGAGTGTAATATGTCAATAAGTTATAGTTCATGAAAAAGGAGGGTACAAAGGACTTAAATGCAGTTTAGACATATCATATCAATATTCACAACGTTTTTATATATTATGATAGAATACAGATCACATGAGAAGTTGCCAAAATCATGAGAAATGAGAATTGTTTTTAACCGTTCGATCAAAGATCTCACGATTCATAAATTACAAAATCTTTTGGATATTATTGCGTTTTAAAGGAAAATTTTCCGAATTGCTAAAAAATGAACACTGCTTTCCAATTTTACTCAATCCCCAGATTAATTTCCCAATTTACACTAGTTTTCTATGACGCCGTTGGAGACGACGTCTTAACATTAAGACGCTCCCAGCAACATCGTCTTAAGCTGCGTGGTCTTTCGCGATGTGGCATAATATTGCCAAAGAGACGTTAGCCGCGGTAGGGAACATCGACCTAAACCAAGCCGGTCGACTCAAGCCTCAGCCGCCCGACTTAACGCAATCTCAGTGGCAGGTCAGAAGCATTGTCTTTTCGCAGGACTAAGCCGATGTCCGCCACAACGTCTTATTAATAAGACGCTGTTACTATAAGCGTTTTAATAGATTTCAATCTCAGTGGGTTGCTTTGTGGCTTGTGGTTATCACAGGACTAAGCCGCTGCTACTAATGGCGTCCTAAATATTACCCCAAGTGTTAAGCCGATGTTCTTGTTGGTTTCAGATCAAGACGCTGTCCTTGACAGTGTTTTAGCCTGAATTATAGGCATGTCAATACTGTTTCACTTTCAAACCCAGTAAACCTGCAACAAAACCACTGAAACATATAAAACACGCGCACTCCATCACCGGTACACCAAATTACATGAGCCCATCAAACATAAGTGATGAATCAAAAGTTACATGATAACATGTAACATAAAACCATCAACGATACATTTTAAAATACATGAATGTTGTGCACATAACATAAAACCCCTATCTAGTTCCCAGAGTAAAACGATGTATTGTCTTTCTACAGTGTGTCGACACCCTCCGCAATGGACTCCTTTGTAACTCTACTTGAGTCACTTGAGAAGGACCAACATCAAAAGTATCTTCGGACAAGTCAAGTTCTTCATCCGAATCTACATTAAATTGAAAATAGCCATTTAGACATAAGATGCATAAAATAATGATTCTAAGAATAGCCAAATTATACCACTAAGTAGATGAATCTGTGCGACATCAACATCTTATGCTCGACCCTCTCCAATTTTTAACAAGTCGGCAAGAGTAGCCTGGAACATATCATGAAGTTGTCTCTTAACATCCTTGTCGGTCGTCTTAAGGAACAAACTGGCACTTGTCTTGCAAGTGCGCACTAGTGACGCGACCTGTATGAATAATTAACTTGCATTTAGTTACACATTTCATAAATATGAACACGTACACTATGAGTAGTATGGATACTCACCTGTACATAATGCTCATGTCCGGATGGGCGATACGGCTCTAGTGTATCTAGTGGTGGCTGAATGCGCTTGCGAGTTACGGTGTAGTACCATAAATAGTACGCATCCAGATATGATCCGTCGTTGTCAGGCTCACCGGTAACAATGGACGCTGCTCGATTATCCCAGAGATTTATGTAACCTTGCATCTCTTCATCTACAAGGTGAATAGTTTTTCGGATATTCATGTGGATCGCTTTATGACTTTCGGGTGGCAATGCTGGCTCTGCCTGTCCCCATCCAAACTGACGAAGAACTTGAGAATCATAGTGCCACTCGGCTATATGGAAACAGACGAGTGGAACCTCAGCCCTCCAACTGTCTCTGCCAGCTAAACACGTCGGATTAAGTGGGGCCAATAGCAGCTGTATATGGAGTCCAAATTACATCGTTTGCTTCTTGACGATCCAATAAGTCACGATACAACATCAACACTTCCAACTATCGATTTCGTTGTGTGATACGGAGTCCAGATGCCTATCTCATCTGTATACGGAGTCCAAATTCCTATCGGAAATAATGCATAATCCTTCTCGTTGTGTGACGCCATTTCGAATGCACGTCATGAACCACTTCCAACTATTTCAGCTGTTTTCTCGTTACTTCTTGATTCCTCGTCGAGAGCGACCGCAATCATTAACACCCCTTTCCACTTCCCGTTCAAATGAGTTGCGTCAATAGAAATGACGGGACGACAATAGGTGAAGCCATTAATAGCCGGGCTAAATGCCCAAAATACTCTATTCACGCTTGCATTGTCACTATCAAGTGTTGAATTGTCCCAATAGACAATACTACCGGAATTGGTCTCTTTAAGCACGTCCATGTAAGCCGGTAATTTTACGAACGATTCATCCCACTCTCCAAATAAATAGACGAATGCTTTTTGGCGCGCTTTCCATGCTTTTATGTAACTTATCTTGTATCCATGCTTTGCTCACATCAACTCCCTCACTTGCTTAGGAGTATATCTCAAATCCTCTCAAATTAAGTCTTTATGTCCATTCCAATAAAGTGTTTGTTGAAATGGACGCGTTGTCACGGCGGATAATGTCAACCTCACATGTATGATCCCCATTGTATGTGGTCATTCTCCACATACCTTCCTTCTACTTCTTCTTCGAAGCTCGTGATTCCCATTGACATTTATCCTTACATCTCCGACATTAGAGTAGCATTCGTTTTGTATCCGAATTTATAACGCGATACTCACGGCGTTGTTTAATGGAATATCTCTGACAAGCATATATAAGAGACTCCTTGCTCAAAAACAGTCCATCTTTGCGCAACTCTTTGGTATTGAACTGTTTATTGTGAGACCCGTGGTCGCCTATCGCTGGATGGTTAATCCAAGCCAAAACATCATTGAATGGTGGGAAATCCCAAAGGGAGTTATTATCTTCTTCAACGCCGATGGGTACTTCAATATACCCTTACTCACCATCAATACCAAGGTTCTCTAGATAATCTCTATCAAACTCATCGTGTGCGGGAATTAAGAATACTCTATAGTTGAAATTGTCGTTTCATCGATTTCATCACTATCCATTGCTCAAAATATTGGAAAAAACAAAAACTTAGCCGAGACATGTATGGTTGAAAACTACATCGAGAAAACAACATGAAACAATGAACCAACTAACAACAACATGAAACAAAACACCAAGAGCGAACATTGATTTTCGAACAAACACTAAGAACTTCTATCAATAAAAAACGACCAAACAAACACCAACAACTCACACTGATTTTCGAACACAATACTGGAAGTGCCACAATGTGTCAAGGAGCTTACTAGTTCGGACGAGTTCTCAGAGCGGGTCTCGGAGTGGAGCTGGATACCGACAGACGAACAGAAAGGGGCGGCGGAGCAAAGACTAACGATCGACGGCAAGGGTACCGACGAGCGACGGAGCAGGGCGGCGGACGAAGACAGACAGGCGACGATCGACGAAGCGGGGCCGCGACGGATCTTCAAACGATTTTGGGACGAGTTTCGGAAGAGAACGAGGAAGAGAAAAGTTAGGGCTCGAAACTTAGATACAAATAAGCCGCTGTTTCGAACGACGTCCTAATAAAAAACTAAATTCAAATGATCCACATCATCCTGCTGACTCATATCGAATTGCCACGCAGCTTAAGACGCTGTTGCTGGGAGCGTCTTAGAAAACTAATGTAAATTGGGAAATCAATATGGAGATTGAGTAAAATTGGAAAGCAATGTCCATTTTTTAGCAATTTGGAAAATTTTCCCGTTTTAGTTATAAGAGTATAATGGTAATAGCAGTTTATTTTAGATCCTATTTTTTCGCAACTCTTCGATCTGTTTTTTTTTCTCCTATTTGCCGAGTAATCGATTCAAGCGCGATCGATTTTTTCTATTGATCACGTTTCGATTTGTGTCAGAGTTTGATGCACGCCTTCCCCAAATTGATTACATACTTGGTCTCCTTCATCTGACTGGCGTTCCTCATCATCTTCTAATCGTCTTTTATTGAATACAGATTTTGACTTGTGTATGATTCTCAAAAGCGACTCGCGGACAGAAGCCAGCGATGGATCAATTATTTCAGAAGTTCTTTGTAAAGCATACTATTCGTAGTAATTGAATCAAAATGAGTAGGTTAATATTCGTAGTAATTGAATCAAAATGAGTAGGTTAATATTCGTAGTAATTGAATCAAAATACGTAGGATAATATTCGTAGTAACCAAATCAAAATGCGTAGCTGTTAAGAGTTATAATTCGTAACAATCACTGTGTTTAAAATGCATAACAATTACGAACAAAATGCGTGACAGTCACTGTGATCAAAATGTGTAAAAGTTACAAACAAAATTCGTAGCACTCACTGATGACCAAATATGCTACGAATTTTGATTTAGTAACTACGAATTTTGGTCACATTAACTGCTACAAATTTTGTTTGCAAATGTTATGCATTTTTGTCACCGTGACTGTTACGCGTTTTGTTCGTAAATGTTACGAATTTTATTCGTAAAGCACCCCCAATCCAAAACCTTAAATCTACGTTTGGAGATTTCTTATGCAATTAAAATGAACGACTTCCTCTTTCTTCAGCCGCGGAAATTAGTCGATTGAGAATGCATCGAAGACGATGCTACATCGACCAGTGGTGAATAAGTCATCGTTGCCGATTGTTGTGGTGAGATTCTTCATAGTCGGGTGCTCCAGTACTGCCGCATCAGCCATTGTTCTTCGACGCGGAATCGAATCGAAGAGTGGAAGAGAATTAAGACTTACGGTCGTTCGGAGTCGTGGAGAATTTTGTTATAGGTCATGGGATGAGTTTTACGAAATAAATGGGATTTTGGTCCAAGTGATAATTAGTTAGACTAATCTACCCTTTTAATTCATAACTTATTCCGAAATAACACCCAATTAAATTCAATCAACTTTAATTTAGGCCGTAGATAATTGAAGATCAAGGGCTGACATTAATTCTCATTTATCACCTTAAATGAACTTCTCATGGGATCTCTTGCCTATTATGATAATGTACAATGCTACATCTAACTAATGTAATGATAATTTGACAAAAAAACAAATAAGCAACTTTAAATTCCATCAGACATCAGATAACCAACCAAATCTCACTATAAATTAGGGGTGATCGTGGGACGGGTTAGGACGGATTAGGTTCGTCTTTAACCCGACCCGAAACGACAATCGGATCATTTAGGTCCACCCGAACCCGACACTAAATATTGACCTGGTCGCATTTGATAATCCGAACTCGTCGTAACGATAGACTTATAACATATCAAGTAGCTAAAAGCCTAAAACAAAATAATCTACGAAAAAAGAAAGTGAACTTAAATATGTTAACCGCCCAACATTGTTGTAACAAAATGATGTGAAGCTCATATTGAAACAAAATTCAAGACAAAACGATAGACTTTTGTATTGAAGTTAAATTATTTTATTCTATATTAATATAGCTATAAGACCGGGTCACCCGAGGAGCAACCCGAACCCGACTTATTTAGTACCGGGTCAGGTTCAAGTTTGTCCAAAATGTCGACCGGATCGGGACATGCTCACCCCTACTATAAATACACTACTCACTTGGTAAACAGTGTTGTTCACCAGGTTCTTAAAATTCACAACAATCGAGTATGAGTCACGATTAATAAACAAAAACTACTTTGAGATCCACCTTACATCACGTAAGTGACTAAAAATCACTATGAAAATACATTGTTCACATGATTAGCAGTGAAGTTCACAAGTGGTATGAGATGAATACTTGAAAGTTGAAATCTACAATAATAAAAAAGAGTCATATTTAGTAGAAAAAAACAAACAACTCCGAAATACACCATACATCATATATGTAACTAATACTCACTATGAAAAGATACTGTTCACATGGCTAGCAGTAAAGTTCACAAGTGATATAAGGAAGTGAATAGATAGAAACTTCTCTGAGATCCACCATACTTCAAATAAGTAACCAAAACCATTATAAAAATACATTGTTCACAGGGTTAGATGTAACGTTCACAAGTTATATAATTACTTGAAATCCACAGTAATAAACACAACTTTGATTGGGTCGTCACCGGAGCAACCATCTTTGATCTCTATTTTTTTTTTTATATCTTTGATCTCTATTAAACTCTTTGTTTTTTTATCTGCCCCAAGTATGAACATTCTACAAACTACGAAGTATGTGTATAAAAATGAAACAAACAAGTGGGATATGGCAAGTAAATCCTAAACCTGAGCTGTCAGCCAAGTTGATTTGCTAATACCACTAGTTTACTGGGAGGTACATTTTTACCTTTTCCTGGGAGAGAAAGAGCTCCGGATGCCCTGGAACGAGATATTATGTTTGCGGGACTGACATAGGATGACAAGGAAGAGGAGGCTTATATTTGGAGCAGGTGCACTTAGAAACTATAATCAATGTCTGAGCTGTTTTGGGCAGTTGAGCGGCTAACTAGTTGCTCTTGCTCGTCATATCTGTCGAGGTTTTCACACGGAGCGGGGAAAACCGTTCCGATTACCCGGCCCTGTACAAAGGCACACTGGAATATATGCTTCTTTTTGTAGGTTATTCCTATAGACATGTCTCTGAATGTAACATTACGTATTGGGATGTCTTCGGTCCCTTGGATACGGACAGGCACACGAACACCATGGCCGTGGATCCCGATGTAGCTGATGTCCTCAATGATGGGGAATGCTGTTGAGTCAAAACCTTCGTCAGGGTGCTCGTTGTAGTCTGTCTTGATGACTATTCCAACGCGGACGTTTTCAAAAGTCAAATTTCGGTAGTTTATATTACGGACATAAGCACCTCTTCCTGCGGCTGTTTTTATACGAACAGCCCTTCTTGAGTCCCACACTAACACGTTTTCAACAGTGACATCTGAAACCCCACCAGACATCTCACTACCTATCGATACTCCAGCACTGCATAAAAAGTTCAAATTGAAACATTAATTGTGGTAATTGATGATGGGGTTTGAAATTAGTAGAAAAAACTGGGAATGGAAGGAAAACCGTAGCTAAAATATCATAACATTAACGTAAATGATATGTAAACGGTAACTGTTTTAGTAAAAACATTTCACCTGACCATAGACCGGATCACAAGGTTTCTGATGACAATGTTTGTCGAAGGACGTCCATATGCAATCCCATACTGGTCCCAACCACTTTTTATTGCGATGCCGTCATCTCCAACACTAATGTAACAGTTCTCAATCAACATGTTCTCACAAGAATCTGTAAACAGAATAGACACCAAACCACCTCAAATTTTGGCACTTTATGAATCATGATAGGATAATAGTATATTTTAAGTTTATGAAGGGTATACAGACTTTGTCATAGGCACAAACACTAACAAGTCTAAATTCCACAAGGAAATGATACTTCATACATTGTTAAAACTATTCTTGGACAAAAACAGGTTTATTATTTATAAAGCCTCTTGTGATTTCTATGAAGTAACAATTATTCTTCGTTTTAGTAACTCAATTAATCTTAGGAGGAAGCAGAATAAAGTGTGCACTTCACATTGCCTAAGTTTCAATTGCACACCGTTAGTATCAATATTCATAATGTTGATAAGCTACGTATATTGAGATGCTTACCAGGATCTATACCATCAGTATTAGGAGCTTGAGATATCGGAGCCAAAATAGTAACATCTCTGATAGTAATGTTTTTGCAGTCATAAGGATGTAATGTCCAAAAGGGAGAGTTTTGCAGTGTGATGTTGGTAATGACAATGTTGCTCGACCACATTATTTGGACGAGCGGTCCCCTAGTGTTGTTAAGAAGCTTTTGCTTATACTTAATCCACCATGACTGACCTTGTCCATCAATCGTACCGTTATGTCCTTGCAAAAAAATTAAATTCCAATTGGACAATGCGAGAAGGATGCATGCTTTTAGTCTTTAGAGGTGTCAATTTTGACTCGGTTAATTGTTCAAAGATACAAATATGAAAACAATCATGAAATGAATTTTCCTTGGTAATCCTGGTGCATACTACAAAGTAAAGTAGATACATATGTAATAACATGTATGGAAACAAGGTTAGCATGTATGCAACTGAAGGCAAGACAAGGCCAATTACCTAGTACCTATCTTTGTTCACTAGTACCTACAACCGAGACACATCATTTTGCCAATTACTTCAAAAGCAGTGTCGACAATAACTTGCCGAAAATAATGCAAATTACTCTCCGTATCCATTAAAGTTGCAGCCTCTACGCATGACATGCTTGTGATGTCAACACATGTACATATCAGAATTACCTGTAATGATAACATCCTTGAGATGTTGCCCATGAATCAAACTCCCATAGCGAGGCCCAGGGTGCTCTCTTCCATAACCATAAGATGGCAAAGGGGGCAACAAGGGCCAGAGCTTCTCATCCTATAAAGAATATAATGGGTCATGGGATAGCCTTTCAAAACTTTAGCCCTTAACAAAGACAATAATTCTCAATTCAGTAAAGAAAGAGAAACAACCATTATATTCTCTCCATTTTTTTTAACTCCGTCAATATTTCTTATCATGCAAAGAGAATCTAAAATCTAACTGGACGGCATTTCCATAAGTAACTATGCAAAGTACATGCTACGATGAGCCTCCAGTGATCATGTCCACACCATTATGTGTCAAAAGTCTGATCTTTCCTAGTTCTAACTCTAATCCCAAACATATCTATAAATAAATTATGAAGAATTGCCATTTTGAGGTTTTCTTCAGCATTAAAATGCAAATAAAAATCTCAAACTCACTTGAACCCCGAGAATAACAGCACCTTCAGCAAGAAACAAAGTCATATGACTAGTCAAATTAAATGGAGCCGTGAGCCACTTCCCTGGCGGAACATTGAGCTGACCACCACCCTTGTTCCGCATCTTATGAATCTCCAAAACAGCTCTGACAAATGCCTCCGTGTTCAAAGTCACGCCATCCCCCACAGCACCGAAATCAGTCAAATTAAATACCACCGGCCGGAAGCTCGGCATCGGTCGAATCGGTGGTAGCGCTCTGAACGCCAGCAACCCATCAATGACACTCCTCTGCCAGATAAACACCGAAGCGAAGGCAGCGATCCACCAAATCGAAATTAGGGTTTTGTGGTTGGACAATACCCCAGGAATCAGCCGCTTCAAATCCGACCTGTGTTGATCGATTCCGCCACTTGTCTCCAACATGATCTGATGATGCTCTATCTGGCTCGGATCGAGTGGTTCAGATCAGGAGTGCATACTGCACTTGAAATGATTTGGAGTTTGATTGAGTAAATGCGGTTGCATAAGCTGAAGTTGAAAATGTTGGGAATGAGAATTTGACCGAGTGAGTGATTTGCAAGGATGATTGATTGGGTTTGCTTTTGCTGTTGCTGGAGATGAAGGTTGAAATTTCCACAAATGATACAGTGACAGCTGGTTGCACCGTGCTACATACGATCAAATGGGCCTGAAAACTGATACTGGGCTTACTTGGCCCGGAAGAAAGGCTATCATTGATCTGACCATCATTGGCTGGCTCTCCTCCTCAATGAGCAGATAAGCTCGAAGATTGATAAACCAAAGAGGATCACTCTGTATCTGCAATCAGCTCATGGCCTTATCCGCATTGTCATGTTCCAGTTTCCGACATACCAGGTTGAAAATGATCACACAGTTATGATGAGCATTTCCTTCCAAATTTTGAACTACAATTAACATTTGGTAAGAATTCTGAACAGGGAATTTCCCGGTAGCGGCATCTTGACTGGAACATGGCTACAAGTAGCAAAAGAACGGTCGATGACGAAGATCAACGCTGGGAAAGGCGTTTCGAGTGTATGTGAACCGCTTGGTCCTGATAGGCCTCTATGGTTCCCTGGCAGCTCTCCTCCTGAATGGCTCGACGGCAGGTGAATTGATACCATGTTACAGTTAGTTTTGATTTCAGATTGTGACTTATAAAGATTCCATCTTTACGTCTTTTCGACAGCCTCCCTGGCGATTTCGGCTTCGACCCACTTGGACTAGGTATTATTGTTACCCTTATCAGTGTATCAATTCAAATTTCAAAGAAAGTTTTGGATCATGTTTCAATGTTTATGGTTGTGCATTTGTGTCACAGGATCAGACCCAAGTCAGCTAAAATGGCTCGCCCAAGCCGAGCTGATCCACAGCCGCTGGGCGATGCTAGCCGTAGCCGGAATCCTCATTCCAGAATGGCTCGAGTCGTTGGGCCTCATCGACAGCTTCTCCTGGTTCGACGCCGGGTCGCAAGAGTACTTCACTGACTCCACCACACTCTTCGTAGTTCAAATGGCGCTAATGGGTTGGGTAGAAGGCAGAAGATGGGCCGACTTGATCAATCCGGGCTCGGTCGACATCGAGCCCAAGTTTCCCAACCGGAAGAATCCAACACCGGACGTGGGATACCCGGGCGGACTCTGGTTTGACCCGTTCATGTGGGGACGCGGGTCGCCCGAACCGGTTATGGTGTTAAGGACTAAAGAGATTAAGAATGGACGATTGGCAATGCTGGCATTTACTGGATTTGTGTTTCAAGCTATTTATACAGGTCAGGGTCCGCTTGAGAACCTCTCCGCCCACCTAGCTGATCCCGGACACATTAATATCTTTTCGGTAAACTTTTCTAAATTTATATCACTTTTTCATAAATTCTTTTCATTCAACGTTTTTTTTACTTCATATTTATCTTAATTTAACTAGACTTGCGTATTTTTTCAGGCATTTTCGTCCCACTGAATTGACTTGTATCGGATGCGAATATGGTACGGTTCATAAAAAAGTTTGTCACTAGTGTAGTTCTGATTTCTCAATGAAGATACCAACGTTTTACTTTAATGAAGTTGTTTGTAATTTGTATAAATTATTTTCGACTCAATCGCTTGACTCAATTGTTGGGAATGATGCACTTGAAATAATTGTCTCACATTTTTAAATAATAATTAGGAACTTAAAGAAGTTTGCTAGGACACCAAGACTTTTACATGGGTTGGACAGGCAATGTTAGCAACGAAAAAGAAGGATTAATGTAAAATTGTGTAATTATTCTAGGGAAGCTTATGAATTATCATCGGGTCAAATTACAGTATGAACTATCCCAAACAACAATTTAGAGACAAATTCAAAAAAAAAAATCAAGTGAACCGACACCTAAAAATGATTAATTGACCAAATTAATTAAAACACAACTTCTAGTGGTCTTTAATCCTATGATCACACATCAATTACAAATTTTAAATTTGTCATTAAATTGCCATGCTCTGAATTGACATGATGTGGTACTTCATGATGTGTTGGATGACTTTTAACATTTCATATGCCAATGACACTTAGCCTTTCATATGTGTAATTTAATTCTCTTTTATTGCTAGTCTTTTGATTGTCCCATGTAATCCTATATAAAGGAGTCATTTGTATATGTATGTTGATCAGTCGAGTTTTCGACTGATTAATGACCATATTTCACTATTGCTTTGGGTCGTTTCCGATGATATTTTGATGTCATTTGACCTCTATCTCTACATTTCAGGTAGAAAACAAGTATCCCTCAAGGTCAAAACCCAAATACGAAAACTCGGGGAAAAACCAAAGATTTCGGGATAAACCGAGTAGATTGACCTTTGCAGCTTGGTTTGGACGTCCAGAGCGCATACGGTGTCCTAATTGGTTGATTCAAAGCTCGTTGGAAAGCTAACTCAAAGGGCTACAATTTTCTAGTTGATGCCAAGACCAAATTCGGACGGAAAGACCACCAAAAAGGCCTGGGAAGTTCCAGCCGGTCGGCTGAAATCAGCCACCCGACCGTCTGGATAAACATTCAGCAGGATTGCACAAAGACATTCCCCAGCCGACCGGCTGGATCAAAAACGTAGAATTTCAGTTTCGGGGCTATAAATAGAAAGAGGGGTTTTGACCTAAAGAGTGGTGGTTTTTAGAGAGAAATAGTGTGAGAAAATGGCTAAGGAAGGCTCACCATCATCAAAGGATTGCTTGAGGGAGAAGGGAGAAGATCAAGGAAGGAATCTAGAGCTTGCTCAACGTCTCCAAGTTGGGTTTTCTCTACTCATCTTTTCTCCCTCTTGTTGTTTTGAAATGAAAACATGTAACATGATGATGTGTGAGTAGTCCTTGTGTTTTGAGGGTCCTATGACTCTCCTTGGTACTCTTTGATCACAAATATACATGAATATTCATATGGATGATTGTTGATTTCATTTTTCTCATGTGTTATGAATGTTATGCACTCTAGGTGTTTGTTGAAATGCCTAAGTGACAACTTGGACTAAAACTTGAACCTAGGACTTGGAACCCCTAGGGAATAGTTCTAGGATGGAGAAAATGATCTATATCTTAAATCATGCAAATGAACCTTAGGATATGGATGCTTGACTAAGGATTGAATGTTTAATTCATTGGAGTTAGTCATTGAGCGAATCATCAATTAATCCCATCGAATGGTGTCAATTTCATGTTCACTATGCACTTTATACATGTCATGATACTAAAGTGTTTGATAAAATGCGTAAGTAACATGTTGAATCTTAAAACTAGACCTAAGAATCTAACGACCATAGGGATAGTTTGGATAATAGAGAATGTGATCATATCTATTGTATTACGGAAAGTAAACACATGCATTTATTGCTAACTAGTCCTTCATGCCTATTTCACTTATTACCTTAGGAAGACATTTCAAGGATAATAGTGCTATAGAGTGAATCAATATCCTCGAATGAGTGAGGTTCTAATTAAGAGAGTTTGGCTAGGGTTATATTCACATGAGAATTGGTCTATCTTAGTCTAAGCTAGGTTTTCTACAATGCATGGGTAGGAAGTGCACTAGTGCGTATGTTCATTACATTTATCTCCCACCCATAGGACGATAATGCAATGGAATGAACCGATATCCTCGAATTGAGTGAGGTTCGAGCTAAGAAGGTTCTAAATTATTTGACTAACATGAAATGTTTGAATATCGTGTATGTGATCATTGGGAAATTGCCAAGGAGGGGAGTAACCCCTCGAAACACCCTTTTATCTATCTTCTATCTCTATTTATTCACCATTTAGGATTTAGACACACATTCTTCCTTTTTGGTTTAGAATAGCCGAGCGGAAACACGATCTTTCATAGTGCATGTGCTTGGCTTGCTCCTTTGGGTTCGACCCGGTACTTTATCGGTCATTATAAATGTTTTGACCTACTACATTCGATCCTGTCTTCATTGATACTATTCTAGAGGTGAAAAAGAAATAGTTCGTCAAATGGCGCCGTTGCCGGGGAGCAACTAGTTAGCACATCCCTAGATTAGATTGTGTGAAAGTTCCGACTATTCTTGTGAATATTTTTCTTTTTCTTATACTTGTACATTCTTTTCACTCTCATATCCCTTGCTAACTTACTCTATCTTGTTTTGCGAGGATGGACCCCTACAACCAACAAGTCTTTTCTAATGGAGAATACTATCAAGAGGAGGAGCAACCATATTGGAATTACCAAGAGCATGGCTATCAAACTAGTTATTATAATTTGAATGGGGATGACCAAGAAGAGGAGCAACCAAACGCCTATTGGGAAAACTCTTGGCATCCATCACATACCTACACTCAAAATTGGAATGATAGTCAATGTTTTGAAGTTGAAGACTCCTACCCTCCATACCCTCAACCTCCTCAACCTTCAAGTGAGCCCTCCAGTATAGAAGTCATGCTTGCCACATTCTTTGAAAACCAAGAGGAGATACAATTAATGGAGATGGAACAATTTAACCAAGATATGGATGCTCGCATGGATAAGCTTCAAGCTAAGATGGCCCAACAAGCAATTGATATTAAGAACTTGGGTGAGGAAGAGGAGGTATTCGAAGAAGAAGAAGTCTTTGAATCTAATGCCTCAAGAGAAGAACGGGATCAAGAAGGGGAAGATATGTTTTGGAGAGTCGCGACCCAAGCTTTTAATGAAGGGCTGGACGGTGAACCTTGTAACGAAGATGAGGTGGAACACATAAGTGAATTATCCTACGCTACTGGCATATCTCAAGACCATTCGAGTGAGAATATGCAAGAGTTCACCATTTCACCGACGCCTTGGCTCTCCAATGAGGAATTCTTCAATGATGATGCCTCTTACATAGAGGAAATACCTTTCGTTGATGAAGAAGAATTCCTCCCTCCCGGTACAAACGAGCTTAAATGTGAACCCAAACTTCTCGATGAAGATAAGATAGAGGAAGAACTTAAGGTGCAAAAAGGACTCCAAGGGTATAAGAACTTTGTTGAGGTCTACATAGAAGAAATGAAAGAACAACCTCGTATACAAGAAGACAAAAGTTTAATGAGGGATATTGAGGAAGGGGCACCCAAGGAAATAATTGAAAAACTCAAAGAAGGGATGCCCATCAAGCTCGAGACAAGGTATGAAGACCCTTTCGTCACTACTTTGTCTCGAGACAAGTTTTGGAGCTTTGTACCTTACTTTGCAAGATCATTGGAAGGAAGCTCCCATGGCCCCTTAATTTTTAAGGGATCTTCATATTTGAAGGGGTCATGCTCCCAAAGGAAAGTCCATTGTAGGCTTGATGAGAGGAAATTCAAATGAGATTTGAAGGTGGATTGACACGACCAAATCCAAGGCCCCGTGAGAAGGGATCCTAGCAAAGGACTTCTCAATGAGTGATTCTATGGGGCGCTTTGCTACGTCTTTGCCAAGACGGGAAAAACTAGACCCTCGCGGGAGGTAACCCGGTTTGTAAGTTGTTCATTCTTGTTCTTTCTGTTTAAATGTTTGGCATGATTTTCAGTGGCTTAAGCTCGTTAAATATGGATTGTGAAATGTGTGATTAGTGGATCAAATTTTAAGTGTGGAGTGAGTTCTACTCACTCCAATTCCACTTCACATCGCCAAGCCCCTCCACCTCACCCTTAATTTATCTATGAATAATGATGTTGCCCTTAGTGCTCATGTGCTTGATTGGAGTTGACTAGAGTGGAATTATTTTGTTATATCAAGCTATGACTCTAGTTTGACATTTTCTTGGCACTTAAGATACCTTGTGCACATTATGGAGAATGTAGGTCAACTTTCTTGTTTGAATTCTATGAAACTTGTGCCATGATGTTATTATGTGACTTGTGATGCTATCTTGCTCATATTTGAGTTTTGCATAACCTTGTATGTCACTTTTTGCTTTTAACATCTCATGTGTTCTTGTCATCAAGGAAGTTATTCGCATCATGCACATTCAAGCTTAGCACAATGTCGTCTTTTCTATTGGTGGGGCACATCTACAAACGAGGGGAGTTCCTATGCGCCTTTATCTCATTTTCTTCATTGTTTGCGCTTAGGGACTAAGCTATGCTTTAAGTGTGGAGTGGGTAGTCGCATAGTTCACTCATTCCATGCCATGCTTACCATGTTTGAATGAACACTTGCATTCATGTATTCTATCCCTAACATGAGAGTGTTTTTAACCGCAAAGGCTTGTAACTATCGATTCTAAATCCCTATAAATCACATCTAGTCTACTTTTCATTTTTATTGGATCTTGAACTTAGAACCGACCTAGTCCTATGAATGTGCATTGTTGTGAATCAATATCATTGCTATCCATTGTCTATCTAATTTTCTAAGTATTTTCGTTGAAATACCTTGGATTAAGTTTTAGCAAGCACTTTTTTAAAAAAAATCATGAAAAACTTAGACCTCTTGTATGCTCCTTGGTGACTTGAGTTTTTCTAACTTAGTGCCTTACCTATGATGGTTTACCGCGAATTCCATACATTCCTTGAACATATTGTCAAGTTTTAAGTGTGGAGTCAAAAACAAAAGAGGGCGAAAAATAGGCGCTAACAAAAAAAATGCTTCATTTTCATGGTCAAAAGAGGGCAAAGCCCCGACTAAAAACTTTTGTCAAGTGCACGAGAAGTTTTGCTCCAAAATATACAAATGCCGGGGGTTAGAAAGAAAAGTTCCTCCTCGAAAGCATTTGTAGACCAAAGGCCATTTGAAAAAGAAAATAAGGAGCACTTAAAATTTGACTTTATGTTCTTCCATCATTCTACATTTGCGCGGGATGCATCATTTGTATTGTGTGCTAGTTAGATTAACTCTTGGACGACCCTTGTGCTTGCACGGGAACCATCATTGGTCTTTGCTTGTTTTATAAGAACTCTAGTGTCGAACTCCTCTTCTCTTATGGATTAAGCGCCTAAAACTTGGGAACGAGTTTCATATCGTGAACCCAAGGACTAGCCCTAGCCAGCATAGGTGAGCGATTGACACTTCTTTTGTGCAAACTAAAAACTATGACTCTATTGTATTGCCTTGAAAATGAGTAGATCTTTGGATTAGACATTTTATAGCCCTAGTATTGATGATCTTGAATGCACAACCTCAAGGGTACTCAAATGGTTCCAAAGTTCTTTTGATGATATTGTGGCGGTAGTCCTAGCTTGGGGTGATGGATTTGTTTTGAGAAATCCTCTCCTTGGTTAAGCACTCTTGAATTCATTCTCATGGGATAGGTGCATTTGGGATTTGTGAGTATTCCCATTTCTGAAAACTCTCATGAGACTATAACTCGTCCACTAGGGTAGCTAATGCAAAGCAAACGCAGAGAAAGCCGAGATTAGGGAAAACCCTAGTTTTTTTATTCAATTAAAAGTTGCTAATGAAGATTACATGAGTTTACTTAAATAGGAAAATAAAATGAAGCCCTAATAAGAAAATTACTAAAAACCGAAAATTTCCAAAAACATTAAAAATTCAAAATAAAATAGGAAACGACTCCGGAAGCCCAAAAGAGCACATATATCACGAGCTTTCGCTCGTGATATCTGATTGTCACGTCGTTCTGCTCAGAATAAGGTATTATGGACTGAAATCAGACACCGGCAACTCAAAACCTGCTATTTCGCCACAACCCTCGTTATCGCTAATCTGTCTGCATCAGTAGCCTAGGGGTTTAAAGGCTTAATGCATACGCTAAATGCATTCATAACGCCTACGAAAAGGAGCTAGTTAGATTGTACATACTTTTCATTTTCCTTTGAATAACATGTTTAGGAATAATGATTGAGACCTTGTGAAAGCTAGTGAGGCAAATAGACGAAAAACATAGCACCACTAGCATTTCTCCATTTGCATACTTTGTTCGGGACGAACAAAGCTTAAGTGTGGAGTGTTGATCAGTCGAGTTTTCGACTGATTAATGGCCATATTTCACTATAGCTTTGGGTCGTTTCCGACGATATTTTGATGTCATTTGACCTCTATCTCTACATTAAACACCCTTTTATCTATCTTCTATCTCTATTTATTCACCATTTAGGATTTAGACACACATTCTTCCTTTTTGGTTTAGAATAGCCGAGCGGAAACACGATCTTTCATAGTGCATGTGCTTGGCTTGCTCCTTTGGGTTCCACCCGGTACTTTACCGGTCATTATAAATGTTTTGACCTACTACATTCGATCCTCTCTTCATTGATACTATTCTAGAGGTGAAAAAGAAATAGCACGTCTGTATGAATAACCAATATCAATGAGAATCACTCTTCCTCTTTACATTTTCTACTCATGTTCATATTCATCTTGTATCTTTAAGTTTCCTCTACATATATCATAATTTTCACAACACGTTAACAGCACGATTTCTCTACGAAATCCAAGGTCGGGATTCACCATCTTCTCTTCTTCCTCCCCTTTCTTATTTTGATGCGATGATAGCAACATTGAGTCCTCTTCGGAGAAATCTCAAAATCGCCTAGCATTTGGAAAATCAATTCTTTCTATGATCTTGTTTATAACATGTATATTTTATTTAATCATGTTTTTATAAATCATTCACATGCCTAATTTTATATGTTGAAAGATGACTTTATCTTATACATTTTTATTTTCTTGTTATATGTCATGTTTAATTTTACATGTGGCTAATGTTCTATTTCATTGTTTCATTTCATTGCTTAAAATCAATTCATATTATATTTATCATATATTATTATGCTATGTAAATCTTATGAAGCTCGAGTTCAATACTCTTGAGCATGAAAATGATTATTCGATGTTGATTATTGATATTGAAATCCGCCTAAGTGTTATGTATCTTTAAGATACTATAAAAGAATGAAATAAGGCACTAGTTCAATAAAGATGGCTAAAGCCATGATATGACAATTATCATTCGGCGTTGATTCATGATATTAAAATCCGCCTATAATATTTGTATCTTTAAGATACTATAAATGAAGGAAATAAAGCGCTTGTTCATAAAAGATGGCTAAAGCCAAAATATCCTTCGGCATCATCTCGATGAGAGATTGTATATGAAATTTGAGAATCAATGATCACTCTCTCCTTTGAAAGGATTTGAAGTGATGCACGATCACCAAAAGACAATGATATAACACTTGATTTTATTATATACACTTGCAATTGTAAGATTATAAAAAAAGTGTACACGAGTATTATTCGCATTGTTATGAATCACTTGACAAGTGAAGTTATGAGATGAAAATATCATCAATAAAATGATGAAAATAAATAAATTATTGGGGTCGTACTTGTCGTACTTCTGAACACCTTGGTTTTTTTATCAAGTCTCTATGAAAGCAAAATGTGTCAAAATAAATTTCACTGAACTAGTGATTATCCTAAGGATATCACACATTTGGACATACATGAATCTCATCCATTTGGATGTTAGAGATTCTATTTTTAAAGAGGTCAATGGACAATTTGACAAATTAATCAGTGATGGAAGACGACACAAGAGATGATGTCATACATATGAATATCAAACTCAAAGTATTTGAATTTCCATATTTTATTCTTTATTTCTCTTCCAAATAAAAGTATTTATACTTTTATGTATTTGTCTTTTGATGAGACATGAATATTATCATTCAAATTAAGATGAAGATAATGGTCTATCGCTATGTTTAGCGAATAGTGCAACAACACATACAATTCTGAGAGATTGAATATATTTTTCGTTTCTCAAATTAGCTTAAGCTAATCTTAACACAATATCTGGTGCATCAAATCTTAGTGAAAGTTATGGAGAAGTTCATGTAGTGTTACCTAATGGTACACAAAAATCATAGATGATGCAATGTTCTCAACTTGATAAAATAGAAACCTATTGAGTTTCAAAGATATACAACAAAATGAGGCAATGACTCTGCATTCCACGATATTATATATGGTGATAAACTAGAATTCAATAGACCCTGAATTAAGTTATACTTTCATAAATCCAGTTGAATCATATATGGTGATAAACCAGAATTCAATAGACCCGAAAAACTTTCTAATATGGCATGATCGATTACGTCATCCGGGTTCAATAATGATGTGAAGAATCATTGAAAATTCACATGGACATTCATTAAAGAGTAAAAATATTCTCTTGTTCAAAGATCTCTCGTGTGTTGCTTGTTTTCAAGGAAAACTGATTACAAGACCATCTCCACTGAAAGTTGAGACTGAATGTCCAATATTTTTAGAACGGTTTCAAGGAGATATGTGGACCTATTTCCCCATCAAGCGGACCATTTCAGTACTTAATGGTATTTATTGATGCATCGACCCGTTGGTCACATTTTTGTTTATTATCCACTCGTAATATGGCATTTGCAAGGTTGCTTGCTCAAATTATTAAATTACGAGCACAATTTCCAGATCATACAATTAAGAAAATCCGTATGGATAATGCAGGAGAATTTACATCCCAGTCTTTTAATGGTTATTATATGTTAACTGGAATTATAATTGAACATCCTGTTGCTCATGTTCATACCCAAAATGGTCTAGCAGAATCTTTTATCAAGAGACTAAAATTGATAGCTAGACCATTACTTATGCGATCTAAATTGTCAAGTTCTGCTTGGGGACATGCAATTTTGCATGCTGCATCACTAGTTCGTATAAGGCCAACTGCAAATAATAAATATTCCCCTTTGCAACTTGTTAGTGGCCAAGAACCAAATATCTCTCATTTAAGAGTTTTTGGGTGTGCAGTTTATGTACAATATCTCCACCCCAACGTACTAAAATGGGACCCCAACGAAGATTTGGAATTTACGTGGGATTTGAATATCCGTCGATTATTAAAATTTTAGAACCTATGACTGGTGATATATTTAAGGCACGATTTGCCGACTATCAATTCGATGAGACAAGTTTCCCTGCATTAGGGGAGATAAAATAAAGTCTGAAAAAAAGACAAGTAATATCGTGGAATGCAGAGTCATTGCCTCATTTTGATCCTCGTACAAATCAATGTGAACTAGAAGTTCAAAAGATTATCCACTTACAAAGTGTGGCAAACACATTGCCTGATGCATTCACAAATGTCAAAACAGTGACAAAGTCACCTATACCAGCTGTCAATGCTCCTTGCAAAATCAATCTTCCTGACGAAGATATTGGAAATAAATTAGCAAGTGAGTCTAAAACACGACAGAAGCGTGGTACACCAATTGGGTCCAAGGATAAAAATCCAAGAAAAAGAAAGGTTCATGATAACCAAATTAATGCATCAACCACTATTCCAAAAGAAAATTGTATGAATCATGAAGAGACTTCTTTGAAAGATAATGAGATACCTGAAACTGATGACAATGAAGAAATTTCGATCAATTATGTCATTTCATGGAAAATGTGGAATAGAAAAGAAATTATAGTGGATAATATATTCGCCTATTCTATGGCACTAGATATTACATAAGAAAATGAGGATCATGATCCAAGATCGGTTAATGAATGCCGACAAAGAAATGATTGGCCAAAATGGAAAAGTGACATCGAGGCATAATTGAATTCACTTGAAAAATGCCAAGTCTTTGGAAAAATTTCCCTAACACCAGAGAATGTCAAACATGTTGGTTATAAATGGATATTTGTGCGCAAACGAAATGAGAAAAATGAAGTCGTAAGATATAAAGCGCACAAGGCTTCTCGCAAAGACCAGGCATTGATTATGAAGAGACATATTCACCGGTCATGGATGCGACAACATTCAGATTTTTATAGAGTTTGTCAGTCTTAGAAGGACTCCAAATGAATTTAATGGATGTCGTGATAACCTATTTATATGGGTCACTTGATAATGACATTTATATTAAAATTCTCGAAGGATTAAAATTACCTTAACCATGTAGCTCAGAACCACGGGAAATGTACTCAATAAAATTACAAAGATCATTATATGGATTAAAACCGATGTTCCCTTGAGTGGCATGTGTTTGGCAAAACGCGGTTAGACAGTTCGAGCAGGTGTTCAGGGGGAGTTCGAACATATCCTAGCACTCATGTACAACGTGGAGCAGACGCAAGGATATTTTCCCGGAAGATATTGGCAACGAAGATTTCGTGCGACGTATTCGAGCAAGATATTCAAATGAATATGCTCATTGAAGACGGCGTGACTTGCTTGGGAAAGAAGACGGCTTCGTATATTCTTCCATCCGATTGGATAAGATATACATCAAATATCTAGGAGTATCTCCTGAATATTTGATGGGATTATCTTGTGCAGTTTAGGGTTTCGTCCGAAGCATATAAATACATTGCTGAGGCGCCCTCATTCTGCATCGCTTTCAAGATCAAATATACACGAGAAATCCTACCGATTGGAGAAGAAGAAAGCGACGACCGTTTGTACTTTCCCCACTGGAAATACATCGGTGTGCGCTCAGTCTGATACGTGCCATTCAGACTGACCAGTGTCAATCACGTTCAGTGCACAAACAGAACAACCTGCTTTCAAGAGAAAGCGACCGAGCTTCAGGAGAAGATCGAGTACGTTCGGACAGAGGGTCTGGACGAAGGGGATCAAGGGGAGTTGCGACGAACCTTGGTTGCAAATCTGAGAGACGGAGTATTGAGGTGTGGCTATTACAAGGTGTAAGTGTAAGTCCCTGTGGAAACCCTATACTCGTAATAAAGTTTTGCTGTCCCGTTTCCGGGTGTGGGAAACCCCCCAGAGTAGGCCTGGCCGAACTGGGTTATCAACCTGTGCGTGCTCCTGTTTTATTGTTCTGTTTTAATCTGTTCGTTGAACTGTTGTGAAGAGAGTTCAAGGTCTGTCGAAACACGACCTAGAATACTTGCTTGAACAGGGGATAGAATTTTAATTGGTATCAGAGCAAACACTCGACACACTGAGTGGGATCCTGAACTATTCAAGATGCCTCTGAAAGAAGGACAAAGCATCACCAGACCTCCGTTACTTGAAGGATCAAACTATGCCAGCTGGAAACCTATGATGCGATCCTTTCTGAAATTCCTTGACGCGAAGGCATGGATGACTGTTCAGAGAGGTTGGACTGAACCTATGATGAACGATCTTACTGGAGAACCAATACTGAAACCGGAGACCTTGTGGAGTGAAGAAGAGAACACGGCATCCATGGGAAACTCAAAGGCGATGAACGCAATCTTCTCGGCAGTAGATGAGAACGTCATGAAGTTGATCATTAACTGTGAAGTGGCGAAGGATGCTTGGGATATTCTCCAAACGGCATATGAAGGCACGGACAAAGTTCGCAACTCGAGAATGCAGATTGTCACTACTAAGTTTGAAGAGATGAAGATGAACGAAAGTGAAACTATCTCTGAGTATAACACCAGAGTTCTGGAACTGTCCAACGAGGCTGCTGCTCTAGGAAAGCCGATTGAGGAAGAGAGGATGGCCAGTAAAGTCTTGAGATCACTTCCTCCTAGATTTGCTATGAAAGTTACAGCTATTGAGGAAATGCACGACATCTCCAAACTAAAACTGGACGAGCTGATGGGGTCTCTCAGAACTTACGAGATTAACCATAAATTCCAAACCGGAGATATGAAGGGAATCGCCCTGAAAGCAGAACTGTCTGAAGACAAAGTGGAGGCTGGTTGCACCACTGAGCAACTGGCCATGATGGCTCAAAACTTCGGCAGAATGGTGCGCAAGATAAATAGACGTGGTCCAGAACAAGGTCAATCGTCATCAACTGGTTTCCGAAACTGGAAGTCCGACAGATCTAGGTCCAGTGACTCAAGGCAAGACTCCTCTGACAAAAGAAAGGAAGAAATTCAGTGTCATGAATGCAGAGGTTACGGTCACATTGCTTCACAATGTGCGAATACTCTCATGAAAAAGAAGGCAATGGTCGCGAGCTTCAGCGACAGTGAGTCAGACGAAGATAAAGGAGGTGCAACCACCAACTTTGTGGCCTTTACTTCAACTCTGGATGAGTACGGCAGCACCAGTAAACCTGTTCTACCTCTGTTGGAACTCCCGGCTGAAGATGTCTCAGACAGTGATGGTGAAGAACTCACGCAGGAGGCTCTGGGTGAGACATATAAGGATCTGTATGAGAAGTGGCTGCTTCTGATCAGGATTAACAAAAAACTGAATGACACAGTTGCAAGCGTCTCTTTGGATAAGGACAAGGTCTGGCAGGAGGTTGAGATATTACTCACTCAGAAGGTTGAACTCGAAGGCACGGTAGACTCACTGAATACTCGACTAGCTGAGATGAAACAGGAAAGGCTGTGTCTCCTTGCTCAGAAAACAGAACTCTTAGGTACTGTCTCCTCTCTGAAAGTTGAAATGGAGAATGACCGTGACACTCATCCTGTAGGCATGGTGGGTCTAAGAAAAACCATCACAGATCTGAAGCGCAAAGAGGTGTTCCAGATAAGAAGGGTAGAACAGCTGGAACTTCAGCTAGAATCTGAACGATTGGAGCACTCAACCACGAAGGAGGAACTAAGTCACCTCACACAGTCGGTAAGAATGCTCAACTCTGGGACTAAAGACTTAAATGATATTCTCGGATCTCAGAGAATGGAGTCTGGACATAGAGGATTGGGGTTCACAGGAGAAGGCAGTTCAAAAGGTACAATGTTTGTTAAAACAAAACCAGTGTCGGAACAGATACCTGAACAGAAGGTGAGAAAGCACCCTAGACAGAAAGTGGACCTGTCCCAAGAAAAAGCCAAAGGCGGGACTGACAAAGCCCACTCCAGTTCAACCTCCAATCAAAAGAAAGATTTGCGCACATGTTGGTACTGCTTTCAGGATGGTCACATCAGATCCAAGTGTCGGCTGTTTCTTGCTGAACGTCGAGGGCATAAGCAACAGATCAAACCTCGACAGAAACAGGTATGGGTACCAAAGGAACAACAGACAGTGTGCATGGTGGCCTGTTGCCCCTCAAGAGATACAGTGCAAAATAGTTGGTACTTCGACAGCGGATGCTCTGCCCACATGACAGGTAACTCTGAATATCTCTCGCATATTAGACCTGTTGAGCAGTTGCGGTTTGTCACCTTCGCGGATGGTAGGAAGAGTCAGGTGATCGGCTGTGGGACATTGAAGGTTACGGATCTCCCTGCACTCGAGGACACCCTCCTGGTTGAAGGTCTGACAATGAATCTTATTAGTATCAGCCAACTGTGCGACAATGGACACTATGTGTCTTTCTCTCGTGACTCATGCTTGGTTCTAAACGAGAATGGTGATTCTGTGATGAAAGGCACAAGGATGGCAAATAACTGTTACACCATCAGAACAGGAGTCGAAAGTCTTGACAAGCCACGGTCTACTCTAGACTATGTTCAAGCCAAACATCGAGTTATGCAAGGGGGAGTGAATAAGACCCTGCACACAAGGTCAGATAGGAGAATCGCACAAATCCATGTTGGCAAGAACACCAGGAGACTGCTGGATCAAAGGGTGTCACAGTTACAGAAAGAGTTCGACCAGAAGATAACACAGTTAAAGACGGAGTTCGACCTGCTTCCACGAATGAATGCCATTCCACTTGATGAGAATTTGAATGAGATTCCAAAGTTTGGAACACCCAGATCCTCCTTGGGTGTGCATGGTTTCATGAACTAAGTGTTCCTGGCAGTGGTCAGTCAAAGGCGAATCCCCAGCTACAACAGTTGGACTGACCACCTAAGAAAGGGAGCTGGAACAGATACTTAATGTCAACCTCTTTATTCCAGAAGATTTGTGTTACGCCGTTTTTGGAAAGCGGCTTGCGTATATTAGGAAGTCGAAAAGGCAGGAGGATATTTTATTTTCAAAAACTCGTCTGTTGAGCGTGTCCTCTCTCACTCGTCCCCGAAACCCTAGATCGGATTTCTCTCACTCGATTGCTCCGCAAACGGCGATGGTGAACACAAGGAAGTCAGCAAAATCCAGTGTTAATTCCGCGGAGAGAAGGAAGGAAAGCATGCAGACCTCAAAGGCGGTGACGGCGAAATCGAAGATTCCAAAATCCAAAGCTGCGAAGGTGAAAAAGGCGTCACCTTTTCCAGAACAGTCTGCCAAAGTGGTCTCCGCTGAAATTCCTCAGACAGTCTCAGTGGTTTCTACTCCACAAGCGTGTCCGCAATCGGTGGTAAATCCCGTTCTCCCATCTGTTTCTGCGAATATCTCAGTGGTTGAAAATCCTGTGATTATTAATGAAGTAATTGTGGGAGTTGAGAAAATTGGGAGTTTGGGTGCTGAAGCCAGTAGGGCTGGTAGTGATGTAGCCAGGAGGGCTGAGACTTGTGTTGACGAGGGCAAGGTTGTGACTTGTGATGCGGGTATAAAGGGTGATGATGTCTCTAAGTATGGTAAAGAAACGGAACCCAGGCTGTCAGTGACAAGAGGCTCTGGTATTTCAGATGTGTGGAAGGCGAAAATTCATGCTTCCGGGTATGTTCGTCCAGGAGGATTTCAAAGAAAGAAGGTATCTCGCCGAGCTGCCTCTCCCAGACAATGCCTGGCAAAGATCAGCTCTATCAGAGGGAGGGTCTCTGATACTTCTTATGAGGGTGAGAAGAGTATGAGGAAGTTGGTAATGGAGGATGCTCCTGGTGTTAGCTCGGCTGAGAAGATTGGAGTCTCAGAAGGAGAAGTTACTGAGTCTGTGAGTATGAAGCCTGATTTATCTCTAAACGGCGTTGGTGTGGTTGATGAAGAACCTGAGGCTGCGGAAGGAGATGAAGACCTGGACGATGTGTTCAAAGATATTGATAATTTTGCTGAAAATCAGCAAAAAGAGGACCTTGGTGCTCAGACAGGAGTGGAGTCAGGTGGTACTTCAGTTCCAGTTGTTGCTGTGGAGACTGTGCTTGTCCCAGCTGTTACTCAAGATGATCTTCTTCGTGACCATATGGAGGATGTTGGTGCATCAGTTCGTAAGGATACTGCGAAGCCAGTCTCAAAGGAGGGTAAGCTGACAGATGTTGACCAAGATATTGCTCCTCTCATCTCTCTCAAAAGGCCAATGAAGGACAAGGGAAAGAAGAAGGTGGTTTTTGAAAAATCTGCTAAGGAAACAGTCCAAGAGATTGCGAAGGAGGACAACCAGGCAGGGGGAGCTGATTCATCTAAGAAAAGAAAACGTGAAGCTCCTGTCCCTGTTTCAATGGATGCTGGAAGATGTGAAGTCCCATCTGCTGCAGCTGATACTGTCCCAGTGGGTAAGGTCAAGAAAGGAGTGTGGTTCGTTAATAAAGACGCTGCGTTGAAATGGAACTGTGTGCTGAAAAGAAAGATCATACCTGAGAGAGTCCTGGTAGAGTCCAGTTACAAAGGGAAGGAGGTGATTACGGTTCTGAAGGAGTCTGATCTGTTTTGGACATTGGACAGGTGCAAACCCTTCAATGAGCAGTTGGTACGTGAGGCCATGGCGAACTTACCCCCTCTCTTCGGGGTTGTTGGAGAATCTGAGTATGGGGTCTTCTTCGTCAGAGGGAGAAGGATCAAGATTGATCCTGAGCTGATCAATGTATTCTTTGCCATGGACGACCCAACTATTGATGAAGTGGAGGCAGATTTTGAAAAGGTAGTAAGCACCATCACTGCAGGCTCTGTTCGGTGGAGGCCTGACTCAGTTGTGCATACAGCGGATCTTTCTACGTTCTATTCGATGCTGTTTTTCATTGCTGTTTTCAACTGGAGGCCATCTACTCATCGCTCAACGGTCAACAAGGACATGGCTCAACTGCTCTATCAGATAGGGAATAAGCTGAAGTTCAACCTGGGCAGAGTGATGTTCAAACAGATTGCTGAACATGCCACTTCGACGAGATCTCTGCACCAGATTTGCTTCCCGTCTCTGATATACGAGCTGATCATCCATCAAGCTCCTGATTTGAAGGCCTCGTCTGACCAACTCACAAAGGCACCCAGCAAGTTCATTGTTGATCACAAGTTGTTTAAAGGGCGTCACGTGAACGATCTCAAGGAGAAAGGAAAAGATGTTGGGGAATCCAGTCGAGGGGGAGCTCAAATGGGCATGGATGAGAGGAGCAAACTTCTGAAGGACTTACAGGCTATCATTGCTGCGGACAAGGAACAGCGCCGCCGGATCAACAGACTTGCTCGCGCACTCAGCTACCCCAGTGATGATGAATCAGAAGCTACTGCCTCTGAAGAAGTCTCCATTGAAGAAGCTTCTGATTAAAGGTCCACTGTCTTCAAACTCTCTGAACTCAGTTTTCGTTTTAAAACTTTAGCTATTTTGTGCTTGTTCTGGCACAGTTTGATTTGCTGTTCGAACTAGATCGGACCCCTTGCCAGTTTGTGGCAAAAAGGGGGAGTATTTTGAGGTGGTGACATTTTTTGTTCCCTCAAGGTTGTCTACTGTCTAGATAGTTAGATAGATCTAGTTATCTAGTAGATGTGGTTTTGCCAAAATGCCAAGGGGGAGATTGATGTTCCCTTGAGTGGCATGTGTTTGGCAAAACGCGGTTAGACAGTTCGAGCAGGTGTTCAGGGGGAGTTCGAACATATCCTAGCACTCATGTACAGCGTGGAGCAGACGCAAGGATATTTTCCCGGAAGATATTGGCAACGAAGATTTCGTGCGACGTATTCGAGCAAGATATTCAAATGAATATGCTCATTGAAGACGGCGTGACTTGCTTGGGAAAGAAGACGGCTTCGTATATTCTTCCATCCGATTGGATAAGATATACATCAAATATCTAGGAGTATCTCCTGAATATTTGATGGGATTATCTTGTGCAGTTTAGGGTTTCGTCCGAAGCATATAAATACATTGCTGAGGCGCCCTCATTCTGCATCGCTTTCAAGATCAAATATACACGAGAAATCCTACCGATTGGAGAAGAAGAAAGCGACGACCGTTTGTACTTTCCCCACTGGAAATACATCGGTGTGCGCTCAGTCTGATACGTGCCATTCAGACTGACCAGTGTCAATCACGTTCAGTGCACAAACAGAACAACCTGCTTTCAAGAGAAAGCGACCGAGCTTCAGGAGAAGATCGAGTACGTTCGGACAGAGGGTCTGGACGAAGGGGATCAAGGGGAGTTGCGACGAACCTTGGTTGCAAATCTGAGAGACGGAGTATTGAGGTGTGGCTATTACAAGGTGTAAGTGTAAGTCCCTGTGGAAACCCTATACTCGTAATAAAGTTTTGCTGTCCCGTTTCCGGGTGTGGAAAACCCCCCAGAGTAGGCCTGGCCGAACTGGGTTATCAACCTGTGCGTGCTCCTGTTTTATTGTTCTGTTTTAATCTGTTCGTTGAACTGTTGTGAAGAGAGTTCAAGGTCTGTCGAAACACGACCTAGAATACTTGCTTGAACAGGGGATAGAATTTCAAAAACAATCCGGTCGAATATGATACAATCGTCTAAGTGAATATCTTTTGAAAGAGGGATATATCAACAATGCAATTTGCCCATGTGTTTTTATTAAAAGGCCAAACACTGGGTTTTCTATTATTGCGGTTTATGTTGATGATTTAAATATCATTGGGATCCCAGATGAACTTACCGAGACGATTGCATGCTTGAAAAGTGAATTTGAAATGAAAGATTTGGGCAAACCAAAATTCTGCCTTGGCCTACAAATTGAGCATTTATCAAAGGGCATTTTTGTTCATGAGTCCTCGTATACTGAAAGGGTCCTCAAACTATTTGATATGAATAAATCACATCCTTTGAGTTCGCCTATGGTTGTTCGATCACTTAATGTGACGAAAGATCCATTTCGTCCTCGAGAAAATGATGAAGAACTACTTGGTCCTGAAGTACCATACCTTAGTGCTATTGGAGGACTAATGTATCTTGCTAATTATACACGACCTGATATTGCATTTTTGGTTAATTTACTAGCAAGATATAGTTCTTCTCCAACTCGAAGACATTGGACTGACATTAAACAAATTTTAAGATATCTTCGAGGAACAACTGATATGGGCTTATTTTATTCAAAAGACTCAAAATCAGGATTAATTGGATATGCTGATGCCGGGTATTTATCTGACCCTCATAAAGCGTGATCACAAACGGGTTATGTGTTTACATATGGTGATACCGCTATATCTTGGCGCTCTACCAAACAGACTATTACAACCACTTCTTCTAATCATGCTGAAATATTAGCACTTCATGAAACAAGTCGTGAATGTGTGTGGCTGAGGTCTTTAATCCATCATATCATAGGATCATGTGATCTTTCAAGCGACAAAGAAAGCCCTACTGTTATATTTAAGGATAATGCTGCGTGTATAGCTCAAATTAAAAATGGTTTTATAAAAAGAGATAGAACGAAACACATCTCTCCAAAGTTCTTCTTTACACATGAACTTCATAAGAATGGAGAGATTGATATTTGTCAAATTCGTTCTTATGACAACTTAGCTGATTTGTTTACAAAAGGCACTTCCCACAACTCCCTTTGAAAAAATTGGTCTATAAAATCGGCATGCAAAAGCTTAGAGATTTATGTTAAATGCCACATTGAGGGGAGAATACGCGTTACACTCTTTTCCTTATTTTAGGTTTTATCCCTTTGGATTTTTCTAAATAAGGTTTTTAATGAGGTAACATTTATGCGTAATGTACAGTTGTGTACTCTTTTTCCTTCACTAGATTTTTCCCACAGGGTTTTCCTAGTAAGGTTTTAATGAGGCATAATATCTGTACGACTCATCCAAAGGGGGAGTGTTATGAATATTATCATGATGTGTTGGATGACTTTTATCATTTCATATGCCAATGACCCTTAGCCTTTCCTATGTCTAATTTAATTCTCTTTATTGCTAGTCTTTTGATTGCCCCATGTAATCCTATATAAAGGAGTCATTTGTATATGTATGAATAACCAATATCAATATCAATGAGAATCACTCTTCCTCTCTTCATTTTCTACTCATGTTCATATTCATCTTCTATCTTTAAGTTTCCTTTACATATATCATAATTTTCACAACAATGATCCATTTTTTGTCATTTTCCCTTTATTCTCTTAAGAGTTGGTGACTTGTAACGAAAATAAACAAGTTAATCCATCATTTAAGGCACTACTTGTCAACTTTAATACTAATAAAAGACTTTTGAAAAAATACTCATAAAAGACTTATTCAAACTTAATCAAATTCTAATAAAAAATATTATACTAAATCAAATATGCTAATATTCAGTTTATAATGGCTCATTTCTGTAGTACAAAGAACCGTGATCTTTGATACTTTTTAGCAGGGATGTTCAACTATTTCATATGGATTGGTTCTGCTAACCATTAACAAACTTTCTCCTAGTTTCTTCATGGGATTCACTAGGTCGTCCCTTGATACTATACTATTTGTCATTTGCTCAAGAAGTGAGAGTTATTCCTCTTCTTCACGACTGGTTGTATGACAAGAAATCAAGTCTACTTCAAGACTTGTTGTATGACAAGAAATCAAGTCTACTTCACTTGTAGACTTTACATACATATGCCGCTCATATGTATCTCATAGGGATGCACATCCGGTCCGATCCGGACGGGACCGGAATTTTACTGTCCGGATCGGATAGTGGCTCAGAATTTCTCGAAAAAGTGGACTGAGGACAAGACTGAACACGAGTTTATACGGTCTGGGTCGGGTATGTGGACCGTAATTTATTAAAAAGGCGCACCGTGGACCGGATCGAACCGTAATTTTATCTTATAATCTTTAATTTGACGGTCCGATCGGATCGGTGAACCGGAAAATTTTAAAATATGGACTGTGGACCAGACCGAACCCGGATTTTTACGGTCTGGTCCAATTTTGTGCATCCCTAGTATCTCATGAAACAGTTTTAATGAGCACAGTCCGAGTTGCTCATCTGCCAAAGAAATATCTCCACCATCACTTTGATAACCATTAGATGCCAACCTTCAACAGTCGCACTCATAGTCAAGGCTCAGAGTATCACCAAGACACCAACTGTGCTATGACACCCATGATCTTCTTCTCATAATATGTGACATAATTCGTCATCACTTAAGCTAGTGCTGAAGTAGAAATTAAAAAAACACGAGTCACCAACAAATCATTTCCAGTAGTAAGTGAAAGTTCTCAAAAAGAAAAAAAAGCATCCCCAAAAGTAGATGATCATTAATCATATCATGAAGTAAATTATCATTAATTAGTGTAACGTACAGTCGAGTAAATAGATATGTTAATGTTTGTCAAGTACATTCGAGTAAAAATCTAGTCGAATTATTTATCAAATCATTACCAATTAAAGTTTTTAGATGCTTAACATATGACGGTGGAATATACAGTTTGAAGGACATGTCGACTTGATGGAGAGTATTATAAACTTTTTTTCCATACATTGATTTTTATCCTATTTTAGTTTTTCCAAGTGAGAATTATAATAAGTAAAGAGTACATTCAAGGCGGAGTGTTGTGATATGAATGTACACATTAAACATCAAACTTTTGTTTTCCTAATTCAGTAATTCTTAGGTTGCCCTATTGACACCTCATTCACAACATCTCCTCCGTTGCTCCTATATACTAATGTGAAAATCATTTCTACTTCCTTGTAAACTTATATATAAGGGAAAAGTACAGTTTGTGGACCTGAACTATCACACTTTTCCAATTTATGGGCTAAACTATAAAAACTTCCAGACAAGGGGCGAACTATCGAATAATTTTCCAAACAAGGGGCACCGTCTAACGCTGTTAGAATTTTCACTAACGCAGTTAGACGGCGTTAACTCCGTTAGTTAATAAATTAATATAAAAATTACAATAAATTAAAACCGCCAAGCATTTTTTTTAAATGTTAAAAATTTGTAAAAATTAAACAAATTTATGAAAAGTATAAAAAAAATAAAAAAATTTTAATTTTTGAAAAAATTACAAACTTTAGAAAAAATAAACACAAAATGAAAAATATTTTTAGATTTTTTTACAAAGTTCCCTACAAAAATTTCAAGAAAATATTAATTATTATTCTTATCTAGTTTGAACTATACAAGAGGTATTAGGGCTAAAAATAATAATAGCTCTTATATAGTTCAAACTAGATAGGAACAATAATTAATATTTTCTCGAAATTGTTTGTAGGGAACTTTGTAAAAATATTTTTCATTTTGTGTTTATTTTTTCTAGAGTTTGTAATTTTATATTTTTTATTAAAAATTAAAGTTTTAATTTTTTTATAATTTTTTAAACTTTTTGTAATTTTTTATTTTTATATTAATTTATTAACTAACGGAGTTAATGCCGTCCAACGGCGTTAGTGAAAATCCTAACGGCGTTAGACGGTGCCCCTTGTTTGGAAAATTATTCGATAGTTCGCCCCTTCTCTGGAAATTTTTATAGTTCAGCCCACAAGTTGGAAAATGGTGATTGTTCAGGTCCCCAAACTGTATTTTTCCCTATATATAAATGTCATGAGGAGCGCTCAAATGAGAACCCCTTCGTTATGCACTTTTGAAAATGCATCAATTTTTGCCTAAGTGTAGTTTCCGAAAGCTAAAAATGCATCTAGGTAAAATGCATGCTCGAAACCGCATAAGGAAGGAAAAAAAGTTAGTGGGACATGTATCACCTCCACATTCAAAGATGCAACTTGATCCAATAGTGAGATTTGAGATCTGAGGTTCTCGAATTTTTAGGGATTCTTAACCGAGCGCTCCCCTAAATGTCATTGTAGAAAATGGATGATAAGAACACTTTTTCCTCTCATATTTCTCTCATTTTCTTCTCGCATTATAACAGACAGTTTTCGCGGACCCGCCTTTTGTATTTTCATTTCAGACAGGGGATGTAAACGAAAGACAGAGTAAAGATGGTACATAATATGAATATCTAAAAGGAAAAAGTACAACTAGCTTTAGCTTTGCTGCTAAAAGAAACCCTTTTTCACCGCAGCCTCCCCCACCCACAGCGTTTTCCACCGCCTCAACCCACCTCCAACCACCGTTACTCCCTCTCCCGCAAGCCGCCTGCTTCTCCCTCTCCATCCTTGTCGCCCCCAACTCACTGTCCCTAGCCACAACCGTCACCTCTCCTCCCCCACCGCTCCTCCCTTTGTCTCTACTCTCCCACCCTTCCTACTGGCTCACCCTTCCGCCTCCTCCTCTTCTCCCACCTTCACCGACGGAGTCCGCTGGGCTGCTGGGTTTGTGGGGTATGGGGATGTTGGAGGTTGGCGGACTGCTGGTGTTATGCGCCGGGTTGCGGTTTTGGTGGATTAGAGGGGATTGGGGGTCCAAGCGATGGGGTGGGTTAGTTTAGGTTTGGTTAGGGTAGGTTAGGTTAGGGTGTCGCGGAATCGACGCTTTTAGTAGGTATGGGTAGTTTTTTGGGGTCTTGTTGTTCGGATGTGCTTGATGAAAGTGTCGTTTTTCTGTCTTTGGTTGTCTGGTCATCTCCCTTGGCGTGAGGCGAAGTGGAACATCTCATTGTTCCAGGCTACTTGTCCTAGCTTTTATGTCCTCTTTGTAGCCTTTTCTGGTGTTCAGGTGGCGTGCAACCTTTGACAGGGAATTGAGCTATGGAGATTTCAAGTGTAGCCTTATCAAGTTTTCAGTGAAAATTTGGCCAGAGCCTCATTTTTGCTTCGAAGTTGGCTGCTGAGTCACTTCTTCTGTTTGGCCAGTTTGGCATGGACTGGCTTGGGTGCATTCAAGGTTCCAGGATAACAGCAGCATATGGATCGATTACCTCTGCACGGAATATTTTTCTTGTTTAGATGTTCTGTCCATGTATGTGTTGTTCGATCACTTTGTTGTTGTTGTTCTACCTGTTTTTCCATGTCTTTGCATGCCATTTTCTTATATCAAAAAAAAAGGAAAAAGTACAAAAAAGGGTCCGAACTACCACAGTTTTCTAAGTTAGAGCGCGAACTACCAAATGTTCCAATTAAGGGGTGAAATCAAAGATTCCATTAAAGTTAACGGAGAAAGTTGACACCGTTAGTCAACTCTATTTGACTGTAGTTAAAATGACAATTATATACCTTTTATTTTAATTTAATTCATTTATAGCTCGTATTTTAATATAATATCGTTAACTATTAATTTTATTATAACTTTTTTTTATTGTGGCTTTACATCATATATAAATATAAGTACTACACGAATACATCTTGAACATATTATATGAGCAATTTTATTATAATTTTTGAATTTCAATAAATTTCATACAACCTCATACTACGAAAGAATAATGTTAAAATGGTTTATTCACTTTGTCATATTTTAGTATATAACACATATGAATTGAACTAAATTATTTTTTTCTTACTTCATCCAAAAATTTGTATTTTTTTAGTTATGTTTATGAACATAGTCAAGAAAACAACAATTTAATTTTTATTCATAAATGTTATATGGTAAATTATGACACCGAGATTAATTATATTAAAAATAGTACTCATTCCTAATAGTATGAGATTGAAAGAAACATAAAAATTACAACAAAATTAAAAATTTAGTATTCAAATGGAAGATATATAAATTAAATTAAAAAATACTTAATTGTTATTTTTAACTAAAGTCAAACAAAATTGACTAACGGATTAACTTTAACTGAATTTTTAATTTTACCCCATATATTAGAAAAATTGATAATAATTCACGGCGTAACTTAGAAAAATCAATATATTTCAGGGTCCTTTTTGTAGTTTTCCATAACTAAAACGTCAGACCCAGGAAATTCCGTCCCAACGCAGCATATCGGTCGGACTCAGATCCAGCAACATTAATTTCATCGAAGTGAAATCTGAAAACCTCGCCAAAGTAGAACGAACTTCGAAATGGCTTCCGGGACAACCGCATCTGAAATTGTGGCGAAACTGAATCTGAATCCTCATCCGGAAGGTGGATTTTTCACGGAAACGTTCAGAGATACTTCGGTTATCCTCTCCAAGTCTCACCTCACCTCCAACTGTAAGTTATATGATCCAATTATTCTGTTCACGTGGCTTGGTTCTGATCGATCCTTTTTTGAATAAAGTTAGTGTCTTTAACATTCTGGTAAATGAGAGTATTTTGGATACTAATCTACATGAATTTTTAAGTGAAGTTTGGGTCATTGGTCGCTGTTTTTGCAGTTCTACTTCTTAATGTCCGCGCGTAGCTAGTATGATGATTTTTGTCATTTCAGATTTGATTGTAAGTTTGTAACATGAGAAAATTAGTTCAAGAATATGATTTTACCAGTACTAATATTTAATTGCCATTATCTATGATGCTGTTGTTGATGTATGCCTCTCCGATGAATTCTTTAATTCATTGAGGGTAAGTCTAGAAGCTTAAAGTAATTTATGTCCGGCATAGGATATTCGACAATCTTGTTGTTTTCTATTAGGATCGTGCATATAGTGTTAAACTGGAGAGTGTATTGAATCTATCGCTCCAGATATTAAATGGAAAAAGTGGTCATTTTAACTGTCTTATTTTGCATTCACTAATTTGCTTTCATTTTTAATGAGTTTGTTCTACGGTGCAAGAATCTACTTACAGTGTTAATAAAGGTCAAACAGTGTAGAAAATTTATGTAATGTCATTTACTGGATTTTATGGTGCCGTCTATGTCTACTAGATATACCTTCGAAGTGGTGCTACACATCTCTTATGCATCACCATACTTTTAAATGTACAGTGCTGGTAGTTGCTTAAATGATGGAATTTGCTTCAAATTCCCTGATTTTAACTTGGTTTATTCTTTCCTTACAGATAAGGTCGACCGTGCTGTTAGCACCAGCATTTACTTTCTACTCCCATCCGGGAATACTTCATTTCTGCATCGTATACCTTGCGCAGAGACCTGGCATTTTTATTTGGGAGAGCCACTATCAGTAAGACCTTTACTTACACGAATTTCTTGACATGCTATTACAAAATACCACTGTGCCGCTTTTTCCTTTTATGAGGAGGCGGCATACTGACTTCATAAATATCTTGAAATTCTACTATAAAGGATTTTTGGAACCTAAGTGACTCTTGAGATGTACCCAAAAAAATTCATGCAATTTTATTTATATATCTAAAATTTGCGATTTTATGTGTGCTTTTCTTCTTCTAGATTTTGGAAATGAATGAAGAGGATGGGAGTGTCAAGTTGACAGCTCTTGGAACTGATTTAAAAGACAATCAGCGACCACAATATACAGTGCCTCCAAATGTGTGGTTTGGTGCATTTCCCACGACAGATTACATAATATCACCGGACGGCACAGTTTCTAAAAGTGCATCTAGGGATTCCGAGAGCCACTACTCTCTTGTAGGCTGCACTTGCGCCCCTGCCTTCCAGTTTGAGGACTTTGAGCTAGCTAAACGCTCTGACCTTGTATCAAAATTTCCTAAAAGTGAGGCCCTTATCTCAATGCTCACTCCTTCAGAATGAAAAAAAGTTCACAATTGTTGGTAGTCCGAATCACAGCGTTGTTGCAGGTTCGCCTTTCTATTTCTAACTTGCAGAATGTAATTTGAGTACTATTTTGAAAAGAAAAAAAAATTCCTGCCATCAAAGTTTATTGTAAAAGTGCATCATGTGAAAATTTGAAACAATATTGTATCATATTTATATTTTTCGTTTTTATATAAGTGCATTTGCTACCACAAGCTGCAGAAGAATATGTAATGTTTACGTATTTTGGTCTGATAATGAATTGCCTGCATTTGCACCTTTTCATGTGTATGTATGACAACTTGATGCAAACTACAAGTTGATTTGAATTAGAATGAGATTAAGGTAGAGATTTGAGATGAAGTATAGATGAGAATTGAGATGATTAGGTGACAGGAGAGACAGAAGAAGGTTTGGGAGGACTGATTCTATTTCATGCATCAAATATATATAGTAAAAGTAAACAAACTAATTCAACCCACTACTGCCTTAATGCATTGCTCCAATCGTCCACCATTTCACTAATTAACACTAAACCGACTCTACTAACACCCTTACTTCCACTAACCAAAGTAACTACCATAATAAAACTACCACTACACCATGCATGCCGCCACTACCACATGCGCCATTTGAACTTTGACTTGGCCTTATGCTTGTTTGTTGGCCATCATGCAGTAAGGTCTCCTTGCACGTGATCTTCATATGCATGGCCAGCTTAACCTTTATGCACCACAACTCATGTTGTGAGCAACTGTTAGCATTACTCTTAATAGTTCGCTGAACTGAACTTCAGCAGATGCTCGAAAAGGTTCACAAGTCTATGTTGCTCGTTTGACAAGTCTTTTCTTTTCAATATTTAATTGTGCAAAAGTTTTATTCTTTTGATTAGGGCTGAGCATTGTTCGGTAAATTCCGAATTTACCGATTTAATTTACCGAACCGACTTAATTCGGTTCGGTAAATTCGGTAAACGGTAAATTCGGTAATTTACCGATCGGTAAATCGGTAAATTTTTGTCGGTAATCGGAATAGATTTTCTAATTCGGTAATTTACCGATTTACCGAATTTACCGAATAAGAATATTTTATTATTAAAAAATAAATATTTATTAAAAAATAAATTTTTTTAAATGAATTATTTGTTTAAACTTCAAATTTTAATAAATTTTAAACAACAATTTTTGAAAACTTTTGTGATTTAATTGTGTATATCCAAATTTTGAATTATCTTTGTGGTTTTTTTGTTATTAGATGATTATTTATTATGTTTTAATAATTTTAAAATTAATCTCGGTAAAATTCGGTAAATTCGGTAAATTCCGACAATTTACCGAATTTACCATTTTACCGAAAGTCGGTAAATTCGGTAAATTCGGTTCGGTAATCGGAATAAAATATTTGGGTCGGTAAATTCGGTAACGGTAAATTCGGTAACGGTAAATTCGGTAATTTACCGTATGCACACCCCTACTTTTGATCTTCTTGCAAGATTCCATGTCCAGAAATCAAAAGGGAGTGGAGAAAGATTCCGTCTTTGCATCATTTTCGTATGTTCTTAATTATGCCAGCATCAAAAGAGAACTTGGGAGAGTAGTTCAAGAGTATCAACATTTGGAGTCTGATCTGGGGTCTACTTCAGGACCTGCGACCTGGTTACATAAGAGTAATATTGAAAATAGGGTCGGCAATGAACAGGATTTTTATGTGTCCAGTGAATAATACAGTATTACGGAAGGGCTTTTAATTTTTTTGAACTCTAAGGGCCGCCCACCCCATCGATAGGGTCATAATAACGTCGGGTAAGGGTCAGGTTGGGCCTACCTTTATTATAACATTTATATTATCATTTTCTGTCACATTTTAGTATCAAAATGAAAATGCAACGATACATCGATGACAAAATAGTTAGCAGGTTTAAATACCAAGTTTGCATTACAGAATTTTCAATAAAAAAAATACTAGGTCAAGACGGTAGAAATTTCGGATGATAAATTAGAGATCGAGTTTTGGAACCAATAATAGTTGTTGATGTATATATTGTAGCATGACTTTGACTCATTTCATAGTAGTGTTGCAAATATCAACTTCAATATACAAAATTACACAATTTATGAGTGTTACCGTTTGGTTAACCAAAATTTGGAGGAAAATATAATTCTATGTTTGGGTTGGCATCAAAACTGCAAAAAAAAAAAATCGAAGGATCCAATACAAAATTTTCGATGTCACTTTGGATTAAAAAATGACTTTTTCATTTTAATTTCTTTCCATTACATTTTCCAACATCCAAACAGAAGGTAATATTGATTCAATTTCCAATAAAAAGAGGGATGAATGCAAGGCGGAAAATCATAATGGTATGGAGACTGTGATTCAAACAACATAGACAAAAGTGCACAATTTTCAAAAGTATGAGTAAAAGGTAAAGTCAGTTGACTAAAATTCTGATCTCTGAATTTCTGCCTTCACACTTGCATTTTCATCATAAGCGGAGCGTTCGATTGAGAATCCTTAAAAATTCGAGAATTTGAGAATCAAAATCTCACCATTAGATCATGATGTATCTTTGAATCTGCATGTGACACATGTCCAAAAAGCAAAGTAAAAAAAAGTTGGTTTTGACTTTGCATTAAATGCATCTTGAAAATTACACATGGGACCCGTGTCACCACCAAAATGCATCTTGGAAAATGCATCTTGCATTTTAGAAGGTGGAGATTGGGGTCTCAAATTCTCGAAATTTAAAAGAATTCTCATTTGAGCACTCATCTACATCATAATTTCCAGCTATCACTGATGTAATGAAGTTTGGCCAGATGCTAAGTTTAAGCTTTGCTGACAAAATTGGCATGAGAAAGCAGACAGCATCTTTGGGTTTGAAAATGATGCAAAGCATACAGAAACAAGTGTCTACAACACAGCCAAAAGCACTGGAAAAATGGAGGCTGCCTCTTGCTTGTTTTTCATCAAGGATATACTAGCAAGTCGAATAAGATCATGTGGCCTTGTCCCACGCTCGGACTAACGGAAACTTTCAACTAGAAGAAAGCATAATTAATTGTTGTTCTTATCAATTCAATGTTCAGTATATGGTTGAGCAATTACTATATATTAACATAGAGGAGCGTTCAAACCCTTCTAGTTTTCGAGAACTTGAGAACTAAAATCTCACATTTGAAAATGCATTATCAAGTCATTTTGGTGGTGACAAAAACGTCACATGCGCATATTCAAACTTGCATTTGATACAAAGTCAAAGCCACAAAATTTGATTTTCATAGTGGGACATGTGTTACATGCAGATTTAAAGATGCACCATGATCTAATTGTGAGAATCAGGTTCTCTAGTTCTCAACCGAACAGTCCCTTATTAACATATATTGGATTATGAAAGTATGACTCACAAGTTTGAATTTTTGGATCACAGAGGGACCGTAATTAAATTAAGGTAGCGAATTCATGTATGATATCAAAGATATAGTGCGATTCTGGCTAACTGTGAGATATGTCGGACACATGCGTGAAGGTCAAAGTGCTTGAGTGGAAATACCTCAATCAAGAGACTCGCAAACGGAGTGCAAGGGACTGGCAAGGCCAGTGAAGTCGCTAGGGGACTGGAGTTCGTGGGTTGGACCCAAATGAGAGGAGCCGCAGAGCACACCTTATGGAGAAGAGTAGGTCGCAGGCACACCTAGGAAGAGGCGCTACAAGTGAAGCAACGCAGTCTTGATTGAGGGGGCATGCATATTTTCTCCCATTGATGGAGAGATTTGTGAGTAAAGATGTACTTAAAGAACTGCCCTACATAGGGCAGAGTATTTGGTAATTTACCGAATTACCGATTACCGAACTACCGAATTTGTTTTTTTATTCTGATTACCGAACCGAATTAACCTATTTACCGAAACAATCGGTAAATCGGTGATCGGTAATTTATCGGTAAATTACCTATTACCGAAAATTTACCGAATTTTGATTTTTCAAACAGCACATATGAAATTAAACTTCTGTTTTGCCACTGCACCTGCACTGTTTCTAATTTATAGTCTTGTTACAATAGCTCAATTGAAAATTTAACAAAAAAGCACAGCAACAATTTCTTTGTCCACCCTCAAAAATAATGGAATTCATGGGCATCTTCAATGAAAGCAAAGCATAGTTTAGCAGGAAAATTGTCAATTTGCACATAAAGGCTGCTTTGTGGAGTTGGCATCAGATGAAACATCTGCTGATCTGCATGTAAGGAGAAGAAAAAGATTAAACTAATTGTATTGAAAATCTATACAATAAAATGAATTATTGTAAGGAGAAGAAAAAGATTAAACTAACTCTGAGAATCAACATACCTTCATTTATATTTTCAATCCCCACATTCCTTCATCGGAATTAATTTTCTTGGTTAAGTGAAACCTTCATCAAATCTGAAAAGTTACATGTAAAGATTAATTGACATTTGAAACAAATGTAACAATGAATTATTAAGGAAACACATACCTTCATCAAGTTTTTCAATCTCAGCAAGATTTTCCTCAATACAAATGTGTGACTGAGATGCACGAGTTCGACCTCGAATCCAATCTTGAGTACAAATCAATGCTTGCACTAAACGAGGAGTTAACGAACTCCGAAATGGATCAATAATGCGTCCACTAGTGCTGAATGCTGATTCGGAAGCAACCGTAGAAATAGGGACAGCCAACACATCACGAGCCATTTGAGAAAGAATTGGAAACCGAGGACTATGCATTCTCCACCATCCCAATATATCAAACTCAGTATTAATGCTTTCGGTAGCTTCTTTAAGATATGTGTCTAACTCTGTCCTATTTTCCTCGACCAGTGTTGTCATTCACACCTTGACTCTCAGAAGCAGTATAAGTTAAAATAGTTTGCTGACAATTCTCAGGATTTTGCTTGCAAATTTTGAGATGATGAAGAAGTCCAGTAGTACCATTACTTTTAGAATTAGCACTCAATTCTTTTTTGCAAAATATGCACTGAGCCTTATCGACAATCTCAATACCAGATGGTCCAGAGACAGAACACTTAACTTTTTTGAAAAAATCCCATGCTTTTGACCTTGATTTCATCTTTCTTTTACCTTGGCTTAATGTACCTCTGGATTCTTCCGTTTCAGTTTCAGGCACCAAGTTATTGTCACATGTTTGAGACTCAGCAGTGACGATTCTTTCAGAAGCGTTTTCATCATCTTTTGAAGACATTTAAACTAAACCTGAAAAAGTGTTAGTGAGATTGTGAGAATTTTAATACAAACTTGAATCCGCGCTGTGAGTGAGTCAAAATTACCAGCAGGCAGCAAGAGATCTAGGCGGCGGGAGACACGGAGTCTCGGACACGCAGGAGCTAGTCGGAGAAGCTAAAGCTGGTGCTGGACGGCGCCTTCACACGGCAGAATCGCAGAAGCGAGTCGGACGGGGCGACTTAGGGTTTTTTCTCGTGTTGTGTCGCAATGGGCAATGTGTTGTGTCGTTTAAATTTGACAAATAAAAATTAATTTTTATATAATAATATATATTAATCGGTAATTCGGTAATTTACCGAACTAACAAATCCATTCCGATTACCGATACAAATTTACCGAAATACCGATTGGTAAATTACCGAAATTTGTGAGTAAAGATGTACTTAAAGAACTGCCCTACTGCCCCTACATCGTCTATTGAAGAGAGAATCGTTAACTTATATTGAATTACAACACCATAATTCAATTGAAATATCGAACTCTAAGATGCACATCAACCTTAAGATAAAAAGCTCCTTTGCATTGAAACTCGGAACTTCACAAAACGTGAACACACACATTGACCGAAATACATGAATTTTTCTTACAATAAATAACATTAATAGGAAGAAAAAAAAACAGGTTAGAAAGCATCAGTCATCATTGCTTGCTCTGTTAATTGTCTTGAACCCATTTTGATCAGCCAAGCCGGCTAACAAATCGTGGATTCGCCATATATGCTGTCAAGAACAGCAGTGATCCCAACCACAAAAGCCTGATCAACTTCAGCACTGACAACAACATGGTACAGATCCTGTGAATTCATCAGCTCTTTGATCACACCGATTTTTGCGACTACGTTCCCTTTGTGATCAACAATGCTGCAGTTCTTGTCAGGAAAGTAGCCCCTGATCTCAAAATCCCAATCCCTGCCATTGTTCATCCTAGGCTGAGTACAAATCCTTATCGCGTTACTGAATGGAAAACACGACTGCTTGGGTGGATCTTTCAAGATGAATGCAAGCCTCTGAGGCCCTTCGGATACGAATCCCCTCCATTGCCTGTGAACATGCAAAACCTGCACTAACCCCTCCTGCAAAAAAAAAGTTTATTAACATTTTAGAAAAAAGATCAGATGCAAACTACAAATCGACGAATTATGGTACATTTCATATCAATTATGACATAGTTCGGGAAAGTAATTTATAATTCGTTTGAATGAAACCATAACATACTTTGTAAAAAGTGTATCATAATTCGTAGGTTTGCAGTTTGCACCAAAAATCAGATTTGCACCTGATATTAAATCTAGCAATTTGATCACAATTTTTTTAATGTCACAGTATGTCTCGAACACTCGACTTTGTAAGTTTAGTCACATGTGCTTTTTGATCACAATTAAATTTTGCTAGCTCAATTCGATATACCTTTCGTTGAACGACGAGCAAGGGATGACCTTGGCTATCCCTGAGCACGACCTCTCCCATTTTCCCAGTGACTCCGCAGCCATCAACTGTAAACAAGGTCCTCTGGCTGCAATCAGTGACCACAAATCCACCACCCATCACCACATGAGGCCTCCTCCTCACAACCAGCACCGACTGGCTCGACGAGCAGTACATCTTGCTCACAACAGCCAAGCTGTTGTTGGTCAACTCGGCTGCCATTAGAGAGGTTTTAACAATGTTTTGCATGGAGAGTTTCTTGTTATGAATGTTGTGTGTTTTTGACACATCTATTTATAAGTTATGCTCTGCTTCTGAAGCTATCAAAGCTTCATTTCTTGAGTGTTTGGATTTCTCTTGAGTGGCCAAACTTTGACTATTTCTCCTTGCATGAGATTCCTTTTTATAGTTGAACTACAATTTGGTCCTTATACTTTCAACATCTCAAAATGTGAATACCACATATATAAAATTTTGGATAAATCAAATTATAAATATAATTAATATTAATAATAAGCACCGGATAGATGATTGTTTGTACTGAAATGAAACTGACCGAGTTACATTGGGATTCAACTGAGCACAAAAACATAGAATGGTTTTTAGTATGAGAACTGAATTGACACAAAGATGAATTAGTTCAAGTACTAGATTAATGTTTGAGATTCAAGTAAAAAAAAAATCAAAATTTTAACTCAAACTAATTACTTAGATATAGATATTAACTAGTGTTGTATAGAACAAACTGAAAAAAGAAGAAGGTTGAACTCCATGCCCTTGTGCATTACCTCCCTCCTTCATAACAAATGCACAATCAATTTCCAACACAACTTTAGTAAGCCTTTTCTCCTCTGCTAGTTCCATCGCCCTGAATAACGTCTATATTGTTCCGCTTCAAGACTTGATTTAACTTTATCTATAACTCTCACCTCAACAAAACAGGTAGAACCAACATCGTTATTAAGGGCTTATCACAAAAAAAAACATCGTTATTAAGGTTATCACTTGAACTATCACTTTGTTTCAATAAAAGTATTCAATTTTCAATTTTTTTCTAATAATTTAGAGTTCAAAAAACTAACTTCGCTGAATCTTTTCATAATTTCACACCCTAAAACATTACAAACTCGGTACTTGTTTTGAAATTAAACGGAAATTCTGGTGATTAAATTATATTTTCCCCAAAAATTTAATCTCACTATATTTTAAATATATTTAAAATTCACTCATAAAATGAAATCAAAATCGTTACAATTATCGATATATTAATTATACTTAAACCTAATAGAAGTAAATTATGTAGAATTTGGATATCCTATCATTTACTATTATGATTGAACATATCATTTAGTCCTATTTTTGATAGTTTACATAGGGATGCACACATTTGGATCGGACCGTAAACCCGGACCGGACCGTAAAAATTCCGGTCCGGTCCACGGTCCATAATTTTGAGAATTTCCGATCCACCGGTCCGACCCGAACCGTAAAATTAAGGTGATTCGGTCCGGTCCGGTCCGGTCCACTTTTTACAAAAAAAAATCGGGTCCACCGGTCCGGTCCATATATACCCCGGTCTGGTCGACGGTCCATATTTTTGAAAATTTCCGATCCGATCCGGGTCGGACCGGTTGTGCATCCCTAAGTTTACATACCAAAATTAGTAAGGGAAAATTTACAATGGGATGTTAAAGGTTAACGCTTTGTATTTTTTTTTTCAATTTGATCTCGAGTATTTGGTTCGAAAATTTTGGAAGTTTAGTACTTATTTTAAGGGGAACGTTTGGTTGAGAATCCCTTAAAATTCGAGAACTTGAGAACTTAAATCTCACCATTAGATCATGATGCATCTTTAAATCTGCATGTGACACATGTTCAAAATTCAAATCTGCATGTGAAACTTGATAGTTTTAACTTTGCATTAAATGCAACTTTGAATATGCACATATGACACATGTCACAATCAAGATAACTTAATGATGTATTTTCAAAGGTAAAGATCGGATTCTCAAATTCTCGGGAAAAAAAACTCATTTGAACATTCCTCTAATTTTAATATATAATAATAGTTCAAATTGGGAAATATAATTTTCCACATTGCTTGCAACGAGGCTAGTGCCACGTGACAAATGAATAAGAATATATTCTTCCACCCACCCCGAAGCTTAATTAGTTATAAGACTCATATGGTAGATAAGATAGAAATTCAAGCGGTCGATGTTGGAAAACTTGTGGGGATTAACTTGGAGTAATCTTAGTTTTTTCCATCTTGGGGTCAATGTAATAATAGTTTAAGAAACTTGTGGGGTCAGAATTGGAATACATGGACCAATGCGGAATTGTTTGGAACGATGATGATTATTTATAATTTGAATGTCATTTGTATCCACGCGTCAACAATGGTATGGTCTAGTAAGAGAATATTTCAATCTCGCTTTTACAAGGTTGAGGGTTCAAGCCCCACCCATGATACTTTTCTCATTATTTTGTGAGATTTTTCTCTTCCTCTCTCTTTTCATCTTCCTCGTCCCGCCTCGCGCGTGTATGCTTCCTACATCCATCGTGGATGCTTGCTTTTCTCGTCACGCTTCGCGCGTGATGCTTCCTTTCCTCTTCACGCTTCGCGCGTGATGCTTCCTACATCCCTCGTGGATGCTTCCTCTTCACGCCTCGCGCGTGGATGTCTTGCAACGGTAAAGGTGTCCAAGGTGGCCTGCGCTCCAAGTGTCAAGAATGTACCGATGATTTGAGGTGGATGTGCGGATCCATGCATGGTAAAGGTGCCGAACATGGCCTGCGCTTCAGAAATAGAGAATTGTACCAGATGATTTCGGATCCGTTCAAGATGCCTAACTTGAGGTTCGGAGGTCAATATATATATATATATATATATACTAGATGATAATGCATTTATGTATTGTAATTGTTGTACCCCATCCATTATAAAAAAAATGGTATTTACAAGAAAAGGACAAGAATTAGATATGCATGATTAAAATGGGGAGAAAAAGGTTCCGATGCAAATGACATATTTTTGTAAAAAATACAAAAAAATCACAACTATTGATTTGGTCATTTGGACAGATGAGGTTAAATCTCGTATTAAATCCTGTTTATGGTTAATTTGTTGGTGACAAATTATAAATTATTAGTGACGAACTATGTCGTCTTTTGGTTTCTCGGCGACAAATTATAATCCAGTTTTGACGAACTTTGAATTGTACACCAAAAATATGCTTTGTACCTGATATTTACTCAAAATAAGGATATGATAATACTGATGATTAGGATATAACGAGGTTGTTTTTCGTTTGTTCGATAGCAGCTTAACAGTCAGCCAACGAAGGATGGTCTATTAATATGAACACTTAGACTGTAGTTAGACATATAATTACAAGTATAGGAAAAAAATGGGATCGGGATCGCGTGCGGCACAACAATTTGCAACGAATTGTAAAACGACACCGTCTGATTCGTGGGGATAGTACTTTTACCATTTTGGTCATCCCGTGTTTTAGTATACATTGTAATGTTTTAAATATTTAAATAGTAGTGGACATTAGAACCATGCTCATTCCGTGGTTTAAAGGGAGGAGGAAGGGGACATTACAAACGAATTTTATCGCCGCGGCTGCCACTAGAACTATGTATGTGATTTGGAGCATGAGGAACAAAAAGCTTTTTGGTGAAGAAGATGTGAATGTAATTACTAGCTGTTGGGAAATTATTGGGGCCTCAAGATGAAATTGGGTGCCATTGATGTTAGGAAAACTAGTGATATTGATCGACAATGGCTAGGTAGAATGGGCATGTTGCCTTAATTTTTTTTAATTTTTTTTCGGTGCTGCGTGATATTGATCGACAGTGGCTAGGTAGAATGGGCATGTTGCCCTATTTTTTATCGGTGCTGCGTTGAGCTTTGGTTTTTGTTGGGAGCTCAATCCGCCCCTCTGTTGAGTGCTGTGCAGGTTTTGTGTTGGTTTGTGTTGGGGTTTTCCCCTTTTGAATGAAATTCAAAAAAAAATAGTAGTGTGGAATAAATTTAAAACTTGCAAAAGTTTAAATCTTTTTGAATCGATGGTTTACACTTCGGTACATAATTATTATATATTTACACTATGTAGTACAATTTTTGTTAATTGAAGCATATATCTTTCATATTAATTCATCTTCTTATCCAAAGACTAGACTTTAGCGACGTATCAACGTCCGCAACGTTTAGTTCCAGAACTCCATCATCAAGTTTCTTAAGGTGGCAAACCTGCACGATCACACAAGAAGTCTTAGAGCATATACACCCATGCATTTTGAAGAGGAGGGGCTATGGAGGAAGTGCTACATTTTGAAGAGAATGTACTACATTTAAGCTTGGAACAGTCACCATGAATACGGGCAAAATTATAAAACTTTTTTTCCTCGATTCGAGGCAAAATTATAAAACTTGAACACATAATATTACTATATGACAAAAGAGCCCAGATCTGGTGCAAAGCCCAGATCTGATGGAAAATACAAAGTAATCTGGTGCATTCGTTTTAAAGATCCAAAGGCTGAAACAAATTGATTAAAATATGTAAATAACTGAATTTTATACGTGTTTCACATAATAGAAAGGGTATAATCGACAACAACAAAAAATGAAAAAACAAACCGTATCTCTCCTCACACAAATCTCTCCTCCCGACGATTAAGGAAACCTAAATCCCGAAGAACGAGTCGCGATTCATCCACAAATCGCTCCGCAAATCGTCGTCCATGGTGTCGGCGTCGGCGTCGAACAACAACCAACAAGTTTCCCTTTTGAATGACGAACTACAAAATTAGATTCGAATTGTCGTCGTCGTCCAGAGCGTCGTCGTCGTTCATAGCCTTTAAACAGAGGCCGGATCGGATCGGAATTCTGGAAAAATCAAATCGGAAATTGATTGGGATGATGAACTACAAAAATAGTCATGACGAACTATAAATTGGCATGACGAATTATACGAAATCGGACTAAATTCGATCGAATTGAAGGAGTAAAACTTCTTTGAACTCAATTGTTCACACTATAGATCATCTTCGACATCAATGGAACTCAACCCAAATGTAAATCAATAGTTTTCATAAAGAAAAATTCGAAACTGAACATGACGAACTATAAAATGGCCGTGACGAATTATAAAATGGCATGACTATACTGCCAAATTCTGGACGAATTTTAGTTTACATTTGACGAATTATAGCATTGTTCGTCGAAGTCTACTACAATATGTCGTAATTCTTAACGAATTATAGTCCAATTTTGACGAACTATGACATATTTCGTCAAAATTGGATATAATTCGTTAAGAATTCATCGATGATTTTCCAGTCATTCTCCCATTAACAAACGTCGTCGACGGCGTCGGCTCGAATCAGTTTCGCAGATGATGGCAATGGACTCCTTCAAACACATTCAGGTTTCATCTACTTAAACCACGTCGTCGGCATTGTCGGCTCGAATCGATTTCGCAGGTTTCGTCGGCGTCGTCACCAAGATGGTTGATCGGAGCTTATGCTGGTAGCCATTGATGCAGATCTGGTGCAAATGGGCGAGAAAAAATAATGGAGGAAAGAGAATATAATATATTCTTAATGTATGCCAAATTTGCCATCAACACATTAAATATTAAAATTAAACATATTTATTTACAATTAATCAGCACCATCCAAAAGATTAAATGAATGGTTGAGATAACTTTGTATTTTTTACAATAATTATCACTTTGCACCTGATCCTAAACCTATGACAAAAATACATATTACAACTTGAAAAAAAATATGTGATTAATAAACTAATTAATTGTCAATACTATGGTTTATAAAAAAAAAGAACGAATCTTCTATATTTATGTAAAGTAAATGTTTACATTAATTTTTAAATATTTGAACTCAATCTTAATTTAGAAACGAGTGGGAGCAAAAATACTTTTCAGTGTGGGCAAAACAAATTTAAACAAGCAAAATCTATTAAAATATCAAAATTTAATGGGGAATATGCCCCTCTACATCTCGATGAATAGCATCGATCACTTATTAAATACAAAAATAATGGATGAATGTTTGAAGGTTTAAAAAAAACTAAAAGAAATTACACGAAAAATCATATGGATGGTGATTGATGAACTTGGTCACTTATAGAGCTCGAACTTTTGGACTTGAAATACAAATTAGGTGTTCAGTCATATGAAAAAGGATTCGGTACAAATAACATATTTTGTATAAAAAAACACAAATTAATGGGCAATGACATTCTTTGATTTGGTTATTTGGACGTATAAGATTAAATCTAGTCATATGGATCATTTTTCGACGACGAATTATAAATCACTTTTTGACCAATTATGTCGTACTTTTGATTTTTCGTCGACGAATTATAATCCATTTTTGACGAATTTTACTATTTGTATCAAAAATATGGTTTGCAACTAATCATTTCCCTCAACCATATTAACAATATGTGACCTTTTGCATGCATGAAAAATAAAAGATAGGAATTATTTTTAGTTTGCCATGTTATGGGTTGTAAAATTCGAAATTCATAACATTGGAGGATCACACTTACCTTATTTGAGAATAGTCAAACGGATGACAGGGCTAATTTTTTTTTAAAAAAAACTTCACTATTTTTTTTTGATAGTGGGTCGTACAACTAGTAACAATACATTGTATATGAGTTTTATCATATAATGCATATATATTAATCTCCGAAGGGCTCTTAGCAAGACATCTTGATCGGATCCGCAAACATCTGGTACATCTCTCCACTTCTGAAGCGCAGGCCAACGTTCGGCACATTTACCATGAATCCGCACACATCCACACAAATAATCGGTACATCTTTGACACTTGGAGCTCAGGCCACATTTGTGCACCTTTACCACACACCTCCACGAGGGAGGAAGAACACATCACGCGCGAGATGTGAAGAGGATGAAGACATCTACGAGAGATGTAGGAAGAGGAAAAGGAAAAAGAAAAAAAAGAAAAAAAATTGGTGACATGACTAATTTAAAAAAAAAACTTAATTTTTTTTTTGATAGTGGGTGGTACAACAAATATGAATAAATAATAAGAAAAATTGAATTTGTTTTGGTCTGTATAATTAAATTTGTTGATTATTTTATCAAAATTGTAATTTATGGTAGGAAGGAATATCATCTTATTAATTTATTAAAATGCTGGGCAAGTTGGCTGATCGTCTCAAAATAATGTATAAGAATTATTAATTGAAAAATTGTAATGTATATAGAAATTGCAGTGCAATGTGCTGTCTTCATCTCCTGACAATACCTTACGCCATCATTCCCACCATATCCAATCTTTAGTCGGCGCCGCTACGTAGCCGTTTCAGCTCTCTCATTGCTGGCTGCTGGTGATGTGTTTCAGTTTCATTCATTTACCAAATGTTTTGGAGATCGGAGGGGGTAAATTTGGATCTAGGGTTGTTTCCCAGATGGATCTCTATCTACCGTGATCTGGACATGGATAATGATGATTTGGAGACATGTAGCTCCTCGTCTCTTTCGGCTGGAAGCATGAGCGGATCTTCTGATGAGGAGGATTGCGTTGAGGTGGAGAGTCCTTATACATGTGGCGGAGGTGCTGGCTTTGAGGTAAGGGTAGTTTGATCCAAATATCAGTTGTTTATATTTTCTGGAGCTTTCTGTGTTTTGAAATTTAGTTATTGAGGTCACAAATATAGGAATTTTTTAGTTTCTTGTTATTGATGATTTATGCTCATTTGATGCTTAAGATGCAACTGAATTTGGAAACAATTTGGTTTAGATTCAAGTTTGATTACTTATGTTACGACTGATTATAATTGGCTGACACTAGTGGGATCTGGCATTTTTATTATGGCTGGATTACAGCATGACATTTGAATTCCTACTTGTTTCGTTATATCTTTGGCAGTCATTTTTTGTTTTTAACAATTCTTGATTCTTAGTTCTTGAGTTGAAAGGGGGCATTATAGTTGGCAGCCTAAATAAAATGTAATTATTGAATGAATTTGATATAGATCGTGGAAGCTAGCTGAGGTTTTCGATTATCACGACTTTAGATTGAAGGGTCGTAGATGGACCAGGTTTCGTCTCAGAGATAAATGATAAAAAAGAACGGGCAAATAACGAATAACAAACTGTGTTCTGATGCTGTTGACGGTTCACGATGAAAAAAGAATGAGAATTTATAATTTCCCTAACGGTTCATGTAAAGTCTAGGAAAATATAGCTTGCCGATGGTCCCTGTTACCGTTCGTTAATGGTTGACGCCTAACGGCTAACAACACCCCTTGGGAAACTCCTACCTGATGTAATTTTTTCCTTCTCACCTTCAAGTTTATTTTTGTATGATACTATGTATTTGTGATGTTAGTAATGTGAGAAAATGATAGGCCTGTCTCTCATTATTTATGCTGTTGACGGTCCTAGCTATTCAACATGATTGATCAAAATGTGATGCTAAAGATCTCTGAGAATTTCTTGGCATTTTTCGCCGAGTCCCGTTTCTTACCCCATCTACAAGCTTCAAGTAAAGATCGTAGATTTGTTAGGGACTATAGAGGGGGCTGTTGAACGTGGTGGTTTAACTTTTACACCAACTCACTTGTTGAGACATTCATTATCATTAGACGTGTCATGTTCCCCAATGATTTTTTCTGTTATGATACTCACTGTAAGGATACAATTAGTTTCAAGAAGTAGCTACTGTTCATTCATAATCATCAGTCAGATTTCGCTAAGACTTCCGTTCACATTTTTTCCTTTTTCTCTCTGATATGTTTTAGGAGAGGACTATCCAAGTTTACTAATGGAAATCGAAGTCACTTACCAGTATAGCCGATAATGTTTCTTCAGCTTCTGTCAAAGAAAATGACAAGCCACCAAATGTTATACTCCATTAACATAATACCATACTTGTTCTGAATATGAAGCATGTCAACTCGTCAGTTAGCAACCATCGTGGTTTTAAAGAAACTTGTCCCTAGCGACTACTATTGGAACTGAAACTATACGGATGACTTCTGTTCATGCTCAGTATCTCCTCCAATTTGTATGCCGCCTTTGCACCCACAGTAAAAAAAAAATTCAGATTGCCCGCCTTCCAGTTTCACATCCTCGACAAGAATTCTCTCCTTGGCGCTCATATCCGATCTTCATGGCATTGTTGATATTAATAAATGAGAGAAAGCTCCTTTTTCATGGCGCATATCTCCAATCATGTCTCCGGACAACAACTCTTTGGTAAATGATTTATATCACTTTCTGTATCAAGTAGTTGTTCTTAGTAATTGAAAGTGTTATGCATTTTTACTTATGGTTTTTCTTGCTGTATTCCTGTGGTTTAGAAATGATCCATAATAGTCCTCTTTATATATATTTCATAGTTAAAACTGAACTCTTATTTGATATGCCCGAGTTTCATAATTAGCTTATGTGTCTGTTCATCGGATTTACAACAAACAATCTTATGTTAGTTTCCATGACTGTTGTTACTCGTCACCGGAGCATTTAGTTTTATCTTTCAGGTTATTGTCCAGATCCAGATAGCAATGGAAATTTCTGAAATGCATCTTCGTCATCATAGCGGTAACACCCCTTGTTCTTTTTATCCTCTTAGTTGTAAGCTCGGTTTGCATATGGGGGGTGGGGGGACTCGGCTTTATTTTTGGGGTACTTTTATGGACGAGAAAATGGAAATGGAAAGAATTTGTCAATATTAAGTAACTTTAACCCGCTTGACATTTTCCCTCACTTTTTTTCTTTTCATATTATCTTTTAAACAATTTATGTTTTTATTTGAAACTTTTTTGGTGTTTTCATCTTTGATTGTTAGGAAAATAGTCATCTATATTTTATTTACTAGGATTAAAAGTTACAAGTGACATTTATGTTCCTTTTCCAATTAGATGACGTGGTACAGAAAGAATCGGGCTGTATTTGGGAAGAAATCTCGCGACGTTGTTTTTTGTTCTCCTAATGAAATGCACTTGACCCAATTTTTTAATGTGTTATGACAAATGTATTACCTCATTTTCATCACAAAGGGTTAGATGTTACTTAGATAGCGAATAAAATAATACTTACTGTGCCTGCTGAGATAAATGAATAGCGAAAGGCAGGTTGATTTTTTTAGTTTGCCATTAAAGCGGACTTTAAATTTTATTTTAAATGTTAAAGAAAAATAAAAAAGCATTGATTTTACATCTATCTATACATGGCTTTTTTCGGATACAAAAAATTAATGCTTTTGCTTTTAACGCTGAAGTTGTCTTTCTTGTGCCATCAGCGACCTATATAACTGGCCGCTCAGGCCTTGAGAGCTCTATGCCTTTGACTCAGAAATCGCACTTCTTAGTTTCCATGCTGTGAAGACCTCCCCTTCGAAGTAGAGAGCGGGTTAATAGTCAGGTATCATTTTGCATCTGAATTACAGATTTACAATGTTCAATTTGTGTTTGATTGAACGATGAAAATCTATCGTATATTTTTATATAAAAGAATTGACATGGTTTGCATAATTGATTTTCATCATAGTTGGTGGTCTAGATGTTCTACCAGATTTGCGCTTGAATTTCTATTTTGGTTCTTTAAAGTGATGATGATGACTATCAGATCCTAATTGAAATTTGTTTCTTCATCAAGAAGGCCCTTGAAAAATCTATTGTTATCCCTAGTTTTTCAACTCTGATTCTGGTAGTTCATCTGATCGATCTTAAATTAATGGGAATTTTTCATGGATCTAAAACCTATAGATTGCTTATCGGAGTCCTTTACTCTTCTCCCCTTTAAAGGATAAGGATTTAAGATTTAACCATGGGGCTCTATTAAAGATTTATTTTCTTTCACGGATGTCTATTTGATTGCTCCAGAATTGTGCATGTAATAATCCTGTTTGCAAATGATTAGATTGTTTATAATATTTAGTAATGATGATTTTTGATTTGGTTATTTGTAATTGGATTCTGCAGGTTTGCAGTTTTTTCACGGGTAAGCAGTGTTAACACCGTACTGGCCCAAGATGTCCACTGTTTCAGAATCATCAGTGCCTAAGCTGGAGTTTGACATTTTTCATTCCATTTATCGAAAGCTGTACACGACCCTCACCATCCGGCTCATGCAGGATCCCAAGATGGCCTTGCAGATCATGGCCTTTTGGATATGGATGGAGATGAGTGGATTTATTGACACAGTAGAAAAAATCTATGACCTGCCCCTGGATCTGATTTGTGGACTTGCTGATGAGGCCATTGTGTGCATCAACTTCTTCAAAAATGCCATGTTCCCCACGCCATCAGAACTGAGTAACTCAATTCCCCTGTTACACTTCTTGATGAAAAGAGAACTGCCTCTTTTGTTTCATCCAGACAATCGAGCTTCTGCTATTGACGGAATGAAGAAAGTTCACAGTGATATATGTCTTAAGGATCTGGGGGACCTTTACGGGAAAGCCATGAGGATTCATGAGTCTGTCAAAGAGAGCCTTTCCAAAAACCAGATTGACCAACTGATCGAGTCATTTAATGATAACGTTAGCCTTGGTGATGTTAATGTTGGCAGTAATTTGCGCTTTAGCAGTTCAGGGTTGTCCGGCTCCGGTTCAGGGCGTATTGGTTTTGGACTCGGGTCTTCCTCATTGCTGCGTGGTTCATCAAGTTCTGAGCTAGGTTCATTTAGTGTGGGACTCTCGGAGTCGTTAAACTTGGGACCTGGTCTTCCCAAACCACCTTCCTACAATCCTGCAAACTTTGGACCTGATCCGATCAAGGTGGTTCGCCCAGGCTCTCCTGCCTCTCTTCATGGTTATGTTGGCATGGGGCGCGGGCGCTCCACTTCGTCTAACAGAGGACTCGGGGGTTCCACCACTTTGAACAGGGAACTTGACGCACCTATTCCAATTACTGTTCGTGTTCGCTCTAAGCCAAATGTTGGTGTAATTGGTCAACCTCTTTTAGCAAGATCCAACTCATTTCATCAGGAGATATCTACACCTCTAAGCAGCTCTAGGCAGCTGATTCTGAATCCTGCAATGAGAGTTGGTCCATCTGCTCTAATCCAGCCAATGTATGTGCAGCGCTTCCCAATTCCAGACACCCTTGTTCCTGCTGAACAAAGAACCTTGTTCGTGACTTTCTCCAAGGGCTACCGAGTCAACGAGCCTGAACTCAGGGCCTTCATCACCCATTGGTTCGGCAACTGTATTGAGTCCGTGTACATGCAGGAGACCCAAGGTGGTGAGCAGCAACCTCTGTATGCTCGAATCGCGTTCTTTTCTCCTGAAACCATTGAAATAATCCTGAATGGCTGCGAGAAAAATAAGTTCACTATCAACGGGAAACATGTCTGGGTTCGTAAATTCATCCCCAAGAACCAAAGGACTAACTCCACTTCAGAGCCATGAAGCGGACTGCTTGCCTTCTGCTGCCTGTGCAGCCCCCTTTTACATTTCAGTCTCGATAAGTCCAGCATCTAGCATCTAGTGTCTGTCAGTCAGTTGTCATTCCAGTGTCAGTCCTATTCGCTATGTTAAGCGGTCTTTGAGTCCTTGAACTTCTATGTAATAAGCAGACCTGAGGCCCCTGATGCCTCCCTTATGCAATAAACAATACCCGTCTTATGTGTCAAGCACTTTTTGCCATAACTCCAGTAAAAGTCATGCTTGCTTAGCCTTGCTTCATACTTAGACTATTGTTGTAGTTCTGCCTACTGGTTTCAGCAGAAACAGATCATTGTTCATGTTTGTATTTTTTTTAAGTTTGCTGAAAAAATTGCTCATTTTACAGATATTAAAAGACTTGAATACTTGTTTGTATTGAACATTTCGCTCAGATGCTGCGAATCATTTTTCGTTAAATCGAACACCGGTAAATTCATTAATACTTCATAATGTTATAAGTTCGCTCAGAACCGGTCAGTCATTTCTGATGAAAGATACTTATGTATTCGTTGTTACTTCATTTCGTTGCGAACTACTGTTCACTTTCAAATATATCGATAAATTCATTTTACAGAAAAGCTATCAGCCCCGGCATTACCTCGAGGGCCAAAAACACAGCTACCATAAATTCACTCAAAGTTACAAAACAAATATTATGTAGATTTCGGGTGGACTTGATATCACTTTTAGATAAAATTAGTTTTAAGCAGATTTAGTATCATTTTGGAGCAAAATGTTCAAAATCCATAGGCATATATATAGATAGATAACATAATAAGCATGAAGATCCCAATCCAAGGTGCATTGCTACTACTACCAGATGCTTCATAGACAAAAATGTGCGTAACAAACATATCCAATTGCAGCTACCTAAGCGCCCAAAATGGACTCCTCCAGGTCGCGCAAGGGAGCCAACTCCTCCCTCTCAATCAGTCGAAACTCCTGCAAAAACAAAATCCACCACACCTTGATAACTCAGTAATGTTGTGAAGTTTCGGAAAATGGGGAAAACAAGTTATATATGATGAAGGTTTACATTGGTGAAGAGAACAAAGTGCTTGAAGCAAGTATTGAGATGAGCTTCCTCCTTTAGAGTCACGATCTTCTGGAAATGGGAGTGGTAGATATGAGCATAAACTCGGAACAACTTCTTGAAGATGGTCCTCACAACGTCCTTGAAGTTACCTGGAAAGGGAGCTCCTGCAAAATAAAAATAAAAATCTGATTTAGTAATTGTATAACTCATTTTGATGTTATCAAATAGTCGTTTCTCAAATTAATGCCACTTATTTCAAAAACATTTCTCCAATTTTTTTTCACAACTGTGATTTGTAATGGACAATAATAGAATTCATGTTTTATGAAATAAACGACATACTTTGGGAAAATATGTTCAAAAGAAATGAACTTTGGGAAAATAAGTGTTTGTGATGGCAATCGTAAAAAAGTAATTCAAAATTATTAGACATGTTCTTCAACCATGCACATAAATACCGATTCGTTGAGGGAAAATGGTCTCGTCGTCGAGCTGAGTCTCAATCCACTCCATCAGATACTCGACATACCTTGGGGCAGAGACCTCAATCGGCTTCTTGATCTTCACCCCATCAGCCCATCTATACTCATACCTTCACCCAATGGAAAAACATCATCATCAAAACACAAGCACGACAGAAAAAAAATACTAGAGCATTTTCATTACAATCATCAGAGAGCTGCTTTACTTGGGTCCAGCGGTCATGGTTGGACACTTTGTCGCTGTGCAGAACTCCGTCAGTGTGCCGTATAGAATGTTCACTTGGTTGTAGAAATCCACAGCTACAAAAGGAAGATCAAATTACAAAAATACATGAATGAAATGTTATCATTTAATTATTGTAAAATGAAGCGATGAAATTTTTACTGTTCTTCAATTTTAAAGAAGATTATTATAATTATTACAAATTGACATTCAGCAATTGTCTATACTCTTTGGATTAAAATAGGTGGTTTTGTAATCTAAAATTATATATATTCTTTTTGAGATCGTGTTATTCTTATGATGTCCAGTTGGGTTCATGGGATCGTAAAGATTTACTGTTTGGATTGCAATGGAAAATCCAAATAAAACAAAATGTGATTTAGTAAAAAAAATAATATCATTTCGCCACATATTCCAATACAGATTTAGTGCATCAGTTTAATTATTCAATACTAAAATTCTGGTAATAAATAATAGAAAAAATTGTTACTGTTGACGGCGAGCCACTCGTTAGGATCTTCGCCAGGGGGAAGACGAACAGCTTCCCTCAGGTTACCACTCCCCAAGGTTGCATCAATGTGCTGCTTCAGCTGAGCTCCCTGCATGCATCATATCAAACTCAATTTTTAAAATTTAGAAAAGTCACATTAATATTTTTAATTTCTATTGATTTTGGGGAAACAGTAGCAACCCTGCTGCCGGACGGAGAGCTCTTCTTTGGCCGGAAAGTCTTCTGGTTCCTGCATTTTTTTTCCCAGGCGGTGAGAATTCAACTAGATTTAAATTAAAAGCATTAAAATTTAGAAAAAAAAAAGTAAAAACATTTATGGTCAAACAGAGAACTATATATATATAGATACTTGTGTGCTCAATTTTTCTTCTTCTGCAGATTTCATTAAATTGCTAAAAACAGCAGCGGCGATTTTGGAAAATCAGTGGAAGTTGGGCCTACTGATCGGCTTCATCAAAATCATACATGAGCTTTACAAGTCAGATGAATAAAACAGTAAAAAAGCATTCCACCTGCTTCCTATACCGAACAGACTCATTTTGTCAAGCACAGATTCCTGCGCAGCAGAATGTCTCGAAAAGCGAAAGCTTGTTGGAATGAATGAGAGAGAAGAAGAAGAAGAAGTTTGAGAAATTGAGTTTAATTAAATACATGAATTTAACCATTATTATTTTAATTATTTTTTAGTGTTTTGTTTGAGTTGATGACAGACTGGCAAAGATGGAGATTAGAAAGAAATTAAAAAAAAGGGACCCCACAAGCCAGCGAAGTATTCTCTAGCAAACAAGCCTGAATGCTAATGATGCTCTGGCCATTGACAGCTTGTGACTGACTGACTTGTTCTGTTTTTTTGTTCTCTCCTAATCATCAGATGACTATGCTTTTGGCTTGGCCCCCTTATCATTTTCCACTTGGATCAATCTCAGCTGTCCAAACTTCCATATCTTATATCTCAACCGTCCACACCTCTATTTATAGTTACTTTTGTATTTTGGATGAAACATTTTACTAAAATGACAGCTATACTTTTATATTTCAATTCACCAAATTAAAGAATAAAAATTAAATCATTTAAAAGCTGAATGAAAATCGAAATGTTTAGCCTTTTATCAAAAAAATAAAAAAAATCGAAATGTCTAGCTTAGCATCAACATTATAAAAATTTTTCTTCTGAAGAATTATATTTTATGTTTGGTCGTAAATATGTAGATGTTTTTTAGAGGATGTTTGGTGTGTTTGATTTTGATAGTTGTCGACCGAGGATATATTACTTGTATTATAAAGAAATAGATTGGGGGCGCGCTGACGGACTGGTTGTGTATATGACAATTAATAATATGTCGACGTGAGGGGCACATCGTCGTCATACACGAATCAAAAGGTGACAGCTACGTTTAAAGATAAGGTGGCTATGACCGAAACATGATTTTGAATTAGGCCAAAGACATCTATCATGCAAACCAAAAGTTGAATTGTATAGATTTTGGGATCGAGACGAAATGAGATTGAGATAAGAAGAATTTGGGATTAGAATTTGTTGAAATGAGGCTGAGATAGAAACATAGGCGGATTAAGGAGAAATTGAGAGGTGACAGAATATGTGATAGGAGAGAATTTTACTTCATTCTTTTCTTCTGTTACAATTCAAGTACATGACTCTTACTTATACTTATACTTATACTGGGGAACGTTATTTTGAGGCAGAGTCGGTAGAATGAGGCACGATCTGGGCCACTCATTGTGACACGTGGCGAAGCCACGTTCACAACCGCCATATGCGTTCACACTACTGTTAGTAATGAGTTTACTATTTGGACACGTGGCACGCCACAAATGCACGGGGGAGTTAGATGTGTGGCTCAGATCGTGCCTCACTGCCTCATTCTAATTTAGGTGCCTCATTTGAGCGCTCCTCTACTTATATTAATATATTCATAACTAATACTAAACTACTCATACATGCACTACTAATTCAATCACAAGTAACTACTTCCACTACCCTCTACTTGTTAACCGACTAAATCCTTTAACAATGGATGTGCTGGCGCATCATACCTTTCCCCTTCCAATCGACATTGTCCTCAACATCAGTTATATCGGGTGGACGTTAGAGGCGGAACTACATTATAAACAAGGGTGGCATCTGCCCCCATTGATTTTGGTAATAAATGATTATTATATGTTACTTGCCTTAATTTATTTATTGATTGTAATATTTTGCCCCCATTAAATTTTAACATTTCGCCGTATAAAAGTAAAAATACGTTTCTATAATTTTTGTTTTTTGAAATGTTATGTTTCTATAATTTGATGACCCAATAAATGGATTTGGATTTGGATTTGGATTTGATCTTAAAATTTAAGCCTAAATAATTGATTAGACATACAAAAAAACAGTTAATATTATCATCAAACATAATTAAAATAAATATATTTGCACTGAATTAAATTTTACAGCGAAGGTAATATTTATTACTACAACTAGTTGACGTTAAAATTTTAGCGGCATTTAAAGACACATCATCCCCACCCAGTAAAAAAAATCATGGGTCCACCACTAATGGACATGGCAATAAAACTTGAGAATCTAGTTAATGTTACACACCAAAAAACAAAGTACATAAATATGAACCTCTTCATTGTAGGTGTTGACATAAACTTCTTTTTTGCTTGACCTTCTGCACTTTGATTCCATAATCACTCCTTTAACTTCATTGTATGCATGGTGATGCACAAATGACATTTTTCTAGGAAACAAATTGTTTGTTATTCGGTCTCCCATATGAAATTCTGAAAAATTGCTAAATACATACATTGGAGGGGATAGCAGTGCAGGTGAATATGACTCCACTTGCTGCTTTTCTTCTATTCTGATTTGTTCCAATATGTTCTGAATAGATCCATGGATTTGCTTTAATTGACTTCCAAAGTCTTCTGAAAAAAGCCTTAATGGCGGCACGAGTTTCTCTAAGCATACTTGTGAGATTGGCAGCCATGTCTAAGTTTTGATCCTTCATTTCGATAAACAAACTCTTGATTTCTTAACAGGTATCATTGATGGAATCGAATGTCTCGGCTAGCGTTTTGGTTTGCATCGGTTGAGGTTATAACGACATTTATCAACTCTCAGCGAAAACACCAAATGATGCAAACCAAAAGTTGAACTGAATGGATTTTGGGATCGAGACGAAATAAGATAAGGATAAGAAGAATTTGGTATTAGAATTTGTTGAAATCGAGCTGAGATAGAAACATAGGCGGTAGAGCGGTGACAGAATATGTGATAGGAGGGAATTTTATTTTATTCTTTTCTTTTCCTCCAATTCAAGTACATGACTCTCACTTAGGGGCTGTTCAGTTGAGCTTAAATTTATGTTAGCTGAATTTAATTTAAGTTATATTAGCTGAATTTAGTTTAATTTAATTTATTTTATGTTAGTTTAGCTGAATTTAATTTAATTTAATTTAGTTTAGTTTAGCTTAGCTGAATTTAATTTATTTTAATTTATTATAGTTTAACTTATACTGTAGTTTATACCAACCTAACATTACATCATCATCATGTCACCATCATCACAACACATGACATCATCATCATCTCACCATCATCACATGCCATCATCATCATGTCACCATCATCATCATGTCATCACCATCATCAACATCATCATCATGTCATCATCATCATGTTATCATCATCATTATTATTCATCGCATTACTATTCATCATCATCATCATATTAATATTCATAACCATCACATTACTATTCATTACCATCATATTACTATTCATCGCCAACATGAATAGTAATATGATGATGATGTGATGATGCTGAATAGTAATATGATGATGATGATGATTATGATGGTGGTGGTGATGGTGGTGATGATGATGATGATGGTGATCGTGGTGGTAATATGATGATGATGATATGATGATGGTGATGGTATGATGATGGTGGTAATATGATGATGATGGTGGTGGTGGTAATATGATGGTGATGATGATGATAATGATGACGCGATGATGATAATGATGATGATGATACGATGACGATGATGATGATGATGGTGGTGATGGTGATGATGATGTGATGATGAACTTTTAAATCAAATACAATTTACTTTATTTTAATTTAGTTTAATTTAATTTATGTTATGTTAGCTGAATTTAATTAATTTAATTTAATTTATGTTATGTTAGTTGAATTTAATTTATAAAGCATAAATTTAAAGTCAACTGAACATGCCCTTATACTCATACTAATTTATCCATAACTATTACTAAGGGGAGCGCTTGGTTTGGAACCCCTAAAAATTCGAATACCTGAGACCCCAAATCTCACCATTGGATCAAGTTGCATCTTTGAATGTGGATATGACACTAAAAGATTTCGGAAAGTTTCGAGCATTATTTTTGCCTAGATGCATTTTCAGGTTTTGGAAAGTGCACTTAGGCAAAAACGAAAATGCATAAAGAAGGTTCTCAAAATTCGAAAAAGAGGGGTTCTCATTTGAGCGCTCCTCCTACTACTAAACTACCCATACATGCACTTCTAATTCAACCACAAATAACTACTTCCATAGCCCTCTACTCGTTAACCGACTAAGGGCCTGTCCGATTGAGCTGAAATTTGTATTAGCTTAATTTAATTTATGTTATGTTAGCTGAATTTATGTTAATTTAATTTAATTTATGTTAATTTATGTTATGTTAGCTGAATTTAATTTATGTTATGTTAATTTAATTTAATTTATGTTAGCTTAGCTGAATTTAATTTATTTTGGTTTAACTTATAGTTTATACCAAAATAACATTACTTAACAATCATCATCATCATGCATCATACATCATCATCATCGTCATCATGATCATCCATCATGATCATCATCATTAATCACCATCATCATCATCCTTCATCATCATGCATCATCAACAACATCATCATCATCATCATCATCATCATCATCATCATCATCATCATCATCATCATCATCATCATCATCATCATCATGCATCATCATCATCATCATGCATGACGTTGCAATATTATGCACTTCAAATCTATGTGATTCGAAAGTGTAAATACTAGTAAAAAACAATTTATAATTACCGATAAGATGAATGTCGATAATTAAAATTTTCATAAATGCCACTTGGCGGCTGATTTCTGAAGTCTGGCATATGATATCGAGTAGATTTATCTTTATACGGAGCCAAATACCCTAGTGTATTTGGATAACCAGAATCCACCAGATAATATTTTCCTGCAAATAATTATGAACATTAGTATTTTTGAAATTAAACGGAAACTGGATATGTTAAAAAAATTTGAAAACATTGGGAGATATTTGTACCTGGTGGCGGGTGTGGAAAACAATGGTGCGTTTGAGTTATCGAGTCCTTATGTACACTTCCTTCCCAGCCTAGGCGGACCTAGTCACCCTCTAAATCCGCATAAGCATTAACTAGATGAATTTATGTTAATTTAATTTATTTATGTTAGCTGAATTTAATTTAATTTAATTTATGTTAATTTAATTTAATTTATGTTATGTTAGCTGAATTTATGTTAATTTATGTTAGCTGAATTTAATTTATTTAATACAAATTTAAAGTCAATCGGACAGGGCCTAAATCCTCTAACAATGGATGTGCTGGCGCATCATTCCTTTCCTCTTCAAATCGACCTTGTCCTCAACGTCAGTTATATCCGGTGGACGTGGCAATGAAAACTTGAGAATCTTGTTAATGTTGCGCATCAAAAAACAAAGTACATAAATATGAACCTCTTCATTGTAGGTGTTGACATAAATTTCTCTTTAAGCTCGGACCGTCTGCACTTGAATCCATAATCAGTCCTTAAACTTCATTGTATGCATGGTGATGCACAAATGACTTTTTTCTAAGAAACATATTGTTTGTTCTTTGTTGTTGGGCCTCCCATATGAAACTCTAAAGAATAGCTAAATACATGTATTGGAGGGGATAGCAGTGCAGGTGGAGCCGACTCCACTTGCTGCTTTTCTTCTTTTCTAATTTGTTCCAATATGTTCTGAATAGATCCATGAATTTGCTTTAATTGACTTCCGAAACCTTCTGAAAATGATTTCATGGTGGCACGAGTTTCTCTATGCATACTTGGGCGATTGGCAGCCATGGCTAAGTTTTGATCCTTCATTTCGATAAACAAAGTCTTGATTTCTTCACGAGGGCCTGTCCGATTGAGCTGAAATTTGTATTAGCTTAATTTAATTTATGTTATGTTAGCTGAATTTATGTTAATTTAATTTAATTTATGTTAATTTATGTTATGTTAGCTGAATTAAATTTCATTTATGTTAATTTAATTTATGTTAGCTTAGCTTAGCTTAGCTGAATTTAATTTATTTTAATTTATTTTGGTTTAACTTATAGTTTATACCAAAATAACATTACTTAACAATCATCATCATCATGCATCATCATCATGCAACATGCATCATCATCGTCATCATGCATCATCATGATCATCCATCATCCATCATCAACCCTTTTTCACATTGGCCATTATTCGTCTACTACTTTGGCTTTTTCACTTTGGCCATTATTCGAGTACCATGTGATAAAACAGCACACTGATGGTGATGAGGATGATGTGATGCCAAAGTCATGAATTTCCTCATCAATGGCTTCTCACGTAAATCTTAGCTAGTATCAGTGTTCTAAAAATCATCGCCTAGACCCGCCTAGGCCCCGAAATTTACGAATCCGTCCGATTAATTGATCCGCCTAGTCATCGCCGTCTAGATCCGCCTAGTCGCCGCCTATTCCTCCCCTAGACCCGCCTAGTTACCGCCTAGACCCGCCTAGTCGCCGCCTAGGCGGACCTAGTCACCCTCTAAATCCGCATAAGTATTAACTAGATGACCAATTTTTTGATCAAAATGAAATTTTTTCTTTATTTTAGTTTAAATATGTTTGTATATCATTTTAATATTTCATAATCCATTAAAATATCTTTATTATCGGATTGCTTTTTATATATATTAAAATACAAGGGTGATGTATGATGGATGATGATGTGATGATGCGATGATGAAATTGATAATGATGATGATGTGATGATGCAAATGATGATGCGATGATGAAAATGATGATGATGAAACAACGATGATGATGATGATGGTGGTGATGGTGATGATGATGCATGACGATGGATGATGATGATGGACGGTGATGATGCATGATGATGGTGATGATGATGGTGACATGATGATGATGATGGTGACATAATGATGATGTTGACATGATGATGATGATGATGGTGGCATGATGCTTATGATGGTGACATGATGATGATGATGATGACATGATGCTGATGATGGTGACAAGATGTTGATGATGTCATATGATGATGTGGACATGATGATGATGGTGGTGATGATGACATGATGATGATGATGGTGGTAATATGATGATGATGATATGATGATGGTGGTAATATGATGGTGATGGTATGATGATGGTGGTAATATGATGATGATGATGATGTTGGATCGTTAGGTTAGCCAACTATGTGAGGGAGATCCCAAAGTGGTATCCCTCAGACAGATGTCAGCGGAAATTAACTCTCGTGCAGGAAATGTAAACAGATAGTAAATGCTCACGATTTAGAGTGGAAACCTTACTGCAACCTTTGCAGCAGGCTGAAAACCACTTTGCCTCCTGGACAGTTCCAGAAGGGCTTCGAGATCCGTGTTATTGATAAAGGAATATGCTTGTAGTTTGTTACACTTGTCTCACGCAGTGACAACTAACAAAACTACTCAATTCGAAGAATCAACTAACACGATCGTCTTGTCCGCACACAGCAGCACCTTGTCAGCTCCGGAATTGATCACTCTTCAATCTCCGATCGCTATCTCCAAAAAGCCGAACATGTTAATGAAGACTTCTCCTCCTTTTATAGCAGTCTTCAAGTCGGCAGATCTGATCTCTGTCCCAGATCCGATTGCTATCCAGTAGATATGATATGGTTAAGATATTTCCATATCTTAACCACATCACATATTTCCCTTCCAAATCTGGCTTTTATCTTCTCCTCGTATATACTGATTCATATATATCGATATCAATTCTTCTCGTCAATTATCCAGCATATATACACGAATGTCTCCTGATTTGTATCTAGTATATTCTCGCCGATCTGATCTCGTCATAAGTCGGTTTGTCTCTCGGACAGATCGCATCTCTCTCGCAGCTCTGCTCTCTCTCAGAGATGTCCATCAAGCTTACCTGTCAGACAGTGATTTCTGCACACTCAGGGTTCAACAGATGATGATGATGATGATGATGGTGATGGTGATGGTGATGATGATGATAATGATGATGATGATGATACAATGACGATGGTGGTGGTGGTGGTGAACTTAAAAATAAAATACAATTAATTTAGTTTAATTTAGTTTATGTTATGTTAGCTGAATTCAATTTAATTTATGTTATGTTAGCTGAATTTATGTTAATTTAATTTAATTTATGTTATGTTAGCTGAATTTAATTTATATAATACAAATTTAAAGTCAATCGGACAGGGCCCGAGTACCATTGATGGAATCGAATATCTCGGCTAGGGTTTCAGTTTGCATCGATTGAGAATATAAAGACATTTATCAACTCTCAGTGAAAGCACCAAATGATGCAAATCAAAAGTTGAATTGAATATATTTTGGGATTGAGACGAAATGAGATAAGGATAAGAAGAATTTGGTATTAGTTTTTGTTGAAATGGGGTTTAGATAGAAACATAGGTGGATTGAGGAGAAATAAAGAGGTGATAGAATATGTGTTAAGAGTGAATTTTACTTCCTTCTTTTCTTCTTCTCTAATTCAAGTACATGACTCTTACTTATACTCATCCTAATCTATCCATAACTACTACTAAACTATCCATACATGCACTACAAATTCAGCCACAAGTAACTACTTCTACAATCGTCTACTTGTTAACCGACTAAATCCTGTAACAATGGATGTGCTGGTGCATCATTCCGTTCCCTTCAAATCGACCTTGTCCTCAATGTCAGTTCTATCCGGTGGACGTGGCAATGAAAACTTGAGAATCTTGTTAATGTTGCGCACCAAAAAACAAAGTACATAAATATGAACCTCTTCATTGTGGGTGTTGACATAAACTTCTTTTTTTTGCTCGGTCCGTCTGCACTTGATTCCATAATCACTCCTTTATCACATTGTATGCATGGTGATGCACAAACGACATTTTTCTAAGAAACAAATTGTTTGTTGTTGGGCCTCCCATATGAAACTCTTAAGAATTGCTAAATACATGTATTGGAGGGGATATCAGTGCAAGTGGAGCCGACTCCACTTGCTTCTTTTCTTCTCTTCTGATTTGTTCCAATATGTTCTGCATTGATCCATGTCTTTTCTTTAATCGACTTCCAAAGCCTTTCTCAAAAAGATTTAATTTCGGCACGAGTTTCTCTATGCATACTTGTGTGATTGGCAGCCATGACTAAGTTTTGATCCTTCATTTCGAAAACAAAATCTTGATTTCTTCACGGGTACCATTAATGGAATCGAATTTCTCGATTAGGGTTTTGATGACCATCAATCGTAACTATATTTATGCTCCACATTTAGTTGATTTTTGATCATTAGCCTTATTCTTTCGAGCTCTCACTTTATATTTTGGTACTTTATAGGTGAAAAACGAATCCAGAGCGAAATCAAGCATTTTGTGGAATTTGGGCGAAAGCAGTGCAAAAATAGGTGGATTGACCCCTACTTGTAGCACATGCCCAGAACTGATACGATGTCCAAATTTGTCGATCTATGGCTTGTTGAAAAGCTTAGATAAAGGGCTACAACTTTGTAGTTTGCACCTAGAGCAGATTCAGCTTCTAAGGGTGTTAGCACTTGAGCTCAAGAGGTCATCTCACTATGCGCAACGCCACTTGTGTCACTTATTTTTGACGTTGAGCAGTTTTTCCTGCTCTCTGGTCCAAATAGTGTCAATGTGTCACTTATCAGGTGACATTGGCTAAATGGGCCAAAAATGCAATTTTTGCTAGGTTTTTGGAAAAAAGTGAAAAAAATGCAAAAATTGAAGAAAAACAAAAGAGAGAGGCCACCGCGTAGTGGAAGAGTTTTTAGTCGACCAAATTGAGGGAGGATTGCAACACACCACCGAAGGAAATTGATCGGAATCAAACGAATTGCAAATCTAAGAGGATCATCATCTACACGTGGGTTGTGATTATTCTTCACCAAAGCTTATAATTTTTGTTTTGAACAAAACATGAGTTGTATATTCACATCTATGGATAGTGAGTAGTGACCCTATTTTGGGGTCCTACGAATCTTGTCTAACTATGAATCGTTGAATTAAACAAATAGTTGCATGAATTGATTTGTCATATTGGATTTGTATTTTACTTAGCGCTTAAACCCAAGCGATGCATACTAGGTGTTTGACGAAATGCCTAAGTGCATTGCGTTGAGATATTAAGTCGATAGCGCCGAAAGAGTGAGACTTAATATCCGACAATCAAGTAAAATACACGTTATAAACTCGGTGACTACGAGAGTAGCCCAAGTTTGTAACGGGAAAGACTCGTTCTACGACAAGGACTCCTCATGTTTATGCGACGAGAGTTGGTAAACATCAGCGAGTTACTTGATTCGAACCAATAGCGCTGAAAGGGTGAGGTTAGTAGTTTAAGGTACATTTCCAATACAAACCCATAGCGCCGAAAGGGTGAGGTTCATACTTGGAGTGTGCGGCTATTTTCCAATCAATATAGGAAAATTCATGCATGCTAGATAATAAACTCGATTCAAATGTTAGGTAAGTGAAGTAGTTCCCCAAAATATCTCTTGAAATCAACAAAAACCTTTTCGTACTTTCATTTCTTTTAAATTCTAGAAACAAACCAAACACCCGTTTCGGACTAGGATAAATAGAAGCATAACCTTACATAGTGCAAAAGTTTACACTTGCTCCCTTGGACGATCCGGTTCTTACCGGATTATAAATTATTTTTGACATACAAAATACGCAACGTCAGGTTTCAGTTTGCATCGGTTGAGGATATAACGACAATTATCAACTCTCAGTGAAAGTACCAAATGATGCAAACCAAAAGTTAAAATGAATAAATTTTGGGATCGACACAAAATGAGATAAGAATTTGGTATTTGAATTTGTTGAAATGGGGCTGAGATAGAAACATAGGCAGATTAGGGAGAGATTGAGAGGTGACAGAATATGTAATAGGAGGGAATTTTACTTCATTCTTTTGTTCTCCTCCAATTCAAGTACATGAATCTTACTTATACAAATACTAAGCTATCTATAACTACTACTACACTACTTATACATGCACTACCAATTCAACCACAACTACTTCACTACCCTCTACTTGTTAACCGACAAGATCCTCTAACAATGGATGTGCTGGCGCATCATTGCTTTTCCCTTCAAATCGACCTTGTCCTCAACGTAGTTATATTCGGTTGACGTGGCAATGAAAACTTGAGAATCTTGTTAGTGATGCGCACCAAAAAACAAAGTACATAAATATGAACCTCTTCATTGCAGGTGTTGACATAAACTTCTTTTTTGCTTGGACTGTCTGCAGTTGATTCCATAATCACTCCTTTAACTTCTTTTTTGCCTCTGCCTGCCTTGAACTAGGGGTGGCAAAACGGGTAACGGGCGGGTTGTAAACGGTTAGCGGGTAAGCGGGCCAAACCCGTTAAAACCCGTTTAAGTTAGCGGGTTTACCCGGTTAACCCGTTTAGCCCGTTTACCCCGGTTAATCCGTTTAACCCGGTTAATCCGTTTAACCCGGTTAACCCGTTTAGCCCGGTTAACCCGTTTAGCCTGTTTAACATTTTTAGTCTAAAAAAGATTATACTCGTTTAATTTAAAACATGTTTATATATGCTGCTGACTCTCTCCTATCCGTTTAGTATCATATCCTCATTTTTTTGTAAAAGTATATATGTTAGTTACTGACTTGGAAAAAAAAAATAATAAGTAAGGGAAAAAAATTCGAATATACCTAAATATTATCTAAATATTTATTTAATATATATTATATAATTTTTTAATTTTTTAAATAAAAATATATAATAAGGTAAACGGGTTTAAACGAGTTAAGCGGTTTCTACCCGGATAACCCGTTTAGTAAACAGGTTAAACGGGTTTCGGGTTTATTCAACCCATTAAGTAAACGGGCGGTTAACGGGCGAGTTTTTTACGGGCGGTTAACGGATAACGGGTTAGATTGCCACCTCTACTTGAACTATTCCTTGTACAACAACTTGAACAACTACACAGAGTTTTGCCAAACTACATGCCATAAATCTAACAATCGCTCCTTTGGCATTTTTGGCAAAAATACTACCTGTAATCTACCTGTAATCTACCTGTACTACTATTACAGTTGACTCTTTGAAGGAGGTTTCAAACTCCCAAGCTGTGCTACCAACTAATTGCTACCAAACGAATCTTTGAGGAGATTTCAAACTCTGAGAATTTCAATCACACACGAATATTTTAAGGAGATTTCAAACTCCAAATCATGTCTAACATCTAGCACATATGAATCTTTTAAGGAGCTTTCAAACTCCAACACTACTCCCCCTTTTTGCCACAAATTGACAAGGGAGTACAAAAACAGTAGCAATAGTTCGACAATAAAACTAGAGTTCAACAAAAAGATAAAATTGTTTGTAGAGGGAGCAGAGATTTCATCACCAAGAGCTAGTAGCCGGACTTCCTCATTTTCTTCAAATCCTTCATAGATCCACTTGGCACAATAGAAATACGCACATTAACAGATTTAGAGATTTTTGAATACCTCGTTGTACAGTCTTCTTCGCAGGTTCTTTGTCCGACCATTTCTTTTTGTACCAGTACTTGAATACTTTCTACCTTCCTTCTCCGTCAGCCCTTAACACATATCTCGTTTAAGCTTCGGCTGACCAACTTGTACTGGAACAACTTAGTTGTCAATGACACACAGACCCAGTGAGGATCTAAGTATCTCAAACTATAGGTTGTCCAAGGCTTTGGTGAAGATGTCGGCTAGCTGCTTCTCAGTGGATATGTGCGCCAAAGTAATTATCTTTTTCTCCACAGGCTCTCGAATGAAGTGATGCCTGATATCGATATGCTTTGTTCTGGAGTGTTGAACATGATTCTTGGATATGCTGATTGCGCTCATATTGTCGCAGTAGAGTGTCATCATATCTTGTTTTACTCCGTATTCTTCCAGCATCTACTTCATCCACAACATCTGTGTACAACAACTTCCAGCGGTGATATATTCTGCTTCAGCCGTGGATAGAGATATGTTGTTCTGCTTCTTGCTGAACCATGACACCCGATTGTTTCCTAGAAAGAAGCATCCTCCAGATGTGCTTTTGCGATCTTCTACATTCCCAGCCCAATCTGCATCGCAGTAGCCTACCAAACAGGAATTAGTATCCTTAGTGTACCACAATCCATAGTTTGCTGTTCCATAGACATATATGATAATTCTCTTCACATTCATCAGGTGACTCTCCTTGGGATTAGTTTGATATCTTACACAAACTCCAACTGCATGGGCAATGTCTGGTCTACTAGCCGTCAGGTATAGTAAGCTCCAAATCATACTTCTATACAAGGTTTGATCTACACTTGTACCTGCTTCATCCTTGGTGATCTTCACATAAATTGCAGTGTGGGGTTCTCTTATGCGTTGCTTTCTCCAGATCAAACTTCTTGATCTAATTCCTAGCATATTTGCTTTGGGTTATTAAGATACCGTCTGCCTTTTGCTTTACTTGTAATCGAAGGAAGTAACACATCTCTCCTACCATGCTCATCTTGAATTCGCTCTGCATTTGTTCTACGAACTTATCTACCATCTTCTGATTGCTAGAGCCGAACATAATGTCATCCACATAAATTTGAGCAATGATAAAGTCTGACCTTGTGTGTTTTCCGAAAAGCGTTTTGTCTACTCCCCTAGCCATGGTTGATTAAGAATTCAGTAAGCCGCTTGATGGACCATAATTGTATGAATCATAAACACAGTTAAACCCACCAAATTAGACTGTTTGTCTATTTAACTTTTGCTTGTTAGTTCCGATATTTATCTACAGGGTATTTTGGAGTCTAGAGAGAATACATGCTAAGGAGGAGTTTTTAAGCTGAAAAGATATTACGAGTCATTCCAATGTCACGACCATGCTACACTCAAAATCAGCCTTAACATCCTTTATGGAACCGACTTGGAATCACTCAAACATGCTAAATCCATCAGCATTTGGACAAGAACGCAATGCAAAGGCACCGAGCCCGGTAAAGGCCAAACAAGGGCAATTTCAGCCGATTTGGGATTTCGACCATGTTCCAAGCAGAATTTGGCTTAGGTTCCTTCTTGAGATCATCTTAGAATGACATTTTCATTCAGAATACACTCTCCAAAATCCGAGAAGCTCCGGTCAAACCGATGGCTTTTGAGAAACAAATATCTTCCGATGGCTTTTGGGAGTGGTGAGTCACCTCCGATGGCTTTCTCCCCTCCCCCATGTGGCTTCATCTCCTTGCTCTCCCTCTCCCCATGTGACAAGTGTTGCCATCTCCCATCTCCTCCATGGCTATAAATAGAGCTCATCTCTTCCCTTTGTAAATCATCCAAAAAATCCAAAAGTGTGGAGAGCTCATCTCTCTACACATCCCAACATTCCACCACAACACAATCACTTATCTCTCTAGATTTTGGCACTTTTGTAAGCTTGGTTTGAAATCTATAATACTTCTGTTGGTTCTTGAGTATTCTAGTAGTTCTTGAGTACTCTTGTCGGTTCTTGAAGTACTCAAGCTTGTCTTACTTTTCACTGTTCTTGAGTACTCTTGTCGGTTCTTGAAGTACTCACCCCTTTCCTTTACTGTCTTTTACTTTCGAAACCTTTACTTTCCTGTCTTTCAAAACTGCAACTTTACTTTCCTTGTCTTTACTTTCAAAACCTTTACTTTTTAAAGTACTTAGCTATGATGTCCTCTTCCATGGATAATCGTAGCTAAACCCATATTCGGTTGAGGGTTCTCACCCTTGTGCCCACATCTTGAGACTCTTGCACCTTATGTCATTTTACACTTCTATAGTCTTTGAGATCTAGTTTGAGTAACACCTTTGTCGGGTTGTTCAAACTAGCGAAAGACTGGAAGCCTAAAGCTTTGTCAAGCTTGTTGTGGAATACCACCTTTGTCGGAGTATTTGGGTTGTCACCTTTGTCGGGACAACCACATAACAACTTGACAGGTTAAGGGTGTGGAGTACCACCTTTGTCGGGGTATTTGGGTTGTCACCTTTGTCGGGACAACCACACTTAGAAGTGTAGAAGAAATCATTTGGAGTCAATGATAGATGTGTCACAAGAAGAGTCCCTAAACCGAATCTTTCCTTAGATTAAAACACTACCTGCACTTACTTCCTTAGTATAAACTGCCCTTTCAACTGCTGACGTTTCGCAAGACTTGCCGATCACGCAACAACCGCTGTAAGTCTTCTTTTTACTTTCAGTATTTACTTTTATGTCATTTACTTTTCCGCACTAAAAACCAAAACCAACCAACCAATCACTTAGCTGTTAATAGTATAACCTCAATCAACCAAAAAACACGCTCCCACGCTGTACGACCCGTCAAAGAACAACTTATCCCCCTAATTCCCTTGGGTTCGACCCCTACTTACCACTTGCTACCCAGTAGTGAAGTCGCGAGTAGCGGACTTATAAATTTATTTGTATATTTGCTCTGACGACAAGCATCTGTCACCGCTCGTACCATGCTCTGGGCACTGATAATTACATGTTATGCATTCAAACGGTCAGTACACACGGCTAGCAAGCGACTCATCACATGTTCTAAACAATTCTATAGCAACGTAGTAAGAACAAGAATAGTTACACAAAACATGCTCGCCATTCACCTATGCTATCTAGGGATAGTCCACGGGCTCTTGGCGCAAAGCTCATTCTCATGTGCCAAGGACTAGGCAATGACCCATAAGAGAAGAGGAGCATGGCTTAAGAATTTTCTGAAAAATAGTACGAAAATCACATCAAAATTTCAGTGCAAGCACGAGGATCGTCCCTTAGTTTCTAATACATGAATTCTCAAGACAAGTCATGACTGCACGCAATGAAGAGGTGGAAATACACTACATCAAGCCAAAGAGGGCAGAAATTTCCTTTTTTTCTTTTTCATACACAAGGGGTGACTTTTCTCACTTTGCCCTTGGTATTATTTTTCTTTCAAAAACAACTATGTTTGGGGTCAATTTTTCACCCTCTTTTGAAAATTCAGAACTTTGTTCTTGATTTGGGGGCCTATTTTTCGCCCATCTTTTGACTATTTTTCTTCTTCTAACTCCACACTTAAAACTTGACATAGTGTATGAGTAAAGGCGGGCGCATGCAAATCACAACAAGTATAGAGAAGCACATACTAGTACCAAGGTCACCTAGAAAAAGAGATGCGATTTAAGTTTTTGACATTTTGTACCGGTGCCTACTAATATCAAGTCTCAAACATTCTTCAAGAAATACGTAAAACAGGTGATAGGCAAAAGGCTAGCAATGATACTGACTCGAGAGAATACACACACGAATAAAACTATTTCAAGTCCTAGACTTTGAATCCAAAAGAATGACAATCAATCAAGGAGTATCGTAGAAAACGAGGACTTCAATCACAATACATGGACAGTTGAGCATATGCAAGAGTGAATGTGATGCGATGTGTGTGATTATGCCTCCGTTCTATGAGGCATAATCAGTGCCTCCGTTCTATGAGGATCCTGAGATACTCTTCCGTGCTCACAACCGTGAAGTCAGGCAGGCTCGACAGCTGAATCAGAGGGCACCTGTTGCACAGAATGCTGGGAATGGCGCTCGTGCGAGGCAGCCGCCTCCACCACGACCACCTCAACCACCAATCCACAGGGAGCCGGAAGAAGAGTAAGACTACTGTTACGAGCCTACAATGAGGGAGCTGTCTGCTCCAAACTTCCAAAATCAGCCATGGTGCATCGACGAAGGACCTGAATTGGTTGAGATTGAAATCAAGACTGTAGTAGTGCATCACCTGCCGAAGTTCTAAGGACGACATGGAGAGTCCGCCACCAAGCATCTGCAGAGCCTTCATGGCATCTTCCAGACTCTATGATGTTCCTTTGAATGACATGGTTTTGGCAAAACGTCTTTAGAGAGTTCAAGCAGGAGTTCAAGAGGAGTTCAACCGCAAACTGGAACTAAAGTACAGCGTGGAACACACGCAGGGATGTTTCCTAACCCGGAAAGCTTCTAAAGATGGAAGATCCGATCTGTTGAAGTCAGTCAGCGATTATTTAGAAGATCAAATATTTGAATCATCATCTTCGTATCATTTAGAAATCGGTTTAGAAGACTTGGCGTGGAAGATATCTCATGATATTCGTAAAGATTGGAATTAAGATATCTATCGAATATTTAAGAAGATTTCCTAAATATTTGACAGATTATCTGGAACAGATTTGGACTTCACCAAAGCATATAAATAGAAAGCTAGGGCGTCCAGAATCTGCATCGCTTTCTGAGTGAAATAAACACGAGAGCTTTCGTGAGATTGGAGAAGAAGAGCGACGACCGGTTGAGCTTTCCCCACTGGAAAATCACCGGCGCTAATACAGTCTGTTCAGTGTGTTGATCAGACTGTTTGTGTTGAACTGACCGCTGCACACACAAGTGACCAGTGCTGGCTTTTGGGAGAAAGCTACCGAACTTCGGGAGAAGATCAAGCACGCTCGGAAGGGAGTTTCAGACGGAGGGGATCGAGGGGGAGCTGAGATCATAAATCTGAGTGAAGTAGTGATAGAGGCTAGGCATCTTCGTTCGGGAGATTGTGAGTGTAAGTCCACGTATAGCTCTATACTATTCAATAAAGATTTATATCCCTTTAGGGCGTGGGAAGCCCCCCAGAGTAGGCTGTTGCCGAATTGGGAAGTACACTGTGTGTCTCGTTCATATACTGTCCTAGATAACGTTAGCTAAGGTGTTCAAGGTTTGTCTGAACACCACCTTGAAGAGTAACTTGAACAGATAACAGTATTTCAATTGGTATCAGAGCAGACACTCGACATACTGAGTGTGATCCTAGATCTGTTCAAGATGACTCTGAAGGAAGGACAAAGCACAACCCAACCCCTGCTACTTGAAGGATCAAACTATGCCTCCTGGAAGCCCAAGATGAAATCTTTTCTGAAATCTCACAATGAAAAGGCTTGGAAGGCTGTTTTGATTGGATGGACACAACCCACGATGGAAAATCTTGTAGGAGAAATCGTTCATAAACCAGAAGCTCTGTGGACAGATGCAGATGAAAAAGCAGTTGTTGGAAATTCAAAGGCTATAATTACAATTTTTTCTGGAGTGGACGAGAACGTGTTAAAGCTGATTATTAATTGTGAAGTCGCTAAGGAAGCTTGTGATATTCTCCAAACAGCTTATGAAGGCACAGACAAGGTTCGGAATTCTCGAATGTAGATAGTGACAACAAAGTTCGAGGATATGAAGATGAAGGACAGTGAATCCATTCCTGAGTTCAATGCAAGAGTGACGGGCGTCATTGTACCCGTCAAAACTAAATTGTTTCTTTATCTCCGACTAGCAATGGTAAGTCGGGTCGTATCCACAGAGATTGATCTGAGAATCTGTTCACTAAGTATTCAAACACGTAAATGGAAAACACAAAACACAAGCAACAATCATCACTTATCAAGAGAGCAATCGTCACACGAATTCAGGTATGTAATATCAAAGAGAAGTGCAAGCTAGAACTTTCGACTGTGATGCAAGACTAAATCATTGACAAATCCGTTTTGATTTCTAATGTTCTACAACTTAGAGCTCCCCCGCTAAGGTTATACTCCCTGTTCTAGTTCTAGTACTTAATCTCGCGCTAGCGATAATCAAGACCCTAACTCGCTAGAGTTGCATGAACATGTAAACAAGTTGTCCTAGGGTGTTTAATCCTAGTGGTATATTACTCGTGTCCTAGTTTGCTATCCCCGCTAGGTTGCTAGTAAACTTGACAATTGAAATCAACAAACAAACAAAAGCTCCCCCGCTAGGGTTCCACTCATGCTAGCACATCAATTCCATGAACATAGTATAGTAATATGACGCAAAACATAGAAATCAATAGAAGTCTCAAGTCAATACATCACAATTTGGAGTTCTAGCATACACGTATGAGTTTAGCTACTCATCGTAATGGAATACATCATCAAGTATTTTGAATAGAATGAAATGAAAATACTGTTGACGAATCCTCCACCAAGCTGCAGCTCTACTTCAACACTCGAATCCAGCAACGAATCCTCAATCGGAATCCTACTCCAAGAACTCTTCTTTCCAAACCGAACTTCGAACTACTAACCCTAATTGAATCTGATTTCTCTTCCCAATTCCAAAGCCAGCCGCCCCTCTTCTCTGTCCCCTCGAGTTCTGTATTCTCCCCTTTCGAGATTGCAAATGTGAAATAATGATTTCGAATGCCAGCTGTCATCCGCGGACGCCTTCTCCATTTATCTTCCGCGGAGGTCTCAACAATTACCGTAAATCAAGAGACGTCCGCGCCTGTAATTCTTCAGACGTGCGCCCCCAAAACTGAGTCAGCCTTCAAACACTTGGACTTCATTCCTTCGATGCAAAACATCTTCTACAGGCTCTCTTTAGCCGATATTCCTTCCATGGTCTCCGAATGTACCTGAGAACGAAAACTACACACAGGTAGTGAAATAACATACATGCAAACACTAAAAGACAGGGTTTTAACACATAAAATAGTCGTACAACTACGACTCATCAAAGAGTACCAGACCTGTCCAACGAGGCTGCTGCACTAGGAAAACCAATTGATGGAGAGAGAATGGCTAGCAAAGTTTTGAGATCACTTCCTACTAGGTTTGCCATGAAAGTTACTGCCATTAAGGAGATGCATGATATCTCCAAACTAAAGCTGGACGAACTCATGGGTTCACTCAAAGCAGAGACGGGAAAGGAATTGCCCTCAAACCAGAAGTGTCCGAAGACATGCTTGAATCTGGATGCACCACTGAACAACTGGCTTTGATGGCTCAGAATTTTGGCAGAATGATACTAAAGATCAACAGACGTGGCCATGAGCAAGGTCAGTCATCCTCGAGCAATTTTCACAACTGGAAAAAAGGGAAGACAAGGACCAGTGAAAATAGGCAGGATTTTTCTGAAAAAGGGAAAGAGATACAATGCCGCGAATGCAGAGGTTTTGGTCACATTCAGACAGAATGCGCCAACACCCTCAAGAAGAAAAAGGCGATGGTAGCAAACTTTAGCGACAACGAGTCTGATGAGGAGGAGGAAGATGAAACGACAAATTTTGTTGCATTTGTTGCCATCATAGAAGACTGCGGTGAATCAAGTGCTGTTATGACCCCCCTGTTCGAACAACCAGCGGACGACTCCTCAGACAGTGACGATGAAGAACTCACTCAGGAGACTCTGGCTAAAACTTACAAAGAACTATACGAGAAGTGGCTGATGGTGATCAATCTCAACAAAAAGCTTACTGAGACAATTGCCAGTGTGACTATTGAGAAAGACAAGATGTGGCAGGAGGTCGAGATACTGGTTACACAAAAGGTGGAATGAAACAAGAAAGGTCGACTCTACTTGCACAGAAAACAAAACTCCTGGGTACTGTTTCTTCTCTCAAAGTTAAAATGGAGAAAAATCGTGACATCCATCCAGTAGGCATGGCGGGTCTGAGGAAAACGATAGCAGATCTGAAACGCAAGGAGGTGTTCCTCTTAAATCAAGTAGAATCGCTGGAACTACAGTTGGAATCAGAAATGATGGAACATTCAACTACCATGAAGAAGCTCAACCAGTTCAAACAGTCAGTAAAGATGTTGAACTCTGGTTCTAAGAATTTGGACGAGATTCTCAGATCTCAAAGGATGGAGTCCGGACACCGAGGACTGGGATTCATGGAAGAAGGCAGCTCAAAAGGCACAACATTTATTAAAGAAAACCCAGTGGCTGTACAATACCCTGGACAGAAGGTGACACAGAACCAAGGAAAAACCCCTGCGACTCGGAAAAAGGTCTGCAACGCTCACACCAGACCCTACTCAAAACAGAAGAGAGACTCTCGCTCGTGTTGATACTGCTACCAGATTGGACATATAAAACCTAAGTGTCGCTTGTTCCTCGCTGAGCGGAAGGCCATGGAGATCAGGACTAAACCTCGAATGCGACAAGTCTGGGTGCCAAAAACAAACACGACCGTGTGCATGGTTGCTTACAGCTCGACAAGTCACATGGAAAAAGATCGATGGTACTTCGACAGTGGATGCTCTGCCCATATGACAGGTAACTCTAAATATCTGATACATATTAGACTTGTTACGAAACGGCAGTTTGTCACTTTCGGTGATGGAGGAAAGGGTCAGGTGATCGGCTGTGGGACATTGAAGGTTCCGGATCTCCCTGTACTCAAGGATACCCTCCTCGTTGAAGGATTAAAGGTGAACCTAATTAGTATTAGTCAACTGTGTGATGGCGGATACCATGTGCAATTCACACACGACTCATGTCAAGTCATGGATAAGGACGGAGGTACTCTAATGAAAGGCAGCAGGGCAGCCAACAACTGCTACCTCATAGGGTCTGCTGGATCAGTAGCTACATCAGCCTGCTTAACGAGTCAAACGGATGAAATGGCACTGTGGCAAATGCGTTTGGGTCATCTGAATCTCAAGCCCTTAAAGAAACTTTCCTCAACTAAACTCATCCGAGGAATGCCCACGGTGACAGGTGATATAGATGTCATCTGTGGAGAGTGCCAAATAGGGAAACAGACGAAAGCTTCGCACCCCAACACCTCGCAGATCAGCACAAGCCGACCTTTGGAACTGATCCACATGGATCTTATGGGTCCGATGCAAGTTGAGAGCTATGGGGGCAAGAAGTATGTGCTGGTGTGTGTGGACGACTTTACCAGATTTACCTGGACTAGATTTCTTCGAGACGAGACTGAAGCTGCTCGACAGTTCATTCAACTCGCTACCCTACTTCAGAGAGAAAGGGAGGACAAAGGAGAAAGTCTGGTGACTATCAGGAGTGACAACGACACATAGTTTAAGAACAACACTATGGCCGCCTACTGTGCTGAACATGGCATAGCACATCGGTTCGCCTCTGCCATCACCCCCCGGCAGAATGGAGTAGTGGAACGCAAAAATCGCACAATTCAGGAGATGGCTCGTGTGATGATCCATGCCAAAAAAATTCCGCTTAAGTTCTGGTCAGAAGCTATGAACACTGCATGTCACATCATCAATCGTGTTACATTTTGCACTGGAACGAAGATGACCTGTTATGAACTTTGGAAGGGGAAGAAGCCCACCGTGAAATACTTTCACATCTTTGGGAGTGTGTGTTACATTCTGAATTACCGTGAGTACAGACAGAAGCTGGACCCGAAGAGTGATGAGGGCTTCTTTCTAGGATACTCCTCGAACAGTCGAGCATACCGGGTGTTCAACAAGCGTACAAGCTCAGTCATGGAGTCGGTCAACGTCAAAGTCAAGGATGAAGTGGTTGAGCAGGATGTCTCAGAAGATGCTGACACAGCAGCTGGAACAGTACCAGAGACACCCTCCTCATCTCAGGCGATTGAAAAAGATCAGCCAGGAGGAGTGCCAATAGAGGATAATCACACCGCAATCTCTTCGTCTGACGAGGCTGAAGACGTCACTACTCAAGAGGATATTATTGCGTTACAGCCCTCTCAACGAATAGCCCGAAACCACCCAATAACTGAAGTCATTGGTGCACCAAGTGATGGAATAAGGACTCGTGGCAAGGTGATAAATTTCAGAGAACTAGCTGCTTGCTCATGTTTTCTGTCTGCTATAGAGCCGAAGAACATAAAGGAAGCTCAACTCGATGAGTATTGGGTCCTGGCCATGCAGGAAGAGCTGGAAGAATTTTCTCGAAATGACGTATGTGACTTAGTTCCGAGACCTGAAGGTGTCAATGTCATCGGGAACTAAATGGATCTTCAAAAACAAGTCAGACGCCATAGGCAATATCACACGCAACAAGGCTCGCCTAGTGGCACAAGGCTACTCTCAGATAGAGGGCATCGACTTTGATGAAACATTTGCCCCTGTCACACGTCTTGAAGCCATTCACCTACTTCTCGCTCTGGCCTGTCACTTAAAGTTTCGTTTGTTCCAGATGGATGTGAAGAGTGCGTTCCTGAACGGTTTTCTAAATGAGGAAGTATATGTTGCTCAGCCGAAAGGATTTGAGGACCCACTGATCAGTCGAATTTTCGACTGATTTATGGTAATTCTTCACTATAGTTTTGGGTCGTTTCCGACATTATTTTGATGTCATTTGACCTCTATCTCCACATTTCAGGTAGAAAACATGTTTCCCCCCATGGTCAAGGCCTAAATATGAAGATTGGTTGAAAAACAGAAGTTTCGGCGCAAAACAAGGAGTTTCGGGGCAAAATCGAGCATATTGACCTTTACAACTTGTTTTGGACACGCAGGGTGCATACGGTGTCCGAATTGGTTTATTCAAAGCTTGTTGGAAAGCTAACGCAAAGAACTACAACTCTCTAGTTGACGCCAAGACCAAATTCGGAAGGGAAGACCACCAACAAGGCCCCAGTCGGTCGACTGAAAGTCCAGTCGCCCGACTGTGTAAAAAACTCAGCAGCTCCTCAGATTGTTTTGCTTCGTGACCTTTGCGACTTGTTTTGGACGCCCAGGGCGCATACGGTGTCCGAATTGGTTGATTCAAAGCTTGTTGGAAAGCTAACACAAAGGGCTACAACTATCTAGTTGACGCGAAGACCAAATTCGGACGAAAAGACCACTAAAAAGGTCCCAGTCGGTCGACTGAAAGTCCAGTCGACCGACTTGATTAAACTTCAGGAGCTCATCAAATCTTGCACATTCCAGTCGACCGAATGGGAGTCAAGCTTGGCCCAGTCAACCGACTGGATGAAAAACTCAGATTTGACAGCAGAAATCTCAGCCGGATCTATAAATAGAAAGAGGGCTTTTCTGACCAAGTGTGGAGGTTTTTGGGGACAAGAAGATCAAGAAAAGAGGTCAACCAAGGTCATCAATCATCATCCAACCAAGGAGAAGATCACAGGAAGACATTAGGATTAACCATCCTATTTCTATTCCTCTTCCATTCTCATTGTTGTTGCTATAAACCCTACTCACACCATGTTGTCTTACATGATGTGTGAGTAGTGGATCTTGTGTTTTGAGGGTCTAATGACTCTCCTTGGTACTTTTGATCACATATGTACATTGATATTCATATGGATGATTGTTGATTTCATTTTCTCTTGTGTTATGCATGTTATGCACTCTAGGTGTTTGATAAAATGCCTAAGTGACAACTTGGACTAAAACTTGAACCTATGACTTGAGGGAGCTAGGGAATAGTTCTAGGATGGAGAAAATGATCTATATCTTAAGCATGAGAGTGAACCTTAGGATATGGACGCTTGCCTAGGATTGAATGTTTGATTTATTGGAGTTGGTCATTAAGCGAATCATCAATTAATCCCATCGAATGGTGTCAAATTCATGTTCACTATGCTCTTTATACATGCCATGCTACTAAGTGTTTGATGAAATGCCTAAGTAACATGTTGAATCTTAAAACTAGACTTAAGAATCGAACGACCTTAGGGATAGTTTGGATGTAGTGAATATGATCATTTCTACGGGATTGAAGTGAACTAGGTTCAATACTATTTGACTACCATGAAATGTTTGAATATCGTGTATGTGATCATTGGGAAATTGCCAAGGAGAGTAACCCCTCGAAACACCTCTTATCTATCTTTTATCCTCAGTTACTCGCCACATAGGATTTAGAATATACAAACCCTTATACATTTTGGTTTAGAATAGCCGAACGGAAACACAATCTTACATAGTGCATGTGCTTGGCTTGCTACTCTTGGTTCGACCCGGTACTTTACCGGTATTATAAATGTTTTGACTTACTACCGACCCTCTCTTAATTGATACTATTCTAGAGGTGAAAAAGAAGTAGTTCGTCACCCACATCACCCTGCTCACGTGTACCGCCTGAAGAAGGCTATGTACGACCTCAAGCAGGCGCCCAGAGCATGGTATGAGCGTCTTACCGTGTTTCTCGTCGACCATAGATATGTGCGAGGGGGAGTAGACAAGACCCTGTTCGTGAAGCACACAAGGTCATATTTTATTATCGCACAAATCTATGTTGAGGATATAGTGTTTGGGTCCAACACACAGAAGCTGGTGGATCAGTTTGTGGAACAGATGCAGAAAGAGTTCAAGATGAGCATGGTTGGAGAGATGAACTACTTTCTCGGACTTCAGGTGATACAGAAGGAGGATGACATCTTCATCTCACAAAGCAAGTATGCCAAGAATCTGATTAAAAAATTTGAGCTTGAAAAGGTAAGTCACAAAAGAACACCAGCTGCTACGCACTTAAAGATCACTAAAGACGATGCTGGAACAAAGGTCGACCAGACACTGTACAGGAGCATGATTGGGAGTCTCTTGTACTTAACAGCCAGCAGACCAGATATAGCATATGCAGTAGGAGTGTGTGCAAGGTACCAGGCGGATCCAAAAGAAAGTCTTCTTCTGCAAGTGAAGAGGATCATAAAGTATGTGTGCGGAACTGTTGACTTTGGGATCTGGTACACCAAGGACACCAACCCATACCTAGTTGGTTAATGCGACGCTGACTGGGCAGGAAACGCTGAAGATCGGAAGAGCACCTCTGGAGGTTGTTTTTTCTTGGGAAACAACTTGGTCTCCTGGTTTAGTAAAAAGCAAAACAGCATCTCGCTCTCTACGGCCGAAGCGGAGTATATTGCTGCATGAAGTTGCTGCACTCAACTGCTATGGATGAAGCAAATGCTGTCTGAATACGGAGTGGAACAGAAGGAGATGACCTTGTACTGTGACAATATGAGCGCGATCAGCATATCCAAAAATCCAGTACATCCAGGACGAAGCACATTGACATCAGACATCATTTCATCAGAGAACTGCTTGAACAGAAAGTGGTTACTCTGAAGCATGTAACAACGGACAAGCAACTAGCAGATATCTTCATCAAACCACTGGATGCAACACAGTTTGAGACACTCAGATCCTCCTTGGGTCTATGTGTTGTCAAAAGCTAAAAGTTCCAAGCAATGGTCAGTCACAGGAAGAACACCAACAGAACAGTTGGATTGACCATATGAGGAAGAGAGCTGGAACAGATGGTGCATATTAAGAAGATGAATATTTTTTAAATATTTCGGAGATTTTTTCGTGCCGTTATGAGGAAAGAGACGACTCTCTCAAATACGATTTTGGGAAGTTGAAAAGGCCGTGTTTAATTTGAAAATCAAATTTCTCGTGTGTTGCCAGTCTCTCTCTCTCTTCCAAAACCCTAGATAATCAACCCCTTGCGAAATCTCCCAAAGCTTCAGTTCTTCGGCGACTATAGTGAACACAAGGAAAGCGTCCAAGTCCGTTGTCAAGACTTCGCCGGAACCAAAGAAGACGACCAAGAAAACGTCCACATTTCCCTTGATTTATCTATGAATAATGATGTTGCCCTTAGTGCTCATGTGCTTGATTGGAGTTTACTAGAGTGAATTTTTTTTGCTATATCATGCTATGACTCTATGTTCACATTTTCTTTGCACTTAAGACACCTTGTGCACACGATGAAGGATGTAGATTACTTTCCTTGTTTGAGGTCCATTAATCTTATACCATGATGTTAGCATGTGACTTGTGATGCTCTCTTGCTCATACTTGCGTTTTGCGTAACCTTGTATGTCACTTGTTGCTTTTAACCTCTCATGTGTTTTTATCATCAAGGAAAGTTATTTGCATCATGTTCGATCACGTTTAGCACAATGTCGTCTTTTCTATTGGTGGGGGACATCCACAAACGAGGGGAATTCCTATGCGCCTTATTCTCATTCTCTTTTTTGTTTACGCTTAGGGACTAAGCTATGTTTTAAGTGTGGGTGGGGTAGTCGCATAGTTCACTCATATTATGCCATGCCCATCATTTTAGAATGAACGCTTGCATTCATGTATTATATCCCTAACATAAGAATGTTTTTAACCACAAAGGCTTGTGACTATCGATTCTAAATCCCTATAAATCACATCTAGCCTACTTTTCTTTTTTATTGGATCTTGAACTTAGAACCGACCTAGTCCTATGAATGTGCATTCTGGTGAATCAATATCATTGCTATCCCTTGTCTATCTAATTTTCTAAGTATTTTCGTTGAAATACCTTGGATTAAGTTTTAGCAAGCACTTTTTTAAAAAAATCATGAAAAACTTAGACCTCTTGTATGCTCCTTGGTGACTTGAGTTCTTCTAACTTAGTGCCTTACTTATGATTGTTTCCCGCGCATTCCATATATTCCTTGAACATATTGTCAAGTTTTAAGTGTGGAGTCAAAAACAAAAGAGGGCGAAAAATAGGCACCAACAAAAAAATACTTCATATTCATGGTCAAAAGAGGGCAAAGCCCCGACTAAAAACTTTCTCAAGTGCACGTGAAGTTTTGCTCCAAAATATACAAATGCCGGGGGTTAGGAAGAAAAGTTCCCCCTCGAAAGCATTTACAGGCCAAAGGCCATTTGAAAAAGAAAATAAGCAACACACTTAAAACTTGAATTTATGTTCTTCCATCATTCTACATTTGCGCGGGTGCATCATTTGTATTGTGTGCTAGTTAGATTAACTCCTGGACGATCCTTGTGCTTGCACGGAACTATCATTCGGTCTATGCTTGTTTATTACGAATTCTAGTGTCGAACTCCTCTTCCCATATGGATTATGGCTTAAGCGCCTAAAACTTGGGAATGAGTTTCGTGTCGCGAGCCCATGGACTAGCCCTAACTAGCATAGGTGAGCGATTGGCACTTCTTTTTGTGCAAACTAAACTATGTCTTTATTGTATTGCCTTGAAAATGAGTAGATCGTTGAATTAGACATTTGATAGCCCTAGTATTGATGATGTTGAATGCACAACCTCATGGGTACTCAAATGGTTCAAAAGTTCTTTTGATAATAATGTGATGGTAGTCCTAGTTTGGGGTGAGGGATTTGCTTTGAGAAATCCTCGCCTCGGTTAAACACTCTTGAATTCATTCGCATGGGATAGGTGCATATGGGATTTGTGAGTATTCCCTTTTCTGAAAACTCTCACGAGACTATAACTCGTCCACTAGGGTGGCCTAGGGGTTTAAAGGCTAAATGCATTCGTAACGCCTACGAAAAGGAGCTAGTTAGATTGTACATACCTTTCATTTTCCTTTGAATAACTTGTTGAGGAATAATGATCGAGACCTTGTGGAAGCTAGTGAGGCAAATAGACGAAAAACATAGCACCACTAGCATTTCTCCATTTGCATGACCTTGACATAGTTTCATACTTTGTTCGGGACGAACAAAGCTTAAGTGTGGAGTGTTGATGAGTCGAGTTTTCGACTCATTAATAGCCATTTTTCACTATAGTTTTGGGTCGTTTCCGATATTATTTTGATGTCATTTGACCTCTATCTCTACATTTCAGATAGAAAACAAGTCTCCCTCAAGGTTGAAGCCAAAATACGAAAACTCGAGGAAAATCCGAAGATTTAGAGCAAAAATGGGCAGATTGACCTTTCCGACTTAATTTGCACGCCTTGGGCGTATACGGTGTCGGAATTGGCTTATCTTTAGCTTGTTGGAAAGCTAACTCAAAGAGATACAACTCTCTAGTTTACGCCAAGACCCAATTCGGACTCTAAGGTAGCTAAAAGGCCCCAGTCGGTCGACTGAGAAGTCCAGTCGGTTGACTGGAATAAGACATCAGAACAGTGTTATTAAAACCGGACCGGACCGGCCGGTTCGACCGGTTGGACCGGGAACCGGTCATCGGACCGGTCCGGTTCAGTAATCAGACCGTTCTGCAATCGAACCGGTCAAAAGTCGGTCAAGATCCGGTTTTACCGGTGGTTGAACCGGCCAGATGAACCGGTTGACCCGCGGATTGACTCAATTTTGCATTAAAATGGTGATTTGATCGGTTCAATCTGTTCGATTTGGTCTGAAAAAATATTTATTTATTTTGACTTGGACAAGACTCGAACCTAGTCTTCCTCTATAATTATCACCTCTCATTCCACCAAGCTAAACATGATTCTTGTTTTATTATTTGTTTCATTAATGTATATGCATTTATCAAATCTATATATATTTTTACTTATTATCAATTTAACTAGAAATTCAATTAGTCTTAGAAATCTCTTATTGTTGTGACTTGCAAATTAAGACTAAAATTGTTATTGTTGTTCTATTATTGTTGTATTATTGATTTGTACTTTATCAAATTCTAAATTTGACAATTTGTTATGGTATGTTATTGTAATCCGATCATAAACATGTAATATTTATTCAAGTCATAAATATGTTAAATTATAATATCATATATAAGTATTTTATTTTTATTATTTAATTTGTGCGGGTCAAACCAGTTCGACCCGGTTGAACCACTGACCCATTGACCCATTGACTTGACCGGTTCGATCACCGGTCCGGTTTTAATAACACTGCATCAGAAGGCTCAAAATCTACATTTGCAGAGTCGGTCGACTGGAATAAAAATTCAGAAGGCTTGCCCAAGCAAACGTCGATTGACTGGAACGACTACAGTACCGAAATTTCAGCCGAGTCTATAAATAGAAAGAGGGGTTTTTGACCTATGTGTGGAGGTTTTTGGGGAGAAGAAGATTGGAAAAGAGGTCCAACCAATGTCATCAATCAACAATCCAACCAAGGAGAAGAAGAAAGCTAAAAAGGGAGTTCAAGGATTGACAACCCTCCTTCCTTTGCGCTTTTCCTATTCTACTTGTTGTTGCCATTAAACCCTACTCACACCATGTTGTCTTACATGAGGTGTGAGTAGTGATCTTGTGTTTTGAGGGTCTTATGACTCTCCTTGGTACTCTTTGATCACATATATACATTGATATTCATATGGATGATTGTTGATTTCATTTTCTCTTGTGTTATGAAAGGCTATGCACTCTAGGTGTTTGATAAAATGCCTAAGTGACAACTTAGACTAAAACTTGAACCTAGGACTTGGAAACCCTAGGGAATAGTTCTAGGATGGAGAAAATGATATATATCTTAAATCATGCAAATGAACCTTAGTATATGGATGCTTGACTAAGGATTGAATGTTTAAATTATTGGAGTTAGTTATTAAGTGAATCATCAATTAATCTCATCTAATGGTGTCAAATTCATGTTCTCTATGCTCTTCATTTATGACATGTTACTAAGTGTTTGACGAAATGCCTAAGTGACATTGTTGATCTCAAAACTTGACGTAAGCATCGATAGACCTTAGGAATGCTTTGGATAATAGAGAATGTGATCCTATCTAGTGTTTATGAGAGTAAATGCATGGGTAGGAAGTGAATTAGTCCCTGAGTTCATGGTATTTATTGCTTTGGGAGATGTCTCGAGGCTAATAAATGCTATGGAATGAACCAATTACCTCGATGGAGTGAGGTTCGAGCTAAGAAGGTTTGGCTAGGAATAGATTCAATGAGAGTTGGTCTACCCTAGTCTAAACTAGGTTCTAAACTATTTGACTACCATGAAATGTTTGAATATCGTGTATGTGATCGTTGGGAAATTGCCGAGGGGAGTAACCCCTCGAAACGCCCTCCTATCTATCTTTTATCTCTAATTACTCGCCACATAGGATTTAGAATATACTCACACCTTTATACATTTTTGGTTTAGAATAGCCGAACGGAAACACGATCTTACATAGTGTATGTGCTTGGCTTGCTCCTTTGGGTTCGACCCGGTACTTTACCGATTTTATAAATTTTGTTGACTCTACGACGATCCTCTTAACCGACATATCGGGGGTAAAAATAAACATGTCAAACGCCATGACACATAGACATGTCACGGTGACGTGACACCCGTGAGCTGTAAGGGTGACGTGACACCACTGAGCTGTAAGTGTGACGTGACACCCGTGACACATAGACATGTCACGGTAGTCACGGCAATGCCTGAGATCACTCGATTATTTCTGTGCAAAAAGCCTACCGTGACACCCGTGACACTAATGAGATGTCACGGCTATCACGGCCTACTATTGGTGCAGAGCTCTTTTTGGCCTTTTTGGTTGATCTTTCCGTTCCTTCAGCACTTCGAGTCCAAGGAGCGATGATATGTCTTTTTGTCCTGAAACACTAGAGAAAGACATCAAATAGAGACAATTTGCCGGGAAAACAAGTATTATCCTTCATCGAATGTAGTGAATAATTACTCAAAATATCGACTGATCAGGCGCCTGTTTGAGACCATAAAGAGCTTTCTTCAGTCGATACACCTGGTCAGAATGGTGAGGATCTTCGAATCCCTTCGGTTGTGCCACATACACTTCTTCATTCAGCAGCCCATTCAGAAAAGCACTCTTGACGTCCATCTGAAACAACTTGAACTTCAGATGACATGCAAGGGCCAATAGTAGTCGTATGGCTTCTAGACGAGCAACCGGGGCAAAAGTCTCTTCAAAATCTACTCCTTCAATCTGAGTATAGCCTTGAGCAACAAGTCTCGCCTTGTTTCTAGTGATTTTCCCTTGTTCATCAGACTTGTTCTTAAAAATCTACTTTGTTCCAATAACATTCACATCATCGGGTCGCGGAACAAGATCCCAAACATCGTTTCGCTAAAATTCACCAAGCACTTCTTGCATTGACATTACCCAGTATTTGTCATTGATAGCCTCATTGATATTCTTGGGCTCTATAGTGGACATAAAATAAGAAAAACCAGCCAATTCTCGAAAGTTAACTTGTTTACCTCGAGTCCTCATGCCTTCAGTCGGTTCACCGATCACTTCAGTATTGGATGATTCTTCTCAATAGTTCTCGAAGGTTGAAGGACCTGAGAAGGAGTAGGAGAAGTCTCCGCGTCAGCTTCCTCGTCTGTCTGGTCATCGTTTTTAGCAAGATGTTCTGACTCCTTATCCGGAACAACCTCTGTGTGTGCACCAGGGGTAGCAGGTTGTGCAGGGTGAGTTGTGACAACATCATCATCTGTCATACTTATCTCAGGAGCGTGTGGCACAACATCTTGCACAATAACATTGATAGATTCCATAATGACTCCAGTGCGCTTATTGTAGACTCGGTAAGCACGGCTGTTAGTAGAGTAACCCAGAAAGATCCCTTCATCACTTTTAGGGTCCAGCTTCTGCAGATACTCGGTAAGCATGATGATGATGGTATGCTGATGATGGTAAGATGATGATGATGATGGTATGATGATGATGATGGTATGTTGATGATGGTATGATGATGATGATATAATGATGGTATGATGCTGATGGTATGATGATGATGATGATGGTATGATGATGATGATGGTATGATGATGATGATGTTATGATGATGATGATGATGGTATGATGATGATGACGGTATGCTGATGATGGTATGATGATGGTCGTATGATGATATGATGATGGTATGATGATGATGATGGTATGATGATGGTGGTATGATGATGGTATGATGATGGTGATGATGATGGTATGGTGATGATGATGGTCATATGATGTGATGTGATGATGATGATATGATGATGATGGTCATCATCATGATGTTGTTGATGGAATTGATGAAAAAATCGATTTAAATTGAACTTCACTTAACTTAACTGAAATTTATATTAACTTACATTGACTGAAAGTAACTTATATTAACTGAAAGTAATTTGTATTAACTTATATTGACCGAAAGTAACTTATCTTATCTTAACCGTCAAAAATATAAGTTCAAATGGACATGGCGTTAGTGATGTGTTTATTCGGAGATAGTCGTCGCTAACACGTGCATAAAGGCTAACTAGTGGCAACGATTGATTATGTGTAGCGGGACCACATGCCATACATACTTTTCTCCTTCCATCTTTTCCAAAATGGATAACGTAGCAAAGAAAAATGCCAATAAATTTTACATGAATATCTAAAATGTGATTAGTTGTCAAATTTATAAATAAAATATTTGAATATAAGATGGAGGGCGAGGATGAAGTGTGAACTAGTTAAAAGTGTGGTGGTCTAGTGGTGTGAACATTCGATTGAATTTATAAAGTCGAGGGTTCGAGCCTCACCGTGACATATTTAAGGCATGAGTCTAGGATTGTCATTTCAATTTTTCTTAGAAAAAAAAATGTGAACTCTCTTAATATTTATGCAGTTTAAATCCCTTAAAGAACTCCAATGTAACCTCTTCCATAGCAAATTGTTTAGGAATATGTTAATTATTTAGTTGTATATTCATAAAAACAAATTATTTTTAAATAGCTTTGAGAGGCCGGATCTGGTGCAAAGCCCAGATCCTGTGCAAAATACAAAGTCATCTGATCCATTCGTTTTGATAATCCAAAGGCTAGGATAATTTGATTTAAAAAACTAATAATGAATTTAATACGTGTATATCATAATAGAAAGGGTATAATTGACCATCAAAAATTTAAAAACTACCCCATATCTCTCCTCGCACAACGAAAACCGACGATTGAGGAAACCGATTTTAGGATTTGTCGAAGACCAAGTCGGAATTCATCAACAAATCTCTCCGCACATCGTAACGTTCGTTAGGGTTTGTCGTTCACGATTATTCAGAGACCGATTTTAGGGTTTTGGAACAATGACGACGAACAATGGTGAGTTGAATTCGGTTCGTTTAATTACTGTTCGTAGATACTGTACTGTGTTTTGGGACAGGGTCGACCACGAACTGTATAATTAGTGAGTTTGAAGCTATTGAAACACGCTTTCCTTAGCCTTCTGCCACCCTCACTTTCCATAGCCAACTGTATAATTCGTCACAACATAGTATAGTTCGTCATATTATGTGGTTAGGAAATTCGGTATGAGTAGATATCAAGGTCCCTAGTGCATTATTCGTCAAAAGTAATACATAATTCGTCGTCTTAGATTTGACATTTAAACTAGTTTCCATTTTTTTGACAGCGCGCAAAAGGATTTGTAGTTTTTTTGGAATGCCCCACTGTATAATTCGTCATCCATAGTATAATTCGTCATATTATGTGGCTAGGAAATTCAGTATGAGTAAATATCAGGGGGGAAAGTGCATAATTCGTTAAAAGTAGTGCATAATTCGTCATGTTTGATTTGACCTTTTAACTAGTTTCCATTTGTTTGACAGCGCGCAAAAGGAAGTCACCCCAATCCAAGGGAACTTTAGATGATGCACAGGCTGTAGTAGGAAAAATCACAAGAAAAAAATTGAAATTAGTTAGGCCTCAACTGGATGTCGCATCCAAAGGTACCACAACAACCAGTGAAAGTGACAGCGATTTTGAAGACAGTAATATTCGTTAACCAGTTGCACGTTATTCTAAGAAACAAGGTACTGCATTTTTTTGGTGTTTATTCGTATTTTTGTATGAATCTTATCACCTGAATAATTTTTTCGTGTGTCATTTTTTGGTGTGTCATTAACTGTGTAAGAAACAAAGTACTGACTTTTTTGGTGTAAGAAAAAAGGAACTGTGTCATTTATAGTTCGTTAATGTTTACTACCCACTAAACTGATCAATATTGCTGCCATTTGAGTCTGATAGTGCTTAATTCCTCAATTACTATTTATAATTCGTCATCTGTCATTTATAGTTCGTTCATAACTATTTTACAGTTCGTTAATGTTTACTACCCACTAAACTGATCAATATTGCTGCCATTTGAGTATGGTAGTGCATAGCTCGTCAATCACTATTTATAATTCGTCATCTGTCATTTATAGTTCGTCAAATACATTTTTATAGTTCGTTAATGTTTACTATTTTATAGGATGGTAATCGGAACACTTCGTGGATTTGACCAGTTCATGAATCTTGTGATTGACAACACTGTTGAAGTAAATGGGGAGGATAAAAATGAAATTGGCATGGTGGTAATCAGAGGGAACAGTGTCGTCACTGTGGAAGCTCTTGAACCTGTGAACAGAACCCAGTGATTCAAAATCGCATACAGAGGCTTCAAAATGGTTCATCTATCCAAACCACAACCAGGCTGTATTCCTTCAAAATGGTTGTATTAATGGTACTGAAAATTCTCCACAGAAAACTTTGTTCTTGACCAAAGCTTGCATTTAATATTGCATCTTTTCTTGTCCTCTCAGCATCCCCATATAATAATGTACATAATTCTCCTAATGATTTCTAGGAAATTTCATTATGCTAATCATGTATTTGCAGTCTTGTGATTATAGAAAATAAGTAATCTTCTTCGCACAATTTAGTTATATTATGGATTCAGTCATAGCTATAATTCTAGGTGAATTACCCTACACGAATTATAAAATGTCATGATTAATTATACAATGATACTGCCAAATTCTGGACGAATTTTAGTTTACATTTGACGAATTATAGCATTGTTCGTCGAAGTGTACTACAATAAGTCGTAATTCTTGACGAATTATAGTCCACTTTTGACGAACTATGACATAATTCGTCAATTGTACAGCGGTGCAAAGTCTAGCACCTCCTTGCACTATTCATTAAAAATAAAATAATTTTCTTTAAAAGCTAGAAATTTCATATCTGAGTTACATGAAAACTAAACAAATGTTGCAATAGATGCTTCCCAGTTCTCCTCAAGAACTGAATACAGAAATGTTGCACATTGATCCGATAGGTTCCACAATGATGCTCTATAATGTAGTCTTGGAAGAGTTGCTGACACCTGACTACTTATTAAAAGGACAACTGCACTACAGGACTACAGATTTGCTACTATTTCCAGACAACCATGCGTGAAAGATAAGGGCATCACTGATCACAGGCCGGCTGAAACTAATCCATGCAATGTGACAATCTCAATCAACACATTGTCTTTGTCTTTGAGATTATGAATCTTAAATTTGGGAGGACATTCCCACCTGTTACACATTTCAAACTACAAGCCAACCAATCTATTCATCCGCAGACAGAAACTCAGATCTTTATTCTCCAACCCCATAACACAATCCCAAAAGCCCACACTGATGTAAAGTATTTATATACCCCCACTCGATATTTTTCATCGAGATCTGCCGGAAACCGATCTCCTGGTTCAATTTTGACACACATATAATCCAATTGTACAAACTACGGATGCGAGCATACTAGGCTTAAGAAACACAATCCTTCCTCTCCTACTGATCCATCCAATCCAATTAACATCAACCAGATCTCAATAAACAATCAAATTATATGCCAAACACAGATCACAAATCTCACTGGAAGTACTTCTTCTACAACATAAATTGAAAGAAAAAATTTGATCTTAAAGTAAAAATCAGACCTTGAGAATAAGGCTCTTCCCAATCCTTCCAGCAGGATGATTAGCGGCATACTCCTCCCTGGTCAGCTTCCTAGCCTCCATCATCGCAATCGCCACCGTATCCCCAAACACCATCTGAATCGCCGTCGACGTCACCCGCGCGAGATCATTCGACTGAAATTACTTTCACATACGGGTTAGGGCAAAGCTAGCGAGAGACCGACCTTCAAAGAAAGTAAGACTGACCGAAGATGGTGTAAACCTTATTTTAAGTGATATTTGAATTTAAAATGATTTAGTTCTAATTAATCTGATCAATTGAAATATTAAAATCAAGGATGGTAATTAGTTTTGTATTTTTTATCATAATATGGGCTTTGCACCTGAACCATTTCCATAACTTTGAATATAACAAATTTTCATTAAATACCAAATCGTTAACAGATATAGCAATTTTTTAAGAAAATATACCAAATCGTCGCAATAACAATCATACATCATAATTTAATGGGGCTATTCCGACAAAAGTACTAACCTAAAGTATCTCGATAAAGATAATATAACCACCAATACACTACGGCAAATGTAACGTATTTTTAATTCTCCTAAACATACGACTTGCTTCATGGAAGTGCTAATAATTCAGCATGATTAGAAGTAGTTGTAAGGGTCTGTTTGGTAGATCACCAAGATATAGCGGTATCATCATCATCACTCGTTTGTGATCGCGCTTTATGAGGATCTGATAAATACTCGGCATCAGCATTTCCAATTAATCCTGATTTAGGGTCTTTTAAATAAAATAAGCCCATATCAATTGTTCGTCGAAGATATCTTAAAATTTGCTTAACACTGGTCCAACGTCTTCGAGTTGGAAAAGAACTATATCTTGCTGGTAAATTAACCGAAAATGCAATATCGAGTCGTGTACAATTAGCAACATACATTAGTGCTCCAATAGCACTAAGATATGGTACTTCAGAATCAAGTAGTTCTTCATTCTTTTCTTGAAGACGAAGTGGATCTTTTGTCACCTTAGGTGATCGAACAACCATAGGTGAACTTATAGGATATGATTTATCCATAATAAATCGTTTAAGGATCCTTTTAGTACATGGGGACTGATGGACAAAAATGCCCTTTGATAAATGCTCAATTTGTAGGCCAAGACAGAATTTTGTTTTTCCCAAATCATTCATTTCAAATTCACTTTTTAAATATGCAGTTGTCTTAGTAAGTTCATCAGGGGTCCCAATGATATTTAAATCATCAATATAAACCGCGATAATCGAAAATGTGGTTTTTGTCCTTTTAATAAAAACACATGGATTAATTGCATTGTTAATGTACCTCTCTTTCAAAAGATATTCACTTAGACGATTGTACCATATTCGACCGGATTGTTTTAATCCATATAAAGCTCTTTGTAGTTTTATTGAGCACATTTCCCGTGGGGGTTTTGAGATGTATACTTCAGATAATTTTAATCCTTCGAAAAGTTTAATGTAAATGTCATTATCAAGTGACCCATATAAATAGGATGTCACGACATCCATTAAATTCATTTGTAGTCCTTCTAAGTCTCATTAGAAGGTTGGGGATTTACGTGAGATTTGAATCTTCATCAATTATTAAAATATTTAAAACCTATGACCGGTGACCGGTGACATATTTAAGGCACGATTTGTCGACTGTCAATTTGATGATACAAATTTCCCCGCATTAAGGGGGAGATAAAATAAATTCTGAAAAAGATAAGACATATCTTGGAATGCTGAGTCATTGTCTCATTTTGACTCGTACAAATCAATGTGAACTAGAAGTACCAAAGAAAATCCACTTGCAAAAGGTTGCAAATACATTGCCAGATGCATTTACGAATGTTAAGACAGTGACAAATTCACATATACCAGCTGTAGTCAATGCTCCTTGCAAAATCAATCTTCCACATGAAGACATTGGAAATAAATTAGCAAGTGAATCTAAAACATGACAGTAACGTGGTAGACAAGTTGGGTCCAAGGATAAAAATTCTAGAAAAAGAAAGGTTCAAGATAACTGTATTAATGCAGCAACCACTATTCCAAAAGAAATAGATGTGTACATGAAGAATTATCTTCAAAAGATAATGAGATACCTGAAAATGATGACAATGACGAAATTTCGATCAATTATGTCATTTCAGGGAAAAGGTGGAATCGAAATGAAATCATAGTGGATAATGCATTTGCCTATGCTATGGCTCTAGATATTACACTGAAAAATGAGGATCATGAGCCAAGATCGGTTAATGAATGTTGACAAAGAAACGATTGGCCAAAATGGAAAAGTGTCATCGAGATAGAATTGAATTTACTTGAAAAATGCCAAGTCTTTGGAAAACTTCCCTAACACCCGAGAATATCAAATCGGTTGGTTATAAATGGATATTTGTGCGCAAACGAAATGAGAAAAATGAAGTCGTAAGATATAAAGCACGACTTGTAGCACAAGGCTTCTCGCAAAGACCAGACATTGATTATGAAGAGACATATTCACCGGTCAAGGATGCAATAATATTCAGATTTTTATTGAATTTATCAGTGTTAGAAGGACTCCAAATGCATTTAATGGATGTCGTGACAGCCTATTTATATGAGTCACTTGACAATGACATTTATATTAAAATTCCCGAAGGATTAAAATTACCTGAAGCATGTAGCTCAAAACCACTGAAAATGTACTCAATAAAACTACAAAGATCATTATATGGATTAAAACAATTCGGTCGAATATGGTATAATCGTATAAGTAAGTATCTTTTAAAAGAGGGATACATCAACAATGCAATTTGCCCATGTATTTTTATTAGAAGCACAAATACCGGATTTTTTATTATCGCGGTTTATGTTGATGATTTAAATATTATTGGGACCCCTGATGAACTTAGTGAGACGTGTCACTACTACAGACACGACATTATGCATCGGTTCCGTGTTTGAGCTTATGCATCGTTTTCAACATTACGCATCGGTTCGGGCTATAACCGATGCATAATATCAATCTTATGCATCGGTTCTACCAAAATCGATGCATAATGTCAAGCTTATGAACCGATGCCTAAGCTTGGCATTATGCATCAGTTTATCCTAAACCGCTTTAGCGTAAGATTTATTATTTAGAAGTAGCGATGTAGGGTTTATTCTGTGCCGAAACTCCATCCGCTCTCTCCGTCCGAGCTCGATAGCGACTTTCGATAGCTCTTCGATCAATGCTGACCAGGAAATCCCTGGGAGGATTGGCAGCAGGGCCGAGCGCAGTGCTCGGTCTAGGGCTTGTGGCTCAGTCCCGTGGAGTGACCACCGTCGTGCTTCCTAACCTCTCATACAACTACGGCGCGCTTGAGCCGGTCATCTGCGGCGAGATTATGCAGATCCATCACCCAGAAGCATCACCAGGCTTATGTGACGAATTACAACAAGGCATATTAGAGTAGCTGGAGGAGGCTATTCACAAGGGAGATGTGTCCACCACTGTCAAGCTTATGCTTTGTCAGTCTGGGCTGTTGCTTGCATATGCGGCACATTACGACTTGAAAATGTCAGAACATATCTTGTGTTGGTTTTGATACTTTCATGTGTAACATTGCTTGCTAAATTGTATTAATGTCGGCTGCACTGTTATTTGTTCAATACAACGAGTTCCTCTCTTTTCATGTGACTTGCAAGGGTTGATATTGTTTCTCCTTATTCAGGTTTTAGCAATTTTTGCTGCAGCATTGTTGGAGAAGCAGATAGTGGTTGTGTGCTCTAATTTGGTTAGTAATTGCGAGATAAAGTTAGATCAACTGCTGTTTTTTCTTATCGAATTACATTTTTGCAAATAGTGATAAAATCGAAAAACAGTTTCATTTTACACTTTGTATTTAATGTTTTCATGAATCGTGCAGGGTATTTTATCTGCTGCAGTTTTATCAATTGTGCCTCTTATCCGTCCCTACCAATGGCAGAGCTTTTTAATGCCCGTAAGATCCCAAAAACTTGTTTGTCATACAACTTCCAAACATAACTCACTTCTCATAATCGTTGCTGGTTCTAATTTTTGCTGCTGCACCAGGTGTTACCAAATGACTTGCTGGATTTTCTGGATGCCCCAGTCCCATATATTACCTAGTTATTAGCATTTACAGATGCATTTCAGGACTTCCATGTGAGTCCACCTGTATCCGTAGCATACAGCAAGTGTTCTGGCGTTGTAAATATTAATTAGGCATTCACTATAATCAACGTTCAGTTACAAGCCTTAATCGCGCAAATCAGACCACAATCAATCTAGTTACCCAAACCCAGAATACAAGAAGAAGAGTAGAGAGTTTCGGCCCCTCTAGGCAACGTCGACGATCCGTCGCGACGCAAGTCTTCTACTGGCAGCTTCAATCGCACGGTCGCAGCTCGAAATCGGAGAAACGAATCTTGGAGCTCAGTCGGAATTCTGGAGATTCGAAATTGGGATAAACCCTAATTTCGTCCCCAATTGAACTTATATGCTCCAGGTGAAACGCAGCGTTTGGCCAAGCTTCAAAACCGATTTTTCCGCTTCGTCAAAACGGCAGCGTAACACTTACTCCAAATCTTCGCGCGTCCTCAAAACGTTGTCGCTTCCACAAAACGCAATTCTTCCTTTTGTTTAAACGACGCCGTTCCCTTTGAGCTTCAAACCTCCATATTTGGCGCCTTGGCAAAACGGCGTAGTTTCGCCCTGCATCAGCCTTCTCCTAAGACCAGCTAAACCTAACCTATCTACAGCATATGATCAACACTAACAACTGATCTATGCTGCCTGGAAACAAATCCAGTGACCTTCCACAAGCAAGTTGGGGTTACAAGGCACAACAATTACCCTCCTAAGCCTAACTTGCGCGCTAAATGTAACCGAACGAGAGATTATAGTGAAGTACCATATTGGGGTGGTACATAAGGGACTGGGCAGCATTTCCCTTCATTGGCTCAGGTCATCTTCATCATCCAACATCAGAGATGTGTAGTGCATCCCTGCAAAACACAAACTTGGAAGTAGGGACTATCTTTGTCCCAAAGTCAGCCGGATTAATATCACCCAAAATCTTCTTAATAATCACAACTTTAGAATCAACCAAGTCTCTAATAAAATGAAGACGCACATCAATGTGTTTTGTTCGTTCGTGATAAACTGGATCCTTACAAAAATATATGGCACTTTGACTATCAATGTTTAGGGTGGTTACCTACTCTTTTCCAGTCATTTCTTTTAATAAGCCTTGAAGCCAAATGGCTTCCTTACATGCCTCAGTCGCTGCGATGTATTCAGCTTCTGTGGATGAAAGGGCAACGATGGATTGCTGCTGTGATTTCCAGGAAATACAGCAGCCTCCCCAAGTGAAGAAGAAACTAGTTATGGACTTTCTAGTATCCTTGTTACTAGCAAAGTCGGAATCAACATATCCAATCAATTCAGGTTCCTTTTCATAATCAGTGTAAACCAGTCCTAAGTCTTTAGTGCCAGCAATGTATTTTAAAAGATATTTCATAGCAAACCAATGTTTTTCACCAGGATTAGACATGTGTCTACTCAATACACTCACAACAAACGCAATATCTGGTCTAGTGCATAACATTGCATACATCAAAGATCCAACAGCCATGTCATATGGAATTTTACTCATTTTCTGTTTATCAGTTTCATTTACTGGACAGTCATCTTTTGACATTTCCAAATGCCCTCCTAAGGGGATTGGAGAGGGCTTAGATTCCTTCATACAAAACTTATCAAGCACTTTGGCAACATAATCAATTTGAAATAAACAGATTTTCCTATCATGCCTGTTTCTAATGATTTTAACTCCTAAGATTTTCTGAGCTTTGCCAAAGTCTTTCATGTCAAAATGTTTCTTGAGATTTCCTTTTACTTCAGATATGGCAGTTAAAGAGTGACTCATTAACAGAATGTCATCAACATATAACAGAACAAATATGTGACAGTTTAACTTCCCTCCCTTCATACACATGCAAGTATCATATTTACTTCTAGTGAACCCAAGAGAGAGCATACAAGCATCAAATTTTCTATTCCATTGCCTTGGTGATTGTTTAAGTCACCATAAAGGAAAGCATAAAGGAAACCATTTGTTCATGTATGTTGTCTCATCTAAGTCACCATAAAGGAAAGCAGTTTTCACATCCATTTGTTCTATTTCCCAGTTATAAACAGCAGCCATAGCAAGAAGTAATCTCATAGTTTTGTATTTTACAACAGGTGCAAAAATCTCATTGTAATCTATCCCTTCTTTTTGAGTAAATCCCTTAGCAACCAACCTAGCCTTAAACCTAGGTGGTTCATCCAAACTGTTCCCTTCCTTTATCCTAAAAATCCATTTACAGTCCACAGTTTTTACATTTTTAGGTTTGGGAACCAAGGTCCAAGTTTTATTCTCAAACATGGACTGAATTTCTTCATGCATAGCCTTAATCCATTCATTAGCATGCTTATCATTTAAAGCATGTTGATATGTTTCAGGGATTGAAAATTTAACAGTCTCAGCAGTAAACAATGCATAATGAATCATCCTTTCACAACCCTCAAGCAAGTTCATATCATATCTCTTAGGCTTGAACTTTATTCTAGGAGCCCTATCTCTAGCAAGCACATAATTGGACAGGTCATGTTCATCATTTTCAGCACCAGCATAATCATCAAAATTCACATGAGCACTGTTATCCAAACCACCTTCACTGGTGAGTGAGTTATTTATGCTAGAGTTTAAGGGAACTTGAGGGGTTACCTCCTCACCAGATTGGTGAGGGATACAGGTTTGTGCTGCTGCAGGGGCTGCTTGTCCACTTGTTCCAGCATCAGTTTGTCCATTATTTGAGCTCTCTCCTTGATCAGTTCCACTGTGAAGTGAGTAGCCCACATCAAATTCTTCCTCAGCAGGTGGGGCTTCATTTCCTTCTTCCACAGGGTATTGGGGAGGAGCAAAGTGTACTTCAGTTTCTTGGGAAGTACCTGCACTCTCAGTTGACTGTATTAGCTTGGTTTTAAAATGAAAATCATGCTCATTAAATGTCACAGACCTTGCAACAATTACTTTATAAGAACCAGGTTGAATTACAAGTAATTTGTAACCTTTTACACCATGAGGGTAACCAATCATAACACATTTAACTGCCCTAGGTTGTAATTTTCCCTGATCAGTTTTAGCATATGCAGTGCATCCAAAAGGTCTTAAATGATTTAGATTTGGCTTATGCCCTGTCCATATTTCTTGAGGAGTTTTAAAACCTTTCATAGATGAGGGACTCCCATTGATTAAATATGCAGCAGTTAACAAGGCATCACCCACAGAGTACTCTTTACACCTGAACTAATGAGCATGCATCTGGTTTACTCTAACAGTGTCCTATTCATCCTCTCAGCAGTCCCATTTTGTTGGGGAGTGCCTGGGATGGTTAAGTGCCTATTAATGCCATGATCCTTCAGAATTGATCAAATAAATGGTTACAGAATTCAAGCCCATTATCAGTTCTTAAACACTTAACAGTTAAACCAAATTGTTTCTCAACCAAAAGCTTCCAATGTTTAAATTTCTCTAAGGTTTCATCCTTAGTTTTTAACAAGTAAACCCAAACTTTTCTGCTAAAGTGATCAACCAAGGAGAGAAAGTAATTTCTCCCTCCAATGGTGCTCACTTGAGCAGGTCCCCATAAATCAGCATGAATGTAATCTAGAGGACCTTTAACTACCATGGCAGACTTGTTGAAACTCAATGCAGTTTTCTTACCCAATATGCAGTTTTCACAGAAGTCAATGTTCACTGGGTTACATTCAATGATGCCATGCTTAGATAGGTAAAACAAACCTTTGTTACCTATGTGCCCAAGTCTGGAAAGCCATACCTTGGTCTCATCCATGGACCCAGTAGAAGACACAGCATTTACCTCAGGTACAGCTTGAACATAGTAGAGACCACCATCCTTTAAGCCTTTCAAAACTGTCCTGCCATTTCTCATGATCTTTCTAACACCATTAAAGTTAGATATGTGACATCCAAGATCATCAAACACAGATTCTGATAATAAGTTTCTCCTTAACCCAGGAACCCATTTCACATTTTGTTTATTCTCACAACACCATCATGCATTCTTAATGGAACACTCCCTATGCCCTTAATATGCAAAACAGTCTGATCTCCCAGTCTAACCTCACCACCATTTATTAGTTTCAGATTACTGAACACAGTTTTATTTGGTGTGGCATGCATATTACATCTTGAGTCTAAGATCCAAGAATCAGATTCCTTTTCAGTTGTAACAACAAACAATTCATGGTCATAGGACTTACCAGATTCACAGATGTTAGTCTGATTTTCCTTAGGATTCTTACCTTTATTCTTATTGTTGTTGTTAGCCTCATTGTTCTTCTTCTTATGACAATCAGATGCATAATGACCCATTTTATCACAGTAAAAACATTTCACATTCAGAGTTTTACTGTCAGATTGCTTGTTTTGATGCTCAGGTTTTCTAGATTTCTTATAGGGGTTCTTATGTCTAGCATTTCCTTTTGAAAACATAGCTTCACCCTTTGGTTCAGACCTGGTGTCACCCTTGACCCTTGGTCTTTTGAAAACTTTTAGAGTATCATTTTTGTGAATTACAGCTTCTATGCACTACTACAGATCAAGGGTTATGCATCGGTTTTTTTATATTATGCAACGGTTTTTTATGATCCGATGCATAATGAAGGGTTGCATAATGTACATACATTATGCATCGGTTCATAAAAAACCGTTGCATAATGTTCAGGTCATTATGCATCGGTTTTTACTTGAACCGATGCATAATGTATGTACATTATGCATCGGTTTAGGGGAAAACCGATGCATAATGACCAAAACCGTCCAGACATTATGCAACGGTTTCTTCGAAAACCGATGCATAATGACCAAAACCGTCCAGACATTATGCAACGGTTTCTTCGAAAACCGATGCATAATGTTCAAAAAAAAATGGCAGATTCAGCTTTTCAAAAGCTCAATTCCACCTGAAATTAAACTTCAATAATGAACCTGCTGTTCCAACTTTCAAATACAATACAATTTACATGCTAAACATTGTTTCACTGAATTTGCAACATACAATATCATTCATACACATATATTTGTCTCTTTGGCACAAATACGTCACAAAACATCACATAACAAATGTTTTCTAAGTTAATGTCATAGTAGTGTAGGATGAGTGATCACATATTCACGTAGGTAGTTGGCGATTTCATCCCGAACTCCAAGAATCTTGTCGACGTCGTATGCCTCTGCTCCATTAGGAAAACAGTACTATAAAAAAAACAAGAGAACTAAGTCAACAATTAAAGAGTGAAAACGATTAAGCCTTAAAAAGCTAAATCAACGATTAACGTCTAAAAAGGTAAATCAACAATTAAAGAGTGAAAACAAGCGAACTAAATCAACAATCAACAAGTAATAAACAGTTAAATGAATACCATATATATGTATATATATCTCTAAAAATTTATAATCTTAAATATATGAATAACAAGCGAACTAAATCAACAATCAACAACTAAATTTCCGTGAAGCTTAAATATCTTATTTTATTTGTAGTGTAACACAATGAAGCAAATGAATTTATAATCTTCGATGATCTCACCCTTTTATCGACAACGACCAAGTCTTTCGGCCAAGCCACGTGATGGTTAACTGCTTCTTGAACAGTCGAGAGCTTTGGATGGGCTGTTGGCAATACTGCACCTCGACCTCGTAAAAGTGCTTTATCGACCTTCACCTTCACGGTACCTTCGGGTATCGCTCGAAAGTTAACAAACCGGCCATTTATGCTTCGACCGATAGCCACAATAAGTTTGTCACCTTCAAGTTGCCCCTCGAGGTATAATAGGCTCTTCAGGCCACCCTGTTAGTAGAAGTAATAATTTGTAACCAAACACAAAAAGTATTACATACATTTAACCAACTTAATTAATAAATTGCTTTAATTGTAAATGTACCTCTGGTATGTTACTGAATGGGTCTGAATCAATGGGACAATGAAGGCTGCAGTGGTCGGACGCATCTCTTCGAATAATATTACTTGAATTGGGCGTGCCACCCGAGGAGGTGGAGATTGGTAACCCAACCCTCCACGGAATGTGTGACCCGACTCCTCGGGTGCGTCCTTTGGGCTCCGACATCCCAATCGCCTCAGTCAGTATGTCGTGTCGTCGATTACGAGACGAGAACTGTCCTTGAGAGGAGCTCTCCACTAACTCATCCTATATAAAACAATCAATAAATACCAAAATTTAGTGTATCATATTAACTATTGAAATTGACATAAAAAATAACTTACGATCTTTGTTGCCACTCGCTGGGATGCTTCGGTGACGTACTCGTCATTTTTCTTCTTTCGTCCCCTCTTCCACAGCTCATGTCTCTCTATAGTGACAGAAGAATGCACCTCTTCAATTGCGCCCTGCGCAAATAACTCGGCTATCTTCTCAGTTGTCAATTTTTCTTCAAGTTGTCTGTAGCCTCCTCGACCAAGTATGTGTGCATACACATTCTTCTTCACAAGCTCTCTGTTAGTCTCTCTTAACTTCATAGCATCTTCAGAGAGCCTCTGCTCCTTAAATATCCTCCAAGTATCTTTGTCAAGATACTTATACTCACCCATAGGATCTTCATTTGCCTTGGCACCGTGGATGTACTCTTTTGCCAGTCTTGACTTGAAATTCTTCCGTATGCTACCAGCGACCTTCATCTCATGCTTTTTATGCGGCTCGCATCCATCAAAAATTACCTAAACAGACATATAACAAGTTATAATTAATAAAAAAAATAATCAACTTCGATGACAAATATAATTAGTGTCAATTAAAGAAAAACTTACAGTGGCATCTCTCCACAAAGTGACCTTATAATGGTCAGGAACTCTCCTCCAATCGTTATAGGTGATGGGAACTCGAGAACGAGCCACCACACCCAAGAAGCTCCTCCAAGTGTTTCCATTCTGTCCTTTGGGATTCCCCTTACTATCGAAGTTGACCGTAAGTTTGGTACCAGCCTTTGTGTGTTGCTTAATCAACTTCGCCATGTATACATGGCCTTTCTTGTGGCTCGGTGTGCGGGAAGAGACACAAAAATCATCCTCACCGCTGCTGCTGCTGCTAGCCATGCTTCTGTAAAAGAGTCACATTAAATGTCAGATTGAACACATTAAATATATGAATACATAAATGAAGACGATAATTAAACAAATAAAATAACGTGTGATAACGAAATAAGTAGCATATACAACATACGCACAAATTAAGTTTCTTTATCAATCCATATTAAATGCACAAATTAAGTATAGATTTATACGCACAAATTAAGTTTCTTTACAAATAAGTAGAGATTTATACGCACAAATTAAGTTTCTTTATCAATCCATATTAAATGCACAAATTAAGTATAGATTTATACGCACAAATTAAGTTTCTTAATAAATAAGTAGAGATTTATACGCACAAATTAAGTTTCTTTATCAATCCATATTCCTTCGCCGTGATCTTCTCGCAACTGTATTTCATCATCAACTTCCCTGTCGTCGTTGTCTACTGGAACTGTCGTACAAACGGGTAGGCAATCCTCATTCATCTCTTCAGATGTACCACTGATTAATTGTTGTTTTCCATTTATCACAACATACAGATTGTATATTTGGAACACTCTTCATACAATGGTAATTCGGAGTCATTCCTCAACGACTCCAAAATATGTGGCGTATCAACAAAGTCATTAGCGACGTTGTTAACCATCTCAATTAGATTATCCTCTTCCCAATCAACATTATCCTCCGGCAAGCTTTCTACGGGTGGAGGCTCAAAGTTTTGGCTTTCACCCTCCCCATGCAAATACCACACCGTATACTGTGGGTTAATCCCCTTTAACAAAAGGTGTTTACGTAACTTCTTCGGTTTGACCTTTTTGTAATTCCAACAACTCATACACGGGCAAAAGACACGTTCAATGTTGTTTCTAGACTCATATGCCGACGCAAACGCACAAAAATCCATAATCCCTTTCTCGTACTCATCACTCAACCTATTACCGGACACCCACTCTCGATTCATTATCAATCCACTACATGAAACGTGTAAATATTATTGTTAGAATAAGATTATATCAAATGAGATATTATTACCATTATCATATTGCATAACTCAAAAACTTATAAGAAATGAAAAAAAAAATATAGCTTAGTTATATACTACTTATTTACACCAACAAACAATCACATTTGAGTGAATTACAATCACTCCAACAATTAGTAAATTAAGAAAGAAAATCAAATTTCCAAAATGAATGGAAACATAAGTAATGAATTAGTTTAATCGTGATGTTTACCTTCGAATAAAAGCTCGCGAAGAAGAACCTTAATGGTGGGTCTGCAACAAGTACGGTCTAGAGCTATAAACAACAACAAAAAATTATTAAACAAGGAAAAATAAATTCAAACTCCATGTTAATCGGAAAATAAAAAAGATTGATAACCATCAAATACCAGGAATTGAAGAAGCAAAGAACCACCAACGGGAAGAGGGTGTAGATCGCAAATGTTAACCCTACACAAAAGAACATCAATTAAATTAATATACTTAAATTCAACTAGTTATTAACATTATGCAATAATGAAAGAGCAACAAAAACAAAATGTCTACTTAAAGCTATACACAATTAACACAATAGAATACCTTATATGAAATTATGTAGTGAGGATAAAGAAGATGCAACTTCCACCGTATAGAAGTACCCCCGCTTGAATCTATGTTTTCAAACAAAAATATTATCATATATGAATCCAATTAGTTATATACATCATTCAACGATGATAGAGCAACAACTAATGAATATACTTGATTGTGAGATCGTATTAAACTCAAAACACAATTAATGGATTACAAACCTCTAACCAAGCCGGGTAGCCAAAAAAGATGCACCGAACAAATTCAAGTTGGCGGGGAGAAGCTTTCTCTTGCAAATCGACTAACAATGACTACAAGTAGTTAACGAACACAAGTTAGAAATTAAGAACACATCGATTCAATAACATGTTACTATAAATACACCTTCATATATCCAAACAATCACATTGCCAAAACTGAATGAAATATACAATGACTGATTTTGATGGAGAAAAACTACAGATATACAACTGAAAAATAATCCTAACAATTACATACTAAAAATTAAAAACGGGAAAACCTGCTGAATCGGAGGCGAGTGGAGGAATGGCAGGTGCCGAGGCGAGTGAACCTGTGAGGACGGAGGCGATGGAAACCGAGAGCCAGTCGCAGACGTGCGACTGAATGGTGAGTAGATGTGCGACTGAATGGTGAGCAGATCTGCGATGGAGGCGACGGAGGTGTAGACGTGCGACTGGATGGATACTGATGGAGGCGACTGAGAGGCGTCGAGAAACGAATTGAAGTCGGAGGAGCGTATCGAAGTCAGAGGAGCGTATCGAAGTCGGAGGAGCGTAGGCGGACTGAAGAAATTTCGAAATAACCTAAGTCTTTTATCGCACATTATGCATCAGTTTTTTTATAAACCGATGCATAAAGGTTACAATATGCATCGGTTTAGGTAAAACCGTTGCATAATGGTAACAATTATGCAACGGTTTTACCTGAACCGATGCATATTGTAAACTTTATGCATCAATATGCATCGGTTCAGGTAAAACCGTTGCATAATTGTTACCATTATGCAACGGTTTCCTTATAAACCGATGCATAACGTAGAACCGATGCCTATTGTTATTTTTGAACCGATGCATAATGACTGTTTTGTAGTAGTGATGATTTTAGTCAATGTTAACTCATCACTACCATATTGAATCACATCCTTTATATTTTCAAATTGGGGAGAGAGTGAGTTTAACATAATGACAGCTTGGTGAGTTTCAGCAATCTTATCTTTACATCTATCAAGATCTTGAGTCATTTTTAGAAACACATCTAGGTTTTCAGGGATAGTCATAGAGGTTTCCATTTTAAATGTAAACAATTTGCACAGCAATGATATTCTACTAGGCAGAGATTTGGTCAAGTAGATACCTTCCAAGGCATCCCAAAGAGCCTTAGGTTTTTCATGGCTTACAACTTGTCTGGCAACATCATCTGCCAGTTTGATCATGATCTCAGAGTATGCAAGTTCTTGCATGTCCTTCTTCTGTTGATCAGTCATTCCAGTGGGCCATTCCTCAGACACAGCCTTGTAGCATTTTTCTTTTATCAAGATGGCCTTCATCTTGACCTTCCATACGGAGAAATCAGATGTTCCATCATAGGGCTTCTGCTTTACAGCATCAGCCATTGAAGAGATCCTCAGAGAAACAGCAAGAAAAGGATTAGTACAGGTGAGCAGATCCAATCACAGTCCAGGATGAATTCAGCAATGTGGCAACACAAAGACAAGTTAGGCTAATATTAACCAAGAACTGGTCTAGGGTCCTAATCACATGCAGAATCAATACAGCTCTAGATACCAATTGTTATGTCGTAATTCAAATAACCCCGAGGATTAACTAGCCCTAATTCAATTCTGATTAAGCAATGAACCAAAATCAAAAGCAAGACACAAGAATTTTAGCCAGGTTCGGGGGATGCCCTACTCCTGGGAGCCTCGGGGGGAACTGCTCAGCCCTTTTCACTATAATCAACGTTCAGTTACAAGCCCTAATCGCGCAAATCAGACCACAATCAATCTAGTTACCCAAACCCAGAATACAAGAAGAAGAGTAGAAGAGTAGAGAGTTTCGGCCCCCTTTAGGCAACGTCGACGATCCGTCGCGACGCAAGTCTTCTACTGGCAGCTTCAATCGCACGGTCGCAGCTCGAAATCGGAGAAACGAATCTTGGTGCTCAGTCGGAATTCTGGAGATTCGAAATTGGGATAAACCCTAATTTCGTCCCCAATTGAACTTATATGCTCCAGGTGAAACGCAGCGTTTGGCCAAGCTTCAAAATCGATTTTTCCGCTTCGTCAAAACGGCAACGTAACACTTACTCCAAATCTTCGCGCGTCCTCAAAACGTTGTCGCTTCCACAAAACGCAATTCTTCCTTTTGTTTAAACGACGTCGTTCCCTTTGAGCTTCAAACCTCCAGATTTGGCGCCTTGGCAAAACGGCGTAGTTTCGCCCTGCATCAGCCTTCTCCTAAGACCAGCTAAACCTAACCTATCTGCAGCATATGATCAACACTAACAACTGATCTATGCTGCCTGGAAACAAATCCAGTGACCTTCCCCAAGCAAGTTGGGGTTACAATGCACAACAGTCATTCTGGTCGATGCTAATAAGAACCAGGTCTTATCCAAAATACTACAATTTCTGAAATACTTAGCCTTCATCAATTTATACATCGAAGTATTCCCACATGTCAGCAGCCTCCATATTTAGCCAACAAAGCTTCATTAATTTTTTTTAAATCTCTATAGCCAAGCCCTCCTTCAATCTTATTCCTACACATCTTATTAAAACTGCACCAGTGAACTCCCTTCCCTTCCTTATTATTGCCCCACCAGAAATGACTGAAATACTAACCAACCTCTTAATCAAGCTATCCGGAATCTTATAACACATCGATCATCGCATACCTGGGGATTACCTGGATGACTGCCTTTATCAGGTACCTCCTTTCCTGCCATTATTGACAAAGTGCGTTCTTTCCAGCCCTGAACCTTATTCCAAACTCTATCTACTATAAACTTGAAAAACTCAGTTTTGTATGGCTAAAAGAAATGGGCAGTCCCAAATATTGAGAAATCTGATCAACCTGCCTCACATTCCTTGAAAAGTTTGAGTTACCTCCTCACATTCCTTTAAGTTTTCAAGAGGCTTACATATGACACTTTGAAGGACATGTCGACTTGAGTGAGAGTATTATAAACTATTTTCCATACTTTTTGATTTTTATCCTATTTTAGTTTTTCCAAGTGAGAATTATAACCAGTAAAGAGTGTACATTAAAGCGGAGTGTTGTGATATGAATGTACACATTAAGTACATCAAACTTTTGTTTTCCGAATTCTTAGGTTACCCTATTTACACCTCATTCCCATCGCCTCCATTGCTCCTATATACTAATGTGAAAATCATTTAGGCTTCCTTGTAAACTTATATATAAATGTAAAATGGATGATAAGAACACTTTTTCCTCTTATATTTCTCTCATTTTCTTCTCGCATTATAACAATTTCTTATTTGATTGACAGTTTTCGCGGACCCACCTTTTGTATTTTCATTTCAGACAGGGGATTGAAATGAAAGATAGAGTAAAGATGGTACTGTATTATAATATCTAAAAGGGAAAAGTATAAAAAAGGTCCGAACTACCACTGTTTTCTAAGTTATAGCGCGAACTATCAATTTTTCCAATTAGGGGGCAAAATCAAATATTACATTAAAGTTAACGGAGAAAGTTGACACTGTTAGTCAACTCTGTTTGACTGTAGTTAAAATGACAATAAAATACATTTTCTTTTAATTTAATTCATATATAGCTCATATTTTAATATAATATTTTTTACTATTAATTTATTATAATTTTTTTGATTGTGGGTTTACATCGCATGCAAATCTAAGTACTACACGAATACATCTTGAACATATTATATGAGCAATTTTATTATAATTTTTGAATTTCAATAAATTTCATACAACCTCTTACTATGAACGAATAATATTAAAATTTTAATTCACGTTGTCATATTTTACTATATAACACATATGAATTGAGCTAAATTATTTTTTTCTTACTTCATCCAGAAATTTGTATTTTTTTATTTATGTTTATGAACATGATCAAGACAGCAACAATTTAATTTTTATTCATACATATTATATGGTAAATTTCGACACCGCGAATAATTGTCTTAAAAATAATACTAATTCATAATATAAGATTGAAAGAAACATAAAAATTACAACAAAATTAAAATTTTAGTATTCAATTAAAAGAAGAAAAAAACGTAATTGTCATTTTAACCGAATTTCTAATTTTGCTCCCTTTATTAGAAAAACTGAAAATTCATGCCTCAGAAAATCAGTGGGCCCTTTTTTGTTGTTGTAGTTTTGCCTATCTAAAACGTGTTGCGGAACCTAATCAGTGAGACCGGAGTGAGTTGGCGTGGCGCTCACCGTCCGGTACCAATGGTCCCGGATTCGAACGTTGCGGATTTCTAATCAGTGGGCCGAATTTCTAATTGTAGTGTGCGTGTGTAGTGTAGTGTAGTTTATTATTCCGTTGGTATTCAGCTTTAAGTACTGCTTTGTAGGTAGAGTCGAAGTAGGCAAGTTATTATTCAATCAAATTTCCTTTCTCTTCTATACTTCCTTCTGTTTGTTCTTCAATTCCCCTTCAATCTCTTTTTTCTCATCACTCTTCAGACTACCTGCATCAAAACGTGCAACATTAATTTCATCGAAGTGAAATCTGAAAGCCTCGTCAGTGGTAAAAGTAAAACGAACTTCTAAATGGCCTCCGGGACAACCGCATCTGAAATTGTGGCGAAACTGAATCTGAATCCTCATCCGGAAGGTGGATTTTTCACGGAAACGTTCAGAGATACTTCGGTTATCCTCTCCAAGTCTCACCTCACCTACAACTGTAAGTTATATGATCCAATTATTCTGTTCACGTGGCTTGGTTCTGATCGATCCTTTTTTTAAAATAAAGTTTGTCTCTTTAACATTCTGGTAAATGAGAGTATTTTGGATACTAATCTACATGAATTTTTAAGTGAAGTTTGGGTCATTGGTCGCTGTTTTTGCAGTTCTACTTCTTAATGTCCTCGCGTAGCTAGTATGATGATTTTTGTCATTTCAGATTTGATTTAAAGTTTGTAACATGAGAAAATTAGTTCAAGAAATGTTCTTTGTATGATTTACCAGTACTAATATTTAATTGCCATATCTATGATGCTGTTGTTGATGCATGCCTCTCGGATGAATTCTGTAATTCATTGAGGGTAAGTCTAGAAGCTTAAAGTAATTTATGTCCGACATAGGATATTCGACCATCTTGTTGTTTTCTATTACGATCGTGCATATATTGTTAAATTGGAAGGTGGGAGGAGTTGGCTCCCCTGCGCGACCTGGAGGAGTCCATTTTGGGCGCTTAGGTAGCTGCAATTGAAATAGCTCGGATATGTTTGTTAGGCACATTTTTGTCTATGGTAGTAGTAGCAATGCACCTTGGATGCTTATTATGCTATCTATCTATATATGCCTATGGATTTGAACATCTATACAGTATCGACGAGTCTACCTGTATTCGATATATTTGAAAGTGAACAGTAGTTTGCAACGAAGTGAAGTAATAACGAATACATAAGTATCTTTCCGAAAATGACTGACCTGTTCTGAGCGAACTTATAACATTATGAAGTATTAAGGAATTTACCGGTGGAAAATGATTTGCAGCATCTGAGCGAAATGTTCAATACAAACAAGTATTCAAGTCTTAATCTCTGTAAAAATGAGCAATTTTTTCAGCAAACTTAAAAATAAACAAACATGAACAAAGATCTGTCTCTGCTGAAACCAGTACACAGAACTACAGCAATAGTCTAAGTATGAAGCAAGGCTAAGCAAGCATGACTTATTGGAGTTAAGACAAAAAGTGCTTGACACATAAGAAGGGTGTTGTTTATTGCACAAGGGAGGCATCAGGTCTGCTTATTACATAGAAGTTCAAGGACTCAAAGACCGCTTCACATAGCGGAAAGGACTGACACTAGGCGCTGGACTTAGCGAGATTGAAATGGAAAAGGGAGCTGCAGAAGGCAGGCAGTCAGCTTCATGGCTCTGAAGTGGAGTTGGTCCTTTGGTTCTTGGGGATGAATTTAGGAACCCAGACATGTTTCCCGTTGATAGTGAACTTAGTTTTTTCGCAGCCATTTAGGATAATTTCAATGATTTCAGGAGAAAAAAACGTGATTCGAGCATACAGAGGTTGCTCACCACCCTGGGTCTCCTGCATGTACACAGACTCAATAAAGTTGCTGAACCAATGGGTGATGAAGGCCCTGAGTTCAGGCTCGTGGACTCGGTAGCCCTTAGAGAAAGTCACGAACAAGGTTCTTTGTTCAGCAGGAACAAGGTGTCTGGAATTAGGAAGTGCTGCACATACATTGGCTGGATTAGAGCAGATGGACCAACTCTCATTGCAGGATTCATAATCAGCTGCCTAGAGCTTCTTAGATTGGGTTCATGAGTCATTCTCGGTGTACATATCTCCTGATGAAATGAGTTGGATCTTGCTAAAAGAGGTTGACCAATTACACCAACATTCGGCTTAGAGCGGTCACGAACATTAATTGGAATAAGTGCGTCAAGTTCCATGTTCAAAGTGATGGAATCCCCGAGTCCTCTGTTAGACGAAGTGGAGCGCCCGCGCCACATGCCAACATAGCCATGACGAGAGGCAGGAGAGCCTGGGCGAACCACCTTGATCGGATCAGGTCCAAAGTTTGCAGGATTGTAGGAAGGTGGTTTGGGAAGACCAGGTTCCAAGTTCAACGACTCCGAGAGTCCCACACTAAATGAACCTTGCTCAGAACTTGATGGATCACGCAGCAATGAGGAAGACCCGAGTCAAAACCAATACGCCCTGAACCGGAGCCGAACAACCCTGAACTGCTAAAGCGCAAATTACTGCCAACGTTAACATCGCCAAGGCTAACGTTATCATTAAATGACTCGATCAGTTGGTCAATCTGGTTGTTGGAAAGGCTCTCTTTGACAGACTCATGAATCCTCATGGCTTCCCCGTAAAGGTCCCCCAGATCCTTAAGACATATATCATTGTGAACTTTCTTCATTCCATCCATAGCAGAAGCTTGATTGTCTGGACGAAACAAAAGAGGTAGTTCTCTTTTCATCAAGAAGTGTAACAGGGGAATCGAGTTACTCAGTTCTGACGACGTGGGGAAATTATAAACTCTCATTCTTTTTTCATCGTGAACCGTCAACAGCATCAGAACAGAGTTTGTTATTCGTTATTTACCCATTCATTTTGATCATTTATCTCCGAAACGAAACCTGGTCCATCTACGACCCTTCAATCTAAAGTCGTGATAATCGAAAACCTCGGGTAGCTTCCACGATCTATATCAAATTCAATGAATAATTAATTTTATTTAGGCTGGAAACATTTTGAATGGGACTAACAGCTAGCCAACTATAATGCCCCCTTTCAATTCAACTCAAAATTCGATACATGGAATGAAAAATGTCAAACTCCAGCGTAGACACTGATGATTCTGAAACAGTGGACATCTTGGGACAGTATGGTGCTAACAATGCTTACCCCTGAAAACCCTGCAAACCTCCAGAATCCAATTATAAACAACCAAATCAAAAATCATCATTACTAAATATTATAAACAGTTTAATCATTTGCAAGCAGGATTATTACATGCACAATTCTGAAGCAATCAAAAAGACATCCGTGAAAGAAAATAAATCATTAATCGAGCCCCGTGGTTAAATCCTTATCCTTTAAAGGGGGGAAGAGTAAAGGACTCCGATAAGCAATCTATAGGTTTTAGATCCCTGAAAATTTCCCATAAATTTAAGATCAATCAGATGGACTACCTGGATCAGAGTTGAAAAACTAGGGATAACAATAGATTTTTCAAGGGCCCTCTTGATGAAGAAACAAATTTCAATTAGGATTTGATAGTCATCATCATCATTTCAAAGAACTGAAATAGAAATTCAAGCGCAAATCTGGTAGAACATCTAGACCACCAACTATGATGAAAATCAATTATGCAAACCATGTCAATTCTTTTATATAAAAATATACGATAGATTTTCATCGTTCAATCAAACACAAATTGAACATTGTAAATCTGTAATTCAGATGCAAAATGATACCTGACTATTAACCCGCTCTCTGCTTCGAAGGGGAGGTCTTCACAGCATGGAAACTAAGAAGTGCGATTTCTGAGTCAAAGGCATAGAGCTCTCAAGGCCTGAGCGGCCGGTTATATAGGTCGCTGATGGCACAAGAAAGACAACTTCAGCGTTAAAAGCAAAAGCATTAATTTTTTGTATCCGAAAAAAGCCATGTATAGATAGATGTAAAATCAATGCTTTTTTATTTTTCTTTAACATTTAAAATAAAATTTAAAGTCCGCTTTAATGGCAAACTAAAAAAATCAACCTGCCTTTCGCTATTCATTTATCTCAGCAGGCACAGTAAGTATTATTTTATTCGCTATCTAAGTAACATCTAACCCTTTGTGATGAAAATGAGGTACATTTGTCATAACACATTAAAAAATTGGGTCAAGCGCATTTCATTAGGAGAACAAAAAACAACGTCGCGAGATTTCTTCCCAAATACAGCCCGATTCTTTCTGTACCACGTCATCTAATTGGAAAAGGAAAATAAATGTCACTTGTAACTTTTAATCCTAGTAAATAAAATATAGATGACTATTTTCCTAACAATCAAAGATGAAAACACCAAAAAAGTTTCAAATAAAAACATAAATTGTTTAAAAGATAATATGAAAAGAAAAAAAGTGAGGGAAAATGTCAAGCGGGTTAAAGTTACTTAATATTGACAAATTCTTTCCATTTCCATTTTCTCGTCCATAAAAGTATCCATTTTCTCGTCCATAAAAGTACCCCAAAAATAAAGCCGAGTCCCCCCACCCCGCATATGCAAACCGAGCTTACAACTAAGAGGATAAAAAGAACAAGGGGTGTTACCGGTATGATGACGAAGATGCATTTCAGAAATTTCCATTGCTATCTGGATCTGGACAATAACCTGAAAGATAAAACTAAATGCTCCGGTGACAAGTAACAACAGTCATGGAAACTAACATAAGATTGTTTGTTGTAAATCCGATGAACAGACACATAAGCTAATTATGAAACTCGGGCATATCAAATAAGAGTTCAGTTTTAACTATGAAATATATATAAAGAGGACTATTATGGATCATTTTCTAAACCACGGGAATACAGCAAGAAAAACCATAAGTAAAAATGCATAACACTTCCAATTACTAAGAACAACTACTTGATACAGAAAGTGATATAAATCATTTACCAAAGAGTTGTTGTCCGGAGACATGATTGGAGATATGCGCCATGAAAAAGGAGCTTTCTCTCATTTATTAATATCAACAATGCCATGAAGATCGGATATGAGCGCCAACCGCCAAGGAGAGAATTCTTGTCGAGGATGTGAAACTGGAAGGCGGGCAATCTGAATTTTTTTTTTTTACTGTGGGTGCAAAGGCGGCATACAAATTGGAGGAGATACTGAGCATGAACAGAAGTCATCCGTATAGTTTCAGTTCCAATAGTAGTCGCTAGGGACAAGTTTCTTTAAAACCACGATGGTTGCTAACTGACGAGTTGACATGCTTCATATTCAGAACAAGTATGGTATTATGTTAATGGAGTATAACATTTGGTGGCTTGTCAATTTTCTTTGACAGAAGCTGAAGAAACATTATCGGCTATACTGGGTAAGTGACTTCGATTTCCATTAGTAAATTTGGATAGTCCTCTCCTAAAACATATCAGAGAGAAAAAGGAAAAAATGTGAACGGAAGTCTTAGCGAAATCTGACTGATGATTATGAATGAACAGTAGCTACTTCTTGAAACTAATTGTATCCTTACAGTGAGTATCATAACAGAAAAAATCATTGGGGAACATGACATGTCTAATGATAATGAATGTCTCAACAAGTGAGTTGGTGTAAAAGTTAAACCACTACGTTCAACAGCCCCCTCTATAGTCCCTAACAAATCTACGATCTTTACTTGAAGCTCGTAGATGGGGTAAGAAACGGGACTCGGCGAAAAATGCCAAGAAATTCTCAGAGATCTTTAGCATCACATTTTGATCAATCATGTTGAATAGCTAGGACCGTCAACAGCATAAATAATGAGAGACAGGCCTATCATTTTCTCACATTACTAACATCACAAATACATAGTATCATACAAAAATAAACTTGAAGGTGAGACGGAAAAAATTACATCAGGTAGGAGTTTCTCAAGGGCTGTTGTTAGCCATTAAGAAAATTTTCAGTTAATGGTTGACGCCTAACGGCTAACAACACCCCTTGGGAAAAGTTACAAGTGACATTTATGTTCCTTTTCCAATTCAATAACGTGGTACAGAAAGAATCGGGCTGTATTTGGGAAGAAATCTCGTGACGTTGTTTTTTGTTCTCCTAAGTCCTAATGAAATGCGCTTGACCCAATTTTTTAATGTGTTATGACAAGTGTACCTCATTTTCATCACAAAGGGTTAGATGTTACTTAGATAGCGAATAAAATAATATTTACTGTGCCCTGCTGAGATAAATGCATAGCGAAAGGCAGGTTGATTTTTTAGTTTGTCATTAAAGCGAGACTTTAAATTTTATTTTAAATGTTAAAGAAAATAAAAAAGCATTGATTTTACATTTATCTATACATGGCTTTTTTCGGATACAAAAAATTAATGTTTTTGCTCTGAACGCTGGAGTTGTATTTCTTGTGCCATCAGCGACCTATATAACTTGCCGCTCAGGCTTTGAGAGCTCTATGCTTTTCACTCAGAAATTACACTTCTTAGTTTCCATGCTGTGAAGACCTCCCCTTCGAAGCAGATAGCTGGTTAATAGTCAGGTATCCTTTTGCATCTGAATTACAGATTTACAATGTTCAATTTGTATTCGATTGAACGATGAAAATCTATCGTATTTTTTATATAAAAGAATTGACATGGTTTGCATAATTGATTTTCATCATAGTTGGTCATCTAGATGTTCTACCAGATTTGCGCTTGAATTTCTATTTCGGTTCTTTGAAATGAAGATGATGACTATCAGATCCTAATTGAAATTGGTTTCTTCATCAAGAAGGCCCTTGAAAAATCTATTGTTATCCGTAGTTTTTCAACTCTGATCCTGGTTGTCCATCTAATTGATCTTAAATTTATGGGAATTTTTTATGGATCTAAAACCTATAGATTGCTTATCGGAGTCCTTTACTCTCCCCCCCCTTTAAAGGATATGGATTTAACCATGGGGCTCGTTTAATGATTTATTTTCTTTCACTGATGTCTATTTGATTGCTCCAGAATTGTGCATGTAATAATCCTGTTTGCAAATGATTAGATTGTTTATAATATTTAGTAATGATGATTTTTGATTTGGTTGTTTGTAATTGGATTCTGCAGGTTTGCAGGGTTTTCAGGGGTAAGCAGTGTTAGCACCATACTGTCCCAAGATGTCCACTGTTTCAGAATCATCATTGCCTAAGCTGGAGTCTGACATTTTTCATTCAATGTATCGAATTGTGAGTTGAATTGAAAGGGGGCATTATAGTTGGCTAGTTGTTAGTCCCATTAAAGAATTTTGAGTTTCCCTGCACAATGTTTGCAGCCTAAATAAAATTAATTATTGAATGAATTTGATATAGATCGTGGAAGCTAGCTGAGGTTTTCGATTATCACGACTTTAGATTGAGGGTCGTAGTTGGACCAAGTTTCGTTTCGGAGATAAATGATAAAAAAGAATGGGTAAATAACGAATAACAAACTCTATTCTGATGCTGTTGACGGTTCACGATGAAAAAAGAGTGAGAGTTTATAATTTCCCCACGCCGTCAGAACTGAGTAACTCGATTCCCCTGTTACACTTCATGATGAAAAGAGAACTGCCTCTTTTGTTTCGTCCATACAATCGAGCTTCTGCTATGGATGGAATGAAGAAAATTAACAGTGATATATGTCTTAAGGATCTGGGGGACCTTTACGGGGAAGCCATAAGGATTCATGAGTCTGTCAAGAAAGCCTTTCCAACAACCAGGTTGACCAACTGATTGAGTCATTTAATGATAACTTTAGCCTTGGTGATGTTAATGTTGGCAGTAATTTGCGCTTTAGAAGTTCAGGGTTGTCCGGCTCCGGTTCAAGGCGTATCGGTTTTGGAGGAACAAAGAGAACTATATGAATTGGAAACGATATATGGAAATAGCTATGTCAGGACGAACGAAACTTGCTTTCATTCAAGGCAAGTATCCTAAGCCGACTGATCCAGTGATGGCTGCGAGGTGGCAGAGGTGTAACGACGTGTTGATGTCTTGGCTAATCTGCTCGGTATCTAAGAAAATAGTTGGTGAGATACTACATGCGAGAGATGCTATGACAACTTGGGAAACACTACAGTCCAGTTATGGCTAATTTGGCTAGAATATCTGAGATACAACGAGAACTTGGGAATTTGGTGCAAGGTGACTTATCTGTAATGGCTTTCAAGCAACAACTTGAGTCTTTGTGGCAGGAGTTGGACAGTATTAAATTTGTTAATTGTGCTAATGCGAGAGCTTGTGCCTGCTGCAAGCAACACTTGAATGATAAACTTGGAGATAGAGTTGTGAAGTTTCTGATGTGACTCAATGACTGTTATGCTTTAGTCAGAACTCATGTATTTGCTATGGATGAAATACCTAAATTTGATATGTCTTCCTCATTGTTGTGTGGTTCATCAAGTTCTGAGCTATGTTCATTTAGTGTGGGACTCTCGGAGTCGTTGAACTTGGGACCTGGTATTCCCAAACCACCTTCCTACAATCCTGTAAACTTTGGACCTGATCCGATCAAGGTGGTTCGCCCAGGCTCTCTTGCCTCTCCTCATGGCTATGTTGGCATGGGGCGCGGGCGCCTCACATTCGTCTAACAGAGGACTCGGGGATTCCACCACTTTGAACAGGGAACTTGACGCACTTATTCGAATAACTGTTCGTGTTCGCTCTAAGCTGAATGTTGGTGTAATTGGTGAACCTCTTTTAGCAAGATCCAACTCATTTCATCAGGAGATATCTACACCGAGAATGACTCATGAACCCAATCTAAACAGCTGTTTCTGAATCCTGCAATGAGAGTTGGTCCATCTACTCTAATCCAGCCAATGTATGTGCAGCGCTTCCCAATTCCAGACACCCTTGTTCCTGCTGAACAAAGAACCTTGTTCGTGACTTTCTCCAAGGGCTACCGAGTCCACGAGCCTGAACTCAGGGCCTTCATCACCCACTGGTTCGGCAACTGTATTGAGTCTGTGTACATGCAGGAGACCCAAGGTGGTGAGCAACCTCTGTATGCTCGAATCGCGTTCCTTTCTCCTGAAACCATTGAAATTATCCTGAATGGCTGCGAAAAAACTAAGTTCACTATCAACGGGAAACATGTATGGTTTCGTAAATTCATCCCCAAGAACCAAAGGACCAACTCCACTTCAGAGCCATGAAGCTGACTGCCTGCCTTCTGCAGCCCCCTTTTCCATTTCAGTCTTGCTAAGTCCAGCGTCTAGTGTCAATCATTTCCGCTATGTTAAGCGGTCTTTGAGTCCTTGAACTTCTATGTAATAAGCAGACATGATGCCTCCCTTGTGCAATAAACAATACCCTTCTTATGTGTCAAGCACTTTTTGTCTTAACTCCAGTAAGTCATGCTTGCTTAGCCTTGCTTCATACTTAGACTATTGCTATAGTTCTGCCTAGTGGTTTCAGCAGAGACAGATCATTGTTCATGTTTGTATAATTTTTAGTTTGCTGAAAAAATTGCTCATTTTACAGAGATTAAGACTTGAATACTTGTTTGTATTGAACATTTCGCTCAGATGCTGCAAATCATTTTCCACAGGTAAATTTGTTAATACTTCATAATGTGATAAGTTCGCTCAGTACATGTCAGTCATTTTCGATGTATTCGTTATTACTTCATTTCCTTGCTAACTACTGTTCACTTTCAAATATATCGAATACAGGTATACTCGTCGATACTGTATAGATGTTCAAATCCATAGGCATATATAGATAGATAGCATAATAAGCATCCAAGGTGCATTGTGATAGGACCCGGTTAGTAAAATACTAAGCCGAGACCTATGGTTGCGGAAATGTGGTGGTTTGGGTGATGAACGAAGTAGATATGGTGGAAAATGGGTTGAAATGGGCGGAAGTGTGTGGGTATAGATGGAAGTGATGGGATAGGTTGGTTGATACAAAGGGTTAATGCCCTCCAAGATCCCATATCAAGGATCAAGGTCAGTCCCAAGGCAAATGCCCGAATTACTACTAAGTTATACTAAGATAAAAGTAAAAGAAAATTGGATTGATTCTTCTTGAATGCTTAGAAAGGAAATACAAATGAGCTTATATAGGATAGGTTTGGGCGCTAGGCGTGTGCTTTAAATATTGGTTTTCCCTCCAAGAGCTAGCCTTCAAAGCCATGCATGAACCTTGCCTCATAAGTGCCAGCCGTGTGCCCAAAATAGCCAGGCGTGTGCCTATTAATGCCAGACGCATCTTCAGGCCCTGCGCGTCTCCCAGTCGCGTTTCCTAGCCGCGTAAGGGCTGTTTTGCCCATTTCGTCCGATCGGCTCATGCGTTCCTCCAGGTTAGTGATGTCGTCCACCTAATTGATCATTTCGATCACTTTGTTTGATCCAGAATGAGCCAGTTCGTCCGTCTGGTCGAGGGATCTGGTTCTAGTGCCCAACAGCTCGCTCGGGGCCTTCCCGGGGCCTAGTTGAGGTGCTCTGACCGAACTCTCCCAAATGTTTTCAGGATGCTCCAGTATCAATCCCAAGTCGTTTGCAGCCTTAGACGGGTTTCTCGGCTTCGACTGCGCAAACTTGGGGTCTTCACTTCGGGTCCTAACAGGTCCGCCCCCTTTGAGAACGACCTTGTCCTCAAGGTCGAGGTTAGGTTCACCCGCGCCATCCTCCACTGGCCTTGGGAACTCGCCAGTCTTCCTCGATAGAGCATCGGCGGCTTGATTTTCTCGTCCTGGTTTGTATTGTATCTCGAAGTCGTACCCCAACAGCTTTGTGAGCCACTTTTGGTGTTCCTCCACCACCAACCTTTGCTCTAGTAAATACTTCAAGCTCTTTTGGTCCGTGCGTACGATGAAATGCCTACCTAGGAGTTAGGGTCTCCATTTGTTGACCGCGGACACTATCGCCTTCAGTTCCCGCTCATAGACCGACTTAAGGCGAGCCCTCTGTGATAACACTTGGCTGTAGTAGGCGATGGGCCGTTTATTTTTCTTTAGGACGGCACCCAGTCCGTAACCTGAGGCGTCCGTTTCCACAACGAAAGGCTGGCTGAAGTTCGGTAATGCCAAGACCGGAACTCGCGTCATGGCGTTCTTCAGTGAGTGGAAAATCTTAGGCGGGTTTCTCGGCAGCGACTGCGCAAACTTGGGGTCTTCACTTCAGGTCCTAACACGTTTCTACTACTACCATAGACAAAAATGTGCCTAACAAACATATCCGAGCTATTTCAATTGCAGCTACCTAAGCGCCCAAAATGGACTCCTCTAGGGCGCGCAGGGGAGCCAACTCCTCCCTCTCAATTAAATATGAATTTATTTTTAGTGTTTTGTTGAGGACAGACTGGCAAAGATGGAGATTGGAAAGATATAAAAAAAAAAGGACCCCACTAGAGTGTTACGACCTAATTTTTCGGACTCAAGAAATGAGGTTTTATTAGGCCATGACATGGTTAAAGGGACTAAGTGTAGTGACCCAACACTTAGTCCAAGTGATCCTAATGGGGAGGGCTTGGAACTTAGCCCAAAGGTGTCCAAAGGAGCAAGTCCAACACTTAGCCCAAATATTCCTAAGGAGAAGACTCGATCAAGCCAAGAAGAAGAACCCAAAGATGGAGACTTAAAGCCCAACATCTAGAATCTTCTTGAAGGGTAGGGAAGCTTATGGAAGCTTGTAGAACCTTAGGAACATTCTTGAACATGTAATTAATAGGGGTAGGGCGCCTGTTCTTTAGGGATTGGTTCAATCCGACCCAATCTCACCCAACACAATCCAATCTCACCCAATCTCACCCAACACACCCCAATCTCACCCAACACAACCTAATCTAATCTAATCTCCACTCACCTAATCTACTCTCCACTCACATATATCTAACATTTTTATAATATTATTTATAAACTAAGACCCACTCACTGAAACTACCCTCCTCTCACATAATCTAAATATCTAACATTTTTATAATATTATTTTTAATGTAGGACCCACTCACTTAATCTACTCTCCACTCACCTAATCTAATACAATCTAATCTAACATCACCCAATACAACCCAATCTCACCCAACACACACTACAAATTTTGGGTATTTTGAACGATAACAATTGTTCGATAACCAGCGCTCTCGTTCAAAACAAACGATAACATTACGATGATATTTACGATAACATTAAAAAAAACTATTTTCTACGATAGCAAAACGAGTGTTGTGCGATAACCGATGTGTGCGATAACAGTCGTGTTAACGCAGAGCTATTGTACAGTTAAATAAATTTAAATAAGAACTAAACTTTATTCTTTCATCTTCTATCTCATCTCATCAGAATACCCTAAAATCGCCAACCTCCCAGGTCAGTATTTTGAACAACCGACACAGCATCACCGACAGCACCCGCCGCTCGCACCCCCATACAAAGCTCCATCCGCCGACGCCACACGAAGCTTCATCCGGCCCAAGAAGAGTCAATAGGCGACGCACGAAGCTCCATCCGCCGCTTGCCAGCCGGACCGCCCTGACGCTGCCTCCGTCCGTCGTTTGGTCGACCAAAACCAGGCCAACTTCCATTTCTAACCCGGTAAAGTTCCGTTGTCTAATTTATTTTGAATGCGATGCGCCGATGCCTAGTGCTGCCAGGTCCTCCAGGTAAATCTAGACGATTCGATTTTGAGTAACTAGAGGTTTAGGGTTATTGAAATGTGGATTCAAATTTCGGATTCATATGAGTTGAGGTTGGATATTGATGTTCAATGATTGAATCTGAATTGGATATTAATGTTGATTTTGAGGTTGAAAATTGATGTTGAGGTTGAAAATTGATGTTGAGGTTGCGTCTAAAATGTTTAGCTTACGGTTTTAAGGTTATAAACTGTGATGAATTTAGCATGTCTCTCGTTCATATGGTTGCATAAGTTAGCTTGGTCTGCGAATTCAGTGTTGTTTGGGGGATCAGTACTTACACAAGGTTCCTTCCTTCCTAGTGTGTGTATATGGTCTTTGGTTTACCATTTAACTCTGAATTTTTGAGTGCTAATGTTCTTTGAAAATAACTGGTGAAAATAACTGGTGGACATGATCTTAAGTGCTTTTGATTGTGCGCGGAACACCATTCCTTTGACAATTGCCCTTAGATCTCCTGTGTTGATTTAAGCTTTTATATGACAGGAAGGGAAACAAAAGCCCAAATGATACAAGGATCCTACAGATAGTTTGTTTATGATCTTAACTGGTCTGTTTTGATTGTTTTTAACATCCTGAAAGAGCAGCCATTGGAAATTATGTGATACAGTATGCGCTGGCCCTGGTATTTTTGTGGTTTCGTTTTAGAATCAAGTCCTTTCAATAGTTGGTTTCTATTGTCAGTAGCTAAACTGCTAGAGTAGTGATGTGATATTATTTATTTTAACTGGTAGCAAAACATAAACAAGTCTTTCTCATAAGTTTGATAATGTATTATGTGCAGTTAATGCCAACCTTTTGATTATATTTTCAGGTTTTAAAAGAGAGTTTTAAGATCTACTGTTCAATCAATGATGGCATTATAAACCTTATTGACAGGGTAAGTTGCTAACTTGCAGCTTGGCCTTTTCTCTCAGTTTTCTTGTTGTGTATTTGTCACTCCCTTTTTTGCTGCAGTTCTTTCATATGCCTAGGCATGAAGCTATTCAAGCCCTCGACATTTATAAAAGGGCTGGCCAGCAGGTTCACTCATTCTGCTCCAAGTTTTCAACATGGTTGACCTTCATTTATCATATTACTGATGAAGTGAAATTGGTAACTTTGTGATCATATCTCAGGCAAGCAGCTTCTCTGATTTCTATGAAGTATATAAAGTATTAGAACTTGCCAGGAATTTTCAGTTTCCAGGTCTGCGTGAGGTAATGATAAATAGAAAGTGATTTCACATATATTTATTTGTGCATTTTTGCTTCACTGATTTCGGATTTATTTGTGCATTTTTGCTTCACTGATTTCGGATTTGTTTGTGCATTTTTGCGCAAAGGCAGACTTACGGCCGCCGTGTTCATTAGATTCTCGACTGCTCAGGTGAGGTCCAAAAGGTGCAGATGTTCATCACGATGAACTGGTGAGTGTTTATGTTGGACGAATTAATTATAATTAATAAAGTGAGTAATGTTCTAAGTAATGACTAATACATGTCTGGGCAGGACTGTGTACTGCCAATACATGTGGGACAGGCTCAAATGGAACGTATCTGTGCGAGGCTCGTGCAGAGAAAGAAAACTGTAAGTGTAGGACACGTATTAAATTTGAAGTTATTTGTGTTAATATGATGACTGTTGTCAATGTTAAACCATCTGCATTCTATTACTTGCTGCGCGTCTAGTCCATTTTTTGTGACAGAATTTATGTTTTGATTTGTTTGGTGAATTGGCGATCGTAAAGGGAACCAGTTTCTCCTATAATCTCAATCGTGGGTTTGGTCATTTGATTCTGAAAATATTCATTCGTACCCTTGACATCGATTGTTACCTATTTTGTACATTTATGGATGTTCCGTTCTATGCAAGTAAACAGTACCCGTTATTATTGTTTTTTTCCAACTGATGAATGGCAGATACTTTGAATTGATGGATGCTTTGTGTTTCATGTCAGCGCGAACTGAAGGAAGCACACGACACTCTTAGTGAGGAATATGATGGTCGCGTACCTCAGCCTGTGGATTTGGAAGTCGGATCACAAATAATAGGGCTGAACAATAGAACAAAGCTTCCGAAACATGCTGGGTCTGCTGCCAGTTTAGTAGAGGGTTTGAAGTTCCACAGGCTTAGTTCCCAACACGCTGCTTCCGCCGATCCCACTACAAGCCTGCAGGTTGATGTTTTGGTTTAACAAATGACTCAGCAACAGCAGCAGATGTTGCAGTTCCAACAGCAACAGCAGCAGGCTATTTCTGACTTGACGTAGGCCCTGTTTAGGGACACCAGTTCTCAGCTCCGGCATCGCGAAGATGATATGCAATCCAGTGATTCGTGTTGTTGTTCGGCTTACTTCGGAAAACTAATAACCTTTTTTTGTGTACTCAAACGTTTTGGAGTGCCGTATGATGGATCAGATGGACCAGTGTGCAAAAAAACCTGAAACTGTAATATGTAGAAGCATGTATTGTGAAATGCAGGGAAATTTGTTTTGGTATAAAAATGCAGTGAAATTTATAATTGACAATAATTAGTATATTATTGTAAAAAAGAAAAAAAAGCACTAATTAATATATTATTATATTATACCATTTTTGTTGAACACTCAGTAGTGGCCTCGTAACTTTCACGCACGTGATTAACGTGCCGTTATCGTACCGTCATGCGATAACGCCGCTTGAACTTTACGACAACCAAAACCCTGTTATAGTATAATTATCGTAATGTTCACGAACGGCTTTAACGTGTCGTTATCGCACACTCTTTACGTTAATGAAAAATGCGACAATCAGGCATGTTAACGTAAGGGTATCGTTGTGGCCAACTATGCGATAACGTTACTTTGATTTTCTGTTCTCGTCTGTTTGCTCCAAAATTTGTAGTGACACCCCAATCTCATCCAACACACCCCAATCTCACCCAACACAATCTAATCTAATCTAATCTCCCAACACCCCAAATCCAACACCAATAGAACATGTAAGTGTATATAAAAGGGGAGGAGTCATTTGCTCGAAACCATCTTTTGCAATAAAAATCATTTCCTCTCTAAAGTGTTCTCTCTCTACTCTTTGAGTTCTCTTGAGTTCTCAAGTCTTGTTGGTCTAGCCGCGTCGAGGAATTTCGGGGAAAAAGGCTTACTTAGCTAAGCGACTTTGGACGAAAGTCTAGCTAAGGTCGCACGACTTAGGGTTCAAAACTTAAGTCCGTGACAAGTGGTATCAGAGCAAGGTTCGACGCTTGACGAGATGGCATCCAATAACGAGACCCATTGAAGGATTGTCGAGAAGGAGATCAAGAAGTCACAAAAGGACAAGTCCGTTAGCGAAACGGAAGTCCGGTTTACAAAGTTGGAAAAGGGGGTGGCTGATTTGTTTAACCGCATTGGGGCATGCGAGGAGAACATGGAGACTTTGGAAGCTAGAGAAAACCACATCGACGAGAGAGTCGATGTCGTGGAACTCAAGGTGGATGCTCACCAAAGTGAGGTAAGTTCCTCGGAGGAGGATTTACAAGCTAAACTTTTCCAACAAGTCAGCACCATCCTTCAATCATGGCGGGACTAGGAGGAGCACCAAGCTCGGGTGGTGGCTTTGGAAACCCAGATGGAGGAGTTGAAGGCCTCATTGGAGAAGGCTAACTTCGAGGTGGCAAGGTTGCGACAAGTCCGGAGAGGAGGAGATGTGATCCCTTTCGTGCGGGAGACTCCAAGGGTCGACGTGCCAAGACCCAAAGAGTTTAAGGGATCCCGAAAGGCAAAGGATATCGACGATTTCCTTTGGCACATTGAGCGCTATTTTGAGGCCATCCAATTGGATGACGCCGCAAAGGTATGCACCGCATCCCTTTACTTAGTTGATCTTGAGGCAACTTGGTGGCGTAGGAAACATAATGAGATCCAACGAGGGTTGTGCACGATCAACACGTGGGAAGCATTTGTGGCGGAACTAAAGAGACAATTCTATCCCGCAAATGCAACTCACGAGGCCCACAAGAAGCATAAGGATTTGAAGCACGAGACGACGTTAAGGGAGTATGTGAAAGAGTTTACCGCATTAATGCTTCAACTCCCCGATGTGAGCGAGGTCGAGTTATTTTTCAACATCATGGACGGGTAAAGCCGTGAGCGAGATTGGAGTTGGAAAGAAGGGACGTGACGACATCCGCTACCGCAATGACCATTGCAGAATTCTTGCCCGAGTATAACGAGGAAGAAAGGGAGTTCTCTCCAAACTACAAGGCAAAGGAGAGCAGCTATGACAATGGTGGGGGAGCGCATGAGCCAAAGACCGGGAGAGAGAAGTCATTCCAAAGGAGAGCACCTCAAGACAAGGATCGAAGGCCGAGAAGTGATTGCTTCCTTTGTGGAGGACCACACTGGTCGACGGATTGTCCGAAGAAGAATGCCCTTCATGCCATGCTTGGGGAGAAGCAGGAAGAAGAGGAGCCAGCGAGGATGGGAAGCATCCAGCTTCTCGGGGCATTAAAAGCAAAGTCCACAACACATAAGGTTGGTGGTAGAGCGCTTATGTACGTGGATGGTGTAGTCAATGGGAGACTACACCCATTGTGGTGGATACGGGAGCCACTCATAACTTCATCCAACCAAGTGAGGCGACGAGATTGGGACTCAAAGCCAAAGAGACGAAGGGTTGGTTGAAGACGGTAAATTCCAAGGAAACGGCGTTAGACAAGGTAGCTAAGGAGGTGGAAGTTCGACTCGGAACTTGGCAAGGTAAGGTGAACTTCTCAATTGCGCCGATGGATGACTTTAAGTGTGTGATGGGCATGGAGTTCCTTTACAACTGCGACGCCCAAATTTGGCCAAAGAGGAACATGCTACTAATCACGGAGGGAGGACCACACATGGTGCCCACTATGACCAAGGCCAAATTTGACTCGATGTATCTATCGGCGATGCAACTACGGCATAGCAGGAGGGAAGATATTAATTCGGGCGCGCCAAAGGATATGGGATCCGTCGAGTCAACTAAGAAGCTATCTATGGAGAGGAAAAAGGATCACAATAATGGGAAAGCTGCAAGTAAACCGCCGACACCTCAAACCCAAGAAACAAGAAGTACAAAGGGGAGCATTTCAAGTTTCACGGAGGCGAAGTCTAAGAGTGGAGGATCCGAGGAAGCACGTATCAAGACTTCGAGGAGACATCGACGAGGACGTCGACGGAATAGGTGGGGGAGGATGTCACGGCCTAATTTTTCGGACCCAAGAAATGAGGTTTTATTAGGCCATGACATGGCTAAAGGAACTAAGTGTAGTGACCCAACACTTAGTCCAAGTGATCCAAATGGGGAGGGCTTGGAACTTAGCCCAAAGGTGTCCAAAGGAGTAACTCCAACACTTAGCCCAAATATTCTTAAGGAGAAGGCCCGATCAAGCCAAGAAGAAGAACTCAAAGATGGAGACCTAAAGCCCAACATCTAGAATCTTCTTGAAGGGTAGGGAAGCTTAGAGAAGCTTAGGGAAGCTTATAGAAGCTTGTAGAACCTTAAGAACATTCTTGAACATGTAATTAATAGGGGTAGGGCTAAGTGTATATAAAGGGGAGTCATTTGCTCGAAACCATCCTTTGCAATAAAAATCATTTCCTCTCTAAAGTGTTCTCTCTCTATTCTTTTAGTTCTCTTGAGTTCTCAAGTCTTGTTGGTCTAGCCGCGTCGAAGAATTTCGGGGGAAAACGCTTACTTAGCTAAGCGACTTTAGGCGAAAGTCTAGCTAAGGCCGCACGACTTAGGATTCAAAACTTAAGTCCGTGACAAGAGGGTCAAGCCAGCGAAGTATATTCTCTAGCAAACAAGCCTGATGACAGCTTGTGACTGACTTGTTCTGTTTTTTGTTCTCTCCTAATCATCAGATGACTATGCTTTTATGTCATCCATTAATCCCTATTTTCCACTTGGATCAATCTCATCTGTCCAATCTTCCATATCTTATATCTCAACCGTCCACACCTCTATTTATAGCTACTTTTGGATTTGGATGAAACATTTTACTAAAATGACAGCTATACTTTTATATTTCAATTCACCAAAATAAAGAATAAAAATTAAATCGAAATGTCTACCTTGGCATCAGCCTTATAAAAAATTTTAATTTTTTTTTCTGAAGAATTATATTTTATGTTTGGTCGTAAATGTGAAGATGTTTTTTTAGAGGATGTTTGGTGGGTTTGATAGTTGTGTCGACCGAGGATAGATTACTTATTTATAAAGAAATAGATTGGGGGCGCGCTGACGGACTGGTTGTGTATGACAATTAATGATATGTCGACGTGAGGGGCACATCGTCGTCATACATGAATTAAAGGTGACAGGTACATTTAAGATAAGGTGGCTATGACCCAAACATGATTTTTGAATTAGGCCAAACAGATCTATCATGCAAAACCAAAACTTGAATTGTATAAGGACGAAGTGAGTTGTCAAGGTGGTTAAGTCGCTCCCCCGGTATTTGACAAGTCCGGGCTCAAATCCCTATCAAGGCTTAAAAATGAGCAGATACTAACTTCTAGAGCTTGAGCTCATAAGTCAAAAAAAATAATACTTGAATTGTATAGATTTTGGGATCGAGACGCAATGAGATTGCGATAAGAATAATTTGGGATTAGAATTTGTTGAAATGGGATTGAGATACAAACATAGGCAGATTAAGGGTAAATAGAGAGGTGACAGAATATGTGATAGGAGGAAATTTTACTTAATTCTTTTCTTCTCCTTCAATTCAAGTATATGACTCTTACTTATACTAATATATCCATAACTACTAAACTACTCATACATGCACTACTAATTCAACCACAAGTAATTACTTCCACAACCCTCTACTTGTTAATCGACTAAATCCTTTAACAATGGATATGTTGGCGCATCATTCCTTTCCCCTTCAAATTGACCTTGTCCTCAACGTCAATTATATCTGATGGACATGGCAATGAAAACTTGAAAATCTTGTTAATGTTGCGCACCAAAAAACAAAGTACATAAATATGAACCTCTTCATCGTGGGTGTTGACATAAACTTCTTTTTCTACTTGGACCGTCTGCACTTGATTCCATAATCACTCATTTAACTTCATTGTATGCACGGTGGTGCACAAATGACATTTTTCTAGGAAACAAATTGTTTGTTGTTGGGCCTCCCATATGAAACTCTAAAAAAATGTTAAATACATGTATTAGAAGGGATATCAGTGCAGGTGAGCCGACTCCACTTGTTGCTTTTCTTCTCTTCTGATTTTTTTCTAATATGTTCTGAATACATCCATGGATTTGCTTTATTTGACTTCCAAAGCCTTCTGGAAAAGATTTCAAGGCGGCACGAGTTTCTCTATGCATACTTGTGTGATTGGCAGCCATGGCTAAGTTTTGATTCTTCATTTCGATAAACAAACTCTTGATTTCTTCACAAGTACCATTGATGGAATTGAATTTCTTGGCCAGGGTTTTAATTTGCCTCGATTGAGGATATAAAGACATTTATCAACTCTCAATGAAAGCACCAAATAATGCAAACCAAAAGTTGAATTGAATAGATTTTGGGTCGTGACGAAATGAGATAAGGATAAGAAGAATTTGGCATTAGAATTTGTTGAAATGGGGCTGAGATAGAAACATATGCAGATTATGGAGAGATAGAGAGGTGACGGAATATGTGATAGGAGGGAATTGTACTTCATTCTGTTGTTCTCCTCCAATTCAAGTACATGACTCTTACTTATACACATACTAATCTATCCATAACTACTACTAAACTACCCATACATGCACTACCAATCCAACCACAAGTAACTACTTCCACTACACTCTAGTTGTTAACCGACTCAACCCTCCAACAATGGATATGCTGGCGCATCATTCCTTTCCCCTTCAAATCGACCTTGTCCTCAACATCAGTTATATCCGGTGGACGTGGTAATGAAAACTTGAGAATCTTGTTAATGTTGCGCACCAAAAAACAAAGTAGATAAATATGAACCTCTTCATTGTGGGTGTTGACATACTTCTTTTTTACTTGGACCGTCTGCACTTGATGCCATAATCACTCCTTTAACATCATTGTATGCATGGTGAAGCACAAATGACATTTTTCTAGGAAACAAATTATTTGTTATTAGGCCTCCCATATGAAACTCTGAAGATTGCTAAATACATGCATTAAAGGGGATAGCAGTGCAGCTAAAGCCGATTCCACTTGCTACTTTTCTTCCCTTCTGCTTTGTTCCAATATGTTCTGAATAGATCCATGAATGTGCTTTAATTGACTTCCAAAGTCTTCTGAAAAAGGCTTAATGGCGGCACGAGTTTCTCTAAGCATACTTATGAGATTGGCAGCCATGGCTAAGTTTTGATCCTTCATTTCGATAAATAAACTCTTGATTTCTTCACAGATTGATGGAATCAAATTTCTCTGCTAGGGTTTTGGTTTGCATCGGTTGAGGATATAACGGCATTTGTTAACTCTCAGTGAAGGCACAGAATGATGCAAATCAAAAGTTGAATTGAATAGATTTTGGGATCGAGACGAAATGAGATTGGGATAAGAAGAATTTGGGATTATAATTTGAATGAGGCTGAGATAGAAACGTAGGCAAATTAGGGAGAGATAGAGAGGTGACAGAACAGGTGATAGTAGGAATTTTAATTCATTCTTTTCTTCTCCTTCAATTCAAGTACATGACTCTTACTTATACTCATACTAAGATCTATAACTACTACTAAACTACCCATACATGCAACACTATTCAACCACAAGTAACTACTTCCACTACCCTCAACTTGTTAACCAACTAAATCCTCTAACAACGAATGTGTTGGCGCATCAATCCTTTCCCCTTCAAATCGTGTCCTCAAGCTCATTTATATCCGGTGGACGTGGCAATGAAAACTTGAGAATCTTGTTAATGTTGCGCACCAAAAAAATAAAGTACACAAATATGAACCTCTTGATTGTAGGTGTTGACATAAACTTCTTTTTGCTTGGACCGTCTGCACTTGATTCCATAATCACTCCTTTAACTTCATTGTATGCATGGTGATGCACAAATGTCATTTTTCTAGGAAACAAATTGTTTGTTATTGGGCCTCCCATATGAAACACTGAAGAATTGATAAATACATGCATTGGAGGGGATAGCAGTGCAGGTGGAGCCGACTCCACTTGCTGCTTTTCTTCTCTTCTGATTTGTTCCATTGTGTTCTTAATAGATCCATTGATTTGCTTTAATTGACTTCCAAAGTCTTCTAAAAAAGACTTCATGCGGCATGAGTTTCTCTAAGCATACTTGTGAGATTGGCAGCCAAGGCTATTGATCCTTCATTTTGATAAACAAACTCTTGATTTGTTCACAGATACCATTAATGAAATCCAATTTCTCGACTAAGGTTTCGGTTTGCATCGGTTGAGTGTATAACGACATTTATCAACTCTTAGTGAAAGCACCAAATGATGCAAACCAAAAGTTGAAGAATAGATTTTGGGATTGAGACACAATGAGATTGGGATAAGAAGAATTTGGGATTAGAATTTGTTCAAATGGGAATGAGATAGAAATATAGGCAAATTAGGGAGAGATAGAGATGTGAAAGAATATGTGATATAGGAGGGAATTTTACTTCATTCTTTTCTACTCCTTCATTTCAAGTACATGACTCTTACTTATATTCATACAAATCTATCCATAACTACTACTAAACTGCTTATACATGCATTACTAATTCAACTACAAGTAACTACTTCCACTACCCTCTACTTGTTAACCGACTAAAACCTCTAACAATGGATGTGCTGGTGCATCAATCTATGAGAAAGATTTGGATTTGGAAATTAGTAAAATGGAAATTTGAATCAATTTTTTCGATTTCCAAGTAAGTTCAATTCAGATGCGGATCTAGGGGGTCTCCTACGACTTCATCGTCCCATTCTCCAAATCTAAGTTATTTTTCGTATTAATAGAATTCTTGAATTTTTTTTTTGGCACATGTAGAAATTAACCCTTCAGTCTAGGAGTATTCAAATTGCCCGTTAGGCTTTAAAAGTTCAATGGTGGCCCGAGATCCGATCGAAGTCTGAATAAGCCCAGTCCTATGGGCTTAGGATCACAATAGTGTTTTGCATTTCAAGCTCGGTCCGAGAAAAGCTCTTCGCCCCTAAATGTGGCCCATATTAGCTTGTGTTGGCCTGAAACCGACTACATCATATAATGCTCACCTTTGTTAATTATATTCATAGTGATGCTATATGAATTTTTTAAATTGAAGTTTAAAATCATAAAATAGTAAACTAGTAAATGACTTATATTATACAAGAAACAAGATATACCTATTTAAATAAAGGTTGAGGTAGCTAATAAGGTGGTGGTTGATAGAACACTTGCCTTGCAATACCAAGGTCAAGGGTTCGACCCCACCGTGTCATTTTCCTTTCCACAATTTTGTAGAAGGGTGTTTTTCGCCCCGCCTATGCGTGGACGCGTTGTTCTTCCCTCATGAAGGTATTCTTCGTCCCGCCTCGGCGTGGACATGTTGTTCCACCTTCTCGGAGGTGTTGTCCGTCCCTTGTGGACCTGATATCCCCTGCGGTGCAGGTGATGCTTGCTTCGCTAGTGTTTATGGATGCGTGGAGGTTGGAAGTGCGTGTTAGTGGGTTTTTCAGATAAAGAGGTGGGCTTCAGTGAACAATTTGAGTATAAATCCGGGTGGATGTCTTACGTGGCCCGTGCTCCAAGTGATTCACATGTACCCGAGTTAAAAGTACTCATATAATATGTTCAAGGTGTATTCGTGTTGTACTTGAATTATATGAGTTGTAAACCCACAATCAAAAAATAAATAAAGGTTGAGGTGCTGGTCAAACACACCTCAGGTTCTAGGGATGCAAAACCGGTCCGACCCGGACCAGAATTTTACGATTCGGGTCGGACCGGTGGACCGGAAATTTTCAAAAATATGGACCTTGGATCGGACCGGACGGTAAAATTTTGGTCCTGTCCGATCCAGGTTTACGATCCGGTCCAAATTTGTGCATCCATATTAGGTTCCAGGTTCAATTCCTAGTGACTACACCAACTCTTTAAAAAAATTAATCAATTAAAAATATATTCATTAAAGGGTATAATCATCATTAATTAAATGTGATTTTATTAGAATTAAAATCATGATTCAAAACATTAGGAAGTCAGAATTGGTGCGTGAAGGATAAGTTGGTTGAGCACTTGCAATATGTAAGGTCTTGTGTTCAAACCCCACCGTGACACTTTTCATTTCCACAATTTTGTGGAATTTTTCTAGTCCCACCTATGGTGCGGACTCCTCCTACATCCTTTGTGGATATTTTCCTCTTCCTCGTCCCGTGTGGACGTTTGTAGGTACTTCCCTCTCGCGGAGGCATGCTTAAGCAGTGCTAAGGTCCTTCCATAGAGGTGTTTATCGATTCTTGGGTTTCAAAAGTTAGAGGAGACAATATGGCATGCGCTTCATCTAGTGATTCAAGTTCAAATCCGGGTGGTGCGCTTTACGTGGCTGTGCTCAAATACGCTAGAAATATACATGTGCCCGAGAAATATCGTGTATGCGATATATTCCTTGATATGTCCAATATGAGATGTAAACCCACTATCAAAAAAAATCAGAATTGGTAATTAAATTCTTTTTGCCTTTATTTTTATTGATTAAATCAAAGAATTGGTAATTAAATTCTTTTTGCCTTTATTTTTATTTATTAAATCAAAATTAATTTTTATCCCATGATATTTGTAATCAACAAATTATTCTTTAAACAAATTATTTAACCAACTTGTTTTAACATTTATTTTCTATTAGATAAAACAGAAACTAATAATTATACACACAAATAATATATAAAAATCACGAACGGTGTATTGTTAATTGTACGAATCATAATTATTCATGGAATCAATACATCAAACTTGCGAACTATAAATACTAAACCACGAACTATATAATATTCATGGTACAAATTCAAATGGTTTGTGAGATTAGTATAATTCAAATGGTTTGTGAGATTAGTATAATTCAAATGGTGTGTGAGGTTAGTATATCAAAGTCATCAATTATAAATTTTGACTCTCATATTCATCAAAAAAAATTATTGGTTGTTAATTTAATAACGTAATATTAAATCATAATTAAAAAATAAGAAAATGTTTTTTATATTAATTAAATATGAGTGCGGTTCAGGTACAAACCACATTTATAAATGAAAACTAAAAACTGCATTTGCAGTTGACACATGTCCCATTTATTCGAAATCTCGGACAAATCACGGAGGGGTATTATAGTCATTATACATAAGCACTTTATTATTGTATTTAGTTTTATTTTCAATTTAGTCACTGATTTGGAAACTCCGTTAAGTATTCCATTCAATCTGATTTTAGGATCAAACTTAAAGAAATAATACTCAGACTTAAATAGATAATGATCAGACTTAAAGAGGCAATGATCAGACAAAAAGAAATAATGCTCAGACTTAAAATAGATAATGATCAGACTTAAACTTCAATTGACAATGATCAGACTTAAAAAGATAATGATCAGACTTAAAGAAATAATGCTCAGACTTAAAATAGATAATGATCAGACTTAAATAGACAATGATCAGACTTAAACTTCAATTGATATTGATCAGACTTAAAGAAATAATGCTCAGACTTAAAACTAAATAATGATCAGACTTAAAGAGACAATGATCAGACTTAAAGAAATAATGCTCAGACTTAAAATAGATAATGATCAGACTTAAAGAGATAATGATCAGACTTAAACTTCAATTGATAATGATCAGACTTAAAAGACAATGATCGGACTTAAAGAAATAATGCTCAGACTTAAAAACGTTAATGTTCAGACATAAAGAGACAATGATCAGACTTAAACTTCAATTGATAATGATCAGACTTAAAAGACAATGATCACACTTAAAGAAATAATGATTAGACTTAGGGTCTGTTATGTGGAGCTTAAATTTCATGTTTTTAAGTTAAATAAAGTTCAATTAAGTTCAGTACAGTTAAATTAAATTAAATAAAGTTCAGTACAGTTAAATTAAGTTAAATTCAATTTTTCAATTTTGTAGTTCAACATGATTAAAACTTAAATTAAACACCTTTATTACAAAAAAAATTATTTGTTTAAGTTCAGTAAAGTTAAATAAAGTTAAGTAAAGTTAAATAAAGTAAAAATTATGTTCAGTAAAGTTAAATAAAATTAAATAAAGTTAAATTAAATTTTTTTCAGCTCTATCAAACAGCACCTTAAACTTCAATTGATAATGATCAGACTTAAAGAGGCAATGATCACACTTAAAGAAATAATGCTCAGACTTAAAGAAATAATGCTCAGACTTAAAATAGATAATGATCAGACTTAAAGAGACAATGATCAGACTTAAACTTCAATTGATAATGATCAGACTTAAAAGACAATGATCAGACTTAAAGAAATAATGCTCAAACTTAAAAATAGATAATGATCGGACTTAAAGAGACAATGATCAGACTTAAAAAAATAATGCTCAGACTTAAAATAGATAATGACCAGACTTAAAGAGACAATGATCAGAATTTAACTTCAATTGATAATGATCACACATAAAAGACAATGATCAGACTTAAAGACAATGATCCTGGCGATCCGGTTTTGTTAAAAAGTAAAAACACTGAAAACCGGATCCCTAATGATCAGACTTAAAAGACAATGATCAGACTTAAAGAAATAATGCTCAAACTTAAAAATAGATAATGATCGAACTTAAAGAGACAATGATCAGACTTTAAAAAATAATGCTCGGACTTAAAATAGATAATGATCAGACTTAAAGAGACAATGATCAGACTTAAACTTCAATTGATAATGATCACACTTAAAAGACAATGATCCTGGCGATCCGGTTTTGTTAAAAAGTAAAAACACTAAAAACCGGATCCCCAATGATCCTGGCGATCCGGTTTTGTTAAAAAATAAAAACACTAAAAACCGGATTCTGGGGATCCGATTTTGTTAAAACAGGCCAAAATTGAAATGACAAACTCATTTGGATCATTTTGAATATGTTGATACTCAAACAGGCCATTTTGAAAGAAAAAACTCCGAAATCTATACCATAACTCTACTCAGTAATCAGATGTATCAATTTCTCAAATCAATGAACCACTTACATATTATTTTTCAAAGCATTCATTTATTATCAACCGTCCAAAAAATAACCATACATGCTCACTGAATTGAAAAACAACCAATATCTTAATAGAAAAAATGACCTCATGCAACTTCAATGACATAAATCTGGACATAAGCTCAAGCAGCAGACCTTTCCAATGGCGCCTTAACCTCAGTAGTCTCCTTTAAGAAGGGATAATCAGTGTACCCAACAACCGGATCAAATGTATAAAAAGTAGTCCGGTTGTACTTATTCAGAGGCGCGTTGATCTTAAACCTTTCCACCAAATCCGGATTTGCTATAAACAGCCTCCCGAACGATACTAAATCCACCTCCCCGCGCTCCACAGCCTCCAGAGCAAGCTCCCGTGTATATCCCCCGGAGCACATAAATGTCCCTTCGTAAGCATTTCGCAATGTCTTAATCAAATCCGCCTCTTCGACCTCCGGCTCGCTCCTGCTCGAGTTACTCACGAGATATTGGAGCATTCGAGGTTGGGTCACATGAAGGTACGCTAGCTTCGCTCCCCACTCAACTTGGCATTTGTTGAGTTTTTTGATTATGGTAGTTCCAAGAGCGATTGGGTTCGAGTCTATTCCGTCGAGATGCTGAATAGCGGGTGAGATTCGGACTGCGACACGCTCCGGGCCCAGAGCCGAGACTACTGAATCTACCACTTCGAATAGGAAACGTGTCCGGTTTTCTAGCGAGCCACCGTATTGGTCGGTTCGGTCATTGATGTTGTCCTTGAGAAACTGGTCGATGAGATACCCGTGGGCTGAATGGATCTCGATACCATCGAAACCTTAAACAACAAAATAACATGAGATCCATCAAAACACTTGATCACATTTCTGATAAGTATCAATAGTTGTGAACATATGTGTAACAAAATTTCGTCGAAAATGTTACCAGCTTTGATAGCATTCAAAGCGCAGTGGCGATACTGCTCGACGACTTCTGGTATCTCTTCGATGGACAAGGCGTGAGGAGCCGGATGGGTGTCGTAGGATTCATCAGGGAGTAAAATCTTGTACTTTTCTGGTAAGGGCTTGTTGGTTGAGGAAATGGGTTTGCCACCATCAGGTTGATAGACTGAAAAAGAGGAAGGCAGTTTGTAACACTTTATTTTGACATGTCGATTGTATTGTATGAATTGAAGCAGACCGCAGACTTACCAGAATGAGATGCGCGACCTGTATGCCACAACTGACAGAAAATGATGCCGCCTTTGGCGTGGACGGCGTCGACGATGGGCTTCCATGCTTCCACTTGCTCGTCCTTGTAGATTCCAGGAACATGGGGGAATCTGAGAAACACATGTTTTTTTTACGGTCCGATCCGTGGATCCCTATCCAAACCAGAGCGAATGTATGTATGATCAGTGCTTACCCAGCAGCTCCGTGGGCCGTGGTAGTCCCTTCGGTTATGAGCAGCCCACCCGGAGTCGTCCTCTGCGTGTAGTACTCTTTCATTGCTGCGTTCGGCAGCTCGTTAGGCGCTCTGCATCTTGTCAGCGGCGCCAGCACAATCCTGAAAAATTCAACCCCAAAATCCTCAATCAGCACACCCGACAAAAAAAATTAAATAAAAAAAAAATCAAAGCGAGACCTGTGAGAAAGTTGAATCTTTCCGATTTTATAGGGAGAAAAGAGGCTTGGAGTAGTCTCAGCGGCGGTCTCTGTTCTGTGCTCGTCGGCCATTGTCGCTCTGCAAATCTGAGAAGGGAATTTAGGGCTTGAATTGTGTTGTCTGTGGGTGAAACTGAAAGTGGAGATGGATTTAGAGAAGCTGAGGCTATTCATGATTTATTTATAGGCAGTTCCGTGAATTTGATGATCTGCTTCCCGATTTATAAAAATTGTGTGACAAAGGAAGCATCGCCAAATTTCAAAAATTTGACTCGTGCAATGAATGTAACGGGAATTGTTGTCAAAGGGGGAAGATGATGATGCTATAGGACACGGAAATCAATTTGTTGACTGTGTGGTGGACGGTTGGGCAGTGTGGCGGAAACATTTTTATTTTATTTTAACATGTGTTTGAAACAGTATTAAATTACTCATTTAAATATCTTATGCATAACTTCAATATATATCTACATAAATTTTAGAGTTCATTAAAACTGTCCGGTGATTTAAAATTAGGTACCAAAATTTTAATAGTAGTAAATTACAATTTGTTCACGTGTTTTTATTTTAAAAAAATGCCCAAATACTTGTACCAATTTACATTCATTTTGGTGTACTAATAATATTACCAAACACATTAGAGATAAATCTAACCAAATTAAACTATTTGTTTTTGACTTATAAGGGCATATGCAGCGGTGAGGAGGGCATTTCTCAAACCAAGCACAAAATTAAGTAGGAGGTCCTATCACGAGTGCTACTTCAGCACTTCTGATAGCACATCCTACCTATTCGTGTGCTTGGTTTGGAGAATGAGAGGTGGAGGTGCTGAGTGAAGAGGTGTTACCTTTCTCACCTGTGCATATACTCTAACTACTTCTCATACAATCTAATTAAAAACAAAATATATGTAAATTGATTAAAAAAATAACTATATTGAAAATTAGGAAAAAAGTATATATGTAAATTGATTAAAAAGTAACTGTATTGAAAATTAAGAAAAAAGAATCTAGTACATTGTGATCGCCTAACCATCCCGATAATATTTTGATAATTAACTCTAAATTTATAATCTCTTTTTGAAAATACCACCATGCTGATACAACATTTTTTTGAAAATTGCTGGTCTCATCCACAGTTTTTAGCAAAAATGAGAGCAATTTTCAATATACATACATAAATTTTGTTATCAGACATATATTTTTATTATTCCGTATAACTAATTGTAGTGACTTCATTGCTGACGGAAGTCGATCTTAGGGCCTAAGTAAGATGTAAGGGTTGGCATTGGCGTCCGTGAGCACGGCTCTTACTTGTGGCTCTTAGGCAATGTTTGGTAAACGTGTTCATTAACAGCGTTGATCCTGACTTTGTGACGAACATACTTGAATCATCACTTTAACGTGGTATTTCTCTCTTGAATTTTTTTTATTTGGGGCAAGTTGATGGATAATTCAATCGAAGAACATGTTTTTCATATCGATTTTTTTTAAATATAAAAATTCAGGTTTTAAACAATGTAGCCCACAACTTCGGAACTCCATTATCACCAACAAAACCTTGATGCGTCACACACAAGAGAAGACCTACAGGCAGAACATAAATTAATGATAGCAACATAAAGAAGAGAACACAACAAAAGAAATTGCTCTGATCCAAAATTTTCAATTATATAATTTAATTTAGAAAACGGATCAAATACAAACCAAATTTATAAATAAAAACTAAAAACTCAATAAAGTATTGCCACGTGTCTATTTCGACCAATCGGAATTCGGGGCGCTTTTGGTAAATAAATAAAAATTAAAACGGACATATTTGAAAATACATAACAGATGCGAGGGTATAATCGTCCTAAAAATTGCTACAGTAATAGTTTAAGTATGATCATTTCTGTTTTAAGTCTGATCATTGCTACAGTAATAGTTTAAGTCTGATCATTGTATGTTTAAGTCTGATCATTCCTTTTTCAAGTCTGATCATTGTATTTTTTAAGTCTGATCATTCCTGTTTTAAGTCTGATCATTCATTTTTTAAGTCTGATCATTGTATGTTTAAGTCTGATCATTCCTTTTTTAAGTCTGATCATTGTATTTTTCAAGTCTGATCATTCCTGTTTTAAGTTTGATTATTCCTTTTTTAAGTCTGATCATTGTATGTTTAAGTCTGATCATTCCTTTTTCAAGTCTGATCATTGTATTTTTTTAAGTCTGATCATTCCTATTTTAAGTTTGATCATTCCTTTTTTAAGTCTGATCATTGTATTTTTTAAGTCTGATCATTCCTTTTTTAAGTCTGATCATTGTATTTTTTTAAGTCTGATCATTGCTACAATAATAGTTTAAGTCTGATCATTCCTTTTTTAAGTCTGATCATTCTTGTTTTAAGTCTGATCATTGCTACAGTAATAGTTTAAGTCTGATCATTCCTTTTTTTAAGTCTGATCATTGTATTTTTTAAGTCTGATCATTCATGTTTTAAGTCTGATCATTGCTACAGTAATATTTTAAGTCTGATCATTCCTTTTTTAAGTCTGATCATTGTATTTTTTAAGTCTGATCATTCCTTTTTTAAGTCTGATCATTGTATTTTTTAAGTCTGATCATTCCTGTTTTAAGTCTGATCATTGCTACATTAATAGTTTGAATCTGATCATTGCTACAGTAATAGTTTAAGTCTGATCATTCCTTTTTAAGTCTGATCATTGTATTTTTTAAGTCTGATCATTCCTGTTTTAAGTCTGATCATTGCTACAGTATAGTTTAAGTCTGATCATTGTGTGTTTAAGTCCGATCATTCCTTTTTTGAGTCTGATCATTGTATTTTTTAAGTCTGATCATTCCTATTTTAAGTCTGATCATTGTATGTTTAAGTCTGATCATTCATTTTTTATGTCTGATTGTTTAAGTCTGATCATTCCATGTTTAAGTCTGATCATACCGAAATATGTGAAATGACCATAATACCCCTCCGTGTTATATCCGAGATTTCGACAAATTTGGACACGTGTCAGCTTGAAATTTGGTTTGTAGTTTTTATATATAAGGGTGGTTTGTACCTGAACCGCACTCTTTAATTTAATTGTATATTCTTTGAGCACAAAATTTCAAATTTTTTAATAGTGAGTGGATACAACTAGAAACAATACAATGCATATGAACTTTATCATCTATTATATATATTGATCTCCGTAGCTTTTAGCAAGACATCTTGATCGGATCCGCAAGCATCTGATAAATTTCTCCACTTCTGAAGCGTAGGCCACGTTCGACACCTTTACCATGAATCCACACACATCCACCCAAATCATCGGTACATCTTTGACACTTGGAGCTCAGGCCACCTTTGACACCTTTACCAAATAGTACCTCCACGAGGGAGGAAGAACACATCACGCACGAGACATGAAGAGGAAGGCATCCACGAGGGATGTAAGAAGCATCACGCGCGAGGCGAGACGAGGAAGAGGAAAAGGAAAAGGAAGAAAGAAAATTGGTGGCCTCGTGACTCGAACCCAGGGTATAATGACTAACAACTTAATGTGGAGTCTTTAGCCAACAGACCACCGCCTTCAATTTTATGTTTAGTTCTAGATTTTTGTTCAAAAAAACAAATTTATTGTGAGCCCAAACTAATACATCCTTATTCCATAGTGGACCCATAAATTTGAAGGGCATATGCGCCCATAAATTTCTAAAATTGAATTTGAAAGTCTAAATAAGTTTCCATGGTCCATTTGAACGGTTAGGCCCAATAGTTTCTAGCCCATATTAATAAATAAACTAGTATTCTCGTATTCTCAGATCGCAGTATAGGTCCCTTCGAGTTATGCGGTTGAATGCACCGATCCATTGCTTCCTCGAACACGTGATCTCATGTCGTTCTCACTATAGCAAGCACGCATCCAATGATTTCCAGCAAGAACCACTTTTGAAAGGTAGCAGTATCATCCTTTATATAGAGGTCTCTTACCGAGTATCCCTCAATTTTCTTGCTCGAAAATCTCTCATCTTGATCACCAATTCGGTGCAAGATCTTCCATCTGATTCGTCCATCCCATACTGGCTTCATCAGCTCACCAATAAGATCGTCTCATACCGATCTAATTGGATATTCGCTTGAGGTATAATTTCCTAAAACCTCTCACGAAATCTTTCCAAATATTTGATCACTTCTTAATCCCGTACCTAGAATATCCGAACTGATCCTTGGGCCATCCAACATATATTTGCTAGATTAGGATCTTGGGAGTAGAAGATCCTCCGAGATTATCTTTGCAGATATTCTCATTCTCGAGTCGGGCAGCGTTACCTTACGAGTACCTATACACCAACCTGCACACTCAAGTAGCATATTAGTAGGATGGTTGTCTCATCTAAACACGTTGGAGTATTCGTACTTCAGGAGTATACTTCCTTCAGAACTACGTACTCCAACAGTGAGTAAGTCCAGAAGCAGGAGTTGCTAGGGCCTCAACAACAGCCTTCAGTTGAAGCAGATGCGACATCATGGTGCTGACCATGTCCTTAAGAAGGGCTACCTCCTGTCGACGATCCTCAGTGCCAACCATACCCTTCAGAATCACCTCCCTCTGAAGGTCCTCCAATGTTGGCCCGGTCTTTGACATAACCTCCTCTGAGTCCTCCGAATTGCCTTCACTCTCATCACCCACCGTATCCGCTGAAGGGATCTTTACCCAGGCACCATCCGCTTCACGCCTGAAGTGCATCTGCTTTAGATTACCCACATCCAACTTTCTGAAGTTTGGCACCTCGTCATCGACCCTCCTATACACCTTTTGTTTGGCACCTCGTCATCGACCCTCCCATACACCTTTTGAAATGTCAGAATCTTCTTTAGTAGTACAGGATAGGGAAGGGAGTGAGTGTTACTATTGCAGACACGATCGAGATGCCTCATAACAATCTTTGGAAGACTGATCCTCTCCTTCGTAATAAGTTTATCCAGCAGTACACGGTCCTGGATGAGGAGGATTGACCGCTTCAGGATCTGAGGCGTAATGTTGCTTATCACATATACGTCCAACAACTTGTTTACCAGCCCATTGCCCCATTGGTGACGTTCTTGGGAGAAGGATTTGGGTTTTCACTGATCTTCTGCACCAACTCAGCTGGAGTAACATCCTGAGGCCAATTCCCCGTATAGTATCCGTCAAAACCATCATAGGATGTGGCTGAGATCCAGGCTAGATAGCTGGTGGTCCTCCCCGATGAGTTTGTAGTGGGCAATCAAAGCATATTGCTTATCCTCCACTCGCAACGACTTGAAGATTTCTTTGAGCCAACTGTTATTCACTCCTTCGTCGGTATTGAACACGGCTTCCCATCCTCGGGCTACGATAGCATCCCTCACCCCTGTCAATCCATTCTCCTCCAAGAATGCCAGATCTATGATCAACTCCTTCACCACATGTCGTGCGAGGACCATTATTCCTCTAGGAGGTCGTCGAGTGCTCTTCTTGGCTCGGGAAGAGGATGTCTTTGCTTTTGGTTGGGTGAAGTCAAAGGAAGGAGACGACGAATCCTTAGATATCCGAGAGCGGTTCCGCACTCGAGAGGTGATGCTAGTCCATTTCTTAACAGGAGTGTTGGCTTCGGTGGAGCTGTTCCACTGGGCCGACAGTGGGTGGTGGAGTATTTTCACCATTGTAGAGGAGGAGGGCAGAATTAGGATCTGCAGGTGCTGGGGATGCGTCCCTGGGCTCGTTAAAGATCGAGTCCGAGTCGGAGACAGCAGCCACAGCTGGGGTGTTTGAGGAGGATGCCATGAAGACAACAAGCAGAAGAGATTGAGAGATCTTTAGGATTTTCTTGAGATAGATGATTCACAAGGGGACTTGGCTCCCTTTATAGGTGGCCTCCATGCACCTACCAAATTGTGAATTTTCAAAAGTCGACTGTTGAGATATTTGTTGCAGATTCATCGGGCTTTGGTATATACAAATGATTTGATTCCCCATATATATCCCTATATTTTCTTTCGAGTATTGCAACGGCCAGAGCACATTGTATCTGTCATAAATACCACCATTCATTCTTCTCTTTCGTCATCATGACAACACACTTTCCAAAGCCACTATTCTCAGACCATTTCCGACGGATACATTTCCCCCTAATTTTTCCCGCCGCTCGTCAAGGATGGTGTGTGATGTGATAGGGTTACCCGAATGGTATGAAATAATGCATCACACAACAACAAACACAAACAGATAGTAACATGTGTGAAGCATAGATGTAGTACCTCATGTGGAACCCTTCCAGTAAAGAAAAATTTCGATAGCCTCATGAGCGTTCCATCATGAGTGGGCCAGGGACGACTATAGATACCTTCCATAATTTGGGCTTATAATGAGGGATCAAGACATCAGGAAGGTTCATTTGGGCGGAAAAGGAAAAAAGCTCTCTCATCCTTTAGTTAGTATATTATGAGTCATACCGTCAATCCACTCATGCAATACATGTCTATAATCAATACTCTTATGTCATGCTGAATGAGACTAACACAGTAGTTCCACATAAGCATGCATTAAAACACAAGCCATGTATTTCTCACCAATCATCGAGGGTCTTACGAGAAAGCAGTATCAGTCAAGGGATGTCATCCCCAGCTCCATTCTTACCTTCTCAAATGGTTCTCTATTAAGTGTCTTGGTGAATATGTCAGCGATTTGATCCTCTGTTCTGCAAAATTCCATGCTCACCATACCCTTTTCCACACAATCACGTAAGAAGTGATGTTTGATTTCTATATGTTTAGTCCTAGAGTGCTGCATATGGTTCTTAGAGATATTTATGGCACTGGTAATGTTACATAGAATCTGTACTGAATCAAACGAGATACCATAATCACTTAGCTGTTGTTTGATCCACAGTAGTTGAGAGCAACATGATGATGCTGATATGTACTCCGCCTCCGCAGTAGAGAGTGCTACTGAGTTTTACTTCTTGGAGGCCCATGACACTAGACATGATCCCAAGAACTGTGCCATCCCTGAGGTGGAATTCCTATCCACTCGGTTTCCTGTAAAGTCAGCATCGATGTATCCGATTAACTGAAGATCTCTATTTCTGGGGCACCATAGGCACATGGTATCAGTACCCTTGAGGTACTACAGAATTCGCTTCACTGCTTTAAGGTGTGTCTCCCTTGGATCTGCCTGAAAACAAGCACACAAGCATACATTGTACATAATATCAGGTCTACTAGCAGTGAGATAGAGAAGTGAACCTATTATTCCTCGTTAGAGTGTTTGGTCCACTTTCTGTGAGTTCTCATCTTTTCCGAGAGACTCATTCGGGGATATAGGTGTGGACATGTTACCGGAGTCATTCATACCGAACTTGGACCCCATCTCTCGAAGGTACTTCTATTGATGGATTCTGTTGCCATCCTCATCTTGAGCGACTTGGAGTCATACGAAGAACTTAAGTTCCCCCACCATACTCATCTCAAACTCACTCTCCATGAGCTTGGTAAATTTCCTGACAAGGGAGTTGTTAGTTGATCCAAAGATGATATCATCTACGTATACTTGTACCACTAGCGCCGTTCCCTTCTCTCAGAAGGAACAACGTTTTGTCCACCTGTCCGTATACGGTGTCGCTGGGATCCTCTCCCTCGCTTTCTCCTTCGGATTCTCCCCAGGCGGCTAGCATGGCCTTTTTGTCTTTTTGGGAGGGAGGATGCCCTGCCTTCTTACTGAAGGAATCCTTTGCCATGTGTCCCTTCTTCTGATGGTGATAGCAAATCATATCCTTTTGGGATTTCTTTCCTTTGAGTGATCCCATCCATCCAGCTCTAGCCATTTTGAGGGCTCTTGTCATGAGTACAGTATCCTCGTCTTCATAATCAGTAGTGTCGTCAATCTGGGCTAGCTCAAATGCCCTTTCATCTTTCATTGCTATGGAGTGGTCCTTAACAGGGGTTTGTCGGGCGACTTTCCTTTGTTGTATACCATCATTGCTTTGGAGTCTTGCTACGAGTTCCTTAAGAGTCACTTCTTTAATGTCTTTCTGAGCCTGAAGAGTCCAAGTCACCGCATCCCACTGATGGTTTAGTGCTTGGATGAAGTGGTGCGTGACTTTCCGTTCAGGGATACTCTCTTCGAGGAACTCTATATGTCCAATATATCCCTGGAAGCGGGAGTGAAATTCTTCCAGTGTTTCATTCTTTCCTTGCAGTGCATGGTCGTAGTTCTTCATGGCAGCTAGGATGCGATTCTTTTTAACATCATCGCTACCAGAGTACAGTCTTTTGAGCGCATCCCAAATTTCCTTGGCGGTTTTGTAGCGGAGCATCTTCTTGAGATCTCCCGGGGTGAGTGCTAAGTGTAGTACTTTTTTTGCCCTGCTATTTTTTCAAGGATTTTGTAGTCATTGTCGGTGTAGTCATCTCTACTCTTCTCCTTAGTAGGATCCATGGTGTCTTTGATGAGTACGTGTCTTTTTTCTATAATTCTCTACAACTGTCCGTCTAGGGAGCAGATGTGTGACTCAGATCGCAGTATAGGTCCCTTCGAGTTATGCGGTTGAATGCACCGATCCATTGCTTCATCGAACATGTGATCTCAGGTCGTTCTCACTTTAGCAAGCACGCATCCAAGGATTTCCAGCAAGAACCACTTTTGAAAGGTAGCAGTATCATCCTTTATATAGAGGTCTCTTACCGGGTAGCCCTAGATTTTCTTGCTCAAAAATCTCTCATAAGTCGGTGCAAGATCTTCCATCTGATTCGTCCATCACATACTGGCTTCATCAGCTCACCAATAAGATCGTCTCATAACGATTTAATTGGATATTCGCTTGAGGTATAGTTTCCTAAAATCTCTCACGAAATATTTCCAAATATTTGATCACTTCTTAATCCCGTACCTAGAATATCTGAACTGATCCTTTTCCGATATTCTCATTCTCAAACCGAGGTAGCGTTACCTTCCGAGTACCTGTACACCAACCTGCACACTCAAGTAGCATATTAGTAGGATGGTGTCTCATCAAAACACGTTGGAATATTCGTACTTCAGGAGCATGCTTCCTTCTAAACTACGTACTCCAACAGTGAGTAAAAAGAGTAATCATTTTGGAAGATTGAGTGGAAAATGAATTCAATCTCCAATTTTGAGCATTTTATAAATTTTCCCTATTTTCATCGTATAACTATATTTCGTATTTAATTTTCCTTCGAAGTTTTCTTGAACAGTAAATAACCTATTTTTGTAATGCTATAATTAGGTTCGTGTCATACATAAAAATGCCCTCCAATTGACTGAGAGCTTCACCCGTCTAAGTTAAGGATCGGCCAACACGCAAAATATAGTCATATAAATTTATGTTTTCGCGGTGGCAGTGGTAATGGGGGGTTTGATTATTAGTGGACAAAAAATAAAACTGTTATGAATATTGTGGTATACTCATTAGGGTCAACATAAGTTTGGCCATTGAGTAACTTAGTCCATATATGAAGTTAATATATTGACATTAGAGGACTTAGATCCACATTTTATGGATCTTGCCTCCTCCCCTTTTGCTATAAAAGGGGTGCAAATGCAATGAAAAAAATACACCTTTTACCTCCTTTTCTCTTTATTCAAGTGCTCCAAAGGCATTAAAGTTTAGTTATTTTAGTCGGTTTCATAACACATTATCAGCACGAGCGCTCTCCACTTCCTTACCTTAACATCATGACAAACTTGGTGAAACTAGACTTCAGTCCCCTTGACATTGCTGGGACTAATTACATGTCCTGGACAATGGACATAGAAATACATTTGCAATCAATGAGTCTCATTGAGACAATCAAGGAGGGAAATAAACCCTCAGAAATAGACATGGCAAAATCTTTGATTTTCATTCGCCGTCATCTACATGAGGATCTAAAAAATGAGTACCTCACAGTGAAAAAACCATGTGAACTGTGGAAAAATCTCAAAGAGAGATATGACCATCAAAAGGCTGTGATGCTCCCAATTTACCGCGATGAATGGACCGCTTTACGGTTCCAAGACTTTAAAAAAGTCAATGAATACAACTCTGCAATGTTTAGAATTGTAACCCATTTGAGGTTCTGCGGAGATATAAAAACAGATGATGAAATGCTGGAAAAGACTTTTTCCACATTTCATGCATCAAATGTGACCCTGCAACAACAATATCGTGTGCGGGGTTTCCAAAGGTATTCAGAACTGATTGCTTGTCTCCACAACGCGGAGAAAAATAATGAGCTGCTCATAAAGAACCATCAATCTCGCCCGACTGGCTCAAAGGCATTTCCTGAAGCGAATGTTATTCGCTTCGACAGAACTGAACATAGAGATCATCTTCAGGGTCGAAAGCATAGCCGAGGTCGTGGGCGAGGTCGAGGTCGAGGTCGTGGTCAAGGACGAGGTCGATGTAGTTATTTTCATAATTCACCTTATAAGATTACCAAATATGGCCACAAGAACCATCAAGATGGGAGGAATCATAAGAATCCCTACAAAAGGGAAAATGGCCCCAGCCCCTCGAAAGGTTATGAAACTACTTGTTTCAGATGCGGGACCAAAGGCCATTGGGCTAAAGTCTGTCGAGCTCCAAAGCACTTATGCGAGCTTTATCAGAAATTTGAAAAGGGGAAGGAGAAGGAAGTCAACTTCATTGAGAACCCGATAAATGACTCCACCCACTTTGATGCATCCGATTTTGTGAATCTGGGTGACAACCTAAATGAGCACACAGATGATGGGACTATGTAATCCCCTTTTGGGAATGAAGCCAAGTTGTCCGATGTTTATCTGCATGTTTTCTTTTAAGATCTGAAATAAATTAGTACAATGTTTTATTCCATTACCTTTCTTAACATATTCTTTGTTTTTATTTAAAGTTTTAATATGGACAAAGATAATCATCAAGCCAACAAAGGGATTAACATTGAAGAAATTTGCATACTTGATTGTGGGACAACGCACACTATCCTGAAGGATAAAAGATATTTTTCAAATATAAAACCAACACAAACAATTGTGAATACAATATCAGGTCCTGCAGACCTGGTTGAGGGAATTGACGAGGCAAACTTTACATTACCGAATGGCACAAAGTTTACGATAAATGATGCCTTATTTTCACCAAAGTCCAAACGAAACTTGTTAAGTTTCAATGATATATATTCTCATGGATTCGATACTCAGTCTATAACTGAAAATAGCATGAAATATATGTTGCTCACAACATATAAATCTGGAACTAAATGTGTTTTAGAAAAACTACCAATGCTCCCTACCGGATTGCATTATACATATTTGAATGCAATTGAGTCAAAAATGGTAATTATCAAACCTTCAGCACTAACCACATGGCATGACCGATTGGGTCATCCTGGTTCAACTATGATGCGAAGAATACTTGAAAATTCACAAGGGCATCCACTGAAGGATCAAAAGATCCCTCAAGGAAATGTTTTCCCATGTAAAGCTTGTTCTCTAGGAAAGCTGATCATAAGGCCTTCACCGGGAAAGGTTGAAGCGGAATCACCTATGTTTCTTGAACGAATTCAAGGTCATATATGTGGGCCTATTCACCCACCATGTGGACCATTTCGATACTTCTTAGTATTGATAGATGCCTCTAGCAAATGGTCACATGTATGTCTATTATCAACCCGCAATATGGCATTTGCAAAATTGATTGCTCAAATAATCAAATTACGAGCTCAATTTCTTGATCAAACAATCAAGAAGATCAGACTTGATAATGCCAGTGAATTCACATCTCAGACATTCGATGATTATTGTATGTCAGTTGGGATTACGGTTGAGCATCCTGTTGCTCATGTCCATACACAAAATGGTCTGGCCGAATCACTGATCAAACGCCTTCAGCTTATTGCTAGGCCTTTGGTAATGAGAACAATGCTCCCTACTTCGGTATGGGGTCATGCAATATTACATTTTGCGGCATTAATTCGCATCAGACCGAGTGCATATCATAAGTACTCCCCACTACAACTTGTATTCGGTCAGGAACCAAATATATCCCATCTAAGGATTTTTGGTTGTGCTATTTATGTGCCTATTGCACCACCCCAAAGAACAAAGATGGGACCACAGAGAAGTCTTGGCATTTATGTAGGCTTCGAAAGTCCATCTATTGTTAAATATCTAGAACCTCAAACTGGTAATGTTTGCACAGCTCGTTTTGCTGATTGCCATTTTGATGAGGAAAAGTTTCCAACATTAGGGGAGAAAGAAAACAGTTGGAAAAAGAAATTACTTGGTCTGTACCAACATTATTGCATCTTGATCCCTACACAAAGGAATGTGAAGGAAAAGTACAAAGGATTTTGCATTTGCAAGAAATAGCAAATCAACTTCCTGATGCATTTACAGACACAAAGAGAGTGACTAAATCTCACATACCAGCTGAGAATGCTCCAGTTCAAATTGAAGTCCCAAAAGGGAAGCTTGAAAATAAAGTCACTCATGAAATCACAACACGCCTAAAGCGTGGAAGGCCACCTGGTTCTAAAAATAAAAATCCTCCGAAAAGAAAAGGAGTAGAGATACAAGATGACTCCAAAATGGAAGAACATACTCCTGTAGAAATACACAACGAGGAGAATCGAGAAATTTCGATTAATTATGCCAATACTGGTATAAGATGGAACCGAAATGTGGCCATCAATGATGCATTCTCTTATAGTCTGGCATGTGAAGTCATGGACGAAAATAATGGGGATCCTTAACCTCAGTCAGTGACTGAATGTAAAAACAGACACAATTGGGCTGATTGGAAAAAGGCAATCGATGCTGAACTAGACTCGCTTAACAAGCGCAAGGTCTTTGGATCAATAGTTCTCACTCCTGAAGGTGTGAGACCCGTTGGATACAAATGGGTATTTGTCCGAAAGAGAAACGGAAAAATGAGATTGTGAGATACAAGGCTCGCCTTGTTACACAAGGTTTTTCTCAAAGACCTGGTATCGACTTTGAAGAAACGTATTCTCCTGTGATGGATGGAATTACGTTCCGATACCTTATCAGTCTAGCAGTCCATGAGAAATTAAAAATGCACCTTATGGATGTTGTTACAGACTATTTATACGGATCGCTTGATACTAATATTTACATGAAAATCCCTGAAGGATTCAAGATGCCTGCAACATCAAGTTCAATGCCCAGAGAAAGATATTCGATCAAACTAGAAAGATCTTTATATGGGTTAAAGCAATCCGGACGCATGTGGTACAACCGGTTAAGTGAATACCTGTTGCAAAAGGGATATGTCAATGACCCTCTTTGCCCTTGCGTCTTCATTAAGAAAACAACATTCGGGTGTGTGATTATCGCTGTCTATGTCGATGATTTGAATATCATTGGAACGAATGAAGAGATTCATGAAGTAATCTCTTACTTAAAAAGGGAATTTGAAATGAAAGACCTTGGGAGAACGGGATATTGTCTCGGATTACAGATTGAGCATATGCAAAGTGGAATACTTGTGCATCAATCAAATTTTACGAGAAAGATAATAAAGAGATTCAATATGGATAAATCAAACTCATTAAGTACCCCAATGGTCGTTAGATCCCTTGATGTAGACAAAGATCCATTTCGTCCATGTGAAGAATCTGAAGAGATTCTTAGTCAAGAAGTACCATATTTCAGTGCGATTGGAGCTCTTATGTACCTTGCTAATTGTACTAGACCTGACTAGCTTTTGCTGTTAATTTATTAGCCAGGTTTAGCTCAGCTCCTACCAAAAGACACTGGAATGGAATCAAGCATGTGTTTCGTTATCTTCAAGGAACGATTGACTTATGATTATTTTATCCTAACAATACAAAACCAGTTTTGATTGGTTATGCAGATGCAGGTTACTTGTCAGATCCACATAAAGCGAAGTCCCAGACTGGCTATGTATTTACATGTGGAGGAACTGCAATCTCTTGGCGTTCTCAGAAACAAACACTCGTTGCAACATCATCAAACCACGCTGAGATCATCGCATTACACGAAGCAAGTCGTGAATGTGTGTGGCTGAGATCCATGACACAACATATCAGAACTACAAGCGGTCTTGTACCAGCAAATGATCCAATCACACTTTATGAGGATAATGCTACACGTGTTGCTCAAATGAAGGAAGGATTTATTAAAAGTGACAGAACGAAGCATATCCCTCCGAAGTTCTTTTCATTTACCCAAGAGCTGGAAAAGAGCAATGTTATCAGCCTTCAGTATGTTCGTTCCTGTGACAACTCAGCGGATCTTCTTACAAAGGCTCTCCCAACTTCGGTACTCAGAAAACATGTTCATGACATCGGCATGCGAAAGCTACAAAACTTATGAAGAGATCACTCTTGCCAACATCAGGGGGAGTTTTACATGGCTGCACTCTTTTTCCCTTATCTTGGTTTTTATCCCACTAGGTTTTCCAAGTAAGGTTTTTAACGAGGCAGCGTAAACACGTAATGAGTATCCCAAGGGGGAGTGTTATGAATATATGGTATACTCATTAGGGTCAACATAAGTTTGGCCATTGAGTAACTTAGTCCATATATGAAGTTAATATATTGACATTAGAGGAGTTAGATCCACATTTTATGGATCTTGCCTCCTCCCCTTTTGCTATAAAAGGGGTGCAAATGCAATGAAAAAAATACACCTTTTACATCCTCCTTCTCTCTTTATTCAAGTGCTCCAAAGGCATTAAAGTTTAGTTATTTTAGTCGGTTTCATAACGAAAACCAAATATGTATTCATGTCCACTAAAATTTATTATGGGTGGCACTTTTATGCCATGACTAGTCATGTTGTAACACATAACAAACTATATTATTTTTTAGATAAAAGGTTTGGCAAGTGTTGTGATGTGTTATTCGGATATAGTCGTCGCTAACACGTGCATAAAAGCTGACTAGTGGCAACAATTGATTAATGTGTAGCGGGACCACATGCCATTAGGGGTCGGCATTTGGTCCTGGGCCAAAATAAGCCTTAGGGCGGTCCTAGTCCGACCCTAATCCGAGTTCGGCCCTAGCCCTACGTAAGTCCTATTATGACCTGACCCGAAGGGCTTAGTGTCGGGCTAGGGCTTCGATTATTCGGCCCGGTCCGAAATACGTGCACGATTTAAAATCGTATATTTCTTGATTTTAGGACGTTCTTCATATAAAAAGAATGTATTTTTCACTTCCATTAAATGTCACATGTCCAAACTAGTAGTATTTGCGTTTAAAGAGTTATTTGTCAATTAATTAGTTATTCATTTATGGCCGAAATTAGCCCGAGCCCGACCCTAGCCCGAAAAGCCCTATAAAACGAAGGGTCGATAACGGTTTTAGGGCTAATGAATTTTCTCAGGGCCCGGCCTTAATGTGTAAAGGACTAGGGCTAGACCTAAAACCCTACTCGACCTGGCCCGGTAGGGCTAGGGCTTACCCGGTCCGGCCCATTACCGACCCCTACATGCCATACATACTTCTCTCCTTTCCATCTTTTCCCAAATCGAGAACGTACCAAAGAAAAATGCATGCCAATAAATTTTAGATGAATATCCTAAAATGTGATTAATTGTCAAATTTATAAATAAAATATTTGAATATAAGATGGAGGGCGAGCATGAAGTGTTAACTAGTTAAAAGTGTGGTGGTCTAGTGGTGTGAACATTCGACTAGAATTGTCCTTATCAATATTTCTTAAGAAAAAAAAAGTGAACTCTCTTTATATATATTTATGAAGTTTATATCCCTTAAAGAACTGCTATGTAACCTCATCCATAGCAAATTGTTTAGGAATATGTTAATTATTTAGTTGTATGTTAAATTATTCACAAAAACAAATTATTTAGAATAGCTTTGAATATAACAAATTTTCGTTAACTGATATAGCACTTTTTTAAGAAAATATACCAAATCGTGGCAATAACAATCATACATCATAATTTAATGGGGCTATTCCGACAAAAGTACTAACCTAAAGTATCTCGATAAAGATAATATAACCACCAATACACTTCGGAAAAGGTAACGTATTTTTAATCCTAAACATACGACTTGCTTCATGAAGTGCTAATATTTCAGCATGATTAGAAGAAGTAGTTGTAAGGAGATCACCAAGATATAGCGGTATCATCATATGTAAAAACATAACTCGTTTGTGATCGCGCTTTATGAGGATCTGATAAATACTCGGCATCAGCATTTCCAATTAATCCTGATTTTGAGTCTTTTAAATGAAATAAGCTCATATCAATTGTTCCTCGGAGATATCTTAAAATTTGCTTAACACTGGTCCAATGTCCTCGAGTTGGAAAAGAACTATATCTTGCTGGTAAATTAACCGAAAATGCAATATCGAGTCGTGTACAATTAGCAAGATACATTAGTGCTCCAATAGCACTAAGATATGTTACTTCAGGACCAAGTAGTTCTTCATTCTTTTCTTGAGGACGAAATGGATCTTTTGTCACCTTAAGTGATCGAACAACCATAGGTGAACTCACAGGATATGAATTATCCATATTAAATCGTTTAAGGATCCTTTTAGTATATGAGGACTGATGAACAAAAATGCCCTTTGATAAATGCTCAATTTATAGGCCAAGACAGAATTTTGTTTTTCCCAAATCATTCATTTCAAATTCACTTTTTAAATATGTAGTTGTCTTAGTAAGTTCATCAAGGGTCCCAATGATATTTAAATCATCAATATAAACCGCGATAATAGAAAATGTGGTTTTTGTCCTTTTAATAAAAACACATGGATTAATTGCATTGTTAATGTACCTCTCTTTCAAAAGATATCCACTTAGACGATTGTACCATATTCGACCGGATTGTTTTAATTCATATAAAGCTCTTTGTAGTTTTATTGAGCACACTTCCCGTGGTTTTGAGCTATATGCTTCAGATAATTTTAATCCTTGGGGAATTTTAATGTAAATGTTATTATCAAGTGGCCCATATAAATAAGATGTCACGACATTCATTAAATTCATTTGGAGTCCTTCTAAGACTCATTAAAAGGTTGGAGATTTACGTGGCATTTGAATCTTCATCAATTATTAAAAATTTTGGAACCTATGACAGGTGACATATTTAAGGCACGGTTTGTCGACTGTCAATTTGATAATACAAATTTCCCTGCATTAAGGGGGAGATAAAATAAAGTCTGAAAAAGATAAGACATATCTTGGAATGCAGAGTCATTGTCTCATTTTGACTCGTACAAATCAATGTGAACTAGAAGTACAAAAGAAAATCCACTTGCAAAAGGTTGCAAATACATTGCCAGATGCATTACGAATGTTAAGACGGTGACAAAGTCACATATACCAGCTGTAGTCAATGCTCCTTGCAAAATCAATCTTCCAGATGAAGATATTAGAAATAAATTAGCAAGTGATTCTAAAACACGACAGTAACGTGGTAGACCAGTTGGGTCCAAGGATAAAAATCCTAAAAAAAGAAAGGTTCAAGATAACTGTATTAATGCAGCAACCACTATTCCAAAAGAAATAGATGTGATACATGAAGAATTATCTTCAAAAGATAATGAGATACCTGAAAATGATGACAATGAAGAAATTTCGATCAATTATGTCATTTCAGGGAAAAGGTGGAATCGAAACGAAATCATAGTGGATAATGCATTTGCCTATGCTATGGCTCTAAATATTACACAGAAAAATGAGGATCATGAGCCAAGATCGGTTAATGAATGCCGACAAAGAAACGATTGGCCAAAATGGAAAAGTGTCATCGAGGTAGAATTGAATTCACTTGAAAAACGCCAAGTCTTTGGAAAATTTCCCTAACACCCGAGAATATCAAATCGGTTGGTTATAAATGGATATTTGTGCGCAAACGAATTGAGAAAAATGAAGTCGTAAGATATAAAGCACGACTTGTAGCACAAGACTTATCGAAAAGACCAGGCATTGATTATGAAGAGACATATTCACCGGTCATGGATGCAATAACATTCAGATTTTTATTGAGTTTATCAATCTGTCGTGACATCCTATTTATATGAGTCACTTGACAATGACATTTATATTAAAATTCCTGAAGGATTAAAATTACCTGAAGCATGTAGCTCAAAACCACTGAAAATGTACTCAATTAAACTACAAAGATCATTATATGGATTAAAACAATCCGGTCGAATATGGTATAATCGTATTAGTAAATATCTTTTAAAAGAGGGATACATCAACAATGCAATTTACCCATGTATTTATATTAAAAGCACAAATACCGGATTTTTTATTATCGCGGTTTATGTTGATGATTTAAATATTATTGGGACCCCTGATGAACTAGTGAAATGATTCACTACTACAGACAGGACATTATGAATCGGTTTCGTGTTTGAGCTTATGCATCATTTTTGACATTACGCATTGGTTCGGGCTATAACCGATGAATTATATCAATCTTATGCATCGGTTCTACCAAACCGATGCATAATGTCAAGCTAATGAACCGATGCATAAGCTTGGCATTATGCATCGGTTTTGGTTTAACTGATGCATAATGTCAAGCTTATGCACCGATGTGCATAAGCTTGACAGGATAAACCGATGCTTTAGCGTAAGATTTATTATTTAGAAGTTGCGATCTAGGGTTTATTCTGTGCCGAAAAAACCCATCCGCTCTCTCCGTCCGAGCTCGATAGCGACTCACGATGGCTCTTCGATCGATGCTGACCACCGTCACGCTTCCTGACCTCTCATACGACTACGGCGCGCTTGAGCTGGTCACCAGCGGCGAGATTAAGCAGATCCATCACCCAGAAGCATCACTAGGCTTATGTGACGAATTACAACAAGGCGTTAGAGTAGCTGAAGGAGGCTATTCACAAGGGAGATGCGTCCGCCACTGTCAAGCTTCAGAGCGCTATTAAGTTCCACATTGGTGGTATGCTTCTTCCTCTTTGACTTCGAATCGGTTGCTTAGATTTTTTTAATTTTAAGTTATTGGGAAATAATTGACTTTGGTTTACTGTAAGTCATGTCAACCACTCCATTTTCTGGAAGAATCTTACTCCTGTCAGTGTAAGTCATGTCAACCACTCCTTAAGTTGGGCTGTCGATACACATTTTGGTAGTCTGGAAGGTTTGGTGAAGAAGATGAATGCAGAAGGAGCTGCTCTGCAAGGCTCTGGATGGGTGGTATGTGCATTGCATAATCGAGATTGGCTTTTTTATAGCAAGTTTGACTTAACATCCCAGCTTTGTGGATATTTGGTTTTCTTGATACATGGTTTACTCTTGACATAATTTATTGAATTTTTAGTGGATGGGCTATGACAAAGAGTCACAGAAGCTTGTCGTTGAAACCACCGCAAATCAGGTGCTCGTCTTTTGTTGTTCTTCTCATCTTTTGATTTCTTGAAAACTCTTAGATTCATATATTTTGGTACATTATGTTGGATATATTGCTTAAACACACTAGCAGAGTTACGGAACAATTGTAAAGTAGTACTGAATGTAGATATGATTAACGACAGAACAGTAGACAAAAAATCACAAACCAGATTATGGATAGAGTCACGTTTGACGATGTCCTTAAAGCAGGATTGCCGCCCTACCACTTGCTGGCAATATGCTTCCTAGGATAAAACTATCCTCGACAAACACTTGAACACCGAAGCTTTGCCGATCGAAAACTGATGGTCTTTGGCTATCACTCACCGACTACGAATGGAAAAACGAGAGGAGGAATGTTGTTTGTGTTTGCAGTGTTTTGGAAGTGAAGATTGATCCTCAATTTATAGGAGAGGTCTTCCCCTGCATCATAAATCCAAGGCGGCTGATGGTACATCATCCAACACCATTGGGAGATCAAAAACAACTTTGAGTTTCCAACTGCGGCTGATGGTTCAACATCCAAGCTGCTGGTTCATAAACCTAGAGCTTTGGAAAAAGAAATAGAACTCGAAATTGCCACGGCTTGGGGAACCTTAATCGAGGTTTATGTTTCCCATATCAGATTGATATCTAAAAATCAAAACAGATTTTTGCAAAACCAAGCCGCACTACCCGAGGAGAAATCGATGCTGTATTCGTGTCCGCGCACAAGCCAAGTCAAATGCCTGATGATTCCCCCCAGCCAAATTCGACGTCGCCAAAATCATCGGCCTGATGATTCCCCCACATGCTGCATTCCCCCCACTCTTGTCGCAAGGTATTTTATCATAATTTTATCAAATTATTTCAAAGTTTCCTTCACGCTCAAAATTGATCTCAAAATGGGGCGCAACCATTTTCTTCACACTTATTAACACATTTTTCAACACATTAAATTAGATTTATCTCAAGTGAGTGAAATTTGTTTATAACTTACTTTTTAAGATTAGCTCTACCTAGCATAGGGCATCAACTTGTATTTTTGCTGAGCTTTCAATATGCCATCACACAATTGTCATGCCACATTGTCGAGCTCGAGCTTCAGCATTTACCTAGCTGTTTGGTTTCTTGCTTCTTCTCAGGTTTGGCTTGCTTCTTCTCGAGCTAGGATTGGTTTCTTGTTTCTTCATTATGGCTTTCTAATATATATCACTTGAATACACTACGCCATTCTGTAACTTACGCGACAAAATTTGATTGACGTCGCTTTAGTTCATGTCGCTTAAATTAGTTTACCCGACAAATATAGAATAGTATGTCGCTTAAAGTATTTTACGCCACAAAGGTTAACGCGACAAGCAAAATACGCCGTTTAAGGTATCTTAGACGACAAAAGTTTAAACGATGAACGTACCTACGTCGCGTTAGTTGTCTTACGCGACAAATGTTTATACGACGTGCAAGGTACATCGCTTTATGTATAATGGGCGACGTATAGTTTAGGTGACATGTAATACACGTCGTGTATAGGTGCATAGGAGACATAAACAATGCGACGTTTTAAAGTCTGTCGCATTATTGTTTAAAGCTGGCGACCACATTTCGATTAATTTTTTATTGCAGTTTGAAATGTAAATAAAAATAGTTAATAAAAAATAGGGCTAATACACAACGCCCAACTTATTCAATTGAACAATTAGGTTGAAACGACCGAGCGCAGTATATCCCCTGGTGTTCTTCTCCCTCCCGTCATCTCGGCCGATCTGCTACTCTCCACACATCGGCACCACACCGCCCACGCAATTCATATCGTCTGTGGGAGTTTATCGTGTGGCGTTAAGTGGTCAAAGCCAAGTGCAGCCGCCCTGGGAACGTCGTATACCCCTGTCAACTCGAGCAAATATCAAGTTTGTATTTCCTTTTGAATTACCATTGAATTTGGTTCTTTGATATATAGATTCAATATCAAGTGTTTTGTTCTTTCCAATCCGTAATTTGATTAAGTTATCTCAGGAGGTCCATCTTTCATTGAGCATCTTTTCTTGTCACATACAGTTGCAATTCACCTGAAATCAGGTCTGTTAAACTAATGGTTTGTTAAGTCTTTATTATGTGTGCTAATTTTTTAAATGATACATTATGATTGCTTAACGCACAATTAAGTATGCCAATGTGATGTGCTAATGGTAGCAGTTACTGAGTTTAACAAAGTTGATTGTCAAGAATTATACATCTCATATGTATAATGATGTTTGTTTTACAGAAAGCTAGTCATGGATAAAGGTTGGATGAAGCTTGCAAGAGGTGACCCGCAGTATTTTGACGGGATTAAAAAATTTATAGAGTTTGTTAGACAGAATAAGCCCGATAGTACACATTGGTGTCCTTGTACACGTTGTAGATTGCATCACAGAAAGCTCACTCTTGATGAAATGTATGCACATTTGCTTAAAAATGGTATGATGTTGGATTACACTACTTGGACATTGCATGGTGAAGTTCGCAGTGGTCCTTCGATATACATGCTAAGGCAACAATACCTTATGGAGAAGGGTCAGGGAAGCATGTCTCTCAATAGTGGTTGTGATACTTCTCTGAATCCTGCCATGGAAATAATTAATGATGTTTTTTCATTCACAAATGACATGTATTCAGTGGCGGATCCAGAGATCCGCGGGAGGGGGGTCCCAAATAAAAATTTTTAGGACCATCTAGTATTCGAAATCGACAAAAAAATTTTTTTACACATATATGTCTATATATTTGATGATTTAAGTAATTTTTTTTATTGGAAAATGATGTTACGGTTAAACTCATGTAACTCAGTTGCAAAATATATAAGTGATACTAGGTTTTAAGTATGAATTAGGACAATTAATGTGATTAAAATATAGTTTCAGAAAATAATTTAAGATTTATTATTAAAAAAAAGAAAATAATTTAAGATTTGACAAAAGTGTTTTATTAATTAACTTATCAACTTAAAATATAAACTTAATATCTTGTCATCTAATTATAATTGTTTAGTTAAATCTCACATTTTCATAAGATTGGAGCTAATTCAATCATATTATAGAATTAAGGAGTGTTGTTGTAATTTTTTACACTTTGATGATCTATTTGAAAGACTAAATTCTGCCACTATTCATCATCCTCTCAACCAAACCCTAAAATTAATTTACAGATTTGCTCCATGAATATCTTCGTGAATCTACCATATTACTTGTAAAAATTTATCTCAAATATGAGAGGGGTCCCAGGACACCCCTGGAACCGCCCCTGCATGTATGAGATGACAAGTGTTGATGGAGATTCTTTGGGTAAGGATGCTTATGAGAAGTACAATAAGCTTCTTTCTGAAGCTCAAACATCCATATTTGCAGGCAGCAATACGAGTGTATTAGACACCGTATTGAAAGTGATGCATAAGAAAGTTGATAATGGTTGGTCAGACAAATCTTGTACCGCTCAGTTAAAATGGTTCAGAGGGTTTCTTCCAAGTGACAACAAGTTTCTCGGTTCTTATCGAGATGTCAAAAGAAGTTTGAAGAATTTGGGATTGGGGTATGAGACTATTCATGCGTGCGAATACGGTTGTATTTTATATTACAACGAGAATAAAGAATTTGATTCTTGCCCCGTGTGCCAGAAGTCAAGATATGCATCTGTTGAAGGTAATAGTAGGACGCCAAAGAGAGTGGTTCGTTACTTCCCATTAACACCGAGATTACAACGACTGTACATGTCTGAAACTATTGCAAAGGAGATGCGGTGGCATGGGGAGAGGCGTTGAAGAGGGTAAGATTAGGCATCCTGCTGATGGGGAGGCATGTCAAGATTTTAATACTGAATTTCCTGAATTTGCCAATGAGATTCGGAACGTCCGTCTTGGATTAGCTACCGATGGTTTAACCCATTTGGATCACTCGGTGTTTCACATAGTACTTGGCCTATTATAGTCATGCCTTATAATCTTCCACCTTCAATGTGCATGAAAAGGGAATTCAACATACTTACTTTGTTAATTTATGGTCCAAAATCTCTGGGAAAGTGTTTGAATGTATTCATGAGACCATTGATCAATGAACTCAAAATGTTGTGGGACACGGGTGTTGTAACCTACAACAGATATGACGGTTCGTCATTTATTATGAAAGCAGCAATAATGTCGTCCATTAGCGACTTTCAAGGACTAGGAATGTTGGGAGGTATGAAGTGTTAACTATTATGAAAGCAGCAATATGACAGTTCACATATTGATTCATCTTCCTGATCAAGTGTTACTTAAGGGCCCAGTGCACTACAGTTGGATGTTTCCCATCGAGAGGTATATACTACTACCATATTCTTATTTGATTAACAAATATTAACTATTATACTAATCATATACTCCAATTGCAGGTAATTAGGTCAATACAAAAAAAGTGTAAGGAACGCTCGATACCCCGAGGGATGTATAACTGAGCATTACGTTGTGACTGAATGCGTAACATATTACAAATTATATATGGATGGATCATCGGCCAATAAGGTGCAACTTATGAGACACAATTCAAATGCTCTGTTGTTTCTGATCTTGTCAAACCAAACGGTTATTTGCGGGGAATCAAGTTGGATATGCAACAACTTGATATTGCTCATTGGTGCATCATGGAAAATTGCAAAGAAGCAAAGTATTTTATGGATAAGCACGCTGAGAAATTTAACCTCAAATTTCCGGACAGCACTAAGGAAGAGCGCATCAAGCATTTTTGTCCCTACTTTCTGAAATGGGTAAGCTATTCATTTACTTGCGTCTATCTTTGTTCATTTCATAGTTTACTGCATCATATGTTTCCACCTTTAACATTCACCGTTGTATTATTCGCAGATTGTGGGGTTGCAAACCCAAGCAGCCAAGCATTATTCGTCGATTTTGCATATTTTAGCATGTTTTCCACAAACGCATACATGCTATTCACAATGTTATGTAAACAGTGTTAAGTTCGTTGTGTGGGAACGTGACCGGAAGTTGAAAACTCAAAATTCTGGAGTGATGGTTGAGTCTGAAGACATGACTTACGACGGTATTCTCGAGAATGTGGTAGAATTAAAGTATGCTGATGGGATGCCTGTAGTTTATTTAAATGCATATGGTTTAACACTGATCTAAAGGAGCAGGGAAGTACTAGGAAGGACCATGGCCTTTTATCGATTGACACCTCCACGAGTTGGTACGAAGATGAACCATATTGTTTAGCAATTATGGTAAGACAAGTTTTTTATTTGGATGATTCGAAGGCAGGCGAGCCTTGGAAGGTGGTTAATGTTGTTACACACAACGGTGTATATAGTGCAAGTTCACTTGCGAGAGATGAAAGCCATTCTCATGTGGCTGAACCGTATCAAGAAGATGTGTCCGCAAATATCATATCAGGGCACATACCTATTAGCGGCATAGATATTGATTTAGGCTCTCTACCACGGGAGCCCATGGTGGCTAATGAAGCGCACGAAGACGATGATTTGAGTGATTCAGAGGACGGAGGAATGTATGGATCAAGTGAAGGTGAAGATGAATATGACTCAAGTGAAGGAGAAGAGGAAGATGAAGATGACAAGGCTTCAAGTGAAGGTGAAGACGATGATGACGCAAGTTATGAAAGTTAAACTATCTAACTTATAAAAAAACTTGTGTTTGAAGGACTGTTATCAATCTGATTTTGTTTGTTATGAAAAAACTTGTGTTTGAATTATTGTAATAGGTTGAACAGGTTTAGACAGGGATGTTTTTTTGTTTAAGGTTGTGTTCTATTTTGGACAGGGATGTTTTGTTGTTTAAGGTTGTGTTCTAGGTGTTTAAGTGACATGCATTGAATTATGGTGTCGCATAATTATTCATTGAGCATCCCTTCTGTTTGCCGCTTCTTTTTTCATTTGCCTCATGGTGAAATTTTGACTAAGTGCGAACACAGTGAAATATCGATTTAAGCGGCATATGTTGGGGTTTTCAGCCCATTAAACATTACTTAGCCCACACCCTAGATTTACCCTAGGGTAAATATCATTTTCGCTTTGGCCGCCGCTACCTCTATTTATCTCATCTCCTGTCATCTTCTCTCATCTTCTCGCTACTCTCAGATCCATTTCCTTGGCACCGAAGATGTCAAAGAAGCGAAGCCTCGAAGATATAAATGAAAACACTCGTCAGCGCATGAAACTCCGGTCGCCGTCGTTGCTCAAAGATCCGGAAGGGTACAACCCAGAACCTATCGCTAAAAAGGGGAAGCCGGCAAACCCTAAATCTCATCCTCCACCCCAACCGTCTCCACTAGAGGCGAGACCACTTGAGGCCATTGTCCCACCAGAAGCCAGACCAACCGAGCGGATGAAAGCCGTGCTGAAAGGGATGAAGGAATTAAGGATGAAAACTCGTAGCCCCAAAAAACCTCAACCACCGAACTCAACCCCAAAGAAGAATATCCTCGAACCTATGCATGTACGAAGGAGCCCAATGCGGCTTGGGAAAGTGTCTCTACCAGCTACTACAACTTTTGTTCCCCATTTACCGCCAGTAATCGAATCTGCCCCTGTTGTGTCTGCTGAGCCACAACGACCTGCACTCTCCACTCTAAGCAGTGTACCGTCACAGTTGATACCATCAATCTCCAGTTCATTCTCGCCTACTCACACTACAGGCAGCCAGTCCATATCAGCAACACCTCCTGCCAACCCTGAAGCTGCCCCTGTAGTTTTGTTAGAAGAAGTTCACTCGCAAACCCCGAACTCGAATGATCAGGCTGAATCTGCCAACCCTGAATCTGCCCCTGTCGATCCTTTAGAACCTCCAGAATTTCATCAGGCTGCACCAACTCCTCAAGTTTTATACGAATGCCTGGAAGGGGATATTCCAATTCCTGAAAATCCACGGAGCATTAGGTGTAAAGCCAAGGCCTACACAGGTTTTTTTACAATTTGTTTCTTTAAGTTTAAATGTGTGCATCATTTTATATCTGTTTTACTATATAGCTGATGTTGTTTTACTAGTAGCAAACCAACCAGTGAGGAAAACTAGGGGGTCGTCAACGGGCAGAAGGTGGCTAACTACGTGAGGACATTGGGATCCAAGATCAAAGTCGAACATGGACCAGAACACAATGGCCCTAAGAACCGTAAGTTGAGAAGTATGTTAACCCATGAGATAGGCTCTTGTGTGCGAGATAAAGTTCCATTGATTGCTACAAGTTACCATGAGCTCAAGCCAGAGCATTGGGCCATCGTCTTCGATCATTTGGCCGTGAGTACAAGTCTCTTTCATTAATCTACATTACAATATCATTTTTAATCATACTCTATTCTCACTAGCTGTTATTTTTGTAGCCCAATTTCGAGCTCCAATTTGATGATACTTGGATCTGGAAGTTCATTACTGAGAAGGCTATAGAAAGATTTAGAGATTGGAAGTCAGATTGCAAGAACCATTATGAAAAATACGGTGCAGAACTGCCCTTGGAGTTTATTGACCGTAAAGAACAATGGCGTTGGCTGGTTGGTCATTTCAGGGAGCCAAGAACTCAGGTCATGCAACATTATATGGTTTCTTGATAAAATTTCACTGCTCTTATAGTATTCTAAATAGAATTAAAAAAATTTAAGTTTTGTATTGTTAGGCTAGAAGTCAAATAATGAAGGCAGTGCGGAATGCATCGGGCAGAACTAACCATCACTCAGGAAAAGTCGCTTTCAGCTTTAGAACTGAAGACCATGCTTTCAAGAATGACAAGGCTCCATATATTGCAGCATATGGTGAGATGTATGGTGGTGATGCCATTGGTGCCCAAATAGCGGTAAAGTTATTGACAAAAAATTAGATTTAAGTCTCGCTAAAGTTAAATGTAACGTAATATTTATTACTCTGTTTGTGTATGTTATTTACTGTGTATCATTTCTTATATCAATTGCTTAAGTTGTTGTGGGTCAAATAATGATATGCTTGAGTTGAGATATGTTTGCACCACATGTTTTATTTAGTTTTATTTTGTTGTATTCTGTTTGATATACAGTTTAATTTGGATTTTAGTTTGGCTTACTTAATTATTTTGTCACATGTTATTGTGGTTTGTTGTTATATTGTTGGTATTTTTAAATATGACATGTGAGTTTGGTCTGCTGCTATTTATTATTCTCTACAAACTACATATTCTTAACTTCTTACTTCTCTTATTAAATATCTTATTTATGGTTTGACATTGATCCTTATAGGAAAAAATGAGGCAAAGAGTGCGTGAACTGATGACTCTTGAAGAATCTGAAGATCCTAGTTCCATTTAAGAGCCCCTTCCAGTGACTACCCAGATTGAAATAATTACTCAGCTTGTGGGCCAGCAAAAGGGCGGCACCCGTGTTTCTGGCATTGGGAAGTCATTGGCGCTACCTCCACTCCCACGAGGGGGAGCAAGAAACATATCTGAGACCATTCGCCTAACAGAGGAACTTCGCAAAACACAATCTGAAATGGCAAAGCAATTTGAGGATCGCATGGCATCTCAGTCACAAATGTTTATGGATCAGATACGAGTTCTGGAGGAGTTGATCAAGGGTGGTGGGACGGGAGCAGGGGCCAGTAATGCCGCATCAGATGGAGCCACCAGTCACCTGCCAGCGGCTCGTCACGATGGGTGATGTGCTTTTGTTTCAATCTGGGTTTACAAAGCGTTTTTTGGGTACTTGAACTTTTGTCAGTAATGTTCACAATTTGGGAACTATCCACTGGTGTAACTTGGATGTTTTGTGTTACTCGGATGTTGTAAGGGTAAACATTTACTTTGTACCCTCTTTTGATGCTATGAATTTCAGGTTTTAAACATTTTGCAAACAGGTCACATTTTATGTCATTTTATGCCACGCAACGCCTGCTATCGGCACAAATATATGTATATTTATGTGACATGATTTTGTTAACAAGTCATTTTAAGCGACAACATATGTCGCATATCACCATCGCCTATGTGAGATTACGTGACACACACGCCTATATGTCCTAAGATATGTATGCTATGAAACTACTTGCGTGACAGGAAACGGTTTAGACGACATGTGTGCCATATGCTTAATGCGATGCGAAATGATCATACGACACAAACATATGTCAGTCGTAAAACGTTTTATGCCACGCAAAAATATGAAACACGACGTGCGTCCTATATTCTTTATGCGACAAACATATATGATGTCGCATTAGTGGTGTCCACTTAAGCGACATACGACATTATCGCCTCGCTTAAAGCCTTATTTCACATAGGATTAAGCGACGTATCTTAGGCGACGGGTGACCTGTCACATAGGCCTTAAGCGAGATTTTAGGATTTTAAGCGACGATTTTTTGACCGTGGCGTAAGAGTCAAAATGGCATAGTGATAGGTGTAGTTTGTTGGAGGTTGATCTTCTTACAATTCCTTCTTTATAATGTTTATCATGCATAAAGTTCAATTTTGTCCCTACGTTTATTGGAGTTTTCATAACCACACCGGAGACACTAGAGGGGAGGCCGTCTCAGGTTATACCTAAGCTTCAGCAGGTACCATATGATTTTGTCTCTTCTTTTGTTATCGTCAAAGAAAATTGCAGTGACTGGTCTTGTCTCTTCTTCTCTTATCACCTACCTTGCATTTTGCAGTGCCTGGTGACGCGCGTCGTCTGACGCGTCAAATTTAATATTTATTATTCTCCTGTAATGAGCTAGTGTAGCGGCAAGCAGGGTCGAACCCAAGGGAACTGGTTGTTGAAGTTGTATCTGAAAACAATTAAAGAAGGGGGGGTTTAGCAATTAAGAGTGGAAAAGAGGAAATAACAAAACACTTTCAATCAGAGAAAGCATTCAGCTTAGAGTTTCTATTGTGACATGTTTATCATTGACTGCTAATAATCGAATCTCAAGTTTCTAAGTGTGGTTATTCCGGGAAAGGTGATAACCCAGAGTATCCTGGGAAAGGTGATACACCACAATCTAACCCGGGAAAGGTGTTAGACTTCTAGTTCTCCTAAACCCAATAATCCGGGAAAGGTATTATCGAATCTAGGTGTTACTACCCGTCTTTACGGCAAAGTATCCAACAAGTATTAACGATAGGGACTGAATTGTTGGGCTGAGCTTTACGGGAAAGTATCCACTTAGCTTCACAATTCAATCTTTGAAATTAAGCATAAGAACTAGAGAAACAAGAAATTGCATTAAGAATAAAGTCTCAAAACGTCTGTCACAATGAACGAAACCCTAAACGGAATTAGGATTTAAGCTACACATAATGGAAATTAAACACATAATGAGTAAGAAATTCTCTGCTCGCGCCAGTTCCGACTTCGACTCTGGATTTAACCTTCTATATTACCTCGGCTGCTCTTGGTGTGAACTAGAGAGTTGTAGAAATTTGAGTCATCTACGCAACGACGCGTGGCTCATATTTTTCTGATCATCGATCCATTCCCAGCACTACGTCGAGTGTCCAAAGGTCTGATCTGCCATTGTGGTGTTTTTGGCACGAAGTGCCGTTTTTTATGCGCGTTTCCTCCTAGAGCTTCCAAAACACCTGAAATGAAAAACAACACTAAAAAGTAACTGTTCGCATATAAAAGTGTCAAAATAAATAGGATTAGTTGATTCGATGAGTCTTATAAATACGACTCATCGAACCACCCCACGCTTAAACTTGTTCGTCCCGAACAAGAACTAAGTCATAGAAGGAAAACAAATATACACATATTCTTCGACGTCCTGGATAATGCTACACGAATATAAGTTGCTAGTCTATACTCGCTTTTCTATGCATAACTCAATCGTTACTCAAATCATCATGCTCAACACAGATTTAACTTGATACATGTTACATTTGAGCTGAAATTTAAACCAATTCGGATGAATGGGAGATAGTCCTCTTTAGACCCATGATCTGCATTCGATGTTCCGAACTCTAGCTATATGGTTACACTTCATTGCTTTTTCTTGCACGTGATTCATTCGAGCTTCAAGGTTTTTAAGCTTTTTTCTTCTTTTGTTGGACAGCTTTTGTAGTGACTTTCTTTGGCCTTTGGCTCTTGATGTATGAATGATGTACTTCACTTTTTGTTGTATAAAACTTCACAACGTGGCTGATTTTTCTTGAGCTTTGCTCCTTTATTGTGAACAGCTTGTCCTTTTTCTTCTTTTCTTTTGAAGGAGGTCCATCATCGCCCACAAGCATATGGAAATACCTCCCCGCTCTTTCTCATCCTCGGCCTTTTTCACCCGAGTCAAGATGGGGGCCCTCCACCTATTTTTCCGGTTACTTCGGACTAGAGATAGGACGGTATGTTTTCCCGTCCCGCCTACTCACATAAACGCTGCGGCGGCGGAGCTAACTTTGAACCATGTCGTCTCGAAGTGCTAGCCTCCACGAAATCCACATAACCATATAACTCAAAATTCGATCCTTTGAATGCTTCGTCAAGTCTCTCTAGGACATTTCTATCAACTCCACATCCCTGTTTATCTCAACTCAAAAGAACACGTAGTAGGTTAAATTCACATGTAAAAGCACAATTCAAATTTCACGAGAGAAACACATCTAATCAGCATCGTCTGTTTCACATCATCAAAATTCAATATTGCATATCCAGAGAATGGAGAGAAACTTTCTACTTTTCAAAAAAAAAAATTAAAGGAAACATGGTGACACAGTACATATGCAAGAAAAATAAACGTGCTGACACAACTGACTGACTCTCCCACCCCACACTTTTGAACCAAGACGTGTCCTCACCGTATGACTTAAGCTCAAAGACACAACAATGAAGGACACACAAACGTAGGGAAAAAGCAAATACAGAATAAGGGTGAACTGGCACTCCCCTCGTTTCATCGCGTGATGGTAAGAATTCTGGTCAAACAAGTCGGTCAACGTTGGTCAATGGTCAACCGCGCCCACAATAGACATTATGGGTGCGGCAACGTGATGTTCCCTTGAGTGGCATGTATTTGGCAAAACGTAGCTAGATAGTTCAAGCAAGAGTTCAGGGGGAGTTCGAACACATTCTAGGACTACAATTCAGCGTGGAGCAGACGCCAAGATATCTTCCGGAATGTTCGAAAGATCGAATGTCGGTTCGATCTGTTGATGGTCAGCGAAGAATTCGAACATCAGATATTCGAATGAATATCTACATGAGGTGGCAAGGCTGACTTGGCGAGGAAGTCTTAGTATATTCCTCACGCCGTTTTAAGAAAGATATACATCAAATATCTAGGAATATTTCCTAAATATTTGATGGGATTATCTACACCAGATTTGGACGCTCGGACTCTACATATAAATACTCACCTAGGGCGTCCATATTCCTGTCGCTTTCCATATCAAATATACACGAGTATACCCTATCGATTGGAGAAGAAGGAAGCGACGGCCGTTTGTTTTTCCCCACTGGAAACTCATCGGTGCATGTGCAGTCTCATCAACATGCTACTCAGACTGCCTGGAAGCAATCCAACTGGCGCACACCGCGAACTCACAACCGGCTTTCAAGGCAAAGCTACCGACTTCGGGAGAAGTTCGAGTTCGTTCGGACTAAGGTTTCGGACGAAGGGGATCGAGCTGACCCGCGGTGATTCTCGATTGCAAATCTGAGAGACGGTGGTTTAGAAGCTAGGCAATTACAAACAAGGCGTTGTGTAAGTATAAGACCTTCTATTGTTCTAAATCACGTAATAAAGATTTGTGTCCCTTTTAGGGTGTGGAAAACCCCCCAGAGTAGGCGTAGCCGAACTGGGTATCATTCTGTGTGTCTTTACTTTGTTCTACTAGCTGCACTGTCACAAAGGAGTTCCAGGTCTGTCTCAAACAGTCTCTGGAACAGTAGCTTCAACAGGTCACTATATTTCACAACGCTTAATGTTCACACCCGGCGCGCCACTAACGTTGCATGTGGGCACGGTGCTAATGTTCGCACTCGGCGCGACCCGCACTGAGTTGCACATGTTTCCTGCATGAAAAACATCTCTTTTCCCGAAAGACAATGTAAAAAACATGACATAAGACTCAAAAAAACATGAATAACATAAAAAAACACAAAACACAAAAATTTACCGGGCTGCCTCCCTGCGAGCGCCTTTGTTTCACGTCGTTGGCTCAACGATACCTCTTTAGGGATCACAAGTTAGGATCCCATGGGCGTGTGAGGTCAAACTTCTCTACTCCTTCAGTCTGCCCAAAATCCTCATATAATTGTGTGCTGGGGTCTGCTCTCCATCGATCAGGTGGATTCGCCTTCACATCCTCCCGAGTCTGCGAGGACACTTTGCTCATAGCTACCTCATTTGCTGCACAGATCGTCGTAAGTCTAGCCTCATCTGGTAGGTAGGGAGATATGGCACCAAGAAATGGTGTGTGGGCGATGTCCGATGGCTTATTCATGCACCATCCTCATAGATATAAAAGTTTGATGTCCTGCCACCAAATGCAAGTGACAATAAGCTTGTGTCCATGTCAATCTCGGTCGGTAGGAACAACGAGGTCTCCTACATGGAGTGTTAGATCCTCTAGCAAGCCAACGGGATGAATACATGATTTATCCCCCAACTCTACCAACCGTTTAGGAGGCTTCAATGGTCCCAATTTCAGTGAACAATATAAAGAGTATGGCATGACATTAATAGCAGCACCTAAATCAATTAAACAATGATGTATTTGATCGTCACCAACACCACAGGTGACTGTGAAGGCACATGGGTCCTTACACTTTCCAGACGGTGCCTCTCGACTCGCAGCAAGTGGGTGTGCCTTTGTTGGCATTTCCGGCTCATGCTTCGCCTCCAACTCGTCTCCTACCTCGTCCTTATCGATCATATGGTCTTCGGGAGCTCTTACCTGCACAAGATGCAGAGGGTTAGTTTCGAAACAAGCATCCGTGCGGGTCGCGTCCGCTTTACACATTATGGCCGCGTCCGGCCTTGACGTTAGAGGCGCGTCCGCATTAGACATTAGCGTCGAGCTAATGTCAACGCTGGGCGCGATCGGCACTGACTTCGACTCGTTTTCTTCGTTGTCTGCATCCCGTCCGTCAACCACTGCCAATGTATTGATATTTCCTCTCGGATTAGGGATGGTCTGCGATGGTAGCTTCCCTAGATCACTCTTCAGCTCAAAAACGGTATGGGCTATCTGGGACATCTGTTTTGACAGTTCTGCTATATGTCCATCGATCTTCGAAATGGCCCGGGCTAATTGCTGGGTGCTAGCTGCCAGCTCCTTCACTATATCTTCCAGAGACTTGCTGGAACTCTGATTACTAGAGCCTGCCTGGTTGTAGTTCTGCCCGCGCTGCTGATACTTGCCCTGATTATTATACCCTCCTTGTTGATGACGGTATGGCGGCCGTTAATACTGCTGCTGCTGGGGTGCATGGTTGTTGTAATTCTGAAATTCACCCACTGCGTTGATATTGGTCTGTGTATCCTCCTGTAAACTAGGGCAGGCATCCGTCGTATGATTAGTTGCACCGCAGAACTCACAAGGCTTCACCCGTGCTACCTGATTGGTCATTAAAACCATCATCATCTCTTTCAGTTCTTTTAGCTCATCAGATGCTGGGGTCTCAGCCCTTGCAACATGTCTGGTTCGGCTGAATTCATCTTGCCAGCTGGCTTATTCTCTCAAACCTAGCGTTCTCGGCCACCTCTGCTATCAAATTCCGCACTCCAGCTGGGGACAGATTCATGATGGTCCCTCCAGCTGAGGCGTCCAGCATCATCCTATCAAGTGGCCTAAAACCATCTAGCATGTACTCTATTATCAGCTTCTCTGGCACTCCCAAATTACAGCAGCTCTGCTCCAGTTGGTTGAACTTTTCTAGGTAGTCATACATTGCCTCGTTCAGCCCCTGCCTTAGATCTTGCAGCTACCTACGAACATGTCCTGCCTTAGCTGCTGGGTAGTATTTGTCAAGAAACTTCTTCTGCATCTGGTCCCATGTCCTGATGCTACCTGAAGGAAGAGACAAAAACCAAGCGTGAGCTACATCAGTCAAAGAAAAGTGAAAAGCCTTAAGTTTGAAATTATCCACTGAGGCTCCATATGGTCGGAGAGTCTGGCAGATGCCATGAAAGCTTTGAATATGCTTGGTGGCTGACTCTCCTTACCGATCCGAAAACTTTGGTAGATAGTGCACTACCGCAGTCTTGATCTCGATTTCCTGCATGTCTGGCCCCTCATTTATGCACCAAGGAATATTCTAAAAATTAGGGGCCGACAGCTCCCTCATCGTAGGCTGATACAACTCTATATGCTCATCATCACCTTCGCCGATCACGTTGTCACCGATCTGACTACCTGCACGAGACATTGCGAACATGTAGCGAAGCACAAAAAATAACTAAATAAAATAATAATAAAAAGAAAATAAGAAAAAACAAAAAGAACAACTTCACCGAGGCACAACTCCCCGGTAAAGGCGCCAAAATTTGACGTGTGTCGTCTGACGCATCAAATTTAATATTTATTATTCTCCTGCAATGAGCTAGTGTAGCGGCAAGCAGGGTCGAACCCAAGGGAACTGGTTGTTGAAGTTGTATCTGAAAACAATTAAAGAAAGGGGGGTTTAAGCAATTATGAGTGCAAAAGAGGAAATAACAAAACACTTTCAATCAGAGAGAGCATTCAGCTTAGGGTTTCTATTGTGACATGTTTATCATTGACTGCTAATAATCGAATCTCAAGTTTCTAAGTGTGGTTATTCCGGGAAAGGTGATAACCCAAAGTATCCCGAGAAAGGTGATACACCACAATCTAACCCGGGAAAGGTGTTAGACTTCTAGTTCTCCTAAACCCAATAATCCGGGAAAGGTATTATCGAATCTAGGTGTTACTACCCGTCTTTACGACAAAGTATCCAACAAGTATTAACGATAGGGACTGAATTGTTCGGCTGAGCTTTACGGGAAAGTATCCACTTAGCTTCACAATTCAATCCTTGAAATTAAGCATAAGAACTAGAGAAACAAGAAATTGCATTAAGAATAAAGTCTCAAAACGTCTGTCACAATGAACGAAACCCTAAACTGAATTAGGAGTTTAGATACACATAATGGAAATTAAACACATAATAAGTAAGAAATTCTCTTCTCTCGTTGAAAGCTTCGCCTTCTCCTCCAGAGCCGTTTCAAACGTCGTAGAATAATTGATTATTGGAAACCCTAACCCAGACATCTTATTTATAGCAAAAACTGGGTTTTTCAAATTTGATTTTTGGGCTCAATTTCCAAATTTTGGAATGCTGACATAATCACACTGAATGCTGACATCATCACACGGACCGCTGACATCAGCACCTCGTCGGATTCTCCGCGCTCGCTTCATACATTACGTCGCGCCTGCTTCAGACATTAGCGTCGAGCTAATGTCTACATAGGGCGCGATCCACACTGAGTCTGATTCTCCTTTTGCGCGCCAGTTCCGACTTCGACTCTGGATTTAATGAGACATATGCAAGGTTTTAATGAGACATAATATATATACGAGTCATCCAAATGGAAAGTGTTATGAATATTGTGATTTATGTTGGATGACCTTTAGCCCTTCACATGGCCATGTCCTTTAGCTTTCATGTACCCAATAAATTGTTAGCTTTATTTCTTATATTGATTTCTAGTCTCTCCATATGTCCATGTACCCATATATAAAATGGATCATTTGTAAAGATCAAAATGAATAAGAAAGACTCTTCCTCTGTACATTTCATGTTCATATTTATGTTCATCTTCTATCTTTAAATTTCTTCTCCTTACTCACCTATTTCACAACAGTTTTGTTAATGTTCAGACTTGTTTTGTTAAAAATCAGACTTATTTTTAATGTTCAGACTTGTTTTGTTATTGTTCAGACTTGTTTTGTTAAAGTTCAGACTTTGCATAACATCGTTACTTTTTTAGAACTACCTTCGCATCGGGGATCGCTCTGTTGAGAACCCTTAAAAATTCGAGAACTTGATACTCAAATCTCACCATTAGATCATGATGCATCTTTGACTCTACATGTGACACATGTCCCAAAAGTAAAGTAAAAAAAGGTGACTTTGACTTTGCATTAAATGCATCTTGAAAAATACACATGGGACATATATCACCACACAAAAAAAATTGACTTTTAACTTTACATTAAATATTATTTTTATTTGATCCAATACCTTAACGCATAATAATTACTACGAAACAACGAACGTTCTCAAGTCAAACATGAACACCCAATCTCATTCGTTACGCTCTGCAGAAATTTCTTTCTCTTCAAACAAAAATAAATACAATAAAAGAATAAAACAAAATTCACAATTTACACAGATTCTCGCTTGCCAAATTCCTATCTATCACCTGAGCAACTCCCCCTGACGGCGACCCAGTTGGATCATTCTGTCAATTTTTCAGCCGCTACAATTGATTGCTGGATTTTAATTCAATCGATCTTCCGTGGTCCACTTTTTTAGGTTTTTTCTTCACTCATTACTTTTTGGAAAAAGATCAGCTTTTTTTGCTGGGTTTCTAGAAGCGGAGAAATCCATCTCTTTGTTACGGCCGTCTGAACTCACTACGCTGGTTTTGAGCTATCAAGTGGCTCGCTCTGAATCGGATTGGATCAAACGGTGGTCTGGGCTGGGTTTCGAGGTTAGTTGATTGATTTTTTTGTGCGCCTTTTTTGCCTTTTTGGGGGGTTTGGATTTGGTGCCTGTGAGGCTTTTCATTGTCATGCGTATATGTGCTTGGTCAGCTGACATGTAGGTAGAGCGGTTATGGATAGTGGGTTGCTGACATGCTTATGGCGTTCATCTGCTCAATTAGTTGATTGTTGGGATTTAGAAGAATGCATCCTGGTTGTTAGAAATTAGAATTGATGTTACCCAGTTTGAGTTGGGGCTTAGACCTGGAGTCTGATGAATACTGGGGTTAATAAGATTCATTGTTTATAGTGATGGAGGAGATAAATTTCCTTTGAGCAATTTTACATAATTAAATCACTTATGTATGTGTTTTAGGACTGGAAGCTAGTTTGCTGCGTGATATTGGAGGCTATGATGACTACTATGATGACCTGAAGGTTTTGGATAACTTGCTGCTTCTTTTATATACTTTCAGAAGAAGGAATTCAGTGAAAATTCAAGGTGAGCATCCTTTCATGCTTATAATGGATGTAATAGTTGGACAGGAGCTTTCTATTTAGGCTACAAGATACGCTACTTTATGGTTATACTTGTGATTCGCAATCAAAATTAGGGCATTCTTTGAGTTTACCATATACTGTACCTACGTCTTCGTGTTGTCACAACATATTTGGAAGGATGAACCTTTGTGGAGATTATCGAGTCTCATATTGTTTCTGCTTGGCAGGACGCATCAAATGGCTAACAGTGAGGAGTCGAGTAGCCCTGGTTGGGGTGCTTCTTTATTCGTGCAGACAACAGAGGATGTTGCTAGAGCGGTTGTAGCTGCAGCTGCAGCAGCTAACGGTGTTCGTTCGCCACGACCCTCTGTAGTATTTTCGACAAAAGATGATGGAAATAGTAGCCCAATGCAGAGGCTTCAGCGTCAAGTTACAAGAGTGTTAAAAGGTTTTTCAAATCCTTCTGAAGTGAGACCAGTAAATTATAATCCAGAAGTTCTAACCAGTCAAAAACGACAATGGGCAAGCTGTCAATTGCAGTCTTTGGTATGCAACAACTGTGTATTGATAGTACTTGAAAGTTGAAACTGCTGCAGTAATTGTTCTTCCATCTATCAGTTGAATTACTGTTTTCATAAAAGAAAAAAAAAGAATTACTGTTGTCATTTATGTTGCTATTGGCGTGCACATCTATATGATTGACTAATGGTTCGATTTTTTCAGTATTTTCGTGGTGTCAATTTTAACATTTCAGAGAGGCTCGCCATAATGTATGTTCATAATAATATGTAGGATCATAGGCCCCATAAAGAACCATCTAAGCTTTTCGAGAGCATGGTAGTTGTGGGGCTTCATCCAGACAGTGACACTCAGGCGCTCCAGAGACAGTTCTTATCTAGAAAGTCTGAGGGTTCGGGTAAGTATCGTAGTCCTCTAAGTGGGCAGCATCAGTCTCGGGTTGAACCCACCTCTGAACCACAGGTATGGTATGCTGCATTAGAAGTGTCATATGCCATTTGGGATTGGGGCTTAAGCTTTACTTGCCTTGTTTTTAATTTTCAGGTTCTTTTTGCATACCCTCCAGACAAGCAGCTACCTCTTAAATATAAAGATCTTCTTTCGTTCTGTTTTCCTGGTGGAGTAGAGGTAAAACAATGCAAATTTTGGGAATTTTCACTATCCGCATACGGCATACCAGTCGCCTAGACATTTACAACGTTTTGCATACTGTTCTCCAAATATCCTATAATGTATTGCACTTGATTAGAGTTATCCTTATCCCTCAACGTCTAGATGCATCTAAAAATCATCCTTCTTCGATTTTTTTTTGTTTACTTAGCTACTGTATTTGTAAATGACCAGCATACATTTGGCAGGTTCATGCTGTAGAAAGAACACCATCCATGAGTGAGTTGAATGAAATTCTTCTGGGGCAGGTATATCTTGCTTATACGAAAGCTAATTTGGCCGTAATCTGAATTTCAGATAAATATGTTCGAGGTCTGTCTATTATTGGGCTCAATCTCAGTATGATTATGATGACAGTCTATGCTATTTATTATATACTGTATTCTACTTCATCTCTCCGCAAATTTATCTCACTTTGATGTGCATGCATTTATCTTTGACACCGAACTGTTTCAAATATAGGACACCGAGAATTCTGAAACCATTCTGAACATAATGATGGCAATATCATAGCATGTTTTAAAATTTTTAATTTCCAAAACGGCTATTCAATCTTTGTCTAAAAGAGTCAAAGCGTCATGTGGACGGAGGAAGTCCACCAAACTGGCAAGACAGCCCTTTTCATAGGGCCTCTTACTAAAGAAAAATGCAACAGTAATATGTTTAGCACGCATAAATTTCAATGCTACAAAGTAGACGTTAGTTCGATTTTGCAAGGCCCCGTTTGGTTCATGGAAAGTTTTTGGGATGGAAAGAAAATTGAGAGGAAAATGGAGTTTCTTGTTTGGTTTACAATGGAAAATCTTAACAAAACAAAAGGATTCAATATAAAATTTTCCTTGCCATTTTCAATGGGAACATGACTTTCCCATTCATTTTCCGATCGTTTTCATTCCACTATATTTTCCATGATCCAAACAGAGGTTAAAGGAAATGAACAAATACTTTTCAGATAGCAGCGCCGGTAGTCATTCTAAAATGGTGAGCTAAACCTCGAATGATAACAGAACATAATATAATGATTGTAATAATGTGATGATGGTAAACCATGAATGGACCAAGTGCTTCAGCACCCAGTGGACTGAAAGAGGAATCTGGAGAATTGGGAAATGTAGTGCTTAATTATGAGACTCTTATTGATCTGAAGAAGCAGAGCTTAGAAATTTTGGAGGAGCTATGAATGCATTAATTTCAAATCATTGAATAATTTTCAGACCTGGGTCCATAATACAAATATAAGACCATACATTCTTGTTAAAACTAGTTTTAATTATCCTACTTTTCTTACAAATGGAAAGCTTGCTTTCAGTTCAAGTGTATGCAAACTTGCAAAGCGCATTGCTTGAAACAATTCAGCTTGAAATAAATCAAAAACACATTTGGATCATTAGCTCACTGCGCATCTCTAATATGTTGAGAATTTTGGTTGCATCTTGTGCCTTAGTAACTGCCTAACTTTTATGTTTATAATCTCGCAGGAGCATCTGAAGCAAAGTGACTTGTCATTTGTGTTCCGTTTACAGGTAATTCTTGATGCCCACACTGTCTTGTTAAAATGGCCTCTATTGTGTAATGTCCATTCTCCTTGAATGTTACCAACAGTCTCGCAATGTAAGCTCATATGACGAACCATTTATGAATCCATGGCACAGTTACTTGCAATGAAATTTCTAATAAAAAATTGTTAATGAAGTTAATGTGTATCACTGTATTTATGATTCTGTGTTATTGATGTTGAACTAGTTGCGGGGCACTGCAATCTATAAGTTATTTGGAGTGATCATTGCAAAGCTGGATGGTATATTTTACAAAATCAGTCTAAGATGTGGTCAGCTTAAGAATATATTGGGTTTTTTTTTTTGGAATTAGCTGGGAGTTTATTGCTTTTTTGTTTTATGGACATTCTCCACCTGATGCTCATTTAGCTTTGTTTCGACAAGATGAAATTGCAGTAGTTTACTTTGTTTCTTTACTTATGCTGATTTGCTAATTGATTCATTTAAGCTACATTTCATTGTCTGCATATTGTTTAGTTTATAAGTGAATTTTTCTATTTCTTCATCAAAATCAGCTTTACCAATCAATCTTTACTATTAGGTCGCAGACGATTCTACTTTGTATGGATGCTGTGTTTTGGTAGAAGAAATCATTGGAAAGACTTCGGGGTTGGTTTCTTTGGTTTCTCATAAAATGCCTCGACCTGCTCGAAGTCGCCATGTGTTAACTACTCGTCGATGTTACTGCATTCTTTCAAGGCTTCCATTTTTTGAGCTGCATTTCGGTGTACTTAACAGGTGTGTATTAATTCCTTTGTTTTAAACATTTATCCTCTTATTAGTTTTGGATGATTGCATGAAGAGTTGATGGTGCGATTTTAGAGGATGGAAGCATTAATCTTGTAAAAATAGCATGAGTGACAGCTGAAGGAGCTTATACATTTGTTATCACCCACTTGCTCTGTTAACTGGTTGTCAGCTGCCAGAAGGAGATTGTGTGAATCTTTCCGTGGTACGTGCATGAAAGTATATAGTCAGCGTAACTAGTATCAATGTCCTCTTTATTGCAGCATATTCAGTGAAGAGCGTTTGCAGCGGTTGACAAAAGGAATTTATAACTTAGATTTGGAATCTCCAGAAGTGGATACCGAAGAAGCAAATATTATTTCTCCCCGAGACGACTTGGTATATGAAACAAAAGAGGCTCCAGGTGTACAAGACACGTATAAAACAAATCTGTTGCAAGAACATCAAAATTCTGAAGAAAATCTTGATATTAGTGACAATCTTGAAGGTTCACCACTTGTTAATGAAACTCCGGTTTCTAATTTTGACGAAGGGTCTCATTTTTGTGACCCAAATGATGGAGTGTTAAAAACAAACACAGAAGAGGAAAGGGGCGCTCCAGATGCTGTGGCGTCTTTTCTGCGTCATCGATATGAAATGTCAGAATCTTCGTCCAGGTGCATGCTTATATCAATACTCTCATATTTTTCTAGTGGATTGACAAGATTACCATGTCAGTTGTTTTGTAATTATAAAGAGAACTTAGATTAGAAAGAATTCAGGTCCAGAACTGCAATATCAAGGCTCGTGTTGAAAGAAAAATATAAACACATAGCGCGCTAACACTTAGGCAGTGCGTCTAGCTGTTAGCAGTATATCAGCCTCAGTATGATTCAAATAATATGCTAAAACTTAGGCCATTTTATTTTATATTTTCTATTAAATTTCACTGCAAATACATTACGTGAAATTGTATACTAAGCATGATATATTGGTTATGGTAGCAGTTTTGGGAGTTCATTAAGTGACGATAGACATTTCAGAAGTGACGATAATGAATCAGAGAGAGGACGTGCATCTTTCTCTGACCGTGAAGAGATCGGCTCCCACTCTGGGATTCTTGAATGGGCAAAGGTAATTTATCATACATTTATTTTCACGAAATTTATCTAAGGTGATTTATATTTACTCTAATGTCACATTTTCCAGGCAAATAGTAATGGATCGTTACAACTGTTATGCGAATATTACCACTTACCGTGCCCTTCAAGGGGATCAACACTTACCTTTCATCCTCTGGAGCACCTACATCCTATTGAATATCACAGACCTGATGAAAACATTTTACATCTCTCTGGTTCAACGATCGATTTAAGATCATGCAATACAAGTTTGGAACTCTCAGAGGTATATTGTTACTCTACAGTGTGTTATAGAGATTATGCTTCAGTTGGAGTCAAAATATAGTGTAATGTTGAAACTGTCTTTGAATCAGGCGCACAATGCACTTATGGCAGAGGAGGAGGCTTATGCTTTGTCAGTCTGGGCTGTTGCTTGCATATGCGGCACATTACGACTTGAAAATGTCAGAACATATCTTGTGTTGGTTTTGATACTTTCATGTGTAACATTGCTTGCTAAATTGTATTAATGTCGGCTGCACTGTTATTTGTTCAATACAACGAGTTCCTCTCTTTTCATGCGACTTGCAAGGGTTGATATTGTTTCTCCTTATTCAGGTTTTAGCAATTTTTGCTGCAGCATTGTTGGAGAAGCAGATAGTGGTTGTGTGCTCTAATTTGGTTAGTAATTGCGAGATAAAGTTAGATCAACTGCTGTTTTTTCTTATCGAATTACATTTTTGCAAATAGTGATAAAATCGAAAACAGTTTCATTTTACACTTTGTATTTAATGTTTTCATGAATCGTGCAGGGTATTTTATCTGCTGCAGTTTTATCAATTGTGCCTCTTATCCGTCCGTACCAATGGCAGAGCTTTTTAATGCCCGTAAGATCCCAAAAACTAGTTTGTCATACAACCTGCAGACTTAACTCACTTCTGATATCGTTGCTAGTTCTAATTTTTGCTGCTGCACCAGGTGTTACCAAATGACATGCTGGATTTTCTGGATGCCCCAGTCCCTTATATAGTAAGTTAATAGCATTTACAGATGCATTTCAGGACTTCCATGTGAGTCCACCTGTATCCGTAGCATACAGCAAGTGTTCTGGCATTGTAAATATTAATTAGGCATCCTGTTGTTTAACTCTTTCTCCAACCGTGATTGAATTGTTTTTTTATTTACCATTGTCGGGATTACTAATCGATCCTTTTGTAGGTTGGTGTGCAGAGCAAAACTACTGAAATTCAGTCGAAATTGACTAATGTCATTCTGGTCGATGCTAATAAGAACCAGGTCTTGCAACTTCTAATATCAACAAATTGGTGTGCTGTTATAAGCAACAACTCGAGTAGTGAATAAAATATTAACCATATATTTATCCACAGGTGAAGTCACATTCAGTTCCTCAGTTACCACAATATAGACAACTATTATCATCATTAGCTCCGTATCATGCAAAGCTTGTAGGAGAAAGTTTCCTTGGCAGGAAAAGACCAGTCTATGACTGCACTGATGTTCAGGTATGCTGCATATATTGCTGAATTCATAATGCTCATAGTTTCCGACGATGTGATACCGAAACCACTGCGGGCCTATGTACAATGGTGTATCCTGGGCTATTTCTTGAACTAAGTAGCCAAAACCTTTCCTTCATAGGGCTGATCTCATCGTTGTACTTATTTTGGTGTAGATTGAAGCTGCCAAAGGTTTTCTAGCTGTTTTAAGGTCTTATCTGGATTCCCTTTGTTGCAACCTGCGCTCTCACACAATAACTAATGTTCAGTCCAACGACGATAAGGTTAGTGATAGTGTGCTTTCCCCATATTTGCCAATTTTGTGCTTACAGGTCAGTGCCCCAAATTTGGCTAAAAGACAAACTAACACCGATATAACTAACCCATATTTTTAGGTATCCCTGCTTTTGAAAGAGAGTTTCATCGATTCATTCTCTGGTCGGGATAAACCCTTTATGAAGGTAAAAATACAATCCTCTTTTGGCAAAGATTATATAAGTTCACATGAGTTGTGCCATGTGATAGGATTTAGGAAAACATATAACTAATGATCCTTTGCGATGTCTATTATGCAGCTGTTTGTGGATACACAACTCTTCTCTGTACATACAGACCTTGTTCTTTCTTTCATCCAAAAGGAATAGCTGATGTGCTGTAGGTTAGTCACCAACCAGAAAGTGATTCATGGCCATCCGAATGTATAATAACAAGTTTTGAGAGCTACTCAGGCAGAATGCCACCAGTTCCCGTGTCCTGTGGCAAACTAGGACATTAGGCGAATCTATGTTGTGTACAAATACAACTCTTCTGTGCCGATCTCTAACATGTTTGCAAATCTTATTTATTAGTAAGAAAAACCAGATTTGGGCAACCATAGTGTGTTATGTTGATGCTGAATTTTGCTGATTTTATTGGTTTTTAGTTCCACTTTTGATTCACGAGCTCATATTTTAATTAATTCGTATATTTGGTAATTGGACATTTACCTTGCATCAATGGTACTTTGGATTCGATATGCTAGGAAAAATATCAGGTGTAAATGTGAAAAATTATAAATTGAAGAAATATAGTACATTTTTTAGGAACATAATTTGAGAAAGTGATGTATAATTCATTTAAATAAAATCATTATATATTTCAGAGGAAGAATTTACAATTTTACATTAAAACTCAGATTTACACCTTGATGTTGGTCAGACTTGCTATATGAATGAATTAACAAACAGTGATGCAGTTACATTAAAAGCAAAGTATGCATGATGATCCTCATGGTCATAACATAAGTCCTGACTGTGGACTTTCCCTAGAGTAGTGTTACTTTTACAGCAAGAAAGAAGAAGGAAGGGCAGTAACAGTCCAAACAACTTGCAGAGAAGAGTGTAGTCATGGCAGGTCTTATCTCATGCCAGAGGGACAACATGTGTCAAATTGTCAGAGAAGCAATAATAAGACAAGTGTTGCAGTGTTCTAACTCGACACCAGAAAGCAGAGAAAGAAGACAGACTGACAGATCTCATTCATATCATATCATCTCTGCCACTGCACTACACTGCAGTGCTGCCAGTTAATAAAATGCCAAAGCCTAATGTTTCAACTTTCAAAACACCACACCCACATGGTTCCCATCCCAGGAAATAAATAGTAATATTGACTCACCAAGAAGAGAGAGAGAGAGAGCCCATTCTCATCTTCAAGTTTCAAACCTCAGCTGCTTTGTTTCTTTCTAATCTCTTCTCTTCTCTTCTCTTCTCCTCTCCAGCAGGTTTGAAAGATGAGTGGGACATATCCTTTCACTGCAGCTCAATGGGAGGAGCTTCAACACCAAACTCTCCTCTTCAAATACTTACTCTCTGGACTTCCAATCCCACCTCATCTCATCTTCAGCATCAATCGAAATACAAGCTTCCATCAGCATCAGCACAGTAAGCTTCCTTTTTTTCCAACTCATGTTATATGGGGTCTGAACACTGTTAATGACATTTTTTGAACCTGGACATGTTTTCAAGTGGGTGTGAGTAACAAGATTGACCCAGAACCAAGCAGGTGCAGAAGAACTGATGGAAAGAAATGGAGGTGTTCTAGACAAGCATTTGGAGACTCCAAGTACTGCGAAAGACATATCCATAGAGGCAAGAGCAGACCAAGAAACACCTTTCCTTACACATCTTCATCAACAACCACCCAGCATTCTGCTGCCTCAGTAACTTCAAAGCCAGTAACTTTTATGACTTTTCTAGGCATTGAGTCTGTGAAATGTCATCCAGGTGTGATTGACAGGAGTGAAAAAAGGGAGAGGATTATGTATCAATTCATTGAAGAGTCACCTCATGAAAAGAGGGATTCTTGGCTGAATCTACTCATCTGAATCATGCCTAGCAATTGGCATCTCTAGCTTGTATATATATATATGAATAGAGATTTGAACTTGAACTCATGCAATAATATTGAATTTGATCATAAGTGGATGGAATTACTTGCAAATTTGGTGGAATTTCATCAGGTCAGTCATCAGTGATTCTGTGATTGTATGGTTGAGAGTTTGTACTTTCTTTCTTTTTTGTTGATAAACTGAATACGCCATAAAGGCTACAACAGGACAGAACATCTGAAACGGCATAAACATAAAGCTGGCCGATAACAAAGGTCGACATTCAACACGCAACTAAAAGCTCACTATGCCCAGTGGAACGTCCCGAAAACCCCACCGGCAGAACAGCCGGCGGGCCACAACTAAACCTAAAAAGCCGAAACTGACACTTTTCCAGTCGAAGTTTCCGGCCGAAGCCGACCTACTTCATGGCCGAAGCCGATCAACTTGACGGCTTAAGCTACAACCTGTATATACAAAATATGTACAACCAAAACCAGCTACCCTTCCGGAGCCGCCGCCCATCCTCCACCGCCGCTGAGATCCCGCTGGGAAGAACCCCGCCGGCGCTTTATTCACATCCAGCCCAAGAAACGAGCTGAAAACACCCAAAACCCAGCACCAAAAAACACAGCGAGAAGCCACCCGCAGCAACTTTCCAACCCCGCACCCCTTCCTCAGTCAGATCTGTCCAAAGCGGATCCGGAGAAACACAAAGGAGGGGAGTAGTCGCAGACAACTGCCGGCCTGACCTCACCGGAAGAAACCGCTGTTTTAAGCCGAAGACGCTCGCGTACTTTGGAACCTTCAGGAGAGAGAAAAAGAGCTGATAATTTATTTTCTATTGTAGAGTTCAATTTTGACTTGGACTTGCACTCCACAAAACCCATCAAAATGAGAATAAAATGAAAGCCAGGATGCAACATTTTCATCCTTTGTAATGCATATTGCTTCATGTGTAGCTGGAGTGAGTAAAAGAGTTGTCTTCCAGTTATAGTTTTGGTCGACTGACCAAAAAATGTATATGTGGTGATGTTCCACCGGGCATCATTAAAAATAAATACATTATAATCGAATAAAACTAACATCAATAGTATTGCTCAAAAAGAAAAAAAAACATCAATTAATAGCAAAATATAAAATGGTCTACAAGAGTATGGTCTAATAGAAGAATTCCAATCTTTCACATAAAATCGTCATATGTGATATTTTGAATTGTTGTTCCCGTTATATTAAAAAACAAAAAAAGCAACATGTGTATATTTTTATCTTTGCGCTTGGGGCAGCCCAATGCTTGATATTTGGGCTGAGCCCATTAGTTCCAAATCATCTGAGAGACCTAGCAAAGGCTCGAGACCGGAGCTGTATGAATTTCCGCTTCATCGGTAGAACTCTGTTTGCTGGTCAATCAAAAAGTTCATCCCAAGGTAAACTTCAACCTTATCTTTATCTAATTGGAAAATTTACCTTCTAATTTTCTGTTCTTTGTGATTGTAGAGTTTGAGCATTTTCCGTTGTGCAAAAATGGCGTTTGTTGGTAAATCTGAGATCATTCTGAAGCAGAGTGTTTGTAACAGTGCTTCTATGTTCAATCCTGTGCGTTATATGTCTGCTATGAAGAAATTGATTGGAGGTTGTGGTATTTTGATCTCAAACTATTACTGTATATATGTTGAACCAATGTTTGTTGATTGCTCTTCAGTGTTGTTTGGGATCAGTGAAACCAGTGGATTAATGCCAGGGAGGAAAGCTGAACTTGCTGGTAAGCTTGCAAGGCTGCGACGCCGTTTTAGTCTGTGTTCAAGTTGGGCGCAAATCAGTTTTCCAAGTGATGTCGTTTTGGTCCAGATTCAGCTAAGTCATGCGGCACCGTTTCAGCTATCTTCATCTGGCGTTTAAATACTCAGCTGGCGCGTTGACTCAAGGCCATCCTCTCGCTAATGTTCTTCCTGCCATAGCCGTTTAGCATCTGCTGGGCCAAACATATATTACCCACAATAGACCGATCTTTCACAAAAGCTCCTTGAGCTGGGTCAATGATGTCCGGAAGCACGTCTTTGAGTCTATCTGCCAACAAAGATGAAATGATCTTGTAAGTGACATTACAGCACGAAATGGGGCGATAATCTTCCGGTTTGCTGGCTTGGCTGCTCTTGGGAATTAGTGCAATATACACGACATTCACTCCTTTAGGCAGCGCATTGTATCTGAGACAATGCCTTACACCTTCACAGAGCTCCTTCCATAAAATACTCCAGTTTCTCTTGAAGAAATTAGACAAGAAACTGTCGGGGCCAGGCGCTCTATCTGCTCCTATACAACTTAACGCTGTCCAAATCTCCTTGTCCGTCGCTCCCCGAACTAAGAACCTGCACTGCTCACTATTAACAACAGGCCCTTGCGCGATAGCCTCCGCATCAACACTGCTGCACAATCTGGCTTGCCCCAGTAAATCCTTGAAGTAAGCTAAGAATTTCTGTTTGATTACCCCACTATCTGTTGACACTGAGCCATCTCCTATGGTTATTTGGGTAATATTATTTCTGGTCCTTCTGCTCTTTAACACACTGTGAAAGAACTTGGTGTTAGCGTCACCTTCTTTTATCCACTGAGCATTTGTCCTCTGCTTGTTGAAGAGAAACTGGTTGTATTTAATCTTTCTGAAATCCAGCGCCAATCTTCTCTCATCTTCGCAGCAACCAATATCATTCGGATTACTCTCTGACTTGCTCTGGGCTTCCAACATCGCTTCTCTAGCTAAATTCACCCTCTTGTCCATGCCTCTGGTTCTTCCCACAAACCTCTGCTTCAGCATAAGTTTCATATTCTTCAGCTTTGTTTGTATCATAAAACGGTTTCTGCACTTGTTCCCATTGTTCCAAGAGCTTCGTATAGCCTCTTCATAATCATCCAAGTTCTCCCAGAAGTTGCAATACCTGAAACTCTTTTTAGTCTTCGCTTCTTGGCCCCAATACACAATCACCGGGCTATGATCAGAAATACCAGGGGGATGGAAGGTGGCATGAGCATCCTCCATCTCTTCAAACCACAACTCATTACCTAAAGCCCTATCCAGCTTGCTCCATATCCTATCTGCTGGGTTAACATGATTGTTACTCCACGTATAGTGATATCCGTTAGCTGGGAGGTCCTGGAGACTGGTATTCTCTAAGAACTTCTTGAGATCCAATGTGTCCTTTTCTCTGACTCCATTACCATTTAACTTTTCTCTTTGATCCTTCACACAGTTGAAATCTCCTATACAAAGCCAGCACCCTGTAAACTTTTCCCCAGCCTTCTCTATTTCCTCCCACAGCTTCTTCCTGTCTCTCTGATTGTTACTAGCATAAACAATAATGAGACCAAACTTTCTATTCTCTGCTTCTACCTCACAATTCACAAATTGGTATGACTTCATGATATTGCTGATTTTTGTAGTAGCCGCATTCCATAAAAGCAAAATACGCGCCCAACCACCTTCAATAGTGCTGAACTCTGCTAATCCGATACTCTGTGCAAAAGCGAAAATTTCCAGTAAGCTCCTCGAGTCATTTGTAACAATTTCAATTGGAAAACAAATGGTAGTAGTGTCGATGTATGTTGGACAAATTTGAGATTATTGTGTTCCAAAATCAATTTGAGTATTTTGGTGTTTGTTTGTTTTTTTGTTGATAGAACCTCTTTGTGTTTGGTGATATTTTATTTTCATGTTGTTTTCTCAATGTAGTTTTCTTAACTATACATGTATCGGCTAAGTTTTTGTTTTTTCCAATATTTTTAGCAATGAATAGGGATGAAACGATAATGTCAACTATAGAAGTATTTGAAATCCCGACACACGACGAGTTTGATAGAGATTATCTAGAGAATCGTGATGTTGATGGTGAGGAAGGGTATATGGAAGTACCCATAGGCGTTGAAGAAGATAATAACTCCCTTTGGGATTTCCCACCGTTCAATGATGTTTTAGCTTGGATTAACCATCCAGCGATAGACGACCACGGGTCTCACAATAAACAGTTCAATACGAAAGAGCTGCGCAAAGATGGACTATTTTTTTAGCAAGGAGTCTCTTATATATGCTTGTCAGAGATATTCTATTAAAAACGCCGTGAGTATCGCGTTAGATATTCAGATACAAAACGAATGCTACTCAAATGTCGCAGAGGTAAGGATAAATGTCAATGGAAATTACGAGCTTCGAAGAAGAAAAAGGAAGGTATGTGGAGAATCACCACATACGGTGGAGATCATACATGTGAGGTTGATATTATCCGCTCTAACAACGTCCATTTCAACAAACACTTTATTGGAATAGACATAAAAGACTTAATTCGAGAGAATTTGAGATATAGTCCTAAGCAAGTGAGGGAGTTGATGCGATCAAAGCATGGGTACAAGATAAGTTACATAAAAGCTTGGAAAGCGCTCCAAAAAGCCTTCGTTTATTTATTTGGAGAGTGAGATGAATCGTTCGCAAAATTAACGGCTTACATGGACGTGCTTAAAGAGGCCAATCCCGGTAGTGTTGTTTATTGGGACAAATCGACGCTTGATAGTGGGAATGAAAGCGTGAACAGAGTATTTTGGGCATTTAGCCCGGCTATTAATGGCTTCACCCATTGTCGTCCCGTCACTTCTATTGACGCAACTCATTTGAACGGGAAGTGGAAAGGGGTTCTAATGATTGCGGTCGCTCTCGACGCGGAAAATGAAATTCTCCCCCTTACTTATGCATTGGTAGAGAGTGAAAACATTGATAGTTGGAAGTGGTTCATGACGTGCATTCGAAATGGCGTCACACATCGAGAAGGATTATGCATTATTTCTGATAGACACGCGGGAATTATGCGAATCATGGAAGAAGATGACTGGAAGCCACCGAAGGCTTATCACCGTATTTGCATAAGGCATTTTGCTTCCAATTTCAATCTAAAGGTGAAGTGTATGGCCAAGAAAGCATTACATACTAGCATTGGCTATGAGAATCAACAAGTAAAGTTCTGCAATCGTTTTAAAGAATTAAAAGAGTTGTTGAAGGATAACCAAGATGCTCTGAAGTGGTTGGATAAAGTTAATGCTGAAAAATGGGCGTTATCTTATGATACTGGGGGTCGAAGATGGGGGTCCATGACCACTAATGTGTCCGAATCTTTCAATCACGTGCTTATGGCGTGTCGTGATTTGCCTATCACCGCTATTGTCCACTTCACATTTAAGCAAGCCAATGCTTGGTTTATTGAGCAACGTGATGCACTGTTAGACCACAACAAGTATTTTGTTCCGAAGATCGAGAGCAAAAACAATGCAAACTTGGTGAAATCCACACAGTGCAAGGTACAAATGTTTGACCGGAGCAAAGGTATAGCTTCTCTTCTTATCAAATCAAAGGAACATGCACATAAAGTTTCTATGAAAGATAAAACGTGTGGTTGCGGAAAATGGCAATTATTCCACTATCCATGTTGTCACGCTTTAGCGGTGTGCGAAGAAGATGGAATCTCCATACGTGATTGCATGGCTATTGAATATAGCACGCAGGCGTGTAACGACACTTGGTCATATACATTTACTCCACAACCGGATATCACACAATGGAAGGAATATGTTGGCCCCAAGCATATTGTCAATAAGCAGTTCAAACGAACCAAGAGAGGAAGACATCCAACAAAACGGAGACGTAACGAAATGGATGCAAGGCGTGATCCAAGACCCTCACATGTCGAAGCTTCTATTGAACAAGCATCTGGTAGGCCGAAGAGAGTGTACAAGTGTTCAATATGTGGGGTTGTAGGTCACACACAAAAATCTTGTACTTCGCCTCGTGTGGTGAATTAGGAAACTACATTTTGCGTAGTGTTCAAGTTTATCTTTTTGGCGCACTTCTTGTAAAAGACTTTTGGGGTCATCTCTCTTACCAGATTCTTCAGGCAGTGAGATATCACTCCACTACCTACCATTACTGGCAGACCTCGACTCTCTCTCATCCTACAATTGGGGTGCTGCGGTTTTGGCGTACCTTTATCGTAGTGTATGCACTGCGTTTGACTCGAAGGCCACGCAACTCAGTGGTTGTGCCATTCTCCTGCAGCTATGTGCTTGGGAGCAACTGATTACTGGTAGACCAAGGAAGCTTGATTTACCAGCTCCACCTCCTGGATCGGATGTTGATCCTATGTGACTTCCATCTTTAGGATACAAGTAAGTGAGATATGTCAGTTATTTCATTTTTTAACATTCACCCTTTGAACATTAGTCTAACTTTTAAATTCAATAATTGCAGATGGAATGTCCCGAAGTCATTTATGAAGACATCTCATCACATGTTGATGTTGTATCGTGACTTATTGGATCGTCAAGAAGCGAACGATGTCATTTGGACTCCGTATACAGCTGAGATATTGGCCACACTTAATCCGACATGTTTAGCTGGTAGAGACAGCTGGAGGCTGAGGTTCCACTCGTCTGTTTCCATATAGCCGAGTGGCATTATCCTTCTCGAGTTCTTCGTCAGTTTGGATGGGGACAGCCAGAGCCAGCATTGCCACCCGAAAGTCATATAGCGATGCACATGAATATCCGAAGAACTACTCACCTTGTAGATGAAGAGATGCAAGGTTACATAAATCTCTGGGATAATCGAGCAGCGTCCATTGTTACCGGTGAGCCTGACGCAGAAGGCTTGTATCTAGATGCGTACTATTTATGGTACTACACCGTAACTCGCAAGCGCATTCAGCCACCAATAGACACACCAGAGCCGTATCGCCCATCCGGACATGAGCATTATGTACTGGTGAGTATTCGTACTACTCTTACTATACGTGTTCATTTTTATGAAATGTGTAACTAAATGCAAGTTAATTATTCATACACGTCGCGTCACTAGTGCGCACTTGCAAGACAAGTGCTGGTTTGTTCCTTAAGACGACCGACAAGGATGTTAAGAGACAACTGCATGATATGTTTCACGCTACTCATGCCGACTTGTTAAAAATTGGAGAGGGTCGAGAATTAGATGTTGGTATTGATGTTGATGTCGCTCAGATTCATCTACTTAGTGATATAATTTGGCTATTCTTTATTTTGAATCTTTATTTTATGCATCTTTAGTCTAACTGCTTATTTTCAATTCAATGTAGATTCGGATGAAGAATTTGACTTGCCCCATGATACTTTCGATGTTGGTCCTTCTCAAGTGACTCAAGCAGAGTCATAAAGGAGTCCATTGCGGAGGGTGTCGACACACAGTAGAAAGACAACACATCGTGTCAATCCGGGAACTACATAGGGGTTTTATGTTATGTGCGCAACATTCGTGTATTTTAAAATGGATCGTTGATGGTTTTATGTTACATGTTATCATGTAATTTTTGATTCATCACTTATGTTTGATGGGCTTAGGTAATTTGGTGTACCGGTGATGGAGTGCGCATGTTTTATATGTTTCAGTGGTTTTTTTTGCAGGTTTGCTGGGTTTTAAAGTGAAACAGTGTTGACTTGCCCATAATTCAGGCTAAAACTCTGTCCACGACAGCGTCTTGATCTGAAACCAAGAAACCGCTGTTGTGGACATCGGCTTAACATTTGGGGTAATATTTAGGACGCCGTTAGTAGCAACGACTTAGTCCTGTGAGCCAGAACAAACCCACTGAGATTGAAATCTATTAAAACGCTTCTAGTGATAGCGTCTTAATAATAAGACGCTTTGGCGGACAGCGGCTTAGTCCTGTGACAACACAAGCCACTGAGTATTCCACTGAGATTGAAATCAATTAAAGCGCTTCTAGTGACAACGGCTTAGTCCTGTGACAACACAAGCCACTGAGTATTCCACTGAGATTGAAATCAATTAAAACGCTCTTAAGGAGAGCGGCTTAGTTTTGGCCGCTGTTAGCTACATCGTTTAATGCTTATTTGGCAAGTAAATGCCACATAACTGGTATTTTGGGCGCGAAATGCCACTCACCTTAAAGCGTTGTCCCGAACGGCGTCTGAATGTTAAGACACTGTAGGCAACGACGTCTTACAAAACTAATATAAATTGAGAAATCAATCTAAAGTTTGAGTAAAATTGAAAATTAAAGTTCAAATTTTCCTTGTTCGATGTGTCGCCTTCTTTTGGTTTCTTGATAAAAATAGCCTCGCGACAGTTTATATTCCTATCACGACGTCGTTTCCTTACAAAACATGTGTCCTTTTGTTTAATTCGTATATGGGCTACGTTACAGTAGAGGTTAAAATGAACTAGGCCCAATTGGAAGTCCAGTTAAAATGAACTAGGCCCGATTCGAAGGTAGCTGTTTGTGGTGCCACGTTTCGTCTGGTCCGATTGGTTGATCTTGCGTGGAGGAAGAGAAAAAGAATTCCTTGAAATTCGACGATGGCGGGAGGGAAGGTGTCGTTCAAGGTCACCCTGACGTCCAATCCGAAGCTTCCATTTAAAGTGTAAGTTGATCGGTTTTATTGCTGCGGTGTTTCTTTTGTTATTTGATTTTTGTGGGATTTGTGTGTGTGGTTGCAGATTCAGCGTGCCAGAGGCGGCTCCTTTCACGGCGGTTTTGAAGTTTGCGGCTGAGGAATTTAAAGTTCCACCTCAAACTAGTGCGATTATTACTAATGGTAACCATGATTGTAAAGTTTGTCATGCTTTAATTGATGTTTTCGATTTATGCTTATGCTGGTCTGTCTGAATTTTCTGCTTGTTTAGATTCAGAGTTAACTCTATTTAGGTATGATATCAAGGTGATTTTCACTGGTTATATTTAAGGTTTGAGTTTTGTAATTGACAAAGTGCCTTTGATTACCAATAAACATACCGTCCACCTGAGTTGCTCTAGGGTTTACTTGTGGGTTGACTAATTAGTTTAGGCGATTGATTGTAAATAAGTAAGCTGCAGCATTTGCATGAATTTAATTTATCATATCATTCCAACAAGTCTGTTGGCTCATGATTGTAGCAGTAGCATCACCAATCTATAGACGATGTAAATTATAATTTGATTTTTGTATAGTAAATTGCAAGGTCCCTTGTCTCACCCTTACTGGTAGTAGTTGCATAACTGAAAAACATCAGTCTATATTTTTCGTGCTACTTATTCCAACATACATGCTTTACCTTTCCCACTTCCATAGGCCCATAAGCGAGAAGGTAAACTGGTAATTCTTTTTTGTTCCAAAAACCTAACTTATTTTCTGACATCACCGTCACGTGGTAGGTAGTGCTTTTATTTTCAGGATATTAAATTTCCTGACCTAATTTTTATCTACTTCATCATGGTGATCTTAGTTTCGTAGCTGCCTTTGTTTTAATGCTACACTTGGGATGGATAACATACTAACAATACTAGTCGCCTTTTGCAGATGGTGTGGGGATCAACCCGCAACAGAGCGCTGGTATGCAAGCCATACACTGCTCTTGTATATAGATGTATTTTATTCAACAGTTATTTATTCTAGTGACTCTCATATCTGCCAGCCATTTTGTAACTTGAGATGACCTCTTATTTCCTTATCTCTCACCAGATAAATTATGTGGCTATGAATCTAAGAACTTTCTCACCAAACACATCAAAAGACAGACGTGCCTTTGAGGCATCTTAATGATATAGCTCTACCGTTCTTTTTCAGAAAGATGGATATTCTGCATTTTTTTTATGTTTACGTTTATGAGCGAATATTATAATACAAATAAACATCTACCTAAGCCGCTTTAACAGCTCCATTACCACTATATCCTATTTATACTATTTGTGGGGCATTCCAATGAAAACATTGTATCTGTGTCTTCACATGTTGCAGACATTCTACTGCCTATGAGTTAGCCTACTAACAGAGTCATGTAATGGATATTTCTGTTTTTCACATCTATGTATCATATTGCTAAGAGGGCTTACTTTGTACACGTTTGACATTTCCGAATGACTTGTTAGTCACAAACTTCTTAATTGCATGTATTATTTTCCGTGTCAGGTAATGTCTTCCTAAAGCACGGATCCGAGTTACGCCTGATACCTCGCGACCGGGTGGGAACTCTTAGGCTACTCTTCTAGATGCCAGCCGAGTCGCATTTCGTACATTCTGTTTTGTAACTCTCATTGCATGCATTAACGGTAACTTTCCTGACATTAATACTTGGGCCTTGGATGGATCAAAAGGTTTTTACATTTCAATAGATATACAAGTTGTAATAATAAGTTGCTACTTGCCAAATAATTGCATAAGGTTCATACCATTAATCAGTTAAGTCTTATTGTGACTGCTTTTGAGTAAAGTGCAATAAATAGTCAATGTTTTCAGTTTACTGGGTAAAATCAAAATAGTTGATGCAAAAATGGGTACTTTGGTTGGGAACTTACAACAAAATGCTATAGCCAAGACACGCTTAATTGTTGGGGAATACCTAAACATATGATGCTATGCTAATGTGGGTAGCTAGGTAGTGGCTCCGCTCGTGACGAAGTTCTAGCCAGGTATGTATCAGTGTCTTTATATCGAACTATAGTAGTCATTCAAGATCTTTGTGAGATTTAGGGAGTATTGTTTTTGTGGTATATCAATTAAAGAGTGACAAGTAGGGCAACAATATGATTTCGTATCTCAAAAGGAAAACCATGAATTACTGCTTGAAAAACTTTATGCTTTCTCCAAAAACAACCTTGTAGAAATTTCTGCCCGTGGAGTAGATAAGGGCTGATAGTTTTAAAAATGCCTTGATAGTTAGAGAAGAGTCTTATGAAGTAAAATCCTCCAATTCTGGATCATTGATATTTTGCAAGCTTATGGCATCAGCAAGCATGCGTGTCCAACTCTATTTCTGCAGATTATTATTTACATTATTGGAAAGAAGAACAGATTGATCTGGTGTTGAGATGAGGGGCTGAACTCTGAAGCACCTCCATGAGTTCAATATATTGGTTGGTCTTTAAACTATATTGACGCACGTGATATTGTTTATAACCTAGAGATATAAACTAGGTATTTTTAGTCTAATTTATTGACCATTCTAATGGAGTGTCAATCAGCAACTGAAAACTAATGAGGGGATCTCAAAGCAGCACGTGTATGTATAATAATAATGTTAAACAAAAGGAAGAAAGATTACATGGCTGGAGTCTCTAAGATTAATCCAAACATTATGCATGTAAATGTAAGGTACTAAGGTTAAGGTTAGTAGTCACATGAATAAGCATGGTTGGTTTTGTTTGTTACACATGTGGCACCGCCAGTTAGAAGATGATAATGTTAGTTTTCAGTCGGTTTATGTAGTAGTTCTGGCTAGTTTATTTAAGTCATGTATAATTAGTGTTGTACTTTTAAGAAAAATATATCAATGAAAACGGATGTTTTCCATCCAAAAAGCTTTTGCATGCTCTGTTCATGTTTGAAGTTTCTTCTATGTCCGATTCTTGTGTGGAGATCCTTTGGTGAAACCCAATATTTGGTATCAAGAGCCAGTTAACACAAGATCAATGGCCGAAGCTGCAGGAGCGCGCAACCAGTTAACCAATGTGCTCGTGGTGGAGAGGGCATTAATCCGGGAAGGATCAGTTTCGTTAACATATCCCATGTTGTCAAAGGATAACTACGCTTCATGGGCCATCAAGGTGAAGGTCTTCATGGAAGCTCAAGGCGTTTGGGAAGATATAGACCCACCCACCGGCATGGTGGTGGATCAACGGAGGGATAAGATGGCAATGTCGGTCATTTATCAAGGAGTCCCTGAAGATGTGTTAGACTATTGCAGAGAAGCAAACAACAAAAGAAGTGTGGGAGGCACTTAAGGCCATGCATCGTGGTGCCGAACGTGGCAAAAGTGCAACAGTGCAGACACTGAGAACTGAGTTTGAGATCCTTCGCATGAAGGATTCAGATTCACTAGATGAGTTCGCCATGAAGTTGTCAAGCCTTGTCAACCGGATTTGCGGCCTTGGACAACAGATTGAGGAGGTCCATGATGTGAAGAAATTCTGCGTGGAGTGAGCAAGAGATTTCTACCAATTGTGTCAACCATTGAACAATTTGGTGATGTCAATGTGATGCCCCTAAATGAAGCAATCGGTAGGCTGAAAGCGCATGAGGAACGTACACGTTCAGCAGAAGATAACAAAGGAGAGCAACTCCTTTTAACTCAATCGGAGTGGACGTCTCGCATAAAGAAGCATGATGGAAGCATGGTGAGTGATAAAGTCAATAATAAGTGTAGCCGAGGACATGGCCGGGTAGGCCGAGAAAGTTCCATGGCACCTCGCCGGGAGGGTGAGAGCAGCCAAGGCGGAAGACGCAACAAGTTAAAAATATGTTGCTTCAATTGTGACATGTATGGTCACTATGCATCCGAATGTCAGAATAAGAAAAGGGACGAGGAGGCTAACTTGACTAAAGCATATGATGATGATGGCGAAAACAGAGGAAGCGGTGATGTTCAACGAAGGTCACATTGAGGGCATTTCCAAGCTTAAAGTTCTCTGAGCAGACAAAGGAACTAGGAGCAAGGGAAACCAAGAAATGTTTGGATTAAGGGGGAGAATGTTAGATTAATCCAAACATTATGCATGTAAATGTAAGGTTAAGGTTAGTAGCCACATGAATAAGCCTGGTTGGTTTTGTGGATACACATGTGACATCGCCAGTTAGAAGATGATAAGGTTAGTTTTCAGTCGGTTTATGTAGTAGTTCTGGGTAGTTTATTTTATTTTTTTGATGGGGCTTACAAGCCATTCAGGCAAAACAGAAGCATACATACTTGGACAATAAGGATAAACACAAGAAAAGCTAACAAATTGCTTCAGATCTAGTTCTTCAATTCACCTCCTTGAAAAAAGAAAAAAAATATGTAGCGCCGTAGGCTTCTGTCCTGAAAAGAGAGCAATCCCAAACTTGCAGGCATCACGATTATAGCAAATCACCCGAACCAAGGCTAGTCCACGTCGCCTTATCCAACCTGCCTTTGACGCCCATCACAAAGACCTTGAATCTTGTCTCAAGGCCACCTGCTTGACCTCCGCTTGCCAAAAGCAAACAACGGAGAAGTAAAATCAGTCGGGATGAACCCGACAAAGATCACAACACTAGCCAAAAGGCTAAACAAACAAGCAAGGCTTCTCCGTGTAACAGAAAAATAGAAAACGCATCCGGTATACAAAAAATTACTAATAACAACCGGATAAAGAAAAACACCACCCATCTTCTTCCGTCATCCAAAAAACCAAGATATCCACCCACAGCCAAACACTTCCGCATGTCCCAACCAGAACCTTCCCTTGGCTCCACCTTCCTCAACAACCAATTGTCTCGCCAGCAAGAGCCTGCGCCGCACCCACACCACCACACCACAGCCTACACAAGATCTGACATCAACAAACCCAGAGAGACACATGGTAATGGTGTGGGAAAGCCAAAGGCAGCCGCCGTCGAAACGAAAAGGAGTCCATAAAGGGGACGAAAAGAAAAGGTCGGCTACAGAACAGAAGGAGAGGAAGAAGGTGGTGGAGAAAAGCATACGGAAGAGGAGGGGGTGGAGAGAATTTACAAAGAGGAAGAGGAGGAAACGAACTGGGAGTTCAGACGGCGGGTCTAGTGTTTTTTTTGGGTTGAGAGAAGGAAGAGCGTTTTGAAATATTAAGATTTCGAGAGAGAGCTAGTTCTGGGTAGTTTATTTAAGTCATGTATAATTAGTGTTGTACTTTTAAGAAAAATATATCAATGAAAAAGGATGTTTTCCATCCAGAAAGCTTTTGCATGCTCTGTTCATAATTGAAGTTTCTTCTATGTCCGATTCTTGTGCGGAGATCCTTTGGTGAAACCCAAAAGAGTCTCCTCAGTTTACCTTTGAGTACTCCGTCTGTTCTTTTTCACTTTATTAATATAGCGGACTTTGGATTAGGGATGCAGGAGTCCTGAAAATGTGTCTGGATTTGTTTATATTTTTAAAATTGTAAGTAGTAATCTTGTTTTATAAGTAGATCATCTTTGCATATTTATTTTTGCACAACTAATTACTTGTCTCAATTGGTTTAGAATTCCTATGAATATTATTAATGGATCATGAAAGTTGAAAATCTTTCAAAAATAATCAATGGTGAGTCCAGTGTGCGTAGTGCCCAAGAAGATAAGCATTACGGTTGAAGAAAATGCTAAAGGCGAGATTGTCACTACAAAATTCAATAATGGTTGACGCATGTGCATTGACTACAGGAAATTAAATACAATGACGTGTAAAAATCACTTTACACTTCTATTTATTGATCAGATGCTTGACAAATTTTCGCAGCATCAAAGTTGACAAAGCAAAAAATTGATGTAATTCTTATCCTCATTACCCTTTCGTTTGCACCCAATATTAAGTCCTTTTTCAGATATGTTGGTATGTACCGTTTTTACTAAGTACTTTTCTAATAACTCGTTGCCTCTATATAATCTTTTACACACAAAAATTCCCGTTAATTATACAAAAAAAAATTCCCGCTAATCTTTTGCATTTTCTTCAATCCTAATGCCCGTCTTCTTAGGTATTACTATGCACAAGGACTCACCCCCTGATTGCCTTGGCAAAGTTCTCTAGCTGGAACATCCATGTAATTGTAAAGAGTTGTGGTGTTTTTTGTGAGAGAAAATGTATCATCTGCTTCGTAGAGTCTTAGAAGAGAAAGAAATTGCATGTGAATATTGTATTCATGAGTGTTCAAGGTTGCAGAAAACGCTAGGCGGGCATCGGGCGGAAAGGGTCTCCAAGGATTAATCGGGGATTAATCGGGGCCTAGGCGGGGATTAATCGGTTTTGAATTTTTAATATTTTTAAATATATAATTATATACTATCGAGAAAAAATATATAATTATATATATATTATTTAATATACAAACTTCTTCCTCCATATTCTCCAGAATGTAGACTTTTAATCAATTCATGGGTTCAAGCACATTGACATTGCAAATAAATATGAACATTGTAATTGTAAATGGCTTCATCCACATTAACATTGTTAATCAAATCCAAATTATGAAAAATAAGAATCAAGCAGCATAAACAATACAAATTAAACAATACAATCCAAATCCATAGTTGCAACAATAAGTTAATTTTTTAAAATTTACAAATAAGCCCTTGAAGTTTGAATATTGACATGTAGTTGACCATTCCGCCTAGAAACTAATTTAGACCGCCCAGAAGCCGATTACACCGCCCAGGCGCCCGCTTAGACCGCCCAAGCGCCGCCTAGACCGCCCAGGCGCCACAACCGCTTAATTGGTCAAAACGAAACGGGTTCAAGAAAATTGCCGCCTAGGCGGTCTAGGCGGCCGTTTTCTTGAACACTGTGAGTGTTGAATAGGGGGTGTACATTTTTGTAATACATGTTTATCTAAGTTGGAAATTGTTGACATGGGCTATTGTTCAGGGTCAATCATGTTAAAAGTAAAGGTCTGTCCATTTGAACTGAAACTTAACCGATCTTAATTGATATTAACTTATATTGACTGATATTAACTTATCATCATCATTATATCATCATACCCGCATCATCATACCATCATCATCATATCACCATGATAATACCATCATCATACCATCATCATCATCATCATGCCATCATTATGATGATGATGATGATAAATAGTAATATTATGATGATGAATAGTAATATACTGATGATGATGATGATGAATAGTAATATGATGATGATGAATAGTAATATACTGATGATGATGATGGTTGTGATGATGGTGATGAATAGTAATATGATGCTGATTAATAGTAATATGATGATGATGAATAGTAATATGATGATGATGAATAGTAATATACTGATGATGATGATGGTTGTGATGAATAGTATGATGATGATGAATAGTAATATGATGATGGTATGATGATGATGCTGATGTGATATGATATGATGATGATGATGATGATGATGATGATGGTGATATGATGATATGATATGCTGATGGTATGATGATGATGATGATATGATGATGATGATGATGGTATGGTATGATATGATGATGATGGTGGTGGTATGATGATGGTATGATGATGATGATATGATGATGATGGTATGTTGAAAGTGACTTATCTTATCTTAACTGAAATTTATATTAACTTACATTGACTGAAAGTAACTTATATTAACTGAAATTAACTTGTATTAACTTATATTGACTGAACGTAACTTATCTTATCTTAACCGTCAAAAATATAAGTTCAAATGGACAGGGCCTAAATCTCTAACGACGTTGACGGTGCCCATTGTTTGGAAAACTGGCTAATAGTTTGCACCATTTTTAGATGTTTTTATAGTTCAGCCCACATGTTGGAAAAGTGTGATAGCTCAGGTCTCAAATTGTACTTTTCCCTAAAAGTAATGTGTTTGTGTTGATTCATATTCCTTGTGTCGAAATTAAATGTTCACCTCTCATTTGCACACATATTAAATAAATTAATGATAAATAATTGTACCCAAAGTGTAGTAATGGTTGATCTTCGTAATAATCAGTCCTGCCCGGAGAATGATTCATTGACTCTTAGGGTTAGCAACCTTGCTTAGCTGGAGGGTGATGTGGCAGAGATTCAATGTCTCATTTAGTGTAATTAATATGTCACTTAATTATTGGCTTTAATCCGAATAAATGTACATAAATATAAGGGAAAAGTACAAAAAGGGGTAGCGAACTACCACTCATTTCCAACTTTTTGTCAGAACTATTAAAATTTCCAAAAATGGGTAGCAAACTACCACCCATTTCCAACTTTTTGTCAGAACTATTAAATTTTCCAAAACCCTTTTTGAATTACTTAACACGGTTTCATCTAGTCCATGAGTTGTCCTTGGTTGATCTGGAAATGAAAATGAATTTTCTCTTTTTACACTTATTAGAATCGAAGGATTATTGGATAATGTGTTAAAGGATTATTTCTCATTGATTAGACTCGAAGGATTATTGTATAATGTGTTAAAGGATAATCCCTCAGCTGAAAATTCATTTTCATTCCCAGATCAACCAAGGACAAGTCATGGACTAGATGAAGTCGAATTAAGTAATTCAAATTTCAAAAAGGAATATTAAGGTATGTTCGTTGAGTAATTGAAAAGAACTGATTATTCCCAAATCTTATGATAATGAATCATACACAAAATTCTAGTAATCTAATCTAATAATTGTTGGGAAAAGGGAAAAAAATAATACGGGGTTATAACACCGTTAAATTATATAGGTTTTACTCCATTTTGGAAAAAATTTATATAGTTCGCACCCATTTTGGAAAAAATTTATATAGTTCCCACCCATTTTGGATATTTTAATAGTTCTGATAAAAAGTTGGAAATATGTGATAGTTCGCTACCCCTTTTGAAAATTTTAATAGTTCTGACAAGAAGTTGGAAAAAAATTATTCCACAGTACGCATGAATGTTTTTGGATCTGCTAATAAGGTGTTTGATCATTATGAATAAAGTGGCACTTTATTTTAACATGGAAATCAATTGTTGCATATCATAAGTTGTAATTTTTTCTTTTATTTTCAAATTTATAATTTTATATGTTTGAGCAACTGAATAATTGAGAAAAAAAAATGATGGTATATAAAAAACCAAAGAATTATACAAAGACCGGATTTTTTTTTATTAGAACATCGCCAACATGGCTACAAGCAGACAAGCTGCCCACGAAGGGCACCCCGCCCAAGAAGGACACGGTAAACAAGCTGGTCGACCGACCGCAGTGGCCGACTACATACCCAAGTCGAAACGGCTGAGATTATAACCCTCATAAGTATACAACTTAGAGGGACTAAACTAAACACAACTAACTAAAACTACAACTATCGACAAACCGAGCAAACCCGACTAACCCTACAGTCAGACAAGCAACTATGCATGTCTACAGCTTTATTTACAAGTAGTACCAAAACAATCACCGGCGAGACGCAAACAGCTACCAGGATGAGCCCAAGCCGTCCAAACCGCCATCAAGCACCAGCCCCCTCCGAAACCGCACCTCCATCCAAACCTCCAACCACCCAGCCGACGCCACCAAACCCCGCCACAGCCATACCCAGACGACCGCCACAAACCACAACGCTAGGCCGACATCGTCCTCCATCCTGCGGACAGCGACGACGCCAGCCGAAGAAGACGAAGGGAACCCGAAAGAGATGCAAGACGACCGATGCGACGACGACGACACAAAATCAGGGCCACATCCGAGCCCCCGCCTCCGCCGGCGCCAGATCCAGACGCCTAAGAACTTCGAACCACTCGACGATTTGAGAAAACTCAAGAGAGTTCAGGAGAGAGGGAGAGAGAGAGAAAAAGAGAGAGCTAATTGAATATACAAATACCGGATTAATGAGCAGAATGTGATGAAGTGTGGAGGGTGTGCTGCAATTTCAAGGTGGAAATATCTACTAATTTAAAGATCAGGAAATGACGATAACAATGACTTTGACTCGCCATGTTTGGGGTTATTCTCCAGATTACCTCATTTTCAAACTCATATTATCCGTTTGCACCAATTGAAACTCAAATAATCAGATTACTCCATTTTTAATAATTCTGATATTTTTATAATCCCGGTTTCCCAGGAACCGGTATTATTAAAATTTGCTGATGTGGCTCATTTGGGACCTATATGGACCAATTGGAACAAAATTCAAGCCAATCTGACGGACACGTCAAATGCCGGTTTGGGAGGAACCGGTATCTTAATGATACCGATTCGTGAGCTACCGGTATCATCTGCAAGCTAGTTTTGTTGCCATACATGCAACCTCTCCCACCATACATTTTCAATAGTTTTTGCTGATTCCTGTCAACACAAGTTCACAGCATACGACCTTCTCAATCCCACACAATCTGATCAAACCCAAAAAACTATTTCAAGAACAAAATCCTCTCAGGCCGGCCATGACGGAAGCATACGGCCCACACCTCCTAGCTGTCCCCGAGTGGCTAAACAAGGGTGACAAGTTGACAGCACATGGCAAATGACAGCATCAACTCTAGTAGCCCTCCAAAGCATGCCCGGTTTAGTCATCCTCTACGGCAGCATAGTCAAAAAGAAATGGGATGTCATCTCCGCCTTCATGGCTCTTTACGCCTTCACGGCGGTCCTCATTTGCTGGGTTGTGGTGGCCTATAAGATGGCGTTTGGCGAAAAACTTTTACCGTTTTGGGGCAAAGGTGGACTCGCCTTGGCACAAGCGTATCTCATCGGCCGAGCCAGAGTCCCTGCTAGCTGGCACGTGAGAGATGGCGGCGTGATCTATATGACCGAGCCATTTTATCCGATGGCGACTTTAGTGTATTTTCAGTTCACATTTGCAGCTGTCCTTGGGAGGATGAACATCAAGGCTTGGATGCCTTTTGTGCCTTTGTGGATAATTTTCTCTTATACCGTCGGGGCGTTTAGTTTGTGTTGCGGTGGGTTTTTGTACCATTGGGGTGTCATTGACTACTCCGGCGGATATGTCATCGAAAAAAAAGGTTGTTCGAACGCTAAAAAAACGCAGGAGGAGAGAGATTGACATACATGCAGATGATACCGGTTCCTCTCAAACCGGCCTTTGACGTGTCCGCTAGATAGGCTTGAATTTTGTTCTAGTTGGTCTATATAGGTCTCAAATGAGCCACATCAGTAAATTTTAATAATATCGGTTCTTGAGAAATCGGAATTATTAAAAATGGAGTAATCTGATTATTTGAATTTCAACTGTGCAAACGTGTACTATGAGTTTGAAAATGAGGTAATCTGGTGAATAACCCCCATGTTTGGTGAAACCTGACTGTGAGATTTGCAGCACATGTGTGGTTAGTTGTGTAGTTTAGTTAGATTAGCTATTTCGTCCATCTAAGTGATTTTTTCACTTATGAGGGTTGTAACCTCAGCCGGTTTCGGTCTGAGCTGTTGTTGTTTTCGTTTTTAGGTCTCAGGAGTTAGACTCCTGATTTTATCGAAGGGCGCGGCCTGTGTTTCAGTAGGTTAGTTAGTGTCGGTCACTGACGTCGACTGGCCAACTGTATTACCGTGCTCTTCTTGGATGATCTGCCCTTCGTGGACAATTCACTCATGGTTATAAACCCTTGTGACATTTCACTATCAAAAATAATAATATCTGAAGATGATATATGACATAATGGGCAAGGCTGAAATTTTTACAATAAAGAAAGATAATGGAAGAAGACATAATAACAAACAATAAAGTTGACGAAACACAAAGTCAACAGCCTACATAATACATATACTATACAGTACATAACATCTACTCTAGTTCCCACTGATCCGGCCTAAGCCTAAGCCTAAGCCTAAGCCTAACTCACTTCTGCAACATGTCATTTTCATTTAAGTCAGCACCTATCATATTGCTGAGCATGATTTGAAACCCATTCCTGGATTCAATTAATTGAAGAAACAATTGCTATGTCTAACAATAACAACCATGTAAATCTTGAGAGCTCTAAGGACTGTAATGAAATTAAAAGGTTAGTGGTGGGAAATTTGTAATTATAGAAAGTATGAGGGGCGTTGTCAACAAGCAAGTTACAGTCCGAATGTAAATTATATGTTAATCGAGGGGCGACTTGTAATTTAGGGAAGTGTGACACCACTCGCTGACGTCATACCAAGTAGGCATAAAATCAGGTGCAGTAACAGTCATTTAAATAAAACGACGTAGTTTAATGTATTTAAAAATAAAATTAGGTAGTCTTAAATGAAACTGCGTAGTTTTGAAAAAGGTTCAGTAATTAATTTAGGGGTTTTATAAATGAAACGACGTAGTTTTATTGTTGTTTTATCAAAACTACGTCGTTTCAAATGGCTGTAAATAGACTTGCTGCACGGGATATGAATCTATACCAAGTATCTCGCTGTGGCCAGCAAGCTGTGAAGTAAATGACCGATTTGCCCCTAGATTATGATTGATTTATGTTTGTTTGCATGAGGGATTTCCAGAATGAGAGTTTTATGCATTTTGGATTTGCTGATTTTCATAAAACGTTTACATTGAAGGTTGCCACACAGGTCTGCTGCATGTTTTTTCACCTGAATGTTTAATATCTACGCTCACGGTTAATATCAATGCACTAACGACTGATGTGTAACCGGCCAATGGCTTTAGTTATAAACTGAGATCAGCCTCACCATCCATTGTAAAGGAGGAATGTTCCACAAATTTAGTTAGGTAAGTTAATGGCTAATCAACAAGTTCAACCTGGTGGAAAGAATTTGAGACAAGATATTTCCTACCCCCATTCCAAGTAGATATATCAGCTGTGAGGCCATAAACCTTGCTTCTTCATTCCACTGAAAACCTGCACTACCAATAAGGAAGCAACTCGGCTGGTTTTTTAAGCACTGAATATTAAATAACAGCTACTGACGCCTATATGTAATTTAATTTAACATAAAATATATATAAACATTTGAGTGGTTTGTTTGGGGAGCATTCGGATGAGGCATAGTTGGTAGAATGAGGCAGTGAGGCACGATCCGAGTCGTTGATCGACTCGATCGGAGCCACGTGTCACTAGCCGTAGTGTGAACGCGTTTGGACACGTGGCACGCCTCAGATGCACGGGGTTAGATGTGTTGAATATTAATCTGAATATTATTCTAAGTACGAATGCAGTAATAACAATAATTAATCTGCAGTCTGGATACAATTGAATACACATGCATCAATAACAACAGTTAATACGAGTGCATATTCATTAATCAGTAATTGAATACATAACATGGAAATAAACGAAACAGTAATACAAAAAAGGACAGCAAACCGAAGGGGTGGTTCAGTCACGTCGCAGACGCTGTCCTTAAAGCAGATTTGCCTCCCGTCGGTGTCTGGGTTGTTGATGGCAAAAAGCTTCCCACGACCTGAAGAAGTGGGAAGTTGAAACTGCTCACGCACTCATCCACTACTGGACTGAAGACCAGGTTTCTCGGAACTGCCCAAGACTTAGTCATTCATGTTGACGTTTGATTCAAAAATTGAAATCGAATTAAGCAAAAACGAACCGCGCAACCCGCTGAGAAATTGACAGCATTCGTGTTCGCATGATGCGGGCGCACACATACGCGGAAAACCCCCAAGGCCAAATCCTCCGCGTCGACCAAATTATTTGCAATAGGTTGTCTCGTTACCCCCACAGTGACCTCACACAGTCTTAGCAGGTAGGTTGTCCCTTTGAACCAAGTTCTTGGGATCTCCAGTCATCATGGTAGAGTTTTCCTTTGCCTCGACTTTTAAAGCCCAAGGGCTTAAGCCAATGTTTTGATATTAGCAATCAAAAGGCTTCAGTCTCATTCCCTTTGTCGCCTTCTCTACTTGGTCCCTATGTAACCCTTTGGTTAACGGATCCGATATATTTTCTCTGGACCTCACGTAGTCAATGCTTATGACTCCGGATGAGAGAAGTTGTCTGATGGTATTGTGTCTTCGACGTATGTGTCTAGACTTACCATTATACATGACATTTTGTGCTCTACCGATTGTTGATTGATTATCACAATATAAACATATTGGTGGCACAGGAGTTTTCCAACCAGGAATATCCTCTACAAAATTCCTTAACCACTCTGCTTCTTCGCCGCATTTATCTAATGCCACGAACTCAGCTTCCATCGTGGATCGGGTTATTAGAGTTTGTTTCGAGGATTTCCATGACACGGCTGCACCTCCCAAAGTGAATACATATCCACTTGTGGCTTTTGAGTCTTGTATATCAGATATCCAACTTGCGTCATTGTATCCTTCAATGACTTCAGGATATCTGGTATAATGTAGACCATAGCTTCGAGTAAATCGTAGATACTTCAGTACTCTCACGATGGCTTTCCAGTGTTCTGATCCTGGGTTACTCGTATATTGTGCAAGCCTACTCACACTATAAGCAATATCAGGTCTAGTACAATTCGTTAAGTACATCAGACTGCCTATTACTCTTGAGTATTCCACTTGAGCGATGCTCTCATCTTTGTTTCTAGTCAGATGGTGGTTCATATCTATAGGAGTTTTATAAACTCCTACACTATCTTCTGAAAACTTACCTAAAATCTTATCAGCGTAGTGTGCTTGGCTTCAGACAAATCCATCTGCCGTCCTTTTAATTTTAATCCCTAGAATTACATCAGCCAGACATAAGTCTTTCATATCAAACCTTGAGTTTAACATGGACTTAGTGGATTTGACCATTTTTTCATTGTTTCCCACAATGAGAATATCATCGACGTATAAGCACAAAATCACATAACCGCGTTCAGTGTTTTTGCTGTATACACGTTTGTCACACTCGTTGATTTTAAATCCGTTTGACAATATCACTTTGTCAAATTTCTCATGCCACTGTTTTGGTGCCTGTTTCAGACCATAGAGAGACTTAACTAGTTTACAGACCTTTCTATCTTGTCCTGGCGCTTTACAACCCTCAGGTTGTTCCATATATATCTCTTCCTCAAGGTCTCCATTCAAGAAAGCAGTCTTCAAATCCATTTGATGAATTTCTAAATTGCGGAATGCTGCAATGACAATTATCATCCTTATAGATGTGATCCTTGTCACAGGTGAGAATGTATCAAAGTAGTCTAGACCTTCCTTTTGTCTATATCCTTTGATCACAAGTCTCGCTTTGTACTTTTCAACAGTACCGTCTACCTTCATTTTCTTAGTAAAAATCCACTTGGAATCAAGTGGTTTACATCCCTGAGGAAGATTAACTAACTCCCAAGTATGATTTTGCAAAATGGAGTCTAGTTCACTTTTTATGGCTTCTTTCCATATAGGACCATCAATAGAGCTTATTGCCTCATCATATGTACGAGGTCCCGCCTCAACCATAAAGGTTAAAAAATCAGGTCCATACGAATTTTCAACCCTTGCTCTTTTGCTTCTTCTTGGTTCCTCCACATTTGTATCCTCCTCGGACACTTCTTGTTGTTGGTGATACATTTCAGTAGTATCTTCACCTATCTCATAAGGGGAACTAGATCGCATTTCTTTATAAGGAAATACATGTTCAAAGAACGAAGCATTCTTAGACTCTATAATTGTGTTCTTGTGTATATCAGGGTTTTTCGACTCATACACAATGAACCTATACGCATTACTGTTTTGCGCATAGCCTATAAAGACACAATCAATTGTCTTTGGTCTTATCTTGATTCTTTTAGGACCGGGAGCCATTACTTTGGCTAAGCATCCCCACACTCGCAAGTGTTTGTAGGAAGGTTTTCTCCCTTTAAATAATTCATAAGGAGATTTCTCTTTCTTCTTACGGGGTATCCGATTTAAGAGATAATTAGCTGACAAAACGGCCTCCCCCCACATTTTCTGAGTTAACCCTGAACTAAGCAACATCGCATTCATCATTTCTTTGATAATGCGATTCTTACGTTCAGCTACACCATTCGATTGAGGTGAATAAGGTGGAGTGACCTCATGTATGATTCCAGTTTGTGCACACAGTGTCCCAGTTTTTGGACAGATTTTTGGACTTATTTCCTAACTTCGGTTTTAGGCTTTTTGGAAAGCTATAAATAGAGGATTGGCTGACTTAAATCAGGGTGGATGATTTGGCGAAGAGTTGTGTGCTAATTTCGAGAAGACCTAGCTTGGAGAAAAGACAGAGTAATTCACTTTGAGAGATTCAACGAGCCACCGCGTCTTTACGGTTTACTCGCCCTTAATTTCTCTATACACTGTTTTTGGTTTAATCACCATGAGTAGTGAGTAGTCTCTCTATTCTGGGATCCTACGATCTCGTGCTATGTACCCAACTCTTCATGTGATCATAAGAATGTTTTTCATTAACGCAAATCGAATATTCAATTTCATCGTGCTTAATTTATCGTTCTTGCAAATATTTACATTAAATGGGATGTTTGCATGCTAGATCGTATTTAGGTTAATTACCAAAAGATGGATGGGTCCCCGGTGTTAACCGGATTGTATGAAATTGTATGAAAACCTTTAGTTTAATAAATCGAGATCGTTGATAATCCGTGGATGGGCGGCGTTCAACGATTGAGATTAATCTAGATAATGATCCGTGGATGGGCGGCTTATCTAGTGTTATTTTGGTTTATTTCGATATTCGATAGCATGATGGATTACATGATAATGATTGCATGATTGTTGGGGGTTAGCACGGGTGAAGTACGGTCCTGGGATTCTTTCTCTGATAAGTACAAACCTTTATTCTCTGTTATTTAATTTCTGCGAATCTTTCACAACAAAAACCTTTTTAATCGGAATAGCTAAATAGGTCACATTGTTGCTAGTAATCACACACCTGTTCCTTGGATCGACCATTGGCTTACCAAGGATTATAAATATTGTTTGACTGCAATTTGACCCCTAAAACTCATAATTTGACAACTATAAAGGGTTAAAAATACGACTGTCACTGCTAAATATCAAATCTCAAGTTTCTAAGTGTGGAATTCCGGCAAAGGTGATACAACACATCTAACCCGGCAAAGGTGCTAGACTTCTAGTTCTTTCCTAAATTAAATAATCCGGCAAAGGTATTATTAAATCTAGGTGTTACGATCTACCTTTACGGCAAAGTTTCCAGTAGATATTAACAATAAGAATTGGTTGTCAAATTAAGCTTAACGACATTTTAATCATACCAGCATCTCCATTCTTCAAGAGCTTGGGCTCTTTCTCCAGTTCCTTACCAGATCGTCTGTCAATCTTGGTGAGGATCTCTCCAAACTTCACAGCAATATGAGAGGTGTGGCAATCGAGCACTGGGGCATAACCATTAACTAGAGAAACATGAAATAGCATTAAGAAAAGAGTCTCAAAACATAAGTCACAATATGCGAAACCCTAAACTGAATTGAGAGTTCAGCTACGCATAAAAATAAAAACACAATGCACGATGAAAGGTAGAAAAATCTCTTCTCTCGTTGAAAGCTTTGCTTCGCTTTCTACATAAGTGGCGGGCTGTCGTTGTACCCGTCAAAAATAATAATTTGTAATCCGACTAGCAAGTGGTAAGTCGGGTCGTATCCACAGAGATCGGTAGAAGAATCTGTTTACTAAGTACAAGAGTCACAATGGTGATGTAAATTTCAAACAAGTTAAATAAAAACGCAAGTGAGTAATAATGATCAATTATCAATAGAGAAATCGTCGCAAAGATTCACGTATACAATATCCAAGAGAAGTGCAAGCTAGAATCTTCGACTGTGATGCAAGACTAAATCATTGACTAACCGTTTTGATTTCTAATGTTCTACAACTTAGAGCTCCCCGCTAGGTTGTACTCCCCGTTCGTGTTCTAGTACTTAACCTCGCGCTAGCGATAATCAAGTCCCTAACTCGCTAGAGTTGCATGAACATATAAACAAGTTGTCCTAGGGTGTTTAATCCTAGTGGTATATTACTCGTGTCCTAGTTCACTATCCCCGCTAGGTTGCTAGTAAACTCGACAATCGAAATCAACAAACAAACAAAAGCTCCCCCGCTAGGGTTCCACTCGCGCTAGCACATCAATTCCATAAACATTTCATAGTAATATGACACAAAACAAAGAAATCAATATAGGTCTCAAGTCAATACATCACAATTTTGAGTTCTAGCCTACACAAATGAGTTTAGCTACTCATGGAAATGGAATACATCATCAAGTATTTCAATAAGAATGGAATGAAAATACTGTTGACGAATCTTCCACTACACTGCACCTCCACTCCAAATCCAACTTCGAACTCTTCCAAGCTTTCTTCTCCAATGTCTCCTCCTCAATCTTCAAACGTAAGCTAACCCTAAATGAATCTGATTTCTCCTTCTTTTCTCCAGATCCAGCCGCCTGGTTCTTGTCCCCTCGTGTTCTCTATGTGTCCCTTCGAGATTGCAAATGAGAAGTAATGAATTTGACTGCCAGGTGTCATCCGCGGACGTCTTCTTCATTTAGTCTCCGCGGACGTCTCAATAATTACCGAAATTCAGAAGACGTCCGCGCCTGTAATTGTTCAGGCGTCCGCCCCCAAGACTGAGTCAGTCTTCAAACATTTGGACTTCATTTCTTCGATGCAAAACCTCTTCTACAGGCTCTCTTTAGCCGATATTCCTTCTATGGTCTCCGAATGTACCTGAGAATGAAAACTACACACAGGTAGTGAAATAACATACATGCAAACACTAAAAGACGGGGTTTTAACACATAAAATAGTCGTACAACTACGACTCATCAAACTACCCCACACTTGAACTTGTTCGTCTCGAACAAGAACAAAGCCATAGAAAGAACTACAACGTACTAGTCATGTCAATCCTTACATCTCAATCCTAAATCCAGTCTATAATCCTATCATGCTTAAGATTCTAACAATGCGAGTAAACATAGATGTTTCGATACTTGTTACCTCGCGAGTTGAAATTCAAATGACCTTGGATGATTGGGAGATAGTCCCCTATAGGTACCACGGACATTGCATTCTTTTCTGAGTTTTGGTCTTTTGATTGAGTCAGCGGCTTTCTCTGACACGTGATTAATTCACTGCTTTCATGCCGTTGAGTCTTGAATTCCTTAACTTGTATGAACTTTGATAAACGACACATCTTGCTTGAATCAATCAGATTTTGATTTTCTTCTTACTTGATGGTTTGCCTTCGGCTTTTGAATTTGTTTCTTGTCCACATAATTGTTTGCGCCCTTGAACCACTCCAATCATAGCCTCCGAATAACAGCATAGGAGTGCGTCCCGCTCTTTTCTCATCATTGTCTTTTCTGCATGAGGCAAGGTAGGGGTTACCCACCCATTCCCAGCTACTTCGACTAGAGATGGACAGTTTGTTTTCTCTGTCCCGCCACCACTACGAACGCATGAATAAACTTGTATACTTGGTGACGGAGCTACTCTCAGGATTAGGCTAGTGAAGCGTCAACCTCCACCGCTTTCCTCAATCATCAGAACCAAAAACTCAGAATTTCCTGCAATTTGCCGTACCTTTCTAGGACATTTCTGTCAACTCCACATCCCTGCATATCACAACTCACAAGAACAAAGCATCGAAAATTTTGAAATTTCGCATTTTTAGTCAAATGAGCACAATAGTCATACAAAACTAGAAATGAGATTTTGACATAAAAGGAAAGCATAACAGTACATCATCAGTTCATCAAGACACATGACATGCGACATAAAAATTGAAAAAACAGACACGACACACAACTGACTCAACAACATCCCAACTACCCCACACTTAGATGGACCCGTGTCCTCACGATACAATTCAAGAGATGAGATGTATAACAAAACAGACTCGCACAAAATAGACTCAACAGACTCAAATAAAAATAAAAATAAAAGAGGGAACTGGTACTCCCCTAGTAGTCTGGTGGTGGTTGTGTGTACTCGGGTGGAATGGCATCTCCTGGGCACCATCATGGGGGAGCTGAAACTGGATAGAAGCCGCTACCCATCGCCATCATCATAGCCCTGTTCACATTAAATAAATGATCAATTTGTGCCTGTGAATACTGTCCGGGCTGTCTCTGCGCCTGCTCCTCTGGTGGTACTACATTCAGCGGGACCTCTACCCCGTCCCTCTGACGTCTCCTACCACCTGCGGGTCCTCCACGCCCTGGCGGTCGCCCTCTCTGTCGCGGTGGGCTAGGTGGTGGCCTAAGAGCTGGATCAGCAAAATATGTCCAACGCACTGCTCCCTCACTGCTGAGCCTGAATGTCCTCCCAGAACCAACTCTTTCACTGGCAGCCAGTCCATAAGCCAGAATACTGTGGCCTGGAAGTTCATCCACGTCCGGATGAATACTGCGCAGCAGATAAGTCACCATGCCACCCACACAAAGCGGCCCTCGAGGCCGAATCTGCTTCAAGTGCTCATAGAAAAAATGTCCCCAGTGTGGGACTACCCCTCTCACCAAAGAGCCCAGAAGCGTCAGATCTCGGAGAGAAGGCTTATCATTACCGTTCGCCCTCGCAGTCAAAGTCCTCGTCAAAATAAAATGTACCATGTACCAGAAAGGATCTGTGAATGCTGAGGCTGTAGCGTCGCTCGGCCTGTAGCGTCTCGTCCCCGTAAGGCTCATGTAAGTGTCGCTAATACCCATCGTATTGCCGTAATCACAAAACGTCCCATCTGCCACCTCTGGCCACCCAAAGACTTGACGCAACCGCGTCATCGTGCAATAGTGCTCTGCGCCTCTGAAGGTGTATCTGAATCCCTCAAATTCCCTGGGTCCAACGTAGTGATAACCGGTGAGGAACTCACAAGTATCATCCATATCAGCATCGCTACGGAGCGTAAGCAACCCAGGCCAACCACATCTGTCTATCAGCTCCCTGAATCGCTCTAAGAGTCCGCAATGCTCCAGAAAGAACTGCTCGACCCACATGGGTTGCTTATGTACACACGCCATGAATTTCTCAAATGTTTCCTGCCTGTCATCGACAACATCCGGAACTAGTGCTTCATCATCAACAGGCGGAGACTGGGCTCTTCGAGAGCGGGAGGAACTAGCACGATTCGATGAACGCGACATCTTGAGTTGAAACGCAAAAATCTGAAACTGCCTTAAAATTCCGCGCACCCCTTCTGAATTTCCTCTCCGCGGAGGTCTTGCCAATTACTGTAAATCTTCACACGTCCGCGCCCGTTAATTGCTGAGACGTCCGCGGAAAAAAAAATGCCCAGATCTGAAACACAGTCGACTCAGATTGCTTACCCGACTCAACCTTCTTCAAACGCCGCAATTCCACACCTCAATCCTCGCCAAATCTTCAATGGAGCGCTCCTCTAGCACCGAATCGCCCGTCAAAATGCGAAAATCGCCCCAGTTCACCACCAGTTCTGTTTTCTTTTTTTCTCGCCCGAACTCCAGATCTGAAATCCGAGTGTGCCTTAAGTTTTGCAATGTCGCGGACGCCTTGTACATTTACGTCCCGCGGACGTCTTCTTATTTATAAGACTTGACTTGCAATGATCAGACTTAATAATAAGACTTAAAACTGCAATATCCAGACTTAACTTGCAATGATCAGACTTAACTTGCAATGATCAGACTTAAAATAGCAATATCCAGACTTAACTTGCAATGATCAGACTTAACTTGCAATGATAAAACTTAACTTGCAATGATAAGACTTAACTTGGAATGATCAGACATAATAATCAGACGTAATTGGAATGACCAGACTTAACTTGAAATGACCAGACTTAACTTGGAATGATCAAACTTAACTTGGAATGGTCATAGTTAATAATCAGACTCAAAACAACAATATCCATACTTCACTAGCAATGAGCAGACTTAACTTGCAATGATCAGACTTAATAATCAGACTTAAAACAACAATATCCATAAACAGCAATATCCATACTTAACTTGCAATGATCATACTTAACTTGGAATGATCAGACATAATAATCAGACTTCAATGGAATGATCAGACTTAACTTGGAATGATCAGACTTAAAACAGCAATATCCAGACTTAAACAGCAATATCACGACTTAACTTGTAATGATCACACTTAACTTGTAATGATCAGACTTAATAATCAGACTTAATTGGAATGATCAGACTTAACTTGGAATGATTAGACTTAATAATCAGACTTAAAAGTTAAAATAACAATATCTAGACTTAAACAACAATGATCAGACTTAACTTGTAATGATTAGACTTAACTTCCAATGATCAAACTTAACTTGGAATGATCAGACTTAAGAATCAAACTTAAAACTTCAATATCAGACATAAACAACAATGATCAGACTTAACTTGCAATGATCAGACTTAACTTGTAATGATCAGACTTAATTGGAATGATCATACTTAACTTAGAATAATCAGACTTGATAATGAGACTTAAAACAGCAATATTCAGACTTAAACAGCAATATCCAGACTTAAACATCATTATCCATACTTAAAACAGTAATATGCACCCTATAAAAAACAGTAATATGCATACTTAAAAAAGCAATATCCAGACTTATACATCAATATCCAAATTTAAAACAGTAAATATCCAGACTTAAGTTATGTCTGGATATTACTGTGTAAATTTTTAGGACGATTAACCCTCGCATCTATTATATATTTTTAAATAAGTCCGTTTAAATTTTTTTTATTTACAAAAAGCGCCCCGAATCACGATTGGTCGAAATATACACTTGAGAATATTTTATTATATTTTTAGTTTTTATTTATAACCGTGGTTTTTATTTGTTCGTTTCTTATAGAATAAAGGGAAAATGACAAAGAGGAGGTACAAACTATCTCCTATTGACAAATCACGGTCATATCTATTGAAAATGACAATTAAGTGGCAATTTCAAAATCTTTTATCTGGTATATAACAATTAACTGGCATATAAAAATTAGGGCATCAATTATGTGTTGTAATCGCCTCTTAATTGTCAACTACGTGTTGAAATTTCCACTTAATTGTTATATGTCAATTAATTTTTTTCTTAGAATAAATAATTAAAAGTCGTAAGTCTGATCAGTGACAAGAACGCGTCGACACGTGTCTGGTTATGATTGATTATGCTTTAAATTCCCCACCTGATTTCACAGCAGTTTTTTCGCTTTTGGTGAGAATTCAGCCGGTAAATTTTCCAGGCCCACCATGTTCCAAGCTTTTCTTCAAATATCACTTAAAATATCCTAATGGCACCATTGATGTCTGATGATGATCTTTAAAAAAAAGATCGTCAGCCTTTTTTTCTCTCCTTCATTCACACCATCTTTTTTGAGAAACTTGTCTTAATAATGACTATCATCACATATTGTTTATCCACACACAGCAAGCCACAAACAAAGTAGTTTATTATAAATTTAATGTTGTACAACTTCTTCACTTACGAGCAACACGTGGCAAGCAAATGAGCCACGACCGATCGTCATTCCGGTCGTTCCATAACAAATTTTTACTAACTTTCATTGCACGATCTTAAAATTGAGACCTATTAAGGTGAAAAATTAAAAGATTGGGCATATAATCTTATAATTCTTGAGCTATTAAGGCTGGTGAATGTGATATGATCTTTTCTCTCTACAAATTATATACTTTTTTTTCTTCAATAGATTTTGTCACAAGATTTTCCGAACAAGTTTAGTTACAAACATAAGTGTTATAAGAGGGTCAAATGAGAATTTCTTTTTTTTTTTTTAGAAATTTGAAAACCTTTTCGTTATGCAGTTTGGTCTTTGTTATGTATTTTTAAAAATGCACCAGTTTTTGCCTAACAACAGTTTACGAAAGCTTAAAATGCATCTAGGCAAAATGCATGCTCAAAACTGCATAATGAACGAAAAAGTTAGTGGGACACGTGTCACACCATATTCAAAGATGCAACTTGATCTAATGATAAAATTTGAATTTTCAAGTTCTCGAATTTTTAGGAGTTCTCAATGGGTGGTAGTTCATACCCCATCTTTGTCATTATCCCTATAAATCCTATTTTAACGAACTTTACATTTTGCTGCAGTGTACTTTATTCATACATATCATTTTTTTTTTTTTTGATTACAATTGTTAGTGGGTTATGTTAGTATGCGGATTCGAACAAGGGATACCACATTGCCCCGGCGAGCCAGCTCCACTGAGCTGTTGCTCAATCCTCATACATATCATTTGTTGAACACGTTATAAATATTGAAAACGCAATTCGTGGCTATATTCCTTGATCTTCATTTGAATTTTGTTCTGGGCACATTTTCTATATTTTGTTATAGTGACCAAAAAGGGGAAGTGAAAGTAACTTTTGCAAGTAAGGGGTGGTGAATTTGATAGGACTGGAACATTGAGGGAGTAGCGAGTAAAATGGAATATAGACGAGCAGATACGTAGGCAGATGCAGTGCGTGTGTCCACATTTTGAAGTGGAGAAGAATGGGTTCGATTTCGATTGAATCGCCGCCGGACGGGGCGGCAAAGGCGTACAACGGGGATCAGGAGACTCAAGGAATCGGTTCGGCGCATGAAGATGCGGCGGCGGTTATTGAAGTGGAGAATGATTTTTCCAAGAAAAGGAAGACGGAGGCGGTGGCTCTAGAGGTCGGTACGAAGGTGTTGTGTCGTTGGAGGGACAATAAGTATCATCCGGTGAAGGTTATCGAGAGGAGGAAGGTGAACAACGCCGGTTCTAGCGAGTATGAGTATTACGTGCACTATACGGAGTGTAAGAATCTGATCATTTTAGATTTTAGGGTTTGTTTCGATTTAATTGACAAGTTTAGGTTGGTTCTCGAAATTGTTAAACCCAGGAGTCAGGCTTCTGGAAGAAATCATGATAGTAATCTAATTTGTAGGCTTGTTTGTTTGTCTTTGCATTATCCATTGAGAACCAAGCTAATTGATGTGGACTTACCTCAAGGTGTGGACTGTGGATGAAACTAACTAAGTTCTGCTGATTGCTTAGGTTATAAAAACTCAGATATTTGAGGTTAGGATTGTAATATCCTCGTCGTGGACACTGCCTGGGGAGATGATGGCTTGACTCTATCCTTTGTTTAGAAAGTTCTAGGCAGTTTCTATTTGTTGTTGACTTGTAATTTCACCTTGGATTACAAAAAATTAGCTAAAACGTAATTGGAATTTTAGGGTTTCATTTTTAGGCAAACCCATGGGCTGTACTTAGTCGTTTGACAAGTTAACTTGAGATGGATTAATTATTTTCCAGTATTTGACTAGAATCATGATCAAAGTTTTCTTTGTTTTGCATTTCTAGTCAACAGGAGGCTTGATGAGTGGGTTAAGCTTGACCAACTTGATCTTGATTCCGTCATTACCGAGGTTGACGAAAAAGTGGAGGACAAGGTAAACTTTGTAATGCAAATGCATTCAAGTAAAAAATGTATCTTCTTTAGTGTTCTATATTTACTCTCTTTCATGTATGTAGTAGTTTGTAAGAACTTCCTACTAGTGTTGGAAAGATCTCTACAATGTTTTTTTCACTTTTCAGTGTAACAAATTTTCCGTCCGCATCTGCTTTGTTTTTTAGTTAATCTGGTAGACAAGAACAAAACACTGTAATATGGAAATGGGCTAAGTTCTATATCTCTGTTCCAAAATCTCGAACAGTAATTTTTTTACTGAAGCTCTTTACTTTTTTTTTTATCAGTTCAAATCAGAATCTGTAAGGAAATATGAAATTAGTAGTTTATTATCATCTTAGAGAAGTAGAGAACTGAGAATATATTAAAACCATTGTAAACCCCTGATGATACTTCGGTTAGGTGCCATTTTTACCATTGTGGTAATTGTATATCTTATATTCTTATTTATATACAGGTTACAAGCTTGAAAATGACCCGGCATCAAAAGCGCAAGATTGATGAAACACACGTAGAGGTATATTCATAACAGTTAACTTCCAGCATCTAGATTGCGTTAGCTGTGAACTAGTATTGTGGTGCTTATGATTGCGTAGTGACGTTGTGGACCGCTTTTCTGTGAAACTTATGTCATGATTGTTATTTGTGACTTTTTGTCGATGCCACTATTATGAGTATGTGGAAGCCTCTCGCTGTAGGCATTCATATGGGTACTTCGTATGAGCACGTGAATTTGGATTAGCATATGATTCATCTGTTGAACAATAGTAAGGTTCGTGTTGCAAGCAAAAAATAGACACTTGGTTCTTATACCCTTCAAGCATGTTATTTCATCTACTTTGTGAGTTAGTGCTGCCATGCAAATAGTTTTTCAATATAGAAGACATCGCATGTTGCCATCTCTCCCACCTACTGTTTCTATAATTCGCATCTCACAACCATTGATGGAAACTTAACTTTCTATGAAATGTAAGTTAGTAAAAAATTTGGAAAAGAAAAAGGCTTTATTGTGGTACTGCTATTTGTACTTGTAGAGTACCTTTGTTAACACATGCATATGATGTCCATTGCATGGTATAGGGACATGAAGAGCTTGATGCTGCCAGTTTACGTGAACATGAAGAGTTCACGAAAGTTAAAAATATTGCCACCATTGAGCTTGGGAGATATGAGATTGAGACATGGTACTTCTCTCCATTCCCGCCAGAGTATAATGATGCTCCAAAACTGTTCTTCTGTGAGTTTTGCCTCAATTTCATGAAGCGCAAAGAACAACTTCAGCGACATATGGTGAGTTTATCCGTAGATTCTAGATATCCATGGTTTCTTGCAAGTCTTTTGCTATGCTCGTAGAGTTACTACTTTTTTCACTCAGTATTTACAAAATTGCTTGCATGGATGATTTGTAAAAATAAGTGTACTTGATTATCTATCAAAAGAGTGATGCTGCCTTTCTTATTTAAGTAAAGAACAAAAAGGCATACACTCTACTTTGAGTGTCATCTAGATCTGCACTTTTGATGTTCGGCTGTAGTTTGTCTTCTTACAGAAGATATTAACTTGTCTTTTTTTTTTCTTACCATGTAGAAAAAATGCGATCTCAAGCATCCTCCTGGTGATGAAATATACAGAAGTGGCACACTATCGATGTTTGAGGTAATCTTTATCTTTATGGGAATATATCCCAAGTTAACAGTAAATTTTTTGTTGGAACTTTCAGTACTCTTGTTTTTCATTTCCTTGACATGTGCCCTGATTTATAAAACTTTGTTTTGCTCAACAGGTTGATGGCAAAAAGAACAAAGTGTATGGGCAAAATCTATGTTACCTTGCAAAACTGTTCCTTGACCACAAGACTCTTTATTATGACGTAGATTTGTTTCTGTTTTATATTCTATGTGAATGTGATGATCGAGGGTGCCACATGGTTGGGTATTTTTCTAAGGTAATTTATTGCCACTTGATTAAATATCTTAGCCCTCTGCCTTTAAAGATTGTAATGTCCTTTTTTTTTTACAGATTGTAATATCTGTTATCAATGATACAGGAAAAACATTCGGAGGAATCTTATAATCTGGCTTGCATTCTCACTCTTCCTCCATATCAAAGGAAAGGCTACGGGAAGTTTCTCATTGCATTCTGTAAGTCCTTCATTCCTCTTTTGAAATGTGATTCAGACCTTAATCAAACTTAAATTTAAATGATACGCAACATCCAGCAGTAATACTTTATGAAGGGTAAGTTTACATGAATTTTGCTAATCTAAAAACAACTTTTGATCATTCTAATCCTTGCAGCTTATGAACTTTCAAAGAAGGAAGGTAAAGTTGGTACTCCAGAAAGGCCCTTGTCTGACCTAGGATTGGTGAGCTATAGGGGATACTGGACACGCGTGCTGCTGGAAATCTTGAAAAAGCACAAGGGTAGTATATCAATCAAGGTCGGAATTTATCAGACTTGTCACATCTGTTTTGAGCTTTTAGAGTCTCATCTGATGACATTTTACTTTGACTGATCACAGGAACTGAGCGACATGACTGCAATCAAGTCTGAGGACATTTTATCTACTCTCCAAAGCCTTGAGCTGATTCAGTACCGTAAAGGTCAGCATGTAATCTGCGCAGACCCTAAAGTCCTTGATCGCCATCTGAAAGCTGCAGGTCGAGGTGGTCTGGACGTTGATGTTAGCAAGTTGATCTGGACACCATACAAGGAACAAGGGTAATCTGAAAGAAACACAATTTCAGTTGCCTAGACATACTTGATGCCAATGGTTGATGTCAGTTGTAGTAGCCATATAAGCTTTGTAACTATCGAAAAATTTACTAGTAAATTATTAGCCCCCACTACCAACTGATTAGAATTTACTTTGTCAGCTCTGTCTCCATTACGATAATTTCAATTAGATTTGAATAATGTTATGTTTTATTGAATTGTCTGTTTCATGTCCGACCAAACAATGAAGCTAAATCCAAATATGCACGAATGACTGACTGTTGTTATATTGATTATTATAATGAATCATCGGACAAGCCTTTAGATATTCATTATGATAAACAAGCGAGTGGATCAAATAAAAAATGGTAGATTTTATGATAAATGAGAAATTATGTGAGTCTTCCGATCAAATATCTAACGGTTAATAAATAATAGATACTTTTCCAATAAATCAACGCCTAAATATGGTTATAACGTTCCCATAAAAAAATACGGTTATAAGGGTAGTATGATAATCGCACTTAATTTTAGATCCTATTTTTCAGAATCAATTCGTATATGTTTTTAGATCCTATTTTTCGGAATCAATTCATATCTTTTTCAATTCGCAATCGCATCTTCAAGTCGCTTTTGATTCTCTTGTTTCTGGAAAATAATTTAACTGTGTATACGAATTTTGATTAACTTAAACAGAATTGTATTGTAGTTCAAATAAAACACCACAAACTAACAGTCTACGAATGTTGTGTGCAAGGCTTCGAATTTTATATACAAGACTACCAATTTTGATTTAAGAACTACGAATTTTATATACAAGGCTACGAATGTTATATACAAGACTACCAATTTTATGAGTACAATAGTTATATACAAGGCTACGAATGTTATATACAAGACTACAAACTTTGATACAAGAAATACGAATGTTATATACAAGTTTACCAATTTTGTTCTAAATTACCAAAGTTTCAATCAATTTTGATACAAGAACTACAAATGTTACAACAACATAAATATATGGAAACTTTCAATGAATTAAAGTTGGTCCAGATGAAGAAATCAGCTCACAAGCTGGGATGTCTAGCTGAGGTCAGTAAATCAATTTACTCAAATTTGGCTAGTGTGTATCCAGTACGTAATCAATCAATGATGCTATTTTTTTGTACCTATCATTCTCGATTCTGAAGCTGATTCGCTTCCTGATAGCATGATCAATGAACTCATAGAAGGCAGCAAAGATGTTTGTTCAATGGCGCAAGTGGAGGCAGTCCTTTGTACCATCAGGTTTCATAGTTCTCAGAAGTGCACGATGAGTTACAACATAGAAATGTTTCTTTGCAGAAAAGAATGATGTTATGAGTTACAACTAAGAACGATGTTTGCAGAGTTTGCGGTTCAAAAATCTTGTGCAAAGAATCGACATATATATTTTGCTATACTCGTTAACATAATTTGTACCATCTTACGTATAATTCATACTCTGCTTAATATAATTCGTACCATGTTTACCAAAATGCGTACCCTTCTAATCATCATTCGTATCTCCTTACTAGGGATGCACATCCGGTCCGGACCGGACCGAATTTTACGGGTCGGTCCGGACCGATGGACCGAAATTTTTGAAAAGTATGGACCAAAGACCGGACCGGACCGGGTATGTATGGACCGAGGACCGGACCGAGACCGAAATTTTGTGAAAATTCGGACCGAATTGGACCGAATACCTTTAATTTTACGGTCCGGACCGAAGGACCGAAATTTCTGAAAAGTGTGGACCGAAGACCGGACCGGACCGGATATGTATGGACCGAGGACCGGACCGATCCGTAAAATTCGGTCGGTTTCGGTCCGGTTTTTCGGTTCGGTCCGAAAGTGTGCATCCCTACTCCTTACACATCATTAGTATCACCCTACACATCATTCGTATCCCCCTACACATCATTCGTCCCCATACACATCATTCGCATGCAAAAACGTATCCTTAGTACTCGGCTAAAACGCATCCTTAGTACTCTGCTAAAACGTAATCAACTACAACATTCGTATACTCCAACACAACATTCGTAGATAAAAACGCAAAGTCTTCAATTTTGCCTTTTAAGTTCCCATAGACCCTAACATTCGGAACCTAGCCGCAACATTCGTGTAGAACAACACAACATTCGTAGATATTGCTAGACGCTGACATTCGGAACCTAGCCGTAAACCCTAACATTGCTAGACGCAGCCGTAAAATTGGAATCCTACAACCATATAATGCGTTTATGACGTACTGTAAAATTGATCGACTGTGTTTGCCTGCTTGCCCTTGTCCGCCATTTTAATCCTTCGTCGTCGGTCAAATTATCGTCGCATTTGTCAACTTTTGTCGCCATTCGTCGAGATTTCACAAAGAAATGAAAATCGCAGAGACTGATTTGGTTAACGGAGGTTTAGTGATAACCGTGAGTGAAAAGCGGGATTTCGGTTTTGATTGATTTCGTTATTCCTAATTTGCCCTTTAAGCGTATTTACTAATTAATTATACTAATTTTAATTATAATCAGAACTAATCTGAACCGTTTATTATTTTGATCGAATGGATGTTAAAATTTCTTATTTCTCATCTAAGGAGGCATTCTCACCTGATCTCAACTTTAATCCAAAACCTATGTTTATTATAATGATTTTGAGATCAAAATGGTGTCAAATTGTAATTTATAAACATTAAAGATTTATTTGACTAAAGTATTTGTTTAAGTCAATGTCATCTTTTCACATCAAACCCCTAAAAGTTAATCAGTCGCTTGCAGACGTGTGATAGTTATAAATAAATAAAATCACTTTACAAAATGTTTAAAATATAATTGTTACGGATATCCATGTAGAGACGGAAGTAGGCCGACGTAACCTGAGCTTCATCCATAATTGTTTGGGCTCAACTTTTTTATTATTTTTCTTTTTAATTTTATAAACTTATTTATTTGGAGGAGTGGCGGATGGGACCGAAGAATGATGGTTGTGGGTGGAGGTGGATGGAGGTTTGTAGCTTTTGGCTTCTGGCGATGCTGGAAGGGGACATGAGTTTTTTTGGGTTGTACATATTTGTATGTACGGGATGACGTTTTTTTTGGCCGAGTAAGCCCGGGTGCTGTCGGTTGTTGTGTTTTGTGGAGCTTTTTGGATTTTCCGATGCTGTTAGTGTTTTGTTGCTGGAGGGATCACCTTGAGGCGTGAGGCGCAGTCGCCAGAGCTGTTCCAGTCGGGTGCTGTTGAATTGCAGCCTACAGGTGTTGATCCATCATGAAATGAAGGCATGTGCTGAAGTGCAGATTACAGTAGAATTAAATTCTCTGTTGGGGCCAAGTTTGGCGTGGAGTTTGCTGCAGAAAGCAGTTGGGAAATCACGTATTCTCTATTGTGCGTTTGTATTGTTGAATAGGTTTTACTATAGGTTTACGTGCCTTTTCCCTGATGTTTTTTTGTATCTCTCTTTGCCGTTTCATCGGGAAAAAAAGAGCAAATCAACACAAGCTAGGATCTAACCCAGACACTTTGACTTTGAGCCACACTAAAAGTAAAAATTATCAAACGTTTTTTAAGATATGCAATATGTATTTTAGCCGACCCAGATCAAATTTTTTCAGCTTACACTCATTTCTTTCGGTTGAAATTCAACAAAATAAAAATTGAAGCAGTCGTCAACAACAACATCCGAAGCTTCACCGTCAAACTATGTTGGCAATAATCTTAATACACATGCAGTATTGAAGCTACTGATATTCGAACATTAATGAGATGAACGAAATAATAAAGGACAGCAAACCGTAATTGATTCAGTCATGTCCTAGACGCTGTCTTCAAAGTAGAATTGCCGCCCGTAGGTGTTCGGTATTGCTGGAAATAAGCTTCCCATGATAAAATAATCTCAACAAGTGTTATGTGCACCACGACATTGTTGATCAAACTTATTCTGGCCTTCAACTATCACGATTGGAAAACGAAAGCGTAGAAACTGAGAGGAGGACTGTTGTTTCTTTTTTTTTTCTGTGTGTCTCAGTGGAGATACGAACTGCCCACGACCCCACAAAGTGGAAATGTTGCAGCTTCCCACGAAGTGAGGAACTGACCTCGAACTTATCACGACGTGACAGAAGGCCGGGAACTGCCGTAACTTCTCAAGAAGATAGGAACCGGCCAACAGCCCACTATGAAGAAGACTTGGTCTATGTTGACTTTAATGCAAAAATGAAAATCGAATTCTGCAAAACCGATCCGCGCCAAGCCAGCTCAATCGACGCGGGCGCACACATTGGAAGTCAAATCTGACGTCGTCAAGCCGGATGAAATGGGGCGCACCACCATTTTCTTCACACCTTATAAACACACATATTTCAACAATCCATTGCATGAAGAAAATCGAGTGGTGAAAACGATAAAACAATAAAACTCGATAATCAAAACTCGACTCAATGTGGTGATAACTTCTATGGTAGGCAATGCCCTTGAACCTTCCCTTGGGAAAACATGTTCTCTTAACTGACTATTCAGTAGACGTGATGTCTTTGAACTGTTCATCTTATAATGTAAACGAAACCATGTCCCCGACATGTATCCTCCTGACCATTACTGGTGGGCTCATTTCGGCCATGACACACATTTCCTAGTTTTGCAAGAGTTTCTAAAGAATTAAGCCCTTTGAATTCTCCTTTGAAGCGACCCCACTTCTCTCTCACATAGATGATTCTTTTTTAAGATAATCGCACATTATCCATTTGAAGTTCCATTCTTCAAACTCTTAGAATCATTAAAAGCTTCTAGCTTAGCATCGTGCAGGAGTCACTGCTTTATCAGGGAATTGGGTTGAAGTGTTACCCCCACAATGACCTCACATAGTCTTAGTAGGTAGGTTATCTCTTTGAACCAAGTTCTTGGGATCTCCAGTCATCATGGTAGAGCTTCCTGCCTCGACTTTATTTCTCAAGGGCTTAAGCCAGTATTTTGATTCCAGCAATCAAAATGCTTCAGTCACATTCCATTAGTCGTCTTCTCTATTTGGTCCATACTTAACCCTTTGGTTAACGGATCCGTTATATTTTCTTTAGACCTCACGTAGTCAATACTTATGACTCCGGATGAGAGAAGTTGTCTAATGGTGTTATGTCTTCAACGTATGTGTCTAGACTTACCATTATACATGACATTCTGTGCTCTACCAATTGTTGATTGGTTATCACAATATATACATATTGCTGGCACATGAGTTTTCCATTCAGGAATATCCTCTACAAAATTTCTTAATCACTCTGCTTCTTCGCTACATTTATCTAGTGCCACGAATTCAGCTTCCATTGTGGATCGGGTTATCAGTGCTTGTTTAGAGGATTTCCACGACACGCCTGCACCTCCCAAAGTGAATACATATCCACTGGTTGGCTTAGAGTTTGGTATATCAGATATCCAGCTTGCATCAGTGTACCCTTCATTGACTTCCGAATATCTGGTATAATGTAGACAAAAATTACAAGTAAGTCGTAGATTATATCTGGAAAGCCTACTCACACTGTAGGCGTTTCAGGTCTATTACAATTCATGAAGTACATTATTTTTTTTATTAAGTACATTATACTGCCTATCACTCTTGAGTATTCCACTTGGGAGATGCTTTCCCCTTTGTTTTCAAACAGGTAGTGATTCATATCTATAGGAGTTCTGTAACTCCTACAATGTCTTTCCCAAACTTGTCTAAATTTTATAAACGTAGTGTGATTGGCTTAAGAGAAATCCACCTGCCGTTCGTGTAATTTTAATCCCTAAAATTACATCGGCTTGTCCTTAGTCTTTCGTATCAAACCTTGAGTTTAATATGGCCTTAGTGGATTTGACCAGTTTTTCATTATTTCCTACAATGAGCATATCATCGACATATAAATACAAAATCATACATCCATGTACAGTGTTTTTGATGTATACACATTTTTCACACTCGTTTATTTTGAATACGTTTAACAACATTACTTTGTCAAATTTCTCATGCCATTGTTTTGGTGCTTGTTTCAGACCATGGACAAACTTAAGAAGTTTACAAACTTTTCTCTCTTGTCCTGGCACAATACAACCCTTAGGCTGTTACATAGATATCTCTTCCTCAAGGTTTCCATTGAAGAAAGCAGTCTTCACATCCATTTCATGAATTTCTAAATTGTGCAATACTGCAATGGCAATTATTAATGTGATCCTTGTCACATGTGAGAATATGTCAAAGTAATCTAGACCTTTCTTTTGTCTATATCCTTTGATCACAAGTCTCGCTTTGTACTTATCAATAGTACCGTCTACTTTCATTATCTTAGTAAAGATCCACTTGAAATCAAGTGGTTTGCATCCCTGAGGAAGATCAAGTAGCTCCCAAGTATGATTTTACATAATGGAGTCGAATTCACTTTTTAGGGCTTCTTTCCAAAAGGACCTTCAATAGAGCTTATTGCTTCATCATATGTAAGAGGTCCTGCCTCAACCATAAAGGTAAGAAAATCAGGTCCAAATGAATTTTTAATCATAGCTCTTTTGCTTCGTCTTGGTTCCTCTAAATTTGTATCCTCCTCGGATACTTCTTCTTGTTTTTGAGACATTTCAGTAGTATCTTGACCTATCTCATAAGGTGAACTAGGTCTCATTTCCATAGATTTATAAGGAAGCACTTGTTCAAAAAACGAAGCATTCTTAGACTCCATAATGGCGTTCTTGTGTATATCAGGATTTTTCGACTCATACACAATGAATCTATACGCAGTACTATTTCGCGCATAACCAATAAAGGGACAATCGATTGTCTTTGGTCGTACTTTCATTCTCTCTAGAGGGGGAGCCATCACTTTAGCTAAACACCCCCCACATTCGCAAGTGTTTGTAGGAAGGTTTTCTTCCTTTGAATAATTCATAAGGAGATTTCTCCTTCTTCTTATGGGGTATCCTATTCTAAAGATAATTAGCCGACATAATGACATCACCCACATTCCCCGCGGTAATCCTGAACTACGCTACATCGCATTCATCATTTCTTTGACAATACAATTCTTGCGTTCAACTATACCATGTGAGGTGAATAAAGTGGAGTGACCTCATGTATAATTTTGTTTTGTCCACACATTTACCCGACAGTTCTATTCTACCTATTCACCTACACGGTCACTTCGTAGTCTCTTGATCTTTTTATTCATTTGTTTTTCCACTTCTAATTTATATATGGCAAACTTCTCAATTGCCTCATCATTGCTCTTTAGCAAATATATTGAATAATATCTTGTACTATCATCTATGAAAGTGACAAAACATTTATATCTACCTCTCGTTGGCATAAATTTCAAGTCACATAGATCACTATGTATTAAGTCAAGGGGTTCAGTTTCTCTTTCAATACTATGAAATAATGTTCGTGTTTGTTTTGCTTCAACACAAGTTTCATCCTTATGTTCGGAATCAATTTGAAACTTTGGTATAAATCCAGATTCATTAGATTCCTTAGTCGTAATTTACATGGCAAAATCTACCATGCCATAAATTAGAAGACTCAAGCAGATAAGCGGAAGAATTTTCTTTATTGATAGACTTGATAGCTGTTACATTCAGTTTCCACATGCCATCTTTTACATAAGCACGTCCCACATACATACTACTAAAAGATCTTCATCCACCTCGACGACATTTTCCTTTTCTTCTTTTTCAGCGGCTTCTTACAATCAGTTGCTATGTAAGTTTTCTTTGTCACAGTTGAAGCACTTGCCAGTAAACTTTTGCTGCACCTTCTTCTTGAATGCCTCATTCTTGGGTCCAAGTTTCTTGAAGGGTTTCTTCCCTTTGGAGCTACCACCATGCTCCACTATGTTGGCCCTCTCAGAAGGGAACCTTATCCTCCCGTCAGAGCCTCGGTTGTGCTCTTCAATCTTGAGGCGAACCGCCAGGTCTTAAAACGAAATCTCATTTCATTTGTGCTTAAGGTAATATTTGAAGTCCTTCCACCCCATAGACAGCTTCTCGATGACTGCAACAACTTGGGATGATTCACTGATCTCCATTCCCTCAGCATGTATCTCATGGATAATCAGCTGCATCTCTTGCACTTGAATGCTCACCGTCTTTGAATCCACCATCAGGGATTCAAGGAAGCGCCCCACAATGTATTTCTTGGAGCCTGCATCCTGAGTTCGGTACTTCCGATCTAGAGATTTCTACATTTCTTTAGCTGGCTTTTTGGTGTAGTACACATTGTACAGCGCATCATTTAGGCTGTTAAGTACATAATTCCGACACAACTAGTCGGAATCTTTCCCTGCATGATATGCCATGAGTATTTGCTGATCAGTCTCCTACTCATATACTTTAGGCGTACCTTGGTCAGATACCGGGCACGCCCTAGTTGTGTCAGGTAGAATAACATTTTCTGCTGCCACGTTTTGAAGTTCTGTCCAGAGAACTTCTCAGGCCTATCAGCTGCGATCAATGTAGCAGGCACTCATGCTACTGTAGTGTTTGGAACTAGACCCACTGATCCATTCTCGGCCGGGACCATCACTGGTGGTAGAGTCGGAGTGGCAGCAGGTGCCGATTTAGCGACCACAACAGGAGAACGATTGACACCATCCATGTTCCCAGATTAATTGTTTTCGGAGATGTCTACAACAATTCTGCTTTAAGACTGTTGGCAATTATCTGAATACACATTTAGTATTGAAGCTACAGATATTAGAACATGAATGAGATTAACGAAATAATTAAAGGATAACAAATCGTAATTGATTAAGTCACATCCTACACGATGTCCTTAAAGCAGAATTGCAGCCCGTAGGTGCTGGATATTGCCGGCAATATGCTTCCCAGGATAAAAGAATCTCAGCAAGCGCTCCGTGCACCACGATCTTACTTATCAAACTTATTCTAGCCTTCAGCTATCACGACTGGAAAACGAAAATGTAGAACCGAGAGGAGGACTGTTGTTGCGAACTCCAGTATATAGGGGTGAGCCGAACTGCCCACAACCATAAAAAGTGGAACTGTTGCAACTTTCACGAAGTGAGGAACTGATCTCGAACTTATCATAACTAAACGGAAGACCGGGAACTGCCGTAACTTCCCAAGAAGATAGGAACCGGCCAACAACCCACTACGAAGAAGACTTGGTCGATGTTGACTTATTTTAAGGCCAGAATGAAAATCGAATTCTGCAAAACTAAACCGTGTCAAGCCGGCTCAATCGATGCGATATTTGTGTCTGTATGACGCGAGTGCACACATTGAAAGCCAATTTAAGCTAACATTAAACGAGAACTGCTACATTTGATGAGAACTTGAAATCAATAAGGTTCATTGGATCTAATCAACCAACTATCCACTTCCTCCAGGAAGCTAACATTAAACGAGAACTGCTACATTTTTTTTTTGATGGAAAATTTAAACTTACAAAACAAGAACACTGAGCAAAGCCCAGGAAGCAAAACACTGGGAACAAAGCAAGACAACCATTAAAACAATCCGAAAACTCCACTTGGAATTGCCTCCAGGTTAGACCATCTCCAATGCTTCTCTCTTGCCTTCTTTGCTAACCGATCCGCATAAGCATTGGCTTCTCTATAAGATAGATTCACCTCCCAGTAGCTATTTCTTTCCAGCATAGCACGGCAGCTTTCAAGCGATATAGAAGGGGTGACGATTCCCATATAGGACCATGAAGAATTGCATTGAACACTGCTGCACAGTCCATTTCAAAAATGACTTAATTTTAGCAATCCCCTGCTTTCTGCTATCTCCATAGCCCTGCAAACAGCCCATTCCTCCACTTGACTCTACTACCTGCCTGAACAAACAGCACCAAACCTTCCTCATCTCTTGCACATAATCCTATCCCTGCTTCTTTGCTCCTCTCATCCCAGGCATGCACAATCCACATTTATTTTCAAAAAACCCCCTACCTGGTAGAAATCTTGATCTTGATCTTTTATTAAATATATGAAACAAATCCGTTATCGAATATGTACGGCTCATGTCATTGTTTTATTATTGTTTGTATAATCACGGAAATTATCGTTAGTAAATTTGCTATCATAGTTTCTCAGTTTGAGTGTATTAGTAAAATGCTAGTATCTTAGTTCAACAGTTTCAGTGTAAGCGGAAATAATAATTCAGTGGAAATTATAGTTCGTCAATTTGCGTGTTAGCATACTTTAACGTCGGGCCAGTCTGGTAAAAGTTGGGCTCACACCCTTAAAATCAATTATCGTTTACCAAGTTCAGCCCGACCCCACATTTTGTTAAAAGTGCGGGTCGGAAAATCATTAGATGTGGTTTAAGAGTCTTAACTATTTGGTATTATTGTGGTGCAATTCGCAAAAATGAAATATGTTGAGAAAAAAGACAAACACTACGTTTAACTCTTCGATTGGCTCTTATCAAAAAACCTCTTAGATTTGGCTAACCTGGTAAGTAAGAGAAGCTAGTCTAAAAGGTGGTTAGCGGCATAAAGAAAAATAGTACAAATAAACGTAATAAGAAATAGGAAAAGTAATTGAAATGATTGAAATAACTAATGTGACGATCAGGTTGTGGTAAGAGAAAAAAACCATAAAAATTAAACATTCGAAATTTAATAGGAATAATCTAAGTTTGTTCGACATTCCTGATAGGGTTTGGTCTAATACGTTAATCACAAAATAAATACAACAAAATCAATCCTGTTTTGCTAGTTATAATCCAAACACCACCTCAACTTAACTGACATGACAAAATTTAACTTAATTAATCAAACCAATGACAGGTGATATAACTCAGACCATTTGCTAATTTTGATGACAAGTCATGCCGAAGAAAAGTGTGGCTGCGAGCAAGTGTTCATTCTGAGTAGCCATGTCAAAGAACAATTAACAAGAGAAGAACATCAACGAAAACCCAGAGTTACTAGTATCAATGGATTCAGGACTAATAACAGTCTTATGTAACACATTGAAGAGTCCACTAGAAGCTAAACTTCAGAATCTTTCATTGTCAAATACCCATGGTTCGTGTAAGAAGAGTTCCCTGCCATTCATTTGTACATATCCTGCAGCTAAGTCTTCCGCTCGCTTCCTATCCGCTTCAGCCTTTCTAGCTGACGCATCAGCATCCTGCAAAACAAACTTATTAATAAACTGGAAGAGTGGTCTGGCTCTACCATTCCAATTAATATTACTTTGTGAAACAGCATTATCATATAATTCTGGCGTTAATCAAAATACTCAAAGGTAATTCGACAGTGCAGCTCAATCAAAAACACGGGCATGTGATTCATCAATATTCAATACCTTAATATTCAGGTGAAAAATTGATCTTTAACGACTATACAAGAAAGGTGTCACATCACACTATTAAAAAAACAAACAGATATAATTCTCTGAGGAGCCTTGTAAATAAAATCAGTCATACCTACTCAGAAATCAGAATGCATATAAACGTAGTTACACAAATGGCTACACTTGAGATGCAAAGTTCTGCCAATACATCATATTCTATGAAAATGTAGCCACTACTTGTAAAATCTCTTGTACTTATTTGATGACATACCCAATCATCACATAAATTAAACCTCATCATTTATACATAAAGCACTTGTGGATCCTGAATTCAAAAGCACACACGACAGTTTGTTCACTATAAAAGTCGAGCACAAGTCAACAGTCCAAAATAAAATCTCCACATAAATCATCAATGATAAATGTCCACCGACCAAGGTTTTCAAGACCCACAAAAACATTTGTTAAGGAAAAACATGTCGGTATTCTTTTTAATAACGAAAAGAGTAGCTGACAAGAAAAAATGTGGAAAGTAATAACATGACATATGAGAAACAATGAAGCATGCAAAATGGTATCAAGCTTCATAGCCTCTTATATAAAGTTGTCAATGCTCTTCATAGTGAAAAATTAAAAGTGAATATAAGATTTATCTTGTCAAACCCCCAGAAGGGAAACTTCTTAATTTTAAATATCCTTAGCTCAACACTTTAAACTTCTAGCAGAATTTACAAGCTGGATGATACGATACAGATATCACAAACAGCTGACTGGAGGAGCTTTGATAAGATGAAGAACAGAGATGAGGAGTATAATAAATATGAACAGAATGAGATAACAAGTGGAAGATGATGTTAGTGTTAAGAAGAGAAGAACACCAAGACGATGAAGAAGAAAATGACAAAGAGTTACAGAAATTTGATATTTATTGGCTGCTAAACTTTTTATTATAGTTTTACTCTTATACTAAACTTTCCTATCATGATCGCACATTACAACTAAATATTGATTCCTAAATTTCTCACTATTCCAAGTACCTAACACTGGACCAAAACATTTTTGTTATATTCTCTATAACAGCAATCATGAAATCACCATGTTATAAGAAATCAACAAGGCATCAATTTATCGAGGGTTGGCAATGTGGGTAACCCATGGACAAGGTCATATTAGGGTAGGATAGGGTCGGTTTAAGCGTAATTTAGAAATACAAAATATGATTGATAATGATAGGGCAAGAAAATAGAACAGACTATGGAAATGGGTGATCAGGATATGATCTCTTTTTTTTTTTTTGTGACCCTTACCGCCTAAGGCTTAATGGGCAGACTACATATAGAGTAAGTGACAGGGCAGGGTAAGCGTTCTATGCACAATTTTGACCCTCGTTCAAATGTTGAGACCTAGATTAACCTAATTTACGTAGGGGTCAGCCCTAATTTTCCCATGTGACGGAGAAAATCAACAAGCGACGATTGAATACAATAAACGAAATCCCAACGATTCAAAAACCTTCCGAGCTTTCCAGTTTTGAAACTGCGCCGTCGTCATGAAGCACCCGTTCTCTTTAGCGGTATCGTTCTTCTCTTCCGGCATGATCCTCGCTCACAGATTTCTTCGTCTTTTGCAGATATCCCCAAAATTTGAAACGCTGGGTGACGTCATCAACTGCGATAAGACACTACGTTTATTTCATAAGCCCGGGCTTATTTGCCAATCTTTAGCGGATTGGGCTTTTATTTCATAGTGGGCTGTGTTTTGGCTGCATGACCCAAGAAATGGCAAATAAGAAGGCATCGAACCACGGTGAGAAATCGGATGAAAATTATTATCATAAATAGAACAAACAATACTGCGCAAATAACTTCTTCTTTTTTTTTTTGTAAAAAATTTAAATAAATGATAGTCATTGATGTGGTCATTTAGACGGATGAGATTAAATCTCGCGTCATATGGTTGATTATTCAGCGACGAATTATAGACCACTTTGACGAACTATGTTGTAATGTTGGTTTCTAGGCGACGAATTATAAGTCACCTTTGACAAATTTTATAGTTTGCACCTTAATCATTTCCCTTATAATGAGAACAAAGCATTCATATTAGAGTAACAAAGTATCTTTTTCTTCTAATTTGATTTCTTACCTATGATGATATTATTTAGACTAAATGTTGATTAAGGGAGAAAAATGGTACGACGTCGTCCCTCGTAAAGTGAGCAATATATAAATTCGCTAGCTATGTCTTCCTCGATTGAAACCCTACAACACAACTAAAAGATTAAGAAGATGAGGCGGCAACGGTCTTTTGTAGAAGGCATCAGGATCACGAAGAAAGGAAGATTGGAGGGCGACTCATGCTCAGGGGAAACTAAAGAAGATCGTACAAGATTAATGGTTTCAACTATTGATTTGTTGATCGAGTCAATAATCTATTTGAAAAGAGGTTGATTCTTAATTGTAATTTCGATTGAAATCTTCTCGATTTGTTTATTCAATCCTAATTATTTCTTTCACTTTTCTCCTATGTGGTTGCAGGATTGTTGGTCCTCGCGGGCAACTATCATCATTCCTCGGCGAAAGTTTCTACACTACTCAGAGTGATGTCAGCGTCAAGAAACGAGAACCCAACAACAAAATCAATTGTGTTCTCTGATTTCAAGCACATGCTGTCTATCCTGGATGACGAGTTATCTTAAGCGTTCGGTCCAGAAGCTAAGTACAAGAAACTACTGTTTACAAACTGAAATATGACGATATGAATGTCTTCGGATCCAACTACGGTACAAAAGTTGCAGCGGACACTTATATAGACTTATCTCTCAAAAGAAAATCTCAGATTGGTCATACAATTTATACCTGTGCCAGCCTTCAGTGCCCTTATAGTGACTCGAGACTGGGCTTTTTCGACAGGGCTTCCAGAGATTCATCAGTTTGCTTGCCATTATAGAAATGGCTCATTTAGCTTCAACTCGGTTAATCGTAAGTTCAAGGTGATTGGCTACGTGCAGCCTGGTTCAGTTAGGGCATTCACACCCATTTAGCACCTTATAGTTATAGACACGCATCACTTCCTTGATCTGCAATTTATGCACCAGTTTAAAAGTTGAGCACCTCCTTGAACTATTCATCAAATTTTAAAAAATAATTATAACTTAATAAATTAATCGAGATTTCCAATCACATTTTTACCTAATCGGCGTGTGACGTGTATACATTTAGATTGTGAAAATCTCAATATCTGTATACTATCCTTTGAATTATTGGATTAGATTTCTGATAATGTTTTGGACCAATCGTTATGTGACACGTGTATTTGATTGGATTTTTTGAAATTCGAAATTTTCTATATATAATAGACCTATAACTACTTTATACTCACACCATCTCCCACCACATTCCACATTATTTCATCATCTTCTCATTCACTCATCAACAACAATATGGATCCATTTGATTTCAATGGAAATAGAAGGTGGTACCAACAACAAAGAGGAGAAGGTGATACAATTACTAAATTCTTTCATCATGGATGCGGCCGTGCTAGCAACAATCGGTGATGAAGACGATTCTCCCCCCTCGTTGTCAACCAAATCGACAAAGACAAAGACAATCTAGAGGACAGAATTTATTGGAAGCCTATTTTGTTGAACGTCCTATTTTTCAACCACAAGACTTTCGTTGGAGGTACCGGATGAATAGTAACTTATTTAACTATATCAAAATTACGCTTTGCGATCATGATACATTCGACATTAACGACGTGATGCCACCGGATTGCTTGGTCTCCTTTTCGAGCAAAAGATGACCAATGCTATACGAATGTTGGCATACAGATCGTGTGCAGATCAATTTGCCGAACTTACAAGGATGGGTGAGTCAACAACACTCAAATGTATGAAGAAGTGGTGTGAACAAATAATCGAGCTTTACAAAAATGATTACCTACGATCTCCAAATGCGGTTGATCTATCTAGACTTCTACGCAAGGCAGAGTAGTGAGGATTTCCTAGTATGGTAGGCAATATTGATTGCATGCAATGGGAATGGAAAAATTGTCCAACTGCTTGGCAAGGTTCATATTCAGGTCGTAACGGTCATCCCACTATAATTCTAGAGACAGTAGCCTCGTACGATACCTGGATATGACACAGTTTCATTGGTGTGCCTGGAGCACATACTGATATCAATTTCTTGTAAAAATCACACATATTCGACCCTCTCCTTGCTGGAATCTCACCACGAGTCACATATAAAGGCAATGATAGCACATACGACAACAGTTATTATTTAGCCGATGGTATTTATCCAAGGTACTCCTCCTTTGTCAAAACAATTCCTAATCCACAAACTGGTGTAGAGAAGTTATTTGCAAAGAAACAAGAATCTCATCGTAAAGATGTGGAAAGGTGTTTTGGGATTTTACAATCTGGATGGGCAATACTTCGTCACGCATGTATGACCCATCGACTCAGTGTTTAGAAAAAAATTATATTAGCTTCCATTATCATGCATAACATGATTATTGAGGAGGAATTTGTAGAGGAAGAATTTGTCGAGCACGAAGAAGAAGATCTGTACAACCCATCTATTGCTTTCACAGTGTATGATGGGCCAGTCGATCCAAATGGTAGTCGGATTCATCATGATCCAGTTGAAAGAGTCGAACGATCGAAAGCATTTCATAACCGTCTTATTACTCTTCAATCGACATATTTACATTCACAACTTCAAAGTGACCTAGTGTTGCATAATTGGGCCATGGAAACCGGTGAAGAACTTTGAATTTTCTTTATGTCTTTCAAAGTTGTATGCATTTCAATTTTAGGTATATGCTTAACTTTGTTTATGTATTTCAATTTCGTATGTATTTGAGTTTCCATTGTGTTTTTTTGTTTCCATTTCAACATTTTATTTCTTATTCAATTAAACTTTTAATTTCTCTAATAAAATCATAGATAAAAATACATAATCAAATTGTAATACTAAACTATTCTAATCGTCAAAGTTAAGATTACGATTTGGACGATAACAATCATCAAATTCTCCCGGAGTACCTTGCCCCTCAATGTCATCGTATTGTTGCATGATCATTGCTTTTCTTTTGGAGAAATACCTTTTTGATAGAGGATTCATAAATTCCGTGTTAGTTTCCATGATTTTTTTCTCGTCGTCCATCCTCTTCAAACGCATAGCTTCTTTTTGAATTTCTACTTCTTAATCTCACTTTTTCATTTGCAATTCTATGTAATTTGCTTGGTTAGTCGTCATGGTTTCCAAAGCATCATCTCGGCGTTTACTCGCAGATTGTATTCCCTTTTTTCTTTTCTTTGGCAGCCTTTACTTCGAGCGGTCTAACCGGACTTGATGAATTTCTAGGATGATTTTCGGGTGTAAAAAAATTGAGATCTTCAATGCTCACATTTGGGGACACTTCATTGGCGACATGACTAGCTTCATATGTGTAAGTCGATGGAGTACTACTTTCGATATTTGCAAAAGTTTGATGATCCTTCACTACTTCCCAACATGGAAAATGTAAGAACTCCTTCTTTGAGACGTACATAGTTTGCGCTTTTCTTATCTACCAATCAAATAATTAAACGATACAATTATATAATGTAATTCAAAATAAAATTCAATATATGTAAATATATATGCGTAGATACCTCGTCTTGCATATTGATTCCCTACTTCTTTGTGCGTAGGAAATACAAGAACCCCAATAAATCAAGTTTGCCTTCAATTTGCAGAATCGAGTCGCAAGTGTTAGAGATCAAGTGTCACTTGCGATCTCGAATCCATCCTAGATTGGTTGCCATTCGAAATTCAATTTTGATGAAAATGGAGTTGAATTTTTTCCCACAACTTATCAATCTTTTGCTTGTTGCAAGAAATTGGATCAACGGATTGCCGAAAATATGAGATGCACAATTGTACATTTTCGGTCATAGACCAAGATTGAGACATGTTAGGAATATGAAACTTTGAAATTTATGAAATTATTTGAAGTAGAGAGATTATCGAGAGAATTGTAGATGATTTTGTATGCATTATGAATTAAAAATAAGGGTGTATTTATAGACTTTATCTAGAAATTTTTTAAATATTTTTTCGGATTTTTTGAAAATATTTCCGTTATAAATTAATTTGGACCGTCGGATTAGATCGTGGCTCAAATGAACGGACCAGATTCACGGACCGTTTTTTTATTCCCGTTGGACCACAATTAAACCAAAGTCAACTTTGGTCATATGTTGATTTTAAAAAAAAAACTTGAAAACTTGGCTAAAAATTAGCCCTAAAGCAGCAAAGCCCACAACCAAACCCTTCACTTGCAATTGCTTCAGCACCATCTCGAGCAGCACTTGCTGGCGCACGTTCTTCCTGCGCACGTCCTCATCTCCGCAGCTGCACAATTCCACCACCCTGCACCTGCTCCACGTCCTCTAATTGCTCTACGGTGCATATGCCCTTAATGTGAGTGAAAATGAAGTTCTTGACACCGAACAACAATTGATGGACAATATGGTCTCTTTATGCGATAACAATGGTCAGACTCAGATCGGTCTTGATTAGAATCTCTTCCAACCCTCAAACTCATCCCTTAATAATTAGATGCTGGTTGAAGACAACAATCGGTTCGACGACGGCTATCCTATGCACTCGAACTCTCTATTTGATTCTCGTGCGGCTGAAATTAGTCTCGGGTTGGTGTATGGTTCCCAGTTTGATCAACCTTCTGAAGACATTCGAGATCCATCCATCTGGTTTACTCCAGTGACTCTTTTTCTGCACCAAATCTGTTAATGTAATCTAAATTTGGTAGTGGAACTATTGGTGTTATTACCACTTGAATTTAAAGTCGTGGAGTAATGATATGAAGTTTTTTTTATGGTGAGTTTTTACATCTCATACATATCAATCATCATACGATGAGAACTTATACATATTGCATGACAACATTATTGGGTACATATGAATATTAGCCTCTTTGAGCACGGTCACGCAATGCACCAACCCGGATTTGATACTTGAATTTGGCACCCCTAACTTGAACCCACGAGCATTAACTTGAGACTTAGCACCTCCACACGCACATGAAATAAATAGACGGGCAATAGCCAGCAGCAACTACATGCATGATACAACACTCAGGCACACAAGTGATGAGAAATATGCTACTTAGAGGCTTCGAACTCTTGACTAGTTGACAATTTGTCAAGAATTCAAGTCACTCGACTAAGACCCCTTTCACGGTCACCTAAGTACAACCCATAACATGTTGTAAATGCAATCTTCAATAATTGTATATATTCCAAATAACTAAACCGGTAATGTAATAATATTCTGAAAATATTTATATTCTGAAAATTTTCTTTTTTGTATAGTCTAAATTATTTCTCAAGAATATGCAAACTAATGGTTTGAAGCTGTGTTGTGAAAACCGGACCGGCCGGTTCGACCAGTTGGACCGGGAACCGGTCACCGGACTGGTTCTGTCATCGGACTGGAAATGCATCGATCCGGTCAAGACCCAGTTGGTTGATCCGATTTTTCATTAGAATCGTGATTTGATCGGTTCAATCGGTTCGATTTGGTCTGAAAAATTATTTATTTAATTTTGACTTGGACAAGACTCGAACCCAAGCCCCTCTTAATAGGTATTCTCTTTCTTTCCACTAGGCTAAATATGATTGTTGTTTTATTATTTGTTTCAATAATGTATATTCATTTATCAAATCTGAAAAAGTTATTACTTATTATCAATTTAACTAGAAATTCAATGAGTCTTATAAATCTCTTATTGTTGTGACTTACAAATTAAGACTAAAATTGTTATTATTGATTTGTACTTTATCAAATTCTAAATTTATTATGGTATGTTGTTATAATCGGATTATAATCATGTAATATTTATTTAAGTCATAAATATGTTAAATTATAATATCATATAAAAAAATTATTTTTATTTTTTAATATGTGCGGGTCAAACCGGTTCAATCCGGTTGAACTACTGACCCATTAACCCAGTGACTTGACATGTTCGATCCACGGTTCGATTTTAATAACACTAGTTTGAAGAATAATAATATGGATATTTGTTTGTTATTATGCTTAAAGATTCGGTTTGGCTACCCAAATAGGTCGGGTTGGGCTTATATAAGATCGGGTCAGGTTTGACAAGGCTAAAATCCAACACATTGCTTAATTTCAGATCGTGTCAAGCCGCGTTTGGGAGAATTTAAGCGATCCTAATTTTGGACGGACTTCGATCATGCTTAGGCTGGATTGGACTTTTCTCGGGTTTGCGTCGAGCTTTACCGGGCATAGCCCGAGTGAGACTAGTGTAACAAAATGTTCATTCGATAGCTGAGTTTCGTATTAGTGAGACAATAAAACAATACAAACCAATTATCAATTTTGTTATCTCATGTCAGTATACTAAAATACTAAATTAAGGAAATTCAAAATTTGAGAATCAAAGAGTCACAAAATACGTAAGTATTATTCAAACTAATTTTATATTCGATTGTTTATTTTTGATAGTGGGTGGATACAACAACTAGGCACATTACAATGCATATGAACTTTTATCATCTGGTACATATATAATGATCTATGTAGCTCTTAGCAAGTCATCTTGATCGGATCCTCAAGCATCGGTACATCTCTCCACTTCTGAAGCGCATGTCTACTTTCGACACATTTACCATGAATCAGCATACATTCACCCAAATCATCAGTACATCTTCGACACTTGGAGCTCAGGCCACCTTGGGCACCTTTACCGAGTAGCACCTCCACGAGGAAGGAAGAACACATCACGCGCGAGGCGTGAATATGAAGGTCTCCAAGAGGGAGGAAGAACACATCCACGAGGGATGTGGAAAGCATCACGTGTGAGGCGTGATAAGGAAAATGAAAGAAGAAAGTTGGTGGTCCCGGGACTCGAACCCAGGACGTAAGGATTCAACCATCTTAAGGTCGACTCCTTAACTAACAGGCCACCACCACTGTTGGCTAATTTTATATTCGATTGTTAAGTACTCAATTTTTCTCGGTCATTACAAAATATGGATCCTAATGCTTAATTGAAGAGTGATTGTTATCATTATAAAATAATAATTTTTACGTCTATCGCAAATCAGTGAATTCATTATAACATATTATACATACCCATTTAACATCACCAGGAAGAATACATTTGTACTTCTTTGTGTATGTATATCTTTTTTTTATTGATGGGTACAATAGATTTAGTACACGAGTATTTAAGCTCATAGCTATCATCTAGTACAATTTTTTGGAAATTTTAGCGCGGGTCTCGTCAGACACCTCTACCCATCCTAATCTCTCGGCATCATATATCCACCACTGTAGCGCAAGTCTCATCAGACATCTCTGCCTATATGCCCTCTTATTCTTTCGGCGCATTGTATCACCACTGAAGCGCAACTCTAAACTCCAAGTGACTCTAAACTCTATCATTCGGAATGTAATCCACTACTCAAGCAATCAAATAACATGCAAGATGCAACTCGCGTCCACTATGGACGAATAATAAACGCACGCATAAGCGGGATTAATCACTAGTCCACATAAAAAAATGAGACTAATCACACTTCCAATAATTGGAAGAATAATATGCCACCGGTGAGGTTTGAACCCTTGACTTGTCATTACAAGACAAGGAGCTCAACCAATTCGACCACCACCTTATTGGCTTTGTGTATGTATATCTGAATCTTTATTTCTTTTGATTGTTCATATGAGCTGATACAAAATGCAATAAATGACACCAACCCATAATTAGAACATAAGAAATTGCATATTCATTATCATACTGAAGATTGTAAATGAGCTACCATTTTTTAATGGTGGGTTTATATCAGACATATCAAGGAATACATCTCATACATATCGGGTACATATATATTTCGAAGCACAGCCACGCAAAGGGCACCCAATCCGGATTTGAACTTGAATACTCGATGAAGCACAAGCCATCTTTGCACCTCTAACTGGGAAAACCAACGAATCTACACATGGCTCCATGGAAGCACCTTAGCACGTCTCCGCACACCGCCATGGAAGGACCTTATTAACTCGCCTTCGCGAGAGGATAACACCTGCAAACGTCCATACGGGACGAGGAAAAGAAAGAGGAAAGGAAGAGGAAAACATCCACTAAGGATGGAGGAAAGGTACACACCATAGGGTGGGACTAGGAAAATCTACAAACTTGTAAAAAGAAAATGTCATGGTGGGGTTCAAACTAATACAAGGCAAGTGTTCAATCAACTCAACCACCACCTTTTTGGTGTAAATGAGCTACCATTTGACAGTATCTTTTTCTTAAAGTGTTGTTTCATGTCAACACCTTACAACCAATGAGATTGAATATCGTAAATGAATTATAATGTCATAAACGAAGTAGTTAACATTTAGTGACTAAACAACACCAACATTATAGTAGTCTAGAAACATGTTACATTAATTAATGTTGTGGATGTATACCGTAAGAATCAAGAATACATGTTATGAAGCAGAAACTCGGAGCGAATTACTTTCGAACCGAACTTTCGGGCTAAACTCGAACCGGACTTTCGGGCTGAACCGAGCTTCAAATGTAAGTGCCCTTATCAAACCCAATAATCACAGAGCCAGACTTCATATGGGCTTCAACTCGGATCAAATCGGATTTTAGGTTCCGAACTTCATGCCATCCACATGCATTTAAGGTCCATCAGGACATTTGAAGAGGCCTAAGATCAGAGTACATCGTTTTGCTTGCGAAAATTTTGACCTCAAGCAATTTAACATGTGTTGCAATGCCGTTTTATGATTTTATGTGCAAAAAATGCAAAACATGTGCGAAAACATTTTACACTTCATGCACAAAAGGATACAAGGGATGCAACCAGATTGAAGGATGCCTTTGAGTGCTCCTCTATTTTCATATGTATCTCAAAAGAATTATAATTTTTCTTCAATTTAGAAAAGAGATGATGACAAATATTTAATATAATCATATCTAGGAAGCACTTGATCAAATGGTCATTTGTTATTGTACAATAAAGAGTCCTCAAATGAATTCATTACTATTTGGTGGATTCATGTATGGTCATATTTACTTTTGAATCAAATGTGATCTATATGCTAAAAATAAAGTTCAACTCTTTTGTATTTATCTAAAATGTGCAAGCCCCAATTATAAAAGTGCAAAATACTTTTTATTTTTCTTTTAATCAGAATAAAAAAACCGAATTTTTACGAAAGTGTCCTTGTTCGGGTGGCCTGAACTCTTGACAAATAGTCAAGAGGTCAAGTATTGTGTCATGCAATAGTAAATTTAGTAGAGTTGAGATCCCAAGAGAACCTTAGATTTGGTGAGAAATGATAAATGATCGCAACCTTCCATCCTATTACATCTAGGGTTCAAATTAAACGAGATTAAATTCAAAAGTCGTAATTATTTAACGATGAACATGTCATTAAGGGAAAATTAGGCAAACAAATATTACAATTAAACCCAAATCCCGTTATTTCCTCCCTCATCCCACGACCTAAACTAGCTACGCAAAAATCGTTCTACAAATTCATTCGGCGAATTTTGGCGACTCTCTCAGATCTAGCATCAACATGGCAGACAAAACAAGGAGCACCCAACCCTGAGAAAAGTCAACCACCACTAGGATATCTGCCATTATGAATTGAAGCTAACCAATTATAGTCGACTGCATTAAAAGCTAGTAAACTATTTTGGAAGAATCGATAATTGTTAAGTTCGTATATGGGTAGTTGATGAGCAATTATTTGATGAACTTTGATGTACAAGTCCAGTGACTTTGAGCTCCATTTTCACGTAAGTTTATGCAGATTTGATATTTTTGCTTAGTGTTACAGTGAAAAGCAATTTAAGAAGTAAAAAGCGAAAATGAGAGCTAGGACACCCGCTCGGACCTCCTGCCTCCATGCGCTCACATACCCGCTTGGACCTCCTACCTCAATGCGCTCGCACACCCGCTCGGACCTCCTACCTCAATGCGCTCGCACACCCGCTCGGACCTCCTACTTCCCATGCTCGCATAGCCGCTCGCACGCCCGAGCTCCATCTCGTACACCCGACCCAAGCTGCAAGCAAACGCATTTATTTCCATCGAGCAATGTGAGTTTTATTGGGAACACAAAGAAGCAATTGGAGACTGAGAAACCTGCATTGGGAAACATAGAGGCAAAACAGTTATTACTGGAGCAGTATACAAGCATTGCATATGGGCGAAGTAAAGGGCATCATACCTGACATCACACATCCATCAAATCGAAGATACTGGCGACAACACATCCATCAAATCGAAGATACTGGCGACAACAACATTCAGAGAGAAAAAGAGTTCAACATCAGGTTTCTCTTAACCTAATCTTGTACCTCTACTTTTATTTAATCTGTTGTCATGTATCAACTCATCATGAGTGAGTAGTCCACTTATTGGGATCCAATGGATCCCCAGAAACATCTGCAGTTGTAACACATGTCCTTTTATATGATTGCAATTTATTTCTTTACATTAGATATGAATAGTTCAATTCGTACATACTGTATTTGGTAATTTCGCGAGATATCAATAATGTTTGTATGAGGATTGTTTGTAGCTATTGTCTGTGTTTGCAGTAGCATATCACAGTAGGTCTATATAGTTGCATGATAGGCGAGAAGCGAAAGTTGAGTCTATGCATGTAATGAGATAAAATCTGATAGGCGAGAAGCGAAAGTTGAGTCTTGATGATTTGTGCATCTAGTTTTGTTATTATGCAAGAAGCGAAAGTTGAGCATGTAATAAGGCAAATGACCTAGAGAAATAATTCACTATCATGTATCAAGATCTACTGTTAGGCAAGAAGCGAAAGTTGAGTCTGCAGTAACTTTGTGTTATAATCTGTTTGTTTTTGGGGAGTCATTGATTCCCAATGTTTCATCAAATTGAAAGACAACCAAACAACAAATCGTATGCTACAACAAATTAAATCTTTAGTTCTGTGCTAGATCATTTCATTGTTCAATTTATTTATTCTACTGTACTGCATTTTATTTCAAACCCCCCATTTCAGTACTAATATAAACAAATCATTTACAGAAAATAGCAAACTAGTTCCCTGAGGATTCGACCTGAGTCACACTCAGATTAATTGTTTGATCGCGAGTTGCATTACAATCACTACATTTACAACCGATCAGTAGTGCGATAAAATTCATAGCATCCACAATCACTATTCGTAGTAATAGAATCACTATTCGTAGTAATAGAATCAAAATGCGTAGCATAATATTCGTAGTAATTGAATCAAAATGCGTAGGATAATATTCATAGTAATTGAATCAAAATGAGTAGGATAATATTCGTAGTATTTGAATCAAAATGCGTAATTTTTCAAGAGTTATAACTTATGTTGCTCCTTTTTTATACAGTGTTAGTTTTTCACAATAGTGACAATTAATATTATATTCTTATACATGATTTGTGTATTGCTGCATATGTATGACCCTTCATTAAGTTCGTACACTTTACTTTAAGTGTTGAACAATTTCTCCTTTGTAATCCAGCAAAGTTAACATCTGGTAAAGCTTCGTGATCTGTACATCAACACAATCATACGGTCAGACTTGAAACTCAAGAAGACATGAGGTGTTATTATGTGCAGCGCAACACAAAAGAATGAAGTACGATTCCGAAGCTTCCGAAAACCTCTGAGGCTGATGAAGATAAGTTAAAGGCAACGCGAAAGACACAATTCCCAAATAGTTTGACTATTTAAATTAGCCAAGTACAAGTTCGATGTTAGGAATTGTGTGTTACATACTACGAATGTTACAAAATTGTTCGATAACATAGAAAAAATAGTGAAACACACTGAATTATGTACGAATTATATATTATAAACTACGTATTTTACCAATTGTTAAATTTATTACAATGCATGAGTCCGCTACGAATATATATGTTGAAAACTACGCATTATATGCAATGCATGCAGTCTGAGTCCGATACGAATCGAATATATATGTTAAAAACTATGCATTAAATGCAATGCATGCAGTCTGAGTGCGTTAAAAATTATATGTGACAACTACGCATTATATACAATACATGTAGTCCCAGGTCGTGAAAAAAAAGCACCATCAATGACGAAAATTTCAGAAACAACGTAGGCTATAGATTTACGAATCCTACAATTTGGGATGTCGCGTATCAGGCTGCAATCAATCGGAACAGGACAGAAAGAAAATCGACGAAAGAAAATTGATTGCGCGTACATGGGTGATAAAACAGGATCTCGATAAGTAGACAATATTACGCTGGACAAAATTAGGCTTACACCCATAATATAGTATTTAATGTGAAATATATGCAGGTAAATTGGATAATTCAAGACCGTTCAGTCTGTAATTTTTTTTTTCATTTCTCACCGAATTGAGTATTACTCATTTGATCCTTCTCCAAGTTAGTATTGTAATATTTATTTTTTTGTACTTGGTAAATCATCTGATCCTAAAATTAAAATATATGAAATTTTAAGCAAAAATATATATATATATGAAATTAAGCGTCCTCTGCACGGTCATATAACTTCGAGAGACGTTTATAATTAAGCGTCCTTTATGAACGGTATTGCCAACTCCTGTCGTACAAAAATCATCTGTATGAAATCTTCTTCAGCTGGTTAGGATTGAGGGACCGGACGGAGTTGATATGACCTAGTTCGATTCACATCCTCAGAGGTAAGAAACCCAAAATCGATATGTATTTTAGCGATAACAAAATGTGGATATTTTATAGGACTGAGGAGGAGATTGTTGTGGGGTTTATTTATCTTGTTTTCTAAGGAGTTTAGTTTGTCAAAGATTTGAACTTGATGTATTTTGACTTGTGGGCACTGCTGATTTCATCTCTAGGGTTTTGAGAGGAAGCCTTGATTGAAATTGTATGAAAGAAATTGTTCAGTTAAAGCTCAACACCTTTTGATTGTAGGTTCCTGAGATGGAGAAGATACTCACAAGGCACAATAATGAAGTGCCACCACGAGAGAAGGTCAGGAAGCTCTGGCGGAGAAGATGAGGCCCGTGTTAACAGTTGCAATGTGTTAATGGGGATATTTTTATGACACGGTCTTTTGTTTGTAGCTTTGTGCGGAATCTTGTTGGTCAAGGGGATGTTCAGGAATTACAGGTTGGGGAATGATTTCAATGAAAACTAGATGCTCTAAAAACCGAAGATGGTGAAAGATCGAAGGCGTCATCAATTCTGAGTAGTCCAACCTCTGGTCCTAATGAGCAGGATCATAATGATGATCCATGCTGAGGTTTGGCTTATTAACAAATCAATTTAAACAATAGCAAATTTGAAATTGCAACTATCATCTTAGCAAGATTTCAAAGTAATATTTCAACAGAAACTCTGTATGTCAGGCTATATACCTATCATCAGCAAGAAACTAATAAGTGAATTAGCCAATTAGCATGTGACTTATGATAAGTCTAACGAACTGGTTTCATACTTTATCAAGCTTAGTTTGAATCAACTTAACACTCTTCTTTTTAGTTTATCTTTAGCGAAGTTAGTATCAACTGGTAATATATGCCGGATGCCTAGGGAGGAGATTTGTGATACATTGGACTTCCAAATGGATGGTGAATTGCCAGTCTATGATGAACTCTCATACGGTCTGAGTTTTGGAAGGAGATTTCTGAAATTGATTGTTTCTTTGTGCCAAATATTCCTTCCATGTGCATCAAACTTGGAATGTGGAAATAGTTTAAATTATGTTCTTACTGATTTTTTTCATCCAATTTCATGGTTAGATTTTCATTATTAATTTATAACTCAGTTAACTCTTTTTCCGAAAGCTCTTTTGTATTATATTTTTGTTGTATAATTATCTTAAAAACTCATTCAAGATATTATATACTTGTTTGTTATTATACTCTTTTATTCCATTGTTTTCTATGCATTTATCTTAAATATTACTGTATATGTTATTCATAAAATCTTCGATTATATTCTGATTACTTGTGCTATAACTGTCTACTCCAGTTCTTATTATTTCGATTCCGCTTAGATTAAAGTAGGATAAATACTTCCTAGCTCTGGAGAGATATATGTCGAATCATCAATGTTGATAAGCATTTGGAATTTTTTGTGGTATCCTGTCTACTAGGCTAGTAAAGGATCAGTTTCTTCTTTAATTTGATTGCTTACCAATATTGATGTTGTTTTGACAAAAAATTGATTGAGAGAGAAAAATGACACGACATCGTATTTCATGGATAGGGGTCGAAGTGAGCAGTATATAAATTTGCTAACGATGTCTTCCTCAATTGAAACCCTACAACACAACAAAAAGATTGAGAAGATGAGGCGGCGGTCCTATGCAGACCGCATTGGCATCATGAAGCAAGGTGGATCAGAGGATGATTCTTGCTCCGGGAATGACAAAGAAGATCATATGAGATTTATAATCTCAACTATTGATTTTCCGATCGAGTCAATAATCTATCATAATGGTTGATACTTATTTTCATTTTGATTAAAATCACCTTGGTTTGTATATTCAATCCTCATGATTTCTTTTACACTATTCTCTTGTGCGCTTGCAGGAATTCATGGTGAGGTTTGTTAAAGGATTTCATGGCAGTTGCTGCCTCTGCCTTTGGTGGATGCTGCGATGGTTAGCGGAGATCATCATATTCGCCAGTAGGCAACAATTGATCGATTGACAAACCATTGTCTCTCCAGAAGCTATTCTTGCACTTCCTGCTAGGGGAGAAGTGAAGATCTTTTGATCATGTTTAGCGGAGCAAACACTGATGATTCGCTTGAAACTGGTTATCCAGATTGTTGCGTGTGTTGTTGTATTGATTCTGTCGAATGATGAGAAGCCCAATGTGCCTTTGAGAGCATGGGCTGTGTTGGAAGGAACCTTGGCTTTGATGGATTGGAACTATTCTACTCAGTACTCAGAGTTTTGTGCTTCAAATAGATCATGTCTTGCTTTGGGTTGGGATGGAATGTAGTTGGTTGTGTGTGGTTATCGAAGGGTAGCGCAGCAAGTCGCTCAGAGGCGCCTATTTTGTTCTGGTCCTGCCTTGAGTAGGGGCATGGAAATTGCAATCCTGCGTTTCTTATTAGTTTTTAAGGCTGAGAAAGTAGATATAAGTGAAAATAGGATAAGTGTAAAGTTCATAAATTTGTAACTATGATGTATCTTCAAGATTAGACTAACAATATGATTTTTTTATGAGGATTAACCATATGATTTCTTTTAAGGGAAAAGTAAGTGCTCTGAACTATCGTCATTTTCCAATTAAAAGTCCAAACTATCAATTTTTCGAAGCAATGACAAAATAAAAATAAATTGACCAATTTTTGAACACTGAGCACCAAAGTTTAACCATGATTAAATTACGAACTCAATAAAAAGGTATATTGGTGTGTTAAAGAAGAAAGATCGATTTAATACGTTAAGAGTATATGATGAGATCCTCGTGTTATATTCAATGGAATTCACATGATTGAGTTCGAAATTTGATCACGGTGTAGCTACGGTGCTCGGTATTCGAAAATTTGTCAATATAATTTTTATTTTGCTATTGATTGGAAAAAAATCGATAGTTTGGATCTTCAACTGGAAAATATCGATAGTTCGGGGCGCCTATGTACTTTCCTTTTTTTTTATGAGGACTAACAATATGATTTGATTTGTCAATCTTGACCAGTGTTATTAAAACCGGACCGTGGATCGAACCGGTCAAGTCACTGGGTCAATGAGTCAGTGGTTCAACTGGGTTGAACCGATTTGACCCGCACATATTAAAAAATAAAAATAAAAAACTTACATATGATATTATAATTTAACATATTTATGACTTGAATAAATATTACATGTTTATGATCTGATTACAACAACATACCATAACAAATTGTCAAATTTAGAATTTGATAAAGTACAAATCAATAATACAACAATAATAGAACAACAATAACAATTTTAGTCTTAATTTGCAAATCACAACAATAAGAGATTTCTAAGACTAATTGAATTTCTAGTTAATTGATAATAAGTAATAAATTTTATAGATTTGATAAATGAATATACATTAATGAAACAAATAATAAAACAAGAATCATGTTTGGCTTGGTGGAAGGAGATGGGATAATTATAGAGTAAGACTAGGTTCGAGTTTTGCTCAAGTCAAAATAAATAAATATTGTTTCAGATCAAATCGAACCGATTGAACCGATCAAATCATCATTTTAATGAAATCGGGTCAATCAGCCGGGTCAACTGGTTTAACCGTCCGGGCCAACCGGTTCAACCGATTCAATCGGGTCTTGACCGAGTCGATTGTAAACTGGTTCGATAACCAAACCGAACCGTTCCGGTTTTCACAACACTAATCCTGACTATATGCAATCTGCAATCATTCAAATTGTATATATTTAAAAATAACTAAACCCATCTTGAAATAAGATTAATTAAACATTTACACTCTGAAATTAGTCCTTTTCGTATAGTCCAAATTATTTCTATATGCCAAGCATATACAAAGTTACATGTACCCCATATTTAAGGGTGTCACATGTAGATTTAAAAATGCATCATGATTTAATGGTCAGATTTGAGTTCTCAAATTTTTAGGGGATCTCAACCGAGTGCTCTTCTATGTCTCATGAGAAGCGCTCAAATGAAAACCCATCTATGCATCATGCTAACACACAGATAGTGTCGCACAACTGTCGCACGGATATTGTCGCACAACTGTCTTATAGTTACTTAAATTGCACAAATTTCGCAGATCAATTTTAAAGGTTAGACTATTTAGAACTGATGGATCATAAAATTACACAAAATTTTTTTGATAGTGGGTTTTTTTACATCTCATACATAGCAATCACCATTCGAATACATCTTATACATAATCTATGAGAACTTTTATTATCGGGTACATGTGATATTCGACTCTTGGAGCACAGGCCACGCATGACACCACCCGCATTTGATACTTGAATTGTGTTCATTGAAGCATCATCCACTTTGAAACCCCACGAGCATAAGCTTGCAATTAGCACCTCCACGCGCACATGGAAGGAATAGACGAACCAGCAGCGCCAATCTGCAGGAACAACACGTCCACGAGGGACGAATAACACCTGCACAATTTTAAACTACACAATTTTGAAGGTTTAAAATCGGGCATCTATGCGTCAGAAAATAATAGTCTCTCAAGTTATAAAATGAGACACAAAGGGATTCTTATTTGAGTGCTCTTCACTGTAACACTACTTATTTATCGTGTGTGTGATTTTCACTACAAAATTTTGCACATTTGTGCGATTGCTGTCGCACCCTATATAGAGGAGCGCTCAAATGAGAACCTCTTTAAATTTCGAAAATTTGAGAACTCAATCTTCACCTTTAAAAGTGCATCATCAAATCATTATGGTGGTGCACGTGTCCCATGTGCATATTCAAAGTTGCACTTAATGCAAAGTCAATCGTGGAGGTGTGTATTCGATCGTGGGGTTTAAAGATAGAGATGTCTTATGACATGTGCTTCAATGTGGACGATTCAAGTATCAATCCGGGTAGGTGCTTTGCGTGGCCTATGCTTCAAAGTCTAGTGTTGTGCCCGAGTAAAAGTGCTCATGTAATACATACAAAAATGTGTATTCGTGTAGTACTTGATTCGTATGAGATGTTACACTACACCAATTTACATCCTACGCGACAAATTTTGAACGCCGTCGCAAAAGTTTTGTCGCATTAAACGGTTTATACGACTACGGTTTGATGTGTTTGTCGCAATAACACAAATATGCGACATAATTTTACGCGACGCCTAACATGTTGTCACATAAAGATGATAAAGCGACATTCTTTTAAGCGACACGAACAGTTTGTCACGTAATATGGGTATTGCGACATTATTTTAAGCGACACGAAAAGTTTGTCACTTTAAACCTATTATGTGACTTATGTTTTGCGACAAATGAAAATATGCCGCATAATAGTCCCAATTAAAATCCCCGAAGCAGGTGCTGGCATGACAACCCTTCAATGTTTCAAATTTTCTGTGCATTAAAGAGAGGTGACCTACCGTGTTTGGATTAAGCGACAGTTTTATCCAAAGTAAGTCGCGTAAGTGTACAAAGTAAATGCAGAAAAACAGAACACAGTACCGTACACCCTGCCTTCAATTCCACTCAACAACCTTAAAATCGTTTCTGAAAAACCTATTTGTCTGCAAATATACTCTGCAAGCTCTATATGGTGGGGTTTTGAACAGGTTTTTGCTCAGATCTCTTCACGTGTAAACGTCACAAGTTGTTGAAGGTATATGGATCAAACTCTCACACTCACACACATTCGCATACAATTAATTATAGCTTGTCATGTTTTTTGTTTCCATTTTCTTCACACTATTTTGGTGGAGTTAAAACTTTGTATTGTGTGCCAATATTTCAAATTTTGGGGGAGGATGAGTGTGTACGAGCAGAGTAGTTATATATTGAGAGATCAGCGCAGCTAGCGCATGGGAAGGCAAAAGTTGTGGTTTTTTGGGGTATAAATCGAGCAGCAGCATTTTGCGTTAGAAGAAGCAGCTAGCAGCAGAATTTAAGGGCTTTTGTGTGTAGAGATATAGCAGCACAGCAAGATTTAGCTTGCAATTTGGCCTGCATTTTGCATGATAGACACGTTGGTTTCCAATTTTTTCAGGTTGTTATTTGGTTAGAGTTGAAAGTCTGTTTAATGTTGGGGTGAGTTATGCCATGTCAAATTTCTGGGGAGGAATGAGAGTTGAGTCATGCAGCTAGGTAGCATTTTAGGAGGTGTTTTTGATGAATAAATATCAAACCGAGAGGCAGCAGCAGGTTTCTGATTGAGTCATTCAGATTAGATAGGCATTTGCATTTAATTGCAGCATTTTTCTGATGGAATAAGATGCTTTGGCTTAATTAACTCCCCTAATAATTTGTCTCATATTTGGTTAATATAGGATCGGAAACCATGGACAAGACTTGGATGAATTTGTCTGACAAATGTGATCCGCGGTTTGCACAGGGTATTACGAATTTAGTAAACTTTGTCAAACAAAAAAAACCCCGGAGAACTGGTTGCACCATGAGAAGTTGTCGTTGGATGAAATCCAAACACATTTGTTTCGCAACGGTATAATGCAAGACTACACGACTTGGACTTCTCATGGGGAAGTAGAAGAGGATGCTTCAACATCAATATACACACAACGACAGCACTATGTTATAGAAAAAAGTTGTGGCACGGTGGAAGAAAGTGGTGCTTATTACATGGATCCGACAATAGAGATGCTTAACGATGCTTTCCCTTTTCCGGAACCACAAGATGACATTGAAAATGAATATTTGGGTAAGGAGGCATACGATAAGTATCAACGACTTCTTGCGGAAGCACACACTACCATATATGTGGGAAGTGACAAAACTGTTTTGGGTACGATTTTAAGTGCAATGAAAGTTAAAGTCGACAATGGATGGTCCGACAAGAGCTTCAACGATCATTTGAGAATCACACAAGATCTCCTTCCAAGCCCAAATAATTATCCCGGTTCGTATAGTGAGGTTAAGAGACTTTTGAAGAATTTGGGGATGGGCTATGAGATTATTCACGCATGTGAATTTGGTTGTGCGCTTTTCTATAAAGACTTCAAGAACCATGAGCATTGTCCAATGTGTAAAGAGTCGAGATACTTAGACGACGATGTTGATAGACGGATTCCAAGAAAAGTGGCACGCTACTTTCCTTTAACTCCAAGATTACAACGTCTTTATATGTCACCGCATATAGCTAAGGAGATGTGGTGGCACCGAGATAGAAAAGTGAAAATGGTCATATTAGACATCTCGCAGATGGCGAAGCATGGAAAGAGTTTGATAATGAATATCCTGACTTTGCGCGAGACGCTAGGAATGTGCGTCTTGGATTGGCTACAGATGGGTTCAATCCATTCGGAGCAGCAGGTCTTTCTCATAGCACATGGCCAATCGTGGTGATGCCTTACAATTTACCACCTTTAATGTGCATGAAGAAGGAATTTAATATTCTTGCTTTATTGATCTCGGATCCAAAATCTCCCGGTAAGTGCTTGAATGTGTTCATGCAACCCCTGATAGATGAATTGAATATTTTGTGGGACACAGGTGTACTTACATTTGATCGACATGGAAGATTGACATTCAACATGAAAGCTGCGATGATATGGACAATCAGTGACTTTCCGGGTTTGGGAATGTTAGGAGGTCTAAAGTGTAAAGGATACAAAGCTTGTCCTTTGTGTTTAGATGATATTGATGCTAAACATCTAGCGGGGAGAATGTGTTACCAAGGCCACCGCAGATGGCTTGATAGGGATCATTCGTGGAGGCATCAAACTACTAAATTCAATGGGGAAGTGGAATTACGAGATGCGCCACCAACATTAACAGGTGAAGAGATTTTCTCTTCTATTCTTAGCCATGAGTACCCCGCAATTAGCTTGCATCCAGATTTCAAATCTAGAGGTGTGAATAAGGAGAAGTTGTGTTGGACGCATATGAGCATTTTCTACGATTTGCCTTATTGGAGCACATTGAGACAACCATATTCGTTAGATGTAATGCACATATAGAAGAATGTGTTTGATAACATCATTGGTACTATTCTCGGTCTTCAAGTAAAGACAAAGGATGATATTAAGGCTCGAGAAGGTTTGGAGCAACAAGGAATTCGGAAGGAATTGTGGTGGAAGAAGACAGGATCATCTTCCCGGAAAGATAAGGTTTCACAGGCATCTTATAACGTTTTACCAGAAGAGAGGGCAGAGATATTTGAGTTCATTAAGGATGCTAAGTATCCTTATGGTTATGCCGGAATGTGGAAGACAAAAAATTCAATGGGTTAAAAACTCATGATTGCCATGTCATGTTGCAGCATTTACTTCCGGTGTTCATTCGACCATACTTGCCACATTATGTAGTTGAGCCACTTATATCATTATCACAATGGTTTCAGAAGTTATGTTGTAAGGAGTTCACGGTCAGTGACGCAATTCAAATGAAAGATGATATAGTTATCATTCTATGCAAATTGGAGACGATTTTTCCTCCTGCTTTCTTCACCATCATGATACATCTACTGATCCATCTTCCCGTTCAAGTTTTTCTTAAGGGACCCGTACACTATAGCTGGATGTATCCTATTGAGAGGTATTCCCTTCACTTTGTTAATTTAAACTAAATTAGCTCACATACATGTATATTTGTAAACTAACTATGCCTTATTACGCCTTACAGACAATTAGGTGAGTATAAGATATCGGTTCGAAATACCAGATATCCAGAGGGTTGTATCGCTGAGCAATACATTACACATGAGTGTGTACTGTATTGTAACTTATACATGAACGATGAAACGGAGATGGACTCAACAAAAGAAGCCCAATTATATGTCCTCGATGTGTACTCTCCTCTTATCACGGTTAGTGGTAATTGTCCGAGGATCAAGTTGAGTAAGAAACAACTTGACATGGCGCACTGGTGCGTGGTGGAACACTGCGTACAAGCAAAATGGTATATTAAGAGGCATGTTGAAAAGTTTGAACATGAATGCCCAAACAGATCAAAGAAAGAGCGTGTTAAGCATTTTATTCCATATTTTCGCGGCTGGGTATGACTACTAAGTTATGTATTTACTTTACTACATTTGTCATTCATTTCTATAAATGACATTGTTTTTTATATCGGTTTTTTGTACAACTTTTACAACTGCAGATGGACATCTTGGAAAGAGAGCGTAGCGAATCATATTCTAGTGAATTGCATAGTTTATCACGCATGCCTCAATCATATGTGTGCCACTCTCAGTGTAATGTTAATGGTGTGAAGTTCGTTGTTTGGGAACGCGGCCGAAAGAGAAGGACTCAAAATTCGGGTGTCATGGTCGAAGACGGTGACTTAACATATTATGGCATTATCCGGAACATTATTCAGCTACAGTACGCAAATGGAATGCCGGTATTTGTTTTTGATTGCACATGGTTTAACACTAATCCTAAAGATAGGGATAGCACCAGGAGGGATTATGGACTACTTTCCGTTGATACTTCCACCAGTTGGTATGAAGATTGGCCGTATTGTCTTGCCACTACCGCAAGACAAGTTTTTTACTTGGATGATCTAAAAGCGGGTGACAATTGGAAGGTTGTAAATGTTGTATCACATAGAGGACTATTTATTGATAGTTCCCTTGCAAGAGAAGATGAAAATGTAATGTGTGACACCTACCTACCGGTTGAAGACGATGATCCTTATCAAGAGCAAATGCCCACTTACGTTACAAGTGATGTACAACCTGCAGGTCGGTATTCCATTGAGGAACATAGTAATCAACATATTCCAAGAGCAAGGAGGCAATTGTACTTGGACGAAGATGATGATGAAGCAGGGGATGAAGATGATGATGAATCGGGGGATGAAGATGATGATGATAGTATATGTTATGAAGATGATGATGAATCAGGGGACGAAGGTGAAATGAATCGAAGTGACGATTCAATGCAATCGAATTATGCAACGGATGATGATTTTTGATCTGCAGGTGTTGGTGTTATTTTGTGTCTCATTTAGAACATGTGTAAAAGTGTTGACAAATTTCTTGTGAGTTAAAGTGTTTGGAAACATGTTCTCTATTATGTTCTGTTTTGTTTATGCGACAAACTTAAGTTACTCGCGTCGCTAATACCATTTCACTTTGGGGCATGGTTTGGCGGGACTTTGAAATTTTCATTTGAGTTGGCGAAAATTCATATTTCGTAATCTTTACGCGACGTGGACAACCATGTTTAATCGCATAAACATAGGACCTGGGCCAAAAAAATAAACAGACTGGGCCCAATAAGCTTGGCATCTAAACCCTAAGTCCTCTCATTTCTTTTCTCACCCTAGCTAATCGCCTCCTCTCGTTTCTCTCTCACCGACGCCGAATTCACGACAGCCGAATTCACGATCTCTCTCACCGACGCCGCTCGATCCGACTAACACCAATGGCGAAATTGAAGAACAATCCCGCTTGTAGACGTCCCGACGATGTCACCGTTACAAGTCATCCTCCCCCGATGAAACTTAGGTCTCCTTCCACCCGTCGCCCATCCAGGAAGTTACTTAACACTCCACCACTGAAGTCGATCCCCACTCCACCACTTGAACGCTCTGAGTCTCCAGTTGCCCGGGAAGAGCGTTTGCCTTTTGTTGTTCCTGATGTCAGGCAGACCGAGCATTCCAGGGCAATCCTGCATGCAATGGTGGAAGGAAAAGGACCGTCAAGGCGCTTGAAGAAGCTGGATGAGATTAAGACACCACCTGTGCCGAATACAACCAACAAAGTCCCTGTGCCCGTAGCCACTCCAACTCGGAAGAAGAAACAGCTTTGCCCAGCTGTTCCGGTTCGTCAAACTCCAAAACGCAAGGCAAATGAACTACCTACAGAAGCCCTGCCCGACTCAGAACCACCGACACACGTTCAGTTAATTCAGAAGCCTCCAGCACCTGCTCTTGTGAAAACAAAAACGACCAACAAAAGTCATCATAACTCAAGGCCTGAGAAACAAAGGAAAACTACTACCCCTAGCAGTCAACCTCATCCTACCCAAAATTCCCCAGAAGATCAGCACAACAACCCTCCAGCACTTGCCAATTCAAGCCCTGCACGACGACCAAATCCCGTACTACCTCGAAGGTCCCCACGGAGTTTAGCAAAGTCAGTTGGTCCACCTAATCCTCCTCCACCAGAACCCACAATTCCAGCTTTTGTTCCACCCCTGCTACCATGAATCCAGTAGTACCTGCTTCTAACCATCCTCCTCCACCCCCTGCTCCAGAACCCACAGCTCCAGAGTTTGAAGCAATGCACTCATTCGACAACAGTTCATCGGATGATGATGAGGATGTCGAAGACAGTTTGCAGCATATTCCGAGCATTAGATGCAAGAGCGCTGGTTTTGTGCTAACAGGTAACAAGGCTGTTTGTTATTGTGTGATTGTTGATTAGTGTGTTTTTTTTATGATGAAGTTTATGTTATTGTTTATTAGGTAGTTTTTAAATACATATATAATGAATTTGTCAATGACAGGGGATGAAAGTGGAGAGAAGAAGAAGGTACGTGGAGTCGTGAATGGTTCAAAGGTGGCCAACTATAAGCTGACGCATAATAAAGGGCAGCTGATCAAGGTAGAATTCTTAGCTAGCGGGAATGGGCCTGCTAGCCAAGCTGTTAATAACCTAATTATACATGAGATTGGTAGTGCTGTGAAGGACAAGGTTCCAATGATAGCCTCGTCATTCAAAAAACTTCATAAACAGGATCAGCGTATTGTGTTTGATCATTTGAGGGTGAGTACTTTCTATTTCTTCTTTGCATTTACTTCATTATTTGTCCGCAAACTTTTAAACATACATTTGTTCCTTGCAGCCAAACTTTGTTATTGAGAAAGAAGATGACCAGCTGTGGAACTACATTTTTAGGAAAGCCACTGAGAGGTTTCGTGACTGGAAATCAAATTGCAAAAAATTCTACACTGCGTATGGACCCGATGTAACTCCAAGGGAGTTTGTGGCTAGGCCTGCTCAGTGGGAATGGCTTAAGAGCCACTTTAATGAACCACATAATCAGGTCAAGCATTCATTTTGATTACAAGTGGACATAACTTTATAAGTACTATCTAACTTGTCTACATTTTCTTATAACAGGAGCGGGGTAAAAAGATGTCAGACGTGCGCAATGATCCTAATAGGATTAACCATCGTGCTGGAAAATGTTCATTCCAATTGAGGGCTGCCGCACTCGCTGCCAAGGGAGATAAGGCACAATTTATAGCCACGTTCTCCCAAGTCTACTCGGGTGATCCCAAGGGTGCTGCCCTTGCAGTACGTATCTTTTTTATTCATTTTCATGTACTTGAAATTTCTATATGTTTATGTTTCACTTGGTTGTATTTGTTGATTCTTATTATCCCACATGTTGTCCCATATATGTTCTTTTTATTATGTATGTTATGTATAATGATTTGGGTACGATGTGTTGTTGCTCGTGTGCAAACAAGTGTTATCTGCAATGTTATCTAACATGTCCTAATCCTCTTGTTATTGTGCAATATTATCTGCCATGTTTATCTTGGTGAAACATGTGCTCCTGTTGTATGTCATTTCCATGTTAAAAATTAATTGGGTCTTGTTCATGTTGTATGATGTAATTCATGTCAAACTTTACTTGTTAAAGCTTCATGTTCGCTGTTATTTTTTGCTGTCTTGGCAGATAGTGCATTGTGCTTTGTGATTGTATTTACACCTTACAATGTTTAAATTTGTAGGAAAAAATGCAAGAAATGGTTCGTCAAGCGTTGGCAGATCAGAATGGTGAATGAATCTGATCACAGTGAAATAACTGAACCCCTTCCAATTGCTACTCAGATTGACATCATAAGCCAAGTGGTTGGGCAGACTCGTGGAACATATGTGTCCGGGACTGGTAAAGCCTTCAAGAGACCACCACTTCCTAGAGGAGGTGCAAGAAGCTCCCACCTGCAAGATGAACTGGCCAAGAAAAAAGATGAGTTTGAGGTAATGAGGGCTGCCTTTGAAGAAAGGATACGTGTGCTCGATGACTTGGTGGTGCGTGGTGGTTCGGAAAATTTGGCAAGCCAGAATACTTCGGAAGGTGCCACTAGTGCTGCTGCTGCTAAAAACTCAGTTGATTAATACTTTGCTAAACTGTTGTGCTTTTGTTTGGGTGCACACCTAGTTGTGCTTTGCTCGGATTCTTGTTTGCTATTGCTTGTCGAATTCTAGTTCGCTTGTGCAAACATTGTTGTTTGCTTGTTGGATGCTATTTTGTGTGTTTAAAATGAAAACTAGTTCATGTTTGGTATACAGGTTTTTGCCACAATTTTTTGTTAAATGTTAGTCGCCAAACCTCTTTTATACGGCAGTTATATATTCAAAATAAATCACGAAATCCCTTTTATACGATATGTAAAGGTTCATTATAAATCGCGTAAAATGATTTATACGACATCTATATGCTTAATATGTGTCGCTAATGATAGTTTATACAACATATATACGTTCTGTAAAGTCGTGTAAACTATTTATACGACATCTATATGCTTAATTTGTGTCGCGAATGACAGTTTATACGACATATAAACGTTCATATTTAGCCGCGAAATGAGGTTTATACGACGTCTATTTTTTCATTGTTTGTCGCGAAACATAGTTTATACGAAAACATTATGTTCAACAGTTGTCGTCAACGCTCTTTTACACCATTGGAGACTGTATATACGCTCATTAGGAGTGGACATCAGCTCTATAAATACGTGACAAACTGAAACATTAGCCGCATAAACGTTTAACATATCGCGACTATCGCTAATTCGATTGTCGCGTAAACTTTTCGCTACTCCGATTACGCGACTGATTTTACGCGACACACTAAAAGTCACATAAAGTCTATGCGACAAATTTAGCAGTTGTTGCGACATAAAAAAAATGTCGCGTAGGATGTAAATTGGCGTAGTGGTTATAAGCCCCCAAACAAAAAACTATCAAATTTGACTTTGCTTTTTGGATATATGTCACATACAAATTTAAAGATGCATCATGATCTAATGGTGATAATCGAATTCTCGCATTTTTAAGGACTCTTAACTGAACGCTCTCGTGTTGCAGTTGAAGAGTTTTTCCATATATCAATAACACACGACGACCAATATTGTTATTATTAAATAAGCAGCATCATTGTGTGTAGGCCAAGTGCATCATTCCATGAATGTCTTTTTTAAAGATCACACCCACCTAAATCATACACACACCCCCTTCCACCAATTCCATAAACACTTTATATTAAACCAGCTGTGTAATTTCCTATCCAAAAAGAAAGAAAGAAAGAAAGAAAAACCGGTTGTGTAATTCTCTCAAATCTCAATAATGATGATGATCTATATAGCTTGATATCTTGATATCTTCCATAGTTTATGTTAGTTTTTCAATATAAGATCTCTAATCCAAGTAGGTAGATGTCCGTGCATGATGACCCAAGACGGCGGACCAAGTACGTACCCAACTTAATCAATCAAAACCACCTCAATGATCACAACACTCCAAATCAAACTTATTAAGAGAGAATTGTGTATGTGGGGTCTATGTGAAGTCAGAGTGAGTTTTCTCTAGTAGGTATAGTTAGAGCATCCGTAGTCTTGAGGACATCATATCTCTTTAAGGACATTCTCAAAGAGAACGTTGTGTTAATATTCATGAAAAAGTAATAGCATTTTTGTGCATGCTGTGCACCCGAGACACTCTACATGAATACATCCTATTACGGGGAGCACCCGAGACATTCTACATGTGCATATGCACCCATGAACAAGGAAATGCTATGAGAGAGGACTTCCTCACCTAGCATTTCCTTTAAACAAAGCACAAAAATAGATAGGAAGTTCTCTCGCACTTCCTCAAAGAGCATGTGTGAGAGAACTTCTTACCTAATTTTGTGCTTTGTTTGGAGAAAATGCTAGGTGAGGAAGTCTTCTCCTAGCATTTCCTTACTCATGAGTGCATATGTGATGCAGACAGGAAAATATTTTATTGGTATCAATAATTTTTCGAATTTTAGTTACTTTAGATAATTCTAGATTCGTTATTAGATAATTTTAGTAAGTTTTAGATTATTTTAGGTTTTCGAATATTCGTAGAATATTTATAGAATATTCGTAGAATTAGGGTTTTATTTTCCTATTTAAACAGACTTATGTAATTTCATTCGGCAGTTGATTATTGAATAAAAAAAATATGAATTAGGGTATTCCCTACTTTCGGTTTCTCTGCGTTCGCTCTGCATTATCTGGTATCAGACGACGGTGATCCTGCGCGATGCCTTGGGATTATGATATCAATGATTTCAGAGACCTAGAGACTGCTGACCTGCGACAGCGGGTTGCCTATCTAAGTCGTCGATTGTACGAACTTGAAACCCATCGCACCGTCCCTGAGGTAGTGGTTGACAATGACCTGTTTGCGAACGAGGCATACAATCAGCGAGACCAGCGGCGAGAACTTGGGTTCAAACCTGATACTGACGCGCCTATGTCTATGAGTGACCTCTTTGTTGATGGATCTGATGTCGACCTTCCTCCAAGTGAAGGTGATCCTACTTACGATGTTTATGGGGACGACGAGAGTTATTTTCTTCCAAACATCGTTGCTTTTGTCTTCAATGACAGTGACAGTGAGACTGAGTCTTCTCATGATTTAAGTGATCCAATTTTTGATGAGTACGATGCTGACATTGATTTGATTGAGGAAGTTGGCGAAACATTATCTCCAAAGACTTCTTCAGATAATAGTGCATCTTACCTAAGTGCGAATACGGTGGAATTTTTGCTTCCGTCAATCGAAGTTGTTGTAAAAACAATAAGTGATGACCATTATCTAAAAAGGCCCCCAATCTTGGTTCTTGTGATATGGTCTACTCGAGAACTTGCAAGTCAAGTTGCTGCCAAAGCTATCAAGTTGTTGATAAGAGGTACAAGACTTGCATCAGAGCATAAACATTCCACATTTGGTTGGAAACCGGGATGGAGTCACTCTTATCTGAATTTAGATTCGAGGACGAATCTTTTCTGCCCCGGAGAGGATGATGCAGACGGGAAAATATTTTATTGGTATCAATAATTTTTCGAATTTTAGTTACTTTAGATAATTCTAGATTCGTTATTAGATAATTTTAGTAAGTTTTAGATTATTTTAGGTTTTCGAATATTCGTAGAATATTTATAGAATATTCGTAGAATTAGGGTTTTATTTTCCTATTTAAACAGACTTATGTAATTTCATTCGGCAGTTGATTATTGAATAAAAAAATATGAATTAGGGTATTCCCTACTTTCGGTTTCTCTGCGTTCGCTCTGCATTAATATGCCTTCAACCCCTAAAATTCAAGAACTCAAATCTCACAATTATATCACGATGTATTTTTAAACCTGCATGTAACACATGCACAAAAAGTAAAGTCAAAGTTGGTGATTTTGATTTTGCATTAAATGCAACTTTGAATATGCATATGAGACATGTGTCATCACCATAATGACTTGATGATGCATTTTAAAGGTGAGATTCGGGTTCTCAAGTTCTCGAAAAAAAAGAGTCATTCTCATTTGAGCGCTCCTAATCCTATTACTATTCAAAATAAAAAACTACATTATAATAATATATTTTTAGATTTAATATTGTATGAGTGATCAATCGATTTTGGGGTAAAATTGAAGTGATTTGGTAGAGATGTAAACTCTGAATTTATAGATAAATTTCTCAAAATAAACTTTTTCAGTTTTTTCAATTTTTTTATTTTTATTTGCAATTTATGACGGTCCTATAATCTGGACCGTTAGATCTGATCTAACTGTCCAGATTAAAAGACTATTTTATTCGTTGGGCAAAAAACAAGTGTTGGACTTGGACCAAAGTCGGACGTTCTCTCGCACATCCTCCTTTAGCACGCCCAGTCGGACGTTCTCAGCACCTCCTCCATTCGCACGCTGTGCTGCGCAGCTCACCTACCTCGAAGTCCTCAATTTCGCCCAGGACATCTTCAATTACTGTTGCGGTACAGATGCCCTTAGAAGGATAGAATGTGTACAAGGATTGAGTCTGAGGTTTGTCCATTATTTTCTTCTTTTAAAGAAAAAGTTTGTGAGTCTATGCATGTATCTAAACCCAAATCTTTGAGGGGTATTCTCATGTGTCATATCCATGAGTGCTCAAAATGAATAAGAAATGTCTGGAGAGTGAAACAAAAGAGAAAGTGTCGTATAATGGAGCTTAACATGGAGATGAGGTAGCATTGTGGATAGACCAAAGCCAAACTTGAAAAGGAAACAAAAAATGAAAACATAGCACATCCAAAAATGGTGAGCGTGTAAGAATATGTTTCAATAAGTTGGCTGAAGATAGTGTTGCTTGTGGATTGAGTTGATCAGCATCTCACACCACATTCCATGCACTCACTGCCAACCTTTTTGCTTTTTATATAGCTGGGGACTTTCTCAGCACATGAAGAAAGCTTCACTTTCAATCCATCGGTTTTGATCCTCCTTTCTTCCACAGCCCTACAGGCCTACATATGTTTGCCAATATCAAAAGTTCTCATTCACTTGTACCCCCGCCCCGTTGGGTTCATGGAAAGTTTTGGGGATGGAAAAAGTTTTGAAGGAAAATATGATTTCATGTTTCCAATGGAAAATTTGAAAAAGAAGAGAAAGAAAGATTGAATACAAACTTTTCCTTGTCGTTTTCCATAGAGAATAATTTTCCTAATCACTTTTCATTTCATTCCACTACAAATTTTGGGTAGGACTGGCGATGACAAAAAATCGTCATGGTAGAATTGATTTATACGAGTGTCTAAGGTATGTATAAGCTCTTTTGGTGGTCCTCTCCTCATTGATCATCACATTATATATGACATCCTCATTCACCCTAACAATCTTCCCAACTAAAAAAACCCACAACTTATCAATTATCATCCTACAAGCCTTATATATCTCCATTCCTCATCACACCTTTCGGTATTGAGTGCCCTTTTTCTTAAATACTTCCATCTTTTGAGCAACTGTATTAATTACGATACGATTATATGTTTCTAATTAAACGGGTTTCGATCGACTAGATCAAAAGGAAAGCAATGGTGTGGTGGGTGGCTGTTGTAGAAAGGGAAGGGGCTGGAAAATATTGGTTGTAGGACATGAGACTTAACTGGCAAAGGAGGGAAGACATTTACAAGTTGTGAGAATGATTGGATGAGCAAACAATGCTCGTGCCTCTTTCAATCACTCAAAAAAAAAAACACTTTTCTCCTCTTCATCTTTACACTTCTCTTTCAACTTTCATATATGCTTTTAATTACATTAGATAATTAGAATCAATATCAGGTGTAAATCTGATTTTTGGCGCAAACTACAAACCGATGAGCGACGAATTATGATACAATTCCTATCGAACTATGTCATGGTTTTTATAAGCTACTTTCCCGAGTTATGACATAGTTCGTAAAAAGTGTACTATAATTCGTCGGTTTGTAGTTTGCACTTGATCTTTTACCTTAGATAATAATAATAAACACCAATGATATAAAAAAAACGAGACATAACATCATAAAAGGTGTAAAGTGAAGTCTATCTTACAACCCCCCTCATTGTCAAAGTGGAGGAGCATATTAACACACTTTCAATCAAACACTACACCCCGTTATTTAATAATCATCATTGAAATGAAACATATTCTCATCACTCCAATGTATAATCATATAAAATTTGCCCTGTTATTCAATAATCATCATTGAAATGAAACCTTTTCTCATCACTCCAATGTATAATCATATAAAATTTACTTTTGCAGAAAGGGTCATGGTATACGTTTAACGGTCATAATCTTTATCGAATGATCAGAAGTTTAACGGTCATAATCTTTATCGAATGATCAGAAGGTCAACGATTCAACCCACGAATCTTAGGGTTTTGTCCCTTACTAGTGTGGAATTTAATTATTTTTTTTTAAATGTACAGTCTCCCACATAAACTCTCTTTAATTATGGTAGAAGTTCAGTCTTTTTTATATTTTTCACATTTTTGAAAATCTCTAATTCGTCTCGATTGTTCTTCTTAATTATTCATATGGATTAAAACTGAACTTAAGTAACTACTAACTTTTTTTTATAAGAATTAACTACTAACTTAACATAAATTTAATTGGAGAACGAAATGAAAACTTAACTTAGTGGTCTAAGAGCATCCTTCGCCATGACCAAAAAACACATATCACCCCTCTCTCTCATCCATTTTTTATTTCATCATCAAAACATTTGTCATGACTGGTGACTATTTTGATCAGGTGTACCACACTGATGACCAAACAAAAAGTTTATCATCATTTTCTCGCTTCACTACATAATTCTAGTACATAAATATAAGAATTATTAAAATATATCAAAATGTATCGCGGTTTATGGATATTAAAAAATTATGAATATTGGTAATTATTTTTATTTTATTTAAAATTTTAAATTAAAAGATGTATTTGTTACAAGATCAAAATCTTAACTGAAAAAGTTCTTACGCAAGACACGTGTCGCATTGCAATTTGTTCACGGCTTATGACCAAATCTAATTTTTGGTCATGAGATGATCTTTTTTTCTTCTTCAAGTTGATCATCTCATAACTTTTTCTATGATCGATTAAATCATGATGGAGATCTATTTTTGTTATGATGAGTCGAGTTTTCGACTCATTTATAGCCATTCTTCACTATTGTTTTGAATCGTTTCCGACGTTATTTTGATGTCATTTGACCTCTATCTCTACATTTCAGGTAGAAAACAAGTTTCCCCCATGGTCAAGGCCTATATATGAATATGGGTTGAAAAATAGAAGTTTCGGCGCAAAACAAGGAGTTTCGGGCAAAATCGAGCAGATTGACCTTTGCGACTTGTTTTGGACGCCTAGGGCGCATACGGTGTCCGAATTGGTTGATTCAAAGCTTGTTGGAAAGCTAACTCAAAGGGATACAACTCTCTAGTTGACGCCAAGACCAAATTCGGACGGAAAGACCAACAAAAAGGCCCCAGTCGGTCGACTGAGAAGCCCAGTCGACCGACTCGATTAAACTTCAGGAGCTCATCAAATTTCACCCATCCAGTCGACCGACTGGATGTCAAGCTTAAGTCAGTCGACCGACTGGATCAAAAAACTCAGATTTTGACAGCCGGATCTATAAATAGAAAGTAAGGGTTTTGGACCAAGTGTTGAGGTTTTTGGGGAGAATTTGATCAAGAAAAGAGGCTCAATCAAGGTCATCAATCAACCAAAGATCCAACCAAGGAGAAGAAGAGAAGATCAAAGGAAGATTCTACTTCCTCTACATCTTTTCCATTCTCTTTTGTTGTATGCTAAAAACCTTACTCACACCATGTTGTCTTACATGAGGTGTGAGTAGTGATCTTGTGTTTTGAGAGTCTTATGACTCTCCTTGGTACTCTTTGATCATGTATACACATTGAACATATAATCTATGGTGTTGATTTCATTTTCTCTTGTGCTTATTCTATGACATGCTACCAAGTGTTTGATAAAATGCCTAGGTGACATGTTAGTCTTAGAATTGTGATCTAAGTATCGAGAGAGCTTAGTGATGATTTGGATAAGGAGAAAATGATCATATCTAGTGTTTATGAGAGTAAATGCATGGGTATGTGGTTAACTAAAGTTTTATGCCTATGACATTTATTACCTTGGGAGATGTTCCAAGGATAATAGTGCTATAGAGTGAATCAATATCTTGATAAAGTGAGATTCTAATTAAGATGGCTTGACTAGGATAGATCACACGATAGTTAGTCTACCTTAGCCTAAGCTAGGTTTGAACCAATTAACCCCTAAAGATAATTTAACTCTTGTGTACATGATCATTGGAAAATTGCCAAGGAGGGGAGTAACCCCTCGAAACACCTCTTATCTATCTTTTATCCTCAATTACTCGCCACATAGGATTTAGAATATACAAACCCTTATACATTTTGATTTAGAATAGCCGAACGGAAACACAATCTTACATAGTACATGTGCTTGGTTCGACCCGGTACTTTACCGGTATTATAAATGTTTTGACTTACTACCGACCCTCTCTTCATTGATACTATTCTAGAGGTGAAAAAGAAATAGTTCGTCATGTTATCATCACTCATGACTCAAAAAATCATGGTGAGGGATGGTGTAAGTACTTGATTATGATACAGAAATTGTAAGTTCAAAAGAACATGCGGTCAATTTCTCTCTCTTCGAAGATTTTTCCAGAAGCCGCTCGACCTCTGCACCGCCTTTGATTTCCATTGCTGTTTCTCGCCAGCCGCCCCTTGCGGCTCGGCTCCTTCTTCATGCCCTTCTTCTCGCGTGTAGCCTCTGTCGGCGCTGATTTCCTGCCCCCACCCGGTCTCCTCCTGCCGGCTTTGTCGCGGGTGGGGCGTGGTGGCTGCTTCCTTGTTCGGATGTGGTGGACGGACCAGCTAGTGGTGCTGGCGTTGCTGTCCGGCGACGGTAGTCCCGGGTGGAGGATGGTGGTGCCTTGGAGCTTGGATCGGTTGTGGGTGGTGCTGCGGCGGGGTGGGTGCTTGTTGGGTGATGCCTAACCGGAGGCTGGCGACTGGTGGATGTTTTGTTAGTTGGCGGTTCTGCGGCTCAATCGTCTCATTTTTTGAGCTTGTTCTGTCGCCGGAAGTGCGACCTTCTAGCCGCTTTGTGAATATGTAGCTTGTTAGTTTTTTTAGGTTTGGTTTTAGGTCTCAGGAATTAGATTCCTGTTGTTATCAAAGGGCACGACGGTGCTTCAGTTGGTTATGTAGTGTCGGTCAATGCGGTCGATCGGCCAGCTTGTTTGTCGTGCCCTTCTTGGGCGTGATGCCTCTTGTGGGCAGCTCGTTTGGTCTGTAGCCGTTTGTTAATAAAAAAAGAACATGCGGTCATTAGGGTGCGTCCACTTTGACTGAAACTTAACTGATCTTAACTTATAGTGACTGATATTAACTTATCTTAACTGATATTAACTTATAGTGATTGATCTTAACTTATATTAACTTAACTGAAACTTATATTGACTGATGAATAGTAGTAATATTATGATGATGACGGTTGTGATGATGATGAATAGTAATATTATGATGTTGATAAATAGTATTATTATTATGATGATGAATAGTAATAATAATATGATGATGATGAATAGTAATATACTGATGATGGGGGTGATGATGGCGATGAATAGTAATTTTATGATGATGAATAGTAATATTATGATGATGATGATGGTATGATGAATAGTTGGTATGATGATGATGGTGATGGTATGATGAATTGCATGATGATGGTGATGGTATGATGATGATGATGCTGGTATGATGAATAGTGTGATGGTATGATGAATAGTATGATGGAATGATGAATAGTATGATGATGATGATGGTATGATGATGATGATGAATAGTGTGATGGTATGATGATGATGAATAGTATGATGGTATGATGATGAATAGTATGATGATAATGATGGTATGATGAATAGTATGATGATGATGATGATGGTATAATGATGAATAGTGTGATGGTATGATGATGATGATGATGATGGTATGATGATGATGAATAGTATGATGATGATGATGATGATGGTATGATGAATAATATGATAGTGTGATGATGACGGTATGATAGTATGATGATGTTGGTATGATGAATAGTATGATGATGATGATGGTATGATGAATAGTATGATAGTATGATGATGATGATGGTATGTTAAAAGTAACTTATCTTAACTTAACTGAAACTTAACTTATAGTGACTAAAAGTAACTGATCTTAACTGATAGTAACTGATATTAACTTATCTTAACTTACAAGTCAAAAAATAAAATCAAAGTGGACAGGGCATTAGTCTCAAAATATACTGTAATATCATGATATACTTAAAATAAGTCAGATATTTAGTTTACTAATAGAATTCAGATGGACAATTATTCATATGAGACACAAGAAAGTATGGTAGAGTGTTACAAATGATGTCATAACAATTAATTATTTGAGTGGAGTGGAGATCATGTGGATGTGAAATTGAAATGATTATCTACTATTTATAAACTAACATCTTAAATTTGAAGTGGTGGTTAGAATAATATGTTTGGATTAATCAAATGCGAAAAGAAAAAAAAAAGCAAAAAGAAGTGGTAGGCAAGAGCTGTCATTTTACACATTCCTTATTTCAACCCTGTTTCAAGTTTCAACTCAAACCGAATCCCCAAATCACTCTATCTTTTTTTCGAACAACCAAATCACTCTTTCAAACAGAAAAAAAAAAAAACAGAGGCGAGATGATCAGAAGAGCCAATCAGCCAAAGCAGCAGGGCGCCCCACCGGCAGATCTCCTGGTCTGCTTTCCCTCCAGAGCTCACTTAACTCTCATGCCGAAGCAAATCCGCAGTCCGGCTAGACTGCGGCATTTGAAGAAACTTCCATCTACAAGGATAGGGTCAGGGCTCGGGCCGCAGGCTCCGAGCCCTAGTTCATGGGATAAAGATAAGAGGGAAGCTTCTGAACCGAGTTCCCCGAAAGTGACATGTGCCGGACAGATCAAGGTCCGGCACAGATCAGCAGCAGGTGGGAGCTGTAAAAGTTGGCAGTCAGTGATGGAAGAGTTGGAAAGGATTCATAAGAAAAGCAAGAATGAGAAGAAGAGAGCGAGTTGGGGAGACGCGCTTGGGATAAAGAAAGATGTGATGCAGTTTTTGACTTGTTTGAGGAATATTAAGCTTGACTTTCGGTGCTTCGGAGCCATGCCAGAATGCGACTTGACCTCCGACGACGATGAGGAAGAAGACGATGAGGAGAAGGAAGAAGAAGAAGAAGAAAAAAAAGCCAATCACAGCAAAAACATGAATAAAAAATCTGACAACAAGGAAGAGATTAACGAGAGTGGGAAGAGCTCAAGAACAGTGTTCTCTAACTGGTTCATGGTATTGGAAGAAAAGCAGGACGTGGCCGAGACTGAGAATGAACAGGAAGCTCCTCCGCCTAACGCTCTGCTACTGATGCGGTGCAGGTCTGCGCCGGCGAAGAGCTGGCTGGAAAACAGAACGAAGGTGATAGTGGAAGAAGAAGAAGACAAGGAGGAGGCAAGAAAAGAAAAAGATGAAGAAGAAGAAGAAGAAGAGGAGGAGAAGACAGAGGAGAAGCAGAGGAAGAAGCTGCGAGACTATCTGGTAGTGATGGAATACGACACGGAGTTGTACAAATTGTCGAACGATGTAGCCAAGGAGACGTGGGTGGTCGGCTCGGTCAATCCATTTTCCAGGAGTCGAAGCTGGAAACGGTGATCATCATCATCGAAGAAGGTCTTGTTCTGTTTATCATCATTTTATGTTTCATCTTCTTCTAGAAAGGGGGTTTGGTTTTGTTTGAGTTTGATTTTGGATGATCTAATAAGCTGATCCTACTGTAAGAATGTCTGAAAAATATATACATATTTGTGTAATTATGAAGGTCGAGAATTGTTATTGAGAGTTGCCACTTCCACTTGTATTGGGATGTCAGCATTGGAATAAATCATCGCCCATCTTATAGCGTACGATTGTTATTGACATAGCATGTGAAAACAATGTTTAAAATGTATTCTCGGAGCTGTCCCAACTTCCAACACATTGCATTTGACAGTGACACAATGGACAGAAACACACAAGTGTAGTGTAGGCTACCCTCAATTATTTGCAGTGTTCTGTTTATAGGATCAGCACGCATACAGTTCCAGTTTGTATTTATATTTATTTACACATCTACTAGTATATCTGTTCACTCCTGTGGATATTGCTTCGTTGTACATGCAGTACCAGGCCTACATGATTTTGTCAATAAGCTGCTTCTTCATTTCTCTTCCTTGAGTTTAACACAAGCTATGTATCGCTTCTCTGATCAGGAAAGGAAACGCCTGCACCCATCCCCATTGTCTGCCAGTGACATCAAGTTTAGCCACACAATGTAAGCTTAAATCAAAGCCAAAAAAACAAAAATGGACAAACAAAGCAGCCAACAACGTTGGTTTGTAGAGCAGAGGTAGAAAAGTACAAAATCTACACACAACCAATGGATTCTGCCATCCAAGGGGAGTTGGGATAGCAAGATGTGAGGTAAGATGCTACTGATTAACATCTAATCGATACTGAATACCTTGTCTACCATGGCGTCGATCTATTTTGCTAATCAACCGGACCCTATCTGTAACTATTAAGGTGTTATTGGTCCAACAGGCAGAGCATGGTTTGTTCATTAACATAGAATGTCCTCCCAAAACCATGTATGATGGCACATACCTTCAACCAAATGCGTATGGGTCATCAGCATAAGGATTTAACGACCCTTCAGTAAAAAGATCACCGATATTTGAAGGCTGTGTCTGAGCTCCTCCTTTGATCACCTGCGCAATCCATTTGAATGGATGGTGAGCATAGAGTAATGCAACAAATTCTGTATATTCCTCATTTTCTTCAAATTTACACGTGGAACGGCAGAATGCTTGTCTGAGTCAGGATCGATTAAACAACGGTAGGTAGAGCAAATCCATAGGGGCTCATCATAATCGAATTCCGACTAACCTTAATTTCTTTTGGAGTCCTTACTCTCGGAGTTCTAATCGTGCGGTGTTTCCTTGGATCCTAATGAACCATAGGGAAAGCATATCAGAGTCAGACTATGCAGTTAGCAAGTACTTCTGGCGCCACAGTGAATTCTTTCCTGCAAAAGCTATACCTCAAACATAACCGTACTCTTAGTTTTTCTTCTCTTTGTAATTGTTTGTCCATTGGATGTCTCAACTTCATATTCATGGCGAGTTACCTGTCATACAATAAACCAGATACTTGGAGACAGTTACCCAACTGAATATCATATAGGGCTATATCCACCCACTACACTATCTTATGGACTGCATACAATATGGTAAATACCTTCCGGCTATGCTTAGGGATATTAATCGCATTTCCTGAAACCACGCCACCTTTCTTGATCAAGTTTGACACTGGCGTATGTGTCCCTCCAACAAAAGATATATCCTATGCAGAATCCAATCATAATCATGAGCCAGTTAACTTGCATATATTTCTCGAGATATCAGGCAGTATTTATTGGTGTAACTCACCTTGGAGTTGCTCTGTGCTCTTACAATGACAGGATGACCTTTTCTCACAGATACAGAGTTCCTAATCATCGTTGTCCTTGAGCGATCCTGCATATGCGCTTGCCAGCAGGTAGAATGGTCAACAAAATGATATATACATTGATATGGTGTGCTAAATGTTACATGGATATTGAGTTGCACATATGTCTTGGTGTTGATCCTGTACGGCTGTATATATGAATGAATGACAGCAACTGCTTTTATTATGACTCCATTTAACCGTAAGCATCCAGGTTTAAAATTCAAATTTATTTACAACATTGGTTCAATATAGGGTCTTGAAAATTAGAAAAGAAAGTTATAAGGTTATTGAAAGTATACAGAAATGAATCAGATCAGGATTAAGTGCATTGTAATTTGTTTATTTAGATTTGCACTAAGAGGTGCAGCTTTCTAAGAAATAGTGGTGGCTTAGCATTCTTACCTTCTTCGAATCTACTTCTTGTTCCTCATGAGAGTTGTTACTCATCACTTTCCACTGCATTTGCAGTAAAGCCCTTTGCCTGTCTTCCTAAAGCACAGCATGATCATGAATACCTAAAACTAATGAAGGTAAAAAAGTGTAAATAGACCTACTTTGCTCTTTTGAAGATCCAACTCATCTTGAAGTCTCTTGCATTCATTCTCATTTTCACTCCTTAGGGCTCTTACTTCTGCATCATGCTCGTTCAGTAGTAACTTCGTTTTCTGGAAAGATATGTATCCTCAGCCACAGTAAAAATTACTTTAGTTGAGCTCAGTAGTACCATGTTTGAAACCGAGTGCTACCTCTTTCAAATCAGTTTCGCCCTGAATTTGAATACGCCTTAATTCTTCAGTATGGCTAGCTTTAAGGCTGCATTCCTTCCTCTGGTGTTCTTGCTGCAATTGGGATACCTACAGGCGGCAATAATAACGGTAGACCATGTATGACCTAATGAGTTTCATTCATAAGCAAATGGATATCATTTTTTAGATAACACTTGACTGCAGATTTTTTTTAATAATGAGAATATGTTTTAAATTTGTGTATTTCTAGTTTCCCCCTTCCAAATGCCGTTTTTCCTTGGTGTTTCCAATCACGCCTATATCTATGAATTATGATGCAGCTGACTGGATACAAACTTGTGACCAGACAACTCGGATGAAGTGCTTTTATAAAATTAAGAACTTGAAATTTGATATGTACTTCACAAATAAAATAACACGGCTGGAAACTAACCAGTGCTTTGTGTTCCTCCTGGATATGTTCAACTTTCTGCTCTGCTTCTTTTTTACATTCAGCGACTTTTTGTTCACATCTGTCTTTTGTTTCTCCAACTAATTTTTCTACCTGAATATTGTAAGAAGATATATATAAAACTATAATACTGAACTATGAAAGGGATATATAACTCAAGAAACACCAAACACAAACACAGATATGGCAAAAGCAAATGACTGAAAAGGAAGTTATATTACCTTCTCTCTCTCTTGATTAAGAATCTCAAGCTTCTCCACCTCGTACTTCCTCCTGATGTCGTTAATTGCCTAACCAAATAGTTAGTGTTACTTTTCACACATACAGTCATTCAATCAGTAAAAAATTGATCAGAATAAGAAGTGGTGATACTTGGTCATTTTTTTGACAAATCTCCTTCAAATGCCTAGATAATTCATGCTGTTTACTTTCGAGCATCGCATCATATTGCTTTTTGGCTTCTGCAAGTCTACTTTCAGCAGCAGAAAGTGACGCCTTGAGCTGTATAAAAGAGTTGACTCATGATTGTGTTATTTACAGCCACAAAGACAGAGTAGTATGTTCCCCTCACCTGTTGGATCTGATCACCCTGCTCCTTCTCTTCAACCTTATGTTGGAAAATAAGTTGTTCTTTCTCTTCAAGGAGACTATGCAGCTGTGATACTTTCTCTTTCATCAGTTCAGTTTGGTGCTCACTTTGACTTACCTCCTTCTGCAGACTGCTTATTTTTTCTTCTTTATCTTGAATCTCTAGCTGCAACTTCTCTAAACCGTCTTTGCTTTCCAACTCAAGTTCTGACAAGCTTTGCATCAGATGTTGCTGTGACGTTTCAATATCACATTAGTACTAAACAAAATGTGTATCTTCACATCAATTAGAAACTCGAGTCTAAAGAATACCGTTTTCTTCTCAGATAATAGTGTAGTGTTGGATAGATTGGTTATAGTCTCTTCCAGTTTGCTGACTAAAGACTCTGAAGTAATTTTTTCTTGACAGCGCTTGCCTATCTCAGATTCCAATACCCGTATTCTGTCCTCTGCTTCACGAAGTTCTTCGGCATGTTGTACCATTGCAGATTCTTGAGCTCTCTGAACCTCAATGACCCTTTCATTTAACTGTTTATTGACCAACACTGATGCATCTTTCTCCGACTGGATCTGTAGAAAATCTGCATTAATTTTATTATACTCCTTTTCAGCATTCTTGGAAGTGAGTTCTTGTTCCATCTCAATCAAGTTTAAACACCGACTATACACTGAATTCAGCTCAAAGAGCTTTTTTGGAAGCATGGAACTCTGTTCATCTAGCTCAACCAACTTTTCCACCAACAGCTGCACTAAATTCTCCAGGCCTTTCGTGTCCTCCAGTGACTTCTGTAATTTGTTTGAGAGCTGTTCATTTCTAGCTTGACTATCACTCTTTTCTCTTTCCGTATTCTCCAGGTTCAATGTCAAACTCTTTAGTTGTTCCTCCTTTTTCTGCAACCCGAGATGACATTCTGCCATTTTGGACTTCAAGCTCTCGAGATCCAGCTGATCAGCTTGTACTTTTTGTTTAAGCTCATTGATTGTAGAATCTGATTCAAATGCATAAGTGGAACACTTCGATAATAGATAATTAAAATAGAACACACAAACCCAAATAGATACGAAATACATGACGAAGTAACTGATATAAAAGCTGATTCCCGAGAGACTGTTTCAATTTCAATTAGTTACCGAAGAAATTCTCGTCAGTGGTATTGTGTATGCCACTTCTATAAAAATTTCTAATAGACAAAATCTTGGTGCAGATAAGAGACATGCGTTTTACCTTTGTCCTCAATGAGACAGGAATATTTATGTGCTTCGTCCCTGTAAATTTGTTCCCTTACATCACTTTGGGTTTTCAGTTCCTTCAACTCCGTGTCACCTATCATGTTGAAAAATATAAAGTAAGAAATTTATTCAGGGTACATGAAATAGATGCAGTTTATAAAACAATGTGTAAGAGAATAAAAGATGATAGCGCATTATGAATACATTGTATCCTAGATACAAAAGTAAATTAATACTATAAATTTCAAAACTTACGCCTACTAATAGTTTGCTGTGCATCCTCTAACTTCAAAGCCAGGCCATTCATTTGGTGGCTTAACTCATCTATGTCTGACAAATTGGCAGTCAGTATATCTTGAAATGTCTCCTTTTCTTTCTCAGCTGCAGGACAAAAAAAATTCCTCTAAAATAAACTTAAAATAATTGGTCTAGCACAAAAATTAAAGAAATCCAAAAGCAAATGAAGAAGAAAGGGGAACGTAGTTATTATCAATATCCTGGCAGATAGTATACTGACACATCATGCAAGTTCTTGAAAATACCTTCCTGAACCTGAGAAGCCAACTGCTGTAAAGTTTCCATTAGCTGATCACAGAAGGTCTTTGTGGACGTGAGTTTTGACTCCAAACCTTCCCACAGCTTCTCATCCTCTTTCAGCTTCACTTTGAGCTTTGCATTCTCATTAAAGGCAATCTGCAGCTTCTCTTCTAAAATGCGAATGTGCTCCACTGATTTCTTTAGCTTGGAACTCTATTATTTTACCATCACATTGTAGCAGTCAAAAAACAATTAGTTAAATGCACCTTACAAATTTCAATAACCTAATGCTCCTGAACAACCACAAAACAGGTTCCGAAAATTCATAGATCGTGCAAAATAGATAAACACTTCAGCAACATAGATGGATATTGATGATCCTAATGAATTTATAACTCTGAAAATGAAAATATGATAATGGAGGAAGTAACATACAGCAATCTCCAAGTCAGTTTTGACAGTAGCCTGCTCTTTAACCAATTTCTCTGCAAATGTTGAATTCAAAGTACATCAATACCTCCCGAAATTTCCATATCAACAAAATAAAACAAAGCTTCCGAAATAAATCACGAAACGGCGAACCTGCAGTGAGCTTCAAGTTCGCGAAACTCCCTGACGAGAGCGAATCCGAGGACGGACGTGTGGGCATCGAGAACGTCTTCACTGAAGCAGATCCAGAACTTGAAGCCGATTTGAACTGCTCCAAGCCTCTCAGTCCGTACAATCCCAGCTTATTCATGTTTCACAACGGTTAAACAGCAAAATGTGATCCGAAACCCTAGAAATCGATTCTCAGCCAAATCCCAAAGCAAATCTATCTAGAATCTGAGTCGTAAGTCTCGCGAGTCGAAACGATTCAAAAAAAATGGAATCACAATCTTGCAACGAAACCCTAGAATTCTACTTCAGACGCATTCTCGAGAAGGATGCGACTTCGCCAGTTCGGAACTGATGAACGAAACTGAGCGCCAAAAATGTGACTTTATACCCACGCCAGTAGACGTTGCTCGGGTCGGTCGGCCGGTCTTTCTTTCTCGGTTTAATAAAAGGAAATATCAGGGGTTCAAATATAAAATTCAGAAGTTGATGGTGGCTCTTTTACATTTATAAAATTAAGGGAAAAGTATAAAATGAGGTGATAAATAGACCTGCACAAATTCGGGTCAGCTCGATCGCTCAATTCGCTCATTCGGTCAATGAAACGGACTTGGACAAGCATACTAGCCCGACGGATCGGGCCGGGTCCGGTCCGTATTTCTCTAGGGTCGGGCTCGGATACATATTTTAGCCCGAACCGAGCTAATTGGCCCGCCCAATAACCCGCTACAAATTAAACCTTAATTTTTTTATTTTTTTAAAAAGGAAACTAATACTTAATTGTAATTAGTAAGAAGTAAAAAAATATTTTTAATGTGTGTTCTTGAAATCGAAAAGAAATAGACTCCAAAAATAAAATAGTTGAAAGGATTAACAATGAAAATTACTCCCGACATTCCACGTTAAAAACTTTTCTGAAATATTTTATGATGCTTTGGAAATATTTTACTTCAATGTGGCGAATGTTTTGCATCCATAAATTATGTTACATCATCGTAATATATTGTTGTTGTGTAAGAAAATTATTGTATTTTTATTTTAAGTTATACATGAAAATTAAAATGTAGTGATACATATTTGTAGCGGGTTGGTCCGATGGGTAATCCGGCCCGGTACATAGGGCGGGCTTGGACAAGATTATGAGCCCGAATTGACCGGGTGGGTTTAGCCCGGCCCAAACCCGCGCCTTTGTGCAGGTCTAGTGGTGAACTACTATTCTTTTCAAATATTTTGTCCGAACTATCCATCGCCGTCACCCTAATTTTTCCTAACGAACCGGGGAATCCATCATGTATCAACAGCAACGCCCTTTGGCGCTAGGTTCAATTAAGAGAATGCTCATGGAACTCATCAAGGATCAGAAAAATTTTAATACTGCAATAGACAAACGGTTAAAGAAATTCGGGAATCAACTGACTGTAGGCAGAAACCCATAAAAAGATGATGGAAAAACAACTAGCACAGTTGGCAGAAGCAAAGAAAAGGATCACGGTTTATCAAAAAAAAAAAAAAAAAAAAAAGAAAAGGATCACGGGAGTATTGCCATCCTAGCCAGAAATGATGCAGAGGGAATCAGTAAATGTCATCAACGTGGTACCATTTGATTGTGGTATTGAGAAGGTGTTCATGATAGATATCGTGACTGAGCCAGGTACATCAAAAGAGATAAAGGGTAAGAAAAGGGTGTCTTTAGCATTTAGCCGCATGGAAATTTAGGAGCTTGAAATATGTATGGCACAAGTAAGAATGTATTGAACTAAAACCTTGGCAATACTTTCTATACTTATATAATTTTTAAATAGGAAATATGTCTATACATAAAACACAAATAAGCACCACACTACAAATTTTTTGCTCAGCATATACTTCAAAATGCTTAAACTAAATGTTTTTCAGACGTGATCTGAGTTTTCACTAGAAAGTAGAGTGTCTAGTTTTTCGCTTGCATCCCTAACTGAGAAACAACCTTGCCTCAACCGAGTGCTCCCCTAGGACTTGTACCTTAAACATTCGCCACAAGGTAAAATTATTTTTACACTGTATTAGGTTTTGTTTGGACTTAGAAATAACTATTGCACATGAGAAAACTTAGATTAAACCAAGTCTTGTTACATTGAAGTTCGAGCTCTTCTTCTCTTACGTGCATAGGCTGAGACCTTTGCACTGAAACATATGTAAAGCCACATGCAAGGTTTCATAAAGAAACACCGTTTAGGGAATGCACATTCGGTTCGAACTGAGCAGGAATTTTATAGTATGGGTGCGACCGGAAATTCCTGAAAAAGTGATTCGTGGATGAGACTGAGCCATTATGATCCGAATCAGATTGATGGACCTAAATTTTCCAAAAAGGTAGACCGTGAACAGGGTCGAACCCTAGTTTAAAGTCTAGTCTAGTTTTGGGCACCCCTATAATTGTTGACACAATGAAAATTTTCAATCCCAAAGACATAGGAAGGTGACCAAATGTGAAGCTAAATTGCATGTCAAACTATATGGCGGAAACTTGTATTCTGTTTATTCATTTGTGAAAATCCATAACCATCATCTTACGTCACGTGTATTTTATCAAAAAAAAAAAAATCTTACGTCACGTGTTAGAAAACAAAACAAGTCCTGAGGCCAAACAGTCAATTGACCAAATCGGTCTACAACTGATACGGACAGACTATAGACCACTTTTCACGATTTAACCTAGGTTTTCTCACAAACTCATTTCTTATAGGCAAAAATAACATAAGAGGATTACAATACTGATGCACCATTTCACGAACTAACCTAGATTCTCACTCAAGCTACTTTCTTATTAAAAAACATTAATATGCATAGCATTGTCTCCATAGAGTTCATATGCACAAAACAGCAATGCACCCACATCTGTTTTCATTTAGGGTTTCTGAACGCGAGTTAATAGTTCAGTGAAACATATCGACTCTAGAATTTCAGTAGCATTTGTCGACGTATCCAATACTGTTCGTCAAATTCAGTATTGTTCGCACACGAAATCTCAATACGGTTCTTTGTCGAATCGCCAAGTTAAGTATTCGAGTTTGCCGATTGTCGTGGATTGGATTTATCACGAATTGAGGTCAAGTGTTCGTCTTTGCAAATTCTTTTGGATACTATAAGAGCTTAGCGAAAATTCCTCAGGTTGGGTTTTGATATTCGTAAATTTTTTATCAATTTTATCCTTACATTGATTATAATCATGAATTAAAGCATATAAAATTTGAATAAATTTTCTTGTTAAAGGAGCCGTTAGATTATCATAATCAACTTTTATCATTAGTTTGTACCATAATTGGATTTTCATCACTCGAACCCTCCTCCCCAAATCGAATTTTGATCTAAAATGACCTATTTTAGTTCGGTAATTTCCCAAATGACCTAAACGAGTTTTACATATCCGTTTTGATTATTTTTTTAACAAAACTGATACCATAAAAAAAATATCATGTGGAGTTTTGTGTTGGTGGGTAATCCTCGTGGAGTCCAGGTGGAAAACAGATCCTCGGGATTACACGTCAACACAACACTAAACAGTCAATTGACCAAATCCATTTTCACGAATTATCCTAACTTCTCACTCAAACTAGTTTTTTCTAGCACAAAAAACAACAATCTTCATACCATTGTCAACCAAAACTTACACCTGAAAGATTTCATACGAACAAAGTAAGAACACACCAACAGTAACGCACATAACAGCAACACACCAAAATAGTAATTACTCATAGCATTGTCAATGTAATGCTGACGCCGAGCAATTTGTGGATGACACGTGGCAGATAACCTTTTACTCTGACTTTTTATTTGTTCCATATATTACTTCTTCTGATAAGAAATTTGTTCCATAAAGATCATTGATATGATACCATCATCAGCTCAACAGACTCATGGGAGAGTTTACATAGCGCATCTATTGAAGTTGTTCTGGAAATTCAACCATACCAAATCAAAGTATCAACCAAAACTAGAGCAATTGAAACGACATTGAATGTCTGAAAAAAGTAGCCATTTTATTACAAGAAGCAAAACTCACACAAACAGCACAACACAACAACAACGAGGAAACGAAAGACAACAACCAGGACAGCTTACTTTACTTAAATCCATCAAGCAGCGTCGGACAGCTTGGAAGCCTCTAAATCAGCAGCCTGCTTTAAAAAGCTCTGATCATCCAAAGCCATCTGAATCGGACTTGAGCCCAGCCCATCCGCTATCGCCAGCATAATCTTCTTCATCTCTGACCTAAACTCCTCCAGATCCACAGTCCCGCTGTTATCACAGTCGAACTTGTCGAATATTGAATTGTAGAGCTGCGTGAGTTGGTCGGGAGGAGTCGGCGCGTCGACGCCGAAGTGAGCCTCGATTAGGCGGAAGCTCTCGAAGGCCTTGCGGAGCTCGGTGCGGGATAAAACGCCGTCGTTGTTTAGATCTAGAGATGCGAATCTCTCGTCGACGCTTTTCTTGAAGGCCGCTTCGTCGTCTACGAAGGATTTCACGGTGGATCCGTCGATTATTACTACCGCCATGATTGCTTACTTATCGCTTCGATCTCTTTCTTCTGCTTTCTGTTGTCTTTATAATATTTATATATTTTTCTTTGAAATTATTATAATGTATTTGTCAGTATGTGGACGTGGAGTCTATCCAAATAGCCCGAACATTAGAGCATCCGCATCGTTCAGCACCTCCTCAAACGGCGGAGAAGTTGCTCAATCAGCACCTCCTAAGTAAATAGTAACTCCTTAATCTGCAATTTATACATCAGTTCAAACATTCAACACCACCTTGTACTATTTATCAAATAAAATATTATTATTTTTTATTTTAAAAATTAGTCGAGATTTCCGATCACATTTTACCTAATCCGTATGCCCTGTATACATTTGAATTGTGAAAATCTCAAATTCAGTATACTATGAAACTTTGAAAATATTTGAAGTAGAGAGATGATTGAGACAAATGTAGATGATTTTGTATGGATTATGAGTCAAAATAATTGTGTATTTATAGACTTGATGTAGATAATTTTTAAAGATGTTTTTCAGATTTTTTGAACCACATTTAACCCAAGTCAAATTTGGTCAAATGCTGATTTTAAAAACAAAACTTGAAATTGGGCCGAAATCAACTCAAAAGCAGCACAGGCCCAAACGAAACCCTCCATCCGCAATTGCTCCAGCACGTCCGAGATTCGCAGTCCGACTCGTCGCCGCTGCACAACTCCACCATGCCGCACCTGCTCCACGTCTGCTCGCACGTCCTCGCAGAAGCTCTCCGGTGCAGATGCTCTTAGATGTGAGCGTCGTGCGGATTGGTGCGGTTTAAGAGTAAATTTCTAATCGTATCATATTATTAATTTGTAAATTTTGTAAATCACAAACTGCACTAGAAAAGTTAAAATCAAATATGCATCGCACCATTTTATTTGATCGTGCGGATGGGTTTAAAAGCCGATTTTTAAAGTTTACCACACAAAAAAAATGTAAGTTGCACACTAGTAGAGACTTCTTGGCTTTCTTGGTTTTCTTGGTTTTGCCTTTTGACTTCCTTTGCTTTTTCTTGAATTGAGTATCTTTAACTATCATCTTGATCAATGCAAACTTAGCAGCATCAAAATTATACGCTTTGACTTCAAAATTTAGATGCTTCTGTTTCTTGTTATGAACGTATGCAAGACACTTCTTGCACTGATACATCCTATGAGTGTGTAATGTTGCAGTTCCGTTGTTTCTACCATATGCATAAGTTTGGGGACAAAATTGCACTTGACTTTTGGCTTCAACATTTCAGTTCCATCAAGTTATTCATTTTGCTAAAATGTTGCCAAACTTTTGATTGATTTTTTTCTTTTCTTTTTTAACTTCTTCAGCTTGACTAGTGGTGATTGCATTGCTTGTCGTAACATTTGAAGAAGATATAAGCATGATATACCAAACCGATAACGATCGAGCCGCTTAGGGAAGAAGAAGACATGTTGTGCCGAAGAAGGAACGACGGAACGAGAAATCTCTATATTCGTTTTCCAAAATACACACTTTTCTCAAGGCGTTATTAACGACGGCGCCTGATACCAAAGGCGTCGTTGTCACCAGGGACGGACCCAGGAATTTGTGTAGGGGGTGACGAACAAAAAATATTTTGTATTATGAGAAAACATACCATTGTTCTATGTTAAAATAAAGAGCGTCTTGTTTTCAAATCACGGAAATCATCTATTATTGAATCCGTGCTAAACATTTTTGCTATTTCTTTTTCAATGTTGACAACCAAGCAATCCGATAAAAAATCATCTTCCATCTTGTTGCGAAGTGCAGACAAAATATAGCATCTACTGCCTTGGAATATTCTAACCACGCTGCAAAACGCGTATACCAAGATGACTGAAAACTGCGGGATTGTCTTTCAACAGATTTTGGATACTCATTAAGCATAGGTTGATACGGACCAAAATTAATATAAGCTCTCCGAACCTCATCACGCTTACCAATGGGATACTTCCATATTTGTGGCCGTAAACCTGGGTCACGTTCTAATTTGTCGATATCAAAATCATCTTCAATTTCAAGCCTTCCTAATTTTGGAGCATGATCATGACTGTCTTTCTCTGAAATTTCTGTAATTTTTCTTTTAAAGAACGAATCAATAGTTGGTGTTTTCATCTATACAATCAAAAATCAAAACAATACAAATTAAAATACAAAAATCATGGCAGGACGCAGGTGACTGCAAAGTTCAACGTCTATTTGTTGAAATCTTACGAATCAAAAAAAAAGAAAAATACCTGAAAGATGGAGAACAGAGAAATTGACGACTGTGTCTGTGTGGCACTGTCACTGTAGCCGTGAGAATTGAGAATGATAATTCATAATATCATAATATGGAATTGACTGTGTGACACAAATCCCTAATGGCCTAGTGGTGGGCCTAATGGTGGGCCTGAGTTTTGTTTTTTTTTCATGAAAGTCCTAGCTTTTTGTCTTTGTTTTTCATAAAAGTCTTAGTCAAAGTAATAATACATGACTTATGAATAAATATACTATATAATATTATATGAAAAAAAAATTTTGGAAAAACCTGGGGGTGACAAGTGTCCCCCCGTAAGCCTTGGTTCCGTCCCTGGTTGTCACTAGCTTCTTATGCCTAGTGTCGTTTTTATTCGATATAATGCTGTGTCACGAACTTATGTGTCACTTTTTAGGCGTTGTTGACGAACTTATGTTGTCTAAATCGATTGCGGTTGACGGGAGGGCAAAGACGATCGAGGCTGGAGGCAGCAAATCCGCACCGTTTCCGGTGAGCTCTGTGTATGCTGATGGTGGTTGGTTTTTTATGTCGGTGGCAATTTGAGTTTGTGATGGAGTCTTCTTTTTTTTTTCTTTTTTTTTTTTTGATACATGTGATGGAGTCTTCTGTGTGATGCATAGTGTTGAAGGTGCACTGCGGAATCCGACTATTAGAGAAATAAGGGTTTTGTTTGGAAAGGCGAAATTGGATGGGATTTTCCAAATTGGTATTCGTTAAGGTACATTGGATTTGGATTTGTGAAGGATGAATGGGGAAATGTTGTGAATTTTAAGCTGTTGGGGACGGTCGGTGATTTTTAATACGGGCGTTTATTCTTTGTTTACTCATTGAATATGAATACATGGCGTGTCGTGGAATCCAAACAAGAGTATAAATATTTGTGAAACTTTTATTTTGTTTAAACAAGAGTATTCTGAAACTTTTATTTTGTTTAAACTTTTATTCTTTTATTTTTCTCCTAAACAAGAGTATTCTCTTCTTCTTTTTGATTAATAAACAAGAGTATTCTGAAACTTTTATTTTGTTTAAACAGTAATTGGACTGTGTTTTGGGCTAGCAGCATTTTACCGGGCAGATACGAGTCCTTGAGCCGTAGTGTTAGGAACCTTTGACTTAGATCCTGTCCATTTGAATTTAAGTTTTTGACGGTTAAGATAAGATAAGTTCCTTTCAATCAATATAAGTTAATACGTGTTACTTTCAGTTAATATAAGTTACTTTCAGTCAATATAAGTTAAGATAAGTTTCAGTTAAGTTAAGATAAGATAAGTTACTTTCAACATAACATCATCATATCATCATCATCATCATACCACCACCATTATCATACCACCACCATCATCATCATATCATAACATACCATACCATACCATCATCATCATCATACCATCAGCATATCATAATATCACCATCATCATCATATCATATCATATCATATCATCATACCATCATCATCATCAACATACCATCATCATACCACCACCACCATCATCATATCATACCATACCATCATCATCATCATACATCAGCATATCATATCATCATACCACCACCACCATCATCATATCATATCATCATATTACTATTCATAATCATAACATCATCATCATACCATCATCATCATATTACTATTCATCATCATCAGTATATTACTATTCATCATCATAATATTACTATTCATTACCATCATCAGTATATTACTATTCATCATCAATATTTTACTATTCATCATCATCATATTACTATTCATCACCATTATCACAACCATCCTCGTCATAATATTACTATTCATCACCATCATCACAACCATCATCATCATCAGTATATTACTATTCATCATCATAATATTACTATTTATCATTATAATATTACTATTCATCATCATCATCACAATCATCATAATGGTATGATGGTATGATGATGACGATATGATGATGATGATGATGATGATGATGATGATGTTGATGATGGTGTGATGATGATGATGATGGTATGATGATGGTGATATGATGATGATGGTATGATGATATAATGATGATGATAAGTTAATATCTGTCAATATAAGTTTCAGTTAAGTTAATACTCCCTCCGTCCCATAATTTTCTTCTCACTTTCCTTTTTGGGCGTCCCAAAATTTTCTTCCCATTTGCAAAATAACTTACTTTATCACACTCACAACCACCTTATTTAATCATTTATCTTCACACTTACTTTATCACACTTGCTTTATTACACTCACAATAACTTACTTTATTATTTTTCTTAAAAACTGTGCCAAATCTCAAATGAGAAGAAAATACCGGGACGGAGGGAGTATAAGTTAATATCAGTCGATATAAGTTAATATCAATCACTATAAGTTAACATCAGTTAAGATAAGATATGATAAGATAAGTTTCAGTTCAAATGGACGACCCCTTAGTTTAGCAATGATCATTGAACGGAACGGTCATTCAAAGACTGGCAGAAATTTAATTCAAAAAAAAAAAAAAGACTGGCAGCAATTAATGATATGATGGATCTACGAATAAAGTATGCACGGCTTCAGTTCAGTTAAAGGTCTATTTCCATATTCACAACATATAAACATTTTCTTAATCGATTATAAATATTTGTGTACCTTATTGTTCCAACGATAAAGTAAAAACGAAAAAGAGACATATACCTTACTTGTTTGCATTTGCCATTGGCATTAAGGAATAAATGAGAGGAATGAAAAATGAAATGGAAACAAACCTCATAAATTTTTTTCTAAATTTTTTTTCTTTGATTGTAACGAAAAATATCAAGTAAAATGTTGGGATTATATCTATATTCACATGTTTTTCCGAAAAAAAAAGAGATGGACAATCTAAATTTTTTCCTTAAGTCTAATTGAATTCTTTCATTTTATTTTGGTTACCAAATAACCCAATTCATTTCCCATCTAATTTTCCTTTCATGCCCATATTTTTCATAATCCAAAAACAAAGTGATTTAAAAATGTTATAATTTAAATTATTTTTCTCACAAACGGAAAGTTATTATTTCATGAGATACCCATTAACATTAAAGGGTATGTTTTTTGAAATTATGAGGTTTCTTCAGTTTCAGTTCGACACTTCAATTATGAATTCTGATTAGTTTGAATCGAATGTCCGATTTCTTAGCATAAACTTAAGTAGTATATTCAAATTAAGTCACGAAATTAAGTGCGTTAAAAGAAAGCATTCTAACCGACCGTAACCATTTACTTGGTTCTTATAAAATTGAACGGATGAAAAAGAAGATTTTATATTCAAAACATTCATATTATTATTATTATTATTCAAAACATGTGATTTCCATGTCCAAATTCACATATTCCAAAGTCCTATCTTTTTCCAATTCCATCATTAAAGTGTACCCATTTCCAGAAGCTCATAGAAGAACAGAATCACAACCCCAAACAATGTCAAAATGCTTCCTCCTCAGCTTCACCGAGTTCCGCTCCCGCTGCCTCCGCTCCACATTCACAAAATCCGGACTCAAATCCACCACAACCGACCTCCAAGACGGCACACTCATCCACATCTGGACACCCAAAACCCCATCACTCACAAAACCCAACCTCTTATTAATCCACGGCTTCGGCACCAACGCAATGTGGCAGTGGGCCGATCTCATCCCCCACTTGGCTCCTCACTTCAACCTTTACGTTCCGGATTTGGTGTTTTTTGGTGGATCGTACACGACCCGACCCGAGAGATCAGACGGGTTTCAGGCTGAGTGTTTGATGAGGGTGTTGAGGGAGCTGAGGGTTGGGAAGGTGAGCTTAGTTGGGATGAGTTATGGTGGCTTTGTGGCGTATTGTATGGCGGCCATGGCCATGTTTGAAGAGGTGGAGGTGGAGAGAGTGGTGGTGTGTTGTGCTGGGGTGTGTTTGGAGGAGGATGATTTGAGGAGAGGGGTGTTTAAGGTAGATGATGTTGAGAAGGCCGCTGAGATTTTGGTGCCGCAGACGGCTGAGAAGCTCAGGGAGCTTATTGGGTTTGCCTTCTTGAAGCCTCCTAGAGTCTTGCCTGATTGCTTGCTCAATGATTTTATTGATGTAAGAATTGAGCTTGCAAGAATTCCTATCTGTTGAAATAGCGGTTAATCTTGATTTGGGGTTTTATGTGTTTTGGGCAGGAAATGTGTAGGGATTATGTTGAGGAAAGGAAGGAGCTGATCAGAGAGATTCCCAGGAATCGAAAGCTCACTGAGCTGCCCAAGATCACACAGGTTATATTATAACAACCTTAAGTTTAAGCTGCTTATATTAAAACTGCAGTGGTTGGGTTGATCCTGATCATGGTATTGCTGGTTTCTGATGAAGCAGCCGACGCTGATAGTGTGGGGAGAGCAAGATCAGGTGTTTCCACTCGAGCTGGGCTACAGACTGAAAAGGTAATTCATCGTCCTGCATTTGTTTGTCTGGTAATTTACACAAAAGGGAGCTGTTAAACTTTTTGAACCTGGGAAGCAGGCATTTAGGGGAAACTGCGGAGCTTGTGGTGTTGAAGAACACAGGGCACGGATTCTTGGTGGAAAAGCCCAAGGAGTTCTACAAGCACCTCAAGTCATTTCTACTGCCTAATTCGGCAACTGGTGAGAGCTTCAACAATGGCAACCATAAATGAGAGCTAGCTTTAGGAAACGATACATGCTAACAATAAACATTTCCTGTTGTAAACTCAAAATTTCAAAGCTATGTAACACATTGTATTTGAGTATATTTTTTTCTGTAATGAAAATTTGATCCGATTTATATTCAAAATTCAAATCAGAAACTGAAAATGAATCTGATTTTAGTACAACTGCAACCTTACATATGAATCCTAGATACCAATTACCATAGAGGTCAACAGCACTACTTTAACCTACATGCTCTTCGCTCCTTAGAAGCAGCCATACCACGACTTCAGTAAATCCAGCTACCAATGCATTATTCATTATTCGTTACAAACAGAACAGCCCTAGATTACAAGCCAGTCACGGCCTAAGCATAAATCTCCCAATTAAGGTCCTAAGAAAACCAATGCTCTTAGGCCTCCCAGGTCTCCAATGTAATTCCCATAATTCTACACCATCTGCGCGTTCTTCTTACTATTAAACTACAATAAGTTGCTAACGCATTATGATGCCCAACAGCAAGCGTAGGTATCTGATTAGTCCTCAAAAATCAACAATTGACAACATCACACCATATCAGGTCTGCTAATTGCTATCATCCAAGAAAATCTATGTTCACAGTTAAGAAACGAAATTGTGGAGTGAAGAAAGAAACACGACCTTGTCCAAATGGTACCACACTGTTTAGATCAATCCACAGAATTCTCAACTTTAGCTACTCCAACTGTTTTTTCGTCTCCATTTCGATCTGCTGCATTTTCAATGGCTGTCTACCTCGCTTCCGGATTCCTCTAGATGCATCCGGCGCCTCAACCTTCTGAAGTTTATCCTTAGCCGATGTCGACAACGACCGGCTAAATGCATTCTGAAGGTCATTGATAGGTTCTGATTTCGACAATCCGTCTGCGAAAAGTTCCTTGAGAGCCTCAATCACTTCACGATTCTCTTCGCTGACTCGATCGTCCGCAGACGTGGCGATTTCTGGCCTAGTTCGATTGGAGCACGATTCGATTTTTGAATTGCGAGGAGCGAGGCGTATACGGGAGTAGGTCTGCTTTCTGCTACCGGCGCTCTCGTTGAAGACGGTTCGATCGATTTTAGGGACGAGGACTTCGTCGTCGAATCGGTTGACATCGCCGAGGCTGGAATTGGAGTATATGGATAAGGCTTGGAGATCGGATCGGGATAACATGCGGAGGTCGATGATAGGTATTGCGTTGAATTCTAAGCAGTCCGAGTGATCGTCGCCGGCGTCGGACGCCATTACTACCGGGGAGTTGGCGAAGAAGGATGTGCAGTAAGAGGAGGATTTATTAACTGAACCGCAGCTGTTTTGACCAATAATGGGCCAGCTTAGGCCCAATCAAGTTTTGGAAGTATGTGTAGAAATCCAATGTCTATCGGAGAGCTGGAATGAGGATCGACGAACGCGATCGAAGATCACCAGAGCAACAATTAGCTAAACTTAATTTTGTATTGATTTTTGAGAAATGTTACAAACGAGGGAACGTCTGTTATAACAGACAAGTTTGAAACAAAGACAATAGAGACCCCTGACTAAAGACTAAATACAAACTCAACTAACAGAAATTACAAACGAGACCCAGCCGATCGGCTCATGACAGACCCAAAAACCAGCCGGCCGGCTGGAAACAGCTTAACAAGTCTGTTTAACCTCAATACCCCCCTCAAGCTCAACTCATGGAGCTTGTTAATGACGTTGAGCTTGCAAGAGAGGAGAAGAAGCCGATCAGAAGAGAGGGCTTTGGTAAGTGACGGAGCGCACTGCACTGTCGTTAAGGTGCAATGTCTCTGTGCAAAAATAAATTTATAAGTCCGCTACTCGTACTCTACTATTGGGTAGTAAATTGGTAAGTAGGGGTCGAACCCAAGGGAATTAGTTGATAGTTGTTCTTTCGAAGATGGAAATTAAGACAGTTGGGGGTTGGTTGCGATTTTAGTACTGAAAGTAGCGTGGGTTGGTTGTGATTTTAGTACTGGAAAGTAAATAACTTAAAGTAAAGAAAGTAAATACGAGCCTGAAAGTAATTACTGAAAAGTAAAGTGCTTGAAGGACAAGACTTGCGGAAATTAAAGTGCTTGAAGGATAAGACTTGCAGAAAGAAATTGCTTGAAGGACAAGACTTGCGGAAAGTAAGCAGTTGATATGGACTGAAAGTAAAGTAACAGGTGATATTGCAATTAAAAGAAAGATTCGGTATCAGGGGGCCTTGTATCATAGTCTGTTTATCATCGACCTCTAATGATCATACTAAGTGTTCAAAGATGTATTAAGGCTATTTCTAGCACATGACTTGCCACATCATTTAGAACACTTGTTCTATTTGGGCTAATTCCTCCTTTCGAAGTATCTTAGCTTATGTGCATCCATTTGATCTTCAGTTACGATCAACCAAATGATGTTTAAAAGAGGTCGAACTCCTCAGATAAGCTTTGCCCGTTAAAGCATCCACTTACCCGAGTATGTTCATGAACCCCGCGGAAGAGCTTTGCCCGTTAAAGCATCCACTCAACCTTGGAAGTTCTAACCTAATATATGGCACATAGAACGAGTTTTGAACACAAAGAGGCACTAAGAGAAGGGTCTAAAACATTGTATGATACTAGTACACCCCTTCAACCGAATGAAGGGTTTAGCTACAAATATCCATGGAACAGGACATCATAGCTAAGTACTTGAAAAGTAGAGGTTTTTGAAAGACAGTAAAGTAAAGTTTTCGAAAGTAAAGACAGGAAAGTAAAAGGAGAGTACTTCAAGAACCGACAAGAGTACTCCGGAACAGTAAGGAAAAGCTTGAGTACTTCAAGAACCGACAAGAGTACTCAAGATCAAACTTCAATATCAAAGTAGTGTGATTACATGGATGATGCCCAAACTCTAGAGAGATAAGTGAATTGTGTTTTTGATTTTGGAATGAGATTGTGGGATGATTTACAAAGGCAATGGAGGTGTCTATTTATAGGCTAAGGGAAGTGAGGAGATGAAGACACATGGCTCAAGATGGGAAGAGAGGAGCAAAGCCGCCGGGTGAGGTGGAGGGGAGGGGGAGCCGCCCCCCCATGTGTCATCTTGACACTCAAAGCCACCGGCCATGTGAGGTGGAGGGGAGTGGTTGAGAGTTTTGTGATCTTTTCCCCAAAAGCCATCGGTCCTTTCAGCTCCGGTCTGACTCTGGTTGCCCTTCGGTTGGATTTGTTTTGAGTGTTTTTATGTCAGGTTCATGAAAATTGTACAGTTGGAATCTGGTCGTGTCCTGACTCGTAATTCATTTTCAGCTTTAAAACTCCTCCTTAGCTTGTATTCTCTCTGGACTTCAAAATACCCTGTAGATAAATATCGGAACTAACAAGCAAAAGTTAAATAGACAAAGAGTCTAATTTGGTGGGTTTAACTGTCTTAATGAATCATATAAATATGGTCCATCAGATCACCCCACACTTTTAGTTGTTCGTCCCGAACAATGCTTTTTAAGGGCGGTACACAATCCAAGTAAAAACTTCAAACATGAAAGTGAGATTGTGGGACTAGATTTATCTTATTCATGCATTACTTACTTATTACCAAACTAAACTGTGTAAATACTTAGAAGAAACTTGACACTTGTACCTTCGGGCCGAGATGCAAATTAATTTGGATGTTTCGGGAGATAGCCCTTTTCAGGCTCGTGGACTACATTCTCGGGATCGACTCGCACTATATGGTTTCCTTGTAGCTTTCTCTAGCACGTGATTCGGTTCGGGTTTCACTGAGTTGAGCACTTTGATTTCTTTTTGGCGAGGGACAGCTTCTGTAGTGAATCGGCCTTTGGCCTTTGATATTGAGTTGGAGTTTCTTCACTTTTGTTTGGTTAAAACCTTCACAATTTTGGCCTTTGGCCTTTGATTAGCTTCTTTGAGCTTTTACTTCTTTGTGACTTGCTAGTCCATTTTCTCAGCCTTTTTGGGAGGTCCAATCGTCGCCCGCAAGCATATGGAAATACCTCCCCGCTCTTTCTCATCCTCGCCGTTTCGCGCGGGTCAAAATGAGGGTTGCTCATTTATTTTCCCGGCTACTAGGACTAGAGATAGGACGGTTTGATTCCCGTCCCGCCTCTTGCATAAACGCTGCACGGCTGATGGACCATAATTATACGAATCAAAAATGCAGTAAAACCTACCAAATTAGACTGTTGGTCTATTTAACTTCTACTTGTTAGTCCCGATATATTTCTACAGGGTATTTTGGCGCTTAGAGAGAAAACACGCTAAGGAGAGGATTTTACGCTGAAAAGATGTTACGAGTCATTCCAGGTCACGACCATGCTACACTCAAAATCAGCCTTAACATCCTTCATGGAACCGACTTGGAATCACTCAAACATGCTAAATCCATCGGCATTTGGACAAGAACGCAATGCAAAGGCACCGAGCCCGGTAAAGGCCAAACAAGGGCAATTTCAGCCGATTTGGGATTTCGACCATGTTCCAAGCAGAATTTGGCTTAGGTTCCTTCTTGAGATCATCTTAGAATGACATTTTCATTCAGAATACACTCTCCAAAATCCAAGAAGCTCCGGCCAAAGCTCCGGTCAGATTCCGGTCAAACCGATGGCTTTTTCACAAGGTTCTAGAAGGCTAAGGGGATGCTCCTCCTCACATGGGTGGCTTAGCTCTCCTCCACTCTCCTTCCTCCACCTCATAGCAGCCGGCGGCTAGATGAACCACCACAAGAAGTTGACATGTGGTGGCTCCTCCTCCACAAGCTCCTCCCCATCTCCTCCTCCCTTGGATGCAACACCACATGCCACCATCTCCACCCTCCATTCCTCCTCCCTTTGGCTATAAAAGGAGCTCCTCCCCTCCTCATTTGTATCATCCATACACACTTCACAAATATTTTAGAGAGATAGAGGGCTTAACCCTCTTCTCTTCACTTTCAATAAATATTTTGTTCTTCATTGTGGAGCTACTCTCTTGCGTGGATCTTGCCTAGGAGCTCCTCTCCTCCGCTTATTGTAAGGTATAAAATTACTTTCAGTATTATTTGTTTTTACTGTAAAGTTATTTTATTATTCGGTACCCTTGTGCAAGGCATTAGTTTGCTTGTATTCCTTAACATGAATACTAGTAGATAAAAGCTTGTACTCGGTCGCAGGGGTATACTTGTATTATAAATGTTTTAGACTCTACTCTTAAGAGTATCTCTGTATTCAAAACTTGTTCTATGTGCCATATATTAGATCAGAACTTCCAAGGTTGAGTGGATGCTTGAAATGGCAAAGCTCTTCCGTGGAAGTTCGCAATCATACTCGGGTAAGTGGATGCTTGAAATGGCAAAGCTTATCTGAGGAGTTTGATCTCTCTCAAACACCATTTTGGGTAAATCGGAAAAGACAACCCAAAATGGATGCACATAAGGCTAAGATACTTCGAAAGGAGGAATTAGTCTAAAGTAGAACAAGTGTTTTAAATGGTGTTGCAAGTCTTGCGCTAGAAATAGCCTCGATTCATCTTTGAATACTTAGCATGATCATTTCAAGTGTTCTACGCGATGTTGCAAGTCTTGTGTTAGGAATAGCCTCGATTCATCTTCGAACACTTGGTATGATCATTAGCGGTCGATGATAAACAAATATGATACAAGGCCCCTAAAACCGAATCCTTTCCTTACAGTCTATTATTGTAATTAACTTTCAGTTCTCAAATCACACTCAAACTCAACCCCAATCGCATTTAATTTCTGCATAAGCTTCATTAAAGAACAACTAATCCACACTGACTCCCTTGGGTTCGACCCCTACTTACCACTTACTACCCAGTAGTGTAGTCGCGAGTAGCGGAAAATATAAATTTATTTGTACAGAGAACATTGCACCTTAACGACAGTGTAGTGTGCTCTGTCAACGGCGGAGATGACTTCAATCTTCAATGAAACCCGAAGTGCAGCCTCCACTGACTTCGTAAACCATATAGCGAAATCCGATCCTTCGAGTGCTTGCCAAGCCTCTCTAGGGCAGTTTATGTCAACTCCACATCCCCTGTATATCTCAGCACAAAGGGACAAATGAGAAGTTACATTTTAAGTTTTTAAACAGTTGAATTTTCACAAGGTAATTGAATGAATTTAGATCTATCTTTTTCACATTCTCAAGTTCATATTTTCAAAAAGATAATATTAAGGGAAAAGGAAAAAGAAAAACATGTTAATTAACTATGTACACAGGTGGTTCTCACCCCACACTTTTGAACGAAGGCGTGCCTCACAGCACAACTTAGTTCAAAAGTCAATTGCAAGCAAATATTTACAAGAAAGATGAGAACGGCTCAAAAAGCTAAATGACATAAGTAAAATGACTGAAAAATTAAAAGATGCATGAAACTGTAAGTGTGCCGGGTTACCTCCAGGCCAGTGCCTTTGTTTAACGTCGTTAGCTCGACGATACCTCACTTAGGAGGGGTCGGGGTCCCATGGGTGTGTGAGGTCGAACTTCTTCTTGGCTGTTCTTTTACTTTGCCCAAAGAACTCATGGAGTGATCTGCTCGGTTGGGTTCTCCATTGCATTGGCAGGTTCTTCTTTACATAGCTCCGAGAAGGTGAGGATTTCTTGACCATAGCTGCTGGTCCAATGAGCCGTGCTCTCTTGTTTCTCCTTCCGGGTTTCCATTCCACCGGGCCATGTCTCGGTCGCTTCTTCGTGTATGGCCGGTTGGCATCGTTGCAATTGTGGAAGTTCTGAATTATGCCTTTAAGCGACCTCGAGCATGCGTCCTTGCTAACCCTCTTCTTTGTGGCAGCGATGATTGGCCTTCCTAGGTCCTTACACTTTTCAAGAGGCTCTTCTTGGCTTGTGACGAGCGAGAGCTCCTTTGTCGGCTGTTTTGGCTCATGCTTCTCCTCCAACTCGCCTAGCACTACATCATCATTGATCACATCATCTCTTGTGTCCGTGATCTGCATAAAACATGAAGGGTTAAGTTGGGGCTTCTCGGCCATAAGGACCGGGTCTTTCTTGAGTAGCTCTTCAGTGAGGACCGGGTCTGCCGTGATTTTCTCGGTCAGTTCGACAGTGAGGTCCGAGCATGTCTCGGCTGGTTTGGCAATGAGGAACGGGACTGCTTTGGGCAGCTCGTCAGTGAGGACAGGGACTTCCTCTTCTGCCAGCTCGGTAGTGAGTTCCCATGAAGGCTTTTCCTCGTCCCACACTGGATCGGTTTCTGGCTCTAGGTCTTCTGCCAGCTCGGGAGTGATCTCCCATGTAGGCTCTTCCTCGTCCCACACTGGATCGATTTCTGGCTCTAGGTCTTCTGATGGCTCGGGAGTGATCTCCCATGTAGGCTCTTCCTCGCTGACCTTTGGCTTTGTCTCGAGCATTTCATTGACCCGGTATGCAGCTTCTTTTTGAGCCGCCTCTACTATTACCCATGATTCGACGTCTCCTTCCGGCTTAGGCATTGTTGTGGGCAAGATTGTGACGGAGGTGTCATATGCGATGGTGACGGAGGTGTCACGTGCATCCACGACCTGCACTGGATCGGCTTCTATCGTTGGCGCCTTATTATCAGTTTGGCGCATCGGCCCTCGTTTTGAGCTTTCTGCCATATCATTTATCAAGTTCCACAGTTTAGACATGGTTAAATTCATCACCGAACCTCCTGCCGCAGCATCAAGTATATTCCGGTCATGTGGCATCATCCCATCGAGAAATCTCTGAAGAAGATTAAAGTTCGTGAATCCATGGTGCGGGCAGCTCGTCACAATGGAATCGAAGTAAAATAAGTACTCGTCCAATGTTTCGTCCCGGGATTGCTTAAGGGTGATGATCTTCTCACGGACTTCAAGTCGAAAGGATTGCGGGGCTCTTTGACAGGGATCGGTGCGATAATTTGACAGGGAAAACTCTTTTAGAAATTTGGCTCGTAGATCCCCATAGCACTCTTCATAATCTGCATATGATTAGTAATACCAAGATATTCCAGAATCAGTTAATGAAAATTCAAAACATTTTAATTTAAACCCCTCTAAGGACTCGTCCTTGGGCTTCATGCGGCCGCAGATGGATTGAAAATGTTGGCAATGTATTACAGGGTCCTCGCCGATTGCACCTCCAAACTGGGGGAGATACCGAATCATCCATGCATACATAGTGGACAGTGCAATGAAAAATAAACGAAAGGGAAAGAAAAAGAACAACTAATCCGATTGCTAATTCCCCGGCAACGGCGCCAATTTTGACGGAGCGCACTGCACTGTCGTTAAGGTGCAATGTCTCTGTGCAAAAATAAATTTATAAGTCCGCTACTCGTACTCTACTATTGGGTAGTAAAGTGGTAAGTAGGGGTCGAACCCAAGGGAATTAGTTGATAGTTGTTCTTTTCGAAGATGGAAATTAAGACAGTTGGGGGTTGGTTGCGATTTTAGTACTGAAAGTAGCGTGGGTTGGTTGTGATTTTAGTACTGGAAAGTAAATAACTGAAAGTAAAGAAAGTAAATACGAGACTGAAAGTAATTACTGAAAAGTAAAGTGCTTGAAGGACAAGACTTGCGGAAATTAAAGTGCTTGAAGGACAAGACTTGCAGAAAGAAATTGCTTGAAGGACAAGACTTGCGGAACGTAAGCAGTTGATATGGACTGAAAGTTAAGTAACAGGTGATATTGCAATTAAAAGAAAGATTCGGTATCAGGGGGCCTTGTATCATAGTCTGTTTATCATCGACCTCTAATGATCATACTAAGTGTTCAAAGATGTATCAAGGCTATTTCTAGCACATGACTTGCCACATCATTTAGAACACTTGTTCTATTTGGGCTAATTCCTCCTTTCGAAGTATCTTAGCTTATGTGCATCCATTTGATCTTCAGTTACGATCAACCAAATGATGTTTAAAAGAGGTCGAACTCCTCAGATAAGCTTTGCCCGTTAAAGCATCCACTTACCCGAGTATGTTCATGAACCCCGCGGAAGAGCTTTGCCCGTTAAAGCATCCACTCAACCTTGGAAGTTCTAACCTAATATATGGCACATAGAACGAGTTTTGAACACAAAGAGGCACTAAGAGAAGGGTCTAAAACATTGTATGATACTAGTACACCCCTTCAACCGAATGAAGGGTTTAGCTACGAATATCCATGGAACAGGACATCATAGCTAAGTACTTGAAAAGTAGAGGTTTTTGAAAGACAGTAAAGTAAAGTTTTCGAAAGTAAAGACAGGAAAGTAAAAGGAGAGTACTTCAAGAACCGATAAGAGTACTCAGGAACAGTAAGGAAAAGCTTGAGTACTTCAAGAACCGACAAGAGTACTCAAGATCAAACTTCAATATCAAAGTAGTGTGATTACATGGATGGTGCCCAAACTCTAGAGAGATAAGTGAATTGTGTTTTTGATTTTGGAATGAGATTGTGGGATGATTTACAAAGGCAATGGAGGTGTCTATTTATAGGCTAAGGGAAGTGAGGAGATGAAGACACATGGCTCAAGATGGGAGGAGAGGAGCAAAGCCGCCGGGTGAGGTGGAGGGGAGGGGGAGCCGCCCCCCCATGTGTCATCTTGACACTCAAAGCCGCCGGCCATGTGAGGTGGAGGGGAGTGGTTGAGAGTTTTGTGATCTTTTCCCCAAAAGCCATCGGTCCTTTCAGCTCCGGTCTGACTCTGGTTGCCCTTCGGTTGGATTTGTTTTGAGTGTTTTTATGTCAGGTTCATGAAAATTGTACAGTTGGAATCTGGTCGTGTCCTGACTCGTAATTCATTTTCAGCTTTAAAACTCCTCCTTAGCTTGTATTCTCTCTGGACTTCAAAATACCCTGTAGATAAATATCGGAACTAACAAGCAAAAGTTAAATAGACAAAGAGTCTAATTTGGTGGGTTTAACTGTCTTAATGAATCATATAAATATGGTCCATCAGTAAGCAGATCTGCAGGTTACTCAGAAGTGGGAACAAACTTAGGGCTAATCAATCCAGAAATGAAGTGCTGCCTTACCACATGACAATCAAGCTCCACGTGCTTGGTTCTTTCATGGAACACAGGGTTCCTAGCAATGTGCATAGCAGAGTGATTATCACAGTGGAGAGGCACATGAGATTGGATGAAAACCTGAAGATCAGCAAGCACTCTTACCAGCCAGGCCACTTCACAGCAAGCATGAGCCATAGACCTGTACTCAGCCTCAGCTGAAGATCTAGAAACAGTGGCTTGCTTCTTAGTTTTCCATGAAATGAGAGCATCACCCAAGGTAATAGCATAGCCAGTAATTGATCTTCTGGTTATGGGACAAGCTCTCCAATCTGCATCACAGAAAGCTGATAACTTGAGGTCTTTGCCACTGGGATAGAATAAGCCTTTAGCTGGGGCTAACTTGAGATATCTGAGAACTTTGTGAGCTGCTTTAAGATGATCATCTGTGGGCTTGTTCATGAACTGACTGAGAATATGCACAGGGTAAGCTAAATCAGGTCTGGAGTTTGTGAGATAGATGAGTTGGCCAACCAGTCTTCTATAAGGCATTGTATCAGCAAGAACTGGAGCAGTGGATAAGCCAAGCTTATGATTTGTGTCCATTGGAATAATAGAGGGCTTACAGGCCAAAAGACCAGCTTCAGATATGAGCTCAAGAGCATATTTCCTCTGATTTAGAAATAGGCCATCATCAGATCTTGATACTTCAAATCCAAGGAAATACCTCAACTGACCCAAGTCCTTGATTTTGAACAAATCATGTATAAAGGCCTTAACCTTTTGAATAAGATCAGAAGAAGTGCCTGTGAGAATCACATCATCCACATAAATTAGAAGAGCCAAGAAGATGCCTCCCTTGTTGTAAGTGAATAAAGAGTGATCATTTGGACTTTGAAGGAAGCCAAAACTGACTAAAGCATCACTAAATCTAGCATACCATTGCCTTGGGGCTTGCTTGAGACCATACAAGCTTTTAAGTAACTTGCACACCTTGCCTTGAGCTTTCTCATGTTTAAAATAGCCAGGAGGTAATGTCATATAAACTTCTTCATCAAGTTGGCCTTGTAGAAAAGCATTATCTACATCCAACTGAAATAAGGGCCAGCCTTTGGAGACTGCCACAGCTAACAAGGCTCTGATGGTGTTCATTTTGACCACATGTGCAAATGTCTCATGATAATCAAGGCCTTCAGTCTGAGTAAAGCCTCTTGCAACAAGCCTAGCCTTGTATCTTTGGATTGTGCCATCTGAATTTCTCTTTACTCTGTAAATCCATTTGGAACCAATATGATGCATGCCTGGTGGTAAATCTGTAATCTCCCAAGTGTTATTGTTGTGAAGAGCTTGAAGCTCAGCCTCCATGGCCTCATTCCATTTGGCATCCTTACATGCCTTAGTATAGCAGGTAGGTTCTTCATCTGAGAGAAGTTGAAGAGCATAATGTTGCAAACTAGTGGAACAGCCAGTGTAGTCAACATACTTGTGGATGGGATAGTGGCACTTGGAGACTAGAACAGTATTGCAAACAAAATCCCTGAGAGTCACATTAGGCCTTGGTACCCTTGTAGTTCTTCTGATGGGCTGATCAGGATCAATAGATGCTTCAGCCTGTATTGGAGCAGCAGGAGTAGCTGAGGAAGTAGCAGACGATATAAGCTCAGCAACCTGAGACTGATCAGCACACAACTCATTGGTAGAACATTTTGGTAGAGGAATAGTAATCTCATCAGGTAAATGAACAGTAACTGGCTCAGCAGAATTTGCACCAGCATGTTGATTTCCACTTGCAACAAAAGGAAAAATTTCTTCAACAAATTTAACATCTCTGGAAACATATGAGACTTGATTCTGTAAGTCAAACAACTTATACCCATTTTGATTATAGGCATTGCCTATGAAGATGCAAGGTATATCCCTTGAATCAAATTTAGATTTGCAAGGATGAATATTGGTCATGTAGCACAAACAGCCAAAGGCTCTCATATGAGTGTAGTCAGGTTTCCTTTTGAACAAAACTTCAAAAGGAGTAAGGCCCTTCAAGACAGAAGAAGGTAACCTGTTGATGATATATGTGGCAGTAAGCACACTTCACCCCATAGAAAATCAGGAACCTTGGACTGAAATTTGAGAGATCTGGCCACCTCAAGTAAGTGCCCGTGCTTTCTTTCAACTATGCCATTTTGTTGAGGACTGTATGTGCATGAGGTCTGTTGCACACATCCATGAGCCTTAAGAAAGCTAGTAACCTTGTGACTGAGAAATTCAGTTCCATTATCAGACCTGACTGTCTTGATAGAACAATGAAATTGAGTTTGAATCATTGACAGATGCTTGTCGTCAGAGCAAATGTACAAATAAATTTATAAGTCCTCTACTCGTGACTTAACTACTGGGTAGCAAGTGGTAAGTAAGGGTCGAACCCAAGAGAGTCAGTGTGGATTAGTTGTTCTTTAATGAAGCTTATGCAGAAATTAAATACGATTGGGATTGGGTTTGAGTGTGTTTTGAGAACTGAAAGTAAATTACAGCAGTTGATAATAGACTATAAGGAAATGATTCGGTTTTAGGGGCCTTGTATCATATTTTTTTATCATCGACCGCTAATGATCATACCAAGTGTTCGAAGATGAATCAAGGCTATTCCTAGCACAAGACTTGCAACATCGTTTAAAACACTTGTTCTATTTAGACTAATTTCTCCTTTCGAAGTATCTTAGCCTTATGTGCATCCATTTGAATTCTTTGGTCCAGTTTCCAAATGGTTTTTAAGATAAGCCGAACTCCTCGGATAAGCTTGCCCATTTGGTCCCCTTGGTCCGGTTACAAATGGTCCACTTACCCGAGTATGATCACGAACCCCCACGGAAGAGCTTTGCCCGTTAAAGCGTCCACTCAACCTTGGAGATTCTGACTTGATATATAGAACAAGTTTTGAACATAAAGGTGTACTAAGAGTAAGATCTAAAACATTTATAATACAAGTACACCCCTGCGACCGAGTACAAGCTTTTAGCTGCTTGTATTCATGTCAAGGAATACAAGCAAACTATTGTCTTGAACAAGGGTACCGAATAATAAAATAACTTTAAAGTAAAAACGAATAATACTTGAAAGTAATTTTATACCTTACAATAAGCGGAGGAGAGGAGCTCCTAGGCAAGATCCAAGCACCAAAAGTAGCTCCAAAATGAAGAACAATATTTATTGAAAGTGAAGAGAAGAGGGTTAAGCCATCTATCTCTCTAAAACATTTGTGATTTGTGGTGGATGTGTATGGATGATACAAATGAGGAGGGGAGGAGCTCCTTTTATAGCCAAAGGGAGGAGGAATGGAGGGTGGAGATGGTGGCATGTGGTGTTGCATCCAAGGGAGGAGGAGGAGGAGGAGGTGAAGATGTGGTGGAGGAGCCACCACATGGCAAGCTTTCCATGGAGGAGCAAAAGCCGCCGGCGGCTTTGGGAGGAGGGAGGAGGAGCCGCCAAGTGGAGGGAGGAGAGTGGAGGAGAGGAGTTGTGAGGGAGGAGCCGCCCATGTGAGGAGGATGCTCCTCCCCTTCTAGCCGCCCATGTGAGGAGGAGCCTCCCTTGTGAGGAGGTTTTGTGAGTTTTGTGAAGTTTTCACAAAACTATCGGTCCATTCCTACCCCGGACTGACTTTGGTTGCTCTTTGGTTTGATTTGTTTTGAATGATTTCATGTCAGGATCTTTAGATTTCTTCAGTCAGCGTCTGATCGTGACCTTGGAATGACTCGTAACATCTTTTCTGCGTAAAATCCTCTCCTTAGCGTGTATTCTCTCTAAGCTTCAAAATACCCTGTAGAAATATATCGGAACTAACAAGCAAAAGTTAAATAGACAAACAGTCTAATTTAGTGGGTTTAACTGTGTTTTTGATTCGTATAATTATGGTCCATCAATCATCACATAGAAGTTAATAAGATGATCAGCAGCTTCACTTTTCTGTTTCATTAAAAATGTCCAAGTTGTTCTAGACATATTTTCAACAATGGTGAGAAAGTACTTTGCCCCAGAAATGGTAGGTTCCTTATAAGGACCCCAAATATCCACATGTATGAGTTCAAACACAGTCTGGCTACTACTGGTGCTAGTAGGAAAAGGAAGTCTTGTTTGTTTAGCTCGAGGACAGATATGACAATGCATATTGGAGTTCTTACAACTGAAATCAGGAATACAATGACCCTATGTACTGGTCAGATTATTATAAGGCACATGCCCCAGTCTATAATGCCAAAGAGTAGCATCCTTGTCAACAGAAAAACAGCTTCCAGACTTGACAGTCTTGAAGTGATACAAGCCTTCAACCAAATCACCAGTCCCTTGTAAAGTCTGCTTTACTTGGTCCTGAATACAACAACCTCTTTCATTAAACTGAACCACAAGCGTAGCATCCTCCACAAGCTTTGCTACAGACATTAAGTTGTATCTGATATTTGGAACCAACAGAACATTAAACAATAGACTTATCTTCTTGCATCCACATAGCAATCTCTTCTTGAATTGAGAAAACTGTAAATTCATTGGATCCTGAAAAACGTTCTTCTAAATCTTGCCAAGCTTGCATACAATCAGAAGAATGGATCAACGAAGATCCAATTTCTGGCGAGACAGAATTAATGAGCCAAGACAACACCACATTATTGCATTTGTCCCATCGAGCACCCAGATACGGATCAGTCGGTCTCGGAAACTCACCACGAACAAATCCAAGTTTCATCTTAATACCTAACGCCATTTCCATGTACTTTCTCCAATTAAGGTAATTCTTGTCCCCAATCAACAATTGAGTAACAAGCGAAACAACAACATTTTCATTACTATTAACAAACAGAGGATCATCTGCTGCATTCATGACTGTAGGTGTAGTAACAGATGTAGTAGCAGGTTGCGTACCCATCGAAGTCATTGACACAAGCCAAACGCAAAGCAAGACAGAGAAAACACAACAATCAAGAGCGGAAAAACGCAAGAATCATACCAGAACAACTGATACCATGTAGAAATCCAAGGTCGATCGGAGATGAAAGGCGATCGGAGAGCTGGAATGAGGATCGACGAACGCGATCGAAGATCGCCAGAGCAACAATTAGCTAAACCTAATTTTGTATTGATTTTTGATAAATGTTACAAAGGAGGGAACGTCTGATATAACAGACAAGTTTGAAACAAAGACAACAGAGACCCCTGACTAAAGACTAAATACAAACTCAACTAACAGAAATTACAAACGAGACCCAGCCGATCGGCTCATGACAGACCCAAAAACCAGGCAGCCGGCTGGAAACAGCTTAACAAGTCTGTTTAAGCAAAAAAAAAACAAACAAACAAAAAACACTTTGGCCACTTCAACTACCGGCTGGAAACAGCTTAACAAGTCTGTTTAACCTCAATAGTATGCAAAAAAAAAAATGAAAATTTTTACACAAACTGCACATGCGCGCATCTTGCAACATTTTGAATAAATGGTAAATGCCCGTCAGCATATAGATACTAAAAACATGGCCCTGTACAGTCAAGCTGAGTGAATGTATTATTGGTTCTCTCTAAGAGAAGGCATCACATGGCCTTTCTGCTCTGAGCATTTGGGGGTTGGTTTGGCCAAGGTTCCCCAGTGTCTCATTATCTCTACCCGTATGGTTGCTGGATTATGATGCGAGTACATAGTTTCTGGTCTGTGTATGTAATGATCAACATTGCCAAGTTGATCCAAGATGTAGCCTATGCACCCTGCTACTTACTTCAGTCTTTTGATGAAGGGCTTTTGACAGATGAGAAGTTTCTCCTCGTTGTTGCTCTCTATTTCCACGATTCGGGCATCCCATTTTAATTGTGTTGTTAGAGCCCTTGATGATTCGATGACTGAAGCTGAGTCACGGATTATCAACCAACCCTGCACCCAAAACGAGTCAAAACAATTTTTAACGTGAAACATGAATCTTAACTAGTTAAAGCTTCAAATTTTGCATAGATGCAGATGGATCTCCTAACAAAAACGATGGTATTAGCCAGTTGAGTAAAAATAATACAGGTATAATAAGGCACATCTTTCGAATTCAGAAATCATCAGTGGTTTTTTTTTTTGTGTGTGTGATAGAATCAGTGGTTTTAAGTAGGTAATTAGAAGAATATTAAAAGCATCATCTATGGTGAGCTCTAAGTATAAGAGAACAATTATTAAAAGAGAGTATCAATTCCACATTGTGCTGTTCTCGTAAAGGGGTGTTAATATGGTCTTCTAATCAGTATGTTGAACAATTTCTCGTAATGTAGAATTACAAGAAGAGATTAATGCTACCTCTGGCCGCAGTAACCGGTTTATTTCTGTAAACAAGTCCAGTACAGTGCACCTGTGCTGGCTAATTTGAAGAGACAGAAGTCCATCAGCGTGCACCAGATCATAGGTCCTAGGGTATGTTGGAAAAGCTTCGCACCTGCAGTGGAGAAAACACAGTCATATTATTAAATGTGTTATCACATAAAGCAGATAATAAACAAGGGAACACCAAATGCTAATTTTACTAAGAATATGGTCAAATGTAAAATAAATACTTAAACTACCATGCCAAACAAGCTGAGTACATAATTACACAGAACTTGAACTCGAGTTCTCAAGTAGGCAAGCACAGCGCCTCCAATCATCATTGACCCAACAAATTGCAAAAAAAAAAAGGATGATATTCTATCTAATAGATATGTGAGGCACCGCCAATCAGTAGAAATAATGGAAACTCAAGGAATTGATAACAGATTATAGTCAGATGCACAGTCAAACCAAATGGAGCAGGTTTAAATTTACCAATCATGGAGTGCACCAACGAATCCTCTATCAAGAATCAAGGGAAGGTAATTCTGGCCTGTAATTGGAACAACATTCATGACCCAAACTGACTTCCCAGCATCTAGCAAAGCTGAATTGAATCCGCCAAAACGAGCACTCATGTCTAACACATTTCTGAACATGTTAAAAGGAGGAGAAGGATCTTCATCACCAGGCCGCTTTGGGTGATCGGAGAATAAAAGGGGTGAAAGAAGTGACCAATAATTTCGGAGAGCTATTTTCCATTTCCCAGTATCTTCGGCAATGTCTGCTGAATGCACACCTATAAAATTTTGTTATACTTCATTACTATGTAGTGGTTAGTAGTAGTACCTACGAGAGATGAACAGTTATGTATCAGGAAACTGACTCATTCCGGTTGCTTAAATGTACCAATTACCATGAATAGCGAGTTCAGTTGAATTTAGATGTGCTCTAGAAGGCCAAGTTGTTTTTTGTTCAATGGGAATCCAGCGTCGACTTTGACTTCCGCCAATACAGGGCTGTAGTGACTGATAATATGGAGAATGGATATCATGGTCCTTGCTACAGGTAGCCGGGCCATCACCAGGCCTCCTATTATACACAGATGAGAAACCGTCTGAGTCATGGTCATCCCTCATTTGGCCATAGAGCAGGAAATTAAAAAATGATAAAGAAAGAGACATGTAAATGACTATACCTAGCACTATAACATTTTTTGTTACTGGTCTTCATCCAGACAACAGTTTCATCTTGTTGGGATAGCAAATTCCAACATATACTTTCTGCAAAAGTACGAATGAAGTTCCATTTTATCTGATTTGCTTTGTTACGCATATGGCTTAGAGAATTGGTCAGTGGTGAAGTCCAGACAAAGTATCCTCCTGGCTTCAAAACTCTATCCATTTCTAGAAGAAGAAGTCCATCTGTGTCGCATCAGAAACGAAGTATGAGAAAACCCAACAATTGTATAAAGTTTGCATAAGAGATGTGGTACGACCAAAATCTAAATTACTGGAGGTTTAACAAAAGTTTTCACACCAGTAAGAGATGTGTCTGTCAAATAAACAATTATGAAATACATGAATTCCAAATATAATATCATGGCAGTGCAAAGACATAAAGGCAAGACCAGTACCTTTCTTATCCCAATCAAAGCCGCATCGCAAACAATGTAGCATATCAAATGAAAGGGATGGATATGGAAGCTGTCTTGAGGAAAAAGAACCGATCATAGCAGGGAGGCCTCTTTCAAGAGTTAACTGAACTTGGCTACCTGAAGCTTCGTATGGTGCAATACACATAGTTATTAGCCCTTTTGAGAAGAGGAGTGCCCCAAAGCCACCATAACCACATCCTATATCTAAGATTGTTCTGACCTGTGTAGTTATAAGAAATGTAAGGATCTGGTTTAGTTGCTCTTTGAGATCATTAAGATATGCTGAGCTATAACATAAAAGTAAAATATACATTGAGACAGTCATATACTCAAGCTTGCAAGTTTCAAATCCACCAGCAATTAGGTTCAGTGGAGGATACAATCAGTACAATAAGTTTGAATACATTGGAATTTATTATGCTTATGCTCGAACTGACAGTCAGTCAGCAGCTCAATGGCTGCTGCTAACTTGGTAACATTATAGGTGAAATGGCTTCATTTTGGAAATTTTGTTCAAAATACAGTCATGAATGACACATGTACGATGAAAGGAATTGTAGTTTCCAAGAGCTAGACAACCAAAATATATTATGGCTACGGCCTACGGTGGGATATTTGTGTTGTGTTGAAAAGAAGACATGCATTTTTTTTTGATTGTGGGTTAAAAAGAAGATATGCATATTAAATTGAAGTAATGTAAAAGAATTTACCCCAGCCTGTGTTAGACCAGATTCATTTCTCAACCCTAGCATTTCTGCAATCTGGTGGGAGTAGTCTTCAACACTATCAAGCATAAGAGATACAGAGCGGAATGAAATCTGCTCCTCCTCCATCATCATCCTGTAACCAAATCAAGCAAACCAATTAGTGACGGAGGTCCCTGAGCAAACTAGTTGCATACATCAAAGGAGAAATGTTGAACTTTAGCAACCTCTTCGTCATGCTTCTAGAAGAAAGAACTTCTTGAGCAGAGATCTTCACATTTATTGCCCATATTACGTCTTTTCCAGTAGGCCATCTGAGGGGTAACCGATATTTTTTAGGAGGAAGAACTAAACAATTATGGTTCAGTGTGTGCCAACAGTGACGGTCATACTCATTGCCATCAGAAAATCCAGATGCAAGATTTTCAGAAATGTTGAAGCAAGGAACATAATTCTCCAACTCCTCTGAGCAGTAACTAAGTTCTTTCAGCCTGGTAGAACCAAGAGAGATCTTTCTGATGTCCCGCATATCGGAAACGAGTTGCTCTTGAAGTCTCCTATAACTATGTATAATAGTACCTCTAGATGATGAGGAAATGGACAGGGACCACCAAAATGAGCCACTGAGAGTAAGAAGTACAATTATAAACAAACTAATCCTTAGTAAACCAATTGCTAGTTTGTGCCAGCTCCTTGAGATTAAACTGCTTAAACCTTCAGGGGTAAATACATTTCTACTGTTCCCATTTTTTGATGGAGAGTAAGTTTCTGAAAGTGACAATCGAACTGGAAATCTTAGTGCTATGTAGGACTGATCTGAAGAATGGTACTTATCAACATCGTCATTCTGAGCAAGTGAGTCCGTACACTCTTTGCTGACCTCAGGGACTTGAACTCCAGATACACCTCGGTGCATTGGCTTCGGCATACTCAGCACTGAAAATTTAAATAAGGAACATAAGAAAAACCACAATCAAATGTAGATCTTAGTTGTATTTGTATGAAAGATACAACATCGCCAAAAGTTAAAACTGGAAAAGTTTGTCTGGGCTTTATAAGACAACCAACAGAAACTGGCATAACATTTTACCAAAAGATCTACACCAAGACAGCAGATTCAGAGACTTTATGGTACTTCTTCAACCCAAACGAAATCCTACTATACCCAAGTATGGGAAAGAAAAGAGGAACGAACTGTGAAACATCAAATAGCCAACGATGGATGATAGGTACTGGGTCAATAAACATTAATTTGAACTCAAGAATGGTGGGTACTATTGGGTCTTTTCATCAGAAACAATAAAGAGAGTACGAGAACAAACTCTTGGAAGATGTAACAAAGCCAATTGCATACGGACAAAACCCATAAATCTCATTAACCATTTCCTGGAAAAGAAATACAGATCAATAAACCAACAAGCTGACAGCCACAATTACAGGGTCTACTCAGCAAATCAACTCATTCATTAAAAACCAACCAAATCATCTTTTTTTTAAAAATCAATCACAACTCAGTTTATCAGCAGCATACCTAAACCCGATGTTACTTCCAAATATCCTCAGCTTTCCAGTTCTCACTCACAAATCTTATCTCAAGCTAGAAAGAGCAAAATTGCTTGTTTTCTCTTTCTCTCTCTCCCTCTCCTTCTCTGATCTCTCAGTGTGGATACTCACTCCAAAACTACTAATAATAGAAAGCACATGCCAAGTCTCCAAATCGCAACACATTTCTCCATCTGCCTACAAATCTGAACAGTTATAATCCTCTCGATTTACTGGTCTGGTATTTTCCTTGAGATTCACAATACAGCAGCAATCTCACCAGTAAACATTAAGCCAAAATTCACAACTGCCGGTAGAAGAAGAAGAAGAAGAACCTGAGACAGCGAGCTTTTCCACGAGCTAAACTTTATCCAATTGAAATCGATTTGCTCCCGGAATGCCGCTCGGTTTGAATATATATTTATATATATTTTTTGGGAATAAAGAAAAGATTAAAATTAAAAGTTAATGCGAGCCATGAAGATGAGATAATGGAAAATAGCAATTTTATATGGAATCAGTAATTGCTCAGTAGACATATTATCTGTCGATGAAAGTTCAAATCTCTAATCTGTAGCAATCGAACATGTGTGGAAAATAACACTTCAATCATATCATGAGATGAGACCACCCTAATAATATCCATTAAATATATTTTGAACTCTAATAATTTTAATTAACTAACTTGGGAAAATAAATTATATTAATTGATCTCATATGTGAATCTAACAAAATACAAAAGCCCCTATCAAAAAAACAAAAACAAAATACAAAAGCCGTAATGGTTAGAAGTGATGCATATGTTTGCTAATTAACATTAACTTGTTATTCAATTTATTTAATTATCCAATTTGTAGTTCTCAATAAATGTACAAGACGAACCCCATATTCTAAGTTAAGGTGTCAAATAAATGCAAAATGGGTTTTAAAGTGTTTGACATTTATGAATTAGGTAAGGGTCATTCTCCTCACACACCCCACCCCCTCCGTAGGTCCCACAAGTATTTCCAATAATTAAAATATAATTATTAATTTAAAACTATTTAGAAATTAACATTAATATATATATATATATATTATAATTAATGAGATATTATCGTTAATTCAAAACAATGTATAAATTAAATATATAACACATATTTTTTTTAATATGAATACATTATTGATTAAACAAAAACTAAGTTATACTCAACATATATATAATACATAAATTATGAATCTAGTCAGTGAGTTGTCTATTTTGTGTTTCGTAATGTACCAGTGAGTTGTCTATCGTAATGTATTGTCAAATCTGTTATTACTTCCTTTTATTAAAAGTTAATACATAAATGAATAGTGTAATTTGCTTTTGCCAGAGAATCTAGTCAGTGAGTTGTCTAAGTTGTCTATCGTAATGTATTGTCAAATCTGTTATTACTTCCTTTTATTAAAAGTTAATACATAAATGAATAATGTAATTTGCTTTTGCCAGAGAATCTAGTCAGTGAGTTGTCTAAGTTAATACATAAATGAATAATGTACTGCACCTCGTGAGATTCTTAGTATTCTGAAACAAAAAGATTCGTCAAACAGGCTACGTCGAAACAAAAAGCACGATCTTGCACATTATCGTCACTTTTCTATTCCAAGCACGTGTTGATTTATGACGCGAAATCACAAGCACTGGGCCTCCAGGAGCACAATTTGGAGGAAATATTGATTAGATATGTCTACTTTTTTATGTATTTATTTTTAGCATTGTTGCATGTTTTTTTTTTTGAATCCAAATTAATGTTGGCTATCCAATCAATTATTAATTATACGAAATAAATTATTATTCGCCCTAAATAAAATGAAACTATTTTCTAAATATAAATCATAAATAAAATTTATCTAAATAATATTTTACTACAATGGAAATTTTGTTTATTTAGTTACTCACTCACTCCTAATTATAAATTCTATTAAAATTTTAAAAAAATCAAATACAATATAATTTTTTTTAAAAGTACTACATGTTGTATTTTTATTTTAATTTTTTACTATTAATTATTATAGAATATTTTCTTATTAATAATAATAAATAAATATGGTACAATTAATTTATAGAATATTAATTGAATTTAATTGAATTTTAATTATCATTTAACTGAATTAAAGAATATATAAAAAAGAGGAGGGCATATGCATATAATTAATTAAACAGAGGAGGGCATTTAAGTCATTTTACTGGGGTTTTTTTTTGTCGCCGGAGTGCGATGAGCAGCTCCCCTCCCTTTTAGATGTAGAAATGTTGAATTTGAATAGTAGGGGTAGAACTATATTACAGTTCAAAGTTAAAGGGGGTGGTTGTAATTATAAACAATTGCTGACAACATGTTGGCGTAACTATGAGCTGGAGTGCTAAATTCACTGACTCCCTTGTATGGGCCCACACGTTAACTTAAAAGAGATAAGTTAAGGCTCGTGAATCTTTACATGTTCGGATAGAAACGATGCCGTATAGAGAAGAGGAACTGTTTACGAGGATGTGCCTGTGACTATCTTTCAACGAAGAGTGAGCTTGATTCCAAATGCTAACTATTGCAAAGCGGGACAGCAAGCAACAACATGGCAAAGGCAAAAGAGACACGTAATAATATAAATAGGAAATTATTAAATTTTATTTAACAGATTGATTTACATCAAAAATCAAAATAATAGTATTATGTTACATATATTTGGGTTGTGCTCCGAAGCGCCTAGCTGTTTGTTTGAATATTTATGAAAAAAAACCATATGAATTTAATCTTTTGAAATTTTAGTTATCCTTATTTAATTAAATTGAAACTCATATCCAATTTTGTGTGTGTTAAAATTAAAACCACACTCACTTTCGACAAAATCACAATCCATGACCCCCGCATAGGACATTTATCTTTGTAGTTGGCCATGTGATTTGCCTGTTAACTTGAGATTTTTTGTTGTTGATGGAAATGGCAAGAGACTCGCTACAAGACAACCTAGGGAGGGACCAATACACTTAAACAAAGGCATAAAATTTATCAGAAGTCCAAAACAGTGAATGCAACTCAATAACTCCTGAATTCCTAAAATTGACACATAAACAATACAAGATAACTATACAGACTCGGCAAAGAAAAACAAAAGGACAACCAACAAAAACTACAACAGACGCAATACACATCTCCCCAGCTGCTTCCTGTAAAAGCCTCCAAGCCTGACAAACCCCACCAGAGAAAATGATTCTTTTGCAGTCTTCACTTAAGCTCAGGCTTTTATTTCTTGAACCTGCTACTCCAGTCTTCTGCATTCATCTGCTTCTTGCCTAGGAAAACACGCCAGCTTTAGAGAAGGCATAAAAGAGGGCTTAAAGCTAGGAAACATCATCGAGCTGGGAGCAGCACAGACAATGAAAATACTCCGGATTAAGAACAACAGGCTGCTCAACTTCGCCCACGCCCATGGAAGGGAGCGTACCCCTTGAGCAGTAAGCAACAAATGACAAACCCAAAAAGAAGACCCCAAAAGCAGGATGGAAGGTGAAACAGAAAACTATCATAAGCGGATCTGCTTAGAGAGAAAAAGCAACGAAAAAGAAACAAATAAATACACATAAAAAACAGAAACAAGAACTCGCCGCCTGCCCGCCTCCTCCGCTCCAACCCTTACCAATGCCCGAATTCAATCAACCACCCTCCATCACACACCACCCGCCGACCCCGAGCAACCCACCACCTCCAGATCCGAAACCGAGCCAAGTCACCCCACATAAATGGTTAGGAGGCCAGAACCACCGGCATCAGCACCGAGTCCGAGCTTGATGAGCCAGTTCATCGAGGAGGCATAGAGGGAGACGAGTCTGGAAGTGGACAGGAACGATATTGTGGAGAGGGAGGAATGGAGGTAGGAGATGCAGCCGGTGGGGGAAGAGAGGAAGAGGAGAGGAACGGCGAGTGGATTTGTTTGTGATGCAGGGCAGATAGCAGTGCAGATTGAAGAACAGATGGCGCGCAAAAGGGCATTGTCGGGAAAATGCAGATTTGGTGTTCGGTGTCCAGAAATTCACCATGAGACCTTATATCGAGTGGAAACGAGCCAACGAACGCAACTCACGGCCCATGCCGTGATATATGGTCTTTTTAGGCCATCCGGACTTGTTTAGCAGGCCAAATCAACGTTTTATTATCTTTTCGATTTTCTGTTTATTTTATTTCCTAATTTCTTTTTATGTTTTCCTATTTAAAGCCACCTTATGATTTTTGTTAAACATCTTTTATCACATCAATAAACCCTAATTTTCATTCTTTAGTGGATTCCAAGCTTTCTACGAATTCATTGCTGGTGAATTCGTCTATCATATTTGTCACGCTGCGTCAGTTTGTTATCGGAAGATCGAGCGAATGAGAATCGAAGAGCGGCGCAGGCGAGTTTAAGGTGGAAAGAAGCGCAAGAATACAGTTGATGTAGTTAATTTTAGTTCAATTTTTTGTTAACTTGAGATTTAGATCGAACATGTTGGGGGTGGTTGATGGAATTCTTTTTTCCAAATAGTAACACTTGGAAATGAAAACAAGGGAACTTCAATATGAAATCACCCAGCCTAGTTGCGGCAAACTTTTTTTTTTTACGGTAGATTTACATCAGGGCATATGCACCCATGACTTGAGAAATGCTAGGAGAGAACTTTCTCCTTTAGCATTTCTTCCAAACAAAGCACAAAAAAGGTAGGAAGTTCTCTCACAAATGCTCCTTGATGATGTGTGAGAGAACTTCCTACATGCTTTGTTTGGAAGAAATGCTCCTTGAGGAAGTTCTCTCCTAGCATTTCTAAAGTCATGGGTGCATATGCCCTCAGACATATCAATACATCTCATACATATCGGGTACATATATTTCTTTAGAGCATTTGAAGCACATCCACACAAAGGACACCACCCGAATTTGGACTTGAATCATTTGATGAACACACACCTCTATAGAAGGACCTTAACGGTGTCTAAGCACGCCTCACGTTCACAAAAGCGAGGACGAAAAAGAGGAAAATATCCACAATTTATGGACATGGACGGAGGCAGCCAAATTTTACATGGGCTGCAGCCTAGTTCTTTTGGCCAAGTTAAAAAAAATTTACCAAATTTTTTTTTACCTAAGCAACAAGATGAAATATGGATTTTCGCCTATCAATTTCGGCCCAAATCAGTTTTCTTTACCCAGTAACCCAAATAATTGTGGCCCAAATCAGATTTTAACCCAATACTTTCACTTGTGAAAGTAGATTAACATTTAGAAAATTGACCAGTCCCAAAAAAAACCAATATATGTATTTCGATCCTAGCTCTTCCCTGTTTATGGAGGAAAGGTCTACACCTTAAGCGGACCTTACTATTGTAACGCAAAAATTTTACCAACTCAACCACTAGTTACACCAAACTTAGTGGACAAGAAAAATGCATGCTATAGAGGACGGTCGAATATGAACAAATTGAGAAACTTTTGGGAAATTACAAGTGCCCAGGAAAGCGGCACATGATCTGATGTTTTTGGATAACCGAGTAATATTTTTACCGGATGAGGTTTAATTGAAATAAATGTAGGCTCTTTGCATAAAAGGTTTTTGGTTGATGATGGCTTGTCATGCTTCGTTTTATTGGGTTTAAGAGCTTAGCCGGGCTTTTATTCTTTAAACATTTGGCCTGTTTTTCAATGGGCAGCTATCTCGGCCCATTAAGCTTCTTCATTAGAAACTCTCTTAACGCAAAACTCAGCTTCAACCATCACTCTTTTCAGTTTAGTCACCGCCAATGGAATCCAACGAAGCCCAATCTCACCATCACGCCGGAGGATCGCCGAAGCCGCCGCCCCACTACCGTCCAATTCGTTCTCCGGCCATCAACTTGCCTCTGAATCACTCTCAACAAGAGATTATGCTCACGCCTGTTCCGCTGGCGCGGAAGGTTGAGGTCGTGTCTCCGCCGTACCATTTCCAAGCGCCGGCAAAGCGGATTCAATCAGTTGATGATATCAGACGGTTTCATGAGTCGGAGACGTGTAAGAACTTTTTGGGATTCATAGTCCTGCTTTCGGATTCGGTTCGTGGCCATAAGATCTCAGATCCTTGCCATGAATCAACCATTGTAAGCTCTGTTGTGTCTATAATGGAAACCCTAATAAATTGGATCGATGAGATTCCACCGGTTCAGCAGTCGTCTAGATATGGAAATTACTCCTTTAGAGAGTGGCAGAATCGATTGATTGAAAATGGAGAGTCATTGATGCTTCAGATTCTTCCCGGAGATCTCCATGATGCTCTGGTTGAGATTTTACCTTATTTTTTAGATAGTTTCGGCAATCAGAGTAGGATAGATTATGGGACTGGTCATGAGACTAACTTTGTGGCGTGGCTATACTGTTTGGCTAGAATTGGACTTATTAGTGACGAAGATTACCATGCTGTAGTATGCAGGGCTTTTGTTAAGTATCTTGAGTTGATGAGGAAGTTACAAATGGTTTACTGCCTCGAGCCTGCTGGATCACATGGAGTTTGGGGGCTTGATGATTACCATTTTATGCCGTTCATATTTGGGTCTTCACAGTTGATTGACCATAAGTATCTGAAGCCAAAGTCTATACACACTGATGATGTTTTGGAGAACTTTGCAAATGAGTATATGTATCTGTCTTGTATTGCCTTTGTGAAAAAGGTGAAGAAAGGGCTTTTTGCAGAGCACTCGCCATTGCTGGATGATATAAGTGGCGTGCCCAACTGGAAGAAGGTGAATGGTGGATTACTGAAGATGTATAAAGTAGAGGTTTTGGAGAAAGTTCCTATAATGCAGCATTTCTTGTTTGGGTGGCTCATCAAGTGGTATGATTGTTTCATCATATCTACTTTTTATTTTTTATTTTTCCGCATTAGTACGCTAATCTACTTTAGTCAATGACGGACATTTTAATTAAGTTATATGGTCTCGTTTTATGGGTTCTATTTTGTTGGATGTCTGCATGTAAATTGCTTAAGGCTGCCAGTATAACTAGTCTAGAAACTTTGTTTGATTTGTTGGATGTATGCATATAATTTCTAAAGATGTGTCTAAGTAATAACAGGTTTGCCAATCAGTTAGGGCCTATAGTCCTTACATTGAAGAAAAATAGGGCTGTTGTTCCATTTACCCTTTTGTCATACATCACTAAAAAATCGGGACCATTAACTTTTATGAACTATCTTTGTACTTCCTCAGTTCCTCTTACATGCATGTTTGGCGTTCTATGATTAGCCAAAGTCATCAATTTCGCTCACCATTTTAGTCCTAAAATTATTTGTCGTTAAATTTGTAGAGTATATCCTCTAGAGATGGCTTTCATTATATCAAATGCTAACATGGTCTGCGTGATATTTATAAGTGACTGGTTTCAACTTTCAACTATGCTACATTTATATAGATTAAAGCATGTGGAACTGAATTAAATGTTTGATGGTCTCTTGGAACTGTCTCCCGGGTCCTGCTCACAGGATTTCTTGACACGTTGATCTGAATTTGTTTTATTGTGTTGTTAAGTGATGAGTTTCTGTTACAAGTGGCAACTTACCAATCTTGAAGTGGATTTCCAGCTTGCTTTAATTCTCCAATGTACCCTGTTTGTAACTGGGCTACATTTTTGTAGAATATAGCATTATTGTCGTATGCTCATAATGATCAGCATCCTTCACTGGGGTAGATTGGAGTGCAACAGATACTGTTTTTCTAAGATTCCTAGAAATAGACATACTAACTGCATCGATGGTCGTGTGAGCCTGCTTTAAGTTTTGATATCGCAATCTCCCTCATAAGGGAACCTCTTATTTGCTGGGTCAGAAATTTTGAAGCAGATTGTTTTTCAGTCAATGCATATTTGTAATTTGGTTTTCTTCTTTCCATCACTCAATCTATATATCCTTCATCTCCAGGGAGTAGGCTGAGCAAATGTCAAAACTACTGGTGGGCAAGAGATAAAGAATGTTAGGGTCTATCGGCTGGCACTATTCACTAGATTATATGTGGAGACTGGAGTATTGTACTCATCAGTTGTAGAAGTCAACTTGTATCCTTTCTCTGAAGTCTGAACAAATATCAGCTGGGGTTTTACTCACCAGAAGTCGTGGATTACTGGCCACTGGACTAGCGTAAACCAAGGACTGCCCATCCTGATGTCCCCATTTTCTATTAGTAGTCATTCAAATCATTCAGATGGCTAGTCTTTGTATCCTTGTGCCGTCATTGGTTACATAATGTTCCCAACTATGCGGTTGTAGAATGGAACATCAGGTGCAATATTTAATACGTATTATATGATCGCTAACCAAGGCTAAGGTGGTGGATGAATTGATTGAATACTTGCTTTGCAAATGACAAGGTCAAGAGTGAGTTTCAAAGTTAAAGAGGTGTCAAGATAGCCTGCGCTTTCATCAAGTGATTCAAGTTCAAATCTGAGTTGGTGCCTTTTCCGTGGCTGTGCTTCAAATGATTTAGAAATATATATGTACCCGAAAAATATCATGTATTGTTTCTTGATATGTGTGATGTAAACCCATAATCAAAAAAATATGAGTGCTAATCAAGTATTTTATATTTATAGATATTGAAGCACGATATACGCAAAGGGCACTACGAGCGTATGAACTTGAAGTATCCAATTGAAGTGCAAATCACCATCCACCTCCAACTCGAAACCTGCGAGAAAAAACGAACACCTTCACATTTTCGTGGAAGGAAAAGTCATAACTCATAAGAGTATTTGATACATTTCACAAAAGGCGAGGAAGAGACTTAGACCTGTACAAATCCGAGCTAGCCCGATCAGATAGACCCGCTTACCCGGTTACTAAAACAGACTTGAACAAGTATATTAGCCCGACGGTCCAGCCCGACCCGGTCCGTAGTTATTTTAGGCACGGGCTTGGACTCATATCTAAACCCTACCGGACTTAAAAACCCGCCGTTAGCAGCTTCGAGTTCCCCCTTCTCCCTTCTTCCCCACCTCATCCTCAGCCTTCGCACCGCCTCAAACACACTTCCACCGCCGCTAGCAGCTTCGAGTTCCACTTCTCCATTCTTCCCCGCCCCATCCTCAGCCTTCCACCGCCTCTCTTTTTGTCCTCCGTCTGCTGCAGCTTCGCCTGGTTAGCTTTGAGCTGTTCAGTTATGGCGGTTTGGAAGTCCGATGATGGTTTGTGGCGTCTGGTTTGGTTGTAGGGGTTTGGTGGTACGGTGTGTAGGAAGTGGAGAGGGGAGGCTCGGTTAGTTTTTTGGTTGGGCAGTTCTGTCTAGATGTGTATAGGGTTAATTTCGGGTTGTTTTAGATGGTTTTTGTGTCTCTCAAGCTTTTAGCTTCAGAGGGTCTTTGTACGGTGACAAGCGTATTTTTAATCCTGTATAGTTGTCAAATTATATGTTTTAGGGGTTCAACAGCAGTCAAACAAAATTTATAACCTTGGTAAGCCAAGGGTCGATGCTAGGAGCAATGCGTGTGAGTACTAGCAAACAGTGTGACCTATTTAGCTATTCCAATTAAAAGAGATTTGTTTGTTTGTAACTTGCAGAATTTAAATGGCAGAAAATTAATGGTTGTACTTAATCAGAGAAAGAATCCCAGAATCCATACTTCACCCGTGCTAACCCCACTAATCATGCAATCATGTTGTGTAAATTATTCATGCTATCGAATATGGAATCAAACCGAAATAACACTAGACAAGCCGCCCATCCACGAATCATTGTCTAGATTAATCTTAATCGTTGAACGCCGCCCATCCACGGATTATCAACGATCTCGATTTATTAGACTAAAGGTTTTCCTATTAAATCATGTATTCCTATTAAATCATGTAAACATGACTTAATATCAATTTCATGTAATCCGGTTAATACCTAGGACCCATCCATCTTTCGGTAATTAACCTAAGTACGTTCTACCAATGCGAACATACCCTTTGATGTAAATACATGCATAGAACGATAAAATTAAGCACACAATGAAATTGAATATTCGAATCGCGTAAATAAAAACTTCAATTGATCACATGAGAGTTAGGGTTACATAGCACGGGATCCGTAGGATCCCAGAATTTAGAAGACTACTCACTATTCAGGGTAGTTAACCAAAAACAGTGTAAAGAAAGGAAGAAACGAGTAAACCGTAAAGACGCGGTGTAGCTCGATGATCCTCACGCTGAAAGCTCTGTCTTCTCTCCCAAGTTAGGGTTTCTTCTCCAAAATATCAACACCCCAATTCGTTCTGGTTTTCACTCTTATATAGCTTTCCAAAAGGCCAAAAAGCCTAAAATCGAAATTAGGAAATATGCCCAAAAATCTGTCCAAAAAGCCCAAAAATCGATTTTTTTGAAATTGCCTTCGACGGGGCCGTTACACCCGTTACAGCTGGGTGTAATGGCTGTAACGGGCTAAGCAAAAATCTCTTAGAAAATTCATGCCCGTTACAGCCGTTACAGCTCAAGGTGTAACGGCTGCTGTAGATTGTAACGGGCTGACTTCGTTTGCCTTTTTGGAGGTCTAAACCTTCGAATCTGCTCTTTGTGTCAACTACAAAGTTGTAGGGAATTGAATTAGCTTTCCAACAAGCTAAATTTCGACTCATTTGGACACCGAATGCGCCCTAGGCATGAAAAATACGTTGTAAAGGTCTGTCTGTCATGTTTTGTCCTGTTTTTGCCCAAATCTGCACCAATTGCTTTTCTTTGCTTCTGATCAATCCAAAAGAATTAGATATGTGATATATGACCTGAAACACTAGAAAAGATATCAAATGACAATAGAATGTCGGGAAAACAAACATAATCCATCATCGAATGAAGTGAATAATAGGTCAAGAATTCGACCGATCATACGGCAGTCTTCGGATTGGTTTTTGTTGTCCCTCTTCATCTCCATGTCCAAGCCTTCAGCGCCGCTCGTCTCGGAACCAGATTTGGAGTGCCGCCGTCTGTCGGTGTCCACTTTTACAGTTCTGGTTGTGCAAGTGAAGGAATTTGCGGTGGGTGATGGAGGTAGGAGATTGTTTGGAGCGGAGGATGGGGATTTCGGTGCCAATTTTTATGTCGTTTGGAGTTGGTTTCATTGTTGCATGTTCTCTGTGAAGCTCGCTTGAGAAGAAGCTCCCTTGCTTTAATTGCAATTTGATAGCGCTAAAACATATGCATTTTAGGCGACCTCTATGCTTATTGTTTCGATCATTTTATTACGATTTCACTTGCTATTTGATGCTTTGTGGTCCATTTCAGGTTAGAAACCGACCTTACGGTCCCCGGGCTCAAAAAGATCAATTCTAGAAGAAAATCGAAGATTTGAGCAAGTTTGGACTGAAAATGATCCCAGTCGACCGACTGGGAATCTCCCCTGCTCCAGTCGGTCGACTGGATGGCAACTCAGGAGGCGCTGAAAATCAAGTTATTCGAGTCGGTCGACTGGCCATCCAGTCGGTCGACTGAGGAAGAGCTAAGAGAGCCAAAGGAGCGAGTCGGTCGACTGGACCCGCCAGTCGGTCGACTAAATGGAGACTCAGGAGCTCCTCTCAAAGTGATCAATCGAGTCGGTCGACTGGACCGTCAGTCGACCGACTGGGAAATCGAAGTCAAAGCCAGATTGGACCGCCAGTCGACCGACTGGGAAACAAGCCACACGCCAGTCGACCGACTGGGATGCTACAGTACCGAAACCCTACTTTGTGCTATAAATAGAAAGTTTGAGATCCAAGCATGGGGGGACTTTTTGGAGATTTAAAAAGAGGATTTTTGGGTCAATCTTGGACAAGCTTTTGCAAGGGATCTTCAACAACACCAAGGGTTTTAGTGCTTTGTAGTCATCACAATTGGTTTTAGATCTCAAAACTCACTCTCAATTTGGTTGTTTGCATCTTCATCATTGACTTTGTTTGTAAGCTCACTATGAGTGAGTAGTGACCTTGATTGGGGATTATGGATCCCCTAGACATGTTTGTGATGATGTAAATACCATTGATGTCAATGTTGAATGAGTTTGCACATGAATCTTCTTCATTTGAACTAAATGTTTAGAGTTGCCCATAAGGTGTTTGTGAAATGTCCTCAATGGGAACTTAGCTTGATCTCATGTTTGATGTAGCTCACGTTGATCACCATGACTTCAATGAAATGAATGAAGAAGCATTAGAGTCTTTGTGTTACATGGCGACACTTTAATTCTAATGAGAATGGCTTGAACTTAACAAGAATGTGTTTATCTAGCCAATAGAGCGCGAGTGTGAGACTAGACATGCATGTTCTATAGGGCCAATAGAGCGCGAGTGTGAGGTCCTATGCGAGATGTAACCTCTTCATTCTAAGTTTTAGCGCGAGTTGAACTTAGCTTGAATGTTGCATGGCTAAATTCTATACATGTGCATGTGATTTCATCATTGGTATATCGCTCCATTGTCATAATAATTGTCTAGGTGGGGAAGTAATCCCTAGTCATCTTTGAATTGATTGTTAACCCTTTTTGCAAGTCTAATCTCACCTTTGGATTGAAAATTCCCCCCAAACTTTAGACATTCTAATCACATTGTTAGCACTATTAGTTTAATCACCTATCTTTTGGGTTCGACCTCGGATTTCCCGAGTCAATATAAATGTTTTGATTAATCGTGGCTTAGCATAAGTATTTGGATTCTATTCGAATATTTCCGCTATATTTCGCAAGGATCAAATGGCGCCGTTGCCGGGGATAGGTTAATTAACTAGGTGCTAATAGATTGTTTAGTTTGTCTACTCTTTCTTTACTTGTAGCTATTGCTTGTTTTGTGCCTAAATTGTGGATTATTTCTCTCGCCTTTCATTGCTAAGAACTTTCTTTGTTCTTGCAGGCTTGTGAATGAACACGAGATTTCAAGGGCGAAAACACGTAGCTACCGGTTCTTCTTCAAACTCTTCTCTCCCAACCGTCAAGAAACCAAGGGGTAGACCTTGCAAGAATCCTCTACCTCCTATTGTTCCTATTATTCCTCCGGTTATCCAAGACCAAAGACAAGAATTTATTATGGAAGAGGAAATGGAGAACCGCCCCGCTCTTCAAAGGGATGACCGAAACATCAGATTGGAGGATGAGATAGATGATCCTCCCGCTAGACAAAACAACATTGAAGATCAAAATCCTCCCGCCCATCAAAGAAACAATAGAAACTGGAGGTATGATGATGAGGACAATGAGAGACCCGTTGGGGATTACATGACTCCCACTCTTGAAGGGAATGGATCGGCTATTATGCCCCCGGATGAGGATGCCTTTGATTTCGACGTGAAATCCTCCTTAGTCCATATGGTGACACATGACCAATATCAAGGGGTCGGGAATCCATCTACTCATTTGGCCAATTTTCAGGAGTATTGCCGCACTTATAAGCCAAGAAATGTACTCGCGGAGTACGTCTACATGAAGCTTTTTCCCTCCTCGCTATATGGAGATGCGAAAGAATGGTTGCAAAACCAAGAACCGGGAACTTTCAGGACTTGGGATCATCTTGCGAATGCCTTCCTCTCCAAATTCTTTCCATCGTCGAGGACGAAGAAATTTATAGATTTTATATTGACGTTCTCGCAAAGGGACAATGAGCTATTCCATCAAGCCTATGATCGATTCAAGCATTATTTGAAGGAATGCCCTCACCACAATTTTCGAAGAGCGGATCTTATGAGATACTTCTATCTCGGTATGAGCAAAGAGGCTAAAAATCAAATGGACACGGCTAGTGGTGGTGCGATCATGGATTTGCCGGCAAGCCAAGGATTTAAAGTCATAGAGAAGATCGCCACAAATTCCGATAGATACCAAGGGGTCGATCACAAGAAAATGGCTAAATCTAGAGACGATTCTTCTAGTTTTGTGACCAAAGATCAATTTGGTGAATTGGTCAAGAAAATGGATGGTTTGATAAGCATGGTAAGTGCTTCGGAGGTGTCTAAACCAAGGAATGAAAAAGAGAAGAATCCGGTTCAACAACCGTGTTTTCTATGTGCTAGTACGAGGCATTCAACAAAGAATTGTCCCGATGGGAGGTATGAAGATAATGATGATGTTTATGAAGAAGTTCGTTATATCAATCAACAAAGAAATTATGCTTCAAACCCTAACCCTCCCACAAGGAACTATGAGCCTCCTCCAAGAAGAGTGTCCAATGACTCCGGCTTCCCTTCTAAACCTCAAGGGCAAAGTAATTACCAAGGTAATTACCAAAGACAAGGATATGGTTCCAATCTTAATCAAGGGCAAAATTCCTATTCTAGTCAAGGCCAAAATTCCAACCAAGGGAATTATCAAAAGCCTTATCAAGCCAAGTCCAACATGAATGATCAAGGGAATTCTTCTTCCAACACTCAAGATAATGCTATGATGTCTATGATGGCGCAAATGCTAGAAAATCAAAAAGAGACCAACAAGAGAATGGAGCATTTGGAAGCCCATAACAAGATGCTTGAGAATCAAGTGGCTCAACAAGCCGTAGCTTTGAAGCAATTTGGGAAGCTTCCTTCTCAACCGGATGTAAATTTCAACGAGCATTGCAATGCCATCTTTCTTGAAGATGAAGAGCCCTCTCTCATGAATGTCAATGCCATCACATTGAAGAGTGGACGAGTCCTTCCTACTCCACAAAGAAAACCGAGCCATAATAATAAGGTGGTAGAAGCGGAAGTTGCCCACAAAAATCCCGAAGTTGAACTTCAAGCTCCTACGAAAGATGAGAAAAAGGAAGAAGCGCCGGTTTTGATGAGGAAATATGTGCCAATGGTCCCCTTTCCTCAAAGGCTCAACAAAAGCAAGCTAGATGGCCACTTCCAACGATTTGTGGAGATGTTGAAGAAGTTGTATGTCACTCTTCCGTTCTATGAGGTGATCACTCAAAATCCTACCTATGCAAAGTTCTTAAAGGATATTGTGTCGAGCCGAAGAGTTATTGAAGAATCTAGCATGGTAGCTTTGAACCATGAGTGTAGCGCCCTCTTCTCCAAGCAAATACCTCTCAAAGTGAAGCACCCCGGCCGATTCACCATTCCATGTTCTATTGGCGCCATGAATTTTGAGGACCCATTAGCCGACCTTGGTGCCAGTGTAAGTGTCATGCCTCTTGCGACCTATTATAAGCTTGGGTTAGAGGGAATGAAAGCTACCAAGATGACCTTGCAACTCGCCGATGGAACCAAAAGGCTACCCAAAGGAGTGATTGAAAATGTCCCAATCAAGGTAGACAAGTTCTACATACCTTGTGATTTCGTAGTGATGGACATGGGGAATAATGGAAACACCTCTCTTATTCTTGGACGCCCCTTCTTAGCCACGGCCGGTTTCAAGGTTGATCTTAGAAAGGGGAAGTTGACCTTGAAGATTGGAGGAGAAAAGATTAATATAGAGAGGCCCATGGGCGAACAAGTGGCGGCACAAGAACCTTGTGATTTGGAAGAGCAAGCGAGTGCTAGGGCCGAGAATGTTGAAGTCAAAAAGGTGACTAAGAAGGACTTGTACAAGTTGGTTGATCCCGATGAGGACCCTCCTCTTGATCACTATTGGATGCCCCCATGCCATGATGGGGTAAAAAGAATTGTGGATGCTAAAACGGTAAGGAGTGAGAAGCAAGCATCACCTTGGACGAGAGCCTTTAAGCAAGTTGCTTGCAGCTCCTCAAAGAACCCGGATTGATTCCGCCACTTCTCAACATATCCGTTTGAGGAGGGATCTTAGCAAAAGACTCCTCAAGTGTGCTTCTTATCTCCCAAGAGGAGAATCGGCTCCGTCTTAGCCAAGACGTTAAACTAGGCTTGTGAGTGTCTTTCCCTTGATTTTCATGATGTCTATATTGATTGGATTTCTATTTGCCTTGAAGATATGAACTATGCATGTGTGAATGCCTATATTTGATGATTTATTAACATGTGCGTAGTTAACTTGATGTCTTGATAGGGCATAAGTGTGGGGTGCCTATGTTTTGACTACATGAGATGTTTGCGCTTGCTTGATGTGCTTTAATGTGTGGAATCCAATCAACTTGTATGTTTAAGGGAAAACACTTACACTATTGAGCAATTCATCCAAAAATTTCAAATTATTAATGAAAACAAAAAGTCTAGGCAAGGGCTACATTTTCGAAAAAATTTCATCTTTAAATTCAACTAGTCGTGCATGATTTCACTTGATTGATCCTTTAGATGACTAATGGATTGGGTTGTTGACTTTCATTCTTGAGGATCAAAGCATCTACTAGAACTTCTTTATCTTTTATTCTAAGCTTTTTCTCGTTGAGACTAAAGAGTTGATCTTTGAAAGCATAAAATCGAAAAAAAATATAATTTTAAAACTCTTGCATGCCACGATTGCCTTTAGGTGACTTTAGTGACCTTGCTTGTCTTGTGGATTTGTCTTGTCGGTTTGTCATGCTCCATCTTAACACTTAGCCCTTTGTCAAAGTTCTAAGTGTGGGGTCAAAAGAGGGCAAGAAAAAAAGAAGAAAAAAATATACGAAATAAGCCCCAAATTCTTCCTTATGATTGATCACCATTAGGAAGTGACTTTAAAGAAGTATGTGCTAAGTGCCGAGGGTTAGGAAGGTAAGTTCCCCCTCGAAAGTGCTTAATGCGGCTTCTACCCCCTTTAATGTTGCAATTAGACTTGACAATCGGCTATTCCACCATTCTCTAGCATGAAAACCAATGAGACAATTGATACTTCCTAGCAAGAATTCACTAAGGGACGAACCTCGTATTCCTTATACTTAGGCATGAAATGACTTGCAAGAATATACAAAAAAACGGTAATGTTGGAACTCCTCCTCTTGTGACTAAGTGACTTATGCGTCCTAGGCTTGAGAATGAGTTCAAAGCTCACAAGCCAATGGACTAGCCTCCTTGCTAGCATTGGTGAGTGATCCAACAAGATTTCTTTGCGACTATCTGATTGTTCTCTTGAAGTCACTAATATAGAAAATGACTAGAATCCTTGATTAAAGATTTATTAGTCTTTGCTTTGATTTGCTTGAATGTCTTAATTCATGAATTTCCACAAGGATTTGAAGAGGTTTCATGTAGTGATTGAAATGCACGCATCTAGTTGAATACATTGTGAACTTCATGAAAAACACCTTGCCTAGTACTTTGACAATTGTGAACTTAAAATGCCTAATTGGATGGTTGTTCTTTTTGTGGGATTTGTGAGTATTCCCGTGTCTGAAAACTCTCAGGAGACTACAACTCCTCCACTAGGGTAGCCTAGGGGTTTAAAGGCTTGGTGCATTCGCTAAATGCACTCGTGTTGCCTACGAAAGTGGTTAGTTAGAAGTAGAATTTGTTCCTTAGTGTTTTTAGTTAGTTTTCGTGACCATATGGAGTTTTCTTTGAACCGATCATGAGTGAGCAAAATGCATTATTGTTGTTGATCTCTATGATTAGTTTGCTCGGGACGATCAAACGTTAAGTGTGGGGTGATTTGATAGCGCTAAAACATATGCATTTTAGGCGACCTCTATGCTTATTGTTTCGATCATTTTATTACGATTTCACTTGCTATTTGATGCTTTGTGGTCCATTTCAGGTTAGAAACCGACCTTACGGTCCCCGGGCTCAAAAAGATCAATTCTAGAAGAAAATCGAAGATTTGAGCAAGTTTGGACTGAAAATGATCCCAGTCGACCGACTGGGAATCTCCCCTGCTCCAGTCGGTCGACTGGATGGCAACTCAGGAGGCGCTGAAAATCAAGTTATTCGAGTCGGTCGACTGGCCATCCAGTCGGTCGACTGAGGAAGAGCTAAGAGAGCCAAAGGAGCGAGTCGGTCGACTGGACCCGCCAGTCGGTCGACTAAATGGAGACTCAGGAGCTCCTCTCAAAGTGATCAATCGAGTCGGTCGACTGGACCGTCAGTCGACCGACTGGGAAATCGAAGTCAAAGCCAGATTGGACCGCCAGTCGACCGACTGGGAAACAAGCCACACGCCAGTCGACCGACTGGGATGCTACAGTACCGAAACCCTACTTTGTGCTATAAATAGAAAGTTTGAGATCCAAGCATGGGGGGACTTTTTGGAGATTTAAAAAGAGGATTTTTGGGTCAATCTTGGACAAGCTTTTGCAAGGGATCTTCAACAACACCAAGGGTTTTAGTGCTTTGTAGTCATCACAATTGGTTTTAGATCTCAAAACTCACTCTCAATTTGGTTGTTTGCATCTTCATCATTGACTTTGTTTGTAAGCTCACTATGAGTGAGTAGTGACCTTGATTGGGGATTATGGATCCCCTAGACATGTTTGTGATGATGTAAATACCATTGATGTCAATGTTGAATGAGTTTGCACATGAATCTTCTTCATTTGAACTAAATGTTTAGAGTTGCCCATAAGGTGTTTGTGAAATGTCCTCAATGGGAACTTAGCTTGATCTCATGTTTGATGTAGCTCACGTTGATCACCATGACTTCAATGAAATGAATGAAGAAGCATTAGAGTCTTTGTGTTACATGGCGACACTTTAATTCTAATGAGAATGGCTTGAACTTAACAAGAATGTGTTTATCTAGCCAATAGAGCGCGAGTGTGAGACTAGACATGCATGTTCTATAGGGCCAATAGAGCGCGAGTGTGAGGTCCTATGCGAGATGTAACCTCTTCATTCTAAGTTGTAGCGCGAGTTGAACTTAGCTTGAATGTTGCATGGCTAAATTCTATACATGTGCATGTGATTTCATCATTGGTATATCGCTCCATTGTCATAATAATTGTCTAGGTGGGGAAGTAATCCCTAGTCATCTTTGAATTGATTGTTAACCCTTTTTGCAAGTCTAATCTCACCTTTGGATTGAAAATTCCCCCCAAACTTTAGACATTCTAATCACATTGTTAGCACTATTAGTTTAATCACCTATCTTTTGGGTTCGACCTCGGATTTCCCGAGTCAATATAAATGTTTTGATTAATCGTGGCTTAGCATAAGTATTTGGATTCTATTCGAATATTTCCGCTATATTTCGCAAGGATCACAATTCCTTCAGGCTATATGCAACCAAACAGAGGTTGCTATTGGCTATATCACATTCGTGCGATAAATGGTAATTGAGGAGTTGCTAAGACAGGAGAAAGCGTGATGACGGAATGAAGAGGGAACTCGTTCCGAGAAATGATAGATAGCGGTCAGAACGTGCAGCAACATACTTGGTTACAGAAAGGTTTGGAAGGTTGCTTTTTTCAAGGCAGGAGGCTAATTTGGATGCGGATGCTATTGCCAACTGATGCTATTGCTGGATAAAGCGAGATCTGTCAAGATATCCTGATCCAAACTGGTTGCTTTTCTTACATACATATTGTTGTCCAGTTTTTAGTCCTTCCTGTTAGCCTTTTCATGGCTTCTGTTGCCTTATCAAGTTTTTTTTATCTTTGATTCATTCGATTAAAAATGACTGTAAAGTCTTCTGTCTACGACTCTTCGGTCTTCCCTATATCTCTTGCGAATTGCGATCGACTTTGTGACCTCCTGACCTTGCTATTGCGAGCTCTCTACCTGTCGTTTTTATAGGTCACCTCGTCCGCCAATTCCAACTCATAGTCACAGGTTATCACTTGTTGATATCAAGTAGTTTAGCAAGCAGTCGGCTGTTAAGATTATACCAAATCTCAGTTGTTCTAATTCCTTTTTTATGTTTCATTTGGGACATGTATTTGATTATATTATTGTAGATTTTAGCTAGAGACTTTGCAGTTGTGATGCTAATGATTCAGATCTTAGGGTTTAATTCAAGATGTTGTAGTGTTACCTTGTTTTATGCCCTGCTATGCTACATCCAGGTCCAGCTAATGTAATTTAATTTTGTAATTTAGTGTTAATCGCTTTGATGTTGTAAAAAAAATAATAAGTTACCTTTCTTCTTTATAATTGATTTGTTAGTCTTGTACTCTTGTGTTCTTTACTGATTTTTTTTCTTTCAATTTGCTAGTATGGATGAGTCTACATTGCTAATACTGTTTTTTTTCTTTCAATTTGCTTGTATAATTGTTAGGTCCTCACAGTTGTTTCATCATCGGTTCTCGTGCTGAAAGTGAAGAAGATACTAACTATTCTGATACAATTGAAGAAGGTATTTCAAGTATGTGCCGCAATATTACTGCTATACATTATAGTTTTAATTATGTTTTTGCTTCATACACTCAATGATGATGAAACATTATGTTGTGCAATTGTGATGTGCATGCTTTCTCATTTGCCTTTTTATTTACTGCAATTGTGCTGCAATTGTGATGTGCTGCAATTGTGATGTGCAATTGTTATTTGCATGAAACAGGCACATGAGGGAAAGACGAGAAGTGTTCACAACAACGGTTGAAATAGAAGACACGGTGTTCTGTTGGACAAGTGAATAATCCTATGATCGTGTTTGGTGTATTATTTTAAGTTTTGAACTCTAAAAAATATTCGACATTCCTGAATTTTGATTTGCTTTATTATGCTTGTCTTTTGTGTTGTTGATGATACTCTGGATTGGATTTGGTTTGATAATATGTCATTGGCAGGTTCTTTTTAAATATGATTTTGTTCTTATGATTTATGAATCCTTTTAATAGTTGCTGTGTTTTTTTCTAGACAAGATGTGATATGTTTGATCTTATAAATGCATTTGAGGAGAAGAATAGGATCTTAAATTACAATATTTTTATACAAGATGAGTAAAAAATTAAAATATATCATTACATAATTGTAGCGGGTTGGCCCGATGGGTAACCCGGTCCGGTGCATAGGGCGGACTTGGACACTAGTTTAAGCCCGAATTGATCGGGCGGGTTTAGCCCGGTCCGAATCCAGCCCGAACCCGGATTTGTACATGTCTAGAAGATTGTACACTAAAGATAGGACTAATAAACTCAGGCAAATTGTGTGAGAAAATTATCATGATTGGGATTTGAACCTTTACATTGTGAATGTAAGATAAAAATTCAACTATTTGTTCACCGCTTGTTGAATTATCATAAGCAAGGTTATAGGAAATGCTAGGCGTTAATCGGGCGGAAAGAGTCCGTGACTTTGAGGATCAATCAGTTTTGTATTTTTAGTTTTCATAAATAATTAATAATTATATAATTATTATTCTGATGTATATTTTATAGTGTCTTTCGGAATAAAAAGCAATCAGATAGTAGAAAATATCTTATTAGTTTATCAAATATTTAAAAACTATAAAAATAGAAACACATTGCTGGGGACTATTATATTCAAGGAAAATTTTACAATTTGCATAAAAATCAAAATTCAATTCCAATTTTACACAATCTTTAGATTGGTTTCCCAATTTACACTAGTTTTGTAAGCCGCTGTCATGAACAACGTCACGCTTCCAGCAACATCGTCTTAAGCTGAGTGGTTTTTCACGCCCCAAATACCAGTTATGTGGGATAATATTGTCAAAGTGGCATTAGCCGCTGTAGCGAACAGCGGTCCAACCTAAGCCGCTCTCCTTAAGAGCGTTTTAATTGATTTCAATCTCAGTGGGTTTGGTTTGTGGCTTGTGTTGTCACAGGGCTAAGCCGCTGTCACTAGAAGCGTTTTAATAGATTTCAATCTCAGTGGGTATGATTTGTGGCTTGTGTTGTCACAGGACTAAGCCGATATCCGCCACAGAGTCTTATTATTAAGTCGTTGTCCGCCAAAGCGTCTTATTATTAAGACGCTGTCACCAGAAGTGTTTTAATAGATTTCAATCTCAGTGGGTTTGGTTTGTGGCTTGTGTTATCACATGACTAAGCCGCTGCTACTAACGGCGTCCTAAATATTACCCAAAGTGTTAAGCCGCTGTGGAGGGCCGCTGTCCTCCACAGCAGCTTGGTGGTTTTAGATCAAGACGCTGTCGTTGACAGCGTTTTAGCCTGAATTATGGGGAGGTGAATACTGTTTCAATTTAAAACCCAATAACCCTGCAAAAAAACCCACAGAAACATATAAAACATGTGCACTCCATCACCGGTACACCAAATTACATAAGCCCATCAAACATAAGTGATGAATCAAAAATTACATGATAACATGTAACACAAAACCATCAACGATCATTTTAGAATACATGAATGACTTGGGCACATAACATAAAACCCCTAACTAGTTACTGGAGTGAAACGCTGTGTTGTCATTCTAGAGCGTGTCGACACCCTCCGCAATGGACTCCTTTGTGACTCTGCTTGAGTCACTTGAGAAGGACCAACATCAAAAGTATCATGGGGCAAGTCAAGGTCTTCATCCGAATCTACATTAAAATTAAAATAGTCAGTTAGACTTAAGATGCATAAAGATTCAAAATCAAGAAAAGCCAAAATATACCACTAAGTAGGTCTTCATGGCACCTGGATGAACTAGGTGTGTCACATCCGGTAAAATGTACCTTCTTCATTTGAGCTCCCTGATGGAGATGGCACATCGGGAATCGCCTCAGAACAACTACGTCGTGGCATATCTGTAACACAATATATAATATGCATAAGTTATCACTATAACAAAAAATATATAAATGAGGACAACAAGGATGAAAAATATGAACGTTTTAACAATGAGGATATAATTTTCCAAGATAAAGATACTTCATGTATTAATGAAACACAATAGTCGTTTACAAGAAGCGTGCCAAAAATATAAACTTAAAAACCACAAAAAGGTAGTTTCCTAATTCACCCCACGAGGCGAAGTACAAGATTTTTTTTTGTGACCTACAACCCCACATATTGAACACGTATACACTCTCTTCGGCCTAGTTGATGCTTGTTCACTAGAAGCTTCGACATTTGAGGGTCTTGGATCACGCCTTGCATCCATTTCATTACGTCTCCGCTTTGTTGGATGCCTTCCTCTCTTGGTTCGTTTGAACTGCTTATTGGGAATATGCTTGGGCCAACATATTCCTTCCACTGTGTGATATCCGGTTGTGGATTAAACGTATATGACCAAGTGTCGTTACACGACTGCGTGCTATATTCTTGAGCCACGCAATCACTTATGGAGATTCCCTCTTCTTCACACACCGCTAAAGCGTGACAACATGGATAGTGAAATAATTGCCATTTTCCGCAATCACATGTTTTATCTTCCATAAAAACTTTATGTGCACGATCCTTTGATTTGGTAAGAACGGATGCTATACCTTTACTCCGGTCAAACATTTGTACCTTGCACTGTGTGGATTTCACCAAATTTGCATTGTTTTCGCTCTCGATCTTCGGAACAAAATACTTGTTGTGGTCCAACAGTGCATCACGTCGCTCGATAAACCAAGCATTGACTTGCTTAAATGTGAAGTGGACAATAGCGGTGATAGGAAAATCACGACACGTCATAAGCACGTGATTGAAAGATTCGGACACATTAGTGGTGACAGGCGTCGTCGGTACCTGCAAATTTAAATTTATAATTCCTTACTCTTGGCTATGGGTTAGTACAGCGGCAAGCAAGGGTCGAACCCTATGGAGCTAGATGGTTACTTGTTGTTCTGAAAAAGGAAACAATTGGATTTTGAGCAATTTAGGAAACAAGTGCAATAAGGAAATAAAACGAAATATGTCAATCAGAGAGGGAATATTCAGACTAGGGTTTCTATTGTGACTTGTTTTATCATCTACTTCTAATCATCTATTTTCAAGTTCCTAAGTGTGGTTACTTCCATTCCAAGTTATAACCTAAAGTAGGGTCTTTCCGGACGCCTACACCACAATCTACTTCCTTTCCGGGTTGTAGAATTCTAGTCCTAGCAATCTAATACTCCATTCCAAGATATATCAGATTAGTGCTCTATTCGTTCTCAACGGTCTAGTATCAAACAAACAGTAAATAAGGAAATTGAATTGCTCGGCTAAGTTTTACCATTCCAAGTATCCACTTAGCTTCGCAATTCAATCCGAGATAAATAAGCACAAGAACTAGTAGAACAACGAAAATAGCATTAAGTATCAAGTCTCAAAAACAACGTCACAATGTATTAAACCCTAGCCCGAATAATGGGTTTAGCTACACATGACCATTAAAACAAGACAATAATGAAAAAGGGGGAGAGATTTCTTCTCTATTGCCGAACGAAAGGGGGAGAGGCGCCGAGATGATGGAGTGCTCTGATGGATGATGGATGAGCTCGAATTTTTGGGATGATGGGATGCTTTGAAAGGTTGAGGAGAGGCTGTATTTATAGAGTAGAATGGGGCTTCGAAGTTTCCAAATTGAGGTTGGCCCATAAACGGTTTTAGGAAACATGTCCTAAAACCGACTTTGCTTGATCTTCAAGTTAACTTCTTGTGCAAGTCTTCCAGCGTCTTCTAGGGCCTTCCAGGACATTCTAGGAACTTCATAGAAGCCTCTAAACCGCCTCACTCGAGCCCACTGATTTGGCCCAACGCGCGGGGCCTTCAACGTCGTTTTGCTCATCTCAGCCAATCCCGCTCGTGCGTTTTGCTTGGCTAGTGATATCGTCCGAGTAATTTAGCATTTCGATCACTTTGGTCGAGCCAGAATTGCAAGATTCGTTCGTCTGGTCGAGCAACTTGGATTCAGCACTGGTCTGCTCGACAGGGCCTTCGGGCGCGGTCTGGAACTCTGCTCGGTTGCTCCTGGACCGTTCCATCCGTGCGTTCTCCTTGGCTTGGTGACATTGTCTGACTTTTTTTCCATTTTAAGCAACTTGGTCGAGTCAGATTTGTCATCAGAGTCCGTCTGGCCGAGCGAATTGATTTCGGTGCCTATCAGCGCGCGCAAGACCTTTGGAATTGAGCCAACTGCCAATCTGCTCGGGCGTTTTCCTTGGTTCTCCGACATTGTCCACCTTATTCACTTTTCTCGAAGTGGATTCGTCAGATCAGCTCGTTTGCCCGAGCAACTTGAATTTGGTGCTGGACAGCTCGGCTGGGGGCCTGGATCTGCTCGGGCCAGAGTGGCCAAAAACTGCCTTGCGATGTCTTTTGGCACAAAATGACATCTTTAACGCGTGTTTCCTCCTAGAGCTTTCAAAACACCTGAAATACAAAACAACACTAAGAAGTAACTGTTCGTATAATAAAGTGCCGGAATTGGTGGGAATTGATGACTCGATGAGTCGTTTAAATACGGCTCATCAAGTGGTCATGGACCCCCATCTTCGACCCCCAATATCATAGGATAAAGTCCATTTTTCTGCATTAAGTTTATCCAACCACTTCAGAGCATCTTGGTTATCCTTCAACAACTCTTTCAGTTCTTTAAAACGATTGCAGAACTTTACTTGTTGATTCTCATAGCCAATGCTAGTAAGTAATGCTTTTTTAGCCATACACTTCACCTTTAGATTGAAATTGGATGCAAAATGCCTTATGCAAATACGGTGATAAGCCTTCGGTGGCTTCCAATCATCTTCTTCCATGACTCGCATTATTCCTACGTGTCTATCGGAAATAATGCATAATCCTTCTCGTTGTGTGACGCCATTTCGAATGCACGTCATGAACCACTTCCAACTATCAATGTTTTCACTCTCTACCAATGCATAAGCAAGAGGGAGAATTTCATTTTCTGCGTCGAGAGCGACCACAATCATTAAAACCCCTTTCCACTTCCCGTTCAAATGAGTTGCGTCAATAGAAATGACGGGACGACAACGGGTGAAGCCATTAATAGCCGGGCTAAATGCCCAAAATACTCTATTCACGCTTGCATTGCCACTATCAAGCGTCGATTTATCCCAATAAATAATACTACCGGGATTTGTCACTTTAAGCACGTCCATGTAAGCGGGTAATATTGCGAACGATTCATCCCACTCTCCAAATAAATAAACGAAGGCTTTTTGGCGCGCTTTCCAAGCTTTTATATAACTTATCTTGTACCCATACTTTGATCGCATCAACTCCCTCACTTGCTTAGGACTATATCTCAAATCCTCTCGAATTAAGTCTTTTATGTCCATTCCGATAAAGTGTTTGTTGAAATGGACGTTGTTAGGGCGGATAATCAACCTCACATGTATGATCTCCAACGTATGTGGTGATTCTCCACATACCTTCCTTCTTCTTTTCTTCGAAGCTCGTAATTCCCATTGACATTTATCCTTACCTTTGCGACATTCGAGTAGCATTCGTTTTGTATCCGAATATCTAACGACATACTCACGTCGTTGTTTAATGGAATATCTCTGACAAGCATATGTAAAAGGCTCCTTGCTCAAAAACAGTCCATCTTTGCGCAGCTCTTTCGTATTGAACTGTTTATTGTGAGACCCGTGGTCGTCTATCGCTGGGTGGTTAATCTAAGCCGAAACATCATTGAACGGTGGGAAATCCCAAAGGGAGTTATTATCTTCATCAACTCTGATGGGTACTTCGATATACCCTTCCTCACCATCAATATCAAGGTTCTCTAGATAATCTCTATCAAACTCGTCGTGTGTGGGAATTTCAAATACTTCTATAGTTGACATTGTCATTTCATCGATTTCATCGCTATCCATTGCGCTAAAAAGATAGGATAAAACAAAAACTTAGCCTAGACATCTATAGTTGAAAACTACATCGAGAAAACAACTAGAAACAATGAACCAACTAAAAACAACATGAAACAAAACACCACATTGATTTCCCAACAAACACCAAGAGCTTCTATCAACAACAACAAAAACAACCAAACAAAACACCAAGAACTCACACTGATTTTCATACTCAATACCAAAATACAACTGAAATGTAAGATTGTGTGAAGGAGCTTACTGGAATTGTTGGAACGATTTCATGTAAATCGATACTAGTTATGGTGCAGAGCAGCGATGGAGGACATACGAGCGCAATGGATGGAGCAGAGCAGTGATGGTGGAGGACAGACGAGCGGCGGAGCAGTGCGATGGAGCAGTTAGGGCTCGATTTTGGACGATGGAGTCGAGCGGCGGAGCGGTGGAGGACAGACGAGCGATGGTGGACGATCGACGGAAGGGATTCGATTTTGGGACGACAGTCCTGACGGAACGAGGAAGAGAAAAGTTAGGGCTCGAAACTTAGATCAAACTAAGCCGCTGTTAGGAACGACGTCCAAATAAAAAAAAATCAAATCATCCACATCAGCCTCCCAACTCATTAATAATGCCACGCAGCTTTAAACGATGTTGCTAGCAGCGTCTTAATGTTAAGACGATGTGGGCAACGACGGCTTACAAAACTAGTGTAAATTGGGAAACCAATCTAAAGATTGTGTAAAATTGGAATTGAATCTTCATTTTTTAGTAATTTGGAAAATTTTCCTAGATCAATGCCTAAATTGGGCTTAAGACTTTAACTTCAATATAATCTCAAAATCAAGACTATGCACCCAGAAATAAGCCCAAAGAAAATGAAAAAGAATATGGAGAAATCTAAAATATTATGGAGTATGGTAAAGATAGATATTTATGTGGAACTTACTGTAACACTATGTTTTTTTTTGTAATAACAAGCATTACAACAAAGGGAGTAAGCTGCCCCTGAAGGGGCACCTTTCCTAAAAAGGGCACGACCAAACATAGTGTTCTGGTCGGACCGACCGCAGTGGCCGACACTAAATAAACGGATTACGTACCGCGTGCCCTTTGAGAGAAAAACAGGAGACGAGCTCCTGAGGCTAAAAGCCTAAAATCTAAGAACAACTCAGACCGAAAACGGCTGAGAAAAGATAGCTCAGACTGGACAACCGGCTGAGATGAGCAACTTAAACTAAAACTAAATCTAAACTAAACTAAACTAAAACTAAACTAACATCCAAAACAAACACCGGCGTGTCAACCAGAAGGTTCAAAACCGGATCGAGCCTAGACCCAACAGCCGAGCATCCATCCGCCAGCCCCTCAGCAAATCCATCCCCATCCCGTCGACACCACCATCGCGCTACCACCCAACCAGAAGCTACTGTAACACTATTTTACAGTCGTAGGATCATAGCCTTTCGTTTAGGAAGAAGGGTAGTAAAATTGGCGATGAATGTAAGAGTTGTGTACACTCGAGTAAAAGAGAGAATGAGTTAGGTTAAGATATCACTAAATCTCTCTTATATTAGGATCTTCACAAAACAATAATAATTATATTTTATACGCTGCCCAACTCAATAAATGACGCTCTTACACCTCACAATACCATGGAAAATATGAAAACAATTCCCATCCTCTTGCAATGAAACACATTATGAAAATATCATTATTACCCCACTATCGACATAATTGGGATAGTTGCCTCAACAGCCTTTATTTTACCAATCTCTTGTTTATGCTTTTCAAACTCTAAAACTAAAAGTGTCGGCCAATTTTACTGTATTAAAAACAGACTCCTTACCGACAATATTTTAATTGCACATGAGGTGACACACTATGTCAACTCAATTAGCAAACAAAAGCAAGTTTATGGCCTACTGAAACTTGACATGGCTAAGGCGTACGATAAAATTGAGTGGGATTTTCTAGAATTGATTCTTCTTCAGTTGGGTTTCAGTTCAGTTTGGGTACAAAGAGTTTTGCATTACGTCAAGACTGCTCAATATTGCTTACGGATAAATGGTTTTCTTTCTGATTGTTTCTCGCCTTCTAGAGGCCTCCGACAAAGAGACCCCTTATCTCCGTACCTCTTCATCTTGTGTACTGAATGGCTCTCAACAATTATGTCTCACTATGCAACCTTGGGCCTCCTCAAAGGAATACAGATTTGCCGCCGAGCACCTGTACTTACCCACTTATTATTTGCGGATGATTGCCTTTTCTTTCTGAAAATCAACCATCAATCTGTCACAGCAGTGAAAGATTTGCTTTCTCTTTACGAAAAGATTTCTGGGCAAACTGTCAACTTCCAGAAATCCGAAATTATGTTATCTAGAAATGCTTCCCAAGATCTGTGCGACTTTATTCATGCTGCAATGGGTGTTACTATTGTGCCAAAATTGACAAAGTATTTGGGCCTCCCTTTGCAAATGGACAGAAAGAGAGCTGATACTTTTGGGAGCATCCTAGACAGGTTATGGAAACAAATTGAAGGCTGGAAAACATCGTCTCTATCTGTAGGCGGCCGGGAGGTGCTCATCACCTCTGTGCTAAACTCAATCCCACAATACTGGCTCTCTACCTTTTGGCTGCCTGATAAGACCATTTCTAAACTGCAGAGTATCATTAATCGGTTTTTGTGGAAAGGCTCAACAAATAAAAGAGGAGTGCACTGGGTGAGGAACAAAATTTTGACGGAGGCTTGAATTTTCGAGACTGGAGAGGCTTGAACTTAGCATACTTAGCGAAACAAGGATGGAGAATTGCTACAAATCCAACGTTGCTGGTAAGCCAATTATTTAGGGCCAAATATTTTCATTCAAATCATATCTTGGATTCCAGATTCGGCTACAAGCCTTCTCAGGTTTGGCAAGCAATGTTCAAAGCTTTACCTATCTTAACGGAAGGTGCTTCGCGAAACAATTATACCGGAAACCTCACATGGAAGCAGAATAATTCCACTTTCTCTGTTAAAACAGCTTACATTATTGCTAAAAACTTACAAGGACAAAACGATTCGAACCATGGGCAACAGTCCAACAAAGCTGCACTCCATCAGTTTTGGAAACAAGTCTGGAAACTACCGATGCCGAGAAAATTAAAAGTATTTGCTTGGAAGGCTTACCACGGAGCCCTGCCCACAGGAGTCCAGAAAATGCACCACCACCTCCAAGGTACTATCCATTGCCCCATCTGCCATTTTCACGTTGAGGATGATATGCACATATTTGTCAGATGTTGGTGGTCCAAATGTTTGTGGAACATGCTACATATTCAGGGCAGTGAGTCTTTTGACAAGTTCCTCAAGGCGGCAGATCTACTATTTTATGCCCAACGACGACTGAGCAGTTTGGATTTCTGTAAAACTATAGTCGCCTGCTGGTATATCTGGTTCAATAGGAACAAAGTTGCCCACGGTGGACATTTCCTAAATGTCAACCTAGCCTACTACAGAATCCTATCGTTATTATCGCAATTTCTAGTCAACAACACTGAACTTTCAGCTTGCATGGATACATCATCTCTTGAATGGAAACATCCGACATCAGGTTACATTAAAATTAATTGCGACGCATCCTTGGAAAAAACCAACAACAGTGATGGGATTGGAGTTATAGCCAGAGATGACACATGGAAGGTTCTTGCAATTAGCTCACGAGCAAATACTGGAAGCAAGACTATTAAAGCATGTGAAGCAGCTGCAGTTATTGAAGGAGCCAGGTTGGCAAAGGCTTTACGTTCTAAAAAAGTCATTTTCAAAACAGATAATATGGATCTAGTGACAAGTATCAATTGTAAGCTTCATCAACAAGACTGGAACACTAACTGGTTTAAGGAAATTACAAGACTCATGCATCAGGAGCAAAATTGGAAACTTAAACTTGATCAGGAGGGAGGCAAATGGTTCAGCGGATTTCATTGCCAAACAAAGCAGATTACATGTGTGGAGCTGGACCAGGTTGGACGCGGTTCCGATTAATGTTAGCTCTGTCCGACTTGTATAAGTCCTCTGTTTTCCTGTATGGCTTTTGAGCCTTATCAAAATAATAATAATAATAATAATAATTAGCGTACATGTAATCAATAAAAGGAAAAAATTGTGGCCGACACATCGGTTTCGATGAAGCAGTATTTTTACCTATCAAGCGCATTTAAAATCACATATATCAACAACTAGAAGACGAAATTTTTTTGTGGATAGATGTCAATAAAAAATATTGATGATAATCATCGCAATTAAATGTACATTCTCATAAAAAATGTGAAATGTCCGGGAAAGCAAGTCCTGAAAGATAAAATGCGACGAAGGAACAAAGGTTAATCCATTTTGAGTAAATAGCACAAGTCAAAATGACGGTCACGGTAGCAAAGATAAAAATAAAAAATATAAATTCAAAGCTATACTAATTTTATGACATTTAATAGGTGATTCAAGCTTATCTACGATACAATTCCTTTTTGGAATTAGGGCTGCAAACGAGTCGAGTCAAGTCGAATATTACTAAACTCGAACTCCACTCAATTAATAATATGCATTCGAACTCGTCGAGCCTAAATATTTCATGTTCGCACTCGATTCGTTTATATTTTCAAGTACTCGAACTTGGCTCGAAAATTTATCGAGCTCAAGCCAATCAAGCTCATAAATGAGCTACTCGAATAACTACTCGTTTCCTATAAAATATTAAACAAAAAAAACTAAAAATTATTATTTTATTGGGCCTGAGCCAACAAATAGCCCAAAACATATCATAATATTCAATTACAAATTTAACTTGGATAAAGACTTTTAAATAAATAAGTACATAAATTAGTTTCAATTGAGCATATAATCGAGTTCTAATCGAGTTATGAAACGAGTTCTAATCGAGCAGTAATCGAACTATTCACATAATTTTAAGAGTCGAGTAGTACTTTGTTCAAGCTTGGCTCGTTTATTAAACGAGTTTAAATATCATGATTGTACTTCTCTCGATTACAATTGAATTAAACGAACCTAAATATCATAATTATACTTCTCTAGTTTATAATCGAGTTTTGACCAAGTAATTTGGCAAGTAGTTCACGAGTACGCTTGCAGCCCTATTCGGGAATCAAGCGTAATTAGATATTAGAGTTAGGGGTTTAGGCGCAACAGGACAATTTACGTCCTAATCCAATCTGACTCGACATCTTCTGAATCATCAATTCATCATCATCTGCAATTCGCGATCGCCGACTTTCACAATTTCACCAATTGACTACTGTTACGGAAACAATCGATTTATCCAATAATGGCTAATTTGTGCCGATCGCTGATCAGGAAAATGAAGCCAGCAACAGCGGCGGCAGCAGCAGCCGGCAATTCAAAGGCTATGTCATCGTTGTCAAGGCCGTTTAGTTCATCCGCCGCTTCCTACAACGTTCAAGGTGGCTCGTCGTTTATTCGCGGAGCCGTATTTCGCGATCCTTCTAAGCCGATTGCTATCGAGGAGCTGCACATGCCGCGCCCCAAAGCTGGTGAAATCCTTGTCAAAACCAAAGGTATTAAGCTTGATGTGTTGCTCAGTTGTCGAGTTGAGTTAAATTTGGGAATGTTTGGATTTGGAGTTGAAGGTTTGGATTTTGATGTGTTGGTAATGTGCATGGGGATTGGGGAGTGAAGCATGTGGAGTGTGCCATTCTGATCTACATGTGATCAAAGGTGAGCTTCCATTTCCTAGCCCTTGTGTGGTGGGGCATGAGATTACTGGAGAAGTTGTTGAACACGGGCCTTTGACCGATAAGAAAGTAGTAGAGAGGTTAGTGTAGAGATTGATTGTGAATTAAGTGTACCATGTTATCCCATTGGGAAGTAATGTTTCTGGTTTTTTGAGTCAGTCTGTTGAGAAGTATCTATTTACCTTGTTGTTTTTATTTGGTTTCAGATTGCCGATTGGATCACGAGTTATTGGGGCTTTTATCATGCCTTGTGGGAATTGTTTCTTCTGTAATAGGGTCAGTGGCTATATGTGAATTCAGACTCATATCCTCGGTTAACTATGTCGGCTTTTTCTGGGCATACACCTTTTGATCAGTGTCTGATCATCTTGAAATGGGCAGGGTCAAGAAGACATATGTGAGCCTTTTTTTACATATAACCGTGCTCAGGGAACTCTTTATGATGGCGAAACAAGGCTGTTTCTTCGCAGCAGTGGTAGTCACTATCGGTTTTTGTAGTCAACAATCAGTGTTCTTTCCCGTATCATGCGTTATTGAACTGAGTATAGTCTTATTTACTACTGAGATATTAATCTTGTCTAGTTTTCAGTCAGTTTTGCGACTACACTGAACCCATACTTGCTTTATTTTCTCATAAACTCCTTTAGTACCCTGTCTAGGTATATCTCACTGATTGTCAATTTTACAGGTGAACCTGTGTACATGTATAGTATGGGAGGAATGGCTGAATATTGTGTAGTGCCTGCAAATGGATTGTGTGTATTACCACATTCGCTACCATATGCAGAGTCAGCGATTCTTGGTTGTGCTGTTTTTACTGCATATGGAGCAATGGTTCATGCAGCTAATTTGCGTCCGGGGGATTCGATTGCTGTGATTGGTGTTGGTGGTGTCGGCTCTAGGTAAGATTCGCGACTTAACTTGTACCGCTGCCAAAATTATCTTTGTTTTGACTATGAACTCTTTTAAAACCCATTTCCATGTGTGAATATGTACTTTGTGCATATTTGTGTTTCTTACTCAATTCTGATGATACTCTTAACATGTGATTGTAATTTCGTTACATGTTGAAGTTGTCTGCAACTTGCACGAGCTTTTGGTGCATCTGACATCATAGCTGTTGACATTCAAGATGACAAGCTTGAGAAGGCAAAGATTTTTGGAGCTACACATACTGTAAATTCTGCTAAAGAAGATGCTGTTGAAAAGATCCGGGTACGCTCATGTCGTAATCTATGTTTGTTTTGTCTATAACACCTTGTCTGAGATAGTGTGTGGCAGTCAAAGGCTGCTTGTCAGTTGTAACTCTTTTAAACTTTCTTAGGTATGCATAGCTGTCTATGGCTTCCTCTACCTTAGTTTAATATCCATATTATAGCTGTCCATTATGTTTATACCTACGATATTATTTTGTTGGGGATTGGTTAGTCTTTAATGGTTCTGGCATTGTAAGTTGTAACAGGGAAAAAAAAGAAAAGGTTCTGGCATTGTATTCAAATGTTGCTTCGCGATACTGCACTGTAACAGTCTATCTAATCAAAATATCACATATGTAAATGCCTTTGGATAATTGGATCTTAATTTTGCAATAACAAAATAGAGAAATCAAGAATCAGTTTCTGTTACTGGTATTCGTCCAGATGAAGATTGCCTCGAGTGGTTGTTTAAGACTGGGTAGCTTCTTTCATTTGTAACAGGAAATAACTGGAGGGCTTGGTGTTGACATCGCCGTGGAAGCCTTAGGAAGACCTCAAACATTCCAGCAGTGCTCACTTAGTGTAAGAGATGGAGGAAAAGCTGTTATGATAGGTCTTGCAAAAGCTGGCTCCATTGGAGAGGTGGACATAAACCGCTTAGTTCGTAGGCAGGTGGGTAATTCTATCTTTTGAAGATTATTAAAAGTATAGACCATTAACATGCTATACAATATGAATATGAATGATGAGTTTCATATACATCATCTATCTACAATTAACCTTCTTTCTTGTGATGAATTTTGGTGATTGTGTCGAGTTTCTTTATCGGGGATAGTTCAACCTGACTTAATTTGATAAGTTTTTCTCTGAAGTGCTGGAATACTTGCAGCCATCAAATTCAATTCAATAATCTAGCAAGATATATCCAAGGAGTGAGCTGAGTTGTGTTTTTTTTTTTAATATTTGAGTGAGCTTATTTGCTGCTTCACTATAAAATGGAAAATAGACTAAATCACGGGTTGCGACATGATGATTGCTTTGTGCTCAACCTGCGTTTTTGAATTATAATGTGCTCTATTTTCTCTTATCCATTTTGTAGATAAAAGTTATTGGTTCTTATGGAGGAAGGGCAAGACAGGATCTTCCAAAACTTGTTAGGCTTGCAGAATCCGGTGTCTTTAATCTGAACTCAGCAATTTCAAGGACATACAGGTTCGAAGATTCTGTCCAAGCATACCAGGATCTCAATGACGGGAAGATTGTAGGTCGAGCTGTGGTGGAAATCATGTAGACCTAAGCAGGTGTGTCACATCCTCAACTTCTCACAGTTTTGAAATAAATAACCAAGCATCCACATCATTTCACTGTTCTGAACAAATGTTGAACCTCCAGAATTGCCCAGCAAGACAGCCTATGTTTGTTGATTGACATCCGAGTAATCTAGGGACAGTTTGTCCGTCTTGACTCTTGTCTGCTGGGCATGCTATGTCAGTCCTTTTTGGATATTGTTGTGCATTCTCCATTCATGTAATAAATTTCAATTTCAAATGACAAATACTCTCTTCTATTATATCATCTTATCAATATCATATCATATTGAAAACATACTGAAGTACCCGATTGATTTCAATAAATGTCAATACTGACCATTATAGTCATTCACTTAGATTTTTTTTTTTTTGATAACAACTTTGATTTGATGCTAATATGTTCATCCAATTATTATATTTTGGCTAAAGGTCTTTACTGGTGAACTGTAAAACTATTTGGGGACCAAAGAACATCCTGACCGACCCAGCTGTTGATAAAAAATTTTATCTTTTAGTGTGGGCAAGATCGTTGACATTTGTTTCCAGGATCATGAACTGTTAAACCTTTTTCACCAAATGAAGCTTACTTGCTCTGTACCTGCATTTTCTTCTTTTTCATTTGTTTACTAATGCTATCCTATGTTGCAACAGCTTCTTCATAGATTATAAATTTTATGATTGTAATTCCTTCTGGCTCGATAATGACATTTCCTTATATATTCTCTACATTTTGATTTCTGCTCAGACAAAATCCTATCTGAGTAGTATGCATCATATAATTCGAAAATCTAGTTGGCTATAAGTGTCCAAAACATTGCAACAGCTCCTTCATTTGCATAATATAGGACTGAAAACTGCCCTTTTGTTACCTAGTGTCTTGTAATTTTAACCACTGGTGAGATTTTGTGAATTGTATATATGAAAGTATGTTCTACTTTTCTTTAAAGCAGATCTGTGTGGTTACTCTTGTCATTGCCAGTGGGATTCTGAAGCATGCACATGTAAATTGTCTACATTCTTACTTGTGGCGCTTACTTGTTGCCTAAATTCGATAAGGGCATATTCTATTCAAATTTAAATTTCTGTGCTTGAATCACAAGTATGCAGATTTGTACCTTGCTTGTGTGATGTCTGAGCTTCAGTTTTCTATATTAAAGATTCTTGATCTTCAGAAAATTTGGTACTAAATTAGAATGCAATTTGCAGATTGTTGAAAACTGAGGTAAGAGGCATTTCTGGCTTGAGTTTCTACTCATTATCCAGTATGAAACAAGTCAAAATCTTCATAGAAAGATCATCAAACTGAATTTGGTTTTGGTGAAGTCTCAGAAGTAAACACAGCAATGAAGCTAATTGAAGTCAGATTTCTGGCAAAAGGAGAGTGAAGAAACCTAAACTAGTAATGCAACTGCATAACTCCAGGATGAAGTGAATTATCATTTTTTGAGTAGAACCTTGAAAATTCAAATCTGAATTTTTTTTCTTCATTATTGACGGTGAACTTATTGATGTTTGATTTATCAGATTATCCTACTCTACTGCCATCTTGAGTTTCTGTACATACACATGACATATGAGTCACACATTTATGCTTTCTGTAGTGTCTTGTTCTTCCAAGAATCTCCCAGTCAGCAAATTTCCAACACTGTCATTCTCATATGCACTATCCACAGCCCAATCTTCATCAGCCCACTGATCTTCCCCTCTCATTAAAGACCACTTCTTTCTTCAGTTCTTCCTCTCTCCTCCATCACTCATTTCTCTTCACTCTCCACTCCATTCACAGCAATCTGAGCTAATTTAAGTTATAGGTTGAGGTTTAGTTGTCTGACGAGGCTTCAATTTTGGGCTCATTTGGCAAATGGGTTTCAATCTAAGTACAGTTTTGTTGCTTCTTGTGCTTTCCTGGGGGGTTTCTCACAGCTGTGTTTCAGAGCTCTATGTGAGGCCAACCAGTCACTGTGAAGCTCCTCAAGGCTTTCTCTAGGCTTCAGTCTGCTCCATTTTGGTTTGAAGCTTTGGTGGATGACAATGGTGGAAACTGCAGTGATTGTAGCTTCAGTTGCAAGGTTTGTTACTGATTGCATGTTGCTTTGGTTTGTGCTTATCTTGGGTTTTTGTTGATTTTGGCTCCAGTTGAGCTTCAAGAACCCGATATGAACCGTTATAAACTTAGTCTGTCCCATTAGTCTCTCGGCACAAATCCACTGTAAATGATCTTGTTATGATGATGTCAATACAGATTAAATTTGTAAGTGAACAAGGTCGATGTCAGATAATCGCCATTTTGAAGCGCCTTTACCAAATGTCTTTAGATATCTTCAAGGGAGTTGAAATATAATTCCGATTAGTCATGCGCTTCACAACGAATCACTGTAAAGCTTTGCACGTGTATAATATTGAAGTTCCATATGAGCATTTTTACTTAGATGAGTATGCTGATTGTGTATTTCTGATCTTCATTTCTATAGTTGGATAATAAGTTACCTTCAGCTTGCGGAAGGAGGAAAGTATTCTACAGGGGGTCGCCAGAAGGAATTCATACATTTAATGTCTGCGCAAATGGGTCTGCAGGAGTTAACTGTGCCCGCTATAATTGGACTATAGGTGATCAATGCTCCCTTTTCCGTCTCTGGTTCTGATTAGTTTTTTTACTTCTATTTTTCGTGACTTGTTGCTCTCACTTAAAATCTCCTCAAAATACTTTTTTTTTTTCGTTTCTCTGTTTGTTGGTATATTTTAGTTTGCGAGAAGAAAGTTACATGAGTTTAAATTACTTAATATCTCCATGTTGCAGACACGGTGGCTCCTACTGCGCGTATGTTTTGACTTCAGCACCTTTCACTAATGCTTTAAATGTTAACGTGGATATCTCATTCAGTGAACCCTGTGCTGGATTTACATGCTCTTCGGCAAACTCCTGCAACGTATGTGTCCTAATGAATGTATCTTTCTTCACCATGCTGGTGGCCTTCGAATATTTAGCATACCTATAGGTTCTGCTTTGTTATTATCACACTGCAGAGAATTGTGGATTGAAATTGTGTTATACTTCAGCTCTTAGTGTACGGTACCGGCGAAGTCATGCCTCACACGCTCAACATAGTCCAGCTGAATTTGAGATACTCGCTGCTCGTAGCACTCTCCAACGCTGTCCAAGTTGGACCAGTTATATATTAGTGATGGATAAAAACTGCTGGAAATATTTTTAATCGATCAACAAGCTCAAGTTCCATTGTTCGCTTTAGTGAGTTGGTATATTTATTTTGACAGTATTTCAATTCAACGAAAATGATCGTTTACCGTTGATCATCCGCTCTATGTGTGTATATCATTTCTGAAAAGAGCTCTTGGGTTTAATATGCAGATAGGAAAAATGTTTTCGTCAACCTGTGGACTCACATTCCTGAACGACTTCTACAGCTCAACGATGCAACACCGACCGCGAATGGTGCTGCTCTAGCTCACAGTTTCACCTCGATACATGACATGTCCACTGCCTGGAATGACCTTTCTGTTGCAACCCGAAGATGCGTGGTATCTGACCGTAAAGGTTTTCCTAGGCTTTTCGACCCTTTACTCCATGAGCATAGTTGGGAAGACAACCAACGCATCACAAGATGACGGGATCCAAAATCCGGTCAGGAGAAGGCTATGGTTTTGTTTCTATGACGATTCCCAGATTTTGAGCTTATATTACCTTACTTTGTGTATCGCCTGTTCGGCGTTTTTAAGCAGGTGGTTGATAACACTTTGCTGGCGCTTGAGGGCCTCCGCTTTAGAGTTCAAATCTCACAAAACTGTATGAGCCGCGGTTAAGGCGTTTTTGAACCATACCTATCAATCAAAGCGCTGGCTCCGCCCAGCTTTAACTAAAAAAAAAAATGATGCAGCACGAACAGTGTTGGCAACTAATAACGCTACTGACCTGAATGTTTATTTATATTTCTCGGAGCCAGTTCTCAATTCGTCTGTTTGTTGGTGATTTTAGGGTTTATGGACCTTTCATCATGTTCCAACATGTTAAGGTAGAATATCCTAATGAAATGAGAGCTTTCTGGCAGCGAATTTCGGTATTTGGAACAGTGCGGATTGCGCCCATAGTAGACATTAAGTATGTGCGCGTCTAGTGAAGACATTATGTTAATGTCTTCGCTGGGCGCGGCATGCTAATGAGTGATGTCGGCGCGCGGCGGACATACTCAGACGCGATTCAGCTCAGGTCGCATCAATTCTTCGTCCCGCTTGATCTCCTATAAATTAGAGGTCATAGTAATTGGGAAAATCATTAGAAAAAGTGCTGATACACCCAGAGAATCATTCCTTGGATTCTAAACCTCTCTTTGTTTCTAATACCTCAAACCCGAGTTTTGATTTCCACGTCTTTAGTCGAGAGTAGAAATTGTCAATTTGATTATCCCCGTTTGGATTTCGTGCAACCCTCGACTAATCTATAGTGTCGAAATATCGAATTCGGACAGCGATTACGCGATCAAATATGATATCTAGACTTTCACTGATTCTTCATAGAATCACAACACAGAAGAAGAAGAAAAGAATAAGCCATTTATTCTCTGCCTAATTTCCCGCACTACTGTTTGGTGATTGAAGACTCTACTGCAATAGCCATTTGAAGACTACTCCCCAACAAACGAATTCGATATAATGTCAAAGAGAGTGAGTTAGCCTGGTGGTAGGCGCTCACCACCCGAAATCAAAGATTCCCGGGTTCGAGTCATGCCGTGGGCAATGTCCCCATTAATAAAAAAAAATATGTAAATCCTGATGCTGTTTTTGTAATTGGATTCTTATGGTAGTTGCTTGATTGGATGTTTTATCTATATAAACAGGTCAAAGAGATATGTTGTCTGTGCTTATGCTTTTTCTTATGCTCATAATTTTATGTCATGGTCATTACCTATAATGTGTACTTACAATAATTTCAATAAACTTCTATGAATCATGGCAATTCATTTTTGAGGGATGATGTAGCTCATAACTCATGGCCTGTTTAGCCCTCAGGATATACTGCAGGACTCTCCTATGCATAAGCAACTACTGAGTGGTGATAGCTTCCATTTTGTGGTGATAAAAAAATATGGGTAAGGGAGTAAAGAAAGAAAAGCAAGTGCGTCATCCTTTAATGGAACTCATTATAGTAGGACACGGTTTTTTTTCGATAGTGGGTTTACATCATTTATATATCAAACACTATACGAATATATCTTATACATATTACATATGGATTTTTATTGGGTACATGTGAATGTCTAGACCAATGAAATACGGATCACAAGTGACATTTTTTAAAAAAGTAATCTAAATACCTTTACCGTTACCGCGTCACAGCATTATTATGAAATAACTATGATCATGTACAAGTAGTCCGTGTTTTTTTAGTCTGATTCTAATTGGTACATCCTTCCAATCCAACATAATCATATCATTTAGAAAATTTTGCATCAGCAGCATCAAGATCTATGAAGTTTTTTTTTTGTTGATAAAGCTTATACGGAAGCTACAACAAAACAAGAGGACTTAAGCAGCTAGAACTCAAGAAAAGGAAGCCTTGGACACTTGTCTAGCTCGTTCCACCTCCAGCCACATCAAAGCGAATATTTAGCTAAACGATCAGCTAAGGAGTTTGCCTCTCGTCTAATGAGAAAGATTCTCCAATTATCATGTCGGTTCAAGAGGGCACAACTAGCCTTATACCACATAGAAAGTCGAACCTCTTCAACCGCCTTCACATTAAGACTGTGTACCACTTTGTAACAATCTGATTCAATAATGATTTTGTTTGCTTTGGGTTGCTCACCCATTCGGAGTGCCTCCAGCAAAGCAAGACCTTCACACTCCCAACTACTATGGCAGTGATACACAGACGAAGCTCGTATGCCCAGAATAAGGCCATCACTATCTCTAGCTATAATGCCGAAACCACCAGCTTTCGCCTCCTCATCCCAAGCTACGTCACAGTTAAGCTTGATGAAACCAATAGGTGGTTTATTCCACTCAAACTCTGAGCATCACAAATTATTAATATCAGCAGTAGGGGAACTGTTATAAAAGTAATATCATTTGCCAATAGTGTAATCCTGTTAGCCGCCTCGGTCGCCCAAATAAGTCTAGCCCCATGCTTTACTGAATTCCTCGAGAACCAAATATACTAAAATCCTTCACAGTGAACTCCTTCCAACAATAAAAGAGAATGTCAGCAAAATTATTGAACTGAAGGAAGACCTGCCACCCTTGAATATTTAAGTTCTCCCAAACAGCAATAGCCCACCAGCAAGAGACAAAGATATGAGCATTGGACTCGACACTGAGACCACAAATGCAACAGCTCACGAACTCTGACAGACCCCTTTTAAAAAAAAATTGACCAGTAGGAAGACCCTGCTGATAACCACGCCATCCAAACACCTTAATCTTTCGAGGCACTGGTAACTTCCAAAAAGTTCTCCAAAAAGATTGCACAAAAACTTGTCGGAAGACTCGGCTTCCTCACCGACCAGGTTGTTCTTTAGATGCAAAGCAAGCTGGTACGCACTACTGACTTCAAAATTCCCAGATTTGGATGGCTGCCACAAGACAACTCCATTGCTGTCAGCGAGTAATCCAACTTTGGCAACCTCCATAGCTTTACACAAACTTCTCCAACAAGCTGATGGCTTGTAATGAAGGCCTGCAGTGGTAATGTCAGTATTATGAAAATATCGAGCCTGATAGATTTTACTGACAAAAAGATCTGGACAGGTGATAAATCTCCAAATCTGCTTGCATAACATTGCTATGTTCATACATCTTAAATCTCTGAAGCCCAATCCTCCATCAGCTTTATCCTTTAGGAGCACTTTGTTCTTAAGCCAATAAACAGGACGGCTACAATTAGATCCGCCCCACCAAAACTTGTTTATTTGACTTTGAGCCTTATTTAGCACAGAATCTGGCAGCATATAGCAGCTCATAGCGTAAAGAGGTAGAGCTTGAAGAACAGATTTTATTAATACCTCTCTCCCGCCTATAGATAAGTTTAGGCTATGAGTTTTGTTCCAGAGTCTGTCCGTAATACCTGAGAAGTTTAGGCTTAATTTCCTTTTGAGCATTTTTTGAAGTTGAAATGTCCCTCTATCTAACATATACTAACTCTAACAATTAACATCCTATCAAAAAAATAAAAATAAAAATAAGATATCAACTTTATTTTCATCCAATCCTCCATCCATTTTTAGGTTTAATTCTATTAATATGAATTCACTTAATTGAAATATTAAAATTTGAACATTATTTAAACATGAATTGAACAAATAATTTAATTTAATTACTTAATTTGCGAATCTACTTTTTATAAAAATATAAAACCAATAAGACTTTATGAGATGCCAAAAATCCAGATTCAACCAAATAGATCTTTAATGTAATGAATGCGGTTCAAGTACAAACCACATTGATAAATGAAAACTAAAAACTGCATTTGCAGCTGACACGTGTCCCATTTATTCGAAATCTCGGATAAATCACGGAGGGGTATTATAGTCATTATACATAATCCTTTTATTATTGTATTTAGTTTTATTTTCAATTTAGTCCCTGATTTGAAAACTCCGTTAAGTATTATTCCATTCAATCTGATTTTAGAATCAGACTTAAAGAAATAATGCTCAGAATTAAATAGATAATGATCAGACTTAAAGAGACAATGATCAGACTTAAAGAAATAATGCTCAGACTTAAAATAGATAATGATTAGACTTAAAGAAACAATGATGAGACTTAAACTTCAATTGATAATGGTCAGACTTAAAAAGACAATGATCAGACTTAAAAAAAATAATGCTCAGACTTAAAATAGATAATGATCAGACTTAAAGAGACAATGATATGACTTAAACTTCAATTGAAATGATCAGACTTAAAAGACAATGATCAGACTTAAAAAAATAATGCTCAGACTTAAAAATTGATAATGATCATACTTAAAGAGACAATGATCAGACTTGAAGAAATAATGCTCAGACTTAAAATAGATAATGATCAGACTTAAAAAGACAATGATCAGACTTAAACTTCAATTGATAATGATCAGACTTAAAAGACAATGATCAGACTTAAAGAAATAATGCTCAGACTTAAAAAAGATAATGATCAGACTTAAGAGACAATGATCAGACTTAAAGAAATAATGCTCAGACTTAAAATATATAATGACCAGACTTAAAGAGACAATGATGAGACTTAAAGAAAAAATGCTCAGACTTAAAAATAGATAATGATAACACTTAAAGAGACAATGATCAGACTTAAAGAAATAATGCTCAGACTTAAAATAGATAATGATCAGACTTAAAGAGACAATGATCAGACTTAAAGAAATAATGCTCAGACTTAAAATAGATAATGATCATACTTAAAGAGACAATGCTCCGACTTAAACTTCAATTGATAATGATCAGACTTAAAAGACAATGATCATACTTAAAGAAATAATGCTCAGACATAAAAATAGATAATGTTCATACTTAAAGAGACAATGATCAGACTTAAAGAAATAATGCTCAGACTTAAAATATATAATGATCAGACTTAAAGAGACAATGATCAGACTTAAAAAGACAATGATCAGACTTAAACTACAATTGATAATGTTCAGACTTAAAAGACAATGATCAGACTTAAAGAAATAATGCTCAGACTTAAAATAGATAATGATTAGACTTAAAGAGACAATGAACAGACTTAAACTTCAATTGAAATGATCAGACTTAAAAGACAATGATCAGACTTAAAAAAATAATGCTCAGACTTAAAAATTGATAATGATCATACTTAAAGAGACAATGATCAGACTTGAAGAAATAATGCTCAGACTTAAAATAGATAATGATCAGACTTAAAAAGACAATGATCAGACTTAAACTTCAATTGATAATGATCAGACTTAAAAGACAATGATCAGACTTAAAGAAATAATGCTCAGACTTAAAAAAAATAATGATCAGACTTAAGAGACAATGATCAGACTTAAAGAAATAATGCTCAGACTTAAAATATATAATGACCAGACTTAAAGAGACAATGATGAGACTTAAAGAAATAATGCTCAGACTTAAAAATAGATAATGATAACACTTAAAGAGACAATGATCAGACTTAAAGAAATAATGCTCAGACTTAAAATAGATAATGATCAGACTTAAAGAGACAATGATCAGACTTAAAGAAATAATGCTCAGACTTAAAATAGATAATGATCATACTTAAAGAGACAATGCTCCGACTTAAACTTCAATTGATAATGATCAGACTTAAAAGACAATGATCATACTTAAAGAAATAATGCTCAGACATAAAAATAGATAATGATCATACTTAAAGAGACAATGATCAGACTTAAAGAAATAATGCTCAGACTTAAAATATATAATGATCAGACTTAAAGAGACAATGATCAGACTTAAAAAGACAATGATCAGACTTAAACTACAATTGATAATGTTCAGACTTAAAAGACAATGATCAGACTTAAAGAAATAATGCTCAGACTTAAAATAGATAATGATCAGACTTAAAGAGACCATGATCAGACTTAAACTTCAATTGATAATGATCAGACTTAAAAGACAATGATCAGACTTAAAAAATAATGCTCAGACTTAAAAATAGATAATGATCAGACTTAAAGAGACAATGATCAAACTTAAAGAAATAATGCTCAGACTTAAACTAGATAATGATCAGACTTAGGGCCTGTCCGATTGAGCTGAAATTTGTATTAGCTTAATTTAATTTATGTTATGTTAGCTGAATTTATGTTAATTTAATTTAATTTATGTTATGTTAGCTGAATTTAATTTATGTTAATTTAATTTAATTTATGTTAGCTTAGCTGAATTTAATTTATTTTAATTTATTTTGGTTTAACTTATAGTTTATACCAAAATAACATTACTTAACAATCATCATCATGCATCATCATCATTCATCATCATCATGCAACATGCATCATCATCGTCATCATGCATCATCATGATCATCCATCATGATCATCATGCATAATCATCATCATTAATCACCATCATCATCATCATCTTTCATCATCATCGTCATCATGCATAATCATCATCATGAATCACCATCATCATCATGCATCATCAGCAGCATCATCATCCACCATCATTAGCATCATCATCATCATGCATCATCATCATCATCATGCATGGCGTTGCAATATTATGCACTTCAAATCTATGTGATTCGAAAGTGTAAATACTAGTGATGATGCGATGATGCAAATGATGATGCGATGATGCAAATGATGATGATGATGAAACAACGATTATGATGATGATGATGGTGGTGATGGTGATGATGATGCATGATGATGATGATGGACGGTGATGATGCATGATGATGGTGATGATGATGGTGACATGATGATGTTGATGATGATTATGATGATGACATGATGATGATGATGTTGACATGATGATGATGATGATGGTGACATAATGATGATGTTGACATGATGATGATGATGGTGGCATGATGCTGATGATGGTTACATGATGATGATGATGATGATGACATGATGCTGATGATGGTGACAACATGTTGATGATGGCATATGATGATGTGGACATGATGATGATGGTGGTGATGATGATGACATGATGATGATGATGGTAGTAATATGATGATGATGATATGATGATGGTGGTAATATGATGGTGATGGTATGATGATGGTGGTAATATGATGATGATGGTGATGGTGATGATGATGATCATCGTCATATGATGATGATACTGATGATGATGATAATGATGATGATGATACGATGACGATGGTGGTGGTGGTGGTGAACTTAAAAATAAAATACAATTAATTTAGTTTAATTTAATTTATGTTATGTTAGCTGAATTTAATTTAATTTATGTTAATTTAATTTAATTTAATTTATGTTATGTTAGCTGAATTTATGTTAATTTAATTTAATTTAATTTATGTTAATTTATGTTATGTTAGCTGAATTTAATTTATATAATACAAATTTAAAATCAATCGGACATGGCCTTAAAGAAACAATGATTAGACTTAAACTTCAATTGATAATGATCAGACTTAAAAAGACAATGACCAAACTTAAAGAAATAATGCTCAGACTTAAAATAGATAATGATCAGACTTAAAGAGACAATGATCAGACTTAAAGAGACAATGATCAGACTTAAACTTCAATTGATAATGATCAGACTTAAAAGATAATGATCAGACTTAAAAGATAATGATCAGACTTAAAGAAATAATGCTCAGACTTAAAAATAGATAATGATCAGACTTAAAGAGACAATGATCAGACTTAAAGAAATAATGCTCAGACTTAAAGAAAATGATCATACTTAAAATTGATAATGATAAGACTTAAAGAGACAATGATCAGACTTAAAAAGACAATGATCAGACTTAAAAAGAAATGATCAGACTTAAAATTGTTATTGATCAGACTTAAATTGGTAATGATCTGACTTAAAAAGAAAATGATCAGGCTTAAAATTGTTATTGATCAGACTTAAATTGGTAATGATCAGATTTAAAATTGGTGATGATCATACTTAAAGAGACAATGATCAGACTTAAAATTGATAATGATCTGACTTAAAGAGACAATTATAAAACTTAAAATTGATAACGATAAGACTTAAAATGACAATGATCAGACTTAAAAAGAAAATGATCAGACTTAAAATTGTTATTGATCAGACTTAAATTGTTAATGATCAGACTTAAAATTGATCAGACTTAAAGAGACATTGATCAGACTTAAAATTGACCAGACTTAAAGAGATAATGATCAGACTTAAAATGGTTGGTTCTTCGTTTTTTTTCTTTTTCGTTTTCCGCTGTACGTGTACTGTTTAACACCGTTATAACAGAACGACATTTTTACCCATCGTTTATGTTTTGTAATCACAAACAAGTCCAATTTAATTTTCCATATTTAATAAAAGACCCCGAATTTCGATTGGTCGAAATATATACGTGGCAATATTTGATTGGATTTTTAGTTTTTATTTATAAATGTGGTTTGTATTTGATCGGAATCCTAATGTAAGTATGTGGACATAAGTGAACAAAACATATACTATTATGTGGACCTCAATATACTATTTAATATTCTTTTCAGTGAACTTTTTATTATCTTATAAAAATCATTATTTAGTTTTTTTGATACATAAAATCATTATTTAGTTAAACACCACATCTGATGAAAATAATAATCTTTTTTAAATACATATTTAAACATCATTTGATTTAAATCTATTTTCAGTTGTAAGAACACCATTTTTCTATAAACATAATTTTTTTTCTTTTGATAAATCTATAAACATAATTTGAATAGAGTTTTTTCTTAGTTTTTAAATATATATTTGCAGTCTCAAAATCAAATTAACTCGATTAAAATATCTCCTTTGGCCAATGACAGAGCCTTGTCGTGAGGCAATGTGCAAAATAAATTTATAAGTCCGCTACTCGTGACTTCACTATTGGGTAGTAAAGCGGTAAGTAGGGGTCGAACCCAAGGGAATTAGTGGATAGTTGTTCTTTCGAGAATGGAAAATTAAATAAGACAGTTGGGGGTTGGTTGTGATTTTAGTACTGAAAAGTAAATGACTGAAAGTAAAGAAAGTAAATACAGGACTGAAAGTAAATACTGAAAAGTAAAGTGCTGGAACAGTCAAGTTCAATATCGACTAATCAACATACTTTTGGTATGGACTGATATTGAAAGGGTCTGTAATAAGCGACAGAAAGTAAATTACTGAAAGTAAATGTGCGGAAATTAAAGTACTGAAAGTAAATGACTGAAAATAAGCAGTTGATAGTGAGACTGAAAGTAAAGTGACAGGTGATGTTTTAATTAAAGGAAAGATTCGATTTTAGGGGCCTTGTATCATAAATCTGTTTATCATCGACCTCTAATGATCATACTACGTGTTTAAAATGTATCAAGGCTATTTCTAGCACTCGACTTGCCACACCGTCTAGTCCTTTTCAAGACATAGAACACTTGTTTTATTTAGGCTAATTCCTCCTTTCGAAGTATCTTAGCCTTATGTGCATCCACCTGATCAATCATTTCCGATCAACCAAGTGGTGTTTTAAAGCGGTTGAACTCTACAGAAAAGCTTTGCTCTTTCGAGCCTCCACTTAACCACGTATGTTCACGAACCCCATGGAAGAGCTTTGCTCTTTCGAGCCTCCACTCAACCAATAGTGTTCTAACCTAATATATGGCACATAGAACAAGTTAAACACAATAGAGGCACTAAGAGAAGGGTCTAAAACATGTTTTGATACAAGCACACCCCTTCAACCGAATGAAGGGTTTAGCTACGATTATCCATGGAAGAGGACATCATAGCTAAGTGCTTGAAAAGTAAAGGTTTTCGAAAGACAAAAAGTAAAGTTTTTGAAAGTAAAAGACAAGGAAAAGCTTGAGAACTTCAAGAACCAACAAGAGTACTCAAGAACAAACTTGGAGCTTTCAATATCAAAGTAAAGTGTTTACAAGGATTGTGCCCAAAATCTAGAGAGATTGGAACATGGAACTCAAACTAGGACTATGGGACTTGAGACTACAATTTTGGACATTGAACAAAGGAGAGGGAATGTGGTATTTATAGGCAAGGGGAGAGGAGGAGAGGAGGAGCCAAAAGCCGCCGGCCATAGGTGGCTTTCCAAAAGCCGCCGCCCATGTGTCACTGACGGAGCACACTGCACTGTCGTTAAGGTGCGATGTTCTCTGTGCAAAATAAATTTATATCTCCGCTACTCGTACTCTACTAGTGGGTAGTAAAGGGTAAGTAGGGGTCGAACCCAAGGGAGTCAGGTGAATAGTTATTCTTTAAGTAGGACAGTTGGGGGTTGGTTGTGATTTTAGTACTGAGAGTAGCGTGGGTTGGTTGTGATTTTAGTACTGAAAGTAAATAACTGAAAAATAAAGTGCTTGAAGGACAAGACTTGCGGAAATTAAAGTGCTTGAAGAACAAGACTTGTAGAAATTAAAGTGCTTGAAGGACAAGTCTTGCAGAAATTAAAGTGCTGAAAGTAAGCAGTTGATATGGTACTGAAAGTAAAGTAACAGGTGAAATTGCAATTAAAGGAAAGATTCGGTATCAGGGGCCTTGTATCATAGTCCGTTTATCATTGACCTCTAATGATCATACTAAGTGTTCAAAAGTGTATCAAGGCCATTTCAAGCACTTGACTTGCCACACTGTCTAGCCCATTTCAAGGCATAGAGCACTTGTTCTATTTAGACTAATACCCCATTTCAAGGTATATTAGCCTATGTGCATCCATTTGATCAATCATTTCCGATCAACCAAATGGTGTTTTAAAGAAGTCGAACTCCTCAGATAAGCTTTGCCATTTCAAGCATCCACTTACCCGAGTATGTTCACGAACCCCACAGAAGAGTTTTGCCATTTCAAGCATCCACTCAACCTTGGAAGTTCTGACCTCATATGTGGAACATAGAACAAGTTTTGAACACAAAGAGGCATTTAAGAGAAGGGTCTAAAACATTGTATGATACTAGTACACCCCTTCAACCGAATGAAGGGTTTAGCTACGAATATCCATGGAACAGGACATCATAGCTAAGTACTTGAAAAGTAAAGGTTTTTGAAAGACAGTAAAGTAAAGTTTTCGAAAGTAAAGACAGGAAAGTAAAAGGAGAGTACTTCAAGAACCGACAAGAGTACTCAAGAACAACTGTAAAGCTTTTGATATCAAAGAGAAGTGTTTACATGGATGGTGCCCAAACTCTAGAGAGATAAGTGAATTGTGTTTTTGATTTTGGAATGAATTACAAAGGGAAGGAGGAGCTCTATTTATAGGCATGAAGGAGCCATGAGATCACAACACTTGTCATGAAATGGGAGGAGAAGCAAAAGCCATCGGAGCAAGGTGGCACTTCCCTTAGCCGCCGGCCACATGGCAATGGAGGAGAGGCTTGTGGCTTTAGCCGCCGGCCATGAGGTGGAGGGAGTGGTTGAGTGTGTGTTTTTGTGATTTTTTACAAAAGCCATCGGTCCTTTCATCTCCGGTCTGACTCTGGTTGCTCTTCGGTTGGACTTGTTTTGAGTGATTCCATGTCAGGTTCATAAAAATTGTACAGTCGGAATCTGGTCGTGTCCTGGAGTGACTTGTAATTCATTTTCAGCTTTAAAACTCCTCCTTAGCTTGTATTCTCTCTGGACTTCAAAATACCCTGTAGATGAATATCGGAACTAACAAGCAAAAGTTAAATAGACAAAGAGTCTAATTTGGTGGGTTTAACTGATTTAATGAATCATATAAATATGGTCCATCAGTCACTCCCCAAGCAAAGCCGCCGGCCATGAGGTGGAGGAAGTGAGTGTGAGTGGGTTGTGATATTTTCCTTCAAAAGCCATCGGTTCCCTCACAACTCCAGTTAGAGCTTGGTTGCTTCTTGGTTGCTATCAAAAGACAAGGCACAAGCCTTGCACATGGGTGGCAAGACTTGGCATTCACTTGAGTTCTTGATCTTTGTTGAGGTTTGGAACAAGTCATTGGGACATGTTTGAGTGATTCCACGTTGGGTTCATGAAGGTTGTAAAGCCGGAATCTGGTCGTGGCCTGGAATGACTTGTAATCCATTTTTAGCTTTAAGAACTCCTTTTTAGCTCGTTTCATCTCTAATCCTCGAAATAGCCTGTAGAACAAAAGTGAAACTAACAAGTAAAAGTTGTTAAGACAAAGCGTCTAATTTGGTGGGTTTAACTGTCTTAATGAATCATATAAATATGGTCCATCAGCCAACATGGCGGTGGTCTGTTGGTTAAGGAGTCTCTCATGGATCCTTACACAATATCGAAGAATGTACCGATGGGGTGGATGTATAGATCCATGATAAATGTGTCGAACATGACCGGCGCTTTAGAAGTAGAGAAATGTACCAGTTGATTTCGGATCCGGTCAAAATACGTTGCTAGAGCTTTAAAAAAGATCAATATATATGTGTATTAGATGATGAAGCTTTAGTAATATACATTGTAATGTTCTAAATTATTATATCCCATTATAAAAAATATAAAAAAATCTTCTTTCTGCTTCAATTCATCTAGGGGTCGGCAATGGGCAGGGTAAGAGTAACATTTATGATTTACCCTAATGGGCAGGGTAAAGGCAAGGTATGACCGTTTTTTCGTGACCCAGTGAACAGTACATGGCAGGATAAGGGCAGGGTAGAGTAGTTTTTCTATGCGCGCAGGGTACTTATGGACATGGTAAAATTTGGGTAGGGTAAGGTCGGGCAGGGTATGGTCTGATAGGATAAATTTAAGCATAATTTGAGATATGAATGAAAATAGTAGAATAAGACAGGGTATATGATAGTGTAGGAGGGCATGGTATGAAGTTAGGGTAGTTGGGCAGGGTATGGTCTATTTTTTCATGACCCTTACCATGCCTTAGGCTTTGTGGGCAGAATACCTTAGGACACGAGGATATGGCAGGACATGGTACATATCGGGCAAGGTAAGAGTAACCCTATGGGCATTTTGATCTTAGGGTGAAATGCCGACCCCTAAATTCATCAATACCAACTTTAACTGTACAAAAACTATACGCCACATCAGAATGTCACCACGTGTCATGGTCGGCCGAATAAAACAATTAACATTATCCTTCAACTCAAGTTACCAAAATCAGAATTTCTAACCAATTTGCCCCATTTCATACTCAAATTGCCCAACTGCACCAGTTGAAACTCAAATAACTAGATTATCCCTTTTTTGTTAATGCCAGTATCCCAGGAACCGGTACTCTTTTTTTTATAATACCGACTTCTGGGAAACCGAGATTCTAAAAAATACATACATGGCTCGATTTGGCACCTACATGGATCAGTGTCGTACATGTAGGATACCGGTTCTCCGGTAGCCAGTATCATTATAATACCGGTATCAGTTCAGTTCATGCGTATCCCTCAGTTCGTATCTCATATGAGAGTGTCCATGCAAAACTTGTTGGGCTGATTTCCATCATTCAGCCTATATTCGCGAAGCCCATGTTGCTGGTTGGAAACGCAGCTTATGACAAACAATTAACAGACAACTTTTAGGGTTTCATCTCAGGCGACTCATTTTTGAAAACACAGAGAGAGAAAGCGGCGATTGAGAACATACAGCTTCACTCAATTCGTTTTGGAGTTGATCTGAAGGTTTTTTCTTCTTCGACGAGGACGATCTAGTCCATTGCTGTTTGCATCGTCGAGTTGCGATCAACGTGAAAGCTTCTCAAACTCGTTGTATATGGGCTTTGAGGGAGGCTTAAATCCCTCATTCTTCTACTGACGCGGCTGTTTGTGTTTTAGCCTTCATTTTAGTCGTCTCGTGTTAGGTCGTTCGAGTCCTGCTTGCTGTGTGATTGTTTGAGTCCAGTTGTAACACACTCCCTCACATTTTAGTTCATTGATATCTCTAGGCGACCTGCCTAGGGCAAGGAGTAGGAGGTTCTCCCCGAACCTTGTAAATCTGTGTCTCATTTACATTTCCGCACTCACTATTTAGTTCTTGAATTGAACTGATTTGAATCTTGAAACAATTGGAGTTCAATATTTAGGTTCTAATTGAATCCAGTTGAATTCAGATTTACAAAGTGGTATCAGTAGCTTTGGTTGATTATTCCGCTGTATTGGCATTTTGAATCGTTTAAATTGGTGTTTCAGTCTGCTTAATGTTTACTTTCTCTTTGCAGGTTGCTTTGATATTTTTAATCTCAAGAGATGTCCGATTCAACGAGCTTGAAGCCCTTCGATGGGACAACAGATTTTTCAATCTGGAAGTCAAGATGAGGGCTCTTCTGACCAAACAGAAGTGTCTAATGACAGTCACTGAAGAGTGACCAGTGATTGATCTTCTGGTGATGGGGCAGGCTGCCCAGTCGGCATCACAAAAGGCTTGAAGGTTGAGTGAGCTGAGAACAGGATATCTTGAGTTGGGGCATTTTTAATATATCTGAGCAATCTTGTAGCAGCCCTCAAGTGTTCTTCAGTAGGACTCTGCATGTATTGACTCAGAATATGAATTGGGTATGCCAAATTAGGCCTTGTAATTTTCATATATATAAGCTTGCCAACCAGTTTCTGTAAGGGAGAGGATCAGCCAACAATGGTTCTGTTGATAAGCTGAGTTTACGCTTGGAGTTCATTGGAGTCTTTGCAGGTTTACACTGCAATAAGTTGTTCTCTTCAAAAAGCTCCAAGGCATACTTCCTTTGATTCAAGAAAATACCATCACCAGACCTGGCTACTTCTAAGCCTAGAAAATACTTCTGCAAGCCCAAATCCTTGATCCTGAACTTATCATGAATGTATTGCTTGACTTCTCCAATGAAAGATGATGATGTACATGTGATGATAACATCATCTACATAGACCAACAAGATCAGAAATTCACCATCCCTCTTCATGGTAAATAGAGAGTAATCATTGAGACTCCTTTGAAAACCAAAATCAGTGATGGCTTCACTAAACTTTGCAAACCATTGCCTAGAAGCTTGCTTTAAACCATATAGACTTTTAACAAGCTTGCAAACCAGACTAGCTGCTTTTTCTTTCTTGTAAATCCCAATAGGTAATTTAATATAGACTTCCTCATCAAAGGAGCCATGAAGGAAAGCATTGCCTACATCCAACTGGAAGATAGGCCAATGCCTAGCTGCAGCCATAGCAATCATGCATCTGACAGTAGTCATCTTAGCTACAGGAGCAAAAGTGTCATGATAATCAAGACCTTCAACCTGAGTAAATCCCCTTGCCACAAGTCTGGCCTTGTGTCTCTCAAGGGTACCATCTGACTTGAACTTTAGCTTATACACCCATTTACAATCAACTAGTGTCTTTCCTGCTGGCAAATCAATAAGAATCCAAGTGTTGTTGGCCTCCAAAGCTTTGATCTCTTTGTGCATGGCCTCCATCCACTTAGGATCTTTGTGAGCTTGACTGAATAAAGTTGGTTCTTGAATAGCATAAATTTGCAAATCAAACTGGTGGTGTTGTTTTGAGTATTTTGAGTAATTCACAAACTGTTCCACAGGATGAGGAGAGGTCAGCTTGACTAATGTATTACAAACATAGTCCTTCTTCCACACTGGTGGTTTTTGAGGCCTTGAAGGTTTTCTCAAATTGTCTGAGGCATCAGATGAATGATCATGGACAGGATCAGACTGAGAAGGAACATCAAGAGGAACCTGAGAAGGTAAAGCTACAAGATCTGTATCAGAAAGTACTGAACTATTAGACTCAATATTTTAGCTGGAGGGGTGATCTGCAACCTGAAAGAGGGACCTGTCATCACCATCAAACAACAAGTCAGCATGAATAGGAACTAAATGATTAGGGGGTCTGAAGCCATCAGAATTGGATTGTGTAAGGACAGCTCTTTTGAAAGGGAAAACACCTTCCCTAAAGATGACATGTCTGCTGATCACCACTTTCTCTGTAGATAAGCAATAGACTTTATATCCCTTCTGCCCAATTGGATACCCAAAAAATATACACTCCAAGGCTCTAGGATCAAATTTGTCTCTCAAATGAGTATAAGTACTCACATAGCATGAACTGCCAAAAACTCTCTCAAATGATCAATGTGAGGTTGCTCATTAAACATCTTTTCCCAAGGGCTCTTACCTTGAATAACTGCTGAAGGTAGTCTGTTAATAATGTGAGCAGCAGTAAGGACACTATCTCCCCAAAATTTTCTAGGCAACCCAGACTCAAACATTAGTGCCCTGGCCATTTCCAACAAATGCCTATGTTTCCTCTCAACTATCCCATTTTGTTGAGGAGTATAAGGACAACTTCTTTGGTGAATGCTCCCTTTACTCTGCAAGAACTTTGCTAGTTTGTCATTGTAAAACTCTCCCCCATTATCTGACCTGATAATCTTAATCACCTTCCCAAACTGAGTATGAACCATGGCATAGAAATCAATGAGCATACTAGTAGTCTTTGATTTTTGTTGCATCAAAAAGGTCCAGATTGCTATAGAATAATCATCAACTATAGCAAAAAAAATACTTGGCACCTGTGATGGTAGATTCATTGAAAGGGCCCTAAACATCACAATGTATGAGATCAAATGATGCAACTATCTTGTGATTACTCAAAGGAAAGGATAGTTTGGTTTGTTTTGCCAAGGGACAAACTGTACAATTATACTTGGACATTCTACAATGCACTCTTAGTGACTTATTTTTCACCAAAATGTCTAAAACATCAAATGGAGCATGGCCAAGTATATTGTGCCATAATTCAACTTCACTTTGCATACTTCTGGCTTCCAAGCTACAAGCCTTAACCTCCTTTGCACCAAATCTTGTAGTGTTCAACTGATAAATACCTTCCACAGGCTCACCGATCTCTAGGATTGTCTTGAAGAGATGGTCCTGTACCAGGAACTGAGACTGAGTGAATGTCACCTTACAGTTAAGAGTAGCCACTAACTTGCTTACAGAAATCAAACTGACTGTGAGTTCAGGCACCAACAAAATATCATTCAACAAAACATTTGGCCTCAACCAACACTTTCCCTTGTGCTTAATGATGATTTGTTACCCATTTGGTAAAGTCACCCTACATTTCTCTTTGATTTCATGTATATCATGTAACAAATCACCATTGAAAGTGAATGACTAGTGGCTCCATGACAGGCGTCGTCGGTACCTGCAAATTTGTATTTATAATTCCTTACTCTTGGCTATGGGTTAGTACATCGGCAAGCAAGGGTCGAACCCTAGGGAGCTAGATGGTTACTTGTTATTCTGTAAAAAGGAAACAATTGGGGTGTGAGCAATTTAAGCAACAGGGCCAAAATGGGAAACAAACGAGAGTTACTAATCAGAGAGGAATATTCGGTCTAGGGTTTCTAATTGTGACTTCGTTTATCATCGATTTCTAAGTATCTAATCCTACGTTCTTAAGTGTGGTTACTCCGGGTCAGGTTATAACCTAAGGTAGGACCGTTTCAAGTCACTACGCCACAATCTACTCCGTTTCAGGTTATAGAATTCTAGTTCTAGCAAACCTAATACTCCGGGTCAGGTTATATTAGGTTTAGTGCGGCTACTTATTCTAATGGATCAGTATCAAATAAGTAGTAAATATAGGGTATGGATTACTTGGTTAAGCTTTACCGTTTCGGGTCTCCACTTAACCTTGCAATTCAGACGAGATTAATGTGCACAAGAACTAGTAGAACACAAGGACTAGTATTAAGCATGGAATCTCAAAACATTCGTCACAATAATTAAACCCTAAACCGAATAGGTGGTTTAGCTACTCATATCCATGGAATAACAACACAATAATAAAAGGGAAGTGATTCTTCTCTATTGCTGAGACGAGGAGGGAAAACCGGCCGGAATGATTGAAGAGCGCCGATGGATGATGGATGGATCTGATTCTCGAATTTGGGATGATGGGATACTTTGAAAGTTTGAGGAGAGGCTATATTTATAAAGTAGAATGAGGCTTCGAAGTTTCCAAATTGAGGCTGGCCCATAAACGGTTTTAGGAAACATGTCCTAAAACCGACTTTACTTGATCTTCAAGTTAACTTCTTGTGCAAGTCTTCCAGCGTCTTTTAGGGCCTTCCAGGACATTCTAGGAACTTCATAGAAGCCTCTAAACCGCCTCACTCGAGCCCACTGATTTGGCCCAGCGCGCGGGGCCTTCAACGTCGTTTTGCTCATCTCGGCCAATCCCGCTCGTGCGTTTTGCTTGGCTAGTGATATCGTCCGAGTCATTTAGCATTTCGATCACTTTGGTCGAGCCAGATCTTCAAGATTCATTCGTCTGGTCGAGCAACTTGGATTCAGTGCTGGTCTGCTCGACAGGGCCTTCGGGCGCGGCCTGGAACTCTGCTCGGCTGCTCCTGGACCATTCCATCCGTGCGTTCTCCTTGGTTTGGTGACATTGTCGGACTTGTTTTCCATTTTGAGCAACTTGGTCGAGTCAGATTTGTCATCGGAGTCCGTCTGGTTGAGCAACTTGGACTCAGTGCCTATCGGCGCGCCCGGGGCCTTACTGGGGCCGAGAATCTCCCGCCAACCGGTCGGGTGGATTTGGTGCCGCTTTCCCACCCGGTCGGGTGAACCTCCAATGTGCTATTTTTGGCATGAAATGTCGTCTTTTAAGCGCGTTTCCTCCTAGAGCTTCCGAAGCACCTGAAATGCAAAACAACACTAAAAAGTAACTGTTTGCATGATAAAGTGTCGGAATTGGTGGGATTTGATGACTCGATGAGTTGTATAAATACGGTTCATCAAACCACCCCACACTTAAACTTGTTCGTCCCGAACAAGAACTAAGGTCATAAGAGGAAAACATATGCAACATCACAAACTTCGGCATCCTTGATATTGCTACATGAATATGTGTTGCTAGTCTAGACTTCGCCTTTCTATGCATATCTCAATCATTACTATAAGTATTGTGCTCAAACATGGAAGTAATTGATACGTGTTACCTTTGAGCCGAGATGAAAACCAATTCGGATGAATGGGAGATAGTCCTTATTAGACCCATGATCTACACTCGCGGTTCCGGGTTCTCACTATATGGTTACACTTCATTGCTTTTTCTTGCACGTGATTTGTTCGAGCTTCAAGGTGTTGAGTTCTTTTGCTTGGACAGCTTTTGTAGTGAGTTGTCTTTTGATGGATCAGTGGTGTACTTCACTTTGTTGAGTGTAAAACTTCACAAATAACTGGTTTTCTTTTCTTTTGCTACTGATTGTGACTGCTTGTCCGTGACTCTGCTCTTTTGATGGAGGTCCAATCATCGCCCGCAAGCATATGGAAATACCTCCCTGCTCTCACTCATCCTCGTCCTTTTGTCGGGAGTCAAGCCGAGGGTCGCTCGTCTGTTTTCCCGGCTACTTGGACTAGAGATTGGACGGTGTGTTATTTTCCCGTCCCGCCTAACCGCATAAGCACCGCAGTGGCGGAGCAGACTCTAAACCATGCTGCCTCGAAGTGCTAGCCTTCACGAAATCCATATAACCATATAGCTCGAATCCGGTCCCTTGAATGCTTTGTCAAGTCTCTCTAGGACGTTTCTATCAATTCCACATCCCTGTTTATCTCAACTCAAAAGCACGCAATAGGTTAAGTTCACATGTATTCGCACAACTAAAAGTTCACGAGAAAAATGCATCTAATCAGCTCATCTATTTCGCATCATCAAGATTCAATACCGCAAGTCTAGGAAAATAGAGAGAAATCTGTACAAAAATTTTAAATTTTAAGGGAAACGTGCTGACTCTATGCAGGTGCAAGAAAATAAACGTGCTGACATGACATACTGACTCTCCCACCCCACACTTTTGAACTGACGTGTCCTCACGGCACACATAAGTTCAAGACACACGCAAGCAAACAAATAATAGGGAAAATAAGAGAGAGTTAAGAGTGAACAGGCACTTCCCTCGTGCGGTTACGAAGTTGGCTCGCCCTTCCAAAGTTATTTGACATTTTAAACACTTCTGTCGAGCCAGAATTTCCAGATAATGAAATTCGGTCGAGGAATCTGGCAGTGTGCCCATTCTGTGCGCACAGGGCCCCTATCGGTTGGGCGGCCTCCGGACAACTTCGCCAGAACGCTATGGGATTCTCACATGTCTCGATAAATTGGCCATTCTAAGACTAATGGCCGAGTCAGAATCTCAAGTTGGGCAAGTTTGGTCAAGGATTCCTCCAATGCTCCGATTCTGCGAACACATGGCTCGCAACTGGGTGGGCCATTCTCCTCTGAGTCCAAGGAGAGCACCATTGCGCCTGCCTTCTTTTAATAGAGACTTGTATTGCAACGTGAGGTGGTCACAAAATGAAAGGATTATGTCGAAGAAATTAAGACAAGTAAAGAATTCCCAGGAGATTGGTGGAGTCACAAACGGTCTCACTTAAGAACCAATCTCCTTAGACTCGTAAGTCTTGGTGACAGAATCTTCAAAGCTTATTTTTCTTGACACAATGTATTCAAAGTGCGAAACTACCCCTGATGGATATCAGTCTTACGCAAAGAAGGATAACGGGTTGGTCTCCACCCTTCGCGCACAAGGCTCGCTCGGTCGGGACCTCTCGACGACTCCGCACTGAGGTGCATGTTTCCTTAAAAAAGAGCATCTCTTTCCCGAATACAATGTGACAAATAAGACTCAAGACTCAAATAAACTGAAAAACGAAAAGAAATGCCGGGTTGCCTCCCTGCGAGCGCCTTTGTTTTACGTCGTTGGCTCGACGATACCTCTTTAGGGTTCACAAGTTAGGATCCCATGGACGTGCGAGGTCAAATTTTGCCTCAGCTATTCCTTCAACCTGCCCAAAATCATTATGTGATGGTGTGTTCATGTCTGCTCTCCATCGATCAGGCGGGTTTGCCTTTACTTCCTTCCGAGTTGGCGAGGACACCTTGATCATAGCTGCTGGTCCATCGAGTCGTGCTCTAGTGTTTCTCCATCCTGGTTTCCATTCAAGCATGCCATGTCTCGGTCGCTTCTTCATGTATGAACGTTTGACATCCTCGTAAAATTTGAAGTTCACCATCTTGCCATCAAACACAAGCGACATCAAGCATGTTCCCATTTCAATCTTTGTCCTTGTAGCAGAGATGAATGGTCGTCCAACACTAAGTGATCGAGGATCGTTATCTCTAGTATCTCCTATCTGCAAAACATAAGAGTCTACAGGAACAACAAGATCTCCAACATGGAGCATTAGATTCTCAAGTAAACCATTAGGGTGAACACGTGATGTATTTCCTAACTCTGCCAACAGTTTAGGACGTTTCAATGGTCCTAGTCTCAGCAAACGGCATGGAGAATATGGCATAGCATTACTATCAGCACCCAAATCGATTAAATAGTGGTGTACGAGGGTCTTACCAACACCACGGGTGACTGTCAAGGCACCTGAGTTCTTACACTTTTCAGGCGGCTCTTCTTGACTCATAGCGAGTGAGTGCTCCATCGTTGGCTTTTCTGGCTCATGCTTCACCTCCAACTCGCCATCTAGCTCATTCTGGTCTATCACGTGCTTTTCCGGAGCTATTACCTGCATACAAAAATGAAGGAAAAAAATCAGTTTTGGAATATGCATCAGTGGCGACCGCGTCTGGCTTAGACATTAGGGGCGCGTCTGCTTCAGGTGCCCCGACAGTGAGGATCGGTTCTGCCTCGGGTGCTCCGATAGTAAGGACCGGGCCTGTCTCGGCCAGATCGGCAATGAAGTCTGGGCATGTCTCGGGCATTTCGGCAGCGAGCACCGGGACTGTCTCGGGCAGCTCGGTAATGAGGTCCGATTCGAGTGGCTCGGCCGGCTCTTCTTCAGGCGCCAGTGGGCCGTCTTCTTCTAAATGGCCGGGGTAATCTGAATTGAGCTCTTCTTCAGTCAACCATGGGTCCTCATCCTCTGCCGGCTCCGTGGGCTCCATTGTAAGCTCTTCTTTGATGACTGATCAGTGCGAAATATAGCGGAAATATTCGAATAAAATCCAAACACTTATGCTAAGTCACGGTAATCAAAACATTTATATTGACTCGGGAAATCCGAGGTCGAGCCAAAAAGATAGGTGATTAAACTAATGATGCCAAAGATATATCTAGATTGTCAATGGTTTGGGGGGGGGGGGAATTTGTTCCTTTAAAAGGACGATAGCAAGGTTTACTATCCAAAAGAGAGGTTTGATCAACTTAAAGATGGTTACCAATCAATTTAAAGATGACTAGGGATCTATTTCTCCACCTAAACAATTATTGTGACGGTAAATTGGGACACCAATGATGAAATCACATGCACATGCTTAGAATTTAGCTCATGCAACATTGATACTAAGTTCAACTCGAGCTACAACTTAGTACAAAGAGGTTACATCTCGTATAGCACCTCACACTCGCGCTCTATTGGTACTATAGAATATGAATGTCTAGCCTCACACTCGCGCTCGATTGGCTAGGTAATCATGCTCTTATTAAGTTCAAGCAGCTCTCATTAGGTTTAAAAGTGTCATCTAACTAACACAAAACTCTAATGCTTCTTCATTTAGTTCATTGAAGTCATGATGATCAACGTGATCTACATCAAACATGAGATCAAGCAAAGTTCCTATTGAGGACATTACACAAACACCTTATAGGCAACTTGAAGAGTTAAGTTCAAATGAAGAAGAAACATGTGCAAATCATTCATCAATGACATCCATAGTATTTATAATGTCACAAACATGTCTAAGGGGTCCATAGATCCCCAACCAAGGTCACTACTCACTCATGGTGAGTTTACAAACAAAGTCAATAATAAGAATGCAAACAACCAAATAGAAAGTGGGGTTTAGAAATCTAGAACCAATATGGAGATTTGAGAACACTAGAGATTCAATCCTTGATGTTGTTGAAGTTGATCTTCTCTCCAAAAGCCTTTTTTCCTCAAAACCCTCGATCCTTGTGGCCAAAGCCAAAGCTTTCTATTTATAGTCTCAGCAGAAATTTCGCACTGTAGCATTCCAGTCGGTCGACTGGAAAGTGCTGGCGGCCCAGTCGATCGACTGGAGGTTGATAAGGCAGTCTCGAGAAGTGCTCTCCCAGTCGACCGACTGAAGGTCCAGTCGATCGACTGTGTAAACGAAGAATGTGAGGCTCCTGAGTAGCTTGGCCAGTCGACCGACTGGTGATCTCAGTTGAGCGACTGGTAGGTGGAAAAGTCTGGGCATCTGAAGCTCCTGGTCAGTCGACCGACTGGAGGGTCCAGTCGACCGACTGTGTAAACACAGTTTTGGAGCCATCTGAGTCCTTTCTCCAGTCGACCGACTGGTTCAGGGGAGGTTCCCAGTCGACCGACTGTGGGTCTTTTTGCCCATATTTTGCTCAAGTCCTCGATTTTTCCCCGAGTTTTCGTATTTAGGCTTTGGCACTGAGATATCTTGATTTGTACCTGAAACGTACGAAAAGGGATCAAATGACATCGAATTATCGCCGGAAATGAACTAAAGCTATAGTGAGAAACGGGTATTAATAAGTCGAAAACTCGACTCATCAACACTCCATACTTAAGCTTTGTTCGTCCCGAACAAAGTATGCAAATATGTCAAGGGCATGCAAATGGCGAAATGCTAGTGGTGCTATGTTTTTCCTCTATTTGCCTCACTAGCTTTTACAAGGTCTCGATCATTATTGCTAAACATGTTATTGAAAAGTAAATGCAAGTATATACAACCTAACTAGCTCCTTTTCGTAGGCGTTACGAATGCATTTAGCGTATGCATTAAGCCTTTAAACCCCTAGGCTACCCTAGTGGACGAGTTATAGTCTCGTGAGAGTTTTCAGAAAAGGGAATACTCACAAATCCCATATGCACATATCCCATGAGAATGAATTTAAGAGTGTTCAACCAAGGCTAGGATTTCTCAAAACAAATTCCTCACCCCAAACTAGGACTACCGCCACATTATCATCAAAAGAACTTTCGAACCATTTGAGTACCCATGAGGTTGTGCATTCAAGATCATCAATACTAGGGCTATCAAAAGTCTTATCCAAAGATCTACTCATTTTCAAGGCAATACAATAGAGGTAGAGTTCTTAGTTTGCACAAGGAGTGTCAACCGTTCACCTATGCTAGCTAGGGCTAGTCCATGGGTTTACGACACAAAACTCATTCCCAAGTTCTAGGCGCTTAAGCCATAATCCATAAGGGAAGAGGAGTTCGACACTAGAGTTCTTAATAAACAAGCAAAGACCAAATGATAACTCCCGTGCAAGCACATGGATCGTCCAAAAGTCATTCTAACAAGCACACAATGCAAATGATGAATCCCGCACAAATGAAGAATGGAGGAAAACATAGAGTCAAGTTTTATGTGCTTCCTATTTTCTTTTTGAAATGGCCTTTGGCCTACAAATGCTTTCGAGGGGGAACTTTTCTTCCTAACCCCCGGCATTTGTATCATTTTTGAAGCAAAACTTCTCTAGCGCTTTGAGAGAGTTTTTAGTCGGGGCTTTGCCCTCTTTGACCACAAAAACTTTTTTGTTGGGGCCTATTTTTCGCCCTCTTTTGACTCCACACTTAAAAATTGACAATATGTTCAAAAAGTGTATGGAATGTGCGGGAATCAAACATAAGCGAGGCACCGTGTTAGAGAACTCAAGTCACCAAGGGGCATTCAAAGAGTCTAAGTTTTCGCGAAGATTTTAAAAGGTGCTTGCTATAACTTGATCTAAGGTATTTCAACGAAAATACTTAGAGAATTGGATAGACGAAAGGTAGCAATGATATTGGTTCTCAAGAATACACATTCAATGGACTAGGTTGGTTCTAAGTTCAAGATCCAATAAATGTGACAAATAGGCTAAATGTGATTTATAGGAATTTAGAATCGATAGTCACAAGCCTATGTGGTTAAAAACACTCTCACGTGGGGATAATGTGCAAAAGACGCAAGTGTCCATTTAAAAATGATATGCATGGCATGCAGACACGTGAACTATGCGCATCAATCCACTCCACACTTAATTCAAGCTTAGTCCCTAAGCGCAAAGGATGATAAAATAAAGGCAAAGGCGCATAGGAACTCCCCTCGTTTGTAGAGCCGGTGACATAACTCTTTGGAGTGAGAAATAACCTTTTGGTTGCAAATGTAGATAAAGAAGGTGAACATGGACATGATGAGAATATGGAAATGTATATCCTGTAGATTGAACAACATAGATGGTAAACACCGTCAATATCATAGAAAATGTAGCATACAACAAAAGACAAGTCAAGAGTATATCACACGAAATGGCATACATCATCCAAAATTGCGCCAAAAGGCGACTTAACATCCAAGTACATGATCTAAGCAAGAAGACATCAAATGATAGACAAAAGGGAGATCAGAATGCAATACAAGCTCAAGATGTAGCCTCATCGCCTCCTCGAGTGATATCTCTAGCAGAATCTCCAACTCCCTCCTCTCTGACCGAGCTCTCTCGCTATATCGTGGCGCCAGTGTATCGCGAGCCCTCCTCTCTAATGGAACCCTCTCGAACTATCGTGCCCTCAGGGAGTGGTGTGACTGCCTCCCCTACTCTAGAAGCTGGCGTGGTAGGCAAGGGGGATGCGCCACGAGGGGCAGAAAACTCTGGGGCAACTGGAGGAGCTACTGGACCACTAGAACCTCTGACCATGGATAATATTGTAGACCGGAGCCACTCCCACTCCTGACGAGCTCTTGCGTCGGACTCTCTGTCAAAATCCTCTAGTCGAGTCAAGCCACTCCTCAGGTCGGCAATATCAGAGGAGATCGTCTGTCTCCACTCAGCTGAGTCATCTGTGGCAGGAGGAGGACTCTCGACCGCAGGCTGCATAGGTGGCAGCTCCTCATCCATGCGTGCCTCCTCGGGAATGGGAGCTGCGAGCTCGTCGGCTGGAGGAGGGGAAGGGATAGGAGAGGAAGGAGGGGATGGGGTGAGGTTGGCTAGGCAATAAAGGGGGTTGGTTTGCTTGAAAAACCTCCTCCTATACGTCGCATAATCCCGAAGATCCTTCTGATGAGGCTTCATGTCGATACCCCAAGTCTTCCCGTCCTTCTTGACGATGTGCATATGCTTTATAGTAGGCAAGTCAAGTGTGCTCTTGGATGGCTTGGGGCATCCCTCATGGCCAAAGGTGAAGTTACACCTCAAGGCTATCAATGTAATCAAGGATCCACCTGCCAAAGCACGGTTCCTCGTGACCTCCTTCACACTGGCCTGAAATCTGGTGGCGAGAGTAGCAAGCCAATCAATGACCTCCCCGTGATCAATAGCTAACATGAGATCCATATCCGGGAGGGTAAATGATCTAGCCTTCGCCGTCTGAGTGTTTATCCCAATGGCTATAAGATGGTGGATTACCTTCCAAATCGGGTCGGTTATCGCCGAAGAGTTGTAGGATGAGACAAACCACTCATTCCACCCCGAAATCTTCTTCCAAAATCTGCACTGCTCATGCTCAGTGAACTTCCGGGCTATAGCACCAGGAGGGGGGAATCCAAGCCATTCTCGTATCACACTCTCCTTAATTTTAAAATCTCTTCCTCCCAAAGCAAATTTCCAAGCAAATTCACTAGCTTCTCCCTCCTCCTCCTCAACCCTCTCAAAGGAGCAAAGAAACTCCTCTACTACCCTTTGGTAGGATCCCGGGTCATCATTAAACAGGAAATGCAAGCAACTATGTGTAAGGCGATAGTGTACCTCATTCGTGACCGCACTATCAATGCCTCAAAGGAGCCCCATATCGGGATACAGAGTGGGAATGGCCGTCTTCCTCTTCTTCGTGATGGTGGCATGATGGGTCCGGTGAGTCTCCTCTCTAAACTCTAGAGGCACCGAAAAGGGATATGGGGTCGGCAAGGGCAAGGGTCCCTCCAATGGCTCCTCATTCGGTAATACCGGGATGATGGCACTGGAGGACGGCGCAAAAGCTGGAGGAGAGGGTACTCTCAGCACCGGAGGTGATGGAGCTCTAGGGGTAGGTGGCACTGGAGCCCTCTTCTTCTTTGCTGGCTTTTTCTTCTTCGGGGGAGGTGTGGGGGAAACCGGAGGAGCGTCCAATTCCTCATCGCTATCATCCCTCAACGAGGCTCTCAACTGCTTCCTTTTGCGAGGAACGAGAGGCAAATCATCAGCCTCGGATTCACGGAACTCATCAATTTGATTATCAATTGAGGGCTCATGAGCAACTTCCTTGCCTTTGGATTTGGAACTGGACGAGCCACCGACACGAGGCATGATTAAAATGGAGATAAGAATCTGAAGTTTGAAGCAAGCAAATACCCACTGAACCTCAATCGAGTCGGTCGACTGAACACAAGCAGAAATCTCAGTTGGTCGACTGGACTGGCGAATCTAGGTCGAAACTTGGAGTTTCTGAAATCGGGCTTGGAGGCTCAAATCGGCGGTTGGGTTTTGTAGGCGGGGGCTAGGGAGTGGATTGAGCGGTCGGACGAGGGCTGATGAAGCTGGAATGAGGAGATCGGATGGGATTTGCGTTTTCCGATCGAATCGGAGATGCGGAAGGTGAGCGGTTGGTGCGGTGATTTGGCTGGGCTGGCTGGATGGCGACAGCGAGGCGAGCTGGTGATGGTCTGAGGATGGGTGAAGTTCGGTATGGTCGGAGCTTGGGCGAGGGAGTGCGGGAGTCGGTCGATTGAAGTGCGAAAGTCGGGTGAAGTGAGGAGGAAAAGGAAAGATGGGTATTTGGATAAGTTTCGCCCAGTCGGTCGACTCACATCTCCAGTCGGTCGACTGTGTAAATGAGGATTTTGCTGCATCTGAGATCATCCTCGAGTCGGTCGACTGAGATCCCAGTCGACCGACTGAGACGGGTTGGATTTCCATTCCTTCTGAAGCATTTGTACAGTCGGTCGACTGGGCTTCTGGCCTCCCGCCAGTCGACCGACTGGAGCATGAATATCAGTTTTAACGATTTTTGCTCCTTGTTCGAACACCCAACTCCACACTTAGAATTTTTACTACGCCTCACGGATGAAAACCATTCAATACTCACAAAATTTCAATGCAAATTCGAGGCATGCTCTCCCAAGAAAATCACTAGCATATATATGATTTTCAACAAAACGCAAGCTAGGATCGTACACTCCACACTTAAGACATCGCTATCACCTAGATAGTTCATGCAGGCATAATTCCACACCAAGCACACCTAATCATGCATTTTAGACCATGCTAGCACCATGTTCTCATTCAAAGGTTTGAAACTTGCATGCCACACATATACGGAAGTAATTGTGCATAAATAGACAACTCACAAACCGGGGTACCTCTCGTTAGGACCTAGTTTAACGTCTTGGCAAAGACCGAGCCGAATCTTTTCTTAAGAAGCACACTTGAGGAGTCCTATGCTAGGATCCCTCCTCTAGCGGCATTGCAAATAGCATTCACGAGGGTGCTTCCAATGCGTTTTGATCTCCATCAGCAGCATGATAGACTTTAACCCTCTGCCCATTCGCTTTGAACACATTCCCTTGGTTGTCAACTAGCTCTAGGTGGCCATCATCGAAAACTTTATGAATTCTATACGGTCCAAACCACCTAGACTTGAACTTCCCGGGAAACAACTTGTACTTGGAGTTGAATAGCAAGACTTTATCTCCTACCGAGAACTCTTTCTTCAGAATAAGCTTGTCGTGCCATCTTCGTGTTCTCTCCTTATAAATCTTTGAACTTTCGTAGGAGTCCAACCTGATTTTGTCTAACTCATTCAGTTGAAGGAGTCTCTTCTCTCCCGAAGCTTTCATATCGAAATTCAGTTCCTTGATAGCCCACATGGCTTTGTATTCAAGCTCTACCGGAAGATGACAAGATTTTCCATAAACTAACCGGTATGGAGACATGCCGATTGGTGTTTTGAAGGCGGTTCTATATGCCCACAAGGCGTCATCAATCTTCAACGCCCAATCTTTCCCTGACTTTCCCACTGTTTTTGTCAAGATACTCTTTATTTAGCGGTTTGATACCTCGACTTGTCCATTTGCTTGAGGATGATATGGAGTGGAACACCGATGGAATATCCCGTACTTCTTAAGCAGGGACTCGAATCTTCTCTCCTTGAAGTGAGAGCCATTGTCACTTATCACCGCCCTTGGAACCCCGAATCTTGGGAAGATGATCTTCTTAAACATCTTAATTACCACTTTAGCATCACAAGATGGGGAAGCTATGGCCTCAACCCATTTAGAAACGTAGTCTACCGCTACTAGAATAAAGCTATTCCCTTGCGAAGATGGTAGAATTCCCACGAAATCTACGCCCCATACATCGAATATTTCAACCTCTAAGATGCCTTTCTGAGGCATTTCGTCCCTTCTAGCAATATTGCCCGTTCTTTGACACTCGTTACAAGACTTAACGACTTCATACGTATCCTTGAACTGCTAGGCCAATAAAATCCCGATTGAAGAATCTTAGCCGTGGTCTTTGAAGTAGAACCATGACCACCATAAGAAGAAGAATGACCACAAGCTATAATTCCTTTAATATCTTCTTCGGGCACACATTTTCTGTAAATCCCATCTGGGCATAGCTTGTACAAGAACGGGTCATCCCAGAAATACCTCAAAACATCGTGCAAGAACTTCCTCTTTTGATTATGATCAAGGTTATTTGGAAGAATTTGGCAAGTCAAGTAGTTCACGTAATCCGCGTACCACGGGGCATCATCTTGGACACTCAGCAAGTATTCCCCGATAAAAGAGTCTTCGATAGGCGTTGAGAGCCCATTTGAATCATTAAGCTCAAGCTCAAGTCTCGAAAGATGATCCGCCACTACATTTTCGACCCCTTTCTTATCCTTGATGTCAATATCCAACTCTTGCAAAAGAAGAATCCAACGAATGAGTCTCGGCTTTGCATCTTTCTTTGCCATCAAATATTTAATAGCGGCGTGATCCGTGTAGACAATTGTCTTGGACCCAACAAGGTATGGTCGGAATTTTTCAAAGGCATAAACCACGGCTAGCAACTCTTTCTCGGTGGTAGTGTAGTTCAATTGAGCATTATCAAGCACCTTGCTCACATAGTAGACTACATGGAGTCTCTTATCCACTCTTTGTCCCAAGACGGCTCCAATAGCAAAGTCGCTTGCATCGCACATAAGCTCGAATGGAAGATCTCAATTCGGTGGTTGCACTATGGGTGCCGATACAAGAGCCTTCTTGAGCTTTTCAAATGCTTCTAAGCACCCTTCATCAAAGTTGAATTCCACATCATTGCATAGGAGGTGAGTTAATGGCTTGGCAATTTTGGAGTAGTCTTTAATAAATCTCCGATAAAAACCGGCATGCCCTAGAAAACTTCTAACTCCTTTTTGATTTAGTGGTGGTGGTAGTTGCTCAATGACTTGAACTTTTGCTTTATCAACTTCGACTCCCCTTTTAGACACCAAATGTCCTAGCACGATCCCTTCTTGAACCATGAAATGACATTTCTCCCAATTTAGCACCAAATTTGTTTCAATGCACCTAGCAAGAACATGAGAAAGGTTAGTTAGACAATCATCAAATGAAGTTCCATGGATAGAGAAATCATCCATGAAAACTTCCATGCATTTCTCAATGTAATCACTAAAGATAGACATCATGCATCTTTGGAAAGTTTCCGGTGCATTGCATAGCCCAAAGGGCATGCGTCTAAATGCAAAAGTTCCATATGGACATATAAATGTAGTTTTTCCTTGGTCGCTCGGCAAAATGGGAATTTGATGAAATCCGCTATAACCATCTAGGAAACAAAAATATTCATGTCCGGCAAGTCTCTCAAGCATTTGATCAATAAAAGGAATGGGGAAATGATCTTTCTTAGTTGCTTTGTTCAATTTTCTATAATCGATGCATATCCTCCATCCATTTACGGTTCTTGTAGGGACTAACTCTCCCTTATCGTTTTGCACAACCGTAAGTCCTCCCTTTTTGGGGACGACATGGATGGGGCTTACCCATTCCGAATCCGGGACCGAATAAATGATTCCCGCGTCTCTTAGCTTAGTAATTTCTTTAAAGACGACTTCGCTAAGGTTAGGGTTCAATCTCCTTAGAAACTCCCTAGAAGGTTTTGCATTTTCGTCAACAGTTATCCTATGCATGCATAATGAAGGGCTAATTCCCTTAAGATCATCAATAGAGTACCCCAAAGCTTTTCTATTATTTTTCAAGACATGCAAAAGTTTGGACGTTTCATGCTCATTCAAGGTTGCACCAAATATAACCGGATGCGTAGAATTAGACCCCAGAAATTCATACCTGAGATTCGAAGGTAGAGGTTTTAACTCTCCTTCGAATTCCTTACCTCTCGGCATTTGGTCTCCTTCACTTTCGTGAGCATCCAATAATTGATCTTCTTCGGCTAAAGTCAAGTCACACATTTCCTCATCTTCTATATCCATTAGTGAGGTAAAAAGCATACTAGAATCATCAAACTCCATGACTTCGCTTTCAAAAGATGTTAGCTCAAGATTTTCACAAGATATATCAAGCAAATTGCATTCAAAAGATGAAGTGGGAGCTTTCATGGCATTTTTCAGAAAAAATTTCAACTTTTCATCCCCTATCTTCAATTCAATAGACCCTTCTCCACATCTAATGACCGCCCCAACGGTGTTAAGAAAAGGTCTACCAAGAATAACGGGCATTTCTTGCTCAACATCCATTTCTAGCACATAGAAGTCTACGGGAATAAAGAATTTACCAACTTTAATAGGCACATCCCTAAGAATTCCCCTAGGGATTCTAGAACTTCTATCGGCTAGTTTCAATGAAATAGTAGTAGGATGGAGTTCACCCACATCAATTTGCTCAAACAAAGAATAGGGAATTAAACAAATGCTAGCTCCCAAGTCACACAATGCTCTATCGATTTCAATCTTTCCTAAAGAGATAGGAATAGAAAATGACCCATTATCTTGCATTTTTTTAGGCATTCGACTTTGAACAATAGCACTACACTCAACATTCAAGGCTACCATGCTAGATTCTTCAATAACTCTGCGATTGGACACAATATCTTTTAAGAACTTTGCATAAGTAGGGTTTTGGGTGATTACCTCATGGAAGGGGAGAGTGACATACAACTTCTTCAACATCTCCACAAATCTTTGGAAATGAGCATCTAACTTGCTTTTGTTGAGCCTTTGAGGAAAAGGTATCTTTGGCACATAATGCCTTGTCAAAACCGGTTCTTCCTCCTTTTTCTCTTTTTCCGTGGGAGTTTGAAGTTCAACTTTAGAGTTTTCGTTGGCAACTCCTTCTTCCATTTCCTTGTCATTAAGATTCGATTTTCCTTGAGGGGTAGGTAAAACCTTTCCACTTTTCAATGTGATGGCATCGACATGATCTAGGGAATTCACATCCGGTTGAGAAGGGAGTTTCCCAATTTGCTTCATATGGGCGTTTTCTTTGGCAAGCCTCTTATTTTCGGCTATTAATTCCTCCATCTTCTTGTTGGTCTCTTTTTGGCTTTCAAGCATTTGTGCCATCATAGCCATCATAGGATTATCTTGAGCATTGGAAGAAGCTTGCCCTTGTTGATGAGAAGTTCCTTGATCATTCATAGGAGATTTGGTTTGATAAGACCTTTGAAAGTTCCCTTGAGAATATTGAGAGTTTTGGGTGGAACCTTGACCTTGAGTAGAATAAGAATTTTGCCCTTGATTTTGGTTGGAGCCATATCCTTGTCTTTGGTAATTCCCTTGATAGTTGTTTTGCCCTTGAGGCTTAGGAGTAAAATTGGAGTCATTGGCCATTCTTCTTTGCGGAGGTTCATAATTTCTTGTGATAGTATTCGAATTTTGAGCGTAATTTCTTAGTTTATTTACAAAGTGGGCTTCCTCATACCCATCATCATCATCTTCATATCGTCCATCGGGACACGCTTTCGTAGAATGCCTCGTACTAGAGCATATGAAACAAGGTTGTTGGACCAGATTCTTCTCCCTTTCATTCTTTGGTTTAGACACTCCCAAAGCATTTACCATGCTTATCATTCCTTCCATTTTCTTGACCAAGTCACCAAATTGGTCTTTGGTCACATAATTCGAAGAATCCTCTCTAGACTTAGCCATTTTCTTGTGATCGACTCCTTGATATCTATCGGAATTTGTGGCGATCTTCTCTATGACTTTAAATCCTTGGCTCGCCGGTAAATCCATGATTGCACCGCCACTAGCCGTGTCCATTTGGCCTTTGGCCTCTTTGCTCATGCCTAGATAGAAATATCTCATAAGATCCGCTCTCCGAAAGTTATGGTGAGGGCATTCTGACAGGTCGTCGTCGGTACCTGCAAATTTAAATTTATAATGTTCCTTACTCTAGACTGTGGGTTAGTACAGTGGCAAGCAAGGGTCGAACCCTAGGGAGCTAGATGGTTACTATTTGTTCTGAAAAAGGAAAGAAACAGTTGGTTGTGAGTAATTTAGGAAACAAGTGCAAATAGGAAATAAGAAAGATGTGTATCAATGAGAGAGAATATTCAGACTAGGGTTTCTTAATTGTGACCTGTTTTATCATAGACTTCTAAATATCATATTTCGAATTCCTAAGTGTGGTTACTCCCATTCCAAGTTATAACCTAGAGTAGGGTCTTTCCGGACGCCTACACCACAATCTACTTCCTTTCCGGGTTGTAGAATTCTAGCCCTAGCAATTTAATACTCCATTCCAAGATATATCAAATTAGTGCTCTACTTGTTCTCAACGGTCTAGTATCAAACAAATAGTGAATAAGGGAATTGAATCACTCGACTAAATCTAACCGTTCCAAGTATCAATTTAGTTTTGCAATTCAACCAAGATAATTTAGCACAAGAACTAGTGGAATAACGAAATAAGCATTAAGTTTCAAGTCTCAAAAACAGTAGTCAGAATATATTAAACCCTAGCCCGAATAAAGAGTTTAGTTACACATGGCCATTAAAAATGAGACAATAATAAAAAGGGAAGAATGCACTTCTCTATAGCCGAGAGAAGGGATGAAGACCGGGCCAGGAGGGCTGGTGCGCCGAGAGGAATGAGGAACGCCGGGCCAAGGAGCCGAGATGAGCCAAGAGCTTGATTTGTGAGAAGAGCTCTCGATTGTGGGATGAGGGATGCGTAGAGAGAAGAGCTCTCCACGTTTTGGGATGCTTGAAACCCTTGATATGAGGCTGTATTTATAGAGAAAACTCAGGCCTCAAAGCTTCCAAATTGAAGTCGGTCCAAAAACGGTTTTAGGAAACATGTCCTAAAACCGACTTTGCTTGGTCTCTAAGTTTTCTTCTTCTGCAAGTCTTCCAGATCTGTGTAGAGCCTTCCAGAACCTTCTAGAAGCCTCTAAACCGTCATGCATGGAATTTGGATTTTTTCCCGAAAACACTGTTCACGCCGGAATTACTGTTCACGCCGGAATTACTAATGTCTCTACGAAACGCGGTACCCACTGAGTTCCGACTTCGGCTATTAATTTGTCCATCTAAACGACCTCGGATGCTCTCGGTGTGAACTAGAGAGTTGTAGGGAATTGAGTCATTTATGCAACGGCATGTGTCTTGTATTTTTCTGATCAGCGGTTCATTCCCAGCACTCCGGCGAAGCTTCAAAGGTCAAATCTGCCACTGTGTTGTTTTTGGCATGAAAAGCCATCTTTTATGCGCGTTTCCTCCTAGAGCTTCCAAATCACCTGAAATGCAAAACAACACTAAGAAATAACTGTTTGCATAATAAAGTGCTGGAATTGATGGGATTTGTTGACTCGATGAGTCGTATAAATACGGCTCATCAAACCACCCCACACTTAAACTTGTTCGTCCCGAACAAGGACTAGGTCATAAGAGGAAAAATAATTGTAAACATCACAATGCTTTAGCATCCTAGATATTTCTACATGTATATGATTCGGCTAATCTAGATTTCGCCTTTCTATGCATACTCGTTACTAAAAGCCTTGTGCGAAAACATGGAGTAATGATACGTGTTACCTTTGGGTCAAGATGCAAATCAATTCAGATGTCTCGGGAGGTAGTCCTTTTTAGACCCATGAACCGCATTCTTGGTGCCGAATTCTTGCTATATGGTTAAGCTTCATTGCTTCTTCTTGCACGTGATTGATTCGAGCTTCAAGGTGCTTGAGTTCTTTTCGGACAGCTTGTAGTGACTCGGTTTGGTGTATCAATGGGGCACTTCACTTTTTGTTGCGGTGTAAAACTTCACAATGGAATCAATTTGTTTCTTTGCTACGGATTGTGACGCGAGTCAAGCCAAGGGTTGATACGTGTTCCTACTTGCTCTCACTCATCCTCGTCCTTTTGACGCGAGTCAAGCCAAGGGTTGCTTGTCTATTTTCCCGGCTACTTGGACTAGAGTTTGGACGGTGTGATGTATTCCCGTCCCAACCAACCGCAAAAATACTGCAGTGGCGGAGCAGACTCGTAACCATGTTGCTTCGAAGTGCTAGCCTCCACGAAATCCACATAACCATATAACTTGAATTCGGTCCCTTGAATGCTCTGTCAAGTCTCTCTAGGACGTTTCTATCAACTCCACATCCCTGTTTATCTCAACTAACAAAGGCACGCAATGGGTTAAGATCTCATGTAATCGCACAAGTCAAATTTCACTAAAGACATGCATGTAATCGGCTCTATCTATTTCACATCATCAGCATTCAATACCGCAAATCTAGGAAATAGAGAAGAAACATGTACAAAAATTTTAAAAAATTACGGGAGACGTGCTGACTCTGTGCAGGTGCAGGAAAGTAAACGTGCTGACTCGATGACTGACTCTCCCACCCCACACTTTTGAAATAAGCCGTGTCCTCACGGCACGACTCAAATCTAGACTCACAATGCATGCAATAAATATAAGGGAAATAAGAAGAGAGTAACGTTGGACTGGCACTTCCCTCGTGCGTGCGTGACGATCAGAAATAACTGAGTATTCTCCTATGAGTCCTCGAAGAGAGCACCATCGAAGCTTGCATCGCAACGTGAGTTCGTCACCAAATGAAAGGTCTGTGTCAATGACATTAAGACGAATAAAGGATTCCCAGGAGGTTGGAGGAGTCACAATGGTCTCACTTAAAACCCAACCTCCTTAGACTCGTAAGTCTTTGTGACAGAATCTTTAAACGCTCATGTTTCTTGACACAATTTATTCAAGGTGTGAACTACTCACGTTGGATGCAGTCTTATGCAATATCTTGGATACGTCCTCCTCTGCCCCTGCATGAAAATTATCTTCTTTCCCAAGTACAATGTGATGAATATGACTCAAGACTCAAATAAACAGAAAACAAAATAAGAGAATAAGCTGAAAAAAACGATAAAAGTGCCGGGCTGCCTCCCTGCGAGCGCCTTTGTTTTACGTCGTTGGCTCGACGTTACCTCTTTAGGGATCACAAGTTAGGATCCCATGGGCGTGTGAGGTCATACTTCGCCTCAGCGACTCCTTCAATCTGCCCGAAATGCTCATATGGCTGTGCGCTCGGCTCTGCTCTCCATTGATCAGGTGGGTTTGCCTTTACATCCTTCCAAGCTGGCGAGGACACTTTGCTCATAGCTACTGACCTAATCGCATGCGTCGTTTCATCTGGTGGTCCTCTCGTGCCTCTCCATCCGGGTTTCCACTCAAACGTGCCAAGTCTCGGCCGCTTCCTCATGTACGGACGGTCGGAATCCTCGCGAATATGGAAGTTCGGTGTCTTGTTAGCAAGTGTGAGAGACAACGAGCGTGTTCCCATGTCATTCGTTGTCCTTTTGGCCAAGAGGATTGATTGTCCCAGAATGCGTGCAAGAGAACCGTTATCGCTGGCATCTCCCATCTGCAAAATATAAGAGTCAACATCACGGGTGATTGTGAGAGTACCTGGGTCCTTACACATTTTGGGTGGTGCTACTTGACTTGTTGCAGCTGGGTGCTCCATCGTTGGATCCTTTTGTTCATTCCTCGCCTCCAATCTGCCTCCTAGCTCATCTTTGTCGATCGTGTGGTCCTTAGGAGCTATCACCTGCATTGGGAATGGTAGAGGGGTGTTAGAATTTGGAATTTCCTTACCTGAATTAGTGCTGCCCGCGGACAACTCCTGTTTATCTTCCGCGGACGTCTCTTGCTTTATCGGTAATTCTTCATCCGTCCGCGCATCAATTGTAGAGGCGTCCGCGTCCTGCACTGAGGTAGAATCTTCGTTCAGCTCTTCCTCTCGTCTGTCGTAAAATGCGCTGGAAATTTGAGACACTTGCTCTTTTAGCTCGTTAATGACTCCAGCTTGTTGGTCTATCTCTTGCTCATGCTTCGCCTCCAACTCGCCTTGAACCGCATCATCATTGATTACATGATCTTCGGTGGATGTGATCGGGCATGTTTCGGCCATCTCAGCAATAAGGTCAGGGCTCGTCTCGGTCGGATCGTCGATGAACAGCGGGTCTAGGTCTTCTGATGGCCCGGCGGGCTCCAATATAGGCTCTTCCTCGCTGATCCTTGGCTTGGTGTTGAGCATTTCATTGATCAGATATGCAGTTTCTTTTAGCCCCGCCTCTACTTTTGCCCAGGATTCCTCGGATTCGGCCTGGTTTTGGTGTATAATGTTGGCCAGTTCCTCGAGTCGCATGTCCTGATCTTGTCTTGACCTCTCGGCCAAATCATCTATCAAGTGCCAAAGATCGTCCATGCCTAAGTTATTCACCGAGCCTCCCGCCGCATCATTAAGCCAGTTCCACTCATATGGCATCATTCCACCGAGAAACCTTTGAAGAAGATAGAGGTTTGTGAATCCATGGTGCGGGCAGCTCGTCACAATGGAATCGAAGTACGATAAGTACTCGCCCAATGTTTCGTCCCGGGATTGCTTGAGGTTGATGATCTTCTCGCGGACTTCAAGTTGGAAGGATGGTGGGGAAAACTCCTCATAGTTCCAAGGCTCTCTACTATAATAAGAAGACATGGTGCATCACAACAAAACTAACTAAAGAAAAACAGAAAATAAAAAAGAACAACTTCACCGTGCGTAGCTCCCCGGCAACGGCGCCAAAATTTGACAGGTCGTCGTCGGTACTTGCAAATTTAAATTTATAATGTTCCTTACTCTAGACTGTGGGTTAGTACAGTGGTGGCAAGCAAGGGTCGAACCCTAGGGAGCTAGATGGTTACTATTTGTTCTGAAAAAGGAAAGAAACAGTTGGTTGTGAGTAATTTAGGAAACAAGTGCAAATAGGAAATAAGAAAGATGTGTATCAATGAGAGAGAATATTCAGACTAGGGTTTCTTAATTGTGACCTGTTTTATCATAGACTTCTAAATATCATATTTCGAATTCCTAAGTGTGGTTACTCCCATTCCAAGTTATAACCTAGAGTAGGGTCTTTCCGGACGCCTACACCACAATCTACTTCCTTTCCGGGTTGTAGAATTCTAGCCCTAGCAATTTAATACTCCATTCCAAGATATATCAAATTAGTGCTCTACTTGTTCTCAACGGTCTAGTATCAAACAAATAGTGAATAAGGGAATTGAATCACTCGACTAAATCTAACCGTTCCAAGTATCAATTTAGTTTTGCAATTCAACCAAGATAATTTAGCACAAGAACTAGTGGAATAACGAAATAAGCATTAAGTTTCAAGTCTCAAAAACAGTAGTCAGAATATATTAAACCCTAGCCCGAATAAAGAGTTTAGTTACACATGGCCATTAAAAATGAGACAATAATAAAAAGGGAAGAATGCACTTCTCTATAGCCGAGAGAAGGGATGAAGACCGGGCCAGGAGGGCTGGTGCGCCGAGAGGAATGAGGAACGCCGGGCCAAGGAGCCGAGATGAGCCAAGAGCTTGATTTGTGAGAAGAGCTCTCGATTGTGGGATGAGGGATGCGTAGAGAGAAGAGCTCTCCACGTTTTGGGATGCTTGAAACCCTTGATATGAGGCTGTATTTATAGAGAAAACTCAGGCCTCAAAGCTTCCAAATTGAAGTCGGTCCAAAAACGGTTTTAGGAAACATGTCCTAAAACCGACTTTGCTTGGTCTCTAAGTTTTCTTCTTCTGCAAGTCTTCCAGATCTGTGTAGAGCCTTCCAGAACCTTCTAGAAGCCCCTAAACCGTCATGCATGGAATTTGGATTTTTTCCCGAAAACACTGTTCACGCCGGAATTACTGTTCACGCCGGAATTACTGTTCACGCCGGAATTACTAATGTCTCTACGAAACGCGGTACCCACTGAGTTCCGACTTCGGCTATTGATTTGTCCATCTAAACGACCTCGGATGCTCTCGGTGTGAACTAGAGAGTTGTAGGGAATTGAGTCATCTACGCAACGGCATGTGTCTTGTATTTTTCTGATCAGCGGTTCATTCCCAGCACTCCGGCGAAGCTCCAAAGGTCAAATCTGCCAATGTGTTGTTTTTGGCATGAAAAGCCATCTTTTATGCGCGCTTCCTCCTAGAGCTTCCAAATCACCTGAAATGCAAAACAACACTAAGAAGTAACTGTTTGCATAATAAAGTGCTGGAATTGATGGGATTTGTTGACTCGATGAGTCGTATAAATACGGCTCATCACATTCCCTCAAATAATGCTTGAACCGATCATAGGCTTGATGAAATGGCTCATTATCCCTTTGAGAAAAGGTCAATATATAATCGGTGAATTTCTTTGTCCTCGACGGTGGAAAGAATTTGGAGAGAAATGCATTTGCTAGCTCGTTCCAAGTCCTAAAAGATCCCGGTTCTTGGTTTTGCAACCATTCTTTTGCATCTCCGTATAGTGAAGACGGAAAGAGCTTTAGGTACACGTACTCCACGGGTACATCCCTTGGCTTATAAGTGCGGCAATATTCTTGAAAGTTAGCCAAATGGGTAGAAGGATTTCCAACTCCTTGGTATTGATCATGGGTCACCATATGGACTAAGGAGGACTTCACATCAAAATCAAATGCATCTTCATCCGGAGGCATAATAACCGAGCCATTCCCTTCAAGAGTATGAGTCATATAATCTCCAACGGGTCTCTCATCATCCTCGTCATCGTATCTATAATTTCTAACATTCCTTTGAGGAGCGGGAGGGTTCCGTATAGGATTTTGATCCTCAACGTTGTTCCGTCTAGCCGGAGGATCATCTATCTCATCTTCCTCCATTCTACGATCTCGGACATTCCTTTGAAGAGCGGGGCGGTTCTCTACCTCGTCTTCCATTCGAAATCCCGGTGGCAAATAAGGTAGCGGGTTTAGGAGTGGAGGTGGACGAGGTCTTGGGCCTTGAAAAGCCGTAGGAACAATAGGAGCAAGAGGTGGAGGGTACTTTCGAGGTCTACCTCTCCCTCTCTTAGCGGTTGGGTGAGGAGGGCGAGAAGTACTTGACGTTGAACCTAGCTCTACGTGTTTTTGCCCTCTAAATCTCGTGATCATTCAAAAGCCTGCAAGAACGAAGGAGATTCTTAGCAATGAAAGGCAAGAGAAATAAACACAATTTAAGCACAAAACAAGCAATAACTATCGAGTAAGGGAAGAGTAGACAAGCTAAACGATCTATAGGCACCTAGTTAATTAACCTATCCCCGGCAACGGCGCCATTTGATCGGTGCGAAATATAGCGGAAATATTCGAATAAAATCCAAACACTTATGCTAAGTCACGGTAATCAAAACATTTATATTGACTCGGGAAATCCGAGGTCGAGCCCAAAAGATAGGTGATTAAACTAATGATGCCAAAGATATATCTAGATTGTCAATGGTTTGGGGGGGGGGGGATTTTGTTCCTTTAAAAGGACGATAGCAAGGTTTACTATCCAAAAGAGAGGTTTGATCAACTTAAAGATGGTTACCAATCAATTAAAAGATGACTAGGGATCTATTTCTCCACCTAAACAATTATTGTGACGGTAAATTGGGACACCAATGATGAAATCACATGCACATGCTTAGAATTTAGCTCATGCAACATTGATACTAAGTTCAACTCGAGCTAGAACTTAGTACAAAGAGGTTACATCTCGTATAGCACCTCACACTCGCGCTCTATTGGTACTATAGTATGAATGTCGAGCCTCACACTCGCGCTCTATTGGCTAGGTAATCATGCTCTTATTAAGTTCAAGCAGCTCTCATTAGGTTTAAAAGTGTCATCTAACTAACACAAAACTCTAATGCTTCTTCATTTAGTTCATTGAAGTCATGATGATCAACGTGAGCTACATCAAACATGAGATCAAGCAAAGTTCCTATTGAGGACATTTCACAAACACCTTATAGGCAACTTGAAGAGTTAAGTTCAAATGAAGAAGAAACATGTGTAAATCATTCATCAATGGCATCCATAGTATTTATAATGTCACAAACATGTCTAAGGGGTCCATAGATCCCCAACCAAGGTCACTACTCACTCATGGTGAGTTTACAAACAAAGTCAATAATAAGAATGCAAACAACCAAATAGAAAGTGGGGTTTAGAAATCTAGAACCAATATGGAGATTTGAGAACACTAGAGATTCAATCCTTGATGTTGTTGAAGTTGATCTTCTCTCCAAAAGCCTTTTTTCCTCAAAACCCTCGATCCTTGTGGCCACAGCCAAAGCTTTCTATTTATAGTCTCAGCAGAAATTTCGCACTGTAGCATTCCAGTCGGTCGACTGGAAAGTGCTGGCGGCCCAGTCGATCGACTGGAGGTTGATAAGGCAGTCTCGAGAAGTGCTCTCCCAGTCGACCGACTGAAGGTCCAGTCGATCGACTGTGTAAACGAAGAATGTGAGGCTCCTGAGTAGCTTGGCCAGTCGACCGACTGGTGATCTCAGTTGAGCGACTGGTAGGTGGAAAAGTCTGGGCATCTGAAGCTCCTGGTCAGTCGACCGACTGGAGGGTCCAGTCGACCGACTGTGTAAACACAGTTTTGGAGCCATCTGAGGCCTTTCTCCAGTCGACCGACTGGTTCAGGGGAGGTTCCCAGTCGACCGACTGGGGGTCTTTTTGCCCATATTTTGCTCAAGTCCTCGATTTTTCCCCGAGTTTTCGTATTTAGGCTTTGGCACTGAGATATCTTGATTTGTACCTGAAACGTACGAAAAGGGATCAAATGACATCGAATTATCGCCGGAAACGAACTAAAGCTATAGTGAGAAACGGGTATTAATAAGTCGAAAACTCGACTCATCAACGACCATTGGCTTGTGAGCCGTGTTGGCAAGTTCGGCCTGAATTTGGTGCACCATGTTGGCCAGTTCTTCGAGTCGCTTGGCCTGATCTTGTTTCGAGCTTTCTGCCATATCTTCTATCAAGTTCCACAGATCGGACATGGTTAAATTATTCACCGAGCCTCCTGCCGCAGCATCATTAAGCCTATTCCACTCATGTGGCATCATCCCACCGAGAAACCTTTGAAGAAGATAGAAGTTTGTGAATCCATGGTGCGGGCAGCTCGTCACAATGGATTCGAAGTACGACAAGTACTCATCCAATGTTTCGTCCCGGGATTGCTCAAGGTTGATGATCTTCTCGCGGATTGCAAGTTGGAAGGATGGTGGGGAAAACTCCTCGTCGTTCCAAGGCTCTCTTCTGTAATAGGAAGACATAGGGAACCATAAAGCAAAACTAAATTTAAAAAAAAGAAAAAAAAAGAACAACTTCACCGTGCGTAGCTCCCCGGAAACGGCGCCAAAATTTGACAGGCGTCGTCGGTACCTGCAAATTTGTATTTATAATTCCTTACTCTTGGCTATGGGTTAGTACAGCGGCAAGCAAGGGTCGAACCCTAGGGAGCTAGATGGTTACTTGTTATTCTGTAAAAAGGAAACAATTGGGGTGTGAGCAATTTAAGCAACAGGGCCAAAATAGGAAACAAACGAGAGTTACTAATCAGAGAGGAATATTCGGTCTAGGGTTTCTAATTGTGACTTCGTTTATCATCGATTTCTAAGTATCTAATCCTACGTTCTTAAGTGTGGTTACTCCGGGTCAGGTTATAACCTAAGGTAGGACCGTTTCAAGTCACTACGCCACAATCTACTCCGTTTCAGGTTATAGAATTCTAGTTCTAGCAAACCTAATACTCCGGGTCAGGTTATATTAGGTTTAGTGCGGCTACTTATTCTAATGGATCAGTATCAAATAAGTAGTAAATATAGGGTATGGATTACTCGGTTAAGCTTTACCGTTTCGGGTCTCCACTTAACCTTGCAATTCAGACGAGATTAATGTGCACAAGAACTAGTAGAACACAAGGACTATTATTAAGCATGGAATCTCAAAACATTCGTCACAATAATTAAAACCCTAAACCGAATAGGTGGTTTAGCTACTCATATCCATGGAATAACAACACAATAATAAAAGGGAAGTGATTCTTCTCTATTGCTGAGACGAGGAGGGAAAACCGGCCGGAATGATTGAAGAGCGCCGATGGATGATGGATGGATCTGATTCTCGAATTTGGGATGATGTGATACTTTGAAAGGTTGAGGAGAGGCTGTATTTATAGAGTAGAATGAGGCTTCGAAGTTTCCAAATTGAGGTTGGCCCATAAACGGTTTTAGGAAACATGTCATAAAACCGACTTTGCTTGATCTTCAAGTTAACTTCTTGTGCAAGTCTTCCAGCGTCTTCTAGGGCCTTCCAGGACATTCTAGGAACTTCATAGAAGCCTCTAAACCGCCTCACTCGAGCCCACTGATTTGGCCCAGCGCGCGGGGCCTTCAACGTCGTTTTGCTCATCTCGGCCAATCTTGCTCGTGCGTTTTGCTTGGCTAGTGATTTCGTCCGACTTATTTAGCATTTCGATCACTTTGGTCGAGCCATAATTGCAGGATTCATTTGTCTGGTCGAGCAACTTGGATTCAGCGCTGGTCTGCTCAACAGGGCCTTCGGGCGCGGCCTGAAACTCTGCTCGGCTGCTCCTGGACCATTCCATCCGTGCGTTCTCCTTGGTTTGGTGACATTGTCCGACTTGTTTTCCATTTTGAGCAACTTGGTCGAGTCAGATTTGTCATCGGAGTCCGTCTGGTCGAGCAACTTGGAGTCGGTGCCTATCGACGCGCCCGGGGCCTTACTGGGGTCGAGAATCTCTCGCCAACCGGTCGGGTGGATTTGGTGCCGCTTTCCCACCCGGTCGGGTGAACCTCCATTGTGCTGTTTTTGGCATGAAATGCCGTCTTTTAAGCACGTTTCCTCCTAGAGCTTCCGAAGCACCTGAAATGCAAAACAACACTAAGAAGTAACTGTTTGCATGATAAAGTGTCGGAATTGGTGGGATTTGATGACTCGATGAGTTGTATAAATACGGCTCATCACTCCACTATCAATCAACCAACATTCACTATTAACAATTAGAGATTGAGTATTAGCAATACCTGCCATGTGACTCTGGCCATCAGGTTTGGATGCCAGTCCTCCCCTTAGCATGGCCATGATTTGGTCCAACTGAGATGAAGTGAACTGTAACTCAGGCTTGTCATTGCTTCCTTTGTGCTCAGCTTCATGTGTAGTAGGCTCAGTAACAACCACTGCAGCATTGGATGAGAACTTTCCTCCACTATTAGAGCCATTACCAGATCTCTGGAACTTGTTGTTCTGTGGATAACCAACTAATTTGTAGCAATTTTCCTTCAAGTGAAAGTGTATCTCTAGAACTGTCTACCTTTGCCTTTTACAAAACCTCCTCTAGCATTGTCTCTACCACTGTCCCTATTCCTGCCTTGATACACCTGACTGTTACCAGCATGCTGACTATGAGTAAACAGAGCCGAGGCTTCTACTTGCCTTTCTTTAGTAGCTTTTCTTGTGGCTTCCTCTGTCAGTACAAGGCCATAGCCACCACCATTTTAGGTACTTCTATCATAGAGAACACATTGGTCCTTATTGAAGCATAACACTCATCAAGCTCCATAAGGAACTTCACAACCCTGTCTTCCTGCTTATCATCTATCACTTGCTTGCAGCAGAGACAGTTTCCAGTGGTAGCATAGCATTTTGTTGCCTTGATTGTATCTATTTCTTGATACAATGAATTCAGCTTCCTATTGTATTCACAAACAGGCATGCCATTATGAACAAGAGGACCTAACTCTCTTAATAAAGCAGACTTTCTCGCAAGATTAGTACCTGCATAACTCGACTCCAAGTCCTTCCATGCAGTCATCACATCTTTGGCGTGCAATATTTCTCATACAATCTTCCGAGAAACTAAGCAGATCAGCCAAGACATGATCACGTCAGTGCACCTCTGCCACTTCGCTCTCATCACCAGATCAATCGGGTTAGGATAAGCGCCATTAATGAAAGACAACTTCAACCTACTGGACAGAGCTATCTCCATCGACTTCCGCCAAGTCCCATAGTTTTCTTGGCCTACTAACACATTACTAACGATTGAATTACCAGTCAATTCATTGTTGTTCCCATGATATGGATCATCGACACTACCTCCTGCGCCACAGCCATTCAAACTAACACCACTACAATTCGCACTACCTTCGGCAATAATCAAACTCGCCATGAATCACAACGACACAAATGCGGAAACGAAAGCAGAAGAGACTAACCGGATTGTCGATCCTGCTCTGATACCATAAGAAAATGTGTCGCCGAGGCTTCGTCGGAGCAGGGCGGAGAAGATCGGAATGATCGAAGACGAGATTGAAATCGAATTGGCGCAATCGTAAACTAGGGTTTACTATTGCATTTTCTGTTATTTCAGTTACAGAACAAAAGCGAGCGAAAGCTCGATATATAGAGAGCAAGCAGGACAACGTCGTTCCAACACCAAACGCAGTGTTACACGCCAGCGAGTAGAACGACGTCGTGCCAGCTAACTCACACGCTAACAGCTTTAACAACTTTTCCCTCCTATTCTAACCAACTCAAAACAAGCTTGCTAAGCTGATCGAACACACAACGTAATCGCCCAATACTTTTTTGTGCTACTACAGGGAGTTGTGTTTGACATTCACACAACGATGTGAATGATGGGAGTTTGGAAGGTGGGAGGAGTAGTTTTGAGTTAATAAGTTGTGTGAATGTTGAGGATTTTAGATGCCCGATTTCGTTGGAACTCATGACTGATCCGGTGACTGTGTCCACGGGGCAGACGTACGATCGGGGCTCGATTCAGAAATGGCTTAAGGTCGGGAACACGGTGTGTCCCATAACCGGGGAGCGGCTTAGTAGTACTGAACTTGTGCCGAATTATAGTTTGAAGAAGCTGATTGATTAATTTTGTGTCGAGAATGGAGTTAATGTTTCTAGGACCAGGGTGACTAACCGGGATATTTAGAGGACTATTTGGCCGGAAGCCCTGTGGCGGAGCAAGCGATGAGACTCTTAGCGCAGTTTTTAGCTAAAAGGCTTAGTTATGGGACTGAGGCAGAGCAAAACAGGGCGGCTTATGAGGTCCGGTTGCTTGCCAAGTCGAATATATTCAACCGGTCTTGCCTCGTTGAAATGGGCACAGTGCAACCGCTGGTCCGACTTCTGTACTCGCCAAATGCGACGATTCAGAAGAACGCGATCGCGACTTTGGTGAAGCTTTCGAAACATTTGCAAGGAAAAATGGCGATTATACGAAACAGGGGAAATCAGGGCCTCGATGCTATTCTCTTCCTTTGAACAAAGGATTGAAATTAGAAGCCAAACAAATGGCTGCAGCTACAATCTTCTACCTCTCATCGGTCGAGGATCACCAGAGGCTTATCGGTACACGATCCGATGCAATTCCTGGCCTCGTCTAGCTTACCAGAATAGGAACAACTCACGGTAAAAAACGCGATCCTTGCACTATTCTGCCTAATTCTCCACCCAATGAACCACCAAAGAGTCCTCGAAACCGACACTGTTCCATTGCTCGCCGATATCCTAAAATCCTTGGACCGAGCTGATCTGATCACCGACGCCGTAGCTATCCTAGCCACATTGTCCGAGTACATCGAAGGCTCGATCGCCATTCAACAAACTTCCCATTGTCGTCGATTTGCAGCCTAATGAAGTCATCGAGTTTGTCTGGAGATGGGAGAGAGTATTGCCTTACAACATTGTTGAATCTAAGCATCCATCACGGACCGGAGGTCGTTCGAGACCTGGCCAAGGACACATCGCTCCCGGGCTCGCTGTATGTTCTTGTGATGGACGGGACGCAGCTCGGAAGCAAAAAGGCGCGAACGCTGCTCAAAATGTTGCAGCAACATCTTGAGTCAATGAACTCTTTGTCCTTCATTTGATTCAGATATTTCCAACATATTTGAATTTTGTGTAAATATAAAGATTATTATGATGTATTACAGAATCTAAGTCTCACTCTGTGATTTTTGTGGAAGTTGATTAAAACTTAAATAGAATATACAATTACATTTCAATTATGTGTTAGTGTTATAGTAGTGTCATAGACTATTGATGACAACTTTATCCACATTTATACAATAATTGATTACTCATCCAAATATATTTTGAGAAAATGACAAAGAGGGGATATGAACTAACATTCATTGACAAATTACGGTCCGAACTATGAAAACTGATAATTAAGGGCAATTTCAAATTATTTTAATCCTCAATGTTGGATCGTTAGGTTAGCCAACTATGTGAGGGAGATCCCAGAGTGGTATCCCTCAGACAGATGGCAGCGGAAATTATCTTTAACACAGGAAATTATACGGAAAGTAAAGACTCACAGATTTATAGTGGAAACCTTACTGCAACCTTTGCAGCAGGCTGAAAACCACTTTGCCTCCTGGACAATTCCAGAAGGGCTTCAAGATCCGTGTTATTGATAAAGGAATATGCTTGCAGTTTGTTACACTTGTCTCACGCAGTGACAGCTAACAAAACTACTCAATTCGAAGGATCAACTAACACGATCGTCTTGTCCGCACACAGCAGCACCTTGTCAGCTCCGGAATTGATTACTCTTCAATCTCCGATCGCTCTCTCCAAAAAGCCGATTTGCTCTCTCCAAAAGCTGCACTTGATATTGAAGACTTCTCCTTCTTTTTATAGTGTCTTCAAGTCGGCTGATATTGATCTCCATCAGATATCTGATTGCTATCTCGCAGATGTGATATGGTTAAGATATTTCCATATCTTAACCCTGTCACATATATGCTTACCAATTCTGGCTTCAATCTTCCTGTCGAATATACTGACACCTCCTCGTGTATATATGTGCATTAATTCTTCTCGTCAATTATCCAGCATATATACTCGAATATCTCCTGATTTGTATCCAGTATATTCTCGCCGATCTGATCTCGTCATAAGTCGGTTTCTCTCCCGGACAGATCGCATCTCTCTCGCAGCGCTGCTCTCTCGCAGAGATGTCCAACAGATCTGATCTACATCAGAGATTCGATCTCCATCTTGCAGATCTGATTTTGTTAAGATATTGCCATATCTTAACTCAATCAACTATTTCCCTTCCATATCCAGCTCGTATATTTCCCTATCACGTCTTGAATATATCTTGCCGTATATTTCCGTATATTATATCTTGAGTATATATTCCGCATCCAATCTTATGATCTCTTGAATATCTCAATCTCGGATCTTGATATATCTCGAATATCTCCAGCTCGGATCTTGATATATCACGAATATCTCCAGCGATCTGATCTCGTCATAAAGTCAGTGCTGATCTCGTCTCTCACGCAGATCCCGTCTCTCTCGTAGATCTCATCTCTCTTGTAGCGCTGAGCTCTCTCAGAGATGTCCAGTTAACCTTTCTGTCAGACAGTGATTTCTGCACACTCAAGTGGATTATTAGTTAAGTGTTTGTTATCATCAAAACACAAAGGGTCCAACAAATTCCCCCTTTTTGATGATGACAAACACTTCTTCACAAATGAGAAATCAACCACAGCGATGGCACGGAATTCACATCTACATTCCCCTAGGACAGCTAGCAACTCCAGAATTTATTCACTAAATTTATATTTAAAGTCTAGCTAGCACAGTTCCCCCTCAGATAGACATCCGCTCGACCTTCGATACTGATTTTCCCCCTTAGTGTATGCACATATATTTCTTCCCCCTTTTGGCATCATAAAAAAGATATGCAAATAAGAACACAGAGTAATGGAAAGAAAAACATTTCATTCATGCTAGCAAATCATAGGTGTGTCACACAGACACCACACAGTCAAGCAGGGAAATCAGAATGCACAGAGAAATCGAATCATGAAATTCAAAAAGAAACAAATTCAAAAAGCAGGGAGAGATATGGTAAGGTTGGCAAAGAGGGGGATCCATGAGACAGTACAGACTAAGCATCATTCTGGGACGGAACCTTCAACTGGTCCACAGTCTCTGTGGCAAGGCTCTTGATCTGCGATGGGAGCCCTTCCAGCACAGCTGTCACACCACCCGAGTCTACCTCTACTGCCAACTCCATGGCTGCTAACCTCTCCTTTACATCCTGCAGCTCAGACCTCACCTCCTTCAATGCAGACCGAACTCCCTGCATCTCAGTCCGAGCTTCCTGAACCTCAGATCGAAGCTCCTTCAACAACGACATCATCTCGCCCATACTATCAATGGGGAGAACAGCTTCTTCAAGCATAGGGTCAGCAACGGGAGTCAATTCAACAACATCTTCTTCTATAGGTGACGGGGTCGGGGGGCGTGGAACAATCCATCCTTCTCCTCACGTTTCTATCACGCAGCGGCAGGGCCTTCAGCATACCCTCTCTTGGGTTTACTCCCAAAAATACTATTCTTCTCATTTTTGAACATCTCAAAACTGTCATCCGACATCCTTCACAACTTCTTGAGTTATGAATGCCTATTGCACAGTATCATGTTATTTGCTGACCAACTCAACGTGCTCACCTTACTATGCTGAATTTTCCATACAAGTCATCAACACAGCAACTTGGCTTGTCATCACTTTCCTTCGGGTCATTAGCTCAAGGATAGCCTTCCCGTCCATTCTGAGGACAGAACTCAGGTCATCATCATTCTTCACACCATCAACTGCATGAAAGTGACCTGCACATAGCTAGCCACCCATCTAACGTGGTCTTCTCTGCTTCTTCATTCCTCTATCAAAGGAAGTCTCCTAGACGAGATTACATCATCATTTGTCTTTCTCGCGTACTCACAGAACTATAGTATTGTCTTCTCCACCACAAGGCACAACCTTTTAAGCACGCAAAACTTACTCTCTAAAGCGTGGAAATCACCCTCACACGACCATTCATCATGGGCTCAAAATCTTCAACACTGAATTCTAAAGTAGGAGAGCTGACCACAGCTTTTCCTCACCATAACTTTTTCATCTCAGTAATTGTTGCTCCATTTCAGCAGCCTTAAAAATGGCAGCAATCTCCATAACTGTCACAGAGATTGTTTCTCAGCCAAAGTTGAACCTTCCAGAGTGATAACTCAATCTGACCTGTCTCATGGGTACGCAAGTTTTTTGGTATGGTGTGCTAACTTTACCCAAATGGTACAAATAACACCACACACAATCAGGCAAAAACAAATAAGATCATCCAAACACATTTTTATCATCTTCATACCTCATGTGGAATAACTCCAGAAAAACAGCACATCAACGGGCTCATAGGAATATCCCACATGAAGATAGGCTAGGGTTGGTCCAGAGTACCTCCTGGGCTTATAATGTGGGATCAAATATGGAGGTCTCTTTTGGGCAGAAAGAAGATTCAGAATTTCATGTTTTCCAATCCCTAATGCAGTCATCAATCACATAACTAGCATGCATGGATACAGTGTGAACACATCTTAATTTTTCACTAGCACAGAACATCCATGTTAAATTCTCCATCAGACGTGACTTATATGCCTCTAGTCTAGCCAATCACTGAGGGAGCAACATATGAGCATAGCTCTAAGGAAGAGAAACCATACCTAGTTCAAGCCTCAGCTTCTCGTAGGGTTCCCTGTGCAATGCCTTTGTGAATATGTCTGCTATCTGTCCCTCAGTTCTGTAATATTCCATCTCCATTATTCCCTTTTCAACACAATCTCGCAGAAAGTGATATCGAATCTCTATATGCTTAGTGCGTGGAAACTGCACAAGATTTTTAGAGAAATTAACAGCACTAGTATTATCACATAGAATTTTAGCACAATCAGTAATAACACCATAGTCACTTAGCTGTTGCCTGAGCCATAGCAGCTGTGCACAGTAAGCAGCAGCGGCAATAGAGGACTGCTTCTTTGAAGCCCGAGAGATGAGACACGGTCCAAGATGCTGAGCCATCCCTGACGTGGACTTCCTGTCTGTCTTGCAGACCGCATAATCTGCATCAGTGTAGGCCACCAGGCGTAAGTCTCCTCCCTTCGGATAGAACAAACACAAGTCATCTGTTCCCTTCAGATATCTCAGTATTATCTTCACAGCTTTCACGTGGGTTTCTCTGGGATCTGCCTGTACCCTGAACCACTAGAGTGGCCTTCCCTTCCTTCGGAAGAAAGAGAGTCTTGTCCACCTCTCCTATGCCATATCCGTGGGACAGTAGAAACTGTGACAGTCTCTCATACATTGTTCCTCTCGAACTGATGTAGCTCTTCTTGCACGGCATTGACCCATTCTGGATCCTTGAGCGCTTCTGCTACTGTCTTTGGTTCTGCAAGAGAGACAAAGGACGCAAATCCACAAAAATGATACAAATTATCTAGATTTACCTGATCCTGCGATACGTAACACTGGTAGTCCCTCAGCCTTGCCGGTGGCTGTATAACTCTCCCATCGCTTGTAGTCCTGGATTCCCCCTCAGTGCCCGGAACATCCCCTGTCCAGATACTAGGGTCGGGGCCTCACTTCTGCGAGAGAGAGAGATTAGTTTTTACGAACCCAGACAAGCTTGGGCTTACTGGGTTTTGGGACAGTTTTAACAGCAGAAGGAAACTTTAAAGGACAAGAATCTCCCTCATTGCCAGTAAGATTAATTTTTCTTCTGGGGGTTCTTCTGGGTCGTCCGTAGATGGCTGTGTCATGGTGTGGACGAACCCACTCAACTCTGTCTTCCCTCCTGTGGGGAGAGACTTTTCTCCATGAGACGTGAGCGGTACTGACCTTTCTCTGATAGTTGTGATTCCTCTCATTGGCTTCTTTCAACTTCTTACAGTCTGATCTGTAATGGCCAGAGTGACCGCAGTGCCAGCAGACACGATGGTAAAGACGACCAGTTTTCCTGTTTCTCTCTAAGGGCATGTGTTTCCTATTTCTCCGTGCCTGAAAGTCAATCGAGAAGGGTTGACGATTGGAGCTCTGCTTCTTCCAAATTTCAAAGGCTTTCCTAGCTTTGAATGGTACAGAGTCACTGTCATAGAGGTGACTTTCCTCCGAAGATGTGCCTTCTCTTCCCAACTGTCTCGTGGCTCTTGGCTTTCCCCCCTGACGGGAGCTCTCACCAACTTCAGTTATTGCTTCCTTTCCTTTGACAGTCCTTCTATTTTCTACCTCTTCGTCAGTGCCTTTCTTTCCTTCACCGAATCCAAGTCCTGGTCTGACAAAGCTTCTTTTGTAATTTTCTCTTTCTTCTTCAACCCTTTTGGCTTCTAATTCTCGCAGCCAGATCTCTTTTCTTTCAGTCTCCTCTCGTCTGAGATCTGCCACTGTCTCGCAGCCACTGTCTCTTTCCTCATTATCCAACTGGAGTCCGGCCAATTCTGCATTTGATTCTTCTATTTTGGTTCTGATGTCTATCGACTCGGTGTCGTCGATTTTCATGCACCTCAGCTCATCGCTTAGAACATTGATATGCGTGTCCCTTCCGTCACATGTGGGACACTTGCAGACGTGCTCCTCCATCTCCCTCTCAAGTCGCATAGCTTTGGTTGACCAAAGGCGATTGTTCTCCATATCGTCTTCGTGTTCATCTTGCATGATCTCTAGTTGTTCTTTAAGACCTTGAATTTTCTTCAACAGTTCGGCAATAGTCTCTGCAAAATCAGATTCACTGAAAACCTCATCAACGGAGGAATCAGATTCATTTACCTCACTAGTTGTGCCTCGCGCCATTAGACATGGCTCCTCAGCTCGCTTCTTATCACTGCATTCCTCATCTGAGTCACCCCAGGCAGCGAACATGGCTTGAGCTTCCTTTGGTGCAGGTGGTTCACCCTTCTTTTTACTGTAGCAATCTCTAGCAAGATGCCCCTTTTTCTGGCAATAGTGGCAGGTTCTTTCTTCCTTCGCTCCTGCCTTTGTCATGCTCTCTTCTGAGGTACCTCCCTTGTGATCTCTTCCTCCTCCACCGGAGTTTCTTCCACCAGAGAGACCTCTATTGAAGTTTTGTGCTCTCCCTGTGTTTGCTATCTTGAAGGCTCTCGAGAGGAGACCAATCTCCTCATCCTCACTTGTAGATGGCATACTCACCTGTGCTATATCCAAAGCCTTCTCAACTTTCAATGCTATAGCATGAGATTCGCCTGCTTGCCTCCTAGCCATTTTTCTCTCTGCTATCCCAGCTTGACTTTGCAAATTCGCCACGAGCTCTTCCAGAGAGACGTCTTTGATCCCCTTCTGAGCTTGGAGAGCAGTGGTCACTGTGTCCCATCTGGAGCAGAGAGCTTGCATGAACTGATGAGTTATTTTCCACTGTGGGAGACCCTCATCCAGGGAGTTCAGCTGTGCGACAATGACTTGAAATCTGGTGTAGAAGTCATCCAGAGATTCGTCCTTGCGCTGTTCGACAGATTCGTAATCCTTTGTTACAGCTAGGATTCTGTTCCTTTTTATGTCTTCGTTTCCCTCGTACAGTCGAGCAAGTCCATCCCACTGCTCCTTTGCAGTCTTATACACAGCCATCTTCACCTGGTCTCCTGGGGAGAGGGCCATGTACAGAACCTTCTTAGCCCTGGCATTCTGCTGGAGAGCTTTGTAGTCAGCATCTGTGTACTTGTCTTTCTCCTTCTCTTTCGGCTTGGCAGGATCTGTCACATCCAGAATAGGGAAGTTACCCTTTTCGAATACCTGCCACAGCTTCCCATCCAGGGAACACACATGAGCTTCGAACTGATCCTTCCACCAGTCATACTCTCCCGGACTGAGCACCGGCGGCTTCCAGAACGAATCGCTTCCGTTAGACATGATTTCCTGCAAAGGCTAACACAAAATCTAGAGCCTCGGCTCTGATACCAATTGTTGGATCGTTAGGTTAGCCAACTATGTGAGGGAGATCCCAGAGTGGTATCCCTCAGACAGATGGCAGCGGAAATTATCTTTAACACAGGAAATTATACGGAAAGTAAAGACTCACAGATTTATAGTGGAAACCTTACTGCAACCTTTGCAGCAGGCTGAAAACCACTTTGCCTCCTGGACAATTCCAGAAGGGCTTCAAGATCCGTGTTATTGATAAAGGAATATGCTTGCAGTTTGTTACACTTGTCTCACGCAGTGACAGCTAACAAAACTACTCAATTCGAAGGATCAACTAACACGATCGTCTTGTCCGCACACAGCAGCACCTTGTCAGCTCCGGAATTGATTACTCTTCAATCTCCGATCGCTCTCTCCAAAAAGCCGATTTGCTCTCTCCAAAAGCTGCACTTGATATTGAAGACTTCTCCTTCTTTTTATAGTGTCTTCAAGTCGGCTGATATTGATCTCCATCAGATATCTGATTGCTATCTCGCAGATGTGATATGGTTAAGATATTTCCATATCTTAACCCTGTCACATATATGCTTACCAATTCTGGCTTCAATCTTCCTGTCGAATATACTGACACCTCCTCGTGTATATATGTGCATTAATTCTTCTCGTCAATTATCCAGCATATATACTCGAATATCTCCTGATTTGTATCCAGTATATTCTCGCCGATCTGATCTCGTCATAAGTCGGTTTCTCTCCCGGACAGATCGCATCTCTCTCGCAGCGCTGCTCTCTCGCAGAGATGTCCAACAGATCTGATCTACATCAGAGATTCGATCTCCATCTTGCAGATCTGATTTTGTTAAGATATTGCCATATCTTAACTCAATCAACTATTTCCCTTCCATATCCAGCTCGTATATTTCCCTATCACGTCTTGAATATATCTTGCCGTATATTTCCGTATATTATATCTTGAGTATATATTCCGCATCCAATCTTATGATCTCTTGAATATCTCAATCTCGGATCTTGATATATCTCGAATATCTCCAGCTCGGATCTTGATATATCACGAATATCTCCAGCGATCTGATCTCGTCATAAAGTCAGTGCTGATCTCGTCTCTCACGCAGATCCCGTCTCTCTCGTAGATCTCATCTCTCTTGTAGCGCTGAGCTCTCTCAGAGATGTCCAGTTAACCTTTCTGTCAGACAGTGATTTCTGCACACTCAAGTGGATTATTAGTTAAGTGTTTGTTATCATCAAAACACAAAGGGTCCAACACTCAATTTCACAATTAAGGACAAAAAGTTTTTTCAATTCATTCGTTTAGTTAACTTTGTTAATTGACGAAGTGATATTCTATCAATTAAGTGTTATATGAGGATCAAAATATTTCAAAATTGCCCTTAATTGTCAATTTTCATAGTTTGGACCGTGATTTGTCAATGAGTGATAGTTCATACCCCTCTTTGTCATTTTCCCATATATTTTTTATTCATTAGTTAACGATCTTTTTTTCATGGTACGGAGAAAACCTATGAACCAAACAGGAAAAATATAAACTAATAAAAGAATTGGTGTAGTCCCTAAAAATTGAACCTAAGACTTTCAGGTGTGCCGATTACCACCACCACCCCAATAGTATTATCATAACATTATACGAATCCAACTTCGTCTAAAAATGACCTGGCATTGGGAATTTTTATTTTAATGAGCACTGGGAACTTATTGCATTGGTTTTTTTTTCTTTTCTAATTCAACCCAATTATTTCGAATGTATTTATGTATACTTGCTACATTTTGGCCCTTCGTATGACTTCCTTTTATTTCTTTTTGTCTAGCTTGCTATGATTATTTTTACTTATTTAATTAATTATGTCATTTCCATCAAAAATTAAGGGAAAACTAAAAATTGGTTACTTGAACTACCGTCCTATTTCAAAACAAGTAGCGAACTATTTAATTTTTCATATTAAGTACTCAGGGACCAAATTGTAATTAATTTTTTTTAAAAACAAACACAGTTAACAGTAATTGTTTGATTATTAACGGAGGTGATTTAGGGATGCATTTAGCTGGTCGAGGCTGATTCCTGGATCGACTTCAGCACGCCATTAATCGCATGGTGATCGTCATCGCCTCAACGGTTTTAATAATCACCTACTCGAGGCTGATTTCAAAGCATGGAACCAAATCAATTTTAAAACTAACATATAAATCATCGTCTTACCACTGAACTGAACCAAGTCCAAGTTACATGCTTTCAAAGCAATAAGCTATCGAAGGAACAACAATAAGCATCGACGGCGCTGGCAGACCAGGATTAAGCCGCCGCAGCGGCGGACTTGCTCGTTTCCGTTCCGCGCCAGCAACGTGGCAGGAAGCGTTGCTGGAGGATGACGACGATGAGGGAGAAGGAGTCGATGATTCTTTGGAAGCTCTTAAACCTACCGAGAGCCTCACGCAACTGTTGTCTTCTTCTTCTTCGCATCCGATTAATTCGAGCGGCGGAGGTTCGCCGTTGAGGACTTCTGCAGGGTTTGATGTTGCCGGAGGTGATTTAGGGATGTTTGAGTCGAGTAGCGCTACTGCGTTTTTGAGGCAAAATAGCACTCCGGCGGACTTGTTTGCAGGTGGATATGATGGATTTTTCGCTAATTACGGGCAGGACTACTTGTCTACGCCGCCGCCCGCCGATTCTAAAAGACCTAGGGAGGCTAGTTCGCATCATCAGTCTGCCAGGTATTCAGCTAAATGCATCCCTAAATCACCTCCTTTAATATTCAATCAATTACTGTTAACTGTGTTTGTTTTTAAAAAAATTTAATTACAATTTGATCCCCGAGTACTTTATATGAAAAATTAAATAGTTCGATACTTGTTTTGTAATAGGACGGTAGTTCAAGTAACCAATTTGTAGTTTTCCCAAAAATTAATTACGCCATTGAATATCAACTTCAATTATGCTCATCTCAATTTTCAACTATATTAAAACACACCTTAATGCCAACAAGGGTGGTGGTCTGTTGGTTAAGGACTGCATCATGGATCCTTACACTTTGGGTTCGAATCCAGGGGACACTAATTTTCCTTACAATTTTGTGAGCTATTCATTTTCCTTTCCGTGTACCAATGATTTCGGATCTGCTTGAGATGCCTTGATATAGTTACGAATATTGATAGATTTACTAGATGATTAAGGCTATCGCGATATGTATTGAAGTGTTATGAATTGTACCCCTTCATAAAAAAACGCACCTTTAAGTAAAATTTATTTCACATTATCGACTCTCCATTTCCAATATTTTAATTCATTTTCCAAAGTTTAAAAAAATTAAATTAAATCAAATTAAATTAAACATGGAAGCATTTCTACCACTGTTAAATCTCGCTGAAATATCAACTCCACGCGCTTTGAGTCACTCTCTCATTCTGATCGTTGGCGGTGTCCGCGGGACGGGTTGGTCTTGTTCCTAACTCGATCCGAAATATAGACCGAATCATTTAGTAGAACCCAAACCCGACCATAAATATTGATGAGGTAACCCTAACCCGATCTTGAAAGTTGACTTTTTTAAAAATAAAGACATAATCTGAAACATATTTTATCTCACACAAAAAATAAAATTTTAAGATTAAAAAAATAGCTAACACACTAACAAAAGATTTCAAGTTTATAATCAAAGCAATATTCAAGCAGGTAAAATGTGTTGATCATCCTGTTTGGGATTTTTATTTATATTATATATGGTACTGGGTTAGATTTGGTCTCTATATATGAGGACGGGTAACCCGAGCCTTAACCCGTTCAAATCTAGTGCGGATCGGGTTCATATTTTTCCTAATTTAGTCGGATTAGGGACGGGGACAGATTCTGCACACCCCTGCTGATCTCACCGTAACAACTTCAGCATTCACATTGAATCCGATTTCTGGGTTTATCCCTATTTAATCGACCCATTTCAGATTCACAGAAACCTCAAAGATCTAACCTTTTTCATTAATTGCAGTCAATACGATACAAGGATCATATGGTCAGAAAAAAAAAACCTGAAACCCTCTCTAAAACCTAATCAAATTTCTTCACCTTCCGCTCTAGCAAGACATCTTGATCGGATCCAAGTCATCTGGTACATTTCTCTACTTCCGAAGCACTTAGTCATGTTCGGCACCTTTACCATGAATCTACACATCCACTCCTACTATATTAGAGGGTGTGAGTATTGTATTCTACTTAACTATTATATTCGAATATTAGGCTTAGGACTGGAAGAATTTTAGGCTTAAATATTCTAGAAGAGTCACCCTGGGTTTAGGAGTTAGCCATTTTGAGCTATAGTTTTCAACTGGCTCAAAACGATGCAGTTTCGACAAGTGGGGAGAGAATTTCAAGTTATCGAGTGAAACGATAACGTTTTCGCCCGACGCGAGTTTCAGTTGGAGTTCGTTGAGGATAAAGCAGTGTTGTCTGGCTCAAGCGGAGGACAATGAGTCTTAAGTAAACGACACAGTTTTTTTAAGGTGCGTAATTGGCGAGTTTCGCTTTGGTTGAACGCTGTGTTTCGAGTCGTTCTCACCTGGAATAAGGTCGAGCTCATTTGGGAATTAGGGTTCATTCTGACTCTCGAGAGATTCTTAGACACGAGCGATTCTCCAAGAAACTGATCAAACAAGTGGTTCTGTAAGCGTGAGTCGAATGATCAGAAGGCGTGTGCAACATCAATTGGTTCTGGAGGCACGTCGATTGCGAGACTTTACTGGTGGCTAGTCGGAGTTTGGCTTTGTGGTTCGGGATGGCAGTGCTTGCGAGCGTCTTTGAATACAGGGGCTATCGGAAGGGGCTTTGAACCCTCCACTACTCTTCTGTGTAGTACTATAGTTGATTCGTTTAATTGTTTGTATAAGACAGTGTTTGGATGATTTGAGCTTGAATGAGCATTGTGGATTTTTGCCCTAGTGCTTGTATTGTTCTTGTTTTATCAATAAAGTGATAAAGTGCCCTAGCATAATATTTACATTGTGGTGTTAGAGCTAGGTTCATCAATAATTGTTGATTTCGGTGAACCGTGGTTTGATCTTTTATCAAATATAGCGTCCAATGTCATTTTCGCTCCGCCCTGTGGCTTCTTGTGTCCGGACTAGCATTAGATCATATTTTGTGAGCAATCTTGCATTGCTGTGACCTGATATTGTGGTTTGTGACTTGTGGGTTTGTGCCCTGCTATTTGCCATTATGCCTATTGATATTGAGTATTTTCTTTGCTGTATACTTCTCGTTTTCATAATGAATGATATCAGGCTTAAGCCCTTTGATGGGCATAAGGACTTTGCTATGTGGACCATGAGAATAAAAGCCATTTTAATTAAGGAAAAGTGATGGAGAGCAGTTAGTGAGGAATGTTTGTGTCCAACCTTGGAACAAGCTAAGAAATACCTTAAGGAAGTAGTTTAACTGAGATTATGAGGAGGTTAACAAATGATGTAGCTAGGCCAGTGATGCCAATTAGTGATCCTAAGATTTTGTGCGATACCCTTAAGGCCACCTACCAAAATAAGTCCCTACCCAATAGGATCTTCCTCAAGAAGTTGTTTACTTTTAAGAAGGACCTATTCTTGAGTATCCAGGAAAAGATTCCTGAACTCTCTCGAATATTTGGGTGTCGTGACACACGTAGTTCCATGGGTGTTACGGCACCCCCTGAACTCTCTGGGATATTTTGGTGTCGTGACATCCGCAATATTTTTAGTATGTTACGGTAGTCATGACACTGTTGTTTTCCTATGTCGAAATACGTAGCTGTGACACCCGTTATAATTACAGAATGTCAGTGTAGTCACAACACTTAGGCTGAATAGTGCTATTAGGTCCGATCGTCGATCTTTACCGTTCTTTCGATCCTTCGGCTTCATGGAGAATGATTTTTTTACCTGAAACACTCAACGTAGACATCAAATAATGATAATTTGCCGGGAGAATAAGTATTATCCTTCATCGAACTGAGTAAATAACTAGTCAAAATATTGACTGATCATCAATACTCCTTGCAAAATTAACCTTCCTGATGAAGATACTGGAAGTAAACAAGCAAGTGAGTCTAACACACGACATAAGTGTGGTAAACAAGAAAGTGAGTCTAAAACACGAAACCATATTGGGTCCAAGGATAAAATTCCTCGACAAAGAAGGTTCAAGATAACGTTATTAATGCATCAACAACTATTCCAAAAGAAATAGATGTGATACATGAAGAATCATCTTAAAGACAATGAGATACCTGAAAATGATGACAATGAAGAAATTTCGATCAATTATGTCATTTCAGGGAAAATGTGGAATAAAAACAAAATTATAGTGGATAATATATTTGCATATTCTACGGATCTAGATATTACAGAGGAAAATGAAGATCATGAGCCAAGATCGGTTAACGAATACCGACGAAGAAATGACTGGCCAAAATGCAGAATTGGGTTCACTTAAAAAACGTTAAGTCTTTTGGAAAATTTCCCTAACACCCGAGAATGTCAAACCTGTTGGTTATAAATGGATATTTGTACGCAACCGAAATGAGAAAAATGAAGTAGTTAGATATAAAGCATGACTTATATCAAAAGGCTTCTCGCAAAGACCAAACATTGATTATGAAGAGATATTCACTGGTCATGAATGCAATAACAGTCAGATTTTTATTGAGTTTATCAGTCTTCGAAGGACTCCAAATGAATTTAATGGATGTCGTGACAACCTATTTATATGGGTCACTAGATAATGACATTTACATTAAAATTCCCGAATATAGCAAGATATAGTTTTCTCCAACTCGAAGACATTGAACTGACGTTAAGCAATTTTAAAATATCTTCGAGGAACAATTGATATGGGCGTATTTTAAAAACACTCAAAATCAGGATTAATTAGATATGCCGACGTCCGATATTTATCTGACCCTCATAAAGCACGATCATAAACGGGTTATGTGTTTATGTATGGTGATATCGCTATATCTTCGCGATCTACTAAACAGACCCTTACAACCACTTCTTCTAATCAGGCTGAAATATTAGCATTTCACGAAGCAAGTCGTGAATGTGTGTGGCTGAGATCGTTAATCCATCATATTAGAGGATCACGTTATCTTTCAGGCGACGGAGAAAGCCCAACTGTTCTATTTGAGGATAATGCTGTTTGTATAGCTCAAATTAAAAATGGTTATATAAAGGGAGATAGAACGAAGCACATCTCTCCAAAATTCTTCTTATTTACACATGAAATTCATAAGAACGAAGAGATTGGTATTTGTCAATTTCGTTCATTGTGACAATTTAGCCGATTTGTTTACAAAGGCACTTCCCACAACTTCTTTTGAGAAATTAGTCTATAAAATCGGCATGCGAAAGCTTAGAGATTTATGTTAAAGGCCATATTGAGGGGGAGAATACGCGTTATACTTTTTTTCCTTATTTTAGGTTTTATCCCTTTAGGTTTTCCTAAATAAGGTTTTTAATGAGGTAACATTTATGCGTAATATAGAAATTATGTACTATTTTTCCTTCACTGGGTTTTCCTAGCAAAGTTTTAACGATGCATAATATGTATAGGAGTCATCCAAAGGGAGTTTTATGAATATTGCACTAAGTTGGATGACCTTTAGTCTTTCATATGACAATGTCTCTTAGCCTTTCAAGTACCCCATAAATTCTTAGCTTTAATCTCCAATATTAATTTATAGTCTTTCCATATGTACATGTACCCCTATATAAAGAGATCATTTGTAAAGATCAATATCTATAGAAATTCATCATCTTCTCTACAATTCTGTTCATGTTCACATGTTCATCTTCTCCATTTTAAATCTTCTCCTACACATTCACAAATGCATAGTTTTACAACAATTTTATCATATTTGATTTATTGGAACATTCATTTTATATAATTCACATTCATTTATTATAAATTAGGTTTATATGATCCGTTTAAAGTTCATGTAATGTAAAAAAACTCATTTTTAACGAATCATTGATTTTTGACGAAACGTTCATTTTATATAATTCAATTTCATTTACTATAAATAAACGTTCGTACTGTCCATTTAAGGTTTGTATGGTGAAAAAACGATTCGCTGGTGACGGAACGTTAATTTAAAATAATTCATGTTTATTTAATATTATAAAAGTTCATCTGGTACATTTAAGGTTTGTTAGGTGAAAAAAAGTTCATTTTATATAATCCATGTTCTTTTAATATAATAAAATTTTGAATGATGCGTTTAAGGTTCTTTTGATGAAAAAAGCTTCGAACCTCCTTCAATAAAAATGAATTCATTTTTAACGGAACTCTCATTTTATATGATTCAGATTCATTTAGTTTGATTTTTTTTTTACGGAATGTTCATTTTATATAATTCATGTTCTTTTTGTCTTTTTGTATAAATAATTGTAATTTTCTGTTTTCCTTTTTCGTTGTTGTGCCCTGTGTGGCTGAATAAATGGAGGCTGTGACGTTTAATTTTGGTTATCTTTGACAGCTCTTTGTTTTAACAATCACTACTACAGGATGGGGAATATGCATCGGTTCCGTGTTTTGGATTATGCATCGGTTTTCACATTATTGACGGGCGTCGTTGTACCCGTCAAAAATAATTGTTTCCTTTATTCCGACTAGCAAGTGGTAAGTCGGGTCGTATCCACAGAGATTGATATGAGAATCTGTTCACTAAGTATTCAAACAAAGTAAATGGAGAACAATAACACAAGCAACAATGATCACTTATCAAGAGAGCAATCGTCACACGAATTCAAGTATGTAATATCAAAGAGAAGTGCAAGCTAGAACTTTCGACTGTGATGCAAGACTAAATCATTGACAAATCCGTTTTGATTCTTAATTTTCTACAACTTAGAGCTCCCCCGCTAGGGTTACACTCCCCGTTCTTGTTCTAGTACTTAATCTCGCGCTAGCGATAATCAAGACCCTAACTCGCTAGAGTTGCATGAAGATTTGAACAAGTTGTCCTAGGGTGTTTAATCCTAGTGGTATATTACTCGTGTCCTAGTTTGCTATCCTCGCTAAGTTGCTAGTAAACTTGACAATTGGAATCAACTAACAAACTAAAGCTCCCCCGCTAGGGTTCCACTCGTGTTAACAAAGTCAATTCCATAAACAACGCATAGTAATATGACACAAAACACAGAAATCAATATAGGTCTCAAGTCAAAACATCACAATTTGGAGTTCTAGCCTACACATATGAGTTTAGCTACTCATCGTAATGGAATACATCATCAAGTATTTGAATGGGAATGAAATGAAAATACTGTTGACGAATCCTCCACCAAGCTGCAGCTCTACTCCAACAATTTCGTCCTCTTCCAAGCTTTCTTCTCTAACGCGTCGTCTCCAATCCTCAAACGTACTAACCCTAAACGAATCTGATTTTTTCACCCAAAAACTGCAACTCAAACGTGTGTCTTTTCTGATTTTTTGTTCCCTCCAGCCGTGTGTCAAAAACCACACCAAATACCCACGGCCAAAAAGACACCTCTTTCTCTTCTCCCTCTTCTCCTTATATCTTCTCCCAATCTTCAATTAGCCTCCTCGGATTCTGCCTTCTTCTTCCGAGAAAAGACTCTTCGAAATCTGTTGTTTTTCCTCCCGAGATTACAAATCTGAATTTAGGAAATTTGACTGCCAGCTGGCCTCCGCGGACGTCTCTTGATTTAACTGCCCGCGGAGGTCTTAATAATTATGGAAATTCAGAAGACGTCCGCGCCTTAATTGGTGAGACGTCCGACTGCTCCACTGAGTTGAACTTCAAGCACTTTGGACTTCATTCCTTCGATGCAAAACATCTTCTAACAGGCTCTCTTTAGCCGATATTCATTCCATGGTCTCCGAATGCACCTGAGAACGAAAACTACACACAGGTAGTGAAATAACATACAGGCAACACTAAGAGACGGGGTTTTAACACAGAAAATAGTCGTACAACTACGACTCATCAAACTACCCCACACTTGAACTTGTTCGTCTCGAAAACAAAGCCATAGAAAGAACTACAACGTACTAGTCATGCTCATCCTTACATCTCAATCCCAAATTCAGCCTATAATCTTATCATGCCTAAGATTCTAACAAGGCGAGCATAGATAGATTTTCGATACTTGTTACCTCGCGAGCTGAAATCCAAATGACCTTGGATGATTGGGAGATAGTCCCCTATAGGTACCACGGACATTGCATTCTTTTCTGAGTTTTGGTCTTTTGATTGAGTCAGCGGCTTTCTCTGACACGTGATTAATTCACCGCTTTTATACCGTTGAGTCTTGAATTCCTTAACTTGTATGGACTTTGATAAACGACACATCTTGCTTGAATCAATCAGATTTTGATTTTTTTCTTACTTGATGGTTTGCCTTCGGCTTTTGAATTTGTTTCTTGTCCCCATAATCGTTTGCGCCCTTGAACCACTCCAATCATAGCCTCCGGATAACAGCATAGGAGTGCGTCCCGCTCTTTTCTCATCCTCGTCCTTTCTGCATGAGGCAAGGTAGGGGTTACCCACCCATTCCCAGCTACTCCGACTAGAGATGGACAGTTTGTTTTCTCTGTCCCGTCACCACTACGAACGCATGAATAGACTTGTATAACTTGGTGACGGATCTACTCTCAGGATTAGGCTAGTGAAGCGTCAACCTCCATCGCTTTTCTCAATCAGCAGAACCCAAAACTCAGAATTTCCTGCAACTTGCCGTACCTTTCTAGGACATTTCTGTCAACTCCACATCCCTGCATATCACAACTCACAAGAACAAAGCATCGAAAATTTTGAAATTTCGCATTTTTAGTCAAATTAGCACAATAGTCATATAAAGCTGGAAATAAGATTTCGACAAAGGAGAAAAACATAGCAGTACATCATCAGTTCAACACGAGTTCATCAAGACACATAACACGAAACATAAACAAACAGACACATCACACGACTGACTCTATAACATCCCACCCCACACTTAGTTTGACCCGTGTCCTCACGGTATAACTCAAGAGATAAGGTGAACAAACAAAACAGACTCAAATAAAAATAAAAGAAAGAACTGGTACTCCCCTAGTAGTCCGGTGGTGGTGGTTTCAGATCTTGAAAATGAGCCTGATTTAAATTCTGCACTATCCCGCGGACGTCTCTATCATTTCATTCCGCGGAGGTCTTATGATTTATCATAATTGTTAAGACGTTCGTGCTCTTATTGTTCAGACGTAAGCCTGCGCGACTGATGTTGAATTCCTTTCTTCCTTCAATCACCTGAAACCACCAGAAATAAAAAATGCGCTTGGGGCACCTTATCAATGTACCAATTCCACTAATTAATCTACTCAAAACATGTGTAAAGTAAAAACACACCGGGTTGCCTCCCGGTAAGCGCCTTTGTTTTACGTCCTTGGCTGGACATTACCTCTTTAGGGATCACAAGTTAGGATCCCATGGCTGCTCCAAGTCAAACTTCTGTAGTCCCTTGTGATGCTCATAGCCCTCATCGAGTGGTGCTATCGTGTCTCTCCATCCTGGTTTCCATCAAAACGTGCCATGTCTCGGTCGCTTCCTCATGTTTGGACGGTCGGAATCCTCGTAAACATGGAAGTTTAATGTCTTGCCAGCAAACGCAAGCGACAACAAGTGTGTTCCCATGTCATTCTTGGTCGTTTTGGCCAAGAGGATTGATTGTCTCAGAATGAGTGCAAGAGGACCGTTAGCGCTGGCATCTCCCATCTGCAAAATATAAGAGTCCACATCACGGGTGATTGTGAGAGTACATGGGTCCTTACACTTTTTGGGTGGTGCTACTAGACTTGCTGCAACTGGGCGCTCCATCGTTGGATCGTTTTGCTCATTCCTCGCCTCCAATCTGCCTCCTAGCTCTTCTTTGTCGATCGTGTGGTCCGTAGGAACTATCACCTGCATTGGGAATAGTAGAGGGGTGTTAGAATTTGGAATTTCCTTACCAGAATCTGAGTAACCCACGGACGTCTCCTGGGTATCTTCCGCGGACGTCTCTGTATTTTGTTGTAATTCATCAGGCGTCCGCGCATTAATTATTGAGACGTCCGCCTGCTCCACTGAGGGCGAATCTTCATTCGGCACTTCTTCTCGCCTTTCGTAAACCGCGCTGGCAATTTGAGACACTTGCTTCTTTAGCTCGTTAATGACTCCAGCTTGTTGGCCCATCTTTTGAGCGAGTTCTTTGAACATGCCTCTCATTTCCTCTCTAAATTCCTTGATCGGGTCCTCGTCCATCCTAATGCACCAAGGTGCCTCATCACTATACGGCGCATAAACTCCTCTCATAGTGCGTCCCGAATCCCGACGCCTAGGTAACTGCCCATATCGGTTTCCTCCACCGAGGTATTCTCGATCCAACTCATCCTCGTAATCCTCGTGTCTAGCTGCACGAGGTCTAGCATACTCATTCACAAATTTCTGATTTCTAGGGGGTGGTAGTCTTCGATTAACAGCGTCGTCATGAATTGGTTCACTATAATAGGAATACATAGCAAACCATAAAACCAAACAAAAACAATAAAAAAAACTAAAAGAAAGAAATACTTAGTGAGATTCTTCGTTACCAATCCCCGGCAACGGCGCCAAAATTTGACGGGCGTCGTTGTACCCGTCAAAAATAATTGTTTCCTTTATTCCGACTAGCAAGTGGTAAGTCGGGTCGTATCAACAGAGATTGATATGAGAATCTGTTCACTAAGTATTCAAACAAGTAAATGTAGAACAATAACACAAGCAACAATGATCACTTATCAAGAGAGCAATCGTCACACGAATTCAAGTATGTAATATCAAAGAGAAGTGCAAGCTAGAACTTTCGACTGTGATGCAAGACTCAATCATTGACAAATCCGTTTTGATTCCTAATTTTCTACAACTTAGAGCTCCCCCGCTAGGGTTACACTCCCCGTTCTTGTTCTAGTACTTAATCTCGCGCTAGCGATAATCAAGACTCTAACTCGCTAGAGTTGCATGAAGATTTGAACAAGTTGTCCTAAGGTGTTTAATCCTAGTGGTATATTACTCGTGTCCTAGTTTGCTATCCCCGCTAGGTTGCTAGTAAACTTGACAATTGGAATCAACTAACAAACTAAAGCTCCCCCGCTAGGGTTCCACTCGTGTTAACAAAGTCAATTCCATAAACAACGCATAGTAATATGACACAAAACACAGAAATCAATATAGGTCTCAAGTCAAAACATCACAATTTGGAGTTCTAGCCTACACATATGAGTTTAGCTACTCATCGTAATGGAATACATCATCAAGTATTTGAATGGGAATGAAATGAAAATACTGTTGACGAATCCTCCACCAAGCTGCAGCTCTACTCCAACAATTTCGTCCTCTTCCAAGCTTTCTTCTCTAACGCGTCTTCTCCAATCCTCAAACGTACTAACCCTAAACGAATCTGATTTTTTCACCCAAAAACTGCAACTCAAACGTGTGTCTTTTCTGATTTTTTGTTCCCTCCAGCCGTGTGTCAAAAACCACACCAAATACCCACGGCCAAAAAGACACCTCTTTCTCTTCTCCCTCTTCTCCATATATCTTCTCCCAATCTTCAATTAGCCTCCTCGGATTCTGCCTTCTTCTTCCGAGAAAAGACTCTTCGAAATCTGTTGTTTTTCCTCCCGAGATTACAAATCTGAATTTAGGAAATTTGACTGCCAGCTGGCCTCTGATGAGGTCTTAATAATTATGGAAATTCAGAACACGTCCGCGCCTTAATTGGTGAGACGTCCGCCTGCTCCACTGAGTTGAACTTCAAGCACTTTGGACTTCATTCCTTCGATGCAAAACATCTTCTAACAGGCTCTCCTTAGCCGATATTCATTCCATGGTCTCCGAATGTACCTGAGAACGAAAACTACACACAGGTAGTGAAATAACATACAGGCAACACTAAGAGACGGAGTTTTAACACAGAAAATAGTCGTACAACTACGACTCATCAATTATGCATCGGTTTTATACAGAACCGATGCATAATGTAAGGCTTATGCCTCGGTTTTTATGAACCGATGCATAAGCCTTACATTATGCATCGGTTTTTGTATAACCGATGCATAATGTTGTAGCTTATGCATCGGTTTCTTTCCAACTGATGCATAATGTCGAATTAACCTAAAGTTTGTTTTTACACTCTGTGAATTCGTCCTCCGTTTCGTAAAAATTTCTTACTGGAGATTCAAATCCGTTGCCCGCCTCCGATCGTCGCTGCTCCGTCCTGCCATCGTCGTTGCTGTTGCTTCGCTTGCCATTCGTGGTCGTCGTTGTCTTCTCGCCCTCCGTCGCCAGTTGCTCGCTCGTGTCCCAACAGCTCGCCAGTCCCCGCAGCTCGCCGTCGCTTCGATTGCCAATCCTCGCTCGTCTTGGCCAGTCCTCGCTCGCCAATCCACGTAGCTCGCCAGTCCTCGCATCTTAACAGTCCGCCTGCGCCAGTCCTCGCTCGTCTTGACAGTCCTCGCTTTTCTTGACAATCCTCCATCGCCAGCAAAGAGTCAAAGGTATTTAGGATTCAGATTGATTGATGATGTATTTGACTCATTTATTAGGGTTTATAAGGGTTTATGCATCGATGCTTTGAGTATGAATTGATAAGATTTGGGTGGTGGCCATTCACGTGGAACTGGAAGAGCTCACCAGATATGAAGCATGGAAGTTATATCATCTTGTGCACAGTCACGAACTGAAGGAGACTGTAGACGGACTCACACAAGCGCCCAGAGCATGGTACGAGACTTTTCTCATCGACCATGGCTATGAGCGAGGGGGAGAAGAGAAGCATATGTTCGTCACAAGTACACAGAAGCTGGTTGGCCAATTCGTGAGACAGATGCAAAAGGAGCTCCAGCTGACCATGGTGGGAGAGATGAAACACCCTCCTGGAACATATGTTACCCAGTTGTTGGGAGAACAGGAGAGCATCGCTGCAGGGAGCTGCTGCACTCAGTTCCTATGTATGAAGCAGAATCTGTCTGAACACGGAATGGAACGGGTGAAGAAGGTTCTGCCCAAGAACCCAGTACAACACTCCATGAGCAGATATCACTTCATCAGAGAGCTAGTGGAGAAGAAGGTCATCACATCGAAACACATGACAACTGTAACTGTCGTACTCACCATGCCACTAGACGCTGCTCAGTTCGAAACACTTAGATCCTTTCCGGGTCTGCGTGTTATCGCCAACTAAGTTTTCCAGACGGAGGTCAGCCAAGAGCAGAGCCCCAGCAAATCAGATGGGCTGACCTACCAAAGAAGAGGGCTGGAACAGATGATACGTAGTTGGAACTAAATTCAGCTTATCTACAGTTTTATGAGGCGAAGACAACTGCAATGGGAAGTGAGAAATCAAAAAGGCAGTTGAATCGAAGTTGGATGAGGATAGAATATCAGCAAACCCTAAGATTGGAGAAGGGAAAAAGAAGGGAGACGAGGCAGCTGTGACAGATCTTAAAGAAGCTACTTCAAAGGCGTCAAAAGCTGATCCTAATCCAACTAAAGGGAGTGTGCAGACTGCAAAGGAAAATCAGGCGATGGCTGAACCACCCCTCAATGAGGAAGTATGGGCGATTGGTAAAGATTCAGTGGGTTATAAGGGTGACAAAGGGGTTAATGAGAAGCCAAAGGAATTGAAACCTGCTGTAGATTCTGTGGCTGATGATGCAGAAGAAGGTGAAGCCAGTAGGGCTAACATTGTGGTTCCGATAAGCAGAAGCTGTTGAATGCAAAGGTAGATGCCATTGGCTTCGTGCTGAAGAAGACAGGAATCCGCAGGAAAGTCGTGCCTAGAAGGAATGGAACTCCCAGGAAATATGCTGCACGAATTAGTGCTGTGAGGGGGAGAAAAATTGCTATGACAGACTCTGAGACTGAGCAGGTTGTTGAACCTTCTAGCAAGAGAAGTCTGGTACTGGATGAAGAGACAGATGAACGCTTAGCAGAAAAGACTGCTGAGGTAGTCGATAAAAAGAAGATACCCGAGAAGAAAGTGACCTTCCAAGCATGCTCATCTAGGCAACTATCAAGATGAATGGGAACACAAATGCAGGGGGAGCAAGTGCATCCAAGAAAAGGAAGAGGAGTGCTCCAGGATCTGTTTCGCTTAGTGTAACAACTGGAGTGTCTAAGCATGGAATGTGGTGTGCCAGTACAGAAGCAGCAGCCAAGTGGAAGGCATTGCAGAAAAGAAAGATCATCTCTGAGAGGCTGCTTGATGATAAGAAGTACAAAGGAAAGAGGTTATTCAGATCTTGAAGGATACTGATCTGATTTGGACCGTCCAAAGATGCAAATCATTTGATGAACAGTTGGTGCTAGAAGCTATTGCAAATCTACCAAAATAGTTTTGGATTGCTGGTGATAAAGACTGTGGCATAGTTATTGTAAGAGGAAAGAAGGTCAAGATTGATCCTGAGATCATCAATGTGTACCTTGCAATGGATGATCCTTACGAGGTGGTGAAAGAGGAGAACTATGACAAGATTGCGAGCTGTACAACTGCTGAAACATACCCTCGGTGGGAAGACACTTCCACCCTTGTTGAAGATCTGACCACACTCTACTCAATGTTGTTCTTCATCGCCATTGTCAATTGGGAGCCTACATCTCATAGAGCCACGGACAGAAAGGAGATGGGACAGCTGCTGTACCAGATTGGAAACAGAATTCTCATTGACATGGGAAGAATTATGTTCGACCAGATTGCAGAACACGCCATATCTACGAAGTCTCTGCACCAGATAATCTTCCCATCGCTTATTTATGAGCTGAACATCAACCAGCATCCAGATGTGAAGACTGACCAGGACAGACTATCAAGTGCTCCGTTGAAGTTGGTAGTTGATCACAAGCTGTTCAAGGGTCGACATAAGAATGATCTGAAGGGCCCCAGGTTTAACAGGAAGGACGCACCTGAGTCTTCCATAAGGAGAGCTGCTAGTGAGAAGTTGTCCCGAGCTGAACGCGGACAGCTACTAGAGGAGATGAAGATTATACTGGAGGTCGAACAGGCGCAGAGGACAAGAATCAATTTATTAGTGCGCGCTCTGCGATATCCCACTGATGTCCTGCTTGAAGAAAAGACATGCTGCCATGAGCCAAAGAGAGATATGTCTGGAGAAGGTCTACCACGCGGCAGTACTGGACAAGCTGAACCAGATCATCAAAAACCTATCAGTTGCTGACCCGTGGTCGAACAGCTGCGGAGACACCATGGTCCGACAGACTCACAGCATGTGTCACTGTCCCAGACTATGTTCGAGGGGGTGTTGACAAGGTTTCAGTTGCCGAAGAGACCACGTTGCTCGATTGGACCCCTTGCCAGTTTGTGGCAAAAAGGGGGAGTATGTTGAGGTAACCGTTCTGGTTCCTCAAGTTGTGTCTAAAGCGTAGATTTGGTTTTGCCAAAATGCCAAGGGGGAGATTGATGTTCCCATGAATGGCATGGCCTTGGCAAAACGGCTTTAGACAGTTCGAGCTAGAGTTCAAGAAGAGTTCAACCACGGACTGGAACAGAAGTACAGCGTACAGCAGACGCAGGAAGATTTGTGTATCCAGAAGATCGAGGAGATTATTTGATTGGGATCAATTGACGAGTCATCATTAAAGATCAGATATTCAAATGAATATCTTCAGCTTGGATTCGAGAATATTGGATGGCTTGGCACGGAAGTAATCTCCAAAGATTGGATATGGAAGAGATTGAATATCGATCAAATATTTAGGAGTATCTCCGAAATATTTGACAAGGATATTCTGATTGGAGTCGGCCAGCGAGGAATTCGAAGATTCAGATATTCAAACGAATATCTACACATCAGATTAAAGGCGACGTGGCTGACTTGGGAAGGAAGTTTTCGAAGATACTTCCTAAAGATTGGATAAAGATACACATCAAATATTTAGGAATATTTCCTAAAGTATTTGATGATGTGATCTGCAACAGATTTGGACTTTCGCCTTTACATATAAATACATGGCTAGGGCAACCAGATCTGTGTCGCTTCCTGAGAGAAAAGAAAAACACGAGAGTTCGTGAGATTGGAGGAGAAGCGGCCACCGGCTGATTATTCCACACCGGAATATCAACGGGGAAGTAACAGTCTGTTCAGTGTGCTGTTCAGACTGTTCTTGAAGGACAACAAAGCGCACACACACACGGTAATCAAACTACGTCTTTGAGAGAAGGCGACTGGACTTCCGAGAAGTCCAAGACTAGGCCGAGAGGGAAGTCTCGTCCTACCCACAAGGGGATCGAGGGGAGTAGCGACAAACCGAGATTGCAAATCCGAGAGACGGAGAAGTAGAGGCTAGGCGATTACAAACAAGGTGTTGTGTAAGAGTAAGACCACTTGTAGCTCTATTCTCGTAATACGATTTGTGTCCCTTTTAGGGTGTGGGAAATCCCCCAGAGTAGGCGAGGCCGAACTGGGTAACATATCGTGTGTGCTCCTGTTTGTTCTGTTTACGTTCTGTCTGCTAAGGTGTTCCAGCCTCTGTTTGAACACAAGCTGAAACTGTCCAACAAGTGTTCGAGACGCAGTTCGAACACCATCTGGAACTCGTCTTGACTAAGACAAGTAGATTTCAATTGGTATCAGAGCAGGCACTCGACATACAGAGTGTGATCCGCGACTGTTCAAGATGAGTTTGAAGGAAGGACAGAGCACTAACCGACCACCGTTGCTTGAAGGGCCGAATTATGCCTATTGGAAATCCAAGATGAAAACCTTTCTGAAATCCCTCGATGAAAGTGCTTGGAGAGCTGTAATGATAGGATGGACAGAACCCATGATGGCCAACCCTGAAGGAGCTGTTATGCCAAAACCCGAAGCCCTGTGGTCTGAAGCAGATGATGTAGCGGCTGTTGGGAATTCAAAGGCCCTGAATGCAATATTCTATGGAGTAGACGAGAATGTGTTCAAACTGATTGCTGAATGTGAGGTGGCCAAGGAAGCATGGGATATTCTCAGAATAGCCTATGAGGGTCCAGATAGTGAATCTAACGATGGGTCTGGTAAAAAGCTTGGAGGAGCAGGTGGTGAACATCTCAGAAAGCATGTTGAATCTGTGACCGAGGAGGTTAATCCATCAGAGAAGGTTGATGGGTTTTATGATACAATAGCGGAAGTATCTGATCGTGCTGAAAAGGATGATGATCTGGACAGAATCTACAAGGTCCATGTGTCTGCTGTGACAAGTTCAGAGAAGTCGTCTCAGGCCCAGGCTGTAGGGGTGGAAGACTCTGCACCTGCCCTCAATCCAGAAGTTGTGAAGGAGGCAAGTGTTCAAGCAGATGAACCAGGAGATCAGCAGAGAGTTGAGACAGTTGTTGCCTCAATGGCAGTCTCAGTAGAGGAGACAGCTGACGTCCCAGTTATTGTACAAGATGTTTTTCGTGGTGAAAAGGTGAAGGCAGATCTCCCAAACGTCCGTGATACAATGATGGAGAAAAATAGAGAAACACATCCTGCAGGCTTAGTGGGGCTAAGGAGAAAGAATGCTGAGTTGAGTCGCAAAGAAGTTCATCTCAATATGACAGGTAATCCTCAATATCTCATCAATGTTAAACCTATTCGCAAGCGTCAGTTTGTCACTTTTGGAGATGGAGGGAAGGGTCAGGTGATCGGCTGTGGGACATTGAAGGTTCCGGATCTACCTGAGCTCGAGGATATCCTCCTAGTGGATGGGTTAAAGGTGAACCTGATCAGTTTCAGTAGATTGTCTGTTACATTCACTTGTGATTCCTGTCAAGTACTGGATAGGAATGGAGACACACTGATGGAAGGAAGTAGGTCATCCAATAAAAGCTACTTCCTAGGCATAGTTGGAACAGGAGCTGCCAATGTCTGTCCGACAAACACGATATATGAGATGGAATTGCAAGGGACAGGTATGGTGTCCTCTTCTGGAAAGGTGAAAGATGAAGTTGCCCTAAACTCAGTTCCAGAAGGTGATAAAGTTAGAGGTGGGACATCGTCTGAAACACCCATTCAGACCAAGTCTACAGTTGCAGAGGGAGGCCTAGCTGATGAAGCCGCACCTACTCCAGCTGGGACACTTGACAATGCACCAGCGCTGCAACCCTCTTGGAGAATTATCAAGCATTATCCGACCACGGAAACTATTGAAGATCCATCTGAAGTAATGAAGAGTCGAGCGAATGCCAAGTGTCGAGAACTGACTGCATGTTCATCCAGTCCGAAGAATGTCAACAAAGCATTTATTGATAAGATTTGGGTGGTGGCCATTCACGTGGAACTGGAAGAGCTCACCAGATATGAAGCATGGAAGTTATATCATCTTGTGCACAGTCACGAACTGAAGGAGACTGTAGACGGACTCACACAAGCGCCCAGAGCATGGTACGAGACTTTTCTCATCGACCATGGCTATGAGCGAGGGGGAGAAGAGAAGCATATGTTCGTCACAAGTACACAGAAGCTGGTTGGCCAGTTCGTGAGACAGATGCAAAAGGAGCTCCAGCTGACCATGGTGGGAGAGATGAAACACCCTCCTGGAACATATGTTACCCAGTTGCTGGGAGAACAGGAGAGCATCGCTGCAGGGAGCTGCTGCACTCAGTTCCTATGTATGAAGCAGAATCTGTCTGAACACGGAATGGAACGGGTGAAGAAGGTTCTGCCCAAGAACCCAGTACAACACTCCATGAGCAGATATCACTTCATCAGAGAGCTAGTGGAGAAGAAGGTCATCACATCGAAACACATGACAACTGTAACTGTCGTACTCACCATGCCACTAGACGCTGCTCAGTTCGAAACACTTAGATCCTTTCTGGGTCTGCGTGTTATCGCCAACTAAGTTTTCCAGACGGAGGTCAGCCAAGAGCAGAGCCCCAGCAAATCAGATGGGCTGACCTACCAAAGAAGAGGGCTGGAACAGATGATACGTAGTTGGAACTAAATTCAGCTTATCTACAGTTTTATGAGGCGAAGACAACTGCAATGGGAAGTGAGAAATCAAAAAGGCAGTTGAATCGAAGTTGGATGAGGATAGAATATCAGCAAACCCTAAGATTGGAGAAGGGAAAAAGAAGGGAGACGAGGCAGCTGTGACAGATCTTAAAGAAGCTACTTCAAAGGCGTCAAAAGCTGATCCTAATCCAACTAAAGGGAGTGTGCAGACTGCGAAGGAAAATCAGGCGATGGCTGAACCACCCCTCAATGAGGAAGTATGGGCGATTGGTAAAGATTCAGTGGGTTATAAGGGTGACAAAGGGGTTAATGAGAAGCCAAAGGAATTGAAACCTGCTGTAGATTCTGTGGCTGATGAAGCAGAAGAAGGTGAAGCCAGTAGGGCTAACATTGTGGTTCTGATAAGCAGAAGCTGTTGAATGCAAAGGTAGATGCCATTGGCTTCGTGCTGAAGAAGACAGGAATCCGCAGGAAAGTCGTGCCTAGAAGGAATGGAACTCCCAGGAAATATGCTGCACGAATTAGTGCTGTGAGGGGGAGAAAAATTGCTATGACAGACTCTGAGACTGAGCAGGTTGTTGAACCTTCTAGCAAGAGAAGTCTGGTACTGGATGAAGAGACAGATGAACGCTTAGCAGAAAAGACTGCTGAGGTAGTCGATAAAAAGAAGATACCCGAGAAGAAAGTGACCTTCCAAGCATGCTCATCTAGGCAACTATCAAGATGAATGGGAACACAAATGCAGGGGGAGCAAGTGCATCCAAGAAAAGGAAGAGGAGTGCTCCAGGATCTGTTTCGCTTAGTGTAACAACTGGAGTGTCTAAGCATGGAATGTGGTGTGCCAGTACAGAAGCAGCAGCCAAGTGGAAGGCATTGCAGAAAAGAAAGATCATCTCTGAGAGGCTGCTTGATGATAAGAAGTACAAAGGAAAGAGGTTATTCAGATCTTGAAGGATACTGATCTGATTTGGACCGTCCAAAGATGCAAATCATTTGATGAACAGTTGGTGCTAGAAGCTATTGCAAATCTACCAAAATAGTTTTGGATTGCTGGTGATAAAGACTGTGGCATAGTTATTGTAAGAGGAAAGAAGGTCAAGATTGATCCTGAGATCATCAATGTGTACCTTGCAATGGATGATCCTTACGAGGTGGTGAAAGAGGAGAACTATGACAAGATTGCGAGCTGTACAACTGCTGAAACATACCCTCGGTGGGAAGACACTTCCACCCTTGTTGAAGATCTGACCACACTCTACTCAATGTTGTTCTTCATCGCCATTGTCAATTGGGAGCCTACATCTCATAGAGCCACGGACAGAAAGGAGATGGGACAGCTGCTGTACCAGATTGGAAACAGAATTCTCATTGACATGGGAAGAATTATGTTCGACCAGATTGCAGAACACGCCATATCTACAAAGTCTCTGCACCAGATAATCTTCCCATCGCTTATTTATGAGCTGAACATCAACCAGCATCCAGATGTGAAGACTGACCAGGACAGACTATCAAGTGCTCCGTTGAAGTTGGTAGTTGATCACAAGCTGTTCAAGGGTCGACATAAGAATGATCTGAAGGGCCCCAGGTTTAACAGGAAGGACGCACCCGAGTCTTCCATAAGGAGAGCTGCTAGTGAGAAGTTGTCCCGAGCTGAACGCGGACAGCTACTAGAGGAGATGAAGATTATACTGGAGGTCGAACAGGCGCAGAGGACAAGAATCAATTTATTAGTGCGCGCTCTGCGATATCCCACTGATGTCCTGCTTGAAGAAAAGACATGCTGCCATGAGCCAAAGAGAGATATGTCTGGAGAAGGTCTACCACGGGGCAGTACTGGACAAGCTGAACCAGATCATCAAAAACCTATCAGTTGCTGACCCGTGGTCGAACAGCTGCGGAGACACCATGGTCCGACAGACTCACAGCATGTGTCACTGTCCCAGGCTATGTTCGAGGGGGTGTTGACAAGGTTTCAGTTGCCGAAGAGACCACGTTGCTCGATTGGACCCCTTGCCAGTTTGTGGCAAAAAGGGGGAGTATGTTGAGGTAACCGTTCTGGTTCCTCAAGTTGTGTCTAAAGCGTAGATTTGGTTTTGCCAAAATGCCAAGGGGGAGATTGATGTTCCCATGAATGGCATGGCCTTGGCAAAACGGCTTTAGACAGTTCGAGCTAGAGTTCAAGAAGAGTTCAACCACGGACTGGAACAGAAGTACAGCGTACAGCAGACGCAGGAAGATTTGTGTATCCAGAAGATCGATGAGATTATTTGATTGGGATCAATTGACGAGTCATCATTAAAGATCAGATATTCAAATGAATATCTTCAGCTTGGATTCGAGAATATTGGATGGCTTGGCACGGAAGTAATCTCCAAAGATTGGATATGGAAGAGATTGAATATCGATCAAATATTTAGGAGTATCTCCGAAATATTTGACAAGGATATTCTGATTGGAGTCGGCCAGCGAGGAATTCGAAGATTCAGATATTCAAACGAATATCTACACATCAGATTAAAGGCGACGTGGCTGACTTGGGAAGGAAGTTTTCGAAGATACTTCCTAAAGATTGGATAAAGATACACATCAAATATTTAGGAATATTTCCTAAAATATTTGATGATGTGATCTGCAACAGATTTGGACTTTCGCCTTTACATATAAATACATGGCTAGGGCAACCAGATCTGTGTCGCTTCCTGAGAGAAAAGAAAAACACGAGAGTTCGTGAGATTGGAGGAGAAGCGGCCACCGGCTGATTATTCCACACCGGAATATCAACGGGGAAGTAACAGTCTGTTCAGTGTGCTGTTCAGACTGTTCTTGAAGGACAACAAAGCGCACACACACACGGTAATCAAACTACGTCTTTGAGAGAAGGCGACTGGACTTCCGAGAAGTCCAAGACTAGGCCGAGAGGGAAGTCTCGTCCTACCCACAAGGGGATCGAGGGGAGTAGCGACAAACCGAGATTGCAAATCCGAGAGACGGAGAAGTAGAGGCTAGGCGATTACAAACAAGGTGTTGTGTAAGAGTAAGACCACTTGTAGCTCTATTCTCGTAATACGATTTGTGTCCCTTTTAGGGTGTGCGAAACCCCCCAGAGTAGGCGAGGACGAACTGGGTAACATATCGTGTGTGCTCCTGTTTGTTCTGTTTACGTTCTGTCTGCTAAGGTGTTCCAGCCTCTGTTTGAACACAAGCTGAAACTGTCCAACAAGTGTTCGAGACGCAGTTCGAACACCATCTGGAACTCGTCTTGACTAAGACAAGTAGATTTCAATTGGTATCAGAGCAGGCACTCGACATACAGAGTGTGATCCGCGACTGTTCAAGATGAGTTTGAAGGAAGGACAGAGCACTAACCGACCACCGTTGCTTGAAGGGCCGAATTATGCCTATTGGAAATCCAAGATGAAAACCTTTCTGAAATCCCTCGATGAAAGTGCTTGGAGAGCTGTAATGATAGGATGGACAGAACCCATGATGGCCAACCCTGAAGGAGCTGTTATGCCAAAACCCGAAGCCCTGTGGTCTGAAGCAGATGATGTAGCGGCTGTTGGGAATTCAAAGGCCCTGAATGCAATATTCTATGGAGTAGACGAGAATGTGTTCAAACTGATTGCTGAATGTGAGGTGGCCAAGGAAGCATGGGATATTCTCAGAATAGCCTATGAGGGTCCAGATAGTGAATCTAACGATGGGTCTGGTAAAAAGCTTGGAGGAGCAGGTGGTGAACATCTCAGAAAGCATGTTGAATCTGTGACCGAGGAGGTTAATCCATCAGAGAAGGTTGATGGGTTTTATGATACAATAGCGGAAGTATCTGATCGTGCTGAAAAGGATGATGATCTGGACAGAATCTACAAGGTCCATGTGTCTGCTGTGACAAGTTCAGAGAAGTCGTCTCAGGCCCAGGCTGTAGGGGTGGAAGACTCTGCACCTGCCCTCAATCCAGAAGTTGTGAAGGAGGCAAGTGTTCAAGCAGATGAACCAGGAGATCAGCAGAGAGTTGAGACAGTTGTTGCCTCAATGGCAGTCTCAGTAGAGGAGACAGCTGACGTCCCAGTTATTGTACAAGATGTTTTTCGTGGTGAAAAGGTGAAGGCAGATCTCCCAAACGTCCGTGATACAATGATGGAGAAAAATAGAGAAACACATCCTGCAGGCTTAGTGGGGCTAAGGAGAAAGAATGCTGAGTTGAGTCGCAAAGAAGTTCATCTCAATATGACAGGTAATCCTCAATATCTCATCAATGTTAAACCTATTCGCAAGCGTCAGTTTGTCACTTTTGGAGATGGAGGGAAGGGTCAGGTGATCGGTTGTGGGACATTGAAGGTTCCGGATCTACCTGAGCTCGAGGATATCCTCCTAGTGGATGGGTTAAAGGTGAACCTGATCAGTTTCAGTAGATTGTCTGTTACATTCACTTGTGATTCCTGTCAAGTACTGGATAGGAATGGAGACACACTGATGGAAGGAAGTAGGTCATCCAATAAAAGCTACTTCCTAGGCATAGTTGGAACAGGAGCTGCCAATGTCTGTCCGACAAACACGATATATGAGATGGAATTGCAAGGGACAGGTATGGTGTCCTCTTCTGGAAAGGTGAAAGACGAAGTTGCCCTAAACTCAGTTCCAGAAGGTGATAAAGTTAGAGGTGGGACATCGTCTGAAACACCCATTCAGACCAAGTCTACAGTTGCAGAGGGAGGCCTAGCTGATGAAGCCGCACCTACTCCAGCTGGGACACTTGACAATGCACCAGCGCTGCAACCCTCTTGGAGAATTATCAAGCATTATCCGACCACGGAAACTATTGAAGATCCATCTGAAGTAATGAAGAGTCGAGCGAATGCCAAGTGTCGAGAACTGACTGCATGTTCATCCAGTCCGAAGAATGTCAACAAAGCATTTATTGATAAGATTTGGGTGGTGGCCATTCACGTGGAACTGGAAGAGCTCACCAGATATGAAGCATGGAAGTTATATCATCTTGTGCACAGTCACGAACTGAAGGAGACTGTAGACGGACTCACACAAGCGCCCAGAGCATGGTACGAGACTTTTCTCATCGACCATGGCTATGAGCGAGGGGGAGAAGAGAAGCATATGTTCGTCACAAGTACACAGAAGCTGGTTGGCCAGTTCGTGAGACAGATGCAAAAGGAGCTCCAGCTGACCATGGTGGGAGAGATGAAACACCCTCCTGGAACATATGTTACCCAGTTGCTGGGAGAACAGGAGAGCATCGCTGCAGGGAGCTGCTGCACTCAGTTCCTATGTATGAAGCAGAATCTGTCTGAACACGGAATGGAACGGGTGAAGAAGGTTCTGCCCAAGAACCCAGTACAACACTCCATGAGCAGATATCACTTCATCAGAGAGCTAGTGGAGAAGAAGGTCATCACATCGAAACACATGACAACTGTAACTGTCGTACTCACCATGCCACTAGACGCTGCTCAGTTCAAAACACTTAGATCCTTTCTGGGTCTGCGTGTTATCGCCAACTAAGTTTTCCAGACGGAGGTCAGCCAAGAGCAGAGCCCCAGCAAATCAGATGGGCTGACCTACCAAAGAAGAGGGCTGGAACAGATGATACGTAGTTGGAACTAAATTCAGCTTATCTACAGTTTTATGAGGCGAAGACAACTGCAATGGGAAGTGAGAAATCAAAAAGGCAGTTGAATCGAAGTTGGATGAGGATAGAATATCAGCAAACCCTAAGATTGGAGAAGGGAAAAAGAAGGGAGACGAGGCAGCTGTGACAGATCTTAAAGAAGCTACTTCAAAGGCGTCAAAAGCTGATCCTAATCCAACTAAAGGGAGTGTGCAGACTGCGAAGGAAAATCAGGCGATGGCTGAACCACCCCTCAATGAGGAAGTATGGGCGATTGGTAAAGATTCAGTGGGTTATAAGGGTGACAAAGGGGTTAATGAGAAGCCAAAGGAATTGAAACCTGTTGTAGATTCTGTGGCTGATGATGCAGAAGAAGGTGAAGCCAGTAGGGCTAACATTGTGGTTCTGATAAGCAGAAGCTGTTGAATGCAAAGGTAGATGCCATTGGCTTCGTGCTAAAGAAGACAGGAATCCGCAGGAAAGTCGTGCCTAGAAGGAATGGAACTCCCAGGAAATATGCTGCACGAATTAGTGCTGTGAGGGGGAGAAAAATTGCTATGACAGACTCTGAGACTGAGCAGGTTGTTGAACCTTCTAGCAAGAGAAGTCTGGTACTGGATGAAGAGACAGATGAACGCTTAGCAGAAAAGACTGCTGAGGTAGTCGATAAAAAGAAGATACCCGAGAAGAAAGTGACCTTCCAAGCATGCTCATCTAGGCAACTATCAAGATGAATGGGAACACAAATGCAGGGGGAGCAAGTGCATCCAAGAAAAGGAAGAGGAGTGCTCCAGGATCTGTTTCGCTTAGTGTAACAACTGGAGTGTCTAAGCATGGAATGTGGTGTGCCAGTACAGAAGCAGCAGCCAAGTGGAAGGCATTGCAGAAAAGAAAGATCATCTCTGAGAGGCTGCTTGATGATAAGAAGTACAAAGGAAAGAGGTTATTCAGATCTTGAAGGATACTGATCTGATTTGGACCGTCCAAAGATGCAAATCATTTGATGAACAGTTGGTGCTAGAAGCTATTGCAAATCTACCAAAATAGTTTTGGATTGCTGGTGATAAAGACTGTGGCATAGTTATTGTAAGAGGAAAGAAGGTCAAGATTGATCCTGAGATCATCAATGTGTACCTTGCAATGGATGATCCTTACGAGGTGGTGAAAGAGGAGAACTATGACAAGATTGCGAGCTGTACAACTGCTGAAACATACCCTCGGTGGGAAGACACTTCCACCCTTGTTGAAGATCTGACCACACTCTACTCAATGTTGTTCTTCATCGCCATTGTCAATTGGGAGCCTACATCTCATATAGCCACGGACAGAAAGGAGATGGGACAGCTGCTGTACCAGATTGGAAACAGAATTCTCATTGACATGGGAAGAATTATGTTCGACCAGATTGCAGAACACGCCATATCTACGAAGTCTCTGCACCAGATAATCTTCCCATCGCTTATTTATGAGCTGAACATCAACCAGCATCCAGATGTGAAGACTGACCAGGACAGACTATCAAGTGCTCCGTTGAAGTTGGTAGTTGATCACAAGCTGTTCAAGGGTCGACATAAGAATGATCTGAAGGGCCCCAGGTTTAACAGGAAGGACGCACCTGAGTCTTCCATAAGGAGAGCTGCTAGTGAGAAGTTGTCCCGAGCTGAACGCGGACAGCTACTAGAGGAGATGAAGATTATACTGGAGGTCGAACAGGCGCAGAGGACAAGAATCAATTTATTAGTGCGCGCTCTGCGATATCCCACTGATGTCCTGCTTGAAGAAAAGACATGCTACCATGAGCCAAAGAGAGATATGTCTGGAGAAGGTCTACCACGCGGCAGTACTGGACAAGCTGAACCAGATCATCAAAAACCTATCAGTTGCTGACCCGTGGTCGAACAGCTGCGGAGACACCATGGTCCGACAGACTCACAGCATGTGTCACTGTCCCAGGCTATGTTCGAGGGGGTGTTGCAAGGTTTCAGTTGCCGAAGAGACCACGTTGCTCGATTGGACCCCTTGCCAGTTTGTGGCAAAAAGGGGGAGTATGTTGAGGTAACCGTTCTGGTTCCTCAAGTTGTGTCTAAAGCGTAGATTTGGTTTTGCCAAAATGCCAAGGGGGAGATTGATGTTCCCATGAATGGCATGGCCTTGGCAAAACGGCTTTAGACAGTTCGAGCTAGAGTTCAAGAAGAGTTCAACCACGGACTGGAACAGAAGTACAGCGTACAGCAGACGCAGGAAGATTTGCGTATCCAGAAGATCGATGAGATTATTTGATTGGGATCAATTGACGAGTCATCATTAAAGATCAGATATTCAAATGAATATCTTCAGCTTGGATTCGAGAATATTGGATGGCTTGGCACGGAAGTAATCTCCAAAGATTGGATATGGAAGAGATTGAATATCGATCAAATATTTAGGAGTATCTCCGAAATATTTGACAAGGATATTCTGATTGGAGTCGGCCAGCGAGGAATTCGAAGATTCAGATATTCAAACGAATATCTACACATCAGATTAAAGGCGACGTGGCTGACTTGGGAAGGAAGTTTTCGAAGATACTTCCTAAAGATTGGATAAAGATACACATCAAATATTTAGGAATATTTCCTAAAATATTTGATGATGTGATCTGCAACAGATTTGGACTTTCGCCTTTACATATAAATACATGGCTAGGGCAACCAGATCTGTGTCGCTTCCTGAGAGAAAAGAAAAACACGAGAGTTCGTGAGATTGGAGGAGAAGCGGCCACCGGCTGATTATTCCACACCGGAATATCAACGGGGAAGTAACAGTCTGTTCAGTGTGCTGTTCAGACTGTTCTTGAAGGACAACAAAGCGCACACACACACGGTAATCAAACTACGTCTTTGAGAGAAGGCGACTGGACTTCCGAGAAGTCCAAGACTAGGCCGAGAGGGAAGTCTCGTCCTACCCACAAGGGGATCGAGGGGAGTAGCGACAAACCGAGATTGCAAATCCGAGAGACGGAGAAGTAGAGGCTAGGCGATTACAAACAAGGTGTTGTGTAAGAGTAAGACCACTTGTAGCTCTATTCTCGTAATACGATTTGTGTCCCTTTTAGGGTGTGGGAAACCCCCCAGAGTAGGCGAGGACGAACTGGGTAACATATCGTGTGTGCTCCTGTTTGTTCTGTTTACGTTCTGTCTGCTAAGGTGTTCCAGCCTCTGTTTGAACACAAGCTGAAACTGTCCAACAAGTGTTCGAGACGCAGTTCGAACACCATCTGGAACTCGTCTTGACTAAGACAAGTAGATTTCAATTGGTATCAGAGCAGGCACTCGACATACAGAGTGTGATCCGCGACTGTTCAAGATGAGTTTGAAGGAAGGACAGAGCACTAACCGACCACCGTTGCTTGAAGGGCCGAATTATGCCTATTGGAAATCCAAGATGAAAACCTTTCTGAAATCCCTCGATGAAAGTGCTTGGAGAGCTGTAATGATAGGATGGACAGAACCCATGATGGCCAACCCTGAAGGAGCTGTTATGCCAAAACCCGAAGCCCTGTGGTCTGAAGCAGATGATGTAGCGGCTGTTGGGAATTCAAAGGCCCTGAATGCAATATTCTATGGAGTAGACGAGAATGTGTTCAAACTGATTGCTGAATGTGAGGTGGCCAAGGAAGCATGGGATATTCTCAGAATAGCCTATGAGGGTCCAGATAGTGAATCTAACGATGGGTCTGGTAAAAAGCTTGGAGGAGCAGGTGGTGAACATCTCAGAAAGCATGTTGAATCTGTGACCGAGGAGGTTAATCCATCAGAGAAGGTTGATGGGTTTTATGATACAATAGCGGAAGTATCTGATCGTGCTGAAAAGGATGATGATCTGGACAGAATCTACAAGGTCCATGTGTCTGCTGTGACAAGTTCAGAGAAGTCGTCTCAGGCCCAGGCTGTAGGGGTGGAAGACTCTGCACCTGCCCTCAATCCAGAAGTTGTGAAGGAGGCAAGTGTTCAAGCAGATGAGCCAGGAGATCAGCAGAGAGTTGAGACAGTTGTTGCCTCAATGGCAGTCTCAGTAGAGGAGACAGCTGACGTCCCAGTTATTGTACAAGATGTTTTTCGTGGTGAAAAGGTGAAGGCAGATCTCCCAAACGTCCGTGATACAATGATGGAGAAAAATAGAGAAACACATCCTGCAGGCTTAGTGGGGCTAAGGAGAAAGAATGCTGAGTTGAGTCGCAAAGAAGTTCATCTCAATATGACAGGTAATCCTCAATATCTCATCAATGTTAAACCTATTCGCAAGCGTCAGTTTGTCACTTTTGGAGATGGAGGGAAGGGTCAGGTGATCGGTTGTGGGACATTGAAGGTTCCGGATCTACCTGAGCTCGAGGATATCCTCCTAGTGGATGGGTTAAAGGTGAACCTGATCAGTTTCAGTAGATTGTCTGTTACATTCACTTGTGATTCCTGTCAAGTACTGGATAGGAATGGAGACACACTGATGGAAGGAAGTAGGTCATCCAATAAAAGCTACTTCCTAGGCATAGTTGGAACAGGAGCTGCCAATGTCTGTCCGACAAACACGATATATGAGATGGAATTGCAAGGGACAGGTATGGTGTCCTCTTCTGGAAAGGTGAAAGACGAAGTTGCCCTAAACTCAGTTCCAGAAGGTGATAAAGTTAGAGGTGGGACATCGTCTGAAACACCCATTCAGACCAAGTCTACAGTTGCAGAGGGAGGCCTAGCTGATGAAGCCGCACCTACTCCAGCTGGGACACTTGACAATGCACCAGCGCTGCAACCCTCTTGGAGAATTATCAAGCATTATCCGACCACGGAAACTATTGAAGATCCATCTGAAGTAATGAAGAGTCGAGCGAATGCCAAGTGTCGAGAACTGACTGCATGTTCATCCAGTCCGAAGAATGTCAACAAAGCATTTATTGATAAGATTTGGGTGGTGGCCATTCACGTGGAACTGGAAGAGCTCACCAGATATGAAGCATGGAAGTTATATCATCTTGTGCACAGTCACGAACTGAAGGAGACTGTAGACGGACTCACACAAGCGCCCAGAGCATGGTACGAGACTTTTCTCATCGACCATGGCTATGAGCGAGGGGGAGAAGAGAAGCATATGTTCGTCACAAGTACACAGAAGCTGGTTGGCCAGTTCGTGAGACAGATGCAAAAGGAGCTCCAGCTGACCATGGTGGGAGAGATGAAACACCCTCCTGGAACATATGTTACCCAGTTGCTGGGAGAACAGGAGAGCATCGCTGCAGGGAGCTGCTGCACTCAGTTCCTATGTATGAAGCAGAATCTGTCTGAACACGGAATGGAACGGGTGAAGAAGGTTCTGCCCAAGAACCCAGTACAACACTCCATGAGCAGATATCACTTCATCAGAGAGCTAGTGGAGAAGAAGGTCATCACATCGAAACACATGACAACTGTAACTGTCGTACTCACCATGCCACTAGACGCTGCTCAGTTCAAAACACTTAGATCCTTTCTGGGTCTGCGTGTTATCGCCAACTAAGTTTTCCAGACGGAGGTCAGCCAAGAGCAGAGCCCCAGCAAATCAGATGGGCTGACCTACCAAAGAAGAGGGCTGGAACAGATGATACGTAGTTGGAACTAAATTCAGCTTATCTACAGTTTTATGAGGCGAAGACAACTGCAATGGGAAGTGAGAAATCAAAAAGGCAGTTGAATCGAAGTTGGATGAGGATAGAATATCAGCAAACCCTAAGATTGGAGAAGGGAAAAAGAAGGGAGACGAGGCAGCTGTGACAGATCTTAAAGAAGCTACTTCAAAGGCGTCAAAAGCTGATCCTAATCCAACTAAAGGGAGTGTGCAGACTGCGAAGGAAAATCAGGCGATGGCTGAACCACCCCTCAATGAGGAAGTATGGGCGATTGGTAAAGATTCAGTGGGTTATAAGGGTGACAAAGGGGTTAATGAGAAGCCAAAGGAATTGAAACCTGTTGTAGATTCTGTGGCTGATGATGCAGAAGAAGGTGAAGCCAGTAGGGCTAACATTGTGGTTCTGATAAGCAGAAGCTGTTGAATGCAAAGGTAGATGCCATTGGCTTCGTGCTGAAGAAGACAGGAATCCGCAGGAAAGTCGTGCCTAGAAGGAATGGAACTCCCAGGAAATATGCTGCACGAATTAGTGCTGTGAGGGGGAGAAAAATTGCTATGACAGACTCTGAGACTGAGCAGGTTGTTGAACCTTCTAGCAAGAGAAGTCTGGTACTGGATGAAGAGACAGATGAACGCTTAGCAGAAAAGACTGCTGAGGTAGTCGATAAAAAGAAGATACCCGAGAAGAAAGTGACCTTCCAAGCATGCTCATCTAGGCAACTATCAAGATGAATGGGAACACAAATGCAGGGGGAGCAAGTGCATCCAAGAAAAGGAAGAGGAGTGCTCCAGGATCTGTTTCGCTTAGTGTAACAACTGGAGTGTCTAAGCATGGAATGTGGTGTGCCAGTACAGAAGCAGCAGCCAAGTGGAAGGCATTGCAGAAAAGAAAGATCATCTCTGAGAGGCTGCTTGATGATAAGAAGTACAAAGGAAAGAGGTTATTCAGATCTTGAAGGATACTGATCTGATTTGGACCGTCCAAAGATGCAAATCATTTGATGAACAGTTGGTGCTAGAAGCTATTGCAAATCTACCAAAATAGTTTTGGATTGCTGGTGATAAAGACTGTGGCATAGTTATTGTAAGAGGAAAGAAGGTCAAGATTGATCCTGAGATCATCAATGTGTACCTTGCAATGGATGATCCTTACGAGGTGGTGAAAGAGGAGAACTATGACAAGATTGCGAGCTGTACAACTGCTGAAACATACCCTCGGTGGGAAGACACTTCCACCCTTGTTGAAGATCTGACCACACTCTACTCAATGTTGTTCTTCATCGCCATTGTCAATTGGGAGCCTACATCTCATATAGCCACGGACAGAAAGGAGATGGGACAGCTGCTGTACCAGATTGGAAACAGAATTCTCATTGACATGGGAAGAATTATGTTCGACCAGATTGCAGAACACGCCATATCTACGAAGTCTCTGCACCAGATAATCTTCCCATCGCTTATTTATGAGCTGAACATCAACCAGCATCCAGATGTGAAGACTGACCAGGACAGACTATCAAGTGCTCCGTTGAAGTTGGTAGTTGATCACAAGCTGTTCAAGGGTCGACATAAGAATGATCTGAAGGGCCCCAGGTTTAACAGGAAGGACGCACCTGAGTCTTCCATAAGGAGAGCTGCTAGTGAGAAGTTGTCCCGAGCTGAACGCGGACAGCTACTAGAGGAGATGAAGATTATACTGGAGGTCGAACAGGCGCAGAGGACAAGAATCAATTTATTAGTGCGCGCTCTGCGATATCCCACTGATGTCCTGCTTGAAGAAAAGACATGCTACCATGAGCCAAAGAGAGATATGTCTGGAGAAGGTCTACCACGCGGCAGTACTGGACAAGCTGAACCAGATCATCAAAAACCTATCAGTTGCTGACCCGTGGTCGAACAGCTGCGGAGACACCATGGTCCGACAGACTCACAGCATGTGTCACTGTCCCAGGCTATGTTCGAGGGGGTGTTGCAAGGTTTCAGTTGCCGAAGAGACCACGTTGCTCGATTGGACCCCTTGCCAGTTTGTGGCAAAAAGGGGGAGTATGTTGAGGTAACCGTTCTGGTTCCTCAAGTTGTGTCTAAAGCGTAGATTTGGTTTTGCCAAAATGCCAAGGGGGAGATTGATGTTCCCATGAATGGCATGGCCTTGGCAAAACGGCTTTAGACAGTTCGAGCTAGAGTTCAAGAAGAGTTCAACCACGGACTGGAACAGAAGTACAGCGTACAGCAGACGCAGGAAGATTTGCGTATCCAGAAGATCGATGAGATTATTTGATTGGGATCAATTGACGAGTCATCATTAAAGATCAGATATTCAAATGAATATCTTCAGCTTGGATTCGAGAATATTGGATGGCTTGGCACGGAAGTAATCTCCAAAGATTGGATATGGAAGAGATTGAATATCGATCAAATATTTAGGAGTATCTCCGAAATATTTGACAAGGATATTCTGATTGGAGTCGGCCAGCGAGGAATTCGAAGATTCAGATATTCAAACGAATATCTACACATCAGATTAAAGGCGACGTGGCTGACTTGGGAAGGAAGTTTTCGAAGATACTTCCTAAAGATTGGATAAAGATACACATCAAATATTTAGGAATATTTCCTAAAATATTTGATGATGTGATCTGCAACAGATTTGGACTTTCGCCTTTACATATAAATACATGGCTAGGGCAACCAGATCTGTGTCGCTTCCTGAGAGAAAAGAAAAACACGAGAGTTCGTGAGATTGGAGGAGAAGCGGCCACCGGCTGATTATTCCACACCGGAATATCAACGGGGAAGTAACAGTCTGTTCAGTGTGCTGTTCAGACTGTTCTTGAAGGACAACAAAGCGCACACACACACGGTAATCAAACTACGTCTTTGAGAGAAGGCGACTGGACTTCCGAGAAGTCCAAGACTAGGCCGAGAGGGAAGTCTCGTCCTACCCACAAGGGGATCGAGGGGAGTAGCGACAAACCGAGATTGCAAATCCGAGAGACGGAGAAGTAGAGGCTAGGCGATTACAAACAAGGTGTTGTGTAAGAGTAAGACCACTTGTAGCTCTATTCTCGTAATACGATTTGTGTCCCTTTTAGGGTGTGGGAAACCCCCCAGAGTAGGCGAGGACGAACTGGGTAACATATCGTGTGTGCTCCTGTTTGTTCTGTTTACGTTCTGTCTGCTAAGGTGTTCCAGCCTCTGTTTGAACACAAGCTGAAACTGTCCAACAAGTGTTCGAGACGCAGTTCGAACACCATCTGGAACTCGTCTTGACTAAGACAAGTAGATTTCAATTGGTATCAGAGCAGGCACTCGACATACAGAGTGTGATCCGCGACTGTTCAAGATGAGTTTGAAGGAAGGACAGAGCACTAACCGACCACCGTTGCTTGAAGGGCCGAATTATGCCTATTGGAAATCCAAGATGAAAACCTTTCTGAAATCCCTCGATGAAAGTGCTTGGAGAGCTGTAATGATAGGATGGACAGAACCCATGATGGCCAACCCTGAAGGAGCTGTTATGCCAAAACCCGAAGCCCTGTGGTCTGAAGCAGATGATGTAGCGGCTGTTGGGAATTCAAAGGCCCTGAATGCAATATTCTATGGAGTAGACGAGAATGTGTTCAAACTGATTGCTGAATGTGAGGTGGCCAAGGAAGCATGGGATATTCTCAGAATAGCCTATGAGGGTCCAGATAGTGAATCTAACGATGGGTCTGGTAAAAAGCTTGGAGGAGCAGGTGGTGAACATCTCAGAAAGCATGTTGAATCTGTGACCGAGGAGGTTAATCCATCAGAGAAGGTTGATGGGTTTTATGATACAATAGCGGAAGTATCTGATCGTGCTGAAAAGGATGATGATCTGGACAGAATCTACAAGGTCCATGTGTCTGCTGTGACAAGTTCAGAGAAGTCGTCTCAGGCCCAGGCTGTAGGGGTGGAAGACTCTGCACCTACCCTCAATCCAGAAGTTGTGAAGGAGGCAAGTGTTCAAGCAGATGAACCAGGAGATCAGCAGAGAGTTGAGACAGTTGTTGCCTCAATGGCAGTCTCAGTAGAGGAGACAGCTGACGTCCCAGTTATTGTACAAGATGTTTTTCGTGGTGAAAAGGTGAAGGCAGATCTCCCAAACGTCCGTGATACAATGATGGAGAAAAATAGAGAAACACATCCTGCAGGCTTAGTGGGGCTAAGGAGAAAGAATGCTGAGTTGAGTCGCAAAGAAGTTCATCTCAATATGACAGGTAATCCTCAATATCTCATCAATGTTAAACCTATTCGCAAGCGTCAGTTTGTCACTTTTGGAGATGGAGGGAAGGGTCAGGTGATCGGTTGTGGGACATTGAAGGTTCCGGATCTACCTGAGCTCGAGGATATCCTCCTAGTGGATGGGTTAAAGGTGAACCTGATCAGTTTCAGTAGATTGTCTGTTACATTCACTTGTGATTCCTGTCAAGTACTGGATAGGAATGGAGACACACTGATGGAAGGAAGTAGGTCATCCAATAAAAGCTACTTCCTAGGCATAGTTGGAACAGGAGCTGCCAATGTCTGTCCGACAAACACGATATATGAGATGGAATTGCAAGGGACAGGTATGGTGTCCTCTTCTGGAAAGGTGAAAGACGAAGTTGCCCTAAACTCAGTTCCAGAAGGTGATAAAGTTAGAGGTGGGACATCGTCTGAAACACCCATTCAGACCAAGTCTACAGTTGCAGAGGGAGGCCTAGCTGATGAAGCCGCACCTACTCCAGCTGGGACACTTGACAATGCACCAGCGCTGCAACCCTCTTGGAGAATTATCAAGCATTATCCGACCACGGAAACTATTGAAGATCCATCTGAAGTAATGAAGAGTCGAGCGAATGCCAAGTGTCGAGAACTGACTGCATGTTCATCCAGTCCGAAGAATGTCAACAAAGCATTTATTGATAAGATTTGGGTGGTGGCCATTCACGTGGAACTGGAAGAGCTCACCAGATATGAAGCATGGAAGTTATATCATCTTGTGCACAGTCACGAACTGAAGGAGACTGTAGACGGACTCACACAAGCGCCCAGAGCATGGTACGAGACTTTTCTCATCGACCATGGCTATGAGCGAGGGGGAGAAGAGAAGCATATGTTCGTCACAAGTACACAGAAGCTGGTTGGCCAGTTCGTGAGACAGATGCAAAAGGAGCTCCAGCTGACCATGGTGGGAGAGATGAAACACCCTCCTGGAACATATGTTACCCAGTTGCTGGGAGAACAGGAGAGCATCGCTGCAGGGAGCTGCTGCACTCAGTTCCTATGTATGAAGCAGAATCTGTCTGAACACGGAATGGAACGGGTGAAGAAGGTTCTGCCCAAGAACCCAGTACAACACTCCATGAGCAGATATCACTTCATCAGAGAGCTAGTGGAGAAGAAGGTCATCACATCGAAACACATGACAACTGTAACTGTCGTACTCACCATGCCACTAGACGCTGCTCAGTTCGAAACACTTAGATCCTTTCTGGGTCTGCGTGTTATCGCCAACTAAGTTTTCCAGACGGAGGTCAGCCAAGAGCAGAGCCCCAGCAAATCAGATGGGCTGACCTACCAAAGAAGAGGGCTGGAACAGATGATACGTAGTTGGAACTAAATTCAGCTTATCTACAGTTTTATGAGGCGAAGACAACTGCAATGGGAAGTGAGAAATCAAAAAGGCAGTTGAATCGAAGTTGGATGAGGATAGAATATCAGCAAACCCTAAGATTGGAGAAGGGAAAAAGAAGGGAGACGAGGCAGCTGTGACAGATCTTAAAGAAGCTACTTCAAAGGCGTCAAAAGCTGATCCTAATCCAACTAAAGGGAGTGTGCAGACTGCGAAGGAAAATCAGGCGATGGCTGAACCACCCCTCAATGAGGAAGTATGGGCGATTGGTAAAGATTCAGTGGGTTATAAGGGTGACAAAGGGGTTAATGAGAAGCCAAAGGAATTGAAACCTGTTGTAGATTCTGTGGCTGATGATGCAGAAGAAGGTGAAGCCAGTAGGGCTAACATTGTGGTTCTGATAAGCAGAAGCTGTTGAATGCAAAGGTAGATGCCATTGGCTTCGTGCTGAAGAAGACAGGAATCCGCAGGAAAGTCGTGCCTAGAAGGAATGGAACTCCCAGGAAATATGCTGCACGAATTAGTGCTGTGAGGGGGAGAAAAATTGCTATGACAGACTCTGAGACTGAGCAGGTTGTTGAACCTTCTAGCAAGAGAAGTCTGGTACTGGATGAAGAGACAGATGAACGCTTAGCAGAAAAGACTGCTGAGGTAGTCGATAAAAAGAAGATACCCGAGAAGAAAGTGACCTTCCAAGCATGCTCATCTAGGCAACTATCAAGATGAATGGGAACACAAATGCAGGGGGAGCAAGTGCATCCAAGAAAAGGAAGAGGAGTGCTCCAGGATCTGTTTCGCTTAGTGTAACAACTGGAGTGTCTAAGCATGGAATGTGGTGTGCCAGTACAGAAGCAGCAGCCAAGTGGAAGGCATTGCAGAAAAGAAAGATCATCTCTGAGAGGCTGCTTGATGATAAGAAGTACAAAGGAAAGAGGTTATTCAGATCTTGAAGGATACTGATCTGATTTGGACCGTCCAAAGATGCAAATCATTTGATGAACAGTTGGTGCTAGAAGCTATTGCAAATCTACCAAAATAGTTTTGGATTGCTGGTGATAAAGACTGTGGCATAGTTATTGTAAGAGGAAAGAAGGTCAAGATTGATCCTGAGATCATCAATGTGTACCTTGCAATGGATGATCCTTACGAGGTGGTGAAAGAGGAGAACTATGACAAGATTGCGAGCTGTACAACTGCTGAAACATACCCTCGGTGGGAAGACACTTCCACCCTTGTTGAAGATCTGACCACACTCTACTCAATGTTGTTCTTCATCGCCATTGTCAATTGGGAGCCTACATCTCATATAGCCACGGACAGAAAGGAGATGGGACAGCTGCTGTACCAGATTGGAAACAGAATTCTCATTGACATGGGAAGAATTATGTTCGACCAGATTGCAGAACACGCCATATCTACGAAGTCTCTGCACCAGATAATCTTCCCATCGCTTATTTATGAGCTGAACATCAACCAGCATCCAGATGTGAAGACTGACCAGGACAGACTATCAAGTGCTCCGTTGAAGTTGGTAGTTGATCACAAGCTGTTCAAGGGTCGACATAAGAATGATCTGAAGGGCCCCAGGTTTAACAGGAAGGACGCACCTGAGTCTTCCATAAGGAGAGCTGCTAGTGAGAAGTTGTCCCGAGCTGAACGCGGACAGCTACTAGAGGAGATGAAGATTATACTGGAGGTCGAACAGGCGCAGAGGACAAGAATCAATTTATTAGTGCGCGCTCTGCGATATCCCACTGATGTCCTGCTTGAAGAAAAGACATGCTACCATGAGCCAAAGAGAGATATGTCTGGAGAAGGTCTACCACGCGGCAGTACTGGACAAGCTGAACCAGATCATCAAAAACCTATCAGTTGCTGACCCGTGGTCGAACAGCTGCGGAGACACCATGGTCCGACAGACTCACAGCATGTGTCACTGTCCCAGGCTATGTTCGAGGGGGTGTTGACAAGGTTTCAGTTGCCGAAGAGACCACGTTGCTCGATTGGACCCCTTGCCAGTTTGTGGCAAAAAGGGGGAGTATGTTGAGGTAACCGTTCTGGTTCCTCAAGTTGTGTCTAAAGCGTAGATTTGGTTTTGCCAAAATGCCAAGGGGGAGATTGATGTTCCCATGAATGGCATGGCCTTGGCAAAACGGCTTTAGACAGTTCGAGCTAGAGTTCAAGAAGAGTTCAACCACGAACTGGAACAGAAGTACAGCGTACAGCAGACGCAGGAAGATTTGCGTATCCAGAAGATCGACGAGATTATTTGATTGGGATCAATTGACGAGTCATCATTAAAGATCAGATATTCAAATGAATATCTTCAGCTTGGATTCGAGAATATTGGATGGCTTGGCACGGAAGTAATCTCCAAAGATTGGATATGGAAGAGATTGAATATCGATCAAATATTTAGGAGTATCTCCGAAATATTTGACAAGGATATTCTGATTGGAGTCGGCCAGCGAGGAATTCGAAGATTCAGATATTCAAACGAATATCTACACATCAGATTAAAGGCGACGTGGCTGACTTGGGAAGGAAGTTTTCGAAGATACTTCCTAAAGATTGGATAAAGATACACATCAAATATTTAGAAATATTTCCTAAAATATTTGATGATGTGATCTGCAACAGATTTGGACTTTCGCCTTTACATATAAATACATGGCTAGGGCAACCAGATCTGTGTCGCTTCCTGAGAGAAAAGAAAAACACGAGAGTTCGTGAGATTGGAGGAGAAGCGGCCACCGGCTGATTATTCCACACCGGAATATCAACGGGGAAGTAACAGTCTGTTCAGTGTGCTGTTCAGACTGTTCTTGAAGGACAACAAAGCGCACACACACACGGTAATCAAACTACGTCTTTGAGAGAAGGCGACTGGACTTCCGAGAAGTCCAAGACTAGGCCGAGAGGGAAGTCTCGTCCTACCCACAAGGGGATCGAGGGGAGTAGCGACAAACCGAGATTGCAAATCCGAGAGACGGAGAAGTAGAGGCTAGGCGATTACAAACAAGGTGTTGTGTAAGAGTAAGACCACTTGTAGCTCTATTCTCGTAATACGATTTGTGTCCCTTTTAGGGTGTGGGAAACCCCCCAGAGTAGGCGAGGCCGAACTGGGTAACATATCGTGTGTGCTCCTGTTTGTTCTGTTTACGTTCTGTCTGCTAAGGTGTTCCAGCCTCTGTTTGAACACAAGCTGAAACTGTCCAACAAGTGTTCGAGACGCAGTTCGAACACCATCTGGAACTCGTCTTGACTAAGACAAGTAGATTTCATAACTTGTTCTCAGTCTAATAATATTATTTACATGCTTCATGTAGTGGATTTATGATGAGTAGAAAGTGGATGTCCGGTAATAGGTTAAGTGATGAGTCTGAAAAGGGGATAATGGATTTCTGTGAATTTGCATCAGCGTATGCATTAAAAAATGCACTTGAAAGTGTCTTTTGTCCGTGTAAGGCGTGTTTCAATAAGATAAAGGTCAAAGTGGAGGAGTTGCATAAACACCTTTTTTAAAGGGAATTGATCCACTATATACGGTTTGGTACATGCATGGTGAGGCTGAACCGCAAGATGTTGAACCTCAACCCGTAGAAAGTTTGCCTGAAGATAATGATGATTGGGAGGAGGACAATTTAATTGATATGATTAACAACGTTGCCGGTGAGTTTGATTCTAGACCACAAATTGTGGAATCATTGAGAAATGACTCTGAATTACCACTGTATGAAGGTTGCTCCAAATATACAAGGTTATCTGCAACTTTGAAGTTATTCAATTTGAAAGCTAAAAATGGATGGAGTGATAAGAGTTTCACTGAAGTGTTATCGCTGGTGAAAGATATGCTTCCCGATGGAAATACTTTACCTAACCGTACTTACGAAGCTAAAAAGGTAATGTGTCCCATGGGAATCGAGTACAAGAAGATACATGCTTGTCCCAATGATTGTATATTGTATCGTAATGCTCATAAGGATTTGACTGAATGTCCGGTGTGCAAATCTTCTCGCTACAAGTTAAACAAAGGACGGACAGATACGTCAAAAGGCACTGCGGCCAAAGTATTGTGGTATCTTCCACCGATTCCCCGGTTTCAACGATTATTTGCTGACCCGAAAGATTCAGATAATATGCGATGGCATGCCGAGAGACGTGTCATTGATAGCAAAATGCGTCATCCGGCCGATTCATTGCAATGGGCCAAAGCAGACAGCTTATTCTCAGAATTTGGATCAGAGTGTAGGAATTTACGCCTTGGCTTGTCTACTGATGGGGTGAATCCGCATGGAAATCTCAGTAGTCAACATAGTACATGGCCCGTGATATTGGTGATATACAACCTACCTCCTAGACTAACCATGAAGCGTAGATATATGATGCTTTCTTTGTTGATATCGGGTCCTAGGCAGCCTGGAAATGACATAGATGTATACTTGGCTCCCTTGATAGACGATCTGAAGCTTTTATGGAATGAAGGACTACGGAAATTTGATGCATCTAGGCAAGAATATTTCAATATGCGTGCCATGCTGATGTGTACCATCAATGACTTCCCTGCTTATGGTAACTTGTCCGGGTACAGTATTAAAGGGTACAAAGCTTGTCCAATATGCGGGGAAGCGACACATTCACGTTATCTAAAGAATTATCGAAAAATGATTTACGTGGGGCATCGGCGTTTCTTACCGAGATATCATCCTTACAGGCGAAAGAAAGTTGCATTCAACGGTGAGACCGAACACGCAATAGAACCTCAACCATCTTCAAGTTATGAAATACTTGAGAAAATTTGAAATATTACAAATCGATTTGGAAAACCTAGTGCACGCACCGAAAGTGCTCCATGGAAGAAGCGATCTATATTTTTTGATCTCCCTTATTGGCATACACTTGACATTAGACACTGTGTTGATGTGATGCATGTGGAAAAGAATATATGTGATAGTCTGATCGGCACATTATTAAACATTCCTGGGAAAACGAAGGATGGAGTTAAAGCGAGACTGCATATGCTAGATATGAACATTCGTACTAAATTATCACCAGAAACCCGAGGGCAACGTACATATCTGCCTCCATCATGCACCACTCTTTCTAAGAGTGAGAAATCAAGATTTTGTGAATGTCTTAAAGGAGTTAAAGTTCTGTATGGCTTCTCTTCAAATATTGCCAGTTTGGTTTCGATGAAGGATCTACGATTGAATGGATTAAAATCTCACGACTATCACACTTTAATTCAACGGCTCTTGCCTATTGCAATTAGAGGTATATTGCCTCCAAAAGTGAGAGCCGCTATACAAATACTTTGCGTGATTTTTAGCTCTTTATGTGCTAAGGTTGTTGATCCAACAGAGCTTGATAGATTACAAGAGCAAGTAGTGATTACATTATGCCAACTTGAGATGTTCTTCCCACCATCATTTTTTGATATAATGGTTCATCTAACTGTTCATTTGGTGTGCGAGGTTCGAATTCTTGGACCAGTGTATATGAGATGGATGTACCCTTTTGAGAGGTACATGAAGATTCTAAAAAGCTACGTGAGAAATAGGCATCGTCCTGAAGGATGTATAGTGGAAGGATACATAACTGAAGAGGCGGTTGAATTTTGCACTAACTTTTTGGGAAATACCACTGCAATTGGGATTCCAAGGCCACGTCATTTTGATCGATTTCAAGGAAAGGAAACAAGTGGATCGAAACAAATAGTTAAATCCGTGGATGAGTTATCAAAAGCCCATTTTTACGTATTGCAACATATACCTGAGATGACGCCTTTCATCGATGAGCACTTAAATATAGTGAGGAGTGCACACCGGGGGAAAAATGAAATATGGGTGCAAAGAGAACACCGTCGGTCATTTTGTAAATGGCTTAAAACTGATGAAGCTTTAAGTAATGAAGGGAACTCGGAAGAAGAGTCTGATGATGACTTAGTGAAATGGCTTATGGCAGGTCCGAGACCAAGTGTATACATGTGGAGAAGTTTTGACATTAACGGATTTTGTTTTCACACAAAAGATCAAGACGAACGCAGCGTTGTGCAAAATAGTGGTGTCACACTTGTTGCTGAAACCACTCACATTTCTAGCGCTAGAGATCGAAATCCAATATCTGCTCCTCTCAATTATTTTGGGGTTATCGAAGAAATATGGGAGTTGGATTATGTTAAACTACAAGTACCGATTTTTAAATGTAAATGGGTTAATCATTCCGCGGTTCGCACCGATGAGTTCGGAATGACGTTTGTGGATTTTCGCAGGGAGGGATATAAAGATGAGCCCTTCATTATGGCCGAACAAGCAAGACAAGTATTTTACGTCAAGGACCCTTCGGACAAAAATCTATTTGTTGTCCTCCACGGTAAACAACAAATAACCAATGATGCTACAAGTGGCACATCTGAAGACCTCGCTGAAGATTGCATACTTGTGTGTACGATCGTTCCTGTGGAAAGCGTCGAAATTGAAATTGATGACGAAATGCAATTAAGAGAAGATCACGACGAAGGAATATGGATTGATAAGCAAACTTAATTTATGTGTATGTTGTAATTTACTTTATCACTGATGTTCATCACATGTCATTTTATTATTTTTATTGTTGTCTATGCATTTGTAATTACATTTCTATTACACTAACATTTTTGTGATATTTCGGGGATAATGGCACAAAGTAGTAGTAGCGGCGATGAAGACTTCCGTCTGGAACAGTGCGCGCCCACCAAGAAAACTAAGAGGGGTCCATCGTTAATGCTAGATTTGATTAGGAGACATAGGGATGCTGGCACCAAGATGACAGTCGAATTTAGCGACACAGGATAACCCTTGGGAAAGATTGGTGACAATTGGAGGAGTTACCTAGGCACTGTGGTCCGTACTCGAATTCCGATCGACTTCCCTGATTGGAGGAAGGTGCCTTCAAAGCTGAAGGATCTTATGTGGAACGAAGCAACGGTAATATATTATATAATTCCATTATTATAGTGTTAGCAACATTGATCGTACTAATTATAACTTGTTATATTTTTTTTCCATGAAGTGTTTGTTGGACCAGAAAGATACAAAGAGCAAGAGGTCAAATATGCATCTAGTGCGTGGAGGAACTTCAAATCGAGACTCGCCACAGACTATATATGGTAAAAAGAAGGACGACGATCCCACGAAGGAGTATAAATACATTGATTCTGCGCAGTGGAAGAAATTTGTAGAGCATAGACTCGGTGAAAATGGGAGGAAGCTATCTGCTCAGAATAAGGCTCTAGCGGCTAAGAATGAATATGCGCACATCATGGGCCGAGGAGGGTATAGAAAAGTGAAGAAGGTGCTAATAAACGAGAAGTTGGCTGATTTAATTGCGCATGGCGTAATTGAAGAGGGAGCGACACCTTCTATCACTGTAGAGAGATATGAGGTGTGGAAGAGGGCACGCCTCAAGAAGAATAAAGAGTTCATCACCCCTAGAGTTCGGATAGTGGCTGAAAATATTGTGAGTAATTAGCTTTTTTTCAGCAGTTTAACTTTTTCCGCACACTAACCTTTGGTACTAATTTCTTGTCAATAGGATCAATTAGTAGAAAAATCTAGTCAAGGATCTTTTTCACCACATGGTCGACATGATATACTGACTGAGGCGATTGGGATGCCTGAGTATCCTGGACGTACCAGAGGAGTAGGTACCCACGTTCCGTGGAAGATTGGGTTCCCTAAATCCACATCTTCTAGGATGACACCGAATTCCAGTACTTCTCAGGTAGATATGCCCGATCGCCTCGGCCGTCACTGTCACGTCGATGTAGACCCGATGACGAACATACCTGCGGTACGTTTAGAATGTTTCGTTTTCTTTTTTGTGACAATTTCGTTTAATTGTTCGGAACGTATGTAACATCAATTGTTCGTGATAACAGGGTGGCCTGAAATGCGTATTATTCATCCATGGGACAGTCGAAGGTGACCGAGAGCAAGTGGCCATTGGTCGAGTCATGACAGGTCATTTTATTAATTATCGACAAATACCAGAACATACATTGAAGGTGATGTCCTCTCTTAGTCCTTATAGCCTCTTTATAGATGTCACATTCTTATTCGTATGTTATTCTAACCCTAAACATTTGTTCTTTATATATAGGTGAAGGTTGAAAAAGAACTCATTCGAACAGCAAAATTGCCAATATCCCATGGGAATCTTAAGATTGTTATTGAGGCAGAGTCTCACCATGTAGCATGGCCTGAAGACTTGGTTGTTGTCGGTAATAAGGTGAGATAATCGAACAATACAAGTTCATTTGCATTTTCTATTATACTTTACAAAAAAAGTCTCATTTTATATCATTAATCAACTTCATTTGCATTTTCTATTATACTTTATTTGCCAATTGCCGACGATGAATCCATAGAGTGCTTGTCTTTGTATTGTCGACTTTTAAATGAGGTGTGGACACGGTTGAATAGATTTATGCTTATAGTGGACGTCGGCCAGAGTGTGTTCGGTGCCGACTATGGTATCGCTGTGAACACAAATGACCTAAATGAACTATACAAGACGGCCGCATTGGGGAACTTTGCTAGTGAATTATATATATGGTAATGTTCACGATTATTTTTGATAATCATTTGTTCTAATGCATGATCTAACTCTAACACAAAAGTTTTAATTTGTAGTTCTTTGAACAATGAGATGATGGGTTGGGATATAAAGTTTGGTTTCTTCGATCCTTCCATCATGACGCCAACAATCAACAGAGATGAGAGTTTGATGACGTTTGTGGCAAGGTTGAGTATGCCTGACCGAGATCGGAATTTTTGTTACTTCCTACCTTACGTGGATCATGTAAAGTAAGTTCATTATTTAATGATTATGTTTTATATCTTTTTTTGAATTCATTTTTTAAAATTTAGTTTGTTTTTGTTAGGTGGCATTGGATGTTATGTGTCATCTTCCCTAAACAACATGTAGCGCATTGGCTGGATCCAAATATAGATGATAATGGAATAAACTCCGATGCAAAGGATTTGGTGGACACGTAAGTTTTAGACTCACTTTTATCTTGTAACTTGTATGTTAACAATCACTAATTATGTAATGTTATTCATTTTAGGGGATTGTACCGATACTATCAAGGATGTATACCGAGAAATACACAACGTGTTCGTTGGAAGATAGTTAAGGTACGAAGTCTCATATCTACTATCTTTTTAACAGTTTTAGCATTAATATAGTGTGTGTGCTAAGAAATTATTGATCGTGTGCAATGTCCACAACAACCGCTGGGTCACTTATGCGGTTATTATGTTATGAATTTTATTCGAGATATAATCCAGTTTGTACGTGCTAATAACGGAGCGAAGATTGATGATCTTAGCCAAGTAATCTTTTAGACTTGTATTATTCTCTAAGTTGTGACTTTGGTTTGGTTTGAACTAATTGGAACTTTTATGTATTGACTTACTTTTATCTTGCTTTTCATTGTTTCTAGTGTTTTCCTAATGGAAGTGAATCATACGAAGACTCGAAGATCGATGAAGTAAGGGATATGACTGCCGCCTACTTGTATAACTATATAAGCGATCGTTACCCAGTCGTTTTAGCACAACAATCTTAGGTTTGTTGTTTGTATTCGAATATTAACTTTTTGTGTTGGCATTGTTGTATGGAAAGAAAGATGTGTACTTGTATATTCAATTTGATCTTTGAAATGAATGTATATTCAGCCCTAGGGCTCAAAAGCCCTATGACCTACGGGCCCTAAGGCCGGCCCGGCCCTATGTTGAAGCCCTCGAGCCCTAAGCCCTAAAGGCTCAAAGTCGAACAAAGGCAGTGATTTCAAAGCCCTGTTCGGCCCTCGAGCCCGACCTAACTATGACCTAATTCAGCCCGGCCCTGTCCGCCCTAAAAAAGCCCGACCTAATTATGACCTAATAATAATCTGTTCGGTTCGACCTAAAAAAGCCCGATCGTTAAGCCCTTCCATATTTTAACTTGTATAAATTAATTTATAATATACTTAGTCAAATTTTTTTAAAAATATACACAAATAACACAATACACTTAATCAATTAAATTAATTTTTATCTATTTTTTGAAATAATGATAATTATATAATTTAAAATATCTACTAATTTTACATTTAATTTTACATTATGTATGTATTTTGAAAATTGTAATTGTAATATTTTTATTTGAGAGAATAAGAATGAGATGTGCGTAGCTGTTTCGTGTGCAGGCGGCGACACATCAATCATCGAGTTATCGATCATTTCAACTCTTCCCAACGCCTCAACGGATATATTTCCGATCGTTAGAGACTTTGAAGGTAAGGACCGACTAGACTAGAGTGGAAATTGGTATAGATGAATGTTATATATTAGGTATTTGTGTTTGGCATCCAATTCCAATTTCATATGCCGATTTCTCGTTGTGTTCGATTTTTCAACCCAAAAAAGAATATGAAATTGTTGCTGCGGATATTTTGCGTCTTTGTAATTATTTTATTGATGTGTTTAATAAAAATTGTGATTTTTTATTGATATTCTTGATAACTACTTATTTGAAGTAGGGATGCACATCCGGTCCGGACCGGACCGGACCGAATTTTACGGGTCGGTCCGGACCGATGGACCGAAATTTTTGAAAAGTATGGACCGAGGACCGGACCGGACCGGGTATGTATGGACCGAGGACCGGACCGAGACCGAAATTTTGTGAAAATTCGGACCGAATTGGACCGAATACCTTTAATTTTACGGTCCGGACCGATGGACCGAAATTTCTGAAAAGTGTGGACCGAAGACCGGACCGGACCGACCCGTAAAATTCGGTCGGTTTCGGTCCGGTTTTTCGGTTCGGTCCGAAAGTGTGCATCCCTAATTTGAAGTCCGGCCCTAACTTCAGCCCTAAAATTAAGGCCCGTTCGGTTCGGCCCTAAAAGCCCGTTCAATGTTCGGCCCTAAGGCCCGCCCTAGGGTCAAGATTTTGAAGGAAGCCCGACCCGGCCCTAATTTTTTTTAAAGCCCTCCAAAATCGTCATTTGTTCGGCCCTAAGCCCGTTCAGTATGGGCAGGGCCGGCCCTGCCCGACCCATTGTCGACCCCTACATATGGTACAGTAAGTGGGGAACCGATCCAGTTGGAGAGGGCTTGTAAGCTGCGACGGTGGAGGAGGTGAATTCGTCATCATCTCGAAATGCATCCAATTTCAAAATCCATAGAAAGCGATGCAAATCGAATCCAGAAAATTGGAACAAAGATTTAGGTTTGATGAAACTGGGATGGTAGGTAGGAAGTAAGAGAAGAATTTAACCAGCAATGAGCAATCGTTTGGTTTGATTGTAAAGATAAATATACCACAGTACCTTCGAAAGAATTTAATGAAAATGGATAACAGGTGTGTTCACAAAATGGATTCCTGAAAATCGAATGAATGATATCTCTCATACGTATGTGTCACGTTGAAAGTAAGACTTCGAGAAATTAATCAAAAATATAATTTAATATGTGATTTATTTTCATCCGTCGAAATAATCAAATTAAGAATTATATTTAATTTATATTTTTTATAAAAATATATTATTTGCACTAAAAAAATAAATGTCCGAAGCTGCTATTCCAATTGGACTGAGTCAAACAGTGTCCTCCAACAAACTAAATGGGCCTCGACGTCGCTTGACATGCGGCCTGCTCAACTCTTAGCCGTTGGTTTGACTCTAAATGAACGGTCCAGATACATCGAGACTGCAAACCAGTCGCTGCATCCGCGAAAGGCGAGAAAAACCTCCTTCGTCCTCTCGCTCTCAAAACGCAACCTCCATTTTCCACAGACCCAAAGAAAAAAGTCAAAAAAAAAAATCAGATCAGATCAGATCCATCAACAATGTCGTCGACTAGAGAAGAGAACGTCTACTTGGCCAAGCTCGCTGAGCAAGCCGAGCGCTACGAGGAGATGGTCGAGTTCATGGAAAAGGTAGTCTCCTCCGTTGACTCCGAGGAACTCAGCGTTGAGGAGCGCAACCTCCTCTCCGTCGCTTACAAAAACGTGATCGGCGCCCGTCGCGCTTCTTGGAGAATTATCTCTTCCATCGAGCAGAAGGAGGAGAGCCGAGGCAACGAGGATCACGTGTCTGCCATCCGTGATTACAGATCTAAGATCGAGAACGAGCTCTCCTCGATCTGTGATGGGATACTGAAGCTTCTCGATTCGAAGCTGATTCCGGCTGCTGGTTCTGGCGATTCCAAGGTATTTTATCTAAAGATGAAGGGAGATTATCATCGATATTTGGCAGAATTTAAGACCGGCGCTGAGCGTAAGGAAGCTGCTGAAAGCACTCTCTCTGCCTACAAGGCTGCCCAGGTTTGACTCTCCGTTTTCATCTGTGGCTTTATTTGAATTGTTGTTTTTTTGATATTGCCAGAGTCCTAATCATGTGTGATGATTATGCATTGTAGATCAATTGGTAGGTTCCAATCAACTATCGTGTTTTTTTTTTTGAAATTTTGCTTAGCCCCAGGAATTTTTATTTGTCGTTTTTGTTTTGATCTAGTTTTTTAGTCATTTCTCCAATTTGATCTTTTTGAAAAAAGAAAATGTGTTTGCATCTTTTTGTAACTATCAGTCAATTCTGAGAACTGATGTGAACTGAGACTTCATGGGTATGGTTAAAGTTCTTGTCAGTTGATTTACATCTTTGATTCTATTTACTCCGGTCTGCTTTTTGATTGTGAAGTCTACTCAACTGTCCCGTCATTATATTGTCATATTTGATTGTGAAGTCTACTCATTTTGAATATGTAAGATGTCACTACCCACAGGCCACAGCAAGTGTTATTTCTTTTAGCGTTTAACTGATTCCTTATTTTGTTGATGGTTGACCTATTTTGTAGGATATTGCCAATGCGGAGTTGGCTTCCACCCACCCGATCAGACTAGGACTGGCACTAAACTTCTCTGTTTTCTATTATGAAATCCTGAATTCTCCTGACCATGCTTGCAGTCTTGCGAAGCAGGTAAGATGGAATGTAAAACACCACCTACTTCTTGTTTATCATGAGTATTTAATGACATGTGATGTAAAGGCTTCTTTTTTCCTTGTGGATTTGCTGAGCGGTAGAATAGTAGTACACAAACTCAGTTTGGTATCTTGATTGATATTACTGGTATCGGTTGCTTTGTGTAAACTGTTAGGGGAAGTAGCTAAAGAAAATTATACTTTATATTTATATAACTCGGCAACTATAAGTATTTTGCACGTTCTTCAACAGTTTTATTCCTCAACTCTACAATTTGTTGTTCCTTTGCCAGGCTTTCGATGAAGCAATTGCTGAGTTGGACACCCTTGGAGAAGAGTCTTACAAGGACAGCACCTTGATAATGCAACTTCTTCGTGACAACCTGACTCTTTGGACCTCTGACATGCAGGTATTACTCTTTTAAAACTCGAACAATATCATCCCTAAGATGACATAGTCTTATTTATGTTTCTAATACAACTTGGGACCGGTTTCAGGAGGATGGAACTGATGAGATCAAGGAAGCCCCAAAGCAGGATGACGAACAGAAGTGAGATGGTCCCTGGCTCTGGGAGTTTGCATTTCGACAATTTGTTTTTAGATGCTTGCTGCATGTTTCGTCGCACCCTGCTTATGTTCTAGGACATTCACTTTATTGTTGAGTTCCAAAGAATTGGTCAATGTCGTTTTATCATTTGAAGGCCATTATGTCATTGTCATGCAAATATTTCAAGTTTACCTGTTTTACATAATTTACTGTGAAAGCCCGATCAGACAGCCATGATAATTTCCCGTCACAATCTTATTAACTGCCATACACGAGCATTGCATCTATATTTATCAATTCTAATGGATGGTGAAGCATGTCGCAAAATAGGCTATTGCTATGATGAGATCTGCTCTTCCTCATTGGTCTCAATTGGAAAAAGTTTTTTTTTTTTTTTTTTTGATAGAGCAATTGGAAAAAGTTTAAAAGCCACGAAATGTTTACACAACTCTCAGTGAGCAAGTAACCGATCTTACACTTACACGTGTTCATGACAAACTCTAGCCACAAATGAATGGTTGAATCTTCCAAGTAGCCTACTTTTCACGTTAACCAATTTTACTGAGAATGCAAAGCCTTATATATGTAACTGTAATAGCAATCTCATTAGCAGTTACACAACTGGCATACAAACAGATGCTTTATTCAAATAATTACAGATTTCAACGGAAGCATATAACTGGTTAAAAATCATGTTTAAAGTCACGACTATATAGCACAACCCTCCACAAACAAATATCTTCATTCAATAACATTTTTTTTATTTTCACCTATTAAGGGAGGGGGTGGATCATGGGTGCCCTAGGAATCCCTGAAGACTTTTTACGGCACTGTCATAGGTAACAAACCCCATGAACCAGAACTCGTGGTTGTCCACAGATATGACCTGTATGTACTTCTCAGCTGGATTGACACGACTTGTAGATGGATTGGCTGCTCTGAGATGGTGTCGTGGTAAAACCACCTGAGACGCAAACAATTAAATGAGGGATCATCATCATGGGAGTAAGGCATATGGTGCTATATTTGAAATTAGACTTCAGCTATTAACCTTGGCCAAAAATGATAATTAAAGAGCACATACAGCACGGTTAATACCAACAAAATACATGATATGGATAAGAGAGACCAGTTTCATTGACAGCGGTTTTGATATCAAGTGAAAATGTACAAGCCACTCATCAAGTCGCTTTTACAAGCATCACCAAAGTGTGACCCGGTTGCAAGAGGGGACGTCATAAAAATAGAATAATAAAAAATTGACAAACAAGTAGAGAGTCTGATACACCAATAAAAAACCCATCTGTAGTTCTGTCTATACTATCATCTTTCAAGGCCTTTGTGCCCTGTGCACTAATGTATTAAAGTTTCAGATTGTAAAAATAAACTCTAGCTGTGATAGGAGGCAATCATGCAGGAGCATGTAGAGTAGGACACATGTGATACCAGCTACTATAACCTTTGGCAAATTCAACAAACAATGCAATCAACCTAATAAGTATAACATCATACCATTTGAAAAAAAATATCATGAATTTTTCAGCATGGGTATAAAAGAGTACCTTGTAGTAGCTGTATTCTGTTTTATCACCAACTTTGTATGAAAGAGGATTGTCACTGCAAAATGCAATTTTTTCTGTTGATATATAAAGCACTCCCATGACTGGACCAGCAGATGTGGACAAATAGCATGCAAATGAGTTTAGGAGTTTCTCCTCTGGAACTGTCTCAAAATTATTTGTAAATATTTTCTCATAGCCACCCTCAGCCAGGACCTTTGTGCTATGGGCAATTCGTCCAACGGCAGCATCTGTCATACTCGGTCCTGTTTTTACTGATCAAAGTACAGAAAGTATCAGCTCAAATTTGTATAATGAAAGAGGAAAACAAGAGAATCCTCACCACTGTAACAATTGCTTATGATTTAATTTGAGGAAGAACTTTATACTAGGACTAGGAGTACAGAAAACATTCCAGGCCCTGCAACAGATTTCTATAAAGCTTGCCCACAGTAACTTCACCAGTATTATTGGGCCAGACGGTTTTTCTGCCAGCTTTTTCATTGTTTCAAAACAAGTGATAAAAGCGGTAAATTATATATGTGCCAACTTTATATGGAAAGGCAGCAACTATGCCAAAGGAGTCCATCTAGTCCGGTGAGATACTGTTTGCAGTCCTAAAATTGAAGGGCGATTGGAGTGAAAAATATAGGAAAGATGAATGAGGCTCTAGTAATGTCGCAATGGTGGTAACTGATAAGTGGACATGCTGGCTATCAGAATATCGGATGAAAGGGCCCAGCTGGTGGTCGAAGGCAAAGCCAAGAAGCTCTTCACGGGTGATTAACTTGATCCGGCAATGTGTAGAGCTGATCAGTATTTGTGTTATTGAAGGAGGCAAGTTCAAATGGTGTGGGAAAGGAGATGGTTTCACAGTAAAAGATACAAACTCTTGTTAATGGAGGGGAAAAAATAGACTGGCATGGGCTGAATTGGAAAAACATATCTGCGACTAGAGTGTCATTCGCTGGATGGCTAACCATTTAAAACAAACTCCTGGCAAAGGACAGAATACTAAAATGGGATTCGATGGTGGAGCCTCATGCGTGCTATGCGACGGAGACAGAGAAAGGCAAGACCATTTGTTTTTTTAATTGCGAAATATCTAGAAAAAATTGGTTGGAGGTGCTGGCCTTTCGCAAATTAACATTCACTCATGGCAGCTCCTAATACCTTGGATGTTAAAGCTTCTAAAAAATAGCATCCGCGATGCTTTCAAATGAGTCGCCTTAACAACTTCTACTGATGAGATATGTCATCTCAGAAACTGAAAGATCTTCAAAAATGAAACTCAAGGAGATGAGGAAATAATCAAGAATATTATTTGGATTCTCAAAAGTCAAAACAAAAGTGTCAGCTTTGGACAAACCTGAAAAATACAAACAGAAGGCTCAATGGATGAATATGTAAAGGCTTTTTGTGGGGTTAGGTCTTTGTTTATTTTTTGAGTCTTGAGATAGGTAGTATTTTTGAGCCACGGGCTAAGTAGTTCATGTATCGTTCTTAGGCAGTTTTCTGTGAGTGAGGTTCTCTTGATGTAGCTTGGTGCTTGTGATCTGTTTTTTGGTCGGGCATTTCATTAATATAAATATATTTTCCAAAAAAAAAAAAAAAAACTTCACCAGTAAGTCAATAAGAAAGCTTCAGTATTGTTTCTGATAAAACAGTCGCGTGATCCAAGAAAGGATCGCAGATTGTTTACGAGGAACACGCTGTGTCAAATAAAAGTTTGATCATTTTCTAGTATAACATAAGGAGGGCTGAAGTCTGAAGGGGGCATGGGGCAAAGTCTACATGAATTAGAACAGTGCGGCAGGCCATCTTGCAACGGCGTGTGATACTGACAATGGGTACATGCTATCAGACAGCCATGAAAACAAAACCTAACATTATAAGCTAACAAGACAGAGTAGTTCAGAACAAATGAAATATGTGAAAGAATTCAACAACTTGAATCAAATGCACAAGCAGCCGTATCCAGCTATGAATCTCTAGCTACACCAGTTCAAGTTATTCTTATTATATAAAATCCACCAATTAATTTTCCAGTCATAAAAATCATCATAATCAAGAAGCCTATGAATCAGTTTATATACAACTTGTCCAAATTAACCTATAACACAAAAATACCCACCCAGACAGAGATACAGATACTTACAGTGTTGCCAAACATTTCCAGCCAGATCCTCAGCCTTCTTGGTCGCATCGGCCGCCTTCTTCCCCCACTTCCCTAACACATCCTTCACCGACTCAACTGTATCTGCCGATCACAATCAAACACGCCAAAATCCAAATCACCATAAATATCAATAAATAACTCGATCTAACAATAATATAGCAAGTACTCACTCTTAACCGCGGAGGGCGGCGCAGGAGAGGAGGAAACGTATGGATTGGACTCAGCAGGCATGGTGGTGGCCGCGACAGGTGGAGCGACGTCGGTAGGATCGAGCCTTGGGTAGGGAGCGTAGTCTGTGGAGTGAGTGGTGGTTGCATCTGGCTTCGATTGCTGCTTGTTGTTCTCCATTTTGAAGATCGGAAGATTCTCCAGTTCGATTCGGAAAGCGAAGCGATACACTTGATGACGCCAAAGATCTTTATTTGTTTATTTATTTTATAAAATAAATCAATAGTTCCAGAAAAACTTCCTCGGAAATTTACTGTTACATCCAAACTTTCAACGTCCAAACTTTTAATTTTAATTTTTCAAACTACGTCATCAGGCCGAAGTTTAGGGACTTTCGTGAGAGTTTTTTTTTTTTTTTTTTGATTGGGCGTGAGAGTTTAATTTAGTTTGAATGAACTGTGAGAGTTTAAGTTTTTTTTTTTTTTTTTTGATCCCGAAAGTTTTCACTTAAAGCATCTCCAACAAGCCCTCATATCCTCAAATTTTGAGATTTTTGGCATTCTAACAAGCCCTCAAATCCTCAAATTTTGAAGTTTTGAATAGTGACACTTCAAATTTGAGGTTTCACTATTCAAAACCTCAAAACTTTTTTTAAATTTCTCTTTGGTCCCTATAATTATGTTTTTTTACAAATAATTGTACTAAACTTAATTTAGAATAACTTAAGTACACAAAATAAAATAAAATAAAATAAGAGAAAGTGTCCGGATCAAATACAAACCAATATTATAAATAAAAACTACAAACCCATAAAAAAATTGACACGTGTCAAAATCGACCAATCAGAATTAATTTCGACCGGGGTTCTTTTTGTAAATAAAAAAAACACACGCGGATGCATTTAAAAATACATAAAAGACATTAGGGGTATAATCATCCAAAATTGCTACAGTAATGCTCAGACTTAAGAAAACAATGTTCAGACTTAAATCAGTAATGAAAATACTTGAAAAAATAATGTTCAGACTTAAAAAAAAAAATAATGAGACTTAAACCATTAACGATCGGACTTAAATAACAATGTTCAGACTTAAATAACAATGTTCAGACTTAAACCAGTAATGACAATACTTGAAAAAACAATGTTCAGACTTAAAAAAAAAATAATGAGACTTAAAGAAATAATAATGAGACTTAAATAACAATGTTCAGACTTAAATAACAATGTTCAGACTTAAACCAGTAATGACAATACTTGAAAAAACAATGTTCAGACTTAAAAAAACAATGTTCAGACTTAAAAAAATAATAATGAGACTTAAACCATTAACGATCAGACTTAAATAACAATGTTCAGACTTACATAACAATGTTCAGACTTAAACCAGTAATGACAATACTTGAAAAAACAATGTTCAGACTTAAAAAAACAATGTTCAGACTTAAAGAAATAATAATGAGACTTAAACCATTAACGATCAGACTTAAATAACAATGTTCAGACTTAAATAACAATGTTCAGACTTAAACCAGTAATGACAATACTTGAAAAAACAATATTCAGACTTAAAAAAACAATGATCAGACTTAAAGATGGTAATGATCCGACTTAAATATGGTAATGATCAGACTTAAAGATGGTAATGATCAGACTTAAGAATGGTAATGATCAGACTTAAAGATTGGAGTGATCCGACTTAAAGATGGTAATGATCAGACTTAAAGATGGTAATGATCAGACTTAAGAATGGTAATGATCAGACTTAAAGATTGTAGTGATACGACTTAAAAATGGTAATGATCAGACTTAAAAATGGTAATGATCAGACTTAAAGATGGTAATGATCAGACTTAAAGATGATAATGGTCAGACTTACAAATTTGCTACAGTACGATTCTAAAATTTGATGTTTATGCGCTTGTATGAGAATTTGATGAAAGCCTAGTGTTTTTTGGGTGGAAACGGCATTCTGAGCATAACTCATTGCTTTGCTATGAGCACGGTGTTTTTAGGGCAAATTCGATCATCTGGAGGGTCAAATTCGCGTTTTAATCTTTTTTTTCTTTTTTTTAAAAAGAGGATTATTGGATTTTCAATCTGTTTTTAAGTCTGATCACTGCTGTTTTTTAAGTCTGATCATTGATGTTTGTAAGTCTGATCGTTGCTTGTTTTAAGTCTGATCATTGCTGTTTTTTAAGTCTGATCATTAAGTCTTTTAAGTCTGATCATTGTCTATTTTTAAGTCTGATCATTAAGTCTTTTAAGGCTGATCATTGCTGCTTTTAAGTCTGATCATTAAGTCTTTTAAGTCTGATCATTAAGTAATTTAAGCCTGAACATTTAGTAATTTAATCTCTTAACTCTGAACATTTAATCTCTTAAGTCTGAACATTAAGTAATTTAATCTCTTAAGTCTGAACATTTAGTAATTTGATCTCTTAAGTCTGAACATTTAATCTCTTAAGTCTGAACATTTAGTAATTTGATCTCTTAAGTCTGAACATTAAGTAATTTAATCTCTTAAGTCTGAACATTTAATCTCTTAAGTCTGAACATTAAGTAATTTAATCTCTTAAGTCTGAACATTAAGTAATTTAATCTCTTAAGTCTGAACATTTAATCTCTTAAGTCAGAACATTAGTATTTTAAGCCTGAACATTTAGTAATTTAATCTCTTAAGTCTGAACATTTAATCTCTTAAGTCTGAACATTTAATCTCTTTAGTCTGAACATTTAATCTCTTAAGTCTGAACATTAAGTAATTTAATCTCTTAAGTCTGAACATTTAATCTCTTAAGTCTGAACATTTAATCTATTAAGTCTGAACATTTAGTAATTTAATCTCTTAAGTCTGAACATTTAGTAATTTAATCTCTTAAGTCTGAACATTAAGTAATTTGATCTCTTAAGTCTAAACATTTAATCTCTTAAGTCTGAACATTAGTATTTTAAGTCTGATTATTAAGTATTTTTAAGTCTGAACATTAGTATTTTAAGTCTGAACACTAACAACTTTTGGACTAAATTGAAAATAACATTATTAGGTTTTATACCCATCCGTGTGGAATGACTATTATACCCCTCCGTATTTTCTCCGGGATTTCGACAAAAATGGGACACGTGTCGGCTTAATAATCGGTTTGTAGTTTTTATTTATAAACAGGTTTGTATCCGAACCGCACTAAGAGAAATATTACATAACATTAAAAACAAAAGAAAAATACATTAAAAATACAAAGTTCAAATAAAATAAAAATACATTAAACAAACTTAACATAAATTAAAGACAAATTACATGAACACATTTGGGAGTATTACGGAAATAATGATTATTAAGTTGGTATTTTATATGTAACTTTATAAAATTTGTGTTTATGTGTGTTTTATTATTAGGGTGCGGTTCGGATACAAACCTGTTTATAAATAAAAACTACAAACCGATTATTAAGCCGACACGTGTCCCATTTTTGTCGAAATCCCGGAGAAAACACGGAGGGGTATAATAGTCATTCCACACGGATGGGTATAATAGTCATTCCACACGGATGGGTATAAAACCTAATAATGTTATTTTCAATTTAGTCCAAAAGTTGTTAGTGTTCAGACTTAAAATACTAATGTTCAGACTTAAAAATACTTAATAATCAGACTTAAAATACTAATGTTCAGACTTAAGAGATTAAATGTTTAGACTTAAGAGATCAAATTACTTAATGTTCAGACTTAAGAGATTAAATTACTAAATGTTCAGACTTAATAGATTAAATGTTCAGACTTAAGAGATTAAATTACTTAATGTTCAGACTTAAATGATTAAATGTTCAGACTTAAGAGATTAAATTACTTAATTTTCAGACTTAAGAGATTAAATGTTCAGACTTAAGAGATTAAATGTTCAGACTTAAGAGATTAAATGTTCAGGCTTAAAATACTAATGTTCAGACTTAAGAGATTAAATGTTCAGACTTAAGAGATTAAATTACTTAATGTTCAGACTTAAGAGATTAAATTACTTAATGTTCAGACTTAAGAGATTAAATGTTCAGACTTAATAGATTAAATGTTCAGACTTAAGAGATTAAATTACTTAATGTTCAGACTTAAATGATTAAATGTTCAGACTTAAGAGATTAAATTACTTAATGTTCAGACTTAAGAGATTAAATGTTCAGACTAAAGAGATTAAATGTTCAGACTTAAGAGATTAAATGTTCAGACTTAAGAGATTAAATAACTAAATGTTCAGGCTTAAAATACTAATGTTCAGACTTAAGAGATTAAATGTTCAGACTTAAGAGATTAAATGTTCAGACTTAAGAGATTAAATTACTTAATGTTCAGACTTAAGAGATTAAATGTTCAGACTTAAGAGATTAAATTACTTAATGTTCAGACTTAAGAGATTAAATTACTAAATGTTCAGACTTAATAGATTAAAATGTTCAGACTTAAGAGATTAAATGTTCAGACTTAAGTAATTTAATACGCGAATAACAGATTGAAATGGTAATGATCAGACTTAAAAACAGCAGTGATCAGACTTAAAAACAGATTGAAAATCCAATAATCCTCTTTTTAAAAATAAGACAAAAAAAGATTAAAACGCGAATTTGACCCTCCAGATGATCGAATTTGCCCTAAAAACACCGAGCTCATGGCAAAGCAATGAGTTATGCTCAGAATGCCGTTTCCACCCAAAAAAACACTAGGCTTTCATCAAATTCTCATACAAGCGCATAAATATCAAATTTTAGAATCGTACTGTAGAAAAATTGTAAGTCTGACCATTATCATCTTTAAGTCTGATCATTACCATCTTAAAGTCTGATCATTACCATTTTTAAGTCTGATCATTACCATTTTTAAGTCGGATCACTACAATCTTTAAGTCTGATCATTACCATTCTTAAGTCTGATCATTACCATCTTTAAGTCTGATCATTACCATCTTTAAGTCGGATCACTACAATCTTTAAGTCTGATCATTACCATTCTTAAGTCTGATCATTACCATCTTTAAGTCTGATCATTACCATATTTAAGTCGGATCATTACCATCTTTAAGTCTGATCATTGTTTTTTTAAGTCTGAACATTGTTTTTTCAAGTATTGTCATTACTGGTTTAAGTCTGAACATTGTTATTTAAGTCTGAACATTGTTATTTAAGTCTGATCGTTAATGGTTTATAGTCTCATTATTATTTTTTTAAGTCTGAACATTGTTTTTTAAGTCTGAACATTGTTTTTTCAAGTATTGTCATTACTGGTTTAAGTCTGAACATTGTTTTTTAAGTCTGAACATTGTTTTTTCAAGTATTGTCATTACTGGTTTAAGTCTGAACATTGTTTTTTAAGTCTGAACATTGTTTTTTTCAAGTATTGTCATTACTGGTTTAAGTCTGAACATTGTTTTTTTAAGTCTGAACATTGTTTTTTCAAGTATTGTCATTACTGGTTTAAGTCTGAACATTGTTTTTTTAAGTCTGAATATTACTGTAGCAAATTTTGGACGATTATACCCCTCCTTTCTTTTATATATTTTTAAATATGTCCACATGTATTTTTTTTATTTACAAAAAGAACCCCGACGGGATGAAATCTCGACTGAATTTTGATTGGTTCATTTTGACACGTGTCGATTTTTTTATGGGTTTGTAGTTTTTATTTATAATATTGGTTTGTATTTGATCCAAACTCTTATTATTATATATGTAATTTATATTATCATGTAACTTTATTATGTAATATTGTGTGTTGTATAATATATTAAATGTATGTTTCATATTTATTTATGAAATTTTATCATTATTAGTAACTTTTATCAATATGAAGGACTATATTGCAAATTAATAAAATTGTAAGGACTTTTTTGAGGATTCATTGTTGGAGTAAGCCAACCTCAAATCTCATTTTGAGGATTTGCTCCCCTCAAAATGAGGAGAGCTATTGGAGATGCCCTTAGCCCCGGCACACGCACAACCTGATGGAACAAATTAACTTCTTTTTTTTTGTATAAAGAAAGTGGCATATAAAGACCTGAAAAGAAAGAAAAATAACAAATCGCAAAACAGACGATCAACTACTACTGGAACAGAACATGTAAACAATAAAAGTAATCCAAGCATAGTTAATCCATCCATCCACTGCTTAGTTATCTTCACGCTACAAGGTCCAAGTCATGCCAAAACTAGCCAAAAGGACGAAGAGACTCGTCAGTCAACTCCGAAGCGACGATGCAACACTAGCCAGATTCCACTAAAACACTGAACAAGGCTACACAAGTGAGCTTCATAAACCGACTTTCTGCCAATGGTAGCACGCCACCTGAACTCCATAAATGGCATCAAAGAGGACTTAAGAGCTAGGACAAGTTAGCTAGCCGGGAGCAGTGATATGCTCAACTTCGCCTCACGCCGCGGAAGGAGACCAAACCACCAAAGACAGAAAACTACTATTGCAACAAGTGCAGCCGAAGAAAACCAAAAGCAAGAAAAATATGAAAATAAAAAACCGGGAAAAAACTATGAACAACATCAAAACGAACACCGGCAACAAACCAAAACCGCCTAGCCCATGAGAATAACGTCAAAGACCAACCGTCAAAACGGAGACGTCATACCCACCAAAGAAACCCACATCGCCACCATCGTCACGCCCCTACCACCCAACCCTCCACCAAAATCACACCACGTCGCTCCACATGCCCCAAACCCCATCCCAAGACTCCATGTCCGACACTCGCAGCTAACCCCTCAACACCACTATCAGAGCCGCAGCTGCAATGCGGTGATGACGAGCCCAGCCCCAGCGTCCAACCTGAAGCAAAGAAGTAGAGGAGGCAGGGAAAAGAGAGGTGGGGTGAGGCGCCGAACAAGGCGGAAAGGAAGGAAAACGAAGGGAGAGAGATCGATGGGAAGTAGGCGACCGGAAATGGCCCTGACGTAAGCAGATCAGCCCATAGAGCAGCGGACACGGGTGGTTGCCGGCGGCGGTGAAAGCTGGGAAGAAGCTGCGCCGACTGAGAGAAAGGTGTAGAGCGTTCGAGAGAGAGAGTAGAAGGGGGTTTTTTATGGAACAAATTAATTTTGGGAGATCGGTTCTCATTAAAAGCTTATTGCAATGTAAACAGATTATCTTCTATCTATTCAGTTCTATAGAGCCCTGATGTCTTCCATATCATGCATCTATACAGGGTGTTTTGGTTCATGTTATATATATTACTTTGATGGCAAAACCATAACAGTATGCAGCAGGGATAGCTTCAAAATTGATAGCAGTCCTACAGTCCAACCCCCAAAAAAAGTTTCAAGTCTTCACTATCATAGTCCGAAAGGATTCGGTGCAGTGCAGTTAAATACTACGAGTGTGAGAATGACATCATTTCAATAAAAAAATGACGCCGTTTCGATTGCTAATTTTTTTTAAATACATCCAAATGAAGCCGTTTTGATCAAAATGACGTTGTTTTGACACCCGCAGCATTTTATTGCACTGCACCGAATCCAAGTCCTATAAGCCCATAGTCTCAACAAAACGTAATCGAACAGTAAAGCGTTGATGATGATGTCCGAAAAAAACCTAGAATGATTATGTCGATAAGCGACATAATTAAGGCGTAGCAAAAAAAAAGAAAGAAAAAGGTTCACCTGACGCGGCGGCTTTTCAATCTCAGGATGGCAAAGGGTGGAGCAGTGACTAGACACTTGAGCGAGTTTAATATGACAATCGCGCAATTGAGCTCGATTAGTATTGCTTTTGAGAAAGATGTGCGAACCTTAATTTTATTACCTTGTTTGCCTAAGAGTTAGAGTGGACAGTTATATTGGTAAGTGCAACAACAAGAAAAGAAAAAATTTAACTTGATTAAGTAAGAGACTTGATGGTTAGCGAATAAACTCGCAGAAATTAGTCAGAGTCTATTTCGGGGTTAGCTTTGAATGTTGGATATAAATGCATGTCAAATTTCAGAGGAACGATAAACCCGTGAAAGACAAGAGCAAAATTAAGTGTTAGAAGTGTGATAGGTTCGACCATTACAAGAGTGAGTGAAAGAAATCGCCACAGGATATCTTAGGGAGTGCAACCATCGAAGATATTGTAGATGCATTGATCTTGAGTGTGAAAGATCCACTTAACATATGGGTAATGGGCTTTGGAACTTTGTTTTATTTGTGAAACAATGCCGACACAATGGAAGTATTTTGGAAAGGTCTACCGTGGTGATGACGAGCCCATATAAATTGTGGGAAAAGAAGATGTTTGAATCAAAGGTTCAGCTGGATCTATCCTGCAATTGCATGGAGTAAGTCACATTCCTGTTTTGAAGAAGAATTTGCTGTCAATTGGGCAGTTGGATGAAGATGGTTATGATGTAACCTCTAGTTGCAAAATTTGGAAGGTAGTAAAGAAAGCTAGGGTCATAGCTCGAGGGAAAAAGAAAGGCACGTAGTACATGATGATTAATGTCCGAAAAGGAGTTGATGTTGTAAGTCTGAGTGGTGATGCAGATTTGTGTCACTGTTGTTGGGATCACATGAGTCGAAAAGATTTGCAAGGTGGCAAACCCTGGAAGAAGCAGAAGTTGAACTTGTACATTGCTTCAATTGGGCTTAGTACATTAGTTGAATGCGTGACACTACCACCCGTATGGGTTGTTCAGGATGAAAACGATTACGAGTCAAATCACTCTCCAGATATGAGATTGTTGGGTTGTGTTGAGACAGTCAAGTTTAAGAAGCCTGTAATTTTGGCAGTCCTAGTTTAGGCAGGTTTAAGCTTTCTGATTGCTAATCAGATTAAGATTCCTATTTCCTAATTAGAACATGGATTAGATGTCTACACTATATATACACACGTTGATTACTGTAACTGTAATCCAGCATGTCATAGTGAAAACCATAGGTTTGTAGTTTTCTCAGACATAGTCACGGTGTAGTGACGAACTAGCTGTCAAATCTTGCTATCCTCGCATCGTTCAGTTAGTTAACTCATCATCGTTTCTTGCACGATCCTAAAAGAAAGAGGGTCAAAACATAAAAATAAGCAAAATTACACCAGATCAAAGCTAGACCAAGTGTCGCGTGACCTAAAGCCAAGAGTCGCTAGCGCCTTACCAGAAGGTGAAACGAAGAGTCTAGTAGGCAAACAGTCCAGGCGCAGCCTTACTTTATGTGAGGGCGAGGCGCTACACCTGTCTTGTTTTCAACTATAAAAAAGGGAAAAGTACGCGTTGTTATCCTGAACTACCGTCATTTTCCAATTGAAGGTCCAAACTGTTGATTTTTCTAATCAAGGGCAAAATAAAAAAAATTAATTGATAAATTTTCGAACACCGAGCACCGTAGCTATAAGGTGATTAAATTGCAAACTCAATCATGTCAATCCCGTTGAAAATAACCCGACGATCTCATCTTAAACTCTTAACGTATTAAATCGATCTTTCTTCTTTAACATCAATAGACCTTTTATTGAATCATTATTAACGGAATTCATATGATTCAGTTAAAAATGTAATGACGGTGTAGTTAAGGTGTTTGGTGTTCGAAAATTTATCTTTTTTTTCCTTGATTGAAAAAATTAATAGTTTGGACCTTCAATTGGAAAATGATGGTAGTTCGGGACACCAATATGTACTTTTTTCCCTAAAAAAGAAGCTATTACACCATTATTCATAACTTGAAATCCGACTTCGAATACGACCTTCAACTTCTAGTTGACGAGGCCAAGCACTCAGACGCACTGAAGAAATCCGTGCAAAGACTGGAGAGAAGAAACAACAACGATCGTGTTAAGCAGAAGTAAGGTTGTATTCTTATATATAGCTATTCGTTACATGATTACTAGTCTCTTGCTCCACAGTTTGTTGTTAACTAGACTCCATATTGATAACCTAATTCTGTAAATTTTTACAATACATGTTGAAACACATTGCGCTCAAGTGAGTCTGATTGGGTTCAAGTGATTTCAATGCTTCTTCGGCCATAAATCACATTTAAGAAAATTAAAGAAGAGTGAACAAGCGCAGACGGTTATGCATTTGTCAGCAGGAACTAACTGTTGGCACTGCATTTGGTAAACTAGGCTTCATTGAGTACTAGCAGACCCTTCATATATATATATATATATATATATAGGGGAGCACTCGGTTGAGGCAAGTTGGTAGAATGAGACTGTGAGGCACGATCTCGGCCGTCTGTGGGAGTTGATCCGAGGCACGTGGCGAAGCCACGTGGCAAGCCGATATTGTTGATTTTTCAAAAGTTAGTGGGTTTACTATTTGGACACGTGTCGCGCCACAAATGCACGGGGGGTTAGATGTGTGGTTGAGATCGTGCCTCACAGTTTCATTCTAATTTTGCTGCCTCATTTGAACGCTCCTATATATATATATATATAGGAGCGTTCAAATGAGGCAGTGAACAGTAAAGTGAGGCACGTGAGGCACGATCTCAACCAAACATCTAACCCCCCGTGCATTTGTGGCGCGCCACGTGTCGCAAATAGTAAACCCCACTAACTTTTGAAAAGTCAACAATTGCGGCTGTGAACGTGGGCCACGTGTCACAATGAGTGGCCCAGATCGTGTCTCACTGCCTCATTCTTACAACCATGTCTCAACCGAGTGCTCCTCTATATATATATATATAGAGGAGCGTTCAAATGAGGCACTCAAATTAGAATGAGACTGTGAGGCACGATCTCAACCACACATCTAACCCCCCGTGCTTTGTGGGTGCGCCACGTGGCAAATAGTAAACCCACTACCAACAGTAAAAAGCAAAAAGCAAATAGTAAAATCCCACTACCACATCTTTAAATCTCAACCATTAGATCAATATCATCAATGGCCAAGATCATGCCTTACAGCCTCATTCTACCAACCATGCCTCAACCGAATGCTCCCCTATATATATATATATAGAGGAGCGTTCAAATGAGGCACTCAAATTAGAATGAGACTGTGAGGCACGATCTCAACCACACATCTAACCCCCCGTGCTTTGTGGGCGCGCCACGTGGCAAATAGTAAACCCACTACCAACAGTAAAAAGCAAAAAGCAAATAGTAAAATCCCACTACCACATCTTTAAATCTCAACCATTAGATCAATCAATATCATCAATGGCCAAGATCATGCCTTACAGCCTCATTCTACCGAGTGCTCCCCTCTATATATATATATATATATATATATATAGGGGGGCGTTCAATTGAGGACATGTCTTATGGTGAGGGTGTAGGGACTAATCTTGGCCATTGGATGAGGTTCATCCAATGATCCACAAGCTGCCACGTGTCACATGTGGTAGTGGGTTTTACTATTTGCTTTTTGGTAGTGGGTTTTACTATTTGCTTTATTGGATTTTGGGAACTTGGACACGTGGCGCGCCCACAAAGCACGGGGGTTAGATGGATGATGATCTAATGGATGAGATTTGTCCCTACGTCCTTACCCTAAGAGGGTGTCCTCATTTGAACACTCCTCTATATATATATATATATATAGGGGCGCGCTCAAATGAGAACTCTTCTTAGGCTAAGAACATGAGAACCATTTTGCACCTTTGGATCAAATGATCTAAGGGTGTAGATTGATTTTGCACTTTCGTCTTATAGGTAAAAGACAAAAGTGCAAAATAGTAAAAGCAGAAAGTGCATAGTAAAAAGCAGAAAATGCATAGTAGATGATGTGGTGCATTTTGGACCACTCATTTCAACAAAATGAGTGGCTGAGAATGATTCTCATGTTCTTAGCCTAAGAAGTGATTCACATTTGAGCGCTCCTCTATATATATATATATATATATGGTCTGCTAGTACTCAATGAAGCCAAGTTTACCAAATGCAGTGCCAACAGTTGAGACACAGTACATGCGCAGGCTCAACCAGCAGCTAATGCTAGTACTATAATCTATTGACTGAAAGGTTTAGGAGACTTTAGAAGAAGCTAGCAAGCACATGAATTTGAGTGGAGATCCGGGCCGGGAAGGGAGTTCCCGGTCAACTGTTCGGTCTTGCTAAGTTTCACTTGGTGGATGACACTTCTAGCCCACACAGCAAAAAAGGTTTCATTGTGACCAACTTTGCCGTCTTTGTAGTACTGGAAGCATTGAGCTTTGTTTCGAGGATCGGGGCAGTCATCTACCCCTAGTGGCTCCCACCATGAACCACGGTGTTTCATGCCCGATATGTCTGCCATCCAGTGATGTGCGTACTGGCCTATGCCAGCCAGCTCGTACCATCCTCTTGGGAAGAATTCCATCACACTGCTGTTACGGTCCATGAAGAGCATGTTTGTCAGCTGCGCTCCGTGTGGAGATGCTACTATGTCCGTGTGAGTTAACACTCTAACCTGCAAAATGCACAAAGTTGCGAAGTATGAGAAATCTCCTCTCACTGCCCTTAAATGGCCGAGACAAGACTCGATGCGGATAAGTTTCACACTGGAGCAAAGACAACTGACCTGATCACAGAATGTCAGATTCTCCGACTGGGTCACTTTCAACACACATCCATCCACCTTCTCACACTCCCTAGCGAATATACTCGTCACAAGAGTTACATTCTTGAAGGATCTCGTGTTTCTCCTCATCAGCATCGTGAGCCTTATAATTGGGTTACCTTGTTTATTAGTCTCGCTCCACCTACCACCATGCTGAACATGGCAGAATCTCCTGGCCTTGCATCTCAGTTGCTCGAAAACCCTGTGCTTCCCCTCTATCCCAAGCTTCCCCAAGTTGTGCCTCATCACCAATGCCTTCTCGAAACAATACACCCCATCATAAGTCCCATTTCCAAAAGTCTCAACCTGTTAAACAAAATCACAAATATCAACTTCAACTCAACAATGTCAACAGTGTTTACAAAATAGTTCAATCACGCCTCTCTTTCATAACTTGTTACTTCAAATACCACTCCTTTTTAGTTTCATAAAATGCTATTTTTCTTTCCAAACTACAGGTTGTAACTTGGCATAGGCTATCTGGCATCCAGATGCCAAATGCACAGTTTGATATTTTAAAAACGCACACAGCAGATTCCAACTATGGTTTGTTGGGCTAAAGTGGTAAGTAGTCCGACCTAGTAGCGACTAATCCAAGTTGCACGAAATCAAACTTCCGTGAAACAAGTGACTATATTTATTACCATACTTGATACTTCGAGAACTGCAACTTGTTAAAAATGTCATTTCGAAACACTTTTCAAGGAAAAATGGTGTGCGGAGATTTGTTTTTCTTTCTCAAATGGTGTATCTTAAGTGGTGTACATTGTACAGTTTGCTATGAATTATTCAGGCAATTCAAAGTTGTACCTTAACTTTTCCGAAAACGGCTTCAATGACATTATGCACCCAAGGTCCCATCCGCACCCTGAGCTCTCCCCAATGGTACAAAACCCATCTATCAGGCTTCAAGCATTGGTTCTTCATAGACCAGCTGACAAACGGGCTCATCGCACAAATCGAATGCCACAAATTCGTATAATCAAAATAGGTATCAGACACAAAGCTCATTCCTTTTAGCACCACAGCGTCGTCCGGCAGAGCCTCGGGCCACGCCAATGCATATGAATTCATGGAGCCGTCATGCTCATCTCGCCCCTTCAAGCACAAAATCCTTCCTTTCGACTGGGAGGACGGAAAGTAGAGATGCTCAACCTCGTCATTGTTTTCATAAGTGTCATTCAACGCGCTCATAAACCAGGTGTTCCCATCCATTGCGGATTGGGCGTATCGGAGGTCCTTAAGCGGCAGGAAAGTGACCGATTCTCGGAGTTTTGAGACGTACAGAGTGTGAATTTCGTCCGAGATGGTCGAATTGAGGATTAGGGTTTGGTCGGCGATTGGCACGCAGGGTTGGAAAAATGGAAATGACCACTCGGGCTGGAAAAAGATTAGGATTATTGGAGATAGGAAAAAGGCTGCGGTAATAACCCTTGTCCATGGGAAGTGGGATTTGAATTTGGTTGCGAATGCGATCTCCATCGATGAGCAGCCTTCATGAATCTCATCTTCTTATATCGGCTGGCTTTGATGAAGATGTCACTGTTGAAAAGCTTCATCGTATAAAAAAACGATTTTTGCTAATGTAGTCAAGTTGACGTTCTGTTACTTGTCGTTGAGATCCGCCATTGACGGAGCTGAGCAAGGGCTTCTTTAATGCTCGTGTGCGGACGTGTTGGGGGCGATGTCAGCTAAGCAGCTTAAAGTAGGGGTAGGAATTTGACCCTAAGATCAAAATGTCCTTACGGCTATCATTATTCTGTCCGATCGTACCCTGTCCTGTCCTATTCTCGTACCCTGCCCTTCTACCCTAAGGCAGGGTAAATGTTATAAAAAAATAAACTCTACCCTGCCTTCCTACCCTACCCTTTTACCCTAACAGCATACCCTGCCCTCCTACCCTATCATACACTGTCTTACCCTACTATTTTCATTCATTTTTTTTCAAAATATGCTTAAATTTGCCTTACTTGACCCTAACCGACCCGACCCGATTCTACCCGACCCTACCCTAATAATACCCTGCCCATGGGTACCCTACGGGCTTAGAAAAATTATTTTACCATGTCCTGTACTGTTCATAGGGTCAATAAAAATGGTTTTACCCTGCCCTTACCCTGCCCATTAGGGTAAGGGTGACCCTTACCCTGTCCATTGTCGACCCCTAGTTTAAAGTCATGTTGTCAAACCTAACCCGGATTTAAATAGTGACTCATCAGTCATCACGAGTCAATAAGGAATCGTAAGCTTTTGAATTGAGAGGTGAACCCCAACAATTACAGGAAATAAGTAAATCATCATTGCTAGATTGTGCACATGCCCAGTGATTCATCCTAACATTAAGTTAGACTAAAGCACAAAAAATTCACATTACTTAATTAATATATTGAAAGGTTGAGCGCGGGTCAATAAATCGAGAGGTTGAGACTTGCATGTATTAGATATATCTTCCTCAAAACATAGAGGAACGAGAGTTGAATTTTGTTCGATGGATATATACAGGCCTTAACCTAATCATCTAGGACAAGTATCTTGCATGAAATTCATTTCTTGGAGTCTCAAAAAACTTGTTTATGAAGTAGTTCACCAGAGTACACTTTTAGCCTAGGTAGCAAAGCAACCTATCTCTACACTATTTAGTTAGCTTAGCATTAGTAAGTTTACCAAACCAACCTTCTAGAATCAGAATAGATTGACTGAAACACAATCTCATTAGTGCACTAAGTTTACAATTGTTCCATTAGGTTCGGCGTGATCTTACCGTCAATATAAATTATTTTCGACAAACTATACACCGCATCTCTATTATCATATTTAGAGGTGCAAAACTACAAACGTCAACCCCTCAACCCGTCCATCATCCGTGTCTGCATGATGCGGGTGCGCCCAGCGAACCCCTGATACCAACCTCGAAGCAACCCGCGATTTACACCCCTACGGCCTACACACCTTTGCCTAGAGAGAGTCTCGTTCATTAAGTTTTTAACAAGTAGGGAATGTGGAATCGTATATACATTTATAGAACTCCACTTTAAAGGAAATGTGGGACTAGGCACATTTCCTTAAGTTTTGTTCTACTCACATGACTGAGTATTCTATTCCTTGCATATTCACATTTCCACATAATTTAAAGCACTCTTTGAGTATCAAAATCTCAATCGTTTAAACTTCGACATAGTAATCAATACTTTTAATCCTATTATTTCCGTTTAATTAAAGGTACAACCCACTTTTAATTTTGCTCACAAAATGATGGCACACCACCCGCTTTCTTCACATTTTTACATAATTTTCGCAACAACCCCCTCACATGAAAGAAAATCGGTAGTAAAATACATACACGATTCACTCAAAATGGTGATTGTTTGTGTGGTCTATATCTGATAGGAGAGATATGCATAGCTATTGAATCCTCCCTTGGAATGAGATGTCTTACTTACTAGCTATTCAATAGACGCGATATATCCTTGAAAATATACATAATTTAAAATTTCAAAAATGATAAGATGAGACGTAGGCATGATATATGGTTAGATAAAAATATAAATGCCACAGATAAATTGCGCATTCCATCGAGATGACTATATGAATGTACCTATTATAGAGAATAGATCAAATACAAACCCTATCTTTTTATATAAACTATAAACCACGGGGTAATATGGTCTTTTCCAATTTCCGGATTTTTTTGTTCAATGATTTAGCTAATTGTTTAGTGATATGACCAAATCGTTACTTTTCTCTTCAATATATCAGAAATTAAATGTTATGTTCACTGAAAATCTTGCCTTATCACTGGATATTTTGCCTTATCACTCGACATTTAGCTTTTTCAAGATTTTCACATATTTTGGCCAAATGTTCCATGTAACTAGACATTGTCTAGTAAAAAATTTCAAATTGCCATGTATTTTGTGTATCTTCAGTGATTTTAAGTAAATCTTCAGTGATAAAGCTTAATGGCCAGTGATTACGCTTAATGTCCAGTGTACACATATTTTGTGAATATTCAGTGATTATAACTAAAATATCCAGTGATAAGGCAAAATATCTAGTGATAAAGTAAAATGCCCAGTGATAGGGCAAAACATTAAGTGAATAAAAATTTATTTTTCGATGAATTGAAGTGAAAAGTAACGATTTTTAGTGTTCTGGTAAGTTTATCTCTTAAAGTCTTTTTTATATATAAATTTCGTCAAAATTTATATTATTACCAAAACTATGTAGTTTCATTAATTTGCTACTTGGCAGCTTTTTAGGTGATTAATTTGTATAAATAAAGTTGATATGTACTAGAACTGCACTCCATATTATAAACATAAAAGAAATTTATTTTTTTGACATATAAAATTAAGTTGGTTAATACTTAATAGTGTAAAAACATAGTTAAATGAAAATATACATGTTATTGACATAAAAAAATTATTCAAAATATATAGGTCATAAATATAAATGACTATTAAATATTAATTAAAGGGAAAAGATCATATCAGAATCTGTAGATAAGGTGAGAACTTAGAACTTTTTCTATCCGTTGGATTAAATCATCTACGGTCCTTAAATTTAGTAAATAAAGCAATAATTTAACTATAGTAAATCTTAATTGAGTGCATATTAGTCAATTACAAATTTTAATCACACGATCTCAATCCACAAAATCCCATGATTTTAGAATCGTATTTTTTGAGATCACCGTCATCGCCTTTACAATCTCTTTTCTCTCTCTTTCTGTATTTTTAGTGTGGCTAGAGCACAATACATAGAAAAACAAGGCCTCTCAACATGTTTAAGCGATGGTGTTGGCATTATTTTCAACATACATGAGTTGTGTTTTGTTTATGATAGAACAATGTTCGTGGATAAAGTCACGATGTTCGTGATTTTGAGCATCATTGCTTTAATGTCATTGTTAGTTTGATCATGATGTTAGTGTTTTTTTTTTCAACGTTCGTATTTTTGCTGGATATATGCGCAGACAACAATGATCGTGGTTTTATTCATAATATAACAATGTTCATGGATAAAACAATGATGTTTGTGTGAAGCACGGGCCACACACGGCACCAACCTAGAATGATACTTGAATAGTCATATTCAAGGGAATCGAATCATTGACCTCTTGACAAATTGTCAAGGATACAAGCCACTCGATTAAACCTTTTCCGCAACAGTATTTATAACAGTTGAATGGACTTTGTTGAAATGCCGGCATAAAAATTCTTCTAATGACAATTCATAAGCACCTGACGACGCCGTAGTATACTCCCTATTCCTAACGCCAATTGCTGGGTCCCACCGCTCATGTACCCTTTGGAAAACAAACGAAGAAAATTCCCAAACCCTAAACCTCCGATTGTCTTGAACATCTCCGATGATCTCCCGACGAAGCACGACCAAACCTCTTTTTCGTTTAACATGCTATTAGGCGGCAAGAACGAAGGAGAATCAATCGGCTGTGCATTTATTTGTTTATTTTCTATCGCGCCTCGTATCGCTTTGACGTCAAATGGGGACACTAGGATGGTTAGGGCTGACGTCGAGGCTCATGTCGCACACTCGTCTCGTACGTTCGATAAATTTTCTACTACTTCTCATTTGGTGATTTTGATGATGATGAACTGAGCTTAGTTTCACTGACTTTGAATTGCAGTCCAGAAAGAACCTTCTATCATATATGATGCTAGAGAAGCAATGTAGTCGGTTAGAATGGTGCGTAGCCTCTTCTTTGTTGGGAGGTTACCACTCGGGTAAGTTATCTTTCCATTTTTGACTACTTGTTTTATTCGATTGCCAGATGTTCAGAGATGCTAATTGCATTTGTTTATGATCTCGTAGCGCATAGTGACAGCCATCATAACTGGAATTTAGGAGCTCCTGAAATCATGAGATTACCATTCAGTGTTCGCTATTTTCATGCCACAGGTTTTGTGCCTAAACAGAGTGAAATTCTCTGGTGTAAAATATTTTGGTTCTAAATTTTTTTAACATTGAAGGGCCTTGCTTTGCTGCTGAGAAAGATTACTACAAGATTCTTGGTGTCTCGAAAAATGCCAGTCGTGAAGAGATTAAGAAGGCTTTTCATGCCGTGAGTGTTTGTGGCCTAATTTTTATTTTATTTTCATCTGCATATACATAGAGACATGGATGGCATGATCTAAAATTCGGCCGATATTAGGATATTTAATACTTACATTGTGAACATGTGGTGTATAAAAGCAAGTAGAATGTTTTACCTTTCTAAATCAGGCGTTGGTTGGAAAAACTTTACGGACACTTGTTTAAAAACTTGTCCACTTAATGGCTCTAGGATAGAAGATGAGCTCAACAGTTGGACCAATCTTTATACTTAGAAGAATGCTTTGTTAACTGGTCCGGTATGCAGGAATATTTTATTTCCTTGCATGATCTTCCTTCTAATGTGTCTCTAACCCATATATGTAAGGGTGCTTGGAATCTCTGATCTCTTATTTACTTCTCTCATTTTGTATGTCTTTTATTCATTATATATGAAAAGAAAAAGAATTTCTTACTGTTGTTTTACTTGTTCGTGCAGCTTGCTAAGAAGTATCATCCTGATGCAAACCAGAACAAGTCATATGCAAAGAGGAAATTTCAAGAGATCAGAGATGCATACGAGGTTTGTCGTTTATACACACTGCGATCATTGTTGTTTTCAAACATTTGGTAGCCCTATACCAGTTGGAACCATCGTTTAATCAGAAATGTCATGAATCTCAGATTTTGCAAGATTCTGAAAAGAGGGCTCAGTATGACATGGTAATTGCCTAATTATTTTTCCTTTCTGTGTGTTGTGTTGTCTACATTTTGAGTTTTTACTGCTGTATATTGGAGTCTTTATTCCCTTAGTCGTCCATTAATCAGAATTTTATGTTGCGGATTAATATTTACGTTTGTAGCTATTGCTACTGACTGTTTGCATCTCGATGCTAATATTAGGAGCAAGCTCAAGGTCCAGCCAGCGAAGAATACTCTCAACATTCCAGAGGGCCTAGGGGTTTCAAGCGTGGTTCCAATACACAGTTCTCTGAGTCATTCCATAAAATTTTCTCTGAGGTGTTCTGTAGCATGACGGTTGCATATGTTGTGTTGGAAAAGAAAACTTGAGTAGTCTGTGATTGAAATAACCTTTTATTCTTTATGTAGATTTTTGAAAATGAAGCAGAAGATTATGTTGCTGATATCCGGGTAAGCTTTTCTCAACCTGATTTCAGATTAATTTGCCCCCCATCGGTCAATTAAAACTTGCTGTTAACCTCTTAGGCGGAGCTTTCTCTATCTTTCTCTGAGGCCATCAAAGGATGCACAAGAACTCTCTCTTTTGATGCAAATGTTCCATGTGATTCTTGCGGTGAGTGGAAAATCGTATAAGAATCGATGCATGAAATAACAATAACTACTCTTTTTACTTTTTTACCCTGGCAATCACACCTTTTAAAGATTCTGTTTGTTCTCTCGCTTACAGCCGGGCATGGCTATCCTTTAAATGCCAGGAGGGTAACCTGCTCTACTTGTGGGGGACTTGGAAAAGTATGTTATCATGGTGTTTGACATTCATTTTACTTCATTTCTTCAGTAACACTGTCTTCTCTTAATTATTTCAGGTTACAGTTCCACCATTCACGTCAATATGCCGAACTTGTGGAGGAATTGGCCAAGTTATACAGGTGCAATCTCGTATAGGAGGCATCATTTCATTGATGCGGGGAACGCAGGAACCTTATACCATGTTGTGTTGCAGGAACATTGTATATCATGCAACGGATCAGGTGTTGTTGAGGGTGTCAAACGGGTTATAGTCTCTGTACCACCAGGTTGGTTAAAAGCCTTTACGATCTTTGGCTCATAGAGAATAAAAATGATCAACTCTAGACTTTGGTACTTACTGATTTACCAGTTAAACGTCATCGTACATAAAATGCCTGGATTCTTTCTATATGTGGACGTGGGAGTCCTGCTAGCAACTGGCTACTTAATAGTTAATACTCAACTGAATCAGGGGTTGAATCTGGTGCAACAATACACGTTCCTGGAGCTGGTAATGCTGGCTGGCGACGAAGTCAAGTTGGGAGTTTGTTCCTTAAAATCAAGGTTTGTGGTTTTATATATACTATTATCTAAGACCCGCTTGTGTGGATTTCAAGTTATAATGAATGTGGATAAGTGGATTTAGAGTTCTGTAACTTGTTAAATACACTTATTTATAATTACCATTTGATCCATTCTTAGTCTAGTGCATCATTTGTTTCAGGAACCATCAAAGATAATTTGCTTACCCTAATATTGAACGCTAGACTCAAAATTGGAATTTTTTTTATTTCACACTTCCTTCTTCAGCTGCACTTGTTTTATTTATTTTATTCTACATCAACTATCAGCTTCGTCTGTGATTTCAAACTGTGTTCACATTTCTGTATTAGACCTAACCTTGTATTGGAGGTTCATATTATATTTTGGAAAACTTAACCTGGCACCGTTTATGAAGTAGGTAACGGGTGTGATATCTGGGTACTCGAACTTAGTGTCATTTCACTATGGATTACAACACATCAAATCACTTGGGTCCTGATTGGATCTTCATCAACTATTTGATATACCTCTGCTTTAGATGTTAATTTCTTGGAGCTCATGTTTTTATCTTTTCTTTCCTCAGGTTGAACATGATTCTGTTTTCACTCGAGATGGTGCAGATTTGTATGTTGATACTAATATTAGTTTTACTCAGGTTCGAATTTCACAGATGTTCGATTCATTTTAATTTTTCTAGCCTTAATTTTGTGTGTACCTCTCCAAGTGGTATGTAGTAATTTCCGGCTCTAATGATACAAACACTTAAGACTCCACTTCTAATTGTGTTAACTATCTGCGTGGCTTCAATTATATATTGCCCTTCTATTCACTGCCTTTCCATGTGCATCTATACTTCCAGGCCTTTTGACCTTCTAGATTTTCCTGTAGGCCATTCTTAGGGGTAAAGTTGAGGTACCGACATTGGAAGGGAAGGCGGAAATAGAAGTATGACTTTGATTGGTTCCAATATCCTTAAATTTGATAAAATTTTGTCACATTTTTCTTTTTTCTCAATACTTTTGCTGGCTTTTCAAGTGTTTCATCTACAATATTATTGAGTTGTATATGTGTGTCCAGATACCAAAAGGAGTTCAACCAGGCCAGCTTCTGGCATTAAGAGGAAAAGGTATCAGCATATTTATTTATTAGTAAGCTATTCATTTTGTGATATGATATATTTCTTAATTTTATTGTTTCTTTGACAGGGCTACCAAAGCCTGGATTGTTTGTCACCCAGGGAGATCAATATGTGCGCTTTCGTATTCACTTCCCCACGTAAGTTCTTTTTGTTTCTTTCATGATTTTGCTTCTCGTATAAGTGGGAGTTTCTAACTAGAACCTGAGCGAGTGAGCATAGAGTAATTGTTACATATGCACTGTTAAAAAGTGAAATTTTGTGTATGAGCCTTGTAAGTTTGAATTGTATAGAGTTCCATGCAACTTCTAAGTGACGCGACTTAGTTTGCGAATCTGAACAAGTCCCACAATTGCTTAGCTGATTGGTGGACTAATATTACTGTGTTTATGTTGTTATAGTGTTATAAATGACCGGCAGCGGCAGATACTAGAAGAACTAGCACTGGAGGAAGTACAAGAAAACAATACGTCGAGTTTAGATAATTGGTAAATTTTCTCATTTTTCTCTTGTACGCTTCAAGGAAGATTGCAATGGTTTATAAATCTTTTGCTTTGAGATCTCTTACATTTTCAACCCACATTGAGCAAGTTAGTGCAAATAGTTCCCAACAGTCCGTGATGCAGAGTGTTATTTCATGATCAGATGCTAGAAAGTAGAAACTCTTGTACGCTTCTGATAGGCCATAATAATAGCATAACCTAGTTGTTTCTGGATGTTTAGGAATCAACTTTCAGACTTCTGTTTAGTAATAGTAAAGAGACTTCAGTATGCGGATCATCTTAGCTATTTAAGAGCAATTGTTAGGATTTAGATAATGTGTTGCTCAGAGTTATCCTTTTTCTGTGGCAAATATAGTAGATTGGGCTCATTGTAATCAAGATTTTGAAAATGGATAACAGGCTTTACCAGCAGCTGTCTACTGGTTGAACTTTCAGGTGGCCGATAATCATGGATCGTTGGCAACTATTTTTGGCCCGAGCAGCGGATCCTAGATTTGTGATCCGGCTTTCCATCTTCATGCTTTTGCTCCTGATGATGTTTTTCTGAGGAGCCTCAATGCCGTCAGGTGAGACAAACCTACAGCTTCAGTCCAAAAGTTATCTCAACCACCACCAAGCTGTCCACTCCATGGTATAACATATCTAAACCTCCAACCATTGAATATTCATCAAAGATCTATATATCACGTCAGTTTACCTTTTTTACACCGCCTGCTAGTCGCCTAGTGCCAGCCATGTTATCACATTGCTTACAATTGTCCGGCAATTGAATCTAGTCCCATTTTTTCCGGTAGAGTCCTCTCTTTATGTACATGCAATACAGGGTTGTACAAAAAAAAATACAAGCAAACAGAGACACAGTTCACAGCTGCGCTTCGAGTGGCTGCTCGTCCCTAATTCACATGTGATAGAGATTTTGAAACTTAATCAAAATCATCAAGACCGTTTTTTGTACACTGAAACCTCAGTTGTGCCTTAGACTTATATTGCCTATGTTTAGGCTTGAGTCTCTTATGTGAGAGTTCTCAATGTATTGAAATCCTTTGGCAGTTGCCGAAAACAGAGATTTTATTGAAATTTATGAATACAACTCGAAAACCACCACATACCTATATAACACCACGAGTGTGGCTAGCACGCACCTCTCATTGCAGGTTATTTAATCAAACAAAGAATCAGTAACATCTTCACACTTGCAGGTTTCATCCACCCATTTTATTGTTTGTGCTGATTTCTGGCCAATAATATTGACCATGATGTGTGGGTGGAGGATGATGCACGGTGGGACGGGGCGGTTCGATCAGTTCTGGTCCTTGACCATACGGCGGTGCTGGGCCTCTCGGACCACCACCGTAAGGATGACCGTGTGGCGGTTGATGATTCCCAGGCTCAGTCACTAGCACCTCGTCTTCAACTGATAACACCACTGCTTTCTCTCCATGAGGTCCTTGTGCCTCATGGATCACTTCATGCTCCTCGACACAGGCTGCCGGAGGTGGCGGAGGAAGGACCGGAATCAAAACCGGCTTCTTCTTCTTTTTGGCTAAACAGAACAGACCAAGGGCTAGGAATGCAAGAAAGAAGACACCGCCTAGCGAGACGCATGCTACTATGACGCCTGTATGGTTGTTTCCGCCACCGCCACTGCCACCTCCTGCCGGTGGAGAGGTGTCGTCTATGGAGATTGGATGAGATAAGTTGAAGGGGACTGGTGGCGCATAGTATGATGTTGGTGGGACAGGAGTGGGGTAGAATGGTGGTGGTTTGGGGTAGATATGTGCTGTTGGTGGCCGTGGTGGGAAGGTCAGCGGTGGTTTTTCGGATGGGGGTGGTGGAGTTGGGTGGTGCGGATATGGCGGTGGTGGTGGGAAGGTCAGTGTTGTTTTTTCAGATGTAGGTGGTGGAGTTGGGTGGTGCGGATAAGGCGGTGTGGTGGTTGGGGTGGGCGGAGAGATGTGGTAAGGTGGCGGCGGAGATGGATACGGATATGGAAATGGGCTAGATTTTGTTCCAGTCGGCGGAGGGTCATGGTGTTGCACCGGTGGCGGAGGTGGATGGGTGTAATGCTGGGCGGACGGTGGCGGTGGGACTTTGTTAGTTGGGTGGTAGGTGCAAGGTGGTGGATGGTTGTGGTGGTGATGGGCAGGTGGAGATACCGGCAAAAGTGGCGGATCAATGTGATAATGAGGTGGTGATCGAGGGGTAGGAGGTGTGTGATGGTGGCGTTTGTGGTGGTGATGGTGGTGGTGGGGCGGCTTTGGCTTGCCACTGTGTTGTGGAGGTTCGGGTGCGCAAGGCACTGAGGGCGGTGGAGGAGAATAGTATGGATAAGCCATTTGAACAACCTTTATTTCGTTACACTAGCTCTATGATCAAGGTAAGGCGTATAGTTGTAGTTCTAAATGCTCACACTAGCCTCTATTTGTAGCAGAGCTACGAGCTAAACACTAAATCTAAAATCATGTCAAAAAGGGTTTGGTCTTTGTGGCGCGTACCTTTGATATCATGTTAAAAGGTCAAGCGTTATATTCCCTTACTATAGTTTTCTCCACTTTTGTGGTGGAGTATTGTTTCTTTTTCGCGAAAGTGTTATTCATTCCGCTAGGTGGGACGTGTTGTCCCTCCTTTGCGGAGATGTTGTTCGTCCCTTGTGGAGGTGTTATGTCCTGCAGATTCGCAGATGTTATCGCCAGTCTTATATAGATTCGTGGAGACGCGTGATTGCTCATGAGTTTCAAGTTAAGAAGGTGCCTTAAGGCTGTGCTTCAACGGACTATTCAAGTATCAAGTATCAATCCGGTCTGGTGTCGTGCATGAACCGTGCTTCAGAGTCTAGTAATTCATATTTACCTAATGATGTATTCGTGTAATACTTGATTTGTATGAGAAGTAAACTCACAATATAAAAATACCATTTCATGCGTAAAACATATCTTAAAACACGTTAAATAAAGGGTAAAACTATTAATTTTTTCAAGCAAGGGTAAAACAAAAAAATAAGTTGACAAATTTTCGAACGACAAACTCCGTAGCTACACCATGATAAAGTTGCTAACTCAATAATGTGAGCCTATGATAAGAACTCAATAAAAAGGTCTGTATGTATTAAAGAAAAAATATTGATTTGGTACATTAAGAGTTTATGATGAAATCGTCATATTATTTTCAACGGGTTCACTTGATTAAGTTAGCAATTTAATCACGGTGTAGCTACGGTGCTTGGAGTTAAATTAATTTTTATTTTGCCCATGATTGAAAAAAATCAATAGTTTAGGCCTTCAATTAGAAAATACGATAGTTCGAAGCACCAATGTATACTTTTTCCTACAAATTAATATAAAAAACATATTATATAAGCGGAGCAAGTTGGTGCATATTCCACTTCATTATCGAACTTAAAAGGTTTGGAAGTCTAAAAACGTAAATGCAATAAGCTAGTGACATAACCATGGGGCATGAACAGAAAGGGTTGTGTTCTAACGGTTATAGACTTGGTCGAATGATCAAAAGGTAAACGGTTCACATTCCCTGAACATATCATAGACTTTGTCCTCTTTTTTTCTAAAAAGAGTTTTACATTACATATCTAGAGTCCGGTTCCTGTGAGAAGTGACATTTTGGTGAGAAATGAGAACCAATCTCATCCATTCATCTTGTTAATCAATGACTAGGATTAGATCGAATTAATTTACATTATTCGTAGCTTTTCAAAGGATAATGCGTAGTATTATGTATATGAATACTACGCATTATCCTTTGAAAAACTACGAATAATGTAATGCTACGCATTATCCTTTGAAAAGCTACGAATAATGTAAATTAATTCGATTTAATCCTAGCCATTGATTAATAAAGACGAATTGATGAGATTAGTTCTCATTTCTCATCATACATGTCATCTTTATTCTCATTTAGTTGAAATAAAACTAAACTTCATTTTTATTTATTTAAGTATATAGAGATTGAATTACTTCACTAATTTACAAATGATCAAAGTAACACAGTTTAGTGAATTCGATTTGGTTAGTAACCTAATTTGACATGGTTTCTCTCTGGCGGCTAATCACTACTTGGCAGTAGAGCTGGATCTTATTAAAGTGAAGCATTAAAAAGCTTAATCCTCTCTGTTTCAAACTAATCCCCTCGTTCGTATCTCTATGATATTATCGTTAGGGTTAGAGATTAGGTTCAAGTTTAGGCATATGGCCTCTTAACTGGAAAGTGATCTTATTAACTTATTAATCAACTAGAAATTTAATAATCTAACACCATAAATTTATTTTATTTTGATAAAACAAATGGAGTTTACAAAACACAGAGAGAAAATAAAGGGGCTCAAAGTCCACAGACACGCTAACAAGCACAGACTTTTTTTTTTGATGGAACATAGGCTAATACAAACAAGGACACAATAACAAACATAAAGACGATACAACAACCTCACAATGAAAGCTAATAACAACACAGAAAACGTAACAGCGTAATCCGTGTGAAGCTAATCCATCGACCAGCAGTTGAATCATCTTTACATCCCAGAGGTCCAAAGTCCGCATCACGCCAAAGGTGGCCAAACTGATGAAGCCAAGCTTCAAATGAACGCTATCGCCCTGGCCACATTTCTATAAACTTTGCATCTTCAGCCCGCCATTCCACCCCGGTAGGCACCGACCTAAGAAACTACCCGAATTGAACCCGGAAACCCAAGCCAATCCGGCTGAAACTACAGCAAAACTTAAACCCTAAACACAAAGAGACCGTGCCAAGCCGGTGAAAGCTGCACTAAGCGTTCTGATTCCAAACCTAGAGAATCGAACGAAACAAAATCACTCTCTTGAGCGAAGCTCGCACAGAGAGAAATGGCAGCCTAAAAAACAAACAAAGCAAATATTCACACAAAAAACCATGTAACCGGGAGGCCCCTCCTCCCACCTAACCGCCACCCACCATCCACCGCACCACGACTGCCCATCCCAGAAACCACCACGAACCCACGATAACCAGCTGACCGGAGCCGTCCCGCGTCCACGAGACAGCAGCGGCCGTCCAGATCAGCCATGGGAACTGGCGGAAGATGGGAGGGAGGAGATGCAGGGGAGGTGGAGACGGAGGTGGAAGAGGGGCTGAAAGGGAAGGAGTTGCCGACGGTTGAGAAGGGACTCAAAGGTGTTTCCTTCGCTGGTCTCGAGGAGCTTCTCGCTCTTATTTCAGTTCTGTTAAATTTGATTGATGCTAACAAGCACAGACTTGACGACCTGTTTGACAACAAAATTACAACAGACTTTGACCACAAAAAATAAACAAAATCTTCAAGCATAAGATTTTTAACTCAATCGCGTCCAAGCTCTTCTATCGTCATGTTCAGCCATAAGACATCCCCTCGGAATTGCATCACGCCTACTCCCACTTTTTCGAACGCCGATTTTCCTTCTCTTTGCCCTCCTAACTGTTTCCCCTGATTTCTTTAACACAGGTGTTCGCAAATTTACCTCCATTCCTTTGAACAACGAAGCACTACTAACGTACAGCAGTGGCCCTTATTGGCCCATTAGGATTGCTTGGTGGACAACAGATGTGTTCATTGTGGGATGAGGGGAGAAACGTCGATTCATGTCTTTTATTGAGGAGAGCAAGTCGGTTAAGCTGTCATCAGCCAGCCGGCTGAGTTATGGTGCAGGTGTGAGCCGGTCGGCTGGGTCCAGTTTGTAATTGTTGAAAGTTGTTTTGTATTTAGTTGAAAGTCAGGGGGTCTGTTTTGTCGTTTTTGCATTCTTGGAAACAGTCTGGTATTAACAGACTTTTGCGCCTTTGTAACATTTTATCAAAAATCAATACAAAATTAGGTTTAGCTAATCTCTTCTCCGATCTTCGATCGCTCAATCCCTGATCATCTTCTTTGATCTCCGATTCAGTTTTGATGACGATTGTGGCTGGATTTCTACATTGTGGCTGGGTCGATCCGGTACGATTCTTGTGTTCTTCCGCTTGTGTTCTTGATTGTTGTGTTTGAGTTGTTTCGATTTGCGCGCGTTTGTGTCAATGACTTCGACAAGTTCGCAACCTGCAACTACGTCTGCTACGACGTCTACTGTCATGAATGTAGCTGACGATCCTTTGTTTGTTAACAGTAATGAAAATGTTGTTGTTTCACTTGTTACTCAACCTTTGCTTGGGGACAAGAATTACCTTAATTGGAGAAAGTCAATGGAGATGGCTTTAGGTATTAAGATGAAGCTAGGATTTGTGCGTGGTGAATTTCCGAGACCGGCTGATCCATATCAGGGTGCTCGATGGGACAAATGCAATAATGTTGTGTTATCTTGGATCATCAATTCTGTTTCTCTTGAAATTGGCTCTTCGTTGATTCATTCTTCTGACTGTGTGCACGCTTGGGAAGACTTAGAGGAGCGGTTTTCAGGCTCTAATGATTTCACTATTTTCTCTATTCAACAAGAGATAGCCATGTTGATGCAAGAAGATAAGTCCATTGCTCAGTACTACAACAAGTTGATTCAGTTATGGGGTGATGATGATGCTCTAACTGAAGAAATCTCTTGTGAACTGGGGTCTAGATGCAAGGCTAGACGTTGCTCTAATGATAGGAAAATGCGAGACAGGAGGATGAAGTTTCTCATGGGTCTAATGATGTCTATGTCACTTCCAGGTCTAACATTCTTCAGATGAAACCTTCACCAAATTTGAAAGAGTGTTATAAGCAGTTGGTTTAGGATGAGCATCAAAGGAAGTCTAAGCAAGTGTCTCTCCCTGAGGTTTCAGCTCTTTATGCTGGGCAGACATCTGACTCTTCTCAGTCCAATTCTCAGTCTTCTGGTGGCTCTAACAAACAAGCTGCTAGGACTACTGCTTTCAATAAGAACAGAAAATCCTTGTTCTATACCTATTGTCAGCTCCAAGGACATGTAAGGGAGACTTGTTATAAGCTGCATGGGTATCCTCCTGGATACAAGTTCACTAACAACAACAAGGCAAATAACTCTCATAATAGAAACAGTAGAGGTGTTGCTAATAATGTTGTGTCTGAGGGGTCCAATGCAGGCTCTGAAGAGAAGGCTCATCACACTACTAGTGTAGCTTCTCCTGTTCAGATCAGTTCCTTGAATATGACTCAGGATCAACTCAACAAGCTCATGGTTTTCCTTAGCACTGGTGGAGCTCAGAGTCATGATCATATGGCAGGTATTACCTGTCTTTCATCTGTTAAAGTGAGTAGAGATACTTGGGTTATTGATAGTGGTGCCACAGATCATATAACTCCTCATGCTCATCTATTGACTGATCTTGTTAGTCTCAAAGTTCCATATAGTGTCATTATGCCTGATGGAAGCAGAGTTATGGTTACACACATTGGTTCTTGTATCTTAAGTGATGACATAAAGCTATCTAATGTTCTGCTGGTTCCAAATACCAGATACAACTTAATGTCTGTAGCCAAGCTAGTGGAGGATGCCAAGCTAGTGGTTCAGTTTAATGAAAGAAGTTGTTGTATTCAGGACCAAGTAAAGCAGACTTTACAAGGGACTGGTGATTTGGTTGAAGGCATGTATCACTTCAAGGCTGTCAAGGTTGGAGGCTGTCTTTCTGTGGATAAGGATGCTACTCTTTGGCATTATAGAATGGGGCATGTGCCTTATAATAAGCTGACTAGTACATTGAATCACTGTATTCCTGATTTCAGTTGTAAAAACTCCAATATGCATTGTCATATTTGTCCTCAAGCTAAGTAAATAAAGCTTCCTTTTCCTACTAGCATTAGTAGTAGTCAGACTTTGTTTGAACTCATACATGTGGATTTGGGGTCCTTATACAGAACCAGCCATTTCTGGGGCTGAATACTTCCTAACCATTGTTGAGGATATGTCTAGAGTCACTTGGACCTTTTTGATGAAACAGAAAAGTGAAGCTGCTGATCACCTTATTAATTTCTATCTGATGATTCAAACACAGTTTCATTGTTCTATCAAGGCAGTCAGGACAGATAATGAAACTGAGTTTGTCAGTCAAAGGGTTACTAGCTTTTTTCAAGCTCAAGGATGTGTTCAACAAACCTCATGCACATACAGTCCTCAACAGAATGACATAGTTGAAAGAAAGCACAAGCATTTGCTTGAGGTGGCTAGATCTCTCAAATTTCAGTCCAAGGTTCCTGATTTTCTATGGGGTGAATGTGTGCTTACTGCCACCTATATCATCAACAGGTTGCCTTCTTCTGTCTTGAAGGGCCTTACTCCATTTGAAATTTTGTTCAAAAGGAAGCCTGAGTATAGTCATACGAAAGCTTTTGGTTGTTTGTGTTACATGACCAACATTTTCCCTGGAAAGTCAAAAAATTGACACCAGGGATATCCCTTGCATCTTCATAGGTTATGCTTTCAATCAGAAAGGGTATAAGCTGTTTGATTTAAAGAATCAAGTCTCATATGTTTCCAGAGATGTTCAATTTGTTGAAGAAATTTTTCCCTGTGATGCAAGTGGCACTCAATCTGCTAGTGCAAATTCTACTGAGCCAGTTACTGTTCCTCTACCTCAATGCTCTACCAGTGATGATTCTTTTCCTAATCAGCCTCGGGTTGCTGAGATGATATCATCTGTTCCCTCCTTAGCTATTCCTTCTCAGGATGACTCAACTCATTGTCAGCCTATCAGGAGGACCTCAAGGGTTCCTAAGCCTAATAACATGTACTTGAGAGACTTTGTGTGCAATACTATTTTGGCTTCAAAAACTGAGTATCCTATTCACAAGTATGTAGACTATTCTGGGTGCTCCTCCAGTTTGCAACATTTTGATCTTCAAGTTCTATCTGATGATGAACCTACTTGCTACACAAAGGCTTGTAAGGATCCCAAATGGAATGAGGCTATGGAGGCTGAACTTCAAGCTCTTCACAAAAATAGCACTTGGGAGATTACTGATTTACCACAAGGCATATGACAGGCGTCGTCTGACCTCTCAAATTTAAATTTATAATTTCCCTACTATAAGCTAGTAAAGCGGCAAGTAGGGGTCGAACCCTAGAGAGCTGGTGAGGTCAAGTCGTTCTGTAAACAAAGAAATTGGGATTTTTGTGAGCAATTGTAATAAGCGCTGAGAAATAAAACGAAAAGTATTCAATCAGAGAAAGAATTCGGTCTAGGGTTTCTGTTGTGACTCGTTTATCATCGACTTCTAATTATCTAGTTTCATGTTCTTAAGTGTGGTTACTCTGTTCCAGGTTATAACCTAAGGTAGGGCCGTTCCAAGCACTACACCACAATCTACTCCGTTCCAGGTTATAGACTTCTAGTTCTAGCAAACCTAATACTCCGTTCCAGGTTATATTAGGTTAAGTGCGACTACTTGTTCTTACGGTCTAGTATCAAACAAGCAGCAAATATAGGGGCTGAATTGGTCGGCTAAGTTTTACCATTCCAAGTATCCGCTTAGCTTCACAATTCAGTCCGGGATAAATAAGCACAAGAACTAGTAGAACATAAAAATAGCATTAAGCATGGAGTCTCAAAACTGCGTCACAATATATTAAACCCTAAACCGAATAATGAAATTAGCTACTCATATCCATGGGAAAGACAAACAAATATTTTTGGAATAATGAAAGTAGAAATTCTTCTCTTCGTCGAAGCTTCGTGTTCTTCTCCTCCAGAGCCGTCTCGAATAATTCTCTGATGATTTGATGATGAAAACTCTAGCCCAAGCTTCTTATTTATAGTAAAACTGTATTCCCAAATCTGGTTTTGGGTTGAATTATTACTTGGGTTTCCAAATCTGATTTTTGGGCTAGAATTATCAACTTTCTGGCTGCTGACGTCATCAAACGGACTGCTGACGTCATCATCTCGTCGACTGGACACGTTCGTAAGCAACATTAGCGTTAACGCTAATGTCTCTTGCGGACGCGATCTGCACTGGGTCCCGACTTCGGCTCTTGATTTGACCATCTAAACGACCTCGGATGCTCTCGGTGTGAACTAGAGAGTTGTAGGGAATTGAGATAGCTACGCAACAGCATATCACTCGTGTTTTTCTGATCAGCGGTTCATTCCCAGCGCTCCGTCGAAGGTCCAAATGTCTAATCTGAAACTGTGATGTTTTTGGCATGAAAAGCTATCTTTTATGCGCGTTTCCTCCTAGAGCTTTCGAAACACCTGAAATGCAAAACAACACTAAAAAGTAACTGTTTGCATAATAATGTATCGAAATAGATGGGATTAGTTGGCTCGACGAGTCGTATAAATACGACTCATCAGCATACATCCTATTGGTTCCAAATGGATTTACAGAGTCAAAAGAAATTCAGATGGCACAATCCAAAGATATAAGGCAAGACTTGTTGCAAGAGGTTTTACTCGGACTGAAGGTCTTGATTATCATGAGATATTTGCACCTGTGGTCAAAATGAATACCATTAGAGCTTTATTGGCTGTGGCAATCTCTAAGGGTTGGCCCTTATTTCAGTTGGATGTAGATAATGCTTTTCTACATGGCCAACTTGATGAAGAAGTCTATATGACCTTACCTCCAGGCTATTTCAAAACTGAGAAGGCTCAAGGCAAGGTATGCAAGTTACTTAAAAGCGTGTATGGTCTTAAACAAGCACCAAGGCAGTGGTATGCTAGATTCAGTGATGCTATGATCAGTTTTGGTTTTACTCAGAGTCAAAATGATCACTCATTGTTCACTTACAACAAGGAAGGCAGTTTCTTGGCTCTACTGGTATATGTAGATGATGTGATCCTCACAGGTACATCTTATGATCTAATTCAAAAGGTTAAGGCCTTTATCCATGACTTGTTCAAGATCAAGGACTTGGGGCAGTTGAGATATTTTCTTGGTTTTGAAGTATTCAGGTCTGATGATGGCCTATTTTTGAACCAAAGAAAATATGCTCTTGAACTTATCTCTGAAGCTGGGCTTTTGGCTTGTAAACCTTCTACAATTCCCATGGATACAAATCAAAAACTTGGTTTGTCTGTTGCACCAGTTCTTGCTGATCCAATGCCCTATAAAAGACTGGTTGGACAGCTTATCTATCTCACAAACAGAAGACCTGATTTGGCCTATCCTGTGCATATCCTTAGTCAATTCATGAACAAGCCCACTGATGATCACCTCAAAGCAGCACACAAAGTTCTCAAGTATCTCAAGATGGCTCCAGCACAAGGTTTATTCTATCCCAGTGGCAAAGAGCTTAGGCTCTCAACCTTTTGTGATGCAGACTGGGGTGCCTGCCCTACAACCAGAAGGTCCATTACTGGCTATGCTATTACTTTGGGTGATGCCTTCATATCATGGAAGACTAAGAAACAAGCTACTGTTTCTAGATCTTCAGCTGAGACTGAATACAGGGCAATGGCACACACTTGCTGTGAGATAGCATGGCTGGTAAGGGTCTTAGCTGATTTCCAAGTCTGTATTCTCCCCTGTACCTCTGCATTGTGACAATCATGCTGCCATGCATATAGCCAGGAATCCAGTGTTCCATGAGAGAACAAAGCACGTTGAATTGGACTGCCATGTGGTAAGACACCATTTCAACTCTGGTCTGATCAGTCCTCAATTTGTGTCCACCTCTGACCAACCAGCTGATCTCCTTACCAAGGCTCTCTCTGCTGACCGTCTCTTATACTTGTCCTGCAAGCTCAACGTCATCAACAAGCTGCATACTTTGAGCTTGAGGGGGGGGGGGGGGGGTATTGAGGAGAGCAAGTCGGTTAAGCTGTCATCAGCCGGCCGGCTGAGTTATGGTGCAGGTGTGAGCCGGTCGGCTGGGTCCAATTTGTAATTGTTGAAAGTTGTTTTATATTTAGTTGAAAGTCAGGGGTCTGTTTTGTTGTTTTTGCATTCTTGGCAAAAGTCTAGTATTAACAGACTTTTGCGCCTTTGTAACATTTTATCAAAAATCAATACAAAATTAGGTTTAGCTAATCTCTTCTCCGATCTTCGATCGCTCAGTCTCCGATCATCTTCTTTGATCTCCGATCAGTTCTGATGATGATTGTGGCTGGATTTCTACATCTTTAAGGACTGCTGGTGGAGCCGAGGTCTTCTACATGGCCTAAAAATACCAAGCATAGTTTGCGACAATCAAAGTAATGACCATGTTTATTGGTTATGGTTGGATGTAAAATTCTGCTCAGAGAGTAACTTCATCCGCCTATTTTATGGCCTTTGGGTGTGTTGGTTGGATAGGAATAACTTGGTTCATGGCAAGGAAGGGAGAGGTGTTGATCATTGGGTAGTCAGAGTTGAGTGGATGATAAGGGAGCTTCAGGGTAGAGCAGTTGTACAAGAAGCACAGGTTGGAAGTATGCGGAGGCCAGTGGAGGATGTTTACATAATGTGTGATGGGTCTTTCGAAATGGAGTCCAGATTGGTGGGATGGGGAGTAGCGTTGATCGCTGGTGGAAGAGTTGATATGAAATCGAAGTCGTGATTAAAATACGGATATTTCTCAAAATTGACATCAATCTAGTATATGCAAAAAAATTATCAAATACTATACGATCGATATGGGAAGACTAATAGAATTTATATTCAAATAGATAAATAAATGTTTAGTTTGATAAATGAATATAGCTTATTTGAACAAATTATGAAGCCGAAATGACTCTTTTGCCTAATGGAATAAAAGGGAGTAACTACACAGGAATCTTGAGTTTAAGTTGCATCCATCTCCGAAAAAGTGCATAATAGCTCACTGATCGAGGGCTCCTGCGCCGAAGATGAACGAGGCTGAGCGATCTGCCGAAGTTGTAAGATATAAAATTAATGCATCGGTAAGGGAGTGTTTTGCCTAAGAGGGATGCAATCGCGCGAGCGGGAGTGGAAGAAGCGGAAGCGAGAATGTCGGCTCGAGTAACGAAAATCTAAGTGTTCCTCCGAAAGGTTCGTCCACAGAAGGTAAGTTAGGGCCTAAGATCAAGATGAAAGGCGTAGTCGATGGACATTATGTGAATATTCATGTACTACCCCTTGTTGGTCCATCAGTTTCGAGCCTAAGAATATTTCTACATATTTAGAATGAATTCAACGAGTACAATCACGTGCAAAACATATTTTTGGTACAAAATACAAAGTTCGTCAAAACTGATTTATAATTCGTCGCCGAGAAACTAAAAGTACGACATAGTTCGTCACGAATATTTTATAATTCGTCACCGAAAAATTAATCATAAACGAGATTTTATCTCATCCGTTTAAATGATCAAATCAATGACCGTGATTGATTTGTATTTTTTACAAAAATATACCTTTTAGACAAAAATAAAAAGGTACATCCATAAAAAGTATCACTCAGCAATTAATCAGGTAAGTGTAACATGATGAATCTCACAGCTCTTGACAAGAGAGAGCAAAATGATACACAGTATTGTGAATATTATTAGAGCAGTACGTATACTGGCCTGTTTATTTGTACACATAGAAACCTCAGTTGTGACTACGTGTAGGCTTTGAATCTCTGATGTGAGAATTTTCATTTTATTCTGGCAGTTGCTGATTTATTGAAATTTATGAATACAACTCGAAAACCATCACACACCCGGAGTTTGAGTAGCACGCACCTCACAAATTGCGGGTTATTTACACTAGCAACTTTCATGCACCCATGAAGTGCAGATTTAATAAAAGGTATCAAACTATTTTACCAATTAATGAAATATATTATGTATGGTTAACAGCATTGCCCTTAATAAAAGGTATCAGAAAAATATGCATGACACCAATGCTTTTCAAGTTAATGATAAACTTTTTTAGTTGATGATGTGTGGCATGACTAAAATTTTCATGAACTATGATAACGGATAAACTTGAATAATTAGAGACTAAATAATATTTAAAAAAACGTAACTAAACCCTAAACTAAAACCCAACCTGCTCGGGGAACTATATAGGCTGCACATTCCGTTCTTCAACTCGTCTTTGATCCTATTAAACTTGTGCTGGTTTTGGTGGCTAGTCAACCATGACGAAGCCGCCCTCAGAGCCTGCTTGTTGTTCTGTTAAAATCATCTTATTTTGCTCGACAGAGATCTGGAAGTGACCCTTCTCCTTCTCCAGCCCTGGCATCTTCACTTGGCAGTAAATTCCTCATCACCTGGAAAAAACTTAGATAATTAGATTTATAAAAAAAAGTGATCTGCTAATCAATCTGAAATACCTCATCAGCGAACATATTCTCCTCCTCCTCCTTGTCCTTTAAGATCATCGTGTTCTGCTCCACATCAGCTCTCTTCATCAAATATAGATTAGTGATGCAGTCGCCATTATTGAAATGTTGATGGTGAGGAATTACGATTTTATATATGTTTAGGGCTGCGGGTTTGTTGAGCCTTGATTTGGGCTTTCGTTCAAGGTCGTTTGCGTGATCAAGAAGGCACATGACGTAGCCGGTGTCCTTCATTGCACACAAGAAAAGTGAACCAGCCCAACATCTCCCAAGAAGAGTGTATATGCCAAAATTTGTACTTGTCTAAAAAAAAAGCATACGCGGATTCGAAGTAATCTAAGGCAAAGTGTTACTCGATTCGATTATACTCTTGAACAATTCGATTAACGACTAAATACTCGATGAATACTCGTATACATCTTCTTCTTTTTCCGATGGAGTATACATACTCTTGTTTATTTGATATTTAGCTTTCTAGACTCTACTTTAATGATTCAATGCTTTTTAAATTTATTTTCACTATTTAATGTGGACAAATGTTAAGAATGGAGCTGCGCTTAACATAAATATAAAATGTGAAAAAGAGAATTCCTATCATGTTCAAATCTCACATTGCTGAGTTCAGAGTAGTAGAGGTTGCTGGATCTATTTTTAAGAAATAATATGGTGCTTATAAGCTATCATGTTCAATTCCTATCATGTTCATTATTAATTAATAATGAAGTAAAAGATGTGCCTTGATTGTTTGGCCCAACTTGATTATATTCGAGTTTTTCGAGTTCTAGTACTTACAAAACTTGGCGAGTCGAGTTCGAGTTTGTATATTTTAGGGAGTTTTTTTTGAAAATGACCCAAAATGAGTTTCAAATATTAGAAATGACCTACGCGAGTTTGCTCTTTAAAAAATGACCCATTTTAAATAAGACCGGATTTCCGGGAACCGGTTTATGCCATTTTCTCAAACACCGGATGTCCAGGAACCGATTTTTTGCAATTTTCTCAAACACCGGTTCCGAGGATTCGGTTTTTGTCAAAATATGACAGGTAGACGAAACGTGGATTTTAAGTGTACGTGGATGCTTGGTGGAAAAAAATTAAATTTTTTGAATCACCGGTTCATGGGGAACTGGTTTTAGTTAAAAAAAATTAATTTTTTTTAAAAAGTCATCCTTCTCACGATTGAGAAAAGTTGGAAGCAACCCAGGTAGGTAAAACCGTGGCTTGAAGCGAGGAGGAGGTTGACGCATATGGTCGGGCAATCGAGGAAATGGATAATCTTGGTTGCCACCATATGGATTCAGGCCTTTACGGGAACCAATTTCAACTTCTCATCTCACTCCTCGGATTTGAAGTCGGTGTTGGGGATTTTGGAGTTGCAGCTCAATTACTTGTCTATGGCGTCGGATTTGGGTAAAAGGTTTGGGGTGGTGTTCGGGTGTGGCGTTGCTTTATGTGCCGTTGTGGGTTGTGATGTTGATGGCGGCGGTTATGTGGTTAGTTGGGTATGATTGCAGTGGGCTGTGATTAACGGATGAGAAGATGGTTTTTTTTTTAAAAATTAATTTTTTTATTATTAAAACCGGTTCCTCGGGATCCTGTGTTTCAAAAAATTAAATTTTTTTTCCACCCGACATCCACGTACATTTAAAATCCACGTTTCGTCCACCTGTCAATTTTTGCAAAAACCGGATCCTCGGAATCCGGTTTTATAGTTTTTCAAATAAAACCGGTTTCTCAGGAACCAGTGTTTGAGAAAATGGCATAAACCGATTCCCGAGAATCCGGTCTTATTAAAAATGGGTCATTTTTGAAAGAGCAAACTCGCGTATGTCATTTCTTTTTTTTCTTTTTTATTTGATGAAAAACATTCTAATACAAAACAAGACCAAGCAAAAACAGCAACTAAGGTCCAAGACCTGCTAACGACATGTCTAAACGCACAGCCTGTGATAAAAACAAAGGAACAGAGTCACGCGATTTCCAATCCCATCCCTCCTCTCTCGCCTTATGAGCCAATAAGTCGGCCACCAGGTTCGCCTCACGCATGACATGCTCAAAAAACCAGCGACTATTCTGATCCAGCAGGCTCTTGCAGTTTGACAGCCATGACCATCCTTTCATAGCGATCTTTGATTGCGATACCAAGGCTTGAACAACTTCAACATTGTCGCTTGCAAAAGTGACTCTTCTCAGCTCCAAATCTCTCGCCAGCCTCATCCCCAACTCCAAAGCCTGACCCTCCACCTCTGTACTACTACTTTGATGTTGAAGAAATGACGCTGCAACAAACTGCACTGTCCCTGAGCGATCCCTGCAGACAACTCCTAGCCCCGCCTCCTTTGTATCTGGATTCCACGCCCCGTCGCAAGAGATTTTAAGCTCATCTTCCTCTGGAGGTTCCCACCAGCGCCCTGACTCCGGTCTGCTGATGATAAACCTGTGCTTCACTTGGCTCAATTCTTCCACTGCTCTGCGCACCTGAGAGATCGCCACTCGCAGGTCAACTCCTTCCTCATTGTGCCAGAGCTTGTTCCTGTTCCACCATATCCATCTGGCTCCACAAAACACTTTAGCTATATCTTCCCCACCTAGTTCGTGAAGACAGAACCATATCCAATCTCCCATAGTCGAGAAATTGTAATCTAAAAACTGAGCTGAAGATAGCAACTGACACCAAAAATCCCTCGCCCACCAACACTGTAAGAAAAGATGTATAGCATTTTCCTCTTTGAACCCACAGATCACACACTTGGAATCTACCTGGCAGCCTCGCCTCCTCAAATTGCTACTGACAGGAATACTTTCATAAAAAAGCCTCCACATAAATATCTTCGATTTATTATGGACCTTCAGCCTCCAGAATTTCTTCCAGAAACGATTCACTAAACTTTTATCAGAGCATTCCCCTTCTATGTTTGCACTCTTCCTGTTTTCCTCCTGCAACAGACGCTGATAAGCAATTCTTGCCGAGAAGTCCCTTCCTCCTGTAATCATTTCGGACATACCTAGAGATCCATCTTCATCCGTCATCCATCTCTTGATGTACTGGGCAGCTCCATGAATACTTCTCCAAGCCCATGATGGTCTATTCCCCACTTGAGCCTCTAAAATCTCAGTCATTCGGTGGTACCTGCTTTTAAAGATTTTGCTGATAAGTAACTCCGGATTAGAGTAGATTCTCCAAGCCTGCTTTATAAGGAGAGCTGTGTTCATTAGCCGAAAGTTCTTGAACCCAAGGCCGCCATCATCTTTTGATCTTTGTAACGTACTCTTATCTTTCCAAGCTATGAATCTTCCTTCCTTAGCGCTGTTCCACCAGAATGAAGAAATAATTTTGTCCCACCTATCAAAGATTCGCTTCGGAAGTCTGTAACAGGAGAGCACATAAACTGGAATGGCCTGGACAACTGACTTGATCAAAACCTCCTTCCCTGCCATAGATAGGAATTTTTCTTTCCAGCCATTCACCCTCTTCCACATCCTGTCTTCAACATAGTTCAGAATCGCAGTATTCCTGCCGTTCAGACAGACCGGAATGCCAAGATAGCTCTCAATACTATCCACCACCTTCATTCCCAGGATGCTGCCAAAAGCTCTTGCTAATTGCTGATCAATGTTGTTGCTCACAAATAGTTCTGACTTTTGATAGTTGATCCTTTGGCCCGAGACAGCTTCAAAATCCTTTAGAATGCATTTCAGTCTTAATATATTATCTACATCGGCCTTCACAAAAAGCATACAGTCATCAGCAAATAACAGATGAGAGATTGACGGGCTAGTTCTACTAATTTTAATGCCCTGAATCTCCTGGTTTCTTTGAGCTTTATCCAACCTCCGCGCTAGCCAGTCCATGCCTAAAACGAACAAGTAGGGGGATAGAGGGTCGCCTTGTCTAATACCTCTTTCTGGAAAGAAGGGTTCCGATATAATGTCATTGACTCTAATCCTATAAGCCACTGAGTTCACACAGCGCATGACCTTCATAATCCAGGACTCGGGAAATCCCATTCTTCTTTGGATTTCCTCCAGAAACCTCCATTCCATCCTGTCATATGCTTTGTTCATATCTACTTTGATACAACAGTAGCCAATACTCCCATCTTCCCTGGTTCTCATGTAATTCATGCATTCATGAGCTATAAGAATATTATCCGATATAAGACGACCTGGTACAAAGGCTCCTTGATTCTGAGCTATACAACTCTGTAGCACCTCCTTTAATCTGTTAGCAAGCGCTTTGGTGATCACCTTCATGGCAACATTGCATAAACTGATTGGTCTAAACTCATTAAAAGTGATCGGACATCTTGTCTTAGGAACTAGAGTAATCAGCGTTTCGTTCAACTCATTACTAATCAACTCTCCTTCATTTAGAATCCTCAGGGAATACTGTGTCACTTCTTCCTTAATCAACCTCCAGTTCTCATGATAGAATAAAGCTATATAACCATCAGGTCCTGGGGCCTTTGTCGCCCCAATTTGAAAGATAGCATTTTGCACTTCCGTATGAGTGAAAGGAGTACTCAAGAACTCAGACTGCTCCCTACTAATTGATGAATCTATAATGGATAGGCTCTCCTCCCAATTCACTTCATTGCCTTGGTAACTAGTCGTAAAAATATTGGAGAAGTACTTCACTGCTTCCTTGCACATTCCTACATCATCCAAGATCCAACAGCCATTGCTATCTTTGACTCTGCTCACAGTATTTCCCTTCCTTCTTTGAGAAGCTTTAGAGTGAAAATATTTAGTATTAGAATCACCTTCTCTGAGCCATTCTACCCGAGATCTTTGCCTCCACATCAATTCTTCTCTGGCTAGCCATTCATCCAACTCACCTCTTAATTCTGTCTCTCTTTTGATAACATCATCTGTTCTGAATTTCAATTGAAGATCCTCGAGATCCTTCTTAATACCAGCAATCCTCCGGTGAACCTTACCAAATATATCCCTGTTCCATTGCTTCAAGTCTTCCATACAACACTTTAATTTAGAAAAGAAATCCAGATGAGCATATTCCTGCTTTCCCCAACAATTGTCCATAAAGCCTCTGAACTCCTTGTGCCTTATCCACATCGGTTCGAAACGGAATAACTTCTTCTTCAGACATTGATTTTTACCCTGGTATTTAACAAGCAGCGAAAGGTGGTCTGACACCGAAGTAATAAGATGAGAGACTACATACCCACTGAACAGTCTTTTCCATTCCATATTTCCAAAAGCCCTATCCAATCTCGCTTTCATTTCCAACGACCCAGCTCTCCTATTGGAAAAAGTGAATGGAAGACCATTGTAGCCGAGATCATAAAGCCCACAATCCACCACCGTCTCCCTAAACCTTCTCATCTGCCATTCTCCCCGAATTCTTTTACCCTCAGTCTCCCAGCCAAAAAGCACTTCGTTAAAGTCCCCCAACACTAACCATGGCAATGAATTTTGGTGACCCAACCTTCTTAACAGATCCCATGTCTCAATCCTCCGATTCGTAATAGGGTTCCCGTAAAATAAAGTTAACCTACTTTTCTCCTCCATTTTAATTTCACAGTCGATATGAAAGATAGAATAAGATCTAACCGTTAATTGAATACCGTCTTTCCACCAGATAGCGAGTCCGCCCGACCTGCCACGACAGTCTACTTCTAACCCGTGCTCAAATCCCAGCTTCCTCCTGATGGCTCTGATTCTCTCTCCTTCCATTTTAGTCTCCATCAGTCCAACTACTTGGGGCTTGTTGCTCCTCACCAACTCAGCGAGGCTTCGAACTGTTCGGGGCTGCCCCATACCCCGACAGTTCCAGCATAAGGTATTCATGGCTCCCGGCGGGGCTGTTTAACAGCCTCCGTCGATATATCTTCACTGTTCTGGAGATCAACTTGAACCACATCCCCCGAATCCAACCCCCGCAGAGTATCCGTAACCAGCCTGCTTCTACGGTCTTCTCTCGTCCTCCTCTTCAGATCCGCAATTCTCACCTTCAATCGCGCCTCGCTCAATCCCACTTTCTCCTTTCCCTTCTCCACTCTCTTCAGCTGATTAGGTACAAAACGACCAGCATTTGTGTGTTTCATTTCGTTTTGAACCATTTGTGCCGCTTCGCTAGAGAAGTTGAGCTTATCCCATTCCATTCCTTCCTGGCCCACAATTGGATTAGCTTCGGCCCAAATATGGCCTTTTTCCTTATCAGGCTGTGGTCCCTTGTTCCTCCTCCCCATACTTTGCGCTGTTTCATTAAACAGATTTCCCTCCCGGTTGCCAGTTCCTTCTGTAACAAACCCCAATGTTCTTCCCGTTTCATGTGTTTTCCTGGCATCACTTTCTTCTTTATCGTCTGCTCTGTCTTCTCTGGCGCCTTTCAGCTGGTACTCTGCTCGAGGCCTTCCTCTGTTTTGGCCGTACTCTATCATAGCTTCTTCTCCAGACACGTCCCTTTCCTGCACCACTCTATTCTGGGCTCCGATGTATCCCCAGACCTCCGTTTCTCCTAGCTGGACCTCCCTTACCGTACTGTTGCACTCCTCCGCCGTATGTAAGATTTTACCACACCTATTGCATCGGCTTGGAAGTCTCTCGTATTTCACTGATATCAAAAGGGGATCTCTTTTCTGTCTCCTACGGTAAAAACCTTCCACCACCGGTTTGTCAATATCCAGCTCCACCCGCACCCGGATATATTTCCTTTTCATCTCCTCTGTTTCGTTCTGACTCACCTTCACAAATTTACCTATATACTTCGCGAGTTTCTCCCCGATTTCTTTATCATTCAGCGCCGCTCCTACCGGAAGATTATGAAACTGTGCCCAAACTCCTAGCTTGTTCATAACGAACTCCTCTGGGGCTAACTCTGGACACCAATCATGTAACAGGACCACTGTGTCCATGCAGTGCCACGGACCACCTTCTCTAACCCTCACCATGTCGCTTTTATGCTTGAAAATAGCCAACACCATGTTGTTGGCAAGCTCTTTGAAACATACCCTATCCTCCACATTCCATATCTTGCCTAGAGCTTTAGACAAGCCATTAAGATTAGCCGCCTCTCCGTTTGCTAGTTTCAGAACCAACGCCCATTTGTTTTCCGCCGACATCTTCTCCCAGTCCTCCTCTTCTAGTGACACTATCATCTTACCATTGAAGCTTTCTGTGATGGCCTCCACCTGCTCTTCCCAAATCCTCAGATCTTTGCCCCTGTCCACGAGCTTGCCGCCCTCCCCAGTCACCATGATGCTAAAATCACTCCCTCACTCCCCAAACCGTTGTTTGGCTATTCAAAATAACTTCAAACTAAGAACAAAGAAACGCCTGAAGAAAATCTTGATGAAAAACACTTCTAAGTGTTTAGCTTAGAAGAAAGCACTCACTCCTGTTCCAAACAAGTGAGAGAAAGCGAGGTATGTTTATTTTGAAAACTTGTTCGCGTATGTCATTTCTAATTTTGAAACTCATTTTGGATCATTTTTTTATAAAAAAACTCTATTTTAGGCTCGAAAACTCGTCACGCTTGAGTTCAATATAATGTTAAACGAATCGAGTGCGATTTTCTGTCATACACGGCCCTACTAACTGAACCGGCGTATATATCTAATACATCATGTCATGATTCATACGAAAAAGTAAGTAATTTAGGAAAAAGATTTGGACTTTTGTCATAGGGGAAGTTTTTCTTTAAAAAACACGTATATTCACAATAAAGAACAGAGCTGACTTGAATCTTTGAACTCTGCTGTGCCGAGAGGAGATCTCGTCTCGACAGCGAAAATGGAGATGAAAGAGGACGCCACGGCTCGATTTCTGGCGCGTTCACATCACGACGACTCGGTGAGTGTGGTTAGAAGCACATGGTCGGAGACGAGGAAGCTGTGGGCGATTGCAGCTCCATCCATTTTCAGCAGATTAGCGCTCTTCTCCGTCACTGTAGTTTCTCAAGCATTTGCTGGTCATTTGAGTGTGCGTGATCTTACTGCTGTGTCGATTGCCACCACCGTCGTTGTCGCCATCAGTTTTGGATTTCTGGTAATGTGTTTCTACTCTCTGCGCGATTGTTAATGGTTGCTGTTGATTTCACAAGCATTTCGTTTGATGTATTTAGCTCCAATGATTTTCGATTCTCCAATTGAAGGAGGATGCATTTTAATTTTAGCTGTGAATTATAAAAAAATTCATTTCAGAGTTGTTTCAAAATTGAGTTAGGATGTAAAGGTAGGTACACGTTTTAAGAGGAGGAAGATGAATTGCTGATTGATTTGTTCAGTATACTCGTGATACATACTTAACTTGTGATTCCGGTTATGGTTTTAAATGCATGTAGTTGGGGATGGCAAGCACGCTGGAGACGTTATGTGGTCAAGCTTATGGAGCAAAACAATATCACATGCTAGGAATATACCTGCAACGATCATGGGTAGTCTTGTTTATTACTTCGGTTTTGCTGCTACCTTTGTTCATATATGCGACTCCCATATTGACACTCATAGGGACTTCCAAGGCTGTGGCGGAGGTATCCGGTGTGGTTGCAATATGGTTAATACCACTTCACTTGAGCTTCCCCTTTCAGTTCACCTTGCAGAGGTTCTTACAGAGCCAGCTCAAGTTGGCTGTGATTGCTTGTGTTTCTGGTGGTGTTTTACTTATGCATGTGATTATAAGTTGGGTGTTCGTGTACAAGCTAAGAGTGGGGGTAGTTGGAATTGCCCTTACGATTGACTTTTCGTGGTGGATGTCAGTTTTGTGCTTGTTTGGATACTCTGTTTGTGGCTGGTGTAGAACGACGTGGACTGGGCTTTCGAATGAAGCCTTTTCTGGTCTGTGGGATTTTTTCAAACTCTCTATTGCTTCAGGCGTCATGTTGTCGTGCGTGCACTCTGGTTTCTCTTCTCTTATTTTCGGTTTGATGTTTTGTTATATATCATAATTTATTTATCTGGTGCTTGCAGTATGGAGAACTTTTACTACAGAGTATTGATTATTGTTTCTAGCCAGATGAAGAATACAGAAACTTCAGTTAGTGCAGTTTCTATCTGGTTGACTAATACTCCACTTCCTACATCAACTAGAAACTGCATATCAGCGTCCTAATAGTTAAGTTTGTGTGCAGCATAAGCATATTTGCCTGGGAGTCCATGATTATGCTTGGCTGTTTGGCAGCAACCGGGTATGGTAGTGTTTGACTGTTTGTGTCACTAAATGCTTGCCTTTTTTCCATAGTGAAAGAGATCATACAATAGGTTGAAGCCACACCTTTCTTTCTTTTGATGTCATTATAATTATTTTTCCTTATCTTCAAAAATAATTACAATCATTAAGAAGCTAAGCTCGTGAAGAAGCAACTACTTTGCCTTGCCTCTTCCATTTTTTGACCAAATTTTACTTGATCAAACTCCTTTATTCAATTGTTTCTCAGTGTTCGAGTAGCAAATGAGCTGGGGGCAGGGAATGCGAGAGGCGCTAAATTTGCAACTGTAATATCAATTCTGAATGCCTTGGTAGTTGGACTGGTGTTTTTCTCAGTAATCATGGCATTTGACAAGAATCTCGCTATGCTGTTCACCTCCAACAATGATGTTATTGATGTTGTAGAGGAATTTGCAATATTATTAGCACTTACCATCTTCCTCAATAGTTTTCAACCGATTCTATCAGGTGTTAAGTCGTACCACTAGCATGTGTACCTCAAAATGCGTCTATCTAAAATCACCTGTTTGGTTCCAGGGGTTTCTATTGGATCTGGCTGGCAAGCATTAGTAGCAGTGATCAACATAGGCAGCTATTATGCAGTTGGAGTGCCTATTGGAATCGTCACAGGCTGGTTGCTACAGTTTGGAGTTAAGGTTTGTGTAACTAACATTGTTTCAATGGTTGGGTAGTGCGAAAGCCGAAAGGAATATTACAATAATAGTTTGTTGTTCTTCTTACTATTAATAATCTTGCTACTCTGATCCCAGTGCTGCATTGAGTTTGCGGTAGCATGACATTATATGTACAGTTAAGTGCTTTGTTTGAATTGCTTCTTGCATTAATATCTGCTCTTGATAATTAAACAGGGAATGTGGTTGGGTATGATCAGTGGGACTGTGGTACAGACAATCATACTGGCAGTTGTTGTGTTTAGATGTGATTGGGAGAAGGAGGTAAAATTTGCAAGCTTGCTTAGTTTATTAACTTCAAATTTCTTGTGAACTTGAAAATATATTCTATTTTGGAACTTTTTTGCAGGCAGAAAAAGCTTTAAAGCGTGTGGGTAACAACACGAGTTTGGGTTTGTAGCAGCATGGTTTTTACTTTTTGAATTGTCTACATTTAATAGTCTAAAAGAGTTGATAGCTCATCAGCAATTTTACATTGTCAAAAACTTTTACACCAATCTCAATAGCCATGTTCTGGTTATTCTGTAATTGGTTGCCATCCTGAACTATTATGTGCTGAATCTCTCTTTATCATATGGATATGTTTATTCTGATCTCTGCTATGCTTAAATTAGAATGAATGGTGATTTTTGCACGGCATAGAGGCAGAAGTTTGAGTGAGACTAAAGCCACATATTGATTCAGTGACCGAAATCGGTAAAAACTGGTTACACTTAGGAAGCAACCTCATTATAAAACTTTCTTCGAAGTCCTGAAGTAGACTGAGCTGTTCACTTTATCACTGGTACCGTCCACTTTTTCATGTATCAATGTGTTTCCACACTATTATCCGGCTTCTGCTGACAGTGATTCGCTTTACCTTGTAACTGAGATCTTATAATGTTTTTGATCCATTAAACTACATTTAAATTTCAGGTGACAGTTGAGAAGGTTTTGTGAATGCTGACCAGTCAAACAGACATCAGCTAAGAAGCTGCATGAGCGTAACACTTGAAGAACGAATGAAACTGGTATGTGAATTTTGTTGTTGCTTTAAATGTTGGACTTACTTTTATATCATATTAATATCAGAATGTTAAAACTGAATTTAGGTTGTGGGTAGTATTGCCTCATCCCACATAATTTACCGATTAATTTCACAAGTGAAAATTCATGTTTCATCCTTGCTGCTGAAGTTCATGTTTAGGTAATACCTAGTGGTGGTGGTGATGATGATGGGAGGTTTAGTTAAATGGCTAAGTGCGTAGGCAGATAGGCTCTCTTTATTATCAACTGACACTGAACTAAAGTTTATTGGAAGGTCCGCTAGAGCTAGACAGGTGTTGGCAATTTCACTTGCAGCTCTGGAGTGCTGTCCCTCATTGTGCTTGTCGCTGAGGGATCCCTTAAAACCATGTCATATGACACAGCTTGCATGAAATCGCCGGAGCTCTGCAATGCGACCATGTTTCTACCTGAATCATTGAGGTCTCTGTGATGCATTCTCCCATGGTCACTTGAACTCTCCATGTTATGCGCTAGAGTTGGGTTCATGTTAGAATCGAGTGCAATCGCTGAACGACACAGTGGACAGTTAGTATGTGACTTAGCCATGTGTCAATACATTGGATGTGAAAAGAATGTCGACAATTGGGAAGCAGTCGTTGAGTTTCGCCCTCCTCGAAGTCTACTAGACACACAGAACAATCTCTTCCCTGGACAACCTCATTCTTTGTATACTTGTAAACAGCTATCCTGTTGATAATCTCGTTATGCAGACCAACTGTTTCAATTAACCAAGCAGGGTGTGTCACACCGTCTTCTGAATTGTCCTCTCTTTGTTCTTGCCCTCCCCCAAGTGACGTCCTATTCATGGCATTACGGCTATCTTCATTACAAGATACGTAGTAAACAAAAGCAAGGACAAAGGTGAGCAATAAAGACCCTGTGGCTATCATAGCTTGTCGGCTTGTCTGATTTATTTCATAAAGAGGTGGTGGCGGCAGTGGGAAGTTGGCTGAGGATGGTGGATAGACCGTGGCAGACTCTTGGAGACATGAAACTGAGCAATAATGGTAACATGTATCTATGCATGTTTGGCCGTCACTCTGGTCTGGTGCAAGAATTTCCAGCAGCTGTCTGTGCTTAAACCCCATTTGAACACTGAACCAAGGAGAGATAGATGGATTTTCCTATCAGCACTTTGTTGGAAAGTAAGCGGAGAAATATGGCAGCTTCTTTCACTGCCTCCTATAGACATACCCAGCATGGAAAACAAGAAAATTTAGGATAGTAGCTGAAGGAATTTTTATTCTTAGGGTGCCTCGTAAACATCACCAGTAAAGGAAAGGAAACAAGACAAATAAGGATTCTCGCTGAAGCAGTTTTGTAACCGAACAGTCTGTAGAAGGCCAACGTCAAACAATGAGTTATCCAAGTTTTCTAGGATCCTCAGATATACCTGATGCTGTAGATACTAGATAGCTGAGATGCACAATGGACTTGAACTCCAAATTGGCGAATTATGAGTGTTGCTGAGTGGAAAGTGAGGCCAATAATGCTTGAGTAGTAGCACATACTTGCCAGTTATGCTGAGGGCTTTAAATACATACTACATGTTTACTTTCGTAAGCCTATTTTGTGATTTGCCTATCTAGTGCCGTTGATTCTAGGGATGTGTTCAAGCCTTCAAGGCTTCTTCATTTTGTTTTGTCAAATGTGCTAAAATGAAAATAAACATGGCCGTTTCCATATGTATATTAGATTCCATGTCGATTTGTTTCTCATGCATTGTCTGCTTGTGTTTATATTATGTTATGCACTTGTAAACAGTTCCGATACATGACTATGTTTACTATGTGTACATAATGTACATTACCATGAGTACTATGTGTACCTATGTCTTTACTTCTTGTGTACACATTGACTTCTATTCCTGATAATGAATTTCTGTACCTGACGGTTTATATTTCTCAGTCACTGACAGGTACACAATAGGCTAAAATTCCAAAAAGACTTCAGCTGGAAAGTATTCTATTATAAAATTAGTGCCAAGTGATGGGATTGTGTGTAGATCTGGCTGGGATTGGTTTTGTTTGCTCTTAACCCGACTATGATGCGTTTTTCTAGAGCACCAGCATATGCTTCCGAGTTATGCTGCAACTTAACAGTAATTTAAATTTCAATGTTTCGCTCAAAAGTACTAAAAGTCTTTTAGAAAAAAAAAACACTACATGCTCACATCGACCTATTTCATGAATTGCTTAAGGTATATTCTATGGATTTATTCAACGCTTCTTAGGTGTGTTCTGACCATTATTATGCTAAAATGAAACGGAATATGACATTTTCTGTATGTATCTTAGATTTGTTGTTGAGATGTAACTCAAAAAAAAAAATCTTGTGAAAAAAAGAAAGTATTAGTCTTCATGTGGTAAACTTAATATTTGCATATTATACACATAAAAAACAGTTCATGTGTATGTTTGTTGACGATGCTGCTGATTTTCATCTAATAATAATCTTCTGTTCCAGGCCGTTGATATTTGGATCTAATCTTATTTTCTACTGGATTTAGGCAGATGGAATTGTGGAAGATGGATGTATGCAACTAGTTTAGCTATAGTTGTGCTACTTACTGCTGCTACTGGTTGAACCCATGTGCTCCTTTAAGTCCCCGGCATCAGATATATCCGTTTTCAGCATGAGATCACCCCTGCTACCTGTGACTTCCCCACCATAAGGTACTTCAGTAATACTTCTCAGGCTGTTGTTCTCACGATTCTGCAGCTGATTTATGCCTTGATGGTTATCATTTTCATAATTTTGTTCGGTCTTTGTGCTAGAAATTTGATCCAAGACGACGTTTGCTCGACACAGAGGACAATTGGTGTGAGACCTCAACCATGTATCGATACAGTGGATGTGAAAAGCATGGTTGCACCTAGGAAGCAACTTCAACGTATCATCTTCACCAAACTCACCTAGACACACTGAACAGTCTATGCTTCCAGCTGAACTTTTATTCCCCTTATACTTCTCCGTTTTTATGGAATCAATAATTTCCTTGGGCAAGCCAGCTGCTGCTAAAATGATCAACCTAGTGGGGTTTCCAGCTGCTGGTTCTTGGCTCACATCAGCAGCCGGTTGAGACCTTTCTGCATCCTGACCGCCGCGTTTAATCAAACAGCAACCAAGTCCCAATAGAAAAAAGGTCAAAGTGCATATCAGGGCTATGCCAGAAGACGACATGGATCCATTCCTCTCGTTGTTCAACCACGAAGAAGATGGCGGAGGTGGTGGTGGAAATTTGTACTCCACAGGTGGTGAATAGGGGCACGTTACTGGACAGAATTCATCGCAACCAGGCATACAATATGGGTAGCAAATACTCTTACAATAAGCTCTATCTCCATCCTCCTGCGTTGAGTCCATGGAACAGAAAATTGAGGATGTCCCAAAAACAAATGCCACAGGGTATTTAAATAAAGGTTCAAGTAAATGTAACTTGAGCATAAGAATTAAAGCAAAGAACTTCAATATGGAACTGAAGTATTTTGTTTTAAAATATAAATAATTAAATAAATTGATAGCATGAACAATTGAAATTTTAAATAAAAGAGAATTGACCTACAGACAAACAAATAAATATTTTATTTCTGAGCCGGTAGCTACAGAACAAAAAAAAAAAAGTCTCCTCAGACGATGACAGAATATTAAACAAGCTGACTCTGATTTGAATGCTTTGGCATATCCAATTTTCGAAAATTGATATTAACTAATGAGAGTTGACTTGGCTTATAATGTAAACGCAACTTCTACTGCCGTTTTATATAAAAGATGACGATTTTGAAAACACTGTTAATCTAAGGTGAGTCATTCCCTCCTCTTCTCCATTCTGCGAGCCTCAACGGCGATCTGAGATCGAAAAATTATTTAGCAGTTAGGCGACCGAATTTTTCTAAGCCGTTGATTTCAGCTCCGCTGTCGTTACCTGAAACAATTACATCAAGCACTCCATCGATTACCTGCTACGCATTTCGATTCCGGTGCAAGGTCCGAAGTCAAAAGATTTGGTCCTCTGAAGAAGCGTTAATCCGGCTTCAGGATCAGAGTTTTCAGTCACAGTCGAAGTTACTGGAGAAAGACGAATTGATCTACGTCTACCGAGCTAGGGTTCGTTGTGCGCTTCTTTTTTTATTTATATTCCGACTTTCATTTGTAGATTTTGCTATTCATGGTGATTTTTTTTATTACATATCTGATTACAGGTGGAAGCCTTCACAAATGCGCAAACTTAACAACCCGAAGATTTAAGAAATAATTTGGCATCCACTTTTTGAAAAGTATGTTGGGAAAACCCTACTAAATTTTATTTGGGTTTTGCCACAAACCGCTATCTTCATTAGCGATTTGACCTGATGCACCCTACGTGGAGTAACACGTCAAACCGCTAACCATAGTAGCGGTTTGTTTTAAACCAAAACGTGAGGGAAAAGAAATACATCCCCACAAACCGCTATCTCTATTAGCGGTTTGTTCTGATTTTAAAAAATCCCTACGTGCCACGGTGGCAAAAAGTTCGATTTTATAACAAATCGCTAACTCAATTAACGGTTTGTGGAAAAATCCAAATAAAGTTTAGAATGGTGGCATTTTTTTTATTGATGGGTTCAATTGACTTAGAACAAGATCATCTAAGCTAATAACTATCATCTAGTACAATAAAGTTTAGAATGGTGGCATGATTTTTACTTTTTGAAGTGTCTACATTTAATAGTCTAACGGATTTGATAGCTCATCAGCGATTTTACTTTATCAAAAACTTTTACCCCAATCTCAATAGCCATGTTCTGGTTATTCTGTAATTGGTTGCCATCCTCAACTATTATGTGCTGATTCTCTCTTTATCATATGGATATGTTTATTCTGATCCTCTGGTATGCTTAAATTAGAATGAATGATGATTTTTTGCACGGCATAGAGGCAGAAGTTTGAGTGAGACTAAAGCCGCATATTGATCCAGTGACCGTAAATCTGTAAAGACTGGTTACCCTTAGAGAGCAACTTCATTGTAATACTTTCTTCGAAGTCCTGAAGTAGACTGAACAGTTGTGACCGAACTTTCACAATAAATGGCTGAAAGATACTTGCTTTCGTCTCCATGTTCATCATCTTTTTGGGAATTTTGAATGGCATATGCGCGCTAACTTTATCACTGGTACAGTTCACTTTTTCATGTATCAATGCGTTTCCACACTATCACCAAGCTTCTGCTGATAGTGATTCCCTTTACCTTGTCATTGAAATCTTATAATGTGTTTAATCCATTAAACTATATTTAAATTTCGGATGACAGTTGAGAATGTTTTGTGAATGCTGACCAATCAAACAGACATCAGCCAAGAAGCTGCATGAGTGGGAAGCAGGAATGAAACTGGTATGTGAATTTTGTGGCTGCTTTTAGTGTTGGAGTTACCTATATATCATATTAATATCAGAATGTTAACTACATAAAACTGAATTTAGTTTGTGGGTAGTATTGCTTCATCCAACATAATTTACCGATTGATTTCACAAGTGAAAATTCATGTTTCGTCCTTCCTGCTGAAGTTCATGATTAGGTGATACCTAGTGGTGGTGGTAGGAGTTTTAGTAAATGGCTAAGTGTGTAGGCAGATGGGCTCTCTTTATCATCAGCTGATACTGAACTATCCTTAAGTTTATTGGAGGGTCCGCTAGACAGGTGTTGGCAATTTGACTTGCAGCTCTGGAGGCAATTTGACTTGCAGTAAAGTAAAGGAAACAAGACAAATAAGGATTCTCGCTGAAGCAGTTTTGTAACCAAACAGTCTGTGAAGGCCAAGGTCAAACAATGAGTTACCCAAGTTTTCTAGGATCCTCAGAAATATACCTGATGCTGTAGATACTAGATAGCTGAGATGCACAATGGATTTCAACTCTAAAGAGGCGAATTATGAGAGTGTTGCTGAGTGAAAAGTGAGGCCAGTAATGCTCTGAGTAGCAGCATATACGTGCCAGTTATGCCGAGGGCTGTAAACAAATACTACATGTTTACATAAGCCTATTTTGTGATTTGCCTACTGATTATTACCGTATATTCTAGTGATGTGTTCAAGGCTTCTTAATTGTGTTTTGTCAAATGTGCTAAAATGAAAATAAACATGACATTTTTCATATGTATTCTACTGATTCCTTGTTGATTTGTTCCTCATGCATTGGCTGCTTGTGTTTATATTATGCACATGTATAAACAGTTCAGACACATGACTATGTTTACTATGTGTACATAGTGTATATTACCATGACTCATGAGTACTATGTGTTTACTTCTTGTGTACACATTGACTTCTATTCCTGATACTGAATTTCTGTACCTGACAGTGTATATTTCAGTCTTTGACAGGTACAATAGGCTCAAAAAATATCCAGAAAGACTTCAGCTGGAAAGTATTCTATTACAAAATTAGTGCCGAGTGATAGTAATATGTGTAGATCTGGCTGGGATTGGTTTTGCTTGCTCTTAACCCGACTATGATGCGTTTTTCTTGAGCACCAGCATATGCTTCCGAGTTAACAGTAATTTAAATTTCAATGTTTCGCTCAAAAGTACTAAAAGTCTTTTAGAAAAAAAAAACACTACATGCTCACATCGATCTATTTTATGAATTGCTCAAGGTATATTCTATGGATTTATTCAAAGCTTCTTAGGTGTGTTCTGACCATTATTATGCTAAAATGAAACGGAATATGACATGTTCTGTATGTATCTTAGATTTTTTGTTGAGATGTAACTCAAACAAAAATTCTTGTGGAAAAAAAAAAGTATTAGTCTTCATGTGGTAAACTTAATGTCTGCATATTATACACATAATAAACAGTTCAGGAATGTTTGCATATTTTCTATGTATGCTTGTTGACGATGCTGCTGATTTTCATCTGATAATAATCTTCTGTACCAGGCAATTGATATTTGGCTCAAATCTTATTTTCTACTGGATTTAGGCAGATGGAATTGTTGTAGATAGATGTATGCAACAAGTTTAGCTACAATTGTGTGCTACTTACTGCTGCTACTAGTTGAACTCATGTGCTCCTTTAAATCCCCGGCATCAGATGTATCCTTATTTAGCATAAGATCACTCCGGCTATCTGTCACTTCCCCACCATCAGGTACTTCAGTATTACTTCTCAGGCTGTTGCTCATTTCACTGTTGTTCTCACGGTTCTGCAGCTGATTTATGCCTTGATGGTTGTCATTTTCATAATTTTGTTCGGTCTTTGTGCTAGAAATTTGATCCAAGACGACGTTTGCTCGACACAGAGGACAATTGGTGTGAGACCTCAACCATGTATCGATACAGTGGATGTGAAAAGCATGGTTGCACCTAGGAAGCAACTTCAACGTATCATCTTCACCAAACTCACCTAGACACACTGAACAGTCTATGCTTCCAGCTGAACTTTTATTCCCCTTATACTTCTCCGTTTTTATGGAATCAATAATTTCCTTGGGCAAGCCAGCTGCTGCTAAAATGATCAACCTAGTGGGGTTTCCAGCTGCTGGTTCTTGGCTCACATCAGCCGGTTGAGACCTTTCTGCATCCTGACCGCAGCGTTTAATCAGACAACAAACAAGTCCCAATAGGAAAAAGGTCAAAGTGCATATCAGGGCTATGTCAGAAGACGACATGGATCCATTCCCCTCGTTGTTTAACCACGAAGAAGATGGCGGAGGTGGTGGTGGAAATTTGTACTCCACAGGTGGTGAATAGGGGCACGTTACTGGACAGAATTCATCGCAACCAGGCATACAATATGGGTAGCAAATACTCTTACAATAAGCTCTATCTCCATCCTCCTGCGTTGAATCCATGGAACAGAAAATTGAGGATGTCCCAAAAACAAATGCCACAGGGTATTTAAATAAAGGTTCAAGTAAATGTAACTTGAGCATAAGAATTAAAACAAAGAACTTCAATATGGAACTGATGTATTTTGTTTTAAAATATAAATAATTAAATAAATTGATAGCATGAACATTTGAAATTTTAAATGAAAGAGAATTGACCTAGAGACAAACAAATAAATACTTTATTTCTGAGCCGGTAGCTATAGAACAAAAAAAAACCTCCCTCGGATGGTGACAGAATATTAAACAAGCTGACTCTGATTTGAATGCTTTGGCATATCCAATTTTCAAAAATTGAAATTAGTAACTAATGAGAACCAAGGCTTGTTGACTTATTTCTGCCTTATCATGTAAAAGCAACTTCTAGTCTTCTACTGCCGTTTTATATAAAAGATGACGAAATCGTCACATTTTGAAAACACTGTTAATCTGAGGCGAGTCATTCCCTCTTCTCCATTCTGCGACGGGGATCTGAGATCAAAAAATTATTTAGCAGTTTGGCGATCGGATTTTTCTAAGCAGTTGATTTCAGTTCCGCAGTCGTTCATGGAGATACCTGAAACCATGGGCGGATCCACATGGGGGGAAGGAGGCAGCCGCCCGGTCGATTTTCCGAATTTTCTTTAATATTAGACTAATGCAATATATTTTTTAATGATTTTTACATTTTGTTCACAGTAATTTTGATTATATGCCCCCTATAGTATGAAAATAAATTTGAGTTTACTATTCTGGGGAGAGATCGGAAAAGTAATATAACTTAGAGTGCGATTCGGGTACAAACCGACTTTATATATAAAAACTACAAACCGAATTTTAAGCTGACACGTGTCCCATTTAGTGGAAATCCCGAACAAACACACGGAGGGGTATTATAGTCATTCCACACTAAGGGTATAAAAACTAATAATGTTATTTTCAATATAGCCCTCGAGTTGTTAACGATCAGACTTAAAGAGAGAATGATCAGACTTAAAACTGGTAACTAAAAGACTACGAATTGAGAATGGTCAGACTTAAAGAGATCAGACTTAAAACTGGTAACTAAAAGACTACAAATTGAGAATGATCAGACTTAAAGAGAGAATGATCAGTCTTAAAAATTGGTAATACTCAAACTTAAAATTAAGAATGATCAGACTTAAAGAGAGAATGAACAGACTTAAAAATTGTTAATGATCAGACTTAAAATTGAGAATGATCAGACTTAAAGAGAGAATGATCAGACTTAAAACTGGTAACTAAAAGACTACAAAGTGAGAATGATCAGACTTAAAGAGAGAATGATCACACTTAAAACTGGTAACTAAAAGACTACAAATTGAGAATGATCAGACTTAAATAGAGAATGATCAGACTTAAAAATTGGTAATAATCAAACTTAAAATTAAAAATGATCAGATTTAAAGAGAGAATGATCAGACTTAAAAATTGTTAATGATCAGACTTAAATTGAGATTGATCAAACTTAAAAGAGACAATGATCAGACTTAAAATTGATAACTAAAAGACTACAAATTGAGAATGATCAGACTTAAAGAGAGAATGACCAGACTTAAAAAATACATGGTAATGATCGGACTTACATTGGGAATGATTGGACTTAAAATGATAATGATCACACTTAAATTGATAATAATCATACTAAACTTGGAATGATCGGACTTAACATGATAATGATCGGACTTAAATTGGGTTAAGGCAGGACGCGCGACACCAAAATGATCAGACTTAACGCATGATGATCAGACTTAACAATAGTACTGTAGGAAAAGTCGAATTTTACTATAGCGAAAGTCGAATTTTACGCAAAATGATCAGACTTAAAAACGTACTGTAGCGAAAGTCGAATTTTACTGTAGCAAAAGTCAAATTTTATTCAAAATGATCAGACTTAAAAACGTACTGTAGCGAAAGTCGAATTTTACTGTAGCAAATTTTAGGACGATTATACCCCTCCTATCTTTTATGTATTTTTAAATAATTCCGCGTGTATTTTTTTTGGGTTTGGATCAAATACAAACCAAAGTTATAAATAAAAACTACAAACCCAACCAAATATTGACACGTGTAAATATCGACCAATAAGAATTTGTCCCGTTCGGGGTTCTTTTTAAAAATATGGGAAATTAAATTGTAAGTGTTTGTGATTACAAAACATAACCCAGGGGTAAAAATGTCCGTCTCTAATAACGGCGTTATAGTACGTTTTAATTAAACGTACAAAGAAAATTGAAAACCAAAATTTAAGTCTGATCATTTTCTCTTTAAGTCTGATCATTATCAATTCAAGTTTAAGTCTGATCATTAAGACTTTAAATCTGATCATTAAGGCTTTAAGTCTGATCATTATTTTTTTAAGTCTGATCATTGTTTTTTTAAGACCGATATTTGTTTTTTAAGTCTGGTCATTTAGTCTTTAAGTCTGATCCTTGAAGTCTGATCATTAAGCATTTAAGTCTGATCATTCATTTTATTTTAAGTCTGATCATTAAGTCTTTAAGTCTGATAATTAAGCCTTTTAAGTCTGGTCATTAAGTCTTTAATTCTGATTCTTTAAGTCTGATCATTACGCCTTTAAGTCAGATGATTCATTTTATTTTAAGTCTGATCATTAAGTCTTTAGTTTTGATCCTTTAAGCCTTCTAAGTCTGATCATTTAGTCTTTAAGTCTGATTATTATTCCTTTTAAGTGCCTTTAAGTCTGATCATTCATATTATTTTAAGTCTGATCATTAAGTCTTTAAGTATGATCATTAAGCCTTTAAGTCTGATCATTCATTTTATATTAAGTCTGATCATTAAGCCTTTAAGTCTGATCAAAATCTAATTTAAATCTGCTTTAAGTCAGATCATTAAGCCTTTAAGTCAGATCATTAAGCCTTTAAGTCTGATCATTAAGCCTTTGAGTCTGATTATTAAGGTTTTAAGTGTGATCATTAACTATATTAATTCTGATCATTCATTTATTTAAAGTCTTATCACAAAGCGTTTAAGTTTGATCATTAAACCTTTACGTCTGTAAATTCATTAAATTTTAAGCCTTATCATTAAGCCTTTAAGTCTGTTCATTATATGTTTTAAGCCTGTTCATTATCTGTTTTAAGTCTGATCTTTAAGCCTTTAAGTCTGATCATTAGGCCGTTAAGTCTGATCATTAAGCCTTTAAGTCTGATCATTATGTATTTTAAGTCTGATCATTCATTTATTTAAAGTCTGATCATTAAGCCTTTAAGTCTGATCATTAAGCCTTTAAGTCTGATCATTAAGCCTTTAAGTCTGATCATTATGTATTTTAAGTCTGATCATTAAGCCTTTAAGTCTGATCATTCAGTTTTAAGTCTGATCATTATCTATATTAAGTCTGATAATTAAGTCTTTAAGTCTGATCATTCAGTTTTAAGTCTGATCATTATCTATATTAAGTCTGATCATTAAGTCTTTAAGTCTGATCATTATGTATTTTAAGTCCGATCATTATGTATTGGAAGTCTGATCATTCATTTTATTTTAAGTCTAATCATTAAGCCTTTTAAGTCTGATCATAATCTAGTTTAAGGCTTAATGCCTTTAAGTCTGATCACTAAGCCTTTAAGTCTGATCATTATGAATTTTAAGTCTGATCATTCATTTTATTTTAAGTCTTATCAATTAAGTTTCTAAGTCTGATCATTATCTATTTTATGTCTGAGAATTCATTTAATTTTAATCCTTATCATTAGCTTTTAAGTCTGATCATTAAGTTTTTTAAGTCTGATCATTAAGTCTTTAAGTCTGATCATCAAGCCTTTTCATTTGATTATTATCTAATTAAAGTCTGATCATTCATTTAATTGTAAGTCTGATCATTTTAGCCTTTAAGTCTGATTATTAAGGTTTTAAATTTGATCATTAAATATTCTGATCATTTATTTCTTTAAGTCTGATCATTGTCTTTTAAGTCTGATCATATGCATTCTTTTCTGGGTCTTTTTAAAAAAAATGAAATTTTCTGGAGTTTTTGAGAGTACACAACATAAAGCAGGGGTAAAAATGTCATATTTCTGGGTCTTTTAGTTTGATTTCATCAGTCAACAAGAAAGAACGAACAACCAACAAGCTTAGGCGAACGAAGAACCAACAAGGTCAGGCGAACGAACAACCGACAAGCTCAGGCGAAACGAAGCTTCGCAGTTTTCAATATGACTAGTAAACGTGGCAGTAAGTTTTCTTTTTTCTTCAGAGTTTGTGCTTTCTATCTTTTCTTTTTGGTTTAGATGTGTATTTTTACGGTTTTTAGTGTTTTCATCAAGCCTGGTTTTTTTTATCAATTTTATTTTACCAAGTTAAGTCTAGTCATTAACATTTTATGTACGATCATTATCTCTTTAATTCTGGACATTAACAATTTATGTCTTATCATTAATTTTGATTATGTGCTCATTTTTCTAAAGGCATTGTGTTAATCCTTCTCATTTTTATCAGACTTAAAGAGGCGTTGTGTTAATCCTGCTCAGTATTTCCAAATTGATGATGAATCATCAATGTCTTATTCAGATTCGCCTTATAATACTGATGTTGAATCTGCTCAGTTGATGCTTAATTTAGCTGGTGTTCCTCTTAAAGATAATAAGAAAACAAAGAACAGAAAGTCTGGTCTTCAGCTAAGAGGAACCCCATCTATATTAAAGGATGTTATTGATGGCTTAAGCTTTGAGCAAATAACTGATGTGGGTTCAATGGGGTTAGCTCCTATTTTGCAAATGAAAATTAAAAAAATCCCTACATTTCTAGCCCTTCTAGTTCTACAATCTTTCAACCCTCATACCCTAACCTTGACAACTAAATCCGGAGATCTCCATATAAATAAATTGGATGTACACTACGTCTTTGGATTCGAGTTGGATGGTCAGGATATTTCTATACACAAAAGGAAAAGGAAAGGGTTAATATTTGAGAAATGGAAAGATTCATTCGGGCTTGGTGATAAGAAGCTATATTCGAAACATACCGATATCGCAGCAAGAGTTAAAAGGATGAATGGGGTTTACCATTGGTTCAAGGTGGATTTCCTAGTCCTCTTCCATTCTATCCTGATATATTTACCCAATAATAACAATGCCCGAGCAGACATTCTTGGCTTTCTAGTTTCGGAGGATTATATTCCAAAGTTCAACTGGTGCAAGTTGATAATCTCAGTACTTAAACAAACAACGATAAATTGGAAATCTGGTCCTCGTCAAAGTTTCTACCAGAGCCCCATTTCTTTCATTACAGTAAATTGATTTTTTAATGATTTTTTATGCATTTTTCAATGATGTTTTTTTTTAAAGCATATGATTTTTTTGCAGATGCTTTATGTGGATAGATTCTATAAGTTCCCCCATCAAAAGAATAACTCCAGTCATCAAATATATTACTGATGATTATTTTGCTGCTCGTGAAAAGCATGATTTCTATGAAAATGAATTTGGCAAAGGGACGTTGATGGGACCAGAATTGCCTCCTAAATTTGAAAAGTTTTTTACAAAAAGAAAGAAGAAAATCAGTGAAACAAAATTACACCACGAGGTACTTAAATTACGATTTGTTTAGTATTTGCCCATTAATTATTTGTTTAAGTCTGGATATTATGTATTAAATATGAACATTTAGATTTTAAGTCTGTTTTATGTCTGATTATTGTAGGTCAAGTCTGATCGTTAATTCTTTAAGTCTGATCATTCGTTTTATTTTTAGTTTGTTCATTAAGTTTTTAAATTTGATCAGTAACTATTTTAAGTCTGATCATTATGTATTTTAAGTCTGATCATTTATTCTATTTGAAGTCTGCTCTTTAAGTCTTTAACTCTGATCATTATCTATTTTAATTCTCATCATTCATTTTATTTTAAGTCTGATCATTAAGTCTTTAAGTCTGATCATTAAAGTCTTTAAGCCTGATCATTCATTTTATTTTTAGTCTGTTCATTAAGTTTTTAAATCTGATTATTATCTGTTATCGTTGATACTTTTTCAGTAAGTCTTGATACTATTTTGAGTAAGTCAGAACATTATGATTTCATTCTGTTTTAAGTACGTATTTTACATGATTAAGACTGATCATTATTTTAAGTCTGATCGTTTATTCTTTAAGTCTGATCATTATCCATTTTAAGTCTGATCATTAAGCCTTTAAGTCTGATCATTCAGTTTTAAGTCTGATCATTATCTATATTAAGTCTGATCATTATGTATTTTAAGTCTGACCTTTCATTTTATTTTAAGTCTGATCACTAAGTCTTTAAGTCTGATCATTATCTATTTTAAATGTTACCATTCATTTTATTTTAAGTCTGATCATTATGTATTTTAAGTCTGATCATTCATTTATTTAAAGTCTGATCATTAAGCCTTTAAGTCTGATCATTAAGCCTTTAAGTCTGATCATTAAGCCTTTAAGTCTGATCATTATCTATATTAAGTCTGATAATTAAGTCTTTAAGTCTTATCATTATGTATTTTAAGTCGGATCACTAAGCCTTTAAGTCTGATTATTATATATTTTAAATGTTACCATTCATTTTATTTTATGTCTGATCATTCAGTCTTTAAGTCTGATTATTATGCCTTTTAATCTAATTATTAAGCCTTTAGGTCTGATCATTAATTCTTTAAGTCTGATCATTAAGCCTTTAAGTCTGATCATTAAGACTTTAAGTCTGATCATTATGTATTTGAAGTCTGATATTTCATTTTATTTTTAGTCTAATCATTTAGCCTTTAAGTCTGATCATTAAGTCCTTAAGTCTCATCATTCATTTTATTTTTAGTCTGTTCATTAAGTTTTTAAATATGATTATTATCTATTTTAGTTGATAGTATTTTGAGTAGGTCTGAACATTATGATTTTATTCTGTTTTAAGTACGTATATTACTTGATTAGGTCTGAACATTATGCTTTAAGTTGATTTCTCTAGGATCTAATTATAATTAATTCCACCTCTCTGTTTTTGTATTCTGTCTTAACATTTTTACTTCTAATAGGAAATGATTGCAAGATTGCGAATCATTGTTTCGAAAATTACTGAAGATATTGCTGAATATCGTCATCAAATGTCCGAACATTTGAAAAATATTCCAGAATATAAAAATGAGGTTCAGTTGCTTGACAAAAGAATCGATGACATTACAAAGTCATCAAAGAAAAAGAGGACATTTGACGATTTTCAAGAGGCATTTTCTCCAGAGTTTGAAAAGAAGTGTACGTTTTTGTCTTTCTTATAGTTTATATTTTTTTAGTCTGATCATTTTTAATTCTCATCATTATTCTAATTACAGATGCTTCTCAAGATGATGTTGATCAACAATTTGATGCTTCTCAAAAAGATGTTGATCAACAATCTGATGCTTCTCAAGATGGTGTTGATCAACAATGTGATGTTGATCAACAAGCTGATGTTGATCAACAAGATGACGTTGATCAACAATGTGATGCTTCTCAAGATGATGTTGATGATGTTGATCAACAAGCTGATGGTGATCACAAACACATGGATGAAGTTAACGATTTTTTAGAAGATAATTATCACTTGGTTGAACAGAAAGGTACTATTTTTCTTTCTTTGAGTTTAATCATTGTTTATTTAACTCTGATCATTGTCCATTTAAGTATGATCATTCTGTATTTAAGTCGGAACATTAGCATTTTTGATTTCTGAAAACTATTCTGATCAATACAGATGCTTCCAAAGATGATGATTTTCAAGAAACAATGTCACCAGGGCCTCTAAATGAAAAATCTCGTGATGCTGATCATTTTGATAATATACTTCAATATGGGGATTCGTTGTCGTCCATGGCCCCATTCAATCTGCCTGATTTACCATTTTTACAACCATTTGCAAATGATGATTTTCTCATTCAACCAACCAAAGATTCTCTTATTCGGTTAACAAAAGATGGTACGATTTTTTCTTTCTTAGATTATAATTCTGATGATTTTTAATTCTGATCATTAATCTGATTACTACAGATGCTTCCCAAGATGTTATTCAAAATGTTAAAAACCGGTAGAAGATGACTTTCAAGAGAAAAGTATGTTTTCAATGTCTCTAGATTTTAAATCAACACCTCCAGGATGTGTGCCAATGCCACAAGAGTCGGCACCTGTTTTAGAGGTTGATCAGGGGACAAATGAGGTCAATTTGGTCGAAAATGTAGTTTCGGCAAAGGGAGAGAGTACATTAGAGGATGAGTCTGAAGAAATGCCCACCAAGGAGTCAGAGGCTATTGAACCAGCAGTGGTTGAAGCTATCTTAGCTGCTGAGGAGCCTAATAATGTTGAGACTCCTGTTGAATCTAACAAGCAGGTGGAGACGCCAGCAACTTATGAGGAGACAGAAACAGTTCAAGCCCTGGCTGATACAAATCTCCCAACTGAAGAGGCTCCTCGGGATGATGATCATTTTGATAATATACTTCAATCTTGGGATTCTTTGTCATCCAGGGCCTCATTTGCAAATGATGATGTTGTCATTCAACAAACCAATGATTGTCTTATTGAGTCAACAAAAGATGGTACAATTTCTTCCAAAAACACTGTACAAACAGACCTACATAATAAGCCAGTGAATGATATAACTCAAGGAAATGCTGCCAAAGACACTGTTATCTCAGCTAGTCCGCCTGCTTTTGAAACCGCGAACAGCGTAGTTCCAAATATAACTATTGAACAGAGCGGTACAATTTCTCCTCTATATGTTTCTTTTTTATGTTTTCAGCTGTGCATTTATATTATGACTTTATGCTTTCAGTCTGTTTTTAAATCTTTAAGTCTGATCATTATATATTTTAAGTCTGATCTTTAAGTCTTTAAGTCTGATCATTATCTATTTTAAGTCTGATCGTTTATTCTTTAAGTCTGATCATTATCTATTTTAAATCTGATCATTAAGCCTTTAAGTCTGATCATTCAGTTTTAAGTCTGATCATTATCTATATTAAGTCTGATCATTAAGTCTTCAAGTCTGATCATTATGTGTTTTAAGTCTGACCATTCATTTTATTTTAAATGTTACAATTCATTTTATTTTAAGCTTTATCATTAAGCCTTTAAATCTGATCATTAAGCCTTTAAGTCTAATTATTAAGCCTCTAAGTCTGATCATTATCAATTCAAGTTTAAATCTGATCATTAAGCCTTTAAGTCTGATCATTGTTTTTTTAATACTGATATTTGTTTTTTAAGTCTGATCATTAAGCCTTTAAGTCTGATCATTTTTTATTTTAAGTTTGATCATTTATTTTTTTTAAGTCTGATCATTAATTCTTTTTTAGACTGAAGGTTTACCGTTTTTAAGTCTGATCATTGGTCATTTAATTCTGATCTTTTGGAAATTTTAATTCTTATAATTCGTCATTTTAAGTCTAATGATTAACATTTTAAATGTGATCACTACAGAGGCTCCCCAAGATGCTATCATACCTTCTAATGTTAATCCAAGATTGAAGATGCTAGGTCCTCTGTTGAAATCTCCATTCCAAGTCAGAATTACTCCTCTGATTCTGAACTTAAGAAAAATGGAAAATAAAGTATGGCAGTGGATATTTGACCCTATAATTGAACATAGACTGTAAGGCCCTGTCCATTTTGACTTTATTTTTTGACTTGTAAGTTAAGATAAGTTAATATCAGTTACTATCAGTTAAGATAAGTTACTTTCAGTCACTATAAGTTAAGTTAAGTTTCAGTTAAGTTAAGATAAGTAACTTTTAACATACCATCATCATCATCATACCATCATACTATTCATTATACCATCATCATACTATTCATCATACCATCATCATCACCATCATCATCATACTATTCATCATCATCATACCATCATCATCATACTATTCATCATACCATCATCATCATCATCATACCATCATACCATCATCATCATCATACCATCACACTATTCATCATCATACCATCATCATCATACTATTCATCATAACATCATAACATCATCATCATACTATTCATCATACCATCATCATCATCATACTATTCATCATACCATCATTATCATCATACTATTCATCATCATACCATCATACTATTCATCATCATCATACCATCACACTATTCATCATACTATCATACTATCATCATCATCATCATACCATCATCATCATACTATTCATCATACCATCATACTATTGATCATACCATCACACTATTCATCATACCATCATCATCATACCATCAGCATACTATTCATCATACCATCATACTATTCACATACCATCATCATAATATTACTATTCATCATCATAAAATTATTATTCATCGCCATCATCACCCCATCATCATCATCAGTATATTACTATTCATCATCATCATATTATTACTATTCATCATCATCATCTCATCATCACAAGCATCATCATCATAATATTACTATTCATCATCATCATCACAACCATCATCATCATCATAAAATAATACTATTCATCAGTCAATATAAGTTTCAATTAAGTTAAGATCAGTCACTATAAGTTAATATCAGTTAAGATAAGTTAATATCAGTCACTATAAGTTAACATCAGTTAAGATCAGTTAAGTTTCAGTCAAAGTGGACGCACCCTAAGTCTGAACATTTATGCTTTTAAGTCTGTTTTTATTTCTGGATATTATTCTTTCAAAATTGTTTTATATGTGTATAATAATTGAGTAAGTCTCAATTTTCTTTTATGTTTTTCTTTTTGTAGAGAATTTGATTTCCTGTTTCTTAATAGTACTGAAAAGGAGAAAGCAACGAAGTTTGACTTTCGGTCACTTAAGTTTAAAAGTTATATTGAAAGCAGTATAATTGACTGCTGGGTATATGTGTTGAACTTACGTGAACTCAGCAAAAGTTCGTCAACTGTCCAGCAGTTTTTCTTCCCTGTCAGAACATCTGTTAGTGCAGTCTCTATAGTTTTTTATTTTATATCCGAGAAAACCCATTAAGTTCATTTTTTTGGTGTCAGATTTTTTGTGTTTCACAGGAAAAGGAAAAAAGATACATGACCTTCAAAAACAATGTGAAAAGTATAATAAAACAGTTCAATGACCAGATGTTTTTTACAGCGAAGCTGGTAAAAACTAATCTTATATGTTATATAAAAGATTTAGTAAAACATTTTTGTATACTTTTAAATAATTTTTTTTCTTTTTTAGATTTTCTTTGCGATTTGGCTCTCCGATCATTTATTTGTTGTGTGTTTCAATTTTCTTTCAAAGAAGATTGAAATATTAGACAACTCAGCCAGTAATCCAACTAGCAATGCTAAATATAGACAAATTGTGCCAAACCTGGTATGTGTTATTTTAATTCTGAAATATAGTCTTTTTTTGTTTGATTAATTTTTTGTATTCATGAACAATTCTTCTTAATGTCTTAATAAATTGCAGTAAGTCATGTCATGGCTTTTTTTGAAAAGATAAATTTTCCGGATAGGGGTTGGATTGAAGACGCAAACCCTTTTCGTGTTCAAATGAATTGGAGGACGCTATACAACGGTGTTGATTGTGGTATCTTTTCCATGAGACACATGGAAACTTATTTTGGGGACCAAGAAGGATGGGCATCGGGCTTTTGTCCTGAATGTAAACAGGTAATGCAATCTAAAATTTCAAATCTCAAAATTGGTGGCATATTAACATTCTTTATTAATGTAATATATATTTTTTTCCAGCAAAGAGATCAATTAATAAAGTTGCGAGTTAGATATGCTCATATAATTCTTATGCATTCTCTTAACACTAAGAGAGATGGAATATTGAGAGATTTGGAAACTTATGTACCCACAATTCCAGAGCCAAATATTTACTGGGAAGCACCAGAAGTTGAAGACATTACAGAGCAAAACCAGATTAAACCATATGCAGCAAAGGAAAATCAGAACAAATGGAAAAGAGGTCGACCTAAGAAAAATAAGTAGACAATGTTGTACACAATGTATATGGAAGGATGATGTCGACAATGTATATGGGAGAATCAAGTCTCTGCTGTATATGGAAGGATTAAAAATGTTGTACACATCATTTAAAGTCTGATTATTAAGACTTTAAGTCTGATCATTAAGCCTTTAAGTCTGATCATTATGTATTTTAAGTCTGATCATTCATTCATTTAAAGTCTGATCATTAAGCCTTTATGTCTGATCAATATGTATTTTAAGTCTGATCATTCATTTTATTTTAAGTCTAATATCAAGCCTTTTCATCTGATTATTATGTAATTAAAGTCTGATAATTCATTTAATTTTAAGTCTGATCATTAAGCCTTTAATTCTGATCATTGGTTTTTAAGTCTGATCATTGTCTATTTTAAGTCTGTTCATTACCAATTTTTAAGGCTAATATTTGTTTTTTAAGTCTGATCATTAAGCCTTAAAGTCTGATCATTAAGCCTTCAAGTCCGATCATACATTTTATTTTAAGTCTGATCATTAAGTCTTTAAGTATGATCATTAAGCCTTTAAGTCTGATCAAAATCTAATTTAATTCTGCTTTAAGTTTGATCATTTAGCCTTTAAGTCTGATCATTAAGCCTTTAAGTCTGATCATTCATTTTATTATCCAATTTTAAGTCTGATCATTGTTTTTTAAGTCTGATCATTAACTGTTTAAGTCTGATCATTGTCTATTTTAAGTCTGTTCATTACCAATTTTAAGTCTGTTCATTTCCAATTTTAAGTCTGATCATTGTTTTTTAAGTCTGATCATTAAGCCTTTAAGTCTGATCATTCATTTTATTTTAAGTCTGATCATTAAGCCTTTAAGTCTGATCATTAAGCCTTTAAGTTTGATCAAAATATATTTTAAATCTACTTTAAGTCTGATCATTAAGCCTTTAAGTCTGATCATTATGTATTATAAGTCTCATCATTCTTTTTTTGAAGTCTGATCATTCATTCTTTTTAAGTGTGATCTTTAAGTCTTTAACTCTGATCTTCGTCTATTTTAATTCTTATTATCTATTCATTCTATTTTAAGTCTGATCACTAAGTCTTTAAGTCTGATCATTATCTATTTGATCCGATTTCTAATAATATTACAGAAATAAAACTTTTTTTATTTCAAATTTCGTTTAAAGAAAAAAATTAAATCTTAATCTGATCATTATCATCGGTCCAAGCCGCGGAGGAACAATAGCAAGTTAGAGGAGTTCAAGTCGTCTCTCTAAACAATCGTTCAAATCGCAGTGGAACAACAGCAAGTTAGAACTTCGAACACACATTTTTCAACATGAAGATCGAAACATCTCACCCCATTTCGGGTTCTGGTACTCTTTTTTTTAGGGTTTTAGCTTTTTCTACAAAGAGCAATGTTTTTGTGAATCATTTTTAATCTCTACTATATGGCAAATATGAAGGCCAACAACGACAAATAATCGATCTGACGTCTGATGGTGACAATCATCACACTGATGATATTACAAATGCTGAAGGAACTCAAGAGAACAGTGATGGTCATACAGAAATATTGGAAGGGCACATTGGCGGTACTAAAATTGTACAAGGGGACAATGGAGGAACTGAAAGAGTAGAAGGTGAGAGTGGTGATACTGAAGAGAACAGTGATGGTCATACTGAATTTGGCGTTGTACCTGAATACAAAGGTTTGTACGAGGGACTTCAGGTTGTCCCCTGTTTGTCATATGAGAAAGCTATACAGCCAAGGATTAACACTTTCCAAAGACAAGTTGAAACTCCAAAAGACCAGACATTAGACGAACAAGCTGAAGCAACAACTGATCAAATCTCAAGCGAGGTACCCTGAATAATCTTTCTTTGCTCTTAAGCGTGAACATTTGTTATCATGATTTTTTGAAATAATTAGTTGTTGGGATTGGATCAAATAAAACCACATTTAAATATATATTGACTACAAACTTATTAAGTCTGATAAATCCGATCATTATCCATTTTATATCTGATAAGTCTGAACATTATTGATTTTATGTCTGACCTTTGCTGTTTAAGTATGATAAATGTGATAAGTCTGAACATTATCAACTTAAGTCCGATCATTATCAATTTTTATGTCTGATCATTGCTAATTTTAAGTCTGATCATTGTTGTTTTTAGTCTGGTAATTGCTTTTTAAGTCTGATTATTGCTTGTTTAAGTCTTATGATTGCAGTTTATGTCTGATATGTCTGCAAATTATCAAATTTTAATATTGTGTTTCTAGTTTGTAATTAATCTGATAATTTATTTCTATTTTTTTTAGGATATGATTGCAGTTTTTAGGAGTCTATATGGAAAGATCGAACAAAACATACATGAGTTTAAAAATATGTACATTAGGCTGAAAAATAATGTACATTTTTACGATGAAGTGAATAGCTTACATGGGAGGATCAAGTCACTAATGAATGACGACATACCAGAGTCGTCAAACAGGAAAAGGTCATTGGGTGATTTTTCAGAGGAAGACCTTTTTCATCTCAGTTTAGGAGATGTAATAAATTCTCCTCTATCGAAAAAACAAGCTACCCAACCGGCTAACGAAGGTTTTGAAAGGACCAACTATAGTACACTTGGAGATAGCATGGAAGATGATCTTGAAACAATTTTGGTTGAGGTTGCTAAAATTGAATCTATCTATGAGGCAAGTAAAACTACATCATTAAAACCTCAGAAGGAGTCAGCTCCAACAGACAAGATACTTCACGATTAAGGAAGCCTGTAGTGGCTACCAATTCTCCATACAACAATAGAGTAATTCCGATTGATGACTAATTGTCAGAAGAAGAAATAAAAATTTATGATTGGGTAACGACTGTCATATCTGATTCGTAAGTCCTTTTTTTACGTGAATAACTCATCTTATTTTTGTGGACAATCTTTTTACTATATATGTTATGATTTTCTGTTTTTTACACAGTCAAGATGAGGTAATCTTCGCTTTAAGTGGGCTGTTATCACTAAGATCTGACTTTCAGTCATTGAAATCTAAACACTTTATTAGCGAGAATGCTCTCAATTCCTGGATAGTTCTTTTGAATGAAATGGAACTACAAAGTAGTCATCCATCTATAAGGCGGTACTTCTGCCTTGTCAATGAGACTGTGAGTATATTGCTTTTATTTTTTATGTTCCAAGTGTTTGTTTTTATGTCTTATATTATTTCTTTTATATTTGAACTTTTTTCTTTATGTCTGAGCAGTTTCATATTCTTTATATTTTCTTGTTAGCTTTACTCTCTTCATGAAGAATATGCGAGTCGGCGACATAGATATAAGGATTTCGAACACAGTATGAAATTTACAGAAGAGACGTTCCCTAGCTTAGATATTAAGAAAGCTAAACTGGTAAACTAATTTCCTTAAAAAGGATTAAGTAAAGACAACCTTTTTTTAACAATTATTCCGTTCTTATCAGGTTTTCTTTCCCGTGTGTCATTCGTCACACTACTTTATTGTCTGTTTCAATTTCTCTGAAAGGACAATATATATATTAGACAATGCAGGAGGAGAAGCATCCATTGAAAAAAATATGGAGAAACTCTTCCAAACCTAGTATATTTTATTTTACTTTTTTTACATAGCATGGTATGTCTATACAATGATCATTATGAATTTAAGTCTGATCATTATCTTATCAATTTAATTCTGATCATTATTAATTTAAGTTTTATTAGTAGTAACATCATCAACTTTATGTCTGATCATTAATCAATTTAAGTCTGATCATTATTCATTTTAGCTTTAAGTGTGATAATTCTGATAAGTCTCTGATCATATATCCATTTTTAAGGCTGATCATTAAGTCTTTAAGTCTGATCATTATTCATTTTACCTTTTTAAGTCTGATAATTCTGATAAGTATGATCATATATCAATTTTGTTATTCTCATCCTCAATATTTGCTCCCATGCTTGAAAATTTCTCTTTTTTATAATAATGATATTTTTGTTTTTCCTGATTCATTTTTCAGATAAAAAATTTCAAAACTTATCTTTTAAAGATTAATCATCCCGATAAATCTTGGATATCAGTAGATACACCAAAGAATCAGTTAGAAATGTCATGGAAGACATTTTCTAATGGAAATGATTGTGGTGTCTTCGCAATGCGCCATATGGAGACCTATTATGGGGAAGCAGTTGGTAATTGGTATAGTGGATTTTCCTCTGAATCTGAAAAGGTAATCGTAAATTCAAAGATACATTTCAAAGTATCTAAATTACTGTTGAATTAAGTTTTGATTATCCAAATAAACTTTTTTAAAGCAAAAAGATCAAATAAGAAGACTTCGAAAGAGGTACCTACACAAAATGTTGATGGGTGATTCTAATCCAATGAAATGTAAAGTAGCCGAAGCTGTTCATCATCATGTGGTTGTGAAGAAAGAAGAGGAGCATGACGAGTAGAAAGACAAGGAGACTGATATTTTTGTAATATAATCATCATGTGGTTGTGAACAATATGTGATAACTCAGACCAAAATATAATCATCCTTGAATATTTTTCTTATATATCTTAACACTTGTTTTAAATCAAACAAAAATCACATTCAAATCTAATCATTATGTTAAGTCTGAAGACTAACCAAATAAGTCTGAATATTTTTATTTTTAAGTCTGATCATTTGTCTCTTTAAGTATGATCATTTAGTCTTTAAGTCTGATCATTAAGCCTTAAGTCTGATCATTCATTTTATTTTAAGTCTGATCTTTAAGTCTTTAAGTCTGATTATTATGCCTTTTATGTCTGATCATTAAGCTTTTAAGTCTGATCATTAAGTCTTTAAGTCTGACCATTCATTTAATTTTAAGTCTGATCATTAAGCCTTTAAGTCTGATCATTGTTTTTTTAAGTCTGATCATTATTTTTTAAGTCTGATCCTTTAAGTCTGATCATTAAGCCTTTAAGTCTGATCATTAAGCCTTTTAAGTCTGGTCATTAAGTCTTTAATTCTGATTCTTTAAGTCCGATCATTAAGCCTTTAAGTCTGATCATTCATTTTATTTTAGCTCTGATCATTAAGTCTTTAATTCAAGTCTGATCCTTTATGTCTGATCATTTATCAATTTAAGTCTGATCATTCATTTTAGCTTTAAGTCTGATCATTAAGTCTTTAAGTCTGATTATTATGCCTTTTAAGTCTGATCATTAAGTCTTTAAGTCTGATCATTAAGCTTTAAGTCTGATCAAAATCTATTTTAAATCTGCTTTAAGTCTGATCATTAATCCTTTAAGTCTGATCATTCATTTTATTTTAACTCTGATAATTAAGTCTTTAATTCTGATCCTTTAAGCCTTCTAAGTCTGATCATTTAGTCTTTAAGTCTGATCCTTTAAGTCTGATCATTAAGCCTTTAAGTCTGATCATTCATTTTATTTTAAGTCCCATCATTAAGTATTTAAGTCTGATTATTATGCCTTTTAAGTCTAATCATTAAGTCTTTAAGTCTGATCATTCATTTAATTTTAAGTCTGGTCATTAAGCCTTTAAGTCTGATCAAAATCTATTTTAAGTCTGCTTTAAGTCTGACCATTTATCCTCTAAGTCTGATCATTGTTTTTTTATGTCTAATCAATAATAATTTTTAGTTTGATCATTGGCAATCTTATGTCTGTAAATTACAATAGTAGTTAATATCTGATCATAGTCTCTTAAGTCCGATCATTATCATTTTTAATCCCATCATTATCAATTGAAGTTTAAGTTTGATAATTGTCACTTTAAGTCTGATCATTATGTATTTTTAGTCTGAGCTTTATTTCTTTAGGTCTAGTCATTGTCTCTTTAATTCTGATCGTTATCTATTTTTAAGTCTGAGCATTATTTATTTAAGCCTGATCATTACCTATTTCAAGTCTGAGCTTTTAAGTCTAATTCAAGCATCAAAAAAAAGTATGAATATTTTTTGACATAAACTAAAATGCATAATTAAGCAAAACAAGTGTCTTTTATATTGAAAATTAGGAAATTTTGATTGGACTCTCTTCTTGAAAATTTGATTGGACTCTCTCCTCTTCTTGAAATGGCTCTACTATGTTCTGTCTTTGACAAGCAGCAGATGCCCCTGCTTCTTGGTTAGCAAGTTTCAATGGACATGTTCGCTTATTATGAAGAGCTTTTGTACCACAATATGTGCACAACCTTTTCTTCTATGATTCTTCTATGCATATTTCCCTTGTGGGTTTTAACCTTTTTCCGCGTCCTTTGTTCCTTGCAACGTTGGGTACTTGTCTATTTACGTCCGTTGGCTGTGGAATGCCAAGAACAGAAGTGAAAAAAATCTGATTTAGATTTTGACTTGTCTGTTATTTCATCTGATTGAAACATTCCATGTAGATTCTTCACACTTTCCAATAAAATCTTTGTTTTTTCCTCGTCATCTTTTACAAGCAGAAAAATCGACCGGAATTCAGACCAAATTTCCGAGACTAAGGATGATTGCATCAGAATAGAAGAAGAATTCATAGATGTGTCTTTTTCACTCAAATTTGATGCTTCCTTGCACCAACTTTTGATGATAAGACATTTGGGTATTTTGTCCACCGCATTAGAGTTCAAAACATGAAATATATGCCTGCATATAATACCATATGACTGGAATTTGTTGCAACTGCAAACTGCATTACTCGTTGAGATTGCAAATGACACCTGATTATAAGAAATGTGATCATAAAAAAAAAGAGAAATTAGTGTTTGAACATTTTTCAGATATAATACTGAACAAATAGTTATACATAGAATTTTAACTCACTTTGCAGCTTGATCTTGTCTGATCCCTCTCTTTTATTGTATACAATGTTATGTCTCCGTCTTTCAACACCTCTTCAATGGAACATTTGTACACACCAGCCTCAATCTCAATCTCAGTTTCTTTAAAAAAATTGTGTGTGAATATTTCAGCTGCGTGACTAGCAATTTTAAGAGGACATTGAACAGGAGTAGATGTTGTATCATTTTCACAATCCAATTGAATCCTAGTTTTCCTTTGTTCTTTCATAGCAGTACGAAATCCAAGGTAGAACTCAACAAAAGTCATGTAATGATGAATATACCTTCCAAAGAATGAATTTTCACTCTCAGATCGGGAGGTTGTTCTTAATGTATTACCCATAAGCAAATGTTTTGAATAAACTGGAATCCAGGATGATCGTTTGTCAAACATTTCAGCTAACCATTTGTTTTTCTCAACCTTGTATTCTCGAATGACATTATGCCATCCATCTTCAAAATCAGATGGTTCATTGTGGTGTCCCCAAATTACAGAACCAATTTTTTTGAGAAAATCATTTAGATTACATAAAGGACCTACCTACACATCATAAAACAACTAGTTAAAACAATTAGTTATAATTAATGTTTTTTCAAGATAAGTTCTGGATATTTTCAAGATTACATAAGTATGATCATTCCCAATTAAAGTCTGATCATTAAAAAGTTAAGTCTTCATATGTAAACAAATTGCCATGCATAATTTAAAACTAATTACCTTTGCTTTCAATTTCTCTGCAATATGCCACATGCAAAATCTGTGATAGCTTCTATCAAATACTTGAGCAATTGTAGTTTTCATTGCAGGGTCTTGATCAGTAATAATAATATTTGGCTGTTCAGAGAGTAGATTCTTAAAGCAATTCAATAGCCATGTGTAAGAATCTATGTTTTCATTTGATATAAGCCCTGCTGCCAAAGTGACAGACCTACGGTGGTTGTCCACTCCAGTAAAAGGAACAAAAATCATATTATACCTGAAAGCAATGAATATTAAATAGGTAAATGACTCACGATTTTACTGCACATGAAGGATATTTACACACAAAAAATGCAATGATTTACGATTTAAATTTCTTACTTGTTCGTCCGGTATGTTGCATCAAAAGAAACCACATCAGCAAAAAATTTACAGTCCTTCATTGATATCTTGTCAGCGAAGAATAGCCGAGACAGAGCCCCTTCTTCATTAATATAATGCTCAAAAGAAAATCCAGCATCAGAATTCTTTTTCTCCGTTAAATAATTGACAATCATCTGAGCATCTCCCCCACCAATAAAACTTTTAAAATCCCTTTTGAAAATTTTGAAATCAACTACTAATGCCCCAACATTAGAACTGCCACCAGAAATTTCTGATACTATCCGATGAGCTTTTGTTGCTCCTATATTTATTTTTCCTCCAGCAACAATGAAATGCTGATGTTCAATACTTAGTTGTCTATTATTTCGTAAAAACTGCTTCCCTAACTCATTAGCCAATCGATGATTATGCTTCTCTTCAAATACAAAGACCTGATATTTACCACCATCAACAAGCTTGACACGTATTTTAGCTAAACAACCACATCGAGTAGTCTTCCTGCCTCTTGTTTCTTTTTTTGTTTTTAAGAGGCTATCTTTGGGTTTTTTTTCTTGTTAACACCCTCACGGTGACACAACATATGTTCAATGAGCACTGTAACACCATCTTCATGAAGTTTCCTGCTACCATGGCACATTGTAAACCCACAGATATCTGCATATTTGTCATTGAATTCAAACACCTTGTCCAATGTATCAAACAAAAGCCCTATGAATGGCTTATGCTCATCAGGACACAATGGTGTGTAGAACTGCAGATCAGAAGGGGGAGAAAAGATTTATTTGAACATTCTGAATCAACACATTCATTGTCAATCTCATAGCTAATGTCCCATGTATTATCAAGTAAAGAAACATTTTAAGTTTTATCATAGTAAGACTGAAAACACTGTATAAACTAAATAAAAATACAGAAACGTATACAGTAAAAACAGAAACTAAAGCATAATTCAAAACAGTTTTTAATCAAAAACCATATGGAACATTTTTTCCGAATCTGGAACGACGCTGGCTAAATCGTCCATCTCTTACTACGAGTAACCCTAAATTGAAAACAGAATGAAATAGTCAGACGGATTTTCAAACAAACAACTAAATTATAAATAAAAATAAACCATATATGTAGAATGACTATAACGCCCCTCCCTGTTTGATCATTGTCTCTTTAAGTCTGATCATTATCTATTTTTAAGTCTGATCATTATTTCTTAAAGTCAAATCATGGTATCTTTAAGTGTGATCATTATCTATTTTTTAAGTCTGATCACTAAGCCTTTAAGTCTGATCATTGAGCCTTTTAAGTCTGATCATTCATTTTATTTTAAGTCTGATCATTAAGTCTTTAACTCTGAATATTATGCTTTTTATGTCTGATCATTAAGCCTTTAAGTCTGATCATTGAGCCTTTTAAGTCTGATCATTCATTTTATTTTAAGTCTGATCATTAAGTCTTTAACTCTGATTATTATGCCTTTTATGTCTGATCATTAAGACTTTAAGTCTGATCATTAAGCCTTTAAGTCTGATCATTCATTTTATTTTAAGTCGGATCATCAAGCCTTTAAGTCTGATCAAAATCTATTTTAAATCTGCTTTAAGTATGATCATTAAGACTTTAAGTCTGATCATTAAGCCTTTAAGTCTGATCATAAGTCTTTAAGTCCGATCATTAAGTCATTAAGTCTGATCATTAAGTCTTTAAGTCTGATCATTCATTTAATTTTAAGTCTGATCATTAAGTCTTTAAGTCTGATCATTAAGCCTTTAAGTCTGATCAAAATCTATTTTAAATCTGCTTTAAGTCTGATCATTAAGACTTTAAGTCTTTAAGTCTTATCATTAAGCCTTTAAGTCTGATCATTAAGTCTTTAAGTATGATCATTAAGTCTTTAAGTATGATCATTAAGTATCTAAGTCTGATCATTAAGTCTTTAAGTCTGATCATTCATTTAATTTTAAGTCTGATCGTTAAGCCTTTAAGTCTGATCATTGTTTTTCAAGTCTGATCATTTAGTCTTTAAATCTGATCCTTTACGTCTGAACATTAAGCCTTAAGTCTGATCATTAATTTTATTTTAAGTCTGATCATTAAGTCTTTAAGTCTGATCATTAAGCGTTTAAGTCTGATCATTTCATTTTATTTTAAGTCTAATCATTAAGTCTTTAAGTTTGATAATTAAGCCTTTAAGTGTGATCAAAATCTATTTTAAATCTGCTTTAAGTTTGATCATTAAGCCTTTAAGTCTGATTATAATGTCTTTAAGTCTGATCATTTAGCCTTTAAGTCTGACCAAAATCTATTTTAAGTCTCCTTTAAGTCTGATCATTGAGCCTTTAAGTCTGATCATTAAGCCTTTAAGTCTGATCATTTGTTTTTTCAAGTCTGATCATTTAGTCTTTAAGTCTGATCCTTTAAGTCTGATCATTAAGACTTAAGTCTGATCATTCATTTTATTTTAAGTCTGATCATAAAGTCTTTAAGTCTGATCATTAAGCGTTTAAGTCTGATCATTAAGTCTTTAAGTTTGATCATTAAGCGTTTAAGTCTGATCATTAAGTCTTTAATTCTGATCATTACGCCTTTAAGTCTGATCAAAATCTATTTTAAATCTGCTTTAAGTCTGATCATTATGACTTTAAGTTTGATCATTAAGCCTTTAAGTCTGATCATTCATTTAATTTTAAGTCTGATCATTAAACCTTTTGGTCTGATCAAAATCTATTTTAAGTCTGCTTTAAGTCTGATCATTAAGCCTTTAAGACTAATCATTTAGTCTTTAAGTCTGAACCTTTAAGTCTGATCATTAAGCCTTAAGTCTGATCATTCATTTTATTTTATGTCTGATCATTAAGCCTTTAAGTCTGATCATTCATTTAATTTTAAGTCTGATCATTAAGCCTTTAAGTCTGATCCTTTAAGTCTGATCATTAAGCCTTTAAGTCTTATCAAAATCTATTAAGTCTGCTTTACGTCTGATCATTTAGCCTTTAAGTCTGATCATTAAGCCTTTAAGTCCGATCATGTTTTTTGAAGTCTGATCATTGTTTTTTGAAGTCTGATCATTATTTTTAAGTCTGGTTATTAACTGTTTTAGTCTGATCATTGTTTTTTTAAGTCTGATCATTGTTTCTATCAGATTGAATGGAATACCTAACGGAGTTTCCAAATCAGGGACTAAATTGAAAATAACATTATTAGTTTTTATAGCCCTCATTGTGGAATAACTATAATACCCCTCCGTGTATTTGTCCGGGATTTCGACTAAATGGGACACGTGTCAGCTTGAAATAGAGTTTGTATTTTTGATATATAAATCGGTTTGTACCTGAACCGCACCCTTTTTTTTATTTACAAAAAGAACCGCGAACGGGATGAATTTTTTGATACCTAATTGGTCGATTTTTACACGTGTCAATTTTTTATGGGTTGCTAGTTTTTATTTATAATTTTTGTTTGTATTTGATCCAAATCCTATAACTTATTCGTAAAATTTGAGGATAAATATTAATGTTATTATAAAAAGAGTTTGGATCAAATACAAACCAAAATTATAAATAAAAACTACAAATCCATAAAAAAATTGGCACGTGTAAAAATTGACCAATCAAAATTCATCCCGTTCGGGGTTCTTTTTGTAAATAAAAAAAATACACACGGACTAATTTAAAAATACATAAAAGATAAGAGGGGTATAATCGTCCTAAAATTTGCTACAGTAAAATTCGATTAAGTCTGATCATTATCTATTTTAAGTCTGATCATTAAGTCTTTTAAGTCTGATCATTATCTATTTTAAGTCTGATCATTAAGTCTTTCAAGTCTGATCATTAAGTCTTTCAAGTCTGATCATTAAGTCTTTTAAGTCTGATCATTATCTATTTTAAGTCTGATCATTAAGTCTTTTAAGTCTGATCATTAAGTCTTTTAAGTCTGATCGTTAAGTCTTTTAAGTCTGATCATTAAGTCTTTTAAGTCTAATCATTATCTATTTTAAGTTCTATCATTAAGTCTTTTAAGTGTGATCATTAAGTCTTTTAAGTCTGATCATTAAGTCTTCTAAGTCTTATCATTATCTATTTTAAGTCTGATCATTAAGTCTTTTAAGTCTGATCATTGCTATTTTTTAAGTCTGATCATTTCCAAGTTTAAGTCTGATCATTAACAACTCGTGGACTAAATTGAAAATAATATTATTAGGTTTATACCCCTCCGCGTGGAATGACTATAATACCCCTCCGTGTGTTTGTGCGGGATTTCGACTAAATGAAACACGTGTCAGCTTAAAAATCGGTTTGTAGTTTATATATATAAATCGGTTTGTACCTGAACCGCACTCTTATAAAAACATACAATTATTCAAAATAAGATTGATTATATAATTGGGTGCGGTTCAGGCACAAACCGATTTATATATAAAAACTACAAACTCAATTTCAAGCTGACACGTGTCCCATTTAGTCGAAATCCCGAGCAAACACACGGAGGGGTATTATAGTCATTTCACAGGGAGGGGTATAAAAACTAATAATGTTATTTTCAATTTAGTCCTCGAGTTGTTAATGATCAGACTTAAAAAAACAATGATCAGACTTAAAAAAATAATGATTAGACTTAAAAACACAGATAATGATCAGACTTAAAATAAAATGAATGGTCAGACTTTAAATAAATGAATGATCAGACTTAGAGGCTTAATGATCATACTTAAAATAAAATGAATGATCACACTTAAAATACATAATGATCAGACTTAAAGGCTTAATGATCATACTTAAAACAAAATGAATGATCAAACTTAAAATAGATAATGATCAGACTTAAAGGCTTAATGATCAGAGTTAAAATAAAATGAATGATCACACTTAAAATAGATAATGATCAGACTTAATGGCTTAATGATCAGACTTAAAATAAAATGAATGATCACACTTAAAATAGATAATGATCAGACTTAAAATAAAATGAATGATCACACTTAAAATAGATAATGATCAGACTTAAAGGCTTAATGATCAGACTTAAAATAAAATGAATGATCAGACTTAAAATAGATAATGATCAGACTTAAAGGCTTAATGATCAGACTTAAAATAAAATGAATGATCAGACTTAAAAAAGATAATTATCAGACTTAAAGGCTTAATGATCAGACTTAAAATAAAATGAATGATCAGACTTAAAATAGATAATGATCAGACTTAAAGGCTTAATGATCAGACTTAAAACAAAATGAATGATCAGACTTAAAATAGATAATGATCAGACTTAAAAGCTTAATGATCAGACTTAAAATAAAATGAATGATCACACTTAAAATAGATAATGATCAGACTTAAAGGCTTAATGATCAGACTTAAAATAAAATGAATGATCACACTTAAAGGCTTAATGATCAGACTTAAAATAAAATGAATGATCACACTTAAAATAGATAATGATCAGACTTAAAGGCTTAAAGATCAGACTTAAAATAAAATGAATGATCACACTTAAAATAGATAATGATCAGACTTAAAACAAAATGAATGATCAGACTTAAAATAGATAATGATCAGACTTAAAAGCTTAATGATCAGACTTAAAATAAAATGAATGATCAGACTTAAAATAGATAATGATCAGACTTAAAGGCTTAATGATCATACTTAAAATAAAATGAATGATCACACTTAAAATAGATAATGATCAGACTTAAAGGCTTAATGATCAGACTTAAAATAAAATGAATGATCAGACTTAAAATAGATAATGATCAGACTTAAAGGCTTAATGATCAGACTTAAAATAAAATGAATGATCACACTTAAAATAGATAATGATCAGACTCAAAGGCTTAATGATCAGACTTAAAAGACAGTCAAATTTTACTGTAGCAAAAGTCAAATTTTATTCAAAATGATCAGACTTAAAAACGTACTGTAGCGAAAGTTGAATTTTACTGTAGCGAATTTTAGGACGATTATACCCCTCCTATCTTTTATGTATTTTTAAATAAGTCCGCGTGTGTTTTTTTTATTTACAAAAAGAACCCCGAACGAGATGAATTCTGATTGGTCGATTTTTACACGTGTCAATTTTTTTATGGGTTTGTAATTTTTATTTATAATTTTGGTTTGTTTTGATCCAAACCCTATATAATTAATGAAAAGAAATTTACTTTAAAATGAGTAAATCTTTTAACCAAAGAAGTATTGATTAATCTTATTTGTATGCTTTCTTTATTCCTATTGATTTCTTTTATCACTTTGTTCCTTTAAAGTTAACGTGAGAGTGGCTTAATATTGTTTCAATGACTTTGATTTTTGAGATCGAATGACTCTAAAAAAATAAACCAATTAATTTTGAATTTGAAGGATCGTGGTTCTCTTGCTAGAGTGTGATGATGGATACGACAAAACATCGCACATCTTTTTTAGTATTTCAACTCTTGAAGCTAGTCTTGATATAACCTTTCACCATTGTAACTGTTAAAAGATATTTATTTCTAGGCTAATATAAAAATAGTGTTTCATGAAACTGAAAACTTGTAAAATATAATAATTTTTTTTTATAAAAAATATATTTATCTCGCCCCCTGTCAGAAAAATTCATGGATCCGCCACTACTTGAAACAATTACATCAAGCACTCCATCGATTACCTGCTATGCATTTCGATTTCGGTGCAAGGTCCGAAGTCAAAGATTTGGTTAGCGTTAATCCGTCTTCAGGATCAGAGTTTTCAGTCACAGTCGAAGTTACTGGAGAAAGACGAATTCATCAACGTCTACCGAGCTAGGGTTCGTTGTGCGATTTTTTTTATATTCCGACTTTCATTTGTAGATTTTGCTATTGATGGTGATTTTTTTTAGGGATGCACAAAATTGGACTGTACCGTAAATCCGGATCGGACCGAAATTTTACGGGTCGGTCCAAGACCCGACCGAATTTTTACGGTCCGGTCGACGGTCCATCCTTTCAAAAAAAAAAATCAGTCCACCAGTGCGATCCGGACCGTAAAATTTTGGTCCGGCCCGTAAAATTTGAGTGATAAAAATATGAAATTCTGGGCCGGTCCTCGGTCCATAAAATACCGGTCCGGACCGGAAGTGCATCCCTAATTTTTTTTATTGCATATCTGATTATAGGCGGAAGCCTTCACAAATGCACAAACTTAACGACCCGAAGATTTAAGAAATAATTTGGCATCCACTTTTTGAAAAGTTTGTTGGGAAAATGCTACCCTACTAAATTTTATTTGGGTTTTGCCACAAACCGCTATCTTCAATGGCGGTATGTGGTGTAGTCAAATATGCAGCCTTCGTGGGATTGACCTCATGCCTACATGGAGTGACACGTCAAACCATAGTAGCGGTTTGTTTTAAACCAAAACGCGAGGGAAAAGAAATAGATCCCCACAAACCGCTATCCCTATTAGCGGTTTGTTCTGATTTAAAAAAATTCCTACGTGCCACGGTGGCAAAAAGTTTGATTTTATAACAAACCGCTAACCCAATTAGCGGTTTGTGAAAAAACCCAAATAAAGTTTACAATGGTGGCATTTTTTTGATTGATGGGTACAATTGACTTAGTACAAGATCATCTAAGCTCATAGCCATCATCTAGTACATTTTTTCTAGAAATTGAAGCGCAGGTATTGTCGAACACCTCCACCCATCCAAGTCTCTCGGCATTATATATCCTCCACTGAAGCGTAAAGTCTCATCAGACATCTCTGCCTATATGCCCCTCTTATTCTTTCCGCCTCATCCTTTCCTGAATATGGTGATTCTGTGCATCGTTCTCCAACTCCCATTCATTTCAAAAAAAAAAGAAGAAACATCATGTTTAAGTTTGAAGGATGTTTGTGTGATGCGAAAACGTCCATGGAATGTTCCGGAAACTTCAATCAATCTAGGTACGTAATTGTTGCGTAGCTAACTCAAAGCTCTACAACTCTCTAGTTCGCACCGAGGGCAGACGAGGTCGTTAAGAAGGTCGAAATTTGAGTGAAAGCTTAATGGTTAGACGTAATTGGCACCACATATGGCTTATTACACTTAAAACTATTACTGTAGCAATGATCAGACTTAAAACTATTACTATAGCAAATGATCAGACTTAAAGTTAAAACTATTACTATGGTAAATAATCAGACTTAAACTATTACTGTAGCAAATGATCAGACTTAAAACTATTACAGTAGCAAATTTTAGGACGATTATACCCTCGCATCTATTATGTATTTTTAAATAAGTCTGTTTTAATTTTTTTAATTAAAAAAGCGCCCCGAATTCCGATTGGTCGAAATATACACGTGTTAATATTTTGTTGGATTTTTAGTTTTTATTTATAATTGTGGTTTGTATTTAATCCGAACTCATAATGTATTATGTTAAACTAAAATCAGATAATTATAATATAAAATGACATATTTATGCATATAGGGGCGCGCTCCGTTGTTACCCCTTCTTAGAGTGTTACCCTATTACTCCAATACGATTGCTTGAATGAGTGTGACACCACACAAAGCACGGGGCCCATTGGACATGGTGAGTGGATGTGCATGGTAGTGGGAGAGGTGGCGCGTTCTGATTGGTTGGATGAAACTCATCCAACCAATCAGAAACGAGATAATAGGTAACACTCTAAGAGAGGGTAACATTTGAGCACTCCTCTATGCATATATATTTAAAAAATATAAAAATTTGAAACCGATTAATCCTTAGCAACCCTCGTCCGCTCGATACCCGCCTAGCGTTTTCTTGAATACTGTAAATAATATCATAAACCACAATAAAAGTAAATTCCGCCAAATTAAATTAACCACGTAGACACCTTTATAAGTTTTCGACCTTTTTTTTATATGAGTTTTCGACCTTTTAAGTTCCTCAAATTCTCAGATTTGGGAAATAAAATGTATGCAAATTGGCAAAAGTCATTAAATTAAAAATTGGAAAAATCCGGTTCTTAATTTGAAATCCAACAATAGTCCAGCTAATGTTTTTGTAATTTTCCATTTTTTTAATTCGACATACACTGGCTAACATGGGTAGTGGTCTGTTGGTTAAAGAGTCAGTCATGGATTCTTACACCCCGAGTTCGAATTCTGGGGTCACCAATTTTCCTCACAATTTTGTGAGATTTTCTTTATTTTCCTCTTCTCGTCACGCCTCGTTCGTGGATACCTTTCTCGTACCGATGGGGGGATCATCAAATTTCCTCACAATTGTGAGATTTTCTTTATTTTCCCTCTTCCTCGTCCCGCCTCGCATGTGGATTCCTTTCTCGTACCGATGGGGTGGATGTGCGGATCAATGGTATAGGTGTCGAACCTGGCCTACGCTTCAGAAGTAGAAATATATACCATGATAAGGTCATAGTCATATGAATTGTTATACCTCGTTATCAAAAAACAAAATCGGCATGCACTGGTAGTGCTTTGAACTTGGGAGTGTGCTTTTTTTTTTTGATAAGGAAGTATGTGTTTTTTTTATAAGGCCAAACAAGCCAAAGAAAGGCAAACAAGGAAGACTTATAGTAACTGGACAACATCAGGAGTATAAGGAATCGCATCCAGCTTTGACCAGGACCACTTGTTGCATCTTGCATATCGTGCCACAACATCCGCAGTCATATTCGCCTCCCGCCTAGTGAGAACCAGCCTCCATGTCTTATTGAACTCCAACATTCTGCTGCAATCCAAAAACCATTTTGCTGACCAAACAGAATGATCTATTTTGTAAAGGACTGCCATCACCACTTCTCTACTGTCTGACTCAAAAATAACATGCTTGAGCTTTAAGAGTGCAGCAACGTTGATTCCTTCTTGAACCGCCAGACCCTCGCAACAAAAAATAGATGGACAATCCTGTATAAATCTTGCTCTCAAACCCAGAATTCGACCCATGGAATCTCTAATCACAACCCCAATTCCTGCTTCTTTTGTTAAGGGATCCCATGAAGCATCACAATTAACTTTCACAATGCAGCCTTTTGGTTTTTGCCATGTTAGAGAAGCTACTTCCATGCAATATCCACGTTATTTGAAAGGAACTCATTATAAAGTGCTTTTATCCTTCTAGTAGCCATGTCAAGGGTCAAATAATCTTTTCCATGGGCAGCCTGATTTCGATTAAACTAAATATACCACAATGCAATAGCTACCTTACAAAACTTTTCCACATTTGATGTCTTATAGAGCTGATATATGAAATCCGCAGAGCTACTGCGATTCAAGTAAGTGGCAGCAAGATCCATATGCATCAAATTCCATACAGTTTGACTCCACCAGCAATCAACGAAAATATGTTTCTCATCCTCCCAACGATAAGAACAAATAGGACAATGAGGGATACCTTGTAGATTTCGTCGACAAAGCTGGGCACCTGTTGGAAGACCTCCGTGATAACCCTTGCATAAAAATATGTGAATCTTCTTCGGAATAGGAAGTTTCCAAACCTGCTTCCAAAATCTTTTTAGATGATTGTCATCTGATTGTTCTGCATAATTAGGATTCCCTGCCATTGCTAATTTCCTTGCAACTCTATAAGCACTTTTAATATCTAAATCTCCACTGCTATTTTCTTTCCAAGTCAGCGCGCTTGTATATTCATCGAAACAAGATCCAAACTTGATAACTGATATGGCCTTATGAATCCCTCGCCATATATGAGATGGTCTGTATCCAAGTTGTGAGTTAAGCAGATGACAATTATGAAAATATTTTGCTTTTAATACCTTTGAGAGTAGCAGGTCTGGTTTTGTAAGTAGTCTCCAACATTGCTTTGCCAAATAAGCCAGATTGAGACATTTGAAATTCAGAAAACCTAAGCCCCCTTACTGCTTCTCCTTTCTCAGTATATCCGCATTGATCCAGTGCACCGATCTCTTTCCTCCAGCTGTTTGCCACCAGAAGCGTGATATGTAGCTATGGATCTTGTTAACTATGTTGTCAGGCAGTAGAAAACAAGATAGCCAATATTGAGGAATGGCGTTCAGCACGGCATTAATGAGGACTTGCCTGCCACCAGCAGATAACATGACTGATTTCCAGCTCTGGGTTTTGCCGCTGATTTTGTCCAAGATGCCGTTGAAAGTTTCACTCATTTTCCTTAACATCTGAGAAGAGGCAAACCCAAATATGATTCTCTACGATATTCACCCCCAAACAATTATGTATACAATCTCCCAATTCAACCGACAGATTTCTACTTGTCATAATCTCAGACTTGGCAAAATTTACGCCTTGGCCGGAAATATTTTCATATTCTTGTAACAAGGATTGCAGGCTGCTGCTTGTGATTTTGAAATAGAGTAAGCTATCATCTGCAAACAACAGATGGGAGATAGCTGGAGCTCTGCGACAGACTTTGATTCCATCCATCAGCCCATAGATCTTGTAGTAATTTATTTTGGCAGTCAACCATTCAGTGCATAAGATGTAAAGGTAAGGGGGCCGTAAACCTCTTTTAGGGACTAAAATTTCTGAATAAGAATCATTAACTCGAAAACACTATAAGTAACAGAAGTGACAATTTTCATTATCATAGAAACCCAGTCCCTTGCGAAACCCAGTTGCACTGAAGAAAATTCCAATCAACCTTATCGTATGCTTTAGCTATATCAAGCTTGAGAGAACCATTAAACATGCTGCTGAGTGTTGGTTCTAATAAAATGATTGATCTCATGAGCCAGCAATATATTATCAGATATTAATCTGTGTTTAACAAAGGCACATTGCTCAGCTGATATTACCTCGCCCAAGAAAAGTTGCAAACGATTTACTATAACTTTGGCTTTGACTCCGGTTAGGCTGATAGGTCGGAACTGATTCACTCGCTCTGCATCTTTTTGCTTCGGAATAAGAGTTATATTAGCATCCTTGTGTAGCGTATAAAATTATCTTTAACAATCGCCCAGCAAGTGGCTGAGAATCCATCCCTTCCTGGTGCTTTATCAGGATGAAGCTGGAAGACAGCCCTAGTAATTTCATCCGCTGTAATATGGTGCTGTAAGAATAACATTATGATTTTCAGTGACCTGATTGTGATTTGTGAACAATGTTACTTTATGTTGATTTTGCTGGAAATAAAAAATAAAATAAATAGCGGTCCAAAACAGAGATTATGAAGTCAGAAATTTCACTTTATAAAAGCCACATCTTGTCCGCTGCGTAAACCCTAGCCAGCCTGAAACCCCCCTACGATCGATTCAACTCGACAGCATCTACATCCGCTATGGCTCGCAACCGTCTCCCTCCATCTGTCAATCCGCCCGAAGAATCGGAATCTGAAGAAGAAGAAGACGAGGAGGATAAAGAGGGAGTAGAAGAAGAGGAACAAGTCGAAGTAAATCGGAAGGAGGCGGGATCGGATGAGGAAGAGGAAGAGGAAGAAGAAGACTTATCAGCGAAGACTACGTCTCAAGTCCGTGGTTTGGATTACGGATCGGATGGTGATTCAGGCAAGACGATCCCGCCTCCATCTGTTTCTGATTTCGTTGTTGAGCAGAATTCAAAGATTGAGAAAGACAAGGAGCCGAAGAAGAGGTTGGCAGAGAGTGATGCGTCCCGGGATAAGAGTCAGGTTAAGAAGGCGAAGAGAGAGAAGAAGACAGGTAATGGTGATGAGAAAGATGTGGCTGTGGTGGATAAGTCAAAAATATCTGCCGGAGGTCAGAGGATTTGGTGTGCAGAGGACGAGCTGAAAATACTGAAGGGAATGCTGGATTACAAGAATAAAACTGGCGTGGATTTCAATTCTAATTTGGAAGCTTTTTATAAGTATATTAAGGGATCTCTGAATGCTGTTGTAGATAAGAATCAGCTCAAGAATAAGATCAGAAAGTTGAAGGATAAGTACTGCAATAATGCCCTGAAGGAAGCCAATGGTAAAGCACCTGTGTTCTCCCAGGGTCATGAGGATGAGGCATATGAGCACTCAAAGAAGATATGGGGAGGCAAATCTGTATCTCAGGGTGCCAAAAGTAAGCCAACCGCTAAAAAAGAAGTGAGTGTCGCTCCAAGTGCCACGGACAATGTTTTGGCATTGCCTGTTCCTGAACTTGAAGTGAGTAAAAAAGTAATCAGTGGCAGTGCTAAGGTAGCTAGTAGAGCGCGTAATCGTAAGGTGTCGCGGAAGATGGATTTAGATGGAACTGATGTTGAAGTGAAAGACTACATTATTTCGATGCCTGCAATGGAAGACAATTTTATGGTTAAGAAAGGGTTGGAATTGGCTGAGAAGTCAAAGGTTGATGCTTTAAATCAGAAATGGACCCAGTATCAATTAGAACTTGCACAACTTTATGCGAAAAAACTGGATGTGGTTTTGGAGCACACCAAGCTTATTTTAGATGCATTGAAGTCTAATCCTTAGGTAATTTTACTATTCAAGCTTATTTTGGTTATGGAGCACACCATGCTTATTTTGGTGCTCCGTCATTGAGATGTATTTCTTCATGCAAAATGCAAGTCGTCCTAGTTTTGTATTTTGAAGTACATTGAAAATTTCAACCGGGCGAATTTAAGTTTCATGTCTGTTATTTATTGCTTTCACTATGATTTAACTTTCCAGGATTCTATATTTGACATAGGAATATGATTTTCTACAGTTGGCATGGTTATGTGATGTTTTTTTTTCTTTCTAAATCATCAGTTCATATTCTTAATTATATATACTTGTCATGACTTGATATTACTCACAAGTGTGGACATATAGCTTCAGTGATCCCTGCGATTTCACTTTGTCTTTGGCTCCCTGAATGTTATGGCACAGTTGTTCGCTGAATGTTTTAACCATTTTTCTGTCCCCTGTTTTGTGTTCCTCGTCTATGCTTACTATTTTGTCAGGCTTCTCTTGAGTGCCATGCTCATATGTCATTGTTTATCATAGAGCAATGTGTTTATTTATATTTGTAAACATACAATCATTGTTTTGCTGAATATTCGTTATTATGAATTTATATTAGCGATAGGACAATAGTGAATCATATTCTCCTATTACTACTACTCATAACTAGGAATTTGAAGTTACTTAATAAACAGTAAAGAAAAGTGGAATTTTGATTTTTTTGCTATATGCTTTATTATCTAACTGTGCTGTTTAGTTTTTCGTTCCTATGCCTCTTATGGCAAATGTTTATGACGAATACAATAAGGATGAGCCTTGCCTTCGTGCACTGTGGTTTCCAGGGTTGTATATAATTTCTGGTCATTAATTTAGTGTATGATTGCTATATGCTTTAGTGTATGATTGCTAGTTGGAGTCTTCTTCTGATCTAGGGTTTTGTATATAATTTATATCATTAATTTTAAAATGCCTGATGCATGCTGGCGCTAGGATTTGCAGAGCAACATGAATTCACAGGGTTTCACTTTCACCACTTGAAAAGTAGCATTATACAATCATTTACCAAGCGGAACATGGTCGTATTTGGCAAAGGCTGGACCGAGTTTTATGCAATGGGGAAGCCATGGCTTCCTTCCCTGCCCTCCAGGTCCATCATTTACTGCGTATGGCTTCAGATCATTGCTCGTTATTCGTCAAATTCCAATCAAATTGAAGCGTTTAAGGCATACTCTCAAATCCTGGAATTGGGACAAAATTGGAGATATTCACAAGCGGCTTTCAGAAGACTCAGACCTAATCATCACCTTAGATTCGAGACTTCAGCAGAGATGGGAAGCTGGCGACGAATCGAACCTCATCGAAGCAAAATCTCGGCTCGCTACCTGGCTCCGCCATCAGCACCAGTTGCTCGAAGACAAATGCAAGCTGGCATGGGTTAAGGATGGTGACCACAACTCTAGACTGTATCACGCAGCCATCAAAGCACGCAGGATTCACCTGCAGCTCCCAGATGGCTCCAGCTCCGAAGATGGGGGGGGGGGGGGGGGGGGGGGAGGTCATAGGGGAAGCTGCGGCATCCTACTTCAAGGAGTTGCTTGGAGGATACAGGCCCTCTCGTGATAAATGACATTATCGACTCTAAGATCTCTGATGCGCAAAACATTAGCTTGGCTGCAATCCCAGATGAAGACGAAATTAAACAAAATTATACAATCATTTACTTCAAACCATTAGAGTTGGTCAATGAAGCGAATCTTTTAAGTTTAATTGATAAAATGAATGAGGCTATTACTCCTATTTTTGTTATGTGTACATAAAAGGCCTGGGCTGTTTGAAGTTTTTATTCAAACCTGACTGCATACGTCTCGCTGTGAAGTTAAAATTGTCTTATAGCTGCAGTCAACGTCCTCTCAAAGTGGATTGCGCATGTAACATAAAAGCAATACACGATGTACATTATACAATGAAGAAAGCACCATATCCCTCCATCATACAGCAACTGGTAGCATGAGAATTCACATGAGCCTCTTGATGGGCGGTTTGGAAGCAGATATAAGCGCAGACTGAGAAAAAGTTGATAACGATGTGTGGCTAAGTTCCTTGCATTGGAGGATCCACACGCTTTGAGGTGTCAAAAGCGCAAAACTGGTGCACTTATTAAACTAAAGAACAATTAATTTTTTGGGTGTTTGGAGATGGTTTGAATTAATTGTGCACTATTTGGGAGCATTGTGGATGAATGGCAAGCACACCAGCAGTAATATGATCTAAAGCCACAACCAGAACAGGTAACAAAATAGGGTATATGGGCTTGCACATTGCAGCCAATGTTTTGGCTAATATGAAGCTCTTGGCAGAAGACTCAAAAGCATATGTTATTCAGATGATCTCTGAATTGCTGGACAGAGAAAAGAGGTCATCATATGTGTACATTAAACTGTGTCAATGTGACGTAGCTGAGTGAATTTTATAGACTTAAAACAACATGAAAACATATCAAACCATATAAAAAGTAAAAACACAACCCTTCAATGAAATTATAGGCACGAATGAATATTATCGTATCGTTCAAATTCGGGAGAAACAGAAAGATTTGGATAACGCATTTTGTGTAAACCAAACAAAATACCTTAAAAATATATAAAGAAAGATGACACTTTTTCGTAGCGCTATCAATTGTTCAATTACAAAAGGTGCGATACATATCACTTTTCTGAATCGCTATCTATTTAACTATAGACAGTATTTTTAGTAAAAATATTATAACTCCTATGGTTTAGATACTATGCACACTTTTGCTTGGACATTATGCAGTATTTCTTAGTAAGAATTGCTCCACAATGTCCAAATGAAATGTTGCATAATGTCAACTATAGTAATGTATCTACTCTACGCTCTTTATTTATATTAATGTGTGAAAGGTGGTGTTTGTAAATCGTTATTTTCAATTATATGACTCAATCAAAAGTAGTGAAAGGGGGATCTTAGTTGAGCCGGTTGAGCTCTTGACTTGAGGCAAAGGGTTCAGATTCTCCGAATAGCATATTTTTTACTTAACTTTGGGTGGAATTTTCCTCATCTCACTCACGGTAGCAAAGGTATTGCTATCGCCGAGCTACCGTTGAGATGGATTGCATGGAAGAAGGATATCTTTTTAAGATAGTTTGTGGAAAAGGTGCGAAAGAGATCAAATTTGGAGAGGTATGAACTTTAGTCATACATAACTTGTGCAAATCAAGATTAACATAAGAATTGAACACAGACTCTTTTTTTTTTGAAAGAAATCAATTAAAAATTTGGTTTTTGAATGCAGGTCATTGCTATCACTGTTGAAAGAAAAAAAGAAAAAAAGAAAAAAAGCGCATATATATCAATGATCTTGTCATCAAGGTATCATCTTTTCTATTTTCATTAGTTTTTTATCCAACTAGACTTCAGTCTTTTTATTCTGATATCATATAACTTATCTATAATGCAGGCTGCAGCCTTGACACTTAAGAAAGTTGCTCAGTGAAACAGCTCTTGGACCAATGACTACATTCGCCAGTAAGTAGAGGCAATTTATGCTATGATTTTGCTGACTTCTGAACCCGAAAATAATAATTTAACATGCTTGTCTTTATTTTTTCCCAGGTACCACAATGTCAATATCAATGTGCTGTTCAAATAGAGAACGGACTGTATGTTCCAGTCATCAAGGTAGCTGTCTAATAAAATTTTACATTGTGGATAATATACTGAATTTCATTAAATTTCACAATCTAACATTCTTAACCATATAGGACGCTGACAAAAAATGAATTGACCACAGTTTGTTGTGATCCAATTTGACAAGAATATCAAATCCTGAAAGAAATTGTCATTGCTTTTATCTTCTGAAAGAAATTGTCATTGCTTTTATCTTCTTTGTGCTGTAGCTTCCGAGGTACCTTACAAACTTGCAATATTTCCAGCTTTTTTGATGAGCTGACACAGATCCCAAGTGTCTTAGTTTGGCACTTCTTAAATTACAGGATACTGAAAAAGGTACCAATCAGACAGTTCACAGGTACAACCAGTAAGAGGTCTCTCATCTGGTGCAGGTATGTTTTTTCCCGTTTCCTTTTGCATTGTTACCTCATGTATGCATCTAACTAACAGTGACAGATTCCATGTATTTCTTCAATTGAAGCTCGGACTTTAGAAAGTTGTCGTATTATTTCTTAGATTTTGTGAGAGTTATATACAGATGATGTAGGAGCACAAAGCGAATATTCTTTGTAGACCTGGAAAAGATAAATTTCATTCGGTTTGGTGTTCTATTTTGGATCAGTGAGGCTCATGTACTAACACTGCAGTATTCTTAAGGTCTTAGTCGATGCATAATTCGCCTGCCTATGTGTTTAGCATAAACAATGAATATGGTCATTGTATGTATCAAATTTCCATTTGCGTAATTTTTCCTTCACATCTTTAGCAGCAGTTTCGTCAAACTTCGCTTGTTCATGTTCTCAGTATGATTTGCGTAATTTTTCCTTCACATCTTTAGCAACATTTTGGCAGACCCTCCAGCTCATTAAGAGATTGGAAGGCCTTCTCTTTCACCCACTATGACTGAGATATTTATTATGAAAAACTTAGCTTGGTGCTATAGCTGGTTAATATTCTGATATATGTTTCAAGTAATTTTATACTTCAGGGTAACATAGCAATGTAAACTTTGACTGTATATGTACTACAAAAATTTGATTTCTAGTTGATGGAGTTTACAGGTCGATGTTGTATCGTAGAAAGTTTTCCGCATATGCAAAGTAAACTTTGACTGTAAATTTACTGCAAAAATTTGATTTCTTGCTGATGGAGTTTAGGGGATGCAGATATGTTGTGTGAAGTTATGTTTTATTGTTGGATATTTATTTGTTGCAGAGGTATATCAAGAAGAACAATTATGTCGAGCTATCTTCCTTGCGAATGGGTATGTATGCTTTTCGCTCAATGAAAGTTTTGCTGTGGATGCCATTTATTACAATTTGTATACAGTGTTTATACTTATAGTACTTATAACAATATGTAACTGCTCAGGGAATGGGTATGTATGCTTTATTTTAAGGATAAAGCTACAGTTGAGATGGGTGCATGGAAGAATGATATCTTGCTAAGCAGTTTATGGAGATGGTGCAAAAGAGAGAAAAGTTGGAGAGGTATCAACTTTAGTCATTCATAACTGGTGAAATTAACATAAGAATTGAACACAGAGTCACTATTTAAAGAAATTAATGAATAATGTTGTTTCCATCTGAATGCAGGTCGTTGGTATCACTGTTGAAGATGAAGATGACGTTTCCAAGTTCAAGGATTACACTCCTCAAAAGTTGGCTGATGCTTCTGCCATGGCTGCTGAGCAACCCTCGGCTCCTGCCCCATCCAAGAAGGAGGAGATCAAAGAACCCAAAAGTTTTAGCCCTGCAAAAGCTCCAGCACATATTGTGGTTCCTCCTACCGGAGATCGTATTTTCACGAGTCCTTTAGCCAGAAAATTGGCTGAAGAAAACAACGTGAGAATCATTAACTCCATTTACTGCATTAATATTAAGTAATTTGCAATTTGAAGTCATTCCTGACTTGCAAGCTGTAACGTCAAATGTAGGTATCTATCTCAAGCATAAAGGCACGCATTGTGAAAGCTGACGTGGAAGAATACTTGGGTACTTTACTTTTCTGTTTTTGAACTTTTTATGTGCTAATGCATTATACTAGTTAGTGTCTTATTTGTTTCTTTTCCAACTTGAACCATTTCTGTTTGCAAAAGAGTTTATAATTGATATCTAGTACTGTGTTTATATTGACAGCTTCCAGAGGGAAGGAAGCTGCTGCCTCAACCCCAAAGACCAAAAATGCACCTGCAGGTGCAATTTCCGGACAGAATTACACAGATTTCCAAAGAACTCAGATACGCAAGGTATCAACCAAAGGTTCTTTATTGAGACTTGTCGCAGAATTCAAAAGTTCCGTTGATGCAGTTTTCCATTTGGTCGTGTTCAATTTGGGGATTTGTAGCAGATCATGATTCTATGCAAATTTCATCTTCTTCAGATAATTTTGATATTCGATGAAACATACTTTTATGTGATCTGTAGTTGCAGTGTTGTTTTGGATTTGAATTTCTTGAATTGTTTTTTGCTGTAGTTCAGAAGCTGATGTTGTATTGTATGAAGTTTGCCTTCAAGTTTTATGTAATGTAAATTTTGACTGTGAATTATCCCCGAAACATGATTTCTTGCTGATGTAGTTCAGAGGTCGATGTTGTATTGTAAAAAGTTTTCCGCATATTCAATGTAAACTTTGCTTGTAAGTTTACTGCAAAAATTTTGATATCTTGCTGATGGAGTTTAGAGGTCGATGTTGTATTGTAGGAAGTTTTCCGCATATGCAATGTAATCTTTGACTGTAAATTTACTACAAAAATTTGATTTCTTGCTGATGTTATGTTTTATTGTTGGTTATTTCTTTGTTGCAGAGGTATATCAAGAAGAACACTTATGTCGAGCTATCTTCCTTGCGAATGGGTATGTACGCTTTTCGCGATATGAACGTTTTTCTGTGGATGCCATTTAATTCAATTTGTATACAGTGTTTTTACTTAAAGTACTTATAACAATTTGTATCTGCTCAGGGAATGCGTATGTATACTTATGTTTAAGGATAAAGCTACAGTTGAGATGGGTGCATGGAAGAATGATATCTAGCGAAGATAGTTTATGGAAATGGTGCAAAAGAGATCAAAGTTGGAGAGGTATCAACTTTAGTCATTCATAACTGGTGCAAAAGAGAACAAAGTTGGAGAGTTATTATTTAAAGAAATTAATGAAAAATGTTGTTTCCATATGAATGCAGGTCGTTGGTATCACTGTTGAAGATGAAGATGACGTTGCCAAGTTCAAGGATTACACTCCTCAAAAGCCGGCTGATTCTTCTGCCCTTCCTTCGTCAGCAGCGCTTCAAGCTTTTCGTTTCTCCGCCCGCAGGATCTGATTAGGAGAGGTTAAAGAGACGGCTCGATCGCTGTCCGCCTTGGCAAAGCTTTAGCTTCGTCTTGGCCCTTAATTTTGCTTCTTCTCCTCCGATCAAGTGAGGGTTTGTTCCCCTTTTCTTTTGTGTTTAAGTAGTTGTTTTAGAGTGTGCAACAATGGTGAACAAGCCTTCCAAAGCTGATAAGAAGATCGCGTACGACGCCAAGCTATGCCAATTGCTGGATGATTACAGTCAGATTCTGACTGTGGCGGCTGACAATGTCGGGTCGAACCAGCTTCAGATGATCCATAAGGGTCTTCGTGGTGACTCGATTGTGTTGATGGGTAAGAATACTATGAAGCATTATGTGAGGCTTCTTGCTGAAAAGACTGGTAACAAGGACTTCCTCAATCTCCTCCCTCTTCTTGTGGGTAATGTTGGTCTGATTTTCACAAAGGGTGATCTGAAGGAGGTCAGTGAGGAGGTTACCATGTACAAGGTTGGAACTCCTGATCGAGTTGGACTGGTGGCTCCCATTGATGTTATTGTCCCTCCTGGCAATACAGGACTTGATCCATGTCAGACCTCTTTCTTCCAGGTCCTGAACATCCCTACGAAGATTAACAAGGGAACTGGCGAAATTATCACTCCGGTTGAGCTCATTAAGGTCGGATCATCCCAAGGCATCCTTGCTTGCAAAGCTCGGAATCAGGCCATTTTCCTATGGTTTAGTTGTCATATCAGCTTATGACAGTGGATCTGGCTTCAGCCCTGAGGTCCTGGACCTTACTGAGGATGACCTTGTGGACAAGTTTATTGTTAGTGTCTCAACGGTGACTGCTCTTTCACTAGCCATTTCCTACCCAACGCTTGCGGCCACCCCACCCATTTTCATCAATGAGTACAAGAATGTCATTGCACTGGCCGTTGCCACTGATTATTCCTTCCCGCAAGCTGATAAAGTGAAGGAATATCTAGCGGACCCAAGCAAGTTCATTGCTGCTGCTCCAGTAGCATCAGCTGATCTGGGATCCGCCTCAGCTGCAGGTGCCAAGGAAAAGGATGCGCCAGCTGATGGAGCAGAAGAGTAGGAAGATGATATGGGTTTCAGCTTGTTTGACTAATGTCCTAGAAATGTTCACCATTTGGTTTCACTCTAGCACTCTATATCGACATTTAAAACTTGAGTTCCAGTTTTAGTGTCAAAAAGAAAAAGAAGATGCTTCTGCCCTGACTGCTGAGCAACCTTCTGCGCCTGCCCAATCCAAGAAGGAGATGATCAAAGAATCCAAAAGTTTGAGCCTTGCAAAAGCTCCAGAACATATTGTGGTTCCTCCTACCAGAGATCGTATTTTCACGAGTCCTTTAGCGAGAAAATTGGCTGAAGAAAACAACGTGAGAATCATTAACTCCATTCACTGCATTAAAATTAAGTAACTTGCATTTAGAGTCATTCCTGACTTGCAAGCTGTAACGTCAAATGTAGGTATCTATCTCAAGCAGAAAGGGACGCATTGTGAATGCTGATGTGGAAGAATACTTGGGTAGTTTACTTTTCTCTTCGTAAACTATGTTTGTGCTAATGCATTATACTAATTAGTGTCTTTTTTGTTTCTTTTCCAACTTGATCTATTTCTGTTTGCAAAGGAGTTAATAATTGATATCTAGTACTGTGTTTATATTGACAGCTTCAAGAAGGAAGGAAGCTGCCGCCTGACCCGAAAGACCAAAAATGCACCTGCAGATGCAATTTCTGGACTGAATTACGCGGATATCCAAGGCACTCAGATACGCAAGGTATCAACCAAAGGTTCGTTATTGAGACTTTTCGCAATTCGAAAGTTCAGTTGATGCAATTTTCCATTTGGACGTGTTCAATTTCGGATTTGTAGCAGATCATGATTCTATGCAAATTTCATCTTCTTTACATAATTTTGATATTCGATGAAATATACTTTTCTGTGACCTTTACTTGCAGTGTTGTTTTTTATTTGAATTTCTTGAAATTGATTTTTCCTGTAGTTCAGAAGCTGATGTTGTATTGTATGAAGTTTGCCTTCAAGTTGTATGCAATGTAAATTTTGACTGTGACTTATTCCCAAAACATGATTTCTTGCTGATGGATTCAGAGGTCGATGTTGTATTGTAAGAAGTTTTCCGCATATGCAATGTAAACTTTGACTGTAAATTTACTGCAAAATTTTGATTTCTTGTTGATGGAGTTTAGAGGTCGATGTTGTATTGTAGCAAGTTTTCTGCATATACATTGTAAACATTGACTGTAAATTTACTGCAAAAATTTGATTTCCTGCTGATGGAATTTAGGGGTTGCAGATATGTTGTGTGAAGTTATGTTTTATTGTTGGTTATTCCTTTGTTACAGAGGTATACCAAGAAGGACAATTATGTCGAGCTATCTTCCTTGCGAATGGGTATGTACCCTTTTCGCGCAATGGAAGTTTTGCTGTGGATGCCATTTAATACAATTTGTATACAGTGTTTATACTTTTAGTACTTATAACAATTTGTCTCTGCTCAGGGAATGGGCATGTATGCTTATGTTTATGGATAAAGCTACAGTTGAGATGGGTGCATGGAAGAATGATATCTTGCTATGACAGTTTATGGAGATGGTGCAAAAGAGAGAAAAGCTGGAGAGGTATCATCTTTAGTCATTCATAACTGGTGCAAATCAACATTAACATAAGAATTGAACACAGAGTCATTATTTAAAGAAATGAATGAAAAATGTTGTTTCCATACGAATGCAGGTCGTTGGTATCACTGTTGAAGATGAAGATGACATTGCCAAGTTCAAGGATTACACTCCTCAAAAGTCGGCTGATGCTTCTGCCCTGGCTGCTGAACAACCCTCAGCTCCTGCCCCATCCAAGAAGGAGGAGATCAAAGAAACCAAAAGTTTGAGCCCTGCAAAAGCTCCAGCACATATTGTGGTTCATCCCACCGAAGATCGTATTTTCACGAGTCCTTTAGAGAGAAAATTTGCTGAAGAAACGTGAGAATCATTAACTCCATTCACTGCATTAATATTAAGTAATTTGCAATTTGAAGTCATTCCTGACTTGCAAGCTGTAACGTCAATTGTAGGTATCTATCTCAAGCATAAAGGGACACATTGTGAAAACTGATGTGGAAGAATACTTGGGTAGTTTACTTTTCTGTTCGTGAATTATGTTTGTGCTAATGCATTATACTAGTTAGTGTCTTCTTTTTTTCTTTTCCAACTTGAACCATTTGTGGTATCAGGGACTTCCTCAATCTTCTTGTGGGTAATGTTGGTCTTATTTTTACTAAGGGTGATCTGAAGCAGGTCAGTGAGGAGGTTACCAAGTACAAGGTTGGAGCTCCTGCACGAGTTGGACTGGTGGCTCCCATTGATGTTATTGTCCCTCCTGGCATTATTGGACTTGATCCATCTCAGACATCTTCTTCCAAATCCTGAACATCCCCCCCAAGATTAATAAGGGAACTGTCGAAATTATCACTCCAGTTGAGCTCATTAAAAAGGGTGACAAGGTCAGATCATCCGAGGCCGCCTTACTTGCAAAGCTCGGAATCAGGCCATTTTCCTATGGTTTAGTTGTCATATCAGTTTATGACCGTGGATCTGTCTTCTGCCCTGAAGTCCTGGACCTTACTGAGGATGACCTTGTGGACAAGTTTGCTGTTGGTGTCTCAATGGTGACTGCTCTTTCACAAGCCATTTCCTACCCAACCCTTGCTGGCGCCCCACATATTTTCATCAATGCGTACAAGAATCTCCTTGCACTGGCTGTTACCACTGATTATTACTTCCTGCAAGCTGATAAAGTGAAGGAATATCTAGCGGACCCAAGCAAGTTCATTGCTGCTGCTCCAGTAGCATCAGCTGATCTGGGTTCCGTCTCAGCTGCAGCTGCCAAGGAAGAGGATGCGCCAGCTGATGGAGCTGAAGAGTCGGAAGATGATATGGGTTTCAGCTAGTTTGACTAATGTCCTTAACGTGTTCACAATTGGTTTCAGTCTATCACTCTATATCGACATTTAAAACTTGAGTTCCAGTTTTAGTGTCAAAAAAGAAAAGAAAAAGAAGATGCTTCTGACCTGGCTGCTGAGCAACCCTCAGCTCCTGCCCCATCCATGGAGCAGATCAAAAAACCCAAAAGTTTGAGCCCTGCAAAAGCTCCAGCACTATTGTGGTTCCTCCTACAAGAGATCGTATTTTCACGAGTCCTTTAGCGAGAAAATTAACTGAAGAAAGCAACGTGAGAATCATTAACTCCATTCACTGCATTAAAATAATGTAATTTGTGTTTTAAAGTCATTCCTGACTTGCATGCTGTAACGTCAAATGTAGGTATCTATGTCAAGCATAAAGGGACACATTGTGAAAGCTGATGTCGAAGAATACTTGGGTAGTTTACTTTTCTGTTCGTGAACTATGTTTGTGCTAAATACTAGTTAGTGTCTTCTTTGTTTCCTTTCCAACATGAACCATTTCTGTTTGCAAAAGAGTTGATAATTGATATCTAGTACTGTGTTTATATGTACAACTTCTAGAGGGAAGAAAGCTGCCGCCTCAACCCCCAAGGCCAAAAATGCACCTACAGGTGAAATTTCCGGACTGAATTACACAGATTTTCAAGGCACTCAGATACGTAAGGTATCAACCAAAGGTTCGTTTTTGAGACTTGTCCCAGAATTCGAAAGTTCAGTTAATGCAATTTTCCATTTGGTCGTGTTCAATTTGGGGATTTGTAGCAGATCATGATTCTATGCAAATTTCATCTTCTTTAGATAATTTTGATATTCGATGAAAGATACTTTTCTGTGATCTTTACTTGCAGTGTTGTTTTTTATTTGAATTTCTTGAAATCTATTTTTGCTGTAGTTCGGAAGCTGATGTTGTATTGTATGAAGTTTGCCTTCAAGTTATATGCAATGTAAATTTTGACTGTGAATTATTCCCAAAACATGATTTCTTGCTGATGGAGTTCAGAGGTCGATGTTGTATTGTAAGAAGTTTTCCGCATATGCAATGTAGACTTTGACTGTAAATTTACTGCAAAAATTTGATTTCTTGCTGATGGAGTTTAGAGGTTGACGTTGTATATGCAATGTAAACTTTGACTGTAAATTTACTGCAAAAAGTTGATTCCTTGTTGATGGAGTTTAGGGGTTGCAGATATGTTGTGTTGGTTAATTCTTTGTTGCAGAGGTATATAAAGAAGAACAATTATGTCGAACTATCTTCCTTGGGAATGGGTACGTTCGCGCAATGAAAGTTTTGCTTTGGTGCCATTTAATACAATTTGTAATTTAGAGCCATTCCTGACTTGCAAGCTGTAACCTCAAATGTAGGTATTTATCTCAAGCTTGAAGGGAACACGTACAGATCCTGATGAACGCATTGTGAAAGCTGATGTGGCAGAATACTTGGGTAGTTTACCTTTGTGTTCGTGAACTATGTTTGTGCTAATGCATTATACTAGTTAGTGTTTTCTTTTTCTCTTTTTCAAGTTGAACTATTTCAATTTTGCAAAAGAGTTGATATCTGGTATTGTGTTTATATTGACAGTTTCCAGATGAAAGGTAGCTGCTGCCTCAACCACAAAGATCAAAGATGCTTTGATCTTGGGTTGCTTGTTGGAGCGTGTTTGATCTTGTTAAAGTCTTTTATGTTATGTTTGGTTTAGGGGTTGTATTGGCTGAGTTGAGTTATGTTTAGTCTGCGGTCTTGTTGTATATGTAAGTTGTTGGGTTTGTTGTGTTCAGCATAGATATCCAAGTTGTGTATTTTTGGGTTAGTAGTGGAGCTTTGTTTTAGTTTGTGTCAGTGGGTTTCCCCTCGCTAGGCTCCTGTTGTCTAGCATCATTGCCAATCTCCCAGCCCTCGTAAGTTTAAGGTTCGTTTCCTCTTCCCTCTTCCTTTTTTTGGGCCGTATTAATATAGACATGTTATGTTTTATTGTTATGTTATTCTTTGAATTGTGAAACTTGTATCTATTTTAGTTAATATTAACATAATTAGCATGAGAGGGGTAAAAAAGTTTTTGATCGGGAGGTGGTCTAAATTTTGAGAGTGCTTTAATATTAATCTTGGGGTTGTTATATTTTTATTTATTTTTGTGAATAGAATTGTTAAACTTATTATTAATTTTAGTTACTATTATGGTGCTTTTAATAGTAATTTATTTTCTTACTTATTAATTAATTAATATCAACTTATTTTCAAAAAAAAATTAATCTTCTTATGTTTTGTTGTTATGTTATTTCTTTAATATGAATTTAGGCTTAAATTTTGTGGGTGGTTTAAATTTTTTCTTATGTTGTTTACTTTTTTATACACTTGTTAATTAATTCATATCATCATATTTAAAAATCATACCGCTAAAAAACGAAGCTTAAATTTTTTTTAAACTAGTTATGTTTTGTTGTTATGTTATTTATTTGAATTGTTAATATTTATTTTGCTTTAATTTTGAAATTATATAAATGAATTGAACAATTAATAATATCATCATCATAACATCATTAGTTTGTTGATTGCATGAGAGGGGTAAATTTTGAGGGTGATTTATTTTTATTGTGTTTGCAAATTTACTTATTAATTATTTATGTGCAATTTTACTTATTAATTGGTTTATCAACTTGTAGTTAAGTGGACTAAAACTTATTAGGTTTTGTTGGTACTTTATTCTTTGAATTGTGCAATTTTACGTTTTTGTTGTTGTTATGTTAAATTTATATTTATTTTTGTGAATATTAATTTATTTTAAACTAATATTGAAACACTGATTTTGAAATTATATAAATTATTAAAAAAAATAATCATCAAATTTTGAGTTTTAACTATGTTTTCTATATATTTCTTCTACGTTTTTAATTTTTTTTGTGCAAATTTTTTTTTTGAGGGTGCTTAACTATGCTTTCTATATATTTTTCCTATGTTTTTTTAACTTTTTTTATGCCTTATTAATTAATTTATATCAACTCATTTAAAAAACAGTGACATCGCTAAAATCATCATTATCATCATCATCATTATCATTATCATCCTCATATCATAATCATCATCATTATCATCCTCATATCATAATCATCATCATCATATCAACATCATCATCATCATATCATCATCATGATAACATCATCATCATATCATCATCATGATAACATCATCATTAGTATCATCATTAGTGTCAATGTGTCATATCATCATCATCATATCATCAAATATTAATTTATTTTAAACTAATATTGAAAAACTGATATTAATATAAACTTAGTTGAAACTAATTTTGAAATTATATAAATTATTTAGAAAAAATTATCATCAAATTTTAGGAGTGCTTAACTATGTTTTCATATATATATTTCCTATGTTTTTAACTTTTTACATCATCATCATAACATCATCATATCATCATCATCATAACATCATCGTCATCATCATCCTAATCATCATCATAATCATATCATCATTATCATGAGAGGGGGGTAAATTTTGAGGCTGTTTTTTTTATTATGTTGTTAACTTTTTTATGTGATAGTGTTTAAATCTAATCGTTTTGTTGTTATGTTAAACTTATATTTATTTTTGTAAATATTAATTTATTTTAAACAAATATTGAAAAACGTTTTGTTGTAGGTTAAACTTATATTTATTTTTGTGAATATTAATTTATTTTAAACTAATATTGAAAAAATGATATTAATATTAACTTAGTTTAAACTAATTTTGTAATTATATAAACTATTAAAAAAAATTATTATCAAATTTTGAGGGTGCTTAATGTTTTACATATATTTTTCATATGTTTTTAACTTTTTGTGCAATTTTACTTATTAGTTAATTCATATCAACTTATTTTAAAAACAGTGACACCGCTCAAATCATCATATCATCATCATATCCTCATCATTATCATCATCATATCATCATCATCATCGTCATCCTCATATCATAATATCATAATCATCATCATCATATCATTATCATATCATCCTCATCATGAGAGGGGGGTAAATTTTGAGGGTGCTTTTTTATTATTATGTTGTTGACTTTTCTATGTGATAGTGTTTAAATCTGCTTTTAAATTGTTACGTATTGTTGTTATGTTAAACTTATATTTATTTTTGTGAATATTAATTTATTTTAAACTAATATTGAAAAAATGATATTAATATTAACTTAGTTTAAACTAATTTTGTAATTATATAAACTATTAAAAAAATTATTATCAAATTTTGAGGGTGCTTAACTATGTTTTACATATATTTTTCATATGTTTTTAACTTTTTGTGCAATTTTACTTATTAGTTAATTCATATTAACTTATTTTAAAAACAGTGACACCGCTCAAATTATCATATCATCATCATATCCTCATCATTATCATCATCATATCATCATGATAACGTCATATCATCATCATCATTGTCATCCTCATATCATAATATCATAATCATCATCATCATATTATAATCATATCATCATCATCATGAGAGGGGGGTAAATTTTGAGGGTGCTTTTTTATTATTATGTTGTTGACTTTTCTATGTGATAGTGTTTAAATCTACTTTTAACTTGTTACTTTTTGTTGTTATGTTAAACTTATATTTATTTTTGTGAATATTAATTTATTTTATACTAATATTAAAAAATTGATATTAATATTAACTTAGTTTAAACTAATTTTGAAATTATATAAATTATTTAGAAAAAATTATCATCAAATTTTGAGGGTGCTTAACTATGTTTTCTATATATGTTTTCTATGTTTTTAACTTTTTTATGCAATTTTACTTATTAATTAATTCATATCAACTTATTTAAAAAACAATGACACCGCTTAAATTATCATATCATCAACATCATATCATCAACAACATCATCATCATATCACCATCATCATCCTATCATCAACATCATCATATCATCAACATCATCACATCATCATATCATCATCATCATCATATCATCATCATGATAACATCATCTTGTTAACATCATCATTATATCATCAACATCATATCATCATTATATCATCAACATCATATCATATCATCAACATCATATCATATCATCATTATCATATCATCATCGTCATATCAACATCATCATCATCATCCTCTTCTTGATAACATCATCGTCTTATAGTATCACCATCATCATCATCATTATCATCATATCATCATCATCATCATATCATCATTATCATCATCATATTATCATCATCATCATTAAACTAATATTAAAATTGATATTAATATTAACTTAGTTTAAACTAATTTTGAAATTATATATTATTTAAAAAAATTATCAACAAATTTTGAGGGTGATTAACTATGTTTTATATATATTTTTCCTATGTTGTTAACTTTTTTGTGTAATTTTACTTATTAATTAATTCATATCAACTTATTAAAAAAAAGTGACACCGCTTAAATCATCATATCATCATCATCATTATCATCCACATATCATAATATCATCATCATATCATATCATAATCATATCATCATAGGAGGGGGTAAATTTTGAGGGTGCTTTTTTTTATTGTGTTGTTGACTTTTCTATGTGATAGTGTTTAAATCTTCTTTTAACTTGTTACGTTTTGTTGTTAAGTTGAACTTATATTTATTTTGTGAATATTAAATTGTTTTAAACTAATATTGAAAAACTGATATTAATATTAACTTAGTTTAAACTAATTGTGAAATTATATAAATTATTTTGAAAAAATTATCATCAAATTTTGAGAGTGCTTAACTATGTTTTCAATATATTTTTCCTTTGTTTTTAACTTTTTTTTTTGTAATTTTACTTATTAATTAATTCATATCAACTTATTTAAAAAACAATGACACCGCTTAAATCATCATATCATCAACAACATCATCATCATATCACCATCATCATCCTATCATCATCATCATCACCGTTATCATCATCATATCTTCTTCAACATCATCATCATCATTATAAATTATTTAGAAAAAAATCAATATTACTTATTAATTAATTCGTATCGACTTATTTCAATGACACCGCTTAAATCATCATATCATCAACAACATCAACATCATATCACCCTCATCATATCATCATCAACATCATATCATATCATCTTTATCATGTCATCGTCATCATCATCTTGATAACATCATCATCACCATATCATCATCATCATCATTATATCACAATCATCATTATCATCATCATCTCCATTTCATCATCATCATTAAACTAATATTGAAACTAATATTAATATTCACTTAGTTTAAACTAATTTTGAAACTGTATAAATTATTAAAAAATTATAATCAAATTTTAAGGGTGCTTGACTATGTTTTATATATATGTTTCCTATGTTTTTAACTTTTTAGTGTAATTTTACTTATTAATTAATTTATATCAACTTATTTAAAAAACAGTGGCACCGCTTAAATCATCATAATCATATCATCATCATATCCTCATCTTTATCATCATAATATCATAATCATCATCATTATAACATCATCATATCATATCATATCATATCATATCATATCATATCATATCATATCATATCATATCATATCATATCATATCATATCATCATCATCGTATCATCATCATCATCATTATCATTATCATTATCATTATCATCCTCGTATCATAATATCATAATCATCATCAGTCATCATATCATATCACCATCATCATGAGAAGGGGGTAAATTTTGAGGGTGCTTTTTTTATTGTGTTGTTGACTTTTCTATGTGATAGTGTTTAAATCTACTTTTAACTTGTTACGTTTTGTAGTTATGTGAAACTTATATTTATTTTTGTGAATATTAATTTATTTTAAATTAATATTGAGAAACTGATATTAATATTAACTTAGTTTAAACTAATTTTGAAATTATATAAATTATTTAGAAAAAAATTATCATCAAATTCTGAAGGTGCTTAACTATGTTTTCTATATATTTTTCCTATGTTTTTAACTTTTTGTGTAATTTTACATATTAATTAATTCATATCAACTAATTTAAGAAACAATGACACCGCTTAAATCATCATATCATCAACATCATATCATATCATCAACAACATCATCATCATATCACCATCACCATCATCATCCTATCATGATCATGATCATTATCCTCATCATATCATCAACATCATCAACATCAACATCATCATATCATCATCATTATCATATCATCAAAATCATATCACATCATATTTATAATCATCATCATCATGATAACATCATCATCATCATATCATATCATATCATCATCATCCTATCATTATCATTACCATCATATCATCATCATCATTATCATCATTATATCATAATATCATAATCATCATCATCATCATCATCATCATTATCATCATTATATCATAATATCATAATCATCATCATCATCATTTCATCATCATCATTATCATCATTTCATCATCATCATCATCTTCTTCTTCTTCATCATCATCATCATCATCATTAAACTAATATTGAAAAATTGATATTAATATTAAATTAGTTTAAACTAATTTTAAACTAATTTTGAAATTATATAAATTATTTAAAAAAAATTATCATCAAATTTTGAGGGTTTGAAATTATATAAATTATTTAGAAAAAAATTATCATCAAATTCTGAAGGTGCTTAATTATGTTTTCTATATATTTTTCCTATGTTTTTAACTTTTTGTGTAAATTTACATATTAATTATTTCATATCAACTTATTTAAAAAATAATGACACCGCTTAAATCATCATATCATCAACATCATATCATATCATATCATCAACAACATCATCATCATATCACCATCACCATCATCATCCTATCATGATCATGATCATTATCCTCATCATATCATCAACATCATCACATTACATCATCGTCATGATAACATCATCATCATATCATCATCATTAATTATCATATCATCAAAAATCATATCACATCATATTTATAATCATCATCAGATAACATCATCATCATCATCATCTTATCATCATCATTACCATCATATCATCATCATCATTATCATCATTATATCATAATATCATAATCATCATTTCATCATCATCATCATCATCATTAAAATAATTTTGAAAAACTGATATTAATATTAACCTAGTTTAAACTAGTTTTGAAATTATATAAATTATTTGAAAAATTATCATCAAATTTTGAGGGTGCTTAACTATGTTTTCTATATATTTTTCGTATATTTTTTTTTAACTTTTTTGTGCAATTTTACTTATTAATTAATTCATATCAACTTATTTAAAAAACAATGACACCGCTTAAATCATCATATCTGTAGGCACTAAAAGTTTAAGGACCAAATCAAGATTATTAAAGTTTAAATGGGCTGGTCCACAAGGGATATTTAGGTCAGATCTACAAGCCCGGCCCATGAGTTAGACTCAACCCAAAGCACGGGCCGAATCTCAAGCCCACTAGTGAAATCTATAAATAGAGCACTTCACTTCACAAAAGAGCATTCTGAAGTTTGAGAAGAAAAACAGAGAGAAGAGTGCTCTCAAAGGAAGCGTCAGCCGCCAGCAACCGACAAGTACGTGAGACCAAGTCCCCGCGACCCTTACTTCGCTGCGCATGTGAGATCAAGTCATCAAGACCCTCGCTACGCAAGACACGTTGCGCTACGCCTTCATCCGCACACATCAAGCTGAGTAGACCGAAGCAAGCAATACAGTAGAATCAGAGGAGCATTTGAGATTACGAACACAACTTCTGCTTCAAGCATAAATCATTTGTAAAACATTATTTTGTATTTGATACGAAATATTGTGACCTTACAAATTTTGGTGAACCCGACGTGAAAATCTCTACCTCTCATCCCTACGCTAAAGCTAAGATGTCTGCTCAACCTACCAGTCCACAAACTCCCAAGAAGACTTACGCCGCAACTGTGGCTCAACCAACCGGCACCTGCACAAGAGGGATGGCTCAGAGGATGGCTGCCAATGCCGCTGCTGCAAGCCTACGAGCTTCTCAAGTGCCAAGGAGGGAACGCACATATACCGTTGCTTCCATCATGGCTGCAGCTACGGCAGTGATTGCCTCTAACTCCCCATGACACAAGGGAAGTGTGAAAGCTGACGGAACACCCTCACCAAAAGCGAAGGTGGCTCTGCCAAAACAAGCCGAGACACCCAAACCCTGTGTAGCTTCTGTCATGACCGTAGGCACCAAGACCATGGAGGAGCAGATGCAAGAATTAAGAGAGATGCTCGAGCTAGTCCTGAAAGACAACCAGGAGATGAACAAGAAGCTTGAAGAGCTCTAGAGAGAGGTGGTTGGGCTCGGGAAACAAAAGGTTGAAGAAGTTAATCCGCCGGTAGAAGATGATGACGCTAATATGATGATCCCTGTAGAAACCAACAGGAACGGAGGTGTTGCGTGCAACGAAGACCAACTTCAAGTGCTGATAGCCAACGCGGTCAAGAGCCAGCTAAGTAGAGATTCTTCTGGTGGTGCACGCTGTGCCAAACCCTACAGCAAGAGAATAGACGGTCTGTGCATGCCACAGGGATATCAGCCCCCTAAGCTCCAACAGTTTGACGGAAAAAGAAGTCCAAAGCAACATGTTGCCCACTTCGTAGAAACGTGTAACAACGCGGGAACTGAAGGGGATCTGCTGGTCAAACAATTTGTGCGGTCTCTAAAGGGCATTGCTTTCGATTGGTACACTGACTTAGAGGCAGAGTCTATTGACAGCTGGAGTCAGATGGAGGACGAATTCTTCAACCGATTCTATAGCACCAGAAGGGTTGTCAGTATGAGTGAACTGACGAATACCAAAACAATGGGAAGAGGAACCTGTGGTTGACTATATCAACCGCTGGCGTTCATTGTGCCTTGAATGTGAAGATCGCATCAGCGAGACGTCAGCTGTAGAGATGTGCATCGATGGAATGAACTGGGATTTGCTATACATCCTTAAAGGTTTAAAAAATAGGAATTTTTAAGAGTTAGCCACACGTGCACACGACATGGAAATCACCCTGAAAGGACATGGAAGGAATCGCATATCCTCGTCAAAGGCGATCATCGATAAGAAGGAATACAAGAAGTCCGAGAAGGTCATCAAAAATGCTCCAAAAGAGGCCATGGCCATCAGCACCAACGACGCTCCTGTGAAGATATCATCGAAACCAAAGCAGGAGAGGAGGAAAGAAGTCACCTCAAAAGACTTCAAGCGCACGAAGCCTACACTGAAAGAATTACAAGCCAAGAAGTATCCATTGCCTGACTCTGATTTGTCAGGCATGCTCGATGACCTGTTGGAGAAAGGCATCATCAACTTACTAGAAGCAAAACGCCCAGACGAGGTCAACAGGACGAATGATCCCAAATACTGTCGCTACCATAGATTGGTTAGCCACAGTATCGAAAACGGTGTCACTCTCAAGGAGCATATAATGAGATGAGTCAAAGAAGGACGCATCGAGCTCGACATAGATGAAACAATAGAAGCAAACCACGCCTCCGTGACGACTAGTTGCGACTCACTTTGCAAGCCACAAGAATGGTGCATGCAACATATCCAATTTGGCACCCTTGAGCCAACAAAAGTGTGGATATCAAAGCCATCTATTGAAGCTGAATCAAAGAAGTTGAGATGCGATTATAACCCAAAAAGAATCGAAACTCATGAGATCATGAAAGAGGTTGAATGCATGGAGGATGATGAAGGATGAACTCTTGTAACTCGAAGAAGATCAAAGAAGCAAGTCAGTCCACAACCAGAACCTGTCCGCCGGAAGAAGCAGGTGACCAAGGAGAAACCACGTCAGGTGAAAGGGAAGAAAAGACTCAAGAGGAGTCTGAGGTCACATATACTGCCTATTGATCCTTTGAAGCAGATTCCACCAAATCCCATTATCTTAGGAGGCTCCTCTCCGAAGGATTACTTCGATAAAGTTGGTGTCAACACAACCTCAGGGGCAATAAGTGAAGGAGGTGAAGAAGAACAGAAAGTTGAGCGGAGGAATGAAGCTCCAACCACGAGGACACAACCACCTTCGGATCCTCAAGATAACGTTGATGTGCTTAATATCCTGGAAGCTCTCCCTAAACACGAGCAGTGGGAGCAGATCTTCCACTTACCAGAGGAATCATGACAACAAATAGCGCAAGCACTCCTACATCCAAAGCTGAAGGAGGACATCATCAACAATACAGAAAAGCTAAAGAAAAGTCAAGCCAAATGCACCTCCTGCAACACGACCTTGACATTTTCTGACGAAGATCTTCTCCTTGGATCCAAACCTCACAACAGACCTCTGTATGTCACAGGCTACATTCGAGGACAAAAGGTGGGAAGGATCTTGGTGGACGAAGGCTCTGGAGTAAACCTCATGCCAAAAGAAACCATGGACTTATTGGGAATCACTATGGACGAACTCTCTAATAGCCAGCTTTAATTCACGGATTCAACCTAAAAATTGAACGTGCGATCGGCATGATCCGTGTCAATCTAGCAATTAGAGAGCTATCTGCTGATACCTTGTTTCATGTCATTGACGTTAGAACTTCATTCAAGTTGTTACTCGGTCGACCATGGAAGCATGAGAATGGAGTTGTTGCATCAACTCTTCACCAATGCTTGAAGTATTATCGTGACGGTGAAAGAAAGATAAATGGGGACGTCAAACCATTTACCATGGCAGATTCATTTTTTGTAGATGCTAAGTTCTTTGAAGAAGACGGTGTGTCAAGTGAACTACTGCCATCAATCGTCCCTTCCACTAGAGAAAACGATAAGGAAAGACCAAAAGCAAACCAAAACCGGCTGAAAATAAAATCAGAAATTGAATCAAAGGCTAGAAACAGGGCATGTGTCATGACACCTGTACAAACGCAAAGGCCGACTCCTGAAAGCACGCTCCCTATCTTGCGATATATACCTAAATCTCGACGTAAAGCAGGACAAAGATCTTTGGAAGACTGTCAAAAATCAGAGACAACTTTTGCTGATCAAAAGAAGGCCACAAGAATGGTCAAACAAGAATGGGTGGCGAAAGTAGTCATTCCATTACCCAGCGCAAATACAACACAGGTTCTGAGGCCTCCACCAGGAGAATTCATTTCAGAGTCAATCGAACCACATGAAGGGAATGTAAGGTTGGAGGGACAATTCGGTCCAAACGCCTATAAGTTGATGGAGAAGTCAGGATACGATTTCAAGAGACCAGCTATGCTCGGAGAAGTGATCAAACCTCATCCTTACAGTCTCAACCAAATTCATAGACCGGCTCACAAACATGCTGGTCTAGGTTACGAGCCTCCACCACCTGTGAAAATTTCCGTTCGTCGTCAAAAAGATTCTACATCAGCTCACCAAATCACTGCAGATGAAATCAAAAATAATAAAGAGGAAGACATATCATAGTATGATGTAGCGACATCCTACCACGTGACAGCCGAAGAAGTTCCAAATGAAGTCGAAGAAGTAGAGGCTGATCAAGCTCCGGAGGTACTCGAAGACGGGGGCAATCAACTGTTGACGACTTGAAAGAGGTGAATCTCGGAATCGCTGAAAATCCACGTCCAATATATGTTAGCACCCTCCTAACCAAAGAAGAAGAGGAGCAGTACTTCAAATTATTGGAAGAATACAAGGACGTTTTCGCTTGGAACTACACAGAAATGTCGGGGCTTAATCCAAAGATAGCTTTGCACCGTTTAGCGATCAAAAAGGGAGTCAGACCAAAGAAGCAGTCCCAACGGCGATTCAGGCCAGAGCTGGTTCCTGAAATTGAGAAAGAAGTTAATAAACTCATCGACGCAGATTTCATTCGCGAAGTCAAATATCCAACGTGGATAGCCAACATTGTTCCAGTAAGGAAGAAGAATGGGCAGCTGCGAGTGTGCGTGGACTTTCGAGATCTCAACGAAGCATGCCCAAAGGATGACTTCCCCCTACCAGTTACGGAGCTCATGATAGATGCAACAACTGGGCATGAAGCTCTCTCCTTCATGGATTGCACGGCTGGATACAACCAGATACACATGGCGCCTGAAGACCAAGATGCTACAGCATTCCGAACTCCGAAAGGGATCTTCTGCTACAAAGTCATGCCTTTTGGCCTAAAAATCCGGGAGCCACATATCAGCGTGCGATGCAAAAGATTTTCGAGGACATGATGCATAAAACGATAGAATGTTACGTCGATGATGTGGTGGTCAAGTCAAAAGCCAGGAGTGACCATGTCCAAGATCTTCGTACGGTCTTCGAAAGACTCCGAAAGTGCCAGCTCAAAATGAATCCACTCAAATGTGCGTTTGGCGTCACATCGGGGAAATTCCTCGGCTTCGTAGTCACACACAGGGGCATCGAAATAGACCAGACAAAAATCAAAGCTATTCAAGAAATGCCCGAACCAAAAAGCTTAAAAGAACTGCGCGGATTGCAAGGACGACTGGCTTACATACGAAGATTCATCTCCAACCTCGCAGGGCGTTATCAACCATTCAGTCATCTCATGAAAAAGGATGCTCCATTCGTTTGGGGTGACAAATGTCGCAAAGCTTTTGATAACATAAAGAAGTATTTGTCTACTGCACCAGTGCTTGGGGCATCGACTCCAGAAAAGCCACTGATACTTTACGTTGCCGCTCAAGAGAAGTCGCTTGGGGCAATGTGTGCACAAGAAACCAACGAACGAAAAGAAAGACCCCTCTATTACTTGAGCCGAACTTTGGTGGGAGCTGAACTCAATTACTCTCCAATCGAGAAGATATGTCTTGCACTGGTGTTCGCAGTACAGAAGCTGAGGCACTATATGCAAGCACATACAGTACACGTAATTTCCAAAGCTGATCCAATCAAATACATACTTTCAAGACCAGTCTTGTCAGGTCGACTAGCTAAGTGGGCTATGCTTCTCAAGCAGTATGATCTAGTATTCGTACCTCAGAAGGCAACAAAAGGGCAAGCCATAGCAGACTTCTTCGCTGACCACCCAGTTCCTGCCGAATGGGAGTTTTCCATCGATCTTCCAGGCGAAGACATATTCTACATCGATGTGCTACCCCCATGGCAGATGTTCTTCGACGGAGCTGCAAGACGCGATGGAGCTGGAGCTGGAGTTGTGTTTGTATCACCAGAGAATCATCTTCTCCCCTTTTCGTTCACACTCACTCAACTATGTTCAAACAACATGGCTGAATATCAAGCACTTCTCTTGGGACTTCAAATGGCCAGACAAATAGGTATCGACAAAATGGATATCTATGGAGACTCACAACTAGTAATCAATCAAGTGCTTGACGTTTGCGAAGTTAGGAAGGACGACCTGATCCCTTATCATAGACATGCGACACAATTGCTTAACGAGTTTGACTCCATCAGTTTAGGACATGTTCCGAGAAGTGCCAATAAGTTGGCTGACGCGCTTGCTAACCTCGCAGCCAATTCGGCACTGGGGGCAGAGGAGACCATGTCCATTCCAGTTTGCAATCATTGGGTAGTCCCGCCATTGGAGGAAAACGAAAAAAATATGGAGTCGTCAAACGTGGTATATGCCTATGAAATCGAAAGACAAGATTGGCGTCAACCTATCAACGACTTCTTGGATCATCAAAAGTTACCAGCCGATCCAAGACACAAGATAGAAATCCGTCGATGTGCCCCAAGGTTTATCCGCTACAAAGGGACATTATACAGACGCTCGTTCCTGGGGGAATGGTTAAGGTGCTTGAGCGAAGAAGAAGCAGTAGAAGTTATGCAAGAAGCTCATGCCGGCATTTGTGGTGCTCACCAGTCTGGTCCGAAACTTTATGATCGCATCAAGAGGATGGGGTATTATTGGCCAACCGTTGTGCAAGACTGCATAGATTTTGCAAAGAAATGCGATGCATGTCAGTTCAACGCAAATTTCATACATCAACCTGCAGAACCTCTACATCCGATAGTTGCATCATGGCCTTTCGAAGCATGGGGACTCGACGTAGTAGGACCAATCAATCCTAAGGCATCCAACGGACACACGTATATTCTTGCTGCAACCGACTACTTCTCCAAGTGGGCAGAAGCAGTGACGCTACATGAGGTAAAGAAAGAAAACATGGTCGACTTCATACAAAAGCATATCATCTACCGACATGGCGTTCTACAAAGAATTGTAACCGATAATGGAAAGCCGTTCTTCAACAAACTCATGACAAGCCTCTGCGAAAAGTTCAAATTCAAGCAGTACAAGTCGTCGATGTACAACGCTCCTGCAAATGGATTGGCCGAAGCATTTAACAAGACTTTGTGCAATTTGCTGAAAAAGGTGGTTGGGAAGTCAAAACGTGATTGGCACGAGAAGATCGGTGAAGCATTGCGGGCATATCGAACAACATACAGGACACCGACCCAAGCAACCCCGTATGCTCTAGTATATGGAGTGGAAGCAGTATTGCCACTTGAACTTCAAATTCCATCCATGCGCATAGCCATCCAAGAAGGACTTAGCAGTGACGAAAACGACAAGCTACGCTTAGCAGAGTTGGAAGCCCTCGATGAGAAGAGATTGCAAGCACAACAGAGCTTACAATGCTACCAGGCAAGACTTTCACGTGCATTCAATAAGAAGGTGCGTCCTCGCTCCTTTCAAAAAGGAGACTTGGTTCTAGCGGTAAGAAGGCCAATCATCACCTCGCACAAGACGGGAAGTAAGTTCGAAGAGAGGTGGGACGGTCCCTACGTGGTGCAAGAAGCTTACACGAATGGGGCATACAAGATCGTGGATCAAGAAGGATTACGCGTCGGACCAATCAATGGAAAGTTCTTAAAGCGCTACTACTCCTAAAGCTACAGATCGACACTCCTGGCCCGCAAGAGTATAAACTGTGAACGTCTAAAAAAACAAAAAAAAATGAAAATGAACTACGTTGACTTGATCTTGCAAAGTGCCACGCACGTGGCTTTGCAAGTACGTAGGTAGCTTGATTTAAAAAGTTGGTTTCAAGTGCAGTCTCTAAAAAAAATAAAAAATAAAATAGTCTGACGGTTCTAATGCATAGCTGCCTGGATGGCTTTCGTGCAATGATCCAACTCACGCTTCACCTGCACCAAGTCATCAGAGCTTGCTCGAAAAGTCATCAACTCGTCTAACTTCTGTTAAAGTGCACCAACGTTCGACTCGGCCGCAACAATTACTTCCACTTGTCGGCTTTGCTGGTGTCTTATGCTCTTTGCCTCATAATGCAAAGCTCGTAATTTCGCTTCAGCTCCCTCTATTGCCTGCGCCACTACTTCTCCATAGCCTTTGAGTCAGGCGCGATGTTCAGAAAAAGCTGACCATTCTCCTCTGAGTCCAAGAAGAGCACCATTGCGCCTGCCTTCTTTTGGTAGAGACTTGTATCGCAACGTGAGTTCGTCACAAAATGAAAGAACTATGTCGAAGAAATTAAGACAAATAAAGAATTCCCAGGAAATTGGTGGAGTCACAGACGATCTCACTTAAAAACCAATCTCCTTAGACTCGTAAGTCTTGGTGACAGAATCCTCAAAAGTTTATTTTTCTTGACACAATATACTCAAAGTTATGGATAGCAGTCTTGCGCAAAGAAGGATAGCGGGTTGGTCTCTTTTGAACAAGTCAAAGTACCGTCAACAACAGCGCATCAACGTCAGAGCAGTAAAATCGGCAACTATGGATAGAAGGGGGCCTAGTCATGAACAAGGAAAAGAAAATCAGTGAGACAAGATGTAGTCATGTTGTTCTTACAAAAAAAAAAGAAAAAGAATTCAGTTCCATAATTTTTTAATAATTCCCAAAAAAAAAAAAAAGAGATCACCTACGGTAATGAAGGTGAAGAGAAGCCCTAGCTCTAATTTTGGTGTTGCTCGGCGGCACAGAGAATGGAAGACAGCTTCAAGGTGCGAGTAGACAAAGTGTTTGGCTCCTTATCAGACTCTCAGTCCCTCAACTCTCTCTGGTCTCTCACCGATGAGGAGATTGAGAGGAAGGAATGGAACCGAGATAAGGGAATTCACGACCAAGACGATCTATCTGGGCCCTTCGCCTCGCGTCCCTCTGCTTCCGTATCAATTCGGCAAGGTGGTGCTCCGTGCCTGATTAAGGAATTGAATGACGACGACGACCTAGATGACCTAGTTGATGATTCGTCTAGGTTGGCTGCTAAGCCCGATGATCACGACGATGAGGCAGATGATCAACCTGGTTTGTCAGCTGCTGCTGTTGCAGCTGCTTCCAGAAGCACTTTACGCCCGCCATCGTTGCAGACCCTGCTCGAGGATATTCCAGACTCAACAACTATTCGTCCTCCCTCATCATCTGGTGGTGATTCTGAAAGAAAAAAAAAACCAAATCTGATGTTTGAAGAGTTGGGCTTTGGCTTTGATTTCTGATCATTATCCATCCAAGGCCACTTTGACTGATTTTTGTTGTCCTGCTCACCAATTCACTCCGAGGTGGATCTCCCGAATCAATCAAAACACAAGAGGAGGATGAGGATGTGCGTTGGGGATAAATCTACGGAGGAGTGAATATATAGCATGACCAATACAGATTTTTTTGGGGATTATGGTTACCAAATCTGTTGACCCGGTTTGATTTACTTATTAGATCAGATATTCTTATATCTAAAAAGTAAAAGATGAAAAAAAAAAAAAAAACCTCCTCTGAAACAAACTTTCCTATTGGAATTCAATGTGTGCGGCTACTTTTGGAACTCTAATGCATCACCGCTACTGTTTTATGCCTTCCAAGCTTGTGGCCCCTGGTGGAGAAGCATTGGGTGGCGTGATTGGTGCCTTTCATCACTTGATTCAAACGGAAGGAGTGTTTGCTCTGTACAAGGGCTTAGTACCCTCCATCATAAGCATGGCACCTTCTGGCGCCGTATTTTATGGTGTATATGATACATTAAAATCAGCTTATATGCGTTCACCGGAAGGAAGAAAAAGACTTCAAAACATGAACTAGCATGGCCATGACACGAATGCATTCTCCCAATTGGAGCTGGGACCAGTCAGAACATTGTTATATGGGGCTATTTCGGGAGCATGTGCAGAGGTTTTCACCTACCCGTTTGAATTTCGAAAAGATGTCATTCGCGAAGTTGGATAACAACAGATGACAAACACAAAGAAAAAAGTGAAGCCCTAACGAGAAGTTGGATATTCACATAATCTCAAGTCAACCGTCAAGTTGGAGAACGACATGATGGCTCAAAAAAAATTTATGTGGAAGCTCTTACGACAAGTTCGACATTCACAAAACTTTCAAGTCAGTCACTCACGATCACGTCGCGCTGAGACACTCAAATTGTGTCGCACAACATGATCATGAGGGGGCAATTTGTAGGCACTAAAAGTTTAAGGACCAAATCAAGATTATTAAAGTATAAATGGGCTGGCCCACAAGGGATATTTGGGTGAGATCTACAAGCCCGGCCCATGAGTTAGACTCAACCCAAAGCACGGGCCCAATCTCAAGCCCACTAGTGAACTCTATAAATAGAGCACTTCACTTCACAAAAGAGCATTCTGAAGTTTGAGAAGAAAAACAGAGAGAAGAGTGCTCTCAAAGGAAGCGTCAGCCGCCAGCAACCGACAAGTACGTGAGACCAAGTCCCCGCGACCCTTACTTCGCTGCGCATGTGAGATCAAGTCATCAAGACCCTCGCTACGCAAGACACGTTGCGCTACGCCTTCATCCGCACACATCAAGCTGAGTAGACCGAAGCAAGCAATACAGTAGAATCAGAGGAGCATTTGAGATTACGAACACAACTTCTGCTTCAAGCATAAATCATTTGTAAAACATTATTTTGTATTTGATACGAAATATTGTGACCTTACAATCTACTTTTATAGTGTTTAAATCTACTTTATAGGGTGCTTTTTTATATTGTGTCGTTGATTTTTCTATGTGATAGTGTTTAAATCTACTTTTAACTTCATACGTTTTGTTGTTATGTCAAAATTATATTTATTTTTGTGAATATTTTAATTTATTTTAAACTAATATTGAAAAATTGATATTAATATTAACTTAGTTTAAACTAATTTTGAAATTATATAAATTATTTAGAAAAATTATCATCAAATTTTGTGGGTGCTTAACTATGATTTCTATATATTTTTCCTATATTTTCAACTTTTTTGTTCAATTTTATTAATTAATTAATTCTTATCAACTTATTTAAAAAATAATGACACCGCTTAAATCATCATATCATATCATATCATCATCATCATGATATCATCAACATCTTACCATATCATTTCATCATTATCATATCATCATCATCACCATCACCATCATATCATCATCATAACATCTTCATCATATCATCATCATTATCGACATCAGTATCATCATCATATCTTCATCTTCATCATATCATATCATCATCATCATTATCATCATCATATCATCATCATCATCATATCATAATCATCATATCATCATCATGAGAGTGGTAAATTTTGAGGGTGTTTTTTTTTATTGTGTTGTTGACTTTTCTATGTGATAGTGTTTAAATCTGCTTTTAAATTGTTACGTTTTGTTGTTATGTTAAACTTATATTTATTTTTGTGAATATTAATTTATTTTAAACTAATATTGAAAAACTGATATTAATATTAACTTAGGTTAAACTAAGTTTGAGGGTGCTTAACTATGTTAAGTCCGGTTCCTGTGTGAAGTGACATTTTTGTGAGAAATGAGAACTAATCTCATCAATTCATCTTGTTAATCAATGACTATGATTAGATCGAATTAATTTACATTATTTGTAGCTTTTCAAAGGATAATGCGTAGCATTACATTATTCGTAGTTTTTCAAAGGATAATGTAATGGTATGTATTATCCTTTGAAAAGGTACGAATAATACGAATAATTTAAATTAATTCGATCTAATCCTAGCCAATGATTAACAAAGATGAATGAATGAGATTAGTTCTCATTTTTCACCAAAAATGTCACTTCTCATGTGATTTTTATTCTAACTATATTTTCTATATATTTTTGTGAATATTATATAAATTATTTAAAAAAATTATCATCAAATTTTTACGGAGCGTTCGGTTGAGGTAGGGTTGTAAAAATGAGGCACGTGAGGCACGATCCGGTGCGTCGATATCGACCGTCAAACACACGTGGCGAAGCCACGTGTCCCACTCACCCAAAACGCGTTCAGACTGCTTTTGTGAGTGGGACACGTGGCGCGCCCACAAAGCACGTGGGGGTTAGATGTGTGGCTCAGATCGTGCCTCACTGCCTCAATTTACTATTCACTGTCTCATTTGAACGCTTCTCATTTTTAGGGTGCTAAACTATGTTTTCTATATATTTTTCCTGTGTTTTTAACTTTTTGTGCAATTTTACTTATTAATTAATTCATATCAACTTATTTAAAAAATAATGATACCGCTTAAATCATCAACATCATATCGTATCATCATCATATCATCATCATTATCATATCATCATCATAGCGTCATCATCACCATCATGATCATATCATCATCATCATAGCATCATCATCACCATCATTAAATCGATATTTTCATCAATTCCATCAACAATATCATCATCATCATCATCATCATAGCGTCATCATCACCATCATGATCATCCTCATCAACATCATCATCATATCATATCATATCATCATCATCATATCAGCAACATCATCATCATATCACCATCATGATCATCCTCATCAACATCATCATCATCATCACCATCATCATCAACATAAGTTAAATCAAGTTTCAGTCAAGTTAATTTCTTCAGTCAAGTTCAATTAATATAAGTTAATTTCAGTTCAGGTACAGTTAAGTGCAGTTAAATTTTAGTTCAAGTGGACAGGCTCTGTTTCGTCTCAGTTAAGCCTGATGGACTGTGTCGCTAGAAGTAGTTAAGGCCCTGTCCACTTGAACTTATATTTTTGACGGTTAAGTTGAGTTAAGTTACTTTTAGTTAATAAAAGTCCAGTTAATGTAAGTTAATATAATTTCAGTTAAGTTAATCAAGTTCGATTTAAATCAATTTTTTCATCAACTCCATCAACAACATCATGATGAGTCAATCATCATCATCATCACCATCACCATCATCATCCTCATTATCATCATATCATATCATCATCATCATCATCACCATGATGATCATCCTCATCATGATCATCCTCATCACCATCATATCATCATATCATCATCATCTTCATTATTATTATTATCATTATCATCATCATATCTTCATATCATACCATCATCAACATCAACATATCATCATATCATCATCATCATCATCATCGTCATCATTATTATCATCATCATCATCATTATCATCATGCATATCATATCATCATTTTCATCACCATCATCATCATTATCATCATCATATCATCATCATTCACTAATTTTTATATATTTATTTTATGACAAAGTTAAGTCTGAATATGACCAAGTTGAGTCCGAATATTACAAAGTTAACTCTGAACTTGCCAAAGTTAAGTTCGAATTTGACAAAGTTAAGTCTGAAGTTGACAAAATTAAGTCTGAATATGGCAAAGTTAAATCTGAATTTGACAAAGTTATGTCTGAACTTGACAAAGTTAAGTGTGAATTTGGCAAAATTAAGTCTGAATATGACAAAATTAAGTCTGAATTTGAAAAAGTTAAGTTCGAATATGGCAAAGTTAAGTCTGAATTTGACAAAGTTAAGTCTGAATATGACGAAGTTAAGTCTGAATATGATAAAATTAAATCAGAATTTCATAGGTTCAGGTGATCAAATACATGGGACCAAGAAAAGATGGAAAAATAGCTAGTCAAAGTAAATATGATTAAGGAGAAGCACATAAAAATAAATTCGCTTACCCAATTGAACATGACTAGCATGGCGAAGAAAGAATGCAGTAACATTACTAATCTTCAAGAACTGAAGAACGCAATCAATCTCTAATGACCTTCTATCTGATATCCCTACCCTAACTACAAGATTTGTACATACACAACTAAAGATGGCTACCAATCACAGAATGCAGCATCAGCAATACTAATCTTCAAGAAAGAAATGCAAGGAACAGGATATAACATACCGAAAAAGATTGCTAGTTTTTTTTTTGGTCAAGAAAAAGAGATTGCTAGTTTGGTGAAGAAAGAAAGAATGAATCTGCTGATCAAATTGCAAATTTACAGTGAAAGGTTGAAGTCAATACATGCTGATAAAATCTACTGTTTCCTTTTTTTTTGAAAAATTCTTACCAAAGTTAGGTCTGAACTTGACAAAATTAAGTCTAAATTTAATAAAGTTAAGTCTGAATTTGACAAATCGAGGACTAAATTGAAATAAAATTAATGGGATATGTGGAATGACTATAATACCCCTCCGTGTTTTATCCAAGATTTCGACGAAATTGGACACGTGTTTTAAACTTATATTTATTTTAGATAGTATTAATTTGACTAAAACTAATTTTGGAATTGTATAATGGTATTTAATAATTATTATAAAAATAAAATTTATCATTATTGTGTACTAGAAGTGAGGTAAATTTTCAGGGTGCTTTAGCATTTTTCCTATGTTGTTTAGTTTTCCATATGCATTTTTACTTATTAAATGATTTGGAAAAAATAATAATGCTATTTCTGGGTGTATTCAGATCCAGAAGAAGAATTCCATAACGATTAATTAAACAATTTAGCAGTAATTGGTGGGATCATCATTATTCTGGAAATGAAACAGATTAATGAACACTCAACAACGACTGATCCACTTGAATGAAGAAGTAAATAGAATACAAAGGATAAGAGATCAAATAAAAAGAAGGCTTTTAAAACTAAAACTAAAAATTTTCATCAAAAAACGATTAAGATGGATATAAAAGACGAAAACTCAGAAATCTACACGACCGAATCGCACAAAGGATTTACTGGAGAATTAGTTTTTCATAATGAAAAACTTAAGCAAATCCAAAAAATGAAGGGAACTCTGAAAAAAGAAGAAGTATTCAAAATCCCTAGAATCTTAGGATTTCTAAAGCGGAAAAATGAAATCATTTACTGTGTCACAACTAAAGAATTAGCAATAGATACAAATGACACAAAAGGAAACGTTTATTTACCGCTCATTACAAAGCAAGAGATAAATAAACAATTAAATAACATGACATCAGAAGTCAGACAAAAAATGACTACAATACATTTAGGAGCTGTCAAAATAATACTTACAGCACACTTCCAGAATGGCATGGACACACCTATAAAAATGGCATTAATAGATAATCGAATTAACGACAGAAAGCTCTGCGTTATAGGAGCAGCCAAGGGAAACCTTGCTTATGGTAAATTTATGTTTTCAGTTTACTCGAAATATAGAATCAATCTAAACACAGTAAACCTAGATAAAACGCTTAGTTTTATACATGAATTTGAAAACAAAGACTTAATGAATAAGGGAGATAAAGCTTTCTCTGTCACGTACATGGTTGCATACGCAATCAGTAATTCGGTACATTGTATAGAATATGCCAAACAAGAATATATAGAATTAGACGAGGTATTCTCAGACAAAGGAAATATTGAGAAAAATGAATTTTGCGAATTATTCCCAGATGAAGATAATTGGACCATTGATTTAACAAAAGATAAAGATATTATGGACAACCTAAATCCAAATACGAACCAGGAAGATCATCTAATGCTTCAGAATCAAGTAATATGTTAAGACAATTATCTTATAAAATGGACAGGATAGGAAAGGCAATCGGATTTACGGAATGACAGATGATGTAAAAAGCTATGCCAACAAGAATAATGTAGAGCATGACTTACAAAATACAGCTGGATATAGAAAATATTGGACAAGAAATCCAACTAATTGTAACTGGACAAATAATTGCCTGCACTGGCACCATTGCGATAAAGAAACTATGGAAAATATGTCAAGTACACTTCCACACATACAAAAAGTAATGATAAGTATTGGAAATACATTAGCAGACTCGATCATACATACAGATTACGAGTTCCAAAACCTCAAGACAATACTTAATCAACAAAAATATGGGGAAGTTCTAGACCAAAAACAAGAAAATAAAGAACAACTTAAGAATATTCTAGAAGAACTTGCTCACTTAGGAAAAAATCATAATAATTACGTTATGCAAACTTTTGCAGACGAAATGTTAAAGGAATTAACATCTGACAACACGAACTTAATAAATCTACAGGAAAAAACATTGGTACAAGTAAAACACCTAGTTAAAATGAGGAAAAAGAAAATATTAAGACTGTGTTAGGACAAACATTGAATAAAATAGAACAGTTAAACTCTGAAGATGAACTTACTTCGTTAAAAGAACAAATTGCAGATCTTCAAAATGATTTAACTAGTCTAAGACTACATGAACTAAGTAATTTGAAAAAACTTATTGAACAAAATCAACAGATAATCAATATGATTAAATCAATTGATATTAGACAATTAGAATCAACGATCCAAGAATTAAATAAAAAGATACCAGACATAGAACCTCTTTTAAAAGAATTCGAAAATATGTTTAACACACTCGACAATATAAGTAAAGCCATTGGATACGAAACATGATGTCAACTTCCGTTATAGAAGAAATTAAGAAACATCATACGGATTTAAACGACTTAAAAGATGAGTTGCTAAAAATTAAAATAAAAATTATTACAGAAGAAAAATTAATACAAATCTTCAAAAATGAATTAAGCATACAAGAAGGCAAGTACAAAAATGAATTGGAAAAAAATTCAAAAACAGATATCACAAATAAAGATTGAAAACAACCCAAGAAAAAGCTCAGGAATTGACTTCTCTGACTTTCAAATGCCACCAGACTTACCTTGGGGCAACACGTTAGAACCTAAGAAGAATAAGGATAAAAACAAACTAATTAAACAATGAAAAAAATAATTAAACACTTATTTTCCTGTTTTACGCCTACTAACAAGAAGTCAGCCATTAGCTTGGTAACCGGCAGAGAATCGGGTAACGAGCACCATTCAATTATGACGCTTAACTCTTCACAAACTAAGTCTGAAATAAGGCTTAAACTCGAACAAGAATTTGAACAAGGCAAAAACATGAACAAATGTATAAAGTTATTAAGTTTAACAGATAAAGAATTACAAAATGAAGCACTTATGACATTTGAGGAAGACACTCAAATCAATGAATATTCTTCATCAGATGAAGACAATGTACAGGTAGAAACACCTAAATATAAGTACACATATACAGAACCAAAAATACCTGAAAGTTACGTTGGTATGGATATGGGAGAAAGTAGTCTAATTAAAAAAGAAGACCACACGGATTATGAGCAATTCCCTTACAATCAACGAAGTAGGAATCATCCTGAACGTAATTATAATTATCGACGACAACCATTTAAGAGCTACTCCGATACTAGAATACCTGCAAGTAGACAAATACCTGAAGAATATAAATTTAAAGAAATTACCAGAGTTAGGTATGATGTTTTAGATTTAGACTGTGTCAAAAACAGAACAAAAATTCTAGATGAATGGGCTACTGCCATCGACGTAATTATACAAAGCAATTTAGATTTAAAAACAAACATAGGAGCAACTAAGGCCTTCATCTTACATAAAATAACATGAAACGTAAAAAGCTGGTACCATAACTTAACAAAATGTGTTATTTTAACTCATTTGCATGCGAATATGAAAAACATTATTATAAATTAGAAGAAAACTTAATGGAAATATATAAAGGTATTTTCCTAAATAAACTACCTAAACCAATTGGAGACAAAATTAAAGAATATTTGGGAAACAAACCTATTGATATTCCAGATACGTTAGGAGGTATGATCAGAACTGTTGAAACATTTATACAAGAAAAATGTACAGAAAAACAACTATATAAGCAAAAGTATCATTTAGAAAGTAATAGAATTTGCTGTGATCGAAACCTATTTGATATACCAGGACAATATGGATGCACAAGAAGTAGATACAACACACGAGATAGATACAAAACTAAGTATAAGAAAACATATAGAAAGAAGTATAAAATTAGATCAGTTCCATATAAACCTGAACATACTAAACCCCCATATAGGAAAAGATATTTTAAGAGAAAAAGACCATTTAAGAAAACTTATGGAAAAGAAAAATATTGCCCCACGGGGAAAAAACAATGTACTTGTTGGTTATGTCAAGAAGAAGGATACTATGCTAATAAATGTCCTAACAAAGAAAAAATACGCAAACAACAGACTGAAAAAATAAAAATGCTTGAATTAATATATACACAAGAATTATAACCTATTGCGGATTCTGACCTATCTGAGCAGGAACAATTATTTTACCTAGAAACTAATTCGGCAGTTACAACTGATTCAGACTATGACTCAACACCAGATACTGAATAATGCAACTAATCCCAACAGTAGTTATATCAAGATAGAAATAAAACTTAAAGGATACAAGAAATATCACCTATTTGCATACATTGATACTGGTGTCAGTATTTGTGTTGCAAGTAAATATATATTACCACAAGAACATTGGAAAACAGCTGATAAGACCTTTTCTGTTCTTATCGCTAACAAATCAACAATCTTTATAAATAAAGTTGCTACCGACATAAAAATAAACTTATGTGGAGAAGAATTTACTTTTCCAAAAATATACCAACAAGAAACAGGTATGGATTTCATCATAGGTAACAACTTCTTACAACTTAACCACCCTTTCATTCAAGATATTGCATGGATTAGCCTCCGACGTCACTTAACACATCAGGTCATATACTGTCCTATAGAGACAACAATTATAAAAGTAGCAAACCCTGCTTTTACTACGCAATTTAAAAAATTATTAATGCAAAAACGTGGTGAGGATAATATACCAATCTCCTCTAACTTACAATTAACTATTGAAACACCATATGATTTTCTGAATTTAATCAATCAATTAGATGAACTTAAAAGGTTATTAAAAGAGACATCAAGCGAGAATCCACTTGATTTAAAAATAAATAACTCAAAAGAACTTGCAGATATCAAACTTAAAGATGAATCAAAAGTAATTAGAGTTAAACCCATGATTTATACTCCTAAAGATAGAGAAGAATTCGCCAACACAATAAAAGAATTACTTGACTTAAAACTTATCACACCTAGTAAGAGGCATAGTTCTCCAGCCTTTATGGTAGAAAATGAGGCAGAAAAGAAAAGAGGAAAGAAAAGAATGGTTATCAATTACAAAGCACTTAACAAAGAAACCATTGATGATGGTTACTTCTTACCTAACAAAGAAACACTCCTTGTTCAAATACGAGGAAAAACCTATTATACTAGTCTAGATTGCAAATCTGGATTCTGGAAAATACGTTTAAGTAAAGAATCCAAAACACTTACTGCATTTAGTTGTCCGCAAGGACATTATGAATGGAACGTTGTTCCATTTGGACTTAAACAAGCTCCAGGTATTTTTCAGAGATACATGGATAATATATTTGAAAAATATAGAGACTTTTGTCTTATCTATGTCGATGACATACTTATCTTTTCAAATACTGAAAATGAACATTGCGAACATGTTAAGAAAATTCTCAGTACTTGTAAACAAAAAGGTATTGTGCTTTCTGAAAGAAAAGCAAAATTATGTTTAAAAGAAATTTCATTCTTAGGATTAGAAATTAAATCTGGACAAATAAAATTGCAAAAACATATAATAGAACACATTGAGAAATTTCCAAATAAAATAGAAGATAAAAAAATGCTATAGAGATTTCTCGGATGTCTTACTTATGCAGAAGCATATATATATAGGCTTGCTGAATTAAGAAAGCCCTTACAAGTTAAACTTAAAGAAAATGTGAGATGGACTTGGACTGACCAAGATTCAAACTATGTTGCTAAATGTAAAAAGAAATGTATTAACCTGCCTACACTTTACCATCCACAAAAGGAAGATTCAATGATTATTGAAACTGATGCAAGTAACCTTTTCTGGGGTGGAATTTTAAAAGCTAAAACTAATAATGGAACTGAACATTTATGTAGATATGCATCAGGCACATTTACAGGACCAGAAGTCAGATATCATTCCAATGAAAAGGAATACCTAGCTGTTAAGAAAACAATTAAAAAATTTAGAGCTTATATAATTGATAAAAAATTTATGGTCAGAACCGATAGCAAAAATTTTGGTTATTTCCTTAGAACAAATATTGCCGAAGATTATAAGCAAGGAAGATTACTTAAATGGCAACAATGGTTCAATTACTATCAATTTCAAGTAGAACATATACCAGGAATTAAAAATTGCCTAGCAGATAGCCTAACTCACGAACTTAACAATATAGAAGAAAAATTTGAGTTAAATATTTGTAACGAAATTAACAATGTCATGCAGGTACAAACAAGACAACAATGGATAAGAAGAATATCGAAATACTTGAAAGGGAATTAGCTTACGACAGACTACAAGCGGAAGTTACTGCAAAACAAATTAAGTACGCTGAACAGCAAGCTAATATCCTTGAAAAAGAATTAATCCTTCTTAAAGCAAAAAATACTGGATCTTCGATGATACGATCTTCGATGATAGCCAAAGTAGACAAAAATAAGACACAAAGTCAAAACCAAGTATTCACTCCTCAAACACAACCTAAAAAAGCTTATGCTATATTTACTGGCCCAAATCGAGGAGTATATACTAGCTATCCACATGAAGCATCCGAAAGAGATACGATAAAAGAATTTGCTTCAGAATTTGAAGCCCGATATCCATTCAATCAACAACTTAACCAATATAAGGAAGCAATTATGACTGTCGCACCCACGACACATTTACAAGTTATTGGCTTAGTACCACAAGTAAGATCTCCAATTATTCGGAGAAACATAGATGAATTTACTGAAAACCTATGGCTTGACAACTACAATGCCTTACTCCTCGGTAAGACAAAAGAAAATATTTATCCGGTATACAGATCGGGTATTGTCAAAGTAAAAATTTATCCTGGCGCCAGCCCAGCAGATACATATGAATTATTTTGCCAAGGTCTGGTAGATACCATTTACCTAAGCAAAACTTATACAGAATTAGAGCATTTCAATTCTGCCTACAAGAATGTTGTGACGAGCTTTGTTCGCAAAACAAAGACCCAGAAACAGATTTATCTAAAAATAGAGTCCAGTATCCCGGACTTTACTGAAAAAGAAACTTATGTTCCCTATCACCTAATGAGGATTGGCCCAGTTGGAACTCATCCGGCCCTTACCGAAATAAAACCCAATCCACCTATTTCCAGGTCTCAAATTATGGAACTAAGACTGTTATCTCTCGATAACATTGCTGCAGAATTACTAAGGATGAAACCGAATTATGATATGAAGGTAAATCTATCTAACAAAAAGGTACTTATTTACAGTCATTTCAACAAAAAAATACATGAAGAAGAATGGAAGATTATAAAGCAATGGCAAGACATGTTCCTAAATGGAAAAATAGAAGTCTCGGACGCAACCCAAGTTGCTTACAACTTAAAACACATGGAGGAAGAAAAGCCCAAAACACATGAAGGCCCATCAACTTCGTCGGCAGTTGAAGACAAAATACCTACAACTTGAAGACCTTCGACATGTAGACCCTCTTCACTCAATTATGTGAAGGAAAAATTAAAGAACTCCACTAGGAAAAGAAAAAGCAAAAGGACTCCCCTAAGAAAAGCAAAAGGACTCCATTTTGAAGGAATCAAATAATTCCACTACTTTATTTTTATCTTTTCCTTTCCGAGGTGATCTATATAAGGAGTCTCTTGTAATGAAGAAAAAGAAATCGATTCCTCTCGCCCTCTCTCTCTTGATCAATAATATTACCAAGCTTTCGACATTTAGCCTCTTTTGGCAAACCCCATTTAGTTTTTTACTTAAATTACTTCAGTTAGGCATCTTGTCCTGGACAACGTCAGGCTTCAATCGCGGATCGCCAGAAGTGCAACCGCCGCGGAAGCAGTTGTGGATCTCCAGCCTTTCAAGAAGTTAAAACTCTCGCACAGCGCAGGTATAAACTTTCTCCGAATACAAAAGAAATACACCCAAAAATAATTAAAATACTTTGACTAGCATAGCATTATTTAGATCCAGAAGAAGAATTAATGCATTTTAATTAATGCAGGTACACTCAATGATCCTTACGTATATAATTCATTTCGGGTCGCCTGTTTTATTGATCAAGTTCTGATCTTGGCGTAACGGAGGGGCATTTTCCTACAATTTCATCTGGTTTTGATTCTGCCAATAGTCAAGTTTGATCAAGTTTTGATCGTATTCGTGGTTTGATCAATTTTCAATTGTTAGTACGCTAACGTACTATGTTTAATTTCTGAGTTAGTTCCCCCATGGATGCTGTTTCCCATGTTATTTTAACTTGCAATTGAACTGCTTCTTATAATACGTAGTAAACAATTTATAATTCGTAACATCTTTAACATAGCGCTACATTTTTTTTGTAGATGATAACAGTGAACATACTAGTGCCCTTGATGATGAAAGTTGCACATTTGTTTCTGTTAACGGGAGAAGGTGTTGGATTCCTAAGTGTCCTGATGAGCTAAAGTCGAATGTTGGGATGATATTTCCAAATCTCCATCAAGCTATATCGTTTTATAAAGAATATGTATAGCAGGATTTGTCGTGCGTTTGTCAACCAGTAATAGGTCAGATGGGATTGTTACCATAAAGTATTTGGTGTGTCAAAGGGAGGGTTTCAAAGCAAAGAGTAAAGTGGTGGATACTATAAATTATGTCGATCACAATGAGAGGTCTAAGAGGGACACTCGATGTGGGTGTCAAGCAAGACTTCAGGTTAACATAACTGATGGTGGTAGATATCATGTCTATCTGTTTGAAGAAACACACAATCATTATTTGGAATCTGGCATAGGTAAACATTTTTTGATTTCACATAGAGAGATGTCCCTTATTGACAAGCATTTGGTCATGGAATGCGGTCAAGTTCGTATAGGTGCTACAAAAGCCCATCATATTAGAAAATAGTTATTTGGTTGGTTTATGAATATAGGAGCTACGGTCACTGATTACAAGAATTTTAAGAGGGATTTGAAACTCTATATTGGTCTTAATGATGCTCAAATGGTTGTTGACAATTTATCGGATAAGATAAAGACTTGCCCAGGGTATTCCTTTGAGTAATTTTCAGATGAGGAAGGCACCCTTTCCATATTGTTTTGGGCTGATGGGATATCAAGGAGGGATAACACTATATTTGGTGATGTTTCATTTGATGCAACTTATCGAACGAATAAGTAAGTAAAACATTCAGTATATATTAGCACCATAATATGTAATGTTAATAATATATGTCATTCATATTCTTGCAGGTACAATTTGGTGTTTGTATCTTTCACCGGCGGGGACAAGCAGCTGAGAAGTGTGACACTTGCTGCTGGGCTGATCTCAAAGGAGGATGTTGATTCATATACATGGCTGCTAACATGCTTCAAGAAGTTGTTGGAACACGAAACTAGTGTGATCTTTACTGATCAAGATGCATCTATGAAGGCTACCGTTGCCACTATATTCCCTTCCAGTCGACATAGGTTTTGCATGTGGCATATTACAGAAAAATTGCAAGCGAAGGTAACTGTGTATAAATAATTCGTAGTTAACAAATTATAATTAGTAGTCTTATGTGAAACCGATTATAATGGCTATTATGTACACACATCATTCGTAGTTATAAATTTATAAATCGTAGTTTCGAGGAAACATGATTAGGTTGGGTGTTTCGTAGATATACTTACATAATTCGTAGTCTTTTGTGTTAACCTGATCATGACGGTACTTATTGTGATGTTGTTTTATTTTATTCAAATAGGTGGCCATATCTAAATACAGAGAGCCTGGTTCTTTAAACAGTATAAAAGCTGTTATATGGGGTGAATATAATGACTGTAAAGAATTTGAAGAAGCATGGTAGGAGTTGATTACAAAATATGATCTTCATGGCAATAAATGGCTCGCTGATATGTATAGCATAAGGCCATCATGGATGCCTGTTTATTTTAGAGATGTAAATATGGGGGCCCTTCTGAGGACAATATCGCACTCGAAAAGAGAGAATTCATTTTTGGAAGGTACATTCATAAATATATGACTCTCATGGAATTTTTCTTTGGCTTCAATAGTGCTATGGATTTACAAAGATAAAATAGAGTACAACTATATCGAGAATCAAGAAGTTCTGTACCTACTCTGAATTCTACTCACAAATTGGAGAAGCATGCTTCGGAAACCTTTTCATATCCTCTTTTCAAGAAAATCCAGTCGGAAATTTTTGATTCTTCCTATGGATGTGCGATTCAGTCCATTAATGAAAATGAAACTGGTAGAATGTACATCATAAATGATGCTGGGAGGAATAGTAAGCTGTTCTGGGTATTTTCTTTTTATTTTGTATGAACAATTTTATAATTCGTAGCCTCAGTTTTATAATTCATAGTAACAGTTTTATAATAAATTCAATTCTCAACTCAATCTATAGGTTACCTTCATAGAAATTAAAAGGAGGTTAAAATGCAGCTGCGTGAAGTGGGAATCTTGTGGCTATATATGTCGCCACCTCTTCAAAGTCATATTTTTTTACGTTACGACTGATTATATGGTGATGGGAAGATGGCATATAGATGCAGCTAGGAAGCACAATCCTGGTATGTTCCTTGTTGATCCTGAAAATTCGAATCAAATAAGAGAACAAATAATGCTAGCGATGGAATTATGGTTCCATGTAAATGCTGTTATCTGTAGCTTCAAGAATGATGTTGATTGCATTAGAAAAATCCATGATCACATATATGAGTTTGTTAAGGAGCATGCTCCGAATGGTGGTGCGGACTGCAGTTCATCGAAAACTGATTATTTCCGGGCTGTTTTGCAAATGTCACAGCCTGCAGACGTGGTGGTCAATATTCCTGGATTGTCAAGTAATAAAGGATGCGATAGGAGAATTCGAAGTCTCCGAGAAATTGCCATAGAGAAATCAAAGAAACCTCTAAGATCATGTGGATATTGCAACGAGTTAGGGCTCCATGATAAGCGTACTTTTCCAAAGAGACTAGTGAACAAGTCACGAATGCATGTTGCCACTTCCGAACACTTACATGAATTTAATATCGCTGGACTAGATCAACCTTACAGTATCTGAGTTTATATGTCATAATTCAAAGATTTACATTCATAATTCGTATCAAAAAACTTTTCATGGACCCTTTTGGTTTCTAGTTCTGATATATTTTTTTATCATCTGATATCGGAAATACTCGTAAAACATGAACTTTTAACTTATTTAGCGTAAAATATTAGTCAAAATTTGAAGAACATGAACTTTGATTTTATAACGCATAGAATAGTAAGCAAAATTCGTATGAAAATGAAACAAGTAACAAATATTCGTAGTATAACCCAGCGTAACTTTAAATGGGATGGGTATCCAAATACATCGCCCTGAATCTAATTATCATATTAAAAATGATGAGTAATGAGCATAAATTTGTACTATATTTATGCTCCACATTTAGTCGATTTTCGATCATCTTCCTTATTTATATGAGCTCTCACTTTATGTTTTAATGCTTTCCAGGTGAAAAATGATTCCAAGGCAAAACAAAGCGTTTTGTGGAAATATGGGCGAAAACATGACAAAAGTAGGTGGATTGACATCCCTACTTGTCGCGCACGCTCAGAGCTCATATGGTGTCCAAATCCATTGACCTATAGCATGTTGGAAAGCGGTAATCAAGGACTACAACTTTGTAGTTTGGGCCAAGAGCTGATTCAATCGTTAGAGAGGTCAGAAATTGAGCTCAAGAGGTCATCTCACTCTGCGCTTGTGTCACCCAAATTAGTTGACACATGCCAAGCAGAACTCAGCAACTTCAGCTCTCTAGATTTTACCATGTCGTATGTGTCACCTATTTGGTGACACGGACTGAATGGGCCAAAAGCCCAATTTTTGCTAGGTTTTTCGAAAAAATGCAAAATAAAACAAAAAGAGGCCAATTTTTAGCCGCCACTAATTCACGACATCCATTCGCACATTCCATTCTACACAGTTGGAGACAGCGAAAATAAAGAAGGGGGGACGAAAACCCAAGGATTTACGATCGAATCGAGGATTGAGATTGAAGGAAGTTATGAACATCAATTAGAAGGGTGTAGTACTTCCTTTTTCTCGTTTTATAATTCTAGTCTCGTTCATGAACATAACTTGTATTTCCATGACGATGGATAGTGAGTAGTTACCCATATTTAGGGGTCCTGTGAATTTTACTCGACTATGAATCGTTTAATATATTAATCTTTGCATGATTTGGATTGTTTTATATGTTTTGTGTTTTACTTAGCGCCTTAACCCAGAGATGCATACTATGTGTTTGAGAAAATGTCTATGTGCGTTGCGTTGAGATATTAAGTCAATAGAACCGAAATGGTGAGACTTAATGTCCGACAATTTAGTAAAATACACGTTATAAACTCGGTGACTACGAGAGTGGCCCGAGATTGTAACAGGAAAGGCTAGGATTATGATTTAGTTCGTCACGAGACTACAACTCGTGACTACGAGAGTGGCCCGAGATTGTTCGTCATGAGACTACAACTCGTGACTACGAGAGTGGCCCGAGATTGTTCGTCACGAGACTACAAATCGTCCTGTAGGGTAGCCTAGAGGTTTAAAGGTTTGGTGCATGCGCTAAAGGCACTCGTGTTCCCTACGACAGTGGATTAGGATTTAGTTCATGTTTGTTCGGGACGAACAAACTCTAAGTGTGGAGTGTTTGGTGTATAGTGCATTCTATTTAAATCATCCATGTCTAGGCACTTGCACATTTTATGCGCTAGCTTATAGTTGAGTACTCGAATTTCGAAGGCCTCCGCATTACCCCATTACTCGACTATCTAGTTTCATTGCCAATGACTTGATTTCGAATCTAGGATGACCATGACTTTTATGAGTGCATATATCCTAGGCGTCTTTGTTGTTGTTATCTTTTGTCTATCTAATGATTTAGGCAACCTTTTGCATCACTTGAACATAGAATTAGCAAGCATGAAAATATTTTTCTTCTCTTCAAGAACTTAGTCATTGCTCTTAGGTGATCTTTATTCTTTCACATTGTATGCACACATTTATATCCTTAGTACATTGCCAAATCTTAAGTGTGGAGTCAATATGGGTGAAAATTGACCCCCCCCCCAACAAAAAAAATTGTATATACAAGCACAAGCTAAAATAAGACAAGCTACGAAAAAAAAAAGCAAAAAGTTTTTACAAGCACAAGCCAAAATAAGGCAAGCTATCAAAAAAAGTGAGAAGCATATTATGGGCAAAATGCCTTAAAAAGAAAAGAGAAGATGAGGCACACGCTTAAGTTTGTCAATGTACTTTCCATCATCTCTTTTTGTGTATATGCATTGTGATTTGAGTAGAGGGATGACCCTAGTACTAGTGCGTGAGCATGACTTTGTTTGAGATGGTTTTGGAAATGAAGTGTCAAACTCCTCTTTCCTTACGATTATGGACTTAGCTCCTAAGACTTGGAAATGACTTTGTATCGTTAGCCCATGGACTATCCTTCTTGATAGCATAGGCAGGCGATTGGCACGCTTTTTATGTTTCTATGGATCATGTTTGAGTATCTTGCAAAAATGTTGAATGAATTGTTAGGAAATAGTCTTTCATTACTATTTTTAGTTGTTGTGCATGGGGTATTCGTAGTGTATTGCCTAGATAAATGATGAACTATCTTGTTTATGCATATTAGCTAGTCGCATATGGGATTTGTGAGTATTCCCTTTTCTAAAAACTCTCACGAGACTACAACTTGTCCTGTAGGGTAGCCTAGAGGTTTAAAGGCTTGGTACATACACTAAATGCACTCATGTTCCCTACGACAGTGGATTAAGATTTAGTTCATGTTTGTTCGAGACGAACAAACTCTAAGTGTGGAGGATAAATTTGTACTATATTTATGCTCCACAATTAGTCGATTTTCGATCATCTTCCTTATTTATATGAGCTCTCACTTTATCTTTTAATGCTTTTCAGGTGAAAAATGATTCCAAGGCAAACCAAAGCGTTTTGTGGAAATTTGGGCGAAAACATGACAAAAGTATGTGGATTGATATCCCTACTTGTCGCGCACGCTTTGAGCTTGTATGGTGTTCAAATCCATTGACCTATAGCTTGTTGGAAAGCTGAAATCAAGGACTACAACTTTGTAGTTTGGGCCAACACATGATTCAATAGTTAGAGAGGTCAGAAATTGAGCTCAAGAGGTCATCTCATTCTACGCTTGTGTCACCCAAATTAGTTGACACATGCCAAGCAAAACTCAGCAACTTCAGCTCTCTAGAATTTACCATGTCGTCTGTGTCACCTATTTGGTGACACGACTGAATGGGCCAAAAACCCAATTTTTGCTAGGTTTTTGGAAAAAGGCAAAATAAAACCAAAAGGAGGCCCATTTTCACACGCTACTAATTCACCACATCCATTTGCACATTCCATTCTACACAGTTGGAGACAACTGAAAGAGAGAAAAGGGAACGAAAACACAAGGATTTACGATCGAATCGAGGATTGAGATTGAAGGGAGTTATCAACATCAATTTGAAGGGTGTAGTACTTCCTTTTTCTCGTTTTATAATTCTAGTCCCGTTCATGAACATGAATTGTATTTCCATGACGATGGATAGTGAGTAGTGACCCATATTTTGGGGTCCTACGAATCTTACTCGACTATGAATCGTTTAATATATTATTCTTTGCATGATTTGGATTGTTTTACAAAATTTGTGTTTTACTTAGCGTCTTAACCCAGAGATGCCTACTAGGTGTTTGAGAAACTATCTAATTGAATTGCGGTTAGATATTAAGTCAATAGCGCCAAAAGTTTGAGACTTAATGTCCGACAATTAAGTAAAATACACTTTATAAACTCGGTGACTACGAGAGTGGCCCGAGATTATAACGGGAAAGGCTAGGATTATGACAAGTACTCCCCATGTTTAAGCAAAGAGAGTTGGTAAACATCAGTGAGTTACTTGATTCGAACCAATCGCGCCGAAAGGGTGAGGTTCGTATTTTAAGGTACAATTCCAATTTGAGCCAATATCGCCGAAAGGGTGAGGTTCTTACTTGGATTGTGCGGCTATTTTCCAATCAATATAGGCAAATCCTTGTATGCTAGTTAATAAACTCGATTCTAATGTTGGGTAAGTGAAGTAGTTCCCCGAAATACTTCCTTAAAACATTTTCTTTCTTTCTTGCATATTTAGATTGATTTGATTCTTAAACCAAAAACAACATTCATTTGGGACTAGGATAAATAGAAGCACAACTTTATAAAGTGCGCAAGTTTATAATTGCTCCCTTACATGATTCAGTGCTTACCGGCATTATAAATGATTTTTGACGCTCAAAACACAGCACGTCACTGAGCAACATACATGGAAACATATTTTCGTACCATACTAGCCAAAATACGTAGTCAACTACCTAATATTCATAGTGCAATCCATATAATTCGTAGTTAACAAGTGGGACAGTTTTCCATATACAAATCAGACAGTGCCCTGAATCTAAATTTCCTATTCATCATATTCTGCTGGATTATTTTTCAACCAGTCAGTGGCGCGTTTCAACACTATCTTTCTTCTTGTGTTTAGGTGTGATCGTATTATCAAGTTCATGTAAATGTCACGCAGCGCAACCAGTTGACCTTGTTGCTGCAATGTCAATGTACAAAATGTTAAGCTGACATTTTTACATTAGCTGAAGTTTAAGAAAATGAGTATCGACTCACCTTATCGCTTTCGTCCACTAGGCCACAATTCCAGTCTTTTTGGCCACTGCCAAAGTAAGTTTCCATCTGGCGCATAGTGAAGATTCCACAATCTGTATCATTATCCTTTGTTCTCCAGCTCATTATTAGGCGTTTTGGTGTTTCTTGGCAAATATATCACACTTTTTGTCTACAAAGTTGTGAGGACAGCATTAGTGATTACATGCATAACAATGTTCTATGAAACAGCATAATTAGTACGCATTTTTATATAGTTGCTATGTATTATAATTACATGCTCAACAAATGAATGCCTACCAACATCATTATTTACGCTATGCATTTTAAACAAGAATATACGTATTTTAATACGGTTGCTACGTATTATAATTGTATTGTTCTACGAAACAGCATACTTACTACGCATTTTAATACAGTTGCTACGTATTATAATTACATGCTTAACAAATGAATGCCTACCAACAACATTATTTATGTTATGCATTTTTAAACAAGAATCTACGTATTTTAATACAGTTGCTATGTATTATAATTACATTGTTCTATGAAACAACATACTTACTACGCATTTTAATATAGTTGCTACGTATAATTACATGCTCAACAAATGAATGCCTACCAACAACATTATTTATGTTACGCATTTTAAACAAGAATCTACGTATTATAAATATACCTAACGTATGTAGCTACGAATGTTAAGTTCAAGATTATCAATATAATAATAAAAAGGAACAATAATCTGAGTACCAGATTGTCAACGTGGTGCCGTATTTCAACTTGAAACTTGGAACCTTCTTTTAATTATCAATCACCTCTATCTTGGCCCGGTTCATCTCATAGCACACCAAATAAAAATGGTTGCTGTGGCACATTACGAACATGAACTACAAGATTATGATAGCATAAACTTAGAACATTTCAGATAACCATATGAATCATATAAATGGATGAAATGCAGACTTACCAATGTCACCTCCTGAACATTTAATCTAGGAAATTTACGAAGCTCCCTTTCAAGTACATTTTTGAAGGTTGCAGCTCGACTAACTTGTGTTCCCCAGTCTTCATTTGTGGTATGCATCTGCAAGATAATAAACTATTTAAAATATGCATCTCATTGAATAAATTTATTTTCAAACAAGTAGATTACACTCACAGTTGCTTGTGTCGTGACAAAAAATCTTAATATGCTCTTTGAAGATCTTAATTTCTCGTTCTTGTTCAACAATAGTGCCCACAAGTCAATAATGACACTAGACAGCCATGCGTCCTTCTGCATGGTTACGAAGTCGTTGTAATCCGCAACGTCAATTCCATTCTCAAATAGTAAACCACTGAAATTATAGAAAATACAATAAACGCAATCGAGTTACGAATTATGATTAAAAAACTACGAATCTAAGAATCTAGATAAAATTTAATAAATTTATTAAAAAAAACTAAGAATTGTGATTTCAGTTGGGGTCCTAGCACTATCTCTCTACGTGTCCTCTAAACTTGTTCAGGACAAGGAACATGTGTTGCATCTTGCATCTTTTTGCTTACCTCGTCACACACCCTTATAGCCTCTTCCAGAACCTGGGTTGGTAGGTATGTTTCATCATTTATGTCCAGAAGAGGCAATTTTGGTAGTAAAAAGTTGTTTTCATCATCTTCTTTCACCCTCGGTTCAGATGACGACACCCCAATAGATTTGTCTACATGTTTTGCAGATGGGTCTGTTGTTTTTTCTTGAGTTATTTTGGTTGAAGAGTGTATTTGCTGGTGTTCTGACCAGATGGGGTGTTGAATGTATTACTCGCAGTGAATAGTAATCGGGTTTTTAAATTGCTACATCGTGTGTTCCATCACACGTGGACGATCTTACATAGGTGTTGAAGGTGTTACAGTCGTGGGGTTGGTAATACTGATAGGTTCTTGAGCCATCTCTTCCGTAGATCTTCCATAGGTGTTATTGTAAATTCCCATCTCTTTCTTAATTTTCTCGTGATTCTTCTTGATTCTGTCTTTGAAATTAGGGGACTTCAGTGCTGCTTGGTAAGCCTCATCATAATTTTTAATTACTGCAACCAGCAATTCCATGGCCTTTTCTTGTGCTGCTACTAATTTCTGGTATTTAAGCAAAGTGTGAGTACTTTCAAGATTAAACTTCGATAAACTGTTATAGCAATAACAAGAAAAAAAGAACATGCATATCACTGTTCTATGAAATAACATACTCATTATGCATTTTAGTACAGTTGCTACGTATTATAAATACCTTCATAACACTGTTCTATCAGAAAGATACTCACTACCTTGCTACGCATTTTACACATGAACATACGTATTATAAACTTATACCCACCGAATGTAGTCAGAACTAATATCTACGAACTTTAGAAAAAAAACCTAAGTATTATAAATTGTATGTCAATATTAGAAATAGTCCACAACATGATCAATGGTACGAATGTTAAACTAACTAGTACGTGTTATCAATATATATTTGTTGCAAGAATTATATCTACTAATTTTTATGAAAATACTACGTATTATGAAGCTGTTGCTAATAGAAATAATATGAAAGTAACTTTGCGTATAAACTTAAAAAACAAGTTTTTTGACGCCACTGTCTTCTTGTTCCTCTTCTACCACGCCGAACACTGCTTCTAACATCCTAGCAAGACCAGGAAGTGCATTTCGCTTTAGCAATGTCACATGCTTCCCGAATCCACCTTGGTTGATCTTTGATTTGATTCTTTTTTCAATGACATCATCATTGATTGCTATTATTGTAGGAATTGTTCTCTCGAATTTAACAAGTCTGTCTTGAAATCTATCCAAGTACAGTGCCTACAAAAAAAACTAAAATCAATGCATACTTTGATACGAATTATGTGCAAGATGTTATGAATTTTAACCAGCAAATTACCATCAGAAATGACATGGGCCCGGTGTATGGATTTCCTTTGTTTTTATCGCATTTGTCCTTTGTATGCCGTATTCTTTCGATCATAAACTCGCACCAATTAAGAGCTCGGATATCATCTACCCCTTCTATGCTATTGAGAATTCTTCGGTTGGCTTTGCCCGTGTTTGTGCTATCCACTATTGTCGAGTAGAACAACACTAGAAACTTCAGCTTAAAGTTGTCGGTATCTTCATTAGATGCTTGTATCACCTTTGAAATTTATGTCCAACTGACTTTTGAGGCACGTGGACCACCATATTGGAGTCTGAACGTCTGAACAAGTAGGGCTTCAGGGATTGTCCTTAATGGAACTTTTATCGGACGACCGCCCATTGGTAGTCATAGTGTGAAATTGACATCCTTCGGCAATATTTCACCATATCCCCTCGTGGAGTCTCCAGCTTGCAAGTCTTGGAGTCGAATGATTCCAGCAGCCAGTTTGCAAATTGGGTAGGCACCTTGGTGAACCTCAAGTATAACATGTCGTCCAAACCCATAGAACCCACTGCTACTCTCTTTTTTTCTTTATTTTAAAGGAAATTTTATTCGATAAAAAGTAAAAACATAACAAAATACAAGGGATCCACCCACTGCTACTCTCTGTGGATCAGTAAGGGTCCTTACTGCTTCTGTCAGAGTATTTGATGTGGTCCTTGTTTCAAATCCTTTGTATCTTTTCTTTTGACCTTCTGTTTTGGATAGTTTTTCGGTTGTGGGTTACCATTAGACAACACTATTTTAAAGTTGTTGCTATCTTCAGTTTCACTGGCTTCATTTTCGCTGGATTCCGAGCTTTCCGTCTCTTCTTCTATGAAAAAGAATGATAAAACATAAGCAACACGCAGCTACGAATTTTAACCAATTTGATACGAATTATAATTTCTTTGTTTTAAAAAATAGCAACAATGTGAACCTTGTACATTACATGGTGGAGATAGTTTCTTTGCATTGCCTTGACCCTTACCCCGCGAAATGCCAGGCATGAAATCATCATCGCCCTCAGATTCAGTGTCATCCATCTTTCGTGAGACATTTTTTTTCCAGCTATAAAATGGTAGATACAATTAGTCTTGTCAAGGCAACAAAATGTTAACTGTTATGCTTCAAGTGTTTTCCATTTATTTACAAAATTTTGCAGTTACAAAATTTTCCACGATACGTACCTAATTTCTTGGTGACTTCAGGTTTATTTTTAGCATTTTCTTGTTTGTTGCCCTTTGTAGATGATGCGTATCCCCCAATTGTAATGAGTACAAAACAAGTTTAGTTTAACTGGTTAATTAGTTTATAATTCCAAGTTAAATTGAATAGAAACAATACAACACCTTTAAGTGTTTGGTGCTTGTTTGGTAAGAAATATGTTTCTATTTTTTAGTTTGTTGCTCTTTTGCTGCTACGTCTTTGGTTGGTATTTTACCAATGAGTTCCTTTTCCTCTTGCGTTTTATAAAGAAATTTCAAACTATACATCAGAAACTGCCTCAACAGCTACGAATAATGGTGCATAAAAACTACAAGGTACCAATTATCAACCATAAGCTGCTAATTATGGTTACAAGAGTTCGAATGGTACAGAAAATTCAAGTAGTGAAAAATGGTGCAGAAAAACTACAAAGTTCCATTATTACGTAGTTTATGATACAAGGTACCAATTATGAGCTACGATTTATGATCATTTACCTCCAATATTAAACCAATATCACTACTACCAATATAATGCGTGGATTTTCTTAAAATTGGTAGCGTCTCATCGATTATGATGTTTCATAAGGTACGTATATATGATGCTACGTATTTTATCACTCCACCCAAAACTAAATTACTCAGCTTGATACATTATGCTACGCATCTTGATAAATGATGCTACGAATTATGATCAAAGTATCAATTATGAATCATAAGTCCCATCTTACATAGTTTATGATACAAGGTACCAATTATGAAAAAAGATGCTACCAAAAATGGTGCAGAAAAACTACAAAGTCTCATCATACGTAGTTTATGATACAAGGTACAAATTATGAATAATAAGCTACGAATTATGACCATTATAGTACAAATTTTATATATTCTTCAGGCTACGAATTATGATGGGAATCGTACGTATTATGATCATCTACTTCCATTATTAAACCAATATGACTACTACCAATATAATACGTAACCAACATGGCTACGTATTTTATCACTCCACCCAAAACTAAAATACACAGCTCGATACATTATGTTACACATCTTGATAAATGATGTTATGTATTTTATCACTCCACCCAAATTTATAGAGTTGATGAGCCTGTAACCCTAAAAATCGTAATGTTACATACCGTATTTTATCACTCAATCCAAAACTAAAATACGCGGCTTGATACATTATGTTACGCATCTTGATAAATGATGCTACGTATTTTATCACTCCACCCAAATCTATAGAGCTGATTAGCTTGTAACCCTAAAAATTGTAATGTTACATACCGTATTTAATCACTCAACTCAAAACTAAACTGCGCAGCTTGATGGGAAACACACCGTATACTCATTCGACAGAATGTGGAGCAATTTCTCAAACCCTAATAAACTGTGACAGTAAAAAATGTAGATGGGAAACACACCATATACTTGATTTGATGTGTTTGGCGGAGGGTTCGAGTGCTCTTGCATGGCCGTCGTCGCTACGAATGTGGAGTCGCTACGAATTTGGTCGTCGATTAGGTCGGGAGGGATTCGGTTTCGCAAGTTTCGCAATCAACGGGATTGGAGGTTTGAGAGAATTTTGTTTATGACTAAATTACCCCCATAAACATAGATTAGCGGAATAATTATGCTGATTTTGAATATTATTGTGTGTAATCTTGATTGTTGATTAAGAAAGATCAATGACATGTATTAATTCTTATTTCTCACCATAGATCTCACCCCATTTTTATTTAGTGACTGCTTTATTTAGTGAATACAATTGTTATTGTGTTAACAAGTGTTTTATTTTTGAATAAAGTTTTATTTTTAAATATTTTTGAAATATTATGTGAATATTTTTATTTTATTTTATTTAATGTGTGTTATTTTGTGATAATATTTTTTCTTTTTTCTTTTTTTCTTGATAATAGGGTAGAACAACTCAGAACATTACAATGAATATTAATAAGTTTTATCATCTAATACATATATATTGATATTTTAAAGCTCTACCAAGTCATCTTGATGGATCTGAAATCATCTGACACATTTATCTATTTCTGAAGAATTGACAATGTTCAGCACCTTTACCATGAACCGCACATCCGTACATTCTACGACACTTGAAGTTGAGGCCACTTAGGACACTTTTACGCATATAAAACAATTACACACGAGAGAGTAATAACATATGAAGGCGCAAGACGTGAAGAGAAAAACTTCCACCAAGGATGTGAGAAACATCCTCGAGGAAGGCATCCACGGGCCAATCGAATGTTGTGTGCTTGATTGAGGCGAGCAGAGGAGAAAAAGCTTTTTGAATTGGATACATAAAATCCCCAACTCACACTATCTTCCAAACCTTTCTTCTCCTTACAAACCAAAAACAGTGAAATCGATCCTCTGAAAATCGTCAATGACTTCCATCCCCGCCATACGCTCCTCCCCTTCGTCCCTCAAGCTCACCGCATTCTCCCCTTACCTCTCCTTCCGCAGATTCTCTCTCGCATTTCCGCCTCCACGGTCCTCTAAGCCGCACGCTCCTCTAACAACTACGCATTCTTTAGCGAAGGATGTCTCCGTCGTGAAGAAGGGACTGGAGAAGGATCCGCAAGCGCTATGGACCAGGTTTGTTGACTGGCTGTATCAGCATAAAGAGCTAGGCTTGTATATCGATGTCAGTCGGGTAGGGTTTACGGATGAGTTTGTCCAGGAAATGGAGCCTAAATTACAGGCCGCATTTAAGGCCATGAAGGAGTTGGAGAAGGGCGCAATTGCTAACCCTGATGAGGGTAGGATGGTAGGCCATTACTGGCTCAGGAATTCTGATTTGGCTCCCAGCTCGAGGTTGAAGACTCAGATCGATAGAGCGCTTGAATCTGTCTGCGCCTTCGCTGAGGATGTCATCAGTGGTAAGGTCAGTTTTTTATTTTTTATTTTCTCACATGCAGTGTAGTTTTGAAATGAGGTTGTCCCAGTGTCATACATTTTGTTGTAGAATTTTATTTTTCTTTCAAGTCATTTTTTATGCTAGAATTTGATTTCTGGGGTTAGTATATATAGCTATATTACCATTTGATGAAGTTGTGGTTGTAAATCAGATCAAGCCTCCATCTTCTCCTCAAGGCCGGTTTACACAAATTTTGTCTGTTGGGATAGGAGGTTCAGCGTTAGGGCCGCAGTTCGTTGCAGAGGCATTAGCTCCTGATAATCCCCCTCTTAAGGTTATTTTCTTCCCCATATTTCCAACAGTCAACTACTCCAAAGATTCCGGAATAGAATAAAGTTATGACTGCTGTTAGCAGATACGATTCATTGACAATACGGATCCAGCTGGAATTGATCATCAAATTGCTCAGCTTGGGGATGAGTTGGCTTCTACACTAGTGATTGTGATCTCAAAGGTAGTTAACAACTTATTCATTAGCAAGTTTACTTTTTAACTAAGGTCATCCTCATTTCCTGCAGTTCATAATTGTAAGTTTTTGTATCATATTGCAGAGTGGAGGTACTCCTGAAACTAGAAATGGTTTACTAGAGGTACAAAGGGCATTCCGCGAGGCTGGCTTGAATTTTGCAAAACAGGTTTTGATCTCAGGTTCTTATTTCTGCTTGTACATATTCTTCACATCTTGGTCCAGTGATTTTGTTAAGCTGTCATGTATGAAGATCAGGTGGCACAACGTTAATGTGTTGGAATAATTGCAATAAAGACAACAATGGGATATTTGGGAACAGTTGAATAATTATGGAAAAATACTAACACATTATTTAATTAAACTATGCAAACTAGAATCGAGTAAGGTGAGTCACGTTTGAAGTTTTTCTTGAAGCATTATTGTCCTCCCACTGGTGCTAGGATTCGCTTGGCAACCGTTTATAAGTATACAACAGCTTCACAGCAAGAACTTTGCACCACCAGAGATTGTTGTCCAATCTCGAATCTTCCTTGTGTTGAAACCACCACCAAACTTGAAAACAATATGAAGCATGCTTATAGAACTGCGGAAGAAAAGACTAATTGTTTGTGTTTAGAATGGATGAAAATAATGTGATGCGCAGTTCTATTTATAAAATTGAATCAGAAGACAGTGCCTCTCATAAACTGGGCAGCCCGGATGAGAAGCTATGCCTAATTCACTAGTTGGGCGGCGCTCCACATCATCAATAGTGCCTTGTTCGAAATAAATGCCTAAAAATATATCGAAACGTTCGGGGGACTTGTCGACTCCGTCCCTCAATCGGTCCACCATTCACGTACCGTACATAGCGGACATACCCAGTGGACCACGGTCAGAATTTTCACCCCTGCTCACCTGCTTAGAGAGAACCTCCTTACTAACATCTTACCAAAGAGTTGAGATAAGATTGTATGTACACACAGAACATCTTAATTATGGGCAATTTGGGTTTGAGCACATATTCTTCAAATATATTCCACTAGGTGGAGTGTTCAACCCTTCTAGGACACATAATTTCCAATGAGCATCAAAATCAAATTCAACTTAGCTTCAATTTTGGCATTTAAATAATCAATTCAATGCCTCACACTACAAGGTATTATAATACAATTATTTACGTTCATTTAGAGGTGTACTCCGTTCTTAAATTTGTCTCAAAAATGGAGTTAACCCTCCTTTTTCACACTCAAGTGACCCTTTTCTAACATAATGTTCACCATGAAGCAATGGGTAACTGTTTGAATGAGTTCACAAGCTAATTGTATAGGTATTATTTAATGAAGTCAATTCTGAAGTTCAGTGTCCTTAACTCACACAGGGTGTTGCTATCACACAAGAAAATTCGCTGCTAGACAACACTGCAAGAATTGAAGGTTGGATAGCAAGATTTCCTATGTTTGACTGGGTTGGAGGAAGAACATCTGAAATGTCGGCTGTTGGGCTACTTCCAGCAGCTCTTCAGGTTGTGACTGTAGAATACTGGAAAAATTTACTTTGTGGAAACAGTTCGTCTTTTTTGCATCCTAAATACTCGTTCATGAAGAACATTTGGTTGTAGGGCATTAACATCAGAGACATGCTAGCTGGAGCTGCACTGATGGATGAGGCAACTCGAATTACTGTGGTAAGGATTTTTACAATATCAAATAAACATAGGTAAATTGTTCATTCAGTTTTTTTTGTCTTCTGCATTTTCTTTCTGTAACTCATGCTTATTAAGAGCGAGTAAACCCATATGATACTACTTTTATGAACTTGAGCACTAATGAGTTATGAACCACAAAATGACAAGTTCCTCGGATGTGAATAATTTATTGAGCATTTGCATATTGCTTACATAAATACTAATAAGCTGTAACAGGTGAAGAATAATCCTGCAGCGTTGCTTGCACTTTGCTGGTATTGGGCGTCTGATGGAAAAGGATCAAAAGTAACACATCTACCTTTCACATAGTATAAAAGGGTATTCGATTTGTTTGTCGGTGTTTGTTTCACATAATAAAGGAATATCCACTGCATATTCTCAGGATATGGTTGTCCTCCCTTACAAGGACAGCTTGTTATTATTTAGTAGATACTTGCAGCAATTGGTCATGGAGTCGATCGGGAAAGAGTTTGATTTGGATGGCAATCGGGTAATGAAACAATCATTATGTTCATTGCCAGACCTTTATTTGCTTCAGAGATTCCTGGTAAACCCAGCAGAAATAAATGAAAGATATACGAATACCCCACTAATCAGTATATCTTTCTGAGTTCTTAACTCTGCCATGTGGATCTTGTCTTTCCAGTGCAATCTTGGATTAGCAGTGTTCTGTATCATGTCATAAACCTTCTGAAGTAGCATTTAATTACTATTTAATTTGATATTTTCCCAGGTGAATCAGGGGCTTACCGTGTACGGAAATAAAGGTAGCACGGATCAGCATGCGTAAGTTTCTTTTATGTACTTTTACTTTTCTTACTTTTTTCCTTTTCGAGGGACATCCCAAACTCCAAAATTTACCCAAGTGGGCTGCAAAATCACATGTTAAATATGTACAGCTACATACAGCAACTACGAGAAGGTGTGCATAACTTCTTTGCAACATTCATTGAAGTACTACGCGATAGGCCTCCTGGCCATGATTGGGAGCTTGAACCAGGTGTCACCTGTGGTGACTATCTTTTCGGAATGTTACAGGTGAATCTTAACTTAAAAATATATATGACATATCGAACAATCTCACCAGGACTATATACAGTCCACAATAAGTTCTCTGAAGTTCGTGAGTAATAAGCTTAGCAATGCGATTATTTAAATAAACGCTTATGCTATATTGCTATTTTAAAAATATCACAATACATGATGACTTGGTTAAGATTTTACTAGAAACCATGATGATCTTGTTGGAACATAAAAAGTATATGTTAGCTGCTAACATATACTTTTTTAGAGAAATATTGAATGTGCTAACAGTTAGCAAATTCAATATTTCTCTAAGAAGAATGAAAGACGGTCTAATAATATGCCCGTGGAAGGCTGAAGAGCATATTCTTTGAAAGTACGTATATGTTACTCACAAAAGCATGTTAAAACTGCATACAGTTGTGACCAATTAAGTTGGTGTGTTTTGTTCATTTGTTTAACAATGATGGTTGAACTTGATGCAGGGAACAAGGGCAGCTCTATACGCCAATGACAGAGAGTCCATAACAGTCACTGTACAAGAAGTTACACCCAGAACAGTGGGAGCTCTTATCGCATTGTATGAGCGAGCAGTTGGGATATATGCAGCAATTGTGAACATTAATGCTTACCATCAACCTGGTATATCCTGTTTCTGTTTGTCTGTCTGTGGTGTTTGAGCCCGTGAGGATCTGTTTTATATTTCCAAGTAACTACAGCTTTCCATGATTCTGAACATCCTAAAGCATATGCTCTCAAATGGATAATGTTCAGGTGTGGAGGCTGGTAAAAAAGCTGCTGGAGAAGTGTTAGCCCTTCAGAAACGAGTACTGGCAATACTCAATGAAGCCAGGTCTGATATTCTTCTAACTACAGCGACATTTCTTATAAACAGCCACATAATTAGTCAAGTACCAACAATCATTTTGTTTGCTTCTCGTTCTTGTTCCCTCAGTTGTAAAGATCCCATTGAACCATTAACCCTTGAAGAAGTAGCTGATCGCTGTCATGCCCCCGAAGATGTGAGTTTAACCAATAAATTGCTTGAAATCAGTAAATTATACGCTGGCATGTATGTGGGACCAAACTTGTGATCCTTCTCATAATCCTTTTCAATTATTGCGTGTAGATTGAGATGATATACAAGATTATAGCCCACATGGCAGCCAACGATAGAGCCATCATTGCTGAGGGCAGTTGTGGTTCACCCCGCAGTCTCAAAGTTTTTGGAGGGGAGTGCAATGTGGATGATTTGTATGACTAAAAGTGAAATGTGCTGAATTGGTTTGGTCTACAGATGCCTCTTAAATATTTTTATGCCGAACATAGAATGGTGGACTCTCATAGTTTTGTTAATTGTTTCATTTATTTCGGTACTTACCGAAACCTGACAGGAGTCGAGTAAAAAAGTGTTACTTGTGTAGTAAAACTCCTCATCCGTTTTAGTTTTTTCATCAGGCGGAAAAGTACCACGTATACAACAAAAACTGTACAAATATCAGTGAAGCGATTTTGTGCAATCTTAGATATCAATTTTGGTGGCCGAGCATTCTCGGCTTATCCATCGGAGAAAAATATGTTCTTTGAAATACTAAAAAAGAGTTTCAGTTGGAGATGGGAAAGTTTACTCACTTCGGCAGGCATAGAGATGATGATCAAATTGTTTTCCAATATGCCATTCGCTAAAATCTGTTTTCAACATTCAGTAAATCTGAAACATGAACTTACTGGATGTAAATTTTGGTCACATGCCCTGTTAGGTTCGGAGAAGAATTTTTAGTTGGTGGTGGGAAAAAACCTCTCCAAATTAAGAAAAACACCCCGCACTAAAAGTATATTTGGTTATCGCACCAATTATGGACAAGAACTAAATTATTAAAAATTATGTCGTAACCAAATATAATAGTGTGAAAGAAGTTCCATATCTCAAGCCGTAAGTATTAAACGGTAACGTACCACCCATATAATAAAATAATTAAAAGTTTAAAGTTATTACAAAATAAATAAAAATAAGCCCAATTTAAAACACATAATTACAAAATTGAAAACATTCTCTATCTTCCTCAAGCCACCATCTAAACATGTATCAACAAACTATCTCGAATTTTGTTTTTATTTCATTCATTTGGAAATCAATTTTCGAATCAAATCGCATCACACCAAAATCAAGCCCGGCCCAAAGCATAAGGCCAGTCAAATCATTGTTTTAGGCCCTATTAAATCTGATTATAAGCCTATAGATAAAAAGACCCAAAATAGTTAAATAAATATCATACAAGGCATCCAAACAATACAATTTTAAACATAAATGAATATAATAAATAGGCATTCGGCCCAAAACAAGCCCACTTTTAAAAAATAAAGAAAAAAAGATTATTTCGGCTCGTATATGCTTTTTAGATCCATTTTAATTTAAGTACTATTTCATCCATTTTTTCTTAAATAATCTTCAGATAAGGCCTCTTTCGTTTTTTTCGCTTTAGGCCTCAAATACTCTTGATCCGCCCGTGGACGAAATAAAATGGTGCTTACAAACTAGTTGAATACCGAGTGTAAGGTCTAACTTGGTCGAATGCTTATTAAATTGTCAAAGTTTTCAAGGAAGGGGACAGCTTGGAGTTTTACAAAAGTATGTGTTATCCGAGTCCGACTACAAGGTTACAGCAAAACGGTGGCAATAGTTAAATCTGCCTTTGTCCAAAATGGATACCTAATAAAATGGAGCCAATGGTAGTTCCTAAAATAAGAATCCACCATACCAGCCGAATCAAGTTTCTAAAATTACCCGATTGAATCGAAGTACAATAATATGATTACTTTTTCAGATCTAATTTTTTTAGTCATTTACAGCTTGTGAGGAAGAATAAAAGTAGGTGGGAGGTGTTATCACAAGTGCTACTTTAACATTTGTGATAGCACCTCCCACCTACTCGTGCTTGATTTGGAAAATTAAGGGAGGAGGTGCCCTCCTCACCGCTGCACATGCTCTTAAAAGTTACTAGCCTATAAGCTTCCTCCTTCCCTGATCCATCAACAAGGGGATCTATTCAAATTAATTGTGACGCTTCTCACATTCTGAAAAGGGAGAAATTGGCTCGATGCCAAGAGATGACGAAGGTTATGTGTTCACTGCTAGCCAAAAATGCATCGCAAAGTTAAAAGTATAACAGAAGAAAAAGGTATCACAATTTTTCAAAGTGAAGTGGGCAGAGAGCCTCTAGTTTTCTGGGTTCCTTATTTGTTTCCAGTTGCTTCTTGCAATAGGAAAAAAAAAAGTTTCCTGTTTCTGTTCACATTGTAATCCAACACTTTGTTCCAATAACCTGTGTCATATCGTTCCACAATGCAGACGCATATTTGCCACATTTTTTGATATGGCTTCAAAGCTAATATGCATTGCTAATCCAAAAAAAAAAAAATTTTGAACAATTCAGTGAATTTTTATAGGTGTGCGGTGAAATGGCTTTGAGGAATTATTTACCGGGCTAAGTTAAACTGAAAGAATGACATCAGCATCACACTGCGAGCACATCCGTATGTACATTGGAACTTAGTTTCCACACATACCATGACTAAGTCAGAAGAGCTTTGAAATGACGTGACATGATGTCCAAAATGCAACTGTGGCAACCCTGACTACAATGGGATTTTGGTATATTCTGTAATGAAAAAACAATAATGTATATGTGAATTGTAATATGGGTTTAGCAGTACGTAAGTACTTATACAAGGGAGTCAAAATAAACAAGTCGATGGCATACCCTATGGCAGTTGCTCCCCATGATGCGGCGTTATATACAACTTTGCTCCCGTCCCATACTTTCCGAAGCTTTCCTTTTTTCTTCTTCACTGCGAAAGTCTTGCTCAAAGCTAAAAGTTCGGATGCTAAATGAACATTAGTTTCTCATTCTCATTCTCATTGCATAAGCATCATGCCTTACATTTGAGGTCCCTTGAGGGTTAACAATGGGCTTTAATTTGTTCAAGATAATTTAAGACCAAATAAATGGCATTCAGATGTAAAGGGCTTACCATCTTGGAGTTGATTAGGAGTTACGTCCTACAAGAAAAATAATGAAAACACAGTTACTAGTCTTAAGTTGATCTAGCACGCATTACTACAAAATTGAAAGACTAATACATCAAAATATATGATTTTTCATCATCTATGTTTCATTGAGTTTTATAATCAATTTGTTGATAAGAACGTCACGGGTAAAAGTAAACTACCTTTGTCTGTTTGATAGAGAGCAGATATGCTGCCATGAAGCAAGCAATACCATCCACTATATCTTCTTGCCCCACTAGAGCATATTCGTCAAGATCTAGATTCTCTAAATCACCGTCCCACAGATCATTTTTACTAACCATGTCCCAAGAACTGTATTCATCTGTTTCCGTCAATAAGATGTTGTCAGTATCAAAACTATTCAGAAGTACTGATAGTAACCATAAACTGAAGATGTGGCTGCATTGTAAGCCATAACAACTACAAAATCTCAGGACTTGTAGAGGGGAAAAAAAAAACGATTACCAACTAAATGTTGTGAAACCGACATTCGAGCAGTCTCTAGTTTTTCAAGGAAATCAAGGCATTCAACTCTGGACCTGAGGAGATCACAAAGCTGCATAGCATTTCAATTTTCAACCCCATGAGTGACATAACGTCAGCTTCAACATGATGATAACAAATAATTGTAATCATTGAACGGTCAATTAATAAACTCAACCTTGAACAAAAGTAGGCATTTTCCAACATAAGTACAACACAAACATAAAGCATATGCAATCACATGATAAACGAATGATGAAAATTGAGTAGCCTCTCAGGTTGCAATCAATAAAGAAAACAGGTAAATCTCTATCGTGTGTTCATCCAAGTTGAACAACTAAACAGAAGTAAACAAACAAACAAGTCAAGACTCACAACTCCATCTTGGCATCTATCCTACAAAGACAGATTCGAATCAAAGAGCCTCAAAAACAAAATTGTAAATAAAATCTAACCTCATCAGCGTCCTCCTTATGATCCCCACAACCCGAAGAAGACCCTTGCCCCTCATCGCCGTCCTCGTCATCGACACATGGATCCTCCTCACCCAGCGATTCAAGAGCTTTCTGGCACTGCTCCAGCACAGCCTGCAGCGTCTTCCTCTTCACCTTCACTCGATCCTCCTCCTCCGACTTCACCACAAAGCTGGCAACTGTACCTTCCATGTCGACCGGGGAGATGTCTGAAAGAAGCTTGTTCTAACGGTTAGCCTTTTATTCGCAGAATTTGGATTCCAGATTAGGGTTTGTTTTTTTGAAATGGCAGATTCTTTGAATTGAGTCTCAGAAGAGAGATGCGATGAGTTGAGATGTAAAAACCATCTGAACGAGGTCATTTCCTAAACGGAATCGGATTCCATGATGCGCTGCTATTTGCAGCCGGCTATAAACTGTGTCGTTTTAATTTTTTTAAAAAAATTGAAAACTTCTTAATACTGTCGTTGACAAATATCATGTGCACAAATTTCAAACGACAGGGGACGAGTGGGCGACGGCAGAGACCAAGGGACGAGCGTTGTCCATTAACCGTCAGATTTTGCTGTGTCTGAGCAATCTGAATCTGAAGAAGAAGGTTTTGCACTGCCCCCATTTCCTCAGGCCCATTGCACCAGAATTTGTGGTATAGTCTTGGCACCCCGCGTGTATTGAGGACACAAATTGGCCTTGCTGCCATTCGTGCCAATGTTCAGGCCAATTTGTTCGGAGGCGGCTCACATTGTGAATTTTACTAGTGGCAGGGAGGTCGAGAAGGTACGCAACTTGGCCAATGCGATCTAGAATTTGAAAGGGTCCATAAAACCGTTGAGCCACTGAGTTTTGGCGGTAGGGTTGGAGGCGGAGATACACCCAATCCCCAAATGCGAACACTTTGTCTGTTCGATGCTTATCGGCCTGGATACGCATCCTTTGCTGAGCTTTAGCTAGGTTGTCTCGCAACCGCCCCATAAGTTGAGTCCTATGGCTTAAAATGTCTTCCACTGCTGCCACTTTTGCCGTACCAGGGTTGTAATCTATTAGTTTAGGTGGAGGGCGACCATATAAGGCTTCATCTGAATAGAAGATCAGTGCACTGATGTGTTGTATCAAAGTTCACCCCAAGGTAAGTAGTGTACCCAATCCGCTTGATTTTCTGAAACATAGCAGCGTAGATAGTCCTCCAAGCATCGATTTACTACTTCTGTTTGGCCGTCTGATTGCGGATGGTATGCTGTGCTGGTGGCTAAGGTGGTACCCTGTAACGTGAAGAGTTCACGCCAAAACCGACTGAGAAATATAGGATCACGGTCAGAGACTATAGTGGCCGGCACGGCATCCCATGTAGTCGACACACTTCCTGGGCAAAGGCTCGAGAAACAGTCTCCGCAGTAAAACCAGACTTAAGAGGTATGAAATGGGCATATTTTGTTAGTCGATCGACAACGACCATGATGCTCGTTTTACCATTTGAAGGCGGTAACTGAGTAATGAAGTCCATGCTGATGTCTTCCCAAACTTGATTAGGTAGGGTTGCAGCTTCCCATGCGGTGCCATATAGCGCATTTGCTCACATAGTCGCGGACCGTCTTGACGTAAGTTTGGCCAAGTAAAGCTCGCTGAAACACGGGCCAAAGTTCGAGCAACCCCAGCATGGCCTCCGCATGGTGAATCATGGTATTGCTGAAGAATTAATTCTTGAACACAAGATTCGGCCGGAACATACAACTTATTCTGAAATAGCAAAAGACCATCATGCACTCGATATTCTGGATGCTTTAGGGGGATCAGCTTGTACTGATTCCATGAATGTCTTAGATGGTGCATGTTGTTCATAAATTTTCCGCAGGATTTGAAGGATTCCAAATATAGGTCGGGATGTGGTTTGCAGGACCATGTATTGGCTCTCGGGCAGTCTAGATAGGACGTCGGCTGGTCCATTCTCGCTGCCTGGTTTGTAAAGTACATCAAACTCAAAGCCTAGCAGTTTCACCAACCATTTTTGTTGATCAGGGGTATGTATGGCTTGTGTGAGTAATGACTTCAGGGGCTGATGGTCCGTGATAAGAGTGAATTTGGCTCCAAGTAAATATTATCGCCACTTTTGAATCGCTGAGACAACTGCACACAACTCTCGATTATAGGCTGACGTAACCTGAATTGTAGGATTGAGTTGCTTACTAAAGTACGATATAGGGCGTCCGGCTTGTGACAAAACTGCCCCAATTCCGCATCCTGATGCATCAGTTTGGACAATAAATTTATCTTGAAAGTTGGGTAGTGCGAGAATAGGAGTTGTCATGAGAGCCATCTTGAGTTTCTCAAAGGAATAATCTTGGGCTTCGTTGGACCATATAAGTGCTTCTTTGGGCAACAATTTAGTCAAAGAGCAGCGAGGTTCGCATAACCAGCCACAAATCGACGGTAATACCCTGTGAATCCGAGGAATTCTCGAAGTTGCTTGAGGGATTGTGGAGTTGGCCAATCCGTCACTGCACGTATTTTGTCTGGGTCAACCTCAACTCCGCGGCTTGATACAATATGCCCCAAATAAGCTACATTACACCTCGTTAGTTTTATGGCATGTAGTTTGGCAAAACTTAGTATAGTTGTTCAAACCGGTGTTCAAGACTAGATGAGACAAGTTCTGGAACAAGTTGAAGCAGATGGAGTGTTTCCTAATTCAGATTAGGAAACTCAGTCGACCGTTGGAAGAGCAAGGCGGTTGCATATCAATGGACAGAAGTTGGAAGTTTCCTAATTCAGATTTTGGAAACTTGTTTCAACCGACGTAGCAAAACTTTGCCTGAAGATATTTTCATGATCAGTTTTGGCAAGTCGGTGCATGTGGATTATCGAAGATATCCTTGAAGTAGGTTACTTGCGCATGAAGTCATCTTAGTCGAGAAGATAATCGAAGGTTGCCTAATCAAGAGTGAAGACTCGAATGAAGATTTATCTTTAAGAGTTATGCGCAAGAGATTAGGAAAGATTTTCTAATAATGTAGGCGGTTTAGTTTAGGAATCCTAATGGTTTTAGGGTTTCTACCGCTCTATATAAGGAGGGCTAATGCTTTGGTATTAGTCAGCACTTACGGAGAATTTAATCACGCTCATACTCACTGAAGGGAGGAGGAGGCTAACGGCGGTGAACTAATCGTAACTGGTTATTCACGACGCTCGTAATCGGCTGGAGAGTTAATCGTCACTGGTTACTCAAAGGCGCTCGGATACAATCTGTGCTGGTGCTCAGCAGATTGATCGTAGAACAACACTGAAGGTACACGCACTGCTGTTCTGTTCTGCGCGTTCGGGAGAAGGCGCTGATTCTCACGGAGAATCATATTGGTGGATATGGAGCGGGAGCAAAGATCTAGGGGAGACCTAGAGTGCAATTGCTAGAGTGTCCGAGGCTCAGGTTGTTTAAGAGGGATTCTGTAAATGGTAAACCATGTACTCGCAATACTCAACTAATAATGAATACTATCAACCGGGCTAAGAGACGGCCCCCCAGAGTAGGCTCGTTAACGCCGAACTGGGTAACAATTTTGCGTGTCATTTATTTTCTGCACTGCATTCAAATATCGCATAAGTTGTTCCAGATATTGTTCTGCACCCGACCAGAACAACATCTCATCTACCAGGGGAAGATTTCAATTGGTATCAGAGCAAATACTCGACACACAGAGTAGATCCGAAGGTTACTGAGATGGATTTGAGAGAAGGGCAGAACATCACGCGACCTCCTCTACTTGAAGGGAACAAATATGGCTATTGGAGAGTGCGAATGAAGGCGTTTCTAAAGTCTCAAGATGAATCGGTTTGGGAAGCTGTTTAACAAGGATGGACACACCCAGTGGATACCGACAAAGAGGGCAAAGTTAGCCTTCTTGCTAAAGACAAGTGGACAGAGGTTCATAAGAATGCTGAAGCTGCAAACTCGAAAGCAATGAATGCCATATTCTCAGGAGTCGATGGAAAGAACTTCAAGATGATCTCTACATGTGAAGTTGCTAAGAAGGCATGTGACATTCTCCAAACCGCTCATGAAGGTACAACCAAAGTCAAAATATCTAGAATGGAGATGGTCACGTTAAAATTCGAAAACCTAAGAATGCAGGAGGACGAGACGATTGCTGATTTCAACACCAGGGTTCTCGATATCTCTAATGAATCATTCTCTCTTGGAGAACCAATGACCGAGGAGATGTTGGTAAGAAAGGTGTTAAGATCCCTAACAAAGCGGTTCGCCATGAAGGCTCTTGCAGTCGAAGAAGCAAACGATGTGAAGACCATGAGGTTGGATGAACTGATGGGTTCTCTTCAGACCCACGAGATGGATATGAATGAAGAAGAGCAACTCATAAAGGAGAAAAGCGTTGGTCTGAAAGCCAAAGTCTCTGATGTCTTAGACAAGATAGGAGAGATGTCAGAACAACAATATGTCTTGCTATCAAGAAACTTTGGAAAATTCATGAAAAAGCAGTACAATAAAGGGACAGATTCAGCCCAGTCGTCCAGAACCAGGTTCCAGAAGGAGGATAAAGACTACAGGAAAAATAAAACTGAGGACTCCATACCCGATAACAAAGGCAAAGGGATACAATGCAGAGAATGTGAAGACTTTGGACATATTCGGGCAGAGTGTATCAACACACGGAAGAAAAAGAATGTCTATGCTGTGAACTAGAGTGACAGTGAGTCTGAAGGGGAAACCAACAATTTTGTTGCGCTCTCTAACTGTATCAACCCGGAAGAAGACCAAAGTAGTGGAAAGGAGAAGAAGGAACCGCATGAAGATGAGATTCTGTATTCTAGCTCCAGTGATAATGAGGAAATTGCCAACAACTACAAAGAACTATATTAACAGTGGTTGGTTGAGGTCGAGCGAAACAAAAAACTTCAGAACTCCATGGGAAATCTGGAAGAGAAGCTCAAGAAAGAAGTTGCAGTATCAGGTACTCTGAAGCTGGAAAATAAACAGACTATCACTCATCTTAAAGCACAGCTGATTGAAGCAAAAAATGATCGTTCTGAGCTTATACTTCAAAAGGCGGAATTACTGGAAGTTATTTCATCCTTGAAAATGCAGTATAAAAGGGAGCAGGGAAATTATCCAAAAATCTCAGACGACCTAAAATGGGAGAACGATGCCCTAAAACGAAGAGAGGTAAATCTTCTTAACATTGTGGATGCCCTAAAGTGTGAGATTGAAACAGGCAAACTTGCTCATGAGGAGACAATAGAGGAACTGAACAACTTGACAAAATCTGTCAAAATACTGAATTCTGGAACAAAAGATCTAGACTCCATTCTAGGAGCACAAAGGATTGGGGGCGGTCACAAAGGCCTTGGATTCACTGGCGGAACCAGCTCCGAAAAACAACTTTTGTTAAAGCTGTGCTACAACCGCAACTTGTTTCAGCCGAACATCACCCTCGAAGAAAATCGTTTGCTGGGCCACGACCGAAATCTGTTCCAGCTGATCATCACTCGTGAAGGAGATCAACTCGGTATCACCCAAGACAACAAGACAGGCGAAGATGTTTCTACTGCAATCAAGTAGGACACATCAAATCAAGGTGTCATGATTTCCACATGTCTCTCAGAAAGATGAAACAAGTCCAGAAACCACGAATGAAGCAAGTTTGGAGGGTTAAGCAAAAAAGTGAGGTGTGCTATGGTGCTCTCAGCTACACTAGTCATCTGAAGAAAGAAAGATGGTATTTTGACAGTGGGTGTTCGAGACACATGACTGGAAACCCTGAGTTTCTAACCAATATAACGGAAGTCAAAGGGAGTTTGAATGTAACGTTTGGTGATGGAGTAGAAGGCAGAGTCATTGGAAAAGGTATATTGAATGTTCAAGGTCTGCTCAGATTGAAAGAAGTATTTCTTGTCAAAGGGTTACAGGCTAACCTGATCAGCATAAGCCAGTTATGCGACGGAGAGCATCATGTTCAATTCACACAAGACGGGTGTGTGGTGTTAAACAAGAAGGATGAACCAGTTCTCACTGGAAGAAGGTCGTCAAATAACTGCTACCTCCTGAACCTTAGCAAACCCTATGCTGAAACAACGTGCTTACTAAGTAAAACTGAAGAGATGAACTTATGGCATCAACAAATGGGTCATGTGAATCTCCGCACGCTTCAGAAGATTGCCTCAGATGGTCTTATTCGTGGAATACCTAAAGTTCTAGGTGAGCTGAGCATTGTTTGTGGAGATTGTCAGATTGGAAAACAGATTAAAGTCCCACACAAGAGCACCACTCAGATTAACACAAGAAGACCCTTGGAGTTGCTTCACATCGATTTAATGGGGCCTATGCAAGTGGAAAGCTATTCTGGCTAGAGGTACGTCCTTGTTTGTGTTGATGATTTCTCTCGGTTCACTTGGTCTAGTTTCTTGCGAGAAAAATCAGATGTTGGTCAGGCGTTTGTTAAACTTTGCACTCGTCTGGAACGTGAAAGAGAGGATAAAGACGAGCATGTTGTACGTGTTCGAAGTGATCATGGAAAGGAGTTTGAGAATGCTGCCTTGGCTGATTTCTGTTCCAAAAGAGGGATAACCCAACAGTTCTCTTCTCCAATCACCCCTCAACAGAATGGAGTTGTGGAGAGAAAGAATCGTACCATTCAGGAGATGGCTCGTGTAATGCTTCATGCGAAGAAGGTTTCCTTAAAGTTTTGGGCGGAAGCCATGAACACTGCATGTTATGTCATAAACAGAGTCATGATTCGATCCGGCACAGAGAAGACATGCTATGAGTTGTGGAAAGGAAAAAGGCCTACAGTTTAGTACTTCCATATCTTTGGAAGCCAGTGCTACATTCTCAAAGATCGAGAGTATCTGCAGAAGCTGGACCCTAAAAGTGATGAAGGGATCTTCCTAGGATATTCTACTAACAGCCGTGCTTACCGAGTATACAATAAGCGCACTGGGGTCGTTATGGAATCTATCAATGTTGTTGTGCAAGATGTTGTGCCAGGGGCACCTGTGACAAGTACAGCAGATGATGATGTCGTTCCTGCTCTACCAGGTCAACCTGTGGTCACTGATACTAACACAGAAGCTGGTAGACAAGTTTGTAGAACAAATGCAGAGCGAATTCTAGATGAGCATGGTGGGAGAGATGTGTTACTTCCTTGGTTTACAAGTCAAACAGAAAGCAGACGGTATCTTTATTTCCCAAAGCAAATATGGTAGGAATCTAATCAAGAAGTTTGATCTGGAGAAAGCAACGCATAAGAGAACCCCTGCTGCAACTCATGTGAAGGTCACAAAGGATGAGGCTGGTACCAAGGTGGATCAAACCCTGTATAGAAGCATGATTGGAAGTCTTCTATATCTAACTGCCAGTAGACCGGACATTGCTCATGCGGTTGGTGTCTGTGCCAGATATCAAGCTAATCCCAAGGAGAGTCACCTGATGAATTTGAAGAGGATTATCAGATATATCTGTGGAACAGCCGACTATGGACTGTGGTACACTAAGGATACTAACTCGTGTTTGGTAGGCTATTGCGATGCAGATTGGGCTGGGAATGCAGAGGATCGCAAAAGCACTTCCGGAGGATGTTTCTTCCTAGGAAACAATCTGGTCTCGTGGTTCAGCAAAAAGCAAAATAGTATATCTCTATCTACCGCTGAAGCGGAATATATTGCTGCCGGAAGTTGTTGTACCCAGATGTTGTGGATGAAGCAGATGCTAGAAGAATACGGGGTAAAACAAGATGTGATGACTCTCTATTGTGACAACATGAGTGCCATTAGCATATCCAAGAATCCGGTCCAACACTCCAGAACGAAGCATATCGATATCAGGCATCATTTCATTCGTGAGCTAGTAGAGAAGAAGATAATCACTCTGACGCACGTCTCTACTGAGAAGCAGCTAGCAGATATCTTCACAAAAGCCTTGGACAATCTTCAGTTTGAAACACTTAGATCCTCACTGGGTCTGTGTGTCATTGACAACTAAGCTGTTCCAGTACAAGGTGGTCAACCGGAGCGTGCTGGGCTTATGTGTGATAGGTTGACCTAAAAAGAAGGGCGTCGGCTTGAATTTCGGTCTCGAAGAAGAGTTGTTGGTCATTTCTGCAAAGAAAGAGGGATATCGTCATTTTGGTACTCCCATGTCTATTTGTGGTAAAAAGGGGGAGTAGTTTTGGAGTTTGAAAGCTCCTTAAAAGATTCTGTTGTGCTAGGTTGTTAGACATGCTATTGGAGTTTGAAATCTCCTTAAAAGATTCATTTGCTCTTATATTGTTCGGAGTTTGAAATCTCCTCAAAGATTCGGTTGGTAGCTTAGTTCGTAGCACAGCTTGGGAGTTTGGAACCTCCTTCAAAGATTCAACTGTAATGGTAGTACAGGTAGATTACAGGTAGTTAGTTTTGCCAAAAATGCCAAGGGGGAGATTGTTAGTTTTATGGCATGTAGTTTGGCAAAACTTAGTATAGTTGTTCAAGCTGGTGTTCAAGACTAGATGAGACAACTGTCCTGGAACAAGTTGAAGCAGATGGAGTGTTTCCTAATTCAGATTAGGAAACTCTGTCGACCGTTGGAAGAGCAAGGCGGTTGCATATCAATGGACAGAAGTTGGAAGTTTCCTAATTCAGATTTTGGAAACTTGTTTCAACCGACGTAGCACAACTTTGCCTGAAGATATTTCCATGATCAGTTTTGGCAAGTCGGTGCATGTGGATTATCGAAGATATCCTTGAAGTCGGTTACTTGCGCTTGAAGTTATCTTAGTCGAGAAGATAATCGAAGGTTGCCTACTCAAGAGTGAAGACTCGAGTGAAGACTCGAATGAAGATATATCTTTAAGAGTTATGCGCAAGAGATTAGGAAAGATTTCCTAGTAATGTAGGCGGTTTAGTTTAGGAATCCTAATGGTTTTAGGGTTTCTACCGCTCTATATAAGGAGGGCTAATTGATGAGTCGTATTTATACGACTCGTCCAGTCAATTAATCTCATTTATTTCGACACTTTTATATGTGAACAATTACTTTTTAGTATGGTTTTGCATCTAAGGTGTTTCAGAGCTCTAGGAGGAAACGCGCATAAAAGATGGCTTTTCATGCCAAAAACATCACAGTTTCAGATTAGACCTTTGGACCTTCGACGGAGCGCTGGGAATGAACCGCTGATCAGAAAAATACGAGTCATATGCCGTTGCGTAGCTATCTCAATTTCCTACAACTCTGTAGTTGACACCAAGAGCATCCGAAGTCGTTTAGATGGTCAAATCAAGAGCCGATTCGGAGCTCTAGGAGGAAACGCGCATAAAAGATGACTTTTCATGCCAAAAACATCACAATTTCAGATTAGACCTTTGGACCTTCGACGGAGCGCTGGGAATGAACCGCTGATCAGAAATATACGAATCATATGCCGTTGCGTAGCTATCTCAATTCCCTACAACTCTGTAGTTCACACCAAGAGCATACGAGGTTGTTTAGATGGTCAAATCAAGAGCCGAAGTCGGAACTCAGTGCAGATCGCGTCCGCAAGAGACATTAGCGTACCTTCTAATTGCTGACATTAAGCACTTCCACAATGAGTTAGTTTGTTCAGCTCAGAAACATCAACTTTTAGGTTCCAAAATAGCACACATATTTGTAGACTGCATAGTGAGAATATTTTTAAGATAGCCTAGGGTACCTTTATTCATGATACCTCTAGCATTCCAGCAAAGAAGAAGATCTGTCATCATTGGGAATGATCATTGACGTTGCTTGTTTTTCTACCCTTAAATCGATTATGCGCTAGGACAATATTGCATATGTTACTTGGCTACTTCTACGAATCAATTATGGGATGAGTTTCAATTAAAAACTAATAATGTAAGACTTTTAAGGGTTTAAACTTCAATTAAAAGAGAGTTTCGGGGGGTTACTCCCTTCCTTGGCATTTCCCAATGATCACGTATACAAGAATTATGCATATCATGATGTCAAATAGTTTAGAACCTAGCTTAGACTAAGGTAGACCAATTTTCATGTGAATCTATTCTTAGTCAAGCCTTCTTAACTAGAACCTCACTCCATCGAGATTGTTGGTTCACTCTATGGCCTTTACTATCCTTGAAACATCTCCCAAAGTAGAAAATGCAATAGGCATAATGTACTAGTTCACTTCAATCCCGTAGAAATGATCATATTCACTACATCAAAACCTTTCCAATGTCCATCGGTACTTATGTCAAGTTTTAAGATCAACATGTTACTTAGGCATTTCATCAAACACTTAGGTACATGTCAAATATGAAGAGCTTATTGAACATGAATTTAACACCATAGATTATAGAAACAAATGTGTATACATGATCATAGAGTACCAAGGAGGGTTGTAAGACCCTCAAAACACAAGGTAACTACTCACGCATCATGTAAGACAACATGGTGTAAGTAGGGTTTATAGAAAAACAACAAAGAGAATGGAAAAGGTGTAGAGGAAGTATGATGGTTAGTCCTAGAATCTCCCTTTGATCTTCTCTTCTCCTTCTTGGTTGAATCCTTGATGACCTTGATTGAGCCTCTTTTTCTGGAAATTTTACCCTAAGAACTCAGCACACTAGGTCAAACCTTCCTTCTTCTATTTATAGCCTCGGGTAAAAATCCTGAAGTAGCAGGTCCAGCCGGTCGGCTGATGGCAAAAAATCCAGACAGCTTCTGTTGTGATCGTCCAGCCGACCGGTTGGATTGGCCAACCGACCGACTCAAAGTGAGCGGTTGCATTGATTGTACATGGCAAGGACCAGCCGGTCGGTTGGATTGGCCAACCGACCGACTCAAAGTGAGCGGTTGCATTGCTTGGAATCCCCTGTCTTCAGTCGACCGGTTTATTTTGTGCGAGGGTAAGAATCTAGATAGCTCTTCTCCAGCCGACCGACTCAAAGTGAGCGGTTGTGAGCATCCTCAAGTCCTTCAGCTAGCGGGTCGGCTGGTGAGTCCAACCGACCGACTCAAAGTGGGCGGTTGCTCTCAAGTCCAGCTCCTTCATCCAGCCGACCGGCTGGTTCAGGGTGATTTCCGAACCGGTCGGCTGGGGTCCTTTTTGCCCACTTTTTGCTCTAAATCTTTGGTTTCTCCCCGAGTGTTAGTATTTAGGCTTTGCCTTTGAGGGAGACTCATTTTCTACTTGACACGTAGAGATATAGGTCAAATGACATCAAAATAACGTCGGAAATGACCTAAAGCTATAGTAAAAACGGCTATTAATAAGTCGAAAACTCAACTTATCAACACTCCACACTTAAGCTTTGTTCGTCCCAAACAAAGTATGCAAATATGTCAAGGTCATGCAAATGGCGAAATGCTAGTGGTGCTATGTTTTTCGTCTATTTGCCTCACTAGCTTTCCCAAGGTCTCGATCATTATTACTAAACATGTTAATGAAAGACAAATGAAAGTATATACAGAGAAGGGATCAGGTGCAAAGTCCTAATTATTGTAAAAAATGCAAACTAATAATCACCTTTCATTTTATTATTTGGATGACCAGGATTAAATGAGTATAAATTTATTTAAATTCAAATTTTAATGTGAACAGGGGCAAATATGGTATAACATTAACATATTATTGTTTAATTGACCAAATCAAAACTCGACACCTGTCCTTCTCTTTCCTTTCACGCCTGCTCAAAACCCTAATCTCAGTTTCTCTCTCTCCCCCTCGTCCGAACCACGCTGAGCTGCTACTACCTTCTCATCCAATCGGATTAACACATAACCCTAATTTCCAACACAGAGAAATTCTCCGAAGTTTCTCAATTCTTTCCGTCCCGAAACCCTGGGCATGAGGAGGCGACACAGTGGGCAGAGGCGTGACTGAAGGTGCCGGAGGAGGCACCGCGTCTGCCATAGGAGATGTCGAATTGGATGGAGGAGAGGTTGGTGTGTGAGCGATGCATGTGATGAAGGGTAGGAGATGACGAATTATAGTCCAATTTTGACGAATTATGTCATAGTTTGTCCAAATTGGACTATAATTCGTCAAGAATTCTGAGGAATTGTAGTACACTTCGCATAATTTGTCAAATGTAAACTGCAATTCGTCAAGAATTCGGCACTATCATTGTATAATTAGTCATGACATTTTATAGTTCGTCATAACCATTATATAGTTCGTCATGAACTTTTTCGAAGTATTCTATTCGAAAACTGTCGATTGCATTTTGGGTTGAGTTCCATTGATGTCGAAGATGATCCAGAGTGTGAAAAACTGAGTTCGACGAAGTTTTACTCCTTCAATTTGATCGAATTAAGTCCGATTTCTTATAATTCGGCTAGCCAATTTATAGTTCGTCATGACTATACACGTTCAAACTTTTATTATTTGACAATTCGTCACCATTCAACCAAACCGTATCCCCCACCAAATCTGCAGCGCTACATTCTGCGGCCACGATAGGCTGTTCTCGTCAGTTCCTGCGGCACGACGGGCTGTTCGGCGCCACGGGAGTGAAGCGGCTCGAATCGGTTAATGACAGCGTCGGCGTCGGCGTTGTCATCGGTGGAATCCATGGATGAGCAATGACAATAGAGATTCAGATATAAGTTTGTTCATCGAGGGGAGGAGAGAGAGAGAGTTGGATTTTGGTTTTTTGTGTGTGGTCAATTATGCCCTTTGAGTGAGTGATACACGCTCAAAATTCATTTATTAATTATTTTATTCTCATTAATTTACACCCACAGGATTATGCAAATGGATGGTGCTGATGATTTTGTATTTTGCACCAGATCTGGGCTTTGCACCAGATCCGGCCTCAGTATATACAATCTAACTAGCTCCTTTTCGTAGGCGTGACGAGTGCATTTAGCACATGCATTAATCATTTAAACCCCTAGGCTACCCTAGTGGAAGAGTTATAGTCTCGTGAGAGTTTTCAGAAAAGGGAATACTCACAAATCCCAAATGCACCTATCCCATGAAAAATAATTCAAGAGTGCTCAACCAAGGCGATGGTTTCTCAAAACAAATCCCTCACCCCAAACTAGGACTACCTTCACATTATCATCAAAAGAACTTTTGAACCATTTAAGTACCCATGAGGTTGTGCATTCGAAATTATCAATGCTAAGGCTATCAATTGTCTCATCCAAAAGTCTACTCATTTTCAAGGCAATACAATAGAAGCAAAGTTGTTAATTTTCACAAAAGAGTGTCAATCACTCACCTATGCTAGCTAGGGCTAGTCCATTGGTTAGCGACATGGAACTCATTCCCAAGTCTTAGACGCTTAAGCCGTAATCCATAAGGAAAGAGGAGTTCGACAGTAAGAGTTCTTAGAAAACGAGCATAGACCAATCGAGAGTTCCCGTGCAAGCATAAGGATCGTCCAAGAGTTAATCCAACTAGCACACAATACAATTGGTGCACCCGCGCAAAAGTAGAATGATGGAAGAACATAAAGTCAAGTTTTAAGTGGTCCTTATTTTCTTTTTCAAATGGCCTTTGGCCTACTAATGCTTTCGAGGGGGAACTTTTCTTCCTAACCCCCGGCATTTGTATCATTTTTGAGGCAAAATTTCGCTTGTACTTCGAGAAAGTTTTTAGTCGGAGCTGTGCCCTCTTTTGACCAGCAAAATGAAGAATTTTTTTTGTTGGGGCCTATTTTCACCCTCTTTTGACTCCACACTTAAAACTTGATAATATGTTATACGAATGTATGGAATGCGCGGGAAACAATCAAGAGTAAGGCACTGAATTTAGAAAAACTAAATTAGAAAAACAATCAAGAATGTATGGAATGCGCGGGAAACTCGGGGCGAGTAGGGTTTGTGGTCGCTTATGAGAAGTTTGGATGATTCTTCCAAGCCGATGAAAACTTTGGGGTAGTGTAGTTGATTTGAAAACTTTGGCCTTGACAGGGCACTATTGTTGTACTCTCTCCATTGGTTTCCACCTACGAAATTTGCTTCTTCATACACATTCCCACCATCATCCCTTTGAACTAAGGGGCATGTGTTCGTGTCATGCTCATAGACTTCGCAAATGTTGCACCCTTGGCTCCTTGAGATGTCCTTTGCCGGATGTTTCAATTTAAACACTTCATCCGAGAGGCTTTCAAACTTCTTTTCAAATTTCTTTTCCAAGGCATCATAGTCACTTAGGCTTACGGCATTTACTTCATGTCTTTCCCCTCTTCTTCTTGGGTTTCCTCTTTCACTAGCCCACATGAAATAGTTCTTGGTAATCTTCTCGATCACCGCATATCCTTCTTGAGGTTCAAGCTCCATGATAGCTCCTCCCGCGGCGGTGTCAAGTGCAAGCCGCGAGGGACCATCAACACCATGGTAGAAGGTGTGAAAAACCAAGAGGCAATCTAAGTTGTGATGTGGGCAAAGTCTTTGATATTCCTTGTATCGCTCCCAAGCTTCATAGAGCGTCTCTCCATCCATTTGAGCAAAATTTGTGATTTGACTCCTATAGTAGGCCGTCTTGGATGGAGGGAAATACTTGTTGAGGAAAGCTAAAGCAAGCTCTTCCCATGTTATGAAACTAGCCGGTGTTTGGCTCCTAAACCATTCATTGGCTTTTCCAGTGAGTGAAAAGGGAAACAACCGCAAATGAATAGCATCTCTTGAAACTCCATTTATCTTGGATGTATCACAAACCTCAAAGAATGTGGTTAAATGAGAGTTTGGATCCTCATGGTCTCTCCCCGAGAATTGGTTGGATTGAACCATTTGGATGGTGGAGGTCTTCAAGTCAAAGTCCCGGTTGTCTACCGCGGGAACAAGGATTGGCGATTGGTAGCCATATGCATTGGGAGCGGCGTAGTCTTTAAGTACCCTTCTAGCTTGGGGTAGTGGTAGAATTGGGCCTCGAGGAGGTGGAGGAGGAAGTCCATCCCTATCTCGTATGTCTTGGTTGCGGTTTCTTGAGTGTTCGATGTGGATCCTTTTGCCTTGGTTGTCTTACTCCTTGTGAGGTGGGGATTAACGATATCTCTTATGGGTTGATTCAAGTCTCTATCCACAATTTTGGTAAGTTTCTTTGTCTTAGGTGGCATAAAAGAAATGCACCTACAAGGGGGCCATTGCTCCCCGGCAACGACGCCATGTTGACAGTTGTAAATTTCGTATAGTCAAAAACAATTTATATTTGACCGGTAAGACCGGTGTCGAACCCAAGGGAGCAAGTGGGATTATACGCTAGGATTTATCAAATGTTCTACTTTGCTATTCCTAAAATTCAATGATGAGATGTTATCAATCAAGAACAAGCAATGAGATAGCACAAAGGGGTTGAATATCAATCAAAAGAGAGTTTCGAGGGGTTATGCCCCTCCTTGGCATTTCCCATGATCATGCATACAAGAATTAAACACATTCAAGGTGTTAGATAGTGTTGAACCTAGCTTAGACTAAGGTACATCACATTTTATCGAGTCCATTCTTAGTCAAGCTCTGTTATAGCTCAAACCTCACTATTCCGAGGATATCGGTTCCTTCCATGGCATTTATTAGCATTGGAACATCTCCCAATACAATAAATAGCATGAACTCGAGTCCTAGTTCACTTCAAATCTGTAGATATGATCACATTTACTTCATCTAAACCATCCCTAAGGTCGTTAGATTCTTAGGTCAAGTTTTGGAATAAACAATGTCACTTAGGCAATTCATCAAACACCTAGTTGCATGCAATAATGAAGATCATAGCAAATGTGAATTTAACACCATAGATTAATCATCCAATATATGTATACATGATCAAGAGTACCAAAGAGGGTAACAACACCCTGAAAACACAAGGGGGACTACTCACACATCATGTAAGACAACATGGTGTGAGTAGGTTATGAAGAAAACAACAAGTAAAATAGGGAAGGTGTAGGGAAAGTAGGATTGTTGATCCTTAAACTCCCTTTGATCCTCCTTCTTCTTCCTTGATTGGATTCCTCTTGATGACCTTGATTTGATCTCCTTTGATGAGTATTTTTGCCCAAAAAGTCGGACCCCTAGGTCAAACATGCCACTTTCTATTTATAGCCTTGGGTAAAAATTCTGCTGTAACAGGCCCAGCCGGTCGGCTGGCCATGGCTTCGGATACCAGCCGATCGGCTGACGCAGGGTGAATTTAGTCTGATCTGAAGTGTTCATCCAGCCGGTCGGCTGGTCAGTTGAACCGTCTGCTTGAGGATGTTTATGGGCAAGCAGCTTGGTAGCTCTTCTTTAGCCGACCGGTTGAGTATATGGGCCGATCGGTTAGAGATCTTCTTGATGCAGGCAGTCTGGGAACCTTATCCAGCCGGTTGGCTGATGAGTCCACCCGACCGGTTGAGGATATCCTTGTTGATGCTGAATCTGGAGGCTCTTCTCAGCCGGTTGGCTGGATGGTCTTGCCAATCGGCTCGACTTTGCGAAGAAACTGCTGAGTCTGCTCCCTCCATCCAGCCGCCCGGCTGGTATAGGGGTGATTCCCAGCCGGTCGACTGGGATCATTTTCTGCCCACTTTTGCTCCAATTCTCCGATTTTTCCTGAGTTTTCGTAATTAGGCCTTGACACTGTGAGGATCTTGTTTTCTACCTGAAATGTAGGGAAAAGGTCAAATGACGTCAAAGTATCGTCGAAAACGAACTAAAGCTATAGTGAAAAATGGCTATTAATGAGTCAAAAACTCGACTCATCAAATAGCGTGTTAAGGATAGCCAAACACTCGGAGGATATGGCAGTGTTATGTGGAGCAGCAGAGAACAAGGTACTTTGTTAGTGTGTATTGTTGTTGTGATCACGTTTTAAGTGTGTATTGTTGTTGTGATCATGTTTTAAGTTTTCTTCAACATATATTATTGTTGAATCACATTGTTTGATGCGTGAGTTAGTTTTTGCCTTTCTTATACATTTCGCCTTATTAATGTTTTACATTATTTTAAGTGTTTGTTGTAAAAAATGCCCATTATCACAGTGTGTATAATTTCTGATTGCTTGCAGTTTGTTTATGTCATTGATGTCATTTGTTTATGTTCCTTCTAATTGTATATCAGTTTGTACTCCCATTTGCTTATGTATTTCCAATATATTGCTGATGTAGTTGCTCATTAGAATTATAATTGATGTCACATTTCTTTTACTAATTGCTTTCATGATACCTTTTATTCATTACTGCCATTTAATCATTGCTGCCATTTATTCTTTGCTACCGTTTGTAGGCAAAGATGAGGCTGAAGTTAGCTGAGCTACTGGGTGGGGAAATTGAAGTGGATGTGGTAATGCAGGCACTCCGGGCAATGCTCCCAGCGAGGGAGCCAGTTGCGTCTATCCCAACTTCTTCAATTTAGGATAAACTCTAACTTATGTTTAGGACTTGTTATTTGGTACATGGATCCAAACTATGCACTTGTTGTTTTGATGTTTGGATTCAATCTATGTAATTAAGCAAGTCAGGTTGCTTACTTTTTGATCTGCTTTGGATTGAAACTTTAATCCAAAGAAACATGATTTCGTCTTGTTACATAAATTTTAATATTTGTTTATAGGGGTTGTTGCATTTGTTTGTCCATAATGTGACATGTGTTTACGTTGTTCGTTGCATAAGAGAAATATATTTAGTAGTATATTTAGTAGTACTTGCTGTTCTAAACATCCGTTGCGTAAGACGGCTGTTGAATTTTTCACAGCTCAACTCAATGCTTGTTGCATTAGCCCGAGTTGCATATGCATTGTCGCAAAAGAAATTTGCAACGAGACTTTAAAATGCGATGCTTAAGATCGATACTAATGCAACAAGACTTTGTGTTGCACATTGCGTGTTGCATTAGTGCTTTCTTACGCAACAGTCAACACCAACTTTTTTGTCGTTGAAAATTGTTTTTGCAACAAGGAATATGCAACGTGGTCTAATGCAACAGTTGCATTGTTGCGCGTGACCATTGCAACGTAGTGTGAGTTAAAACGACACATTTTCGGATGTTGCATTTGTGTCAAAATGGTGTAGTGTCATCTTCTAGGTCTGTGTAATTCACCAAGGTTGATCCTGGAAAACATTGGCTGATAACTCCTTCATAGTGTACCTTCGCTCCCTAATTGACTCGCTAGGTGGTGGTAGTGCAGCTCGCGCATACCCACTATGTCTAGCATTGTGCGCAACAGGCATTCAGAGGTTTTCTTGTTCCTTTTTCTCTCTTCTCCTTTAATAGAAGAACCGCGTTGGCACACCATGTTGTATCAAGTCATTCTAATCAACCACCTCTAGCTACTTCCTAGTGGTCATCATTCTCTCTGTGCATGCTACCTGCATATGGCCTTATGGAAGCAAGTAGTATAACACAACAGAATTACTAAAAATAAAAAAACGGATGAAAAAACAATAGTGAGAGCCTAAGGTTGTCCAGTCCTTACCGATAAAAAAATAACTTCACAGAAACGTAGCTCCCCGAAAACGACTCAAAAATTTGACGCGTGTCATCTGTGACTTATTAAGTTTTTAATTTTATTTCTAGGTTTAGCTAGTACAATGGTATGCATGGTCAATCCCACAGGAAACTTATTTAGAAGTTGTTGTCTGCTAAATAGAAAAAAGAGATGAACACAAAGTTTGTAATTATCAATGATAGTATTGCATAGGGTTATCACTTGTGACTTGTTTTCATTTACACTAATAGTTATATATCTTGATAACATAATTATTCCGACAAAGGTAATAAACCCTCATTGATCGATTGTAAATGTAGTGATTGTAATGCAACTCGCGATCAAACAATTAATCTGAGTGTGACTCAGGTCGAATCCTCAGGGAACTAGTTTGCTATTTTCTGTAAATGATTTGTTTATATTAGTACTGAAATGGGGGGTTTGAAATGAAAATACAGTACAGTAGAATAAATAAATTGAACAATGAAATGATCTAGCACAGAACTAAAGATTTAGTTTGTTGTTCCATGCGATTTGTTGTTTGGTTGTCTTTTAATTTGATGAAACATTGGGAATCAATGACTCCCCAAAAACAAACAGATTATAACACAAAGTTACTGCAGACTCAACTTTCGCTTCTTGCCTAACAATAGATCTTGATACATGATAGTGAATTGTTTCTCTAGGTCATTTGCCTTATTACATGCTCAACTTTCGCTTCTTGCATAATAACAAAACTAGATGCACAAATCATCAAGACTCAACTTTCGCTTCTCGCCTATCGGATTTTATCTCATTACATGGATAGACTCAACTTTCGCTTCTCGCCTATCATGCAACTATATAGACCTACTGTGATATGCTACTGCAAACACAGACAATAGGTACAAACAATCCTCATACAAACATTATTGATATCTCGCGAAAATACCAAATACAGGATGTACGAATTGAACTATTCATATCTAGTGTAAAGAAATAAATTGCAATCATATAAAAAGACATGTGTTACAACTGCAGATGTTTCTGGGGATCCATTGGATCCCAATAAGTGGACTACTCACTCATGGTGAGTTGATACATGACAACAGATCAATAAAAATGGAAGTACAAGATTAGGTTAAGAGAAACCCTGATGTTGAACTCCTGCTCTCGTGAATGTTGTTGTCGCCAAGTATCTCTGATAATTTTCTGATGATTTTTCTTCACTGATGTTCGCTCCCTCTATACTGCTGTAATTACTTGTCTCTGTGTTTCCCGACGCAGGCTTCTCAATCTCCAATAGCCGTCCCATAAAACTCACACTGATCGATGGAAATAAATGCATTTGAGCCGACTTGTCAATTTATTGCAAATAACTTGGGTCTGGAGATTTCACGCTAGGTAGGTCGGGTGCACGGTCGGGCGCCCTGGCATTTCACGCAGCATTTCGGTCGGGTGGCCGATCGGGTGCCCTAGCTCATTAGGTCGGGTGGCCGATCGGGTACACTAGTGTTTTCATGCAGTTTTAGCTCACATTTTGCCATTTTGCCATTTACTTCTCAAATTGCTTTGTCACTGAAACACTAAGTAAAAACATCAAATCTGCGTAATATTACATGAGAATGGAGCTCAAAGTGTGTGGATTTGTACATCAAAGATCATGCAAATAAACGCGCATCAAAATACCCCACACTTAGATTTTGTTCGTCCCGAACAAACACACATCAGAGGCATCACCCCAGAACATCTTACAACTAAGGAAACAAAAGAACAAAAAGAACAAATAAAACTAGCGAGAGTTTTCAGAACAGGAATACTCACAAATCCCGTGATACTTGCTCAGTTAAGAATGAAATTTCCAAGCAGTGATAAACATAGTAACTCATCAGTTCAGGCAGTGCTGCATCAATATCACTTACTTCAAAGTAGACAAAGGTTTCTTCATTTCAATATGATAGTCAGCGTATGCTAGTTTGACTCAAATATGCCAACATTCATTCAGACTAATCGAAAAGTCAGTTTAGTCAATCAAATTATCAAGAAGAATTTCACTTACACGAAACTTTGTAAATTCTCTTCAAGGCTCACGCAGTAATCTGCAAGGGTCTTTCCTCAATCAATACCTGTAAATATGTCAGTGCACAAAATCTGGTACAAAGTCACGATCAAGCGGGGGTTTATTTATATACAAACTTTCACACTACTTTAGTGCAGGTGTGGATGGTTTCGAAGGGGAAGACCTGGCTCCGGGGATTACCCATATCTACCGCTTCCTAACCCCCGCCATCTACACTTCTCCCTTTTTTTCTTTTTTCTTTTTTTTCGCAGCAAGCAAATACCCCACACTTAAAATTGACAGTGTACCAAAATAATGTGTAGCACAGAAACACAACCACAGTATCTCTGAAGTCACCTAAGAGCCAATCTGAAAAATAAACTCGTTTGCGGGAGTTTGTTCATCATGATTTTTCCAAAAGCCTAAACGAATTCAACACGCTGAACTAAGCTAGCATAAAATCGTTTATTTGCATAAGTTTTCATATCACAAGGAAAATCAGAAATCAGATGCTAACAAATTCATGAGTTCAGAGCAGCAAAGCCATAGCATCAGAGATTAACATGCTCATCATTCAACGTATTTTCAGCAAAGATTTTGAGCAAGTATCAGGTAAGCACATTCAATCATTTTTCTGCAATTTATTTTTTTAGCACACATAACAATCATCAATCGAATATAATCGAATAAACATCAGCCACCCCCACACTTAAAACATGCTTAGTCCCTAAGCATTCTAGCGTAAATAATGAGCAAGCAGGGTAGCAAAATATTATTTGATTGATGAAAGTGAAAAGAGTTTACCAAACGAACGCATAGAGGTAAAAGCAAAAGTGAAATGCAGCAAGTCTTCCTTCTTGTTCCAGCTGGGTCACTCTTGAGGAGTGCCGTCAACAGATGCAGCAGATGCAGGCGTGGTAGTCACGTGTTGGAGAATGGTCTGCAAGATGGTGTGAATATTATCCAGCTTAGTGTCAATTTCAGTCTGTTTACCTTTTATTTCAACCTGACACTCCTCTATAGCTTTTAGCCGTGCCCCAACATCTCCATCAGCAGTGACAGCCGGTGCGTCTGAATTCCCCTTTTTCTTTTTGCTGCTTTGCGATGCCGGAGGCTCCTTTACCCAATTATTCTCCTTATCAACCATTGTGCTATTTTTCATCATTGTCAGGCCTAGTTTGTTTGGCTGTAGCAGCTTCCCACTATCCAGGTTATAGCCGAGGTGCTTAGCAATAAGCGTGATGATTGACCCTCCTCCAAGCACGCTGCAAGACAAGCACTTTTCAAAAAGATCAGAGAATATAGTCATAAGCTTTACTCCATTCCCCCTGCCTCTGCGCAGGGTCCTCATAATCTCCAGATCTCTGTGATTTACTCTACTTCCCTTATCAGCGCGAGTAGCCAAGTTTTCAGCAACGAGACGGTGGATAATCCTCCAGGCTGGCAATCTGATCAAGTTGGAAGGTGAGTTAGTAGTGAATGTTATGGTGTTGTTTTCAGTAATGTACCTCCAGAATTCATTGTCTTCATCAGTAGATTGGTTGGTGAATGAGGTAGCTTTCCATTGATAGTTGAAAATCTTTTCGAACTCTTCCTCAGTCAGAGTGTGAAAGTACCCATTAATCTGGAATATCCATCTTTGCGCCCACCGCTTGGATCCTGCTGTTATTAAGCTCTCTGGTCCGTCATGAGTTGCCCATATGACCTCAAATGTCGAAATAAACTCAATGACCAGCTTCTGATAGGTGCCAGGATCATCCCACATCATGAACTCCAAGTTTCCGTCTGTCAGAATGGAATTGACCTCATCAAAAATCTTCATTGAAATTGCAACTCTCCAAGTTTGCGTTCCTCGCTTCTTAGGGGTCATCAAAGAGAATTGCAATTCTCCTTTTGTAAAAAGACATCTCTTCTTTTTCTTCTAAAAAGTGAGTCTAGGGTTACCAATTCGCGCATGCTGACATCAGCAATTACTACCTGGTGACCTCAGCTGCACGCGAGAAAATCTTAAGCAGACATCAAATTTAGAATAATTCTCAAATATTATGCAGGTAATTTATAATGGTTCACAAGCTTTGTGACGGAGCACACTACACTGTCGTTAAGGTGCAATGTTCTCTGTACAAATAAATTTATATTTTCCGCTACTCGCGACTACACTACTGGGTAGTAAGTGGTAAGTAGGGGTCGAACCCAAGGGAATTAGGGGGATAAGTTGTTCTTTAAGTTGGACAATTTTGGGATTGGTTGGTTGGTTGGTTTTAAAGCTACCAGCTAAGTGATTGATTGGTTGGTTGGTTGGTTTTAGTACTGGAAAGTAACTGATAATTATTACAATTAAAAGAAAGCATTCGGTTTCAGGGGCTTTGTATTATATCCTGTTTATCATTGACCCTTAGTGAATCTTCTAAGTATTCAAACGTGCATCAAGGCCATTCCAAGCACTCGATTTGCCACACTGTCTAGTCTTTTGCAAAAGTGTTCGATAGTGTATCAAGGCCATTCCAAGCACTCGATTTGCACACACCGTCTAGACTTTTGCAGAAAACGTAAAGCCCTTGTTCTATTTAGACTAATACCCCATTCCAAGGTATACTAGCCTGTGTGCATCCATTTGATCAGTCATTCCCGAGCAATCAAATGGTGTTTTAGAGAGGTCAAACTCCTCAGATAAGCTTTGCCATTCCAAGCATCCACTTATCCGAGTATGTTTACGAACTTCCACGGAAGAGCTTTGCCATTCCAAGCATCCACTCAACCTTGGAAGTTCTGGCCTAATATATGGCACATAGAACAAGTTTTGAATACAGAGAATAAATACTAAAATAGTCTAAAACATTTTATAATACAAGTCCACCCCTTCTACCGAACGACTAGTTTAGCTACTATTTATCGCGCTAAACATTATAAAGCAGTAAATTAAATACAAAGAAATACTTACAACCGTTGAAGCGCCAAGGAAGCAAGCTTTTATTTCCAAAACCAAAAAAAACTTAGAGAGATAAGTGAATTACAATTTTTGGATGTTTGAAATGAGGAGGAGGAGCTTGGTATTTATAGCCATAAGGGGAGGAGATGGGTGGTGGAGATGGTGGGCAAGTGTCTTTGATCCAAGGGAGGAGGAGGAGGAGGAGGAGCAAGGAGGAGCCGCCACATGGGGGAGGAGCAAAGCCGCCGGTCACCTAGAGTGGAGGAGCCGCCGGTTGCAGGTCACCATGGAGGGAGGAGCTCCTCCCTTGGCCACCTCCAAGCATGGTGGCCGGTCACCTTGGTCCATGCTTGCATTTGATAGTTGATTTGGAATGGCCAAGTGATTCTAAGACTAATGGTCGAGCCATAATTTCCAAATTCCATGGTTGGGTCGAGCAATTTGGTCTTGGTGCCTATGCGCGAGGCTTTTACTATGGAATTGGGCCAATCTGCCAATCTGCTCGAGCGTTTTGTCTTGGAAGCGAGATTGTCCGACTTGTTGGGCATTCCAAACATCTTGGTCGAGCCAGATTTTCCAGATGCATCGGTCGGGTCGAGCGACTTGGTTTGGGTGCCTAAGCGCGCCGGGCCTTTGCCTTGGAATTGAGCTAACTGCCAATCTGCTTGAGCATTCTCCTTGGTTTTCCGACATTGTCCACTTTATTTTCCATTTGGAATATTTTGGTCGAGGCGGAATTGTCAGATGAGATGATTTGCTCGGGCAACTTTGATTTGAGTGTTTGGTCAGCTCGGCGGAGGGCCTGGAACTGCTTCAACCGGTCGGGTGGTTTCTGCGACATTTTCCCACCCGGTCGGTTGAGTCTTCAATGCAAATTCCTCTTTGGTTTGATTTGTTTGGAGTGATTCCTTGTCAGGATCCTTGAGATTTCTTCAGTCAGCGTCTGATCTTGACCTTGGAATAACTCTTAACATCTTTTCAGCGTAAAATCCTCTCCTTAGCGTGTTTTCTCTCTAAGCGCCAAAATACTCTGTAGAAATATATCGGGACTAACAAACAAAAGTTAAATAGACCAACAGTCTAATTTGGTGGGTTTTACGGTGTTTATGATTCGTATAATTTGGGTCCATCACTTTGCTCAAATTCTAATCACAAAAGGTAGATATCAAATATATGTAGCTTGAGTTATAGAGAAGAAACAACCAAATCACCACATAACTTGGCTCCTATCTAAAAACCAGATCAATATTATCAAATAAGCCAAGAATGTTTTAACATCACAAAAACACCAACATTCTTTTGTTTGTCATAAAATTCTACACTTTCAGACAAATATAAAACCAAAGAAAATAAATAGGAAATCAAGGTAAAATATTAAAGCAAAACCAACAGAACTAATGTTTTCAACACAAAGCTGGGCAAAACCAACAATCGATCAAAACAAACATCATATTAGTTCATTTTGAAATTCTGTTGTCTGTTCAAGACCAGATCCAGGTTGTGTTCTAACAATGCTAGAACACCTGAGCAGACAGTATCCGAAACAAAATAACACAACACACGCAATATACTTCCTAGTTCGGCAACCAGCCTACTCTGGGGCGCTTCCCACGCCCTAAAGGGTAAAAAATCTTTATTAAGAGTTTAGAGCTACAAGTGGACTTACACTTACACAACTCCCATTTGTAAAAGCCTAGCCTCTTACACTCTTCTCCTTGATTTGCAATCTAGGCTTCCTCTAGATTCCCTGCCGATGATCTTCCTCCCGAAGGTCAGTGAGTTTTCTCGCGATAACAGAGATTTCTCCCGAAGCTCAGCCACTATCTCCGACAGCACAGTGGTGACAATGTGTGTGTGTGCATCAGAATGTATCCCCCAGTTAGTCTGGAATAGCACACCTGAACAGACTGACTCGCCTTAAGTTTTCGATGTGAAAAGCTTCGGCCGATCGTTCCTCCTCCTCCTCTGCAGAATATGGGCGTGTATAACTTCTCCAACAACGATGCAGAATGGAAAACCCTAGCCTCGTATTTATAGGATACTTGGCTGGGTTTCCTATTCGGTTAAGAATATCTTAACCAGCAAGAGACTTTATCTCCAAATATTTAGGAATATTTCCTAAATATTCTTTAACTCCAAATCTTATTTCTGGATAAGCAAGCGAGTATCTTCTTCATAATATCTTTGAGTATCTTCAATATTCTTCAATATACTCGAACCGCCTCAAATCTTTATGGCCGATATACTTGAATATTGGAAACTCTTGAATTAGAAAACTTCCTCCCATCAGTTCTGTGCAGCGCATTAGTTCCAACTTCACTTGAACAACTCCTTGACTACTAGCTTTAACACTCTGAAGTCGTTTGCCTAAACACATGCCACATAGGAACAACAATCTCCCCCTTGGCATTTTTGGTAAAACCATCCCATTTAGTTCACTAGACTTCAGAGATCACACTCCCCCTTTTTGCCACAAAATAGGCAAGGAGGGTTCAAATAGACTAGCTTGTTCTCCTCGGCATCTGGAATCTTGTCTACTCCCCCTCGAACATAGCCAGGGTCAGTGACACATACTGTGAGTCTTTCGGACCATGGTGTCTTAGCAACTGTTCGACCACGGGTCAGCAAATAACTGGTTCCTTCCATCAGAGATTCTCCATTCTTGTCGAGCACTTGACGAGAGTCATGTGTGATCTTTACGCGGGGACTTCCATCTCTAAAGCTTATATCTTTCGCCTTCAATCTATCACCAAGAGTCTCCCTCTTGAGCTCAGGTAGACCCAGAACCTTCAATGTCCCACAGTCGATCACCTTGCTCTCCTCCGTCATGTGAGAAGTGCATCCACTATCGACGTGTCGGTGACCTTTCTTCATGTTACTGGTTGAGATGGATACGACGAGGCACACTTCCTCTTTTTACTTCACTACCCATTCTTGTGTCATCCTTGCTGCAACTTTCTGCGCACAGTCATGAACTCGTGACACCTTGGCTTGATGTGCCCCTTTTTGTGACAGTACCAATAGATTCTTGAGTCTCTTCTCCATTTTCCGTTGGAACTCATCTTGTTGGTCACAGTGTACTTGTTCATCTCTCTGTTCACCGGCTGTTCAGCTTTGACAAATTTACTCTTTCTTGAACTGCTCCCATCAGTGTAACCAATGCCTCTATGCCCTCCACTCATTCTCTGGGACTTCAGAATCGTATCTAGGTCTTTTGATCCAGAGTTTGGCATCTTCAATGATTTGTTAAACTGATTCAGCTCGTCCAGTAGTACCGCGTGGTAGTCCTTCTCCATCTCAATTTGTAATTTTAGGGACTTAACTTCTTCTAGAAGACATATCTTTCTTCGGCTAATGGCTGTATATCTTTTCTTTAGTTTTTCCATGTCTTTAGCCTGCACGTCTTTGTCTTTCTCCATCTGCATCCTTAACGACGAGACAACTCCAAGAAGTTCTTCCTTTTCTTCGATCAGGACATCAACTCTCTCCCTTAGCTTTTCCTTCTCATCCTTCAGGCTTGTCACGTTGAAGCTAATCAGATCTATCACTTCCTCGCACTTCTCATATAGAGACGTATAACTTTTGATGATGCATTCATCTGTGATTTCTTCTTCATCATCACTGCTGCTGGAGTGGTCAGCAGACTGTTCTGGCATCGTGCCAGAACAAGTGCTATCATGCTCTTCACCTCTATGATTAGTTACGCTGGTGAATGCAACGAAGTTGTTCGAGTCATCCTCTTCCGAGTCATTTTGCTCCGACTAACATTATAAGCCTTCTTTTTCTTGGGAGTATTGACACTCTCATCTTGAAAGTGTCCTAAGCCTTTGCACTCCCTACACTTACTTTGCCTTTATCACCACTGAACTCGTTGTTGTTCTCTCCATGCCCTTTTCTCCTCTGAGAGTTTTCTCCTTTTCGACTCTGCGAATTAGACGTGGATTGTTGTTCCTGAGTAGGTCGTCGTCTATTCAGCCTTTTCACAATCCTTTCAAGGTTTTTGGCTATTATGGCGAGCTGTTCAGACATGTCCTCGACATGGTTCCACTCTTAAGTTACATCAGCCTTCAGTTCAACACATTTTACTCTCGTTCTTTGAAAGTCATCTGGAAAATTCATCTCATATGTCCTTAGTGACCCCATGAGCTCGTCAAGCTTCATCTCGGTTATGTCTTGCATTTTCTCAATGGAAGTCACCTTCATAGCAAATCTTTGGGGAAAGGATCTCAGGACTTTGGCAGCCAGTCTCTATTCCTCGATAGGTTTTCCCAGTGCTGTAACTTTATTAGAGAGATCTAGGACTCTAGTGTTGAACTCGGCAATTGTCTCTTCCTCCTTCATTTTCAGATCCTCGAATTTTAAGGTGAGCATCTGCATCCGTGAGTTACTCACTTTGCCTGTCCTTTCATGAGCTGTTCTGAGAATCTCCCTTGCATCCTTGGCGACCTCACAGTTAGCAATCAGCTTGAATACATTCTCATCCATGGGTGAAAACATAGTGTTCATATCTATTGATTTTTCGACAGTAGTCTTGTCCTCAGTCTTAGTCCAACGCTCTTCCGGTTTCGGCACCACTTGTCCCTCAGCATTCGTCATTGTTGGAGGGGTCCATATAACTAGTACAGCTTTCCATGCCCTTTCATCAAGAGTTTGCAAGATTGCCTTCATCCTAATTTTCCAGTAGCTATAGTTCGGCCCTTGTAGCAGCGGTGGTCCGCTGGTGTTCTACCCTTCCTTCATACTCATCTTGAACATAATCTGGATCACACTCCGTGTGTCGAGTGCCTGCTCCGATACCAATTGAAATTCTGTTGTCTATTCAAGACCAGATCCAGGTAGTGTTCTAACAATGCTAGAACACCTCAGCAGCCAAAATCTGAAACTAAATAATACGAGCACACACAATATACTTCCAGTTCGGCAACCAGCCTACTCTGGGGGCTTCCCACGCCCTAACGGGTAGCAAATCTTTATTAAGAGTTTAGAGCTACAAGTGCACTTACACTTACACAACTCCCGTTTGTAAAAGCCTAGCCTCTAACACTCTTCTCCTTGATTTGTAATCTAGGCTCCCCCTAGATTCCCTACCAATGATCTTCCTTCCGAAGACAGAGACTTCTCCCGACGCTCAGCCACTATCTCCTGACAGCGCATTGGTGACAACGTGTGTGTCTGTGTGCAGTGGAATGTGTCCCTCAGTCAGTCTGGAACAGCACACCTGAACAGACTGACTCGCCTTAACTTTCCGATGTGAAAAGCTTCGGCCGATCGTTCCTCCTCCTCCTCCGCAGAATATGGGCGTGTATAACTTCTCCAACAATGATGCAGAATGGAAAACCCTAGCCTCGTATTTATCGGATACTTGGATGGGTTTCGGTTAAGAATATCTTAACCACCAAGATACTTTATCTCCAAATATTTAGGTATATTTCCTAAATATTCTTTAACTCTAAATCTTCTTTCTTGATCAGCAAGTGAGTATCTTCTTCATAATATCTTTGAGTATCTTCAATATTCGTCAACTTACTCGAACCTCCTCAGATCTTTATGGCCGATATACTTGAATATTGGAAAAACTTCCTCCCGTCAGTTCTGTGCAGCGCATGAGTTCCAACTTCAGTTGAACAACTCTTTGACTTCTAACTTGAACACTCCGAAGTCGTTTTGCCAATACCCATGCCACATAGGAACAACACAACTGACAATTACCAATCCTTACAAACATTCATATGCACAAATTCATGCCTTTCTTCATAAGCATACATGATGTCTATAGAAGGAGGCCCTCCGAAAAATTGGCAAATAGGGATCTACCATTGTGCAGATAATATATAACAACAAATATGAGATAACAACAAATTTAAAATAATGAAATAATATGCAGGTAATTTATGATGATTCACAAACCGTGCTCATGTTCAAATCACAAAGGTAAAATCCGAATACATGTAAGTTAAGTTATTGAGAAGAAACTATCAAGCATCGTATAATCAGGTTGCTTTCTTAAAACATGAACAATATTATCCATGTACGTAACCCTCCACAACAACCGTTGAAGTCTCGGGACTATTAAAGTATACGGCAAACCGGCGTATCATGAATCAAAATTCGATGCTATGGAACATTCGAAATATCTTTCCAACTCGAAGTACTAAAAGTTAATAAATTCAGTCAACCAATAATTTAGTCAACCAATAGTTTAGAGTACCTAATTAAATATTCCGCAAAAGACGGATACTCGAAGCATATTTTAGCAGCACAAAAACGTACACCCACATTATTTTGTTCAACATAAAAAAATTTCACTTTTAGACCAATACAGAATTAAAAATAAATAAATAGGAAAGTGAGGTTAAATATCAAAGCAAAACCAACAGAATTTTTGTGTTCAACAAAGCCGAGCAAAACCAACAGTCAAGCATTACAAAAATCATACTAGTTCACCTGACAAGTAACAATTCTTACAAGCATTCATATGCACAAATCCACGGCTTTTTTCATAAGCATACATGATGTCTGTAGAAGGAGGCCTCCAAAAAAATTAAAAAGAGGAATCTACAATAATGCAGGTAATATATTACATCAAATATGAGATAACATCAAATTAAAAATAATGCTCAAATATTATGCACGTAATTTATAATGGTTCACAAGCCATATAATGGTTCACAAGCCATGCTCAAACTCAAATCACAAAAGGTAGAACCGAATATATGTAAGTTTAGTTTTAGAGAAGAAATGACCAAAGCACCATGTAATTTGATTGATATGTTACAACTTGATCGATATTATCCACATGCGTAGCCCTTCACAACAAGTTGAAATCTCCTGACTATTAAAAGTAAAAGGCAAACTGAATCGCGAACTATATATAATAAGTGATAACCAACTTTTCTGTAGCTAGCGTACCATGAATCAAACTTTTGAGCCTTGGGAATATTTCATAATGTCATTCCAAATCCAAGTAATTTTATAATAAATCAAGTCTTCAAAGTACATAATTAAATAAAACGTAAAAGACGGATACTCAAATCATGTTATTTCATGACAAAAACACCAATTTTGTTTTGTTCAACACAAAATTCTGTACTTTTATACCAATATAAAATCGAAAAGAAAAATTATAAAGGAAACCCACCTTGAATGGTGAAGCTAAACCAAAAAAGGTTTTGTTTACAATAAAATCGAGCAAACCCAATAGGATATGAGTTAATCTGATAAGTAACAACCCTTTATAAGCATTCACAGAGGAGCGCTCGGTTGAGAACCCTTAAAAATTCGAGAACTTGAGACCCGAAATCTCATCATTAGATCATGATGCATCTTTGAATCTGCATGTGACACATGTCTAAAAAGCAAAATAAAAAAAGGTGGCTTTGATTTTGCATTAAATGCATCTTGGAAGATGCACATAGGACACGTGTCACCACCACAATTACTTGATAATGCATTTTGGAAGGTGAAGATTGGGGTCTCAAGTTCTTGAAATTTAAAGGGGTTCTCATTTGAGCGCTCCTCACCATTCACATGCACAAATTCACGGCTATCTTCACAAACATACATGATGTCTGTAGAAGTAGGTCCCCCAAAAAAACATGCAAATAGGAATCTACAATAATGCAGGTAATATATAACAACAAATTTGAGATAACATCAAATTTAGAATAATTCTCAAATATTATGCAGGTAATTTATAATTGTTCAAAAGCCATCTTGAAGTTTCAAATCACAAAAGGTAGAACCCGAATATATGTAAGTTGACTTATAGAGAAGAAACGACCGAAGCACCGTATAATTTGGTTGTTATCTGGAACTTGATTAATAATATCCATGAGCGTAACCCTTCACAACAACATTTGAAATCTCTCGACTATTAAAAGTAAAACTCAAACCGAAACCCGAACCACATATAATATGTGATAACCAATCTTTCTATAGCATATCATGAATAAGAGTTGATGCTTGGGAACATTTCGAAATATCTTTTCAAATCCAAGTAATAAATTAATAATTCAAATTCATCAATATTTCGGAGTAGATAATTAAATAAGTTGTAAACGATGGATGATCAAAGTATATTTCAACATCACAAAAACACCAACATTCTTTTGTTAATCATAAAATTCTGCACTTTCAGACCAATATAAAATCAAACAAAATAAATAGGAAATCGAGGTTAAATATTAAAGCAAAACCAACAGAATTTTTGTTTTCAACAAAGCCGAGCAAAACCAACCGTCGATCAAAATAAACATCATAATACTCATCTGACAAGTAACAATCCCTACAAGCATTCATATGTCTGTAGAAGTACGCCTTCCAATACGAATTGCAAATAGGAATCTACAAGAATGTAGGTAATATATAACAACAAATATGAGATAACATAAAATTAAGAATAATGCTCAAATTCAAATCACAAAAGGCAGAAATTTTGATGAATCAAATTTTGATTCGTAGCGTATCATGAATCAAATTTTGATGAATCTTTCTATAGCGTATCATGAATCAAATTTTGATGTTGGGAAACTTTTTAATGTGTCTTTCCAAGTCCAAGTAATAAATTAATAATTCAAGTCCACAAACCGTAAACAACAGATGATCAAGACATACTTTAACATCACAAAAATAGAAACATTATTTTGTTCAACACAAAATTGTGCACTTTCAGACCAATATAAAATCAAAAAAATACAAAAAGGAAACCCAACTTAAACAATCGAGCAAAGCTAACACTGTTTTTGTTTTCAATAAAGTAGAGCAAAACCAACAATCGAGCAAAACCAATAGTGTATTAGTTAATCTGACAAGTAAAAACCCTTAGATACATTCATATGAAAAATTCACGGCCATCTTCATAGGCTTGAAGGATGTCAAGTGGGCCCTCTAAAAAATTTTACAAACAGGAATCTACAATAATGCAAATAAAGGGAGCGCTCAATTGAGAATCCTTAAAAATTCGAGAACTTGAGAACCCAAAATCTCACCATTAGATCATGATGCATCATTGAATCTGCATGTGACACATGTCAAAAAAGCAAAGTAAAAAAAATATGGCTTTGACTTAGCATTAAATGCATCTTGAAAAATGCACATGAGATACTTGTCACCGCCAAAATACATCGTGGAAAATGCATCTTGCATTTTGGAAGGTGAAGATTGGGGTCTCAAGTTCTCGAAATTTAAAGGGATTCTCATTTTAGCGCTCTTCATGCAAGTAATATATAACAACAAATATGAGATAAAGATAACATCAAACTGAAAATAGTGCTTAAATATTATGCATGTAATTTGTAATGGTTCACAAACCATGCTCAAATTCAAATCTCAAGGTAAAAACTGTTATAGAGAATAAACGACCAAAACACCATATAATTTGGTGGGAAAAGATCACGTAGGAAGTGTGTGTTTTGGTAAGAAATAAGAATTCAAATTGGCCATTAGATTTAAGATCGGACGGTTGGCATAAAATAACATAATATGCATTTTAATTAAAAGCTAATTAGTGTTAAAGGTTAAAATCGGTATAGAAGAAATCAATCGTGCGCAATCAATTGATTCGAACCTGTTTTTTCGATTTCTCTCTACCCGCTCCAAACGAAAACACAAGCGTCGTCAACAACACTCAACGTATATCCGGTCGCCACTACTCAGCCGGCGAACGAGGCAGCAGCAACAACAAATAATTCAGCGGGTATTCGTCCTTTTTTTTTGTCCGATCGAAACCCTAACTTTCATCGATTCCGCGTTCGTGATGTTGTTGCTCTTGTTGTTGTTGGTGTTGTTGAGTCTGGTGATACATAGATCTGGATATGCTGAGCCTCTGTATATTTAATCGATGGTTGCTTGACTGGTGTATTGTGCTTGGTATCGAATCCGTGAGATTTTTGCTTGCGTTGGCTTGCTTTTGAGATTATTGCTGATGTGTATCTGTCTTTTTTGGTTAGATTGATAGATCTTCTTTAATGTTTTTGTGGTTTTGAGGTTCAGTAGTGTTAATAGAACTTCTATGGTATTTATACCTTTATGTGTTTTGTTGGATGTGCCTTGCATTTCACATGTCTTCCTGCTTGTTGTTATTGACTCATTTCTTATGCTACTGTTTTTCATTTGCATGTTGAGCCTACTTTTAATTACTGTTAAGATATACTTTTAATTTTGTGGAGCAATATCAATGGCCAGAATACGAAATTAGCAAAGTGAAGTTTATAACCAACAAAAAGATAGATGCCGAAGAGAGAGTGTCATCTGGTTGTGATAAGCAGCCTGATATTTATATGGTTTGAATGTTAACTATTGTGCATATTCGTAAGTTGTTTCAAGGCATTTGGTTACTTGTAATAACCATATGTTTACACTCATTTAGAGTGAAATTGGACTGTGTACTCTTTAAATGATTATACTTTTTGGAGTAACTAACCCAATAATACACTTGGTGCAGTTATCATGCCTAAGAAGCAGAGAAGTGATTAATCTGGTGAGAGTTCTGGCCCTCAGGAAGGTAGCGCGGTGCTGGCCGTGGGGTACCCCGTCCCATTCACCAGCAAGGTGGACCTTTTGCAAATGCCCACTGCAGTTCATCGAAAGGCGATTATTTCCGGTCTGTTTTGCAAATGCTGTACCAGCAGATGTGGTGGTGAATAGCCCTGGATTGTCAAGGTAGCATATTGCTATGGAGTAGTATGCTGAAAATGCTACGGATTATGCTTACATTGCTACGGATTATGCTGAAAATGCTACGGATTATGCTTACATTGCTACGGATTATGATCCCTACGGATCAGACACCTCTGCTACGGATTATGATTACAAAGCTACGGATTATAATTACATGCTACGGATAAAAATACCCTGTGTGATACACATGCGCAAAATACATTGTCCAGAATCTGATTATCATATTAAAAGCGTTGAGCAACATACATGAGAACATATTGTTCGTACCATACTAGCAAAAATACGTAGTACCTAACATCTGTAGTACAAACTATATAATTTGTAGTTATCAAGTTGGCCGGTTATCCTTCAAATCAATCAGTGCTTTGATTCATCTTCCCCTCATAATATTCGTTTGGATTTTTTCTCAACCATTCATTGGCGCGTTGCAACACTAAATCCCGATTTTTGCTGAGTGGTGACCGTATTATCAAGTTCATGTAAATGTCACGCAGTGCACAAAGTTGACCCTCTTGCTGCAATGTCAATGTAGAAATGGTAAGCCGACACTTCATGTAACTGTGCTACGGATTATGCTTACAATGCTACGGATAATGAGCCATGTGTTACAGATTATGATTACAATGCTACGGATTATAATGCACATGAATAAACTATTACAACTTTTATGTATACTTAAGTTATGTCAACTGTTAAATGTGCTACGGATTATGCTTACAATACTACGAATAATGAGCCATGTGTTACGGATTATGATTACAAAGTTACGGATTATAATGCACATGAATAAACTATTATAACTTTTATGTCAATAACTATTTATCAATTGTTTGCAACATGTACCTGGTTTCTTTCTGAGTTCAGATGTATTTGTATCAATCTCTTCAATTGTTTACAATGTTACGGATTATGATTACAATGCTACGTAGTTTATCTCCTCCCAAAACCCACAATATGCTACGCATCTGAGATTGATCAGTAATTTTTGGAGCAATCAAGTTCCAGACCAATCTGAATTAATCATAATTTCACTAAAATAATTATAATTAATCCAGATTAAGGATAATACCTGCCTACACCAAACTGGATCCGACCAAATCAAAAAGCCAACTAGGGTTCATCTTTTCCATGTCTCATGATGGGGCAGCAGCTCCACTACACCAGCGGCTCGATCTCGACTGTTCCGAAACCCTAGCCCGTGGCGATCTCGACTGTTCCGAAACCCTAGCCCGTGGTGCGTTTCCGAAACCCTAGCCCGTGGTTCATCTTTTCCATGTCTCATGATGCGGCAGCAGCTCCACTACACCAGCGGCTCAATCTCGACTGCTCCACTACAAAAACCCTAGTCCGTGGTGCGTTTTCGTTGGCTGAGTATCCCGATTTCGGTTTCTCAATCTCGCAATTTCTGTTTCGCAATGAGGGGGATTTGGTGTTTTAGAGAATTTGTTCGTGACTAATTTACCCCACAGGGGTCGATTAGGTTATTTTTAATAATATTTGGTGTTTAATCTGGACTGTTGATTAGTAAAAATCAATGGACTGATTTAATTCTTATTTCTCACCATAACATCACTTCTCACGGGATCTTAACACTATCTGACAACTTGATCAATATTATCCATGGGCGTAACAATTCACAACAAGCTGAAATCTCTCAACTATTATAAGTAAAAGGCAAACAAAATCACGACTATATTTTTTTTTGTTATATTAAAATAGATCCATCATGGATCAGTGTGGTTTGATCCACGCAAAACATCTGTCGGCCCATATTACAACTCTCGGTCCACTTTTAAAAAACACCCAACTAACTAACCCTAATTACCAACTCTAATTAGACAGTAATCTCACATAGCCGCTTCCCTACTCCTATTAGACTTTACACCGGACTTCCTCTTTTGATCCACAAAGCGGGGCCTCACCGGAAATGAACTCTGACTTCATCGCTCCTCCTCTAAGTTCGTGATTAGTCGGGTCGTACCTCCTCTTCACTCCCGAGATACACCACTCCCATCCTCTTTGCAAACTGGTATGTCAGTTCAGCCTCCTTTTTTTGTTTCTTCTCCTTCTTTTCTACTTCTTTTGATTTTACCTCTTCTGTATTGACGTTAGTTTTCTGAATTCTTCTCTTTTCTTTTTCAAAGGATTTCTTAAGTTGGTTTAGCTCACTTTTTATTTGACTTCTTTGTTGCTTTATGATTTCCTTCTTTTTTTATTCTTTCCTATTTTTCAATTTTCACTGGTTTTTGAGTCTTTATGGCATCCTCTAGGAAAGTATCATCATCTGTTCTTGCCTCGCCATCCTCCCAGACCTTTGTCTTCTTTCCGCTTTTTTGTTTCCCTCTTGTCTCATCTGCCATGACAGTCTCTGTCGGCAGTCCTTTAATGACCTCTCGCAGATCAATATCCTTCCTTTCCTGTTCTTTTCTCAATGTTTTACACATCCAATTAGCTTCAGCCGTCCTACAACTTTGCTTACCCCTTGTCTGAGAGACGAATACCTTCTTCTGTTGATTTTATTTTTGCATATGTTTAAATTTCCTGTTTCATTATCTCCCTTTAAGATGAAAACCCAGCTTTTCTCATCACCTACCTTTTCTGTTTCTTTCTTTTTTGATGATTTTGGCCCTACTATCTCCTCTTCCCTGTGGAGTAATGCTTTCTGACGTGCGATTTAATTTTGAATTTTCATCCCCTTTTGAAGCTCTAGTCTGGGTGCATCCTAGCTTCTCTCTGTCCGGCTGTTCACCTGAACCATTGCCGGAATCCTCTCCTAATTCAGGCATATTTGAGATCTCTTGAGTTGGACTATTTCCAGCTGAAGTAACTTTAAGAGATTCTTCCCAAATAAAAACTTTAAATATCTTTTTTTTTCAAGTTCCACCTCCACTTCTTCTCTAATCATCTGGAAATTTTCTATTTCTATTAGAACCTGAATGTTTTCCAGGCATGAGCCATTCTTGGACTCTCGATCAACTGCTACAAACTCGCCAAATAAATTTGCTATTTTCTCAAAATTTGTTGTTTCCCATGCTTGAAAAGGGATTCCTGTAATATTTATTCAAATTGTTCTTGATTTGATCACATAATCTTCTCTCCATGGTTCAATTTCTACTAACAAGTTTTGCAACCCCTTTTTGTTTTCCTTCAAGGTTTGTTTCATCTCTACCTCGCTGGGAAACCTAACCATCACCTTCAATGCACCCATTGAGTAGATTAATGTGGGAATTATGTTCATGTTGATAAGTTTCTCTTCTAATTCCCAAATGGATTTCATATTTTTTGTCTTTCCTACAACACATCTCCTTAGCCAAGATTTGTTCTCTGCCATTGCTTGGAGTTCTATCTTCTTCTTACCATCTGGTTTTTGATTTCTACTTGCTTCATTTGCTTTTTCTGAATCCTTTTCTGAGTTTTCTTCATGATGAATCTTTGCTCTCCATATTTTATGTTGTTGGCTCTTTTGGGTCCGGTCCTCCATTTCTTCCGGTTTGTTGTAGTCTTTTATTTGACCTTCTAGTTAAACCTCCAACTTTTTTCCTGCTACTTCCAAACCATTCCATCTTTTGATGGCATTCTCAGCTTCCTTCAATGTCTGATATCTACAAATCCAAATCTGCTCCCTGTTTTTGATCTCTTGCTTATTGGAAAGTAAGTATCCATAACCTTACCTACTTGACTGAAAATAGGTCTCAACCAGCTTGAGTTTCTCCCTTCTAGAATAATGTTAACAAACAAGGAAACAAACTTTTCTCGGAATCTTTGAAAGTGTCCACTCCAGCCGAATCTTCCTTTAGGGAGGAAACTTCCCTCTTTTTGACTTTAAGAGTGGGTTGGAGTGTAACTTCTATGAATTTTTTCCCTTTGCCCGTTCCATCCGTCTCTTTGACTTCTTTCTGCATTCTCTTTGTTTGCTGAAAGTGTTGAGACATTCTTGTTGTTTACGGCTCCTCCCTTGTTGTTGTTTAGATCATTTTTCATCCATTATAGCCATTCTTCCTTCAATGCCTCAAAAAAGTTATTGTACTTTTCTGCTCCCACTTTCTCTCTCATGGTGAGGTTAATATGTGATAAATAATCTTTGTTGTGTACCATGAATTAAGAAATGATGCTTGGAAAAATTTCTAAATATCTTTCCAAGTCCAACTAATAAATTAATAATTTCATCCCACACAAAAAATTCAGAGAACATAATTAAATAAACCGTAAATGATGGATGACCAAAGCATATTTTAACTTCACAAAAACACAACCATTATTTTGCCCAACACAAAATTATGAACTTTCAGAACAAAAATAATATAAAAAAGAAAATCCAAGTTAAAAAGTCAATCATAACTAGGAAAGTGGTTGTGAGACGGTTTAATTAGAGTTGGTTTTAGGGTTAGTGAGTTTAGTGGAATTTTAGTCGCGGGCCAAGAGTATATGGGCCGAGAGCTATTTTTGTGTGGATCAAACCACACCGATCGATCTTTTTAATATAACAAAAAAAACAAATAGAACTTTTGTCGAGCAAACCCAACATATTAGTTCACAACAATAAAGTCGAGCAAACCCATAATAATAGTTCATAACAATGAAGTCGAACAAACCCAGCATATTAGTTCATCTGACAAGTAACAAGTCTTACGAGCACTCATATGCACAATTTGACGGTTATCTTCATAAGCAGACACGATGTCACTAGAAATAGGCTCACTAAAAAAACTTCCAAATAGGAATATAAAATCATGCAGTTAATATATACCAACAAATTTGAGATATCATCAAACTGAAAATAATGCTCAAATATTATGCAAGTCATTTATAATGGTTCACTAGCCATGCTCGAATTCATATCACCTAATGTAGAAACCGGATATATGTAAGTTGAGTTATAAAGATATACCACAGCACCATATAATCAGGTTACTATATGACAACTTGAACAATATTATCCATGTGCATAATCCTTTACAACAACAGTTAAAATCTCTCAACTATTAAAAATAAAAGAAAAACCCAATCACCAACTATACATAATAAGTGATAACCAATCTTTGTATGTCATATTATGAATAAAACTTCGATGTTTGTGTACATTTCGAAATATCTTTCCAAGTCCAAGTAATATATGAATAATTCAACTCAGCAAGAGTACATAATTAAATATACCGTAAACAACGGATGATTAAATCATATTTTGACATTACAAAAGCACCAATCAAACAAAAATAAAAGGAAATCCACTTTTAGTAGTGTTTAACAGTGGAGCAAAACAAACAATATTTTTTTCTTAATAAAGTCAAACAAAACGAAAGTCGAACAAAACGTACATCATATTAGTTCATCAGACAAGTATAAACGTTTTAAACATTCATATGCACAAATTAACGGTTATCTTCATATATTTGAGCAAAACCACCGGTCGATCAAAACCAACGCATATTAGTTCATCTGACAAGTAACAATCCTTACAAACATTCATAAGCTTATTCACGGCTATCTTCATAAGCATACATGATGTAAGTAGAAGTACATCCTCCAAAAAAAATCACAGATATGAATCTACAATAATGCAGGCAATATATAACAACAAATACCAGATAACATCAAATTTAGTATAATAGTTCACAAGTCATGTTAAAATGAAAATCACAAAAAGTAGAAACCGGATATATGTAAGTGGAGTTATAGGGAAGAAACGACCAAAGCACCATAAAATATGATTGCTATCTGATAACTTGAACATTTATCCTAGAACGTAACCCTTTACCCATATACATCAATTGCCGATTGACACATCAAAATAACGGCGCAATACACGAAAATCCATGTATTCATCCCACAAAAAAATTCAGAGAACATAATTAAATAAACCGTAAATGATGGATGACCAAAGCATATTTTAACATCACAAAAACACAAACATTATTTTGCCCAACACAAAATTAAGAACTTTCCGAACAATAAAAAGAAAATCCAAGTAAAAAAGTCAATCATAACAAATAGAACTTTTGTCGAGCAAACTCAGCATATTAGTTCATAACAATAAAGTCGAGCAAACCCAGCATATTAGTTCACCTGACAAGTAACAAATCTTACGAGCACTCATAGGCACAAATTCACGGTTATCTTCATAAGCAGACACGATGTCACTAGAAGTAGGCCCACCAAAAAAACGTCCAAATAGGAATACAAAATCATGCAGTTAATATATAACAACAAATTTGAGATATCATCAAATTGAAAATAATGCTCAAATATTATGCAAGTCATTTATAATGGTTCACCAGCCATGCTCGAATTCAAATCACCTAATGTAGAAACCGGATATATGTAAGTTGATAGAGATAAACTACCAGATCACCATATAATCAGGTTAATATCTGACAACTTGAACAATATTGTCCATGTGCATAATCCTTCACAACAACAGTTAAAATCTCTAAACTATTAAAAATAAAAGAAAAACCCAATCACCAACTATATATAATATGTGATAACCAATCTTTGTACGACATATTATGAATAAAACTTCGATGTTTGTGTACATTTCGAAATATCTTTCCAAGTCCAAGTAATAAATGAATAATTCCACTCAGCAAGAGTACATAATTAAATATACCGTAAACAACGGATGATTAAACCACATTTTGACATTACAAAAGCACCAACACTGTGTTGTTCAACACAAAATCAGGGACTTTTAGAAAATTATAAAATCAAACAAAAATAAAAGGAAATCCACTTTTAGTAGTGTTTAACAGTGGAGCAAAACAAACAGTATTTTTTTCTTAATAAAGTCAAACAAAACCAAAAGTCGAACAAAACCTACCTCATATTAGTTCAACAACGTTTTAAACATTCATATGCACAAATTAACGGTTATCTTCATATATTTGAGCAAAACCACCGGTCGATCAAAACCAACGCATATTAGTTCATCTGACAAGTAACAATCCTTACAAACATTCATAAGCACAAATTCACGGCTATCTTCATAAGCATACATGATGTAAGTAGAAGTACGTCCTCCAAAAAAAAATCACAAATACGAATCTACAATAATGCAGTTAATATATAACAACAAATATGAGATAACATCAAGTTTAGAATAATACTCAAATATTATGCAGGTAATTTATAATGGTTCACAAGTCATGTTCAAATGAAAATCACAAAAAAGTAGAAACCGGATATATGTAAGTGGAGTTATAGGGAAGAAACGAAAGCACCTAGAACGTAACCCTTTACCCATATACATCAATTGCCGATTGACACATCAAAATAACGGCGCAATACACGGAAAACCATGTATGCATATCTAAATTAACTATATGAAATATAACATGTGCTAGCTCAAGTGAACCAGTGCCTGTACGTACAATCCAGTTGGCTCTCAATCTTCCCACAGCATGCAAATTGCAAAAGTATGAAAATAATATAGTAGCTTAAGATACATTCAACTGGCGTACGAAACCATCAAGTCAGAGTCAATAGCCCAAAGTATACCATTTCCACAACAAAGCCAACTAGTTCACCATACATACAATGTAACTTCAGTATAGATACAATGTATACATTCAACTTGTTCGATCTCAAATCAAGCCAAATAAGAAGCAAGAAAAACTATGGATTAACTTTATGCGTGGGCATAACCCTTCATGACAACAATTAACATTATTATTTTCACCTACTAATTTAAGTCACCAAGGGCTGAAGATAAAAACTACGGAATGAAATCATCAGCAACAAATTGAGTTGAAATCTATCAACAACATATAACCAATCTTCTTTGGTGTGTATCATGGATCAAACTCTGATGTTTGGGAATATACCAAAATAGATCTCCAAGTCCAAGTAGTAATTCTAGTTCACAAACTTCCTGAATACATCATTAAGTAAACTGTAAACAATCACATGAACACCAAAGGAATAATGGTACACTTATGACCTTAAGTTAGTGCAGCCATCAGCGCCATGAAATATTATGTTCACTTGCTAATCTCCTTTTCCTTTCCGTCAATCAATTGCCAAATAATCTATTTTTGCTGTTTGCAAAGCTCGCATAAATAATGAGAGAGACTGGATGGGTTCTACAAAAAATTAATCAACGATCCATTTTACCACAATTCAGCCACTGCATAATGTACATGATGCGATATATGATCAACAAATCGATTTTACAACACTTTACAAACCGCATATCAAACAAATGAAAGCGATTTTTGGTGCGTCTTACCAAATCCCAATAGATTCATTTTCCTAGTGAGTAGTGACCATGACAGCATTCTGACGGTTCCTATGGCCAAATGCTCAGCCAATCCGTTTCTCCCCCATTTTTCATTAGTCTATTTGATAATGAAAGCAAGTTCAATGTGCCTATGACCAAATTCTCATCCAGTCATCGATTTCTAATTTTTTTACTCACTTGCAAACAGTCGAAAAACTTAACTTGGACACTGATGCCTTGTTGGATCACAAAAGAGTAAAAAAAACTAGAATAAGTAATGGTATAGTTTCACTACTAAAAAAACCTTAGGAAACCACCAGCAGCTGTACAAATTAGTCTGAGAATTACTGGCAAGCAATCAAACACAGATCTTTTAACTAACCATTTCATCATGCATAATTCTATCGCCACATGCTTAACCAATCAAATTTCCCACCTGTCGATTACCAGCAATATAGCGAAACTGATTTGATGGTCAAAATGACCCACATGCCCGACTAATCTATTTTTTTCCTGCATGACAATGAACGGGATTTGGAATCCAACCCAATGATTGGTATGCCTAAGGCCAGTTATTCATTTAATCTATTTTTATCCTGTTTATCAAACACTTACCAAATAATCTGATTTGATGGTACTTACAAATGTCAAAGTAATCCATTTTCACATAATCCATCAATATCATGCAGAATGGTGATATTGATTGATACTACCTAAAAGCCAGTACCTTACCGATCCAATTTTTTAATCATTTGCAGAATATTGAAGCGACTTGATGGTACCTGCAAATGTCGCACTAATCTATCTTCCCGCAACTTATCAAAGTCATCCCGAAAATGAAAGACAATGGAAAGCCCCTGTCCCAAAATGTCAAACAATTTATTCTCTTATGGTTTATCAATTGTGAACATAGACATACCCAACAAATCCATTTTGCACAATCCATCTTCCCAGAATTTATCAGAATATGAAAGCTATTGGAATGCTCTGAATATAGCCAAATTCCACACAATTCAATCTTTTCCGTTTATAAACTACCAACATAGACATAAGCATTTTGCTTATTCATATCAAACTATCAACCAATATATGGCACTGGCACCAAGGGAACCCATTCATTTTTTAATCATTTGCAGAATATTGAAAGTGATTTGATAGTACCTAGAGCACATATCCAACCAATTCCTTTTTTTAATTGTATCTACCAATGTCGAACCCATCCATCAATAACATGTAGAATATATAGCTACTGAAAATATTCAATGCCCAAATGTCAAACAATTCTTTCTAATCTGGTTTATCAACTGCCTACAGAGACGTACAATTCAACAATTTGTTGATTCAAAGTTTCCATCAACTAATCTCCTACGGAATAATAATGCAATTTTGAAGCATTATGGGGCACATAACCAACATCAAACCACTGTTATAATCACTCCACGATTATAGTCACTTGCAGAATAATATACATTTGATGGTACCTAGGAAACATTTCCAACCGACCCGATTTCAGTTTTAATCACTTTCAAAATATTGAAAGTAATCTAATAGTACGTAGAGAACATATCTAGCAAGTCTTTTTTTTTAATCAGAAGTGATTCGATGTTACTAATGCACATATCCAACCAATTATAGTATAATAATCACACATCCAACATATCCTATTTTATTTTCTTATCACTTGCAAAATATTAAAAGTGATTTGATAGTACCTAGAGCATATATCCAACCAATCCGATTTTAATCATTTGCTGAACATTAAAAGGGATTTAATGGTATCAAAAGCAGTATCCAACTGTCCGCTTTAATTTTGTATCACTTACAACGTAATGAACAAGATTTAATGATACCAAGAGCACATATCCAACCGACTTGTTTTGTTTTCACTTGCAGAATATCGAAAGTGGTTTAATAGTACCAAAGAGAACATTCCAAACCAACTCCTTTTTTCAATCACTTGCAGAATACGGAAAGTGATTTGATGTTTCCTAATGCCGCATATTCAATCAATCCGCTTTTATTTTTCATCACTTGCAGAATATTGAAAGTGATTTAATGGTACCAAAGAGCACATACCCAACCAACTCCTTTTTTCAATCAATTGCAGAATATTGAAAGTTATTTGATGTTACCTAGAGGCACATATCCAACAAATCCGCCTTTTTTAAATCACTTGCAGAATATTGAAAGTGATTTAATGGTTCCGTAAACTCGTAAAGCACATACCCAACCAACTCCTTTTTTCAATCACATGCAGAATATTGAAATAGATTTTATGGTACCAAAGAGCACATACCCAACCAACTCCTTTTTTCAATCACTTGCAGAATTTTGAAAGTTATTTGATGTTACCTAGAGGCACATATCCCACAAATCCGCTTTTTTAATCACTTGCAGAATATTGAAAGTTATTTAATGGTGCCGTAATGCACATACCCAACCAACTCCTTTTTTCAATCACTTTTAGAATACTGAAACTGATTTGATGTTACCTAAGAGGGACAAATCAAACCGATCCGCTTTTATTTTTAATCACTTGTAGAGTGATTTGATGGTATCAAAAGCACATATCCAACCAATCCATCATATCTAACCCATCCGTTTTTTAATCAATTGCAGAGTATTGAAAGTATATTAATAGCACCAAAAGGCGCATACTTGACCATTGCATCATATCCAACAAATTCATTGTATCCAACCAATTCGCTTTTGATTTCAATCATTAGCATGATTTTGAAAGTTATTTGATGGTGCATAGAGCACATATCCAACCAATTAATTTTTTAATCACTTGCACAATATCGAACGTGATTCAGTGATACCTAGAGCACATATCAGATCAATCCCCAATTATTTTCAATCATTAGCAGAATATCGAAAGTGATTAATGGTACCGAAAACGAATATCCAGTCGATCCATAATATGCAACCAATACACTTTTTGCAACCAATCACTCTACACTTTTTGAAAGTGATTTGATGTTACCTAAGAGGGACAAATCAAACCGATCCGCTTTTATTTTTAATCACTTGTAGAGTGATTTGAGGGTATCAAAAGCACATATCCAACCAATCCATCATATCTAACCCATCCGTTTTTTAATCACTTGCAGAGTATTGAAAGTATATTAATAGCACAAAAAGGCGCATACTTGACCATTGCATCATATCCAACAAATTCATCGTATCCATCCAACCAATTCGCTTTTGATTTCAATCATTATCATGATTTTGAAAGTCATTTGATGGTGCATAGAGCACATATCCAACCAATCCCCAATTATTTTCAATCATTAGCAGAATATTGAAAGTGATTAATGGTACCAAAAATGAATATCCAGCCGATCCATAATATGCAACCAATACACTTTTTGATTACTTGCAAAATATTGAAAGTGATTCAGTGATACCTAGAGCACATATCCAACCAATCCACTATTCTCTTACATAACTAGCAGAATATAGAAAGTGATCTGATGGTACCAAAAACGCATATTTCAGTCAATCAATAATATCCAACCAATCCACTTTTTTAAGCACTTGCAAAATATTGAAAGCGATTTTGTAGTACCTACAATCAATATCCAACCAATCCATCCTCTTTCCAACCAGTCAACTTTTATTTTCATCACTTGCAATGTATTGTGAGTGATTTGATGATCACATATCCAATCAACCCATTTTTACGACTAATTCCGCAATAAATCATGAATCGCCATCTTAAACCACATAAAAGAAAGTTCCGCAATTAGATTAGAAATAGACTAAGCCATAGCTTCATACCATATGCATTTAAATTTGTATGAGTGACATACAAACTGAGCCAATACCATCTTGATGCTTCAACTTTGCTGATAACCCCACTCCAATGAACAGAGAAAACATCATTACTCTGAAATCAACCTGCCATGTTAACAACAATTGATTACATCACCAGACTACTCAACAGTTCTTTTTACAAAAAAAAAAAAAAAAAAGGCAACAACTACATATATCAACATGGCTATGGAGTCAACAATGTTCCACGGACTACAGACTACCTCAAATTAAACTCCATTCAGATCCCAAATTTCACAAGACAAAGTAACAACAATTTTCATTACCATATTTGTAACACAGATCAAATCACATAAATAGACTAAACAACGAGATCAGTAAACCCACCTTATATTTTTCCTAAAATCATAGACAGACACATAGTGCCCTAAATTGGTAACAAACAGCTCATGAAAAAAGGGAACCCGCGTCTTGTCCAGCAAGGGGTCTGATCAATGGCCCAAAAATTATAATCTAAAATCAAACTTAAGAGCAATCTAGAAGTAGAATTAAAGACGGAAAACATAAAATTATCAAGCAAGAATCTGACGCAAACATCCCAAGATCGAACTCAGCATACATCCCCAAATCATTACAAAAAAACACGTACAGAAAACCCTAAAAAGCACAAAAATGAGAAATCAAACCTCTTGTAGATACGATCGCTTTGAAAACCACCGTCAGAGCCAGCGATCGATCTTGGAGCGCCAGAATGGAATGCAGTCCATATTTATTGAATGAGCACAGAGTGATCATTTCATCGAACGGTGTAGATACGACCAACCGACTTATTTTTTTTTAATCAACCGTTTAGAACCCTTATTTCGTAGTGGACCGTTATAATCAGCCCATTAACGCCCCACTTTATATCAAAGAGTTTCCCAATTTAAAACTCACATATCTCAGACAGGGGAAATGAGTTTCACATATCTCGTTTGTCTTATTTTTAATAATACCGACACGCGGGGAATCAATATTTTACAAATAATATCGGTACGGAAGATCTCGGTATTTTGTGTAAATGAATATGTGTGTCGGTAACCAAAATCGATTTTGGAAACCAATTGGAAAATAATTGGAAAATACATTGGAAAATTTAATCGATTTTGCTCAAGAAAAAATTTCCACCAGAGGAAAACCAAAATCCAACATCTACGATGCAATCGGAGCAACGAGCAGTGATTAATGGCCGATGCTTTTTGTGCAAAATGGATACCGATGGTTTCTTGTTTCTTGCACAATGGATAACGATGGTTAATGGCCGATGCTCTTTGTGCAAAATGGATAACGATGGTTTCTTGCACAATGGATAACGATGGTTAATGGCCGATGCTCTGTGTGCAAAATGGTGAACCAATTAGGCTTTTACACTAATGCACTGGGTTGTTCTTGGAATTGCAATGATTATATTTTGGATCATGGGGATCTGATTGTATATAAAAATTCGGTTTGGTTATGATTTTTATCGAATTTATGTTGCATTTCCTACAATCTGGATTCATAAGGCTAGATTCTGTCTAACTAATTAAAATACGTAGCTTTCTAGTTAAAATACGTAGCTTTCTAGTTAAAATACGTAGTTTTCTAATTAAAATACGTAGCTTTTTAGTTAAAATACGTAGCTTTCTAATTAAAATACGTAGCTTTCTAGTTAAAATACGTAGTTTTCAAGTTAAGATACGTAGCTTTATAGGTTGAAATATGTAGCTTTTTAGTTAAAATACATAGCTTTCTAGTTAAAATACGTAGCTTTCTTGTTAAAATACGTAGCTTTTTAGTTAAACTACGTAGCTTTCAAGCTAAGATACATAGCTTTCCATTTAATATACGTAGCTTTCTAATTAAAATACGTAGCTTTCCATTTAATATACGTAGCTTTCTAATTAAAATACGTAGCTTTCCATTTAATATACGTAGCTTTAAGTTAAATTACAAGCTTTCTGTTTAAAATTTGTAGCTTTCTAGTTAAAATACGTAGGTTTCTATTAAAAATGCGTAGCTTTCTAGTTAAAATTCGTAACTTTCTAATAAAAATTCGTAACTTTTTTCTTTTACTTTTGCTTGTAGTGTTGTAACCTGGTTACATTTAAATCCTCGCAAAATTAATTCGCCAGTGTAACCAGAGGTTTAGCCTAATCAATACTGGTTACATTTAAATCCTCGCAAAATTAATGGCTGATTGTGAGCTGTAGGAGCCAAAAGAAATGTTGATGAGCCCAATTGAAATCGACAAACAACCAACAAACACCCTAATCCCAGTAAATTGTTATCTTTCTTAATAGTTTAAACAGAGATAGTACAATCTGGCGTTTGGTCTTCACTTTTTATATGTGGTTTTATCATTATCAATACCGGCAAGTTTCTGTCTCTGTTGGTGCTCGGCTACTTTGTAGTCCACATCTTCTGGATGACTCCCTGATTAAGGATGGTTGATCGCATCACCAAATCCTTGTTGAGAGCCATTTTTGTTGATCTCGTCACGTGATAAGGTGCTCAACCCACGTTTGAAAAGCCCAGACCATGGGTATTTCCCCCTGGATGACTCCCGGTTTAAGGATTGTTGTCCAAGTATCCTATGCACATAGCTCCATACCCACTTTTGCACCTTCCCTGAAATTAGAATACTTGTGATTAAATTATAAGAGTCATGTAATACCGTGATTGTGCTATCTAGAGTTTCAAATACATATCAAATAGGCAGCGAAATAAATTAATACACAGAGAAGGTTAGGCGGGCTCTTAAGGCACTATGAAAACATAGTAGGGAAAACAGTTGACCATTGAGGCACAAATAAATGCTTTCAAACCACCTACAAATAAATACACAGACAAATTCATCATCTTCTGGCATAAATCTAACAAAAATATAGATTATAAAATCCTAAGTGGTAAATGAATCTCTAGATAGATTGTTCAATCAACTTGTTTCTGTTAAGTAGGCAACTAGTAAAGTTCATGAAAATGCAAATTTACCCACACAAGTTATAACTCCACCAGTGATAAGTATCACTTGAAGACTAAAGGTTATATCAGAAATAAATGTCACTAGAAGATTTGATCATTCGAACAGCAAAGACATGCCAAGTGGAGATGCTCATACCTCTTATATGATCAAATGTGGCATTAATTGCAGCCACTCACTTCTCCCTTTCTTTATTGGCTAAATCTGCAAGCTCTCGTCGTCTAATTGCCTCCGTCAGCTTCTTTTCAAGAGCTCTTGATTCCGCATCTGCTGTCGCTTTGATCTTAAAAGTTTCTTATTCCCTCTTGGCGTTCTCTTCGTCAGTTCTTCAATGAAAAAGAAGGATAAAACATAAGATCAGTTATGCAGTATAATACGTAGCACCTGCATTACAATACGCGGCAGTAATGGATTATAATACGTAGCAGTTATGCACAATAATCCGTAACACCTGTGTTATAAGACGCATCAGTTATGCATTATAATATGTAACAACTGTATTATAATAAGTAGTAACATCATTTAAGTCCGAAGCACTATATTAAAACATGTAAGTATGCTGTTTTATATAACATGCAATTATATTACAATACGTAGCAACTGTGTTATGACCCAAATTATGATCAATATAGTACAAATTGACAGAATTACGTTATATAACCCACATGTCTACGAATCATGATCAATATAGTACGAATCATGATCCATATACTACGAAGTATGAGATACAAATTGTGATACGATGTATCAATTATAAAGTACGTATTATGATTAAAATACTACGAATTATGACACATTACCTATTATGGCTACGAATTATGATCAATATACTATGAATCATGATTCATAACCCACATGTGAATTCAACAGAAACTGCCTCACCTTCTTGATAAACGATGCTACGAATTATGATAAAGGTACCAATAATCAAGTCTCATCTTTACGTATTATCTGATACAAAGTACCAAATATGAAAGAAATTAGTACCAATAATGGTGAAGAAACACTACATAGTCCCAGATTACGTAGTTTACTACATAGTCACGGGATCTCAACCCATATCTTAGATAGGGGAAATAAGTTTCACATTTCTCGTTTGTCCTATTTTTAATAATACCGACACGCGGGGAATCAATATTTTACAAAGAATATCGGTACGGAAGATCTCGGTATTTTGTGTAAATGAGTATGTGGCAGTAAGCAACGTGGTCCATATACGCGCCAAATTCATTTTAGCGAAATACCGGCACGAAGGGAATCAAATATACTTTACAAAAATGTGGCATACCGATAAGGCGTACCAGTATTATTAAAAAAAGTGCAAATGAGATATGTAAAACTTATTTTTCTTATTTGAGATATATGAGTTTCCAAAGCGGGCAAAATAAATAGAAACTCTTTTCTTTTATGAGAACTAAAAAACATGCTATGAAGTTGATTCATTTGTTTCTCTAGCTACAGTTCTTCCATCGAGAATGTCTTTGTTCGTTCTGTTTCTTCTAACTCCGATCTTGATTTGTTTCATTGATAAGTCTCAACTAAAGTGGTTGTACGGATAACTCGTGAAGTGGAGGATTGAGTGGCTAACTAGTAAATTTTAAGGACAAATGATGTTATCAATCCTAAATTTGGAAAGCAACAACGAAGGGGTATATAAGTGGATTACGGTCTTCAATTTAGCAACAAATGAGAACTTTAATGTCCTGGCTATAACTTAATATCAAATAAAACTTGGAATATGATTTTGAGGATGGAAAATCAATTTGCACTGTTTGGTTACCAGGAAACCAATTGAGAACGAAAAATAATAGAAAAATATATTGGAAAATTTAATCGATTTGCTCAAAAAATTTCCACCAGAGGAAAACAAAAATCCAACATCTACGATGCAATCGGAGCAACAAGAAGTTCGTTCAAACCATCCTTTGTTGCCGCTATATTCTCCCGAGTTGAAATCGACAGCGACGGGGTTTAGTAGCAATCAGTTTTTTCCCATGCAAATAAATACAATAGAAACTCTAGCCAAAAACAATTTATAAAACCGGTAAGACCGGTAAGCCCGGATCGAACCCAAAGGAGCAAGCGAAGCACATGCACTATATAAGATTGTGTTTGTATTCGGCTATTCTAATAAAAAAAGATGAAGGTGTTTATAAAATATGGATAAAAGGAGTTTTGAGGGGTTACTCCCCTCCTTGGCATTCCCTAATCATCACGTATACAAGAATTAAGCGTTTCATGTTGTCAAATAGTATAGAACCTAGCTTAAACTAAGGTAGATCAATTTTCATGTGAATCTATTCTTAGTCAAGCCTTCTTAACTAGAACCTCACTCCATCGAGATTGTTGGTTCACTCTATAGCCTTTATTATCCTTGGAACATCTCCCAAGGTAATAAATGTCATAGGCTTAAAGCACTAGTTCACTTCAATTCTATGCATTTTACCATCGTAAACACTAGATATGATCATATTCACTACATCCAAACCTTCACTAAGGTTCATCGATACTTAGATCAAGTTTTAAGATCAACAAGTTACTTAGGCATTTCATCAAACACTTGGTAGCATGTCAAAATAAAGCACTTAGTGAAAATGAATTCAACACCATTAGTTGGGATTAATTGATGATTTGCTTAATGACCTAGCCCAAGACTTATGGAAATCAAATTTCGTTGGCATTTCATCAAGCCTTAGACCATCCAAGGTGGAGTCTCACTCTTTCAAGATATTAACTCACTTTAACTCATCACTTAGTTCATAACTTTCATTACAAACCAAATCCAATGAATTAAACATTTAAGCCTAGTCAAGCATCCATATCCTAGAGTTCACTTTCATGATAAACTAAAATATAGATCATTTTCTCTATACCAAATCCATTCCCTTGCTCTTTCAAGTCTTATGTTCAAGTTTGGGTTCATATTTTCACTTAGGCATTTTCTCTGCACCAAAATATAGTTAGCTTTCCCACACGCTATATATCAAGCAATTTGGACACCATATGCGCCCTGGGCATGCAAAATAAGTCGGAAAGATCAATCTGCTCTGTTTTGCCCCAAAACACCTTATTTTGCGCCGAAACTTCAATTTTTCATGCAATCCATATATTGAGGTCTTGAATTCAATGAGGTATCATTTTTACATGAAATGTGAAAGGCAAGGGTCAAATGACGTAAAAAACATCGGAAACGAATCAAAGCTTTAATAAAATATGGCAAAGAATAAGTCGAAAACTTGACTTTTCAACATCCACACTTAAGCTTTGTTCGTCCCGAACAAAGTATATGCACATGTCAAGAGTAAGCAAATGGCGAAAAGCTAGTGGCGCTATGTTTTGTCGCCCATTTGCTCTAGATGTTTATTTCAAGGCCTCAATCATTATTCCTAAACATGTCAATGAAAGACAAATAAAAGTATATACAACCTATCTAGCTCCTTTTCGTAGGCGTTACGAATGCATTTTGCGTATGCATTAAGCCTTTAAAATCCTAGTCAATCCTAGTGGAAGAGTTATAGTCTCGTGAGAGTTTTCAGAAAAGGGAATACTCACAAATCCATAAATGCACATATCCCATATGAATGCAAGCAAGAGTGTTCAACCAAGACTAGGATTTCTCAAAACAAAATCCTCATCCCAAACTAGGACTACCATCACATTATCATCAAACGAATTTTCGAACCATTTAAGTACCTATGAGGTTGTGCATTCAAGTAATCATTACAAGAGCAATCAAATGCCCAATTCAATAATCCAATCATTTTCAAGGCAATAAAATTGAATCAAAGTTAATAGTTTGCACAAAAAGTGTCAATCACTCACCTATGCTAGCTAGGGCTAGTTCATGTGTTCACGACTTAGAACTCATTCCCAAGTCTTAGACGTTAAAGCCATAATCCATAAGGAAAGAGGAGTTCGATACTAAAGTTCTTAGAAAACAAGCATAGAACAAATGATAGCTCCCGTGCAAGTACTAGGATCGTTCAAGAGTTAGTCCAACTAGCACACAATGCAAATGATGAATCCCGCACAAATGAAGAATGAAGGAAAACATAAAGTCAAGTTTTAAGTACTTTTTATTCATTTTTTTAAATGGCTTTTGGCCTACAAATGCTTTCGAGGGGGAACTTTTCTTCCTGACCCCCGACATTTATATATTTTGGAGCAAAAATGCGTAGCTTTCTAGTTAAAATTCGTAACTTTCTTATAAAAATTCGTAGCTTTCTAGTTCAAAAATACGCATCATTCTGTTTAAAATTCATAACTTTCTAATAAAAATTCGTAACTTTTTTTCTTTTACTTTTGCTTGTAGTGTTGTAACCTGGTTACATTTAAATCCTCGTAAAATTAATTCGCCAGTGTAACTAGAGGTTTAGCCTAATCAATACTGGTTACATTTAAATCCTAGCAAAATTAATGGCTGATTGTGAGCTGTAGGAGCCAGAAGAAATGTTGATGAGCCCAATTGAAACCGGCAAACAACCAACAAACACCCTAATCCCAGTAATTTGCTATCTTTCTTAATAGTTTAAACAGAGATAGTACAATCTGGCGTTTGGCCTTCACTTTTTATATGTGGTTTTATCATTATCAATACCGGCAAGTTTGTGTCTCTGTTGGTAACGCCAGAGAAAGTATTGCCATAATTTACGAATCCATGAATGAGAACAGCCGCACGCAAGGTTGTCAGAATCGAGTTTTTACCTTGACTCGTTTTGCCTAGGTAGAATCGGAACGTAAAATCGAATCGTAAAATCGTCGAGTTTACCTTTTATTAAAATAATATTAAATATATTTTTTAAACACTATAAAAAATATAAATGAATCAAATTTCAACTTTATAATTTAATTATAAGGAACATGTTAAAGATTTTTATTTTATTTTATGGAAAACATGTTAAAGATTCTTAATTAACAATCAATTTTTTTCAAATGACTTAACAAACAATCAATTATCAGCTGCCTTCAATGCGGCCCAAACTTGAGCTAGCCCAAGTAACATTCATATCCAAACGGTGCCATCGTGGAGATATTTAAGCATCTCATTCAGAATTTCAGCAGCTAGGGTTTCTCACATCTCAGCGAAGCTCTGTCCCTCTATCATGGCCATCTTCTTCTCCTTAGCGTTTTAGAGGTTTCTGAACACAGATCCGATTTCTACTCCTTCTGTAGTGTAGAAATAGTGCTAGAGCGGCTTGTATACGAACACAGATCCGATTTCTACTCCTTATGTAGTGTAGAAATAGTGCTCGAGCGGCTTGTATACGCCCGAAAACGGACGTTTTTACTCGATTTTAACGAGTTTAGAGCGGTCAAAATCGTTTAAAATCGAGTTGACTTCCGATTTTAATGAAAACCGATTATACCTCCGATTTAACACGAAACATGTACTTAGAAACGTAAAATCGTTTTAAAACGCGATTTTGACAATTTTGGCCCCACGGATCGGTGAGGAAGAGGAGGGGTTTGTATTCGGAAACATACCGCTGTTACTATTAGCGGTGTTAAAACAGACCGCTGTTGTTAATTGCGGTATGGTCTATCTGTCATCCCAATCAGCATATTCTTAACCTAATGCGGTCTTATTTGTCCATTTCAGCAGTCACGTCATTATTTTTGGCGAAACCGCTATTAGCAGTAGTGGTTTGAACCGACCTATGTCGCTGATGGCATGAATGAAATACAAAATTCAAAAACTGGCATATCTAAATTAACCCTTAAAACTCAAAGCAGTTCATGATGTGCTGAAAAATTGGAACTGGAGCAAATTTAGGGATGTAAATAAGATGATTCGAACCACCACTGCAGCCATTGGTGAGATGGAGATTCAAATTCAGAATGGCTGGGATGAGGATTTGAATGCTAAAATTATTGAAGCCAAGGAGGAGCTCAGCAATCTTCTTCGGTTCCAATTTAGTATTCTGGAGGAAAAAGCTAGGGTTCAATGGCTTCTTGATGGTAAGAGGAATACAAGCCTTTGTCATGCCTCAATCAAAGCCAGACGTATACAAAACTCAATTCAACTGGAGGATGAATCTTATACTGAAGATGGAGAAGTTATTGGGCAAAAGGCAAGTGGGTACTTAAAGAAATTATTTGGGGATTTTCCTAATTCCTACAACTTCTTTGTTGATAACCTCATAGAGCCAAGAATAGAATAAGGCGATGGTCAGTAAACTTGATGAGGATGAGATTCATAAAACAATTCTGGACATGAACCTGGACCTAATGGTTTCATAGGTAAATTCTTTTCCAGTTGTTGTCATATCAACAAGTGTAACTTAATTGATGCTTATCATGGATTTTTTCATGGCCTTCAACTGCCTAAGATCATTACTTCTACCAACATTATTCTGATCCCTAAAGTGAAAAAAGCTTGCTCCCTTGATCAGGTTAAACCTATCATTTTCTCCAAAATCTTGAACTCGAGATTTAAAGGTATCCTGCAGAATATAATTAGTTCTGAGCTAAACAGTAACAGCTTTGGAGGTAATATCCTCATTAAATTAGACATGTCTAAAGCCTATGATAGACTGTCTTAGAGGTTTTTGATTAAATGTTGAGTGCTTTTTTGCTTTTGTGATAAGTGGATTCACTTGATATACCGTAATATTTCCAACCGCTGGTACACAGTGAATTTGGAGGGAAATCCTATGGCTTCTTTAAATCTAATAGAGGAGTTAGACAAGGAGACCCTCTTTCCCCTACTCTATTTATTTTGGCCATGGAGTATTTTAGTAGATTTCTTAACTATGATGTTGGTAGTAAGCAGATTTATCCCTATCATTTGAAAGGCTACTGGACATGTATACGTCATCTGTTATATGCAGATGACATGTTGATTTTCTCTATTAAGCATAAAAATACTATTAAGAAGTTGTTGGACTTGATTACTTTTTTTTGCCTGATTTCTGGTCAGAAATTAAACCCAGCCAAAAGTAGGATTTTCTTCTCTAAATTGATTGGTAAGGATAGAAGGACATCTATTTTACAGTTAACCAATTCTAAGGAAGGTTCCTTTCCGAATATCCCTGGCAGAGCTAGAATAAATTATTCTAAACACCTAAAGGACCGTACAGTGTTATTAAACCCCAGATCGAATTGGTCACCGGATCGTTATGCAGTTAACCCGGTCAAGATCCGGTTGACCCAGTCAAGACCTGATTGACCCGGGTTTTCATTAAAATGGTGATTCGATCAGTTCAATCTGTTCGATTTGGTCTGAAAAATAATTTTTTTAATTTTGACTTGGACAACACTCGCACTCAACCCTCATTTAATAGTTATTCTCTTTTCTTTCACTAGGCTAAAGATGATTGTTATTTTATTATTTGTTTCAATAATGTATATTCATTTATCAAATCTGTAAAATTTATTACTTATTATCAACTTAACTAGAACTAGGTTGGGTACTATTGGTGAGGTTGGGTACTATTGGTGAGGTCGTGAGGCCCAATCTCACACCTTTAGATCATTTTGATCTAATGGTTGAGATTTAAAGTGTAAAGAATAGTGTTTTGCTTTTGATGGATTTTGGTAGTGGGACACGTGTCGTCACCAGATGAGTTTGATAGAGTTGATCTAATGGTTAAGATTGGGGCGTCACGACCTCACCAACACGGGGGTATCATTTGAGCGCTCCTCTATATATAATATGTTAATCACAAATGCTTAATCTCTAATTATGGACCACTAAATCAAGACTAACGGACTCCCTTTCAAGACAGCAAGCATAGTCGAATACAGCCTTTTTCTTTTCAACAATTTTAAACCATGATTCCAGTGCTACATACATTTCTCAAATTAATCAAAAGCATGATGATCTACAACGCCATACAGTATCTTTGAGAAAAAATTTTATCTGTCTCAAATTTTTTAAAATATGGTATTTGAGTTTCGATTTAAGGATTTGTCCCGTTTTTTTATACCAGTATGCGGCATACACGTTATACATTATCTTTAATTTTTCTAAAAGATCGATATCTTTAGTATCGGTCTCTTCGATCTTCTATGAGACCGGTACACATGATACTAATTTCCCACTAATATGCTTTCATTTCCCCTTCCTTTAGGGTCCGTGAAAGAATTTTGGTAAGTGATCAATATGACGCGTACCGACGTCTTGGAAAATCTAATACTTTTAGTAAAATTAAAGATACCAATATGTTATATACTGATGGGTTAAGATCAGGTTCAAAGTTCTGCATCAAGAAAAAAAATCAGGTACAAAGTTGATTTTTGGTACAAAATACAAAGTTCGTCAAATTATTTTATTATTCATCAATTTCATTTTATAATTCGTCAGTTTTCGAGCCGAAAAATGAAAAAGACGACATAGTTCGTTCGTTTCGTTTTATAATTTGTCACAAAAAAATACATAAAAAATCAGGATTTAATCTCATCCATTTAAATCACGAGATCAAGGGCTATGATTATTTATTATTTTGTACCAAAAAATCAACTTTGTACCTGATCATTTTCCATATACTGATATCTTAAAAAAGGCAAACTTAAAAGTCGAAACTCAAATGCCGTAAGCATGCCGATATCTTGAAAAACACGGCAAACTTGAAAGTCGAAACCCGAATACCGTATTTTAGAAACTTAAAATGAGGCAAACTAAAAAAAAAACTCAAATAATTCAATAAATAGGTTTTGATAAGCTAGTAGAAGCAGAGCAACCTTTTTTTTCTTTGTAAATGTTGTTTGCTATTTGTTATTCTTTTCTTAAGTAAAGGATATGAAAACCCTTTAAAATCAATCCTTATACCTATTTTAGACGTGCCTGGACTAAGCCAATAAGTAATCACGCAATTTCTATACTTATAAATAATGTATTTTGCTTGAAATTCTGGAATCGGACAATATTAAATTTCCCGACAAAATTAAATTTCAATTCTCGGCCGGTACCTCACTAAATCCTGAGCATTCAATGTATACTCTAGAAACGAGGCTATCAGTCCACTTACATGTTTAGAGTCTTTGGTGACTAGTCGCACTTCTTTATAACCAACAAATTGAAGAGTAGAATGGTAGATTATCTAATTTACATAGTTGTTCAAAGTAATATTTTTCTATTATCCCTTATTGCTTATTTAGATCACTGATTTTTTATATTAAAAAAATACCTATTCTACCGCTCTAACCTTATCGACCAGAGAAAATTCACTCTGGCCCACCAACTACTATTTGGTTGGCCAGCGAAAGCAATTGATATGCAGAGTATGTTGGAATATTGGTCGATTCAATGTGAAGAACATTAAAGTTGAGACTCTATTAGTAATAAGAATTTGAGTGTGTTACCTTAGACAAATCGAAAGAGTTTAATGACATTTATATTCCTTATATTAAGAGAAGGCAAAAGATCAGGTCAGAACCACTAGTTTTCATCAAAAATCAAAACTAATATTTATCGTTGGATGAAATCAATCAATGATCCATAATTAAATGTATTATTAATTCCAATAACTCAAAATATATTCTTTAAAGGGTGTAAGTGTCATTTTGCATTATAATGGAATTTGACTGAAATTAAATTCCAATTATTATCCGCTAAGTTAGGAAACTAACTATCGATATTCTTTTGAAAATAAATCTTTCTTTTTGAAATCAAATCAGGCGTTATAATTCTACAGATTCAACACAACCAGAATCCTTCAAAACTTAAAGCCCTTTTTTCCAATGGACATCAAATCGTGACATGTATATAAAGTTCGTGCATAAATCATAACGTCCGTGATTTTGTTAGCAAGCTTGATGATACGAGCTTAAAATCATAACGTCTGTGATTTATTGTTCGTGGATCAGAACTTCATGTTCGTGATTTTAAGCACAATAGTTTTGATCAAAACCACTAACAATACATGCATATTCACGAACAATCAACACAAACACAGAAATATATATAGTTATATTTTAAATCAAGAACATTGTTATTATATGCACGGATTGTCATATGCAGCGACAATCGAAGACCTTGAACGACTGATGAAAATAAATTGTGGAGAGGAGAGATGAAATCAGAGTTCGTGAGTTTAAGATTTGAAATTTTAGGGCTCGTAATATCTAAGGGTATATTTGACTCGTTATTTAGGGGATTTTGAGATTAAAATATATTTTTTGATTCCCTAATATACCCTTATTAGAATAAACACAAATAAATGATTATATATTTTGAGTTAATCTTGGTTAATTTAAACCGTTGAGATTATCAAATCAACGGATATTAATAGTTCTGATTTCTGACGAAAACTAATGGTTCTGACAAAAACTCAACCCTTAATAAAAATAACAGCGAAGCCATAAGGGTTGATGACATCAAATCCGTGAGATTAAAGTCCATGCTTAAATTTCCTTTTAAATATGACAATCACTAAATGGGGGATTTGTTTTGGATAAGACTTAATGGGGGATTTTAAGTCAATATAATCTACTCATTCATTTTGATCATTGCATATATGTAGATTCATTTAAGTAAAATAGAAATTGCATGCAATATGAAAACGTTTGAAATTAATATCATGAGTTAATGGGATTAATCATCCATTTTGAAAGTTGTAAAAACTAATTCACAACTTTGTATCGTCACATATTAAAGAGGTGATGATTGCAATTGGATCCACGTGATTATAAAAAAGAAGCATTGTGACTCATTCTTAGGGCATCCGCAATAAAGGAGCAATAAGCAATGAGCAATAAGCAAAAATAGTATTTTTTCATAAAAGTCATGTAGCAATGCAGAGCAAAAAGCAATAAGCGAAAATGGCTCTTTGCTCTATATATTTCAATGCAGCAAGAGAGCAAAGAGCTAAGAGCAAAATGCAACATTTTTTTTATAGTCTAAATGCAACATTTTCTTCCATAACCATTCAATTATCCAAAATTATCACTTAAGGTTTTTATTTGGGAAGAATCTCTTAAAGTTACTCCAGCTGGAAATAGTCCAACTCAAGAATCTCAAATATGCCTGAATCAGGAGAGGATTCCGGCAATGGTTCAGGTGAACAACAGGACAGAGAGAAGCTAGGATGCACAGAACCCCATATTAGAGCTTCAAAAGGGGATGCAAATTCAAAATTATAGGGCCTGTCCAGTTGAACTGAAACTTAACTGTATTTAACTGTAACTAACTGATGTTAACTTATAGTAACTGATATTAACTTAACTGAAACTTAACTTATTTTAAACTTAACTTAACTTTGACATCAGACAAAAAATATAATTTTTTATGTACTTATATTATTTATTGATGGTGATAATGGTGATGATGATAGTGATGATGATGGTGATATGATAATGATTTCATGATGATGATGATGATGATGATATGATGATATGATGATGATGATGATGATAATGATGATGATGATGATATGATGATGATGATATGATGATGCTGATAATGATGATGATATGATGATGATGATATGATGATGATGATATGATGATGCTGATAATGATGATGATGATATGATGATGATGTGATATGATGATATGATGATGATGTGATGATGATGTCAATGATATGACGATGATGATGATATGATGATGATGATAATAATGATGGTGCTGATGATGGTGATATGATGATGATGATGATGATATGATGATGAGATGATGATGAGATGATGATGATATGATGATGATGATGATGATATGATGATGATGATATGATATGATATGATGATGATGATAACATGATGATGATATGATGATGACGATAACATGATGATGATATGATGATGTTGATGATATGATGATGATATGACTATGATGATGATGATATGATGATGATGATGATGATGATAACATGATGATGTTGATGCTATGATGATGATATGATGTTGATGAGGATGATCTTGATAATGTTGATGATGATGATGATGGTAATTGATGAAAAAATCGATTTCAATCGAACTTGACTTAATTGACATTATATTAACTGAAACTAACTTACATTAACTGAAAGTAACTTAACTGTAAAAAATATAAGTTCAAGTGGATAGGGCCTAAATCGCAGGGCAGAAAGCATTACTCCACAGGGAAGAGGAGTTAGTAGCAGGGCCAAAAATCATCAAAAAGGAAAGAAAGAGAAAAGGTAGGTGATGAGAAAAGCTGGGTTTTCATCTTAAAGGGAGATAATGAAACCGGAGATCCAAACATAGGCAAAAATATGCAAAAAGAAAATCAACAGAAGAAGGTATTCATCTATCAGAGAAGGGGTAAGCAAAGTTGTAGGACGGCTGAAGCTAGTTGGATGTGTAAAAGCATTGAGAATAGAACATGAAAGGAAGGATATTGATCTGCGAGAGGTCATTAAAGGACTGCCGACAGAGACTATCAGGGCAGAGGAGACAAGAGGGAAACAAAAAAGAGGAAAGAAGACATAGGTCTGGGAGGATGGCGAGGCAAGAACAGATGATGATACTTTCCTAGAGGATGCCGTAAAGACTCAAAAAGCAATGAAAAAGGAAAGAATAAAAAAAGAAGGAAATCGTAAAGCAACAAAGAAGTCAAATAAAAAGTGAGCTAAACCAACTTAAGAAATCCTCTGAAAAAGAAAAGAGAAGAATTGAAAAAACTAACCTCAATACAGAAGAGGTAAAATCAAAAGAAGTAGAAAAGAAGGAGAAGAAACAAAAAAGGAGGCTGAACTGACAAACTAGTTTGCAAAGAGGATGGGAGTGGTGTATCTCGGGAGTGAAGAGGAGGGGCGATCCGACTAATCACAAACTTAGAGGAGGGGCGATAAGTCAGAGTTCATTTCCGGTGAGGCCCCGCTGTGGATCAAAAGAGGAAGTCCAGTGTAAAATCTAATAGGAGTAGGGAAGCGGCTATGTGAGATTACTGTCTAATTAGAGTTGGTAATTAGGGTTAGTAAGTTGGATGTTTTTTAAAAGTGGACCGAGAGTTGTAATAAGGGCCGACAGATGTTTTGCGTGGATCAAACCACACTGATTCATGATGGATCTATTTTAATAGAACAAAAAAAATGTATAGTCGTGATTTTGTTTGCCTTTTACATTTTATAGTTGAGAGATTTCAGCTTGTTGTGGATTTTTACGCCCATGGATAATATTGATCAAGTTATCAGATAGTAACCAAATTATATGGTGTTTTGGTCGTTTATTCCCTATAACTCAACGTAAAAATATCGAGTTTTTATCTTTTGTGATTTGAATATGAGTATGGTTTGTGAACTATTACAAATTACATGCATAATATTGAAGCACTATTTTTCAGTTTGATGTTATCTTTATCTCATATTTGTTGTTATATATTACTTGCACGAGGAGCGCTAAAATGAGAACCCCTTTAAATTTCGAGAACTTAAGACCCCAATCTTCACCTTCCAAAATGCAAGATGCATTTTGGTGGTGACAAGTGTCTCATGTGTATTTTTCAAGATGCATTTAATGCAAAGTCAAATCAATAATTTTTTACTTTGCTCTTTTGACATGTGTCCCATGTAGATTCAAAGATGCATCATGATCTAATGGTGAGATTTGGGTTCTCAAGTTTTCAAAATTTTAAGGGTTTTCAATCGAGCGCTCCCCTTACTTGCATTATTGTAGGTTCCTGTTTGCCAAAAAATTTGGAGGGCCCACTTGGGCGCACTTGACATCCTTCAAGCCTATGAAGATGGCTGTGAATTTGTGCATATGAATGTATCTAAGGGTTGTTACTCGTCAGATTAACTAATACACTATTGGTTTTGCTCGATTGTTGGTTTTGCTCTACTTTATTGAAAACAAAAACAATGTTAGCTTTGCTCGATTGTTTAAGTTGAGTTTCCTTTGTGTATTTTGTTTGATTTTATATTGGTCTGAAAGTGCACAATTTTGTGTTGAACAAAATAATGTTTGTGTTTTTGTGATGTTAAAGTATGTCTTGATCATCTGTTGTTTACGGTTTATTTAATTATTTAATCTGAAACTGTTTGTGGACTTGAATTATTAATTTATTACTTGGACTTGGAAAGACGCATTAAAAAGTTTTCCAATATCAAAATTTGATTCATGATACGCTACAGAAAGATTAGTGATCACACAGGCCCGGCTCTACATTAAGGCCCATGAAGCCAAAATTTCAGGCCTCATTTTGGTGAAAAAAATTCTTTAAGGAATTTAAAAGGAAAATGCCACATTTTGTTAAAAAAAATGCCCAATTTATGAGGAAAATAATGAATCTCATTGACACAATAAAGAAAAATAAGGCCCCCCCATTTACTTGAAAATTACGGGAAAAGGCCCACGATTTTTTTTTGGCTTCAGGCCCCCAATACCCTTGAGACGGCCCTGTGATCACATATTATATTTATTTCTTGATTCTGTTTGCCTTTCACTTTTAATCGTCCTTAGATTTCATTAGTTCTTACGAAGGATTACACACATTGATAATATTAATCAAGTTTTCAAATAGCAACCACATAATATGGTGCTTTGGTCGTTTCTTCTCTATAACTCAACTTATATATATTCGGTTTCTATCTTTTGTGATTTGAATTTGAGCATTATTTTTAATTTGATGTTATCTCATATTTGTTGTTATATATTACCTACATTCTTGTAGATTCCTATTTGCAATTGGAACGCGTACTTCTACAGACATCATGATGCTTACGACGATAGCCGTGAATTTGTGCATATGAATGCTTGTAAGGATTGTTATTTGTCAGATGACTAATATGATCTTTGTTTTGATCGACGGTTGGTTTTGCTCGGCTGTGTTGAAAACAAAAATTCTGTTGGTTTTGCTTTAATATTTAACCTCGATTTCCTATTTATTTTGTTTGATTTTATATTGGTCTGAAAGTGCAGAATTTTATGATTAACAAAAGAATGTTGGTGTTTTTGTGATGTTGAAATATACTTTGATCATCCATCGTTTACAACTTATTTAACTATCTACTCCGAAACTATTGATAAACTTGAATTATTAATTTATTACTTGGACTTGGAAAGATATTTCGAAATGTTCCCAAGCATCAACTCTTATTCATGATATGCTATAGAAAGATTGGTTATCACATATTATATGTGGTGCGTGTTTTGGTTTGCGTTTTACTTTTAATAGTCGAGAGATTATAAATGTTGTTGTGAAGGGTTACGCTCATGGATAATATTAATCAAGTTCCAGATAACAACCAGATTATACGGTGCTTCGGTCGTTTCTTCTCTATAAGCCAACTTACATATATTCGGGTTCTACCTTTTGTGATTTGAATTTCAGGATGGCTTGTGAAAAATTATAAATTACCTGCATAATATTTGAGAATTATTCTAAATTTGATGTTATCTCAAATTTGTTGTTATATATTACCTGCATTATTGTAGATTCCTATTTGCATGTTTTTTTGGGGGACCTACTTCTACTGACATCATGTATGTTTGTGAAGATAGCCATGAATTTGTGCATGTGAATGCTTATAAAGGGTTGTTACTTATCAGATTAACTTATATCCTATTGGTTTTGCTCGATTTTATTGTAAACAAAACCTTTTTTTGTTTAGCTTGACCGTTCAAGGTGGGTTTCCTTTATAATTTTTCTGTTCGATTGTATATTGGTATAAAAGTGCAGAATTTTGTGTTGAACAAAACAAAATTGGTGTTTTTGTGATGAAATAACAAGCTTTGATTATCCGTCTTTTACGGTTTATTTAATTATGTACTCTGAACACTTGATTTATTATAAAATTACTTGGATTTGGAACGACATTATGAAATATTCCCGAGGCTCAAAAGTTTGATTCATGGTACGCTACAGAAAAGTTGGTTATCACATATTATATATAGTTCGCGATTCGGTTTGCCTTTTACTTTTAATGGTCAGAAGATTTCAACTTGTTGTGAAGGGTTACGCCTGTGGATAATATCGATCAAGTTGTAAGATATCAACCAAATTACATGGTGCTTTGGTAGTTTCTTCTCTAAAACTGAACTTACATATCGATCAGTGGCGTATGTACATCACTCTCCATGCCAAGGCTCAGGGGTTTAACTTCACTGAGTGCTTTGATGCGAATGCTTGGAAGTCGGATGTCTTGAAGCTGATCTAGTACCAGATGCGTACTAGAGAGCAGAACGGTGGCAAGGGCCGGCGCCTTCAGGGGAAGTACGAGCAGAACGGGGTACCTTCAGCCGAGCCAGATATTGATGAGCCTGAGGCATTGTAACCTCAGGTGCCTGAGCACGTCCCTACTCCGCAGCCACAACAGAATGGGCACCAACGGCTGAGTGTGGAGGAGCGTTCAGCACGCATATAGGCTCGACATAGTCAGATGATTACTACTTAGTCGCAGCTCGTAGCTGCTCAGGCCCAAATGATTACAGACTTCTTTGTTTGGCAGTAATAGTCCAGCCACTCGCATCTGTGGCACTAGGAGTCCTTTGCTGCCTTCTTTCGCCATCAACACTTCACGGCTTTGACGCTCCGCCTTCCTACCTGTGTTCAGCGCGAGATCCTTTTTAGGCGGCCTTCACTATGCATGTTGACTTGGCAGAGCCTCCAGCTCGTAAAGACCATGAGGCCGGTCTTCGAGGGCTGAAGATGACTCTGATGCCCAGTCACTAGCCCCTCCCACATGTCTTTTGGATATTTGCTAGTGATTAGATGTTTTACTTTTTGATCTTTGTATGATATTTCCTATTCTGTTGACTGCTTTTGCCATGACTTTTTACACATATTATTGTATGTTTGACGATATAGTATCATGCTTACCTTCTTGCTCACATCACTTAACTCTCTAATCTCTGGCAGTGCTCTTAGTCACTTAACTCTCTTTTCTTTCTTCGCTTAGGGACTAAGCTCAAGTTTAAGTGTGGAGTGGGTAGCACACATATCGCATGTCACACATTCATTTACGCATATGCTCAACTATCTAAGTGTTGAGATTGAAATCCTTGTTTTCTACAAACCTCCTCCATTGATTGTCAATCTTTTGGATTCGAAGTGTAGCACTTGAAATAATTTTAATCGCGAGTGGATTCCCACATTACAATATCATTGCTAGCTTTTGCATATCACATATTCTACGTATTTCTTGAAGCATGTTTGCGACTTGGTATTAGTAGGCACATGTACAAATGTTAAAAACTTAAACTGTATCTCTTTTTCAAGGTGACCTTAGTACTAGTGTATGTTTTTCTTTACATGTCAAGTTTAAGTGCGGAGTTAGAAAAAGTCAAAAGAGGGCGAAAAATAAGCCACAATCAAGAACAAAGTTCAGAAATTTCAAAAGAGGATGAAATATTGACCCCAAGCAAAGTTGTTTTTGAAAAATCAAAGTTCAGAAAAATAGTACCAAAGGAAAAGTGAGAAAAGTCACCCCCTGTGTATGAAATCGAAACAAATAGTGAAAATTGTGCCCCCCCTTTTGCTGGGCGTAGTGTATTCCATCTTTTCATTGCGTGCAGTTATGATTTGTTTTAGAATTCATGTACTAGGAACTAAGGGACAATCCTCGTGCATTGCACTGAATTTTTTATGTGGTTTTCGTACTATTTTTCAAAAAATTCTTAAGCCAAGCTCCTCTTTTCTTACGGGTCATCACCTAGTCGTTGGCACTTGAAAACGAGCTTTGCGCCAAGAGTCCATGGACTATCCCTAGATAGCATAGGTGAATGGCGAGCATGTTTTGTGTAACTAGAGTCTCTTTTGATACGTTGTCGTGGAACTATTTAGAACTTGTGATTAGATGCTTAAACTATTTAGAACCGTGTGTATTGATTGTTTGAATGTATTTCTTGATTAAACTACGATTGTCTGACAACTCTGATGAAGATGTTTGATTTGAAGTGGAGGTTACACGATGAATCCAAGGTATGCCATGACTTATTGAACATTCATTCATGCATCCACGCTAGTTAGCTGCTTGGTGGATCTGTAGGTAGTCCCTTTAATGGACATCTTCACGAGACTATACTCGTCCTCTAGGGTAGCCTAGGGGTTTTAAGGCTTGATTTATACGCTAAATGCATTCATGACCTCTACGACAGTGAGTTAGGATTCGCATGTTAGTTTAGTTAGAGTTGATCACATGAAATTTGAGAGGGTAACTATTCTACCGTTTATTGACTTGAGCTTAATTATTGTTCGGGACGAACAAATCCCAAGTGTGGAGTGTTTTGAACGGTTGAATTCTTAACCACTTAATCTCACCATTTGATGATAGATTTGTTCGATTATTCGTGCCTTCTAGTGTTATTTGAAGGTTTTCCCTAGCGTTTCAGGTTAAATAACTCATGGACTCGATTTAAGCTCAGATAAGCAAAAAGACGAAGAAACAAGCTAAAAGGGATCGGTTTTGGTCCAGACCTTGTGACACCACATGTCTGTCGCGGGCAACATGGTTATCATGAGACAGTAGCGAGTGTTTGAGTTCAAAGGTCCTGTGACACACACTTCTGTCACGGGCATCACGGTTGTCATGGGCCATGAGCGAACTGCATCAAATTGACCTAGTCCCGTGACAGCATGTGACACATCTCACTGTCATGGGTGTCACAGGATTTCCAAAAATCGAACCTTCTAATTAGGGAATTCAAGCTTGATAAGATCACGCTTGATTTTGGTGAGTTTCAGTCCATCTTGGAGAAGAATACTGAGAAAAACATCGTAAGAGATCGAAGATTCAACGAGCCAACCTGCAAACACAGTTTTCTCCTCCTTGATCTCTGAAAATACATTATGCTTGGTTGTGAGTAGTGAGTTGTTTCTTTTATCCAGTGATCAATAGAAATCCTTTTCATTATTGGAATTCAAGTATTCAATTTCATTGTGCTTAATTTTATCTTTGTTGCAAGTTTTACATTGAATGAAAGTTGCAAGTTTTACATTGAATGAAATGTTTGCATGCTAGAACAAATTTAGGTTAATAACCATAACATTGATGGGTCTGAGGTAGTTAACCTGATTGCATGAAATTGATATTACGTCATGGTAGTTATGCTGGTAGTACATGAATTAGTAGGGAAGTTGATGTTTATCGTCTGAATAAATCTTGGCTTGATAATTGAGATCGTTGATAATCTGTGGATGGGTGGCGATCAATGATCTAAGTTAATTTAGACAGTGATCCGTGAATGGGCGGCTTATCTATTATAATTTCGATTTATTTCCATACTCGATATCATTATTGAATTGCGTGAAATTGTTGCATGGTTAGTGGGGTTGGCACATGTGAAGTTTGATCCTGGGATTATTTCTCAGATCAAACAAACTCTCTTGAATTTACTCCATTTAGGAATTACTATTAGGTAATTAGTTAAACCAGATTTTCTCTTGTTAATCGAAGTAGCTGAATAGGTTACTTGTTAGCTAGTATGCACACACGTCTGTTCCTTGGAGCGACCCTTGTCTTACAATTGTTATAAAATATTTTTGACTGTAATTGAACCCCTAAAACTAATAATTGACAACCAAAAAGGGTTAGAAATACGCTTGTCACTCCACACTAAAGATTCGCTAGTCCAGAGCGAATAAACAAATAAAGACAAGAAGAGGTCAATTTTGAGGCTTTATCAAAATAGAATTGAAAGTGAACTTCTAACTCATTTTCGCAGGAATAGTTGATGCAGTTAACATAAGCATTTACCAACAAATCCTAAAATTCAACTATACTACAAAATGCATGTAATGCAGGCTCGCGATGTCTAAGAGGCACGAAAGTGTTCTCAATCTTCACGAAGAAACAAAAAAATCACTACACTCACTTTAAATAGTTATTTACAAGCTATCAAATGGAGGTACAAGGTCAAACATTATTTGCATTTCAAACTTATTACAAAGGCCATAGGACATGCAATTTTAACGTTCAATGTATTTTTTTATACTTTTACACAATTCACAATTATTTTGCTACTCGTCCGTGCAACCAAGAAGGGTAGTACATGGGTATCTTAACTAGAAGCTCATTTTCAAGTGCAAAGGTCTATGCATATGCCTGCGAAAAAAGATGCGTTTGAAATTCAGTAATTAAGAAACATGTTCTAACTTAAGTATATTCATGTGCAATGATCATTTCTAGATTTAAATAAAAGCTAGAAAAGTTTAATAAATTTCTTCATTTACGGCGATTATGGAAAAGTGCAAGTCTCACTTAAAATATTTTCTTCTTTTTTTATTTTTAGTAGGGACTACCTCCCAGACTAAAATATTTTTGTTCTTTTGCTTTAATAGGGACTTACCTCCCAGACAAATTGTGTTTCGATAATATTCCACTTTGTGACACACCACACTTAGGATTTTAATATATATTATTGAAGATGGATGCAAGCAAAAAATGGAACACCATACTTGCTAATGAAAAACCTAGATCCTATTTTGAAAACGTTAAGCTTTAAACATTCAAAAATTGATTCGGATGTTTACTCGCTCATGCCTTACATTTCAAGCTTTCAATCCTATGTCAAGTTTGTCATACAAAAACTCATGTTAACTCACGAAAGAACAAAACTCTTAGAATGAAACATACTGCATACAAGCGTATGTTTGTATGTTACTAACTAATATACATTTCCTATACATTTCCATCATGACGCGAATGCAAGTTCTAATAAGTATATATTTCCTAATTAACCATCATACACTTCTAATATGCTATGAATGCGGGTATGTAGATATGCAGATACATCCCACTCCACACTTGAAGATTTTCTTAGCCCCCTTAAGCATTAAGCTACATCAGATGGAGATTAGTTCCTTCAGCCCTTTTTCTATCCTGCGCAGTTATTTTTCTTGTTGTTTTCTAAATCATACATAACTCAAAAAGTAATGTGAGGACATAAGAGCTAATCTCATAAAAATTTTCAAAAAGTTCCCCTTAGCACAAGGTAATCTTCTATGTGGAACATACAATAAGGGAGAGAGAAAAGATAGCTATTCTATAGGCTGATATGGAGGGAATGTGTTCGTCGTGCATATATCTACGTATGTACGCTGAATATAATAAAGATCTAATCATATCTACGTGCGTACAATAATTACAATGAATATTAACACCTATACAAAATATGTACATACAAGTATTTATACACATGTGCAATTTATACAGAATAGTCACACAATCCGGTTTCATTTTTTCTCCCTTCTCTCTAGATTTCTATTGATCTCACTCCTCCGCCGTAATGGCCGGTCCCGGCCATAGACAACCGCCTGATCCAGGAGGGTCCCAAAAGATAGTCGGAGCTAGCTCTACCTCCCTCAACACCAACACCAACCCAAACCCAACTCTCATGGGTAGCCCCTCACAAGCCGGTGCTCGCTCCTTTGCATCTGTCATCAACACTCCCACTCTAAGCCGTTTCCCATCAATCAAATTAGCTGCTAGGCAATACGGCATTAAAGATGGTAAGCCGGTTATTTCATTCACCTCGGCAGAACTTAGAACAGGGGAGGAAAATCTTAGGCACACACTAGTAGCCAAGTTCTCTCTCGGGCGCCCACATATAGAGGACATCCGTAAGGCCTTCCTCTCAGCCTGGAATCTGAACAACAAATGCTCCATTGGAGCATGGGATGCAAGACATATTCTCATTATTCTGGATAACGAAGGGGATGCTCGCAAAGTGCTAGCTCACCCTTTGAGGAAGATCGGCCACAGCATGTTCCGTGTTTTCCGATGGAGCAAAGACTTTAACGTAAAGAAGGAGCCTTCTACCAAGCCAGCATGGATTCGCCTCCCAAGCCTCCCGCCTGAGTTGTACAACCCCGGCTATATAGATCCCATAGTCACTTCCTTTGGAAGGTTTCTCGCTGTCGACACCCGGACTACAAGTTTCAACAACCCGAGTTTTGCCCGGGTTTGTGTAGAGATTGACACAACCAACAACCTCCCGGACGATGTTTGGATAGCAACCGGAAAGGACTCAGGGTTCTGGCAAAGGATTGAATATGAGGAAACTCTCCTCTATTGCTCCAAATGCAAACTTCATGGTCACAACCTTCCCAACTGCCGGAAGGTTAAACGGAAAAATGAAGATGAACAGCGCATCGGGGAGTCGCGGGATGACTTGGGCCTACCCATAGGTGCTCCGAACATAACAGCTCCGGCCATGAACGGCGTTCCGGCCAGGACAGATCTGGATATCACACCATCCGCTCGTCAAACCAGACCGGAATCAGTCAAGGTCCTACCTGCCATAGCTAGGACAACCTCGGGGAATGAGAAAGAATGGACTATTGTCTCAAAAAGGAAAGGTAGTCAATGGAAGGCTCAAAAGCAAAACCATCTTTTAGCCAAAGGGAAAGACACGCAGGTCTGCAACATTCCTAAAAGCGACATATCTACATGCCCTATGGCTGACATATGTACCACGCATACCCACTTGGGAGGGACATCTATGCAGCAAACGTTGGAGGATGGAGTGAAAGGCACCTTGGCCGAGATAGTCCCTACCAGACTACTCCCTACTCCCGAGGCTACTCCCGCCCTTAACTCCTTTTCGGAGTTGACTAGCACGCTCGCCGAGGAAAGCCAAATGAGGGAGATGGAAAACAAAAGCAAAGGTGCTCAACCTAAGAAAGTTTCAGAAGTAGAGGTTGCCCTCAACGGGCATGCCAAGGCTTTTGTCCCCACACCTAAAGCTCTCAAAGGACATGTTTTTGTCCAAAATTATGATCATGCTTTGGCAACCCCTACTATGCCTACGGATGAAGTCACCACTCATGTAGGCGCTGAAAAGCATAATGAAGAAGAGGAAACTGATGGTAGTGCACGCACTGAGGAGCACAATGAGGAAATGCATAGTAGTGATTTGCAAATACCGGAAGAAATTATTCAAAAAATTTCTTCCTATGGTAGTATGCTGTTTCATTGCAAAGATTTTGAGGGTCCGGTTGATGCTAGAGCCATGTACTTGCACTATAGGGCAAGAGGCGAGGATGATAAAATTATTTTTGAGAACCTGGATAAAGCGATTCATCCAAGTCAGTCAAAAAACCATCACCGGAAGAAAAAGAATTCTCGCGCTTCAGCTCGAGCTTGCCCTAAAAAAAAGGATACCAACTTTGATTGGACCTGATCTGTTGTTTTTGTTTATGTTTTTTCCTTTCCAATAAATAAAAGTTTAATTAAAAAAAAAAAAAAATATCCCTTAACACATTTTTAATGATATAACACAAATAACTCCCTGGCAACAGCTCCATTTTGGCGTTGCTAGATTTTACTCAATATAAAATGCTAGTTTTGTCCATTTTGGACATATTTAAGTGCTAGTTCTTCTGATCTATTCTAACCGAACTTTTATGGGTTTTGTGGGTTTCAACTAAGAAGTATAAAAGCAAGCAAACAAAATCACAAGAACCATAACAAGGCAACGTGTGCGGGTGTCTCGTAACTGGTTCGTACTGACCTAACTGCAATTATAGATAACGCTCAATATGTAATAACATATATTGCATGAATGCATGAATCACTAGTGTAATAAAAGTGCTAGACAACAACGATAGCGGGGTAAAGGCAGCCGCAACTAGCTCGAGATTTAACACTACCGTGTTGAGATTCTCTGCTCCTTGCTCTGGACATTCATAAGTGCTTCCGAGTGTTTTACTTCTTTTATGGAACTCGATTGCCGATTTCGAAGTTTTTGAAAAATGTGCATATGCTTTCGTTTTATAGGTGCAGGGCAAGGCAGCGCCTTATGTTGACAAGCAATGCCTTGTGTAGGGTAAGGGGGCGCTTTGAGTCTTTCCTTTCTTTTCCCTTCGTTTCTCCTTTCACCAAGGCACCACCTTAAGCCTAGTTGGCGCCTTGATCCCAATTGGTCTAAATTTTTTTCTATTTTAATTTTATTTGTTTTTTACCCTCTTTCGATCAATGGAAGCTGAAATACACAAAAAAAACCAGGTTAGAATGACAAATGTTCCCTGGAAATGTCACAAATCAATAACAAATGGAGTCCAAAAAATAATATACATTATTTTGAACAATCAAGCTTTATGAAGCATTTCCTACAACAACTTATTATTTGAGTAAAATTGGCAGATTGATCGTTTAATATTGTGTCACTTTTTAGACCACTTCTTATAGACTTTGGGATTCTTCCGAGTGATGTCTGTTGTTCTAATGTGCATTTTGAGTTTTTTAGCTAACATAGATCACTAAAGGGTAAAAACACGAAAACATGCAAAATTCGACAAAAATTGACCAACTAGACCAAAGGTGCCGCCACTTGCCTAAATATGAAATGAAAGGTCATGAACTCAAGGGACGAGGAGGCGCCACCGCCCGCCCAAGGATGCGCCACTTCTCATGAATTTTGTGACTATAAATAGAGACTCATGACTCATTTCAAAAATAATAACATATTTGGTCGTTACGCGCCATCCTTGGAAATTGAAATAATATCATTAACAAATACCATCGTCTCCATAACACGAATATTAGTCAGCTCCTTGATAAGTCGAGTTTTCGACTTATTTTTCGCCATATTTTATTAAAGCTTTGATTTGTTTTCGACGTTTTTTGATGTCATTTGACCCTTGTCTTTCACATTTTAGGTACAAAATGATACCGCGTTGAATTCAAGACCTCAATATCAAGATTGCATGAAAAATTAAAGTTTCGGCGCAAAACAAGTAGTTGAATTCATTTTCACTAAGTGCTTGGGCTAGGTCATTAAGCAAATCTTCAATTAATCCCAAACAAAGGTGTTGAATTCATTTTCACTAAGTGCTTTATTTTGACATGGTACCAAGTGTTTGATGAAATGCCTAAGTAACATGTTGATCTTAAAACTTGATGTAAGTATCAATGAACCTTAGTGAAGGTTTGGATGTAGAATATGATCATATCTAGTGTTTACGATGATAAATGCATAGAATTGAAGTGAACTAGTGCTTTAAGCCTATGACATTTATTACCTTGGGAGATGTTCCAAGGATAATAAAGGCTATAGAGTGAACCAACAATCTCGATGGAGTGAGGTTCTAGTTAAGAAGGCTTTACTAAGAATAGATTCACATGAAAATTGATCTACCTTAGTTTAAGCTAGGTTCTAGACTATTTGACACCATGAAACACTTAATTCTTGTATACGTGATCATTAGGGAATGCCAATGAGGGGAGTAACCCCTCGAAACTCCTTTTATCCATCTTTTTTAAACACCTTCATCTTTTTTATTAGAATAGCTGAATTGAAACACAATCTTGTATAGTGCATGTGCTTGGCTTGCTCCTTTGGGTTCGACCCGGTCTTACCGGTTTTATAAATTGTTTTTGGCTAGAGTTTCTATTGCATTTATTTGCATGCGAAAATTCTACAACGTCAATATGGCGCCGTTGCCGGGTAGCAACTAATTAGCACATACCTAGCTTAGATTGTGAGAAAGTTCCGACTGTTCTTGTAGATATTTTTATTTTTTTCTTATACTTGTATATTCTTTTTTTTTCACTCATATCTCTTGCTAGCTTACGTTTGTCTTGTTTTGCGTGGATGGACCCCTACAACCAACAAGTCTTGTACAATGGAGAACGCTACGAAGAGGTGGAGCAACTATATTCTTATTGGCATGAACATGGCTATCCAACATGGTTATTATACTTTGAATGAGGATGACAAGGAGGAGGAGCAACGAAATGCCTATTGGGAAAACTCTTGGCATCCATCACATACCAACATGCCAAATTGGGATGATAGCCAATGCTTTGAAGTTGAAAACTCCTACCCTTAATACCCTCAACCAAAAAGTGAGCCCTCAAACTCAGACTCTATAATGGCCGTACTCTTTGAGATGAAACAAGCATTGATGGAAATGAAACAATTCAATCAAGATATGCATGCTCAACACAAGATGTTTGAAGCTCAATTGGAGCGAAGAACAATTGAAAATGGGAACTTGGATGAGGAAGAGGAGGTCTCCAAAGAAGAAGTCCTTAAATCTATTGCCTCAAAACAAGAATGGGATCAAGATATGTTTTAAAGGGTCGCAACCCAAGCCTTTAACGAGGGGCGGGATGGTGAATCTTGCAACAAGGATGAGAGGGAACACAAAAGTGCATCACCCTCCACTACTAGCACATCTCAAGATCATTCGGATGAGGATGCACAAGAGTTCACAATTCCATTAGAATTAACACCTTGGCTCTCTAAAGAGGCATTCTTCAATGATAATGCCTCTTGCATAGGGGAAATACCTTTTGTTGATGAAGAAGAAATAATCCTTCCCACTATAAGTGAGCTTAAATGTGAGCCCAAATCTCTTGTCGAGGATAAGGTAAAAGAAGAGCACATTGAGGTAAAAGGATTTCAAGGGTACAAAGATTTTGTTGAGGTTTACATGGAAGAAACTAAAGAACAACCTCGCATGCAAGAAGATACAAGTTTAATGAGGGAGAATGAGGATTGGGAACCCAAGGACATGATTGAAAAACTCAAAGAGGGGATGCCCATCAAGCTCGAGACAAGTTTTGAAGACCCTTTTTCACCACGACGTCTCGAGACAAGTTTTGGAGCTTCTTGCCATCCTTTGAAAGATTATTTGAAAAAAAGCTCCCACGACCTCTTGGTTCTAAAGGGATCTACATTTTTGAAGGGGTCAGGCTCACAAAGAAAAGTCCATTGTATTCCTGATAGGAAGAAATTCAAATGGGATTTGAGGGTCGATTGACACCCCAAATGTCCAAGGCCCCATGAGAAGGGATCCTAGCAAAGGACTTCTCACGAGTGATTCTATTGGGCGCTTTGCTACGTCTTTGCCAAGATGCAAAAAATAGGCCCTCTCGGGAGGTAACCCGGTTTGTAAGTTGTTCATTCTCATTTTGCACGTTTAAGTGTTTGGCATAATTTTTAGTGGCTTAGGCTCTAATTGTGTAAGTGTGAAATTTGTGATTAGTGGGTAAAATTTTAAGTGTGGAGTGAGTTCTACTCACTCCTATCCCACTTCACATCGCCAAGCCCCTCCACCTCTCCCTTGATTTATCTATGAATGATGATTTTGCCACTTAGTGTTCATGATTCTTATTTGAGTTTGCTAGATTGGAACTATTTTTTTATACCATGCTATGACTCTAGTTTCACATTTTTTTGGCACTTAAGACATATTGTGCACATTTTGGAGGATGTGATTTACCTTCCTTGTTTGAACCCTATCAATCGTATGTCATGATGTTATTTGGTGAGCTGTGAGGCTTTCTTGCTCATACTTAAATTTTGTATTACCTTGTATATCACTTGTTGCTTTTAACCTATTATGTGTTCTTGTCATCAAGGACGTTATTTGCATCAAGTATGGTCAAGCTTAGCACAATGGCGTCTTTTTATTGGTGGGCACATCTACAAACGAGGGGAGTTTCTATGCGCCTTTATCTCATTCTCTTTATTGTTTGCGCTTAGAGACTAAGCTATATCTTAAGTGTGGAGTGGGTAGTCGCATAGTTCACTCATATCATGCCACACCTATCATTTTTGAATGGACACTTGAATTCATGTACTCTATCTTAATCTCATGAGTGTTTTCACCATTTAAGGCTTGTGATCATCAACTCTAAATTACCTATAAATCGCATCTAGCCTACTTTTCATTTTTACTTCATCTTGAATATAGAACCGACTTAGTCCTTTGAATGTGCATTCTTGTAAATCAATTCATTACTATCCTTTGTCTACCTTATTCTCTAAGTATTTTCATTGAGTACCTTGGATTATGTTTTAGCAAGCACTTTTAAGAAAATTTCACGAAAACTTAGACCTATTGAATGCTCCTTGGTGACTTGAGTTTTTCTAATTTAGTGTTTTCCTTATGATTGTTCCCGCGCGTCCCATACACTTTTTGAACATATTGTCAAGTTTTAAGTGTGGAGTAAAAAGAAGGCGAAAATAGGCTCCAACAAAAAAATCATGGTCAAAAGAGGGCAAAACCTCGACTAAAAACTTTCTTGATGTACACGAGACATTTTGCTCCAAAATATATAAATATCGGGGGTCAGGAAGAAAAGTTCCCCCTCGAAAGCATTTGTAGGCCAAAGGCCATTTAAAAAAATGAATAAAAAGTACTTAAAACTTGACTTAATGTTTTCCTTCATTCTTCATTTGTGCGGGATTCATCATTTGCATTGTGTGCTACATGGACTAACTCTTGAACGATCCTAGTGCTTGTAGGGGAGCTATCATTTGTTCTATGCTTATTTTCTAAGAACTTTAGTATCGAACTCCTCTTTCCTTATGGATTATGGCTTTAACGTCTAAGACTTGGGAATGAGTTCTAAGTCGTGAACACATGAACTAGCCCTAGCTAGCATAGGTGAGCGATTGACACTTTTTGTGCAAACTATTAACTTTGATTCAATTTTATTGCCTTGAAAATGATTGGATTATTGGATTGGGCATTTGATTGCTCTTGTAATGATTATCTTGAATGCACAACCTCATAGGTACTTAAATGGTTCGAAAATTCGTTTGATGATAATGTGATGGTAGTCCTAGTTTGGGATGAGGATTTTGTTTTGAGAAATCCTAGTCTTGGTTGAACACTCTTGCTTGCATTCATATGGGATATGTGCATTTATGGATTTGTGAGTATTCCCTTTTCTGAAAACTCTCACGAGACTATAACTCTTCCACTAGGATTGATGATAGCACTGAAATATATGCATTTTTGGCGACCTATATGCTTATGGTTTCGATCGTTCTATTACGATTTCACTTGCTATTTGATGCTTTGTGTTTCTTTTCAGGCAAATTACAGAGTTTAAGCTGAGAACACAAGTGAGCAGTGATTTTGGAGCAAAACCGAGCATGCTGGAGCGAGAAAGCACAAATTGGAAGTCGGAGCGCAAACTCCTCAAAGCCATGCGTTCGCACAACCCAATTCGTGCGTTCGCATGGATGAGACCAGACGCGCCCAAAACTCATGCGGTCACACAGATGGCCATGCGTGATCGCACTAGATCGAATTTCACAGAAAACAGGAGTTCGTGCGCTCGCACGATGCATTAATGCGATCGCACAGCCCGGACCAGACGCATGGAAATATCGTGCGTTCGCACGTAAGGCTTCACGCGCTCGCACTCGACCAGACTTCCCAGCTTGCAGGATACCATGCGAACGCATGCGGTTGCGGAAGAAAAAATCAGTTTGATAATATAGGGAATCTGGATGGTTTTGGGGCACACTTGGATTTTCTGGGTTTTTGGAGCAGTTTTCTTGGGGCAGAAGCCAGAGATTTCGGAGACAACAACAAACACGAAGATCGGATCATCTAGTATTATTGGATCTCCATATTGGTTCTAGATTCCTAAACTCTACTTTCCTTATGATTTTTTGCACTTCCGTTGTTGTTTATGTTTGTAAACTCACCATGAGTGAGTAGTGACCTTGGTTGGGGATCTATGGATCCCCTAGAAATGTTTGTGACATTGTAAATACTATGGATGCTATTGATGAATGATTTGCACGTGATTCTTCTTCATTTGAACTTAGATTTTCGGATTGCCCATAAGGTGTTTGTGAGAAGTCCTCAATGGGAATTCTGCTTGATTTCATGTTTGACGTAGCTAACCCTGAAAAGCATGATTTCAAATGAACTAAATGAAGAAGCATTAGGGTTTTTGAGTTACATGGCGACTTTCTAATCCTAATGAGAATGGCTTGAATTTAACAAGAACATGATTGTCTAGTCAATAAAGCGCGAGTGTGAGGCTAGATATTCATATTCTATAGTGCCAATAAAGCGCGAGTGTGAGGTACTATGCGAGATATAACGTCTTTGTACTAAGTTGTAGCGCGAGTTGAACTTAGTATTATGTTGCATGAGCCAAATTCTAAGTATGTGCATGTGATTTCATCATTGGTGTCCCATTTTACTGTCACAATAACTGTCTAGGTGGGGAATTAGATCCCTAGTCATCTTTTAATTGATTGTTAACCTCTTTTAGTTGATCAAATCTCTCTTTTGGATAGTAAAATTCTGCTACCATCCTTTTAAAGGAACAAACACCCCCAACCATAGACAATCTAAGTAAATCGTTAGCATTATTGGTTTAATCACCTGTCCTTTGGGTACGACCTCGGTTCACCCGAGTCAATATAAATGTTTTGATTACCGTGACTTAGCAATAGTGTTTGGATTTTATTCGAATATTTCTGCTATATTTACAACCGATCAAATGGCGTCGTTGCCGGGGACATGTTAATTAACTAGGTGCTAATAGATAATTTAGTTTGTCTACTCTTTCCTTACTTGATAAGTATTGCTTGTTTCGTGCTTAAACTGTGTTTAATTCTCTTGCCTTTCATTGCTAAGGTCTTCCTTTGTTCTTGCAGGCATTCGAATGATCCTAAGATCGAAGGGTCAAAAACACATAGAGCAACCAACGTCAAGTACTTCTCACCCTTCTCACCCAACTGCTAAGAGAGGGAGAGGTAGACCTCGAAAGAATCCTCCGCCTTTTGCTCTTACTCCTCCTGCTTTCCAAGGTCCGAGACCTCGTCCACCACCACTCCTAAATCCAATTCATTATACACCACCCAGATTTAGAATGGAAGATGAGGTAGAGGATCCTCCCGCTCGACAGAATAACCAAAATGGTCAGAATCCTTTACAGAATCCTCCTGCTCCTCCAAGGAACCGGAATGACCGAAACTATAGATACAATGATGAGGATGATGAGAGGCCTGTCGGGGATTACATGACCCCCACTCTTGAAGGGAATGGTTCCGCTATAGTACCTCCGGAAGAGAATGCGTTTGATTTCGATGTGAAGTCCTCCCTAGTCCGTATGGTAACCAACGATCAATACCACGGTCCACGGAAGTGGAAATCCTTCAACCCATTTGGCTAACTTCCAAGAGTATTGCCGCACTTATAAGCCAAGAAATGTGCCCGTGGAATACGTCTATTTGAAGCTTTTTCCTTCTTCTCTACACGGAGATGCAAAGGAATGGTTGCAAAACCAAGAGCCGGGAACTTTTAGAACTTGGGATCATCTAGCAAATGCCTTTCTGACTAAATTCTTTCCGCAGTCAAGAACTAAGAAATTCACTGATTTCATATTGACCTTCTCTCAAAGGGACAATGAGCTATTCCATCAAGCCTATGATCGGTTTAAGCATTATTTGAGGGAATGCCCTCACCACAACTTTCGAAGAGCTGATCTTATGAGATATTTCTATCTAGGCATGAGCAAAGAAGCCAAGAACCAAATGGACACGGCTAGTGGCGGCACAATTATGGATCTACCGGCAAGCCAAGGGTTTAAAATCATCGATAAGATTGCCACAAATTCTGATAGATACCAAGGGGTCGATCACAAGAAAATGGCTAAGTCTAGAGAGGATTCTTCCAATTATGCAACTAAAGATCAGTTTAGTGATTTGGCAAAGAAAATGGAAACCATGATAAGTATGGTTAATTCTTTGGAGGTGTCTAAACCGAAGACTGACAAAGAGAAGAATCCGGTCCAACAACCTTGCTTTTTATGTTCTAGTACGAAGCACTCTACAAAGAATTGCCCCGAAGGGAGATATGAAGATGATGATGACGGTTATGAAGAGGCACACTATATGAATCAACAAAGAAATTATGCTCAAAATTCTAGCCCTATTACAAGAAATTATGAGCCTCCTCAAAGAAGAATGTCCAGCAATTCCAGTTTTCCTCCTAGACCCAAAGGGAAAAATAATTACCAAGGGAGTTACCAAAGACAATGGTATGGCTCTAACCAAAGTCAAGGGCAGAATTCTTATTCTAATCAAGGCCAAAGTTCTAATCAAAATCAAGGGCAACATTCTCAATACTCCAACCAAGGGAGCTATCAAAGGCCGCATCAAGCTAATAAGCCTCCTGCAAATGATCAAGGGATTTCTCATCAACAAGGGCAATCTTCTTCTAACTCTCAAGAGAATACAATGATGTCTACGATGGCGCAAATGCTAGAGAACCAAAAGGAAGTCAACAAGAGAATGGAGCAATTAGAAGCTCATAATAAAATGCTCGAAAATCAAGTGGCTCAACAAGCCGCAGCTTGGAAGCAATATGGGAAGCTTCCTTCTCAACCGGATGTGAATTCCACCGAGCATATCAATGGCATTACATTGAAGAGCGGAAAAGGCTTGCCTACTCCTCAAGGAAAACCGAGTCCCAATGACAAGGAGATGGAAGCGGAAGTTGCCAACGAGAATTCTGAAGTTGAACTTCAAGCTCCTACGGAAGAAGAGAAAAAAGAGGAAGAACCAGTTTTGACAAGGAAGTATGTGCCAATGATACCTTTTCCGCAAAGGCTCAACAAAAGCAAGCTAGATGCTCACTTCCAGCGATTTGTGGAGATGTTGAAAAAGTTGTATGTCACCCTCCCATTCCATGAGGTAATCACTCAAAATCCTACATATGCAAAATTCTTGAAAGATATCGTGTCAAATCGTAGAGTGATTGAAGAATCTAGCATGATAGCCTTGAATGTTGAGTGTAGTGCTATTGTCCAAAGTAGAATACCTAAAAAGATGCAAGATCATGGGTCATTTTCTATTCCTATCTCTTTAGGCAAAATTGAAATTGATAGAGCATTGTGTGATTTGGGAGCTAGTATTTCTTTGATTCCCTATTCTTTGTTTGAAAAGATTGATATGGGTGAGCTCCATCCCACTACTATTTCTTTGAAATTAGCCGATAAAAGTTCTAGGATTCCTAGGGGAGTTCTTAGGGATGTGCCCATTAAGATTGGTAAATTCTTTATTCCCGTAGACTTCTATGTGCTAGAAATGGATGATGAGCAGGAAATGCCCGTCATTCTCGGTAGACCTTTTCTTAACACCGTGGAAGCTGTCATTAGATGTGGTGAAGGGTCTATAGAGTTGAAAATAGGGAATGAGAAGCTGCAATTTTTTCTGAAAAATGCCATGAAAGCTCCTGCTTCATCTTTTGAATGCAATATGCTTGATATATCTTATGAAAATCTTGAGCTAACATCTTTTGAGAGTGAAGTCATGAAGTTAGATGATGCTAGTATGCTTTTTACATCCTTGATGGATATGGACGATGAGGAGATGTGCGACCTGACTTTGGTCGAAGGAGAGCAAGCATTGGATGCTTACGATGGTAAAGAAGACCCGGTGCCGAGAGGTAAGGAATTCGAAGGAGAGTTAAAACCTCTACCTTCGAATCTCAGGTATGAGTTTCTTGGGTCTAATTCCACTTACCCCGTTATTGTTGGTGCAACTTTGAATGAAGATGAAACTTCCAAACTTTTGCATGTGCTGAAAACGAATAGAAAAGCTCCAGGCTATTCTGTTGATGATCTTAAGGGAATTAGCCCTTCATTATGCATGCATAGGATAAATCTTGAAGAGAATGCAAAATCTTCTAGGGAGTTTTTAAGGAGATTGAACCCTAAGCTTAGTGATGTCGTCTTTAAAGAAATTACCAAGTTAAGAGATGCGGGCATCATTTACTCGGTTCCGGATTCGGAATGGGTAAGCCCCATCCACGTCGTCCCCAAAAAGGGAGGACTTACGGTTGTGCAGAACGATAAGGGAGAGTTAGTCCCTACTAGAACCGTTAGTGGATGGAGGATGTGCGTCGATTACAGAAAATTGAATAAGGCAACTAAAAAAGATCATTTCCCAATTCCCTTTATTGACCAAATGCTTGAAAGACTTGCTGGACATGAGTACTTTTGTTTCCTAGATGGTTATAGCGGGTTCTATCAAATTCCCATTTTACCGAATGACCCAAAAAAAACCACATTTACATGTCTGTATGGAACTTTTGCATTTAGGCGCATGCCCTTTGGGCTATGTAATGCACCGGGAACGTTTCAGAGATGCATGATGTCCATCTTTAGCTATTACATTGAGAAATGCATGGAAGTTAAAAGGAGGAAGTTCCTGTACGATATTTCGAGATATTTTTGGGATGATCCTTTCCTGTACAAGCTATGCGCAGGTGGACTTTATAGAACATGTGTGCCCGAAGGGGACACGAAGAAAATTATAGCTTGTTGCCATTCTTCTTCCTATGGTGGTCACGGTTCAGCTTCGAAGACCACAGCGAAGATACTTCAATCGGGATTTTATTGGCCCAGTATGTTCAAGGATATATATGAATTCGTTAAATCTTGTATCGAATGTCAAAGAATGGGAAATATTGCTAGACGGGATGAAATGCCTCAGAAAGGCATCTTAGAAGTTGAAGTATTCGATGTATGGGGCGTGGATTTTATGGGACCTCTACCGTCTTCGCAAGGTAAAACTTTATTCTAGTGGCGGTAGACTACGTTTCTAAATGGGTTGAGGCTATAGCTTCCCCGTCTTGTGATGCTAAAGTGGTGATCAAAATTTTCAACAAGATTATCTTCCCAAGGTTCGGGGTCCCGAGAGCAGTAATTAGTGATAATGGTTCTCATTTCAAGGAGAGGAGATTTGAGTCTCTTCTCAAGAAGCACGGGATATTCCATAGATGTGCTACTCCATATCACCCCCAAGCAAATGGACAAGTCGAAGTATCAAACTGAGAAATAAAGAACATCTTGACAAAAACGGTGGGCAAGTCAAAGAAAGACTGGGCGTTGAAGCTTGATGATGCCTTATGGGCATATAGAACGGCTTTCAAGACGCCAATTGGAATGTCTCCATACCGGTTAGTGTATGGCAAACCTTGCCATCTCCCGGTAGAGCTGGAGTACAGAGCCGCCAGGGCCATCAAAGAACTGAATTTCGACATGAAAGCTTCGGGAGAGAAGAGAATCCTTCAGCTGCATGAGTTGGATGAAATCAGGTTGGACGCCTACGAGAGTTCAATAATTTACAAAGAGAAAACTCGAAGATGGCATGACAAGCTGATCCTGAAGAAAGAGTTCTCAGTAGGGGATAAGGTCTTACTTTTCAACTCCATATACAAGTTGTTTCCCGGGAAGTTCAAGTCTAGGTGGTTCGGACCGTATAGAATCCACAAAGTTTTCGATGATGGCCACCTAGAGCTAGTTGATAACCAAGGGAATGTGTTCAAGGCAAATGCGCAAAGAGTTAAGGTCTACCACGCTGCTGATGGAGATCAGAACACGTTGGAAGCACCCTCGTAGATGCTATATGAAATACCGCTAGAGAAGGGATCCCGCTCGGGACTTCTCTTAATGTGCTTCTGGATATGAAAAACCACGGCTCCGTCTTAGCCAAGACGTTAAACTAGGCTTGTAAGTGTTCCTTCCCTGATCTCTAAGTTTATCTATCTTGATTAGATTTCTGTTTGCTTTGTGCAAGAAATTGAGAATGTGAACTATGCATGTGTAAACGCTTATATTTGATGATTGTTGTGCGATTGGAATGTTTTTAGCATGATGAATTCTTAAACATATGCTTGGTGATCGTTATCTTGATTGGATACAAGTGTGGGGTTTGGAATTTTTGTGCATGAGTGTCGATGTTCGATTTGAGTTTGGCTTAGAATTTTTCGTCCGCAATTCCATGCGTTCGCACAGTTCATCCGTGCGTTCGCATACTTAGCATTTTCTTCATTTCGTTGTGCTTGCATAGACCCCATGCGCAGACACATAAAATCGATGCCACTGGTCGGCATCCTGCGTTCGCATAGTTTCATTCGTGCGTTCGCATGCCAAGCCTTCGTTCTAATTTTGCCAAGTTCGCACAGTTTCGTGCGCTCGCACATTAAATCGATGCCATTGGTCAGTTTCATGCGTTCGCACACTCCATCCCATGCGCGCGCATTCCCCTTGAAAACTCAGCAATCTCTATTTTCCGCAAGCTTGTGCGTTCGCACAACCCACTTGTGCGTTCGCATGCGTCGATTCGCAGACATGTCTAAATCCCGACTTCAGCCCTAAAACCCTAAATCAATTCCGATTTTCCAAAATCCTCCGCCTTCTCTCCTCGTCCAGCCGTCGTCCAGCCATCTCCGACCAATACCCTAGTCGTCCGTGCCGTTTTTCCTCCGTCCGTTGCGTCCGCCAGCCTGCGTTCCGCCCGCAACCCGCCCGCTCATCCTTTGTGCGTTCGCACGAAATCCAGATCGCAGCTGCTCTTCGCATCGACCCATGGCTAGACTTAAGGTGAGTGCACCCTCTAAGGAGCCTTCCAAGCGTCCCTCGAAGAGCCTGGGAGTCTCCAAACCACCGGTTTCCAAGAAGCAAAAGGGAAAAAAGGGAAAGGAAATCGAAGTTTTGTATGTGAAGGCTGACTCTTCGGGCAGGCATTATGGCCGGACTTCCGCTGATTCTACACGGTATATTATGGCTCCTGCCTCAGTGAGTCGAGCTGACGGAGATTTGGAAAGGGATACACCTCCGGCGTCACCTCAAACCGATGATTCCAACAAGTTTACCATGCCAAAGCCTTACGAATTCTCCGGACCAATTCGATACAATTATGCAAAGGACCACGACCTGCATACTGCATTGACGAACAAAGGTAAATGGCCAATCCCTCTCCTTTTTCCCGAAATTGATGATTTGAGGACATTAGGAGTTTATGAGGATATTAGATCAATGCTTGGGAATTGTGGTTTGAGCTTTATTTTTAGAGATGATCCTGGTTCATATCATGAGATTACTACGGAATTTCTTAGCTCCTTTAGTTCGGTGAATAAACTTGTTGATAACGATGAGGAGAAGGTTAAGTGATGGAAATTTACTATGGGTGGTTACCAATGGGAAGTTGATGCCGAAGTGTTATGTGATTGGTTTAGACTGCCTAGGGATGGCCTTTTTCCTGAGGTGAATGATGATGATGTTTATGAGTTTTGGAGACGAATTTCGGGGCATGAGTATACCAAAGAGGAGCAACATAAGTCTACTAGCATTCGTATACCCATATGGGGGATTATTCATAAATTCTTAGTGGGTATAGTATTTGTTCGTACTAGCTATGGTAGACTTGTCACTAAGCTTGAAATGATGCTTATGTTTATGATTGAGAGAGGAAGGACAGTGGATTGGCTGTGGTGCATTACAAAGGGGATTAAGGAATATCAGCTTATTGCCTCAAGGAATCGAGGATTGGGAGGTGGTTCATTTGTGACGTGGATTGCCCAGAAATTGAATTTTACATTTGGGGATATGGAGAGCAAGAAGCTGAGGCTTACTTTGAAACAAATGCGGTCGAGACACATTTTAGGTAAGGGGCTAAAATGGAAGAACTATGAGGAAGGAAGTGGAGATGAGGAAGACGTTGAACTTGACGATGAGATGGACAGGGGCGCTGATGCTGATATGCCCTCTTCCTCGCATGCTATGCCTCCGCCCTCCTCTGCTGAAGTGAAAATGGATCAGATTCTCGCACGCTTGGATGCTATTGCCATAATACAAGATAAGTTGGTGCGAAATCAGCATTTCCTTGCCTCGTATGTCTCGGAGCACAACAAGTGGACAGAGAAGACTTTGCTTGCCATTACCGCCCACTTGGATATCCCCTCCGTTGCTGACTTGCCTCCCAGATCCCCATTCCTTCCTAGATCACCTTCGCCTCCATCTCCACCCTTGTTTCCCACTGCTAAAGGTAAAGAAAAAGTGGGAGAGCCTTCCATGCTAGCAAAGGAAAGTGTTGAGGCAACCTTGAAGAAGGTAATGGATTCGGTGCGCGCCAATGTACAGAGAAGTGGAGAAGCAAGCAGAGTTGAATCTGATTGTGATGATAGTACCGCTGATCAGTTTATTATTGCGCCTCATGGTGCTCATGGAGTTACTCCGGAGGTTGAACTTGGTGCTACCATTGACGAAATCGACCGAGCCGGTGAAATGAGAGTCGATGATCCCTCCACCGCTGCCACTACCCCGGATGAAGACATTTCTACGTCAGTTGAGTTTGATTTGGTTGATGATAGCCTTTGAATAGCACTTCCATATATTTTTGTGCTTGTGTTGTGTTTATGACTTGTGGATGATGTGATGAACCTTGGATGATTGTGTTTTGGGATGTAACATGGTTCATCACTCTTATGCTATGTATTACAGTCTTGATTTGTGTTGAAGTATGTAAGAAAATCTTTGTGCGTGATTGATTCACAGGGGAAAACAGGTTTTTAGGGGAAATTTCTTAACTGCCCAGTGATGTGCGCTCGCACAATGCACTCATGCGCTCGCATGCTCTGTTATTTATGCTTTGTGTTTTGGTCGCATTAGTTCATGCGTTTGCATGCTCATCGTTCCCAGCTTTTCAAGACTTCGTGCGTTCGCACATTTCATGGTGTGCGCGCGCATGCTTGAGTCCGGCACCATTCTAACTTGTTTTGGTGCGCTTTTGACAAATGTGGGCATTTGGCTTTCGATGATGAGTTCTTTCGATGAGTTATGAGTTGACTTACATGATAATGACATGTTTACGATGATGATTTCTCTACCTTATGTGCTTAACACTCTCATTTTTAGTTTCGTGTCTTATAGAGAAAAAGTAAATCATTAATTGAATCTTTTGAGCAAGTTCAACTGGACGTGCGAAGCAACATCTCTTACTTTGAAATGGCTACCTCCAAACGAGAGAAGTTTTTCTTAACTTTCACCTTGCTTTTCGTTCTATTCATTGCTTAGGGACTAAGCAATTGCTAAGTGTGGGGTGCCTATATTTTTTACTACACGAGATGTTTGTGCTTGTTTGCTGCGCTTTCATGTGTGGAATCCAATCAACTTGTATGTTTAAGGGAGAACACTTACACTACTGTACAATTCATCCAAAAACTTGAAATATTAATGAAAACAAAAAGTCTAGGCAAGGCTACATTTTTGAAAAATTTCATTCCTAATTCAACTAGTCGTGCATGATTTCACTTAATTGATCCTTTAGATGACTAATGGATTGGATTGTTGACTTTCATTCTTGAGGATCAAAGCATCTACTAGCATTTCTTTATCTTTCATTCTATGCTTTTTCTTGTTGAGACTAGAGAATTGATCTTTGAAAGCATGAAATCGGAAAAAAAATATAATAAAAAATATAATAATTTTAAAACCCTTGCATGCCATGATTGCTTATAGGTGACCTTAGTGACCTTGCTTATCTTGTGGATTTGTCTTTTTGGTTTGTCATGCTCCATTTTTTTAACACTTAGCCCTTTGTCAAAGTTCTAAGTGTGGGGTCAAAAGAGGGCATGAAAGAAAAAAAAAGAAAAAAAAACACAAAAAGAAAAAATTGTGTAATAAGCCCCGAGTTTCTTCCTTATGGTTGATCACCATTAGGAAGTGAGTTTAAAGCATTATGTGCTAAGCGCCGAGGGTTAGGAAGGTAAGTTCCCCCTCGAAAGTGCTTAGTACGTCCAAAGGCCATGCTACCCCCTTAAAGTTGCACTTAGACTTGACAATTGGCTATTCCACCATTCTCTAGCATGAAAACTAATGAGACGATTGAAGCTTTCTAGCAAGAATTCACTAAGGGACGAACCTCGTATTCTTTTATACTTAGGCATGATATGATTTGCAGGTGTATATAAAAGCTTTAATGTTGGGACTCCTCTTCTCTTATGACTAAGTGACCTTTGCGTCCTAGGTATGAGAATGAGTTCAAAGTTACGAGCCAATGTACTAGCCTCCTTGCTAGCATTTGTGAGTGATCCAACAAGATTTCTTTGCCACTATTAGATCGCGTTCTTGAAATCTTTGATATAGAAAATGACTAGAATCCTTGATTAAAGGTTTGTTAGTCTTTGCTTTGATTTGCTTGAATGTCATTATTCATGAATTTCCATAAGGATTTGAAGAGGTTTCATGTAGTGGTTGAAATGCACATATCTAGTTTGAATACATTATGAACTTCATGGAAAACACCTTGCCTAGTACTTTGACATTTGTGAACTTAAAATGCCTAATTGGATGGTTGTTCTTTTTGTGGGATTTGTGAGTATTCCCATGTCTGAAAACTCTCAGGAGACTACAACTCCTCCACTAGGGTAGCCAAGGGGTTTAAAGGCTTGGTGCATTTGCTAAATGCACTCGTGTTACCTACGAAAGTGGTTAGTTAAAAGTAGGATTTATTTCTCAGTATTTTTAGTTAGTTTTCGTGACCATATGGAGTTTTCCTTTGAACCGATCCTGAGTAAGTAAAATGCAATATTGTTGATGATCTCTATGATTAGTTTGCTCGGGACGATCAAACGTTAAGTGTGGGGTGATTTGATAGCACTGAAATATATGCATTTTAGGCGACCTCTATGCTTATGGTTTCGATCGTTCTATTACGATTTCACTTGCTATTTGATGCTTTGTGTTTCTTTTCAGGCAAATTACAGAGTTTAAGCTGAGAACACAAGTGAGCAGTGATTTTGGAGCAAAACCGAGCATGCTGGAGCGAGAAAGCACAAATTGGAAGTCGGAACGCAAACTCCTCAAAGCCATGCGTTCGCACAACCCAATTTGTGCGTTCGCATGGATGAGACCAGACGCACGCAAAACTCATGCGGTCGCACAGATGGCCATGCGTGATCGCACTAGATCGAATTTCACAGAAAACAGGAGTTCGTGCGCTCGCACGATGCATTCATGCGATCGCACAGCCTGGACCAGACGCATGGAAATATCGTGTGTTCGCACGTAAGGCTTCGCACGCTCGCACTCGACCAGACTTCCCAGCTTGCAGGATACCATGCGAACGCATGCGGTTGCGGAAGAAAAAAATCAGTTTGATAATATAGGGACTCTGGATGGTTTTGGGGCACACTTGGATTTTCTGGGTTTTTGGAGCAGTTTTCTTGGGGAAGAAGCCAGAGATTTCGGAGACAACAACAAACACGAAGATCGGATCATCTAGTATTATTGGATCTCAATATTGGTTCTAGATTCCTAAACTCTACTTTCCTTATGATTTTCTGCACTTCCGTTATTGTTTATGTTTGTAAACTCACCATGAGTGAGTAGTGACCTTGGTTGGGGATCTATGGATCCCCTAGACATGTTTGTGACATTTTAAATACTATTGTTGCTATTGATGAATGATTTGCACATGATTCTTCTTCATTTGAACTTAGATTTTCGGATTGCCCATGAGGTGTTTGTGAGAAGTCCTCAATGGGAATTCTGCTTGATTTCATGTTTGACGTAGCTAACCCTGAAAAGCATGATTTCAAATGAACTAAATGAAGAAGCATTAGGGTTTTTGAGTTACATGGCGACTTTCTAATCCTAATGAGAATGGCTTGAATTTAACAAGAACATGATTGTCTAGTCAAAAAAGCGCGAGTGTGAGGCTAGATATTCATATTCTATAGTGCCAATAAAGCGCGAGTGTGAGGTACTATGCGAGATGTAACGTCTTTGTACTAAGTTGTAGCACGAGTTGAACTTAGTATTAATGTTGCATGAGCCAAATTCTAAGTATGTGCATGTGATTTCATCATTGGTGTCCCATTTTACTGCCACAATAACTGTCTAGGTAGGGAATTAGATCCCTAGTCATCTTTTAATTGATTGTTAACCTCTTTTAGTTGATCAAATCTCTCTTTTGGATAGTAAAATTCTGCTATCATCCTTTTAAAGGAACAAACCCCCCCAACCATAGACAATCTAAGTAAATCGTTAGCATTATTGGTTTAATCACATGTCCTTTGGGTACGACCTCGGTTCACCCGAGTCAATATAAATGTTTTGATTACCGTGACTTAGCAATAGTGTTTGGATTTTATTCGAATATTTCTTCTATATTTACAACCGATCAATTGACTAGGATTTTAAAGGCTTAATGCATACGCAAAATGCATTCGTAACCCCTACGAAAAGGAGCTAGATAGGTTGTATATACTTTTATTTGTCTTTCATTGACATGTTTAGGAATAATGATTGAGCCTAGAAATAAACATCTAGAGCAAATGGGCGACAAAACATAGCGCCACTAGCTTTTCGCCATTTGCTTACTCTTGACATGTGCATATACTTTGTTCGGGACGAACAAAGCTTAAGTGTGGATGTTGAAAAATCGAGTTTTCGACTTATTCTTTGCCATATTTTATTAAAGCTTTGATTCGTTTCCGATGTTTTTTACGTCATTTGACCCTTGCCTTTCACATTTCATGTAAAAATGATACCTCATTGAATTCAAGACCTCAGTATAAGGATTGCATGAAAAATTGAAGTTACGGCGGAAAATAGGGTGTTTTGGGGCAAAACAGAGCAGATTGACCTTTCCGACTTATTTTGCATGCCCAGGGCGCATATGGTGTCCAAATTGCTTGATATATAGCGTGTGGGAAAGCTAACTATATTTTGGTACAGAGAAAATGCCTAAGTGAAAATATGAACCCAAACTTGAACATAAGACTTGAAAGAGCAAGGGAATGGATTTGGTATAGAGAAAATGATCTATATTTTAGTTTATCATGAAAGTGAACTCTAGGATATGGATGCTTGACTAGGCTTAAATGTTTAATTCATTGGATTTGGTTTGTAATGAAAGTTATGAACTAAGTGATGAGTTAATATCTTGAAAGAGTGAGACTCCACCTTGGATGGTCTAATGCTTGATGAAATGCCAACGAAATATGATTTCCATAAGTCTTGGGCTTGATCTTAAAACTTGATCTAAGTATCGATGAACCTTAGTGAAGGTTTGGATGTAGTGAATATGATCATATCTAGTGTTTACGATGGTAAATGCATAGAATTGAAGTGAACTAGTGCTTTAAGCCTATGACATTTATTACCTTGGGAGATGTTCCAAGGATAATAAAGGCTATAGAGTGAACCAACAATCTCGATGGAGTGAGGTTCTAGTTAAGAAGGCTTGACTAAGAATAGATTCACATGAAAATTGATCTACCTTAGTTTAAGCTAGGTTCTATACTATTTGACACCATGAAACGCTTACTTCTTGTATACGTGATCATTAGGGAATGCCAAGGTGTGGAGTAACCCCTCAAAACTCCTTTTATCCATCTTTTATAAATACTTTCATCTTTTTTTATTAGAATAGCCGAATACAAACACAATCTTATATAGTGCTTGTGCTTGTCTTGCTCCTTTGGGTTCGATCCGGGCTTACCGGTCTTACCGGCTTTATAAATTGTTTTTGGCTAGAGTTTCTATTGTATTTATTTGCATGCGAAAATTCTACAACGTCAAAATGGCGACGTTGCCGGGTAACAACTACTTAGCACATACCTAGCTTAGATTGTGAGGAAGTTCCGACTATCAGACAAATGCAGACACAATAAAGTTGCCAACAAAGAGAGATTTGCAAACAGATTTTAATCTCAGGCGTAAAGGAAGTTACCACAAGCAAACCGTGTGATGAAATTTAAGCAATTTAGCATAATTTCGACATCTATAACTCAATAATTGTAATAAGACAATACAACAGCTAACCAGCCATGGACAAAATCATGTTACAATGTCTGAAGGCTAAAGCATTTGCATAAACACATCAAACCCTCCACCGCCACAGTTCAAGGCACAACAAATCATCAAAAAACGCAAGAAATTGCACCAAATTTATAACAGCAAAAAACGCATGCCTCGAATCTATTGCGATTCAGCTACTTAACAACAACATCCATCTCCAACCCCCTCCCATCCCCGACATCCGAAACCCTAAAAGCCCCTCGATAAACGCAGCTAAATCCACCCTCACCGATCAACAGACTGCTACAAAACCCCGTCGTTGCCGATTTCAACTCGGGAGAATATAGCGGCAACGAAGGATGGTTTGAACGAACTTCTTGTTGCTCCGATTGCATCGTAGATGTTGGAATTTGGTTTTTGGAGCAAATTCGATTAAATTTTCCTATATATTTTTCTATTATTTTTCTTTTTCACTTGGTTTCCTGGTAACCAAACAGTCCAAATTGATTTTCCATCCTCAAAATCATATTCAAGTTTTATTTGATATTAAGTTATAGCCAGGACATTAAAGTTCTCATTTGTTGCTAACTTGAAGACCGTAATCCACTTATATACCCCTTCGTCGTTGCTTTCCAAATTTAGGATTGATAACATCATTTGTCCTTTAAATTTACTAGTTAGCCACTCAATCCTCCACTTCACGAGTTATCCGTTCAACCACTTTAGTTGAGACTTATCAATGAAACAAATCAAGATCGGAGATAGAAGAAACAGAACGAACAAAGACATTCTCGATGGAAGAACTGTAGCTAGAGAAACAAATGAATCAACTTCATTGCATGTTTTTTAGTTCTCATAAAAGAAAAGAGTTTCTATTTATTTTGCCCGCTTTGGAAACTCATATATCTCAAATAAGGAAAATAAGTTTTACATATCTCATTTGCCCTTTTTTTTAATAATACTGGTACGCCTGATCGGTATGCCACATTTTTGTAAAGTATTGATTCCCTTCGTGCCGGTATTTGGCTAAAATGAATTTGGCGCCTATATGGACCACGTTGCTTACCGCCACATACTCATTTACACATAATACCAAGATCTTCTGTACCGATATTCTTTGTAAAATATTGATTCCCCGCGTGTCGGTATTATTAAAAATAGGACAAACGAGAAATGTGAAACTTATTTCCCCTATCTAAGATATGGGTTGAGATCCCGTGACTATGTAGTAAACTACGTAATCTGGGACTATGTAGTGTTTCTTCACCATTATTGGTACTAATTTCTTTCATATTTGGTACTTTGTATCAGATAATACGTAAAGATGAGACTTGTGATTCATTATTGGTACATTTATCATAATTCGTAGCATCGTTTATCAAGAAGGTGAGGCAGTTTCTGTTGAATTCACATGTGGGTTGTGAATCATGATTCATAGTATATTGATCATAATTCGTAGCCATAATAGGTAATGTGTCATAATTCGTAGTATTTTAATCATAATACATACTTTATAATTGATACATCTTATCACAATTTGTCATACTTCGTAGTATATGGATCATGATTCGTACTATATTGTTCATGATTCGTAGACATGTGGGTTATATATCGTAATTCTGTCAATTTGTACTATATTGATCATAATTTGGGTCATAACACAGTTGCTACGTATTGTAATATAATTGCATGTTATATAAAACAGCATACTTACATGTTTTAATATAGTGCTTCGGACTTAAATGATGTTACTACTTATTATAATACAGTTGTTACATATTATAATGCATAACTGATGCGTCTTATAACACAGGTGTTACGTTTTATTGTGCATAACTGCTACGTATTATAATCCATTACTGCCGCGTATTGTAATGCAGATGCTACGTATTATACTGCATAACTGATCCTATGTTTTATCCTTCTCTTTCATTGAAGAACTGAAGAAGAGAACGGCAAGAGGGAATAAACTTTTAAGATCAAAGCGACAGCAGATGCGGAATCAAGAGCTCTTGAAAAGAAGCTGACGGAGGCAATTAGACGACGAGAGCTTGCAGATTTAGCCAATAAAGAAAGGGAGAAGTGGGTGGCTGCAATTAATGCCACATTTGATCAAATAAGAGGTATGAGCATCTCTACTTGGCATGTCTTTGCTGTTCGAATGATCAAATCTTCTAGTGACATTTATTTCTGATATAACCTTTAGTCTTCAAGTGATACTTATCACTGGTGGAGTTATAACTTATGTGGGTAAATTTGCATTTTCATGAACTTTACTAGTTGCCTACTTAACAGAAACAAGTTGATTGAACAATCTATCTAGAGATTCATTTACCACTTAGGATTTTATAATCTATATTTTTGTTAGATTTATGCCAGAAGATGATGAATTTGTCTGTGTATTTATTTGTAGGTGGTTTGAAAGGATTTATTTCTGCCTCAAAGGTCAACTGTTTTCCCTACTATGTTTTCATAGTGCCTTAAGAGCCCGCCTAACCTTCTCTGTGTATTAATTTATTTCGCTGCCTATTTGATATGTATTTGAAACTCTAGATAGCACAATCACGGTATTGCATGACTCTTATAATTTAATCACAAGTATTCTAATTTCAGGGAAGGTGCAAAAGTGGGTATGGAGCTATGTGCATAGGATACTTGGACAACAATCCTTAATCCGGGAGTCATCCAGGGGGAAATACCCATGGTCTGGGCTTTTCAAACGTGGGTTGAGCACCTTATCACGTGACGAGATCAACAAAAATGGCTCTCAACAAGGATTTGGTGATGCGATCAACCATCCTTAATCAGAGAGTCATCCAGAAGTTGTGGACTACAAAGTAGCCGAGCACCAACAGAGACAGAAACTTGCCGGTATTGATAATGATAAAACCACATATAAAAAGTGAAGGCCAAACGCCAGATTGTACTGTCTCTGTTTAAACTATTAAGAAAGATAGCAATTTACTGGGATTAGGGTGTTTGTTGGTTGTTTGTCGATTTCAATTGGGCTCATCAACATTTCTTTTGGCTCCTACAGCTCACAATCAGCCATTAATTTTGCGAGGATTTAAATGTAACCAGGCTACAACACTACAAGCAAAAGTAAAAGAAAAAAGTTACGAATTTTTATTAGAAAGTTACGAATTTGAAACAGAATGATGCGTATTTTTGAACTAGAAAGCTACGAATTTTTATTAGAAAGTTACGAATTTTAACTAGAAAGCTACGCATTTTTAATAGAAACCTACGTATTTTAACTAGAAAGCTACAAATTGTAAACAGAAAGCTTGTATTTTAACTTAAAGCTATGTATATTAAATGGAAAGCTATGAGAGAAGGACACGCGCCTCACGCGCCTGTCCAAACAACTAGGGTTTCTCCCTCGAGCGGTTCGGCAGTTCCGATTAGATCGACTCCGACCCCTAATCCGACTATTGATAAGGGTGAGAGCTCCTTTGTTGGCTTGTCAAAGGTTTCAGATGTGGCTATCCAAGTTGGGGAGGCTGTGGGACGTGCTCTGGAAGGTTTGAACCCGACGCCCGAATCTTACGCATCTGCTGCGGCGAATCCCCGTCTCATCCCAAGGTTTAAGCCGGTCAAGCTTCCGGCCAGACAGTACTCGACGGTGGACGGAAAACCCTCGGTTTCGTTTACGACTGCTGAGTTTGAAGCCGGGGCAGCTCTGTTCCAACACTCTTTGGTCGCCAAATTCACAATTGGTAGGCCGACAATTGACGAAATCAGGCAGATCTTCAAAGAAAACTGGCCGATTAAAGGTCGTGCGATTATATGCGATATTTGGGACTCAAGACATCTCATGATTATTCTCGACTCTGACGAGGATGCCAGAGTGGCTCTCACATCGCCATTACGCCAGGTTGGGCATGCTATGTTCAGACTCTTTAGATACTCATCAGACTATAATCCTCGCAAGGAATCGTCTACTACGACTAAATGGGTGAGGTTACCGGGTATTCACCCTGCTTTTGTCACCAAGAATTTTGTTGCTAGTATTGTCAATTCCTTTGGCTACTTCCTTGATTTGGATGAAAGATCCAAGGCTTGTGCAACCTTGAAATATGCTCGGGCTTGTTTCGAGCTCGATGTCACAAGACCTATACCAGATGAAGTGAGGATTGCCCTGTCAGATGGGAGAGTGTTCTGGCAAAAAATAGAAGTGGAGGGAAATCTTTCCTACTGCTCTCATTGCAAAATCCATGGACATATCTTGGCTGATTGTAGGAAGAAAAAACCAGCAGGGAGTGCGGACGAGTATAGACAGGTTATTCAAAAAGACCGACCTATATCTAAAGAGCCTGAATCCTTTTTAGTGACCACACAAGGAGGATCCCAGCAAAATGGCACTGTTCCTAAAGCTCATAATGCAGATTGGATAGAGGTCAAGAAGAGAAAAAGTGCTAGGAATGTTAAGTTCCACATTTCAGAAAGCTCCAAACTACCCCACTTGATGAACCAGGAAGATTCAAGGGAAGGATTAATGAAGGGTGACCCAATTACTAAACCGCAAGATTTGGATAATGAAATAGAGGAAGGAGATGATCTGGAGAATAATGCTGCTGCTGGTGAACATCAGGACTATGTTGCAATTGGTCAACATCATCATATAGTTGTTAATCAACCCAATTTGAGTGAGACAGTGGGCATTATCTCGAATGATGATATTGCCCCTAGGGTGGAGGAGGAGATGCTAGCAGACTCTAGCGTAAAGAATAAGGATGCTACTCTTGGTACTGAGCTTAACGAGGATATGGAGAGTAGTGAAGTGCAAATAACGGAAGAAGTTGCTCGAAAAATTGCTTCCTATGGTAGTCAGCTATTTTATTGTCAAGAGATAGGTAGTCCGGCTGACGCTAGAGCCATTTTCTTGCATTTCTGGACAGGCTGCGAGGATGATATACTGATTTTCGAAGATCTGGACGACTATATTAAGGAAACTAACAAGGTCGAGCGGGAGGGCAATATTCCTATTGAGGAACCTGAAATAAGTGCTCAGGATGTTGATTCTTCCCTGGTGTCTATAAATGCTACTCAGCAAAATAATCGTCATCGGAAAAAAAAGAAGTCTCGCTCCTCAGCTCGTTCTTGTCCTAAGAAGAAAGATACCGACTTTGTTTGGGCCTAATCTGTTGTAATGTTTTCTGTTTTGTATTTCCTTTTCAATAAATAAAAGTATCTTTAAAAATAAAATAAAATAAATGGAAAGCTACGTATTTTAATTAGAAAGCTACGTATATTAAATGGAAAGCGACGTATCTTAGCTTGAAAGCTACGTAGTTTAACTAAAAAGCTACGTATTTTAACAAGAAAGCTACGTATTTTAACTAGAAAGCTATGTATTTTAACTAAAAAGCTACATATTTCAACCTATAAAGCTACGTATCTTAACTTGAAAACTATGTATTTTAACTAGAAAGCTACGTATTTTAATTAGAAAGCTACGTATTTTAACTAAAAAGCTACGTATTTTAACTAGAAAGCTACGTATTTTAACTAGAAAGCTACGTATTTTAATTAGAAAGACAGAATCTAGCCTTATGAATCCAGATTGTAGGAAAATGCAACATAAATTCGATAAAAATCATAACCAAACCAAATTTTTATATCGAATCAGATCCCCATGATCCAAAATATAATCATTGCAATTCCAAGAACAACCCAGTGCATTAGTGTAAAAGCCTAATTGGTTCACCATTTTGCACAAAGAGCATCGGCCATTAACCATCGTTATCCATTGTGCAAGAAACAAGAAACCATCGGTATCCATTTTGCACAAAAAGCATCGGCCATTAATCACTGCTCGTTGCTCCGATTGCATCGTAGATGTTGGATTTTGGTTTTCCTCTGGTGGAAATTTTTTGAGCAAAATCGATTAAATTTTCCAATGTATTTTCCAATTATTTTCCAATTGGTTTCCAAAATCGATTTTGGTTACCGACACACATATTCATTTACACAAAATACCGAGATCTTCCGTACCGATATTATTTGTAAAATATTGATTCCCCGCGTGTCGATATTATTAAAAATAGGACAAAGGAGATATGTGAAACTCATTTCCCCTGTCTGAGATATGTGAGTTTTAAATTGGGGCGTTAATGGGCTGATTATAACGGTCCACTACGAAATAAGGGTTCTAAACGGTTGATTAAAAAAAAATAAGTCGGTTGGTCGTATCTACACCGTTCGATGAAATGATCACTCTGTGCTCATTCAATAAATATGGACTGCATTCCATTCTGGCGCTCCAAGATCGATCGCTGGCTCTGACGGTGGTTTTCAAAGCGATCGTATCTACAAGAGGTTTGATTTCTCATTTTTGTGCTTTTTAGGGTTTTCTGTACGTGTTTTTTTGTAATGATTTGGGGATGTATGCTGAGTTCGATCTTGGGATGTTTGCGTCAGATTCTTGCTTGATAATTTTATGTTTTCCGTCTTTAATTCTACTTCTAGATTGCTCTTAAGTTTGATTTTAGATTATAATTTTTGGGCCATTGATCAGACCCCTTGCTGGACAAGACGCGGGTTCCCTTTTTTCATGAGCTGTTTGTTACCAATTTAGGGCACTATGTGTCTGTCTATGATTTTAGGAAAAATATAAGGTGGGTTTACTGATCTCGTTGTTTAGTCTATTTATGTGATTTGATCTGTGTTACAAATATGGTAATGAAAATTGTTGTTACTTTGTCTTGTGAAATTTGGGATCTGAATGGAGTTTAATTTGAGGTAGTCTGTAGTCCGTGGAACATTGTTGACTCCATAGCCATGTTGATATATGTAGTTGTTGCCTTTTTTTTTTTTTTTTTTGTAAAAAGAACTGTTGAGTAGTCTGGTGATGTAATCAATTGTTGTTAACATGGCAGGTTGATTTCAGAGTAATGATGTTTTCTCTGTTCATTGGAGTGGGGTTATCAGCAAAGTTGAAGCATCAAGATGGTATTGGCTCAGTTTGTATGTCACTCATACAAATTTAAATGCATATGGTATGAAGCTATGGCTTAGTCTATTTCTAATCTAATTGCGGAACTTTCTTTTATGTGGTTTAAGATGGCGATTCATGATTTATTGCGGAATTAGTCGTAAAAATGGGTTGATTGGATATGTGATCATCAAATCACTCACAATACATTGCAAGTGATGAAAATAAAAGTTGACTGGTTGGAAAGAGGATGGATTGGTTGGATATTGATTGTAGGTACTACAAAATCGCTTTCAATATTTTGCAAGTGCTTAAAAAAGTGGATTGGTTGGATATTATTGATTGACTGAATATGCGTTTTTGGTACCATCAGATCACTTTCTATATTCTGCTAGTTATGTAAGAGAATAGTGGATTGGTTGGATATGTGCTCTAGGTATCACTGAATCACTTTCAATATTTTGCAAGTAATCAAAAAGTGTATTGGTTGCATATTATGGATCGGCTGGATATTCATTTTTGGTACCATTAATCACTTTCAATATTCTGCTAATGATTGAAAATAATTGGGGATTGGTTGGATATGTGCTCTATGCACCATCAAATGACTTTCAAAATCATGATAATGATTGAAATCAAAAGCGAATTGGTTGGATGGATACGATGAATTTGTTGGATATGATGCAATGGTCAAGTATGCGCCTTTTTGTGCTATTAATATACTTTCAATACTCTGCAAGTGATTAAAAAACGGATGGGTTAGATATGATGGATTGGTTGGATATGTGCTTTTGATACCCTCAAATCACTCTACAAGTGATTAAAAATAAAAGCGGATCGGTTTGATTTGTCCCTCTTAGGTAACATCAAATCACTTTCAAAAAGTGTAGAGTGATTGGTTGCAAAAAGTGTATTGGTTGCATATTATGGATCGACTGGATATTCGTTTTCGGTACCATTAATCACTTTCGATATTCTGCTAATGATTGAAAATAATTGGGGATTGATCTGATATGTACTCTAGGTATCACTGAATCACGTTCGATATTGTGCAAGTGATTAAAAAATTAATTGGTTGGATATGTGCTCTATGCACCATCAAATAACTTTCAAAATCATGCTAATGATTGAAATCAAAAGCGAATTGGTTGGATACAATGAATTTGTTGGATATGATGCAATGGTCAAGTATGCGCCTTTTGGTGCTATTAATATACTTTCAATACTCTGCAATTGATTAAAAAACGGATGGGTTAGATATGATGGATTGGTTGGATATGTGCTTTTGATACCATCAAATCACTCTACAAGTGATTAAAAATAAAAGCGGATCGGTTTGATTTGTCCCTCTTAGGTAACATCAAATCAGTTTCAGTATTCTAAAAGTGATTGAAAAAAGGAGTTGGTTGGGTATGTGCATTACGGCACCATTAAATAACTTTCAATATTCTGCAAGTGATTAAAAAAGCGGATTTGTGGGATATGTGCCTCTAGGTAACATCAAATAACTTTCAAAATTCTGCAAGTGATTGAAAAAAGGAGTTGGTTGGGTATGTGCTCTTTGGTACCATAAAATCTATTTCAATATTCTGCATGTGATTGAAAAAAGGAGTTGGTTGGGTATGTGCTTTACGAGTTTACGGAACCATTAAATCACTTTCAATATTCTGCAAGTGATTTAAAAAAGGCGGATTTGTTGGATATGTGCCTCTAGGTAACATCAAATAACTTTCAATATTCTGCAATTGATTGAAAAAAGGAGTTGGTTGGGTATGTGCTCTTTGGTACCATTAAATCACTTTCAATATTGTGCAAGTGATGAAAAATAAAAGCGGATTGATTGAATATGCGGCATTAGGAAACATCAAATCACTTTCCGTATTCTGCAAGTGATTGAAAAAAAGGAGTTGGTTTGGAATGTTCTCTTTGGTACTATTAAACCACTTTCGATATTCTGCAAGTGAAAACAAAACAAGTCGGTTGGATATCTGCTCTTAGTATCATTAAATCTTGTTCATTACGTTGTAAGTGATACAAAATTAAAGCGGACAGTTGGATACTGCTTTTGATACCATTAAATCCCTTTTAATGTTCAGCAAATGATTAAAATTAAAATCGGATTGGTTGGATATATGCTCTAGGTACTATCAAATCACTTTTAATATTTTGCAAGTGATATGAAAATAAAATAGGATCTGTTGGATGTGTGATTATTATACTATAATTGGTTGGATATGTTCTTTAGTAACATCGAATCACTTGTGATTAAAAAACAGACTTGCTAGATATGTTCTCTACGTACTATTAGATTACTTTCAATATTTTGAAAGTGATTAAAACTGAAATCGGGTCGGTTGGAAATGTTTCCTAGGTACCATCAAATGTATATTATTCTGCAAGTGACTATAATCGTGGAGTGATTATAACAGTGGTTTGATGTTGGTTATGTGCCCCATAATGCTTCCAAATTGCATTATTATTCCGTAGGAGATTAGTTGATGGAAAGTTTGAATCAACAAATTGTTGAATTGTACGTCTCCGTAGGCAGTTGATAAACCAGATTAGAAAGAATTGTTTGGCATTTGGGCATTGGATATTTTCAGTAGCTATATATTCTACATGCTATTGATGGATGGGTTCGACATTGGTAGATACAATTAAAAAAAGGAATTGGTTGGATATGTGCTCTAGGTACTATCAAATCACTTTCAATATTCTGCAAATGATTAAAAAATGAATGGGTTCCCTTGGTGCCAGTGCCATATATTGGTTGATAGTTTGATATGAATAAGCAAAATGCTTATGTCTATGTTGGTAGTTTATAAACGGAAAAGATTGAATTGTGTGGAATTTGGCTATATTCAGAGCATTCCAATAGCTTTCATATTCTGATAAATTCTGGGAAGATGGATTGTGCAAAATGGATTTGTTGGGTATGTCTATGTTCACAATTGATAAACCATAAGAGAATAAATTGTTTGACATTTTGGGACAGGGGCTTTCCATTGTCTTTCATTTTCGGGATGACTTTGATAAGTTGCGGGAAGATAGATTAGTGCGACATTTGCAGGTACCATCAAGTCGCTTCAATATTCTGCAAATGATTAAAAAATTGGATCGGTAAGGTACTGGCTTTTAGGTAGTATCAATCAATATCACCATTCTGCATGATATTGATGGATTATGTGAAAATGGATTACTTTGACATTTGTAAGTACCATCAAATCAGATTATTTGGTAAGTGTTTGATAAACAGGATAAAAATAGATTAAATGAATAACTGGCCTTAGGCATACCAATCATTGGGTTGGATTCCAAATCCCGTTCATTGTCATGCAGGAAAAAAATAGATTAGTCGGGCATGTGGGTCATTTTGACCATCAAATCAGTTTCGCTATATTGCTGGTAATCGACAGGTGGGAAATTTGATTGGTTAAGCATGTGGCGATAGAATTATGCATGATGAAATGGTTAGTTAAAAGATCTATGTTTGATTGCTTGCCAGTAATTCTCAGACTAATTTGTACAGCTGCTGGTGGTTTCCTAAGGTTTTTTTAGTAGTGAAACTATACCATTACTTATTCTAGTTTTTTTTACTCTTTTGTGATCCAACAAGGCATCAGTGTCCAAGTTAAGTTTTTCGACTGTTTGCAAGTGAGTAAAAAAATTAGAAATCGATGACTGGATGAGAATTTGGTCATAGGCACATTGAACTTGCTTTCATTATCAAATAGACTAATGAAAAATGGGGGAGAAACGGATTGGCTGAGCATTTGGCCATAGGAACCGTCAGAATGCTGTCATGGTCACTACTCACTAGGAAAATGAATCTATTGGGATTTGGTAAGACGCACCAAAAATCGCTTTCATTTGTTTGATATGCGGTTTGTAAAGTGTTGTAAAATCGATTTGTTGATCATATATTGCATCACGTACATTATGCAGTGGCTGAATTGTGGTAAAATGGATCGTTGATTAAATTTTTGTAGAACCCATCCAGTCTCTCTCATTATTTATGCGAGCTTTGCAAACAGCAAAAATAGATTATTTGGCAATTGATTGACGGAAAGGAAAAAGAGATTAGCAAGTGAACATAATATTTCATGGCGCTGATGGCTGCACTAACTTAAGGTCATAAGTGTACCATTATTCCTTTGGTGTTCATGTGATTGTTTACAGTTTACTTAATGATGTATTCAGGAAGTTTGTGAACTAGAATTTCTACTTGGACTCGGAGATCTATTTTGGTATATTCCCAAACATCAGAGTTTGATCCATGATACACACCAAAGAAGATTGGTTATATGTTGTTGATAGATTTCAACTCAATTTGTTGCTGATGATTTCATTCCGTAGTTTTTATCTTCAGCCCTTGGTGACTTAAATTAGTAGGTGAAAATAATAATGTTAATTGTTGTCATGAAGGGTTATGCCCACGCATAAAGTTAATCCATAGTTTTTCTTGCTTCTTATTTGGCTTGATTTGAGATCGAACAAGTTGAATGTATACATTGTATCTATACTGAAGTTACATTGTATGTATGGTGAACTAGTTGGCTATGTTGTGGAAATGGTATACTTTGGGCTATTGACTCTGACTTGATGGTTTCGTACGCCAGTTGAATGTATCTTAAGCTACTATATTATTTTCATACTTTTGCAATTTGCATGCTGTGGGAAGATTGGGAGCCAACTGGATTGTACGTACAGGCACTGGTTCACTTGAGCTAGCACATGTTATATTTCATATAGTTAATTTAGATATGCATACATGGTTTTCCGTGTATTGCGCCGTTATTTTGATGTGTCAATCGGCAATTGATGTATATGGGTAAAGGGTTACGTTCTAGGTGCTTTCGTTTCTTCCCTATAACTCCACTTACATATATCCGGTTTCTACTTTTTTGTGATTTTCATTTGAACATGACTTGTGAACCATTATAAATTACCTGCATAATATTTGAGTATTATTCTAAACTTGATGTTATCTCATATTTGTTGTTATATATTAACTGCATTATTGTAGATTCGTATTTGTGATTTTTTTTTGGAGGACGTACTTCTACTTACATCATGTATGCTTATGAAGATAGCCGTGAATTTGTGCTTATGAATGTTTGTAAGGATTGTTACTTGTCAGATGAACTAATATGCGTTGGTTTTGATCGACCGGTGGTTTTGCTCAAATATATGAAGATAACCGTTAATTTGTGCATATGAATGTTTAAAACGTTGTTGAACTAATATGAGGTAGGTTTTGTTCGACTTTTGGTTTTGTTTGACTTTATTAAGAAAAAAATACTGTTTGTTTTGCTCCACTGTTAAACACTGATAAAAAGTGGATTTCCTTTTATTTTTGTTTGATTTTATAATTTTCTAAAAGTCCCTGATTTTTGTGTTGAACAACACAGTGTTGGTGCTTTTGTAATGTCAAAATGTGGTTTAATCATCCGTTGTTTACGGTATATTTAATTATGTACTCTTGCTGAGTGGATATATTCATTTATTTCTTGGACTTGGAAAGATATTTCGATATGTACACCAACATCGAAGTTTTATTCATAATATGCCGTACAAAGATTGGTTATCACATATTATGTATAGTTGGTGATTGGGTTTTTCTTGTATTTTTAATAGTCGAGAGATTTTAACTGTTGTTGTGAAGGATTATGCACATGGATAATATTGTTCAAGTTGTCAAATAGGAACCTTATTATATGGTGTTGTGGTAGTTTATCTCTATCAACTTACATATATCCGGTTTCTACATTAGGTGATTTGACTTCGAGCATGGCTAGTGAACCATTATAAATGACTTGCATAATATTTGAGCATTATTTTCAATTTGATGATATCTCAAATTTGTTGTTATATATTAACTGCATGATTTTATATTCCTATTTGGAAGTTTTTTTTGGTGGGTCTACTTCTAGTGACATCGTGTCCGCTTATGAAGATAACCTTGAATTTGTGCATATGAGTGCTCGTAAGACTTGTTACTTGTCAGATGAACTAATATGCTGGGTTTGCTCGACTTTATTGTTATGAACTAATATGCTGGGTTTGCTCGACAAAAGTTCTATTTGTTATGATTGACTTTTTAACTTGGATTTTATTTTTTATTGTTCTGAAAGTTCATAATTTTGTGTTGGGCAAAATAATGTGTGTTTTTGTGAAGTTAAAATATGCTTTGGTCATCCATCATTTACGGTTAATTTTATTATGTTCTCTGAATTATTTTGTGGGATGAAATTATTAATTTATTAGTTGGACTTGGAAAGATATTTAGAAATTTTTAAGCATCATTTCTTAATTCATGGTATACAACACAAAGATTGTTTATCACATATTAACCTCACCATAAGAGAGAAAGTGGGAGCAGAAAAGTACAGTAACTTTTTTGAGGTATGGAAGGAAGAATGGGTACAATGGATGGATAATGATCTAAACAACAACAGGGGAGCAGCCGTAAACAACAAGAATGCCTCAACACTTTCAGCAAACAAAGAGAATGCAGAAAGAAGTCAAAGAGATGGATGGAACGGGCAAAGGGAAAGAAGTCATAGAAGTTACTCTCAAACCCACGCCCAAAGTTAAAAAGAGGGAAGTTTCCTTCCTAAAGGAAGATTCGGCTGGAGTTGACACTTTCAAAGATTCCGAGAAAAGTTTTTTTTTTTATTTGAAGATTCCGAGAAAAGTTTGTTTCCTTGTTTGTTAACAATATTCCGGAAGGGAGAAACTCAAGCTGGTTAAGACCTATCTTCAGGCAAGTAGGTAAGGTTATGGATACTTACTTTACAATAAGCAAGAGACCAAAAACAGGGAGCAGATTTGGAGTTGTTAGATATTAGACATTGAAGGAAGCTGAGAATGCCATCAAAAGATGGAATGGTTTGGAAGTAGGAGGAAAAAAATTGGAGGTTAAACTAGAAGGTCAAATAAAAGACAACAACAAACCGGACGAAATGGAGGACCGGACCCAAAAGAGCCAACCACACAAAATATGCTAATGTTGCTTACGAACGCGCCGATAACGTTGCTGCCGAACGCGCCCAGTCGACGAGATGATGACGTCAGCAGTCCGTTTGATGACGTCAGCAGCCCGAAAGTTGATAATTCTATCCCAAAAATCAGATTTGGAAACCCAAGTGATAATTCAACCCAAAACCAGATTTGGGAATACAGTTTTGCTATAAATAAGAAGCTTGGGCTAGGGTTTTGATCATCGAATCACACCAATTATTCTGCGAAGAGGAGACGGCTCTGGAGAGGAGACGAAGCTTTCGACGAAGAGAAGAGATTTTCCTACTTTTAATTATGCGTCTTTTCATGATTATGTGTAGCTAAATCCTTAATTCAGTTTAGGGTTTCGCATATTGTGACTATGTTTTGAGATTCCGTTCTTAATGCAATTTTATGTTTCTCTAGTTCTTGTGCTTATTCCATGAATTAATTTGTGAGGTTAAGTGGAAGCTTTGTCGCAAAGCTTAATCAAACAATTAATTCTTATCATTAATATCCACTGGAAATTTTGTCGTAAAGGTAGATCGTAACACCTAGATAAAATAATACATTTGTCGGATTATTGTATTTAGGAAAGAACTAGAAATCTAACCCTTGGTCGGGTTAGATGTGTTGTATCACCTTTGTCGGGATACTTTAGGAATTACCTTTGTCGGAATTCCACACTAAGAAACAAATATTTGACCATTAGATATCTATGATAAACACGTCACAATAGAAACCCTAAGCTGAATGTTCTCTCTTATTGGAAGTCTTCTGTTATTTTTCGTCTTTGCACTCTCTACTGCTAAAAAACCCCCCTTTTTATTTGTTTTCAGTTACAGCTTCAACAACACTAGCTCCCTTGGGTTCGACCCTGCTTGCCGCTACACTAGCTCATTGCAGGAGAATTATAAATATTAAATTTGACGCGTCAGACGACGCGCGTCAAATTTTGGCGCCGTTGCCGGGGAGCTGCGCTTCGGTGAAGTTGTTTCTTTTTGTTTTTGTTTTTATTTTTTGTTTTATTTTTATTTTTATTTAGTTATTCTTTCGTGCTTGCTACTTGTTTCACCATGTCTCGCGCAGGTAGTCAGGTTGGTGATGACCAGAACAACAACAATGCGATCGCTCTAGTCAATGAAAACGCAATTATACCTCCATTCTATAATGACCCGGAGCAACTCTTTCGAGACCGAAACCGTGCGGACAGGGAGGCCGCCAGAATGAATCAAAGGCCACTAGTGGCACAGAACGGTGATGGCCCGAGGCAACCACCTCCCCCAGCGCCACTACAGCCGCGGGCCCCAGCAAGACCTCAGCAGCCGCCTCTTCAGCGCATCGTCCCACCGCCTCTACTACAGCAGCCGCTCGTCAGGGAAGAGGCCGACTATGAAGGGGAGTACTACTACCGCGAGCCCACCATGGAGGAACTGTCTGCCCCGAACTTCCGGAACCAGCCATGGTGCATCTACGAAGGGCCTGAGCTAGAGGCAATAGTGGTCAACACGGCAGTCGTGCATCATCTACCCAAGTTCTCGGGAAGCCAAGGAGAGTCGGCCACCACGCATCTGCAGCGTTTCCATGGCATCTACCCAAGTTCTCGGGAAGCCCAATATGCGTGCTTGATGGACCATATTTATATGATTCATTAAGACAGTTAAACCCACCAAATTAGACTCTTTGTCTATTTAACTTTTGCTTGTTAGTTCCGATATTTATCTACAGGGTATTTTGAAGTCCAGAGAGAATACAAGCTAAGGAGGAGTTTTAAAGCTGAAAATGAATTACAAGTCACTCCAGGACACGACCAAATTCTGACTGTACAACTTTCATAAACCTGACATGGAATCACTCAAAACAAGTCCAACCGAAGAGCAACCAGAGTCTGTCCGGAGCTGAAAGGGAACCGATGGCTTTTGGGAAAAGATCTCAACTCACACTCATCCACTCCCCTCCACCTAGCCGGCGGCTTTGGCCATGAAGATGACACATGGGGGGCGGCTCTTGGCCTTGCCACCTCCCCTCCGGCGGCTTTCCTCCCCCCCTCTCATCCCTTGCCAAGTGTTGCCTCCTCCTTGCCTCCCTTAGCCTATAAATAGACATCTTCACCTCCTTGTATCATCATCCCATTTTGTGTGCAAGAAACACAAGTCACTTGTTACTCATCTCTCTAGATTTTGGGCACCATCCATGTAATCACACTACTTTGATATTGAAGTTTGATCTTGAGTACTCTTGTCTGTTCTTGAAGTACTCAAGCTTTTCTTTACTCTTTACTGTTCCTGAGTACTCTTGTCGGTTCTTGAAGTACTCTCCTTTTACTTTCCTGTCTTTACTTTCGAAAACTTTACTTTACTGTCTTTCAAAAACCTTTACTTTTCAAGTACTTAGCTATGATGTCCTGTTCCATGGATATTCGTAGCTAAACCCTTTATTCGGTTGAAGGGGTGTACTAGTATCATACAATGTTTTAGACCCTTCTCTTAAATGCCTCTTTGTGTTTAAAACTTGTTCTATGTGCCACATATTAGGTCAGAACTTCCAAGGTTGAGTGGATGCTTGAAATGGCAAAACTCTTCCGTGGGGTTCGTGAACATACTCGGGTAAGTGGATGCTTGAAATGGCAAAGCTTATATGAGGAGTTCGACCTCTTTAAAACACCATTTGGTTGATCGGAAATGATTGATCAAATGGATGCACATAGGCTAATATACCTTGAAATGGGGTATTAGTCTAAATAGAACAAGTGCTCTATGCCTTGAAATGGGCTAGACGGTGTGGCAAACCGAGTGCTTGAAATGGCCTTGATACACTTTTAAACACTTAGTGTGATCATTAGAGGTCAATGATAAACGGACTATGATACAAGGCCCCTGATACCGAATCTTTCCTTTAATAGCAATATCACCTGTTACTTTACTTTCAGTCCATATCAACAGCTTACTTTCTGCAAGTCTTGTCCTTCAAGCACTTTAATTTCCGCAAGTCTTGTCCTTCAAGCACTTTAATTTCCGCAAGTCTTGTCCTTCAAGCACTTTACTTTTCAGTATTTACTTTCATTTTCGTATTTACTTTCTTTACTTTCAGTCATTTACTTTCCAGTACTAAAATCACAACCAACCCCCAACTGTCTAAATTTCCATCTTCGGAAGAACAACTATCAACTAATTCCCTTGGGTTCGACCCCTACTTACCACTTTACTACCCAATAGTAGAGTACGAGTAGCGGACTTATAAATTTATTTTTGCACAGAGACATTGAACCTTAACGACAGTGCAGTGCGCTCCGTCAGTGCTCCAATCTGAACTGTAAACAAGGATATCATCGTCAAAGAATACTAGGACAAACTTTCGTAATAATGGCCGAAATACCTCATTCATGGTGGCTTGAAAAGTTGCCGGTGCATTAGTGAGACCGAAGGGCATCACTAGGAACTCATAGTGCCCGTAATGAGTCCGAAATGCAGTTTTAAAAACATCATCCGGGTGCATTCTTAGCTGATGATATCCCGACCGTAAATTGAGTTTAGAAAAGATGGTGGAGCCGTTCATCGATCAACTCATTAAAAGTAGGTATGGGGTATCGATCACGTACAGTGACCGCATTTAGTGCTCTATAATCTACGCAAAACCTCCATGACCCATCTTTTTTCTTAACAAGCAAAACTGGATGTAGAGATGCAAGTGGAAAATGATCGACACACAATGGATCGAAGAAACAAAAACGACACGAAGAATTTACCCTGGTTCAGGACCTGGTGTCCCTACTCCAGCACCAATATGAGAGTTTTATTGAGCCAATGAAACAATTGAGTTTACAGAGATGCTTGTAACAAGCTCGCGAATGAAATACAACAAAAAGAACGAATCGAATTTGCCTCGCACGATAATCCCCAATTTGGACCTCAAGAACCCTGATTTCGGATTACCGGAAAACTGAAAGCGCGAGGAGAAGAAGTGAGCTATTGAGGATGAACCAAAACGACTTCGTTTAAATACAATCTCGGACTCGGCCAGAACGACGACGTGGAGCGCACTCCTCTTCGCGCTCAAACGGGAAAGAACGAAACGACAGCGTTTTCCTTACCCGCCCAGATTTCTCCTTTCCTCAAAACGGTGTCGCAGCCTAAGGAGCAAAACAGCCTGAATTCCCCTGTAAACCTCAGCCTCCTTTCCCTGCAAACAAACCCAGCAAAAAACACTTCATCCTCACTGAAACTTCAACCATGCATAACCGAGCATTGGCTTAACACAAAAATCCAGTCAAAGTAAATTAAGATCAACATTTTACAATCTCCACCTTGATCTTAAATTTACCTTGACACATCCATTACCCTCTCATATTAGCTCCCTGCAGCTTAACCATCAACCATGTGAATTAGGCTCAGGCATAGCCTGAATTTTTCCCAATTCACTGGCTTGGTCAGCATATCCGAGGGATTGTCATCTGTGGAGATCTTCTCAATCCTTACCTCTCCTGATTCAACAATGCTCCTCACAAAATGTATTCGGATATTGATATGTTTTGATCTCTCGTGAAACACTTGGAGTTTAGACAAATGAATATCCCACTAGTTGTCACAGAAAACCTTAACAGTCCTTTGGATCAATCCCAGTTCACTCAGCAACCCTCTCAGCCACAAGGCTTCTTTGACAGCCTCAGTTATGGCTATATATTCTGCCTCTGTTGTAGACAAGGCCACCACTGATTGAAGAGTTGCCTTCCAGCTTATTGCAGTACCAAACACTGTAAAAACAATACCAGACTGGGACTTCCTTGTATCTATACTGGCAGCATAATCTGAATCACAATAACCAGTAATCATTTCTGATTCATCCTTAGCTCCACCATAAAGAAGACCCTTCCCAGAACTGCCTCTTAAATACCTTAAGATCCACTTGACTGTCAGCCGGTGTTCTTTACCAGGAGATGCCATAAATCTGCTTACTAGACTGACTGCATGAGCCAAGTCAGGCCCGGTGCAGACCATGGCATACATGAGTGACCCAACAGCACTAGAATAAGGAACATCTTCCATCTGTCTCTTATCTTCATTAGTCTGAGGACTCTGCTGCCTATGTAATTTAAAATGTTGAGCCATTGGTGTTAGAACTGATTTTGCATTGCTCATCCCAAACTTGGTTAATACTTTCTCTAAGTAGTCTTGTTGACTTAAGAACAAGGTCCCTTTGGCCCTGTCCCTAATTATCTGCATACCAAGAATCTTCTGAGCACTTCCCAAATCTTTCATTTCAAAGGTTGAATTGAGCTGATTCTTCAGCTGCATAATCTTCCCTTTATTCTTACTGGGTATCAGCATATCATCTACATACAAGAGTAGATAAATTCTATCTTCTGCCTTTTCTGCTTTGTTCACATAAATGCACCAATCATAGGCAGACCTCAAGTAACCTTGGCTGATCATAAATTCATCAAATCTTCTATACCACAGTCTTGGAGACTGTTTAAGACCATATAGAGACTTCTTGAGCAAACAGACTTTTTCTTCCTTGTTCCCAACTGTAAAACCATCTGGCTGCCTCATGAAAATTACCTCATCCAATTTCCCATGGAGGAATGCAGTCATCACATCTAACTGTTCCAACTCAAGGTCATATTCAGCTACCATGGACAGAACAACTCTGATAGACCTATGTTTCACAACTGGACTGAAGATTTCAGTAAAATCAATACCTTCTCGTTGAGTGAATCCCTTGGCCACAAGCCTGGCTTTCAGTCTAGGCTTTTCCACACCAGGTATACCCTCCTTCTTATAGATCCATTTACAACCCACCAGTTTCTGTCCCTTAGGTCTATCAACCAATACCCATGTCTCATTCTTCATAAGAGAATCCATTTCTTCCTTCATTGCTTGAATCCACTGAGCTTTATCAGGTGATCTCATCATTTCATGATATGAGGTAGGCTCCTCATCTGATATTTCTGCAGCAACATTGAAGGCAAAGGCCACCATATTGTTCATCCCAATTCTGACATTTGGCTTTATAGTCCTTTTTGCTCTATCCCTTGTTAACATACAACTTGTGAGATCTTCTTGTTGGCCTACCTGATCATCCTGTGACTTATCACTACTAGAACTCATTCTAGTCGCTTCAGGTACTTGGTCAGGAACATTAGCAGCAACCATTCCTTGAGGCTCCACCTCAATTTCTAACTTCTGATTTTCAGATGGCTCATCCTGCTTCATATCCTTACCAGTTTTAACTGAATCTTTGTAAGGAAAAACTGACTCATTGAAGACTACATCTCTACTCATAATAGACCTTTTTCCAATGTTTTCCAGGCACCATAACTTGTAACCTTTGACCCCATCTGGGTAACCCAAAAACATACACTTAAGGGCCCTTGGTTCCAACTTGTCCTGCCTTATGTGAGCATATGCACTGCACCCAAAAAACTCTGAGCTTTCCATAGTCTTCAGCATGATCACTCCACATCTGCATTGGAGTCTTGAAACTGATTGCTGAAGATGGACATCTATTTATCAAATAGCAGGCTGTAGAGACTGCTTCAGCCTAGAAAATCTTTGGTAACCCAGCTTGTATCAACATGCATCTGGCTCTCTCCAGAATGGTCCTGTTGTACCTCTCAGCAAGTCCATTTTGCTGAGGGCTACCTGCCACAGTGTGGTGCTTGGAAATCCCAGATTCTTTGACGAGATTCAAGAACTCAGTTGATAAATACTCTAGCCCATTATCTGTTCTCATCCTTTTGATCTTCTTACCTATCTGATTTTCAACTAAAGCTTTCCATTCTTTAAACACAGTTAGCACATCACTTTTCAACTTCAAAACATATACCCACACCCTTCTAGTATAATCATCAATAAAAGTCACAAAGTATCTCCTACCACCATGTGAAGGAACTCTAGAAGGACCCCATAGGTCTGAGTGTATATATTCAAGTTTATCATTTGTTCTATGTACTCCCTTGTTAAACCTAACCTTGTTTGATTTACCAAGAATACAGTTTTCACAAAACTTTAGTTTACCCAAGCATTCATCACCTAAACAGCTATTATCATGCAACTTTTTCAGTCCAAGTTCACTTACATGCCCCAATCTCAAATGCCATAGGTTTACTTTATCATCAGATTTATCAGTTACATTACTAACTGAACTAGTAATTGTGCTACCCAGAAGGACATAAACACCATTTGATCTCTTACCTTTCATTACTACTAAGGATCCCATGGAAATTTTCATAATGCCTCTTTCTGCCTTAAACACATATCCTGATTTATCTAAAGTACCTAAAGAAATTAAGTTTCTTTTGAGATCAGGGACATACCTGACATCCTGGAGGACTGTCTCCTGCCCATCAGCAGTCTTGATCATTACTGAGCCAACTCCTTGCATTCTGCAAGCTTTGTTGTTCCCCAGCAATATCATTCCTCCTTCCATCTCTTTGAACTCTTGGATCCAGGCCTTGTTGGGAGTCACATGGTAAGAGCAGCCACAATCCAGAATCCATCCCTTTGCTCCAGCACCATCTGTTGCAACCTGGACATATGCGCTCTCGTAGCCCTCTTCCTCCACAACTGCAGCCTCAGCCTTCTCATTATTTTTGTGAACACCTTGCTTATTTTTCTCAGGGCAGTCTCTCCTAAAGTGTCCCTCTTCCGCCACAGGCTGAAGTCTCCTTTCCCGTTGAACCTATCAATCTCGATCTTCATCGGACCCATGAATGCACCCCAAGCTCTGATACCAATTGTAGAGATGCAAGCGGAAAATGATCGACACACAATGGATCGAAGAAACGAAAACGACACAAAGAGTTTACCCTGGTTCAGGACTTGGTGTCCCTACTCCAGCACCAATATGAGAGTTTTGTTAAGCCAATGAAATAATTGAGTGTACAGAGATGCTTGTAACAAGCTCGCGAATGAAATACAACAGAAAGAACGAATCGCCGCACACGATAATCCCCAATTTGGACCTCAAGAACCCTAATTTCGGATTACCAGAAAACTGAAAGCGCGAGGAGAAGAAGTGAGCTATTAAGGACCAACCAAAACGACTTCGTTTAAATACAATCTCGGACTCGGCCAGAACGACGACGTGGAGCACGCTCCTCTTCGCGCTCAAACGGGAAAGAACGAAACAACAGTGTTTTCCTTACGCGCCCAGATTTTTCCTTTCCTCAAAACGGTTTCGCAGCCTGAGGAGAAAAACAGCCTGAATTCCCCTGTAAACCTCAGCCTCCTTTCCCTGCAAACAAACCCAGCAAAAAATACTTCATCCTGACTGAAACTTCAACCACGCATAACCCAACATTGGCTTAACACAAAAAACCAGTCAAAGTAAATTAAGATCAACTTTTTACACTGGAGATGAGAATGGACTTGAGCTTGCCCGAATTATGCCGTCGCGAAGCATTTCTTGAATCAACCGTTCAATCTCAGCCTTTTGGTAATGAGGATACCGGTAAGGTCGGACGTTGACAGATGATGTGTTTGGGTGAAGCACAATCCGGTGATCTACTGTTCTTGGCGGCGGTAAGCCGTGAAGGACGTCAAACACATCTGAATATTCTTGCAGAAGAAGGTCAATTTGGGAAGCATTCTCTGGTGAAAATTGAGGTTCACCTTGTAGATCAATACCTGTAGCACATGTGGGCTGATTTTTAATTGGCCCAACTCAGTAACATTTCGAGATGTGAGTTGAAATAAGGACGCAATAGCATCAGTTTGTGCTGCTCTTTGTAATTGACCAAGGCTAATTTGACTGAACTGACCTAAAGGTTGAATTCCATTGAGCGTGATCTGGCTGCCTCGGTGGTGAAAACTGATCCACAAATGTCAATAATCAAAGAGCGCCAGACCAATATCCGCAAGCCATTTAGCTCCAAGAACCACATCTGCACCATAAATAGGTAGTAAATATAAATCGATATGGAACATTTCCTCGCCCAGTTTCATAGGAACCTCCTTGCACAATCCTTCACAGCACATCTCAGAACCATTTCCCACAGTGACATTGAGATTTTCTGACGGCTCGATAGTAAGGCGGAGATGTTTGGCAATTCTTGTTTGAATGAAATTGTGGGTGGAACAACCATCGATGAGAATCGTTAACTTATGTCCATTGACACTGCCTTCCAAACGAAGAGTACTAGCTACAAATTGACCTTGCATCGCATGCAGAGAGATGCTTAGATGATCCGGGCTTGGCAGCTCCATCGGTGGGTCTTGTTCGCAATCCTGGGCAACATCTTCGGTGAAAGAGTCATCATGATTTTCAACTGGAAAATCCTCTAGTAGTAGGCATTGAAATTTTGCTTTGCAGCGATGTCCCACCGTGAACTTTTCATCACAATTGTAGCATAAATCTTTTTCTCTCAGCGCTGTCATCTCTGCCGCTGTTAAGCGACGTATGGGCAATACGTCCTCTTAACCCGTTAACCTTTACGAATCAATCCGTTTAACCCGCTAATAACGATTCAGTGGCGTAATGCGTGTGGATAAGTGCGTAAATGATTGGTGGACGAGTTGGGTCAATATTATTTAGTATGGAAAATGACAAAAATAAGAGAACTATCACCTGCTGTCAAATTGCGATTCGAACTATTAAATATGACGATTCAGTGGCCAAATGAAATTTATTTGTCAGCTAAATTTGACTAATTAATGTTAAGTGACCAAATGTATAAAAACACAATTTATTATGCCCTTCAATTATATCATAACCTACATTTTTAGGCACCAATTAGTTTGAAAAATCTATAGTTGTACATGAATTGTCATTTTTGATAGTTCAGACCGTAATTTGACATAATGTGATAATGAATGACTCAACATAATGTGGTAATGGAGAACTCATTTTTGTCATTTTCCCTATTTAATAATAAATCAATTTCAAAACTCGGTAAATAAATAAGATAGATTGTATAAGCAGGGATTTGGGAACTAACCATATGTACTCAGAATTAGAGAGTTTACACAAAGTTCAACATCACCTTAGAGACTAAAGTTAGCTAGACAAACAGCCCGCCATTATCCGACATAAGGAACCGACCGCGTTTATTACTAACCGTCAGACGACCACCATCCCCAAACGAATGACCCGAAACTCTATTCTCCACCACCGCCCTAAGCCCTCTCTTCAGCCTCCCAATCTCCTCCTCCCCTCCGCTGCTTCCAACTCCTAATTTCAAAACCATCACAACTTTCGTCCGACCACCAACGGTGGCCATTTCGGTTCGAGTCATGTTTCCTCTAACCGACCGAATCACTCGAACCAAGTCTCGGTTGAATTCAGCCCTGTCCTCGCAGCAAACCGTTGCTTTCACAACAACTAAATCGTTTTTCTTCTCATCATCCGCGTTTTCGCATCGGCTGACGCTGACAGTGTCCGACTCCGATGGCAGCGGCGCCTCCCCGGCGGCCACCTCCGCAAACTTCTGCTGCAGCTCCTTCACGTGCTGCACTGTTTCCAGCAGCAGTGTCGCCTTATCGGTCTACAACACGAGATCACCATCTTGTGAGGTCCAACGAAAACAGAGATATGTATATCGAAGTACGTAGCTGAGAAAATGATTACCTTGACTTTGCTGGGTAGGATGCTACGAAGGGTAACGAGGTGGTCGTTGATCCTCTTCCGGCGTCGACTCTCCGCCTCGGAGTGGCTCTTCTTCTCCGCCTTGGGTTTGGACATGAACCTTGTCGTAGCTGCAACAGATGTCATCAACGGATGCTGGGCAGCGCCCATGAACGAGCTGGCTCCTCCTCCATGGGGGAAAACAAATCTATCCATGTTGGTTGGCCAACTGTATTTTTCCTCTGCAACGGTAACAAAAAAAAACATTAATCGCAACATATTCCAACATTTCATACGTAACGAATTCATTGGAGAGGAAGATACACAAGTGATAAATTCGAGCGTGGCTGTGAGGATCGAACTTCGTATTAACTGATGGAATATTGATAAAGCAGAATCCCAGTTTTAAATTGGAGCCTCCATCCCTCTCTCTGCATTTATGACTCCATCAACTCAAAACAGTGTAGCGCCGCCACAAAGCTAAAACTCCATCCCTCTAATGTAAAGCTGAGATTCAGATGCAGAAGCTCTCTATATATATATGGAGTACTGGGGAAGCTGACTGTTGGAGTAAAGATTAATTAAAATTAAACAGAGAGAGATAGGATCGATGAATTATGAAGAAAAATGGAAACAGCCCGGTGGAGAATTTCTGGCAGAGATGGTGTGAGCTTTGAGAATTGTAAAAGCAGGATTTTAACTATAATGAGCCAGATGACCAAATTGGCAAATATAGAGAGTTTGATTAAGAGAGAGAGAAGAATGAATAACAGAGGAAGGGAATATTTGCAGATAAGAGCAGGCTTTTGTTCCATCATACATTGTTATCAGCTGTTCATAGTCCTACTGATTTGAAAGTTATTCGGACTAAATGTTCATAGTCCTTACGGTAAGGTGGTATAAGGGGCCCGGGCTAGGATTTGAAAGTTATTCGGACTTTTTTTTTTGAACTTTTCAAAATCATAATATACTACATGATCCAAGACATAATCCAAATCAAATAAAGATCAAGGCTATCATAAAAAAAAAACAACTTGAAATCTAGTTGTCTTATTCAAGACGAGTTCCAGAAGGTGTTCGAACTGCGTCTCGAACACATATCCGACAGTTACCGTCAACAAAACTAATCGGAGCACACACGATATGATACCCAGTTCGGCAACTGCCTACTCTGGGGGGCTTCCCACACCCTAAAGGGTCACAAATCTTTATTACGAGTTTAGAGCTACAAGTGGACTTACGCTTACACAACTCCTCGTTTGTAATTGTCTAGCCTCTAACACTCCGTCTCTCGGATTTGCAATCTCGGTTCTCCACGAACCCCTTGATCCCATATGGGTAGGACGAGACTTCCCTCTCGACCTAGTCTTGGACCTCCCCGAAGCCCAGGCGCCTTCTCTCGAAAGCATGAATGATCACCGTGTCTGTGTGCGCTTGGGTTGTTCAACAAGAATAGTCTGAACAGCACACTAAACAAACTGCTTCTTCGTCGTTGATATTCCAGTGTGGAATAATCAGTCGGCCGTCGCTCCTCCTCCTCCTATACTCAAGATCACTTGCGTGTATTCTGTTTCTCCAAAAGCGATGCTGATCAAGGTAACCCTAGCCTTGTATATATAGTACTCGACTGGTTCCTAAATCAACTAGGATATTCAAAGTCGAGTATTTAGGAAATCTTTCCTAAATATTCTCAAGCTTCCAAATCTTCTCGTCTTCAATTATCTTTTGATTATCTTTGGCAACTTGATAATGTAGCCTGAACATCTTGCCAACCAATCTGATCTTCAACCGACTCCAGCCTATAACCGACTCCAATCAGCATATCGTCGATATTAGGAAATTCCCAGATTAGGAAACGTCCATGCTTCTGTTCCACGCTGTACTTCAGTTTCAGTCTGAACATTTCCTTGACTCCTGCTTGAACACTCTGAAGACGTTTTGCCAAAAGCCATGCCATTCATAGGAACAACAATCTCCCCCTTGGCATTTTTGGCAAAACCAAATCATCTATTTCTAACTATCTAGATTTCAGAGACTCGTACTGGTAAGATTGAGGAAACTAAGTCGTCCTCAAAATTACTCCCCCTTTTTGCCACAAATCGGCAAGGGGTGTTCAAAATAAGAGTTCAAACTAACAAGTACGAACATAATTTAAATGTTCAAAGTCAGAGTCAAGTCAAGGTTTTTAGCATAAACCTTCAAGAAGAGAAGACGCCAACTTCTTCTTCATCAGCCTCATCATCACTGGGATATCGCAAAGCGCGCACCAACCGAGTGATTCGTTTCCTCTGCTCCTGTTCGACCTCCAGTATCATCTCCAGCTCCTTCCGCAGCTGTCCAAATCAAATCAGTCTCCTTCAAGAGCTGAATAACCTCCTTTCCTTTGTACCTCTTCTCTTCAAGGAGTCTCTCAGGAATGATCTTCCTTCTTTGTACTGCCGTCCACCTTGATGCAGCGTCTTTACAGACAAACCATACTCCATTTTCACAAGCCCAGTTGGAACACAGGTAGGAACAGGATCTGGACTACTCCTCTTCCTCTTCTTAGACGCACTTGCTCTCCCTGCGTTTGTGTTCCCACCAATATTTTTGATAGTTGCCTTAGATGTGCATGCTTGGAAAGTCACTTTCTTCTTGGGTTTCTTCTTTTTAGCTTTCTTGAGTTCAGTCAGCGAAACTGAGCCCTCGTCCTCCTCCTGAGTGTTCTCATCCTCAGCCTTTTCCTGATTAGATATCTGCATCTCTACATATGTGTTAGCTGGCTGTTCCAACTCAGTCGGCACAACTGGTTCACCAGATGCTTTTTAAGCAACCTGTTTAATATGCATATCTCCTTCCTGATTAACAATCCATTCCTTCTGCCTTTTCTTTACTTCTGCTGCGGGTACAGGATTCTCCTTCTGGACGACAAGTTCAACAAGAACTTGTTCTTCCACTTCTTCTGTCTCCGTCCTCTTTTTAGATAGGTCTCCTTCTTTAGCACTTGCTTCTTTCTCACACTTGGACCACCTTGTCAATTTGCTTATATACCTCCTCAAGTTCACTGTCTTCCGTGTGTTCACCATCGTTGTTGATTTGCTACTGCTTGGAAGAATCTCGAGAGGTTATGGAGCTAGGGTTTTCGGGAACTTTGGTGAGAGCGACCGACTGATGAGGAATTTTGATTTTCAAATATTTGGACTCCTCAACTTCCCAAAAACTGTTATGCGGATATCTCTTGAGATATTTGTCCAATCTCCTCTTTCCTCCTTAGAATGCTCCAACGGTTCATAATATTGTAAATATTTTGAATTCAATGATCAGTTCCAACTACGTAACATATGTTCCAGCCTTCATCTCTGATAGATCAGCCCAACTGATATGCTAGGGATCTGCTCTTTGCTGACCATTGCCTAGAACAGTTAGTTGGCGACAACACGCAGACCCAGATAGGATCTAAGTGTTTCGATCTGAGCGACGTCAGCTACGGTTGTCATGTGTTTCGATGTGATGACCTTCTTCTCAACTAGCTCTCTGATGAAGTCATATCTGATGTCAGTGTGCTTCATCATGGAGTGTTGTACTGGGTTCTTGGACAAAAACTTCTTCACCCGTTCCACTCTGTGTTCAGACAGATTCTGCTTCATCCATAGAAACTGAGTGCAGCAGCTCCCTACAGTGATGCTCTCCTGCTCTCCCATCATCTGGTCAACATGTGTTCCAGGAAGGTGTTTCATCTCTCCCACCATGGTCAGTTGGAGTTCCTTTTGCATCCATCTTACGAGCACACAATTTACTCCCCCTCACATATAGCCATGGAACGTCGTGGCACGCTCGTACCAGTTCCACCCTGTACTTCTAGTGAACTCCCCCAGTTCCACATGTATGGCCTCCACCCATATCTAATGAATAGGTGCTTTGTTGACATTCTTCCGCTTTGAACTTGATCAGAGAAATAATCCCAGAATCAAACTTCACTCGTGCCAATGATGGACCGTATTTATACGATTCATCGAGTCAACTAAACCCACCTTAAACGACACTTTATCCTTTGAACTTTCACTTGTTAGTGTCGTTTTACTTTACAGGCATTCTTGAAGGTCTAAGGTGAAAACAAGCTTAAAAGAGGAGTTTTGTGCTAAAAATGGATCACAAGTCAAAACTGCCCAGCCGGGACCGGACTTCACTACCAGGCCGCGCCGAGAGGTCCCAGACCGAGTGCCCGAGCCCAGCGTCCGGATGTGCTGAGTGCCCAGCCGAGCTGTCTTACACTGAATTCAAGTTGCCCGGGCAAACCATCTGATCTGACGAATCCGCCTCGAGCAAAGTGATGAAAATGGAAAATAAGGTGGACAATGTCGGAAAACCAAGAAGAATGCCCGAGCAGATTGGCAGTTGGCTCAATTCCAAAACAAAGGCCCCGCGCGCATAGGCACCTAAACCAAGTCGCTCGACCAGACGGGCGAATCTGGCAAATCTGGCTCGACCAAAGTGTTTTAAATGCCCAACTACTCGGACAATCTCACTTCCTAGACAAAACACCCGAGTGGAACCAGCTCTAGGCCGATCAAGGCCAAACTAGGGCAATACCGGCGGCTTTGGGACGACAGCTAGCCGGCGGCGGGACTTTGGGGGAGTACCCATACCTAGTTGTTTGACCTCTCTCCCTTGCTTATAAATAAAAGAGCTTGGCTCTTGAAATCATAACTCTTGATTCATGTGTTTTTTGGAAGTTTGGATACTTGGTCACTTATCTCACTAGCTTAGATCTTTGTCACTTGCACTCACAAGGCTTGTACACACTCTACACACATTTGGATATCAAAAGCTCCAACTTCCCTCTACTTGTTCTTGAGTTATTTTTCCAAAACCTTACTTGTTCTTGTCTTTCAGTTTCGAAAACCATTTACTTCCCTTGTACTAGCTATGGTATTCCCTTCAATGGATACTTGTAGCTAAACTCTTCATTCGGTTGAAGGGGTTTTTTATATCATAAAACCGTTCTCGACCCTTTACTTAATGCTACCTACTGTTCTAACTAGTTCTTTGTGCCATCCATTCGGGTTGAACATAACAAGGTTGAGTGGATGCTTGAAAAAGCAAAGCTCTTCCCAGTAGTTCTTCCCCTCTTTAACACCACTTGGTTGATCGGAAATGATTGATCAAGTGGATGCACTTAGACTAAGATACTTCGAAAGGAGGAATTAGCCTAGCTAGAACTAGTAAGCTATGTCTTGAAAAGGACTAGCCGGTGTGGCATGTGCTTGAAAAAGTCTTGCTTTGGGTAAGTCTCGAAAGGGAACAACCTACACCTTAGAACACTTAGTATGATCATTAGAGGTCGATGATGAACGTAGCTATGATATAAAGCCCCTAGACCGAATCCTTCTCTTGATCAAAACACCAACTTGTCATTTACATTTCAGCACTTTACTTTTCGCACTTTACTTTCATTACAGAAGTTTTCAACATCAATCCAACATAATATTTGGCACGTATTGCGCTTGAAACACATCGTGCGACAAACCAAAAGTATGTTGTATGGTTGATATTGAACTCAACTGTTCCCGCACTTTACTTTCAGTCTTTACTTTACGCACTTATTTTCAGTCATTTACATTTAAGTCTTTACTTTCTGTCTAAAAAACCACAACCAACCCCAACTGTCTTACTTAATTTTCCATTTTCGGAAGAACAACTCTATCCACTAATTCTCTTGGGTTCGACCCCTACTTACCGCTTTACTAATCTAACAGTAAGGTCACGAGTAGTGGACTTATAAATTGTAATTTGCTGGCACACGACGACGTGCCCGTCAGCCAACCCAACTAATCATGCAATCATATAACGTAATTCAATCATGCTATCGAATATGGAAATAAACCGAAATAACACTAAACAAGCCGCCCATCCACGGATCATTGTCTAGATTAATCTCAATCGTTGAACGCCACCCATCCACGGATTATCAACGATTTTGATTAGTTAAGCTTAGGGGTTTTCAGACAAAAGTCAATTTTCCTATTAATTCATGTACTACCATTGTAGCTACCACGACCTAATATCAATTTCATGCAATCCGGTTAATACCTAGGACCCATCCATCTTTTGGTAATTAATCTAAATACGTTCTAGCATGCAAACATCCCATTCAATGTAAAACTTGCAAGAACGATAAAATTAAGCACAATAAAATTGAATATTCGAATTGCATTAATGAAAAACGTTCAATTGATCACACGAAGAGTTGGGTACATAGCACGGGATCCGTAGGATCCCAAAATTAAGAAGACTACTCACTATTCATTGTAAGTTAACCAAAAATAGTGTAGAGAAAGAAATTAAGGACGAGGAAACCGTGTCGATGATGTAGCTCATTGAATCCTCAATCTCTCGCGATGTTCTGCTCTGTCTTCTGCTCCAAGTTAGGTCTTTTTTCTCTCCAAAATCAGGCTCTCTTTTCCAAAAACTAACTTTTCCATTTATAGGCCCGAATTTCCTAATTTTTCTCCGATATTTGGAAACATCCGACGGTGCCATGACACCCGTGACATGGCGAAAACTCACTGATCTGTAAGGGTGTCGTGACACCCGTGACACCCATGACACTAGGAGGATGTCACGGTTGTCACGGCCAAGGTGGATATCCACTGAGTTATAAGGTGCCGTGACACCCATGACACATAGACATGTCACGGTAGTCACGGCCATGTCTGGGATCACTCGATTCCTTCTGTGGAAAAAACCTGCCGTGACACCTGTGACACTAATGAAATGTCACGGCTGTCACGGCCTATTGTTGGTTCAGAGCTCTTTTTCGACCTTTTTCGTCGATCTTTCCGTTTTTTCAGCACTTCGAGTCCAAGGAGCGATGATATGTCTTTTTATCCTAAAACACTAGAGAAAGACATCAAATAGGGACAATTTTCCAAGAGAACAAGTGTTACCCTTCATCGAATACAGTGAACAATTAGTCAAAATATCGACTGATCAAAACACTCCACACTTAGGATTTGTTCGTCCCGAACAAATGTCAAACAAATGGCAGAATAAATACACGAGTGAATGTAATGCTCAACAACCATATGTTTCTAGGCTAATGTGATCAATCCTAGATAAAATGAAAACAACAAGATAACTCATTGTCGTAGAGGACACGAATGCATTTAGCGTATGCATCAAGCCTTTAAACCTCTAGGCTGCCGTAGTAGGACGAGTATAGTCTCGTGAAGGTTTTCAGGAATGGGATTACCTACAAATCCCCTATACAACTAACTAACGTGTATGCATGAAATGATGCTCAACGAGTCACAGTAAAGTCATGTCATACCTCGGATTCATCGTGTTACCTCGATTTTAGGTCAAACATCTTCATCAAAGTTGTCAGACAATCATAGATTAAACGAGTTATGCATTCAACCGGTCAGTACACACGGCTAGCAAGTGACTAATCACATGTTCTGAATGGTTCTATAGCAACACAATAAGAACATGAATAGTTACACAAAACATGCTCGCCATTCACCTATGCTATCTAGGGATACTCCACGGGCACTTGGCGCAAAGCTCATTCTCAAGTGCCAAGGACTAGGCAATGATCCGTAAGAGAAGAGGAGTCTGGCTTAAGAATTTTCTGAAAAATATTACGAAAATCACATTGAAATTTTAGTGCAAGCACGAGGGTCGTCCCTTAGTTTCTAGTACATGAATTCGCAAGACAAGTCATGATTGCACGCAATAAGAAGATGGAATTACACTACATCAAGCAAAATGGGGTAGAATTTTCATTTTTTTTTCATACACAAGGGGTGACTTTTCTCACTTTGCCCTTGGTAGTATTTTCTGTGTTTTGTTTTTCTTCAAAAACAACTATGCTTGGGGTCAATTTTCACCCTCTTTTAAAAATTCAGAACTTTGTTCTTGATTGGGGGCCTATTTTTCGCCCCTCTTTTGACTATTTTTTTTCTAACTCCATACTTAAAGCTTGACATAGTTTATGAATAAAGGCGGGTGCATGCAAATCACAACAAGTATAGAGAAACACATACTAGTACTAAGGTCACCTAGGAAAAGAGATGCAATTTAAGTTTTTGACATTTTGTACCGGTGTCTACTAATATCAAGTCTCAAACATGCTTCAAGAAATACGTAAAACACGTGATAGGCAAAGGCTAGCAATGATACTGACACGAGAGAATACACACACGATTAAAACTATTTCAAGTCCTAGACTTCGAATCCAAAAGAATGACAATCAATCAAGGAGTATAGTAGAAAAACGAGGATTTCAATCGCAATACATAGACAGTTGAGCATATGCAAGAGTGAATGTGTGATATGCGATGTATGTGACTATGCGATGTGTGTGACTATGCACTACCCACTCCACACTTAAAATTGAGCTTAGTCCCTAAGCGAAGAAATAAAAGAAAAGAAAAGGCGCATAGGAACTTCCCTCGTGTCTGATGGTGTGATATCCATGGAGATTAAGCGATGCCCGGGGAGTGAAATGCGACTCATGAACTGGTAGATATATAAAGAAAAACATAGAGCTGCACAAGTGATAGATTAGCATCGGTAATGTTGGGTAGGCAAAAGCAAGAAGTGCCAAATATAAGGTATGATAAATGATGCGAGCAAACGTAGGCAACTACCTACTCTGGGGGGCTCAGGCTAAGGGTCACCGCCCCTAGCACGTTCGAGTGTCATCTGTCTGCTCTCGACCCGACGACGCTTCTTCCCGCGATGGAGCTCGTCCTGATGCTGCCACTGACGGTCCCGATTGATCATCTTAATGTCGACCAACTTGTCAGTGTCCAGGATTGATTTGACCACCGCTGGGAGCTGACTGAATTCCCATCCTTGCGACTCAGCGAGAATGGTGACAAATAAGCCACCGCCTAAAGCAGGGTTCTTGTGTAGAGTTGATCCCCAAAATTCCATTTGGCCAGTGAGAATCTGGAAGAAATCAACTGGGCGGTGGCGATTCATCGAGAGCATGACGTCGAGCTCAGGGTTCCCAATATTCGTTGCACCCTCGCCACGCGGGAAAATGCTCATGGCTACGAGTCGGTGCACCACCTTCCATAGTTTATCCTTAATACACGACGAAGGCCAGCTGGAAGTGAAATATCAATCAAAAGTGGATATGAGTTTCTAGAACTCATATCGCTCCTCATCAGTGTACTGACCACAAAAGCCCTCTTCGGGAAATCTTAGTAATGCACACACTTCGGCTTTAGACATTCTGTAATTCCGACCACCCAAAGTGAATTCCCAATGCGTAGCCCGGTCCGGCGCACCAATATATGCAAATGTTGCTAAGAATTCCTTTAAAACTCTATAGGGAGTCGGGGCCGGTCGTGCAAACAGGATATCAAGGCCAGAGGTCACAAATAATTCACGGCAAGCATCAAATAACTGAAAGGAGCATAACGCTTCATGATCAGGAACTAATGTGGGTTTTACCTAGTTCATTGGGATGATGTTGTCGTACCGGTTGACATGTGCGTCCTGACCAAAGAGAGGACGATGGTCCGAGAAGGTCCTTTGGCGAGGGGGCTGACCGGCCGGCACAACTGCTCCTTCACCAGCCGATGCTGGTGGTATTGGTGCATTCTGAGCAGCGCGGGATGAGGAAGCAGCCACGGTGCGGGTGGATTTGCGAGCCATGGAGGATTTGGGTCGGAATTGGGAAATTAGGTGTTTAGGGCTTTGTGGAGATTGGGGCGGGGAGAGGAGCAGTGGATGGCTACCGGGAGCGGACGGACTGGGGAGAATGGCTGGCGGCGTGTCTAGACTGGCAAGTGGATGGGGGAGGACAGCGGCTCTCGTCGTTGGGAGATGAAGGTGGCGGAAGATTTTGAATTTTTGAAATCCGATCTGCCTTTTTTTTGTATATGCCAACCTACCGTGATAGCCGTGACATCCGAGCATGTCATGGGTGTCACGGCACCCCTGAAAATCTCTGCCAAATTACCCTGCCGTGGCAGCCGTGACATGTCCATTGTGTCACGGGTGTCACGGCACCTTCGAAACTCTCTGCCCTTTTTGCCTGCTGATGAGCCGTATTTATACGGCTCGTTGAGTCAACAACGCCCATGTCCTTCGACACTTTTACTTGCGAGCAGTTACTTTTTAGTACTGTTTTGCACTTCAGGTGCTTCGGAAGCTATAGGAGGGAATGTGCTTAAGGATTGGCATTTTAGGACAAAATATCACAAAGGAGGTTCGACGGACGACACATGGCCGAGGCCCGAGGAATGATGTCCGAGATGGCCTATGGCCGATGCCCGAACCGCCCGAGGTGAGTCCGAACAACCCACAAGTTCCGCCCGCGCCCAAGTCTCCGCCCGAGTAGTTCGGCACCGAAATCAAGTCGCTCAACCAGACGGAATGCGATGACAAATCTGACTCGACCAAGTTGCTCAAAATGGAAAACAAGTTGGACAATGTCACCAAGCCAAGGAGAACGCACGGGAGGAATGGCCCAGGAGCAGCCGAGCAGAGTTCCAGGCCGCGCACGAAGGCCCTGTCGAGCAGACCAGCGCTGAATCCGAGTTGCTCGACGAGACGAACGAATCTCACAAATCTGGCTCGACCAAAGTGATCGAAATGCCAAATGACTCGGACGATATCACTAGCCAAGCAAAACGCACGAGCGGGATTGGCCGAGATGAGCAAAACGACGTTGGAGCTGCAAAAGGCCCCGCGCACTAGGCCAAGTCGGTGGGCTCGAGTGTGGCGGTTTAGGAAGCTTCTAGAAGACTTGTTGGCCAAGTAAACTTGCTGGTTAAGTTTGCTTACAAACCAAGCCAAGTCGGTTTTAGGACATGTTTCCTAAAACCGTTTATGGGCCAATTTCAATTTGGAAACGTCAAAGCCCTAGTCCTCTCTATAAATACAGCCTCATGTCAAGGGTTTCAAGATCCTACAACATCCATCAGAGCTGCCATCATCCAAAACGTGAAGAGTACCCTCCTCCTTCGTTCGGCATAGAGAAGAAATCCCTTCCTTTATTATTGTGTTTTGTTCTCATGACCATGTCTAGCTAAATCCCATTGTATTCGGCTTAGGGTTAATATATTGTGACGAACGTTTTGAGGCTTGTGCTTAATGCTATTTATGTTTTACTAGTTCTTGTGCTTATTTATCTTGGATTATATTGTGAAGCTAAGTAGATACTTGCAATGGTGAAACTTAGTTGAATGATTTAATCCTCATATTTGCTACTCGTTAATACTGAAACGTTGAGACAAGTAGTTGCACATTAACTTGATATTGCCTGAAACGAATGTATCAAGTTTGCTAGAACTAGAAGCCTATGCCCTGAAACGGAATTAGGTTGTGGTGTAAGTGCTTGAAACGGCCTTACTTTAGGTTATAACCTGAAACGGAAGTAATCGCACTCAAAAACATAAGTTAGATCATTCATAGCCGAGGATAAACAACTCACAATATAAACCCCCTGAGCCGGATACTTTTCTCTCATAGAATTTCCTCAGTATTATTGCTTTTGTTTACTCGTGACAAACCAAACTCGAAAAAAACCCCAAACAATTTGTTCACAAGACAACTTTAACCACACTAGGTCCCTTGGGTTCGACCCTTACTTACCACTGATCTAGTGTTTGTAGGGAAAATTATAAATACAAATTTGCAGGTTCCAACGACGCCTGTCACCTGCCGTGACAGATCCAATGTGCCACGGGTGTCACGACACCTATGACTCCCATCATAATTTTTCTGTATGAAATCAGTGTACTCCACACTTGGATTCGTGCACTGATCACACACGAAGCACAAAATGTAAAATGCAACTAACTAATACTTACAGCGCGGGTTACTCCCCAAAGAGGCCTAGTTTAACATCTTGGCGAGACATAGCTAGGGAGGTGGTACTAGAAGCATTCTCGGGAAGTCCCTTGCTGAGATCCCTTCCCAAGAAGTAAGTTATCGCAATGCCTTCGGGAGGTGCCAGCTGCTTTAGTACGTGGTAATTCTTGAGGCGTTGCCCGCTCACCACCACAGATTTTCCTCCCTCTATGCTAAGCTCCACATGGCCGTCTGGATAAGCTCTTTCCACAGTATATGGCCACTCCATTTGGTGCGCAGCTTCCCAGGGAATAATCTGAGTCGCGAGTTGTAGAGAAGAACTCGCGCGCTTTCGTTGAACTCTCTGCGCACTATCCGCTTATCATGCCATTTCTTTGTCCTCTCATTGTAGATACGGGCATTGTCATACGAGTCTAATCTGATTTCATCGAGCTCATTCAGCTGCAACAGTCGCTTCTCGCCGGCTGCTTTCATATCCATGTTCAGCTCCCGGATAGCCCACAAAGCTTTATATTCATGTTCGACTGGTAGATGGCAAGTTTTTCCGTAGACTAGTCTGAAAGGACTCATTTCGATAGGAGTTTTGAATGCAGTCCTATATGCCCACATCGCGTCATCTAGCTTGAACGCCCAATCTTTCCTGTGGCTAGAGACTGTCTTTCCAAGGATGCTCTTGATCTCTCTGTTAGAGATTTCTACCTGTCCACTGGTTTGAGGGTGATATGGAGTGCCAACCTTGTGATAAACACCGTATTTCTTCAATAAGGTCTCAAAATTTCTTTCTTTGAAGTGGGAGCCTCCATCACTGATAACTGTTCTGGGCACTCCAAACCGAGGAAATATAACCTTCCGAAACATTTTCATAACTACCTTGGCGTCGCAAGTAGGAGTAGCCACTGCTTCAACCCACTTGGAAACATAGTCGACTGCTACCAAGATATACTGATTTTCATAAGAAGGTGGGAATGGTCCTATAAAATCGATGCCCCATACATCAAATAACTCGACTACAAGAATGCTCTGCTGGGGCATCTTCTGCTGCTTAGAAATATTTTCAGTCCTCTGGCACTGATCACAAGCCTTAATGAATTTGTGGGCATCCTTAAATAGAGAGGGCCAAAAGAATCTGGACTGCAAAACCTTCGTAGCTATTTTCGAACCAGCCCCGTGGCCACCATATCGTGATGAATGGTAGCGCTCCAGGGTCCATATGATCTGGTCCTCGTCGACACAAGTCCTGTAGAGACCGACAGCACATAATCTGTATAGAAAAGGGTCATCCTAGAAGTACCGACAAGCCAGGAGGAATGATACCGCAGGCCAAGTAATTGACAAAATCTACGTACCACGGGGTGATGTCCACATCGACACTCATAAGCTGCTCACCTGCTAGAGAGTCAGTCATCGGGAATTTTCCTCTTCGCGGTCGAGCTCTCCTAGCTCGAGGCGTGACGGGTGATCTGCAACCAGATTTTCAGCTCCCTTATTGTCTCTAATCTCGTTGTCAAATTCTTGAAGGAGGAGAACCCATCGAATCAATCTAGGCTTCGAATCCTTCTTGGATAGTAGATACTTAATGGCGGCATGGTCAGTGTATACTATGGTCTTCGAGCCGATCAGGTATTGCCTTAACTTCTCAAAAGCATAGAAGATGGCTAGCATCTCCTTCTCTTTTGTAGTGTAATTTGCTGCTGCGCCAGCCAAGACTTTACTGGCATAGCAGATCACGTGTAGCTTCTTGTCATTGCACTGCCCTAAGACTGCTCCCACTGTAAAATCACTAGCGTCACACATTAGTTCAAATGGCAGCTCCCAGCCAGGGGGCTACACTACAGGAGCAGAATTAAGAGCAGATTTCAGCTTATGGAAAGTATTAAAACACGATTCATTGAAGTCAAACTCAGTTTCCTGGCAAAGTAGATCAGTTAGTGGCTTGGCTATCTTCGAGAAATCTTTTATGAAGCGCCTATAAAATCTTGCATGCCCTAGAAAGCTCCTGATTCCTTTCACATCCACCTTAGCGCGATCGACCTCGATGCCTCTGTTGGAGACTAGGTGTCCCAACACAATGTCTTCCTGCACCATAAAGTGACACTTCTCCCAGTTTAAAACCAGGTTAGTGTCAAAACAACGACGAAGAACATTAGTAAGGTTAGAAAGGCATGTATCGAATGAAGAGTCATACACCAAAAAATCATCCATAAATACTTCCATGATGTTTTCTATAAAATTAGAAAATATGTCCATCATACAACGCTGAAAAGTAGATGGTGCATTGCAAAGACCGAAAGGCATGCGTCTATAAGCAAAAGAGCCAAAAGGGAAAGTGAAAGTAGTCTTCTCCTGGTCCTCAGATGTATAGGGATCTGGAAGAACCCACTATAACCGTCCAGGTAGCAGAAAAACTTATGCTTCGCAAGACGCTCTAACATTTGATCAATAAAAGGCAAAGGAAAGTGATCCTTACGAGTAGCCTTATTTAATTTCATGTAGTCTATGCACATGCACCAACCAGTCACGGTACGAGTAGGAATCAAATCATTATTCTCATTACGAACAACAGTCAAACCTCCTTTCTTAGGGACAACATGCACAGGACTTACCCACTCACTATCAGCAATAAAATAAATAATGCCCACATCCAGTAATTTCAGAATTTCCTTCTTCACTACATCATTCAGTTTAGGATTAAGACGTCTCAAGGCGTCCCTAGTGGGCTTAGCATCACCCTCTAGATGGATTCTGTGCATGCACATATCAGGGCTAATCCCCTTAAGATCATCTATCGAATATCCTAGGGATGGCCTATGCTCTCTCAGGATAGATAGCAATCTCTGGGTCTCTACATCAGTAAAGGATGCATTCACAATCACCGGGTAGGTTGAGTTTGGGCCATGAAATTCAAACCTGAGACTTGCAGGTAGAGGTTTTAGCTCTACTTTGCAAGATTCCTTACCTGAATCAGTGGTTCGTTCAGCTTCAGCTGCTCCCTCGGTACTCACTGCGCATATATCCATCGGTATAGGGCAGCCTGGTACAACTCTGTAAGACTCAACAGAGGTCAGTGTAATATGGTCATCAGTATCAGCAGAGTCCAGTACATCACAATCAGCTAACAGACTAGGACTCTTACACATGTCAGGCAAATAAAAGACGACTCTTTCACTGCCTACTCGTAGAGCTATAGACCCTCTATCCATGTCAATGACTACCTTAGCCGTGTATAGAAATGGTCTACCAAGTATAATTGGGATATCAATGTCCTTTGAAATCTCTAGCACTATAAAATCAGCAGGGATGTAAATATTCTTCAGCTTGACGGGTACATCCTTTAGAATCCCTCTCGGAGGTCTATAAGAACGATCCGCAAGGTGAATAGTGACATTAGTAGGACAGAGATCACCCAAATTCAGTTTAGCATACAAAGAATATGGCATGATAGACACACTAGCATTGAGATCACATAGAGCACGATGAATAGTAATACCACCGATATCACAAGGGATAGAAAAACTCCTGAGTCTTTAAGTTTTGGCAGCATGTCTGGTGCATGGCTACACTGCTTTGTTGATGTCTGTATGGAAAGCTTGGCGGCGATGGATTATGTGGCTTGTATGAGAGGTTACGGTTGTTCCTGTTCGGGTTATCCCACCTGTTCATGCCTGAACCGGAGGAGAAATCGTTTCTCTAATTGTTTTGCCCTATGTAATTAGCATCCTCTTGGCTGCCACCGTTATCATCTTGTCCCATCACCGGACAGCCATCTGCAAAATGAGAAGGTGACCCACATATCTGACAGTAAGCAGCCACATTAGCAACAACTGATGACTTCATAGAGGAGTTAGTCTTCAGATTTTTGATTTCAGTCGCTAGCATCTTCACTGTGGTGGTTAGCTCGGCGATATCACTTGTTCCATCAGCAAGGTAAAGGTCTTGCACACCCTTCTTGTCTTTAGGATTAACTCGATCGCTCGTCTGGAGGTGGTAGTCTTGAGCTACCTTCTCCACGATAGCATAGGTCTCTTCCAGGGGAACTCCAGTAAGTCCTCCACCAGCTGTTTGATTTATCAAGGTGCGCATCCCCTGGTCGATTCCCTGATAGAAGGTATCCATGATCTGCCGTAGTTCCAGATTGTGGTGAGGGCACAGTCTCATCAGCTCTTTGTACATCTCCCAAGCCTCTTAGAGAGTCTCACCTTCCACGGAGCAGAACGAGATGAGCTTGTTCCTGAAATGTGATGTCTTTGATGGTGGGAAGTACTGTTGGAGAAAGGCCTCAGCCCACTTATCCCATGTAGTAAAAGTGCCTTCTGCATGACAGTCTAGTCACCTACTAACCTTGTCAGAAAGTGAGAATGGGAATAGCCTCAGGTAGTAGGACTCTGGAGAAACACCATTAGTCTTCACTGTGTTGCACATCTCGATAAAATGCTTGAGGTGCTGGTGAGGGTCCTCATTCATCCTTCCCGAAAATTGGTTGTTCAGCATCATCTGAATAAGTCCGATTTTGAGCTCCCAGTTGTTGTTATCTATACCAGGTTGTGCAATGGCAGACAGGAAACCTGAGACGCATGGAGCAGTGTAGTCTCCAGGAGTTCAGCGAGCTGGCTGCTGGACGGGACGCTGCTGGTCATCTTCGACCAGTCCAGGTAATGCTGGGCGATCCATATCAAATGCTAAAAATTGGTGATTCTGTGCTCGGGTTTGTCGAGCTTCGTTTTAGACCTTACGAAGAGTTCTTCGTTGGTCCGGTGAGTCCAGTCTGATACCCGGACCTGCTTCTTCCGTCTATGTGTTTTCTTTGGCATGAACTAGCTAGTACCTGTGAGAGCCAAGAATTACCGTGAGTGAAGAAATTTAGGCAGAAAAAGTCAAGTAACGGACAAGGTGGAATAGTCTAAACTACACACGTTCAATCTATTATCACACTAAGCGATGTTCCCCGGCAACGACGCCATTTTGACAAGCGTATTTTTAACCCTTTATATAGTTGTCAAGTTATATGTTTTAGGGATCTAGTTGCAGTCAAACAAAATTTATAACCTTGGTAAGTCAAGGGTCGATCCAAGGAACAACGTGTGTGAATACTAGTTAACAGGTGACCTATTCAGCTATTCCAAACGATTTAAGGTTTTGGTGTGATGAAAAATAGCAGAAATTAAATACAGAAAAATAAAGGTTTGAACTTGATCAGAGAAATAATCCCAGAATCAAACTTCACCCGTGCCAACCCCACTAATCATGCAATCATATAACGTAATTCAATCATGCTATCGAATATGCAAATAAACCAAAATAACACTAGACAAGCCGCCCATCCACGGATCATTGTCTAGATTAATCTCAATCGTTGAACACCGCCCATCCACGGATTATCAACGATTTCGATTAGTTAAGCTTAGAGTTTTTCAGACAAAAGTCAACTTTCCTATTAATTCATGTACTACCAATGTAGCTACCATGACCTAATATCAATTTCAGGCAATCCGGTTAATACCTAGGACCCATCCATCTTTTGGTAATTAACCTAAATACGTTCTAGCATGCAAACATCCCATTCAATGTAAAACTTGCAAGAACGATAAAATTAAGCACAATTAAATTGAATATTCGAATTGCATTAATGAAAAACGTTCAATTGATTACACGAAGAGTTGGGTACATAGCACGGGATCCGTAGGATCCCAGAATTAAGAAGACTACTCACTATTTATGGTAAGTTAACCAAAAATAATGTAGAGAAAGAAATTAAGGACGAGGAAACCGTGTCGACGATGTAGCTCGTTGAATCCTCAATCTCTCGCGATGTTCTGCTCCGTCTTCTTCTCCAAGTTAGGTCTTTTTCTCTCCAAAATCAAGCTCTCTTTTCCAGAAACTAACTTTTCTATTTATAGGCCCGAATTTCCTAATTTTTCTCCGATATTTGGAAACATCTGGCGGTGCCGTGACACCCGTGACATTCGGACATGTCACGTCTGTCACGGCCAAGGTGAAAACTCAATGATCTGTAAGGGTGTCGTGACACCCGTGACACTAGGAGGATGTCACGGTAGTCACGGCCAAGGCGGATATCTACTTAGTTATAAGGGTGTCGTGACACCCGTGACACATAGACATGTCACGGTAGTCACGACCATGTCAGAGATCACTCGATTCCTTCTGCAGAAAAAACCTGCCGTGACACTAATGAGATGTCACTGCTGTCACGGCCTACTGTTGGTGCAGAGCTCTTTTTCGGCCTTTTTCGTCGATCTTTCCGTTCTTTCAGCACTTCGAGTCCAAGGAGCGATGATATGTCGTTTTGTCCTGAAACACTAGAGAAAGACATCAAATAGGGATAATTTACCGGGAGAACAAGTGTTATCCTTCATCGAATGCAGTGAATAATTAGTCAAAATATCGACTGATCACTCTTCTATTAAGATCGGTCATCGGAGGTGGAGGAAAGTTCACCCTTACAAAAAAAATTTTAGGCTAGACTTTTACCCGGGATGCAACCCGGTCAGTCCACTACCTGGTATCGCCGCTGAGTGGTATTCTGGTACAAATTATAAATTAATAAATTACTATTTATTTTTTATGAATTATGTTATAGTTTAGGAAAATGATATATAATTCGTTTGAATAAAATCATGACATAGTTTGAAGAAAATACACCATATTCATCTGTTTTCCAGTTTGTATCAAAAAAATCAGATTTGGACTCTCATAAGTTTAATGCAATATTTTTTTTGGGAAAAGTACAAAAAGGGGCCCTAAACTACCACCTCTTTCCAATTTGAGGTCCGAACTACCATAATTTCCAATGAGGGGGCAAAATCAAAAAATCCGTTAAAGTTAACGGTGAAAGTTAACCCCGTTAGTCAAATTACAATTAAATATCATTTACTTTAATTTTATCTATGTATCTCTCATTCTATATATATACCTTTTAATTTTATTATAATTTTATTATTCTTTTTAAATTTCATATCACAAATGAGTACTAAATTTAAATTAATTATTTTGGGTTACATAATTTACCATATAACATGTATGAATAAAAATTAAATATATATTATTTTGGTTCATATTCTAAATTTTTTAAAGATGTTTCCCTTATATGATGGGTGAGTATAATATTTTGAATTTTAAAAGTTGACCTTTCGGCACATAATATGTGTGGACGAAAGTTAAAAAAAATTCTTTCATTCATTCATAAATTTATATTCTTTTTATAGTAATACTCTTATGAACATGAATTAGAAAAATAATAATTTAATCTTTTATCTATACATATTTTATGATCAATTGTGAAACTATGAAAATTTAAAATACTATACTCACCCATAATTTTAGGGAAAGAACTTGAAAATTTTACAATAAAAAATAATTGTTTATTTTTATTCATACATATAATGATAAATTTTGAAACACTAAACAATTAATTTAAATGTAGTACTTATATGTGATATGAAATTTAAAGAGAATAATAAAATTAAAAGTTAAAAATATAGAATGAGAGATACATAGATAAAATTAAAGTAAATGATATTTAATTGTAATTTGATTAGCGGAGTTAACTTTGACCGTTAACTTTAACTGATTTTTTGATTTTGCCCCTTCATTGAAAATTATGATAGTTCGGATTTCAAATTGGAAAAAGGTGATAGTTCAGGCCCTTTTTTATAATTTTCCTTTTTTTTTTTTTTTTTTGATAAGAGAAGTTTAATGCAACTTGATCACTCTCGTAAGTTTAATGCAATTGTTTAGTTATAGTGAAGATCTGAAAATGGTTTGTTTGGTGGTCGGTAGGGTTTCCTCCATGGCCGAACCAAAAGATGAAACGTGGCTCGTTATATATCAATGTCACTACCATCCTGACGGCGGCGTGCTTGACCTAATGATGGTGATGCTGATAATTAGTGACAGACCCAATTTTGGGCAGTTTTTTATTTTTTAATTTTTGTTGGAGGAGGGGTTGGTGACTACGACGGATCTTTATACTCTCCGACGAGAGTTTGGGCGAATCTCCACCGTCTGATTCTTTGCAGGCGCGAGTCAGAGGATGCTTGTTGGTGATGATGGTCTGTCATGGTTTTAGGTAGAGTGGACCCGGGGGTCATCATCTGAACTGGTGGTCCCAAAAATTTGAAACCATATGGCTGGGTTGTACTTGTACCTTTTTGTCGCAAAATGTTGTTTATTGTCGGGTGACATAGGTAGGTATTTGACCGTAGAGTCAAAATATCCATAGAGTCGCCCTCCCTTTGTCCAATCTGTATTTTGTTCCGTCCTATATTCGTATCCTAACGTATTCTGTCTACAAAGCCTAAGACAGAGTAAGAGTCACGAAAAATGCACCCTACCCTGCCCACCTACCCTAATATCATTCCCTGCTCTCCCACCCGATCATACCATGTCTTACCCTACTATTTTCATTCATATTATAAGTTTTTCCTCAAATTATGCTTAAATTTTTCTTATCGGACCCTACCCGACCCTACACTAATTATACCCTGCCCATAAGTACCCTGCGTGCATAGAAAAATTATTCAACTCTGTCTTTACCTTGCCCTGTACTGTTCATTGGATCACGAAAAAATAGTCATACTTTGTCCTTACCCTGTCCATTACCGACCCGAAAAAATAATCTCAATCTGTCATTTGAGCTTGATAGTAATCTAAATCTGCCATTTTATTTGGGTCTCACCAAATGACCTTCGGGCCCATAAGCTGGATCCTAACTTGATGGGAACCTGACTGACAGCCCATCCTTTGACTCAATTAGTTTTTTACGGCCTTCATATAAACAAAATAAAAGCGTGATTTGTTTTTTTGTTATAAATATTATCATAAAGTGTATTATTTTTCCCAAGTATTTAACGGTATGCCTTCTGAGCCCAATGATGGCAACTTATACCTATATTAATTGTTAGTCTTTTCACGTATCAATGTATTTCTAGTTCTATATAAAGGGATCCCTTATAAAACTTATGTACCAATGAAACATCAATCAAAGCAATAATATTCCTCCCTACATTTCTCTCTTATATCTTCATATGTTCATGTTCTTCTCCATTTGAGTTCCTCTAAATCCATTTTTTTCACAATACTTTTAGTCTTTTATCGCTTGGAACTTTTCCCCAAACTACGGTCATCCGTTTTTTTATTTTCAACAATCCACACCCAAAAACTACAACATCAAAATTGAAGTTTTGATCTGTAACGGAAGGTTTTGTGAGTAATGGAAAATTCAAAGTTTGTTTCAATTTTGAAATACTCTCGTGTGTGTCGAGATGTTGTCCTAGCTAATTATGAAACAATTTGCTAGACAATCTATGCGTAACAAATAACGTGCAGAACGAACTAAAGACACGCAACTTGATACCCAGTTCGGCAACAGCCTACTCAGGGGTGATAATCAATTGACTATATTGAGGTTAGAGTACAGATGGACTTACGATTACAGACTCCCTCTTAATCAGCCTACTCTAACAATCCGAGCGAACTTGCGATTGAACAGCACTCAGAACAGACTGACACAGAGCGTCGTGATCTTATCGGAATGATAAGCTCACCGGCCGATATCCTCCACCTCCCGATCAGTATGTGTGAGCGTGTATAGTATCTTCAAGAGTGCTTAAATAGTTCGAGAATCCTAGCACTCTTTATATAGGGGCGGATGTTTCCTATATTGCTTAGGAAATCAAATCCTAACCGCATATATCTTTTACGGAATATTTCCCAATCTTTTAGGAAGGTTTCCTAAACTCTTCAATCGCCTCTTCAAGATAATCCTCCGCCAATATATCTTTAATATCTGTTGCTAAATTATCTTCAAGCGCATATCTTCCCTAACAGCTTTAACCGACTCCAAGATGCATCGCCAACCTTCCAAATACGAATTAGGAAATTCTGCTCCTCTGTCATGCGTCAGTCTTGTCCCACATCGGTTGTCTCTCTGGTCTTGATTTTCTTATTGTCAGACAGCTTGAACAACTTCACAGAGTTTTGCCAAAACACATGCCACTAAATCTAACAATCTCCCCTTTGCATTTTTTGCAAAACATCTACCTGTACTACTTTTACATTTGAATCTTTGAAGGAGGTTTCAAACTCCCAAGCTGTACTAACAATTAAGTGCTATCGAATGAATATTTAAGGAGATTTCAAAATCCCATAACTACTACGCCTTTTTGCCACAATATGACAAGGAGGGTAAACCAGTAGCACAAATGTTCAACAACAGAAGTTCAACAGACAAAATAGCAAAATAAAATGTTTGCAGAGATGAATAGGCAGGATAATCATCACGAGTTCAGTCGTCAGAGTCAATATCATCTTCTTTCTCAGCCTCAGGGTACTTCAGCTCCGCCAACAAGTTTGTGATCTTCTTTCTCCTCACCACCAGAGAGAAAATTCTTTCATTGACATCAGGAAGACCCTCTTCCATGTGATTAATTTCCCTTCTGCGAGTCGCGGTAGGCACACCGAGCTGAGTTTTTATAGGGATTGTTCAGACAACTTCTTCTTGTTTATCTCAGGGACGTCTTACTCAAGATCCAGAATATGCTTTCCAGTGAAATGTTTGTAATCAGCCACAAGAACGTTTGGTGCACCTGTTAATTTGTCTTGGCTTGTCTTGATATCTGGATGCTGGGCTAGAATCAGTTCGAAGATTAGGGATAGAAACCTAATGGAATGATTTATCCTGGTAGAGGTAGCATGCGACGCTATTTGATCAAAGACAAGCTGACCTAAGTTAATCTTCTACTTGTTTCCCAGTGCATTCAGTAGAAGCCTCATAGGTTTTCCTATCATTGTACGATGATGATTAGGCAGCCAGTTCTTTACTGCAATATTGTGTAGCAGAAAATGCTTCAAAGATAGTTCAATAACCGGAATGGTTATCTTGTTCCACTTAGTCCTTACCCCTCCAGTGACTGAAGCAACAAGTTTGTTCCATTCTAGTTCAAATAGATCCATTACACACCCCTCTACTCCGTAACAGTCATTTATAGCTCAGGAGTGATCACGATCTGTTTTCCTTTCAGGCTCAGCTTTCTATACATTTTATCCTCAGCATCAGCAAATTTCTCAGGTAGATTTGTAATGGCTTCTCTAACAATGTGAACAACAAACGGCTTGACCATAGTAACTAATGACCACAGATCCAACTCCTTGATAAGGGCCACCATTTTTTTGCTGAATACTTTTTAGCCTCTAGGGTTCTTTCTGGCACTATCTTCCTTCTCATCACCAAGTCCCACTTCTCAGCTTGTTCTTTTGAAGAAAACCAGACTCCATAAATAACCACACATGTATCAATCTGCACACTTTTGCCCTTTCTGTCTGCTTTGGCTCCCCCTGCCGCCATACTAGTCTTGGATTTCTTAGCCACAGTAGTCTCACCTTTTGCTGGACCAACATCAACTTTTGTTTGTGCAACACCTTGTCCAGTAGCTTGTATAGGTTCAATAGTTTTTCTCTTCCTCATGGGAGACGCAACATGTTCCACTGCTGTTTGTGCTTGCTGTTCCACAGTCTATTTCTTAATAGTTTTCTTCTTCGTGACTGGTGCCTTTGTCTTGCCAACAGGTTTCACAGCGGCTAGAACTTCCTCTTGGACATCCTTCACTTGATCAGGAGTTCTTTCCTTCTCAGTTTCTGGAACATAGGCTCTTTCCTCCATCTCAACATCCTTAGTTGATTGATCTGGTTGATTGACTTCTGTTTCTTAAGTAACAACATTTGTATATTTGTTCATCCGCGTATTGCTCCACGACATCAAATAGTTCCTGAAGCGAGTCATTATGCTTGCTTGATTCATTTTGTGATGCATCATTGGCTTCACCATCCTTCGAAACATCCACTTGTTCCTCAACCTCCAAAGAATCTGTCTTCTCATCAGCAATAACATCCTTCTCCTGAATATCAGACTGTGCCTCCTCAGTAGTAGGAAGAACCTCAACTTGTTCCTCAGAGACTAATTCTTCCGGGTCAGATTCCACACTTTCCTATTTGCTGGATTCATCGTTACTTACTTCAGCAGTATCCGAACCCGTTTCCTTGTTCACTTAGACATCCTCTCGAACATCATCTGTTCATGTCTCTGGAACCTTCTTCCGAGTCTCAACACTAGGCATTTCACTAGATATCTTTACCGCCCTTTCTCAACTCCAACAGGTGAGTCTTCTTCCGACTCAGACACAATCACCTTGCGTTTGACAACTCAAAATCCTTCCTTCAAGGGTGTCTTCTTCTGTGCAACCATCTTAACTCTTGTTCCTTTGAGTTTTAGAGTAGTCACCGTGCCAAAGTATGAACGACTCTTCCCCTGAACTGAAGCCACTATCTTCAGCTTTTCTAGCACCATTTTTGATCCTTCCACAGATAAAGTAGGTATACTAGGGCCCGGTACATCAATAGATTTTGAAATTTTAGCAATTACTTCTTGTGCCGTTTTCTTGACAGTCGCTTGGTCTGAAACATGTTTTGACGAACCCGTTTTCTTAGGGTTTTGAACTGGAGCAGATGTGTGAATCTTTTTGTCAGTCGGTACCTTCTTCACCATCATTTCTGCCTTCGATTTCTCTAGGATAGTCGCTCTTGCCGTCGCAAGCGTCTTTGTCTTAGCCATCCCCACATCGATTTTTGTCGATTTAGGGTTTACTTCTTGGACTTTCATCTCACCGACCGGCTTGGATGAAGCCTCAGCAACACTATCCTTTACGATCTTGTTCTTTCGGATGTTCACCATCTTTGTGGTCGAATGATTTTCCTCAACAAGATTCGCCTAGGGATTCATCGAGAGAGAGAATGTACGAAATGGATATAAGAAATTTGAATTTTAAACTTACCGTTTCCTTTGCACACCTTATATTTGCTCGCGTCTTTTCAAAGCACCACGTCATGTGAGCCATTTTAACCATCCATGTACCTTGGTTATTCCAATCGTCGCCTGTCACAACTTCTTTCGTAGTTCGCCTTGCGTTCCACGTCAGCCCTCAAAACCTATTTTGTTCAAGCTCTGGTTGACCACCTCCTCTTGGAATAACTAGTTATCAATGACACACATACCCAGAGAGGATCTGAGTGTCTCCAACTACGAGTTGTCCAAGGGCATAGTGAAGATGTCTGCTAGCTGCCTCTCTGTCGATACATGCTTTAGGATAATCACCTTCTTTTCCACTAGCTCTCGAATGAAATGATGTCTTATGTCGATGTGCTTTGTTCTGGAATGCTGGACAAGATTCTTGGATATGTTGATCGCGCTCATGTTGTCACAGTAGAGTGTCATCACATCTTGTTGAACTCTATACTCCTCCAACATGTATTTCATCAATAACACCTGAGTGCAACAACTTCTAGCAGCTATGTATTCCGCCTCTGCAGTGGATAGGGAGATGTTATTTTTCTTCTTGTTGAACCAAAACACCAGATTGTTGCCCAGAAAGTAAATTGTTGTTCAGACATGTCTTCCTTTTGATTATGAAATTTCAAGTTTGAGGTCTATCCTTGATCTGATCCTTTCCTGTTCAGTCTTTTCATAAATCTCCCAAAATTCTTGCCTAACATAGTAAATTGTTGTTCAGACATGTCGTCTTCGTTCTCCCGAACATCAGTCACCTCAAACTTCATACCAACACTTAAGACTTTCTTGTCTTGAACATCTTCGTGCAGTTCTAGCTCAAACGTCTACAGAGTTCCCACGTGCTGATCCAGCCTCATTGTTTTCACATCCCGAGCTTTCTTGATGGCAATTACTTTCATAGCATAACGCTGAGGCAATGATCTCAGCACCTTCCTTACTAGTCTTTCTTCACTGATAGGTTCTCCAAGCGTACACGATTCATTAGGGATGTCTAGGATCCTTGCGTTGAAGTCAACAACAGTCTCATCTTTCTTTATCTTCAGATTTTCAAATTTTGAAGCAATCATCTCCATTCTAGAAATCTTGACCTTATCCATACCTTCATGAGCTGTCTGCAATATGTCCCAAGCAGTCTTAGCAATTTCGCAATGTCAAATTATCTTGAAGGCCTTTCTATCAACTACCGAGAATATCCCATTCATTGGTTTGGCGTTTCCAGCTGCAGCTTTCCGATGTTCCTCAGTTCACTTGTCTTCTTCAGTTGACACCACCTTACCATCAGTTCCAGTTGTCATAAGGTGTGTCCAACCTTCTTCAACAGCTCTTCAAGTTCGATCATCCAGCGATTTGAGAAACACCTTTATTCTCACCCTCCAGTAGCCATAGTTTGTTCCTTCCAGCAACGGGGGTCACGTGATGTTCTGCCCCTCCTTTGGATTCATCTCGAATAACCTCTGGATCTCACTCTGTGCGTCGAGTGTTTCGCTCTGATACCAATTAAAATACTCCCGTGTGTGTCGAGATGTTGTCCTAGGTAATTATGAAACATTTTGCTAGACAACCTATGCAGAACAAATAACGTGCAGAACAAACTAAAGACACGCAACTTGATACCTAGTTTGGCAACAACCTAGTCTGGGTGAAAAGCAATTCAGTATATTGAGTTTAGAGTACAGATGGACTTACAATTACAGACTCCCTCTTAATCACCCTACTCTAACACTCCGAGCAAACTTGCGATCTAGGCTCCCCTAGACTAGAGATCCTTCTCTATTTTTACCTTGATCCTCTCCCGAATATCATCGCCTTCTCCCAAAGACGAACGCCCTCTCCGGAGTGCACAGCAACCAAGTAGCAGTGCTTGTATCTCCAATACGTTCCACGGTCAGTCTGAACAGTACTCAGAACAGACTGACACAGACTGCCGTGATCTTATCGGAATGATAAGCTTGCCTACCGATATCCTCCACCTCCCGATCAGTATGTGTGCGTGTTTATAATATCTCCAAGAGTGCTTGAATAGTTTGAGAACCCTAACACTCTTTATATAAAGGCGGATATTTCCTATATTGCTTAGGAAATCAAATCCTAACCGCCTATATCTTTTAGGGAATATTTCCCAATCATTTAGGAAATTTCCTAAACTCTTCAACCCCCTCTTCTAGATAATCCTCCGCCAATATATCTTCAATATTTGTTGCTAAATTATCTTCAAGCGCATATCTTCCCTAAAAGCTTCAACCGACTCCAAGATGCATCGCTGACCTTCAATGTACGAATTAGGAAATTCTGCTCCTCTGTCATGCGTCAGTCTTGTCCCACGTAGGTTGTCTCTCTGGTCTTGAACTTCTTCTTGTCTGACAACTTGAACAACTTCACAGGGTTTTTAATGAGCATAAATTTGTACTATATTTATGCTCCACATTTAGTCAACTTTCGATCATCTTCCTTATTTATATGAGCTGTCACGTTATGTTTTGATTCTTTTAGGTGAGAAAAACGAATACAAGGCGAAAGAAAGAGTTTCGTGGGAATTTGGGCGAAAACAGTGCAAAAATAGGTGGATTGACCTCCCTACCTTCGCACATGCCCAGAGCTGATACGATGTTTGAATCTGTCGATCTATGGCTTGTTGAAAGCTTAGATATAGGGCTACAACTTTTTAGTTTTCACCTAGAGCAGATTCAGTCGTTAAGAGTGTCAGAACTTCATCTCAAGAAGCCATCTCACTATGCGTCAGTGTCACATGTGTCAAGATTTGTCGACACAAGGAGAAAAATGCAAGCCTCTGGTCCAAATAGTGTCACTTGTGTCACTTATCAGGTGATACTGCCTAAATGGGTCAAACTGCAATTTTTGCTAGGTTTTTGGAAAAAGGGCAAAAATGGAAAATTAAAGAAAACAAGAAGAGGGAGCAGCCGCATTGTACATAACAGTTTAGTCTACTAAAATTGAGAGAGAATCACAACATATCACCGAAGGAAATCGATCGGAATCAAACGAATTACAAATCAAAGACGAACAACATCATCATCTACATCAAGGTTGTGATCGTTCTTCAATAAATTTTGTAAATTCAGTTTCGAACAAAAACTGAGTTGTGTGTTCACTTCCATGGATAGTGAGTAGTGACCTTATTTTGGGGTCCTACGAATCTTGTCTAACTATGAATCGTTGAATAAAACAAATATTTGTATGAATTGACTTGTCTTGTTTGATTTGTATTTTACTTAGTGCTCAAACCTAAGCGATGCATACTAGGTGTTTGACGAAATGCCTAAGTGCATTGCGTTGAGATATTAAGTCAATAGTGCCGAAAGGGTGATACTTAATATCCGAATATTAAGTAAAATACACGTTATAAACTCGGTGACTACGAGAGTAGCCCAAGTTTGTAGCGGGGAAGGCTCGTTTTACGACAAGGACTCCCCTGTTTACGCGACGAGAGTCGATAAACATCAGCGAGTTACTTGATTCGAACAAATAACGCCAACAGGGTTTGGTTCGTAGTTTAAGGTTTCCAACATAAACTAATAACGCCGAAAGGGTGAGGTTTATACTTGGAGTGTGCGGCTATTTTCTAATAAACATAGGCAAATCCGTGCATGCTAGATAAATAAACTCGATTCAAATGTTAGGTAAGTGAAGTAGTTCTCCGAAATATCTCTTGAAATCGACAAAACCTTTACTTGTTTATTTTATATTACAAAACTGATCGGTTGTAATTTAGCGTCAATATTCGAATAGAATTCAAATACTATTGCTAGTCACGATTAATCAAAACAATTTATATTGACTCGGGAAACCCAAGGTCGTACCCAAAAGACAGGTGATTAAACTAATGGTGCTAACGATTAAATTCGGAAAGTCTAATGGTTTGGGGGGGTGATTTGTTCCTTTAAAAGGATGATAGCAGGATTTACTATCCAAAAGAGAAATGTGATCAACGAAAAAGGTAAATAATCAATTCAAAGATGACTAGGGATCTAATTTTCCACCTAGACAATTATTGTGATAGTAAATGGGGATGCCAACGATGAAATCACATGCACATGTTTAGAATTTGGCTATTGCAACAATAACACCAAGTTCAACTCACGCTACAACTTAGTATAAAGAGGTTGCATCTCGCATAATGCCTCACACTCACGCTCTATTGGCATTATAGAATATGAATATCTAGTCTCACACTCACGCTCTATTGACTAGATGATCATACTCTTGCTAGGTCCAAGCCATTCTCATTGGAATAAAAGTGTCGCCATGTAACACAAAAACCCTAATGCTTCTTCATTTAGATAAATTGAAATCATGCTTTTCAACGCAAGTTACATCAAACATGAAATCAAGCATAATTGCTATTGAGGACTTCTCACAAACACCTTATAGGCAATTCGAAACATTAAGTTCAAATGAAGAAGAGTCATATGCAAATCATTCATCAATAGCATCCATAATATTTACAATATCACAAACATGTCTAAGGGGTCCATAGATCCCCAACCAAGGTCACTACTCACTCATGGTGAGATTACAATCAAAAACAACAATAGATGAGTAGAAAAACATGTAGATGATGGAGTTTAGGAATCTAGAACCAATAAGGGGCAATCAATATGAAGGATGATCCGATCCAAGTGTTGTTGATGACTCTCGAAAAATCCGGTTTCTTCTCCAAGCAATCTTCTCTCTGAGAACCCAGCAAAAATCCAGAAAAATCCAAGCTGGCGGCTGAAAAACCCTAGCTTCCTATTTATACTTTTCCGAAAAAACCCAAACTTTACGACGTCATGCGATGACATGAATGGTTCATGCGCTCGCATGAACTCCTGAAGGCTTGGTCTTGTGCGATTGCGGCTTGAGATGATGCGCTCGCATGATATTCTTATGCGACTGGTTTGTCTTATGCGACCGCATGATATGCTTATGCGATCGCATGGTCCTTTGGTTGTGCGATCGCATGGGTTTTGCATGCGACTGGTTTGCTATGCGAGCTCTGGGAAGTCATTCGTGCGAGCGCATGACTTTATCATGCGACTGCTCCGATCCATGCGAACGCATGAATGGATCATGCGAGCGCATTCTTTTGAAGGATTCTTGCTCCGACTTCTATTTTGCTCTTTTTCGCTCTAGAATGCTCGGTTTGCTCCAAAATCACTGCTCACTTGTGTTCTCAGCTGAATCTCTGTAGTAGGCCTGAAATGAACCACAAAGTATCAAATAGCAAGTGAAATCGTGAAGGAATGATCGAAACAATAAGCATAGAGGTTGCCTAAGATGCATATATTTTGGTGCTATCAAATCACCCTACACTTATCATTTGATCGTCCCGAGCAAACTAATCATAGAGATCAACAACAATATTATATTTAGACTCCTCAGGATCTGTTCAAAAGAGACTCCATATGGTTATGACACTAACTAAGAAATAAACACTACTTTGGATAAACCACTTTCGTAGGTGACACGAGTGCATTTAGCGAATGCACTAAGCCTTTAAACCCCTAGGCTACCCTAGTGGAGGAGTTATAGTCTCCTGAGAGTTTTCAGACACGGGAATACTCACAAATCCCACAAAGATAACAATCATCCAAATAGGCATTTTAAACTCACAATTTTCAAAGTACTAGGCAAGGAATTTTTCATGAAGTTCATAATGTATTCAACTAGATATGTGCATTTCAATCACTTCATGAGTCCTTTTCGATTCCTTATGGAAATTCATGAATTAGGACATTCAAGTAAATCAAAGCAAAGACTAATAAATCTTTAATCAAGGATTCTAGTCGTTTTCTATATCAGTGACTTCAAGAAGACAATCCAATAGTTGCAAAGAAATCTTGTTGGATCACTCACAAATGCTAGCAAGGAGGCTAGTCCATTGGCTCGTGAGCTTTGAACTCATTCTCAAGCCTAGGACGCAAAGGTCACTTAGTCATAAGAGAAGAGGAGTTCCAACATTACAGTTTTTGTATATACTTGCAAGTCATATCATGCCTAAGTATAAAAGAATACGAGGTTCGTCCCTTAGTGAATTCTTGCTAGGAAGTATCAATTGTCTCATTGGTTTTCATGCTAGAGGACGGTGGAATAGCCGATTGTCAAGTCTAAGTGCAACATTAAGGGGTAGAATGGCCTTTGGCCGTACTAAGCACTTTCGAGGGGGAAATTACCTTCCTAACCCTCGGCACTTAGCACATACTTCTTTAAATTCACTTCCTAATGGTGATCAATCATAAGGAAGGAACTTGGGGCTTATTTCATATATTTTTCTCTTTTTTTTGTTTCTTTCTTTTCTTTTCTCCTTGCCCTCTTTTGACCCCACACTTAGAACTTTGACAAAGGGCTAAGTGTTAAAAATGGAGCATGACAAACCAACAAAACAAATCCACAAGATAAGCGAGGTCACTAAGGTCACCTAAAGGCAATCATGGCATGCAAGGGTTTCAAAGTTATAAATTATTTCGATTTTATGCTTTCAAAGATCAACTCTTTAGTCTCGACGAGAAAAAGCTTAGAACAAAAGATAAAGAAGTGCTAGTAGATGCTTTGATTCTCAAGAATGAAAGTCAACAATCCAATCCATTAGTCATCTAAAGGATCAATCAAGTGAAATCATGCACGGCTAGTTGAATTAGGAATGAGATTTTTCGAAGATGTAGCCTTGCCTAGACTTTTTGTTTTCATTAATATTTCAAAATTTTGGATGAATTGTGCGGTAGTGCAAGTGTTTTTCCTTAAGCATAAGTTGATTGGATTCCAAACATGAAAGCATGGCAAGTAAGCACAAACATCGCGTGTAGTCAAAACGTAGGCCACCCCACACTTAGCAATTGCTTAGTCCCTAAGCAATGAATAGAATGAAAAGCAAAAAGAGAGTTAAGAAAAACTTCTCTCGTTTGGAGGTAGCCATTTCAAATGCAAGAGATGTCGCTTGCTTGTCGAGTTGGTCCTGCTCAAAAGATTCGATTGATGATTCCCCCTTTTTCTTCTTTTGGATACGAAACTGAAAATGAGAGTATTAAGCATACGACGTAGGGGAAATCATCATCGTAAACATGTCAATGTTAAGCAAATTAACTCAAAATTTCGTCACAAGAATACAATAGAATGGCATGCGAACGCATGTTAGGTTCTGTGCGAACGCACAGATGCGGGCAGTGGCATGGGAATTTCATGCGAGCGCATGAAATTCATGCGATCGCGGAACTAGGAGAAAATTGGCCAGGTGTACGAGCGCGTGACGGTTTTGTGCGAGCGCACATAATAAAACAGTCGCATGAGTTTTTCATGCGAGCGCATGAAATCTGTGCGAGCTTGACTTTGAGAAGGAATGAATGTTGTGCGAACGCATGAAATATTTTGTGCGAGCGCACAAGAAAAAACAGACGCACAACTTTTTCATGCGAGCGCATGAAAGTTGTGCGAGCTTGAAGAACGAGGATTTGACCTGGCATGCGACCGCACAAAAGGTTTGTGCGAGCGCATGAAACTGGACAGAGGTATGAAAATTTTGTGCGAGCGCACGGAATTTATGCGATCTCAACCGAATGAAGGAAATGCTCTTTGTGCGAACGCACGAAAAATCTGTGCGAACGCACGGAGTTATGGAAAGAAAATTCTAAGCCGATTTCAAAACGTATATCAACATTCCTGCACAAAATTTCGAAACCTCACACTTATGTCCTATTAAAACATCCAGTCCATCAAGCACACTATCATAAGGACGCCCCAACCTTCATCAATCATCAAATATATGCTCACGCACATTCATAGTTCAAATTTTCACCGTTTCACATGAATAGCTCAATCAACGAGGCAAATAGAAATGCAATCAACATAGACATTTTGAGGAACATGGGAAAGACACTTACAAGCCTAGTTTAACGTCTTGGCTAAGACGGAGCCGAATCTCCTTGTAAGGAATAAGAAGCACACTTGAGGAGTCTTTTGCTAAGATCCCTCCTCAAGCGGAATTGTTGAGAAGTGGGGGAGTCAATCCGGGTTCTTTGAAGAGTTGCAAGCAACTTGCTTAATAGCTCTTGTCCACGGTGATGCTTGCTTCCCACTCTTTACTGTTTTAGCATTTGCTTTTCTTTTTACCCCATCATTGCATGAGGGTAACCTATAGTGATCAAGAGGAGGGTCCTCATCGGGGTCAAGCGACTTGTACAAATCCTTCTTGGTTACCTTCTTGACCTCCACATTCTCGGCTTTAGCACTCTCTTGCTCTTCCAAATTACAAGGATCTTGTATAGCCACTTGTTCTCTCGTAGGCCTTTCTATCTTAATCTTTTCGCCTCCAATCTTCAAGGTCACCTTCCCCTTCCCCAAATCAACTTTAAAACCGGCGGTGGCCAAGAAAGGGCGCCCAAAAATAAGGGAAGTGTTGGCATTATTCCCCGTGTCCATCACCACGAAGTCACAAGGTATGTGGAACTTGTCTATCTTTATAGGAACATTCTCGATTAATCCCTTGGGTTTCCTTGTGGTTCCATCGGCGAGTTGCATCACCATCTTGGTAGCTCTCATTCCTCCTAGCCCAAGCTCGTAATAAGTCGCTAGAGGCATGACACTTACACTAGCACCAAGGTCGGCTAGAGGGTGTTCAAAACTCATGGTGCCAATAGAACATGGAATGGTGAATCGGCCGGGGTCTTTCATCTTGCGAGGTATTTGTTCTGAGAAAAGGGTGCTACACTCATGGTTCAAGGCTACCCTGCTAGGTTCTTCAATAACTCTACGACCAGACACAATATCTTTTAAGAACTTTGCATAGGTAGGATTTTGAGTGATTACCTCATGGAATGGAAGAGTGACATACAACTTCTTTAACATTTCCACAAACCGTTGGAAATGAACATCTAACTTGCTTTTGTTGATCCTTTGAGGGAATGGGACCATCGGCACATATTTCCTCATCAAAACCGGTTCTTCCTTTTCTTTTTCTTTTTCTGCAGGAACTTGAAGTTCAATGTCAGGACTTTCGCGGGCAATTTCCAATTCAATCTTCTTGTCTCTATGACTCGGCTCTCTTTGAGGAGTAGGAAGGACTCTTCCACTTTTTAAAGTTATAGCATTTGCATGCATGATAGAATGCTCTTCACCTTCGAGAAAAATGGCATTGCAATGCTCGATCGAATTTACATCCGGTTGAGAAGGAAGCTTCCCATATTGCTTCAAAGTTGCGGCTTGTTGAGCCACTTGATTTTCGAGTATTTTATTGTGAGCTTCTATTTGTTCCATTCTCTTGTTGGTCTCCTTCTGATTTTCTAGCATTTGTGCCATCATAGACATCATGGTATTCTCTTGAGAGTTAGAGGAAGCTCGCCCTTGTTGATTAGAAGTCCCTTGGTCATTTATAGGAGCTTTGGCTTGATAAGGCCTTTGATAGTTCCCTTGAGAATATTGCGAGTTCTGGTTGGAATTTTGAGCGAAGTTTCTTTGTTGATTTACGTAGTGTGCCTCTTCATAACCATCATCATCATCCTCATATCGCCCTTCAGGACAAGCTTTCGTTGAGTGCCTCGTACTAGAACACAAGAAACAAGGTTGTTGGACCGGAATTTTCTCTTTGTCGTTCCTTGGTCTAGACACCTCCAGAGAATTAACCATACTAATCATAGTTTCCATTTTCTTTGCCAAATCACTAAACTGATCTTTAGTTGCATAATTGGAAGAATCCTCTCTAGACTTAGCCATTTTCTTGTGATCGACCCCTTGGTATCTATCAGAATTCGTAGCGATCTTCTCTATGACTTTAAATCCTTGGCTCGCCGGTAAATCCATGATTGCACCACCACTAGCCGTGTCCATCTGATTCTTAGCCTCCTTACTCATCCCCAAATAGAAATAACGCATTAGATCGGCCTTTCTAAAATTGTGGTGAGGGCACTCCCTCAAATAGTGCTTGAACCGATCGTATGCTTGGTGGAACAGCTCGTTGTCCCTTTGGGAGAATGTCAGAATAAAGTCCGTAAACTTCTTGGTTCTAGATGGAGGGAAGAACTTATTCAGAAAAGCAGTAGCTAAATAGTCCCAAGTGCGAAAAGTCCCCGGTTCATGATTTTGTAGCCATTCTTTGGCATCCCCATATAGCGAAGAAGGAAATAGCTTTAGATAGACGTACTCAACGGGTATATTCCTTGGCTTATAGGTCCGACAATATTCTTGAAAATTGGCTAGATGATTAGAGGGATTCCCGACCCCTTGAAACTGATCATTTGTAACCATGTGCACTAGAGATGATTTCACATCGAAATCGAAAGCATCTTCGTCTGGAGGAACTATAGCTGAGCCATTCCCCTCAAGAGTAGGGGTCATATAATCCCCGACAGGCCTTTCATCATCCTCATCATTATATCTATAGTTTCGGCCATTCTGGTTCCTTGGAGGAGCGGGAGGATCTTGTAAAGGATCCTGACCATTTTGGTTATTCGGTAGAGCGGGAGGATCCTCTACCTCATCTTCCATTCTAAATCCGGGCGGTGTATAATGAATTGGACTTAGGAGTGGAGGTGGACGAGGTCTCGGACCTTGGAAAGCAGGAGGAGTAAGAGCAAAAGGCGGAGGATTTTTTCGAGGTCTACCTCTTCCTCTCTTAGCGGTTGGGTGAGAAGTATTGGACGTCGAACTTAGCTCTGCGTGCTTTTGTCCTCTAAATCTTGTGATCATTCGAATGCCTGCAAGAACAAAGGAAGATCTTAGCAATGAAAGGCAAGAGAATTAAACACAGTTTAAGCACGAAACGAGCAATACTTATCAAGAAAGGAAAGAGTAGACAAACTAAACTATCTATTAGCACCTAGTTAATTAACCTGTCCCCGGCAACGGCGACATTTGATCGGTTGTAATTTAGCGTCAATAGTCGAATAGAATTCAAATACTATTGCTAGTCACGATTAATCAAAACAATTTATATTGACTCGGGAAACCCAAGGTCGTACCCAAAAGACAGGTGATTAAACTAATGGTGCTAACGATTAAATTCGGAAAGTCTAATGGTTTGGGGGGGTGATTTGTTCCTTTAAAAGGATGATAGCAGGATTTACTATCCAAAAGAGAAATGTGATCAACGAAAAAGGTAAATAATCAATTCAAAGATGACTAGGGGTCTAATTTTCCACCTAGACAATTATTGTGATAGTAAATGGGGATGCCAACGATGAAATCACATGCACATGTTTAGAATTTGGCTATTGCAACAATAACACCAAGTTCAACTCACGCTACAACTTAGTATAAAGAGGTTGCATCTCGCATAATGCCTCACACTCACGCTCTATTGGCATTATAGAATATGAATATCTAGTCTCACACTCACGCTCTATTGACTAGATGATCATACTCTTGCTAGGTCCAAGCCATTCTCATTAGAATAAAAGTGTCGCCATGTAACACAAAAACCCTAATGCTTCTTCATTTAGATCAATTGAAATCATGCTTTTCAACGCAAGTTACATCAAACATGAAATCAAGCATAATTGCTATTGAGGACTTCTCACAAACACCTTATAGGCAATTCGAAACATTAAGTTCAAATGAAGAAGAGTCATATGCAAATCATTCATCAATAGCATCCATAATATTTACAATATCACAAACATGTCTAAGGGGTCCATAGATCCCCAACCAAGGTCACTACTCACTCATGGTGAGATTACAATCAAAAACAACAATAGATGAGTAGAAAAACATGTAGATGATGGAGTTTAGGAATCTAGAACCAATAAGGGGCAATCAATATGAAGGATGATCCGATCCAAGTGTTGTTGATGACTCTCGAAAAATCCGGTTTCTTCTCCAAGCAATATTCTCTCTGAGAACCCAGCAAAAATCCAGAAAAATCCAAGCTGGCGGCTGAAAAACCCTAGCTTCCTATTTATACTTTTCCGAAAAAACCCAAACTTTACGACGTCATGCGATGACATGAATGGTTCATGCGCTCGCATGAACTCCTGAAGGCTTGGTCTTGTGCGATTGCGGCTTGAGATGATGCGCTCGCATGATATTCTTATGCGACTGGTTTGTCTTATGCGACCGCATGATATGCTTATGCGATCGCATGGTCCTTTGGTTGTGCGATCGCATGGGTTTTGCATGCGACTGGTTTGCTATGCGAGCTCTGGGAAGTCATTCGTGCGAGCGCATGACTTTATCATGCGATTGCTCCGATCCATGCGAACGCATGAATGGATCATGCGAGCGCATTCTTTTGAAGGATTCTTGCTCCGACTTCTATTTTGCTCTTTTTCGCTCTAGAATGCTCGGTTTGCTCAAAAATCACTGCTCACTTGTGTTCTCAGCTGAATCTCTGTAATAGGCCTGAAATGAACCACAAAGTATCAAATAGCAAGTGAAATCGTGAAGGAATGATCGAAACAATAAGCATAGAGGTTGCCTAAGATGCATATATTTTGGTGCTATCAAAAACCAAACAAAACATTCGCTTAGGAAGAGGAAAAATAGAAGCATAACCTTACATAGCGCGTAAGTTTACAATTGCTCCCTTGGACGACTCGGTACTTACCGATTTTATAAATTATTTTTGACGCTCAAAATACACCATGGCATTAGCTTAGGTTGTGTGGATTTCTCGACTAGTCTTGTAAATATTTTCTTCTTCATTTTGTATATCCTCTACGCATATCCTTGCTAACTTATGTTCTTTTTGTTTTGCGAGGATGTATTCATACAATCAACAAGTCGAGTACGATGAAGGATACAACCAAGAGGAGAAACAACTAAATTTTTTATTGGAGAGAACATGGCTACCCAACAAAGTATTACACTCCAAATTGGGATGACCAAAAAGAGGAACAACATAACTATTATTTGGGAGACAGCGGCAATACAGCACATTCATACTCTCCAAATTGGGAAATTAGCCAATCTTAATTCATAGACGACTCCTACCCTCAATATCCTTTGGATCCTCAATCTAATAATGGACTCTCCAACATGGAAATGCTAGCCAAAGTACAAGCTAACCAAGCCAAGATTGCCCAAGACAACATATATATGCTACAAGCTTCCCACACCTTGATTCAAAGTTTGGATCAAACTAACAAATGCTTGGATGAACTTTTTGAACAAAATCCAGTTTTGGCAAGCATATTAGCACAACAAGCAGTTGAGAACGGGAACATAGAAGGAGAGGAGGATAATTCCGAAGAAGAAGTCCCTGAATCAAGTGATGATAAAGTGTCAAATTTCTCTTGTGGGAAGCCCGCCAAGCTACCGAAGAGTTAAGAAAAGACGACTCGAATATGGAGAAGGACTAGACTTTGGGGACTATTATATATCCCCACATAGTAGGTGAGCTTGAATCCCTTACTTGGGAGGAAAAGCACATTGAGCCACGAGGATTGGGAATGTATAAAGACTTTGTTGACATATACATGGATGCTACAAAAGAGCAAGCTCGCATACATAATAATGCAAGTTTTAAGAAGGATTTTGAGGACTGTTGACGCGCGTCATCTGACGCATCAAATTTAATATTTATTTTTTCCTGCGAACAACTAGTTAGTAGCAAGCAGAGGCGAACCCAAGAGAGCTGGATTTGGAAGTTGTATAAGTAGACAAATAAAGAAACAATGGTGTTTTAGCAATTACGAGTGCAAAAGAGAAAAACACGAATAAAGATTCCAATCCGAGAAGACATTCAGCTTAGGGTTTCTATTGTGACACGTTTATCATTGACTACTAATAATCATAATTCAAGTTTCTAAGCGTGGTTATTCTGGCAAAGGTAACAACCTAAAGTATCCCGGCAAAGGTGATACACCACAATCTAATCCGGCAAAGGTATTAGACTTCTAGTTCTCCTAAGCATAATATTTCGACAAAGGTAATATTAAATCTACGTGTTACGATCTACCTACACGAAAAAGTTTCTAGTAGATATTAACGATAAGAATTGGTTGTCAAATTAAACTTTATGGCAAAGTTTCCACTTAACCTAACAATTTAATTCATGCGATGAAGAACAAGAACTAGTAAAACATGAATTAAGCATTAAGAAAAGAGTCTCAAAACATAGTCACAATAAACGAAACCCTAAACTGAAATAAGAATTTAGCTACTCATAGTCATAATAAAAACACAAGTATTTTTGGAATGAAAGTAGTAGAAAATTCTTCTCTTCGTCGAAAGCTTCGCGTTCTCCTCCAGAGCCGTCTTCAAAAGTAGAGTTGAATGTAGAATGATGGAAACCATTCTCCAAACCCTTAATTTATAAGTTTTTGGGTTTCTAAATTTGTTTTTAGGCTCAAATTGCCAAATCCCGGACCAGCTGACATCATCAATACCCATCGATGACGTCATCCGTCGCACCCAGCGTAGACGTTATTGGCGCGCCCAGCGCGTCAGTTCCAACTTCGACTCATGATTCGACCATCCAAATTACCTCGGCTGCTCTCGGTGTGAACTAGAGAGTTGTAGAGAATTGAGTCAGCTACGCATCGACATATCGCTCATATTTTCAGATCACTCGTCAATTCCCAGTACTCCGTCGAACCTCCAAAGGTCTGATCTGCCACTGTGGTGTTTTTGGCATGAAATGTCGTCTTTTATGCGTGTTTCCTCCTAGAGCTTCTGAAACACCTAAAATGCAAAACCATACTAAAAAGTAAATGTTCGCATATAAAAGTGTCGAAATAAATGGGATTAGTTAGTTCGATGAGTCGTATAAACTTGTTCGTCCAACCACCCCACACTTAAACTTGTTCGTCCCGAACAAGAACAAGTCATAGAAGGAAAACAAATATAACGCCACAATTTCTACGACGTCCTGAACAGATGCACATGAATATGCGTTGCTAGTTTAGATTTAGCTCTTCTATGCATAATTCAATCGTTACTCACATCATCATGCTTAACACAGAATTAACTTGATACATGTTACTTTTGAGCTGAAATTCAAACGACTTCGGATGAGTGGGAGATAGTCCTCTTTAGACCCATTATCTGCATTCGCTATTCCGTACTCTATCTATATGGTTATACTTCATTGCTTTTTTTGGCACGTGATTCATTCGAGCTTTAAGGTTTTTGAGCTTTTCGTTCTTTTTTGTTGGACACCTTTTGATGTAGTGAACTTTTTTGGCCTTGGCTCTTGATGTATGAATGAGGTACTTCACCCTTTTTTGTGTAAAACTTCACAACTTGGCTGATTGTTTCCTTGAGCTGTGCTCCTTTATTGTGAATTGCTTGTCCTTTTCCTTCTTTTCTTTTGAAGGAGGTCCGATCATCGCCTGCACGCATATGGAAATACCTCCCCGCTCTTTCTCATCCTCGCCCTTTTTTACGCGAGTCAAGATGAGGGTCACTCACCTTTTCCCGGTTACTTTGGACTAGAGATTGGACGGTCTATTTTCCCGTTCAGCCTACTTACATAAACGCTGCAGTGGCGGAGCAAACTCTGAACCATTAAATCTCGAAGTGCTAGCCTCCACTAAATCCATATAACCATATAGTTAGAAATCCGATCCTTCGAATGCTTCGTCAAGTCTCTCTAGGACGTTTCTATCAACTCAACATCCATGTTTATCTCAACTCAAAAGACACGTAGTGGGTTGAATTCTCATGTAATCGGATAAATCAGTTTTCACAAGAAAATTACAATATAATTAGCATCATCTATTTCATATCATCAATATTCAATACTGTATATTCAAGGAAGAGAGAGAAATTTCACACTTTTCATTCATTTTTTTTAAAGAAACGTGTAGACACGGTGCAGATGTAAGAAAAAAGTAAACATGCTGACATAACAGACTGACTGACTCTCCCACCCCACAATTTTTAACAAGCCGTGTCCTAATGACACGACTTTAGTTCAAAGACATAGACAATGCAAGACACACATGTATAGGGAAAAAGAAAATAGAGATTAAAGTGAACAGGCACTCCCCTCGTCTCGTTGCGTGATGGTGAAAATTCTGGTCAAACGAGTCAGTCAACGATGGTGAACGTTGGTCAACGGTCAACCATGCCCATTGTAGACATTAGGGGCGTGGTCAACTCCTTAATGTCCTCATGGAGATCGACAGTAATGTCATCGTAGGGCGCGATCTGACAGGCGTATTTTTAACCCTTTATAGTTGTCAAATTATATGTTTTAGGGGTCAAGTTGCAGTCAAACAATATTTGTAACCTTGGTAAGCCTAGGGTCGATCCAAGGAACAGTGTAGTGTGAGTACTAGCAAACAGGTGACCTATTTAACTATTCCGAATGACAAGAGGTTTTGGTTTTTGTTGTGATGAAACTTGCAGAAAGTAATATGCAGAAATTAAATGGTTTGTACTTATTCAGAGAAAGAATTCCAGAATCCATACTTCTTCCGTGCTAACCCCACTAAACATACAATCATGTCACGTTAATTATTCATGCTATCGAATATGGAATATAACCGAAATAACACTAGACAAGCCGCCCATCCACGAATCATTGTCTAGATTAATCTCAATCGTTGAACGCCGCCCATCCAGGGATTATCAACGATCTCGATTTATTAAACTAAAGGTTTTCCTATTAATTCATGTAAACATGACCTAATATCAATTTCATGTAATCCGGTTAATACCTAGGACCCATCCATCTTTCGGTAATTAACCTAAGTACGTTCTACCAATGCAAACATACCCTTTGATGTAAATACATGCATAGAACGATAAAATTAAGCACACAATGAAACTGAATATTCGAATCGCTTAAATAAAAACTTCAATTGATCACATGAGAGTTAGGGTTACATGGCACGGGATCCGTAGGATCCCAGAATAAGAGGACTACTTACTATTCATGGTGATTAAACCAAAAACAGTGTATATAGAAGGAAAGAACGAGTAAACCGTAAACGATGTAGCTCGATGATCCTCACGATGAAAAACTGTCTTCTTTTCCAAGCTAGGGTTCTTTAATCTCAAAATAGGCACAAGCTCTCTCGTATCATCCACACTGATTTTAGTCAGCCAACCCTCTATTTATAGTTTTCCAAAAGGCCAAAGAGCCCAAAAACGATATTAGGAAACTTCACAAAAATCAGTCCAGAAAAGCCCAAAAATCGTTTTTAGAACTGTCTTCGACGGGGCCGTGACTACCGTCACATTTAGACATGTCACGGCATGTCACGACATGCTCCAAAACTGCTCTGGGACAAAAAGGGGCCGTGACTACCGTGACGTTGTGTTTTTGTCACCGCTGTCACGGCCATGCAAAATGGCAGAGACTTCGGGAGCCTTTTTCATAGTCTTAACCTCTGCATTTGATCTTGGCGTAAACTACAAAGTTGTAGCCCTTTGAATTAGCTTTCAAACAAGCTTTGAATCAATCAATTTGGACACCAAATGCGATCTGTACGTGCAAAATAAGACGGCAAGGTCAATCTGCCCTGTTTTATCCTGTTTTCGCCCAAATCTTCGTCAATTGCTTTGCTTTGCTTCGGATCAATCCAAAAGTATTAGATATGTGATATATGACCTGAAACACTAGAAAAGAGATTAAATGATAACAAAATATCCGGAAAACAAACCTAATCCATCATCGAATGAAGTGAATAATAGGTCAAGAATTCGACCGATCACCATCCTAATGTCGAGGTGGGGCACGACCCGCACTAGAGTAGACCTATTTTTGCATAAAAATGTCTCTTTTCCACAAAAACTAAGTCAAGATAGACTCGGTTAGACGACACAGAGTGAACAAGACTCAAACAGACATAAAAGACACAAAAACAAAGGAAAATAAAATTTTATCGGGCTGCCTCCCTGCGTGCGCCTTTGTTTTACGTCGTTGGCTCGACAGTACCTCATTAGGGATCACAGGTAGCGATCCCATGGACCTGTGTGGTCAAAATTCTCCTCAGCAACTCCATCCTTATACTCATAGCCTTCATAGAAAGGTGCTCTCGTGTATTTTCTCCATCGATCTGGCGGGTTAGCCCTCACATCCTCCTGAGTCTCGGAGGACACTTTGCTTACAATCACCTCGTTCGTTGCATAACTGGCCACAACTGGTGGGTTAGGAAGTAGGGCACCAAGGTATGATGTGTTCATGATGTCTGATGGCTTCTTCGTGCTCGGGTGATCAGCATCCTCATAAATATTGAAAATTGATGTCTTGCCAGCAAGCCTGTTTCCATGTCAATCTTGGTCTTAGTGGCAAAGAGGAATGGACTTCCGAAGATGAGTGCTGGAGGATTTTCTTATCTAGCATCTCCGATCTGCAAAATATAGAAGTCTGCATGAACAAAAAGATCTCCAACACAGAGGGTTAGGTCTTCAAGCAAACCAACTGGACGAATGCGTTATTTATCCCCTAACTCTACCAAAATTTTAGGAGGTTTCAATGGACCCAGTTTCAAAGAACAATATAAAGAATAAGGCATAGGATTAATAGCAGCACCCAAGTCAATTAAACACTGATGTATTAGTGTCTCACCAACACCGCATGTGACTGTGAAGACACCTGGGGTCCTTGCTCTTTCCAGGTGGTACCTCTTGACTTATAGCTAGTGTGTGCTCCTCGTTGGCTTTTCTGGCTCATGTTTTGCCTCCAAAGCGTCGCTTAGTTCATCATTGTCGATCACATGCTCTTTAGGAGCTCTTTCCTGCACAGAAAACAAAACCGGGGTCTCAGAATTCAAAAATTAATCTTGCCCTACCGAGAGTGTCGCGCCTGATGAAGACTTTATGTCACCGCGCTCAGCCTTAATGTGTTCGTAGGGCGCGGCTGCAATCTTTTCATTTAGTGCGGTCAACGCGTTTGTAATGAACAAAATTCGTAATAAAGAACAAAGTTTGTAATGTAAAAATCATAGACTTTTTGTTTGATAAGAAATGATATATATATTACCTTCCAGCACACTTTTCCTTCATCTCACATCTCCTTCTCAGGTAGCCTTACGGGCCTCAAGTTCCTCGCTACTCAATACTCAACATGTGATTAGCATTCTTAAGTTGAAGGTCCATGCACTTCTTCCATTGATTACCACATGACATAAACGTCCATACCCACCTATCATGAACCACCTTTTGAGATCCCTAACATTTCCAACCAAACGAACACAATAACTCCTTCATGCCAACTGCGCACCAAGCCTAAAACTTGGACCTCATTCGGGCAGTTTTTGAGCATAAATTAAGTGCTCGAACCAGTGCGCATCGCGTCCTTGATCTGACCCTTTCTTATTTAGCCTTCTCATGAACTTCCCAAAGTTCTTCGCCAGCATAGTATACTGTTGTTCAGACATCTCCCCTTCGTTGTCCTGAACATCAGTTACTTCAGACCAACACTCTTTACTTTCTTGTGTTGTTCCTCTTCATTCATCTCCATCTCATGAGTCTGCAGCGATCCCATTAGTTCATCTAGCCTCATAGTTGTCACATCCTGAGCTTCCTTAATTGCGATTGCCTTCATGGCATATTGTTTTAGTAGTGACCGTAGCACCTTTCTTACCAATCTTTCTTTGCTCATGGGCTCTCCAAGTGCAAACGATTCATTCGAGATGTCAAGGACCCTTGTGTTGAAGTCAGCTATGGTCTCATCCTCCTTCATCTTTAGATTTTTGAATTTCGACGTAACATCTCCATTCTGAAACTTTTGACTTTAGTTGTGCCTTCATGAGTCGTTTGCAGTATGTCCCAAGCAGTCTTAGCAATTTCGCAAGTTGATATCATCTTGAAATTCTTCCCATCAAATGCTGAGAATATGGCATTCATTGCTTTAGAGTTTCCACCATCAGCGTTTCGTTCCACTTCATTCCACTTGTCTTCTGCAAGTAGTGTTTCCTTCCCATCTTCTCCAATTGTTGTAGGATGTGTCCAGCCTTTTTCAACAGCTCTCCAGACTAAATCATCTAGTGATTTTAGGAACGCCTTCATTCGCACCCTCCAGTATCCATACTTGTTTCCTTCTAGCAGCGGTGGTCGCGAGATGTTTTGCCCTTCCCTTGAATCCATCTCAACAACCTTCGGATCTCACTCTGTGTGTTGAGTGTTTGCTCTGATAGCACTTGAAATACTTCCGTTTATTTTGAGATGTTGTTCTGGACGTGTTTGGAACAATAACTAGAACAACTCGTACAGAATATTATGTTATCGAACTTAAGTGCAGTAATGAAAGTAGAGACACGCAATATGGACACATGATCTACCCTTATGTATAAAAGACATTACCTTAACCTAGATTGACACTTATGTATTTGTTGCCTAATAACTATAATCCGTAACTTAACTCTTATGTAAAACTACATGAGATATACTTATGTATGCAAAAGTTTGTAATGGTTTATGAGATGGTTTGAAAGTGTTTAAGGATTTGAGTCGAGCGAACCATCAGTCCTTAACATTGCCCTTAATTTAGATCACAACTTATGTGTGTTTGTGATCAAACCATTCACTCGTAACATAATCCTTAATTATGCACAATTATGGACACTCGATATACGCTTATGTATGAAAACATTTGTGATAGCTTATGAGATGTTTGAAAGTTTGTGTCGAACCAACCATCAACCCTTACATCACCCTTAATCTAGATCACACCTTAGTATATGTGATCAAATCATTCACTCATAACATAATCCTTATGCAAAATTATGGACACATGATCTACCCTTATGTATGAAAGAGTTTTTGATAGATTATGAGATGGTTTGAAAGTTTTAGGGATTTATGTCAAACCAACCATTCACTCTTAGCATTACTCTTAATCTAGACGATCATATCTTGTGTGTTTGTGATCTGACCATTCACTCATAACTTAATCCTTAGTAACATTATGGACACATGATATACAATTGTCTTTGATAGGATTTGTGATGGTTTATGAGGTGATATGAACGTATTAGAGGATTTCAAGGACTATTCATTCACGCGTTAGTAGATAAGTTAAATCATAACCTTGTGTATTTGTGATCTAACCATTAACTAACATAACCCTTATAACATTTCATGAACACATGGTATAAACTCGTCATTGATGTTGCTTGTGATGGTATGTGATTTGAATGTGTTAGATGATTTCGAGGGTAATTCATGCTTTTATCACTCTTAATCAAGATTACAACCTTATATATTTTCTCACAACCTTCATAACCCTTATAACATCACCCTTATAACCCTCACAACCCTTATAACGCAACCCTCACAACCCTTATAACATAACTCTTATAACCCTCATAAGGGTTAATGATTCGACATTAATGCAACGGAGGGTTATCATCACAAGTTGCAGTAGTGTATATGTAACACATTTGTTAAGGGGGAAATGAAAATCTTTAGGCGAGAAATCTTAATTGAGTTTGATCCACACTATTGTTGATTATAAAACACAGAAAAAGTTGAAGAAGTGAAACGTTTTTCTATTATCATACATCTAATGCTTATAAAGAACAAATACATAACTGCTAATTCAAAATAAAGGATAATACACAACCGAAACAAATGTCCCTATTGAATAGATACTTATTGACAACTTTAAGTGCATTTAGACCAAATCAATTACTTTCCAACAATTGTAACAAACTTACTCCGTTGCATATGTACATGTTACATTAGACTAGACGGGAATCGAAATTAATAATTTTTCCATGTTTTTCGTTTCCCCGCCCCGAAATTTCAATCCCTTTCTTTTCTAAATTCTAATAATTTAGGATTCTTCATACTTCTTGATGTCTGAAATTTCCCCTACCCGAGGCAAAGTGATTAGCCCAGTGGAAGGGCGTCCCTTACGCCTACAGAGGCGAAGGTTCAAGTCCTCATCAGCTCAAAAATGAGCAGATACTAATTTAACCCACTAACCCCATCAAAAAAAAAAATTCCCCTACCCAATTACTCTCTTTTTCATTACAAAGGATCACGTATTGGCCATATGACAACTTTCTTGATGTCTGAAATCTAATATTTTAGGATTCTTCATACTTGTGAAATCTAATCAGATGAAGATTGGGGCCTTCTTCTTTTCAGCCATGCAGCCGCGCTACTCCCCTGCTGGGTATCTGACAGTGATGGGTTTGTAAAACCTCCAGAGCTAGATGATGAAGTAGTTGCTGGACTTATTTCATAGCCTTTTGATACATCACCAAAACTCGAAGTCTCCGCTACAATTGGTGCCTTACCCTTTCTTTTCATCTCCATTAAATCACCACTGCTTTCTCCAGACGAAATAGTAGTATCACTTAGCGTGTGGAATATGGTGACACTCTCCTTTCTTGAACCCTGAAACGAATAGCTCTTTGTGTTTCCATTGTATAATGGAAGGATGCTGGACTTGGAATTGGAGCCAGTTGCATCCCTGCCTAAGCTGTATGCTGTAGACAGCTTCCTCTGGAGCCCTTCTCTTACTCGAACTAAGTCACTAATTTTTTCAAGGACCTCATTGTTGGCCGCTGCTTCATCTGTAGCTTTTTGTTGAAGCTCTGATATTGTTCTATCAAATGCTTTCTTCTTTTGTCGAAGAGATCTCTGTAAGACAGCAAACAATGGTCGTAAGACTTAAGTAAGCAAGTCATGTTCTCTTCCAAATTACTCTTGGTGACCACATTATGAGTATTAAGTTGGCATCCAAGGAGTACATGATTTTTTTCCTCTAGTTTCTAGGTGAGTTGCCCCTAATGGACGTACTGTATCTTGCGATGATTAATCGGACACCAATGATTTCGGAATCAGATCGAGATGCCTTGATAGAGTTTTTAAGATCACAATATATATACTAAATGATAAGGCTTTCAAAGTTTTAGGTGAGTTATGTTTCTGGATAATAAAGAGCACCAAAAGAAGTGTTGAAACGACTTACCCGCTTCTCAAGAAAAGTTCCAAGACTTTGGCCTTGAATCTTTTTCTTTTCCCAAAAGTTGCAACAGAATCTAACCAGGCCTGCTAGTGTTATTACAAGTATTGTTTCGAGAAACAGGAAAAACAGCACGACCCTCTCGTTGCCTGGAAGAGAATGTTAGTAGGTTACTATCCCATAAAATTCACTAGTAGTAATGACCAAAAGTCATCTACTCAGCCAGCTCTGTGAGTTATAAGGCAATTACAGATTCTGATGAAAAATCCTTCAATTTCCAACTTGGTCAGATTAGTAGTACTTACCAACAAAGACACTGAGGTGCTTCGGATGTTTACTGGAGCAGCTTGATGCAAGCTTCTGACCTGTATTTATCACACAAGCAAGTGTGTCAGTTCTCTATGTTCTGAAAAAAAAAATTAAGGATGAAAAAAATGTTTGAGAGTACTCAGAAAAGCATTCATACTTGTTGACTGACACTGTCGCGGATTCCCTGTATCTGCAACATTATTTGGCATCAGAAACAAAACAAAAAAAGAATTTAATAATAAGGTCTTAATCCAAAGAAGCCTCACTCGAAGCTGAAACAAGTGAGAGGAGAATCCTTTCATCAACTACAAAATGATGCAGGTCACTTTCAGAAAATAATGACGCGAACTGACCTGAGACAACCGTAAAACATTTAACATGAAAACAAAGTACAGAGGTCAGCAGCAGAAGAAAAATATCACCTTTCAAACTGATATGGAATTACCATGATAACTTTCAGACCAAGAAATAGACCCCTCTGCTGGTACCAACAAGCTAAAGAATGCATTTCGGGTCTTCAGTGCCGACACGTAAGTGTAGTTGCCAAGAGTTCGACTTATCTTCCCCTCAACCTCGGTCTGAGATATATAAACTCCAGTGCCTGAACAATCAAGAAGAGGGCTAACTTGAATCACTGCGCTCAGTAAAGGCGCTTTTGAGAATTTACGTAGCACCCCGTTAGCTGAGAACGAATATAGATACCCATCTAGCGAACCAACAGATATCCACCCTGATAAAATATTAAAGAACATACATTTCAGATTGGGGCGCATAATTTTTATCAATACAAAGGAACTGAAGACTCAACTTATTACCATTTGAATCTACGACCGGTTCACAATCGAAAGAGTTTAATGGCCCAATACTTCGTTGCCATAAGACATTGCCGGTGGTAACATCAAGTGCTAGCACCAAAGCTCTGACTGGAATTGTCACATACAACCTTCCATTATTTCCAGGGGAGATCATGAAATTTGTATCAAATGAACTCAAATCCTGAATCCATTTGAAGTAGGGACTGCGGCTAGAGATTGAATAAAGCTCTCCTTCGGTGTTAGATATCTGCAACATCATATATACATAATAATGTGGATGATTTTGACCGACTTGAAACCTCAATTCGCTTACAAAATACAATATTGGTTTAGAAATCTTCTTATTTGTATCACAGAGAAAAGACAAAACAACAAAGTCTTATTTGCAAATTATTCTGTCATAAATGAATTTGAGTACCCAAGTGCATCAACAAAATTCATGTCAGGAATGAATTTGAATAAGTATCAAAAAGGGGAAAAAATACAAATTTCAGACAGAGAGTGGAGCTTACATATAGACAAGCCTCACAATGATCAACCACTGGCACTGAAGTGAAGTAACAGTTGGATACATTTTTCTTACACCCTTGTCGATACCCAGATCGAAACAGTACAGGTCCTACACTCCAAATAATCTGTCCGTGCAGCGTATATGCGAAGAGACCACGATTTTTAAGATTGATGAATACAGATGAACTAGGAATGCTTACTGTAAGACCAATAATTTCAACAGATCCATCATGATCAAAGAAAAGTTGAGCAACATATTTTGAGTCTCTGCCCTTTGAAATATCGATTTTTAGTACTCTGTTGTCAGCCACCAGATATATCTGCACCAAAACGTATGCATTAAGAATTTGCAAGCAATATGGTATTGTTTTTTGTTTTTTTTTTTTTGATTGTGGGTATGATTACATGCATGAATGTGAAGAAGAAGAAGAAGAAAGAAAACATACGATTGGTGTAGGTCCAGGAATGGGAGCCTTAGTAACATCACATGTATAGTTGAGAGGGACAGACCAAGCAATGGATCCATTGTTTTCGAAAGCAAAGAGGTTCCTCTCAGAACAAGCATAAACCCTTCCTTCCTCTCCAATGAGGGGCTTTGAAAGTCTGTAGTTTGATAAAACTTTTGCTGAAAATAAAACATACATAGGAGAATTAGATGGTCTCAGGTTCATTCTGACTTCTTAGCAGAATGATATATATATCGCATTTGCATACGGACCTTGAAGAAAGCTTGGCAGTAGCAGTACCAAAAAGAGAGTTTCTGTCATCCAGTGACTCCTGTAAGACAACAAGTGGAGATGATGATCAGAACTCAAAAACAACCAATCTTTAGGTTTGGTAGGGTTAATAACAGATCATATCACTTAGATCCATTGCAGTAAAAAAATCTCGACCAGTTATTTTCTTCTCCACCCTATAACCGCCAATAGTAGTTTTTTTTGTTGTTAACCGCTTCAAATCCAAATGCCTTCTAGAAGCGACGGGACCGAATGGGCAGTCAACTGAACATGATCGGGGACCGAATGGGCGGTCAGCGACCATGGTGGGGGTGGTCTCCGTAGATTAGGAGTGAGAGTAACCTAAATGAATCGTCCGATTTGCGCTTCCTGGTGTTGTTGGTTGAGTGCGGCCGCTGTCGTTGGTTGTCTGAAACCATTTCCGTGAGATGAAATAAAATCGATTGAATTCTAGGGTGGTTAGATGATTGACGATCTGAAATTGACAAGTTCTCTTGATTTCGATGACTGATTGTGGACTGCGGTGATATCAAGATTTGAAGGTTGAAGGCAGGAGGAGAATCACTGCTTCTTCTTTTTTTTGCAGATTTTTTCACCATTTCTCCTTGCAACTAAACAAGATAAAAACCAACTTGAGATCATACACAACAAGCCACACTCAGGAACCAGAGTTGTAGCTTCTTCTTCAACTCCCATAATTATATTGGTAGCATCCACAATGGGATTAGCTTTATTTGCCATTCCTTCTACTCTATTGTGCACTACAAGTTCAAGAGGATCTCCACAAGAACCAGTAGCTATATATAAATATTGAGCATCGATTAAAACTGCACTACAACAAACAAATTCTAAAATATTATAAAAAGCTATGGATGAATTGAAAATTGCAGCTTCATCAGTGCTTCCTCACTTTAACAGGAGCACCCTGGATGTCAAACAAAAGTGAAAAAAATTAAGGTTTAGTTAAGCATCACAAACTAAATATGAAGATTAAACCAATCAAAAAGAACCAAATAGGACAATGAAAACACACCTCAAATATAATACCATCTAAGGCCATGGCATTACTTGCTTCCTCCATAGACGATCTCATTTCTACAAACACAAACTTCTTTTCATGATTGATATATAACATTTACGACTGCATTACCTGAAAATGAATAGCCTTTAGCTAGGTGTTATTATTTGTCAAAAATTGAATATATGTTTTGACAAATAAGAATATCAGATAGCATCATATATGAAAATCAATTTTAATAATTATGATAACTTAAACTGAGGAAAGCCTACGACATGGAAAATAAATTTAATCTTACAAATCAACTGATTGGCTTTCAAAAAAAATTATATGTATGAGGACAGAGTGTGTAAAGAAATTAGAAATTCTCATATTCATTTCACCACCAGTCATGGTGATGTATTGGCACTATGCCTCAACTTGGGGGTTATGATAACCATTTTTTTGCTAAGCATGATAACCATGATAGTAGCAGATTAAAAATAACCAACGTCGCTTAATCACCAAACGGTGGGTCGCTCTCTTTAATGCCGAGACAATTTCAAACTTAAAGAGGTTGGTCAATGCCAGCATCTGCTTTGGCTATCTAATTTTCATTATTAAGTGACATACTTTCAATTGTCGCTAAATTTAAGTCGCATGAAATGTTTAACGTGACATAAATTACGGGTCGCTTAAAGATATGTCGCAAGAACCCTATTACGGGATATAAATTACGTGTCGCTTAAAACAAAGTCGGGTAAACATCTTTATGTGACAACATGTTTGGCGTCGCATTAACTTTGTCGCATATTTATTTTATTGCGACAAGGTTCAAAGTTTTGTCTTGTAGGATGTAAAATGGTGTAGTGTACCTTGCACAAAAGATGACGCCATGCTAGAATGGCAAGCCCAAGGGCGACGTATCCAAAAGAAGAAGCACAACCTCCTCTTGGCATGCATGGCAGCGCCCCCTCTCTATTCAAGTGTAGCTCGAGATTTGTAGTGTTTAAAAGAGCTTTGATTCTTCATTTAAAGCATCTCAATTTGGCACATCAGATCCATAATGATAGAGTAGCTGACTTGAGAGCAAGTTTTCCACAAAAAAGCACGATGAGTGAGGAATCCCGACACGCTACGGTCGAGTAGGTTAGCTAAATACTTCTAATAACAATCGTTTATATTTTTTGAGTTTCTTGATATTCTCGTCTTGCTGTTGGTGGCTGGCTCTTGAATGATATGAATACTGGATGAGTAGAGTGTTAATCTTCACCGATCATTCTTGCCTACTTAGGTTATCACTACAAAAAATGTGAAATAGGTGATGATTTCAAGTCACTGCAAAATGTCAAAATTTCATCATTATATATATATATATTTATTTAAGTGATAACTTTTAAAGTTGTCGCATGTTGTTGTAGTAAGTTCCCTCGCAAAAGGTTTTCACGATGATTTTATAATATCTGTTTGAGATCTCATGAGAAACTTAATTTAGGTGAGAAATGAGAAATTATCTCACACATCCGTCCTAATACATCTAGGGCTAAGATTAACGAGATTTATTTCAAAATTCGTAATTCACTACCAATTTCGGGAAAAATAAGCGAGAATAAGAAATAGACGTTTGGTTATCGTACAATTACCGCGGGAGACAATTTTACGATAACTAACAGTGTTATCGCAATTTTCCTTAACGTAAGAAATATACGAACGACGTTCAAGAAGGTTACGATAACTATGCGATAACAGGGACTCCATCCTCGTACGTTTCTCATACAGTTATCGTACGCTATATACTATAACCATACGTTGACTGTGCGATAATATTATAAATAACTGATTTTACATATTATAATCATTTAATTAATATTTTAAATATATTAAATATATTTAAAAAAGAAAATTAAATATTTAAATATTAGTACAGTAAATAAATTGATTTTCATTTCACAAAATAAACCGCTACAAATTCATATATCCAAAACGATTATGAAATGCCGAAAAAAATTGTAATACATATTGATCGAAAATCAAATGGGAAAAATAATCGCTACGAGGTCCTCGTCTTCCTCTTCGTCATCCCGGTGACTCTTACGAGAACTCCTACCCTCTCTGACCGCCTGCACGAAATTTTGAAATTAGGAACACAACAACTCTAATCGTTCATTGGGACAATTTAAAAATAACCATAAAGTTAAGAATCCAAAATTAACCACAAAACAAGTATTTCTACTACTTCCTCACATTTCTCCATTCAAACTAAAACATATTTAATATTCTTATAATATTATTCTTTATTTGACTGCTTCCTCACATTTCTCCATTCAAACTAAAACCTACTTGCTCACATTTCTCCATCCATTCAAATTTATTAACAAAATAAAGCAGTCAAAAAATAAAAAGAATAACATTCACAAAATAAATTAAATAAATTCACAAAATATTCTTATAATATTAAATGGAGTTTTAAAATGAGAAGGAAAGCAAACCATGAGGCGCATGTTGCGGAACCTCTCCTGCGCATTGCTCATGCTAAAAGCCCGGTTACGCTTGGAACAAATCTCACGCCTCTGCAGCTTCTTTACACTGTTCACAAACACATCAACCCTAGGTCGTCTTGTAGCCAAAACACGTCGTACGCGGCCAGGGCGAGGGCTCGCCGAACACCTCTTCCCATCCGTACCTCTCCCAGGAACTCCTCACCCACCTCCTTAACCCTAGATCTCAAAATCCTTAATTCCACCGAGTTGAAAATAATTCCCTCCCACCTCTAAAAATCGGAACATGGGTGTTGTGGGCGGAAATTATGGAGTTGGAACCCTAGGTAAAGGAAGAGCCTTGCTTTCCAACTATCTGAGGCCTAAAAGCGAGACACAGAAAACGAAGCAAACGCGGAGTGGAGCAGTCGTCGAATTCCAATGTTTGGCGAAGTTTTACGGAGGATGGAGGCGACGATACTGACAGTCGCGGGTGGGAAACGTTGGTTTGGGGTCGGCGTTATTGAGCATTGGGATGAAGGGGAGGAAGAATGAGGAAGCTTTGGGCGGTCTAGCTTGGCTCTTCCTCGGGGTAACTAACACAGGCAGTCTTCTTGACAATGACACGAGTTCTCCAAATACCTCAAAGACTATCTAGACAATTTCCGGTATGACATTGCTCTCAGCAGAGAGCAGAAGAACAAAACGGGAGGAAGAAATGTATGTCCAGGACAAGATTGAAGAATATACAGCGACGAGATTTTTAAACTTCCGGACAATGGAGCGCACATATATTTCTGTGGACTCAAGGGAATGATGCCTGGAATCCAAGATACGCTGAAAAGGGTGGCTGAGCAGAGGGGTGAGAGTTGGGATGAGAAGCTGTTGTGCAATAATAGACGTATATATAGTATGTAGAGTTAGACCTAGATTAGTGGATCTCAACAGTCAGCTTATTGTGTATATAAGGAGATTAAACCATTTATAGAAATCAAGGGATTACCTTCTTTCATGGTATCAGATTAGGGTTACGTTTCTTCTTCCGCTGCACCCTCTTCACCTTCAACTTTCTCTTCTTTCACTCTTCCTCTTCCGATCCGATGGCGGCCGGGAAATCTGAGTTTCATCCAGCCCTTGCCGTGTCAAATATCAAGAACCACATCCCCATCAAACTGGAGATGGAAAACGTTCAATATGCGACGTGGGCTGAATTGTTCAAGATCCATGCACGTTCTCACCGGGTCATCAACCATATCGTCCCGTCCACCACGATTCCACCACGAGCGCCGTTGACTGATGATGAGAAGGAGTTGTGGCAGACCCTCGACGCTACTGTCCTCCAATGGATATATGCGACCATCTCCACCGATCTTCTCCATACAATATTGGAGCCGGACTCGACAGCGGAGGAGGAGTTCCCGTCGGCGTCGGCGTATTGCCAGCGACTCAAAGTTCTGGCTGATCAATTGAAGAACGTGGGTGCCCCGGTGTCCAACGACCGCCTTGTGTTACAGATGGTGTCTGGGCTGACTAACGCCTACAATGGGGTTGGCACGGTGATTCGCCAAAGTGACCCGCTGCCCAAGTTTTACCAAGCCCGTTCAAAGCTAGTTCTGGAGGAGGCTGGGCTGGCCAAACGCGCTGCATCTGGAGCCGCGCTGGTAGCCGCTGTTCCTACACCTGCGGCGTCCCTGACATCACCGTCGCTCTCTCCCGCTACTGGCAAGAGATCGAATCGGAGGAAGGGACGTGGTTCTGGACATGGTCAGCCGGCATGTCCAGTCCCGACATCTGGCTATGTGCAGTTTCCTCCCCGTCCGCCGTCGCAGCAGTGGCAACAATGGCAGCCACAATGGCAGTGGCCGTCGCCGCCGTGCTCGTATCCGACAGCTCCCTGGACTAGGCCGCAGCAGCCGGCCCGACGTCCCGCTGGTTCCCAGCCAGGGGTTCTTGGCTCCCGTCCTCAAGCTTACACCGCGCAGGAACCTCCTTCGCAGACTGATATTGAGGCAGCTATGTATACTCTTGGCATTTCACCTCCGGATCCGAATTGGTACATGGATACAGGGGCTACGTCTCACATGACGTCCGCACCAGGTACGCTCTCGTCTTATGTTAATTCGAGCATTAAAAATGGCATTGTGGTTGGGAATGGTTATTCAATTCCGATTTCGGGCTATGGACATGCTCAGTTACCGTATTCGACCCCTCCACTGGGACTGAATAATGTTCTGCATGCTCCGGATATTGTCAAAAACTTGGTATCTGTGCGTAAGTTCACTACTGATAATTCTGTATCTGTTGAGTTTGATCCGTTTGGTTTCTCTGTTAAGGATTTTCGAACGGGGATCCCACGTATGAGATGTGAGAGTCGGGGAGCACTATATCCGGTTACATCAGCCAAGTCCTCATCTCAGTATGCTTTCCTCACTACCACTCCGTCCGTATGGCATGATCGTTTGGGCCACCCGGGGGGTCATGTGTTCGAGACTATTCGAAGAATAAATGGCGTTAAGTGTGGTAAACAGTTATCATCTTTTGTTTGTCCGTCTTGTTCACTGGGAAAACATATTAAGTTGCCGTTTTCAGCATCTACTACACGTACTCTTTTGCCATTTGACATTATTCATTGTGATGTGTGGACATCTCCAGTATTGAGCTCCTTGGGTCATCGTTATTATGTGTTGTTTCTGGATGACTATACAAATTATTCATGGACGTTTCCCATTGCTCAGAAGTCCCAGGTGTTTCCTATGTTCCTAAAGTTTCGTACTCTTGTGAAGACTCAGTTTGAACGAGAAATCAAGGCGTTCCAGTGTGATAATGGGAAAGAATTCGACAACAAGGCATTTCGGGAGTTTGCGTCTGATCATGGCATGGTGTTCCGGTTTTCTTGTCCATACACCTCGTCTCAAAATGGTAAGGCAGAACGGCAGATTCGCACCATCAACAATATAATTCGAACTTTGCTTGCACACGCATCTGTTCCTTCATACTTTTGGCATCTTGCCCTCCAAATGTCTACGTATCTTCTCAATATTCTTCCAAAGAAACACTTATCCAACCAAACTACGGCCACCCTTCTATACAACAAAACCCCAACCTATGACCACCTCCGGGTCTTTGGTTGTTTATGTTATCCGTTGTTTTCCTCAGCTACTATTCATAAACTTCAGCCTCGGTCTTCTCCATGTGTGTTCCTCGGATTTCCCACTGGTCATCAAGGTTATTTGTGCTATGACATGTCTGCTAAGAAAGTGTGTATCTCTCGCCATGTAACCTTTGATGAGTCTCGGTTTCCATTCCGCGAGATCATTCTATCCCCTCCTCCGTCATATGAGTTCTTAGAGGATCATCCCTCTCCATATGTCCGATTTCATTTATCTACTCTCCCTCGCCCTCAAGACCCGACTCCCTGTACTTCGCCAGTTGTGACTGAACCGGCCGTCCCTCCGCCTGTGGCTCGCCGCCCAGTTACTCGGAGTCAGCATGGTATTCACAAGCCGAGACAACTATTCAGTCTTACCACTTCCGTTACTCCTTCACCCATACCTAAAAATCCGATCCAAGCTCTTAAAGACCCGAACTGGCAAGCGGCTATGCATGACGAATTTAATGCTCTTATTGATAATAAGACATGGGTGTTGGTACCTCGCCCCCCTGATGCTAATATTATTCGTTGTATGTGGATTTTTACTCATAAAGTGCGTGCTGATGGTTCGTTTGAGAGGCATAAGGCTCGTCTTGTAGGTGATTGATAGCACTAGAATATATGCATTTTAGGCAACCTCTACGCTTATTGTTTCGATCATTCCTCTACGATTTCACTTGCTATTTGATGCTTTGTGGTTCATTTCAGGCCGATTACAGAGATTTAGCTGAGAACACAAGTGAGCAGTGATTCTGGAGCAAACCGAGCACTCTAGAGCGAAATAAGAGCAAAATGGAAGTCGGAGCACAAAATTCCTCAAAGGCATGCGCTCGCATGATGGGATCATGCGCTCGCATGGACCACCAGACGCATGTGAAACTCATGCGATCGCACAAAAGGACCATGCGATCGCATAAGAAACTCATGCGATCGCACAAGGAAAACCAGACGCATGGATTATTCATGCGGTCGCATGAAGTATCATGCGAGCTCGAAGAATGATCAACCTTGTCCAAGAGCATGCGTTCGCATAAGGTCATTTCATGCGAACGCATGAGCCTAACCAGTCGCATAAGAAAGTCATGCGAGCGCATCATCTCAAACCACGATCGCACAGGACCGACTTTTAGGTATTCATGCGAGCGCATGACGTCGTAAAGTTGGCATTTTTACGGAAAAGTATAAATAGGAAGCTAGGGTTTTTTCAGCAGGAAGCGGGGATTTTTCTGGATTTTTTGCTGGGTTCTCAGAGAGAAGATTACTTGGAGAAGAAACCGGATTTTTCGAGAGTCATCAACAACTCGAAGAGTGGATCATCCTTCATCATTAGTGCTCCATATTGGTTCTAGATTCCTAAACTCCATCATCTACATGTTTTTCTACTCATCTAATGTTGTTTTTGATTGTAATCTCACCATGAGTGAGTAGTGACCTTGGTTGGGGGTCTATGAACCCCCTAGACATGTTTGTGACGTTGTAAATATTATGGATGCTATTGATGAATGATTTGCACATGACTCTTCTTCATTTGAACTTAATGTTTCGAATTGCCTATAAGGTGTTTGTGAGAAGTCCTCAATAGCAATTATGCTTGATTTCATGTTTGATGTAACTTGCGTTGAAAAGCATGATTTCAATTGATCTAAATGAAGAAGCATTAGGGTTTTTGTGTTACATGGCGACACTTTTATTCTAATGAGAATGGCTTGGACCTAACAAGAGTATGATCATCTAGTCAATAGAGCGTGAGTGTGAGACTAGATATTCATATTCTATAATGCCAATAGAGCGTGAGTGTGAGGCATTATGCGAGATGCAACCTCTTTATACTAAGTTGTAGCGTGAGTTGAACTTGATATTAATGTTGCAATAGCCAGATTCTAAACATGTGCATGTGATTTCATCGTTGGCATCCCCATTTACTATCACAATAATTGTCTAGGTGGAAAAATAGATCCCTAGTCATCTTTGAATTGATTTTTAACCTTTCTCTCGATCAAACCTTTAATTTGGATAGTAAAATCTTGCTATCACCCTCTCAAAAGGAACAAACCCCCCCCCCCCCCCCAAACCATTAGACTTTCCGAATTAAATCGTTAGCACCATTAGTTTAATCACCTATCTTTTGGGTACGACCTTGGGTTTCCCGAGTCAATATAAATTGTTTTGATTAATCGTGACTAGCAATAGTATTTGAATTCTATTCGAATATTGACGCTAAATTACAACCGATCAAATGGCGCCGTTGCCGGGGATAGGTTAATTAACTAGGTGCTATAGATAGTTTAGTTTGTCTACTCTTTCCTTTCTTGATAAGTATTGCTCGTTTCGTGCTTAAACTGTGTTTAATTCTCTTGCCTTTCATTGCTAAGATCTTCCTTTGTTCTTGCAGGCATTCGAATGATCACAAGATTTAGGGGACAAAAGCACGTAGAGCTAGGTTCGACGTCCAATACTTCTCACCCAACCGCTAAGAGAGGAAGAGGTAGACCTCGAAAGAATCCTCTGCCTCTTGCTCCTATTTCTCCTGCTTTCCAAGGTCCGAGACCTCGTCCACCTCCTCTCCTAAGTCCGATACATTACACACCACCCAGATTTAGAATGGAAGATGTGGTAGATCCTCCCGCTCGTCAGAATAACCCTAATGATCAAAATCCTTTACAAGATCCCCCCGCTCCACCGAGAAATAACAGAAATTGGAGGTATGACGATGAGAATGATGAAAGGCCCGTAGGAGATTACATGACTCCCACCCTCGAGGGAAATGGTTCAGTTATTATGCCTCCCGATGAAGACGCTTTCGATTTCGATGTGAAGTCATCTTTAGTGCACATGGTTACAAATGATCAATTTCAAGGGGTCGGCAACCCGTCTACTCATCTAGCAAGTTTTCAAGAATATTGCCGGACCTATAAGCCAAGGAATACACCCGTTGAATATGTCTACTTGAAATTATTTCCTTCGTCGCTATATGGAGATGCCAAGGAGTGGCTACAAAATCATGATCCGGGGACTTTTCGCACTTGGGACCATTTAGCCACCACTTTTCTGAACAAGTTCTACCCTCCTTCTAGAACCAAGAAGTTTACGGACTATATTCTGACATTCTCTCAAAGGGACAACGAACTCTTCCACCAAGCCTACGATCGGTTTAAACACTATTTGAGGGAGTGCCCTCACCACAACTTTAGAAAGACCGATCTAATGCGTTACTTCTATTTGGGGATGAGTAAGGAGGCTAAAAATCAGATGGACACGGCTAGTGGAGGAGCTATAATGGAACTACCGGCTAGCCAAGGTTTCAAGATTGTGGATAAAATTGCTATCAACTCCGATAGATATCAAGGAGTGGACCACAAAAAGATGGCTAAGTCAAGAGATGACTCCTTGAATTCTGAAATGAAGAAGGAAATGGCTGATTTGACAAAGAAAGTTGAGAATATGATAAGTATGGTGAACGCCGTTGAGGCAACGAAGGCTAAAGCTGAAAAAGAAAAAGTCTCGGCGCAACAATCATGTTTCTTATGTGCTAGCACGAGACATTCTACCCAGAATTGTCCTGAAGGGAAATATGAGGACGATGATGATGGTTATGAAGAGGCGCATTTTGTAAATCAACAAAGGAATTACAATCAAAATGCTAGTACTATCACTAGAAATTATGAGCCTCCGCAAAAGAGAATGTCCGATGATTCCAACTTCTCTCCAAGGCCTCAAGGGCAAAACAATTATCAAGGGAATTACCAAAGGCAAGGATATGGCTCTAACCAAAACCAAGGGCAAAACTCATATTCAAACCAAGGGCAAAATAATTACCAAGGGAATTACCAAAGGCAAGGTCATGGCTCTAACCAAAACCAAGGGCAGAATTCGTATTCAAATCAAGGCCAAGGCTCGAATCAAAACTCGCAAAATTCCCAAGGGAATTATCAAAAGCCTTATCAATCCAAGTCCAACATGAATGATCAAGGGAACTCTTCTTCTAGCACTCAAGATAACACTATGATGTCTATGATGGCTCAAATGCTAGAAAGTCAAAAAGAGACCAATAAGAGAATGGAGCAATTGGAAGCCCATAACAAGATGCTTGATAATCAAGTGGCTCAACAAGCCGTAGCATTGAAGCAAATGGGGAAACTCCCTTCTCAACCGGACGTGAATTCCATAGAACATGTTGAAGCCATCACATTGAAGAGCGGGAAAGTTCTACCTACCCCCCAAGGGAAGTCTAGTTTAAAGGGCAAGGAAGTGGAAGGAGAAGTGACCAAGGAAAATTTGGAAGATGAACCTCAAGCCCCTACCGAGGAGGAGAAAAAGGAAGAAGAGCCAATTCTAATAAGGAAGTATGTACCGATGGTTCCTTTCCCTCAAAGGCTAAACAAAAGCAAGCTTGATGCTCACTTTCAAAGGTTTGTTGAGATGCTAAAGAAGTTGTACGTCACACTCCCGTTCCATGAGGTAATCACTCAAAATCCCACTTATGCTAAATTTTTGAAGGATATTGTGTCAAACCGTAGAGTGATTGAAGAGTCTAGCATGGTAGCTTTGAATGCCGAATGTAGTGCAATTGTGCAAAGTCGTATGCCTAGAAAAATGCAAGACCAAGGATCATTCTCTATTCCTATCTCCATAGGAAAAATTGAAATTGATAGAGCTTTATGTGATCTAGGAGCTAGTATTTCTTTGATTCCATATTCATTGTATGAGAAAATTGATATGGGTGAGCTCCATCCCACCACTATTTCTTTGAGGCTAGCCGATAGGAGTTCTAGAGTCCCTAGTGGAGTCCTAAGGGATGTGCCTATCAAAGTTGGGAAATTTTTCATCCCCGTGGACTTCTATGTTTTAGATATGGATAGTGAACAAGAGACGCCCGTCATCTTAGGGAGACCTTTTCTAAATACCGTTGAAGCGGTTATTAAATGTGGTGAAGGGTCCATTGAATTGAAAATAGGGAATGAAAAACTGAAATTTTTTCTGAAAAATGCTATGAAGGCCCCTACTTCATCCTTTGAGTGCAATATGCTTGATATTTCTTGTGAAACTTTCGGGCTAACGTCTTTTGAAAGTGAAGTTATGGAGTTAGACGACTCTAGTACACTTTTTGCCTCTCTAATGAATATGGAAGATGAGGATATGGGCGACATTACTCTAGATGAAGGTGAGCAAGGGTCGAATGATTACGAAATTAAGGAAGACCCGATGCCAAGAGGTAAGGAATTCGAAGGAGAGTTAAAACCTCTACCTTCGAATCTAAGGTATGAATTTCTTGGGTCCAATGCTACATTTCCCGTGATAGTTGGTGCTACGTTGAATGAGGATGAGACGTCCAAGCTAGTGCATGTGTTGAAGGCTAATAAAAAAGCCTTAGGATATTCCATTGATGATATAACGGGGATTAGCCCTTCTCTTTGCATGCATAGAATTAATCTAGATGATGATGTGAAACCTTCTAGGGAAATGTTGAGGAGATTGAATCCTAAACTAAGCGAGGTGGTTTTTAAAGAAATCACCAAGCTTAGAGATGCGGGCATCATTTACTCCGTTCCAGACTCGGAATGGGTAAGTCCCATCCATGTCGTCCCTAAGAAGGGAGGGCTCACGGTAGTTCAAAATGCAAAAGGAGAATTAGTCCCCACGAGAACCGTGAATGGGTGGAGAATGTGCATTGACTATCGGAAATTAAATAAGGCAACAAAAAAGGATCACTTTCCTATTCCGTTTATAGATCAAATGCTTGAAAGGCTTGCGGGGCATGATTATTTTTGTTTCTTAGATGGATATAGTGGTTTTTACCAAATTCCTATATTGCCAAATGATCAAGGAAAAACCACTTTCACATGCCCATATGGAACTTTTGCGTTTAGGCGTATGCCTTTTGGTTTGTGTAATGCACCGGGGACTTTTCAACGTTGTATGATGTCCATCTTTAGCGACTATATTGAGAAGTGCATTGAGGTTTTCATGGACGATTTTTCTATCCATGGATCCTCTTTTGATGATTGTTTGGCTAATCTCTCTAATGTTCTTGCTAGGTGCATCGAGACAAATTTGGTGCTCAATTGGGAGAAGTGCCATTTTATGGTGCAAGAGGGAATTGTACTAGGGCATTTGGTCTCTAAGAGAGGAGTAGAAGTTGATAAAGCAAAAATTGAGAAAATTGAGTGTTGCCAAGCCGCCAATTTCCAAGAAAAAGGGGAAAAATGGCAAGGAAGTCGTGATTTTACACGTAAAATCCGACTCTACGGGGAGGCATTATGGGCGCACCTCGGTGGATCCTACGAGGTTCATCATGGCGTCAAGTTCGGTTAGCAGAGCCGACGGTGATTTGGAGAAGGATTCGCCTCCACCATCGCCCCGAGCCAATGACGACAGCATCTTCACCAAGGCCAAAGCGTACGAGCTTGATGGCCCGGTCAGATTCCGCTTCCCAGAGGATGCCGCCCTACACACTGCACTATCTGACAGTGGTAAGTGGCCAATCCCCCTCCTATTTCCCGATATTGATAGTTTGAGAACGTTAGAGGTATTGGAGGACGTTAGGAATTTACTTGGCAACAGTGGTCTAAGTTTTATATTTAGAGATGATCCGGGATCATATCATGAAGCCACTATGGAATTTTTGAGCTCATTTAGTGCGGTGTATAAATGTGGGGAGGATGGGGAGAAGAATAGAGTGAAATGCTGGAGATTCTTTATGGGTGAAAATCAGTGGGAAGTAGATGCTGAAGTATTGTGTGACTGGTTCAGGATGCCTAGGGATGGTTCTATCCCTACTATTGACGATGATGAGGTTCATACATTTTGGAAAAGGATTACGGGGTTAGATTATCGTAGTGAGGACCAACACAAGTCTACTAGCATTCGTGTGCTCAAGTGGAGTCTCATCCACAAATTCTTAGCTGGCATAGTGTTCGTTCGCACTAGCTACGGTAGGCTTGTGACAAAGGAAGAGATGATGATTATGCTCATGATTGAGAGGGGGGAAAAGGTGGATTGGTTATGGTGCCTCACTAAGGAGTTTAAGGACTGTCAGATTGTATCCGCAAGAAACAGAGGGTTGGGAGGCGGTTCGTTCGTGACAAGGGTAGCGAAGAAGCTTAATTATAAATTCGGAAGAAGGAAGAGTGCGAAGTTGACCCTCACATTGAAGAAAATGCAGAGTATGCGCATTTTGGGTAAGGGGCTGAAGTTTAATAATGCTGAGGAAAGAGTTGAGGCTGAGAGGGATGATGATATGAATATCGATGACGAGATTGACGGGTTTGTACACCCCCGATGTGCCATCTTCCTCCCGCGCCGGGCCTCCTCCTTCATCTGCCGACCCGAGCGCCGCGCTGATTCTGTCGCGCTTGGACAGTTTGGCCACCTACGTCACACAGCATAATCAATGGCAGGAGAGGACTCTGCTCACCATAGCCTCTCACATGGGGATCGCTTCCAGCGTTGGTTTGCCCCCGAGGTCCCCGTTCGTGCCCAGATCACCTCCATCTCCGCATGTGGATCCTACCGCCAAGGGCAAGGAGAAGGAGGGTGAGGCCCCACGTGCTCCGAGTGCAGATGATGCAGACGACGCGGAGAGCGCGGGAGGTTATGTGATTGCTCCTCGGAGTGCCCCTAGAGTCGACGACCCTCCCAGCATTCCTCCCACCCCCGATGAGATAGGCATATTTGACCTAGATGAGAGCCTATGATTAGCATTTCTATATGCTTGGTATTTATGGATTCTCTATGATGATTGTTGATCCATTTTGGATCTTTTGATGATAATTTCTTAATGCATACTTTTTTGATCATTTCAATGATTCGTGTTACATTCTTGATGCATTTTGAAAATTGTATGAGCATCATAGTGCGAACCAATTCATAAAGTCAGTTTTTGTCAAGGTTGCACAAGATTCATGCGCTCGCATGAATTTTCAATGCGACTGCTTTGTCATGCGAGCGCATGACCTATTCATGCGATCGCATAAAATCCTAACATGCGTTCGCATGACCATCTGGGGCATTTTTGTAATAAAATTTTGAGTTGAACTGCATAATATTGACATATTTACGATGATGGTTTCCCTACCTATGTGCTTAACATTCTCATTTTCAGTTTCGTACCTTAAAGAAGAGAAAGGGGAATCATCAAGCGAATCTTCGAGCAAGCTCAACTCGACAAAGCAACCAACATCTCATATCTTGAAAGAGCTACCTCCAAACGAGAGAAGTTTCTCTTAACCCTCTCTTTACTTTTCACTCTATTCATTGCTTAGGGACTAAGCAATCGCTAAGTGTGGGGTGGTCTATGTTTGACATTGTCTTGACTACATGAGATGTTTGTGCTTGTTTAATATGCCTTCATGTTTAAAATCCAATCAACTTATGTTTAAGAAAAAAACACCTGCACTACTGCACAATTCATCAAAAAATTTGAAGTGTTAATGAAAAAAAAAGTCTAGGCAAGGCTACATTTTTGAAAAAATTTCATCTCTAAATTCAGCTAGTCGTGCATGATTTCACTTAATTGATCCTTTAGATGACTAATGGATTAGATTGATGACTTTCATTCTTGAGGATCAAAGCATCTACTAGCACTTCTTTATCTTTTGTTCTAAGCTTTTTCTCGTCGAGACTAAAGAGTTGATCTTTGAAAGCATTAAATCGAAATAATTTATAACTTTGAAACCCTTGCATGCCATGATTGCCTTTAGGTGACCTTAGTGATCTTGCTTATCTTGTGGATTTGTCTTGTTGGTTTGTCATGCTCCATTTTCAACACTTAGCCCTTTGTCAAAGTTCTAAGTGTGGAGTCAAAAGAGGGCGAAAAATAGGCCCCAACAAAAAAATATATACACTTCATTCTTATGGTCAAAAGAGGGCAAAGCCCCGACTAAAAACTCTCTCGATGTACACGAGAAGTTTTGATCAAAATATACAAATGCCGGGGGTTAGGAAGAAAAGTTCCCCCTCGAAAGCATTTGTAGGCCAAAGGCCATTTGAAAAAAAGAAAAAGAAAATAAGAAGCACTTAGACTTGACAATTGGCTATTCCATCATTCTCTAGCATGAAAACCAATGAGGCAATTGATACTTACTAGCAAGAATTCACTAAGGGACGAACCTCGTATTCTTTTATACTTAGGCATGATATGACTTGCAAGTGTATACAAAAACTGTAATGTTGGAACTCCTCTTCTCTTATGACTAAGTGACCTTTGCGTCCTAGGTTTGAGAATGAGTTCAAAGCTCACGAGCCAATGGACTAGCCTCCTTGCTAGCATTTGTGAGTGATCCAACAAGGCTTCTTTGCGACTATTAGATTGTTTTCTTGAAGTCACTAATTAGAAAATGACTAGAATCCTTGATTAAAGATTTATTAGTCTTTGCTTTGATTTGCTTGAATGTCCTAATTCATGAATTTCCACAAGGATTCGAAGAGGACTCATGTAGTGATTGAAATGCACATATCTAGTTGAATACATTATGAACTTCATGAAAAACACCTTGCCTAGTACTTTGACAATTGTGAACTAAAAATGCCTTATTGGATGATTGTTCTCTCTGTGGGATTTGCGAGTATTCCCGTGTCTGAAAACTCTCAGGAGACTACAACTCCTCCACTAGGGTAGCCTAGGGGTTTAAAGGCTTGGTGCATTCGCTAAATGCACCCGTGTAACCTACGAAAGTGGTTTATCAAAAGTAGTATTTGTTTCTTAGTATTTTTCTGGTTAGTTTTAGTAACCGTATGGAGTTCCCTTTGAACAGATCCTGAGTAGTTGAATTGCAATTTTGTTGATGACCTATATGATTAGTTTGCTCGGGACGATCAAACGTTAAGTGTGGGGTGATTTGATAGCACTAGAATATATGCATTTTAGGCAACCTCTACGCTTATTGTTTCGATCATTCCTCTACGATTTCACTTGCTATTTGATGCTTTGTGGTTCATTTCAGGCCGATTACAGAGATTTAGCTGAGAACACAAGTGAGCAGTGATTCTGGAGCAAACCGAGCACTCTAGAGCGAAATAAGAGCAAAATGGAAGTCGGAGCACAAAATTCCTCAAAGGCATGCGCTCGCATGATGGGATCATGCGCTCGCATGGACCACCAGACGCATGTGAAACTCATGCGATCGCACAAGGAAAACCAGACGCATGAATTATTCATGCGGTCGCATGAAGTATCATGCGAGCTCGAAGAATGATCAACCTTGTCCAAGAGCATGCGTTCGCGTAAGGTCATTTCATGCGAACGCATGAGCCTAACCAGTCGCATAAGAAAGTCATGCGAGCGCATCATCTCAAACCACGATCGCACAGGACCGACTTTTAGGTATTCATGCGAGCGCATGAACCATTCATGCGAGCGCATGACGTCGTAAAGTTGGCATTTTTACGGAAAAGTATAAATAGGAAGCTAGGGTTTTTTCAGCAGGAAGCGGGGATTTTTCTGGATTTTTTGCTGGGTTCTCAGAGAGAAGATTACTTGAAGAAGAAACCGGATTTTTCGAGAGTCATCAACAACTCGAAGAGTGGATCATCCTTCATCATTAGTGCTCCATATTGGTTCTAGATTCCTAAACTCCATCATCTACATGTTTTTCTACTCATCTATTGTTGTTTTTTATTGTAATCTCACCATGAGTGAGTAGTGACCTTGGTTGGGGGTCTATGAACCCCCTAGACATGTTTGTGACGTTGTAAATATTATGGATGCTATTGATGAATGATTTGCACATGACTCTTCTTCATTTGAACTTAATGTTTCGAATTGCCTATAAGGTGTTTGTGAGAAGTCCTCAATAGCAATTATGCTTGATTTCATGTTTGATGTAACTTGCGTTGAAAAGCATGATTTCAATTGATCTAAATGAAGAAGCATTAGGGTTTTTGTGTTACATGGCGACACTTTTATTCTAATGAGAATGGCTTGGACCTAACAAGAGTATGATCATCTAGTCAATAGAGCGTGAGTGTGAGACTAGATATTCATATTCTATAATGCCAATAGAGCGTGAGTGTGAGGCATTATGCGAGATGCAACCTCTTTATACTAAGTTGTAGCGTGAGTTGAACTTGATATTAATGTTGCAATAGCCAGATTCTAAACATGTGCATGTGATTTCATCGTTGGCATCCCCATTTACTATCACAATAATTGTCTAGGTGGAAAAATAGATCCCTAGTCATCTTTGAATTGATTTTTAACCTTTCTCTCGATCAAACCTTTAATTTGGATAGTAAAATCTTGCTATCACCCTCTCAAAAGGAACAAACCCCCCCCCCCCAAACCATTAGACTTTCCGAATTAAATCGTTAGCACCATTAGTTTAATCACCTATCTTTTGGGTACGACCTTGGGTTTCCCGAGTCAATATAAATTGTTTTGATTAATCGTGACTAGCAATAGTATTTGAATTCTATTCGAATATTTACGCTAAATTACAACCGATCAGTGATGGCAGTACTCAAGAGGTGGGTATTGACTGCGGCGATACATTCAGTCCAGTTGTCAAGCCCGCTACCATTCGGATAGTACTCAGTTTGGCCTTGTCTAAGCAATGGTCCATTCATCAATTAGATGTTAAAAATGCCTTTTTGCATGGAAATTTGGTGAAGACTGTGTACATGCATCAGCCGGCTGGGTTTAGGGATGCTCGTCGTCCGGATCATGTTTGTTTACTCCAGAAGTCCTTATATGGCTTGCGCCAGGCTCCCCGGGCTTGCAACAAGCGGTTCACGGATTTTGTTTCGACTCTTGGATTTCGTCGCAGCATCTCCGATCATTCGTTATTTGTATTTCGGGATGGGGATCGTGTGGGGTATCTACTTCTGTATGTCGATGACATCATATTGACTGCCTCCTCTGAAGCCTTGCGATGTGAGTTTATTTCTCGCCTGAGTTCTGAATTTGCAATGAAAGACTTGGGCCCGCTTCATTATTTTTTGGGTGTAGCTGTGTCTTCTCATGCTGGGGGGTTGTTTCTATCTCAGAAGAAATATACTCAGGACATTATACACAGAGCTGGTATGGAATCGTGTAAGTCAGCGGCGACTCCTGTTGACACGAAACCTAAGCTAGCATCGGCTGACAGTCCTCCTGTGTCATATTCGACTCACTACCGAAGCTTAGCTGGGGCTCTGCAGTATCTCACGTTTACTCGACCGGATGTTGCATATGCAGTTCAACAGGTTTGTCTATTTATGCATGATCCTCGAGAAATCCATATGCTAGCCTTAAAGCGTATTCTGCGCTACCTTCAAGGCACTTTGGATCTCGGACTTCATTTATCTTCATCGTCGACGACGAGTCTTGTCTCGTACACGGATTCGGATTGGGCTGGTTGCCCGGACACTCGCTGGTCTACGTCTGGATACTGCATATTTCTTGGGGATAATCTTATCATGGTCGGCAAAACGCCAACCTACTCTATCTAGATCGAGCGCAGAGGCCGAATATAGGGGGGTTGCTAATGTGGTGTCTGAGTCGTGCTGGATTCGGAACTTACTGCTAGAGCTACATCATCCCATCATGACAGCTACGATAGTGTATTGTGACAACATCAGCGCAATTTACCTATCCGGAAATCCGGTTCAACACCAACGTACTAAACACATTGAGATGGACATTCACTTTGTGCGTGAGAAGGTTGCACGTGGGCAGGTGCGGGTTCTACATGTCCCCTCTCGCTCGCAGATTGCTGATATATTCACTAAGGGTCTCCCCCTCGTGCTGTTCGATGATTTTCGGTCCAATCTCAACGTTCGTCCTCCTCCCGTTTCGATTGAGGGGGTGTAATAGATGTATATATAGTATGTAGAGAGTAGAGTTAGACCTAGATTAGTGGATCTCAACAGTCAGCTTATTGTGTGTATAAGGAGATTAAACCATTTATAGAAATCAAGGGATTACCTTCTTTCATGCAACTGAAAAAGAACAAGCAGTGGCATGTTGAAGTTTACTGATTCAACTATCATGAATTATTATCATCTTCCTTCGTCTAAGGAATTGATATTGGAGAGTATCACCAATTTCTTGTACCGTTCATGTACTTAAAAGTGGTGAGAAATGAAGCTTTGAGTTGAACAATATGCAGGTGTTGTCAACGGACCCTTGTGCTGTGCCTCTCTCATTTATAGCTTCTCAATAAAACCTCACATTTGGATATGATATTTTTGTTTTGTTTGCATTTTCCGTGACAAACCAAACATAGAAATTACATATTCTATAAATAAAAAATTTCTATAATAAAAGCTTTCCATGAATCAAATGATGCCTTCAGACTTTCTGTTAAAGTTGTGAAAAGTTCAGAAATTTTTTTGAGAAACTTTTATAATTTGCTCATTTTTTGAACTGTCGATTTACATTTTACTGATAATTAGATCAAGACTATGAACGTTAGACTGCTATTTTTTTCTGCGGATGTTCTAATCAATTCTGCATTTAAGTAAATTATAAAAAAGTTTATATTATGAGTGCCATTTTGAATTTGTAAATGTGGTAAATATTATCGTGTTGCCGCGGTCACCGAAATGAATGACAAAAATGTTTGTGCTCATAAAAGCTCTCCAAAAAAAAAACAATAAATTTTAGGTAGAAAATAAAATTCAAAATCGCTGAATACATTGAAAGAAAATCTCTCAAAGTCAAAACATGGCGCCAACACAATTCTCTTCACGCCATTTCTCTTCCTACAAATTGCACCCAATCCCAAACCCTAATCCCCAATCTTCCATCAGCGTCGCCAAACTGCTCCACAGTAGGGGAATTCCATGGATTACATGCTGGATTGCGTTAGAGTCACTAGAGGAATTAGGAAGAGAGTTGCCACAAATTCATTTCTGGAACAACCTGATGCGAAAAAGCGAGTGGTCTTCAGGGAGCTTTCTAACTTTGAGGTTGAAAAGAAGAAGAAGACGACATCAGATATTGATGCCAAATCCGATGATCCACAGATGTGTGGTGCCTATGTGTCTGACATTCACAGTTATCTGCACCAGATGGAGGTGAGGTTTTTTTTTTGTTGGTCATGTTCAATTTGTTGTAATTTGGTTTGCTGAATTTGTGTTGTGTGGAATTCAGATGGAGCCAATGAGGAGAGCAGTGCCGAATTACATTGATAGAGTGCAGAAGGATGTGACGGTTAACATGAGGGGAGTGTTGGTAGATTGGCTTGTTGAGGTTTCAGATGAGTATGAGCTCCATTCGGAGACGCTCTATCTCACTGTCTCGTATATCGATAGATATTTATCAGTAAATGATGTGAACCGGCAGAAGCTGCAGCTTCTCGGTGTTTCTTGTATGCTCATTGCTGCGTAAGGGACCTTAAACACACGAATCTGATGTTGGTTTTTTGGAATTAATTTACGCCTTATGTATGGAAATTGTTTTGATTGGCAGTAAGTACGAGGAAATCAGTCCTCCAACTGTTGAAGATTTTTGTTACATAACTGATAACACTTGCTCAAAGGATGAAGTTGTGAAGATGGAAGCTGCAGTGCTCAAATCACTCAATTTTGAGCTGGGCAATCCTACAGCGAAAACCTTTCTCGGGTAAAATGCGTTGTAGATTATTGAGTCATCATTCACCAAGAAAGGTCATGTGTATTGGAACTGTGAATCTATTATACAGGACTAATAGTTTATGTTCCCTTGGAATGTCTTGATTGTAGGAAGTTCAATAGGATAGCCCAAGAAAAATTTAAGGTAACCACTCTTGATTTGAACCAAAAAATTTTAATTGTTGAGATACATCAATCTCTTTTCTTTTCTTTTTTGTCTCCAATTACAGTCATATGTTGTTTTTCAGACTCCAAAATTGAAGCTGGAGTTCCTGAGTTGCTTCCTGGCAGATCTCAGTCTTTTAGATTATAGCTGTGTCAAGTTTCCACCATCTCTTGTAGCAGCATCTGTTGTTTTCCTATCCAACTTCACATTGTGGCCTAAGTTACATCCATGGGTGAGAACTGAGAACTGAAAATTTCCAAACAAAAATACTTCACTTCATTTTGTGTCCCATAATTTTTGGATTGCCATTAACAACGTGCTCTTTTTTGAGCCACGCAGAACTCAAAGCTGCAAGAGTGCTCGGGCTATACCCCAGCTAACTTGAAATCGTGTGTTCTCGTTATACAAGACTTGCAACTATCTAAAAGGGGAGGAACCTTGTCTGCTATTAAAAACAAATACAAGCAACATAAGGTACTGACTGATCTTCAAAAGTCTACTTGTTGACATTAGCAGCAAATGCTATAGTTGCTTACAAGTTATTTATTTGCTACCACCTCAACAGTTCCATGCAGTGTCTGAGCTATCTTCGCTTCCTGAGATCCCTGCCTCTTACTTCGAAGATTGCAGAAGATAATGATGATTACCGCCCGGAATTGCTATGAGAAAAAATTATGGATATAAATGGATCCTGTGGTGCAGGGCTGATAGGCTCGCAGACCAGGGATTCTGTCGTGCAGCTTTACATGCTACCCGCAAGTGAGATTGTTACCTAAATTGATGGCTGGGCAAGGCCGCACATGCGGTATGGCAGCACATGTGCATTGTGTGGAATTTGGTGTTAGTATAATTACTGAAAAAAATGAAAAAAGAAGAAGTTAAAGAAACAGTTTTGTTCGGTTGCAAAAGGAAGAAAGAAAAATATAGCAAGACGAGACTGTCTTTGGACTCGAGATATATTGCTGTGGTGCAGCATATGGGATGAACTGAGTTTAAAGCTGAAAAATGACAAAGAGGCCATTTCTATTTTTGACAATGTCAGACTCATATGCAATCCTCCCAGCGAGTAGTACTTGTTTCTACTATATATAAATTTAAAAGTAGATCAGAAAAAATTTAAGTTACAATTTTTTTTTTGATTGAGCATTTCAACTTAAATTTAAGTGCTTAAATATAGCGAGGAGACAACTAGCGAAATTTTAAGTACCTAATAAGCAGATTGAGGATGGAGGTACCTAAAAGCAAGCCAGAAACAGACAACAAATGGCTCATTTAACCACCAATTGAGTAGAAGACGAGCTGTTGTTGTTGTTGCTGATGATTCGGGATCGAAATGCGAAGACGAGAGCCGCAGCAAGCAAGAAAACCACACCGGCGATTCCGCAGACCACGCTGGTGATTAAGAGAATCTTTTTCACCGAGCCTCCTCCGTCTTGCCTCCCTCTCCTCGCTGACTCGTCGCCTTTCTTCCACCATTCCGGATCGCTCGAATCAGTTGGTTTCGGGAGTTTTTTTTTTGAAAATGATCCAAAATGAGTTTCAAATATTAGAAATGAACTAAGCGAGTTTGCTCTTTAAAAAATGACTCATTTTTAATAAAAGTGGATTCCCGGGAACCGATTTGTTACGATTTCCCAAACACCGGTTCCTGAGAATCAGGTTAGTTACGTTTTGTAACTAACCGGATCCCGGGGAACCGGTTTTATAGAGATGTAGATGATGTGGATGAAGGTCGAATACGAGGATTCCACGTAACACCGGAATCCGGAGATCCGATTTTTAGCGACATTAAAATTCCGCCGCAGCTTCTTTCTCCACCATTCTCTCCGGCATTCGAAACCCTTTTTCCCCCATTGTCTCCGTCCGATTCCGTCCGTATTCGTCCGATTTGATTTCCATCGCGTCCGATTTTCGATTTAATCCACCTACGTCCCATCAATTTAGCATTTCATCCGGTCGGTTTCACCATTTCGCATAAACCCTCACCACCTCCGAAGTTGTCCGAAATTGATAGGTAAAAAAACGAAATTGCGTAATTAGTGTTGTTGAATTGTTTGTTTTTGAATTGATTGATTGTTGTTTGATATTAGTCCGGTTAATGGTTGTTGTTGAATTTTAATGTCGTTGAATTGGTGGTTGTTTGACATTGGTTTGATATTGTCGATGGTTTATGGTTTTATATTCGTAAAAATAGTATTGTCGAATTTCATAGTTATTGAATTAGTATATTTGAATTTGGACAATTATTTGTTGTTGTCGAATTGGCGTATTGATTTATTGTGTTTTTCTTCATGAATTGATAATAATGAATTTTTATTGTTGTTACAGAAATGTCATCAGGTAACAGGCGAACCACTCAACGCGATATGTCGTCTTCTTCACGGGCGACTGTTAATCCAAACATGGATATGGATGATTATCTTCATCATGGACCCATCGAATCATCCTTGTTGACGATGCAAAGTGTGCATCGCACTGAGGCGATTTGGAGAAATCACGTATGATTTTCATTGATTAAAAATTTTCAATTCATATCATATAACAATGTTTTATAGTAACAAATTGTTTTACATATTATAGATGGATAGAGAATTTAAGTCTGATAAGCCATTGTGGGTCGCGGATCATAATGTCGTAAGTATGAACCCTCGACTTACCGATTATGTTGCAAATACCGGGTTTCTACCTTGGGGTATGCAAAGTGAAGATTGATCCTAAATTGTGCACCGCCCTAGTGGAGAGATGGCGCCCCGAGACACACACCTTCCATCTGAATGGAGGGGAGGCTACAATTACACTACAGGACGTGGCTCTCCTTACTGGATTACCCATAGATGGGGAGCCCGTGTCTGGATTAGGAGAGTTGGAATGGGAGCCTATTTGTTTGAGTTTATTGGGTGTTGTGCCCGACCGTCCTAAGGTGAAATCGTGGGGTAGCAAGACATGGTTCGATAACTACCTGACTCATATGTAGGGATGCACAAATTGAGACCGGACCGGACCGGAATTTACGGGTCGGTCCAAGATCGGACCGTAAAAATTTCGATCCGATCCGGTCCACGGTCCATAATTTTCATAATTCCCGGTCCATCGATCCGACCCGGACCGTAAAAATAAGGGTATTCGGTCCGATCCGGTCCACTTTTCACCAAAAAATCTGGTCCACGGTCCTGTCTCGGTCCATATATACCCCGGTCCGGTCCACGGTCTAAGATTTTAAAAAAATTCGGTCCGGACCGGTTGTACATCCTTACTCATATGCCAGACGATGTGGATGAAGAGACATTGAAGAAATACGCTAGGGCGTACATGATGTCTATTGGGATTGACTCTCATGTCAGACTTGTACGGTGATCAGGTAGCACTCCACTACCTTCCATTGTTGGCGGGCTTGGATAACGCCAGGAGATACAGTTGGGGGACTGATGGACCATAATTGTATGAATCATAAACACAGTTAAACCCACCAAATTAGACTCTTTGTCTATTTAACTTTTGCTTGTTAGTTCCGATATTTATCTACAGGGTATTTTGAAGTCTAGAGAGAATACAGGCTAAGGAGGAGTTTTTAAGCTGAAAATGAATTACGAGTCATTCCAAGTCACGACCAGACTCCGACTATACAAATCTCATGAACCTGACATGAAATCACTCAAAACAAGTCCAACCGAAGAGCAACCAGAGTCAGTCCGGAGCTGAAAGGATCCGATGGCTTTTGGAAAAAGTCACAAAATCACACAAACTCTCCTCTCTCCTCCACCTAGCCGGCGGCTTTTCCTCCTTGGTGACTCACCACCGGCGGCTTTTGGAGGATGAAGCCACATGGGGTGGCGGCTACAAGCTCCTCCTCCCATCTTGTGCCAAGTGTTGGCCTCTCCTCACTCTCCTTAGCCTATAAATAAGACATCTCCCTCCCTTTGTAAATCATCCCATCCCACAATCCTCATTTCAAAACATCCTCCATCACAAAGCTCTAGCTTCTCTCTAGATTTTGGGCACTACTCTTGTAAACACTTGTTTTAAATCTATAATACTCCTGTTGGTTCTTGAGTATTCTAGTTGTTCTTGAGTTTACTCCTGTTGGTTCTTGAGTATTCTCCTTTTACTTTACTGTCTTTTGAAAACCTTCAAGTATTTAGCTATGATGTCCTGTTCCATGGATATTCGTAGATAAACCCTTCATTCGGTTGAAGGGGTGTACTTGTGTCTTAATATGTTTTAGGCCCTACTCTTAATGCCTCTATGTGTTCAAAACTTGTTCTATGTGCCACATATTAGGTTAGAACTTCCAAGGTTGAGTGGATGCTTGGAATGGCAAAACTCTTCCGTGTGGTTCGTAAACATACTCGGATAAGTGGATGCTTGGAATGGCAAAACTTATCTGAGGAGTTTGACCTCTTTAAAACACCATTTGGTTGATCGGGAATGATTGATCAAATGGATGCACATAAGGCTAATATACCTTGGAATGGGGTATTAGTCTGAATAGAACAAGTGCTCTATGTCTTGGAATGGACTAGACAGTGTGGCAAATCAAGTGCTTGGAATGGCCTTGATACACTTTTGAATACATAGTATGATTATTAGAGGTCAATGATAAACAGACTATGATACAAGGCCCCTAAAACCGAATACTTTCCTTAACTTAAAACATCATCTGCACTTTACTTTCAGTCTCAATATCAACTGCAATATCAACCGCTTACTCTCCGCAAGACTTATCCTTCAAGCATCCCACTTGCTGTAAGTCTTCTCCTTTTACTTTCAGTACTTTACTTTCTGCACTAAAATTCCAACCAACCCACTTACTTTTCTGTACTAAAACTAAAACCAACAACCAACCACTCACTTTTCATCGCTAAAACCTCAATCCACCTAAAATCACGCTCCCTCTCAGTACATTCCTCAAAGAACAACTATCCCCCTAATTCCCTTGGGTTCGACCCCTACTTACCACTTGCTACCCAGTAGTAAAGTCGCGAGTAGCGGACTTATAAATATATTCTTGACTTTTGCACACAACGACTGTGCATCCGTCAAAAATTGGCGCCGTTGCCGGGGAATTAGCAATCGGATAGATGTTCTTTTCTTTCCCTTTCGCATAATCCACTATGTATACATGGATGATTCGGTATCTCCCCCAGTTTGGAGGTGCCATCGGAGAAGACCCTGTGGAACACTGCCAATTGTTTCACTCCATCTGCGGCCGCATGAAGCCCAAGGACGAGTCCTTAGAGGGGTTAAAATTAAAATGTTTTGAGTTTTCCTTAACTGATTCTGGAATATCTTGGTATTACTCATCATATGCAGATTATGAAGAGTGCTATGGGGATCTACGAGCCAAATTTCTAAAAGAGTTTTCCCTGTCAAATTATCGCACCGATCCCTGTCAAAGAGCCCCGCCATCCTTTCGACTTGAAGTCCGTGAGAAGATCATCACCCTTAAGCAATCCCGGGACGAAACATTGGACGAGTACCTATCGTACTTCGATTCCATTGTGACGAGCTGCCCGCACCATGGATTCACGAACTTTAATCTTCTTCAGAGGTTTCTCGGTGGGATGATGCCACATGACCGGAATATACTTGATGCTGCGGCAGGAGGTTCGGTGATGAATTTAACCATGTCTAAACTGTGGAACTTGATAAATGATATGGCGGAGAGCTCAAAACGAGGGCCGATGCCCCAAACTGATGATAAGGCGCCAACGGTAGAAGCCGATCCAGTGTGGGACGAGGAAGGGCCTACATGGGAGATCACTCCCGAGCCATCAGAAGACCTAGAGCCAGAAACCGATCCAGTGTGGGACGAGGAAAAACCTTCATGGGAACTCACTACCGAGCTGGAAGAAGAGGAAGTCCCTGTCCTCACTGACGAGCTGCCCAAAGCAGTCCCGTTCCTCATTGCCGAACCAGCCGAGAAAGGCCAGGACCTTGTGGCTAAAGTGCCCCAACTTAACCCTTTATTTTCTATGCAGATCACATCCACCGAAGATCATGTAATCAATGATGATGCGGTGCAAGGCAAGTTGGAGGCGGTACACGGTCAAGGAAAGCCAACAATGGAGCACTCACTCACTCCGAGTCAACAAAGCAGCCCTGAAAACTCACTCATTCTGAAACGACCGTTCCTCGTTGCCACAAAGGCGAAGCTTAACAAGGGCACAAGCTTGATGTCGCCTATGCTTAAAGGCATAATTCAGAACTTCCACAATTGCAAAGATGCCAACCGGCCATATATGAAGAAGCGACCGAGATATGGCCCGGTGGAATGGAAACCCGGAAGGAGAAACAAGAGAGCACGGCTCATTGGACCAGCATCTATGGTCAAGAAGTCCTCACCTTCTCGGAGCTATGTAAAGAAGAACCTGCCAAAGCAATGGAGAACCCAACCGAGCAGATCACTCCCTGAATTCTTTGGGCCAAGTAAAAGAACAGCCAAGAAGAAGTTCGACCACATACGCCCATGGGACCCCGACCCCTCCTAAGTGAGGTATCGTCGAGCCAACGACGTTAAACAAAGGCACTGGTCGGGAGGTAACCCGACATCTATCTTATTTTCAGTCATTTTATTTTATGTCATTTAGCTTTTTGCCTTAAGTCGTACTCACCCATTTCCTTTCTTGTAAATATTTGCTTGCAATTGACTTTTGAACTAAGTTATGCCGAGAGGCACGCCTTCGTTCAAAAGTGTGGGGTGAGAACCGCTTGTGTACACAGTTAAGATGCTTTTTCTTTTTCCTTTTCCCTTAATATTATCTTTTTGAAAATATGAACTTGAGAATGTGAAAAAGATAGATCTAAATTCATGCATTTACCTTGTGAAAATTCAACTGTTTAAAAACTTAGAATTTAACTTCTCATTTGTCCCTTTGTGCTGAGATATACAGGGGATGTGGAGTTGACATAAACTGCCCTAGAGAGGCTTGGCAAGCACTCGAAGGATCGAATCTAACTATATGGTTTACGAAGTCAGTGGAGGCTGCACTTCGGGTTTCAGTAAAGATTGAAGTCATCTCCGCCATGCAGTGTTTATGCAAGAGGCGGGACGGGAATCAAACCGTCTTATCTCTAGTCAGAGTAGCCGGGAAAATAAATGAGCAACCCTCATTTTGACCCGCGCGAAACGACGAGGATGAGAAAGAGCGGGGAGGTATTTCCATATGCTTGCAGGCGACGATTGGACCTCCCAAAAAGGCTGAGAAAATGGACTAGCAAGTCACAAAGAAGTAAAAGCTCAAAGAAGCTAATCAAAGGCCAAAGGCCAAAATTGTGAAGGTTTTAACCAAACAAAAGTGAAGAAACTCCAACTCAATATCAAAGGCCAAAGGCCGATTCACTACAGAAGTTGTCCCTCGCCAAAAAGAAATCAAAGTGCTCAACTCAGTGAAACCCGAACCGAATCACGTGCTAGAGAAAGCTACAAGGAAACCATATAGTGCGAGTCGATCCCGAGAATGCAGTCCAGGAGCCTAAAAAAGGCTATCTCCCGAAACATCCGAATTAATTTGCATCTCGGCACGAAGGTACAAGTATCAAGTTTCTTCTAAGTATTTACACGTTTTAGTTTGGTAATAAGTAAGTAATGCATGAATTTGGATAAATCCAGTCCCATAGTCTCACTTTCATATTTAAAAGTTTTTACTTAGATTGTGTTCCGCCCTTAAAAAGCATTGTTCGGGACGAACAACTAAAAGTGTGGGGTGATCTGATGGACCATAATTGTATGAATCATAAACACAGTTAAACCCACCAAATTAGACTCTTTGTCTATTTAACTTTTGCTTGTTAGTTCCGATATTTATCTACAGGGTATTTTGAAGTCTAGAGAGAATACAGGCTAAGGAGGAGTTTTTAAGCAGAAAATGAATTACGAGTCATTCCAAGTCACGACCAGACTCCGACTATACAAATCTCATGAACCTGACATGGAATCACTCAAAACAAGTCCAACCGAAGAGCAACCAGAGTCAGTCCGGAGCTGAAAGGATCCGATGGCTTTTGGAAAAAGTCACAAAATCACACAAACTCTCTTCTCTCCTCCACCTAGCCGGTGGCTTTTCCTCCTTGGTGACTCACCACCGGCGGCTTTTGGAGGATGAAGCCACATGGGGTGGCGGCTACAAGCTCCTCCTCCCATCTTGTGCCAAGTGTTGGCCTCTCCTCACTCTCCTTAGCCTATAAATAAGACATCTCCCTCCCTTTGTAAATCATCCCATCCCACAATCCTCATTTCAAAACATCCTCCATCACAAAGCTCTAGCTTCTCTCTAGATTTTGGGCACTACTCTTGTAAACATTTGTTTTAAATCTATAATACTCCTGTTGGTTCTTGAGTATTCTAGTTGTTCTTGAGTTTACTCCTGTTGGTTCTTGAGTATTCTCCTTTTACTTTACTGTCTTTTGAAAACCTTCAAGTATTTAGCTATGATGTCCTGTTCCATGGATATTCGTAGCTAAACCCTTCATTCGGTTGAAGGGGTGTACTTGTGTCTTAATATGTTTTAGGCCCTACTCTTAATGCCTCTATGTGTTCAAAACTTGTTCTATGTGCCACATATTAGGTTAGAACTTCCAAGGTTGAGTGGATGCTTGGAATGGCAAAACTCTTCCGTGGGGTTCGTAAACATACTCGGATAAGTGGATGCTTGGAATGGCAAAACTTATCTGAGGAGGTTGACCTCTTTAAAACACCATTTGGTTGATCGGGAATGATTGATCAAATGGATGCACATAAGGCTAATATACCTTGGAATGGGGTATTAGTCTGAATAGAACAAGTGCTCTATGTCATGGAATGAACTAGACAGTGTGGCAAATCAAGTGCTTGGAATGGCCTTGATACACTTTTGAATACATAGTATGATTATTAGATGTCAATGATAAACAGACTATGATACAAGGCCCCTAAAACCGAATACTTTCCTTAACTTAAAACATCATCTTCACTTTACTTTCAGTCTCAATATCAACTGTAATATCAACCGCTTACTCTCCGCAAGACTTATCCTTCAAGCATCCCACTTGCTGTAAGTCTTCTCCTTTTACTTTCAGTACTTTACTTTCTGCACTAAAATTCCAACCAACCCACTTACTTTTCTGTACTAAAACTAAAACCAACAACCAACCACTCACTTTTCATCGCTAAAACCTCAATCCACCTAAAATCACGCTCCCTCTCAGTACATTCCTCAAAGAACAACTATCCCCCTAATTCCCTTGGGTTCGACCCCTACTTACCACTTGCTACCCAGTAGTAAAGTCGCGAGTAGCGGACTTATAAATATATTCTTGACTTTTGCACACAACGACTGTGCATCCGTCAGGGACCGCGGTTTTAGCTTTTCAGTACTGTCACTTGTGCAGAGCAAGTAATTTTAAGAAGTCGCAAATTGGTGGATGTGCAATATTACTACAGTTTTGGAGTTGGGAGCGCATGCGTATTGGAGCTCCACAACCATATTTCAGAGAGGTCACAGACCTTGAAGATGATATACATCCATTTTTTAGACCTTGTTGGTCATACTTGTAAGTAAATTTTATATTTATTTTGATATTGAAAATTGTTAACTATTAATTAAATTTGTAACGCATTTTCTTATGCGCAGACATTGGGCTGGACCAAAACATTTTCAAGAGGTCCCACGTGGTGCTTTAGTCTTATTTCGGGATCTGCTCGAGTGAATGGTCCACGGTGATTTTATTTTTCGACCATATGACGAGGAGTTGATGGACCGACTGCATCCCGTATGTCTCGAATCACGGGAATTATGGACGGCTGATGTGCCACTTATTTGCTTCAACATCATTGAGTGGCATCATCCGATTCGTGTTATGAGACAGTTTGGATGGAAGCAGATCATTCCACCTGCTCGTATAGCGTTTACGAATGAGCACCATGGATTAGAAAGGAAAAAGAGAGTTGATTGGAGAGTGGACCTCCATCAGTATGTTGAGCTATGAACTAGTAGATTTGAGAGATTAATACATGGGGATCCGGGCGAGGATGGCGGGGACATTGATATTCCCAGTGATGAATATGTATATTGGTATTTCAGGATCACACGTCGCCTTATCCAGCCCAAGTTAGAAGAAGAGGACACTTAGTGCCCATGAATTACCGAGCAATGTAAGAAATTTATTATTATTATACTGTTTTACATGTGTAACTAACAATTTGTTTATATAGATTCGCATGTTGCTCATCTGCGCATCGCAAGCTGCTAATTTAGATGTTCTAGTCATGGACGAGTACGACCGAGAAGAAATAGAGAATTTAGAGATGGTAGCTATTGAGAATCCGCATTATGAGAATTCACTACCCCGTTATGTATGGGATTATCCGGATTTTGAAGATATTTCGGCGTTGGAAACAAATACACCCGCCGATGAGTATTTGGTAGGAAATTTTGGTCAACCGGATCTCTACTCATTACTTGGAGTGGGTAGTTCATTTGAGTCAAAAGAACTTGTCATACAAGCTGTGCGGAAGTGGTCGATACACAATCTGGTGGAATACGTGGTAAAAAAATCTAACCCTTCTTTTATGGTGTTTCAATGTCGACAAGGTCGAGAAGTTTGTTCAACGACGTTCTCAAGCACGGACGTGATTTACCAATTTCTGTATTGGTTATGTTCACTTTCAAACAGCTGAATAAATACTTCAACAAGCACCGTTATTGTTACGACAACACGGATTCAGCTTTTGCACCAGAGGTTGGAGGAACTCCGACAAAGGGCACTACACCACAAAGTCACTATATTTAACCCATCGCACGGAATTTATGAAGTTACCACGGGAATTAAGCATCATCAGTGGAAAGTTTTCCTACCCTACAGAACATGTTACCGTGGAAAATGGACGACACTTCATATTCCCTGCAGTCATGCAATTGCAGCTTGTAAGTTTGCGCACTTAGAATTTAGTGACTTTGTGCCTCATGAGTATACACTTGAAGCTTACAATATGACCTGGAGTTACCATTTCAGTCCATTACCTCATGCTGACTTCTGGGAACCCTATGATGGACTTCCTCATAGGCAAAATCCTCACTTCAAACGTACAAAAGTCGATAGAAATTCGACTAGGCGAAGGCGTATTGAGATGGACCAGAGGGATGTCGGTCAGTCCAGTACTCAAGTAGAGGCTTCATCATCACAACCCCCAGGCAGAATTCAAAGATGCAAATTATGCCAGCAAACATGCCATAACAGGAGGTTGTTGTTCTGTTGTTGTTCACTTTTATTTTAGTTCAACTTTGTTTCTAATATCCGAGTACCCATAGTACTGTTGTTGTTCACTTTTATTTTAGTTCAACTTTGTTTCTAATGTCCAACTTTGAATGATTTCCAAACTGCTATATTTAATTAGTTTTAATCCAGCCCGTAATAACGGGCAAAACAACAAAACAAAATTTTTTGGCCAAAACCCGGATCGCCGCCATCCGGTTTTTTAATGAAACCGGATCACCGGGTTCCGGTGTTACGTATAATCCACGTATTCGACCTTCATCCACATCATCTACATCTCCATAAAACCGGATCCGCAGGAATCGTTTTTGGGAACAAACCGGTTCTCGGGAATCCGATTTTATTAAAAATTGGTCATTTTTGAAAGAACAAACTCGCGTGGGTCATTTCTAATATTTGAAACTCATTTTGGGTCATTTTCAAAAAAACCTCTTCTTATGCATCTAAACATCGAAATGAAGGTTGTTGCAGACAATCATGTTATAGACATTGACACACGCAACAGAAATAAAAGCATTTGAACAATGAAAGATTCTACATACTCAACTCAGAACTTGTAGACAAACTGGAGTTTTGAAATGAGAAGGAAAGCAAACCATGAGGCACACGTTGCGGAACCTCTCCTGCGCATTGCTCATGTTAAAAGCCATGTTACGCTTGGAACAAATCTCACGCCTCTGCAGCTTCTTTACACTGTTCACAAACACATCAACCCTAGGTCATCTTGTAGCCAAAACACGTCGTACGCGGTCAGGGCGAGGGCTCGCCGAACACCTCTTCCCATCCGTACCTCTCCCAGGAACCCCTCACCCACTTCCTTAACCCTAGATCTCAAAATCCTTAGTTCCACCGAGTTGAAAATAATTCCCTCCCGCCTCTAAAAATCCAAATTCCTAAAAATCGGAACATGGGTGTTGTAAGCGGAAATCATGGTGTTGGAACCCTAGGTAAAGGAAGAGCCTTACTTTCCAACGATCTAAGGCCTGAAAGCGAGCTGCACAGAGAACGGAGCAAATGCCGAGTGGAGCAGTCGTCGAATTCCAATGTTTGGCGAAGTTTTATGGAGGATGGAGGCGGCGATACTGACAGTCGCGGGTGGGAAACGTTGGTTTGGGGTCGGCGTTATTGAGCGTTGGGATGAAGGGGAGGAAGAATGAGGAAGCTTTGGGATGAAAGTGAAAAAATAACGACAAAACAAGTCTTGTTGATAGATATTGTGTGGTAACTCTAAGTCAACTGTGCGATAAGGAAGTTTTTTCGCAATAAGTCTTCACCGCATTGTGATCCATACATAAATTAAAATCTTCACCGCATAGTTATCGCATACATAATTAAAATATTTTGTTTTCGCAGAAATTACCATAGTGTTATCTTATGTTTTGTACGATAACATGTGTTATCGCACAAATGTCATGGTATACTTCGCCCAAAATTTGTAGTGATTATTTCACGATTAATACGTCACTAAGGGAAAATTAGGGAAATCAAAAATTAAACCGAAATCCCGCTATTCTTTTCCTCATCCCATGGCCTAAACAACCTGGCACAAATCGCTGTACAAATCCATTCAAACGAAACTGTGACTTTCTGGGACTCTCGGCGACCTAGCATCGACAATGGCGGACAAAACGAACAAAGAGCACCAAATGCTGAGGAAAGTCGACCACCATTACGTATGTGCTCTTACGAATTGAACTAATTTTTTTTAGGATTTAAAGCTTAGCGATTGTAGCCGGCACCATTCAAGTTCGTAATTGATTTCTTTCACCTAGTAAAAGTGTGGGTTCCGATGAGTAACATGATAAAATGCGTAAGCACTCCTCCACAAAATTGTGAAAAGGAAAATGACACGGTGAGGTTCGAACCATTGACCTTGCTATTGCAATCCAAGTGTTCTACCACTCAACTACCACCTTGTTGGGTTAAAGAATAAAATTCGTACACTTAAAGAATAAAATTTGTAACAAAGAACAAAATTCGTAGACTTAAAGAATAAAATTCGTAACAAATAGCTAACAATCTACTACTCTTGAATCAAGCATTGTGGGATTTAGATATGACAAGAATTCTCTTATTCACATTTTATATTTTGCAAAGCACTGCTCCATTTTTCATCTGCACGGTATCAAACAGTGGGGCAAGTCATGTGAGCTGCTTTCAATCTTTCAGTTAGACTTCTGAGCCTTTGTATAAAGTGGTGCTACACTGCACCCCAAAACGTTTTCTCCATCCTCGTTGTCAATCACATTCTCTGTCATCTTCGGCAATCACCACCACCACCAAAACCCCTAAATTATCAAATCTCCTCCGGCGAAATTTCATCCCTCCTTTTAATCAACCTTTTGAGAGAGCTAATCCCTTTTGCAGTTTTCAATTTGGTCCGAAATGGACCGAGAATTTCTCAGATCCACAGTTTGATTCAGATAAATTGAAGATTTGTGGATTTAAGGTTTCTAACATGAGGAAGGAACTGAGGGAGAATCCGAAAGTGTGGCCGCTGGTGACGAGTGACGACGGAACGGATCGCATGAGTTGAAAATCGTAGGATACTCGTTGTCGAAATAGGAATACTAATTTGAGTATAATGACAATAATACCCTTGCACATATATAACATGGTTATTCAAATTTTTAAAAAGCCACATAATAAGGTTCGTTAGATCAAATATTGAAGGATTGTCATTAGTTGTCATCAAAATTGTCGCTTCTCACATGATCCAATCTCTGCAATATTTGTTGAGTCAGCTTCCACATAAGCACTATGTAACTTTTCATATAAGTAGGATGGGTGACCCTAAGAGTCAATAGATCATTGTCCTTATAATAAATGACATAATAATGAATAAAACTCAAATGAAAAAACATAAGTCCATGATCAAATTCATATGTCACAATAAAATGTTTTTTATAATAATTAAACACGCATCATTGGAATAAGAGTTTGGTTTGATGTTAAATGTTTCTAATAGTGAGACCATAAGGTCACTATGAATCAAATGATACATAGTTGTAAATTTCTCACTAAACTACACATTGTGTTAATTCTGCACTTTTAAATAAATGATAAAATTACAAAATGATAATTGACAAGAATGCACTTTGCAGACAAATAAAGATTGTTGAATTATTGATCCAAGTGACTAGGTGGAGAGCTCATGGCTCAGCACTGAAACATTCATCTGTATATATTTAGTACCGGCAACGATCATGTTCAAATTGGTGAATCTTTGAACTCTCACAATTTTGCAGTGCCTTTCGCAATGAATGTACGTCTAGTAATACTATAGTGCATTATGTCATTTTGTATGAAATCAACGAGCACTATATGTCAAAACGTGTCATATAATTTAAATATCGAGTTAGATCAGTCAGTGGGTAAACAAAACTAGTTCTGTATCCACAAAGTATGCCTCAATGAAAGATCAAATTCAAAGGAGCACGCTAATATTATTTGTCAGAAGTAGTCATATAATACACCATGTGCAAATATGTAATCTGAAGATCATCAACTTTACGCAGAAGCTAAACTGAATGCTAGACAATAAGCCAACACCATAAATACAGCAGGACTACAACAATGATGTACTAATTGTAATCAGAAACTTTACCTTGCTTACTGCACTGTCATACTTCACTGGTGCTGTGACTTATCACTAGTAGTAACTTCTCCATTTCCGACAGAGAGCGTACTTCTTAACTCATTAGTTGCTGGATTCTTGCTTTCTCGGTTTGGAGAAGTCGCAATTTCTGAGTTGAGAGAAGTTGGGCGAGGAGCATCTTCAGCTAGTGTACTCGAGCTATTTGGTTGGTGACGCTCCTTTGACTTATCAGCGACTTCTGATTCATTAACCAGCTTCTTTGGTTCCTTGCCCAAGGGCCGAGCAATTTCGTCATCAGATACTTTGGCTGGTTTTGAGGTGGTGGAAGCTTCTACTATTCTTGGCAATGATGTATGCTTCTCTGATACAGTACTCGGAGCAACATTATTAGACTGTGGAGTCATAGCCGGTGGTTTAGGAAGGCTGGCTTTTGGGACATTAGACAAGGAAACTGACGAGTTTGAAAGTGATGTTCCTGGCATTCCATAGATAGGTGCTCCCAAGTGGCTGCTAGGCAAAGGGCCAATACTTCCAGATTTGATTACTGAACCCCCTCCATGCATTATATAAACAGCATTCTTAGCCTGGGCAGCCTTGAGAAGTGATTCAGCGTCTTCAGGGGTGGCAATACGCGCTCCCGCTGCCACAGCAGCAGCTTGCAGCATAGAAGTTGAACTAACTGAAGGTTTCACAGGCACAGGTGGCTTCTTTAAGTCTAGTCGGTTTTTTAGTGAAACGGATGAAGCTCCAATTTGAGCAGATGTTTGTGTCGGGCCCTCTAATACTTGTGGCGCGGAAAGAGTACTAGGTAAAGCTTCAGTTGGATTGATAGCTGGTATATTGCTAGAAGCAGTGCTTGAACTCGTCGCAACTGCTCACACGTCAAGTTATAAAGGATTACATGTGTTAAAAAAGCTTCACTTTCAAGGCAAGCTACATTAGGGAAGCTGATACGATAAATAGTGATTCACACTTTTATAGGATCTAATAAAACATTATACTATTCATTCAAACTGTTTGACAAATCTAGATACGCCATTTGTTGAGTTGATTATCTAGTTATTTGGATGTGGAGCCCGTTTGTGGATCAACATATATGATAAGTGCATTTTAATGATAAAATTTAAAGAAGGCCCAAAACGAAAAATGAAAGCGTGGGAGTTAAGGAATCACCTGATGTTGTTAAGGTGACAGGCATATTCAGGGCCACGGAAAGTGCATTGCGCGTCGCCAAATGTGCTTGAGAAAGTTGCTGCCCATTGATACTAGATCCTCCAAAACCCACATTTTTGTTTCGCCTTTTCAGAATGGCCCACCTCTGCCATAAAGCATCAACGCCAGTAATGGGCAAGAGATACTCGTCATACAAATAGCAAACGAGTTCACATTGCAAAATAAAAAAAGTATCTGTAGTTGTTAAGCAGGAAACAAACCCCAACTCAGATGGCCAAAAGCAGCAAATGCAAAACTCAAAAGGCAAACAGTTTTGATTTTTGAATGCAACTACCTTCAAATTTACTTACCAAGTGCATCGCTATCAGAAAATCCACAAGACAAAAATGTCATCTTTTGAACCAAGCCCTACTGATAATAATTCTGAGACGGAATAATGTCACACAAGTAACTATTTTGTACTCATAAACTTGACTACAAGCAATGTGAGCGCTTAAGTCCTACTTTAACCAGCATAACATATACAGAAACACGCACTGCATATATGTGAATAAAGGGAAACGGAAATAACAAAACAATATGCCACGAACAGAAAGTACGCCTCCACGAACTAATATGAAATGCGAAGCTGATAGGTACCTGCGACAGCTGTGAAGCAGTCCTCTCCCCATTGAAATCTCCTCTTAATATATTTGCCCAATTACCTTCGCCGCATTTATTTACAGCAGCAATAAGCTCCTTATCCTCTTCTTCTGTCCATGGATTTCTTTTCTTTCGGAAAGGCAAATTGCTTCCATTTGCATCCAGACCTTCAGCAGACTTGTAAGCTTGCGATGACTGTTTTTGTGAAGCAGTATGAAGACTACCATTACCAGTTACTTGTGGATTATCTGAGGCAGTACCATTTTGCTTTTCATTATGAGCTGAATTGGCATCACCAGTTAAGGTATTGAGCGTTCTCAAATCAGAAGGTGGACCGGAAGCAAGAAGAACCTATCAATAAACACGAGGCAGGAATCTCAGACTATTGGCTAAAAATTGTAGAAGAAGTACCAATCATGATTAAACCAACTTACCCAAGAAGAATACTAATTGATATGAGTAAAGGATTGAAAAATATGAGTAAATTGTTAAAAGGAGCGTTGAAAGGGACTCTATGTGATAATGTGAAACAAACCAGACTTCCAGGATTTGCATGGACTTGCCTGAACAGATGCATGAGCGTCAGCTAGATCTTCATCGCTACCAAGTGGGACAGCTTCCACGTCAACTTCTAGATCACTTTCATCATCCTGAGAAAGACGAACAACTAATTACCCTGCATAGATAAAACATTCAATATCCGGAACTTCATAAAACGAAGGGTTCTTTCAGCGAGATATAAAGCTAGAAAACAACATATGAGACGTGGGATTATAAGACTGGAGCACCAATATAGAACAGTGATTAAAGAACTCAAGATTCAAAAGGAATACCACAGTGAACAAAAACAAGAGTACCGAATCTAACGGTAGAGACCATTTTGCCTCAAGCTACCTGTTTTTAAGCTGAGAACATAACTTTGTGGAGAAGTTAATGAAAAAAAGAAGCGTCATGTATCATACATTTAAATTAGATGCGAGGCTAGTTGTAGCTTCGCTACGTGAATACAATGATTTTTCAATGAAAATCTATGTGTATGTGACATGACATCCAAGATAAAGAGGAGACTGTCAGGGAGGTGAAGAGGTCTATGAGATCAATTAACAAGTCATAGATTTAGATAAATCAGATTCACACACTATAGTGAATAGGCACTTTTAAAATCTGCTCATCGAATACGGTTACGGCCACTACTATCTTGACAGTTATTTTTCCAACGATAACAACTCAGCAACTAGGATGATACAAATTTTGGCACTATAGTAGTATACATGAATCCTTTTCCATAGTTAGAAACCAATGATCCATTGGAGACATGGATTTGAATAACTTTATGCAAAAACAGAAAAGACTAAAAACATATAAAGTATATTTAACTCCAAAGACTAACCAGGAGTTCAGCCCCTTGTTCAATTTTTTCATCGAGAGGATGGCCATAAGCCAAATGGCGCCACAGCATCTGATACTCTCTAGCATTAGTAATTCCAGTGGATGTCTTCCTGGCCAATTCTTTCCAATCAATTTTCTTACTACCACAAGCCTGTGCTATCTCTTGATAAAGCATAATCACAGCAGATGGCGTATACCTAACACAGTCCAGTTAAAGAAAACACACCAGTCAAAAAAAAAAAAAAAAAACTAAGATTGTAAACCACAAGAAACTAAAATAAGAGCAGCCAAACCTCTGAAGCACACAACTATACACGTCATCTAATGTGATTTCAACCTTCCTCCGCTTGGTATCACTCATTCCGATAAAAGAACAAGACAACGATTCGTTATAAACCCTAGCGAGAAGTTTTTGGGGGAAATCGGCGACGTTGAGAGAAGGAAGGAGTGAGTAACAAACTGATAACGATTGAAGAGCGGAAGGGTTGTTGGGATTGGAGATCAGGCTCCGCCGAATCGAAGAAGGACGACGAGTGAGAGAGATGATGAAGAGGATACGGAAGCGGAATCCGAGACTGGTGGCGACTTTTGGACGACAGTCGTTGTTTTACATTTTTGCCCTTTATTTTTTTATTTATTCATGGAATCCCCCGTATAGACAGGAAATAAAATAATAAAGATTTTTGAATGTGAAGACTAATCATTTGTCTTCTTGGAATCCAGGTTTTCATTAACCGATCTTGGCTCATTATCCTTATTTTCTTATGTAATATCTAGAACCATAGAATAGACCATTATATTATCCACTATAATTTCTTTTCTATTCCACCTTTTCTCTTAAATGACATAATTAATCGAAAATTCTTCACTGTCATCAGTTTCAGGTAAATCATTATCTTTCAAAAAAGTTTCTTCATGATTCATATCATTTTCTTTTGGAATAGTGGTTGATGCATTAATTTGGTTATCTTGAACCTTTCTTTTTCTAAACATTTTATCCTTGGACCCAATTGGTCTACCACGTCTCTGTCGTGCTTTAGACTCACTTGCCAGTTTATTTCCAATATCTTCATCAGGAAGATTGATTTTTTGCAAGGAGCATTGACAGCTGGCATATGTAACTTTGTCACTGTTTTAACATTTGTGAATGCATCAGGCAATGTGTTTGCCACATTTTGTAAGTGGATAATCTTTTGAACTTCTAGTTCACATTGATTTGTACGAGGATCAAAATGAGACAATGACTTTGCATTTCAAGATATTACTTGTCTTTTTTCAGACTTTATTTTATCTCCCCCTAATGCATGAAAATTTGTCTCATCGAATTGACAGTCGGCAAATCGCGCCTTAAATATGTCACCTGTCATAGGTTCCAAAAATTTAATAATTGATGCAGATTCAAATCCCACGTAAATCCCCAATCTTATTTGGGGTCCCATTTTAGTACGTTGTGGCGGAGATATTGGAACATAGACTGCACACCCAAAAACTCTTAAATGAGAGATATTTGGTTCTTGGCCACTAACAAGTTGCAAAGGGGAATATTTATTATTTGCAGTTGGCCTTATACGAATTACTGATGCAAATTTGCATGTCCCCAAGCAGAACTTGGCAATTTAGATCGCATAAGTAATGGTCTTGCTATCAATTTTAGTCTCTTGATAAAAGATTCTGCAAGACCATTTTGAGTATGAACATGAGCAATCGGATGTTCGATTATAATTCCAGTTGACATACAATAATCATCAAAAGACTGAAATGTAAATTCTCCCGCATTATCCATACGGATTTTCTTAATTGTATGATCTGAAAATTGTTCTCATAATTTAATAATTTGAGCAAGCAACCTTGCAAATGACATATTACGAGTGGATAATAAACAAACATGCCACCAACGGGTCGATGCATCAATAAGTATCATAAAGTACTGAAATGGTCCGCTTGATGGGAAAATAGGCACACATATATCTCCTTGAATCCGTTCTAAAATATTGGACATTCAGTCTAAACTTTCAGTGGAGATGGTCTTGTAATCAATTTTCCTTGAAAACAAGCAACACATGAGAGATCTTTGGACAAGAGAATATTTTAACTCATTAATGAATGTACATGTGAATTTTCAATGATTCTTCGCATCATTATTGAACCCGGATGGCCTAATCGATCACGCCATATTAAAAAGTTTTTCGGGTCTATTGAATTCTGGTTTATCACCATATATGATTCAACCGGATTTATGAAAGTATAATATAATCCAGAGTTATATGATGAAAGTTTTTCCATCACTTTTTTCACTCCCGAGACCATTGACGTGATATATAAATATTCAACGTCATTTTCATTTGTTGTCTCAATATGATAAGCATTTTGATGGATATCTTTGAAACTCAATAGGTTTCTTTTTTATCTGGTTGAGAACATTGCATCTTTAATGATAAATCGTGTACCATTAGGTAACACTATTTGGGCTTTTCCATAGCCTTCAATAAGACTTGATGCACCACATATTGTATTAACATTAGCTTTAGCTAATTTAAGATGCGAAAAATAGATTCTATCTCTCAGAATCGTATGTGTTGTCGCACTATTCGCTAAACATAGCGATAGACCATCATCTTCATCTTAATTTGAATGATAATATTCATGGCTCATCAAAAGACAAATACATAAAAGTATAAATACTTTTATTTGGAAGAGAAATAAAGCATAAAAATATGGAAATTCAAATACTTTGAATTTGATATTCATATGTATGACATCATCTCTTGTGTCGTCTTCCATCACTGATTAATTTGTCAAATTCTCCATTGACCTCTTTAAAAATATAACATCCAAATGGATGAGATTCATGTAGGTCCAAATGGGTGATATCCATAGGATAATCACTTGTTTAGTGAAATTTATTTTGACACATTTTGCTTTCATAGAGACTTGATAAAAACCAAGGTGTAGAGACGTACGACAAGTACGACCCCAATGATTTATTTATTTTCATCTCATAAATTCACTTGTCAAGTGATTCATAACATTGCGAATAATACTCGCGTGCACTTTTTTTATAATCTTGCAATTGCAAATGTATATAATAAAATCAAGTGTTATATCATTGCCTTTTGGTGATCGTGCATCACTTCAAATCCTTTCAAAGGAGAGAAGGATCATTGATTCTCAAATTTCATATACAATCTCTCATCGAGATGACGCCGAAGGATATTTTGGCTTGAGCCATCTTTTATGAACAAGTGCTTTATTTCCTTCATTTATAGTAGCTTAAAGATACAAATCATATAGGCGGATTTTAATATCATGAATCAACGCCGAATGATAATTGTCATATCATGGCCTTTAGCCATCTTTATTGAACAAGTGCCTTATCTCATTCTTTTATAGTATCTTAAAGATACATGACACTTAGGCGGATTCCAATATCAATAATCAACGCCGAATAATCATTTTCATGCTCAAGAGTATTGAACTCGAGCTTCATAAAATTGACATTGCATAATAATATATGATAAATATAATATGAATTGATTTCAAATAATAAAATGAAATGAAATAATAATATAAACATTAGTCGCATGTAAATTACATATGCATGACATTGAACATATAAATAAACATGTTATAAACATAAAAGAAAAATCATGTTCCGACATATAAAATTAAACATGGCAATGTTTTAGAAAACATGATTAGATGATATATGCATGCTACAACATAAACGATTTATATTTGAATCATGCATACATGTTATAAACATAAATGAATTGATTCTCTCAAATGTTAGGCGATTTTGAGATTTATCCAAGAATGGACTCAATGTTGCCATCATCGCATCATGTAAAGAACAAAGAAAAATAAGATGTTGTATCCCTACCTTGAGCCAGTGTTATTAAAACCGGACCGGACCGGCTGGTTCGACCGGTTGGACCGGGAATCGGTCATCGGACCGGTCCGGTTCTGTAATCAAACCGTTCTGCAATCGAACCGGTCAAAACTCGGTCAAGACCCGGTTGAACCGGTGGTTGAACCGTCCGGATGAACCGGTTGACCCGCTGATTGACTCAATTTTGCATTAAAATGGTGATTTGATCAGTTCGATTTGGTCTGAAAAAATATTTATTTATTTTGACTTGAACAAGACTCGAACCTAGTCTTCCTCTATAATTATCCCATCTCATTCCACCAAGCTAAACATGATTCTTGTTTTATTATTTGTTTCATTAATGTATATTCATTTATCAAATCTATAAATATTTTTACTTATTATCAATTTAACTAGAAAGTCAATTAGTCTTAGAAATCTCTTATTATTGTGACTTGCAAATTAAGACTAAAATTGTTATTGTTGTTCTATTATTGATTTGTACTTTATCAAATTCTAAATTTGACAATTTGTTATGGTATGTTATTGTAATCCGATCATAAACATGTAATATTTATTCAAGTCATAAATATGTTAAATTATAATATCATATATAAGTATTTTATTTTTATTATTTAATTTGTGCGGGTCAAACCGGTTCGACCCGGTTGAATCACTGACCCATTGACCCAGTGACTTGACCGGTTCGATCACCGGTCCGGTTTTAATAACACTGCCTTGAGCAACACGTGCTGATAGTGTTGTGAAAATATTTAGATTTGTGGATAGTAAGAGATGTAGGGACTAGGGAGAGAGGATGAGATTTGTATGTAGTGAATATGGTGGAGACATTCAAAGTAATAAGAACATGAACACGTATGAAGAGAAAATGTACGTATAGAGAAGAGTTATAATGTTTTCATTGATTTTGATCTTTACAAATCATCCCTTTATACATGGGTACATGGACATATGGAGAGACATAGAAATCAATGTAAGAAATAAATCTAAACTTTATGAGGCACATGAAGAGCTAAGAGACAATGCTATATGAAGAGCTAAAGGTCATCCAACATTGCAATATTCATAACAAATAAAGATTATTGAATGTGAAGACTAATCATTTTTCTTGTCAATAAAATTCTCTACTAGCCATATATACATGCAATCCAAAGTCCAAACACGACTCAGGGGAGCACTCGGTTGAGGCAGGGTCGGTAGAATGAGGCAGTGAGGCACGATCCGAGGCACGTGGCGAAGCCACGTGTCACAGCCGCCATTTGTGTTCACACTACTTTTGGACACGTGTCACGCCACAAATGCGCGGGGAGTTTAGATGTGTGGCTCACTGCCTCATTCTTATTTGCCTTGCCTCATTTGAACGCTCCTCCAGGACTCAGTACTCAATTATAACTTACCAATTAGTAATAATAAGAAAGTTTATCAAAAAAAGAAGAAGAAGTAATAATAAGAAAATAACTATATTTTTTGCGTGATTTGATGTAGTGTACAGAGAGCTCAATCGAGTAGGGGTGGGCAAAAACTGCTCAGAATTTAAAAATTATTCGCACCGTATCACAAAAGTGTGTTTGGTTAACCACACCGTTTTTGGAAAAAATTCATTTGTTAAAAATCGCACCGCAACCGAATATAGCGGTGCGGAAGCGGTTCCATATATCAAACCACCCGTTTTAAACCGCACCGCATATATAATAAAATAATTAGAAATTCAAAGTTATTACAAAAAAAATAATTATAATAATTTAAGGCCCAAGCTCAATTTAAAACTAAGTAGTAATAATACAAGTGGACATTTAATTTTCTCGTTCTATCGTTGGTTCTTCGACACAACTACAACATATCTTCTTCTTCCCCAAGCGGCCAAGCCACGAGAGTCTCGATCGTTATTGGTTTTGTCTTGTCTTCTTTCTTGATTTATGGAATACGTAAGTATTTTAGTTCAAAAATTAATTAGATTTTGTAAACTTTAAAAATCGGTTTTTAAACCAAACCGCATCAAATAAAATAGTGCGGTGCATATTTGGTTTTAACTTTTCTAATGCAGTTTGTGGTTTAAAAAATTTATAAACCAGTTTATGTGGTGCGGTTGCGGATTTATTCTTAAACCGCAACAATCGAGAGCGTTGAGTGATTTCAATAACATAACTCTGAAAAAGAAAATTGATTTTTTTTTCAAAGTTAGACGATTTCGATTTAAAACACACAATACATCGTTTTCTAAATGATTTTTTTTTGCTTGGTTACACGCGATATCATTCCTCAATGGACGCAGTCACTTCTGTGAACGACGTCGTTTTATGTCCATCTTAGTAGGGGTGGCAAAACGGGCGGGCGGGCGGTTATCGGGCGGGTTGTAAACGGTTAGCGGGTTAAGCGGGTCAAATCCGCTAAAATCCGTTTAGCGTTAGCGGGTTTAACGGGCGGGTTCTTAACGAGTAGCGGGTTAAGCGGGTTTACCCGTTTAACCCGTTTAACCCGTTTAGCCCGTTTAACCCGTTTAACCCGTTTAGCCCGTTTAACCCGTTTAGCCCGTTTAGTCTGTTTAACCTTTTTAGTCTAAAAAAGATTATACTTGTTTCATTGTCAAATAATAAAATTATAATGTGAGAGATTTCACAATGTATGACAATGATACATGCATTATCGTTGAACCAAGTCAATGTTGAATGATGCAAACGAAGAAACATGTCAACTTGCTCAGAGTTTGAATAGAAACCGTCAACAAGAAAATGAGAGGATATTATCCCGTTTAGCGGGTTAAGAGTGTTAGGTCGTTTAACCCACCTAACCCGGTTAACCCGTCTAACCCACCTAACCCGTTTAACCTAGCTAGTTTTAAATATGACTAAATATGTTTCTAAATGAAATATTGAATTCAGATTAGAGCTTAAATCTCGTTTAATTTAAAACATGATTATATATGTTTCATGTTTCTCATCCTCTAGTTTAACCATATAAGGAAAAATATGTAGATGTTTTTTATATCGGTTAAAAGAATTGTATCACTAGTTAATATTTCAAAAAATCATTATCAAAAAAAAAATTCAAAAAATCAATTATCAACGTTTTCTAAATATTTATTTAAAATATTTTACTAACTTAAAATAATACAATATATTTGATAATTTATATATCTATTATATAATTTTTAATTATTTAAATAAAAATATATAATAAGGTAAACGGGTTAAGCGGGTTTCGGGTTTACTAAACCCGTTTACTAATAGGGCGGTTAACGGACTCATTTTAACGGGCGGTAAACGTGCGGATTGGCGGATTTAGGGCATAATTGCCACCTCTACATCTTACTCCATTAATTAGCGAGCAAAAGTACAATGGCAATGCGAAAACGGCTGGTGCGTTGCGGCCTTACCAAAAGGATAAAAATGTAATTAGCTGCCTAAAAAGTTAAAATTAAATTTATTATTTCTCTATGCTCGCCGCAACGGATTCGACTTTTCTAGAAGCTCGGTTTGACTCGTCTCCAGCACAATCCTCGTGATAGTTAAGTTTCGACGCCTTGTGAAACGATTCTTGTTGCTGCGTAGCATAATGTACGACCAGTTACCGATGAACGAGAGCGATTTCGATCTTGATCTCGAACTTGAACTTGCGTACAAGTTAAACGGGCTTGAGAATGACGCTCCGCCGTCTGGCAGTGTGAGTGGTGGACAGCTGTCCATGTACTACGCCGGTCAAGTTGGCGTCTTCGACAATGTGGCACCTGAAAAGGTGAATAATAATTGGAGCGTATTTTATAGGGTTTACAGTGAAATGAAAAATGGATGAGAGATTTTATAGTGTGTTTTAGGTTAAGGATGCTCTGTATGTGTTAAGGTCCAGTTCCAGTACAGCAGCATGGATTGAGGATATAAATACGGAGGAGGGTCATAAACGGATGGTAAATAATTCTGAATATATAATTCATTTCTTTGTTTCAAATTTTGATTGTTTTGTAATATATATATTATTAGGGCAAGGGAGAGCTTCCTGGTAGGTGTAGTCAGCTGCAGAGACTGGCGTCATTGAAAAGGTATCGCCTAAAGAGAATGAAGCGCTGTTATCAAAAGAAAATTATGTATCATGTTCGTCAACAAGTTGCACTCAGGTATCTCTTTTGCATTATTGATTTGGTGGTGTGGTGGTGGTTAAGGTACGTAACAAGGGTATATACCTGCAGGACACACCGTTGGAATGGTCAGTTCTGTTCAAACAAGAAGAAATTGCTGGATGATTCAGTTTGAATAATTAATTGTTCAGTTTAGTTTCCTTTCATTTATTTCTCTCTTCGACCTTTGTCTCACTTCACCTTCACTATCGATTAAATTCCGATGTACTAAACACATGAAGTTGACTGATGTGTTTTATAGAAACACAAGTGCAACCATCACTCCATTAGTCAAAGTTTTGCCTTATAACTAAAACAGAACCCTTTCGATTGTCATAGCTATCCAACAACAACAACAAAAAACTGCATCAATAAAACTATGACCTTTTCAGTTCCAAATCCAGTATAACAAAAGCCTCCAGGATTGGAATTTTTCAGACCATAACAAATATAAAATTTATCAGGCATGAAAGAGTACTGATACCTCTCTATATATTAACCCCACCACCCCCCCCCAACTTCATAATAAAGTAACAAAAATGAGTTTGGGGAAGCTAAAAACATAAATCATTTTAAGTTATACCTACAGATATAGCAAGGATTACCTTCATAATCTACTTCGCTCGGTTGCAAAATTGCGTGGTTGGGGGTAGTCAGTAGTTCAGGCAGAAAATTCAAACCCTCCTCGTCACTGCTTTTTAAACAAATAGGGGTCGCAAACTTCCCAGTGCATATAAGACACAACACAACAAGTGAGCAGGTGAGACGGGAAACATGTTCAAATAGGATCTTCATCACCATAGTGCGAGGATTCACTCGACGAGCCGGTTTCATATGGGGAAATAGATGCTTCCCCAGGTGAAGCTGGAAGGGACTCTCTCTGCTGTGAAGACGATCCTGCATGAGAAAAACCGTATGATTGTCATTAATTTTCAAATATGCAACTGACAAATTGATTTAGAGTAATTGTTAGAAGGCAGATTCAATAATTGAACATCAATCAACCACCAAATTCTAGTTATGAACCCAGCAGGTCACTGTTTTTTTTTTTTGTGGACAAGCCACCAAAAAAGATACAGAAACCCTGAGAACTAAACCAACACCACTAATGATACCCTTGAAACAGGCAAATGAAAAAACCACTGCTCCTACAACACTGAAAACGCACTCTAAACGCACTCTACAACACCGCTACTTATCTTGGCCTCTTAGAAACCAAACCCCACTAGAAGACTACAGATAGACCCACACTCCTACAATACTTCTCAACTGAGAACCAAAGATCCACTAAGCAACCTCTTGAGACTTTAATAATCTTGATACCTTGCCAAGCTACGGCTCAAAAAGATAAGCTTCTTCACTATAGATCCTGGCGACCACTAGCCAAACGACTTGATATACCCTCTGGCTGGATTCACCATTTCGCAGCCCAAACTGATCTATGAAATAACCCTCACCTCTCTGAAGCATCTTGTGAAGGTACCATTGTGAAAGGGCACTTGGACTATCGGTATTTCGACCACTCTGACACACGCGGCTTCACTAGATCCCTTCCCACCTCTACCGATCAAACTATAAACTTGAGAACACCTCTTGAATCTCTCTACCCAAGATACCATTGGACTGCCACTAAACAACACCCTCTGCAGCAACACAACCCCGCCACACTTATTCACCTCCCCACTAGGCTGACACCTCCCTAACTACAAGCTCTGCTAACTTTGATTCCATTAGCTCCTCTAACATGCCGACTGACAAGAAGCGACCTCCCTGTCAATTATCTACTCCCTCTCTTCCTTCTTCTAAGTTCACGAAGATCTGGATCATGTCTTCCTCCGGTAAGTTGCCTTTAATCCCCAATCTGGCAGCAAGATGATATGTCTCCTCCGCCTCCTTCCTGATTAATCTTTTTCTCTCTACTTCCTCATCTATTTGCGCCTCTTCTCTAGGTTGATGCATAGTGCTAGAACCATCTTCTGGATCCTTATCATTTCCTAGTACACGAATCGTTTTCCTCCTTTGATATCTTATGTCCTTTTTCACTTTCGCCACTCTCCTCCTTACCTTCTTCAGTATGCTCAAATACTTTTCAGATAAGCCCAAAGACTCTTCTTGATCAGATTTATCAGAGTTGTTCTTCAAATGCCGCTTCTCCCTTCGGCACACTCCCCTTAGACCAACAGAACCTTTTTGCTTTTTCTGAATATCCTTTTCCCAATCAGCGTCGCCTAGCCCTCCTAGCATAGCCGTTTCCATGCTTTCAGATTGAACATTCGACACCCAACTAGTAGCACCATCAACATTCGACACCCAGCAGGTCACTGTACTTCTCAGCATCATGGCTGAAACCAGATCACACACTTCACTCTAATTTTTGTCGGTTTGGATCATGGTGTTTATCTCATCAGTCATCAATTGTCACTTTTCCAAACATCCCAACAGTCACTTAAATTGTAAAGTATTCATAAAAAAGTTATTGAAATCAGCACTCCTGTCATTAATTTTCCCTCTAAATGTATAATGTGTCCTCCAAACTCGTTGACTCGCCAAACAAGAAAGAACATTTGTACATCCAAATCCATTTATGCCATGTTACCTTAACTTGATGCCAACCAATGTTTCTTTTGCAGCTGACTTCATATATCAGACTACTGACTGTTCTGCAACCTTGTTATGATTCTACATACTTTACAAACTTGTGCAACCTATGTGCTATTAACTTGTTTAGAAATTAATGCGGCCACCGGGAAATTATGTGCTCTTAACTTATTAGTATGGACAATTACGATTTTCAGTGGGTTCTAGGAGGCACAATAGCACACTTAAGAAGCCAATGATTATCTACCTTGTCAGTTAGGCACATAACTCGAGTAAAGAAATTATTTAAATGAACTGAAAGCATAACTAACCTTTTTTCCCCTTTGTGCGGTATTTTTTAGTGTGCCGTCTAATAAGCTTCCTGGCTTTTGTAATTGTAAGCTGCCTAGCAAAGGGAGAGAAATCAGCCTCACTTTCACTCCACTCACCATGAAACTCATTATCAGCATCTCCCCTCATGGTACGCAACACAAAAGCTTTGGCCTTGCGACGCTGAGTACTGAATAGGCCACGGACGGAGTTGACAAACCCATCACCAGCCCCATCACTAGGGCGCTTAAGCCAAGTAATCGGATGCTGATCCGATGTCCCTGGAAGATCGTCATTTTCACTAAAATTGAAACTAGTGTCTGGGACAGTAGTTCCACTAGTTTCCTTCTGACTATGAGCTTTATCTTTAAACTTCTTACCCTACACATATAAGCATACAAATGAATAAGAAAAACATCAAAATATATGTATTCACTAAATTTCATGGCAAAAGAGCAGACCACTTAGGAAGTAGATAGTGGAAATAGAATCGGCACACTAGAAGTGGGTTATATATAAGGATACACAAATTGCAAAACAACTGCATGTTGGATTGTTGGTTACCTGCATGCCTGTCACCGACTTTAAAACTCCCCAAATAATGTGCTTCTTGACTCTAGAAAACAGCCTTCTCCAAGTCCCAGTGAACTCAACCCGATGAAATGCATCCATTAGCAACTTCAGATCACTAAAAGCAAATCGTGATCCCTCATATGTAACTTGCAATTCCACCTAGATGATGTTTCTCACTTAGTTCAACTGAAAAGAAATCAGAAATATGACATAAACACACATAAGCTTTCCATTTGCAATGGCCTTTTAGCCCACCTGACTAATCTTGATTTCACGAAATTCAATCATTTTTTGGGGGCTTGATTTTTTCTCATCCTGTGCCTTAGAGGTCTTTTTGTCATCCTGAGATGAACGGCTAGATTTCACAGTTTTAGAATCTTTCAGCTTGCTTCTTGAGGATTCGTCCAGATCATCAATAGACACAGCAGTTCCACTCTTACTAGAAGAATGCAACTGTAAGACAATTTCATTAGCCACAGATTCTGCAACATTTTCTTCCCATGTTCTGTCAAAAGATGATGTTCGTCGTAGTTCTGAGATAGCTGGTTTAGAGTTTTGTCCCTTGGATCCCTGGAAATAGATTAACAAGAAACTATCAAGTTGATAAACTTAGATACAGATCCAGTAGCATAGAGTCGAACCCACAGTATCAATGCCACATTGGACAAATAGGTGACCATTCTCTATAATAGCTCAGACAGCCAGCATTTTTCTCATCTTTCTTTAGGTGAAAAAATTATGTTAGGGTCATTCTTCTCATCTTTATTGAGGTGAAAAAATTATGATAAAGTCAAATTTACGGTAGATGTGAACCATTAGGATGTTGACTATTTATGATAAAAATACAAACATATTTGTGCTAAAAGGAAACCTCAAAATCTTTAGATGAGGAAAAAGGATCAGGCATCACAGATCCCTTTTTAACACGCTTTGAACCTGCGGTAGTTGAAACCTTCCAAACTTCCTGCAATTACAACTTTTAGACATAAGCTTCCACATAAGTCGTGTACAAGCCCTAGAAAACCTGCAACAAAGTAGGTAAATTTTGGTACAGTTACGCTCTTGACTGACCTGCCTTCGCTGTGAATCTTGCTCTTCTTTTGGGAAAAGATACCCCCACATCATTCTGTACATAGTCTCTGTCAAATGTATTCTTAGGGGGTAGATGTCAACCTATAATTAAAAAAAGATGAATACGCTGGGAGTAATGCGGAAGAGGAAATATGAACGGGAACTATGTGCAACAATAACTTAGACAAGCAGACAAACACAGAAAACTTTTGTTATACATGAGTGCAATTATTAACACTCAGTAAGGAGCATTAGTTCCTTAAATTTACTTAACTACTCCATTTGAAAGCATTGCGGATGAGGAAAATTCACACATCAGCAATATAACATTGAATATTAACAATACAGGTGTCATTATTCCTATGTTCAAAAGTGCAGGCAGTACCAGTGCATATATCAAACAAAGAACGGTTGGGAGAATATTATGGGAATAAATTACTTGAAAATGTTCAAACGTAGAGTTTCCATCTTTTGGTGCTCCCTGCTTCGCATCTATATGAACCATCACTTTTCTGCAACCATAAGATGAAGTATTGCCAGAAAGATATTACAAACATGCAAAACAAGTCTTTTGATTATGAGATACAAAATCCCTGCAGTTAATGGAGTCACTAAGAAGATACTGCACTTTCAAAACAGCCTGAGGTTTATGTGTGATTGATTAGGCTTCAGCTATTTTGCATTTTAGATGGCGAGTTATACTTATTTGTATTGTCAGGCCCTTTAACTCACCTCTTTATCGATAATTCATAATAGATCGCGAAACTTGTGCAACACAAAGCTAGTATCACTATAGAGAGAGCATTGACCAGAATTACTTAGAAAGCATATTTATACATGGAACAGAGTATTTATCCGGACATCTCTGCTACGAAGTATTGATCGTAAAACAAAATAAGAGAGACATTGAAAGCGAAAAGAAAAGAGAACATACTTTCCCCATTCAGCTGGAGGATTCCAAGCCGCTAAAAGCGTGTCAGATTTAGCATTAGGCAAACAGTTTCTGATAACAAAATATTTAGTTGTAAACTTGATGACACCAACATCTTTATAATCCCGATCAAAATCATATCTCTGTCAAAGTAAAAGATAAAGTAAGGACACAATGAAAAATATGTAATATGCTGAATACCAAGCAGTCGGAAATTTATACTAGAAATGAGTAAAATTCCATATTAGAATTCCCATAATTCATATGTATCCATAAGATGTCATCATGGCCAAAGCAATAAAAACAAATATGATCAGCATTACAAAGATAAGTGTTATGTTAACCAACATTAATCCATGTAGAGGAGTTCAACTGAGCAAAATTAGTAAATGCAGGTCAAGAGTTTCCTATCATTTAAAACATGAGAAAGGCAATAATGATATGATCAACATTACAAAGATATAAGTGTAACCAACACTTAAATAGATCCATGCATAGTTTAATTACGCAAAAATAATCAACGAAAGGAAAACATGACTTTCGTATCATTTCAGAACACGAGTAAGGCAATATCTTATAAATGGATACTGTTATTCCTATCCCCTCACCCCCACCAAATAAAACAGTAAAAGAAGATGATTGGGGAAATTGATGCAAAGTATGTAAAGTGGGGAATGACTATCAGTCTATAAGAATAAATCACAAAGATCAACCAATAACTCTTATAACCACTTATACTCATTTCTAAAGCTCACCATGTTATTTATTTCTGCTTCAGCAAAGGGTTTACCATCCAAAACCATACTCCACCCAACGTTGTTGATTTGTAATGATACTCGCATAGCACAAGATGGACTTTTGTTCTTCTCCTTCTCCACAAGTCTTTGTTGTGCGGCTTTCTGCAAAGCGGACCTTAGGCAAAGAGCTGCCTCCTTTCTAGCCTTCTGTGCATTCAGTAGTTTTCTCTTCAGACCTTGTACCTGTTTTGAGAGTTATATCTGAAGATTTGAATGGTGGCAAATTTACCCGGAAAAAAAGTGGAATAAAAACAGATGAGTGATAGGCTAAGCAGCTACACAGATCGCATATCCATATTCAATGGAAGTAGCCTCCATACACAAATGTGAGTCTCAACCAAGCTTAAAAAACAAATGCGAAGCCTTACCAATAGTGGTCTACTACCATTTATCATCCACAACTGACTTTCATTCTCAAGGTTTTTCTCATTTAAAGCATCATTAGGACAAGAGAGCTTTCTGATGTCGGAAACAGCCAACTTCTTCTCTCTCTCTGTTCGTTCAAGGTTAATTCTTGCTATTTCAACCTCTTCTACACCTTCTGGAACAACTGCATCAGCCACCTCTTCTGCATCTCCATCATCATCAGCAGGGGGCAATAGTCCACTCTTTCTAGGCCTAGATAATCAGCTCATGTCAAAAGCTTGATAACCCAACAAAGGAAATGACTTTCGAGGACAAACAATATCTAGCTAAATGTTAGTTATGAAAAGATTGTACATAGGGATATTCAGACTCACTTGGGAACACGCGCAAAGAGAAGGTTAGTAAGCACATCTACCATAACTTGGAATTGGCGAGAGGTCATTGTTGCCGTAATATTATGAGAATTAAAAGTCAGTTCTTTTAAGGGTTTCATCTGCACATAGTTGCAGACAATTAAGAATTTAAAAAGTAACAATGAATAATGCATGAGAAACATTATTTACTTTTTGACAATGATCAAGACAAGTGGATTTTGAAAAGCCACACACCTTCAAATCTGTATTTCCCCCTTTATGCCTCGTGTATCTAAAGTACATATCACATGGCATAAATACTCTTTCAAGCAAAGCACCAGTTCTGTCAACCTTAAGTGACTTTCGATGTATTTTTGGGAGCCACTGCAGTCCGGCACCAGGATCAACATCGGTTGGTGCTACATGGGCCTGAACATTCTCCAGCATGGCTGAAATCTCCATGTGGCTCCATATCAGTTCTGGTTCAGATTCAGGAATATGGACGTTTTCAGTACCTAGTGCCCGTTCAATCATATCAAGTCCAACTTGAACAACTGAGTGAAACGAGCGAGCCAAAACACGTCCACTGACAGCAGCAAGCAGAAATCGACCCTGATAATCACAATATCTATTGGAATGAGTTTGAGTACCCTAAAGAAGGAATATCATGATGCTCAGCTATCGGCTCACAAACACTAAATTTTGTATCATTGAATGAATACTATTTTGGTGTGTATTATTAAAAAACTATCAACAAAAGCACACTTTCGGTTGATTGATGGAAACTTCCAAATCTTTTAAACTTTTGTCATCCTGGTCACTGCTGCATTTTGGTACGGTGATCATCCTAAATACTCTATTCGGATTCAATATCCACACTTTGTGTATCTCTTGTTAAACAAGGTACAAATTAGCTCTATAGTAAGGTACATGTTTCATGGAGTTTCTAGCTAACATAGAAAAACAGACCACCAAAGAGAAAGAAATGAAAGAGCATAAGGAGTTACAAAAAAAATACTTGAGGATTATGATATATATTTGTGGTCCACCAACACATTTAGTAAATAAAGTCAACTTACATTAGCATCCTCTGAGTGAAGATTGAACTGTGGCTCTATAACATTGACCATGAAATGACGAGTCCCTTCTTCGCTTTCACTTTTACCTGAGACATAAAATGATAAGATATGCTCATAAGGGAAGTTGCTAGTCATGTATTCCATGAAGGTCTAGTAGTAATGAGGTCAACTGAACAATTTAGAAGGTGTAAAATACAGATTAACGAAAGGCGATCAACACAAACACTGCAGATTCATTACATACCCGCAGCATCAGAAGTTGAGCTCTCTGCTGCAACTAAACGAGATGAACCCTCTGAACTTACTTTGACAAGCTGTGGCGAAGAGGATTCATCGTCATTTCCAGCAGGTGATGTTGGGGCATTATCAGAATTACTTTCAGCACTATTGTATTTTTGGATTTCCTCAAGCAATTTCCTCTGAGTGTACTGTCTAGAAGGAGATGGTTTTGGAGGTTCAAAGGCCTTGGTCAATCCTCCAACCCAAGACCAAACTGCATCTCTATTCTGAATGGTCCATAACAGCTTAAGGCCATAGACAAATACGCGTTGACAATTGTCAGCTATCACCACATTATATCCATCATCATCGCTATGATCTGATCTTGTGGACTCATCACTATCACTCCCATTCTCGAACTCAGATTTCCCATGAGTCACTTCCATGTTTCCCTTTCCAGCCTCTTGCCAAGCTAATAATCTTGCATGATCAGCTTTTGGAGCTTGTCTTCTGATAGTGAAATAATCAGACGATAACAAGAATTTGTCATCAGAATGCTTCTCGAATTTGCAACTCATGTGGGTGCTATAGTCACTTGTAAGTCTGTCTCTGGATGCCAGTTGCGAGCTCTCAGCTGTTTGTACGACCTTTGCAGTGTCTCCATCATCTTCTTTTCTCAAGTATGCCTTGAATAGGTGTATGTCAATACCTTGATAAACAAGATCCAAGGGTTCCCGCTTGCATTCGAAAGTAAACTTTTGTTTCCCTCGACTAAAGTACATTTCATATTTCAAATTTGCCATACTAAATGTTAGTCCTTCAGCTGGATCATCTTTATCCAGAGGCAGATGCCTTATACAAGTTGGGGTTGCCTCAATGCGGATCATAAATTCTGTCATGACCCTGTCCAACGATAGATTGCCAGATCTAGGAATTCGAGGAACCCCAAAGCGAGGCCACCTGGAAAAGCTTCTCAGCTTATGAGGAGGCAGGTAGTTCAAATTCCAGAATCTAATGAGCCATGCCAAGTCATGAGCGCCCAAATTGACAATCGGAGAGACCTTTAAGCTTTCGTTTCTGCTTAGAGAATCAGAAACAGTTCCATCTGGAAGATCACCTCCAACGGTGGAAGATGACTGTTTTTCAAGCGAGGGGAAAGAAGGTTGAAGTGAGATGATCCACCTAAAGGAAAGAGAGGTGGACCGGAAAGGGTCATAAATCTTCTCGCGAGGTTTTCCTTCAACAGGAAGGGCAAATAAATAATGATTCAATGGGTTCCCGGATTCACATTCCCAATCTATCAAGACCTCAACTGTAAAGCCTGGATATTCTAAACACACAGCAGGTTTGCCAGGGGGGGATCTAATTGTGTGGTTGTTGTACAAACTTTTCAAACTACTTAGAAGAATCTTAAACTCATTAGCTGCTAGATAAACACGACCATCAGACTGATGGATCTCCATGAAACCAGAAACAATTTGGAGTCGATCAAGCTTCTCATATGGGTCAGTTGTTGCAAGAATGTTCCACAAAGTTTCAGAGAACTGCAATTTAACATTTCCATGAATATAATTTCTGATTTCATCCCACCATGGTAGACTGCGCTCCTTTTTGGGAGGTGGAGGCTGATAGTTAAGATTCCTGACACTAAGATTAGCTCTACGAAGAGCCACTGTGAAGGCATAACTTATATCCGTGAAGGATGGTTCAAAACCCACTCCGTATCCAATTTCCGCCTTTTGGAAGTAAAGAGGGACATCCAGATATGTTTTCATTGGAGGAGTTGTGCCACTAGCTGAGCGAAGCATGTTAACTTTCCTCCATCTCCCAAGATAGACATCTTGGCGGATTTGGGGCTGAAAACAAGTTGCCTGCAACACATGGGCGAGAAAACAGTCATGAGAGGATATTGAAAAGCAAAAAAACAAGGGCATAAGGTGCCATAGTAAATTTAGCATTTAAAAAGAGCATGCTGATCAGTTTAACTAATAACTGCTTTCCACATGATTATGATGCAAGTAAGCTTACAAAAATAAGCTAGAATTTAAATCAGCCATTTTAACATTTTTAGTCGTGGGAAAATTCTCTTCATATATCTATGAAGAGAATTTTCTATTTTCCCACGACTTTTGATGACATTACACGATCATCATGAATGAATACATACTACTAGTATCAAGTGGAGGGGAAATGCAAGCTTACCAACTTCAACTTATAGTTAGTTATGTGTATTAGGAAAGATGACCAAATAAAACTTCATAAAAATTTCCACCAACAGAAAAGCTATAAAGCATGGGGCATATCAGTAGATCTCAATCACACCATAGATTTTTTGATAGCAGTAAATTCATATGGAGTAAAAAGAATGCTGTCACTTCAACGCAGGAGTCAAGGAGTGCGAGGAGAAGAACAAATTATCTTAAACCTGACCTGTTGTCCTAGCACGACACGGCCTTGACATTTGCCGTAGCTTGCAGACAAGAGAGGAAATGTGTAGTCTCTCAACTGCACAACAAGTAAGCGTGTGTTCAAAAGAAAGTTGCTTCCATAAAGTCGAGAAAATGGTATGTTGTTTTCTAGACAAAAGGGATCTAGAGCTTTTATGACGGTGATCATCCCCTCATCACCACCTTCGATTTTGGTTAAGGTTACATCCAAATCTGCAGCAGAGATGGACAAAAGAGAAGTTCTTGCTGCGCTAGAATGAAAACCGGACTGAAAGCCTTCCTTGCAAGCACCAGAAGCTTCGGATGGAGCAAGCTTCTGACAGGACTGATAATAAGACCTAAATGTTTGCTTGTAAATTTGCTCCCGCAGGTCACTAATAGCTGAGGGATCTCGTATATCAATCTCAACTCCATTGTAGTGGACGATATTTTGGACGACCGAATCGTTTGTTTCAAGAGTTCCAGCACAATGGCTGCCTTCAATAATTTGATCTAGAAAATTCAACCTGACAGCCAACTCACATGCTTCATTTTTTAAAAGCCGATAATGCTCATCAAGCCAACCTTGAAGAGGCTCTTCTTCGATTTCAGCCGTTAGTTTCCGTATGACAAAACGCACACAACCCATTTCTGTTGAACTGGATTTTTTGGATTTTGGGTTTTCTTTCTTCGAGGGCAATATAAGATTAGTTTTAGCAAGAGTGACCAATTTCAGTGCTCGTGTCATTTCCTCAATGGAATCTTCAATGGCACGTAGCTCTAACCTGAAGGGCATGCAAATATGCACATTAAGACCTTGAATTACCCAATCCCATGCAGTCACAGCTGGCACTTTTCCATCAGGCGACTTGACAGGTGCCTTAGGAATGCGAGATATTTGAATTCTACTACTATTAAAAACTCGAGCTCTATTGAAAGATAGCATAAGCCCTTCAAGAAGTACTCCTATTCGAGCGTTTTCAGAGAAAATGGACTGTATCTGGACCACAGCATCGACACCATCACCTACCCCAGCAGATACACTTAGCATTTCCACATCCACAGCTATAACAGATTCCTTTTTCTTGTGCCGTTTTTCAGTTTTCCCTGACTCTGTGACGGTTTCCTTCCTCTGATCCGTATTTGTAGTGTCTGAGATGCTACCCATGAATTCACTATCAAAGCCTTGGAGTTTATGATTATTGATCATGGACTTAAGATGTAATGCAAGTTCAACAAGCGAAAGATGCACATCTGGTTCCCACCCGACTGCAATGTTAGTGGTACTAAAGAGCGAGCAATCATATGTATCTTTAAGTCCACCTGACCTCTTCACGAATTTTGCTTTCTGCATATCCAACAAAGCGAATTTTGATCCCATGTTATCACCTTCCAAATATTCCTGATAGAAAGAACTTGCTCGTTCCAGTTTAATTTCAGAAGACTGTTTTTCCTTGTTCAGACAAAGGCTTAAATGAGTTATACCAAGAGATACTGAAAACTTAAGCTTATCATGGGAGTCTGTTGTGGACGCAATGTCAGCAGTGCGTGGTGTGCCATCCGCTGAGACACTGATAACAACTCTACCGCCTTGTGACCCACAGTTCATACGTTTTGGATCTGCAACCACTGTGTTCTCCAAGCCTGCATATCCGCAATAGTTTATTGAACATTGCTCAAGACTAAGCTTTAATATGCGAGTGCCTTTTGCAGGTGATTTAGGTACATGCTCAACATGATATTGGGTCATTCTTTTGCGTGTTGCAGATATTTGTTTCATTATAGCTGTAAGAGTCAGAGCAGTAGATACAAGTGACTCAGTGCGCTTAAAGTTGAGATGAACACCCATGCCAGACACATCAATGGAGAGTGCCAACTTCAAACTCTTGTCATCCTCTACATCTGTTTCCATTCTCTTTCTGCCCCAGTCCAAGCTCATCTTATCTATCTGCAAGAAGGAAGCAGAGTTCGTCTCTAGACTAAACAAGCACTCTTTCTGCCCTTCTTGATATTCATCTGCTAAATGAAAACTAAGTTCTCCAAGTTCCACATGCACCGCGGTTCCGGTGCTTGCTACATTATTTGCAAACAGATGCAAGGACTGAGAGCACACCTGCAATTACGAGGAAAGAATTTAAACTGGTCTGACACTGAGGCTTGTATCAAAACATAATGTCACTTATTTAAGTCAGATGTAATCAGTTGATGGATGTTTCTTAAATATGGCGGGAAAATTTCAAGAAATGCATATATCAATGTATGGAAGTTTTATTGTATCTACAAACATGAAGTGTTTCTTTTTCATTAGGCTGGGTTCTAACCACCTCATAAATTTCAACATAACGGAGTGATGAAGAGAAAAAACAGGACAGAACAGGAGATGAATAAAGTCCCAAAGACCTAATGCTGATTGCTCGCCCCAATACGCAAATCCTTTAATCAATCACATGAGATGGAGCAGGGAGCAGCTTTGTACATCTTAGGGTATCATTAAGAAATACCCTCACGAGCGCATGGCATGACACATCACACAGCTAGGGACTTCCCCAACATCAGTATATGTAGTGTTATATTAAACGTCCGCCTTGGAGCTAAACAATGTTCAGCTAAGTGCAAAAGCATTGCACTTCTAAAATAAGATACAGCTGAAGTGCAATAGTATAACTTACATGATAGAGAGGCATGCAACTCAAGTCATACAGCATGATGGTCATCTCAGGTGCTGAAACAGTAGAAGTCCACATAATGCCCTTGGCTTTGGAAGACTGAGGCCTCACAGACTCAGGCGCCTCCTCTTTGAGAACCATTCTTTTCTTCTTTGATAACTGGAAGCGCATTAATGTCTTCAGCTGACTCATCATAAAATTGCAGCAGGTGCCTCCCAGTTTTACATCAACTTCAGCACGAATAGGAGAAGTAGGCTGCATAGAACAGGAATGATCGGCAGAACTTTTAACAAACGAAATTATGTAAAGTTGAAGATTAGTCATAGCGTAAATATGTTCCACCAAACCCATTGGCATATTAAATTTGACTTCACCCTATAATTACTAAGGCAACAGCCACAATAGCCAGTCTGCAACCATGGAAGTTAATTGATTACCCTTTCTTTATATCTTTTTTGGTGAATCCATTTATCGAATTAAATTTGAAAAGATGAGGTCTTATTGAACACGAGAACATGTGCATCAATCTTAGAAGTGGTCCCAAAATTGACAAGCCCACGTGATGACGATGACGACAATGACTGCACTTTTCTTGCATTTCGATATATTACACATCACATACATTGCACTTCTTAAGCTTCCTGTATAATATCTCTATCACAGAAATATTCATAAACCCAATTTGGAATAGTAGGAAAAGAGAAAGGCAGCGGTTACAATAAAATGATATAAAGCATGGATATGTTATCTTGTGAGCAAATACCATATAATACAGTATCTCTTGAACGGACTTGGAGATCATGCAATTAGCTACATGCCAGATTAAGAGAAAAAATAGTTACCTGTAAAGGAACATAGAAAAACGAAACAATATCTACTTTCGTTATGTCCAGTACAGAAACATCATTTTCTTTAAGAAGCTGCACATAAAAAAAATTAACAGTTAGTATGACATATGTGCAGGTACCAACTTAAACTGCTCTAATCAAGGCCAGGGTCGCACATGAATCTCACTAAAATCCACTTGGACATCAATGCGAGCATTGTCACCTATGTCGTCAGAAGACAGAGATTTAATGCTTTTTAACAGAATGCCCATGACGTTATTATCCAGAACAATGCCATATTCTTTATGTGATAACTTCACGTTCAGCTTGGGCATACTGAAGAGGACCTATGGCAATGAGAACTGTTAATATTCAGCAAATGTGAATCTACAACGAAGTAAGCTGTTCAGTAACACTCAGCAAAATCAACTGAGCAGGAATAACAACCAACAACTGCCGTATATCCCATTGAAAAGGTACACATAATTAAGTCCTTCACAATCATAAGCAACTTTAAACGTTTGGAACCTGATATGACACTGCTTGATGGAGCAGTAAAACATATGGGAACCTAAAATAAAATTTACGCAAGTAAGACCCAGTATCAGGGCCATAGAAAAGCTTTTTTCTCATATGACTACAATAGTTATTCCTTATAAAGAAAAGACGAAACCACAACTCAGCTTAAAATGGAAGACCACCGATTAGCTGATAGCTGTCATATGTCAATATTAAAAATCCAAATCATGTAAAACTGATAATCCACACAGAAATTATAGGTATGATGTATCGGGACCATCTCAGCAAACTCCAAGTTGGTAATACCCTCACTCTAGTTCTAATTTCAGTCAGTAGGAATATACAAGCTGTTGCAACATCATGCCTAGCCCAAAACTTCAAATAATATAAACAGTTTAATCGCCTCAATTACGCATATTAAAGTTCTTGTAATATCAATATTCAATACCATTGAGACATCATATATCATGTTCTTAGAAGGCTTACGGGTATCCTTATTGGTTAAAGTAAGACTTACTTTGTGATATCTACAACAGCTTTAGAAACAAAACTGACTTATAACTTAAAACAACTGATACTGAATTCTGTAAGGAAGAGAGCTGTTTGGTTCATGCCCACTGCTTCATAATCTAGGTTTTCTAACAGTAAACAATAAGACGTGAGCGAAAACAATTTAGGAAGAGAGCTGTTTGGTTCATGCCAATACTTTGACAGCAAAAATCCAAACCTTCTCCGGGAACACAGCAACGTGCTTTGATATCGCTGCAAGCCCTGATTGTTTTGTTTCTTTACTTTTTTCTGTTACAGCTGGGGTAATGACTTCTTCGGGGTGAGTTGTTCTATTCGAAGATCTCTCTCTCTTGAGTAGCATCTCATTGCTTAGGTGGATCGATATTTCACCACTGTGTAGCTCTACATTCTTGATAGCAATACCAACTCCACTGCAGATGCATTATATATGAAGAATCAAGAAGCTTCTATACAGTCATCATATGACCCCCAACTGACTCACACATGATTAAGCAGTTCAATGACTAGGCAAATAATCTACTAGTATTTTATGGGCACCTAAAGTTTTAAGTTAACAAATTTGAAGAGTAGCAAGTGTTAAATTAGATATCAGTTACTCGGGTTAAAATCCTGAATTAATCAAAACATGTAACCGAGAAGTCCATCCCGAATTGATTTAGCCTACTGCTAATCAATCACCAAACTGCCTGAAAAAAATCACATACCATCCATACCACCCAAATAAACAGAAAATATCCTACCTATCAGGACCAAACTCACACGAAAGAGCCAGTTCCTCGCAACTGAAAGGAGCCAAAGACTTGTCTACCACGTATGAAAATGTCTCATCAGCAGTACTTCCAATCATATTAAAATTCTCTGATTGGTCACACCGCACTTGAGATCTTCCCATATAGATGGTAGTTGGTAGCAAAACTAACTTGAACAGCAATGTCTGCTGAGATGGATCATCTTTATTCACGTCCAGAATAACTTCTTTAATCTCAACCACACATTTTGGAGTCTGTAAGAAGAAAATATTAAAAATTAACAGTCATCAGGAAACCTAACATCAAGGTGCATAGCAGACTTTCAATTATCTCAAAAAAGAAGTCTTCATAAAGAAGTAAAACCCCAACTATCATAACTGATACAGTGGAAACGCAAGGGAAGTTCGCTAGTTTGCCTTTTATGGATCTAGCTACAACCGTAACAGTCCCTGGAATCCCTACTGGATAAGGTGCAAGTTTATACCTTCACATTCAGATCAGTAACAGAAACTGAAACAAAACGCGCAATTTTTGCCACAAGCATCAGTTTTCCTCTGTCCTTTCCAGTGCGGGATTTTCGGGTTTTAGTTTTCTGCAAACCTTTTGTACTTGCCCTCATCACAACTTCCAACTCGCAAACTTGTACTTGAATCTTTGGATCCTTAGAAAAAGCATGGATCCCAAGTTTCTTCAAGGACTGGCTTAAGCTTATATTAATTTCACCAATAGACACTGATTCCACAGCACCCTGTCACCAGGCAAAAAAAACTACAGTTTACAGGACCCAAACTCATCTAATGTTGACAGAACTAGCTCAAAAGTGGCCAGTTCATGCATTTCCTTTGTTCAATATGGATAAATATGAACTCCTCTTGTTCAAATCCATGATAAGATTTGTATTGTTTTGGAACGGCTACGATTCCCATAAAGCTTCATTACTTATCTGAAGTCCCAAATTCAAAGAGTCAAATGTTTTTTTATCGATTCTATTAATCCTCTGAGCTTTGATAATATTTTTCATACTACAAACTCAGAAATCAAATTGTAATCGGTAATAGAATTAAGCACAAACTAACCTTTCTAAACTTCACTACAACATCCCTTAAGGATTTCCAGCCTGCAATCTGAAACTCGACAGATGCTCCAGCAAATCGATCAAGAAGCTGAATAACCAGCCTAACTATAAATCTGGAAATAAACAATAAAAATAACCCCTTTCAAATATCTGTACCATGTACCAACAAATTACATATCCATAAATCCCTTTTCTTTCACCACTGGATGGGGTTTAACACTCGTACAAACGGCAGTGTTGACTCTTAATTCAAAAGTACTGTGCTGAAAAGCGAGTCCAGTATTTATATGTCAATATTGGAAATTATGCTGAGCTAAAATTGTCAAATATGTATAACTGCCACCACAAGCTTTGCTGAAACTATACAACAAAGCACCGTCCAAATTATTGCTACATTTCTCCTTAAAGCTGGTCATAACTCATATTATTTCACTTATAAGCTCTTCAGCAGGTAGGCCCTGTTGAACTTGACCATCGCTTTCATTTGGCCAAGAAGGAAATCATAAAGCAACAACATCAACAATCCTCAACCCACCAAACAGCGTAAGGTCTATTGGGTTAAAACCTATTGCATGTAATCATATCAAAATAACACTGAAATGCTTACATAAACAGAAGCCATAACACCACGCAAGTGAACAAGAACCAGAAGAGAAACTTGGAAGGCGAAACCGCCATTTCCGCCGCCCGCCACTGCAGATTCAAACACACACACACAAAACGATTACACTCCAAAATCGCGTGGTTCCGACTCAATTCACAGCGTCGTCGTTCACACTATCAGACGCAATGCATAGAAATTTTGCCATATCCATCGAGCGACAGGGACATCCGCGGGGCAATGAAACCCTAAGATTCGGAGAGAGCGATCGCGAAATCGAGCAGCGTCCGAAATCAATTTTCGATTTAGGCGGATCTGAGCGTTGAAGAGACATTTATAGGTGTTGATCAGATTTCGTGGAGAATGAAGGCGATGATGAACTCACCAGTCGTTTCGCATCAACGCGGGCATTCATCTCCTGCTGTCGCGTGCACGATTATCTGATAAGATAGTGTGTACTCGCAACGCTTACAATTACAAGTAGACCCTCGTACCATACCAAATTTTACCTTAAGTATTTCGTAGCAGTGGGGCGCGCATGCTCATACATTGTTTTTTTTTTTTTTGAATGGAACAACTTACAGTTACAATACAGAGAAAATCATACAAAAGCACAATACAAGGAGCCAAAGACAGGTTACACAAACATAGAAATAAACCTGGGAATAGCTAAAGAACTAGACCAACTCCATTTCTCAATCTCTCGATATGCCTCCTAGAGTCAATCCTGGTTGACCATCAAGCAGCTTGATCCCCTCTTTGATTGCTGATAGCTTTGCTTCCGGTCTCCAAGAACCCATATTGATCACCCAGAGCACTTCCTTCGAGTCTGTGAAGATCTTCACCTTTGAGAGTTTCTGTTCAAGTGTTATCTTTACTCCAAGATGTAAAGCCTTGATCTCTTCCTCCAGGACTGAGCTGCAGTTCTCCAGATAGCTCGCTCCAACTTCCTTCACTAAGCCACCCGAGTAGAGAATCGCCCCTACTCCTCCACACCTGTTCACCGGGTCAAAGGAACCATCGCAAAAATGTAATAGTCCTCTTCTTCTCGCCTGTCATGCTCTTACCACCCGCAGAGGTTTCTAATCCCATCATTGCACTCCTTAATCAACCACACCACAGCTTCCTTTTATGCACTCAATTTTTCCACCTTCCTTTCCATGTGCTATTTCATTTCTATCCTTCCAGCACAGCCACATGCCACATAACAACCTCTTGAACTCTTCTTCCTTACACACCTTGGCACATAGCCATAACCAATAGCCCGGGTCACCACAGATATTGTTCCATACTGCCATTGGGAGGTCAGCATCCTGCAGCAAACCCTTTACCCACCAACAATCTCTAAATATATGCATTGCATTCTCCATCTTTGCCACATAGTGCCAACAAACATTCTGAACCTGGCAACCTCTTTTCTCCAAATTGTGCATTGTCGGTAAGCTATCATGATACAATCTCCAACCAAAATTTTTTATTCTACCTGGGATCTTCAACTTCCAGAATGCCCTCCAGAACCTCTGAGTTTCTTTGGTGTCTGATTGCTCCCCTCTTGATTCATTTTTTAGCTTGTTCAGTTCACACACAATCTTATAGCTAGGCCTCCTTGACAGTGAAAGTTGATGAACCACCTCTAATCCAGGTAATGGCGGATCCAGAGCTTCGTGTGAGGGGGTCCCAAATTTTTTTTGATGAATAAGGGTATAGGTTGGATTCGGCAAATTTTTTCTGTATATATATTCCTTATATTTGATGATATAAGCTATTTTCTAGTAAAATATCAAAGTTTGAATTTATATAAAGTTCATTGACGATCTAACTTAGAGGTCATAGAAGACACGGCGATTACCTATAAGATCGAGATATATATCATTGGAGAGATAATTTGACGGCCTACGACTCTTCAATTGATATCAAGATATCAATCAGACATTTAAGCAACCAAAAATATACGTAAAGTAAGAACGCATAACAAGTGTACATAGTCAATCACATGTAACCTTAACAAATTTAGCATATAATAGGTAGACTGAGCACCACTTGAGAAATCAATCACATTGCGCATGAAGCTGACGATAAGGGCTACAACTTCTAAGCTAACATCTAGGCACAAGTCTAATGTTAAGGTGACCGAAAACTAAGTCGAAACATGCCATATGTTTGAATTCCGCTAATAATTAGCCAACCTTTTGAAGCTCATAGAGACATCAACCGGTGTCCGTTGAAGATGATCTATGTATTGATAGAAAGTTAATTGAATGTTCTATAACTTTCATGTTTAATGCAAGATGAATTTCGGAAGTTAAGCTGACAAAAACAATGATCAAAGATAGATGATTAGTTGAAATTTGCGAAAATTGAGGGGATTCGAGCCAATCTTCTGAAGCTCATAGAGGTGTCATCTGGTGTCCGTTGAAGATGACCCATATATGTATAGAAAGCTAATAGAATGTTCTATAACTTTCATGTTTACTTAAAGATGAAATTTGGAGTTTAAGCTGTTAAAAAAAGCGACCAAAAATAAATGTTTGATTGAAGTTTGCCGAAATCAAGGGGGTCCGAGCCAACTTTCAGAAGCTCATAGAGGCGTCATGTAGTGTCCGTTGAAGATGATCTATATATGGATAGAAAGCTGATTGAATGTTCTATAACTTTCATGTTTATTCCGAGATGAAATTAGAAGGTTAAGCTCAGAAAAATAGCAACCGAAGATAGGTGTTTAATCAAAAAAATTCATTTTTTTTTGTTCAAATGTGAGAGGGGTCCCGGGACCCCTAGGACCCCCTTGCATCCGGCACTGAATCCAGGCATATTTCCTTTCTTCCTCCACCCATTCAGTGCCATGTTTAATTATATATAGGGCCTCTGAGATTCCTCTCCAAGCATAAGAAGGCTTCCGCCGCCCCCCCCCCCCCCCCCCGAAGCATCAAAATGCTAGAATTAGGGAAGTATTTTGCTTTAAAAACTTTACTTACAAGAAGATCTGGCTCCATCCTTGTTTAGCTAGCATTGCAAGGTTCATCAGCTCTATTTTCCGGAACCCCAAGCTTCCAGTCCCTCTATCGTTAAACATTACCTCTGCCCTTAGCCTTGCTCTTACTTCCATTCCATCAAAACTTTAGAATGTCACCATCTATCCTTGTACAAAGAGTAAGAGGGATTTTATAACATGACACAGCATAAATGGGTATAGCTTGGATGGAAAAATGAATTCAATACGACAGACATGCACTTTGGTTAATAGAAAGTGCACTAAATATTGCATAAATTACTGTTTCTATATCGACATGTAACGTATCCATCCATCAAAAAAATTTATCACGTGCTATTCAATGCATGAACTCAATTGGCGCATAATATTATCAAATGTATCAATTTCAAAATAGTGCTTGCGTAAAGGTGAGTATAAATAATTGATTTCTTGAATCATAATTATAGAATTATTACGAAATGTTCTATTGAACATTCGAACATACTGCACAAATAAATTACGAATGTTATGAATATTGCACTTATGTTGGATGACCTTTAGCCTTTCATATGACAATGTCCCTTAGTCTTTCATGTGCCCCATAAATCTTTAGCTTTAATTTTCTATATTGATTTCTAGTCTTTTCATTTGTCCATGTACAAGGGGCGGACCTACCTTTGGGCTAACCCAGCTGCAGCCCGGTAAGAAAAAGAAAGCACATTGAGAAAAACAAAATAGCCCGGTCAAAAAGCCCACGTTCGTTCATACAACAAATGAACAAAACCAATTCAACAAATCAAACGCCCTCCATCTCTCGACGCAGCTGTTATCTTTATCTTTCGCTTCGTCTTCGTCCCGATTTTCGACCAAAGGCTCGTCGATCAGGTATGCCACCGTGTTATGATGAGTCGTCTTTGTATGATTTCGTAGGAAAGTTTTATGTTTGGGTTTTGAATTTCGCGATGGATTGGATATTCTTGCGATTCACTGTTTTTAATTGTTGATTGATTGGAAGGAGTTGGATTGATCATTCTTTGTTATTTATTGTTGCTGTGGTGTGTACCAATAGGGTGGTTACTGGTTAGGGTTTTGATTTTTTGGAGATGTTTGGTCATGATTGTTCTGAGCATGATTTGTAAACAATTTGATGATGGATTCCGAGGAGAGATTGAAGATTTGGTGATTTCTGATCCTGATGCACTATATGCTTGATTATTCGAAATTGTTCAGTGTTATTGATAAAAGTTATTCCCTTTCCTGTTTTTCTTTCATTGTTTTTGCTCAAATTGATAAAAGTTTTATATGGAGAAAATTTGCAGACTTGCAGAGAAGTTCTATCCTGAAGACTTTGATGCATCAGAGGTTAGAGCTTTAATGTTACAATTAGAGCATTAGGGCTAAAGATTTTTTTCCGCTCACCTAGTTTTTAAACCCTAGATCCGCCACTGCCATGTACCCCCTATATATAAGATGATTTGTAAAGATCAAGATCAATGAGAATGCAATATTCATCCTCTCTACTTTTCTCTCTTCACATGTTATTCTTCTACCTTTAAATTTCTTCTCCATGTCTATAATTTTACAACACGTTATCAACATAAGTTGCTCAAGGTAAGGGATACACCATCTTCTCTTCTTCTATTTTTTCATTGTGATGCAATGATGGCAACATTGAATTCTTTTAGGAAAAATCTCAAAACCGCATGGCATTTGGAAAAATCAATTCTTTTTATGATTTTGTTTATAACATGTATATTTCATCTAATCATGCTCTTTTGAATCATTCGTATGAGTCATGCCTAATCTTATATGTTGACAAATGATTTTATCTTATGTTTCTAACATGTTTATTTTCATGTTCTATGTCATGTTTAATTTTACGTGTGGTTAATGTTTTAGTTCATTATTTCATTTCATTACTTGAAATCAATTCATATTATATTTATCATATATTATTATAGCAGAGCATTGTTCAGTAAATACCGATTTACTGAATTAATTCGGTTCGGTAAATTTGGTAATTATCGATCAGTAAAACGGTAAAAAAAAATTCGGCGATCGGAATGCAATTTCCTCAGTAATTTACCTATTTATCGAATAAAATAATTTTAATAATATTTATTTTTTAATTGGATAATAATATTTATTTAAAAATATAAAAATAATCTATTTTGATTATGTTATTTCTCACTTATTTTAACAACATTTGTGATGAAATTTTGTTCGATCAATCTTTTTGATTTTCAATTGTTCGATTTTTTGTATTTTTTTACACTAGATGACTAGTTAATCTTTTTTTTTTAAATTTCAAATTTTTACAAAAAATATTATCAAAATACATTTAGTAGATTCAGTAATTTACCGAAAATTTACCATTTACCGATAGTCGGTAAATTGGTAATTCGGTTCGGTAATCGGAATTCAAAAAATTAATTCGGTAATCGGTAAATTACCGAATATTGTCTCCTATATATTATTATGTAATGTCAATTCTCTTTCTTCAACTGTCGGCAAAATCGTTACGTGTGCCTTACCACAATGGTAGCACTCAATATCAGCAAATTTTCCTCTCGATTTACTTCGCTGAGTACCTCTGTTACTCGGACCTCGACTCTGACTTCTCCCCCGCCTTTCAACAACTAAGACATCTGAATGTGAAGAGGAACTCTGCAACTTATTTCTCATCTCTTCATTTAAGATGCCGCCTTTAGCCAATTCCATAGAATTCACGCCTTCCGGTGCGGAGTTGGACAATGATGATGTCCTAAAAGTCTCCCAAGAATCCGATAAAGTACCAAGGAGCCATAAACCTTTGATCTCATCTAATTCAAACTTGATACCCATTCCTGCAAGCTGATTAATAATTCCTTGAAAAGTATTCAAGTTATCCGTGATAAGAGTTCCATCAAGATACTTTAGCCTCATCAACTGTTTGATCAAGAACAACTTATTATTCCCAGTTTTTCGCTCATATAGCTGCTCGAGCTTTTTCCACAGAGTATGAGCATTCTTCTCCCCACTGACATGGTTCAAAACATTATCAATACTACAAAAAACACAATAAACAGCGTTTACAATAAACGATGTCTATAGTTTATTTAGGTATAGACATCACTTTTTTTAAAAACGTTGTCTATTCTCCCCAACGTTGTCTATTATAGTGAATAGACATCATTTTTAAAAAAACGCCTAAATAAACGTTGTGTATTAACGACACTTATCTTCATTCTCTTTTTTCTTTTCTTTTTTGATTGGATCTTCATTCTCTTTTTAAACACTTGATTGTATGTCGTCACGCATTCCTCACGTCTTCTGAAAATCAAAGAGTTGGTCACTCTAGGGTTCGCTTTTCGCTGTTGATCGAAATTTGAGTGCGCCGAGGACGAGAAAGGAAGAGGTAGACGAAGATGTGGAACGAGGAGCGGAAGTTGGAGAAGAATGTGCAGAGTATTGTATTTAGCGAAGCGAAGAGGCGATCCTCAGTGGTCGATTCAGGTGATTGGGTCGCGTTGTCGGACATATAGAGACGATGTATTGTATTGACAAATCTGACGACAGAGCACTTCTCGATTTCATTTGAGAAGCTGATGTGCGTCGTCGTCAAGTCCAATACTTATCGATTTCACGGCTCGAGTCTACGACTACGTTCTGTCCAATGGTCGAGAGCCTCAGGTTTCCTGCGTTTTTTTTAGCATTTTATTTGTGATTTGGTGGATTGAAGTTAATGTTTAGATTTTTTTTGTCTTGATGTAGATTTTGAGGGAGTTGCGGGAAGAGACTGCTTCCATGAGAGGTAGCCAGATGTAGGTTTGTTATCTAAATCCTTCTGCATTTTGCTAAATGTTTAATAGGATTTTTGGAATTTGTAAGAGGATAATTTGGTTTGTAGGTTTCTCCGTACTATGGGCAATTGCTATCCATGCTTGTCCCGGATGCTTGGAGCAGAAATATATATTGACAGCTTTTGGTTTGTGTTCGGTTCTCTACATTTATTTCCTTAAATCGTTAATGATAGCTTTTAGTGTCTGAGATTGAGGAATCGATGCTATTTTTTGATACTTGAGGTGATTTTTGTTTGTTGACTTGTTGATAAATAAGGATTTTGATACTTATTGCAGTTCGAAGTAGAATGGCAAGGGAAAGAGGCCAGGAAAGGGAGGCAACCGCTTCTACAAAGCCATTGGACTTGGCATCTAGACACCTAGAGAGGCCATTGAAGGTTAGCATACTCTTATCATTAGGTAGTTAGTGAATTGAGTTATGTGACATCATGGATGAAACAAAATACTGAAATTTATCACCAATTTTGAAAGAAATTTATGCATTTCCTAAATGAACTTAGCTAGGTAGGAGATAATATTGACAACAAACCTCCATGTTTTATTCCATCTGCTTCAGTCTTCAGTTTTGTATCTAGTGTCCTTGGTGACTCGAGCATTTCAAATATCATCTTTAATGTAATACCTTGCAAAAGAAAATCAGTTTTGCTTCTTGAAGCTACAAATGCATCCTTTTCTTCCCAAGTCATCATTCTTTACTGTTTAACAAGCAAATATCTTTATTTGTTCTCTTGCTAGTAAATGTCTAATTGTGTTTATGGATTTACTTTTAGCATTAATTGAAATCTTCCGCCTCTGAACATTGCAGGAAGTGTTGATGGGCAGAGCAGATTATAGTAACAACTTCAAGCAGATGGGTTCAACCTAGATTCTTTGTTGCCTGGAATTGCTCATCCTCGAGTCCAATATTCTTTGTTGAATAAAGATGTATCATTTAGATGTATCAAACATCTTAACTGTATAAACTATTGTTGAGAATTTTGAATAAAGATATTTTTTATTTTGGATGTTCAAATTTTAAGTAAATGTGCCCCATCAAAATTTTTTTTTTTTTTTTTTAGTAAATGTGTTACGGTAGGTAATTGGTGTAAAACCTATCAGAAAATGATGTCTATTGTCCAAAATAAGCGTTGTCTAAAGTCTTTTCTGTACTAGTGATATCATCAACCCACTGTTGGATAAACCCACAAACTTGTCTATGCAGAATCTTCCATTCTTCATCAGTTTTCTTTTCAAGCTTATCAGTAGTAAAGACATGCAAATAATAATCTTCACATAAAGCAGATCTTCCATCTTTCCTTTCCAGACATGATAATTTGAACCATTCAGATTAACCATCCTACATGTATTAGCTTCCATCGTTCAATCAAGTCAACCTCAAAGAGAAAATCAATAGCTCTCACACCACTCTGATCAGAAATCAGCCACAATGGTAAACAAACACGACGGAATAAACTTCGTTTGACAATTGAATGAACCTTTGAGGACGCAAACAAATAGGATACTTCAACAGAAACAAAAACCAACAACAATGTAGAAAATTAATCACAGATGAGACACCGAAATTTTACGTGTAAAACCTCTCAAATCGAGAGTAAAAACTACGGGACCTCTTAGGCCGCTTAAATCCACTAGCACCACTATGAGAGAGCAATACAAGTCTTCTTTATATATACTAGAGGCATACAAGCATCATATACTTGGAATAAATCACACCAAGATATGGAATAATCTCACTAAAAAAATCTCTGAAAATCTGCTACTGTTTGGACCACAAATACTCAAATTTCCAAAACCGATCTCCACCGTTAAAAACGAAGGCCACGACGCTGTGAAGTTACTGCTAAAATTTTAGGCTGATCACGATTCAATCTCTGGGAACCGTCTGATCTTTGTGGCTGTGTAGTGCAAATCCGTAAATACTCTTTCTTCAATCTCAATCTTATGTGGGAATGTCTTTCTTCACTTCTATTTCTAACCAAAAGCTAGGGTTTTTAGAAACCTAGCATTAGGCTTTTGTTGGGTCTTTCTCATGGGTCAAAAATACCATAATAATCTTACAGAATAGATGTAGTACCGTTTCATATTTGCACTCATAGTAGCAACATATGCAAACTCAGGTGCACATCACATCTTTCTGAAATTGTTCGCTACTGCCAGAGAGCATTGTGATATGTCCTACAACTCAATATTTTGATTCTCTCGTGCACCTTAACTCCCAAATCTTTCTCCACGCCTTCCTCACTACATCTGTATTTGATACCTCCCCATTATACTTAGGGCCCGTCCGTTTGAACTCCAACTTAACTGAAATTAATTTACTTAAATGAACTTAACTGAAATTAACTTAACTTAATTTAACATAACTTGACTTAACTAAAATCATCATCATCATCACCTTCATCACCACCATCATCATCATCACCACCACCACCACCACCACCACCACCACCACCACCACCACCACCATCACTATCATCTTCATCATATCATCATCATTATCATTATGATATCACCATCATCATCTTCATCATCATATCATCATCATCACCATATCATCATCTTCATCATATCATCATCATATCACCATGATCATCATCATATCATTATCATATCACCATCATCGTATCCAGGGGCGAATGCAATAGGTGGGCTGCTCGGGCTGCAGCCCGGGTAGAATTTGGCCCAATATTTTTTTTTTTTTTAGTTTTCACAATTGCGATTTGGGGAGAAGCAGATAGGCGAGCGAGACGGCGAGTAGCGACTTCCAAGTGCGACCGTGCCGCCGTCCCATTCAGGTAAGGCTGATGCGTTCATGGATGAGATCCCCACTTTTGTCGTCCAGCCGTTGCCCATTTGGATGGAAAAGGTGCTGTTTTGGGGTTTATGGTTTCACTTGTTAGATTTCCAACAATTGCGTTTGAATTTCATGCTTTTCTAGTGTTCATTTTGAATTTGGGGTTGTGTTATCGTCAATTTTGTTTGAATTTAATTGTTCTCTGGTGTTGGTTTTTCCCTTCATGTGTACTGGATTACAAAGACTTGATGGCAATGTTGCTAATTTTCCATTGCTTAGTACTGTCAGCACTATATTTTCCCACTGTACTAGATTTTTTTTTTGAAAGAATGATGATATCATTAATCAAAAGGATGAATACCCTACAACCGAAAACTGTACGACAAAACCAACCTAACCAACCAAAAACTAGAAGGCAACAACCACCCAAACCGACCAACAAAACTAGGCCCTACTGACAAAAAGCGCAAGGCCTCTAACAAGCTAAGACTTGAAACAGAAAACCTGAAACAAAACCTATGCATTAATCCATAATTCTCATAAGTCTCAGCCAATTGATATCTTCATTTGTAAAGGCCTCCTTCTTGATTGCTCCGAGCTTTGTCTTCAAGTACCCTATACTTTCTTGGACAATTTTCGTTGTGGAACTCATTTCAACTAGGAAGATCTTCAGGTTCCTCGCTTTCCAAACGCCATTCATGACTCGCTGCTGCAAACATCTTTGTCTTCAGCCTGTTTTGTTGCAGTCCTTGGAACCATGGAATCAAGAGCTCCCATTGACAACCAGGCGGCTCAGCTAACAGGAACAGCATCACCCTCTTCCACACTTCCTTCGTAAAGATGCATTCGAAGTATAGATGATCTCTACTCTCCTCTGCAAACTCGCACAACACGCAGGATTTATCCCATGGAAACCCCCAGTGGATCATCCTGTCCTTCGTCAATAGCTTATTTTGAACCACAAGCCAAGCGTTCATAGAGTCCCTTGGCGCGTTAAAGTCATTCCACACCATCTTGTGCCAAGCGACTTCCTCTTTATGCTCAATAATTGTGTTGTAAGTGTCCTTCACTTCAAAGCCATCACCTTGCCCTCTCCATCTGACAGTGTTATTTGTGATGCAAACGCAACGAAGGCCGATCTCCCTACACTGCATCAGCCGCTTTAGAACCCAAGAGTTATTGGAATTAACTCCTTCTTCCCACCAATGCTTGCCTTTGCTCCAATACTTATCTAGCCAATCAATCCACAAGCCAGACCTGCTCTCCTTCTTCCCCCACATCTGGCCAATAACCATAGCATAATTCATAGCTTCAATGTTTTTCAGGCCCAGACCTCCCTCTACCTTGTCCCTACACACATCCTCCCACTTCACAAGATGTGGCCTCCCTTTTTATCGCAATTACCTTGCCACAGAAATCTGGCACAAGTTGCGTTGACCGCGTGAATAACAGTTTTAGGCAGAATACAGACCCTCACCCAATAGAAGACTATGACTTGTAAAACAGAGGACACCAAGACTCTCCTTCCAGCGCGGGAAAGGAATCTATTACTCCAGTACTTCAAGCGAGAAGTAATCTTCTCAATAAGAATGTCGCAGTCTTTCCTACTCAAGCTTCTCGACGTGAGCGGGAGGCCTAAATACCGAAAAGGGAGAGTGGACGCTTTGGTGCCTATAATACGTTCCACCCAGGCGACTTTCGCTTCACACATACCACCCAAGAAGAGATTACTCTTCTGACAGTTAATAGATAGCCCAGAGCACTCAAGGAACTTAGATACCACCTCTTTAATGGCTCCCACTGCTGAACATAATGAGATCATCTGCAAACATTATGTGCGACAACTTGATTCGATGACACTTCGGATGATAATAGAACCCCACAACTTTATTCAGCCCCTGCAACATTCTAGAAAGACCTTCCATAGCAATCGTGAACAAAAAGGGCGAAAGAGGGTTACCTTGCCTGAGGCCACGCTTGCCTTCAAAAAAATCGACCATCTCACCATTAATCATGATAGAGTAGCTCGTAGACCGAACACACATCAGCATCCACGCAATAAACTTTCTTAGGAATTTCAGATTCTCTAGCATTGAAGAGAGAAAGCTCGAATCGATCGTATCATAAGCTTTCTGCAGGTCTATCTTCCAAGTCATCCTCTCGCTAATATTTCTTATACCATACCCATTAAGGAGCTGATGAGCTAGACAGATATTACCCACTATCGAACGATCTTTCACAAAAGCACCCTGCGCAGGGCTGATAATATCTGGGAGCACCTCCTTCAGTCTACTAGCCAGCAAAGACGCAACTATCTTGTAGGTGACGTTACAGCAGGAAATAGGCCGGAAATCTTCTGGCTTGGAAGCCTGGCCACTCTTGGGGATTAATGCAATGTAGGCTGCATTCAATCCTTTGGGAAGCACATTGTGTCACTGTCACTGGCGAATCTATTAGTCCAGCACTTCAAGTAAGTGCCAGTTGCTCTTGAAGAAGCTTGACGAGAAACCATCTGGCTCAGGAGATTTATCAACCCCTATACTGTTTAGAGCTGTCCAAATCTCTTTATCTGTCGCTCCACGAACTAGAAATCTGCACTGCTCGCTGTTAACAGTTGGCCCTTGAGCAACCACCTCAGGGTCAATAAAACTGCAAGGTCTGGCTTTTCCCAATAACTCCCTGAAATACCTAGAGAATTCCTGCTTTATAATCTCCCTGTCAGTAGAAACAGTGCCATCTCCAAGCGTGATTTGGATAATAGCGTTCCTGGACCTTCTACTTTTAAGCAGGCTGTGAAAGAACTTGGTGTTAGCATCACCTTCTTTAATCCACTGAGCATTAGTCCTCTGTTTATTGAACAGAAACTGGTTAAACTTGAGCTTCCTGAACTCCAGCGCAAGTCTTCTCTCTATTTCGCAGAAACTAGCATCACTTGGGTTACTTTCCGAATTACTTTGGGCTGCAAGAAGAGCTTCTCTAGCTACATTGACCCTCTTGTCCATACCCCTCGTGCATCCCACAAAAGACTGTTTAAGCATACATTTCATACTTTTCAATTTGCTTTGAATCATAAAAAGATTCCTGCACTTATCTCTCCTCACACCACTTGCTCCTAACAACAGAAAAGTATGTTGAAAAACACGCGCCCACTGCGCCCCTCTCCTAGGGTTTTCATTTTTCGTTTTGCTCTCGGCGGCGGCGCCTAGGGTTTCGATTCGATTCGACTCACGGTGGCAGTAAGATGGCTAGCGGAACGACGGCTGTTCTGGCGGAAGGAAAAGGCAAAGAGAAGGAAGGCGCAGGAGTCGCGGAACGAAACAAAAACTTCTGGGCTGCTAGAGTAGCTAGGAGTCGAAACCGAGAGCGGGGCGCACCGCTCCTCCACCTCCCTCAAGAACAGGGAGCAGATCGAGTAGTCATCCCGGCGGAGGAATGGAAAGCAGCAACAAGTAAGTTCGAGCACGCACTGGTAGGGTTTGTGTTTGGGTCCAAGCCCTTCCTCGGTAGGATGCGGGGATTCGCTAGGGTTAAGTGGGGAGATGAGTCGGCGGTGAAGATTTCTCAGCTCAACGAAAGGATATTCCTCTTCAAATTCGAGTCGGAGGACAAGAAGGCAGAAGTGATGTGCGGAGGACCGTGGACCTTCAATAATCGGCCGCTGATTTTGAAGCCATGGTCGGAGCAAGAGGAGTACACTTGTGGCAGTGTGGATGCGCTTCCAGTGTGGATTCGTTTGCCTAGGCTGAAGGCGCACCTTGCAGACACCATCATTCTGAGTAGACTCTGCTCTAGGTTAGGCACTACGCTATGCACTGATGAAGTTACTGCTGAGGGCTCGAGTTACAATTATGCGCGGGTTTGTGTTCAGATTTACGCAGATCAAGAATTCATGGATCACATTGAGTACGAAGATCCTTATGGAAACTGCTATGTTCAGCCAGTTGAGTATGAATGGAAGCCCCCTCGATGCCATAACTGTTGCAACTTCGGACACTTGTCAGAGAAATGTCCAAAGCCAAATTTTGAGATGATGTTGGAGGGTTTGAAGGAAAGAGAGAAGAGTGAAAGGGCAAGGATGGACAAACGAGATGCCTGTGAAGATGAAATTGAATGTGATGAGGAAACAACTGGGGAGAAAGAACAGAATGGAGAGGACTTGGAGCCGGAAGAATCAGTATGTGTTCCTGAAACTCAAGCTAAACCTATTCAAAGGCCAATTGTAACGACTGCTACAGAGAAAGAAGGTAGCTTGAGTTTTGTACCTGTCCTGTCCAAAAGTGCTCAGAAGAGAGCGAGGCAAAAGGCTAAACGAGACTCGAACAACGGGGAGAGTAATGGTTCGGGAGATACAATTAAGAGTACGAGCTCTATCCATTCTAGGATGAAAGAGAAGAAAACCCAGAAAGTAGATATGAAGGTGAAGCAACTGCAGATGATGAGGAGGGAGGTAGGCCTAAAGAAACCACTTGTTTAATGTATAAGCTTGCAGCGTGGAACATAAGAGGGCTTAACAACCCCTTTAAAAAATAAGAAGTTGTGAGTTGGATTAAGAAGATGAAAGTAGATTTAGTTGCGCTTTTAGAAGTAAAACTTCCGGAAAATAAGTGGGATGAGGCTGTTTCCAAGTGTAGCCCGGATGATTCGTGGAATTCTGAGTTCAGCATTAGTAATGGTGGCTGGGCGCGTATATTATTGTTATGGAATGATTCTACTACCAAGATCAGCAACATTTCGAAATCTTATTTCTTTATGTCATGTGAGGTAGAAGCAGATGGTAGAAGGTTTGGCCTGATTGTTGTCTATGCTAGTAACAGTCGTAGTGATAGGAGGATGATGTGGGAGGAAATTGAAAAAGCGGGGAAAAATTTCAATGGATGTTGGCTGTGTATGAGGGACTTTAACTGTGTCAAGGATCAAAATGACAAGTTAAATAGTAATAGAGTGAGAGACGCAGATACTGGTGATTTTCGAAAATTTTAAGGAACACAGGCCTCCAATACCTTCCGGGCAGCGGGTACCACTATACGTGGAGTAACAACCATGTTAATCCATTGGAGAGGATTTGGTGCAAGCTGGACAGAGCATTAGGCAACCATCAGTGGTTTGAAGAAATGGAGGAAGCTCAAGCTGTTTTCCTCCCTCCCGGCATCTCTGATCACAGTCCCGTTTTGGTGTGTTGGGGTGAGGAAAAAAAGTTTAAGAGGAGCTTCAGGTACTGTAACCACTGTACTAGAATTTTCATCATTCTTAGGTTGGGGTTTTAATACTTCTAAGGGAAAAGTACAAAAGGGGGCTCCGAACTACCACTGATTTCCCAATTGAGGTCCGAACTACCTCAATTTCCAATTACAGGGCAAATTTAAAAATAAATAACTTTTCAGTTAAAATTGACTGACGGGATTTAACACCGTTACTTAACTTAACTGAGTTATAATTAAATCATTAATTTTTAATTAAAAAATATATTCAATTTCAATTTTAATAGTTAATTTTTAGGTTTTTTTTGAAGCCGTGACTATTTTTTCTCTTGAACCTTTTTTATGACGTCGCAATGAAACATGCCCAATCACAAAAAAATACATTTACCCTAGTATGAATAACTGAGATGATTCAGCTAAGGAACTTTGTCATCGAGTACAAAAAAGGCAGTAACATAGCTAAAATTTTAACGATTCTGTACAAAAAGGCAGTGCAAAAAAGGCAGTACTTTTTCTGGGAAAAAAACATTCGGTATGGCGCATTCTATATGTTTATCGATTACCTTTTGTTGGTCAGAGATGAAACACCATCCATCTTGTCTTGAATTTCCAATATCCGTTAATAAATTTTGAATAAACCAATGCCAAGTGTCTTTTGATTCCGCTTCACAAATTGCATATGCAATTGGAAACATGTTGTCGTTTCCATCTCTTCCAATAGCAGCATGAATTTGTCCGGTGTAAGCACCTTTGAGATGACATGCATCTAAACTAATAATTGGTCTACACCCAGCAAAAGATCCTCTATTGCAAGCATCCTAACATATATATATTCTCTGAAAATGTCCTGCATCAGTTGTTAGGTAAACTGAACTTCCTAAATTCCATTGCTTGAGTGCTGCACAATAGTCCCTTATTAGTTTAAATTGTTCACCAACAGCTCCTTCGATCATAGTCAATGCAATACTCTTCGCTCTCCAACATTTTTATGTGTAACGTCTACCTCGAATTCGCGTTTTACATGTTTCATGAATGCTTCAATTCCCCACTTAGGATTGTCCCTAAAATTCTCCAAGTAATGCTCAGCCAAGTACTGTGAAGTTAGCTTTGAACTCTGAAATGTTTTGCCACAATTTTTTTATGGGGATAAATTGACTTGATTTGCAAGCAAGTGCCACAACTTGTATCAATCTGCTGAGAAGCTCTTATTCTCCACGGGCAATCATCGTTTCGGCATTCACTACAAATTTTGACAAAAAATCCGGCAAAAAATTGTTCCCGGAATGCTGCCAGAGAAACCTCGAACTATGGAACAAATGCGGGGAAAAACGAGAAAGACTCCCTTCTCGCCAAAACATCCCCCGAATTATTGGGACTGGGGAAATCCGGTGCAAATATCCGGCACAATATCGTGGACAAAAAGGTGACAATACGGCACTTGAAAAATGTACAATGTTCTGTCATTACTGTGGCGAATATCCGGCGATATTTTTACGTTAGATTTACGGCGAGACTCCGACCCAATTATATTCGGCGACAGTTAGGGGAAGGTAAGTTGACCTGCCGTGTCCTATAACTACGTCTGTAATCCGGCGACAGACAGGTGTCAATTAATCCGTGGAATGTACGGGTGGTTTTCGGGACTACATTGTACGCTGTAATTCCGGCGAATGTGCGGTGACATTATTTGGCGTGGATAATTCGGAGAGGAAATGTGAAACACATTACGGGGTCAAATCGGCAAAACAATTCCGGGGATTTGCAGTGGAAACTACGATTGTGGTTCGGCACATTATATTCTGGTAAAATTTCGGCGATAGTGCGTGATATTTATGTGGAGGAGGTTTCCGTTGAATTTACGGCTGTGTTTCGGCTATAATAAGTACGTTAATAATCCGGCGATACTCTGTGTCATAATATTCCGGTAAAATTCCGGCGATAGTGCGTGATATTTATGTGGAGGAGATTTCCGTTGAATTTACGGCTGTATTTCGGCTACAATAAGTACGTTAATAATCCGGCGACACTCCGTGTCCATTTGTATCGTCGACTAATCGGGGGTTGTATGGTGTGAATGAGTCCCGTGAATTACCGGCGATATTCCGTGTCCAGTTTTAGCGTCGACTATTCGGGGGTTGTACGGTGTCCAGTTTTACCGGCGACACTACGTGCAATTTGTTAAATTTCGTAAATTAAATTTGCTGTTAAATTTGCTAAATTTCGTAAATTGAAATGATAATTTGTGGCACTGTTGAAAAAAACATATTACTTGCAAATGCCAGATGACTATTCGACAACAAAAGTAATATCAAATGTGACCGAGTTTGGTTGGGGAGGCGGGGGAAGGGGAGGCCATCAAGAGTTTGGTTGGGGAGGCTGCGGGGGCTGTGACTGAGTAGTTGTAGCGGAAGAACTTTGTTGCAGAAGCTGAATGAGGACGCGCATCTGCTCACACTGGGAATCAATTCGCTCCTTCATCCGGGATAGTCGACTGTCAATATGTTGTGGTTGTGGGTGTGTGTCGATGCGCTCCTGAATTTGAGATAAAGCCGGTCGTATGCGCTCTTCGACAACCTTCTCAACAATCTCTTCAACGGCGGCCTGTGGGGGTATATGAGATGTGACAGTCGGGGTGCTTAGCGTGCAAGACCATTGAGAGGAAGGCTCCAGTGTCGCTGTCGAACCATACAAATTTGGGAGGCCTGATCGACTCGAAAACCCCATAACCTCTCCGATTGCCTCCATCAAATCCCCCTCAGGAAGTATAGCAGCACCATTATGCCTTTGACGCACCTCTTTCTCCACATTTTCCAATTGAGTCTGCATGTTCAAAACACATAAATCAGTACACATATCCAAATCAGTACACATATCCAAATTATTTTCATGCTTCCAAATTGAACATTGAAACATGTGGCAAAATGTGACCAGTTTCTCCTCAGCATCCAATGTGACAAATGTGCCATCCTTTCTTTGTTTCGCTTTGCGGTACAACTCTACTGGCAGGACTTGTCGTTTCAGCTTCTTCTCCTGTCAATGTAGTATATATACATTTCAATACTATGACATATTAAATAAAATGATTATGCATCAATTTGATAAGTTTGCATACCAACAATAACTTGTGGAACGTAATAGACTTCGGTCCCAGCACATGCTTGCTTGGCCCCCTTCCAGACTCCAATCCCTTATAGTTGATTTTGTTGCGCGCACTCCTTGTCGCCAGAAGTTCATCATTCAAGAATTTCTCCCTCGCCCATGCCTTAACTTCTGGAGTGGCCCACTTTGGCCCCTTGCTCTTGCGATGTCGCATGCAATACCAACGGTCTGATATAATCTTAGAACACTTCCTACGAAAGTTGGCCTTTATCTGATGAGTGTGGACTGGGTCCCATCGCACAATAGTCTATTACAAAATAGGCAAATGTTACCAACAGAGTACAAATATAAAGCAAACCAAAGTGACCAACAGAGTACAAATGTTACCGACTTTTATAAGTAAAAATTATAAATTGTACCTTAAAGTGATCAAACCATATATCCGGGGCGTCCCGATCACATGTCTCCATCGTTGTCCACCCCACCTTAAAGTACGGACCGATGCACTCCATCCCAATTCGCTTAACACACGCAGATGGATCAAAACTATAAAAAACCATTCATAACCGACTATTAACGAATGAGTTATTTATAGGTTGGTTTCATTCTTACTAAAAATCAGGCAGTTGTACGGCACATGTACGAGGCCATACTCAAATCGCAGGAAAATTCCCGTAATATCGCCGGATATAACCGCCCATATTACGACACATATACGGGGATACACTTATCGCCGAATTTCTTCTCCCCGGATATTGGGACATATCCGTATTATTTGTACTTTTCGCCGACTTCTGGCCGCATCAGCGCCTGGTTTATTCCGGGGAAGATTATGTGCGCCGGAATATGGCAGGAAACTGTCGCCAGTTGAAATGTAAAATTTTGTAGTGATTGCGCTGTAACCCTTGACTTCTTATTATTGATATAGTCGTAATCAAATCCATTTCTAATTGCATACTCCCTTAATGCTTTTCTAAATACGACTACATCACGAAACTGCCATCCAACAGTAAGGTCAATGCCTTTTCCAAAACCTGTTTTCTCATTAAAATAGGGATAATCCCTAACCTCACCATTGGTCTCTTGATTGTCACAATCTGAATTAAGCTCATCCGAAGGGATTTGGTCATCATCATCCAATATTCCATCTATATTTGAAGTGCCACTTTCATCGACGAATATTTCATGCAAAGATTGAGTAATATGTTTCTTAATATTTGAGATTTCTTCAGCTGCTCACAAAATATATCATCATTGGCTTGCTCAGTTTCTGCATCTGAAAAATCGGTAAGACCATCATCATTGCTTATGTAGTCATTGTTATCCATATCTTCAGCAGGTAAATGGCACTCTTCAATCCTACCGGTTCCAAAATTTATAACGGCTTCATTAGCGGATGGCACTAGAGAAATAGGGACCTCTATCAAACTAAGAGCTTCTTCTTGTATTTCCATCGAAGCCAAACTAAGTTCGACTAACACCTGTAAATGTAATTACAAAAATAATACAACAACAAAGTTAGAAAACCAAAACAGATGGCAAACAATAAGACAGAAAAATAACTACACAAACGACCAAACATATAATAGTAGTAAAGCTGTAAAGCAACTAGCAAGCGTGAATACTCTAATAAGAAATCATAAAAAATATTTGACATGATATTGTTCTAACAGATAACCAACAACCATTCGATGCCCTATCTCCCCTCTACTTTCGGAATACGAGCAGGAGAATTGTTGAAATATCTGTTTGATTGAAAAAAAGGTATTTTTCATTATAGTACATTACTATACAAGACCAGAATACAATGGAACTTTGAATTAAATAAAAAAATGTAATAATTTAAAGCGCTTTACAGAGCTATCTAGAAAACAATTGATAAAGTTTGATTCATCAACTTAATTAGTAGTAGTACATAGAGTCCACTTCGTCCCCACACTACGAGTGAAAGGGAAAATGTAAAGACTACCATTAAAGCAGCCCAAGCAAGACTTACTATATCCATGTGAATGATGTCCCCTATCTCGATAAATATGAAGGAATTAGTCCATTATTGTTCACTAATGGACAATAATGTCTAAGTGATACAAATGTCTGATTATCACCGAACTCTAATCCCACAGCATCCCTGAACTTACCGGACAATATAAATCAATAGATAATCCCAATCAATTAAAGACATGTATGCCGGAACCCGAAATCAAGCGACGCCGACCGATTGATGGGGGAGAAGTTTTTTTTGCCGAGACTGTTTGTTTAGAATAAGATATATCTTTCTATTGTTTTTTAATTAAAAATTAATGATTTAATTATAACTCAGTTAAGTTAAGTAACGGTGTTAATTCCCGTCAGTCAATTTTAACTGAAAAGTTATTTATTTTCAAATTTGCCCTGTAATTGGAAATTGAGATAGTTCGGACCTCAATCGGGAAATCAGTGGTAGTTCGGAGCCCTCTTTTGTACTTTTCCCTACTTTTAATAAACTAATTGAGCATGTTGATGGTTTGGCTCCAGCTGATGGAAACTTTGACAGCGAGTTTTTCCAACAGTCAGAAGAATCAAGTCAGTTTAGGCAAGAATATGAAATGCATAGAATGAAGCAAGTAAGTTACATGTCGTATGTCAGCTGAATAGCTATGAAATAGCAAGTTGGCGCATGATATGAATGAAGTGGTAATGGTACAACTGCCTTTTATTTGGATACGTCAAATACCTTAATCAAATATGCAATGTCCTTGTGCAGGAATTCGATAGGCAAGTTCCACTGATGGATGAAATCGATACAAAGGTATGGTATCAGGTTTCCTCACGCTTAACTACTGGATGCTCTTTACTTAAATCGACTGTAGTTATTATTCGTATTCCAGCTGAGTTTTGATCTCAGTTCAATTATATTCAGTTATTTCATCTCAATGTGAGAGGAATAAAACCTTAAGGTGTACGTAGAATCCTCTAAACATTGTTTCTTTTATCTTGCAGGTTGACAGAGCAACAACGGACTTGAAAAATACAAATGTCAGAGTTAAAGAAACTCTCTTTAAGGTGATGTATATGTGTTTTTATTCATCAACTTTATGATATAAATTACTTGAATATCTGTTCCACTGCTATCTTGCATTTTCTATAATAGATACTTCATTTGGCCTTGTTCCAGGCGAGGTCTACTCGCAACTTCATCATCGATATCATTCTACTGTGCGTTCTACTGGGAATAGTCATGTATCTATACAAGTACATCTCCTCATCCTTTCCTAAAATTCGAAGGAAGGATTTTATTTTAGCTCACATTCTCACGTGCTATCTCTTCTTCCCCATTGCAGCGTACTGAAAGAATGATGCCAAATGAAATCTCCTCAAGTATGCTGTCATTCTAGTTTCTCATACACCATCATGAAAAGGGTAATGCTGTCATTCTGCCATTGGGGAATTAGCTCGTGAGCAGCCTTAATATCCATTCTCGAGCAGTGGCAGAAGCAATGGAAATGTTGGTGATTTCGAGTGCCACATCAGCTTTGATTCGGCGCAAGACCCAATTTGTGACTCTAATGGTCATCTTAAAAAAAAATTTGCGTCAAGCCCTGCTAACTTTCAAATCCTGGATTCGCCCCTGATCGTATCATCATCACCATATCATCATCATGGATGATGATGGTTATATGGTGATGATGATGATGATGATTTAAATAGGGTGATACGATGATGATGAAATGATGATGATGTTGATATGATGACGGTGATAATGATATGTTGATGTTGATATGATGACGATGATGATGTTGATATGATGCTGAAGATATGATGATGGTGATATGATGATGATGATATGGTGACGAAGATGATATGATGATGGTGATATGATGGTTATGATATGAGGATGATGATGATGATGATGATATGAGGATGATGATGATGATGATGATGATGATGATGATGGTGATGTTGATGATGATGGCAATGATGGTGATGATGTTTATGGTGATGATGATGATGGTGATAATGATATGATGATGATATAATGGTGATGAAGATATGATGATGGTGATGGTGGTGATGATGATGATGGTGGTGATATGATGATGATGATGATGATGATGATGATGATGATGATGGTGATATGATGATGAAAAAATCAATTTAAATCGTCAGAAATTAACTTAACTGAATTTAATTTAACTTAACTTAATTTAACTGTAATGAACTAAACTTGACTTAACAATCAAAAATATAATGTCAAACTGACAGGCCCTTACTCTATGCAAGTAGCGATACGCCGACTTGACTGTGAATTCTCCTTGCCTTGAGCCTTTCCATCTCCACCCCTCCGCATCAGCACACTATGATATCCCGCTTCTAAATATCTCTAAAGCCCAATGTAAACATTTCATTTGTATGAGTCATAAGGTCTGATTTTCGCATTCGAAAGTTACCCATTCCTAAAAATACTTTGCCTTATTATCCTTGATAACCAACTGATTTGGACACTTAATAAATCTTCATAGATGTTTCGTTAGCATCTTAATATCCAGAGCCTCCAAACATCTTAACCCCATGCCTCCGTTTTCCTTCCCTTTTGGTAAAATATATGCAGGGTATTTTGCAATTTACAGTATTATTTAATTATTAATTTTTATAAAGATATTGATCTTTGTACAATTATTTCAATGTTATCGTAAGCATTAACGTAAGCATGTACGATAAACATTCGATAACATTGCGAAAACAAGTGAAAGTTGCACGTGCAGTAGTCGCATGAATTGTACGATAACGCTGCCAGAACGTTGCGATGAGCGCTTTCCTGTTATAGCAATGTTATCGTTTCGTTATCGCAGTCACCGTATGATAACATTGTGAGACGTTTGTGAGGACCAGTTGCCTATTATAGCAACATTTTCGTAAATCTCTCGAATGACGTTAACGTACCGATATCGCACATTCTTTTCGATAAGCAAAATTGCGATAACATTCCTCACTACCGTAACGTTCTCGCATGACGGCAACCATGCGATAACTAAACGGTCATTTGTGGTTGTCGCTGATAAATCCCGAAATTTGTAGTGTGAGCCAGTGAATGCTCATCTCTATTGAGTTACTTCCCCACCAGATGGTGATGGTCACGGCTGAGAATATTTTGCACGGAGTCTTAGCCACTTTGGAGCAGCTCATTGCATACAGTGGCGTGGCTTAAAGAAAGGCTTTAATTAAAGTTCACTTCCCCTCTGCTGATAATGAAGGTGTTAAAGACTCGATAAGATCGAACTGCTCCCTCATTTGTGCCAGATCCATAAGAGTTCTCTGGTACAAAATGGATTGGTAGCTTTTTGGAACAAATTGGCTTTGCGACCAATTCTGCCCTCGTTGAGCTTATGAAGATCTGGGCAGTGACAAATCTCCTCTTCTGGCACTTCAATGTTCCCAAAAGATAACTCTAAGTTCTCAGCACCCTCGCCCATGATGCCCTTGATATTATAAAAAAAATTCAGAAGTTGTGGAATCTAAAAGCTCTACCTCGTCGTTGCTTTCCATTGCATTTTCGTTTGGCTCCTTTGGGCTCGGCTTAAGCGCTCTCCTCATGGTTAGAAACTTCCAAAGCCGATGAATCTGATAGCTTGACAACATCTTTGCTTCGAATTGGATAGTTGTCCGTCTCCGACAACTTGGTGAAGATTTGTAGTAAGTTGGCAATCATGCTATCAATGGTGTTAAATCTGCCTTCATACTTTTGAATATCAGCCTTCATAACTCCCAAATCAGACTTCATATCACCCACATCAGATTCGATGAAAGTCGGCTTGCTATCAATGGATTTGACTGTGTCTTGCCTCCACCTCGGAAACCGTAGTTTGCCATATTGTCGCGTCACCGTCATTGTCGCCGGGATCGAACTGCTCTGAGGCCAAAATGATACCAATGAACGGGAAAGGGATCGAACTGCTCGAATCCCAATCATTGTGTTGCCCGGATCGAACTGCACGAGTCTCTAAAATAATATGGCTTTTCAATCTTAAATTTTCTTTGTCATCTTATCCTCTAACCATCTAAATGGGTGTTTCTCCTCACACCCCCAGTGGGTCCCACGACTATTTCCCATTATACCCCCACACCCCACCAAACATAACATTAAAATATAATTATTGATTTAAAACTAGTTAGAAATTAACATTAATATATATATATATATATATATATATTATAATTAATGAGATATTATCGTTAATTCAAAACAATGTATAAATTAAATATATAACACATATTTTTTAAATATGAATACATTATTGATTAAACAAAAACTAAGTTATACTCAACATATATATAATACATAAATTATGAATCTAGTCAGTGAGTTGTCTATTTTGTGTTTCGTAATGTACCAGTGAGTTGTCTATCATAATGTATTGTCAAATATGTTATTACTACCTTTTATTAAAAGTTAATACATAAATGAATAGTATAATTTGCTTTTGCCAGAGAATCTAGTCAGTGAGTTGTCTATTTTTTGTTTCGTAATGTATTGTCAAATCTATTTTTGTCCACTAACTTTTTGGATCACAAAATTTTTAAACGTAAATAATTAATTAGTCTGTATTATGGATAAACTTATGAGTAGCAAGTTACTCACTCACACTTCTTTTAGACTACCATATCTCTCTATCATGGATAATGATCATTTTGCGGGATTTTCAAATATCTGGTCATACGGGAGTGATGTTCGCAGTGAGGAAAGTATATCCAACAAGAATCGGGATTATACATCCGAATTCACCACAAACCAGGTTAGTATCATTATTGTATGCTTATTTAGTATTTAATTTTGAAAGAAAAAAATTATAAAAGTAGCAAATTTCATCATAAATGTTCATCATTTGTGTAGATATTTGAAAATAGAGAAGATATGCTAAATTGGGCGAAGAGGGTTGGTTTAGAAAATGGCATTGTAGTGGTGATTAAAAATTCTGCAAAAAAATAGGTGGTAAGATGCCGAAGTGTATTCGTGCGTGTGAAAGAGGAGGGAAGTACAAACCTCCCTTTCTAGTTGAAGAGACATCCCAAATAAAAAATACCGGAACCAAAAAATGTGAATGTCCATTTGAGCTAAGAGGTCGACCAATACCTCCAGAAGGTGTCATGTGGGGTTTGAGGGTAATATGTGGTATTCACAACCATAAGGCAGCAGAGTTCATGGATGGCCACGAGTACCCGTCTAGGTTAAAACCAATGGAGAAATAACTTGTGCTGGACATGGCCAATAGTACTGCACCTCGTGAGATTCTTAGTATTCTGAAACAAAAATATTCGTCAAACAGTACAGGGATAAAAAGCATTTACAATATAATTGGCAGAAACAAATCTGCAAAACGGGGTGGTCTAACTCAAGTTCAATATGTATTGGAGCAACTAATCAAAAAAGAATACCTACATGATTATTGCACAAATCCAGATACAAATGAAATTACTAACATCCTTTGGGTCCATCCAAAAATTCTAGCCCTTGCTGTCAATTTTTCATCTGTTTTGATTATTGATGCCACATATAAGACTAACGAGTATCGCTCGCCACTACTGGAGGTTGTGGGTATAACGTCCACAATGCGAACTTACTCGCTTATGTTCGCATATCTTAGTCATGAGAGGGTAGAAAATCTTACATGGGCATTAAGCATTTTGAAGAGACTGATGGTTGAAAAAGGGGCGACATTGCCATCTGTATTTGTTTCGGATCGAGATTTGGCGCTTATAAATTTCATTGGAACATGTTTTCCTTTGTCGCATCACATCCTTTGCGTTAGGCACATAAACCAGTGTGTACTGAAGAAATGTAGACCCATGCTTGGTCTGGAGTGGAACCAGTTTTTTTCGTCATGGCACTCCCTCATAAATTCATCGACGGAGTGGTCTTATAACCAAAAGTGGAAAGTAATGTGCGAGGAGTATCAACGATTTCAGCGCGCCCTAAAATACATATGGGAGACATGGTTGCACCCTCATCGAGAACAGTTTGTGTCAGCATGGATTGACGCATCTATGCACCTTGGAAGCAATTCAAGCCAAAGGTACAACTAAATTATTATTTTGAATGTTATTTTTATTTTATAAATATTATAGTATATGTAATTGACAAAGAATAATATATATTTCAGAGCAGAAGGGGCACATGCGAGATTGAAAATGTATTTGGGAGATACTATGTCGTCCCTAGATACATCATTTGATAAAATACACAAGATGTTGACAAATCAATTCGGAGATATTCAAAAGTCATTTGAGAGATCTCTCCACATTCCGCGCCATGCACATTTACATGATAATATTTTCAATGAAGTGAGGTGTCTGATTTCGCTAGAGGCAATGGAAATTATTTCTGCCGAGCTGAAATGTGTTGATGATACGTCATACCAATCAGTGGGTAACTGCAGCTGTGCAATTAGAAAAATATATGGACTGCCGTGCAAGCACGATCTTGCACATTATCGTCACTTTTCTATTCCAATTCATATAATAAGTATCCATGCTCATTGGAGGAGGTTATCAATGCACGTATATGACCAACCTAATGAGGAATCACGGCGAAATAGGACATCTCACGTTGTTGAGATATTAGATAAGATAAATCCAGAAATGCGGGACCATATGATAGATCGGTTTCTTGATATGGCAGATCCATCTCAAAGCACAGTTCGAGTCCCTTCGTATAATATAGAGCGTAAAGGTCGACCTAGTGACAAAGACGAGCGAAACAGACGCCGCATGCCTTCTTTTGTGGATATATCCACTTCAGGATCTGGGGTCAATCAGAAAAGCGTAACATCTCCAAAGAGAGGCCGACATAAGAGGGGATCTGGGGTTAGTAGTACTACATCAACCAATGACCACTCTAGAGTTCCGAGTACATATGATATCTACATTGATCAATTACATGTGGTTATGCATCACTATATTTCTGACATTGTTGACGTTGCACCAGATGGTCATTGTGGATTCAGGGTGATAGCTGCACTAATCGGATACGGTGAAGAGGGTTGGATGCAAGTACGATCGGATCTTATTGATGAGATTCAGCAAAATAAGGCTCAATATGATGTCATTTTTCCAGATAACAGTACATCAGACAATCTAGTATTTTTGCTAGATTATTTTGAGAAACCGGCACCTGAGAGGCATTGGATGGAGTCTATGACTTTGGGAATTGTCATAGCATCAAGGTACAACATTGTACTTCATACATTTGGTAGAACTAATTGGAGTTGTTTTACCCATTTGCCATTAAGATCCCCTCCGGTTAAAGACAACGAGCGCATGGAAATAGCTATCGGACACGTTGGCAATCACTTCGTGCAACTTTTTCTACACCCTTATCATCCGGTGCCACCTGTACCAATGTGGTGGTGGGATCATTCATCGTACGAAGCTAAAGGATGGGCATCTTCATATAAGATACGTGCTGATTTATGGCGTGAAATTACAAGCACGGGGCCTCCAGGAGCACAATTTGGAGGAAATATTGATTAGATATGTCTACTTTTTTAGGTATTTATTTTTAGCATTGTTGCATGTTTTTTTTAATCCAAATTAATGTTGGGCTACCCAATCAATTATTAATTAAACGAAATAAATTATCATTCATCCTAAATAAAATGAAACTATTTTCTAAATATAAATCATAAATAAAATTTGTCTAAATAATATTTTACTACAATGGAAATTTTGTTTATTTAGTTACTCACTCACTCCTAATTATAAGTTCTATTAAAATTTTAAAAAAATCAAGTACAATATAATTTTTTTAAATTGCTACATGTTGTATTTTAATTTTAATTTTTTACTATTAATTATTATAGAATATTTTCTGATTAATAATAATAAATAAATATGGTACAATTAATTTATAATATTAATTATCATTTAATTGAATTTTAAAGAATATATAATACTTAAGTTGGCATATGAGTGTAATTAATCGAAAAGAAGAGGGCATGCCTGGGGGTTTTTGTCTTGAGGGGATGGGATGAGCACTTCCCATCTAAATACATCACTTTATTTTGGCCCACTATCAACAGCAATCCAAGTAGTTATTGTGCTTGACAATTTTACCAAACACGCACATCATATTATTATCATAAATATTGTTAATACCATAAATTTCTGATTTTTGGTAGTTAACCTGTTGGTCTAACACCCTTTCATATATATATATATATATATTCAGCAACACTTTGAGCACCTTCAAGCTGTTGAAAATTGGTATTCATAGGCGAAAAATAAGTGGTCTGGATTCCTCTGCCTAACCTTACCCCTACTAATATGTTGCCTTCTGCTTGTTCCAAATTCAGCTTCAAAGACGATCAATTCTTGGCATAAAACAAAAAGGTATGGCAAGCATGCATTACAATAAAACTGAGTTTATTAAAAGATAATATTCATTTCTACAACCATTTGAATATGTTCTGCTGGTTTGAATTATCCTTGTCCTCAAGCCATGCATATATACTAATAGTCTCCATATCGTAGAAGGAAACGCAGACGTCGCAGATGATTGAACAACAACCGCAACTCGTACTTGAATAAGTTTCTTCTACATCACCACTCTCTATGTGGCCAAATTTCGGGGGGCTCTGAATGAAACGTTGTAGACCTCGACTCAAGCTCACTGGTTCCCAAATAGCTTAGAATCACATGCCACTATCTTGAGTAGGGCAATGCGCTCCTGCTTGTCGAGTCGAAGTGTCTTTTAAGATAAAAGTCCAGACATCGCTGATGAACCTGTATGAGTGAAGATGCCCCTGCATGTATACCCATATCAAAACAATATGTATTGAAAAAGTATATCTGATTCCACTGCAGCTACTATTACCTTAAGAAATTAGAAGCTATATATTCACATGCTTAACAATTAACACCAGTTATTTGACAAGTAACTAATCCACATGATGTTAATCGAAGACTTTATTCTACTTATGATGCTCATTTGGATACTGATTGTAAGTAACACCAGTTCTTTTGATCGAATTGCATCTAAAATATATTTTTATCGTGAGTAGCACAAGGTTACATAATGCACTGCATACTACACAAATTTTGTTCTTTAATCTTAGTCCAGTGAGCAGAACATTTGAAAATGTGATCATAGATACATAGTCATCAAAGAGGGAAAAAGAAAGATAAACAGATAAGATGCTCATATTTTCCATGTACAAAACTGTCACAATTTGAGCTTTGACTATGAAAAATGACCGGTCCGTGAGTAAAACAGCAAAAAGATAATACATATGGAGTATCTACCTTCAGAGTAATCTGTCTAGTGACTTGTATCTTGAGAGCTTCAGTAATCGACTACAATCAAAATCAACACGACATGAAGAACAAAGAACATATCAAAATTCAAAATCCAATTATTGGCAACATCGATCTACCGGTTCATTCGACACTCTATTTAAAAAAATGTATTCAATAATAAAATTAGCAATTACCTTGTCAAACTGGAGAAGGACGTCTATAGCAAGTTGTGCAGGGAGAACACCATTTGTCACCATCTCATCCAGAGCCTCCGTCAAGCACGTCCCGATCCTCGATCTCCGGTACAACTCAATCGTAGCTGCCATTACCTCACCAAATCTGTCATATAAACACCCCCAAACTTCAAAACATACACACAGCAACAGCAACGAATTAATCACAGAAAATCCTTGTCAAGATTTACACAAGAATCGATGATTGTTCCTTTCCAAAGACCTACTCGTTTTTAACGACACGGATTTCAATCGTTAATGTCCTCACAACTGATGCGATTCGAATCAGCAGCTGCTCATCACCTCCGGGCTACTGCTTCTCCAAAGATTGCAAAAAGAGAGATTTGATTTGACGCTTTTTATACCCCTAGCGTTTGAATCCGCTCTGCTATTTATATTGCGCGAAAGTCGGTGGAATATTTAACGCTTGGGCCTCATATTTGGGCCGGCTCGCTTAGCTGAGCGACTGCCACGTAGCGAATCTGATTCAAACGTGGCACGAGGAGAGCAAAGATAACATACACTTTGTTTATAAAAATGGAGCTAGCTAGCTAGCTAGCGAGGCGAAATTCAAATTGGCAATGGAAGAAAGCAGCTCATCTCATTCGCCGGAAACCACCGTGAAAAGCAACGGTGAAGCCCCGGCATCGTGGCGGATGAAGACGCGGTGCTTGTCGTTCGTCGTCTCGGTTCGAGAAATGTTTAGTTATGCGAAAGCGACAATACTCGGTCAGGTAATTAAGCATGCGTTTATATGAAATCAAAGTTTGAGTAGAGAGCTGTAAACTGTTTGGATAACGATTGGAAAAACAGGCGAGGTACTTTATAGCGAGAAATGAAGAGGAGGCTGCGAAAGCCGAGTTGCTTGCGGCCAAGATGCAGGTAGAAGCAGCCAATTCAGCTGAAAATGCCAAGAAAAAGATCAACAAAGCTCCCTAAAGTTGCCCCACCTTGGCACAACTTTTTATTGATGTATTAAATTGAATTTGAATGTAAACTTATTATTTGCACGGATTCAATATATCATCCCCAATTAGTTGAAACCGTCTGTCCCCTTAATCGAACGCATTTTGCAATTTTGCACTTCTTGTATAGACAGATGTTTCAATTTTGCACTTTTTGTAAAAAAAGATGCATTTTTTTTGGGATAAGGTTTAAGGTAAAAAGATGCATTTTGAGTTAGGCTTTGTTCTTTTGCACTTCAATACAGTTTTATTAAGTTCAGTAAAGTTAAATTAAGTTCAATACAGTTTAACAAAGTTCAGTACAGTTAAATTAAGTTCATTACAGTTTAATAAAGTTCAGTACAATTAAATTAAGTGCAATACAGTTTAATAAAATTCAGTACAGTTAAATTAAGTTCAATACAGTTTAATGAAGTTCAGTACAGTTAAATATACTTAAATTAATTTAAGTTAAATATATTTAAATTAATTTAAGTTAAAAAATGTAATATAATTTTTTTCAAGTCAATCCAGTTTTTTTTATAGTTTCCAACCCTATTATTTATATATTTTTTTTTAATTTTATAAATAATTTGTAGAAAAGCATAAGACATATATGATCTAACGGTTTTTCAAGTTTGTGTCCACACCTCTTCGGAAACTATTGCATCCGTTTTAAAATGGAAGTATACTTTGTTGCACTTGATATGAATTTAAAGAACATGTGGAAATAAACATATGAATACAATATATTTTTTACATGGGAACGTACAATGACATTCAAGTGTAATTTTACATATCATCATCTTCATCCATGTTCATTTCCACTACATCATCTGGACAATCCTCAAAAATTTCAAACGCTATCATGTCGCGTACTTGATTCATCTGCTCTTTTCGTTGTTGATCAAATAAATTTGAATCTGCTCTTCCCATCACGGTCTCATTAGCTAAAATGGGTATTGAAAACTTATGCATGCGAATGAAGTTGTGCATAGTAAATGTAGCTGTAATTATATCACTTTGGCGCTCATCAGATACTTGAGGCATGACTTTGAGTATCTTCCACGATTTCTTTAAGATGTCATATGCTCTTTCAATGGTGATTCGTAAAGATGAGTGTCGATAGTTGAATAGATTGCCTTGTCGCGGAAGGTGTGCCTCAATGCTCGCTCGATTGCTCGTAAAATTAGGCGTGCTAGATGGGCGGATCTGTTTGCAAGTTTAGGGCTGCAGTGCAATACAATTATATAAAATTAAATTATATACTTTGTAACATATAATCATAAAAATATAGTTTGAAAAAAATTTGTTGTACAATTTTAAAAAAAATGAAACGTTTAGGGCTTCACGCAATTTTTTAGCAACTATAATTTTAAAAAAATGAAAAAAACATATATATATTTATCAGTTTGAAAAAATGATGAAACTTTTTTGAGCAAATTAATTAATGAATTATATAATTTTATCTTTTTGAAAATGATGACAAATACACACATATATAAATATACTATACATATATATAATTTTTCAATTTCAGCAAATTAAGTTCAGTAAAGTTAAGTGAAATTAAATTCGATACCGTAAATTAAGTTCAGTACAGTTCAGTAAAGTTAAATTAAGTTCAATACAGTTAAATTAAGTTCAATACAGTTAAATTAAGTTCAATACAGTTTAATTAAGTTCAGTACAGTTTAAATAAGTTCAGTACAGTTTAATTAAGTTCAGTACAATAAAATTCCAGTTAAATTAAGTTCAAAAGAACAGCACCTTAGAGCAAAACGTGCCCGAATCAGACTCATCGATCACACTCAGGAATTAGTATAGAGGTAACAGTTCAAAATAAAGTGTATCATTAAAAAAAATTTAATAGCCTTTAGAAAAATATATTACAATAAAATAAAAAATATGTTGTTTCCATATCAGGAAAATTCATATTTGTGCTAAACAATATAGTTTAATTTTTTTAGTTTTGGATCAAATAAAAATCACATTTAAATATATAAACCACTTAAGAATTCGACACGTGACACTCTCGACCAATCATAATTCGGGATACTTTTATAAAAAAAATATATATTAAAACGAACTTATTTAAAAATACATAACAGATACGAGGGTATAAACTTCTTAAAAAAATTAACGTCGTTAACGCCGTTATGCTAAGTCTGAACCTTAACAAAATAAGTTTGAATATTAATAAAATAATTCTGAACATTAACAAAATAAGTCTGAATATTACCAATAAGTCTAAACATTAACAAAATAAGTCTGAATATTAACAATAAGTCTGAACATGACCAATAAGCTTGAATCGTTACAAGAACAGGTCCCCAAATGCCGGGAGTCAATTATAAAACCCGACTCCTTAATAACGTTGAACGGACAAATGGGAGGGGGTCGCACAGACCAAACAAGAACTTAGAAAGTTCAAACTTGTCTCCTGCTTTTTTGGACGGCTGTAATTCCGATTTTATATTTAGAAATTATTCTCATTTTTGTTGAGTCGTGTCAATGAGATTCACATGACTGAATTATCAATTAAATCATGATATAATTATGATTGAAAATTTGTAAATTTACTTTTAATTTGTCTCTATTTGGAAAAATCAATAATTTAGATCTTCAACTGGAAAATGTCATTCGAAACCTAATATATACTTTTCCCATTTTTTAAATGTTGGACTAGAACTTGGTATATTGATTGTCCTTCGTACTCTTAGACTTTGCTTCTTTTAACTTCAAATTAAATACTCCGCAAGAGTTAGAGGGATGAGAATGAGATATTATCTCCTACTTATTAAATTATCTTTTTGGATGTTATTCTTTTGCATGACTCACTGGACACGTCACAATTTGACGCAATTAGCTATGTATCCCATTCTTCATTTGACTTCCTTTCAATTCTGAATGATATACTGGGGTAGGCTACCATTTGTCGGTAACTCGGTACAGGTACTATGTGGGGGACCTTAGCCAGACTAGTACGCCGAGTCGCCGACTTTACAAAGCATCTTTATATTTTAACATATACTTAAAATGTGTACGAACGTATCTTCAAATTATTATTTCTCAAATCCCATTGTTTAGCTTAATTGATTAATTTTTTTTGTTGAATAAAAGATGCTTTTTATTAAAAAAGATATAAAAGATTACAATAAGACACAACAAAACACTAACACCAACCAAACAAGAACACATCACACCACCACCCGCAATTCAACACCACACAGGACCACACAACAAACACAAAAAACAACCCCCAACGCCACAGAACACTGGACCAGCCAGTAAGGCACACAAAGCCTTGTAACAGACTCTAAACCAAATAGAAAGGACTACCCAAAACCAAAGACAAAACTATTTACAAGGAAATTGGGATCTCCATTGAAATAAGCTTTCTCCATCTCTTTTTGTGCTTGACCGTGTGAGTCTTCATCATCAGCATTCTCCAAATGTTCTTTTGCACTTCATAGCTGGTTGTCCTCTCATATCTAAAGATTGTGAACTTTCTATTACGCTAAACTTCATAAACTGATGCATTGATAATAAAGGAACAAACATCCTTTTTCGCCTTGCTCTTCCAAGCCTTTTGGCATCTCCAAGCGATAATATCTTCCCAAGAGTTCCCTAGGAATCTGCTCCCCGCAGCTTCTAATAAAGGCTTCAAGACCTGCATATTAGAGCAATCAAAGAAAATATGCTCATTTGTCTCTAGATCTTGCCTGCACCAGCAGCATCTTCGATCCAAGTTCCCTTCCAAAAACAGTCTATCTAGAGTCTGCAATTTATTCTGAACACTCAACCATGCACAAAAGCTATGTTTGGGCGGAGATAAAACAACCCACACCAACTCTGCCCAAGGTTTTTCCTGTGTCACACCAACCAACAACTCATAGGAGCCTTTCACCTGAAAGGAATTTTCCACCCCTTTCCAAGTTAACGAACTATCATTAGACACTGACACACACAACTCTGCCCTCTCCCTGAGTCGCAGAATCCTCTTTAGCTGTCAGGAAAAATGTTTCTTTTCAATCATAGCCCAAACATCCACATTGGTAAAACAATAACTGTGCAGCCATCTAACCCAGACCGATTCCTTTCTTAAACAAATGTCCCAAAATCTAGATAGATTCAAAGCCACATTAAACATTCCAAAATTTCTGATCCCCAAACCCCCCCCAACAGATTTGTTCTGGCACACTTGACTCCAAGCAATTAAATTTTTCTTCCCCACCACAGTCCCGGACCATAAGAAATTTCGGCACACTGCAGTAAGTTTTTTGAGGATACCTTGAGGAAGAATCAAAATTCTCATCCAGTAAGCACAAATACTAGAAAGAAGATGTTTAACCAATACCAATCTTCCTGCATAAGACAAACTCCTAGCAGTCCAAGAGGAAATTTTTCCAATCATCTTGTCAATAATCTGATCAAAGCTGTGTTTTCTCAGGCAATGGCTATCGATCAAGAGGAATCCCCAAATACTTAAAAGGTAACTCTCCTAAAGCAAAACCTGAACCCTCTGCCAACAGATTAGCAACAGACCTCGAGACACCTCCACAATAAATATTGGACTTAGCATAACTGACTTCCAACCCTGACCACAAATAGAAATCATCCAAGGCCTGTTTGATAGCTAGAACAGAACTCATGTTTGCTTTCGCCATGATCAGAACATCATCCGCAAACATCAAATGAGTTAAAGTTATCCTTTTACATTTTGGATGAAACCCAAACTTCTTATCTAAACTGAGATTATTTAGTCTTCTAGCTAGAACCTCCATGACTAAAGAGAACAAAAAAGGGGAGAGGGGATCTCCCTGCCTCAAACCACGATTACTTTGGAAGAAACCGATCACCTTCCCATTGACAAAACTGAAAAGCTAGCGGAAGAAACACAACACGTAATCCAATCAAAGAACTTAACTGGAAACCCAAACAGCAATATAGAATCCCTCAAGAAATTCCCATCTACTTTGTCATATGCTTTTCCAATATCAACTTTGATGGCGCATCTGCTACTAATATTTTTTCCAGTGTAACTTGACATTAGCTCTTGGGCTAGGCTGATATTGTCTACTATATTTCTACCTCCAACAAAAGTAGATTTAGACTCTCCTATCAATCTGGGTAACACCATCTTAAGTCTGTTGGCAAGGATTGAGGAAATAATCTTGTAAATGATGTTACATCAGCTAATAGGTCTGTACTCATGAGGGGCGCTGGGGTTTTTAACTTTAGGGATTAAAGCTAAATAAGTTGAGTTAATACCGCTAGACATTCTCCCATCTCTGAAAAACTGCCGAACTGATTCTAGGATATCATTCCCACAAACACTCCAAGCTGATTTAAAAAATTCTACAGAGAAACCATCAGGCCCGACAGCTTTGTTGTTTGGCATTTTCCTAACAATACTTGTAATCTCATCCATGGTAACTTGCCTAGTTAAAAGGATACACTCAGCCTCCTCGACTTTATGACCTTCTTCAAACAAAGAACCATCCACATGGGATCCCACAAAATTTCCATTAAGGATCGACTTGAAATAATCCAAAAAACTAGCTGTAATCTGTTCAGGCTCAAAAGAGAGCGTACCATCATGTAACAAAATCGAGGAGATTTTATTTCTACCCCTTCTATCCTTTATAACAGCATGAAAATAGCTAGTATTCAAGTCTCCTTCTTTTGCCCAATTGATTCTAGATATTTGGCAATTAAATAGAAACTGATATCTCAGAATCTTTCTAAAATAACAGACCGCCTCACCCTCTTCTTTAATTACATTCTGATCATCGGGCTTCTCATTCAACTCAGTCTGAATTTTTATCAGCTTCAATCTTTCCTGATCTACCCTCTTGTTCATATCATGTTTATAATCTCCCATGTCCAACCTGAGACATTTCTTAAGAAATTTCAATTTACTTTGGATAGCATATAGACTAGCGCAGCGAGAGCCCCAATTTCTACGTAAACAGTCCTTAAATTCATCAGTATGGGTCCAAAAGTTTAGAAACTTGAACCATCTGAAATTAGGACAATGACTGCCAAATTTGATGACCCCAGGGCTATGGTCACAAATATTCGGCTCCAAAAAGAGACTCATTCTGTTTAGAGGGATGATTGATCCCTCTTATGTTCCAGCAAGCAACACTCATCATTTACAATGTTTGGAAGATCCCCCTTTACTCTGATCTTTTCCTTTCACCCGATGAGCCAGCTTAAACAGATTCATATTCAACTCTGAATCTTCGCTTTGGTTCTTGATTTCTTCTGGGACTTCTTTTTCACCTCGATGAACGGTAATTCCGCTGTAACAGAATCTGCATTCGAAGGTTCAATACTGCACTGACCTTTTTCTTCCTTATTTTTCTTTATAGGCCTCACCTGATTTTGATCAACAACTTCTTGAATATTTTCCCCCTATTTGACTATACCTTTCACACCCTCTTCTTGGCATGCTGCTAACCTGACTAGTGATAGGATTTTTCCCAAATTATACTTCATACTCAGTAGGCTCTCCAACTCCCGGCTCCAAGACGGCATTCTCATTCTCTTCCTCCCCATCTTCCATTCTTATTCTCGGAAATCTGCACATCTGTATCGAATGACCGAAAGACTGACGGTGACTGCATCTTGGGGGAGTCCATTCATAGACAATTTTCTGGACAAAGCTCACCCCATTTGGTCCATCAATAACCACATATTTCTTGAACTCATTGGCTGCAAACACTTCAATAAGAACCCTGACACACATGAGCTTTTTGTTACGCGACATGAACCCATCAGTTCTCAAAGCTCTGCCCACAGTGTTGACGATAAGACTAAGGATATCCGCCCTCCTCAAATGTGGAGCCAATCCTGGAAATCTAACCCAAACTGGCATAGACGCGACGCTTTCAAGAGAGTAGATCTCGTCCGGAGACCAGGGTTTAAGCGCCAAAGGGCGGCTATCGAACGACCAAGGCCCCAAATCCAGAATACGATCTTTTTCTTCAGCAGAGGCGAACTTAAACAAGAAGATTCCCTGTTTGAGCTGAGATACCCGAACAACACTCTCATCCCCCCATTTGGCCTTGATGAAATTTTGCATCCTCCCCAACGACGGCTTGCTTCCGAAAACAATTCCCACCAGCGACCACACCCAATCTGCAGCTGAGGAAGACCAAATGTCAGCGGAAATACAGACACTTTCAGCACCCAGAAGAACCGCGTTGAAGGAGAGTGCAGCTCCCACCAACGCCGACATATTTGCCTCATTTTTCTCCTGCCAAAACTCCCTAGCTTTCTCCCCAAAACTCTTACTCGCAGCTTCTAGGGTTTCACCGACAAATTCTTCTTCTTCTTCAGTTTCCCCACCAGAACCACCACCGGTCGCGGCCGACGCTGCAATAGACGACGCAGGTGCCGTCTGAGGCTTCGCCCGCGATGACGGGACAAAAGACACCGCCATTTGGAAAACGAAAATGGGAGAGAAAGGGGCGCGTGAGGCGCGTTGACTTCTCTCTTAAAAGTTATATTTGAAAATCTTAATTGATTAAATTTTGATTTGACTTGATTTTGCATATGATATTTTTATAGGGATTTTGCATATGATGTGAGTTTAATGCAAAACGTGTGCATCTTCCCGTGTGCTCAAATCGAATCGAAAATCTCAATTTGAGTCAACCCAATTTGATAGGCGATTGAATGTTTGGTTTGAGGAAGGAGTTCCATCGATAAAGGTGGTACCGTAGAGAATGAGATCTCGTGCAGCCAAGCTATTAACAGCAACTTGAGGAAACGACGTAGTTTTATTTGTTTTAAGATAAAACTTCATAGTTTTAAGGTAAAATTGTGTTATTTTCAAAAGAGTTCAGTTATTATTTTAGGGATTATATTAATGAAACGACGTACGGGCCTGTCCACTTGAGCTTAAATTTATGTTATGTTATGTTAATTTAATTTATGTTATGTTAGCTGAATTTAGTTTAATTTATTTTAATTTATGTTATGTTAGCTGAATTTAATTTAATTTATGTTAATTTAATTTAATTTATGTTAGCTTAGCTTAGCTGAATTTAATTTATTTTAATTTAACTTATAGTTTATACCAACTTAACAACATCATCATCATATCATATTACTATTCATCACAACCATCATCATCATCATATTACTATTCATCATATCATCATTATATCATCATATTACTATTCATCACAACCATCATCATATTATATTACTATTCATCATATCATCATAATACTATTCATCATATCATCATCATATTACTATTCATCACAACCATCATCATCATATCATCATAATACTATTCATCATATCATTTTACTATTCATTATGTCATCATCATCGTCATCATGACATGATGATGATGATATCATGTGATGATGGTGACATGATGATGATGATGTTATGTGATGATAGTGATGGTGACAAGATGATGATGATGGTGACATGATGATGATGATTATGATACGATGATGATGGTGCAATGTGATGATGATGGTGATATGATGATGATGATGATGATGATGATAAACTTAAATCAAATACAATTTATTTTAATTTAATTTAGTTTAATTTAATTATGTTAGCTGAATTTAATTTAATTTAATTTAATTTATGTTAATTTATGTTATGTTGCTGAATTTAATTTAATTTATGTTATGTTAGCTGAATTTAATTTATAAAGCATAAATTTAAAGTCAAATGGACATGCAGTTTTGATGTTGTTTTATGAAAACTACATCGTTTTCAAATGACTGTAATTAACTTGGCTGCATGAGATAACATATATGAATCCGTATTGGAGTCATGAAATTTTTTCTTTTTCTGATAAGCCAATAGGCATAACAACAAAAGAAGAAACTGCCACGAAGGGCACCTCTCCTAAAAAGGGCATGACCTAACATACAGTTCTGGTCGGACCGACCGCAGTGGTCGACACTAAATACACGAATTACGTACCGTGTGCCCTTTGATAAAACATCTCAAACCGAAAAATGGCTGAGGGATAAAGCTCAGACCGTAAGACCCGGCTGAGAGATAAAGCTCAGACCGGACACCCGGTTGAGAAGAACAACCTAAAACTAAGACTAAAGCTAAGCTAAACTAAACTAAACTACCCTAACCTAATCTAAACGAAACTAACTAAACCTAACCTAACAACCTAATAAGCCGACAACAACAAACGGCAGCACAGCAGAAGACATCCGGCCGAACCCAGCCCTCCCAGCACCACCCGACGACAAGCATCCGCCCACCGCCCGCTGAAGCTCCGACCAGACCATCGCAAAAGCTGCCCCAAACCCCTACAACACCGGCCGCTGCAAACCAGCTACCTTCCGCGCTCAAAACAACCACCCATCCAGCCCGGCCGAACAACTAACCTCACCCTGAGAAAACAGGGCTCAGCCCACCGCAACCCCGAAACTCGACCAAGCATCAGGCGACCACACAGCGAAAAGCAGCCACCACCCACTCCGTCTACAGCTTCGCCGGAGACCTTCAACCACCAAAACATATGTACAATCCGACCCGCCACCTCTCCCTGCCTCCAATCAACCAATCGCGACCGGACTCACGACGCACCGGACAACGTCAGACGGCGTGTCGGAAGGGGCGCGATCGGAAAGAAGAAGAGAAAAGGTGAAACGGACGGAGAAATCGATCGGCGCCGCTGGAGTCTTCTACAAGCTTCGGAGAAATTCGAGAGAAAAAACAGGAGTATTGGAGTCATGAAATTGAAACAACTAATTAGGAATTGTAACAGAATATGCCTATATCCTATCATAGAGGAGTGTTCAAATGAGGACACCCAAATTTGGTAAGGACGTAGGGACAAATCTCATCCATTAGATCATCATCCATCTAACCCCCCCGTGCTTTGTGGGTGCGCCACGTGTCCAAGTACCCAAAATCCAATAAAGCAAATAGTAAAATCCCACTACCAAAAAGCAAACAGTAAAATCCACTACCACATGTGACACGTGGCAGCTTGTGCCCAGATTAGTCCCTACACCCTCACCATAAGACCCGTCCTCAATTGAACGCCCCCCTCCTATCATATTCTTATCTTTATCTAAGAGTACAGATCCCGTTTTATCAAAAAAAAAGAGTACAGATCCCGTAGAAAGCCCACAAACCGTAAAAAGTATGTAAAAACGATTACGACCATTCATTTAGATACTCTTGGGGCTATTATTAATTTGATTAAATCTATTATTAATTTGATTAAATCTATTATTAATTTAATTTCATTCACGTTAATTTCATGCATAAACGACAACACTCGCAATTGTCTTCTCTTCTCAATCTCGTCACTAATCTTTTCGCAATTTCTTCAGTTTTCAAGCACACTGCAAACCAGCTTCGATTCGTAGTTTTTCAATTTTGTGAATCTGTAAACCGAGTGTTGTCGGCTGAAATGGAAGGGGTGTTGGAAATCCTAAATTGGGAGAGACATGTTTCGACGGTAATTGATCGTAAGAAGGAGGTTTCAGAAATTGGTAAGGGAAAAGAAGATGCCATGACAAAAGAGGATGAGAGTCTTGCGGATTTGATGGTTTGTGATTTCGTTACTAGAATGATTTGCTAATGGGTTTAACATATCAGATTGCTCAGGTGCGCTAGTGCGATTTTTGACAAATTATAGTCCAATTTTGACGAATTATGTCATAATTCGTCAAAAGTGACTATAATTCGTTAGAGTTCTTCATCCTTCACAGCTTGCTGTTGTTCCCGTCGATGATTCTCTCCGTTCACCGCATCTTCCTTCTTCCTCGTATTCTACTTATTGGTATCGTAAATCAGCTTCACAATTTCTTCTTAGTACAACTTCTTCATCAACCGCTCTGGATTCAGATTCGAATTCGCCTTCGTCACCACCTACTTGTGTAGCTTCCCCGAGTCGGTTATTGACAGCGTCGTCGAGAGTAGCGATGGTTTTTGGTTGTGAATTTTGGTAGTTCGGTGGAATCCATAGATCTCAGGATTTGGAGCAACGACGACGGCGATCTGGGTTTTTTCTTATCGAGCGAAGGAGAGAGACTTGTGATTAATAATATGTTGTATACCACATTTGCCCATAATCTAATATCAATTTGAATTTACATATATTTATTTTCATTTAATCTCATCCATTCAAATCATTTTCACTTAATCTCATCCATCCAAATCACACGATCAAGGGATGTGATTATTTTGTATATTTTTTTACGAGAACATGGGCTTTGCAACCAATCCTTATTCTGAAATCAAAAAACAAAACGGAAGAACCAACCATATATATCATAACACTACTGAAATTACTGAGTTTTGTAATAATGTAACAGCAAGAGAAATGATCAGAATGTAGGACATCCATCGACCACGAACCCCTTAGCAGTCGGACAAGTTGCGAGAGGACAATGCTTATCAGTTCCCCACCAATTCAGCTTTATCTCCATCATCTGCAAAGCAAAGTAAAGCAGCACCGTGGAGAATGCAAGACCTGCGTCGAGCGCAGCTGAAAGTACGTAGTTGTACCTAGTCCACCATCTCTTTCTGTACTTGAAAACAAAGTAATTAAACACAACGCCCATAATAATCCATGAATTGAAGTTGACAGGTGTGGCAGGAGGCATAGCCCCTGTGGCGCCTAAGAGCACTGGCAGGTTGATCAAGGGGATCCATTTTTGCGAAGGGAATGCCCTGTGGAGAAGGTAGACGACAAGTGGACCTGCTGCGCCAATCAGGAAGAACCAGTTGAGGGCTTTGTAGTAACCAAATTTTCCAAATAGTCTAGCAGGGCCGATTAAACCCCAGATGACTGATGCATCGAAGAAGACCCGGTCTCCAGGACAAGTCCAGGGACTGTTTGGTGGAAGGACATCCTTTTGGCAGATGTTGTCGATGGATGTTAGTAGCCACCATGCGACGATGACATTTATGGTTCCAGCAAAAATTGTCCCAACAGTCTGAGTACCACACAAAAATAAACTCAGGTCAAACTGTATCATATGTTTTTTTTTACTGATATTTTTTTCGATGGAAAAAGAAATATAAATAACAAAAACGATCAAAACCAAGTATAAAAATCTGTATCATATTCGCCGTATGATTGATCACAATATGCAACTGGACGTACCTGAACGATGAACATAGAAATGGGAGGGATTTTCATGTAATGCCCAAGTTTGAAATCGTTGAGAAATGAAAGGGCTTGGGACATGCTAATATATCCATAAGTTTTGAAGCAGACATTGGCTATAGGCTTTCCAGGCAGAATCAGTCCCATGATATACTCTGTGATAACATTGAGCCCAGGAGTCTGCCATTAAATGGATCATTTCCAACTCTTTATCAAACCGAACATTTAAACTTTATAGTTTGATGTAAGAAGTTTAATATTGCAGTGACTGACCTGATTTGTGGTGGCACTGATGATGCTGATTGGGAGTGTGAAAATCAGTGCCAATGCAGCGGCAAATAAGAGACCCCACCATGGAAGCTGAACTTGATCTTTCATGACAGTACATAGCAGTAATGATAGAACTAGGGAGATCACCATCAGAGCCTGAAACCACCAACCCGGTATGTCCTTATATTTTTTCATCAGTTTCGTGTGAATGTCCATTTTCCTTCTGGTTGAATTTTTGAACTGTTTGTATATCTCTCTGTTGTTACAAAACAAAATGAAGTCATATTATGTTAATCAATCTCACGACATATGATATGATATGAGCTGCAGGTTCGTAAGCCAATGTACTTACTTGCCGTTGAACAGCATGACATGACTAAGAGTGGCCACCACAGCAGCAAATCCAAGTCCATACGATATGGCAAAGAAGCCACTTAGAAACACATGCCCTTTCTTCTCGTAAGCTCCGATATCCAGCTCAAAATTTGAGTTCACTAAATCCTTCACATCAAAATTTTGTCCAGCACTATCAAACAAATCCGACGAGAATATAGGGAACCTCTTCGCCCCGTACAGGTTAAATCCCCAATAAGCAAGCGGCATCACAAGATAGATGTATAAAACATATCCGACAATCACATTGGCAATAGCAAAAAATGGGGTGATTAAAGGACTTCCCAAATACGAAGCAACGACTGTCCAATCAAATGACAGAGCACCTAAACCCAATCCATTCATGCCTGAGCCAAGTTGTTGAGCTGTAACAGAATTGGGAAAAGCCCAACAGACCCAAGAAAATGTTGAGAGTGCTGCCATGAAATAGCCTGGAACCACATACCATACAAAGCTGCATATTAGCGCAATTACGAAGAATTTCTCTCTCGACATTCTGGCATTGTCACTCTCATGCAGTGCCCTATATATCAGAAAAGACATCTGCAGTGAGTTTTCCATGAAGAAATTGAATTGCAAGCAATAAATAAATTTTCTCAACAATTATACATTGCACAAACCCATTGCTTTAAAGCCAACCTGAATAGAGACACTTGCACCAAGCTGCTCGGCCACCACATCTCAGCTGGATCAACCACATATTTACGCAGCATCCCAGCCCAACCATACCCCAAAACCTATAAATAAATAAAAAAAGCTGTCAACCTTTCAACAAATTCAGATTTTGAGTCAAATATATTTGAAAAATCCAAGAGCTGAGTTGGTGCTTGTGTTCGAATTCTGAGGAATGAGGATTAAAAAAAAAAAAGAGTGAACTGATGAAAACAAACCTGCGTAGTGATCACCAGAATCAAGCTGGCGAGAAACGAAATCTTACGCATATAAAAGGCTTTAATAATAGTAATGATACTAATAGCGTAAGCGCCGCCACTACCGAATCCGGATCCGGCATTAGCGAATATTGAAATCAACACATGTTCCTTCATGTTAAACGGACCCGGGTTGAGCGAGAACTCCCATGACCCGACCCGGAACATCCTCGTGGGCAGTACCCGGGCCATGAACCGTCCGATCGGCAGCGACGCAACCTGCACGGAGATCATGGTGATCGTCAACGGCTCAGTCCGGTACATGAAGAAGGTGTTGAGGAAGGAGAGCATCGCGCAGGAGATAAGGCCGAGAAACCACATGCGGAATGTGTACACTGGCAGCGTCGGATCGTCTTCCGTCGACACCGTGAGACGTACTTGCTCCACAGGCAAAACGTCGTCGTCGTCGCTAAATTTGCCGGCATTGTTGTCGATGTCGACCATGTCGAGCGGCGAATTGGTTGCAGGTGTGAGTGAGTAGCTGATGCGTTGTTGCGGTGGATGAATGTATTTATAAGATTCTGCTCGATCATATCTATAAAAAAGATTAATAAATTAAAAGGAGATTTTTTATTTTTTTTGTTTTAAATAATAAGGAAAATGGCAAAGAGATTATATAAACTACCACACATGACAAATTACGATCCGAACTATGAAAATTGATAATTAAAGACAATTTCAAAATATTTGAATCTTCAACTTCACAATTAATGATAAGAATGTTTTTTCAATTCATTTGTTTAATTGACGGAGTGATATTCCATCAGTTAAGTGTTACATATGAATTCAAATATTTTAAAATTTCCTTTAATTGTTAATTTTCATAGTTTGGACCGTAATTTGTCAATGAGTGATAATTCATATCTCCTCTTTGTCATTTTCCCTAAATAATATTTTCAGTATGATTACTATGATTACAGATTCGAACTATAAAGGTAGTTGGTGTGGTATCAATTAGAAAAAATTCTTTGTGATAAATTTCAAGGTTGAAAAAGATTTCTTAACATGGTCATCATATTTATCTTATTCAAAAATCAGCAAAGAAAGCAAAGAAATTGACAAAAAAGTATATGGTAAGTGTGCATTTATGGATATTTGATTGAAAGTTGTAATTTGATTGACAATGAAGTGGAATGAATACATAAGAATCTTTTTGTAGGACAAGCGTCTAGCTGACCATGTTTGATTGAATATAGTAATTTGATTGACAAAGAAATGTTTCATTAGATGGAGGTCTGAGAAGCATGTGACGAGAATATGAAGCTTTTCCTTTTGGATTTATATCCTCTGCAGTTAAGCAAAAAAACAACAATAGTAAAACGACGTAATTTAGATAAAACAATATCAAAACTACGTCGTTTTATTAATACAACCCCTTAAGTTGAAAACGGAACCCTTTTAAAACTATACAATTTTATTTTAAAATTTACAAACTATGTCGTTTTCGTTTTAACAGTAAAATCCTGCTTGGGATTTTATTCCTTTCCTTCTCAGTTCTCGTAATTATTTGGTTTTGGCTCAATGTGAATTATTTAATTCAGTCAACCAATGTCAATCAAAAAAATTAAGTCAACCAATTGTATTTATTGCTAGGTTGAATTGTTTTTCTAGTCAGTGACACTTATTACTATTGAGGAGCACTCCGTTGATGACACCCCAAAATGGCGAGGACGTGGGGGACAAATCTCCACCGCACATCTAAACCTCTCGTGTTTTGTGGGTGTGCTACGTGTCCCACTACCAAAATCCATCAATAGTAAAAAGCAAACAGTAAAATCACACTACCAACAGTAAAAAGTAAACAGTAAAATCCCACTACCTTTAAATATCAACCATTAGATCAATATGATCTAAAGACTCAGATTTGTCCCTACGTCCTCGCACTATTCACGTGTCCTCAACCGAGCGCACCCCTATTACTATTACTATATTTACTTGTCAAGTTGTCATCATTAACTATTTTTAAATGCGTTAATGTTTATACAGTAATAATGGAACATGCAATTTATCGGGTCAACAGCTTAATAGTGAGAAAAGCTTTATTTTCTTTTCTAATATGATTTTGGCTGATATGAGGGAGACGCTGTTGGAGGTTACTGGTTTTAATCAGGGGAAGTTCTCAGTGACTTACCTGGGAGTTCCTTTTTTTCATGGGGAGAGCAAAAATTGAGTACTTTCATTATTTGGAAGATAAGGTGCGAAATAAGATTGGTGGCTGGATGCGCAATCTCTTATCCATGGGAGGTAAGTTTTTTTTTTTTTTTTGATAAGCGGTAAGTTACAGAGACGAAGGCATATATAGGACTTAAAGGTGTGAAATAACATCCAGTTGGGAACAGAACAGACAATAAAAGATAAAACGTGAATTGACTAAGTCAACTGCTCAACTTCGCCTAAAGGTGGGCACAACACCTCGCCACTCACAGCATGAGAACAACAGGACACCACTGTACAGCAACCAAGCAAGAACCGCCTGCCGCAAGCACCGGTGGGAAATATCTATAAAAACACTAAAAAGCCGTGAAGACACGGCGAGAAAAGTTCATACCGAAACGGCTGAGACGAAAACCTCATAAACGGAACACACTTAGAGGGACAAATACATAAAAAAACCAAAATGCCCGCAACCCATCCCGCCGACCCAACCGACCGCTCCTACCACCTCCGGCAGACCCTGACCTCCCCACCAACGCCGCCTTAACAACCCGACGGTCAACCCGCAACCGCGCACCACGCCCATCTTCAGATCTGACAATAACATAACCCGAAGAGGCACATAGGTTCGAGCAGCGAGAAGGAGAGGAAAAGTGACTCGGCGGAGTAGACAAGGGGAGGATGATGGAGGAGGAGGGAGAGGTGAGGAAGGGGGGAGGAAAGGGGAGAAAAAGAAAACGGGTGGTGAGTTCGACTGGGAAAGCTCCGGAGGTTTTGAGAAAAAAGAGAGAAGGAGGAGGAGTTTTGGGAATCGTGAAAGAAAAAGGATTTTTTTTCCATGGGAGGTAAGTTAACTCTCATAAGTAGTGTGCTCAATTAGATTGGTGTTCACTCTATGTGAGTCTTGCATATCCCTAAAACTATCATTCGTCGAGTTACTACTTTGATTTCTAATTTTCTGTGGAATAATGGAGAGGCAAAAAGGAGACATTGGGTTTGGGAATTAGACAGTTGGATGATGTTATGTTATCTCTGCAAGGAAAATTGGCTTGGAGTTATATTACATCTGATTCTCTTTGGGCGAGACACGCTCGCGCGAGGTTCAGTCTTGGCAGTAGAGGATCAATTATTTGGAGAACAATGTGTCACCTGGTGGATAGTCTTCGTGAAAATAGTTGTTGGGTTATTGGTGAGGGTAATATCACTTGCAGTAATTTCTGTCGAAGGCTGGGGTGTGTCGCACCTAGTGACCTGGGAGATTTAATGATGAAACAGGTCCTTGCACATGCTGATTTGAAGGTTCGGTTAATAGAGAATTTGCCTATTTATTGTCGGAATTATTATGAATCTTGCTGCTTAGGGACATGAAGTGATATATATATATGGAAAGGTTGTCCGTCAGGCATTTTCTCTTGTAGTAAGTTCTGGGCATCCTTTCAAACTAAATGACCTGTCTTGAGTTGGGGAAAAAACATATGGCATCCATGGATACCAAGTAAAACTAGCTGCTTCATGTGGAGAGTGTTAATGGGAGCTGTGGCCACTGAGGGGAATATAAGACAAGCAGGGATCCAATTTCTGTCTAGATGTGCTTGCTGTGTTTTGCACAAAGAAGAGACTAATGATCATCTGCTGTTTCATGGCGATATGACTAGAGATGCCTGGAAATTTTTTCATTGTATTTTTGGGGATCCAAAGATTAGAGGAAGGGGAAGTCTGATTCGTAGGATTTTAAAGGAAACACCAAAAGATTTTATGCAAGCTTTAAAGCTTGGATTTGCTTGCTTTCTTTTGTGGGAGGTTTGGAAATATAGAAATGATGTCATCAATGATAAGAGGCCTGCAAATTTGAATCGTAGACTGACAGATTGGATTAAACAGTTGGCATGGCTTATTCCTTCGAAATATAAGGAATCTCCTAATTCTGATTATCTCTTGAATTTTTTTCGAACTCATAGACCAAGAGATGCACCAGTCAGAGGCTGGTGGTGGTCCCTGGATTTGAATAAGGAAGGCATCACTATTCATTGTGCGTTGATTAGAAGACAGAACATTTTCATGAGAGGAGCTGTTTTCCGAAATCACCAAGGCCAATGCTTATTTTTGTTTAGTGAACAATTTCAGGTTTCGACTAGGTTTTCTGCAATTTGTTAGGAAAGCTATCCAAAGAGGCGAGGAGCAAGGCTTGTTGATTCGAAAAGTTCAGAGCTCCTTTGTGCTTATGAAATGGATAGATAAAGAGTTCATGTGCGAGACTCCTTGAAACAAGGTTAGCAAGCAGAGGGAGTTTCTAAACACATATCAACATATTCAGTTCCAAAGATGTTGTCCTGCAGTGAACAACGCAACAATAGATGTTGCTTGTGTGCGGTGGTGTGGAGGTAATAACAGTAATGGCATTCGTGTGGCTTTGGAGAGCGACAAAATGTTTGGTTATTGCCCTTGTGATTTATGTTCATGTATTGAAAGTGTGGCAATCCCTTTACATGTTAATGATGATCTCAGTGTTAGACAGAGGACTGCTGGGTGATTCTTTATCTAAGTTTTGTTGGCACATAGTTCGGTTCAATGAAGCCATCTGCGTATGTGCGGAGAACTTGTTTACTTTTCTTTTTAGACTCTTGGCTATGATGGCGTTGCTACGCTAGGAGCCTGCTAATCATTGGTGGTCGCTTTGCAGGCATTATAAATTGCATAGTCTCTTGTCCTGCTTTTGCGGCATCTATTTTCCAGATAGTCTGGTCGGCGTTTTTAAGGGGCTAGGTTTTATAACTAGTCTCTGGCGCTTGAGGATTTCAACCTGTACGAGCCACGATCCAGGCTTTTTGGATCATATTATCAAATAAAGTTGTTGGCTCGGCCAGCTTAAAAAAAAAGTATACAGTAATTTATTTTCAAATCGTATGAACTTTTATTGATAGATTAGAGCTATAATGAATAAAAACAGAATAAAAACAAATCACGGGAAAGTAGGTTTCGTAGAGTCGTTTCAACTTTTGATGATATGTTAAGAGGTCAATGGTTTGGCTGCACTCGCCGAAAATCAGGATGGAATTCCTAGATATTGTAGCTGTCTGATTCCAAGTATGAGTCTTCGACCGCGCAGTTTTCTCATCTATATGGGAGATCCATCATATTTCTTCTCATTTTTAGCAGTATTTTTCGTTTCATCTCAACGTGGACGTCGCAGAGGTTGAATGTTCCAGCTGGATTTATAGGTGCTACTTCGTCTACTTCTTCCGTAAACGCGTGAAATATGATCACGGGTTTCAAGTTTGAGTGCCTTAGAGCATATGCACCAATGTTAAAGGAGAGCAGCTGCGGCAAATTCAGCCTAAAATTGTGCCTCTCCTTTAACACTGGTGCATATGCTCTTATGACATGTGCTTCAGTAAACGCGATTGTATCAAATCCGGATTTGTATCTAGCGTCACCCATATTACCCGATAAATAATAATAAAAAATTGTATAAGATATATTCGCGCAATACTTGAATGCCATTCGAACCAGCAATAAAAAAGAAAGAGAATAAAAACATATCAAATCGAATTTCCATCAAATTCCGCCAACAAGGTGGTGGTTGATCGGTCGAATTCTTGACCTATTATTCACTTCATTCGATGATGGATTAGGTTTGTTTTCCGGATATTTTGTTATCATTTAGCCTCTTTTCTAGTGTTTCAGGTCATATATCACATATCTAATACTTTTGGATTGATCCGAAGCAAAGCAAAATAATTGGTGAAGATTTGGGCAAAAACAGGACAAAACAGGGCAGATTGACCTTTCCGTCTTATTTTGCACGCACAGATCGCATATGGTGTCCAAATGGATTGCTTCAAAGCTTGTTGGAAAGCTAATTCAGAGGGCTACAACTTTGTAGTTTACGCCAAGATCAAATTCGGAGGTTAGGACCATGAAAAAGCCGCCTGAAGTCTCTGCCATTTTGCATGGCCGTGACTGCCGTGACAAAAACACAACGTCACGGGTGTCACGGCCCCGTTATGTCCCAGTGCACTTTTGGAGCATGCCGTGACATGTCTAAATGTCACGGTAGTCACGGCCCCGTCGAAGACAATTTCCAAAATCGATTTTTGGGCTTTTTGGACTTATTTCCTAATTTCGTTTTTAGGCTTTTTGGCCTTTTGGAAAGCTATAAAGAGGGCAGCGGGGACGAATTGAAGAGGGTGAATTATTGGTGAGAGTGTCCGACATTGACGAGAGCTTGGATTGAGAAGAGAAACCCTAACTTGGGGAAGAAGACGGACCACATCGCGAGAGATTGAGGATTCAAGCACCCGCGTCATTACGGTTTCCTCGTCCTTAATCTCTTTATCAACACTACTCTTGGTTAACTTACCATGAGTAGTGAGTAGTCTTCTTTATTCCGGGATCCTACGGATCCCGTGCTATGTACCCAACTCTTCATGTGATCAATTAAACGTTTTTATTTATGCGATTCGAATGTTCAATTTCATTGTGCTTAATTTTATCGTTCTTGCAAGTTTTACACTGAATGGGATGTTTGCATGCTAGAACGTATTTAGGTTATTTACCGAAAGATGGATGGGTCCTAAGTATTAATCAGATTGCATGAAATTGATGTTAGGTCATGGTAGCTACAATGGTAGTGCATGAATTAATAGGAAAGTTGACTTTCGTCTGAAAAACCCTAAGTTTAATAATCGAGATCGTTGATAATCCGTGGATGGGCGGCGTTCAACGATTGAGATTAATATAGACAATAATCCGTGGATGGCCGACTTGTCTAGTGTTATTTCGGTTTATTTCCATATTCGATAGCATGAATAATTTACGTGACATGATTGCATGATTAATAGGGTTAGCACGGGTGAAGTACGATTCTGGAATTCTTTCTCAGATCAAGTTCAAACCTTTATTTTTCTGTATTTAATTTCTGCTATTTTCAGCACACCAAAACCTTTTATTGTTAATCGGAATAGCTAAATAGGTCACTTGTTAGCTAGTATTCACACACGTTGTTCCGTGGAACGACCCTTGGCTTACCAAGGTTATAAATTTTGTTTGACTGCAATTCGACCCCTAAAACTTATAATTTGACGACTATAAAGGGTTAAAAATACGCTTGTCAAAATGACGCCGTTGCCGGGGAACATCGTTTAGTTTGATATTAGATTTAACGAGTGTAGTTTAGACTATTCCATTTTTATATACTTCCTTGTGCATACTTTATATACTTCTACACTTCACTAATCACTTTTATTTTTGAATGTTGCGAGGATGTTTTCTCTTGGTCATCCAGACGCGACCCGTGGGAAGAGCCATATTATGAGACATATCCATATGATACAAATTGGGAAGGAAATCAAAATCAGTTTGTTGATCAACATTATTATCAAGATGATCCTTATTGTGAGAGCTACCAGAACCAGACGCAGCTGCAACAACATCAGAACTCCGGAACAACATCAAGTATCGAAGCCATGCTAGCTAGCTTCATAGCAGAACAAAGAAAGACATCTCAAGAGACGACTGCGCAGCTAAAAGACACCATAAAAGACCTCCGGAAGACGGTAGAACAACTCGCAACAAGACAATGAATACTGAAGGACCGGTTAGAGCAACAAGCCAGAGAAACCACCAATGAATGCAGAGATGAGGACATCGAGATGACAATGGCTAATCATCAAGAAGTTCAAGTATATGGATCACATACATCTTCAGTTTTATTTCCAATCCACGTGGAAGATGATCAGGATAGGAGAATGCTCTCTAAACCAGAACAACCTATTTGTGAGGATGGTTTTGAGGCGTTGAGAATGGTTGACAAGGCTTACACTGAGTTCGAGGATGATGAGTTTTGTACTGATGACGTCTCAGAACATGAAGATACATCTCCCTCCACTACGACTGCTTCAAAAGGTAATTTAGATGAACACACGGAAGAGAACATCATTCCACCAGTTTCTCTGGGCGCTGATGAGCTATCAAAGGATTATTGGTACGAAGACTTTGTTGATGTGTACCTCAGCTCGATTAAAGCGGATCCTCGCATGCGTATGAATGTGATAGTGAAGGAAAATTTTTAAGTATGGGAACGTGAGTTCCTATCTAAAGAGTATACAGGAAGTGTGCTTGTTGGAGCTAGGTTTGAAGATGCATATATTGCTGCACAACCTCCAGACAAGTTTCGACAGTTTTTGCCTTACGTCTTGAAACTGTTATTAGGGAGCTTCTATAGTCCCTTGATTCTTAAGGGACTTGAATTTTTGAAGGGACTGCATGCTCTACTTAACGTCCATGTCATTCTTGATGGACGTAAATTCAAATGGGATTTAAAGGTGGACTGACACATCTCTATTTCTGAAGGCCGCGTGAGAAGGGATCCTAGCAAAGGACTTCTCACGAGTAATTTATATGGGGCGCTTTGCTGAGTCTAGCCAAGACGTTAAACTAGGCCTCTTCGGGGAGTAACCCGCACTATAATTATTATTTCCTTGCATTCTTCATTTGCATTGTGTGCTTTGTGTGTGTACATTTCAGGAATCTAAGTGTGGAGTGTGTCACGCTCAGACCAGCAAAAAGGGTTCTGGAACAACAAATGACTACTGGGGAGTATTGGTGTCGTGACACCCGTGACACTATGGATCTGTCACGGCTGTCACGGCAAGCAGAAAGGGCAGTGAGTTTTCGAAGGGACCGTGACACCCGTGACACGAGGGATCTGTCACGGCTGTCACGACAGGCTTATTCCTCAGTCAGTTTTGGGGGGTGCCGTGACACCCGTAACATTCTCAGATGTCACGGTTGTCACGGCCAAATCAGTTTCTTCTTCCCCAACATTCAAATCAGAACCCTATCACTTGTCTTGTTCCTCCACAATTTTCGATGCTAACCTATCACTTGTGATGCTCTATGTTCTTATCTATATATCTACTAGCTCATGAGTCATATTTCACTTCCCGGGCATCGCTTAATCTCCATGGATATCGCGCCATCACACACGAGTGAAGTTCCTATGCGCCTTTTTCTTATCTTTTATTTCTTCGCTTAGGGACTAAGCTCATTTTTAAGTGTGGAGTAGGTAGCGCATAGTCACACACATCGCACATCACATTAACTCTTGCATATGCTCAGCTGTCTATGTATTACGATTGAAATCCTCGTTTTCTACGATACTCCTTGACTGATTGTCATTCTTTTGGATTCGAAGTCTAGGACTTGAAATAGTTTTATTCGTATGTGTATTCTCTCGTGTCAGTAGCATTGCTAACCTTTGCCTATCACGTGTTCTACGTATTTCTTGAAGCTTGTTTGAGACTTGATATTAGTAGGCACCGATACAAAATGCTTAAATTGCATCTCTTTTTCTATGTGACCTTAATGCTAGCATGTGCTTCTCTATACTTGTTGTGATCTGCATGCAACCGCCTTTATCATACACTATGTCAAGCTTTAAGTGTGGAGTTAGAAAAAAAAATAGTTTTCAATGTTTTCAATCAAGAACAAAGTTCTGAATTTTCAAAAGAGGGTGAAGAATTGACCCCAAGCATAGTTGTTTTTGAAGAAAACAAAGAGCAGAAAAATACCAAGGGCAAAGTGAGAAAAGTCATCCTTGTGTATAGAAAAAAAAACAGAAAAATAATACCAAGGGCAAAGTGAGAAAAGTCACCCCTTGTGTATGGAAAAAAATTCTGCCCCCTTTTGCTTGATGTAGTGTAATTCCATCTTCTCATTGCGTGCAAATCATGACCTGTCTTGCGAATTCATGTACTAGAAACTAAGGGACGATCCTCGTGCTTGCACTGAAATTTTGATGTGATTTTCGTACTATTTTTCAGAAAAATCTTAAGCCGAGCTCCTCTTCTCTTACGGGTCATTACCTAGTCCTTGGGACTTGAGAATGAGCTTTGCGCCAAGAGCCCGTGGACTATTCCTAGATAGCATAGGTGAATGGCGAGCATGTTTTGTGTAACTATTCATGTTCTTTATACATTGCTATAGAACTATTTAGAACTTGTGATGAGTCGATTGCTAGCCGTGTGTACTGACCGTTTGAATGCATAACCTGTTTAATCTATGATTGTCTGACAACTTTGATGAAGATGTTTGACTTGAAGTCGAGGTAACACGATGAATCTGAGGTATGACATGACTTTACCGTGACTCGTTGAGCATCATATCATGCATACACATTAGTTAGTTGTGCAGGGGATTTGTAGGTAGTCTCTGTTAGTTTTATGGCATGTAGTTTGGCAAAACTTAGTATAGTTGTTCAAGCTGTTGTTCGAGTCTAGCAGAGACAACTGTCCTGGAACAAGTTGAAGCAGATGGAGTGTTTCCTAATTCAGATTAGGAAACTCAGATGACCGTTGGAAGAGTAAGGCGGTTGCACATCAATGGACAGAAGTTGGAAGTTTCCAAATTCTGATTTGGAAACTTGTTTCAACCGACGTAGCACAACTTCGCCTGAAGATATTTCCAAGATTAGTTTTGGCAAGTCGGTGCATATGGATAATCAAAGATTTCCTTGGAGTCGGTTGCTTGCGCTTGAAGCTATCTTAGTCTAGAAGATAATCGAAGATTGCCTAATCAAGAATTGAAGATTCGAATAGAGGATTATCTACAAGGGATATGCGCAATTGATTAGGAAAGATTTCCTAAGGTTATAGGAGGTTTAGTTTAGGTATCCTAATTGCCTTAGGGTTTCTACCGCTCTATATAAGGAGGGCTAACGGCGGTGAACTAATCGTAACTGGTTATTCACGACGCTCGTAATCGGCTCGAGAGTTAATCGTCACTGGTTACTCAAAGGTGCTCGGATTCAATCTGTGCTGGTGCTCAGCAGATTGATCGTAGAACAACATTGAAGGTACACGCACTGCTGTTCTGTTCTGCGCATTCGGGAGAAGGCGCTGATTCTCACGGAGAATCATATTGGTGGATACGGAGCGGGAGCAAAGATCTAGGGGGAGACCTAGAGTGCAATTGCTAGAGTGTCCGAGGCTCAGGTTGTTTAAGAGGGATTCTGTAAACATAAACCCTGTACTCGCAATACTCAACTAATAGTGAATTGATGTCCACCGGTCTAAGAGACGGCCCCCCAGAGTAGGCTCGTTAACGCCGAACTGGGTAACAACTTTGCGCGTCGTTTATTTTCCGCATTGCATTTAAATATCGCATAAGTTGTTCCAGATTTTGTTCTGCGCCCGACCAGAACAAACATCTCATCTACCTGGGGAAGATTTCAATTGGTATCAGAGCAAATACTCAACACACAGAGTAAGATCCGAAGGCTGGTGAGATGGATTTGAGAGAAGGGCAGAACATCACGCGACCTCCTCTGCTTGAAGGAAACAAATATGGTTATTGGAGGGTACGAATGAAGGCGTTTCTAAAGTCTCAAGATGAGTCTGTTTGGGATGCTCTTGAATAAGGATGGACGCACCCAGTGGCTATCGACAAAGAGGATAAAGTTTGCCCCCTTACTAAAGACAAGTGGACTGAAGTACATAAGCATGCTGAAGCGGCAAACTCTAAAGCAATGAATGCCATATTCTCGGGAGTTGATGGAAAAAATTTCAAGATGATTTCTACTTGTGAAATTGCGAAGAGGGCTTGGGACATTCTTCAAACTGCTCATGAAGGTACAACCAAAGTTAAAATCTCTAGAATGGAGACGGTCACATCAAAATTCGAAAATCTAAGAATGCAGGAGGACGAGACCATTGCTGACTTCAATACTCGGGTTCTCGATATCTCTAACGAAGCATTCACCCTTGGAGAACCAATGTCCGAAGAAACGCTGGTAAGAAAGGTGCTGAGATCTCTTACAAAGCGGTTCGCCATGAAAGCTCTTGCCGTTAAAGAAGCCAATGATGTGAAAATCATGAGACTAGATGAACTAATGGGATCCCTGCAAACCCATGAGATGGACATGAATGAAGAAGACCGTCTTACAAAGGTCACTAGTGTCGGTCTGAAGGCTGAAATTGTTAAAGACAAGCCAGATGAAGCGTCAGAACAACAGTATGCCATGTTTGCCAAAAACTTTGGGAAGTTTATGAGGAAGCAATACGGTAAAGGGACTGAGTCCAGTCAACCATCTAACTCAAGGTTCCAGAAGAAGGATAGAGCATATAAGAGGAACCAATCTGGAGACTCCGATCTTAACAACAAAGGCAAAGGAATCCAATGCAGAGAATGTGAAGGGTGTGGACATATTCGGGCAGAGTGCATTAACACACAGAAGAAAAAGAATGCCTATGTTGTCAACTGGAGTGATAGTGATTCTGAAGGGGAGACCAACAATTTTGTTGCGCTTTCTAGCTGTGTCAACCCGAAAGAAGACCAAAGCAAAGGAGAGGAGACGAAAACATTGCATGAAGATCACACTCTCTATTCCAGCTCCAGTGACAATGAAGAAATTACTGACGAGGAAATTGCCAACAACTACAAAGAATTATATCAACAATGGTTGGTTGAAGTCGAGCGAAAAACAAAACTTCAGAACTCTCTGGGAGATCTAACAACAGAAAAGGAGAAGCTCAAGGCAGAGGTGTCCACCTTGAAACTGAAACATCAACAGACAATCACTGATCTCAAAGCACAGTTGATTGAAGTAAAAAATGAAAGAGCTGAGCTAATATCTCAAAAGGCGGAGTTGCTGGCAGTTATTTCATCCCTAAAGCTTCAGAGTGAAGAAAAAAAAGGAGATCGTTCAGAAGTCACGGATGACCTAAAGCGAGAAAATGATGCTCTAAAAAGAAGAGAGGTAAATCTTATTAATATTGTGGATGCCCTCCAATGTGAAATTGAAACAGACAAACTTGCTCATGAGGAGACAATAGAGGAGCTGAACAACTTGAAAAAATCAGTCAAAATGCTGAATTCCGGAACAAAAGATCTAGACTCCATTCTGGAGCGCAACGGGTAGGTGGCGGTCACAAAGGTCTTGGATTCACAGGTGGATCGAGCTCTGGAAAAATGACTTTTGTCAAAGCCGAGCCACAACCGCAACTTGTTCCAGCTGAACATGGTTCTCAAAGAAAAACTTTTGTTAAGCCTCGACCGCAAGTTGTTCCTGCTAATCTTCACCCATGAAGAAAAGCATCTCCGTTTCCCACATGGTATCCCACAAGACAGCAAGACAGGCGAAGATGTTTTTATTGCAATCAAGTGGGACACATCAAGTCAAGGTGTCATAAATTCCATATGTCTATCAGAAAGATGAAACAAGTTCAGAAACCGCATATGAAGCAAGTTTGGAGGATTAAGCAAAGAAGTGAAGTTTGTTACGTTGCCTTTAGTTCTATTTGTCATCTGAAAAGAGAAAAGTGGTACTTTGACAGTGGGTGTTCAAGACACATGACTGGCAACTCTGAGTTTCTGACCAATATAGAGGAGACTAAAGGGAGTTCGAATGTGACATTTGGTGATGGAGGAGAAGGCAGGGTCATTGGAAAAGGAATTCTAAATGTTCAAGGCATGCCCAGATTGAAAGAAGTGTTGCTTGTCAAGGGATTGCAGGCTAATCTAATTAGCATTAGTCAGTTGTGCGATGGAGAGCATCATGTTCAATTCACACAAGATGAGTGTGTGGTGTTAAACAAGAATAATGAACCAGTTCTCTCTGGAAGAAGGTCATCGAACAACTGCTACCTCCTGAACCTTGGTAAACCCAATGCTAAAACAACATGTTTACTGAGTAAAACTGAAGAGATGAACTTATGGCATCAGCGAATGGGTCATGTGAAACTAAGAAAGCTACAGAAGATTGCTTCAGATGGTCTTGTTCGCGGCATACCCAAAGTTCAAGGAGAGCTAAGCATTGTTTGTGGAGACTGCCAAATTAGAAAACAAATCAAAGTTCCACACAAGAGCACTACTCAGATTAATACAAGTAGACCCCTGGAGCTGCTTCACATTGATTTAATGGGGCCTATGCAAGTGGAAAGTTATTCAGGGAAGAGGTACGTTCTTGTGTGTGTTGATGACTTCTCTAGGTTCACCTGGTCTAGCTACTTGCGAGAAAAGTCAGATGCTGTCCAGGCATTTGTACTATTATGCACTCGACTGGAGCGTGAAAGCGAAGATAAAGACGAGCATATAATAAAGGTTCGGAGTGATCATGGAAAAGAGTTCTAGAACGCTGCTCTTGCTGACTTCTGCTCAAAACGGGGGATAACTCAACAATTTGCTTCTCCTATCACACGACAACAGAATGGAGTTGTTGAAAGGAAGAATCGAACCATTCAGGAGATGGCGCGTGTAATGCTTCATGCAAAGAAGGTTCCTTTAAAGTTTTGGGCGGAAGCCATGAACACAGCATGCTACGTCATTAACCGTGTCATGATTCGATCCGGAACAGAGAAGACATGCTACGAGCTGTGGAAAGGTAAAAAACCTACGGTCAAGTACTTCCATATCTTTAGAAGCCAGTGCTTCATTCTTAGAGATCGTGAGTATCTGCAGAAGCTGGACCCTAAAAGTGATGAAGGGATCTTTCTAGGATATTCCACTAACAGCAGGGCATACCGTGTCTACAACAAACGCTCTGGAGTCGTCATGGAATCTATCAATGTTGTTGTGCAGGACGTTGTCCCAGGAGTTTTTGAGACAAATGCTGCAGATGACGATGATGTCCCACCTCATCCAGAACAACCTGCAGTCACATCTCCCGACAAAGAAATCGTCACTGATAAAGATCCAGAGCATTCTGCGACAAATGACCATCAATCAGATGAGGATGTTGATACAGAAACTGCTCCGACACCTCCTACATCTCCACGTGTCCTACATCCTTCAAGAGCTGTTGAAAAGTATCATCCCGTCAGTGAAGTGATTGGTAATCCCACAGATGGCATACAAAATCGAGGTAAACAAGTTAACTTTCGTCAATTGGCTGGTTTTACCTGTTTCATATCCACTATTGAACCCAAGAACATCAAAGAAGCCATCAATGATGAATACTGGGTTGTCGCCATGCAAGAAGAACTCGGTGAATTCCAGCGGAATGATGTTTGGGACCTTGTTCCACGCCCGGATAGTGTGAACGTTATCGGGACAAAATGGATTTTCAAGAACAAGTCGGACGAACACGGAAACATCACCAGAAACAAGGCGCGACTCGTGGCTCAAGGCTACACTCAGATTGAGGGAATAGACTTTGATGAGACTTTTGCTCATGTTGCTCGTTTAGAAGCCATTCGACTACTTCTTGCTCTTGCCTGTCACCTTAAGTTCAAGTTGTTTCAGATGGATGTCAAGAGTGCATTCTTAAATGGGTTGCTAAATGAAGAAGTATTTGTGGCTCAACCAAAGGGTTTCGAAGATCCTCATCATCCTGACTATGTGTATCGCCTCAAGAAGGCTCTCTATGGTCTCAAACAGGCACCCAGAGCATGGTATGAGAGGCTTACTGAATTCTTAATCAACCATAGCTATGTGCGCGGGGGAGTAGACAAGACATTGTTTGTGAAACACACAGGGTCAGATTTTATCATTGCTCAAATTTACGTTGATGATATTGTCTTTGGCTCAAGCAATCAGAAGCTGGTAGACAAATTCGTCCAACAAATGAAGAGCGAATTTCAGATGAGCATGGTAGGAGAGATGTCTTATTTCCTGGGCTTACAAGTCAAACAGAAGGCGGATGGCATCTTTATTTCTCAAAGCAAATATGCTAGGAACCTGATCAAGAAGTTTGATCTCGAAAAAGCAACGCACAAGAGAACCCCTGCTGCAACTCATGTGAAGGTTACAAAGGATGAAGCTGGTGCAAAGGTTGATCAAACTTTGTACCGAAGTATGATTGGGAGTCTATTGTACCTAATAGCCAGCAGACCGGACATTGCTCATGCCGTCGGAATCTGCGCCAGATATCAAGCCAATCCCAAGGAAAGTCACCTGATGAATGTGAAGAGAATTATCAGATATGTCTGTGGAACAGCCGACTATGGGCTGTGGTACACTAAGGATACTAACTCTTGCTTAGTAGGCTATTGCGATGCAGACTGGGCTGGGAATGCAGAGGATCGCAAAAGTACGTCTGGAGGATGTTTCTTTCTTGGAAACAATCTGGTCTCTTGGTTCAGTAAGAAGCAGAACAGTATATCTCTTTCCACTGCCGAAGCCGAATATATTGCGGCCGAGAGTTCTTGCACCCAGATATTATGGATGAAACATATGCTAGAGGAATATGGAGTAAAACAAGATATGATGACTCTCTACTGTGACAACATGAGGGCCATTAACAAATGATTCATGAATCCTGTGCAACATTCCAGAACAAAACATATCGACATCAGGCATCATTTCATTCATGAACTAGTTGAGAAAAAGACAATCATTTGACCCACGTATCAACTGAGAAGCAGTTGGCGGACATCTTCACAAAAGCCTTGGACAATCTTCAGTTCGAGACACTTCGATCCTCACTTGGGTCTGTGTGTCGTTGACAACTAAGTTGTTCCAGCTCAAGGTAGTCAACGAAGCATACGCGTCCTATATATAAAAGGTTGACTCAGAAGGTCGAGCGAATGGCTCGAATACTGGAATGGACGAGGAGGTATTTGTCAAGGTTATAGAAAATCTAAAGAGATAAGAAGATTCAGTGGTGGTTGGTTGCAAAGGTTCTTTTTGGGGCTCCCTTGTCAATTTGTGGCAAAAAGGTGGAGTAGTTTCAGAGTTTGAAAGCTCCTTAAAAGATTCAGTTGTGCTTGGTATGTTTTTATGCTAAGAGTTTGAAATCTCTTTAAAAGATTCATCGTATGCCTAATTTGTGTTCGGAGTTTGAAATCTCCTCAAAGATTCAATTATAATAGTAGTACAGGTAGATTACAGTAGGTAGTTTTACCAAAAATGCCAAGGGGGAGATTGTTAGTTTTATGGCATGTAGTTTGGCAAAACTAGTATAGTTATTCAAGCTGTTGTTCGAGTCTAGCAGAGACAACTGTCCTGGAACAAGTTGAAGCAGATGGAGTGTTTCCTAATTCAGATTAGGAAACTCAGATGACCGTTGGAAGAGTAAGGCGGTTGCACATCAATGGACAGAAGTTGGAAGTTTCCAAATTCTGATTTGGAAACTTGTTTCAACCGACGTAGCACAACTTCGCCTGAAGATATTTCCAAGATTAGTTTTGGCAAGTCGGTGCATATGGATAATCGAAGATTTCCTTGGAGTCGGTTGCTTGCGCTTGAAGCTATCTTAGTCTAGAAGATAATCGAAGATTGCCTAATCAAGAATTGAAGATTCGACTAGAGGATTATCTACAAGGGATATGCGCAATTGAATCCATACTTAAATTATTAATGTCCAGAATTAAAAACACACTTAAATTGGTAATTATATGACTTAAATCGATAATGATCCGACTTAAAAATATACTTCACAATAATATCCAGACTTAACTTATGCATCTGTTAAATCTGGATAATTTTTAGGACGTTTATACATTCGCATCTATTATGTATTTCTAAATAAGTCCGTTTCAATTTTTTTATTTACAAAAAATATCCCGAATTCCGATTGGTCCAATGATACAATATTTCATTTGGATTTGAACTCTTAGACATAATATGTACTTTATTTCTTATCACAAGGTTTTATGGAGTTTTATTGAAAATAACCCTTTTTGGGTTTCAAATTGCCCAAATGACCCATGTGAGTTTGCTCTTTCAAAAATGGCCTGTTTTTAATAAGATCGGATTCCCGGAAATCGGCTTTTTCTATTTTCTCAAACACCGGTTCCTGAGAAACCAGTTTCATGTGAAAAATTATAAAACCGGATTTCGGGGATCCGGTTTTTGCAAAAAAAGGACATGTGGACGAAACGTGGATTTTAAGTGTACGTGGATGCCGGGTGGAAAAAAAAATTAATTTTGATCAACCACCGGTTCCCCAAGAACCGGTTTTCTTTAAAAATATTTAATTTTTAAAAAAAATCATCATCTCCTCCCTTTGTGTCCTCGCCGGAATTTCTGGACACGTCGTAACTTGCTGATGTCGTATTCTTCGGCTGCTTCATTTTCCCTGCCACCAACACGTCTTTGCTTCTATCTCGACTCACTACATCCCATCATCTGACGGTTTTTGGTTGAACTGGTTTGATCAGGTGATAACCGCTACCTACCAATGGCCGGATCGAAACCGCGGTTTGGCCGATCGACGGCGCTGCGGAACACGTCCGAATCGAGATTGGACAACGCCGGAAGCTGGGACATCCTGGAGTGGACTGAGATCGAGGTATTTGATTATGCTAGGGTTTTAATTGTGTTAGGGTTGGAGATGATTTTTGAGTGGCGTGATTTGGGAATTTGAATTTGGTGTGGTTTTGTTTGCCAATTTGAACAGCCTATGTCGAGGTCGGTCTGGTTAATTAGGCCAGAAATTACGGCGCCGACGAGGACACAAAGAGAGGAGATGATGATTTCTTTTTAAAATTAAATATTTATAAAGAAAACTGGTTCTTTGGGAACCGGTGTTTAAATTTTTTTTTCCATCCGACATCCACGTACACTTAAATCCACCACATGTCATTTTTTTGCAAAAATCGGATCCCCAGAATCTGGTTTTATAATTTGTCACATAAAATCGATTTCTCAAGAACCGGTGTTTGAGAAAAAGGCAAAAACCGATTCCCGGGAATCCGGTCTTATTAAAAACAGGCCATTTTTAAAGGAGCAAACTCACATGGGTCATTTGGGCAATTTGAAACCCAAAAAGGGTCATTTTCAATAAAGCTCAGTTTTATGAGGTATTATTCAAATACATTGTAAACTAAAACAATTATTATTCTTAATAAAAAAACAATTATTATTCATTCCAGATAATCGTTCGGCCTATTGTATAGCATAAATATTGCAGACGTGGGTCTTGGGGATGGGGTGGCTGACCAATCACAAGTGAAAAACTACCTGGATTAACTATCTTCCAACCACATGGCCTTGAATTGGCAGACAATTTAATGAATTGAATGATCTAGGGGTAGGCATTTCATCCTAGGGTCAAAAGCTCATAGGGTCACCCTTACCCTGCCCGATTCGTACCATGCCCTGCCATATCATCGTATCCTAATGTACCCTGCCCACAAAACCTAAGGCATGGTAAGGGTCACGAAAAAATAGAGCCTACCTTGCCCTCCTACCATAACCTCCTACTTTGCCCTCCTACCCTATCATACCCTGTCTTACCCTACTATTTTCATTCAAATTATAAGTTTTTTCTCAAATTATACTTAAATTTATCCTATCGGACCGTACCCTACCCGACCCTACCCAGCCCCTACCCTACCGTACCCTAATTTTACCCGGCCTATAAGTGCCCTGCGGGCATAGAAAAACTACTCTACCTTGCCCTTACCCTGCCCGGTACTGTTCATAGGGTCACGAAAAATAGTCATACTCTGCCCTTACCCTGTCCATTGCCGACCCCAAGAATGACCCACCAAACTTAACCTTCCTCCCCCAAAATCTTCAGTCAATTCTCAGATCAGAGCTGAGAAGTGAGCCACTAAGTAACCTGAATATTGCCACGTGTATATTTCGACCAATCGTAATTCGGGGCGCTTTTTGTAAATAAAAAAATTAAAACAGACTTATTTTAAAATACATAACAAATGCAAGGGTATAATCGTTCTAAAAATTGTTACAGTAATAGTTTTACTTCTGATCATTGTTGTTTAAGTCTGATCATTGCTATAGTAATAGTTTTAAGTCTGATCATTGCAGTTTTAAGTCTGATCATTGATGTTTTAAGTCTGACCATTGCAACAGTAATAGTTTTAAGTCTGATCATTGCTCTTTTAACTCTGATCATTGTAGTTTTAAGTCTGATCATTGCTACAGTAGTAGTTGTAAGTCTGATCATTGCTACAGTAATAGTTTTAAGTCTAATGATTGTAGTTTTAAGTTTGATCATTGTTGTTTTAAGTCTGAGCATTGCTACAGTAATAGTTTTAAGTCAGATCATTGCTGTTTTAAGTGTGATTATTGTAGTTTTAAGTCTGATCATTGCTACAGTAATAGTTTTAAGTCTGGTCATTGTAGTTTTAAGTCTGATCATTGCTACAGTAATAGTTTTAAGTCTGATCATTGTAGTTTTAAGTCTGATCATTGCTACGGTAGTAGTTTTAAGTCTGATCATTGTAGTTTTAAGTCTGATCATTGCTACAGTAATAGTTTTAAGTCTTATCATAGTAGTTTTAAGTCTGATCATTGCTACAATAGTAGTTTTAAGTCTGATCATTGCTGTTTTAAGTCCGATCAATGCTACAGTAATAGTTTTACGTTTGATTATTTAAGTCCGATCATTCCATGTTAAGTCTGATCATTCCAATTATGTGAAAGGACCATAATGCCCCTCCGTGTAATATCCGACATTTCGACGAAATTGGACACATTCCCGCTTGAAATTTGGTTTTTATTTTTTATAAATAATAGGGGTTTTTACCTGAACCGCACTCTAAGTGCAAATATTAACAAAAAAATATATTTTCAGACTGATGTCAAAGTTAGGTTAAGTTGAGTTTCAGTTAAATTAATTTCAGTTACTTTGAGTTACTTTTAGTTAATTTCAGATTAAGTGTACATCCGCTAAGTCTCAGGTCAAGCCGACACTTTAGGGTGGAGTAGCAGTCCTTATGCAAGTGATTATTTTTTAGATAATGGCAAGGGAATATTTTAAAACGCGCAGAGCTGGAGTTTCAAGCTAATATGAAACGGCTAGTTTTGCTGAGGTTTATAAACTGGGCTTCATTGACTGATACGGCCCATTATCGGTATTGATTGAAGAGAGAGAAGCTGTGCGAAGACAAGCGACTCTCGACGGAGATTCCTGCCGTGAGCGTGACTGGGAAATTGAAGGCAGAATCTGAGCGCGAATAGTGCGCTAAGGCTTGCTACAGGCGGCGTTGGGCTCTGATGATGCACGGCGACCACCAGGCAGATTAAGGCAAGTCTAGGGTTTCATTGGGGTTTTCGAGTTGGGTGTCCTCTGTGTCAAATTACTCAAGTTTCTATGTCAATTCCAGGCTTAGGATCATTTTTTGTGTGCCTTGCATATGACATTCATCCTAATTGATTCATACTGAACTGAGGTTTGAGCCATAAGGGCACATAAAACTTGAAGTTGTTTTTCATCTCAAAACAGTTGACAAGATTTGAAAGCAAGAATTGGTCTAAGTAAACAGATTTATAATTGTGAACTTGTGTCACTATTTTCTACAAACATTTTCTGAGAGAAAGATGCGATAAAAGATTTCTCTTTTTCGTGTCTGTGATATTAGTTGAAATATGATTGTGTGATTGGCGATATGTTGTTAGGTGTGGAATCTTAAAAGTTGAAACCTATATGATTTTGTATTGTTGGTTATGTGCTCCTTTGTTCAGTTCATAGTTTGGGTCACATTGTTCTTCAAACGTGGATGGAACATGAACGGATTATTTTCACGTTTGGTCAGTGTGATTGATTATTCAAGAATTATGGGGATTCTTGAAAGTGATGCCTAAATTGTGTTGGTTATGTGACTACAATTTTCAGTCCATAGTTTAAAAGTCTGGGCAAGGAGATCGTTGGGTATATTGGCATATTGTTCTTCAAATGTGGAAGGAACATGAACTGATTATTTTCACGTTTGGTCAATGTCATTGATTATTCAAGAATTAGGGGAATTCTTGAAAGTGATTCCTAAATTGTGTTGGCTATGTGTTTACAATTTTCAGTCCATAGTTTAAAAGTATGGGCAAGGAGTTAAAAAAATTCATTCGGTATATTGACACATTGTCCTTCAAATGTGGATGTAACAAATTATGCGGATTCTTGAGAGTGATGCCTAAATTGTGTTGGTTATGTGATTAATTTTTTTAGTCCATTGTTTAAAATTCGGGCATTAAGTTAAAAGATTCATTGGGTATATTGACACATTGTTATTGAAACGTGGATGGAACATGAACTGATTATCTTCACGTTTGGTCAATGTGTCCGTTATCCATTAAGGGGGATTTTTGAAAGTGATGCCTAGTTTAGATTGGTTATGTGATTAATTTTTTTCAGTCCATAGTGGCAAGGAGTTAAAAGATTCATCAGGTATATTGACACATTGTTCTCTAAACGTGGATGGAAAATGAACTGATTATACTCACGTTTGGTCAATGTGATTGATTATCCAAGAATAATGGGGATTCTTGAAAGTGATGCCTAAATAATTTTGGTTTTGTGATTAGATGTTTTCAGTTCATAGTTTAAAAGTCGGGGCAGGGAGTTAAAAGATTCATTGGGTATATTGACACATTGTTCTTCAAACGTGGATGGAACATGAACTGATTATTTTCACGTTTGATCAATGTGATTGATTATCTATGAATTATGGGGGTTCTTGAAAGTGATGCCTAAATTGTGTTGGTTATGTGATTAAATTTTTTCAGTCCATAGTTATAAAAGTCGGGGCAAGGAGTTTATAGACTCATTGGGTATATTGATACATTGTTCTTCAAACGTGAATGGAACATGAACTGATTATTTTCATGTTTGGTCAATGTGATTGATTATCCAAGAATAATGGGGATTCTTGATAGTGATGCCTAAATAATTTTGGTTAGGTGATTAGATGTTTTCAGTCCATAGTTTAAAAGTCGTCGCAGGGAGTTAAAAGATTCATTGGGTCTATTGATACATTGTTCTTCAAACGTGGATGGAACATGAACTGATTATTTTCACGTTTGATCAATGTGATTGATTATCTATGAATTATGGGGATTCTTGAAAGTGATGCCTAAATTGTGTTGGTTATGTGATTAAATTTTTTCAGACCATAGTTATAAAAGTCGGGGCAGTGAGTTAAAAGACTCATTGGGTATATTGACACATTGGTCTTTAAACGTGGATGAAACATGAACTGATTATTTTCGCGTTTGGTCAATGTGTCTTATTATCCATGAGTTATGGGGATTCTTGAAAGTGATGCCTAAATTATGTTGGTTATGTGATTAAGTTTTTTCGGTCCATAGTTATAAAAGTCGGGGCAGTGAGTTAAAAGACTCATCGGGTATATTGACACATTGGTCTTCAAACGTGGATGGAACATGAACTGATTATTTTCGCGTTTGGTCAATGTGTCTTATTATCCATGAGTTATGGGGATTCTTGAAAGTGATGCCTAATGATGCCTAAATTATGTTGGTTATGTGATTAAGTTTTTTCAGTCCATAGTTTAAAAGTCGGGACAAGGTGTTAAAAGATTCATTGGGTATATTGACACATTATTCTTCAAACGTGGATGGAACATGAACTGATTATTAGTTGAAATATGATTGTGTGATTGGCGATATGTTGTTAGGTGTGGAATCTTAAAAGTTGAAACCTATATGATGTTGTATTGTTGGTTATGTGCTCCTTTGTTCAGTTCATAGTTTGGGTCACATTGTTCTTCAAACGTGGATGGAACATGAACAGATTATTTTCACGTTTGGTCAGTGTGATTGATTATTCAAGAATTATGGGGATTCTTGAAAGTGATGCCTAAATTGTGTTGGTTATGTGACTACAATTTTCAGTCCATAGTTTAAAAGTCCGGGCAAGGAGATCGGTGGGTATATTGGCATATTGTTCTTCAAATGTGGATGAAACATGAACAGATTATTTTCACGTTTGGTCAATGTCATTGATTATCCAAGAATTAGGGGAATTCTTGAAAGTGATGCCTAAATTGTGCTGGTTATGTGTTTACAATTTTCAGTCCATTGTTTAAAAGTCGGGACAAGGTGTTAAAAGATTCATTGGGTATATTGACACATTATTCTTCAAACGTAGATGGAACATGAACTGATTATTTTCAAAAGTGAGATGCCTCAATTCTGTGGTTGATTATCCATGAATTATAGGGGATTGAGGCATAGTTATCGAGTCGACAAGTTGAGTCAAGTCGAGAGAGTTTCACCTGGTGGACTAGTCGAAAAGTCGTAGACTAGTCGAAGACTAGTCGAGACTTGAGATACGTTGTATAAATAATTAAGTATTACATTTCACAGAAATAAAACGACAATATTATATGTTCCACTTAATAGCTCAAAAAGAAGTTTTCATGGCCATGTAAACATTAAAAGTTCAACGATGTTCAAAAAGAAAACATAAATGAAACTTCCAAATACAACTAAATGTTATCATCAAGTTCCACTCAATTAGTCTCGTTCTCAATATCCATATCATCATTCAAAATGGAATGATATGCATATCCTTCCATCTCCATATTTAGAGGATCATTCATTTGGGATGACGAGCCATGGTCACGAGCTTCATTTCTTCTAGAATTTTGACGGTTTTCAAGACCTCGTGATGCATCAAGTGCACTATCCACAGCGTGCCATAATTCCGATTCGGCGACATTAACAACATCTCCATTCACCCACTCATTATCCCATTGAAAATCCTCTAGATTCAAGGGATTAAAATCGGTACCTTGCTCACGTCGCATTTGAAACCTCGTAGCAATCTTTCTATTGTATTGCACATACACTAAATCAATTTAAACGTTGATGCTCCAAGCGATTTCGCTTTTTAGTGTGAATCTGAAAAATGACATTTGCTTAGAATTGTAAAACCCTAGATTTCTTTTTTTCCTTCTTATTGGGCCAAGTCGTTTGGGTCCAATAAAAAAACAAAAGTTGTTCTAAGTCGCGACTGGTTGGAGACTAGTCTTCTGATCGATGGACTTTCTCTATTTTTCAAGTCGACAATACAAGTCGATGTCCATGTACCGACTTGTGGACTAGTCGAGACTAGTCGAGCCGTTTAATAACTATGGATTGAGGATTATATTGATAAGTTTGATGGATTATCTACGAATTCATGGCAGAATCAGTGAAACCTTAATTTTGTTGGTAATGGGATCATATTGGTTAAGTACGTAGTTCACAAGTCGGGGCAGGGAGTTACATGATTCATAATATGATGGGAATATTGATTTCTTGAAATGTGGATGGATCATGAATTGATTGTTTCAATTCTGATGAATGCGATTATTTCCACTGTGATACTGGGGACGTTCATTATCTTAATTCATATTTGTCAAGACATTGATGCTCCTGCCAATTTGAAATGGCTTTTTGCTAGTATTGTTTTTGGTGAAGTGAATAATTTTTAAGTGGTGAATGGTATTTAACGGAAAGTGGATTAACAGTGTATTCATTCGTTCATGGTATAGTGTTGGTTAGTGTGCTTGATACAAAGGTTATGGGGATTTTTTGAAATTACATTTTGCTGGACATGGACGCTCCTGCAAATTTCCTGTTGGCGTTATTATATTTTACTGGGAAATCCACTTAGATGTTTTCTTGTGAAACTGTCATGATAAGTTTGTGGTTGAGCAGGCCATGAGCATTTATCCACTGTTTCCTGCGTGGTGATATCATTGTAAGTTCCAACTTATCAGCTAGCTTTCGTATGGAAAACTGGGCAGATAGTTAATGATCCAAGGCATGCAAGACCATACATAGTGTTTTACATGATGAATAATTCTCTAAGTTTTTTTTTGTGTGCTAAAAATGCTTGTATTATTTAGGTGCATTTTCATTGGTTATTTAGCATAGATCTCCTGCCTGGTCATACAGTATTTAACCCATGGCACTGCACGTGGTTTATGTTAGGAATGAGTTCAGGTATGCGGGGTTTGGAAAAAGGTGAAGTCTCAGGATGATAAAAAAATTCAGAGGTTCTTGGACACTGTGCAGTGTAAGGCAACTGGTATCTTGCGTTATGAACGAGCCTTTGGAGCTGACTATGTTACTTGTCAGCACAGGAGAAATTGGTATGACATACACATCTCAGTCTACTATTATTCCATTTAATCCACACACTAAAATAAAAGGTGTGAATAAGATTAATTAAATGAATCTAAACTTAAGCTGAAATAACAAAGAAGTGTTAAGCTTAATCCTTTAACATTGAACAATTTGCAGACACAGCCAGTTGAGTTTGCAGGTAAGGTATTGGTTCTTGGACTCAAATGTTCAGTTAAGTTTGATGTCGCCGACTGCACCACGAAAGAATATCCAGATCATACCTTTCGTGTTATAGACAGTCGTGATATGATTATCTATATTCAAGTAAATTTACTCAAGCTGGCCACTTGTGGTGAATGGTGTTACTTGATATGTTTTATTTCAGGACAAGCCTGCGTTATTTAGATCTTTCTTCAAGTAGTTGAAGTCAGGAGGTAAGGTGCTCATTAAGTGACTACCGCAAAGGCGCTGGTCCTCCATCTGATGAGTTTGGTGAGTATGTTAAGCAGAGAGGATATGATCTCCATGATGTGGAAGCATATGGACAGGTGGTAGTCATCATGATAATCATCATCAATCATCCATCATCATCAATCGTCCATCATCATCATCCATCATTATCAATCATACATCATCATCCATCATTATCATTCATCCATAATCATCCAACATCATCATTCATCATCATCATCCAGCATCATCTTTCATCATCATCCATCATCATTCATCATCCATCATTATCATCATCATCATCCTGAATCATCCATCATCGTCATCATCATCAATCAATCATCATCATTATCATCCATCGTCATACATCATCATCATCATCATCGTCATTATCATCATCGTCATCATCATCAATCATCCATCATCAAGTAAAGGAATACTTTGTTAGGGAAATCCACTTAGATGTTTTCTTGTGAAACTATCATGATAAGCTTGTGGTTGAGCAGGCCATGAGCATAAACTGACGAAAACATGTAACATTATCCACTATTTTCCTGCGTGGCGATATCATTGTAAGTTCTAACTTATCAGCTAGCTTTCGTATGGAAAACTGGGCAGATAGTTAATGATCTAAGGTATGCAAGAACATACGTAGTATTTACATGATGAATCATTCTCTAACTTTTTTTGTGTGCTAAAAATGCTTATATTATTTAGGTGCATTTTCATTGGTTATTTAGCATAGATCTCCTGCCTGGTCTTACAGTATTTACCCCATGACATGACATTTGTGTTTCTTTTAGGAATGAGCTCAAACAAAATCATTAGCAATGGCTTACCATGAATAAACCTGCTAGAGAGCATCAAACTGCAGATGCATCAGATGCAGCTATTAAAAGCTTCCATTCAATGAGGATGGGGATAAGATCATCATTTTATAATCTCTTGAAGGTATCAGTCCATTCGTCATAACATTATTTATGTTGATAATCCTCTCAGTTTTTGTTGTACAATTCTCATATAAGCTTGGTTCATTTTAAAAAGATTAGCATCGTAAATTGACAACTAATCTTGGGCTTCTCTATTTTCACCATGTCCAATTGATTTTTTGTTCTTTATGCAATTAGTATCGGATAGTGTATCAGACGGCTGCGGGCTTTCTTTTCTTCAGGGAGTCATGCTTTCACCATTTAGGTGACTACAAAGTACTCGACAGTGTTTTTACAAGTACAATTATAGAATTTTGTATGTGCAACATATTCTCTACATCGGTGACCAATGACTTATGCTCGACCAGAAAACTTAAGCTCGTGTTATTGAGTCATGGGGAATCAGGCTGATGCTGAAACTAAATCCCGAGTTTAATTTTAAACTCTTTATGGCGACAAGTACTAGGGACTGGATGGACCTGATTTCTTAGAGACTCGTACTCGTACCACTGCCTCAAGGTTTCTCTGGCTCTCAAGTGGCCATCGGACTCAACGTCACACGATTCTACATATTCAGGTAAATTTTCTTCAGTCTGGCCACTTATTTGCAAAGCTCTGCTCGTCAATTATGGTGAATGGTGTTGCTTTATATGTTTTATTCCAGGACAAGCCTACGTTATTAAGATCGTTCTTCAAATGGTTAGGGTCAAGGGGTAAGGTGCTCATTAGTGAGGTGGTCCTCCATTTGCTGAGTTTATTCAGCAGAGACGATATGATCTCCAATTCTCCATGATGTGGAAGCATATGGACAGGTTGTATCATCATCATCATCCATCCATCATCATCATCATCCATCATTCATCATCATTCATCATTCATCATTCATCATTCATCCATCATTCATCATCATCATCCTTCATCATCATCATCATACATCCATCATACATCCATCATACATCCATCATCATCCATCCATCATTCATCATCATCCATCCATCATTATCCATCATCATTCATCATCATCATTCATCATCATCATCATCCATCCGTCCATCCATCATACATCCATCATCATCATCCATCCATCCATCCATCCATCATTATCATCATCATCATCATCATCATCATCTGATGAATAATCCCCGTATATTTCTCCAATGAATAATCCCCGTATATTCCTCTCATGAATAGTCTTAGAACATTCGTATCAGCTTTTGAGTCTTTTTAAATGTATTTTTAGACATAGAGTGCGTTTCATGTAAAAAATATGATTATATATGAAAATTAATAACTAAATTTCAATCTGACATGTGTTCAATTTCGCCAAAATCTCAGCTATAACACGGAGGGGCATTATAGTTATTCCACATACCTCGGATTTCAAATCAGACTTAAATTTGAATAATCAAACTTAACTTTGAGTTATCATACTTAAAATAATCAGACTTGAAATGATCAGACATAGTAATCAGACTTAACTTAGAATTATCATACTGAAATTAGAATGATCAGATTTAACTTGGAATGATCACACATAATAATCAAATTTAACTTAGAATGATCATACTTAACTTGTAATGATCAGACTTGACTTGGAATGATCAGACTAATTTGAAATGATCAGACTTAACTTGTAATGACCAGACTTAAACCTAGAATGATCAGACTTAACTTAGAATGATCAGACTTAAATTAAAATGATCAGACTTAACTTGGAATGATCAGACTTAACTTGGAATGATCAGACTTAAATTAGTAATGTCCAGACTTAAAAATAGATTAATACTGTCTGACTTAAATTGATAATGTCTAGACTTAAAATAGTAATGTCCACACTTAAAAACACACTTAAATTGATATCCAAACTTAAATTAGTAATGTTCAGACTTAAAAACACACTTGAATTGATATCCATACTTAAATCGATAATGATTAGACTTAAAAATATACTTACACAATAATATCCAGACTTAACTTATGCATCTGTTAAATCTGGATAATTTTTAGGACGTTTATACCTTCGCATCTATTATGTATTTCTAAATAAGTTCGTTTTAATTTTTTTATTTACAAAAAATATCCCGAATTCCGATTGGTCCAATGATCCAGTATTTCATTTGGATTTGAACTCTCAGACATAATATATACTTTGTTTCTTATCACAAAGTTTTATGGAGTTTTATTGAAAATGACCCTTTTTGGGTTTCAAATTGTCCAAATGACCCATGTGAGTTTGCTCTTTCAAAAATGGTCTATTTTTAATAAGACCGGAAATCGGTTTTTTCTATTTTCTCAAACACCGGTTCCTGAGAAACCGGTATCATGTGAAAAATTATAAAACCGGATTTCGGGGATCCGGTTTTTGCAAAAAAGGGACAGGTGGACGAAACGTGAATTTTAAGTGTACGTGGATATGCCGGGTGGAAAAAAAATAATTTTGATCAAACACCGGTTCCCCAAGAACCGATTTTCTTTAAAAATATTTAAGTTTTAAAAAAAAATCGTCATCTCCTCCCTTTGTGTCCTCGCCGGAATTTCTGGATACGTCGTAACTTGCTGATGTCGTATTCTTCGGCTGCTTCATCTTCCCCGCCACCAACACGTTTTCGCTTCTATCTCGACTCGCTCCATCCCATCATCTGACGGTTTTTGGTTGAACTTGTTTGATCAGGTGATAACCGCTACCTACCAATGGCCAGATCGAAACCGCGGAATCGAGAATGGACAACGCCGGAAGCTGGGACATCCTGGAGTGGACTAGATCGAGGTATTTGATTATTCTAGGGTTTTAATTGTGTTAGGGTTGGAGATGATTTTCGAGTGGTGTGATTTGGGAATTTGAATTTGGTGTGGTTTTGTTTGCCAATTTGAACAGCCTATGTCGAGGTCGGTCTGGTTAATTAGGCCAGAAATTACGGCGCCGACGAGGACACAAAGAGAGGAGATGATGATTTTTTTAAAAAATTAAATATTTATAAAGAAAACCCGTTCATGGGTAACCAGTGTTTAAATTTATTTTTTTCCATCTGACATCCACGTACACTTAAAATCCACCACCTGTCATTTTTTGCAAAAACCGAATCCCCAGAATCTGGTTTTATAATTTTTCACATAAAACCGGGTTCTCAAGAACCGGTGTTTGAGAAAATGGCAAAAACCGGTTCCCGGGAATCCGGTCTTATTAAAAACATGTCATTTTTGAAAGAGCAAACTCACATGAGTCATTTCACATTTGGACAATTTGAAACCCAAAAAGGATCATTTTCAATAAAAACTCAGTTTTATGAGGTATTATTCAAATACAATGTAAACTAAAACAATTATTATTCTTAATAAAAAAATCAATTATTATTCATTCCAGATAATCGTTCGGCCTATTGTATATCATAAATATGGCAGACGTGGGTCTTGGGGATGGGTGGCTGACCAATCACAAGTGAACAACTACCTGGATTAACTATCTTCCAACCACATGGCCTTGAATTGGCTGAATTGAATGATCTAGGGGTAGGCATTTGATCCTATGGTCAAAAAGCTCATAGGGTCACCCTTACCCTGCCCGATTCATACCCTGCTTTGCCATATCCTCGTACCCTAATGTACCATAGCCACAAAACCCTATCATAAAGCTCATAGGGTCACCCTACCTTGCCCTCCTACCATAACCTCCTTCTTTGCCCTCATACCCTATCATACCCTGTCTTACCCTACTATTTTCATTCAAATTATAAATTTTTTATCAAATTATACTTAAATTTATCCTATCAGACCGTACCCTACCCGACCCTACCCGGCCCCTACCCTACCGTACCCTAATTTTACCCTGCCTATAAGGGCCCTGCGGGCATAGTAAAACTACTCTACCTTGCCCTTACCCTGCCATGTACTGTTCATAGGGTCACGAAAAATGGTCATACTCTGCCCTTACCCTGCCCATTGCCGACCCCAAGAATGACCCACCAAACTTAACCTTCCTCCCAAAAAATCTTCAGTCAATTCTCAGATCAGGCATGAGAAGTGAGCCACTAAGTAACCTGAATATTGCCACGTGTATATTTCGACCAATCGTAATTCGGGGCGCTTTTGTAAATAAAAAAATTAAAAGGGACTTATTTAAAAATATATAACAGATGCGAGGGTATACGCGTCTTAAAAATTGTTACAATAATAGTTTTACGTCTTATCATTGTTGTTTAAGTCTGATCATTGCTGTTTAAGTCTGATCATTGCTACAGTAATAATTTTAAGTCTGGTCATTGCTGTTTTAAGTCTGACCATTACTATAGTAATAGTTTTAAGTCTGATCGTTGTAGATTTAAGTCTGATCATTGCTACAGTAGTAATTGTAAGTCTGATCATTGCTAAAGTAATAGTTTTAAGTCTAATCATTGTAGTTTTAAGTTTGATCATTGTTGTTTTAAGTCTGATCATTGCTACAGTAATAATTTTAAGTCTGATCATTGCTATTTTTAAGTTTGATCATTACTACAGTAATAATTTTAAGTCTGATTATTGCTACAGCAATAGTTTTAAGTCTGATCATTGCTGTTTTAAGTGATCATTGCTACAGTAATAGTTTTAAGTCTAATCATTGTAGTTTTAAGTCTATTCATTGTAGTTTTAAGTTTGATCGTTGCTACAGTAATAGTTTTAAGTCTAATCATTACTACATTAATAGTTTTAAGTCTGATCATTGCTTTTTTAAGTTTGATCATTTTAGTTTTAAGTCTGATAATTGCTACAGTAATAGTTTTAAGTCTGATCATTGTAGTTTTAAGTCTGATCATTGCTGTTTTAAGTCTGATCATTGTAGTTTTAAGTCTTATCATTGCTACATGTCTGATTATTTAAGTCCGATCATTCCGAGATATGTGAAATGGTCATAATGCCCCTCCGTGTTATATTCGAGATTTCGACAAAATTGGACGCTTGAAATTCGGTTTTTAGTTTTTGTAAATAATAGAGGTTTTTACCTGAACCGCACTCTAATTACAAATATTAACAAAAAAATTATATTTTCTGGCTGATGTCAAAATTAGGTTAAGTTACGTTTCAGATAAGTTAATTTCAGTTACTTTGAGTCACTTTCAGTTAATTTAAGTTAATTTCAGTTGCAGTTAAGTTCAGTTAAATTTCAGTTTAAGTGGACATCCGCTAAGGCGCAGGTCAAGCCGACACTTTAGGGTGGACTAGCACACCTTTAGCAGCAGCTTTGATTTTCGAGGCCAGCCTAACTGAAAGGCCTTCTCAAAATCTTCTTCGACAAACCGCCGGGGATAATACAATAGATGAGAGATCAGCTTAATTTTGTGTGACATGGGCAATACCCATGCGGATGCCACCCGGAACCATATCTCCCCGAAACACTGTTTTTGTTGGCTGACTAATTCCAGAACCCTAGAAGTTAACTAAAAGAAAATACAAATGCAGATCTGTAAGTACCTCAGGGGTTGATGATGACAACACCTAGGTATTTGATCTCTAAGCTAAGTGTGCAGGTTCAAGAACTAAAGGCAGCATGTGAGGTACCAGAACCCGCGGAGCGTGGTCAACAAGCAAAGTCAAAGAAGTAGCCGTTGCAATCAGTTCGAGAATATCGTAGAACGAGTGCATGCAAAGCAGTTGAGAGAATATAGCGAAGCAGTGTAGTTCATGGAGCAGAAAGACCGAGTCCTAGGTAGTTGCGAGATTTGCGGACTGGAACCCAGGGAGAAAATCTCGCCAGTTGACACCACGTGGAGAACACGACGAGTGGAACCACAACAGAACGTGAGCATATCATGGGAGATAACCGTTGAAGACCAACAAGACATACAAATACACATCAAACCAACAAATCAAGTGTGCCCGAATATTGAGAGATTGTTTTCACTTGGAGTTCTGCAAACACTGGAGTGCTAGTGTGATTTGAGAGCTCAGCTGTGATAGCGGTGAAGACAAGTCAGAATTGGACAAGCTCAGGTACTGGTACCTTCGGCAGGCTTGTTCGGGAGATTACGACACCGATCTAGGATTGGTAGGGCAGTAAGTAATTTCCACAATTGTGATCGTAGTAGCTTTGCTATTGCATGTGTACAGAATACTTGTATTTTGTACAGTCTATATATCAATAAAAGGATATTTAGGCAAATCAGTTTTTCCGCTGCATTACATTAAGTTCCAGAACCTGCAGGCGTAAACTAGGTTCCTAACAGTTCTTAGTTTAGCTTTAACACTAATCAGCGATCCTATCAAGATCAAGCCAAACACTCGACAAGTATGAACACCTTGATTAAATGTATACACATTAACCCCTAAACTATCAGTCAAACCTGGGAATTAATGGTGAAGTGATGAGGTGTGCAATGGAGAAGTGATGTAGGAGAGACCTACTGTTGGTTTATTTGGTTCCATAGAAACAAGGTGGTTCATGGAGCAGATTGCTGGGATGTGAATGGAGATGCGAGCAGAATTAGGCATTGGTTTGATCAGTATTGCAAGGATTGCTCTGTTTATGTTGTGATTACCAGCAAGGCATTTCATTGGTCTGGAACCCGCCTCAGTGTGAATTTATTAAGTTAAATGTATAAGACGGTGCGTGGGACGTAAACACTGACAGAGCAGCTTTTGGGATCAGCGCGAGGGGCAGCGTTGTTCGCGAAAGCAGACCAGTTGCAAGGTATTGGCAGTTGTATTGAAGCAAAGGCTCCGGGATTGAAGAAAGGCTACATTTGAAACAGACTCTACGGATGTCATTCAAGCTCTTGAATTTGGTCGCTGGGAAGGTGATAGACACAGCTTCTTGTGGATTGGCAGCTGTCAAAAACTATGGCAAGGTGAATGTGAATGTAGTCTATATCTGATCAGGCGAGAGGCAAATGTAATTGCGGCAAGAAGAGATTGCAAGGAAGGATGGAGCTGGAACAACACAGAAGCTTGTCCAATGTTCATTAATGACTATGTAAAGTAGGCTGGCTTAGCTTTTGTGAGTTTTGAGAAAATGCAATCGTCGTGAATCGAGAGAGAACGAAATGCACTTGGCGGAAGAAACCCAAAAATCAAATTCAATTGATGGAAGTACTGTATATATATGTATTACAAGAAAGACCCTCAACTATAAAGAAAATACACTATGAACACCTCATTAACCCCTAAACTATCAGTCAAACCACGTCAATAAGTTTCAGTTACAGGTTGTTTTCTGTTGCATTGTTTGCTCGTTGTAGTCTTACAATGAAATCGTTTTGTTATAAAAAAAAACACATCAAGAACTGCGTACTGTAATTCGAGATCTTTCCCTCTGGTCAACTGCCGCACTCGACGTCGACGACTGCAAGCCAAAATTGTCAATTTCAGGATCAAATTTCTATTTGTTTCTTATTTCCCATTCTTAAAATGAAAAAAGAAAAACAATAACAACAAGGTCGGATAATGAACCAGGAAGAACGCACTATGTAGTAAGAGGACGGAGCGCCAACGAAGGCGATATGCCGTGAAATCTAGTTGTCTTATTCAAGACGAGTTCCAGATGGTGTTCTAACTGAGCGTCGAACACTTATCAAATAGTCACCGAAACAGAACAATGTAGGCACACACGATATGATACCCAGTTCGGCAACAGCCTACTCTGGGGGGCTTCCCACACCCTAAAGGGTAACAAATCTTATTGAAAATGAAATCTTCCCGTGGTAGTTGAGATGGTGTTCTGGTCGAGTGCAGAACAATATCTAGAAGAACTTATGCAAAAATAAATGCAGTGCGGAAAATAAACGACACGCAAAGTTGTTAACCAGTTCGGCGTTAACGAGCCTACGTCTGAGGGGCTTCTCCTCAGCCCGGTGGATAGCAATTCACTAATAATGAATATTGCGAGTACATGAGCTTACGTTTACAAAATCCCTCTTAAACCGCCTGAGCCTCTAATACTCTAGCAACCGCTAACTAGGTCTCCCCCTAGATCTGAGCCTCGCTTCCGATTCCATCAGAATGATCCTCCATGAGAATTAGCGCCTTCTCCCGAATGCGCAGCAACACCTTCGGTGCCAGTATCGTCAAGTTGTTCTACGATCAGTCTGCCGAGCACTAGAACAGACTGAATCCGAGCGCCGTGAATAATCAGAATGATTAGTTCGCCGGCCGTTTGCCTCCACCCCCTTCTCTGAGTATAAGCGTGAATAATATCTCCGTGAGTGCTGAGTAGAACGAGTCCATCAGCCCTCATTATATAGTGCGGTAGAAACCCTAAACCGAATAGGATTTCTAATCTCAACCGCCTATCACATTAGGAAATCTTTCCTAAATCTTTTAGGAAACCTTCCTAATATTTTGCGCAAATCTCTTGTAGATAATCCTTCAAAATATCTTCAACTCCGTTTAAGAAACCTTCGATTATCTTCTTGCTAAGCTATCTTCAAGCGCAAGTCTTCCCTAATATTGCTCAACCGACTTCTTGATATGCATCCTAGCACGGACTTGCCAAATCTGTTTTAGGACATCTGCTGCGTCTAACTTGTGCTACGTCGGTTGAACAAGTTTCCAAATCTGAATTTAGGAAACCTTCCAACTGTCCTTCCATCTGCAACTGTCTTGATGTTCGTCGGTTGACTATGTTGCCTAATCTGAATTACGAAACATTCCATCTGCTTCAACTTGTTCCAGGACAGTTGCCTCAGCCTGCTTTGAACTCTTCCTTGTACACAGCTTGAACAACTCCACAGAGTTTTGCCAAACTACATGCCATAAATCTAACAATCTCCCCCTAGACATTTTTGGCAAAATTACTACCTGTACTACTATTACAGTTGAATCTTTGAAGGAGGTTTCAAATTTCCAAGTTGTGCTACCAACTAATTGCTACCAAACAAATGTAAGCACATAGGAATCTTTTAAGGAGATTTCAAACTCCACAACATGTCTAACAGATATCACATATGAATCTTTTAAGGAGCTTTCAAACTCCACACCTACTCCCCCTTTTGCCACAAAATGAAAACGGAGTACAACAAAAACAGTAGCAATTGTTCGACAATAAAACTAGAGTTCGGCAAAAACATAAAACAGTTTGTAGGGAGAGCAGAATTCATCACCATGATCAGTAGTCGGACTCATCATTACTTGCTTCATCACCAACTGAGTCACCATCTGGATAACGTAGGCTCACCAACAGCTTTGTGATTTTCTTCTTCCTTTCATTAGCATCAGCAAGCTTCTCTTCAAGGTGTGTGATAATTTTTCTCCGAGTGGCAGAAGAAACATGAGCACTAAGATCTTCCAGTGTTGATTCAGACAACTTCTTCTTGGGCTTGACAGGTGCATCCAGGTCCAGATCCAAAATACGCTTTCCAGAGAAGTGCTTGTGATCAGCAAGAAATACCTTAGGAGCACCAGTCAACTTGTTTTGACTTGTTAAGATGTCTGGATATTGGGCAAGAACAAATTCAAGGATCAGAGACGGGAACCCAATATGATGATTAACCTTCAATGAGTCGGCATGCGAAGCAATTTGGTCGAAGACGAGTTGACCCAGATCTATCTTCTCTTTACATCCCAGTGTGTTTAGCAATGCTCCCATGGCACGTCCCAGTGTTGTACGGTGATTGTTGGGCATCCAGTTATGCACAGTGATGCTGTGAAGCAATGAGTGCTTTGACGACAAGTTTGTCTTAGGCAAAGTCATGTTGTTCCACCTCTTTCAAACTCCAGCGGTGATGGCTTCAGCTACCTTGTACCAATTTTGATCATTGATATTCACCTGTCTACTCTCCACACCATAGTAGTCATTGACTGCTTTAGGAGTAATCTCCACTTCTCTCCCTCAGACTCTCACCTTACCATAGTCCTTCTTCTTATTATTAGCAAAATCACATGGCAGATTCACAATGACCTCTCTCACAATGCTAGCCACAAACGGTTTAGCCATTGTTACTGACGACCACAAATCAACCTCCTTGAGCAAGCTGACAAAATCCTTTGCAGCATACTTGTTTGCCTCTAAAATCCTCTCGGCTACAATCTTCCTCGGCTGAACTGCTTCCCAGCTTTTAGCATGTTCATCTGAAGCAAACCAGACTCCTTCAACAACAACTCCCGAGTCAAACTGAACTTTCTTCCCCTTTTCTTTAGCCTTGCCAGTAGGAGAGCTTGTCTTGGATTTCTTTGCTGCTGGTGTAGCAACCTTCTTTTGGCTAGAAGCTTCAGCTTCAACTGTATTTTCCAGTGGGGTAGGAACACAAGCCTTCCTCTTCTTTGCCACATTCGGTTTAGCAACTGAGGGAGCTTCCTCATTACTAACTGGATTAGGTACTGCTTTCTTTGTCTTAGCAGCTGACTTTGACTTGGGAACTTGTTCCATATTGATTGGAACATCCTTCTGAATCTCTTTGATCAAATCGTTCAGCTTGATTGATTCATCTGTTGAACCTTCACTCTGTTCCTCCATCTCCTCATCAGTATTGGCTTGGTCTGGTTGATCAATCTTACTCTCTTTAGCTGCTTTAGAACTGAATTCTTCTTCAACATATTGGTCAACAACATCATAGAGTTCTTGAAGAGAGTCAGCTTCCTTGTGGACTCATTCTGCGAATGCTCTTCTTCCTCATTGACTGGCACCTCAACATCTTCTTTTGTAGGTTTAGCATGTTCCTCTGCATCAGAACCTTTATCTTCTTCTGGTTCTTCCTCATCAGAACTCTTAGCAGAAGCCTCAATCTACTTCTCTTCACTAGCAACCTCCTCCTCAGGAACACTAACTTCTTTATCAGCCACTTCTACATTGTCTTTTTCACTAAACACTTCCTCATCGGATTCAGAAACTACCACCCTTCGTTTCAAAACTCTAAACTTCTTTGTCACAGGTATTTTCTTATGAGCATCCATCTTTACCCTTGCACCCTTCACCACAGGAGTACTCTCCCCCTGCACCATAGCCACACCCTCTGGCTTCTCTAAAACCACTTTCGAACCCTCCGTAGACACACCAGGTATACTAGGACTACTCGTATTAAGAGATTTGGAAATTTTAGCGATTACCTCTTGTGCCGTCTTCTTTGCTGGTTCCTTCACCGAAGTGGGTCTTGAAGCAGTCGGCTTCTTAGGGTTTTGTTCGGGAACAGATTTGGGTAGCTACATCTCCTTCGCCAAATTAACAGTCGCCTTCTTCGCCAAAGTTGCTTTAGATTTCTCCGGGACAGACACCTTCTCCACATCACCCGATTTGGATTTTGCTATTGTTGCTTTGTCGCTCACCGGTTTAGGGTTTTCTTTGACAATCTTTGGTTTATCAACGGACTTCGATCTTGCTTCAACCGTCGCTACTTTAGTCACCTTGTTTTTCCTCGTGTCCACCATTGTTGAATCTTCGTCAAGCTTTGACTAGGGTTTCGTCGGAAGAGAATGAACAAGACACGAGCAGTTGATTTGAATTTGATTTTGGAAACTAAAATTGTTTTGGCACACCATATATCTTCTCGAATCTCAACATGCTGCCACGTCACTTCACGCCGTTTTAAAAATATTTAAATATCTGTGGTAGACCAATCGTTTGTTCTCGCACCAGTATTTGAAATCTTCTACCTGCCTTTCACGTCAGCCCTTAAAATATCTCATTCTAGCTCCGGCTGACCAACTTGTACTGGAACAACTTAGTTGTTAATGACACACAGACCCAGTGAGGATCTTAGTGTCTCGAACTGTAGGTTGTCTAAGGCTTTGGTTAAGATGTCTGCTAGCTGCTTCATCACATCTTGTTCTACTCTGTATTCTTTCAGCACAGACTTCTTCCACAACATCTGGGTGCAACAACTTCCAGCATCCGTGTCTACTACCCCTCGAACATAGCCATGGTTGAGACAATCATACCATGCTTTGTGCGGCTTCAGTCGATGTAGTGCTTTCTTTAGTCGATACACACGATCAGGACAGAACTTGAGCTTTCTTCTAGCCATTTTGAATTGTTTAGGCTTGACAGTGGATAGAAAACATGAAAAGCCAGCCGATTCTTGAAATTTTACTTGTTTACCTCGAGTCTTCATACCTTCAGTTTTGTTCGGCATGCATGTTGTTTCAGTAGTGGGTCGACCAAGGTTCAGCAAGTAGCAGTTGTTCGAGGCTCTCCTTCCAGTAAGGATTGGTTCATTCTTGTTGTTCTGCACAATACACTTATCCTGTATGAACTAGACACAATGCTCTCCGTCACACAACTGGCTAATGCTGATTAGATTTGCCTGCAGTCCTTTGACAAGAAGAACTTCTTTCAATCTGGGTAGGCCTGGGACATTCAGCGTTCCTCTTCCAAGCACTCTGCCTTCCACTCCATCTCCAAACGTTATAGATTTGCCTTTACACTCCTCTACCTTGATCAGAAACTCAGGATTGCCAGTCTTGTGTCTAGAGCAACCACTGTCAAAGTACCATCTTTCCTTCTCCAAATGACTAGTGGAATTGAAGGCAACATGACACACCTCACTTCTTTGCTTGATTCTCCAGACTTGCTTTATGTGGGGTTTCAGCACTTGATCCATCTTTCTGAGAAATTTGTGGAATTCAGGGAATCGCAGCTTGATGTGTCCCACTCGGTTGCAGTAAAAGCACCTTAGTTGGTCTTGCTTTCTCGAGGGGTACCAGATAGCTTTTCTTTGCGGGTGATGTTTAGCTGGTACAATGTGCGATAGTGGCTCATCTTTCACAAACGTTGTCCTTCCGGAGCCAGATACACCAGTGAACCCTAGCCCTTTGCAACCGCCACTTGTCCTTTGAGCTTCCAGAATATCGTCTAGATCTTTAGTTCCAGAATTAAGCATCTTGATCGACTTCTTCAGGTTGTTCAACTCTTCTAGTGTCTCAGCATGAACAAGTTTATCTGTTTCAATCTCACATTTCAAGGCATCCATAGTATTAAGAAGAATTACATCTCCCCGTCTTAGAGCAGCATTCTTCTTCTTTAGATCCTATAACATTCCTGGATGTTTCCCTTGGCTCTTTTCAATCTGAATCTTCAGAGATGACACAACTGGCAGTAACTCGGCCTTTTGTGCAGTAAGTTCAGCTCGCTCATCCTTTACTTCAATCAGCTGGGCTTGAAGGTCGGTGATTGTCTGTTGATGTTCCACCTTTTGAGTAACAAGGACAGCAGCTTCTTCCCATAGCTTTTCTTTTTCTTCCTTCAGATCTGCCAGGTTGATGTGGTGTATTTTGTTCTGCTCAACTTCATTTAGCCATTCTTGGAACAACTCCTTGTACTTATTAGCAAAGTCTTCATTAGTGATTTCTTCATCATTACTACAGCTTGAGTACTGTGTCTGATCCTCCGAGGATGACTTTGACTCTACTTCTTTGCTTCTTTTTCCTTCCTGGTGGACATAGGTAGCGAGGGCTACAAAGTTATTGGACTCACCTTCCTGATCAGATTCACTATCACTCCAGCTGACAGCATAGGCATTCTTCTTCTTCTGCGTGTTGATACATTCGACCCGAATATGTCCGAAGCCTTCACATTCTCTGCATTGTATTCCCTTGCCTTTGTTGTCGTGATTGAAGTCTACAGATCTGTCCTTCTTTTGAAGTTTTTCAACCTTCTGGAACCTTGACTGACCTGGACTAGCACTTGAATTGTACTGTCTTCTCACAAATTTTCCCATAATTTTCCCAAGTTCTTGGCGAACATGGCATATTGTTGCTCAGACATCTCCCCTGTTTTATCATGAACAACAGAGACTTCAGTTTTCAGACCAACACTTTTAACCTTCATGAGTTGTTGCTCTTCATTCATCTCCATCTCATGAGTCTGTAATGATCCCATCAGTTCATCCAGCCTCATGGTCTTCACATTGTGCGCTTCCTTGACTGCGAGTGCCTTCATTGCATACCGCTTTCGTAGAAACCTCAGCACCTTTCTGACCAGCGTTTCTTCGCTCATGGGCTCTCTAAGTGTATACGATTCATTAGAGATGTCAAGTACCCTTGTGTTGAAGTCAGCTATGGTCTCGTCCTCCTGCCTTCTTAGATTTTCAAATTTTGACGTGACCATCTCCATTCTGGATATCTTGACCTTGGTCATTCCTTCATGAGCTGTTTGCAATATAGCCAAGCCTTCTTCACAATTTCACATGTTGAAATCATCTTGAAGTTCTTTCCATCCACTCCTGAAAATATAGCATTTATTGCTTTGGAGTTTGCGGCTTCAGCATTCTTATGTCCCTCAGTCCATCTAACTTGAGCGAGAAGACTAACTTTGCCAGCTTCATCGGTAGTCACTGGGTGTGTCGACCCTTGTTCAATAGCTTCCCACACTGATTCATCGTGTGACTTCAGGAACGCCTTCATTCGCACTCTCCAGTAGCCGTACTTGTTTCCTTCTAGCAGCGGTGGTCGCGTGATGTTCTGCCCTTCTCTCAAATCCATCTCAACAACCTTCGGATCTCACTCTGTGTGTTGAGTGTTTGCTATGATACTAATTGAAATCTTCCCGTGGTAGTTGAGATGTTATTCTGGTCGACTGTAGAACAATATCTAGAATAACTTATGCAAAAATAAATGCAGTGCGGAAAATAAACGACACGCAAAGTTGCTACCCAGTTTAGCGTTAACGAGCCCATGTCTGGGGGGCTTCTCCTCGGTCCGGTGGATAGCAATTCACTAATAATGAATATTGCGAGTACAAGAGCTTACGTTTACAGAATCCCTCTTAAACCGCCGGAGCCTCTAATACTCTAGCAACCGCTAACTAGGTCTCCCCCTAGATCTGAGCCTCGCCTCCGATTCCACCAGAATGATCCTCCACGAGAATCAGCACCTTCTCCCGAATGCGCAGCAACACCTTCAGTGCGTGCATCGTCAAGTTGTTCTACGATTAGTCTGCCAAGCACTAGAACAAACTGAATCCGAGCGCCGTGAATAATCGGAATGATTAGTTCGCCGACCGTTTGCCTTTACCTCCCTTCTCTGAGTAGGAGCGTGATCTCTATGAGTGCTGAGTAGAATGAGTCCATCAGCCCTCATTATATAGTGCAGTAGAAACCCTAAACCGAATAGGATTTCTAATCTCAACCGCCCATCACATTAGGAAATCTTTCCTAAATCTTTTAGGAAACTTTCCTAATATCTTGCGCAAATCTCTTGTAGATAATCCTTCAAAATATCTTCAACTCCGTTTAAGAAACCTTCGATTATCTTCTTTGCTAAGCTATCTTCAAGCGCAAGTCTTTCCTAATATTGCTCAACCGACTTCTTGATGTGCATCCTAGCACCGACTTGCCAAATCTATTTTAGGACATCTGCCGCGTCTAACTTGTGCTACGTCGGTTGAACAAGTTTCCAAATCTGAATTTAGAAATCCTTCCATCTGCAACCGTCTTGATCTTCGTCGGTTGACTATGTTGCCTAATCTGAATTAGGAAACATTCCATCTGCTTCAACTTATTCTAGGACAGTTGCCTCAGCCTGCTTTGAACTCTTCCTTGTACAACAGCTTGAACAACTACACAGAGTTTTGCCAAACTACATGCCATAAATCTAACAGAAAGGTTTAGAGCTACAGATTGTCTTACGCTTACACAACTCTCGTTTGTAGTAGCATAGCCTATAATACTTTTTCTTTCAGATTTTCGATCCCGGCTCTCCCTTGATCCCCTAAGGGTAGGACGAGTCTTTCTCTCGACCAAGTCTTGGACCTTCTCCAGAAGTCCAGTCGCCTTCTTCCGAATGCGCAAGTTTGTAACTGTGTGTGCAGCGGGTTTGTTCATCAAGGACAGTCTGATCAGCACACTGAACAGACTGCTTCTTCGCCGTTGATTCTCCGATGTGGAAATATCAACGGGTCGTCGCTCCTCCTCCTCTACTCAAGATCACTCTCGTGTATTCTATTTCTCCGCAAGCGATACCGATCAAGGAAACCCTAGCCTTGTATTTATAGTACACGACTGGTTCCTAAATCGATTAGGATATCTAATCTTGAGTATTTAGGAAATATTTCCTAAATATTCTCAAGCTTCCAAAATCTTCTATCTTCAATTATCTTTTGGATATCCTCTTGATAATCTTGGCAACTTTAAAATGTAGCTCGAATATATTGCCAACCAATCTGATCTTCAACCGACTCCAGCCTGTAACCAACTCCAATCAGCATATCGTCGATATTAGGAAATTCCTTGATTAGGAAACGTCCATGCTTTTGTTCCACGATGTATGCGATTTCAAATCTTCGGTTGAACATCTTCTTGACCTCTGCTTGAACACTCTGAAGACGATTTGCTAAAAGTCATGCCATACGTGGGAACAACAATCTCCCCCTTGACATATTTGGCAAAAGAAAAGCATCTAGATCTAACTACCTAGACTTCAGAGACTCGTACTGGTAAGTGATGAGTCGAGTTTTCGACTCATTAATAGCCATATTTCACTATAGCTTTGAGTCGTTTCCGACATTATTTGATGTCATTTGACCCTTGCCTTTCATTTCAGGTACAAAATGATACCTTATGGAATTCAAGACTCAATATCAAGATTTGTTGAAAAATAGAAGTTTCGGCGCAAAATAGGGAGTTTCGGGGCAAAACAGGGCAGATTGACCTTTCCGACTTATTTTGCATGCCCAAGGCGTATACGGTTTCCGAATTGGTTGATCTATAGCTTGTTGGAAATCTAACCCAAAGGGCTACAACTCTCTAGTTTACGCCAAGACCAAATTCGGACTCTAAGACAACTAAAACGCCTAGTCGGTTGACAGAGAAGTTTAGTCGGTCGACTGGAAAGGAACTCAGAAGGCTCAAAATCTCTCGGCATCGAGTCGGTCGACTGGAACTGATACAGTACCGGAAATTTCAGTTTCGGAGCTATAAATAGAAGGAGAGGTTTTAGACCTAAAGGGGGTGGTTTTTAGAGAGAAAAAGTGTGAGAAAAGGCTAAAGAAGGCTCACCATCATCAAATGATTGCTTGGGGGAGAAGGGAGAAGATCAAGGAAGGAATCTAGAGCTTGCTCAACGTCTCCAACTTGGGTTTTCTCTACTCATCTTTTCTCCCTCTTGTTGTTTTGAAATGAAAACATGTAACATGATGAAGTGTGAGTAGTTCTTGTGTTTTGTGGGTGCTAAAACCCTCCTTGGTACTCTTTAATCACAAATATATATTTATATTTATATTCATATGGATGATTGTTGATTTCATTTTCTCTTGTGTTATGAATGTTATGCACTCTAGGTGTTTGTTAAAATGCCTAAGTGACAACTTAGACTAAAACTTGAACCTATGACGTGAGGGAGCTAGGGAATAGTTCTAGGATGGAGAAAATGATCCATATCTTAATCATGAAAGTGAACCTTAGGATATGGATGCTTGGCTAGGATTGAATGTTTGATTCATTGAAGTTTGTCATTAAGCAAATCATTAATCTATCCCATCGAATGGTGTTAAATTCATGTTCACTATGCTCTTCATATAAGACATGCTACCAAGTGTTTGATGAAATGCTTAAGTGACATGTTGATCTTAAAACTCTACCTAAGTATCGATGGACCTTAGGAAAGGTTTGGATGTAGTGAATATGATCATTTCTACAGAATTGAAGTGAACTAGTGCTTATGTCTATTGCATATATCACTTTGGGAGATGTTTCAAGAATGATAAATGCTATAGAATGAACCAACAATCTCAATGGAGTGAGGTTCGAGTTAACAAGGTTTGGCTAAGAATAGATTCACACGAAAGTTGGTCTACCTTAGTCTAAACTAGGTTCAAAACTATTTGATTACCATGAAATGTTTGAATATTGTGTATGTGATCATTGAGAAACGCCAAGGAGGAGACTAACCCCTCGAAACGCCCTTTTATCTATCTTCTATCTTTAATTACTTGCCATTTAGGACTTAGACATACTCTTATACATTTTTGAATTAGAATAGCCGAACGGAAACACAGTTTTAAATAGTGCATGTGCTTGGCTTGCTCCCTTGGGTTCGACCCGGTACTTTACCGGTCTTTATAAATGTTTTGACCTACTACATTCGATCCTCTCTTCATTGATACTATTCTAGAGGCTAAAAAAGAAATAGTTCGTCAGTAAGATTGAGGGGTGTTCAAAAAAAGACTTCAAACTACTCCCCCTTTTTGCCACAAATCGACAAGGGGTGTTCAAAAAAAAGACTTCAAACTAATAAGTACGAACATAATTTAAATGTTCGAAAGTCAGAGTCAAGACACGTTTTAAGTATAACCTTTAAGCAGAGGAGTCATCCTCTTCTTCTTCATCAGCTTCACCAGCTTCATCATCACTGGGATATCTCAAGGCGCGCACCAATCGATTGATTCTTTTCCTTTGCTCCTATTCAGCCTCAAGTATAATCTCCAGTTCCTTCAGCATCTGTCCATGTTCAGCTCGGGACATCTTCTCACCAGCAGCATCTCTCCTCATGGATGACTCAGGTGCGCCCTTCCTCTTCAGCCCGGGGTCCGTCAGATCATTCTTATGACCACCCTTGAACAGCTTGTGATCAACACTTAACGTCTGAGGGGCTCTTGAGAGACTGTCCTGGTTTGTCTTCAACTCTGGATGCTGGTTGATGATTAGCTCATAGATAAGCGAAGGGAAGACAATCTGGTGCAAGGACTTTGTGGAGGTGGCATGCTCAGCTATCTGTTTGAACATTAGCTGTCCCAAGTTGATCTTCATTCTGTTTCCAATGTGGTATAACAGCTGCCCCATGTCCTTACTCACAATTGTCCGGTGTGTGGTTGGCTTCCAATTTACTATTGCGATAAAAACAGCATGGAATATGATGTAGTCATATCAGCTACCAGTATGGAAGTGTCTTCTAACCTGGGGTATGCTCCAACAGTTATACAACTCGCAATCTTGTCATAGTTCTCCTCTTCCACCACTTCATAAGGATCATCCATTGCAAAGTACACATTGATGATTTCTGGATCAATCTTGATCTTCTTTCCTCTTACAAAGACTACTCCATAGTCCTTATCACCAGAAATTCCAAGCTGACCTGGTAGGTTTGCAATCGCCTCTCTTACTAACTACTCATTGTACGGTTTGCATCTTTGGACGATCCAAAACAAATCAGTCTCCTTCAATAGCTGAATAACCTCCTTTCCTTTGTACTTATTCTCTTCTAGAATTCTCTCAGAAATGATCATCCTTCTCTGTACCGCCTTCCACTTGACTGTTGCTACTTGACAGACAAACCACACACCATGCCTAGTCACTCCAGTTGGAACACGGGCAGGAACAGGGTCTGGACCACTCCTCTTCCTCTTCTTAGATGCACTTGCTCCCCCTGCATCTGTGTTCCCACCATCCTTCTTTGTGGTTACCTTAGTTGAGCATGCTTGGATGGTCACCCTCTTCTTTGGTTTCAGCTTTTCTACATCCATTGCCTCAGTTTCATCCTCCTCCTTCATGGCTTCTTCGTCTGACTCTTCATTAAGCACCAGTTTCCTTTTGCCAAAACTCTCCACAAGCTTTTCACTCTCAGAGTCTGATGTAGTGGTCATCCACTCTCTGAAAGCACTGCTCTTTGCTGCATACTTCCTGGGAGTATCACTTCTGTGGACTACAACATTCCTACGTAACCCCTTCCTGGGCAGCACAAATCCAGTTGCATGCAATTTTGCTTTCAACAACTTCTTCCTGTCAGCAATTTCAGACTCAGCCACGCTAGTTCCAGCTTCTTTCAACAAGTCAGCTCTGTTGTCAACAGTCTCAGCCCTACTGGCTTCACCTTCTTTCACACCCTCAGCCACACTACTTTTAATAGCCTGTGGTTCAACTACAGAAGCATCCACTAATTTTTCTCCCTTATCATCCCCCGTTTCCTCCACACTCCTCCAAGATTTCACATTCATGGGAATAGACAGAGAAATCTGAGGTTCGGAACTATGGATTACCACTTTTAGTGGTGGTTCTGACATCGGCTGGACTTCCCTCGACGACTGCTTCTTACTTCAGTTGTTTTAGGGTTAGCAGTTGTAGACTTTGAAGTCGCTTCCTTTTGTTTTGGTACAACAACCACTTTTCCCTTCTTTTTCTCATCTCCGATCTTAGGGTTTACTGGTACTGTTGCCTTATTCAACTTCGATTCAATGCTTCCTTTGTTTTCTCACTTTCCCTCGCAATCGTCAACTTCAAATATTTCAAATATCTAGACTCCTCAACTTCCCAAAACTGTCATGCGTATATCTCTTGAGATATTTGTCCAATCACCTTTCTCCTCCTTGATATGCTCTAACGGCTCATAATACTACAGATATTTTGAATTTAATAATTAGTTCAAACCACGTACCATCTGTTCCAGCTCTCTTCCTTGAGAGGTCAGCCCAACTGGTTTACTGGGGTTCTGCTCTTGGCTGACCTCCTTCTGGAACACCTAGTTGTGACAACACGTAGACCCAGAGAGGATCAAAGTGTTTCGAACTTCTTGGCGTCTAGTGGTATGGTGAATATGTCAGCTAGCTGCTTGTCTGTTGTCACATGCTTCAACGTGATAACCTTCTTCTCCACTAACTTTCTGATGAAGTGGTGTCTGATGTCAGTGTGCATCGTCCTGGGGTGTTGTACTGGATTTTGTATATGTTAATGGCATTCATATTGTCACAGTACAATGTCCTCTGCTCCTGTTTCTCTTCATATTCAGACAGCATCTACTTAATCCATAGCATCTGTTCAACATACTGGACCACTGGCTTCTGTGTACTAGACCCAAACATAATATCGTCAACATAGATTTGGGCAGTGATAAAGTCTGACCATGTGTGGTTGATGAATAGTGTTTCTACTCCCCCTCGCACAAGGCCATTGTCGTACCATGCTTTGGGCGCTTATTTGAGTCCATACAGTGTAGTAATGTAGTGTCACGCGTCACGCGTCACAGCTAGTGTCAATGTGTCTTCTTCTGCATCTGAGGAAGAGTCTGAACTGTTCTTGTCCTCGGCTGGGACACCTCCCGGAACACCAGCTTCGTCAGTGTTCTTGTCCTCGGCTATTTCAGACGATGTCCTACCACTATCTTCATCATCTCCCGATACTCGTTTCATGGCAACTTCATCCTTCACCTTCACATTGACGGATTCCATAACTGTAGACATACCTCGAACAAGTCCCTTTGTAGAGATCGTCTTCCGGGTTTTGAGGATTAGATGTCCCAAGCGTTTGTGCCACACCTCCGTCTCATCAGTTTGGCTCGTCAAGCAAGCAGATGCAATAGTTGTTCCATCAGTGCCTATAGGGTAGCAGTTACTAATGGACATGCTTCCTTCCATCAATGTGTCTTCATTCTTGTCCAGTGCTTGACATGAATCATGAGTGAATTTAACATGATACCCTCCATCACATAGTTGACTAATGCTAATCAGATTCATCGTTAATCCATCAACCAGAAGGATATCCTCAAGCACAGGTAGATCCGGAACCTTCAATGTCCCACACCCGATCACCTGGCCCTTTCCTCCATCTCCAAAAGTAACAAACTATCGCTTGCTAATAGGTATAACATTGATGAGATGCTTAGGATTACCTGTCATGTGAGCCGAGCATCCACTGTCGAAGTACCAGTGGTCTTTCTTCATGCGACTGGAAGAGCTAAAAGCAACCAAGCGTACTTCCTCCCTTGCTTTTGGTTTCCAGACTTGTCTCATTCGAGGGGTGACTCTAGATTCCATTGCCTTTTGATCAGTCGATATTTTGACTAATTATTCGCTACAGATGAGGAATAGTACTCATTTCCAGGCAAATTGTCTCTATTTAATGTCTTCCTTGAGTGTTTTAAGACAAAAAGACATATCATCACTCCTTGGACTCGAAGCGCTGAAAGAACGGAAAGATTGACGAAAATGGCCGAAAAAGAACTCTGCACCAGCAGCAGGCCGTGACAGCCGTGACATCTCATTGGTGTCACAGGTGTAACGGCAGACTTTTTCCACATAAGAAAATGAGGTGCCCGGTGACAGCCGTGACATATCTATATGTAACCGATGTCACGGCAGCCTAATAGCTCAGAGTGATTTCGGACTTGCCGTGACAACCGTGACATTCTGGACTGTCACGGGTGTCACGACACGCTTATATCCCACTGCATTTTTGCTTATGCCATGACAACCGTGACATGTTCGAATGTAACGGGTGTCACGACCCCGTCGGATATTTCCAATTATAAATAGGAAATTTGAGGCCTTTTTAACGAGAGCTTGATTTTGGAGAGAAAAGACCTAATTTCGGAAGAGAAGACAGAGCAGATTGTTGCGAGGGACCAACGACTCAACGAGTTACATCGTCAACACGATTTCCTCGTCCTTGATTTCTCATCTAATCTATTTTTTGGTTAACTTACCATGAGTAGTGAGTAGTCTTCTGTATTCTGGGATCGTACGGATCCCATGCTTTGTACCCAAACTCTTCATGTGATCAATTGAACGTATGTTATTTATGCAATTCGAATATTCAATTTCATTGTACTTAATTTTATCGTTCTTGCAAGTTTCACATTGAATGGGATGTTTGCATGCTAGAACGTATTTAGGTTGATTACAAAAGGATGAATGGGTCCTAGGTATTAACCAGATTGCATGAAATTGATATTAGGTCATAGTAGCTACACTGGTAGCACATAAATTAATAGGAAAGTTGACTTTATTGTCTGAAAACCCCTAAGCTTAAACAATCGAAATCGTTGATAATCCATGGATCGGCGGCGTTTAACGATTGAGATTAATCTAGACAGTGATCCGTGGATGGACGGCTTGTCTAGTGTTATTTTGGTTTATTTCCATATTCGATGGCATGATTAAGTTACGTGACATTATCGCATGATTTGTGGGTTGGCACGGGTGAAGTTTGATCCTGGGATTCTTTCTCTGATCAAGTCAAATCCTTTTATTTCTCTGCATTTAATTTCTACAATTTCCGTTACAACAAAACCTTTCATTATTTGGAATAGCTGAATATGTCACTCGTTAGCTAGTAATTACACACGTTGTTCCTTGGATCGACCCTTGGCTTACCAAGGTCTATAAATTGTTTTTGACTACAGTTTGACCTCTAAAACATATAACTTGACAACTATGAAGTGTTAAAAATTTACACCTATCACATTTCGCTCAGCCAGGAATAGTCGGCACCTTGGTTTGATGTGCCCCATCTTATAGCAGTACCAACATGTACGATTGTCTCTCCTCCATTCAGAACTAGGTCTGACATGGTTGGCCATGAGCTGCTTCTTCCCTTGATTCCCAGACTGCTTCTCATGGTAGTGGTCCGCTCTCTGTTCAGGTCTCTGTGCAGGTTTCAGTTTTGCTTTAACAAATGTAGTCTTACCTGAGCCACTTTTGCCATTAAACCCGAGACCTCTATGTCCATCTTCAACTCTCTGGGATCTTAGTATGGATTCTAAGTTCTTTGAGCCCGAGTTCAGCATCTTCATCGATCTTTTGAACTTGCTCAATTCCTCCATGGTAGCAGCATGACTATCTCTCGCCATCTCGATTTGAAACTCCAGGGATTCTACTTTGTTCAGAAGATGAACTTCTTTGCGGCTCAAGTCAACATTTTTCCTTCTTAGCTCCACCATGCATGTTGGGTGTATTTCTCTGTTTTTCTCTATCTCAACTTTTAGAGAAGACACGGCGCCTAGGATTCCACCTTCTGTGCAAGAAGTGATGAACATTCTTGATTCATCCCAATCATCTTGTGCTTCAAAGCAGTGAGTTCTTCCTGGTATTCGACCTTCTGGGCAACTAGAACTTCAACCTCCTACCATATTTTATTCTTTTCTTCTGTCAGGCTCGTCACGGTTTCTGTGAGCTTCTTGTTCAGATCAATCACCATCAGCCACTTCTCATAAAGATCCTTGTAAGTTTCGGCCAAGGCCTCCTGAGTAAGTTCTTCATCATCACTGCTTGATGTGTAGTCAGTCGGCTGTTCAGACAGTGCACTGGAGTACTGACTTATACTTGTCTCACTGCAGTCTTCAATGGTGGCAACGAATGCGATGAAGTTTTTGGTCTCATCTTCCTCATCGTCAGACTCACTTTCACTGAGGTTAGCAGCTAGCGCCTTCTTCTTGAGGGTGTTGGCGCATTCAGCTTAGATATGACCATAGCCTCTGCACTCATGACACTGAATCTCTTTGCCTTCGTCACTGAAGTACTCCTGCCTAGCCTTCCCCTTTCCTTTCTTCCAGTTTCGAAAATTTGTCGAGGATGACTGACCTTGATCCGATCTGCGTCTGTCGATCTTTCTCACCATTCTGCCAAAGTTCTGGGCCATCATTGCCAGCTATTCAGTCGAGCACCCAGACTCATATTTGTCTTCAGACAGATCGGCTTTTAGAGAAATTCCCTTGCTTCCTCTTGGTTGAGCATCTTGGAGCTGATTCATCTCGTATGTTCTCAATGACCTCATGAGATCCTCCAGCTTCAAGTTAGTGATATCATGCATTTCTTCAATTGCAGTCAGTTTCATAGCAAACATGTGAGGTAGCGACCTCAGGACCTTGCTAGCCATCCTTTCTTCGTGTATGGGTTTTCCTAGAGCAGCAACCTCGTTTGAGAGATCTAGAACTCTTGTGTTGTACTCAGTGATGGTTTCTTCTTCCTTCATCTTCAAGTCCTCAAATTTTCTTGTTACCATCTGCATTCGTGAGTTTCTTACTTTGTCTGTACCCTCATAGGCTATTTTGAGAGTATCCCATGTCTCCTTAGCAATCAGTTTGAACACGTTCTCGTCCACTTCAGAGAATATAGCATTCATGGCCTTTAAATTTCCAATAGCAGCTTTTTCATCTGCTTCAGTCCACAGAGCTTCAGGGTTTGGCACAACTACTCCTTTAGGATTGGCCATCATGGGTTGCGTCCATCCAACCAATACAGCTCTCCAAGCCTTTTCATCGAGAGATTTCAGAAAGGCTTTCATCTTGGACTTCCAGTAGCCGTAGTTCATCTTAAAACATGATGTTGTTATTGATTCCCCTGATGTTCCTTCTAGAAGCTTAAACGTTAGGGATTATATTTTAGCTAGGGATAGGGAACCAAGGGCCCCAAAACCAAATAGGAAGTATACTAACTTGGTCGAAAACGGTGTGTCTAAAGCTATTGTTGAGTATGGTTTTTATGCTGTTGAAACTGTGAAATACCTTGTACCTGAAACTTATGAACAAGCTGTGAAAAGTACATATGCAAATGAATGGAAACTAGCTATGTCTGAAGAAATACAGTCTATGCATGTTAATGAAACTTGGACATTGGTTCCAAAACCTGAAAATGCTAGAATCATAGACTATAAATGGATATTCAAAATTAAAAGAGGGAATGAATGTCAATGAACCACCCAGATTTAAAGCTAGGTTGGTAGCTAAGGGATTTAAACAAAAGGAAGGCATAGATTACATTGAAATTTTTGCTCCTGTTGTCAAATTTAAAACAATGAGACTCATAATTGCGATGGTTGATGTTAAAACTGCATTTCTTCATGGAGACTTAGATGAAACTATCTACATGAGTCAACCTATAGGATTTACTGATAATGATAATCCTAAACATGTTTTCCTATTACGAAAATCAATTTATGGGTTAAAACAATCTCCAAGACAATGGAATAGGAAATTCGATACATGCATGATCACCTTAGGTTTCTCTAAGAGTAAATATGATAGCTGTCTCTACATGAAAATGCATAAATCTGATCCTCCATTGTATGTGTTTTTATATGTTGATGACATCTTGCTCATTTGTAAAACTAAGCATGCCATTGCAACTGTTAAACAAAAACGAAAGTTTCATTTTGACATGAAGGATCTAGGTGAAGCACAAAAAATCCTTGGAGTAAAAATAATAAGGGATAGGAAAACTAGAACTATTCATTTATCTTAAACTGATTACATTGAAAAGGTTCTAGATAAATTCTCTATGAAAAGTGTAAAACCTTCACATGTTCCCTTAGGAGGGCATTTAGAGCTCTCTAAGGCTGAATGTCCCTTTACTAGACATGATATTCAGAAAATGCTAAGCATCCCCTATGACGTGGCCACTGGTTCAGACATATACACCGTGATATGCACCGGGCCTGACTTAGCTTTTGGCATTAGTGTATTGAGCATATTCATGTCAAACCCAGGTGAAAAACACTAGCTTGCCATGAAATATATGCTCAAGTACTTAGCTAGAACTAAAAATATTGGCTTAGTATACTCTAATCATGATCCAAACACTGGCATAGTATGCTATATAGATTCTGATTATGCTGGAAATAATGACAACAGAAAATCTACAACTGCCTTCTTCTTCACATGGAATGGTAACTGTGTGAGTTGGAAATCTCATCTTCAACCCATTGTCACTCTTTCCTCAACTGAGGCAGAGTACATTGCGGCTACGGAAGCTGTGAAGAGGCAATTTGGCTTAAAGGGATAGTTAATGAAATTAAAAGGAATGAAACTATACCTGAACTGAACATAGATAGCCAGTCAGCCCTCTATTTGTGCAAGGATCATGTCAACCATGAGAGGACCAAGTACATTGATGTGAGATTTCACTTTATAAGGTACAAAGTAGAATCTAAAGAAATTGTTCTTAAAAAGATTCTTGGAGATGTTAACCCAACAGACGTTGGAACTAAAACAGTCCCCACTGATAAGTTCTTGTACTGCAGGACCAGGCTCCATATTGATGAAGTTGGCTGAAATATGGAGTTGAGCCAATGAAGGATTTTGGATGGCTAAACTCTTCCTCACTGTGAGTCGTTTGGGTTTTTTGGTACAAAATAGATTAGCAGGGCATATTGTTGATGTTGTAATCCATTTTGTGAAATGGAAATGTGCCCTATAGGCTTTTGTAATAGCAAGCCCAGTACGCTAGTTAGGGCAGGGTGGGTCAGGTTTTAGGACTTAGCTGAATTCTGAATTGCTGACCAAGCCCAGGCAAAACGGCCTAGCATCAGAGAAGCGCCAAAAGTCTATTTTGGTTCGTTAGTGGAACGCTTCCGTTTCCTCCTGCCGCATTAGTTTTGACTGCTGGCTGAAACGTGGCCGTTTCGTTCGTCTCCTTTCCCAGTCGATGCTGCATATCAATTGGGGATTAGGGCACAAATGAAAAAACACTGAAAATCTAAGCGATTGTGCAAACATAGAGAGATTCTTGGAGCGACGATTCTTCTCGAGCTTTCAAGGTGATTGTGCAGACGTCGTTTGTGAGCGGACAATTTGGACAGTAGTGCCAGTCAAGTCCGACTCAGTTCGTGTGCTGACGGTGAGCAGTGGAAACCCAACTCGGTTGTCTTCGGCCACCGGTGATTCTCAGGGAAGTTAGATCTTCCTTTTATACCGTGTTTGAGTTGCAGATTACGTAGGATTGATTAGCCATGATTAGTTTGAGATTGCTTGACATTAGTGAACAATTTGTGCCATCTGGTAACCCTATTTGTTTCATAATGAAGGTTGAGTTGAGTCTTCTCGATCTTGAGACTCCGTGGAGTAGGGTAGCCCCCGAACAACGTAAAAACTGATTGTTTCATTCTACTTTCAGTTCTCAACCCACGTTAAGCAATTCTTGCATTCAAATCAACTAAGGGCTAATAATTAGATTAAGGGAATTGGGGGAAATCATATACATTGGCTTAATTTGTTGTTATAGAGATGTTGGTTAAAACTTTTGATAGTTCGGTATTTGATTTGAAATGAGGCGATAGTTTTTACAATGTTTCTGTACCGTTCCCAATATTATATGGGCAAAATGTTGTCTTTTATGTATCCAACGATAATTAACCCTCATACTAGTATCTGTATTAATAATAATTAATAGACACTTTGGGGTTCGAACCCTCAAGGTCAAGGGTTCGAACCCCAAAGTGTCACGGTGGGGTTCGAACCCTTGACCTTGTCATTACAAATCAAGGAGTTCTACCAACTCAACCACTGACAAGCGTATTTTTAACCCTTTATAGTCGTCAAATTATAAGTTTTAGGGGTCGAATTGCAGTCAAACAAAATTTATAACCTAGGTAAGCCAAGGGTCGATCCAAGGAACAACGTGTGTGAATACTAGCTAACAAGTGACCTATTTAGCTATTCCGATTAACAGTGAAAGGTTTTGGTGTGATGAAAATAGCAGAAATTAAATGCAGAAAAATAAAGGTTTGAACTTGATCAGAGAAAGAATTCCAGAATCGTACTTCACCCGTGCTAACCCCATTAATCATGCAATCATGTCACGTAAATTATTCATACTATCGAATATGGAAATAAACCGAAATAACACTAGAAAAGCCGCCCATCCACGGATCATTGTCTATATTAATCTCAATCGTTGAACGCCGCCCATCCACGGATTATCAACGATCTCAATTATTAAACTTAGGGTTTTTCAGACGAAAGTCAACTTTCCTATTAATTCATGCACTACCATTGTAGCTACCATGACCTAACATCAATTTCATGCAATTCGATTAATACCTAGGACCCATCCATCTTTCGGTAAATAACCAAAATACGTTCTAGCATGCAAACATCTCATTCAATGTAAAACTTGCAAGAACGATAAAATTAAGCACAATGGAATTGAACATTCGAATCGCATAAATAAAAACGTTTAATTGATCGCATGAAGAGTTGGGTACATAGCACGGGATCCGTAGGATCCCGGAACAAAGAAGACTACTCACTACTCATGGTAAGTTAACCAAGAGTAGTGTTGATAAAGAGATTAAGGAAGAGGAAACCGTAATGACGCGGGTGCTCGTTGAATCCTCAATCTCTCGCGATGTGGTCCGTCTTCTTCCCCAAGTTAGGGTTTCTCTTCTCAATCCAAGCTCTCGTCAATGTCGCACACTCTCGCCAATAATCCACCCTCTTCAATTCGTCCCCACTGCCCTCTTTATAGCTTTCCAAAAGGCCAAAAAGCCTAAAAATGAAATTAGGAAATAAGTCAAAAAATCTGTCCAAAAAGCACAAAAATCGATTTTGGAAATTGTCTTCGACGGGACCACGACTACCGTGACATTTAGACATGTCACGGCATGCTCGGCATGCTCCAAAAGTGAACTGGGACATAAGGGGGCCGTGACACCCGTGACGTTGTGTTTTTGTCACGACAGTCACGGCCATGCAAAATGGCAGAGACTTCAGGCGCCTTTTTCATAGTCTTAACGTCTGATTTTGATCTTGGCGTAAACTACAAAGTTGTCGCCCTTTAAATTAGATTTCAAACAAGCTTTGAATCAATCAATTTGGACACCATATGCGATCTGTGCGTGCAAAATAAGACGGAAAGATCAATCTGCCCTGTTTTGTCCTGTTTTTGCCCAAATCTTCACCAATTGTTTTGCTTTGCTTCGGATCAATTCAAAAGTATTAGATATGTGATATATGACCTGAAACACTAGAAAAGAGGTTAAATGATAACAAAATATCCGGAAAAAAACTTAATCCATCATCGAATGAAGTGAATAATAGGTCAAGAATTCGACCGATCAAAACACTCCACACTTAGGATTTGTTCGTCCCGAACAATTGTCAAACAGATGGCAGAATTAATACTCAAGTGAATGCACTGCTCAACAACCATAAGTTTCCAAGCTACCCACTCAAGTGTCGTGTGATCAACCTAGCTAAAATAAAAATAAAAAGATAACTCACTGTCGTAGAGGACACGAATGCATTTAGCATATGCATCAAGCCTTTAAACCTCTAGGCTGCCCTAGTAGGACGACTATAGTTTCGTGAAGGTTTTCAAGAATGAGACTGAAATCTTCCCCTGGTAGATGAGATGTTTGTTCTGGTCGGGTGCAGAACAAAATCTGGAACAACTTATGCGATATTTAAATGCAATGCGGAAAATAAACGACGCGCAAAGTTGTTACCCAGTTCGGCGTTAACGAGCCTACTCTGGGGGGCCGTCTCTTACCCCGGTGGACAGCAATTCACTATTAGTTGAGTATTGCGAGTACAGGGTTTATGTTTACAGAATCCCTCTTAAACAACCTGAGCCTCGGACACTCTAGCAATTGCACTCTAGGTGTCCCCCTAGATCTTTGCTCCCGCTCCGTATCCACCAATATGATTCTCCGTGAGAATCACCACCTTCTCCCGAATGCGCAGAACAGAACAGCAGTGCGTGTACCTTCAGTGTTGTTCTACGATCAATCTGCTGAGCAGCACAGATTGAATCCGAGCGCCTTTGAGTAACCAGTGACGATTAACTCTCCAGCCGATTACGAGCGTCGTGAATAACCAGTTACGATTAGTTCACCGCCGTTAGCCTCCTCCTCCCTTCAGTGAGTATGAGCGTGATTTATTTCTCCGTAAGTGCTGACTAATACCTAAGCATTAGCCCTTCTTATATAGAGCGGTAGAAACCCTAAGGCAATTAGGATTCCTAAACTAAATCGCCTATAACCAAGTGTGTTTTTAAGTTTGGACATTACTAATTCAAGTCTGGATATCAATTTAAGTGTGTTTTTAAGTGTGGACATTACTATTTTAAGTCTAGACATTATCAATTTAAGTCAGACAGTATTAATCTATTTTTAAGTTTGATCATTTTAATTTAAGTCTGATCATTCTAAGTTAAGTCTGATCATTCTAATTTAAGTCTGGTCATTACAAGTAAAGTCTGATCATTTCAAGTTAAGTCTAATCCTTCCAAATCAAGTCTGATTATTAAGTCTGATCATTCTAAGTTAAATATGATTATTATGTGTGATCATTCCAAGTTAAGTCTGGTCATTCTAATTTCAGTATGATAATTCTAAGTTAAGTCTGATTACTAAGTCTGATCATTTCAAGTTTGATTATTTTAAGTATGATCACTCAAAGTTAAGTTTGATTATTCAAATTTAAGTCTAATTTGAAATCCGAGGTATGTGGAATAACTATAACGCCCCTCCGTGTTATATCTGAGATTTCGACGAAATTGAACACATGTCAGCTTGAAATTTAATTATTAATTTTCATATATAATCATATTGTTTACATGAAACGCGCTCTATGTCTAAAAATACATTTAAAAAGACTCAAAAGCTGATACGAATGTTCTAAGACTATTCATGAGAGGAATATAAGGGGATTATTCATTAGAGAAATATTCCAAAAATATATTAACCTTTAATACATGTATAAAAAAAATGTGTCCCGAGTATTTTTTTTATATTTGTGAATTATTAACTCCAATTTGAGAAAACGACATAGTTAAGTATATTTTAAGACAAAACTGCGTAGTTTTAAACCGAAGGTGGGTAGTTTTAAAAGAGGATGAATTATCAATTCAGGAGTTAGATTAATAAAACGACATAGTTTTGAAATTTTTTATCAAAATTACGTAATTTTCGAATGGTTGTAAGCAGCATAAATGCACGAGATATGGATCCGAACAAGTACGAACAATTATTCAACTCCCGGCTTCCAATTGTGATGGGAGGAGAAGGGGTTTCCTAAATTTTAAAGGATGGAATAAATATATGTACTCTTGAACAATACAAATATTTGATTGAGCAGGCTGCCGACCACTGCCTTGATGATGAATGATGCTGGATGAATGTTGAATGATGGTGGATGATGATGATGAATGATGAATGATGAATGATGAATTATGAATGATGAATGATGAATTATGAATGATGATGATGGATGATGATGATGATGGATGATGGATGATGATGAATGATGCTGGATGAATGATGATGATGATGATGATTGTGGATGATGAATGATGATGATGATGATGATGATGAATGATGCTGGATGAATGCTGAATGATGCTGGATGAATGATGACGATGATGATGATAATGATGATGATGATGATGAATGATGCTGGATGATGACGATGAATGATCAATGAATGATGGATGGATGATGATGGATGATGATGATGAATGATGATGATGGATGGATGGATGGATGTATGATGATGAATGATGATGATGATGATGAATGATGATGATGATAATGAATGATGGTGATGATGAATGATAATGATGATGGTGAATGATGCTGGATGAATGATGAATGATGGTGGATGATGATGATGATGAATGATGATGATGAATGATGATGATGATAATGAATGATGGTGATGATGAATGATAATGATGATGGTGAATGATGCTGGATGAATGATGAATGATGGTGGATGATGATGATGATGAATGATGCTGGATGATGACGATGATGATGATTGATGATGATGATGGATGATGCTGGATGGATGCTGATGAATGATGATGAATGATGCTGATGATGGATGGATGGATGATGATGGATAATGATGGATGGATGGATGATGATGATGGATGTATGATGGATGGATGATGATGATGAATGATGATGGATGGATGATGATGATACCACCTGGCCATATGATTCCACATCATGGAGAATTGGAGATCATATCCTCTCTGCTGAATAAACTCAGCAAATGGAGGACCACCTCAATTGTAGTTGTCACTAATGAGCACCTTACCCCTTGACCCTCACCATTTGAAGAATGATCTTAATAACGTAGCTTGTCCTGGAATAAAACATATAAAGCAACACCATTCACCACAATTGACGAGCAGAGCTCTTCAAATATGTGGCCAGACTGAAGAAAATTTACCTGAATATGAAGAATCATGTGACGTTGAGTCCGATGGCCACTTAAGAACCAGAGAAACCCTGAGGCAGTGGTACGAGTACGAGTCTCTAAGAAATCAGGTCCATCCAGTCCCCAGTACTTGTCGACATAAAGAGTTTAAAATTAAACTCGGGATTTAATTCAGCATCAGCCTGATTCCCCATGACTCAAAAACACGAGCTTAAGTTTTCTGGTCTAGCATAAGTCATTGGTCACCGATGTAGAGAATATGTTGCACATACAAAATTCTATAATTGTACTTGTAAAAACACTGTCGAGTACTTTGTAGTCACCTGATTGGTGAAAGCATGACTCCCTGAAGAAAAGAAAGCCCGCAGCCTTATGATACACTATCCGATACTAATTGCATAAAGAACAAAAAATCAATTGGACATGGTGAAAATAGAGAAGCCCAAGATTAGTTGTCAATTTACGATGCTAATCTTTTTAAAATGAACCAAGCTTATATGAGAATTGTACAACAAAAACTGAGAGGATTATCAACATAAATAATGTTATGACGAATGGACTGATACCTTCAAGAGATTATAAAATAATGATCTCATCTCCTCATTGAATGGAAGCTTTTAATAGCTGCATCTGATGCATCTGCAGTTTGATGCTCTCTAGCAGGTTTATTCATGGTAAGCCATTGCTAATGATTTTGTTTGAGCTCATTCCTAAAAGAAAACAAATGTCATGTCATGGGGTAAATACTGTAAGACCAGGCAGGAGATCTATGCTAAATAACCAATGAAAATGTACCTAAATAATATAAGCATTTTTAGCACACAAAAAAAGTTAGAGAATGATTCATCATGTAAACACTACGTATGGTCTTGCATACCTTAGATCATTAACCATCTGCCCAGTTTTCCATACGAAAGCTAGCTGATAAGTTAGAACTTACAATGATATCGCCACGCAGGAAAATAGTGGATAATGTTACATGTTTTCGTCAGTTTATGCTCATGGCCTGCTCAACCACAAACTTATCATGATAGTTTCACCAGAAAACATCTAAGTGGATTTCCCTAACAAAGTATTCCTTTACTTGATGATGGATGATTGATGATGATGACGATGATGATGATGACGATGATGATGATGATGATGATGATGTATGATGATGGATGATGATGATGATGATTGATGGATGATTCTAGGATGATGATGATAATGGTGGATGATGAATGATGATGATGATTGATGATGAAAGATGAAAGATGATGCTGGATGATGATGATGATGTTGGATGATTATGGATGAATGATAATGATGGATGATGATGTATGATTGATAATGATGGACGATTGATGATGGTGGATGATTGATGATGATGATGGATGAATGATGAATGATGATGATTAGCATGATGACTACCACCTGTCCATATGCTTCCACATCATGGAGATCATATCCTCTCTGCTTAAGATACTCACCAAACTCATCAGATGGAGGACCAGCGCCTTTGCAGTAGTCACTTAATGAGCACCTTACCTCCTGGCTTCAACTACTTGAAGAAAGATCTAAATAACGCAGGCTTGTCCTGAAATAAAACATATCAAGTAACACCATTGACCACAATTGGCGAGCTGAGCTTTGCAAGTAAGTGGCCAGACTAAGTGGATAATCATATCACGACTGTCTATAACACGAAAGGTATGATCTGGATATTCTTTCGTGGTGCAGTCGGCGACATCAAACTTAACTGAACATTTGAGTCCAAGAACCAATACCTTACCTGCAAACTCAACTGGTTGTGTCTGCAAATTGTTCAATGTTAAAGGATTAAGCTTAACACTTCTTTGTTATTTCAGTTTAATTTTAGATTCATTTAATTAATCTTATTCACACCTTTTATTTTAGTGTGTGGATTAAATGGAATAATAGTAGACTGAGATGTGTATGTCATACCAATTTCTCCTGTGCTAACAAGTAACATAGTCAGCTCCAAAGGCTCGTTCATAACGCAAGATACCAGTTGCCTTATACTGCACAGTGTCCAAGAACCTCTGAATTTTTTTATCATCCTAAGACTTACCTTTTGCCAAACCCAGCATACCTGAACTCGTTCCTAACATAAACTAAGTGCATGTAAAACACTATGTATGGTCTTGCAGGCCTTGGATCATTAACTATCTGCCCAGTTTTCCATACGAAAGCTAGCTGATAAGTTGGAACTTACAATGATATCGCCACGCAGGAAACAGTGGATAATGCTCATGGCCTGCTCAACCACAAACTTATAATGACAGTTTCACAAGAAAACATCTAAGTGGATTTCCCTAACAAAATATTATAACGATTCCTTTACTTTGAGAAAATATTAAAGTAACAGATAAATACTTTCAAAATAAGTGCAAACCAAAATTGCTTACGGAGAATCTCACCTCTGAATAAACTGCAAGATATTCGCGAGCAACCTTAGTGTGGAAGTGTTAACTTCACTTTTTTCCTTCTCGTTGTGAAATGCCTTTGAAACTGAGAACTTTAGAGCTCAAGTAAGGTCCAAGATTTCATGTTTCAGAACAACGGAAACTATAGCGACAACTTAAGGTGCACTTGACTAGGAACAGATCAGTAACTTGCAGAAACCTGCAAGCTTTTCAGATTCTCAACTGAATATAATGGCGCCAACGGAAAATTTGCAAGATCCATGTCCAGCAAAATGTAATTTCAAAAAATCCACATAACCTTTGTATCAAGCACACTAACCAACACTATACCATGAACGAATGAATACACTGTTAATCCACTTTCAGTTAAATACCATCCACCACTTAAAAAATTATTCACTTCACCAAAAAAAATACTAGCAGAAAGCCATTTCAAATTGGCAGGAGCATCAACGTCTTGACAAATATGAATTAAGATAATGAACATCCCCAGTATCACAGTGGAAATAACCGCATTCATCAGAATTGAAACAATCAATTCATTATCCAGCCACATTTCAAGAAATTAATATTCTTAACATATTATGAATCATGTAACTCCCTGCCCCGACTTGTGAACTACCTACTTAACCAATATGAACCCATTACCAACAAAATTAAGGTTTCACTGATTCTACCATGAATTCGTAGATAATCCATCAAACTTATCAATATAACCCTCAATCCCCCCATAATTCATGGATAATCAACCACAGAATTGAGGCATCACTTTTGAAAATTATCAGTTCATGTTCCATCCACGTTTGAAGAACAATGTGTCAATATACCCAATGAATCTTTTAACACTCTGTCCCGACTATCAAAACTATGGACTGAAAAAACTTAATCACATAACCAACATAATTTAGGCATCATTAGGCATCACTTTCAAGATCCCCATAACTCATGGATAATAAGACACATTGACCAAACGCGAAAATATTCAGTTCATGTTCCATCCACGTTTAAAGACCAATGTGTCAATATACCCAAGGAGTCTTTTAACTCACTGCCCCGACTTTTATAACTATGGATTGAAAAAATTTAATCACATAACCAACACAATTTAGGCATCACTTTCAAGAATCCCCATAATTCATAGATAATCAATCACAGTGATCAAATGTTAAAATAATCAATCCATGTTCCATCCACATTTGAAGAACAATGTGTCAATATACCCAATGAATCTTTTAACTTCATGCCCCGACTTTTAAACTATGGACTGAAAACATCTAATCACATAACCAAAATAATTTAGGCTTCACTTTCAAGAATCCCTTTTATTCTTGGATAATCAATCACATTGACCAAACGTGAAAATAATCAGTTCATGTTCCATCCACGTTTAAAGAACAATGTATCAATATACCCAATGAGTCTATAAACTCCTTGCCCCAACTTTTAAAATATGGACTAAAAAAATTAATCACATAACCAACACAATTTAGGCATCACGTTCAAGAAACCCCCATAATTCATAGATAATCAATCACATTAACCAAACATGAAAATAATCAGTTCATGTTCCATCTACGTTTGAAGAACAATGAGTCAATATGCCAATGAATCTTTTAACTCCTGGCCCGGACTTTTAAAATATGGACTAAAAAAATTAATCACATAACCAACACAATTTAGGCATCACGTTCAAGAATCCCCACAATTCGTAGACAATCAATCACATTGACCAAACACGAAATAATCAGTGCATGTTCCATCCACGTTTTAAGAACAATGTGTCAATATACCCAATGAATCTTTTAACACCCTGTCCCGACTTTTAAACTATGGAGTAAAAAACTTAATCACATAACCAACATAATTTAGGCATCATTAGGTATCACTTTCAAGAATCCCCATAACTCATGGATAATAAGACACATTGACCAAACGCGAAAATAATCAGTTCATGTTTCATCCACGTTTGAAGACCAGTGTGTCAATATACCCAATGAGTTTTTAACTCACTGCCCCGACTTTTATAACTATGGACTAAAAAATTAATCACATAACCAACACAATTTAGGCATCACATTCAAGAAACCCCCATAATTCATAGATAATCAATCACATTAACCAAACATGAAAATAATCAGTTCATGTTCCATCTACGTTTGAAGAACAATGTGTCAATATGCCAATGAATCTTTTAACTCCTGGCTCGAACTTTTAAAATATGGACTAAAAAAATTAATCACATAACCAACACAATTTAGGCATCACGTTCAAAAATCCCCACAATTCGTAGATAATTAATCAATTGACCAAACACGAAAATAATAAGTGCATGTTCCATCCACGTTTGAAGAACAATGTGTCAATATACCCAATGAATCTTTTAACACCCTGTCCCGACTTTTAAAACATGCCCTGAAAAAATTTAATCACATAACCAACACAATTTAGGCATCACGTTCAAGAATCCCCACAATTCGTAGATAATCAATCACATTGACCAAACATGAAAATAATCAGTGCATGTTCCATCCACGTTTGGAGAACAATGTGTCAATATACCCGATGAATCTTTTAACTCCCAGCCCTGACTTGAAAAAATTTAATCACATAACCATTACTTAAGGGACGAGAAATGTAATCCTCAATCACAACAATCCAATCCAAAATCCATCAAATCAAATTGAGATCACAACTTGCTAAATTTACGAAGTCTAGTCTATGTGGCACCTCTCTGCCCTAATTAAACTATGACCACAAAATACAGGTTTCACTTTCAAGACTCTACACCCCTCAGTTTGCAGACTATTAATCAAACTTAGCAATGTAATCCTCAATCACAACACCACAGTCCAATCAAAATGCCATCAAATAAAATTCATATCGCAACTTGTTAAACTCACAAAGCCTACATATTCATGATTTTGTCCAGTGCCGTGAAAGCCACCAAGGCCATGCAATCTGTTTTCCGAATTATCATCACATGCAGATGATTGAAATTGAATTTATAGCTTACAAAAGAAAGTGAAAGCTATTTTCTCTTGCAGGAGATTGTATATGAATTGAAAAATATGAATTAAGATGATGACATCCCCAGTATCACAGTGGAAATAACCGCATTAATCATAATTCAAACAATCAATTCATGATCCATTCACATTTCTAGAAATCATTATTCCCAACATATTATGAATCATGCAACTCCCTGCCCCGACTTGTGAACTACGTGCTTAACAAATATGATCCCATTACCAACAAAATTAAGGTTTCACTGATTCTGCCATGAATTCGTAGATAATCCATCAAACTTATCAATATAATCCTCAATCCCCCATAATTCATGGATAATCAACCACATAATTGAGGCATCTCACTTTTGAAAATAATCAGTTCATGTTCCATCCACGTTTGAAGAATAATGTGTCAATATACCCAATGAATCTTTTAACCCCTTGTCCCGACTTTTAAACTATGGACTGAAAAAACTTAATCACATAACCAACATAATTTAGGCATCATTAGGCATCACTTTCAAGAATCCCCATAACTCATGGATAATAAGACACATTGACCAAACGCAAAAATAATCAGTTCATGTTCCATCCACGTTTGAAGACCAATGTGTCAATATACCCGATGAGTCTTTTAACTCACTGCCCCGACTTTTATAACTATGGACCGAAAAAACTTAATCACATAACCAACATAATTTAGGCATCACTTTCAAGAATCCCCATAACTCATGGATAATAAGACACATTGACCAAACGCGAAAATAATCAGTTCATGTTTCATCCACGTTTAAAGACCAATGTGTCAATATACCCAATGAGTCTTTTAACTCACTGCCCCGACTTTTATAACTATGGTCTGAAAAAATTTAATCACATAACCAACACAATTTAGGCATCACTTTCAAGAATCCCCATAATTCATAGATAATCAATCACATTGATCAAACGTGAAAATAATCAGTTCATGTTCCATCCACGTTTGAAGAACAATGTGTCAATAGACCCAATGAATCTTTTAACTCCCTGCCCCGACTTTTAAACTATGAACTGAAAAACATCTAATCACCTAACCAAAATTATTTAGGCATCACTTTCAAGAATCCCCATTATTCTTGGATAATCAATCACATTGACCAAACATGAAAATAATCAGTTCATGTTCCATTCACGTTTGAAGAACAATGTATCAATATACCCAATGAGTCCATAAACTCCTTGCCCCGACTTTTATAACTATGGACTTAAAAAATTTAATCACATAACCAACACAATTTAGGCATCACTTTCAAGAACCCCCATAATTCATAGATAATCAATCACATTGATCAAACGTGAAAACAATCAGTTCATGTTCCATCCACGTTTGAAGAACAATGTGTCAATATACCCAATGAATCTTTTAACTCCCTGCCCCGACTTTTAAACTATGAACTGAAAACATCTAATCACAAAACCAAAATTATTTAGGCATCACTTTCAAGAATCCCCATTATTCTTGGATAATCAATCACATTGACCAAACGTGAAAATAATCAGTTCATGTTCCATCCACGTTTAGAGAACAATGTGTCAATATACCCGATGAATCTTTTAACTCCCTGCCACTATGGACTGAAAAAAATTAATCACATAACCAATCTAAACTAGGCATCACTTTCAAAAATCCCCCTTAATGGATAACAGACACATTGACCAAACGTGAAGATAATCAGTTCATGTTCCATCCAAGTTTCAATAACAATGTGTCAATATACCCAATGAATCTTTTAACTTAATGCCCGAATTTTAAACAATGGACTAAAAAAATTAATCACATAACCAACACAATTTAGGCATCACTCTCAAGAATCCCCATAATTTGTTACATCCACGTTTGAAGGACAATGTGTCAATATACCGAATGAATTTTTTTAACTCCCTGTCCATACTTTTAAACTATGGACTGAAAATTGTAAACACATAGCCAACACAATTTAGGAATCACTTTCAAGAATTCCCCTAATTCTTGGATAATCAATGACATTGACCAAACGTGAAAATAATCAGTTCATGTTCCTTCCACATTTGAAGAACAATATGCCAATATACCCAACGATCTCCTTGCCCAGACTTTTAAACTATGGACTGAAAATTGTAGTCACATAACCAACACAATTTAGGCATCACTTTCAAGAATCCCCATAATTCTTGAATAATCAATCACACTGACCAAACGTGAAAATAATCCGTTCATGTGCCATCCACGTTTGAAGAACAATGTGACCCAAACTATGAACTGAACAAAGGAGCACATAACCAACAATACAACATCATATAGGTTTCAACTTTTAAGATTCCACACCTAACAACATATCGCCAATCACACAATCATATTTCAACTAATATCACAGACACGAAAAAGAGAAATCTTTTATCGCATCTTTCTCTCAGAAAATGTTTGTAGAAAATAGTGACACAAGTTCACAATTATAAATCTGTTTACTTAGACCAATTCTTGCTTTCAAATCTTGTCAACTGTTTTGAGATGAAAAACAACTTCAAGTTTTATGTGCCCTTATGGCTCAAACCTCAGTTCAGTATGAATCAATTAGGATGAATGTCATATGCAAGGCACACAAAAAATGATCCTAAGCCTGGAATTGACATAGAAACTTGAGTAATTTGACACAGAGGACACCCAACTCGAAAACCCCAATGAAACCCTAGACTTGCCTTAATCTGCCTGGTGGTCGCCGTGCATCATCAGAGCCCAACGCCGCCTGTAGCAAGCCTTAGCGCACTATTCGCGCTCAGATTCTGCCTTCAATTTCCCAGTCACGCTCACGGCAGGAATCTCCGTCGAGAGTCGCTTGTCTTCGCACAGCTTCTCTCTCTTCAATCAATACCGATAATGGGCCGTATCAGTCAACGAAGCCCAGTTTATAAACCTCAGCAAAACTAGCTGTTTCATATTAGCTTGAAACTCCAGCTCTGCGCGTTTTAAAATATTCCCTTGCCATTATCTAAAAAATAATCACTTGCATAAGGACCGGTACTCCACCCTAAAGTGCCGGCTTGACCTGAGACTAGCGGATATACACTTAAACTGAAATTTAACTGAATTTAATTGCAACTGAAATTAACTAAAAATGACTCAAAGTAACTGAAATTAATTTAACTGAAACTTAACTTAACCTAACTTTGACATCAGCCAGAAAATATTTTTTTTTTAATATTTGCACGTAGAGTGCGGTTCAGGTAAAAACCCCTATTATTTATAAAAAAATAAAAACCAAATTTCAAGCTGGAATGTGTCCAATTTCGTCGAAATGTCGGATATAACACGGAGGGGCACTATGGTCCTTTCACATAATTGGAATGATCAGACTTAACATGGAATGATCGGACTTAAATAATCAAACGTAAACTATTACTGTAGCAATGATCGGACATAAAACAGCAATTATCAGACTTAAAACTACTACTGTAGCAATGATCAGACTTAAAACTATTACCGTAGCAATGATCAGACTTAAAACTACAATGATCAGACTTACAACTACTACTGTAGCAATGATCAGACTTAAATCTACAATGATCAGACTTAAAACTATTACTATAGTAATAGTCAGACTTAAAACAGCAATGACCAGACTTAAAAATATTACTGTAGCAATGATCAGACTTAAACAGCAATGATCAGACGTAAAACTATTACTGTAACAATTTTTAGGACGATTATACCCTTGCATCTGTTATGTATTTTTAAATAAGTCTGTTTTAATTTTTTTTATTTACAAAAAGCGCCTCGAATTACTATTGGTCGAAATATACACGTGGCAATATGTTATGGGGTTTTTAGTTTTCATTTATAACTTTGGTTTGTATTTGATCCGTTTCCTTGTACTTATTGTTGAATATACAAGTATATTATTTATTGATGATGACGCTGATATGATGATGAGGATATGATGAAGATAACGATGATATGATACGATCATGATGATGATATGATGATGATGATAACAATGATGATGATGATGTTGATGACGATGATGATGATGTTGATGGTGGTGGTGATTATATTGGTGATGTGATGATGACGATGACGATGACGATGATGATAATGATGATGATGATAACAATGATGATTATGTTGATGGTGGTGTGGTGGTGATTATATTGGTGATATATGATGAAATTTCGTTCCTCCACTGTTTCATCAAATCTGAACTTGGCTCTAACCTCAGCTAATTTCCGCTTCAAGTCCCTAATGCGGTCATTAACGTTGCCAAAAGTTTTTTTATTCCAACACACTAGCCCTGACCTTAAACAACTAAGCTTGTTCATTATATCACCCCCTCACTACCCCCAACAATATGAGTTGGACATTTTTAATCTAAACTGTATTAGAGTTCAATTAGATTCATATACATCAATAAAAATGGTGTCATCAATTAGGATGTGTTAACAAAATTCTCAAAAGGATCTTCAATGGTGTATGGAGCCTGTGTTTAGAAAACAAATGTAATTGCTATAGAACATGTGAAATTATAACCAGAATTTAGTTACTTCAGAATGTCTTTGGCTCCTGTTCTTTCATGGTATTTTTGGGGTTCAATTATGATGTCTTTTGCAACTGGCTTGGTTGACGGAGGGCATGACAGCCTGCGAGGCCTTGCGACTCCCTTCCCGATGGAGAGGGCGGGTTTAAGGTGATGATGATTTGGTAGGCACCGATGGCAATAAGGTTTTGGATTTTCCAGTCTTGGCCTTGGGAGTGGCAGGTCCAGTTTTCGAGGTGGCTGGGATACGGCTCTCCCATGGACGGGCAGCTATCCACTGCTCCATCCAGCTCCAGCCCCAGTAGGATTTCCAAGGCTCGGAATTACCCATCAGTTGGTTTTGGCTCGAATTAGCCCTCCACTGTTTCAACCAGTTTCCGTTCAGTACTTTTACAGTTAAATGTGAAGAAAGTGAAATGAGCGGATAAATGCTGAGATAAGGTCTTACCTGGTTAGTGAATGCATATGCGAGAGCTCTCTTTTTTCACTGATGCTTCCTCTCTCATATGTATTTTAGCTAAAATTTCATTCATCGATTCAGCAGTGCAGCTCCATTCCGACTGCAACACTCAAGAAACTAAACTCAGGAGAAATATTCTGAAATCCGAAACCAAATTCAAACTGAACAAAAAGATGCATGAAGTGAAAAGTGGATCGATCACATTGATGACTCTAAGCTCAACTACCTCAGCGTCATGAAGCTTTAACTGATTTTCCAACTTCTTCTGTCTTAGTCGGCCTTCTACAACCATACAAAGACGACGGGCCTTAATCTGATCCTGTATTTTGCCCCATGTATGCAGATGATTCAATGTGCTTGCAGCTTGCTTTTTCACAGAATCACCCTGTGTCAAGATTTGCAGCCTAACTATTCCTATGAGTAGCCGCAGGCTCTTTCTGGCCTGTACATGAACAAAAAATCCGCACTCAAAGTTTAGCCACTCACAATCATCCGCATTATAACAGCCATGATGAATAAGTTATATTACATAGCATTCGTCAAGCACAAGACGTACCCGATATGCTCTAAATGTTGTCTGAATCCTTGTGGCTGCTACGTTTTCGATTGGACGACCAAGAACCCAGCGATTTCCATTGCTGTCACAAGTAGCATTAGCGAAAATCAGGGATGATTTCTTACTGTTGGGTTTCCACACGAAACCATTTGACTTCGTATTTTTTGAAGACCCCTGATTCAAGAATTCATGATTGAAAGAAAATGAGCATCGTCATTCTATAAATAAAAAACAGACAACGTGCGGAAATCTGTTCCAGTGACACTTTGACTGTAGTACCAGGCTACCAGCTGATCCACAGGGAAACATGTCATCATACTTTTCAAATTTTAACGTTTTTTGCATAATGTATCTCTCTTCAACTAATTCAGCATCACAGAATTTTCTTTCTATGCGCATAAAAGGACTATTGTGCGGACTGTGCCCAATTTTGCAAAGTTGGATAAATGCACACCTTTATTAGTTTCCTGCTGCCTCCCTTTGCTTTCCTTGACCTGAACCATAACATGCTTTTTCCATAGATTGCCAACAGAGCTGCTACGATTATCTTAACATGATTGTTAATGCTAATTTTGTGTCACTAGGAACAAAGTTGAAGGATTTCGTAGCAAGCATGAAAGATTTTGAATCTGACATGGCAAAGATCAGACAGGACGTAGAGGAGTATGCAAAACAATTTCCAACCGTTGGGTTTGAGAAAGAGACGATCAAGTACAAAAACTGAGGCTTAATTTTGTCAAAGCCTCAAAGGTATGTTATCCCCTATTGTAACAATGGGAAAGCTTCCAAGCTGAAGGAAATTCATATGAGCCTATTACCCCTATTGTATTTACGGTGAGGTTTTTTAACTCATAGTTCCTCCTAACTGAAGCAAACACGCATCGTACTGTTTTGACTACAAAATAAATTATGCCTGCACTGCAATTGCAACAACAAGGAAGGTGCGAAGCATACAAGGGTCGAGAATCGTTCTTCATTAACCGTGACTGATACATGCCATATCAGGGTCGAGAATCCTTTACATTTGGTAAAAGGTGCAAATCAGAGAAGGGAAACTTACATTCATCAGAGGGGAGCTCCAAAGTTGCAAACCTGTGAAGCTCTGGAGCTGAAAGGGCTTGTTTTTTCCCCACCTTTTGAAGCTTAGTGAACTTGAGTTATTCAAATGTCACAAGTTAAGATGCCATACAAAACTAGCTTTAAGAGTTTATAGACAAAAGCCAAGTCTTTCTTGATCTGTAATGTATTACCTAAGCAGCCTTATTACTCAAATGCAGTAAAATCTAGCTCCTCACATTCTCATACTTCATCAAAATATTATGAGGACAGGGCAAGATTCTAGCAATGAAGATCTCATAATTGGTCAGTCAAATAAATTTTAACAGCTCATATCTATTTTACATGTGCAGACTTGTCCTCATGTTTTATTAATCAAGCAACCTTGTAAAATTGCAAACAGCTTATAAGGTGTAGCTAGCCAGACATAACGGAACATGAATGCTTGAGTAACTACATTAGCCATTAGCCTACAAAAACTCCGTGATACAACAACATAACACTACAGAGGACGCAAAAGACATCCAGCTTCAATTAGGTTTTGCAACAGCCACCTTACCTTCCTGGTTTATTGCAGCAACTTGAGCGACTGGAGCTGCTGCAGAAGAGACCACCTGATAGGTAGGTGCCACACCTCCTCCCGCAGCAGTATAGTAAACTTGCCTTCCAGTTCCATCGTAAGTGACAGCATACCCACCTTCAGTTGGCTGACGTCCGCCAATCCCTTCAGCATACATTACAGTAGTAAGCTGCTGTACAGATTGCGCAGCTGGCGCTGGAACAGCACTGTATACCTGCTGCTGCTCTCGATAGACTTCAGGAACCATCCTCTGTGTTCCATAATACGCCTGCCCTTGAGCCTGGGCCGGAACTTGAGCTTGAGTCTGAGCAACTTGGCCAGTCATTTGATGATAGTTGGTAGAAGCTTGATACACTCCTCCAGGCGTCGGTATAATATATAACTGCTGCTCAGTTCCAGTCCCGCCAGAGTTCACCTGATAACCGCCTGCAGTCATCCGACTTTGATCTTGCCAATATACCGGCATTTGCACAGGTGCTCCTTGGGGAGCTTGAACCACATTTTCCGCGACCTTTTGATTTGTATAATAATCTCCGCCGCCTCCAGCATACGCCCCGAGTCCATCAGTCACATCAGATTTCTGCTGATACACAACCTGCTCCTGACCAGAAATCTGCATCTTTTGCAGCTCATTAATCTGTCTCTGAATCTCAGCTTGGGTCAGAACAGGATCTCCTCTAACCTGACTTTCCACAGGAACAACGGTCACAGACGGAACAACAGCAGGCGACGGAACAGTCACAACATCAGGCAACTTCGCCACCACAACCGGCGGAGCTCCCTTATCCAACCCAAACAAAAAATCCGTGTTCGTACCAGCCCCAACCACCACCGGAACCGAGGTCTCCACCGGCAGCGTGGGTACCGAATTCAAAGCTTCGACAAACCACTGCTGATCCGATTTGGGCGATCCGGAATCAAAACTCGCCCCCGGATTCACCATAAACAAAAACAGCCTCAACCTGGCTGGCTTAGCCGAAGCCCCAAACAAGCGATCATATTCGAGCATCATATGCTCGAGATCCTCATCGTTAGTCACAGAAATCAACGCATCCAGATCCTCTCCAGGCAGTTGGTACTTAAAGCAGACCTCGGAATCACACAAACTCGATAGCTTCCCAATAAATGACGCGAATCTGATGTTTCGGTCGACCGATAAGATCTTGGTATCGCCACCGATGTAGCTGAGCTGGTTGTCGTGTGGACGCGGCTGGATCTTGCCTCCATAGCTGCACATGAACTTGACCTTGTAGTTGCACATCGGCTCGTCCCATGATTGATTCTCCGAGTCCAATTCGCGAGATCGGGGTGAAGAGTTTTGCGTATCTGGATAAGAAGAGTATGAGCTGTTCTCCATGGCTGCGAAGATCGATGGTTTCAGGGTTAGGGTTTGGTCGAGGGACACATTTGAAGAGGATGAAAAAGGTTCGAAGAACGAGATCAAGTGATGAAGCTTTCTTTGCTTGAAGATAACTTTTTTTTGTGTAATCCAGTTCTGTGTGTCCTACATGCTATTAAAACTAGTGGTGCCCGGTTTGATGCTGTTTAAATGTAAATCGCATTAATTGGTTTATAAATTTTATAAGAGTGTGGTTCGGATACGCACCAAATTATAAATAAAAACTACAAATCGATTCTTAAGCTGACACGTGTCCCATTTTGGTCGAAATCTCGGATAAAACACGGAGGGGTATAATAGTCATTCCACACGGAGGGGTATAAACCTAATAATGTTATTTTCAATTTAGTCCAAAAGTTGTTAATGATCAGACTTAAAAGACTTAATGATCAGACTTAAAAATAGACAATAATCAAACTTAAAAATAGACAATGATCAGACTTAAAAATGGTAATGATCGGACTTAAAAAGCAGCAATGATCAGACTTAAAAATAGACAATAATCAGACTTAAAAGACTTAATGATCAGACTTAAAAGACTTAATGATCAGACTTAAAAAGCAGCAATGATCAGACTTAAAAGACTTAATTATCAGACTTAAAAAACTTAATGATCAGACTTAAAAGACTTAATGATCAGACTTAAAAATAGACAATGATCAGACTTAAAAATAAACAATGATCAGACTTAAAAGACTTAATGATCAGACTTAAAAATGGTAATGATCAGACTTAAAAAGCAGCAATGATCAGACTTAAAAAGACTTAATGATCATTCTTAAAAATAAACAATAATCAGACTTAAAAGACTTAATGATCAGACTTAAAAGACTTAATTATCAGCCTTAAAAAACTTAATGATCAGACTTACAAAAGCAGCAATGATCAGACTTAAAAGACTTAATGATCAGACTTAAACTTGGAAATGATCAGACTTAAAAGACTTAATGATCAGACTTAAAATAGACAATAATCATTCTTAAAAGACTTAATGATCAGACCTAAAACACTTAATGATCAGACTTGAAAGACTTAATTATCAGACTTAAAAAACTTAATGATCAGACTTAAAAATAGACAATGATCAGACTTAAAAGACTTAATGATCAGACTTAAAAATGGTAATGATCAGACTTAAAAAGCAGCAATGATCAGACTTAAAAGACTTAATGATCAGACTTAAAAGACTTAATGATCAGGCTTAAAAGACTTAATTATCAGACTTAAAAAACTTAATGATCATTGTTTTTTTAGTCTGCTCATTATTATTTTTAGTCTGTTCATTGTTTTTTTAAGCTGATCATTATTTTTTTAAGTCTGGTCATTAATAGTTTAAGTCTGATCATTGTTTTTTTTAAGTCTGATCATTGTTTTTTTAAGTCTGATCATTGTTTTTTTAAGGCAGGTCATTAATGGTTTAAGTCTGATCATTGTTTTTAAGTCTGATCATTACTGGTTTAACTCTCATCGTTATTTTTTTTAAGTCCGATCATTGTTTTTTAAGTCTGATCATTATTTTTTTTAAGTCTGTCATTACTGGTTTAAGTCTGATCATTGTTTTTTTAAGTCTGATCATTACTGTAGCGACAGTCAAAATTGCTACAGTAAAAGTCAAAATTTATTCTAAATGATCAGACTTAACGCATGTTGATCAGACTTAAAAACGTACTGTAGCGAAAGTCGAATTTTACTGTAGCGAATTTTAGGACGATTATACCCCTCCTATCTTTTATATATTTTTAAATAAGTCCGCGTGTGTTTTTTTATTTACAAAAAGAACCCCGACGGGATGAAGTTCGGATGAATTTTGATTGGTTAATTTTTACACGTGTCAAATTTTTTATGGGTTTGTAGTTTTTATTTATAATAGTGGTTTGTATTTGATCCAAACTCATTTTATAAACTGTAAATTGTACTTAAAAATTAAAATTAAATATGTGATGCACCACTTTGCGTGGTGCGGTGCGAATTGGTTCAAAAATCATTTTTAAAATTTTACAAAAAAATTGAAGTTGCTCAGTAGAGAGTAGGGATTTCATTTTTTTTATAAAGATAAATTAAAGCCAAAACTTGAAGAGATTGAAAGTAGAGTTTGGAGTCAACACAATGATGAAATTCAGCAAAAAGACGAAGGTCTAACTTAAGTAACCATCAACAAGAACTAAAAAACCATAAATATCAGGAAGTATACTAAAATAGAGGATTATCAAAACCCTAAACAACAATATCTACATAAGAGTCAACCTAAATCTAATTAATTTTTGAACTAAAAAAACTTATGGATTACATAATTTAAGAACGAAGATAAGACCAAACGATAACGATCGAGACTGTCGTAGCTTGGCAGCTTGGGGAAAACGAAGATTTGATGTACAGCTGTGACGAAGAAAGAACGAGGAAGAGAAAGAGAAACGATGGAACTACTAACGAGCAATAATAGAAATCAATCACGACTTAATTTTAAATTGGTTTTGGCCTTAAATTAATTTTTTTTGTTATTTTTTATAATAACTTTAAATTTCTAATTATTTAATAATATAGGCGGTGCGGTGCGGTTTAAAACGGGTGGTTTGAGATAGGAACCACTTCCGCACCGCTATATTCTGTTGCGGTGCGGTTTTTAACATATTGGTTTTTTTCCAAAACAGTGCGGTTAACCAAACACACATTTGCGGTGCGGTGCGGGCGATTTTATAATTCGGAGCGGTTTTTGCCCACCCCTAATTAAAACGCTAGTAAGATGAGTGGCTAGGTTTTTGTAGTTGTTTGTTATGGCGGCTTACGCTTGTTTAGCAATATTATGTCACACAACTGGAATTTTTGTGTGCAAAAAGGCCGCGGCTTAAGTCGATGTTGCTTGGAGCATTTTACAATTAGGACGCCATTGGGAACGACGGCTTACAAAACATGAGTAAATTGGGAAACCATTCTGACAGATTGAGTCAATTAGAACCCAATCTCAATTTTAAGCATTTTGGAAAATAACCCCAAAACAGTCGGTCTGTTCTCCAAATTATATTTATGGCCCCAATAATTTGAAAAGGAAGGTTTCACAAGAACTTTCCCAATATAATCAAATTTTAAATTGAGTTTCAATTCAGTTTGGATTATGAAACTTGGTGAAATTATCTCACATTGCCTAAGATTTACTAGCATATATTATATCATTAATAGACCCGGCCTAGTCAAACCTGTCATGAAAATGAGGCGTGCACTTATCCTGTTTCGCTAACAACTGACAAGCTAGGAACCGATTTTTGTTGTTGTCAAGAATCCTATAATACGTCAAAATATAACCGTGCAAAAAGTTGATTTTTAGTACAAAATATAAAATTCGTCAAAATCAACCTATAATTCGTCACTTTTCAAGTCGAAAAATGAAAAAAGACGACATAGTTCGTCAGTTTCATTTTATAATTCGTCACCAAGAAAATGCATCAAAAATCAGGAATTAATATCATCCATTCAAATCACAAGATCAAGGGCTATGATTAGTTTGTATTTTGTATAAAAAATCAACTTTGTACCTGATCCTTTTCCCCTCTTGAGTTACAAAAGAAAATATTCAAAATAATTAAAGAAACGTTCCGAACTGTGACACTATTAGAGTAAAGAAGCAAATTGGTTACAAAATTCATTGAAGAATACAACACAACTTAAGCAACAACGTTGAAATTAAGAAATGAAACGCAAAGAACCAGTTATCTTGCATCTCAAACAGGATACGCCCTCCTGATATGACCTACTTGATTACATACCATTTGCTTCGCGACACTTATTGAAATACAGATTCATTTGCTTAAAAGTGAACATAACCAATGCAATAACAGAAAAATCACGACATTCACGATTTTGGAGCATTCATGGTCATCGAGGCTCTGATCCCACCATTTGCATACGCCAAAGACTATTTCTCTCTATCTACTATGCAACAAACCTCTGGCTTGTCTTGCAACCGTTTCAACAATTCGGCATATTCAGCATCAAAATTATACTCTCCTCTGATGGGCCACTTTATCAAGTTTTTTTCTTCAAAGATGTCCATTATCTAGTTGTTGAAGTTACTCTGCAAGTGTCTAATAGAGACACGGTGGTAGGCATTGGGAGGCAATAAGTCCAGTTCACGCATAACAGCTAGTATCTCAGCGTGCTTATCAGAAATCGCGTGCAAACCCTCGTGTTAAGTGACACCATCTCGGATGCATGTCATGAACTACTTCCACCTAAAAGTATTTTCGCTCTTCACGAAGGCAAATCAATAGGCATAATGTGATTGATTACGTCTAAAGCAATTACAACCAACAACGTCTCATCATACTTACCATACATATGTGTGCCATCAATGAACAAACGGCAATGCATGTATGCACGAATAGCTTCAATAAAACCCCAAAATACACGATTCAGTTGGACCACCCCACCTTCACGTAATATTCGATCCCACTTGACAATTGTCTCTGTAACTTTTTTTTTACTTTCACTATGATAGGCAAGAAATTGAAAATACCGAAACTCATGCCAAATGACATCTAAAGGGGTTCAAACCGTCGACCTCTTGATCATTGGCCAAGACTATGACCGCTAGATCACTACCCCTCTATACTTGAATCTACCAAAGTTTGCATCAAATGTGACCACTTTGCAAGGGACTCTTCCGGGTCTAAATAAATCTATCATTGATTAATGCTTCGCTTGCCAAGCCTTTAAGTATGATATCTCAAATCCATATTCTAATGAAATTCTTGCTTTTATCGCTCGTGCACCAAACTTCATTCTTTTTGTCATCACATCCCATTTTCCCACGCTATATACTTTTTGATCATATGGATAATGTCTTTTGAAATACGATCATTTTAGCATACGTGATACGTTTGGTACTTCCGTACCTGCGAGTAATGTGTACCACTTAGTCTGGCTATGCGAACGTGTAGACCTGCACAAATCTGGGTTGGCCCGACCGGCCCGACCCGTGCGCCAGGTAATTTGAACGGGCTTGGACATACATTATAGCCCGACGAACCAGCCCGACCCGGACCGTATTTCTTTTAGGACCGGGCCTGGACACCTATTTTAGCCCGATCGGGCTAAATAGCCCGCCCGTTAACCCGCTGAAAATTAAACATAATATTTATTATTATATTATATTATGTTAACTTAAAAAGAGAAAACCCTGATCGGTCTTGGTCGTCATGCGTCATCGTTCTCTTTTCTCTTCCGCCGAGCGATTTTCACACTGATCGGTTATTCGAATCGATTTCCTTTCCTCGCCTCCGTCAACTCGAATCATCTCTACGACAATCAGAGATTCGTCTCCCATTATTCACCTCTCACCTGTTCATTCCCATCTATATTTCTCCCACAAACCCTAATCTTATTGGAAACTCTCAAAATCGCCGCAACAGCGCTACCCAGTGTAAGTTCTTTTTTTCATTCATGTTTGTTTCATATAATCTTATTGAAAACTCTCAAATCACTGCAACAGCCCCAATGTTGATTTTCACATGCTAGTTATTTTTCATATGGATTTTTACAAGCTAGTTGATTTTACAGTTTATCTATTGAATTTAAAGTTCATGTTTGAAATCTCATTACGTTATTGGAAGTTCAAATGAATTCCACTTAACTATATTAATGGCAGGGGCTATTAATCAGTAGCTAGTTTGAGTGAGTTTGATTCTACATAAGCTATTGGGTATTGACAATATTTCTAATTACTAACTTTTTCAATTTCATAGAATGGAGCCTACACTGGAGTCTGCAAATGATAATTTGGAGACTGATGGAGATCAGTTTTTTCAAGATACTCAATGCAACTCAAAAGGAAAAAGTTTATTATTGCTATACATTACTTCTTTATAAATACAACATGATTTCTCATTCACTGGTTATTTATTGATTTATTTGTATGAAATAGGCATATGAGGGATGAAGAAAGTTTGAATGGAATGGTAAGCCACAAAGCAGTTGTGTTTGAATATTTTTGTCAAACATTTTTATCATACACATTGTGAAATATGTTTAGGCTAACTGAGTTGTTCATTGATGCAGTTCAATGTACTTTTTCACTAGTGGTGCTTGATCAAAACTTGGAGAGACTCCAAGAGAACATTTAGAGCCAGACTGCCAGAGATTGTTTTTTTTTTGCATCAATGTGGTGTTGGTGATGAATGTTTTGTATTGTGACTTATGAATATGAGTCTGTCAGACACTTTACTTGATTCATTGACAGTATTTTATTGATGTTTTGAATTAACAGGAAATTTAATCATGTATTAACAGTTAACACATATTTGTAGCGGGCCGGGTTGGCCCGACGGGTAACCCGGTCTAGTCAATGGGCGGGCTTGGACATAATTTTGAGCCCGAATTGAACGAGCGGATTTAGCCCGACCCGGTTGTACATGCTATAAAATATCAAATAGCCCGGCCCGAACCCGCGTTTGTGCAGGTCTACGAACGTGTCATGGATAAATGTCTTCACTCTATTGAAATTGAAGGACCGTAAAATTAGAGTGGGATTCCCTTACAATATATTTGACTCGATTCAGAATGAAGTACTTTGGAGAATAGATTTGGTCAAGGCTTTTGTACGGAATGTAATTTTCAATGCAAGCTAGGGGGGACATCGACCATTGCTTCTTCCCAAATATACATCGAGTGGTTGATTCATTTCCCATGGTGTAACTATCAAATGATAGCCTAAAGCCTTAAAATTGTTTCTTCTTCCGCACATCGCACGTGGATATTATTCCTCCCATGTGGAGGTCTTATGCGTCCGATGGATATAATGTACCAATGATTTAAAGGATCTGACCGAGATACAATAAATATGTACTACATGATATGTATTAAAATGTATAGTATCGTTATACCCCTTCATCAAAAAAAAAAAAAAGAATATGTGCATGCAACGGATTTTGGAAATAAATTAAAACGAATTTTGGGCAGTTTGACAGGGGCAATTTGGAAATAAGCTAAACGAGTTTACCGGGTTAACCCGCTACACATTAGGAACCCGCCCGCTAAACCCGCTAACGCTAAATGGGTTTAAGAGGGTTTGACCCGCTTAACCCGCAACCCGTTAAAAATCCACCCGCTCGCCCGTTTTGCCACCCCTACCCCCTCACGGGGCGGAGGATCAAACAAAGCCTGGCAACATTTTTCCTATTTGCGGCTGTTGCGGTGTGTCTGGTTCTTTTCCTTTCCTTTCGAAGGCTTCCTGACCAGTTAGTGTCTCAATATGGGCCAAAGTAGCAGTTTTATAAGTGTTTTGAAGGAAACATTTTGTTACTAGAGAATATTGAATGGTCTTGCAAAATAGATATTACGAATAATGGTAAAATAAAGCATCTGGTAGTTTATTCTTTAACTAACATGGAATGAATCCTAGCAGAATGACCAGCTGCCTTCCTTATTATCTAAATCATGAGTAAGATTAAGTGAACCAATGGAGCATAACTTTTCGTCTTGTTGAAGAGCTGCTACACTGCTGCATGAAAAATTATTCAGGGGGTTAGTCAGACAATGACAGTATGCCATGGCCCCCAAGAGATGACTAACTCTGCTCCATCTTCTGTGCATTTTCTTCCTTGACAACATCACTTGGGAGATCAAGTCCAGCAGGAATTTTCCCAGGGAAGTTTGTAGTTGAGGTGTTAGAACTATTCATTCTGTACAATGACAAAAATCACAAGGCATGTCAAGAACTTATATGAAGAGGAAAATGTAAATTCACCACTGATTAGATACAAAATATCTTACCCTCTGTCAACTATAACAACCGAGCGAAGTTCACAATTTGCAAAGCTGCACCCAGAAATTTGCGAGCATGTTATTAATCGAGACGTGATTTTCAAGGGTCAATCAACTACAGGCATGCTTGTGAGAAGAGTTAAAAATCACAAGTAAATGGACACTGGGGGCGAGAAGCTGAATCAAATGTTAACAAATTGTGCTACTAGCTTGACATACAGTGGTCGTGTTTGTTACACTTACTGATTGGTTATTTCACTTTTCACTGATGGATGGCAATCATGTCCAAAAGCACTTAGAGTATGGTACAAAAAACCACTGTGGGAAACGACAGCAATCTCTTTTTCTTCACGAGTCCATATCCTGGTTCCGACAAAGTGAAATGATGAGTGACATGGAGAATGAAGCAAAATGAGACAAAAGGTATAATAAGCAAAAACAAACATATAAAAACAGGGTCTGATGTCAAATGTCTGCCTATTTACTCAAGAAAACTATTGAGCTTTGCTCTTAAATCACATTAGTCTCAGTACATGTTTCCTTTATGCTGCATCATTAAAGCTTGCTACCAGCTAAGTAGGAGAATTTAAATTCTCCCGGCTTATGCTTTGATATACATGAATACGAAAGAGAATCATTCACCAGTTCAGGAACTTCATTCCACGCTCAGCAACTTCCTCGTTTTTCTCTCGGATGTCTGCTTTCCACAACACATCTTCATTATTTTCAATCTGAAATGAATCACAGGAGTGAGACCACTCGGAATCATGAACCACCATTGAACACATTCATAAAAAATACAATCATTTGTAGAACACTTGCCAGTGAGAAATCAATTGCTGGAAATAGAGATTCGTATTGAGTTATGCTTCTTCTGCGATCACAGGGATGAATTCCCTGAAATGTAAGGACATTCAAGTTAGCTTACCAATCAAATGCAACTTAAAAGGAAAACTTGTGTAGGGAGACCATATACCATATGCTCACGACAAAGCTCCACGGATAAAAAGGGTGGGCAATTCAAACTTGAAATAGCAGCACGATTACTGTCTCCTGCATTAGCTGACATGAGTGGAGGTGCATCTACCCCATCTGTGCAATCTCCACCCCCAAAGACACCAACTGCTGTTTGTATAGTTCTGAGGCACAGAAAAAATGGTCATGCTCAAAGTATCATGCAAGGGAAACACGATTATAAATATTTGTAGATGAAGCTTTTGGCTAATGAAATGGAACATTTTATTTACCATTCAATCATTGCTAATCCTGTAAATTGTTATCATGTTATGGACTTGTAAGTTGTAAGAATTGAGCAGTGATATGAACACCTAAAGTGCCAGAGCACGACATATTATACATCTCCCCATTCCCCTGCTTTATCATCAAATGAATGTATTTTCTAAGATCAACGATCACGGAGTGCTTGTGTGCGCTAAACTATGTTGCAGTTTAGAGCCAAAACTAGTCATCTGCTATATTTCTATAATGAAATTTTTACAAGCATGCACTGAAGCGGCTGTCACTATAATGTCAGTTCATGAAGCCCCAATCAAGGCAATACCTTGTTAAGGGAGACACTATGACTAATTCAATCTTCTTGGAGAGTCCACAAGCTTGAACATGCTTCCGTAAGTTATCAACCTAAACCGATGCAACAAATGCATGTTAGATCATGAAAATGCAAGACTTTTTACCAATTATGTGATAATCAATGGCAAAAGAAATATTCTCACAAATAGAAAAAGAATAATATCTAAAATAAACCAACTAGCCGATGTAATAATAATATACACAAGTGGGTAAACCTGCCTTATTAGAAAACAAATAGTATAACAATCAGCTACTGCAATTTACCTGCTGCCAGCCGAGAGGAGTAAGAGATGCATCAAAATACTCCTCAGACATATACTCATCGTGGTTCTTTTCTCCAGCAACATTATGATGTCCTTGGGCATGCCTCACCTATACCATACATTCTGATTCAATCAAACTGACTCTATAGCCTACTCATGATCTTCGATAAGTAACATAAAACTAACCAGGTGAAGAGTTTTACAACGATGCAGTGGGTACAAAGTTGGCCCCGCAGTAGAGTCCATTTCTGTACTTATCGGAACACAAACAATATATCAGGACAGCAGCTGGTAATCAATCTTGACTACAGAAATGAGCAAACAAGGTATACAAAAATACTAATTTGAACTCAGAAACTGATTTTCATGATGAAATGTAAACCCCTCATACAAAAACATTACTTGGCACAATTTCAAGCCAAGACAAATTGTCAAATTATGCACTAAACGACACCAAATTCAAGCGGTTTAAACATAAACAACTTCCAGCCGCTACCACCCACAAAAAAAAACCAGTACATTATTAACACGGAACCCAACCCAAAGCCACAAGCTCTAATATATGAATCTCAAAACAAACATAAATCAAACCACCAAAAACACAATAATCTGAAAGAAAGCGAGACATGAAAAATCCAAAACATGCCTTCTAAATAATCAACGAGAAATCACAAATTCGATCGATCACCAAGCCAACAAAAACGTCAGAATATACGAAACCAATCGCCAGAAGACTCACCGGAAAGAGACGAAGAACAGAGAGCAACCGAAGACGATCGTTTACGAAGCAAGACCGCAGAATACGAAGAGAAACGAAATCGTCGATACTCTGCTTGGTGTTCCGAAATCTTCGTACATGTAGCAAGGCGTGGAGAGGGCATAACAGTAAATACGTAAAACTGGAGGGGTAAAATCGTCATACTGTCAGAAAGCCGTGATTTGATTTGGTTACTGGGGTATTTTTTTTAAAAATGGACGCTAGGTTTCTCATCTCAGTCGGTTGTCCGGTCTGAGTTGTCTTCTCTCAGTCGGTTTCGGTCTGAGTTGTTTTCTGTTTTAGTTTTTTAGTTTCAGGAGTTCGTCTCTGTTTTTTATCAAAGGGCACGACGGTGCGTAATCCGTCTTTGTAGTGTCGGCCACTGCGATCGGTCCGATCAAAACAGCTTCTGTTTGGTCGTACCCTTTCTAGGACTTCAGTCTCTTCGGGGACAGTTTGTTCCCGTTTTAATAAAAGTTGCACTTTGATCGAGAAAAAAAAAAGGGACGCTAGATTTTGTGTTAATACGAAATTTACGCAGTACTCCTATATTCATATTATACTAACAGAAAGGCCCCTGAGTAATAGGAAACAACGAATCAATCACGTAGTTTATGCCGCCGCCCATGGACCAGACTGACCACTTATAAGCTGACACGTCACGTTGTTTAACGATGGCTGGTTTCTTCCGCAGAATATTCCGCGATAACTTCGTTGAACCGTGTTCGTCCCCTTTCTTATTTTGTTTGAATAATATATTTTGTTAGGTTTAAGCAGACTTCAATTTCAATCCGGCTCTGTTAAATAAAAATCCGTATATATATGGTGTTATAATTGAATCTGTACAACATCATTATCATAACAAATTTAAATTGTACAAATCAATAATAGAATACACAAATAAAACTAGCAATTTTATTCTTAATTTGCAAGTGGAAGTAACAACATAAGTTTAAGTCCATACAGTGAAGATTCGATCAACAAGGGTCGATTTGGAACTTTAGATGCGCAAAAAATGATTCAAAATGACAATGTTTAACATAACAAAAAGTTTGAAGAAAATAATATTGAATCGATTGACTAGGTGTAGAACCTAACCGTGATCTATCGGTTCAACCAGATATTCATTAAATAATTTGCATATGTCGTTTGAAGATAAAACCAAACCAGTTCAGTAATCCATTCGTGATTAAACTGGTCGGTCCAGATTACATGTTCAGTTTCATTTTTTAATCATTAAAATTAGACATGACCATTAATTTTATTTGTGGAGATATAATAAGTGTGAATCATTGAGCCAACTGAGGCGTAAAAATAGCACAACGCAACATAGAGGCAAAGGCACTTACCCACGAGGCCGGGCACATGATCAAACAAAGCCACAAGAAAAAAAAGCAAAAATATTTTATATTGGCCTTTCAAAGTCGTTTTATAAAAAAGAAAAAGAGAAGAAAGGGCTTTTCTTCCTTATAAAAGGGGTCTTCTCCTAACTAAATGATACTGTACTAGTTATGTTAAAATGGGGTCTTTTTACTATCGCACTTACTATATAAAATGCATAAAACAAATGAGGCCCGGAAGCAATGTGCTTCATTCACTCAATAATAAAGACGACCCTTAGGCCTTGTCCATTTAAACTTAAGTTTTTGACGGTTAAGATAAGATAAGTTCCTTTCAATCAATATAAGTTAATACAAGTTACTTTCAGTAAATATAAGTTACTTTCAGTCAATATAAGTTTCAGTTAAGTTAAGATGAGTAAGTTACTTTCAACATACCATCATCATCATCATACCATCATCATCATCATCATCATCATCATCATACCACCACCATCATCATCATATCATATCATATCATATCATACCATACCATCATCATCATCATACCATCAGCATATCATATCATCATATCACCATCATCATCATATCATATCATCATCATCATCATCATACTATTCATCATCATATTACTATTCATCACCATCATCACAATCATCATCATCAGTATATTACTATTCATCATCATAATATTACTATTCATCATCATCATCATCACAACCATCATAATGGTATGATGACGATGATTGCATGATGATGATGATGATGGTATGATGATGATGGTATGTTGATGATGATGATGGTATGATGATGATGATGATGATGATGGTGTGATGATGATGATGTTATGATGATGATGATGATGATGATGATGATGATGATGGTGTGATGATGATGGTATGATGATATAATGATGATGATGATTATTAGTTAATATCAGTCAATATAAGTTTCAGTTAAGTTAATATCAGTTAATATAAGTTAATATCAGTCAATATAAGTTAATATCAGTCAATATAAGTTAGTATCAGTTAAGATCAATTAAGATAAGTTAAGTTTCAGTTCAAATGGACAGCCCCTTAGTTTTTGATTTTTATTATGGTTACATCAACATATCAAGAAATATATCACATATATAACATATCTCATGTACTTTCAAAGTTATAAAAAGCGTTAGGCGCTAGTCGGGCGGAAAGGGCCCTCGAGGATTAATCGGAGATTAATTGATTTTTTTTATTTTTTTATTTTTCTATTATTTATATGTTTTTTAATGAAATTAATTATGAAAATATTATTTAAATATATAATTATATTATACAAGCTAAAAACGAATAAATAGCTTTTAAAATAACATTATCGGAATTCCTAGTGAAATTAAATTAAAACAATACATTTATAATTTTTTACAGATTAAAAAATTTCAATTTATAAAACAACACATTTAAAAAAAAACTAAAAATCCATAAATATTGCTAGGTGTATTATTCGATCAATCATATTTCGGGATCCTTTTTTAAATATGGAAAATTTAATTGGACTTGTTTGAGAGTAAAAAACATAATCGAGGGTAAAAATGTCCTAGTCTGTTATAACGACATTATAGAGTACGATTTGAATTAAATATATAGCGAAAAACGAAAAACGAACAAAGTCAGGCGAAATCCGACTGTCTAACGATTTCAATATTTCTTCGAAGCTCATCCATCAATCTTAGTTTAAATTATGAGCGGCTAATGTAGAGCAAACGCAGAGAAAGCCGGGATTAGGGGAAACCCTAGTTCTATTTTTTTATTATTCAAAAAGATGCTAATGAAGATTACATGAGTTTACTTAGATAGAAAAATAAAACGAAGCCCTAATACGAAAATTACTAAAAATCGAAAATTTCTAAAAACAATAAAAATTCAAAATAAAATAGGAAACGACTCCGGATGCCCAAAAAAGCCCTACAACACGAGCGAAGCTGGTGATTTCTGACCGTCACGTCGTTCTGCTCAGAATAAGGTATTACGGACTGAAATCAGACATCGGCAACTCAAATCCTGTTATTTCGCCACAACCTTCGTTATCGCTAATCTGTCTGCATCAGTAGCGAACCAGCACCAAACAGCGAAGGAAATAGTATGCTTTTTTCATTTTTAGAGTTTGAGTTGTGTATGTTTTAATGGTTTCAGTTGTGTATGTTATTTAAGGTTTTTAGGGTTTCCAACTTTCCATCAATCCTGCTTATTCATTGAGTTATTTAGTACGATTTGACTGATTGATTAAGTGTGAACATTATGGCTATGTCTAAACATTATCCATTTGAAGTCTGTGTTTAAGCTTGAACATTATTGAGTAAGTCTGAACTTATATGAGTTAAGTCTGAATATTGTCATTAAAAGTTGAACATTATCATTTTAAATCTGAAAATTATCCATTTAAGTATGTTTTATGTTTGAATGTTATTTGAGGTGTGAACATTATGGTTTAAGCCTGTTTTATGTCTGAATATTATTGAGTAAGTCAGAATTTTTTGCATTAAGTGTGAATATTATTGAGTAAGTGTGAACAATATGCATTATGTCGGAATATTATTTGAGTACGTCTGTTTTACGTCTGAATATTTTATTGAGTAAGTCTGAACATTATACTTCAAGTCTGTCTTATGTCTGAATGTTATTTGAATAAGTATGAAGATTATGCTTTAAGTCTGTTTTATGTCTGAATATTATTTGAGTAAGGCTGATCATTATCAATTTAAGTCTGAACATTGTCTGATCATTATCCATTTAAGTCTGATAAGTTTAGTCATTATCCATTTTAAGTCGGATAAGTCTGAACATTATAATCATGGTTTTTACCTGAACTGCACGTTTTTATGTCAGTTCATATGATAAGAATGAAACGTGATCTTCTGATGGACCAGCCGAGCATCCAGCAACTCACTTTCAACCAACAGAATTAAGCCTAATCAATAAAGCATCGCAAATCCGATGCGCATATTAAGGTTTCTTGAAACGTAGCGTGAACCGTCGCCCGCCATTGATTTTGTCTTAGATCCCGATTCGTGAGCTGCCTAGTCGTCTCGCAGCCGCCTAGGCGCCGCTTAATCGCCTACAAATTGTTCCACTGATTTGTTAATCCGATTTGGATAAAATCGAATCGGGATGAAGAAAAAAACCGCATATGCGGGCTAGATGGCTGATTTCTCGAACACTAGGCACAGAGGAGCGCTTGGTTGAGAACCTTTAAAAATTTGAGAACTCAAATATCATAATTAAATCATGATGCATCTTTGAATTTGCATGCAAAGTCAAACTTGGTTACTTTGACTTTGCATTAAATGCAACTTTAAATATGCACAAGGTTAAATAAAAAAAATATGCACATGGAACACTTGTCATCACCACAATGACTTGATAATGAATTTTCAAAAGTAAGATTTGAGTTATTACGTTCTCGAAAAGTAGAAGTGTTCTCAATTGACCGCTCCTCCTCAGGTACATATATATTTCCAATAGAGGGGTTCTCAATTGAGCGCTCCTCCTAAAGTACATTATACGTATATATTTCTAGACAGTTTGAAGCACATGCCACACAAAAGGCATCATCCCGATTTAAACTTGAATTATTCGTTGAAGTAAAGACCATATGACACCACTGATGAGTCGTATTTATACGACTCGTTGAATCAACTAATCTCATTTATTTCGACACTTTTATATGCGAACCTTTACTTTTTAGTATGGTTTTGTATTTCAGGTGTTTCGGAAGCTCTAGGAGGAAATGCGCATAAAAGACAGCATTTCATGCCAAAAACACGACAATGGCAGATCAGACATTCGGAGGTTCGACAGAGTGCTGGGAATTCACCACTGATAAAAAAAAATACGAGCTACATGTCATTGCGTAGCAGACTCAATTCTCTAAAACTCTCTAGTTCACACCGAGAGCATCCGAGGTCATTTGGATGGTCAAATCAAGAGTCAAAGTCAGAAACAGTGGGGGACCGCGCCCAAAGAAGACATTATCGCAGTGCTAACGTAAACGTTGGGCGCGCCCATAACGCCTTCCTTAGGCGCGGCGTTGTCGTCAGCAACGCTTTTTGATGACGTCAGCAAGTCCGAAAATTGGCAATTTGGCCCAAAAACAGACTTGGAAACCTAATTTTTTGCTATAAATAAAAGGTTTGGATTAGGGTTTCTATCATTCCATAATTCCATCATTCTACGAAGTTCAGAAGACGGCTCTAGAGGAGAAGGCGAAGCTTTCGAGAAGAGATTTTCTTACTACTTTTCATTATGTGTTTTTCCATGATTATGTGTAGCTAAACTCTTAATTCAATTTAGGGTTTTGTTCGTTGCGACTATGTTTTGAGACTCTTTTCTTAATGCAATTTATTATTTTTCTAGTTCTTATGCTTCATCACATGAATTAATTTGTGAGGTTAAGTGGAAGCTTTGTCGCAAAGCTTAATCAAACAATTAATTCTTATCGTTAACATCTACTGGAAACTTTGTCGTAAAGGTAGATCGTAACACCTATCCTTAGTAATACCTTTGTCGGATTTTTGAATTTAGGAAAGAACTAGAAGTCTAACACCTTTATCGGGTTAGATTGTGGCGTATCACCTTTGTCGGGATACTAGGGTAGTTACCTTTATCGGAACAACCACACTTAGAAACTTGAGATTTGATATTTAACAGTCGATGATAAACATGTTACAATAGAAACCCTAAGCTAAATGTTCTCTCTGATTGAATGCATCTTGCTATTTTCTCTTTTGCACTCAAAATCACTCACAACCCCTTTTCTTTAATTGTTTTTAATGACAACTTCAACAACACCAGCTTCCTTGGGTTCGACCCTGTTTGCCGCTACACTAGCTTTTAGCAAGAGATTATAAATATTAAGTTTGATGCGTCAGACAACGCGCGTCAAATTTTGGCGCCGTTGCCGGGGAACTGCACTTCGGTGAAGCTGGTTTTTGTTTTTGTGTGTGTTTGCTACGTGTTTCGTAATGTCTCGTGCAGGTAGTGTGGTTGGTGACAATGTCAACGAGAACAACGGAGGTGGTGATGATCAGATGGAGCTGTATCAACCCACGATGAAGGAGCTGTCTGCCCAGAATTTTCAGAATATACCTTGGTGCGTCTACTAGGGGCCAGAAACGCAGGAAATCGAAATCAAGATTGCGGTAGTGCACTATCTACCAAAGTTTTTAGGTCGGCAATGGGAATTAGCCACCAGGCATCTGCAGGATTTCCATGGCATCTGCCAAACTCTCCGACCCTATGGAGCCACAATGGAGAATTTCAAACTTAAAGCTTTCCACTTTTCTTTAACTGACATGACTCGATCTTGGTTTCTGTCTCTTCCTTCAGGTAGCATCAGAACATGGGACCAGATGTAGAATAAATTTCTCGAAAAATACTACTTAGCAGCTGATGCAGACAGATTAGCGATAACGAAGGTTGTGGCGAAATAGCAGGATTTGAGTTGCCGGTGTCTGATTTCAGTCCATAATACCTTATTCTGAGCAGAACGACGTGACGGTCAGAAAACACCAGCTTCGCTCGTGATGTAGGGGCTTTTTTGGGCATCCGGAGTCGTTTCCTATTTTATTTTGAATTTTTAATGTTTTTAGAAATTTTGGTTTTTTTAGTAATTTTCGTATTAGGGCTTTGTTTTATTTTCCTATTTAAGTAAACTCATGTAATCTTCATTAGCAGCTTTTTGAATAATAAAAAACAGAACTAGGGTTTCCCCTAATCCCGACTTTCTCTGCGTTTGCTCTGCCTTAACAGCTGAGGCAGGACATGTTCGTAGACTCCTGCAGGATATGAGGCAGGGGCCGAGCGAGTCAATGTACGTAGAAAAATTCAACCAAATAGAGCAGAGCTGCTGTAACTTGGGAGTACCAGAGAAGCTGATAATTGAGTACATGTTTGATGGTCTAAGGCCTCTCGACAGGATGCTGCTAGACGCCTGCACTGGAGGAACCATCATGAATCTGTCCCCAACTGGAGTGCGGAATTTGAACGCAAAAGTGGCTGAGAATGTTAGATACAGAGAGGAGGTCAGCCACCAAGAGGAATTTAGCCGAACCAGACATGTTGCAAAGGTTGAGACCCCAACATCTGATGAGCTGAAAGAACTGAAAGAGATGTTGAAGGTTTTAATAACTAATCAGGTAGCTCAGGTTAGGCCGTGTGAGTTTTGCGTGCGACTAATCACAAGACGGATGCTTGCCCGACTTTACAGATGGATACACAGGCCAATGTCAATGCAGTGGGTGAATTTCAAAATTACAACAACCATGCATCCCAGCAGCCTCAGCAACAGTACTACCGTCAGCAGCAAGGTGGCTACAACAATCAGAATCAGTATCACCATCGAGGGTAGAATTACATTCAAGCAGGCCATAGCAATCAAAATCCCAGCAAGTCTCTGGAAGTTGTGGTGAAGGAGCTAGCAGTTAGCACCCAGCAGTTAGCCACGACTATGCAGCAAAACCAGACTGGGAACGACGCGCATTAGGCGAAGACCGATGGATCATTAGCGAAGCTGGCTAAGCAGATGTCCAACTTAGCTCAGACTATTTTTGAGCTGAAGAAAGATCTAGGAAAGCTACTGTCACAGACCATCCCTAACCCGAGAGAAAACATCAATACACTAGCAGTGGTTGACGAACCGAGGGCAAAAAAGAGCTAAAAGGAGCCTAAGTCAGTGCCGATCACGCCCACAGTAGACATTAGCTCGACGCTAATGTCGGAAGCGGACGCGCAACTAATGTCAATACCGGGCGCGGCCATAACGTATGAAGTGGGCGCGTCCCGCGCTGATGCATGTTCCAAAATTGACCCTTTGCTTCCGTTTTCTGTGCAGGTAAGAGCTCCCGAATACCATGTGATCGACGAGAATTAGCTAGGAGACGAGTTGGAGGCGAAGTATGTGCCAGAAAAGCCAACAAAGGAGCACCGACTTGCTGCCAGTCAAGAGGCACCACCTGGAAAGTGTAAGGACTCAGGTGCCTTCACAGTCACTTGTGGTGTTGGCGAGACTCTTATACATCACTGTTTAATCGATTTGGGTGCTACTATTAATATCATGCCATACTCTTTATATTGTTCTTTGAAACTGGGACCACTGAAGCCTCCTAAACTGTTGATAGAGTTAGAAGATAAATCACGTATTCGTCCTGTTGGCTTACTTGAGGATCTACTCTATGTAGGCATGGGCGAATGCATGATTCAAAACCAACCCGGACTAATTTTAGAAAAAAAATTTGTCAACTGTGGATGATTTTGAAAAGACTTTGTGTGTATGGGTATACAGCATACATCACAAAGATTATGACTACTACTACTGCCAATACAATTATGACTACAATCTCTTAATTGTATACAACAAAACATGAGATCCTAGCAGCCAATCTTAAGAGCTTAGGATTTGGAAGTTTGCTACTCTGATGTTTCTCATTGGCTTTAATTATATGCCTCCAATCTACAATGATTGGAGTGATCTTATACTCTGCAAAAAAATACGACAACTAGCTGAAATGGACATATATATTTAGGATGTCAGAAAAGAAGAGGAAGTAGTGGATGGAGTGCCATATGCCAATGAATAGGGAAAATACCTTGAATAAAAATCTGGTAGCTAAACGAGATTCCATAGGCCGTGTTTGATGTCCACTCTCATGGCATCAAGAGCTTATGCTGAAGAAGGATTCACATCAATCTTCGGGTAGGCCAATGTCCTCGGATTCATCTTCTGGACCTCATCTTTGGTGTAGATGAAGACCTTAATCATGCCACAGAATTTCCGAGGTAAAGTAAAGAAAAAAGTATAACAATTCAAATGTTGCTCAAAAATAGTTCAGATACTCATGAAAGCAAACATATGGAATGCATTGAAACACTTACTGCCAAGGATCATCCCCTACAAGAATCATATCACCCAACCCTCATCGTCAGTATATAATACACAAGTAACCAAATCTGGAAGGTCACAATTCCTCTTCAAATTCAAACAACTGGTCAAATTCAGCTATTAGTTCTTAATAGTTGCTGAATTTTTGAACCACTGACCTGACGAGAAAAATGGATGGATCCAATCTCTCCACTCTGAATCATTCAACATCAACTTATCCCCAAAATCACAACATTGCAACAAATAACCCAACCGCAACTCACCATATCCGAGCAAAATCGAGTTAGTGGATGCGAGAATAGACCTAGCGAACGAGTACGCAACCTTAACTCACCTGCCTCAGTCAGTGTCCCAACACCCCAACCCTAACCACACTCCAAAATTCAACAGTCAATCAATTCGCAGAAAGTGAAAAGCAAGAACCGATTACTCACGAGCGAGCAGCTCGATAGTCGTATCGCGGTGCAGATGAAGTAGAGCGTTTCCTGTTATTGCTTTCCTCGCTTCCCTATCTGCAATTTATAAAATAAAAAAATTGGGCCAAAAAAACTACCCGGGCTGCAGCCCACTAACTACATCCGCCCCTCGATGTAGGAGACCTTGTTGTTCCTGCAGACTTTTATGTTTTGCAGATGAGAGATGTTAGAGATGACGATCCTCCAACACTTATTTTGGGACGTCTATTCCTCTTTTCCACTAAGACCAAGATTGACATGCAAACATGCTTGTTAACACTTGCGTTTGCTGGCAAGACATCAATTTTTTTTATTTACGAGGATGTTGACCGTCTAGGCATGAAGAAGCCACCGGACATCATGCACACACCATATCTCGATTCCATATCTCCTTACCTACCGGACGAGACTGGCTGTGCAGCTAGACCAGTAGCTATGAGCGAAGTGTCCTCACAAACTCGGGAGGATGTGAAGGCTAATCCGCCTGATCGGTGGAGGAGAGATATGAGAGAACCATCATATGAGGGCTATGAGCAGAATGAAGGAGTAGATGAGGCGATGTTTCAAAGAGTGTGGGGTGGGATCAGTCAGTTGTGTCAGCATGTTTATGTTTCTTGCATATTGCACTGTGTCAGCACGTGTCCTTTTTTTTAAATTTTTTTGAAAAGTATGAAGTGTCTCTCTATTTCCTGGATATGCAGTATTGGATCTTGATGATGTGAAATAGATGATGCTGATTATATTGTATTTCTCTCGTGAAATTTGAAATGTGCTTTTACATGTGAATTTAACCCACTATGTGTCTTTTAGTTGAGATAAACAGGGATGTGGAGTTGATAGAAACGTCCTAGAGAGACTTGACGAAGCATTCAAAGGACCGAATTTCGAGTTATATGGTTATGTGGATTTCGTGGAGGCTAGCACTTCGAGACGATATGGTTCAGAGTTTACTCCGTCACCGCAGCGTTTATGTGAGTAGGTGGGATGGGAAAATAGACCGTCATATCTCTAGTCCGAAGTAACCGGGAAGAGGTGAGTGACCCCCATCTTGACTCGCGTCAAAAAGGTCGAGGATGAGAAAGAGCGGAGAGGTATTTCCATATGCTTGCGGGCGATGATTGGACCTCCTTCAAAAGAAAAGAAGAAAAAAGGACAAGCTTTTCACAATAAAGGAGCAAAGCTCAAGAAAAATCAGCCAAATTGTGAAGGTTTATACAAAAAGTGAAGTACATCATTCATACATCAAGAGCCAAAGGCTAAAGAAAGTTCACTACATCAAAAACTGTCCAACAAAAGGAGAAAAGCTCAAAACCTTAAAACTCGAATAAATCACATGCCAGAAAAAGCAATGAAGTATAACAATATAGCTAGAGTTCGGAACACCGAATGCAGATCATGGGTCTAAAGAGGACTATCTCTCATTCATCCGAATTGATTTGAATTTCAGCTCAAAGGTAACATGTATCAAGTTAATTCTATGTTGAGCATGATGATTTGAGTAACGATTGAGTTATGCATAGAAAAGCTAAATCTAGACTAGCAACTCATATTCATGTGCATGTATCCAAGACGTCGAAGAAGTTGTCTTGTCATATTTGTTTTCCTTCTTTGACTTAGTTCTTGTTCGGGACGAACAAGTTTAAGTGGTTTGATGAGTCGTTTTTATGCGACTCGTCGAATCAACTAATCCCATTTATTTCGACACTTTTATATGCGAATGTTTACTTCAACTTTGCATTTATAGGGCCGTATTTATACGGCCGATTTCTTGAACACTCGGCCCTTGGCTGAGAACCTTTAAATTTTTGAGAATTTGAGAATTCAAATATCATAATTAGATCATGATGCATCTTTAAATTTGCATGCCAAGTCAAACTTGGTTACTTTGACTTTGCATTAAATGCAACTTTAAATATGCACATGGGACGCTTGTCATCACCAGAATGACTTGATAATACATTTTCAAAATTAAGATTTGAGTTATTACGTTGTCGAAAAGTAGAAGGGTTCTCAATTGAGCGCTCCTCCTCAGGTACATAAATATTTCTAATAAAGGGGGTTCTCACTTGAGCGCTCCTCCTCGAGTACATTATACATATATATTTCTAGACAGTTTGAAGCACATGCCACACAAAAGGCATCATCCCGATTTAAACTTGAATTATTCGTTGAAGTACAGACCATATGAAACCACTGATGAGTCGTATTTACACGACTCGTCGAATCAACTAATCCCATTTATTTCGACACTTTTATATGCGAACGTTTACTTTTTAGTATGATTTTGCATTTCAAGTGTTTCGGAAGCTCTAGGAGGAAACGCGCATAAAAGACGGCATTTCATGCCAAAAACACCACTGTGGCAGATCAGACCTTCGGAGGTTCCACGGAGTGCTGGGAATTGACCACTGATCAGCAAAATACAAACTACATGTCGTTGTGTAGCTGACTTAATTCTCTAAAACTCTCTAGTTCACACCGAGAGCATCTGATGTCATTTGGATGGTCAAATCAAGAGTCAAAGTCAGAAACAATGGGGACCGCGCCCAAAGAAGATATTAGCGCAGTGCTAACGTCAACGTTGGGCGCACCTATAACGTCTTCCTTGGGCGCGGCGATGACGTCAACAACGCTTTTTGATGACATCAGCAAGTCCGAAAATTGGCAATTTGGCCCAAAAACAGACATGGAAACCCAGTTTTTTGCTATAAATAAAAGGTTTGGGTTAGAGTTTCTATCATTCAATAATTCCATCATTCTACGAAGTTCAGAAGACGGCTCTAGAGGAGAAGACGGAGCTTTCGACGAGAGAAGAGACTTTCTTACGACTTTTCATTATGTATTTTTCCATGATTATGTGTAGGTAAACTCTTAATTCAGTTTAGGGTTTCGTTCGTTGTGACTTATGTTTTGAGACTCTTTTCTTAATGCAATTTCTTGTTTCTCTAGTTCTTGTGCTTCATCACATGAATTAATTTGTGAGGTTAAGTGGAAGCTTTGTCGCAAAGCTTAATCAAATAATTAATTCTTACCGTTAACATCTACTGGAAACTTTGTCGTAAAGGTAGATCGTAACACCTATCCTTAGTAATACCTTTGTCGGATTATTGAGTTTAGGAAAGAACTAGCAGTCTAACACCTTTGTCGGGTTAGATTGTGGCGTATCACCTTTGCCGGGATAGTAGGGTAGTTACCTTTATCGGAACAACCACACTTAGAAACTTGAGATTTGATAATTAGCAGTCGATGATAAACATGTCACAATAGAAGCCCTAAGCTGAATGTTCTCTCTGATTGAATTCTTCTTGCTATTTTCTCCTTTACACTCAAAATCACACACAACCCCCTTTTCTTTAATTGTTTTTAGTGACATCTTCAACAACACCAGCTTCCTTGGGTTCGACCCTGCTTGCCGCTATACTAGCTTTTAGCAGGAGATTATGAATATTAAGTTTGATGTGTCAGACGACGCGCGTCAACCAGTAACTTTCAAACCCACGCTCGCATACAAATTCATGGTAAGACAATAGTAGCACCTCTAACTTTATTTATAGATTTACATTATAGAAAAAGATAAGTTGCAAACTACAAATCGACAAATTATGATACACTGCCTACGAACTGTGCCATAGTTCAGAAAGTGGCATTTAATTCATTTGGATAAAGTCATGACATAGTTCGTAGAATATGCACCATAATTTCTCGATTTGTAGTTTGCACCAAAAATCAGATTTGCACCTGATCTTAACACTTTACATTATATATATATATATATATATAGGAGTGTTCAAATGAGGACACCCAAATTTGGTAAGGACGTAGGGACAAATCTCATCCATTAGATCATCATCCATCTAACCCCCCCGTGCTTTGTGGGTGCGCCACGTGTCCAAGTACCCAAAATCCAATAAAGCAAATAGTAAAATCCCACTACCAAAAAGCAAATAGTAAAACCCACTACCACATGTGACACGTGGCAGCTTGTGGATCATTGGATGAACCTCATCCAATGGCCAAGATTAGTCCCTACACCCTCACCATAAGACATGTCCTCAATTGAACGCCCCCTATATATATATATATATAAAATGAGGACGTTCGGTTGAGGACGCCTCTAGAAATGAGGACGTAGGGACAAATCTGGACCATTGATCTTGTTGATCCAATGGTTGAGATTTAAAGGTAGTGACATTTTACTGTTTGCTTTTTACTGTTTGCTTTTGATGGATTTTGGTAGTGGGACACGTGGCGCGCCCACAAAGCACGAGGGGGGTTTAGTGGGGCACGTGACGCGTTGTGATCGGTTGTACTCACGTACTCATTTCTGGAGGGTGTCCTCAATTGAACATTCCTCTCTCTATATATATATATATCCAGTGCTACACTAATACATCACATATCATGAATACTTCTCGACACAAATATATTTCTAGACAACTGAAACACGAGTCATACAAATGACACCAACCCGGATTTAACATGTATCATTTGTTGCAACACAAGCTTGAACACTTCTAACTTGAAATCCATCAGTCGACGCACACCCTTAGAAGACCTTAATAGCGCTTAAGCACACCTTTACGAGAGGACAGATTTAAATAACACCGGTAAACGTCAACAATAGACGAAATAGAAAAGAAAAATATCCCTGAAATAAGAGGAAAAGTCCACACCACAGACCAGACTAAGAAAACTTCCACACAAAAAGTGAAAAAAAGTCACGGTGAGAGTCAAACTCGTAATCACTTTTTCATAGAAAATATTAAATTATATTAATTAAATGAAAATATTTTTCAATTTAATTAAGTATTTGACTTATTTACGCATCAATTGGCGATACTTCATCTTGGCAGACCTAGTTTACAATGTCTAGTCTGAGTTGTGAACTCTAAAGATACTCAATTTTTAATTAGAGGTTAATCTAAACTAAATTAGTAGAGTGAAGATCAGGTGCAAATCATATTTTTTTGATGCAAAATTTATCAAAAGTAAGTTATAATTTATCGTCGAAAAACCAAAAGTATAAAATAATTCGTCATAAGTGATTTATAGTTTTTCGCCGAAAAATTATCCACACAACTGATTCAATCTCATCAGTCCATATGACCAAATCAAGAGCTGTCATTGATTTGTATTTTTACAAAAATATTATGTTAGCACCGGATCTTTTTTCTAAATTAGTAAAATATTTTGGAAAATTTCCCAATTTTCTCAAAATTGAAATTTGAGCTCTCTTTATACTCAATCTTCAAAAAAGAAAACGTGAATAAATTGGGAATGAAATATGAAGATTGAGTATAAAGGGCACTCAAATTTCAAATTTGAGCAAATTGAGAAATTTTCCAAATATTTGATTAGTAAAACTTATTAGATAATATTCATGAGTGCGGTTTAGGTACAAACGAAATTATATATAAAAACTACAAACCGAATTTTAAGCTGACACGTGTCCCATTTAGTCGAAATCCCGAACAAATACACGGAGGGGTATTATAGTCATTCCACACTGAGGTTATAAAAACTAATAATGTTATTTTCAATTTAGTCCTCGAGTTGTTAATGATCAGACTTAAAGAGAGAATGATCAGACTTAAAAAACAGTAATGATCAGACTTAACAAACAATGATCAGACTTAAAACAACAATGATCAGACTTAACTATTACTGTAGCAATGATCAGACTTAAACTATTACTGTAGCAATGATCAGACTTAAAACATACAATGATCAGACTTAAAACATACAATGATCAGACTTAAAACATACAATGATCAGACTTAAAAAAGGAATGATCAGACTTAAACATACAATTATCAGACTTAAACTATTACTGCAGCAATGATCAGACTTAAAACAGGAATGATCAGACTTAAAAAATACAATGATCAGACTTAAACTATTACTGTAGCAATAGTCAGACTTAAAACAGGAATGATCAGACTTAAAAAATACAATGATCAGACTTTAAAAAAGGAATGATCAGACTAAAACACTAAACACTTAAATTGGTAATGATCGGACTTAACTTGGTAATAATCATACTAAACTTGGAATGATCGGACTTCAATTGGTAATGATCGGACTTAAATTGGGAATGATCGGACTTAAATTGGTAATGATCGGACTTAAATTTGTAATAATCATACTAAACTTGGAATGATCTGACTTAAATTGGGAATGATCTGACTTAAATTGGGAATGATCGGACTTAACTTGGCAATGATCGGACTTAAATTGGTAATGATCGGACTTAAATTGGTAATGATCGGACTTAAATTGGGAATGATCGGACTTAACTTGGTAATGATCGGACTTAAACTATTACTTTAGCAATGATCATCAGACTTAAAAAAAATACAATGATCAGACTTAAAAAAGGAATGATCAGACTTAAACTATTACTGTAGCAATGATCAGACTTAAAAAATACAATGATCAGACTTAAACATTACTGTAGCAATGATCAGACTTAAAACAGGAATGATCAGACTTAAAATAGTACTGTAGTACTGTAGCAAATTTTAGGACGATTATACCCCTTCTATCTTTTATGTATTTTTAAATAAGTCCGCGTGTGTTTTTTATTTACAAAAAGAACCCCGAACGGGATGAATTCTTAATGGTCGATTTTTACACGTGACGATATTTTGGTGGATTTATAGTTTTTATTTATAATTGTGGTTTGTATTTGATCCAAATCCAATATTCAATATATTATTATAAATATCTCCAGTAAAAACTTATTAAAAATTTTGAGCATTGGAATAATTGATAAAGAATAAAAGTAACATAAACTTGTTACTTGAAACAATTAGGTTGCCATTAACCAATAATTAATTAGTCTTATTTATTTTTAACTTTTCTAAGCATCATACAAGTAATAGATATACATTGACCCGCTAGGAGATTTAGCAAGAAAGTCATTTTTTAATCTCAAAACTCAATAAAACATTCAAGGAAAAACTTTCTACAAAATTTGGAAAGCAAGCTATTTGTAAATAATATTCCGGTGGCTCTTCTTTTAGTCATGACGTTTTATGTTCACGTGAGTTAGGAACATGAGTTTGTTGTTTTCTATAACTAATTAGGCCGTTTTAAACTTTATTTTAGCTTGCGAGATAGGGGTTGGTCAAGTGGCTTGAACTCTTGATAATTGTCAAAGATCAAGGTTTCGGTTCCCTTTAGTAGCATATATCTCCTCAATTTTGTGAGGAGTGTATTCATACCTTGTGGATGTGTTTTCGTCCCGCATCGGCGGTGGACGTGTGTTTCTCCCTCGCGGAGGTGCCTTATGGTCCGTACTTAAATGAACACAGTTCAAGCATCAAATTCGGGTGGTGCCATGTGTGGCCTGTGCTCCAAGCAAATATTTACATGTACCCGATAAGTATTTTCATATAAGATGTATAAAATAAATGTATTCGTATGGTGATTTTATATGTATGAGATATAAAAATCCACTATAAAAAGAAAACTTTATGTAGTAATTCTATAACCTTATTACCAGAATCGAATCAATTACTAGCAAGAAATCCTAAGTTCAATTCAACTCAATTAAGCCCTAAGATTTGAGAACTTAAAGGAAATGCAAAGAACAACCGGATTTATACTGGTTCCCCCCTAGCCGGAATCGCACCAAGATTGCCCGGAGAAGAATACAGATGAATAGTCGACTGAGAAACCGATTACAACGCTAACTCGAACCACTTCACTCGATCGAACGCCGAACTGCTCGCCGTACGCCGCTGAGTCGAAGCCCTCTTCCAATTTCCAAAATCGATCACGTCTGGAGCTCGAACGGAAGAGAAATGTATTGCGCAGAACAGGAACCCTAATCTGTTCTTCCCCAACTTTATACGCCCGCCTAAACTCGTCAGATCAAACCTCGTCCGTCAGATCAAGCCAACGTCCTTCTAATCCTAGCCATCCATCCGTAACGAACAAAACGACTTCTTAAACGCGGATTCCCGCCTTGACGTGGCAACTTCCGATTGGCCCTCGTTACTTTCCCTCAACTACGCACTTCGGTCTTCAGCAACGAGAAAGCCCGGCTTTAGCGACGAGACGCGAGAACTCCTGGAAACAGCAACAGCAGCTTCTGGTCTTCAGCGACGCCATCCTGGACCTTTAGCGACGACCTCCGCTTATGCCCAGAAATGTCTGCTTTATTCCAACAATCCTCCACCTAAAGCAGACATCTCCGACTGCTTTAGGCCTTCATTCCACCGACCCAAACCCCCCCATAATGCATACAAGAACATCCCAACAGATCACTGCCTCACCTGCAACACAACAGCTCAAGAAATATGTAGCAAATCCAAGCATAGCTTGAATTTGCTAACTGTCACAGGCTTAGTCCCCATATCAGATGGGTTAGACTCAGTTTCAATTTTCAGCAACTTCACAGCACCTTCACATACCTTATCTCGAATAAAATGATACCTCACATCTATGTGCTTTGTTCTATCATGAAAAACAGGATTTTTACACAAGTAAATAGCAGATTGACTGTCTGAAAATATTGTCACAACACTGTTTGTTAACTCAGCCTCTCTAACTAATCCTTGCAACCAAATTCCTTCTTTAAAAGCATCACAGATAGCCATATACTCAGACTCAGTTGTTGACAAAGTAACAATGGATTGTAAACCAGATTTCCATGAAATACAATTCTTTGCAAAGGTAAAATAATATGCAGTAGTGGATTTTCTACTATCTTTATCCCTAGCAAAATCAGCATCTACAAATCCAACCAAGTCAAGCTCATTACACCTTTTAGAATATGACAGTCCAACATCCAATGTACTAGCTATATATGCAACCAACCATTTCACAGCAAGCCAATGCTCATATCCAGGATTACTCATGTATTTACTTAAGACAGAAATAGCATAGGACAAGTCAGGCCTAGTACTAATCATGGCATACATAACAGACCCAATGGCATTTGCATAAGGAAATTTTTCCATCTTAATCTTCTCAGAATGTGTAACAGGGCATTGTGATTTATTCAAATCAAATGTGCAGGAAAAGGTAGTGAAACAGTCTTACAATTCAAGTCACCAAACCTAGATACTAATTTCTCTAAGTAAGGTCTTTGGTGTATTTTAAGTGACAAACTGTTTCTATCCCTTTCAATTATCATGCCCAAAATTCTTTTAGCATGCCCAAGGTCCTTCATGTCAAAAGCAGAATTCAAGTCCTTTTTCAATGACTTAATTTTATCCATGGATTTACATATCAATAGCATATCATCAACATATAGCAGCAAGTATATTGGCAGACCATCAACAGATGCAAAATAGAAACAAGTATCATACTCACTTCTTTTAAAGCCAAGACTTAACACAAACTTGTCAAACTTCTGATACCAAAGTCTGGGACTTTGTTTCAGAACATACAAAGACCTCTTAAGGAAGCACACATGATCAGGGAACTTATTATCAACATATCCTTCAGGTTGTCTCATATAAATCTTTTCATCTAAATCACCATGTAAAAATGCAGTTTTTACATCTAACTGCTCTACTTCAAGATTCAAGCATGCAGCCATAGATAGCATAAGTCTAATAGTTTTAAACTTAACTACAGGTGAAAAGATTTCAGTAAAATCAATACCTTCCCTTTGTGTGTATCCCTTAGCCACCAATCTGGCTTTATACCTTAGAGGTTCCTCCTTGGTCAGTCCTTCCTTTAGAGTGAAGATCCACCTGCACTCAACAATCTTTTGAGATTTAGGTAAAGAAATTAACTCCCAGGTTTTATTTACCTTAAGAGAATTAATCTCATCTTCCATGGCTGTCTTCCATTTTTCTTTACTCTTTGAAGTCATTGCCTCCAAATATGTTTGAGGTTCAGATTCTCCCTTCAAGTCTTGAGCAGCAATCAGGGCAGATAGAACTAGATCAGCATAAGCAGCATATCTAACAGGTCTTCTAACCTCCCTCCTAGTTCTATCCCTAGCTAGCTGATAATCTTCCAGATTATGCTGGTTTTCATCATGGTGCTCCTCCACCTGATTGTGGTCATCTTCATTTTCTTGTTCAGCCACTGGTTCATTGCCTGGTTCTTCATGAGGATTTTCAGGAGGTTGCACTACTATTTGCTCTATATCAGGTTCAGGAGGAGGATTTATGGGAGTTGGGTTCAAAACTATAGGGACAGGGGAAACTGCTACAGTAGGGGAATCACTCAGACTTTTCTCAGGTTTTTCCTTACAAGGGAAACTATCCTCATCAAATGTTACATCTCTACTTACCAAGATCTTTACCCCTCTAGCACTTCTATCCCACAATCTATACCCTTTAGTTCCCAACTGTTTCTGGTATCCTAAGAACACACACTTAATGGCTCTAGGATCCAGTTTACCCTCTTTGTTGTGAGCATAAGCTGCACAACCAAATATCCTCAGTTCTGACAAGTCTGGTGGCTTACCATTCCACATTTCCATAGGGCATTTGAACTCCAATGCTCTATTAGGACTCCTGTTAATTAGATAGGAAGCAGTATACAAAGCCGCACCCCAAAAAAAGACTTAGGTAAACCAGAAGTAAACAATAAACATCTGACTTTTTCAAGAAGAGTTCTATTCATTCTTTCAGCAACACCATTCTGTTGAGGAGTTAATCTTACAGTTTTATGCCTAAGTATACCATTGTCTTTACAGAAATTGTCAAACTCAGCATTACAAAACTCCAGTCCATTATCAGTTCTAAGAGTTTTCACTTTAGAACTACACTGATTTTCCTCTAACAGTTTCCATTCCTTAAATTTCTGAAAAGCTTCATCCTTAGTTTTTAACAAGAAATTCCAAACTCTTCTAGAAAAATCATCAACAATACTCAGAAAGTATTTGTTTCCTCCATATGTCAAATGAGCATCAGGTCCCCACAAATCAGCATGCAGGTAGTCTAAAACATTTTTACTAGCATGAGTACCAGCAGTAAATTTCAACCTATGTTGTTTAGCTAAAACACAAGGTTCACAGAAATCAAGTTCACTGATTTTTTCCTTACCCAACTGACCAGCCTTAAACAACAGGACTAACCCTTTATGACTCATATGCCCAAGCCTCAAATGCCACCTTATTGTGGACTTTTTATCTGCATTAACAACATTAGCCTCATGCACACCCTTTTCAGGGAAATAACCATCCAAGTAATACAAACTGCCATTTTTCTTTCCACTCAGAACAAGCTTATCAGTTTTAAACACATTCATGTCACCATTTTTAACAATATAGGAACATCCCAAATCATCCAAAACAACAAGAGAAATTAAATTTCTCCTCAGATCAGGGACATGTCTAACATTGGTAAGAGTGACCATCTTACCACTTGACATCTCTAATGTGACTGAACCTTGACCCTTAACTTTACACACATTATCATTACCCATGAACACAGTCTCTCCACTACAAGGCTTGTAGTGTTGGAACCATGACTCATGAGGACACATGTGAAAAGAGCATCCTGAGTCAAGAACCCATTGGTCACTTATGGGCTTATCAGTCACATTGAGAACTACAGAGGGATCTGTGTTTTGGTCTTTTACAGCAGCAAGGTTTGTTTCATTGTTCTGTGTTTTATTCTTAGCAAGGAACTTATGACAGTTTCTTCTAGAATGGCCAACTTTACCACAATGATAGCATTTTCTTGGAGGTCCCTGATTCTTATCATCCTTTTTTCTGTTCAGTTTTAGGCTTGTTTTCAGATGATCCATTACTAGCATGTGATTTACCCTTATATGAGTTAAAATGGCTAGGCTTTGTTTTGACAAACAAACCTGGCCCAGCCTTGGACTTGGAACCCGTAAGTTCCATTTCTCTAGTCCTCAAGACTGTACAGAACTGATCAAATGAGGGAACAGTCCCAGTATATTGAAAAGCATCCTTAACTAGTTGATAAGCATCAGGGATGGAATTCATTAATATCATAACAGTGCTAGTATCATCTAAGGCATGTGCAGTACCAGTCAACATCAAAGTCATCTTCAAGAATTCATCCAAGTTATCATCAATAGACTTATTTGAATCCATTTTAAAAGCAAATAAAGAAGCCTTTAAATAACTCAGATTTGGTGTGACTTGGTTTTCAAACAGGGTTTTTAGTTTATCCCACATTTCAAGAGGAGTCTTGAGGGTACATACCTTCCTGATAATATTGTCACTCAGACTCAGGATTATCAGGTTGTATGCATCAGCTTCAATATCCCTCTTCCTCTTCTTTTCATCCTCAGTCCATAGCCCAACATCTTTTTCCAGAGCAACTGCTACCTTATTGTGAGCCAATAAGGCCTTCATCTTTATGCTCCATACTTGGTAGTCAGTCTTCCCATCAAACGGTGCAATCTCCATTCGTCTTGACCCCATGATACCTCACAAACAAAAAACCAGAATGCAAGAGTATCAATAGGCACAAGTAAGAATCACAGAGTAGAGTAGCAGCTAGCAATCAATACAAGCTCTTGATACCACTGTAGTAATTCTATAGCCTTATTACCAGAATCGAATCAATTACTAGCAAGAAATCCTAAGTTCAATTCAACTCAATTAAGCACTAAGATTTGAGAACTTAAAGGAAATGCAAAGAACAACCGGATTTATACTGGTTCCCCCCTAGGTGAGGAGGTAGTCCAGTTTGGCTCACTGTCGGAGCCCCGTATGCACTATGGGTGGCCGGAATCGCACCAAGATTGCCCGGAGAAGAATACAGATGAATAGTCGACTGAGAAACCGATTACAATGCTAACTCGAACCACTTCACTCGATCAAACGCCGAACTGCTCGCCGTACGCCGCTGAGTCGAAGCCCTCTTCCAATTTCCAAAATCGATCACGTCTGGAGCTCGAACGGAAGAGAAATGTATTGCGCAGAACAGGAACCCTAATCTGTTCTTCCCCAACTTTATACGCCCGCCTAAACTCGCCAGATCAAACCTCGTCCGTCAGATCAAGCCAACGTCCTTCTAATCCTAGCCATCCATCCGTAACGAACAAAACGACTTCTTAAACGCGGATTCCCGCCTTGACGTAGCAACTTCCGATTGGCCCTCGTTACTTTCCCTCAACTACGCACTTCGGTCTTCAGCAACGAGAAAGCCCGGCTTTAGCGACGAGACGCGAGAACTCCTGGAAACAGCAACAGCAGCTTCTGGTCTTCAGCGACGCCATCCTGGACCTTTAGCGACGACCTCCGCTTATGCCCAGAAATGTCTGCTTTATTCCAACACTTTATTTTAGCTTGAATCACTTATTTCTATATAAAAAGCTTAAATCACTTATGTCTTTATTGTGCATGCCGCGGAACTGCATTTGAAACAGTAAAACTTTAAAAAGTATTGTTTAGAGATTATAAATCATATGGAAAGATTTTAGAATAAAAGCATAAGTTGCTCATGACTTTAAATATGTAAATAAACGTGCACAAACTGGAAACTCTGTTCCTGATCCTATGCTTGACTTTCGCGAGGAAAAACTATGCTAGATATGAAGTTGGAAACTCTGTTCCTGTTCTTGGAACATCCCATCATGACTTTTGAGTTATAAGAAAATGTCATGAGAGATAGTTAAAAAAAACATAGATCCCTATCATGACTAAACCAATCATAGAAAGGTCATGATTAACTTGAAAAAAAGATCATCATGACCAAAAATTAGATTTGGTCATGAGCCGTGAACCAATTGCAACGCGACACGTGTCATGTGTAAGAAACCCTTCAGTTTATATTTTGTTCTTGCAACGAATATATATTCTAAATTACAAAGTTAAAAAAATCAAAATAATTACCAATAATCGTAATTTATTTGAGATCTATAAAACGAGATACACTTTGATATATTTTTATTAATCTTAATATTTATGAACTACAATTTATGTAGCGATGAGAGAGAATGACGATGACTTTTTATTTGGTCATGATTGGGGATGCAATTGATCAAAATAGTCACGAGACATGACAATATGAAAGAGAAAATGGATGAGAGAGATGATATATTTTTTGATCATGATGAAGGATGCTCTAATGAAGTTATCTGGCCGAAATCAATAGTTAAAGAATCTGAATTTGCAGTTTTACGATTGAAAGCTCTAGTTACTTGGTTTAAGTGTAATGCCCATCATGAGCAAGTAATTCATAAATCCAAAACATATGTTATGTTGAGCTTTGATTACTTACGACAGATAGGAAGTCATAAACATGATTTCTATGCTTTTGTCTTTTTAAATAAAATATTAGAAACGCATCAAAGATGGATTCATGTCCTTAAATATTATATTCAATTTATTTAAGAATATAAAAAGTAAGATGGATAATAGTTGCGTTCAATTGAGGATACCTTCAGAAATAAGAACGTAAGGACAAATCTACACTTTTAGATATTTAGATCCAAAGGTGCATAATGAGTCAAAATATTTTTTTTTATCATTATGCATTTTTGTCTTTTAGGTAAAAGACAAAAGTGTAAAATGACATACACTACAAATTTTTGGAAAAATTCAGTCAGTTAAAAAGTGACGTACAAGTGAAGGACAAGTGACGGAAAACGGAGAAATTTCGGCAAAACTCCGTCAAGAACCCCGATGACGGTGTTTTTCCCGACAGAAACTTGATTCCGGCAAAAATCCGTCATCGTTTTCCGTCAAATTTCCGTATACATTCCGTCTAACTTCCGTGACGCAAAACTCCGTCACACGTTCGTCAATTTTCCCATATAAATTTCCATCTATTTACCCACAAAAGTCCGACATGTATAATTTCCAACATAATTCCCTCTGTATTCCGTCACCAATTATTTTCCCTCACTATTCCCATTAGTTTCCGTCATCAATTATTTCCATCATTTTTCCCGGACATTTCCGTCATCAATGTAATTGCGTGAAATTTTGCATTACAATGGTCAAATATTTTTCCCGCACATTTCCGGAATTATTTTTAAATTTTGCATTAAAATGGTCAAATATTTTTCCCGCACATTTCCGGAATCAAATATTTTTCCCGCACATTTCCGGAATTAATTTTATTAATTACATTACAATGGTTAAATATTATTTGCAAATATATATTATTGGAAATATGTTACAGACAATGTAATAATTTTAAAGACAATAATTTTAGATATTACTAGCCCTTATTCATTCATTGTTATCAGAACACGCACATAAAATAAATCTAGTAGTTAACGAAAATTGATGGACAACCAAAAACACAAGCAGAGAAATCAACAGTTCAAAATTGATCGCCTATACTCCTGATCTTGTCCCTCTTTTTCTTTACTTGATGGGAGATTCATCCTCTTCAAAGCCGAATATGAAGATTTGGAGTCCGTTGAAGAGTAGGAAGTGATGGTATAGACGGAGTAAGAATATGCTGCAAATATGGAGAAATGTTTTTGATAAGGCGAAGACGGAGGAACTTGAAAAAAATGGAAAGGGTTTTCGGTGGGTGTTGTAAATTTGAGAAACATGTTGATTATATAGAGGTGGGGATTATTAGAGTTCAGTTAAGACAGCGTTTGGCAACAGGCGCTGTCTAAATTAGACTTTAGACAGCGCCTGTTTGGCTACAAGCGCTGTCTTATATCTACTTAGTGACTGAAAAATTAAAAAATTATGTAGTTACCTTTAACAGTGCTTATAATAGAAGTGCTGTCTTATATCTACTTTCGACAGCGTTTGGCTACAAGCGCTGTTTAAAGTCTAGTTAAGACAGCGCTTGTTACCAAACACGCGCTGTCTTAAGTGGACTTTAGACAGCGCTTCTAGCCAAACGCTGTCGAAAGTAGATATAAGACAGCACTTCTATTATAAGCGCTGTTAAAGGTAACTACATAATTTTTTAATTTTTTTGTCACTAAGTATCATCGTCAATTAATTTCCGTCATTGTTCCATCATTTTTCCGTCCACGTTGACGGAAATGTGATGTAATAGTGAGGGAATTTTTTAAATATAAATAAAACTAAATATTAAGGAACAGAGCGGGATTTTTTTTAAATATAACTAAAACTAATTTAATAAAACAGCGCTTTATATCTAAGCGCTGTCTTATTTGTGATTTTCCACATCGCCTTCTATTTAAGCGCTGTTAAAAATATTTACGACAGCACTTTTCATAAAAAGCGTTGTAATAATTTGTGGACCTCACAAAATTTTGTGACAGCACTTTTCATAAAAATTTTGTGGACCTCACAAAATTTCGTTGTTCTTCCATCACATTTCCGTTTTTGTTGACGGAAATGTGTTGTAATAATTACGAAATTTTGTAAATATTCAACCGTCAATAAACGTAGGTAAGTGAAACGAATATTACAATTTTGTGACGGAATAAAGTGGGAATATTGGCTGAAATTCTATGATGACGGAATATAAGGGGAATACTAACGGTAATATAAATGACGGAATTTAGCCGGAAATGAAACGAAATTAATGCTCCCAATATTTCCCTTTATTTTTCCTTAACATTCCGTGTAAAGAATTCCGTCAGTGTTCCACCTCAATTGTGGAGACGGAATTTTTGTGCACGAAATTGTGACGGAAATTTAACGAATATTATTTGGGTGACGGAATTTTGATGGAATTATAACGGATTAGTTTCCGTCAGCGTGTCAGTTGACGTTTTACTGACGGAATTTGGAGACGGTAAAATCCCAAAAATTTGTAGTGATATAACTTTAACTTTTTAGATTCAGGGGAACGCTCGGTTGAGGCAAGGTTGTAAGAATGAGGCAGTAAGGCATGATCTTGGCCATTGATGATATTGATCTAATGGTTGAGATTTAAAGATGTGGTAGTGAGATTTTACTATTTGTTTTTTGCTTTTTACTGTTGGTAGTTGGTTTACTATTTGGACACGTGGCGCACCCACAAAGCAAGGGGGGTTAGATGTGTGGCTCAGATCGTGCCTCACTGCCTCATTCTTATTTGGCTTGCCTCATTTGAGCGATCCTCTTTAGATTCATTCTGCATCTTTAGATTATTTGATCAAATGACCCAAATTTGTCCCCACGTCCTCACTTTAAAACCATGTCCTCAATTAAACGCTCCTTTAAACATAATTTACTAACTTACATAAGGGGTAATACTGTAGCGATCATAATCTTGTCAACTGACTGGGAGGTCAAAGGTCCAAATTATCTTCAAGACATCTAAGGCATGAGTGTGAGGTTATCCATTCATTACCTTTCATAATAAATAAACACATGAATGCATTTATAGCATGAGTTTTGGACTGTCCATTTTTTACCTTTCATAGTAAAATTATTTTTAAAAAACTAAAAAAATAATGAATAAAGAATAATACTTGGATGGTTATTTATTTTGTGATTTATTGTTTCTTCTTAGTGAATATAGGCTGTCCATTTGAACTGAAACTTAACTTATCTTAATTGATCTTAACTGATATTAACTTATATTAACTGATATTAACTTATATTGACTGATATTAACTTATATTAACTGATATTAACTTATCATCATCATCATTATATCATCATATCATCATCATCATCATATCACCACCATCATCATCATCATACCATCATCATCAACGTACCATCATCATCATACCATCATCATCAACGTACCATCATCATCATCATACCATTATGATGGTTGTGATGACGATGATGAATAGTAATATTATGATGATGAATAGTAATATACTGATGATGATAGTGATGAATAGTAATATGATGATGATGAATAGTAATATACTAATGATGATGGTTGTGATGATGGTGATGAATAGTAATATGATGATGAATAGTATGATGATGATGTTATGATGATGAATAGTAATATGATGATGGTGATATGATATGCTGATGGTATGATGATGATGATATGATGATGGTATGGTATGATATGATGATGATGGTGGTGGTGGTATGATGGTATGATGATGATGATGGTATGATGATGATGATATGATGATGGTATGTTGAAAGTAACTTATCTTTTCTTAACTTAACTGAAACTTATATTAACTTATATTGACTGAAAGTAACTTATATTAACTTAAAGTAACTTGTATTAACTTGTATTGATTGAAAGGAACTTATCTTATCTTAATCGTCAAAAACTTAAGTTCAAATGGACAGGGCCTAATATAGGATAACTGATCATTTAATTTATAGGTTTATTACCATACTTCAAGTATTTTGTAAGTGCACAGGACTGTACGACTATCATTCAAAGGTTGACGCGAAGACTCAATTGTTGGAGTAATCGCTTTCTCTCCAGAACTGGAAGAAGATTTCTCATCGTTCAATCCTCCAAGCGATTGTGTTTTATTGGGCAAGAATTTTCCTTTTACCTCGGAAAGTTCTAAAGGCCATTAACAGTATTTGTGCGAGATTTCTTTGGAAGGGTAAAGCTATTGGGAGAGGTTGCCATTTGATTGATTGGAACAGTGTGTGTAGACCTGCACAAATGCGGTCGGTCAATTCGGCTCATAATGTTGTCCAAGCCCGCCCTATGTATCGAGCCGGGTTACCAATCAGGCCAACCCGCTACAAATATGTATCATTACATTTTAATTTTTATGTATAACGTAAATAAAAATACAAATATGTATCGAGCCGGGTTACCAATCAGGCCAACCCGCTACAAATATGTATCATTACATTTTAATTTTTATGTATAACGTAAATAAAAATACAATAATTTTTTTGCACAACAACAATATATTATAATGATATAACATAATAGATGCATGCAAAACATTCGCCACATCGAAGTAAAATATTTCCAAATAATCATAAAATATTTCACAAAACTTTTTAACGTGGAATGTTTGGAGTAATTTTGATTGTTAAAACTTTCAACTATTTTATTTTTGGAGTCTATTTCTTTTCGATTTCAAGAACACATATTAGAAATATTTTTTTATTTCTTACTAATTACAATTAAGTATTAGTCTCCTTTTTAAAAAATAAAATAAAAATTAAGGTTTAATTTGTAGCGGGTTAATGAGCGGGCCAATTAGCCCGGTTCGGGCTAGAATGTGTGTCCGAGCCCGACCCTAAAGAAATACGGGCCGGACCGGACCCGGCCCGTCAGGCTAGTATGTTTTTCCAAGCCCGTTTTATTGACCGGACGAGCGGATCGGGCGGTGGGGCCGGCCCGAATTTTTGCAGGTCTAAGTGTGTGCTTCAACAAAAGAGAAGGTGTCCTAGGTATCAAGAACTTGGAAATCATGAACGACGTCATGGTCATGAACCAATTGTGGGATTTAAACAAGGGCAGTAAGAACGTTTGGAGTAAATGGATTAATGAGTATTGGACCAAATGGAGACATTGGTGGGAGAATGATCGCCTTACCAACATCTCATGGGTGCTGGGCAGATTGGTGGGTGAAATATGAGGATGAATGTGGAGTCTTCTTGTGTGCTTTGCAATGATGAGGAAGAGACTTGGGATCATCTGTTCTTCTAATGCAGAATTTCCCGACATATATGCGGCGATGTGCTGAAATTTCTGGGTGTTTCTAGAGTACCTGTGCAATGTCACTGATGGTTGCACAGTCGTTATGCGCAATCGTCAAGAATAAATTTATAAGTGTCCTCTACTCGCGATTTCACTACTGGGTAGTAAGTGGTAAGTAGGGGTCGAACCCAAAGGAATTAGGGGGATAGTTGTTCTTTGAGGGGATTATTCAGAGAGAGAGCGTGTTTGAGGTTGGTTGGTTGGTTTTAAAGCTACCAGCTAAGTGATTGATTGGTTGGTTGGTTGGTTTTAGTACTGGAAAGTAACTGATAATTATTACAATTAAAAGAAAGCATTCGGTTTCAGGGGCCTTGTATTATATCCTGTTTATCATTGACCTTTAGTGAATCTTCTAAGTATTCAAACATGAATCGAGGCTATTCCTAGCTCAAGACTTGCAACATCGTCTAGCCTTTTTAAGGTCGTAGAGCACTTATTCTACTTCAACTAATTCCTCCTTCCGAAGTATCTTAGCCTTATGTGCATCCATTTGGTCCCTTTGGTCCAGTTTCCAAATGGTTTTTTAGATAGATCGAACTCCTCAGATAAGCTTTGCCCGTCAAAGCATCCACTTACCCGAGTATGTTCACGAATCCCAAGGAAGAGCTTTGCCCGTCAAAGCGTCCACTCAACCTTGGAAGTTCTAATCTTATATATGGCACATAGAATAAGTTTTGAATACAAAGACGAGACACTAAGTTAATAGTCTAAAACATTTTATAATACAAGTCCACCCCTTCTACCGAACGACTAGTTTAGCTACTATTCATCGCGCTAAACATTATAACTAAGGAATTGGAAATTAAAGACAGTAAATAAATATTAAAATACTTACAACCGTTGAAGCGCCAAGGGAGCAATCCTTTATTTCCAAAACCAAACTTACAAAACTTAGAGAGAGAAGTGTTTACAAACTTATGGATTTGATTTTGATTTTTTGATGATACAAATGAGGAGGAGATGAGCTCCATTTATAGGGAGGAGAAGGGGGGAATGGATGGAGGAGATGATGGCATGTGGTTTTTGATCCAAGGGAGGAGAAGGAGGAGGCGCCACATGGGGGGGAGCAAAAGCCGCCGGTTGCCGGTTGTGGGGAGGAGGAGCCGCCGGTCATGGAGGGGAGGAGCTCCTCCCTTGGCCACCTTCTCTTCAAGTGGTCGGTCACCAAGGCAAATGGATGAGTTTTGTGAGTTTTGTGCAGTCTTTTCACAAAACTATCAGTGTGTTTCGTCCCGGGCTGACTTGATTCCTCTTCTGCTTAATTTGTTATGAGTGATTCAACGTCAGGATCCTTGATATTTCTTCAGTCGGCATTTGATCTTGACCTCGGAATGACTCGTAACATCTTTTCTGCTTTAAAAGCTCCTCTTTAGCATGTATTCTCTCTAAGCTCTGAAATACTCTGTAGAAATATATCGGAACTAACAAGCAAAAGTTAAATAGATAAAGTGTCTAATTAAGGGGGTTTTACTGTGTTTATGATTCGTATAATTTTGGTCCATCAGTCACTTACTAATTCTTTGGTTCAAGAACCTCAACCACGGACGACTCCAAACGAGAATGATTGCAACGGCTATAACAGGAGCGATGTACGAGATATGGAGAGTTAGAAATAACATCATATTCAAAGAAGAAAGCTTTGACGTGGACTGCATTATCAGGAGCATCATATGGGGATTGAAAATTAAAAAAGGAGGTCTAAACTACACAAATAGTAAGGTACATGATAGATGTTGGTTGATTAGTATGGGAATGTCCTAATGCCCATTTTTGTAAGGCGTTCTTGTTGATTGTTTAGTTTGGTTGTGTCCTATTGCCTTTTTTTTGAAAGGCGTTTTGTAAAGCCTAAAGGGATTGGAGTCTGGTTGCTTTGTTTTGTTTGCGGGGAACTGTACATTCTGCTTAAGTAATGATATCCATCTTTATTCAATTTTTTTTTATTATGTTAGTGTTATGAAAGGGTAATGTGTGGAATGCTCATACATATTTTACCCCCTACCCTATTACATCCTACAACAAGCTTGTCAAGCCAAAATTTGTGCAAAGTTGTCTCCTCACTTGTGCTATAAATAACATGCTTGGATGAAGTAAATAAGATCATCTCTTTACACCTTTTACCTCCTCCTTCTCTCTTTATTCAAGTGCTCCATTTGCATTAAAGTTTAGTTATTTTAGTCGATTTCATAACACGTTATCAGCACGAACGCTCTACCTTTTCATCACGTAAGCTCCAAACCGTAAGTATAATAAATCATACATTGAAGCCTTTTATGTTTATTATTTATCATTGTATAACATCATACCAAGTAATATGATGTGAACTACAAATTTACTTTTATGTTTTTATGTTCATTGTATAACATCATATTACTATACCAAGTAATATGATGTGAACCACAAATTTACTTACTTCATGTATAAACTTTTATGTTTATTACTTGTTATTGTATAACATCATATTATTATACAAAGGAGGCTCAGCCACCGTAAAATAATATGATGTGAATTACAATTATTTTACTACTTCATTCCTATGGTTAATAGCATTTATACTATACATGTCTATCCTCACATGGTAATTAATTGCATTACGTTTCTAATTAAATCTTAGCATGAATTAACCCATACACAACGGTAACCTAACGGCTATAAACGGCTAGTTTTTTCCCTATAAATATGTTTTCATTCAACTACACTAAATCACATATTCTCTTCTACTTCACACTTAAAACACACTCAAAATTTCCAAAGCAATAAAATGTCTAGCTTACTATTGGTCTTTGTTGCAACAATTATTGTAGTACTCACTATTTATAATTTCACCGGGGATCTAACACCGGATGAATTTTATGATTGTTTAGCAATGCTAGGATTCATGTATGCCTTTTTCTTCTTTACACTATTTGTAGACTTGTATATCTTGAATTAATAAAAATTACTTGTTTTGTTTTAGTTAACATCATGACAAACTTGGTGAAACTAGACTTCAGTCCCCTTGACATTGCTGGGACCAATTACATGTCTTGGACAATGGACATAGAAATACATTTGCAATCAATGAGTCTTATTGAGACAATCAAGGAGGGAAATAAACCCTCAGAAATAGACATGACAAAATCTTTGATTTTCATTCGCCGTTATCTACATGAGGATCTAAAAAAATGAGTACCTCACAGTGAAAAAACCATGTGAACTGTGGAAAAATCTCAAAGAGAGATATGCCCATCAAAAGGCTGTGATGCTCCCAATTTACCGCGATGAATGGACCGCTTTACGGTTCCAAGACTTTAAAAAAGTCAGTGAATACAACTCTGCAATGTTTAGAATTGTAACCCATTTGAGGTTCTGCGGAGATATAAAAACAGATGATGAAATGCTGGAAAAGACTTTTTCCACATTTCATGCATCAAATGTGACCTTGCAACAACAATATCGTGTGCGGGGTTTCCAAAGGTATTCAGAACTGATTGCTTGTCTCCTCATCGCGGAGAAAAATAATGAGCTGCTCATAAAGAACCATCAATCTCGCCCGACTGGCTCAAAGGCATTTCCTGAAGCGAATGTTGTTCGTTTCGACAGAACAGAACATAGAGATCATCTTCAGGGTCGAGAGCATAGCCGAGGTTGTGGGCGAGGTGGTTATTTTCATAATTCACCTTATAAGATTACCAAATATGGCCACAAGAAACATCAAGATGGGAGGAATCATGAGAATCCCTACAAAAGGGAAAATGACCCCAGCCCCTCGAAAGGTTATGAAATTACTTGTTTCAGATGCGGAACCAAAGACCATTGGGCTAAAGCCTGTCGAGCTCCAAAGCACTTTGATGCATCCGATTTTGTGAATCTGGGTGACAACCTCAATGAGCACACAGATGATGGGACTATGTAATCCCCTTTTTTGAGAATGAAGTCAAGTTGTCCGATGTTTATCTGCATGTTTTCTTTTAAGATCTGAATTAAACTAGTACAATGTTTTATTCCATTACTTTTCTTAACATATTCTTTGTTTTTATTTAAAGTTTTAATATGGACAAAGATAATCATCAAGCCAACAAAGGGATTAACATTGAAGAAATTTGCATACTTGATTGTGGGACAACGCACATTATCCTGAAGGATAAAAGATATTTTTCAAAGATAAAACCAACACAAACAATTGTGAATACAATATCAGGTCCTGCAGACCTGGTTGAGGGAATTGGCGAGGCAAACTTTACATTGCCGAATGGCACAAAGTTTACGATAAATGATGTCTTATTTTCATCAAGGTCCAAACGAAACTTGTTAAGTTTCAATGATATATATTCTCATGGATTTGATACTCAGTCTATAACTGAAAATAGCATGAAATATATGTTACTCACAACATATAAATCTGGAACTAAATGTGTTTTAGAAAAACTACCAATGCTCCCTACCGGATTGCATTATACATATTTGAATGCAAAATGTATAATGCAATCCGGTAGGGAGTATTGGTAGTTTTTCTAAAACACATTTAGTTCCAGATTTATATGTTGTGAGTTATATTTCATGCTATTTTCAGTTATAGACTGAGTATCAAATCCATGAGAATATATATCATTGAAACTTAACAAGTTTCGTTTGGACCTTGATGAAAATAAGACATCATTTATCGTAAACTTTGTGCCATTCGGCAATGTAAAGTTTGCCTCGCCAATTCCCTCAACCAGGTCTGCAGGACCTGATATTGTATTCACAATTGTTTGTGTTGGTTTTATCTTTGAAAAATATCTTTTATCCTTCAGGATAGTGTGCGTTGTCCCACAATCAAGTATGCAAATTTCTTCAATGTTAATCCCTTTGTTGGCTTGATGATTATCTTTGTCCATATTAAAACTTTAAATAAAAACAAAGAATATGTTAAGAAAGGTAATGGAATAAAACATTGTACTAGTTTATTTCAGATCTTAAAAGAAAACATGCAGATAAACATCGAACAACTTGGCTTCATTCCCAAAAAAGGGATTACATAGTCCCATCATCTGTGTGCTCAGTGAGGTTGTCACCCAGATTCACAAAATCGGATGCATCAAAGTGGGTGGAGTCATTTATCGGGTTCTCAATGAAGTTGACTTCCTTCCCCTTTTCAAATTTCTGATAGAGCTCGCATAAGTGCTTTGGAGCTCGACAGACTTTAGCCCAATGGCATTTGGTCCCGCATCTGAAGCAAGTAGTTTCATAACCTTTCGAGGGGCTGGGGTCATGTTCCCTTTTGTAGGGATTCTCATGATTCCTCCCATCTTGATGGTTCTTGTGGCCATATTTGGTAATCTTATAAGGTGAATTATGAAAATAACCACCTCGACCACGACCTCGACCTCGGCTATGCTCTCGACCCTGAAGATGATCTCTATGTTCAGTTCTGTCGAAACGAACAGCATTCGCTTCAGGAAATGCCTTTGAGCCAGTCGGGCGTGATTGATGGTTCTTTATGAGCAGCTCATTATTTTTCTCCGCGATGAGGAGACAAGCAATCAGTTCTGAATACCTTTGGAAACCCCGCACACGATATTGTTGTTGCAGGGTCACATTTGATGCATGAAATGTGAAAAAAGTCTTTTCCAGCATTTCATCATCTGTTTTTATATCTCCGCAGAACCTCAAATGGGTTACAATTTTAAACATTGCAGAGTTGTATTCACTGACTTTTTTAAAGTCTTGGAACCGTAAAGCGGTCCATTCATCGCGGTAAATTGGGAGCATCACAGCCTTTTGATGGTCATATCTCTCTTTGAGATTTTTCCACAGTTCACATGATTTTTTCACTGTGAGGTACTCATTTTTTTAGATCCTCATGTAGATGACGGCGAATGAAAATCAAAGATTTTACCATGTCTATTTCTGAGGGTTTATTTCCCTCCTTGATTGTCTCAATGAGACTCATTGATTGTAAATGTATTTCTATGTCCATTGTCCAAGACATGTAATTGGTCCCAGCAATGTCAAGGGGACTGAAGTCTAGTTTCACCAAGTTTGTCATGATGTTAACTAAAACAAAACAAGTAACTTTTATTAATTCAAGATATACAAGTCTACAAATAGTGTAAAGAAGAAAAAGGCATACATGAATCCGAGCATTGCTAAACAATCATAAAATTCATCCGGTGTTAGATCCCCGGTGAAATTATAAATAGTGAGTACTACAATAATTGTTGCAACAAAGACCAATAGTAAGCTAGACATTTTATTGCTTTGAAAATTTTGAGTGTGTTTGAAGTGTGAAGTATAAGAGAAAATGTGATTTAGTGTAGTTGAATGAAAACATATTTATAGGGAAAAAATTAGCCGTTTATAGCCGTTAGGTTACCGTTGTGTATGGGTTAATTCATGCTAAGATTTAATTAGAAACGTAATGCAATTAATTACCTTGTGAGGATAGACATGTATAGTATAAATGCTATTAACCATAGGAATGAAGTAGTAAAATAATTGTAATTCACATCATATTATTTTACGGTGGCTGAGCCTCCTTTGTATAATAATATGATGTTATACAATAACAAGTAATAAACACAAAAGTTTATACATGAAGTAAGTAAATTTGTGGTTCACATCATACTATTATACGGTGGCCGAGCCTCCTTTGTATAGTAGTATGATGTTATACAATTGCGAGTAATAAGCAAAAAAAAAATGTAATACATGAAGTAAGTAAAGTTTGTAATTCACATCATATTACTTGATATAGTAATATGATGTTATACAATGAACATAAAAACATAAAAGTAAATTTGTAGTTCACATCATATTACTTGGTATGATGTTATACAATGATAAATAATAAACATAAAAGGCTTCAATGTATGATTTATTATACTTACGGTTTGGAGCTTACGTGATGAAAAGGTAGAGCGTTCGTGCTGATAACGTGTTATGAAACCGACTAAAATAACTAAACTTTAATGCAAATGGAGCACTTGAATAAAGAGAGAAGGAGGAGGTAAAGGTGTAAAGAGATGATCTTATTTACTTCATCCAAGCATGCTATTTATAGCCCAAGAGAGGAGACAACTTTGCACAAATTTTGGTTTGACAAGCTTGTTGCTTGTTGTAGGATGTAATATGGTAGAGGGTAAAACATGTATGAGCATTCCACACATTACCCTTTCATAAAATATTTAATTAAAATATAAAAAATTTAATATTTTAATTAGGTCATTTCTCATCTATTTTAATAACTTTTGTGATGAAATTTTGTTGATCAATCCTTTTGATGTTGAATTGTTCGATTTCTTTTATTTTTTTGTCACTAGATGATTTGTTGATCTTTATATAATTTTTTGGAAAACTATTATCAAAATAAATTCGATAATATATCGACAATTCGGCAATTACCGTTTATCGATTTACTAACTTAATCGGTAAATAGACTAATTCGGTTCGGTAATCGAATCAAAAAATGAATTCGGTAGTTCGAAAATTTGGTAATCGGTAAAATCAATAAATTACCGAATACTCTGCCCTAAGTTAATGTGTTTGCCAGCCGCTCGATTGAAACTTGGTAAAAGTTCGAATCGATTTTAAAATGGCCCGAGTATGAATACGATTTTAGGGTTCGTTTATTAAACGAGCCAACTAAGAGCTTGGCCTTTTTATATGCTCAATTAAAAATTAAACAAGCCAACTAGGAGCTAAAAAACTAGTAGCTCACTTATAACTCGATCCCGGGTCGAGCTTTATAAATTTTCAAACAGAATTCGAATAACTTGTTTATAGCTCGAGCTTGATAGTCTACCGAGCTGAGTTTGATTATCTTAAAAAATTATACGAACACATCTTTTTTAGGCTCGCCGAACTCGAATTGAGTTCGAACCTAATATATATTTAGGGTTGCTCAATCGGTCCGACCCGGACCGGAATTTTACGATCCGGGTTGGACTGATGGATCGAAAATTTTCAAAATTGTGGACTGGATCGGGGTTTATATGGACTGGACCGATGGACCGGATTTTTAGTAAAAAATGGACCGGATCGAACCGGATTACCTTAAATTTACGGTCCGAACCGAAATTTTACGATCCAGATAGGACCGATGGACTGGAATTTTTTTTTAAAATATGGACCGTGGACTGGACCGAAAATTTTTCGGTCTGGTCTGGTCCAAATTTTGTGTATCCTATATATATTTAACCGAGACGAGCCTGAACACTTTAATATTCGGCTCGGCTTGTTTACACCCTTGATTACATTAAATGATCATTCATACATTTAATTCATGCACTTAAAAAGATAAAATGTTAGGAAAGGATTGATGTGAATTAGGGTACAGAGTTATATCGTTTGAATAAAAGTTCCAACACCCCGTAGGAGGATCTTGCAAAATGATGATAGTTGGTGCTAGACGAGCGGTAACGTGGCAGGTAACTTTCCGAAAGGAAAGTCCACATGTGATGAATGTCATGCGTTTGCGTATATCACAGGCATTATACTTGCATACTCATAGAGCCTATGGAACCAACAATCGACATTAGGTTCACCTACCGAATAGAAAAGACTCACCCTTACCATTTTATAGAAATTTTGAGAAGTACATGGAAGCAAGCACATAGATGTTTGCTTATTTCAACCGGATAGGATGTCATTTTTCTTTGGTTTTCCATGTTTAACATTGTCCTAAGTGATTGCCATTTTATAGAGTCTTTTTTGTGTATTAAAAACGGGGAGCTTATAAATGATTGTTAAAACAACGTTGCAATTTAAATTATTAGATTTAAAATTCCTTTCTCACACCTTGGGGTTTTGGGTGCGTGACAAAGAATCTGACTTGCAGCATTCTCTTGATTTATTACCACGTGCGACTTGCTTAACATGATTATGCAGGAGCAGCTCTGCGGAGGTTGTGTTTCATCTACTGTCAAGGGATCGAAGCCTCTTTTAGTGGCCAGTTAAGGTACCACATATTCTGGGCACATGTGATCTCCTGGCCACAAAAGACATGCGGGCAATTGTGAAACAGTGCTAATTTACAGTCAGCACTGTACAAAATTACAAATATCATTAAGTTAAGAGCCACGTGAGAAATACGTTGTATATAGGGTCTATAGTGAGTTACCTTGCAGATGAATCAGGAGGACCGTGTCTCACTGATAACAAAAGCTTGAATGAGACTCTGTGCCGCATTGGTTTGTTCAGGTGTTCCTGATATTGTGATCATGGTTTCTGTTGCTCCAGGCTTGGGGTCGGATATGATAACTATTGCATCAGAAATCTAAAACAATATTCGATGTCAGAAAACAAATTAATACAAAAAATATGGTTTTCCATGTTACTATAAGAAGCACATTAGTTTTCGCTGGACCGAGTTAAGATTATTAGATTAAACCATCTTCAATATAAATCTCAAAATTCTCATGATAAACTTGGTGTAGTTCAACATCAGGATACCCATATACACTGCCGTAAAAGGCATCATGTAAGCATACCTGCCTAATTTGTTGTAGACATCCACCGCCCTCGCCATAAATTGATGGAATAACAGAAGTAGGGACAATTACTTCCACAGTAGTATTTGTGATGACAGCAGGATTAATCCCTCTGGACATATAACAATAGGACATCAAAAATAAGCATAGCACTTCGAACAGAAAATAGTGAAGAAAAATATGATTTTAAGCACTTACCCCGGCAATCTTCGCCGAGGTTCTCCCACATAGTCTGGCAATCCTATATTTCCAACACCATTTAGTCCCTGTAAATATACTCAGGGTGAATCTGTTCAGCATAAGATTCTTTACTTTCGTCTACTTCAATAATATAAACGGAGCGCCTTATTGTTCTATTATGATATATAACATTCCAGAGAGTTCATTTGTCTATACTCTTGTTCCCTCTTCATCCCATGTCCATACCTTGGTTATCAAACCCTTCTATACTAACTAAGGATAGACCATGTTTACCGTGCTTAGCCCACTCAAGCCCACAGATTTATAAATTCAAAATTAGTCATGGTTAGAGACCCATTATGAAAAATCCACACTAGAAAAAAACGGGAACATGACAAAAGAAAAAGGATACCCCTGGTCTCCATTGCACTGGCAATGAGTTTCTTTCAAGGATGTGAAGTGGAACACCCAATCTTTGGATATTGTGCATAAACGGAGAAGGCTCATCATTAGAATAAAAGCCACCACGTGGGGGTGCCGGCAGACCTCCTTGGAAGGCTGCCCTCCTTTCCACACATGGGAGAAAGAATTGACGTTGCAACTGCCCAGTTATATGCAGAAGAGCCTCCTGAACTGCTTCAAAGTCTCCACTTACCTGTCAAAAATCATAATATTAATTGATTGGAAGACTCCGTAACAACTAATTTGGACATTTCGTTTGCAATAGGCTGACTCACAGCTTACTTGACATTGAATACGTGAGTATGTAACATGTCAACTGGCAGTACGCTATTTTATAAGTTACATAATTGATGCTTAAGATGACCCGGATACAAACCTGAACAAGATCATCATTTGCAGTTACATGTCGAGGAAGTTGCTCCTTTCCTAAAATGTGAACTTGAGCTCCTGACAACTTTCTGATTTCGGCTAAAATGGCACCACCTTTGCCAAGCAGGGCACTAATTTGACTGGAAGGGACAAGAAGCCTAGCTGTAACAGTCGGATCTTTGCTTTCAGGCGGACACTTAATTATTCTAGCCTGTACTCGGAGAACTCCGTCTTGTACAGGAGATATCCTATCATCCGGGTGCTGCAATGTTCATAAAATTGAGCTAATATTATATTTGGTAATGTTAAGATGAGTTAAGAACTATGACAAAGCCATTAGTTTATCAATACCGCTGGACCAGCAATGAGAATAATGCGTTCATCTGAATCAGGCCGACGATCCGCAACATCAATCTCACACCCTGTATCCTGTTGGAGTCCCTTCACTATACTTCCTCCCCTTCCTATTACCGCTCCTGCTTTCCTTTCAGGACACAACAACCTAAAAGTCATTTTTATAATGTCATTGGACATTTTCGCACTTCGATAATCAGAACTGTCATGGAGCCGATCGCCAAGATAAGCTTCTACTTTTGGAGTCTGCGTCTGACCAGCTGAAGTGGAAGGAGGCCTTGGAATTTTTTGCTGAGAAAGTTCACTAATTTGAGGAGGGTTCTCCAAAAGTTGATTTGTAACAGATACTATCACTTTCTTGATTCCATCGGTCTCCCCAGTAATCTACAATTTGATTTGGGAAAGGATTAAAGGGATTAATTTTAGTAGTAAATGGTGAACAGCTACAAAGTTAGTAGAAACAACTTTGACCATGGAATATTTATCAACGTATTAATCATAGAAATCAACAGTGACGTCTGATGAGTACCTTCAACTGTTGTTGTTACCCTAATCAAAGAGAATCTCCTACAATACAAGTAATGATCATCAACTGGAAGCTATATGCTGTTTCATCTCTTGGAAATAAGGAGCTCATATTTTAGGCTCACAGATATGCCAGGAAAGTAGCCCAGTGAATCAGAAGCCCAATTATTTGAAGCATAAGAGAAGATGCTATTTTTTTAGATTAAACTCACAAGCTAATACCAATCAAGTGGAAAGTAGTAAAACATGTCATTTGAATTCATGTTTATAATGTTACACTTATTCCATAAAAAGAGGATTCTGTATCTCATGGAACTCGTTATCATTTCACGTTGGAATGGTAAATCATAGAGTTCGGCCTCTCATATGAGTAACAGTACACACGCTAAAATAAGCTGACTGCATGCTGCTGCCTAAATGCTATAGTCTGATGTTCATTTTATAATAAAATCTAGTGCAAGGGTATGCCATATTTGAAAAAACATAATCAATCTAAGGATGGTACTCTAAAACAAGAAGGATCCTTTTGTGAGTGATGGATCGATGATGTTGGCTAAGTAAGCATATACTACCATCAACTATCGTAAGTTACCTGAAGTAGTTCATCAGTGGTAGATATGCATGGTGGGTGTCGATCATCTGGAAGAAAACAAATACGCGCTCCACTTTCTGATGAAATTTCCTCAAAGGTGCCCCCGTCAATTCTTTTAAGACAGTCCGCTTGACTGGAGAAGACAACCAGACTTACAGAAGTTGCATACGGCTTGTCACTCCCTTCGTCAATATTCTTCGCCTCCTTATCTCCTGCAATCATTCTATCAAGTGTCCTTAACAGTGCGTTCTGCGCGGATGCAGCCTTGCTATCAGCCTTCCCACCCCCATGTGAATTAGCTTCCTTAGTCTCATCATCTTCCTCATACTCCCTTGCATCATCATCTTCATCATCCTCGTCCTCCTCAACCCCATCAGTCTTCACTTCCTTCTTACCAGTCTCAGCTTTATCGTCACACCCAACAAACAAAATAACTCTTTCAAGACATCCAGCTACGGCATCCTCCACTTTAATCCTTGCACCCGTCTCCCGCCTAATTTCGGATATAATCGATCCTCCTTTCCCAATCACATTTCCAATATAAGTAACAGGACACAACACACGCAAAATTGCATCGGAATCAGAATGAGATGTTTTCTTTGCCTTCTTTGATTTCCTTCTCCCGTTTTGATGCTTCCACAAATGGTGCCTCTTGCTGGACGCAGATGACGACATCTCTAAACAAAATAAATAAAAAATTGAAATAATTACTGGAAGCTAAATAATTATGGCACAATTCTTGATAACCCTAATTGGCAGCATCGATCAAATTGAACACCAAATGTCAGCGAATTCGGGGAGAGTTACCGGACGTTTATCGATTAAACGCTGATGCGAGCGCAGTAAGCGAACTTCAGAGAAACGAGACTGTCCAGCGTCCGACGATCGCAGTAAACCCTTGATTGCGAATTGTTCTCATAACTCACGACGGGACAAGTCTGTAGCTTCGCCAACGGTTTAACCGAACCAAGTGGGCTAAAAACGCCAAATGGGCTTCTGGACATATGTATATATGTGATTTGGGCCTTTTTTTTTTAATCCCAAACGCAAGTCAAATAGTCAAATTCAACGCACGGACATGGTAGGGGTCGGTAGTGGGCAGGGTAAGGGTAATCCTTAACCTAATGATCAGGGTAAGGGCAGGGTATGATCGTTTTTTCTTGACCCAATGAACAGTACATGATAGGGTAAGGTAGAATAGGGTAGGGTAGGATCAGGTAGTGCAGGGTCCGATAGGGTAAATTTAAGTATAATTTGAGGAAAAAATTATAATATGAATGAAAATAGTATGGTAAGACAGGATATGGTAGGGTAGGAGAGCAGGGTATAAGGTTAGGGTAGTAGGGCAGGGAATGATCTATTTTTTCGTGACCATTACCCTATTCTTAGGCTTTGTGGGCAGGGTACGTTAGAATACGAGGATAGGACGGGGCAGGGTACAGGTCGAACGGGATAAGGGTGACCCTATGAGCATTTTGACCCTAGGGTCAAATGTTGACCCCTAGACCATGGGATCATCATTTTTTTAGGTACGTACAATTCAGACTTTGAACCACTGATGTGAATATCGATCTGCGGATAGTTTCGGTCAAATCACTCGGTCGATGGATCATAGCTCTAACAAGAGGGTCTGGAAGAAAATTAATGGCTCTAAAGAAAAGTTTTTATCCGCAGCAGGGAAGGAAATTTTGATTAAGGCGGTGGTTCAAGCAATTCCGATTCAGGGCTGTTGCCTGTTGGTGATGTCATGCACAAGTGTTTGTCCCGCTGGGTCTTAGGCATGGTATTTCCTTAAGGCGCGAAGTATCCCAAACTCTAGTTTGCTAGTTGCCATAGTGACCATGCATAAAGGTGGAGGTGCTTGCTCGGTTTCATATAGGCGTGACAAGGCGTCGGCTGGCGCATTTTGTTTACCAGGACGGTAACGAACCTCAAAATCATAACCAAGGAGTTACACCACCCAATGTTGTTGCTCGGGAGTATGCACTGTTTGGGAAAGGATGGTTTTCAGCTGTTGATGGTCCGTTTCGACAATGAATTTCTGTCCGAGGAGGTACTGTCTCCATTTCTGGACAGCCCAGACAAGCGCGCATAATTCCCTATTATAGGCGGCCGTCGCTTGCAGCCGTGGGCTGAGTTGCTTACTGAAGTATGATATTGGTCGGCCGCCTTGTGCGAGGACTGCGCCTACTCGTGCCCCTGACGTGTCTGTGTGAACATGAAACGAAATGCTGAAGTTGGGCAGAGTGAGGACTGGTGTGGATGACAGCGCTGCGCGCAAGTTGGTGAATGCCAATGTTGCCTCAGGGGACCATAGATAGCCATCTTTGCGCAAAAGAATTGTTAAGGGTGTAGCAAGGGTGGCGTAATGGCGAACAAAGCGGCGGTAATAGCCGGTGAGACCCACGAATCCACGCAATTGTTTGATGTTCTTAGGTTGCGACCATTGTTGAATGGCGAGTATTTTGTAAGGGTCGACAACAACTCCTTCTCGACTAATTACATGGCCCAAGTACGTCAAGGATTCCCTAGCAATGTCACATTTGGAGGGTTTAACATAAAATGAATGTGATTTAAGTGTTGAAAGTACCTCCTGAAGATGCATGATATGGTCCGCTTGGTTGGTGCTATACACCAAGCTATCGTCGGAGAAAACTAGCACACATCGGCGCAGGAGGGGCTTGAAGATGGCGCTCATTTTCGCTTGGAAACTTGCTAGGGCGTTGGTGAGGCCGAAAGGCATCACAAGAAATTCGTAGTGCCCTTCATGTATCCTAAATACCGTTTTGAACACATCCTCGTCACGCATCCTTAATTGATGGTACCCGACGCAAGGTCCAACTTAGTGGAAAGGGTAGTGCCATGTAACTCATCAAGGAGCTCGTCAACCGTCGGGATCTGAAATTTATCTTTAACAGTGATGGCGTTTAAGGCGCGATAATCGACGCAAAAACGTCATGAGCCATCCTTCTTTTTAACGAGTAAAATAGGGGAGGAAACGGACTATTGCTTGGGCGGATGATGATGTCGTGAAGCATGGTGCGTACCATGGCTTCAATTTCGATTTTCTGGTAGTGCGGATACCTGTAAGGACGAACATTAACAGGATTAGAACCAGATATGATAGGAATACAATGATCTGTAGCTCGCACTGAGATAAGCCGCATTGTGGTAGGAAAACTTCCTGGAAGGTAGTTAAGAGCTCTGTGAGTTGGGCTTTGAAATCTGGTTGTATTGAATATTGAGGCAGGTAGTGTGATCTCGGGTAGGTGAGGTTGTGTGGTGGCTAGGGCATCTTGTGACCATGCCGCAAACATTTGGAGGTAATATAGTGCACCATTCTGGTTGGCCACCTTTTGGATTTGTGCTGCGAACGTTTGGGACAGCTGAGTCTGGGGTTTGATCCTGGGGAGTTGAATGTTGTGGCTGTCCTTCTTTAAACTCATCCACATATCACGATAACAAAAGGTGGTTGGGCCGACGTCGGCTAACCATTGCGCTCCAAGGACAAGGTCCGCGCCAAATACTGGTAAAAGGTGGAGTTGCACAGGGAATATGTTGTTGTTTATGGTCACTGGAACATCACGGCACACACCCTCGCATTTCATTTCGTCACCATTGCCAACCGTGATGCTTAGATGAGTGGCTGGCTCAATAGGCAACTTGAGGAATCGCGCCACCCGTGTTTGGATGAAGTTATGGGTAGATCCACTATCAATCAAGACGAGCACGGGCTGGCCACAGATCTTAGCGTGGAAGCGTAGTGTGGAGGGGGCCGTTCTACCTTGCAAGGCGTGGAAAGTGATACACGGTGCCGGGTTTTGAGGCAGGTCTTGTTCTGGGGGCTCCTCATGGTCTACGGGTTCAGGTGTGTCCATCTCGACTAGCTCAAACCCATTCGTGTCGCTCGGTTCTTCCATGAGTAAACATTGGAAGCGAGACCGACAGTTGTGACCGGGTAAGAACTTCTCGTCGCAATTGAAGCAAAGGCCCTTTTCGCGACGTGCGGCTATCTCGACGGGGGTGAGGCGTTTGATGGGTAGTGGTGTATGAGGGGGTCGAGGTTGGTCAAATGTCAGGTGGAATGGTGGTCGTGTGTAAGGCGATCGAGAGGTGAGACGGCGTAAGGACTGGATCTTGTCCTCTGCAACGCGCGCCATGTCCATGGCTGTCTCCAGTTCAGTTGGCTTGAGCATCACCATCTCATGATGGATGTCTTGTTTAATGCCTGAAATGAAGCGTTTAAGCAAGTTGTGACCAAGTAACAAAGGAGCACTAGCTGAGAGTTTTACAAACTATGTGATATAATCATGGACGGAAGTAGTCTGAACAAGTTGGTTAATGGCGACCTCAGCATCATAATAATCGCTTGGTCCAAACCTGCGTTTTTGGTCTTGCGCCAGCTTTTCTCATGTTGAAATCTGGCATGTGGTAGCCTTCCACTGGAACCAAAGAAGAGAGCGTCGCCGGCTAAGAAGAGCAGGGCAGCCTCAAGCATCTGATCTGGTGGAGTGTTGTTCAATGTGAAGTAGCGGTTGAGCTGGAACAACCAGCCGACGACACCCTCACCGTGGAAGATGGGAACTTCCATGCGCGGCGTCCGAAGTTCTCTTGAGGTAGGGTCGCTTGTGGGGTGAAGGTATGGCTCGCCAGGTGGGTCGTTGTTGATGCTGGAGTGGCCGTAAGCTGGTGGGGTGTCGAGGAGTGATGGAGCTAGGTTGGTGAACATGGGTTGCTTTCCAGGGCGGTGGTCGGTCGGGTCGTGTACAACAGACTGGTTGTCTTCGACCGTCTTGGTGAGACGTTCGATAGCATCCATGACTTGTTGCATGGCGACGGCACGTCGTTCCTCCATGGTTGTGATCCGGTTATTCATGGCTTCCATGCCGGCATTGAGGCTGGCTATGGCCTCGGCGTGGGTGGGCATGGTGCAATGAAAGCACCAATTGATGGAGGAAGGTAGGGAAAGGGGAGAGAGAAGGGAATGTATGTGAGAGACGAGATTGTTATTATATTTTTCTTGCCTTACTGATTACACCTACTGCATCATTTATACTCAAATGCTCCTGAATGTCAGAGCCCTAACAAATTCTGTAGCTCGTCAGAGCTCTAACTAATTCTGCAGCTCGTATACGCCAGCTGGTATTATTCTTGAAGGTTCCATGTGCCTCGATCATCTGCGCAGCAATCCAGGGAAATCCCGTGCACCCTCGTCATGCACCTCCTTGTCTCGTGCCCTTGCATGGCCATGGTGATCCCCATCAAGCTGGAAAGTGGAGCTGGTTCTTAGAGAAGGGAATATAGTTGCAGACATGCTAGCGGACAAAGAGAGAAGAACAAACTGGGAGTGGCACCAGACTAACGCTATTCCTATTTGTATTGCAAATGTTGTATTTGTCATGATTTAGCTAAAGCTGGACTTCTGTAACTGTGTTCGTTGTTTAGTTGTAATGAAGTTTTCTTTCAAAAAAAAATAGGAAGCATGAAGTCATATACATTGAAAGCAAGAAGAACAAAGAATATTCTCCTAGTCAGAGACGGAACTAGGGCGAGTCGGGGGACACTTGTCACCCCCAGGTTTTTCCAAAAAAAATTCTTATAATATACATAATAGAATAGAATATAATATATATTATTCAAATTTAGGTATTACTTTTTAGAAACTTATCAAATATTAGTTATCAATATCAAACAGATACGGCACAGCTGCACAGAGAGTTTGAGTACGTCGGTCGTGAGTCTTCGACTTCTCTCGTCTTTCAGGTTTTTTTTCTTTTTTGATTCATAAGATTTTGACAAATAGATATACGTTGAAGTCACCTACGATGATTTTGATATTATATATGATTTGTATTGTTTTGATTTTCGCTAGTTTGCACTGCATGAATTAGGGTTTATCGATTTGTGCTATTTTGACATTGAAATAAATTGTGTTACATTATGATTCTGATCTTTGATTTTTCTCATTTTATAGATGAAAACACCAACTATTGATTCGTTCTTTAAAAGAAAAACTACATAAATTTCTTATCGAATTGCTTGGTTGTCAACATTGAAAAGGAAATAGCAAAAATGTTTAGCACATATTCAATAATAGATGATTTCCGTAATTTGGAAACAAGACGATCGTTATTTTAATGTAGTAATTCTTTTTGAACAATGATATGTTTTCTCATAATACAAAATATTTTTTGGTTATCCTAACCCAAATTCCTGGGTCCGTCCCTGCTCCTAGTAAAAAACAATCAACAATAAAGAACAATTGTAATCATCACACAGACAGTTGCCGCTCCATAATTCGTCAGTTGTTGCAGGAGTTGGCTGTCTCCGTTTGACATCCACCTACTCTGCTTTGTGACAATCTCATTGCTACATTTCTTTTTTGATGGGAAAAGAAGTACAGAAGTTGGACATTGACAGCGCAATGACTCAATTCAGTACCTAAACTCACAGTAAAGCACAGGCCCATAGCTGCCACCCCATCCACTGCAACTCAGACCGTAAACCGGCTGAGAATACCAACTCAGTTCGTAAACCGGCTGAGACTACCAACTCAGTCCGTAAACCGGCTGAGACTAGAGTAAACTACCTATCTAAACTAAACTAAAACTAAATAAGACTAAAACTAGAATCAAACATAACGAACTAAGCTAATCTACAACTAACCTACCAAACAAACAACCATAGCCATCCGCCACCACCACATTAAGATTAGCTTATGGCTTTGTTCGGGAGTAATTAAGTAGCTATTGGTGATCTTGTTTATATTCATCATGTTAGCTCAACCATATTAATGCTGATGAGGTGTTGGGACTAATTGCTTTCATTCCGCTGCATGCTCGTACTCAACCATGAGCTTGCGTTGTTTTATTTTATTTTTTAAATAGCGTTTTTATTGAGAAAGATACATATTGTGGCGAAAAGGGGTTTAGTCAAGAGGTTAAAGGTTCGACTCCCTTGATAGCATAATTTTCTCCACTTTTGTGGTGGAGTGTTTTCCTCCCTCGTGGATGTGTTGTTCGTCGCGCTTCGGCGTGGACGTGTTGTGCCCTGCAGGTTCGCAGGTGTTGCTTCGCCAGTTTGCATCGTGGGTTTCAAGTTAGAAGGTGTCTTAACGCTTGTGCTTCAACGGACAATTCAAGTATCATTCCGGATTGGTGCAGTGTTGGGCCCGTGCTTCAGAGTCTAGTAATTCATTTGTACCCGACGACAATGTATTCGAGTTGTACAACCACAATCAAAAAAAAGATGCATACACTACAAATTTCGGGAAATATGGGCGATAACACTATTACGATGACAGAGGTTATCGCAAGCTTTATACGATAACAAAACGTTAGCCTCTGCGATAATCGGAAATAAATAATAATTATTTACGATAAATGTAGGATAAACGTACGATAACGCCGCCTGCGATAACATTACGTCGCATAACACACGCACGGTCATCAGAAAATGCCCTGGATTTTAAACTACCGCCCAACTATTCGACCATTTTCATTTCACCGCTTTAGTCAACCTACATTTCATCGTTCTTCAAGTCCCTCTTCGAGCCAACAACACAGCGATTCGCATCCACCGCTCACTCAATCATCCTCAACAGCCCAATTCTTTGTGCAGCCACCGCCTACTTCGTACAGGTGATTTCTGCGCAACCATTTCATATAATACTAGATCTAGGGTTCGTTATTCCTTCTATTTGTTCTTCTTTAACTACAGTTAGGGTTTTCGTTTTGGACACATTGATGTTCGTTCTGTTGTTTATTTGTGCCGGTGTGGACTGCTAGTACACGGATTTGCCAAATTGGTTCTTAAATTGTTCTTAATCTGCCGGTGTGGACTTGTACCTTGTCAATTTGTTCTTAATCTAATACATTGATGTGCCAAAATTAAATACTGGTAATTACGTTTGTTAATAATGTTCGTACTAATAACTGCTGGACATGGAAAATGTTTGTTAATGTCTGTTCCCAGCGGGCTTGTTCTTAATATGAAACTGTATTTAGTGAAAATCAGTTCTCTCTGTCATTAGTTGTTTGTCAGTACAAATTTAATGTTTTCTATAAATTACTATAGCCTTGTAATGAATCTGTTTCCTGTTTCTGTGTTGTCTATAAAATCATTGTGTAAAAGTCACATATGATTTACTACAAATGAAGAGCTTTCTTTTTAATGCAACCGTTTTATTTTTTCTTCCATTTGACAGGCAAAGACAACGTGGGACCAAAACACACTCCCGAGATCAAAAGAATTTTCTTTGAGAAGTGCCTGAGGAAGCTGAATGATGGCTGGTACAATCTCCGACACGGGAGGAGTACAGAAGGGCTGAGATTTCTAAAGCGTCATGAAGTTGAGAAAGGTTTAATAAGGTACCTTAAAAATTCAAATAAGAAGTTAATAAGGTTTAATATATTGTCCGTTTGTTTGCATTTGGGATTTGAAGTACTCTTCAATTTAATGCGTTGTCCCTTACATTCGATGCCCCTTTTGTGTCTGCCAATTAAATTGAAGTTCATTCTCAGCAACACCTTTGTAATTCACTTATATGCTCTGTGCTGAATCTGTTTGGTGTATGTAGATTTACGCGTGTTCTATTTTATGCAAATAAAGAGTGGTTGTTGTTACTTTTTGCCACTAATGATTGAGAGATGATACATTAAATTGATGGTTGTTATTTTTGTTTCATTTCAGCGCCTACTGCAGGAAGCGCACGACGCTCTTGGAGAGGACTACTGTCACTTTAGTGGAGGGTTCGAAGTTCCAAATGCTTGCTCCTAGCGCAGTGCATCCCCAGATCCCTCTACATCCTCGCAGCTGGATGCTCTAGTTGAACAGATGACACTGTTCAAGCAGCAGTAGCAACAAGAGGTGATTATTAAATTGACGCAGGCTCCGCTCAAGATCAACAGTTGTAAGCCACATTGTCGCGATCAAGATGAAGACATGGTGTCAAGTGAATAGTCTTATTATTGGACGTATTTCGAACATGTGATAACCTAATTTTTAAAATGTTTTAACTTATTGGAGTCTGCTGGACTGGTGTGGTGGCAAGAACATGAAACTGTAATGTATCAAACCAGTTTCCAGGAACTATTAATTAGAATTAGTTTTTTGGTCAAAAAAACTGTAGGCTATTTTTTAATTTATAGTAATTAATTAACTAATTCATGTATTATATGAAAAAATACGTTTTAATAATCTAGATGCAAAGTTATCGTATGGCTTCTCGCATGTGATGTACGATAACGCTGCTAGAAATAGTGTTTGTTCTCGTAAGCTTATCGAACGATGTTAACGTCCCGTTATCGTACGTTTTCTACGTTAATGAAAATTACGATAACATGTATCGTTGTCGTAATGTTGTCGTCCATAGGGGTAGTACGATAACTATACGATCTTTTGTTGTTCTCGTCCATATTTCCCGAAATTTGTAGTGATATTCTGAGTATATTTATTTCTGCTCAATTATGTTTGTATTAATTGTTAGTAGTTATTTTGTATTTATGGCTAGAATTATAAGGCTAGTAGACATTAGGTTTTCTTCTTTTTTTTGCTATCTAATGAAAATGGTAGTAGTTCAAATCCCAATTTAAAAAGTAGTGATAATTCATGATTCCTTTTTATACTTTTCGATGAATTAAATATTTAATTTATGCCAGTATGAGATTTTGGGGGATTACTAGAGACCCACACGACACAAATGTGCGTATCTTGATGCTGCTAGTAGATGCTGATGCCCTCTAACATTATTTTGATCCAAATGATATCTTTCGTAACACGTCACTTTAACAAATATACTCAGTTTTCGTGGCTGCCTGATCCTTAATTTTGATATACATTGAGTTGGTTTTCGATAAGGATAAAGAATTAGGGGAAGGAAGGTAATATGAATCATACGTACATATTCAATCCATTAAATACGATTTTTTAAAGTGGAATGTGAAATATGCGAAAGGGATGTTGGTCGAGTGGGTCAAGTGTTTCTCTTGAGTAATATATTTTTCCTTAATTTTGTGAGTGTTATTCATCTCGTGTTGATGTGTTTTCGTCCCGCCGTGAACGTGTTGTTCCTCCCTCGTAGAGGTATTATTCGTCCATCGTGGACATGTTGTTTCATTCTTGAGGTGTCGTGCGTGACATGTGCTCCAAAAGTTTAATATTCACATGTGCCCGATGAAAAATTCTCATACATGATGTATAAGATGTATTCATATGGTGATTGGTATGTATGAGATGTAAAAAAAAACCACTATCAAAAAAAAAAGTGGAATGTGAGATATTAGCACCAAAGGTGACGTTTCATTATATCCTCAAATTGATAAATTTCTAAACTGATTACATGAATTCAGTGCAAAATGCTAGTCGCTACATAATCGTTTAATACACTCGTTTTGAACTAAATACATGTATTTTATAGCGTGTTTCTTTTATTATCACTACAAATTTTGGAAAAAATTTCGACACAAATTTCTGTCGCAACAAAGTCGACAGTCATAATGACGAAAAAAAATCGTCACATTTCCGACTTAATTTCATGGCCAGAAAATTATCGTTGATATTCCCGCACAATACCGTCAATATCATTCCGTCATTAATTCGGCAACAAATTTTTTCAATATTTCCGTCTGTTGACAGTCTGATTTCCGTCAATATTATTCCGTCAAAGTCCGTTATTATTTCGTCGAGTAAACATTTTCAATCTTTCCGTCATGTGTCCGTCAGTTTGCCGTTAATATCAATCCGTCAAATGTCCGTCATTTGTCCGTTGGCAAAAAATATTCAATGTTTTAGTCATTTGTCCGTCAGTGTTCCGTTACCGATTTAGTTACCGATTATTTTGACCGTTAGTAATTTCAGTCGAAAATTGTAAACTGCTGTGTTGGAGGGACAATATAGACAGCGCTTAATAATAAAGCGCTTTTGTAGGTATACTCACAACAGCACTTACTACAAAGGCGTTGTCGTCCCTATTAAATTACTATTTGGTCTCTATTAGGGAAATGCCATGGAAAAATGACGGAAACCCAGATTTCGCTTTTGCCCTATATAAGAGAACTCTTTACACCATTGAACACACGGTGTCATTTTCAACAAATTTTCATTTTGAAGCACACAAAATTTGCAACGTATACTTGACATTGGGTGCAAGATGATTCTGAAGAATTTCATTTTTCATGCCTGAGATGTGTTTCTTACAAGACAACCGTAAATATTTATGTTCTCTTGTAAGAAACTCATCTCATTCAATAGCCATGAAATTCTTTACAATCATCTTCATCCCATTTCAAGTATATGTTTCATATTTCCGTCACATTTCCGTCATTACTCCGTTACAAAGTTCCCTTTAATTATAGACCGTTGCTGAATTGCCGTCACTATAACATGTTATTTCCGTCAACAGGTGACGGAAAATGTACGGAATGTGAACGGAACAATTTATGCAACTTCATTGTTGCGCTATATATATATATATATATATATATATATATATATATATATATATATATATATATATATATATATATATATAGGGGGTGATTCAGGTACAAAGTGCATTTAGAGTACAAAGTACAAAGTAATCAGGATCGTTGATTTAATTAAATTAATGGCTAAGATTAAATCATCCAAATTTAACCGGCGTTTAACCTCCGTTATGTTTGAAAGATATACAAGGGTAATTATGAGATTAACTATATTCATTTTATTTCTAGTCGTAACTGAACGAGAGATTATCTCACCGAATCAAACCTTAATCAACACAAAATCTCTCACATCCGCAGCACGATATCGAGCACTAATACAGTTCGATCTTTCATTCTAGGGCGATTTCGACTACTCCTTCAGTTCGATTTTGACAACTAGGGCGGCGGATTGTTGTATAGTCAACAGATGGCTAAAAGAAATTCGATTTTCTTCCCCAGGTATGATGCCCTAGTTTAAAGTAGTGTTTTCCTAAATCGAAGACGTCGTGGTTGTGATTTGGCTTGATTTGTTTCGAAAATGGGTTTGTTGATTTACACAGCTTTGTGAAATTCGTTTGATTTAATTTGTGAACATGGTTTGTTTTTTGATCAAAAGGTTTCTGGTAGTGAATATAGTTGGTTTGTGATCATGGTTGGTTTGTGAATATAGATGATGGGTTTGTTTCTGGATTTTACGTCAAGGGTTTGTTGATGTACACAACTTTGTGAACTCATTGATCTAAGTGCCAATCCTGCAGAACTAGTAGTTCTTCTCATGTGAACTCAACCACCAGTAGTGAACTCATTTGTTGATTGGTGCATGATGTTCTTACTGAGTGCGCTGAATTGTTGTTTTAAAATTTGGATTTGTGGATTTCTACCGCTTTCTCAATTGCGTTGGATTCAATTTATGAACTTGAATTTTTGTAATCAAATGTTATCTGGTAATAATGCGATTGATGGATGGTTGATGTAGTGCTTATATGAATGAAAATATTGATTTGTGAACGCAGCGATTTAATTGTGAATGATATTGTTATTATGTGAACGAGTATGCCGAGTTGTGAACGCATATACTGACTTGTGAACCGGGATGCTTGATGAGCTGATGTTGTTCGATGAATGTTTGACAAGTGTTTGTGGCTGTATTGGGGGTTGTTGGGTTATTTTAGAAATGTTTCTTTGAGGCCAACTAATTTGTTATCGTGTAAGCGGATTGGATTTTGATTGTGGTTTCTTATTTGTGCTTTTAATGGGAGGAATTTGCTACTGTCCTGTGTTTCGTAGTGGATTGACGGATCAAGAAAAACCACTTGATTGTTGCTTGCTTGAACCAGGATTTATTTAATGTTGCGAAAACTCTGATTGAGTTGGGGGCTAATGTCAATGCTTATGTATGTGAACTTGATTTTTTGCAATATACTGCACTGGTAAGTGAACCTGATACCTTTTTATAGTTTGAGGTATTAGGTGTTCCTTATGTTCATTAATATGGTATATCAAACTGTCAGCCTTACTATGATTTGTTTGACTGTTGCAGGCTCTGCAAATTGGAGGCTATTTTATCCTAAAGAATGAAAAGACAGTCTGTGAGATCTCCAAAGATAATTCAAAGTACTAAAGTTGTCATCACTCTAGTGACAAAAAATATGATGTTTTAGCTTTACCTACATTATTAATTTGAATAAGTGTAATGGGTTTTAGCCTTTTAGGTTCATCAGTGGTTGGTGTACCTGGATATTGCTTTCATTTCAAATGTGTGCTCTATTAGTGGCCCTGTAATTTTTATTTTGTGACTGTCATATTTTGTGAACGTTTTTTATTTTGTGAATATACTTTTTATTATATGAATATAATTCATATTTTGTGAATGCTGATTTATGTGTAAACTCATCTACTATTTGATGAACACTACCACAACTACTATGTAGTGAATACAGATTTATGCTGTGAACACAATTACTATTTGGTAAACACAACACTTATTTGGTGAATACAGTTAAGCTCTGGCATGCCTCATGTACTGTTAATAAGCTCGGTACAATCCTGCAAAGCAAGGGGCTCAAACTCAAACATATCTGATGTTGGTTTGGGGTTACAGTTGATCAATGCATCCACAAAGTAGCATGTTTCGTTCCCCTCTGGCACGTCCATGACATACGTCACTGGTCTTCCATTAATCACCTCGGGGTGTAAGCTTTCTAAATTTATATGCTCGTCCACCAAGACCATCCACATGAAACATATCCACACAAGATGCTTGACCTTCATTTTCACTGTCATTAAAATGCACAAAACCATAAAGATTCTAATTCGGTGAACAAACTTAACTGGTAAGATTTCATTCTTGAGGTAATCTAGAATATTAATCTAAACCCCAATTTTATCATGAGCTTTTCACTACACCTCCAACAATAAGGATAAGCAACTAAGAGAGTATATAGTTTTTACTCATTTGCAGACTGTTCTTATGCATACATACCATTAGATTAGGAAGAATCAAGCACAAAATAAATATAACTGTCTTAAAGAAATTAAATTTCAAGATTTGAAAGTTGTGAGATTCAGCTTCTAGGAAAAAATACATCCAATGGGGACAAAATATTAACCCATTTACATCCTAATAATGATGGATTACCGGTCGTCGGATGATGACTTGTGGTCAGACGCCAACACACGCAACAAAGCCAAAGACTTGATACACATACATCAATGACCATCAAATTCCAATGGCTTGACCGTGCTCCAGTCTCGTGGATGGAAGCTCGAATTTGACATCCTATGGCAACCTCCAATATCTAATTCATCACCGTGCTTGATGCATCAGAGGCGGCGCTGAAGCACCGACACGCCCGAGATCCAACCGAGCTGCGGCGGAGAAGAGGCTGAGCAGTCGCGTAGTTCTGCAGATGAGGAAGTTTTGAAGAGATCTGAAAATTGTGATTTCCCTGGGTTTGATTAGGTCTGGCGATTATAACGGATGAGATAGGTAACTGAGATTGATTTTGATTTTAAAATATGCTCTATTATTCGAAGTTAACTGAGATTAACAGAGTTAAATTTTAGGTATAATGACAGTCATATCCCCAGTATATATTAATTAATATGAAAAGACTGATTTTAATTAATTAGATCTCAGCCATAAAAAATTTAGATCTAATGGTTTTGATTACTTTGTACTTTGTACTCTAAAAATTACTTTGTACATGATCCAAATCCTATATATATATATATATATATATATATATATATATATGAGAACTCTTGAAATCATTCATCCCACCACATTCATTAACAACATACTTCATTCCAATCGTCAACATGTCTCCTTCATTTGACCTTGTGAGTTTCCCTGACAATCCACGTGGATTTGCTCATAGAGATCACGTTATACCTATTGGCAGACACGCGTAACAACTTACTGTTGTTCTCTTCATATTGACTGTTTTGATAAACGCTGCCGTTATGTAATCCCTACTTTTGTAACAGTTTCTTCTCATTCGATGTTCATCGAAGGATTGCTCAAGAATGCATATCAAAATGTTGGGACGCAACGTGGGCATCATGGACCATGATCCCAGAAAGCGGCAAGGAAATTTGGTTCGAGGAGTTTCAGGTACAAAGCGGTAACTCAGAAAATGTTTAATTTCACTTTCATTTGGATGACAAAGGTTAACGGGTCTTACAAATGATTTGCTTGTAGCGTATAGCTACCTGGGATGCACAATATGACAGTCGCATTCGGGGTAATTTTATGAGGAGATGCAATATGATTGTCGATAATCATCGTACGATGCGAAGGACGGGAAGGAATTCACTTTTGTCGTTGTCAACCAACCCGTAGATTGCAGAATGTTGGACTGCTCACGATGTTATCAATCAATCAGTGACAACTTTGTATTCCATTAATTAAATAAATTATAGTGCTTTCCAAATGAATTAGTAACGAAAATTGACAATTAATAATGTTTTTTATTTAATAAAGTATATTTGAAATCATTTGTAACGCAAATTGATAATACGTTAAACTAAATTTATATTACACGACATTTTAATATAAAAATTCGTCGAAAAATATGTTTCGCAATTAAAGTTATTCAGTGAGTTAGGAAAGCGCTTTACAGCGCTTATTACATAAAGCGCTTTCCTACATTGTAAATACGACAACGCTTAACTAATTAAGCGCTGTCCTATTGTTTATTTCAACAGCGCTGCACCCATTAAGCGCTGTATAATTGTAGTTCAATAGCGCTTTTTTCGTTACGCGCTGTCTAAAGTTATAATATAAATTGCTTACATCTACTTGTAAATATTTATGCAATTTATTTGCTTCATTTTCATTTATTTGGTTGACACGTCTATGTCACAAAAGTCTACGAACAATAATGCGTGACATAACTAAGTGTTGTAATATCCTAATAAAACACGATTTGGAAAAATAAACAACAACACGTTTCGATTCATAAATGTCGACCAATAATGTACACTTTATAATCCTTCAAGTTTATACATTTTGATACACTTGTCGTATGTAAGTAAGCAAACCATCGGCAAAGTGATCCCTCATATCATCAAGCAATGCGTCATCATATGGTCGTAGCCCTGTAGGGAAACACTATAAAAAAACATAATTACAAAAATTAGGGACACCTCAATTAATTGTTAATGGCTAATTAAATGTCGCTATACACCTACTTGTCTGATGTCGTCCTCAAAAGTTTCATTTTGTGTCGTGGACGAACTTGATTATGTCCAGAATATATTGCATGACATAGTAGGCACACAGTCCAGTGTCCGGGGGCTGATGCGGGTACTGAAATAAGAATGAATTTATAATTAACAAAAATTATTAATTAATGAAATATTCATTTGTATAACAATTGTTATATGTTCAGCAAATACCGTCACAGTCTTCCATTCTACTTCGTCACCTGACGGGATGTTGAAGCACAGACTCATGCTCCTGCAACAATAAGGTAATTTTTACATAAGAAATTTGCAGGTCATGTTATAATGGTAACTAAAGTGCACTACCATAGTACTTACGTGTTAACAAAATTCACTGCATCAGGCCGCGGTGCCTTGTCCAGCGGATCGAGCCAAAGGGCCACTCGCTTCTTTGGGAATAGGACAACTAACATCCAATGATACCTAACATAGATTTAACGTAACCATTGTAGATTAGTGAAATAACCACAACATTAAAAATAGACAAAAAATATTTATATAATATCAACTCACTCTTTCACATCTACGTAGGGAAGGAAGTAGTAAAAATTATGCTCATAGTCGGGCATTCTCAATCTCTTCTGGAAGAACTCCACCCTGACATTGAATTCCTCGGACGGAGTCATATAACTCGGTCTAAAGAATCCAAACTGTATGCCCGGTGGTATCGTATCGTGGATGAATCTGCTGGCATTTGATTTAATTAGTACAATTCTTATAAACTTAAGAAATCATTTTATAATGAAATCAATACTTACCTATTGTAAACTTCTGTTGATTGGCCACCCAAAGCATGTAAGAGTGTGAACTCAGTAATGCAACTGTCATTCAAATTGACGAAGCAATTGATGAGTCGTATTTATAGGACTCATCGAATCAACTAAACCCATTTATTTCGACACTTTATTATGCGAACAGTTACTTCTTAGTGTTCTTTTGCATTTCAGGTGTTTCGAAAGCTCTAGGAGGAAACGCGCATAAAAGACGGCGTTTCGCGCCGAAAACATCACAATGGCAGATCAGACCTTTGGACAGTCGACGGAGTGCTGGGAATGGACCGCTGAGCAGAAAAACACGAGCCACATGCTGTTGCGTAGGTGACTCAATTCCCTACAATTCTCTAGTTCACACCAAGAGCATCCGAGGTCGTGTAGAAGGTCAAATCCAGAGTTGAAGTCGGAACTGGCGCGCAGAAGAGGGACCGAGCTCAATGCATATCGCGTTCGCAAGAGACATTAGCGTTAGCACTAATGTTGATTAAGAACACGCCGATAACGTTGCTGCCGAACGCGACCAGACGACGAGGGCTGACGTCAGCAGGCCGTTTGATGACGTCAACAAGTCCGAAACTTGATAATTCTAGCCCAAAACCTGATTTGGAAACCCTGTTTATTATAAATAAGAAGCTTGGGCTAGGGTTTTCAGGATCTCAATCACATAACGAAGACTGAGACAGCTCTGGAGAAGACGAAGAACGCGAAGCTTTCGACGATACAGAGATTTTCTACTTCTTTTTCATCAAAAATATTTGTGTTTACTTCCATGACAATGAGTAGCTAAATTTCTCTTTCAGTTTAGGGTTTCGTACATTGTGAACACGTTTTGAGATTTTCGTTCTTAATGCTATTTTATGTTTTACTAGTTCTTGTGCTTATTCTTATGAATTAACTTGTTAGATTAAGTGGAAGCTTTGTCGCAAAGCTTAATTGAGCAGTTAATTCTTACCGTTAACATCGACTGGATACTTTGTCGTAAAGGTAGATAGTAACACCTAAACTAAATAATACCTTTGTCGGATTATTTTATTTAGGAAAGAACTAGAAGCCTGACACCTTTGTCGGGTTAGGTTGTGGCATATCACCTTTGTCGGGATATTTGGGTTGTTACCTTTGTCGGAACAACCACACTTTGAAATATAAAATTGATCATTAGATATCTATGATAAACGTGTCACAATAGAAACCCTAGACTGAATTTTCTCGCTGATTGAAATCCCCGTTATTCTTTTCTCCTGTGTTTTTACAATACTTGCTCACACAAAAACCCCCTTCTTTATTTGCATATAGGAACAGTTTCACAAACCAGCTCTCTAGTGTTCGACCCCGCTTGCCGCTTTACTAGCTAATAGCAGGAGTTTATAAATTATTAAATTTGACGCGTCAGACGACGCGCGTCAAATTTTGGCGCCGTTGCCGGGGAGCTGCGCTTCGGTGAAGTTGTTTCTTTTTGTTTTTATTTTTTGTTTTATTTTTATTTAGTTATTTTTTCGTGCTTGCTACTTGTTTCACCATGTCTCGCACAGGTAGTTAGGTTGGTGATGACCAGAACAACAACAACGAGCTCGCTCCGGTCAATGAAAACGCAATTATACCTCCATTCTATAATGACCCGGAGCAACTCATTCGAGACCGGAACCGTGCGGATAGGGAGGCTGCCAGAATGAATCAAAGGCCACCAGTGGCACAGAACAGTGTTGGCCCGAGGCAACCACCTCCCCCAGCGCCACTACAGCCGCCTCTTCAGCGCATCGTCCCACCACCTCCACTACAGTAGCCTCTCATCAGGGAAGAGTATGACGAAGAATACTACTATCGAGAGCCCACCATGGGGGAGCTGTCCGCTCCAAACTTCCGGAACCAACCGTGGTGCATCTACGAGGGGCCAGAACTTGAGGGAATTGTCATCAACTCGGCAGTCGTGCACCATTTGCCCAAGTTCTCAGGACGCCAGGGAGAGTCAGCCACCACGCATCTTCAGCGTTTCCATGGCATCTGCCAAAACCTCCGACCATACGGAGTCGAAGTGGAGGACTTTAAATTGAAGGCCTTTTACTTCTCTTTAATTGATGCACCTAACGATTGGTTTTTGTCTCTTCCTTCAGGTAGCATCCAGACATGGGACCAGATGCAAAACAAGTTCCTGGCCAAATACTACCCAGCCGCCAGAGCAATGCAGTTTCGCAGGCAGCTACAGGATCTTAGACAAGGGCCTAACGAGTCGATGTACGACTATCTAGAAAAGTTCAACCAGTTGGAACAGAGCTGCTGAAACCTCGGACTTCCGGAGAAGCTTGTCATTGAATACCTACTCGATGGCCTGAGACCGCTCGACAGGATGCTCCTAGACGGCTCGGCTGGAGGCACGATCATGAACCTGTCCCTAGGTCAAATCAGGAAGCTGATCACAGACGTGGCTGAGAACGCAAGGTTTAGAGAAGAGACCAGTCGGCAAGAGGAATTCACCCGGACCAAGAATGTTGCAAAGGCCGACACCCCGGTGAACTCAATGGTCGAAGAGATGAAGCAGATGAAGGAGATGATGATGCAGCTGATGAGGAGGCTGCCGGTCTAGGCAAGGCCGTGTGAGTTTTGTGGTGCAACAGACCACAAAACAGATGCTTGTCCGACCTTGGTGGAAGACGAACAAGGTGAAATCAATGCAGTGGACAGGTACCAGAACTACAACAGCCGGGCAGGGCCGAGCCGACAGTATGGGCAAGCCGCCAACGGGCAGAACTGGAGGAATGACAACCATGCCTCGAGGGAACCGTCATAGCAGGCCGCGCCTCAACAGTCCCAGCAATATTACCGTCCACCGTATCACCAACAACAGGGAGGATACAACGGGCCGAGCCAGTATCAGCCGCGAGGATAACACCAAAACCAGGCAGGCCCGAGTCAGCAAGGATCGACCAAGTCCCTGGAGGATATCGTGAAGGACCTCGCCACCACCATGCCTCAATATCAGGCCAAGACCGATGGAGCAATTTCTGAGCTGTCTAAGCAGATGTCCCAGATAGCCACTATAGTTTCTGAGCTGAAGAATGATCCGGGAAGGCTTTCGTCGCAGACCATTCCAAACCCGAAAAGCAACGTCAATGCAGTCACACTCAGAAGCGGCAAAGAATTGAACGACATCGAAAAGGAGGCTGAAACAGTGCGCATCGCGCTCGACAGAGACATTAGCGCGACGCTAATGTCCGAAGCGGACGCGCCGTTAATGTCTATCACGGATGCGCCTGTAACGTTGAGTCCGAACGCGATCCCCACTGTTGACAACTCCAAAACTGACTTTTCTCTTCCGTTTCCCATGCAGGTCAGGGCCCCAAAGAAGCTTATGATGGATAAGGATGTGTGGGAGCTATTTAGCAAGGTGGAAATCAATATCCCACTCCTCGAGGCGATCAAGCAAATTCCGTGCTATGCAAAGTTCTTAAAGGAGTTATGCACTAACCGAAGGCGATCCACTCGTGACGACCAGGAATTGCTGAGTAAGAACGTCTCCGCTCTCATTCAGTGCAAGGTACCCCCAAAATGTGGTGATCCTGGCACCTATACTATTCCTTGAACTATCAGTAACATACGTATTGAAAATTGCATGCTCGATCTTGGTGCTTCTATTAATGTGCTGCCATATTCTATATATTCTTATCTTCGTATTGGTCCTTTAGAACCTGCAGGTCTAACCATACAGCTAGCAGACAGATCATGTAAGCAGCCGGAAGGCAAAATTGAGGACGTCCTAGTGCAGGTGGGGGAACTGGTGTTCCCCCCTGATTTTTACGTGCTTAAGATGGACAGCAGCGACCCGACGGATCACGCTCCTATTTTACTAGGTCGTCCATTCTTTAAAACTTCAAAGATGAAGATCGACTGTGACAGCGGCACACTTTCCATGGAGGTGGAGGGCGAAGTGATTCGCTTCGATATTTTCCAGGCTATGAAACACCCACCAGATTTTGCTTTGGTACACGCACTAGATGCACTGGACGATCTTGTCCAGGAAGTGACACCGGAGAGAGGATCGAACCCACTCGAGCTCGCACTCGGGAGAGCGGTCTACTCGCACGAGGACTCATACGAGTTCGCTGAGACGATTCTTGATGTGCTGTCTCAGCTGGCAATTGCACGACCACTCACACCCATGTATGAAGTTAATGAGGTTCGTTTATTTAAATCTAACGTGTTTTTGCCTTCTACTGTGCAGGCACCTGAACTGGAACTGAAACCTCTACCTGAGCACCTGAAATATGCGTTCCTGGGGGAGAACAACATGCTGCCCGTCATCATCAAAACCGGGCTAGAAACAGCCCAGGAGAGGCGATTGATTGAGGTGCTGAGTAGCCACAAGCTCGCTATTGGATGGACACTTGCAGACATCAGAGGAATCAGCCCAGCCGTGTGCATGCACCGTATCTTGCTGGAGGATGGAGCTAAGCCTTCTAGAGAGCCTCAGAGGAGATTGAACCCGATCATGATGGTGGTAGTTCAAAAGGAAATTCAAAAATTGCTGGATGCTGACGTGATTTACCCTATTTCAGACAGCCAGTGGGTGAGCCCAGTTCATGTAGTCCCAAAGAAGACGGGTATCACAGTCGAGAAGAATGCTGCAGGTGAGATGGTGACTACTAGAGTCAAGAACGGATGGCGCATGTGAATCGATTACAGGAAGCTGAATGCCGTGACGCGTAAGGATCACTTTCCTCTTCCGTTTATTGACCAGATGCTCGACAGGCTGGCAGGTAAGCCTTATTTTTGTTTTCTTGATGGATTTTCTGGGTATAATCAAATTCCCATTGCACCTGAGGACAAGGAAAAGACTACCTTTACATGTCCCTTCGGTACGTTCGCTTTTAGACGTATGTCTTTTGGATTGTGTAACGCACCCGACACTTTTCAGCGGGTGGTTACGAGCATATTTTCTGACATGATAGGTACTTTTATTGAGGTGTTTATGGATGATTTCACTATGTATGGGGACACTTTCGATGCATGTTTGGATCACTTGAGTAGAGTACTTGAACGTTGCGTTTCTATGAATTTGGTACTCAATTATGAAAAGTGTCATTTTATGGTTACTCATGGTGTGGTCCTTGGTCATATTGTCTCACATGAAGGTATTAAGGTTGACAAAGCAAAAATTGATTTAATTCTTACTCTTCCTTATCCTTCTATGGTGCGTGATATAAAATCTTTTCTTGGGCATGCTGGTTTTTATCGTAGATTCATTAAGGATTTCTCGAAGAAGGCTCTGCCTTTATCTAACCTTTTGCAGAAAGATGTTCCTTTTGAGTTTACAGATTCATGAAGGGAGGCCTTCGACGAGCTGAAACAGGCACTTACCAGCACGCCTATCATTCGAGCACCAGATTGGGACCAGCCATTTGAGATCATGTGCGATGCCAGCGACTATGCTGTGGGAGCTGTACTAGGCCAGAGGGTGGACAAAAAGCCAGTAGTGATACTACGCTTCGAGGACTCTGGATGCAGCTCAGCGAAACTACTCGACCACCGAGAAAGAATTACTCGCAGTGGTTTTCGGTTTGGAGAAATTTCGGCCATATTTGCTTGGTACTAAAGTAGTTGATTTTTCTGACCATGCAGCTATTAGGTACCTGATGACGAAGAAGGAGGCCAAGCCGCGGCTGATTTCGTGGATCTTGCTGCTACAGGAGTTTGATCTGGAGATCAAGGACAAGAAGGTGATAGAGAACACCGTAGCAGACCACTTAAGCCGGCTAGTACGAGGAGAGGATGCATGACAGATCACAGAGACCTTCCCAGACGAGCACTTGTATGCTCTTATAGGTAAAATACCATGGTATGCTCCCATTGTGAACTACCTGGTTGGAGGTAAATTTCCGCCCTCTTACTCGAAAGCTCAATGCCTGAAACTTAAGCATGATTCGAAACACTATGTGTGGGATGACCCGTATTTATGGAAAATTAGCGTAGACCAAATACTTAGGCGGTGTATCCCTGATGATGAGATTGCTTCTGTGCTTAGTTTCTGTCATGAGCATGCATGTGGTGGTCATTTTGGCCCCAAGAGGACTAGCAGGAAAATTTTAGATAGTGGTTTTTATTGGCCACATGTGTTTAGATATGCCTACGATCATTGTAAGCGATGCGATAGATGCCAGCGAGTAGGTAATATTTCTGCTAGGAATGAGATGCCCCAAATGCCTATTATAGTTGACGATGTCTTTGACATATGGGGGATTGATTTTATGGGTCCTTTTCCTGCATCGTTTGGTTACCTGTATATTCTTGTTGCAGTGGACTATGTGTCTAAATGGGTAGAGGCTAAGGCTACTAGGTGCGATGATGCTAAAACTGTTGTGGATTTTCTTCGCACTAACATATTTTGCAGATACGGAGTGCCTAAAGCTATAATCAGTGATCAGGGGACACATTTTTGCAACAGACTGATGGCAGCAGCTATGAAACAGTACCACGTTTACCACCTCACCTCGACAGCTTATCATCCTCAGACGAATGGACAAGTAGAGATCTCTAACCGAGAAATAAAAGGGATTCTAGAAAAATGGTGAAACCGACTAGGAAGGACTGGAGTCAGAGACTAGATGATGCACTTTGGGCGTACAGGACAGCCTACAAGACACCAATAGGCACCTCGCCTTTCCGATAGGTGTATGGAAAGGCATGTCACCTTCCGGTCAAGCTGGAGCACAGAGCCTTTTGGGCGCTTAAGACGTGCAACTTTGATTTGAAGAAAGCAGGACTGGAGAGGAAGTTACAGCTTTGTGAGCTTGAGGAGCTACGCCTAGAGGCTTATGAGAGCCAATCAGACTACAAGGCGCGGACCAAGCTGTACCATGACAAGTTCATCCTACGACGCACATTTGAGATTGGCCAGCAGGTACTTTTATTTTCTTCACGTTTACGACTAATCGGGCAAACTGCGTTCTAGATGGACAGGTCCCTACACGGTGATGAAGGTTTTCAACCATGGAGCACTTGAGCTGGAGAACCCGAGGAATGGAGACCACTTCAAAGTCAATGGACAACGGGTGAAGCACTACCAAGGCGAAATCGAAACACCTGTTCAGGATTTCGAACTCGCCGAACCTCCCACTGAAGCATAAATGACGTATCGTCGAGCCAACGACGTAAATGATCGCTCGATAATATAGCAGTAAAAGTATTCAAATAAGAATCAAACACTTATGCTAGTCACGGTAATCAAAACATTTGTAAAGACTCGGGAAATCCGAGGTCGTACCCAAAGGATAGGTGATTAAACCAATAATGCTAAAGATATAATTAGAATGTCTATGGTTTGGGGGGGGGGGGGGGGTTTGTTCCTCTAAGAGGATGATATCAGAATTTACTATCCAAAAGAGAGGTTTGATCAACTAAAAGTGGTAAACAATCAATTAAAAGATGACTAGGGATCTAATTTCCCACCTAGACAGTTATTGTGACAGTAAAATGGGACACCAATGATGAAATCACATGCACATACTTAGAATTTAGCTCATGCAACATTAATACTAAGTTCAACTCGCGCTACAACTTAGCACAAAGAGGTTACACCTCGCATAGTACCTCACACTCTCGCTTTATTGGCACTATAGAATATGAATATCTAGCCTCACACTCGCGCTTTATTGACTAGATAATCATATTCTTGTTAAATCCAAGCCGTTCTCATTAGGGTTAGAAAGTCGCCATGTAACTCAAAAACCCTAATGCTTCTTCATTTAATTCATTTGAAATCATGATTTTCAGCGCTAGCTACGTCAAACATGAAATCAAGCAGAATTCCCATTGAGGACTTCTCACAAACACCTTATGGGCAATCCGAAAATCTAAGTTCAAATGAAGAAGAATCATGTGCAAATCATTCATCAATAGCATCCATAGTATTTACAATGTCACAAACATGTCTAGGGGATCCATAGATCCCCAACCAAGGTCACTACTCACTCATAGTGAGTTTACAAACAAAATCAACAATAAGAGTGCAAACAACCATATGAAAAGTAAAGTTTAGGAATCTAGAACCAATATGGAGATCTAAGAACACTAGAGGATCCGATTTGATCGTGTTGTTGTTGAAGTCTCTCTTCTCTAAAAACCCAGCTTTGCTCCAGAAAAACGCCCAAAAACCCAGGAGAGTTGTTCAAAAACCATAAGTTTCTATTTATAGCCCAACAGTAAAAATCCAGTTTTTATGATTTCTGGCAAGGGCATGCGAACACATGATCTGGACCATGCGGACGCATGGTCTCTTGCTGGCGATGTTTCGCAGTCTTAACGTCCGAATTTGGTCTTGGCGTCAACTAGAGAGTTGTAGCCCTTTGAGTTAGCTTTTCAACAAGCTTTGAATCGACCAAATCGGACACCAATTGCGATCTGTACGTCCAAAATACTCAAGCAAGGTCGGTTTGTCCCGTATTGCCCGAAAGTCCATATTTTTGCTCCGAAATGCTCGGTTTTGCTCCATAATCACTGCCTACTTGTGTTCTCAGCTTAAACTCTGTAATTTGCCTGAAAAGAACCACAAAGCATCAAATAGCAAGTGAAATCGTAATAGAACAATCGAAACACTAAGCATAGAGGTCGCCTAAAATGCATATATTTCAGCGCTATCAGTAAAACAAAGGCGCTCGCAGGGAGGCAGCCCGGCAAAATTTTTGTTTTTCTCTGTTTTCTTGTGTTTTCGTGTCTTGTGTGTCAGTTTGAGTCTTATTTAGTTTTTTGACGTCTAACCGGTCTATCTTGACTTGGTTTTGGTGGAAAGGAAGTTGTTTTGCAGGTAAAATACAGGTGCCAGTCAGTGTGGATCGCGTTCGATAGCTACATTAGAACTGCGTCCGGAATGAACAATATATGCGCGTTCGGAGTCGACATTAGCACATTGACCAAATTATAACGTCTCTTCCGAACGCGACAGATGGTTGACCGGCGTAAAAACCCTATTCGAGCTTCTCTCCTCCATTCCAAACTCAACATCACACCCTCCGCCGCTCGAACGCTAATCGCCAGGAATTTTTGAGGCTTTTGCGCGAGGATTTCGCAGTAGGATTGCTCAGATCAACAACCACAATCATTCTCAGAGCTATTCTTTCAAATCGGATCATTACGAGACCAAAATCAAGGTAAATCTCCGTTCAAATTTTTACAAGATTTGGTTGTCGAAGTTGGGATTTGTCAATTGGTTTGTTAAAAAGAGTGATAGAGGGATATTCAGTGGGGCTTTGGTGAAGAAACAGTGATTAAGGGTTGAGTTTCGGAGTTGCTAATCGGACAACCGATCGAGGAAGACGAAGTGCAGGTTCAGCGCGTTCGGGAGAGACATTAGCTTTCCGCGTTCGATGCCAACATTAGCTAACGTGTCTATCGAACGCGGCGACTAACGTGTCGAGCGAACACGAGACGCACTGATTCAGTTTGACCAAGTGTTGACCCAGTGCAGTTTTCTTCAGTTTTGAACCGTGTTTCGATATGCCACCACGAGAGGCACGAGAGCTATCATTCGAGGAGTTGTATGTTAAATTTATGGCCAAATGGCACGTGGCCAGCACATTTGTGGAGGCCGAATTTTTGAGTAATAGTGGGTTTGAAGAACGGGTCCGAGAGATACTTCGGGTGAGTGGATGGCCAGACCTTCTCACCCTCAGCCATGAGACAGATATCGAGGACACGTGCGAATTCTTAGCATCCTTCAACTATGTGGGGAGACAGGACCATGAGGGTATTCGCTACAGGCACCGAGGCGAGTTCTATCACACTCTCCCCGCACAGGTGAAGGAAGTATTTGATTGGCCCGCAGATGGAGAGTTCGTTCGTGATGAGGTCGGGTTGTCAGACGCTTGGAACAGAATTAAGGTGGAGAATGAAGGTATATTTCAGCCATCTGATTCGAGGGCAAAATGTATTCGGGATCCTGCATTGTACTACTTACAGAGGGTGCTAGGAGGCACGCTATATGCCAGAGATAACGGGGGCGACAAGGTGACCTTCCCTGATATGATCTGCTTGAATGCCTTTGACCAAGGGCAGCCGCTCGACTTCTTCCACTTAGCATGCCATTTCTGGGACCGCCGCTCGACGTCGAGAGGACCGATAGCATGTGGAGGGATGATCACCTATATGCTGCGCCGTCTGCACGGGCAGCCTCGCTTGGAGACTCATCAGTACATCCCTCCAGCTGAGCTTAACATTGAATACTTCACCAGTGGACATGCTATTCGTAGGCGTCCCCGCAGGAGGGAGCAGTACGCCTGGACGTACCATGATGACCCGATATATCACACAGCTATGCCCAATGATCGGCGCCGCCTCTCTGCTCCTAGGGACAGACCTGAGTCCTCATCAGCCGCTACCCGCCGACATCCTACACGAGAGAGAGGGGAGTCCTCCACAACTCGACAAAGACGTGCCAGCACACTGATAAGTCGTAGTTGTACGACTATTTTCTGTGTTAAAACCCCGTCTCTTAGTGTTTGCCTGTATGTTATTTCACTACCTTTGTGTAGTTTTCGTTCTCAGGTGCATTCGGAGACCATGGAAGGAATACCGGCTAAAGAGAGCCTGTTAGAAGATGTTTTGCGCCGAAGAAATGAAGTCCGAAGAGCTGGAAGTTTGAGTCAGTGCAGTTCGCGTAGGTCTGAAGTATTAAAGGCGCGGAGGTCTACTGAATTTCCATATTTGTTAAGACCTCCGCGGACGTTAAATCAAGAGACGTCCACGGATGCCAGCTGGCAGTCGAATTCACTATTTCTGATTTGCAATCTCGAAAAGGAAAAATACAGAACTCGAGGGGACAGAAGGGAGGCGGCTGACTCTTGACAAAAGGAAGGAAAATCAGAATGATTAGGGTTCGTTCGAAGTTCGATTTGAAGAGGAGAGCTCTTGGAGTAGGACTCCAATTGAAGAAGCTTGAGCGTGGATTCGTTGCTGGATTCAAGTACTGGAGTGGAGCTGCAGCGTGGTGGAGAATTCATCATCAGTAACTTCGATTCATTCTGTTCAAAAAAACTATATGATGTATTCTCTTACGATGAGTAGCTAAACTCACATGTGTAGGCTAGAACTCGACAGTGTGATGTTTTGACTTGAGACCTATATTGATTTCCGTGTTTTGTGTCATATTACTATGCGTTGTTTATGGAATTGACTTTGTTAACACGAGTGGAACCCTAGAGGGGGAGCTTTAGTTTGTTAGTTGATTCCAATTGTCAAGTTTACTAGCAACCTAGCGGGGATAGCAAACTAAGACACGAGTAATATACCACTAGGATTAAACACCCTAGGACAACTTGTTCAAATCTTCATGCAACTCTAGCGAGTTAGGGTCTTGATTATCGCTAGCGCGAGATTAAGTACTAGAACTAGAACGGGGGGTATAACCTTAACGGGGGAGCTCTAAGTTGTAGAACATTAGAAATCAAAACAGATTTGTCAATGATTTGGTCTTGCATCACAGTCGAAAGTTCTAGCTTGCACTTCTCTTTGATATTATATACTTGAATTCGTGTGACGATTGCTCTCTTGATAAGTGATCATTGTTGCTTGTGTTTTTGTTTTCCATTTACTTGTTTGAATACTTAGTGAACAGATTCTTATATCAATCTCTGTGGATACGACCCGACTTACCACTTGCTAGTCGGAATAAAGAAATATTATTTTTGACGGGTACAACGACACCCGTCAAATTTTGGCGCCGTTGCCGGGGATTGGTAACAAAGAATCTCACTACGTATTTCTTTATCTTGGTTTTATTTTACTGTCTTTTATTTTGTCACTTGATTGTTTTTCTGTTTGAGTAACAATGTCACAGAGAAGTGTTGAACGTGATCAGGAAGAGCGAAGTAGTGTAATAGGAGATAACATGCAAGAACAGAGGCAAGGACTGCCCCCTGTTAATCAAAGAGTACCACCACCCAGAAATCAGCGATTTGTGAATGAGTTTGCTAGACATCGTGCAGCTAGACACGAGGATTACGAGGATGAGTTGGATCGAGAATACCTCGGTGGAGGAAACCAATATGGACATTTAGCTAGGCGTCGGGATTTGGGACGCACTATGAGAGGAGTTTGTGCGCCATATATTGATGATGCACCTTGGTGCATTAGGTTGGATGAGGACGCAGAAGATATCGAGATAAAGGGTGGGGTGATACACCACCATCCCAAGTTTGGAGGAATGCCCGATGAGAACCCCCTAAGGCACTTGAAGGAATTTCATGGAGTTTGCATGTCCATGAAATCGGCATCGGTTCCGGAAAATATTTTTAAATTAAAGGTATTCCCTTTTTCTTTAGTAAGTCAAGCTAAATCTTGGTTGATGTCTTTGCCTTCAGGTTCGATTATTTCTTGGGAACAAATGCAAAGGAAGTTCATGGACAAGTATTAATCCCATTCGAAGGCGGCTCAAACAAGAAAGGAGCTCTCTATGCTTAGACAAGGACGTGGAGAAACGTTGTTCGATTATTTGGAGAGGTTTAGGCAATTGGAAGAGAGTTGTCCGAATCATGGAATCCCACAAAGGATGTTGCTTGAATACTTCATGGATGGGATGATTCTAATGGAAAGAAGAATGCTAGATGCCTCGGCTCAAGGGTCTATCCTTGACATGTACCTCGAGGAGATATGGGAGTTGATTGAGAGAGTTGCCGAGATCACAAGGTATTTAGAAGAAACATATAAACCTGCACCAGTTGCTAACGTGAATGTACATTCTGAATTGCAGGAACTGAAGAATATGATGGCTCAAATAGTGACGCAACAACCACAAGGCAATCAACAAGTGGAGTGTAAGGTAAACAAGTCCACTTTTAATTCAATGAATAATGATAACGCTATTTTTCAAGAAAGAACAGAAGACGTGAATATAGTGGGCTATGTGAACAAGGGAGATTTGCCACCAAGGAGGTATGATGGATACCAAGGCAACAACAAATGGCAACCTAGGCAAAATGATGGTGGTTGGCAAAGGAACAACAATTACGATGTGGGGAAATCCTCGTACCCACAAAAGCAGCAGTACAAACCACCACACATCAGACAAGGAGACGAGGACCCGATCAAGGAATTGAGAGAGGAAATGAGAGGCATGTTCAAAGAACTCACTCAAAAGATGGGCCAACAAGCTGGAGACGTTAACAAGCTAAAGAAGCAAGTGTCACAAATTGCCATCGCCGTTTACGAAAAGCGAGAAGACAAAGGGAAGCTGCCGTCGCAAACGATCCCCAATCCAAGGCAAAATGTGAGTGTGATTGTGATAAAGGATGAAGAGGAGATGAAGGCTGAAGGAAAGAAAGAAGAGCTGAATGAAGATTTGAACTCAGTGGAGCAGGCGGACGTCTCAACAATTAAACCACGGACGCCTGATGAATTGATGCAAAATCAAGAGACGTGGGCGGAGGATAATCAAGAGACGTGGGCGGAATTCCCAGTAAGCAATTTCCAGATTTTGAATTCTAACCCTCATGCGCCATCGCCATTTCCCATGCAGGTTATTGAGCGTCACGAAGCTATAAACAATGAGATTCAACGGAAGGGGTATGAGGACACGAGAACCAAAGCACAAATGCAAGAATTGGAGCGAGAGCAACAAGGAGCGTTGACCAATCGAACTAGAGACCCAGGTGCCTTCACGGTGACCTGTGGCATTGGTAACACGCTTATTCCCCACTGTTTGATTGATTTGGGAGCGTCTATTAATGTGATGCCTTATGACCTATACTGTTCATTGAAACTTGGACCGGTGCAACCAGCCAAGTTAACTATTGAGTTAGGCAACAAGTCATGTGTTCATCCCTATGGTTTGCTTGAGAATTTAACCTTGAATGTTGGAGAAGTTGTTATGCCTGCAGATTTTTATGTCTTGCAGATGGAGGACACCCAGACTAAGGAGTCGCCAACACTCATTCTAGGACGACCTACCTTGTTTGCGACGAAGGCAAAGATTGATGTCGCTGAGGGTATTATAATGCTCAAATATGGTGGCAAGATGGCTGAGTTTCGTGTCTTTGAGGATGACCACCAGCCTTGTGCGGGGAAACCACCTGAGATAGCTGGTAAAACTTGTTTTGATAATATAACTGCTGAATCGTTGCATTTGATTCAGGGTGTCAGTAAGCAGCTGAAGGTAACAAGGAAAACACGCCCACCAGATAAGAAGCGAGTAAAGAAACAAAAGTGTGGGGTGGGTGCGCAAAAGTGGTGGACACCTACAGAAAAGAACTGGAGATCGAAGCCACCTGATGGCGGGCGGAGCATTGACAAACGATTAACTTGTGGAAGTACTGATGAGAGGAGCACGCTGAGTGGTAAGTTTGACTTGGAGCAGCCTTGGGATCCTAACTTGTGATCCCGTAGAGGTAATGTCCAGCCAAGGACGTAAAACAAAGGCGCTTACCGAGAGGCAACTCGGTGTGTTTTTACTTTACACATGTTTTGAGTAGATTAATTAGTGGAATTGGTACCCTGATAATGCGCCCCGAGTGCATCTTTATTTCTGGTGGTTTCAGGTGATTGAATGGAGAAAAGAAGTCAGCATCAGTGGGTTGGGCGCACGTCTGAACAATTAACTCACGGACGCCTTGACAATTATGATAAATCAAGAGACCTCCGCGGACAACAATTATGGAGACGTCAGCGGAGCGTCGTAGAGTTTAAATCTGGATCGTTTCCCAGATATGTTTTTTGGCACGTCCGTGGTGTGTTTTTTTTGCTCCCGTTCGCGATTGTTATTATGCACGTCCGCCAATCGACAACTCTCAGCTAAATCAAATCTCTGCCGGATCGAGGTAACCTCTTACCGGTTGCATTCTTGTTGGATTAAGGATTTTGTGTGAATCGGTGGAAGGATTATTATTAGAAGAAATTTTTTGTTGAATCGGTGGAAAGGAGTATACGAGTGTTGGATTGGGTTATCGGAGTTGGGATTTTGGTCTTTGAGGGTGGTGTGGTCGGATTCGCGACCGGGAATCGATCGGAGTTCGGATCTGAGATTTGGTAATTCCGCGGACGTCTGAAGCATAAAGGCGCGGACGTCTAAGGATTTTTGGAAAACGTTAAGACCTCCGCGGAACGTAATTGCACAAGGAGTGCGCGGATTTCGGGCAATTTCATATTTTTGTGTTTCAACTCAAGATGTCGCGTTCATCGACTCGTGCTAGTTCATCCCGTTCTCGAAGAGCCCAATCTCCGCCCGTTGTTGATGAGGCAGTAGTTCCGGCTGTTGTCGATGAAAGGCAGCAAACATTTGAGGCATTCATGGCGTGTACACATAAGCCGCCCATGTGGGTTGAGCAGTTCTTTCTGGAGCATTGCGGATTCTTAGAGAGATTCAGGGAGTTGTTGGACAGATGTGGTTGGCCTGGATTGCTTACGCTGCGCAGTGATGCTGATATGGATGACACTTGTGAGTTCCTCACCGGTTACCATTACGTTGGACCTAGGGAACATGAGGGATTTAGGTACACTTTCAGAGGTGTGGAGCACTATTGCACGATGACGCGGTTGCGTCAAATCTTTGGGTGGCCAGAGGTGGTAGATGGGACTTTCGTCGATTTCAGTAATATGATGGATCTCAGCGACACTTGCTCGATCCTTATGGGGACGAGTCGCTACAGACCGAGTGACGCTACATCATCAGCATTCACAGAGCCTTTCTGGTATATGGTACATTTCATATTGACGAGAACTTTGACTGCGAGGGGGGACGGAAATGATAAGCCGGCTATCAGAGATCTGACGCTTCTAGGCTCTTTGGTGAGAGGAGTAGTCCCACACTGGGGACATTTTTTGTGTGAGCACTGGAAGCATATTCGGCCTCGAGGGCCACTTTGTGTAGGTGGCATGGTAACTTATCTGCTACGCAGTCTTCACCCGGACATGGATGCACTTCCAGGCCACAGTATTCTTGCTTATGGATTAGCTGACTGTGACAGAGTTGGTTCTGGGAGGACATTCAGACTCAGCAGTGAGGGTGAAGTTCGTTGGACTTATTTTGCAGATCCAGCTCTTTGGCCACCGCCTAGCCCACCGCGACGGAGAGGGCGACCGCCAGTGCATGGAAGACCCGCCGGGGGTAGGAGACGTCAGAGGGACGGGGTAGAGGTCCCACTGAACATAGTACCACCAGAGGAGCAGGCACAGAGACAGCCCGGAGAGTATTCACAGGCACAGATGGACCATTTATTTAATGTGAACATGGCTATGATGATGGCGATGGGTAGCGGCTTCCATCCGGTTTCAGCTCCTCCAGGATGGCGTCCAAGACATGCCATTCCGCCCGAGTACACACAGCCACCACCACCAGACTATTAGGGGAGTACCAGTTCCTCTATTTTATTTTTATTTTTATTTGAGTCTGTTTTGTTTGTCCATCTTATCTCTTGAGTCGTTTCGTGAGGACACGGGTCAATTTAAGTGTGGGGTGGGATGTTATAGATGAAGGAATTGTGTCCTTTAATTTAATGTGCAATGACTAAACTTGGAATAGGACAATTAACTGAATGAATTTAATCCGATTATTTTAGGAGTCGTAGTGCTTTGCTAGAAGCCAACTACGATTGATGAGGTTAAACAGGTTAAACTCATAGCTATTATAATCGGGTCCTATGAGGTCACACACTTAGAGTTGACGGACTATACCAACTGGAAAGATGGTTAATTATTAATAGATATTGGATATTATTAATAATAAGGCTTATTATTTATTTAGGAAATAAATAATTAGTGAGTCAATTAGAGATTAATGGGGGAAAATGAATGCCTAATATATGGGGCCGGTCATATCCCATTAATACGGCCAATAAAATATTCATAATGATGAAAGGAATAATTAGACATTAAATTGGCGAGATTGATTCGTTGATCAAGGGATGAATTGGTGGACATTGAAAGTTTTTTCTACGTTTGCTAAAGAAAATAGATAGAAAAGCTTTGACTTCTCTCACGGTGAAAGAAAATCATCTCACGAAAAACACCATCACTCCAAAAAGCAATTTGATTGCTTCCCTTTGTCCATTCGTCCTAGTAGTCGAAGACAAGGGGATCTAGCCGGGCTCGTGTGGACCAACTAGAGGAGCAACACGTGAAGCTCTCATCGCTTTCTATCCTACCCGATCTGATCCGGTTCACGCATCAAAGGTATTCTCATGATCTATCAACTATGTTTATAGATCCGATTATTAGATGTTTAGATACGATCTGAAATTCCGCTTAACGCATCTAATAATAACCAACAATGGTATCAGAGCCAGATTGCATAGATTGATATGATCAATGTTTTGATGCGGATCTTGATTGAAATTAGTGGTGAATTTTATATGGATAAAGATGTAAAATTGAAATGGAGATTTTGATGAATAGCGACATGGAATTGTATGAATTGATATGGAAATTGAACACCAACCGAGTCGGATTCGATTCGATTCGATTTAGTGATGGAAAGGTCACAAAATTAAGATGGATAATATTATGATATTATTTATTCTAATTGTTTCCTAAAAGTTAGGAAATCCCACTTAAGATTAAATATTTGATATTATATCTTTTTCATACAATTTAATCCAATTATTACATTTAATGGTTAATATTGATTAATACCATATAAGGATTTAATTTTAAATTGAGATGAATTTTTTTATTTTATGCTTGTTTTATATTATGATATATTGCTTGCATAAAGTGACTAGTATGACCCATAAATAGGATCTGTGTATCGTTATGTTTTCTTGTACACGATCTGCGCATCGTTTATTTTGTTGTAATTTAATTTCTGCGATTAGAGTAATTCTAAATTGTAATACAAGAAGAAGTACAAGACATAAGAAGGTCAAAGATGGAGATCCATGCAGGATACAAGATGAAGATATTATGAAGATTAGATCTTTATTTTATGCATCGTATGGGCCATACTAGGATCACAATTATTGCGTTTTGAATGCTTTATTTTAAGTCTTTATATTGTTTTTATTTATGACATTTTTTCACTTATAAATAAAATACAAATAAAAGACTTATGTTCCAACGGTAAATTGGGGCAATGCCTTTCCATATCATAACCCATTAAGTTCTGGATTGTGGTTGGATGGGCTTCACAAAAGTGAGGGTGTTCTTCCATAATCTTGGACTGAGTAAGGGTGAATCTATACGGGGGTTCATAAACCTTGATATGGTAGTACCCAACGAGAGACCAAAAGGCAAAGTTTTGGATCTTGAGGCATGGGATGATTTTTACATTGGATGTGGATCATCAACCAAGAATTATAAGGAGTTATAATTAGTAATTGTTACTTACCCTGAACACATATGACTAAAGGCAGTGCAAAAGTACGTTGAGTCTTGTCTGGGATGGGATCTTGGAATATTTTATTCAAAGGGACGACAACAACTGAATAAAATGTGCTTTTACTTATTTTAAATTGTTTAAATATAAGTATTTGCAATTTCAAACATATACTGATTTGTATGTCATTGATATTTTGTAGATAATGTCGAATGATAATTTGAAATTCTCCCTGCGCTCAATTGTTGAGAAAAAAACAAGCTCAATGGAACAAACTTCCTTGATTGGGAAAGGAATCTGAGAATCATTCTCAGGTCCGAGGGACGTGAGGACGTCCTAGCTACCCCTATCCCTTCTTTGACCGACACCTCATCATATGAGGAGAAGGCAACAGAAACTAGGGTGAGGTCTGATTCATTACCTGTAACTTGCCTCATGCTTGCTGCAATGGAGCCTGATTTGCAAAAGAGGTTTGAGCATTCTGATGCTTATACTATCATTACTGAACTGAAAACATTGTTTCAGGATCAGGCAAGGATAGAGCGATATGAGACTCACAAGGCTATACTTGATAGCAAGCTTGTGAGGGGAAAACCAGTGAGTCCTCATGTGATTAGCCTGACTGGGCTTTTTAAGAGGATGGAAAATCTGGGGACCCCATATGACCAAGAGTTGGCCACTGATATTGTTCTTAGATCATTGCATGATGGTTTTGCACCATTCAGAATGCAATACCATATGAATGGTTTGAGGCATGATATGAATGAGCTCCATGGCTTGCTTAAAAATGCTGAGGCAAATATTATTGATGACAAGAAGAAGGAAGTTCTGAATGTCAACAATTGCAAGGGTTTTAACAAGGTGGCTAAGAGTAAGAGCAATTACCAAGGGAAAGGCAAGCAAGTTGCCAAACCCAAGGGTGGTGAGAAGCCAAAGGTGGCTGCTGATCATGATTGTTTTTACTGCCGGGCCAAGGGACACTGGAAGAGGAACTGTCCCAAGTACCTGGAAGACAAGAAGAATGGAACTGTGAGTTCCAGCACTTCAGGTATTTATGTTATTGATATAATGACAACAAATGTTCTCACATTAGAATATGATCCCACTTGGGTATTAGATAACGCTTGTGGTGCTCACATTATTTCTTACGTGCAGGAACTAAGAAATAGAAGGCAAGTGAAGAAGGGGGAGATAGACCTGCGCGTTGGAAATGGAGCAAGTGTTGCTGCACTTACCGTGGGAGATTTTAGTCTGTCTTTACCTTCTGGTTTCGTATTAGAACTGAATAATTGTTATTTTGTTCCATACATTACCAAGAACCTTATTTCGGTTGCATTATTACATTCTGAGGGATTTGATTTTAGCATTAAAGATGGATTTATGTCTGTTTTTAGAAACAATATTTTCTATGCTAATGCACCAATGAGTAATGGACTTTTTGTGTTGGATCTCAAATCGGATGTATATAATATAAATAACAAAAGGCAAAAACTAAATAGTTTGAGTGAGGCCTACCTATGGCATTGTCGATTGGGCCATATTAGTGTGAATCGCATGAAGAAGCTCCATAAAGATGGACTTTTAAAAGACATGGATTATGAATCCATTAACACATGTGAATCATGTCTAATGGGCAAAATGACAAGGTCACCTTTCAAAGGAACAAATGAAAGGGCTACTAAATTGTTGGGCATAATACATAATGATGTATGTGGGCCAATGACCACAGAAGCTAGAGGTGGCTACAGATACTTCATTACGTTTACTGATGACATGAGTAGATATGGATATATTTACTTAATGTCACATAAATCGGAATCCTTTGAAAAGTTCAAGGAATTCCAGAATGAAGTAGAGACTCAAAGTGGCAAGAAAATAAAAGCACTTCGATCTGATCGTGGTGGTGAGTACTTGAGCCACGAATTTGAACATCATTTGAAAAACTGTGGGATAGTAACACAGTTGTCTACCCCAGGAATACCACAGCTGAACGGTGTGTCTGAAAGGAGAAACAGGACCTTGTTAGACATGGTTCGATCAATGATGAGTTTTGCCGATCTTCCGGTATCCTTCTAGGGATATGCCTTCACCACTGATGTACTTACATTAAACAGGACTCCGTCAAGAACTGTAGACAAAACTCCATATGAGATATGGACTGGAAAGGTTCCAAAGTTGTCTTTTCTGAAAATATGGGGATGTGAAGCTTATGTAAAGCGTTTACAAACAGAGAAGCTTGCCCCAAAATCAGATAAATGCTTTTTTATAGGGTATCCAAAAGGAAGTTTTGGATATTACTTCTACAATCCAACTCAGCAAAAGGTGTTTGTTGCGAGGGATAGTGTCTTTTTGGAAAGAGAGTTCCTTTCCAACAAGTCAAGTGGGAGAAATATTCATCTTGAAACAGTTCAAGATGATGAAGAGCAACAAACTCAACAACAAGATGACATGGATGATGTCGATGATGAGATGATTACTTTTGAAGGCTTAGGGCCTCAGATCATCCAAGAGCCGGAACAAGAGAATCTACAAACAGTTGTGGATCATGTTCCAGATTCAGTTGTTGAACAAGTTGAACCCACTCGTAGATCGGAAAGGCCAAGGGTACAACCAAGACGTTATGATGATTTCATCTTGAATGTAAGCCTTGATGTTCTTATGTTAGAACATAGTGAGCCTTCAACATATAAGCAAGCAATGACGGGTCCAAACTCCAAGAAATGGCTTGAGGCCATGAGGTCTGAAATGGATTCGATGTTTGAAAATCAAGTATGGGACTTGATAGATTTGCCATATGGGGTAAAACCCATAGGAAGCAAATGGATTTTCAAACTCAAAACTGACAAGGATGGAAATGTATCTGTTTACAAGGCAAGACTAGTTGCCAAAGGTTTTAGACAGATTCATGGTATAGACTATGACGAGACATTTTCACCAGTTGTTATGATTAGATCCATTAGGATAATCCTAGCTATTGCCGCATATTATGACTATGAGATATGGCAAATGGATGTCAAAACCACCTTTCTAAATTGGTTTTTGGAAGAGGATGTGTACATGACACAACCTGAAGGTTTTGAAGATCCAAATGATGCTGGGAAGGTATGCAAGCTTAAGAAGTCCATTTATGGACTTAAGCAAGCATCCAGGAGTTGGAACTTTCGATTTGATGAAAAGATCAAAGAGTTTGGTTTCATTAGATGTGAAGAGGATCCTTGTGTTTACAAGAAGTTTAGTGGGAGTAAGGTAGCCTTCTTAGTCTTGTATGTGGATGACATACTACTTATTGGGAATGACATTCCGATGCTAGAGCCCGTAAAGGAATGGCTGAAGCAATGTTTCTCAATGAAAGACTTAGGAAAGGCCGAGTACATACTTGGAATTAAGATCTACAGAGATAGATCTAAGAGGCTTCTTGGATTGAGTCAAGGAACTTATATTGATAAGATTCTTGATAGATTCAAGATGCAAGATTCCAAGAAGGGGTTTTTACCCATGCAACATGGTGTATATCTCAGCAAGAAGCAGTGTCCTAAAACACCAGCTGAGCTTGAGAAGATGAACAAAATCCCATATGCTTCGGCTATAGGATCTATCATGTATGCCATGGTATGTAAACGTCCTGATGTTGCATATGCTTTGAGCATGTGTAGCAGATACCAATCAAGTCCTGGAGAAGCACACTTGAGTGCAGCTAAGAATATTCTGAAGTACTTGAGAAGGACCAAGGATGATTTCTTAGAATATGGGGGAGATGAAAAATTAATCGTACAAGGCTATACTGATGCAAGCTTTCAGACTGACCGAGATGGCTTTGAGTCTCAATCTGGTTATGTCTTCATCCTTAACGGAGGAGCTGTGAGCTGGAAGAGCTCCAAGCAGGATACAGTAGCAGATTCTACAACAGAGGCTGAGTACATTGCTGCTAGTGAAGCAGCAAAGGAGGCCGTTTGGATGAGGAAGTTCCTGGATGAACTCGGTATAGTTCCTAGCATTTCAGTGCCTATCGACATCTATTGTGACAACAATGGTGCCATAGCCCAGGCAAAGGAACCGAGTTCGAGCTCCAAATCCAGACACGTTATGAGAAAGTATCACCTTATTCGACGCATCATCACTGAGGGTGACATTAGGATGTGTAAGGTGCATACTGATGACAATATCGCAGATCCATTGACCAAGCCTATGCCTAGGCCCAAGCATGAGAGTCACACTAGGGCTAAAGGTCTCAAGCACATTGGAGAATGGGTTTGAGTTTGCTTTTATATTACGTTGTATAATTATGAGTGTTGGACACTAGTGTTATGTTTGACTTGATGATCTTATGATATATGATATTTCATCCTTATTTAAATATTGTTTTGATCAATATTGAATAATCTGTCCAAATAATTCATTATTAACAAATGGGATCACTTTAAGTGTTATGGTGAATGAAACCCCATTAAGTGAAATGAAGTTTTGAATTATTGAAAGTCTATAGTTTGAAATCATCAAATGGACATGGATGATTTCATTAGTGACTATATTGTAAGTTGACTGATAGCGCCGGGTTTCATGGGCTATAGGGACATGGAGATGTCTAGTCATTTACATATATGTGTATGGATGATACATGTAAGACTGACCCACCTTAAGACTCTACAAAAGAGATTGTAAAGTTTTAAGTTAAACTAGGATTAGTAGATTCCTCAGACATGAGTATGTTGTGGTCTCACTTGATGATTGGTACTTCTTTGACACTGTTAAACGCTTTCCGTAAAAGGGAGTTATAAAGGCAATTGTTAGGATTGCAAAAAGTTGAGTGGGAGCCATAGTCATACAAGATTGGAGAAGTCCTCCTGGTACGTGTATACTGTGATACATTGAACAGGATTGGTGTCTCGGCCACTTGAAGAGTGAGAACTGAAAATGCATGGCCATGCTCGGATGATTATTTGAAATCATCCGTTTAATTGACAGTTCAAACTCGGAGTTCAAGAAGCACATTTGACGCAAGATATGAATGTCACCATATCGTCAAATAAGACATTAAGAGACAAAGGTATCTTATATTGCACACTTGTTTAAGGACAAGTGGGAGATTGAAGGAATTGTGTCCTTTAATTTAATGTGCAATGACTAAACTTGGAATAGGACAATTAACTGAATGAATTTAATCCGATTATTTTAGGAGTCGTAGTGCTTTGCTAGAAGCCAACTACGATTGATGAGGTTAAATAGGTTAAACTCATAGCTATTATAATCGGGTCCTATGAGGTCACACACTTAGAGTTGACGGACTATACCAACGGGAAAGATGGTTAATTATTAATAGATATTGGATATTATTAATAATAAGGCTTATTATTTATTTAGGAAATAAATAATTAGTGAGTCAATTAGAGATTAATGGGGGAAAATGAATGCCTAATATATGGGGCCGGTCATATCCCATTAATACGGCCAATAAAATATTCATAATGATGAAAGGAATAATTAGACATTAAATTGGCGAGATTGATTCGTTGATCAAGGGATGAATTGGTGGACATTGAAAGTTTTTTCTACGTTTGCTAAAGAAAATAGATAGAAAAGCTTTGACTTCTCTCACGGTGAAAGAAAATCATCTCACGAAAAACACCATCACTCCAAAAAGCAATTTGATTGCTTCCCTTTGTCCATTCGTCCTAGTAGTCGAAGACAAGGGGATCTAGCCGGGCTCGTGTGGACCAACTAGAGGAGCAACACGTGGAGCTCTCATCGCTTTCAATCCTACCCGATCAGATCCGGTTCACGCATCAAAGGTATTCTCATGATCTATCAACTATGTTTATAGATCTGATTATTAGATGTTTTGATGTTCCCATGAATGGCATACTGTTTGGCAAAACGGCTTTAGAACTGTTCGAGCAAATGTTCAGGGGGAGTACGAACACATTCTGGAACTACTGAACAGCGTTGAACAGACGCAGAAGATATTTTCCGGAAGGATCTGGATCTAATATCTTCTCGTTTTAATGTCGGCCAGCGAAGCATTCGATCTCCAGATATTAGAATGAATATCTTCATCAAAACAGCGTGGCTGACTTGGCGAGGAAGTTTGCAAAGATTGCCTATTCCGCTTGTCCTCTGGAAGGTTCTAAAGATCGAGGATCTTTAGATTCGAACTAATATTGGCCAGCGTGTTCTTCGAGCGTCAAATATCCGAACATCTTGTGAAGTCGACGTGGCTTACTTACTGAGGAAGATAGCCCGAATATTCCTTCTTATGATTTGATAAAGATACACATCAGAATATTGGGGAACATTCCCGAAATATCTGATGGGAGTATCTGAAGCAGTTTAGGGTTTCGTCTTTACATATAAATGCATTGCAAAGGCGTCCCGGTTCATGGTCGCTCCAGCAGAGAAAATAAACACAAGGAAAATCCCTACCGATTGGAGAAGGAGCGGCAGCCGATTTTATTCTCCCTACTGGAAATACATTGATGTGCGTTCAGTCTGATCCGTGCCATTCAGACTGACTGGAGTTGATCACGTTCAAGTGCACAAACAAAGGAAAACAAGCTTTCGAGAGAAAGCATCCGAGCTTCAAGTGAAGGTCGAGTACGTTCGGATAGTAGATCTGGACGAAGGGGATCGAGGAGAGTTGCGACAAACCTCGGTTGCAAATCTGAGAGACGGAGTGTTAGTGGTGAGGCTATTACATGGTGTAAGAGTAAGTCCCTGTGGAAAACCCTAAACTCGTAATAAAGATTTGTTGTCCCTTTTCCGGGTGTGGGAAACCCCCCAGAGTAGGCCTGGCCGAACTGGGTTATCAATCTGAGCGTGCTCCTGTTTTGTTTGTTCTGTTATATTGAACTGTTGTGTTGAGAGTTCAAGGTCTGGTTGAACTACACCTGGAACACTTGCTTGAACAGGGGATAGAATTTCAATTGGTATCAGAGCAAACACTCGACACACTGAGTGGGATCCTTGAACTGTTCAAGATGACTCCAACGGGAGGTCAAAACACAACCGAAGATGACAAAAAGTGTTCACGTAGAATAGAGGTGTCTGAGGTATTGACTGAGGTATTGACTGAGACTGACAGCACTCGCTTTCAACTAAATATGTTGGCTCGAAGGTTTGACAGAATGGCCCGAAAGCTCGATAAACGCAGACCTGAGCAAAACATTCCTCAGTCAAGCATGCTTCACATCTGGGAGTCAGACACGAAGATCTACAGAAATAAAATCGTTTGCACAGTTGCCTTCAGCTCATCAAGTCACATGGAGAAAGACCGCTGGTACTTCGACAGCGGATGCTCTGCGCATATGACAGGTAACTCCAAGTTTCTCACGCATATTCGACCTGTCACAAAGAAGCAGTTTGTTACTTTCGGCGATGGAGGGAAGGGTCAGGTGATCGGCTGTGGGACATTGAAGGTTCCGGATCTTCCTGTTCTCAAAGACGTACTTCTTGTTGAAGGACTAAAAGTGAATCTCATCAGTATCAGTCAACTATGTGATGGAGGATTTCATGTACAATTCACCCATGACTCCTGCCAAGTTCTGAACAAGGAAGGAGGGACACTGATGAAAGGATGTAGAGCAGACAACAATTGTTACCTCATTGGGTCCGCCAGAACAGTTACATGCCTTTCAAGTCAAGCAGATGAGATGTCACTCTGGCACAGAAGATTGGGTCATCTGAATCTCAAAACACTGAAGAAGCTCAGCTCGTCTGGTCTCATCCAAGGGATGCCCAATGTTAAAGGTGACATAGATGTCCTATGTGGAGAATGCCAGATCGGTAAACAGACTAAAGCATCTCATTCGAACACCACCCAGATCAGTACCAGCAGACCACTCGAACTGATCCATATGGATCTTATGGGGCCAATGCAGGTTGAGAGCTACGGAGGCAGCAAGTATGTCCTGGTATGTGTGGACGACTTTACCAGGTTTACATGGACCCGATTCCTTCGAGACAAGTCTGCAGCTGCATCACAGTTCATTGAACTTGCAACACTTCTCCAGAGAGAGAGAGAAGCCAACGGAGAACGTCTGGTGAGTATCAGGAGTGATAACGGCACGGAGTTCAAGAATGCCACCATGACCTCTTACTGTAGCAAACACGGGATTGCCCATCAGTATTCCTCTGTAATCACTCCTCAGCAAAATGGCTTTGTTGAAAGGAAAAATTGCACAATTCAGGAGATGGCTCGCGTAATGATTCATGCCAGGAAGATTCCTCTGAAGTTCTGGTCAGAAGCTATGAACACGGCGTGCCACATTATAAACCGCGTGACAATACGCACAGGCACGGAAATGACCTGCTACGAACTCTGGAAAGGGAAGAAGCCCACGGTTAAGTACTTTCACATCTTTGGGAGTGAGTGCTACATTTTGAATGACCGTGAGTACCGACAGAAGCTTGATCCAAAGAGTGATGAAGGATTCTTCCTAGGCTATTCCTCGAACAGTCGAGCATACAGGGTGTTCAACAAACGCACGGGAACAGTCATGGAGTCTATCAATGTCAAAATTAAGGATGACGTTGTAGATCTTACTGCCCCAGATGATGCTGATGAAGCAGCTGGAACAGCATCTGGAACTGCTTCACCTCCACTTTCTACTAAGACTGACCCGACAGGGGGTGCCGCAACAGCTATCGAACCAGTTGGAACAGCACCTGAAACAGAGACATTGCCGAATCCGACTGTGTCTGACTCAACAGGAGGTGACCAAATTATTGAAAATCTCATTGAGAACTCTTCCTCTGATGAGGTTGAAGAGGTCAGCACTCAAGAGGATCGTGCTGCTCTACAACCCTCTCGTCGAATCTCCAGAGACCACCCAATCTCTGAGATCATTGGTGCACCTAGTGATGGGATACAAACTCGTGGAAAAAGGATCAATTACAGAGGTCTTGCTGCCTGCTCATGCTTTCTGTCTTCAATTGAGCCAAAGAACATAAAGGAAGCACTCGTTGATGAGTATTAGGTCCTCGCCATGTAAGAAGAACTCGAGGAATTTGTCCGCAATGACGTGTGGGACTTAGTCCCAAAACCTGATGGTGTCAACGTCATCGGCACAAAATGGATCTTTAAGAACAAGTCAGATACATCAGGCAATATCACTAGAAATAAAGCTCGGCTTGTGGCTCAGGGATATTCCCAGATAGAGGGGATCGATTTTGATGAAACCTTCGCCCCTGTCGCACGACTTGAAGCCATTCGCCTGCTACTTGCTCTTGCCTGTCACCTGAAGTTTCGGATGTTTCAGATGGATGTTAAAAGTGCGTTCCTGAATGGGCTTCTGAATGAAGAAGTTTTTGTGTCTCAGCCAAAAGGATTTGAGGATCCGCATCACCCTGCTCATGTCTATCGCCTGAAGAAGGCCCTATACGGACTCAAGCAGGCGCCCAGAGCCTGGTATGAGCGACTCACTGTGTTTCTCATCAACCATGGATATGTGCGAGGGGGAGTGGACAAGACCTTGTTCGTCAAACACACAAGGTCAGATTTTATTATCGCACAAATCTACGTTGATGATATTGTGTTCGGATCAAACACCCAGACGCTGGTAGATCAGTTCGTGGAACAGATGAAGAAAGAGTTCAAAATGAGCATGGTAGGACAGATGAGCTACTTTCTGGGATTGCAGGTGACACAGAAAGAGGATGGGATATTCATCTCACAAAGTAAGTATGTCAAGACCCTGATAAAGAAATTTGATCTTGAAAAGGCAAGTCACAAACGAACACCTGCTGCGACTCATGTAAAGATCACTAAAGATGATGCTGGAGTCAAAGTTGACCAGACTCTATACAGAAGCATGATTGGAAGTCTCCTGTACTTAACCGCCAGCAGACCGGATATTTCATATGCAGTCGGAGTCTGTGCAAGGTACCAGTCAGAACCAAAGGAAAGTCACCTTCTGCAAGTAAAAAGAATTATTAAGTATGTGTGCGGAACTGTTGAGTTTGGGATCTGGTACACCAAAGACACCAATCCACACCTGGTCGGTTTCTGTGACGCTGACTGGGCAGGAAACGCTGAAGATCGGAAGAGCACGTCTGGAGGATGTTTCTTCTTGGGAAACAACTTGGTTTCATGGTTTAGCAAAAAACAAAACAGCATCTCGCTATCCACGGCCGAAGCAGAATACATCGCTGCAGGAAGTTGCTGCACTCAGCTTCTATGGATGAAACAGATGCTATCTGAATACGGAGTTGAGCAGAAAGAGATGACACTGTACTGTGATAATATGAGCGCAATCAGCATATCCAAAAATCCGGTACAGCACTCCAGGACGAAGCACATCGACATCAGGCATCACTTCATCAGAGAACTGGTTGAATAGAAGGTTGTCACTCTACAGCATGTCACAACGGACAAGCAATTAGCTGATATCTTCACCAAACCGCTTGATGCTGCTCAGTTTGAAACACTCAGATCCTCCTTGGGTCTGTGTGTTGTCAAGGACTAAGTGTTCCAGCCAGTGGTCAGTCAGATGCGAAACTCTAGCTAAAACTGTTGGACTGATCACTCATGCAAGGAGCTGGAACAATTAGTAAGTGTGCGATTTGAAGGAATATCCCGATCCAATTCGAAAATTTGCTGGGATGATAAGGAAAGAAATCCTGCCTATGGTGCTTCAATGGAAGAACGGCTCTGGGAAATTGGAATTGACTCGTCTGCTCTGGCTCGTGGGAGACAGAATGAGTTCAGGTAAATCCAGTTGGGGTAAGATTGGGATGCTGACGAGCAGCGAACTGATACTATGAGTAAAAATCAGACTCAGTTAAGTATGCCTTCCGGATGGAAGATCTGTACAAAGACAAGAGTGGAGTGTCCCAGATCGTAGGGGTTAAAGAGTGAACAGATGGAACAGTTGGTGCTATCTCGGCTGATGCACCAGATGTTGTACAAGAGGGATTTCATGATGACCGTGTAAAGGATACACATTGTCTTCCAGACTCTCTGTCATCTTAAGATGGAAGCCAATCTAGTGTTGATCAGGACTTCGTCTCTCTTGCTGATCTCATTAAGACAAAAGGAAGAAAAAGGTGTTAACTGCATGCGCTGTTAAGAAGAATGGTGTGGGGGTTCTCTGGAGAGCAAGTCTGCAGGGGGAGTCGTCCGTGCCAGGAAAAGAAAACATAAGGTCCCTACTACTCTTGTTGAAGATCCCTCTGTCGTCTCCATAAAGAAAGTCATTTGGTTTGCTCTCGAGGATACCGCACGAAAGTGGATGACTAAGTAGAAGATATAGGTGCGTTGACTACACGGATTGGAGTTCCAAAAAGGTTTTTTGACTGAAGAAGCAGAACATCAGTTGATCGAAGGGATAATCAGAATATTTAGAGGATTTGACCCCTTGCCAGTTTGTGGCAAAAAGGGGGAGAAGTTTGGAAGGCTCTGGCTAGTGTGTCTAAAGCCTAGACAGATCTCCAGATTTGTTTTTTGCCAAAAATGCCAAGGGGGAGATTGATGTTCCCATGAATGGCATACTGTTTGGCAAAACGGCTTTAGAACTGTTCGAGCAAATGTTCAGGGGGAGTACGAACACATTCTGGAACTACTGAACAGCGTTGAACAGACGCAGAAGATATTTTCCGGAAGGATCTGGATCTAATATCTTCTCGTTTTAATGTCGGCCAGCGAAGCATTCGATCTCCAGATATTAGAATGAATATCTTCATCAAAACAGCGTGGCTGACTTGGCGAGGAAGTTTGCAAAGATTGCCTATTCCGCTTGTCCTCTGGAAGGTTCTAAAGATCGAGGATCTTTAGATTCGAACTAATATTGGCCAGCGTGTTCTTCGAGCGTCAAATATCCGAACATCTTGTGAAGTCGACGTGGCTTACTTACTGAGGAAGATAGCCCGAATATTCCTTCTTATGATTTGATAAAGATACACATCAGAATATTGGGGAACATTCCCGAAATATCTGATGGGAGTATCTGAAGCAGTTTAGGGTTTCGTCTTTACATATAAATGCATTGCAAAGGCGTCCCGGTTCATGGTCGCTCCAGCAGAGAAAATAAACACAAGGAAAATCCCTACCGATTGGAGAAGGAGCGGCAGCCGATTTTATTCTCCCTACTGGAAATACATTGATGTGCGTTCAGTCTGATCCGTGCCATTCAGACTGACTGGAGTTGATCACGTTCAAGTGCACAAACAAAGGAAAACAAGCTTTCGAGAGAAAGCATCCGAGCTTCAAGTGAAGGTCGAGTACGTTCGGATAGTAGATCTGGACGAAGGGGATCGAGGAGAGTTGCGACAAACCTCGGTTGCAAATCTGAGAGACGGAGTGTTAGTGGTGAGGCTATTACATGGTGTAAGAGTAAGTCCCTGTGGAAAACCCTAAACTCGTAATAAAGATTTGTTGTCCCTTTTCCGGGTGTGGGAAACCCCCCAGAGTAGGCCTGGCCGAACTGGGTTATCAATCTGAGCGTGCTCCTGTTTTGTTTGTTCTGTTATATTGAACTGTTGTGTTGAGAGTTCAAGGTCTGGTTGAACTACACCTGGAACACTTGCTTGAACAGGGGATAGAATTTCATGTTTAGATACGATCTGAAATTCCGCTTAACGCATCTAATAATAACCAACAATAGAGTCAGTCGTGTCAGTCGTGTGTCGTGTCTATTTCAAATTTTCATGCTTCATATTTGGTGTCGTGATGAACTTATGATGAACTGATGATGTACTGCTATGCTTACCTCCTATGTCGAAATCTCATTTCCAGCTTTGTATGACTATTGTGCTCATTTGACTAAAAATGCAAAATTTCAAAAATTTCGATGCTTTGTTCTTGTGAGTTGTGATATGCAGGGATGTGGAGTTGACAGAAATGTCCTAGAAAGGTACGGCAAGTTGCAGGAAGTTCTGAGTTTTGGTTCTGATGATTGAGAAAAGCGGTGGAGGTTGACGCTTCACTAGCCTAGTCCTGAGAGTAGCTCCGTCACCAAGTTATACAAGTTTATTCATGCGTTCGCAGTGGTGGCGGGACAGAGAAAACAAACTGTCCATCTCTAGTCGAAGTAGCTGGGAATGGGTGGGTAACCCCTACCTTGCCTCATGCAGAAAAGACGAGGATGAGAAAAGAGCGGGACGCACTCCTATGCTGTTATCCGGAGGCTATGATTGGAGTGGTTCAAGGGCGCAAATAATTATGGGGACAAGAAACAAATTCAAAAAGCCGAAGGCAAACCATCAAGTAAGAATAAAATCAAAATCTGATTGATTCAAGAAAGATGTGTCGTTTATCAAAGTCCATACAACTTAAGGAATTCAAGACTCAACGGTATGAAAGTGGTGAATTAAACATGTGTCAGAGAAAGCCGCTGACTCAATCAAAAGACCAGAACTCAGAAAAGAATGCAATGTCCGTGGTACCTATAGGGGACTATCTCCCAATCATCCAAGGTCATTTGAATTTCAGCTCGCGAGGTAACAAGTATCAAAAATCTATCTATACTCGCATTGTTAGAATCTTAGGCATGATAAGATTATAGGCTGGATTTGGGATTGACATGACTAGTACGTTGTTAATTCTTTCTATGGCTTTGTTCTTGTTCGGGACGAACAAGTTCAAGTGTGGGGTAGTTTGATAAGTCGTAGTTGTACGACTATTTTCTGTGTTAAAACCCCGTCTCTTAGTGTTTGCATGTATGTTATTTGAAATCTTCCCCTGGTAGATGAGATGTTGTTCTGGTCGATGTCCAGAACAAATACAAAAACAACTTATGCGCTAAAATAAGTAGTGCGGAAATAAAACTGACACGCAAAGTTGTTACCCAGTTCGGCGTTAACGAGCCTACTCTGGGGGGCGTTCTCTAGCCCGGTGGACAGCAATTCACTATTATTGAGTATTGCGAGTACAGGAATTACCGTTTACAGAATTCCTCTTAAACTACCTGAGCCTCGGACACTCTAGTAATTGCAATCTAGGTCTCCCCCTAGATCTTTGCTCCCGCTCCGTATCCACCAAGATGATCATCCGTGAGAATCAGCGCCTTCTCCCGAATGCGCAGTTCAGAACTTCAGTGCGTGAACTTTCAGTGTTGTCCTTCGATCAATCTGCTGAGCACCAGCACAGATTGAATCCGAGCGCCTTTGAGTAACCAGTGACGATTAACTCTCCGGCCGATTACGAGCTTAGTGAATAACCAGTTACGATTAGTTCACCGCCGTTAGCCTCCTCCTCCCTTCAATGAGTATGAGCGTGATTAATATCTCCGTAAGTGCTAACTAATACCTAGGCATTAGTCCTCCTTATATAGAGCGGTAGAAACCCTAGAACGAATAGGATTTCTAAGATAAACCGCCTATCTCTATTAGGAAATCTTTCCTAATCTTTTGCGCGAATCTCTTGTTGATAATCCTTCAATCTCCGATTAAGCAATCTACAATTATCTTCTTCGCTAAGATATCTTCAAGCGCAAGCGACTGACTCTCTTTGATATCTTCGATAATCATCATAGCACCGACTTGCTAAAAATCGGACTTGCCAAATCCGTTCTGCTGCTGCGACAGAGTTGTGCTAGGTCGGTTGAACAAGTTTCCAAATATGAATTTGGAAACTTCCAATATCTGTCCATGCACCTGCAACCGCCTTGATCTCCAACGGTCGACTGAGTTTCCAAATCTGAATTTGGAAACATTCCATCTGCTTCAACTTGTTCCAGGACAGTTGTCTCTGCTAGACTCGAACAACAGCTTGAACAACTACACTAAGTTTTGCCAAACTACATGCCATAAAACTAACAATCTCCCCCTTGGCATTTTTGGCAAAACAACTACCTGTAATCTACCTATTACAGTTGAATCTTTGAAGGAGGTTTCAAACTCCCAAGCTGTGCTACGAACTAGGCTACCAAACGAATCTTTGAGGAGATTTCAAACTCCGAACATAACAAGCACAAACAAATCTTTTAAGGAGATTTCAAACTCCAACATAATAACATACCAAGCACAACTGAATCTTTTAAGGAGCTTTCAAACTCCAAAACTACTCCCCCTTTTTGTCACAAAATGACAAGGGAGTACAGAAAGAAAGCATTACCTTATAGAACTTTTAATTTCTGTGAACCTTTGACCAAACATACTTCGTCAATACCAAACTTTGAGCGTTCGCTCTTCCTTCTAAGTCAACCCTTTAATCATGAGACACTTACACTCCGGTTGACCCCTTGTACTGGAACAGTTTAGTTGTCAATGACACACAGACCCAGTGAGGATCTAAGTGTTTCGAACTGAAGATTGTCCAAGGCTTTTGTGAAGATGTCTGCCAGCTGCTTCTCAGTTGACACGTGTGTCTGGGTGATAGTTTTCTTCTCAACTAATTCTCGAATGAAATGATGCCTGATGTCGATATGCTTTGTTCTGGAATGTTGCACCGGATTCTTGGATATGTTGATGGCACTCAAGTTGTCACAGTAGAGAGTCATCACATCTTGTTTGACTCCATATTCCTCTAGCATCTGTTTCATCCATAACATCTGGGTGCACGAACTTCCTGCCGCAATATATTCTGCCTCAGCAGTAGATAGAGAAATACTGTTCTGCTTCTTACTGAACCAAGAGACCAGATTGTTTCCAAGAAAGAAACATCCTCCAGACGTACTTTTGTGGTCCTCTGCATTCCCAGCCCAATCTGCATCGCAGTAGCCTATTAAGCAAGAGTTGGTATCCTTAGTATACCATAACCCATAGTCGACTGTTCCACAGACATATCTGATAATTCTCTTCACATTCATCAGGTGACTCTCCTTGGGATTTGATTGATATCTGGCACAGACACCAACTGCATGAGCAATGTCCGGCCTACTGGCGGTTAGGTATAATAGACTTCCAATCATACTTCGGTACAGGGTTTGATCCACCTTTGCGCCAGCTTCGTCCTTTGTAACCTTCACATGAGTTGCAGCGGGGGTTCTCTTGTGTGTTGCTTTTTCGAGATCAAACTTCTTGATCAGGTTCCTAGCATATTTGCTTTGGGAAATAAAGATGCCATCCGCCTTCTGCTTGACTTGTAAGCCAAGAAAGTATGACATCTCTCCCACCATGCTCATCTGGAATTCATTCTGCATTTGATGAACGAATTTGTCTACCAGCTTCTGGTTGCTTGAGCCAAAAACAATATCATCTACATAAATCTGAGCAATGATGAAGTCTGTCCCTGTGTGTTTCACAAACAGCGTCTTGTCTACTCCCCCTCGCACATAGCCATGAGTGATTAAGAAGTCAGTAAGCCGCTCGTACCATGCTCTGGGCGCCTGTTCGAGACCATAGAGCGCCTTCTTCAGGTGATACACATAGTCAGGATGATGAGGGTCTTCAAAGCCCTTTGGTTGAGTGACAGATGCTTGTCGTCAGAGCAAATGTACAAATAAATTTATAGTCCGCTACTCGCGACTTCACTACTGGGTAGCAAGTGGTAAGTAGCGGTCGAACCCAAAGGAATTAGGGGGATAGTTGTTCTTTGAGGTGATTTGTACAGCAAGGGAGCGTGTTTTAGGTTGGTTGAGGTTTTAGAGCTAGTAACTACGTGACTTTTTGGTTGGTTTTGGTTTTTTTGTGCGAAAAGTAAATGACTGAAAATAAAAGTAGGAGACTTACAGCGGGTGATGCGTGATTGGCAAGTCCTCTGAAAGGTGAGCAGTTGATTACGGCAGTTATACTAAGAAAGTAAGTGCAGGAGTTGTTTGATTTCAAGGAAAACATTCGATTTCGGGGGCCTTGTATCATAGCCTGTTTATCATTGACCTTTAGTGATCCTTCTAAGTATTCAAACGTGCATCAAGGCCATTCCAAGCACTCGATTTGCCACAATGTCTAGTCTTTTGCAAAAGTGTTCGAAAGAGTATCAAGGCCATTCCAAGCACTCGATTTGCAAACACTGTCTAGACTTTTGCAAAAAACGTAGAGCCCTTGTTCTACTTAGACTAATACCCCATTCCAAGGTATATTAGCCTGTGTGCATCCATTTGATCAGTCATTCCCGAGCAATCAAATGGTGTTTGAGAGAGGTCAAACTCCTCAGATAAGCTTTGCCATTCCAAGCATCCACTTATCCGAGTATGTTTACGAACTTCCACGGAAGAGCTTTGCCATTCCAAGCATCCACTCAACCTTGAAAGTTCTGGCCTAATATATGGCACATAGAACAAGTTTTGAATACAGAGAAAAAACACTAAAGCAAAGTCTAAAACATTTTATGATACAAGTACACCCCTTCAACCGAATGAAGAGTTTAGCTACGAATATCCATAGAGGTGGATACCATAGCTAAATACTCGGGGGTTTTTGAAAGACAGTAAGTAAGGGGAATACTCAAGAACCAACAGGAGTATTCCCAATTCCTACTTGAATACTCAAGAACCAACAAGAGTATTCTCTAAAACTGTTATAATACTCAAGAACCAACAAGAGTATTATTTCAAAACCAAACTTACAAATTGCCAAACTTAGAGAGATAAGTGATTTATGATTTTTGGGATGTTGATTACAAATGAGGAGGCATGGTATTTATAGGCTAAGGGAAGCCATGAGGAGCCAACACTTGTCACATGGAGGGAGGATGAGCTTTGAGATGATGACACATGGGGGGAGAGCTCTAGCCGCCGGCGGCTTTGGGAGGGGAGAGGGAGGAGACGCCAAGTGGAGGAAGGGGAGTGGAGGAGAGGAGTTGTGAGAAAGGAGCCGCCGGCTAGGTGGCAAGATGGGAGTGGTTTGTGTGGTTTTGTGAAGTTCTCACAAAACTATCGGTGTATTTCAGCTCCGGACTGACTTTGGTTGCTCTTCGGTTTGATTTGTTTTGAATGATTCCATGTCAGGATCTTTAGATTTCTTCAGTCAGCGTCTGATCGTGACCTTGGAATGACTCGTAACATCTTTTCTGTGTAAAAATCCTCTCCTTAGCGTGTATTCTCTCTAAGCTCCAAAATACCTTGTAGATAAATATCGAAACTAACAAGCAAAAGTTAAATAGACAAACAGTCTAATTTAGTGGGTTTAACTGTGTTTTTGATTCGTATAATTATGGTCCATCATTGAGCCACAAACACTTCTTCATTTAGCAGCCCATTTAGGAATGCACTCTTGACATCCATCTGAAACAACTTGAACTTAAGGTGACAAGCAAGAGCAAGAAGTAGTCGAATGGCTTCTAAGCGAGCAACCGGAGCAAACGTCTCATCAAAATCTATTCCCTCAATCTGAGTATAGCCTTGAGCCACGAGACGAGCTTTATTTCTGGTGATGTTTCCGTGTTCGTCCGACTTGTTCTTGAAAATCCACTTTGTTCCAATAACGTTCACACTATCCGGACGTGGAATAAGATCACAGACATCATTTCGCTGGAATTCACCAAGTTCTTCTTGCATGGCGACAACCCAGTATTCATCATTGATGGCTTCCTTGATGTTTTTGGGTTCAATAGTAGATATGAAACAGGTAAAGCCAGCCAATTGACGAAAGTTAACCTGTTTACCTCGAGTTTGTATGCCATCTGTGGGATTACCAATTACTTCACTGGCAGGATGATACTTTTCAACTGCTCTTGAGGGCTGTAGGACACGAGGAGAGGCAGGAGGCGTTGGAGCAGATTCCGTATCAATATCCTCATCTGATTGATGTTCATTTGTCGCAGACTGCTCAGGCTCTTTATCTGTGACTAATTCCTTATCGGGAGAAGCGATTGTAGGTTGTTCCGGATTAGGTGGGGCATCATCATCATCTGCATTATTTGTCTCAGAAGCACCTGGAACAACGTCCTGCACAACAACATTGATTGATTCCATGACAACTCCAGTGCGTTTGTTGTAGACTCGGTATGCCCTGCTGTTAGTGGAATATCCCAGAAAGATTCATGCATCACTTTTAGGGTCCAGCTTCTGCAGATACTCTCGATCTCTAAGAATGAAGCACTGGCTTCCAAAGACATGGAAGTACTTGACCATAGGTTTTTTACCCTTCCATAACTCGTAGCAGGTCTTCTCGGTTTCGGATCGAATCATGACTCTGTTTATGACATAGCAAGCAGTGTTCATGGCTTCCGCCCAAAACTTTAAAGGAACATTCTTTGCATGAAGCATTACTCGCGCCATCTCCTGAATGGTTCGATTCTTCCTTTCCACAACTCCATTCTGTTGAGGTGTGATTGGTGAAGCAAATTGATGAGTTATGCCCCTTTTTGAGCAGAAATCAGCAAGAGCAGCATTCTCAAATTCCTTTCCATGATCACTTCTAATTTTTACTATATGTTCGTCTTTATCCTCTCTTTCACGTTCCAGTTAAGTGCATAGTTGAGCGAAAGCCTGAGTAGCATCTGATTTCTCTCGCAAGAAGCTAGACCACGTGAACCTTGAGAAGTCATCAACACACACAAGAACGTACCTCTTCCCTGAATAACTTTCCACTTGCATAGGCCCCATTAAATCAATGTGAAGCAGCTCAAGAGGTCTACTTGTATTAATCTGAGTAGTGCCCTTGTGTGGAACTTTGATTTGTTTTCCAATTTGGCAGTCTCCACAAACATTGCTCAGCTCACCTTGAACTTTGGGTATGCCGCGAACAAGACCATCTGAAGCAATCTTCTGAAGCGTTCTTAGATTCACATGACCCATTCGCTGATGCCATAAGTTCATCTCTTCAGTTTTACTCAGTAAACATGTTGATTTAGCATTGGGTTTACCAAGGTTCAGGAGGTAGCAGTTGTTCGACGACCTTCTTCCAGAGAGAACTGGATCATTATTCTTGTTTAACACCACACACTCATCTTGTGTGAATTGAACATGATGCTCTCCATCGCACAACTGGCTGATGCTAATTAGATTAGCCTGCAATCCCTTGACAAGCAATACTTCTTTCAATCTGGGCAGGCCTTGAACATTTAGAATTCCCTTTCCAATGACCCTGCCTTCTCCACCATCACCAAATGTCACATTCGAACTCCCTTTGATCTCCTCTATATTGGTCAGAAACGCAGAGTTGTCGGTCATGTGTCTTGAACACCCACTGTCAAAGTACCACATTTCTCTTTTCAGATGACAAGTAGAACTAAAAGCAACGTAACAAACTTCACTTCTTTGTTTAATCCTCCAAACTTGCTTCATATGCGATTTCTGAACTTGTTTCATCTTTCTGATAGACATATGGAATTTATGACATCTTGACTTGATGTGTCCCACTTGATTGCAATAAAAACATCTTCGCCTGTCTTGCTGTCTTGTGGGATACCATGTGGAAAACGGAGATGCTTTTCTTCGTGGGTGAAGATTAGCAGGAACAACTTGCGGTCGAGGCTTAACAAAAGTTTTTCTTTGAGAACCATGTTCAGTTGGAACAAGTTGCGGTTGTGGCTCAGCTTTGACAAAAGACGTTTTTCCAGAGCTCGGTCCACCTGTGAAACCAAGACCTTTGTGACCTCCTCCTATCCTTTGAGCTCCCAGAATGGAGTCTAGATCTTTTGTTCCAGAATTTAGCATTTTGACAGACTTTTTCAAGTTGTTCAGCTCGTCTATTGTCTCCTCATGAGCAAGCTTATCTGTTTCAATTTCACATTTGAGGGCATCAATAATATTGATAAGATTTACCTCCCTTCGCTTTAGAGCATTATTCTCTTGTTTTAAGTCAACTGTGTCTTCAGAACGATCTTCTTGTTTTTCACTCTGAAGCTTTAGAGATGAAATAACAGCCAGCAACTCCGCCTTTTGTGAAACAAGGTCAGCATGTTCATTTCTTGCTTCACTCAACCGAGCTGTGAGGTCACAAACGCTCTGCTGATGTTTTAGTTTCAAGGTGGCAATCTCTTCCTTGAGCTTCTCCTTTAGTTTTTCCATAGAGCTCTGGAGAGATTTGTTTCGCTCGACTTCAACCAACCACTGTTGATATAGTTCTTTGTAATTGTTGGCAATTTCCTCATCCGTAATTTCTTCATTATCACTCTCACTGGAATACATAATGTGATCTTCAGCTGATGCCTTTTCCTCCTTTTTGCTATTGTGGTCTTCTTCCTGATCAACACAGCTAGTGAGGGCAACAAAATTACTGTGCTCACCTTCTTGATCAGATTCACTGTCACTCCAGTTGATCACATAGGCATTCTTTTTCTTCTGTGTGTTGATGCATTCTGCTTGAATGTGTCCAAACCCCTCACATTCTCTGCATTGGATACATTTGCCTTTGTTGTCTCGAACAAAGTCTCCAGACTGATTTCCCTTAGAAGCTTTGCCATCCTTCTGGTACCTCGAATTAGTTGACTGACCAGAATCAGTCCCTTTAGTGTATTCTCTTTTCATATATTTCTTGAAGTTTTTGGCAAACATGGCATACTGTTGTTCTGATGATTCATCCATCTTGTTTTTGACAACTTCAGCTTTCAGACCAACGCTGGTGACCTTCGTGCTGGTGACCTTCGAAAGACGGTCTTCTTCATTCATATCCATCTCATGGGTCTGCAGAGATCCCATCAGTTCATCCAGTCTCATGGTCTTCACATCATTGGCTTCCTTAACGGCAAGAGCTTTCATGGCGAACCGCTTTGTGAGAGATCTCAGCACCTTTCTTACCAGCGTTTCTTCGGTCATTGGTTCTCCTAGGGCGAATGCTTCGTTGGAGATATCGAGAATCCGAGTATTGAAGTCAGCAATGGTCTCATCCTCCTGCATTCTTAAGTTTTCGAATTTTGATGTGACCGTCTCCATTCTGGATACTTTGACTTTGGTTGTACCTTCATGAGCAGTTTGGAGAATGTCCCAAGCCTTCTTTGCTATTTCACAGGTTGAAATCATCTTGAAATTCTTTCCATCAACTCCCGAGAATATGGCATTCATTGCTTTAGAGTTTGCCGCTTCAGCATGCTTATGATCCTCAGTCCACTTGTCTTTAGTAATGAGGCAAACTTTACCTTCTTTGTCGATAGTCACTGGGTGTGTCCATCCTTGTTCAACTGCATCCCAAACTGATTCATCTTGAGACTTCAGAAACGCCTTCATTCGAACTCTCCAATAGCCATATTTATTTCCTTCAAGCAGAGGAGGTCGCGTGATGTTCTGCCCTTCTCTCAAATCCATCTCACCGACTTCTGGATCTTACTCTGTATGTCGAGTATTTGCTCTGATACCAATTGAAATCTTCCCCTGGTAGATGAGATGTTGTTCTGGTCGATGTCCAGAACAAATACAAAAACAACTTATGCGCTAAAATAAGTAGTGCGGAAATAAAACTGACACGCAAAGTTGTTACCCAGTTCGGCGTTAACGAGCCTACTCTGGGGGCGTTCTCTAGCCCGGTGGACAGCAATTCACTATTATTGAGTATTGCGAGTACAGGAATTACCGTTTACAGAATCCCTCTTAAACTACCTGAGCCTCGGACACTCTAGTAATTGCAATCTAGGTCTCCCCCTAGATCTTTGCTCCCGCTCCGTATCCACCAAGATGATCCTCCGTGAGAATCAGCGCCTTCTCCCGAATGCGCAGTTCAGAACTTCAGTGCGTGAACTTTTAGTGTTGTCCTTCGATCAATCTGCTGAGCACCAGCACAGATTGAATCCGAGCGCCTTTGAGTAACCAGTGACGATTAACTCTCCTGCCGATTACGAGCTTAGTGAATAACCAATTACGATTAGTTCACCGCCGTTAGCCTCCTCCTCCCTTCAATGAGTATGAGCGTGATTAATATCTCTGTAAGTGCTAACTAATACCTAGGCATTAGTCCTCCTTATATAGAGCGGTAGAAACCCTAGAACGAATAGGATTTCTAAGATAAACCGCCTATCTCTATTAGGAAATCTTTCCTAATCTTTTGCGCGAATCTCTTGTTGATAATCCTTCAATCTCCGATTAAGCAATCTTCAATTATCTTCTTCGCTAAGATATCTTCAAGCGCAAGCGACCGACTCTCTTTGATATCTTCGATAATCATCATAGCACCGACTTGCTAAAAACCGGACTTGCCAAATCCGTTCTGCTGCTGCGACAGAGTTGTGCTAGGTCGGTTGAACAAGTTTCCAAATATGAATTTGGAAACTTCCAATATCTGTCCATGCACCTGCAACCGCCTTGATCTCCAACGGTCAACTGAGTTTCCAAATCTGAATTTGGAAACATTCCATCTGCTTCAACTTGTTCCAGGACAGTTGTCTCTGCTAGAGTCGAACAACAGCTTGAACAACTACACTAAGTTTTGCCAAACTACATGCCATAAAACTAACATTATTTCACTACCTGTGTGTAGTTTTCGTTCTCAGGTGCATTCGGAGACCATGGAAGGAATACCGGCTAAAGAGAGCCTGTTAGAAGATGTTTTACGCCGAAGAAATGAAGTCCGAAGAGCTGGAAGTTTGAGTCAGTGCAGTTCGCGTAGGTCTGAAGTATTAAAGGCACGGAGGTCTACTGAATTTCCATAATTGTTAAGACCTCCGCGGACGTTAAATCAAGAGACGTCCGCGGATGCCAGCTGGCAGTCGAATTCACTATTTCTGATTTGCAATCTCGAAAAGGAACAATACAGAACTCAAGGGGACAGAAGGGAGGCGGCTGACTCTTGACAAAAGGAAGGAAAATCAGAAAGATTAGGGTTCGTTCGAAGTTCAATTTGAAGAGGAGAGCTCTTGGAGTAGGATTCCAATTGAAGAAGCTTGAGCGTGGATTCGTTGCTGGATTCAAGTACTGGAGTGGAGCTGCAGCGTGGTGGAGAATTCATCATCAGTAACTTCGATTCATTCTGTTCAAAAAAACTGTATGATGTATTCTCTTACGATGAGTAGCTAAACTCACATGTGTAGGCTAGAACTCGACATTGTGATGTTTTGACTTGAGACCTATATTGATTTCTGTGTTTTGTGTCATATTACTATGCGTTGTTTATGGAATTGACTTTGTTAACACGAGTGGAACCCTAGCGGGGGAGCTTTAGTTTGTTAGTTGATTCCAATTGTCAAGTTTACTAGAAACCTAGCGGGGATAGCAAACTAGGACACGAGTAATATACCACTAGGATTAAACACCCTAGGACAACTTGTTCAAATCTTCATGCAACTCTAGCGAGTTAGGGTCTTGATTATCGCTAGCGCGAGATTAAGTACTAGAACTAGAACGGGGGGTATAACCTTAACGGGGGAGCTCTAAGTTGTAGAACATTAGAAATCAAAACAGATTTGTCAATGATTTGGTCTTGCATCACAGTCGAAAGTTCTAACTTGCACTTCTCTTTGATATTATATACTTGAATTCGTGTGACGATTGCTCTCTTGATAAGTGATCATTGTTGCTTGTGTTTTTGTTTTCCATTTACTTGTTTGAATACTTAGTGAACAGATTCTTATATCAATCTCTGTGGATACGACCCGACTTACCACTTGCTAGTCGGAATAAAGAAATATTATTTTTGACGGGTACAACGACACCCGTCACACACTAGAGCCACCAGCAGCTGTGCCTCCTAGGTAGCAGCTAGACATAGCCTTCAATGTGGCTCGAGCATTACAGTTTTTTCTGCCATCAGGAACACAGCCAGTGCTAGCACCACCAGGATGGGAGTTCGGAGATCCAATTCCTCCGGAGTTTGCTGTTCTTCATCCAGCTTCATCGTCAGATTCTGACTAGGGGAGTGCCTATTTCCCTTTCCTTTTTCTCTTTGTCAGAGTCCGTCAGTTTGTTATGTCTGCATTGTCTGTTGTCTTTGAACTAAAGTCGTACCGTGAGGACACGGCTTGGTCCAAAAGTGTGGGGTGGGAGAGTCAGTTTGTCGTGTCTGCACGTTTATTTTTCCTGCATATTGATGTGTCTGCACGTTACTATAAAAAAAAATTGAAGTATGAAATTTCTCTGTTTCTTGGATATGCAGACGTGAATTATGAGTTGGTGAAATTTATGATACCGATTACATATGTTTTTCTCGTGAAATCTGAATTATGTGACTACATGTGAATTTAACCTACTACGTTTCCTTTTGAGTTGAGATAAACAGAGATGTGTTGTTGATAGAAATGTCCTAGAGAGACTTGACGAAGCATTCAAAGGACCGAATTTCGAGTTATATGGTTACATGGATTTTGTGGAGGCTAGCACTTCGAGGCAACATGGTTAAGAGTCTGCTCCGCCACTGCAGTGCTTATGTGGTCAGGTGGGATGGGGAAACATCACACCGTCCAATCTCTAGTCCGAGTAGCCGGGAAAACAGACGAGCGACCCTCGGCTTGACTCGCGCCAAAAGGACGAGGATGAGGGAGAGCAGGGAGGTATTTCCATATGCTTGCGGGCGATGATTGGACCTCCATCAAAAGAGCAGAGTCACGGACAAGCAGTCACAATCAGTAGCAAAAGAAAAGAAAATCAATTATTTGTGAAGTTTTACACGCAACAAAGTGAAGTACACAACTGATCCATCAAAAGACAACTCACTACAAAAGCTGTCCAAGCAAAAGAACTCAAACCCTTGAAGCTCGAACGAATCACGTGCAAGAAAAAGCAATGTAGTATAACCATATAACTAGAGTTCGGGACAGCGAATGCAGATCATGGGTCTAAAGAGGACTATCTCCCATTCATCCGAATTGATTTGAATTTCAACTCGAAGGTAACATGTATCAAGTTAATTCTATGTTGAGCATGATGAATTAAGTAACGATTGAGCTATGCATGGAAAGGAAGAATTTAGACTAGCAACTCATATTCATGTAGCATTATCTAGGACGTCGAAGAAATTGTGGTGTTATATTTATTTTCCTTCTATGACTTAGTTCTTGTTCGGGACGAACAAGTTTAAGTGTGGGGTGGTTTGATGAGTCGTTTATATACGACTCGTCGAATCAACTCAACCCATTTATTTCGACACTTTATGATGCAAACAGTTACTTCTTAGTATTTTTTTGCATTTCAGGTGTTTCGGAATCTCTAGGAGGAAACGCGCATAAAAGACGGTGTTTCGCGCCGAAAACATCACAATGGCAGATCAGACCTTTGGACAGTCGACGGAGTGCTGGGAATGGACCGCTGATCAGAAAAATACGAACCACATGTCGTTGCGTAGGTGACTCAATTCCCTACAATTCTCTAGTTCACACCAAGAGCGTCCGAGGTTGTGTAGAAGGTCAAATCCAGAGTTGAAGTCAGAACTGGCGTGCAGAAGAGGGACCGAGCTCAGTGCATATCGCATTCGCAAGAGACATTAGCGTTAACACTAATGTTGATTAAGAATGCGCCGATAATGTTGCTGCCGAACGCGACCAGACGACGAGGGCTGCCGTCAGCAGGCCGTTTGATGACGTCAGCAAGTCCGAAACTTGATAATTCTAGCCCAAAACCAGATTTGGAAACCCTGTTTATTATAAATAAGAAACTTGGGCTAGGGTTTTCAGAATCTCAATCACATAACGAAGACTGAGACAGCTCTGGAGAAGACGAAGAACGCGAAGCTTTCGACGATACAGAGATTTTCTACTTCTTTTTCATCAAAAATATTTGTGTTTACTTCCATGACAATGAGTAGCTAAATTTCTCTTTCAGTTTAGGGTTTCGTACATTGTGAACACGTTTTGAGATTTTCGTTCTTAATGCTATTTTATGTTTTACTAGTTCTTGTGCTTATTCTTATGAATTAACTTGTTAGATTAAGTGGAAGCTTTGTCGCAAAGCTTAATTGAGCAGTTAATTCTTACCGTTAACATCTACTGGATACTTTGTCGTAAAGGTAGATAGTAACACCTAAACTAAATAATACCTTTGTCGGATTGTTTTATTTAGGAAAGAACTAGAAGCCTGACACCTTTGTCGGGTTAGGTTGTGGCATATCACCTTTGTCGGGATATTTGGGTTGTTACCTTTGTCGGAACAACCACACTTTGAAATATAAAATTGATCATTAGATATCTATGATAAACGTGTCACAATAGAAACCCTAGACTGAATTTTCTCGCTGATTGATATCCCCGTTATTCTTTTCTCCCGTGTTTTTACAATACTTGCTCACACAAAAACCCCCTTCTTTATTTGCATATAGGAACAGTTTCACAAACCAGCTCTCTAGGGTTCGACCCCGCTTGCCGCTTTACTAGCTAATAGCAGGAGTTTGTAAATTATTAAATTTGACGCGTCAGACGACGCGCGTCAGCAATCATCACCAAACACTTTGCTACTAATGTAAACCGAATATGTGGTTAACTTGCCCATCTTGTTAGCGTGTTCGTGAAGAAAGCGGCATTGCATTTTCATTCTGCTAATCAATTCGTCGTCGAAACTGGAGCTTAGCATTTTGAAAAATCTGAACTCGTCATATTCCTGTTGAAAATGAATAATCTCGTTCGACTGAGTATATATGACAAAGTGATAGCTGTTTACCGTTGGGAAGACATGAATATACGTAGTTACCTTTTCATCAATGCGTACTAGAGATTTCGGCCACATATTTGTGCATCTTCCCTTCAAATTGAGCGAATGGAATAGTGGCAGGCGAACATAGCCACAACACTGTGTAAGCTAGAGACAATATTTCCACCTTCATTTTTCGACTCGATGGAACACCTCCCAATTCATTTGGCCGATGAGGTGCTGCTTGGCGGACCAGTACACTACCGATGGATATATCCGTTTGAGCGTTTCATATAACGTCTTAAACAGTTGAGTCAAAAGGGAAACAGGGCTGAGGTGGAAGCCAATATTGTGAACGCATACATACAGCTTGAGACTTCGTATTTGGGATCCGACTACCTAGATCCTGAGTTGACAACTAATGTCATACACTTAAAACGAAATGAAGTTGCGACATCAGAATTCGAAGATCCTCGGATTTCCATTTACAATTACCCAGGAGTTGGTGGCAGTAAAGCTAAACGGAGGGTACTAGAAAGCCTTGAATTTTAAAAAGCAACTCATTACATCTTTAGCAATATGCCCGAGCTTGAACAATATTTGACGTTATTTGAGACCGGCTTAAGACAAAGACGCCCGCGATTCACTGATCAGCAAATATACAATGCTATATTAACGGAATTTCCAGAATGGCTGTGCACCCATGTAAGTATCATCATTCCTTAAAAATTTTGTATCATTATTTATCTGTTTAAAATGTGTACTTACACTTTCATTTGATGTTCATACATACTATTATGTTCAGGTATGGGAGCTTGGAGAAACATTAGCACTACCACAGTGAATTCAGTACTTGTCCTCTGGATTTCAATCCGACGTTGCGTGTTCGGCCACATACAAAGTCAACAACTACAAATTTCACATTGAAAGTCATGGTGAAGGGAGGAACACGGTGAACAGTCATGTCTACGTTCAAGGATCAGAGGGTACACACAACTACGGAGTTATTGAAGAGATAATACATATGAGATGTAGAACCAACCATCGCCTAAAGGTTGTCTTGTTCAAGTGCCGGTGGTACGACCCTCAGTTTGTTAGATCATACCCGTCTAACGGGATTGTTATCGTGAACACTCAGAGACCCTACCCCCGTTACGACCCTTACATTCTTGCACAGCAAGCGGTGCAGGTTTACTATGTGACGTTTCCGGTTTTAGCTGGACAAAACAATCAAGGTTGGGTTGCAATTTGTCCTGTGAAACCTACAAACGCTATCGACATGGAAGTAGCAAATGTTCCGTTCCAAGATGACGGTCAAATGGGGGCTGAAATGCCTGTATTGGTACACGAAATCGGAATCGTGAACCTCGCTGATGATGAAGTGTACGAGTACAGCGAAGAAGACGATAACGACGACCACGTAGCTGATAATCCAGATACAGAAGATGAGTCTGACGAATCGTAGTTTTACAAAATTAATGTATGTTTTACATGTACGTTTGCCTATACATTATAATATTCAATACGAAAAATAATGTGTCCTTTTAATAATGGCGTCTTGGTATGATTAAATGCAAAGCGCTGGAGCGTTATTATTAAGGTAAATTAGTAAGAAAATGATAAGTAAAAAGCGCTTATCCTATAAACGCTGTGTGAAGGAATTCAATTACATCGCTTTTCTTATACACGCTGTCGTATACTAAACAAAATACAGCGTTGAAATGGTAACGCGCTTTAATATGTGCCACGTAATACAGCGTGTTGGAAAAGGCGCCGTCTTAAAACATCAATAATACACCGATTAAAAACTTACCGCCGTATAATGAGTAACATACGACAACGCATAAGAAGAAGTTGCTATTATAGGTGACTATACAAAGCGCTTAGGTAATAAATCACTTTCGAATGGCAATCTAAATACGCCCGCGGTATTCGCCCGCCTAAACAAGTAAAAACGTGTGAGTACTCCGCCGATTTTCATTATAAGTGTCTGTTTAATGTAATTACATGCGCTGTTTTCATTATCCCATTTTCTACTCCGCCGATTATCTCCGTTGTTCTCTCTCAAACATTCAACCCATTTGAGCCGATTTCTGAAGCAAGCTTCGTCGCCAGGTATTGAAACTCGTCGTCTTCCTCACGTCTGCTTGTTTTCCGTAAGTTAGGGTTTGTTGTGTAGGCGCGTGTTGTAAATTGATTTAATTGTGGGTACACATATTCGTCGTCGATTACGTGATTTTGGACTTGTTAACCGTTAAGCAACTTGAATATTGATGAAATTATTGTGCGTCACTCTTGAATTTCATCCCAATGAAGCGTGAGTATTTCATTTATTTGTTTGGTTGCTACCACACATGGAGTTGGTTGATACGGTCAGTACAATTTAATGAGTATTTCGTGACTGTTTCTTGTATTAGTATGATTGCAGCAACCTGATTATTAAGCCATTGTGATTGAATTTTTTGAGATTAACAGGAATGCTTTTAATTGTGTGGTAGGTATATGGGACCACTCAAGCGAAATGTACCAGGTAAAAGGAATGTCGGGTCTGGTAGTGGTACTGGGACTACATCACAACCGCGGCTAACTGACGTACGCCAACCGAGGCAGTCGAATCAGGACACTCCTTCACCTCGGGACAACCAGCATAATCGAGATATGTACAGACCTTCTATTCCGGTACAGGAACCTGCCCCAGCGAGACGAGGGGACGAGGACAGGCAACGTACACCGTCAACCGGGGAAGGACGCCCAAGTCCAGATGGGTACAGGCCTTCGATGCATGTTGAGGAGACCGCCCATAATCCTGTTGCTAACGGCGTACTCTTACCAGAAGCGGTTGAATTAGACTTAGACGAACTGATGGATTTGGTGGGGCCGTCTGCGGGGAACAGGGAAGCGAATGATGAAGCCGAACGGATGGAATCACAGCCCTCATATGATGACGATCCGGATGACTCAGCTATGCCGGAATTCGTTAGAGGAGGGACTTCGGCCGGAGGCGGCCTCGGTGAGGAGACACCGTTGGGATCGATGCCACATGATACTCGTCCTTGGATCACTCCAGCTGGGGATGACAAGTGAGTACTTTTACATGTACATATATTTCTGCAACTTATTGTAGTAACCATATTGTAAATGTCACAACTTGAATTTTCTATTCAGCTTTGACCCCCCTTCAGCTGTTAACAAAATTGGGCTCCAATGTATTGGACCTGGTTTTAAGGTTGGTTGGACTACGAAGGGGACGTGTGATCCACAAGCTCCGGTGAAGTGGTTTCGACACTTTAAGGTAAAACGTTTTAAAATTGTAATAGTTGCATAATATTGTGTCATTTCTTTTCCACATCGGAATGCCTTGTTTTTTCTAATTACATAGTTTGTGTTTCTATTAAATGGTTCATAACACAACTATGTAATGTGCATGTAGAGCTTGTACCGGTGTGATCCGATCATAACGACCAAATTGAGGCTAACTTCAGGAAGAAGGCGGCTAAGATACTGCAAGATACCTGGAGGGGATTGCGAACCGGGGCGACTAAAGGCCTGAAATGGTTTACCGAAGATCACAAAGCAGCGGGAAAAGCTCAATTTAACACGGACCCAGCATTCATAGCCCGCACCGAAAAGAACAAACAGACTTATTCAGCCCGACATGCCAGAAACGACCCAGCATTGCATGCCTTTGGGTCTAGACCAGCACACTTCCACTTTGCGAAGCTGGTAACTAATAATGACTAATTTAAACATATTTCAATTTTCAATATCAATTATTATATAAGACATTTAACATTTAATTTGCAAGAAAAGGATAATCAAAGACAAGTGTTGCCAACTGATATATTTGACAAGAAATACAAACGGAAGGATGGGACGTATTTGATACCCAACGGGGAGAACAAAAGGGTATTACACTCACCAATTAATTATATATATATATATATATGTTTATCTTATTCTATTTTATTATCAGTTTTGCCCAGTATTTCTTATTACATTTGTTTCCCATATACATCATTTGATTTTTGGTTCAGAAAGAACTTGCTGATGCTGAAAATTTGGTCCTGAATGATCGCGTCGGGGATGAAAGGGTACCGGATGAAAAGCTGGTAGAGGCCGCTGCAACTGTTATGGGGGTTAACCCGAGAACGGGGATACCGTACATGTATGGCCCTTCAGCGACATTGGTGTCTGACAAGTTTTCTTCAACGGGCAGCCAGTCGTGTGCCGGCTCCCAAAAATCGAGGGCCCAATCGGTCGAAGTAACTCAGGAGCTGGTGCCGCGGTTAGAGCGCATGGAATCACGACAGGAGGCTGAGCTGAGGCGCATGGAATCCCGACAGGAGGCTGAGCTGAGGCGCATGGAGTCCCGGCAGGAGACTGAGATGAGAAGCATGAAGGACAGCATAGATCAAATGATGCAAATGCAGGCTGCTATGATGAGGATGCTCGCTACCCCTGGATACCAACCGTCCTCTAGTCAAAGCCCGAATGGAAACAACCGTGGTCCGCTTGATGGATTCCATGATGAAGACAACAATCGCAGAGAGTAGACATGTTAATTTTATTTGACTCGACGTTTGTGTAATAATTTTATTCGACTATTTTTGTTAATTAAATATGGAAATTTCTGAAATAATTTATAATTGAAAAATAAATAAATTTAATAACTAAAAAATTGGTAATTCGAACCCCGGTAATTTATTCGACTATTCGACTATCTATGTGGCGTAATTGTGACGGAAAAACGACGGATAGATAACCAGCGCAAAGATGATGGAAAACTGACGGTACCCATATAGACGGTTTGGCGATGGAATATTGACGGAAACTTTAGATGACGGAATAGCGATGAAAAATCACCGATAAAATATGTGGCGTAATTGTGACGGAAAAACGACGGATAGATAACCAGCGCAAAGATGATGGAAAACTGACGGTACCCATATAGACGGTTTGGTGATGGAAAATTGACGGAAACTTTAGATGACGGAATAGCGATGAAATATCACCGATAAAATATGTGGCGTACTTGTGACGGAAAAACGACGGATAGATACCCAGCGCAAAGATGATGGAAAACTGACGAAAACTTTGTTGATGGTACTAAGACGGATAATGGACGGAAATAATTATGATGGAAAAGGGACGGAAGGTTGACGGACAATATTGATGACGGTATTTCGACTGCAGATAGACTGAAAATACTAGTGACGAAATTAAGACGGTCTTTTAACGGAGAATTGCAACGGATACATGTCGGATTGACGACGCATTTAATTCCAACGGAAACGGGACGTAATTCCAACGGCACATTGACGGAATACGATGACGAAATGTCGATGGAAAATATTTACCGTCGGGAAAATTTCCGTCATCTCTCTCGTTGAAGGAAAATTGACGGAAATTGCCTTTATTCCGTCATATTTCCTTCGCTACTCCGACGATTTCCTGTCGTCGGAAATATTTGGAAAATTCGTAGTGTATGTATGAAAAAGGCGAGCATTACACGACACAAAAACACTATCGTATTTTACGTGCATTAAGTGTAAAACATGTATACTAAATGCGTTATACTCAAAATACACGTAAAAATATAGAATTTCATCAATCTTAGGATGTATTTGATTTGACCGTTTCTCTTGACGCCGAGAGAACCTCGTACCTTTCCATTTTCCTAATGCATTTTTTTTTAGAAAAAGAAATTAATCATGTGTAGTAAACCTGGCGAGTACTTCCCTCACAAAAGGGTGCAGCTTCCGTGATTGGGCATCTCTCGTAGGATGCATGACTGATTCCGCCTCATCCTTCCTCCCTCTTTCGCTGGCTATTTAAGTTGTCATCTGGCCGCGGCGCCGAGTCGGGAGGCTATTTTGGGTATACAATTTTGTATCTGTACATGGGTCAAGATCAGGTACAAAGTTGATTTTTGGTACAAAATACAAAGTTCCTCAAAATTAACCTATAATCGTCACTTTTCGAATGAAAAATGAAAAAGACGACATAGTTCGTCAGTTTCATTTTATAATTCGTCACCAAGAAAATGAACCAAAAATCAGGATTTAATCTCATCCATTCAAATCACAAGATCAAAGACTATGATTAGTTGGTATTTTGTACCAAAAAATTAACTTTGTACCCGATCCTTTTCCTCTGTACATATGCTTTTGCTTTCAGGTTTTTCTCTCTAAGTGTTCACCGCTTAAGAGAGTCGTTTCAGTCGACATGTTCAGACTGTTCTTTTGTGGTCGTCCTGTTCGTATGATTCCAGCTAGTTTCTTCGTCGGGACAGACCGAGTTTGTGATGTGTTGGAACCAGCTTTGGCCTTTTTGTGAGCTGCACTTCTGCATGCCTGATTTATGTACATGCTGGTGTTGTATTTTGTGGTCGTCATCTTTGCTGTTTTGATGCTATGAGTGTCAAGGTGGTGGGGTCCGCATATAGTTAGACGTGAGGCTAAGTGAAGCATTAGACTACTTATCTATTTACATAGGCTTATTTTCATAGGTACTGATTCCAACTGAAATTAATTGTAACTTTCAAAGTCTTCTGTATCACCTTTGTGGCTTTGTAACGATTACTTGCATTTTATCAAAAAAAATTGTATTTTTATAAAGTCTGACATGAAATGTGTAAGGAATTTGATGACGGTGTAATTACATTAGTTTATCTTCGAAAAATTTAAAATTTTAATTTTATTGGCAAATAAATTTTTTTATAGTTTTTATCGAAGGTCCTAATTTCACCGACTATAAATATCTGGATCGTAGAAGCCGCTCTTCCTCTCCTCTCCCACCCCACCATCGCAAAAATCCAACCTACAGAGAAGCCTTCCGTCAATCTCATCCATAGATAGGTTAAACGACTTCGCCCATCCGATTACTCGTGGGTGAAATCAGTGTGATTCTTTACTCGAAAAGTTAGGGTTTTCCATCAGGTTGAAACGGGAGAGATGAGGCTGTCGGAGGAGGTTTTGAGGAATATAAATGAGATCGAGGAGGAGGAGGAGGAGAGTGAAGCGGATTGTGATGAAGGAGGAGCGAGGCGTGTGATTGTTGTTGGATATGCGCTTACGCCCAAGAAGATTAGGAGCTTTATGCAGCCCAAGCTTGAGAAGTTGGCTAGGTATATGATTAGTTGTTAAAGATTGAACTGGAGAAATGATTTCACATATTACAGTTTTCTCAAATCATTTCCCTATCAACTGGTCTTGGTCTCTTGATAAAATGGACATGGTTCTTCTTTATCAATTTTTTTATTTATTGTAATGGGTCATAGTATTCTTGAACTTCAGGGTTTGAGAGCATGTTCCCGCCAATGATTGATGATGTATTTTTCAGGTTATATTAACAAGTAGTAGTAGCTCTTTTGGTTTTTTTTACTGTGAACTGATATTTTCACGGATCAGAATGTTTCATCAAGTTTTTTTTTTTTTTTTTGCTATCTTGCGGTGGGTCACATGTGCAATGGTTCTCTTTCCTCAGTAACTGGGTACCCAATACCCATAGTAGTGTTTTATTGTGATAGATGTTTGTTGTTATTTTCCGCTGTCCATTTTACTCTTAAAAGTACTTTGGTCCATGTATTTGTCTATTTGTTTCTTGCTTTGCTATGTATTTTATCATTATATTTGGAACTGCAAGGATTACTCTTAAAATTGGTACTTGTGGTGCAGGAGTAAGGGGATACAATTCGTTGCAATTAATCAGAACCGGCCTCTTTCAGACCAAGGTCCTTTTGATGTTATAATGCACAAGGTTGGCAGATAAATGTATTTCTTGTCTGCTTTTTATTGTTCCTTAGTTTCTTTTTAATATAATGTGGTGGTTCAGTGCCATCTAACAAGCTCGTGCTTTAAACTGCAGTTGCGATGCAAAGAATGGTGTCAAGTTCTCGAGGTTTGTCAAATTGTTTCTGTGGTTATACTGATGAGAATTTCATGTGACTAAATAGTAAATACACTTTCAAGATTTTCCCAGCATTTTCTGTTTCATCGACTTTGCCTTCATTTAGAGTAGCCCTTAGTTTAGAATCCCTATGAGGATATGAACTAATGACGATGACCTTGCTAGTAGTTTCCATTTTGTTATAGTGCTAATAGTAATAGAATCCTTGCTGCTATAGTTCCCGACTCATGAGGACTTAGTGAGTTGATTCTGATGTAACTTTTCCAGAACTTTTTCAGGGTGCAGTTGAGTCATTTTTTATAACTAGCTGTTAGTATGGAAGCTGTAGAATCACATGATTCAGGTTCAGGCCATCCCTATCAATTTTCTAAAAGATAGGATATTTGTTGCTATAATCCCTGCCATATGGATTTTAAAATATTAACCTTGTTAGGTAGTTCATCATTCACGGAACTAATCCCAGACCGAACTTCTCAATATTAGCACAGTGTGTAGTTGTTTAAGTACCCAACAAAATATAATGACTTGCACATGCAAATAGGTTCGCAGAAATTTGTTAGAACCCATTGCAGTTATTCCTTGTATGGTGCCTCATAGACAAGCGAGGTCTTATCTTGAGTAAGTCTTGTCTTTCTACTTCGTCTATTTTCTGTATTAAAGGGAAGCTTCTGATTACCTCAGGGAAGATAATGCTTGCATTTGTTTTGGGTGAGATAGTAGTTTCAAATAATTTTGGCATGCCCTACACTAATTACTTTGAGTGGAAACTATCAGTTAACTTGCTCATTATTGCTGGTAATCAGTTTGCTATTTGCATTAAAAGTAAGTGATTTCAAGCTTGCTCATTTTACTTTCGGTTAATGCAGGAGTTCATGCAAGATCATCCAGAAGTATCTATTCTTGATCCACCAAATGCAATAGATCAATTGCGCAATCGAGAATCTATGCTCAAGGATGTTGATGATATGAAGCTATCTGTTTCATGTGGTAAATCATCTGTGCATTATTACCAACATTTTTTTATAATGTTTTTGTATATCAATAAAATAAGTACTCCTCTACAGAACACTGGAAGGCAACAAGATTTGATTATCATATATTGGCTTACTTGTTCGTATATGACAACTTCACGGTATTAATACTTGGTTATTTATCATTTTTTACAGGCATGGTTGGTGTACCAAGACAGTTGGTAATAACATCAGATGCTTCATCCATTCCTGAAATCGTCGCCAAAGCCGGATTAAGCTTACCATTAGGTATGATCACCATGGATTATGTTGCTTTTTCTTCCTTTTACGAAGGCTCTATACGTGTTTAGTTTTAGTACTTAGAATTTGTTGTGCTTTGCATGTATTTTTATCTAGATGATGATGGTTCAAGTTCAATATCAAGGAATGATCAGAATTACATTGATGAGATTGCTGGTCCGTTTTTCAGTTGCAAAGCCTTTGGTAGCTGATGGAAGTCAGAAGTTTCATGAACTTTCACTTGCTTATGATAAGTATTGTCTCCAGGAACTTGAGCCGCCCCTTGTTCTTCAAGAGTTTGTTAACCATGGTATGAGATTCCCACATGCTTGTTTGATTGTGTCCTTTTGAATAGTATGTTAATAGAGTTATCTTTATTGTATGACTTTCAGGTGGTATTCTCTTCAAAGTTTATGTTGTTGGTGAGGCTATAAAAGTAGTAAGACGATTCTCTCTACCCGATGTCACCAAAAGTGAGCTTTCAAAAATTTCGGGTGTCTTTCGCTTTCCAAGAGTTTCTTGTGCTTCAGAATCGGCAGAGGAAGCGGAGTTAGATCCTGAAGTTGCTGGTGAGTTTATCTGGTGTCCCAGTTCCCACCTTCTTGTATTTCTTTCTTTCAGTAGTCTTATAATTGGCCTACTTGTGTTACATGAGTTGTATATGCAAAATGGTCCGACTCTGATTACTGGAGTGCTGGTCAACTGGTCATCAGTTGACTTGGACTGTTTCTCATGCTATTCAGTCTGGATTAATTTATTCATGCTGAAGCTTGAGTCTGTGAGATGTGTCAAATCATAATTAAGGAACTCATAAATTTTTTCTCTCTTCAGAGCTTCCTCCACAACCTCTACTTGAGAGACTCGCAAGAGAACTCCGTCTTAGACTGGTGCCTAAAAAACACACTTTCAATGATTTTAAGTATTGTCCTCTGGTTTATACAGAATGAACTCAATTTCAATGCTTCATCTTCAACAGGGTCTTCAGTTGTTCAACTTGGATATTATACGAGAACATGGGACCAGAGACAGATTCTATGTCATAGACATCAACTACTTCCCTGGTATAATATATTTTTATGCTTATATGTTTGGTGGCCATCCACCCACTGGATTTTCTTTTGGACAAGGTTCTTGTAATTCATATACCCAGTTAACTGCTGGTGTTACTGCAGGGTATGGGAAAATGCCAGACTATGAGCACATATTCACAGACTTCCTCTTGAGCTTTGGACAAAGCAATAACAAGAAAGTTTCTGCAGATAATATTCGATTGCAGAACTGATTGGAAGAAATGGTTAAACAGCAGATTGGAGCATGTGATGAGGGGAATAGCTGGTTCTTATAATTTCTTCTTTGAGGTCAATTCTGTCCTCATAATACATGCAAGGCTTAAGCATCCTAAGAAGCTTTAGTCCTCTTAGGGAATACAATTCATATCCATGTAAATACCAATTCATCATTTAGAAAATAAACTTTGGCATTGCTTTCAGCGACAAATCTCGTGTTGCTGTGACATGTATTGTAACGAAAGTTAGATTCATTTTCATTACATATCATGTTTGGGATGTCAGTTGTTGAGCATATAGGAACCCGCTGTCCCTTCCTGAGCAGGCTACGTGGTTGGTGGTTGTAGTTATCGTGTCATTTCAATGTCCCTTTCTTCTTTTGATTTTTATCACAGAACTAATGACCATTTGCTGATGACAATGTTTGACGCGTATACATTTGAGTCTGAGTGCTGTGTTGCTTGTTCATAGACGTTTACCTAAACTGGAATTTATTGCAGCGTGATGATGCCTGACTTCTAGAACTCAATATGCTGGGGGTAGTTCGTATGAGTCTTAGCATTTCACCTACTTGTGCCAGTTTTGCTAGAGGAGCATATTTAAAGCTTGCTACTGAGTAGTAGCATCACTGAATTTCATATAACAGTGCTGCTCTTGAAAGTGGTCGCAATGGTGCAATAATGTATTTTCTTTGATTTGCTAGACTAGATGTTTCCCAAAGCTAAGGGTTTACGATATCCTTTACAGTTGGCAAGGACTCCTCTCCTAAAAACAATCTGGAAATGCAGACTGAAAAAACTGATTCGGTTTTGAGAACCAGTTAGACAATATTAGCCTATGCTTTCAACTACTTGGGAAATTGAACTCATGTTTGCATCCTTCAGTCTCTCTGTAGTTTCACATACTTATCAGTCTCGTTCGTCTTGGTGAAGCTTCCATCCTCAATCTGATTGTCTTCTGTCTCCTGATCCTCACTCTCCTCCATCAAATCATCCGCCTGCTCAAACTCATCCACTCTTCCTCCCTCTTCTTCATTCGCCTCGCCTTTCACCACCTCCTCCTCCTCATCTTCTTCCTCCTCCTCCTCCACAACTCCAGGCAGCAGCCCCTTCCTTCCCAGTTTCACCATACCCTTAGCGCCACCCCCTCCTCTTTCATGATCAATGGCATCAGCTTTTTTGAAGTAGCAATGCCTGACTTGGTACAACATCCAAATAGTAACAGCCAGTATCAAACACATCTGAGCCACATGCTTAACCTTGTACCCTCTTCCACCCTTCAAATTCCTGCTTGAAGATTGCTTCAACATAATCTTTTTTTACCTGATCAAAAACATTAAAAATTCAATCTACAAATACAAAAAAGCTTCCATCTTTATTAATCAACTATCTGAGAACAAATAATATAAACCACACAGTTCAGAGCTCCCTTGCAACAGCTACAACCACAAAACAGACCCAAACTTTGAGTCTCCAGCAAAAGGGTTGAGAGTCGTCCAAGGTAATGATTGTCAGACCTCAGACTAAAAATGGGTATGAGGTGTGCTATTTCCTGCTCTAAAACTTGCCATCAATGATCCTCTGATTTGCAAGAAGTTTATAGAGAGAGAGAAAGAGAGCTTTTGCAGGACAAGAAATGCAAGGATGAGGAGAAAGAGATGTCGGTTTCAGTTTCTAGTACCAAACCAATATTACTTGGTCACTTGAATTTTATATGAAACGATGACGTTCTTTGTGCATTTGTCCAAAGCTGTTGCTTATCTTTGACTCTGGAATGTGAATAGAACATTGTTCATTGTCGGCAGCTCCTGTCGCCAAGTCTCACCTGTTTGGTCCGTTGCTATTTTCACTACGGGTCTTCCAATGGTTCAAAAAGTTTTAAGGTGGTTTGAAGGATCGCAAGTTTCATGTCTGACCCTCATGTTCAAGGCCGGGTTAGGAACTTAGGATCTTCCGGCCCAATAAGTACTAAGCGCGGCCCGATCCTTCAATCCGAACATCTACTGCATCCTAAAATGTTAACATTCCATAATTAGGACTACAGTGATACTATATGATGATTTTTATAAGTTAAAGCATGAACCCAAGAAATGGAAAAGTGATAAATGATTCTATATATCATGGAAGGTTGTAATTATTCTATTGAAAATAAATAAATTATTATATTGAAGAAAGAGATGACACCATCTCATAATCGTAAGATGGTGCGATTGTCCGCGGAGACTTACTTCTATAGATCAAGTCATAAGACATTAACTATTGATACTGCAGCTAGGAAATCATATAGAGCTTTCAAATGTTCAGGAAGAGCTTCTTCATATGAATATGAACATTTCCAAACTTCTACGATTTAGTGTCTTGAAAGGAAAATGATAATTTGTTTCTTTATCTTATTAGAAAAATTAACTACAGAATAAATACTTTGTCGCATAAGCCCCGCCAAATAAGTATATTCATCATTATAGGATAAAAAAGATTAGAATCGTATGATTTCTCTAAATGCACTTTAATATTAAGTTTATATAAAAATCGAATCTAATTTATGTCATGATGCACAACGAGAACCTTTGACGCGTAAGGAAGACTTGAGCTCATCCCATCTTGGAAAAGGGGTGGCCAGTGGGTGAGGACATGACAAGACATTGGTAAAACCCAAGCTGGAATCCATACGCAACATTAGAAATTTAGAACGACCATGAAAAAAAACACACACACAACAAACTTGCGCAACATGAGATCTGGTTCTTGTGCGATTTCAACTTAAACCCAAAGACTCTTTCCATGTATGATCCGGTGGTGGTTGAGATTTCATAGGATCAATATAACAACTTATGAAAACTGGACGTACTTTCGCTTTTCAGTAATGTAACACATTTTTTTTTATTATAAATGTAAAAGTCAATTATTTTCTAGTTCAGGATCTATCACGAACTCCTTAACCAACAGGGTATCACCCATGTGCTTCAGTATTTTAGAAATGTGAAACTTAATGAACTTTAACGAACGGTAACCCATTCATAAATGATAAATTATTTAGAAAAATTCAGTTTGAGATGAAACCATCAAACATGCATCAATACACTGCATATATAACATATGGCACAAAGAGTGGAATTGCTATGCACGTTTATATTCGCATTAATGTCACAACTTAAATCTGCAATAAAGCATCAAAATCAAAGGGTACCGGCCGGCTGTTGATTTCCCAGTCTAGTTTGTTAATTTTACATATTCTGACGACAAATGATCAACAACAAAACATCGTGCGTGTATAACAACAACCTTAGCAGCATCCAATGAACATGAATGCAGGAGACCAACACACGTATTACTATTAACTTGTCTACTTAAAATATTTAGATGCATGTAATTTGGTCCCCTAGCTAACATATGTATATTATTAGTTTGCTGCATGAGATTACATACAATTTGTGTTAAAGTGCATTAATAACTACATATAGTAATTGCTGCTTTGTTTTTTGTGATTGTCGGCTTACAGCTACATATAATAATAGGAATTACAATTTTTTTTAATTAAAATTGTCAAATAAATAATGTTACCTCCGCCAAGGCTTCGTCACTTGAAATCGAAGTTGTTTTTATTTTATTTTAGTAAAAGCTTTCTAGCATTTGAACATGCAAATCGATTAATTATGATACACTACTTACAAACTATGTCATGATGTTATTCAAACGAATTATTGACCACTTTCCCGAAATATGATATAGTTCGTAGGAATTGTGTATCATAAATCGTCGGTTTGTAATTATTTTTCATGGAACATGTTGGTTTTAGAGAAAAGAAAAAAAATGGAAATTAAATGGGATAAATGAATTTTATTCAATTTATATTTTGCTTATTTGAACATGGAAGAAAACTTGATGCAAATGGATGACTATTCCTCTACACATGACAGATTGTCACTTATTGTACACCACTTTAATTGTACCAATACAACAAATTAAGTCTCTGATTTTCAGTAATGGAAAACAGTAAGATTCCACCTCAAAATGGCATTGGACTGAGCAATGTCAAGGAATACAGTTTCAATGCTAGCCCATCCTCTTGCCAACCTGAATTTACCAGTCCCGGACACAATCGACACCTCTCTCGTCGGCTGCAGCAACCTATCAGCACCCTGAATCTCGATCGTGCTTCCGTTATAGGCTTTGTTGGTGAAAAGGAACGAGACCAAAATGTGCAAGTCAGAGCCGTCGAGTGCTGTGTTGACATATATCCCATGAGCTCTTCCCAACTCAGTCGACTTGCGATCAATGGTAGTAGTGATGGCGTCATCATAGGCGAACAATGAGCCAAAAGTGAGAATGTACCATTTGGTTTTAGGCTTGCCAGCAATAATAATGTTGGTGACATTTTCTTCCTTAGTTGGAGTCTCCCAATCATGCATGTAGAATGTCATTTCAGTCTTCTTGAGTTTCTGACCTTTGGAAGCCTCTGAGCTGCTTATAGCAATTGCTGCTAGAAGCACAAAGATTGAGATCAGGGCAATTTTGGATACTGAAAATGTAGACATTGTGAATACTAGAGAGACAAAATGCTTGAGTTGTTTGGGATGTAATTCTTTAAGTTGTGTGATATCCTTTTATACACATTTGAACACTCTTGATCTAATGGCTGCCTTGGTTGGTGTGGATTGGTCAATGTTGAGCTTTCAACAACCATTACTTTGGACTGAATTGGGTTGTTGTAGCAAATATTTTCAGCAAAGTGTGGCTGCTTGACTTGGATAGTGAAAGAATCCAATTTCAGTTTGACAGTTGCTATGCTACTTCATCTTAGCTTAGCTTTTTTATTTTTTTAAGTATTTCATCTTGGTTTTAGTTCGTTCAAGAAATGAAGGTTCATTATGATGGTAAGTAACATTTGACATATTTCACAGTTACAAATTGTTGATAGGGAAAAAGTTCAAATGGTATACAGTACAACAATACAAATTGGCTCCAAAATAACACTCAATCCCGATCCTTGTCCAGCACCACCTCCAGTCCCAACACCAACACCAATGCCGATCCCAATTCCAACTCCAAAGCCGCCACCTTGACCACCGCCCAGGCCTCCTCCTACTCCTTTACCTCCTCCAAGCCCTCCTCCCGCTCCACCTCCTGCGCCAAACCCACCACCATGACCTGCTCCTCCTCCGAGGCCTTGGGGGTCCTAGGGGGTCCTGGGATCCCTCTCACATTTGATGAACACTTTTTTTTTTGAATTTTTTTGATTAAACACCTATTTTCGGTTGCTATTTTTCTTAGCTTAACCTTCTAATTTCATCTCGGAGTAAACATAACAGTTATAGAACATTCAATTATCTTTCTATCCATATATAGATCATCTTCAACGGACACTGCATGACGCCTCTATGAGCTTCCGAAAGTTGGCTCGGACCCCCTTGATTTCGGCAAACTTCAATCAAACATCTATTTTTGGTCGCTGTTTTTAACAGCTTAACCTCCAAATTTCATTTTTAAGTAAACATGAAAGTTATAGAACATTCTATTATCTTTCTATACATATATGAATCATCTTCAACGGACACCAGATGACGCCTCTATGAGCTTCAGAAGATTGGCTCGAATCCCCTCAATTTCGGCAAATTTCAACTAATCATCTATCTTTGATCGTTGTTTTTATCAGCTTAACCTCCGAAATTCATCTTGCATTAAACATAAAGTTATAGAACATTCAATTAGCTTTCTATCAATACATAGATCATCTTCAACGGACATCGGATGATGTCTCTATGAGCTTCAAAAGGTTGGCTAATCATTAGCGGACTTCAAACATATGACCTGTTTCGACTTAGTTTTCGGTCACCTTAACATTAGACTTGTGTCTGGATGTAAGCATAGAAGTTGTAGCCCTTATCGTCAGCTTCATGCTCAAGGTGATTGATTTCTCAAGTGGTGCTCAGTCTACCTGTTATATGTTAAAGTTGTTAAGGTTACATGTGATTGACCATATACACTTGTTATGCGTTCTTATTTTACGTATGTTTTTTGTTGCTTAAACGTCTGATTGATATCTTGATATCAATTGAAGAGTCGTAGGCCGTCAAATTATCTCTCCAATGATATATATCTCGATCTTATAGGGTAATCGCAGTGTATTCTATGACCTCTCAAAGTTAGATCGTCAATGAACTTTATATGAATTCAAACTTTAATATTTTACTAGAAAATAACTTATATCATCAAATATAAAGAATATATATATATAAGCAGCATATCATCATCATCATCATATCATCATCATCATCATCATGTTATCATGATATCATCATCATGATATCATAATCATCATCATAATATCGCCATCATCATCATCACCATCATTATCATCATCATGTTATCATCATCATGTTATCATCACCATCATTATCATCATCATGTTATCATCATCATGTTATCATCATCATCATATCATCAACATCACCATATCATCATCATCATCATATCATCAACATCATCATCATATCATCGACATCATGTTATCAACATCACCATATCATCATCATTATATCATCATCATGTTATCATCATCATCATATCATCATCTTCACATCTTCACATCATCATATCATCACATCATCATCATTATCATCATCATATCATCATGGTATCATCATCATATCACCATCATTTCATCATCATCATCATATCATCATCATGATATCATCGTCATATCATCATCATCATATCACCATCATCACCATCACCATCATTATCATCATCATCATCATCATCATCATCATATCATATCATATCATATCATATCATATCATCATCATCACCATTATCACCATCAATAAATAATATACTTATATATTCAACAATAAGTACATAACAAAAAAAAAATTGGCTGATGTCAAAGTTAAGTTAAGTTTCAATTAAGTTAATATCAATTAATATAAGTTAATATCAGTTAAATTACAATTAAGTGAAAATAAGTTTCAGTTCAAATGCACATGCCACTTCTTTCCGCATCATTAATTTATGGGGTTCGTAATCGCGGACGGCGACGTGCTTTTAGGGTTTTGGTAATTGATGGGTTTGATGAAAGCTCTATTATTTTCCTTTTTTTTCTTTTTTGGAATTTGGAATTGAAGACGTGTTGAGCTGTCTGCTCTCCCCATTAATCTAATCGAATTGGCTATTTAAGAGATTCCGATTTCAAAAATTCCAACTTGGTAGCATTTTCTCGATCTGTAGAAAATTTAGAAGAAGAAGAAAACAGGAAGATTCGGAGCTTCTGTTGTTCTCTGAGCTTCCCAGCATTATTGTAGAGAGTTGTTACAGTGCGTTTTTAGAGTCTGATTTTGTCAGGGTTTTAGAGCGATGACGTCATCGTTCGGTTGGTGGTCAAAAGGGAGGAGTCACCGAGGGACGCCTGTGTTGGTGAAGATGGAGAATCCCAACTGGTCCATGGTCGAGCTGGAATGTCCGTCCGAGGATGATGACTTTCTTCTACAAGGTTCTCAATCAGGCGGACGACGAGGCAAGAACGCCAAGCAGCTCACTTGGGTTCTTCTTCTCAAAGCCCACAAAGCTGCCGGTTGTCTTGCCTCCATCGCTTCCACAATGCTCACTCTTGGCGCTGCCGTGCGTCGCCGTGTTATGGCTGGAAAAACTGATGTTGATGCTGCTACTGCTCCCGGCGAGAATCAGACTGTGAAGAGCAGGTTTTATACTTTTATTAAGGTGTTCTTGTGGCTATCCGTGTTACTGCTGATGTTTGAGATGTCTGCGTACTTCAAAGGTTGGCATTTTGGTACGAGAAATCTTCAGATGGAGTACTTAAAGTTAACGCAGCTGGCAGTTTGGGATTTGTTTGGTTTGATTTATAGGGGGTGGGTTTTGATCAGAGTAGAGTATCTCGCTCCTCCGCTGCAGCTTATGGCCAATGCGTGTATTGTGCTGTTCGTGATCCAGAGCTTTTGGATAGGTTAGTGTTGTGTTTAGGTTGTTTCTGGATTAAGTTCAAGGGGATTAAGCCTGTCGCAAAACAACCGCATGCAGATGTTGAATCCGGAGATGGTTACTTCCCTATGGTGCTCGTTCAAATCCCAATGTGCAATGAGAAAGAGGTAGAAATGATAACCATTTTGCTTCCATTTTTAGAAGGTTATTGCGAGAATGTTATATTGGCTAACGATGTTTAGTTCTTGATATAAAGGTTTGATTTTCTTATCAGGTGTATCAGCAATCGATTGGAGCTGTGTGTAATTTGGACTGGCCAAAGTCAAATTTGCTGATCCAAGTCTTGGATGATTCGGATGATCCAGTGACTTCATTGCTGATCGAAGAAGAGGTTCATAAATGGCAGCAAGAGGGGGCTAATATTGTCTATCGGCACAGAGTTATTCGAGATGGTTACAAGGCCGGTAATCTCAAGTCAGCCATGAACTGCAGTTATGTTCAAGAGTATGAATTTGTTGCCATTTTTGATGCTGACTTCCAGCCCATGCCTGATTTTCTCAAGCGAACTGTTCCACATTTCCAGGTTAACATAGTAAAAAATTTCAGTTGTCTGAATAAAAAATGATACTAAATTCAGGACGTATTATTGAAAATGTTTTCCATTTTTACCGATGCAGGATAATGAGGAACTAGGTTTGGTTCAGGCAAGGTGGTTATTCGTGAACAAGGACGAGAACCTATTAACTAGATTGCAGAACATCAATTTGGCATTCCACTTTGAGGTGGAGCAGCAAGTAAACGGGGTTTATCTTAATTTCTTCGGGTTCAACGGGACGGCGGGTGTTTGGAGGATTAAGGCTTTAGAAGAGTCGGGAGGATGGCTGGAGAGGACCACTGTCGAGGACATGGATATTGCCGTCCGAGCGCATCTACATGGCTGGAAATTTTTTTTTTTTAACGATGTTGAGGTAATTCCATCTAGCTGTCATTTGACATCTTCATCATCTTTTTTTATGTGCAGCTAGTTTTTGATTATTTTCTTTTTGTGATGTTGCATCCTTGCAGTGTCAGTGTGAATTACCTGAATCATATGAAGCTTACCGGAAACAGCAGCACAGATGGCATTCTGGCCCAATGCAGTTGTTTCGCTTATGCCTGCCCGCAGTCATCAAATCTAAGGTGCATTTTACTTTTTCAATGCCTTTTTGCTACCCAGTTTTGGAATTTGGCATCATTTAGTGGTGTTTTAAGTTGTCAATTTTAATGCATGATTTTCGTCTATATTTTTTACTTTATTCAGATCAGCGTGTGGAAAAAGTTCAACTTGATTTTCCTGTTCTTTCTGCTTCGAAAGCTGATATTGCCATTTTATTCATTTACACTATTCTGCATCATCCTACCCATGACAATGTTCATCCCAGAGGCTGAGCTCTCAGCGTGGGTTGTTTGCTATGTCCCAGCCACAATGTCGTTTCTCAACATCCTCCCAGCCCCCAAATCATTTCCCTTCATTGTCCCGTACCTTCTTTTCGAAAACACCATGTCAGTGACAAAATTCAATGCCATGATCTCGGGCTTGTTCCAGCTTGGAAGCGCCTACGAGTGGGTTGTCACAAAAAAGTCTGGCCGTTCATCTGAAGGTGATTTAACCAATTTGGTCACCGACAAAGTACCAATCCAGCATCATCAGAAAGGAAGCTCAGAGCCTAACATGGGTATGATCAAGGAAGTGACGCAGAAAGAAATCAAGAAGAAGAAACACAACCGAATGTACACGAAAGAGCTAGCAGCCAGAAGTCTGTTGTCCGCTCAAGGCATACACTTCTACTTTCTCCTCTTCCAGGGCATATCGTTCTTGCTCGTAGGCCTGGATTTAATTGGTGAGCAGGTAGAATAATGAGACCGAGACCCCCCAACTATAATCCGTGTACATATACGATGCAGATGCTCAAATACAGTCGGCGCACAGGAAGAGGAATTTTGAGAATTGGCCTGGCTAGTAAGCGGATAAAGCTCGATTATAAACATGATGATTTTTCACATTCTTTTCTATGTTGCATTGTCTCTTTTATTTTTTTTATTGTAGCGAGGAACAACAACCAATTGGTTAAATGCAACATAGATTTTTTTAGGTCACCAATTGTATTGAGAATTGTCTCTTTACTAGAGTTTTTTAGATCAATGAGAGCCAGGATTTTGTCAGATGTTGTTCTGGCCTTGTCCTCGAGTTTTGCTGCCTCAACTCCTATGAATTTTGCATCTCTGCCTGCATAAGATACATGGACATGTTGACCTGTGTTTTTCCATCTTGCTTGTGCCTTTTGACACTTGCATTTATTTAGTATGTTAAGTACAACTTGGCACCAATTTGGGCTTGGCCTGTTGGTGCTTGGATATCAAGTTAACCAACAGGTCAGTGGTTCAATACATGGTGTGAGATTGAGAGAGAGTCTCAGAGATTACAGAAGCAGCAAATTTGCAAGCTCTGATCATTGACATTGAGGTATTTCAAAATACCTCTTCTTTTTTCTTTTTTTTTCTCACGACTAATTTACATTTCTGAGTTACCAAAGTTGGTTTTGCCATGTTGGATTGTGAAAGCTCACCCTTAGTACACAGGCTTGGTATCTTTAATCTTTATTGATTAAAAGACTCGTATGTTCTGTTAACTATAATTTTCAGTTTTTTCAGTTCAGTACCTTATTTAGGACCTCTAATTTCAATTAAGTTTTCTTAATTGTATTAGCTCAAAAGCTAAATACTATAGTCATTTGAGTTAAGTCACAAAGTTAAGTTCCCCAATTCATTTGTCTTATTTAATTTTAAACCTAGTCTTTAAGTTTCTCAAAAGAGAAGAAAAAAAAACGTGTTTATTTTGCGAAAACGCGTCACCTTGTTACCAATCTGCCTTCTGTCCTAATGGATTTGAGGAAACTCAATCTTCCAACAGGGCAAGAGTTCAAGGTTTGGTATCCACCACCACATTTATAACTTAGACCATCAAAAAAAAAACAAAAAAAAAACATCATCATATGAGGTATTCAAAAATACCTCTTTTTCTGTCAGGTATTTTCATGTCATCAGTTATACGAAAAAGAAATCGAAAACTTTCGAATCCAACTTCTTACAAAATGGCATATAACTAAGTGTCCCCATCGAATTGAAGTTTGCGAGTAAATTACAGTACGAGCAAAACAAAACAGACCTATTCTGTTCTCGTGTTGAAGAGAAAAAAACAAGCCAAACTTTCGATAACAATAACGCATCAGACTGCAACAGCGATCACCAGAATCGAATGGTAATCCACCTAATGCTCAGTTATAGTCTTATAGATATCCGAGTTCAAAAAAAAATACATATCATCTGTAACTCTACATAACAAATGGATCAATTTCTTCTTCTAAAACACGAAGAACAAACCAGTTATTAGCGAGAAATCTTTTATACATCTATGCAACCTTCTTTGCCTTCCTCTTTCCCTGTTATATCAATGGAAAAATGCCCAGTCTCTTAGCTATGGTTTCTTGCATCCTGTCAAAAACTTGGTTAAAAATGTGACAGGGTTATTCGGCAACAATAGGAAATAATTGAAAGAGAAGGTTTAGATGGTTACCATCAAGTCCTAGATTGTCAGTTGTTGGGTTCAAACTGTATCCCGTTTGAAGAAGGCTTTGAAATTCATTGTTCCAAACATTCTGTGCGCCCAGGACGAGTTATGCATCAACGACCGATAAATGCTAGTATAATGATATTGTGCATTAGAATCAAATGTTAGGGATTGATGCTTTATTGATTACCTGATGCATGTGGTGGTATTGTGGAACTGAATTTAAAATACCCTGCATGCCTCCTTGAAGCATGGAGTGTGGGTACGGGTGGCTGCTTCGTATCCCTGGACCGATACCCAGCATCACAGGGTTGTCACTGCGCGAGTTGAGAATCTGACGAGTAAAAATGTCAAGATGAGTTTTGGTGACATAAGTTGAGGTAGGAGGACTAGCTGTGAAAACTATATGAGCTTACATCTTTTGATAACATCCGTTCTATGTCAATGTTCACTTCTGGATTGACAGTGGCCAACTTCATCGACAAAAACTGCAGAATAACACTAACAAGTAAGCATTCTAATTTCCAATGCAATGATGCATCATGCATATCCGAGAGACGAGCATTTAGCTGTTTGTTCAACAAAGTGCAGCGTTTATTTATTCTTACAAAACTAGTTTACTTTGCGGCTGCATTTCATAACTCTTACGATTTTAACGCCTTACAGTAGAGTATTGAAGAAGCCTTCTACTCATCTTAAATAGGAATTAGTAACACAGGTATGTGAATATTTGAAGTTATGACATCAACATACCTCGACCTGCTGTTGCAGGGACTGCACGTAATTGATAATTTCATCAAGCATTACTGCCTTGCCCGTAATCTAGAGGATTAAAAGTAAAGAATATTTCAAACCACACGATGCATATGTTTGAATTATGTAATTAAGGTCAATTTGTCTTACCTTGTTACATCCTGGGACAAGCTCTTGAAGCAATTTCATGCGCTCACTGATTTTCTCTCTTCTAACCTGGGCAAAGAAATCATCGAATCAGTACCCCGGAAATAAAGTGAACTTATGAACTTTTAGTAGTTCCTGTCTCACACACCCTTTCAGCAAGGCTGTGACTATTAGTGGCCTGGCCTCGTCTGGCTCGCATATGGATGTAGGTGTCTTTAGAGCCATCTTCAGTTTGAGAACTGTCTTTTGCTTGTTTACCAGATTGCTTGCTTTTTAGACTTTTATTTTGGTTTTGGTTTTTATCGTCTTGCTCATAAAAACTCCCCTCAGACAAGTCCTTCTGTTCTCCCTCATTCATCTTGCAAAACCAATAAATCATAACAAACACAATTCATACCAGAAAAGTTAGGAAGATGTTGGGAATGAGTGAGTGGTAAGCTACCTTAGGGTTCAGCGCAGACTCAATAGATCGGCGTCTTCTCTTTCCATTGGGTGAAACCTCTAAAGCCCTCTCTTCCGAAACCTGGCAGTCCTCTTCAGACCTAGCACCATCTGTATTTGTCTTATGAATCCCAACCTCATGGTTGAGTATATAATTCTGGTAACAGTTACTGTTAGCTGTTGCGCTAAGGGCTTGCAAGCCGTATAAACCTGTCATGTCAGACAAATTCCCATGGCCAAAGCGCTGAATCTTGGGGAGGTCAACAAGAGTGGAGTCTGATGATGGATACTGGACAAGGTGAGTGCCACTTATGGCCTGGTTATCAACAGGGTAAGATGGGTTAGAATATATGGAATGAGTACCCATTGAAGAACATCCTCCAAAGCTTTCATTGTGATTGATTGCAAGATCTGGAACCCAATGAGTGCCAAAAAAAGGGTCACTCCCAGTAGAGGATTTGAACATAGGGATTGAGCTCATTCCATTTCCTGGAACCTTGATGGGAAGTGGATTTGTGTTCATGCCAGAAGTTGAACAACTCATAATGCTCCTGTTTGAGTTTTGCTGAAACCCTAAATTGCCATCATCAGCACCACTACCCATCTCTGTAATCCCAAATCCCAAATTTGTTGGTTTAAGATGGAACTGAGACTTGAGGGAAATGAACAGAAGAAGCTGTAGCTAGAACACTGAAAGAAATGTAGAGTTTGAGTGTCAGAAATGGCTTGTAAATTTCTTGCATTACACAACAAGGAACATATAATTTGGCAGCTTTATAGAACTGGGAAGATGTTAAAGCAAAAAGAAAGACTTCATTCAGCATTGCAGCATCCCCATGGACACAAAGTAAAAGGAGAAATCAAAGAGCAGAGGGCATAAAATCTAAGCATCAACAACAGCTATGTTCTTGGTACAAGCCCTAACATCAAGTCCTATCCTTGGATGTCAAAAAATCAGAAAAGGAAAATGCTTACTGGAGATGGAGAAAGTTAGACCTTTCAGATGATAAAGCAGACAGCAAGCAATGGCATCAGCACACTAGATAAGCAGCAAACTGAAAGCAGATTCCTTTTTACCTCTTCTTCTCAACAACCTTGGAACAAATTCAACAGCTGAGGACCAGTTTGATTATATCTGATATGCTGAATCTCTACTCCAAAAAGCAATAGGGGAGTGGATCACAACAAAGCTTCAGACTTAATGGTCCTCTGAGAAGTTAAATTGATGGGTAGAAAGTGGTATCTAAAGGGGGAAACAATCATATGCTGAAGAGTAAAAAGCATTGAAGAAGACAGCTACCCAGAAGAACCCAAAGTAGGACAGTTTCAGATACCCATTTGAGATATTCTCTGATGGATAGATAAGCAATAAGGTTTTTGTAGTTCAAGTAGAATTGTACAATCTACATAGACCAACAGAAGTTTATTTCTCATGCCTAAGTCCCTCAGTTTGGGTTTTATGATTAACCATACAATTACAAACAGAGAGCATGGAATGACAGACCAGCTTTGACCAAAGAAAGGACCAAATTCACCAATTGAGTTGTTGCAGAAACAACAAAAGTAGCATCAAAATTCCCAACTTCTTTAGAGCTATGAAGGCATGAAGCTAGAAAAGAGTAAAGGCACAAAGAAAGAGAGAACCTTTGCTTACCCCTACCTTACCTGCCCATTATTACAAATGACATGAATAATTATAAAAGCAAAGACTTAACAACAACTGCCACCTGCTCCTTACTGGTAAAAGAGTCTTAACTCAGAAACCTAATCCTTTCTTTTGTTTCCTCAGCTTCTACACTTTACTCCTCCTTGTAACACTTATCATTGTTCCTTTTCTTTTAAACTACATTATATTATTATACTACCAGAGTGCAGATTGGGGGAGGAGGTTCTTCTCTTCCTGCCCAAGCTTTTGCTTTTCCATTTGCTTAGACACATCTTCCTTTCATTTACTGACACCAATGCCAGCTCTTTGCTGTTACACACTCATTTTTCTGAGTGTTAACTAACAACCCTTTTCCATTTTCTATTGAGGAATTGTATCATACACCTTGTCTGCATCCCAACTAGATGGACACTCAAACAAAACACTAATCTCCTTCAAAACAACTCGGTATCTGTGGGCACTATGTGACCTTTATCAACCATTAATATAAAAATATTTGGTCAGAAGATGCTGTCATTATTGCTGTACACCTTGACCAAAGATACAGCCTATTTCATGTCTATCAATATTAATATTCTGTAGTATAGAAAACGAAGATGAAGGTATATATAAAAACATAAAAGAAAGAAAAAAAAGAGAGGATTAAACATCAGGTCATCAGGGGTAAGTAAGGCATAATATAATCTCATAACCTGTTTTTGTTTTGGTAGTCTCCAGCTGTAGTCCTGCAGCTTTCAAGTTTGTGGATGGAATTGTTTTTTGTAACTAGAAAAAACATAGAGTATAACTATTTTCAAGTCTTTCTCTGTTTTCTTTTTTTTTTTGATTAAAACTGTGAATTACAAAGACAACGGCGAACCGAGGACTTAAAGCTGAGACAAGTTAACCAGCTGGGAACAGAACAGACAAGAAAAATAAACATGAATAAACAGGAGTCCGCCGCTCCACTTCGCCTCTGGCTTGAGCACATCGTCCCGTCATTCACAGCTGGGAGAGGCAGGACCACTTGAAAATCGTCAATGTATCGTCCGCCGGCGATCCAGTCTCCAATTATTTGGCCACACAGGGCACAACAACTAAAACGAAAACAGGAAATTACAATAAATAAAACAAAAATCTAAAAACACAGATCCACAGCCCCCTCCAACCCACCCATCCACCTCCCCCAACCCATCGCCGGTACCTCATCCCAATCTCACCTCCATCTCCACCACCCACAAATCCAGATCTGATTCAAACAGCTTGCATGTTGCTGAAATTGGATCAGATCGGTTGTGAGGCATGAAGCAAGGAGGGAGAGGGAGGAGGTCAGATTTGAGGAAGGGAGGAGGAGGAGGAGGAGGAGAAAGGGGCTGAGGAGGGAGGAGAATGGGGGGTTTGTGGGTTTGTGAGTTGTTTGAGGGAGGAGAGAAGGAGGAGAGAATAGTCTTTCTCTGTTTTCTGACTCTCTTTTTTTGGGGAATCAACAGCTGGGTTGGCTAATCTTGAGATGTATTACTATAAACAAGATCTATGCTACTAATTGGACCCAATAATTTGTTGGTCTGTATGGATTTGTACTTTATTTACCCATAACATTCCTTAAACTTGATGTTGGATCGTTAGGTTAGCCTTCTCTGTGAGGGAGATCATTACGTGGTATCCCTCAGACAGATAGCATCGGAAAATATCAAGTGCAGGAAATAAAGTGCAGAAAGTAAGTACTCACAGTCTTATAGTGGAAACCTTATTGCGACTGTGCAACAGGCTGAAAACCACTGCCTTTTGGAAAGTTCCAGAAGGATTTCAAGATCGATGTTATTACTTGACGAATATGCTTGTAGAACGTTACAGTCTGTCTCACTCAGTGACAGGGAACCTATTCTACTCAATCCGAATACCAAATAACCTGATCTAACTCTCAAACGCACACTACAAGTACTCTGTCGACTATCAGAATTGATCGCAACTTCTGATCTCCGTTTGCACTCTCTAAACAGCCGAACCTCAACCAGTTGAGCTGCAATCTCTTTTATAGTACTCCAGCAAATCTGATCTACATCAGAGATTTGATCTTTATCTTGCAGATTTGATTTAGTTAAGATATTGCCATATCTTAACTAAATCAGTTTTTTCCATTCCATATCCAGCTCATGATCCCTTGAATATCTCCAGCTCGTATCTTGATATATCTCCCTCATTAACTGCCAGATTCCGTATCCGTTCGCTACTGGGCTTTGCTTCCGGCCCACTCCGCAGAGCTGATCCAAGCACGATCTCGGTACTGATCTCGTCCCTCGCGCAGATCTCATCTCCCTCGCAGCGCCAAGCTCTCTCAGGGATGTCCAGTCATCGTTTCTCTCAGACAGTCTGGACCTTGCGACTTCTCAGACAGATTTGTGATTTCTGCATACTCAAGTCAAATATTAGCTAAGTGTTTGTTATCATCAAAACACAAAGGGTCCAACAAATTCCCCCTTTTTGATGATGACAAACACTTTTTCACAGCTACTTCAGACTACTTCAGATTTCTATTTTTTCACTAAGTTTTTATTTAAGTCGAGCAAGCGTAGTTCCCCCTCAGATAGACATCCGCTTAAATTGTGGTAATGATTTACCCCTTAGTGAATGCACACATATGTCTTTCCCCTTTTGGCATCATCAAAAAGATTTGCAAACAAGGACACCGAGCGATGGAAAAAAAACATTTCATGTATACTAACAAGTCATAAGTGTGTCACACTGACACCACACATCCAAGCAAGGAAATCAAAATGCAAGGAAAAATCAAACATGAAATTCAGAAAAAAAAACAGTTCAAGGAAGCAGGGATAGATGTGGTAGGGTTGGCAAAGATGGGGGCCATGAGACGGTCCACCAGAACCTTCAGCTGCTCCACAATCTCTGCAGCAAGGTTCTTGATCTGCTCTGGGAAACCCTCAATCACAGCAGCCGTAGCACCCAAGTCTTTCACCCAATTCTCCTCTGGGACTTTTAGAGCTTTCTCTGTTGCCACCTCCCGGGCTGCTAACCTCCCTTTCACATCCTGAACATCAGACCAAAGCTCCCTCAACAACTTCGTCATCTCACCCAGTCCTTCAGTGGGGAGGACATTTTCTTGACGCATAGGGTCAGCAACGGGAGACATCTCAAGGTCAGCTAGTTCTGCAGGTGGTGGCGACTGTGCACTCGGTTTTGACCATCCTTCATCTCCAGAATACTGCAGACCAAGCTTGATGAAGTGCTCATCACCCAAAACGGTGGAAAGTGCTATTTTAGAGGCAGGATTGTAAATCTCCCAGTACTTCAAAATCTCCTTCACAAACTGAGGATAGGGCAGGCCATTCGAGGGGTTCTCCTTGCAATGCTCCATCTGACGCATCACCTGAAAGGGCAAATTAACCGGCTCCCTCTGCATAATTTTGTCCACAAGCAACATGTCCTGAAAGACGACCAGATTGTGCTTGTGCTTCGTTGGGGTGATGTTTGACACAAGGATCCTGTGAAGGATCCTGGGAAGCACATTCATGCCGGAAATCTCCTTCTGCCCCTTTGCGGTGGGATCCATCCTAAGCCTTTTCAACACATCGGACTTTGCTACAGAATTCGGCCATGTGCCCTTGGTGTACTCTGCGTACCCACCCTTTGGCACCTTCAGAATGGTCGCCAACTCCCTCAGATTCAGCATATACACTTCTCCTCCCATAGTCGCAGACAATTCCAGATTTCCACTTGGCTTCTCCAGCAGCAGCTTTGAATAAAACTCCTTGATTAACCTTTCATCTACAAGAACCGGTTTCTTGAACAACTCGCCCCAACCCTGGGTCACCAGCAACTCCTGAACCTCTCCAAGCTTGTACTCCACAAGCCATTCACGATCAAGAACCAGTTCTTGAGCAATAGTCCTCCCGGCCTCCTCCGATTCTCCCGCACTCCCATCTGAATCGCCATCGTCATCAATCATCGGTGCTGTCTGACGAGTGGACCTGAGACTCTTCCGGGCTGATGCTGGAGCAGAGTGCTTTGAGCGCTTACCAGCAGACCGTTCAACAATTGAAGACCCCTTGCGAACACGGCGATGGGAGTGAGAATCTTCCTGAAGTTCTTCCAGCATAACCACTTCTCTAGCCACAGCAGTGTCGGTCGGAGTGGAGACAGACAGAGTGGCGGACTGGAGAATGGTTTGGAGGTTCTGGGCATTTACTCCATGAGCAATTAATTGTGCAGCTAGCTCGGCGGCGGCCACAGGTGTGAAGGTTGAGTTAGGGTTTGGAGAGGTCATTGTGATTTGTAGCAATTTGATTTGGGTGAGAGAAAGAGTGAATGTCTGAGATCGATGATCCATCACATTCATCTTCCTATCTTTTTATAACCGCTGCAAACCCTAGAGTTGATTGGGGACAATCGAATGCCCAAACGGCGCCTCACATACTTTTTAGCAGAGATTTCGCTTCCCACCAGATTTTTCACGATTTCCAAAGTAACCCAACATTACCTCCCTTCCAAAATCGGTTCCTCATAAATAATTGCCTAAATACACCCAACCACGAATTAATTTAGCCCAAAAGCGAGAAAGGCTGCACGTGGCCCCATCTGGAGGCGTGCGTTTCACGCAAGAAATGCTTCAGACGAGACAGCTGCATGTCACAGAGTTGTGACGCCATCGACTGTTCATTTCACTGTGTTGAGAGCCAACTGAGTGAAATCCTTCCCAATGCTAAACCATCATTATCTGAATGTCACAGACTCCTTATCTCCACAACTATCACATAGATTGTTTCCCAGCCAAAGTTGAACCTTCCAAAGTGATAACTCAATCTGACTTGTCTCATGGGTACACAAGGTTTTTGGTATGATGTGCTAACTTTACCCAAATGGTACAAATAACACCACCCACAATCAAGCAAAAAAAAGATCATCCAAGCAAATTTTAGCAATTTCTTACTTCATGTGGAATAACTCCAGGAAAACAGAACAACAAATCAATGGGCTCATAGGAACACTCCACATGAAGATAGGCTAAGGTTGGTCTAGATACCTCCCGGGCTTATAACGTGGGATCAACTATGGAGGTCTCTTTTGGGCAGAAAGAATTCAGAATTTCATGTTTTTCAATCCCTAATGCAGTCATCAATCACATAACTAGCATGCATGGATACAACGTGAACACAACCTAATTTTCACTAGCATAGAACATCCATATTAAATTTCCCATCAGACGTGACTTTCATGCATCTAGTCTAGCCAATCATCGAGGGAGCAACATATGAGCACAGCCTTTAAGAAAGTGAAACCATACCTAGTTCAAGCCTCAGCTTCTCGTAGGGTTCCCTGTGCAATGCCATTGCTATTGTTCCCTTTTCTACACAGTCTCGCAGAAAGTGCTATCGAATCTCTATATGCTTAGTGCGTGAAAACTGCACAGGATTTTTAGAGATATTAATAGCACTAGTGTTATCACATAGAATTTTAGCACAATCAGTAATAACATCATAGTCACTTAGCTGTTGCCTGATCCATAGTAGCTGCGCACAGCAAGCAGCAGCGGCAATGTATTCCGCCTCAGCGGTGGAAAGTGCAATAGAGGACTGCTTCTTTGAAGCCCAGGAGATGAGACACGATCCAAGATACTGAGCCATCCCTGACGTGGACTTCCTGTCTGTCTTGCAGCCCGCATAATCTGCATCAGTGTAGGCCACTAGGCGTAAGTCTCCTCCCCTCGGATAGAACAAGCACAAATCACCTATTCCCTTAGTCCACAAGAAGGGAATGGTTCAGCTATAGTACCTCCGGAAGAGGATGCATTTCATTTCGATGTGAAATCCTCTTTAGTCCACATGGTGACTAACGATCAATACCACGGAGTTGGGAATCCTTCTACCCATTTAGCTAACTTCCAAGAATATTGCCGTACGTACAAGCCAAGAGATGTGCCCGCGGAGTATGTGTACTTAAAGCTCTTTCCGTCCTCACTATACGGAGATGCAAAAGAATGGTTGCAAAACCAAGAGTTGGGATCTTTTAGGACTTGGAACGAGCTAGCAAATGCTTTTCTCTCCAAATTCTTTCCACCGTCAAGGACAAAGAAATTCACTGATTTTATATTGACTTTCTCTCAAAGGGATAATGAGCTATTTCATCAAGCCTATGATCGGTTCAAGCATTATTTGAGGGAATGCCCTCACCATAACTTTCGAAGAGCGGATCTTATGAGATACTTCTATCTCGGTATGAGCAAAGAGGCCAAAAGCCAAATGGACACGGCTAGTGGCGGTGCAATCATGGATTGACCGGCAAGCCAAGGGTTTAAAGTCATAGAGAAGACCGCTACGAATTCTAATAGATACCAAGGGGTCGATCACAAGAAAATGGCTAAGTCTAGAGAAGATTCTTCGAATTATGTGACCAAAGACCAATTTGGTGATTTGGTCAAGAAAATGGAGGGAATGATAAGTATGGTTAATGCTTTGGAGGTGTCTAAACCAAGGAACGAAAAAGAGAAGAATCCGACCGGACAACCTTGTTTTCTATGCTCTAGTACTAAGCACTCTACGAAAGCTTGTCCCGATGGGAAATATGAGGATGATGATGATGGATATGAAGAAGCACATTATGTAAATCAACAGAGAAATTATGCTCAAAATTCTAGTCCTCTTACAAGAAATTATGAGCCTCCTCAAAGGAGAATGTCCAATGACTCCGGTTTCCCTCCCAAACCTCAAGGGCTAAACAACCATCAAGGGAATTACCAAAGACAATGGTATAACTCCAATCTAAATCAAGGGCAGAATTCCTATTCTAATCAAGGCCAAAATTCCAACCAAAACTCTCAATATTCTCAAGGGAATTATCAAAGGCCTTATCAAACCAAATCTCCTATGAATGATCAAGGGACTTCTCATCAACAAGGGCAAGTTTCTTCCAACACTCAAGACAATTCAATGATGTCTATGATGGCTATGATGGCACAAATGCTTGAAAACCAAAAAGAGGCTAACAAGAAGATGGAGCAATTAGAGGCTCATAACAAAATGCTTGCGAATCAAGTAGCTCAATTGAAGCAATTTGGGCAGCTCCCTTCTCAACCGGATGTGAACTCCACCGAGCATATCAATGCCATCACATTAAAGAGTGGAAAAGTCTTGCCTACTCCTCAAGGAAAATCAAGTCCTAATGACAAGGAGATAGAAGCGGAAGTTGCCAACGAAAAATCTGAAGTTGAACTTCAAGCTCCTAGGGAAGAGGAGAAAAAGGAGGAAGAACCGGTTTTGATGAGGAAATATGTGCCGATGATCCCCTTTCCTCAAAGGCTCAACAAAAGCAAGTTAGATGCTCACTTCCAACGATTTGTGGAGATGTTGAAGAAGTTGTACGTCACTCTTCCATTCCATGAGGTAATCACTCAAAACCCTACCTATGCAAAGTTCTTGAAAGATATTGTGTCTAATCGTAGAGTTATCGAAGAATCTAGCATGGTAGTGATGGACCATAATTGTATGAATCATAAACACAGTTAAACCCACCAAATTAGACTGTTTGTCTATTTAACTTTTGCTTGTTAGTTCCGATATTTATCTACAGGGTATTTTGGAGTCTAGAGAGAATACAGGCTAAGGAGGAGTTTTTAAGCTGAAAAGATATTACGAGTCATTCCAATGTCACGACCATGCTACACTCAAAATCAGCATTAACATCCTTCATGGAACCGACTTGGAATCACTCAAACATGCTAAATCCAACGGCATTTGGACAAGAACGCAATGCAAAGGCACCGAGCCCGGTAAAGGCCAAACAAGGGCAATTTCTGCCGATTTGGGATTTCGACCATGTTCCAAGCAGAATTTGGCTTAGGTTCCTTCTTGAGATCATCTTAGAATGACATTTTCATTCAGAATACACTCTCCAAAATCCAAGAAGCTCCGGCCAAAGCTCCGGTCAGATTCCGGTCAAACCGATGGCTTTTGTGAAAAAGTCACAAGGTTCTAGAAGGCTAAGGGGATGCTCCTCCTCACATGGGCGGGTTTTGGAGGCCAAGCCACCCTCCTTCCTCCACCTCATAGCCGCCGGCGGCTTTCTCCCCTCCCACATGTGGCTTCATCTCCTTGCTCTCCCTCTCCCCATGTGACAAGTGTTGCCATCTCCCATCTCCTCCATGGCTATAAATAGAGCTCATCTCTTCCCTTTGTAAATCATCCAAAAATCCAAAAGTGTGGAGAGCTCATCTCTCTACACATCCCAACATTCCACCACAACACAATCACTTATCTCTCTAGATTTTGGCACTTTTGTAAGCTTTGGTTTGAAATCTATAATACTCCTGTTGGTTCTTTAGTATTCTAGTAGTTCTTGAGTACTCTTATCGGTTCTTGAAGTACTCAAGCTTGTCTTACTTTTCACTGTTCTTGAGTACTCTTGTCGGTTCTTGAAGTACTCACCCCTTTCCTTTACTGTCTTTTACTTTCGAAACCTTTACTTTCCTGTCTTTCAAAACTGCAACTTTACTTTCCTTGTCTTTACTTTCAAAACCTTTACTTTTTAAAGTACTTAGCTATGATGTCCTCTTCCATGGATAATCGTAGCTAAACCCATATTCGGTTGAGGGTTCTCACCCTTGTGCCCACATCTTGAGACTCTTGCACCTTATGTCATTTTACACTTCTCTAGTCTTTGAGATCTAGTTTGAGTAACACCTTTGTCGGGTTGTTCAAACTAGTGAAAGACTAGAAGCCTAAAGCTTTGTCAAGCTTGTTGTGGAATACCACCTTTGTCGGAGTATTTGGGTTGTCACCTTTGTCGGGACAACCACATAACAACTTGACAGGTTAAGGGTGTGGAGTACCACCTTGGTCGGGGTATTTGGGTTGTCACCTTTGTCGGGACAACCACACTTAGAAGTGTTGAAGAAATCATTTGGAGTCAATGATAGATGTGTCACAAGAAGAGTCCCTAAACCGAATCTTTCCTTAGATTAAAACACTACCTGCACTTACTTCCTTAGTATAAACTGCCCTTTCAACTGCTGACGTTCCGCAAGACTTGCCGATCACGCAACAACCGCTGTAAGTCTTCTTTTTACTTTCAGTATTTACTTTTATGTCATTTACTTTTCGCACAAAAAACCAAAACCAACCAAAAAGTCACGCAGTTACTAGCTCTAAAACCTCAACCAACCTAAAACACGCTCCCTCGCTGTACAATCACCTCAAAGAGCAACTATCCCCCTAATTCCTTTGGGTTCGACCCCTACTTACCACTTGCTACCCAGTAGTGAAGTCGCGAGTAGCGGACTTATAAATTTATTTGTACATTTGCTCTGACGACAAGCATCTGTCAGTAGCCTTGAATATTGAATGTAGTGCTATTTTTCAAAGTCGAATGCCTAAAAAGATGCAAGATCAAGGATCGTTTTCTATTCCTATCTCTTTAGGAAAAATTGAAATTGATAGAGCATTGTGTGATTTAGGAGCTAGCATTTCTTTGATTCCCTATTCGTTATTTGAGAAAATTGATATGGGTGAGCTCCATCCTACTACTATTTCTTTGAAACTAGCCGATAGAAGCTCTAGAATCCCTAGGGGAGTTCTTAGGGATGTGCCTATTAAAGTTGGTAAATTCTTTATTCCCGTAGACTTCTATGTGCTAGATATGGACGGTGAGCAAGAAACACCCGTTATCCTTGGTAGACCTTTTCTTAACACCGTTGAGGCGGTCATTAAATGTGGCGAAGGGTCTATTGAATTGAAGATAGGGGATGAGAAATTAAAATTTTTCTTGAAAAATGCCATGAGAGCTCCTACTTTATCGTTTGAATGCAATTTGCTTGATATATCTTGTGAAAGTTTTGAGCTAACATCTTTTGAGAGTGAAGTCATGAAGTTAGATGATTCTAGCACACTCTTTACCTCATTGATGGATATGGAAAATGAGGAAATGTGTGACCTAACTTTGACCGAAGGAGAGCAAGTATTGGATGCTCATGAAGGTAAAGTAGACCCGGTGCCGAGAGGTAAGGAATTCGAAGGAGAGTTAAAACCTCTACCTTCGAATCTCAGGTATGAGTTTCTTGGGTCTAATGCTACTTACCCCGTTATAGTTGGTGCAACTTTGAATGAGCATGAAACGTCCAAACTTTTGCATGTTTTGAAGACTAATAGAAAGGCTCTAGGCTACTCAATTGATGATATTACTGGAATTAGCCCTTCATTATGCATGCATAGGATACATCTTGAAGAGAATGCAAAACCTTCTAGGGAGCTTCTAAGGAGATTGAACCCTAAACTTAGCGAAGTTGTCTTTAAGGAAATTACTAAGTTTAGAGATGCGGGCATCATTTACTCAGTTCCGGATTCGGAATGGGTAAGCCCCATCCATGTTGTCCCCAAAAAGGGAGGACTTACGGTTGTGCAAAACGATAAAGGGGAATTAGTCCCTACAAGAACCGTGAATGGATGGAGGATGTGCATCGATTATAGAAAACTTAATAAGGCAACCAAGAAAGATCATTTCCCCATTCCATTTATTGACCAAATGCTTGAGAGACTTGCGGGACATGAATACTTTTGTTTCCTAGATGGTTATAGCGGATTCTATCAAGTCCCCATTTTACCAAATGACCAAGAAAAAACTACATTTACATGTCCTATGGAACTTTTGCATTTAGGCGCATGCCCTTTGGGCTATGCAATGCACCGGGAACATTTCAAAGATGCATGATGTCTATCTTTAGCGACTACATTGAGAAATGCATAGAAGTTTTCATGGATGATTTCTCTATTCATGGAACCTCGTTTGATGATTGTTTAACTAGTCTTTCTCATATTCTTGCTAGGTGCATTGAAACAAATTTGGTGCTAAATTGGGAGAAATGCCAATTCATGGTTCAAGAAGGAATTGTTCTTGGACATTTGGTGTCTAAAAGGGGGGTCAAAGTTGACAAAGCAAAGGTTCAAGTCATTGAGCAACTACCGCCGCCAAAAAATCAAAAGGGAGTTAGAAGTTTTCTAGGCCATGCCGGTTTTTACCGGAGATTCATTAAAGACTTCTCAAAGATTGTCAAGCCCTTAACTCACCTCCTATGCAATGATGTGCAATTCAACTTTGATGAAGGATGTTTAGAGGCATTTGAAAATCTCAAGAAAGCTCTTGTATCGGTGCCCATAGTGCAACCGCCGAATTGGGATTTTCCATTCGAGCTTATGTGCGATGCAAGCGACTTTGCTATTGGAGCTGTCTTGGGGCAACCAGTTGATAAGAGACTCCATGTAGTCTACTATGTGAGTAAGGTGCTTGATAATGCTCAGTTGAATTACACCACCACAGAGAAGGAGTTGCTAGCCGTGGTGTATGCCTTTGAAAAATTCAGACCATATCTTGTTGGGTCTAAGACGATTGTCTACACTGATCACGCCGCTATTAAGTATTTGATGGCGAAGAAAGATGCAAAACCAAGACTTATTCGTTGGATTCTTCTTTTGCAAGAGTTCAATATTGAGATCAAAGACAAGAAAGGGGTCGAAAATGTAGTAGCAGATCATCTCTCAAGAATTGAGCTTTACGATACAAAATAGTTCTCAATGCCTGTACGAGACTCTTTTATCGGAGAATATTTGCTGAGTGTCGAAGATGATCCCCCATGGTACGCAGATTATGTGAACTACTTGACGTGCAGAATTCTTCCAGATGGCCTTGATCATAATCAGAAGAGAAAGTTCTTGCACGACGTTTCGAGGTACTATTGGGATGACCCGTTCTTGTACAAGCTATGCCCAGATGGGATTTATAGAACATGTGTGCCCAAAGAGGATATAAAAGCAATTATAGCTTGTTGTCATTCTTCTTCTTATGGTGGTCACGGTTCCGCTTCGAAGACCACATCCAAGGCTCTTCAATCTGGATTTTATTGGCCCAGCATGTTCAAAGATATGTATGAATTCGTTAAGTCTTGTAACGAATGTCAAAGAACGGGCAATATTGCTAGAAGGGATGAAATGCCCCAGAAAAGCATCTTAGAGGTCGAAGTATTCGATGTATGGGGCGTAGATTTCATGGGACCTCTACCATCTTCACAAGGAAATAGCTTTATTCTAGTGGCGGTAGACTACGTCTCTAAATGGGTTGAGGCCATAGCTTCCCCATCCAATGATGCTAAGGTGGTAATCAAGATGTTTAAAAAGATTATTTTCCCAAGATTCGGGGTCCCAAGAGGGGTGATAAGCGACAATGGTTCCCACTTCAAAGAAAGAAGATTTGAGTCTATGCTTAAGAAGTACGGGATTTTCCATAGGTGTTCTACTCCATATCATCCCCAAGCAAATGGAAAAGTCGAGGTGTCAAACCGCGAGATAAAAAATATTTTGACAAAGACAGTTGGGAAGTCAGGGAAAGATTGGGCGATGAAGCTTGATGATTCGTTATGGGCGTATAGAACCTTTTTCAAGAAGCCAATCGAAATGTCCCCATACGGGTTAGTATATGGCAAGTCTTGCCATCTTTCGGTGGAGCTTGAGTACAGAGCCATGTGGGCCATCAAAGAGCTGAATTTTGACATGAAAGCTTCAGGAGAGAAGAGACTCCTTCAACTGAATGAGTTAGAAGAGATCAGGCTGGACTCCTACGAAAGTTCAAAAATTTATAAGGAGAAAACTCAGAAATGGCACGACAAGCTTATTCTGAAGAAAGAGTTCTCGGTAGGAGATAAAGTCTTGCTATTCAACTCGAGGTACAAGTTATTTCCCGGAAAGTTCAAGTCTAGGTGGTTTGGACCGTACAAAATTCATAAAGTTTTCAATGATGGACACCTAGAGCTAATTGACAACAAGGGGAATGTGTTCAAGGCTAATGGACAGAGAGTCAAGGTCTATCATGCTGACCATGGAGACCAAAACATGTTGGAAGCACCCTCTTGAATGCTATGTGCAAATATCGCTAGAGAAGGGATCCCGCTCGGGACTTCTCCTAGCGTGCTTCTCTACACATCAAGCCTCGGCTCCGTCTTAGCCAAGACGTTAAATTAGGCTTGTGAGTGTTTCCCCCTGATCTTTAAGCGTGTCTATTTCGATTAGATTTCTGTTTGCCTCATACAAGAATTTGAGGATATGATCTATGCATATGTGAATGCCTATTTTTTTGATGATTGTTATGCGATTGGAATGCGTTTAGCATGATGTGCTTGGTGAATTTGATGCCTTGATAGGACATAAGTGTGGGTTTTGAATTTTTGTGCATGAGTGTTGATGTACGATTTGAGGTTGGCTTAGAAATTTTTGTCCGTAATTCCATGCGTTCGCATAGGTTCATTCATGCGTTCGCACAGTTAGCCTTTTCTTCATTTCGTTGAGCTCGCATAGTATCCATGCGCTCGCACAAGAAATCCATGCGACTGTCCAGAACCATGCATTCGCATAATTCCATTCATGCGTTCGCATGCCAGGCCTTCATTCTCGTTTTTCCAAGCTCGCACAAGTTCCATGCGCTCGCATAGATTTTCCATGCGACTGGAAACAATTGTGCGTTCGCATACTTGGCCTTTCTCCTCACTTCGTCGAGCTCGCACAATTTCATGTTCGCACAGTTTCATGCGTTCGCATGAAAAATCCATGCGACTGGAAACATCTGTGCGTTCGCACACTTGCATTCGTGCGAGCGCATAATCCTTTGAAATCTCGCCATTCTCAGTCATTTGCACGACCGTGCGTTCGCATGAAGCATTTTGTGCGTTTGCATGAGTCGTTTAGTATATATTCAAAATTCAATTTTGGGAAAAAAATTCAATCTCACAAACCCTAAATCCTGACCCTCCGTCGATTCCGTCGTCTTCTCTGTTCGCTCCGTCCGGTCCGACCATCGCCCAGCCTTCCGCGACCTTCTCCAGCCTGCTCGCCTTGCCTCCGCCATCCACTTCTCCGCCCAATTCCACCCGCAATCCGGCCAAATCGCAATCTGTCCGTTTATCGTCCAAATCCACCATGGGCAAAGCTAAAGTGAATTCCTCTTCTAAGAAGCCTACCAAGAGTCCTTCGAAGAGCCTAGGAGCTTCAAAGCCACCAATTTCCAAGACGTCCAAAGGAAAGGGGAAGAAGAGCAAAAAATTGAGATTTTGTATGTGAAATCTGATTCTTCGGGTAGGCATTATGGCCGCACTTCAGGTGCTTCTACAAGATACATTATGGCGCCTAGCTCGGTTAGTAGAGCCGATGGGGATTTAGAAAGGGATTCGCCTCCGAGATCGCCCCGAGCCGATGATGACAACAAATTCACTATGCTGAAGCCTTATGAGTTTGATGGGCCGATGAGATTCAATTATGAGCAGGATACTGCCTTGCATAAGGCTCTTTCAGACAAAGGTAAATGGCCAATCCCTCTCCTATTTCCTGCAATTGATGATTTGAAGACTTTGGGAGTTTTTGATGAGATTAAATCGTTGCTTGGGAATTGTGGTTTAAGTTTTGTATTTCGAGATGATCCTGGGTCATATCATGAAGTAACTATGGAATTTCTTAGCTTGTTTAGTTCTGTGCATAAACTTAGTATGGATGAAGAAGAGGAGAAAGTTAACTGTTGGAAGTTTGCTATGGGTGAGTATCAATGGGAGGTGGATTCAGAGGTTTTATGTGATTGGTTTAGATTACCTAGGGATGGTTTATTCCCTGAGGTGGTTGATGATGATGTTTTTAAGTTTTGGAAAAGAATTTCGGGGCAGGAGTATACTAAGGAGGAGCAGCACAAGTCTACTAGCATTCGTATACCCGTATGGAAGATTATTCATAAACTCTTAGCGGGTATAGTGTTTGTTCGTACTGGCTATGGTAGACTTGTCACAAAGCTAGAAATGATGATTATGCTAATGATTGAGAGGGAGCAGAAGGTCGATTGGCTATGGTGTATTACAAAGGGGATTAAGGACAATCAGATTGTCTCTTCAAAGAACCGGGGAATCGGAGGTGGTTCATTTGTGACATGGATAGCGAGGAAACTGAATTTCACATTCGGGGATAGGGAGAGTGAAAAGCTGAAGCTCAACTTAAAGCAAATGAGATCCAGACACATATTGGGTAAGGGGCTGAAGTGGAAAAATGATGAGGAAGAGGTTGAAATTGAAGATGAGGCAGATGATGAAATTGAAGATGAGTTTGGCAGGGGCGCTGACCGTGATATGCCCTCCTCCTCGCATGCCATGCCTCCTCCTCCCCCCACTGACTCGACACTTGAGCTGATTCTATCGCGCTTGGACGGCATTGCTAGAGCGCAAGACACATTGGTGCGGGACCAAAATATCCTTGCTACTTACGTCTCGCAGCACAACCAATGGGAGGAGAGGACTCTTCTTGCCATTACCTCTCATTTGGGCATCTCCTCCAGTGTCGATTTGCCTCCTCGATCCCCATTTATGCCCAGATCACCTTCGCCTCCATCCCCACCTTTATTCCCTTCTGCTAAGGGTAAAGAGAAAGTGGGTGAACCTTCAAATGTTCAGAAGAGTGGAAAAGAGGGCAGCATTGAGGATGTTGAGGATAGTGAGAGTGAGCAGTTTATTATTGCACCTCGTGGTGTTCATGGAGTTGCTCCGGAGGGTGAGCTTGGTGCTACCATTGATGAGATAGACCGAGCCGGTGATATGAGAGTCGATGATCCCGCCACTGCTGCCACTGCCCCGGATGAAGATGTTTCTACGTCCGATGAGTTTAATTTGGGAGATGATAGCCTTTGATTAGCATTTCGATATATTTTTGGACTTATGTTTGTTTATGACTTGTGGATGATGTGATGAACTTTGGAGGATTGTGTTTTGGGATGTAACATTGTTGATCACCCTTATGCTATGTGTTACATTCTTGATCTGTGTTGAAATATGTAAGGTCGTCTTCGTGCGTGTTGATTCACAGGGGTAAACAGGTTTGTAAGTTTAATTTCTTAACTGCCCAGCACTGTGCGCTCGCACAGTGCAGTCTGTGCGTTCGCATGCCCAGTTGTTTCTACTCCGTGCTTTGGTCACATGACTCCATGCGTTCGCATGCGAAAACCATGCGACTGCCTTCTTTCGTGCGTTCGCACAGTTCAGTCCATGCGATCGCATGCTCGTCCTTCCCAGCGTTTTCATGCCTTTATGCGTTCGCATGCCCATCTGATGCGGTCTTTTGAAAAATTTATGAGTTGACATGCACGATATTGACATATTTACGATGATGATTTCTCTACCATGTGTGTTTAACACTCTCAATTTTAGTTTCGTGTCTTATAGAAGAAAAAGGGGAATCATTGCTCAAGTCTTTTGTGCAAGATCAGTCACCCAAGAACTAGACGCGCAAAGCAACATCTCTTACTTTGAAATGGCTACCTCCAAACGAGAGAAGTTTTTCTTAACTTTCTCTTTGCTTTTCATTCTATTCATTGCTTAGGGACTAAGCAATTGCTAAGTGTGGGGTGGCCTAGGTTTTGACATGTTTTGACTATACGAGATGGTTGTGCTTGCTTGACGTGCTTTCATGTGTGGAATCCAATCAACTTGTATGTTTAAGGGAAAACACTTACACTACTGCGCAATTCATCCAAAAATTTCGAATTATTAATGAAAACAAAAAGTCTAGGCAAGGCTACATTTTCGAAAAATTTCATTCCTAATTCAACTAGTCGTGCACGATTTCACTTAATTGATCCTTTAGATGACTAATGGATCGGATTGTTGACTTTCATTCTTGAGGATCAAAGCATCTACTAGCACTTCTTTATCTTTTATTCTAAGATTTTTCTCGCCGAGACTAGAGAGTTGATCTTAAAAGCATAAAATCAAAAATCAAAAAAATATAATTTTAAAACCCTTGCATGCCATGATTGCCTTTAGGTGACCTTAGTGACCTTGTTTATCTTGTGGATTTGTCTTGTTGGTTTGTCATGCTCCATTTTTAACACTTAGCCCTTTGTCAAAGTTCTAAGTGTGGGGTCAAAAGAGGGCAAAAGAAGAAAAAAAGAGAAAAAAAGAAAGAAACAAAAAAGGAAAAAAAATATATGAAATAAGCCCCAAGTTTCTTCCTTATGATTGGTCATCATTAGGAAGTAAGCTTAAAGAAGTATGTGCTAAGCGCCGAGGGTTAGGAAGGTAAGTTCCCCCTCGAAAGTGCTTAGTACGGCCAAAGGCCATTCTACCCCCTTAATGTTGCACTTAGACTTGACAATCGGCTATTCCACCATTCTCTAGCATGAAAACCAATGAGACAATTGAAACTTACTAGCAAGAATTCACTAAGGGACGAACCTCGTATTCTTTTATACTTAGGCATGATATGACTTGCAAGTGTATAAAAAAGCTTTAATGTCGGAACTCCTCTTCTCTTATGACTAAGTGACCCTTGCGTCCTAGGCTTGAGAATGAGTTCAAAGCTCACAAGCCAATGTACTAGCGTCCTTGCTAGCATTGGTGAGTGATCCAACAAGATTTCTTTGCGACTGTTTGGTTATTTTCCTTGAAGTCTTTGATACAGAAAATGACTAGAGCCATTGATTAAAGGTTTATTAGTCTTTGCTTTGATTTGCTTGAATGTCATTATTCATGAATCTCCATGAGGATTTGAAGAGGTTTCATGTAGTGATTGAAATGCACACATCTAGTTTGAATTCATTATGAACTTCATGGAAAACACCTTGCCTAGCACTTTGACATTTGTGAACTTAAAATGCCTAATTGGATGATTGTTCTTTTTGTGGGATTTGTGAGTATTCCCATGTCTGAAAACTCTCAGGAGAGTACAACTCCTCCACTAGGGTAGCCTAGGGGTTTAAAGGCTTGGTGCATTCGCTAAATGCACTCGTGTCGCCTACGAAAGTGGTTAGTTAGAAGTAGGGTTTGTTTCTTAGTGTTTTTAGTTAGTTTTTGTGACCATATGGAGTTTTCCTTGAACCGATCATGAGTGAGCAAAATGCATTATTGTTGTTGATCTCTATGATTAGTTTGCTCGGGACGATCAAACTTTAAGTGTGGGGTGATTTGATAGCGCTGAAATATATGCATTTTAGGCGACCTCTATGCTTATTGTTTCGATTGTTCTATTATGATTTCACTTGCTATTTGATGCTTTGTGGTTCATTTCAGGAAAATTACAGAGTTTAAGCTGAGAACACAAGTAGGCAGTGATTTTGGAGCAAAACCAAGCATTTTGGAGCGAGAAAGCACAAATTGGAAGTCGGAGCGCAAGCCCCTCAAAGCCATGCGTTCGCACAACTCAATTCGTGCGTTCGCATGGATAAAACCAGTCGCATGAAAATCTCGTGCGATCGCACAAGATGGCCATGCGTGCTCGCACTAGATCGAATTTCACAGAAAACAGGAGGCCATGCGTTCGCACAGTTCACTTCATGCGAACGCACAAACCAGACCAGTCGCATGGAATCCTTGTGCGCTCGCATTCGATCAAATGCAAGACCATGCGCTCGCACAAATCAAGTCATGCGTTCACATGCCTTCGCGGAAAAAAACATAAAGACAGGATTTTTACTGCTGGACTATAAAAGAGAAAATTAGGGTTTTTGAACCGTGTGTGGATTTTCTGGAGAAAAGCTGGGATTTTCGAGATCAAGGATAACTTCAACAACAAGGATCGAATCCTCGAGTGTTCTTGAGTCTCTATATTGGTTCTAGATTTCTAAACTTATCTTTCCATTTGGGTTTCTGCACTTTTATTGTTGATTTTGTTTGTAAACTCTCTATGAGTGAGTAGTGACCTTGGTTGGGGATCTATGGATCCCCTAGACATGTTTGTGACATTGTAAATTCTATGGATACTATTGATGAATGATTTGCACATGATTCTTCTTCATTTGAACTTAATGTTTCGGATTGCCTATAAGGTGTTTGTGAGAAGTCCTCAATAGGAATCCTGCTTGATTTCATGTTTGATGTAGCTAACGTTGAAAAGCATGATTTCAAATGAACTAAATGAAGAAGCATTAGGGTTTTTAAGTTACATGGCGACTTTCTAATCCTAATGAGAACGGCTTGGATTTAACAAGAATATGATTATCTAGTCAATAAAGCGCGAGTGTGAGGCTAGATATTCATATTCTATAGTGCCAATAAAGCGCGAGTGTGAGGTACTATGCGAGGTGTAACCTCTTTGTGCTAAGTTGTAGCGCGAGTTGAACTTAGTATTAATGTTGCGTGAGCTAAATTCTAAGTATGTGCATGTGATTTTATCATTGGTGTCCCGTTTTACTGTCACAATAATTGTCTAGGTAGAGAAATAGATCCCTAGTCATCTTTTAATCGATTGTTTACCATTTCTAGTATTTCAAACCTCTCTTTTGGATAGTAAATTCTGCTATCATCCTTTTAAAGGAACAAACCCCCCCCCCCCCCCCCCCAACCATAGACATTCTAAGTAAATCGTTAGCATTATTGGTTTAATCACCTATCCTTTGGGTACGACCTCGGATTTCCCGAGTCTTTACAAATGTTTTCATTACCGTGACTAGCATAAGTGTTTGATTCTTATTTGAATACTTTTACTGCTATATTATCGAGCGATCACTGGCGGCATGAACAGCCTCTGCCCAGAACCCCTTGGGTACACCACTGGCAATCAACATCGTCCTGGACATATCCTCCAGTGTCCTATTCTTTCTCTCCACCACGCCATTTTGCTGAGGTGTCCGCGGTGCAGAAAAGTTGTGATCTATTCCACCAGTCCTGCACAGGGAGATAAACTGGGAGTTCCGGAACTCGGTTCCGTTGTCAGTACGAATAGACACCAACTTTTTACTCAATTTATTTTCAATCAGTTTCAACCATGTGACAAACTCAGAGTACGTTTCATCCTTAGAGTTTAAGAAAATGGTCCACATATACCTGGAGTAATTATCCACGATAGCCAATATATACATGTTTCCTCCACGACTGATGACATTCACTAGACCGCACAGATCCATGTGGATCATGTCCAAGGGAGCTGACGTACTTACTGATTGTTTTGACTTGAACGAGGTACGTACTTGCTTGCCCGTGGCACTGGCACTGCACACCTGATCAAATGAGCTCTCCACCTTGGGTAGTCCAACCACCAGTTCATTCTGATGCAGTTTATGAATCAGCCTCATGCTTGCATGCCCAAAACTTTTGTGCCATAATAGGGTGTCCTCAGCTATACTTGATAAGCACAGCTCCTCCTCAGGGACAAATTCTGGATCCATTGTGTAGATTTTGTTTTCACGAACACCGAATTGTTTTTCCTGTCTCAATGCACCTCAGAGTTAAATTTCTACCATGTTGACACAGTTGTGATATACTCAGCAAGTTGTATTTCAATTTTTCAACCAGACTTACTCGTCGGACTTTGATAGTTTCTGAAATTTTTACCTCTCCTGTTGCAACGACCTTACCTGTGCTCTTGTTTCCGAAGATGATATTGTCTCCGGAATAGTCTTGGAGTGAGATGAACCACCCTGGACCTCCTGTCATGTGCCTAGAACATCCGCTGTCCAGATACCAGGTCAGGACTTCACTCCTACCTGCAAGAGAGAGATCAGTTTTTACGAACCCAGACAAGCTTGGGCTTACTGGGTTTTGAAATAGTTTTAACAACAGGAAAAGATTTTAAAGAACAAGAATCGTTTTTGTCAGCGAGATTAATTTTTCTTCTGGGGGTTCTTCTGGGTCGTCCGTAGATAGCTGTGTCATGGTGTGGACGAACCCACTCAACTCTGTCTTCCCTCTTGTGGGAAGAGATTTCTCTTCTAGGGATGTGAGCAGTACTGACTTTTCTCTTGCGGTTTTCCTCTGGAGATATGTATGTGGCATTTTCCCAATTGTAATTCCTCTCGTAGGTTTCTCTCAACATCTTACAATCTCGTCTGTAATGGCCAGAGTGACCACAATGCCAGCAGACACGATAGTAAAGACCACCAGTGTTCTTGTTTCTTTCTAAGGGCATGGATTTCCTGTTTCTCCGTGCCTGAAAGTTAATCATGAATGGTCGACGACTGGAGCTCTGCTTCTTCCAAATTTCAAAGGCTTTCCTAGCCTTGAAGGACACAGAGTCACTGTCATAGAGGTGACTTTCCTCCAAAGAGGTGACTTCTCTTTCCAACTGTCTCGTGGCTCTTGGCTTTCTCCCCTGACGGGAGCTCTCTCCAACTTCAATTATTACTTCCTTTCCTTTGACAGTCCTTTTATTTTCTGCCTCTTCGTCAGTACCTTTCTTCCCTTCACCATATCCAAGTCCTGGTCTGACAAACCTTCTTTTGTAATTTTCTTTTTGTTCTTCAACCCTCTTAGCTTCTAGTTCTCGCAGCCAGATCTCTTTTCTTTCAGTCTCCTCTCATCTGAGATCTGCCACTGTCTGACGTAGTTCCTTATTATCCAACTGAAGCCTGATCAATTCTGCATTTAATTCTTCCATTTTAGTTCTGAAATCTATCAACTCAGTGTCGTCAATTCTCATGCGCCTCAGCTCATCATTCAGATTATTGATTTGCGTGTCCCTTTCGTCACATGTGGAACATTTGCAGACGTGCTTCTCCATCTTCCTCTCAAGTCGCATAGCTTTGGTTGACCAGAGGCGATTGTTCTCCATATCGTCTTCGTGTTCATCTTGCATGATCTCAAGCTGTTCTTTAAGACTTCGATTCTTTTCCAACAGTTTGGCAATAGTCTCTGTAAAATCAGATCACTGAAAACCTCATCCACAAAGGAGTCAGATTCATTTACCTCACAATTCGTGGATCGCGGCATCAGACATGGCTCCTTAGCTCGCTTCCCATCGCTGCATTCCTCATCTGAGTCACCCCAGGCAGCGAACATGACTTGAGCTACCTTTTGAGCAGGTGGTTCACCCTTCTTTTTGCTGTAGCAATCTTTAGCAAGATGCCCCTTTTTCTGGCAATGATAGTAGGTTCTTTCTTCCTTTGCTCCTTCCTTTGTCCTGCTCACTTTTGAGGTGGCTCCCTTGTTCCCCCTTTGGTTACTTCCTCCTCCGCCAGAGAGACCTCTGTTGAAGTTCTGCGCTCTCCCTGTATTTGCCATCTTGAAGGCTCTCGAGAGGAGAGCAATCTCCTCATCCTCACTTTTAGATGACATACTCACTTGTGCTATATCCAAAGCCTTCTTAACTTTCAATGCTATAGCTTGAGATTTGCCTGCTTGCCTCCTAGCCATTTTTCTCTCTATTATCCCAGTTTGGCTTTGCAGGTTCGCCACAATTTCTTCCAAAGTGGTGTCTTTGATGCCCTTCTGAGCCTGGAGGGCTGTAGTCAATGTATCCCACCTGGAGCTAAGAGCTTGCATGAACTGATGGGTTATTTTCCACTATGGAAGTTTCTCATCTAGGGAGTTCAGTTGTGCGACGATTACTTGAAATCTGGTGTAGAAGTCTTCCAGAGATTCGTCCTTTCACTGCTCGACTGTTTCGTAGTCCTTCGTGGCTGCCAGAATTTTGTTCCTTTTTATGTCCTCGTTTCCCTCGTACAGTCTAGCTAGACCATCCCACTGCTCCTTTGCAGTTTTGTATACAACCATCTTCACCTGATCTCCTGGTGAGAGGGCCATGTACAGAACCTTCTTAGCCCTGGCATTCTGCTGTAGAGATTTGTAGTCAGCATATGTGTACTTGTCTTTCTCCTTCTCTTTCGGGTTGGCGGGATCTGTCACATCCAGAATAGGGAAGTTACCCTTTTCAAATACTCGCCACGGCTTTCCATCCAGGGAGCAGACATGAGCCTCGAACTGATCCTTCCACCAGTCAAACTCTCCCGGGTTGAGCACGGGTGGCTTCCAGAAGGAGTCGTTCATGGTAGACATGATTTCCTGCAGAGGCTATTACACAAAATCTAGAGCCTTGCTCTGATACCAATTGTTGGATCGTTAGGTTAGCCTTCTCTGCGAGGGAGATCACTACGTGGTATCCCTCAGACAGATAGCAGTGGAAAATATCTCAAGTGCAGGAAATAAAGTGCAGAAAGTAAGTACTCACAGTCTTATAGTGGAAACCTTATTGTGACTATGTAACAGGCTGAAAACCACTGCCTTCTGAAAAGTTCCAGAAGGATTTCAAGATCGATGTTGTTACTTGACGAATATGCTTGTAGAACGTTACAGTCTGTCTCACTCAGTGACAGTGAACCTATTCTACTCAATCCGAATACCAAATAACCTGATCTAACTCTCAAACGCACACTGCAAGTACTCTGTCGACTATCAGAATTGATCGCAACTTCTGATCTCCGTTTGCACTCTCTAAACAGCCGAACCTCAACCAGTTGAGCTGCCATCTCTTTTATAGTACTCCAGCAAATCTGATCTACATCAGAGATTTGATCTTTATCTTGCAGATTTGATTTAGTTAAGATATTGACATATCTTAACTAAATCAGTTATTTCCATTCCATACTCAACTCATGATCCCTTGAATATCTCCAGCTCGTATCTTGATATATCTCGCTCATTAACTGCCAGATTCCGTATCTGGCTCATGATCCCTTGAATATCTCCACCTCGTATCTTGATATATCTTGCTCATTAACTGCCAGATTACGTATCCGTTCGCTACCGGGCTTTGCTTCCGGCCTCCGCAGAGCTGATCCAAGCACGATCTCGGTACTGATCTCGTCCCTCGCACATATCTCATCTCCCTCGCAGCTCCAAGCTCTCTCAGGGATGTCCAGTCATTGTTTTTCTCAGACAGTCTGGACCTTGCGACTTCTCAGACAGATTTGTGATTTCTGCATACTCAAGTCAAATATTAGCTAAGTGTTTGTTATCATCAAAACACAAACGGTTGAACACTTGAAAGTATCTTTTTGAATATCCTCTTGATAATCTTGGCTTGTTGATAATGTAGCTCGAATATATTACCAACCAATCTGATCTTCAACCGACTCCAGTCTATAACCGACTCCAATCAGCATATCTTCGATATTAGGAAATTCCCAGATTTGGAAACTTCCGTGCTTCTGTTCCACGCTGTATGCGAGTTCCAATCTTCGGTTGAACAGCTCATTGCCACCTGCTTGAACACTATGAAAACGTTTTGCCAAAAGCCATGACATACGCAGGAACAACAATCTCCCCCTTGACATTTTTGGCAAAACCAAATCATCTAGTTCTAACTACCTAGACTTCAGAGACTCGTAGGGTAAGATTGAGGGAACTAAGGCGTCCTCAAAATTACTCCCCCTTTTTGCCGCAAAACTGGCAAGGGGTGTTCAAAATAAGAGTTCAAACACAAAGTACGACAATAACAGTACTTCCAATAGAAACTAAAATGTTCAAAAGTCAAATTTAGGTCAAAGTTTGGTAGCGTGGACCTTCAAATGGATGAACTTTCATCTGTTTCACCGGCACTTTCATCAGCTGCTTCATCTTCATCATAGCTGGGATATCTCAGCGCACGCACCAATTGAGTGATTCTTTTCCTCTGCTCCTGTTCTGCTTCCAGAATGATCTCTAGTTCCTTCAGCATTCTATCTCTTTCAACGCGGGTCATCTTCTCGCCAGCATCGGTTCTCCTCATCGAAGACTCAGGGACGTCTCTCCTCTTCAATCCGGGGTCCTTCAGGTCATTGACATGCCGACCCTTAAACAACTTGTGATCAACAGTTAACTTCTGTGGAGCTCTCGAAAGGCTGTCCTAGGATGTCTTCAGCTCTGGATGTTGATTAATGATGAGCTCATAAATGAGGGAACACAATCTGGTGCAGAGATTTGGTGGAGGTGGCATGTTCAGCAATCTGTTGGAACATAAGTCAGCCCATATTGAAGAGCATTCGGATCCCAATTTGATAGAGCAGCTGCCCCATATCCTTGCTGATTGTGGTTCTGTGAGAGGTCGACTTCTAGTTCACAATTTCAACGAAGAAGAGCATTGAATAAAAAGTAGTCAGATCTGCCACTGGAAGGGAGCTATTTGCCTAGAATGGGTATGAACCGGCTATTATACAGGTAGCAATCTTGTCATAATCGCTTTCCCCCTCGTCCTTAGCCGGATCATTCTTTGCATAGTAGACGTTGATGATTTCAGGATCAAGGACGACCTTCTTTCCTCTCGTACCAGTTGTTCGTTGAACGGCTTACTCCTTGTCAGCGTCTAATACAGATCTATCTCTTTCAACAAATGTACAACCTCCTTTCCCTTGTATCGCTTTTCATCAAGCAGTCTTTCTGGAATAATTTTTCTCTTCTGAACAGCCTTCCATTTATTAGCAGTGTCTCGGCTAGCAAACCATAGCCCACCTTTAGTGATGCCTACTGGCACACCACTTGAAACAGTGAATGGAACACCTTGCTTCCTTTTCCTTGACGAACTAGCTGCCCCTGCACTTGGCCTTCTTCCAACCTGCTTTGTGGGATACTTGGGTGTGGATTCCTAAAGAATCACTTGCTACTTTGGCTTCTTCTTTTCAAACTTCTTGAGCTCAGCCAACGGTACTGAGTCCTCATCATCCTCCTGTGTGTTCTCCACAACAGGCTCTGCCTGCTTAGATTTCTGCATCTCCATATCTTGTCTAACATGCTGATCCACCTCTTTGGCCACAATTGCTTCAACACGAACTTCATCTGCAACGTTCTCCTTATCTTGCTTCTCCGCTGAAACGTCTCCTTTCAGATGTAAATCCTGGACAAGTTCATCAATGTCTTTATATATGCCATCTAGCTCATTATCTTTCTCAAAAGGGTCTGATTCTTCTGATCCATCGCCTTCTTGCTGTTGCTGCTCCTTGTCATCTGCCTCCTTAGGAGCAATTTCATCTCCTGACTTCTTTCCTTGATTCACCACCTCGGTACTTTCTGTTGCAATGTCGTCTACAGACTCTTTACTCAGCACCAATTTCCTTTTCCCAGAGCTCTCTACAGGTCTATCATTCTCAGAGTCTGATGTAGTGGTCATTCATTCCCAGACAGCACTGATCTTCGCTGCATACTTTCTGGGAGTATCACTTCTTTGAACAATAACCTTCCTTCGTATCCCCTGCTTCTTTAACACAAAGCCAGTTGCATGTAATTTTTCTTTCAACAGCTTTTTCCAGTCTGCATTCCCAACTCTACCAATGCTAGTGTCAACTGCTTTCAACAAGTCAGGTCTGGTCTCAATAGCTTCAGCCCTACTGGCTTCATCTTCTTTCACAACATCAACAATACTTGACTTCAAACTACCAATATCCTTAGGCCCTACTACTAAGTCAACCACTAGTGTTTCTTCCTTATCAGCACCCGTTTCCTCCACACTCCTTGATTTTACATTCACAGGAATAGATACAAAAACCAGAGGTTTGGAACTAGGGATTACCTCTTGTGGTGTGGGTTCTGTCATCGGCTGTTTGCTTCCTTCTGTCGTTTTAGGGTTAGCTGTTGAAGACTTTGAGGTAGCTTCCTTCTCCTTTGGTCTATTAGCGTCTTTTCCCTTCTTTTTCTCATCTCCGATCTTTGGGTTTGCTGGTACTGTTGCCTCGTTCGACTTCGATTCAGCTATTTTCTTTGATTTCTCACTTTCCATCGCATTCATGTTTTTCTCCTTTATCATATTTGGTTTCACAGCCTTGGCGGTCTTTGGATTTACCGTCGAAACTTTTACAGAGACACCTTCGGATGATGCCCTAATTTCTTTCTTTGATTCAGGTGAGGCTTTGACAACGTTCTTCGCGGTCTTCCGTGTGTTCACCATCGCGTTGATTTGTAGAAACGCCGGAGAGTCTTGAGAGGATTGTCGAGCTAGGGTTTTGGGAGTGTTCGGTGAGAGTGAGAACGTGGCACAATTTGATTTTCAAAGTATTTGGTCTTCTGGACTTCCCAAAAACTGACCCGCGTATATCTCTTAAGATATTTGTCCAATCACCTCTCTCCTCTCAACGGCTCATAATTCTGTGAAAATTTTGAATCTAATATTTTAATTTCAGCCCCCGTACCATCTGTTCCAGCCCTCTTTCTTGATAGGTCAGTCCAACGGATTTGCTGGAGTTCTGCTCTTGACTGACCTCTGCCTGGGACAGTTAGTTGTTGACAACACATGGACCCAGAGAGGATCTAAGTGTCTCAAACTGCGTAGCATCCAGCGGCTTAGTGAAGATGTCAGCTAGTTCAGCTTGAATGTGACCATAGCCTCTGCAATCATGACACTGAATCTCTTTGCCTTTGTCACTGAAGTATTCCTGTCTGTTTTCACTAGCCTTCCCATTACCTTTCTTCCAGTTTCGAAAGTTGGTCGAAGATGATTGACCTTGTTCTGATCCACGTCTGTTGATCTTCCTCACCATTCCGCCAAAGTTCTGGGCCATCATTGCCAGCTATTCAGTCGAGCAGCCAGACTCATATTTGTCTTCAGACACTTCGGCTTTCAGTGCAATTCCCTTGCCTCCTCTTGGTTGAGCATCTTAAGGCTGGTTCATCTCGTATTTTCTCATTGATCCCATGAGATCTTCTAGTTTAAGTTTAGAGATATCATGCATCTCTTCAATAGCAGTTACTTTCATGGAAAACCTCCGGGGTAGCGACCTCAGAACCTTGCTATCCATCCTTTCTTCCTTAATGGGTTTTCCCAGTGCAGCAGCCTCGTTGGAGAGGTCTAGAACTCTTGCATTAAACTCAGCGATGGTTTCTTCTTCTTTCATCCTCATATCCTCGAATTTTGTTGTCACCATCTGCATTCGTGAGTTTCGTACCTTGTCTGTAGCTTCATAGGCTGTCCTGAGAATATCCCATGCCTCCTTAGCAATTTCACAATTAGCAATCAGTTTGAACACGTTCTCGTCCACTCCAGAAAATATTGCATTCATAGCCTTTGCGTTTCCAACAGCAATTTTTTCATCTACGTCGATCCATAATGCTTCAGGTTTGAGCACCATTATTCCTTCAGCATTGGCCATCAGAGGCTGCGTCCATCCAACCAAGACAGCTCTCCAAGCTTTTTCATCCAGGGATTTTAGAAAAGCTTTCATCTTGGACTTTCAGTAGCCGTAGTTCAGCCCTTCAATCAACGGTGGTCGGTTAGTGCTCTGCCCTTTCTTCAACCTCATCTTGAACAGTCGCCTGATCACACTCTGTATGTCGAGTGTCTGCTCTGATATCAATTGAAATCTAGTTGTCTTATTCAAGACGAGTTCCAGATGGTGTTCGAACTTAGTCTTGTACACTTATCTAACAGTCACCGAAGCAGAACAAAATAGGCACACACGATATGATACCCAGTTCGGTAACAGCCTACTCTGGGAGGCTTCCCACGCCCTAAAGGGTGGCAAATCTTTATCAAGAGTTTAGAGCTACAAGTGGACTTACGCTTACACAACTCTCGTTTGTAATGGCCTAGTCTCTAACACTCTTCTCTTTGATTTGCGATCTCGGCTCCCCCTCGATCCCCTATGGGTAGGACGAGTCTTTCTCCCGACCTAGTCTTGGACCTCCCCGAAGTCCAATAGCCTTCTCTCGAAAGCGTGTCGTGATGACAGTGTGTGTGCGCTTGGTTGTTCAGCAAGAACAGTCTGATCAGCACACTGAACAGACTGCTTCTTCGCCGTTGATATTCCGGTGTGGAATGATCAGCCGGTCGTCGCTCCTCCTCCTCCTCTACTCAAGATCACTCTCGTGTTTTCTATTTCTCCAAAAGCAATACTGATCAATGAAACCCTAGACTTGTATTTATAGTACACGACTGGTTCCTAAATCAGTTAGGATATTCAATCTCGAGTATTTAGGAAATCTTTCCTAAATATTCTCAAGCTTCCAAATCTTCTATCTTCAAGTATCTTTTTGAATATCCTCTTGATAATCTTGGCATGTTGATAATGTAGCTCGAATATATTGCCAACCAATCTGATCTTCAATCGACTCCAATCTATAACCGACTCCAATCAGCATATCTTCGATATTAGGAAATTCCCAGATTAGGAAACTTCAGTGCTTCTGTTCCACGCTATATGTGAGTTCCAATCTTCGGTTGAACAACTCCTTGACACCTGCTTGAACACTCTGAAGACGTTTTGACAAAATCCATGCCATACGCAGGAACAACACATTAATAAGGCTAGGAAAACATCACCTTTAGGTATTGCACAGAGGTTCTGATCATGTTTTGTAGTTTTTGTGAGCAGCTGTTCTATGGTTGTTACTTGTACACAGTTGTTCTATGCTCAGAGGTTTATCAGTGGGTGTACCATCTTTGATTAATGATCATCATTTTTCAACAAAAAAACAGTCAAACTTTGAATGAAGGCATATGGCATTAACAAGTTTACTAAACTATTGCCTTGAAGTTTGTTTTAGGCCTTATAAACTCTGCCTACTTTGCCTTGTTATTTGAGATCCTTGTTGAATCCTGGTGGAAGTTCCATGTATACCTCTTCATCAAGGGAGCCATGCAAAAAGGCATTGTTCACGCCTAGACTAGACGGTCTAGTTGAAATATAGAGAAGTTTTTAAAACCACAAATAGCGAGGATTAGTCTGAACGGAGCATTTTCACAATTAGTACAAATGTTCCAGTATAGTCTAATCCTTCTTATAGTTTGAATATTTTTGAAACTAAAAACGTTCTAGATGTTTTGAATTTAAGTTCTGTTCAAGTTGAACTACAAGAAAACTGACACTTTTTTATTTAATTTAATTTAACTGTACTGAATTTTATTTAACTGTACTGAATTTTATTTAACTTAAAAACATGAAATTTAAGCTCGGAACATACCCGAAGTTAGATATGAACATGTTTGGTTGTAGTCCATCTTAAACTTTTATTAATAAAAAGGAAAATGACAAAGAGATGGTATGAACTACCATCCATTGACAAATCACGGTCCGAACTATGAAAATTGACACTTAAGGGCAATTTTAAAATATTTTAATCCCCATAAAATACTTAACTGGAATGTCACTCCATCAATTAATAAAGTTAACTAAACGAAAAACATTATTGCCTTAATTGTGAAATTGAGGATTAAAATATTTTGAAATTGACTTTACTTGTCAATTTTCATAGTCCGGACCGTGATTTGTCAATGGATGATAGTTCATTCCCCCCTTCTTTGTCATTTTCCCTAAATAAAAAAACAGCTTTACAACTAAGTTCCAAAAGTGTTTAGAGCCTCTTTAGTCTTTAGCAGATTATGAGTTGCAATTTGCACCATGATGTTTGTCTATTGGCTCTTCTGTTACAATATCAGTTTGAAAAAAGGTAGTTGGAATAATGACATGAACTTCGTCACGTTTATATTGACTTGCTGCAAATCCAAAATCACACTATTTAGCCGTTAAAAAGCGCAAAGCTCATGAACTTTAGTCATGAGTATTTGCAAGCTCTGGTGCTGATAAAAGGCCTTAGAACTTAATAATCATTACAAATTAGCAACATTCTAAAGAGTTTTTGAGTATGGGTTGTGGAGATATTTGCTGTGAGATCAGTGTTCCTTTTTCATGGGAGGTGAAGCCAGGGATCAGCAAATACAGCAATCAACATGCTGTGTCTGATTCTGATGCGATGGAGCTGCCTGTGCCGCCTACCAAGCCTAGGTTGTCTTTGCAGGAGTCTCCATTTTACTTATCTGAACCTGATCACTTGTTTCCTAGCTCCTGGGAAAAGCCTAGGGTGTCTGTGCATGAGCTGCCTGTCGGGTTGGGCCTGGGTGCGCTTCAGAAGCCGCCGTTCATGAGAAACTCGTCGAGGAAGGGCTTATGGAAGCAAGAAGTTGATCCTTTTGAGGTTGCCTACAAGGTATGCACCAAAACACCAACTACAACACCCTGGAATAGAATGCTTAGGAAAAGGCACAGTATTCGAGAAGGACGAGCAAAGAGAGGTTTTTTCGATTTTTCGTGTAAGCATTCTTGTAATGTAAGGGAGGATAGTATTGTGAATGACTGAAAGTAAAAGTATATTAAGCTTTTCAGAGTAACCGCAGGGACTAGATTGCATTTTCAGTCATTGAAATGACAATGTCAGATTTCCAGCCCCTGGTTAAGGTTAAAAATCTTCCTATAAACTGCATAATCAAATCACAATCTGGTGTACAAATTTACCTTCTGAGTCTAGTACATTAACATAATTTCATTTCAGTATCCAAGAGATTTGGGCAGTGAAATTGGGGTTTCAGCTTTCAAGTTCTCAATTTTTGATTTGAACTCCGAGTGAAATGAGAGGAGAGACCGTTGGCGAGAGGCTAAAGCAACACTGAATTGTTTGATTTGCTTCTCAAGTTCTTGGCTTCTATGAGTTTCAGTCATCAGTTTCTTCACAACCTTATCCTTTTCATCGACCACCGTTGAGAGTTCCTGGGTCGCTTTTGAGACCACGCGTTGAAGAGTGTCTTTCTCTGCTTTCAATGTACTGAACTTAACTTCCAAATTTTCGTATTTCTCTTTGCTTGCCTTCAGGAGTTCATCATTTGCGCGGAGTTCACTTTCGAGTCTCTTGTACTTTTCTTTGATGGAGTTGAATTCAGATGTTACTTCCTCTTTCCAACGGCCGGCGTCTCCACTCAATCCAGAGCACTAGATCATAAAATTAAAAAACGAGTAAAGCCACAACTGTCTACCAAACACACATAGTTTCACATTAAGCATGCATACGAACAATGTAAACTTATGCTCAGGATACATCCACAAATTTGGGCTTTATTCATTTTCAATTGTTCTTGTCAAAACGCAGAATCAATAACCATAAGCTAAAGGATCTAAATGTACAACACAACAACCAAAACCAAACTTTAATTCATTTCTACATGGATAACCATATTTATCGAAAAATGGAACACAGCCTTCTAATTATGTAAGTAGTCTCAAACAAGAAACTACATATGCTGCCATCACAACATTGAACAGCATAATAGTGGGAAAACAATATCTTGACAACTGAGAGCAGGCAGCTACCTTATAATTAAAGTTTCCATAAGTCTTCCCCTTGCTTGAATCTTCTTCTCCTGTCAAAGCCAAGGATTTGACTGTTTGGTGTAGCCTCTCGCTGAGTGACTTGAATTGATGCTGAACTGAAGTATCATTTTCACCAGAAATTTGACTTTTGTATGTAGCCAATGAGAAGTGGCTTTCTAGTGTTGAGAAAAGGCCATCTCCGACCTCACTTGTGCAGGTTAGCAATTTTGCAGTTGGTGAGTCGTTGTCAGCAAACAAATTCTGAGTTGATAATGAAAGAAATATGCAGTTTAGTTTAAACAGCCATTTCTGAAGTACGGGAAGCTGACACACGCACTAAATGACATTCACCTGTATCACCAACATGACATCTTTATATATACTTTTGCACGTTGTCACTGATTCACACAGCCTTTTGGGAACTTGGCGAATTAATAATGTCTCTTCTTGAAGATCAGAAATCTCCTTCAGTAACCTATTGTTTAGCAAAACCTGCTCTGCATGGTTTCTCTGTACATCAAGTTAACCCAATTGGGGTGTCAATTTTAATTACTGAAGCTGTAGGAGAAACTTGCATACATATTCAATTACAGCATTGAAAAATAATGGAAAGCTGGAAACAAGACATAATAATCACTCCAGCAATTGCTTTCTTTATCAGCCACTGTGTGAATACAGATGACGATCATAATATGTGAACACTTGAGAATAGATCATTAACATGCAACTATCAATTAACAATTTAAAAGTCGCACCTGTATTTCCTCTTTATCCGCAATGGCAAGTTCCAGCTGTCTCTTTAGATGTTCAACCTCCGAAGTGTCATTTTCATGCAAGGAGACCTTCAGAAAATTAATATTTCTGGTCATTTCCTCATTATAAAGGTATTTTTTTTGGCATTTAAGAGGAGTGTTTTGCCCAACAATGAAAAGAAAAGAGTGCCTCTACTCACTGGACTGAGATCGCTACAGGGAAATGATTGCACTCTCCTTGCTGGGGTAACTAGGAGGGAATCAAGGTCAGCTATGTAGCCTTTATTTAATTCCAGCCAAGTATCCTCATCAGCCATATTGCTAAAAGTATTTGGCAGAGGGCTAAAATCGGGAAGCTTTGAAAAATTCCCGCGCCTTGCAACAAAGGCACTTGGAGCTGCCTTAAAACATGGGGTTCTGAAGGTTTCTTCTTGAAATTGTTTATGTTTGACACTGCTTTCTTCTTTATGATTTTTCCTAGAATGTTCATGTTCCTGTATATGATGAATGCATTTAGAGTTTTTTGTGGATATGTAAGGCAAAAAAGATGCAAATGTTTGGCACCTCCACAAAATGGAATACACAAAATAATATATTTATTACCCACCTGAGTAGAGCTTCTGTCACAATCAGACAAATTAACTTGACCGCTTTGGCTTTCAGTTTTAATTTGTTGTTCCTTCTCTCTTTCCTTGTATGACTTCCTCTCCTCTTCTAGTTCAGTTGCCAGTTTCTCACGCTCCAGTTCGTACTAATGATTCAGAACGAGTTAATTAAAACAAGTAGATATTATGGGTTCCTTCCCTCTTTAGATTTACAAGTCATTATTGGTTCTAAAAATATCCACAGTTCTAAATAACACAGATCTGAGTAACAACTCACCTTGAGCATATCGTTCCTAAGCTTTAAAATTTCCTGCTCAAGGACTTCAGCGCGAGAACCCTAAATATATAACTTCTTTATAACTAGGTTGCATTCATATAAACACCAAAGAAAAATCATATGAAAGCGCTATTACCTGAAGTTTCTTACGGAGTTCCTCGATCTCTAACTTCTGCCGCTTTAGCAATGCTGCATCTGTCAAAATCTACGGCATGGCAAAGAACTGATTTGATAAATCTAGGGAACCTCTGAGAGATTGAGACTACTCTTTTCATCTCGAAGCATGATATCCAAAAAAAATGCAAACGATGACTCAAGCCAACTACTATTCAACTATTGAGATGAAATGCAGTCGAACTCCAGAATCAGCCTTTAAATTGTATCAATATGAGTCACATTATATTCATTTGGAACACCCAAACTAACTGGCAATTTACTCCAGATGCAGACGTGTCACATTATTCAAAATTACAAAGTAAAATGATCAACATACCTCATTTACTTGAGCACAATTCGTAATGCGTTTGGCCCTGCTTGCGAATTGGAGAGTTCCCTTTGTTTCCTCAACATGAACCTAAAGAAAAAGAACTTGTAACCTTTATCCACATCACCATTATATAGACTGAGACTTATGTAGGTGGTAACCGTATCAGGCCAATGAAATGAACCAAGCTTGCTACCTCTTCTGGTGCTACTGTGCAAATGATTGAAGTTTTCGCATTACCACCTAGAGCTGGCTGAAGAATTCTAGTTAACTTGCTATCACGGTATGGAATATGTCCCCTGTCAGTATGTGCCGTTTGTTAATGCATGACCAGTGAATCTGTTGAATAAAGAAAAAACAGAACCCCCAAATGATGATCACCGTTGTTTTACTCCATCGCTTAGTTTGTTGATAACATTACCAAGAGCCATTAGGCTCTTGTTTATGTGTTTTCCTTCCTTCAAACGCACACCAGCAGCTCCAGTTTTTGCAATACGTTCAGACCCAGCCAAATCAACCAAGTTCTACTTCCATGGTAGTACCCAATAGCAAACATATATATGTCAGATGGTGCACAAGTGTTATAGTGTAGACCCAAAATGAAGCGTAAATTTGGCAAACAGAATTATGAAGCCGTCTCACTTATTAATTTCTAAACAAGACGCATACCAGTACAGAGACACGAACAGCATCTCCACTGAGATACTCATCATGGTGATTAACATTCTTCCCTTTGCTTTCAATTACCTGGTATACACAATGAATTGAACTACACAATCATATAAAAAAGTGAGTACATAAGACACTCTTTATGATATTCACATACCATCCGAAAAATAGTATGAGATCGACTACTCCGGACATTCATGTTTGTCTCTCCAAAATGCCTGTTAGCTGTAAGGACAGAATTCATCTAAAAGTTCACATCCCCGAGGCACATACATGTAAAGCCGAAGTGTCAATAATTAGAGATTTTTGAAACATTCACACCTTCCCCAGATTCAAGGCGCTGAAGCACTTGTTCAGCATTACTCACTATTTCCTCCCTGAGTCCCGATACATAAATGCCTCTCTGAGAGAAGAAGCGTGAATATGTCAATATTTTTTTTTTCACTCTGAGGAGTTCTTGTAAATAAACAATCACAAGAGATGGTGACAAACCTCCAAGCTCTCATGTATCTGAAGTTTCTTGTTTTCCACCGCGAAGAGGTCATTTATCTCTTCATTATAGATTTCCATGTAGGAAACTCTAACTAGAAATTCTCTGTCACTTGCCTACATTATTAAACAAGAAAAATGTGGTATGACAATCACGCATTTGATTAAATGTAAGAAGATGAATAAGAGGTAAGAACAAAATACCTCTTGAATCTTCAAAAATATGTCTCTTACAGCCTGATGGATAACTCCAGGATCAGTTTGTGAACCGTTCATTGTGAATGTCTTGCCACTGCTTGTCTGTCCATAAGCAAATACAGTTCCTGAAAACCTCAAACTGATCACTCACTAGGGCAATTTTTCAATCTCAAGTGTCATATTTTTTATGAATTATAAATTAAATGAAAGGGTTTTACCATTAAATCCCTCAACAGCAGCATGAACGATGTCCTTGGTGAGAAGCTCGTACACCTCTGAATTAGCACTACTTGCATCAAATATCTGATCTGCATCACCAAATGTCACACAACATATAGCCAACACTTATCTCCGTCAATTAAATTCAAGAAAACGAAAGATACCAAAGACATAAGATACGCCAGAAATCGGTGTTCCGAGCCGCTTGTGTAGCGAAATCCGATTGTCCTCCACCTTCCAGTGAATCCCAGTTGAGATTTCATCGTTAACTGGAGGCCTGACACGTATAGCAACACAGATCTTCTCCATTTCAGGCCGGAAACAATCGCTTCGGCTGTATGACACGCTCCTCCTACTCGTTTGAATTTCTGCTGTGGCAAATTTTGAATGTTTGAGCGTTGGGGTTTGAATGTGTAGATCCGTAAATGTATTGGCGATATTACCCTTTCGCCTGGTGATTATGTTATTGGGCCACAAGCTTTCTTGTTTTGGCGTGTGTAAGCCCAAGGCCCACTATATAATTTATTAGGGAGATTTATGAGAATCACATGAGATTTATGGTTGGAATCCATGACCTAAATCTAATCGTTTACTCTCACTAATTGTCTACAATAATAGATAGGGAAAATAATAATAAAAAGGGCACGAACTATCATCCGCTGTCAAATTACGGTCAAAACTATCAAAAATGACAATCAAGGGTAGGGCTGTGCATTATTTGGTAATTTCCTATTACCGAATTAAATTTACCGTTCCCGAATTAATTCGGTTCGGTAATTCGCCGATCGGTAATTCGGTAAAAATAATTCGGTAATCGGAATGATTTTTCTTATTCGGTAATTTACCGATTACCGAATTACCGAACAATATATTTTTTAATAATATTTTTTTATAAATATAAAAAATTACATATTTTAACTAGGTTATTTCTCATCTATTTTAATAATTTTTGTGATGAAATTTTGTTGATCAATCATTTTGATGTTGAATTTTTCGATTTCTTTTATTTTTGTGTCACTAGATGATTAGTCTATCTTTATAGTTTTTTTTTTACATTTTTGCAAAAATATTATAAAATAAATTTGGTAATTTATCGGTAATTCGGTAATTACCGATAATCTATCGATTACCGATTTACCGACTTAATCGGTAAATAGACTAATTCGGTTCGGTAATCGGAATCAATAAAACGAATTCGGTATTCGGTAATCGGTAATTCGGTAAATTACCGAATAGTCTGCCCTAATCAAGGGTAACATTAAAATTAAATGACAAAAAGAGGTCATGAACTACCACTTACGGTCAAACTACAGACCGAACTATCCAATATGACAATCAAAGATCAAATTCAATTTTTTTAATGGACATACTACAAAGGGAAAATGACAAAGAGGGGGTATGAACTACCTCTCATTGACAAATCACGGTCCGAACTATGAAAATTGACAATCAAGGGCAATTTCAAAATATTTTGATCCTCAATTTCACAATTAAGGGCAAGAAAGTGTTTTAAATTCATTTGTTTAGTTAAATTTGTTAATTGATGAAGTGATATTCCATCAATTAAATGACTTCATCAATTAAGTGTTATATATGGAGCAAAATATTTTGAAATTGCCCTTAATTGTCAATTTTCATAGTTCGGGCCGTAATTTGCCAATGGGTGGTAGTTCATACACCCTCTTTGTCATTTTCCCTATTACAAATTACTAACAAACACTATATAACTCCATCAATTAACGGTGTCAATTGATGTTAAGGTGATCAAATGAATATAAACACAATTTTTAGTCTATAATTTAAAATATTTTCTTATAAAAATTTCTTGATATATTTTTGTTTTGATTTATTTGATCACTTTACATCAATTAAAGTACGAGCATATTCAATAAAAATTATTGAAGAATTAAGACGCATCTTTTCTACCCAAACTAAAATTGGAATCGTACTCTCGAAAATATTCATTAATTGATGTAAAGTAATAAAATGAATCAAAACGTAATTTTCTTAGTTTATAAATTAAATATTATGTTATGAGAATTTCTTAAAACATTTTGTTTTGTGAATTTCTTGATATATTTTGTTACAAATTTAAAGAATATATCAAAAAAATCTTATAATTGTTTTTAATTATTGACTAAAAGTTTGTGTTTATATTCATTTGATAATTTTAATAGTAATTGATGCCGTTAATTGACGAAATTATATAGCGTCCATTGGTCAATTATAACATATCTATTAAAAAAAATTCAATTTGACCCTTGATTGTCATATTGAATAGTTCGGACTGTAATTTGACGTTAAGTGGTAGTTCATGACCCATTTTTGTCATTTAATATTAATTTGACATTTGATTGACATTTCTGATAGTTCGGACCGTAATTTAACAGCAGTTAGTAGTTCATACCCATTTTTGTCATTTTCCCTAATCGATAACCCAAATGCGAATCAAACAATGAGGAGGAAAGTTGTGCAGCATTACGATAAGTGACGAATCGAACTCATTATAATTATCGTCGAAATTTAGCGTTGTTTTGATGATCGTCGGGGACATTAAAACGTGCCCATGTTAGTTAGTTTTTCTGGTCATTCAATATTGGAAGAAGAGGTATTTTTTTTATCATTTCTGAACCCTGTCAAAATTTGTGATTATAAAATCAAAATTAGAAATTTGTAATTAACATAATTCGTAATATAAAAGTCAAAATTTGTAACAACTGAGGACAAAGCAAAGCACATTATTGTGAATTCAAACTATTCGTGATATTTTGTGCACTCTAGTTTTCATGTTCTAACTAGTAAAATTTAGGAAAAATGACAAAGAGGGAGTATGAACTACCATCATTTGACAAATCACGGTCCGAACTATGAAAATTGACAATTAAGGGCAGTTTTCAAATATTTTAATCCTAATATAAAACTTAATTGAAGGAATATCACTCCGTCAATTAACAAAATTAACTAAACGAATGAATTGAAAAAACTTTCTTACCCTTAATTGTGAAATTAAGATTCAAATATTTTGAATTAAGGGTATCGCAATTTGTATTGAAATGTTATAAAGTGTACCCCTTCATCAAAAAAAAATACCAGATAAAGAACTAGACTAATAAAATGGATTAGACTCTATTGACGTGCGATTAAAGTAGTATTAGTCGACTTGATGAAACACTCTTTTCCCGCTAAACGAACAAACTTGCCTAAAGTTACCTATCACACAAACCTAATATGATATATCCAAATGCTATGGAATCTCCCAACAGATGCATGCCAGCACAACATAAATTTTTCTGCCAAATTTGGAATATATATTTTGACATCAACAATGAACCTGGCCCTGCATACAGTTTTTCTTTTCATGTTGGTAAGAAATAAATGGACTCAATGATTGACTTCTTCCAGCAACTTACAGATTCCCATCTAAACAACCATTGGCTCTGGCTCTGGCTCTGGCTCATGGGCAAGTACGCTTCACTGTTTTCTTCTCCAACAGAAGAGGCTTTAGCTCAATAAGAGAAAATATGCATTAGTATATGCCACAAACTTTGCCAAACAAGTACACCTTCGCACAAAGCAAGACATATATCTCAAATCTAATTTAGTTAAGTGGAATCTGAAAATTTAAGGAGCCAATAATCCGGAAACAATAAACTATTTATACATCTTAACAATATACAGCTTTTGGAGACCATCATAGAAAAATGCATTAGAAGGCAAGTTTCATCACAGTCAATTTAGAATGAGGCTATTAGTGCCATCCAAGCACCATGATTCAACAATATCATGCAAGAACAATACTCTTAGTATTGCCTAAGACATGCAAATACAATGCGAGACATACAGTGAAAATAACAGCTGACTTGGCACTGAAGTATCTGAGAGCTTCTCGTCCCCTTCCTACAACCTCACCATGAGCTAAATCAATGCTTCTTTTCATGCCATCTGATAGCTTCCATAATGTAAAATCAACAATTGATCTGACTGTTTCAGAAGTCACCCTTCCGGTAACATCAAGCACAAGTTTTCGATTGCTCGGAACAGCTAATGTTGAAGTTACCCTGCCCATCAACCCACTGCTATCAATGATCCCATTAAAAGAATTTTGGCTTCGCAATTCATAGGATGATGATTGCCGCACAGAATGGTAGTCTTTGGCTACGCTTTGATCTTCACACTGGCAAGAATGCTTACTGAATGAACTCGAACTAGGGTCAGATTCTGAGCTTGAAACGCTCAATACTTCATGAGACGTCCTCACAAGTGTTTCAACAGCGCCATTACAAACAGAGACCAATGTCTCTCTAATATCTTTTTGGTGACTTGGCTTTGTCATCGCCTTGAACAAATCATCATAGACGTTCAAGTTCATTGTTTTGTCCAAATATACTGCAACTGCTGTGCTCACAAAAGTTTGAATGCAATCAGCCATTACTTCTCTACACTGATCACTACAAACCAATTTCACCCATCTTGGCACATCTGATGAATTTGATCTGGCACCGACACCAACAGCTCCTCCATTGGCCATATTGGCTACACCTTCGTTTGAGTAGAGACCCAAAACCAAGTTTCTAGCAAAACTCCCGACAACAGTAGAGACGAAACCAGTTCCAGTCTTTGACATCATTTTATCCATGAATCTGTCAGCGAAGCTTGCACTTGCCAAACTACCATTTTCTTGACCTTCCCTCAATTGGTAAGAGTGATATCCGCTCAAAAGCCCAACCGTTAAAGCCTCGCACATTCTATTTACTGACACCAATAACTCTTCAGATGTTGCAATCTTGCTAATCTGCTTCAAACTTTTAGGCAATTCATCTGAATCAGACTGCATAAACACCTTCAATTCTCTGGAAACAAGACCGACAGTCTCGGCCGAATCAGCAACCAACTCCATCACATATATCAAAGCTTTCAAAATCTTCATAAGCCTCTTCCTCTTGTTAACCACGTAAGGCAAGTGATAAACCTTGTAGGCGCCATAACCAGATACACCAACGGCAGCAAGCACCAGAAGCCACTTCTTCCTCCTCCTCCTCGATATCTCCAACCCCTTGCTCAAAAATTCAATACCCATCTATTCTAAAAAACCTAACCCAACAACAACAACAATCCCAACAGATTCAATCAGAAACCCTAGGACAAATCCAAACAACTTCCAGGCATAACAATCAAAGCAAATTATGAAGTCTAGGGAACGAATGAGATGCGTAGACGCTTGCGGATCAACGATACAAGTGCCGTGGAAGACTTCGATCGATCGATCGAAAGCGGCGAATCTAAAAGGAAGTGAAATGAAACGGTTAAGGGGTGAGAGAGAGAGAGAGAGAGAGAGGCTAATTGTACCTGCGAGACGGGATCTATCACCGGCGACGGAGGAAGAGGAAGATGGCGTGCGATTGGCTGAGAGGTGATCGGTGGACACAGAGATGACAAAGCAATCACATGCTGCCACCGAAAATCTTCGAAATTGGACAGAAATAAATTACAATAAAATCGATGTAGCCACTCCTGCAATTACAAAAAGACCTCTCCATTTTTAAATGGTAATTTTTTTTTTTGTCGATAGGTAAAATGGTAATTCTTTGAAGGGTAAATTATAAATATATTGTGTGGATTTTGCGAAATTTTTTCCAATTTAGATAAAATTCGAATTTCATATTTTTCTATACTCAATTTTAAAATTTGTTTTCCAAAATGGACACAATCATTTAAGCGTTATTGCCAACCACGCCTATGACTTAATGCGATGTTGGCAACAACGCATTAGGCTACGTGTCATTTTACCTTATAAGTAATGCTGATTCAGCATAATATTGCCACATAAGCTTAAGTCGATGTTGACAACATCCCCTTAGGCTTATGTGGCATATTATGTCGACTCAACATTACTTATGAGGTGAGGATTGAGTGATAGCTCAGTGGAGCACACTCGCCGGGGAGCCCTTCGGTGGCAGCCCTGGTTCGAATCCTCATATGCTCAGAATGGGTACTAACATCTAACCCAAAGCCCCCATCAAAAAAAAAACATTACTTATGAGGTAAAAATGTCACGCAGCTTTAGCATGATATTGTCACATAAGCCTAAGAAGCTCTTATCAACATCGTCTTAGGCTTATGTGGCAGTATCATGCTAAAGATGCGTGTAATTTTTACCTCATAAGTGATGCTGAGTCAGCATAACACTGTCACATAAGCCTAAGGTCTGTTGATAAGAGCTTCTTAGGCTTATGTGGCAACATCGCCTAAATGAATGTGATCATTTTAGAAAACGAATTTAGAAATTGGCCACATGGGAAATGAAATTTCAATTTTAGTCAAATTGGAAAAAAATTCGGATTTTGCCCTCATTTCAAATTAAGGGGTGGATACTCGATTTTCCAATTTTTAATATAGTAAATTTTGCATAAATAGGCATACATTTTGCTTCTGAATTTGAATTTTTTTGAGAAGTTTTTTTTTTGAAAGGTTGAAAAATTATGAATTTGGTAATAGGATTACTTTAAATTGGTTAAATTTATTTTTAGTATGGTGGGTGAGAGTGAAGTTCAAGTATAAACCATGTCTTTTATATAAACTTTAAACCCTTTGGAAAGCTGGTACGTGGCACTTAATGAAACACGTAGTTTTAATTATAATGTAAATTTTGACGCAATTCATATATCAAAACGACTTTAAGGGATAAACCAATCAGAATACTTAATATCATTACTTTTCGCTTCAATTCATCGAATTTTTTTTATTCACTGAACATTTAGCATTATCAAAGGAAATTTAGCTTTATCACTGAACATTTAACTAAAATCACTAAAAATTCAAAAAATATGTGGATAATTTGAAAAACTTTACTAGATAATGTCTAGAAACGTCTAGAAACATGGAATATTTAGTAAAGTACGTGGAAACCTTAAAAAAGTTAAATGTTCAAAGATAGGTTTCAGATCAAATACAAACCACAATTATAAATAAAAACTAAAAATCCAATAAAAAAATTACCACGTGTATATTTCGACCAATCGGAATTCGGGGCACTTTTTGTAAATAAAAAAATTAAATCGGACTTATTTAAAAATACATAACAGATGCAAGGGTATAATCGTCCTAAAAATTGCTACAGTAATAGTTTTAAGTCTGATCATTGCTGTTTTAAGTCTGATCATTGCTATAGTAATAGTTTTAAGTCTGATCATTGATGTTTTGAGTATGATTATTTTAGTTTTAAGTCTGATCATTTGTTGTTTTAAGTGTGATCATTGCTGTTTTAAGTTTGATCATTGCTACAGTAATTGTTTTAAGTCTGATTATTACTGTTTTAAGTCTGATCATTGCTACAGTAATAGTTTTAAGTCCGGTCATTGCAATTTTAAGTCTGATCATTGATACAGTAATAGTTTTAAGTCTGATTATTACTGTTTTAAGTCTGATCATTGCTACAGTAATAGTTTTAAGTCTGATCATTGCTATTTTGAGTCTGATCATTGTAGTTTTAAGTCTGATCATTGCTACAATAATAGTTTTAACTTTTAAGTCTAATCATTATAGTTTTAAGTCTGATCATTGTTGTTTTAAGTCTGATCATTGCTACAGTAATAGTTTTAAGTCTGATCATTGCTACATTGTTGTTTTAAGTCTGATCATTGCTACATTGTTGTTTTAAGTCTGATCATTGCCACAATAATAGTTTTAAGTCTGATCATTGTCTGGGGGGTTAGATGGACGCACGAGATCGTGTCTCACTGCCTCAATTTACTGTTCACTGCCTCATTTGAACGCTTTTCTTAAGTGATAAAGCTAAATATTTAATGATACATACATGTTCGACAATACAATTTACCCTTTTTTTTATTGACAATACAATTTACCCTTTTTTTAAATAAAAAAAAGTGAATATATACTGCGATTGCCATATACAGGACTGGGTGAATCGGCAGGTATCATCGACTCTCGGTGTAATGAGGGCGAATTTGGTGAAAGCACAATGAAGCCCAACGATGTCTTGAAAGTTGAAAACTCACCTTAGTTGACTGTCTTCGTTATGACCTTCTAGATTGCACAAAGAAAGCCTTGAGTGATCACTTTTGACTATTTATAATCAGGAAAGACGAGCTAAATGTAGGGCCATCATTCAGCGTAGGGCTCAAAAGCTCTGTACGAAGCATTTAGGCTCATGAGCTATAGGGTAAGCTCGATCCTGAGTTTGAGTCCTAGAGTCTTAAGCTCTAAAGAATCTAGGTCGAATATAAATCATGATTTAAAAGTTCTGTTCAGTTCTCGAGTCCGACCTAATTAAGCTCGGTCTGACACGACCTTCCCTAAAAAAGTCCAACCTAATTTCGTTTGACTCGGCTGGCTCTTAAAAAGCCCGATCGTTAAGCCTCTTCGAATAATGTTAATGTTACTTCTATATTGATGGGTTGGTATCATTAATTAATTTTTATGTATAATATTTCCTATATTTGTCTATATCTATCACCAGGGGAACGCTCGGTTGAGAACCATTAAAAATTCGAGAACTTGAGAACCCAAATATCACCATTAGATCATGATGCATCTTTGAATCTGCATGTGATACATGTCAAAAAACAAAGTAAAAAAGGTGACTTTCACTTTGCATTAAATGCATCTTGGAAAATGCACATTCAGGGACGGACCCAGGCATTTTAGTAGAGGGTAACAAAGAAAAAAAATTGACGGTTAAAAAAGAACTATTACATTAAAATAAAGAGCGTCTTGTTTCCACATCGCGGAAATCATCTATTATTGAATCCATACTGAACGTCTTAGCTATTTCTTTCTCAATATTGACAACCAAGCCATCCGATGTTCCTCACTGTGTACCTTTACATGACTGTCTTTCTCTGAAGTATCTGTAGTTTTTCTTTTAAAGAATGAATCAATAGTTGACGTTTTCATCTATAAAATACGAAAAATTAGAGATCAGAAGTAACATGACTTATTTCAAGGTCAAAATAACACAAATTAACAAACCCTAATCTCGAATCCACACAAACGAAAGTCAAAATAATACAAATAATAATTCCAAAACCATCACAGATGACTCCAACGCACATACGCGTCACGAAATTTTATGAATAAAAGAACCTAAGACGAAGAAAAATACATGGAGGAAGTCGGCCACTGCCGATGCCGTGGGAGCTATCCGTGTTTAGATTTGTGATTTTATTTCAGTGGCTTTTCACTTTTGACAAGTTTTATAAATATAATCATCTAATTTAATAATAATATATATTATATTTAATTTATGATTTATATTATATAATTTTTTTTGAGAAAACCTGGGGTGACATCAGCTACCTCACTATAGCTGTAGTTCCGTCCCTGTGCACATGGAACACGTGTCATCACTAAAATGCAACTTAGAAAATGCATATTGCATTTTGGAACGTGAAGATTGAGGTCTCAAGTTCTCGAAAAAAATAATGGATTCTCATTTGAGCGCTCCTCTCTATCATCATATATAATAGATTACATAGTTTCTATATACATTTAATCATTTTAATCAAAAACCTATCTACATTTAATTTATTTCATTCACAATGGACGACCTAATAAATTAAAATATATAATAATATTGCAGATAGTTATTTCATATTTCATTTTATTATTTTCGTCTATAATTTGTAGTATACCGGTAAAATAAAATATGTCATACTAATATGTGCTCAATCGACTATTTATGCTCTAAGATTTCTTTATACATATAATTGATACAAACTATACAATAGGACGAGTTTTTTTTAAAACTGACCCAAACTCGAGTTTGGATTTCAAAAATAACCCACGTGAGTTTCAGATTTCAAAACTGACCCATTTTTAATGAGACCGGATCCTGAGGATCCGGTCTTCTGTGTTTTTTACAAGACCGGATCCCCAAAACTCGAGTTTGGGTCAGTTTTAAAAAAAAACTCCAATAGGACTCATATCAAATACTGGCTCTTCTGAGCCTGGCCCTAAGCTCGACTGTTAAATTAAGGATAGGGTCGACCCGGCCTTAAAGATCATATTAATAATAGGGCCTAGGCCGGCCCTAGGCTTATAATTTTGAGGCAAGCCCACCAGCCCGACCCTAATTTTATTGAAAGTCTCTTTAAAACTTTAAATGTTCGACCCTAAACCCTTTCAGTAAAGATCGGGCCGGCCCTACATTGCCCATTATTGACCCATAGCTAAATGTGTTTCTTATCCTCCACCTTTTTTTTATAAGACTTTATCCTCCACCTTGGATCTTCAAAAACGTGGGAAGTGAATGGAAAATTCATTTTTTCACGACAAATGTCAAGAAAAAGTTTGTACTATATTTTTTAAGTTTTGTTTGGAACATTTATGACAAATCATTAAAGAAAAGGAATCAAAAGGAGCTATATTAATTGTTTTGCATGTCATACTATCTGTTTATGCCTCTCAAGAGAACAAAAGTTTACATTTATGAAGGAGACATTAATAAGTAAGTTGTGGAATAGTCTTACACTATACTAGTTAAAATTTAATAAAACACTAAACGCTGCTCCGTGTGAACGAAACCATTTTAACAAGTGTATTTGTAACCTTTTATAGTTATCAAATTTCAGTTTCAGGGACTACGTTGTATTCAAAAGAATTTATAAGCTTTGACAATTCTAAGGATTGATCCAATGAACAATCATGTGCATATACTACTACGAATAAACTGTTCAGCTACTCTTGACGAATGATGGTTTATTTGTTATATCTACTTTCTAATTACGCTGAGTCAAAGAAAAAAAATCTCAGGATCACACTTCACCCATGTCTATCCTACAATTCCTATGATCATGTAATTCAATCCAAATATGCTATCAAGTTAGAAAAAAACCTCACTAACATCAGACAAGCCGCCCATCTATGGATCATTGTCTGAATCGGCATGGACTGCTGAACGTCGGTCATCGACGAATTATCAATAGTTTTGATTAGTTAAGCCTAGAATTTTTCAGATGATTAACATCAACTTCTTATTAAGTCATAAATTACCAATGGAGCTAACATGCCTGAATATCAGTTCCAAACAAACTGGTTAACTACCTCAGATTCATCCATCGTTTTGGTGATTAACCTAATTTCGTCCGAACATGCAAACATCACAATCAATGTGTACATGCAAGAGCGATGAATTTAAGAAAAATAAAATAAAATAACACAAATTGCATTAATGGAAATGATTTCTATAAATCAAATGAAAAGTCGCGTTACATGCACAGAATCCAAATGACCTCGGAATAGAAGGACTACTCACTACTCATGCCTAAGCAAGTAAAAATACAAGATTGAGAAATCAAAGACGAGAAAACCGTGTAGACGAAGTGTCTCCTTGAATCCTTAACTTTGCTTGACGTTTATGCCACTTTTCTTCCCCAAGCTAGGTCTAAAAGTCTCTAAAATTAAATGTGGAAACAATCTTACTCAAAATTTCTAAAAATAGTCCAAATCCTTCCTAAAATTGGATATGCACTTAAAATATAATTTCCTAAAATATCTCCCACAATCTTTCCAAATCTTTGCTATATTCTTAATCTTAGCATTACAATATTTCATCTGATCTTGGAAAATCACCCAGCATATTCTGGCCCAGTAATAGATAATGGAATGAAGCAATAGCCTTCTCCCTGTCCTAGACAGAAAGCACTGATTGAATCAATAGCCTTCTCCCTGCCCTAGACAGAAAGCGGTTGCTCCAGCCTTGAATCATGCTCGTAATTCTCTGAATCAACCAATTGCAGTCGCTCAAATGAATAGCCTTTGATGTTAAAGGTATACCAAGATATCTAACTGGCAGATTCGCCACTCCAGTACCAATGATTTGCTCCACAATGGCTCTCTTGTTGTTGCTCATCCCTGCTACAAAAACCTGACACTAGTTCAAGTTAATAGATAAGACAGATGCTCTCAAGAACCTTTCTACCACTGATTTGAAGGCTGCGATGGAGGTGATTCTGCCACTAGAGAACAGAAAAAGATCATCGCAAACATGGTGTTTTTAGATCGATTCTGTGACATTTTGGATGATGGTAGAATCTCGCTTTCTTGTCCAATCCATTCAACATACGGGACAAGTATATTCCATTGCGATTGTGAATAAGAATGGAGAAATAGGATCACCTTGACGAAGACCTCTCTTGCCTGGAAAGTAGTTCACCATCTCCCTATTAATAAGAACTGAAAAGGATGTAGAAGTGACACACATTTTAATCCACGCTATGAACTTCAAGGGGAAATTTAGTTCCTGCAGCATAGACTCCAAGAAATCCCAACACACTGTGTCATAAGCTTTCCTCAAATCTATCTTCCAGGCAACTCTTTCACTAATCAACTTTCTACCATACCCAGCCATCAATTGTTGGGCTACGTTGACATTACTCACTATAGATCTTCCACTAAAAAAGCTCATTGTGCTGGATTGATGATCTTTGGCAGGATATCTTTAATTCTGGCAGCCAACACTCCAGAAATAATTTTATAAACTACATTACTGCAGGATATTGGTCGTAACTCTTCCGGAAGGAAGGCTTGATCATGTTTAGGAATCAGTGCCAGTGCCAAGAAAGTAGAGTTTAACCTTCTTGAGAGGGCATTATGCTTCAAAAAGTGACGGACACTATTGCATAACTCGGCTCCAATAACCCTCCAGTTCTTCTTAAAGAAACTTGCAGAGAAACCATCCGGACCTGGGAACTTGTCGACTCTAACATTGCTAAGGGCCATCCAAATTTCCACATATGTAGCTTCTCTCACCAAGCCTCTACACCAACTGTCTTCTACCATCTTCCCATTAGAAATCACCTTTGAGCAAACTGGTTCTGGGGTAACTGAATTGCAAAGCAACTCTTTAAAATGGTTAGCAAACTGCAAGTGAATGTGATGCTTTTCCGAAGACATATCCATCCTCCAGCCTGACCAATTTAATGTTGTTCATGCTTCTTCTTCCTTTTATCATGCTATGGTAGTATTTCGAATTGACATCGCCTTCTTTAAACAATTGTAATTTGGTTCTCTGCTGGTAGAAGATAAGTTGATATTTCTTGAGTTTTCTGAATTCTTTCGCATCTTCTATCTCCCTATAACATAGCTTCATCTCATGGCCTTTTGTGAGCTGCCATCTGGGCATTCATTAGGTTGTCTGTAGCCTTGACTACCCTTTTATCTGGCCCCATAACCTCATTGACAAGTTGATCTTTAAACATTCTTTTCATCTCTTTTAACTTTGCCTGCAACAAAAATAAATTGTTGCAGGGCCGAGTTTTCCTCCAACGCTCTTCCACACTGCTGTCATACTTGTCCACGGCTTCCCAGCATCTACAATACGTGAAAGATCTATTGAAAATCTCCTTTTTGCCCAAGAGATTATCACATGACTATGATCAGAAATCCCCGGGCATCTGGGAAATCATCAAACGAGCTTTTATTTCCCATAGATCTGTCAATCTTGCTCCAAATTCTACTCTGGATCCCTGCTGTTGTTGTTCCAAGTGTAGAAATATTCACTTTGGTTCAAATTTACTAGCCCTTGCCTATTAATAAAGTTCCTTAGGTCTTGAGTATCTCTATCTCTCACTGTAGCCCCATTCATCTTCTCAATGTTGCTAAAGGACACAGTTAAAATCTCCAGCATATAACCAGCTTCCAAGAAGACCTCCTGATTCTCTAGATATCTCATCCCAAACCATAGCTCTTTCCAGAAAATCATTACTTGCATATATAAAGGTAGCTCCAAAACACCATGCCTTGTAATTAATTTGGCAGCACATAAAATGTGAGAACCTCTTAACCACCGTTACATTACACCTACCAGTATTCCATAATAATAGATTTCTTGCCCAGCCATTGTGATCTAATACTACATTCACCCCTCGAATCACCATTCGGACTACATTTCTCCATAACCTGCCTACACCTCTATATCCTGATGCATCTTAACCTCCATAAGTGCTATACAATCTACTACATACTTATTAATCCAATCTCTAATTTCTAACATTTAATAGGGCAGTTCAAAACCCTTACATTTCAACTGGAAACTTTAATCATAAAAAATAAGTGTGAGTGTTACCTCCTTCCTTGTTTCCATTGTCTCCCTTCTTGGTATTAATCTCCTTTTTTCTCCTGCTTGTAGCCTCATCATTTTACCGAGCTGCCTGCCTGCTTACCTTCACTCTTTGAGTTCTTACTCTCTGATGCTCCTGACAACTTCCTCTCTTTTTGTCTAGCTCACTCTTTGAGAGGTACAACTTGAAGTCCTCATTGCCTACCACCTTTTTAGACTGGATCAGCTTGGTGTGCCCTCTTCTTGCTGTTTCCTCCAGATTAATCACCAAATTTTCAGAATTATCATCCTCTATCTCTTCCTCTTCTGCTTCTTTTTGCACTTCCAGAGGTGTTTCTTCTACCACCTCAATATCATCCAAGTCTTCCACCGCTTCTCTTCTATCCTTCTCCTTGTCCTCTGTAAATTCTCGATCTGTCAATGCTGCTAACATCTGTTCTAGATTTGGCTCCGGGCATTGTTCTTTGAGATGACCAAAATTACAACAGTTGCCACATCTAGGAGGCCTCGGTTTGTACAAGACCGGCCGGACGTAGCTATTTCCATAAGGGTCTTGATACTCAATCTTATCTGTTAACTCAACATCCCCAAACAACTCCACACACACACACACTCTCGCATAACTGTAGCTTGACCCATCCGCTGGGATTCCATATGTGCAAATTTGGTTTCCCCAGCTCGGAGCAAATCCTACTCAAAATCTTTAAGTCTGAGACATGAGCCTTCAAACCAGGCAGCCTTACCCACCATGGTAGAGCCTTAACGCTGCCGCATTTGTAATCCTCATGTTCTGACCACTGCTGAAGAATAAACGGACGATTATCAAAAGTCCAAGGTCCCCCAAACAAGATCTCCATTTTCCGCTGTTCATCTATGAAATTCAACAAGAAGATGCCCTCGTTGAGTAAAGAAACCTTAAGTACTGATTCATCCCCCCACTTCGCCTTAACGTAACCCCTCATTCTTGAATTCGGCTGTCGCACTTTCCCACTCGTCTGCCGGAATGACCACTTTATCCGTCCTTTGTACCTGGGCGTAAAAAAGTCCAGTCGAGCTCCCCTCTCACGATTACGACTTGTTTGTGTCTTTGCTGCTCAGAAATGTTTGCTCCGATCTGCCAGCTCCTCCCCCTTCTCCTTCGTCACCCCTCCTTCCTGAAACGTTGTCCCTTCCGCCTCCTTTTGCCTCTTCTTTCCCCCGTCATCCTTCGCCATCTCCGCGGCCTTCCCAGCCGAGGAACCCCCAGCGCCGGAAGCTGCCATCGTCGCGAACGCACTATAAGCGCGTGGTCTTCTCTTATTTCTCACTAAAGCGCGTGGTCTTCTCCTAAAGCTAATAAATTTCTCTCTATATAATATAATTGCATTCCATCAAAAATAAAAATGATTTAGTCTTTACTATGTCCAACATAATCCTCTTGACTAATAAAGTGTTCTCCACTTATCAAAAAAAAAATAAAGTGTTCTCCATATAATGTACTTATGATTATAATACATCAAAAATAAAGTTGAGATAGTTTCTAATATTCTACAACGTAATCCTTTTGACTAATTCACTCAAAACTAATAAAATTCTCTCCATATAAGGTACTTAAAATACGTCAAAAATAAAGTTAGAGAGTCCGCTCCGGTTTAAAATAAGGAAAAAGTAGAGTTTGGGCATCGAACTATCACCTCTTTCCAAAGTTTTATCAGAACTATAGAAATTTCCTTTTGAAGGACGAACTTCACAAAAATGGACAATTTTTAAATTTTTTCTATCGGAATTAAAATAAGAGTTATTCCGTTTGTCGACTTAGTTATTTTTACACCCCAAACAACCTATAAATACCCATCTTCATATGAATTTAGGATTGTTTGGTTCCACGAATTATGATGTTTTAGATGTGGTTTTGATTAAGTTGATTAACCGAATAAATCTTACATTAACTCCATTACTGTTGTGAAAATTATGGATATGTGAAGAAAGGAAAGTAGAAGATGAACATGAACATGAAAATGTACAGAGAAATAGTATTTCTTATTGACATGGACATATGGAGAGACTGGAAATCAATGTAAGAAATAAAGCGAAGAATTTATGGGGTACATGAAAGGTTAAAGGACATGATCATGTGAAGGGCTAAAGGTCATCCAATATAAATTACAATATTCATATCACTCCCCCTTTGGATGACTCGTATACATATTATGCATCATTAAAACCTTACTAGGAAAATCATGTGGGAAAAAACCTAGTGAAGGAAAAAGAGTACACAACTATACATTACGTATAAATGTTACCTCATTAAATACCTTATTTAGAAAAACTCAAAGGGATAAAACCTAAAATAAGGAAAAAGTGTAACGTGTATTTCCCCCCTCAATGTGGCCTTTAACATAAATCTCTAAGCTTTCGCATGCCGATTTTATAGACCAATTTTCAAAGGGAGTTATGGGAAGTGCATTTGTAAACAAATCGGCTAAGTTGTCACAAGAACGAATCTGACAAATATCAATATCTCGGTTCTTATGAAGTTCATGTGTAAAGAAGAACTTTGGAGAGATGTGTTTCGTTCTATCTCCTTTTATATAACCGTTTTTAATTTGAGCTATATAAGCAGCATTATCCTCAAATATGACAACATGGATTTCTTTGTCACCTAAAAGATCAAATGATCCTCTAATATGATGGATTAAAGACTTCAGCCACACACATTCACGGCTTGCTTCATGAAGTGATAATATTTCAGCATGATTAGAAGAAGTGGATGTAAGAGTATGTTTGGTACAACGCCAAGATATAGCGGTGTCACCATATGTAAACACATAACCCGTTTGTGATCGCGCTTTATGAGGGTCAGGTAAATACCCGACATCGGCATATCCAATTAACCCTTATTTTGAGTCTTTTGAATAAAATAAGCACATATCAGTTGTTCCTCGAAGATATCTTAAAATTTGTTTAATGCCAGTCCTATGTCTTTGAGTTGGAGAAGAACTATATCTTGTTAGTAAACTAACCGAAAATGCAATATCAGGTCGTGTATAATTAGCAAGATACATTAGTGCTCCAATAGCACTAAGATATGGTACATCAGGACCAAGTACTTCTTCATCCGTTTCTCAAGGACGAAATGGATCTTTTGTCACATTAAGTGATCTAACAACCATAGGCGAACTCAATGGATGCGATTTATCCATATTAAATCGTTTGATGACCCTTTCACTATACGAGGACTGGTGAACAAAAATGCCCTTTGATAAATGCTCAATTTGTAGGTCAAGACAGAATTTTATTTTGCCCAAATCTTTCATTTCAAATTCACTTTTCAAGCATGCAATCATCTCGGTAAGTTCATATGGGGTCCCAATTATATTTAAATCATCAACATAAACCGCGATAATAGAAAATCCGGTTTTTGTCCTTTTTAATAAAAACACATGGGCAAATTGGATTGTTGATGTATCCCTCTTTCAAAAGATATTCACTTAGACGGTTGTACCATATTCGACCGGATTGTTTTAATCCATATAATGATCTTTGTAATTTTATTGAGTACATTTCCCGTGGTTTTGAGCTACATGCTTCAGGTAATTTTAATCCTTTAGGAATTTTAATATAAATGGCATTATCAAGTGACCCATATAAATAGGCTGTCACGACATCCATTAATTGCATTTGGAGTCCTTCTAAGACGGACAAACTCAATAAAAATCTGAATGTTATTGCATCCATGATCGGTGAATATGTCTCTTCGTAATTAATGCCTGGTCTTTGCGAGAACCCTTGTGCTGCAAGTCGTGCTTTATATCTTACGACTTCATTTTTCTCATTTCGTTTGCGCACAAATATCCATTTATAACCAACAAATTTGACATTCTCGGGTGTTAGGGAAATTTTTCCAAAGACTTGGCGTTTTTCAAGTGAATTCAATTCTGCCTCGATGGCACTTTTCCATTTTGGCCAATCATGTATTCGTCGGCATTCATTAACCGATCTTGGCTCATGATCCTCATTTTCTTCTGTAATATCTAGAGCCATATAATAGGCGAATAAATTATCCACTATAATTTCTTTTCTATTCCACATTTTCCCTGAAATGACATAATTGACGAAATTTCTTCATTGTCATCAGTTTCAGGTATCTCATTATCTTTCAAAGAAGTCTCTTCATGATTCATATCATTTTCTTTTGGAATAGTGGTTGATGCATTAATTTGGTTATCTTGAACCTTTCTTTTCCTTGGATTTTTATCCTTGGATCTAATTGGTTTACCACATTTCTGTCGTGTTTTAGACTCACTTGCTAGTTTATTTCCAATATCTTCATTAGGAAGATTGATTTTGCAAGGAGCATTGACATGATGTGTATATGTGACTTTGTCACTGTCTTAATCATTCGTAAATGCATCTGGCAATGTGATTGCAACCTTTTGTAAGTGGATAATCTTTTGAACTTCTAGTTCACATTGATTTGTACGAGGATCAAAATGAGACAATGACTCTGCATTACAAGATATTACTTGTCTTTTTTCAGACTTTATTTTATCTCCCCCTAATGCAGGGAAATTTGTCTCATCGAATTGACAGTCGACAAATCGCGCCTTAAATATGTCACCTGTCATAGGTTCAAAAAATTAATAATTGATGCAGATTCAAATCCCACGTAAACCCCAATCTTCTTTGGGGTCCCATTTTAGTACGTTGGGGCGGATATATTGGAACATAGACTGCACACCCAAAAACTCTTAAGTGAGAGATATTTGGTTCTTGGCCACTAACAAGTTGCAAAGGGGAATATTTATTATTTACAGTTGGCCTTATACGAATTAGTGATGCAGTATGAAAAATTGCATGTCCCCAAGCAGAACTTAGCAATTTAGATCGCATAAGTAATGGTCTAGCTATCAATTTTAGTCTCTTGATAAAAGATTTTGCAAGACCATTTTGAGTATGAACATGAGCAACCGGATGTTCAATTATAATTCCAGTTGACATACAATAATCATTAAAAGACTAAGATGTAAATTCTCCTGCATTATCCATATGGATTTTCTTAATTGTATGATCTGGAAATTGCGCTCGTAATTTAATAATTTGAGCAAGCAACCTTGCAAATGCCATATTATGAGTGGATAATAAATAAACATGCGACCAACGGGTCGATGCATCAATAAGTACCATAAAGTACTGAAATGGTCCACTTGATGGGGGAATAGGTCCACATATATCTCCTTGAATATGTTCTTAAAATGTTGGACATTCAGTCTCAACTTTCAGTGGAGATGGTTTTGTAATCAGTTTTCCTTGAAAACAAGCAACACATGAGAGATCTTTGGACAAGAGAATATTTTTACTCTTTAATGAATGTCCATGTGAATTTTCAATGATTCTTCGCATCATTATTGAACCCGGATGGCCTAATCGATCATGCCATATTAGAAAGTTTTTCGGGTCTATTGAATTCTGGTTTATCACCATATATGATTCAACTGGATTTATGAAAGTACAATATAATCCAGAGTTGTATGATGGAAGTTTTTCCATCATTTTTTTCATTCATGAGACAATTGACGTGATATATAAATAATCAACGTCATTTTCATTTGTCGTCTCAACATGAAAACCATTTCGGCGTATATCTTTGAAACTCAATAGGTTTCTTTTTGACATGGTTGAGAACACTGCAACATCAATGATAAATCTTGTACCATTTGGTAACACTATTTCGGCTTTTCCATAGCCTTCAATAAGACTTGACGCACCAGATATTGTATTAACATTAGCCTTAGCCTTAGCTAATTTAAGATGCGAAAAATAGATTCTATCTCTCAGAAGCGTATGTGTTGTTGCACTATCCGCCAAATATAGCGTTTTGCCATCATCTTTTATCGTAATCGAGAGACGATCTTCCATGTCTCTTCAAAAAATAATAATAAATAAAATTAGAAATACTTTAACGAGAAGTGAAAATTAACAAAGCATGAAACATAAAATATAAAAAATACTTAAACATAAATGCTTAAATTTAATAAGTAAAGCATCGTCTTTTATGTCGTCTTTCCATCACAGATTAATCTGTCAAGTTCTCTATTGGCCACTTTTAAAATTTAATCTCTAACATTCAAATGGTTGAGATTCATGTAGGTCCAAATGAGTGATATCCTTGAGATTATCACTTTGTTCAGTGGAATTTATGTTAACACATTTTACTTTCACATAGGCTTGATAAAAATTAAGGTGTTTGGAAGTACGACCCCAATGATATTTTTTCTTCTTCATCATTTTATAATGATATTTTCATCTTATAACTTCACTTATGATGTTATTCATACAATTGCAAAATTATACTCGTGTACATTTTTTAATAATCTTGCAAACGCAAGTGTATATAATCAAAGCAAGTTTAATATCATTGCCTTTTGGTGATCGTACATCTCTTCAATTCCTTTCAAAGGAGAGAGGGATCATTGATTCTCAAATTTCATATACAATCTCTCATCGAGATGATGTCGAAGGATATTTTGGCTTTAGCCATCTTATATGAACAAGTGATTTATTTCCTTCTTTTATATTATCTTAAAGATACTTGACACTTATACGGATTTCATATTAATAATCAACGCCGAATAATCATTTTCATGCTCAAGAATATTGAACTCGAGCTTCATAAAATTGACATTACCAATATATGGTAAATATAATATGAATTGATTTTAAATAATAAAATGAAATGAAATAATACAATAAACATTAGTCACATGTAAATTACATATGCATGACATAGAACATGAAAATAAGCATGTTTTATAAACTTAAAAGAAAATCAATTTATTTTGACATATAATGTTTAGCATTTTATAGATATAAGTGAAAAAGAATAGATGATATGAATAGAACATGATAGCCATAAACAAAATTTAGCATGCGAACATTAATAGATAACAATATTAAAAGTTATACGTGAAATTAATCATCACATATGAATAGAGAAGGAAAGTGTAATTTTCCCGAATGCTAGGTGTTGGAGCATAAAGTGCCATCTAGGCAAAACAAGAATCTGTTCAAGAAGATGTCAAAGTGATCTGTGCTAGCATCTGTGTAAGATCTCTCTTACAGTTCCGAAAAATCAGCACAGATCCTTCATTTCCGAAATATCAGCACATCACCTAGTTTTTCGATCAGATGTTCTCAATCAAGTATATCCGACTACCACATCATCAAAACCAATTCTTAAGAGATAAAGATATGCAGATCAAGATCAGATATCTTCCGAAATCTTTCCATATCTTATCTAGGGTTTTTGAAGATCAAAACCCTAGAATCACACGGCTATATAAAGGAGGCTAGGGCTCATTATTTCGTGTGCAACACTTGAGAGAGACGCCGTGTGAAAGAGCCTGCAATCCGTACGCTGAAATCACAACTTGAAGCTTCTAGTCGTCAAGCTTTCATTGGAGGATTGAGGCTGCGAGCTGGTAAGCCACTTGCTCGATTTTGTTTCTTGAACTCATAAACTTGTTGCTGCGCATTATCACGCCCAGAGTTCAAGAAGGTATTGTCGCTGCTTAGTACCACTCAGGTCTAGCAGATCAACTGTCACAGACGACGACCAACCACAATCTGAATCTACGAGTTGGATTCGCATACATCAGTCTCGGGATGAGGTCTGGACGTACAAGACGGGAGTCTTCGGATCTAAGGGAAGCTTAGATCACCCAATTCACTTGGAGAGTTGTATAGGGGATCAGTAGTTTGGAAGGCTGTTCAAACGTCAATCTGTACTATATACCGTAATAGTGGATTGTTCCTTGGACTTGGGAGAAGTTCTCCAGACGTAGGCTACATTGAGCCGAACTGGGTCACCAAGTGTTTTGTGTCCTTTACTGTTCTGCATTTCATTTTTGATTATCTTAGTCTGTGCAACCAACTGTACCACATGGTGACCTTCATCTAGCTGGTACAGTTGAGGTCATCTCACGCGTAGCTATTTCACTAGGCTTTTGAGGTTTCCCGAATTCGGACTCAATGTTGCCATCATCGCATCATATAAAGAACAAAGAAAAATAAGATGTTATATCCCTACCTTGAGCAACTCGTGCTGATAACGTGTTGGGAAAATTATGGATATGTGAAGAAAGGAAAGTAGAAGATGAACATGAAAATGAAAATGTAGAGAGAAATAGTATTTCTTATTGATATTGATCTTTACAAATGATCCTTTATATATGGGTACATATGGAGAGACTAGAAATCAATGTAAGAAATAAAGCGAATTTATGGGGTACATGAAGGGTTAAAGGACATGGTCATGTGAAGGGCAAAGGGTCATCTAGTATAAATTACAATATTCATAACATTTTTAAAAACTTCAATAGTTCAGACAAAATATTGAAAAGAGGTGGTAGATCGGGATCTCAAACTGTACTTTCCTTGAAAATAATTTTTTTAATATTTATTCTCAGTTCGGTTTAACACCTCATGTAGAACCTCGAACTTAACACTTAATTTAAGTTTTTTTTATTGAACACTTCATTTAAGTTAGATGCATGTCTTTTAGCTTAAAACTTAAGCACCATGGCTAAATATTTAAGTCACAAAAATAAACTAGTCAATTTATCTTATTTAAGTCGAGTTAAACTTTCTCAGTGTACGTAGTTCTGTTTCAGTTTAGGTCGAACGAGCATCCTCATACTTGTGTCCCATAAAAAAAGATTAAAAAAAAAGGATTCTTGAGACTTATTTTCTTATATTCAATTTTGTATAATTTAAAAGTAAAGATCAGGTATAAAGTATATTTTTGGTGCAAACTGTAAAATTCATTAAAATGAGTTATAATTCGTCGTCGAAAAACCAAAAGTACGACATAGTTCGTCAAAAGTGATTCATAATTCGTCACCAAAAAATCATCCATACGACGAGATTTAATCACATCCGTTCAAATAACAAAATCAAGGAATGTCAATGATTTTTACTTTTTTACAAAAATGCTATTTATAGCGGATCCTTTTTCATAAACTAATATCAAATGTGTATTTGATACTCTTTATGACTAGTTCGCCAAGCAAAAATGTATATTTTGAGTAGATCAACTCGCTAAGACTGGTACACACTACATCACCTAATACACGGATTTGGATAATTTAGAGGACTCATGCTGATATCAGCATTAAGAAATTAAGAGTCCTGGCAATTGACTTGTATTATTTTACACTTCCTCCTACGTCAGAGTGTTCTGAGATTTCTTCACGACAAGTAATTTGTTCATACTAATATGTTTTCTCTAGTTGTGGCTTTTCCTGTTCTGTGGGCTGGGAGAGAAAATTCTTTAACAAACATGTTTGAGCCACTTTGTTGTCCTATAACTTAAATCAACATCTAAATTGTTTACCTTATTTTTTTTTTAGCTTAAATTAATTTTCATGATTTTTAATTTATTTCATCTTCAGAAACTAATCTATATAATATATTTGAATGGTGAAAAATATTCAAGAAAAGATAAAACGAAAATTTACAACTTGTGATTTTTCTTAATTTACATCTATTGTTTGGATTTAGGGGTGCAAACGAGCTAAGCCGAGTCGAGCCAGAGTATTGGAGTGCTCGAGTTCAGTTTGTTTAAGTGTGTTTGTTCAGCTTAGAACTCGGTTCGAGCTCGACGAGCTCAACTCGATAAATTTTTAAGAAACTCGAACTAGGCTCGATATTTATCAAGCTCGAATTATAAACGAGTTATTTGAATTATGCTCGAAAACGAACTATAAACGAGCCATTATCGAGCTATAAAAGAACTACTCGAATTATAAACGAGTTATTCGAATTATGCTCGAAAACGAACTATAAACGAGCCATTATCGAGCTATAAACGAATTACTCGTTTATTGTTCACGAACATAAATTAGTCGAACACCAATTGAAATGAGCCTAACATTTATACTCGTACTTGAATCGTTTAAGGTCGAACCGAAGTCCTTATTTCAATTCCGAGCTGACTGGCAAGTGTATCGTCTTGTTACCGCTCTATTTGGGTTCTAGAATTTTGTTCTTTTAAACTAGCAGCAGCCGCGTTTGGATTAGCACACAAATTGCGAATATAATAATATAAAGCTGAGAAGCCCAAAAGTCCGAACACACGACCTAATCAGAATTCACACATTTCTATTACCAAGTATCTCTCTCTCTCTCTTTTCTCTCGATCGTCAATCAATCTTTAGCAACTAAAATGAGATCAACAGCAACGAACAAGTTCCTCCGCATCATCGCAACTCCCTACAGAGCCCTCTGCCGAGTGCGAGATTTGTACGTCCGGAGCGTCACCCAGTGCGGCCAGCCCGCCTCCTTCGTCCCATCATCCTCATCAAGATCAAATCTACCCAGAAGCTACAGCGGGGCTTCATCCTCAGTTTCGTCGGTGGACAGCGAGGATTACCGGGAGCTAGTCAGAGCAGCTTCAGTCCGGACGCTGACGGACAGTATGGAGGTGGAGACGACGATGCGGCGGCGACAGCAGATGAGATGGCCGAAGAGCGTGCCGAGGAGTGCGAGTATGGGAGTCGGTATGGGGAGGATTGATGAAGAGGCGCCGTTTGAAGGTGGAGATGATGAAGTGGGAGTTGGACAGAGCAGTTTTGGTGGGGCTGGGAAGAAGAGCAGAGCGGATTTGTTGTATCCGAGGAGCAAGAGCTATGCTGTTGCCAAAAGAAACGCTGCGTTTTGATGTTGTTTGTTCCCCTTCCCCTTCCGTTTTTGTTTAATTTTTTATCTTATTCATTAGGTTAATAACAAAAGATAAAAATCTTTGTTTTAAGGGAAAACTACAAATTTATTATCCGAACTATCAATCCATTTCAAAATAAGTACCGAATATTAATTTGTACAAATTCAGTACTCAGGGTCTAAATTTGAAATAACAAAACTTGAAAAACAAACGCCGTTAACATCACAGCTTCACCCCATCCACATCTGCAACTTCATCAGATTTGGCTCATCACCGTCTTCTCATAATCACCAGAGGCACCAGCAATTGAACATTCCAGATGGATGTTGTTTCTCTTGTAGCACTCAGCCGCGCCTTGATACTCTGCATGTCCACCTCTACGCGTGTTGCGACCACCCTGGTGAGTGCTCACTCATCTGTGCCTAGCTCCTTTAATTGCAAACCTGAGGGTCTTCTCGAAGTACTTATCTGGAGCGGTCAAGCGCTTGATGACTCCTCTCAGTAGCTTGAGGTATTCGTCGTTGGGATCAGTCACTACGCCATCTTGCTCCTTAGACGACAGAGTTTGTGTCAGTCATATAAGTACCAGCCACATAAGTGACCTTACACGACAGAGAATAGACGGTCAGTCAGCAAAGGACACTTATGCGACTGGTACTTATATGACTGACCAAAGTCAGTCACCCAAGTTTACTTAAGTGACAGGGACTTATGTGGCTGACATAACTCAGTGATGTAAGTGTACTTATGTGACTGATCCTTATATGACTGTGTGATGTTAGTGAAATAAGGGTGCTTATATGACTGGTATTATTTGCGTCATCAAGGTGAGTCACATAAGTAAATAGAAGAAATGCCACGTCAGATTTGACATTTGAAAATGTTGACTTTTTTACTGGTTCACCCACTTTTATTTAATTTGAAAGCGTTAGGTGTACTTAAGCGACTGAGATACTCAAAGTTAGTCGCGATAGAACGCAGCATTAAATGAAAATCAATCAACACTCCACCAACCTGGTCATTCGTACTTCATCTTCTTCCTTCAACCCACGGCTGAAAATACAGCAGGCCTGGTTCTCCTCCGTCTAAGACACCCAGGTATTGTTGTTGGTTGGCTTGTTGATTGTTAATTTGTTGCTAATTGATTATGTTTGTTGCTAATCTGTGTTAATATTCGTGTCCCCATTGTTTACATTTTATGAAGTTGAGAAGATTCACAATGGATAAAAGTTGGATGGGGTTGGAAATGAGTGACACACGGTACATTCAAGGCATTAATGAATTTATTAAATTTGTAAAGCAAAATGGAGGAAATTCACATGTATGTCCTTGTAGAAGGTGTTTGATGATTAGAGGAAGAATTACAACAAAGGAAATGTTTGTCCATTTGATCAACAATGGTATGATTAATGGGTACCACACATGGACATCCCATGGTGAAGACAGTACTGAACCATCCTCATACATGTTGAGACAACAATGGCTTGTGGAGAGGTATGGAGAAACAAGTAGTGGTGTGAATAATCATCAATCAAATCCGACTGAAGATATTATTCGAGATGCATTTCCCTTTCAATATATGGCGGATGATGATAATCTTCAGATGAACATGGATAGAGAGAGTGGTGATTCAGATAGAAGGGTGGCTTTTGAAAGGTATAAAAGTCTCGTAAGTGAAGCTCAGACACCTATATACAATGGTTGTAACAGAACCGTTCTTGAAACAATTCTGAGGGCAATGCAAGTGAAAGTAGAGAGTCGAGTAAGAAATTCTACCTCTCGATAACAACTACCCTAGTTGTTATAAAGCTGTAAAAAAGGTTTTGAAGAACATGGGGTTGGGTTATGAGACCATACACGCTTGCGAGCACGGTTGTATATTGTACTACAAGGAGCACAAAGATCGTATTACTTGCCCCGTGCGCGGTGAGGGAAGGTACAGAGACAATGAAAGTAAAAGCAGTGTTCCGAAGAAGACACTTAAGTACTTCCCTTTGACTCCAAGATTGCAGCGTCTCTATATGTCACCGGATATTGCAGCCCAAATGAGGTGGCACGCTTTAAGAAAAGTTGATGATCCGGAATACATTCGACATCCGGCTTATGGTGAATCATGGCAATTATTTGACAAGGAATATCCAGATTTCTCAAGTGAGATGAGGAATGTCCGACTTGGCTTAGCAACTGACGATTTTAATCCATTTGGGGCTTCGGGACTCTCACACAGCACCTGGCCTGTCATTGTTATACCTTACAATCTGCCACCTCATATGTGTATGGGGAAAGAGTTTAATATACTATGTATGTTGATATCTGGACCCAAATCTCCTGGAAAGTGCCTAAGTGTTTTTATGAGGCCTTGACAGAGCACGTCGTTGAGTGCTAAGCAAGATAAATTTATAAGTCCGTTACTCGTAACTCTACTATTGGATAGTAAAGAGGTAAGTAGGGGTCGAACCCAAGGGAATTAGTGGATAGTAGTTCTTTGAGGATTTGTACAGAAAGGGAGTGTGATTTGGGGTTGATTGTGATTTTAGTGCTGAAAAGTAAGTGGGTTGGTTGTGGTTTTAGTGCTGAAAGTAAGTGCTTGAAGGACAAGACTTAAGAAAAGTAAATGCTTGAAGGACAAGACTTACGAAAAGTAAATGCTTGAAGGACAAGACTTACGAAAAGTAAATGCTTGAAGGACAAGACTTGCGGAAAGTAAGCAGTTGATATGGGACTGAAAGTAAGCAGTTGATATGGGTACTGAAAGTAAGCAGTTGATATGGGTACTGAAAGTAAGCAGTTGATATGGGTACTGAAAGTAAGCAGCAAGGTGGTGTTTTGATCAAAGGAAAGGATTCGGTTTTAGGGGCCTTGTATCATAAATCTGTTCATCATCGACCTCTAACAATCATACTACGTGTTTAAAATGTATCAAGGCTATTTCTAGCACTCGACTTGCCACACCGTCTAGTCCTTTTCAAGACATAGAACACTTGTTCTATTTAGGCTAATTCCCCCTTTCGAAGTATCTTAGCCTTATGAGCATCCACCTGATCAATCATTTCCGATCAACCAAGTGGTGTTTTAAAGAGGCTGAACTCTATAGAAAAGCTTTGCTCTTTCGAGCCTCCACTTAACCACGTATGTTCACGAACCCCATGGAAGAGCTTTGCTCTTTCGAGCCTCCACTCAACCAATAGTGTTCTAACCTAATATATGGCATATAGAACAAGTTTAAACACAATAGAGGCACTAAGAGAAGGGTCTAAAACATGTTTTGATACAAGCACACCCCTTCAACCGAATGAAGGGTTTAGCTACGAATATCCATGGAAGAGGACATCATAGCTAAGTGCTTGAAAAGTAAAGGTTTTAAAAGACAGGAAAGTAAAGGTTTTCGAAAGTAAAACTCAAGAACAAAGTTGGAGCTTTTGATTCAAAGTAAAGTGTTTTACAAGGATTGTAGTGAGATTTTCTACCAAAGTTACAAGTGATCAAAGGACTAGAACATGAAACTAAAACTTGTAACTTTGGCACCAAAATGGGACATTGATTCAAGGAGGAGGAGATGTAGTATTTATAGGCAAGGAGGAGGAGAAGATGTGGAGGAGAGGCCAACACATGTCAAGAGGGGGAGGAGGGCTTCAAAAGCCGCCGGCCATGAGGTGGCAAAGCCACAAGCCGCCGCCCATGTGTCATCTCCCCATGGAAGCCGCCGGTGGTGAGGTGGAGGAGGAGAAGAAGTGAGTGGAATGAGATCTTTTGCTCCAAAAAGCCATCGGAGCACATGCCTTGCACATGGGTGGCTTGACTTTGCATTCACTTGAGTTCTTGATCTTTGTTGAGGTTTGGAACAAGTCATTGGGACATGTTTGAGTGATTCCACGTTGGGTTCATGAAGGTTGTAAAGCCGGAATCTGGTCGTAGTCTGGAATGACTTGTAATCCATTTTTAGCTTTAAGAACTCCTTTTTAGCTCGTTTCATCTCTAATCCTTGAAATAGCCTGTAGAACAAAAGCGAAACTAACAAGTAACAGTTGTTAAGACAAAGCGTCTAATTTGGTGGGTTTAACTGTCTTAATGAATCATATAAATATGGTCCATCAGATCACCCCACACTTATACTTGTTCGTCCCGAACAATGCTATTTAAAAGATAGGCACGCACAATCCAAGTAAAAACTCTTAAATAGGAAAGTGAGAATGTGGGACTAGATTTATCCTATTCATGCAATACTTATTTGTTACCAATCTAAACCGTGTAAATACTTAGAAGAAACTTGATACTTGTACCTTCGAGCTGAGATGCAAATTAATTCGGATGATTCGGGAGATAGCCCTTTTCAGGCTCCTGGACTGCATTCTTGGGACCGACTCGCACTATATGGTTATCTTGTAGCTTTCTCTAGCACATGATTTGGTTCGGGTTTCACTGAGTTGAGCTCTTTGGTTTTCTTTTGATGAGGGACAGCTTTTGAAGTGATTTGGCCTTCGGCCTTTGATTTTGAATTGGAGCTTCTTCACTTTTGTTTCGGTTAAAACCTTCACAGAATTTGGCCTTCGGCCTTTGGTTTGCTTCTTCGAGCTTTGCTTCTTTGTGACTTGCTTGTCCATTTTCCCAATCTTTTGGGAGGTCCAATCATCGCCCGAGAGCATATGGAAATACCTCCCCGCTCTTTCTCATCCTCGCCGTTTCGCGCGGGTCAAGATGAGGGTCGCTCATCTATTTTCTCGGCTACTAGGACTAGAGATAGGACGGTTTGATTCCCGTCCCGCCTCTTGCATAAACGCTGCACGGCGGAGATGACTTCAATCTTCAATGAAACCCGAAGTGCAGCCTCCACTGACTTCGTAAACCATATAGTAAAATTCGATCCTTCGAGTGCTTGCCAAGCCTCTCTAGGGCATTTTATATCAACTCCACATCCCCTGTATATCTCAGCACAAAGGGACAAATGAGAAGTTACATCCTAAGTTTTTATACAGTTGAGATTTCACAAGGTAAATGCATGAATTTAGATCTATCTTTTTCACATTCTCAAGTTCATATTTTCAAAAAGATAATATTATGGGAAAAGGAAAAAAGAAAGCATGTTAATTAACTATGTACAAACGCAGTTCTCACCCCACACTTTTGAACGAAGGCGTGCCTCTCGGCATAACTTAGTTCAAAAGTCAATTGCAAGCAAATATTTACAAGAAAGATGAGAACGGCTCAAAAAGCTAAATGACATAAGTAAAATGACTGAACAATTAAAAGATGCATGAAACTGAAAGTGTGCCGGGTTACCTCCCGGCCAGTGCCTTTGTTTAACGTCGTTAGCTCGACGATACCTCACTTAGGAGGGGTCGGGGTCCCATGGGCGTGTGAGGTCGAACTTCTTCTTGGCTGTTCTTTTACTTTGCCCAAAGAACTCATGGAGTGATCTGCTCGGTTGGGTTCTCCATTGCATTGGCAGGTTCTTCTTTACATAGCTCCGAGAAGGTGAGGATTTCTTGACCATAGCTGCTGGTCCAATGAGCCGTGCTCTCTTGTCTCTCCTTTCGGGTTTCCATTCCACCGGGCCATGTCTCGGTCGCTTCTTCGTGTATGGCCGATTGGCATCTTTGCAATTGTGGAAGTTCTGAATTCTGCCTTTAAGCGACCTCGAGCATGCGTCCTTGCTAACCCTCTTCTTTGTGGCAGAGATGATTGGCCTTCCTAGGTCCTTACACTTTTCAAGAGGCTCTTCTTGGCTTGTGACGAGCGAGAGCTCCTTTGTCGGCTGTTTTGGCTCATTCTTCTCCTCCAACTCGCCTAGCACTACATCATCATTGATCACATCATCTCTTGTGTCCGTGATCTGCATAAAACATGAAGGGTTAAGTTGGGGCTTCTCGGCCATAAGGACCGGGTCTTTCTCGAGCAGCTCTTCAGTGAGGACCGGGCCTGCCGTGATTTTGTCGGTCAGTTCGACAGTGAGGTCCGGGCATGTCTCGGCTGGTTTGGCAATGAGGAACGGGACTGCTTTGGGCAGCTCGTCAGTGAGGACAGGGACTTCCTCTTCTGCCAGCTCGGTAGTGAGTTCCCATGAAGGCTTTTCCTCGTCCCACACTGGATCGGTTTCTGGCTCTAGGTCTTCTGCCAGCTCGGGAGTGATCTCCCATGTAGGCTCTTCCTCGTCCCACACTGGATCGGTTTCTGGCTCTAGGTCTTCTGATGGCTCGGGAGTGATCTCCCATGTAGGCTCTTCCTCGCTGACCTTTGGCTTTGTCTCGAGCATTTCATTGACCCGGTATGCAGCTTCTTTTTGAGCCGCCTCTACTATTACCCATGATTCGACGTCTCCTTCCGGCTTAGGCATTGTTGTGGGCAAGATTGTGACGGAGGTGTCATATGCGATGTCTTCCACGACCTGCACTGGATCGGCTTCTATCGTTGGCGCCTTATTATCAGTTTGGGGCATCGGCCCTCGTTTTGAGCTCTCTGCTATATCATTTATCAAGTTCCACAGTTTAGACATGGTTAAATTCATCACCGAACCTCCTGTCGCAGCATCAAGTATATTCCGGTCATGTGGCATCATCCCATCGAGAAATCTCTGAAGAAGATTAAAGTTCGTGAATCCATGGTGCGGGCAGCTCGTCACAATGGAATCGAAGTATGATAAGTACTCGTCCAATATTTCATCCCGGGATTGCTTAAGGGTGATGATCTTCTCACGGACTTCAAGTCGAAAGGATTGCGGGGCTCTTTGACAGGGATCGGTGCGATAATTTGACAGGGAAAACTCTTTTAGAAATTTGGCTCGTAGATCCCCATAGCACTCTTCATAATCTGCATATGATGAGTAATACCAAGATATTCCAGAATCAGTTAAGGAAAATTCAAAACATTTTAATTTAAACCCCTCTAAGGACTCGTCCTTGGGCTTCATGCGGCCGCAGATGGAGTGAAAATGTTGGCAATGTATTACAGGGTCCTCGCCGATTGCACCTCCAAACTGGGGGAGATACCGAATCATCCATGCATACATAGTGGACAGTGCAATGAAAAATAAACGAAAGGGAAAGAAAAAGAACAACTAATCCGATTGCTAATTCCCCGGCAACGGCGCCAATTTTGACAGAGCACGTCGTTGAGTGCTGATGGTTGCACAGTCGTTATGCGCAATCGTCAAGAATAAATTTATAGGTGTCCGCTACTCGCGACTTCACTACTGGGTAGTAAGTGGTAAGTAGGGGTCGAACCCAAAGGAATTAGGGGGATAGTTGTTCTTTGAGGGGATTATTCAGCGAGAGAGCGTGTTTTAGGTTGGTTGGTTGGTTTTAAAGCTACCAGCTAAGTGATTGATTGGTTGGTTGGTTGGTTTTAGTATTGGAAAGTAACTGATAATTATTATAATTAAAAGAAAGCATTCGGTTTCAGGGGCCTTGTATTATATCCTGTTTATCATTGATCTTTAGTGAATCTTCTAAGTATTCAAACATGAATCGAGGCTATTCCTAGCTCAAGACTTGCAACATCGTCTAGCCTTTTTAAGGTCGTAGAGCACTTATTCTACTTCAACTAATTCCTCATTCCGAAGTATCTTAGCCATATGTGCATCCATTTGGTCCCTTTGGTCCAGTTTCCAAATGGTTTTTTAGATAGATCGAACTCCTCAGATAAGCTTTGCCCGTCAAAGCATCCACTTACCCGAGTATGTTCACGAATCCCAAGGAAGAGCTTTGCCCGTCAAAGCATCCACTCAACCTTGGAAGTTCTAATCTTATATATGGCACATAGAATAAGTTTTGAATACAAAGACGAGACACTAAGTTAATAGTCTAAAACATTTTATAATACAAGTCCACCCCTTCTACCGAACGACTAGTTTAGCTACTATTCATCGCGCTAAACATTATAACTAAGGAATTGGAAATTAAAGACAGTAAATAAATATTAAAATACTTACAACCGTTGAAGCGCCAAGGGAGCGATCCTTTATTTCCAAAACCAAACTTACAAAACTTAGAGAGAGAAGTGTTTACAACTTATGGATTTGATTTTGATTTTGTGATGATACAAATGAGGAGGAGATGAGCTCCATTTATAGGGAGGAGAAGGGGGGAATGGATGGAGGAGATGATGGCATGTGGTTTTTGATCCAAGGGAGGAGAAGGAGGAAGAAGGAGGAGGCGCCACATGGGGGGAGCAAAAGCCGCCGGTTGCCGGTTGTGGGGAGGAGGAGCCTGATAGCGCTAAAACATATGCATTTTAGGCGACCTCTATGCTTATTGTTTCGATCATTTTATTACGATTTCACTTGCTATTTGATGCTTTGTGGTTCATTTCAGGCATATTACAGAGTTTAAGCTGAGAACACAAGTGAGTAGCATTTTGGAGCAAAACCGAGCAGTTTCGGAGCAAAATATGGTGTTTCGGAGCCAAACCGAGCAATATTGACATTTGCACCTTGTTTTGGACGCCCAGGGCTCATACGGTGTCCGATTTGGTCGATTCAAACCTTGTTGGAAAGCTAATTCAAAGGACTACAACTTTGTAGTTTACACCAAGATCAGATTCGGATGGTAAGAGGCTCTGAGTACCCGAACCGGCCGGCTCAAATTCGTGCACACATCTCAACCGGCCGGCTCAAAGGGTCCGAGAGTTGGAGTCCCTTGAAGCTCATCTCAGCCGACCTTTGGGGCGTCTTTTGGACGTGCAGATCGCATATGGTGCTTTAATGGGTTGATTCTAAGCTCGTTGGAAAGCTAACTCACAGGGCTACAACTCTTTAGTTCAAGCCAAGATCTAATTCGGATGTTAAGACCTCCAAAAAGCCACAGGAAGTCAGACTGATTAGCAGAACTTTGGTACAAGCTCACATTGCTCCTGGGTGATTGAACCGGGCGGCTCAAACTCATGCCTACAGCTGAGACGGCCGGCTCCCAGCCTCAGAGAGTTCAGAGAAAGCCAGCAAAGAGTTGAGCCGGCCGGTTGGAGATCCCTCAAGGAGTTGAGCCGGCCGGTTGGGCTCTGAAAGCCAGATTTTGCCCCTTGACTATAAATAGAAAGTTTGAGATCTAAATCGGGGGGACTTTTGGGGGATTGGAGCTAGGGTTTTTGGGGCACATCATCAAGGGTTTTTGAGAGAAAGGATCAACTTCAACAACATCAAGGATCGAATCTCTAGGGTTATTGGATCTCCATATTGGTTCTAGATTTCTAAACTCCCTTTTCCATATGGGTTTTTGCACTCTCATTGATGTTTTTGCTTGTGAACTCACTATGAGTGAGTAGTGACTTTGGTTGGGGATCTATGGACCCCCTAGACATGTTTGTGACATTATAAATACTATGGATGCCATTGATGAATGATTTGCATATGTTTCTTATTCGTTTGAACTTAACTCTTCAAGTTGCCTATAAGGTGTTTGTGAAATGTCCCCAATAGGAACTTTGCTTGATCTCATGTTTGATGTATCTCACGTTGATCATCATGACTTCAATGAACTAAATGAAGAAGCATTAAGGTTTTTGTGTTACATGGCGACACTCCAATCTTAATGAGAATGGCTTGAACTTAACAAGAGCATGATTATCTAGCCAATAGAGCGCGAGTGTGAGGCTAGGCATTCATATTCTATAATACCAATAGAGCGCGAGTGTGAGGTATTATGCGAGATGTAACCTCTTAGTACTAAGTTGTAGCGCGAGTTGAACTTAGCATTAATGTTGCATGGCTAGATTCTAAGTGTATGCATGTGATTTCATCAATATGGTGTCCTATTTTACCGTCACAATAATTGTCTAGATGGAGAAATAGATCCCTAGTCATCCCTTAATTGATTGTTAACCACTTTTTGATAGCACTCTCAACTATAATTCTCTTGGAAGAACAACAAACCTCCCCCAAACCATAGACAATCTAGCTATATCTTTAGCATTATTAGTTTAATCACCTATCCTTTGGGCTCGACCTCGGATCTCCCGAGTCTTTACAAATGTTTTGATTAATCGTGACTTAGCATAAGTGTTTGAATTCTTATTTGAATATTTCCGCTATATTTACGACCGATCAGAGCCGCCGGTCATGGAGGGGAGGAGCTCCTCCCTTGGCCACCTTCTCTTCAAGTGGTCGGTCACCAAGGCAAATGGATGAGTTTTGTGAGTTTTGTGCAGTCTTTTCACAAAACTATCAGTGTGTTTCGTCCCGGGCTGACTTGATTCCTCTTCTGCTTAATTTGTTATGAGTGATTCAACGTCAGGATCCTTGATATTTCTTCAGTCGGCATATGATCTTGACCTCGGAATGACTCGTAACATCTTTTCTGCTTTAAAAGCTCCTCTTTAGCATGTATTCTCTCTAAGCTCTGAAATACCCTGTAGAAATATATCGGAACTAACAAGCAAAAGTTAAATAGATAAAGTGTCTAATTAAGGGGGTTTTACTGTGTTTATGATTCGTATAATTTTGGTCCATCAAGTGCTAAGCAAGATAAATTTATAAGTCCGCTACTCGTAACTCTACTATTGGATAGTAAAGAGGTAAGTAGGGGTCGAACCCAAGGGAATTAGTGGATAGTAGTTCTTTGAGGATTTGTACAGAAAGGGAGTGTGATTTGGGGTTGATTGTGATTTTAGTGCTGAAAAGTAAGTGGGTTGGTTGTGGTTTTAGTGCTGAAAGTAAGTGCTTGAAGGACAAGACTTACGAAAAGTAAATGCTTGAAGGACAAGACTTACGAAAAGTAAATGCTTGAAGGACAAGACTTACGAAAAGTAAATGCTTGAAGGACAAGACTTGCGGAAAGTAAGCAGTTGATATGGGACTGAAAGTAAGCAGTTGATATGGGTACTGAAAGTAAGCAGTTGACATGGGTACTGAAAGTAAGCAGCAAGGTGGTGTTTTGATCAAAGGAAAGGATTCGGTTTTAGGGGCCTTGTATCATAAATCTGTTCATCATCGACCTCTAATGATCATACTACGTGTTTAAAATGTATCAAGGCTATTTCTAGCACTCGACTTGCCACACCGTCTAGTCCTTTTCAAGACATAGAACACTTGTTCTATTTAGGCTAATTCCTCCTTTCGAAGTATCTTAGCCTTATGTGCATCCACCTGATCAATCATTTCCGATCAACCAAGTGGTGTTTTAAAGAGGTTGAACTCTACAGAAAAGCTTTGCTCTTTCGAGCCTCCACTTAACCACGTATGTTCACGAACCCCATGGAAGAGCTTTGCTCTTTCGAGCCTCCACTCAACCAATAGTGTTCTAACCTAATATATGGCACATAGAACAAGTTTAAACACAATAGAGGCACTAAGAGAAGGGTCTAAAATATGTTTTGATACAAGCACACCCCTTCAACCGAATGAAGGGTTTAGCTACGAATATCCATGGAAGAGGACATCATAGCTAAGTGCTTGAAAAGTAAAGGTTTTGAAAGACAGGAAAGTAAAGGTTTTCGAAAGTAAAACTCAAGAACAAAGTTGGAGCTTTTGATTCAAAGTAAAGTGTTTTACAAGGATTGTAGTGAGATTTTCTACCAAAGTTACAAGTGATCAAAGGACTAGAACATGAAACTAAAACTTGTAACTTTGGCACCAAAATGGGACATTGATTCAAGGAGGAGGAGATGTAGTATTTATAGGCAAGGAGGAGGAGAAGATGTGGAGGAGAGGCCAACACATGTCAAGAGGGGGAGGAGGGCTTCAAAAGCCACCGGCCATGAGGTGGCAAAGCCACAAGCCGCCGCCCATGTGTCATCTCCCCATGGAAGCCGCCGGTGGTGAGGTGGAGGAGGAGAAGAAGTGAGTGTAATGAGATCTTTTGCTCCAAAAAGCCATCGGAGCACATGCCTTGCACATGGGTGGCTTGACTTTGCATTCACTTGAGTTCTTGATCTTTGTTGAGGTTTGGAACAAGTCATTGGGACATGTTTGAGTGATTCCACGTTGGGTTCATGAAGGTTGTAAAGTCAGAATCTGGTCGTAGTCTGCAATGACTTGTAATCTATTTTTAGCTTTAAGAACTCCTTTTTAGCTCGTTTCATCTCTAATCCTCGAAATAGCCTGTAGAACAAAAGTGAAACTAACAAGTAAAAGTTGTTAAGACAAAGCGTCTAATTTGGTGGGTTTAACTGTCTTAATGAATCATATAAATATGGTACATCAGGCCTCTTATCGACGAGTTAAAAGTACTATGGAATGAGGGAGTTTGTACTTTTGATAGACGTGATCGGTCATCTTTCATTATGAAGGCAGCAGTGATATCGACAATTAGTGACTTTCCTGGTCTTGGCATGTTAGGAGGCCTTAAGACAAAAGGGTACAAAGCTTGTCCCTTATGTCTAGATGACATCGATGCTACCCATTTGACTGGAAGGATGTCGTATCAAGGACATCGAAGATGGCTCCCAAGAGACCATGACTGGAGGTTTGCAGCCCATAGATTTATTGGGAAGTTTCAGTTTAGAGACCCTCCACCACCAATCGTCGGTCCTGGAATATTCAATGTCATTATGTCACACGAGTATCCTACTCTTAGTCTACATCCTCAATTCAAGGCGAGAGGGAACAATGAGAGGCTTTATTGGACACACGTGTCTATATTTTATGAGTTACCATATTAGAAGTCATTATCTCATCCATATTCACTTGATGTTATGCATATTGAGAAGAATGTTTTTGATAACATCATTGGGACCATACTGGGGATTGAAGGTATGAAAAATATTTGGACACATTATTATACCTTAACATATATTTGAAGATATTATAATAAGTACTTATTCACGTTTGGTTTAAATTTGCAGGTAAGACTAAAGATGATATCAAGGCTAGAAAGGGTTTGGAACAGCAAGGGGTACGTAGAAAATAATGGTTCAAACCATCCGTGTCAAACTCAAGGAAAGAAAAAGTTACTAAAGCACCCTATACAGTGACTCCAAATGAGAAGCTAGAGATACTTGAGTACATAAAGGATGCTAAGTATCCATCTGGGTACGCTGGTTGCCTAAAGAATAAGATTAATCTTGAAGACAAAAGATTTATTGGATTGGAGACACATGACTGTCATGTCATGTTACAGAGACTGCTGCCGGTTTACATTAGACCTTACTTGCCTAGAAATGTGGTTCACCCTCTAATATCACTATCCCATTGGTATCGTAGAATCAGTTGCAGAGAGTTAAAGGAGGAGGTGCGTCACATGAAGCTAGAGATAGTTCAGATTCTGTGTCAGTTAGAGAGGATTTTCCCACCGGCATTCTTCACTATAATGGTACATCTCATGGTTCACCTTCCAGATCAAATCTTGTTCAAGGGGCCGGTACACTATAGTTGGATGTATCCTATGGAAAGGTATGGAAAAACTCGATGAATACATTAATTGTAAAAAGTTATTTTCTTATTGTGCGCAAATTATAATGTTATATGTTATATGTAGGCAACTTGGAAATTACAAGAAATTTGTGAGAAACACAAGGTACCCTGAAGGTTGCATTGCCGAGGAATATATTGCCCAAGAATGTGTAATGTACTGTAAGTTGTACATGGGTGAGATTGAAGGTAAATCTCATATTGATGATGAAGATGAGGAAGATTACTTTAACATATCAGTGGTGTCGAATGTCATTAAGCTGACGGGCTGCTACAATAGGAGGTTTAGGCTCAACAATAATGACATAGACGTGATACATTGGTGTGTCATGGAAAATTGCGAAGAGGCAAGGGAGTATATTCAGGAACATGCAAAGAACTTTTATCGTGAAAATCCAAACGGTGACAATGATTCCCATATTGAACATTTCCATTCTCATTTACTTAATAAGGTAAAACTTTATTTAACACATAGACTCATTTGTAGTATATATAAATTTTGTGTCATTGATTTATTACATTGATGTGTAGATGATTTGGTTACGCGATGAAGGATCTGATGCGTACTCTACCGAGCTTCACATTTTGGCATGTAAGCCACAGTTTCACTCAAGTTACAACTACTATGTTGTAAATGGGTTGAAATTTGTTGTTTGGGATAAGGACCAACATTTGAGGACACAAAATAGTGGAGTAATGGTACAAGCAGGTTAGTCATTTGCATCATTTTTTGAGAAGTTTTGCAATCTGCATCATGTATGTTTTATGGACATCATTTTCTGCTACCTAGTAAAAATATGTTTCTGCATCCTTATTATGCTACAACTTTTTGTTTCATTGTCTTATGATCATTTGCAGGAGAACATAACTATTATGGTGTTCTACAAAATGTAATACAAGTCAAGTATGCCAAGGGAATGCCGGTAGTCATATTCCAATGCAAGTGGTTTAATACTGATGAATCTCGAGGGTGGAAACATAAAAATGGAGCATGGAATTCTTTCGATTGACACATCTAACACGTGGTATGAAGATGCTTAGAAGATCCCAAGTTTGGAGATAATTGGAAAGTTAATGTTGTCGCTCAAAGTGGCACTTACAGTCAATCATGTGTTGGTACATTAGAAAATGTATATCAAGAAGACAGCACACTAAATATTCCACCTTACAATAATTGCAATGTAATTGATGAAGAGACTCTGGCTTCATGTAATGATTTTTTTGAAGTAGATGAAGATCTGGAATATGAACATGATGATGAAGAATGTGAAGATGAATTTGATGAAACAGATGATGAAGAGGAAGATGTTGAGGAACTCCATTATGTGAGTGATCATGAAGTAAGTGGGGAAGATGAAGAGTTTGATGATAATGACGAGGAGGATTGAAGATGATCATGTGTTTCAACATATATATCATGTGTTTTCTATCTTCGAATGTTGTAAAATGTGTTGTTCATTTTGGAATATGCAGAGTATGTGAACAAATTTAAATGTTAGTTTCATTTTCAGTTTGACGTGCACTTATGTGACAACACATATGTTTTTCAGTTACGTAAGTACTGTCAACAACAGGTGGGAAATTTCAAGTCCATGGGCGGGAAACCTAAATCAGAAGGGGGGAATCCAATTACTTAGCGCGCATTTGTAATCCACTTTTGCGACTGATTTACGATGTATGTCATTTAAGGAAAACGCGATCAGTGCCGAACACGTGTCCCAAAAATGAACACGTGTGTATGTTTTTCTCCAAAACGTCTAAGTCCGATAAGGACTTGCCATTTCATTTCCGCTTCACTCCTTCACTTCTCTCTCACTCCGTTTTCGACCACACCGTTTAGGGTTTCCAAATTGCAACCATACACTCCGATTTCGACCTTCCATCATGGCAACGAAGAAGAAAATTTTGATCGACGTTGTAGCCGCAACCAGCGACGGTCGTAACATGAAGCCCCGCTCTCCAAGTACTCGGCGTCCGCCCAAAATACATTCGCCGGAACCTGCGGTGAAGAAGAAGGATCAACCGGCCAAACCGCCGAAGAAGCCATCTGCGGCCGTGACCACTCCCAAGAAGAAAACCGGCACCTTGATTGAGGCGAAGAAGAAAAAAGCCCGTGTTGAAGGTAATATTACTGACCTCACTATCCCTAGTAGTGACGATGTTGTTTCGGCTCCAGATCCGGTTATTGGTCATAAGAAAAGGACTGTTTCAGTGCAAACAATATTGTGTAGAAGCCCTAGATGTTCAACAAAACCGAGAGTAGAGAAACCCTCCAAAAATGCTCCCAAAAAGCCCTAGCATACCCTGTTAGTCAGTCGGACACCGCAACTGAGTGTCCTTTGTTAGTACCCATGCTAGTTGATCCCCTTGATACTTCTAAATACCCAAGTAAAACTGTCTCATCCTCCCAACAAACCATCAGTCGCTACCCCTCACTTACACCATCACCTGCAGTTTCTGAAGAACTGCCTGAGAATCCCTCTAATGAAAGACTCAATAATGAAGAACATCCTGCTAATCCATCAAACAAAGATCCTCCCGCTAATCCCTCTCAAGTGCCAAATAATGCTGACTATACTAATGAGAACACCGAAGAGATGGAGGAACTGCCTCTGAGTATCCGCGTGACTAAGCAGGAGAATTCATCAGGTATAACATTAATATTGTTTATTTAATAATTTTCTGTTATTAATATATCTTCTCATACTAATATAAATTGTTTGTTACTTGATGCTAGATGACGAGGATGGAAATGTAAGTGAAGGTGAACCCTCAAAGAAGAGAAAGCGCCGCCGGGGAGTTGTGTGTGGCACCAAAATTGCTACTTTGGTGAATTCATTGGGGACAAAGATCAAGGTTGAATGTTCTGAAGAGGAAAATGGCCCAGTAATAAAGAAAATAAGGAGTATGGTGTGCCACCAAATCGGGGCGTGTGTGAGACAGAAGGTGCCGATGTTAGCACCGACGTACAGTGAGCTAGAACCTAAGCATTGGGATGTCGTGGTGAACTATCTCAGTGTAAGTTATTTAATTACAATTTTTTTGTTTATATCACTGCTAATTCGACACACGCTGATTTTATATTTTTGCTGCCTCATTTCTTTTTGCCAAAGAAAGACACTCTACTTTGGCAGTACATTACACGAATAGCAAATAACCGCTACAAGGATTGGAAGTCGTCTTGCCACAAACATTATCTGAAGCACGGGAAGAAATTTCCTTTGGAGTTTGTCCACTGCAAGGAGGAATGGACCTGGCTGGTTAAGGACTTTCAAGAACCTGCATTTGAGGTGAAGTGTGGTGAACAAACTCAACTGTAGTTTACTTTTTTTGAATAAATTATTCATCTGTTTCATGTGCATTTTTTTTGAAGGCTAAATCACAAAGGATGAAGATGGCCCGTGACAAGAAGAAGAATCACTGTGCAGGAAAGACTCCGATGGCCATCAGAGCAATTAACCACCTCCAAAAAGGGCACAAAGCACAGCATGTTGCTACATATGCTGAGGTCTATTCCCATGAACCCGAATGTGCTGAGATAGTGGTATTTCTTTTAATCTGTTTCTTTTTTATTATGTCTTCCGAAATATATGGTGCAAAAGTGGCTATCTGTTTGTTGAATACATGTCACTCATGTGTTGGAATGTGTTGATTATATGTTGGAATGTGTATGAACAAGTATTGAAGTATGCATGTCCATTAAATGTGATATTGTTTATGAACAAGTATTGATGACAAGTATGACTGTTTATGAATGTGTGGATTAAATTTTGGTTTTTCTGAATATTTGTAGACACTTTAATGTTTGAATTTAATTTGGACTTGGGCATAGGAACAAATGAATGCCGAGGTGCAGAAACTTATCGATGACCAGCAGTCCGATGACCCCAGCAGCATTGCTGACCCTATCCCGACGAGCACTTAATTGGAGACAATTTCTAGAGCTGTTGGACAGAAGAAAGGAACTCAGATATCTGGAGTTGGGGGGAAATATAAGGAGGCCTTCTCGCCCTAGAGGCGGGGCTTCAAAACATGCCCTGAAGGAAGAGATCATTAGGGCAAAAGAGGAGGCTGCTCAAAAGGATGCTGAGATCGAAGAAAGGCTGAAGGCGATCGAAGAAATGCTGCAAGGGGTTCATGGAGGTGGCACGGGAATTTGTGGTAATGCCTCTGATGGTGCGAGTTTCGATCTCGGTACTCTTTGAATTCTATATCACTTAATGTTTTAGTTGGTGAACATGTTTTGCTACGTTGTGCTGCCGGAAACTTTTGTTGCATTCGTTGTAATGCTTCCTACTTTTGTATAAATCCTGAAATCTTTCAGGTACTTTTGTGTAGGCCAAGAATTTTAAATTAAACAGGGTTGTTTTGTTATATTTCTTATGTGACACAAAACAGTTTTTAAATGATATCGCTCAACTTACGTGACACCCTCAATTCAAAATTTTTTACTTCTACATACACTTATGTGACTTGGTTTCCTTACCAGCTTATCATTTATTTACACTTATGCGACTGAGTATCGTACACGGATTACCCTTTTCTAATAACTTATGCGACTGAGTTTCATCTCCTTTCTAAATTTCTTATATGACAGAGATTGTAAAGTATAGTTTGTGTGACTAACCGAACTGCAACGTTGACTTTTTTCTGTCACCTCACTTTACCACTTATACGACTGACCAACATCCTTATGCGACTACTTTCTGCGCAGTCGCATGGGACTTCTTGTGACTGGGGTGTTTTAGATCAGTCGCCCCAGACCTAATGCGACACAACTTATGTGACTGGTCCTTATGTGACTGAGTGTAGTCACATAAACCCTTATGCGACAGAAAAGGAACGTATGCGACTAATTTGGGTCAGTCGTCTAAGGAGCAAGATGGCGTAGTGAGTCTTCAGATCTTTGTTGATGGGGTTGCCAAACTCATTATTGAAGTGATTAATTAAGCGTGGCCCTGAGTTGAGCCTTGATGCGAGTAGTCAAGATACGAACGAGATCATTATCGAGGAACTCCTTGTTAGTGATCTTCTCCCTCGGTTTCTTAGCTTCTGACTTTGCTAGCATCACCTTCACCTCATCACCTTCATATATGATGTTCCCACGTATGGCATGGCTTTGGCAAAACGTCTTTAGAGAGTTCAAGCAGAAGGTCAAGAGGTGTTCAACCGATGATTGGAACTCAAGTACAACGTGAAACAGGGGCACAGAAGTTTCCTAATCTGGAAGTTTCTAAAGATCGAAGATATAATCAGTTATAGTCGGCTAACGAGAAAATATAAGATCAGATATTCAAAAGAATATCTACATATCGATTAGAGGTCGGTTAAGGATATTCGACCTGCCTTGGCGTGGAAGAAATCGCTAAAGATTGGATAAACGATATCTAACAAATATTTAGGGAACATCTCCTAAAATATTTGACAGATTATCTAGGACTAATTTGGGAACTACCGAAGCATATAAATAGAGTGCTAGGGCGCCCAGATCAGGTATCTGATCAGTCGAGTTTTTGACTGATTTATGGCCATTCTTCACTATAGTTTTGGGTCGTTTTCGACATTATTTTGATGTCATTTGACCTCTATCTCTACATTTCTGGTAGAAAACAAGTTTCCCCTATGGTCAAGGCCTATATATGAAGATTGGTTGAAAAACAGGAGTTTCGGCGCAAAATAAGAAGTTTCGGGGCAAAACCGAGCATATTGACCTTTGTAACTTGTTTTGGACGTCCATGGCGCATACAGTCTGAATTGTTTGATTCAAAGCTTGTTGGAAAGCTAACTCAAAGGGCTACAACTCTCTAGTTGACGCCAAGACCAAATTCGGACGGGAAGACCACCACAAAGGCCCCAGTCGGTCGACTGAGAAGTCCAGTCGACCGACTGTGTAAAAACTCAGAAGCTCAGCAAATTGTTTTTCTTCGTGACCTTTGCAACTTGTTTTGGACGCCCAGGGCGCATACAGTGTCCGAATTGATTGGGTAAAAGCTTGTTAGAAAGCTAACTTAAAGTGCTACAACTCTCCAGTTGACGCCAAGACCAAATTCGGACGGTAAGACAACCAAAAAGGCCCCAGTCGGTCGACTGAGAAGTCCAGTCGACCGACTGTGTAAAATCTCAGAAGCGCAGCAAATTTGTCACATCCCAGTCGACCGACTGAGTGTCAAGCTTAAGCCAGTCGACCGACTGGATCAAAAAACTCAGATTTTGCAGCGGGATCTATAAATAGAAAGCAAGAGTTTTGGACCAAGGGTGGAGGTTTTTGGGGAGAAGAAGATTGGCAAAGAGGCTCATCCAAGGTCATCAATCATCATCCAACCAAGGAGAAGTGAAGATCAAAAGAGAGACATTAGGATTAACCATCCTATTTCTATTCCTCTTCTATTCCCTTGTTGCTATAAACCCTACTTACACCATGTTGTCTTACATGATGTGTGCGTAGTGGATCTTGTGTTTTGAGGGTCTTATGACTCTCCTTGGTACTCAATGATCATGTATACACATTCAATTTGCAATCTATTGTGTTGATTTCATTTTCACTAAGTGTTCTATTCATGATATGTTGCTAAGTGTTTGATATAATGCCTAAGTGACATGTTGATCTTAGAATTGTGATCTAAGTATTGAAAAAGCTTAGTGATGATTTGGATATGGTGTAAATGAACACATCTAGTGTTTATGAGAGTAAATGCATGGGTATGTGGTTAACTAAAGCTTTATGCCTATGACATTTATTACCTTGGGAGATGTTCCAAGGATAATAGTGCTATAGAGTTAATCAATATCTTGATAAAGTAAGGATTCTAATTAAGATGGCTTGACTAGGATAGATCACACGATAGTTAGTCTACCTTAGCCTAAGCTAGGTTTGAACCAATTAACCCCTAAAGATAATTTAACTCTTGTGTACATGATCGTTGGGAAATTGCCAAGGAGGGGAGTAACCCCTCGAAACACCTCTTATCTATCTTTTATCCTCAATTACTCGCCACATAGGATTTAGAATATACAAACCCTTATACATTTTGGTTTAGAATAGCTGAACGGAAACACAATCTTACATAGTGCATGTGCTTGGCTTGCTCCTCTTGGTTCGACCCGGTACTTTACCGATATTATAAATGTTTTGACTTACTACCGACCCTCTCTTCATTGATACTATTCTAGAGGTGAAAAAGAAATAGTTTGTCAGTATCGCTTTTGGAAAAATACATACACGAGTGATCTTGAGTAGAGGAGGAGGAGGAGGAGGAGGAGCGACGACCGACTGATATTTCCCCCTAGAAATTCAACGACGCTGAAGCAGTCTGCTCAGTGTGTTGATCAGACTGTTCGTACTGGAACAACCCGCTACACACACATTGGTACTGTTCGCGTTCGGGAGAAGTTCGAGCAAGTTCAAGAGGGAGTCTCGAACTCAGGGGATCGAGGGGGACCCAAGATCGCGTTCGGGAGAAGTTCGAGCAAGTTCAAGAGTAAGACTACCTATAACTCTATACTTTTCAATAAAGATTTGCTACCCGTTAGGGCGTGGGAAGCCCCCCTAGAGTAGGCTGTTGCCGAACTGAGTATTACTTGGTTTGTGCCTGCGTTATTCTGTTCAGCTTACTGTTGGATTAGTGTTCAAGCTTAGTTCCAACACCATCTCGATCTCATCTTGGATAAGACAACAGTATTTCAATTGGTATCAGAGCAGAGACTCGACATACAGAGTGTGTTTCAGATTCTGTTCAAGATGAGTTTGAAGGAAGGTCAGAGGACTAACCGACCCCCGCTGCTTGAAGGGCCGAACTACGCTACTGGAGGTCCAAGATGAAGGCCTTTTTGAAATTCCTGGATGAAAAAGCCCGGTGAGCTGTTCTGGTTGGTTGGACCCAGCCCCTGATGGCCAATGCTGAAGTAATAATGGTAATTAAACCTGAAGCTCTATGGACTGACGTAGATGAAAAGGCGTCTGTTGGGAATGCAAAGCCCATGAATGCAATCTTCTTTGGAGTGGATGAGAATGTGTTCAAATTGATTGCTAACTGTGAAATTGCCAAGGAGGCATGGGATATTCTACGGACAGTCTATGCGGGGACGGACAAAGTTAGAAACTCTTGAATGCAAATGGTGACTACAAAATTTGAGGATCTTAAGATGAAGGAAGAAGAAACCACTGCTGAGTTCAATGCAAGAGTTCTAGACTTGTCCAATGAGGCTGTTGCACTGGGGAAACCCATTGAAGAGGAAAGAACGGCTAGCAAGGTCCTGAGATCGCTTCCCCCGAGGTTTGTGATGAGTCGTATTTATACGACTCGTCGAGCTAACTAATCACATTTATTTGGACACTTTTATATGCGAACATTTACTTTTTAGTATGGTTTTACATTACAGGTGTACAGAAGCTCTAGGAGGAAACGTGCATAAAAGACGGCATTTCATGCCAAAAACACCACAGTGGCAGATCAGACCTTTGGAGGTTCAACGGAGTGCTGGGAATTGACCACTAATCAGAAAAATACAAGCTACATGTCATTGCGTAGCTCACTCAATTTGTTACAACTCTCTAGTTCACACCGAGAGCAGCTGAGGTCATTTGATTGGTCAATTAAAGAGTCGAAGTCAGAACTTCTGTGTAGAAGAGCAAAATGCTGTCCGACAAAGTCGCGCCTGTAGGCCATTTTATGGCCGCGCCCAAAAGCCATTTTAGTACTGACGCGCGTCGTCTAACGCGTCAAATTTAATATTTATATCTCCTGCTGAAAGCTGGTAAAGTGGCAAGCAGGGTCGAACCCATGAGAGCTGGTTGTTGAAGTTGTATCTGACAAACAAATAAAGAAAAGGGGGGTTTTAAATAATAGTGAGTGCACAGGAGAAAATAACACGAAAAATTCAATCAGAGAGAATATTCAGCTTAGGGTTTCTATTGTGACATGTTTATCATCGACTGCTAATAATCTAATTTCATGTTTCTAAGTGTGGTTACTCCGTTTCAGGTTATAACCCAAAGTATTCCGTTTCAGGTGATATACCACAATCTAATTCGGGAAAGGTATTAGACTTCTAGTTCTCCTAAACCTAATAATCCGGGAAAGGTTTATCGAATCTAGGTGCTACTACTTGTTTTTACGGGTAAGTCTCAAACAAGTATTAACGATAGGGGTTGAGTTGTTCGGCTAAGCTTTACCATGTCAAGTATCCACTTAGCTTCACAATTCAATCCTTGAAATTAAGCACAAGAACTAGAGAAACACGAAATTGCATTAAGAATAAAGTCTCAAAACGATTGTCACAATATGCGAAACCCTAAACTGAATTAGGAATTTAGCTACACATAATCACGGAAAAACACATAATTAAGAGTAGGAAAATCTCTTCTCTTTTGTTGAAAGCTTGCGTCTTCTCCAGAACCGTCTTCTGAATGGTAGAATTTGTGATGATGGAAACCGTAGCCCAAAGATCTTATTTATAGTAAAAAATAGGGTTTCCAAGTATGTTTTTGGGCTCAATTTTCAAGTTTCGGGCTTGCTGACGTCATCAAAACGCGTGCTGACAGTAGCTACCGCGTTTCGCCTTGACATTACCATCGCGTTTCGTTTTGACATTAGCGTTAACGCTAGTGTTTCTACGAAACGCGGTACCCACTGTGTCCCGACTTCGGCTCTTGATTTCACCATCTAAACGACCTCGGATGCTCTCGGTGTGAACTAGAGAGTTGTAGGGAATTGAGTCAGCTACGCAACGGCATATGGCTCGTATTTTTCTGATCAGCGGTCCATTCCCAGCGCTCCGTTGAACGTCCGAAGGTCTAATCTGCCATTGTGATGTTTTCGGCATGAAATGCCGTCTTTTATGCACGTTTCCTCCCAGAGCTTCCGAAACACCTGAAATGAAAAACAACACTAAAACGTAACTGCTCGCATAATAAAGTGTCGAAATAAACGGGATTAGTTGATTCGACGAGTCGTATAAATTCGACTCATCAAGTACCAATAACCTCCTGCTAGGGCGGGACGTTAAAGTCTTCCTAGGGCGAAGGAGACCCGACGAAGTGATGACGTCAGCAAGTCCAGAAATTGGTAATTTAGCCCAAAAACAGACTTAGAAACCCAATTTCGCTATAAATAAACAGTTTGGGTTAGGGTTTCTATCATCCATTCATTCTACGAAGTTCAGAAGACGGCTCTAGAGGAGAAGGTGAAGCTTTCGACGAGAGAAAAGATTTTCTTACTACTTTTCATTTTGTGTTTTCCATGATTATGTGTAGCTAAACTCTTAATTCAGTTTAGGGTTTCGTTCCTTGTGACTTATGTTTTGAGACTCCTTTCTTAATGCAATTTCTTGTTTCTCTAGTTCTTGTGCTTCATCACATGAATTGAATTGTTAGGTCAAGTGGAAACTTTGCCGTAAAGCTTATTTTGACAACCAATTCTTATTGTTAATATCTACTGGAAACTTTTCCGTAAAGTTAGATCGTAATACCTAGATTTAATAATACCTTTGCCGGATTATTTAGTTTAGGAAAGAACTAGAAGTCTAACACCTTTGCCGTGTTAGATTGTGGTGTATCACCTTTGCCGGGATACTTTAGGATATTACCTTTGCCGGAATTCCACACTTATAAACTTGAGATTTGATATTTAGCAGTCGATGATAAACATGTCACAATAGAAACCCTAAGCTGAATGTTCTCTCTGATTGAAACTTTTTTGCTATTTTCTCTTTTGCACTCGCAATCACTTAAACCCCCTCTTTTCTTATTTTCAGTTACAGCTTCAACAACACTAGCTCCCTTGGGTTCGACCCTGCTTGTCGCTACACTAGCTTTTAGCAAGAGATTATAAGTATTAAATTTGACGCGCCAGACGACGCGCGTCAGTTTGCCATGAAGGTAACTGCAATTGAAGAAATGCATGATGACGACACCTCAGATAGTGATGATGAAGAACTTACTCAGGAGACTTTGGCTGAAACATACAAAGAACTGTATGAGAAGTGGTGATGGTGAATGATCTGAACAAGAAACTCACAGAAACAGCGACCAGTCTGACTGAAGAAAAAGACAAGATATGGCAGGAAGTGGAAGTTCTGGTTACTCAGAAGGTGGAACTCCAAGATGAAGTCACCTCTCTCAAGAATCAAATGATCAAAATGAATCAGGAAAGATCATCTCTGCTTGCACAGAAAGTGGAACTCTTAGGCGCTGTGTCGTTTCTGAAAGTTGAGATGGAGAAAGACCGAGAAATACACCCCATAGGCATGGTGGAGCTGAGAAAGAAAAATACAGACCTCAGTCGCAAAGAGGTTCATATGTTGAACAAAGTGGAAGCTTTGGAACTTCAGATGGAAATGGAAAGAAGAAGCCATGCGACCTCTATGAAGGAACTCAGCCAATATAAGAGATCAGTAAAGATGTTGAACTCTGGTTCTAAAGATCTGGATACCATACTCAAGTATAAAAGAGTTGAAGACGGACACAGTGGCCTCGGTTTCACTGGTGAAGGCAGTTCGAGAAAGGCAAAATGTGTAAGGGCTGAACTGGCAATGGCACAGAATATTGGATAGAAGATGGCCCTGAACCATGAGAAGACTCCTGGTACTTTCCGACGGAAGATCCCGACAACCCAAGTCAGACCTGGGTCAGAATAGAGGAGAGACAAACGTTCATGCCGGTACTGCTACCATATGAGGCACATCAAACCGAAGTGCCGACTGTTTCTAGCTGAGCGAAAGGCTATGGAGTCCAGAGTCAATCTTCAGATTCGACAAGTCTGAAAACCAAAGATCCGGGAGGACGTCTGCATGGTCACTTTCAGCTCGTCGAGTCACATGAAGAAAGACCACTGGTATTTTGATAGTGGATGCTCATCACATATGACAGGTAACTCTAAGTATCTTATACATATTAGACCTGTTAAGAAACGTCAGTTTGTTACATTTGAAGATGGAGGAAAGGGGCAGTTGATCGATTGTGGGACATTGAAGGCTCCGGACGCTCAAGGATGTTCTCCTGGTTGACGGATTGAAAGTAAATTAGATTAGCATTAGTCAGTTATGTGATGGAGTTTACCATGTAAAATTCACTCATGATTCTTTCCAAGTACTGGATAACAATGGAGGCACACTAATGGAAGGCAACAGATCAGCAAACAATTGTTATCTTCTAGGAACTGATGGAACAGTTGCTGCATTTGCCTGCTTGATGAGCCAAACTGATGAGATGGAGTTGTGGCACAGGCGATTGGGGCATCTAAACCTCAAAACACTGAAGAAGATATCTACAGCAGGACTCATTCCAGGAATGCCCACAGTTAAAGGGGATCAGGTCGTCGTGTGTGGGGAATGCCAGATTGGTAAGCAGACAAAGACATCTCACCCAAAGACCTCTCAGATAAGCTCTAGCAGACCTTTAGAACTGTTACATATGGACTTTATGGGACCAATGCAGGTTGAAAGCTACAGAGGCAAGAAGCATGTCCGGGTGTGTGTTGATGACTACATCAGATTCACCTGGACCAGATTTCTTCGTGACAAGTCTGAAGCAGCATAAAAGTTCATTGAACTCGCTACCTTACTACAGAGAGAAAGGGAGGACAAAGGAGAAAATCTGGTGGCCATTAGAAGTGATCACGGTAAGGAGTTTGAGAACAGCACCATGGCTAACTACTGTGCTGAACATGGAGTAGCTCACCAGTTAGCATCTCCCATCACTCCACAACAGAATGGTGTGGTGGAACGCAAGAATCGCACAATCCAAGAGATGGCCCGAGTTATGCTACATGCCAAGAAGGTTACTCTCAAGTTCTGATATGAAGCAATGGATACAGCATGTCACATCTCAACCGAGTTACAGTGCGCACTGGCACGGAGATGACCTGCTATGAGCTATGGAATGGCAAGAAGCCAACTTTGAAGAACTTCCACATCTTTGGCAGCGTGTGCTTCATCCTGAATGATAGAGAGTACAGACAGAAACTTGACCCGAAGAGTGATGAGGGAATCTTCCTTGGATACTATCCTGACAGTCGGGCATACCAGGTGTTCAACAAACTTACATGGTTTGTCATGGAATCGATCATTGTTAAGGTGAAAGATGAAGTTATCGAGAGACCGGTACCAGACGATGATGACATTAGTGGTGGAACAGTGTCTGCAACACCCTCTCCATCTCAGACTACTGGAGACACTACTACAGATAAGAGATTAGGCAACGGTTCCAATATTAGATTACGCAACGGTTATTGTTTACGCAACGGTTCTATAAACAACCGTTGCATACGGTATAACTTATGCAACGGTTCTAACGAAACCGTTGCATAAGTTATAAAGTATGCAACGGTTCTGATAAACCGTTGCCTAAGTTATAACCTATGCGACGGTTGTTTAAAACCGTCACATAAGTTATACCTTATGCAACGGTTGTTTATAGAACCGTTGCATACATCTATACCTAATGCGACGGTTTCGTTAGAACCGTCGCATAAATGAAAACCTAAAATTAAAAAACACAAGTCTTCTGTGTTCTTTCCAATCCCGCTCGAAGTAATTTGTCCATATCCTCCGCTCGCCAGTCGAACTCCGTCGCTCTCACCGTCTCCGCGCCAGTCGGTCCGTCGCTCTCAGCCCTGTTCGTCGCCCCTCGTACCTCGTGTCACTGCCTCCGCTCCGCGACGTCGAACTCCCTCGCCCAGTCACTGCCTCCGCGACGTCGAACTCCCTCGCCCAGTCACTGCCTCCGCGCCGTTGAACTCCCTCGCCCAGTCACTGCCTCCGCTCCCTCGCTCAGTTGAATCTGAACGAATTTCGGTTAGTTCCCAATATGCCAAATGGTTCATATTTGTCAGTCACTATACTAGGTTTATTCGATTGCTTGTTTGTTGATTTGGCATTGTGAATAGCAAGAGGAATTTGCGTACTAGTTGTATTACTTGTTAGCCGAATAGCAAGAGGAATTTTAACAGCGTACTAGTTGGTTGATTTGGCATTGTGATTGTTTGGATATATGAAGGTGTATTATAGCAACATGTTAGCCGAATAGCAAGAGGAATCTGCACTGTTCTACGCAAGCTTCTATTTTAAGGTAAATTGCCCGATTAAACTAATTTCCTACTTATGTTTCCATTCAAATTGGATACTTGATATTTCTTCGTTTACTAACTTGTTGTTGTTTATAACTTTATAGAGTCGACGCTGCATCCAATCTTTGGCTATTTTCTCCGAGAGATTCTACTCTAAGGTAAAATACACTATTTCTACTAATAATTATATCAACCATAACAATATATCTTTCTAACTATGAGTATATAATGCTTTATGTAGTTATGATGAATCGAGATTGGGTATCCGGTAGTAGGTTAAGTGTACAGTACGACCAAGGGATTATAGATTTTTGTGCGTTTGCATCTTCGTATGCGTCCAGAAACAACATTGAACGTGTTTATTGTCCATGTATGGGTTGCTGGAATAACAAAAAGGTCAAACCCAAAAAATTACGGAAACACCTTTTGTTAAAGGGAATTGACCCACAGTACAAGTTTTGGTATATGCATGGCGAGGTTGAACCACAAAATGTTCAACCTCAGGCCGTTGAAAGTTTACCGGTGGATGATGATGATTGGGAGGAGGACAATATAATTGACATGGTCAACAATGTTGCCGATGATTTTGTTGCTAGACCTCAAGTTTTGGAGTCATTGAGGAACGATTCAGAATTACCATTGTACGAAGGGTGCTCAAAATACACAAGGCTATCTGCAACTTTGAAGATATTCAACTTGAAAGCAAAAAACGGATGGAGTGATGTAAGTTTCACTGAATTGTTAACTCTGGTGAAAGATATGCTTCCAGAGGATAACACCCTACCTAACCGTTGTTACGAGGCTAAAAAAGTTATGTGTCCAATGGGTATTGATTACGAGAAGATACATGCTTGTCCTAATGATTGTATATTGTATCGGAATTCCTATAAAGATATGGTTGAATGTCCGGTGTGCAAGTCTCCTCGTTATAAGTTAAACAAAGAACCCAAAAATGGTTCCAAAGGCACTCCTTCTAAAGTACTATGGTATCTTCCACCGATTCCCAGGTTTCAGAGATTGTTTGCTAGCTCGGAAGATTCTGATAATATGCGTTGGCATGCTGAGAAACGCGTTATTGATACGAAAATGCGTCATCCTGCTGATTCACTACAATGGGCAAAAGTAGATAACACATTCCCGACATTTGGAGCGGAGTGTAGAAATTTACGCCTTGGCCTTTCTACTGATGGGGTGAATCCACATGGAAACCTCAGTACTCAGCATAGTACATGGCCTGTGATATTGGTTATCTACAATCTTCCTCCCAGGTTAACTATGAAGCGTAAGTATATGATGCTTTCTCTGTTGATATCGGGTCCTCGACAGCCCGGAAATGATATTGATGTATACTTAGCTCCTTTGATAGAAGATTTGAAGCTTTTATGGAACGAAGGGGTACGGACGTTTGACGCATCAAGGCAGGAATATTTTAATATGCGTGCCATGCTAATGTGTACCATCAATGACTTCCCAGCTTATGGTAACTTATCGGGGTACAGTATTAAAGGGTACAAAGCTTGTCCAATTTGCGGGGAAGAGACACATGCACGCCATCTAAAGAATTGTCGAAAAATGGTTTACATGGGACATCGACGTTTTTTATCGAGGCATCATCCTTACAGGCGGAAAAAAGCTGCATTTAATGGTGAGACCAAACATGGAATAGAACCTCGACCGGCTTCTGGAGATGAAATACTTCAAAAAATTCAGAATATTACAAATCGATTTGGGAAGCCTAATGCACGTATTGAAGGTACTCCATGGAAGAAGCGATCAATATTTTTTGATCTCCCTTATTGGCATACACTCGACGTCAGACACTGCATTGATGTGATGCATGTTGAAAAGAATATATGTGACAGTCTTATTGGTACTTTATTAAACATTCCCGGAAAAACAAAGGATGGATTGAAAGCTAGACTGGATATGTTGGATATGAACATTCGTACCAAATTAGCACCTCAAACTCAAGGAAAGCGTACATATTTGCCTCCGTCATGCACAACTCTTTCTAAGAATGAGAAAACAATTTTGTGTGGATGTCTGAAAGGAGTTAAAGTTCCATATGGGTACTCTTCGAATATTGCCAGCTTGGTTTCAATGAAGGATCTGCGGTGGAATGGATTAAAATCTCATGACTAACATGTATTGATTCAGCAGTTGTTGCCTATTGCAATTAGAGGTGTATTGTCTCCTAAAGTGAGGTCCGCTGTACAAAGACTATGCGCCATTTTTAGCTCTTTGTCTGCTAAGGTTGTTGATTCATCAGAGCTTGATAAACTACAAGACCAGATTGTTGTTACACTATGCCAATTAGAGATGTTTTTTCCACCTAGCTTTTTTGATGTAATGGTGCATCTTACTGTTCATTTGGTGCGCGAGCTTCGCATTCTTGGACCAGTTCATATGAGATGGATGTACCCTTTTGAGAGGTACATGAAGATTCTAAAGAGCTACGTGAGAAATAGACATCGTCCCGAAGGGTGCATAGTGGAAGGATACATAACTGAAGAGGCTGTCGAGTTTTGCACTAATTTTTTGGGAAATACAGCCGCAGTTGGGATTCCCAGGCCACGTCATTTTGATCGATTTAATGGAAAGGGCATAAGTGGTCAGAAATTTTATAACCCATCATTTGATGAGTTGATGAAAGCTCATTTCTATGTATTGCAACATATGCCTGATATCACGCCTTTCATAGAGCAGCACCTAAACATATTAAGGAGTGCATTCTCAAGAAAATCCGAGCAGTGGTTGCAAAAAGAACATAGTCGATCATTTTGTAACTGGCTGAGATGTAATGAGAATTTAAATAATCAGGCCAACTCTGAAGAAGAGTCTGATGACTTGGTAAGGTGGCTCATGCCTGGTCCTACACCAACAGTATACACGTGGAATGCTTATGACATTAACGGATTTTGTTTCCACACAAAAGTTCAAGATGACCAAACCGTTGTGCAAAATAGTGGTGTCACACTTGTTGCTGAAACCACTCTTGTTTCTAGTGCCAGAGATCAGAATCCAATATATGCTCCTATTAATTATTTTGGAGTCATCGAAGAAATATGGGAGTTGGATTACGTAAAGTTTCAAGTGCCTGTTTTTAAATGTAAATGGGTTAACAATTCGGCGGTTCGTACTGATGAATATGGAATGACGTTTGTGGATTTTCGAAGAGAAGGGTCCAAGGATGAGCCATTCATTATGGCCGAACAAGCGAGACAAGTATTTTACGTCAAGGACCCTTCTGATAACAACCATTATGTTGTCCTCCACGGAAAACAGCAACTAACCAGTGATACATCTGAAGATCTAGCTGAGGATTGCATGCCCGTTTGTACGATAGTTCCCGTGGAGAACGATGATAGCGAAGCTGATAATGAAATACAACTACGAGAAGATCATGGAGAAGGAATATGGATTGATAAAGAAATTTAATTTGTGTATGTTATTTATTTATGACTTGTGTATGTTATTTATTTATAACTTGTGTAGTTATTTATTTATTTCTGAGAAATAAGGTTTATTGATTAATTAATCTGACGTGTAATTTCATGTTTACAGGAACATGGCCATTTCACACAGCAGCAGCAGCAGTGAGGATGACCTTAATGACACTTCTGGTCCGATAGTTCCAAAGAAGAGAGGCCTTGTATATATGAGCAAATTCATTAAGAGACACAAGGAGACTGGTACCAAGGCCACAGTTGAATGGAATAGAAGAGGGAATCCAATAGGGAAGGTTGCAGACAAATGGAGGAGCTACTTGGGTACATTGGTTCGATGTCGTGTTCCTATCATATACACTGATTGGAGGAAGGTCCCTCAACATTTTAAAGACATCGTGTGGAGAGAGGCAACTGTAAGAGCTTCTTTAATTCTAACATTGTATTTGTTTTAAACATGGTAACTAACTTTTGTATTAATTAGAACTTATTTTTTATTATTTCAGGCAATTTTTGATGGAGTCGAGGACCATAAAAATCGGGAGCTTAGCGCTGCGTGCAAGATGTGGAAACAATTTAAGTCACGCCTCGCACATGATTACATCTACGGTGACGGAACAGATGAAGATGCTTTGAAGATGTATCCGTATATTGACTCCAATCATTGGAAGGCTTTTAAGGAGCAGAGGCTCTCCGAAGCTGCAAAGAAATTAAGGGACACAAACAAGGATCTGGTCAAGAAGAATGTGTATAAGCACGTCTTGGGTCGAGGAGGATATAGAAAACTGGAAGAGGAAATGGCAAAAGAGAAAATAGCTGAGTTAATTTCTCAGGGGGCAATTCAAGAGGAACAAGCTTCTAATGTCTCTATAGAGAGGCATGATTTGTGGAAGAGGGGACGAATGAAAAAAAATGCCGAGTTCGTCTCTGAGGCATCTCAAGGAGTGGCTGCAAAGATTGTAAGTTCCTTATGTGTATTTAATAGCCAAGTATTTTTACATTATACACTAACTATTGGTAATTTTCTGAAATAATAGGATGATTTAGTGGAACAAGCCTCTCGAGGAGAATTTTCTTCTCAAGGCCGACGTGACATACTGACAGAGGCTATTGGTACGGATGAGCACCCTGGACGTACCCGAGGACTTGGATCACACATTCCATGGAGGATTGGATTACCTATCTCTACCTCCTCGAGGGCGACACCCAGTTCTAGTGCTAGGATGGTTCAGCCGTCTGATCGACAGAGTGAATACGTCTTCACCGGTGCTCCCACAGAGAAGGACCCTTGGAAGAATATACCTGAGGTGATTTTCAAAGTCGTTATTTTCTTACTATTTGGTTTATATTTTTCTTACAAATGTAAACCATGGATTTATTTACGTTGACAGATTGGGCTACGAAGCCTATTATATATCGAAGAGGGACCTGATAATGAGAGACGACTAGTGGCAGTCGGTCGAGTCATGAAAGGTCGTTTGCTACGTTCCATTCCACTGCCCGAAGAAATGATGAAGGTGAAGGTCGATAGTTCTCTTGGTCAGAATGTTGGACTGCCCATTCCCTTTGGAGAGACATTAAAGACAACACGGGATGCAGAGGCGAAATCAGACTTGGTTGCATGGCCGAAGCACTTGATTGAATACAACATAAGGGTAATAAAATCAAATATTTGAATCATCTTTTCATAATTTAATTTATGAGATTTTATTTGACTTATTTACTAACATTCGAAATTCAGGCATATACCATGCAACTATACTTCCACTTGCCACCGGCTTCAAATGATGCAGTAGAGAATTATTCCATCGACTGTCGATTTCTACACGACATGTACTCTAACTTGGGCAGAGACGTTGTTAGAGTACGCATCGCTGACGAAGTGTTCGGTGACGACTACACCTCCACAGTGGGCCCAGATGACGTCCGTGATATATATGCATTGGCACCGTTATCGAACTCACATTGTGATTTATACATATGGTAAATATTCTTGTCATTAGTTGTTCATCATTTGTTACTGAAGGTCTAACTTTACAAGTTTTTCATTGTGTAGTTCTTTATACAATCAACTGATTGATTCGGAGGTTCGATTCGGGTTCTTCAATCACACAGACGTGAGCCCTTCCAATAATAGAAATGATAGGATGGAGGCGTTTGTATCAAGACTTCATATGCCAGACAAAGATCGCAATTATTGCTACTTTATGCCTTATATAAATGCTGCAGAGTAAGTACATAAATTACTTGTCCTATATTACCTGTTTTTTGAAATATGGGTTATATGAATTTAGTTTGTTGATGTAGGTTTCATTGGATGTTGTGCGTTATCTTCCCCAACCAAGGTGTAGTCCATTGGCTTAACTCCTCGCCATATCAGACCGTTATACACAGCGATGCGAAAGCTTTAGTGGACTCGTAAGTTTCCATCTTACTATTATTTTGTAACTTGAATTGATAGTCACTAATTACGTATTGTTATTTATTTTAGGGGGTTGCAACGATACTATCAAGGATCTAACCCGAGGATTGATCGTCGAGTCGAATGGAAGATAGTGACGGTATTCATAGATAAAGCATTCCTTTAATATATTCTTGTAATTTTCATTAATAAAGTGTTAACTGAGATTACTTATAATGCAGTGTCCGAAACAACCCGATGAATCTAATTTATGCGGTTATTATGTTCTGAGATTTATTCGGGACATAATAGAATTTGTTCGTGCTAATAACGGTGCATATGTGGAGAACTTTGACCAAGTAAGCATACTAGTCTCGTTTTACTCTATTAGAATGGTGACAAATGTTCTAATTAGGTTTGTTCTTAAAGCATGTTCTACGTACGTTTATTCTAAATTTATATTGTTCTAGTTAGGTTTGTTCTAACTCTATTTTTTTTATATATTCATGTTTATCGTATTCTTAGGCCCTGTCCACTTTGACTCTATTTTTTGATTTTTAAGTTAAGATAAGTTAATATCAGTTAAGATAAGTTAATATCAGTTAAGATAAGTTACTTTCAGTTAAGATAAGTTATGTTAAGTTTCAGTTAAGATAAGTTACTTTTAACATACTATTCATCATCATCATACCATCATCATCATCATATTATTCATCATACCATCATCATCATCATCATACCGTCATCATCATCATACCATCATCATACTATTCATCATACCATCATCATCATCATACTATTCATCATACCATCATACTATTCATCATCATCATACCATCATACTATTCATCATCATACCATCATACTATTCATCATACCATCACACTATTCATCATACCATCACCATCATACTATTCATCACCATCATACTATTCATCACACCATCATCATCATACCATCATAGTATTCATCATACCATCATCATACCATCACACTATTCATCATCATACCATCAGCATCATACTATTCATCATACCATCATCATCATCATACCATCACACTATTCATCATCATCATCATACCATCATCATCATCATACTATTCATCATACCATCATACTATTCATCATACCATCATCATCATCATCATCATACCATCATACTATTCATCATCATCATACCATCATACTATTCATCATCATCATCATACCATCATACTATTCATCATCATCATCATACCATCATCATCATCATCATACCATCATACTATTCATCATACCTTCATCATCATAATATTACTATTCATCATCATCATCACCCCCATCATCATCAACAGTATATTACTATTCATCATCATCATAAAATTACTATTCATCATCATGAAATTACTATTCATCATCATCATAATATTACTATTCATCATCATCATCATCACAACCATCATCATCATCATAAAATAATACTATTCATCAGTCAATATAAGTTTCAGTTAAGTTAAGATAAGTTAAGATCAGTTAAGATAAGTTAAATTCAGTTAAGATAAGTTAAGATCAGTTAAGATAAGTTTAAGTTAGTAAAATAGAGTCAAAGTGGACGGGCCCTTATTTGTTATAGGTTTTTCCTAATGGGACACAAGCATATGAGTTGGGGAAGGTACAAGACGTGTGAGATGAGATCGCCGCCTACTTGTACAACTACTTATTCGAACATAGTGTTTACATGTGAATATTATTTATGTATGTGACGTTTGTATAAATCAATGTATATATGGATGGACTTGTATGAATGATTTTATGTTGACTGAAATGAAAGTGTTTCCATGTTTGGAAATGTGTAAAAGCAGGGTACTAAATTTGGTTTAGAATTTGTATTCAATTTTCAGGGGGATTTTGAGCTAAAACTGCTGAAACCTGCCAAATTTTTTCCATATCTTATGCAACGGTTCCATAAAACCGTTGCATAAGAGCAACACTTATGCAACGGTTTGAGCACGAAAACGGTTGTATAAGTGTTGCTCTTATGCGACGGTTTTGTGTTGAAACCGTTGCATAAGTTCCATGCCTTATGCAACGGTTCTAACAACAAACCGTTGCATAAGTGTTGCTCTTATGCAACGGTTTTATGGAAACGTCGCATAAGGTATGGACCTTATGCAACGGTAGCTTATGCAACGGATGAGGAACCGTTGCATAAGCTATCCCAGAACCGTTGCATAAGGTCCCTTCTGTAGTAGTGAGATGACGGTCCAGGGGGAGTACCAGCTGAGGCCATAACTACCTCGGACTCCACCTCTGACGAAGACGAAGACACCAGCACACCCACTGGAATATGAGACACTGGAGCAGCCCTACAACCATCTAGACGGATTGCCAAGTACTATCCAATTACTGAAGTTATTGGTGAACCGAGTGAAGGAATGAAGACTAGAGGCAAGGAGATTAATTATCGAGAGTTGGCTGCCTGCTCCTGCGTTCTGTCCACCATCGAGCCAAAGAATGTCAAGGAAGCACTGCTTGATGAGTACTGGGTTCTGGCGATGCAGGAAGAACTGGAAGAGTTCACCCGGAATGATGTGTGGGACTTAGTTTCGCGACCTGAAGATGTGAACATCATCGGCACTAAATGGATCTTCAAAAACAAATCTGATGAGACGGACAACATCACAAGAAACAAGGCCAGATTGGTGGCGCAAGGTTACACTCAGATAGAGGGCATTGACTTCGATGAAAATTTTGCCCCCGTCGCACTCCTTGAAGCCATTTGGTTTCTCCTTGCACTGGCATGTCATATGCAGTTCCGACTGTTCCAGATGGATGTGAAGAGTTCGTTCCTGAATGGCTTTTGGAATGAGGAAGTATATGTTACCCAACCTAAGGGATTCAAAGGCCCGCATCATCCTACTCATGTGTACTGTTTGAAGAAGGCTCTGTATGGACTCAAACAAGCGCCCAGAGCTTCGTACGAGCATCTCACGGTAGTCCTCGTCGATCATGGCTATGTGCGAGGGGCAGTAGATAAGACTCTATTCGTCAAGCACACAAGGTTAGATTTTACTATCGCACAAATCTATGTTGATGATATAGTGTTTGGGTCCAGCACACAGAAGCTGGTGGACCAGTTTGTGGAACAGATGCAAAAGGAGTTCAAGATGAGCATTGTTGGAGAGATGAACTACTTTCTTGGACTCCATGTGAAATAGAAGGAGGATGGCATTTTCATCTCACAGAGCAAGTATGCCAAGAATTTGATCAAAAAGTTTGATCTTGAAAAGACGAGTCACAAGAGGACCCCAGCTGCTACGCACATGAAGATCACTAAAGATGACGCTGGAACAAATGTTGACCAGACACTGTACAGGAGCATGATTGGGAGTCTCCTATATCCAACAGCTAGTAGAAAAGATATTGCTTATGCGGTAGGAGTTTGTGCAAGATACTAGGCAAATCCGAAAGAGAGTCATCTGCTGCAGGTAAAAAGAATCATCAAGTACATCTGTGGAACTGCTGAATATGGCATCTGGTACACCAAGGACACCAACCCATTCTTGGTTGGATACTTTGACACGGACTGGGCAGGAAATGCTGAAGACCGAAAGAGTACTTCTGGAAGTTGCTTCTTCTTAGGCAACAATTTGGTTTCCTGGTTTAGCAAAATAACATCTCTCTCTACGGCCGAAGCAGAGTATATTGCTGCAAGGAGTTGCTGCACTCAGTTGCTATGGATGAAGCAGATGCTGTCTGAATACGAAGTGGAACAGGAAGAGATGACCTTGTACTGTGGAAACATGAGTGCTGTCAGTACATCCAAAAACCCAGTACAGCACTCCAGGACGAAGCACATAGATATCAGACACCACTTCATCAGAGAGCTAGTAGAACAGAAGGTCATTACGTTGAAGCGTGTGACAACAGACAAGCAACTTGCTGATATCTTCACCAAGCCACTTGATGCTACTCAATTTGAGACACTTAGATCCTCTCTGGGTCTATGTGTTGTCAACAACTAACTGTTCCAGGCAGTGGTCAATCAAAAGCAGAACTCCAGCAAAATATTTGGACTGACCCATTAAAGAAGAGAGCTAGAACAGATGGTGCGTGACTGAAAGGTGATACTTTTTCAGCCGTTGAGAAGAAAGAGGTGATTTGACCAATATCTCAAGCAATATATGCAAGTCGGTTTTAGGGAAGCTGAAGAGTTCTAAATATTTCAAAATTAAAATCGTGCCTACTTGCTCACTCTCTCGCCGAAGATTCTGAAACCCTAATTCAACAATCGTCTCAAGATCTCTCCAAGCAACAACAAATCGGCAGCAATGTTGAACAGAAGGAAGAATGACAAGAACGTTGTTGAGAATTCTCTGGAACCAAAGAAAGTCGTCAAAGCATCATCCAAAGGAGTTTCTACGGAGTTCCGAAGGCGAAACCAAAGATTGCCAAGACAGCGATGTCAAAGGTGATGAAGGAGAAGAAGTCAAAATCAACGGAGAGTGAGACATCAAAGAAAGCCGTAGGACCAAGGGTGGCAGAAGCAGCAGTCTCAGTTAGCCCTAAGATCGGAGATGAGAAAAAGAAGGGAAAAGAGGCGGCTATTTTAAAGTAGAAGGAAGTGTCTTTAAAGTTGTCAAAAACAACTAATCCCAAGCAACCGATGGCCGAACCCACACTATAAGAGGTAATCCCTAATCCCAAACCTCAGGTTTCAGTGCCTGTGCCTATGAATTTGATGAATGTGGAGGATAAGGGTGATGACAAGAGGGAAAAAGTAATGGATGCTTCAATGAATGTACCACAGGCTGGTTGTAATAGTTTTCCTGAGTTTGTGAAAGGAAGGGAAGTCAGCAAGGCTGAGGCTATTGAGAACAGTCCTGATTTGTTAAAAGATGCTGGAACTAGTATGGCTGAGTCTAAAAATCTAAATAGGAAGAATGTATTGAAAGCCAAATTGCATGCAACTGGATTTGTACTGCCAAAGAAGGGGCTTCGCAGGAAAGTTGTGGTTCAAAGGAGTGATACTCCTAAAAAGTAATTGGCCAGAATTACTGCTGTTAAAGGAAGGCTTATTACTATGTCATATTCAGAGACTGAGCAAATTAATGAATCATCTAGCAAGAGAAGTCTGGTTCTTGACGAAGAGACGACTGAAGGCTCAACAGAAAAGGTGGATGCAACAATAGTTGAAGAGCAGGAGACAGGAATTGAAGACGTTCCTATGAAAGCAGATGAGCATAAGCAACAAGAAACTAAAGATGATGTTGCAGACGAATCAGATCCTTCTGAAGAGGATAGTGAGCTTGAAGAAGTCTATAAAAAAATTGATGAAGTGGTCCAGGATGCTCAGGAGAAAGGAAAAAGTCCCGTTGAAGAAGGAGTGACCGAAAAGAGGTCAGATACAGAGTCAGTTAGAGAGCAAGGTGATGTGGAACCAGAGGTTCAACATGAAGTAGAACAGTCTGAAAACCAAGACGTGGAAATGCAAGAGGCAGATCAGACAGAGACCAAGGCAGTCAACACACAGGAAGACGATCAGGATTCAGTTCTTCTATCGGAGTTCAAGAGAGCATACAAGAAGAAGGAAAAGAAGAGCGTGATGTTTCAGGAATCCACACCCATGATTCTCACCAAGCAGGTTGGAGGAAGCCTAGCTGCAGGGGGAGCCTGTACATCTAAGAAGAGTGACGCGCGTCGTCTGACGCGTCAAACTTAAATTTATTATATCCCGCGTGAAACTAGTAAGTGGCAAGCAGGGTCGAACCCAAGGGAACTAGTTGTTGAAGCTGTTACTGAAAACAATTAAAAAGGGGGGTGGGAGGTTTGTGAGCAAATATTGTAAAAGCACAAGAGAAAAGACTAACGAGATTTCAATCAGAGAAAGCATTCAGATTAGGGTTTCTATTGTGACATGTTTATCATCGACTGCTAATAATCAAATCTCGAGTTTCTAAATGTGGTTATTCCGGCAAAGATAATAACCCAAAGTATCCCGGCTAAGGTGATACACCACAATCTAACCCGGCAAAGGTATTAGACTTCTAGTTCTCCTAAACCCAATAATCCGGCAAAGGTATTATCGAATCTAGGTGTTACTGCCTGTCTTTACGGCAAAGTATCCAACAAGTATTAACGATAGGGATTGAACTGTTCGGCTAAGCTTTACGGCAAAGTATCCACTTAGCTTCACAATTCAATCCTTAAAATTAAGCACATGAACTAGAGAAACAAGAAATTGCATTAAGAATAAAGTCTCAAAACGTTTGTCACAATGAACGAAACGCTAAACTGAACTAGGAGTTTAGCTACTCATATCCATGGAAATAAAAAAACAAAATATGGTGAATGATGAAAGTAGGGAAATCTCTTCTCTCTTGTTGAAAGCTTGCGTCTTCTCCAGTGTCGTCTCTCTTCAAAGATGGGAATGAATTCTGATGGTTGCTGTGAAACCCTAATTTATAAGAAAGTTGGTTTTCTTATTTTGTTTTTGGGCCAGATTTCCAAATCCCGACTTGCTGACGTCAGCCGCGGACTCTTTGCATATTAGCTCCGCGGACTGTGTACATATTACCATCCGCGGACGCCACAGATAAAATGACTGTGTCGTCCGCGGTCCTCTGTGGGAGCTCATCTTTTACAGCTCGTCAGGCCTGACTTTGGCTCTCGCGTCTGCTTCCATGAATTCCTTGTGATGTATTTGGCACCGAAACACCGTCTTTAAGCACGATTTCCTTCCAAGGCTTCCGATGCACCTTAAACGCAAAACAACACTAAAAAGTAACTGTTCGCATAAGAAAGTGTCGAAATAAATGGGAATAACTGACTCGATGAGTCGTATATATACGCCTCATCAAACCAACCCACACTTAGACTTGTTCGTCCCGAACAAGAACCAAGTCACAGAAGGAACAAAAAGACATCACACTCGTTCTTCGACGCCTTGAATAAATGCACATGGATATGAGTCGCTAGTCTAGACTTGCTTTTCAACGCATAACTCAATCATTATTCAAATAATCATGCTTCACATAGAAATAAATTGATACGTGTTACCTTTGAGCTGAAATCAAAACCAATTCGGATGAATGGGAGATAGTCCTTTTCAGACCCATGATCTGCATTCGCTGTTTTGAACTCTAGTTATATGGTTATACATCATTGCTTTTTCTGGCACGTGATTCATTCGAGCTTCAAGGTTTTGAGCTTTTTCTTCTTTTGTGGGACAGCTTTTGATGTAGTGAACTTTCTTTGGCCTTTGGCTCTTGATGTAAGAATGATGTACTTCACTTTTTCTGTATAAACCTTCACAATTTGGCTGATTTTTTTTCTTGAGCTTTGCTCCTTTTTTGCGAATAGCTTGTCCTTTTCTTCCTTTTTTTTAAGAAGGTCCAATCATTGCCTGCAAGCATATGAAAATACCTCCACACTCTTTCTCATCCTCGCCCTTTTTGACGTGAGTCAAGATGAGAGTCACTCACCTCTTCCCGGTTACTTTGGAGTAGAGATAGGACGACCTGTTTTTCCGTCCCGCCTACCTACCTAAGCACTGCAGTGGCGGATCAAACTCTGAACCATATCGTCTCGAAGTGCTAGCCTCCATGAAATCCACATAACCATATAACTCAAAATTCGGTCCATTGAATGCTTCGTCAAGTCTCTCTAGGACAATTCTATCAACTCCACATCCCTGTTTATCTCAACTCAAAAAGACACGTAGTAGGTTAAATTCACATGCAAAAGCACAATTCAGATTTCACGAGAGAAATACAGTATAGTCGGCTCATCCATTTCACATCAACATTCAATACTGCATATTCAAGACACAGAAGAGAAATTTCATACTTTCAAATTTTCTTCTTCAAAAAGAAACGTGCTGGTATAGTATAATATGCAAGAAAAATAAACTTGCTGACACAACAAACTGACTGACTTTCCCACCCCACACTATTAAACCAAGCCGTGTCCTCACGGCACGACCTTAGTTCAAAGAAAACAAACAAATGCAGACACAATGAAAGGGAAAGAAAACAGAAATAAAAAATAGGGTTTTGAATATGTCGAAATCGACCACTTAACAACCTTGCATACCTCTATATGATCCCAATAGGTCAAGATTCAATGCCAATTATCTATGTAATCGAAGAAAACCAAATCAACTCGAAAACTCTAGAAATATGAATGAGAAAATCCCCAAGAATACCTCAATTGAGCTTCTCACTGTTGAATATGACACTTGGTGTGGAGTTTAGTAGTCCAGAGGTGGTCGAATGTTGCTTGGGTAGCTGTTTGTGGTGGTTGGAGATGGTGTTGGGTTGAAGGGGCGGCCGGCGTTGGTTTTGAGTGGATGGAAGGAGAGGCAGCTCTGAGATAGTGTCTTTAGGGTTCGGGGTCAAACTACGCCGCGGGTCACAAACATATTATTACTCGCGGTCAGACCTTTACCTGCTATTGACTCGCGTAACGAATGTACACATCGTCTGCGATGTGCTCTGAGAAACCCCATTCAGTCTGTTCAACGAAAGCCGCGGGTCATTCGTACTTAAATAGCCGCGGTCAAACAATAAAATGCACACCATCCGCGCCAGTAATATGTCTTTCAACCGCGTTTCTCTCTCTGAACGATGCCTTTTTCCTACACAAAACAAGTTTCTTTCCCCAAACAAACGATAATAAAACACACTCTAACTAGACAGACATGGACTGGACAACATGACTCAAGACAAAATAAAAGAAAAACATCGGATTGCCTCCCGCACAACGTCTTTATTTTACGTCGTTGGCTCGGCGGTACCTCAATTATGCATCAGTGGGAGGTACTTCGAGTTCAAACTCCTGAGCAGGCAGCTCGATGATGAGCATAAATCGTAACTATATTTATGCTCCGCATTTAGTTGATTTTCGATCATTTGCCTTATTCTATTGAGCTCTCACTTTATATTTTGGTGCTTTACAGGTGAGAAACGAATCCAGAGCGAAATAAAGCATTTTGTGGAATTTAGGCGAAAACAGCGCAAATGTAAGTGGATTGGCCCATAATTTTAGCGCACGCCCAGAACTGATACGATGTCCGAATCCGTCGATCTTTGGCTTGTTGAAAAGCTGTAAATAAGGGCTACAACTTTGTAGTTGACACCTAAAGCAGATTCAATCGTTAAGGTTGTCAGAACTTCAGCTCAAGAGGACATCTCAATATGCGCCAATGTCACCTATGTCAAGAATTGTTGACACAAGGAGAAAAATTCAAGCCACTGGTCCAAATAGTGTCACTTATCAGGTGACATTGCTAAGTGAGCCAAAAATACAATTTTTGCTAAGTTTTTGGAAAAGGGCAAAAATGAAAAGATGGAAAAGAAACAAAAGAGAGGGCAGCCGCATCTTGATAGGGGAGTTAGTCGACCAAATTGAGGAGAATTGCAACACATCACCGAAGGAAATCGATCGGAATCAAACGGATTACAAAGCGAAGATCAACAACATCATCATCGACATCAAGGTTGTGATTGTTCTTCGTTGAAAACTTGTAATTTTTGTTTCGAACAAAAACATGAGTTGTATGTTCACTACCATGGATAGTGAGTAGTGACTCTATTTTGGGGTCCTACGAATCTTTCCTAACAAGAATCGTTGAATAAAATAGAAAATTGCATGAATTGGATTGTCTATTTTGATTTGTATTTTACTTAGGGCTTAAACCCAAGCGATGCACACTAGGTGTTTGACGAAATTCCTAGGTATATTGCATTGAGATATTAAGCCAATAGCGCCGAAAGGGTGAGGCATAATATCCGTCTATTAAGTAAAATACACGTTATAAACTCGGTGACTACGAGAGTGGCCTGAGTTTGTAACGGGAAAGGCTAGTTTTACGACAAGGACTCCCCATGTTTACGCGACGAGAGTTGGTAAACATCAGCGAGTTACTTGATTCGAACCAATAGCGCCGAAAGGGTGAGGTTCGTAGTTTAAGGTACACCTCTAATATAACCCAATATCGCCGAAAGGGTGAGGTTTATACTTAGAGTGTACGGCTATTTTCCAATCAATATAAGCAAATCATGCATGCTAGATAATAAAAACTCGATTCAAATGTTAGGCAAGTGAAGTAGTTCCCCAAAATATCTCTTGAAATCGACAAAACTTTTCTTACTTTCATTTATCTTGAATTCTAGAATCAAACCAAAAACACGATTTGGATTAGGATAAGTAGAAATACAACCTTAAATAGTGCAATAGTTTAAACTTGCTCCCTTGGACGATCCGGTACTTACCGGCATTATAAATTGTTTTTGACATACAAAATACCACACGTCAAAATGGCGCCGTTGCCGGGGAGCAACGCATTAACTAGTCACTAGCTTAGGTTGTGTGTATACTTCGACTAGTCTACACAATTTTCTTATTTAATTTCGTTCTTGTTTCCTATTTTGGATTTTGTTGGACACTTGCGTTTCACGAGTGTTCTTGTTTTTGTCTTGTGCAGGTTATCTAGTTGATGCAACTTCGATCTAAGAAGACTTACGGTTTGGCTGCCAACAACGAAACCCCTGCCCCAAAATCAAGGATCAAGGTCAGGCCCAAAAAGAAGGAAAGTTCTAGCTCACCTTCTTCCTCGACAAATACCAAACCAAAAACACCTACAAGAACCATGGATAACCGAGACCCACTTGTGGTCCATAATCCCGACGCCCAAGATGAAAGGGTACTAAGGGATTATGTGACCCCCAACCTCATGGGATTTCGATCACCGATAGCCCCTCCCGCAGTAGCTGCGCATCAGTTTGATTTGAAACCAGCTTTGATAAACATGGTCGCCGCGAATGCATTTAATGGGCTTGGGAATCTTAACACTCACCTAGCATCGTTCCTAGAGCTCTGTGACACGTTCAAGATCAATAACGTGCCAAAGGAAGCCATATATCTTAGGCTTTTTCCGTTCTCAATTATGGGGAAAGCCAAAGATTGGTTATGGAGTCATGAACCAGGGACGTTCACCACATGGGAAGACCTTGCACAAGCTTTTCTCCTTCAGTATTTCCCACCCGGAAAAACCGCCAAGCTAAGGAGCCTAATCAACACGTTTGCACAACGTGATGGTGAAACATTTTACGAAGCATGGGAAAGGTACAAGGAGCTTCAAAGATCATGTCCCCATCATAACTTGGACAAGTGGACTCTCATCCACAATTTTTATGGCGGTATGGATTCCGAGGCTAGGAATCAAATGGACCAAAACGCGGGCGGTGCTATAATGGACCTTCTACCAATCGAAGGAGAAAGGGTTATTGAGAAAATCGCGAGAAATTCTCACTTATGGGGAAGTGAAAGAAGTTACCCCAAAAGACATGGAGGTACACAAAATGTTAGTGCAGTGGAATCCAATGAGGAAGTTCGTGCCATCTCTAAGAAGCTCGATGCACTAGTTTCTTCCTTTAGCGCACTACAAATGGGGCAAGCTCAACAACCTCAAGTGGTTTGCTCCATCTGTTCGAGTTCTTCTCATGAAGAAGATTCATGTCCTCATGGCCTCCCGAACAACGAAGTTCAGAATGTGGAAGAAGTCAATTATATGGGGAGAAATCAAGGTGGCGTTTATGGGTCCAATTTTAACAATGCGCACCCTCAAAACAACCGGAATCACCCGAATTTCTCTTATAAGACTCAAGAACCCATTCCATTCAACAAGAACAATCCACCGCCTGGATTTGCGCATAAGCCTCAGTTCCAACAAGGTCAATCTAGCCAAGGACAACAAAAAGCTCAATATCAACAAAGGCCGAATTATCAAGGTTACCAACAACAAGGGAATTACCAAGGAATGAGCCCTCAACAACCACAAGCCCCACCTCAACAAAATGCACAAGATCAATCCATGACCGATATCTTAGCCAATCTTGTGGCAAATCAAGCAAAAGCCGCTCAAGATAGCTTGATGATGTACCAAGCACTCACCCAAAGAATGGATGAAATGGCAACTCATAATAAGATGTTGGAGACCCAAATTGCTCAACATGCTAGCTCGTCGTCGAGACAACAAGGGAAACTTCCCTCTAAACCGGATTTGCATCCAACCGAGCACATTAATGCCATCACACTTAAGAGCGGTAAAGTGTTGGAGTCTCCTACACCGAAAGCAAGAGCTACTAATTCTCATAGGTCTACCAACAGTGAAGATGACAAGGAGGAGAATGAAGAGGAGATCCCTACACCTAGCAATGCATCTCCAAAAGAGATGACTAAAGAGGCCACAAAAGAGCTACCCCCTTACAAGCCACCTATGCCCTTTCCACAAAGGCAAAAGAAGAGGAATGACGAGAAACACTTCAACCAGTTTGTTGACATGATGCGTAAGTTGAATGTGACACTTCCATTCACCGAGGTAATAACCCAAATACCCTCTTATGTCAAGTTTCTTAAAGACATTGTTTCTCATAGGCGTGAGATTAGTGAAGTTAGTTCGGTAGATTTGAGTGCCGAATGTAGTGTCATTGTTCAAAATCACATGCCTAAGAAACTTGGGGATCCGGGGTCTTTTTCTATACCTATCACTATTGGGGAAATCATGATTAAGAATGCTTTGTGTGATTTGGGTGCAAGTATTTCATTGATGCCATATTCTCTTTGCAAGAAACTTGATATGGGAACTCTTAATCCTACATCCATTCGTTTACGCCTAGCGGATCGTTCTTCTAGAGTTCCTAAGGGAGTTCTAGAAGACGTGCCCGTTAAGGTAGGGAAATTTTACATTCTCGTTGACTTTTTTGTATTAGAAATGGAAGAGGATCAAGAGATTCCTATCATATTGGGTAGACCATTCCTAAAGACTACTAGTGCCGTGATTAATTGTGGGAATGACTCTCTTGAATATGGTTGTTTTTCTTGCTTACTATGAGTTGACGTACTTAGTGCATTGACTACCGATTCTTCTTTTGCATTACAACCACAGTTTCTATCTATCTCCCACTATGATCATACACTGTCTTTGTGACATATTCTGATAATATCTATCAAGTGGTCACTTGTTTGTTTTATAGATTTTATCGTCATATACGGGAAGGAATGAGCAACCCAATGATCTACGCTCCACGTACACCAATCTCAGGGAAGTCCTTTGCACTACATTTTTCATTTCAATATATTTGTCGCTTAGGGACTAAGCTTCTTCTTAAGTGTGGAGTGGGTGTGTAGTGCATTCTCGTATGAATATCCATGTTTAGGCACTTGCACTTTTGATGCACTAGCTTACATTTGAGTACTCGACTTTTGAAGGCTTCCGCATTACCCCATTACTCGACTTTCTAGTTTCAACTACTCTCGACTTGATTTTGAATCTAGGATCACCATGATTTTTATGAGTGCATAATTCCTAGTCGTCAATGTTGTTGTTATCTTGTGTCTATCTAATGATTTAGGCAACCTTTTTGCATCACTTGAGCATAAAATTAGCAAGCATGAAATACTTTTCGTCTCTTCGAAAACTTAGTCATTGCTCTTAGGTGATCTTTATTCTTTCACATTGTATGCACACACCATTTATATCCTTAGTACACTGCCAAATCTTAAGTGTGGAGTCAATTTGGGTGAAAAATTGACCCCAAAAAAAAAAATTATATGCAAGCACAAGCCAAAATAAGGCAAGCTACAAAAGAAAAAACAAAAAGTTTTTGCAAGCACAAGCCAAAATAAGGCAAGCTATGAAAAGAAAATATCGTGAAGCATATCGTGGGCAAAATGCCTTGAAGAAAAAAAAAAGAAGGAAAAAAATGAGACGCACACTTAAGTTTGGCAATGTCCTTTCCATCATTTCTCTTAGTGTGTATGCATGTGACATGAGTAGAGGGATGACCCTTGTACTAGTACGTGAGCATGACCTTGTTCGAGATAGTTTTGAAATTAAAGTGTCAAACTGCTCTTTCCTTATGGATTATGGACTTAGCTCCTAAAACTTGGAAATGAGTTTTGTATCGTTAGCCCATGGACTATCCTTCTTGATAGCATAGGCACCCGATTGACACGCTTTTAATGTTTCTAAGGATCATGTCTTGAGTATCTTGCGAAAAGGTTGAATGAAATGTTAGGTTAGCCATTTGATAACTCTAATATTGATTGTCTATGAATGTGCATCTTTGTAAGGTCACTGGTGGATCGAAATTCTTTTGAAAAGGAGTTAGTCTTTGACTACTATTTCAGTTGATGTGCATGGGGTATTTGTTGCGCATTGCCTAGATAATTAAAGTACTATCATGATCATGCATATAGCTAGTCGCGTTTGGGATTTGTGAGTATTCCCTTTTCTGAAAACTCTCACGAGACTACAACTCGTCCTGTAGGGTAGCCTATAGGTTTAAAGGCTTGGTGCATACGCTAAATGCACTCGTGTTCCCTACGACAGTGGTTAGTTTTTAGGTCATGTTTGCTCGGGACGAACAAACTCTAAGTGTGGAGTGTTTTGATGAGCATAAATCGTAACTATATTTATGCTCCGCATTTAGTTGATTTTCGATCATTTGCCTTATTCTATTGAGCTCTCACTTTATATTTTGGTGCTTTACAGGTGAGAAACGAATCCAGAGCGAAATAAAGCATTTTGTGGAATTTAGGCGAAAACAGCGCAAATGTAAGTGGATTGGCCCATACTTGTAGCACACGCCCAGAACTGATACGATGTCTGAATCCGTCGATCTTTGGCTTGTTGAAAAGCTGTAAATAAGGGCTACAACTTTGTAGTTGACACCTAAAGCAGATTCAATCGTTAAGGTTGTCAGAACTTCAGCTCAAGAGGACATCTCAATATGCGCCAATGTCACCTATGTCAAGAATTGTTGACACAAGGAGAAAAATTCAAGCCACTGGTCCAAATAGTGTCACTTATCAGGTGACATTGCTAAGTGGGCCAAAAATACAATTTTTGCTAAGTTTTTGGAAAAGGGCAAAAATGAAAAGATGGAAAAGAAACAAAAGAGAGGGCAGCCGCATCTTGATAGGGGAGTTAGTCGACCAAATTGAGGAGAATTGCAACACATCACCGAAGGAAATCGATCGGAATCAAACGGATTACAAAGCGAAGATCAACAACATCATCATCAACATCAAGGTTGTGATTGTTCTTCGTTGAAAACTTGTAATTTTCGTTTCGAACAAAAACATGAGTTGTATGTTCACTACCATGGATAGTGAGTAGTGACTCTATTTTGGGGTCCTACGAATCTTTCCTAACAAGAATCGTTGAATAAAATAGAAAATTGCATGAATTGGATTGTCTATTTTGATTTGTATTTTACTTAGGGCTTAAACCCAAGCGATGCACACTAGGTGTTTGACGAAATTCCTAGGTATATTGCATTGAGATATTAAGCCAATAGCGCCGAAAGGGTGAGGCATAATATCCGACTATTAAGTAAAATACACGTTATAAACTCGGTGACTACGAGAGTGGCCTGAGTTTGTAACGGGAAAGGCTAGTTTTACGACAAGGACTCCCCATGTTTACGCGACGAGAGTTGGTAAACATCAGCGAGTTACTTGATTCGAACCAATAGCGCCGAAAGGGTGAGGTTCGTAGTTTAAGGTACACCTCTAATATAACCCAATAGCGCCGAAAGGGTGAGGTTTATACTTAGAGTGTACGGCTATTTTCCAATCAATATAAGCAAATCATGCATGCTAGATAATAAAAACTCGATTCAAATGTTAGGCAAGTGAAGCAGTTCCCCAAAATATCTCTTGAAATCGACAAAACTTTTCTTACTTTCATTTATCTTGAATTCTAGAATCAAACCAAAAACACGATTTGGATTAGGATAAGTAGAAATACAACCTTAAATAGTGCAATAGTTTAAACTTGCTCCCTTGGACGATCCGGTACTTACCGGCATTATAAATTGTTTTTGACATACAAAATACCACACGTCAGTGCTTCACCCGTTGTCCATTGACCTTGAAACGATCTCCACTCTTTGGGTTTTCCAGCTCTAGTGCACCGTGGTTAAAAACCTTGGTCACCGTGTATGGACCTGTCCATCTAGAACGCAACTTGCCAGGCATTAGTTTTAAATGTGATGAAAATAAAAGTACATGCTGGCCAATATTGAATGTACGACGTCGAATGAACTTGTCGTCATAGAGCTTGGTGCTCGCCTTGTGGTCTGATTGGCTCTCATAAGCCTCTAGGCCCAGCTCGTCAAGCTCACACTGCTGTAGTTTCTTCAGGTCAAAATTGCATGTCTTCAGTGCCTAGAAGGCCTTGTGCTCTAGCTCGACTGGGAGGTGACATGCCTTCCCATACACCAATCGAAAAGGCAAGGTGCCTATTGGTGTCTTGTAGGCAGTTCTTTAGGCCCACAGTGCATCATACAGCCTCTGACTCCAGTCCTTCCTAGTCGGCTTCACCATCTTTTCTAGAATCCCCTTAATTTCTCGGTGAGAGATCTCTACTTGTCCATTCGTCTGGGGATGATAAGCTGTGGAAGTACAGTGGTGAACATGGTACTGTCTCATAGCTGATGCCATCAGTCTATTGCAGAAATGTGTCCACTGATCACTGATTATGGCCTTAGGCACTCCGTGTCTGTAAAATATGTTAGTACGAAGAAAATCCACGACAGTTTTAGCATCATCGCATCTAGTAGCCTTAGCCTCTACCCATTTGGACACATAATCCACTGCAACAAGAATATATAAATTGCCAAACTACGCAGGAAAAGGACCCATAAAATTTATCCCCCATATGTCAAAAACATCATCAACCAAAATAGGTACTTGGGGCATCTCATTCCTAGCAGAAATATTACCTACTCTCTGGCATCTATCACATCTATTACAATGATCATAGGCATCTCTAAACACATGCGGCCAATAAAAACCGCTATCCAAAATTTTTCTGCTAGTCCTCTTGGGGCCAAGATGACCACCACATGCATGTCATGATAGAAACTAAGCACAGAAGCAATCTCATCATTAGAAATACACCGCCTAAGTATTTGGTCTACACCAATCTTCCACAAATACGGGTCATCCCACACATAGTATTTCGAGTCATGCTTAAGTTTCAGACATTGAGCTTTCGAGTAAGGGGGTGGAAATTTACCTCCGACCAGGTAGTTCACAATGGGAGCATACCATGGTACTTTACCTGTGAGAGCATACAAGTGCTCATCTGGGAAGGTCTTAGTGATCTGCCCAGCCTCCTCTTCTCGTACTAGTCGACTCAGGTGGTCAGCTACAGTGTTTTCTATCCCCTTCTTGTCCTTGATTTCTAGGTCAAACTCCTGTAGCAGCAAAATCCATCTGATCAATCGCGGCCTGGCTTCCTTCTTTGTCATCAGGTACCTGATAGCTGCATGATCATAAAAAACAACTACTTTAGTACCTATAGAATAAGGCCGAAATTTCTCCAAAGTGAAAACTACTGCTAATAATTCTTTTTCAGTAGTTGAGTAGTTTCGCTGAGCTGCATCCAGAGTCCTTGAAGCATAGTAAATCACTAATGGATTTTTGTCCACCCTCTGGCCTATTACAGCTCCTACAACATAGTCGCTGGCATCACACATAATCTCGAATGGCTGGTCCCAAACTGGTGCCTGAATAATGGGTGCGCTGGTGAGGGCCTTTTTCAGCTCATCAAAGGCCTCCCTACATGAATCTGTAAAGTCAAAAGGAACATCTTTTTGCAAGAGATTAGATAAAGGCAGAGCCTTCTTCGAGAAATCCTTAATAAATCTGCGATAAAAACCAGCGTGCCCAAGAAAAGATTTAATATCACGCACCGTAGAAGGATAAGGAAGACTAAGAATTAAATCTATTTTTGCCTTGTCAACCTTAATACCTTCATGTGAAACAATATGACCAAGAACCACACCATGAGTAACCATAAAATTACACTTTTCATAATTGGGCACCAAATTCATAGAAACGCAGTGTTCTAGTACTCTACTCAAGTTATCCAAGCATGCATCAAAAGTGTCACCATACAAAGGTAAAATCATCCATAAACACCTCAATAAGAGTACCTATCATGTCAGAAAATATGCTAGTAACCACTCACTGAAAGGTGCCGGGTGCGTTACACAATCCAAAAGACATACATCGAAAAGTAAACGTACCGAAGGGACATGTGAAGGTAGTCTTTTCCTGGTCCTCAGGTGCAATGAGAATTTGATTATAACTAGAAAATCCATCAAGAAAGCAAAAATAAGGCTTACCTGCCAGCCTATCAAGCATCGGTCAATAAACAGAAGAGGAAAGTGATCCTTACGCGTCACGGCATTCAGCTTCATGTAATCGATGCACATGCGCCATCCGTTCTTGACTCTAGTAGTCACCATCTCACCTGCAACATTTTTTCGACTGTGATCCCGGTCTTCTTTGGGACTACATGAACCGGACTCACCCACTGACTGTCTGAAATTGGTTAAATCACATCAGCATCTAGCAGCGTCTGAATTTCCTTCTGTACTACCTCCATCATAATTGGGTTCAGTCTCCTCTGAGGCTCTCTAGAAGGCTGAGCTCCAACCTCCAATAGAATACGGTGCATGCACACGGCCGAGCTGATCCCTCTAATGTCAGCAAGTGTCCATCCGATAGCCAGCTTATTGCGACTTAGCACCTCGATCAACCGCCTTTCCTGCTCTGTTTCTAGCCTATTTTTGATGTTGACGGGCAGCGTGTTATTCTCCGCCAAAAATACATACTTTAGGTGGTCAGGTAGAGGTTTCAGCTCCAATTTAGGTGCCTGCACAGTGGAAGGCAGAAACACATTAGATTTAAATAATCAAACCTCATTAACTTCATACCTGGGTGTCAGTGGTCTCGCGACTTCCAGCAAAGCTAGTGCATCAAGAATGGCCTCAGCAAACTCATACGAGTCCTCATGTGAGAACACTGCTCTCTAGTTCGAGGTCGAGTGGGTCTGCTCCACTCTCTGGTTTCACCTCCTGGCCTAGATCATCCAGTGTGTCAAGAGCATGCACCGTTGGAAATTCTGGTGGGTGCTTCATAGCCTGAAAAATATCAAAGCGAATTATTTCGCCCTCTACCTCCATAGAAAGAGTGCCAGTGTTACAGTCAATCTTCATCTTTGAAGTCTTTAAGAATGGGCGACTGATGGGCCGTATTTATACGACTCATCGAGTCAACTAAACCCACCAAAAACGACCCTTTATCCTTTGAACATTTACTTGTTAAGGTCGTTTTGTATTTCAGGTGAATCTGGGGTTTATGGAAGAAACAAGCTCAAAAAGGGATTTTTGTGCTAAAAAAGGATCGCTTGCAATTTCTGGCCAGCCAAAGACCGAGAAACCCAGGTCACGCCCGAAGCCCAGCGCCCAGCGTCCCAGCGCGCCTGCCGAGCTATTCAAGTCCAAAATCAAGTCGCTTGGGCAAACGATCTAATCTGACAAATCCACCTCGACCAAAGTGATCAAAATGGCAAATAAGGTGGACAATGTCGAAAAACCAAGGAGAATGCCCGAGCAGATTGGCAGTTGGCTCAATCCCAAAGCAAAGGCCCCGCGCGCATAGGCACCTAAACCAAGACGCTCGACCAAACCATCGAATCTGGAAAATCTGGCTCGACCAAGTTGTTTGGAATGCCCAATAACTCGGACAATCTCACTTCCTAGACAAAACACCCGAGTGGACCCAGCTCAAACTCCTAGCTCAAATTGCGGCTAACTTAAGGATAAAGGAAGCTCCAAGAGGATGGCACTTGGCACCTACTTGCTTGGGCGGCAAACCCTTTGGAAGAGGAGAACTCAGCCGCCTCCCATGCCTATATATAGAAGGCTTGTGCCTTGTGAAAAAGAGAGCTTGGAGTGACAATTTTAAGGGAAACTCTAGAGAGGGAAACGAGAGCTTGGAGTGACAATTTTAAGGGAAACTCTAGAGAGGGAAATGAGAGCTTGTAGGGTCGAAAACACTTGTAACACTTTGCACTTGAAATCAAAGGCTAAATTCCTCTCTACACGTTCTTATCTTTACTTTTACTTGCAATAGTTATGGTATTCACTTCAATGAATATTCGTAGCTAAACTTCCATTCGGTTGAAAGATTTCTTATATTATGAAACCATTCTAGACCCATTTCTTAATGCTACTATAGTGTTCTAACTAGTTCTTGTGCCATTCGGGTTGAACACAACAAGGTTGAGTGGATGCTTGAAATGGCAAAGCTCTTCCGAGTAGTTCATTCCCTCTTTAGCCATTTGGTTGATCGGAAATGATTGATCAAATGGTTGCACTTAGGCTAATATACCTTGAAATGGGGTATTAGTCTAGTTAGAACTAGGAAGCTATGTCTTGAAAGGGACTAGCCGGAGGTGCAAACGCTTGAAATGGCTTTGCTTGGAGTTATATCTTGAAATGGAATAACTCACTCCCTAGAACACTTAGTTAGATCTTTGGAGGTCGATGATGAATGGAGACATAATATAAGGCTCCTAAACCGAATTCCTTCTCTTAAAAACCACCCTTTACTTTCCTAAGACTTGGACCTTCAAGCATTTACTTTCTTCGCATCTTTACTTTCTCGCATATTTACTTATTGTCTTACTTTCCTAAGACTTGGACCTTCAAGCATTTACTTTCTTCGCATCTTTACTTTCTCGCATATTTACTTATTGTCTTACTTTCCTAAGACTTGGACCTTCAAGCATTTACTTTCTTCGCATCTTTACTTTCTCGCATATTTACTTATTGTCTTACTTTCCTAAGACTTGGTCCCTCAAGCACTTTACATTTCCGCACTTTACTTTCTCGCACATTTACCTTCAGTCATTTACCTTTCAAGTACTCAATTTCAGCACTAAAACCTCAACCAAAAACCCCAATTGTCTTACTTTATTTTTCTCTTTCAAAAGAACAACTGTTTCCAACCAAACTCCCTTGGGTTCGACCCCTACTTACCGCTTGCTAGCCAATAGTGAGCCACTAGTGGGATTCGACGGGCTGTCGTTGTGACCCGCAAATTTACAATTTATAGTTCCACTACATTAGTGGCTCACTATTGGCTAGCAAGCGGTAAGTAGGGGTCGAACCCAAGGGAGTTTGGTTGGAAACAGTTGTTCTTTTGAAAGAGAAAAATAAAGTAAGACAATTGGGGTTTTTGGTTGAGGTTTTAGTGCTGAAATTGAGTACTTGAAAGGTAAATGACTGAAGGTAAATGTGCGAGAAAGTAAAGTGCGGAAATGTAAAGTGCTTGAGGGACCAAGTCTTAGGAAAGTAAGACAATAAGTAAATATGCGAGAAAGTAAAGATGCGAAGAAAGTAAATGCTTGAAGGTCCAAGTCTTAGGAAAGTAAGACAATAAGTAAATATGCGAGAAAGTAAAGATGCGAAGAAAGTAAATGCTTGAAGGTCCAAGTCTTAGGAAAGTAAGACAATAAGTAAATATGCGAGAAAGTAAAGATGCGAAGAAAGTAAATGCTTGAAGGTCCAAGTCTTAGGAAAGTAAAGGGTGGTTTTTAAGAGAAGGAATTCGGTTTAGGAGCCTTATATTATGTCTCCATTCATCATCGACCTCCAAAGATCTAACTAAGTGTTCTAGGGAGTGAGTTATTCCATTTCAAGATATAACTCCAAGCAAAGCCATTTCAAGCGTTTGCACCTCCGGCTAGTCCCTTTCAAGACATAGCTTCCTAGTTCTAACTAGACTAATACCCCATTTCAAGGTATATTAGCCTAAGTGCAACCATTTGATCAATCATTTCCGATCAACCAAATGGCTAAAGAGGGAATGAACTACTCGGAAGAGCTTTGCCATATCAAGCATCCACTCAACCTTGTTGTGTTCAACCCGAATGGCACAAGAACTAGTTAGAACACTATAGTAGCATTAAGCAATGGGTCTAGAATGGTTTCATAATATAAGAACTCTTTCAACCGAATGGAAGTTTAGCTGAATATTCATTGAAGTGAATACCATAACTATTGCAAGTAAAAGTAAAGATAAGAACGTGTAGAGAGGAATTTAGCCTTTGATTTCAAGTGCAAAGTGTTACAAGTGTTTTCGACCCTACAAGCTCTCGTTTCCCTTAAAATTGTCACTCCAAGCTCTCGTTTCCCTCTCTAGAGTTTCCCTTAAAATTGTCACTCCAAGCTCTCTTTTTCACAAGGCACAAGCCTTCTATATATAGGCATGGGAGGCGGTTGAGTTCTCCTCTTCCAAAGGGTTTGCCGCCCAAGCAAGTAGGTTGCAAGTGCCATCCTCTTGGAGCTTCCTTTATCCTTAAGTTAGCCGCAATTTGAGCTAGGAGTTTGAGCTGGTTCCACTCGGGCGTTTTGTCTAGGAAGTGAGATTGTCCGAGTTATTGGGCATTCCAAACAACTTGGTCGAGCCAGATTTTCCAGATTCGATGGTTTGGTCGAGCGTCTTGGTTTAGGTGCCTATGCGCGCGTGGCCTTTGCTTTGGGATTGAGCCAACTGCCAATCTGCTCGGGCATTCTCCTTGGTTTTTCGACATTGTCCACCTTATTTGCTATTTTGATCACTTTGGTCGAGGTGGATTTGTTAGATTAGATCGTTTGCCCAAGCGACTTGATTTTGGACTTGAATAGCTCGGCAGGCGCGCTGGGACGCTGGGCGCTGGCGCTGGACGCTGGGCTTCGGGCGTGACCTGGGTTTCTCGGTCTTTGGCTGGCCAGAAATTGCAAGCGATCCTTTTTAGCACAAAAATCCCTTTTTGAGCTTGTTTCTTCCATAAACCCCAGATTCACCTGAAATACAAAACGACCTTAACAAGTAAATGTTCAAAGGATAAAGGGTCGTTTTTGGTGGGTTTAGTTGACTCGATGAGTCGTATAAATACGGCCCATCAAATCACCCCACACTTATTCTTGTTCGTCCCGAACAAGGCTTCGGCAAAAGAGGCAAGCTAAACATCAAAAGCTCTAGACATGAATATTAGAATGCTAATTTAGATGTATCCTATTCATGCATTACTTGCTTCCAAAATAAAGCGTGCTAAAACTTAGAAGAAACTTGATACTTGTACCTTCGAGCCGTGATGCAAACCAATTAGGATGAGTGGGAGATAGTCCTTTTTAGGTTCTTGATTTGCACTCTTCGGACCGCACTCATACTATATGGTTATCTTCCGTAGCTTTCTCTAGCACTTGATTTGTTCGGGCTAAATGGGTTGAGTCTTTTATATTGATTGCTTGGACAGCTCTTTGGAGTGACTTTTGGCCTTTGGCCTTTGATATTGAGTTGGAGTATTTTGCTTGGTTGAACCTTCGCAATTTGGCCTTCGGCCTTTGATTTGACTTTTCATGAGCTTTGCTCCTTGTGAATGCTTGTCCATTTTCTTTATCCTTGGGAGGTCCAATCATCGCCCGAGAGCATATGGAAATACCTCCCCGCTCTTTCTCATCCTCGCCCTTCCGCGCGGGTCAAGATGAGGGTCGCTCATCTATTTTCCCGGCTACTCGGACTAGAGATAGGACGGTTTGATTCCCGCCCCGCCTCTTGCATAGACGCTGCATGGCGGAGTCTACTCGAAACCCAAGTAACCCGAAGTGCTAACCTCCACTGACTTCGTATAACCATATAGTGAGATCCGGTCCTTTGAGTGCTTGTCAAGCCTTTCTAGGGCATTTTCTGTCAACTCCACATCCTACATTTTATCTTGGCACGCAAGGTCAAATAGAAAGTTAAATTCTATTGTTTTTACACAGTTTAGATCTCACAAGGAAATGTATGAAGTGGGGTCCATCTATTTCACATCATGAAGCTTATATTCAAAGGGTTCCAAAAAGATAAAAATTTAAGGAAAAAGGAAAACATGCTGACTACTATGTGCAATGATTCACCCCACACTTTTGAACGAAGCCGTGCCTCACGGCATGACTTAGTTCAAAACACAAAAAGGTAAGGAGACATGGAAAGGAATTGACATAAGAAGGGATGAACGGAACTCCCCTATGGTGTCGTTGCTTAGTCGTGGTTGATTGAGCAAACGACGGGCCCTGGTCTTGGCCAGATACGGCTGATGCTCGAGGAAGTTCGGCAGGGAACCTGTGTTTCTCGGGCGCGACCCTGGGTCCCTACAAAAAGTCAAATTCTTTCCAAATACAAAGGGGGTGAGAATGAAAAAAAACCTAAACTAAATGAAATGACGCGTAAAACAAAAAGGTGCCGGGTTACCTCCCGGCAAGTGCCTTTGTTTAACGTCGTTGGCTCGACGATACCTCACTTAAGAGGGGTCGGGTGGCACGGCTAGGTCATAAAGTTGAGGTGTCAAGTCAACGTCGTTATGGTAATGTTTGACCCGCTGCCCATTTACCGTGAATCGGCTTCCATTCTCTGGGCTTTCCAGCTCGAGCGCCCCATGATTGAACACCTTAGTTACTGTGAAGGGGCCGGTCCATTTAGATTTTAGGTTCCCGGGCATCAATTTTAGTCGTGAGGAGAAAACCAGCAGTTGTTGTCCTTCTTCAAATTGCCGCCGAAGAATGAACTTATCATGGTAGAGCTTCGTCCGTGCTTTGTAGTCGGTTTGATTCTCATAGGCCTCGAGTCGCAACTCCTCGAGCTCGCATAGTTGGAGCTTCCTGTCTAGTCCGGCAGCCTTAAGATCCGGATTACAACGTTTGAGCGCCTAGTAGGCCTTATGCTCTAACTCCACCGGGAGGTGACATGCTTTCCCATAGACTAGCCGGAAGGGGGAGGTCCCTATTGGCGTCTTGTACGCCGTTCTGTAGGCCCATAAAGCCTCATTCAAACTCGTGCTCCAATCCTTCCTTGATGGTTTTACCATTTTTTCCAAAATCCCCTTGATCTCGCGGTTGGAGATCTCTGCTTGTCTGTTGGTTTGGGGGTGGTAAGCTGTTGACATCCGGTGGTTCACATGGTAGTGCTTCAATGTGGCGGCCATCATACGGTTGCAGAAATGCGTGCCTTGGTCGCTGATTATTGCCTTGGGTACTCCGTATCTACAAAAAAGGTTAGAGCGCAAAAAATCTACGACAGTCTTTGCATCGTCGCTCTTAGGGGCCTTAGCCTCTACCCATTTCGACACATAATCAACGGCAACTAGAATGTATGTGTTCCCATGTGATGTAGGGAAAGGTCCCATGAAATAAATGCCCCAAATATCAAAGACATCATTGACCAAGATGGGCACTTGGGGCATCTCATTTCTAGCCGTCACATTTCCTACTCTTTGACACTTATCGCATTTCCTACACTTCTCATAGTCATTTTTAAATAAACTTGGCCAAAAGAAGCCGCTATCTAGGATTTTCCTAGCGGTTCTCCTGGGCCCGAAGTGTCCTCCACATGCAAACTCATGGCAAAAGCTAAGAACCGACTCTACTTCACTATCGGGGATGCATCTCCTAAGCATTTGATCAACTCCAATTTTCCATAAATAGGGATCATCCCATAAGTAAAATCTAGCATCATGCCTTAGTTTCATGCATTGTGCCTTAGTAAAAGAGGGTGGAAATGTACCTCCTACAAGGTAGTTGACGATAGGAGCATACCATGGCACTTTGCTGGAGACGGCATAGAGGTGCTCATCCGGGAATGACTCGGTGATGTGCCCTTCTTCTTCTCCTCGGACGATTCGGCTTAGGTGGTCGGCCACCGTATTTTCAATTCCCTTCTTGTCCCTTATCTCCACATCGAACTCTTGAAGCAGCAAAATCCACCGTATGAGCCTTGGCTTGGCCTCTTTCTTTTTCATGAGGTACCGGATGGCAGCATGGTCTGAGTAGACTATCACCTTGGCTCCGAGGAGATAGGACCGGAATTTTTCTAGAGCGAACACCACGGCCAAGAGTTCCTTCTCGGTGGTGGAGTAGTTCCTTTGGGCAGCGTCTAGGGTTCTTGAGGCGTAGTAGATTACGACCGTCTTCTTATCAACTCTTTGGCCGAGAACCGCCCCCACAGTAAAGTCACTGGCGTCGCACATGATTTCAAATGGCTGTTCCCAATCCGGTGTTCGGATGATGGGTGTGCTAGTGAGGGCCTTCTTGAGCTCATCAAAGGCTTCCTTGCATGACTTGGTGAATTCAAAAGGAACTTCTTTTTGGAGAAGAGTTGATAGAGGCAATGCCTTCTTGGAGAAGTCCTTGATGAATCGTCCGTAGAATCCCGCATGTCCAAGGAATGATTTGATGCCTCGAACCGTCGAGGGATATGGTAGAGTCATGATCAGGTCGATATTTGCCTTGTCCACTTCTATGCCTGCTTGTGAGACGACGTGCCTCAGGACTACCCCGTGCGTGACCATGAAGTGGCATTTCTCGTAATTGAGCACGAGGTTCATCGAGACGCAACGAGCCAAAACGGCACTCAAGTTATCTAAGCACGCGTTGAAGGTGTCCCCATAAACTGTAAAGTCGTCCATAAACACCTCGATCATTGTCCCGATCATGTCCGAGAAGATGCTTGTGACTACCCGCTGGAACGTGCCGGGCGCGTTGCATAGGCCGAAGGACATGCGACGAAACGCAAAAGTTCCGAACGGACAGGTGAATGTGGTCTTGTCCTGGTCCTCGGGCGCTATAGGAATTTGATGGTACCCCGAGAACCCATCCAAGAAACAAAAATACGGCCTTCCCGCCAGTCGGTCTAGCATTTGATCGATGAAGGGTAGGGGGAAATGATCCTTGCGTGTTACCGCATTCAGCCTTCGGTAGTCTATGCACATGCGCCATCCGTTCTTTACTCGTGTCGTGACCATCTCGCCTGCGGCTCCTTCCCCGACCGTGATCCCAGTCTTCTTAGGCACCACATGAACCGGGTTGACCCACTGGCTATCCGAGATCGGATAGATGACATCTGCGTCTAATAACTTTTGTATCTCCTTCTGGACAATCTCCATCATGATTGGGTTGAGTCGGCGTTGAGGCTCTCTGGATGGCCTTGCTCCGTCCTCGAGCAAGATGCGATGCATGCATACTGCCGGGCTGATTCCTCTCAAGTCTGCTAAGGTCCATCCAATCGCCAACTTGTGCTGACTTAGCACTTCCACCAAACGACGTTCTTGGTCGGGTTCCATGCCACTCTTGATGATAACCGGTAGTGTTTCATTCTCCCCTAGGAATGCGTGTTTAAGATGTCCTGGTAGGGGCTTCAATTCCACTTCAGGTGCCTGTACAATTGAAGGTAAAAAGGCAATAGATTTGAACAATCGTACCTCATTTACTTCATACCTTAGCGCAAGAGGTTCCGAGATCATTGATAAGTCGTAGTTGTACGACTATTTTATATGTTTAAACCCCGTCTCTTAGTGTTATCTGTATATTATTTCACTACCTGTGTGTAGTTTTCATTCTCAGGTACACTCGGAGACCATGGAAGGAATATCGGCTAAGGAGAGCCATTAGAAGATGTTTTGCATCGAAGAAATGAAGTCTGAAGTGCTGAAGTTTGAGTCAATGCAGCCCACTTACGTCTGAAGAATTACTGTCACTTACGTCTACTGAATTTCAATAATTATGAAGACGTCCGCGGAATGTAAATCAAGAGACGTCCGCGAAAATTCTAAGTCAGTGAGAATCGCGCACGTCTGAACAATAAAAGGCGCGGAGGTATTCTGCATTTCCGTAATTCAAGAGCCGTCCGCGGATCGTAAAGCAAGAGACGTCCGCGGAGGACACCTGGCAGTCGAATTTCCTAAAAACAGATTTGTGTTTTCTCGGGAAGAAAAGGGACGAAATCGAAGGGCCATTCTCGGAAAAGAGAAATAAGAATCTGAGGAGACACACTTGAGAAGATAAAACAAGGGAGAAAGGGAAAATCAAATTGGCTTTTGGGGTCCGTGTAAAATTGGAGAGAAAGACACACACAGATCTTCTTTTTGGCCGTGTGAAATTTGGGTGGAATTTGGTTTGAGGTTTGAAGACACACGGCAGAATTGAAGGAGGATTTCGGAGAAGGATTTCGACATCAGTATTTTCGTTCATTATATTCAATTGCTTGATTATGAATTCCATCACCATGAGTAGCTAAACTCATTTGTGTATGCTAGAACTCCAAACTGTGATGCTTTGATTTGAGACTCATATTGAATTTCTATGTTTTGTGTCATATTACTTTGCATTGCTTATGGAATTGATATGCTAGCATGAGTGGAACCCTAGCGGGGGAGCTAGTGTTTGTGTGTTAATTTCAATTATCAAAGTTTACTAGCAACCTAGCGGGGATAGTAAACTAGGATACGAATAATATACCACTAGGATTGACGCCCTAGGACAACTTGTAGTGCAACCTAGCGGGGAGCTATAAGTTGTAAAACATTAGAAATCAAAACGGTTGGGTTAATGATTTAGTCTTGCATCACAATCGAAGGTTCTAGCTTGCACTGTTCTTTGACATTGGATACTTGAATTCGTGTGACTATTCTTATTGATACTTGCGTTCTATTTAACTCGTTTGGAATTTACCCCCCATTGTTACTCTTGTACTTAGTAAACAGGTTCTCACACCGATCTCTGTGGATTCGACCCGACTTACCACTTGCTAGTCGGATTATAAATTATTATTTTTGACGGGTACAACGACAGCCCGCCAATCATCAAGTGGGTTAGCGCCTCATGAACGCCCTTGGCCAACTCGTAAGAGTTCTCGTGCGAGTAGATGGTTCCATTGAGTGTGAGTTCAAGAGGGTCCACCCTTAGCTCTGGTCGAACCTCTTGGATAAGATCGTCCAAAGTGTCAAGAGTATGCACCTCCTCAAACTCCATGGCATGCTTCATTGCCCTGAATATGTCAAAGCTATATACTTCTCCCTCAACTTCCATGGATAGCGTGCCATTATCACAATCGATCTTCATTTTGGATGTCTTGAGGAATGGTCGGCCTAGCAGGATAGGCGCATGGTCCTTTGGTCCGCAGTTCTCCATTTTTAGGACGTAGAAGTCCGCCGGGAACACCAGTTCTCCCACTTGTACTAGCACGTCTTCGATCTTTCCCTCGGATTGTTTGCATGACCTGTCTGCCAGTTGAATCGTGAGACCGGTGGGTTCGAGAGGCCCAATCCGAAGGCACGAGTAAATGGAGTAGGGCAAGACATTGATTGAGGCTCCAAGATCTAGCATGCAGTTCTCGAGTCGTATGTTGCCAATTGTGCATGGTATCGTGTAAGTTCCTGGGTCGCCACATTTGGGGGTACCTTTCGCTGTAAGACGGCCGACACGTTCCTACTCATCAGTTCTTGATCGATTCGAGCTCCTCTCCTTCGATTGGTACAAAGTTCCTTCAAGAATTTTGCGTATTTTGGTATTTGCTTGATGGCTTCCAAGAGAGGGATGTTGATCTCCACCTTGCTGAATAGCTCGAACACATCTTTATCCATCACGTGCTGTTTTGGAACTCGGGCTGGCACGGGGAATGGAAGAGTGGCGCTAGTTCTGGATTTCTCGGTCCTTGGCATCGGGCGCGTCTCGCGTGCTTCGGTTGCTGGTGCTGGGCGCGTCTCGCGTGCATCGGTCGCGTCCTGCTCGAGTGTCTCGGGCCCTCCCTGCTCTTCTTCGGGTATTTCCGGGTCGCCTTCTTCCTCTGGCTCCATGGGTTCCACGACATGCCGTTGCTCACTTCTTAGTGTCATGGCACTCACATTTTCCCTTGGGTTTTGGATGGTTTGTGAAGGGAGCCGGCCGGATTCATTTGTGAGCTTGGAAACCATGGTAGCCACCTGGGACATTTGTTTGCCCAAATCTGCTATTGCCCCATCAGTTTTTGCCATGAATTGATGCACCTTGCTGGACAAGTCCTTCACAACATCCTCGAGTGGTTTGCTCGGACCTTGCTGGCTTGGACCGGCCTGGTATTGATTCGGTCCCTTCGGCTGATATTGGCCTGCCCCGCCCTGGTTGTATTGCCGGTGAGGCGGTTGATAGAATTGCTGAGCTGGTTGGGAAGCGTCCTGGTGCGTTTTCCTCAGGGGATTGTTGTTATTTCGCCAGTCTTGCCTCGAGTCGTTCGCCCAGTTTTGTCTGGTCGCTTGTCCATATTGTTGGCTCGGTCCCGTTCGGTCGTTGTTGTTGTACCCTTGGTACCCACCCACTGCGTTGATTTCTTCCGGGTCGTTCTCCATTAACGTCGGGCACGCATCAGTTTTATGGTCCGAAGAACCACAAAATTCACAAGGCCTCACTTGAGCTGGTTGCCTTCGTAGGAGCTGAATCATCATTTCCTTCATCTGCTTCATTTCCTTGGGCAAGGAATCCATTGGTACCTCGGCCTTCGACACGTTCTTGGTGCGGGAAAACTCTTCTTGCCGAGTTGTCTCTTCTCTAAACCGGGCATTCTCCGTAACACTGGTGACGAGCTGCCTTATGCCGCTTAATGATAGGTTCATCATTGATCCTCCAGCCGAGGCATCTAGGAGCATTTTGTCGAGGGGCTTCAGTCCATCAAGTAGGTACTCGATGATGAGTTTCTCGGGCAGCCCAAGAGTGCAGCAACTTCGCTCCAAGCGGTTGAATTTTTCTAGGTACTCGTACATGGTTTCATTAGGTCCTTGCCTTATCTCTTGCAGTTGCCTCCTTACTTGCATCGCCCTTCCTGCCGGATAGTACTTGTCTAGGAACTTCTTTTGCATTTGAGCCCATGTTCGAATGCTACCTAAAGGTAAGGCAAGGAACCAATCATTAGCCGAGTCAATAAGGGAAAAATAGAAGGCCTTTAGTTTGAAATCCTCTACATCTACTCCATAAGGTTTTAAATTTTGGCAAATGCCATGTAAACGTTGAAGATGAGTAGTTGCGGATTCTCCCTGATTTCCCGAGAACTTGGGCAAATTATGCACCACCGACGTGTTTATAGCAATGTTCTCAAGGTCTGGGCCTTCGTGTATGCACCACGGCTGGTTCCTAAAGTCGGGCGCCGAGAGTTCTCCCATGGTAGGTTCGCGGAGGACTTCGTCTGCGTAGTATTCATCGAAGATGGGTTGTTGCCTTGGCGCTTGTTGATATAGAGGTGGCAGTGGCGGTCTAGGGTGTTGCCTCGGCGCGGCTCCTATTCTGCCTTCGGGCAGCCTTTGGTTTAGCCGGGCTGCTTCCCTAATGGCTCGATTGCGGTCCCGAATGAGCTGTTCCGGGTCGTCTATAAATGGAGGCGGTCTCTCGTTGTTTTGGACAACCTGGTTCACCTCGTCGTTAATCTCCTCATTCTCATGGTGGCTTCCTGCATGAGACATGGTTATGCAGAAGCGAGCACAAAAACTTAAAACAAAGAAACACTAGAACAACTATCCGATACACTAACTCCCCGGCAACGGCGCCAAAATTTGACGGGCTGTCGTTGTGACCCGCAAATTTACAATTTATAGTTCCACTACTTTAGTGGCTCACTATTGGCTAGCAAGCGGTAAGTAGGGGTCGAACCCTAGGGAGTTTGGTTGGAAACAATTGTTCTTTTGAAAGCGAAAAATAAAGTAAGACAATTGGGGTTTTTGGTTGAGGTTTTAGTGCTGAAATTGAGTACTTGAAAGGTAAATGACTGAAGGTAAATGTGCGAGAAAGTAAAGTGCGGAAATGTAAAGTGCTTGAGGGACCAAGTCTTAGGAAAGTAAGACAATAAGTAAATATGCGAGAAAGTAAAGATGCGAAGAAAGTAAATGATTGAAGGTCCAAGTCTTAGGAAAGTAAGACAATAAGTAAATATGCGAGAAAGTAAAGATGCGAAGAAAGTAAATGCTTGAAGGTCCAAGTCTTAGGAAAGTAAGACAATAAGTAAATATGCGAGAAAGTAAAGATGCGAAGAAAGTAAATGCTTGAAGGTCCAAGTCTTAGGAAAGTAAAGGGTGGTTTTTAAGAGAAGGAATTCGGTTTAGGAGCCTTATATTATGTCTCCATTCATCATCGACCTCCAAAGATCTAACTAAGTGTTCTAGGGAGTGAGTTATTCCATTTCAAGATATAACTCCAAGCAAAGCCATTTCAAGCGTTTGCACCTCCGGCTAGTCCCTTTCAAGACATAGCTTCCTAGTTCTAACTAGACTAATACCCCATTTCAAGGTATATTAGCCTAAGTGCAACCATTTGATCAATCATTTCCGATCAACCAAATGGCTAAAGAGGGAATGAACTACTCGGAAGAGCTTTGCCATTTCAAGCATCCACTCAACCTTGTTGTGTTCAACCCGAATGGCACAAGAACTAGTTAGAACACTATAGTAGCATTAAGCAATGGGTCTAGAATGGTTTCATAATATATGAACTCTTTCAACCGAATGGAAGTTTAGCTACGAATATTCATTGAAGTGAATACCATAACTATTGCAAGTAAAAGTAAAGATAAGAACGTGTAGAGAGGAATTTAGCCTTTGATTTCAAGTGCAAAGTGTTACAAGTGTTTTCGACCCTACAAGCTCTCGTTTCCCTCTCTAGAGTTTCCCTTAAAATTGTCACTCCAAGCTCTCGTTTCCCTCTCTAGAGTTTCCCTTAAAATTGTCACTCCAAGCTCTCTTTTTCACAAGGCACAAGCCTTCTATATATAGGCATGGGAGGCGGCTGAGTTCTCCTCTTCCAAAGGGTTTGCCGCCCAAGCAAGTAGGTGCCAAGTGCCATCCTCTTGGAGCTTCCTTTATCCTTAAGTTAGCCGCAATTTGAGCTAGGAGTTTGAGCTGGTTCCACTCGGGCGTTTTGTCTAGGAAGTGAGATTGTCCGAGTTATTGGGCATTCCAAACAACTTGGTCGAGCCAGATTTTCCAGATTCGATGGTTTGGTCGAGCGTCTTGGTTTAGGTGCCTATGCGCGCGGGGCCTTTGCTTTGGGATTGAGCCAACTGCCAATCTGCTCGGGCATTCTCCTTGGTTTTTCGACATTGTCCACCTTATTTGCCATTTTGACCACTTTAGTCGAGGTGGATTTGTCAGATTAGATCGTTTGCCCAAGCGACTTGATTTTGGACTTGAATAGCTCGGCAGGCGCGCTGGGACGCTGGGCTTCGGGCGTGACCTGGGTTTCTCGGTCTTTGGCTGGCCAGAAATTGCAAGCGATCCTTTTTTAGCACAAAAATCCCTTTTTGAGCTTGTTTCTTCCATAAACCCCAGATTCACCTGAAATACAAAACGACCTTAACAAGTAAATGTTCAAAGGATAAAGGGTCGTTTTTGGTGGGTTTAGTTGACTCGATGAGTCGTATAAATACGGCCCATCAGCGACCTAGTAGAATAGGTGCATGATCTGTCGGATCGCTGATGTCCATTTTCAGCACATAGAAATCAGCGAGAAACACTAGTTCCCCCACCTGCACTAGTACATCCACAATTTTGCCCCATCGTTGCTAACACGATCTGTCTGCTAGATGTATGGTAAGTCCTGCAGGTTCTGAAGGACCAATACGAAGACAAGAGTATATAGAATATGGCAAGACATTAATCGAACCACCAAGATCGAGCATGCAATTCTCAATGCGAATTTTACCGATAGTGCAAGGAATAGTGTAGGTACCAGGATCACCGCATTTAGGAGGCACCTTTCGCTGAATGACAGCTGAGACGTTCTTACTTAGTAGTTCATGTTCAGTGCCAGTGGAACTCCTTTAAAAAATTCGCATAGCGCGGGATTTGTTTAATCGCCTCGAGCAGTGGAATGTTGATTTTTGCCTTGCTGAATAGTTCCCACACTTCCTTATCAATCATATGTTTCTTCGGAGCCTTGACCTGCACAGGAAACGGAAGCGGAAGGTCAGCCTTAGGATCCTTGGCAGAAGAGGCCGCGGGTGGTGAACACTTTAACTGTTCCATCCGCGGACTGATAAAATGATCATCGTCCGCACTTATTAAACGTTCAGCGTCCAAGGATGATGGGTAGGCCGCGGGTGCGTCTTAGTTTGTTGGCGCGGGTGGTGCATTTTTAGGGACCCTGATGGACCATATTTATATGATTCATTAAGACAGTTAAACCCACCAAATTAGACGCTTTGTCTTAACAACGTTTACTTGTTAGTTCCATTTTTTGCTCTACAGGCCATTTTGAGGTTTAGAGAAGAAACATGCCTAAAAGGGGAGAATTGCGCCCAAAAGAATCGCATTTGAGATTCACCCGACCGACTGGGAAAATGCCTCAGATCCACCCGACCGGCTGAAGCAGAACCAGGCCGCGCCCCAGCGTTCCAGCGCACCTGTCGAGCTGTCCAAGTCCAAATTCAAGTTGCCCGAACAAATCATCTGATCTGACGAATCCGCCTCGAGCAAATTGATCAAAATGGCAAATGAGGTGGACAATGTCGGAAAACCAAGGAGAACGCCCGAGCCGATTAGCAGTTGGCCCAAGTCCAAAGCAAAGGCCCCGCGCGCACTAGGCACCAAACCAGGTTGCTCGGCTAAACAGGTGAATCTGGAAAATCTGGCTCGACCACGTTGTTTGGAATGCCCAACAAGTCGGACAATCTCACTTCTTAGATGAAGCGCCCGAGTGGAATCAGCTCAAGCCCGATCAAGACCAAACTAGGGCAAATGGCCGGCGGCTTTGAGAAGAGGACAGCTGGCCAGCGGCTTTTGGAGCTACCTAACCGGCGGCTTTTGGGAGGACACCTCAACCAAGGGGGAAGTGCCACCTATGGCCGGCGACTTGACTTGGAGTACCCATGCCTTGTTGATTTGCTTCTCCCCTTGCCTATAAATAGAGAGCTCCCTCTTCTTTGTTCAATGTCCCAAGTTCTAGTCCCATAGTTCTAGTTTGAGTTCCATCTTCCAATCTCTCTAGATTTTAGGCACAATCCTTGTAAACACTTTACTTTGATATTGAAAGCTCCAAGCTTGTTCTTGAGTACTCTTGTTGGTTCTTGAAGTGCTCAAGCTTTTCCCTGTCTTTTACTTTCAAAAACTTTACTTTTTTGTCTTTCGAAAACCTTTACTTTTCAAGCACTTAGCTATGATGTCCTCTTCCATGGATAATTGTAGCTAAACCCTTCATTCGGTTGAAGGGGTGTGCTTGTATCAAAACATGTTTTAGACCCTTCTCTTAGTGCCTCTATTGTGTTTAAACTTGTTCTATGTGCCATATATTAGGTTAGAGCACTATTGGTTGAGTGGAGGCTCGAAAGAGCAAAGCTCTTCCATGGGGTTCGTGAACATACGTGGTTAAGTGGAGGCTCGAAAGAGCAAAGCTTTTCTGTAGAGTTCAACCGCTTTAAAACACCACTTGGTTGATCGGAAATGATTGATCAGGTGGATGCACATAAGGCTAAGATACTTCGAAAGGAGGAATTAGCCTAAATAGAACAAGTGTTCTATGTCTTGAAAAGGACTAGACACTGTGGCAAGTCGGGTGCTAGAAATAGCCTTGATACATTTTAAACACGTACTATGATCATTAGAGGTCGATGATAAACAGATTTATGATACAAGGCCCCTAAAACCGAATCCTTTCCTTTAATTAAAACATCACCTGTCACTTTACTTTCAGTCTCACTATCAACTGCTTATTTTCTGTCATTTACTTTCAGTACTTTAATTTCCGCACATTTACTTTCAGTAATTTACTTTCTGTCGCTTATTACAGACCCTTTCAATATCAGTCCATACCAAAAGTATGTTGATTAGTCGATATTGAACTTGACTGTTCCAGCACTTTACTTTTCAGTATTTACTTTCAGTCCTGTATTTACTTTCTTTACTTTTAGGCATTTACTTTTCAGTACTAAAATCACAACCAACCCCCAACTGTCTTATTTAATTTTCCATTCTCGAAAGAACAACTATCCACTAATTCCCTTGGGTTCGACCCTTACTTACCGCTTTACTACCCAATAGTGAAGTCACGAGTAGCGGACTTATAAATTTATTTTGCACATTGCCTCACGACAAGGCTCTGTCAGACCCACGGATGACGCTAAAATAAACATCATCCGCAGTACTCTCTAGGGCTGACTCCTCCGTAGCTCTATTAAAATCTTTTTCGCTCCGCAGTGTGACTGTACTGATATTTCCTTTGGGGTTAGGTATGGTCTATGATGATAGCTTCCCATGATCACTCTTCAGCTCGAAAACGGTTTGGGCTATCTGAGACATCTATTTAGACAGCTCTGCAATGTCTCCGTCGTTCTTGGCCTGATTTTGCTGCATCGTAGTGGCCAGCTCCTTCACCACATCTTCCAGAGACTTGCTAGAATTTCCGTTGCTACGACTTGCTTGGTTGTAATTCTGTCCTCGCTGCTTATACCGATTTTGAGTGTTGTAGCCTCCCTGCTGTTAACGGTATGGTGGGCGGTAGTACTGTTGCTGCTGTTTAGGCTGCTGGGCTGGTTCTTTCACTGTGTTGTTGTTGTCTCTCCAGCTGAATTCATTAGCTGCCAGCCCAAACTGTCGTTGTTGCGGGCGGTTGTTGTAGTTTTGGTAACCTCCCACAACATTGACATCCCCGTGTTCCTCTTCCTACAGACTGGGGCACGAATCTATTTTGCGTCAGTAGCAGAACAGAATTCACATGCCCTTACCTGAGCTACATGATTAGTTATTAGAACTTCACCATTTACTTTAATTTTTTCAGCTCATCAAATGCTGGGAGTGGTGTAGCTTCAGCCTTTCAGATATTTTTGCTCCTGCTAAACTCGTCTTGACGGTCTGTGTCCTCCTTGAATCTTGCATTCTCGGCCACCTCAGCTATCAAACTTTGTACTCCGGCTGGAGATAGATACATCATGGTTCCTCCAGCTGAGGCGTCTAGCAACATCCTGTCGAGAGGCCTCAGGCCATCAAGCAGGTACTTTATTATTAGCATCTCTGGCACTCCCAAGTTGCAACAGCTCTGTTCCAGTTGATTTAATTTTTCCAAGTAGTCGTACATCGACTCGTTCGGTCCTTGCCTGATATCCTGTAACTGCATGCGAGCCATGTCAGTTAAAGAGAAATGAAAAGCCTTCAACTTAAAGTTTTCCACTGAGACTCCGTAGGGTTGGAAAGTCTAGCAGACGCCATGAAGGCTCTGTAGATGCCTGGTGACTAACTCTCTCTGTCGCCCTAAGAACTTCGGCAGATAGTGGACTACTGGGGTCTTGATCTCTATCTCAACTAGTTCTGGCCCCTCATCGATGCACCATGGCTGATTCTGAAAATTAGGAGCAGACAGCTCCCTCATTGTAGGCTCGTAGTAATACTCTTCCTCTTCTTCCGGCTCCCTGTGAACTTGTAGCTGCAGTGGAGGCGGCTGCCTCGCATTAGCATCATTCCTAGCGTTTTGTGCAACAGGTGCCCTCTGATTATGTTGTTCCTGTCTAGTAGCTCCCGTTCTGGCTCCTCATAGAATGCGGGCACTTCCTCATTCATAATCGGGGCTATCGCATTGTTGTTGTTATCACCGATTACACTACTTGCACGAGATATTGCGAAGCACAAAAACAACTAAAAATAAAAAAGAACAAAAATAAAAACAAGAAAGAACAACTTCACCGAAGCGCAGCTCCCTGGCAACGGTGCCAAAATTTGACGCGCGTCGTCTGACGCGTCAAACTTAAATTTATTATTTCCTGCTTGAAATTAGTAGGTGGCAAGCAGGGTCGAACACAAGGGAACTGGTTGTTGAAGCTGTTACCGAAAATAATTAAAAAGGGGGGCGGGGTTTGTGAGCAAATATTGTAAAAGCACAAAATACTAACGAGATTTCAATCAGAGAAAGCATTCAGCTTAGGGTTTCTATTGTGACATGTTTATCATCGACTGCTAATAATCAAATCTCCAGTTTCTAAGTGTGGTTATTCCGGCAAAGGTAATAACCCAAAGTATCCCGGGAAAGGTGATACACCACAATCTAACCCGGCAAAGGTATTAGACTTCTAGTTCTCCTAAACCCAATAATCCGGCAAAGATATTACCGAATCTAGGTGTTACTACCTGTCTTTACGGTAAAGTACCAACAAGTATTAACGATAGGGATTGAATTGTTCGGCTAAGCTTTACGGCAAAGTATCCACTTAGCTTCACAATTCAATCCCTGAAATTAAGCACAGGAACTAAAGAAACAAGAAATTGCATTAAGAATAAAGTCTCAAAATATTTGTCACAATGAACGAAACTCTAAACCGAACTAGGAGTTTAGCTACTCATATCCATGGAAATAAAAACACAAAATATGGTGAATAATGAAAGTAGGGAAATCTCTTCTCTCTTGTTGAAAGCTTAGGTCTTCTCAAGAGCCGTCTCTCTTCGTTTTTGGGTTTTTGATGGCACAAATTCCTTCCAAGGCTTCCGATGCACCTGAAATGCAAAAAAACACTAAAAAGTATATTTTCGCATAAGAAAGTGTCGAAATAAATGTGAATAACTGACTCCTATTTCTAGCGATGCTCCAGCTGGGTTTACTAGAAGTGGCGTGTGGTTTGCCAGCAAGGAAGCTGCTAGTAAGTGGAAGGCAGTCCAATAGAGAAAAATCATTCCAGAAAGGCTTATTGACGAGAAACGCTACAAGGGAAATGAGGTCTTGCACTTATTGAGAGAGACGGATCTCTTTTGCACACTGACAAAAAGCAAGCCATTCAACGAGCAGCAAGTTCGTGAGGCTATCGCAAATTTGCCAAAACAGTTTGACATTATTGGCGACAAGGACTATGAAGTGGTCTATGTACTAGGGAAGAGGGTCGAGCTTGATCCTGAGATCATCAACATACATTATGCCATGAATGACCCAGCTGTGGACAAGGAGGAAACCAATTTAGACAAGATTGCTAGCTGCATTACTGCTGCTTCTTACCCCTTCCGGGGTGACAGCGCCATCCCTGTCGCAGATCTGACCACTTTCTACTCCATGATGTTCTTCATTGCCATAGTCAACTGGAAGCCGACGTCTCACCAAACCTCAGTCAGAAAGGATATGGGATAGCTACTATACCAAATTGGGAACAAAATGCACTTCAACATGGGTAGACTTATGTTCCAGCAGATTGCCGAACATGCCACCTCTAGCAGATCCCTGCATAAGATTGGATTTCTATCCCTCATATATGAGCTTATCATCTATAAGAATCCAGAGCTGAAGACGTCCCAGGACCGATTCTCAAAGGCCCCGCAGAAGTTATTTGTAGACCACAAACTGTTCAAAGGTCGCCATGTGAATGACTTAAAGGACCCCGGGCTGAAGAGGAAGGACGTCCCTGATGCTAGCGAGAAGATGCACTGAAGAGGATGACTACTGAAGGAGCTGGAGATCTTCCTGGAGGTGGAACAGGAGGAAAAGAAACAAATCAACCGCTTGGTATGTGCACTGAGATATCCCAGTGATGATGAGGATGAAGCTGCTGATGAAGAGGCCGGTGACTCCGATGAAGACTCCTCTTTATGAAGGTCTATGCTACAGAACTTTGAACTTTGACTCTGAACCTGATATTTTTTTCGTACTTGTTCTGGTACAATTTGTTTTTCTTTTTGAACTATGTTTGAACCCTCCTTGCTAGTTTTGTGACCAAAAGGGGGTTTAATTTTTGAGAGTTCAAGTAGAAGGCCAAGAGGTGTTCAACCGAAGATTGGAACTCAAGTAGAGAGTGAAATAGAGGCACGGAAGTTTCCTAATCTGAAAGATTCTAAAGATTGAAGATATAATCGGTTAGAGTCGGCTAACGAGAAAATAGAAGATCAGATATTCAAAAGAATATCTACATATCGATTAGAGGTCGGTTAAGGATATTCGACCTGCCTCGGCGTGGAAGAGATCGCTAAAGATTGGATAAAAGATATCTAGCAAATATTTAGGAATACTGAAATCTACTTGTCTTAGTCAAGACGAGTTCCAGATGGTGTTCGAACTGCGTCTCGAACACTTGTTGGACAGTTTCAGCTTGTGTTCAAACAGAGGCTGGAACACCTTAGCAGACAGAACGTAAACAGAACAAACAGGAGCACACACGATATGTTACCCAGTTCGGCCTCGCCTACTCTGGGGGGTTTCCCACACCCTAAAAGGGACACAAATCGTATTACGAGAATAGAGCTACAAGTGGTCTTACTCTTACACAACACCTTGTTTGTAATCGCCTAGCCTCTACTTCTCCGTCTCTCGAATTTGCAATCTCGGTTTGTCGCTACTCCCCTCGATCCCCTTGTGGGTAGGACGAGACTTCCCTCTCGGCCTAGTCTTGGACTTCTCGGAAGTCCAGTCGCCTTCTCTCAAAGACGTAGTTTGATTACCGTGTGTGTGTGCGCTTTGTTGTCCTCCAAGAACAGTCTGAACAGCACACTGAACAGACTGTTACTTCCCCGTTGATATTCCGGTGTGGAATAATCAGCCGGTGGCCGCTTCTCCTCCAATCTCACGAACTCTCGTGTTTTTCTTTTCTCTCAGGAAGCGACACAGATCTGGTTGCCCTAGCCATGTATTTATATGTAAAGGCGAAAGTCCAAATCTGTTGCAGATCACATCATCAAATATTTTAGGAAATATTCCTAAATATTTGATGTGTATCTTTATCCAATCTTTAGGAAGTATCTTCGAAAACTTCCTTCCCAAGTCAGCCACGTCGCCTTTAATCTGATGTGTAGATATTCGTTTGAATATCTGAATCTTCGAATTCCTCACTGGCCGACTCCAATCAGAATATCCTTGTCAAATATTTCGGAGATACTCCTAAATATTTGATCGATATTCAATCTCTTCCATATCCAATCTTTGGAGATTACTTCCGTGCCAAGCCATCCAATATTCTCGAATCCAAGCTGAAGATATTCATTTGAATATCTGATCTTTAATGATGACTCGTCAATTGATCCCAATCAAATAATCTCGTCGATCTTCTGGATACGCAAATCTTCCTGCGTCTGCTGTACGCTGTACTTCTGTTCCAGTCCGTGGTTGAACTCTTCTTGAACTCTAGCTCAAACTGTCTAAAGCCGTTTTGCCAAGGCCATGCCATTCATGGGAACATCAATCTCCCCCTTGGCATTTTGGCAAAACCAAATCTACGCTTTAGACACAACTTGAGGAACCAGAACGGTTACCTCAACATACTCCCCCTTTTTGCCACAAACTGGCAAGGGGTCCAATCGAGCAACGTGGTCTCTTCGGCAACTGAAACCTTGTCAACTCCCCCTCGAACATAGCCTGGGACAGTGACACATGCTGTGAGTCAGTCGGACCATGGTGTCTCCGCAGCTGTTCGACCACGGGTCAGCAACTGATAGGTTTTTGATGATCTGGTTCAGCTTGTCCAGTACTGCCGCGTGGTAGACCTTCTCCAGACATATCTCTCTTTGGCTCATGGCAGCATGTCTTTTCTTCAAGCAGGACATCAGTGGGATATCGCAGAGCGCGCACTAATAAATTGATTCTTGTCCTCTGCGCCTGTTCGACCTCCAGTATAATCTTCATCTCCTCTAGTAGCTGTCCGCGTTCAGCTCGGGACAACTTCTCACTAGCAGCTCTCCTTATGGAAGACTCAGGTGCGTCCTTCCTGTTAAACCTGGGGCCCTTCAGATCATTCTTATGTCGACCCTTGAACAGCTTGTGATCAACTACCAACTTCAACGGAGCACTTGATAGTCTGTCCTGGTCAGTCTTCACATCTGGATGCTGGTTGATGTTCAGCTCATAAATAAGCGATGGGAAGATTATCTGGTGCAGAGACTTCGTAGATATGGCATGTTCTGCAATCTGGTCGAACAGAATTCTTCCCATGTCAATGAGAATTTTGTTTCCAATTTGGTACAACAGCTGTCCCATCTCCTTTCTGTCCGTGGCTCTATGAGATGTAGGCTCCCAATTGACAATGGCGATGAAGAACAACATTGAGTAGAGTGTGGTCAGATCTTCAACAAGGGTGGAAGTGTCTTCCCACCGAGGGTATGTTTCAGCAGTTGTACAGCTCGCAATCTTGTCATAGTTCTCCTCTTTCACCACCTCGTAAGGATCATCCATTGCAAGGTACACATTGATGATCTCAGGATCAATCTTGACCTTCTTTCCTCTTACAATAACTATGCCACAGTCTTTATCACCAGCAATCCAAAACTATTTTGGTAGATTTGCAATAGCTTCTAGCACCAACTGTTCATCAAATTATTTGCATCTTTGGACGGTCCAAATCAGATCAGTATCCTTCAAGATCTGAATAACCTCTTTCCTTTGTACTTCTTATCATCAAGCAGCCTCTCAGAGATGATCTTTCTTTTCTGCAATGCCTTCCACTTGGCTGCTGCTTCTGTACTGGCACACCACATTCCATGCTTAGACACTCCAGTTGTTACACTAAGCGAAACAGATCCTGGAGCACTCCTCTTCCTTTTCTTGGATGCACTTGCTCCCCCTGCATTTGTGTTCCCATTCATCTTGATAGTTGCCTAGATGAGCATGCTTGGAAGGTCACTTTCTTCTCGGGTATCTTCTTTTTATCGACTACCTCAGCAGTCTTTTCTGCTAAGCATTCATCTGTCTCTTCATCCAGTACCAGACTTCTCTTGCTAGAAGGTTCAACAACCTGCTCAGTCTCAGAGTCTGTCATAGCAATTTTTCTCCCCCTCACAGCACTAATTCGTGCAGCATATTTCCTGGGAGTTCCATTCCTTCTAGGCACGACTTTCCTGCGGATTCCTGTCTTCTTCAGCACGAAGCCAATGGCATCTACCTTTGCATTCAACGGCTTCTGCTTATCAGAACCACAATGTTAGCCCTACTGGCTTCACCTTCTTCTGCATCATCAGCCACAGAATCTACAGCAGGTTTCAATTCCTTTGGCTTCTCATTAACCCCTTTGTCACCCTTATAACCCACTGAATCTTTACCAATCGCCCATACTTCCTCATTGAGGGGTGGTTCAGCCATCGCCTGATTTTCCTTCGCAGTCTGCACACTCCCTTTAGTTGGATTAGGATCAGCTTTTGACGCCTTTGAAGTAGCTTCTTTAAGATCTGTCACAGCTGCCTCGTCTCCCTTCTTTTTCCCTTCTCCAATCTTAGGGTTTGCTGATATTCTATCCTCATCCAACTTCGATTCAACTGCCTTTTTGATTTCTCACTTCCCATTGCAGTTGTCTTCGCCTCATAAAACTGTAGATAAGCTGAATTTAGTAATCAGTTCCAACTACGTATCATCTGTTCCAGCCCTCTTCTTTGGTAGGTCAGCCCATCTGATTTGCTGGGGCTCTGCTCTTGGCTGACCTCCGTCTGGAAAACTTAGTTGGCGATAACACGCAGACCCAGAAAGGATCTAAGTGTTTCGAACTGAGCAGCGTCTAGTGGCAAGGTGAGTACGACAGTTACAGTTGTCATGTGTTTCGATGTGATGACCTTCTTCTCCACTAGCTCTCTGATGAAGTGATATCTGCTCATGGAGTGTTGTACTGGGTTCTTGGGCAGAACCTTCTTCACCCGTTCCATTCCGTGTTTAGACAGATTCTGCTTCATACATAGGAACTGAGTGCAGCAGCTCCCTGCAGCGATGCTCTCCTGTTCTCCCAGCAACTGGGTAACATATGTTCCAGGAGGGTGTTTCATCTCTCCCACCATGGTCAGCTGGAGCTCCTTTTGCATCTGTCTCACGAACTGGCCAACCAGCTTCTGTGTACTTGTGACGAACATATGCTTCTCTTCTCCCCCTCGCTCATAGCCATGGTCGATGAGAAAAGTCTCGTACCATGCTCTGGGCGCTTGTGTGAGTCCGTATACAGTCTCCTTCAGTTCATGACTGTGCACAAGATGATATAACTTCCATGCTTCATATCTGGTGAGCTCTTCCAGTTCCACGTGAATGGCCACCACCCAAATCTTATCAATAAATGCTTTGTTGACATTCTTCGGACTGGATGAACATGCAGTCAGTTCTCGACACTTGGCATTCGCTCGACTCTTCATTACTTCAGATGGATCTTCAATAGTTTCCGTGGTCGGATAATGCTTGATAATTCTCCAAGAGGGTTGCAGCGCTGGTGCATTGTCAAGTGTCCCAGCTGGAGTAGGTGCGGCTTCATCAGCTAGGCCTCCCTCTGCAACTGTAGACTTGGTCTGAATGGGTGTTTCAGACGATGTCCCACCTCTAACTTTATCACCTTCTGGAACTGAGTTTAGGGCAACTTCGTCTTTCACCTTTCCAGAAGAGGACACACCATACCTGTCCCTTGCAATTCCATCTCATATATCGTGTTTGTCGGACAGACATTGGCAGCTCCTGTTCCAACTATGCCTAGGAAGTAGCTTTTATTGGATGACCTACTTCCTTCCATCAGTGTGTCTCCATTCCTATCCAGTACTTGACAGGAATCACAAGTGAATGTAACAGACAATCTACTGAAACTGATCAGGTTCACCTTTAACCCATCCACTAGGAGGATATCCTCGAGCTCAGGTAGATCCGGAACCTTCAATGTCCCAGAGCCGATCACCTGACCCTTCCATCCATCTCCAAAAGTGACAAACTGACGCTTGCGAATAGGTTTAACATTGATGAGATATTGAGGATTACCTGTCATATTGAGATGAACTTCTTTGCGACTCAACTCAGCATTCTTTCTCCTTAGCCCCACTAAGCCTGCAGGATGTGTTTCTCTATTTTTCTCCATCATTGTATCACGGACGTTTGGGAGATCTGCCTTCACCTTTTCACCACGAAAAACATCTTGTACAATAACTGGGACGTCAGCTGTCTCCTCTACTGAGACTGCCATTGAGGCAACAACTGTCTCAACTCTCTGCTGATCTCCTGGTTCATCTGCTTGAACACTTGCCTCCTTCACAGCTTCTGGATTGAGGGCAGGTGCAGAGTCTTCCACCCCTACAGCCTGGGCCTGAGACGACTTCTCTGAACTTGTCACAGCAGACACATGGACCTTGTAGATTCTGTCCAGATCATAATCCTTTTCAGCACGATCAGATACTTCCGCTATTGTATCATAAAACCCATCAACCTTCTCTGATGGATTAACCTCCTCGGTCACAGATTCAACATGCTTTCTGAGATGTTCACCACCTGCTCCTCCAACCTTTTTACCAGACCCATCGTTAGATTCACTATCTGGACCCTCATAGGCTATTCTGAGAATATCCCATGCTTCCTTGGCCACCTCACATTCAGCAATCAGTTTGAACACATTCTCGTCTACTCCATAGAATATTGCATTCAGGGCCTTTGAATTCCCAACAGCCGCTACATCATCTGCTTCAGACCACAGGGCTTCGGGTTTTGGCATAACAGCTCCTTCAGGGTTGGCCATCATGGGTTCTGTCCATCCTATCATTACAGCTCTCCAAGCACTTTCATCGAGGGATTTCAGAAAGGTTTTCATCTTAAATTTCCAATACGCATAATTCGGCCCTTCAAGCAACGGTGGTCGGTTAGTGCTCTGTCCTTCCTTCAAACTCATCTTGAACAGTCGCGGATCACACTATGTATGTCGAGTGCCTGCTCTGATACCAATTGAAATCTACTTGTCTTAGTCAAGACGAGTTCCGGATGGTGTTCGAACTGCGTCTCGAACACTTGTTGGACAGTTTCAGCTTGTGTTCAAACAGAGGCTGGAACACCTAAGCAGACAGAACGTAAACAGAACAAACAGGAGCACACACGATATGTTACCCAGTTCGGCCTCGCCTACTCTGGGGGGTTTCCCACACCCTAAAAGGGACACAAATCGTATTACGAGAATAGAGCTACAAGTGGTCTTACTCTTACACAACACCTTGTTTGTAATCGCCTAGCCTCTACTTCTCCGTCTCTCGGATTTGCAATCTCGGTTTGTCGCTACTCCCCTCGATCCCCTTGTGGGTAGGACGAGACTTCCCTCTCGGCCTAGTCTTGGACTTCTCGGAAGTCCAGTCGCCTTCTCTCAAAGACGTAGTTTGATTACCGTGTGTGTGTGCGCTTTGTTGTCCTCCAAGAACAGTCTGAACAGCACACTGAACAGACTGTTACTTCCTCGTTGATATTCCGGTGTGGAATAATCAGCCGGTGGCCGCTTCTCCTCCAATCTCACGAACTCTCGTGTTTTTCTTTTCTCTCAGGAAGCGACACAGATCTGGTTGCCCTAGCCATGTATTTATATGTAAAGGCGAAAGTCCAAATCTGTTGCAGATCACATCATCAAATATTTTAGGAAATATTCCTAAATATTTGATGTGTATCTTTATCCAATCTTTAGGAAGTATCTTCGAAAACTTCCTTCCCAAGTCAGCCACGTCGCCTTTAATCTGATGTGTAGATATTCGTTTGAATATCTGAATCTTTGAATTCCTCGCTGGCCGACTCCAATCAGAATATCCTTGTCAAATATTTCGGAGATACTCCTAAATATTTGATCGATATTCAATCTCTTCCATATCCAATCTTTGGAGATTACTTCCGTGCCAAGCCATCCAATATTCTCGAATCCAAGCTGAAGATATTCATTTGAATATCTGATCTTTAATGATGACTCGTCAATTGATCCCAATCAAATAATCTCGTCGATCTTCTGGATACGCAAATCTTCCTGCGTCTGCTATACGCTGTACTTCTGTTCCAGTCCGTGGTTGAACTCTTCTTGAACTCTAGCTCGAACTGTCTAAAGCCGTTTTGCCAAGGCCATGCCATTCATGGGAACATCAAATACCACCTAAAATATTTGACAGATTATCTCGGGCTGATTTGGGAACTCCGAAGCATATAAATAGAGTGCTAGGGCGTGCAGATCGGGTATCACTTTTGGAGAAATACATACACGAGTGATCTTGAGTAGAGGAGGAGGAGGAGCGACGGTGATGAGTCGTAGTTGTACGACTATTTTATGTGTTAAAACCCCGTCTTTTAGTGTTTGCCTGTATGTTATTTCACTACCTGTGTGTAGTTTTCGTTCTCAGGTGCATTCGGAGACCGTGGAAGGAATATAGGCTAAAGGGAGCCCATTAGAAGATGTTTTGCATGGAAGAAATGAAGTCCGAAGTGCTGAAGTTTGAGTCAGTGCAGTTCGCCTACGTCTGAAGAATTACGGTCACTTACGTCTTCTGAATTTCCATAATTTTTGAGACCTCCGCGGAGCATAAATCAAGAGACGTCCGCGGAGGACAGCTGGCAGTCGAATTTCTTAATTTCGTATTTGCATCTCTGGAAGAATAAAAGGAGAGTAAGAAGAGGCAAACCCTAGGCGGCCAGACCTCGATTTTCAGTGTGGAAAAGAGACACGGTTTGGGAAGAAACGAGAGATCGTTCGAAGTTCGATTTGGAGAGAAGAGTTCTTGGAGTAGGATTCCGATTGAGGATTCGTTGCTGGATTCGAGTGTTGGAGTGGAGCTGCAGCGTAGTGGAAGAGTCGTCAACAGTATTTCCATTTCATTCCATTCAAAATACTTGATGATGTATTCCATTACGATGAGTAGCTAAACTCACATGTGTAGGCTAGAACTCCAAATTGTGATGTATTGACTTGAGACTTCTATTGATTTTTGCGTTTTGTGTCATATTACTATGCGTAGTTTATCGAATAGACTTTGTTAACACGAGTGGAACCCTAGCGGGGGAGCTTTAGTTTGTTAGTCGATTCCAATTGTCAAGTTTACTAGCAACCTAGCGGGGATAGCAAACTAGGACACGAGTAATATACCACTAGGATTAAACACCCTAGGACAACTTGTTCAAATCTTCATGTAACTCTAGCGAGTTAGGGTCTTGATTATCGCTAGCGCGAGATTAAGTACTAGAACTAGAACGGGGAGTGTAACCCTAGCGGGGGAGCTCTAAGTTGTAGAACATTAGAAATCAAAACGGATTTGTCAATGATTTAGTATTGCATCACAGTCGAAAGTTCTAGCTTGCACTTCTCTTTGATATTACATACTTGAATTCGTGTGACGATTGCTCTCTTGAATAGTGATCATTGTTGCTTGTGTTTTTGTTCTCCATTTACGTGTTTGAATACTTAGTGAATAGGTTCTCATATCAATCTCTGTGGATACGACCCGACTTACCACTTGCTAGTCGGAAATAGAGAAACATTTATTTTTGACGGGTACAACGACGCCCGTCAAGTAGAAGGCCAAGAGGTGTTCAACCGAAGATTGGAACTCAAGTACAGAGTGAAATAGAGGCACGGAAGTTTCCTAATCTGAAAGATTCTAAAGATTGAAGATATAATCGGTTAGAGTCGGCTAACGAGAAAATAGAAGATCAGATATTCAAAAGAATATCTACATATCGATTAGAGGTCGGTTAAGGATATTCGACCTGCCTCGGCATGGAAGAGATCGCTAAAGATTGGATAAAAGATATCTAGCAAATATTTAGGAATACCACCTAAAATATTTGACAGATTATCTAGGGCTGATTTGGGAACTCCGAAGCATATAAATAGAGTGCTAGGGCGTGCAGATCAGGTATCACTTTTGGAGAAATACATACACGAGTGATCTTGAGTAGAGGAGGAGGAGGAGCGACGGCCGGCTGATATTTCCCCACTGGAAATTCAACGGCGCTAAAGCATTCTGTTCAGACTGTTCATACTGGAACAACCGCTGCACACACATTGCTACTGTTCATGTTCAAGAGAAGGCGTCCAAGCTTCGAGAAAAGTTCGAGCAGGTTCGGGAGGGAGTCTCAAACTCAGGGGATCGAGGGGGAGCCGAGATTGCAAATCTGAGTGAAGAAGTGATAGAGCCTAGGCATCTACATTCGGGAGATTGTAAGAGTAAGACTACCTGAAGCTCTATACTTTTCAATAAAGATTTGCTACCCTTTAGGGCGTGGGAACCCACACAGAGTAGGTTGTTGCCGAACTGGGTATTACTTCGTGTGTGCCTGCGTTATTCTGTTAAACTTACTGTTGGATTAGTGTTCAAGCTTAGTTCGAACACCATCTAGATCTCATCTTGGATAAGACAACAGTATTTCAATATCAATGAATGTGGATATGATCAAGTCCCTATTCGTTCCCCATCCTCTGCAAAAGTCTAGTGAATTTGCTTAGCACCTTCAGCTGGAGAAGGAACCCTCCAATTCCTAGCTGAGCATTGTTTTGACGCTTGTTGTCTGAATTGGGGAATCTGACCATGTTTATGGGGCGTGCGGAAATGGGTTCCGGCCCGCAATCCATCCGATCCATGAGATAAAAATGGACAAGTATACGACGACGACGACTTGCGCTTCTTTGCCTTGTATCGCTTACAGAGTTTCTTCGTCTAATGGCGGCACTGGGTGGAGGTTTTAGGCTCGTCATAACCGCATCTGGCTGCCTCCGTTGTTACCAGTAGCGATTTCTAATCGGATTTTGGGGATTTCATTTGTGGCTTTGGTGAGAACGATGACGGAGATGGAGATTGCGTGGCATGTGCGAGGGAGATGGTGAAGCGGAATGTGGTGGATGTCGAGGATTTCGGACGGGTCATGAACTCATACAATAACCCATATAAAGGTCCTGATGAGAGGTGAGAAGATGGTGATGATGAAGTATCATCAGCCAAATTTGATGAAGCTGCTGTTGTGGATGTTGCATCTGAAGCAAAAGAAGGCGAAGTTGTGGGTGTTAACGGCGTTTGTTTTGAAGTTTTGGTATTTCAAGTTTGAACCCTGAGTACCGAATTTGAAAAAATCAATAGTTCAGTACTTACTTTGAAATTAAGTGGTAGTTCAGGTAATGAATTGGTAGTTTTCCCTTGTTTTAATTATTAAATTAGCTCAAATACTCCTATATTTTTCGAAGAGATTGATCAGATATTCCTCAAAAAATTAGAGAGTATACAGTACTATAATTTAAGTATAAATCGTACCTTTATTATTGTTGTTGGAGTACGATACCCCTGGAGTAGGCATACGTCTGGAGGACGTATACTCCAGTGTGTTTTGATGAACAAACATCCTACTGATGTGTTACTTTAGTGTGCAGGTTTAAGTACAGGTACTCTGAAAGTAACGGCTACTTGATTGTGCAAGGTATTGCGCTGATCTCTGAGAAGTAGCAGTACCTCGGATTGTGGACGAAAATATTTCCATAAATATTCTCGGTGGATCTTTTGCTCCCAAGATCGGTTCTAGCATTGCTATGGTGGAAGATTCCCCAAGATCAATTTTAGATGCTTGTAACGAGATTTGGAATTGGCTTTGATATGAGAATATTGCGTGAGAGACTTTAGGAAACTTAATCTCAATCGCATATCGAATTAGATTGGAATGAGACGATCTAATTGGAAGGTTGATGAAGACATTATGAGATGTACGAATCAGCTGGAAGATCTTGCTTGAACTTTTCGTGCAAGATAGAGAGATTTTCTCCAAGGAAATCTAGGGCTACCCGGTTCGGAGTACTTCTATATAAAGGATGCTATGGCTGCCTTTAGAAGGAGCTCGAACGGGAATCCTTGGCTGCGTAATTACGGAAGTAAGAACAACCAGAGATCGCTGTTTCAAAGAAGCTTTGAGTCGAAAGATCAAGAGCACACTTCGGAGGGAGCCAGTGAGCGATCGGAGCCAGAAGTGGAAGATCACTTACAACCTGGTTATACTTTCACTAAGTCGGTCTGAGAGAAGGACGGAATACCACTGAGTGTGGTTTGGGTGAGAGTATAATCCTTGTAATCGAACTACATCAATACAAGTAATTGTTCCGAAATCCTTCTAGGAAACTAGAAGGTAGTGGTTTTTCCCAGATACTTGCTTTGATTATCTGGGTTTCCACTATATATTGATGTCTCGTACTTACTCTTACGATTATTACTTATATCCGCTGCATACATACTTGATGCATATCAGTACTTTGTAAGTACAGCTAACTAACGATCCTAACAATTGGTATCAGAGCCCGATCTCTAGATTCTTAGTTAGCTTTGCAGGAAAAAATGGCGACAATCAACGACTCCTTCTGGAAGCCTTCGCAGCTAAAGCCTGGAGAATACGATTGGTGGGCGGAGCAGTTCGAGTCACACATATGTTCCCTGGATCGACAACTATGGAAGGTAATCAAGCAGGGACCGATACCCATCCTGGATCCCATGATGTTAGAGAAGAAGCAGAACGATTATGATGACAATGATTACAAAGTGCTAGAAAAGAATAGCAGAGCAAAAAAGGTCTTGCACTCTGCACTTGGTCCAGGTGACTTGAAAAAATGCTCCGTTACAAGACTGCTAAGGATATATGGGACGCACTTAAAAGATTGTACTCCGGAAGTGAAGACGTAAAGAAGAACCGAATCTTGGCTGCACTGAAGGATTATGACAATGCCATGCAAGGGAAGAATGAGACTTTGGAAGATTTCCACTCACGATTCCAAAGCTATGTCGGTCAGCTAGAGTTTCTCGGAGAAGAGATTGACAAATGGAAAGTCACTCATCACTGTCTTCAATCACTGAATCAAAAGTGGGATGCTGTGACCTTAGCACTCCAAGCCCAAAAGGATATCAAGGACATAAGTCTCGAAGAGCTTGTTGCTAGACTCCAGAGCAATGACAGTATCCAATAAAGGAAAGCAGCCAGACGTGCTCCTGAGAAGGATCAGTCCCTAGCACTTAAGGTTGAGAAGGTATTTGAGCTCGCCCAGACTAATGACACTGATGAGATAGTGGATGAGGACACTTCACTAGTAACTAGAGCTCTCAGAATGGCAGGTATTGGAGGGATGGGATCCTTCAAAGGGAAGAAGTCACCAAAGGAGGTGATTTGCTACCACTGTCAGAAAAAGGGACACATGGCTTAAGAATGCTTTAGCAAAAGAGCAGGACAGCCTCCGGCCCACAAGAGCACTGACGAACTATTCTTTTTCACCTCTAAATAGTATCAATGAAGTGAGGATCGAATGTAGTCAAAACATTTATATTAACCGGTAAAGTACCGGGTCGAACCAAGAGGAGCAAGCCAAGAACATGCACTATGTAAGATCGTGTTTCCGTTCGGCTATTCTAAACCCAAAATGTATTAGGGAGTGTATATATCTAAATCCTATGTGGCGAGTGACGGAGCACGTCGTTGAGTGCTAAGCAAGATAAATTTATAAGTCCACTACTCGCGACTTCACTATTGGGTAGTAAAGCGGTAAGTAGGGGTCGAACCCAAGGGAGTCAGTGTGGATTAGTTGTTCTTTTAAAAAGAAAGAAAAGAAAGTATATACAATTGGTTTTTTTGGGTTTTGTTGGTTTTTTAGACAGAAAGTAAATGACAGCAAGTAAAGTGCTGAAATTAAGTTCTTGAAGGACAAGACTTACGAAAAGTAAATGCTTGAAGGACAAGACTTGCGGAAAGTAAATGCTTGAAGGACAAGACTTGCGGAAAGTAAGCAGTTGATATGGGACTGAAAGTAAAGTAACAGGTGATATTGCAATTAAAGGAAAGATTCGGTATCAGGGGGCTTGTATCATAGTCCGTTTATCATTGACCTCTAATGATCATACTAAGTGTTTAAAAGTGTATCAAGGCCATTTCAAGCACTCGACTTGCCACACCGTCTAGCCCATTTCAAGGCATAGAGCACTTGTTCTATTTAGACTAATACCCCATTTCAAGGTATATTAGCCTATGTGCATCCATTTGATCAATCATTTCCGATCAACCAAATGGTGTTTTAAAGAGGTCGAACTCCTCAGATAAGCTTTGCCATTTCAAGCATCCACTTACCCGAGTATGTTCACGAACCCCACGAAAGAGTTTTGCCATTTCAAGCATCCACTCAACCTTGGAAGTTCTGACCTAATATGTGGCACATAGAACAAGTTTTGAACACAAAGAGGCATTTAAGAGAAGGGTCTAAAACATTGTATGATACAAACACACCCCTTCAACCGAATGAAGGGTTTAGCTACGAGTATCCATGGAAGTGGATATCATAGCTAAGTGCACTAAAAGTAAAGGGTTTTGGAAATCAAAGACAAGGAAAGTAAAGAGGGTTTCGGTTTTTGACAAGGAAAGTAAAGTGAGCAAGAACAAGTAGAGAGCAATTGTGAGGAAATATGTTTGTGTATTGAAGTGTGAAGAAGAGAGATAAGCTCTCAACTTCCTAATATGTAGCATGGGACATTTGATTTCTAAGGCAAAGGCCTCTATTTATAAGCAAAGGGAGAAGAGGAGAGCCATCCACTTGTACAATCCTCATCCAAAGCAGCCGGCCAGCTGTCCTCCCTTCAAAAGCCGCCGGCCAGCTTGTCTTCTTCTCCAAAAGCCGCCGGCCATAGGTGGCATTCCCCCCTTGGTTGAATTCTTCTCCAAAAGTCAACCTAAGTCAAAAGGTCTTTTGATTGCGGATTTGGAATGCTGAGGCAATTCTAAGACTAATGGTCGAAGTCGTTTTGCCGGAATCTTCCCGGAACCTGGTCGGAATCCCAAAACGGCCGGAATTGCCCTAGTTTGGCCTTGATTGGGCTTGAGCTGGTTCCACTCGGGCGTTTTGTCTGGGAAGTGAGATCACCCGAGTCATTTGGCATTTAGAACAACTTGGTCGAGCCATATTTGCCAGATTCCATGGTTTGGTCGAGCGACTTGGTTTAGGTGCCTATGCGCGCGGGGCCTTTGCTTTGGAATTGAGCCAACTGCCAATCTGCTCGGGCATTCTCCTCGGTTTTCCGACATTGTCCACCTTATTTGCCATTTTGATCACTTTGGTCGAGGTGGATTTGTCAGATCAGCTTGTTTGCCCGGGCAAGTTGAATTCAGTGCTAGACAGTTTGGGCGTGGCTGGATTTGCTCGGGTCCTGGCTGGCCAGAGTTGGCTGGTGGTGCTTTTTTGGCACAAATCTCCCTTTTTAGGTGTGTTTCCTCTTTAGACTCCAAAATTGCATGTATACATAAAACGACATTAACAAGCACATGTTCGTGCACTCAAAGTGCCTAATTCGGTGGGTTTAGTGTACTCGATGAATCGTATAAATACGCTCCATAAAATACCCCCACACTTAATCTTGTTCGTCCCGAACAAGTGTAGTCAACAAGAGGAACAAAAACACCCTAAGTCCTAGATGTGAATGTGAGATGCAAAACTAGACTTCACCTTAGCATGCATAGCTTACTTGCTTCCAAACGAAATCATACTCACATATGACAATAACTTGATACTTGTACCTTCGAGCCGAGATGCAAATTAATTTGCATGATTGGGAGATAGTCCTTTTTAGGCCTTTGAACTGCACTCTCGGATCCGATCTTACTTAATGGTTATGCTTCTTGTTTCTTCTAGCACGTGATTGGTTCGGGCTAATGGGTCGAGCTCATTTTCTTTGTTGTGTGGTTGGACAGCTTTTTGTAGTGATTTGGCCTTTGGCCTTTGATTTGACTCTTTGAGTACTTCACTTTTGCTTCGGTTTGGTTTCACCATTTTGGCTGATTTTTCTTTTCTTCTTTGAGCTTTGCTCCTTTGATGAGATTTGCTCCTTTGATGAGATTTGCATGTCCATTTTTCTTCACTTTTGGGAGGTTAAAACCTTCACAATTTTGGCCTTTGGCCTTTGATTAGCTTCTTTGAGCTTTTACTTCTTTGTGACTTGCTAGTCCATTTTCTCAGCCTTTTTGGGAGGTCCAATCGTCGCCCGCAAGCATATGGAAATACCTCCTCGCTCTTTCTCATCCTCACCGTTTCGTGCGGGTCAAAATGAGGGTTGCTCATTTATTTTCCCGGCTACTCTGACTAGAGATAGGACGGTTTGATTCCCGTCCCGCCTCTTGCATAAACACTGCATGGCGGAGATGACTTCAATCTTTACTGAAACCCGAAGTGCAGCCTCCACTGACTTCGTAAACCATATAGTTAGATTCGACCCTTCGAGTGCTTGCCAAGCCTCTCTAGGCAGTTTATGTCAACTCCACATCCCCTGTATATCTCAGCACAAAGGGACAAATGAGAAGTTAAATTCTAAGTTTTTAAACAGTTGAATTTTCACAAGGTAAATGCACGAATTTAGATCTATCTTTTTCACATTCTCAAGTTCATATTTTCAAAAAGATAATATTAAGGGAAAAGGAAAAAGAAAAAGCATGTTAACTATGTACACAAGCGGTTCTCACCCCACACTTTTGAACGAAGGCGTGCCTTTCAGCACGACTTAGTTCAAAAGTCATGCAAATATATACAAGAGAAGGAAATGATATTAAGGAAAAGAGAAGAACTGAACTCCCTTTTACTGTGTCGTGTCGTGGAACGTCATAGCTTGAGCTGGATAATCGAGGGAGTTCGGCTGGGGCCTTGAACTCTCAGCGCGGGCCTGGTAATTTCTCGGAAGCTGCCTGGCTGATCTGATCTTGCTCCAAGAATCGATTCCTACAAGGGGTCATTCCTTCTATACAAAAAAGTGGGTGAGAGCGACTGTTAAGGTAAAAACTAAATGACAGAAAATAAATGACTGAAAGTAAGATAGGTGTCGGGTTACCTCCCGACCAGTGCCTTTGTTTAACGTCGTTGGCTCGACGCATGGGGATCAAAAGTTTGGATCCCATGGGTGGCTCAGGTCAAATTTTGCCGCAGCTCCTGCGTTGATTCTAGCCTTGACTTTTCCTGGGTTTTTGGGGGATGATGTGCTTGGGTTGGAACTCCATGGTTTTGGTGGTTTTTCTTTCCATTGTTTCTGAGAAGGTGACGGATTTTTGACCATAGCTGCTGGTCTTGCTACTCTTACAGTCTCTCTTGGCCGGTTAGAAATTTGTGTATTGGCATCCGAGATAGGCACAATGTTTGGCGGTTTCCTTGTACTTGGGCGGCCATCATAATCATCAATGTAGAAATCTGAAATTTTGCCGCCGAATGTAAGTGATAACAAACCCTTGCCCATGTCGATCCATGCCTTGGTGGCGAAGAGAAAAGGCCGTCCCAATATAAGTGTTGGAGGGTCGCCTTCGCTGGTCTCTCCCGTTTGTATTACATAAAAGTCTGCAGCAACAACGAGCTCTCCCACATGGAGTATTAGATCTTCAAGCACTCCAACCGGTCGGATACACGATTTATCTCCCAACTCGATATTTGGCCTTGGTGGTTTCAATGGACCAAGCACCAATAAGTAATATAAGGAGTAAGGCATGGCATTGACGGCAGCCCCAAGATCGATTAAGCACTTGTGAATTTGGGCTTCGCCAATACCACAGGTGACTGTGAAGGCCCCTGGGTCTTTATCCCTTTCCGGTTGTGACTCCTGATCTGAGGTGAGGGATTTTTCCATTATCGGGCCATTCTGCTCATCCTTTGGCTCTGGATTTGTATGATCGGGCCCTTTTAACTCCTGATCTTCTAGGTAAATGTTTTGCTCTGATGCATAGATGTTAGTTGGGGAATCCCATCTGAGACCATTAGAGTCATTGTCATCCCAGCCAGATGTCGGTATGTCAAAGTGTGTAATCGGTGGAGGTGTCATGCTAACCGTGAATGCATAACGTCCATTGTCAGCATGTGTGACCCATGTTCTGCCATCATTGGGTGGGTCTTCTTCTTGATTCCAATCAGGACGGTGCCTACGGGTGAGGTACTTGACCGTAGGTTTGTGAGTTGTGGATCGTGCTGTTTCTTCCAGTGCTACCTTCATGTTTGACTTTCTTATCATGCTGACATTCGCCTTTGGGTTTCGGATGGTTTGTGAAGGAAGTCTGCCAGGTTCATTAATGAGTACGGATATTGAAGTGGCGAGCTGGGACATTTGTTTGGTCAAGTCTGAAATTGCCCCGTCAGTTTTTGCCTTGTATTGGTGTAGCGAAGTACCCAATTGATTTATGCTTCCTGCGAGCTCCTTCATTGTGTCATCGAGCGACTTGTTTGGTCCTGCTTGGTACTGATTCAGTCCTCTTTGCTGATATTGGTCTCCTGATGGGGCGTTCTGGTTATACTGCCGGTGGGGGGGTTGGTAGAATGACTGAGCTAATTGTGGTGCGGCTTGTCGTGTCTCTCTTGGAGTATGGTTGTCGTTCCGCCAGCTTGAATTGGTTGCTTGATTATACTGTCGGCTTGGTCCGCTCTGTCATTGCTGTTGTTATTGTTGTATCCTTGGTATCCTACCACTGCGTTCACTTCTCCTGGTTCTTCTACTATTAATGTTGGGCATGCGTCAGTCTTGTGGTCTGTAGAACTGCAGAATTCGCAAGGTTTTTGAAATTACATCCCCTGTTCAAGCAAGTGTTCTAGGTCGTGTTTCGACAGACCTTGAACTCTCTCCACAACAGTGCAACAAACAGATCAAACAGAACAGTAAAACTGGAGCACGCACAGGTTGATAACCCAGTTCGGCCAGGCCTACTCTGGGGGGTTTCCCACACCCGGAAAAGGGACAACAAATCTTTATTACGAGTATAGGGTTTCCACAGGGACTTACACTTACACCTTGTAATAGCCTCACCTCAATACTCCGTCTCTCAGATTTGCAACCGAGGTTCACCGCAATTCCCCTCGATCCCCTTCGTTCAGAACCTGCAGTCCGAACGTTCTCGACCTTCTCCAGAAGCTCGGATGCTTTCTCTCGAAAGCTTTGATCACCTTTGTTGTGTGCGGCAGTTGATACGCTTCAGACAGTCTGAGTTGCACTTGAGCAGACTGCACTTGCACCGATGTATTCTCAATGAGAAAACACAACCGGCCGTCGCTTTCTTCTTCTCCAATCAGCAGGGTATGCTCGTGTGTATTTGATCTTTGAAAGCGATAGAAATTAGGGTTGCCTTTGCATTGTATTTATATGCTCGGACGAAACCCTAATTCGCACAAGATAATCCCATCAAATATTTCGGAATATATTCCAGAATATTTGATGCATATCTTTCACAAATCCTTGGAAGAATATACGAAGTCGTCTTCTTTCTTAAGCCAGTCACGTCGTCTTCAATGTGCATATTCATTCGAATATCTTGCTCGAATAAGTCGCACGCCATCTTTAACTTGACGAAATCTTCGTTGCCAATATCTTCCGGAAAATATCCTTGCGTCTGCTCCACGCTGTACATGAGTGCTAGGATATGTTCGAACTCCCCCTGAACTCCTGCACGAACTGTCTAACCACGTTTTGCCAAACACATGCCACTCAAGGGAACATCAATCTCCCCCTTGGCATTTTGGAAAAACCAAATCTACTAGATAACTAGATCTATCTAACTATCTAGACAGTCGACAACCTTGAGGGAACAAAAAAAGGCACCACCTCAAAATACTCCCCCTTTTTGCCACAAATTGGCAAGGGGTCCGATCTAGTTCGAACAGCAAATCAAGATGTGCCAGAACAAGCACGAAATAACTAAAGTTTTAAACGAAAACTGAGTTCAGAGAGATTGAAGTCAGTGGACCTTTATGCAGACACATCATCTGTGGCAGCTTCAGAATCTGCATCATCAGATTCATCTTCACTTGGGTAGCTAAGGGCACGAGCAAGCTTATTGATGCGCCTGCGTTGCTCCTTGTCCGCAGCAATGATGGCATTAAGATCTCTGAGCAACTTGTTTCGCTCATCTCGGCCCATTCTGGCTCCCCCTCGACTGGACTCCACCACAGCATTTCCTTTCTCCTTGAGATCGTTCACGTGACGCCCTTTAAACAACTTGTGGTCAACGATGAACTTGCTGGGAGCCTTTGAGAGTTGGTCAGGCGAGGCCTTCAAATCAGGAGCTTGATGGATGATCAGCTCGTATATCAGGGACGGGAAGCAAATCTGATGCAGAGATCTCATCGAAGTGGCATGTTCAGCAATCTGTTGGAACATTACTCTGCCCAGGTTGAACTTCAGTTTATTCCCTATCAGATAAAGCAGTTGAGCCATGTCCTTGTTGACTGATGAGTCGAGTCTTCGACTCATTAATGCCCATTTTCACTATAGCTTTAGTTCGTTTCCGACGATTATTTGATGTCATTTGACCCCCTTTTCATGCGTTTCAGGTGCGAATCAAGGTGACTCAGTGCCAAAAGCCCATAGAAGGAAACTCGGAGAAAATCGGAGTCAAGAGCAAAAGTTGGCAGAATTTGGCCTCCAGTCGATCGACTGGGAAGCTCCCCTGCTCCAGTCGATCGACTTAATGGACTCTCAGGAGGGCCTGCAAATCAAGATACTTCAGTCGATCGATTGGGCCCGCCAGTCGATCCACTGGCGAGTTCTCCAGCTGAGCGTGCAAGCCACGTGCCTTCAGTCGATCGATTGGGACTCCAGTCGATCGACTTAATGGAGTCTCGGGAGGGCCTGTTTTCTGCATTACTCCAGTCGATCGACTGGGAGACTACCCTGTCTCAGTCGATCGACTGAGAATCTGCTTTCCAAGCGTTTTATCTCCCTCCAGTCGATCGACTGGGCCAACAGCCCACCGCCAGTCGATCGACTGGACCTGCTACAGTACCGGAAATTGCCCGAGGCTATAAATAGAAAGAGGGAAGTTTGACCTATGATCTTGGATTTTTCTGGAGAAAAGACAAAAAGAAGTGAGCTAAATCAAGGGTTTCAACATCATCTAATCAAGGAGGATTGAAGATCAAGGGAGTTTATTAGGATCATCAATCCTACTCTTTTCCCTCTTCCTTTCTCTTAGATTTTTGCTAAAAACCCACACATCATGTTGTCTTACTTGATGTGTGAGTAGTCCCCCTTGTGTTTTAAGGGTTCTATGAACCTCCTTGGTACTCAATGATCATTGTATACACATTTGAATGGATCTATTGAAGTTGATTTCATTTTACTATGCTCTTCATGTGAGACATGTCTCTAAGTGTTTGATAAAATGCCCAAGTGACATGTTTATGTTAGAACTATGATCTAAGTATTGAAAGAGCTTAGTGATGGTTTGGATGTAGTAAAATTGAACTTAACCAACATTTATGAGAGTAAATGCATGGTGAGAGGTGAACTAGAACTTTATGCATGTAGCATTTATGAGAGTAAATGCTATATAGTGGATCAATACTCTTTAATTAGTGAGATCCTATCTAAGATGGCTTGACTAGGATTAAACATGCATGGTTTGTTCAATTCTAGTCTAAGCTAGGTTTAAAACCTATCAACTCATAATTAATTAAACTCTTGTATGCATGATCATTGGGAAATCGCCAAGGAGGGGATTAATCCCTCGAAACTCGCTTTTAATTGAATTCAATCCCCTAAAAACCATTTCATTCTTGTTTTGAATCATTGATAACTCAATCATACTTGAATTTTAGGAATTAGCCGAGTAAGAAAATTTGATAGAACTAGCGTGTAATCCGTTTGCTCCCTTGGGTTCGACACCGGTCTTACCGGTTGAATTACAAATTGTTTTTGACTAATTGCATCGCTAAAATTACAAACGTCAAAATGGCGCCGTTGCCGGGGAGCAATAGCTAGATTACCCCTGGGAAAATCATTTAGTGCTCCGACTATTCCATGTTTTTCTTTTTTCTACTTGTTGCTTGCATTCCTTGAACTTATTCACTACGCTCACTTGTTTTAATTGGCTTCTCTTGTAGGTTCACTTCTTTTATGCCACCGAAGACCAAGAAACTTTCTCAAATAGCGGATAGAGATTTGAACCAACCTATTAGAGAGCTAGTTAATCTTCCCGTTACAAGGAGTAAGACCAAGGACAAAGGACAAACCTCCAATACTCAAGGAGTCATGGCCGAAAATAACAATAGACTCCCTCCTCCACCTCCACCGCCCCAAGGTCGCCTACCACAAGTCCCTCAAGCAAGAAGGGTTCTCAAGGATTATGCTACTCCTACGGCCTATGGATATCGTTCCCCAATCCTCGTACCGACGGTTGATAACCGAGATTTTGACTTGAAGACGTCCACTATTCAAATGGTTCAATCTAACCAATTCTCGGGGAGGGACAATGAAGATCCTAATTCTCACTTGACAACATTTCTTGAAGTGTGTGCCACCTTCAAGATCAATGGGTTCTAGGAGGACGCTAAGCTTCTAAGGCTCTTCCCCTTTTCCCTCACGGGGAGAGCAAAGGATTGGTTGAGGAGTCAAACTCCCGATAGCTTCACGACTTGGGAGGAGCTCGCCGTGGCTTTTCTAAACAAATACTTCCCTCCTTCCAAGACGGCCTACTATAGGAACCAAATTACAAACTTCTCACAATTGGATGGGGAAAACCTCTATGAAGCATGGGAGAGATACAAAGAGTACCAAAGGCTTTGCCCCCATCACAACCTCGACGATCTCCAAGTCTTCCACACCTTCTACCACGGTGTCGATGGTGCCTCACGACTTGCACTTGACACCGCCTCGGGCGGAGCTATTATGGACCTAGAACCACATGAAGGATATGCGGTTATTGAGAAAATCACGAAAAACTACTTCATGTGGGGAAGTGAAAGAGGAACCCAAAAAGGAGGCATGAAAGGCATGAGGTGAAAGCGGTGAGCACAAGTGACTACGATGCTTTGAGGAAAGACTTTGATAACCTCTCGGATGAAGTCTTCAAGTTGAAACACCCGGAAAGAGAATCTTCGACAAAGCAAGGGTGTGATATTTGTGAGGTCTACGAGCATGAGACCGTTTTCTTGCCCCTTGGTTCAAAGGGAGGTGCAAGGGCAAGGCTATGGAGAAGCAAATTTCGTGGGAGGAAATCAAGGAAGAGACTATAGAGCTAGTGCCAACCAAGGGCAAAGCTCTCAAGCGAACTACACTACACCAAAGTTCTCCTCGGGATGGAGAAATCATCCGAATTTCTCCTACAAAACTACGAATCCTACTCGTCCCGACTTTGGATCCACACCTCCCGGATTCGGTCCTAAGCCTACTCAATCAAATCAAGGGTTCCCACCTAGGAACCAATATCAAAGTCAAGGACCGACTTTACTTCAAAGAAACCAAGGGCAACAATATCAAGCTCAAGCTCAAAAGACCTATCAACAAGTTGAAGCTCCCCCTCAACCCTCCAATGAACCCTCCGGTATGGAGGCAATGTTGGCTAAAATCCTTGCACAACAAGAGAGGGCAAGTAGGGACGTCCAAGCTCAATTGATGGACATGCAAACCAAGTTTGAAAGGTTGGAGACTCATAACAAAATGCTTGAGAACCAAATAGCTCAACAAGCTGAATCCTCTACAAAGGCACAAGGAAAATTACCGGCTCGACCCGACCAAGTGAATAGAGAGCATTGTAATGCGGTTACATTGAGAAGTGGAAAAGAGCTAGAGGGAGAGCTACCAAAGAAGAAGAAAGTCTCCTTTGATCTAAGAGGCCAAGCTAGTGCCGAAATTGAAGAGTTAGATGAAGAGATCCCTAACCCTCAAGTTGAGAAAGAGAGTGAGGTGGAAAAGGAGAAAGACGAACCCAGAGTATACACTCCTCCTATTCCATTTCCCCAAAGGCTAAAGAAGAAGAGCAATGACAAGCAATTCTCCAAGTTCGCCGAGATGATGAGGAAGCTCTATGTCACAATGCCCTTCACCGAGGTAATCACTCAAGCTCCATCTTATGCAAGATTTCTAAAAGATGTTATTACGTGCAGGAGAACAATCGAGGACGTTGACACGGTGTCCCTCAATGGCGAATGTAGTGCCATTCTTCAACCGCGCATGCCCCCAAAGCTTGAGGATCCCGGTAGCTTTTCCATTTCATGCTTTATTAATGATATTAAGATTGAGCGTGCTATGTGTGATTTGGGTGCAAGTATATCGTTGATGCCTTATTCTTTGTGCAAAAAGTTGAATATGGGTGAGCCTAAACCAACCAACATGATTCTAAGGCTCGCGGACCGCTCCTCGAGATTCCCTAGGGGGTTCTTAAGGATGTCCCGGTTAGAGTAGGGAATTTCTATATTCCGGGGGATTTTGTGGTGTTAGAGATGGAAGAGGACAATGAAATTCCCATTCTTTTGGGAAGGCCTTTCCTCTACACCGCGGGGGCTATATTTGATACTACTAAGGGGTCAATCACCATGAGAGTAGGAGATGAGGAAATTGAGTTTAATCTTGAAAAGGCACAAAAAGGTCCTAGTCCTACAATGACTTGTAATTATCTTGACCTAGTTGATACATATGAATTGTATGATGTGCCTAACCTTTACATGAGTGGAATTGACCTTGATAATGAGCTTCCCGACATTGCCGATTGTTGGGCTATCTTGGAGGAAGAAAACGAAGAGGGAACTCTAAGCGACAAAGGTAAGGAGTCTTGTTCAGTAGAGCTAAAAGCTCTACCAACAAGCCTAAGGTATGAGTTCTTAGGCCCAAATTCTAGCTTGCCTATCATTGTGAATGCTTCTTTGAATGATGATGAGACTTCTAAATTGCTTGATGTGGTTAGAAAACATAAGGATGCTATTGGCTACTCTATTGATGACTTGAAGGGGATAAGCCCAAATTTATGCATGCATGAAATCAATTTAGAGAGCGATAGTATGCCATCTAGGGAGAGAGCTAGGAGGTTGAATCCTATTGTTGGGGAAGTAGTCAAAAAGGAAGTTCTAAAATTGCTTGATGCGGGAATCATCTTCCCCGTTGCGGACTCTAAATGGGTGAGCCCCATTCATGTAGTTCCCAAAAAGGGGGGGATGACCGTAGTTAAAAATGAAAAGAATGAACTAATCCCCACAAGAACGGTAACCGGGTGGCGTATGTGTGTGGACTATAGGAAACTAAACCAAGCCACTAGAAAAGATCAGTTTCCCCTTCCATTTATTGATCAAATGTTGGAAAGACTAGCTAAGCATGACTATTTTTGCTATTTTGATGGATATAGCGGATTTTTCCAAATCCCTATTCATCCACAAGATCAAGAGAAAACCACCTTTACATGTCCCTATGGAACATTTGCCTATCGGCGAATGCCCTTTGGACTATGTAATGCGCCGGGTACCTTTCAACGATGCATGATGGCCATTTTTTCCGAGTTTATTGAAAAGATTATGGAAGTGTTCATGGATGACTTTTCTGTTTATGGTTCGTCTTTTGATGATTGTTTGGCTAATTTGGCTAAAGTGTTGAAAAGGTGTATTGAGACGAACCTTGTACTTAATTGGGAAAAATGTCATTTCATGGTGCAGGAGGGGATAGCTCTTGGTCACTTAGTCTCTAAAAGAGGAATTGAGGTGGACAAAGCTAAAATAGAGGTTATGGAAAAATTGCCACCCCCAAAGGATGTAAAGGGCATAAGGAGTTTTCTAGGCCATGCGGGGTTTTATAGGAGATTTATCAAGGATTTCTCGAAGATTGCAAAGCCTTTAACAAACCTACTATACAATGACACCAAGTTTCGGTTTGATGAAGAGTGCTTGGTGGCCTTCGAGAAGTTGAAAGAAGCATTGATTTCGGCTCCAATTATCCAACCTCCAAGATGGGACATGCCCTTTGAGCTTATGTGCGACGCGAGTGATTATGCCGTTGGGGCGGTTCTTGGGCAAAGGATAGATAAGAAACTCCATGCCATTCATTACACAAGCAAAGTTCTAAATGGAGCCCAATTGAACTACACTACAACCGAAAAAGAGCTTCTTGCTATCGTGTACGCCTTTGATAAGTTTCGCTCATACCTTGTGGGATCGAAGGTTATAGTATTCACCGACCATGCGGCAATTAAGTACCTCTTGGCAAAGAAAGACTCCAAGCCAAGATTGATAAGATGGATTCTATTGCTCCAAGAATTTGATATCGAGATCAAAGATAAAAAGGGGGTAGAAAATGTGGTAGCCGACCACTTATCAAGGCTAGAGGAAAATAAAGAGATTGAAGAGGATACTAGGCCCGTGGATGACTCATTTATCGGAGAGCAACTCATGAGAGTTGAGGCGGAGGCCCTCCCATGGTACGCGGACTTCGTAAACTTCGTGGTTTGTGGAATTATCCCTCACGACATGAACCACCATCAAAAGAGGAAGTTCTTATCCGAGACCAAGAGGTACTATTGGGATGAGCCCTATCTATATAGGCTTTGCGCGGATGGTCTGTATAGGACTTGCGTCGCTGAAGAAGAAATGAGGGATATTCTATACCATTGTCACTCTTCCCAATATGGAGGACATGGTGGTGGAGCAAAGACGGCGTCCAAAGTTCTACAAAGCGGTTTTTATTGGCCAACTCTTTTTGGTGATGCTTATGAATTTGTGAAGGCTTGCGATCAATGCCAAAGAATGGGAAACATCTCAAAGAGGCATCAAATGCCCCAACAAAGCATCCTCCCGGTCGAGATATTTGACGTATGGGGCATAGATTATATGGGTCCCTTCCCATCCTCATATGGGAACCAATACATATTGGTCGCGGTTGATTACGTCTCCAAATGGGTTGAGGCCGTCACCTCCCCTACTTGTGATGCCAAGGTGGTCACAAAGCTCTTCAAGAAGATTATTTTCCCTAGATTTGGAGTTCCAAGGACCGTCATTAGTGATGGCGGTTCACATTTCAAGGAAAAACATTTTGAGGCCTTGCTTCGCAAGTATGGAGTTAGCCACAAGGTTGCTACACCATATCACCCACAAACTAGTGGGCAAGTGGAGATATCAAACCGAGAAATCAAAGCAATCTTGGAGAAAACCGTGGGAAGCTCAAGGAAGGATTGGTCATCGAAGCTAGATGACGCTCTATGGGCCTATCGTACGGCATTCAAGACCCCTATTGGAATGTCTCCCTATCGCCTTATTTATGGGAAGCCGTGCCACTTGCCGGTGGAATTGGAATACAAGGCGATGTGGGCAATTAAGATGTTAAATATGGACTTACAAACGGCGGGAGACCATAGGGTGCTTCAACTCCATGAGTTGGAAGAGATAAGGAATGAAGCCTACGAAAGTGCTAGGATCTATAAAGAGAAGACCAAGAAATGGCACGACAAGAGAATATTTCGTCGTGAATTCAAGAAGGGAGAGAAGGTCTTACTCTTTAATTCTAGGCTCAAGTTATTCCCGGGAAAATTGAGAAGCCGGTGGAGTGGTCCATTTACTGTCCACAAGCCTCACGAGGATGGACACGTAGAATTACTCAACAATGATGGGACTACCTTCACGGCAAATGGGCAAAGGCTAAAGCATTATGGAGAAGGCGTTCGGGATGAGAAGAATGTGACTCACCATTTGACCGACCCTTAGAGAGCCTCTATCCGCTTGAGGAGGGATCCTAGCTATGGACTCCTCAAGTGTGTTTCTTAGTAAGAAGAGGATCGGCTACGTCTTTGCCAAGACGTTAAACTAGGTACCTCACGGGAGGTACCCCGGTTTGTGAGTTGTCTATCTATGCACAAGTAACTTTCATATATGTGTAGCATGCATTTTGTGAACTAGTCATGTGGCTTGGTGATTGGGATGATTCTAAATGCATGACTAGGTGTGTGTGACGTGATATAAGGCTTGCATGAATTTTCTTGATGATGGTGGCATTCTAAGTGTGGAGTGGTATTCCTAGCTTGTTTGTTTGAAAATCGTATGCTTAAATGCTAGTGATTGCTTAGGAGAGCGTGCTTTGACTACATGTGATATTTTGAGTGCTACCTATTCTTGATTATGAGTAAAAATTCTGAGTGTGGAGTTGGGATTCGACGAGAAGTGGAAAATATTTTGCAGGAATTGGGGTCCAGTCGATCGAGTGGGAGGCAAGCAATATCCCAGTCGATCGACTAAATGATGTTTCAGGAGCCCTTGCATTTCGTGTTTCAGCAGTCGATCGACTGGGACCCCAGTCGATCGACTGAGCTCTTCTTATCCAAATAAACCTTTTTCCCCAATTGAACTTCATTTCGCTCGTTGCCATCACCCCAGTCGATCGATTCCGACGCCCAACATCGACCAAATCTCAGCTCCAGCCCTCCGCTCGACTCGCCATCACCTCGCCATCCGTCCGCAACCAGTCCGCCGCCCAGCAAACGCCTAGCCAACCGCCCTCCTCCGCATCTTCGATTTCCGATCGGAAATCCAAGCTCCAGCCGATCTCCTCCGTCCGGCCATCCCAGCACCCGTTCGACCTGCCAAACAACTCCACATCCGTCCGCCTTCAATCCCCATCCATCAATTTCGATCACCAGAGCCTCCCGGAAAACCCCGAATTTCGGCCTCAACCCGACTGTTTTTCAGTCCCCAGTCGATCGATTGAGCCACAAGCCTCACCCCAGTCGATCGACTCGATCAGAGTTCAGTGCAGTTTTTGAGTTTTTTTGTTGCTCAGTTTGGCTCAGTTTTTCATCATGCCTCGTGCCCGTGCCTCTTCCAGTGCCAAAGACAAAGGCAAGGGGATTGCTCAAGAGCCCTCGCTCGATGAGCAAATCGACGACTTTACCCTCGAGGACGAGGATGATAGACCTCTTGTTTCCCGCAAGAGAAGGGCATTGAGGGCTTCGCTAGCCGACCATGTCTCGGGCTCAGATGAAGAGATTGAAGCCGTGCCGGTTTCCCCAGCGCCTCCAAAGAAGAAAAAGCCTCCACCGAGGAAACCGGCACCGAAGAGGAGAGCGCCCGTGCCTCCTACCCCTCGAGCTCCTTCGCCCCCAGTGCCCAGAGAGCCCTCCCCTGCTGCAGCTCCACCATCCACCTCCATTGTGCCGGTTGAGCCTCAGGAGGGGCCTTATGAGGGACCGATGCCCATGCCGGTCCCGTACCCATTCTCGGCCCCCTTAGTATTTCGGGACGAGAAGCACCGGACTCATCATGCTACCATCACCTCGAAGAAGAAGACAGTCATCCCGACGCTATACTTGGACATGGGATTGCTTCGTACCATCGACGAAGCAGTCACAGACGAGGTACATTCTCGCCTCACTCAGCATGGCTTGTCTTTTCTGTTTATGGATGATCCAGGTTCCTACCGGAGGGTAGTCGAAGAGTTTACATGCTCGTTCGAGTGGGTGAAGGACAAGGAGGGGGAGGAGGATGTTTATTACTGGGAATTTGTTTTGGGGGGCCGGGATTTCCGGATTAGGGAGAGTTTGATCCGAGAGTGGTTGGGATTCCCACGGCCTGCGGCGTCGCCCCGGGTATTCACTGAGCACGACCAGGCCCGCTTTTGGAAGAGGATTTCCGGAAGGAATGAGTGGTTCATATCATCGTATAATTCTTCGACCATCACTGATCCGGTTTGGAAGATTATACACCACGTCATCGCGATTGGGATTAATACGCGGACGGCGAGGGCTAGGTCGTTTACCCTCCCGGATATGGACCTCCTGCTTGCTATGGAGCACGGGCAGCCTGTTGATTGGCTAGCCAGTCTTGCCGATCGATTCAGGACGGTTGTGAAGCCGGTCACGAGGAACAGGGGCATGGGGGGTGGCTCCTTGATCACATTGATAGCCCAAAGGTGTAACTTCACCTTTGGCCACGAGGGTTCTGCAGCCCCTATCAGGAGCGTGCTTGACTTAGCTCTCATGAAGAACATGCACATCGTCAAGCGGGATGGCAGGACTTGGGACAGTGACCCGACACCTCATCAGGAGGGGCTTGTGACCGCTGCCGCTACGAAGCGGATGATGTTCAAGCAGCAGCACCCCCTCTATTGCCTTGCCAACCTCACTCCCTCACCCCCTGGCTCACCTCCTCCTCCCCCTCACGTAGATGAGGAGTTTCCTCCAGCAGATGAGGAGCTTCCCCCAGTGGAGCCCGCTGTCGAGATTCCCCCTCCTGTCGTAGATGATTCAGCTGAGTGGAGACAGAGGATCACCTCTGATGTTGCTGACTTGCAGGCAGGTATGACACGCCTTGAGGACTTTGTCCGAGAGTCTGATGCGAGAGCTCGCCGGGAGTGGGAGTGGCTCAGATCTACGGTCCAGTCCTTCATCAGTGGCCCCAGCGCTCCTTTCATCCCTTCTGCTGCTCCGGAGTTCTCTGCTCCGCGTGGCGCCTCCCCCTTGCCTACCATGCCAGCTTCTAGAGTAGGGGAGGCGGACACACCACTCCCAGAGGGCATGATAGTACGAGAGAGTTCCATCAGAGCAGAGGGCTCGCGATACACTGGTGCCACGATTGAGCGAGCGGATTCTGCTAGAGAGGAGGGAGTTGGAGATTCCACTAGAGACATCACTCGAGGAGGCGATGAGGCTACATCTTGAGCTTGTATTGCATTTTGATCATACTTTTGTCTATCATTTGATGCCTTCTTGCTTAGATCATGTACTTGGATGATTAAGTCGCCGTTTGACGCAATTTTGGATGATGTATGCCATTTTGTGTGATATACTCTTGACTTGTCTTTGGTTGTATGCTACATTTTCTATGATATTGACGGTGTTTACCATTTATGTTGTTCAATCCACAGGATATACATTTCCATATTATCATCATGCCCATATTCACCGTCTTTATCTACATATTGCAACCAAAAGGTTATTTCTCACTCCCACGAGTCTTATCACCGGGTCTACAAACGAGGGGAGTTCCTATGCGCCTTTGCCTTTATTTTATCATTCTTTGCGCTTAGGGACTAAGCTTGAATTAAGTGTGGAGTGGTTTGATGCGCATAGTTCACATGATTGCATGCTATACATATCATTTCTAGATGGACACTTGCATACTTGCACATTGTCCCAACATGAGAGTGTTTTAACCACAAAGGCTTGTGATTTTCAACTCTAAATCCCTATAAATCACAACTAGCCTATTTGCCACATTTACCGACCTAGTCCTTTGAGCATGCATTCTTGAAAATCAATATCATGGCTATATCTTGTCTATCCAACTTTTTAAGTATTCTCGTTGCAACACCTTGGATCAAGCTAGCAAACACTTTCAAAAATATCATCGTGAAAAACTTAGACCACTTGAATGCTCTTTGGTGACTTGAGTGCTCTAACATGGTGCTTTGTTCATGATTGATTCCCGCACATTCCATACACTTTTTTTGAACATATTGTCAAGTTTTAAGTGTGGAGTCAAAAAAAAAAAAGTTTGCGGTCAAAGAGGGCAAAGCCCCGACTAAAAACTCTCTCAATGATCATGAGAAGTTTTGCTCCAAATATACAAGTGCCGGGGGTTAGGGAGGTAAGTCCCCCCTCAAAAGCATTTGTAGGCCAAAGGCCGTTTCAAAAATAAATAAGAAGCACTTAAATCTTGACCATATGTTTTTCCCTCCATTCTTCATTTGTGCGGGATTCTTCTCATTTACAATGTGTGCTTGTTAAAATAACTCTTGGACGACCCATGTGCCTTGCACGGGAGCTATCTTTTGGGCTATGCTTGTTTATTAAGAAACTCTAGTGTCGAACTCCACTTCCCTTATGGATTACGGCCTAAGCGCCTAAAACATGGGAATGAGTTCCTTGTCGCGAGCCCTTGGACTAGCCCTAGCTAGCATAGGTGAGCGGTTGACGCTCTATTGTGCAAGCTATAAGCCTTGCCTCGATAGTGTTGCCTTGAAAATGAGTAGAATTTGGGATGAGACATTTTATAGCCCTAGTGTTGATAATCTTAAATGCATGTCCTCAAAGGTACTCAAAAGGTTGAGAAAGTTCTTTTTATGATATTGCGGCACTAGTCTAGCTTGGGGTGAGGGATTGGTCTTGAAAAATCGTAGCCTTGGTTGAGCACTCTTGCATTCACTCTTATGGGACATGTACATTTGTGGGATTTGTGAGTATTCCCTTTTCTGAAAACTCTCACGAGACTATAACTCGTCCACTAGGGTAGCCTAGGGGTTTAAAGGCTTAATGCATGCGCTAAATGCATTCGTAACTCCTACGAAAAGGAGCTAGGTAGATTGTACATACTTGTCATTTACCTTTCAATAACATGTTTGGAAATAAAGATCGAGACCTTGTGAAATCTAGTGAGGCAAATGCACGAAAAACATAGCACCACTAGCATATCGACATTTGCACTTCCTTGGCATATTTGCATACTTTGTTCGGGACGAGCAAAGCTTAAGTGTGGAGTGTTGATGAGTCGAGTCTTCGACTCATTAATGCCCATTTTCACTATAGCTTTAGTTCGTTTCCGACGATTATTTGATGTCATTTGACCTCCTTTTCATGCGTTTCAGGTGCGAATCAAGCTGACTCAGTGCCAAAAGCCCATAGAAAGAAACTCGGAGAAAATCGGGGTCAAGAGCAAAAGTTGGCAGAATTTGGCCTCCAGTCGATCGACTGGGAAGCTCCCCTGCTCCAGTCGATCGACTTAATGGACTCTCAGGAGGGCCTGCAAATCAAGATACTTCAGTCGATCGATTGGGCCCGCCAGTCGATCGACTGGCGAGTTCTCCAGCTGAGCGTACAAGCCACGTGCCTTCAGTCGATCGATTGGGACTCCAGTCGATCGACTTAATGGAGTCTCAGGAGGGCCTGTTTTCTGCATTACTCCAGTCGATCGACTGGGAGACTACCCTGTCTCAGTCGATCGACTGAGAATCTGCTTTCCAAGTGTTTTATCTCCCTCCTGTCGATCGACTGGGCCAACAGCCCACCGCCAGTCGATCGACTGGACCTGCTACAGTACCGGAAATTGCCCGAGGCTATAAAAAGAAAGAGGGAAGTTTGACCTATGATCTTGGATTTTTCTGGAGAAAAGACAAAAGGAAGTGAGCTAAATCAAGGGTTTCAACATCATCTAATCAAGGAGGATTGAAGATCAAGGGAGTTTATTAGGATCATCAATCCTACTCTTTTCCCTCTTCCTTTCTCTTAGATTTTTGCTAAAAACCCACACATCATGTTGTCTTACTTGATGTGTGAGTAGTCCCCCTTGTGTTTTGAGGGTTCTATGAACCTCCTTGGTACTCAATGATCATTGTATACACATTTGAATGGATCTATTGAAGTTGATTTCATTTTACTATGCTCTTCATGTGAGACATGTCTCTAAGTGTTTGATAAAATGCCCAAGTGACATGTTTATGTTAGAACTATGATCTAAGTATTGAAAGAGCTTAGTGATGGTTTGGATGTAGTAAAATTGAACTTAACCAACATTTATGAGAGTAAATGCATGGTGAGAGGTGAACTAGAACTTTATGCATGTAGCATTTATGAGAGTAAATGCTATATAGTGGATCAATACTCTTTAATTAGTGAGATCCTATCTAAGATGGCTTGACTAGGATTAAACATGCATGGTTTGTTCAATTCTAGTCTAAGCTAGGTTTAAAACCTATCAACTCATAATTAATTAAACTCTTGTATGCATGATCATTGGGAAATCGCCAAGGAGGGGATTAATCCCTCGAAACTCGCTTTTAATTGAATTCAATCCCCTAAAAACCATTTCATTCTTGTTTTGAATCATTGATAACTCAATCATACTTGAATTTTAGGAATTAGCCGAGTAAGAAAATTTGATAGAACTAGCATGTAATCCGTTTGCTCCCTTGGGTTCGACACCGGTCTTACCGGTTGAATTACAAATTGTTTTTGACTAATTGCATCGCTAAAATTACAAACGTCATTGACCGTTGAGCGATGAGTAGACGGCCTCCAGTTGAAAACAGCAATAAAAAACAGGCCTCCACTGAACAGAGCCTGCAGTGATGGTGCTCACTACCTTTTCAAAATCTGACTCCACTTCATCAACAGCTGGGTCGTCCATGGCGAAGAATACATTGATCAGCTCAGGATCAATCTTGATCCTTTTCCCTCTGACGTAGAAGACCCCATACTCAGATTCTCCAACAACCCCGAAGAGAGGGGGTAAGTTCGCCATGGTCTCACGTACCAACAGCTCATTGAAGGGTTTGCCCCTGGTCAATGTCCAAAACAGATCAGATTCTTTCAGAACCGTAATCACCTCCTTCCCTTTGTAACTGGACTCTACTAGCACCCTCTCAGGAATGATCTTCCTTTTCGACACACAGCTCCATTTCCTACTTGCATCACGGTTGACGAACCAAACTCCTCCCTTGACAATTCCCACTGGAGCTGAATCAGACTCAGGAGATGGAACTTTGCATCTTCCAGCATCCACTGAAACAGGGACAGGAGCTTCATGTTTTCTTTTCTTAGATGAAACAGCTCCCCCTGCCAGGTTGTCCTCCTTCGCAATCTCTTGGACTGTTCCCTTAGCAGATTTTTCAAACACCACCTTCTTCTTTCCCTTGTCCTTCTTTGGCCTTTTGAGAGAGATAAGAGGAGCAGTATCTTGGTCAGCTTCAGACAACTTATCCTCCATTGAGACTGGCTTCGCAGTATCCTCACGAACTGATCCACCAACATCCTCCATATGATCACGAAGAAGATCATCTTGAGTAACAGCTGGGACAAGCACAGACTCCTTAGCAACAACTGGAACTGAAGTACCACCTGATTCCACTCCTGGCTGAACACCAAAATCCTCTTTTTGCAGATTTTCAGCAAAATCATCAATATCTTTGAACACACTGTCCGGATCTTCATCTCCTTCCGCAACCTCAGGTTCTTCATCAATCACACCAACACCATTTACTGATAAAACAGGCATCATACTCACAGTCTCAGCAACTTCTCCTTCAGAGACTCCAATCTCCTCAGCCGACCCATCAACAGGAGCATCCTCCATTACCAACTTCCTCATGCTCTTCTCACCCTCATTAGAAATATCAGAGACCCTCCCTCTGATAGAGATGATCTTTGCCAGGCATTGTTTGGGAGAGGCAGCTCGGCGAGTTACCTTCTTTCTTTGAAGTCCTCCTGGACGAACGAACCCGGAAGCTTGAATTTTCGCCTTCCACACATCTGAAATACCTGAGCCTCTTGTCACTGACAGCCTGGGTTCCGTTTCTTTAACAAACTTAGAAACATCATCACCCTTTTTACCAGCATCACAAGTCACAACCTTGCCCTTGTCAACACAAATCTCAGCCCTCCTGGCTTCATCACTACCAGCCCTACTGGCTTCAGCACCCAAACACCCAATTTTCTCAACTCCCACAATTACTTCATCATTAATCACAGAATTTTCAACCACTGAGATATTCGCAGAAACAGATGGGAGAACGGGATTTACCTCCGATTGCGGACACGCTTGTGGAGAAGAAACCGCTGAGACTGTCTAAGGAATTTCAGCGGTGACCTCTTCGGCAGACTTTTCATGAAAAGGTGACGCCTTTTTCACCTTCGCAGCTTTGGATTTTGGAATCTTCGATTTCGCCGTCACCGCCTTTGAGGTCTGCATGCTTTCCTTTCTTTTCTCCGCGGATTTAACTCTGGATTTTGCTGACTTCCTTGTGTTCACCATCGCCGTTTGCGGAGCAATCGAGTGAGAGATTTCCGATCTAGGGTTTCGGGGACGAGTGAGAGAGGACACGCTCAACAGTTGAGTTTTTGAAAATAAAATATCCTCCTGCCTTTTCGACTTCCTAATATACGCAAGCCACTTTCCAAAAAAAACGGCGTAAAACAAATCTTCTGGAATAAAGAAGTTGACATTAAGTATTGTCCCATCTGTTCCAGCTCCCTTTCTTAGGTGGTCAGTCCAACTGTTGTAGCTGGGGATTCGCCTTTGACTGACCACTGCCTGGAACACTTAGTTCATGAAACCACGCACACCCAAGGAGGATCTGGGTGTTCCAAACTGTGGAATCTCATTCAATTTCTCATCCAGTGGAATGGCATTCATACGTGGAAACAGTTCGAACTCCGTCTTCAACTGTGTTATCTTCTGTTCGAACTCTTTCTGTAACTGCGACACCCTTTGATCCAGCAGTCTCCTGGTGCACTTGCCAACATGGATTTGTGCGATTCTCCTATCTGACCTTGTGTGAAGGGTCTTATTCACTCCCCCTCGCATAACTCGATGTTTGGCTTGAACATAGTCTAGAGTAGACCGTGGCTTGTCAAGACTTTCGACTCCTATTCTGATGGTGTAACAGTTATTTGCCATCCTTGTGCCTTTCATCACAGAATCACCATTCTCGTTTAGAACCAAGCATGAGTCACGAGAGAATGACACATAGTGTCCATTGTCGCACAGTTGACTGATGCTAATAAGATTCATTGTCAGACCTTCAACCAGGAGGGTGTCCTCGAATGCAGGGAGATCCGGAACCTTCAATGTCCCACAGCCGATCACCTGACTCTTCCTACCATCCGCGAAGGTGACAAACCGCATCTGCTCAACAGGTCTAATATGCGAGAGAAATTCAGAGTTACCTGTCATGTGGGCAGAGCATCCGCTGTCGAAGTACCAACTATTTTGCACTGTATCTCTTGAGGAGCAACAGGCCACCATGCATACTGTCTGTTGTTCCTTTGGTACCCATACCTGTTTCTGTCGAGGTTTGATCTGTTGTTTATGCCCTCGACGTTCAGCAAGAAACAGCCGACACTTGGATCTGATGTGTCCATCCTGAAAGCAGTACCAACATGTGCGCAAATCTTTCTTTTGATTGGAGGTTGAACTGGAGTGAGCTTTGCCAGTCCTGCCTTTGGCTTTGTCTTGGGACAGATCCACTTTCTGTCTAGGGTGCTTTCTCACCTTCTGTTCAGGCATCTGTTCCGACACTGATTTTGTTTTAACAAACGTTGTACCTTTTGAACTGCCTTCTCCTGTGAACCCCAAACCTCTATGTCCAGACTCCATTCTCTGAGATCCGAGAATATCATTTAAGTCTTTAGTGCCAGAGTTGAGCATTCTTACCGACTGTTTGAGGCGATTTAGTTCCTCCTTGGTAGTTGAGTGCTCCATTCTTTCAGATTCTAGCTGAAGTTCCAGCTGTTCTATCCTTCTTAACTGGAACACCTCTTTGCGCTTCAGATCTGTGATGGTTTTTCTTAGACCCACCATGCCTACAGGATGAGTGTCACGGTCATTCTCCATTTCAACTTTCAGTGAGGAGACAGTACCTAAGAGCTCTGTTTTCTGAGCAAGGAGACACAGCCTTTCCTGTTTCATCTCAGCTAGACGAGTATTCAGAGAGTCTACCGTGCCTTCGAGCTCAACCTTCTGTGTAAGTAATATCTCAACCTCCTGCCAGACCTTGTCCTTATCCAAGGTGACGCTTGCAACTGTGTCATTCAGCTTTTTGTTAATCCTGATCAGAAGCAGCCACTTCTCATACAGATCCTTATATGTCTCACCCAGAGCCTCCTGCGTGAGTTCTTCACCATCACTGTCTGAGACATCTTCAGCCGGGAGTTCCAACAGAGGTAGAGCAGGTTTACTGGTGCTGCCGTAACCATCCAGAGTTGAAGTAAAGGTCACAAAGTTGGTGGTTGCACCTCCTTTATCTTCGTCTGACTCACTATCGCTGAAGCTCGCGACCATTGCCTTCCTTTTCATGAGAGTATTCGCACATTGTGAAGCAATATGACCGAAACCTATGCATTCATGACACTGAATTTCTTCCTTTCTTTTGTCAGAGGAGTCTTGCCTTGAGTCACTGGACCTTTATCTGTCGGACTTCCAGTTTCGGAAACCAGTTGATGAAGACTGACCTTATTCTGGACCACGTCTATTTATCTTGCGCACCATTCTGCCGAAGTTTTGAGCCATCATGGCCAGTTGCTCAGTGGTGCAGCCAGCCTCCACTTTGTCTTCAGATAGTTCTGCTTTCAGGGCGATTCCCTTCATATCTCCGGTTTGGAAATCACGGTTAATCTCGTAAGTTCTGAGAGACCCCATCAGCTCGTCCAGTTTCAGTTTGGAGATGTCGTGCATTTCCTCAATAGCCGTGACTTTCATAGCAAATCTCGGAGGAAGTGATCTCAAGACTTTACTGGCCATCCTCTCTTCCTCAATCGGCTTTCCTAGAGCAGCAGCCTCGTTGGACAGTTCCAGAACTCTAGTGTTGTACTCAGAGATAGTTTCACTCTCGTTCATCTTCATTTCTTCAAACTTAGTAGTGACAATCTGCATTCTTGAGTTGCGAACTTTGTCCGTGCCTTCATATGCCGTTTGGAGAATATCCCAAGCATCCTTTGCTACTTCACAGTTAATGATCAACTTCATGACGTTCTCATCTACAGCCGAGAAGATTGCATTCATCGCCTTTGAGTTTCCCATGGATGCCTTGTTCTCTTCTTCACTCCACAAGGTTTCTGATTTCAGAATTGGTTCACCAGTGAGATTGTTCATCATAGGTTCAGTCCAACCTCTCTGAACAGTCATCCATGCTTTCTCGTCAAGGGATTTCAGAAAGGATCGCATCATGGGTTTCCAGGTGGCATAGTTCGATCCTTCAAGCAACGGAGGTCTGGTGATGCTTTGTCCTTCTTTCAGAGGCATCTTGAACTGTTCAGGATCACACTTAGTGTGTCGAGTGTTTGCTCTGATACCAATTGAAATTATATCCCCTGTTCAAGCAAGTGTTCTAGGTCGTGTTTCGACAGACCTTGAACTCTCTCCACAACAGTGCAACAAACAGATCAAACAGAACAGTAAAACTGGAGCACGCACAGGTTGATAACCCAGTTCGGCCAGGCCTACTCTGGGGGGTTTCCCACACCCGGAAAAGGGACAACAAATCTTTATTACGAGTATAGGGTTTCCACGGGGACTTACACTTACACCTTGTAATAGCCTCACCTCAATACTCCGTCTCTCAGATTTGCAATCGAGGTTCACCGCAATTCCCCTCGATCCCCTTCGTTCAGAACCTGTAGTCCGAACGTTCTCGACCTTCTCCAGAAGCTCGGATGCTTTCTCTCGAAAGCTTTGATCACCTTTGTTGTGTGCGGCAGTTGATACGCTTCAGACAGTCTGAGTTGCACTTGAGCAGACTGCACTTGCACCGATGTATTCTCAATGAGAAAACACAACCGGCCGTCGCTTTCTTCTTCTCCAATCAGCAGGGTATGCTCGTGTGTATTTGATCTTTGAAAGCGATAGAAATTAGGGTTGCCTTTGCATTGTATTTATATGCTCGGACGAAACCCTAATTCGCACAAGATAATCCCATCAAATATTTCGGAATATATTCCAGAATATTTGATGCATATCTTTCACAAATCCTTGGAAGAATCTACGAAGTCGTCTTCTTTCCCAAGCCAGTCACGCCGTCTTCAATGTGCATATTCATTCGAATATCTTGCTCGAATAAGTCGCACGCCATCTTTAACTTGACGAAATCTTCGTTGCCAATATCTTTCGGAAAATATCCTTGCGTCTGCTCCACGCTGTACATGAGTGCTAGGATATGTTCGAACTCCCCCTGAACTCCTGCACGAACTGTCTAACCACGTTTTGCCAAACACATGCCACTCAAGGGAACATCAGTTTTACTTGAGCTGGCTGCCTTCGTAGGATCTGAACCATCATTTCCTTCATTTGTTTCATCTCCTCTGGCATAGAGTTCATTGGTGTTTCTTCAGCCTTTGCCACATTCTTTGTTCGGGAGAATTCTTCCTGCCGAGTTGTCTCTTCTCTGAATCGGGCATTTTCAGCAACGTTGGTGATGAGATTCGTTATGCCATTCAGTGATAGATTCATCATGGATCCTCCAGCTGAGGCATCCAGGAGCATTTTGTCTAAGGGTCTCAATCCATCAATGAGGTATTCGATGATGAGTTTCTCGGGCAGTCCAAGGGTGCAGCAGCTTCTCTCCAGGTGATTGAATTTCTCCAGGTAATCGTACATGGTTTCATTGGGCCCATGTTTGATTTCCTGCAGTTGCCTCCTTACTTGCATTGCTCTTCCCGTTGGGTAGTATTTGTCCAGGAATTTCTTTTGCATCTGAGCCCTTGTTCTGATGCTACCGGAAGGCAATGAAAGGAACCAGTCGTTCGCCGAGTCAACGAGGGAAAAGTAGAACGCCTTTAACTTGAAGTCGTCTACGTTCACGCCATTGGGTTTTAGGTTTTGGCAAATGCCATGCAAGCGTTGTAGATGAGTTGTTGCTGATTCTCCACGAGTTCCTGAGAACTTGGGCAAGTTGTGGACCACTGATGTGTTGATGGCAATGTTTTCCAGCTCTGGGCCCTCGTAGATGCACCACGGTTGATTTCTGAAATCTGGTGCCGATAGTTCTCCCATAGTAGGTTCGCGGAAGTTGTTATCCCCATAGTAGTTATCAAAGATGGGTTCTCGCCTCGGTATTTGTCGAGGTGGGGGATGTCTAGGGGGTTGCACTGGACCAGCTTCATTTCGGTCCTCGGGTGGTCCTTGGTTTCTTCGAACGGCCTCCCTATTACGAGCTCTTTGGTTTCTGATGAGTTGTTCCGGATCGTCAATAAATGGAGGTGGAGACTCATTATTTCGATCGTACAGGTTTATCTCGTCGTCATCCTGATAGTCATGGTGGCTTCCTTCGCGAGACATGGTTGTATTGAAGCGAGTACCGATTCAAAGAACACTTATCCGATTGTTAATTTCTAACTCTAATTCCCCGGCAACGGCGCCAATTTTGACGGAGCACGTCGTTGAGTGCTAAGCAAGATAAATTTATAAGTCCACTACTCGCGACTTCACTATTGGGTAGTAAAGCGGTAAGTAGGGGTCGAACCCAAGGGAGTCAGTGTGGATTAGTTGTTCTTTTAAAAAGAAAGAAAAGAAAGTATATACAATTGGTTTTTTTTTTGGGTTTTGTTGGTTTTTTAGACAGAAAGTAAATGACAGAAAGTAAAGTGCTGAAATTAAGTGCTTGAAGGACAAGACTTACGAAAAGTAAATGCTTGAAGGACAAGACTTGCGGAAAGTAAATGCTTGAAGGACAAGACTTGCGGAAAGTAAATGCTTGAAGGACAAGACTTGCGGAAAGTAAGCAGTTGATATGGGACTGAAAGTAAAGTAACAGGTGATATTGCAATTACAGGAAAGATTCGGTATCAGGGAGCTTGTATCATAGTCCGTTTATCATTGACCTCTAATGATCATACTAAGTGTTTAAAAGTGTATCAAGGCCATTTCAAGCACTCGACTTGCCACACCGTCTAGCCCATTTCAAGGCATAGAGCACTTGTTCTATTTAGACTAATACCCCATTTCAAGGTATATTAGCCTATGTGCATCCACTTACCGATCAACCAAATGATGTTTTAAAGAGGTCGAACTCCTCAGATAAGCTTTGCCATTTCAAGCATCCACTTACCCGAGTATGTTCACGAACCCTGTAGGTCACAATATTTCGTATCAAATACAAAATAATGTTTTACAAATGATTTATGCTTGAAGCGGAAGTTGTGTTCGTAATCTCAAATGCTCCTCTGATTCTACTGTATTGCTTGCTTCGGTCTACTCAGCTTGATGTGTGCGGATGAAGGCGTAGTGCAACGTGTCTTGCGTAGCGAGGGTCTTGATGACTTGATCTCACATGCGCAGCGAAGTAAGGGTCGCGGGGACTTGGTCTCACGTGCTTGCGTTGCGGTTGGATGCTCTAGTAGATGACGGTGGATGAAGGCGTAGTGCAACGTCTCTTGCGTAGCGAGGGTCTTGATGACTTGATCTCACGTACTTGTCGGTTGCTGGCGGCTGACGCTTCCTTTTAGAGCTCTCTTCTCTCTGTTTTCTTCTCCAATTTCAGAATCTCCTTCTTTGTGAAGTGAAGTGCTCTATTTATAGAGTTCACTAGTGGGCTTGAGATTGGGCCCGTGCTTTGGGCTGAGTCTAACTCACGGACCGGGCTTGTAGCTTTGACCCAAATATCCCTTGTGGGCCAGCCCATTTATACTTTAATAATCTTGATTTGGTCCTTAAACTTTTAGTGTCTACAAATTGCCCCCGCATGATCGTGTTGTGCGACACAATTTGAGTGTCTCGGCGTGACGTGATCGTGAGTGATTGACTTGAGAGTATTGTGAATGTCGAACTTGTCGTAAGAGCTTCCACATAATTTTTTTTTGAGTCACCCTGTCGTTCCCTAACTTTATGGTTGACTTGAGATTTTTTTGAATGTCGAACTTGTCGTAAGAGCTTCCACATAATTTTTTGAGTCACCCTGTCGTTCTCCAACTTGATGGTTGACTTGAGATTTTTGTGAATGTCGAACTTGTCGTAAGAGCTTCACTTTTTTTTCTTCGTGTTTGTCATCTGTTGTTTTCCAACTTGGCGAATGACATCTTTTCGAACTTCAAATGAGAATTTTTTTTTCTATTGATCCCTTTTTTTTACCGTGAACAGTATTTCTGGGATGAACAGTAACTTCATGCCGTGAACAGTAATTTTCGGGATGAACAGTAACTTCAGGCAGTGAACAGTGATTTTCGGGATGAACAGTACTTCAGGCCGTGAACAATGATTTTCGGGAAAATTTCTAATTCCATGCGTGGCGGTTCTGGAATCTTCTAGAATGACTTGCCAACTAAGTTAGCTTGAAGATAAAGCAAAGTTGGTCAGATGAGATTAGGAAACCTTTCCTAAATTTACTTGGTTTGATAATCTTTAGGAATTTTCCAGCCCTAATCCCCTCTATAAATAGAGTCTCAAGTCAAGAGTTCAAAGCATCCCAAAACAGAGAGCCTCACTCCTCTGATTGCCTCCAAAAGCCCTAGCCTTTTGCCGCCCTCTTTGAAAGCTGAAAGCTTGCGATCACACAACCGGTATTGGTCTAGGTAAGATCATCTTCATCTAAGGCTTCCTCTTGCTCGTCCAATGCTTGACTCTTAAATGCACTCACGTCACCAGTAGGTAACTTCCTCGCAAGCTCGATAATCACATGGTCAAGATGGGATATTATGCTTAATTGAGCAACCCGCTTGATTTTTTCAGCATCACTTTCTCTGTAAGCAGAAATTAGCTTAAAAGCACAGCACCCTTGATCGCTACCAAGAAAGAAATCAATTTGAGAACAGTCGTTTTTTTTTCACGACTGTATTGCGCAACGTGACTACATCTTATCTCACTGATTTTCTTTTCCTTGTTCATGACTAGGTCCCCTTCTATCCACAGTTGCCGATTTTACTGCTCTGACGTTGATGCGCTGTTGTTGACGGTACTCTGGCTTGTTGTTGAGAGACCAACCCGCTATCCTTCTTTGCGTAAAACTGCTATCCATCGAGGGTAGTTTCACACTTTGAATTCATTGTGTCAAGAAAAATAAGCTTTTGAGGATTCTGTCACCAAGACTTACGAGTCTAAGGAGATTGGTTTTTAAGTGAGACCGTTTGTGACTCCTCCAATTTCTTGGGAATTCCTTACTTGTCTTAATTTTTTGACATAGTCGTTTCATTTTGTGACGAACTCACGTTGCGATACAAGTCTCTACCAAAAGAAGGCACGCGCAATGGTGCTCTTCTGCCGCTGAAGAGGTTCAGAGGGTTGTTGTCCCAGTGCCAATTGGTGATGCCGCGGATGAGACACTTGTCGATAATGGAGGACAGAGCTCTATACGGTCGGTACGACATAGCCAACAAGTCTCCGATGCTTCATCTTCCTCCGGGCGACCGCAGGGTAACAAAGCACCAAGTGCTGAAGCTGTCACCGCTCCACCTTCCTCATGCCAAACTGTCAAGATGACTGACCAGCTCGTGAGGGTTCTCCTTCAGAACTTACGAAAGCTCCCTACGCAGAAGTCAGCGATGTAGCTGCGCATGTTACCCACTTCCTTGCTAGCCTTCGTGATGTTGGCGATGACACCTCTATTCTTCAGGCGGCCGTTGATGCGTATGTAAAGAGTGTTTCCAAACTCCTTGCAGTCCAGCAGGGTGTTGTTAGCAACTCCGCCTGTCATGCCTGTGAGATTTCTGCGGTTGAGGGCAGTCTACGTTCTGCTCGAGCGACTTACAAGGGCGCTCTCCAAACTAGCAAGAGTTTGGAGAGACATGGAGAAGTAGTGGCGCAGGCAATAGAGGGAGCTGAAGCCAAATTACGAGCTTTGCATGATGAGGCAAAGAGCATAAGACACCAGCAAAGCCGATAAGTGGAAGTAATTGCTGCGGCCGAGTCGAACGTCGGTGCACTTCAACAGAAGTTGGACGAGTTGAGGACTTTCGAGCAAGCTCTGATGACTTGGTGCAGGTGAAGCGTGAGTTGGATCAATGCACGAAAGCCATCCAGGCAGCTATGCATTAGAACCGTCAGACTGTATTTTTTTTTTGTTTTTTTTTTTGAGACTGCACTTGAAATTTTTTTTTAAATCAAGCTACCTACGTACTTGCAAAGCCACGTGCGTGGCACTTTGCAAGATCAAGTCAACGTAGTTCATTTTGTTTTTGAGCCGTTCAGAGTTTATACTCTTGCGGGCCAGGAGTGTCGATCTTTTTTTTTTTTGTATTTTTTTTGAGCCGTTCACAGTTTATACTCTTGCGGGCCTGGAGTGTCGATCTTTTTTTTTGTATTTTTTTTTTAGCCGTTCACAGTTTATACTCTTGCGGGCCAGGAGTGTCGATCTGTAGCTTTAGGAGTAGTAGCGTTTTAAGAACTTGCCATTGATTGGTCTGACGCGCAATCCTTCTTGATCCACGATCTTGTATGCCCCATTCGTGTAAGCTTCTCGCACCATGTAGGGACCGTCCCACCTTTCTTTAAACTTGCTTCCCGTCTTGTGCGAGGTGATGATTGATGGCAGCAGTTCACTTGACACACCGTCTTCTTCAAAGAACATACCATCTGCAAAAAATGAATCCGCCTTGGTAAATGGTTTGACGTCCCCATTTATCTTTCTTTCACCGTCCCGATAATACTTCAAGCATTGGTGAAGAGTTGATGCAACAACTCCATTCTCATGCTTCCATGGTCGACCGAGTAACAACTTGAATGAAGTTCTAACGCCAAAGACATGAAACAAGGTATCAGCAGATAGCTCTCCAATTGCTAGATTGACACGGATCATGCCAATCGCACGTTCAGTTTTTAGGTTGAATCCGTGAATTAAAAGCTGGCTATTAGAGAGCTCGTCCATAGTGATTCCCAATAAGTCCATGGTTTCTTTTGGCATGAGGTTTACTCCAGAGCCTTCGTCCACCAAGATTCTTCCCACCTTTTGTCCTCGAATGTAGCCTGTGACATACAGAGGTCTGTTGTGAGGTTTGGATTCGAGGAGAAGATCTTCATCAGAAAATGTCAAGGTCGTGTTGCAGGAGGTGCATTTGGCTTGACTTTTCTTTAGCTTTTCTGCATTGTTGATGATGTCCTCCTTCAGCTTTGGATGTAGAAGTGCTTGCGCTATTTGTTGTCGTGATTCCTCTGGTAAGTGAAAGATCTGCTCCCACTGCTCGTGTTTAGGGAGAGCTTCTAGGATATCAAGTACATCAGCGTCATCTTGAGGATCCGAAGGTGGTTGTGTCTTCGTGGTTGGAGCTTCATTCCTCCGCTCAGCTTTTTGTTCTTCCTCACTTCCTTCGCTTATCCCCCCTGAGGTTGTGTTGGCACCAACTTTATCGAAGTAATCCTCCAGCAAGAAGTCTCCTAAGATGATGGGATTTGGTGGAATCTGCTTCAAAGGATCAGTAGGCAGTATATGTGACCTCAGACTCCTCTTGAGTCTTTTCTTCCCTTTCATCTGACGTGGTTTCTTCTTGGTCACCTGCTTTATCTTTCGGCGGACAGGTTCTGGTTGTGGACTGACTTGCTTCTTTGATCTTCTTCGAGTTACAAGAGTCCATCCTTCATCATCCTCCATGCATTCAACCTCTTTCATGATCTCATGAGTTTCGATTCTTTTTGGGTTATGATCGCACCTCAACTTCTTTGATTCAGCTTCAATAGATGGCTTTGACATCCACGCTTTTGTTGGCTCAAGGGTGCCAAATTGGATTTGTTGCATGCACCATTCTTGTGGCTTGCAAAGTGAGTCGCAACTAGTCGTCACGGAAGCGTGGTTTGCTTCTATTGTTTCATCTGTGTCGAGCTCGATGCGTCCTTCTTTGACTAATCTCATTATAAGCTCTTTGAGAGTGACACAGTTTTCGATACTGTGGCTAAACAATCTATGGTAGTGACAGTATTTGGGATCATTCGTCCTGTTGACCTCGTCTGGGCGTTTTGCTTCTGGTAAGTTGATGATGCCTTTCTCCAACAGGTCATCGAGCATGCCTGACAGATCAGAGTCAGGGAATGGATACTTCTTGGCTTGTAATTCTTTCAGTGTATGCTTCGTGCGCTTGAAGTCTTTTGAGGTGACTTCTTTCCTCTTCTCCTGCTTTGGTTTCGATGATATCTTCACAGGAGCGTCGTTGGTGCTGATGGCCATGGCCTCTTTTGGAGCATTTTTGATGACCTTCTCGGATTTTTTGTATTCCTTCTTATCGATGATCGCCTTTGACGAGGATATGTGATTCCTTCCATGTCCTTTCACGGTGATTTCCATGTCGTGTGCGCGTGTGGCTAACTCTTGAAAATTCCTAGGTTTGATACCTTTAAGGATGTATAGCAAATCCCAGTTCATTCCATCGATGCACATCTCTACAGCTGACGTCTCGCTGATGCGATCTTTACATTCAAGGCACAATGAACGCCAGCGGTTGATATAGTCAACCACAGGTTCCTCTTCCCATTGTTTCGTATTCGTCAGTTCACTCATACTGACAACCCTTCTGGTGCTATAGAATCGGTTGAAGAATTCATGCTCCATCTGACTCCAGCTGTCAATAGACTCTGCCTCCAAGTCAGTGTACCAATCGAAAGCAATGCCCTTAAGAGACCGCACAAATTGTTTGACCAGCAGATCCCCTTCAGTTCCCGCGTTGTTACACGTTTCTACGAAGTGGGCAACATGTTGCTTTGGACTTCCTTTTCCGTCAAACTGTTGGAGCTTGGGGGGCTGATATCCCTGTGGCATGCGCAGACCGTCTATTCTCTTGCTGTAGGGTTTGGTACAGCGTGCACCACCAGAAGAATCTCCACTTAGCTGGCTCTTGACCGCGTTGGCTATCAGCACTTGAAGTTCGTCTTCGTTGCGATCAACACCTCCGTTCCTGTTGGTTTCTACAGGGATCATCTTATTGGCGTCATCATCTTCTACCGTCAGATTGACTTCTTCAACCTTTTGTTTCCCGAGCCCAACCACCTCTCTCTGGAGCTCTTCAAGCTTCTTGTTCTTCTCCTGGTTGTCTTTCAGGACTAGCTCAAGCATCTCTCTCAATTCTTGCATCTGCTCCTCCATGGTCTTGGTGCCTAAGGTCATGACAGAAGCTACACAGGGTTTGGGTGTCTCGGCTTGTTTTGGCGGAGTCACCTTCGTTTTTGGTGAGGGTGTCCCGTCAGCCTTCACACTTCCCTTGTGTCGTGGGGAGTAGGAGGCAATCAACGCCGTAGCTGCAGCCAGGATGGAAGCAACGGTATATGTGCGTTCCCTCCTTGGCACTTGACAAGCTCGTGGGCTTGCAGCAGCGGCATTGATAGCCATCCTCTGAGTCATCCCTCTTGTGCAGATGTCGGTTGGTTGAGCCACAGTTGCGGCGTAAGTCTTCTTGGGAGTTTGTGGACTGGTAGGTTGAGCAGACATCTTAGCTTTAGCGTAGGGATGAGAGGTAGAGATTTTCACGTCGGGTTCACCAAAATTTGTAGGTCACAATATTTCGTATCAAATACAAAATAATGTTTTACAAATGATTTATGCTTGAAGCGGAAGTTGTGTTCGTAATCTCAAATGCTCCTCTGACTCTACTGTATTGCTTGCTTCGGTCTACTCAGCTTGATGTGTGCGGATGAAGGCGTAGTGCAACGTGTCTTGCGTAGCGAGGGTCTTGATGACTTGATCTCACATGCGCAGCGAAGTAAGGGTCGCGGGGACTTGGTCTCACGTGCTTGCGTTGCGGTTGGATGCTCTAGTAGATGACGGTGGATGAAGGCGTAGTGCAACGTCTCTTGCGTAGCGAGGGTCTTGATGACTTGATCTCACGTACTTGTCGGTTGCTGGCGGCTGACGCTTCCTTTTAGAGCTCTCTTCTCTCTGTTTTCTTCTCCAATTTCAGAATCTCCTTCTTTGTGAAGTGAAGTGCTCTATTTATAGAGTTCACTAGTGGGCTTGAGATTGGGCCCGTGCTTTGGGCTGAGTCTAACTCACGGACCGGGCTTGTAGTTTTGACCCAAATATCCCTTGTGGGCCAGCCCATTTATACTTTAATAATCTTGATTTGGTCCTTAAACTTTTAGTGTCTACAAACCCCACGGAAGAGTTTTGCCATTTCAAGCATCCACTCAACCTTGGAAGTTCTGACCTAATATGTGGCACATAGAACAAGTTTTGAACACAAATAGGCATTTAAGAGAAGGGTCTAAAACATTGTATGATACAAACACACCCCTTCAACCGAATGAAGGGTTTAGCTACGAGTATCCATGGAAGTGGATATCATAGCTAAGTGCACTAAAAGTAAAGGGTTTTGGAAATCAAAGTCAAGGAAAGTAAAGAGGGTTTCGGTTTTTGACAAGGAAAGTAAAGTGAGCAAGAACAAGTAGAGAGCAATTGTGAGGAAATATGTTTGTGTATTGAAGTGTGAAGAAGAGAGATAAGCTCTCAACTTCCTAATATGTAGCATGGGACATTTGATTTCTAAGGCAAAGGCCTCTATTTATAAGCAAAGGGAGAAGAGGAGAGTCATCCACTTGTACAATCCTCATCCAAAGCAGCCGGCCAGCTTGTCTTCTTCTCCAAAAGCCGCCGGCCATAGGTGGCATTCCCCCCTTGGTTGAATTCTTCTCCAAAAGTCAACCTAAGTCAAATGGTCTTTTGAATGCGGATTTGGAATGCTGAGGGAATTCTAAGACTAATGGTCGAAGTCGTTTTGCCGGAATCTTCCCGGAACCTGGTCGGAATCCCAAAACGGCCGGAATTGCCCTAGTTTGGCCTTGATCGGGCTTGAGCTGGTTCCACTCGGGCGTTTTGTCTGGGAAGTAAGATCACCCGAGTCATTTGGCATTTAGAACAACTTGGTCGAGCCATATTTTCAAGATTCCATGGTTTGGTCGAGCGACTTGGTTTAGGTGCCTATGCGCGCGGGGCCTTTGCTTTGGAATTGAGCCAACTGCCAATTTGCTCGGGCATTCTCCTCGGTTTTCCGACATTGTCCACCTTATTTTCCATTTTGATCACTTTGGTCGAGGTGGATTCGTCAGATCAGCTTGTTTGCCCGGGCAACTTGAATTCAGTGCTAGACAGTTTGGGCGTGGCTGGATTTGCTCGGGTCCTGGCTGGCCAGAGTTGGCTGGTGGTGCTTTTTTGGCACAAATCTCCCTTTTTAGGTGTGTTTCCTCTTTAGACTCCAAAATTGCATGTATACATAAAACGACATTAACAAGCACATGTTCGTGCACTCAAAGTGCCTAATTCGGTGGGTTTAGTGTACTCGATGAATCATATAAATACGCTCCATCAGCGAGTAATTAGGGATGAAAGATAGATAGGATGTGTTTCGAGGACTTACTCCCCTCCTTGGCAAAATCCCAATGATCACATACACGATATTCAAACATTTCATGGTAGTCAAATAGTTTAGAACCTTCTTAGCTCGAACCTCACTTAATTAGAGAATATCGATTCATTCCATTGCATTATCGTCCTATGGGTGGGAGATAAATGCAATGAACATACGCACTAGTTCACTTCCTACCCATGCATTGTGGAAAACCTAGCTTAGACTAAGATAGACCAATTCTCATGTGAATCTAATCTTAGCCAAGCTCTCTTATAGCTCGAACCTCACTCTCTCGAGGTAATTGGTTCTACTATTATTCTTGGAATCTCTTCCTAAGGTAATAAATACTATGAACTCGGGGACTAGTTAACAACAAATGCATACACTAGATAGGATCACACTCTCTATTATCCAAACTAGATTCAACATGTTACTTAGGCATTTCCTCAAATACTTAGTAGCATGTCATATATGAAGTGCATAGAGAACATGAAATTGACACCATTAGATGGGATTAATTGATGATTCGCTTAATGACTAACTCCAATGAATTAAACATTCAATCCTTAGTCAAGCATCCATATCCTAAGATTCATTTGCATGATTTGATATATAGATCATTTTCTCCATCTTAGAACAATTCCCTAGGGTTTCCGAGTCCTAGGTCCAAGTTTTAGTCCAAGTTGTCACTTAGGCATTTTATCAAACACCTAGAGTGCATACCATTCATAACACAAAAGAAAATGAAATCAACAATCATCCATATGAATATCAATGTATATTTGCGATCAAAGAGTACCAAGGAGGATCATAAGACCCTCAAAACATAAGGTCACTACTCACACCTCATGTAAGACACTACTCACACCTCATGTAAGACAACATGGTGTGAGTAGGGTTTAATGGCAACACAAAGAGAATAGGAAAAGAGTAAAGGAAGGAGGATTTGGAATCTTTGAACTCCCTTTTGTGCCTTCTTCTTCTCCTTGGTTGGATTGTTGATTGATGACCTTGGATAGACCTCTTTTCGAATCTTATTCTCCCCCCAAAACCTCCACAAATTAGGTCAAAAGCCCTCTTTCTATTTATAGCCCCGAAACTGAAATTCTGCGTTTTTGATCCAGCCGGGCGGCTGGGACTTGAGCCGGTCGGCTGGCTGAGCTCTTGGGGGGAGGGGGGCAGGTCTTCTGAAATGTTAATCCAGCCGGTCGGCTGGGACTTGAGCCGGTCGGCTGGGAATTGAGCATGGGCAAGCCTCCCTGAATGTTTATTCAGCCGGTCGGCTGGCTGATTTCAGCCGACCGGCTGGCACTTTCCAGGCCTTTTTGGTGGTCTTCCCTTCCGACTTTAACCTTGGCGTCAACTAGAAAGTTGTAGACTTTTGAGTTAGGTTTCCAACAAGCTATAGGTCAGCCAATCTGGACACCATATGAGCCCTAGGCATCCAGAACAAGACGGAAAGGTCAATTTGCCCTTTTTTTGCTCTAAATCTTCAGTTTTTCCCCGAGTTTTCGTATTTGGGCTTCGACCATGGGAGATACTTGTTTTATACCTGAAATGTAGAGCTAGAGGTCAAATCACATCAAAATAATATCGGAAACGACCCAAAACTATAGTGAAGAATGGCCATAAATCAGTCGAAAACTCGACTGATCAAGCACCAAAGCCATGCTTGCAACCTGGGGAGAATCAGAAGGAGAAAGCAAAGGCGAAGAAGCAAGTGACACAGTGTGCATAATGGAAAATGAAGAGGTAATAAGTCTAAGTAATGTTACAAGTTTATCTGACCTCTCTAGTAAACATGTACTAGGCCTACTGAAGAATTTGACCGAAAGGAACAAAGAGCTGAGTGCACACATAGTAGAACAGGAAGAGCAAATTGGTGGTCTTGAGGAACATGGAAACCAGTGGTCTGAGAAAGCAATAAGGCTAGAAAAAGAGTTATGCAAAACCGAGTACAAAATAAAGAAACGAATTCGCTCCTTAGAAGAACAACTGCTTAAGCTACAGACAGAGGAAGCTATCCCTAGTACGGAGAGGCTCACAGAAGCAGAAGAAGAGATAGAAACTCTAAAGTCTGAAAACTCCAAACTACGGTATGAGCTGGAAACTGTCAAGGCCACCAAGGAAGGAGACAAAGAAGCCCTGCTAAAGGAAATCGGGGAGAAAAAACTCAAGGACATCAAGGAAGACTTCTCGAAAAGGTTTGTGGCTAAACAAGGGTTAGGATACGAATCGGGGAGTACTGATACTACCCCAGCAAAGAAATAAATAACTGAGAAAGAAAATGATCCAGCTAAGTGTAAGTGCCAATGTGGAAAGAAGGGACATCTCAACATCGAAACAACTATGCCCTTCAACGGACAGAAGGCATACGCAATATGGCTCAAGCATGACAAGAGTACAAAGCCGGCTCACATTGACTTTCGCTCCAGAAAAGTGAAGAGCACTGTTCGTCCACCTGGACGGAGCAAATATGTGGATCTCAAACATCACAGGGTGTGCTGGCACTGTGGACAAGATGGACATCTCTACAGGGAATGTCCACGAAGAAGGAATGAGAATAAGAGGAATCAAGCAAAGTATGGTTCAACAAAACTCACTTGCTGGAACTGCAAACAGGAAGGTCACCCCATGAAGCACTGTCCCAACCAAAAGAAGCACAAAGGTGATGCTCACACGAAGGATGGAGTGGTAAAGGACGATGCCACAAAAAGAACTGAGAATAAGAAATCCAAGGATCGGCAAGCAGTACACAAACCAAAAAAGCCTAACTTAGTTTGGGTACGTAAAAACTGACATATTTTTGCTTGCAATGTGGAAGGAGGAGCGGTTCCTGGTACAGAGACAGTGCATGCTCCATTCACATGACAGGAATCGCAGGATGGTATACCACTCTTCGACCTCACTCAGGAGGACCAGTTACTTTTGGAAACAAAAGTAGAGGTGAGATCATTGGGATAGGAAAGGTAAAACTCAACGACAAAATTTGTATTAATGATGTGAGTCTGGTAGAAGGTATTAGTTACGACTTGCTCAGTGTTTCCCAATTATGCCAGAACGAATATAATCGAGTACTGTTTACTGCTAACGAGTGCTTTGTTGAGTGCATTAGCATAGGGAGGACACTTCTGAAAGGAAAGCGTGCCGGGAAAATTTACATAGTTGATCCATCCTTTATCCCTGAGACGGAACTGTGCCACAAAAGGTTCGAACATGCAAGCGTACGTCTCCTTTCAAAGCTTCATCGGATGGAGCTGGTAAGTGGACTCCCACTGGTAGAAATTGAACTGGAGATTATGTGCGATGCATGTGTAAAAGGTAAGCAAGTTAGGTCATCCTTCAAGTCCAAAACTGAGGTAAGTTCCACCCGATCTCTTGAGTTAATTCATATGGACTTGTGTGGACCTATGAGGACCAGATCCCTCGGAGGTAATCGCTATGTTTTCGTAATTGTTGATGATTATTCTAGATATACATGGACTATCTTTATTACCTCCAAAGATGAAGTGTTTGCAGAATTTTATATGTGGATGAAGGCTGTGGAAAGAAAATTAAACTTATCCTTATCAAGTATGCGTACTGATCATGGAACAAAGTTTGATAACTCACAATTCTTATGCTTGTGCAGGTCCAAGGGAATCAACCACAACTTCTCCGCACCTAGAACACCTCAACAGAACGGGGTCATAGAAAGGAAGAGTAGAACCCTGGAAGATATGACAAGGACGATGTTACTAGCTAGTGGCCTTCCGGGAAGCTTATGGGGAGAGGCTCTCAATACTTCATGCTATGTTCTGAATAGAGCCTACCTCAGACCCATCTTGAACAAGACCCCTTATGAGCTGCTAAGAGGAAGAAAGCCTAATGTCTCCCACTTTAGAGTCTTTGGATGCAAGTGTTACATCCACAACAACGTAAAATCGAACATTGGAAAATTTGATGCAATAAGTGAGGAAAATTTGATGCAATAAGTGAGGAGGGTGTGTTCGTGGGTTACTCCAACCACAGTAGGGCGTATATGGTATACATTTGACATATCAGGAAAATAGAGGAAAGCATCCATGTTGTGTTTGATGAAGGAGTAATGGCGAACGAGATAAGCCGAGATGATGGAGAGCCTCCCTTTGGACATAATAATGACTTCAATCTAAGTGAAGGGAGCACAGGCACTCAACCCTCCCTCATCGCATCTGAAGAACAGGATCCCCTAGTGAGGCCCTCAGGTGAACATGACACATGTCCTGTGATTACCAACTCTGCCCCTGTTGATCATGGACGGGAGGCACTGGATACTGCTCAAGAGCTGGACACGCCAGAAGAGGACCTTCAGCATGACGACATGGGTCCAACTAGACATAGTTCTAGGAGTCACTCCAGACCCGTGTGGCAGCAGGACTATCACTGCTACAAGACCGTGGACACCAAAAAAAAACAATCAGGTTACCTCTACATCAAATAATAGTCATGCTCACACTGCCTTCGTTTGTCTGATTGAGTCTAGGAACGTTAAAGAAGCCTTGAAAGAACCAGACTGGGTGATGGCGATGCATGAAGAACTACATCAATTCGAAAGGAACAGAGTATGGAGACTAGTTCCACGTCCAACCGGAAGAACAATTTATTGGAACCAAGTGGGTTTTCAAAAATAAGTTGGACGATAAAATGGACGTAGAAAGGAATAAAGCTCGACTGGTGGTAAAGAGATACAATCAACAAGAAGGGATAGACTACGATGAATCGTTCGCCCCTGTAGCAAGGTTGGAGGTGATCAGACTGTTAATTGCGTACTCAGCGTACCATTTCAAACTACAACAGATGGATGTAAAAACAGCGTTTCTGAACGGAGTACTCAAGGAGGAGGTGTACGTCACACAGACCCCTGCCTTTGTGGACACAACACATCCTGACCACGTATATATCCTGGACAAGGCACTCTTCGGCCTGAAGTAGGCTCCCCGAGCCTGGTATGATAGACTATCTCAATTCCTCCTATCTCATGGATATCTACGAGGACAAGTAGACAAGACTCTATTCCTGCTCAAGGAAGGAATGGGCACGCTCGTGGTACAGGTATACGTTGATGATATCATTTTTGGTTCTACTAACAACTCTCTTGTCAGGAAATTCACTAAATTGAGATGAGCAAGGTGGGGGAACTTAAGTTCTATCTAGGGCTTCAAGTGGCACAAGAGAAGGATGGCCCAGAATTCACCAACAGAAGTATCTCCGAGAGATGCTAGCAAAATTCAGAATGAAGGATTCAAGTACCATGGCCACACTGATCTCCCCAAATGACTCTCTCGGAAAGGATGAGGGCTCACCAAAAGTAGATCAAACACTATACAGAGGAATGATAGGTTCACTTCTTTATCTTACTGCTAGTAGACCTGACATTATGTATAGTGTGTGTCTGTGTGCCCGTTTTCAGGCTGATCCGAGGGAGACTCACCTCAAGGCAGTAAAACGGATACTGCGGTACCTTAAGGGTACTAATACCCTATGCTTATGGTACCCTCAGAATGCTGACCTTCTTCTAGTCGGATACACCGATGCTGACTTCGCAGGGGACATAATGGATAGGAAATCCACATCAGGCATGTCACAATTCATGGGATCGTGTCTTGTGTCATGGGCCTCAAAGAAACAAAACTCAGTGGCACTATCAACGGCAGATGCAGAATACATTTCAGCCTGCTGCTCGCAGCTACTGTGGCTCAAACAACAGCTAAGTGATTACGGTATTACTTTTGATTCCGTACCTATACTCTGTGATAATACTAGCGCCATAAATATCTCTAAAAACCCAGTACAACACTCTAGGACAAAGCAAATAGAAATTAAACATCACTTCCTAAGAGACTGTGTAGAAAAGGGTATGGTGTGCATGGAATTTTGCAGGACAGAAGATTAGATTACTGATATATTCACAAAGGCACTAAACAGGGAGCCATTCGAAAAGCTTCGTATGGAGCTGGGGATGATTTCCCTCAACTGACACCTCATTCGCGTAAGGCCCTCAATGATTGGTGAGAAAGCCTTAACGTATTCTGAGCATATTTGTGTGATCTATTTGTGTTAGTACTTCCATTCTCACCTATGAGTATACTTGTGACTCCGCCCCCTCTAGTTAATTGATTATATAACTTATGAGTTGCTTGAAAAAGAGGAATGAGAAAGCTTCCTTCTGACCAAAAAGAACCTTCCTGATGTTTTGATCCCTCACTACAAGCCCAAGTGATGGAAGGTTTCTGCAGCCGTCCCTAAGCCTCCTCATAAGAATGTCACTCCTATGATCCCTTTTGTTTTACACTATACGGGAAGTGATCCCTATGAGGTACCATGTTTTCTCTACATACACTGGTTCATGTCTGTTCTGCATATTCTTGTTTTGTTCTGTGTGATGTATTCCATACCACTCGGGTAACCCTACCGCATCACATCCCTTCTTTGATAAGCGACGGGAGCTTCTGAAGGGAACACTACTGGGCGGGAAATTATTGAGTTAGTGGGATTGGAAGACGCAAAACTTTTGAAGAGAGCGAGTGAGTGAAAATCCCAACCCACCTCCCAAGGATGTCACGAACAGAGAAATGGGGCTGGTTAATAAGCTGATGTACGCCTACGTAATCAGTAATGTTACCCCTCGGTCTCAGAAGTGCTCGATTCTCTTCATCCAGGACTGTGTGCTCGTTGACAAGCTCCGGAAGATGGAGAAAATTAGCCTCCCACGGATGGTGATGAAACACCTCAAGCATGTGTGCAAACGTGACGTACACTCCCTTCCCTACCCAGGTCTCCTAAAGAAAATCATGACTTTTCAGAAAGTCTATGGCAAGGTGGAAGACGACGTTGCGTACTTCCGCACGCTTGGTTTGGGAAATTTGAAGCGGATGCATTTTATGCGCGAGGAGGGCGGTGACTGAGTTAAGATTCTTTTGGCTGAAGCTGGTGTTGATGTTGGTGCTGCTGGTGGTGTTGATCCTGTAAGTGTTGGGGATTCTGAGAGTACTGAGGACTTTGTGCCGGATGGTGGTGTGAAATTGGAGGACCTTCAGAGGGAGCTGGTGGCTCTGAAGGAGTTGGTTGGTCGCAAAGACCTTGAAAAGGAAGTTGGGCCGCTGAAGGAGGAGGTTGCACACATCAAAGATATGGTGAGTGTCATGATGTCACACCTGCTGCAGGTGAAGAGTGCAGTGGAGGCTCTTATCATTCTTGCGGCCCAGGCTCCCCCAAGTACTGCTCCCTCCGAGATTGCTCCCGATGACTCCCCCAAGCCTTGAAATCCCTGGCATATCAATCTCCCTGTCTTTTTGTGTCTTTCTTTTCATGTTTTTCATTCCTCATGTTCTCTACTCGTTTCGGTATGTGTCAGTTTAATAAAAGGGGGATCTTTATACTCGTGCATACTCAGATGGTTTGATGATTGAACTGCACTATGGACTTACTCATTATTGCTCTAACAATACTACTTAAGATTTTTGATGATGCCAAAAGTAGGAAGATAAGGGGAAGCGTACTCTGAGGGGGAATGCGATCCACGCCCATCACGTGGCTGATTAAAAGTGTAAACTGACAAGTGTCGAATGAATTTTCAGTGAACCGTGATCTCTGTTGCATGCACAGGAATAGGCTACCTGTGAGGGGGAACTATGTTGCACATGTGAGGAGGAACTACTTACGTTGAAGGTAATCTGGGAGTTTGAAATCTCTCTCATCAAAGATTCATTAGCTTAAAATGTTGATATAAAGTAAACTGGAAATGTGTTGCTTTGTTGGACCAGGTTGGGGTTTTGAAAACATCCTCATCAAAGATTCGTTAGCTTAAAAACTGTGTAGAGGTTAATACATACATTGTGTTTCATGATATTATTATCTCTTGTGCAAAGGATGTTTGTCATCATCAAAAAGGGGGAAATTGTTGGAGTACGATACCCCTGGAGTAGGCATACGTCTGGAGGACGTATACACCAGTGTTTTTTGATGAACAAACATCCTGCTGATGTGTTACTTTAGTGCGCAGGTTTAAGTACAGGTACTCTGGAAGTAACTGCTACTTGAGTGTGCAAGGTATTGCGCTGATCTCTGAGAAGTAGCAGTACCTCGGATTGAGGATGAGAATATTTCAATAAATATTCTCGGTGGATCTTTTGCTCCCAAGATCGGTTCCGGCCTTGCTATGGTGGAAGATTCCCCAAGTTCAATTTTAGATGCTTGTAACGAGATTTGGAATTGGCTTTGATATGGGAATATTACGTGAGAGATTTTTGGAAACTTAATCTCAATCGCATATCGAATTAGATTGGAATGGGACGATCTAATTGGAAGGCTGATGAAGACATTATGAGATGGACGAATCAGCTGGAAGATCTTGCTCGAACTTGTCGTGCAAGATAGAGAGATTTTTTCCAAGGAAATCTAGGGCTACATGGTTCGGAGTACTTATATATAAAGGATGATATGGCTGCCTTTAGAAGGAGCTCGAACGGGAATCCTTGGCTGCGTAATTACGGAAGTAAGAACAACCAGAGATCGCTATTTCGAAGAAGCTTTGAGTCGAAAGATCAAGAGCACACTTCAGAGGGAGCCAGTGAGCGATCGGAGCCAGACGTGGAAGATCACTTGCGGTGTGATTACAACCGGATTATACCTTCACTAAGTCGGTCTGAGAGAAAGACGGAACACCACTGAGTGTGGTTTGGGTGAGAGTATAATCCTTGTAATCGAACTACATCAATACAAGTGATTGTTCCGAAATCCTTCTAGGAAACTAGAAGGTAGTGGTTTTTCCCAGATACTTGCTTTGAGTATCTGGGTTTCCACTATATATTGTTGTCTCGTACTTACTCTTACGCTTATTACTTATATCCGCTGCATACATACTTGACGCGTATCAGTATTTTGCAAGTACAACTGACTAACGATCCTAACAATTGTCCTTCTTTTGCTTGTAATTTTTGTTTGACGTTCATGAATGTCATGCGTAGATGATGACGATATAGGATATAATAGAGGAGTGTTAAAATGAGAACTTTTATCAATTTCGAGAATTTGAAAACTCAATTTTTATATTTAAAAGTGCATTTTCAAGTTACTGTGGTGTTTACAAGAGTTTCACTTGCATTATCAAGATTTAAGTCTTGGGTTCTCGAACTACAAAAAGATTCTCAACTGAGCACTTATATTGTTGTGCTTTGTAATCCCAACTTGTGTGCGAAGGTCACTAGATTTGTCTCCATTTACATTTCATCATTGTTTGTGGAGGATCAAACATGCGGGTTAGTATAGGCCAATATATTTTTCGGCTAAGTCTGGAGTGGTTTTGTAAAGGTGGGAGTTGCTGAGTTTGGAGGATAAGCAGGGCATCGTCGTTTCCTTCTCGCGCCAGAAGGATTCAAGGAGAGCTGAAGACGACGTCGTTTCCCTTGGGCGTGTTTGTATTTTGGCTAAGTCCACGTTTTGCCAGACATCGTCGTTTCGCGAAGGCAGAAACCCCAATTTGGATCTAATTGAAACGCTACGTTTCGTGGACTAGATATAAGAGGGAATGCTGAGATGATTCAGGCAAAGAATGCTATTTAGCCATTTTCCAGAAAGCTCTGCTCGATCAGTTGCTTCTTGATCGATTCGTGCACGTTCTTCTAGCTTGGTGATGGTCATCTAATGTCAGACTGTGAGTGTTGCCGCGTAGGACAGCCGGTGTAGCCTTGAGAGGGCCGACTTGATCTTCCTGGTTGGGAAATTAGACGGGTGTCTAATTCCTCGGACGATAAAAGTGAAATAAAATATGTAGGAAACAATGAAAAAAGACACATGATTTTTATACAGGTTCACCCAACAATAGCTACGTCCTGTTTGTTGCTGTTATTAGATGATGTGATTTTATTAAGTTGAGAATGTTACATCAAATAGAAATTCTATCTATTTATACATGTGGATTTTTCCAAGAGAAGCGCAATAATTTTCCATAATTGATTAGGGTCATTCTCAATCATATTGATCTTTCCCTGCATTAATGGTCGCTCCACATATCTCAAATGATAGCTCCACGTATCTCAATAATGAATTAATTAGTCTTCATTATCAACAATCTCTCACCTGAACACTAAGGCCATGTTCACTAGAACTTATATTTTTTACGGTTAAGTTAAGTTACGTTACTTTCAGTGAATGTAAGTTCAGTTCAGTTCAGTTCAGTTAATTCCAGTTGATGTAAGTTAATTTCAGTTCATATAATTTCAGTTAAGTTTAAGTCAAGTCCGATTTAAATCGATTTTTTCATCAATTCCATCAACAACATCAGGATATGACCATCATCATTATGACATCACCAATATAATCACCACCACCATCATCACATCACCAATATAATCACCACCACCACCACCACCATCAACAACAACATAATCATCACCATCATCATCATTGTTATCATCATCATCATTATCATCATCATCCTCATCAACATCATCATCATCATCATCATCATCATCATCATCATATCATCATCATCATCACCATAAACATCATTTTCAACATAATCATCATAATGGTTTCGATTTGTAATTGTTACAATTAACCGATTTGTAATTGGGTTATCTGTATTATCATTTTGATTGTTTTAATTGTATTTCTATTTTCATTGTTTTTAACTGTATTTCCCATTTCATTGAATGATCAATTATAATTTCCATTTTTATTGTTTTTAAATGTATTTAAATTTTCATTTAATTGTATTTCTATATATTTCTTACCACACATTTAATGCAAATTATCAAATGATGGTTCATAGGAATTACAAATATGCAATTACTTTAGATAAGCAATTATTTTCCATTAGATAAGCATTTTTAATATTAATGGTGGTTCCTATGCTGCTGAAAATACTGGACCCCAGAGATCCGTGTTTGACAGCTTGTCCCTGGTCACATACCTCCCAAATCGGAATAACACAACTGGTTTGTGAGTCATGGTTTATACCTGAGAAACGAGAGGAAATCCGTCGTCGGTCGGACTTGTTTTTCGAATTCAACATTGGTGCTCATCTGTCTTTATACCCTTCAACACATTGTTCCCAATAAATGGTTTCATTATCTATCTTCCCAAGCAACCCAGCCACACTCTGTAACAAAAATGGTTTAATGATACACCTTCCGAACCACCCAGTCACACTCATCATGTCGGTAGTAATCTTCCCAACTCAAACATTCAAATATTAACCACACCCATTATTAAATACATCATCTCAACCACACCCATTATTAAAAGTGGTTTAATAATACATCACCATCATCATCAATAGATAATATACTTATATATTCAACAATAAGTACAAATATTAACAAAAAATTATATTTTTCTGCTGATGTCAAAGTTAAGTAAAATTAAATTTCAGTTAAGTAAAGTTTCAGTTAAGTTAATACCAGTTACTTTCAGTCAAGTTCAGTTAATTTAAGTTAATTTCAGTTCAGTTACAGTTAAGTTCAGTTAAGTTTCAGTTCAAGTGGACAAGCCGAATTGAACATCACGGTCTACGTAGCGACCTTGCTCTTCATGTCTCAGAAGAGTCCAACTGAAGCTCCGCACAACTTCAGCTTCTCAATCGGCACATTCTTTATCAACATGTCTGCTAGATTCTTGCTCCCAAGTATCTTCTAAAGAAAATAAAATTCTTTCTTTGAGCCTCGATCTAAAAAAATGATATCACACTTGTATGTGCTTTGTCCTTGAATGATATACATGATTTTTTTGCCAAATGAATGGCACTTTGACCGTCGCAATAAAGCACACTTCCTTCTTGTTTGAGTCCCATTTCCTCAAATAGTGATGGCAAACATATCATCATTTTGGTTGCTACCGTCACAGCAACATATTCAGCCTAAGTTGTTGAGAGCGCAATAATTGATTGCAGTTGAGACCCAACTAGTGTTCAAGAAATCGACTGCCTAGGCCGATTAATCTGTACCTAGGTGGCCTTTTTCATCAAGCCGTTCTGATTAGTTCAAAACGGAGTAATTAATCGACTATTGGATGGATTCGAATCCGTTTTGCCCGATTCTTGCTTTTTTATGCCAAATGCAAATGGTGGCTGAAAGTGAATAAATCGAAGATGTAAAAGCTTGATGGCTCCTGTGTGGAGATGTGGGCAGCTTTCGTTAACGTTTTTGTTTGAGAATATGATCTACAGTGGCATTAAAAGATTTTACTTATTTATATAGAAGCCTTCAAAGTTCAAAACTTTACAATAAGACACCATCTTTTAAAATAACATTTTAAATTAATAGTATAAATGATATAAAAAAACTAATAGTATAAAGTATTAAATACAACTAAAAATTAGTACTAATATAAAATAACATAGTAATACATATATATTGAAAAATATAAAAATTCTGAACCGATTAATCCCCGATTAATCCTTTGTGGATGCTATCCGTAAGATTACCGCTAACGTTTTTCTACAACATTGGACCCAACTGATGACATTATCATCCCAAGTACAAACATAATCACTGATACTTCTCCTGCCCTCAATGTCACCAGCCATATCAGCATCAATATAACCTTGCAGCTTCAAATTTCTTTTTCGAAAGCATAGACCCACATCAGTAGTGCCACGTAGATATCTGAAATTCCACTTTAATGCCTCCCAATGCTGCTTTCCCGCATTTACGTTCCACATAGATATCTGAAATTCCATAAGTGATTATTATAAATTAATACTATATTTATGTTCCACATTTAGTCGATTTTCGATCATTTGCCTTATTTATATGAGCTCTCACTTTTTGTTTTGATGCTTTTTGGGTGAAAAACGAATCCTAGGCGAAATAAAGTTTGTGGGAATTTGGGCGAAAACAGCACAAAAATAGGCGGATTGTCATCCCTACTTGTTGCGCACGCCTAGAGCTCATACGGTGTCCAAATTCATCGATCAATGGCTTGTTGGAAAGTCGAGATGAAGGGCTACAACTTCGTAGTTTTCACCTAGAGCAGATTCGGTCGTTATGAGTGTCAGAACTTGAGCACAAGAGGTCATCTCACTATGCGTCAGTACACTTGTTTCAATATTTGTCGATACAAGGAGAAAAATTCAAAGCCTCTGATCCAAACAGTGCCACTTGTTTCACATATCCGGTGACACTGTTGGCAGATTCACTGGCTTCCATGTACTATTTTCCTTTAACGAATTCATCTTGTCTTTCATGGCTAGCTCCTTCTTAGCCGAATCTTAAGCTTCTACGGCTTCATCAAAGCATTCGGATTCACCCTTCTCAGTCAATAAAATATAATTTAATGTGGGAAAGTACCTATTTGGAGCTCTGTGCGTCCTACTAGATCTTTGTATAGGATTAACATGTGTGCTTTGGGTTTCTTCAGAATTAATATACTGATCGTTTTCTTCAGTACCTTCTGGAACCGCAATCTCTGGAAGATTATTTCACTTCCACCTTATTTGAGACAGCTTTCCTCTTAGCTTACTTTGCCTTTGTAAAAAGCTGCTTCTTTGAATAATACATCCTTTCTCCTGATAATCTCGTGATTTTACTTATTCTAAAAGCGGTATCCAAACTCAGAGTCACCATAGCTTATAAAATAACATACCTTTGACTTTGAAGCCACTTTACTTCTAGCAGCAGTATCAATATGAATGTAGGAGACACAACTAAACACCTTTAAAAAAAAATAAAGATCAATCTTTGCCGCACCAAGCCTCTTCGGGAAGTTTGAACTTCAATGGTGTGGATGGAGTCCTGTTAATCAAGAAAGCTGTCGCATTTTATGCTTCAGTCCAAAACATCATGGGCAGCCCTGCATGTAATCTCATGCTCCTTGCTCTCTCATTTAGTGTTGGGTTAATTTTGTAAATTAACCAATTATGTGGGGTCACATATGTAAATAAAAGGAACGTGTGTGCTATCATTTAAATAAGCCTAACTAAAGTGGTTTAGTTGTGATTTATATTGGCTTATGAGTATAATGTCATGAGGGTTATTGTGTAGATACCATTTGGTAATTATCTTTCTATGAGAGGCGGAAAGGTAATTATGATAATAGTGGTTGCCATAGCACACCACTATTTATATGAGTTGTGGTCCCGGTCCACCACATTGAAAAGACGATCGCTTTTCTTGCCTTCTCTGTGGAAAAATATGAAAGAAGTCTGGTGGCAGGAATGGAAGGCCTAATTTGGTGTACAGATGTACACGTCTACTTCTATTGAAGTTTATAACGGTATGTTCACTTTAATCTGATTTGAATTTACAATCCTGTATGTATTATTGTTGATCTCAATAATTTATTTCTAACAAGTTTCCGCTCAATTTCGGATTATTGAGAATTCTATTTCCCTAATCAATTACGTTGATTTTTTGAAATGCATGTATCGGTAATATTTACCATGGATGAATGTGAGCACATGTACCGATGTACAAGTTTACAAACGGTTAATGAATTAGGCAAGTGGACAAGAGTCAAGAGTCAAGAGTCTCGGGTTGGTTCATGAAGGATGAGATTAGTCCACAATTCCGGTCAGTGCCAATCTCAACACCACTGAAGACCGTCCGCACAAACAAAGTGTTCTCATTGCTGATTTTGGAATTATGACTCGTCAATTTGGGTCACCAGACGTCTAAAAGCGCAACAACGCTTTAGAAACTAATGACCAAGGGAATCAGAAAGCTTATGGCGGCTGGTATGAAGTTTCCAGGAACCGTAATTTTGGGTTGATGATTTTGGATGAGTAGCACTGATTCGGTTCACGTTCCGTTTAATTAACCCGTTCGGATTTGGTTCAATTAGGGATGAGTTAAAGAGAACCATATGGCAGAAAGGCTTTTCTCTTTTTTTTCTGTCAGCGCGGTTTTTCCTTGAAGCCACAATAGAAAGGCATGTGCTCGGCTTGCAGCGTCTTGACAAATCAGTTTCAATTTGACAAAAATTGAACCCCAACCGTATCTCCAAATCCGCATTCGATTGAAATCACAACTTTTGGTGGGGTCGGCATTGCGGATGGCAGCGGCGAAGTCTTTTGCGTCAACCAAGACTGCGACGATTGCAAAGGCATCCTCTGAGAAGGTGTTGGTGTTTGGTGGTAAATTTGGTTGAGAAGACGCCCTCGGCTGAGGTCTACAAAAGGAAGAAGCCAATGCAGAAGCCGAAGTGAATGGAGTTGATTCACTTATATCTCCCTTGTTGTAAATGAGGACTAATTACTTGATCCAATTCCGTTGTTGCGATTCAATTAAACAACTCTAAATTCGATTTGGAATTGAGAAATTGCGGAAAATGTAAACAACACCAAGATTTATAGTGGTTCACCTCTAGGTGAACAGGATTAAACATCAAGATCGAGAAATTGCGCAAAATGTAAACAACACCAGGATTTAGAGAGGATTCTGTGTGTTTGTTTTGGGCTTCCGGCCTCCGTGTCTTTTTCTGAAGCCATGGGCTTCAATGAATCAAAAAAAACACCAAGATTTATAGTGGTTCACCTCTAGGTGAGAGGCTACTCCACTCGAGCTCACTAGCTCAGCCGATTTCACTATGTAAATGCCTCGGAACCGACCAAATCGTCGCCGGAGTACAATATCCGATTACAAGCTTGAGCCAAGCCTACATACTACGATCTCTCCGTGGATCGCGTTGCTTGTTCCGATTGAACGCCGAACTGAGCGAAATCACCACTCGAGTTGAAGCCCTCAATCAATTCTCAAGTACATCACGAGTTGAGGACGAACGTAATCGATTTCTGTTTTGTGCTTGAATGAACCCTAACAGCTCGAAACACGCAGCTTTAATACTGGAGTTTCTAGATGCAATCCTGACCGTTCAACGCTTCTAATCTCACGCGTCCATTTCGAATCCGACTCGCGCCACGGATTGTGCCAACGTATCGCGCTCTCATTCATCGAGCGCCAACGAACTCCAACGGCTTGCAACGAACTCCCACGTGCAACATCAACGACACTTATCCCTTTAGCAACGACTCTTCACCCGCGCCTATATTTGAACTCGTTTTAGCAACGAACGTTCCGACTCTACTGCGACGACCCATCTGGGTTTTAGCGACGACTCCAAAAACCAGCAGCAACAATAGCAGCTTTATTCCTTCAATCCTCCACCTAAAGCAGCTATTCCTTTAAGCCACTTTAGGCCTTCAACTTAGCTCCGAAAAACGTTTACATATGAAAAACAACTTAGCTCTTTCATTACTCAACCTGCAAAACAAATCACTCCACATACAAAAGTTTCAAGCAAAGCTTGAACTTGGTGTGACTAACAATCTTAGTTCCCATATCTGGAGGGTTATACTCAGTTCCCACTTTGTCCACAATAACATCACCATTTTCTATCTTATCTCTCACAAAATGATACTTAATATCAATATGCTTTGAACGTTCATGATAAACAAGGTTTTTACTTAAGCATATTGCAGATTGACTATCACACTTAACAATGGCAGTTCCACTAAACAACTTAGCTTCACTTAACATACCCTGCAACCACATTGCTTCTTTCGCAGCATCACACAAAGCTATATATTCAGATTCAGTAGACGAAATGGTGACAATGAACTGAAGTTGGGACTTCCATGAAACACAGCAAGCACCAAGAGTAAAATACAAGGCAGTTGTAGATTTCTTAGTGTCTCTATCACCACCAAAATCAGCATCAACATACCCAATCAGTTTTAAATCATCCTGTCTCTTTTTATAGCACAAACCAACATCCAATGTACTTCTTATATATGCAAATACATGTTTCAGAGCCAAACAATGTTCAGGTCTTGGGTTGGACATAAATCTACTCAACAAAGATATGGCATATGACAAGTCAGGTCTAGAACTAATCATGGCATATAACGGAGCCCACTGCACTGTCGTTAAGGTGCAATGTTCTCTGTGCAAAATAAATTTATATTTTCCGCTACTCGCGACTACACTACTGGGTAGTAAGTGGTAAGTAGGGGTCGAAACCAAGGGAATTAGGGGGATAATTGTTCTTTGAGGGGATTATTCAGCGGGAGGGCGTGTTTTAGGTTGGTTGGTTGGTTTTAAAGCTACCAGCTAAGTGATTGATTGGTTGGTTGGTTGGTTTTAGTACTGGAAAGTAACTGATAATTATTACAATTAAAAGAAAGCGTTCGGTTTCAGGGGCCTTGTATTATATCCTGTTTATCATTGACCCTTAGTGAATCTTCTAAGTATTCAAACGTGTATCAAGGCCTTTTCCGGCGCTCGATTTGCCACACTGTCTAGTCTTTTGCAAAAGTGTTCGAAAGTGAATCAAGGCCATTTCAAGCACTCGACTTGCAACACTGTCTAATCTTTTGCAAAAAACGTAAAGCCCTTGTTCTACTTAGACTAGCACCCCATTTCAAGGTATACTAGCCTATGTGCATCCATTTTGGGTTGTCTTTTCCGACTTACCCAAAATGGTGTTTGAGAGAGATCAAACTCCTCAGATAAGCTTTGCCATTTCAAGCATCCACTTACCCGAGTATGTTTGCGAACTTCCACAGAAGAGCTTTGCCATTTCAAGCATCCACTCAACCTTGGAAGTTCTGATCTAATATATGGCACATAGAACAAGTTTTGAATACAAAGACGAGACACTAAATTAATAGTCTAAAACATTTTATAATACAAGTCCACCCCTTCTACCGAACGACTAGTTTAGCTACTATTTATCGCGCTAAACATTATAACTAAGGAATTGGAAATTAAAGACGGTAAATAAATATTAAAATACTTACAACCGTTGAAGCGCCAAGGGAGCAATCTTTTATTTCCAAAGCCAAACTTACAAAACTTAGAGAGATAAGTGAAATGTTGATTTTTGGATGATACAAATGAGAGGAGAATGGCTTGTATTTATAGCCAAAGGGAGGAGAAATGGAGGGTGGAGATGGCTTCCATGTGTTTTTGATCCAAGGGAGGAGGAGGAGGAGGTGAAGATGTGGTGGAGGAGCCACCACATGGCAAGCTTTCCATGGAGGAGCAAAAGCCGCCGGTCACCATGAGGGGAGGAGCCGCCGGTGGCCGGTCACCATGAGGGGAGGAGCTCCTCCCTTGGCCACCTCCAAGCAAGGTGGCCGGTCACCTTGGTCCATGAGTGTATTTTGACAGTTTTGTGCAGTCTTTTCACAAAACTATCAGTCCAATTTCGCTCCGTCTGACTTTGATTCCTCTTCTGCTTAATTTGTTATGAGTGATTCAACGTCAGGATCCTTGATATGTCTTCAGTCGGCATATGATCTTGACCTTGGAATGACTCGTAACATCTTTTATGCTTTAAAAGCTCCTCTTTAGCATGTATTCTCTCTAAGCTCTGAAATACCCTGTAGAAATATATCGGAACTAACAAGCAAAAGTTAAATAGACCAACGGTCTAATTTGGTGGGTTTTACTGTGTTTTTGATTCGTATAATTATGGTCCATCAGCATACATGACAGATCCAATAGCATTAGAATAAGGCACAAAGCAGCCCTGAAAACTCACTCATTCTGAAACGACCGTTCCTCGTTGCCACAAAGGCGAAGCATAACATGGGAACAAGCTTGATGTCGCCTATGTTTGATGGCAAGATTCTGAACTTCCAAACTCGCGAGGATGCCAACCGGTCATACATAAAAAAGCGACCAAGACATGGCCCGGTGGAATGGAAACCCGGATGGAGAAACACAAGAGCACGGCTCAATGGATCAGCAGCTAGGAAAAACACAAGAGCACGGCTCAAAGGACCAGCAAATATGGTCAAAAGACCCTCGCCTTCTCAGAGGTGTTGGAAGGAAAAAACACCGGAACAATGGAGTCCTGACCCGAGCACATCATCTCACAAGAACTCGGGGAAAGTCAAGGCAAGAATGAAAGTAGGCACTCCACAACAATATGACCTGAGCCGCCCATGGGATCCGAACTTATAATCCAGGAGTGAGGTACTGTCGAGCCAACGACGTTAAACAAAGGCAATGGTCGGGAGGTAACCCGACATTTATCTTACTTTCAGTCATTTTATTTAGTTTTTGCCTTAAGTCATTCTCACCTTTCTTGTAAATATTTGCTTGCAATCGGCTTTTGAACTAAGTCATGCCGAGAGGCACGCCTTTGTTCAAAAGTGTGGGGTGAGAACTGCCTTTGCACATAATTAGTTTAACATGCTTTCCTTTTCCTTTTCCCTTAATATTATCTTTTTGAAAATATGAACTTGAGAATGTGAAATAGATGGATCTCAATTCATGCATTTACCTTGTGAAATCTCAACTGTGTAAAAACTTGAGGATGTAACTTCTTGTTTGTCCCTTTGTGCTGAGATATACAGGGGATGTGGAGTTGACATAAAATGCCCTAGAGAGGTTTGGCAAGCACTCGAAGGATCGGATTTCGCTATATGGTTTACGAAGTCAGTGGAGGCTGCACTTCGGGTTTCAATGGAGATTAGAGTCATCTCCGCCATGCAGCGTTTATGCAAGAGGCGGGACGGGAATCAAACCATCCTATCTCTAGTCCTAGTAGCCGAGAAAATAGATGAGCGACCCTCATTGATGGACCAAAATTATACGAATCATAAACACAGTAAAACCCCCTTAATTAGACACTTTGTCTATTTAACTTTTGCTTGTTAGTTCCGATATATTTCTACAGGGTATTTCAGAGCTTAGAGAGAATACATGCTAAAGAGGAGTCATTCCGAGGTCAAGATCATATGCCGACTGAAGAAATATCAAGGATCCTGACGTTGAATCACTCATAACAAATTAAGCAGAAGAGGAATCAAGTCAGCCCGGGACGAAACACACTGATAGTTTTGTGAAAAGACTGCACAAAACTCACAAAACTCATCCATTTGCCTTGGTGACCGACCACTTGAAGAGAAGGTGGCCAAGGGAGGAGCTCCTCCCCTCCATGACCGGCGGCTCCTCCTCCCCACAACCGGCAACCGGCGGCTTTTGCTCCCCCCATGTGGCGCCTCCTCCTTCTTCCTCCTTCTCCTCCCTTGGATCAAAAACCACATGCCATCATCTCCTCCATCCATTCCCCCCTTCTCCTCCCTATAAATGGAGCTCATCTCCTCCTCATTTGTATCATCACAAAATCAAAATCAAATCCATAAGTTTGTAAACACTTCTCTCTCTAAGTTTTGTAAGTTTGGTTTTGGAAATAAAGGATCGCTCCCTTGGCGCTTCAACGGTTGTAAGTATTTTAATATTTATTTACTGTCTTTAATTTCCAATTCCTTAGTTATAATGTTTAGCGCGATGAATAGTAGCTAAACTAGTCGTTCGGTAGAAGGGGTGGACTTGTATTATAAAATGTTTTAGACTATTAACTTAGTGTCTCGTCTTTGTATTCAAAACTTATTCTATGTGCCATATATAAGATTAGAACTTCCAAGGTTGAGTGGACGCTTTGACGGGCAAAGCTCTTCCTTGGGATTCGTGAACATACTCGGGTAAGTGGATGCTTTGACGGGCAAAGCTTATCTGAGGAGTTCGATCTATCTAAAAAACTATTTGGAAACTGGACCAAAGGGACCAAATGGATGCACATAAGGCTAAGATACTTCGGAAGGAGGAATTAGTTGAAGTAGAATAAGTGCTCTACGACCTTAAAAAGGCTAGACGATGTTGCAAGTCTTGAGCTAGGAATAGCCTCGATTCATGTTTGAATACTTAGAAGATTCACTAAAGGTCAATGATAAACAGGATATAATACAAGGCCCCTGAAACTGAATGCTTTCTTTTAATTGTAATAATTATCAGTTACTTTCCAGTACTAAAACCAACCAACCAACCAATCAATCACTTAGCTGGTAGCTTTAAAACCAACCAACCAACCTAAAACACGCTCTCTCGCTGAATAATCCCCTCAAAGAACAACTATCCCCCTAATTCCTTTGGGTTCGACCCCTACTTACCACTTACTACCCAGTAATGAAGTCGCGAGTAGCGGACACTTATAAATTTATTCTTGACGATTGCGCATAACGACTGTGCAACCATCACTCATCTTGACCCGCGCGAAACGACGAGTATGAGAAAGAGCGGGGCGGTATTTCCATATGCTCTCGTGCGATGATTTGACCTCCCAAAAGGTTGAGAAAGTGGACAAGCAAGTCACAAAGAAGCAAAGCTCGAAGAAGCAAATCAAAGGCCGAAGGCCCAAAATTGTGAAGGTTTTAACCGAAACAAAAGTGAAGAAGCTCCAATTCAAAATCGAAGGCCAAAGACCAAATCACTTCAAAAGCTGTCCCTCATCAAAAGGAAATCAAAGAGCTCAGATCATTGAAACCCGAACCAAATCATGTGCTAGAGAAAGCTACGAGAAAACCATATAGTGCGAGTCGGTCCCAAGAATGCAGTCCAGGAGCCTGAAAAGGGCTATCTCCCGAATCATCTGAATTAATTTGCATCTCAGCTCGAAGGTACAAGTATCAAGTTTCTTCTAAGTATTTACACGGTTTAGATTGGTAACAAATAAGTATTGCATGAATAGGATAAATCTAGTCCCACATTCTCACTTTCTTATTTAAAGTTTTTACTTGGATTGTGTGTGCCTCTTTAAATAGCATTGTTCGGGACGAACAAGTATAAATGTGGGGTGATCTGATGGACTATATTTATATGATTCATTAAGACAGTTAAACCCACCAAATTAGACACTTTGTCTTAACAACGTTTACTTGTTAGTTCCATTTTTGCTCTACAGGCTATTTTGAGGTTTAGAGAAGAAACATGCCTAAAAGGGGAGAATTGCGCCCAAAATAATCGCATTGGAGATTCACCCGACTGGCTGGGAAAATGCCTCAGATCCACCCGACCGGCTGAAGCAGAATCAGGCCGCGCCCCAGCGTTCCAGCGCACCTACCGAGCTGTCCAAGTCCAAATTCTAGTTGCCCGAACAAATCATCTGATCTGACGAATCCGCCTCGAGCAAAATGATCAAAATGGCAAATGAGGTGGACAATGTCGGAAAACCAAGGAGAACGCCCGAGCAGATTGGCTGTTGGCCTAATTCCAAAGCAAAGGCCCCGCGCGCATAGGTACCGAAACCAAGTCGCTCGACTAAACCATGGAATCTCGAAAATCTGGCTCGACCAAAGTGATTTAAATGCCCAATAACTCGGACAATCCCACTTCCTAGACAAAAAGCCCGAGTGGAACCAGCTCAAGCCCGATCAAGGCCAAACTAGGGCAATTCCGGCCGTTTTGGGATTCCGACCAGGTTCCGGGAAGATTCCGGCAAAACGACTTCGACCATTAGTCTTAGAATTGCCTCAGCATTCCAAATCCAAAAGCAAAAGGCCAAAAACTGACCAAGCTCCGGCCAGCAATTAATGGATGTTGACTTTCTTCTACTCTATCCCTTGTAGGAGGAGCCCATACCGGCTGCTTTGGGAGGACAGCTGGCCGACTGCTTTTGGAGCTACCTAACCGGTTGCTTTTGGGAGGACACCTCAACCAAGGGGGAAGTGCCACCTATGGCCGGCGGCTTGACTTGGAGTGCCCATGCCTTGTTGATTTGCCTCTCTCCTTTGCCTATAAATAGAGAGCTCCCTCTCCTTTGTTCAATGTCCCAAATTGTAGTCTCAAGTCTCATAATCCTTGTAGAGAATCTCTCTAGATTTTACGCACAATCCTTGTAAACACTCAACTTTGATATTGAAAGCTCCAAGCTTGTTCTTGAGTACTCTTGTTGGTTCTTGAAGTGCTCAAGCTTTTCCCTGTCTTTTACTTTCAAAAACTTTACTTTTTGTCTTTCGAAAACCTTTACTTTTCAAGCACTTAGCTATGATATCCTCTTCCATGGATATTCGTAGCTAAACCCTTCATTCGGTTGAAGGGGTGTGTTTGTATCAAAACATGTTTTAGACCCTTTTCTTAGTGCTTCTATTGTGTTCAGACTTGTTCTATGTGCCACATATTAGGTTAGAACATTCATGGATGAGTGGAGGCTCGAAAGAGCAAAGCTTTTCCATGAGGTTCGTGAACATACTCGGGTAAGTGGAGGCTCGAAAGAGCAAAGCTTATTCGAGGAGTTCAACCTTTCTTAAACACCACTTGGTTGATCGGAAACGATTTATCAGGTGGATGCACATAAGCTAAGATACTTCGAAAGGAGGAATTAGCATAAGTAGAACAAGTGTTCTATGTCTTGAAAAGGACTAGACGATGTGGCAAGTCGAGTGCTAGAAATAGCCTTGATACATCTTTGAACACATAGTATGATCATTAGCGGTCAATGATGAACAGATTTATGATACAAGGCCCCTAAAACCGAATCCTTTCCTTTAATTAAAACATCACCTGTCACTTTACTTTCAGTCTCACTATCAACTGCTTATTTTCAGTCATTTACTTTCCGTACTTTAATTTCCGCACATTTACTTTCAGTAATTTACTTTCTGTCGCTTATTACAGACCTTTTCAATATCAGTCCATACCAAAAGTATGTTGATTAGTCGATATTGAACTCGACTGTTCCAGCACTTTACTTTTCAGTATTTACTTTCAGTCCTGTATTTACTTTCTTTACTTTCAGTCATTTACTTTTCAGTACTAAAATCACAACCAACCCCCAACTGTCTTATTTAATTTTCCATTCTCGAAAGAACAACTATCCACTAATTCCCTTGGGATTGACCCCAACTTACCGCTTTACTACCCAATAGTGAAGTCACGAGTAGCGGACTTATAAATTAATTTTGTACACATTGCCTCGCGACAAGGCAGTGCTGTCAAATATTACTCGTGTCCTAGTTCGATATCCCCGTTAGGTTGCTAGTAAACTTGACAATCGGAATCAACTAACAAACCAAAGCTCCCCCGCTAGGGTTCCACTCGTGTTAACAGAATCAATTCCATAAACAATGCACAGTAATATGACACAAAACACAGAAATCAATATAGGTCTCAAGTCAAAACATCACAATGTCGAGTTCTAGCCTACACATATGAGTTTAGCTACTCATCGTAAGGGAATACATCATAAAGTTTATCAATGGGATGAAACGAAAATACTGATGACGAATTCTCCACCAAGCTGCAGCTCCACTCCAGTACTTGAATCCAGCAACGAATCCACATTCAAGCTTCTTGAACTGGAATCCTACTCCGAGAGCTCTCTTCTCCAATCCTCTACTCTCAATTCCCAACTTCGAACTAACCCTAACCTTTCTGATTTCTCTCCTTAAGTCCAGAGCCAGCCACCCCTCTTCAGTCTCTTCGAAATCTGTCTTTTCTTATCCCGAGATTGCAAATCAGAAATAATGAAATTCGACTGCCAGCTGGCCCCGCGGACGTCTCTTGATTTAACGTCCGCGGAGGTCTTAACAATTATGGAAATTCTTCAGGCCTAAGCGACTGTAATCCTTCAGGCCTAAGCGAACTGCACTAACTCAAACTTCTAGCTCTTCGGACTTCATTTCTTCGGCGCAAAACATCTTCTAATAGGCTCCCTTTAGCCGATATTCCTTCCATAGTCTCCGAATGCACCTGAGAATGAAAACTACACACAGGTAGTGAAATAATACACAGGCAACCACTAAGAGACGGGGTTTTAACATAGAAAATAGTCGTACAAGCACGACTTATCAGCCGGCTGAGTATTCCACTCCGGAATATCAACGGCGAAGAAGCAGTCTGTTCAGTGTGCTGTTCAGACTGCTCTTGAAGAACAACCAAGCGCACACACACGGTGATCAAGACACGCTTTCGGGAGAAAGTTTCCGAGCTTCGGGAGAAGTTCGAGCTAGTTCGGGAGGGAGTCTTGAACTCCGGGGATCGACGGTGAGCTGCGGTGAACCGAGATTGCAAATCTGAGTGAAAGTGATAGACGCTAGGCGTTTACATGCGGGAGATTGTAAGAGTAAGTCCATGTGTAGCTCTACACTATTCAATAAAGATTTCTATCCCTTTAGGGTGTGGAAAGCCCCTCAGAGTAGGTGAGGCCGAACTTGGTATTATATCGTGTCTGCTCCTATTTTTCTATTCCGGTTACTGTCTGCTAAGGTGTTCCAGTCTCTGGTAGAACACATCACTGGAACTGGTCTTGAACAGACAACAGAATTTCAATTGGTATCAGAGCAGACACTCGACACACTGAGTGCGATCCTAGATCTGTTCAAGATGAGTATAAAGGAATGGCAGAACACCAGCGGACCACCGCTGCTAGAAGGGCCGAACTATAGCTACTGGAAAAATAGGATGAAGGCACTCTTAAAAACTCTTGATGAAAGGGCATGGAAAGCTGTATTGGTTGGATGGACCCCTCTGACAATGACGAATGGTGAGGGACATGTGGTGCCGAAACCTGAAGAGCATTGGACTAAGGATGACGATAAGACTGCTGTCGGGAACTCAATAGTTATGAACGCTATATTTTCGGTCGTGGACGAGAATGTGTTCAAACTAATTGCTAACTGTGAAGTCGCCAAAGAAGCATGGGAACTTCTGAGAACAACTTATGAAGGAACGGACAAGGTAAGGAACTCACGAATGCAGATGGTCACTACAAAATTTGAAGATCTGAAGATGAAGGAAGAAGAAACAATTGCTGAGTTCAATGCAAGAGTTCTAGACCTGTCCAACGAGGCTGCAGCCTTGGGGAAACCTATTGAAGAGGAAAGGATGGCAAGCAAGATTCTGAGATCACTACCTCCAAGGTTTGCCATGAAGGTAACTGCAATTGAAGAAGTGCATGATACAGCTAAACTGAAGCTTGAGGAGCTCATGGGGTCACTAAGGACATATGATATGAATTTTCAAGATGATTTTCAAAGAAGGACAATAAAGTGTGTGCACTGAAGGCTGATGTAACTGAAGACTGGAACAGCATCGAGGACATGTCTGAACAGCTCGCCACAACAGCCAAAAACCTTGAAAGGATTGTGAAATGGCTATATGGACGAGGACTCGCTCAGGTACAGCAATCCACGTCTAACTCACAGAGTCGAAGAGGAGAAAACTCTCAGAGTAAAAACGGGCCTGGAGAGAACAACAACGAGTTCAATGGTGAAAAAGGCAAAGTAATCCGGTGTAGGGAGTGCAAAGGCTATGGTCACATTCAAGCTGAATGCGTCAACGCCCTCAAGAAGAAGAAGGCGCTTGCTACCAACCTGAGCAATAGTGTCTCGGAGGAGGATGACTCGAATGACTTCGTTGCATTCACTTGCGATACTGCTCGTAGAGGTGAAGAACCTGACAGCACTTGTTCCGGGACGGTGCCAGAACAGTCTACTGACCACTCCAGCAACAGTGATGATGAAGAACTTACTCATTAGGTCTTGACTGAATCTTACAAGGAACTTTATGAGAAGTGGCTGATGGTGATTGATCTGAACAAGAAGCTCACAGAAACCGTGACGAGCCTGACAGAAGAAAAAGATAAAATATGGCAGGAGGTTAAAGTTCTAGTTGCCCATAAGGTCGAACATCAGGTAGAACTCACTGCGCTGAAGCACGAGATGATTGGGATGAATCAAGAACATTCGTCACTTTTTGTACAGAAGGTGGAACTCCTAGGCGCCGTGTCTTCTCTGAAAGATAAGATGGAGAAAAATAGAGAAAGCCGCAGAGAAGTTCATCTTCTGATCAAAGTAGAATCCCTGGAGCTACTAATCAAGATGGAGAGAGATAGTCATGCTGCTACCATGGAGGAATTGAGCAAGTTCAAAAAATTGGTGAAGATGCTGAACTCGGGCTCAAAGAACTTGGAGTCCATACTAAGGGCCCAGAGAGTTGAAGATGGACATAGCGGTCTTGGCTTTAACGGCAAAAGTGGCTCAGGTAAGATTACATTTGTTAAAGCAGAACTGAAACCTGAACAGAGAGCGGACCACTACCCTGAGAAGTAGTTTCGGAATCAAGGTAAGAAGCAGTGCATGGCCAACCATGGCAGACCTGGTACTGAATGGAGGAGAGACACACGTACATGTTGGCACTGTCACAAGAAGGGGCACATCAAGCCAAGGTGTCACGAGTTCCTGGCTGTGCGCAGAAAGTTACAGCGTAGAACTACTCCAAGGATGATACAAGAATGGAGAGTGAAGCAAAAAGAGGAAGTGTGTCTCGTCGGATTCCGCTCAACCAGTAACATGAAGAAAGGTCACCGACACGTCGATAGTGGATGCACTGGTCACATGACAGAAGATAGCAAAGTGTTCGACTTTGGGACAGTGAAGGTTCCGGGCCTACCTGAGCTCAAGAGAGCGACTTTGGCTGATGGATTGAAGGCGAAAGATATTAGCTTTCGAGATGGATGTCCCCACGTAAAGATCACACATGACTCTCGTCAAGTTCTCAACAAGAATGAAGAATCTCTAATGAAGGGACCCAGTTATTTGTTGACCTGTGGTCGAACAGTTGCTGAGACACCATGGTTCGATAGACTCACGATAAGTGTCACTGACCTTGGCTATGTTCGAGGGGGAGTTCCAGATGTAGAGGAGAACAAGCTGGTCTATTTGAACCCTCCTTGCCTATTTTGTGGCAAAAGGGGAGAGTGTGATCTCTGAAGTGGGATCTGAATGAAGCGGGATGGTTTTGCCAAAAAATGTCAAGGGGGAGATTGTTGTTCCTTTGTGGCATGGGTTTTGGCAAAACGTCTTCAGAGTGTTCAAGCTAGAAGTCAAGGAGTTGTTCAAGTGAAGTTGGAACTCATACGCTGCACAGAAGTGAAGAACGAATGTTTCCTAATTTGGAAGATTCTAAAGATCGAAGATATAATCTGTTGGAATCAATCAACGAGCAAAACAGAAGATAAGATATTCAAACGATATCTACAGATTGGTTTCGAAGATATCGTCAAAGATATGATATGGATATCGAAGATTGGAGATAAGATATCTATCGAATATTTAGGAATATTTCCTAAATATTTGACAGGTTATCTGAACATATTTGGACTTCAACGAAGCATATAAATAGAAGGCTAGGGCGTTCAGAATCAACATCGCTTTTCAGAGAGAAATACACGCGAGAGCATTCGTGAGATTGGAGGAAAGAAGACCGACGGCCGGCTGAGTATTCCACATCGGAATATCAACGGCGAAGAAGCAGACTATTCAGTATGATGTTCAGACTGATCTTGAAGAACAACCAAGCGCACACACACGGTGATCAAGACACGCTTTCGGGAGAAAGTGTCCGAGCTTTGGGAGAAGTTCGAGCTAGTTCGAGAGGGAGTCTCGAACTTAGGGGATCGACGGTGAGCTGCGGTGAACCGAGATTGCAAATCTGAGTGAAGTAGTGATAGACGCTAGGCGTTTACATTCGGGAGATTGTAAGAGTAAGTCCCTGTGTAGCTCTATATTATTCAATAAAGATTTGTGTCCCTTAAGGGTGTGGGAAGCCCCCTAGAGTAGGCGAGGCCGAACTGGGTATCATATCGTGTGTGCTTCTATTTTTCTGTTCCGGTTACTGTCTGCTAAGGTGTTCCAGTCTCTGGTAGAACACAGCACTGGAACTGGTCTTGAACAGACAACAGAATTTCAGTATTAATTAAGTTAGTTCTTCAGTCCTTTCCTTTATATGTAATGTCATGCTTTAAAATTCCTCTTTCCTTGTGTAGAAAACTAACAGGAGATGTGCTGAAATTTTGGTGGAGTCATGCTAAGGAAAGAGGGGTCCATTGGGTGAAAGCTGATGAATTATATAAAGGAAAATGGAATGGTGGCTTGGGTTTCCGCAAGTTCGAGGTCTTCAATATGGCATTGCTGGCAAAACAGGGATGGAGACTTCTGACCGACCCAGAACTACTAGTTAGCAAGCTTTTCAACGCAAGATACTATCCAGGCACAAACATACTCAATGCAGCAGTAGGAGGGAGACCATCTTTCGCTTGGAGGGGAATCAAGGCAGCGTTGGACTTGCTTAGATATGGGGTGGAATGGGACAGTTCAGAAAAGAAATATTATTGGAAGCACGATGGTTCAGGAGCCCTCACGATCAAGTCAGCATACCAGATAGCTTTGAAGCTTGACGAGCAGCGAAATAATGATGTTGGTGAACCATCGGACGGGAAGGAAACGCAGAGGTTTTGGAGATTAAAAATTCCTCAAAAGATTAAGATCTTTGGGTGGAGATTGTTTCACAACTGTCTCCCGACGATGCAGAATCTGTTCAGAAGAGGATGTGCAGTTGAAAATAGGTGTTCGCACTGTGGCAGGGCAGGGGAATATGCTCTACATTTCTTTAGGGATTGCTGGTGGATGAAGGGACTGCTACAAGACCTGCATCTCCCTAATGCGGTTTGGAATAACCATTGTACAAGTCCGGGATACTAGATGTGGCTTAGTGCAAAGGCATGCCTAGAAGAGGAATTTAAAGCTTTATTATGCCGACTTTGGTTGGGATGGAAGCACAGGAACAACAAATATAACGGGGATAATAGCAGCGTTGAGTCTCTAAAGGTGAAGTTGAGGTGGATGCTATATGAGTTGATGCAGGGAGCAAAGGACCCTTGCTGGTCTCTGGAGCAGAATGCATATCCCAAAGAAGGCCCTATTATAATGTGTGACGGATCCTATGACATATCTACTAAGGAAGCAGGTGGAGGTGCAGTAATGATATCGGAAGGGAAGGTTCACAGCACAAGAGCAGAGTATTTTTGCAATGCAAGCTCAGTTCTAGAAATGGAGATTAAAGCTTTGAAACTGGGTATGGATCTTGCTCTGAAGATGGACCTGGCAAAAGTGTTTATCCTCATAGACTCTACAGAGGGGCTTTGGGGGCATTAAACTTGGGCTCGCGGAGACCAGAGGCTTGCATAGCGGAGATCATGGAATGCTTGAGAGTGCTGGATGAACATCCAAATTGGGCAATAGGTGGCATTGATAGAGAATCAAATGTTTTGGCAGATTGGCTAGCAAAGAAGGCGAGGACTCACAAGCTATGTAGCACGGAAACGGAAACCGCAGAAATCGCGAAACCGCAAATCTAAAAATAGAGAAAAAGGAAACCGCCGGAAACCGCTGTATTAAATATATATATTTATATTTTTTTAAAATTTTGATATATTGATCATCATGAAATTACATATATCCTAACACAATAACACAAATATTGTTTCAAAAGATAATGTTAAAGATAAAACATTCTTTAGCATTGCAAAGTTTCACAATCAAGATAAAAAAACACATCCTGCACTTATGTTTTAAGCATTCAACAGCTACAAAAAGCACATCATGCACTCATGTTTTAAGCATTCAACAACATCTCCTAGCCTTGGGGATTCACAAAAAGCATTCCACCAACTCGTGCATTTTGGTCACCACCAGCACCAATATCCCACATTTTGGTCCTTTCATCGAGATATTCCGAATTATTTCTAGATAATAATCGAAGGTTTTTATGAATGAATACAAGATCTTCAGCACGGTTTGGATGTAGCTTATTCCTTTTCGCCGAATTAATGAAAGAGTAAGTGCTCCAATTTCGCTCAGCACATGAGGACGAAGTAGGTTGTCCAAGTAAACGAATAACTAATCCTTGTAAGAGAGGCGCTCCCATAATTTTATGATTTTTTAATATAATCAAATTTTAGTTTAAAATAATTTAAGTTACCATTTAAATTCATTTTTTTCAAAAAATTTCCAAAATAAAATGCAAAATTAGGTTTTTAGAGGTTTCCAGAGATTTCTTGACTTGTCCTAGAAGTTTCCGATTCGTTGACCGTTTCCGAAATGGTCAACTAAAGTTTCCGGAGGTTTCTTGAGGTTTCCGAAGGTTTCCAAGTTTCTGAAGGTTTCCGAAACCGGTACCGCACCCATGTAGAGGTTTTCGTGCTACTTAGCTCACAAGTGGAAAATGGTCAACTGCTACAGCAATTCCCAAGAGACCTTCCAAGGCTTGGTAGTTGTGTTGGTTAAATGTGTGCCTTAGCTTGGTTTTGTATACAACAATGTTTCCTGTAAAAAAAATTAACAACATCATCCATCCATTTCTTCCATCTCATCTTTTACGTCCTAAATTTGCTTCCATGAATGCGCAGATTGCAGCCGATGTTAGTGTCTATCAGAGTGACTGAATGTATATATGTTATTTATCTGCACATACCGATATCAAGAGAGGCCAGTTAAGAAGTGTTTGCAACTTGGAAAATCGAACAGCAACTTCGGATCTGTGATTTCAAATTGTCGTCATTGAGAAGCGCTCAAATGAGAATCCCTTATTTTTTCGAGAATTTGAGATCCCATTCTTCACCATCCAAAATGCAAGATGCATTTTGGTGGTGACACATGTCCCATGTGCATTTTCCAAGATGCATTTAATGCAACGTCAAAGCCATATTTTTTACTATGCTTTTTGCACATCTGTCACATGCAGATTCAAAGATGCATCATGATCCAATGGTGAGATTTGGGGTCTCAGGTTCTAGAATTTTTAAGGGTTCTCAATCGAGCGCTCACCTGTCGTCATATTTATAAAAGTACAGATGTCTCCAACTTTCTTTTTCTTTTTTCTAAAATTTTAGACTTCAATGGGATTCAGAAACTAAAATTTATTTGCAAAAAAGACTTAACACTTGTAAAGTCAAGATCAGGTACAAAGTTAATTTTTGGTACAAAATACAAAATTCGTCAAAATCATTTTATAGTTCGTCAGTTTATTTTATAGTTCGTCACTTTTTAAGCCGAAAAATGAAAAAGACAAGCCAAAAAATGAAAAAGACGATATCATTCGTCAACAAGAAAATATACCAAAAATCAAGATTTAATCTCATCCATTCAAATCACAAGATCAAGGGCTATGATTAGTTTGTATTTTGTACCCAAAAATCAACTTTGTACGTGATCATTTTCTCACTTGTAAAATGGCAAATGTGCTCCTACTTTAATTATTCAAAGGATTCGAATTTCGTACATCCAAGTTTTTTTTGATAATGGGGTAGAACAATTAAGAATAATACAATGCATATAACGCATTATCATCTAGTACATATATATTGATATATGAAGCTCTTAGGCATCTTGACCGGATCCAAAATCATAGGGTACCTTTCTCCACTTCTGAAGCACAGGCCGGGTTCGGCACTGAAATCTTCCCCTGGTAGAGGAGATGTTGTTCTGAGCCTCGGACACTCTAGTAATTGCAATCTAGGTCTCCCCCTAGATCTTTGCTCCCGCTCCGTAACCACCAAAATGATCCTCCGTGAGAATCAGCGCCTTCTCCCGAATGCGCAGTTCAGAACTTCAGTGCGTGAACTTTCAGTGCTGTCCTTCGATCAATCTGCTGAGCACCAGCACAGATTGAATCCGAGCGCCTTTGAGTAACCAGTGACGATTAACTCTCCGGCTGATTACGAGCTTAGTGAATAACCAGTTACGATTAGTTCACCGCCGTTAGCCTCCTCCTCCCTTCAATGAGTATGAGCGTGATTTAATATCTCCGTAAGTGCTGACTAATACCGAAGCATTAGTCCTCCTTATATAGAGCGGTAGAAACCCTAGAACGAATAGGATTTCTAAGATAAACCGCCTATCTCTATTAGGAAATCTTTCCTAATCTTTTGCGCGAATCTCTTGTTGATAATCCTTCAATGAATATCTTCAATCTTGATTAGGCAACCTACGATTATCTTTATAGATAAGATAGCTTCATGCGCAAGCAACCGACTCTCTTTGATATCTTCGATAATCATCATAGCACCGACTTGCTAAAAACCAGACTTGCCAAATCCGTTCTGTTGCTGCGTCAGAGTTGTGCTACGTCGGCTGAAACAAGTTTCCAAATCTGAATTTGGAAACTTCCAACTTCTGTCCATGCACCTGCAACCGCCTTGATCTCCAACGGTCGACTGTGTTTCCAAATCTGAATTTGGAAACATTCCATCAGCTTCAACTTGTTCCAGGACAGTTGTCTCTACTAGACCCGAACAACAGCTTGAACAACTACACTAAGTTTTGCCAAACTACATGCCATAAAACTAACAATCTCCCCCTTGGCATATTTGGCAAAACAACTACCTGTAATCTACCTATTACAGTTGAATCTTTGAAGGAGGTTTCAAACTCCCAAGCTGTGCTACGAACTAAGCTACCAAGCGAATCTTTGAGGAGATTTCAAACTCCGAACATAACCAGCACAAACGAATCTTTTTAGGAGATTTCAAACTCCGAAAATAACAAGCACAAACGAATCTTTTAAGAGCTTTCAAACTCCGAACAACATGTCTAACAATAAGCACAAATGAATATTTTAAGGAGCTTTCAAACTCCAAAACTACTCCCCCTTTTTGTCACAAAATGACAAGGGAGTACAGAAGAAAGGCATTACTGTATAGTGCTTTTAATTTCTGCGAACCTTAACCAAACATACTTCGTCAATACCAAACATACTTCGTCAATACCAAACTTTGAGCGTTCGCACTTCCTTCTAAGTCAACCCTGTAATCATAAGACACTTACACTCCGGTTGACCCCTTGTACTGGAATAGTTTAGTAGTCAATGACACACAGACCCAGTGAGGATCTAAGTGTTTCGAACTGAATATGTCCAAGGCTTTTGTGAAGATGTCTGCCAGCTGCTTCTCAGTTGACAAGTGTGTCAGGGTGATAGTTTTCTTCTCCACTAATTCTCGAATGAAATGATGCCTGATGTCGATATGCTTTGTTCTGGAATGTTGCACCGGACTCTTGGATATGTTGATGGCACTCATGTTGTCACAGTAGAGAGTCATCACATTTTGTTTGACTCCATATTCCTCCAGCATCTGTTTCATCCATAACATCTGGGTGCACGAACTTCCTGCCGCAATATATTCTGCCTCAGCAGTAGATAGAGAAATACTGTTCTGCTTCTTACTGAACCAAGAGACCAGATTGTTTCCAAGAAAGAAACATCCTCCAGACATACTTTTGCGGTCCTCTGCATTCCCAGCCCAATCTGCATCGCAGTAGCCTACTAAGCAAGAGTTGGTATCCTTAGTGTACCATAACCCATAGTCGACTGTTCCACAGACATATCTGATGATTCGCTTCACATTCATCAGGTGACTCTCCTTGGGATTTGCTTGATATCTGGCACAGACACCAACTGCATGAGCAATGTCCGACCTACTGGCGGTTAGGTATAATAGACTTCCAATCATACTTCGGTACAGGGTTTGATCCACCTTTGCGCCAGCTTCGTCCTTTGTAACCTTCACATGAGTTGCAGGGGGGTTCTCTTGTTTGTTGCTTTTTCGAGATCAAACTTCTTGATCAGGTTTCTAGCATATTTGCTTTGGGAAATAAAGATGCCATCCGCCTTCTGCTTGACTTGTAAGCCAAGAAAGTATGACATCTCTCCCACCATGCTCATCTGGAATTCATTCTGCATTTGATGGACGAATTTGTCTACCAGCTTCTGGTTGCTTGAGCCAAAAACAATATCATCTACATAAATCTGAGCAATGATGAATTCTGTTCCTGTGTGTTTCACAAACAGCGTCTTGTCTACTCCCCCTCGCACATAGCTATGAGTGATTAAGAAGTCAGTAAGCCGCTCGTACCATGCTCTGGGCGCCTGTTTGAGACCATAGAGCGCCTTCTTCAGGTGATACACATAGTCAGGATGATGAGGGTCTTCAAAGCCTTTTGGTTGAGCCACAAACACTTCTTCATTTAGCAGCCCATTTAGGAATGCACTCTTGACATCCATCTGAAACAACTTGAACTTAAGGTGACAGGCAAGAGCAAGAAGTAGTCGAATGGCTTCTAAGCGAGCAACCGGAGCAAACGTCTCATCAAAATCTATTCCCTCAATCTGAGTATAGCCTTGAGCCACGAGACGAGCTTTATTTCTGGTGATGTTTCCGTGTTCGTCCGACTTGTTCTTGAAAATCCACTTTGTTCCAATAACGTTCACACTATCCGGACGTGGAACAAGATCCCAGACAACATTTCGCTGGAATTCACCAAGTTCTTCTTGCATGGCGACAACCCAGTATTCATCATTGATGGCTTCCTTGATGTTTTTGTGTTCAATAGTAGATATGAAACAGGAAAAGCCAGCCAATTGACGAAAGTTAACCTGTTTACCTCGAGTTTGTATGCCATCTGTGGGATTACCAATTACTTCACTGACAGGATGATACTTTTCAACTGCTCTTGAGGGCTGTAGGACACGAGGAGAGGCGGGAGACGTTGGAGCAGATTCCGTATCAATATCCTCATCTGATTGATGGTCATTTGTCGCAGACTGCTCAGGCTCTTTATCTGTGACTAATTCCTTATCGGGAGAAGCGATAGTAGGTTGTTCCGGATTAGGTGGGGCATCATCATCATCTGCATTATTTGTCTCAGAAGCACCTGGAACAACGTCCTGCACAACAACATTGATTGATACCATGACAACCCCAGTGCGCTTGTTGTAGACACGGTATGCCCTGATGTTAGTGGAATATCCCAGAAAGATTCATGCATCACTTTTAGGGTCCAGCTTCTGCAGATACTCACGATCTCTGAGAATGAAGCACTGGCTTCCAAAGAAATGGAAGTACTTGACCGTAGGTTTTTTTACCCTTCCATAACTCGTAGCAAGTCATCTCCGTTCCGGATCGAATCATGACTCTGTTGATGACATAGCAAGCAGTGTTCATTGCTTCCGCCCAAAATTTTAAAGGAACCTTCTTTGCATGAAGCATTACGCGCGCCATCTCCTGAATGGTTCGATTCTTCCTTTCAACAAAACCATTCTGTTGTGGTGTGATAGGAGAAGCAAATTGTTGAGTTATCCCCCGTTTAGAGCAGAAGTCAGCAAGAGCAGCGTTCGCGAACTCTTTCCCATGATCACTCCAAATCTTTATTATATGCTCGTCTTTATCTTCTCTTTCACGCTCTAGTCGAGTGCATAGTAGAACAAATGCCTGGACAGCATCTGACTTTTCTCGCAAGTAGCTAGACCAGGTGAACCTAGAGAAGTCATCAACACACACAAGAACGAACCTCTTCCCTGAATAACTTTCCACTTGCATAGGCCCCATTAAATCAATGTGAAGTAGCTCCAGAGGTCTACTAGTATTAATCTGAGTAGTGCCCTTGTGTGGAACTTTGATTTGTTTTCCAATTTGGCAGTCTCCACAAACAATGCTCAGCTCTCCTTGGACTTTGGGTATGCCGCGAACAAGACCATCTGAAGCAATCTTCTGAAGCGTTCTTAGATTCACATGACCCATTCGCTGATGCCATAAGTTCATCTCTTCAGTTTTACTCAGTAAACATGTTGTGTTAGCATTGGGTTTACCAAGGTTCGGGAGGTAGCAGTTGTTCGATGACCTTCTTCCAGAGAGAACTGGATCGTTATTCTTGTTTAACACCACACACTCATCTTGTGTGAATTGAACATGATGCTCTCCATCGCACAACTGGATAATGCTAATTAGATTAGCCTGCAATCCCTTGACAAGCAATACTTCTTTCAATCTGGGCAGGCCTTGAACATTTAGAATTCCTTTTCCAATGACCCTGCCTTCTCCTCCATCACCGAATGTCACATTCGAACTCCCTTTGATCTCCGCTATATTGGTCAGAAACGCAGAGTTGCCGGTCATGTGTCTTGAACACCCACTGTCAAAGTACCACATTTCTCTTTTCAGATGACAAGTAGAACTAAAGGCAACGTAACACACTTCACTTCTTTGCTTAATCCTCCAAACTTGCTTTATTTGTGGTTTCTGAACTTGTTTCATCTTCCTGAGAGATATATGGAATTCATGACATCTTGATTTGATGTGTCCCACTTGATTACAGTAGAAACACCGTCGCCTGTCTTGCTGTCTTGTGGGATACCTAGTGTGATATCGAGATGAGTATTTATGAGAGTGATGATTCGCTGGAACAAATTGTGGTCGCGGTTCAGCAAAAGTTTTTCCTCGAGGACGATGATCAACTGGAACAGCCTGTGGTTGCGGCACTGCTTTAACGAAGGACATCTTTTCAGTGCTACACCCTTCAGTGAATCCTAGACCTTGGCGGCCTCCTCCTATCCTTTGAGCTCCCAGAATGGAGTCTAGATCTTTTGTTCCAGAATTTAGCATTTTGACAGACTTTTTCAAGTTGTTCAGCTCGTCTATTGTCTCCTCATGACCAAGCTTATCTGTTTCAATTTCACATTTGAGGGCATCAATAATATTGATAAGATTTACCTCTCTTCACTTTAGAGTATTATTCTCTTGGATTAAGTCAACTGTGTCTTCTGAACAATCTTCATGTTTTTCACTCTGAAGCTTTAGAGATGAAATAACAGTCAGCAACTCCGCCTTTTGTGAAACAAGGTCAGCATGTTCGTTTCTTGCTTCACTCAACCGAGCTGTGAGGTCACAAATGCTCTGCTGACGTTTTAGTTTCAGGGTGGCAATCTCTTCCTTGAGCTTCTCCTTCAGTTTTTCCATAGAGTTCTGGAGAGATTTGTTTCGCTCGACTTCAACCAACCACTGTTGATATAGTTCTTTGTAATTGTTGGCAATTTTCTCATCTGTAATTTCTTCATTATCACTCCCACTGGAATACATAATGTGATCTTCAACTGATGCTTTTTCCTCCTTTTTGCTATTGTGGTCTCCTTCCTGATCAACACAGCTAGTGAGGGCAACAAAATTACTGTGCTCTCCTTCTTGATCAGATTCACTGTCACTCCAGTTGATCACATAGGCATTCTTGTTCTTCTGTGTGTTGACGCATTCTGCTTGAATGTGTCCAAACCCCTCACATTCTCTGCATTGGATACCTTTGCCTTTGTTGTCTCGAACAAAGTCTCCAGACATATTTCCCTTAGAAGCTCTGCCATCCTTCTGGTACCTCGAATTAGTTGACTGACCAGAATCAGTCCCTTTAGTGTATTCTCTTCTCATATATTTCCTGAAGTTTTTGGCAAACATAGCATACCGTTGTTCTGACGATTCACCCATCTTGTCTTTGACAACATCAGCTTTCAGACCAACGCTGGTGACCTTCGTAAGACGGTCTTCTTCATTCATATCCATCTCATGGGTCTGCAGAGATCCCATCAGTTCATCCAGTCTCATGGTCTTCACATCATTGGCTTCCTTAACGGCAAGAGCTTTCATGGCGAACCGCTTTGTGAGAGATCTCAGCACCTTTCTTACCAGTGTTTCATCGGTCATTGGTTCTCCTAGGGCGAATGCTTCGTTGGAGATATCGTGAATCCGAGTATTAAAGTCAGCAATGGTCTCATCCTCCTGCATTCTTAAATTTTCGAATTTTGATGTGACCGTCTCCATTCTGGATACTTTAACTTTGGTTGTACCTTCGTGAGCAGTTTGGAGAATGTCCCAAGCCTTCTTTGCAATTTCACAGGTAGAAATCATCTTGAAATTCTTTCCGTCAACTCCCGAGAATATGGCATTCATTGCTTTAGAGTTTGCCGATTCAGCATGCTTATGATCCTCAGTCCACTTGTCTTTAGTAATGAGGCAAACTTTACCTTCTTTGTCGATAGTTACTGGGTGTGTCCATCCTTGTTCAACTGCCTCCCAAACTGATTCATCTTGAGACTTCAGAAACGCCTTCATTCGAACTCTCCAATAGCCATATTTATTTCCTTCAAGCAGAGGAGGTCGCGTGATGTTCTGCCCTTCTCTCAACTCCATCTCACCGACTTCTGGACCTTACTCTGTATGTCGAGTATTTGCTCTGATACCAATTGAAATCTTCCCCTGGTAGATGAGATGTTGTTCTGAGCCTCGGACACTGATCGGTTGTAATTTAGTGTAAATATTCAATAAGAATACCGAATACTTATGCCAAACACGTTTAATCAAAACAATTTATATTTTGACTCGGGAAATCCGAGATCGTACCCAAAGGACAGGTGATTAAACTAATGGTGCTAAGGATTTGGTTTAGGATGTTTGTGGTTTGGGGGGGGGGGGGTTTAATCCTCGTAAGAGGGGGGATAGCAAAGTTTTACTATCTTAGAAAGAGATTTAATCGATAACAAGGTAAACAAACAATTCGAGGATGACTAGGGGTCTAATTCCCCACCTAGACAATTATTGTGACGGTAAATTGAAACACCATTGATGAATTCTCATACACACATTTAGAATTTTAGCTATGTAACATTAATATCAAGTTCAACTCGCGCTACAACCTAATATCAAGAGGCTACACCTCGCATGACACCTCACACTCGCGCTCTATTGGTGCTATAGGACATAATTTATCTAGCCTCACACTCGCGCTTTATTGGCTAAGTAAATCATGCACTCGTTAAATTCAAGCTATTCTCATTAGGATCAATGCATCGCCATATAACACAAATATCCTAATGCTACTTCATTTGGTTCATTTGAAATCATACTTTTCAGGGGTTAGCTACATCAAGCATGAAATCAACTAGAATTCCTATTTCGGACTTGTCAAAAAAACACGTCATAGGTAATTCAAAAACATTAAGTTCAAACGAAGAAGAATTGTGTGTAAAATCATTCATCAATAGTATTCATGGTATTCACAACATCACAAACATGCCTAGAGGGTTCATAGACCCCCAACCAATATCACTACTCACTCATGGTGAGGTTACAATCCATAGTATCAATAGAAAAACAGAAAAACATGTAGGATGTAGAGTTTAGGGATCTAGAACCAATATGGAGCACTAATGATCAAGGATAATTCACGATCCGAGTTGTTGATGATGATCAAATAAGATGTCTTCTTCTCCAAGCTATTTTTCGTCCAAATCCCAGCAGAAAAATCCAGAAAAATCCCCGCGCCCGTTGGAAAAACCCTAGCTTCCTATTTATACTTTTCCGTGAAAACGCCAACTTTACGACGTCATGCGCTCGCATGATCATTTCATGCGCTCGCATGAATGCCTGAAAGTTCGGTCTGTGCGATCGTGGCTGGAGATGATGCGCTCGCATGCTATTCTTATGCGACTGGTTAGGCTCATGCGTTCGCATGAAATGACCTTATGCGAACGCATGCTCTTGGACAAGGTTGATCATTCTTCGAGCTCGCATGATGCTTCATGCGACCGCATGAATAATCCATGCGTCTGGTTTTCCTTGTGCGATCGCATGACCTGTTTATGCGATCGCATGGTACTTTTGTGCGATCGCATGGGTTTCACATGCGTCTGGTCTGGCGTGCGAGCTCTGGGTAGCCTTTCATGCGCTCGCATGAATAATCCATGCGTCCGGTGGTCCATGCGAGCGCATGATCCCATCATGCGAGCGCATGCCTTTGAGGAATTTTGTGCTCCGACTTCCATTTTGCTCTTTTTTTCCGCTCCAGAGTGCTCGGTTTGCTCCAGAATCCCTGCTCACTTGTGTTCTCAGCTAAATCTATGTAATCGGCCTGAAATGAACCACAAAGCATCAAATAGCAAGTGAAATCGTAGAGGAATGATCGAAACAATAAGCATAGAGGTTGCCTAAAATGCATATATTCTAGTGCTATCAAATCACCCCACACTTAACGTTTGATCGTCCCGAGCAAACTAATCATATAGGTCATCAACAAAATTGCAATTCAACTACTCAGGATCTGTTCAAAGGGAACTCCATACGGTTACTAAAACTAACCAGAAAAATACTAAGAAACAAATACTACTTTTGATAAACCACTTTCGTAGGTGACACGAGTGCATTTAGCGAATGCACCAAGCCTTTAAACCCCTAGGCTACCCTAGTGGAGGAGTTGTAGTCTCCTGAGAGTTTTCAGACACGGGAATACTCACAAATCCCACAGAGAGAACAATCATCCAATAAGGCATTTTTAGTTCACCATTTTCAAAGTACTAGGCAAGGTGTTTTCCATGAAGTTCATAATGTATTCAACTAGACATGTGCTTTTCAATCACTACATGAAACCTCTTCAAATCCTTATGAAAATTCATGAATTAAGACATTCAAGCAAATCAAAGTAAAGACTAATAAATCTTTAATCAAGGATTCTAGTCATTTTCTATATTAGTGACTTCAAGAACCCTATCTAATAGTCGCAAAGAAATCTTGTTGGCTCACTCACAAATGCTAGCAAGGAGGCTAGTCCATTGGCTTGTGGGCTTTGAACTCATTCTCAAGCCTAGGACGCAAAGGTCACTTAGTCATAAGAGAAGAGGAGTTCCAACATCATATTTTTTGTATATACTTGCAAGTCATATCATGCCTAAGTATAAAAGAATACGAGGTTCGTCCCTTAGTGAATTCTTGCTAGAAAGTTTCAATTGTCTCATTAGTTTTCATGCTAGAGAATGGTGGAATAGCCAATTGTCAAGTCTAAGTGCAACTTTAAGGGGGAAGAATGGCCTTTGGCCATACTAAGCACTTTCGAGGGGGAACTTACCTTCCTAACCCTTGGCGCTTAGTACATACTTCTTTAAATTCACTTCCTAATGGTGATAAGGGAGGAACTTGGGGCTTATTTCACAACTTTTTCCTCTTTTCCTTCTTTTGTTTTTTTTTTCTTTTTGCCCTCTTTTGACCCCACACTTAGAACCTTGACAATGGGCTAAGCGTTAAAAATGGAGCATGACAAACCAACAAGACAAATCCACAAGACAAGCGAGGTCACTAAGGTCACCTAAAGGCAATCATGGCATGCAAGGGTTTCAAAGTTATAAATTATTTCGATTTTATGCTTTCAAAGATCAACTCTTTAGTCTTAACGAGAAAAAGCTTAGAATAAAAGATAAAGAAGTGCTAGCAAATGCTTTGATCCTCAAGAATGAAAGTCATCAATCTAATCCATTAGTCATCTAAAGGATCAATAAAGTGAAATCATGCACGACTAGTTGAATTAGGAATGAAAACGTTCGAAAATGTAGCCTTGCCTAGACTTTTTGTTTCATTAATTTTTCAAAAATTTTGGATGAATTGTGCAGTAGTGCAAGTGTATTTCCTTAAACATACGTTGATTGGATTTTAAACATGAAGGCATATTAAGCAAGCACAAACATCTCATGTAGTCAAGACAATGTCAAACATAGACCACCCCACACTTAGCGATTGCTTAGTCCCTAAGCAATGAATAGAGTGAAAAGTAAAGAGAGGATTAAGAGAAACTTCTCTCGTTTGGAGGTAGCTCTTTCAAGATATGAGATGTTGGTTGCTTTTCGAGTTGAGCTTGCTCGAAGATTCGCTTGATGATTCCCCTTTCTCTTCTTTAAGGTACGAAACTGAAAATGAGAATGTTAAGCACATAGGTAGGGAAACCATCATCGTAAATATGTCAATATTATACATTTCAACTCAAAATTTTATTACAACAGTGCCCCAGATGGTCATGCGAACGCATGTTAGGATTTTATGCGATCGCATGAATAGGTCATGCGCTCGCATGACAAAGCAGTCGCATTGAAAATTCATGCGAGCGCATAAATCTTGTGCAACCTTGACAAAAACTGACTTTATGAATTGGTTAGCACTATGATGCTCATACAATTTTCAAAATGCATCAAGATTGTAACCTGAATCATTGAAATGATCAAAAAGGTATGCATTAAGAAATTATCATCAAAAGATCCAAAATGTATCAACAATCATCATAGAGAATCCATAAATACCAGGCATATAGAAATGCTAATCATAGGCTCTCATCTAGGTCAAATATGCCTGTCTCAATCCCCGGCAACGGCGCCATTTGATCGGTTGTAATTTAGTGTAAATATTCAATAAGAATACCGAATACTTATGCCAAACACGTTTAATCAAAACAATTTATATTTTGACTCGGGAAATCCGAGATCGTACCCAAAGGACAGGTGATTAAACTAATGGTGCTAAGGATTTGGTTTAGGATGTTTGTGGTTTGGGGGGGGGGGGGGGGGGGTTTAATCCTCGTAAGAGGGGGGATAGCAAAGTTTTACTATCTTAGAAAGAGATTTAATCGATAACAAGGTAAACAAACAATTCGAGGATGACTAGGGGTCTAATTCCCCACCTAGACAATTATTGTGACGGTAAATTGAAACACCATTGATGAATTCTCATACACACATTTAGAATTTTAGCTATGTAACATTAATACCAAGTTCAACTCGCGCTACAACCTAATATCAAGAGGCTACACCTCGCATGACACCTCACACTCGCGCTCTATTGGTGCTATAGGACATAATTTATCTAGCCTCACACTCGCGCTTTATTGGCTAAGTAAATCATGCACTCGTTAAATTCAAGCTATTCTCATTAGGATCAATGCATCGCCATATAACACAAATATCCTAATGCTACTTCATTTGGTTCATTTGAAATCATACTTTTCAGGGGTTAGCTACATCAAGCATGAAATCAACTAGAATTCCTATTTCGGACTTGTCAAAAAAACACGTCATAGGTAATTCAAAAACATTAAGTTCAAACGAAGAAGAATTGTGTGTAAAATCATTCATCAATAGTATTCATGGTATTCACAACATCACAAACATGCCTAGCGGGTTCATAGACCCCCAACCAATATCACTACTCACTCATGGTGAGGTTACAATCCATAGTATCAATAGAAAAACAGAAAAACATGTAGGATGTAGAGTTTAGGGATCTAGAACCAATATGGAGCACTAATGATCAAGGATAATTCACGATCCGAGTTGTTGATGATGATCAAATAAGATGTCTTCTTCTCCAAGCTATTTTTCGTCCAAATCCCAGCAGAAAAATCCAGAAAAATCCCCGCGCCCGTTGGAAAAACCCTAGCTTCCTATTTATACTTTTCCGTGAAAACGCCAACTTTACGACGTCATGCGCTCGCATGATCATTTCATGCGCTCGCATGAATGCCTGAAAGTTCGGTCTGTGCGATCGTGGCTGGAGATGATGCGCTCGCATGCTATTCTTATGCGACTGGTTAGGCTCATGCGTTCGCATGAAATGACCTTATGCGAACGCATGCTCTTGGACAAGGTTGATCATTCTTCGAGCTCGCATGATGCTTCATGCGACCGCATGAATAATCCATGCGTCTGGTTTTCCTTGTGCGATCGCATGACCTGTTTATGCGATCGCATGGTACTTTTGTGCGATCGCATGGGTTTCACATGCGTCTGGTCTAGCGTGCGAGCTCTGGGTAGCCTTTCATGCGCTCGCATGAATAATCCATGCGTCCGGTGGTCCATGCGAGCGCATGATCCCATCATGCGAGCGCATGCCTTTGAGGAATTTTGAGCTCCGACTTCCATTTTGCTCTTTTTTTCCGCTCCAGAGTGCTCGGTTTGCTCCAGAATCACTGCTCACTTGTGTTCTCAGCTAAATCTATGTAATCGGCCTGAAATGAACCACAAAGCATCAAATAGCAAGTGAAATCGTAGAGGAATGATCGAAACAATAAGCATAGAGGTTGCCTAAAATGCATATATTCTAGTGCTATCAGACACTATAGTAATTGCAATCTAGGTCTCCCCCTAGATCTTTGCTCCCGCTCCGTAACCACCAAAATGATCCTCCGTTAGAATCAACGCCTTCTCCCGAATGCGCAGTTCAGAACTTCAGTGCGTGAACTTTCAGTGTTGTCCTTCGATCAATCTGCTGAGCACCAGCACAGATTGAATCCGAGCGCCTTTGAGTAACCAGTGACGATTAACTCTCCGGCCGATTACGAGCTTAGTGAATAACCAGTTACGATTAGTTCACCGCCGTTAGCCTCCTCCTCCCTTCAATGAGTATGAGCGTGATTTAATATCTCCGTAAGTGCTGACTAATACCGAAGCATTAGTCCTCCTTATATAGAGCGGTAGAAACCCTAGAACGAATAGGATTTCTAAGATAAACCGCCTATCTCTATTAGGAAATCTTTCCTAATCTTTTGCGCGAATCTCTTGTTGATAATCCTTCAATGAATATCTTCAATCTTGATTAGGCAACCTACGATTATCTTTATAGCTAAGATAGCTTCATGCGCAAGCAACCGACTCTCTTTGATATCTTCGATAATCATCATAGCACCGACTTGCTAAAAACCGGACTTGCCAAATCCGTTCTGCTGCTGCGTCAGAGTTGTGCTACGTCGGCTGAAACAAGTTTCCAAATCTGAATTTGGAAACTTCCAACTTCTGTCCATGCACCTGCAACCGCCTTGATCTCCAACGGTCGACTGTGTTTCCAAATCTGAATTTGGAAACATTCCATCAGCTTCAACTTGTTCCAGGACAGTTGTCTCTGCTAGACCCGAACAACAGCTTGAACAACTACACTAAGTTTTGCCAAACTACATGCCATAAAACTAACAGGCACCTTTACCATGCATGGATCCGCATATCGACCCCAAATCACCATCGTTACATTCTCGACACTTAGAGCTCAGGCCACCTTTGGCACCTTTACCGTTGTAAGACACGACACATCCATCTTGACGGCCAGAGGAGAATCACGCGCGAGACGTGAAGAGGAAAGCATCCACGAGGGATTTAGGAAGCATCCATGCGTGACGCGGGACTAGGAAGAAGGAAAGGAAAAGGGAAAAATCTCACAAATTGTGAGAAAAAATGGTGTCTACAGGACTCAAACCCGGGATGTAAGGAGTCGTATGTGACTCTTTAACCAACAGGCCACCACCATGTTGGCTCCGTACATCCAAGTTAAGAACAACAAATTAAAAACTACAACTTTTTAAATAATTTTATTATAAAATTATACCGTTTCATATATCTTATATATAAATAAAACCTAAGAATAGATATTTTTTTATAAACTGCATGAAGTAGATACAAAGGCAAAACAAAGGACTTAGTGCTGGAAAAAATTCCAACCGGGATCAACTCCAACTATATAAACATACATGATAGGAAGTCTGCTCCCCTTGGCCTCACGCCTCAGTAGGTGGGCCCACCACTTTTCCACTTACAACAACATAATTGAAACAACCAGATAAACGAAACATGCCTCTACTTACTCAGAAAATAAAATATTCACTTCCAGTGATTCTTCATCTGAAGTCAAGAAGGTCACAAAAAATAATACGAACTCTGAAGGAATTCGACTGAAATCGACTCCCTTAAGCAGTCCACTTAAAGAGAAAACCACTAAATGACTTCGAAAACATCAAAGTTTATGCTCAATGAAACCCGCATCACACCTCCTCCGCTGACATAGCTAGATCGGCGCCGGCCTCACCGCCCCTCACTCGCTCCACCGTCCCTGACCTACCCCAACACTACCAGATCCGGAGCCCACGAGTCTTCCCCAACGTCGTGGCCTGAGTTACGACGCAGCCTCCTCCGCCCCTGACTTACCCCACCGCCATCAGATCTAGAATCTCCACACTGTAGGTCGCAAGGACGACTTCTGCGCCGTAACCAAAGCCGCGGACGCGACGCCTCCACTGCCTGAGAATGAAATAGGCTCGCCGATGAAGAATTGAAGATAAGATGAGAGGAGAGAGATGAAAGGTTTTTTTATGGTAGGTTTACATCATATATATCTAGGAATATATCTTTATACATATCGGTTACATTTATGTTTCTAGAGCATTTGAAGCACATCTACGCAAAGGGCGCCACCCGAATTTGAATTTGAATCACTCAATGAAGCACATGTCATCTTGACACCTTTCAACTTTGAAAACTCACAACTCGACAATCACCTCTATGGAAGGACCTTGTTGTCGAAGCACGCATTCACGAAATGATAGATCCGAATGAAACCTGTAACACATGTAAACATCCACAAGAGACCCGCTAAAAATAAGCTCTTAATTCTAACACCTAAAAATAGATACTTGGACCACTAAAGTGCATCGTTTTGGACATATGAACACAAAATAGCATCATTTTTATGTCGGCAGTCAATTGTTGGGCTGCCTGGGATCGTGTTCCTCATTTAATTAATCAATTCGAATATAAAATATAAAAAAATCTAATTACTCTTTTAAAACACGTGTCACCCTATTAAAGAGTTTACGGTTTATGTATTAAAGGAGAGTTTATCACATTATCCTGTGGAGTGGTCTTTTTTTAGGGAGCTGTATTCCCAGATTGAATGACAAAAAAATATCATAAGACTCAAAGATATGTCTTTCACTTTCTGTGAATGATGATTATTTAGATAGGATGCTGGACTTTCTATTAGAAGTCGTGTCATTCATTGTGTTATCATCCTAGTACATCATTGTGTTATCATCCTAGTACTATTAAAAACCCACCCATCTGTCATCTCAAAAAATCTAGCATTTCAAGTTTGGACACACATAGCCGCTTTTAGGGACTTTGAATGGCATTGTAATGTTTCAGAAGGTAGAGTCATCCATTAAAATGCGTTTCAGATATTTTCCTTAACACAGTGATTAACCGATGAAAATGAGAGATAGGAGAGATATGTGATGAAGCTCTTGCCAACACACATTTCAGGGTAGTCGTCGGCACATTTCAGGGATATGTGATGAAGCTCTTGCCAACACACATTTCAGGGATATGTGATGAAGCTCTTGCCAACACACATTTCAGGGTAGTCGTCGGCAGTGGGTAGGGTAAGAATACGGTAGTATTAGTTTTTCTAGACCCGATGAATAATATAGGATAGGGTAAGAACAAGGTAGAATAATTTTTCTATACCCGTTGGGTGTCTGTGGACATGGTAATATTAAGGTAAGTTTAGGCTAGGATCGGATCGGGTAGTCTGATAAAGTGAATTGTAGCATAATTTAAAGTAAAAACTTATAATATGATTGAAAATGGTAGTGTAGGACTGTAGGATATGTAAGATGATAAGGTAGGAGAGCAGGGTATGAGAGCATTGTATGATCAATTTTTCCTTGACCCTTACTTTGTTTAACGCTTAGTGGGCGGGATACTTATAGGATAAGGGACCGGACAAGATGGGTAAGGGTCAGGGTAGAGTCAGCGTAACCTTATGATCATTTTAACCCTAGAATCAAATGTTTAGCCCTAATCGTCGGTCAACTACAAGTGTACAATAATAATTGAAGTGCTCATACAGATTATTAACAATTCAGACGTGACTGGAGGAAGCTAGCCAAGTTAGCATATTTCTCATATCGTATCCATCGCACATGCATCTTAGTAAATGAATAAATTGACTTTTTTTTATGCCAACCTCTATTCGAGTGAATTTTAATTTAAATGGTCTAGGGATGACGATGTGTTTGCATAAAAGGAAAAAGTACAATAATTGGTGTCCTGAACTTCCATCATTTTTCAAATTGAAGGTTCATACTATTAATTTTTCCAATCAAAGGAATAAAAAAAAATTGACAAATTTTCAAACACTGAGCACCGTAGCAGCACCATGATTAAATTACGAACCAAATCATATGAACCCCGTTGAAAATTACCGGACGATCTCATCATAAACACTTAACGTATCGAATCGATTTTTCTTCTTTAACAACAATAGACCTTTTTATTGAGTCGTTATTCGGAAATCATATGATTGAGTTCGTAATTTAATCACAGTGTAGCTACGGTGGTTGATGTTTGAAAATTTATTTTTCATTTTGCCATTGATTGGAAAAATCAGTAATTTGAACTTTCAATTGAAAAATATCGATAGTTCAAAGCAACTATGCGCATTATATTCATCTGCATTACATATAGCTTTATTAAAATATTTTCTTTTTAGTAGAAGATAGCACTACACCCACAAGCAGTGTTATTAAAACCGGACCGGTCATCGAACCGGTCAAGTCACTGGGTCGATGGGTCAGTGGTTCAACCGGGTCGAACCGGTTTGACCCGCATGAATTAAAAATAATAAAATAATAAACTTATATATGATATTATAATTTAACATATTTATAACTTGAATAAATCTAACATGTTTATGATCTGATTACAATAACATAGGATAACAAATTTAGAATTTAATAAAGCACAAATCAATAATACAACAATAACAATTTTAGTCTTAATTTGTAAGTCACAACAATAAGGGATTTCTAAGACTTATTGAATTTCTAGCTAAATTGATAGTAAGTAATAAATTTTATAGATATGATAAATGAATATACATTATTGAAACAAATAATAAAACAAGAATCATGTTTAGCTTGGTGGAAGGAGAGGGGATAATTATAGAGAAAAACTAGGTTCGAGTCTTGTCCAAGTCAAATTACATATATATATTTTTTCAAACCAAATCGAACCGATTGAACCGATCAAATCACGTTTTAATGAAAAATTGGGTCAACCGGGTCAACCGGTTCAACCGACCGGGTTTTTACCGGTTTTCACCGGGTTTGACCGGTTCTTGACCGGGTTTGACCGGATTTGACCGAGTCGTTGCATAACCGATCCGATCACATAACCGAACCGGTCACCGGACCGGTTCCCGGTCCAACCGGTCGAACCGGCCGGTCCGATCCGGTTTTCACAACTATGCCCACAAGTAGAATGTTATCCAAGTGCAAGTGTGGACGATCCGTTTAATATAATATAATTTCTAAAGTATACACTAAATTAATAAATAATTTCTAGAGGCAGTAGCAGAGCGGACCTCGTACAAATATAAATCTAGATTGTTACTTTGTAATAAAGAAAAATAAAATAAATATTTTTAATAATGCTTTTAGTTTTAGATAGATTATTTAACAAAAATGAATTTATAAACATATTTTCAAATAATATCGAACGTACGAAAAATCATAATGGAAAGATTTTTGAAAAGCTAAATGTAGTAAAATGTTATGAGTGCAAAAACGACGTCGGTTCGACTAAAACGGCATCATTTTGATGTTATATTGCAGAAAAAATATATTAAGCGAAACCATATTATTTTGGTACTTGTTGAAATTTACTGCACCCCACTGGATCTTTTCCCTTAAATGATGAAGTTATATGATGTCTAATGAGTAAATAATAATAAACTGAGAAACAGACTCCATATTTAAACTGAATTCATGTAGTGATGGGTAAAAATATCACTTTTCATTTTGTTGACGTTGGAACTGCATCTACTGCACAAGCTTCAAATCAATGAAATGGATTTGGATATCCAATGAATGGTGCGTAGCACTTTCTAAATTCAGTATTTATACCGTAATAGGATTTCCAGAAATTGAATTGAGATAAGACAATCGAAAAATAACTTGGAATCAGATTTTTGGGATCAATGACGAGAAGAAGAAGAAGAATTTCTCTCAGTTTCTCTATCTCTATTTGTTTTCATCAGCCTTTTTATATTCAATCGATTAGTTGAATCTGAAATTAAATAAGGCAGTTAAAATCAGATAAAAGCACATGTGCAAATGAACATGTGCTTCAAGTCTCTAAGAGTAGGCTTTCCACATTAAATTCAGCTAGTGGCGTCATACAAAGAGGAAATTGGGGGTGTCCTACCATTTAAGGATTTCAAATGTGCTTTAAGTTCATCCTTATACAAGACTTTTGTATCAAGTCCCTAGCTAATCCCTTTGTCAATTGATCAGCTAGATTTTGTTGCCACCAAACAAAGTCAATCGATATCACCTCATGAGTGATCAGTTCACGGACCGCGATATGTGTAACGCCCAGGTGTCTCGATTTACCGTTATACATTTGGCTATATATGCCTGAGCCAAAGTTGCATTACTATCACAATGGATAGATATGGGTGTTATAGGTTTCGGCCACAACGGAATCTCATGAATCAAATTCCTTAGCCATTCTGCCTCTTTACCAGCCTTAGCTAAAGCCATAAGCTCAAATTCTATAGTAGAGCTTGTAATGTAAGTTTGCTTTTTCGAGGCCTGATAGATGACACCTCCCCCCAAGAAATAATATGAACCACATGAAGAAGAATGATCTTGCTAATTAGTGATCCAACTTGCATCTGAATATCCCTCCAAAATGAGGGAAATCCAGCATAAGTCAAACAATAATTTGTGGTTCCCCAAAGATACTTAAGCACTCGCCTTATAGCTTCCCAGTGATGAGTACTAGGATTATTAGTATATCTACTCAGCTTGCCTACTGCATAAGCTATGTCAGGCCTTGTGCTTGTCAGTACATACCCAACCAATTACTTGTGAGTACTCAAGTTAAGAAACATATCTTCACCCGTATTAGGCATAAGCTTCACATCTGGATCTATAGGAGTACTTACCGGAGAACAATTCAAAAATATTAAATTTCTTAAACACTTTCTCAGTATAATAAGATTGTGTTAGTGCTAATCCTTTGTTCTCGCGCTTGATTCTAATACCAAGAATCACATTTGCTTCTTCCATGTCTTTCATCAAAACTTTGATGAATTTCTTAGTATTGACAAGAGTACAACTTTATCAATTTTAATGTTCAACGAATTCCATGAAATTGTTCTTGACATTATACGTCAGCAAGCTTTACCTGTACAGACATACTAACTTGCCTTGAACCACCAAACTAGCCATGAAGTATCATCAAAATAATTTGGCTGTATATTAATTTTCATTTCCACTTACAAGAGTTCAATATTCTTTTCTATTTAAGAGAATCCATTATGTGAAAGTAACATCACATAATCTCGACATATTGCTTAGTCGATGATCTTCGAGTTTTAGAAACACACATCAGTTTATTCAGATCCACAAAGCAAGGAGTTTTTTTTTAAAATGACCCAAACGAGTTTGGGAGTTTCAGAACTGACCCACGCGAGTTTCACATTTCAAAACTGACCCATTTTTAATGAAATCGGATCCTGGGGATCCGGTTTTTTACGAATTTCAGAAGACCGGATCCTGATAATCCGGTTAGTTGCGTTTTGTAACTAATCGGATCCCCGGGATCCGGTATTTTGGAGATGTGGATGATGTGGACGACGGTCGAATACGTGGCTTCCACGTAAGACCGGAGTGCGGCGATCCGGTTTTTGGAAAAATAAATTTCTGAAATTGGTCGAATACGTGGATTCCAAGTAAGACCGGAACTCGGAGATTCGGTTTTATTATACAATCGGCTTTCGGCGATCCGGTTTTGGGAAAATATTGTTTCGTTGTTAAGCCCATTATTACGGTCTGTATTTAAAATAAAAGATACAGCAGTTTGGAAATCATTCAAAGTTGGACATTAGAAACAAAGTTGTAGTAAAATAAAAGTGAACAACAACAGTACTATAGGTACTCAAATATTGGATTTAGCTTGCATTGGCAAAGGGACAAGACCTTCTGTTATGACCAGTTTGATGGCATAATTTGCACTTTTGAATAATGCATGGGGGGTTGTGATGATGAAGCCTCTCCTTGAGTACTGGACTGGCCGACATCCCTATGGTCCATTTCAGTACGCCTTCGCCTTGTCGGATTTCTACCGACGTTTGTACGTTTGAAGTGAGGATTAGGCCTATGAGGAAGTCCATCATAGGGTTCCCAGAAGTCAGAATGAGGTAATGGACGGAAATGGTAACTCCAGGTCATGTTTTAAGCTTGAAGTGTATACTCATGAGTCACATAGTCGCTGTATTCCCTGTTCGTGAACTTACAAACTGCAATTGCATGACTGCAGGGAATATGAAGTGTCGTCCATTTTCCACAGTCACATGTTCTCTCGGGTAGGCAAACTTTCCACAGATGATGCTTAATTTCCGTGGTAACCTGATAAATTCCCCGGGACGGGTTAAAATGCATGACTCTGTGGAACTGTGCCCTTTGTCAGAGTTCCTCCAACCTCTCGTGTACCTTTGGTGCAAAATCCGAATCCGTATTGTCGTAACGATAACGACGGGTGTTGAATTATTTATTCAACTGTTTGAAAGTGAACATAACCAATGCTGAAATTGGTAAAGCACGTCCGTGCTTGAGAACGCCATTGAACGATTCCGAAGCGTTAGTGGTCATTGAGCCCCATCTCATACCACCAGTATCCATTGCCAAAGATCATAATTGAACCTCCATGTTGCGCAACCAATCTCTTACGTTAGGTCTGTCTTTCAATAGTTTCATCAGCTCCTCATATTCAGCTGCAAACTTGTACTCTTTTTTGGCATATGCAACCTTGCCAAGTTTATTCTTCAAATAAGAGTCTTTGACCTTCGTGTTGAAGTTGCTCTGGAAGTGGTGAACGCAGATACGATGGTAAGCATTAGGAGGCGACCATTGGCGTCATATGAACGTTGTTGGACATAATTGTGTCGTTCTGACATATGTGGTGGTCACGATGCTTTCGCACTTCCCAACGGTGACTTCCTCTCAGTGCAGCTATCCGGAGGTCCCATGGACAAACATCTCGACTTTTTCGACATTGAAACACCATAAAAAAAGGGTTAGCTTTTTTTTTACCCCGTATGCCACCCATTTCATTATCGACCACTTCCGCACCGCATGTATGGCAAGTTCTTTTGAGTCAAACGAAGTCCCAACTCCAAGGGATTCGCAGAGATCCGGTTGACCGAAATTTCCTCCCATATACTCATCGGCTGGTTGATTGGTTTCCCATGCCGAAATAACTTTAAAATCCGGATGATCCCATACGTAACGGGGTACTGCATTCTCGTAATCCGGATTCTCAACATCGACCATTTCCAAATTCTCCATTTCTTCCCGGTCGTACTCGTCCATGATTGGAACATCTAAATTATCAAGAGTGGGCGTTTCCATGTCGAAGGAATTTGTTCGAATGAGTGGAATGATGAGAGATTTATAGTAGGAAGTGTATTTGGATATAGAAAATGAACGAGAGAACATGAATATATATAGGGCGTGGGAAACCGGATCGCCGGAAGCCGATTTTCGGGGAATCCCGACCCGTTCCCGTCCGGTCACTTCTGGTCGACGCGTCAGAAATTCGGGTCCCGTGGAAAACTGGATTCTCGGGATCCAGTCTGTAAAAAAACCTAATTTTTTGGTTTTTTCCCTGAAATTTAGGTCCCGCGCAACACCGGATCGTCGGAATCCGGTTTTCGGGGAATCCCCATGGAAAACCGGATTGCAGGGATCCGGTTTTCTACGGGACCCGAATTTCTGACGCCTCGACCAGAAGTGACCGGACGGGAACGTGTCGGGATTCCCCGAAAACCGGATACCCGCGATCCGGTCTGTTAAAAAACCTAATTTTGTTTGATATTCACCCCCCCCCCCCCCCCCCCCCACCGAAATTTATCGAATTTCTTCGTGTCCCGTGGAAAACCGGATCGCCGGGATCCGGTATGTTACAAAACCTATTTTTTTGATATTTCCCTCGGAAATTTAACAATATTGTGTCCCTACCGGAGATAGATTGTTACAAAACGTATCATAAGTTGTTTTCATAGATTTTGATAGATTAAATTGAGACATTGTTACAAAATGTAGCATAAGTCTAACAAAACAATAAATTAAGTAAAATATAATCTCAATCTCTTCCGAATCTCTTGTGACGCAACTTCTGCAGCCATGATTGTTTAGGTGTCTTTTGAGGACGAAGGTCGTGCCCGTGACCTGGTGGTGAAGTTGGTGCCTGTGAGGTGGATGGCCGAGATGGTTGTGAAGGTGGTGCCCGTGAGCTTGATGGACGATCATAACATGGTGTCTGTGAGTCAAGGTTGGTGACATGATCATCGTCTACACTCATATCATCATCGTCACCTGTAATTAAAATTTATTAGTATATTAATTGAATAAATTACATATACAATTATAATAAGGAAATTTACCGTTTTCAAACTGAATCATATCAGGGTTGATATTCAGTAGCCGCAACTCCCCCAACAACCGTAGTTCCTCCACTACGATATGGAAAATGCGATGAAAAATTGGTCGCGAGTCTGCAGTACTAGTGAATCCTTCTGCAGCCTGCAAAGCGCAGATGAGCAACGTGCATATCTATATGAACAAATTGTTAGTTACACATGTAAAACAGTATAATAATAATATATTATAAAACATGCGAAAACTTTACATTGCTAGGTAATTCATGGGCACTACGGCGATACGCCTGAGTGTCCTCTTCTTCCAATTTGGGCTGGACAAGGCGAAGTGTGATCCTTGAATACCAATGCACATATTCATCACTGGGAATATCAATGTCCTCGCCATCCTCGCCCGTATCCCCATATATTAGTCTCTCCCATCTAGTAGTTCATAACTAACCATACTGGTGGAAGTGCACTCTCCAATCAACTCTCTTTTTCCTTTCTAATTCGTGGTGCTCATTCGTAAACGCTATAGGAGCAGGTGGAATAATCTGCTTCCATCCAAATTATCTCATAGCACGAATAAGATGATGCCACTCAATGATGTTGAAGCAAATAAGTGGCACATCAGCTGCCCATAATTCCCGTGACTCGAGACATACAGGATGCAGTCGTTCCATCAACTCCTCTTCATATGGTCGATAAATAAAATCACCGTGGACCATTCGCTCGAGCTGATCCCGAAAGAAGACTAAAGCACCACGTGGGACCTCTTGAAAATGTTTTGGTCCAGCCCAATGTCTGCGCATAAGAAAAAGCGTTACAAATTTAATAGTTAACAATTTTCAATATCAAAATAAATATAAAGTTTACTCACAAGTACGACCAACAAGGTCTAAAATATGGATGAATATCATCTTCAAGTTCTGGGGCATCTCTGATATATGGTTGTGAAGCTCCAATACGCATGCGCTCCCAACTCCAAAACTGTAGTAATAGTGCACATCCACACATTTGCGACTTCTTATAATGACTTGCTTTGCACAAGTGACTGTACTGACAAGCTAAAACCGTGCTCCCCCAACTATATCTCCTGACGTTATCCAAGTCCGCCAACAATGGAAGGTAGTGGAGCGCTACCTGATCACCGTACAAGTCTGCCATGAGATTCAATCCCAATAGACATAAAATGTACGCCCTAGCGTATTTCTTCAATGTCTCTTCATCCACATGGTCTGGCATATGAGTCAGGTAGTTATCGAACCATGTCTTGCTACCCATCGATTTCACCTTAGGACGGTCGGGCACAGCACCCAATAAACTCATACACACATCCTCCCATTCTAACTTTGCTAATCCAGTCACGGGCTCCCCATCTATGGGTGATCCAGTAAGGAGAGCCACGTCCTGTAGTGTAATTGTACCCTCCCCTCCATTCAGATGGAAGGTGTGTGTCTCGGGGCGCCATCTCTCCACTAGGGCTGTGCACAATTTGGGATCAATTTTCACGTTGCATACTTGGGTCCAAGGTAGAAACCCGGCATTTGCAACATACTCCGTAAGTTGAGGGTCCATACTTACGACATTATGACCCGCGACCCGCAATGGCTTATCAGACTTAAATTCTCTGTCCATCTATAATATGTAAAAGAATTTGTTACTATAAAACATTGTTATATTATGAATTGAAAATTTTTAATCAATGAAAATCATACCTGATTTCTCCAAATCGCCTCAGTGCGATGCACACTTTGCATCGTCAACAAGGATGAATCGATGGGCTCAGGATGAAGATAATCATCCATATCCATGTTTGGATTAGCTGTCGCCCGTGAAGAAGAAGGCATATCCCGTTGACTAGTGCTTCGCCTGTTACCTGATGACATTTCTGTAACAACAATAAATATTTATTATTATCAATTAATGAAGAAAAACACAATAAATCAATACGCTAATTCAACAAATGAAACAAATTCAATTATACTAATTCAATAACTATGAAATTCGACAACATTCGTTTTACGAATATAAAACCAATGTCAAACAACCACCAATTCAACGTCATTAATTCAACTATAATAATTCAACAACAACTATTAACCGGACTAATATCAAACCTTTTAATGCACAAAATTCACAATATTCATACAATCAATCGGACTAATATAAAACAACAACAATCTTTCAAAAACAAACGATTCAACAACACTAATTACACAATTTCATTTATTTTACCTATCAATTTCGGACAACTTCGGTAGTGGTGAGGGTTTATGCGAAATGATGAAACCGGCCGATGGAATGCTAAATTGATGAGACGTATGTGGATTAAATCAAAAATCGGACGACTACGAAATCAATTGGACGAGAATCAGACGGAATTGGACGGCGAATTCGGATTAGGGTTTGGAGTGCCGGAGAGAATGGGGGAGAAAGAAGCTGCGGCTAAATTTTAATGTCGATAGAAACCGGATCTCCGCGATCCGGTATTTATAATGAAACCGGATCCGTGGACTCCGGTATTACGTGGAAGCCACGTATTCGACCGTCATCCACATCATCCACATCTCCAAAAAACCGGATCCTACAAAACACAACTAACCAGATTCTCAGGATCCGGTTTCATTAAAAATGGGCCAGTTTTGAAATGTGAAACTCGCGTGGGTTAGTTCTGAAACTCCCAAACTCGTTTGGGTCATTTTAAAAAAAAATCCAAAGCAAGACATGCAGACATAAATTTAGTAGCATGTGAACAATAAGGTTATGCATAAACATGTGTTGCACTCTATTTAATATGCAAGCCACAGGGGAGCGCTCGGTTGAGGCAAGTTGGTAGAATGAGGCAGTGAGGCACGATCTCGGCCGTCTGTGGTTTTGATCCGAGGCACGTGGCGAAGCCACGTGTCACAGGCGGCAATAGTAAATTTTTGTGTTCACACTGCTTTTACTATTTGGACGTGGCGCGCCCTGATTGCACGGGGGGGTTTGGGTGATTGGCTGAGATCGTGCCTCACAGTTTCATTCTAATTTTGCTGCCTCATTTGAGCGCTTCTCGCAAGCCACAAATATGTAAAATTATTGTCAAATAACTAAACTTGCACAATAAGACTTGCATAAACAATTATCTAATAGGCTGACCAACACCTTTCGAGTGTAGTATGTAAGAAATACATACAACAAAGTGTTATTCACTAACATGAATACTTAGTGAACTTTTCAAACTAGATAAAAATAATCACAAATCCAGTAATATTTAAAAACACAAACTACATTAATCAAGTTTATCAACATGATAAACTTACAAACACATTTGCCGGAGTTATATATCAGAATATTCCTCTGATTATATTCTGGTTCAAAAACATCAAAACATATGTTCCTTAATACATATTTATCCACTACTACAGACGGGACATTATGCATCGCTTCCGTGTTTTTCCTTACGCATCAGTTTCACAATTATGCATCGGTTCTATAATAACCGATGCATAATGTCTACCTTATGCATCGGTTTTAGACTAACCGATGCATAAGGTGGACATTATGCATCGGTTTTAGATAAACCGATGCATAAGCCTCCCCATTATGCATCGGTTGGTCTGAAACCGATGCATAAGGTGGACATTATGCATCGGTTATGTTGTTCCTATGTGGCATGAGTTTTGGCAAAACGTCTTCAGAGTGTTCAAGCAGAAGGTCAAGAACTGTTCAACCGACTACTGGAACTCGCATACAGCAGAACTGAAGATAAGAAGTTTCTTAATCTGGAGATTTCCTAAATATCAAAGATATGCCGATTGGAATTAGTTAAAGATTCGAAGCAGTTGAAGATCAGATTGGTTGGCAAGATATTCAAGCTACATTATCAAGTTGCCAAAGATAATCAAAGGATATTCAAATGATAATTGAAGAAGAGAAGATTTGGAAGCTTGAAAATATTTAGGAAAGATTTCCTAAATATTCGACGATGAATATCCTAGCTGATTTGGGAACCACCAATGCATATAAATAGAAGGCTAGGGCGTCCATATCAGCATCGCTTTCTGAGAGAAATAAACACGAGAGCATTTGTGAGATTGGAGGAAAGAAGAGCGACGGCCGGCTGAGTATTCCACACTGGAATATCAACGGCGAAGAAGCAGTCTGTTCAGTGTGTTGTTCAAACTGATCTTGAAGAACAACCAAGCGCACACACACGGTGATCAAGACACGCTTTCGGGAGAAAGTGTCCGAGCTTCGGGAGAAGTTCGAGCTAGTTCGGGAGGGAGTCTCGAACTCTGGGGATCGAGGGTGAGCTGCGGTGAACCTAGATTGCAAATCTGAGAGACGGAGTGTTAGAGGCTAGGCTATTACATTCGGGAGATTGTAAGCGTAAGTCCACTTGTAGCTCTAAATTCGTAATAAAGATTTGTGTCCCTTTATGGTGTGGGAAGCCCCCCAGAGTAGGCAGGGCTGAACTAGGTATCATATCGTGTGTCCTCCTATTTGTTCTATTTTTCAGATACTGTCTGCTAAGGTGTTCCTGTCTCTGGTAGCACACAACCTGGAACTGGTCTTGAACAGACATCAGAATTTCAATTGGTATCAGAGCAGGCACTCGACACACAGAGTGTGATCCGGATTCTGTTCAAGATGAGTACGAAGGAATGGCAGAACACCAGCGGAGCACCGATGCTAGAAGGGCCAAACTATAGCTACTGGAAAATTAGGATAAAGGCACTCCTGAAAACTCTTGATGAAAGGGCATGGAAAGCTGTACTGGTTGGATGGACCCCTCCAACAATGACGAATGCTGAGGGACAAGTGGTGCCGAAACTTGAAGAGCGTTGGACTAAGGCTGATGACAAGACTGTTGTCGGGAACTCAATAGCTGTGAACGCTATATTTTCAACCGTGGACGAGAATGTGTTCAAACTGATTGCTAACTGTGAAGTTGCCAAAGAAGCATGGGACATTCTGAGAACAGCTTATGAAGGAACGGGAAAGGTAAGGAACTCACGAATGCAGATGGTCACTACCAAATTTGAAGATCTGAAGATGATGGAAGAAGAAACAACTGTTGAGTTCAATGCAAGAGTTCTAGACCTGTCCAACGAGGCTGCAGCACTGGGGAAACCCATTGAAGAGGAAAGGATGGCAAACAAGGTTCTGAGATCGCTCCCTCCAAGGTTTGCCATGAAGGTAACTGCAATTGAAGAAGTGCATGATATAGCTAAACTAAAGCTTGGCGAGCTCATGGGGTCACTAAGGACATATGAGATGAATTTTCCAGATGATTTTCAAAGAAGGACAGTAAAGTGTGTTGCACTGAAGGCTGATGTAACTAAAGACTGGAACAACATCGATGACATGTCTGAACAGCTCGCAATAATAGCCAAAAACCTTGAAAGGATTGTGGAAAGGCTGAATAGACGAGGACCCACTCAGAAACAGCAATCCACGTCTAACTCGCTGAGTCGAAGAGGAGAAAACTCCCAGAAGAGAAACGGGCCTGGAGAGAACAACGACCTGTTCAAGGGTGATAAAGGCAAAGTAATCCAGTGTCGAGAATGTAGTGGCTATTGTCACATTCAAGCTGAATGCGCCAACACACTGAAGAAGAAGGCTCATACGATTAACCGGAGCAATAGTGACTCGGAGGAGGATGACTCGAACAACTTCGTTGCTTTCACCAGCCCAACTGATCGTAGAGTTGAAGAGCCTGACAGTACCTGTTCCAGAACGATGTCTGAACAGTCTGCTGACCCCTCCAGCAGCAGTGATGATGAAGAAGTCACAGATGAATGTGTCTTTAAAAATTACAAGGCTCTATATGAGAAGTGCGAGGAAGTGATAGATCTGAATAATAGACTTAAGTTCAACGTGACAAACATGAAGGATGAGAAGGAAAAGCTAAGGGAGAGAGTTGATGTCCTGATTGAAGAAAAGGCAGAACTCCTTGATGTTATCTCGTCGTTAAAAATACAGATGGAGAAAGACAAAGACATGCACACTAGAGACATGGAAGAACTAAAGAAAGACATGCTGCCATGAACAGAGAGATGAACAGGTACCCTCTGGCCAACATGATGAGTTCCAACGGAGAATGGAGAAGAGACTCAAGAACCTGTTGGTACTGTCACAAGAAGGGGCACATCAAACCAAGGTGTCATGAGTTCATGGCTGTGCGCAGAAAGTTGCAGCATAAAACTACTCCAAGGATGACACGAGAATGGAGAGTGAAGCAAAAAGAGAACGTGGGCCGAGAATCTCTGATGGAGGGAATCAAATCATCAAAAACCTGTTATTTGCTGACCCGCGGTCGAACAGCTGCTGAGATGGTCCGAAAGACTCACAGTATGTGTCACTGACCCAGGCTATGTTCGAGGGGGAGTAGACAAGCCTCCCGATGCCGAGGAGACCAAGCTTGTCGATTTGAACATTCCTTGCCAATTTTGTGGCAAAAAGGGGGAGTGTGATCTCTGAATTCTACATGGTTTTGCCAAAAATGCCAAGGGGGAGATTGTTGTTCCTATGTGGCATGGGTTTTGGCAAAACGTCTTCAGAGTGTTCAAGCAGAAGGTCAAGAACTGTTCAACCGACTACTGGAAGTTGCATACAGCAGAACCAAAGATAAGAAGTTTTCGTTTCCTAATCTGGAGATTTCCTAAATATCAAAGATATGCCGATTGGAATTAGTTAAAGATTCGAAGCAGTTGAAGATCAGATTGGTTGGCAAGATATTCAAGCTACATTATCAAGTTGCCAAAGATAATCAAAGGATATTCAAATGATAATTGAAGAAGAGAAGATTTGGAAGCTTGAGAATATTTAGGAAAGATTTCCTAAATATTCGACGATGAATATCCTAGCTGATTTGGGAACCGCCAATGCATATAAATAGAAGGCTAGGGCGTCCATATCAGCATCGCTTTCTGAGAGAAATCAACACGAGAGCATTCGTGAGATTGGAGGAAGGAAGAGCGACGGGCGGCTGAGTATTCCACATCGGAATATCAACGGCGAAGAAGGAGTCTGTTCAGTATGCTGTTCAGACTGATCTTGAAGAACAACCAAGTGCACACACACTATGATCAAGGCACGCTTTCGGGAGAAAGTATCCGAGCTTCGAGAGAAGTTCGAGCTAGTTCGAGAGGGAGTCTCGAACTCAGGGGATCGAGGGTGAGCTGCGGTGAACCTAGATTGCAAATCTGAGAGACGGAGTTTTAGAGGCTCGGCTATCACATTCGGGAGATTGTAAGCGTAAGTCCACTTGTAGCTCTAAACTCGTAATAAAGATTTGTGTCCCTTTAGGGTGTGGGAAGCCCCCCAGAGTAGGCAGGGCCGAACTGGGTATCATATCGTGTGTGCTCCTATTTGTTCTGTTTTTCGGATACTGTCTGCTAACGTGTTCCAGTCTCTGGTAGAACACAACCTGGAACTGGTCTTGAACAGACATCAGAATTTCAGGTTAGTATAGAAGCGATGCATAAATTCGAATACAAAATTACTTTTCGTTTTTACTTCTGCAGTTTTCATCCTCCGATGTGAAATCGATTTACTGGATTTTTAAACTTTCGTGCGCGCCGACCTTGCTCCGTCTCGCCTTTTCGTCGTCTCCGACCTCGTTCCATCATGCCTTCCCTTCGTCGCCGAGCTCACTCGCTAGTCCCGTCCTCCAGCAGCAACACTCCACTCCTTTCTCGCCAGCCCCTTCGTCGCCGAGCTCCGTCTCGCCAGTCCTGTCGTCGCCGAGCTCACTCGCCGGTCCCGTCCTCCAGCAACACTCCACTCCTTGGCCTCCAGCAACACTCCATAAAGGTATGTATTGATGATTGTTAGGGTTTATATGTTTATTCATCTGTTCAAATCAATTACGGTTCATTATCAGTAGTTATTTAAAGTGTTGTCACATAATTTTGACTATGAGTTATTGATGTTTAGTTTCATTGGCATTGTTCAATTTTACAGTCGATTGTAGGAGTACAGTCGACTGCATTCTCGTCCCCTTGCATCTCGGTGAAAGTTTTTCCGAGCACCATTGATGGACCATATTTATATGATTCATTAAGACAGTTAAACCCACCAAATTAGACGCTTTGTCTTAACAACGTTTACTTGGTAGTTCCATTTTTTGCTCTACAGGCCATTTTGAGGTTTAGAGAAGAAACATGCCTAAAAGGGGAGAATTGCGCCCAAAAGAATCGCATTGGAGATTCACCCGACCGGCTGGGAAAATGCCTCAGATCCACTCGACCGGCTGAAGCAGAACCAGGCCGCGCCCCAGCGTTCCAGCGCACCTGCCGAGCTGTCCAAGTCCAAATTCAAGTTGCCCGAACAAATCATCTGATCTGATGAATCCGCCTCGAGCAAAATGATCAAAATGGCAAATGAGGTGGACAATGTTGGAAAACCAAGGAGAACGCCCGAGCCGATTAGCAGTTGGCCCAAGTCCAAAGCAAAGGCCCCGCGCGCACTAGGCACCAAACCAGGTTGCTCGGCCAAACGGGTGAATCTGGAAAATCTGGCTCGACCACGTTGTTTGGAATACCCAACAAGTCGGACAATCTCACTTCTTAGACGAAGCGCCCGAGTGGAATCAGCTCAAGCCCGATCAAGACCAAACTAGGGCAAATGGCCGGCGGCTTTGAGAAGATGACAGCTGGCCGGCGGCTTTTGGAGCTACCTAACCGGCGGCTTTTGGGAGGACACCTCAACCAAGGGGGAAGTGCCACCTATAGCCGGCGGCTTGACTTGGAGTACCCATGCCTTGTTGATTTGCTTCTCCCCTTGCCTATAAATAGAGAGCTCCCTCTTCTTTGTTCAATGTCCCAAGTTCTAGTCCCATAGTTCTAGTTTGAGTTCCATGTTCCAATCTCTCTAGATTTTAGGCACAATCCTTGTAAACACTTTACTTTGATATTGAAAGCTCCAAGCTTGTTCTTGAGTACTCTTGTTGGTTCTTGAAGTGCTCAAGCTTTTCCTTGTCTTTTACTTTCAAAAACTTTACTTTTTGTCTTTCGAAAACCTTTACTTTTCAAGCACTTAGCTATGATGTCCTCTTCCATGGATAATCGTAGCTAAACCCTTCATTCGGTTGAAGGGGTGTGTTTGTATCAAAACATGTTTTAGACCCTTTTCTTAGTGCTTCTATAGTGTTTAAACTTGTTCTATGTGCCACATATTAGGTTAGAACAGTCATGGATGAGTGGAGGCTCGAAAGAGCAAAGCTTTTCCATGAGGTTCGTGAACATACTCGGGTAAGTGGAGGCTCGAAAGAGCAAAGCTTATTCGAGGAGTTCAACCTTTCTTAAACACCACTTGGTTGATCGGAAATGATTGATCAGGTTGATGCACATAAGCTAAGATACTTCGAAAGGAGGAATTAGCATAAGTAGAACAAGTGTTCTATGTCTTGAAAAGGACTAGACGATGTGGCAAGTCGAGTGCTAGAAATAGCCTTGATACATCTTTGAACACATAGTATGATCATTAGCGGTCGATGATAAACAGATTTATGATACAAGGCCCCTAAAACCGAATCCTTTCCTTTAATTAAAACATCACCTGTCACTTTACTTTCAGTCTCACTATCAACTGCTTATTTTCAGTCATTTACTTTTAGTACTTTAATTTCCGCACATTTACTTTCAGTAATTTACTTTCTGTTGCTTATTACAGACCCTTTCAATATCAGTCCATACCAAAAGTATGTTGATTAGTCGATATTGAACTTGACTGTTCCAGCACTTTACTTTTCAGTATTTACTTTCAGTCCTGTATTTACTTTCTTTACTTTCAGTCATTTACTTTTCAGTACTAAAATCACAACCAACCCCCAACTGTCTTATTTAATTTTCCATTCTCGAAAGAACAACTATCCACTAATTCCCTTGGGTTCGACCCCTACTTACCGCTTTACTACCCAATAGTGAAGTCACGAGTAGCGGACTTATAAATTTATTTTGCACATTGCCTCACGACAAGGCTCTGTCAACCATCTCATAAGGTATATATATGTTTAGTTCTTTTGTTCATGTTTCATGATTTTTCTTGTCCAATTCCTTCTTAACTTGTGTTTTTCAAATGCAGCATCCTTCACTCTTTGCTCATTGCCTTCCTTAACCTTCTGCTACATTTATCCGCTCTCGTTTTCACACAAGGTTCACACCCTCTCAAACTTAATTTTTCTTTCAATTGATACTTGTGTTCTTTGATTAACAAGATGGTGTTGGTTTATATATTGAATGGTACGTAACTTGTTCTCAGCCTAATAATAATATTTACATGCTTCATGTAGTGGATTTATGATGAGTCGAGAGTGGATGTCCGGTAATAGGTTAAGTGATGAGTATGAAAAGGGGATAATGGATTTCTGTCAATTTTCATCGTCGTATGCATTAAAAAATGCACTTGAACGTGTCTTTTGTCCGTGTAAGGCGTGTTTCAATATGATAAAGGTCAAAGTGGAGGATTTGCATAAACACCTTTTTTAAAAGGGAATTGATCCATTATATTAGGTTTGGTACATGCACGGTGAGGCTGAACCGCAAGACGTTGAACCTCAACCCGTAGAAAGTTTGCCTGAAGATAATGATGATTGGGATGAGGACAATTTAATTGAGATGGTTAACAACGTTGCCGATGAATTTGCTTCTAGACCACAAGTTGTGGAATCATTGAAGAATGACTCTCAACTACCATTGTATGTAGGTTGCTCCAAATATACCAGGTTATCTGCAACTTTGAAGTGTTAACGTTGGTGAAAGATATGCTTCGCGAGGGAAACACTTTACCTAACCGTACTTATGAAGCTAACACGGTTATGTGTCCCATGGGAATCGAGTATAAGAAGATACATGCTTGTCCCAATGATTGTATATTGTATCGTAATGCTCATAGAGATTTGACTGAATGTCCGGTGTGCAAGTCTTCTCGCTACAAGTTAAACAAAGGACGGACAAATACCTCAAAAGGCACTCCGGCCAAAGTATTGTGGTATCTTCCACTGATTCCCAGGTTTCAACGATTATTTGCTGAAGCGAAAGATTCAGATAATATGAGATGGCATGCAGAGAAACGTGTCGTTGATACCAAAATGCGTCATTCGGCCGATTCACAGTAATGGGCCAAAGTAGACAACTAATTCCCAGACTTTGGATCAGAGTCTAGGAATTTACGCCTTGGCTTGTCTACCGATGGGGTGAATCCGCATGGAAATCTCAGTAGTCAACATAGTACATGACCCGTGATATTAGTGATATACAACCTACCTCCCAGACTAACCATGAAGCACAGATATATGATGCTTTCTTTGTTGATATCAGGTCCTCGACAGCCTGGAAATGACATAGATGTATACTTGGCTCCCTTGATAGATGATCTGAAGCTTTTATGGAATGAAGGAGTACGGACATTTGATGCATCTAGGCAAGAATATTTCAATATGCGTGTCATGCTAATGTGTACCACCAATGACTTTCCTGCTTATGGTAACTTGTCCGGGTACAGTATTAAAGGGTACAAAGCTTGTCCAATATGTGGGGAAGTGACACATTCACGTTATCTAAAGAATTGTCGAAAAATGGTTTACATTGGACATCGGCGTTTCTTACCGAGGCATCATCCTTACAGGCAAAAGAAAGCTGCATTTAACGGTGAGACCGAACACCCAATAGAACCTCAACCATGTTCAGGTTATGAAATACTTGAGAAAATTCATAATATTACAAATCAATTTAGAAAACCCAGTGCACACACCGAAAGTGCTCCATGGAAGAAGCGATCAAAATTTTTTGATCTCCCTTATCGGCATACACTTGACATTAGACACTGTGTTGATGTGATGCATGTAGAAAAGAATATATGTGACAGTCTGATTGGCACATTATTAAACGTTCATGGGAAAACGAAGGATGGAGTTAAAGCGAGACTGGATATGTTAGTGATGAACATTCGTACCAAATTAGCACTAGAAACCCGAGATCAATGTACATATCTGCCTCCGTCATGCACAACTCTTTCTAAGAGTGAGAAATTAGGATTTTTCGGATGTCTTGAAGGAGTTAAAGTTCCGTATGGGTTCTCTTCAAGTATTGCCAGTTTGGTTTCGATGAAGGATCTGCGTTTGAATGGATTAAAATCTCACGACTGTCACACTTTGATTCAACAGCTCTTGCCTATTGCAAATTGAGGTATATTGCCTCCAAAAGTGAGAGCCGATGTACAAAGATTTTGCGTGATTTTCAGCTCTTTATGTGCTAAGGTTGTTGATCCAATAGAGCTTGATAGATTACAAGAGCATGTAGTGGTTACATTATGCCAACATGAGATGTTCTTCCCACCATCCTTTTTCGATATAATGGTGCATCTCACTGTCCATTTGGTGCGCGAACTTCGAATTCTTGGACCAGCGTATATGAGATGGATGTACCCTTTTGAGAGGTGCATGAAGATTCTAAAGAGCTACGTGAGAAATAGGCATCGTCCTGAAGGATGTATAGTGGAAGGATACATAACTGAAGAGGCGGTTGAATTTTGCACTTACTTTTTGGGAAATACTACTCCAATTGGGATTCCAAGGCCACGTCATTTTGATAGATTTCAAGGAAAAGGAACTAGTGGATCGAAACAAATGGTTAAATCCGTGGATGAGTTATCACAGCCCATTTCTACGTATTGCAACACATACCTGAGATGACGCCTTTCATCGACCAACTCTTAAACATAGTGAGGAGTGCACACCGGGGGGGAAAATGAGATGTGGGTGCAAAGAGAACACCGTCAGTCAATTTGTAAATGGCTTAGAACTAATGAAGCTTTAAGTAATCAAGGGAACTCGGAAGAAGAGTCTGATGATGACTTGTGAAGTGGCTTATGGCAGGTCTGAGTCCAAGTGTATACATGTGGAGAAGTTTTGACATTAACAAATTTGTTTTCACACAAAAGATCAAGACAAACGCAGCGTTGCGCAAAATAGTTGTGTCACACTTGTTGCTGAAACCACTCACGTTTCTAGCGCTAGAGATCGAAATCCAATATCTGCTGCTCTAAATTATTTTGAGGTTATCGAAGAAATATGGGAGTTGGATTATGTTAAACTACAAGTACTCGTTTTTAAATGTAAATGGGTTAACCATTCAGCGGTTCGCACTAATGAATTCGGAATGACATTTGTGGATTTTCGAAGGGAGGGCTATAAAGATGAGCCCTTCATTATGGCCGAACAAGCAAGACAAGTATTTTACTTCAAGGACCCTGCGGATAGAAATCTGTTTGTTGTCCTCCTCGGCAAACAACAAGTAACCGATGATGCTACAAGTGGCACATCTGAAGACCTCGCTGAAGATTGCATACCTGTGTGTACGATCCTTCCTGTGGAAAGCGTCGACATTGAAATTGATGACGCAATGCAATTAAGAGAAGATCACGATGAAGGAATATGGATTGATAAACAAACTTAACTTATGTGTATGTTGTATGTTACTTTATCAATGATGTTCATTACACGTCATTTTATTTTTTATTGTTGTGTACCCTTATATATTTACATATCTATTGAACTAACATTTATGTGATATTTCAGGGATCATGGCACATAGTAGTAGCAGCGGCGAGGAAGACTTTCATGTGGAACAACGCACCACCAAGAAAATGAAAAGGGGCCCCTCGTTAATGCTCGATATGATTAAGAGATACAGGGAGAGTGGTACCAAGATCACAGTCCAATTTAACGACACAGGTTACCCCTTAGGGAAGACTGGTGACAACTAAAGGAGTTACCTGGTCGCTGTGGTCCGTACTCGAGTTCCCATCGACTACACTGATTGGAGGAAGGTGCCTCAAACGGTCAAGGATGTTATGTGGAACGAAGCAACGGTAATATATTCTATAATTCCATTAACATAATGTTAGCAACATTCCATTATCATATTGTAATTATAACTTCTTATATTTATTTTTTTCCAGTTAATGTTTCTTGGACCAGAAACAGACAAAGATCAAGAGCTCAAGTATGCATCCAGTGCGTGGAGGAACTTCAAAACAAGACTCGCAACAGACTACATATTCAGCAAACGGAAGGACGAAGATCCCACGAAGGAGTATCAATTCATTGATTCTGTGCAGTGGAAGAAATTTGTAGAGCATAGACTCAGTGAAGATGCGAGAAAGTTATCTGCTCAGAATAAGACTCTAGCTGCTAAGAATGAATATGCGCACAACATGGGCCGAGGAGGGTATAGAAAAGTGAAGGAGGTGCTAATAAACGAGAAGATAGCTGATTTTGTTGCGCAGGGCATAATTGAAGAGGGAGATACACCTTTTATCACTGTAGAGAGATATGAGGTGTGGAAGAGGGGACGCCTCAAGAAGAATAAAGAGTTCGTCACCCCGGCAGCTCGGCATGTGGCCGAAAATATTACGAGTAGTAAACTTTTTTTCAGTAGTTTAACTTTTTCCGTACACTAACATTTGGTACTAATTTCTTGATAATAGGATCAATTAGTGGAAAAATCTAGTCAATGATCTTTTTGACCACATGGCCGACATGATATACTGAGTGAGGCGATTGGGACGCCTGAGTACCCCGGACGTACCAGAGGAATAGGTTCACACGTTCCGTGGAAGATTGGGTTCCCGAAATCTTCATCTTCCAGGACGAAACCGAGTTTCAGTACTTCTCGCGTAGAGATGCCTGATCGCCTCGGCCGCCACTGTCATGTCAATGTAGACCCGAGCACGAGCATACCCGAGGTACATTTAGAACTTTTCGCTTTATTTTTTGTGACAATTTGGTTTATTTTGTCGGAACGTATGTACCATCAATTGTTCATGCTAACATGGTGGCCTGAAGAGCATATTATACATCGAGAGGGTAGTCGAAGGTCACCGAGAGCATGTGGCCATTGGTCGAGTCATGAAAGGTCATTTTATTAATTATCGACCGATACCAGAACATACATTGAAGGTGATGTCCTCTCTCAGTCCTTATAGCCTCTCTATAGATCTCACATTCTTATGCATTATGTCATTCTAACCCTAAACATTTGTTTTTTATATACAGGTGAAGATTGAAAAAGTAATCATTCGAGGAGCAAGATTACCAGTACCCCATTCGAAGTATAAGAATGTTATGGAGGCAGAGTCTCACCATGTAGCATGGCCCAAAGACTTGGTCGTTCTCAGTAATAGGGTGAGATAATCGAATAATACAAGTTCATTTGCATTTTCTATTATACTATAAAATTAATTTCATATCATTAATCAAATTCAACATGCAGGAATATGATAACGTGTTATGTAATCATTTGCCATTTACCGACAATGATGAAATAGAGTGCTTGCCCATGTATTCTCGACTTTTAAATGAGGTGTGGACACAGTTTAACAGACAAATGCTTATAGTAGACGTCGACCTGAATGTGTTCGGTGACGACTACGGTATCGCTGTGACCACAGAAGACCTAAAGGAACTAAACAAGCTAGCAGTGTTGGGCAACTTTGCTTGTGAACTATTTATATGGTAATGTCGCGATTATTTTCTGATGATCATTTGTCCTAATGCATGGTCTAACTAACACAAATTTTTTACTTTGTAGTTCTTTATACAATGAGATGATGGATTGGGATATTAAGTTTGGTTTCTTCAATCCTGCCATCATGACGCCGTCAATCAACAGAGATGAGAGGTTGATGACGTTTGTAGCAAGGTTGAGTATGCCGGACCGAGATCGCAATTTTTGTTACTTCCTACCTTACGTGGATCATGTAAAGTAAGTTCATAACATAATGATAATGTTTTATATGTTTTTTTGTTTAATTTTGTTTGTTTTTGTTAGGTGGCATTGGATGTTATGTGTCATTTTCCCTGAACAACATGTAGTGCATCGGCTTGATCCATCGATAAGGGAAGAAGGAATAAACATCGATGCAAAGGATTTGGTGGACACGTAAGTTTTACACTCACTTTTTTCTTGTAACTTGTATATTAAATTAACATTCACTAATTATGTTATGTTATTCATTTTAGGGGAAGGTACCGATACTATCAAGGATGTATACCGAGAAATTCACACAAAGTGTACAATGGAAGATAGTTGAGGTACGAAGTCTCATATCTACTGTCTTTTGTAATAGCTTTAGCATTAATAAAGTGTACAGTAAGAGATTATTATATTGATCGTGCAGTGTCCAAAATAACCTCCGGGTCACTTATGCGATTATTATGTTTTGAATTTCATTCGGGACATAATCCAGTTTATACGAGCTAATAACGGAGCGGACATTGATGATCTTACCCAAGTAAGCTTTTAGACTTGTATTATTCATTAAGTTGTAGTTGAGACTTTTGTTGGTTTTGAACTCATTCTAAGGTTATAGTATTGATTTAATTACTTTTCTCTTGCCTTTCATTGTTTGTAGTGTTTTCCTAATGGACGTGAATCTTACGAAGACTCGAAGATCGATGAAGTAATGGAAATAAGCGTCGCCTACTTGTATGGCTATATAAGTGATCGTTACCCAGTCGGTATAGGACATCAATTTTAGTTTTGGTGTATTGTATTACGAATATTAACTTTTGTTCGCATTGTTGTACTTGTATAAAATGATTCTCTTTGATCTTTGAAATGAATGTATGTCGATTATGAGCAATATTGTATTTGTAATTGAACAGCAGGGTATTTGTAAAATGGAATGGCAGATTATTGATGTTTGTAAAAATTTCAGGTGGATTTGTGCTACAAGAAGCAAAAATCTGCCAAATATTTTAAAGACATTATGCATCGGTTGACAGAAAACGATGCATAATGTCATTATGCATCGGTTTTTTTGTCTAAACCGATGCATAAGGGTAGACATTATGCATCGGTTTGTGTCAAAACCAATGCATAAGGTCCGAACCTTACACATCGCTTGAATATGCATCGGATCAAAACCGATGCATAAGGCCTTCTAAAACCGATTCATATTCCCCAGTCTGTAGTAGTGATCATGGAAGGAGCGCTCAAATGAGAACCTCTCATTTTTGAGAGCTTTGAGAACATTCTTTATGCATTTTCGTTTTGCCTAAGTACACTTTCCGAAACCCTGAAATGCATCTAGGCAAAAAGAATGCTCGAAAGTGCATAATGAAGTAAAAAAGTTTGTGGGACACGTGTCACCTTCATATTCAAATATGCAACGTAATCCAATGGTGAGATTTGGGGTCTCATGTTCTCGAATTGTTAGGGTTCTCACCCGACCCCTTTATCATGGTATCCGACTAAAACACATATATACTAGATTCTTCAAAAAATCTTACAGATTATGAACTTACTAGTAGTATCAAGTCAAACATGCACCACTAAATTAGATTTATCAAATGAGGAATGTGTTTGGCTCAGTGGAGCAAACACGCCAGTGCACCTGCGTCGTGGCTGGTTCAATTCCTCGTGACCCCAAAATGAAAAACGGGTACTAACTAACACTAACCAAGCCCAAATCAAAAAAAATAAATTAGATTTATCAAATAAATCTACAAAATTAATGACCAAACCTGTTTTTCGTCCTGCCGAATCAAACATCAACGTTGTCACTCCAGCGTGTCTTTTGTGTTTTTAGTGTGTTGGTCCTGTGGACCTAAGTGTGTTGGTCCTGTGGACCTAAGTGTGTCTTCAGTGTGTTTTTAGTGTGTTGGTCCTGGGGACGTAAGCAGGGGCGGACCTACGTTGTGGGTATTGGGTGCATATGCCCCCATTAAATTCTTGTAAAGCAAAGTTTTACATTAACTTTTAAAGAAATTTTATTGGTTTAAATAAGTTTGCCCCCATTCAAAATATATATCTGCCCCCATTGATTTGTAAATCTACCCTACTATATTAAAATTTTATAATATATACATTTTTTGCCCCCAGTACTTTTTTTTTCTGGGTCCGCCACTGGACGTAAGTGTGTCTTTAATGTTTGGTCCTATGGGCCTCAGTGTATCTTTTCGATCCCACACGAGTTGGGTTCAGTTTTTTAGTGGTTAAATTCCACTTAAGAATCAAAAAAAAAAACGTTGTCACTCCAGCGCCACTCACTCCCATCACTGTTATGAGGATTCCACCAACAAACCAGAAAATAACAACGGCTTAAGGAGAAAATACTACAAATTCGAAACAAATGCCTTTGCCGTTCCTCAACGCATGTTGTACATCTTCCTCGCCGAACTTCACGGCTTAAGGAGAAAACTCTTGTGGCTGCAGTCTGATATGATCACTTTCAAAAATACTGATTGAACCAGAATATATCAGTCCAATTTACCCTAAATGGAACCGATTTCCTATAAGAAAATTATAAAAGCCGCCAACAACAATCATCTCGAATTCAACCAACTTGGCCAAAAACGCAGCAAGTTCCTTGGGCTGCGTCTAAAATTACCAAAGGATTTGGACAAAGAAGCACCACAATCCCATATGTTATCTCTTCTTCTTCTCGGCATTGATCCCAAAAGTCTGATTCGAAGTTATTTTTTGACTGTTTTATTCCAATTCAATTTCTGGAAATCCTGTTAGGGCAGAAATACTGAATTTGATTGTTGGAACTGCATTTGCTGCAAGGGCTTCAAATCAATGAAATAGGCTTGGATATCGAATGAATCGTGCGTAGCAAATTCAGTATTTCTGTCTATATTTCCAGAAACTGAATTGAGATAAGACAGTCGAAAATTAACCTGATTTTTAGCCCTAACTACTCAACTTTTATTCCAAGTTGTTACACTTGACTTTTACGTTTACAATGAAGAGTGAAATCAATATGTACTCGGGAATAAAGAATACATAAGGGAAAAATCATATTCACTCATATTTCTATTCGAAATAATTACCCTATCACATCGTGACACGTGACAAATTCATGGTTTTTTTAATTAACCTACCATTGAGTCTAGTCCTTTGTAAATCTTTTTTTTTTGCTTTAAGGGCATTGGTCGCAAAGGAGCAATAAGCATAAATTTTTATTTTTATTTTCGATGAGGCAAATACAAGCCAAACTAGGCTATTGAAACTGGAACAACAATAAGGTTAAGAAAATAACACGCATCCAGTCTGGATCAGAAGTACTTCCCAATTGACGCGCATCTAGCAAGACCATAGCTAGCAAAACTCCCCGATCCATCTATGCCTCCCACCTTAAAAACCGCACTAGACAGCCGCACAGCTGCTCTATGGCCCCGGAACCGGCTCACTTAGTTTGGCCGTTATCCCCAACAAAACTGGTGCCCAAAATCGACAGAAACTCAGCGCCCGCTGAGCTAGAGAAAGCTCTAAACTGTACAAGCAGAGAAATATATACACAAAATCCAAAAGGAGACCACCGCCACCCACCCTCGCCGCCACCCGACACTGTCAGCCTAAATCTCCAACCACCCACGGTGGACGGAGATGCGGAGGTCAGAACAACCCCCACCCCAAAACCGAAACCGTCCACCCACCCCACACGACGGCACGCTAAGGACGGAGACGCGGAGGCCAGAACCACCACCGCCATCACCAAACGGAGCTTGGTGGGCCAGCAGCGGGAGGAGAGGAGGATGGAAGTGACCGTAGCGGCAGTTCAGGGAAGGAAAGAGCTGAAAAACTAGCCAGCGACAGAGAGGGGAGGAGAAGTAGGGCGGCGGAGGAAGAAGACCCTAATTGATGAGTGGAAGTCGGTGAGAAAGGGAGGAGAGAAGCGAGAGAAGTCTAGGAGCAATAAGCATAAATGAAGAGATATTTTTGCCTATAGCTCTGGATGCAGGCTGCAGCAAAAGAGTAATAATGGGAGTCAAATACATACTTGATAGTCTCTCGATAATAGAAAGGGTTGTTGATATGGTTGCTAAAAGTTGTACTCCATATTATTTTCTCTTAGCTCTTTTTGGGTGTTCAAAAAATATAAAATCAAATGCCATTTTAGCACACTTTTTTTTTATTTCCTTATTATAGGACATTTATGAAATAGTGCTCTTAACCTTTTACTCTATTGTTGGAGATGCCCTTGTGCTCAGGAACGGAGCTACATGCAAATGGGGGTGATAGCAAATACTATTTGACAATATAATATAATTAATTCATATTTTGTATAATTAGTTTAATTTATTATTTATATAATTAAATTGATTTTCATTTTTATAAGTGTCAAATCACGTTCTAATATTTGGTTTCAAAAAAAAAAATTATTAAAATTTCACAGCAAGACAGTCAATTACATAAAGAATAACATCATGCTCCAAGATTACAAATGCTTCAAACTAATTATGATTTCGATATCAACTAGTTAGACATGACACGATTTACAATAAAAATATGGAAGTATCTCATTGGTAAGTTTGACAATGTTTGAATAGTTTATATTAGTTTTGGTTGAATTGCAACAAGTGTAAGATGAATTTTTATCGGATTACTTGGTCGTCAATGCTGATAAAGAATTAGCTGAAATGTTTAATACGGATTCAATAATAAATAGATAATTTTCATGCTGTACAAAAAATATTTTTTTTAATGTAATGGAACTCGCCCCCTCTATTCCAATTCCTAAGTCCATCCGTCCTTGTGCCCCTCCATTCAAGGACCTTGTACAGTAATTACTACATATGAATGATTAGACAAATGAACATTTGAGACAAATTAGTGAATAATCAAGGTACAGGGCGGATCCCGTACATACCTCTAAAACCATAACAAATAAAAACTGATCACGACCATCTATTTAGATAATCATAGGGATGATATTTTTTTATAGAAGAAAATGACATACAAAGACCCGAAGAGTAGAAAACAACAACAGCAAAACAGACAATCAACTAGTACTGGAACATAATATCTAAACAAGAAAGTAATCCAAGCATAGTTGGACAATCCATCCACTGCTGAGGTATCTTAACGCTCCAAGGTCCAAGGCATGCCAAACTGGTCAAACAGAAGCACAGGCCAGATTTCCACTGAACAATGGACAAGGCTGCACAAGGGAGCGTCATAATCCGATTTCCTGTCAATGGTAGCACGCCTCCTGAACTCCATAAAAGGCATCAAAGAGGACTTAAAAGTTAGGACAAGTTTCATAGGGCTAGTATTAATACACTTAAATTTATAATTTACCAAATTTCAGTGGTGTTAAAGGGTATAATTGACAAAAGTATTTTCAAAATCAAAACACATCATTATCCCTCAAATCAAGCACGATTCAACCAAATTGGAAACTCTAATTTTCAAAGAATTGCACACACTTTCAAAGATCGTCTATCTGCGCATCGATGATGCTCAGTTCGTAGTTCGGTCGTTGACGAATCAGGCGATTCGACGAGGTACGAGTTTAGGGTATGCGTTCTATGACAACGACGACGAATTATAGTAGTCTTTCAAAGAATTATGTCATAGTTCGTCCAAAGTGCACTATAATTCGTCAATGTTTCCAACGAATTATGATGCGCTTTTGACGAACTATGACATAATTCATTGAAAGTATACCACAATTCGTATCATTTTTGATGGATCGTTAGTGTTAGCAGTCTGTCAGACGGAAGTCACGGAGTGCTTTTCCGTCTGATGGTCAGATAGCAGCGGAAATAATTATGCAGGAAATTAAACGACTGAAAATAATTACGCACGAATATATAGTGGAAACCTTATCACAACAATGATAAGATAAAAACCACTACCTTTCAGATTGCTCTGAAAGGATTTGCGAACTGATTACTCTTTATTCCGATATACTTGTAGGGTTTACAAACTAGGTCTACTCGACACTATTTGATGACATCTACTCAATCCGACAGAGTAATCAGGTTCGAACCTTGTACCGTCGTGCGTGCGATCTCGTGCGATCTCTCCAATCTCTGTTTGTTGAGTGCAATCGTCCTTTTTCTCCAAAAACGCCGAACCTCACTTCTGAGATTTCTTCATGCTTATATAGGGTGTGAGCTGACCTCGTAGTCCTTTGTTTGATATTCAAAACGATCAGCTTTCCAAAAGAATTCAATTTCATAATGAATTCCTTCCTTAATGGTCTTTTGCATTAATTCGACCTTTCCATATCTGCCCTGAAGATATTCCAGTCATTAATGCTTTTCAATTAGCAATCAATCCTTGTGATTAAGTCTGCCATCAATTTGCTTCAATCAGCAATTATATTCTCTTCAATCAGATCCTTGAGTTCTTAATTCGGCATCTTCATGGATCTTTATATGCGCAACATTTGCACCATTGAATATGCTTATGAATTTCTGCACACTTAGACAACGCATTAGCTAAGTGTTTGTAATCATCAAAACCAAGGGTTCCAACAGTTTTCCCCAAATCTCTTCGAAACATATCATTGACAAACATCAATGTTTCAATTTCAACACGGCGCCAAGCTTAATCACCTAGTGAAACTAACCAAACCTACATCTTTTTACTTCGCCATCTTCCCCGAATCTCTTCGAAATTGTAACTCATTGAAATCTCCAAATTTTACCCGAGATTAGAGATCTCATCATGCAACAAATTCAGTTCAATTACTACGCACCGCCATCAGATGTCCAACAATTTTCATCCACCTTTCAAAACCATGGTCCAATCAACCCGTCGATCACTTTTGTGGCACCGATCTCTCTCACTTACGCTTCATATGAATTAAAATAGGTTATTAATAAATGTATGTGGACAAATATAACCCTTAATCTAATTTAAAACTGATTTTAATTAGAATTATTTTCTTCTAATCTCAACCATCCATACATTAATTTGTAAGGGTGTTATTAGTTTGCATGTTTTATAGGAATTAGGAGTTTGCATGTGATCCTTTTCCATCAAGGTAAATAAATCAATATCTGACGCAAACTAATGAAGAGGAGCGCTCAAATGAGAACCCCTTTAAAATTTGAAAACTTGAGACCTCAAGCTTCACCTTTAAAACTGTATCATCAAGTCATTGTGGTGGTGACACGTATCTCATGTGCATTTTCAAATATGCATTTAATGCAAAGTCAAAGCCACCAACTTTGACTTTGCTTTTTGGACATGTGTCACATGCACATTCAAATATGTATCATGATATATTGGTTGGATTTGTGTTCTCAAGTTCTCAATTTTTTTAAAATTCTCAAACGAGCGCTCCCCAACTAATGAAACTCGTCAGTTTATTTAAAATTAATATCATAACGCTTTTGAATTGTGGTGATATTATATACGAGTCAAATAAAAAATAAAAGGAAAAATATACTAGTAAAAAGCAGTGTTATTAAAACCGGACCGGTCATCGAACCGGTCAAGTCACTGGGTCGATGGGTCAGTGGTTCAACCGGGTCGAACCGGTTTGACCCGCATGAATTAAAAATAATAAAATAATAAACTTATATATGATATTATAATTTAACATATTTATAACTTGAATAAATCTAACATGTTTATGATCTGATTACAATAACATAGGATAACAAATTTAGAATTTAATAAAGTACAAATCAATAATACAACAATAACAATTTTAGTCTTAATTTGTAAGTCACAACAATAAGGGATTTCTAAGACTTATTGAATTTCTAGCTAAATTGATAGTAAGTAATAAATTTTATAGATTTGATAAATGAATATACATTATTGAAACAAATAATAAAACAAGAATCATGTTTAGCTTGGTGGAAGGAGAGGGGATAATTATAGAGGAAAACTAGGTTCGAGTCTTGTCCAAGTCAAATTACATATATATATTTTTTCAAACCAAATCGAACCGATTGAACCGATCAAATCACGTTTTAATGAAAAATTGGGTCAACCGGGTCAACCCACCGGGTCAACCGGTTCAACCGACCGAGTCTTGACCGGTTTTTACCGGTTTTCACCGGGTTTGACCGGTTCTTGACCGGGTTTGACCGGGTTTGACCGAGTCGTTGCATAACCGATCCGATCACATAACCGAACCGGTCACCGGACCGGTTCCCGTTCAACCGGTCGAACCGGCCGGTCCGGTCCGGTTTTCACAACTATGGTAAAAAGAGTTGAAATAAAAAAAATGTTTACATGCAAATAGAGTATAACATTACTTTTACCAAAGTGGTACATTAGGATACAGAATTCAATGGGTAAATATAAACCCATAACATTATAAATCAGAACGACCTCAAAATCAAATTTCGATAGAAAACTATCAATGAGTTTAAAATTTTAATCAACTTGTAAACAAAAACTTATAGTTGATCAGTTAGGAATCAAATGTTGGAGATTTTAGGGTATATGTATTACAAAACAAGTGTATACCTTGTAAGGAAGGTTTGGTAAATAAATCAAGCCTTTCCTAAATCGTTTGAGCTCGTTTTGTATTTTTGGCCAGTGTGATCCGCGCCCAGTGAAGATGTTGTTCGGCGCGTCCAACGTTGACATTAACCTAGTTAATGTCTGCTTTGAGTGCGGCCGTAATGTAAAGGCTGGGCGCGCGTCGGGTTGATACCACGTCCAAGGAAGACTCTAGGGATGTGTCGCGCCCAATGCCTAATGTCTTCACTGGGCGCGGTTGTAACTTTAACGCTGGGCGTAAGACATAGCAGATACAGATTCAAACTCGACTCTTTTCGGGACAAAACGGAAGAGGATCGAACGATGTTGATATGAGTTTTTCTGGAAAAAGCATAGAGACAAAGGTCTAGTCGTAGATTGCTCCATCAATTGTATTCAATCTCAGATTAAATTGTTCTACTCGATTACAACCTTCATCTATCTATTCCATGTACTAAACACTTGTCTTATCCATGTACAAATTTCTAGATACCCATATAGGGCAGAAATCTTGTATTTGGAAAGCGAAGTAACTTCGTGATTCAAGCAGTATTCAAGTATTATTGTGTTCATTCGAAGCTTTGAAGAAGTCCAGCAATTACAATCAAATACAAGATTTTCTTCTGAATCAATGGCTACTGCAGCAAGTGTTAGGGAGATGACTGCAAACAAAGTTGGAGAAATTTGAAGGAGTGAGCTTTCGAAGATGGCAGAAGAAGATGCACTTTCTGTTGACGAGTTTGAAGGTGGTCCACGTGCTCTCTACCCTTATCCTGGTAGTGAGTGATAATGCTCTAATTGAAGCAATCAGGAAGAGGAGCAAGTGGAAGAATGATGACTACATCTGCCATGGTCACATTCTGAACGGTATGTCTGATCCATATTTGATATTTATCAAAATGTGGAATCCGCAAAAGAGTTTTGGGATGCTCTTGAGGCAAAATATATGCAAGAAGATGCATTGAGCAAGAAATTTCTTGTGAGTAACTTTAACATTGACAAGATGGTCGATTCTAGACCGGTGATGGAGCAATTCAATGAATTGACTCGCATTCTTGGGTAATTCTCCCAGTATAATATGAAGATGGATGATTCTATCTCGGTGTCTAGTATTATAGACAAGCTACCACCTTCGTGGAAGGATTTTAAGCATGCGCTTAAACAAAAGAAAGAGGAATCATCTCTTGAAGAACTTGGTGGTGAGTTGTGTGTAGAGGAATCTATACCGATGCAAGAGAATGTGAAACAGAAAGAGACCAATGAGTCTTCTTCCGTGCATATGGTGGAAGACAAGGGAGGTTTCAAAAGGTTCAAAGGGAAAAAACGTCCCAATGAGAACTCCGGTAGAAAGTTCAATAAGAAACCTAAGGGTTCTTGTTGGATTTGTGCTAAACCGGGACACTGCAAAAGTGATTGTAGGATGGCTAAGGGTGGGAAAGGAAAGATGAAAGTGAATGTTGGGGATAAGGGCAAAGAACAAGGCCCTTCCAACCTTCAAGGTCAGATTTCTCTTTCGAGTTATAATTCTAATGTGAATTATGTATAATTAATCGTTGAAGCATTTTATGTTCAGGATGATAAGGTAGCATGGTGGATTGACTCGGGTGCTACAAAGCATGTGTGCAAAGACCGTCAATGTTTCAAGACTTATGAAATGGTGAAAGATGGATCGGTCCTACATATGGGAAACAAGTCAACCACACCAATACTTGGCCAAGGCACTGTAGTGTTAGAGTTTAGCTCGGGGAAAACCCTTGAACTTTTAAATGTTTTGCTCTTATTTGGAAAAACTTGGTTTCCGGTAGTTTGTTGAACAAGTTTGGTTTCACGCAAGTGTATGAGTCGGACGAGTATGTATTGTCCAAATGTGGTGTGTTTGTTGGATTTGGATACTTTTGTAATGGCTTGTTTATGTTGAATGTAAATAAAGTGGTGAATTCCGTTTACATGACTTGTTCTAGTGATGATTCTATTTTGTGGCATGCTAGATTAGGACATGTTCACTATCGGCGTATGCATCTTATGTCTAAGGATGGATTGATTCCTGAAGTTGACAAGGATGTTGATAGATGCACTACTTGCATGCTTACAAAGATCACTAGGCTGCCATTTAAACGTATTTCAAGAACATCAAACTTGCTTGAACTTGTTGATAGTGACTTGGGTGATATGCATTCTACTCTATCTTTAGGGAATAAGAAGTACTACATAACTTTCATAGATGATTGTTCTAGATATTGTAATGTGTACTTGTTGCATGCTAAAGATGAAGCTTTAGACAAATTTTAAGTGTTTAAAACTGAGGTAGATTTGATGAATGATTTGATTAAGAGACTTAGAACCGATAGAGGTGGGGAATATTACGATCTTGTATATTTCTAATTGAATGGTATCATTCATGAGACTACAGCTCCTTATACACCACAGCAAAATGGTGTGGCTGAAAGGAAGAATATAATCCTAAAGGAGATGGTTAATTACATGTTATCCTACTCTGGTTTGAGTGATGGATTTTGCGGTGAAGCCATGTTGACGGCTTATTGTTTACTTAACAGAGTTCCTAACAAAACGAACAAGATACCCCTTATTTGCTTTGGCACAAAAAGAAACAAAATCTGAATTATCTTCAAGTTTGGGGATGTGGAGCGGTAGTGAGGCTACCCGCTCCCAAAATAAAGACTTTGGGAGAAAGCGATGTTGATTGCATCTTTATTGGATATGCTGAAAATTCTAAAGCATATAGGTTCTATGTGACTAGAACGAATGATTCTATTTCGGCACACACCTTAATTGAATCAGAGGATGCAAAATTTGATGAGAACCGTTTCTCATCAATACATAGACCTCAAAATTTCATTTCTTGTTCCACAAGAGCTGAAATGAAAGATAATGTGAGTACATCTAATAGAGTGCTCGAATGAGAACTTTTCTTAGGCTTTTTTCCATGTAGTGCTCCCCTATATATATTTATATATATAGGGTCAGGTTCGGGTGAGAACCAATGTTTAAGTTGAGAACTGAGAATAGACGACTTTAGGCTTTTTCCCATGAACTTTAGGGAGTTCGTCACGAACTCTTCTTAAAAAAATCATTGGTGCTTTTAAACAAGTTCGTGACGAACTCCCTAAAGTTCATGGAAAAAAGCCTAAAGTTCGTCTGTTCTCAGTTCTCAACTTATACAGTGGTTCTCATTTGATCCGCTCCCTATATATATATAATGTATCAAATGTTTGGTAGGTGACATTGGATGTTGGCGGTCATATTCCCTAGGGATGCACAAAATTGGACCGGACCGGATCGAAATTTTACGGTTCGGTCCAAGACTGGACCAGATTTTTACGATCCGGTCCGGTCCACTGTCCATCCTTTCAAAAATTTCCGATCCTCCGGTCCGGTCCCGGTTCATTTTTAAAAAAATATTCCGGTCCGGTCTGGTCTCCGGTCCATAAAATATCGGTCCGGTCTCCGGTCCATATTTTCAAAAAATTCCAATCCGGGTCGAACCGGATGTGCATCCCTAATATTCCCTACGAAGCGAGTAGTTCTTTGGCTTGATCCAAGGGCTCACCCACCACTGCCTGAGGCAACGAATTTTGTGAACACGTAAGAACTATTCTAGTCCACTTTAAGTTGTCATTACTACATGTACTAGAACTTGCTGATATTACCTTAATGTTGTAGGACTATGAGTTTGTACTTCAACATTAATATTTCGCAGATAGAGAGGAAGAATGTGACGGTATTGACATAACAATTATTTTGAAATTTGATCTTTCACGACCTACGTTTCGTGTGATTATAACTCATCCATTTTCAGTGCCCAAAATAGCCATTTAAGAGTGAAGTATGTGGCTATTATGTCCTGCAGTATATTTGTGACATGACGAGCGTATTTTTAACCCTTTATAGTTGTCAAGTTAATAGTTTTGGGGGTCAAACTATAGTCAAAAATAATTTATAAACATTGGTAAGCCAAGGGTCGATCCAATGAACAATGTGTGTGATTACTAGCTAACAAGCGATCTATTCAGCTATTCCAAACAATGAGGAGTTTTGATGTGAAACAAATGACAGAAATTAAATGCAGAAAATTGAAAGGTTTTGGCTCGATCAGATAAAAAAATCCCATGATCAAAGTTCACCCTTGCCAACCCACAAATCATGCAATAAAATCGCGTAAATTAATCATGCATTCGAATATAGAAATAAACCAAAATAACACTAGAAAAGCCGCAGATCCACGAATCATTGTCTAGATTAATCTCAATCGTTGAACGCCGCCCCCGTCCACGGATTGGCAACGATCGATTAGTTAAGCCTAGGATTTTTCAGACAATAGAGTCAAGTTTCCTATTAATTTATGTACTACCAGTGTAGCTACCATGACCTAATATCTATTTCATATGATCTAATTAATACCTAGGACCCATTCATTTTTTGGTAATTAACATAAATACGTTCTAGCATGCAAACATCTCATTCAATGTAAAACTTGCAAGAACGTAAAATTGAGCACAATGAAATTGAATATTCGAATTGCATAAATAACAAACGCGTAATTGATCACATGAAGAGTTAGGTACAAGGCACGGGATCCGTAGGATCCCAGAATACAGAAGACTACTCAATACTCATGGTAAGTTAACCAAAATTAGTGTAAAATTAAAAATTAAGGACGAGGAAACCGTATTGACGATGTAGCTCGTTGAATCCTCAATCTCTGACGATGTTCTCCCCTGTCTTCTTCTCCAAGTTAGGTTTCTAAATCTCCAAAATCAAGCTCTCTTTCAAAAACCCCATATGCTCTTTTTAAAACCCTTGGTTTCTATTTATAGTAAGTCAAAAATCCTGTCTTTAACGGCCAATCGGCCGGTTCAGCTCTGTAAGGATTTCCCAGCCGTCTAGGCTTCACAAGACTGCTTCACACTGAGTTTCTCAACCGACCGGTTGAGCTTGATGCACTTTTTTGAACCGGCCGGTTCGATCGGGGCTGGCTTTTCTCGAACTCTCTGAGCATTTGAACTGGGGGTTGAGCTTGGTGCACTTCCACGAACTAGCCGGTTCCATACTTCAGAGCCTTCTCTCTTTTTGGTCTCAACTCCAACCGGTCGGTTGGCTTTGAGTCAATTTCTCCAGCCAGCCGGTTCAACTTCATTTGTCTGCTTTTTCGCCCCAAAAGCTTGGTTTTCCTTCGAGTCTTGGCCTTTAGACCTTAGCTTCAAGGGATTAGCTGCTTTTAACTCATCAACAAGTTAAATAGGTCTATTTGCCCGATTTTTGCTTATTTTGCATTGATTTGGTTCGGATGGAATCCAAAGTGCTCATCAGGTTGATTGACCTGAAACATAGGATTAAATGATGACAATTTGTCGGGAGAACAAGTGTTATCCTTCATCGTATGGAGCAAATAACTAGTCAAAATATTGACTGATCATGACATAATCAAGTTCGTTCAAGCTACCAATAGATTGCTTAAGGACAACATCAGACAAGTAAGTATATCCCGAGACTTGATTGATCATTACCAATTAATTGAGGTGTCCATAAACTTTCTAACTTTAAAAAAAAAATCAGTGTTTCCCTAGAGGTCGACAACCATAAGATGATGATGTGCTAGATGATATGACGGACGATTTTGCGATTGCGTTGATTACCTACTAGCGGCAAGTATTTCATCTCATATAAACATTAAGAATGTTGTATTGCTCGAACGTTGTTGTAAGGCTAAGACGGGTCATGCATTGAACCATTTGAGCATATACGAATGCAAATGTGTTGTAATGTTGAGCAAATGAATGTCATTTTGTGTTCAGCAAATAGATTGTGCAGGGAAAATTGTATTGATTCCACACATTCTACTAAAATTTTTTCCAAACTAAAGACATATCTTCATGAAAAAGCGTTTTCTATAGTGGCACATAAGACATCGCTTATTAGAGACGCGCTGTCTAAAGTCTCACTATTAGACAGCACTTCAGAGGTAAGAGTTGTCTTAAGTGTCACATTAGACAGCGCTTTCCAGGTCTAGAAGTGTTGTCTAAAGTCGCGACAATAAACAGCGGTCGAATAGACAGCGCTTCAAGAAGGAAGCGCTGTCTAATATCCATAAAATAAGCGTTGTCTTTAGTGTGTTATGTACTAGTGTCAGTTTAGTTTTTGGTCAATTATGCCCTTCGAGGAAGAGATACATGATTAAAATTCAGTTAAGAATTTATTTAATCTAATTTATATGCACCATTGGATTATGAAAATCAAGGGTGATGTATTGTATTTTTTTTTAATGAATTTTGGGCTTTTATCGGATCTGCTCTCACAAAATTAAATTTATAAACACTTTTTCAAATAACATCGTTGTTCAAATTTGTGTAGTTTATTCTGTCGTCTGAAAATCATAGTGGAAAGATTTCTAAAAAAAAAAAAAAAAGAACCCTAAGCGTGTCGAAATATTGTGAGTGCCAAAACGATGTCGATCCGAATGAAACAGAGTTGTTTTGTTATATTGCCAAAAAATCAAAATAATATTGTTGTGGCACTTGTAGTAATTGGGTGCGCTACAATCTTTTTTTCATTAAATTATGAAGTTAATTTATTTCCAACCAGTAAATAATAGTAAAAAAAATTGACTCCATATTTTTTTTTTGATAATGGGTGAGTAGAATAACTTAGAACATTACAATGTAATGACGTATTATTATTTAGTATATATATATAAATATTGATATCCGCAACACTAGTATGACATCTTCATCGAATTCGAAATCATCTGGTACATTTTTTCTACTTCTAAAGCACAGGTCACGTTCGGCACCATTACCATCCGGGGCGGATCCACAGCAATGCATATGGGGGCAGCTACCCCCACTCAAATTTCCAAAACTTGCTTTAATGTATAGTTAATTTGATATATGCCCCCACTGAATTTTAATCTTTGCCCCCATTAGTTTATAATCTTAGCTCCTAAATCATTAATTTAGAAATTAATTTGAAGTTATGTTTATCCTTAAGAGGCCAGATCTGGTGCAAAGTAAATTTTTGGTACAAAATACAAAATCTGTCAAAATGATTTTATAATTCGTCAGTTTATTTTATAATTCTCAAAATTCGAGCCGAAAAACCAAAAGACGACATAATTCGTCTGGTTAATTTTATAATTCGTCACACACACAAAAAAACCAAAAAATCAAGATTTAATCTCATACATTCAATCACAAGATCAATGACTATGATTAGTTTGTATTTTGTACAAAAATATTAACTTTGTACCTGATCTTTTTCCTTATCCTTAATATATTAGTTTGACCTTATAACCAATCGATATAAATCTAATTTATAACTTCAAAATAAGTCTTATAACCAAACAAATAATATCGCAATTGAAATTAGAATAAAGTTTCAAACTCTTAACGGCGGTGTTACTTTTTTCGGTGTCGGCAGAAAAAGATAGAGAGACGGAAAACGGATGGGATAAGACAGTATGACATGTGATTTAAATTCATTCCTGACTTTCTGAAATAGAGTAATTTTACTTTGCAGGTGCCAAAACTCTATTCTAAAAATTCTCCGTCTAGCCCGTCTAGGTCCTACCTAAAATTTCATGAACATGTTCCAATTTTTTGAGATGTTATTTAATACAATTTAATAATTTTGTTATATATGGTGTTTCTTTGACAAGTTATACGGTGATAAGACCACAGGGTGCATATAAACGAAAGTAGCATAATTTTAGTCATAAGTCAATATGTCACGTCACGTAAGCTTATTAATTCGCCCCCGGTCAAAAATATTTCTGGATCCGTCACTGATTACCATGCATGGATCCTCCATCCCTCCCAAATTGCCGGTATATTCTCCACACTTGGAGCTCATGCAACCTTGGTCACTTTTACCGTTGCAATACTCTGCACGTCCATCTTGACAGCGCGCACCTCCACGAGGGAATAAGCATCACGCGTGAGGCGTGACGAGGAAGCATCCACGAGGGATGTAGGAAACATCTACGCGCAAGGCGGGACGAGGAAGAGAAAGAAGAAAAGAAAGAGAGAAAATTATAAGAAAATCGGTGACCTAAAGACTCGAACCCAAGGCGTAAGGATCCAACCATCTTAAGATGGACTTCTTAAGTCACCACTCTATTGGCAAAAAAAAAACTTGACTGCATATTTAAATTGAAATCATGTAGTCATGGGTAAAAACATCATTTTCATGTTAGACATATTCTATAGTAATTTCGATCCACGTGTCATAGTTAAAAGTTAAACATAAATGTATGGTACTCAAAGACCGTTCTTTGTGTTGCCCTTGTTGTTTAACGCACTTCCAAGTTCGATCATAGCTGCTTGAACCTTCTATCAAAAAAAAATAGCTGCTTGAACCTTTTCGGAGGGGGCGGTATTCATCGAACTTTTTCGAACACTGAGGTGCTGTTCTTTTGAACTTAATTTAACTGGAATTTTGTTGTACTGAACTTAATTAAACTGTATTGAACTTTATTAAACTGTACTGAACTTAATTAAACTGTATTGAACTTAATTAAACTGTACTGAACTTAATTTAACTGTATCGAATTTTATTTAACTTTACTGAACTGTACTGAATTTAATTTACTGTATCGAATTTAATTTAACTTAACTTTACTAAACTTAATTTGTTGAAATTGAAAAATTATATATATGTATAGTATAATTATATAATTCATTAATTAACTTGCTCAAAAAAGTTTCATCATTTTTTCTGATAAATATATATGTATTTTATTTTTCATTTTTTTAAAATTATACTTGCTAAAAAATTGTGTGAAGCCCTAAACGTTTCGTTTTTTTTTAAATAATACAACTAATTTTTTTCAAACTATATTTTTATGATTATATGTTACAAAGTACATATATGTCTAAACCATATTTTTAAAATAGTACAACTAATTTTTTATGATTATATGTTACAAAGTACATATTTTTAAAATAGTACAACTAATTTTTTTCTAATTATATTTTTTCAAACCATTTTAAAACGGATGCAATAGTTTCCCAAGAGGTGTGGACACAAACTTGAAAAATCGTTAGATCATATACATCTTATGCTTTTCTAAAAATTATTTAAAAAATTAAAAATAAATTAAAATTTTGAATAATAGGGTTGGAAACTATAAAAAAATTGGATTGACTTGAAAAAATTTATATTACATTTTTTAACTTAAATTAATTTAAGTATATTTAACTGTACTGAACTTTATTGAACTGTATTGAACTTAATTTAACTGTACTGAACTTTATTGAACTGTATTGAACTTAATTTAACTGTACTGAACTTTATTGAACTTAATTTAACTGTACTGAACTTTATTAAACTGTATTGAACTTAATTTAACTTTACTGAACTTAATAAAACTGTATTGAAGTGCAAAAGAACAGAGCCTCTTAAAATGTAAATGTTCAAACTAAATCCTAGTTGTATTAAATATATGTTGGTCGTATACAAATCACTCGAACCACAAATATATTTGTAACCTTACACCTATGGCTGAGGAACCGCATTTCTAGGGCGAAGAGGAAGTGACCAGTGATAAGGCACTTCCCTCCGGTGCTTAACCGCCCGAGTTGACCCTACATTAACAGCTAATTTCTAACCCCCTAACACCCCATCAAAAAAAAAGGAACCGCATTTCTATCCTATTAGGCTTGTTACACATACAAAGAGACTTGCCAACAGTCAAGAAATTTGTGAACCTATGAGAGATATTTCGAATTTGTTTCTTTCTCGTCTATCTCCCATTGAAATCATTTTTCCTTCAATCATTAGTATAAAACAGAAACGAAACTGAAGGTTTATTAGGCTTCGTCTAGAAATATCCAAATTTTGATCCCCTAATACCCCCAATCAATTAATCCCCCAAACCGGGGAAGCTTAGGCGGAAAAAAAAGAGTAGGGTTAGAGAAAAGGGGGGAAGCAAAAATATTCCGGCTTCGCTCGCTCTAACGCTCGTTTAGTAGACAGCGAGTAGAATGCATAAGCCCCTTTAGAGCTATGCTCATTACTTAACTTGTTGAAGAGATGAAATATAACCAAGGTATATCTTTTTGATCAGAGGTTGAATCGATCATCAGAAGAAGAATTAGGCCAAAAATTAGGATACATTCTGGGAAAATCAAACTTCCATCGAAGAGAAGCAAATAAAGGCTTTCATAAAAATTCTCGTAGAATCGAGAATGAAGTTTTCATTATGTACATGCCAGATCATGAATTAACTGCACCCGATCTCCAAAAAAATAACAATCTTTCTATTTTCTAATGTTTGAGAACAAAATTAATAGGATATTAATTATTTTTATACGTCACACCTTTTATTGAAGCCAACATTTTAGGATCAAATTAGATAAATTACTTAAAAAGTCTGAGACACAAGTGTCTTACAAGCCCTACTTCGTCTCCAACAAAGCCGTCAACCAAATCCACCGCTCGGCTGATCTACCCACGCCTCTCCTTCCTTCTTCTTCTACTTCCCACCTCTGCGATCCACCGCGGCTTCCCTCCCCTCCTCTTCTTCCGCGACTTTTTTGGATCTGGTTGACTCATGCCTTTTCTGCTCTTACAGGTGCTATCGTCTAGCTTGTTGAGATTGTGGAGGATGGTCGACTCAGATCTGAGCCTTAGGAGTGGTGGCGGTGTAGGTGAGCTCGTGGTGTGGTGTTAGTAGTGGGTGGTGGTTAGGCGGGATGGAGGGGGCTGGGTGTAGTCTTCTTTTTGTGTTTATATTTGTATTTCGTTTGTTTCTTTTACGCTACTCTTTCTCTCTAAGCTGATTCACTTATGAGAGTTGTCTGTTTTTACTTTTCATCCTGCTTGTGGCTTTTTGGGTTCGTCGTTCGGTGCTTTCTGCTCAAGGGGTACGCTCACTTCCTTGGGCGTAAGGCAAAGTGGAGTTGCCGGTTGTTCTTATCCGGCCTATTTTTCTGTCCGTGCTGCTCCCATCTAGATGGTATTTCATAGCTTTAAGTCCTCTATTATGCCTTGTCTAGAGCTGGCGCGTATGCCTTGGCATGAAGCAGTTCGAATGCAGACGACTGGACTAGCAGGATCCAAGATTGTTGAGTTACTTTATGGTAGTCTTGGCCAGAGCTTGATTGCTTCTTTAAAGTTGCCTTACGAGCCACTTCTTCTGTTTGGGCCAAGTTGGTATGGAGGCTTTCCGCAGAAAGCGAAAGAGAATAGTTGTTTGGGTCGTTAGTTTGTTGGGTCTGTTCTCCGTTTGCTTTGTTGTTTGTTAGGCTCTATGCATTTTCCATCAAAAAAAAAAGTTAGATTAATTACTTAAAGGGCGTCAAATTATTTAAATATGAATTTGTGTTTAACCCATTCGGGCAACTTAATTAGTTTGAGGCGAAAGATTAAAGGGTTAATTACAAAATGGCTACCTGAACTACCACATCGTTTCAAATCGCGGCCTGGACTATTCAACCAAGAACCACAAAAACAAAATTACACGTGCAAATATCTAACCAAGATTCAACCTTTAGGTGGAGTGGAACCAAAAACAAAAATTCATATCAGTGTAAAACAAGAGCAATCAAGTTGTCTTGACAAGATTTGTTCAGAAAACAGAGGAATTAGAAGAATTTTCAGAGACAACAAAAGCGGACAAAATGTGGTAAGCTGATTCTTAAGAAATTTTCAATAGAATAAGAATGAAGCTTGACAGCCCATCTGCCCTAATCTAATTTTGGGAATATTTTCACTGACAAACGCACTAACTGCATAACGCTTTGTGATTCAAACTGAAAAGTGTCACTCAATATGTAAAGCAGGTTCTGCATAAACGGAATCAGAACCATGGTGACGAACTACGGTGGAGTGCTCTGGTTCTGAACAGCCAAGCGCAGCGCAGAGAGAGCTCGCTAAAGGTGAACCATGGTGACGGACTGCGGCAGGGATTCGACTGTGAGTGAGACAGTGAGCGTCACGTTGTGGTGAAAGGAGAAAAACCGGAACTGGACAACGAACAGAGCCGTACTGCTACAGCAGTCGTAAGGAGGGTACTTCCATTGAATATTACAGCAAAGAAGATGATAGGGAAGAAAGGTCACGTGACTTTAAAAAACTAGAACGAAAAACGACGTTGTTTGAAATTGCAGCAAAGTGCTGTGCTGCACGGGATCAGAGTCCGTTTTTTCAACCATCTAGGTATAGATACAACCATTTAGACTAACGTTTGTCTAATTCGAAGGTTTGTAACCTTAGTCTCTTTTGTTTTAGAATGAGACTAAGGTTTGTAACATATGTTTTACGAGAGTTTGTAACATATGTTTTACGAGGCTCATATCAACTCATCTTAGGGTTTATTTCAAATCGCAGCTGGAAATGGGAGGTTTCGACTCGGACGCCGCAGACTCCATCCTCCAAGGAGTGGACCATGGGATATTGTCTCATTGTATATTTGCTTGTAATTATTGTGTTTCTTCTCGTATTGTCCACATGAGAAACACCTAAATTTGTTAACATGGTTTTAGCGCATTTTAGTGTTTTGTTCTATATAATTATTTTCTGTACCTTCATTGCTAAATTAAGTTTTGATGAGTCGTATTTATACGACTCGTCGAATCAACTAATCCCGTTTATTTCGACACTTTATCATGCGAGCAGTTACTTTTTAGTGTTGTTTTGCATTTCAGGTGTTTCGGAAGCTCTAGGAGGAAACGTGCATAAAATACGGAATTTCATGCCAAAGACATCACAACGGAAAATCAGACCTTTGGACGCTAGACAGAGTGCTTGGAATGGACCGCTGAGCAGAAAAATACGAGCCACGCGTCATCGCGTTGCTGACTCGATTCCCTACAACTCTCTAGTTCACACCGAGAGCAGCCGAGGTCAGATAGAAGGTTAAATCCAGAGTTGAAGTCGGAGCTGGCGCGCAGAAGAAGGAATCAGACTCAGTGGCTACCGCGTCTCATGTAGACATTAGCGTTAACGCTAATGTCAAGGCGAAACGCGGCGGTAATGTATGAAGCAGACGCGGTGAACCACGAGATGCTGACGTCAGCAACGCATTTGATGACGTCAGCGAGCCGAGATTTGGTAATTTTAGCCTAAAAACAGATTTGGAAGCCCAGTATATAAGAAAAAGAAAGAAGTTTGGGTTAGAGTTCTTTTTACCAGTATCAATCAATTATTCTACGAAGACTGAGACAGCTCTGGAGAAGACGAAGAACGCGAAGCTTTCGGCGATACAGAGAATTTCTATTTACTTTCATCCAAAAATACTTGTGTTTATTGCCATGACAATGAGTAGCTAAATTTCTCTTTCGGTTTAGGGTTTCGGACATTGTGAACACGTTTTGAGATTTTCGTTCTTAATGCTATTTTATATTTCACTAGTTCTTGTGCTCATTCTTACGAATTAAATTGGTAGACTAAGTGGAAGCTTTGTCGCAAGGCTTAGTTGAACAACTAATTCTTACCGTTAATATTTACTGGATACTTTGTCGTAAAGGTAGATAGTAACATCTAAGCTAAATAATACCTTTGTCGGATTGTTTAGTTTAGGAAAGACCTAGAAGCCTAACACCTTTGTCGGGTTAGGTTGTGGCGTATCACCTTTGTCGGGATACTTGGGTTGTTACCTTTGTCGGAACAACCACACTTTGAAATATAAAATTGATCATTAGATATCGATGATGAACGTGTCACAAAAGAAACCCTAGACTGAATTTTCTCGCTGATTGAAATCCTCATTATTCTTCTCTCCTGTGTTTTTACAATACTTGCTCACACAAAAACCCCCTTCTTTATTTGCATACAGGAACAGTTTCACAAACCAGCTCTCTAGGGTTCGACCCCGCTTGCCGCTACACTAGCTAAAAGCAGGAGTTTTATAAATAGTAAATCTGACGCGTCAAACGACGCGCGTCAAGTTTTCAATCAAGTACCGCCAGTGAGTGAGTGGACCATGGGATATGAAACATCTACCTGTTCTATTACTTATAGGCCACCACGTCATGAAGACCCCATTTTATATCAATGGAGGTGTGTTTACTTGGCCAAAAGTATCGACTATACAAGATTAAGTTGCTTCAAACATATTTCAAGGAAGTCAGGGCGACAACAGAAGAATTGGACATGAGTGAATTTGATAAACTTCATATTAAACTATGTAGACTTTTTCTAATGATAAAACAACCAACTTTTTGCGGCCAGAAACCTAATTTAGCAATGAAAGTGTTGTACTCTTTTGTTACAAATCGTGTAAACTTCTGATAATATTTTATAGTTTTATCAGGAATTTTTAACTTGTTAAAGTTTTGCCAAGTTATTTTGTAACTAGGTGGCCAGCTGGCTTGTTAGACAATATTAAATTAGATGTGGCAGTTATTTTTAAATAAAATAACAATAAATGTAAATGGGGTCAATTATCACCGTTACTTTATTTTGTGCAATTTAGTCCAAAAACATTAAATTGAAAATTGGAATAGTCCAGACCGCGATTTGAAACGATGTGGTAGTCCAGGTAGCCTTTTGTAATTAACCCAAGATTAAATTACTGGAGACGAAATACTAAAATAACTGGGTACAAAACATTAAAACTGTTTAAAACAAGGTCAAATTTTACAAAATAATTCGGGGCGGATGCAGTGTTATTAAAACCGACCCGTGGATCGACCCGGTCAAGTCACTGGGTCAATGGTTGAACCGGATTCACTTATATATGATATTATAATTTAACATATTTATGACTTGAATAAATATTATATGTTTATGATCTGATTACAACAACATACCATAACAAATATAGAATTTAATAAAGTACAAATCAATAATACAACAATAACAATTTTAGTCTTAATTTACAAGTCACAACAATAAGGGATTTCTAAGACTAATTGAATTTTTAGTTAAATTAATAATAAGTAATAAATTTTATAGATTTGATAAATGAATATACATTATTGAAACAAATAATAATACAACAATCATTTTTAGCCTAGTGGAAGAAAAGAGAATAACTATTAAGTGGGGTTGAGTTCGAGTCTTGTCAAAGTTAAAATTAAATAAATAATTTTTCAGACCAAATCGAACCGATTGAACCGATCAAAACACCGTTTTAGTGAAAAATCGGATCAACCGGCCAAGTCAACCAATTCAACCGACCGGGTCAACTGCATTCAGATTCAAAACCAAAATCGAACCGATTCCCGATCCAACCAATCGAACCGATTGATTCGTTCCGAATTTCATAACTATGGGCGGATGCTCCCACTGTTCCAAGAATGGATCCGCCCATGGCTGCTTCCTTTTTCTTCTTTTGATGGACACAACAAAAGTAGCGAGCCGACAGCCGAGCTCTGTCTGAACCTAATCATATAGAATATGCCAGGCGTGTCATGTTGAACAGTGAGTCTCCTTGTTTCTATTTTTTCCCAGATGTTCTTTTTAGTTAAGACTTTCATTTCACCAAGTTGTTGCTATCTCCCTTTATTTTTCCCATTAAAAATGTACCACGTGATAGCTCATTCTTTGGTTCTGTTCAACTACACTTCGCTAATTTATGGTATTTAGCCCTAGCTACTCCAACTTCTATTCCAAGTTGTTACATTTTTTTTGGGATAAGATGTAAGAGACAAGATAAAGGCATATAAAGGACTTAAAGTTACGAAATAACATCCAGTTGGGACCAATACAGACACTAAAAATGAAACGTAAATAGATAGGGGTTTGCAGTTTCGCTTCGCCTCACGCCTAACTGAGTGGGCGCACCACCAAGTCACTCACAGCAATAGAAAAACAGGACAACTCTTGATTTTTTTTGTTTTGATAAAGAGTGAAATCAATAAGTATCCGGGCAATTAACAATATTCTTAAAACAAGTATCTCATATAAGAATATAACTATATAAGGGAAAAATCATACATACTCATATTCTTGTTCAAAATTATAGCCGTATCATATCGTGCCCATTCACGATTATATCAGCTTACCATTGATCGTCTAATCCTTCATAAATTCTTTTGCTCTAGGGCCCCTCCGATCCATTTAAGGGCAGCATACAGTAAATAATTAGACAAATGAACATTCGAAACAAATTAGTGAATATTTAAGGTAAATAAACAAATATTTGAGACAAACGAATGGACTCGTCAGTTTATTCATATAGATTTTCAATTTTGGTTAAATTTGGCACATCACCAGCTAATTCAACATCGTACTAAGTAAATACGCCACGCAGACTAAGACGTTGTTTGGAGGATATGTTTATAACTAAGACGTTGTTCTCAACACTAGTTTAAAAAAAGTGAATAAATTTGGAGATCGAGTATATATAGAATATAACTCCAAAAATACGAGTTAAATGAGTTGAAATAAAAAAAATGTTTACATGCAAATAGAGTATAACATTTCGTTTACCAAAATCAAAATGGTACCGTTAGGCTACAAAATTCAATGGGTGAATGAATATAAACCCACAACAATATAAATCATAATCGGTCTCAAAATCAATTTTCTACAGCAAATTATAAAAGAGTTTTAATCAACTTATTGGTGATCACTGATCGGTGTTCTTAAACTTAACTACCTTCAAAATGAGCTTTGACTTATTCATAGTAAAACAAACATTACTAAGCGTTGACTGAGTTCAATTACAATCAACACTGCAAATAAATGGATTCCGTAAACCCTAATACTTACAGTAAATTGGAAAGTGAACAAATACTCCCCAAAAAAAAGGCCTAAAATAAAGTAAGCATTCTGACTTTGTTTTAATTTTTTTACCTTTTCATGATTTTTATTTATTTTGAGAAAAGTAGTTCATATCTTTATCGAAACCGGAAAGAAAAAGCCTTTCTAAGCACGCACGCGTTAATAAAGACCTGGATTCGGGTGCAGTCAGCACGTATCAACGACTCGCTTACCCGACCCGATCAACCCCACTCATCCTATAAAACCTTTACTCCCCATACCCTTTCGTCCCCCAATATCTCACATCCCAAACTGCGTCGTTTACATACCGGCAGATAAAGATGAACTCAACGGTGACGACGACCGAGACGACGGTGGCGGACGCTGACGATATTCCGTCTCAGCCGAGATTAATTTACATGGGACGGAGCTTCGGGAACTCGAGTGTCAGCGATAATTCCGCCGCCTTCAGCGACTGCAACAGCGACGTGTCCGGCGAGTTTGTTACGACTTCGTCGGAGAGACGTAAACTCCTCATCTCCTCCACCTCAGGCGACTCTGACGAGTTGATTGACCAGCTCGTCACCGGTATCCAATCGTCTTCGATTGAAGAACAGAAGCAAGCAGCGTTGGAGATCAGACTACTCGCCAAGAACAAGCCAGAGAACCGCCTTCGAATCGCGGAAGCCGGCGCGATAAAGCCGCTGATCGCGCTTATCTCCTCCTCCGACCTCCTATTGCAGGAGTACGGCGTTACTGCGATTCTCAACCTCTCTCTGTGCGACGAGAACAAAGAAGCAATCGCTTCGTCCGGGGCGATCAAGCCGCTGATTCGAGCTTTGAAATCAGGCACGTCGACAGCGAAGGAGAACTCGGCCTGCGCGCTGCTTCGTCTTTCGTCAATCGATGAATACAAAATCGCGATCGGACGGTCAGGAGCGGTTCCGATGCTAGTTGACTTGCTGGAGCACGGCACAATTCGCGGGAAGAAGGATGCGTCGACGGCGATGTATGCTTTATGTTCTTTGAAGGAGAATAAGATCAGAGCGGTTCAAGCTGGGATTATGAGGCCGCTGGTTGAGCTGATGGCTGACTTGGGGTCTAACATGGTGGATAAGGCAGCGTACGTGGTGAGCACGTTGATTTGTGTGAAAGAGGCTAGAGCTTGTTTAGTGGAGGAAGGAGGGATTCCGGTGCTGGTTGAGATCGTCGAGGTTGGGAGTCAGCGGCAGAAGGAAATCGCGGCGGCGATTTTGTTGATTTTGTGCGAGGACAGCACGGTTCATCGGACCATGGTGGCTCGGGAAGGTGCTCTTCCGCCGCTGGTGGCGTTGACGCAGTCCGGCACCACTCGCGCCAAGCAAAAGGTAATCTCATCAATCATCTATTTTTCCGTTGGCTTAAATTTTTATGGGCAGAATAGTTAAATTGCAATTGAAGATCATGTGCGGTTGGTTTTTTACCATGATCATTACTCAATTTGGAGATTGATTCTGATTTATGTTTATGTGTGGGTTTGGTTTTGGCAGGCGGAGGCGTTGATTGAGTTACTGAGGAGACCGAGATCCGGAAATGGAGGTGAAAGCAGAGCATCAACATCATCATCATCATCAATGGCTGTGGCTGCGGAGGTTTTGTCAGCATAGGCCATATGGGGTACAGATACACAGTGAGTGAGATTGAGAAATTGTGATTCCTGTTCATGTGGTAAATGTGCACATGCGTTCGTGGCCCCTGAAGCCAACAAAATCTCATCCATCTCAGTTGATCTGTACAAAGGCAACCGATACAGACGCACCCAAACCTGTACATATATATCTTACTAGAACACAACCAGAACCACGTGCCATAATTGGTTACTTGGGCTCGGCTGCTACTGATGATTGCTTTGGTGTGATTATTTTATGACCAGTTGATGAGTTGTTTTTGTTAAGCCTCAAGCATCGGTATCAAAATGCCTTTTTTTTTTCTGTTTGTTTGTTTGTTTTTGGAGTTTTTTAGTCCGAGAGAAGTGTGAATAGAAAATTTTCCTTGTTTTGGTGTCCATCAATTTGTTTACTTTACAATTTACATTATCATATGTATAAGATGGAGGAGAATGGAAAGGTGTGTAATAGAATAGCCATCTCTAAAAGCGCTCTTTATGTTGATAATTTAAATATCTAACTAATTATTGGAGATGAGTAGCTGAAGCCTTGAAGTTGAAGGTGTGTGGAGGCTTCCATTGAACTATAAAATATTAAATATGCACTCATCAGACATACAAGTTTGAATAGACAAGTAGTATATTGGGACTCTAATTTTTCAATTGCTGAGTCCGGTATTAGATTGTACAAGCTCGACTTGTTTAAAATTCATAAATTTGAACTCGTTGAGTTGAACTCATCAGGCTCGGCTAGTTTGAAATTCCACGAATTTATACTTGAGCAAAGAACTAACGAGCTTTAATAGTATGTGCTCAAGCCTCGCTTCTTTAAACTTCGCTATATGTTCAAGTAAGTAATTAGTGTTACTTAATAAAATAATTATGATTGAGGATTTGTTAGGACCTCGGTTGAAAAGACCCAAGTACAGCCAATAACCTGCAAAAATCCTCGCAAAGGATCTTCCCGATGACGGAGTTCTAGCCAGGCAAAGTGATCAGCCTTCACACAAGAGTCCACGGGTAGAAACAAACATTTGCAACATAATGCAGTACGCGATCGTCAAACTATCGGGGAGAATGACGCGAAACCTTAAGCGATTTGTGGGCCTTGACTTTTTCATGTTAGAAATAAATTACTGATAACAACAGTAATGCACCCAGGATCGTAAACTCAAATCAGATTAAAGAGAACGTATCGTTAAAACCTTGAATATGCGGAAGCGTAAGATGTACACACGAGTACACCAGATTAGGTCTCCCCAGTCCTGCCACTAGAGTCATCTCAGCTTTTCCACCGAGAGGGCAAGAAAAGCTGTCGTCTTTTTGATGTGGTGGACCGGGGACCATAACCCATATAAATAGTGGTGTGCTAGGGCAATCACTATTGTCATAATTACCTTTCCACCTCTCATAGAAAGATAATTACCAAATGGTATCTACACAATAACCCTCATGACATTATACCCATAAGCCAATATAAATCACATCTAGACCACTTTGGTTAGGCTTATTTAAATGATAGCACACACATTCATTTTATTTACATGTGTGACCCCACATAATTGGTTAATTTACAAAATTAACCCAATAATCTCCCACTGGGTCACATGTGTAAATAATAAATGTATAACAAAAGTGAGCTCAAACTGCTATCATATCATAAAGGTATATCCCCTATCCGGTCCAGTAACTATGCTAACATGGGATCAAGGCGGCCTTCGTATGCATCATCGATACATGACCGAGCATGTCACGGATGCTAGCATAATTAAACGACATGGATTCATCATGAGTGTGCAGCATGAAAATTACATGAACGGTGATCTTACATGTCTATTTCCAACTGGTCCCTAAAGCGAGATCAATAACATTACACAGAGTGCATACTAGCAACAACAATTCTGCAGAACATAATTCGATAGTATAGATCAAATCTATATCTAACATAGAGCAACGCACAAGACAAACTCCTACTGAATATGAATATCCTCAAATAAGGTAAGTGGCATATGATCAGTATGCCAGTGAAAGACCTCGGATAGTAATCCCTTTTATTAAACGGATCCGCAACGGAGTTTGTTACAGAATGCTCTATATGTTCACTCTGTATCTCTTAATTACAACTAGCATATCGATATCATTGCTATCACATTGACTATCTCTAATTGTCAACAGAATATGGTATAATCAAATTTGTCACATATCAATATACACGGTCTTTCGCAACACGAAATCGGAAGTTGTAAAGTGACAATAAATGCAAACCATATTCGTTAATTAATGCCTCAAATTTTCTATTCAAAATTAATATAGCAATAATTAGATTAATCTTAATCTTATTAGGCATCGCAGTAGGCTGGCTATTCAGAACAGAATGCTGGAAACTCAGGTGGCTCAGTATGTAAATTCGGTAAACAGGGAACATGGGAAACTCCCATCGAAACCAGATCCGAATCCTAGGGCATCGGTGAATGCCATCACACTCCGAGGAGGAAAACATATTGAGATACTGCCAGCTCAAGCTACTCGACCTCCAGCAGTAAAGTCAGCACCTGATCCTACACCTGCTGAAGAGGAAACGTCAGAGGAAGCTGAAAGACGAGCTGAAAATTCTGCACATACAGTGGAGCCAACCCCTTATAGACCTCCAGTTCTATTTCCTCAGCGACTAGCGGCTCCAAGGAGGGATAAAGCTTTCAAGCAGTTCGTGGATAAAATTTGTACTCTGTACATCACTCTGCCACTCACCGACGCAATCACCCTGATTCCTACTTATGCCAAATTCATGAAGGAGATTCTGATTGGAAAAAGAAAATTTGACGGGACCGAGACAGTGGCCCTGAGCGGGGAGTGTAGTGCTGCCATGAACCTGCCCATGCTGCCCAAATTTAAAGACTCATGGAGTTTTTCTATCCCTTGTGATATTGGTGGTATTACTATTCATCGTGCTCTATGTGATCTAGGTGCTAGTGTGTCTATCATGCCATATTATATTCTTTGTATGCTAAACTGAATTTGGGTGATCTTTGTCCTCCTAATGTCACTATTTCCCTTGCCAATCGTTCTTGTAGACTCCTGAGAGGGATTCTAAAGGATGTACCCGTCAAGGTGAAGAACATTTACATCCCTACAGATTTTATAGTGCTGGAAATTTCAGAGGACATAGATATCCCAATTATTCTTGGTAGATCGATTCTTTACACGGCTAAGGTAGTCATTGATATGGATAGAGGTTCTTTAGCCTTACGAGTCGGCAGTGAAAGAGTTGTCTTTAATTTGCCCGACATGTGTAAGAGTCCTAGTCTGTTAGCTGAATGTGATGTACTGGACTCTACTGATGTTGATGACCCAATTACACTGATCTCTGTTGAGTCTTACAGAGTTGTACCAGGCTGCCCAATACCGATGGATATATGCTTAGTGAGCACTGAGGGAGCAGCTGAAGCTGAACAGACCACCAGGGCAGGTTAGGAACCTTGCACGGTAGAGCTGAGACCTCTGCATGCAAGTCTCAGAAAGATTAAGAGACTGCAGCTGCTAAACGAGCTAGATGAGATTAGATTGGACTACCACGAGAATGCTTGTATCGATAAGAGCGGGCGAAGAATTGGCATGACAAACGAATAGTGCGCAGAGGATTCAATAAAGGCGAGCGAGTTCTTCTCTACAACTCCCGCCTTAGATTATTTCCTGGGAAGCTGCGCACAAAGTGGAGTAGTCCATACACAGTGGAGAGAGCATACCCAGACGGCCACGTGGAGCTTAGCATTGAGGGAGGAAATCAATGGTGGTCAACGGGCAGCGCCTTAAGCATTACCACATTCTGAAGCACCTGGCACCACCTGAAGGCATTGATGATAACCTACTTCTCGGGAAGGGATCTCAGCAAGGGACTTCCCGAGAATGCTTCTAGTCCTATCTTCCTAGCTATGTCTCGCCAAGACGTTAAACTAGGCCTCCTCCGGGAGTAACCCGCGCTGTAAGTATTAGTTAGTTGCATTTTTCATTTGCATTGTGTGCTTTGTGTGTGGACATTTCAGGATTCTAAGTGTGGAGTGCACTAGCCCCTTCACGATTTTTGATGCTAACCTATCACTTGTGCAGATATATGTTTTTGTCTATTTATGCCAGCTCATGAGTCACGTTTCACTCCCCGGGCATCGTTTAATCTCTATGGATATCGAACTTCCTATGCGCCTCTTTCTTATCTTTCATTTATTCGCTTAGGGACTAAGCTCATTTTTAAGTGTGGAGTGGATAGCGCATAGTCACATACATCGCATATCAAACATTCACTCTTGCATATGCTCAAATGTCTATGTATTGCGATTGAAATCGTTGTTTTTCTATGATACTCTTTGATTGATTATCATTCTTTTGGATTCGAAGTCTAGGACTTGAAATAGTTTTATTCGTGCGTGTATTCTCTCATGTCAGTATCATTGCTAGCCTTTGCCTATCACGTATTTTACGTATTTCTTGAAGCATGTTTGAGACTTGATATTAGTAGGCACCGGTACAAAATGTCAAAAACTTAAATTGTATCTCTTTTTCTAGGTGACCTTAGTACTATTATGTGTTTCTCTATACTTGTTGTGATTTGCATGCACCCACCTTTATTCATACACTATGTCAAGTTTTAAGTGTGGAGTTAGAAAGAAAAAAATTCATAGTCAAAAGAGGGGCGAAAAGTAGGACCCCAATCAAGAACAAAGTTCTGAAATTTCGAAAGAGGGTGAAAAATTGACCTCAAGCATAGTTCTTCTGAAGTTTCTGCCCCCTTTTGCTTGATGTAGTGTATCTCTACCTTTTCATTGTGTGCAATCATGACTTGTTTTGAGAATTCATGTACTAGAAACTACGGGACGATCCTCGTGCTTGCACTGAAATTTTGATTTGCTTTTTCGTACTAATTTTCAGAAAAATCTTAACCCAGGCTCCTCTTCTCTTACGGGTCATTGCCTAGTCCTTGGCACTTGAGAATCAGCGTTTCGCCAAGAGCCCGTGGACTATCCCTAGATAGCATAGGTGAATGGCGAGCACATTTTGTGTAACTATTTATGTTCTTATTGCGTTGCTATAGAACTATTTAGAATATGTGAATGCATGACTCGTTTAATCTATGATTGTCTGACAACTTTGATGAAGATGTTTGATTTGAAGTCGAGGTAACACAATGAATCCGAGGTATGACATGACTTTACTATGACTCGTTGAGCATCATTTCATGCATACACGTTAGTTAGTTGTATAAGGGATTTGTAGGTAGTCCCATTCCTGAAACCCGTCACGAGACTATACTCGTCCTACTAGGGCAGCCTGGGGGTTTAAAGGCTTGATGCATACTCTAAATGCATTCGTGTCTATACGACAGTGAGTTATGATTTTTATTTTAGTTAGGATTGATCACATGACACTTGAGTGGGTAGCTTAGAAACATATGGTTGTTGAGCCTCACATGGACTTGCATTTATTTTTCCATTTGTTCGACATTTGTTCGGGACGAACAAATCCTAAGTGTGGCGTGTTTTGATCAGTCAATATTTTCACTAGTTGTTTGCTCCATACGATGAAGGATAACACTTGTTCTCCCGGAAAATTGTCACCATTTGATCCATTTCTCCTAGTGTTTCAGGTCAATCGACGCGATGAGCACCTTGGATTTCATCCGAAGCAAATGAACGCGAAATATGCAAAAAAGCACACAATAGAAGCCAGCCGACCGGCTAGAGAATTTGCTCCAAAACCAGCCAACCAGCTGGAGTGAAGCCTGCAGAAAAAGCTCGCCTGAGAGGAAGAAGGCTTGCCCGAGCCTGCACGAGACCTGTTGAATCTGCTAAATTTCACTCGCCCGAGCTCTGAGGCCTTGGGACATGATCGAGTTGACTAAGGAATCCAAGCCCGAGCTTGGAGAGGCTCGACCGAGCCTCGATTCCTCCATACCACACTACCACATTATGCTCGACCGAGCTCGGAGAGGCTCGCCCGGGCGAAATTGCGCAACCTCGTGAAACAAAGATAAAAAGGATTTCTTCACTCAGCCAGCCGACCGGCTGGACGTTAAAGGCAAGATTGACTCGCCCAAGACCCAACAGACCGGCTGGAATTTCCTCATCTAGCCAGCCAACCGGCTGGCCGTTAAAGTCAGAATTTTTATTTATTTCCAAAAATCGTTTTTGGGCTTTTTGGGAAATAAAAAGAGGGTGAGCGAGATCGACTTAGTGCGCTGATTTGCAGAGCTGGAATTGAGAAGAGGCCGAAGCTTGGAGAAGAAGACGGGGGAGAACATCACGAGAGATTGAGGATTCAACTAGCTACATCGTCTACACGGTTTCCTCGTCCTTAATTTCTTTTTCTACACTATTTTTGGTTAACTTACTATGAATAGTGATTAGTCTTCTTTATTCTTGGATCCTACGGATCCCGTGCCGTGTACCCAACTCTTCATGTGATCAATTGAACGTTTTTCATTAATGCAATTCGAATATTCAATTTCATTGTGCTTAATTTTATCGTTCTTGCAAGTTTTACATTGAATGGGATGTTTGTATGCTAGAACGTATTTAGTTTAATTAACAAAAGATGAATGGGTCCTAGGTATTAACTAGATTGTATGAAATTGATATTAGGTCATCGTAGCTACACTGGTAGTACATGAATTAATAGGAATATTGACTTTTGTCTGAAAAACCCTAAGCTTAACTAATCGAAATCGTTGATAATTCATGGATGAGCGGCATTCAACGATTGAGATTAATCTGGACAATGATCCGTGGATGGGCGGCTTGTCTAGTGTTATTTTGGTTTATTTCCATGTTCGATAGCATGATGAATTTACGTGATATTGTTGCATGATTTGTGGGTTGGCACAGGTGAAGTTTGATCCTGCTGGGATTCTTTCTCTGATCAAATCAAACCTGCTTTATTTTTCTGCATTTAATTTCTGCCATTTTCGTTACAACAAAACCTTTCAATTGTTTGGAATTGCTAAATAGGTCACTTGTTAGCTAGTATTCACACATGTTGTTCCTTGGATATGCCCTTGGCTTATCAAGGTTTATAAATTATTTTTGACTACAATTTGACCCCTAAAACATATAACTTGACAACTATAAAGGGTTAAAAATACGCTTGTCAACAGTCATCAAGTATATAAAACGATCATAGAAGGCCGTGTATGGAGCATGTGGTCGAGGAAAACTCACATATAAGAGCAATATACAATTTAACTAATCCGTACTAAAATTTTATGGGAGGGGTGCTTTTCGTCCCGCCTATGCGGGGACGCGTTGTTCCTCCCTCGTGGAGGTGTTCTTCGTCCCGACTCGGCGTGGACGTGTTGTTCCTCCTTCTTAGAGGTGTTGTCCGTCCCTTGTGGACGTGTTGTACCCTGCGGTGCAGGTGATGCTTGCTTCGCCAGTCTTCATGCATGCGTGGAGGTTGGAGGTGCGTGTTCATGGGTATTCAAGATAAAGAGGTGCCTTATGGCCTGTGCTTTAGTGAACGATTCGAGTATCAATCCGGGTGGATGCCTTGCGTGGCCCGTGCTCCAAGTGGTTCATATGTAATCGAGTTAAAAGTGCTCATGTAATATGTTCAAGATGTATTCGTGTAGTGCTTGAGTTGTATGAAGTGGTGATACACCAAAAATGTCAGTACCTCAATTCTTGATTCCTAAATGACCAGAAATCTCGGAAAGTGAAAAACATTATTCTTGATTCCTCCTGAATTCTCCTAAAGTGAGGATGCAACTTCTTCACTTGCATTTGAATCATTATGTTTGATAAGCTCCGAACACATGACTTGAATGTCCCGTTGAAGCTATGGAAATTGGAGCTGCTGCCTGCTAGATTTACTTCTGACTGCAGAACCATGCTGATAAGTTCGAGATAACAGTAATGAAAATTCTAGTATAGTAAGCTTTTCAAAATCGAAGCAAATCTGTGCATGAGAGAGAATATATGTATTTAAAAGAGGGGGTCATTTCAAGGTACAAACTTGTGAGGCTATTGCATAAAGATGAAGGATGATGAGACCATTGCCGACTTCAACACAACGGTCCTTAACATTTCAAACGAGTCCTTTTCTCTTGGAGAACCAATCGGCGAAGAAAGACTGGTAAGAAAAATGCTTAGATCTCGATTAGGGAAGCTCAAACTCGCGATTAAGGAAGATCAAACGAGTCCACAACAATATGCTATGAAGGCTATCGCGATTAAGGAAGCTCGGGATTAAAGACCATGAGGTCAGATGAACTGATGGGATCGCTACAAACTCATGAGATGGAGCTGAGTGAAAAGGAACAACACAAGAAAGTCGAGAGTGTTGATCTGAAGTCTGAATTAACTAATGTTCAGGACAACGATGAAGAGTTGTCTGAACAACAGTATGCTAAGCTAGCTAGGAATTTTTGGGAAACTTATGAGAAGGATGAACAAGAAAGGGTCTGATCCAGGTCAGTCATCGAGCTCAAGATTCCAGAAGGATGGTAAATTTCAAAAGAAGAATAAATCTGGAGACTTCAACCATGACAACAAAGGCAAGGGGATCCAATGCAGAGAGTGCGAGGGTCACAGACACATTCAGGCTGAGTGTATCAACACTCGTAAGAAGCCAAGAGCCTTTACGGTCAACTAGAGCGACAGCGAATCTGATAATGAAAATCAGGAGGGCAAATCCAACAACTTTGTGGTCCAAGTAAGCTGTGTCAACCATAAAGGAGAAAGGAGTACAAGAGTGGAGTCAAAGTCATCCTCTGAGGATCCTACAGAGTACTCGAGCTGCAGTGATGATGAAGAAATCACTGAGGAATGTATTACAGACAAGTACAAGGAGTTGTTCCAACATTGGCCGGAAGGAGTTGAGCTGTACAAAAAGCTCCGTTGTAACTTGGCAAATCTGAAGGAAGAAAAAGAAAAACTATGGGAAGAAACGGCTGTTTTAGTAGCTCAAAAGGTAGAACATCTGAAGATGATTGAAAATCTAAAGCAACAGATGAGGAGAGCCAGGGATGACAATGCTGAACTTGTTGCACAGAAGGCTGAGCTAATGGCAGTTGTATCATCACTGAAAATTCAGATAGAAAGGATCCAAGGCGAACATCCAGGAAGAATTGATGACTTAAAGAAAAAGAATGTTGCCCTAAGTCGAAAAGAGGTAATATTACTTCATACTGTGGATGCCTTGAAATGTGAAATTGAGACAGACAAACTTGTTCATGAGGAGACATTGGAAGAGTTGAACAACCTTAAGAAGTCTGTCAAGATGCTCAATTTTGGATCAAAGAATCTAGACTCTATTCTGGGAGCTCAGAGGATGGGTGGCGGATACAAAGGTCTTGGGTTCACTGGTGCATCTGGCTCCGGAACAACCACGTTTGTGAAAGCTGAGCTACAGAACTACAAGCAACCGACCAACCATCACCCTCAAGGAAGAACAAGAAGGTATCCTGCAAGGAGGCAAGACAACCGAAGGTGCAACTATTGCAACTGAGTAGGGCACATCAAACCAAGATGTCAGGAATTCCACAAGTTTCTCAGAAAGATGAACCAAGCACCTAAACCTCGTGTATAACAAGTCTGGAGAATCAAACAGAATGATGAGGTCTGTCACGTTGCTTTTAACTCTACCAGTCATCTGAAGAAGGATAGATGGTACTTCGACAGTGGATGCTCAAGATACATGACTAACATACAAGAATTCAAAGGAAAATCCGTGACGTTTGGTGATGGGGTGCAAGGGAGGGTACTTGGAAAGGGAACCCTAAATGTTCAAGGACTACCTCGACTAAAGGAAGTTCTTCTTGTCAAAGGCCTGCAAGCAAACCTAATAAGTATAAGCCAGCTGTGCGATGTAGAGTATCATGTTCAGTTCACATAGGTTGAGTGCGTTGTGCTGAACAAGAAGGAGGAGCCAGTTCTGACAGGAAGGAGATCCTCGAACAACCGTTACTTGCTGAATCTCGGCCGACCCAATGCTGAAACAACATGCCTGCTAAGCAAAACTAAAGAGATGAATCTGTGGCATCAACGAATGGGACACTTGAATCTAAGGACTCTAGAGAAGGTGGCGACTGATGGTTTAGTTCGTGGGATACCTAAAGTACAAGGTGACTTGAGCATTATCTGCGGAGACTGTCAAATCGGGAAGCAGGTCAAAGTTGCTCACAAAGGAACTACTCAGATCAACACAAGAAGGCCCCGGAGCTGATTCACATATATCTGACGGGTCCGATGCAAGTGGAAAGCTACTCTGGAAAGATGTATGTTCTAGTCCGTGTTGATGACTCTTGCTTCACTTGGACAAGTTTCCTGCGAAAAAAGTCAGATGATGTTCAAGCATTTGTTTAACTATGCACCCGCTTGGAGCGAGAAAGAGAAGATAAAGGAGAGCACTTAGTGGCTGTGAGAAGCGACCATGGAAAGGAGTTCGAGAAAAATGCTCTTACCGATGTTCAAGAGGGATTGCTCAATAGTTCTCATCTCCAATCACACCATAGTAGAATGGAGTTGTCGAAAGGAAGAATATAACCATTCAGGAGATGCCTCGGGTGATGATCCATGCAAAGCAAATACCATTGAAATTTTGGGCTGAAGCTATAAAAACAGTGTGCTATGTCATAAATAGAGTAACAACTCGGATATGCACAGAAAAGACTTGCTATGAATTGTGGAAAGGAAAGAAGCCGACGGTGAAGTACTTTCATATCTTTGGAAGTCAATGCTACATTCTCAGAGATCGGGACTATCAACAGAAGTTGGACCATAAGAGTGATGAAGGGATATTTTTTGGATACTCTACTAACAACCGTGCTTACCGAGTCTACAACAAGCGCACTAGAGACATTATGGAATCTGTCAATGTTATCGTAAAAGATGTTGTGACAGAGTCACCTGAAACAAGTAAGGCGGATGATGATGATGTTCCAGCACACCCAGAACAGCATGCTGCTCCCATTTCAAATCCAGAAGTTGTCCCAAACAAGGCTTCAGAACATCTTGCTGAAGAAGATGACCAGACAATTGAGGAAGCTGAACCAGAGACACCACCTTCTCCCTCTCGGGTCCTTCAACCTTCTATGGCTATTGAGAAGAATCATCCCATTACAGAAGTAATTGGTGAACCGACTGAAGGCATGAAGACTCGAGGTAAACAAGTGAATTTTCGTGAATTGGCTGGTTTTACATACTTCTCATCAACTATGGAACCCAAAAAAGTCAAGGAAGCAATTAATGATGAATACTGGGTGGTGGCTATGCAAGAAGAACTTGGTGAGTTTCAGCGAAATGATGTCTGGGATCATGTTCCACGACCTGATGGTGTGAATGTGATTGGAACAAAGTGGATCTTCAAGAACAAGTCAGACGCACAAGGGAACATCACTCAGAACAAGGCAAGACTGGTTGCTTAAGGCTATACTCAGATCGAAGGAGTAGATTTCGATGAGACTTTTGCACCAGTTGGTCTATTGGAGGCCATACAACTGTTGTTGGTACTTGCCTGTCACATGAAATTTAAGTTGTTCCAGAAGGATGTCAACAGTGCTTTTCTGAATGGGTTGCTAAGTGAAGAAGTCAATGTGGCATAACCGAAGGGATTCGAAGATCCTCACCATCCTGACCATGTGTATCGGCTGAAGAAAGCTCTATATGGACTCAAGCAGGCGCCCAGAGCATGGTACGAACGACTTACAGACTTCTTAATTAACCATGGCTATGTGCGAGGGGGAGTAGACAAGATGCTTTTCGTTAAACACACAAGGTCATATTTTATCATTGTTCAAATTTATGTGGATGACATTGTGTTCGGCTCTAGTAATCAAAGAATGGTGGACAAGTTCGTAGAACAAATGCAGAGTGAATTCAAAATGAGCATGGTAGGAGAGATGTCCTACTTCCTAGGACTACAGGTAAAGCAGAAGGTGGACGATATCTTTATATCACAAAGCAATTACGCTAGGAACTTGATCAAGAAGTTCGATCTGGAAAAGGCAGCACATAAGAGCACCCCTGCTGCAACTCATGTGAAGATAACCAAGGATGAAGCTAGTACAAGTGTGGACCAAACCTTCTACAGGAGTATGATCGGAAGCTTACTATACCTGACGGCCACTAGACCAAACATTACTCATGATGTAGGAGTCTATGCCAGATATCAAGCCAATCCCAAGGAGAGCCACCTGATAAACATGAAGAGGATTATCAAATATATATGTGGAACAGATGACTATGGAATGTGGTACTCTAAAGATACTAACTCTTATCTGGTAGGCTATTGCGATGCAGATTGGGCTGGGAATGCTGAGGATCGAAACAGTACATCTGGTGGATGTTTCCTTCTAGGGAACAACCCAGTATCATGGTTCAGCAAGAAGCAGAGCATCATATCCCTATCAACGGTTGAGGGTGAATACATTGCTGCTGGAAGTTGTTGCACTCAGATGTTATGGATGAAATAGATGCTGGAGGAATATGGAGTGGAATAAGATGTTATGACACTCTACTGTGACAACATGAGCGCAATCAACATATCAAAGAATCATGTTCAGCATTCCAGAACAAAGCATATCGACATCAGGCATCACTTTATTCGGAAGCTAGTCGAGAAGAAGGTAATCACTCTGAAGCATGAATCAACAGAGAAACAGCTAGCAGACATCTTCACCAAGCCCTTGGACAACGTACAGTTCAAGACACTTAGATCCTCACTAAGTCTGTGTGTCGTTCACACCTAAGTTGTTCCAGCAGAAGTTTGTCAGTCGGAGCTTGAACGAGTTATGTAGTAAGGGCTGTGATGAGTCGTATTTATACGACTCGTCGAATCAGCTATTCCCATCTATTTCGACGCTTTTATATGTGAACATTAACTTTTTAGTATGGTTTTGCATTTCAGGTGTTTCGGAAGCTCCAGAAGGAAACGCGCATAAAAGACGGCATTTCATGCCAAAAACACCACAGTGGCAGATTAGACCTTTGAAGGTTTGACGGAGTGCTGGGAACTGACCACTGATCAGAAAAATACGAGCTACATTTTGTTCCGTAGCTGACTCAATTCTCTACAACTCTCTAGTTCACACCGAGAACATCCGACTTCATCTAAATGGTAAAATCAGGAGTCGACGTCTGACGACAGTGCAGGCCGCGCCCAAAGAAGACATTAGCATTTTGCTAATGTCAACTCTGGGCTTGTCGCTAACGTAGTGGCTGGGCACGACTGCTGACATCAGCAAGTCCGAAAATTTGCAATTTGGCCCAAAAGCAGATATAGAAACCCAGTTTTGCTGTAAATAAAAGGTTTGGAGAAGGGTTTCAAATCCATCATTCGAAGAAGACTAAGAACGCGAAGCTTTTGACGAAGAGAAGAATTTTCTTTTACTTTCATTCCAAAAATATTTGTATTTTTGTCATGGCTATGAGTAGCTAAATTCTTAATTCAGTTTAGGGTTTCATACATTGTGACTACGTTTTGAGGCTTTTGTTCTTAATGCGATTTTATTTTTTACTAGTTCTTTCTTTCATCATATGAATTAACTTGTTAGGTTAAGTGGAAGCTTTGTCGCAAAACTTAATCAAACAACTAATTCTTACCGTTAACATCTACTGGATACTTTGTCGTAAAGGTAGATAGTAACACCTAGGCCTAATAATACCTTTTCGGATTATTGTGTTTAGGAAAGAACTAGACGTCTAACACCTTTTTCGGATTAGATTCGGGTTAGATTGTGGTGTATCACATTTGAAAGGATACTTAGGGTTGTTACCTTTGTCGGAATAACCACACTTAGAAATATAAGATTTGATCATTAGATGCCTATGATAAACGTGTCACAATAGAAACCCTAAGCTGAATATCTTCTCTGATTGGAATTTTTATTCGTGTATCTTTCTTTTGCACTCACAACTGCCTAAAACTCCCCTGTTTCTTAATTTGTCCACAGTTACAGCTTCAACAAACCAGCTCTCTTGGGTTCGACCATGCTTGCCGCTACACTAGCTAGCTTTCTTGCAGGAGATATAAATTTAAGTTTGATGCGTCAAACGACGCGCGTCAAATTTTTGCACCGTTGTCGGGGAGCTGCGTTTCGGTGAAGCTGTTTTTGTTTTTATTTTTTTTGTTTTTAGTTTTTGTGTGTGTTCGCTACTTGTTTCGCAATGTCTCGTGTAGGTAGTGTGGTTGGTGACAACGTCAACGAGAACAACGGAGGTGGTGATGATCAGATGGAGCTGTATCAACCAGACGATGACGGAGCTGTCTGCCCAGAATTTTCAGAATATACCTTAGTGCGTCTACGAGGGGCCAGACACGCAGGAAATTGAGATCAAGACTGCGGTAGTGCACTATCTGCCAAAGTTTTTGGGTCGGGAGGGGAATCAGCCACCAGGCATCTGCAGGATTTCCATGGCAACTGCCAAACTCTCCGACCCTATGGAGTCACAGTGGAGAATTTCAAACTTAAAGCTTTCTATTTTTCTTTAACTGATATGACTCGATCTTGGTTTCTGTCTCTTCCTTCAGGTATCATCAGAACATGGGACCAGATGCAGAAGAAGTTCTTGGCTAAATACTACCCAGCTGCCAAGGCGATGCAGGTTCCCAGGCAGCTACAAGATATTAGGCAGGGACCGAACGAGTAGATGTAAGACTACCTGGAAAAGTTCAACCAGCTGTTGTAGAGCTGCTGTAACTTAGGAGTGCCTGAGAAGCTGATAATTGAATACCTGCTTGATGGTCTGAGGCCTCTCGACAGGATGCTGCTAGACGCTCAGCTGGAGGAACCATCATGAATCTGTCCCATCTGGAGTGCGGAATTTGACCGCTAAAGTGGCCTAGAATGCTAGATACAGAGAGGAGGTCAGCCGCCAAGAGGAATTTAGTCGAACCAGACACGTTGCAAAGGCTGAGACCCCAGCATCTGATGAGCTGAAAGAACTAAAAGAGATGATGAAGATTCTAATGACAAATCAGGTAGCTCAGCTAAGGCCGCGCGAATTTTGTGGCGTAACTAATCATAAGACGGATGCTTGCCCGACTCTACAGGAGGATACACAGGCCAATGTTAATGCAGTGGGTGAATTTCAAAATTACAACAACCATGCACCCCAGCAACCTCAGCAACAGCAGCAATACTATAGCCCACCGTACCGTTAACAACAAGGAGGCTACAGTAATCAGAATCAGTATCAACAGAGAGGGCAAAGTAACAATCAAGCAGACCATTGCAATCAAAATTCAAGCAAGCCTCTGGAGGACATGGTGAGGGAACTGGCAGCTAGTATCCAGCAATTAGCCACCACTGCGAAGTAAAATCAGGCTAAGACTGATGGAGCCATTGCTGAGCTGTCTAAAGAGATGTCCAACTTAGCCCAGACTATTTTTGAGCTGAAAAGAGATCCAGGAAGACTACCGTCGCAGACAGTGCCTAATCCAAAGGGAAACATCATCACATTGGTCGTATTGGACAAATCGGAGGCGAAAAATGAAGAAAATGAGTCAGAGTCCGAGAGTCCCGCGCCTAATGACAACATTATTTATGGGTGTGGCGGGTTAAAGTGCTCAGTGGACGCGGCGTTAAAAGAGTCATCGGACGCGGTGAACAAATTGGTCGCGCTCAACGAAAAGCTTAAAGCCGCGTCCAAAGAAGAATTTACATCTAGGCGCGCGGAGTTAAACTGCCATGTGGATGCGACACTCTCGGCAGGGCAAATTTTATTTTCAAGTTTTGAGACCCCGCTTTCATTTTCTATGCAGGTAAGAGCTCCTGAAGGGCATAATATCGACAAGAATGAGCTAGAAGACGAGTTGGAGGCGAAGCATGTGCCCGAAAAGCCAAAAGAGGAGCACCCGCTTACTACGAGTCAAAAAGCACCGCCTGGAAAGTGTAAGGACCCAGGTGCCTTCACACCTGTGATGTTGGAGAGACTCTAATACATCATTGCTTAATCGATTTGGGTGCTGCTATAAATGTCATGCCTTATTCTTTATATTGCTCTCTGAAACAGGGTCCATTGAAACCTCCTAAACTGTTGGTAGAGTTAGGAGATAAGTCGCGTATTCGTCCTGTTGGCTTACTTGAGCACCTAACACTTCGTGTTGGAGATCTTGTTGTTCTTGCAGACTTTTATATTTGCAGATGGGAGACGCTACAAATGATGATCCTCCAACGCTAATCTTGGGACGTCCATTCCTCTTCGCCACTAAGACCAAGATTGACATGGAAACAGGCTTGTTGTCACTTGCGTTTGGTGGTAGGACATCGAATTTTTATATCTATGAGGATGGTGACCACCCGAGCACGAAGAAACCACCGAACATTGTCCACACACCATATCTTGGTTCCAGATCTCCTTACCTACCGGACGAGACTGGCTGTGCAGCTAGACCAGTAGCTATGATCAAAGTGTCCTCGCAAAATCAGGAGGATGTGAAGGCGAACCCGCCTGATCGATGGAGAGCATACACGAGCACACCATTCCATGAGGGCTATGAGCAGAGTGCAGGAGTGGCTGAGTTGAAGTTTGACCTCACACGCCCATGGGATCCCAACTTGTGATCCCCTAATGGGGTATTGTCAAGCCAACGACGTAAAACAAAGGCGCTCGCAGGGAGGCAACCTGGCAAAATTTTTATTTTTCCGTTTTTTTTATTTCGTTTTATGTTTGTTTGAGTCTTGAGTCGTGTTTTTACATTGTCTTTTGGGGAAGGGGAACGTTTTTGATGCAAGAAACAGGTGACATTCCGAGAGGATCGCGCCCTATGCACATGTTATAGGCCGCGCCCACAAGCCATTTTAAATGGCTAATCTCTTCTTCGGGCGCGGGCTAATCTCTTCATCAGGTGCGGCTCACTCAGTTGACCAGCGTTGACCATTGACTAGGGTTGACCGTTGACTGACTCGTTTGACCAGAATTCTCATCTTCACTTGACGAAACGAGGGGAGTACCTGTTCACTTTGATCTCTCCCTTTTCCTATATGTTTTTGTATCTTGCATTGTTGTGTCTTTGAGCTTAAGCCGTACCGTGAGGACACGATTTCATTCAAAAGTGTGGGGGTGGGAGAGTCAGTCGGTTGTGTCAGCATATTTATTTTTCTAGCATATTGTAATAAGTCAGCACGTTTCCTTTTGAGAATTTTTTTTAAAAGTATGAAATTTCTCTTCTGTTCTTGAATATGCGGTATTGAATTTTGATCATGTGAAATAGATGATGCTGACTATATTGTGTTTCTCTCGTGAAATCTGAATTATGCTTTTACATGTGAGTTTAACCTACTACGTGTCCTTTTGAGTTGAGATAAACAGGGACGTGGAGTTGATAAAAATGTCTTAGAGAGACTTGACAAAGCATTCAAAGGACCGGATTTCTGACTATATGGTTATATGGATTTAGTGGAGGCTAGCACTTCGAGACTTTATGGTTCAGAGTTTGCTCCGCCGCTGCAGCGTTTATGTAGGTAGGCGGGACGGAAAAACAGACCGTTCTATCTCTAGTCTGAAGTAACCGGAAAAAGGTGAAGGGCCCCCATCTTGACTCCCGTCAAAAAGGGCGAGGATGAGAAAGAGCGGGGAGGTATTTCCATATGCTTCGGGCGATGATTGGACCTCCTTCAGAAGAAAAAGGAAAAAAGGACAAGATGTTCACAATAAAGGAGCAAAGCTTAAGAAACATTAGCCAGGTTGTGAAGTTTATTCAAAGAGAGTGAAGTACATCATTCATACACAAGAGCCAAAGGCCAAAGGAAGTTCACTACATCAACGGATGTACAACAAAAGAAGAAAGAAAAGCTCAAAGCCTTAAAGCTCGAATGAATCATGTGCCAGAAAAAGCAATGAAATATAACCATATAGTTAGAGTTCGGGACAGCGAATGCAGATCATGGGTCTAAAGAGGACTATCTCCCATTCATCCAAAGTAATTTGAATTTCAGCTCAAATGTTACATGTATCAAGTTAATTCTATGTTAAGCATAATGATTTGAGTAACGATTGAGTTATGCGTAGAAAAGATGATTCTAGACTAGCAACTCATATTCATGTGCATCTATTCAGGACGTCGTAGAAATTGTGGTGTTATATTGGTTTTCCTTCTATGACTTAGTTCTTGTTCGGGACGAACAAGTTTAAGTGTGGGGTGGTTTGAAGAGTTGTATTTATACGACTCGTCGAATAAGCTATTCCCATCTATTTCGACATTTTTATATGCGAACATTTACTTTTTAGTTTGGTTTTGCATTTCAGGTGTTTCGGAAGCTCCAGAAGGAAGCGCGCATAAAAGACGGCATTTCATGCAAAAAACACCACAGTGGCGGATTAGACCTTTGGAGGTTCGACGGAGTGCTGGGAACTGACCACTGATCAGAAAAATACGAGCTATACGTCGTTCCGTAGCTGACTCAATTGTCTACAACTCTCTAGTTCACACCGAGAGCATCCAAGTTCACACCTTAGGAGTCGAAGTCGGACAACAGTGCAGCCGCGCCCAAAGAAGGCATTAGCGTTTTGCTAATATCAACTCTGGTCGCGTCGCTAACGTAGTGGCTGGGCTCGACTGCTGAAATCAGCAATGCATTTTGCTGATGTCAGCAAGTCTGAAAATTGGCAATTTGGCCCAAAAACAGATATAGAAACCCAGTTTTGCTATAAATAAAAGGTTTGGAGAAGGGTTTCAAAACCCATCATTCGAAGAAGACCAAGAACGCGAAGCTTTTGACGAAGAGAAGAATTTTCTTTTACTTTCATTCCAAAAATATTTGTATTTTTGTTATGGCTAGAGTAGCTAAATTCTTAATTCAGTTTAGGGTTTCATACTACGTTTTGAGGCTTTTGTTCTTAATGCAATTTTATGTTTTACTAGTTCTTTCTTTCATCACATGAATTAACTTGTTAGGTTAAGTGGAAGCTTTGTCGCAAAGCTTAATTAAACTACTAATTCTTACCGTTAACATCTACTGTATACTTTGTCGTAAAGGTAGATAATAACACATAGGCCTAATAATACCTTTTTCGAATTATTGTGTTTAGGAAAGAACTAGAAGTCTAGCACCTTTGTTGGGTTAGATTGTGGTGTATCACCTTTGTCGGGATACTTAGGGTCGTCACCTTTGTCGGAATAACCACACTTAGAAATATAAGATTTGATCATTAGATGCCTATGATAAACGTGTCACAATAGAAACCCTAAGCAGAATATCTTCTCTGATTGGAATTTTTATTCGTGTATCTTTCTTTTGCACTCACAACTGCATAAAACTCCCCTGTTTCTTAATTTGTCCAGAGTTACAGCTTCAACAAACCAGTTCTCTTGGGTTTGACCCTGCTTGCCGCTACACTAGCTAGCTTTCTTGCAGGAGATATAAATTTAAGTTTGACGCGTCTGATGATGCCCGTCAGGCTGACGTGGAAGGAAGGTCGAATATTTCAAATTCTGCTACGAAGAAAGACGATTGGTCTGCCTAAGATATTAAAAAAAATTAAACGACTCGAAGTGACGTGGCGACTTGAGAAGATATGTGAAAATATATGGCTTGCCAAAAGAGATAAAGTTTCCAAAATTCAAATCACTTGTTCCTGTCTTACTCTCTCTCCCGACGAAACCCTAGAAGATCCTTGCTTTAAGCTTTTTCAACATGGTGGACACAAGAAAGAACAAGGTGGCTAAGGAAATGACAACTGAAACATCATCTGAGGCTGTTGACGAGACGAAGACTGTTCAAGGAAACCCTAAATCGGCGAGCGACAACGCAATAAAGGCAAAACCTAAAGCGTCTGTGTCAAAAGGGTGACCGTTCAGGAGAAACCAGTAACAAAGAACCCTGTTAAGGAGACGTTGACTGTCAACGTGATGAAGGAGAAGTAGATACACAAATCTGTTTCAGTTCAAAACCTTAAGATACAGGCAGCCTCAAAACCTCCATCGGACAAGGAACTCATGAAGAAGACTGCACAAGAGGTAATCTCTAAATCTATTAATGTGCGTAGTCCTAGTGTACCTGGTCTAACTGTGCAGGGTTCGAAGATTGTGGTAGAAAAGCCAAAGGCTGTGGCATCGGTGCAGGAGGAGATTACTCCAAACATGAAGGGAACTAGAATAAAGATGATTGCTAAGAAACAGACACCTATGAAAGAAAGTTTTTGTGTTGTGAGACGTAATGTAGTAATGTCAGATTCAGAAGAAGAGCTTGATAATGTGAATGTTGATAAGGATGTAGATGTGAATGATGAAGTTTCAGGAGAGATGGTTGCAGAAAAGGCTGATGGAGGACAGGAGAACGCTAATGTCATGGAGGAATCATATCCTAAACCAGATGATGTTGTAGTAGAATCAAATGATGAGGCTGAGATTAAACCTGAAGAAGAGGAGGAAGTTGATAGAGAGGAGCAGGTTGAGGCTCCTGAGGAGAGTGTTGCTGAGTAAACAGAAGTAATGGAAGAGGAAGTAGAAGTGCCAATCAATGAGGAAGAAGAGCATTCGCAGAATGAGTCAATAAAGCAAGCTGACTCGCTACAAGAACTTTTTGATGTTGTTGAAGAATATGTAGAAGCAGAGATGAATTCTAAAACTGCTGGTAAAGAAAGAGGAGCTCGTCAAGCAGACCAAACACATGAAGATGTTGAGATGGACGGGCAAGGTTATGACCCGGAGGTAGAAGCAGAAAATCATCTAAAAAGGTGGACGATGTGCCGGAGGAGGTTCCCGTTGGTAAGGAACAAGCGAGCAAGTCAAAGCCACCTGCTAAGACAAAGAACGTAATGCAAAAACAAGTTGCTAAACAAACAAACACAACCACTATAGAGAAGACAGTGTCAAAGAAAAGAAAGTCTACTGCACCAACTCAAACCAATGAAGAAGAACTTGTTGAGATGGTGCATGCTGGTCAAAAGAAGGCTGCTGATCCCGTGACTAAGAAAGCTAGAACCAGTAATGCTGCGAGAGAAACTAAAGGTAAAGGGAAGAAGGTTCAGTTTGACTTAGGAGTTGTTGGTGGTGGAGTCTGGTTCGTTTCAAAGAAGAATGCAGAAAATGGGAAATGGTGCAAAAGAGGAAGATTGTTGCTGAACGGGTGCTGGAGGTTGATAAGTATGCAGCCAAGGAGATCGTCACTTTGATCAAGGAGCTAAACTTGTGGTCATCTGTGACAATGGCTAAGCCATTTGCAGCAAGTATTGTAAGAGAAATTGTTGTGAATCTGCTAGAAGAGTTTGCTGTTTGATAAACTAATTCTTTTTCACCTCTAGAATAGTATCAATGAAGAGAGGATCGAATGTAGTAGGTCAAAACATTTATAATGACCGGTAGAGTACCGGGTCAAACCCACAGGAGCAAGCCAAGCACATGCACTATTCAAGATCGTATTTTCGTTCGTCTATTCTAAACCAAAAATGTATAAAGGTTTGTATATTCCTAATCCTACGTGGTGAGCAATTGAGGATAAAAGATAGATAGGAGGTGTATCGAGGGGTCACTCCCCTCCTTGGCAATTTCCCAATGATCACATTCACGATATTCGAACATTTCAAGGTAGTCAAATAGCAATGAACCTAGTTTAGACTAGGATAGACCAACTGTCACTTGAATAAATTCCTAGCCAAACTCTCTTATAGCTCGAACCTCGCCCAATCGAGGATATCGGTTCATTCCATGGCAATAAATACCATGAACTCGAGGACTAGTTCACTTCCTACCCATGCATTGTCTCTAACCTAGCTTAGGCTAAGGTAGACCACCCTTTCTTGTGATCTATTCTTAGCCAAGCTCTCATATAGCTCGAACCTCACTCTCACGAGGTAATTGGTTCATTCCATGGCATTCATTAGCATCAGAACATCTCCCAATGCAATGAATGCCATGAACTCGGGGACTAGCTAGCAACAAATGCATGTGTTTACTTTCGTAATACACTAGGTAGGATCACATTCTCTATTATCCAAACTATCCCTAAGGCCATTCGATTCTTAGGTCTAGTTTAAAGATTCAACATGTTACTTGAGCATTTTATCAAACACATAGTAGCATGTCATGTATTAAGGGCATAGAGAACAATGAATTTGACACCATTTAATGGGATTAATTGATGATTCGCTTCATGACCAACTCCAATGAATTAAACATTCAATCCTTAGTCAAGCATCCATATCCTAAGGTTCACTTACATGATTCAAGATATAGATGATTTTCTCCATCCTAGAACTATCCCCAAGGGTTTCCAAGTCCTAGGTTCAAGTTTTAGTCTAAGTTGTCACTTAGGCATTTCTACAAACACCTAGAGTGCAATAACATTTCATAACACAAGAGAAAATGAAATCAACAATCAATCATATGAATATCAATGTATATTGTGATCAAAGAGTACCAAGGAGGGTTTAAACACCCTCAATACATAAGGTCACTACTCACACCTCATGTAAGACAACATGGTGTGAGTAGGTTTTAATGGCAACACAAAGAGAATAGGAAAAGAGTAAAGGAAGGAGGATTTGGAATCCTTGAACTCCCTTTTGTGCCTTCTTCTTCTCCTTCTTTGGATTGTTGATTGATGACCTTGGATGGACCTCTTTTTCAATCTTCTTCTCCCCAAAAACCTCCCCCCTTAAGTCAAAACCCTCACTTTCTATTTATAGACTCGGCTGAAATCCGGTCTTGTAGCACGTCCAGCCGGTCGGCTACGGAAAGAACTTGGGTTGAGCCTTCTGGATCTTTAGTCAGCCGGTCGACTGGTCAGTTGAGCCGACCGGCTGGGCGTGTTCTTGGTGCAGGCCACTTTGGAGACTCCCCTCAGCCGACCGGTTGAGGCTGTGAGCCGACTGGCTGGGGATGTGCTTGGGCAAGCATCCCTGAGTCCTTAGTCAGCCGACCGGCTGGTTCAGTAGAAATCCCGAGCGAGTCGTCTGAGATCCTTTTCTGCCCATATTTTGCTCCAAACCTCCAGTTTTTCCCCGAGTTTGCGTATTTAGGTTTTGACCTTGAGAGAAACTTGTTTTCTACCTGAAACGTAGAGATAGAGGTCAAATGACATCAAAATATCGTCGGAAACGCCTCAAAGCTATAGTGAAATATGGCCATTAATCAGTCGAAAACTCGACTGATCAACACTCCACACTTAAGCTTTGTTCGCCCCGAACAAAGTATGAAAATATGTCAAGGTAATGCGAATGGTGAAATGCTAGTGGTGCTATGTTTTTCGTCTATTTGCCTCACTAGCTTTCACAAGGTCTCGATCATAATTTCTAACATGTTATTGAAAGAAAAATGAAAAGTATGTACAATCTAACTAGCTCCTTTTCGTAGGCGTTACGAATGCATTTAGCGCATGCATTAAGCCTTTAAACCCCTAGGCTACCCTAGTGGACGAGTTATAGTCTCGTGAGAGTTTTCAGAAAAGGGAATACTCACAAATCCCATATGCACCTATCCCATGAGAATGAATTCAAGAGTGCTTAACCGAGGCGAGAATTTCTCAAAACCAATCCCTCACCCCAAACTAGGACTACCGTCACATTATCATCAAATGAGCTTTTGAACCATTTGAGTACCCATGAAGTTGTGCATTCAAGATCATCAATGCTAGAGCTATCAAATGTCTCATCCAAAGTCCCACTCATTTTCAAGGCAATACGATGAAGCAAAGTTAATAGCTTGCACAAAAGAGTGTCAACCGCTCACCTATGCTAGCTAGGGCTAGTCCATGGGTTCACGACGTGGAACTCATTCCCAAGTTTTTGGCGCTTAAGCCATAATCCATAAGGGAAGAGGAGTTCGACACTAGAGTTCTTATAAAACAAGCAAAAACCAAATGATATTTCCCGTGTAAGCACAAGGATCGTTCAAGAGTTAGTCCAACTAGCACACAATGTAAATGATGAATCCCGCACAAATGAAGAATGGAGGGAAAACATAGAGTCAAGTTTTAAGTGCTTCTTATTTTCTTTTTGAAATGGTCTTTGGCCTACAAATGCTTTCGAGGTGGAACTTTTCTTCCTAACCCCCGGCATTTGTATCATTTTTGGAGCAAAACTTCTCTAGTACTCGAGAAAGTTTTTAGTCGGGGCTTTGCCCTCTTTGACCACAAAAACTTTTTGTTGGGGCTTATTTTTCGCCCTCTTTTGACTCCACACTTAAAACTTGACAATATGTTCAAAAAGTGTATGGAAGGCGCGGGAGACAATCAAGTGAAAGGCACTTTCTTAGAAAAACTCAAGTCACCAAGGTGCATTCAAAAGGTCTAAGTTTTTCATGAAATTTTTTAAAGGTGCTTGCTAAAACTTTTTCCAAGGTATTTCAACGAAAATACTTAGAAAAATAGATAGACAAGGGATATCAATGATATTGATTCACGAGAAAGCACATTCAAAGGACTAGGTCGGTTATAAGTTCAAGATCCAATAAAAATGAAAAGTAGGCTAGATGTGATTTATAGGGATCTAGAATCGATAGTCACAAGCCTATTTTGTTAAAAACAGTCTCATGTTAGGGATAAGGTACATGAATGCAAGTGCTCATTCAAACATGGTAGGCATGGCACGAAATGAGCGAACTATGCGACTACCCCCACCCACACTTAAAATGTAGCTTAGTCCCTAAGCGCAAACAATAAAGAGAATGAGAATAAGGCGCATAGGAACTCCCCTCGTTTGTAGATGTGCCCCACCAATAAAAAAGACGCCATTGTGCTAAACGTGATCATACATGGTGCAAATAACTTCCTTGATCACAAGAACACATGAGAGGTTAAAAGTAACAAGTGACATACAAGGTTATGCAACGCAAGTATGAGCAAGAGAGCATCACAAGTCACATGATAACATCATGACATAAGTTTCATAGAATACAAGCAAGGAAAGTAATCTACATCCTCCATAATGTGCACAAGGTATCTTAAGTGCCAAGAAAACGTCAAACTAGAGTCATAGCATGGCATAACAATATAGTTCCACTCTAGTAGTTTCCAATAAGGTACATGAGCACTATGGGCAACATCATTAAGCATGGAAAGGTCAAGGGAAAGTTGGAGGGGTGTGGCGGTGTGAAGTGGAATTGGAATTGGAATGAGTAGAACTCACTCCACACTTAAAATTTTATCCACTAATCATACATATCACACTCCACACTTTAGAGCTTTAGCTACTCAAAATCATGCCAAACACTTAAACATATAAATGAACAAGAATGAAACACTTACAAACCGGGTTACTGATCGGTTGTAATTTAGCGTCAATATTCGAATAGAATTCAAATACTATTGCTAGACACGATTAATCAAAACAATTTATATTGACTCGGGAAACCCAAGGTCGTACCCAAAAGACAGGTGATTAAACTAATGGTGCTAACGATTAAATTCGGAAAGTCTATGGTTTGGGGAGGTTTGTTCCTTGAAAAGGATGATAGCAGAATTTACTATCCAAAAAGAGAAATGTGATCAACGAAAAAGGTAAATAATCAATTCAAAGATGACTAGGGATCTAATTCCCCACCTAGACAATTATTGTGACGGTAAAATAGGACACCATTGATGGAATCACATGCACATGTTTAGAATCTGGCTATTGCAACATTAACACCAAGTTCAACTCACGCTACAACTTAGTATAAAGAGGTTGCATCTCGCATAATGCCTCACACTCACGCTCTATTGGCATTATAGAATATGAATATCTAGTCTCACACTCACGCTCTATTGACTAGATGATCATACTCTTGCTAGGTCCAAGCCATTCTCATTAGAATAAAAGTGTCGCCATGTAACACAAAAACCCTAATGCTTCTTCATTTAGATCAATTGAAATCATGCTTTTCAACGCAAGTTACATCAAACATGAAATCAAGCATAATTGCTATTGAGGACTTCTCACAAACACCTTATAGGCAATTCGAAACATTAAGTTCAAATGAAGAAGAGTCATATGCAAATCATTCATCAATAGCATCCATAATATTTACAACGTCACAAACATGTCTAGGGGATTCATAGATCCCCAACCAAAGTCACTACTCACTCATGGTGAGTTTACAAGCATAAACGACAATCAAAGTGCAGAAAAACATATTCAAAGTTGAGTTTAGGATTCTAGAACCAATATGGAGATCTAAGAACACTAGAGGATCCGATTCGATCGTGTTGTTGTTGAAGTCTCCCTTCTCTAAAAACCCAGCTTTGCTCCAGAAAAATGCCCAAAAAACCCAGGAGAGTTGTTCAAAAACCCTAATTTTCTATTTATTGCCTAGCAGTAAAAATCCTGTCTTTATGTTTTTTTCCGCGAAGGCATGCGAACGCACAGTCTGAACCATGCGAACGCATGGTCTCTTGCTGGCCTTTTTTCTCAGTCTTAACGTCCGAATTGGGTCTTGAGGTCAACTGAAGAGTTGTAGCCCTTAGAGTTACCTTTCCAACAAGCTAAATATCAGCCAAATCGGACATCGGACACGCCCTGGACGTCCAAAACAAGTTGCAAAGGTCAATATCTTGCATGCGCTCGCATGAAAAATCCATGCGACTGGTTTATTTTGTGCGAACGCACCGGGGCGACTGTGCGAACGCACAAGGCTGTTTGGCAATCTTAACCTCCGAATTTGGTCTCGGCGTCAACTAGAGAGTTGTAGCCCTTTGAGGTAGCTTTTCAACAAGCTTTGAATCGACCAAATCGGACACCAATTGCGATCTGTAAGTCCAAAATAGTCCGGCAAGGTCGGTTTGTCCCGTACTGACCGAAAGTCCATATTTTTGCTCCGAAATGCTTGGTTTTGCTCCAAAATGCTACTCACTTGTGTTCTCAGCTTAAACTCTGTAATTTGCCTGAAATGAACCACAAAGCATCAAATAGCAAGTGAAATCGTGATAGAATAATCGAAACAGTAAGCATAGAGGTCGCCTAAAATGCATATATTTTAGTGCCATCAGTTACCTCCCGCGAGGGCCTAGTTTTTCCCGTCTTGGCAAAGACGTAGCAAAGCGCCCCATAGAATCACTCGTTGAGAAGTCCTTTGCTAGGATCCCTTCTCACGGGGCCTTGTGTTTGGTCGTGTCAATCCACCTTCAAATCCCATTTGAATTTCTTCCCATCAAGCCTACAATGGACTTTCCTTTGGGAGCATGACCCCTTCAAAAATGAAGATCCCTTAAGAACTAAGGGTCATGGGAGCTTTTTCCGAATAATCTTTCAAAATAGGGACAGAAGCTCCAAAACTTGTCTCGAGACGAAGTACTGAAGAAAGGGTCTTCATAACTCGTCTCAAGCTGGATGGGCACCTCCTCCTTGAGTTTTCATTTATTCCCTTGGGTGCTGACAGATGCTTGTCGTCAGAGCAAATGTACAAATAAATTTGTAAGTCCGCTACTCGCGACTTCACTACTGGGTAGCAAGTGGTAAGTAGGGGTCGAACCCAAGGGAATTAGGGGGATAAGTTGTTCTTTGAGGGATCGTACAGCGGGGGAGCGTGTTTTTTGGTTGATTGAGGTTTTACTACTTACATCTAAGTGATTGGTTGGTTGGTTTTGGTTTTTAGTGCGGAAAAGTAAATGACATAAAAGTAAATACTGAAAGTAAAAAGAAGACTTACAGCGGTTGTTGCGTGATCGGCAAGTCTTGCGGAACGTCAGCAGTTGAAAGGGCAGTTTATACTAAGGAAGTAAGTGCAGGTAGTGTTTTAATCTAAGGAAAGCATTCGGTTTCGGGGGCCTTGTATCATAGCATGTTTATCATTGACCTTTAGTGATCCTGCTAAGTATTCAAACGTGTATCAAGGCCATTTCAAGCGCTCGATTTGCCACACTGTCTAGCCCATTTCAAGGTCGTAGAGCACTTGTTCTATTTAGACTAGCACCCCATTTCAAGGTATACTAGCCTATGTGCATCCATTTGATCAATCATTTCCGATCAAACCAAATGGTGTTTTAGAGAGGTCGAACTCCTCAGATAAGCTTTGCCATTTCAAGCATCCACTTACCCGAGTATGTTCACGAACCCCCACGGAAGAGTTTTGCCATTTCAAGCATCCACTCAACCTTGGAAGTTCTGACCTAATATATGGCACATAGAACAAGTTTTGAACACAAAGAAGAGGCACTAAGAGTATAGCCTAAAACATTTTATGATACAAGTACACCCCTTCAACCGAATGAAGAGTTTAGCTACGAATATACATAGAGGTGGATACCATAGCTAAGTACTCGAGGGTTTTTGAAAGACAGTAAGTAAAGGAGAATACTCAAGAACCAACAGGAGTATTCTCAAAGACTACTAGAATACTCAAGAACCAACAGGAGTATTATAGATTTCAAACAAAAGTATTACAAGGATTGTGCTCTCAACTTAGAGAGATAAGTGATTTGTGTTTGGAATGAGGATGGATTTGTGGATGATTTACAAGTGAAGAGAAGATGTCTATTTATAGGCTAAGGGAGGCAAGGAGAGCCATACACTTGTCAAGGGAGGAGAGGCTTGTGGCTTGAGATCTCAACACATGGCATAAGGAGAGCAAAAGCCATCGGGGTGAGTCACCACTCCAAAAGCCATCGGAAGATATTTGTTTCTCAAAAGCCATCGGTTTGACCGGAATTTGACCGGAGTTTCTCGGATTTTGGAGAGTGTATTCTGAATGAAAATGTCATTCTAAGATGATCTCAAGAAGGAACCTAAGCCAAATTCTGCTTGGAACATGGTCGAAATCCCAAATCGGCTGAAATTGCCCTTGTTTGGCTTTTACCGGGCTTGGTGCCTTTGCATTGCGTTCTTGTCCAAACGCCGACTGTTCTAGCATATTTGAATGATTCCAAGTCGGTTCCATGAAAGTTGTACAGTCGGAATCTGGTCGTGTCCTGACTCGTAATTCATTTTCAGCTTTAAAACTCCTCCTTAGCCGTATTCTCTCTAGACTCCAAAATACCCTGTAGATAAATATCGGAACTAACAAGCAAAAGTTAAATAGACAAACAGTCTAATTTGGTGGGTTTAACTGTGTTTATGATTCATACAATTATGGTCCATCAGATCACCCCACACTTTTAGTTGTTCGTCCCGAACAATGCTATTAAAGGGCGGCACACACTAAACCGTGTAAATAAATAGAAGAAACTTGGTAATAGTTGTTCCCCGGCAACGGCGCCATTTGACAAACTAATTCTTTTTCACCTCTAGAATAGTATCAATGAAGAGAGGATCGAATGTAGTAGGTCAAAACATTTATAATGACCGGTAGAGTACCGGGTCGAACCCAAAGGAGCAAGCCAAGAACATGCACTATTCAAGATCGTATTTCCATTCGTCTATTCTAAACCAAAAATGTATAAAGGTTTGTATAATCCTAATCCTACGTGGTGAGCAATTGAGGATAAAAGATAGATATGAGGTGTATCGAGGGGTCACTCCCCTCCTTGGCAATTTCCCAATGATTACATTCACGATATTCGAACATTTCATGGTAGTCAAATAGCAATGAACCTAGTTTAGACTAGGATAGACCAACTGTCACTTGAATAAATTCCTAGCCAAACTCTCTTATGGCTCGAACCTCACCCAATCGAGGATATCGGTTCATTCCATGACAATAAATACCATGAACTCAAGGACTAGTTCACTTCCTACCCATGCATTGTCTCTAACCTAGCTTAGGCTAAGGTAGACCACCCTTTCTTATGATCTATTCTTAGCCAAGCTCTCATATAGCTCGAACCTCACTCTCACGGGGTAATTGGTTCATTCCATGGCATTCATTAGCATCGGAACATCTCCCAATGCAATGAATTCCATGAACTCGGGGACTAGCTAGCAACAAATACATGTGTTTACTTTCGTAATACACTAGGTAGGATCACATTCTCTATTATCCAAACTATCCCTAAGGCCATTCGATTCTTAGGTCTAGTTTAAAGATTCAACATGTTACTTGAGCATTTTATCAAACACATAGTAGCATGTCATGTATTAAGTGCATAGAGAACAATGAATTTGACACCATTTAATGGGATTAATTGATGATTCGCTTCATGACCAACTCCAATGAATTAAACATTCAATCCTTAGTCAAGCATCCATATCCTAAGGTTCACTTACATGATTCAAGATATAAATCATTTTCTCCATCCTATAACTATCCCCAAGGGTTTCCAAGTCCTAGGTTCAAATTTTAGTCTAAGTTGTCACTTAGGCATTTCTACAAACACCTAGAGTGCAATAACATTTCATAACACAAGAGAAAATGAAATCAACAATCAATCATATGAATATCAATGTATATTGTGATCAAAGAGTACCAAGGAGGGTTTAAACACCCTCAATACATAAGGTCACTACTCACACCTCATGTAAGACAACATGGTGTGAGTAGGTTTTAATGGCAACACAAAGAGAATAGGAAAAGAGTAAAGGAAGGAGGATTTGGAATCCTTGAACACCCTTTTGTGCCTTCTTCTTCTCCGTGGTTGGATTGTTGATTGATGACCTTGGATGGACCTCTTTTCCAATCTTCTTCTCCCCAAAAACCTCCCCCCTTAAGTCAAAACCCTCACTTTCTATTTATAGACTCGGCTAAAATCTGGTACTGTAGCACGTCCAGCCGGTCGGCTACGGAAAGAACTTGGGTTGAGCCTTCTGGATCTTTAGTCAGCCGGTCGGCTGGTCAGTTGAGCCGACCGGCTGGGCGTGTTCTTGGTGCAGGCCACTCTGGAGACTCCCCTCAGCCGACCAGTTGAGGCTGTGAGCCGACCGGCTGGGGATGTGCTTGGGCAAGCATCCCTGAGTCCTTAGTCAGCCGACCGGCTGGTTCAAGGGAAATCCCGAGCCGGTCGGCCGAGATCCTTTTCTGCCCATATTTTGCTCCAAACCTCCAGTTTTTCTCCGAGTTTGCGTATTTAGGTTTTTACCTTGAGAGAAACTTGTTTTCTACCTGAAACGTAGAGATAGAGGTCAAATAACATCAAAATATCGTCGGAAACGCCTCAAAGCTATAGTGAAATATGGCCATTAATCAGTCGAAAACTTGACTGATCACTGTTGTTGAAAGTGAGCCATATGGAAGGGTGAGTATAAGAGGGAAGGAAGTGATTGTTACTCCCAAAGTTATCAATGATTATTACGGAGTAGAAGGCCAATAGGTGAGCATTAATGAACAGAATTGGCACAAGATAGCTGAAGCCATAACTGCTGGAGTTCGTTCAAGGTGGAACAAGATGTCTTTTCCAAAGACAGAATTGTCAGCAAAACAATCCCTGCTGCACAGCATAGCAGTTCACAACTGGCTTCTGAATCATCGCCGGACTACACTGGGTCATGCCATGGGGGCTTTACTGAAGACCCTGGGTTGCAGAGAGAAGATTGATCTCATACAACTTATCTTTGATCAATTTGCCTCACATGCTACCTCTGTGAGAATCAATCATCCTATTGGATTTCCATCACTCATCTATCAACTTGTGCTATCACAACATCCCGATATTACGACGAGTCAGGATAAAATGACGGGAGCTCCGAAGGTGTTTTTAGTAGATCACAAGCACTTCACTGGAAGACATACTATGGATCTGGATCAAGATGCTCCTCTCAAGCCTAAGAAGAAGCTTTCAGAACAAACCCTTTGAGAACTTAGTGCTCAAGTCCCTATCGGAACTCGCAAGAAGGCAATTGCACACCTGGAAGAGGAGCTAGCAGAAGTCAATGAAAGGATGATCTCTCTGATGTCTCGCAAGAAGAAGATCACTAAGCTGCTTATGGAGCTAAGATATCCAGAGGAGGAGGAAGAAGCTGGTGATGAATAAAGTGGTGATGATTCCGACTACTAATCTCATGGTGATGAATTCTGCTCTCTACTACAAACATTTCTAGTCTTTTTGCTACTCAGTTTGTTGAACTCTGGTGCATTTTTTAAAACATTTGCTACTGGTTCACTACTCCCTTGTAAGTTTTTGGCAAAAAGGGGAGTAAATGTGGAGTTTGAAAGCTCCTTAAAACATTCATATGTACTTAAAATTTTCGGAGTTTGAAACCTCCTCAAATATTCTTTCGGTAGCTTTGTTAGCACAGCTTGGGAGTTTGAACTCTCCTTCAAAGATTCAACTATAAAATTAGCACAGGTAGCTGTTTTGCCAAAAATGCCAAGGGGGAGATTGTTAGTTTTTAGTGGCATGTGTTTTGGCAAAACACTGTGAAGTTGTTCAAGCTGTTGTACAAGGAAGAGTTCAAGGCCAGAGAAAGACAACCGACGTGAAACAAGATTGGAGCAGAGGGAAAGTTTCCTAATCCACATTTGGTAAGTCGGTGCTGCTGAATAACGAAGATATGTCGCTGATATTTGACGCATATATTCGATGCATATCTTGGAGTCGGTTGAAGGAAATATTTGCGCTTGAAGGTGTTTGGGAAGAAGATAATCGAATATCTAAATTGAAGATATACTTGAAAATTATCTACAAGAAATATGCGCAAGGATTTAGGAATGTTTCCTAAAAGATTTAGGGAAATATTTTCTAAAGAGTTGGGCGGTTGAAGATAGGAAACCTAGACATCTTGGGTTTTCTCCGTCCCTATATAATGAGGGCTGAGGCATTCACATTCCTTAGTACTCACGGAGATATTTTTAACTCACATATTCTGATCGGGAGGTGGAGTCAAACGGCCGGCGAGATTCATTCTGATAAGATCACGGCGCTCGGAATCAGTCTGTTCTAGTGCTCTACAGACTGATCGTGGAACAACTGAAGATACACGCACTATTTTCTGTTGCTGCGCATTCTGCGGCAGGCGCTGATTTTTGTGGAGGATTGGAATTAGAGGCGAGGCTCTTATCTAGGGGGAGCCTAGACAGCAATTACTAGAGTGTTGGAGGTACTTGCAGTTCAAGAGGAATTCTGTAAACGTAAGCTCCTTGTATTCTAAGCTCATCATAGTGAATTGATTTCCACCAGTCTGAGGATAGAGCCTCCCAGACATAGGCTCATTAACGCCGAACTAGGTAACCATATTGCGTGTCTTTATTTTCCGCGCTGCACTTAAGTTCATTAACTTAATATTCTGTGAAAGTTGTTCTATTACTTGTTCCATACACGTCCAAAACAACATCTCAACATACACGGAAAGTATTTCACAATTGATAGACCTATGATTGGATTATTGATGAGTTGTTTTGTCATTGCATTCCCATGCATCTGTTTTATGTTTTTTCACTTGCGACATAAATCCCTGCTTGTTCATATCACAGCGCATACATGCTGCTCGGCCGGTAAACACAAATTCATTGGCGTGGGTACTATATCTAGTTGTAGCCCCCAAAAGAACTATCTTTAGTCTTCTTCAAATCTTTAATTAGATGCTGCAATATATGCTGCATGATTTTTTGTTCTCTTTGTTTTTGCAGTCCTTTCGCTATTCACAGTCTTGAATTCTCGCCAGATGTCTCCAAACTTTCTGGTATGCTATCCGTTCATTTTGATATTTAATAAGTGTATATAAGATCAGTTACAGTGTACGTATAGGAAACGGAGTATCTGTAAAATGGGAACTCTTTATGGGGTTCAACTTTGATAACTGATGATTGTTGATACGATGTCATTTGTCTGTGTAATAAAGGACGAATCTTCAGGTTTCCCCCGTAATCTTGGACTTCTTGTGCAATCTTGTGCAGTTGATACAATATGCTTCATCAAAATTATATATGTAGCGACGTTTTGTGCTTGTTAACTAATTCTAAATGGACATACACATTCTAGTAGCGAGTTTGAAGTTATTCTTTAGGTATTGTGTGTATTGTCTGTTCTTTCTTACGTTTTCATGCTACATTTTCTTGTAGATGTGGCTAGTTGTTGTTGTTGTTGTCTTTTTGATGACTACAAGCCTAAGGATGTATGCGACATGTCAACAACTTCAAGTTCAGGCTCCTGCGCATGCTGCTGCGGCTAGTGGTTTTCTAGGTCACACCGAATTGCGTTTGCAGATGCCACCAGCAATAGCTTTTACTACAAGAGGTCGATTGCAAGGACTAAGACTTCATCAGCTTGCACTTCTGGATCGTGAATTTGATGACATGGGTAAAGAAGTGTTAGAGGGTCTCCTGGGGATCACACTGACCATGCATTTGTTTTGTTTGCTGTAGGGATGTAGATACTTGAGCCTTGGAAGTCGAACTTATGTTGCATTGCGGGTTTATTTGGTCGAGTACGCAATTTGATGTTTAGATTTGTCTATCTGCAGATTATGAAACTTTGAGAGCTTTGGATATATTGATAATGCTTCTGGAACTCCTTCAATGAGCGAAGAAGAGATCAATGAATTACCAGTTCACAACTACACGATCTGAAATACTGTAATCTGTTCAAGCTACTCTTCGAGGTTGTGTTCAGACAGTTGTTGAACACGTTGGCAAGCAGTACCGCAAACAGAACAGAACAGGAGCACACACAGTATGATACCCAGTTCGGCTAGGCCTACTCTGGGGGGTTTTCCACACCCTAAAGGGACACACAGTATAGAACTACAAGTGGACTTACGCTTACACAACTCCTTGTTTGTAATTGCCTAGCCTCTATTACTCCGTCTCTCAGATTTGTAATCACGGTTCACCGCAGTTCACCTTGATCCCCTACGCCCGAACCTCTTGTCCGAACGTGCTCGATCTTCTCCGAAGCTCGGTTGCTTTCTCTCGAAAGCCAGCAGTTGCGTCTGGTGTGTGCAGCGGTAATATCACTCTCAGAAAGCCTGAACAGCACACTGAACAGGCTCCGTCAGCGCCGATGTATTTCCAGTGGGGAAAGAACAGTCGGCCGTCGCTCTCTCGTTCTCCGATCGGTAGTGTGCACTCGTGTGTATTATTTCTCTGAAAGCGATGCAGATTGTGGACGCCCTGGCTTCTTATTTATATGCATGGGCGATCTCCAAATCTGCTTCAGATAACCTCATCAAATATTTAGGAAATATTCCCAAATATTTGATGTGTATCTTTAACCAATCTTTAGGAAGATAACTTCCACGCCAAGTCAGCCAACCGACTTGTCAATCTGATGAGGAGATATTTGAATGAATATCTGAATCTTCTTCGAATCTTCGTTAGCCGACTTCGTCCGAAAAGATCTTCAATCTTTAGAACCTTCCGGATTGCATTCTTGCGTCTGCTGCACGTTGTCCCTTTGTTCCAGAATGTGTTCGAACTCCCCCTGAACTCCTGCTCGTACTGTCTAAAGGCGTTTTGCCAGATACATGTCATTCAAGGGAACACCAATCTCCCCCTTGGCATTTTGGCAAAACCAAATCTACTAGATACTGAATCTATTTATCTAACCATCTAGGCTTTAGACACACTTGAGGGAACAAAAATTGGTCACCTCAAAATACTCCCCCTTTTGCCACAAACTGGCAAGGGGTCCAATCTAGTTCGAACAGAAACAACGACAAGTGCCAGAACAAGCACAAAACAGTACGAATGTTCAACAAACAAAAGAGTTCAGAGATTTGAAAGACATGGACCTTTAAGCAGACGACCCATTATCAGAATCACCATCAGAGTCGGCATCATCATCCTCATCTTCGCTCGGGTAGCGGAGTGCACGAGCCAGCTTGTTGATGCGCTTGCGCTGCTCCTTGTCAGCAGCAATGATGGTCTCCAGGTCCTTTATCAGCTTGTTCCTCTCATCACGAGCCAGTCCAGCTCCCCCTCTCTTTGATGACTCTGGAACATCCTTACCTCGATGTCTCGGCTCTTTGAGATCGTTCACATGTCGGCCTTTGAACGGCTTATGATCTACAGAGAATTTCTGCGGGGGCTTGGACAGACAATCATTTGGAGTCCTCAGTTCGGGAGCCTGGTAGATGATCAATTCAAATATCAGGGAAGGGCAACAAATCTGGTGAAGCGATCGGCTTGAAGTAGCATGTTCAGATATCTGTTTGAACATAACCCTGCCTAGATTAAAGTGCATCTTGTTCCCAATCTTTTCTTAGCTGCATCCTTGTTTACGAACCAAATGCCGTGCTTCACAATACCAGCAGGAGCATCTTGTTTAACAGGTGATGGGACTTCCCGTTTCCTCTTTTTGGCGCAAGAGGAACAGCATCTTGAGCATCATCTGAAGGGATATCTGACAAGTGAACAGCCTGATCAACATCCTCCATCTCGGTCCTTGAAAACATCATCTAGATCTTCATCCTTCTCGGACGGATCAGACTCATCTGACACAACATCACTCTGCTTTGCTTGCTGCTTAACACCTGCTTCATCATTCTTCTCCCTTGATCCATCTTCAGAACCACCATCTATAACCACCTTCCTTTTTCTTGAAGACTCAAGAAGCTGTTCAGTCTCGGAATCTGACATTGCAATGAGACGACCTCTTATAGCACTAATCCTGGCTAGATACTTTCTTGGAGAAGCTGTTCGTCGACTAACAACTTTCCTGCGAAGACCGGATGGTCGCACGTATCCAAAAGCATGAATCTTCTCCCTCCATACACTTGAACCAGCGAAAACCTTAGACTCAGTCTTGCTAGGTTCCCCTTCTTTCACACCTCCGACATCAACCTTACAGGCAGCATCCCTACTGGCTTCTCCGATCTTCTCTACCACTACATTCACTCCCTTTTTCACCTCCTTATTTCCAACACCAGTATTTTTCACATGCACAGACGAAACAACTGGAGCTTTAGGGTTTGGGATTACCTCAGATTGGGGCACAACCGATGGAGGAACAAAATTTGTTGATGACGAACTAGCATCGATTGGTTTAGGAGTCCCCTCCGATGTTCGCGAGGGCACCACCTACTGCTTTGCAGCAGGTTCTGGTCCTTTCTTCTCCACCGCCCCGACTTTAGGGTTTGCTGGAACCGCTCCTTCATTGGTTATCTTGGCAGCAGACATTGCTTCAGTTCCGATATCTAAAGGCGAAGCCTTTTTCTCTGTCGTTACCTTCTGTTTCTCTGCAGGAGCTTTGGCCGATTTCTTGGCCATCTTCTTTGGTTCCGGCGATGACTTGACAACGGACTTGGAAGCTTTCCTTGTATTCACCATATTTGCTGAGGAGTGAATCTTTGGAGGAAATCGCAATAGACAGTCGATCTAGGGTTTCAGACGAGAGAGAGCGAAATTAAGCAGCAGACGGAACAAATTTGATTTTCAAATCAAGTAGGGTCTTTTCCACTTCCCAAATGCGTCTTCGAGAATATCTCCTCTTTCCTCATAATGGCTCGAAAAAAAAAAGCTTTCCAAAATAAAAAAATTCATCTTTTAAAAAATAACGCTTTCTGTCCCAGCTCCCTTCCTCAAGTGATCAGTCCAATTGTTATGCTGGAGTTCTGCCTTTGACTGATCACCGGCTGGAACACTTAGATTTTGACCACACAAAGATCCAAGGAGGATCTGAGTGTCTCAAACTGTGACGCATCCAAAGGTTTGGTGAAGATATCGGCCAATTGCTTGTCTGTCGTCACATGCTTTAGGGTCACCACCTTCTGTTCAACCAGTTCTCTGATAAAATGATATCTGATGTCAATGTGCTTCGTCCTGGAGTGCGGTACTGGATTTTTGGATATGCTGATTGCGCTCATATTGTCACAGTACAAGGTCATCTCCTCCTGTTCCACTCCGTATTCAGACAGTATTTGCTTCATCCACAGCAGTTGAGTGCAGCAATTTCCTGCAGCGATATACTCCACTTCGGCCGTAGAGAGCGAGATACTATTTTGCTTCTTACTGAACCAGGAGACCAAGTTGTTTCCCAAGAAGAAACACCCTCCAGATGTGCTCTTCCGATCTTCAGCGTTTCCTGTCCAGTCAGCGTCACAGTACCCAACCAGGTATGAGTTGGTGTATTTGGTGTACCAGATTCCAAAGTCAACAGTTCCGCACACATACTTGATGATTCTCTTCACTTGCAAAAGATGACTTTCTTTCGGATCCGCCTGGTACCTTGCACAAACTCCAACTGCTTATGCTATATCTGGTCTGCTGGTTGTCAGGTACAGGAGACTCCCAATCATACTCATGTACATTGTCTGATCGACCTTTGTTCCAGCATCGTCTTTGGTGATCTTTAAGTGTGTAGTAGCTGGTATTCTTTTATGACTAGCCTTCTCAAGATCAAACTTCTATATCAGATTCTTGGCATACTTGCTCTGAGAGATGACTATGCCGTCATCCTTCTGTATCACCTGGAGTCCCAGAAAGTAGTTCATCTCTCCAACCATACGCATCTTGAACTCTTTCTGCATCTGTTCCACAAACTGATCCACCAGCTTCTGTGTATTGGATCTGAACACAATATCGTCACCATAGATTTGTGCGATAATAAAATCTGACCTTGTGTGCTTCACGAACAGGGTCTGGTCTACTCCCCCTCGCACGTATCCATGTTCGACAAGAAACACGGTGAGGCGCTCATACCAGGCTCTGGGCGCCTGCTTGAGACCGTACAATGCCTTCTTCAGGCGGTATACATAAGCTGGGTGATGCGGGTCCTCAAAGCCCTTTAGCTGAGCAACGTATACTTCCTCATTCAGAAAGCCGTTCAGGAACGCACTTTTGACATCCATCTGGAACAGTTGAAACTTTAAGTGACATGCCAGAGCAAGAAGTAGACGAATGGCTTCAAGGCGTGCAACGGGGGCAAACGTCTCATCAAAGTCGATCCCCTCTATCTGGGTATAGCCATGTGCCACTAAGCGAGCCTTGTTCCTTGTGATATTTCCTGTGGCGTCGGACTTGTTCTTGAAAATCAATTTTGTACCGATGACATTCACACCATCAGGTTTTGGAACCAAGTCCCATACGTCATTGCGAGCAAACTCTTCGAGTTTTTCATGCATGGCTAGAACCCAGTACTCATCAAGCAGGGCTTCCTTTATGTTCTTCGGCTCTATAGTGGACAAGAAGCACGAACAACCAGCTAGTTCTCTGAAGTTAATTTCTTTGCCACGAGTCAGTATGCCTGCATTTGGGGCTCCAATGACCTCAGAGATGGGATGGTTCTGGGCAATACGTCGAGAGGGTTCAAGCACAGCAATGTCCTCTTGGTGACTGACATCATCAACCTCGTCTGATGAATTGATGGCGTTGGGATTGTCTGCGGATGGCACTTCGCCTGACAGGACTGTGCTAGTTGGCTGAGACAGAGGAAGAGTGTCAGGTGCTGTTCCAACTCTTTCGTCAGCGTTGTCTGAGACAGTTGTCTCTATCACTTCATCCTTTACTTTGACATTGACTGACTCCATGACAGATCCTGTGCGTTTGTTAAACACCCGATATGCTCGACTGTTCAAGGAGTAACCGAGAAAGAACCCCTCATCACTCTTCGGATCCAGCTTCTGTCGGTACTCACGGTCATTCAGAATGTAACACTCACTCCCGAAGATGTGAAAGTACTTGACAGTGATTCAGATGACCCAAGCGCATGTGCCACAGCGCCATCTCGTTCGCTTGACTGGTTAAACGGGCAGATGCAGCAACTGTTCCAGCAGAGCCTATGAGGTAGCAATTGTTGGCAGCCCTGTTGCCTTTCATTAATGTGCCTCCTTCTTTGTCCAAAACTTCACATGAGTCATGAGTGAATTGCACATGGTGTCCGTCATCGCACAGTTGACTGATGCTTATCAAGTTCACCTTCAATCCTTCAACTAGGAGAGTATCCTTGAGTACAGGGAGATCCGGAACCTTCAATGTCCCACAGCCGATCACCTGACCCTTTCCTCCATCTCCGAAAGTGACAAACTGTTTTTTCATAACATGTCGAATGTGTGAAAGATAATTAGAGTTACCTGTCATATGGGCGGAGCATCCACTGTCGAAGTACCAACGATCGTTCTCCATGTGACTCGATGAGCTGAACGCAACCATGCACACGGTCTCGCTTGTCTTTGGTATATACCCAGACTTGTTTTAGACGAGGCTTCGTCCTTTGTTGAAAGGATCTTCGTTCAGCAAGAAACAGACGACACTTAGGCTTGATATGTCCCATCTGGTAGCAGTACCAGCATGTGCGAGAGTCTGTCTTCTGGTTCGAGTACTGGCTAATGTGAGCCTGTCGAGTGTTCTTCTGACCAGCTAGGGATTTTCCTTGGTACTGATTCACCTTCTGTCCAGGGTGCTGTTCAGTTACTGGGTTAGCTTTAACAAAGGTTGTAGTTTTTGAGCTGCCTTCATCTGTGAATCCCAAACCTCGATGACCGGACTCCCTTCGCTGCGACCTGAGAATCTCGTTTAAATTCTTGGAACCAGAGTTTAACATTTTTATCGATTGTTTGAGCTGATTAAGCTCCTTCACGGTGGTTGAGTGGTCCATTCTTTCAGATTCTAGCTGAAGTTCCAGCGATTCTACCTTTTTTAAGAGGAACACCTCCTTGCGTTTCAGATCCGTAATGGTTTCCTCTGGCCTGCCATGCCTACTGGATGAGTCTCACGATCTTTCTCCATGTCAACTTTCAGCGAAGAGATCTATGACTCTTGCATTGTATTCAGATATGGTTTCACTGTCCTTCATCTTCATATCCTCAAACTTTGTTGTCACAATCTGCATTCGTGAATTGCGAACTTTGTCAGTACCTTCATAGGCTGTTTGGAGAATATCCCAAGCTTCCTTAGAGACTTCACAGTTTATGATCAGTTTTAGCACGTTTTCATCCACCCCAGAGAAGATTGCATTCATCACCTTAGAGTTCCCGATAGAAGCTTTTTCATCAGCTTCATCACATAGAGCTTCTGGTTTTGGAACAACTTCTCCCGTAAGGCTTTCCATCATGGGCTGAGTCCATCCAATCAAGACTGCCTTCCAAGCCTTTTCATCGAGGGATTTCAGGAAAGATTTCATCTTGGGTTTCCATGAGGCGTAGTTAGATCCTTCAAGTAGCGGAGGTCTGGTTGTGCTTTGTCCTTCCTTCAGAGTCATCTTGAACAGTCCTAGGATCCCACTCAGTGTGTCGAGTGTTTTCTCTGATACCAATTGAAATACTGTAATCTGTTCAAGCTACTCTTCGAGGTTGTGTTCAGACAGTTGTTGAACACGTTGGCAAACAGTACCGCAAACAGAACAGAACAGGAGTACACACAGTATGATACCCAGTTCGGCTACGCCTACTCTGGGGGATTTCCCACACCCTAAAGGGACACAAATCTTTATTACGAGTATAGAACTACAAGTGGACTTACGCTTACACAACTCCTTGTTTGTAATTGCCTAGCCTCTATTACTCCGTCTCTCAGATTTGTAATCACGGTTCATCGCAGTTCACCTTGATCCCCTACGCCCGACCCCCTTGTCCGAACGTGCTCGATCTTCTCCGAAGCTCGGTTGCTTTATCTCGAAAGCCAACAGTTGCGTCTGGTGTGTGCAGCGGTAATATCACTCTCAGATAGCCTGAACAGCACACTGAACAGGCTCCGTCAGCGTCGATGTATTTCCAGTGGGAAAGAACAGTCGGTCGTCGCTCTCTCGTTCTCCGATCGGTAGTGTGCACTCGTGTGTATTATTTCTCTGAAAGCGATATAGATTGTGGACGCCCTAGCTTCTTATTTATATACATGGGCGATCTCCAAATCTGCTTCCGATAACCTCATCAAATATTTAGGAAATATTCTCAAATATTCGATGTGTATCTTTAACCAATCTTTAGGAAGATAACTTCCACGCCAAGTCAGCCAACCGACTTATCAATCTGATGAGGAGATATTTGATTGAATATCTGAATATTCTTCGAATCTTCGTTAGCCGACTTCGTCCGAAAAGATCTTCTATCTTTAGAACCTTCCGGATTGCATTCTTGCGTCTGCTGCACGTTGTCCCTTTGTTCCAGAATGTGTTCGAACTTCCTCTGAACTCCAGTTCGTACTGTCTAAAGGCGTTTTGTCAGATATATGTCATTCAAGGGAACATCACGATCCCTGGAACAAAGAGACCATTTTTCTGTAAGAGGGCCGGTGTTAAGAGTGTGCTGTGACTACCCTGATATGGTTATTCTTACTTTTGATGTCTCTGATAAGAGTTTTTCAGCACACTGTCATGATGAAGATGCGGTTGATTCAGTTTCTGAAAAAAATTTAGTCTATAGTGCAGATACCTGATTTCATTGTAGTTTGCAAATCCACTGTGCTTCTCACAGTTTGTGAACAGTTTTTAGTCTGTGAATTCTCTGTCCTGAACAATTCAACTTTACCCCGACGGTAGGCGATTTTGAAGTCCGACGGTCTCTTCATGGCGACTCCGGCCACCAGGGCCGTTCCTCAGTCAGTGCTAGCGTCGCAACGTCCCCCGCCAGCCCCCGACATCAGGTTTCCGATTCCAGTAGGTACGGAGGAAGCTTCGAATGGTCCCTCTACCATGTCCAGGTCGTCCTTTGCCTCTATTGTCGCTCGCCCTAAAGTCAGCCCTAGGTTCCCGGAGATTCAGTTAGCTTCGAGGCAATACGGCATGAAGGATGGCGTTCCTTCAATCACCTTTTATCCTGCGGAATACCAGGAGGCAACCCAGCACTTCGCACACACTCTGATTGCCAAGTTCCAAATCGGGAGACCTTCCTTTGAAGTTGTGAAGAAGACAATGTTATCTGCCTGGAAAATTGAAGGTCGTGTTACCATTGCCAGTAACTGGGATGACAGACATGTCATTATCATTCTAGATTCTGAGAAAGATGTCAACGAAATCCTCACTAATCCCCTTCGAAGAGTTGGTCACACAATGTTTCGTCTTATTAGATGGTCTGCTGACTATAATCCTAAAAAGGAATCCCCTACGGTGACTAAATGGATTCGTTTTCCAGGTATGCCTATGGAGATGTTTGATAGAGCCATATTAAGATCCATTGTTTCTTCTTTTGCAATGTTTCTTGACTGTGATGACAGAACCAAGGAGATGGATTCTCTTAATTATGTCAGAGCTTGTATTGAACTAGATGTTACCAAAGCTATTCCCAATATTGTTTGGATTAATCTTCCAAATGACAAAGGTTTCTTCTAGGAAATAGTTGTTGAAGGAGGTCTGAAATATTGCTCGAAATGCAAGATTCATGGTCATGAGCTGTCTAAATGCAGGAAGATGCACAAAGGAGGGGGAAAAACGGAAAAGAGGGATTATGGTAATAATGCCATGGTGTCAAAAGAACAAAGAAATGTTGCTGGAAATCCTGTTATGAATACTCCTAAGCCAGTTCAAGAATGGCAAGTTGTTGAGAGGAGGAAAAATGGTAAAAAATCCAACAAAGGCATATCAGATCCAAACTCCCTTATGGCTAACCAGACAATAAATGATACTGTTGCGGCAGCTGAATCCACTAATAAAAGTGTCAATCAGAAAATCACTATAGTCCCTTTTTTCCAATCATCAAAGGAGTGGATAAATTCAAATTCAAAGGTGTGAGATTGGCCAAGAGGAAGGCAGTTAGATTTGGGCTGCCAGAAGAGGATATGATTTCTCTTAACTCTCCAGTTAAGGAGATAGCTAATTTTATTGATGAAGTGGAAGCCATGGATGGAAATGATTCTATCAACAAACTGTCTACCATCTGTGATGAGCACAAGGCAGAGGGTAATCTGTCATAATTACATGATTGTTACCGAAGATAGTACCAGCCATGTTTCAGAATCTATCATGCAGTCTGGTGATAAAAATGATACAGGGCAGGAGGAGGTTAACAGTGATCGACCCTTTTTCAGTGAAGAACTTGGAGTTATAGTCTTTCCAAATTCTCTTGATAATTTTAATAGAGTTACTAAAGGAGTCTTCAAGGAGGCCTTGGATAGAGAACGAGCTCAGGGTAGCAAGTACTGCCCCTCCAAGTCAGATCAATGATGATGAAACCTTTTTTATGTTGGAATGCAAGAGGCATCCTTAACAAAGGTACCTGTGATTATTTATCCCTTTTGCTCAAAATGCATAAAATTGGTGTGTGCTGTATTTTGGAACCTATGGCTTCCTCTGCTGCTGATTTGGGTATTCTCTCAAGGAAAATGGCCTTTGATAATTCTTTGCATTTCTATCCTGTCAATAATCATATATGGCTCCTATGGACTGATGATTTTAAAGTCTCTCCTGTTCTATACTCGGATCAACATATCATTGTTGCTATTTCTAACGACTTGGAGGACTTCAATATTACTTGTAGCTTCATCTATGCTTCTATTAACATTAATCTTAGACAAAAACTGTGGGAGGATCTAGCTGGTTTATCTCAACAAATGTCTTCCCCTTGGATTTTGATCGGAGATTTTAACTGTATTGCTTCCTGGGATGAAAAAAGAGGAGGGAATAGAAAAAAGGGGAAAGCCATCAGGGACTTTAATGAGTTCATGGCCAGTGTGGGAGTCTCAGATGCTGGGTTTGAAGGAGCCCCTTTTACTTGGTCTAATAACCAGAATGGTGCCAGCAGAATTTGGGAAAGACTTGATAGATGTTTGGTGAATGGATTTGGTATCAATTCTTTCCCTAATTTGAAAATCAAGCATCTGGCCAGAATTGCCTCAGATCATTGTCCTTTACTGGTTCACTGAATATCTCCAATGATCTCCAGATTCAATCACAGCCAGCTTAAATACGATTTCTCCAGATTCAATCACCGAGATCATTGTCCTTTACTGGTTCACTGAGATGATTTCTCCAGATTCAATCAGGGAACCGAAGAATAGAGCAAAGTATGGGCAAAAAGGGTCTCCAGTCAGCCAACTGAATATCTCCCATGTACCAGTCGGCCGACTGAGACGTCGAGTCGGTCGACTGGTTAATCAACTCAGGAGGCTCACAATCCACATTTGCAGAGTCGACCGACTGGACCCTCCAGTCGACCGACTGAAAAGAAGCTTAGAGTGCTCAAAACTTGTCAACCTCGAGTCGGTCGACGGAGACGTCCAACCGGTCGACTGGTATCAACTCAGGAGGCTCACAATCCACATTTGCAGAGTCGGTCGACTGGGCGATCACCACAGATGAGACACTGCATTTTAACCTTCAGTCAACCGACTGGGATGCAAGCCGACACCAGTCGACCGATTGGAGGGAAATTTCTTTACTTCCTCCCATAGGGATATTTCTTTACTTCAATCTGATGTTTTTGAAGGCTCATGGGAGAAATTTGTGCTGTGGAGAAAAGCTAAGGAGAAGTTTGCCAATTGTTTGATTAATCATGTTCATCCTATCCTTAATGATCCAGCCATTGCTCTCGCATGCTCCAAGTTTGACAGTCTTCTAGCTTTTTTCAGAGATATACAAGGCCTTCCTATAACTGACCGGAATCACCTCCTTGATGATTATTTAAAACTTCCCAATTGGTGTAGAAAAGATGGCTTAAGGGTTGATCCTCATTGTCACTGCTATGAAATGTTTAAATGTCTCTTGTGTTGTCAGAAGGAAGTTGCTGGTCATTCTAACATCAATGTTGCAGGGATTGTTTTTGATAACTAAGCGTTGCTGTTCGGTTAGCAGTTTCTCAGTCGGTCGGCTGGGAGCTGCGTCTGGTCGGCTGGTCTTTGGGCTAGGTCGGCTTGAGTTGCTTGCGTTTCTTTGTGTAAAGATCCTGATGTCAGCTTCAATGTGTCTTGTGTCTTGTGTCTTCGCTTGTTTTTTGGTTTCTGTTTGGTTTTTGTCATTGTTTCAGGTTTTCCGCTATCCCGTTCAGCGTTTTTAAGGGTTAGGTACTATAACTCTCCCCTGGCGCTTGAGGGTTTTTTTGTATTAGCCATGATCTAGGCCTTTTGGATCCTTTTCTAATAAAGGCACTGGCACCGCCCAATTTTTTTTTTAAAAAAAAAAGAATTCTCTATTCTGAAAGTACATCAGGTTCCCGAAAACATTGATTACGTGGAAATAGAAAAAGATTTTCTTCTGAAGCATCTTAATTTTATGTTAATATTATTCTGCAGCAGCGAGCAGCTTTTGCAACAGCAGGTTCAATACTGAGGTATATAACTTAGTTCCATACGACGCGGGGCAAGTCTACAAGTTTCTGAAAGGCTACACATAAAGATGACATTTTTGAATGTTTGGCTTACAGGGTAAATTAACAAGATGCTAAGAAGTCAAACATCAATATGAAGGCTGCAGGTGATGAACTGACATGCACTCTGTATGTTTGGAGCAGCAAGTTAACCCGGGAGAGCTTGTTCGGACCTTTTACATGCATATTTGTCAATGTTGAACTTGCTGCAGGCCAATGTAGCATCAATGATCTGATTATATTGTGCCCTCTGCATTGACCCATGGCTGAGGCAGCAAGGCACATGTCCAATCTGTAAGTTTAGGGATGTTAGGTAATATGATGTCTGGCTCTCGAACAAAACATAAACTCTGGTTATATACTTGTCCGTCAATTGTTATATATATAAAAAAAATTAACTAGAACGAAACATGAAACTTTCAAAGCTCTAGCTTGTTCCCGACTTTTATTTGTGATGATCATTGCAATTATAAAAATAAACTTGGTGGTGGTGTTGACCTTCATTTTTTTTTTGTTGCCCTCTTAGTTCACATCCATCTATCAGTATACTAATTCAAAAGTTGTCCAGTTGCAGAACAAGTTTGATTATCTTATTATATCCTTGAAACCTGAGAATCGCCTCTGCTGTGTGTAGTACAATGTGAAATACAATGAAAGGTCAACACTGTACTACTACGACACCAGCAGAAGGTTTGAGGAAAATGGATAGCACATACACCAACATAATACATATATATATATATATAACTGTGATTTACAAATTTAAAGCTATCCCATTTCTGCTTCCTCGTAGTCATAGCACATGACTCTCCTAAAGCCTAGTGTTACATGGATCGTGATAGCTCTTCTTCTTTCTCTCAATTTATCCCAATGCAGGGGTCATGGGGGCAGTGACGACGACCATGACCAAGAAGAGGGGGTAAATCTCCACTCAAAAGGCCTTGTTCTTGTCAAGATATGGTGCCTCATAATTCTGTTGGTCAGCACATTTGCTGGTGGCATTTCACCCTACTTTTACAGGTGGAATGAGAGTTTTCTCTTGCTGGGTACTCAGTTTGCCGGTGGAATATTCCTTGGTACCTCCATGATGCACTTCCTTAGTGATTCCAATTCCACCTTTAAAGATGTAACCACCAAGGAATACCCTTTTGCTTTCATGCTGGCTTCATTTGGATATCTTCTCACCATGTTTGGTGACTGCATCATTTCTTATGTCAACAACATTGGAAATGAATCCAATTCCAGAGTTGAAGTTGACCATAGCCATCATGTTGAGATGGATTCGACAGCTGTTTTTCTTAAGACCACCTCTTTTGGGGACACCATTCTTCTCATCATAGCCTTGTGTTTTCATTCAGTCTTCGAGGGTATAGCAGTTGGAGTTTCAGGTATTATAGAACTTCTGCTGCGCTTAGCATATTTGCTTAACGGGAATACAATTCTTCTAATCAATCATAGTAATGTTTTGTACACAGCTTCGAAAGCAGAAGCATGGAGGAATTTGTGGACAATATCACTACACAAAATATTTGCAGCAATAGCCATGGGAATAGCACTACTGAGGATGATACCAAAGAGACCATTTTTAACAAGTGCTGCATATTCATTTGCCTTTGCTGTATCAAGCCCTGTTGGAATTGGGATAGGCATCATAATTAACGCCACAGCTGAAGGAAAAGCAGCTGAGTGGATTTATGCAATCTCCATGGCAGTTGCTTGCGGAGTTTTCATCTACGTGGCCATCAATCATCTCATTGCCAAAGGGTTCAAACCACATACAAAGTCTTACTTTGACACCCCCTTATATAAGTTTTTGGCTGTTACTTTTGGGGTAGGTGTAATCGCACTTGTCATGATTTGGGATTGATCTCTGTCTCCCTGTGTCTGTATTTCTTTTTCTTTTTCAAGTTTCCTTTGGTAATAAATAATTGATTCTGCTTTTACTTTAGCCCATGATTGGATGCAAGGTTGTCAGAATCGAGTTTTTACCTTGATTCGTTCATAGGTGGACTCGACTCGTAAACTGACCGAATTTACCTAATATTAAAATAATATTAAATTTTATATAATGTAATTATGCCATGTTCTAAATTTTCCAATAAAAAAACACGTCTTCCTCTCATCTTCATTTCAAAAACAGAGCATTCACACAAACCATGAAACCAAAGCATTCCAAACCAGAGCTTTTAAAAAAGTACATGATTGCAAGTTTAAATTGTCTCTAAATACTAAATTCGTGCGCAACATTATCTCCATCACTGTCTTCATTTCCAACTTGATCATTATCATCTTCGGATGATAATGGTTCTTCAATATTAGAACCAAACACCAAATCATTTGAAGGTGCAAGTACAGGATTGCTTGAACCAGTAGTATCACATGGTAGACTTGCTGCGACATCGGTATGTTGTTGCACATTCTCATCGTCATTGTTAACATGCTCATCAGAAATAGTTAAAAATTCATCATCTTTAATATCTATAAATTCAAGTGGCTCTTTTTTTCGTAAACCAAATCATTCATTCTTTGTTGATGCAGCCGATTTCTTTTCTTGGTATGGACCTATAAAATAAATATAGTTAGATAACATGTATAAATCTGATAGAGCAACAAAAAAGCCACAAGTATGTACAAATTTCATGCAGCAACAAAAAAGCCACAAAAACAAAAATCAAATCTGATGCATATGAAAGTGAACCAAAATCTGATGCAACAATAAAAAAAAATTGAAACAATATGATGCAACACCTTAGGTATAAATCCGATGCAACAATAAACAATTTTCTCAAACAAAGTGAAACCTGAAAGTCGTCCCTTTGCCTCTTAAGGATACCGAAACAGACTCATCACTGACATTTTCATTTGCATCGATATGAATTTTGCAGTCGCAGCTTTACATAGAAACTTACTTACCGTCAAAGTCCTCCAGCTTTCGCAGTCGCAATTGTATTTTTCTTTCCAAATATGTCGTCCAGCTTGCGTCGTTGATGAGAAGATCGAACGGAATAGAAGAAAAATATGTCGTCCTGCGTCCTCAGCTGCCTCCAGTCCAAAACAATTGAATTTTGTCGTTATTTTTTACCATGATTAGGGTTTCTATTGTTTATTTGTCTTATTGGGCCAGATAAGTAAAAAATAAGCCCAAAACGTAAAATCGCACGTTTTTAAACGAGTTTACCGATTTTAAGCCATGTAAAATCGTGTAAAATCGTTTTGACCTTCGATTTTAACAAAAATCGTTTCTAGCAACAAGTTAACACGAAATGGACATGTAGACTCGTAATTCGTACGATTTTACGAGTTAACACTCGATTTTAACAACCTTGATTGGATGAAAGCACATATAAAGAGGGTTGTTTCAGTAAGGAAAGGATACTTCATTTTCCACAGCGCAGAATTGGAGACATTATGTGTTTACATTTCTGCATGATGTGCCATCCTAGGATCTGTGTTATGGAAAGAAAGGTCTTACGCAGCATTACAAAAAAAAAAAAAATTAAGACTTCTCGGTTTTAACCTTCAGTTCACGAGTAAAAATTGTGCGAGACCTTAAATTTGCACGGGGCTTATCAAAGACGAGTAAAACATTGGACAGTGATTAAGTGACCCTTAGAGTTGCCAACCCTCATGATGTGGCGTATGATGTCGATTAAATTTTTTTTATAATTTTACCGTATTTAATATCCACCTATCAATCAAAAAAAAATAACCACCTAATAACTACTAGGTATTTACTCTCTTTCCACACTATCAATAAAAATTCATTGCTTATCATAATTGCTTAATTGCAATTAACTTCATTACATATTTTAATATGCTAGATGAGTTTATGTCCTAATTTTCAGATTGTGTTTTTTCAATTAGTATCTCTATATATTCCATAATATCGTACGTATTATTTCATGGTTTTGCATATTTGAATTAATCAGTCTTTGACCCAAAAGAAAATGAAGTGTAAAAATATGTATAGTTAAACATTAAGATATGTCATAATGCATTTCATTAATTTTATATTCTTCGAAAAAAAGTACCAAATTCACCTATGACAATTGTAATTGTTTTCAACAAAAAAAATTCAAGCTCCAATACATACAATACTACTCTCATTCTTAAACTTCAATCTATATTGACGATTTCATGGACTATATGAGGTTCAATACCTCCTCACCACTAGTAGCTATAGTCACTCCTCTCACAAGCGCCTTGACTTCTATCGGTTTCATTGCAACAGATTCATCCACAACTTTGATTTTTTTTCTATTCAAAGGAGGTGTCGCTTCTTATTGAATTATAAAGTGTTAATTTGAACCATCTGTTATAAATAAAATTTTACATAACTAAAATATTTCACAATGGTAATAGAGAACATCTAATAGAAATGAACATTATATCATCATATGTCAGTCGTCACAAAGCAAGATGACTTCACTTCAATTCCAAAAAAAAACACAAATTCTGAAACTAAAGAGTACTTAGATAAACATTTTGAGTTTGACATTTTAATTGGAGTAAGTTTCATTCTTTTTACTATTGCAACAATGAAAATGGACTACTACTTCCTACAAACATTTTGAGTTTGACTTTTCAATTGGAGTAAGTTTGAATTTGTAAAATATTGTAATCGTAGCGTAGCAAAGAATATGAAAAGGGAATAGTAACATTTTTTTCTTCACAATACTCATCTAACGTAAAATCTGTAATCGAGTTTTTTTATTTTATTTGAAAAATCTGTAATCAAGTTAATGGCAATTATATTATCAAAAACAAGTTAATAGCAATTATGATATCCAAAAGCTAATAAGAGTTATGACAAACAATACATTTTATTGAGATTGTTAAAAGAGAATAAATGCAAAATAATTGTTAGGTGGATATTAAATGCTGTGAGATTATGAAAAAAAATTTAATCCACGTCAACTTTCATATCATAAGCTACATCATGAGGGTTGGCAACCCTAAGGGTCACTTAATCATTGTCCGTAAAACATTTTCATTGAACAAGACAGAATATGCATGTAAATGCACAACAACGGACATCATTACTGATTTCCAGGAAAAATATGAAAGTTCAGGGTCTTTTTGTATTTTTCCCTTCTTCTTTTTTTTCCCATTTTCTTTCCCTCAATCGAATATGAAAAGCTTAACTTTTAAACAGTTGATGTTGAAGAGAGTTGGCCGTTGAACTGGAAAGTTTATCCTCTCTCTCTCTATCTTTCTGGACTGAATATGTATTTGGTTGGTGAAAATATTTAATGTACATCGTGTTTGATTTGTGAATTTAAATCAAACTAAAATATTACACAATAAGGAAAAAGATCATGTACAAAATTGATTTTTTGATACAAAATACAAAGTAATCATAGTCCTTGATCTTGTGATTTGAATGGATGAGATTAAATCTTGATTTTTGGTGCATTTTCTTGGTGGCGAATTATAAAATAAAACTGACGAACTATGTCGTCTTTTTCATTTTTCGGTTCAAAAAGTGACGAATTATAAGTTGATTGTGACGAATTTTGTATTTTGTACCAAAAATCAACTTTGTACCTGATCTTGACCCTAAACAATAATACACAATATGGGTGCTGACCTGCTGGTTAAGGACTCCGTCATGGATTCTTACACCCCGGTTCATGTCTTGGGAACACTAACTACTAACTTTCGTCAAGATTTTGTGAGATTTTCTTCTTCCTTTTTCTTTCCCTCTTTCTTGTCCCATCTCGCGCGTGGATGTTTCTTACATCCCTTGCAGATGTCGTCCTCTTCCCGCTTTGTGCTGGATGCTTTCTACATCCCGCATGGATGCCTTCCTCTTCCACGCCTCGTGCTCGATGTTATCCATTCATCAACAAAAAAAATTCATTTCTTTTCACTCAATCTACTATGGAAAGCTTACCAAGAAACTTTTGAAGTTGATGTTGAACAGACTTGGCCGTTGAATTGGGAAAGCTTATCCTGTGTTTATCTTTAAGTGGTGGTGAATGGAGGAGGCAAGATGGGAACAGAAGCTGCAAGCGGTGACACAAATACTGACCCACCAAACAACCTCACCATCTCTTCACTCTCAGTTCCTCTTCTCCTCCCAAATACCCTGCTACATCCACTCTGACTATCCCCCAATCCTCTGCACTCCTCCATCCCTCATCATATGGTGCTCCAACTTTCTCAGCAGAATCCCTCCTCGCACCTCCTGGCGCTCCAAATGCCCTTATCAGCAACCTCCGCCGCTGATTCTTGCCAAGGGAGTTGAGGCAGCGAGATGGGAGGATGATGAGAAGCGACGTGAGTACGTTCGGATGAGGACAAAACGGAGGCCGCTGAGGAGTAAAATCAATCCGCTGGTTCCATTCCTGTTGCCCAATTTGATGCTGCTTTCGCTGCTTCTCTGGAATCCTTTTCCACAGTATGATTGATTGATTCAGCTCAGCTGTCGTCGTCAGTATATGATCTCTTCACTCCAGTGTATCATATATAGTTTAGTCTGCAGAACATACAAATCATGCCGGCCGCATATCAGCAATGTTAGTTTTTCTCTGTCATTCCGTGTAAATTTCATTGATCGGAGCATCGAATTCCTGAACCTTGTACGCATTTTATCAGTTATAAGTCCATCGCTTCTGTTTCCCACTAAGTGCCCATCAATCTCAACTACTAGCTTCAGTTCATCTCTTGGATAATTGGACTGAGAGTTTGATCCATAATTTCGTCGGGAGTTACACAAGATGGGCGTGGTTTGCATAATGCTCGAGTGCTTCCTGATCTTACCAGACACTAACGTTGTCTACGTTTTGCATATATCCATTGTAACTCATGTTACTCACAAGATGAGCGTGGAGTTGAGCGAGTCCATGCCTCAAGTACTGACTGTAACTGACTAACTGTAACGTCCCGAATTCTGAATAACTATATCGAGTGGGAGTAGTGTTTGTGATAACTTGATAAGCTAGCCTACTAGCTAACATGTCACCAATCTACCGTGGTTTTTGCGATAGATTCTAGGTTGTGGTGACCTAGGGAGGGCGGTGGCATGAAAGCTAGGACAAGCTAGTCTTATGACGGCTCGGATACAATAACGCCCCGAGTTCTAAATAACTATTAGGGGATGGCAGTGATATGATAGCTAGGACATACTAGGCTTATAACGGCTCGGATCAGGTCCTCTGGTCGGGTCGTTACACTGACATTCCTTGGCAGATGTTCAACGCTGCTTGTAGCCTGTGAAAAAAAAGGCAAAAGGAGAGGAAATGCGAAATGGGTCATATGGCCTAAGCGAGAGGCAAAAGGCGAACACTTTTTAGAGCAGGACGTTCCTTTGTGCACTGTTTTCTTTATAGATCAAAATAATATCATTGTAAAATATTTCAATTATGTATTCTATAACTATATTCATTGACCAATAAATAGACATCTACGTAAAGGCAAAAATCATGAACACAATTGTATAGCCTTGAAAATAATAATAATAAGAATGTCAAACTGGTCTAATAGCTATCCCAGTCATCATCCTCATCTTAAAATATGCTCGTGAGTTCAATGCCTAAAACAAAAGGAAATAAGAATACAAAACTAGTCTAATATAAACATGGACACCTTAAAATAAACTCATGAGTTAGACCCAACTCTTATCTTTTTGGTCTATTTCTCTCTCTCGCTTCTCTTCTTACTATTTACCACCGCAGCAACGCCGCCTCTTCCTTCTTCCTCCATATCCTGCTGTGGGTTTACTCGATTTAGCTTGATTCACGCCTCTCCTGCTCATACATACTCGCTCACGTCAAGTTTGTTGTGGATGTTGGTCGACTCAGATCTGGGCCTCGGGGGTGGTGGAGGTGTAGGTGAGCTTGTGGCGCGGTGCTGGCGGTGGGTGGTGGGGCAGGTTGGAGGGGGACTATGAAGTAGTCTCTTTTTGTGTATATATTTATAGGTGTATGAGAGTTTTCTGTTTTCTTTTTCCATCCTGCTCTTGGGGTTTTTAGGTTTGTCGTCCAGTGCTTACTGCCCAAGGGGTACGCTCACTTCCATGGGCGTGAGGCCAAGTGGAGCAGCCGGCTGTTCTTAATCCGGAGTATTTTCATTGTCCGTGCTGCTCCCAGCTAGATGGTATTTCTTAGCTTTAAGCCCTCTATTATGCATTCTCTAGAGCTGGAGTGTTTTCCTTGGCAAGAAGCAGATCAAGTGCAGACGGATGAAGTAGCAGGATCCAGAAATGAGAGGTTACACTATGGAAGCTTTGGCATGAGCCTGATTGTTTCTTTGAAGTTGGCAGAAGAGCCACTTCTTCTGTTTGGGCTAGTTTGGCATGGAGGCTTTCCGCAGAAAGTGAAGGGGGAGAATTCTATCGAGTCTTTTTAGTCGGTTTGGTGGGTGTTGGACAGTTTTTATACTCATGTTTATGTTTTGTGAGGTATTTTGTGCAGTCCCTCTGAGGTTGTTGTAGTTTGTCTTGAGCAGGTTGTTGGTGTCAGTTTCAATCGCTGGTAGGTTTAGTGTGCTAGAGCAAAGAGTTGTGTTGGGTAGATTCGTTTGGGTCGTCAGTTTGTTGGGTCTGTTGTTCCTTTTGCTTTGTTGTTTGTTAGGCTCTATGCCTTTTCCCATCAAAAAAATAGTGAGTTCAATGCCTATCATCACTTTTTTTTATTAAGGGACCTTGCCCTGAGGTGATTCGAACCCGAGAACCTTTGGTTTCGGGTGGTGAGCGCCGACCACCGGGCCTAGCATCACATATTTAAACACTTTTATATGTTTCAATAAGTCATTAGCACAAAAAAATAATATGCAAGGATAAACTATTAACACATAACTAATCCGTTTAACAACCAAAAACCATCAAATACAAGAAATCAAATCTACATGAAACTGCAAATAATAAGGTGCCAACAACTTTCATCAGTATTTTCTACTCATTAGACCCCTAAACCTAAGCATATCAACATAGAACTAGGGGTCTCAAATAGGCCGGGCTGGCCTAGCCCAAAAAAATAGGCTTGGGTTAGGCTTGGTTAAGCCTTAGCCTACACTTCAACTTTAAGTGGGCTAGGCCGCCCAGCCCATACATATTTTTGGAGCCTTAAGCAGCTCATGGGCCTTGTTTTTGGTAGGCTATGGGCTAGGCCGGGCTGGCCTTATATGTCACTAGGTCGGGCTATGTACTCTTGTTATGACAATTATAAATATAATGTTCCATGCTTGTGAATAACTTATACGGCGGCTATACACTGGCTAATAGCCAAAAGATCAAAAGTAAACATGATAAGAAACTAAGTTTATCAAAAAGTTCGGCAATCAACACAACCTTAGAATCCACAAATTATCTTTATCTGAGACATAAATATCATTAGCATCACTGTCAACAATGCAAACATCAAGAAAAATCAGTTCATAGAAACAAAATGTGACATCTCTTTTGTTTTTGGTAGGTTTCAGTAGGCTTTTGGTAGGCTTTAATTGGCTTTCCGATATGGGCCATGATAGGCCGGACCGGGTCAAAAATGTTGCACCCTTACCCGGCCCGTCAAGCTTAAGGTTGGGTTTTTAATAGACCTAAACATGGGCTTAAGGCCTGCGGACCACGAGGCCCCATTAGGCTTTCTAGCCCATGAGACTTGTTACAATGAAGGTGTTGAAAAATGAATTAAGTAGTTGAATGTGTTTAATGAGGGTGTTGAATTTGGGTGTTGAATTGAGGTGGATTAATTGTGTTGAAAAAATTAAACATGTTGAATGAGTGTGTTGGTGGGTGTTGAATGTGTTTAATTGTACTTTTATTTTTATTTTATCTCATCCTAATTATTTGTGGTCAATTATTTTATAGTAAAAAACTTTTTTTACAAAATTTATCATTTTTTGTACTCTATAAATAGAGACTTGTTTCATTTAATTTGTACACAGAAAAAAACGTCTTTTATAGTTGAATGGTTGTTGGAAGAGTGTTGAATTTTATTAAACAAAATCATTGTAGAGTGTAAAAGTTGAATGATTGTTGAATTATTAGGTGGAAGAGAGAGAAATGATGTGGAGTGTTGGGAAGTTAAAAAGTAGGGCGTTGAATTTGGTAACCATCGTAGATAGTCTGAGACTGTTTGGAAAACCCTACATAGAACATACCTTTGAGAACAAGATGAAATTTTCCAAAATTCCACACAATCAATCTCAGAAATCCGGATATTGAACGTTCTTCGAGATGATGAGGGGTCCTCCATTGATAGCCCACACAAGAAACTAAAAGAGGGATGGAAAATCGAAGCGGAACGACGGCTGGAGCAGTTAAGCAAGAAGCAAACTGTAGGTTGCTTTTGAAACCCAGTATTAAAAAATCTCCAAAACCAGTTTTTCTTTTATTTTTTAAACCTCATTAAGTCTAAATGGCGGCATCGTTTAGCATTTTTCAACAAAAAAAAACAATGTATTCCAGCAAAGGGGTGCTCGCCTTTAGGCTTCAACGTGTGATGGATTCCGCCTGTCTGAAGCCACAAAAGGCATTTTGATGCTAGCCTGGATGCCTAGGCGAGAGGCGAGCACCTAAGCGTCGCCTTTTTCTTCACCGCTTGGAGCTAAGTGCACCTTCATTTCCAGTCTGTTCAAAATCTCGAATTCGCATTTATCACCTTCCTTGATATTATTGTCATGTACAAAGGTAGCCCAGCCGCTGGAAAAGTAATAATAGCACTTGCTTTTGTTTTCAGATCGAATGATGTTCACTGTCCAGGATGAATCTTCTGTCGTTCGAAGGACCATCTTCTCATTTGCTCGATAGCATAATGTGTTTTCTTGGACGAACCGAGTTGGAATTTTCTGCAAGATTGGGAAAAGAATGTAATTAGTTCAAAACACGCTTCAGAATACGAAGGAAGGACCAATTGAAACTCACCAAAAGACATTTATCAACATTATGTTTCTTGATATCTAAAACAAATGACGTTTTGACAGAAGAAGGCATGGTCCTGGCAGCTGCATTTTGACCCTCTTCCACGAATGGCAAGCCTGCAAAGACAAGAAAAATTCATATGAGGATTAAATATTTCAAATTAAAAAATGAGTATATAACTAATTACCATATTTTCCATGCTGAGAAACTCCAACAGTTCTCTTCAAAGACCTATTCTCGGACGCTGAAACATTTACGTTTGTCTGTCCGATCCCCTCTTGCCGTTTTACCACGTGAACCATCATTTCCAGTCGGTTCAAAAGTTCAAATTTGCAAACATCTCTTACCCTGATATTGTTGTCAAGGGCAAACGCACGCCAGCCTATGGTTAAAACAATCTTACGATGACTATTAATAATTTTCACTTCCCAGGATGAGTTTCCACTGGTCCGGAGAACCATCTTCTCATTGTTTTTGTAGCTTAACGAGTGTTCGTGGACGAATGAAATTGGCAAGTTCTGCATGAAACCTTATGAAGTTGGATCAAGTCTTACAAAGTATTAAACAGAGTAGATTTAATTTGGAACTTCAATGTTATGCACCTACAACTTAAGATAACAATTTCTACACATGAACTAGAATGAAACCAAACATATTTTCATCTGGACTTCAGTGCAGCTGGTTAAAGAAGAGAATTTACATTTCTCAGAAACTATATGAAAGGTTAAGTTGTTTTTACAATAAATCACGAGAGCATTAAGTTAGCAAAACGAAATCTATTTGCATAAACATTTTAAATTAAAATGGCACTCTAAGAACGATGGGGCTAGTAATAGTATTGCAGTCATCAAGTATGTAAAACGATCATAGAAAGCCGTATGCAGCATGTGACTGAGGAAAACTCACATATAAGAGCAATACACAATTTAACTAATAATCCGTACTAAAACATTCGCTTTTCAGGTCTTGGAACCAATATTCTCAACATCAGCAGCATGCAAAAACATATAGAGTTTGATTTTCGAATAGATATGATCACGTTGTGCTAATTTTCAGTGACGTGTAACTAAAGTAACTTCTGGACGAGCTTTGCATTTGCCTTTAAAAACATACAAAAACAGAAAAGCGAAATCCAAAATATGAGAAGAGATATGTGATACTTACAAATTTAAATAGCTTAACATTGGATAATGTAATACACTTTTCAAAAAAGGGCTTGACCGATAAAGCAGGTTGTTCGGCAATTTTTTCCTCTGAGAAAAACAAAGGGCCTGCAAAAAAATAAAAAATCGAATCTAAGAAGACTGAACTGCAAGATGAAGATTGTCTATCAGAACAGGAGAGACAAGGTTGTGAAATGGCACTAAAATAGAGTTTAAATCAGTTCGGCATTTAATTACCTTCTGGCTGAGAAGGTCCTACATCTTCACTCTTCACAGGTCTAACCCAATTTAGCTCCTCTCGGCCAGCTTCCGCTATACCTTTTCTCACGGCTACTTTCTCGCACATACATTTATCATATATTATAACGCTGAATATCAAATTGCCGTGGAATTTGAAAAATATAAATTCCCCATCTCGGATCATATTGTTTTCAACAAAATCTCGCCATCCATCAGTGAAATACAAATCATTTCCATCGTCAACCAACTCAACTCGCCAAGTCTGTCCACTTGAACCAACCACCAGTTGGGAAGAACCAGATTTCCTACCTCCCATATAATTGACAAACTCACTTGGAATTAACTGCCGTCAACAATTTGCAGCTTCAATTCAGTCAATAGAAAAATTAAAAAAACAAAAAATACCAATCGCATCGTATATGCTAAACCACTCAAAATCACACAAAAAAAAAAACAGACAGAGGTTACCATTTGCTTGGAGCTGTAGTGTGAAATATATACTTTAAAAAACTCGGGGCAGTTATCATCGTCCTTCATCTCCAATTCTTAACAAAAATTACAAAGCGCTCATTGTTGAAGAGGATGAAGATATGCTAGAGGTAAGCCCGATCTACGGTACTTAATTAGGGTTTGTAGCCTGAATGGCCATAACGCCTAAAAGTAACGTCCGGTAAGTTTCCTTTTGGTACTAATTGAGTTTTTTTATGTAGCCGAAACGATGCCGTACTGTTTGTTTCCATTCCAATGAATCTTTCCTTTTACATATTGCAATACTTTAGAGAAAATTTTGAGTTGGCCCGTACTTTCAGTTTTTTTGCCAAAAATGCTACTCCGTCTGTTTGTTCACTTTCTTTTTTCAGCATCACCTAATATTTGTCCACTTTCCTTCTAATCATACCCCAATATTTAATCTTAACCATTCATCTTTAAGTTGGTGATAAGTGTGCTTAAAACCTTGAATTCTTATTGGTCGAAATAATTTTAAATTGTAAACTTGATTGTACTATGTACCCCAATAAATGCACTTTGTACCTTTTCTTTTCTCCGTAATTTGCGTGCCGATTTTCCTTTTGGACAAACATTGAGGGACGGAGGGAGTAATGTGAGTTCTGACATGACACGCATAGATCATGCTTTGCTGGGCTGAAATTGCTAACTTGGCTGACACATTATTGCTAGAAACAATTTCCTGATTGACCAAAATCGAAATTACATTTCCCCACGTAGCCAATTTTTAAAATAGTCATAGGCGATGTTGTTCACAATGCCTAAGACTTGAAGCACCGTAAACAACATCGCCTAATGCCCAGTGTCGTGTTTACCTCGATATCATGCTGAGTCATGTGCATATGTGGCAACTTTAACTTAGGCGCCCTGAACAATGACGACTTAGATGAAAGGCGCTTCTAGCAAGAGCGCTTTAATAGTGTTCAATAAGTCAGAGAGTTTCAGTGGTGAAATTTAGTTCACATGGCAAAAGTGCTCTTAGCAAGAGCTACTTAAATGAAAAGCGCTGCTAGCTAGAGCGTCTTCTTAATGATCAATATGTCAGTGACTGCTTAGTTTCACAGGGCCAAAGCGCTTCTGAGAACAGCGCCTAAAATATTCGGCACAAATATTTAGGCGTTGTCCTCAACAGCGCCTAACCTGTTTCAGGTTTAAGCGTTGTCTTTACCATCTCCTTAACCTGAACTGTGTGTATTCACAAACTATTTCGAAACTCTAACCCAAAACAACCTGCAAACAAACATCTAAAACATACAACCCTATTTAATACACCAAATCCAATCCACCAAATCACATCCATCAAAAGTTAACAACACAAAAGAGCATCAAGCATAAAGTGATGACTTGTAAAAAGTTCCAAAAGTTACATAATGGAAACAGGTAACATAAGTCATCACCGTTACAAATGAAAATACATGAATGTTATAGTTTAGAACAATAGACCACTATCAAGCTCCCGACGTAAAATGATCGAGTGACTTTCTAGCGCATGAAGACACTCTCCGAGTTGGAGTCCCTTGTGACTCCGCTTGAGTAACTTGAGAAGGGCCGCCAACTTCATAGTTATCTTCTGGCAAATCCTGTGTTATTAAAACCGAACCGTGGATCGAACCGGTCAAGTCACAGGGTGAATGGGTCAGTGGTTCAACCGGGTTGAACAGGTTTGACCCGCACATATTAAAAAATAAAAATAAAATACTTATATATGATAATATAATTTAACATATTTATGACTTACCATAACATGATTATGATCTGATTATAACAACATACCATAACATGTTTATGATCTGATTATAACAACATAGCATAACAAATTTAGAATTTGATAAAGTACAAATCAATAATACAACAATAATAGAACAATAATAACAATTTTAGTCTTAATTTGCAAGTCATGACAATAAGGGATTTCTAAGACTAATTGAATTTCTAGTTAAATTGAGAATAACTAATAAATTTTATTGATTTGATAAATGAATATACATTATTGAAACAAATAATAAAACAACAATCATCCTTAGCCTAGTGGAAGGAAAGAGAATATCTATTATGTGGGGTTGGGTTCGAGTCTTGTCCAAGTCAAAATTAAATAAATAATTTTTCAGACCAAATCGAACCGATCAAATCAGCAATTTAATGAAAAACCGGGTCAACCGGGTCAACCGGTTTTTGACCGGGTCGATTGTAAAACGGTCCGATAACACAACCAAACCGGTCCGATGACCGGTTCCCAGTCCCCAGTCCAACCGGTCGGTTCGGTCCGATTTTTATAACTATGGGCAAATCCACTTCCTCATCCGAGTCTACATTTACAAAAAAAGAAAAGATACAAGTTAGGTATAAAAGATGTAAAAATAAATATTTCAACATTATGACTCAGTTCATATACCATCATGAAGAGAAATTTGTGCGAGATCAACATCCAATGCTAGACCCTCTCCAATTTTCAACAAGTCTGCACACGAAGCATGAAATAGATCATGGAGTGCCCTCTTCGATTCCATGTCAGTCGTCTTAAGAAACAATCCTTGCACGTGCGCACTAACGACGTGATCTGTAGAAAAAGGTAAGTTGTCATAAGTTAGATATTTTTTAAATATGAATACTTACCCTAAAATGTATAAGTACTTACATGTAAATTCAGTTGAAATCTAGATGGCCGATACGACGTCGGTGTATCCAACGGTGGTTGAATGCGCTTGCGAGTGACAGTGTAGTACGCATCCAGGTACGATCCATCCGTGTTTGGCTCACCGGTAATAACTCCTTCCGCATGATGATCCCAAAGATTCATGTAAAAAAAATTCATGTGAGCTTTCATTTCTTCATCTATAGGCTCTGAAATTCTTCTTTTGCTCATTTGCATATCTCTAAGACTTTGTGGTGGCAATGCTGACTCCAGTTGTCTCCATCGAAACTGACGAGGAACTCGCGAAGGGTAGTACCACTCATCGATATTGAAACAAATGAGTGACACTTCGGCCCTCCACCTATCTCTACCGGCTACACAAATCGGATTAAGTGTGCCTAAAACCTCACCTGTTTAAAGAGTCCATATAACATCCAGGTCCATTAGAGGGCGCTGATGGAGATGACACATCATCCATGGCCTCCGAATGTGAACATTGTGGCATATCTGTAACACAATATTTCAAAACGCATAAGCTAACACGTATGAATGAATGATAATGAAGTGCACACAAAGGTAACACAATATGGTTAAGATTAGTCATATTTACTAGTGAGAAAAAGGTCATTGGTGCTTCACATAAACAAAGGTCACATAATGAATTCCAATAATTCAAAAGCCTTATACCAAATACATTAACCGTCCACAAAATGACATACAAAAAGATGAAGTCCTACTAATCTACTTGTCATCTCCACCATGAAATGCATAAGATTTATTCGTGTGTCCAGTGACTCCACATATAGAACACTTGAACACTCTCTTTGGCTTTGTAGGTGATTATGAACTAGTTGATGGCACATCTTCGGGTCTTGGGTCACGCTTGTGATCCATTTCGTCGCGTCTTCACTTTGTTGGATGTCTTCCTCTTTTCATTCTTTTGTAGCGCTCAATTCGAGTATGCTTGGGTCCAACATATTTCTTCCAATGTCTCATATCAGGAACTTGATTTAAAGTTGGTACCCAATTGTCCTTATACGCTTGCGTGGTATATTCGTAAGGCACACAACTACGAATGGATATGCCCTCTTGTTCACACACCGCTAACGCATGACAACAAGGATAATGAAACAGTTGCCATTTTCCACAACCACAAGTTTGGCCAACCATGGAAACCTTGTGTGCATGAAAACGGATGCTATACCTTTAGCCCAGATCATACATTTGCACCTCGTTATGTTTGGCTTTCTCTAAGTTTTTATTGATAATGCTCTCGATTTTCGGAACAAGGTGCTTACTTTAATGTAAAGTGAGTGATAGCGGATATATGCAAATCACGACAAGCCATAAAGACATAATTAAACGATTTGGACTGGTTTGTCGTCATAGACCCCCATCTTCTACCATCCGTATCTTAAGCCAAAGCCCCTTTTTTAGTATTAACTTTGTCCAACCACTTTTCCGCATCCAGCTTATCCTTTAACAACTCTTCCAAATCTTTAAAACGATTACATAACTTTATTTGCCAATTCTCCATGACAATGTTGGTAAGTCTTTGTGGGCTAAACACTTCGCTTTTTGATTGAAATTCGAGGCAAAGTGTCTTATACAGATACGGTGATAAGCTCTTGGTGGCTTCTTCCATCACTCGCATTATGCCTATCTGAAATAATGCATAATCAATTTCATTGTGTGACGCCAATTTGAATGCACGTCATGAACCACTTCCAGCTCTCGATGTTTCCACTCTCTACCAATGCATAAGCAAGAGGAAGAATTTGATTTTCCGCGTCCAAACCGACCACAATCATTAAAACACCCTTTCTAGTTCCCGATCAAATGTGTCTCGTCGATAGAAATGACGGGAGGACAATGCACGAAGCCACTAATAGCTGGTGCAAATGACCAGAAAATCTGATTCACGATTACTTTCCCACTCATTAGCATTGCAGTGTCCCAATTAGGTTTTCGAAGGATTATTCCCAAACTCCAAATATATGTAATAATGATTTTTGTCGGGATTTCCAAGCCTTCATGTTAGATATTGTTATACTCATACTTTTCTTGCATTAACGCTTGCACCGTGTAAGGGGAAAATCTATGCTTCTCTTGAATTAATGTCTTATGTCCATTCCAAGAAAGTGTTTGTTGAAATGGACATTGTCTCGAGGGATAATATGAACCTCGCACGTGTGATCTCCTTCATATTTGGTTATTCTCCACACGCCTTCATTTTGCTTCTTCGAAGCTCGTAGTTCCCAATTTGCATTTATCCTTGCATCGGCGACATTCAAGAATCATTCGTGTTTTGGACAACTTAGAAGTGCCATATTCTTGACGGTGTTTGATAGAATGTTTTTGACAAGCAAATATGAGCGACTCCTTGGTCATAAACATACCGCCTTCACGAAGCACTTTCGTATTAAATTGACTATTATTAGATCTGTGGTTATCATTGGCCGGATGGTTCATCATACCAGAAACGTCACTGAAAGGATCCCAAAGAGAATTATTAACTCATTCACCACAAATGGGTACTTCAACAAACACGTGCTAAAATTTCCCCTTATCCAAATTTCTGATATTATCTCTATCATACTCGTCGAATGTGGGAACTTCAAATATTTATATAATTGCTACCGATGTTTCTTCGTTTCCATCACAAACCAATGCTAAAGGATTGGATAAATCAACATATATCGTATATGAGAACCATAACTAATTTAAGTAGAACTACACTAACCATGAATAAGAACCACTACACTTCATTTGACTAGCGATATTATTAACATATACTAGTTTGGATAATGGAGATGATGAAGGCATAAAGAGCCAAAAAGTAGTCAAAAAAGGAGACCAAACAATATCAATCATTCAGGCTCATACATACATGACAAATTAAGCACACTAAATCAACACACACCAACATTCTTGTCCATCACACCAACAATGTGATTACAAACTTTATCATTCTTGATACCGAAATTCAGACAAAAAATTTCTATAAAACAGCCGACCAAAAACACCTAGAGCTTTACAAGTTAAACCAAATATCCAAATTACCACAAGGGTTTACAACAAGCTTGGACACGGCGACTAACGGGAACAATGGTGTACAATTTACCAAATATCCTAACACCGGGAACAATGGTGAATATAAATAAGTTTGGACGGAAAGCTTATCGGAAGTAGCTCTGAAGGCTCGGCTGACCACGACGACGAACAGGCAGACAAGGTGGAGATGACGACGACGGGATTGTGACAGGCGACAGGAATATAGGTGGAGATCAGGGGGAGAAAAGGAGAGATTGGACGATTAACGAAACAATAAAATTGAAATTAGGAAACCAAATGTGTATCTTACCTAAGGCGATGTTTGTAACAGCGCCCAATGGAATACGGCAGGTCAGCATGCTTACTCAACATCGTTTATGCCCAAAAAAACATTGGGCAAAAAATACTATTGCGAACAGCGCCCTAAGTCTTAGGCCCTGTGAACAACATCGCCCAAGGAAATGTGACCATTTTGGAAAACGAATTTGGAAATTGGCTACAAAAATGGGGAAATGAAATTTTGATTCAATTGGAAATTTTTTCTTATTGCAAATAGCGGTATGTTTCAAATGAAAATCTATCGCTAATTCTCTCATCTTCTTTGCTAATTCTTTCTTACTCCTTGCTCAACTGCCATCCCTCCCATGGATTCGCCGTCATATGCCGTATATTTCCAGTAATTTCCGTCCAAGGTGTATTTGGTTACACTTATTAACACGTGGTATTCGACGATCGTAAGAACACAAGAGGGTTTCAAGAGCCATGCATGAGAGGCCTTAGGATCGAGTCCCAGAACCACCAGTCAATAAGGCAACCCAGAGAAGTGACCCCAGAGTTCGCAGCTGGAAATGCACATCTTAGAAGGCCTTGATGAAGAAGATTAGATGTATAAGACATAAAGGCATTTGATGAGGCAACATTTATACGTACTATACAAATTATATACTCTTCTGTCCTTCACTACATTTTTCCCATATGATTTGCCTAGTACGATTTTAATGAGTGATAATATCTGTACGACTCATTATTTACGAGTATTGTCATTATTTATTGAATCACCATTAGTCTTTCATATACCCAATTACCCTTAGCTTTTCATGTGACTAATGATGTGTCATTTAATCCTCTATCTTTAATTCTAGTCTTCTCACGTATCCATGCATTCTTATATAAATGGATTATTTATAAATGATTTTATATCAATGGCAATACAACACTCTTCCTTGCTACCTTAATCTTCTTCTTGTTCTCCATTTGAGTTCCTCAACATCCACAAATCCTTATTTTTCATAACATTATTTTTTTTCTAATGGTCCATCTTAGGGGTCGGCAATAGGCAGGGTAAGGGTAGGCTGAAGTCATTCTTTAACCCAATAAAAAGCATAGGACAATGTAAGGGCATGGTAGATGAGTTTTTTTATACCCATGGGTAGGATAATTAATATTAGGTAATGTATGATATGATCGTGTAGGGTGAATTTAAAAATAATTTAAAGAAAAAAATTATAATATGAATGAAAATGGTAGGATAAGACAGGGTATGTTATGCCCCTTTGACGGAGTATGTTGAATTTGGTGATCGTTGCCTTGATAATGTGATTGATTCTGGGCTCACCAGTTTAATTTTGTTGAATCTAGAAGTAGTTATATATTATTGGCTGTGTTCATATATGCTAACTGCATGTTGGATTTTGCTTGTGTTTGAGATAGAAACTTTTCTGAGATTTATGCAGAAGCATGAAGAAGTAATGGGACTTCTCAAAATTGACGATATGCAAGGACATAATGGTCATTTGCCTGAAGTCTTGGAATTTGAAGATCGATTTATGTCGAGTAAACTTGTTGTGAGAGCTTTCAATCAAAATTAGGGTTCCGCGATCTGGAGAGGAATCATGGAGATGTGGGGCTGTCGAGGATCGTGATCTTTGCCTGAGTAGGTACATCGTGTTCAATTATGCACATAAGCTTTGTGAATAATCACTCATCTGGTGACTGACTTTGATCCGATGTTTTTTTGTTTGTTTATGTTTTACGGAAGCTATGCGATGGTTTGAAATTGGACGTTTGTGAAGACGCAGAGGGTTTGAGACGGCTGAAGACTCTCATTAACTGGCTTTTGTTTCATATTCTTCAAGTTATTTTCTTTCCAAGTTATTTTACTTTGAACCAAACACACTATAATTTTTCTTTAAAAGTTGCATTTAGTTAAGTTTTTTACTTTACATCTAAATCATCCTTTAACTAACCTCCTCTCTCTCTCCGAGAAAAAACTCTCGTTTTCCAGAAGGCTCTACAAGGTTCAAACGCTCCGTTGCTTGGCCTCTCTCCGGTGTCTTCCCTCCGTTTCCCCCTCATAGCCTCATCTCCTTTACCTCATCCTCTCCATTTCTCGGTGGGTTTCAGATCTGCGGATTGTGGGGTGGTTGTAGTCTGTCCGGCGATGTTGGTTGTGATGGTGGCGGCGAGTGGAGGGGCTGGAGGGACGGCTTGTATATATGTATATATTTGTGTTGGTTGTGTTTTGGAGCCGGCCGGGTTGCTTCCAAGTGGGAGAGATGGGCGACGGTGGATGGAGGATGGTCCGTTTTGGCTCGTTTTGCTGGGAGGGCTAGGCGGCTCTCTGCGTCCTTGGGCGGAGGTTGGGCGGTTTTCCCGGTTGGCCTCACTGGTTTGGCCGGATCCGACTTCGGTGGTGGATGGAGGGCAGCTCCGGTAGGGGGCTGGTTTTTTGGGTATATTTTAGTCTAGGCCGGGTTAACCGGGGTGTAGTGTAGTCCGGATTAATCCGGGTTGTAGCGTCGGCCGGGTAACTCCGGGGGCCGGATTCTTCCGGGTTTCTTAGTTAGGCCGGGTTAATCCTGGGTGACCAGATTCTTTCGGGTTTTAGTTAGGCCGGGTTTTCCCGGGGTTTGTAATGTTGAAGGGCACGGTCGTTTTCTATCTAGTCATGTAGTGTCGATCACTTCGGTCGGTCGACTGGCTTTATACCGTGCCCTTATGATGTGGGCCCTTCGTGGGCGTGTTGTTCTTGTGTAGCCAGTGCGGCGTTTTCTTATATAAAAAAAGTTGCATTTAGTTTGAAATTGGACGTTTGTGAAGACACAGAGGGTTTGAGACGGTTGAAGACTCTCATTAACTGACTTTTGTTCCATATTCTTCAAGTTATTTTCTTTCCAAGTTATTTTACTTTGAACCAAACACACTATAATTTTTCATTAAAAGTTGCATTTAGTTTTCCATATATAACCAAACACAAAAAAGAAATTTTTTTATTTTCCATAAGAAAAGTTTTCTCCTTATTTTCCCCACATTTTCTTTTCTCCCTACTTTCTCATAACCAAACAGGGCTAGGCAGGGTAAGGGTATGATAAGGGTCGGTATGAATTAAAAATGCTAGATATTGGTGCATAAATTACATTCCTATAACTGCCCAGAAAGTAACTTAATCAACAAGGCTCAGCTGCTTGTTCCGCAGAGCTGTCAGCATTCCCCAATTAGTACAAACAATAATCAACGAGGCTCAGCTGCATGTTCCGCAGAGCTGTTAGGATTGCGCACTTTGTTGTACAGACGATACATTAGTGGAGACTTGGACATCTGGGGTTCCCTTTCCAAAACTGCAATAACATCTTTCACTGAAATACTTCGGTCCACCCGTGTTGCAGATATAGCTGCCTGCGCCGTTCCTACCTTTCTGACAGACCCTACGAAAGTACAATGGGAGAGTATAAGGTGAACAGTACAGAGAGGAAGCCTACACATATGGAGGAGAAGTCAACTTTGATGCATCTTCAATTTACATACAATGGGCACATTATTTCTTACCGGAGGTGGGCCTAGCAGCGGAACTACCAATTCTTTCGGCTTCGTGGCTGTCATTTGCAACTCTTCCAGACAATGAAGTGGCCTTCTGATTTACATCTCTGGCTGGTTGAGAACTTGATGCAGAATCAGATGAAACTTTACCCTTCTGCCGTGCCTGCTCTGCCATCAGCTGCCATTTTGATAGCATGTCATCTCCACCAACTGCAGCCCGGGCAGCCACATTTGCTGCGGTTGTCCTCATCTTATCATCTTCTTCTTTGTTTGCCTATGAAATAACAAAATATGATGGATTCCATCAGTTCCTTCAATTTGATTTACACTGCCATATGACATTTTTGATACCTTGTTAGCTTTTCCCCGACCTTCTTCTTTCTCACCATCAGCCGCATGGTTATTCTCAGGCTGTTTTAGTTGCATACAAGTAAGACGGGCATAATAAGATCAGAAGGAAGCAAAAAATATGCTAATGAGGTGACCCTTACGTCACTGAGCTTCCGCAGCCTCTCAATTTCAGCTTGTTTCTTGTCCCATTCTTCCCTAGACTTTTGGTTCATCAGCAGTATTTGTTGGCGGACATCTGAGGTTATTATTGTCCGGTGTTCTGGTTTCTCAACATCAATGCGCTGCAGAACAAATCATTTTAATTCATGCAAAGAAAACATACTTTACACCATACAACAAACTAACGCAGAACCAACCTGTTTTGACAGCCGAATTAAATCCCTTATCAGTCCACGCATTCGTTCTTCCACACACTGCCCACAGCGTTACATATGAAATACAGCAGGCACCAGAGAAAACAAAGAGAAAATAAAAATGTTGGCAATATCTCACCAGTGACAAGCATCGCTCAACATCATTACTTATGCTCCTTACACCGGACTTGAGCACTATCAAGCAGAGGTCGCGATATTAAAAGCCGTAATAGATCATCGAAAGTTTTTCATTCACATTTAAGTTAGTCCAATATATTATAGGTGAAGGTTAAAAAGGACTAACTGATTCCTTCCAATTTCTTTTGAAGGGGAGCCCTCTGCAAAATCAATCTCTCTTCTTCTTCCTGAACAACTTTTCGAGACGCTTCTGAAACCCTGCTATCCTCCTTGGAACCCGAGAATAAGTGTTCCTCTTCTTCCTGAAAGGAGAGATTTATAAGAATACACTTGCGCCCAATCATCATCACAAAAAGACAATGAAGTTAATTATCCTAGGAATAATGACATACCCTCAAGTTGAAACCACTAATAGCAGTGACATCATTAAGTTGCTCGATACTTTGATCCAGAAAACCCCCAGAGACCTTTTGCTTCTTACTGTATATTACACAGTGCATATAACTTGCAATGTTCAAGGAGAAAAATGTTAACAGAAATGTGAGAAGATGTATCTCAAACTCACCTTGATAAAGGGGGTGATGAGGTTTCAAGCGGTTTCTTCTGACCAATAATAGGTTTTTTAGGTACACTTCTACCATTATTTCCAGCTGGTTGTAATGCCGACGGAATCCTTGGGCTTGACTGATAATAATAATAATAAGGAATATCTCAGTATTTCAACTAAATGTCAAGTTTCATAGTGTAAAAGGCAAATGCTTGATATTATCTTCTTATAAAACAAGGCCTACCATATGAGACTCCTGGTGTGCTGATAGAGTGGCTGTAACTGCTGAATTTGGTGGAAATTTCGAGGCTTGATGATTTACATTTCCAGCTTCTTTATCTAAAGCATCGGCCTTAGGAGCTCCAGGTATGGTTCCTGACATGCTACGTGCCATAGTTGACTGGGGTTTCTGTTGCTCTTCACTACCCTGATCAATTGGCTCCTGCTTCACAGCTGTCGATGCTACATGATCACTGGTGGTCGCCGATTGCCAGGAAGCTGGTTGATGTTGCAAAGCAGTCATGTGTCCAGCAGACCCAACATGCATTCTGTTTGAATCAGCAACTGGATGAGCACGATCAAACTTGGCTGTACCCACGATATTCGCTGGCTGGGTGGAAATCGAGTTTTGGTTTAATGAAGCTTGCCTCACCAGTGGTTCCGGAAGCTGAGGTTTGATAGCTGTTGAGGTTGCGCCAGAATATTGATTGATATGTCCACCTGAAACTCCATACATGGGTAAAGATGTCGATGAAAAGTGCAAATGTTGCTGCTGCTGTTTTGTAAGGCCTTGCAGTCTAGCAAACCGCTCCCTTTCTTGACTAGAAGGTTTCAAACTGGAGGAAGCCATTTGACTTGGCTGCATTCCATGGGAGTCCAAACGATGATCATCTTGAGCCTTTTGAGAAATAGCCTGAACATGCCCGGCTGAAGACACCTTCTGGGATGGGTCAACCAATGAGCTGTGGCCTTGCGAATGGGCATGGGCAAATGTTTGTGAATACTGTGGAGCACTTGCTAATGGCATGCTAACATTTGGTTGTTGTGCTGTTCCTTGTGGCTGAAACTGATTAGCAGCAGCAGCCTGGGAGTTCCTTACCCCCTCCTGACATGGAAACTTGATTCAGCATTGAAATAAATGAAACAACTGAAGCACTCGTATTTCTCCAAATTTCCAACTTCATGAAAATAAACAGAAAAAGCTAAAAGGCTCAATGAAAAAGCTTTTGAATACTAGTTGAAATGTCCATCAATAAAAAAGAAAGAAAAAATAATACTAGTTGAAATGTACACACAACTTCAGACATATCTACTATATTTTAGGTCTCCCCACCATAGAGGGGGTCACAAATAAGGCATGAAAATATCAACGTATTACAAAAACGGGACACGAAGAAAACAGTCGTTGATACAGAGATTATCCATGAATCAAAATACCAACAAACAAGAACAACAGGGATTAGATCAAGATATTTGGGTACATATCAACGATGAACATTGCCAACATCCATACTTGCATAACTAATAGAAAGAGAAACTCGCTACATGCCGTTAACACACCGCGCTATAATAATTATAGTTGTACGCTCTGCAGGACACTAGAAGACAGCATGTATAACCATTTTCGTTTCTTTTACAACTCCTATCTAAGAGTAACGAGTTACCAAAGCAACCACTATTGCACCGATTATTTACCACCCTAATGATACACAACTCAAAGAAATTAAGTCTGCATTAACTGTTCCATTGCAAAAGTCACAGACTAAGAAGACGGATAAGTGGTGAAAAGCAATGAAATATAAGAGGCTACAATGGGCATGCACAATCGACATCCAAGCCTTTTGTGCTGAACAACTTGTTTATTCAGCAGTAGCTTGACGAGCATAGTATAAGACACTACTTTGCTTAATACAAAAATCAGCTATACTTACTTGAGCTTGAAGTTTCATTACAGCCATCTTGAGCATCTGATCACCAACAATGCTTCTTATCTGCCTGACAAATCCTTCTTTTGGAATCTCATTTTTCTGACAAACATCCAATTGGTTTGATCAATATGTAATGTAGTTTGCCTTTAAAGTCGAACAAAAAGCTCAAAATCTTGTTATAGTCTCACCTTCAATTTCGCATACAACGAGTTAAGTTGCATGGCTCTCTCTTTATCAAGCTGAGGAGTTATTACTGGGAGCAACAGGGCAAATGGTACTTGTTTACCCTTATTTACTGTATTGCTTCCCTGTTCTGAAGTTGCCACTTGTTGGTTCATGTGTTGCAATTTTGAAAGCTGAGCTTCCCTTTCACTATTCGGAGTTCTGCCTGATTCTTGCACTTGTGAGGAATTATTTTCAGGAATATGAAGCTGACTTGGTTGAGAAGGCTGAAGGTTGTTTTGCTCTACGGCATCTTCTTTTTTCGGCTGTAAATGCGATTGTCTGGCTCCCTGAGAGTGCGACACATCTATGTTATGCTGCTGATTATCAGAACCAGGCAGGGGTTGATTCTGCTTGCCAGACACACATTCTACCTGCGGAAGACTACTTTTTTCAAGCTGGCTTTCTAGATTTGCATTACCATCCTTACTTGAATTTTGCCACTGATGAAAGTACTGATCTTGGTTCAATCCTTGAGACATCACTGCATTCACAAAATCAGAGAATGGACAGGGTGAAGCTTTACAGCCAAAAATTTTGAACAATGTTCTGTTGAGGTCTGATAGCTTCCGTAATAAAGCTTCAATAGCAGCAGTACTCTGTTAATAACCGAGTTAAGGAGAGATAATAGCTAGTCTTAATACAAACCCTCATACATTACGATGTGTGGTTTCAGCTTGTTCACGAATGAGATTAATATGTAGTGAGATAATTTTATATGATTGCTTGATGCCAAAGAATAAGTTTCTGTGCTTCACTCTCTTTCTCTCTCTGCCCTAGCCACCACTACCTCGATCATCTTTTTTGTTCTCACAGAAGTGCCGTTCTAATTATGTGCCCACAGGTTTAATTCCGTCTACATCTCTGAAGAAGAGACTAACTACATAAATCGCAGCTGAGCATAGTATTCTAAGTTGAGAAAGGTTAGCTGCTATTATTAAAAGTCATACCCGCATGCGAGTCTGTGGGTTGGGAAGCTGAAGATGAACTCCCTTCTATGTGTCTATTTAGTGCAGCTGTAAGCGCATCCACATCCGCTCCAGAATGCATAGTCTCGTCCTGTCAATAAAAAATCTAACTTTATCACACATGATGACCCTCGTAAAACCTAACCCAAGCTCAACTCAAATTATCATTTGAAAGATACGATTTATCTAAGCACAGTTTCATTCAGTATACTAAACTAAATAGACTCCTTCAGCAGACAAAATAAAATTTAGAAAGATATAAATCCAGATTGGAATACAAATACATACCTCATCTTCCTCCAGTAGCTTCATGATCGGGTCCATTTTAAATTAGTAATATTGGGAACTTCAAAAGCTAGGGTTTTTATCTTTATCTCCGAATGACACCAAAACAAATTTAGAAATTAAAAAAAAAATCCCAACAGAAATCACCCAGATTCGAATCCTGTCTCGAATTCTCAGTTTCCAAAAGTCTTCACATTCACTCACTTCCAACTTCCCTGCTTCCGAATTTCAATCCAATTCCTCAACTGCGAATCAGAATTAGAAGTTTTGTTTTTCTTTCCAAACGGCTGAAACTTCGCCGACTTAGAGAAAAAGTAAAACAGATGAAGAATCACTCGCCAGAGAAGGAGCCGAATCGAAGGGAATAAAACGGAGATGAAGTTTAGATTTGAGATATAGGAGGGGCTTCTTCTTTTTGTACGAACGGTGTGTTTGTTATTTGTTGGATAAACCAACCGTTAATTGACTCGGTTCGATTTGATATGACCTGGTTTATCGGTTCGATTTAAATGGTTCAATTTGGTTTCTGATTGTTCTGCACATTGAGTTATGGCTCCAGGAAGAAGATGAAGATGATCAGAGGATGCACGGAGAGGAAGAGCTTCGCGATCTCGCATTTACATCCGACATTGACGAAACGCTTTATGATGAATTCTGGCGTGTCTACCGAAGCTCATCTTGCGAAGGGAAAGCAGCATGCGGCTACATTTGGACGAAATGTGCATCGCCAGGTTGATGAATTTAGGGTTTCGATGCCTGGTCGGTATTCGCTCCGATTATATTCTTCTTCGAATTCTTACAAAACTGGGGTTCTTGGATGGTATCTACGCATGATCGAATTGCGCCCGCTTTTGACCAAAAGCGTCACTTCCTCGCTTATATATGCAGCTGCGGATTTGACTGCTCAGGTGAAATGCCGCTCAATTTCTCCTTTTCTTTGATCTTTTTTTTTTATCTAAGGATTGGTGCTGCAAAAGGGAAGTTTATTTATTCACATGGGATTTTGTTGTTCAATAATTTTGTTAAAGTGGATGGATACCTTGTCAAAAGTAGGAGTATTTATTGATTGGCAAGGAGTTTTATTTTTTCTTCAGGCGATAACATTGCAGCCTTCGGGATCATTTGATTTGATCCGCACTTTGCGAATGTCGAGCTATGGGTTGCTGATATTGGGGCCATCACAGCATTATTGGTTTAATTTTGTGTCAAGGCTGCTACCTACAAGAGAGGTCGTTACTACTTTGAAGAAAATTGTTATGGGTCAGGCAATATACGGTCCCTGCATCAATACTATTTTCTTCTCTTACAACGCAGCTCTACAAGGTAACCTCAAACCTGGGCCTTGAAAGTTAGATTCCCCCGCGTATCAGCTACACTAATTTTGAATTTGTTCTTGTGCACTTAGTCGTGATGCATTTGGTAGCGCATTCTTTTTTGGAATAATGAGAGTAAGATAATGTTGTCTTTTTGCTTTATCGCTTGGAGTATTCCTTTTAACTTTATAGGCTTATAGCCCACAGTACTGTCATAGTTGATAACTACTTGTGGACTGATGGCTTGATCCTCTTGTATTTATTCACGTGATTTCGTTTTTAGGTTTCTGAATACATGCGATTCATATCTTCTTAGATGTCTATATTGTAATTGGTTGAGATATATTTTGTAAATAGAAGTATCAGTAAATATTACTATAAAAATGTTCAAATCTTTTTCCTCTATAAGTTTGATTGGTATTACTTACGCTAGTTCTTTTTATTGTAATTAATGCTCTCAATTTCATCCTCAGGTGAAAATGGAAATGAGATTTTTGGCAGATTAAAGCGTGACCTTCTTCCTACACTTTTGAATGGTGCTGTGTACTGGCCCATGTGTGACTTCCTTACGTACAAGTTTGTGCCTGTTCATCTGCAGGTAGGTTGGCTATCCTTTAATAATAAATTATAATGTAACCCCTCATTATGGAAGATCAGTCAGTATTGTAACTCTTTTTGTAGAGTTTTTTGAAAAGTTCAGTCTAGCCTTTTCAAGGCCCTGAACTCAGGGGATATGTAACCTTGAATTCACTCTATCAAAATAAAAATTAACAAGAACAAATTTCGTGTTGAAAGAAAATTTCAAGGCCCTCGAGTCTGAGGTATTCAATAACTAAATATAGTTTCAGCCGAAGTCTGGTTCAGTGATTCGTTGTCTGAGGTTCTTTTGGTTCCAAAAGTACGAAGGGTTTGCTGATCCATCGATTATTTTTGCTTATTTCATTTTATTATGTTGCTTGCAGCCGCTAGTGAACAGCTCTTTCTCCTATGTGTGGACCATATACTTGACATACATGGCAAACCGAGAGAAAGCATAGTTCTAGTATTCCATCGCTGCACAACATCTTGCACAAATTGGTTTCCACAATTTTTGCGGTGGAAGATCGAAAGACAGCTCCTATTCCATAATGAGTCATCACAACTTCAGTAACAGTAACCTTTTCCTTTGCAACTGCTCTATATATAGGAGGACCACAGCTTCTATGTGTAGATGAAATAAATGATAAGAAAGGTGCCCACTTCCATGAAGAAACAAAGTGTTCGGTCCAGATGTAGAGCCATGAAAATTTAGAGGGCTTATCTACATAATTTAGAAAGGCAAAGGAGCAGAGTCTTTGCTTAGCAGAAGAAAGAATGATGGGAAAAAAAAACATACTGTATTTTTCGGCAAATTATTTATTTTTGTAGAACGACATTCGTTTAAGCTGTGCAAGGCAATGGTTTAATGTCCTGTAAATCTGTACGGACATTCTCATATATTTTTCAGATTCAACCTTTTCCCTCTCTCCCTTAAGAAAGATAAAAATCAGTTCAATCAAAAAACAAGAAAGAAAGATAAATATGTTACCTTACAGCTGATAGTGATTTCATGACATTCATCTCCCTGTAGTTACATGTTGATAGACAGTTTGAGAATCTTACAACAGTCGAGCTAGTGTGTATGCAAGACCAATACAAATAAGTTACACTCCTCTGCCATTGCACAAACTGTCCCTGGGGACTCTCTCTACGAAATGATGGAGCTCAAATGACCTACGCAGGCTTTGTCTTACAGAATTTGTTCCGCATTGTAGCTTCTAGTCGTTGAAACACCAAGGAAAAAAGTCCTGCATCATGGGCATGACATTTAAATGGTGAGTGCTTCTGACAAATACTAACATCTAGAGGTAAGTAACACAGGGTTCTTCAATTTAGCAAACTGATGAACAACTCTAGTTCGAAGTGAACTGAGAAAGTCAAAGTATTCGAATCTCAAGACCTGGAGGGAAGTTATCTCTATTCTGGATAGTTCCTCTAACCAAAAGTGTGCCAGGGTTTTGCTGAAAGACCTGCCACAAATTAATAAAGAGACAAATGAGACCCGAAATAGTGATTGTTGTGAGCAAATGATATCATACACTATCCACAGTTACATCAGAAAATTATGAACTCACCGAGACACAGAAGCTTAGTGTATTCGAAGTTAGGGCCTCAGGGTTAGAACTAAATGAACTTTCCACCATATTCTTGTCACATGTTTTTGTCAGAACTGTATCATTACTGTTTGAGATTGCATTGCAGTGAAGGTCTGATGCAGTGATCTAATGAGATAAATATGAACTCAACGTAAACAATGAGGAGAAAGAAAGGCGAATGAAATGTTGCGTTTATTAAACTGGTATGTGCACCCAGGGTTCAGAATCTTACATCAACTTTGAACAAGGAAGCGTTGAGTTTACAAGAGGCGCCACTAATACTGAAAAAAGATTCAGCAAATTGCAGGACATGCATTGCACAAAACTGGCGTTGAATACCCTGAACACATCACAAATGAGGAATGATTATACAACAAATATATATATACGTATATCATTATTTACAGGCACATTTTAATATTGTACGGTGACGCTATGCAATGATGCAGCAAACTGAATCGTGAATCCTGAATATGATAAAACTCAAAAGGTCAAACCTCAAGCATGAAGGACAAGACGCTTTTCTCAGATACTGATGATGGTATTATCTTCCTGGCTGGGGGAACAAAGGACCAAGCCAAGCCCCATCGACATGTTTGCCCTTGGACAAACTCAGTGGTCTTCACCACGGTAACGTTAACCTCTCGGAGTTTTGACATTAGAAACTTCAGATTTATTTTCCTACCAACCATAGAAGTGTACCACCTGTAAGGCAGTAATAGTTAGATAATGTACATCGTTAAAGTCGGAGGAAACTCGCAATTATCATTTGGTGACAAGAGCTAACCAACCATTACCTGAAAGACTGCTTTAGTACAACACTATCTTCAATGAGGTGCAAGATAAAAGCTTTCTCCCCACCAGGGCAGACCATCTCAGCAGAAGTACCACCACAAGCCGTTTTAGGATTAAGCCCAGCTTTCTCCATATCATCGAAGAAAGGAGGGTTGGACATACAAAAATCAAAAGTCTCACCATCTTTCACCACACCAACAAGTATTGGAGGTCCAAAATACTTTTGACTGTAACCCAATGGAGCCTCCCCTTTATTCGAACAAGAGGGCAAAATATCTGCATCATAACTTCCGTTTTCATCTAAAGCAACTAACAACCTGTCGTCATAAGATACGCTACATGACTCCGCGTCTCCGCCAGTCGCCTTTCTAATTTCAATCAACTCAGACAAGCGAGGATTGGTTTTCACATTAGTCTCTGCCCATTGTATAGCCACGTCAGTAACATCTGCATGAAGGTTCAACAAAAAAATATGTATCAAATTTATAGTGTGAAAACAAAACAATTAAAGAAGATAAGTAAAAGCCACCTGATCCAACAAAACTCCAGCCCAGAAGAGAAGAACCAAGGAGGGGATAAATACAGTTTGCACCAGTCCCTATATCGAATCCCCTCACATTTTCTGTATCCTTGTTGGTGCTTGGAATAATGTCAGACAACAGAAGATCTTCAATCCAGTGAATGTAATTGGATCTATTAGGCACGGTAGGGCACAGCTGACCATCAGGGATCCACCTGAACACAATACAAAACGGAAACATCATCCATCCCTCACAAACACAATAAAAACCAAAACCAAACCACCACAACATGAATCTACAATTGGCACCGTTACCAGCTTACAGCTACAATCATTTAAAAACAGTTGAGCAAACAAGTCAGTGAAATCACCAATCACCGAAATCAATAACAAACAAAAAACCAACAAAGTAGTAAATATACTAATTCCTTATCCAAACCTAAACATATTCAGCTCTACACCTCTACTTGATTTCTCAGCAACCAAATGAAGAGTGTTTGATACGAAATAAGAGTACAAAAATCAATATTTTTATTGTAATAACTGAAGCAATTACCAATTGATGCCATGATCGTGCAGCAGGAGAACCCTAGTAAGCTCACGCGTAGCATTAAAATCAGTCCAATCGATCCTGGCTCTACCGTCTGCCGAGTAGAACACATAAGTCTGGAACGAAGGGTAGAGAGACGCTAGGAATCCGAAATCCGGTGGATTTTCAGCGTACTTGTTCCGCGGGTGTATACTCGATCGCTTCCTCTTCTTCTTGCTCCCCACCATTATTCCTCAACTCAAATCAAATCAAATCGCCTTCTCGGCTTAAACTTTTTGTGCCTCTTCAGTTCCAGGCCCAATAAAGCCCATATGTGATCCAAAGCACAGCACGAAAATAAAAAGCGGAGCAGGCAATCGTTTTCTCGTTGGTACGAAGCCCATATGTGATTTTCGATTACTGAAAAAAAGCAACGATCAAAGGATTGCCGGGACCTCGGCTGAACTGCTCAAATTCAACCAATGACACTCGAGATTCCTCGTAGAGGACTTACAGGTAGGCAGTGGTGGATTCAGTATTTTTTTTTTTACTGGCCACTTGTAAAATGTAAAAAATAGTTAATATAATTGCTCTCGTTTAGTTTTCATTTTCATAAAGTATCCTATCACATCTTCGTTACTAACGAAATAAATCATTTTCTAACAAATGAAACAAAATTGGTGATCGATTTTTCACTTTTACGATCGGAAACAATAAACCTTGATTTTTATATGTCAATGCTTCTCCAAAACTGAAATACCCAAATAAATAAGTTAATCGATCTCGTCCTCTTATCTGATTTTGAGTGATGGTAAATGAAACAAAAAAAATTAGGGCTTGCGTTTTGCGATTTCCAACTCCGTGCCTCCAATTTTCAACTCCGGGCATATTAGGAAAAAACAAATCAAACAATCTTTTATCCACTAAATCCTTAGTCACACAATTTAAAATATAAAATAAAATCTTCCAAACCCTAATCCTCTCATCGGCCATGTCAATCTTCCAACGGCGAGAAACTGATTTTCTTTCACTGAGTTTTCTTCTACAGAATTTTCGACCCCAGATTTCGCAGAGTTCATTTGTTGCATCCTCATATTTTCACGTCCTGAATATATTTGAGAGTCAATCCCTCCCTGTTCTTGAAATTACAATGAAAGTTACAGCTAGCTCTTTGGTCAAAAATCTCATTGGTAGGATCCATACATGATGCTATATTCATTTTTAAGTTGTTTCTGTCCATAATCAAGAAGGCGTAAACTGACATCAACATATTTCAAAAGTGAATGGTGGCCCTTCGTTAGTGAAAGGATGGATGAGTTCTCGGATTGGACTACGTCAGGGAGGTGGAAGAATATAAAGGAGTTGCTTGAATTTTGGATTAGGGCGTTGGATAAGCACGGTGAAGCTGCTGGATTTGGTTGCGCAGATGGAGATTTTAATGCTGTTGTTTGCCATATAGATGGTTAAGAAGTAGATGGAGGAATCATGACGTTCATGAATTAAATCCTATAGTTCGTAATTTTGAATTTGATTGTTCGTGAAAAATTATAATGTTCGTAATTTTGCTAATATTTTTGTAAAAGTCTAATCATCTGATTCACGAACTTTAATGATTTAATATATGAACTTTCTTCTGAACTTGATTATTCGTGGATAAAATCATGATGTTTGTGATTTTGCTAATATTTTTCGACTCTAAACCATGAACAAGCCTACAATCGTTAGCTAAATACAAAACCACGAATAATCACATTCCCCATTTCCAAACCACGCTAAACATACCTGTGGCACCTTCGACATATTCAAAACCAAAAATCACTAATTCGCGATTCAAAATATAGGGTTTCAGTGGATGTTCATATAAAGGGAGGAAAGAAAATCAGGCGCGATATATTTATGGATTTGATTAAAATAATATGTGCTCAAGAATATTTTTGTAAAATCACCGGGGCGGCGGACCCTCCTCCTCATGATGTACATCCACCTATCACTACAAATTTTTGGTTTTTTTCCGACGTCAGGAAAACGCCGGAATAGTGACGGAACAGTGATGGAAAAATCCGAATTTCCGTCACTTTTCCTTCAACGATGACGGTGACGGAAATTTTCCCGACGGTAAAAAGTTTCCGTCAACATTCCGTCATTTATTTCCGTCATTGTTTCGTCAACATTCCGTCGCATTTCCGGTAAATAAAATTCCGTCACAAGTCCGGCCTCTTTCCGTAGTTATTCTCCGTCTAAATTCCCACAAAATTCAGTCATCTATATTTTCCGTCCTTATTCCCACAAAATTCCGTCACCCATATGTTCCATCTAAATTCCCACAAAATTCCGTCACCAATTTTTCCATCCGTATTCCCACAAAATTCCGTCACCAATATTTTCCATCTCAATTCCCACCAAATTCCGTCATCAAATTTTCCGTCATTATTCAAACACAATTCCGTCACCAATTGGGGGCATTTTTAATAGTAAATGCATTTATAATTTTATTTTTTTGCATGTGAATTGCATTTTTAATTTTAAAAGACAGATTTCAAAAGTAAATGTATTCTTTTCAAAAAACAATGTTTTAATAATAAAATACACAACGATAGTTAAAATACACAACTTAAAAAGTCTCATGTTTGCGGTTTTCGTCATTTTCGCTCCTGCCTTTTGCAGATCAGGAAGAATCAATCGTCCACGAGTTTCTCAAGCTTGATGACCTTGCCAACGCAGCCGACCTCGACCTTGCCAGGAGAAGCTTCTTCATCATCATTAACCTCAACTGTCTCCAACCCAGCATTGTCGTTCTCTAGAGCATCAAGTCAAGCAAGTGCCGCCTGTAAGAAGCACATCAGATTATCTTCCAAAACAAAAATGAAACCTTTACCTTATCATTTAAATTGACAGCACTATAAAATTCTTTGTTACAAGAACAAAGAATGCAATGAATTTATATGAATCACCTGAGCTCTATTATCACTGCTTTGAAGAGCAGCAGTCATCTTGGAAGCAACCTTTTGCGTCCTACTAGACATTCTTCTAGAACCATCTTCCTCCATTGCTGCACAAACACCAATCAACAATACCATTAGAGAAAAACATACATATAAAACCCTAAATTCCAGCCAACAATCAACTCCTCAAATCAACTCAATCTCAGGGGCGCTGAAAAACGAGACTTACTCATATGTTTGCAGAGTGAGTACCGACACTCGGATCGGCTGGACAGCCGGCAGTCTGAGTAAAAAGGAAGGAGCAGCCGGTTCCGAGGAACGAATGACTAAAAAAAATATCTTTCAGAAAACACATGGAACGAATGATGAATGAAATTTGGCTAAGGACTTAAGCGGTGAAATCCTTTCAAAAAAAAAGCGGTGAAATGAAAACAGTCGACTGAGTTGGGCGGGGAACTAAAATCAATTAAGTTTTTTTACTAATTTTTCCGTCTCATTTTCGTCACTATTCCATCTTCCAAAAAAAAATTTAATTGGCCACCATTTTTAATCATTTTTAAAACCAGACGCAACCATTTTTAATCATTTTTAAAAACAGACCATTTGACAGCGCTTTTATTGAAAAGCGCTGTCTAAAATAGAACATAAGACAGCGTTTGGTTACAAGCGCTGTCTTAAATAGAACATAAAACAGCGTTTGGTTACAAGCGCTGTCTTAAATAGAACATAAAACAGCGTTTGGTTACAAGCGCTGTCTTAAATAGAACATAAAAAAGCGTTTGGTTACAAGCGCTGTCTAAAACAGACCATTAGACAGCGTTTGGTTACAAGCGCTGTCTTATGTCTATTTTCGACAGCGCTTGTAACCAAACGCTGTCTTATGTTCTATTTAAGACAGCGCTTTTCCGGAAAAGCGCTGTCTAATGGTCTGTTTTTAAAAATGATTAAAATTGGTTGCGTCTGGTTTTAAAAATGATTAAAAATGGTGGCAAATTAAAAATGTTTTTTGGAAGATGGAATAGTGACGGAAATGAGACGGAAAAAATAAAAAATATTTCTATCATTTACAGGTGACGGAATGGTGATGGAATGTGGAGGGAATTGGGCAATTTAATTTTTTTATCAGCTAGAATCATCGTCAATTAATTTCCGTCAATATTCCCTCAAATTTCCGTCAACGTCGACGGAAATGTGATGGAATAGTGATGTAATTTTTTAAATATTCAATGAAAGGTAACTAAAAATAAATACTAGAAATTTATGTGTCGGATGACGGAATGAAGTGGGAAAAATAACGGAAATGCTTGGATGACGGAATCGAGGGGGAAATATAACGGTATAAGAAATGACGGAATCTAGGGGGAAATGTCACGAAAATATTTCTGCCAATATTTCCGCTCATTGTCCATCAACTTTCCGTCAATAAAATTCCATCGATTTTCCGCGTCAAATTTTGAGACGGAATATTGTTGACGGAATGTTGACAAAAATACAACGATATTTTTTTTGTGACGGAATGTTGATGGAATTTTGCCGAAAAAATAACGGAACATTTTCCGTCTGCGTTTCTGGTGACGTTTTAGTGACGAAATTTTGTGTCGGAAATTTTTGCAAAATTTGTAGTGTATGCAGGTAGGTTGGTAATTTTGATCTAAGGTTTAGCTATCAATTTTAATCTTTTAATAAAAGATTCCTCTAGACCGTTTTGAATATGAACAAAAATGTCGATGCATCAATAAGTACCATAAAATAAGGAATGATCCACACAATGTGGAGAAATATAGCGTTTTACCATCATCTTTTATCGTAATTTAATTACGATTATCTGTATCTCTTCAAAAGACAAGTACATAAAAGTCGAAATACTTTTATTTGGAAGAGAAACAAAGCATTTGATTAGATATTCATACGTATGACATCGTCTCTTATGTCGTCTTCCATCACTGATTAGTTTGTAAAACTTTCAATGGAGCTCTTTAAAAATTAAATTTCCAACATCCAAATGGGTGGGATTCATAGTTCCAAATGGGTAAAATCCATAAGATCATCATTTTATTTAGTGGAATGTGTTTCAACATCTTTTGCTCTCAAAGAGGCTTGATAAAAATCAAGAAGGTGTTAGGAAGTACGACAAGTAAGACCCCAATAATATTTGTTTTCATTATTTTATTAATGATATTTTCATCGCATAACTTTAGTTATGAAATGATTCATAGCCTTACGAAATGATTCTTTTTTTTTTATAGATAAAGCTGGTCGGAGCCAGCAGCTTTATTGAATGAAAAGGGTTCAAACAGCCTGAACCGGGGCTACAACGACGAGTCCTCAAGAGCCAGGAGCTAGTTATACAGCTAGAGCATGAAACCCTGAACAGACTATAAACTACGAACAAAAGAACAACGAGAGCCATACAATTACGAATGGTAAGGGCAGGCAGAGCACGGGGCCGGGAGACCGAGACGATCAGCTTTGAGAGCGAGCCGGAAAGAGGCAGGGACGATGGGGAGCTCGGCAGAGGTGAGAAGAACAGCCGGGGTGTTAGCTGCTCTGCAGATTTTGGTGAGCATGACCCCATGCAGGTCAGTCGGGCGACCTCGGGTGCGGGGATCACCCATGCAAGGGTGGCAGACCGAAATGGAATGACCTTGCATGCGGAGCTGGCGGACAATGCGAGAGAGAGCGGTGAGCTGGGGGAGAAGAGTGGACTAGCTGAAGTGAAGGACTGCCCCGCTGCTATTACGAAGGACATAAGCGTCAACCCCAGCTTCGTTCCAAGCGGCGTTCAGGGTCAAGCCAGTAGGACACATAATCCACCTTTTCCACTGCGTTCTGGGGACGTAGGGCACTGGGAGGTGGAGGGCTTTGAGAATGGTCTCATGGAGAAGACAGTGAGAATGAGGAATGTGGATACCGGGAGCCAATGATACTCGCGTACATTGTTTCATAATCTTGCAAATACGAGTGTATCTAATCAAAGCGAGGTTTTATATCATTACCTTTGGTGATCGTACCTTTCTTCAAATTCTTCAAAGGAGATAGAGAGATCATTGCTTCTCAAATTTTCATATACAATCTCTCATGGAGATGATGTCAAGGATATAATGGCTTCAGACATCTTTTTTTTTGAACAAGTGATGAATTTCCTTCTTTTGTAGTATCTTAAAGAAACGTGATATTTAGCCGGATTTCATTATCAAGAATCAACGCCGAATAATCATTTCCATGCTTATAAAGTGTTGTGAAAGTTCTCCACCTTGAGCAACTCGTGCTCATAACGTGTTGGGAAAAATAAGATGTTGTGGATGTAGAGGAACTCAAATGGAGAACAAGAACATATGAAGAGGGAAAGGTAGAGAAGAACAATGTTGTATTCTTATTGATCTTAATATTGATATGAAAATCATATAAAGGATCCCGGGCAAACAACTTTTTTTTGTTGTAAAATATACAAATCAGAAATCATTGATTTGGTTATTTGGACAGATATGATTAAGTCTCGCGTCGTATGATTGGTTTCTCGGTGACAAATTATAGACCCCTGTATATATGAGTACATTGGACAGTAAAAAGATTAACAATAATACTGAATTAAATGATACATTATTAGGCACATGAAAATATAAAAGGTTATGTTGTGACGCTCACTTGTGCAGCCTTTGTTCAGTGGAAATGGGGTCAGTGCTTCATCGCCTTTTCATCTATTTGGCCCTTTGGCATGCTGTCGACCTTGGAGCGCGAAGTTCATCAACCAGTGGCTGACTGCTTACGTACGTTTGGATTGTTTTTAGTGTTTAGATGTCCTGGTCCAGTGTTTGTTGTCTGTCAGTTTACTACTGTTGTTGTCTTCTTCTTCAGGTCTTTGTATGTCTCGTTGTTTATCAAAAAAAAAAAGGAAAAAGAAAATATAAAAGGTTATTGCCTACATTGATAACAACCTCATATTTCATTGTGCAAAAAGAAGAAGAGAAAAGTGAACTCAGAAATCAGAATGGTCTTTAATGTAGGGCTGGGCTTGAAGAAGAGTCCGTTATCGGGCCCAACAGATCCGATTGACTAGTCAAAAAGGTATCGCATACAGTTACAATCATGATTATCATACATCAATCAATCATTATTCATTTATTTTAATTTGTTTTTTAATAATCAATTCGAATGGATATTGTAATTATTTTATATAAGAGAAACAATAACATTTAGTTCATCTGAGACATATTTCTAAATATATACTGTATCATTTATTTTTAAGAGATTGAGTGAGTTCGCGAATTGGGGAAAAATCAAAATGAAATAATTGGCTCCATACCAAAATTTCAATAAGAGAAAAAACGAAAAAGAAAAAGCAGAACAAAACCGAAACATGGCGCTCTGCTGATTTTCATTTTCGCTCTCACAATTCCCTCCACCTTCTTCCGCCTACAATTTCGCCAGCGAAATCACTACCCGTTCCCAACAATCCCAACACCGCTTGACGAACTCATCTCACTACTCACCGCAGCCTACTTTCAAACCTCCAGCAGCGATGGCGGACAAGGAGAACTGCGTGCGGATCACACGGGGAATGAAGCGGAGAGCGGCGGCGGCGGGGCTGGAGAGCGCGCCGCAGTTGCCGGAAAGGAAGAAGCGAGTTGCTTTGGGTGAGATATCAAACACTTCGAATATACTTGGAGAGTGGGAAGTGGGAGTGGAGGCGAAGTCGAAGAAGCGGAAATCAAGGAAGGGGGCGAAGAAAGCAATAGTATTGGATGAAGTTACAGTTAGTGAGTCGAGAGTTGAAAAGAAGGATGAAGGTGGTGAGAAGAGAAATGATCCGCGGATGTGCGTTGCTTATGCTTCGGATATTTATGTTTATTTGAAGGCTATGGAGGTTAGGGTTTCAGTTTTGAATCTCTGATTTACATCCTTCCATATCTGATTTGACAAATTTAGTTTAACAATCGGGGTCTGATTTTGGTGCTTATTTTAAAATTTATTTTTTCATCTTACTCTCTGGTTAAGCAATTAGATGTCTGCTTGAAATGTTTAGATCTTGTTTTCAGAAGCTAGGGTTTGAATATATGAACTGACTATTAAAATTGGTAGTTTAGGTGCATCCAGGGAAGCAAGCTTCGCCAGATTATTTGGAGAAAATTCAGAATGATTTGGGTGCTAACATGAGAGGGATACTAGTGGATTGGCTAGTGGAGGTATCAGAGGAATATAAGTTACTTCCGGAGACGCTCTACCTTGCAGTTTCTTATGTCGATAGATATCTGTCACTAAATGCTATCAGTAGAAACCATCTCCAGCTTTTGGGTGTTGCTTCAATGCTGGTTGCGTCGTAAGTACTTGCAGATTGATTATGTCATTATAAGGTTGTTTGTTATTGAATCATTGGAATGATATTTGATCTGTATAGGAAGTATGAAGAGATCAGTCCTCCAAATGTTGATGACTTTTGCTATATAACCGATAATACATACACCAAACAACAAGTGGTGAAGATGGAGGCAGATGTGCTTAAATTGCTAAACTTTGAGATGAGTCGACCCACAGCAAAGACTTTTTTGAGGTGTGGAAAATTTTCATTTGAATCGTTTAGTTTGCTCTGTAAACACATTAGGAAACTACTGTTTCATTATGCAGTTTACTAACATGAGGTAGCCTTGTTCTATGTTTTTTTGTTGTTGGAATTTGTAGGATATTCACAAGGATTATTCAAGCCAAATTTAAGGTATCAGTTCATATGCATAAAATTGCTTAATTTAATTACAATTGCTAATTGAGCTTAAATTTGTTTACTTGACAGAATTTTGTAAATTCTTCTGGTTTGTTTCAGGTAGCCAATTTGCAGTTTGAATTTCTAGTATACTATCTTGGTGAGTTAAGTTTACTAGACTATGGATGCGTGAAGTTCCTACCTTCTCTAGTTGCTGCATCTGTGATATTCCTTGCTAAATTTACCATTTGGCCGATGGCACACCCTTGGGTAAGGCACTAATTACAAAAGATGAAGTCTCGGTTTCAGTTTCATTATACTCTGGGTCTGGAAGTCAAACATTGATGGGTTACTGTTAACAGTGTTTGGAGTTGCAAGAGAACACCGAGTATAGACCGTCAGAGCTGAAAGCATGTGTGCAAATTGTGCAAGACTTGCAGTTGTCTAGAGCAGGAGCGTCATTGGTGGCTATCAGAGAGAAATACAATCAACACAAGGTAAAGTATTTCCTCTGTGATTTAATTGCTTGATGATATTTGCTGATTTAAAGTGTGCAAAATCCTAAGAAGTATCTGTTGGTTACTTGGAGCAGTTTAAACGTGTTGCATCAATGACTTCCCTCTCAGAGATACCCGATTCATATTTTCAAGATCTGGAATAAGTATATTTGCGCACCAACTTATCTTCAGTCAGCCCTCTCGGTCTTTACCCTCAAAGAAAAGTTTCACAATGTGTTCATACTCCACCTCAGTTTGCACTGAGCTGCTGGGTGCTTATGAGCACAGCAGACAATATCATACGTGCAGCAAATTTTGGTACTACTATATGTATAAATGTCCATACTGGCCTATGCCAACACCTTTAGCTGGCTTCATAGCTGACCAGCAAAGGAGAAATGAGATAGTATATTGCACAATGGATGGTAGATTCTTTTGATGTGCATAGTTTCTTTGTATATGGAATGTGGTCTGTTATGTGAGTACTTTTTCATATATGAAATCGAAGAGATTAAGCTCTTTACTTGCAAGTCTGCTGCATATTTAGCAGTTCAATATTTGTCAAGCAACTGACATATATCCAATTGTCACATACTAACCATATCAAGTCAAGCTGACTTATGAAGATAAATGAGGAAATGATATCTCAAACTAATCAGGACATGTGTTGTTAAATACATGTTCAGAATTCAGATAATACTTGCACTGGTACTGCACCGATTTTGATACAGATCTATTTTTGCCTGTTAGGTGGACCTAAAAAACGCAGTTTGACTTGCTCTGGAAACAAACAAGCACAAGTGCACAACAGACCCAAAATGTAAACCTGAAACAAGAACTATCCATTTGAAACTACAAGGAAGTAGATATAAGTTTGAGTGTTAAAACTTAAAACTCAACATCAGATAACTATCCCAAAAAAAAAAAAAAAAACTCAACATCAGATATACTTGAATGTGCGAAAGCAAGTAGAAGTAATAGTTTAAGTCCCTTGTTTGTTGTGCCACTAATTTGCAGGCTATGACCACTGGTTTGCCTTTTGCGATCAGCTCCATGCCTGCTACTTTACGGCAATCCTTTCTTGATAAGGCCTCTCTTAAGGGCATTTTGTGGAACTCGGAGCTTCTTGCTCCACACAGAAATATGTGAAAAATGGTGCAAGACAAATTTCAGATTTTTGTTTTTTTGATGAACCAAAATTTTTTTTAAAAATTAAATTTCACTTAGGTAGACAAGGAATGAAGAATCCAAACTCATGTCATAATGTGTATTCAGAAAGATTTGAACCAGTGGCGGATCCAGAGCGTTGTAAGAGAGGGGTACTAAATTTTTTCATCAATGAATAAAGATATTGGTCTGATTTGGCAAAATTTTTTTTTTTTTTTGCAGATATATATCTTTATGATCAACGACATAAGAAGTTAAGTAAAATACTAAATTCAAACTCATATATGTAGTTCATTGACGACCTAACTTTGGGAGGTCATAAAACTCACATCGATTACCCTATCAGTTCGACTCATATGTCATTGGAAAGATAATTTAATAGGTTACGACTCTTCAGTTGATATTAAGATCTAAATCTGACGTTAAAGCGTCTGCAAATATGCTCAAACTCAGGTCGCCTACAAGTGTGTGTGGTCAACCACATATAACTATAGCAACTTTGCAACCCTATAACAAGCAACCGGAGCACCATTTGGGAAATCGATCACCTAGAACATAAAGCTAATGACAAAGGCTATAAGTTCTATGTTTACACCCAAACTCAAATCTAACGTTAAGGTGACTCAAAATCAAGTCGAAATAGACTGTATGTTTGAAGTTGCTAATGATCGATCAATCTTCTGGAGCTCACAAAGGCCTCGTCCGATATCCGTTGAGGACGATCTATATATCGTCGGAAAGCTAATTGAATGTTCTACAACTTTCATGTTTACATCAAGATGAAATTCAAAGTTTAAGCTGGTGAAATCAGCGACTAAAGATGGCGGATTGATCGAAATTCGCCGAAACTGAGAGGGGTCCCGGGACACCCCTGGAACCGCTACTGGTTTGAACCGTGGATCCAACTATAACTCCTAGACCACTACCTATGTACAATCTAATAACAATTAATAATTAAATAATAAGCTAAGTAACACGTTTCTAAATATTGGTAAAATATTGGAAGGTTTAGAATTTATATTAACAAATGCTGTATATTCTTATGGGTTGAGTTTTGGTCAGACCCACTTGTTTTTGTCAGAAATCAAAACTTTTAATAACCGTTGATTTGATACTCTCAACAGTTTAGATTAATCAAGATTAATTCAAATTAAATAATCTTTTAATCATTTTATGGTCAAAAAGGGTGTATTAGGAAATGACAATGTATATTTTAAATTTAAAATCCCCAAAATATCGAGTGGATATCCGTTTAGATATTACGAGCCCTAAATATTTGAAACAAACTCACGATCTCATATTTGCTCTACTTAATTTTTTTCATCAGTCGACTACGAACTTCAATTTGAAAACTTTAACATAAGATTTGAGATAAAAAAAACACGAACATAGTGACGAACATTTGTATCATGGTTTTGCTGTATTTATCAAAACCACAAACATATAAATTGTAAAAGTGAGTCGGAGGTTGGGTCAATGCGACGGAGAAAACGGTGGCTAAAGGAGGATGAACGATCAGCCAAAATGGAGGTGAAGATTGATGGCTCAAGACGAGACGACATCGTTTAGCATATGTTTAAATGTCTGTTAAAGCCGTTATTTACAACGTCTAGTCTGGTCTTGTAAGGTCTGTAACTTAGGGGGTCGTTTTGTAAGTCTAGTAAATTTTAGGGACTAGTTTGAAAGGCGCCTGAAACTTGTATTTCGAATCCTAGATTTAGGATTAGGGTTCATACGAGTGATTGTAGAGAGTTGGAGCGATTGTAAGCAATTGAGGTCGAGAGATTGTAATTTCTTGAGGCTGTATCTCGGATTGTTGCGACGAAGTTCCTGGTTGTGCTGATTTCATTAATAAAGATCGATAGTGGTTGCTGGAGTAGGTTTGGTCACCCCAATCATTACGAACCAGGGTAAATCCCGTGTTGAGTTTTTTTCGTTGATTCTACTTACTGCATTTTCTATTCTACGTCTTAATAATTGGTATCAGAGCCATTTTTGGCGCAATGGTGTCGACGAAAGTAGAGATTGATCGGTTTGATAGAAAGGGAGATTTCGCATTGTGGAAACGGCGTATGGAAGCAATCTTGGTTCAAATGAAGGTTTCTAAAGCACTGAAGGGCAAAAAGAACCTACCAACAACACTGCCTCAAGATGAGAAGGATGAGATAACGGAGATGGCTAATAATACAATTATCTTGCATCTTTGGGATAAGGTGTTAAAGGAGATTGCAAAAGAAAAGACTGTTATTGGCCTGTGGACAAAGCTTGAGTCATTGTTTATGATAAATACATTGACTAGTAGGATTTATATGAAGGGAAAGCTATTTAGTTTCAAAATGGATAACAACAAGCCTATAGATGAATTCTTGGATAGCTTTGCTAAAATAGTCATCGATCTGGATAACATTGAGGAAAAGATAGAAGATGAGGATCAAGCAATAATGGTTCTCAATGCTTTGCCATCACAATGTAATACCCTTGTAGAGACCATGAAGTATGCTAGAGAAACACTATAAATGGAGGAAGTTCTTGCTGCCCTGAAGTCAAAACAAAATTGAAGCGAAGTCATGAGACTGGGGATACCCTACTGGCTGATGGGAGACCTTTTAGGGCAGGATTTCAAAAGAAGAATAACAAAGGAAAATTTTAGAAAAGGCCTAGTACACCATAAAGTCCCAAGTCAGATATGAAGAAGCTGAAGTACTTTTGTCATAAGGAAGGACATTTCAGGAGGGACTGTCCATTGAGAAAGAAATTATTTGGTGGGAAAAGACAGGAGCAAGGTGATGCTGCCCTAGTGGAAGATGGAGAGCCTAACTCTAGGTGGATCTTGTATAGTGTTATACCCCACATTTAAATGGGTATGGTTTCTTTAACTTTTGCGGTTGACTGAAAAAAAAAAAGAAGAAAGAGAAGAAGATGTGGACGAGTGGTTAAGAGGATGTGGATGTGCATCTAAAATCCCGAGGTCTTCGGCGTCGACGAAGCCAACTTCCTGGATCCGTTTTTATAGCAAACTTGAGATATAAATCGCAGTTTAAATTGTACTCATAACCCCCTTTCACCTCTCTTCAGTCGAAAACCCTACAGAGAACCTAGAGAAATCAGGCGACGACCTCAACAAGTTAAGCTAAGTCAAAAGATGGTGTATATGCAGTCAACATAAGTGGCTCACTTTGGATTTAGATGAATGATGGTTGTGACGTGTTGAGCATCAAAGGGAGTCATTAGTTGGGCAGTACGCAGTAGGCTTTGAGATCATATAAATTTTAGTGAGAAGCTAAGCGAGTGTTGTGGCATGGTGTAGCGAGACTTCAAGCATAACAGGTGAGTAATGTTATGTTGGCCACAATCAGTTTTAATTATGTTGGATTAAGAAGAGGTAATTGCTGCAGATTTATATAGTTGTTGCAATGGATTTACATGTTCAAGGACACTTTGCTAGGTGCCAAGCTTGTGACAGAAGATATGTTAGTCTTCACTGAGTAATACTCTCGACAAAACAATCTGAGTTGTCCAAGGTCAATGAAATTCGAAGGAGATTGAATTGCGTGAGGTAAGTTTATAATATATTTTATTATTGTATCGATTGATTATATATTAAAAGGGTTATACCCGGTTAATGGCAAGAATGATAGGAGATCGAGACCCCCTTTCGTCTTGATAAGGACGTTAAACTATACGACATGAGAAATATGTATATATTGACTTGTGGAGACATACGCAATGTAAAGATATACAAGAATTGTATTTGATACGGATGGTTGTCGATATGAAATCATTATTCACATACATAATAGTATTTATGCATATTATTAAATTACTATATGGGTAATGCTGTGGGATTAAACACGAATTCCCCCTCGTCTTTACAAGACGTAAAACACGTTATGAGATATATGATATGGTGACTACGTACTGATATACTTGTCGAGATGAGCTGACGTTGCACATGCATCATTGCATTCACGACATGAGATGATTCTGGCGGTGTACTGTTGGTGCATACGGCCCAAGGGAGGATGTGTGGCCCAATGAGGTGCATACGGCCCAAGGGAGGATGTGTGGCCCAGTATTGTAGTTGATTCTGGCGAGGCTCAGCCCGCACTCTGATATGGTCCGGACCGGCAGTGACGACTGCCCTCTGTGCATTCACGCATCCACGCATTTTATATACGCATGTGATATATGGAGTTATTGATATGATACGAGTATTTGAGCGCATATGAAAAGCTACATGAGATGTTTACGGATTCATATGGTTATGTGTGTACTAGATGAGACAACACATTAATATAATATATGTTAAGAGGAAAAGACACGTAAATAAAATCAAACTCACAGTAATAAAGTATGTTATTTACTTACTGAGTCTCCCCCGACTCACCCCATATTTTCCCCTAAATTTCAGTTATGTGATCTACTAGTTCAAGAGCTGTCATTCTTCTTCGCGCAAGAGTCTTCGCGTTCACGTATGGTGCCATCCAACTAGTTCCATCATTGGAGTCCTCGCAGCTTTTTCTTTCTTCCGCTTTAGAGTATTGCTCCGTGGTACTTGAGCAGGACTTAGATGTTATGTTGTTCCGCATACTATTTTATTATTCAGTTATATGTTACCATTTGTGAATTATTTATTGATGTTTATATGCAAAGGTATAGAGGCTTGCTGGGCATTTAACATAAGTGTCAAGCGCCGGTCTCGGCCTACATTTTTTGGGTCGTGACATATAGTGGGTGCTCATACCACATGACCCCAAATAAGTCTTGATTTCAGGAGCTTGAGGAAAGAAAACAAGGGACAGTTCATCTTGGGAACAACAAGTCCTGCACCATGGCTGGTATTGGCATAGTGAGACTGAGAATGAAGGATGGACAAGAGGTTCTTCTTCCTGAGGTCAGGTATGTGCCTAAACTCAAAAGAAATCTTATTTCCTTAGGCATGCTAGATAAATAAGGATATACATTTAAGGCTGAAAATGGTGCTATGAAAGTTACAAAGGTTCTCTAGTAATTATGAAAGGTGTAAGGATGAATGGAATTTATGTTTTACTGGGTAATACAATTGTGGGAGCTGTAGTTAATTACACAGAAAAGTCAGTGCTGATATTTCCCCGTGGCATTTGAGACTAGGTCATGTAAGTGAAAAAGGAATATGTTAATTGCATGAACAAGGTCATCTAGGAAATGGTAAACTGGGAAATCTGGTCTTTTGTGAAAATTGTGTTTTGGAAAAATCTAGCAAAGTAAAATTTAATAAGCTACTCATAGAACCACTGAAATTTTGGATTATATACACTCAGATCTTTGGGAACAACAAGAACTGAGTCACATAGTGGTAGGAGATACTTTAAAACTTTCATAGATGATTTTTAAAGAAAAGTTAGGATTTATTTCCTTGCTAAGAAATCTGAGACTTTTACAACATTTAAAACCTGGAAAACTCTGGTAGAGAATCAAACACGTAAACACATTAAAAGACTTAGAACAGATAATGACCTTGAGTATCTAGATAAGGAATTCGTAGATTTCTGTAAGTGTTGTGGTATTGCAAAGTATCATACAGTTGCAGAAACACCCCAGCAAAATGGCTTGGCTGAGAGATACAACATGACCATACTTGAGAGGGTAAGATGTCTATTGCTGCAGTCAGGTATGCCTAAATCCTTTTGGGTTGAAGCTGCCAACACTGCACGGTATTTGATTAATAGATGCTCATCTGCTGCTATTGATTTTAAAAGCTCTATGTATATGTGGTCTACTCATCATGTTGATTATAGTAAATTAAGAGTGTTTGGATGTTGTGCTTACGCTCATGTGAAACAGGACAAGTTAGAGCCTAGAGCCTTAAAGTGTGTATTTTTGGGTTATCCCGAGGGTGTGAAAGGATAAAAACTGTGGTGCCTTGAAAAGAATCATAAGAGAACATTTATCAGTAGAGATGTGATATTTAATGAACTGAATTTCCTAGTTAAAAAGACTAAGCCAAACTATTCTTCTGAACATGGAACTTCCATAGAACTTGAGGCAAATGAACCTGGCAGTGATTTAATTCAGGTGGAGCGGGGTAATGTAGAGGTGTAAGAATTTAGTAGATCTGAGTCCACCACCCCACATCCTATAGATCAGAGTGAGACAGATACACCAAGCCCTGATAATTCCTCTAGGTCCCTCCAAAACTAAAACCTAGCAAGGGACAGAGAAAATAGAGCCCATAAGAAACTAGTAAGATATGGCTATCAAGATGTGGTAGCTTTTGCATTTAGTGTAGTTGCTGACATACCTGAGAGTGAACATAAAACTGTTAAGGAAGCCTTGAACTTTAAACAGGGAGAATTGTGGTATCAAGCTATGCAAGATGAAATTAACTCACTAAATAAAAATAATAGCTGGAAGCTTTTTAATAAACATGATGGAGTAGAAGTGGTAGACACTAAATGGGTGTTCAGGTATAAGGGGAATACCAGGGGTAGAGAAGTCAAGGTATAAGGCTAGACTTTGTGCTAAATGGTTTACTCAAGGGGAAGGTGTGGATTTTAATGAAATATATGCTCCTGTTGTCAAACACAGATCTATTTGGATTGTTCTATCTTTGGTTGCACATGCTGATATGGAATTGAAACAATTAGATGTGAAAACAACTTTCTTATATGGAGATTTGGATGAAACAATATACTTGAAACAACCTGAACTTTTTACTGTTGGTGATGATGATATTGATGTTTGTTTGCTAAATAAATCCCTATATGACCTTAAACAATCCCCTAGACAGTGGTATAAGAAATTTGATGAAATCATGATGAGTTGTGACTTTAAAAGAACAAGTTATGACTGGTGCATTTATTATAAGTTCTGAAAAAATGGGTCTGCCATTTATTTATTGTTATATATGGATGACATGCTCATTGCTAGTGATGATATGAAACTTATAAATGATTTAAAGAAAAAACTGAATTCCAAATTTGAGATGAATGACTTAGGTCATGCCAAGAAAATCCTAGGAATGCATACAGAAACAAGAAAACATTGTCCTTAAACCAGACCGATTACTTGACTAAGTTAGTTAAGAAATTTGATATGTATGATGTCAAACCTGTGTTGATTCCCCTTGCACATCATTTTAAATTGTTAATGAACAGTGTCCTAAAAGTGAGTCTGATATTGACTATATGAGCAAGATTCCTTATGCAAATGTTGTTGGCTGTTTAATGTACTCTATGGTCTGTACAAGGCCCGATCTTGCTCATAGTGTTAGTGCTGTAAACAGGTATATGACTTCACCTGGTAAGGGTCGTTGGTATGCTGTTAAATGGTTGTTGAGATACGTGAAGAGAAGTTTAGACAAAGGTTTAATATTTGGGCAAAGTAACAATGAAAATGATAATATTGTTGGATATGTAGACTCTGACTTTGCAGGTAGCATTGTCACCAGGAAATCCCAGACTGGTTATGCTTTCACCATTTATGGAAATGCTGTGAGTTAAAGAGCAAGTCTGCAGGGAATGGTGACCCTATCAACTAGTGAAGCAGAGTTTGTGGCTAATACAGAAGCTGTCAAAGAAGCACTATGGATCAAGGGAGTGGTGGGAGAGCTGGGATATATCCAAGACTGCGTGAAGATCTACTGTGACAGTCTAGGAACCATTCACTTGTCAAAGCACCAAGTTTTCCACGAGAGATCCAAACACATCGATATAAAGCTGCACTTTGTGAGGGAGGTGATCGAAACAGGAGCTGTGCAAATGGAAAAGAGAGACACTGAAGATAACCCAGCTGATATGATTACAAAGCTAGTTCCCAGCACAAAATTCCTAAAGTGCTTGGAACTGATCAAGCTGGTGGAGAAAGGCTGAAAAAGCCTAAACCACGATCAAACTAGAGGATCTTCGACTCAAGGTGGAGATTGTAAAAGTGAGTTGGAGGTCACGTGAGCACAACCCGGTGGAGGTTGGACTAAGGAGATGTAGTACGGTGGAGAAAATGGTGGCTAAAGGAGGCAGAACGATCAGCCAAAACTGAGTTGAAGATTGAAGGCTCAAGACGAGACGACATCGTTTAGCATATGTTTAAATGTCTGTTAAAGCCATTATTTACGACGGCTAGTCTGGGCTTGTAAGATCTGTAACTTAGGGGGTCATTTTGTAAGTTTTGTAAACTTTAGGGATTAGTTTGAAAGGCGCCTGAAACTTTTATTCAGAATCTCAGATTTGGGATTAGAGTTCATACGAGTGATTGTAGAGAGCTGGAGCGATTGAAGTCAAGAGATTGTAATTGCTTGAGGCGTGTAGTTCGGATTTTTGCGGCGAAGTTCCTGGCTGTGTTGTATTTCATTAATAAAGATTGATCGTGGTTGCTGGAGTAGGTTTGGTTACCCCGTCAATTCCGAACCAAGATAAATCCTGTGTTGAGTTTGTTTTTGTTGATTCCACTCGCTGCATTTTCGATTCTACGTCTTAACAAAAAGTAAAATCACGAACAATGATTTTGCTGTATTTATCAAAACCACAAACATAAGGATCAACTGAGAACTTTAACATAAGATTTGAGATAAAAAAACACGAACGTATTGTTGTCGTCGATCGTCGACTGCGAAAATCACACGAGGATAATTCTGTTACGGATGAACCTACGATGTCATCAAATCTTGTTCGAAAATCAAGAGATTTTGTTTATATAGAACATGTAAATTGTTTTCCAAATCACTAATATATCCTATGAATAAAGATCACATGAGAAGTGGCATGTTTCGTGAGAAATGAGAAGTCTTAATGACCATTAGATTATTAATCTAATGGCTGTTAATCAACGCTAACTTATTCGCACAATCACGTTTTAATTACGGTTAAATGGTATATTAGTAATAGGTTTAAACCTAATCTTATACAACACCCCGGCATTCGCCGTCACCTTTCGTCATCGCCCATGAAAATTGCATAGGACTGCTCGGAAACGTGACAATTCGTCGGCATCAGTCAACATCAGTCGATTTTTGTGCTTAGTCGACATATGAACAGTAATCATACACGCCGCGCGCTCAGCCTTTACATTAATGCCGCACCCAGTCTTTACATTAACTTGTTAATGTCTTCTTTGGGCGCGGCTCACTTAATGTGAGCGTGGATGTAAGAACCTGAGTTTTTTTAAAAATTAAATAAGTAGATTTTTCCTAAGTAAATAAGTATCAAGTCAAAAGAATTAGAACAAATGGCAGATTTTTAAGACCAAGTAGATAAACATCAAGCATGACACTATTAGGTGACTCATATAATGCATTTATTGAAGTGTGACACATATGGACAAGTGGTAGGACACATAAACCTATCATTTAATGCTTCATTAAATGCCTCCTCTATATAAGTAATTTAGGAGTCATTTTTCACTTCTTTGGGCAAGAAAAGAGGGAGAAGCAACATCATCTACACTCACTTAAAATCTGGACAGCAGCTTGGTAGAGAAAACAAGGGTAGGATTTCTTGATTTCTTCCTTTAGTGTATGAGTTTTATGTTCATATATGTGGAGTTTGATGTATGTGCTACTTGCTAGAGGTGTATTTGAATGATTCAATGCTTACATGTGGGTTTTATTCATGGTTTAGATGCTGTCCATATGCTGATATTATGCTTACTAAGCACTAGAACATGGAAAACATGATTTATAAGCTTAAGAACATGGTGAACAGAGTCTGGATGCTGATGCATGATGTGAATGCTTTCTTTTACTTCATAAAAGAGCTAGAAACGCATCAGACTAAAGGTGCATAAACTATACATATGTAGACAAGTTCTAGAAGGATAAGAACATGAAAATATGACTTATATGCAGTCTGAATTTTGTAGTACTTGCTGAAATATATGTTTTTAATCTGAAAATAGGGATTTACTTGGTAGTATTACATATAGAGTTCGCTAAAGTCATTTATAAGTGATAACCATGTTGTATGAGAATTTACTCAAGCTAACTAGACATGTATTGCAAGCTGATTTGTTGCTTTTATATATGTATTGGATCTGAAATCTTTTATTTAAGTCCTAAAATACCTTATAAGCTAGTTTAGAAAGTAATCTTTCATAGTATTTATATTGGAGTTTATCTTGGAGACAATTGTGAATGCTTTGTTCAACTTTTATGATATTAGCCTTGTTTTAGTTTGTAAGTTATTAATGATTCGTGTTTGTATTTCGTAGCACATGCTAAGTTGTGATACAATTGCATATAAATTACATAACATAAGCATTCACGCATGATATTCATGTATTTGAAAGAAAGATGTTTTTAATGAAAGGATGTGAATCGGGATACGAGATATCCTTGGGTGGTAGTCCCTAAACCCTGCAGGAAGATCCCGCGAATGGGATGATGGTTGGTGCCAGACCGGTGTGAAACGTGGCCGGTAGCTTTCCGAGTCGTGAAAGTCTACCAGTTTTGAAAAATGCGAAGCATGATTAAACATTCATCATTGCATATCACGTGCATCACTCACACATTTGTTTATATGCGTTTGTATGTGAGCATGTAACTTGTGGACTAACGGTTGAAATTAAGTTTTCCTACTGAGTTCCCATAACTCACTCCTAAATATTTTACAGGTACTTCTGAAAAGTAAGTGGAAGTGTTAAGAGTCGAGGACTTGTGTGCTTACAACTTTTGTGTATTATAACGTGGCATATGGCCTAAGTTATGGTTGATGATAGTGACTTTTGTAACCCCTTTTGTGTATTTAAATAAGGGAGTTTAAGTATGTTTGTAAGAAAGACAATGTAAGTTTGTATTAAAAGTAATGTAAATTTCTTACTCACGTCCACGGGGTTTCGGGACGTGACAAAATGGTATTCAGAGCTAGTTAGTAGATCTAATCGGGGAGAGTAAAAAAAAAAAAGTTTAGGTTTTGGAGTTTAGAGTGATTGTCATTTATTTAAACTTAGTTATTCCGTGTCTAATATTTATTTGGATGATTTCTGATGTTAGGATACATAATGCCGCCGAGGCTATATTTGACGTACACGGAGTGCTCTTTCGTCATTCCTGATCGTATTAACTTAGAAATAACTGGAAAGATAAGGGTAAAAGGTCGCCATCCCCTTAGAATTCGGCGAGGAATTGGTCCAGCAGTAAGGCCTACGGGTAGGAAGCCTAATGAGGAATTAAGGACATATGATATGATTGAAAAGAACAATGCTTGGAATGAAAGGCCGAACCCTAATAAGTATTACTATTCGGGTGTACTTAATGACTGCAGTAATAAAGTTTCTTCTGTCCGATTGGAGTCCTTAAAAGATGTTGAAAGGTATGAATGATATAGTGATTAAATATCTGAACCGATTGCTTGCTTGTGTTTGCTTGTTTGTCTGTTTGTCTGTTTGACTCTGGTGTTTGTTAAGATATGTGTATAGGCTATGTTGTTTTGTGCATTGCATGGAAATAACAATAATAATACATTTAGTATAAAAAAAAACTTGTACCTAGTTAAAAGTGGAAGCCTTAACCTTTTTAATTTACCTCGTGACTAAAGGAAATGAGTTCCGACGAGCATAGTTCTTCGAGTCAAGGGAACAATCCTGAGCTAGCAGGTATATGCGACGTTTTAAAGGGGTTAACTGCGGTGCTAGAAAAACAAAATGGAAACGATCATGCTCACGTCACCGACGCGGCTAATGACAAAGTGGAGCAAAGGATTAAGTTCTTACGAGAATTTAAAAAGATGAACCCTCCAGTGTTTACTGGCACTGCTGACCCGGATGTTGCCGACAAGTGGATAAAGCAAGTTAAAAAGCTTTTGGACTTATTAGCAATTCCTGATGATTGCAGAGTCGTGTTAACCTCCCACTTGTTCGAAGGTGAAGCAGACTACTGGTGGGATTTTGTTAAGTCAAGTCATGATGTCACAACAATGACTTGGGACAGTTTTGAAGAAGTGTTCTTCGCCAAGTATTTTCGCGAGTCGGCTAGAGATGCGAAGATGGAGGAATTTGTTCATCTCTTACAGCGTAATATGACCGTAGCCCAATATGAGTCAAAGTTTGCAGAGTTGTCTCGTTTTGCGCCTTCGCTTGTAGCAACGGAAGAGATGAGGGCAAAGAGGTTTGAACGAGGACTGCGACCTTCGATTCAGGAGAAGCTGGTAGCCTTAAGACTTCGTACTTATGTTGATGTTATGGAAAGTGCATCCTTGGTGGAACATCAGTTGAACAACTCTCAAGCGCTTCGTCAGGCAAGAGACCAGAAGCGAACTAGTCAGCAGAATAATTTACCGAACAAGAAGCCATATATGTCTTCATCTAGTGCACCATGGAGGAACCCTCAAGCGAGTTTCAAATTAGAACCACCTAAGTGTTTTAACTGTGGAAAGTTTGGGCACCTGAAGAGAAATTGTCCATCTGGAGACCCGTCCCAGCAGGCCTTTAACCGTCCACAACAATTTGGGCAAAGAGCTCCGAATAATCAGTCTTTTACTCAAAAGCCTCAATTTCAAGCGCCTAGAGCTTCAACACTAGCAAATCAATCAAGGGGAAGAGCGAATAACAATGGACGAGGTCAGGGGAATGCTAGAGTTTTCTCTGTGTCCGCAAATGAGGATCCTTCGTCGAATGCAGTTGTTGAAGGTACTTTTCCAGTTTATAGTTCTTTAGCTAAAGTTCTATTTGATACTGGTGCTACACACTCATTTATAGCTGCATCATTTGCATCGACGCTAGACTTACCCTTAGAGAGGCTTGATAAGTCCCTTTACGTTGACACGCCCTTAAAGCATAGTGTTCTGATTAATAAGATGTGCAAAGGGTGTGTGATCAAAGTTGCACATTATGACACTGAAATAGACGTGATACTATTAGAAATGTCGGGCTATCAATTTATACTTGGAATGGATTGGTTATCCAAGTATCGAGTGATAATGGATTGTTACCGAAAGAAGTTAAGTCTTTTGACCGAAGAGGGAAAAGAACTTTGTTTCTATGGGGAGAAAGAGGCTTCTCCATTTCACCCTCATCTATTGTCCAACGTCCGATTTCTAAGAGGTGACGGAATTTCTAAATTGTTGATGTCCATGAAGATAGAAACTAAGTGTGATCCACCACAATGTTCCATTCCAGTTGTTAGCGAGTTTCTTGATGTCTTTCCGGAGGAGCTTACGTCGCTACCACCAAAAAGAGAAGTTGATTTTTCTATCAACGTCTATCCTGGTACGGCTCCAGTTTCTATTTCACCGTATCGTATGGCTCCAGCAGAACTTAAGGAACTGAAAGTGCAAATCGAAAAGCTTTTAGAGCAAGGATTTATCCGTCCAAGCACTTCACCATGGGGAGCTCCGGTGTTGTTTGTTAAGAAGAAGGATGGATCACTAAGATTGTGCGTAGACTATCGAAAGCTTAATCAAGTTACGATAAAGAACAAGTATCCTCTTCCACGGATTGATGATTTGTTTGATCAACTAAGAGGGTCCTCATACTTTTCAAAAATTGATTTGAGATCGGGCTATCATCAACTCCGAATTAAGGAAGAAGACATACCCAAAACAGCCTTCAGATGTCGGTATGGTCACTTCGAATTCTTAGTCATGTCTTTTGGATTAACAAATGCCCCAGCTGCTTTTATGGAACTTATGCACCGAGTTCTAAAGCCTTTTCTAGACGATTTTGTGATCGTGTTTATTGATGACATATTGATTTACTCTAAGTCACAAGAACAACATGAGCAGCACCTGAGAATGGTTCTTCAAACCCTGCGAGAACATAAACTTTATGCAAAGATGGAGAAATGTGACTTTTGGACATCGGAGATTAAATTTCTTGGACATTTAATATCGAAAGAAGGAATATCTGTTGATCCGGCGAAAGTGGAAGCGATATTGAATTGGAAGACTCCTAAAACAGTATTTGAGATTCGAAGTTTTCTTGGATTGGCCGGCTATTATCGAAGATTCATTGAAAACTTTGCAAGGTTAGCAAATCCTTTGACCCGGTTGACTAGAAAAGGAGTCAAATTTGAATGGGATGAAGCTTGCGAAAAAGCATTTGAAGAGCTTAAAATCAAATTAACCACAGCCCCGGTGCTTATAATTCCATCAAGCGAAGAGAAATATGTAGTATATTGTGACGCATCCTTAAATGGTCTCGGTTGTGTCTTAATGCAACAAGGCAGAGTAGTTGCCTATGGATCTCGACAACTAAAGCCTCACGAGTTGAATTATCCCACCCACGATTTGGAACTTGCTGCCATTATTTTCGCATTGAAAATTTGGCGATGCTACCTTTATGGTGTTGAGTTTGAAGTATATTCCGATCACAAGAGCTTGAAGCATTTGTTCACTCAGAAGGATCTAAATTTACGACAGAGAAGGTGGATGGAATACCTCGAAGATTATCAATTTTCTCTTCATTATCATCCAGGAAAAGCTAATGTCGTTGCTGATGCCTTGAGTAGAAAGACAAGTGCACATTTGGCTTGCATAATGTTGGATCGATGGAGATTTGAAGAGACCATTGAATCTTACGACTTACACTTGGTTGAGGGTTCGGATCTGATACGTATGCATAGTATCATAGTGGAACCCGCTTTAATATCAAGGATCATCGAAGAACAACCGAAAGATTCAGGACTGGAAAATATCAGAGTAAGAATATCTAATGGAGAAAACATTGAAGGTTGGACGACTCATGAAGGGCGAGGGCTTCGTTATCAGAACAGATTAGTTGTTCCGGCTAATGAAGCATTGAAAGAAGACCTACTTCGTGAAGCACATCGTTCTAAATACACAATCCATCCCGGAAGTGCTAAAATGTATCAAGATTTAAGAAGACACTTTTGGTGGAAGGGAATGAAGAAAGATATTGCTGTGTATATTTCAAAATGCTTAACGTGCCAAAAAGTCAAAATTGAGCATCAAAGACCCGGAGGACTACTACAACCGTTGGAGGTAGCAGAATGGAAATGGGATCATATCACGATGGACTTTGTCACAGGATTGCCTAGAACAAGTGCTGGATACAACGCCATTTGGGTAATTGTTGATAGATTCACAAAATCGGCGCATTTCTTACCGATTAAGGTGACAGACTCAGTTGATACGTTAAGCCGACTTTATGTAAGGGAAATTGTAAGACTTCATGGTGTTCCGCGCTCGATAGTGTCAGATAGGGACCCAAGATTTACTTCACATTTCTGGAAAGCATTTCAAAAAGCCCTTGGAACTAACTTAAATTTTAGTACAGCATTTCATCCTCAAACGGATGGGCAATCGGAGCGAGTTATTCAAATTCTAGAAGACATGCTAAGAGCTTGTGTGTTGGATTTCAAAGGAAGTTGGGTAGAGCATCTACCGTTAATAGAATTTGCATACAACAATAGCTTTCAATCTTCCTTGGGAATGGCACCATATGAAGCGTTATACGGCAGACCTTGTCGTTCTCCTTTGTGTTGGGCAGAAGTGGGAGAGAAGACCTTTACTGGACCGGAAATAATTGAAGAAACGACAGAAAAGGTAGCTCAAATTCGTAAGAGGCTATTAACGGCTCAGAGTCGACAAAAGAGTTACGCTGATAAGAGAAGGAGACCACTAGAATTTTCGGTGGGAGACTTTGTTTTATTGAAAGTGAGTCCTAAGAAAGGTGTATCTAGATTTTATACGAAAGGAAAGCTTGCCCCTAGATACATTGGACCTTTCGAAATTCTTGAAAGAATTGGCGAGGTTGCGTATCGACTATCCTTACCACCAGAGTTATTCCGAGTTCATAATGTCTTTCACGTCTCAATGTTGAGGAAATGTGCGCCGGATGATTCTCAACGCATCGAATGGAAAGGATTACAACTTGACGAGGATGCCTCTTATGAGGAAAGGCCAATCATGATACTTCACCAAAAAGATCGAGTATTACGCAATAAGGTGATTCCTCTTGTCAAAGTATTATGGGAATACCACGGAAACGAAGAAGCGACATGGGAATTGCAAACTGAGATGCAAAAGAAGTATCCATACCTATTCACGTGACAAGGTAAATATAAATTTCGAGGACGAAATTTCCTTTAAGGAGGGTAGAATGTAAGAACCTGAGTTTTTTTAAAAATTAAATAAGTAGATTTTTCCTAAGTAAATAAGTATCAAGTCAAAAGAATTAGAACAAATGGCAGATTTTTAAGACCAAGTAGATAAACATCAAGCATGACACTATTAGGTGACTCATATAATGCATTTATTGAAGTGTGACACATATGGACAAGTGGTAGGACACATAAACCTATCATTTAATGCTTCATTAAATGCCTCCTCTATATAAGTAATTTAGGAGTCATTTTTCACTTCTTTGGGCAAGAAAAGAGGGAGAAGCAACATCTACACTCACTTAAAATCTGGACAGCAGCTTGGTAGAGAAAACAAGGGTAGGATTTCTTGATTTCTTCCTTTAGTGTATGAGTTTTATGTTCATATATGTGGAGTTTGATGTATGTGCTACTTGCTAGAGGTGTATTTGAATGATTCAATGCTTACATGTGGGTTTTATTCATGGTTTAGATGCTGTCCATATGCTGATATTATGCTTACTAAGCACTAGAACATGGAAAACATGATTTATAAGCTTAAGAACATGGTGAACAGATTCTGGATGCTGATGCATGATGTGAATGCTTTCTTTTACTTCATAAAAGAGCTAGAAACGCATCAGACTAAAGGTGCATAAACTATACATATGTAGACAAGTTCTAGAAGGACAAGAACATGAAAATATGACTTATATGCAGTCTGAATTTTGTAGTACTTGCTGAAATATATGTTTTTAATCTGAAAATAGGGATTTACTTGGTAGTATTACATATAGAGTTCGCTAAAGTCATTTATAAGTGATAACCATGTTGTATGAGAATTTACTCAAGCTAACTAGACATGTATTGCAAGCTGATTTGTTGCTTTTATATATGTATTGGATCTGAAATCTTTTATTTAAGTCCTAAAATACCTTATAAGCTAGTTTAGAAAGTAATCTTTCATAGTATTTATATTGGAGTTTATCTTGGAGACAATTGTGAATGCTTTGTTCAACTTTTATGATATTAGCCTTGTTTTAGTTTGTAAGTTATTAATGATTCGTGTTTGTATTTCGTAGCACATGCTAAGTTGTGATACAATTGCATATAAATTACATAACATAAGCATTCACGCATGATATTCATGTATTTGAAAGAAAGATGTTTTTAATGAAAGGATGTGAATCGGGATACGAGATATCCTTGGGTGGTAGTCCCTAAACCCTGCAGGAAGATCCCGCGAATGGGATGATGGTTGGTGCCAGACCGGTGTGAAACGTGGCCGGTAGCTTTCCGAGTCGTGAAAGTCTACCAGTTTTGAAAAATGCGAAGCATGATTAAACATTCATCATTGCATATCACGTGCATCACTCACACATTTGTTTATATGCGTTTGTATGTGAGCATGTAACTTGTGGACTAACGGTTGAAATTAAGTTTTCCTACTGAGTTCCCATAACTCACTCCTAAATATTTTACAGGTACTTCTGAAAAGTAAGTGGAAGTGTTAAGAGTCGAGGACTTGTGTGCTTACAACTTTTGTGTATTATAACGTGGCATATGGCCTAAGTTATGGTTGATGATAGTGACTTTTGTAACCCCTTTTGTGTATTTAAATAAGGGAGTTTAAGTATGTTTGTAAGAAAGACAATGTAAGTTTGTATTAAAAGTAATGTAAATTTCTTACTCACGTCCACGGGGTTTCGGGACGTGACAGTGGAGCGCGCGGATCACTGTATAAATGCTACGCATTATCTTTGAAAAGCTTCGCATAATATTCGTAGCATAATATTTTCGTAGTAATTGAATCAAAATACGTAACATAATATTCGTAGTTATTGAATCAAAATACGTAGCATAATATTCGTAGTAATTAATTCAAAATTCGTAGCACACTTTTTGTAGTAAAAGATATAAAAATGCGTATCATACAATATTCGTAGCAATTACATACAATATTCGTAGCTTTTCAAGTGAGCCGCGCCCAAAGAAGACATTAACGCCGCGCTCGACATAGACATTAACAAGTTAATGTCTTCTTTGGGCGCGGCTCACTTAATGTGAGCGTGGAGCGCGCGGCAGCACAATTAGTTTGCGTCGATGCCGTTGAATTGGTTTGCGCCGTATTCGTCGAACCGATTGGAAGCGCCGTCGTCTTCGTCCCGGCGCCGAATCTCCGACCCAGCGAATCGGTTTCAACGAGTTACCCGTCGGAGAAGGAATCAGAGTCTCGCCGGTCGATGCGATTAATTTGGGGTTAACATTAGTTTGCCTAATTTGCCCTTTATTACTAATTATACATTGAGATAATTAGGAATTTAAAACAAAATCTGTTTTAATCCTAGCCCTTGATGAATTAAGATGGAGGGATGCGATTAGTTCTCATTTCTTATGATATTGACGCTTCTCATGAGAATCGAACCCTATATCTTATATTGTAATTAAAATAATATCGTATTTATTAAAATTAAGAATCATAAATAATTTAATCGTACGGATATTAAAAGTTTCGTGATGATTCTGAGTTCTGACATGATATTGTTACTTTCATTAGACACGTAATTACATTTAAATGTTTAAATGAACGAATTGAGAATTGAATTGTGTCCGGAAGAAGTTTGCTGGTCAGACGAGGGACACGTGCGAGTGCGAAGTTCAAACTCTCCATCGGCAATTTAATAAGCAAATAAACTTTGTTGCGTCACTTCTTCCGCTCCCAAATTTTGTCGGTTCATCAACAGTCGCCGGTGGCGCCAACCTCCCTCCAATGCGTACTCGAAATCAATCCAACCGCCAAAGCAACAAGTCCTCCGGTACGCTTCAATTCCTTATTTACTTAACAAATTACGATACCACTTGCTCATACTCCGTTTTTCCCCTCTTTAATTTTCTAAACCTAGCCGTCGTTTTCATCTTTCTGGCTTGCTCGCTGAATTCCGAATTCATGGGGAGGTTAATTTTTCCTTCTTCTTCTTTTTTTCCTCAGGTGAAGGTGAACGGACTAATGAGGCACCTGTTACTCCTAGGACCTTGAAGTCCCATGGTAATGCAGATTGTGGTTAGTTGTGACTTTGAGGAAATTTCAAAGCTATTCTATTTCTCATATTGCTTAACTCAGTCTTTTCTTTTCATAGGGACACTTTCGAGTATTTCAAAAGTGGGTGTCGATAAACTGTTAAAACGGGTTAAGTCACGGGGTGCAAGAGCAAAGAATGAAAAGGTCGCATGGCCTGATGGAGAGGTGCCATTGTTTTTTTTTGTTTTGTTTCCTTCGTTTTGTAGGTTTTAGTTTTGAAAATGTGTCGGCCATCAGCGTTGCTGTAGGTTGCGCTAAATGTGTAATTTGAATGAGGGAGTTAAGTGATACGCAAACCAGTGAATCTAACAGTGCAATGGTTTCTTTTCCTTTTTAGGATCTTACTTATTGACTTAACTGTGATGGTTATGGTTATAGTTTATTCCTTGTCCAGGATGGAAAGGGGTCAACAAGTGAGAGTATGGACGTTAAGAGTGTTGCAAAGAGTTCTATAGAAGCTATCGATAGTGAAGTACAAGATCTTCGGGGAGTAAACTTTGACAAAATTGATGACGAAGCTGATGACTCAATTTGGGAGGACGGTTCGGTTCCTGATACAGGCTTCAATTCGAACAATGATAATTATAATCTAGATGGTGCAAGTACTGGAGTGGAATTGAATATTAGCTGGCCTGATGAGTATTGCAAAAAGAAAACAACACGGCGAGTTTCAGTCGAAGAAAAGGTAAACATTTATCAGTAGCTGTATGTTTATGTACTGTTATATGCGGCCAATGTTGAATGACCTTCATTGATGTCATTCAACAACCGACTCATTAGGTCACATGTTCATGATTGTGCAATGTCGATTTGATCTTTTTGTTTATCCTTTTGTGTGATGTATACATCGAAAGTCCTTTTTCATCTTGACGGGGCACGGCGGCCTTTGCCAATTAGTGTAAAAGCTAAAAATAGTTGCGTCCGTCACACTGATTTTTCGCACGCATTTAGTTTACAGGAAAGTTCTTCATAATACTGCGAATCACTAACTGACTTTGGGCCAATACTAGAATTATATTCCACAATGAGGTTCTTTTCTTTCTTTAAATTGATGATTCATGTTTATTGAATGGCATTCCAACGACATTCCAACTTGCAACCTTTCCGCAGGTATATTAGTTGATTAGTTGATATTGGTACGATTATCTGCTACTAAATAATACTTACTTTGTGGATAAGATTTAGAATACAATTAGGTGTACTTTTGGTAATGGGTGTTGAAGTTAATACTAAAGTGAATGGGAATTTTGTAAAAACTTCTGTCCGGCAGTTCGAAGAGTATCCTCCATGTTGTCTTTATAATAACATAATTTGTCTGACAGGAGATTGCTGAAAATGTGCATAAAGTCAATTTGCTTTGTTTACTTGCAAGAGGAAGGCTGGTTGATAAAGCATGTGATGACAGCCTGACTCAGGTCGGTATTTTCACCATCACTTCGTAGACTTCTACAGGCTTATAAGATCATAATAGCAAAATGTAAATTCTGTATGCTGCTAGTATACATGCATTCAATACCTTGCAGCCTGTTAGGTTGTTAATCTTCATAAGTTTGAATTGGGCAATGTTAAGTCTTGCGTCTATATATCCCTACATGTACTGACTGGGCATGGAGCCTTTTAAACCTGGAAATGGAGGCATGAAAAGCTGAAGTGCCTCAAATTGACATCAGATGGTTTGAATGTTATGATTTAGCAATAGACATTTTATATTTCCTGGTAGATAGGCTATCTATATTACTTATTGGTTATACTTACTTTAGCGACCACTTTTGATTAAGAAATCCTGAGGATATTTTTGACCGAAATGAAACTTAAATACTCATGTATGCAGGCAGCACTACTTTCACTTTTACCAAAGACTCTTCATGAAATATCTGAGCTATCAGGTGTTACCAAAAACTGCCTGGCTCCGATTGTCGCGTGGGTAAGATTTCTTAATACCCTTGTTTATTTTTTTCAAATGGGATAAACTTATCTTGATGCATTCTACTTTGTTTTTTTACTTCCATTATAGTTCCAAAAACACTTCCGTATACGTCCCTCAAAACAAGAGGAGAGATCATTTCCTGCTTCATTGACTTCTGCTCTTGAAGCTGGCGAAGGAACTCCGGAAGAGGTTTCTTTGCCAATTCTTTGTCTCTGGATTTGTTGTTGTGGTCATTAATTTTTCTGGACTTTAAATATTAGACAGCTGAAAATTTTCCTAGGGTTATTTGTATCATTGCAACATATACTTTTATATGAACTTTTTTCTTCTTAACTGTACTGGTCATATATATAGATTTTTATTTGAGGTTTCTGCACAGATTGCTGCACTATCTGTTGCACTATTCAGAGCTTTAAATCTCCCAACCAGGTATGCTACATTGCTACTGCAACAAAATTTATTCACTATCACCTGTCCTTATGCTGTTTTTCAGTAATCAGTTTCATTTTTGGTTCTTAAGATGCTTAATTAGCAAAACAGTGTAGTTTGTGAAAGCATATGTTGAACACTAAAATGAAGTAAAGTGTATTAACTACGATGATGTATAAAGTGTTGCAAAGGCTATGCAAGAGGAATAATTTTTTTAGGACATTTACATGTATAATCACTAAATGCACAAAGAAAATAGGGTTTATGTAGATAATGTTTCCAAGAAATGGTACTACTATAAGCAACATGGAAAATTTGAATTTGATTTATTTTCATTCGCTTCTTATTCTTTGAAATTTGGAATTAGCTTTATCAGTCCTGCCATCAACATCAAGTAAGGTCATAGTGATTGTGTGGTTTCGGTAATATCTACTCTATTTTTGCCTGCAGAATTGGTTTTTTGCAAAAGAAGATTTTACTATGATTAGAAGTGGAAAATACTAGAGACCTTACCTGTGCAAGTACTGTTACTGGCATAGTTAATAGTTCCATAAATTGTCTGTTATATTCAGGTTTGTTTGTGTCTTGGATGTACCCCCCTTGAAACCTCAAGCTGAAAAGCCTGAATCTCAAAGCCAAAATGACAATGTTGTTTTCAAATCTTCTACGCTGATGGTAGAAGTAGACAGACTGACTGACATCCTCAACTCACCAGCCAAATCTTTCTCACACCATGACGATAAACAAGCTTGTGAAACTTCATTGAATAGATCTAAGCGATCTGAAATTAGCAGTACAGTTGCGGACTCTCACCTATCTAAAGAATGCCCTCAAACTGATCATTCGACTGGTGATCTATTGAATGACACAGCTGGCTCATCCAATATGGGTGTTGGCTCAAAGAGAAAAGGGGATCTTGAATTTGAGATGCAACTGCAAATGGCTCTTTCTGCCACAGCTGCAACACCACCTAAAAATGGGTCACAGGTAAAGCACTCTACTTTGGAAACCTCGCCCTCCGTTAGAAAATTAAGGAAAGTTGGGATTGAAGAATCTCTTCGCTCCACCCATGGGGTATCAACTGCATTTGGATCAAGAAAAATAGGTCCTCCTTTGTACTGGGCAGAGATTTACTGCACTGGAGAAAGCTCTACTGGAAGATGGGTGCATGTTGATGCAGTGAATAATATTATTGATGGAGAGCTGAAAGTAGAAGCAATTTCCGCTGCATGTAAATTATCTTTGCGATATGTTGTTGCTTTTGCTGGTTTCGGAGCAAAGGACGTCACTCGCAGGTTCAATATCAAAGCTTACCCTGTCTTTCTTCATTACTGGAATAACCATCTCTGTTATTATATTATTATTATATTGATGTATAATGAATTATTTGTCAGTAGTGGTAATAAAGAGGTATGGTACATGCAAATGAAATATTCTCAAGGCGAGGGAATGGTTAGCATATATTAGAGGTCGGAAGTGCGCATAGGATAAATGATTTGCTCTCTAGTGATCCTGCAGTGTCATGGCATATCATAAGTTCATTTGAGTTAATGAGACTGCTCAATGACCATCAAGCTAATATGGAACTACATGGGTCGTGTCAGTTTTCTAGTGCTCGAAACTACCAAATTGGTGAACCTGGTTACCATTTAAAATATTGACGTCGTCAACATGTGCCTCTCTTTTTCCATTCATTTCATGATGTTTTAACCCCAATGGTTTTCCTCTTCCTCCATGCAGATCAATAAAGAAATTTATGATCCCCTGATAACCAACCTTGTCTTATAGGCCTTATATTGGTTCCGTATATCATAGTATTTAGTAAAACTGCATGAGAATGACATATATAATCTTAACATACACAAGATGGATATTAATCTTTATTACAGGGGTGTACCTGCTCACTTGCTCACGATGTTTGCTACCTGTTTCCTAGGTATTGCCAGAAGTGGTATACGATAGCATCTAAGCGTACAGAACCTATTTGGTGGGATAAAGTCTTAGCACCATTGAAGGAATTAGAATTAAGAGCAACAGGAGCCATTGTTGATATGAAATTGCATACCAATGACAGGAACATGGTAGAAGATGTAGAAGTGTATACATCTCAGCCAAAAAATGGTGTGGTTAATCATGGTGATACATCAGTGGAATCATGCTTAGTTAAGTGTAGCGATCGTGGAAATCTAGATCTAAAATCTACAGCCACTAGGAATTCCCTTGAGGATGTGGAGTTGATAACGAAAGCCTTGACCGAACCTCTTCCAACGAATCAGCAGGTAGCTTTAATACTTTGTTGGCCAAGTTCTTTTATTTACCTGCTTGTTGTAGCTTCGATCAGATAGATTCATATAATTGTAACTTGCAATCGAATAATGCTTAGTTCCTGCAGGCGTATAAGAACCATCCGTTATATGCGATTGAGAGATGGCTGTCTAAATTTCAAATGCTTCATCCGAAAGGCCCGGTATTAGGTTTTGTTTCTGGACATCCAGTGTACCCTCGTTCTTGTGTTCAAAACCTCAGGACAAAAGAAAAATGGCTACGTGAGGGGCTACAACTGAAACCTGATCAGCTTCCAGCAAAGGTTAGTTTTACCTTTGAAGCTAAGTCGCCTGAACAGAGAACTTTATTTTGAGTTAGATAGCATATCTGTTTATCTGAGTTAGCTTTTGCTCTGCTCCAGGTGCTCAAACATTCGAAGAGTACAAACTCACGCGCATCAGAGGATGATATTTCTGACAGCAGCGATGTCAATGGATCTATCCAGCTTTATGGTGTGTGGCAAACAGAACCATTATGTCTGCCTCCTGCTGTGAATGGAATTGTACCCAAGGTGAAAGCTCTATTTTAGAGTTTATATTGGATGTGGAAAACGACTCTTATGTAATGGACAACAAGTACATGCGTGTTTCTAAAATTGTTGTCATCCATCGCATGTAGAATGAACGTGGCCAAGTGGATGTCTGGTCGGAGAAAAGCCTCCCTCCAGGTACCGTGCATTTGAAGTTCCCGAGAATTTATCCGGTTGTAAAGAGGCTTGGCATTGATTCTGCACCAGCAATGGTTGGCTTTGAATTCAAAAATGGCAAATCGTTTCCTGTATTCAATGGCATCGTAGTATGTTCAGAGTTCAAAGACACAATAATGGAGGTACTAATACGATATAAGCCCTAATAATTATAGGCACTTTCTTCAGAAGTTCTCTATGTTATTAAAATTGATTCGCATTGTGTATTGGAGAATGAAGAATCTTTTATATATACTTGCATTTCAGGCATATAGAGAAGTAGAAGAGAGAAGAGAAGCTGAAGAGAGAAAAAGGAATGAGGCTCAAGCGATCACACGGTGGTACCAACTTCTTTCATCTATCCTAACCAGGCAAAGATTGGACAACTGTTACGCAAATGACGATGATTCATCACAAACTTCTAATCATGTCTTTAAATGGAACAACACATCAAACTTGCATCACAGTGTTGAGATGGGGACTGACAGTGATAAGGAACCAAAATCAAAGAGATCTAAGGTTGAGATAACGTCGAGCATGCATGAAAAAGACCATCAGCATGTGTTTTTGAGAGAGAGTGAAGTTTTTAACGAGGAGAGCTGTATGCGAACAAAATGGTGCAGGTGTGGATTTTCTATCCAAGTAGAGGAGATGTAGCTGCAGCTTCGGTCGACTCTTTGCGATTGTTGTAGATTTTTCTTGAACACTAGCTATCTTTAGCCGTTGCTACTTTTGTATCAATAGATAGACATGCAGCTTGTCAGTTGTATGTATAAATTCTTTTTGGGCCGGATAACATTTCAATACATAATGCTGCTATAGCTTTATCACACCTATATATATATTTGTATTGATCGTTGAAGTTGTACCAAGGCATCTTCAAATTATTGGTACATAAATCCAGGCCGCTTCAACCACTTCAAGATTATTGAAGAACTGATTTGTCTCAATTTTGACCTAAATTCCCAAATTGAAGCGGAACTTGAAGGCGGGAGAAGCGCGCAACAAAACGACATTGTTCTCTTTAAGTGTCTAAATTCAATTCTTGCCGCTTCAAGCAAACTACACTGTTTGAACTGGAAAATCAACTTAAACTAATATAAGTCCTACCGAAAAAAACACCAGCAACCTAAAGCTTGCCTTTACAATGACTTAATTTTGTTGTTGTTGAAAAAGCCTTTACAATGACTTGAGGTCACTGTTTCATCACAAAATATAGGTTATCTCAACAAAGGTCTGCCTGTTGAAATTTAGACGTTCAGATCATCATCATCATCATCATCATTTAGCTGTTTCAGTAACATATTGTACATGCACCAATGATCCTTCTCCACACTGTTTGACACGATGTTGTTCCATCAACGGCTATAGATAAATACTAGTAAGTAACTCACGGCCAATTGCGGACGAACAACACATTTGAGTGTTCATGAAGTACCTTATACTACTACCGTTCCTATATCCTAACCAAGGGTAGTTGCTACTATGACAAGGTTAGCGATCTGTCGGGTTCACACGGAACCCACTTGCCATCACAGTGTTGCATAACTGCTCCAGATGGCACTTACAACTACAATACATCCCTGGGATCAGGGGATGACGTTGTAGTTGCCTTCAAGTTTGGAGAGCCAAACGAATCTTTGCTGCCCATTCCAGCACAAGGGATCTGTTTCGGTGCTTCTTGGTTCCCACCTAGTACATTGATGCAAATAAATCTCAGGATAAAATGCACACAATTATCAATCCCGTAGAATGAAATTGCTAGGGTTGACAGATAAGCAAAGATATGAGTTTAGCTACTTTAATTAGCCCTAAGCGTTGACACTTTTGAATGCTAATTTGGAACAAGCAGGATACTACCTAATAATAAGCAATTGCATAAAAAAAAAAAGCAGACAATATGCGCTTTTACCTTTTAGTGGGCAAAAAACAGTTCTGGCCATATAAAATATATGCCAACTGATTACTTATATGACTCGAGTCTGCAACAGATGTTTGTAAAAGTTTTATTTCATGGCAAAACTGAATGCATCATCTTGACCAACAACCAGAGAAATGAAGAAGATTTCAGCTGAAATATTTATAGAGAAAGATGACATGTAATTTACAAAATATATAACTGAAGACACTCAAAGCAAACTACGACAAGACACCAGTTTCATGAGATTATAGCACTGAAATGAAACTTACCTTTAGGAAGTCCAGTGACAGTTTGACTCGAGATCAAATTTGATGATGCTCCAAGTTGGTTGGTCTCTCTTAAATCAGAAATGGCATTTACATTTGACGCTGATACACCTTTTGGTGAACAGACGGGAGCACTTCCACTTGGACCCAGATTTTCAGCTGCATAATTCAACAAAAGTTAAAAGTGCAAGAATGAAGGCCAGCCAACCAACCAAGGTGAGACTGTATTGCACACCTGGGTGTTTGTAATTACCAATTTGAGAACATACATATCTTAGTGCATAATCGACAGTGCGTATGATTAGTTACTAAAGACCCACTCGAGTCACATCAAAATGCACTTTTCAGGAATAACCAGTAACAGGAAAAGAGACGCCACCAAACAAGATGTCCACGATAACAAGCTTACAGCACAGAGTTGGTTTCCAATTTAATCAAACTGAAATAAACGGAGAAACTAACTTCCTCTAGCTAAAACCCAAAAACATAAGAGCAACTCAGACCTATTACATGCATGCTTCTTTCATCGATACCATTAAGAGGCATGAAGCAATCCATTTGACAAATAGATGATTAAAAAAAAATTTCATCCAATAATTGAATGACTTTTCCCAAGTTGTTTCATGATATGGATATTTCCAAAGAAGTATTGTTCCTAAGGAATAAGCTTAAAACAAAAACAAAGGGTCAACCAACGGACACACTTGTATATATACCGACTGACTAAACATTTGCAAAGAAGAATAATTGCTAAAAGAGGATCTGCAGAAAAACTTAGTTGCTAAAAGAGATTCTTGTTTTAAGGTTACTTACACTGCCTAAGACAAGTATAAGCAACCTCTGCTGCATTCATCTCTGAATGCTTCTTTGTTTTTGCTTCTGCTCCGATAAAGGTTCCACCTCCTACTATGACCGTCGACAGAAAGCTCGACATGTGATTTGCACCAGAAATGATGATTGTACTGTAAACTGGTATCTCCAATCCAGATTTCTGAGCGAACTCTTGTAGCAGATTCTTGAAAATTGATTTATCCTGACATATAGACGAATAATTAACTCTTGTAGCAGATTCTTGAAAATTGATTTGTCCTGATACATGGGCATACATGATGAGTACATAACAATTAGATAAAATGGATAACGTCAATAACTTACTAAGCCAATGTCTTGAGATTCAGGTGGCACTATTGACATCCAAGCAACTTTTGCAGCTGCGTGTTCAGATTCCTTTAAGGTGGAAAAATACTCGATACTCTCATAAGTATGCCCATCAATAGTAACCTTGGATTTGAAGCGACTTATATGCGGAGGGCCTTCTTGTTCAAATGTATAGACAGGTAGACTATATCCTTTCTTCCGGACAAAGGTTTGGAGTTGATTCTTGTACATATGTAACTCTGTCAATAGTTTGAAACGAATTACCACACATTATGAATTGACATAAAACAATGATGAACGATGAACTGGAATCCAGTAATATAACACTGTTAAATAACTAAACTCGACGTATATGCCTGCACCTCTAAAATATACAATGTGTAATGGACTGCTAAACAAATGCAAGATTGCGTGCACAAGTTTACAACTCAATTCCAATAGTCTTAACAATAAATGGATGTCTAACTAGGAAAACAAAATATAAAATCTAATCAATAGTGGACACATTTGAATTCCAGGATAAATCTCGAAACATAATGAATCTAGCTAACCTCCTGATTGTTTATGGCGCTTGGTATCTGAAGACTTCTCAGAAGCTTGAACTTGTTCTTCTGTAAATGGTGTGCTAATTTCATCATTGATACGACGTTTGTTCATATTAAAGCTTATTCCAGAAGCTCCTACAGCAAAAACCAACACAGTCTTCTATCAAAAACAAAAACCAACACAATAAATATGTTATATTAGGCACATGAAACATTTATTTAACTAGCTCGGGATCCTTAAAAAGCTAAAATATCCTTAGTATGATAATAATTCCGTTACTCTTATATTCACCGAAACAAATGCTTATCAGGTTAATTCCAATGATTTGTTAAAACAGAACACACGTTCTGTTCATTATGAAATAGATTAGTCCCTAAATAACGAAAAGTTTAGTTGAGTGGGCTGAATACCAATTTTAACCATCGGTTACTACTTAAGACTTGTCTTTCAAAATTATAGCACATTTATTTAATCGCAAAGACAATTTTCCCACAAAATAAGTGCTACAATATGACTGCTATAACATTTTGTTACTCTACATCTTTTTAAACATACAGAAAACAGAACCAACGGTCATATTATCATTTTCATGTGAAGTAAAAATTTCACAATCTGAAAATAAGCAAAACGTACTCACCTGCCTGCGCATTGTGTGGTACCCGACTTTTTATTTCTATAAAGTGTAAACAGAAACAAAAAAATGTCTGGTCATAATTTCAGATAACAAAGAAATCAAAGTTCTTACCCGGAGCCGGTGCATGATCCAGAGCGACTTTTGCTGCCTCGATCTGAGCGTTCTTGGCGCGCTTGAAGAAATCGGACGTATGGAAAAGGAGTCCATTGACAAGTACAGTGGCTTTGAAGACTGGATCGTGAGGAAGGCCTTGTCTGAGAGTTGTGTACTCGGGTGGCGGCCATAATCTCCGTTGGCACAACTTCTGTAGCTTTGATTTGTATAAGCCGTCGGTCCTCAGGTTCATCGGAATATGACCGGACTGCGACATATTCGAGTTGGGGGAATAGGCTAATTTATAAAGTCAGTTGGTTGTTTGTTTCTAGCGCTCTGGAGAACAACTCAGTATGTGTTGACTGTTGACGGAATCCGGAGGGTGAAGAAGAGATAATTGATGACAAAGCCTATTTAACTCATCATAGTGCCAACGGCTACATGCCGATCCGACTGCAACTCATAATCAGTCATGGAATAGCGTTGCTCTTGCTTTGTTGGTCCTACCAGCTGTCATATGTCTCGTTTTACATAGGTAGGTGTGTTTTCGCTAGTAGTTCACAAGGAAGCTGCAAAATCCCCCCAAAATCAAGTCTACTAGCGTCTGCGCTGCGAATATTGAAAATGAAATCTCTGGAACGCCAAACCATATTAATGTGCTCTGTTCTGATGCTTTTCAACCAGTCTCAGGTTACAGTAGAGGTTAGAGAGAGAGATGTTCTGTCTTAACCCATCCCAAGTGGGCCATGTTCCTTTCACCCTTTTTCTTTTCTTTCTGAGACTAGTTACAACAGGGTGTTTAATTGGTCGTTGAAAAATGAATTAAATTGTTGAATGAGTTTTATGAGAGTGTTGAATTGAGGTGTATTCAATTGTGTTGAAAAAAATTAAATCGGTTGAAAAAATCTGTCAATGGGACAAGACTGTCATGCGACAGCATCTCATTGGAGCTGATATTGGTTGCTGTCATAGCTGCCATTTATCGCGATGTGATTGGCTGTTGTACTATTATTATTATTTTATCCCATCCTAATTATTTGAGATTAATTATTTCATAGAAAATTTTTTTTAAATTTTTTTATACCAAAATTCATCATTTTTTGTACTCTATAAATAGAGACTTGTTTCATTTGATTTGGACATTGAAAAAAAAACGTCTTTTTCATATAATTATTCTATTATCCTTCGATAAACTCTTTTTTTAATTTTTCAACATTTTCTTAGTGAAATGGATCCTAACAATAACCAGAGAAAAGATCACATGAGAAGTGTGATCTTTGGTGAGAAATGAGAACTGTCAATGACCATTAGATTAATAATCTAATTGCTGTTATTAAACCCCTAACTTATTCCCACAATCGTCATTTTTAATTAGAATTAAGGGTAAATTAATAATTAGCTTAATCCAATCGTTAATCAATCGGCTTTCGGCTGGCCACGATCGGGATGAAAACCTTCGTCATCGCCTATGGAAATCACGTCGCACTGCTCGGAATCGCATTCGATTCCTCTCACAGTCAACACCAGTCGACTTTTGCGTTTTTAGGGAAGATGAACAGTAATTCGGGTTGCCGCGCGCCCAGCCGTTACATTACGACCGCGTCCAGCGTTTACATTAACTTGTTAATGTCTACTATGGGCGCGGCTCACTTAATGTAAGCGTGGAACGCGCGGATGACTGTGTAAATGCTACGAATAATCTTTTGAAAAGCTACCAAAACATGATTGCTACGAATTATCCTTTGAAAAGGTACGAATTATCCTTTGAAAAGTCACCAAATAGAATACTACGAATTTTGTATGTAATTACTACGGATTATAAATTATAATCCGTATCTTTTCAAAGGGTAATTCGTAGCATTTCAAGTGAGCGCGCCCAATGTAGACATTAACGTCGCGCTCAAAGAAGACATTAACATGTTAATGTCTTCTTTGGGCGCGGAGAACTTAATGTCAACGTGGGGCGCGCGACACCTTCATCTTCCACAGGAAAAATCTGATCGGGCTGATTTTTCTCCAGCATCGTCTGACAGGGTTGGCAGCGTCTTCGTACCCGGCGCCGAAGCTCCGACTCAGCCGTTGCGATTCGTCGGAGAAGGAATCAGAGTCTCGCCGGTCGATGCGTTTAATTTGGGGCTAATTAGTTTGCTAATTTACCGAGATTACCCTTGACGCAGTATTAATCGTGTTTTAATTACGGATTATGAATAATATTTGATTTAATATCAGCCACACATCTGATTATTTGTATGGTCCAGATGTGTTCTCATTTCTCACCGTAAATGGACTTCTCAAGGGATCGGACTCGCAATAACCATTTCAACACCCAAAATTCTTATAATTATTTTAATTTAATTATAATCAATATTTATTATTATTATATAATCACAAAAACAAAAATATTAAAGTAAATAAGAACATGAAATAAAAGTGGTGGGTATAGGGTGATTAGTTGGAATGGTGTTGAATATTTTTAAACAAAACCATTGTAGAGTGTAAAAGTTGAATGATTGTTTAATTATTAGATGGAAGAGAGAGAAAATGATGTGGAGTGTAGGGAAGTTAAAAAGTAGAATGTTGAATGGGTGAACCATTGTAGATAGTCTGATGAAGTGTTTTTGTTTTTTACAGGTTTATGAAACTCATTGTTTAGATGAATCTTGAAATAGCATTGTATATTCAAGTTTGACGTACCTTAATAAATTTCGCATGGAGGTACTTGATTAAAATACTTATTTTTAACCATAAAACAATTATTATCATTTGTAAAAGTAAAATAACGTAAACGTTACTGTTGCATTCCATTATGATTTTGAATTATAATAAAGAGTAAAAATCAGGTATACACTATATTTTTGGTGTAAAATGCAATGTTCGTTAAAATTGGGTTATAATTCGTCGTCGAGAAACAAAAAGTACGACACAGTTCGTCAAGAATATTTAATAATTTGTTACCGAGAAATTAACCACATGACGAGATTTAATCTCATCCGCCCAATTGATCAAAAATAAAGGGATGTCATTAGTTTGTATTTTTTACAAAAATATGTCATTTGCACAAGATCATTTTTCTTATAATAAAATACTTTAATCACGATATTTTTATAGTAAATAAAATAATTAATGTCAAATTATAATTATGTGTTTTAGGCAGTATTCTAAAATCACCACTTAAAATAGATAGTAGACACTAATACTATCTTAGTGTGCATACATGTAGCTTCCAGGGGCGGACGCACATGCATTACAATGGGGGCAGCTGCCCCCAATCAATTTCCTTAAACCTTGATTAATGTATAACTAATTAAATGAATGATTTATTATCTATTACTTTTTGCCCCCAAATATTTTTTGATTTTAAGTTTTTATTAGTATAGAAATAAATGTAAGTTATATTCTTATTAATATAAATTTGACTGTGTAATCACTCAAAATAAACCTAACTCTAAACGGAATAAATCTCGTAGTCAAACAAACACCAATTTAAATTAGATTTCAGTACAATTTGACAGGTGATTTAAAATTGTTCCTGGCTTTCTGAAGTAGAGTAATTTAACTTTACATATACCCAAACCAGTGCTCCAAAAATCCTTTGCCTAGCCGCATAAGCCCCATTAGAAGTTAAATTTCTTGAATATATCGAGTGTTTAGATAATTTATTGAATACAATTTAATATTTAATACAAGTTTTACATTGTATTCCGAATTCGCATATAAATTGAAGGGAAATTTTTTAGTCATATTAACTAGTATACAATCTCGCCCCAGTCAAAAAAATTCCTGGTCCGCCACTAATAGCTTTTTGGACAATCCTAGACTTGCATAGACAATAATAATAAATTATTTTTCTTGAACAAAATGGAGCCGTTTGGCGAGTAGTTGCTTTTAAAGATGCCATAATAAATGTATAAGTGAAAATTTGGGTCTATTCTGTATATAATGTAAATTTATAAATAGATAAGTACGTGTTCATATGTAATATGAAAAATCTCTTGCAATTGTAAATAAATTAGAATGCCTTACCTATCTAGACTGGAATCAAGGATCTTTTGTAAATACCAAAAATTAAAACGGACTTATTTTATAAACAATATAACAGTTTCGAGGGTGTAAACGTCCAAAAACATTAAATCTGTTAATTTTTCCATATACATTTTCGAAAAACGTAAGCAGCTAGCAACTTCAATCCAGTTTGCCTAAGTCTGAAAATCACGCTAACGGTAAAATTCGCACTTCAATCACACAATTTCAGGTTGCGTAAGCTAGAATAGCAAAGCAGCAAAATTCAGCATATCAGTTGCCAAGTTCCAATTCGCCTATTGGATACGAAGAGCAAAGCAGTAACTTCCACAGTTCCACTTGCCCCATGTGATACGGGGGGTCTCTGGGACTCTGGCACGTTGGCCGCTCCCGGTCCCTTTGGACTCTGGGACTCTGGACTCTGGGGATTTTGCCCCGCTCCGCTCCCGCTCCGGTCACCCGTATCAGGCCTGCAGGCCATACACCCCAACCATTTAACAAGAGTTTTGGTATTCACTTGTTAAATGGGTGTTGGAGGTGGGAATTGACCCCAGGCTCCCTTTGACACATAACCCACCTTAGTGGGAATGTGACACCAATTGAGCTGCACCGGAGCGGGAGCGGAGCGGGGCAAAATCCCCAGAGTCCAGAGTCCAGAGTCCCAGAGTCCAAAGGGAGCGGGAGCGGCCAACGTGCCAGAGTCCCAGAGACCCCCCCGTATCACCATGGTACGTTTTTTTAGGGTTTAAGCGTTTCAAAACTCTTGTTGAAGCATATAAGCATATCAAGGTAAATGTGGGCTCAAATTTAGGGTTCCTCTCGCATAAAAGTTGCTTAGTTTTTTACTAAGCAAACTTTGTTATGACTTAACATTAACTATTACGACTGAAATTTTTTCATTAAGTCTAAATAATAAGTCATATGCTTGATCAATTACTGTTGTATTTGAGATGATGGCTTAAATTAGCATACATAGGTAAATTTACATCAATTTGTTGTATTCCAAAGCAATTTGAGTTTTGAGTTTTTGTGAGCACTTATTAGTCTTATAACTGAATAGTTTGATGCATTCCTGAACATTATAAGTTATGCCTCGATAAATTTTTGTACTTTATCATTTATGAAACACAGTGAACAATTTGGGTTATTGATGAGAAATAGTTCTTTAGTCTGAACAATAGTTCTTACATCTGAACAATAGTTCTAATGTCTGAACATTTTCCATTAAACCTGAGCATTTTCTATATATGTGAACCATTTGTCATTTATTTGAATCTTTAATGAATCTCTGAACTCTCTAATTTGTTTCAGAGTTAAAAAGAAGGTCACCGGAGGGAACGCGTTACTATTGAATCTTTAATGAATCTCTGAACTCTCTAATTTGTTCCTCTCGCATAAATGGGTTTTGCACACGCTAAAGGACTGCTGGTGGACCAGAGTTTTTTGGGATAAGATTGGTATGGATAAGAAGTGGATTGAGATCCAGTGTACCCAGCCTGCAGACTGGCTTTGGCATGGAGCTCTTCAAGGGAATTCTCAGATGTTTCGTAAGCTTATATGTGGCATTTGGATGCTTTGGTTCAATCGGAATAGAGTCAGACATGGGGAGAGGTGCTGGAATCCAGAAGAGCTTTGCAGCAGGAGCATGGCCATTATCAAAAGATGTGATCAATTGAAGTTGGGTAACTGGGAGAGGTGGTGCTGGAGAGGGACCATTCCACTGTCCATTGGTAGAGATGAGTCAGTTATAGCTTTCTGTGACGCTTCGTGGAGGGATATGGAGCTCATAGCTGGCATGGCGTGTATTTTCCGCAAAGGCTCTTGTGTGTTGTGCGTTAATGTAGAGGTCAGAAGGGGAGTTTGCTCCAGTTTGGTGGCGGAGGGTGTTGCGGTTCATAGGGCTATGACTGTAGCAGAGGAGCTTGGGTTGGAGGAAGTCACTTTTCTAACTGATTCAAAGGAAGTGGCTTGGGCGTTTTTCTCGGGCAATGGGGTCTCTCAGGTAGCCCAAGACTGGCTAGCAGGGTGCCTTGAGATGCTTAACCGGCATGCGCTCTGGTCGGCAGCTTACATTTACAGAGAACTGAATGAGGAAGCGGATGCCTTGGCGAGAAGAGCGAGTTGTGATCTCTGGGAGTGGAACCGAAAAGATGCGATTCCGGTTGTAAGACCTGCTTTTGGCTAATTGTGAAACGTTTGTTTAGTTTGCTGTTGGTTTTTTTCTTTTTTCGGTTTTTTGAGGTCTGCTTTGTGTCTGCCCTTGGTGGTTTGTTTTCTCTCATCAAAAAAAAAGAAAAAAAAAGGTCACCGGAGGGAACGCGTTACTATTCCAAAAGATCATATGGATTACGCCCTAGATATGGGAAATATAAAGGCAAAAGAGGAGAAATAATAGACATAACGGCCGATGTGGTAGGAAACGGTACATAACAATAGAACATCACACAAAGAAAAAGAATGAGACATCAACATAGAGTTACCGTTGTTGTTGATGAAACTTCAAGCTCCAGTGTAGAGGATATTCACTACGATAAAGATGAGGACATCGCGCCTGTTTATACTACTCCAACGGAAGAAGTCCATTACACTACAAATTTTGCAAGAAATTTCGGGGACTTTATTTTTCCTTAAAAGCCTCGGAATTCTGCCTGATTTTTATAAAATTCCGGGGGGATTTCGACCAATTTGTTTTCCCCGACAAAACATCCCTCGAATTTTCATTTCGGAGCAATTCCGGCGACAAAATCCGGGAAAACTCCGGGGACATTCCTGGACAAATGCGGTACATTAAAATTCGTGGCTTTTCCTGGAAAAATCCGGGGACAAAATTCCTGCAGTATTACGGGGACGAAATTCCTGCAAAATTCCGGGGACAAAAATCCTGCAAAATTCCGGGGGAATTCCGGGGACTATTTTGATTTAATTATTTGTATTTTTTTTAAAAAAATTTGATTTGATTTTAAAATTTTATTGATGAATTATTTTTTTCATATATCCAATTTTCTAATTAAAATACATTAATTTCACAAAAAATATATTTCCGATAGAGTAATTTAATTACACAAAATTTAAAAAATAGAAATTTTATTTCTCAAAATTTATACAATAAATTATTAGGTACAAAGAAAGTGTTGTTCTAATCTGGTGCTGGTCATCGTCTTATTCATTGTTGCTTTGCTATTCCTCGCCTGCCGGTGGACGAGGCGCTGACACCATCTGGGACAGCAGGAGATCTTGCTTCTATCGCACATGTTAAGATCCAAAAATCAAAGTGACACGATTATAAAATTAAGAAATTCGGAAGTCATGAAGGCTGAAGCTATAGTTCTGTGCCTAAACAGCAAGATGCTTTCTTACTTTATGACCACGACTCAATTTCGGCATTTTGGCACCACGGTAATAAGAACTAATCAATGTCCCAAATCTTTCATGACCAGCTGCAACAGAGTAAGCAAAACATAATTAAATGCTCAAGTGGAAATGTGAACAAAGAACAAGGAGCTGTAAAGAAAGTAATGATAATGCCTCCAATCTAAACCAATTTGTTAGTTACTTATTTTAAGAAGGCTAGACTGTTGTGCTATTCTCGTCTGCGAAATACTATATGGGCTCACTCTGGCACATGTTTCTTGCACAAGGTTTGCTTATTTAGTAACAATGAAGTTCACTACTATCTGATTATAAGCTGATGTGTCGAACGATATCGTAACAAGCATTTGACATTGGCTAATTGAACTAGTGGATTACCTGTATCCCATATTGTAAGCTTCATCCTTTTCCCATTAGTTGTTAGATGTTTGATTTTGAAATCCACACCTGTGGCTATCAAAAAAAAAAAGAAATTCACACCTGTGAAGGCATAACCACAAATCTCAATGCGTTCCTGAATCTGTGTTAATGCTGGCCGAATTCGCTCTTCGACAACCCTCTCCACAAATTGTTCAACTGGACGATCCGGTGGTCTCTGAGTTGTGACACTCGGTGTACTTTGGGTACAAGACCAATGTGAGGAGGGCTCGAGTGTAGTTGTTGCCCCATATAAGTTTGGGAGTCCCGATCTACTCGAAAATCCCATCACATTGCCAGCTTCCTCCATCAGCTCCCCCTCTGGTAGTACAGCAACACCATTGTTGTTGGATCGCACAACCTCGGTTGCATCGTCCAGATCTTTCTGCAAATAAACATACACCAATCCTCATATAAAACTTATAAAATTTGCTTAAGCAGTAAACTGGGGTATTCATATTTCCTGTATACACAAGTATAAAAACAATGTCAGTAACAATCTCCAAATCACAATGTCTGAAATAATGGAACCATTTCTATTAGCACATTCGTTCTAATAATCAACATTTAATATATAACAAAAATCAGTTTCGCAACCAAATTGTGAATCAAAAAATGGGCAATATTCTTTTCAATTCATCCCCAACATGCCTCAAGTAGCGACTCACAGAAAATGAGTCCTGCCACCGAGTCGAGTCAGTTAGTTTTCGCAGTGAATTTTCCCGGAAATTGCACATCTCCATATCGGATGAAGGAACAAACAAATGAACTAAACATCTCTACATCATACATCTGACGATCTGAAATTCGAAATCATAGACAATTGAAATGTGTGTTTCAGGAAATATCAGTTTCGAATTACACAGTCAGTTTCGAATGATGCTCACCTGACGCTGACATAATTAGGAAATCGTGGACGGACCTCGAATATGGTCGGCGGCAGGATATGCATTGGAAATCGCGGACGGATGTAGACGATGGTGGGCGGGAGGATATCGTCTTCCGAGCGTGAAAGCTGATTTCGATCCAGATCTGTTTTGTATTCTGAATATACCGATGGGAATTCGGTACCAAAACGGGGACAAATTAATATATTAATTTCATTAATTACTGGGACTATACGGCGAAAGGTCGGCTTATAGAGGGCTTTTAAATCCGGTAAATATCCTGCAAATTTTAGGGGCCAACATGATCGCGAAGGACTGTCCCCGGAATTTCGCCACATAAAATCAGGTATTTATCCGCCGAATACAATGCCGCCGGAAACGGTTTTCCCCGGATTAGGACACATTTTTATATAAAGCTTTAATTTCGCCGTTTGGTCGCCGAACTACCGCATGATTTAATCCGGGGATGAATTTTATTGCCGGATATTCTCCTTAATACGTCACCGGTTGAAATTGAGAAATTTGTAGTGTTATATTAATGATGATGATGATGAAGAAAATAAGTATGATACTGGTGGAGATATTGATGGAGTGGAAGGTGATTATAATGGTGAAAATGACCCTGACGAGGATAAAGAGGATAGTAAAGAAGATGTTGAAGAGGATGATGGCAACAATGGACCAATTAACGAAGAACTTATTTAGATTGTCCCTAGTGGGTCGGAATTCAGCTAAGAAGAACTCCGTCTATACTAAAAAAAGTTATTGTTTGGTTAAATGAAGAGCAAAAAGTTGTTGTGGAATCAGTGGGTTTAGGAATCTTATTGATTATGAAGATAACAAAGACACAAACAAGATTATCCTTGAGAGTCTTGCAATGTTTTAACCCAAAGAATTGCACTTTTCCCATTTGAAGGGCTACTAAGCGCTAACTAAAGATCCGATTGAGACGAGCCACACACCATTGTGAAGCTGTCTCATCGCTACACTACTCTCTAATTTACACGAGCAAATTTGATAGTAAAATGGGGAAAACAAGAATTGAAGGCGAAGCTGCTGCGCAAAGGGGACAAGAGGAACTCCTTCACCATCTACAGAGGATGCTCGCCCGAGCATACTGGGCGTTGGACCTTTTGTGTTTTGATGATAACAAACACTTAATTAATAATCCACTTGAGTATGCAGAAATCACTGTCTGACAGGTAAGCTTACTGGACATCTCTGAGAGAGAGCAGAGCTGTGAGAGAGATGCGTTCCGTGTGAGAGACACACCGACATTATGACCAGATCGGATCTGGGAAAATATACTCGAAGATATATATCGAATTTACACGAGTATATGCGTGTAATATTTGATGAGAAATATTGATGCAAGTGTATACACGGATACATGTCAAGTATATGCGAAGAGAAGATACACGCCTGAATTGGAAGGGAAATATGTGATGTGGTTAAGATATGGAAATATCTTAACCATATCATATCTGCTGGATAGCAATCAGATCTGGGACAGAGATCAGATCAGCCGACTTGAAGATACTATAAAAAGAGGAGAAGCCTTCAGTTTGAAGTTCGGCTTTTTGGAGAGCGCAATCGGAGATTGAAGAGACGATCAATTCCGGAGCTGACGAAGTGCTGCTGTGTGCGGACCAGATAAGATCGTGTTAGTTGATCCTTTGAATTGAGTAGATCTGTTAACTGTCACTGAGTGAGACAAGTGTAACAATCTACAAGCATATTCTTTTATCAATAACACCGATCTTGAAGCCCTTCTGGAACTGTCCGGAAGGCAAAGTGGTTTTCAGCCTGTTGCAAGGATTGCAATAAGGTTTCCACTCTAAATCTCGTGTACTTACTTTCTGCTTTGTATTTCCTGTACCAGAGTTAATTTCCGCTGCCATCTGTCTGAGGAATACCATTTTGGAATCTCCCTCACATAGACGGCTAACCTAACGATCCAACACTGGGCAAATCTCTGCATCACCATGCTAGCCCAATCATGAAGCAAGCTCGCCAGACCATCCCTTGCACCACTCCATGCTCGGTCAAACATTAATTTAAAGATGAGAATTTTAGCTTTGGACTATGAGATTTTATTTGTGTGTAAAAAGTTCAGGTGCAAAAGTGTAAACTATAAATCGACGTATTATGGTAATTTCACAAAGTTCAAGAAAGTGGCATATAATTCGTTTGCATAAAACTATGACATAGTTTGTAGGAAGTGTACCATAATTCATCGCTTTATAATTTGCACCTCACTTGACTCCTATGAGTGCTTAACTGCTTAGGGCATATGCATCCGTCGAGGAGGTGCTACCTCCGGAGCACCTCCTCGACTAGCACTTCTTCGCACTATTCATCCAAGCAGAAGATGCTAGACGGCTTGTTTATACATCGGTGCAAAGTCTAGCACCTCCTTGCACTATTTATTAAAAAATAAAATTATTTTTTTAAAAATATCAAATTATTGTGTGAATTGTTGGTCGATATTTTTTATAAGATTTTCGATGAATCGTTACGTTACACGTGTATACTCTTAGATTTTTAGATAACCACCAAAGTTGTATAAAATTGGACCATTGGATCATCAAGTTGTCACACCACTTCAAAGCAAATATCTCAAATCTTATCTTCATTCGAATCATGAATCCATTTAATTTTGGTGATGAGTTCAATTTGCACCAACAACGAAGGAGAAGGATGAACGCTATGAATTCGATTGTCATAAATGCAGCCACGATGTCGACAATTGGTGAAGAAGATGAAGTGACACCTCGTCGACGACCAAATTTACCGAGACAGAGAGAATCGAGGGGTCAAAATCTCCTGGAAGATTACTTCATAGAGCATCCAATTTTCCCTGAGCAAGACTTTCGTCGGAGGTATCGAATGAGTAGTAACCTATTAAACCGTATCAAGACTAAGCTGATGAAATTTATCCAAGGTACTCTTCCTTTGTGAAAACAATTACCAATCCACAAACCGCTGCAGAAAAATTATTTTCAGAGAAGCAGGAGTCTTATCGGAAAGATGTTGAGAGGTGCTTTGGGATCTTAAAATCTCGTTTCACAAACCGCTCTTGGTTATTCGCCATTTTTTCTAGGGAAAAGTACAAAAAGGGACCCCGAACTACCACTCGATTCCAATTTGAGGTCCGAACTACCATATTTTCTAATTAAGGGGCAAAATCAAAAAGTCCGTTAAAGTTAACGGATAGAGTTAACTCCGTTAGTCAAAGTACAATTAATTTTTTTTCTTTACTTTAATCTACGTATTTATCATTGAATATTTTTAACTTTTAGTTTTAGTATTCATCAAAAAAAAACTTTTAGTATCATTATAATATTTTTATTTTCCTAAACTTTCTATATATTTTTGTTTTATTTTAATTAAATGTTTTTTCTCTTAAATTTTATCCATATATCTCTCATTATATTCTTTTTGATATTCATTCTCTTAGGAACACGAATCAAGAAACAATGATTTAGTTTTTATTCATAGTGTTATATGGTGATCATCAAACCTCATTTGTGTGGGTACCTCATTTGTAGGTAATTCATCAGGTAGGGGACTAGCATGATAGGTGTACGTTGGTGGCGTACTTGTTTCTGTCGTACCAAATGTTTGGTGGTTTTTCACTTCTTCCCAACATGGAAAGTGTATGAACTCATTCTTCTTCTTTGTAACATACAGAGTTTGCGCTTTTCTTATCTATCCATCACAAAATTAACCAATATAATTAAACAATGTAATTGAATAATTTTAATTTATATTAAAAAATATTAATAAAACACTACCTCAGCTTGTAAATTACATCCGGATTCCGGATTTCCTCTTGCAAATGCAAGACAAGAACTCTAGAAAATCAAGTTGGATTTCGACTTTGCAAATCGAGAAGCTAGTGCCACTTGTGACCTTGGTTCCGCCCTCGGTTGATTACCACCCAAAATCCAATTATGGTGAAAATCGTTATGGATTTTCTCCCACAATTTATCGATCTTTTGTCTGCTGCCAGATATCGGATCGAGGGATTGACGACAATAGGAAATGCACAATTGCACATCTTCCGCCAATGACCAAATTGAAGAGGAAGAAATAATGTGTGATTGAAATATGAATGAGAGAATGAAAATTGGTGTTTTCTACATGAACTTTGAGTGTGTATTTATAGCATTATCTACAACACTATATGTACTGAATGACAACTCTCAAGTATTGAGCATGGTAAGTCGAGCATGGCCATGGCCTTGGCTCATCTCCATCAACTGAATGACAACTCTCAACAACAGCATGGTCTTGGCTTATCTCCATCAACAACAGCAGGACCTATGTCTATCACAAGTTCACGAGCAGACATTATTTAAAAGATGCTTATTCTAATTGAGACAACCAAATATGATACCTGACAATTGCATAAGGACAAGTGCATAAGGACCATATGTCTATCTTCATGTGAAGGTTGAGAATGACAATTCAAACAACATGCATGAGATGGGACAAAAAGAAAAATATATCAAATAGAGCAACTGCTAGATATCAATGTGGTAGTTGAAAATCACTTGTGCTCTGAACAACAGCCTGATATTAACACAAAGCTGGAAAAATATAGATAAACTGATCAACAAAATCCAGTAGCAAAAAAGATGGAAAGAAATGATTTGTAAACATGAACTCGGCATACATATAAACAAGGAATTCTTACTAAAGCTTAAATAAAAGTACATTGAGACAACAACTAACCTGCAAATTCAGAGTGAATGGAGTATCAGTCTCCTCCATTTTCGCTGCCTATTACAACTACCTAAAAAAATTCTACAAAACAACCTAGCACAGTGCAGAAATTCACTCATCAATCCCAAAAACACAATACCATTTCATACCTTGATTTTACAAAGATTAAACCCCAAAGTGAAGCCGTGCACTTCCACACTCAGAAAGTAGAAAAATAAACCCCCTAAAATCAACAAAATTTCATACGACGATATACTGAAAATTGGCCAGCCACCAAAGTTCGAACCTTACCGCAGCCAACCGATGGAAAATCGGACTTCCAAAGCTGATGCAGGCAGAGTGTTTCCCAAACGGGAGAGACAATGAACAGTAATAATATTTGCTTAATGATTGATTGATTATTACTCAAGACCTCACAGGGTTATATAGAATTATTACACCAATGGCTACTCGACAAGTGGCCTCCTTCCAGTACCTTCCCTTAACAACTTTCATTCGGTTATGCAGTACGTAATATCCTCTGGGTAGCGCTTGGATGGGTGCAGCTCCCTTTTAACATTACTCCCTCCTTCAGTTGGAACCTCGACCTCGAGGTGGATTTCAGGGTAGTCATGGCGGAGGTCAGCCACAACTTCCTATGTCGATTTGTGAGCTTGCATTGTCATGAACATGCCCTCCATGGTTGGTGTCCCGTGATGTAAGGCAGGTGGATCATTAGCACCGAGATCAAGGTTCTCAATCAAAGGCTCATCCTCCATCACTAAGCTCTAGAATCTTGGATGACACTTATGTCTCGGCGTATACTTATCGTCGCAGTTAAAGCACAAGCCCTCTCACGCCGCGCAGCCATCTCGACTGTTGGTGCTGGTTGTGCCACAGGTGGGGCTGGTAGTAAAGCAAGCGGTTGTGGTATGGGTCGAGGAGCAAACGTCTGCTGACGGAATGAATGGATCTTCTGTTCAGCGAGCCGAGCTAAACCCATCGCCTGGTGAAGTGTAGTGGGATTAAACATGACGATCTCACTGTGAATCTCCTCCTTGAGGCCGGAAATGAAGCGGTGACGGAGATTGTCAGCTGACAGGCCAGGAATTCGGGTAGACAAGGTCTCAAACTTGTCAATATAAGCGGTGACAGTTCCAGTTTGAAACAACTTGTTTATCATGGCCTCGGCGCTATAGTAAGCTGGGGGTCCAAAGCGAGCTGCCACCCTTGCTTCGAAACTGTCCCAGTCCAACTGCTGCTGAGTTGCATGAAGCCATTGTACCCATTTTAAGGCTTCTCCAGATGTATGGAACGTCGCGATCATGAGCTTTTGGTTATGGGGAACAACGTAATGGGTGAAAAAACGATTGAGCTGAAACAGCCAACCGTCCACGCCTTCGCCGTTGAAGTTTGGTATATCAATGCGTGGAAGACGTTGGTGGCCACTCGATGTGTCTTCAATCGCCAGGGAAGGGTTGGTGCTTGTGGACGATCGTTGAGGTGAGCCATAGGATCCGAACACAGTTTGGGCGAGGTTCAAGGAAGACGTAGGTGGCGGAGCAGGTGGTGCCTGCATCGGTTGCTTCTCTGCGTGGCGTGCATCGAGCTGTAAGTCCTTGACACTACTGCTCAGTTGGTCCAGCATACCCAGTACACGTTCGAACGTCGAGGCGGTGCGAGCGGATTCCGCAGCGTTTTTGACAGCTTCAGTAGCGAGGGTAGATTCCACCGTTTGAGTGCGTGCTGCGAGTTCGACTAAACTGGCTGATAATGATGCCAGGGATTCCGCCATGGAAGAGCTGCGTGTATCAGGCGGCATGGTGGAGTCGATGAAAGCACCAAATTGATGCAGGCAGAGTATTTCCCCAACGGGAGAGACAATGAACAGTAATAAAATTTGCTTAATGATTGATTGATTATTGCTCAAGACCTCACAGGGTTACATAAAATTATTACACCAATGGCTACTCGACAAGTGGCCTCCTTCCAGTACCTTCCCTTAACAACTTTCATTCGGTTATGCAGTACGTAATATCCTCTGGGTAGCGCTTGGATGGGTGCATCTCCCTTTTAGCTCTCATGTTCCCTCCTTTAGGATCTGCCATGTCACGAACCCATGCACTTCCAATTTTCAACACAAATCGAACTTTCGACTACTTTACCACCAATTTCGTCGCCTCGCTGCCGCCATACACCGAAAATGACTGAATCTCCGACAAAGCCAACCGATTTTTGACCTTCCCGCGTAAACGCCCAGATCTAACTGATTTGAAGAACGTCCGCTCACACATTCAGCACAAAATTCTTCCCTGGGACGTTCGCCTTGAACGGGTGCACAATTTCGCTTCCTCGGACGTCCTCAAATCTCAACCGGTGCAGATGCCCTTATAATGTTTGTATTTACTTTGTTACAGGTATTGATCAATGCAGGATCGGATACATTATCGATCACAATTGAATGGGCCATGTCACTTTTACACTCAACAATTCGAGGAAGCTGAAGAAAGCAAGGGAAGAGAGGTGGATTCCGTGGTAGGTTGTGAGAGATTAGTAGAAGAATTAGACCTTCCCAACCTACCTTGCATCCGGTGCATTGTAAAGGAGACGCTACGGATGTACCCATCGACGCCACCAAGCATCCTCGAACTGCATTATCCAAGGGTATCACAAGAAGCGTGGCACCATGTTGTTAATCAATGCTTATGCGCTGCATAGAGATCCAGGTGTGTGGGATGAGCCAATGCTTATGCTTATGCCACCATGTCGGAGAGGTTTGAGAACGTTGAAGAGAAGAGTCATGGATATAAATTCATTTCGTTTGGTGCGGGGAGGAGGATGTGTCTGGGTGCGAGCATAGTGAGTAAGGTTGTGGCGGCTTTGATCCAGTGCTTTGATTGGGGGTAGGGTCGGAGAAGCGGAGGTGGAAATGAGCGAAAGCGCGTCTCTAAACTATATCAGGGCTTTAGAGGCATATCAGTTTTATGATAATCCTCCCATTATTCCCTTCCCGTTTCACAATAATATAATTTTATCTGCTAATTTTACATAACTTTTAATAATAATAAAAAAGAATTATCTTTGTACTGGCCCAAGCCCAACTCTTTTTCTTGCCCATATGGGCTCAAAGGTATCCTATCAGGGAATGGCCCAACACAATTGTCAATGGTTTGCCGAATTGCACCTGGGCTATTTTCTCTACTGGCCCAAAGTCCACCTAAAGCCCTAATTAAGGAAAAACCCTAATTTCGCTCTTTATAATCCAACATTCAAGTAGGAGGCATCAAGTCCCGTCGTGCGCTAATGAGGATTTTTGATCTCGTATATTTTGGTTTCAGTTGTTGTGGATTTTGAAATATGATTATCCGCTTTCCGATCTTTGAAAAGAAATAATTCTCAATTTTTATTGGAGTTTCTGGCGTTTTGATCTTGTGATTTTGCATTTGATTACCGCTATGATGATAAACAATAATCCCAGCTCTATGAGGCCTCAGGTCGGGGATTAGAACTAGTTCATTTTTTTTTATCTGAGCCTCTTCTCAGTATTCAAAATTGAGTTATTATTCTTTTGTAGTGTTCTTTAATGTTGCCTGAAATTAGCTGAGAACAATTATACCATTTACTTTTCCATATGTGGATGTCGCATTCGTTGATTGTATTATGTATTTGCTGTTAGATCCATAATGCTTGTGAAACAATGTGTTTGCTATTAGATGAATCTGGCCAGTGCTTGATTTAATTTAAAATTGAATTGTTGATTTTACCAGGTGATTTAATTAGATACTTGATTGTAGCCTCGGCTACTTCAATTTATATTAATCAGAAATTTTGATTGTTTTAACAGAGCTCGATGGAATAGAATTGTAGATGAACATGTGAATTCTTTGTATGATATGCTGTAAACTGTACCGACGGACGGGTAGTGAATTTGATATGATTACTGAGGTATTTTACTAGGAAAAGAGTAGCTGGTTCTTGCGTGTGCTGAGCTATATCAAAATTTACTTCGTTTTCTGATAATCATGTTTTCCATCACCGGAAGTCAGATAAACCATATCCTTGATTGTTGTGTGACTGCAAATTAAGTAGTTTCAAGCATTATTCTTTTCAAACTAGCCTCCTCCTGGATGTAGCTCCAGTTCAAGGCTTGTAGCATATGATTGTTGCGTGTGCTGTATTTGCTTATCTCATCATCTGCATGTGTGTTATCAAAATGATATCGGTATCCTTTGATCAATTTAGCATAATAGAATATACCCCGCTGGCCATGACAACTCTGGTGACAACAGGAAGGAGAGTGAAGTAGGTAAGGGAAGCCTCTCTTCTGAAAGTGAAGAGATAATACAGCAGTGAAGAAAGGCGTTGTAGCTCCAATGGCTTGAGTGAAGGAAACAATCAAGTACCTAAGGGAGATTTTACCGCAGGGGAGAGTGCTACCACTGAGCAATTCCGCTTGACCTCAATCTGATAGTAGATCCATTTGTCAAAGTTTAGAAAAAACTTAATTCTGTATTTTTTATTAGTTGGTAATGAATCAAATACAAATCACGGTTATAAATAAAAACTAATAATCGAATAAAATATTGTCACGTATATATTTCGATTAATTGTAATTCGGGTCGTTTTTTGTAAATAATTTTTTTTAAACGGACTTATTTAAAAATATATAACCGATGCGATGAGGAGCGCTCAAATGTTATGGCATTTGTTATGTGTTACGGAGCTTGATTGGTTATTGAAAATTAAGAAATCAATCAGAAGCGAGGAACAATGTAACTACGGTGCAACCTCACACAACCCCCGTGCTTGTGAGGGTGCGTCGTAAGCCTGTGTTCCTCGCTTCTGATTGTTCCTTGATTTTCATCAACCAATCAGAAGCTCATAACACATAACACATTAAGAAGTCATAACATTTGAGCGCGCCCCCCGATGCGATGATATAATCGTCCTAAAAATTCACTCAGTAATATCCAACTTAACTCAAGTCTTGATATTGTTGTTTTAAGTCTGGATATTGCTGTTTAAGACATGATATTGTTGTTTAACTCTGGATATTGCTGTTTTAAGTCTGGATATTGTTGTTTTAAGTATGGATATTGTTGTTTAAGTCTATATATTGCTGTTTTAAGTCTGGATATTACTGTTTTAAGTATGGATATTGCTGTTTAAGTCTGGATATTGCTGTTTTAAGTCTGGATATTGCTATTTTAAGTCTGATCATTCCAAGTTAAGTCTGATCATTCCAATTAAGTCTGATCATTTCAAGTTAAGTCTGATCATTGCAAGTTAAGTCTGATCATTGCAAGTTAAGTCTAATCATTGCTGTTTAAGTTTGATTATTAAGTCTAATCATTCCAAGTTAAGTCGGATCATTGCAAGTTAAGGCTGCATATTACTGTTTAAGTCTGGATATTGCTGTTTTAAGTGTGATTATTAAGTCTGATCATTCCAAGTTAAGTCTGATCATTGCAAGTTAAGTCTGGATATTGCTGTTTAAGTGTGATTATTAAGTCTGATCATTACAAGTTAAGTGTGATTATTAAGTCTGATCATTCCAAGTTAAGTCTGATCATTGCAAGTTAAGTCTGGATATTGATGTTTAAGTTTGGATATTGCAGTTTTAAGTCTGATTATTAAGTCTGATCATTCCAAATTAAGTCTGATCATTGCAAGTTAAGTCTGGATATTGCTGTTTAAGTCTGGATATTGCTGTTTTAAGTATGATCATTCCAAGTGAAGTCTGGATATTGTTGTTTAAGTCTGGATATTGCTGTTTTAAGTATGATTATTAAGTCTGATCATTCCAAGTTAAGTCTGATCATTCCAATTTAAGTCTGATTTGAAATTCGAGATATGTGAAATGACTATAATGCCACTCCGTGTTATATCCGAGATTTCGACGAAATTGGACACGTGTCAGCTTGAAATTCGATTTTTAGTTTTCATATATAATAACGATTTTTACATGAACCGCACTCATATTAGTTTCTTTTTAACTTCTTTCTTTCATATTTATGATGATCTCGTTTTCCTCGGTCATTGTTAAGGGAACAAGTTGAAATCAATTGTAGAGTAACTTTTAACATAGGAAAATGGGGTTAAGATTAGGTACAAAGTTAATTTTTGGTACAAACGATAAAGTTCACCAAAATCGACATATAATTCGTCGCCGAAAAACGAAAAATTAACTTGTACCTGATATATTTTTAGGAAAATGATAGAAAAACGTTGATGATCTAGATCATCATGGAGGGTATAATTATAAATAACCATAGGTGCAGCAGATTGTCAATGCAAACTTGTTGTGGCCCAGACTGACATACTTCCCTGTATTTTACAACCACATTCTATTGATGTGAACTGTGAAATTACTTCCTAGAATATCTTGGCAGAATATTAGTTGCTAGAATTTGCTTTTGTTGGTACAAGCTTCCAGTCCAGAAAAAAAATGTTATGTACAAGCTAGAGAGCTTGCCAGATTCAGAACCTGAGTACGTATCTGAGCATCAAATTGTTTTGTAACCGATTTAATTTCATGCTGCTAGAATTTTCATCCAAAACAATTATGAAGTAAACTATACATGAATTAAGAGCTGGAACAATGGCATTCAAAAAACTATGTGGGGCATTTAGTGACCAGGGCCTCTTCTACTCGGACCTGAGGCCAATTTATACCCCCATGCTCGCGTCAACACTGAAACGAAATCACGGCTTCTTCCGACATTAGCTTTAGAAATGTTGATTGACGCATCCCTGGTCATTCCAATGGAGAATGAGTCTAACTGTTGCTCAGCACATCCTTTTAATATGAGTGGCCTGCACTGCACATGACTTCCTTGCGCCACAAGCATAATTATCAGACAGAAACAGGCATGAGTTTGCATTCTGAATAAGGATTAAGGTTGGCCTTACTTTGTACTGGTTTCTGCTGTGGGACAAATAACCAAACGCATTGTGTCTATTTATACATATAAGAAACGCACTAATGTGTCGACGGTACTCAATTGTGAATTGGTATAGAATAAAAAAATCGTACGGATTCAATTAAAGGAAACCTTGGCTAGCTCTGGAGGGGTTGAAGATGTTGCCCAAGGCTGACTTTTGCTCAAGTTTTGGGGTTGACAATACAATAGAGCAGAAGCAGATGTTCACTTTTGCCGGCTTGGTGTTTGGACGGTCAGCTTCACACGGCAGTCTATCATGACTTTAACATCGTTGGAGGCTCACTTTGCCAGACGCTTCAAACAAGTGGATCTTTTAGTGGTTGGGACTTAGGTGTGATGACAGTTTTATTTATGCATTTTCCTCTTTTGGCAAACCCAACAAATTGGTATTTGGCTATGTAACACAAGGATTGTCAACTTAAAATGACATTGAACGTCTGCACCATTTTGCATATTATGCAACAGGGAAAAAAAAATACTGTTTATGTTGGATTTTGTGTTGCTTAGACAGTCGCAACTTGACCTCGTAATGTGTACCATCGTAAATGCCCTATTGCATATCCACGTTGGATAAAAGCGTGTTGCAATATACGTAAGCAACGTAGATTTCAATCTTCGTTGGAAAACACAGTTGCAACATACATATGCGACGTGTAGTCTGTTTCATAGGTATTTTGCAACGCACGTACAATAAGCATATTTAATGAAGGACAGAATTACGGAGCAAGTTATATATATAATAAATGTTCTTATGCAATTCAAATTCTGAAATTCTAAAAGTTAAAATTTTAAATTGCATACTAAATAAGAATCCACAGTGAGGTGTTCTTTTGTTTTTTTTGATTGTGAGTTTACGGACAGGGAAAAAATCAGGTAGGAAGTAAGTGTTTTTGTGAGAAATAAGAATTTATTTAGTCCATTGATTCTTAAGATCAAACGATCATTAATAAATAACAAATTAAGAATATAATTAAAGATAATTATGATCAAAGGGAATATTCGGAATAGAGCAACCGACTCATTCGATCCCGTTTTTTCGCAAATTGATTTCGTTCCTCGTATCCGTCGTCTTCGTGCGCTAAACCCTAGGCATTCCAGGTCGTCCTCACTCTGTCGATCCATTTTTTCACATACCCAATTGGATAAACAAGCTTGCACAATCATCCATGAATGATCAGAGACGCCCTACAATTTCAGGCTTCATTGCGGATCGCTCCACGCTTCCCAACGCCCTTCAATTTCAACCAACAGCTACACAAACTTACCAACGACGGCTACGGCGACCTCTCTCTCAAGCTGCTTTTCGCTTTTGTCTCCAAATGGTATTGCCCTAACCCCTCTTACGACATTTTTGGTTATTTCATATTTCTGCAAAGCTGGTAGAGTTGTAGACGCCGAGAAGTTGCTGAACAAAATGCCTTTGTTTGGAAGTATTCCTGACATTGTGAGTTACAACTGTGTAATTGATGGGTGGTGTAGATTTGGGGATTCAGTTAGGGCTAGTTTGGTGATGGGAAGTTTGAGGGATGGTGGGGTGAGGCCTGATTTGGTTACGTTTAATTCCATGTTTAACTATTGTTGTAAGATGAGGATGAAGGATGAGTCATTTGTGTAAATGGGATTGAAAGAAGTTTTGAATTTCTATTGAGACAGATCACCTGTTGTTTAGTTTTGTGTAGTAGAGGCAATTCCTGGCATTTATTCGTTCCATGTTCTGTTCGGATTTTTCCCTCACTGCTATCTACAATAGATGTAATGTGGATTCTTGTTAATCTCGGCGAATGGTTAGTTACTGATTGCCTGACTGATTTTGAGATGAATGTCGCTGATCGAGCGTATTGAACTTGCTCTTCATAACCATCCTGGAAATGATTGTAGTTTGCGCGGTATTTACTGTCATCTAACAGAAAGTGAGCCATTGATATGTCGATCAAATTGATGGGATTTCTTGGTTAAGTGACTGACATATTGACAATGAAGGGGCTGATGTTCCGATTAGATTGTTTTTTTGTAACATTGGAGATGTTTGTTTGTACTTGGCTTCAGGCTAGAAACTTGAAATCGGGAGTGGATTAAGTTTATTAAACAATGGGGTGGCTGACCAAGCTTCTGAAAGGCTCCGGTCATACGTCATAGTCATAAAATTTCAGAAGGACAATGCAGTCACGGGAGATACGAACTTGATAGACCAGGGGAGGAACCAACAACTTCAACGGAAAAAGATGATTAATTGGCGATTGTTTGGTTTGTTAAGTATATACATGTTTCAGTTTTGAAATTATGTTCATCTATTAGTAGTTTTGAATCGTGTATGCTCTCTCATGAAGGATGCTTGGTCAGATATTGAGCGTGAAGAGATTGATTGGCTATAGCACTGTCATTAGCAGAAGAGGAAGAAAAGAGTGCTTTAGCAGAAGAGGAAGAAAAGAGTGCTTTGGCACATGCTTTGGGGACTTGAAGGTGCTGCGAGAAAGTTTCAGACCGAAGTTGAGGCCACACAAGTTGGGATAAATGTTACTCTGCCATCCACATTTCCCATCAGCTTGGAAAACATGCATATGTTTGTATATGTTTCCAGTTGCCTGAATTGTAAACCGAATCTTGATTGAATGAATTCATTCGCATTTCTTGTTAAAATATGTAGCAGTTATGCACCGTGTTATTATAATACGTAGCAACAATGTTATAATACGTAGCAACTGTGTTATAATACGTAGCAATTGTGTTATAATACGTAGCAAATGGATTATAATACATAGCAAATGGATTATAAAATGCAGCTATCGTGTTATAATACGTAGCAACTGTTATAATATGTAGCAGTTATGCACTATAATACGTAACAGTTATGCACTATAATACGTAACAATTGTGTTATAAGATGCATCAGTTATGCATTATAATACGGAACAAGTGTATTATAATACATAACAACATCATTTAATACATAATTCGTACCCTGTACTACATAATTCATAACCTCTTACACATAATTCGTACCCTCTTACAAAAATGTTTACACATATTTACTGGATGATCATTGTGAGTACAAGCTAGTTGAATTTTTTTAAGAAAGACTAGATAAATAAGAAACAGTTTTGATCTCTAAAGCTAAAAGCCTTCAAAGTGATCATGCTCGGATCAATGGGATTTCACGTATTCCTGAACAATGTGAAGACCTTCTGATGGCTCTCCGTAGTCCTGCATTACATATAGGAACTGTAAAGATTTTTCTAAAGCAGTAAACATCAAAGACCATGGGAAAAAAATTGGTAAGAACAAGAATTTGAATGCTATTTAAACAATACTCAATGATTTTCAAACTTTATGAAATTACAGCTGCACGAAAGAAAGTCTATCTAAGTTCTAAGGCATAACTAAAATGCTTGTATAATCAGTCTCCAAAGTGCCGATTTTTTTGACTGTGCTACGGATTATGCTTATAATGCTACGGATAATGATTACCGTGTTACTGTTTATGATTACAATGTTACGAATTATACATACGGATTATGTTTACCCTCTGTGATACACATTAACTTAACTATTATAACTTCTATGTATACTTAAGTTATGTCAACTGTTAATTGTGCTACGGATTATGCTTACAATGCTACGGATAATGAGATATGTGTTACGGATTATGATTACAATGCTACGGATTATAATGTGTCAGTTAGCACAGAAGAAACTACACTAATCGAATTTCTATATCCAGTGTATGAATGACCAAGGAGACAACAAAAACAAGAGAAAATATGAAAACTTTAAGAGAGTAGAAGAGAGAAACTAACCTGCTCAAAAGGCTCAAGTGGACAAAATTGGCTTGCAGCTCTTTTACCTGATTTGACGAACAACAGTACATGTTTAGAACTAGCCATTTCTGGGGAATGGAGGCAGGGAGAAGTTATCAGTGGTCAGTACCTCAAGTCTTCTTTCCCAATCAGCACCATTTAACTTCAAAAGAGTAGGACCAACCTTCATGACAAATTGTGGAAGCTCTTTGAAAAACTCCACGATGCTAACAAAAGATTAGAAATACAACTTAAAAGTTCTGGATACAAACTGAATAAAAGATTTGTATTATCTTATATGGTACGAGGCTATACATTGTTCTAAACTCCAATAATGAAACTTACTTGAGCTTTGCTTCTCTCAATATCTGGCACAGATTAAGGTCATTTTCACATGTCCTCTGCGACAATGTCTCATCTTCATTCCTCACATTCAATCTCTTAACAGAGTACCAGACGAACGCAAACCAGAACCTTTCTACTTCCTCAGGCTATGAAAGAGATAAAGCCTCAATAATCTGCCAGAAAGAAAACAACTTCAATAATTATTACAATCTTAAGATGGCAATTACATAAGACATTACAGTTCCAGTTCCGATTGTAGACATATTGCTTATAAGCAGATGTAACGAGTACAACACAAGTTTGTCTAAAAACAAGTTGATTTACAAGACTAAATTGAATTGAATAGAAACAACACAACACCTTTGAGAGTCTGGGTGCTACGAAAGATGATACTCTACTACCAAAACTAGACCAGCCAGCTTGAGATTGTATGTTGCGAATCATTATATAAAACCCACAGGGCTACGTAGTTTATCTCCTCCCAAAACCCACAATATGCTACGCATCTTCTAAAATTGTGCTACGGATTATGATACGCATATGTAGCATATGAATAACATTTAACCCTAAAAATCGTACTGTTTTCTTCCGACAAATTGAAGATGAATCTAGCAAACCCTAAAAAGTAGATAGAAAACACACCGTATGTTTAAATCGGACTCTTCGGCGGAGGGGTCGAATGACTGTCTACGGCCGCCGTCTTTCGAGCCATGGTCGTGGTCTCCAATTCGTTGTCGTCGATTTCTATGGCGACTGATGAACTCGATCGGCGATTAGGTCCGTCGCTTTGGGTTTAGGGTTCGGTTTCGCCTTTCAGAAATTAACGCGATACGCAGTTATAGAGATTTCGTCTGACTAAATTACCCCTATAACCGTAGATTTGTTTGATTTTGATTAATATTTCTGAACTGATCGTGGCTGTTTATTAAGAAATATCAACGGACAGGATAAATTCTTATTTCTCACCTTAATGTCACTTCTCACCAGAACTTAACCCGGACAGGACATATCAAAGAATATATCGCTTACAGTATATTTCTCGGGCACATGTATATTTCTAGACTATTTGAGCACATTCACGCAAAGGGCACCATAGGTGGGACTAGGAAAATCCCACAAAATTGTGGAAAGGAAAAGTGTCACGGTGGGGTTTGAACACGAGACCTTGCATATTGCAAGACAAGTGCTCAACCAACTCATCCACCTTTTTGACCTGAAAAAAAATTAAAATGAAATTTATTTAACTTTACTGAACTTAATTTAACTGGACTGCATTTAATTTAACTTAATTTGACTGTATTGAAAAAAAAAATCAATAGCTGAAAGCTCAGTGTAAAAAACAATTTTATTATGTAAGTTTTTTATTCTAAGTATATAAAAAGTTATGTTCTCAATTTTTCATATCGTAAATATCAAATAAACTTTAGTTTAAAAATAAGGGAAAATGACAAAGAGGGGTATGAATTACCACTCATTGACAAATCACGGTCTGAACTAGGAAAATTGACAATTCAGAGCAACTTCAAAATATTTTAATCCACATATAACACTTAACTGACGGAATATCACTCCGTCAATTAACAAAGTTAACTAAACGAATAAATTGACAAAAACCTTCTTGCCATTTATTAAGAAATTGTGGATTAAAATATTTTGAAAATGCCATTAATTGTCAATTTTCATAGTTCGGACTGTAATTTGTCAATGTGTGGTAGTTCATACCCCTTTCTTTGTCATTTTCCCTAAAAATAATTATGGATAAAGTTGCCAAAATTAAATATAATGTTATCCAATTGTACCGCACTTGAATATCATTAGTACGTATCTATGTAAAATATGTATTGTATTTATATACTTATTTGTTCATGTTCTTTTGATTCCTATCAAGTGCAATAAAAGCAAATACTTCCATTTCAAAATAGATGTAGCAGTGTCTGACGAGCTGTGAAAAGCACTTAATAGACTCTTGATATGATAAAAGTTTTGAATAAAGTTGGATATATTATGGGAAGTATCGAAGGTCAGAAAGTTACGACCCCACCAGATCGACAAAAGATTTTCATTTTTAACTATCAGTAGAGATCTTGGCACCTCATGGGGGCCACCAGAAGATGAATATTTAAAATTAATTTGGATCTTGTATGGGAAGCAATCTCGGGAACTTCTGAAGCCGGTTTTATATGTAGCCCATGTAGGGATGCAGATGAGAATGTAACCTTCATTTGGGGAGAGTACAAGCTGGGTTTAATCAGTCCTCTTGTTGGAATACGTTTATCCTCGGAGTACGTGTACTTCGGAGTGTACGTACTCTAATGTGTTTTGATGTGACAAACATCCTCCTGACATGTTACTTGAGTGTACATATTGATGCACATGTACTCGAAAAATAACGGATACCTGAGTGTGCAGGTTGATACACAGATACTTAAGAGGTATTGGTACCTCAGTTCGTGGCTAGAAGAGAAGAATGTCGGTGGAGATATTTTCGGGATTTCGCTGGTATCTGTGCTGAATGATCTCCAAAGATAAGGTCAAGTATCCTGGTTCGAGATTGGGAAAGATGATCGAAGATTTGGAGGACGGGGTGTGCTATATCTTAGGCAACTGAATATGTGGAGCACATCCAGTCAGATCGGTATGGAACTGTCTAATTGGTGAGCGGGTCTTATTATGGGATGACATGATTTGCTAGAAGATCTTGGACGCGGTTTGGCAACGAGATCTTTGGATTTTCCGTTTGAAAATCTAGGGTAACCAAGGGGGTCAGGATATGAAAAGGCAGCCACGACTACCTTTAAGACTTGACTCTGTGCAGTTATCCTTGGCGGTGGAAGTTATCGTGACTGTGACGAGCTGAGCTACGACAATGTGGAGGTGTACCTCGACGGAAGGAGGTGTGCGATCTGAGCAAGAAGAGGAGGAACATCTACCTGTTGTGCGTTGACTAATCAGTGGGATCCTGACTAAGGTTTGTCTGAGAGTATGGCGTTACACCACTAAGTGTGGTTGGGTTAGTGATCTTACTATTGTCACCGAGAACACAGTAATACAAGTACCTGTTCCGAAATCCTTCTAGTCCAACTAGAAGATAGTTGTTTTTCTCAGATACTTGTTAAAGTATCTGAGTTTCCACTATAAATTGCTTTGTCACTTTACTTTACATTCTGTATTAAGTTTCCACTGCTTCATATACCTGCTAGGGAATGCTAACTAACGATCCTAATATTTGGTATCAGAGCATGGTTTCTAGATTCTTAGTTAGCTTTGCAAGTAAGATGTCATCAATCAATGATTCATTCTGGAAGTCACCGTAGTTGAACTTCATTGAGTACGATTGGTGGGCGGAACAGTTCGAATTACACACATGCTCCCTAGATGGACAGCCGTGGAAAAAAAAGAAGGAAAAGGGACCAGTACTCATCAAAGACGCCAAGGACCCTACCAAAGAAAATAGCAGGGATGCGTACGATGACAGTGACTATAAAATTCTTGAGAAGAACAGCAGCGCCAATAAGGTTCTACACTCAACACTTGACCCGGGATTTAGGATGCACTTAAGAGGATGTACTCAGGAAGTGAAGACGTTAAAAAGAATCGTATTTTGGCAGCCAAGGAGAACTACGACAATGCATGTCAAGTAAAGAGTGAAACGTTGAAATAATTTCACTCTCGCTTTTAGCGATATGTTGGACAAACGGAGTTCCTTGGGGAGAGCATCCCTGAATGGAAAGTCACGCACCACTTCCTCCAAGCTTTAAACTCTCAGTGGGATGCTGTGACTTTGGCTCTTCAGGCTTAGAAGGATATCAAGGAAGTGACCCTTGAGGACTTGTAGAAAGGCTCCAGAGCAATGATGGCATACAACAAAGGAAAGCCGCCCGACGAACCCCTTTCATGGAACACTCCATAGCACCGAAAGTTTATAGGGCTTTTGAGCTGACCTAGACTGATGATACTGTTGAGTGTGAGGATGAGGCGACTGCCCTCATAACAAGAGCTCTCAAAATGGATGGCGCTGGACAGATGGATCCCTTCAAATGGAACACGTCTTTAAAAGATATGATCTGCTACCACTACCAGAAGAAGGGACACATGGCGAAAGACTGTTACGGTAAGAAGGCATGAGAGCCTCCAGCCCAGAAAGACACAAAAGCCATGCTAGCCGCTTGTGGTGAATCTGAAGAAGAAAGCCAGGGAGAGGATCCCAGTAACACCACATGCGTAATGGCTAACGATGAGGTAATCAATTTAGATACCAAACCTAGTCTATCTAATATGTCTAATAAAAAGGTACTGCCACTACTGAGGAAACTGACTGAAAGAAATGAAGAACTTACTACCAGCCTAGACGATTAGGATGAACATATTGGTGGGCTGGAAGACAATGGCAACCTAAAAACCACTACAACAACCTAAAGCTACGAATGCTGACAGTGAGATTACAAATAATAATAAGATACAGCCAGTTTGAATTAAACATCCATTCTACGCAGTTTATTCTACAAGGTACTAATTATGACTCATAAGCTAGGAATTATGATTAGTAGAGTACGAATATTACATTACATTGAGGCAGTGAAATCTATAAGTCCCTTATATGAACTTATGCTTCTACAGCTACGAATTATGCATTACAAGGTACGAATGGTATGTAAAATTAAACAGAACATATAACATACATGAATTGAGATCTATAACCCCCGCAGTGAGATCTATAACCCCCTTATATGAATTTTATGCCTCAATAACTACTAATTATGAGATAATTAGCTACGAAGGATGCGTTAGGAACTATGAAGAACCTTTAACTACAAGAAGCGTAACCTAAAGAGGTATTATACGAATTTTGTATTATTATCTACCAATTTTATCCCCCATTCGATGCACTCATCGTTAATATATAGTCATCGAAACAACATTTGATACAATTCTGACATGATGTGGAGCAATTTCGCAAGCCCTAAGAAACTGGCACAGTTAAATACGTAGATTGGGAGTCGTACCGTAAACAAGATTCGCTGTGTGTTCGCCGGAGGGTTCGAGTGTTCGTCCATGGCCGTCGTCAAATCTCTACGAATGTAGAATCGTAACTCGTTTCGTCGACCGATTACGATGTGTGGAAGTTCGTCGAATCTCTACGAAGGAGGGTTTTTGGTTTCGCAATCAACGGGATTTGTGTTTTGAGACTAATTTTCTTGGACTAATTTACCCCCAAATACGTAGATTAGCAGGCGGATTAGCTTGATTTTGAAAATTAGGTTATATAATCTTGGCTGTTATTTAACAAAGATGAATGGCTCAGATTAATTCTTATTTATCATTATACAATTACACTTCTCATGGGATCTCATCCCTGTTACAAATATGCCTCAAAGAAATCTTAAAAAAATAATAATCTTAAAACCAGGTATTACCTCTTGTTGTAGAGCAATCTGCCTTTCCTTAAACGTTGGTATTACCTCATGTCATTCACATAAACTTGCATCCGTAACTTTGCTTGCTGCATATATTGATTTACATGTCAGTTATTGTTCATTATCAATAATGGACACTGTGAACACACGATGCGTAAAACTTACCAACAATTTCTTGTGAACATGTGATGGATTACGACCTCCTCTGTGTCTACAAGACCTATCCTTAGCCTGACAATTCTTCTTGTTTCGCTCTGACAGATGCTTGAATTCGTCCTCGTTCGTGTATTTCTATAGGGCCGCCCAAACCTCATCCGGCTTCGTGAGATTGTTTTTTCAACGAATGATTTATTAAAATGGGGTCCAAAAGCCTGGACCAGAGCGTATAAGAAAGGGGAGGTAGGACCTCTAAGGAGACAACAGAGCGTAAGCGCAATGCAAACTAGAGCTATAAAACGCTTAGAGGAGAAAACTAGTAGAAGTTAACCATGACGGTCGAGTATCGGGGACAGAGACCTCATCGGGGCTGCCAGCGAGATTGCATGTGTTGTACGGTCCCTCTAAACTTTTCCTTGTGCGGGTGTTGTACCAACCATCATCGAGATATTTTCGACATTTCACAAAGAAGATTCGCTGTATGGCTGGGGTGTCTTGGGGATCCCACCTTGGTAGACGCTAAGAAGAAAAATTGTATTCCCCCCGTCCCTCAATGTTTGTCCAAAGGACAACCGACACGCTAATTAAAGAGAAAAGAAAAGGTACAAAATGCATTTATTGAGGTACATAGTACAATCAAGTTTACAATTTAAAATTATTTCAACCAATAGGAATTCAAGGTTTTAAGCACATGGATCACCAACTTAAAGATGATTAGTTGAGATTAAATATTGGGGTTATGATTAGAAGGAAAGTGGACAAACATTAGGGGACGCTAAAAAAGGAATGTGGACAAACATAGCGTGACAGAGGGAGTAACATATTAGAAATGTGATGTCGTTCTATAAAATGTGCATTTTTAATTAGATGTCACCTGAAACTTGATAAACCAGGACTCACGCTTCCAGTTGGGGACTGTACTAATTGTGGTCCACCCGGTCTTATAAGGCTTCCCTATGCACTGCAGTCCAATATCGAACACTAGTCCATGAGGCTTGCAGCTACACATTAAACGAAGTCATTAAAATAGTAATAGTTACATTTTTTAAAGTGAAATTTGAATAACTGTAACAAAAGAAGAAATAACTTCATCACTTACCTATTAGGTAACACTAGTGTGATGAAAGGGCGAGCATCGTCTGTCGCATGTTAGTAGCTGCTCCCGCAGACGACTCAATCGCGCACAAACTGACGTCTATGTGTCTCCTCGGGGTATGGGTGAGACCTTGGTCGTGCCCGCTCAGCTAAGGCCCTAGAGGAGGATTGACAGTGCCTCCGTGTTTGGTTCGAATCGGGAGTAGTCTCCATCGAAACTTCCTTTCCTTCATCTGGAGGAGTCTCCCCGAATGTACGAGCCCCCATCATAGTTGACCAGCTCATCCAAGAAGGGATCACTGTTGCCTTAGCTAAGCTGCGACTGAGTGAGAGCTCCATAGTGATGAGCTAGAAACCCAAAATAATGAACCAGGTTCCACGAGAACTTGGAGGAATTCAGTGTACTCGGTCGAGTAGTATATGGTTCTCGGTTGGGTATTCATGTCAGCGGGGGCGAGACTCGTGTATCTGCCCGAGTAGTACAGTGATCCGATCGAGTACGCTTCAAGCGGGAAGACACGAGATAAGGCTCTCGTACACGGGCGAGTAAGTTGGGTACTCGGCCGGGTAACTACCTCTGAGGAGAATCATTCTTACAATGGAGAGGGTACTCGAGCGAATATAAAAAGGCTTCTCCTCGTACTCGGCCGGGTAATGGCCAATTCATTCCGTTTATCCCTGTTGTTCCTTATGGCATGAAGTTTGGCAAAATGACTTCAGAGTGTTCATGTAGAAGTCAAGGAGATGTTGAAACGAAGACTGAAACGCGGATGCTGAGCAGAGCTGAATACCAGAAGTTGCATAATATTGGAATTTCTGAGTAACGAAGATATCAAAGATTGGATTGGATTGGATTGGATGTCGGTTGGCTAAAAGATCGAAGGAAATATTCTGGGAACATTATCAAATATTTAAAAATATTATCTAGAAGTCAAGATTATCAAGGAAGATACTCAGAAGATTATCAAGATAAAAGATTTGGAAGCTTGGAAATTTTTTAGGAAATATTCCTAAATATTTGAGATAGAGTATCTCAACCGAATAGGAAATCAGTAGTGCACTATAAATACAAGGCTATGATTTCCCTATTCGGTCAGTTCGTTTTTGGAGAAGCTGATACACGAGCCATAGTCAAGCCGATGAGGACGACGACCGGCTAGTTTTTCACACCGGAAAACTAACGACGCTGAGACAGACTGTTCAGTATGCTGATCACTCTTGTATGTGGAACTACCGCTGCACACCAACCACTGACGACATTACGCATTTAAGAGAAGATGTCAGAACTTCGGGAGAGGTTCTAGCAAAGGGCGGGAGGGAGTCTCGGACCTAATCGCAGGGGATCGAGGGGGAGTGAAATTCCGTTGTTTGTTTAAGACAAGTTCCAGGTGGTGTTCAGACGGACCTTGAACACCTTAGCAGACAGTAACCAAAACAGAACAATGTATTCACACACGATATGATACCCAGTTTGGCCGTGCCTACTCTGGGGGGCTTCCCACGCCCTAAAGGGTATCAAATCTTATTAAAAAGCTTAGAGCTACATATGGTCTTACTCTTACAATCTCCCGAATGTAATCGCCTAGCCTCTAACACTTCTTCTTGTAGATTTGCGATCTCGGCTCCTCCTCGATCCCCTAAGTTCGAGACTCCCTCCCGAACCTTGCTGAAACCTCTCCTGAAGTTTTGTGCCTTCTCCCGAAGATAGACGCGTTCTCCCGTATGCGTAGCAACAATGGTGGTGTGTGTAGCAGTGTGTTCAGCAGGAACAGTCTGATCAGCACACTGAACAGACTGCTTCTTCGCCGTTGGTTTTCTAGTGTAGAAAACTTTCCGGCCGTCGTCTCCTCCTCCTCCTCGGCTTGAGTGTATGAACGTGTATAACTTCTCCAATAGACGAGTGTAATGATCAGGAAACCCTAGACCTTTATATATAGTATCCGGCTGGTTCCTAATCGGTTAGGATATTCAATCTCGAATATTTAGGAAATATTTCCTAAATATTCGCAAGTTTCCAAATCTTCTATTCTTCAATTATCCTTTGAATATCCTCTTGATAATCTTGGCAACTTGATAATGTAGCTCGAATATCTTGCCAACCAATCTGATCTTCAACTGCTTCGAATCTTTAACTAATTCCAATCGGCATATCTTCGATATTTAGGAAATCTCCAGATTAGGAAACTTCTTATCTTCAGTTCTGCTGTATGCGAGTTCCAGTAGTCGGTTGAACAGTTCTTGACCTTCTGCTTGAACACTCTGAAGACGTTTTGGCAAAACCCATGCCACATAGGAACAACAGGGAGCCCAGATCGCAAATCAAGGAGAAGAGTGTTAGAGGCTATGCTATTACAAACGGGAGATTGTAAAAGTAAGTCCACGTGTAGCTCTAAACTCTTAATAAAGATTTGCTATCCTTTAGGGTGTGAGAAGCCCCCAGAGTAGGTTGGTTGTTGAACTGGGAAGTATATTACGTGTGCTCGTGTTATTCTCTTTCGGATACTATCTGCTACGGTGTTCTAGTCTCTATTAGAACACGTACTCGATCTGGTCTTGAATAGACAACATGGTTTCAATTGGTATCAGAGCAGGCACTCGATATACAGAGTGTGATTCAAGTCCTGTTCAAGATGAGTATGAAGGAAGGACAAAACATTAAAAAACTACCGCTGCTTGAAGGGCCGAACTACGGGTACTGGAAGTCTAAGATGAAGGATTTCTTAAAGTCCATTGACGAAAAAGCTTGGAAAGCAGTGGTAGTTGGATGGACACAACCGATGATGGCCAACCCTGAAGGAAAGATGATACCAAAGCCTGAAGAACTGTGGACCGATGCTGACGAGAAGGCCGCTTTGGGAAACTCAAAAGTTATGAATGCAATCTTTTCTGGAGATGATGAGAATGTGTTCAAAATGATTGCCAATTGTGAGGTTGCTAAGGAAGCATGGGAAATTCTCCGAACTGCTCATGAAGGTACAGACAAAGTGAGGAACTCACGAATGCAAATGCTCACTACGAAATTCATGGATATGAAAATGAAAGAAGAAGAGACAATTACTGAGTTCAACACTAGAGTCCTAGACCTCTCTAATGAATATGCAGCACTGGGAAATCCCATAGAAGAACAGGACTGGCTAGCAAGGTGCTGAGGTCTCTTCCCGAAAGATTCGCGATGAAAGTGACTGCTATTGAGGAGATGCAAGACATTACCGAAATGAAGCTTGATGAACTAATGAGGTCAGTGAGGACATATGAGATGTATCTTCAAGAATATGCTCAACCCAAAAGAAGCAAGGGAGTTGCACTGAAAGCTGACCTATCTGAAGAAAAGAGAGAGACCGATGATACTACTGAACAGCTGTCGATGATGGCCTAGAACTTTGGCAGATTAGTGAGAAATCTTAACAAACGAGGGATAGATCAAGGCCAGTCATCCTCATCCTACAGCCAAAGCTGGAAGAAAGGAAACTTGCAAAGAAAGGGTAAGACTGGAGAAAACAAGCAGGAGTTCTCAACTGAGAAAGGCAAAGGAATATAATGGCGAGAATGCCAAGGATTTGGACACATCCAAGCTGAATGTGCCAATACTCTCAAAAAGAAGAAAGCACTTGCTGCCAACCTGAGCGATAGCGAGTCTGGAGGAGGACGAGTCGAACAACTTTGTTGCTCTTGTTAGCATCCTTGAAGACGGCAGTGAGAAGAGTGACAGTCATTACTTCAGTGCAAAGTCAGACCACCTGGTTGACGACCCTACTAGCAGTGATGATGAAGAGGTCATGGATGAATGCTTAGCTGAAATTTACAACAAGCTGTATGAGAAGTGGTTGATGGTGTGTTAGTTTTAATGGCATGTATTTTGGCAAAACTCTGTGAGTTGTTCAAGCTATTGTACAAGGAAGAGTTCAAGGCTAGAGAAGGACAATCGACGTAGAACAAGACTGAAGCAGCTGGAATGTTTCCTATTTCAGATTAGGCAACTCGAAGAGATATTGCATATCTTGACGGCGGTTGAAGTCGGTTGAAAGAGATATTTGCGCCTAAATATAATTTGGAAAGAAGATAATCGAAGATCTAAATTGAAGATTAAGGATATTCATTGAAGATTATCTACAAGAAGAATGCGCAAGGTTTAAGAAATATTTCCTAAAAGATCTAAGCAAATATTCCTAAAGTTCATATGCAGTTCGGACTTGATTCGCAAGTCATATTTGGAATCGTCCGCCCCTAAATTATGAGAGGTGACGCATTCACATTACTTAGCACTCACGGAGATAATATACACTCATATACACTGATCGGGAGGTGGAGACAAATGACCGGTGAACTTATTATTCCGATAAGGTCACGACGCTCAGAATCAGTCTGTGTTGGGTGCTGTACAGACTGATCGTGGAATAACTTGACCACATACGCACTGCTGCTGGCTATTGCGCATTCGGAAGAAGGCGCTGAGCTTCGTGGAGGATCATCTGGTGGAAATAGAGGGGAGTCTCTGATCTAGGGGGAGTTTTTATAGTTCAGCCCACAAGTTGGAAAACTGTTTGATAGTTCGCCCCTTGTTTGGAAGTTTTTATAGTTCAGCCCACAAGTTGGAAAATGGTAATAGTTCAGATCCCCAAAGTGTACTTTTCCCTAAAAAAATAAAAATAAAATACTTATATATGATATTATAATTTAACATATATATGACTTGAATAAATATTACATGTTTATGATCTGATTACAACAACATACCGTAACAAATTTAGAATTTGATAAAATACAAATCAATAATACAACAATAATAGAACAACAATAACAATTTTAGTCTTAATTTGTAAGTCACAACAATAAGGGATTTCTAAGACTAATTGAATTTCTAGTTAAATTGAGAATAACTAATAAATTTTATAGATTTGATAAATGAATATACATTATTGAAACAAATAATAAAACAACAATCATCTTTAGCCTAGTGGAAGGAAAGAGAATAACTATTAAGTGGGGGTTGGGTTCGAGTCTTGTCCAAGTCAAAATTAAATAAATAATTTTTCAGACAAAATCGAACCGATCAAATCACCATTTTAATGGAAATCCAGGTCAACCGGGTTTTGACCGGATCGATTGTAAACCGGTCCGATAACCAAACTGAACTGGTCCGGTGACCGATTCCCGGTCCAATCGGTCGGACCGACCGGTTCGGTCCGGTTTTAATAACTATGCCACTGAGGCCAAAAGCTGGACTTGATTATGAACGAGTTAAGTACGAGTATGATATTTAGACTGGTTTATTAAACGAGTCAAGTTCGTTTATTAAACAATTCAAATTTAAATTCGTGAACAACTCATTTATGTTATGACCGGAGTGATGTTGTTACAGGACTAAAAGGTTGGAACGAAGTAGGCAGAGGCTGTAGGAAAAAGCTGCCTAACACCAAATATGCTGAATACACTGCATAAAGCAGAGAAGGGAGGCAGACAAAAGAAAGCATGCACTGCTACAAGGAGACAAGAAGATGCAGAAGAAGGAGACAAGAATTAGTTTGGGGACATCACTAGTAGCTTGTTTTATGTATGGGCTATATAAGCTCAGATGAAGCACACAAATGCATTAAGAATATTATTATCAACTTACTTTATCTCTTCCTCTCTGTCTCTCTCCCTATCTCGATCCTAAGTTCTAACAACTGGTGCTTCTTCATTGAGCCACCTTCCGCCGCCATGCCAGACACTAGGAGCACAACGGAGTCCATATCCAACCTGGTTAACAACATGGTGGAACTCAGTAACCGAACCCAACAGATGGAGGCGCGTGTGGAAACCCAGTCCTCCCATTTCGAAAAAATGGTGGAAATGATGGAGGACATGCGCACCTCTCTACGCCAGATGCACCCTGTTCCAAATCCTCGCCCAGATAAACAACCAATGTATCATAATCCGGCGCCGGACGACCCAACACCACCCCCACTACTCGCTACCCCAACCCACTACTCTCAGCCTCGCCCGACAGCCACACACATGAACCAAACTTACACAACCCCTACGCACTCCGGCCCTGTCTATCCACACCAACCCTTTCCCTCTCAGTTTACATCACACAACACACCTGAACCAACTACACTCACATACCCACAACCACCAGCAGTTGTGCGCTTACCACGCCTGGAAATCCCATATTTCACAGGGGAAGGTGTTGAAGGTTGGTTATTCCAAATAGAAAGATTTTTCTTGTTATACAACACACCCCCAGAGCAAAAGATCACTATAGCTACGTTTTACTTGACCGGCGATGCTCTAAAATGGTTTCAGTGGATGCATACCACTCACCAAATCAGTTCATGGGAGGCAATGGCAAAAGACTTGAGTAGCCGTTTCGGGCCGTCAATGTTCTGGCGTGCCGAAGTTGCTATAAACAAACTGCGTCAAGAGTCGTCAGTAGCAACATATATTGTCGAGTTTCAAGACCTCTCAGTGCGCACGCCTGGCCTCTCTACCGAGAACCTCCTTTACCGCTTTATGGCTGGCTTAAAAGATGAGATCCACAATGAGCTTGTCTTGTTAAACCCGACCACCTTACAATCTGCCATGGGAATGGCGCGACTCGCTGAGCAGAAGTTACATCCCCCAAGAGTCTGGCAAAACCGCCCTTGGCCTAACCGACCTTCCCGGAACCCCAACACACACCCCATAAATCCATACACTAAACCCACACCCAATACCCCCTCACCTCTACCAGTTCGTCGTTTAACTATGGCCGAGATGATAGCTAGGCGCGAGAAAGGATTATGTTACAACTGTGACAAAAAGTACACGACAGGCCATAGTTGTAAAGCGAAGTTTCAATGTTACTTAATGGAGGATCCTAGTGACCCCATTGTGCTGAAGGACTCACCACAACAGGATGAGGAACCTGAGCATTGTTTGGTCGATCCACAAATAACAACCGTGGACACAGAGCACCCCAACATCTCTTTCAATGCACTCCAGGGTCGATTTGCGACAAGCACACTTCGCATCCAAGGACGGATTAATGGCATGGATTTGACTGTTTTGGTGGACAGTGGTTCTACGCATAACTTCGTCCAGACGCGAATCGCAAAACACCTACAGTTGCCCATTGAACCTACAGCTAACCTCAATGTGACAGTGGGTAATGGAGAGGCTTTACAATGCAACGGTGCATGTGCAAATGTCCCATTACAGATGGGCGATCATATGTTTGAAGTGGATTTATATTTGCTGCCCATTTTTGGAGCGGAAGTAGTGCTTGGGGCAAATTGGTTGGCTGAAATTGGTCCCGCTTTACTTGATTATCGCCAGCTTCTAATCACCTTCAACCATCATGGAATACAAATTACATTGCCAGGAATTAAGGAGTCGGCTCAACTTGCCCAAATGAGCCTCGGCCAACTTCAACGTGCTACCCAAACCAACACAATTGCCTCATTTTTCCAACTCCAAGCCTACCATACACCCGAGCCCAATGTCCCTTCCAGCAGCCCAACACCTCATACCCTAAATTCAGTTTTGATACAAACTGATTTTGCCCCAGATAAGGATGCCGAACTCAGTGCTATGTTAGCTGATTTTAGTGAGATTTTCGAGGCACCAAGAGGCCTACCGCCAGAGCGCTCGGCCAACCACAAAATCGCCCTCCTACCAGGTACTTCTCCTGTTAATGTCAAACCTTATCGTTACCCTCACTACCAAAAAACAGAAATTGAAACACAGATTCGCACTATGCTACTTGAGGGAGTAATCCAGCCGAGCACAAGCCCCTTCTCATCTCCAGTGCTCTTAGTAAAAAAGAAGGATGGCAACTGGCGGTTCTGTGTGGACTACCGCGCCCTAAACACCGTGACAGTTCGCGATCGCTTTCCCATTCCCACAGTCGATGAGTTGTTAGACGAACTACATGGTGCAAGTGTATTTTCAAAGCTCGACCTTCGCTCGGGCTACCACCAAGTTAGGATGAATTCTGCAGACATATTCAAGACCACCTTTCGCACACATGATGGCCACTACGAATTTCTCGTAATGCCATTTGGCCTATCCAATGCCCCATCAACATTTCAAGCTATCATGAATGATCTATTTAGGCCGGTGCTCCGTCAATTTGTATTGGTCTTCTTTGACGATATCTTGGTATATAGCACCAACTGGGAGGAACACTTGCTGCATCTGCGTCAGGTACTAACTGTGTTACATTCCAATTCTTTTTTTGTAAAAATGTCCAAATGTGATTTTGGCAGAATAAGCATTGCCTATCTCGGCCATGTGATTTCTATTCATGGTGGGGCTGTTGATCCGGATAAGATTGAAGCTATTTTGGATTGGCAACCTCCCAGTAACGTGAAACAATTGCGAAGCTTTTTGGGACTCACCGGTTATTATCGGAAATTCGTGCAACATTATGCCGTAATTGCTGAACCACTTACCAGATTATTGCGCAAAGATTGTTTTATTTGGTCACCATCTGCTCAAGCATCTTTTGACAAATTGAAAGAGGCATTGTCTACCACCCCAACACTAGCCCTACCAGACTTCACCATCAGCTTTGAAGTGCAAACTGACGCCTCAAACGTAGGCATTGGAGCAGTTTTATCGCAACAGGGAAAGCCTTTGGCATTCTTTAGCAAACAACTTAACAAGACGTTACAAGCAGCTTCTACATATCACCGTGAACTTTATGCCGCAGTGACAGCTATCCAAAAATGGCGCCAATACTTACTGGGTTCCAAATTCACGCTACTCACAGATCATCAACCGCTCCGGGCTATCCTAACGCAGGCATTGCACACACCAGAACAACAGCGACTTATTTGCAAACTGATGGGTTTCGAATTCGATGTTGTGTACAAACCTGGATGAGAAAATGGCCCGGCTGATGCCCTATCTAGGCGCCAAGATGTGCACTTTGGATCACTGTTGGGAGTCAGCCGCCCCATGATGGGCATTCTCTGCATGTTACGCAAACTGTTTGACCATCATACACCATCCAAACAATTCAAAGAAGCCATCCTTGCAACACCAGGGGACTACCCGACTTATAAAGTCCATGATGGCCTCATTTTGCACGATGACAGACTCTTTATTCCCAAAGACTCATGCATTCAAGAACTGGTACTTCACGAATTTCATGATTCACCACAAGGAGGTCATGCAGGGGAGAAGAGGACACTCGCTAGAGTAGCTGCGAACTTCACTTGGCCAGGAATGATCAAAGATGTGCACAACTATGTCAAAGAATGTCCAACATGCCAACAAACCAAGTTTCTCCGTATCTTCCCACAAGGCACCTTACAACCTTTACCTATCCCTGAGCAAGTTTGGGCAGAAATTTCCATGGATTTCATCACTCAATTACCCAAGTCTCATGGTCTCAGCGCTATCATGGTTGTAGTGGACAGGTTGACGAAATATGCTCACTTCATTGGTTTACCAGGTGGGTTCACTGCGGAATCGGTTGCACGGAGTTTTGTTAAAGAAATATGCAGGCTTCATGGATTGCCAACCAAGATAGTTTCCGACCGAGACCCTATATTTATGAGTCATTTTTGGCGTGACCTTTTCAAGCTCCAAGATACGACACTAGCCACGAGCAGCGCCTACCACCCGCAGACAGATGGCCAGACGGAGGTGGTGAACCGTTGCTTAGAAGATTACCTTAGATGTTTTGTTGCGGAGAATCAAACCACTTGGGCAGAGTTCCTACTGTGGGCGGAACTTCACTACAACACCTCATGGCACTCGTCAATTCGCTTGACACCATTCGAGGCGGTTTATGGTCGCCCGCCGCCGAAGATTGTTAACTATATCCCAGGAGCTTCCAAAGTTGCAGAAGTAGATGATCTCTTGACCAAAAGAACAACGCTGATGGCACAATTGCGCAGCAACCTTGTAAAGGCTCAGCAGAGAATGAAAAAACAAGCTGATCAACATAGAACTGACCCCGAATTTCAAGTGGGTGATATGGTTTATGTCCGCCTCCAACCATACCGCCAGCAATCTGTGGTCCATCGTCGCTCACCCAAACTAGCCAAAAGATATTTCGGACCTTACCGTGTGTTGGAGCGCATTGGGCAGGTTGCATACCGACTAGAACTTCCAAGTGAGGCGCGAGTGCATAACGTATTCCATGTCTCCCTGCTGCGAAACTGTGTTGGGAACCGAGCAATCCATGTATCGCCATGGCCGATCGACTTGCACAATGTACAACTCAGGTATCAACCTAAACACATTGTGGGCTTTAGGAAGGTACTTAAGGGATCTCAGCTGCAGCAGCAAGTTTTGGTACACTGGGACCAACAGAAGGCGACTGATGCTACATGGGAAGACCTGGACAGTTTCAAAGTTGATTATCCTCAATTTCACCTCGAGGACGAGGTTTTGTTTGATGGGGAGGGTAATGTTACAGGACTAAAAGGTTGGAACGAAGTAGGCAGAGGCTGTAGGAAAAAGCTGCCTAACACCAAATATGCTGAATACACTGCATAAAGCAGAGAAGGGAGGCAGACAAAAGAAAGCATGCACTGCTACAAGGAGACAAGAAGATGCAGAAGAAGGAGACAAGAATTAGTTTGGGGACATCACTAGTAGCTTGTTTTATGTATGGGCTATATAAGCTCAGATGAAGCACACAAATGCATTAAGAATATTATTATCAACTTACTTTATCTCTTCCTCTCTGTCTCTCTCCCTATCTCGATCCTAAGTTCTAACAGATGTTGCTCAGCGTCAGATCATTAGGGAAAAAGTACCGTCTCAATAATCTCAAGGAAGACGCTGCTGCTCTGAGAGACGAACGGGATCAACTCATTGAGAGGATGAACAACATCAAGACCAGTCTCCTGCACAAGGTTTCACTTGCTTCTTCTAGCGTTTTGGCTTCGCGGTTGTGCAAGCTCTTCGGAGATGTGGAATGAGGTGATCTGTTTGGACTCATTTTTTAGTAATATGTTTAGGTTGTAGTTGATGACGTTTTGATAATTTTGGTGAAAACAGTTGATTTGGAGGAAAGAAAAAAAGTTCAATCGGGGTCTTTTGTTGCTTTCTCAAGTTATTTTTCGCTCTTTATAATTTGTTGATGTTTTGTTTGTGTTCTGTCCGGTTGATTTTTGAATTTGTGTATAAATCTGTTGAAGAATGGCAACATACCAAGCGATGAAGCCTGGAAGTTGACGTTGAGGAAACATGAAAAAATAAATCACAAGATTCCGATTACTTTCAAGTCCAAGAATGTCAAGAATCTTGAAAAGGGTTTTTTATTCAATCAATCCAGCCCTAGAAGATAAATCCTTGTTTGCTTAACCATCATATTTTATCATAATCATTCTGCAGCCGGATAGTTTTAAATTAATTTTTTTTATACTGGATTTACATCTCATATAGGACATGCCAATGAATACATCACATACAAGATAGTTTTCGGGTACATGTATATTTCTAGTCTATTTGAGCACATCCACGTAAAGGGCACCACCCGCATTTGAACTTGAGTGACTCGATGAAGCGCGGGCCATATCGGCTCATATAACTTTGAAATCCACGAATCGACAAACACCTCTATGAAGGACCTTAGCGCTGCTTAAGCACGCCACCGCGAGAGGGAAGTACCTGCAAACGTCCACAAAGGACGAGGAAGAGGAAAGAAAAGAGGAAGAGAAAAATATCCACAAATGATGTAAGAAGAGTCCGCACCATAGGCGGTACTAGGAAAATTCCACAAAATTGTGAAAAGTAAAAGTGTCACGGTAGAGTTTGAACACAAGACTTTGCATATTACAAGGCAAGTGATCAACCAATTCATCCACCACGTTGTTGGATAATTGTGAAAATTTGAATTTTGTAATCATTGCGGTATTTATTTTAATGGATGTGTACAATATCTGCTCATCGTGTATGTGGTGCTAGCACTCCAAGTTGAAGGACCAATTAGAAATTCTACAAAGGTTCTTCATATTACCACCAGGAAGCCCCCTTGTGGCGAATGCACTAATGACTTGTCCTGTATGTTGAATTTTATTTGGTTGGATTGGTATCAAGTGGTAGTGTGACTGTCACTGTTGATATTGTGAAGTGTAATTAGTGTTTTGGGGTGGTTCTTTGTTTATTAAACTTTATTTATACAACAATTAAACTCAATAATTTTCATAGTGTTGGTGTTAATTGACAATGAATTTGTTATTTATACAATTTATTGAACTTGTCATTGACATTCGATTTGTTGTAATATATGGATGATAATTTTCTTTTGTAGTTTTATAATTATTTTGGTGTGTAGTCATCAATTTCCTTTGAATTTTGTGTAGGAGAAAATGAAAGAAAACGATCTCAATATGCTTGATTAACAAGCTTCTCAAGGCGGAAGCTCCTTTGATGAACCTCTCTCAGTGAAAACCTAACTCGATATCATTGTTGAAGTGGTTAGCGAGAAAAAAAGAACTCTGATTTTCAGTGCCGGGAAATCCATTAGAAAACCTCTATACCCTAGAGGTGGGGGAGAAAGTGGCCCGAACTTCACAAATGAGAGATGAGCTAAACATGGCTAATGAGGATACACGGAAAAAGATGAGAGAATACTAACGTTACTGATGCTAAAAGACTGGACAAACAGGAAGAGGATTGAGCTTAAGGCTATTATGACGATAAACTACAGGGTTTTGTGTTGATCTGTTTAATTTTTGTGTTGATGCGTTTAAGTTTTTGTTGTGTCTGACGTTCATATTTACTCATGTTAAGCTATATTTGTATGAACTAGTACCTAAAGTTTCCGTATTTATTCAATCTTAATAAAACGTTTACTTAAAGTGACAATTGTTTATATGAATTGATAAATTACAATATAATGGAGATGATTTTAGGATGTTACAAAATTTAAAATGATAATATTGTGACATTTACGATGGTTGTTAAAAGTTCTATTGTGACTACACTAAGTGGTCGACGAAATATCTTTTAGCGATAACCTTGGAGGTCGTAAAAAGTTTTATTGCGACATGGTTGCACTAACATCAATTTTTTAATATTTTATAGTTTGTGATATCTTAAGTGGTCACAGAAGGTTTTTGATGCGATGACTTGAGTGGTCATATAATTATGAAGATGAAGGTCCGGGGGAGATCAAACTTATGGTCCGGGGGGGATCAAACTTATGGTGGGAATCCTTCAGACCCCTCTTCAGACGAAGACGCTACTACTCCAGATGTGACACATGAGTCTGCACCAATTCTGCAATCATACCGGAGAATTGCTAAGAATCATACAATAACCGAAGTCATTGGAGAACCAACTGAAAGGATGAAACCTCGAGGGAAGGCGATTAATTATCGAGAATTGGTATCTTGTTCCTGCTTCCTATCCACCATAGAGCCCAAGATCATCAAAGAAGCCATTACGGATGAGTACTGGGTGATGGCCATGCAGGAAGAATTGGCAGAGTTCACAAGGAATGATGTCTGGTATCTTGTTCTGCGACCCAAAATAGTTAACATTAATGGAACGAAGTGGATCTTCAAAAATCAGTCTGATGAGAAGGGCAGCATCACAAGAAACAAGGTCAGATTTGTAGCACAGGGATACACTCAGGTAGAAGGCATCGACTTTGTTGAGACCTTTGCACCTGTGGTGCGCCTGGAGGCCATCAGATTATTACTTGCTCTAGCGTGTCATTAGAAGTTTAAACTGTTCCAGATGGATGTCAAGAGTGTGTTCCTGAGCGAGTTCCTAAACGAGGAGGTGTACGTAGTGCAACCAAAGGGATTTGATGACCCACATCATCCTACACATGTGTACCGGTTGAAGAAGGCCTTATACGGACGAAAGCAAGCGACGAGAGAATGGTACGAGCGTCTCACTGTGGTGGACCATGGCTATGTGCGAGGGGCAGTAGACAAGACCCTATTTGTCAAACATACCAAGTCAGATTTCATTATTGCCCAAATTTATGTTGACGATATAGTGTTCGGGTCCAGTACACAGCGGATGGTGGACCAGTTTGTGGAACAGATGCAAAAAGAGTTCAAGATGAGCATGGTGGGAGAGATGAATTACTTTCTTGGACTCCATGTCAAACAGAAGGACGATGTCATCTTTATTTCTCAGAGCAAGTATGCTAGGAACCTGATCAAGAAATTTGATCTGGAACAGGCGAGCCAGAAACATACTCCAGCTGTAACGCACATAAAATCACCAAAGATGATGTTGGAGCAAGTGTAGACAAGACAATGTACAAAATCATGATAGGTAGTCTTCTCTATCTGACAGCCAACACACCGGATATTGCTTATGTTGTAGGAGTGTGTTCATAATATCATGCAAATTTGAAGGAGAGTCACTTGCTGCAAGTAAAGACGATCATCAAATATTTCTGTGGAACTGCAGATTATGGTATCTGGTACACCGAAGACACCAGCCCATACTTGGTTGGTTACTGTGACACTGACTGGGTAGTAAACGCTGAAGATCAGAAGAGCATATATGGTGGCCGTTTTTTCTTAGGCAACAACTTGGTTTCCTGGTTCAGTAAGAAGCAGTACATCATATCACTGTCTACAGCCAAAGCGGAGTATATAGCTATCGAGATGTTGCTGTACTTAGATGATAAGGATGAAGCAGATGCTGTGTGAATACGGAGTGGAATAGAAGGAGATGACTATGTACCGTGACAACATGAGTGCCATTAACATATCTAAAAATCCAGTACAATACTCCAGGACAAAGCACATCGATATCAGACACCATTTCATCAGAGAGCTAATGGAGAAGAAGGTCATCACACGGAAGCATGTGACGACAGACAAGTAGCTAGCTGACTTCTTTACCAAGCCGTTGGACGCCACTCAGTTCGAAACACTTAGATCTTCTGTGTTGTTGACAACTAACTATCCCGGGCGGCGGTCAGCCAGAAGCAAAACCCCAGCTAATCAGTCAGGCTGACCTTTAGAAAGAAAAAGCTGGAACAGAGATCCAAAAATAGATGGTACATGTTTAAGACTCAATTTAAATTCAAAATATTTGCAATATTATGAACCGTCGGAAGGAAAGTATTGATTGGACCGCATCAGACAAGTGACGTGTCCCTTGGAGAAAGCAAGCCAGTTTTGGGACGTTACAAAGTCTGAATATTTTAAAATCAAATATTCGATAGTTGCTCGTTCTTTCCAAAAATCTCCTAAACCCTAGCTTCAAAATTCTTCCAAGCGGCTGTCAAACGGGAACAATGGTGAACACTTGCAAGAACGCAAAGATTGCAGTCAAAGCCTCCCCTAATCAAAAAAGAGAAAAGAAGAAATCATCAGACGGCGTTGCTTTAGAAGTTCTGATGAGCATAAATCTTGACTATATTTATGTTTCACATTTAGTGGATTATCGATCATTTTCCTTATTCATATGAGCTCTCACTCTATGTTTTGATGCTTTTTAGGTTAAAAATGAATCCAAGGTGAAATAAGTGTTTTGTGGGAATTTGGGTGAAAAAAGTGCTAAAACGGTGGATTGACCTCCCTAATTGTCGTGTACGCCTGGAGCTCATACCATGTCCGAATTCATTGATCTTTGGCCTGTTAGAAAGCTTAGAACAAGAGCTACAACTTTTTAGTTGGCACCTAGAGCAGATTCAGTCATTAAAGATGTCAGAATATGAGTACAAAGACCATCTCGCACTGCGCCTGTGTCACCAAAATAGTTGACGCAAGTGACACAGACAGGACATAAATCAGAATATGCAGCCCTCTGGAATCCGCCATATCACTTGTGTCACCTCAAGCTGAATGGGCCAAAAATGCAATTTGAGCTAGGGTTTTGGAAAAATGAAAAAAAAGGAAATTGAACAAAAAGAAAAAGTAGCAACCGCACATCATCATATTCTCAATTTTCCACCTCCACCTACACGCCTAGAGACTTGGAGACGACGAAAAAGAGAGAAGGGGACTCGAAAATGCAAGGATTTTGATCGGATCGAAGATTTGAAGGGATTATCGACTTCAATTCAAAGGGATTAGTAATTCCTTTTCTCTTGTAATCTTTGTTTCGAACAAAACATGACTTGTATTTCCATGACGATGGATAGTGATCAGTGACCCATATTTTGGGGTCCTACGAAGCTTACTCGACTATGCATCGTTTAATATATTAATCGTTGCATGTTTTGGATTGTTTTACATGATTTGTATTTTACTTAGCGCCTAAACCCAGTGATGCATACTAGGTGTTTGAGAAAATGCCTAAGTGTATAGCTTTGAGACGTTAAGCCAATATCGCCGAAATGGTGAGGCTAAACGTCCGACTATTAAGTAAAATACACGTTACAAACTTGGTGACTACGAGAGTAGCCCAAGTTTGTAATGGGAAAGGTTCGTACTACGACAAGACTCCCCACGTTTACGCAACGAGAGTTGGTAAACATCAGCGAGTTACTTGATCCGAACCAATAGCACCGAAAAGGTGAGGTTCGTAGTTTAAGATACATTTCCAATATAAACCAATAGCGCCAAAAGAGTGAGGTTCATACTTGGAGTGTGCGGCTATTTTCCAATCAATATAAGTAAATCCTTGCATGCTAGTTAATAAACTCGATTCTAATGTTGGGTAAGTGAAGTAGTTCCCCGAAATACTTCTCGAAAGTCGTTAAAACATTTTCTTACTTTCTTGCATTTTTCGATTGATTAACTTTTAAAACAAAAAAAACTCTTTTCGGACTAGGATAAATAGAAACAGAACCTTACATAGTGCAAAATTTTAAACTTGCTCCCTTGAACGATCCGGTTCTTACCGGCATTATAAATTGTTTTTGACATACAAAATACTGCACATCAAGTTCCGACGACAAATCCACCACTTACAGAGGCGGTAAAACCCAAGATGACGAAGGAGAAGAAGACTTCTCAAAAGGATGCAACTCTGAGTGAGAACCCGAAGGGAGTGGCCGAATTGGTGATTCATGGCGTGACAGACTCAGTAGTTCCAAAGTTAGGCAGAGAATATCAGAAGGAAGATGATGCTGCTGTGCCAAAATCAAAGAAAGGGGCCACGAAGAGTTGCATCCGAACCCTAAACCAACAACTTCTGGAATTAGCGCGGAGATCCCAATAAAGGATCAACCATCGGACTGGTAAGGTAAACCATAATCCTCAGACTACAAGTTCAATTCCAACTATTGGTAGTTCTGAATCCCTTAAGGCGAAGGAGACTGGTGTTGAGAAACATAAGAAAGTAGAATCTGTGACTGTCTCGAAGGGGGTGGATAAGGGTAAGCCTATAGTAGATGAAGTTGTGGAATAGGTTGATGCTGGTAAGGTTGAGATTGGTATTGTAGATAGACATAAATTGTTGAAGGAGAAGCTTCCTGCTATTGGTTTTGTATTGGAGAAAAAGGGTATACGCAGAAAAGCTGTAGTTCGCAAGAGAAGTTCATCTCGACAGTATGTTGATCAGTTTTGCTCGATTAGAGGGAGAATGATAGTGATGTCAGATTATGAGAGCACATATTTGTTGTAAGTACTATCCTGTCACTGAGGAGAATGAGGTTCAAGAAGGTGGTGATGCAGGTGAATCAGACGCCTCGGAAGAAGATAATGAACTCAACAACATGTATAAGGAAATTGATGAAGTTTTCCAAGATCTGCAAAAAGAAGGGACTGATGATCAAGCAAATGAAGGTTCTGATAAGCAAGAGAAGGAGGCAGTATCTGAGAAAATTTCTATTGAACCTACTGTACCGGGAGCGATGGAACATCCAGTTGACAAAGACGTGGAGATGTAGGAAGCAGATCAGGAGAAGCCTAATGACGGTGAGGATGATATTCAGGTGGTTGATCTGGACTCAGTAGCATTGGCTGAGCTACAGAAGTCAGGAAAAAAGAAACAAACGAAGAAGGTTACTGTACTATCAACTGGCTCAAAGGCGGAAACAGAGCGAAATGGGGTTAGCTCAAAGACAACTAGAAAGAGGAAAAGAGCAACTGTTACAGAAGGTGTTCCATCAGGATATGTGAAGATGGAGTATGGTTTGCAAGTAAGGAAGCTGCGAGCAGGTGGAAGGCTATTCAACGACGGAAAATCATTCTTGAACGGTTATTGGAGGAGAAGAGGTACAAAGGAAAAGAGGTGGTACAGCTGTTGAAAGAGACTGATCTCTTCTGGACAGTACGACATGCAAGCCATTCAATGAGCAGTTGGTGAGAGAAGCCATTGCAAACCTCCCAAATCAGTTCGGGATAGCTGGTGACAAGCAATATGGAGAAGTGTTTGTAAGACTGAGGAAGATAATGATTGATCCAAAAATCGTCAATGTTTTCTTTGCAATGGACGATCCAAGAGAAGTGGAGGAGGAAGAAGATTTTGACAAAATTGCCAATTGCTTGACTGCAGGAGCTTACCCGCGCTGGGAAGATACTTTCATCCCTGTAGCTGATCTGACCACGTCATATTCTATGCTATTTTTGATCGCCATAGTGAACTGGAAGCCGACCTCGCATAAAAACTACTGTGAGCAAAGACATGAGACAGCTGATCTACCACATTGGAAATAGAATGACGATCAACATGGGTCGAATAATGTTCAATCAGATAGCTGATGACGCCACGTCCACCAAGTCCCTCCATCAAATAATCTTCCTGTCACAAACGATTGGTGTGTGCTCTGCAATACCCCAGCGACGATGAGGAAGATGAGGATGAAGACTCGACTGACGAGGACTCTTCCGAGTGAAGGTCTATAGCTCAAATTTGTGTGGTTTGACGTCTTGACATTACTACTTTCATACTATTTTAGTTCTGTTTCGTACATTGTTACGTTGAACTAGTATTTTGAACCCTTCTTGCCGATTTTGTGGCAAAAAGGGGGAGTAATTTTGAGGGTCGACTTGTTCCTCCTCAATCTTACGGAGTACGGTCTCTGAAGTCTTCATAGCTAGATTAGAAGGTTTTGCCAAAAATACCAAGGGGGAGATTGTTGTTCCTTGTGGCATGGAGTTTCGCAAAACGACTTCAGAGTGTTCAAGTAGAAGTTTCCTAATATTGAAATTTCCGAGTACCGAAGATATCGAAGATTGGATTGGATGTCGAATGGCTGAAAGATCGAAGGAAATATTCTGGGAACATTATCAAATATCCAGCAATAATATCTAGAAGCCAAGATTATCAAGGAAGATACTCTGAAGATTATCAAGATAAATATTTGGAAGCTTGGAAAATATTTATGAAATATTCCTAAATATTTGAGATAGAGTATCTCAACCGAATAGGAAATCAGTCGTACACTATAAATACAAGGCTAGGGTTTCCCTATTCGGTGAGTTCTTTTTTGGAGAAGCTGATACACGAGCCATATTCAAGCCGAGGAGGAGGACGACGACGGACGACTCGTTTTTCACACCAGAAAACTAACGGCGCTGAGACAGACTATTCAATGTGCTGTTCAATCTTGTCCGCTGGACACAAACCACAGACGACATTACGCATTCGGGAGAAGGCTTCAGAACTTCGGGAGAGGTTCTAGGAAAGGCCGGGAGGGAGTCTCGGACCTAACCGCAGGGGATCGAGGGGGAGCCGAGATCGCAAATCAAGGAGAATAGTGTTAGAGGCTAGGCTATTAGAAACGGAAGATTGTAAGAGTAAGCACTTGTAGCGCTAAACTCTTAATAAATATTTGCTACCCTTTAGGGCGTGGAAAGCCCCCCCAGAGTAGGCTGGTTGCCGAACTGAGATGTATATTACTTGTGTTCGTATTTTTCAATTTCTGATACTATCCGTTAAGATGTTCTAGTCTCTATTAGAACACGTATTGGATCTGCTCTTGAATAGACAACAGGATTTCAGTCCCGAACCTTTGAATTTTCTTTAAATCGTGGTCTTGAGGTTTTGACTTTGATGGGGAATCATTTTGTACCTGAAATGTGTAAGGGTTAAATGATATCGAAAAACGTTAGAAATGAATCAAAGCTTTAATAAAATATGACGAATAATAAGGCAAAAACTCAACTTATCAGCTAACATGTTTAAAACATCAAACGACCGTCATCTTCATATTCAGCTCTTTCGTCTCCTCTAGTTGAAATATTGCTTTCACATAATGTCTTCGTGCACAACAAACACGTTTAACTTTTCCTTCGTTTCTAATATTGCTTTCTGACAAGGTCTTTATTTGGATCTCTAAAATAGCGTCAAGCAAAAATAGGGTCGTAAGTATGTCAAATAATTTATATGTGGTCAAGTACCGGGTCAAACCCAAGGGAGTAAATGGATTGTGCACTAGGGGATATCTAATTTTCTACTTAGCTATTCCTATCGAATTTGGTTGAGTTATGACTTATTCCTAGTTGAGAATACAATTTATTGATTGTAAGATGGATAAAAGAAGTTTCGAGGGTTATCCCCATTCCTAGCAACTCAGATGATAAAAAAACAAGTCCTTCATGGCATCAATCATTAATTTATTCCTTACCCTAGCTTAGCACTTAGAGAGAATCAACATTCGTTGATATTCTCCCAATTTCTAGATCATCAAAAGTGGAGTCTCACTCTTTCAAGACTATCAACCCACTCCATTTCACTAATTTGATCCTTAACTTTCATTACAAGACCAAATAATGAAATACCAATTAGGTTTTTGTCCTAATAATCACTTTCGTGGTAATCTAAGTTATGAAACATTTTTGTCCATTCTAAAACCATTTCCTAACTCGTTCAAGTCATAGGTTCAAGTTTTAGTCTGATTTGTCACTTAGGCATTGTATCAAAAACCTATCAACATAGCACTTTCATAGCATAGGAGCTATTGAAATCAACAATCATTCACATGAATTTCAATGTATATACAATGATCTAGTGTGGCAATGAGGGTTCTAAACCCTCAAAATAACAAAGGACTACTCACTACACATTATGATCAAGCAAATACAAGTTTGATCAATGGAAACTATGAGTAGAAGATGAATAGTAGAAGGAAGAAGGTGATCAATCTCCCTTTTTGAGTCTCGAGCCTCCACTTTTAGTCCCCCTTCTGTAGAAGGTCTTCCTTAGCCTTATTCTGCAGTTCTTTCTCTCTAAAAGTCAAGTCCCCATGATCAAAACCCTCATTTGATAATTATAGGCTCGGGTCAAAATTCTTGTCCAGGGCTTGTACTCACCCGAGTAGCATACATGTCTAACTCGTACTCGGTCGAGTACGTCTTGTGGGGCATGGGGATTTTTTAGAAACCATGGTATTCGGGCGAGTACCATTGGTATTCAGGCAAGTACCCCTATCCGTCATGGCAAAGCTGAAATCCTATGACTTAAGGACCTCGAACTCGGGCGAGTAACCATGGCCGAGAGCAGCCAAATCTTGCAATGAAGAGGGTACTCGGGCGAGTACCATATAACTCTCCTCGTACTCGGTCGAGTATTGGCTAATTTGCTTCGTTTTTGTCTCGAACCTTTGACTATTCTTCAATTCTTGGTCTTAAGGTCTTGACTTCAATGGGGAATCAATTTGTACCTGAAATGTTTAAGGCAATGGCCAAATGACTTCGGAAAAGAATAAAAGCTTTAATAAAATGTGATGAACATTAAGGTGAAAACTCGACTTATCACTTTCACACAATGTCCATGTACAGTAACAATTCATCATACCATTATTAGTAACATGGACAAATATTTCGTTGGATGTAATTTTTTACCGATACAACAAACACTTTCTACAAGGACATACATGTGTATCTTCATTTTACTATATAAATTCAACAAAATCAACAAGCTCTTGAATGTAACGAGTGTCACTCATTTCTAACCGCATCCAACTTTTATCCATTTTTAACTTCACCCCTATAATCCTAATAGAAAAGAATCAACAATAATTCAACCCTTATAATGTGATGATATAGAAGTACCTACACTCTAGAAATACAAACAATATCACACACATGAACTATTTGAGAGCAATATGGAGAGCTATTTTATATGGGGACACAATGTCAAATACGTTGTAACTAGACCTGCACAGATCCGGGCCGGCCCGACCGCCCGATCCGCCCGCCCGGTCAATGAAACGGGCTTGGACAAGCATACTAGCCCGATGGACCGGGCCCGGTCCGGCCCGTATTTCTTTAGGGCCGGGCTCGGACACACATTTTAGCCCGAACCGGGCTAATTGGCCCGCCCATTAACCCGCTATAATTGACCGGGCGGGTTTAGCCCGGCCCGATTGTATGGGCTATGAAATATTTAAAAACCCGGCCCGAACCCGGCCCGAGCCCGCATTTGTGCAGGTCTAGTTGTAACATATAAGAGCCCAACAAATTGGTACATACTAAACTCCACTTTTTCAAGGAATTCAAAGTATCGTGGTATGTAATTATGAATTGGAAATTTAAAATAGATGTCATAGTCTTACCTATGTCTGTTACATGCATCGGAGCTACTGGAGTTGCATTCTCAGCCGTGGGGGAGAGAAGGGAAGTAGCAGGGGAGGAAGAAAGGTGGGTGGAGTTCATTATGTTTTTTCATTTAATGCTCTCTCCTTATGCGACAGAGTTAAATCATTTTAGTCACGTAAGTAGATGGTTGGTGTACCGGTCGCCTTCAATGCAACCGTATTTTGGTCAATCCTATTATGGTCAACATTTTCGAAATTTCATAAGCAGACATGGCATCTTCAACAGTTTCTTATACGACTAACTTTGATGTGCCATCAAAACCTGTCGCATAAGGATCCTTATGGGACAAACTTTGATCTGTTACATAAGATTAGTCACATACGGAAACTGATGCGGCCAACTTTAGTATGTGACATAAGGCGTAATCGCATAAGGGAAGTAATGCGACCAACTTCGGTATGTGACATAAGAAATAATGAATAAGGATACTTGTGTCACAAACTTCGGTTTGTTACATAAAGACTAGTCGCATAAAGTTCCTTATGCTATGTATTAGTTATTCTCAGTCACTCAAGGGTCCTTATGCGACTAGTCTTTATGCGAATGACTCAAACTCAGGTACACAAGGTGTAAACTTGTCGCTGTCCAGAGAAGTTGCACACCATACAGTGAAGTCAAAGACAACAAAGGAGATGATTGAGACTCTGTCGGCGTTGTAAAGAAACCATCAGCCTCAAAGAAAGTCCATCTGATACGACGGTTGTTAAACCTTACAATGAAATAGAGCATGACGGTAGAAAAGCACTTGAGCGAGTTCAACATGCCCATCCCACATTTGAGCTCCGTTAAAATCGAGTGCGGCGATGAAATAAAAGCTCTAATTCTTCTATCCTCGTTACCAGAAAGTTGGATCGGAGCGGGACGGTTACAATCGTTAGTGCTTCAGCTGGGAAGGTAAACCTTAAGCTGGATTAACTCAGAGACTTGATCGTTAGTGAAGAGATTTTTCGAAGGGAGTCAGTCTCTAGTTGGGGTCTAGCTTCGAATGCTGAAACAGAGACAACACAGAGTTCAGGTCGAAGGCAACGTGGCAGGTCAAATTCCAGAGGGGAGGACAAACAGACCAGTGATAAAAGCAAGATTAAGTGCTGGAAGTGTGACGGAGTGGGTCACTAAAGGAGTGAGTGCAAGGCACTGTCAGCAAACGCAACCACTGAAGAAATTGCGGAAGCACTGATTCTGAGCACAAGCAGCCCATCGGAATCATGCGTGTTAGATTTTGGGGCATCATTCCATTCATGTAGTAATACTGACATAATGAAGCACTACAGATCTGAAGATGATTTTTGGAAGGTTTGCCTTGCTAATGATGAACCGTTGGAAGTCGTGGGAAAAAGAGATGTCCAGATAACAGCATCAAACGGGTCAATGTTGCACATGCATGATGTCAGACATATTCCGGACTCGAAGATAAGTTTATTATCTGTTGGCCAGTTGGATGATGAGGGTTGTGCAATAAACTTCGGTTGTAGTTTTTGGAAGATGACCATAGGATCTAAGGTGATAGCTCGAGGCAAGAAAGAAGGGACGTTGTATATGACGAGCAACAACCAAGAAAATATCGTTGTTGCAAGTTTGAAAGGTGATGCAGTTATGTGGCATTCTCGTCTCGGTCACATGAGTTAGAAAGGGATGAAGGTGTTAAGCACGAAGAGTCTGCTACCTGGTCTCAAGTCTTTTGAATTCAGAGTATGTAAGGTCTGCGTCTTCAGGAAGCAGAAGAGAGTCGGGTTCTCAAGAGGTGGCAGGACCTTGAGAAAGCAGAAGCTGGAGTTGGTCCATAGCGACTTATGGGGGCCAGCATCTGTAGCATCTCTTGGTGGAGCATCATATTACATGACCGTCATTGACGACTACACAAGGAAGGTATGGGTTTATTTTATAAAAAATAAGTCTGATGCGTTTGATGTTTTCAGAAAGTGGAAAGCTCTGGTAGAGACTTAGACAGGTCTTAAAATGAAGCGACTGAGCTCCGATATGGTGGAGGGTATGAGCTGTGAGAGTTCAAGGAGTATTGTACAGCGAATGGAGTTCGTATGGAAAAGACCTTGAAGGGAACCCCTCAACAAGATGGCTTGGCTGAACGGATGAACAGAACTCTGAACAAATGGCTAGGAACATGAGGTTGAAGTGTTGACTTCCGAAGATGTTCTGGGAAGAAGCTGTTTAACACTTCAGCTTACCTAATTAACTAAGGACCATGAGCTCCATTGCAGAATGGGATTCCAGAGGAGGCTTGGAATGGCAAGGAGGTAAATCTGTCCTTTCTTTGTATTTTCGGATGTGTTGCATATGTTCCCATACCTGCTACTGAAAGAAGTATGTTGGATGCAAATCTGTTAAGTGTACATTTATTGGATATGGTGGTGATGACTTTGGATATTGGCTCTGAGATGAGCAGAATAAGAAAATTATTCGTAGTCCAGATGTTGTGTTCAATGAGCAGGTACTATACAAAGACATGACAAGTGCATCAGAAGCTGGCAGCTCGGTGGTGGAGTTAGATATTTCTCACTTGGGAGTTTGACGGTTCCAGATGACCATGAGGTTGATTAGGAGGATGAACCGAATACACCAGAAGCTCAGCTGTGATGATCCACTAGAGACCAAAACTCACCATATAGATATTTGCCTTCTAATTTCTACCTGTTATTAACTGATAGTGGTGAACCATAATGTTTTGCAGAAGCTGCTCAGGGCAACCATGCGAATTAGCGGAAGATTGCAATGGATGATGAGACAAAATTATTGGTTGCAAATGAGACATGGGAGCTAGTTAAGCTTTCGAGAGACAAAAAGGCACTGCATAGCAAGTGCATTTACAGAATCAAGGAGGAGGCAGACGGGAGTAAGTGTTATAAGACAAGACTGGTTGTGATAGAATTTCAGCAAAAATACGATATAGATTACACTAATTTTTCACTCTTGTTGTAAATATGACTATTATACGGCTTGTATTGAGTATGGTTGCAGCTGAAGATCATGAGTTATAGTAGCTTGACGTGAAAACAGTTTTTCTTCATGGCAACTTAGAAGCAGATATTTATATTAAGCGACCAGAACGTTTTCAGAGTGTAACGAGTTACTGGTGTGTAAATTTAAGAAGAGCTTGTACGATTTGAAACAAGCTCTCGGGCAGTGGTACAAGAAATGGATTCATGCACGAAGTTAAGTTTGTGAGAGGCGAGGCTGACCATTGTTGTTATTTTAAGAAGTTGGATGACGGCTATATCATACTGCTATTATAAGTTGACGACATGCTGATAACATGATCCAATGCTCAGGAGATGAGTAAGCTGAAGAAGCAGTTGTCCAAGCTGTTTGCCATGACAGATCTGGGCGAAGCAGATTTTGGGAATGTGAATTGAACGTGACAGAAAGGCAGGAAAGTTGCATCTCTCCCAAGCTGAACACATAAAGAAGATTCTGGAGAGGTTTAACATGCAAGATGCAAAGTAGGCTAAGGTACCATTGGGTAGTCGGATCACACCTTCAATTAGAGACTTGCCGAAATATCAAGAAGAGCATGACTACATGCAGAAGACTCCATATGCCTCAGCAATTGGTAGCTTGATGTATGCGATGGTGTGTGTGACAAGCGTATTTTTAACCTTTTATAGTCGTCAAGTTATGAGTTTTAGGGGTCGAATTGCAGTCAAACAAAATTTATAAACCTTGGTAAGCCAAGGGTCGATCCAAGGAACAACGTGTGTGAATACTAGTTAACAGGTGACATATTTAGCTATTCCGATTAACAAGAGATTTGGTTTTGTTGTGATGAAAATTGCAGAAATTTAATAGCAGAAAAATAATGGTTTGAACTTGATTAGAGAAAGAATTCCAGAATCATACTTCACCCGTCCTAACCCCACTAATCATGCAATCATGTCACGTACATTATTCATGCTATCGAATATGGAAATAACCCAAAATAACACTAGACAAGCTGCCCATCCACGGATTATTATCTAGATTAATCTCAATCGTTGAACGCCGCCCATCCACGGATTATCAACGATCTCGATTATTAAACATAGGCTTTTCAGACGAAAGTCAACTTTCCTATTAATTGATGTACTACCATCGTAGCTAACATGACCTAACATCAATTTCATGCAATCCGGTTAATACCTAGGACCCATCCATCTTTTGGTAATTAACCTAAATACGTTCTAGCATGCAAACATCCCATTCAATGTAAAAAACTTGCAAGAACGATAAAATTAGGCTCAATGAAATTGAATATTCGAATCGCATAAATAAAAACATTTCATCGATGACATGAAGAGTTGGGTACATAGCACGGGATCCGTAGGATCCCAGAATAAAAAGACTACTCACTACTCATGGTAAGTTAACCAAAAGTAGTGTTGATAAAGAGATTAAGGACAAGGAAACCGTAATGACGCGGGTGCTCGTTGAATCCTTCGATCTCTCGTCGCGAACTCTGTCTTCTCTTCTCAAAATTAGGTCTCCCTCTCTAGAAGTCGAACGCCCCTTTTTATAGCCCGAATTGCCAAATTAGCAAATGACGAAATTTGGTAAGCCCCGTGACACCCTGTGACAGTAGTGGGTGTCACGGGCTGTCACGGGTCGTCACGGGACTCTCAATTCTGCACAGCCACGGCCTTGTCCCGTGACACTTCTATTGTCTCGTGACAGCACGAAGGTGTCACGGGGTCTTGACTCAAAAATGCTCCATTCGGCTGATTTCTTCGTCTTTTCACGCATTCAGGCCTACATCGAGCCACCGCGTAATTCAAGCCTGAAACACTATGAAAAGCTATCAGAAAACACTAAAATGCCGGGGTATTCGAACTAATCCATCATCGAGTGGTGCAATTATTCGGCTAATAATTCAACCGATCAAAACACTCCACACTTAGGATTTGTTCGTTCCGAACAATATGTCAAACAAATGGCAGAATAAATACATGAGTAAGTGAAGCGCTCAACAACCATATGTTTCCAAGCTACCCACTCAAGTGTCGTGTGATCAATCCTAACTAAAATAAAGGTAAATAAAAACAACATAACTCACTGTCGTAGAGGACCCGAATGCATTTAGCATATGCATCAAGCCTTTAAACCCCTAGGCTGCCCTAGTAGGACGAGTATAGTCTCGTGAAGGTTTTCAGAAATGGGACTACCTACAAATCCCATGTACAACTATCTAACGTGTATGCATGAAATGATGCTCAACAAGTCACAGTAAAGTCATGTCATACCTTGGATTCATCGTGTTACCTCGACTTTAAGTCAAACATCTTCATCAAAGTTGTCAGACAATCATAGATTAAACGAGCTATGCATTCAAACGGTCAGTACACACGGATAGCAAGCGACTAATCACATGTTCTAAATAGTTCAATAGCAACATAATAAGAACATGAAAAGTTACACAAAACATGCTCGCCATTGACCTATGCTATCTAGGGATAGTCCACGGGCTCTTGGCGCAAAGCTCATTCTCAAGTGCCAAGGACTAGGCAATGACTCGTAAGAGAAGAGGAGCCTGACTTAAGAGTTTTCTGAAAAATAGTACGAAAATCACATCAAAATATCAGTGCAAGCACGAGGATCGTCCCTTAGTTTCCAGTACATGACTTTTCAAGACAAATTATGATTTGCATGCAATGAAAAGGTGGAATCACACTACATCAAGCAAAAGGGGGCAGAATTGTTTTTTTCATACACAAGGGGTGACTTTTCTCACTTTACCCTTGGTATTATTTTTCTTCTCTTTTTTTTCTCTGCAAAAACAACTATGCACATGGTCAATTTTCAGTGCAATAGGATCATCAACATCAGCAGAGTCCAGTATATCATAGTCAGCAAACAGACTAGGACTCTTAGACATGTCAGGCAAATTAAAAACAACTCTTTCACTGCCTACTCGCAAAACTAAGGAACCTCTATCCATGTCAATGACTGCCTTAACCGTGTAAAGAAATGGCCTACCAAGAATAATTGGGATATCTACGTCCTCAGAGATGCCCAACACTATGAAATCGACTGGAAGGTAAATGTGATTCACCTTGACGGGTACATCCTTTATAACCCCTCTCGGGAGTCTAAAAGAACGATCCGCAAGGGGAATAGTGACATTAGTATGACAGAGCTCACCCAAATTCAGTTTAGCATACAAAGAATATGGCAAGATAGACACACTAGCACCTAGATCACACAGAGCACGATGAATAGTGATACCACCAATATCACAAGGGATAGAAAAACTCCCCGAGGCTTTAAGTTTGGGCGGCATGGGCTGGTGCATAGCTGAACTGCACTCCTCACTCAGGGCCACTGTCTCGGTCCCGTCAATTTTTCTTTTCCCAGTCAGAATCTCCTTCATGAATTTGGCATATGAGGAATCTGGGTGATTGCGTCAGTGAGGGGCAGAGTGATGTATAGAGTGCGAATTTTGTCCACGAACTGCTTGAATTCTTTATCCCTTCTTGCACCCACCAGCCGCTGAGGGAATGGAACTGGAGGTCTATAAGGAGCTGGCTCCACTGCCTGTGCTGAATTTGTAGCTGGATTTTCAGCTTCCTTCGAACTCTGTCTTCTCTTCTCAAAATTAGGTCTCCCTCTCCAGAAGTCGAATGCCCCTTTTTATAGCCGAATTGTCAAATTAGCAAAAGTCGAAATTTGGAAAGTCCCATGACACCATGTGACAGTAATGGGTGTCACGGGCCTCTCAATTCTGCACAGCCACGGCCTTGTCTCGTGACACTTCTATTGTCCCGTGACAGCAAGAAGGTGTCACGAGGTATTGACTCAAAAATGCTCCATTCGGCTGATTTCTTCGTCTTTTCATGCATTCAGGCCTACATCGAGCCAGCGGGTAATTCAAGCCTGAAACACTATGAAAAGCTATCAGAAAACACTAAAATGCCGGGGTAATCGAACTAATCCATCATCGAGTGGTGCAATTATTCGGTCAATAATACAACCGATCATTGTACTAGGCCAGACATTGCACATGCGGTGGGAGTAGGGATTCGGTTCATAGGAAATCCGGGGAAAAGTATTGGGGAGCAATAAAATGGATTCTGAGGTACTTGAAGGGGACCACTGAGCACGCCTTGTGTTTTGAAGGCAAGAAAGTTGAGTTAGCAGGATACGTTGATGCGGATTTAACATCAAGTGACCTTGACAAGAGGAGAAGTACAACCGGATATGTCTTCACATTGGGTGGCACTGCTATCTCTTGGGCTTCAAAGTTGCAGAAGATTGTTGCCTTGTCTACAGCTGAAGATGAATATGTTGCAGTGACTGAGGCTAGTACGGAGATGGTGTGGCTGCAAAATCTCTTGTGTGAATTGGGAAAGGAGCAAGGGGGTAGTACTCTTTACAGTGATAGTTAGTGTCATTCACTTGGCAAAGAAAACCCTGCATTTTATTCGAGGTCAAAGCACATGTGATGAAGTATCACTATATACGCCATCTATTGGAGAAGAAGATCTTACAACTGAGGAAGATTGGAGTTTTTTTCAAAATGACCTATTTGGGTTTCAACATATCCAAAATAACCCAAATGAATTTGACATTTCAGTTTTGGTCTGTTTTTAACAAAATCGGATCCTGGGGATTTGATTTTCTACGTTTTAAACAAAACCGGATAGCCAGGATCCGGTTTCAAGTGCAAACAAAAGGGCGTGCGAATGAGAGAAATCCACGTCTTCTCCTTTGCACATATAAAAACAGGCTAAAACTGAAATGCCAAACTCAAATGGGTCATTTTAGATATATTGAAACTGAAATGGGTCATTTAGAAGAAAAAAAACTCGGAAGATTGATGGAAGTAAAAATCATGCTGACATGCTAACTATGGTTGTGACCATAGAGAAGTTGAAGCTATGCATGACTTCACTTGGTCTTGGTACTTAAGGTGAAGTTCTGGCGCTACCAACACTCGAATGTGAAGATGATGGCGTTTATGATTGGAATCAATCTTCAGGTGGGAGATTGCTGGGCTATGGAGCCTGATAACCAAAAGCCCATACGTTTCAGCTGCGCAACAGAACTAGGGTTTCCATTGGGGTTTCGAACTTTACTCTACTTATACATGTTTTGAGTATTGTAATCATATCTCATCAACATAGTGGTAAAAAACCTGGCTTGATAGTGCCCCCAAACGTAGTCACAATTTGCGGAGAACTGGATAAACAATTCTTATGTTCTTATGTTATTTTCTTCCGTTACTGCTTTCGATCCTAACATTGTGTATATACCTTCATATGTGACAAAATGATTATTATCAAACTCTGTCCCATAGGATTTATGACGTAGTCACAATTTGCGGAGAACTGGATAAACAATTCTTAGGTTCTTATGTTACTTTCTTCCGTTACTGCTTTCGATCCTAACATAGTGTATATACTAGTGTTATTAAAACCGACCCGGGGATCGACCCGGTCAAGTCACTGGGTTAATAAGTCAGTGGTTCAACCGGGTTGACCCGGATTAACCCGCACACCTTAAAAAATAAAATACATATATATGACATTATAGGAAAAGGATCAGGTGCAAAGTTGATATTTTGGTACAAAATACAAACTAATCATAGCCCTTGATCTTGTGATTGAATGGATGAGATTAAATCTTGATTTTTGGGGTTTTTTTTGTGTGTGACGAATTATAAAATAAACCTGACGAATTATGTCGTCTTTTTATTTTTCGGCTCGTGTTTTTCGTTTTTCGGCTCGAATTTTGACGAATTATAAAATAAACTTACGAATTATAAAATGATTTTGACAGATATTGTATTTTGTACCAAAATTTTACTTTGCACCCTCTTACATTATAAGTTAACATATTTATGACTTAATTAAATATTACATGTTTATGATCTGAATACAAGTATACAACATCATAACATAACAAATTTAGAATTTGATAAAGTACAAATCAATAATAAAACAACAAAACAATTTTAGTCTCAATTCGCAAGTCACAACAACAAGGGGTGAAGCCAAGAAATCTCCTTTAACAATATCAAATAGAAAAAACACTGTGATATCCATCAATATTGGAAAATGTAAGATCTCAAATTAAGTTATATTATACAATCAGTAAAATAGATAATAAGAAATAAATTTTATAAATTTGAAAATGAATATAGATTATATAAACAAAGTTTGAAACAAGAATCATGTTTAGCTTGGTGGAAGGAGAGGGGATAATTGTAGAGGGAGACTTGATTCGAGTCTTGTCCAAGTTAAAAATAATAATTATTTTTTCAGACCAAATTGAACCGCTTGAACCCGGTCACCGGGTTAATTAAAAACTAACTGGTTTAACCGGGTCAACCGAGTTTTGACCGGGTCAATTGCACAAGCGGTCTGATTACAAAACCGAACCGGTCTGGTGACCGGTTGGACCCTTAAGTATCATTTTTAATTAATATTATAAAATACTCAATTTATTAATAATCTTTATGTAAATTATATTTAAGAGCAATTATTATCTAAGTAAAAAAATGTATTATTTGATTTTAAAATTAAACGGTAGCCAAACTTCTTGACTCGGACGCATTACACATATAGGCGAAAGCTTGACACAAACTCTACGTTGAAACTTTATAAATAGTTCAACTATACAAGCCTACGGTTAATTCTAACGGACATAATAAGCAGGGTCCAAGTCAATGGACCATGAAAGATACTCGGAAAGTGAGAGATAATGGTAGTGAATAATCATTCTAACGGCTATACTTTGATTTCAAATGACTATATTTTTGAATCTTTGGCTTGTGGGTCGAACTCGTGGGTCAAACTGACAGGTTAAACTCGTAGGTCGAACCCATGGATTGATATAATATTAATTTTGGTTTGTGGGTGGAACCCATGGATCGAACCCGCCGGTCGAACCCGTGGGTTGGGCTGGGTTGATCAAAACTCAACCCAACCCAACCCAACCCATGTGCTGAACCCACTGTCTTGGACCCACGAGTTGGGCCGCACGGATCGGGCTGGGTCATCCCACAACCCACGCGGGTCAACTTATGAATTTCGTAACCCACTTCTATCTCTAGTTATATGGCAACGTCAAAATTTGTCTCACTTCATAAAACAAAATGGGATAGTAGTGATTGTTTGAAATTATTGAGTATGTAGTACGTGATTCTACTAGTAGTTTCTTTAATGCTAAATTCATCTTGATCGCTCAGCCTATCATCCAACCACGCGTGAAGATTTACCATCAGCAGCCTCTCATATCGCCTAGCTCCCTTTGATAAGGCTGCCACAAGAAGCCACCCACAAAGTCATCAGTCTAATCTTTTAACTCTCTTCGGGTCCAGAATTAAATCCATATGAGAAACTAACGTGCATTATGATTGCATGACACGTGACGTTTCTCCACTTTGAGGCTATATATATTAATTAAGAGGAACGCTCAAATGAGGCAGTCAAATTAGAATAATGCAGTGAGACATGATCTGAGACACACATCTAACCCCCGTGCTTTGTGGGCGCGCCACGAGTCCCACTACCAAAAAGCAAACAGTAACACACTATTCCCTGCCACATCAGCACAATGAGTGGCTCACAATGTGCCTCACTGTCTCATTTTACCAACCCTGCCTCAAAGGAGCGCTCCCCTAGTAATTAATATAGATATAGAGGAGCGCTCGAATGAGACCCCCCCATGTTGGTGAGGTCGTGAGGCCCCAATCTTAACCATTCAATCAAATCCATCAAACTCCTCTGGTGATGACACGTGTCCCACTACCAAAATCCATCAAAAGTAAACAGTAAACAGTAAAAAGTAAAACAATATTCCATGCACCATTAAATCTCAACTATTAGATCAAAATGATCTAAAGGTGTGAGATTGGGCCTCACGACCTCACCAATAGTAACCGACCTCATTTGAGCGCCCTCTATATATATATCTATATAGAGGAGCGCTCAAATGAGAACCCTCCAACCAATCAGGACGCGCCACCTCTCCCACTCACACAACTCCTCCACTCACATGTCCAAATGGGCCCCGTGCTTCGTGAGGTGGCGTCTCCTGGATGCTTGGATGAGATTGGTTCCTAGGTTCTTAGACTAAGCATGGTTCTCAACGGAGCGCTCCTCTATATATATATATATAGGGGGCGGTTCTGGTAAAAACGGCAAATAAGAATAAGGTAGTGAGGCACGATCCGAGCCGTTGATGGACGGAGGGTTCGGATGTGTGGCTCAGATCGTGCCTCACTGCCTCATTCTATTGTTGAGGCTTGTACTTGAACCAAATCCTATATATATAGGGGAGCACTCGATTGAGGCAGGGTTGGTAGAACTTCGCCACGTGGCACAGCCGCCATTTGCGTTCACACTACGAAGTAGTGGATTTTACTATTTGACACGTGGCGCGCCCACAATGCACGGGGGGTTTGGATGTGTGGCTCTGGCTCAGATCGTGGCTCACTGCCTCATTCTACTGTTGAGGTTTGTACGTGAACCAAATCCTATAAATATATAGGGGAGCACTCGGTTGAGGTAGGGTTGGTAGAATGAGGCACGTGAGGCACGATCTGGGCCACTCATTTAGATGATGTGGCAGGGAATAGTACCGGAATAGTGTTTTGCTTTTTGAATAGTGCAAGATTTTGGTAGTGGGATACGTGGCGCACCCACAAAGCACGGAGGGTTTAGATGTGTGACTCAGATCGTGTCTCACTGGCTCATTCTTAGAAGGGGTGCCTCATTTGATCCAATGGATCAATATGATCCAAACAGCAGACAGTAAAAAGCAAACAGTAAAGCCCCACTACCTTTAAATCTCAACCATTATATCAATATGATCCAATGGTCCAGATTAGTTCACACGTTCATAGCCTAAGAAGAGTTCACATTTGAGCGCGCCCCTATATATATATATATATGGGGCGCTCAAATGTTATGGCTTCTTAATGTGTTATGTGTTACAGAGCTTCTGATTGGTTGATAATGGCAGGAATAGTGCCGGAATAGAGAATTTTTGGGTAGTGGGTTTTACTGTTTACTTTTTGCTTTATTGGATTTTGGGTACTTGGACACGTGGCAAGCCCACAAAGCACGGGGAGTTGGATGTGTGGCTAAGATTGGTGTAACACATAACACTCTAAAATGGGTGTAACATTTGAACGCTCCTCTATATATATATATAGGGGGCGCTCAAATGTTATGGCTTCTTAATGTGTTATGTGTTACAGAGCTTCTTATTGGTAGATAGTGGCAGGAATAGTACCGGAATAGTGAATTTTTGGGTAGTGGGTTTTACTGTTTGCTTTTTGCTTTATTAGATTTTGGGTACTTGGACACGTGGCAAGCCCACAAAACACGGGGGGTTGGATGTGTGCCTAAGATTGGTGTAACACATAACACTCTAAAATGGGTGTAACATTTGAGCGCTAATGAAACTGTGAGGCACGATCTCAACCACACATCTAACCCCCCCGTGCTTTGTGGGCGCGCCACGTGTCCAAATAGTAAACCCACTACCAACAGTAAAAAGCAAAAAGCAAATAGTAGAATCTCACTACTACATCTTTAAATCTCAACCATTAGATCAATATCATCAATGGCCAAGATCATGCCTTACTGCCTCATTCTACCAACCATGCCTCAATCGAGTGCTCCCCGAGCGCTCAAATGAGGCAACCAAATTAGAATGAAACTGTGAGGCACGATCTCAACCACACATCTAACCCCCCCGTGCTTTGTGGGCGCGCCACGTGTCCAAATAGTAAACCCACTACCAACAGTAAAAAGCAAAAAGCAAATAATAGAATCCCACTACCACATCTTTAAATCTCAACCATTAGATCAATATCATCAATGGCCAAGATCATGCCTGACTGCCTCATTCTACCAACCATGCCTCAACCGAGTGCTCCCCTATATATATATATAGAGGAGCGCTCAAATGAGGCAATCAAATAAGAATGAGACTGTGAGGCACGATCTGAGCCACACATCTAACCCCCCCGTGCTTTGTGGGCGTGCCACGTGTCCAAATAGTAAACCCACTACCAACAGTAAAAAGCAAAAAGCAAATAGTAAAATCCCACTACCACATCTTTAAATCTCAACCATTAGATCAATATCATCAATGGCCAAGATCATGCCTTACTGCCTCATTCTACCAACCATGGCTCAACCGAGTGCTCCCCTATATATATCTATATATATATATATAGGGGGGCGTTCAATTGAGGACATGTCTTATGGTGAGGGTGTAGGGACTAATCTTGGCCATTGGATGAGGTTCATCCAATGATCCACAAGCTGCCACGTGTCACATGTGGTAGTGGGTTTTACTATTTGCTTTTTGGTAGTGGGATTTTACTATTTGCTTTATTGGATTTTGGGTACTTGGACACGTGGCGCACCCACAAAGCACGGGGGGGTTAGATGGATGATGATCTAATGGATGAGATTTGTCCCTACGTCCTTACCAAATTTGGGTGTCCTCATTTGAACACTCCTCTATATATATATATATATAGGGGCGTTCAATTGAGGACGGGTCTTATGGTGAGGGTGTAGGGACTAATCTGGGCCATTGGATGAGGTTCATCCAATGATCCACAAGCTGCCACGTGTCACATGTGGTAGTGGATTTTACTGTTTGCTTTTTGGTAGTGGGATTTTACGATTTGCTTTATTGGATTTTGGGTACTTGGACACGTGGCGCACCCACAAAGCACGGGGGGTTAGATGGATGATGATCTAATGGATGAGATTTGTCCCTACGTCCTTACCAAATTTGGGTGTCCTCATTTGAACACTCCTATATATATATATATATATAGGGGCGCTCAAATGTTATAGCTTCTTAGAGTGTTATGTGTTACAGAGCTTCTGATTGGTTGATAGTGGCAGGAATAGTGCCGGAATAGTGAATTTTTGGGTAGTGGGTTTTATTGTTTGCTTTTTGCTTTATTGGATTTTGGGTACTTGGACACGTGACAAGCCCACAAAGCACGGGGGGGGGGGGGGGGGGTGGTTTGGATGTGTGGCTAAGATTGATGTAACACATAACACTCTAAAATGGGTGTAACATTTGAGCGCTCCTCTATAGAGGAGTGCTCAAATGAGAACTCCTCTTACACTAAGAACATATGAACAAATCTCAGCCACACATCTAAACCCCCCGTGCTTTGTGGGTGCGCCACGTGTCCCACTACCAAAATCCATCAACAGTAAAAAAATAAATAGTAAAATCCCACTACCAACAGTAAAAAGCAAACAGTAAAATCCCACTACCTTTAAATCTCAATCATTGGATCAACAAGATCTAATGCTCCATATTGGTTCTTACGTTCTTAGCCTAGGGATGATTCTCATTTGAGCGCACCCCTATATATATATAGAGAAGCGATCAAATGAGGCACCAAAATTAGAATGAGGCACGTGAGGCACGATCTGAGCTACACATCTAACCCCCCGTGCATTTGTGGCGCGCCACGTGTCCAAATAGTAAACCCACTACCAATAGTAGCGTGAACGCAAATGGCGGCTCAACTCATGTGGCGAAGGCCGAGATCGTGACTCACGTGCCTCATTCTACCAACCATGCCTCAACCGAGTGCTTTCCTATATATATATATATATAGGGGGGCGTTCAATTGAGGACGGGTCTTATGGTGAGGGTGTAGGGACTAATCTGGGCCATTGGATGAGGTTCATCCAATGATCCACAAGCTGCCACGTGTCACATGTGGTAGTGGATTTTACTGTTTGCTTTTTGGTAGTGGGATTTTACTATTTGCTTTATTGGATTTTGGGTACTTGGACACATGGCGCACCCACAAAGCACGGGGGGTTAGATGGATGATGATCTAATGGATGAGATTTGTCCCTACGTCCTTACCAAATTTGGGTGTCCTCATTTGAACACTCATATATATATATATATAGAGGAGCGCTCAAATGTTACACCCATTTTAGAGTGTTATGTGTTACACCAATCTTAGCCACACATCCAACCCCCCGTGCTTTGTGGGTGCGCCACGTGTCTAAATAGTAAAACCCACTACTTCAAAAAGCAAACAGTAAAACCCACTACCCAAAAATCCACTATTCCGGCACTATATCTGCCACTATCAACCAATCAGAAGCTCTGTAACACATAACACTCTAAGTAGGCCTGGGCATACAGACCCGAAAAACTGAAAACCGAACCGAACCGAAAAAGCCCAAACGAGTCGGTTCTCATCGGACCGAAAACCGAACCGAAAAAAACCCGAACCGAATGGTGAAATTCGGTTCGGTCCCGGGTTTGCATTTCTCTCGGCCCGAAAGCCCGAACCGACCCGAATGGAAAATGTTTTGCCACTTGTCAGCATATGATTCGTCAATAATAAAAAAACCCTAATTCGAGTGTCTCGCACTCTCGCTCTCGCCTCACTTCATTTCGCATTTTCGTTCAGCGGCAACCAGACACCACACCAGAGGTCCGAGCGTCGCATCCCGCATCCCGATCCGAGCTTCGCATTTTCGTTCATCGTATTTTCGCGTCGCATCCCGATCCCAGGCGTCGCCTACTCGCCTGCTTTCTCCGACCCGAGCGAAGGCGTGGTGGACCGGTCGTCTCCGGATCCGAGTTCAAGGCTTCAAGCCTTTAAGGTAATTCGAAATTTCGAATTGAATTCGGTGAATTCCATTTATTAAACTCCGGTCTCAGTCATGAATTGAATTCAGTGAATTCGAACCATTTTGATTGTTTTGAATCCATTTGTTGAATCCATTTGTTCATTCAGTGATTTGTATATTGTGCAGAGATGGATGCATCACAATTTTCGAGCTCCAATTCAGATTCGGATTCAAATTTGGGTGCGGATGCTTCAAAAAATGTTCTGACAGTCGATAGTACCGCAACCGGATGCTCTGGAATTAAAAGGAAGCGTTCTTCTTCAGTAGCACTGCAGAACATTGGTGAAGCTGAACAATTTGAAGAAGTTGAACAACTTGGTGAACCTGCTGAAGCGCCAGAAGCTGCTGAAAAGCCTGATGGAAGATCGTGGGTTTGGGGGCACTTCAAGAAGATTAAAAAGCCAGTATATGAGATGAAGAATGGTAAGAGGGTGCAAACTCATGAAGTGGTTAGAGCTAAGTGTAACTACTGTGCTACGGATTTCGCTTGCAATACGTATGGGAATGGGACTAGTTCTCTACATCGACATATCGATAATGTTTGCAAGAAGTATCCAGGGAGAGTGAAGATAAATGATGGGCAGCAAAAACTCACTTCTACTGGCCGTAGTGGGGCTAAAGAGTTGGTGACTATTAAGTGGAGTGAACAAGGGTATAGAGAAGCAGCTGTGAAGATGATAGTCATGGATGAACTTCCGTTTAGCTTCATCGAGAAAGAAGGGTTTAGATATTTTTGCAGGTATATTGTCACATTGATGAAGTGTGAGCTTGTATGAATTGTTTTTAACTTTTTATGCTTGGACTGAACATGTTTATAATTTATATGTTGGTGTTTCAGGTATGCTGCGCCTGATTGGCATGTACCTTCGAGGAGGGTGATTTGCAAGCAGTTTTTGAAGATGTATGCTGCTGAAAAGGCGAAGCTGACGAAAGAGCTTAAGGGTCATTGCTTGTGCTTGACCACCGATACTTGGACATCGGTGCAGAACATCAACTACATGGTGGTGACTGCCCATTTCGTTGATTCAGCTTGGAAAATGCAGAAGAGGATTCTTAGTTTTAAGGTGATTCCTAACCATCGTGGAGAAAGCATAGGGTGTTTATTGGAGGATTGTTTGCTAGAATGGGGAGTGGATAGAGTGTTGACCATTTCAGTTGATAATGCTAGCGCCAACAAAGTGGCGATTGATTACATCAGGGAGAGGATGTTAGGGTGGGAGATATCACCTTTGGTTGGTGGGATTTATTTGCATATCAAGTGCTTTGCACACACTCTGAATCTCATTGTCCGAGCTGGCCTTTTGATAATAGGAAATTCAGTTGGTTCAATTAGGAATGCCGTGAGATATGTGAGGAGCAGTGGGGCTAGACTTCAGCAGTTCAAAAAGTGTATGGAGAAAGAGAAGGTGGAGTGTAAGAAGGTGTGCATCCTCGACGTGCCAACAAGGTGGAACTCCACCTATCTAATGCTATCAACTGCATTAGAACTCAGAAAGGCTTTTGATTGATTGGCAAGGGAAGAAGGCACGAAGTACAGGGGTTATTTTGAGGAGGATGAAGACCTTGAATTCGAAGAAGACTTGGTGCTTGGGTTGGGAGACGTGAATTTGACTGGTGATGCAAGTAAAAGTAATGCAACAGAGGGAACTCAGGCAAGGAAGAAAGGGAAAGGGAAAAGAGTAGGACCACCGGTTACACATGATTGGGAGAAGGCTGAAACTTTTGTGAGGTTTCTGAAGATATTCTACGATGTGACAATGAGGATCAGTGCCTCAACCAAACCAACATCGTGGAAAGCTTTTCATGATATTGTGTGTATCAGAGCTGAGATTGATGGACTATTTCCTCAGGAGGGAATGAGCACCGGGTCGGAGACTGAAATGATTTTAATGGATATGGCAGTAAGTATGAAGAGAAAGTATGAGAAATACTTTGCCACCTTAGAGGACTGCAATCAGCTTTTGTTGATTGCCTTGGTGTTAAACCCAAGGTACAAGCTCAGAAACTTCGAATCTACATGCAAGAAATGGGTTAAGATGGAGATTGATGATATTAGAAAGAAGTCAGCTGAGCTTAAAGATCTTCTGATTCAACTTTGTGATGCTTACAACTCCATGATTGTTGAGGCATCCTCCAAGGTAACAAAATCTCGGAGTGGAGATAGCCAAGGGAACAAATCCTCATCTAAGAAGAGGACTATAGAGCCTACTGGAATTATGAAGGACATGGAAGAAGATTGGGAGAGAGAATTGGAAGACTCTGATGAGGGAGTTGTAGGACATGAAGTGGACAGGTATCTTCTAGACCCGATTGTGAAGGCTGTAAACCCTTTAGATTATGACATATTGGAATGGTGGAAGACAAATGGTGACAAGTATCCTAGTCTTGCTGCTCTTACCAAAGATATTATGGCAATTCAAGTGAGTACAGTAGCAAGCGAGTCTTCATTTAGCACCAGCAGAAGGGTCATTGATCCATTTCGGAGCTCTCTATCTCCCAAAACTGTGGAAGCATTAATCTGCTACCAAAACTGGATACGGTCTGAAAGTATCCATAACCTTTAATACATTCCAACTGTTGAGGACATTGAGTTTTATGAAGCTTTGGAGGAAGGTAATTAACTTGTTATCTGAATTTTGTTTATATTTGAGTTTGATTTTGGTTGTTAACTTGTTATCTTGTTTAATGATAGAACAAGCAAGGGAAGAAGATAATGCTACAGTTGATCAACAAGAGAATGAAGAGAATCAAGAGATGCCTTCTACCTCAAAATCAACTAAAGTGTCTCAAGTTGATAAGGGAAAAGGTAAAGTTACCTGTACCACAACCTTGAAGAAGGGGAATCAAGGGAGCAAAAAATTAATCATAAGGGGTTAAGGACCTAAGGTACTTATTTCTAAATTTGGCTAACTTGATAATTGAATCCTTGTTGATATTTGATATTTGATATTTGGTAAGTTGAATTTGAATCCATACATTTTTGAGATATGCTTGAGATATGCACTGTGATATGCACTTTAATGGGAGTTTCTTTCCAAATGATGATATGCTTGAGAATTGAAAATTGAAAATTGATATATGCACTGTGATATGCAATTATGCACTATGAACTTGTGAAGTGTGAACTGTTACACATGGGAATTTGAATCCTTGTTTTTTCAAATGTGAAATGATGATATTTGACTGTGAAATGATGATAGTGAATCTGTGATATTGATATGCATTATGCACTGTGATATGCACTGTGAATCTGTGATTGTGTGATATGCAAATCTGTGATTGTGTGATATTGATATGCATTATTGATATTGTTATGCATTATGCAGTATGCACTGTGATATTGATATGCATTAAGCATTATGCACTGTGATATGCACAATCTGTGATTGTGTGATATTTGATATGGGAGTTTCTTCTTAGGTTTGATCAGGGTGTATCTATTTTTTGCAGGAGCTTGTTGCATAATGAGCAGTCCAACTCCAACTTCAATGACCACTTTCATTGTTGCGCAAACTTGTGTTGTAACTATAACGTATTTGAGTTGTAACTTGTAACGTATTTGAGTTGTAACTTGTGTTTGTGTTTGATATTGTATTATGGACTGTAGCAGCCTAGCAGGTACAAAAACGTAGACAAAAATCACATAATACAAAATATGTATTTTCTGTCGATTTACAGGAAAAAGCCCAAAAAACCCGAACCGAAAAAGCCCGAAAACCCGAACCGAAAAACCCGAACCGAAAAAGCCCAAACATACCGAAAAAGACCGAACCGACCCGAAACCCGAATTTTCGGGCTTTGGTCGGTTTTCAATTTTAAAAAGACCGAACCCGACCCGAACCGAATATTCGGGTTTCGGTTCGGTTTTCACAAAAATCCGGCCCGAACCGACCCGAGCCCAGCCCTAACTCTAAGCACATATAACATTTGAGCGCGCCCCTATATATATATATAGGGGCGCGCTCAAATGTTATGGGTGCTTAGAGTGTTATGTGTTATGAGTGTTTTGATTGGTTGATAGTGGCATGAATAGTGCCGGAATAGTGGATTTTTGGTAGTGGGTTTTACTGTTTGCTTTTTGCTTTATTGGATTTTGGGTACTTGGACACGTGGCAAGCCCGGGGGGGGGGGGGGGGTTTGGATGTGTGGCTAAGATTGAAGTAACACATAACACTCTAATATGAGTATAACATTTGAGAGCTCCTCTATATATATATATATATATAGTGGGGAGCACTCGGTTAAGGTAGGATTGGTAGAATGAGGCACGTGAGGCACGATCTGGGCCACTCATTTAGATGATGTGGCAGGGAATAGTACCGGAATAGTATTTCATGTTTTGCTTTTTGAATAGTGCATGATTTTGGTAGTGGGACACGTGACGCCAGGGACGGAACTACAGCTATAGTGGGGTGGCTGATGTCACCCCATGTTTTCTCAAAATGTTTTTACATAATATATAACATAAATCATAAATTAAATATAATATATATTATTATTAAATTAGATGATTATATTTATAAAACTTGTCAAAAGTGAAAAGCCACTGAAATAAATCACAAATTTAAACGCGGATACCTCCCACGGCATCGGCAGTGGCCGACTTCCTTTAGGTATTTTTCTTCGTGTTATGTTCTTTTATTTATAAAATTTCGTGACGAGTATGTGTGTTGGAGTCATCTGTGATGGTTTTGGAATTCTGATTTGTATTATTTTGACTTTCGTTTGTGTGGATTGCGAGAATTATGGTTTGTCAATTTGTGTTATTTTGACCTTGAAATAAATCATGTTACTTCTGATCTCTGATTTTTCGTATTTTATAGATGAAAACGCCAACTATTGATTCATTCTTTTAAAAGAAAAACTACAGATACTTCAGAGAAACACAGTCATGTACACAGTGAGGAAATCGGATTGCTTGGTTGTCAATATTGAGAAAGAAATAGCTAAGACGTTTAGTATGGATTCAATCATAGATGATTTCCGCGATATGAAAACAAGACGCTCTTTATTTTAATGTAATAGTTCTTTTTTAACCATCATTTTTTTTTCTTTGTCACCCCCTACAAAGTTCGGAGAGTTTAAATGTGTGGCTCAGATGGTGTCTCTCTGCATCATTCATAGAAGTGGTGCCTCATTTGAACGCTCCTCTATATATAGTTGCTTATTTTAAGATAGCAGCCACCGGCCGCCTGCGTGCTGCATACATACAAACGTCAATGATTCAATCCACGGGTACAAAAGTTATAAAACAACACGTCGTCTTTGTTTAAGGTAAAAAGCCAAAGGGATTAAAGTTTAGGTTTCTGAAAGAATGGCCACATGCGCGTAATCTATATATAAAAAAAACCTGCTTATAGCTAGCTACTCAATTTGGCTGGCTGGTAGAATGATGTATATATATTCAAAAGGTTGATGATATGGTCAAGACCAGGGACGGACCCAGGAATTATGGTTTGTGTGACATCAAAAATACCTTGTAGCACTTAAGAAATACATAACCAGAAAAACACTCCATTATAATAAAGAGAGTCATATTTTTATATTAGGAAAATCATTTACTATTGAATTAATGGTAAACATTTTAGTTATATTTTTCCCAATGTTGACAACTAAGCAATTAGATAAGAAATGATATTCCATCCATTTACGAAATGCGCTCTTCACTATATTCATTTTTACAAATAAGTGTGCGGTAATACTTAATAACAATGGAAACCGAAAGAGTTAGGATGAGAAATATCACCTAGTATAGTAAAAGGAATATTTTGATTTTCTTGTTATGGATTATATCATTGATATAGTTTAGCAATCTATGTCAAAATATTGAAATATATAAGTTGTCAAACTAGTTCAAAATATTATAATTCATATGCTCATCGGTATCCTTTCATCTTCATCAAAATCTATTGGATAGAATTATATTTAAAAACAATTTGGCCAACTAATTATATTTACATTTAATTTTATAGTAGATAGCTAAATTTAAATTACTATACTAATTTTATCATATATATATTATAATAATTACATTACATTACATGAAAATAAAATAAAATAAAATTTGAAAAAACCTGAGTGACACATGTCACCCCGGTTAAAGCTGCATCCGTCCCTGGTCAAGACGCAAACACAATGCCAAATAATACTCGTCTTATAGCTTAATACTCGTCTTATAGCTTATCTTTTAATATGGCAGTATCAGTAAAAAAAAAGAATACATATATAATATCATTAAGATTAGACAAGAATAACGAAACTGTAAATCAAATTTTTATCATAGATTTGCCAACAAGGTGGTTGTTGAGAGCTCCTTGTCTTGTAATGACAAGTCAAAGGTTCAAACCCTTATGCATGCATGGATTTGTTATTTGTCCTTTGTGGACGTGAGTTACATCTTGCAGGTTATTTTATTTCGATGAGACCCGCGCTTCAATTTCTAGAAAATTGTACTAGATGATAGCTATGAGTTTAGATGATCTTATACTAAATCATTTGTACCCATCGATAAATTTATCCTAGTTTTTTGAATCATAAATGAAATAGAAATTAACTGGGTCGATTTTAGAAAAAAAATCCAATTTATGCAAAATTGAAAATTCATTTCCAATTCTGACCAAACTCAAAATTCGGTTTCCACAATGGCCACTTTCCTTTATGCGCTGTTGACAACGGCGCCTAATTCATTATGCGCTGTTGCCAACGGCGCCTTATGACTAGTGTCAATTTTGGATCGAGATAATGCTGATTAAGCTTGCTGACTTGGCAATAACAAAATAAGCGTTGTTTTGAGTGGCGCCTTTTGTTAGGCGATGTCCTGAACATCGCTTAAAATCCAGATACATTCGAGCCCTATTTTCATTCTATTGTTCCGTTAGCTATCAAACCGATTCCCACCTTCAATGACTCGTCCGAAGCCGATTTCGACCTTCAAACCATCACTCCACTGTTTCTCATCCGTCGTCGCTACACAGTCGTCGTCCCGTCGTGTCGTCCTGCAATCGCCCCGTCGCCAAACCCAGCCATCCTCTTCCATCAGGTATGAATCGAGCTTTAGTTTGAGACTCAGTTCTCCTCTATTTCATTATCCTAATTCAGATTGCCTGCCTCTCTTCTCTCCAAACATATAGTGTATAAAATCCCTGAAATCTCCAAACAGATTGCTTGTTCTGTGTTAGGCATTGTGGTTGAATTTTTTTCTTGAGGTTGTCTTATTGGTTTTGTTGAGCAGTGCAAAGAATGTATCCATTTTTATCCTTGAAATGTTCTATAATATTTAAATGATATGCTAGTGTTAGAGGTGTTTGAAGTTGGGGATGGTCTTAGGTGCTAGTGCTAGTGGACTGTGAGCTTTGAATTGGCTTGTGTAGTTGTTTGTTGTTGATTTGTTTTTTTGGTTCTAATATACCATTTATGATGATTTATACACTCTTTTAGCAATGGTTAGTGATGGAAACGAAAAAACATCGGAAGTAATTGTCGAAAGATTTGAAGTTCCTGTATTCGACGAGTATGATAGAGATTATTTTGGAAATTTGAATAATGAAGTTGAGGAAGGCTACGTTGAAGTACCCATATGTGGTGAAGGAGTTTATAATTCCCTATGGGATTTTCCTCCTTTCAATGATGTTTCCGGTTTGATGAGCCAACGACTAATGATGACCAGGAATCTAATAACAGTCATTTTAATACGAAAGTGCTCAATGAAGGTGGTATGTTTATGCGGAAGGAGTTGCTCATATAAATGCTTGTCAAATATACTCTATCAAACACCGTCGAGAATATGGAACTTCAAGGTCTAGCCCAACACGAATGATTCTTGAATGTCGCCTAGGCAAGGACAAATGCAAATGGGAATTACGAGCTTCTCAGAAGAAAAAGGAAGACATGTGGAGAATAACCAAATATGAAGGAGATCACACGTGCGAGGTTGATATTATTCGTCGTGATAATGTCCATTTCAACAAACTCTTTATTGGAATGGACATAAGAACTTTAATTCAAGAGAAGCTGAGATTTTCCCCTTATGTGGTGCAAGCTTTAATGAAAGAAAAGTACGGGTATAATATATCTTACATGAAGGCTTAGAAATTCCGACAAAAAACATTATTATATACATTTGGAGATAGGGAAGAATTCTTCGAAAAACTACCGACCTACATGGACATGATCATAGAGTCCAATCCCGGTAGTGGAGTTTATTGGGACACTTCAACGTTAGAGAGTGGGAAAGTGGTGGTGAATCGAGTATTCTGGTTATTTGCACCGGCTATTAGTGGCTCCAAGCGTTGTCGTCCCATCATTTATATCGACGCTACACATTTGATCGGGAAATGGAAGGGTGTTTTGATGATTCCGGTTGGTCTTGACGCAGAGAATTCAATTCTTCCTCTTGCTTATGCTTTGGTAGAGAGTGAAAACATTGAGAGTAGGAAGTGGTTTATGACGTGCATTAGAAGTGGCGTCACACAACTTGATGGATGATGAGCGATTATTTGCATGATCTTTGATGTACAAATTTACACACTTTGAGCTCCATTTTAATGTAATATTACGCAGATTTGATGTTTTTACTTAGTGTTTTAGTGACAAAGCTATTTGAGAAGTAAAAAGCAAAAATGTGAGCTCGGGCACCCGAGTGGCCACCCGACCTTCCTTGCGCAAAATGCCCCAACGACCGACCGACCACCCGAGTGAAATGCCATGACCGATCGGCTACCCGACGTCCGCCCTTCTTGCCCGATCGGCCAGCCGGCCGCTCGCATACCCGACCTAAAACCCTAGTGCATCCGATCGGCCACCCAAGTTACTTGCGCATTTATTTCCTTCCATCGAGCAGTGTGAGTTTCATGGGGACACAAAGAGGCTATCGGAGATTGAGAAACCTGCATCGGGAAACATGGAGACAAAAGTAAATTATTACAGTAATGAAGGACAATATAGAAGGGGCGCACATCAGTGAAGAAAAGGGATCGAGACATCATCAGAAAATTATCAGAGATACTTGGCGACACAACATTCACAAGAGCAGGAGTTCAACATCAGGGTTTCTCTTAACCTAACCTTGTACTTCCAATTTTTATTGATCTGTTGTCATGTATCAACTCACCATGAGTGAGTAGTCCACTTATTGGGATCCAATGGATCCCCAGAAACATCTGCAGTTGTAACACATGTCTTTTTTATATGATTGCAATCTTATTTCTTTACAATAGATATGAATAGTTCAATTCATACATCCTGTATTTGGTATTTTCGCGAGATATCAATAATGTTTGTATGAGAATTGTTTGTACCTATTGTCTGTGTTTGCAGTAGCATATCACAGTAGGTTTACATAGTTGCATGATAGGCGAGAAGCGAAAGTTGAGTCTATGCATGTAATGAGATAAAATCAGATAGGCGAGAAGCGAAAGTTGAGTCTTGATGATTTGTGCATCTAGTTTTGTTATTATGCAAGAAGCGAAAGTTGAGCATGTAATAAAGCAAATGACCTAGGGTAATAATTCACTATCATGTATCAAGATCTACTGTTAGGCAAGAAGCGAAAGTTGAGTCTGCAGTAACTTTGTGTTATAATCTGTTTGTTTTTGGGGAGTCATTGATTCCCAATGTTTCATCAAATTAAAAGACAACCAAACAACAAATCGTATGCAACAACAAATTAAATCTTTAGTTCTGTGCTAGATCATTTCGTTGTTCAACTTATTTATTCTACTGTACTGCATTTTCATTTCAAACCCCCCATTTCAGTACTAATATAAACAAATCATTTACAGAAAATAGCAAACTAGTTCCCTGAGGATTCGACCTGAGTCACACTCAGATTAATTGTTTGATCGCGAGTTGCATTACAATCACTACATTTACAACCTATCCAAATGGCGCCGTTGCCGGGGATTTAGCCATTTGTTTATTTTCTGTTATTATTCTTGTTTATTACATTATCTGTTAGTACTCACTTTTAATCCTTCCTTTGTCTATCGATGCAAACCAGGAGCAAGACGAAGAGAGGAAGGAAAGGTAGAGGAAAGATGGAACAAAACAATCACAACAATCTGGTGAACGCACCTGTTCAGCAGAGGGAACCTACTGTCGCAGACTTCATGATACCATCAACCCACACTCAAGGAAATCCCATCCAGATGCCTGAAGGAGGAACTATTGAATGGAGGTCCGGCCTGATACAGATGATAACCAGTAATGCCTACAATGGGACAAGTAATGCTCATCATCACCTGGATCAATTCAAGGATTTCTGTGCGACATACAAGCCAACAAATGTGGGCTTGGAAACGATGTACCTTCGTCTGTTCCATTTGTCACTAAAGGACAGAGCCAAGGAATGGCTCAAGAACCATCCGCCAAACACCTTCACCACCTGGGACCAACTATCCAGTGCATTTATGATGCAGTTCTTCCCACCAGCAAAGACTAAAGAGCTGAGAGAAGCAATCAGCAAATTTACTCAAAAGATGTGCGAGGATTTTCATGAGGCTTATGAAAGATTCAAACGATTACTGTGGGAACGCCCACATCACGGAAACTCACCTTGGCAGCTGCTGTATTCCTTCTACAACGGAATGGATAAGGAAGCCCGACATCTGATGGACAATAGTGGAAAAGGTGCCATCAATAAACTGCCTCCAACTGAGGCCTTCCAACTGATAGAAGAACTCGCAGCAAACTCACTACAGTTTGGCAGTGGACGCAACAACTACCCTAAGGATAGAGACTTCATCAGTGGTGCCGTTGCAACCAAGGACGACATTCAACGCCTCACCACAATGTTCGAAGCAATGATGAAGAATCAGAATCCTAGCGTAGCACAAGTCGGAATGGAATACAGTAACCAGTACACTGTTCCACCGCCACCTGCAGTCTTTCCTCAGCAACCAGTACCATTACCGCCCATGCCTATGCACGCCGAAGAAGATGTAAACTTCGTGCGGAATCAACCCTACAACAACAGTAGACCTGCATATGAAGCTAATAGGAACTACCAGCGTCAGCCATACGTCAATTATCAGAACAATCATCAAAGCAATCAGACGCCTCAAACAAACTATGCAACCCCTGCCCCGAAGCCATGGAACGCCAATCCTGTTGCACCTACTGCTCCCAAACCTCAAAACACTCATCCAGGTAATGTGGCATCGTCGAGCAATTCTAATCAGACTGACCTGTCTTCTATTGTTGCACAGCTTGCAGCAACACAACAACAGATGATGCAGCAGCAGCAACAGAGCGAACTAATACTACAGAAGCTTAACGAACTACAGAAACATAATGCAATATTAGAGAATCAAATAGCTCAGCAAGCATCAGCATCTAGATTCCAGAGTCAATTGCCACCTCAAGCTGATGTAAAATCAACGGAGAACATCAATGCTATCACTTTGAGGAACGGGAAGGAGTTGCAAGCAGCAAAGCAAGCTAGGGTGACCGACCGTGTACCCGAGCAAAACAATAGGGCAGCCGATCGCACCTCCGAGCTTCCAGCCGCTCGCACCTCCGAGCGTGTACCCGAGCTAGCAGCCGATCGGCCATCCGAGCAAAATACCATACTCGACCGCATGTCCGAGCGTGTACTCGACCGGGTAACTGAGCCTTCTTCAAATACAAATTTTGCTAACTTGTCTGAACCTTTGCAGAAAGAAGTCGACAAAAGACAGCAAGAGATCAAAGAGAAAATACCTTTTCCGCAAAGACTGAAAAAGCGGAACGACAATTCGCACATTCAAAGGTTTGCTAAACTTCTTAGCAACCTTCAAGTATCAATTCCATTCACTGATTTAATACTTCAAATGCCTGGTTATGGAAAATTTCTGAAAAATATTGTCACAAACAAGAAAAAGTTAGACACTGATCATGTTACACTTGATGCAAATTGCAGTGCCATTATACAACATGCCATGCCTAAAAAGTTGAATGATTTTGGTGCATTCTGTATTCCCATTACAATAGGTCCTGTTAATGTGTCTAATGCTCTATGTGACTTGGGTGCGAGTATTTCATTAATGCCATTTTCTCTGTACAAAAAGCTTGATGTAGGAGAATTAACACCAACACCCATTAGCCTGAGATTAGCTGATAGAAGCTCTAGGTTGCCTAAAGGTATTTTAGAAGACATGCTCATTAAAATTGGTGAACTTTGGGTGCCTGTTGACTTCTATGTTCTAGAGATGGATGTTGAGAATGAAACTCCGATCATACTAGGTAGGCCATTTTTGAATACTGTTAAAGCTGTCATTGACTGTGGTAATGGAACTATTGAGATGAACCTGGGCAGTGAGAAAGCAAAATTTTTCTTGAAATCTATGATGAAAGCACCTATGGACTCTTTGGACTGTGCTTGGCTTGATACTTATGATGATGCTAACCATTTTGATGAGCTGCCAAATTTTGAACATGAACTACTAAGCAGTGACAAAGAAGCAGGTGCACTTATGATGCTGACGGAGTGCGAAGCAATTGAAGAAGCTACTGAGAATAAAGATAATGAAGACAATGAGTCAGGTAACGAATTTGATGAAAATTTGAAACCACTTCCATCAAATCTCAGGTATGAATTTCTTGGACCTAACTCTACATTGCCTGTGATCGTTGAAGCCTCATTAGATGAACAACAGACTGTAGAATTACTCAATGTGCTCATGAAATATAAATCTGCTATCGGACACTCTATTGATGACATTAAAGGAATTAGTCCTAGCATCTGCATGCATAGAATACACTTAGACAATGATGCTAAACCTAGCAGTGAGCGTTTGAGGAGATTAAACCCTAATTTGAACGAAGTTGTTTTTAAGGAAATTGCTAAGCTTCGTGATGCAGGGATAATATACTCAGTTGCAGATTCGGAATGGGTGAGTCCTATTCATGTAGTGCCAAAGAAAGGAGGACTAACCGTAGTAACAAACAACAAGGGAGAGCTTGTCCCAACAAGAACAGTGACCGGACACAGAATGTGTATAGACTACAGGAATCTGAACAAAGCTACGAAGAAGGATCACTTCCCCATCCCATTCATCGACAAGATGTTGGAGAGACTAGCCGGGCCCGAATATTTTTGCTTTTTGGATGGCTACAGTGGATTTTTCCAAATCCCCATACACCCTGACGACCAAGACAAAACGACATTTACATGTCCATTTGGTACCTTTGCCTACAGACGAATGCCATTCGGGTTGTGCAACGCACCAGGAACCTTTCAAAGATGCATGACTTCAATATTCTCCGAATTTTTGGAGAAATCCATGTAAGTTTTCATGGATGATTTTTCCGTTCATGGTTATTCATTTGATTCATGCTTATCTAATTTATCTAAAATTCTTGCCAGGTGTGTCGAGGTTAATCTTGTGCTTAACTGGGAAAAATGCCATTTCATGGTAAAAGAAGGTATTGTGCTCGGACACAAAATAACAAAGAAAGGGATAGAAGTAGATAAAACAAAAGTAGAAGCAATTGAAAAGCTGCCAATTCCCAACAATGTCAAAAACATCAGAAGCTTCTTAGGGCACGCAGGCTTCTACAGACGCTTCATCAAAGATTTTTCGAAAATAGCTAAGCCTCTCACCAATTTACTTTGCACTGATGTTGAATTTAAAATTACTGATGAGTGCGTTACAGCTTTTGAAACTCTGAAGCAATCTCTAATTACTGCTCCAATTATCCAACCTCCGAACTGGAGCCTGCCATTTGAGCTGATGTGTGACGCAAGTGACAACGCAATTGGAGCAGTGCTAGGTCAAAGGGCCGATAAGAAGCTACATGTGATTTACTATGTCAGTAAGGTTTTAGTTGCAGCCCAAGTAAATTACACAACAACTGAGAAGGAGCTGTTGGCAGTTGTTTATGCGTTCGAAAAATTCAGGCCATACTTAGTCTGCTCGAAGACAATTGTGTATATTGACCATGCGGCTATCAGGTATTTAATGACAAAGAAAGATGCAAAACCTAGACTAATACGTTGGATACTTCTTTTGCAGGAATTCGATATTGAAATTAAAGACAAAAAGGGAGTTGAAAACGTGGTAGCCGATCACCTGTCAAGAATACAATTGGACCCTGCGGAAATTTCTGATGATGCACCTGTTCGAGATTCGTACACGGGTGAAGATTTGATGAACATAGAGAAAAATTCAGCACCTTGGTATGCGGATTTTGTGAACTATCTAGCATGTGGAATCCTGCCGGGAGACGTGGATTACAACAGAAAGAAGAGATTTCTGCACGATGTGAAGAGGTATTACTGGGATAATCCATTTTTATATAAACTGTGTGTCGATGGCATCTATAGGACGTGTGTATCAGAGGAAGATCAACAGAGTATCTTGGAACGTTGTCACTCATCTTCATATGGTGGGCATGGTTCGAAAACGAAGACTGCAGCTAAAGTCTTACAAAGTGGATTCTACTGGCCAACTCTGTTTAAGGACGCCTACCTATTCGTGAAGAGTTGTGATTCATGCCAACGTACTGGGAATATTTCAAAACGCGATGAGATGCCGCAAAAAGGAATGTTAGAAGTCGAGATATTCGATGTATGGGGCATAGACTACATGGGACCATTCCCATCTTCATACGGAAATTCCTATATATTGGTTGCAGTGGATTTTGTGTCAAAGTGGGCAGAGGCTGTGGCAACCAGAACGTGTGATGCTAAGAGTGTCACAAACTTATTCAAAAAGATAATTTTTCCAAGGTTTGGAACTCCCAGAGCAGTAGTGAGCGACAATGGAAGCCACTTTCGGGAAAAGCAATTCGGAGCTATGTTAAGAATTCGGAGTCTACCACAAGTTTTCCACACCTTACCATCCGCAGACCAATGGACAAGCTGAGGTAACCAACCGAGAACTCAAGAAAATCTTGGAGAAGACAGTAAACAGTTCGAGGAAAGATTGGTCGTCAAGGTTGGAGGAAGCTTTATGGGCACATAGAACAGCTTTCAAAACGCCTATTGGGATGTCACCCTATAGGCTGGTGTATGGAAAGCCCTGCCACTTACCGGTCGAGTTGGAGTTCAAAGCTATTTGGGCAGTGAAGAAGCTGAACTACGACATGAAAGCAGCCGGTGAAAAACGGATGTTAGATTTACATGAACTGGAAGAAATTCGTATGGAGAGCTATGAGAGTGCCAAGCTGTACAAGGAACGTTCGAAAAAATGGCATGATAGGAAACTAAGAGCTAAACACTTTTCTGTTGGAGAAAAGGTGTTATTGTACAAGTCCAAACTCCAGCTATTTCCAGGAAAGCTCAAGACAAGATGGGCAGGACCATTTACAGTGAGCAAAGTTTTTGACGATTGACATTTAGAACTCTCAGATGACAATGACCAAACTTTCAAGGTAAATGGGCACAGGGTGAAGGAATATTTCGGATACAAGCCTAACAACTTGGAGGATTACAAATTTGAAGACGTTGAATAAATCAATCACTACAATCACAACAATCTCAACATTTAAGAGCAGCTCCGTCTTGGCCAAGACGTTAAACTAGGCCGGTAAGAACTTCAATTTTATTTTTTCTGCAAAAATTTAGAAATATAGTGATTGATTTAGAAATATTTACAACCCTACTGATTTAATTTTGACAGCCTATTCTTGCAATTCTCATATTCATATTTGGCTAAATAAACAAACTAGGGTTTACACATCAAAGATCGAAGAAGAAAACACAGCAGCCTTCTCGCACGCCCGACCGAGCACCAGCAGCCTTCTCGCGCGCCCGACCGAGCACCCGCTCAAACTTCTCGCACGACCGCCCGTCCAGCCGCTCGCACAGCCGGTCGTCCGCCCGATCGATCCCGCTCGAACAGCCGGTCGTCCGCCCGATCGATCCCGCTCGCACAGCCGGTCGTCCGCCCGATCATCCGCTCGTCCGTCCACCCGCTCGTCCACCCGTTCGCACGTCCGCTCATCCGCCAGCTCCGCCTATTCTTCAGTCCGCCTCTTCCACATCCAAAGCCCTAGCAGACAAGTGCGAATTGAATTGTGAATCAGCGCCTCTTCGGTAAAAATATTTTTCAGTTTGAATTGAATTGGTGCCCTGATATTGATATTGGTGATTTGAGAATTGGTGCCCTAATTTCTTGCTATGGTGAAGACGATGGGAGGTAAGGGTACTAGTGCAGAGGGATCAAAAGGGAAAAAGAGGAAGCGAATACAAGTTGCAGACAACCTATACCCATTGCCACCAGACGACCCCGCGCATCTAAGCGCCGCAGCACCTCCTGTTCCACCGCCACCTGTTCCTCCTCCACAACCGCCACGACAAGTACAAAACCCCCTCACACCAGCTCATCAGTCTGCACTATCGAAATACATACCCCCTGATACACAACCAAAAGAGCCAGTCTACAACTTTGACCACGTCTACAGGATCATACTCTCAAGGGACAGTGAAAAGTGGATGAAGATCAAGAACGCTAAAGCTGCCAAGCCATTGTACCCAGTGCATGATGACCTGAGGACAATGAAGATTTTTGATGAGGTCAATTCCATTCTGAAAGACGGAAACTTGGAGTTCATGATGTGGGATGATCCTGGCACCTATCAGAAGCTGGTCATTGAGTTTATTTCGACATTTGAGGTCATATGGGCAACTCATGACGGACCAGAGAGCTTAAGAACAGCAGGATCCAAGCGGTGGGCGCACAGATGGATATTCCAGATTAATGGGTACTTTCACACTCTGACTGAAAACACGTTGAATGATGAGCATGTTAATCTCTGATGCTATGGCTTTGCTGCTCTTAACTCATGAATTTGTTAGCATCTGATTTCTGATTTTCCTTGTGATATGAAAAGCTTATGCAAATAAACGATTTTATGCTAGCTTAGTTCAGCGTGTTGAATTCGTTTAGGCTTTTGGAAAAATCATGATGAACAAACTTCCGCAAACGAGTTTATTTTTCAGATTGGCTCTTAGGTGACTTCAGAAATACTGTGGTTGTGTTTCTGTGCTACACATTATTTTGGTACACTGTCAATTTTAAGTGTAAGGTATTTGCTTACTGCGAAAAAAAAAGAGAAGTGTAGATGGCGGGGGTTAGGAAGCGGTAGATATGGGTAATCCCCTGAGCCAGGTCTTCCCCTTCGAAACCATGCACACCTGCACTAAAGTAGTGTGAAAGTTTGTATATAAATAAACCCCCACTTGATCGTGACTTTGTACCAGATTTTGTGCACTGACATATTCACAGGTATTGATTGAGGAAAGACCCTTGCAGATTACTGCGTGAGCCTTGAAGAGAATTTACAAAGTTTCGTGTAAGTGAAATTCTTCTTGATAATTTGATTGACTAAACTGACTTTTCGATTAGTCTGAATGAATGCTAGCATATTTGAGTCAAACTAGCATACGCTGAATATCATATTGAAATGAAGAAACCTTTTGTCTGTTTTGAAGTGAGTGATATTGATGCAGCACTGCCTGAACTGATGAGTTATCATGTTTATCACTGTTTCAAAATTTCATTCCTAACTGAGCAAGTATCACGGGATTTGTGAGTATTCCTGTTCTGAAAACTCTCACTAGTTTTATTTGTTCTTTTGTTTGCTTAGTTTTAAGATGTTCTGGGGTGATGCTTCTGATGTGTGTTTGTACGGGACGAACAAAATCTAAGTGTGGGGTATTTTGATGAGCGATTATTTGCATGATCTTTGATGTACAAATTCACACACTTTGAGCTCCATTTTAATGTAATATTACGCAGATTTGACGTTTTTACTTAGTGTTTTAGTGACAAAGCTATTTGAGAAGTAAAAAGCAAAAATGTGAGCTCGGGCACCCGAGTGGCCACCCGACCTTCCTTGCGCAAAATGCCCCCACGACCGACCGGCCACCCGAGTGAAATGCCATGACCGATCGGCTACCCGACGTCCGCCCTTCTTGCCCGATCGGCCAGCCGGCCGCTCGCATACCCGACCTAAAACCCTAGTGCATCCGATCGGCCACCCAAGTTACTTGCGCATTTATTTCCTTCCATCGAGCAGTGTGAGTTTCATGGGGACACAAAGAGGCTATCGGAGATTGAGAAACCTGCATCGGGAAACATGGAGACAAAAGTAAATTATTACAGTAATGAAGGACAATATAGAAGGGGCGAACATCAGTGAAGAAAAGGGATCGAGACATCATCAGAAAATTATCAGAGATACTTGGCGACACAACATTCACAAGAGCAGGAGTTCAACATCAGGGTTTCTCTTAACCTAACCTTGTACTTCCAATTTTTATTGATCTGTTGTCTTGTATCAACTCACCATGAGTGAGTAGTCCACTTATTGGGATCCAATGGATCCCCAGAAACATCTGCAGTTGTAACACATGTCTTTTTTATATGATTGCAATCTTATTTCTTTACAATAGATATGAATAGTTCAATTCATACATCCTGTATTTGGTATTTTCGCGAGATATCAATAATGTTTGTATGAGAATTGTTTGTACCTATTGTCTGTGTTTGCAGTAGCATATCACAGTAGGTTTACATAGTTGCATGATAGGCGAGAAGCGAAAGTTGAGTCTATGCATGTAATGAGATAAAATCAGATAGGCGAGAAGCGAAAGTTGAGTCTTGATGATTTGTGCATCTAGTTTTGTTATTATGCAAGAAGCGAAAGTTGAGCATGTAATAAAGCAAATGACCTAGGGTAATAATTCACTATCATGTATCAAGATCTACTGTTAGGCAAGAAGCGAAAGTTGAGTCTGCAGTAACTTTGTGTTATAATCTGTTTGTTTTTGGGGAGTCATTGATTCCCAATGTTTCATCAAATTAAAAGACAACCAAACAACAAATCGTATGCAACAACAAATTAAATCTTTAGTTCTGTGCTAGATCATTTCGTTGTTCAACTTATTTATTCTACTGTACTGCATTTTCATTTCAAACCCCCCATTTCAGTACTAATATAAACAAATCATTTACAGAAAATAGCAAACTAGTTCCCTGAGGATTCGACCTGAGTCACACTCAGATTAATTGTTTGATCGCGAGTTGCATTACAATCACTACATTTACAACCGATCAATGGATTATGCATTATTTCAGATAGGCATATCGGCATAATGCGAGTGATGAAAGAAGATGATTGGTCTCCGCCAAGAGCTTATCACCGTATTTGTTCAAGACACTTTGCCTCGAAGTGTTTAGCTCACAAAGACTTACTTACCAACATTACCGAGGAGAATCAACAAATAAAATTTTGTAATCGTTTTAAAGATTTGAAAGAGTTGTTGAAGGATAAGCCGGATGTTGTAAAGTGGTGGGACAAAGTTAATACGGAGAAATGGGCTTTGGCTTATGATAATGACGGTAGAAGATGGGGGTCTATGACCAATAACCAGTCCGAATCGTTTAATTATGTCCTTACGGCTTGCCGTGATTTGCCTATATCCGCTATCGTTCACTTCACATTCAAACAGGCTAATGGTTGGTTCATCAAACGACGTGATGACATGTTGGATCGAGGAAAAAAATAAATATAAACTTAGAGAAAGCCGGACGTAATGTGTTGCAAATGTTTGACCGTGGTAAGGGTATATCATCCGTTTTGTGCAAATCGAAGTAACATACACATAAGGTTTCCATGGTTGATCAAATTTGTGAGTGTGGAAAATGGCAATTGTTCCATTATCCTTGTAGTCACGCGCTAGGGTGTGTGAACAAGAGGGTATAACCATTCGTAGTTGCATGGCTGAGGAATATACCACGCAAGCGTACATTGACACATGGGCACCAACATTTAATCTAGTTCCGGATATGAGACATTGGAAGAATTACGTTGGACCCAAGCATATTCCAAATCACCACTTCAAAAGAGTGAAAAAAGGAAGACATCCAACAAAGCGAAGACGAAACGAAATGGATCAAAGGCGCGACCCAAGACCTGAAGATCAGCAATCCACTTGTTCGCAACCACCTACAAAAGCCAAAGAGAGTGTTCAAATGTGGAGTCGCTGGACACACAAAGAACTCTTATGAATTTCATGGTGGAGATGACATTTAGAGATTTAGGAACATCATACTTTTTGGGTGTATGTGAAGCACTAGTTTATGTCATTTTGAAACTATTTTGGAACTATTTTGGTTTATGTGAAGCACTAGTTTGGTGTATGTGAAAAACTATTTTGGAACTATTTTGTTGAAACGATTTTGGAACAATCTAACTTTCATGTATGTGAAGTACTAGTTTATGCCATTTTGAAATATTGTCTTACAGATATGCCACGACGTTCGCATTCTGAGGCTATGCATGATGTGCTATCTCCATCGGCGTCATCAGATGGAGATGACACATTGTTACCGGATTTATCCCATATCGAGGATCCGGGACCCATTGATACTACGCTACTATATAAGCAAGTCACTCATCGGTATATGAACTTACTCATTATTTTGAAATAGTTATTTTTACGTCTTTTATACCGAGTATTATTTTGGTAAATGTTGACTCTGATGAAGAGGTGGACTTACCAGAAGATAACTATGAAGTTGGCGGCCCGTCTCAAGTTACTCAAGCGGAGTCACAAATGACTCCAACTCGGAGGGTTAGTTCACACGCTAGAAGGTCACCCAATTGTTTTACGCCGGGATCTTGATAGCTAACTATTTGCTCTAAACTATAACGTAAATGTATTATCATTTTGTAAGGGTGATGACTTATGTTACATGTTCCCATGTAACTTTTGTAACTTTTACAAGTCATCACTTTATGCTTCACACTTTTGTGTTGTTAAGTTTTGGTGGATGGGATTCTGGTGGATTGGATTTGGTGTATTGGACAAGGTTGTATATTTTAGATGTCGTTTGCAGGTTGTTTTTGGGTTAGAAATTGAAACAAATACACAATGCATCCATTTCAGGTTTAGGCGCCGTTGCAGACAGCGCCTAAACTTAAATTTGTCCTGCATATTTTGAGCGATGTCCATAACAGCGCCTTTACCCTATGAATCAGACCAGGCTCTGCCTTATTGACGACTATTAAAGCGCTCTTACTAGAAGCGTCTTACTCAAGAGCGCTGTTCTCAAGAGTGCCTAAGTCAAAGTTGCCACATAGACTAATGACTCAGCATGATGTCGAGATAAACAGGACACTGGGCATTAGAAGCTGTTGCTAAGGACGCCTAAAAGAAAGTGACTATTTCGGAAAACGAATTTAGAAACTGGCCGAGGAATTGAAATTTCAATTTTGTATAAATTGGAAAAAAATTCTCGATTTTAATTGTAGACTTATTTTTGTTTGGCAATTATTGACAACCAAATGTTCAAAATCTGATGTGAGCACAAACCCTAATTAGTTTGAAAGCCATGAATTTCCAACTGTCCATGTTCTTTTGTCAGTCGTGTACAAATATGTGATATATTGTGATCAAATGCTTTTATCCAAGTTTTGGAATAACCTTACAAAATTGAAATTTTCATGTGTGTTCTGTTTTGCTGGCGCCGCCTCTGCAGAAAATTGCAATTTTTCTTCGAACGAGTCAAATATTCTCAAGGTATATACATCATTCGTGGGGATGAACAACACTAATGTGATAGGAATAAAAAAAAGAAGAAGGAAAGCTGAAGTCAAGAATTATTGATAACGAAACCCTAAGATATTCACCATTATTGAACATTAGTTAGCTAAAATAGGAACACTAGCTAGTGTAAAACCATCACACTAGCTATTTCACCTAATGATCCTTCCCTCATGAACAAATTTTCTCAACAACAATTCTCCAAGTTCTTCATGAGAGTCTTACCTACACGTACAAGCTTTTCTATCACGTGTAGTTAGTAACGAATTGCGTTCGTGAATATATCATAACAAGCATAGCATAACAAACGAGACCTTTTCCAAAGCACATATATGTCTATTCACCATGAGTGTTAATGATGGTTTTCGATTCTACAGTGTTGAATATTCTACATCACTTTGTAAATGAGACAAATGCTAAGCTAGGGGAGCGCTCGGTTGAGAACCTCTAAAAATTCGAGAATTTAAGCTTTCGAAAACTGTACTTAGGTAAAAACCGATACATTTTCAAAAGTGCATAACTAAGACGAAACTGTGTAACGAAGGGGTTCTCGAAAAAAAAATGATTCTCATTTGAGCGCTCCCCTGCTAACCTATATGCGTCTATAGAATCATGACGCATAAACTTGAATTTTTGAATCACTTTGTAAATGAGTTTTTTGACACATAACTTACATGTGTCTATATGAGCTAGCAAAATTATCCATTATTTCTTTATTTTTCATCGAAATCCAATGTGTTCCATGTAATGAGAAGGTCAAACTTGATATGCCACACTTCACAATTCGTCAATACACCCCCGAGAGACACTGCAGCTCTCAAAGAATCTCTATAAATACCCATGGCTGCTACTTTCAAGTTGATAATCAAAACACCAAACACCCAATTCAGTTTCCATCCTAGAGCACATTGTTTAGTTCTTTCCTCTACTGATCTCCTTCTCACAACTCCTCATCTGTCTTTGTTCAGCAGAAATATATAATATATAGTTGATCTGATCACTTGTTCTCCCTACGAGAGTTTCTGATTCTTCAACGATCCTTCCTCTCTAGATCAACTCATACAATCGTTAATGGCTGAAATAGTACTTTCTCCCCGTCTTCAACCCCAAACTTATGGAAACCTTATCACGGTTTTGAGCATCGATGGAGGTGGTATCCGAGGGATAATACCAGGGACCATCCTTAGCTTTCTCGAGTCAGAACTCCAGGTACACATGTGTGGTTGTGGCGCGTTTTGGCATATAGTTTGAGCTTTCATATATATACATTTTATTAAACTTCGAAAAAGTCTGGTTAATATATATCATAAGCGCTGGCCGTAATGCTTGCATTTGACCGGTTTCATGCATGATTAAGGCGCAACTGGCCAGTATAGAAGTATTTATTTATATGAAAATAATGTCTGATCTCTTGGGTAAAAAAATATTTTGCAGAAATTGGATGGTGAGCATGCCAGGCTTGCAGATTATTTTGATGTTATTGCCGGAACAAGCACCGGGGGGCTTGTTACTGCCATGTTGACTGCTCCTAACGAGGATAACCGTCCATTGTTTTCAGCCAACGACATCACTGACTTCTACCTTGAACACTGCCCTAAAATCTTCCCTCAACACTATATTGGGCTCGGTTACGCATCGAGGATGTATAAGGCACTTGCAGGCCCTAAATATGACGGAAAGTACCTCCATAAAATCGTTAAGGAAAAGCTTGGAGACATAAGACTTCATCAGACTCTGACCAATATAGTCATCCCCACTTTCGACATCAAAAGACTCCAACCAGTTGTATTTTCATCCTTTGAGGTAATATGCTTATACGAACATTAGTACATTACTGATACCTTGCATGCTACACCAGATTTCATATTATAGATTGACGAAGTTTAGATGAGTAAGTGCAAAAAATGTCGTATATGACTTTATACAACGGTATGACTGTGGGAATAGCAAAGTCTCTTAAGTAATGTAGCATAAGTTAGATCGACAATAACAATGAACAAATGTCATATAAGAGTTAGTTTACGGGACATTATTTCCAAACTGTCCCTTAAATGAATCTACTACCACCACATAAGATTGTTTCTTATATGGCGAAAAGTCTATTAATTATTATATATATATAGTCTATAACTTTTTAATCAAACAGGTAAAACGTCAACCAAACATGGATGCCCTACTCTCAGATATATGCATATCAACTTCAGCCGCACCAACCTATCTTCCAGCCCATTATTTCACTATGGAGGACCATACGGGAAGTGTCCGAGAATTCAACCTGATCGATGGTGGTGTTGCTGCAAACAATCCTGTGAGTAATAATACAGAAATTATTATACACTTGAAATTTATGATATCATATACATATACAAATAATTAATATCATATGAGAAATAATAGGTGGTTAATTAAAATTTACATGTGTTGTATATGTTAGGCCTTGTTGGGTATAGGGGAAGTGACAAAAGAGATAACTCGAAAGAACCCTAACTTTCTTCCAGTCAAACCAATGGATTACGGCCGATATTTGGTCATCTCCCTTGGGACCGGAACTGCCAAGAATGAGCAAAAATACGGTGCATTGCAAGCTGCAAAATGGGGTTTAATGAACTGGTTGACCACTGGAGGAGGAAATCCTTTGATTGATGTTTTCTCTCATGCTAGTGCTGATATGGTTGATTTACATTTGTCCACTGTCTTCCAAGCTCTCCATTCTGAACAAAATTATCTTCGTATTCAGGTAAAAAAAATTTAAACAAATAAATAAATTTCATTGTGATAGACAAAAGATGTACCTCCTGGTCATTTGACTAATACTATGATCGTTAGACCAATGCTACACGTTCTCCAATTGCATAATTTCTTACTTATTGTGTGTGTTGCAGGATGACACGTTGACCGGTGTATTGTCTTCCGTGGATGCAGCTACTGAGGAAAATTTACATGATTTAGAGAAAATTGGGATCTCGCTGCTGGAAAATCCTGTTACAAGGGTGAACTTGAACACTGGTGTATGCGAGCTAGCGATACCTCATGAAACTAATAAACAAGCTCTCGTCAGGTTCAAATTTGTTCTGTATTTTTATAGAATTTTCTGCAGCATAAAAAAAAGAGTTTCTTTCTCCTGACTATTTCCTTTATTTATAAACATTATTAATTCATTATTTATTTCTTGTGTGACTAATAACAAATGTAATCCATTTCGCCTCTGAATCGATGCAGGCTTGCAAAATTGTTGTCCCAGGAGAAGCAGATAAGGGATGCAAGGTCTCCTCATGGAGTTGTTGCAATGGCGGGTTATCGCAGCTGGCCGAAATGAAATCTATTTTACCACCTGAAAGTCGGGGATGAGATGAATTGTTCATTTAATCTGCACTTGACCGTGTAGTATTATCATTTGTTTGAAATTAAGTTTAGTTTTATTGAAGCATAGCTTGTTGGCTGATTCTTCATTATTTTATATATGTATAATAACTTATCTGCAGTAATTTTCAATAAAATTTGCAAATTCATTTCTACTAAGCAAGACTTTAGAATCCCTGTTTCTTGCCTTTGGTTTTGAATTTTGGGCAATTGCACTTCAAATTTAGTTTTCCGAAGTTTGGCATGCAAAAAAACATGGAAGGATTCGTGAATAATCCGCCAAAAAGTAGTGTTTTTGCATGTTAATTCCATCAACTATTTGATTAATTCAACGAATTATATATTTCGATTTTGCAACAAACCTGAGTCCCTCGACACCTTTGATTTGGATCGCCGATCGATAAAATAAGGAGGAAATTACCAACTAAGTCGAAGTAAAAAGTTGATTCGACTCGATCAAATCACTACGCCATGTTCTTATAAAAAATAATCAGTAGGCCATTTTGACATATATACAACACGACATGACACACTGCTGCATAACTTACGTAGCATAAGTACTCTCACAATAAAGGAAAATCGTTACTTATGTATCGTGTTGCATACGTTCACTAATGCGACACAGACAAAATCAGTGTACCAAAGCGTGTTGCTTAAGGGCAAAAATGCAACACATACTTTGGCAGCAAATCGAACCTCTCGTTGTTTAAGATGTCTTAGGTTACTGAAACAAAAGCAGCAGACCAAATGTCGTTGCATAAGTGTAATCATGCAACATGTTCTAAAGTAACTAGCGACATGTTCTAAGTGAATTGGAAGAAAAAAGTCATCATGCAACATGTTTGAGAATTGGAAGAAAAAAGTCATCATTCATGGGCGCTTAAGAAGATTTTGAGGCTTCGACATGACGCAGAAAAGTGTATCCAGCTTACTAATGATGGGGAGTTCATTTGGAGAGGAGCTTCGGATGAATTTACAACAAAGGGATGATGCTATAATATTTTGATAGAGGATTAGCTTCTGCATGTGGCTCGCAGTGCAAGATAAGCTTCCCGCTGTGAATAAAATTAGGGGAGTGTATGACCCTTTTGGCCCTTGCTGTTGGTGCAAATTTGCTGCCTAATCCAACCTTCGTTTATTTTTTGAATGCTATGCGCTTCAATTATTCAGACCTAGCTTAACTCAAGTGGGGTTAGATGTTAACTGGAGCTGATGGGATGATATTATCTCATGGAAGGAAAATATGAATTGGAAGAACAAAGGCCATCAGCAGATGATTTTATTTCCTTTTAAATGCCTTGATCTATGAGGCGTGGCGAGGAAGAAATGCTATTATCTTCATAGAAGAAGTGTGGGATCCTAACTTGATCAAAAGGAATGTTCTCTGAAAACTTCCCGTGGTGGTTGAGATGTTGTTCTGGTCGAGTGCAGAACAATATCTAAAACAACTTATGCAGAAATAAATGCAGTGCGGAAAATAAACGACACGCAAAGTTGTTACCCAGTTCGGCGTTAACGAGCCTACGTCTGGGGGGCTGTCTCTTAGCCCGGTGGATAGCAATTCACTAATAATGAGTATTGCGAGTACATGGTTTACCGTTTACAGACTCCCTCTTAAACTACCTGAGCCTCGGACACTCTAGCAATTGCAAACTAGGTCTCCCCCTAGATCTGAGCTCCCGCTCCGTATCCACCAATATGATCCTCCGTGAGAATCAGCGCCTTCTCCCGAATGCGTAGTAACAGCAACAGTGCGTGTATCGTCAATGTTGTTCTACGATCTTTTTGCCGAGCACCAGCACAGATTGAATCCGAGCGCCTTTGAGTAACCAGTGACGATTAACTCTCCAGCCGATTACGAGCGTCGTGAATAACCAGTTACGATTAGTTCACCGCTGTTAGCCTCCTCCTCCATTCAGTGAGTATGAGCGTGATTAATTTCTCCAACAGTGCTGAATTCTACAACTTGTTCAACCGCCAGTCTGTTACAGCAACCTGGAACAACTGGACAGCACCGCCGTGAGTTCACCGGAATAATGAACTCAAGGCCAATCGATCTCTCTCTCTCCTCTATGAGTATGTATCTGCGTTTAGCTTAATGATCGATGCAGAATTGACAAGCCCATCACTGCTTATATAGGACGGTAGAAATCCTAAATCAAATAGGATTCCTAATCTTAACCGCCTATATCATTAGGAAACGTTTCCTAATCTTTTAGGAAATCTTTCCTAAATCCTTGCGCATATCTTCTTGTAGATAATCCTCCAAATATCTTCAACTCCGTTTGGGAAACCTTTGATTATCTTCTTTGTTAAGTTAACTTCAAGCGCAAGTCATCCCTAATTCTTCTCAACCGACTTCTTGATATGCATGAACATATTTACGTCCACCGACTCCAAGATCTGTATCATATCTTCAATATGCCACAACACCGACTTTCCTAAACTGCCTTAGGAAATCTCTACTGCATCTGAGTTGTTCCACGTCGGTTGAAACAAGTTTCCAAATCTGAATTAGGAAACTTCCAACTTCTGTCCATGCACCTGCAACCGCCTTGATCTCCAACGGTCGACTGTGTTTCCAAATCTGAATTTGGAAACATTCCATCTCCTTCCACTTGTTCCAGGAAAGTTGTCTCTGCTAGACTCGAACAACAGCTTGAACAACTATTCTAAGTTTTGCCAAACTACATGCCATAAAACTAACAATCTCCCCCTTGGCATTTTTGGCAAAACTACTACCTGTAATCTACCTATTACAGTTGAATCTTTGAAGGAGGTTTCAAACTCCCAAGCTGTGCTACGAGCTAAGCTACCAAACGAATCTTTGAGGAGATTTCAAACTCCGAACATAACAAGCACAAACGAATCTTTTTAGGAGATTTCAAACTCCGGCATAATAGCATACCAAGCACAACTGAATCTTTTAAGGAGCTTTCAAACTCCGAATCTTCTCCCCCTTTTTGCCACAAATGAGCAAGGAGGGTTCAACAACATAAAAGGTAGCGTTCAAGAAAGATACCTCAGAGCTTTAGGCGTCGAGCTCAGCATCCTCATCTTTGGCAGCATCTTGTGCAACCAACTGGAGTACCATGTTATTGGTACTGACTAACTCCTCCTTCAGATGTGCTGGTACTTCGCAGTGAAGTCTCTAGAATAACTCGATTATGACCTCCCGATATTTCTCCTTCAAGATCATATACGTGTTTCCTCTTGAAGAACCTATGATCAACTTCTCGGACATGTGGAGCATCTGTTAACCTGTCCTGACTTATCTTGATCTCCGAATGCTAAGTCATGAAAAATAGCTATCTTGATCCAGTCCGGCTTTGCTAGATCCACTTCTCTACCTTCTACTCCACAGTAGTTATTGTTCACATCTGAAGTGATCGTGATCTGCTTCTTTCTTATGCTTAGCTTCCCATACTCCTCGCTATCAATGAATCCAAATTATTCCGGTTGATTTGTTATGGCTTCTCTCAGAACATGTTCCACGTATAGCTTCGCTATAGTAACGGAGGGAATAAATCCAACTCCTTGAGCAAGCTCACAATCTCCTTAACTGAGTACTAGTCAGCTTCCAAGATCCTTTCAGGGACAAAAGATCTTCTTTACATGACGTCCCACTTCTTGACTTGTTCCTCTGACACGAACCAGACTCCTTCAACGACAACTCCTAGCACAACAGATTTCCTCTTTCTATCAGTCTTCTCCACCTGCAACCTTGCTTGTCTTCGTGCAACAAGTACTTCTCCTCATGTGAACCATCCTCAGCTTGATTAACATCCATCTGCTTAGCTGGTATAACTGCTGGTTCATCAACTTATACTGGGTGGTCTTTTTCTTCTTTTGAGGTAGCTTGTCATGAGCAGCAAGTTCAACTGCAACCGCCACCACTTTACGAAAAACTTCCACTTGTTCAACTGACTTCATAGTTTCTGGAACATCAGTTGGTTTCTCTATCTCAACAACTTCTGTAGCAACTGCTACCTGCTCTTCTTCACTGGCTTCTACATCATCACGTGGTTGATTCATCTCTGCGTGATCATATTGCTCAACAAATACTAGCAACTGGTCAAGCGAGTCATCTTACTTGCTTGATTCATTCTGAGAAGCCTCATCATTATCTGGAATAATAGCTTGTTCCTCAACCTCTATGAAGTCCGTCTTCTTAACAAAAGAAGGAACATCCTCTTGTCCATCTGATAGTGAATCTTCATCATCAGCACCAGAAATAACACCAACTAGTTCCACCCTTCTTATGCCAGGCCTTAAAATATCTCGTTCAAGCACCGGCTGACCAACGTGTTCTGGAATAGCTTAGTTGTCAATGACACACAGACCCAGTGAGGATCTAGGTGTTTCCAACTGTAGATTGTCGAAGGCTTTAGTGAAGATGTCAACCGGCTGCTTCTTCCACCACATCTGGGTGCCATAACTTCCAGCGTCTAACCTTGCGTGTTTGACGAAAAACTGCGTAGTGTCTACTCCCCCTCGAACATAGCCATGGTTGAAACGTTCACACCATGCTCTGGGCGCCTTCTTGAGTCGATACACAGCCACCTTGATATTTTTGGGCTTGACCATGGACCTAAAACATGTAAAACCAGCCGGTTCTTGAAATTGTGCATGTGTACTCCGAGTCTTTATGCAGTCATTTGGTTCACCACTCACTTCAGCAATGGGATGATTCTTCTCAACAGTCCTAGATGGTTGAAGAATCCGAGAGGTAGCAGGAGGTGTCTTCGATTGAGCTTCCTCGTCAGTCAGGTCATCTTTTTCAGCAAGATGTTCTGAGGCTTTATCTGGGACAACTTCTGGATTTTGTGTGAGAGCAACATGTTGTTTCTCACTCCTTTGTTTAACTCTCCAGACTTGTCTGACCTGTGGAACATGCTTCTGTTTTAACTTCCCAAAACAAGCAAGGAACTCGTAACATCTTGGTTTGATATGTCCTCTTTTGTTGCAGTAGTAGCAGATTCTCCCATCTCTTTTCCATACAACGTTCTGTTTTTGCTTTCTTGACGGATAACAGTTGCCTTTCTTCGCGGGAGATGCTCAGTTGATACAACGTGCGATTGTGGCTCAGCTTTCACAAACGTTGTCTTTCCGGAGCCAGATGCACCAGTGAACCCTAACCCTTTGTAACCGCTACTTGTCCTTTGAGCTCCCAGAATATCGTCTAGATTTTTAGTTCCAGAATTGAGCATCTTGACAGACTTCTTCAGGTTGTTAAGCTCTTCCAGTGTCTCGGCATGAACAAGTTTTTCTGTCTCAATCTCACATTTCAAAGCATCCACAATATTAAGAAGGTTTACCTCTCTTCGTTGTAGAGCATCATTCTTCTTCTTTAGATCATCTATTATTTCTGGATGTTTGCCTTGGCTTGTTTCAATCTAAATCTTCAGAGACGACACAACCTCCAGTAGCTCGGTCTTCTGAGCTACTAAGATAGCAGCTTCTTCACATAGCTTTCCTTTTTCTTCTTTCAGATCTGCCAAGTTACTGCAGTGCTTTTTGTTCCGCTCAACTTCAATCACAAACTGTTGGAACAACTCCTTGTAATTGTTAACAAAATCTTCTTCAGTGATTTCTTCATCATCACTGCAGCTTGAGTACTGTGTGTGATCCTCAGAAGATAACTTTGACTCTACTCCTTTACTTCGTTCTCCTTTCAGATTGACACAGCTAGTAAGGGCTACAAAGTTATTGGACACACCTTCCTGATTAGATTCACTGTCACTCCAGTTACCAGCATATGCATTCTTCTTTTTACGTGTGTTAACACACACCGCTTGAATGTGTCCGTAGCCTTCACATTCTTTGCATTGGATCCCTTTGCCTTTGTTGTCCTGGCTATAATCTCTAGATTTGTACTTTCTTTGAAACATCCCTTCCTTCTGGATTCTTGAGTTGGATGATTCTTCTGGATCAGAACCTTCATTGCTCAGTCTTCTCATGAAGTTCCTTGCCAGCATAACATACAGTTGTTCAGACATCTCCCCTTCTTTGTCTAGAACATCAGTAACTTCAGATTGCAGACCAACACACTTAACTTTCTTGTGTTTTTCCTCTTCATCCATCTTCATCTCCATCTCCATCTCATGAGCCTGTAGGGATCCCATCAGTTCATCCAGCCTCATGGTCCTCACATCGTGTGCTTCCTTGACTGCAAGTGCCTTCATTGCATACCGCTTTGGTAGGGACCTCAGCACCTTTCTTACCAGCGTCTCTTCGCTCATGGGCTCTCCAAGTGCAAACGATTCATTAGAGATGTCAAGTACCCTTGTGTTGAAGTCAGCTATAGTCTCGTCCTCCTGCATTCTTAGATATTCGAATTTTGACGTGACCATCTCCATTCTGGATATTTTGACCTTTGTCGTACCTTCGTGAGCCGTTTGCAATATGTCCCAAGCCTTCTTCGTAATCTCACAGGTTGATATCATCTTGAAATTCTTCCCATCAACTCCTGAGAATATGGCATTCATTGCTTTGGAGTTTGCGGCTTCAGCACTCTTCTGTATCTCGGTCCACTTGTCTTTAGCAAGGAGATTGACTTTGCTAGCTTCGGTAGAGACTGGATGTGTCCACCCGTTTTCAACAGCTTCCCAAATTGATTCATCTTGAGACTTTAGGAAAGCCTTCATTCGCACCCTCCAGTATCCATATTTGTTTCCTTCAAGCAGAGGAGGTCGCGTGATGTTCTGCCCTTCTCTCAAATCCATCACAACCTTCGGATCTTACTCTGTGTGTTGAGTATTTGCTCTGATACCAATTGAAAACTTCCCGTGGTGGTTGAGATGTTGTTCTGGTCGAGTGCAGAACAATATCTAAAACAACTTATGCAGAAATAAATGCAGTGCGGAAAATAAACGACACGCAAAGTTGTTACCCAGTTCGGCGTTAACGAGCCTACGTCTGGGGGGCTGTCTCTTAGCCCGGTGGATAGCAATTCACTAATAATGAGTATTGCGAGTACAGGGTTTACCGTTTACAGACTCCCTCTTAAACTACCTGAGCCTCGGACACTCTAGCAATTGCAAATTAGGTCTCCCCCTAGATCTGAGCTCCCGCTCCGTATCCACCAATATGATCCTCCGTAAGAATCAGCGCCTTCTCCCGAATGCGCAGTAACAGCAACAGTGCGTGTATCGTCAATGTTGTTCTACGATCAATCTGCTGAGCTCCAGCACAGATTGAATCCGAGCGCCTTTGAGTAACCAGTGACGATTAACTCTCCAGCCGATTACGAGCGTCGTGAATAACCAGTTACGATATTAGTTCACCGCCGTTAGCCTCCTCCTCCCTTCAGTGAGTATGAGCGTGATTAATTTCTCCAACAGTGCTGAATTCTACAACTTGTTCAACCGCCAGTCTATTACAGCAACCTGGAACAACTGGACAGCACCGCCGTGAGTTCACCGGAATAATGAACTCAAGGCCGATCGATCTCTCTCTCCTCTATGAGTATGTATCTGCGTTTAGCTTAATGATCGATGCAGAATTGACAAGCCCAGCACTGCTTCTATAGTACGGTAGAAATCCTAAATCAAATAGGATTCCTAATCTTAACCGCCTATATATCATTAGGAAACGTTTCCTAATCTTTTAGGAAATCTTTCCTAAATCCTTGCGCATATCTTCTTGTAGATAATCCTCCAAATATCTTCAACTCCGTTTAGGAAACCTTTGATCATCTTCTTTGTTAAGTTAACTTCAAGCGCAAGTCATCCCTAATTCTTCTCAACCGACTTCTTGATATGCATGAACATATTTACGTCCACCGACTCCAAGATCTGTATCATATCTTCAATATGCCACAACACCGACTTTCCTAAACTGCCTTAGGAAATCTCTACTGCGTCTGAGTTGTTCCACGTCGGTTGAAACAAGTTTCCAAATCTGAATTAGGAAACTTCCAACTTCTGTCCATGCACATGCAACCGTCTTGATCTCCAACGGTCGACTGTGTTTCCAAATCTGAATTTGGAAACATTCTATCTCCTTCTACTTGGTCCAGGACAGTTGTCTCTGCTAGACTCGAACAACAGCTTGAACAACTATTCTAAGTTTTGCCAAACTACATGCCATAAAACTAACAATCTCAATCTTTTCAAGACAAAGCTGGAGACTCTGAAGGATTAGAAGAGATGGAGTCATATTCAAGATAGTTTCTGTAGTACTTTTTATTAAAAAATTTTGCTGTAGTGTTTCTCTATGGTTTCAGGGGTTTTTGCTGTATTTTTTCTCCTGGTGTTTGTTCAATAGTGCTTCTTTGGTGTTGTTGTTGTTTTGGGAGTAGGGGTTGTTTGTTGGTCTCTCCAGGTGTTTTGCAGGTTTTGTTTGCCTGTTTTTAGGGTTTGGTCGAGTCTGTTGTTGCGTTTTTAGTGTCCTGTTCTTTTTTCTATCTTTTCAATAAGATACACCTCTTATAGGTAAAGTAACTAGCGACATACGTTGTTTACGCTTACTTATGTAACTAAGTCAAAAGCAACAATACACGTACAAAAGCAACAAATCAGTGTTTCGTTGCATATAATTGCTACTAATGCAACACGGTCTAATGTAACATGCCGTATTCTTTGCTTATGTTGTAAACTAGACATATTTAACCAGATTATCTATAAGTATATTCATCTGATGTGATAATCAATAGATAATTTTACTTGTTCCACAAATCATTTTGATCCAATTAGAAATTAAGTTACAGTAAAAAGTCCAAAGAAGATCTCTGGCTCTCTACAAAAAAAACTAATTGATCCAGATCTCTTCTTGACTTGCTAAATTTAAATTAATATTATTATATAGTATTAAATTAAGTTTACTATATAAATTTTAGATTATTTTCATAATATAAAAAATCATTTTTAACAAAATTTAGGATGATACGCAGGGACGGACCCAGGAATATAATGATAGAGGGTGACAAACAAATATAAACTAAGATAATTCGAAAATAAAATTAAAAATATATTACATTAAAACGGACAACATGATACTACCACGCCGCAAAAATTATTTATGATTGAATTATCACTAAATATTTTAATATATTTCTTCCTAATGATGACAACCAAACAATCCGATAAGAAATCATATACTATCTTGTTGCAAGATGCACTCTTAACCTTTTTTGTATAAAAAAATCTCTTCAGTATATTCAATTATTAATTTTTCTTTTGAAGAATGTCCTAGTGGTTGGCATATTCATCTAAAATATAAAATAAAATCAAGGGAAAACTACAAATTCATTACCTGAACTACCACTCTGTTTCAAAATAAGTAATGAACTTTCAATTTTTTCAAATCAAGTACCGATGGGTCAAATTGTAATAAGAAAACTTTTAAATCTAACACCGTTAAAGCTTTTAATTCTTTAAATGATTAACTATAAATAAAATGGTTAAAATTAATTTTTTTAAAAATTGAAAACATCATATTATTGCTTATTATCTTTGACACTTTTCTATATAATTAAAATTTTAAAAACATATCCAAACTAAATAGAAAAAATTCACTATTATAATTATATTTTTATTAAAGTCATAAATAACTAAAACTCAATATCTTCACAATTTGTCAACATGTTAAATATAGATAAATTTCAATAATAAAAAGATTAAGAAGTAAATTATTTAGAATCTGAATATCTAATCGTTTAGTGATAAAACTGAAAACAACATATCGTATAAATTTAAATATAATTGCAATATTGAACTTTACCTGTTTAGTTTGGGTGTATTTTTTAAGTTTTTGTAGATTAAGCATCAAAGATAATAAGTATGTGCTATATGTTTTCAATTTTATCACTAAACAATATGATATTCAAATTCTGAACAATTCAATTTAATCATTTAAAGGGTTAAATGGTTTTGATTTGGATATATTTTTTAAAATTTAATTATATAGTAGATTGTAAAAAATAATAGGCAATATGATGTTTTCAATTTTATCATTGAATGATAGGATATTCATATTTATAAATAATTCAAATTTAATCATTATATTTATAATTAATCATTTAAATGGTGAAATGGTTTAACGGAATTTCATAAGTTTTTTTTGTTACAATTTGACCCCTCGGTACTTGATTTGAAAAAATTGAAAGTTCATAACTTATTTTGAAATGGAGTGGTAGTTAAGGTAATGAATTTGTAGTTTTTCCTAAAATCAAATATGAAAACCCTAACAAATTGAATATGGGTTGTTTATACATTTACATAATTCAACTAATTTAATTATTTAATGTAATTGACTCTCAACACAAGCTAACAAATTCAAATTCCCATAATCCACTTCGACGAGACAAAACAACATAAATTATGATCCCAAAAACTACCTATATTGTTTCACAACACTTCTAAACATTAAACTAATTTGATATATAAATATTTAACGGAATTGATTTTATTATTTATCATAATTAAATATAAATATATTGAAGAAACTTGGGGGTGACACAAGTATAAAATAGTTCCGTCCCTAATGATACGTGTCCCCATATATGCCTAGTTTCGTCCTTGGTCTGATGCAATTGAGTATATCCTTAGTGACAAAGGTATATGGTGGTGTAGTGTAATTTAATATTTCTCTTCTGAAAAAAGATTAAGTGCAAACTACAAAGTGACGATTTATGATACATTTCTTACAAACTATAGGTTATACTCTCATATGATTATTTGAACTGCTGATTTGACTCTGGTCGTATTTACATTGAGTCCAGATGATTTGCAACTAGGTCAAGCACTATCGTTTTGAGCTATAACAAAGTCAGAGGCGGCCGCTAATGAAAACTGCATTTTGGCCTAACGTGTTTCATTTATATAATATAAACTTAAGTCACATCCCATTGCTAAATTAATCAACCCAACAATTTCCATTAACTTGTAACTCTATGACAAAAAATGTTTTTGTATCTGAATCTACAAGCATTCTTTAATATTATGTGTTTCGGACGATAAAGTTGTAATCATGGTATTGGACAAATATTCTTTAAAAATAGTTCACAGGATCTTATATCAATAAAATTCCATGATTTTCGAATAAAATTTGATGACCTCGTACGTTCATCCGTAACAGAATTATCCTCGTGTGATTTTCGCAGTCCGCAGTCGACGACAACAGTCTGTGCTCTGAGTATGTCGCTCCCTTTCGACGGACAATTACCATCAAATATGAATCACACCAGCGACACCAATGCAGGTAATATCCATGTTCAAGTGTATGATGTTTTTTTGTTCAACTGCACCACGAGCACGTAATTCGTGGATAATGTCATTATGTTCGTACTTTTTAATCTCAAATCGTATGTTAAAGTTCTCAGTTGATTCTGATGTTTGTGGTTTTGCTTTATATGTTAGTGATTTTTATAAATACAGAAATATGTAAACGGGTCCGCCATTGTTGTCCGTCGAATAGGGGTTTGTGGAGGGCAAAGGTGAAATCGGAGTTCGTAGTCGACTGATGAAAAGAAATTGCGTAGAACAAAGATGACACTACTACAGAACAGACCTTATGCAACGGTTCAAAAATCTCATTATGCAACGGTTCAATATTATGCAACGGTTTTCAAAAAAACCGTTGCATAAGGTACACATTATGCAACGGTTAAATTCGAACCGTTGCATAACGTATACTTTATGCAACGGTTCTTAATAACCGTTGCATAATGTGTACCTTATGCAACGGTTAAATTCGAACCGTTGCCTAATATTATAGTAAACCCTAAAATTAAAACACAAGGTCTCTCTTCCCAGTCGTCCGCTCTTCGCTGCCAACAAACCAAAGTCTCTCTTCCAGTCGCCCGCTCTTCCCAGCCGGATTCGACGCAAGCTACTCCGTCCATGGCGATGTTATCGCTTTTTCAACGGTCTTCAACGCAGTGGCTCGATCGACAAGTAGATTCAGGGAGAATCTCGCCTTCGCGGCGAGCGAGTGGTCGTCGTGGATTTTTCAGGTATGTTAAAGACGGCGAAGACAAGCGGCGGCTCACTTCGAATTTGTTGATTCGGAGATGGTCTCGCTATGGAATTCCGGTCGCTCTTCGAATTTCAGGTATGGGAACAAGGAAGTGATCAGCCTCACTCCTCGGATTTACGATTACGTTCTGTCTAATGTTCGAGAGCCAGGGGTGAGTGATTTGGTGGATTTGAAGTTAATGCTTTGACTTTTTTTTGTCTTCTTGATGTAGATTTTGATGGAGTTGCTGGAAGAGACTGCTTCGATGAGAGGTAGCCAGGGGTGAGTTTGCATTTTGGCGAATTCAGTTGTTCGATTTTGGGGGTGATTTTGACCTAACTTTTATGATTGATTAAACAGTTTAGGAATTGCATAGTTTGCAGGATTTTGTGTATAATGATATTCAATTTACTGGTGGAGAATGGAATTAGCTATATGAGGAACTTTCTGTTTGAGTTTGTGCTGCCTTTACTACTCCGCATATGTGAATTTTCTAGCTCATTGGTACGTCCATTGGTGACTTATGTGCTTGTTATGTGCGTTTCTATCATTTTTGCTGTTTCATATTTTAATTGATGAGACTTAAGTGTGTTTGAGCTGGAAGATGAACTTGAGGTTATGTTTTAAGTTTATGAGATTTAGAGGTGGAAATGTATTGTAATTGGAGTGTTGCTGACTTTGACTTTCTTATTATGTTAGGGACGGGATATTTTGGAAATCAACCACCCTGTTGGCCTCTTTGTACCAAGGTGTGTATGATATTTTATTACATCTGGTTCTTTTTCAGTTTCAGTTGTTTGTGTTACAATTACAAACGAAACCCTATGTGTTTGCGGTAATTATGTGAGTCGTAGACAGATTTACTGGACTTTTGTATCTTCTACTTGTCAATTGTCATGACACACTTGAAACTGTTGAGTGCATCCAGGTTAGGTGCTGTTGCTGGTAAGCCAATATTAGTTCTATCTATTCCGATTACCATATCTTCAGTTGTAGTACCTGTGTATTGTCCACCTTTCTAATTATTTCATTAGCAGCAACAGACTTAAAAAGATCTGTTCCATTTATGTTTATTTCCTGTTCCAGATGTTTTTCTTTCAAGCTAATATTTTCTTGTAACTCCATACTTTTCAGCTGATTGGCTTCTATAAGTCCAAACTGTGCACACTTCATCTCCTGCGTTGTTTTCCAGCTCACTCCTTGAAATCGAATGCTCATGCGTCTAACAGATTCAAGAAGAAAGATACAAGACGTGAGAAATGACATCGTCGGCTACTTGCACGACTATTTGTTTGAACATGATCTAATTTTGGCAAGATAAATTATTGTAGTGTTTACATTTGATTGTTTTGTGAAGTTGTATGAATGATGTAATGAATGGTCGTATTTTGAGTGAAATGAAAGTATTTGATGTTTGGAAAATGAGTATCAGGGAATTACATTTGTTTGCAATTTGTGTTTAATTTTTAAGGTGAATTTGAGCTATATAACAATCAAATATACCAGAATTTTTCCACATTTTATGCAACGGTTTTAAGGAAAACCGTTGCATAAAGTATGACATTATGCAACGGTTCTAGCAACAAACCGTTGCATAAAGTATGTCATTATGCAACGGTTTGTTGTTAGAACCGTTGCATAATGTCATACTTTATGCAACGGTTTTTATTGAACCGTTGCATAAAGTATGACTTTATGCAACGGTAGCTTATGCAACGGATGAGGAACCGTTGCATAATGGTCCTCAGAACCGTTGCATAAGGTCTATTCTGTAGTAGTGTGAGATCGGAGTTCATGAGTTTGTTTCGAAATTTTAGGGCTAGTAATATCTAAACGGATATTCACTCGATATTTCGGGGATTTTAAATTTAAAATATACATTGTCATTTCCTAATATATCCTTTTTAGCCATAAAACGATTAAAAGATTATTTAATTTGAGATTATCGAATATTAAAAGTTCTGATTTCTAACGAAAACCACTGGTTCTGACCAGAACTCGACCCATTTTTGAAATGATGGAAAAGGGCATTTTCTGTAAGTATTTGGTTTTGTCTCTAGGAAAAAGATCACGTGCAAACTACAAATCGACGAATTATGATCACTTCTTACGAACTATGCCATAGTTCGGAAAATTGGCCTATAATTTATTTGGATAAAACAATGACATAGTTAGTAAGAAGAGAACTATAATTCATCGATTTGTAGTTTGCACCAAAAATGAGATTTGCACCCGTTGACTCTTTTGTCTCTATATCAAATCTATGAAATTGAAATGATAAAATAAAATAGTCCAGCTTGGTTCACATATCTTGGAAAAAAATTATATGACCGTTTTTCATGAAAATGTTTCTAATTTACCCAATAGATAAAAATATTTTAGATTATTTTAGGTTATATAGCAGAAGGACACAACAACATTTTGTTTAGAGAAATGCAAAATTGCGTGCGTAAGGGGAGCACTCGATTGAGGCAGGGTTATAAGAATGAGACAGTAAGGCATGATCTTGGTCATTGATGATATTGATCTAATGGTTGAGATTTAAAGGTGTGGTAGTGGGACTGTTTGCTTTTTACTGTTGGTAGTGGGTTTACTATTTGGGCGCAGCCACAAAGCACGAGGGGTTAGATGTATGGTTGAGATCGTACCTCACGTGCCTCATTTGAACGCTTCTCACGTGCGTAATACCTTTTATGTAATAAATGTTAATGTGACATTGAACCTGTCGTTTAAAGAAAGACTAAATGTCAAATTTGTCACCTTTGCCTAAATAGACTACAGTTATAAAATTTGAAGGAGTTCAACGCCACTACTTTACATCTTGTCATAGATTAATGCGTGCCTTAAGTCACCCATGCCAATCGATGACCAGAACACCTCCGATATGAAACCAACTAATGGTCTGTTCTTTTGAGCTTCATTGCACTGGAATTTTATTGTACTGAACTTAATTAAACTGTATTGAGTTTAATTTAACTGTACTGAACTTAATTAAACTGTATCGAGTTTAATTTAACTGTACTGAACTTAATTAAACTGTATCGAGTTTAATTTAACTGTACTGAACTTAATTAAACTGTATCGAGTTTAACTTAACTGTACTGAACTTAATTAAACTGTATCGAGTTTAATTTAACTGTACTGAACGTAATTCAACTGTATCGAATTTAATTTAACTTAATTTTACTGAAATTGACAAATATATATTCAGTATATTTTTATGATTATATTTTAGAAAGTACAAAATATAATATTATGTAATAAAGTATTACACATGAGTCATGCCTCAAGTGTCAGATGGGCGCCAAAATGATATAATTACGGCTACCTTCACTTTGCACAACTTCATTCACATGCTTAATTTTTCAATACCCATTTTACCTAATGAGACCGTGCTGTGAATAGCTGATTCAAATTTATTTGATAAACAGCGAAAAGAGCAGATGAATCAAGTACGCAACATAATAGCGTTTCAAATTATTGAGGATTGTCCAGATGATGTAGTGGAAATGAACATGGATGAAGATGATGATATGTAAATGTTTCCATTTGTACTGCACATGAACGTCATTGTACGTTTCTATGTAAAATATATATCGTATTCATATGTTTATTTCTACATGTTCTTTAAATTCATATCAAGTGCAAAAAAGTTTAGGGGCCGTTCTTTTGCACTTCGATACAGTTTTATTAAGTTCAATACAGTTAAGTTAAACTCGATACAGTTTAATTAAGTTCAGTACAGTTAAATTAAACTCGATACAGTTTAATTAAGTTCAGTACAGTTAAGTTAAACTCGATACAGTTTAATTAAGTTCAGTACAGTTAAATTAAACTCGATACAGTTTAATTAAGTTCAGTACAGTTAAATTAAGTACAGTACAGTTAAAACTTTTAATTTATTTTTAATTAGTCAATTCAGTTTTTATAGTTTCCAACCCTATTATTCAAAACTTTCAATTTATTTTTAATTTTTTAAATAATTTTTGAAAAATCGTAAGATATATATGACATAACGGTTTTTCAAGTTTGTGTACACACCTCTTCGGAAACTATTGCATTCGTTTTAAAATGGAAGTAAACTTTTTTGCACTTGATATGAATTTAAAGAACATATAGAAATAAACATATGAATACGATATATATTTTACATAGAAACGTACAATGACGTTCATGTGCAGTACAAATGGAAACATTTACATATCATCATCTTCATCCATGTTCATTTCCACTACATCATCTGGACAATCCTCAATAATTTGAAACGCTATTATGTTGCGTACTTGATTCATCTGCTCTTTTCGCTGTTTATCAAATAAATTTGAATCAGCTATTCACATCACGGTCTCATTTGGTAAAATGGGTATTGAAAAATTAAGCATGTGAATGAAGTTGTGCAAAGTGAAGGTAGCCGTAATTATATCATTTTGGCGCCCATCTGACACTTGAGACATGACTCATGTGCAATACTTTATTACATAATATTATATTTTGTACTTTCTAAAATATAATCATAAAAATATACTTAAAATATACTGAATATATATATATATATATATTTGTCAATTTCAGTAAAATTAAGTTAAATTAAATTCGATACAGTTGAATTAAGTTCAGTACAGTTAAATTAAACTCGATACAGTTTAATTAAGTTCAGTACAGTTAAATTAAACTCGATACAGTTTAATTAAGTTCAGTACAGTTAAATTAAACTCGATACAGTTTAATTAAGTTCAGTACAGTTAAATTAAACTCAATACAGTTTAATTAAGTTCAGTACAATAAAATTCCAGTGCAATGAAGCTCAAAAGAACAGTCCCACTTCCATTTTAAAACGAATGCAATAGTTTCCGAAGAGGTGTGTACACAAACTTGAAAAACCGTTATATCATATATATCTTACGATTTTTCAAAAATTATTTAAAAAATTAAAAATAAATTAAAAGTTTTGAATAATAGGGTTGGAAACTAGAAAAACTGAATTGACTAATTAAAAATAAATTAAAAGTTTTAACTGTACTGTACTTAATTTAACTGTACTGAACTTAATTAAACTGTATCGAGTTTAATTTAACTGTACTGAACTTAATTAAACTGTATCGAGTTTAACTTAACTGTACTGAACTTAATTAAACTGTATCGAGTTTAATTTAACTGTACTGAACTTAATAAAACTGTATCGAAGTGCAAAAGAACAGGGCCTAAAAGTAAAATTGGAACTACCACTCTGTTTATATAAAAAAATCTCTTCAGTATATTCAATTATTAATTTTTCTTTTGAAGAATGTCCTAGTGGTTGGCATATTCATGTAAAATATAAAATAAAATCAAGGGAAAACTACAAATTCATTACCTGAACTACCACTCTGTTTCAAAATAAGTACTGAACTTTCAATTTTTTCAAATCAAGTACCGATGGGTCAAATTGTAATAAGAAAACTTTTAAATCTAACACCGTTAAAGCTTTTAATTCTTTAAATGATTAACCATAAATAAAATGGTTAAAATTAATTTTAAAAAAAATTGAAAACATCATATTATTGCTTATTATCTTTGACACTTTTCTATATAATTAAAATTTTAAAAACATATCCAAACTAAATAGAAAAAATTCACTATTATAATTATATTTTTATTAAAGTCATAAATAACTAAAACTCAATGTCTTCACAATTTGTCAACATGTTAAATATAGATAAATTTCAATAATAAAAAGATTAAGAAGTAAATTATTTAGAATCCGAATATCCAATCATTTAGTGATAAAACTGAAAACAACATATCGTATAAATTTAAATATAATTGCAATATTGAACTTTACCTGTTTAGTTTGGGTGTATTTTTTAAGTTTTTGTAGATTAAGCATCAAAGATAATAAGTATGTGCTATATGTTTTCAATTTTATCGCTAAACAATATGATATTCAAATTCTGAACAATTCAATTTAATCGTTTAAAGGGTTAAATGGTTTTGATTTGGATATAATTTTTAAATTTTAATTATATAGTAGATTGTAAAAAATAATAGGCAATATGATGTTTTCAATTTTATCATTGAATGATAGGATATTCATATTTATAAATAATTCAAATTTAATCATTATATTTATAATTAATCATTTAAATGGTGAAATGGTTTAACGGAATTTCATAAGTTTTTTTTGTTACAATTTGACCCATCGGTACTTGATTTGAAAAAAATTGAAAGTTCAGTACTTATTTTGAAATGGAGTGGTAGTTAAGGTAATGAATTTATAGTTTTTCCTAAAATCAAATATGAAAACCCTAACAAATTGAATATGGGTTGTTTATACATTTACATAATTCAACTAATTTAATTATTTAATGTAATTGACTCTCAACACAAGCTAACAAATTCAAATTCCCACAATCCACTTCGACGAGACAAAACAACATAAATTATGATCCCAAAAACTACCTATATTGCTTCACAACACTTCTAAACATTAAACTAATTTGATATATAAATATTTAACGGAATTGATTTTATTATTTATCATAATTAAATATAAATATATTGAAGAAACTTGGGGGTGACACAAGTATAAAGTAGTTCCGTCCCTGATGATACGTGTCCCCATATATGCCTAGTTTCGTCCTTGGTCTGATGCAATTGCGTATATCCTTAGTGACAAAGGTATATGGTGGTGTAGTGTAATTTAATATTTCTCTTCTGAAAAAAGATTAAGTGCAAACTACAAAGTGACGATTTATGGTACATTTCTTACAAACTATAGGTTATACTCTCATATGATTATTTGAACTGCTGATTTGACTCTGGTCGTATTTACATTGAGTCCAGATGATTTGCAACTAGGTCAAGCATTATCGTTTTGAACTATAACAAAGTCAGAGGCGGCCGCTAATGAAAACTGCATTTTGGCCTAACGTGTTTCATTTATATAATATAAACTTAAGTCACATCCCGTTGCTAAATTAATCAAGCCAACAATTTCCATTAACTTGTAACTCTATGACAAAAAATGTTTTTGTATCCGAATCTACAAGCATTCTTTAATATTATGTGTTTCGGACGATAAAGTTGTAATCATGGTATTGGACAAATATTCTTTAAAAATAGTTCACTGGATATTATATCAATAAAATCTCACGATTTTCGAACAAAATTTGATTACCTCGTACGTTCATCCGTAACAGAATTATCCTCGTGTGATTTTCGCAGTCGGCAGTCGACGACAACATTCTGTGCTCTGAGTATGTCGCTCCCTTTCGACGGACAATTACCATCAAATATGAATCACACCAGCGACACCAATGCAGGTAATATCCATGTTCAAGTGTATGATGTTTTTTTGTTCAACTGCACCACGAGCACGTAATTCGTGGATAATGTCATTATGTTCGTATTTTTTTAATCTCAAATCGTATGTTAAAGTTCTCAGTTGATTCTGATGTTTGTGGTTTTGCTTTATATGTTAGTGATTTTTATAAATACAGAAATATGTAAACGGGTCCGCCATTGTTGTCCGTCGAATAGGGGTTTGTGGAGAGCAAAGGTGAAATCGGAGTTCGTAGTCGACTGATGAAAAGAAATTGCGTAGAACAAAGATGAGATCGGAGTTCATGAGTTTGTTTCGAAATTTTAGGGCTAGTAATATCTAAACGGATATTCACTCGATATTTCGGGGATTTTAAATTTAAAATATACATTGTCATTTCCTAATATATCCTTTTTAGCCATAAAATGATTAAAAGATTATTTAATTTGAGATTATCGAATATTAAAAGTTCTGATTTCTAACGAAAATCAGTGGTTCTGACCAGAACTCGACCCATTTTTGAAATGATGGAAAAAGGGCATTTTCTGTAAGTATTTGGTTTTGTCTCTAGGAAAAAGATCACGTGCAAACTACAAATCAACGAATTATGATCACTTCTTACGAACTATGCCATTGTTCGGAAAATTGGCCTATAATTTATTTGGATAAAACAATGACATAATTAGTAGGAAGAGAACTATAATTCATCGATTTGTAGTTTGCACCAAAAATGAGATTTGCACCCGTTGACTCTTTGTCTCTATATCAAATCTATGAAATTGAAATGATAAAATTAAAATAGTCCAGCTTGGTTCACATATCTTGGAAAAAATTTATACGGCCGTTTTTTATGAAAATGTTTCTAATTTACCCAATAGATAAAAATATTTTAGATTATTTTAGGTTATATAGCAGAAGGACACAACAACATTTTGTTTAGAGAAATGCAAAATTGCGTGCGTAATACCCTTTTATATAATAAATGTTAATGTGACATTGAACCCTGTCGTTTAAAGAAAGACTAAATGTCAAATTTGTCACCTTTGCCTAAAATAGACTACAGTTATAAAATTTGAAGGAGTTCAACGCCACTACTTTACATCTTGCCATAGATTAATGCGTGCCTTAAGTCACCCATGCCAATCGATGACCAGAACACCTCCGATATGAAACCAACTAAAAGTAAAATTGGAACCAACACTGCTGCATTCAAGAGATGACGTGTTCTATTAATGCCGGCTCCTCCCGCTGCCGCTCGCTTCATCAATCGCTTAGTCCCCATTCGATACGATGATGTTGGTCTTTTATGACTTCTATCCTTTGAGATGCGACGTTAGCAACTCGCACTTATATTAACGCCATGAGGATGTTACGCAGTTTTTTTTAATTAGCGGAGATATTTAGTCGGTTAATGGTGAAGGCTTCTGCTTCAATGGAAACCCTAATTCGTGAGTCGGCCCAAAAGTAATGGATGTGAGTTGTGTGATTGTTGTTTTAGCTGTGGTGGTTGACTGGTTGTTAATGGAATGGAAAGTTCTGGCATGTACGGATTAGTGCATAATGATCATCTTTGTGTTCGAAGCCTTCTGTTATTTGTGAAGAAGATCGCTGTTGGCTTGGCCTATGGATTTGACTGCCTTGTGATTGCTCAAGTGAATGGAACAAGTCTCACTAATTCAGTAGCGTGGTCGTCGGATTCGCATTTGAAGCTCTCTGTGTAGATTTGAGCTGCCGATTTTGTTTCAAGGAAAGACTGGTTGGCTGAGGCCGCAGCTGCCTCATTCGGAAAGGTTAGGTGCTGGAGGATCGAAATGGTTCAGATTGAACAATCTCAATTTGGTTGCAGTTCGAGCAAGCAATAGTTAGGGTTCAACGTAAAGCCTAAATACGCTACGCTTGCTCGTTTCCATCCAGACTGGAGGCTGATGATACCTACCAAAGAGGAGAAAAGCTGCTGGCGTTTCCTAATTTGGGACCGCTGGTGGAGAAAAGATGAATCAAGTTCGGCTAGTTTATGGATGGATCGCTAATGATTATTTATGCGAACTGAACCAGCTTCAATCAGGTTCGATTTACATTGAATTTTGATCAATTTAAGTTATGAATCATGTTGAATTTAGAAGCCTACTTCTAACTTGCAGCCCAAATTTTGCGAAAGCCCAATTGCATCATCATTATCTGAGCTGGCGCAAGGTGGCTGTTTCAGCCAATAATATTCAAGCTCCTACGTGTCTCCTGAACATGCCAACCGTTGATTCAGATTCAGATCGAACGGTGCCATCTTGGAGATATTTAATCGTCTCATTCAGGAAGAAGCAAAGGTGGTTCTCATTTTCAGCAGCCTAGGGTTTGTTTCTTCTCAGCGGTGCTTCATCTTCTCTCGTGGCGATCTTCACCTCCAGAGTGTTTTAGTTTGTTTTGGCTACAGATCTGTGTTCTACTCGTCACATAGAGTAGATTCAGTGTAGAGTGGCTTGTTTACGCCGAGATTGGTCCGTGTGTGTGGCCTGTAATCTTGTTTAGCCATCTCTGTGTTCTCGGATTGAGAACGAGTTCTTGCTGTTCAGCGTGCTGCTGTGTAATAGCGTGAGATCTGTACCAGAACTGCTCCGGTGTGGCTGGTTGAAGTCCCGGTGATTTTATAGTGCAAAACCCGAGCCGCAGTGAGCTCAACGTGGATTAGTCCTGGTTTGGGGTGAACCACGGGCCTTAAATAGGTTGTCTCGTTTCTTTACTGTCATTTTTGTTTCGGTTAATTACTGCGTACATAAATCTGAATTGAGTGAACTGAGATAGACTAGGCTTCCGCTTAAAACTGATAGTCTAGATTAGGTCAATTCACAACAGTGGTATCAGAGCTGGAGATAGCACTGGAGAAAGAAGAAAAGTGGAGTGCTGAACAGAAAGCACAAAAAGAGACAATAAATGAAGAGGCGTTTAATCCGCTGATCTTGAATCTCGCTGATTCAGTGATCAGGAAGGTAAGTCAGTGTAAGTCCCCTCTTGAAATTATGAATACTCTGGATGCTGCATATGCGAATAAGACTGCTGCAAATCTGCCTTACTTGAAATCATCACTGTTTGCGTTTAAAATGTCTGATGCTAAGTCTATTGATGATAATCTAGATGATTTCTTGAAAATGACCTTGTTATTATCTGGTACACCGCATGAAGTTGATGAAGTTAGTAAGGTTATGATATTGATGAATGCGTTGCCTGATAGTTACCAAGTTGTGAAAGATGCGTTTCAATATACTGGCACTGTTCCTAGTTATGAGTTGTTTTGCTCTGCTCTTAGGACTAGAGAATTTGAACTGAGTAAGTCTAAGTCTAACTCTGGCTCTAGTCTGTATGTAAAGCATAAATCAAATCATGATAGGTCTAATAAACCTAAGTCTGTCCAGCATGCAAATAATTCTAAATTTGATAACGACAAGAGTCAAAAGAATCCGCATGAATCTTGGAAATGTTTTCACTGTGGGGAGTTAGGTCATATTAAGAAGAATTGTAAAATTTGGCTTAATAGACCCAAAACTAATCAGGCAGAAACTAACGTTGCCACTGCTGTACCACATGAGTGTGCTGAAGTATTGAATGTTAGTACTTCTAAATGTGATAAATTGTGGATTCTTGATTCTGGTTGTACTTATCACATGTGTCCCGATAGGGACTTATTTGCTGATTATGCTGAGATTGATGATGAAGTGTGTATGGGTGATAATAATGCTTGCAGTGTGGTAGGAATAGGTACTGTTAAATTATCTATGCCTGCTGGTAACACTGTTATTTTGACTAAAGTTAGACATGTACCTAATCTGAAACGTAATCTGATTTCTCTTGGTATGCTTGATGATTGTGGCTGTGAATACCATGCTGAGGGTGGGAAATTGACTGTGTATAGAAACAAAAAGCTTATTTTGTTTGGTACAAAAGTGCATGGTTTGTATGTGATTGATAACTGTGTACGGAACAGTGAGATATCTTCTGCCTTGATTGCTGCACATGAATCTGCTGGTTCTGAACCTGGCATGTGTCTTAATGCTATTAGTTGCAAAGATAAGGATAAATGGCATGCTGTGATGCTTGATGAAATGAATTCTTTGTATACTAATAGAACGTTGGATTTGGTTAAGAAATCTGAGGGTAATAAGCTGGTTCAGTGTAAATGGCTGCATACATTAAAAGAAGGGCAATATGAGCATGATCCACCTAGGCATAATGCTAAATTAGTAGCTAAAGGTTTCACACAGAAAAAGGGCATGGTTTTTCATGAAATATCAGCACCTGTCGTTATGTTTAAAACTGTCAGATTGATGCTGTCATTTGTTGCATGTTTTGAACTAAAACTTGAACAGTTAGATGTTAAAACTGCTTGTCTTAATGGTGAATTGAATGAAGATATTTATATGCATCAGTCTGAATGTTTTGTGAATGATAATCTGCCTGAGCATGTTTGTTGGCTGAAAAAGTTTCTGTATGGCATGAAGCTGAGTACTAGTAATTGGTATAAAAGATTTGACGATTTTGTGCTAAGTATTGGCGTTACTAGTTGCAGTTATGATAGCTGTATGTATGTTTCTTTCACTGATTCTGAACCTGTCTATATTCTGCTGTATGTGGATGTTATGCGTTTGATTAGTAAGTCCATGGTTAAAATTAAGGAGTTAAAGTTGAAACTGAACTCTGAGTTAGTTATTAAAGACATTGGACCTGCTAAGAAAATTTTAGGCATGGTTATTGAAAGGAATAGAAAGAAACATTGGCTGAAAATACACCAAAGACCATACTTAGAAAAAGTTGTGAAAAAGTTGGTAGATTTAAATTACAAATCTGTTTTGATGCATGTTGCTGATAATCCAGCAGATATGGGGTCTGAAGTTGTTACTAACCTAGAGTTCAAGCATTGCTTGAGACTTCTCTGCATTAAATGATTGCAGGTACAATGAGCGTATGAAAGGCGGGTAACTCGGGTTTTTTGCACTATTCTGAAGACTGAAGATTGAAGTTTTTTCTGGAGCTGTTTTGGTGCTGCTGCTGCAAAGTTTTCTTGTCTGAATGCTGGTTTGTAGTGGGAAGAGTTGGTACATCCTGGTTTTGGGTGGAGTGATATCTTTCTGGTGGAGCTGCGTTCTTATGAAGTCAGTCTTCTAGGTGGAGATTGTTGAATTTAGAAGCCTACTTCTAACTTGCAGCCCAAATTTTGCGAAAGCCCAATTGCATCATCATTATCTGAGCTGGCGCAAGGTGGCTGTTTCAGCCAATAATATTCAAGCTCCTACGTGTCTCCTGAACATGCCAACCGTTGATTCAGATTCAGATCGAACGGTGCCATCTTGGAGATATTTAATCGTCTCATTCAGGAAGAAGCAAAGGTGGTTCTCATTTTCAGCAGCCTAGGGTTTGTTTCTTCTCAGCGGTGCTTCATCTTCTCTCGTGGCGATCTTCACCTCCAGAGTGTTTTAGTTTGTTTTGGCTACAGATCTGTGTTCTACTCGTCACATAGAGTAGATTCAGTGTAGAGTGGCTTGTTTACGCCGAGATTGGTCCGTGTGTGTGGCCTGTAATCTTGTTTAGCCATCTCTGTGTTCTCGGATTGAGAACGAGTTCTTGCTGTTCAGCGTGCTGCTGTGTAATAGCGTGAGATCTGTACCAGAACTGCTCCGGTGTGGCTGGTTGAAGTCCCGGTGATTTTATAGTGCAAAACCCGAGCCGCAGTGAGCTCAACGTGGATTAGCCCTGGTTTGGGGTGAACCACGGGCCTTAAATAGGTTGTCTCGTTTCTTTACTGTCATTTTTGTTTCGGTTAATTACTGCGTACATAAATCTGAATTGAGTGAACTGAGATAGACTAGGCTTCCGCTTAAAACTGATAGTCTAGATTAGGTCAATTCACAACAGTGGTATCAGAGCTGGAGATAGCACTGGAGAAAGAAGAAAAGTGGAGTGCTGAACAGAAAGCACAAAAAGAGACAATAAATGAAGATGCGTTTAATCTGCTGATCTTGAATCTCGCTGATTCAGTGATCAGGAAGGTAAGTCAGTGTAAGTCCCCTCTTGAAATTATGAATACTCTGGATGCTGCATATGCGAATAAGACTGCTGCAAATCTGCCTTACTTGAAATCATCACTGTTTGCGTTTAAAATGTCTGATGCTAAGTCTATTGATGATAATCTAGATGATTTCTTGAAAATGACCTTGTTATTATCTGGTACACCACATGAAGTTGATGAAGTTAGTAAGGTTATGATATTGATGAATGCGTTGCCTGATAGTTACCAAGTTGTGAAAGATGCGTTTCAATATACTGGCACTGTTCCTAGTTATGAGTTGTTTTGCTCTGCTCTTAGGACTAGAGAATTTGAACTGAGTAAGTCTAAGTCTAACTCTGGCTCTAGTCTGTATGTAAAGCATAAATCAAATCATGATAGGTCTAATAAACCTAAGTCTGTCCAGCATGCAAATAATTCTAAATTTGATAACGACAAGAGTCAAAAGAATCCGCATGAATCTTGGAAATGTTTTCACTGTGGGGAGTTAGGTCATATTAAGAAGAATTGTAAAATTTGGCTTAATAGACCCAAAACTAATCAGGCAGAAACTAACGTTGCCACTGCTGTACCACATGAGTGTGCTGAAGTATTGAATGTTAGTACTTCTAAATGTGATAAATTGTGGATTCTTGATTCTGGTTGTACTTATCAGATGTGTCCCGATAGGGACTTATTTGCTGATTATGCTGAGATTGATGATGAAGTGTGTATCTAGTCTAAATGTGATCAATTTAAGTTATGAATCAAATTATATCTAGTCTCAATTATATGTATTTGAGATGGATTCAACTTCGGTTGATCCAACTATTGCTCGTAAAAATGATTAAATTCAAAGTTGATTTCTTTTCCCTTTTTTTTTTTGTCTTTCCAATGATCATAGGAATTGCATTTAAAAAGCTTGACTCCCAATTTTGAGGTGTACAGTCTTGTTACAGTTGATCAGGTGGGCTATCTTCTACGACTCCTGATGAAACTATGCCTGAAAAATGAAACAAAATTAGACACAAGTGATCTGAACAATGAAAAGGGGCGTATTGACATTCGAGCAATGAGACCTACAACTTCTTTTGAATACATAATAGAATATCAGCAGAGCTGCGCAACCAATTTGAATTATACTTCTGTAACTGGAGGCCAAATCTCCTATTGGCAACACATAGAAGAAAAAACCAAAACACATAACAGTGATAAAGTTTCAAACAACCACATATTGTCACCATCAGAAATGAATGAATTGAGGAGTACATGAGCAAGAAAAGGAGGGCAAAACAGAGACGAGAAAATTTGGTGAGAGAAATTGGGGGAGATGAAGAAATGTTTGTTGTGAACGAAATGCGTATATACATACATACAATACACGGATGCAGACGCATACATGGTCTATTCCCATTTCTTATTCGAAATGGTATATTTAGGTGAAGTAGCAATGTAAATTGGTTAAACTCTTCTATATTTCGGATAACATTAGAATTTAGAAATACACATTTATCATTTTAACTAGAGTAGTCTTATAAATTTTATTTACCTGGATTAATACACTTTAAATTATGCCAATTTAAGAGATACAAAAACTACAACAGCATATATCCATTAATGGCCTATAAATTGTGTTCATGGTGCGCATTCATATGTGCCCCCTATATTGATGATTTAAAGGAAAGTCCATCCGAAAGAGTTTTTATGGGCGATGAAAGTGTGTGTGAGACAGTAGGGGTTGGAATATAATTCATAGAGCATATGATGAACAAAGTATAGTTTTGGTGATCATTAATTTAACCTTATGTGAAAAAAGAGAAGTATGTGGTACGTAGTTGCTAAGTGAGCATATGTTGTGATTATGAACTAGTAATATACATGAATTTTTCTACAAACTAGTCATTTACTACAACTTTTCTCCGATTGTCTTCTTTCCATTATTTCTTTCTAGGAAATGGTATCAAGCTTAAATTCCTTCTTTCTACATAGTTTTTTATGATCATTTCTATGGAAATGACACTTCCACATACACAAACACAACCAAACAAAAAAAAAAATTAAAAATATCATTTTTCATAAATTTCGACACCTTTTTATTTTCCTCAGTATTGTTTTTGAATGACGGACTTGCAATTTGGTAAATGTATCACAAACTTATCATCTAGTACGACTTTTCTCCAACTGAAGCGTGAATTTTCTCCATCTGAAGTGCCAACCGTATCAGACACCTCTATTAATTCACATATATTCAATAATATCTTAACCTTTGAAGCTCAACTGACTATCTTCAAATCCGTACTGGCATGGCTTCTAGGCACTCGCATCTACTTGAGAAGTTGCAACACACATCTACAAGGCTTTCACGCCGAGGCGAATCGAGGAAAAACATCCACAAGGGCTGAACAAAGCGTCCACATAGAGGAGGGACGATGAAGAAATGAATTTCTCGCAAAAAGTGAGAATTGGTGACATCAGGGTTCAATTTCGGATCTAGGATCTAAAAGTCCATTGATGGACCGTAAAAAAATTTAAGCAAATCTTGACAGAATTAAAATAGGTGACATCATGTTGTATATATTTTCCTTGAGATAAGCAATCAAATGAGAATCTCTCTATATTTGAAGCACTTGAGAACTCAATCAATAAATTTAAAAGTGCATCATTAAGTAATTGTGGTGATGTTACGTGTGCCACTTGAATATTCAAATTTTCATTTTATGAAACGTTAAAAGCTCCAAGTTTGACTATATTAGTGAGATCCGTGTCAGATGTAGATTCCAAGTACCATTGATCAAATGTTAAGATTTTGATTCTTAACTTCTTGAATTCTAAGGAAATATTCATCCGAACGCTTTCTTTTGCCTTGATACCAGTGAATAATATCTCTTCAACCATAAACGAATGTAACATGACCAATTTTACCAAGCAAATTGACCAATCGTATGACAATGTCTCGTCTGCTTGTGATGTCATGTGTGGCTCGATTTTATTTGGCTGGCGAACTTCTTAGCTTTTGGGGTTCGTTGTACCTTCGACTACTGTTATATCATGTGTAATCCTAGTTGTGATATTGAATTGTTATTAAGGCCAAATATTGAGTATTGTCCAGTCCAAATGCATATTTGAGTTTGCAGGGAATGAGGAGCGCTCAAATGTTATGGCCTTCTTAATGTGTTATGTGTTACGGAGCTTCTGATTGGTTATTGAAAATCAAGGAACCAATCAGAAGTGAGGAACACCGTAACTACGGTGCAACCTCACCCACACAACCCCCCGTGCTTGTGAGGGTGCGTCGTAAGCCCGTGTTCCTCGCCTCTGATTGGTTCCTTGATTTTCATCAACCAATCAGAAGCTCATAACACATAACACATTAAGAAGCCATAACATTTGAGCGCGCCCCTACAGGGAATTTGGTTTTGAGTCTTTAAGCCATAAGTGAGTTTGAGCTTTTGAGCTCAAAACAACGTCGTTTGCGCCTAGCGGGAGAATTCGAATTTGAAGGCTTATTGAAGCGATGACGTCAAAGGCAAAGATGTTGGCGTTTTGAGGAAGCACGAACTTAAGAAGGTTTGAGCACTGAAGAGACAACGGTGTACTGCTCCTTGGCGCGAAGGCTGAGTTTAATGAAACGAAGACGTTTCATGCTGGCACGAGGATTCGAAGAGTAAAGAGAATGACGACGTTCTGAAGATTCGAACCTGGATTGTTTTGGGACAAACGATAGTGTTTCGTCATCAGCTCGAGTTCAGTATAAGACCTGGAAAAATTAGGGATTAGGGCACGAAATCAATTCGCGCCATCCTTTGCGATTAAGAAAGTTCTTGGAGCCCTTTATAGACATTGATAGCTGAGTGAAGCATTCCGACGACTGATGAGTGTGGACGCACTGTGTGGTGGCTCGTTTTTGATTGCCGAGAAGCGAATGCCCAAGACACCTTTCCTGGACTTGTCAGAGTTGTGGGAGTTGGCCCAGGTGAGTGTTGGAGCTTGAATTCTTCTGGAAAGTTCCCAGACTTGTTACTTGGATTGTGTTTATTGTTGTGCTTTGTTCTATTGCTAATTTGGATTGGATTATTGGCATGTATTTGATTTGGTTAGGCATAGTTTGTATACCTAACATTTGATCCTATTAATTAATAAAGAGAAGGATTAATCTAAGTTGTTTGAAGCTGGGAATCGATCTTTTCAACATGGTATCAGAGTCAGGTTGACTATTCTTGATCATTCTTGGCAGTCATCAGTTTGTTTACCTTCTCTTTGTTTGTGCACTTGATTTGATCCATGAGTTTGGGATAGCAGAGGCCATGAGGATCACGCCCTTTGATCTGCTGTTTGTGTTTCTATATGTTGATGATCTGCTGCTCATAAGTTCTTCCATGTCTGACATTAAACTGACTAAATCTGGTTTGCAAAAACACTTCGGCGTGAAGGCTTTAGGCCTGCTCATGAAATTGTAGGGGTAAAAATCATTAGAGATAGGCAAAATGGAATGATTTGCTTGTCTCAATCTGAATATTTCTCTAAGTTGTTAGACAAATTTGTTGTTGTGAATGTTAAGTCTAATGATATCCCCTTAGGAGGGCATCTTGTATTCTCTAAGGAAGTATGTCATAAATGTGAGCATGAAAGAATAAAAATGAAGTCTGTACCCTGTGATGTGGCTGTTGGTTCTGCTATGTATGGAATGATATGTACTAGGCCTGATCTTACATTTTCCATTAGTGTACTTAGTAGGTATATGTCTAACCCAGGCATAAAGCGTTAGTATATAGAAACCATGAACAAAAGGATGGTATTGTAGGATATGTGGACTGAGATTATGCTAGTAATAGGGACAATAGGAAGTCCATCACATCTTACTATTTCACTTGGAATGGGAACTGTGTAAATCGGGAAGAGTCGACTGCATCCCATAATGGTTTTATCATATACAGAAGCAGAGTATATAGCAGCCACAGAGGGCTAAATCAGGTTGAGTGGAATAGTGAAGGAAATCAATGGGATTAGAGAGTTTCCTAGGATCTATATGGATAGCCAGAGTGCTTTGGCCTTTGTGTTTATGTAGAGATATTGTGTATCATGACAGGTCCAAACATATAGTGTGAGAATGCATTTCATTAGGGACCTAGTGGAGACTAAAACCATCATAGTGGATAAGATGTTTGGTGATGAGAACCCAGATGATTTTCAAACTAAATTGGTACATGCTAACAAGTTTATTTTTTGCAGGGAGAGCCTGCACATTAAGGATGATGGTTAGAGTTCAGATGATGAGCTGCTTAGAGCCTCCAAGGAGGCTGGTGATCCCTTCTCTTATTGAGGTCAGATGTTATTGTTTTCAATTCATTTCACTTACACAACTAGTTATATGAAGGCATTTTTTATGTCATGTGTAATCCTAGTTGTGATATTGAATTGATATTGAGGCCAAATGTTGAGTATTGTCTAGTCCAAATGCATAGTTGAGTTTGCAGGGAAAACGACGTATTTCTCCTAGGCGCAAAGGCTGAGTTTAATGAAACGAAGACGTTTCATGCAGGCGCGAGGATTCGAAGAGTAAAGAAAATGACGGTGTTCTGAATACTCGAAGCTGGATTGGTTTAAGACAAACGACATCGTTTCGTCATCAGCTCGAGTTCAGTATAAGACCTGAAAAAATTGGGGATTAGGGAACGAAATCAATTCACGCCATCCTTTTCGATCGAGTAAGTTCTTGGAGCCCTCGGAGAAATTGAGAGCTGAGCGAAGGATTCCGCTGACGAGTGAGGACGCATTGTGTGGTGGCTCATTTCTGATTGTTGGGAAGCGAACGCCCCGACGCCCCTGCTGGACTTGTCAGAGTTGTTGGAGCTGGCCAAGGCGAGTGTTGGAGCTTGAATTCTTCAGGAAAGTTCCCAGACTTGTTGTGCTTTGTTCTACTGCTAATTTGGAGTGTATTATTGGCTTGTATTTGATTAGGCACAGTTTGTATATCTAACATTGGTCCTATTAATTAATAAAGAGAAGGGTTAATCTAAGTTGTTTTAAGGTGTAAATAAGCTTTACAGACTTTATCGGCTACATTACATATGTTAGTTTTATGGCATGTAGTTTGGCAAAACTTAGTATAGTTGTTCAAGCTGTTATTCAAGAGTAGAAGAGACAACTGTCATGGAACAAGTTGAAGCAGGTGGAGTGTTTCCTAATTCAGATTAGGAAACTCAGATGACCGTTGGAAGAGTAAGGCGGTTGCACAGCAATGGACAGAAGTTGGAAGTTTCCAAATTCAGATTTGGAAACTTGTTTCAACCGACGTAGCACAACTTCGCCTGAAGATATTTCCAAGATCAGTTTTGGCAAGTCGGTGCATATGGATAATCGCAGATTTCCTTGAAGTCGGTTGCTTGCGCTTGAAGCCATCTTAGTTGAGAAGATAATCGAAGATTGCCTAATCAAGATTGAAGATTCGAATAGAGGATTATCTACAAGGGATATGCGCAAAAGATTAGGAAAGATTCCCTAAGGTTATAGACGGTTTAGTTTAGGAATCCTAATTGCTTTAGGGTTTCTACTGCTCTATATAAGGAGGGCTAATGCTTAGGTATTAGTCAGCACTTACGGAGAATTTAATCACGCTCATACTCACTGAAGGGAGGAGGAGGCTAACGGCGGTGAACTAATCGTAACTGGTTATTCACGATGCTCGTAATCGGCTGGAGAGTTAATCGTCACTGGTTACTCAAAGGCGCTCGGATTCAATCTGTGCTGGTGCTCAGCTGATTGATCGTAGAACAACACTGAAGGTACACGCACTGATGTTCTGCGCTTTCGGAGGAAGGCGCTGATTCTCACGGAGAATCATATTGGTGGATACGGAGCGGGATCAAAGATCTAGGGGGAGACCTAGAGTGCAATTGCTAGAGTGTCCGAGGCTCAGGTTGTTTAACAGGGATTCTGTAAACATAAACCCTGTACTCGCAATACTCAACTAATAGTGAATTACTATCCACCGGGCTAAGAGACGCCCCCCCAGAGTAGGCTCGTTAATGCCGAACTGGGTAACAATTTTGCGTGTCGTTTATTTTCTGCACTGCATTTAAATATCGCGTAAGTTGTTCCAGATATTGTTCTGCACCCGACCAGAACAACATCTCATCTACCAGGGGAAGATTTCAATTGGTATCAGAGCAAATACTCAATACACAGAGTAGATCCAAAGGTTACTGAGATGGATTTGAGAGAAGGGCAGAACATCACGCGACCTCCTCTACTTGAAGGGAACAAATATGGCTATTGGAGAGTGCGAATGAAGGTGTTTCTAAAGTCTCAAGATGAATCAGTTCGGGAAGCTGTTGAACAAGGATGGACACACCCAGTGGATACCGACAAAGAGGGCAAAGTTAGCCTTCTTGCTAAAGACAAGTGGACAGAGGTTCATAAGAATGTTGTAGCTGCAAACTCGAAAGCAATGAATGTCATATTCTCAGGAGTCGATGGAAAGAACTTCAAGATGATCTCAACGAGACCACCACCATAAGCAATGCCAGCTAAAGAGATCATTTCCGCACCCTACACAAAATCTTGAACCTTGAGATCCTCTCCGCGCCGAGGCAGACCGCGTTCATCCCCTACCGACACGATGAAGTAAAGATTTTGGTAAAGTCACTTATTCATGTCCACTAGCAAACATGGAGTTGAGATTGAGAGAGAGAAGATGAGGAGTAAGATGAGTGAAATGACACTCAACGGCATACTAAAAATGATTTTGAGGAAGAGGTTTTTTTCAGCGAAGGAGGGCAGAGGACCGAGGGAGTAATGTGGTTGAGTGTTGCCTTGTCGAATCCTACTGACTTGTTTCCTTTTCTGTGATGGTTTAATTACATGAGTTATGAGAAGAGATTGTTGAAACTTAAGGAGCAAATGAATGAGGTGCTCCAAAGCATAGTTGATAAGCATAGAATGTAACCTGCTAACGACACTGAAGAAATAAAGCAGCTCTGAGTTTTGGAAGTCGTCGCTAAAGCCCGCATAAGTCGTCGCTGAAGACTGGAGGAAGCATTGCTAAAGCTGCATATAAATTCAGGCGTGTGTTAGAGTCGTCGCTAAAGGTTTGCGGGTCATTCTGTTGCTTCTGAGGTCGTTGGCGGAGCCGTTGGAAAGCAACCAATCAGGAGTCCACGCGTCAGCTGGATCCGTGGCGCGGATTAGTTTAAATTGAACTGACAAGATTAGGCGCATCCGACTGTTGAGATTAAATCGGGCGTGTTAAGTATAAAAGCGAGACTTCGAGCTGGTTTTATGGTTTATCCTAGCGCTTTAAGTTTTCTTTTTCGTTCGACCCCAAATCGTGAGCTATTTAATTGGTTGAAGGCTTTTGTTCGCCGAGTGGTTCCGCGTATAAATTCATTTGGTTGGAGTGTATAGCGTTGGTCCATAGAGAGATCGGTGCTGGTGAGTTCGTCGGAAGCTTGTAATCGAATTTTGCAACTCCGGTGACTAATTGGTCGATTTCGAGGCTTGACATAGTGGATTGGAACTGAACTAGTGAGCTCGAGTGGATGTAACCTCTCACCTAGAGGCGAACCACTATAAAATCCGCGTGTCATTACTTTTATGCAATTTCTCGAAATCGAATTAAAAATTAGGGTTCTTGAATCTAATCTCGATCTTTGAATTAGACTTAAATAGTTTAAGTTGGATTACAACAGACACTGATCAACTGTCGAGCAATTCCATGATGGATAACCTTCTAACGATGCAGGATGCCCATCCTGCTTCATTCACCAACGTCATAATCAAAGGCCTTGTTCTGGTATCTGATTGCATTATTATTTTTGTTCAATTTTGAATGAATATTTTTTTATTAGTGTTTACAATTTTTGTATGTACTTTGTTGCAGGTAGTGATCCATGTCGCTTTTACTCAACAATCCGAGGAAGCTGAAGAAAGCAAGGGGATCGAAGAGATGGATTTTGTGGTGGGTTGGGAGAAACTATGTAGAAGAAACAGACCTTCCAAAACTGCCTTAAATCCAGTGCATTGTGAAGGAGACGCTACGGATGTACCCGTCGACGGCTTTTCTTTTGCCACACCAAACATTCTCGTGCTGCATCATCCAGTGGTATCAGGTGGCACAATGGTGTTAATCAACGCTTATGCGCTGCATAGAGATCCTAGTGTATGGGATGAGCCATAATGAGGTGAGGTTTGAGAATGTTGAAGAGAAGAGTTATGTGTATATATAAATTCATACCCTTATGGTGTGGGAAAGAGGATGTGTCCGGATGCGAGCATGGCGAATAAGGTTTTGGCGGCTTTGATTGTGGGGAAGCTGTCGGAGAAGCGAAGGTGGATATGAGAGAAAGCCCGGGGGGGTCTAACTATGTCCAAGGTTAGAGGCCGTGTGTAGACCAGATGATCAATGTACTATCAGTTTTATGATAATCCCCATTCCCACAAAAGTCAAATAATACATAGGCCGAAGCCCAACTCTTTTTGTTAAAAAATTATTAACTTTGGCTAAGGCTCAAATGGACCCCAAAGGTATCCTACCAGGGAATTGTGTCTTATTTTATTGACAAAATGGTTTGCCGAATTGCACCTGGGCTATTTTCATTACTGGCCCAACGTCCACCTAAAGCCCTAATTATAGAAAAAAAAACCCTAACGTGTGTTCTCTTTATAATCCAAACATTCAGTTTGGCATCGCACTCCGAATGGGGATTTGGTTTGGTGGATTTTGAAATTTTCTCCCTCAGACCGCTTTCGGATCTCTGAAAAGAAATAGTTTTCAATTTTTGTTGGAGTTTCTGTGATTTTGCATTTGATTACCGCTATGATGATAAACAATAATCCCAGCTCTATGAGGCCTCAGGCCAGGGATTAGAACTAGTTCTTTTTTTTTTATCTGAGCCTTCAGATTCTGAATTCGTAAAACTGAATTAACAATTCTTTTCTCTGGCTTAAATTAGCTGAGAACAATTATATCATACACTTACTAGGCAGTCGATTTTTTAAATTTGTGATTACCGTTATTCTGATTGCTGTACACAACAGCTCTAGTATAACTGACGAGGCAGCCATAGTTTGAAACTTCGTTGATTGTATCAAGTATTGATGTTTGTTAGATTCATAATGCCTGTGGAACCGCGTGTTTGTCAGGTGATTCAATTAGGTTCTTTATTGTAATTGAGCATTTGAAATTTTTATGTTTTGTATGATTTGATGGGTATTAAAATTTGATGTCTTTTAGGGCATTTACTGTGAAAAGAATAGCCGAGGATTTGATACTTGTTTCCAGGGTCTCATCATTTTTGTATATTGATTATTGAAGCTTATTTATATTTAATTTACTACCCTATCCAAAAAATTTCATGTAGCTCTTTGTCTAACCACTTCAGAAAGTACACCAGAATCCAATATGTAAATGAGCTCTGCTCTTTATCAGCTGTCACCATTGTAATGTAACGCACAACAGTTTCTTAATGCCCAGTTTGGATTATATAAAATTTGTGGTTAATGCCAACAATGGTTGAGTTTGTAGAACTCCTTGACTTGTAATGACAAGGTCAAGGGTTCGAACCCCACCGTGACACTTTCCTTTGTGAAAATGATGTTTTCCTCCTTGATATGCAATGTATGCGTTGTGAATGTAAACCCAGAATCAAAAAAAAATTGTGGTTAATAAATAGGGAAAATGACAAAGAGGGGGTTATGGTTATGGTTTTCAATCATCAGACAATCCATCATTCTACGAAGTTCCAAGACGGTTTTGGAGGAGAAGGCGAAGCTTTCGAAGAGAGAAGAGATTTTCCTACTATTCATTATGTGTTTTACTTCCATTATGTGTAGCTAAACTCTCAATTCAGTTTAGGGTTTCCCATATTGTGACTATGTTTTGAGATTCTGTTCTTAATGCAATTTTATGTTTTTCTAGTTCTTGTGCTTATTCCATGATTTAATTTGTGAGCTTAAGTCGAAGCTTTGTCGCAAAGCTTAATCAAACAATTAATTCTTATCGTTAATATCTATTGTAAACTTTGTCGTAAAGGTAGATCGTAACACCTAGACTAAATAACACCTTTGTAGGATTATTGTGCTTAGGAAAGAACTAGAAGTCTAACACCTTTGTCGGGTTAGATTGTGTGTATCACCTTTGTCGGGATATTTTAGGATATTACCTTTGTCGGAATTCCACACTTAGAAACATAAGATTTGATCATTAGATATCTATGATAAACATGTCACAATAGAAACCCTAAGCTGAATATCTTCTTTGATTGTCTTTGTTGTGTTTTTCTCTGTTGCACTCTTAATTGCTAAACCCCAGGCATCTGTAGGATTTCTGTGGCATCTGCCAGACTCTCCGACCCTATGGAGTCACAGTGGAAAATTTTAAACTTAAAGTTTTTCACTTTTCTTTAACTGACATGGCTAGATCTTGGTTTCTGTCCCTCCCTTCAGGTAGCATCAGAACATGGGACCAGATGCTAAAGAAATTTCTCGGCAAATACTACCCAGCAGCTAAGGCAGGACAAGTTCGTAGGCAGCTGCATGACCTCAGACAAGGGTTTAACGAGTCGATGTACGACTATCTAGAGAAGTTTAATTCCCTGGAGCAGAGCCGCTGCAATTTGGGAACGCCAGAGAAGCTGATTATTGAGTACCTGCTTGATGATCTGAGGCCTCTCGACAGGATGCTGTTAGACGCCTCAGCTAGAGGCACCATCATGAATTTATCCCCACCTAGAGTGATGACGTTAATCGCTGAAGTAGCCGAGAATGCTAGGTTCAGAGAAAAGGCCAGCAGGCAAGAGGAATTTAGCCGAACCAGACATGTTGCAAAGGCTGAGACCCCAGCATCTGATGAGCTGAAAGAACTAAAAGAGATGATAAAGGTTTTAATAACTAATCAGGGAGCTCAACTAAGGCCGTGTGAATTTTGCGGTGCAACTAATCATAAGACGGATGCTTGCCCAATTCTACAGGAGGGTACACAGGCCAATGTCAATGCAGTGGGTGATTTTTTAAATTACAACAACCATGCACCCCAACAACCTCAGCAACAGCAATACTATCGCCCACCATACCGTCAACATCAGGGCAGCTACAGTAATCAGGGACAATATCAGCAGCGAGGGCAGAATTACAATCTGGCAGATCCTAGCAATCAAAATTCAAACAAGCATCTGGAGGATGTGGTAAAGGAGCTGGTAGCTAACACCCAACAATTAGCCACCACTGTGCGACAAAATCAGGTGAAGACCGATGGAACTATAGCAGACTGTCAAAACAAATGTCCAACTTAGCCCAGACTGTTTTTGTGTTGAAGAAAGATCCAGGGAAGCTACCGTCGCAGACAGTGCCTAATCCGAGAGGGAATATTAGCTAGGGGTGTGCACAACCCGGCCCGGCCCGACAACTTGATCCGGCCCGGCCCACTAAATGTCTGGTTTAACCCAACCCGGTATGAGTCTCGGGTCGGGTTCAGGTTGAGGATCGGGTTACCCGATTTTATAAGTAATATAAAAAATACTAGATTTTTAATAAGATTCATACCTTACACCTCATCTGAATAAATATGGCTACACATACCAATTAATTAATTTGTGTTCTCGTGAAATATCACACTACATACGAATATGTAATTGATTTGCAATGAAAAATAAAACAGTAATGCTAAACTTTAAATCACAAATCAGTTATTTAAGCTTATATTTTCAGAGTATTTGTATTGCGATAGATGATATTGAATATTTTATGTCTATTATAAATTTTAGTTTTAGGATCGGCTTCGGATACACATGATTGACCCGGTCTTTCGGGTCGGGTTAGGGTTCAAATAAATGACCCGATCACTATTTCGGGTTGGGTTAGGAACGAGTAAAACTCGGCCCAACCCGGCCCACGTCCACCCCTAATATCAGCACATTGGCAGTGGTAGATGAAGTGGAAGCGGCACTAAAGGAGTCTGCGGATGCAGTGAACAAGTTACTCGCGCTCAACAAGCACATTAAAGCGAAAAACAGTGAAAAGGAGTCGGAATCAGTGCCGATCGCGCCCACAGTAGACATTAGCTCGACGTTAATGTCTCAAGCGGACACGCCAATAATGTCTAAGCCGGGCGCGCCGGTAATGTATGAAGCGGGCGCGACCCGCACTGATGTATGTTCCAAAATTGACTCTTTGCTTCCGTTTTCTGTGCAGGTAAGAGCTCCTGAAGGCCGTGTGATCAATAAGGATGAGCTAGAAAATGAGTTGGAGGCGAGGCATGAGCAAAAAGAGCAAACGATGAAGCACGCACTTGCTACGAGTCAAGAGGCACCGCCTGGAAAGTGTAAGGACTCAGGTGCCTTCACAGTCACCTGTGGTGTTGGTGAGACCCTCATACATCATTGTTTAATTGACTTAGGTGCTGCTATTAATGCTATGCCTTACTCTTTATATTTCTCTTTGAATTTGGGTCCATTAAACCCTCCTAAGCTATTGGTAGAGTTAGGGGATAAATCACATATTCGTCCTGTTGGCTTGCTAGAAGATTTAACACTCCATGTAGGAGATCTTGTTGTTTCTGCAGTCTTTTATGTTTTGCAGATGGGAGACGCTTGAGATGACGATCCTCCGATACTTATTTTGGGACGTCTATTCCTCTTTGCCACTACGACCAAGATTGACATGGACACATGCTTGTTGTTGCGTTTGGTGGCAATACATCGAATTTCCTATTTTATAAGGATACTGACCGTCCATCCATGAAGAAACCACCGGATATCGTGAATACATCATACCTTGGTGCCCTAATTCCATACCCACCAGATGAGACTTTTTGTGCAGCTAGACTAGTAGCTATGATCGAAGTGTCCTCCCGGACTCAGGAGGATATGAAGGTGAACCTGCCTGATCGATGGAGAGCAGACACGAGCACACCATTCCACGAGGGCTATGAGCAGAGCAAAGGTCCAGCTGAGGCAAAATTTGACCTCACACGACCATGGGATCCTAACTTGTGATCCCTAATGAGGTATCGTCGAGCCAACGACGTAAAACAAAGGCGCTCGCAGGGAATTGTTTTTGTTTTTTTGTTTTTTTTATGTCGTTTTATGTTTGTTTGAGTCTTGAGTCGTGTTTTTTACATTATCTTTTGGGAAAAGAAATGTTTTTCATGCAGGAAACAGGTGCAACTCAGTGCGGATCGCGCCGAGCATTAACATTAGAGGCGCGCCCACAGGCAACATAAGTATCGCGCTGAACAAAGACATTAGGAGTTGACCGCGCCGCTAACGTCTACACTGGGCGCGGATGACCATTGACCAGAGTTGACCGACTCGTTTGACCAGAATTCTCACCATCACGCGACGAAACGAGGGGAGTGCCTGTTCACCTTTATTCTCTATTTACTTTTTCCCTATGTTTGTGTGTCTTGCATTGTTTGTGTCTTTGAACTTAAGTCGTACCGTGAGGACACGACTTGGTTCAAAAGTGTGGGGTAGGAGAGTCAGTCAGTCTGTTGTGTCAGCATATTTATTTTTCTTGCATATGTACTGTGTCAGCACGTTTCCTTTAAAAAAATTGAAAAGTATGAAACTTCTCTCTATTTCCCGGATATGTAGTATTGGATTTTAATGATGTGAAATAGATTATGCTGATTATATTGTATTTCTCTCGTGAAATCTGAATTGTGCTTTTACATGTGATGTAACCCACTACATGTCCTTTTGAGTTGAGATAAACAGGGATGTGGAGTGATAGAAATGTCCTAGAGAGACTTGACGAAGCATTCAAATGACCGAATTACGAGTTATATGGTTATGTGGATTTCGTGGAGGCTAGCACTTCGAGACGATATAGTTCAGAGTTGGCTCCGCCGCTGCAGCATTTATGTAGGTAGGCGGAACGGGAAAATAGACCGTCCTATCTCTAGTCCGAAGTAACCGGGAAGAGGTGAGTGACCCTCATCTTGACTCGCGTCAAAAAGGTCGAGGATGAGAAAGAGCGGGGAGGTATTTCAATATGCTCGCGGGCGATGATTGGACCTCCATCAGAAGAAACAGAAAAAAGGACAACCTGATCACAACAAAGGAGCAAAGCTCAAGAAAAAAATCAGCCAAATTCTGAAGTTCTACACAAAGAAAAGTGAAGTAAATCATTCATACACAAGAGCCAAAGGCCAAAGAAAGTCACAACATAAAAAGCTGTCCAACAAGGAAAGAAGAACTCAAGAACCTTGAAGCTCGAATGAATCATGTGCCAGGGGGGATCGTCGCCGAAGGATGGCGATCTCTTAATCTCTACTACAATATTAATCAATTTATGTTTGACAATCTATGTTTGAATTGTCCCGCGCTGTGTTTCAAGCATAGTGCGCATCAAATACAGATCACAGATTTAAACTGAATATTATCGTAATACAGAAATCACTTGGAAGATTTTATTGAAAGAAATATTACAGACCTTCTCTCAAGAATTTCCTCTGAGATTTTCAGATGGATTTCAAGAGAACTGAGGTTATCCTTATATAGGATAAATCCTCAAGAGGTCACAAGGGCAATAATACATGCCGGGTGCTCATTGGGCCCCATCGACACATGTAAAAAGCCTTATGATTCTCAGACATACACATGCAAAGATGCGATGTGTTTTTGACACAGGGGCCCATCAAAACAACTGATGGTATCCTGGTTTATTACAATACTAGGGGCTGTCTTCTAGAAGCTGGGCTTGGGCCTGATCTTTCTATCCATGGATTCGTCCAATGAGATGGGCCAAGTCTCCACATATTCGTTCAATGGACCGCTGTTGAGTTGTAGCCCGGTGGTGCTGCTCAGCCCATCCTTCTCCTGGGTGGTGTTGTTCTTGGGTTGCAAAGTGCTCCATTCTGTATCGCAGCATCGAACAGAGCTGCTCCATGCTTTGCTGGGCTTCGTCTGCTGCTTCATCCAGACATTCCTGGGCAAGTCTTTCCCTGTTCGATTGGCTTTGTTCAGGGTTTTGTAGGTTATTTCTTCAATCTTGCTGTCGGTTGTGGAAGAGTATGTCGTTGTACTCGTCTGCTCTATTCGTTGGAGCAGGCCATGCATGTATGTGAGTACCTGGTCCTCCGCGTGTTTGATACAGTCGCCATGAGGGGATTCCGTCATAGCTTGCAGTTCGTCCAAAGCCCCGGCCGTGTCCCCTGCCTCTTCGTCCGTTAAACATCCTGCACATAAGTAATGCACTAATCGTGAGAGGGCATCAGCTAGTACATTATCTCTCCCTTTTATGTGCTCGAAACGTATTTCAACGCCAGTTCCGGTTATGAAATCGGTGAATCCGATCCATCTAACGCGTGATGGTTTATTGGCAGCTGTTTTGTTATGAAAGCTAATAATAGCTTGACAGTCAGTCCTTAGCGTGATCTCCTCCTTGTCTAGATAATGGATCTTCATTGCTTGGAGGCTTTCCATGGCGGCGTGGATTTCCGCGTCAATTGTGGCCTTTATTACAGGAAACTTTCCACTCGCGTATGCGCATACTCGCTCAGTTGTCTTGGAGTCGCTCCGCGATGATTTCCACTTACTGACGCCTCCCCATCCTTCCATGCATCCATCAGTTTCAATTATGATATAGGCGTCTTCCGGGGGTATTTCTAAATCCGGGAGATTTTGTATCTCTGTTTTTAGCTGACGGGCTATTTCCAGGTCCGATTCCTTGATGCGTTTGTCCCCATTTGGGCTGGTCTTCGAGTATAAGGGTCCGAGTTTTATTCCTAGCTTGGGAATATATGCTCTTGCATAGTTGAGGATTCCGAGCCACGTTCTGAGTCCCTTTTTGTCTCGTAGGTTTTCCTCCTTGAATTCAGCTATTCGTTTGATGATGTGTGGTTGGAGCCGTATTCTTTTGATGCCAATTATGGCCTCGAGGAACTCAATTTCTTTGGTGGCAATCTTCATTTTGGTTGGCGCCAGAACCAATCCCTCCTGTTCGCAGATGCTAAGTACCTTCTGTAAATGCGCCACATGTTCCTCCTCTGTTCGTGAAAACACCAGGATGTCGTCTATGTAGACTGCGGTGAATTCCTCTGTTCCTCTGAAACAATAATCCATCTTTCTTTGAAAGATGGCAGGTGCATTTTTGAGGCCGAATGGCATAACCAGTTATTCATACAGTCCTCCTGGAACTACGAACGCCGTCCAGGGTATACTTTCTTCTTCCATTGCTACTTGGTGGAATCCGCTTTTTAAGTCGAACTTGCTGAATATGCTCGCGTTTCCCACTTTTTTCAGGATGGTGTTAATACCAGGTAGGTTGTACTGGTCTTTGTGAGTGTTGTCGTTCAATGCTTTGTAGTTAAACACCATCCGTTCTTTTCCTTTTTGTTCTTTACCGGTTTCCGGGTCTACTGTGGTTCCTGAATTCACCAAAATAGCCATTGTTCTATGGCGGCTCCTGCTTGGTCTTATGATCTTTAGGTCAAGTAAGGCATCTACATGCCTTTTGAAGCTTTGTTGCATAGCTGGCGTGATATGTTTTAGCGGCCTATCTTGAATAGTGATATCTGGGTTGATTATCTCCAATTTGCACGTGATCTGGTTCCTGGCCCAGTGTTGGAGCGGGTTTTCTCCAATGTAGCCCAATTGTTTCAGTCTGTTAATCGTTGGGCTGAATCTTCGTTTGAATTGCTCACTTGTTTGGCATGTGTTGTAGTAGACTAATTCTACTAATTCCTTTTCTTCCAACGGGCTTGATTCAATCAACGTGTTGGCCCTTTCATGCACTTGTGGGCTGGTGTTGATCGTTGTCAGTTGCTTGTAGAAGGTAATGGTGTTTCCTTCTATTCTTAATCCACCGCTTCGTGCTCTAATGAAGTTACATCCAATAAGCATCTGTACTCCGTCCTTCATAGTCATGTCAAATGCGTACGTGAAAGGTATACGGAATACTTGCTCGTCGATGGTCATCTGACCGTCCTTTAGTTTAAGGTTTGCCGGTTGCCTGGAGTTGATGCCGTTGAAGAACACCGTGTAACTTAAATCCTCCAGGGCTTTTTCTGGTACTGCTGACTTATTGATGCAGCAGCATGTGGCTCCAGTATCTAGGATGGCTTCAATGTTGAAGGGCGGCATTCCTGGGATTGTGAATTTTATCGGTATATGGAACAGTCTACTCACCGCCTTTGTTGCTGCTGGTGCCACAGATGAGGCTCCTTCATTAAGCCAATTTGCGCTTTCGTCCACTTCTTTTCCTTTGTCATGTGATGTTAGCTCTTCCAGATCTTTAGCCAACTGTTTCTCAATTCCTTCTCCTAGATCTGCCTCTGTCCTTTGTATTTCCTTGATAACGGCGTTTAGCCTGTCTACTTCTGCATGGAGGAATTGTACGTAGCCGAAGACTTCTCTGAGTAGTTTGTTTGTAGTTACATACTCTTGCTTTATTGGGGGTGCCGGTCTGATTTGTTCATCTAAGTAAAATGAGGCACACATGGGACAGCTCGTGATTTCACACAACGGGCAGTGTAGGCGCATTCTGGTGTTTGTTCTATCTTTGCAGAAAGAGCAGATAAGAACATCCAGATTTTCCTCATTGTTTTCCTCCCAATCGTGCTGGCAGCTTAACTGATTGTCTTTTACCTTGACCTGGGGTCTCCATCCTCCTTCTCTTCCTAGCATCATTCCCCATTTGTCAGGGAATAATGACATAGATGCTATGTAGCGGCTGTTTTCTTCTCCTTCCGATATGCTACATATCGCATAGCTGTCTGGTTCATTGAGGTCTACCGACACCACATCCAGGTCTTCCGGCAGCTCTAGTCCTTCTATTATAGATGCACGGGCTATATTTCCTCGTTGTTTGCTACAATCCCTAGCAAAGTGCCCTTCTTCTCCGCATATAAAACATTTGCATTTTCGAACCTTGTCAGCATGCTTTCTTTTGAATACCCTGACATGTGAGTTATGCGGCTTCCCCTTGTAAGTTTTTGACTTCCTGATCCCGTACTTGCTTGGTTTGTTATAGTATCCTGGGATAGGAACTTGGCTACAGAAGGATAGGTCCTTCATCTCTCGTTGTATCGCCGCCTTTTTGCATGCCTCTGCAAGGAATTGGTATGCAAAGTGTATTCGAGGGAGAACGCCTATGGCCGCGCCCGGGTTTTTTCGTTCGAATGCTTCTGCGATTTCTACTCCAATCAACGGGGGCATCTTTCTGAACAGTTTTTCTGACAGTTCAGCAGATATGAATGCCCTTCCACTTTTGATCGCCAGGACCTTGTATTGGTTCATGTATGTAAAGATGTCACGCATCCTTTCACATGACAATCTATCCAAGTCCTTGTAGGCGCGTTCTTGCTCCTCCGTTGAGCCTTGGTATGGTTCCTCCAATGTGATGATCCTTCGTATTTGTGAAATTACGTTTTGGGGATCGTCGGCTATCGTGACTAGTTGTTCATACTCCTGAACATAGGATGTACTCCATTGGATCCAAACTTTCTTCTCTAGTTCCCCTAGTAGGTTTTCAATGGCATTTACCTTTGCCTGAGGGGTTGCCCATGTCTGGCCGTTGATCCAATTCAGCGTGATTGACTCCCATCGGGATATCACATCGCTGTATAATCCAATGTTTTCTGGTAAGACCAGTAGTGCTCCTATTGCTTGTTGGGCCGAGGGTAATTGATACAGCTCATTGTCAAAGGGCTGTGATTGCCCCTTAAATGGCTTTGTGGCCCATCTCTTCGTTGCTTCGTAAGGGTTTGGGTTTCCTTTTATAGCCGGTGGATACAGCACCGGTCCCATCATTGCATCTGTTGGGGGCCTATATTGTGACGTAGCGCCAGATTGCGCAGTACTGAAGGCCCTTTCTTCTCGGGCAGCTTTGTTTATTTTGAAGATTTTGGCTAGCACCGGGTATTCCATTTCAGGTATACATTCCTTTTCCAGTGGGTATGCTCTTTCGCTTGCGTCCCGATTCTCTGTTGTCTCAGAGCCTTCACTTGACTCGTCTGGTGAAGGGTCCCATTGGGGACTATCCATGTCTTCATTTTGTTCCTTTTGGGTTTCTTCAGTGTCCTCCCAGCCGGATGGAGGTACGTGTTCCATGCTGATTTGTGGGGGTGTCATTTTGACGGTGAATGCGTATCGTCCATTATTAGCATGTCTGACCCATGTTTCTCCATCCCTGGGTCGATCTTCCTCTTGGTGCCAGTCAGGGCGTCGTCGTCTTTCAAAATGTCTGACCGTGGGTTTATATGCCGCAGATCCCCGCATTTGCTCGGCAAGGATTGCTGCCGTCTGTGCTTCTTTTCGTCGTTCTTTGGCGATAAGTTCTCTACATGACTGGGCATATGCATCATTTTCCCACATCATTCCCACGAATTCTTCCTCATCCTGTTCAGGTGGTCGTGTGGATAAGGAAGGTCTAGCCTCCGTGTTGATGGTTGGATAAGGAAGGGCGTTATAGTCTCTAAAACTAAGACTAACCCGTCCTCCTGTAAGGCCTCGAACGTTTACCGTAGTGGGTGCCTGTGGTCGAATTGATCTTGAAGGTCTAAGGACCCATCGATCTCCTTGGGTTGTCGCGACTTGGGATCCTGCAATGGCTCGTATTCCATTGCTAGCTAGGTGTTCTGCCACGTGTCGGACGTTGTATCTAAAACCCGCATGGCTTGTATTGGTGAGTCTGCTGATGAGGGATCGTGAAATCAGGAGATTGCTTTCCCCATCCCATGTCGCAGGGTATCCTTGTGTTTGTATAGCGATTTCTATATGGTTGTAGAAATCATCTGCTGACATGAACATCTCAGGAACTATGTACACCAATTGTGTTCCTTCGGCCAGATCCATTTCCATTGTCTCTATTACTTGGCGCTCATCTTGCCACCTTGTATCTTGCAAGGCTATCAGGGCAGTGGTTCCGGTTCTCCTTCGGTGTAAAGCATGGATTCGTATCATAATAAGTCCCAAGTGTATATGATGCATGCCAGTTCTCCGTATGGCTTGGTAACTCTGTTCTGTTACCAGTCTTAGGTCCGTTTGTTCTCCTTCTCGGCATAAGATTCGGCTGTCAGAGTAGTGCTCATATACTCTGTGCCTTGCTTCGCTCCATCTTGCATTATAAAGTACTTCCGCAGGTACTAGGTTTGTTCGCTGTTGCTGGGATATGGCTAACTGCTCATCTGGGTTTAGTCTTCTTTCCAGGCTTCTTTCATGTGGCCTCCTTCTCGCCAGTCTTCGCGTTATTTCGTGTCTAGCCCTACTTAGCCGTGTGTAGTTGCGAATTTGATCGTCTATGTTTGGGACAGGATTTAGTGAGCTGGATCCAGATTCCATCACTGGCAGTTGTTCCGTGATTGTTCTCGTCATTCCTTCTTTCGTTCCGCTTCTAGTATACTTTTTGGATTTTTGAAGACGTAATAGGGTCCGGATGAGACTCTGATTTTATTTTGTTCTCTAGGAGTGGTGATATTTAATCCAGCAAGCTTTTCGGATAGCTCTGCAATAGAGTCTGCTATCCTGGGGTCTTCTGGTCCTTTTTGTTTGAAGTGGTCCTTTGTCAGTTGAGTGAGTTTCGAGACCTTTCTGTCGAGTTCGAGTAGCAGTTCGATTATAGTGTTGTTTTGTTTGATTGTGGCTTGGATCTGTTGGTTTGTGTTGATGTGAACCGCGACTTTGGTGAATCTGATTGCTGGTGGGTCGATTTCTTCTACTGCTTCGATCGCACTTTGGTATGCCTCCGAATTTCTTGACATCAACCGGTGATTGCCTGTTTGAGGTCAGTTGTGAGTTTGAGCAGATCCTTTTGCTGTTCTTTGATCTCTGTAGATATTCGCAATATCTCCTCCTCCTTTGGCTGTTGGGCAATCTCATTTAATGTTGCAATGGTTTCTTCGTTGATGGATGGTCGATTGACAAGGAGTTCGTACTCGATTGTTTGCAAGGATTGGAGTATCTTGCACTGAGTTTGCTCCAGTTTTTGCAATCGTTCTTCAATATGCTCCGTTTGTTTGAACAGCCGGTCTTGGGTTTGGTAGAAATGTTTGATACTTATTTTAGAGTGTAACAGTAATTTGTCGTACAGAACTGTGATATTGTTGCTAAGATCGGCAAGATTTGGGTTTGTGAGATTAAGGAATTCAAGGTCAGCTGTTCTGGAATTCTGGTACCAATCCCGAATAGACCGTTCGAATCTATCTGCCATCAACCTTCCTCATGTGACTCCCTGAGTACAGTGACTAGTTGTTCATACTCCTGAACATAGGATGTCCTCCATTGGATCAAAACTTTCTTCTCTAGTTCCTCCAGTAGGTTTTCAATGGCATTTACCTTTGCCTGAGGGGTTGCCCATGTCTGGCCGTTGATCCAATTCAGCGTGATTGACTCCCATCGGGATATCACATCGCTGTATAATCCAATGTTTTCTGGTAAGACCAGTAGTGCTCCTGTTGCTTGTTGGGCCGAGGGTAATTGATACAGCTCATTGTCAAAGGGCTGTGATTGCCCCTTAAATGGCTTTGTGGCCCATCTCTTCGCTGCTTCGCTGCTTCGTAAGGGTTTGGGTTTCCTTTTATAGCCGGTGGATACAACACTGGTCCCATCATTGCATCTGTTGGGGGCCTATATTGTGACGTAGCGTTCAGTTCCCTCCTCACTTCTTCTTGGTCTTACTTCTCTGTGCCAATAGTAGCTCTGATCTCAGGGGGATCGTCGCCGAAGGATGGCGATCTCTTAATCTCTACTACAATATTAATCAATTTATGCCTGACAATCTATGTTTGAATTGTCCCGCGCTGTGTTTCAAGCGTAGTGCGCATCAAATACAGATCACAGATTTAAACTGAATATTATCGTAATACAGAAATCACTTGGAAGATTTTATTGAAAGAAATATTACAGACCTTCTCTCAAGAATTTCCTCTGAGATTTTCAGATGGATTTCAAGAGAACTGAGGTTATCCTTATATAGGATAAATCCTCAAGAGGTCACAAGGGCAATAATACATGTCGGGTGCTCATTGGGCCCCATCGACACATGTAAAAAGCCTTATGATTCTCAGACATACACATGCAAAGATGCGATGTGTTTTTGACACAGGGGCCCATCAAAACAACTGATGGTATCCTGGTTTATTACAATACTAGGAGCTGTCTTCTAGAAGCTGGGCTTGGGCTTGATCTTTCTATCCATGGATTCGTCCAATGAGATGGGCCAAGTCTCCACATATTCGTTCAATGGACCGATGTTGAGTTGTAGCCCGGTGGTGCTGCTCAGCCCATCCTTCTCCTGGGTGGTGTTGTTCTTGGGTTGCAAAGTGCTCCATTCTGTATCGCAGCATCGAACAGAGCTGCTCCATGCTTTGCTGGGCTTCGTCTGCTGCTTCATCCAGACATTCCTGGGCAAGTCTTTCCCTGTTCGATTGGCTTTGTTCAGGGTTTTGTAGGTTATTTCTTCAATCTTGCTGTCGGTTGTGGAAGAGTATGTCGTTGTACTCGTCTGCTCTATTCGTTGGAGCAGGCCATGCATGTATGTGAGTACCTGGTCCTCCGCGTGTTTGATACAGTCGCCATGAGGGGATTCCGTCATAGCTTGCAGTTCGTCCAAAGCCCCGGCCGTGTCCCCTGCCTCTTCGTCCGTTAAACATCCTGCACATAAGTAATGCACTAATCGTGAGAGGGCATCAGCTAGTACATTATCTCTCCCTTTTATGTGCTCGAAACGTATTTCAACGCCAGTTCCGGTTATGAAATCGGTGAATCCGATCCATCTAACGCGTGATGGTTTATTGGCAGCTGTTTTGTTATGAAAGCTAATAATAGCTTGACAGTCAGCCCTTAGCGTGATCTCCTCCTTGTCTAGATAATGGATCTTCATTGCTTGGAGGCTTTCCATGGCGGCGTGGATTTCCGCGTCAATTGTGGCCTTTATTACAGGAAACTTTCCACTCGCGTATGCGCATACTCGCTCAGTTGTCTTGGAGTCGCTCCGCGATGATTTCCACTTACTGACGCCTCCCCATCCTTCCATGCATCCATCAGTTTCAATTATGATATAGGCGTCTTCCGGGGGTATTTCCAAATCCGGGAGATTTTGTATCTCTGTTTTTAGCTGACGGACTATTTCCAGGTCCGATTCCTTGATGCGTTTGTCCCCATTTGGGCTGGTCTTCGAGTATAAGGGTCTGAGTTTTATTCCTAGCTTGGGAATATATGCTCTTGCATAGTTGAGGATTCCGAGCCACGTTCTGAGTCCCTTTTTGTCTCGTAGGTTTTCCTCCTTGAATTCAGCTATTCGTTTGATGATGTGTGGTTGGAGCCGTATTCTTTTATTGCCAATTATGGCCCCGAGGAACTCAATTTCTTTGGTGGCAATCTTCATTTTGGTTGGCGCCAGAACCAATCCCTCCTGTTTGCAGATGCTAAGTACCTTCTGTAAATGCGCCACATGTTCCTCCTCTGTTCGTGAAAACACCAGGATGTCGTCTATGTAGACTGCGGTGAATTCCTCTGTTCCTCTGAAACAATAATCCATCTTTCTTTGAAAGATGGCAGGTGCATTTTTGAGGCCGAATGGCATAACCAGCCATTCATACAGTCCTCCTGGAACTACGAACGCCGTCCAGGGTATACTTTCTTCTTCCATTGCTACTTGGTGAATCCGCTTTTTAAGTCGAACTTGCTGAATATGCTCGCGTTTCCCACTTTTTTCAGGATGGTGTTAATACCAGGTAGGTTGTACTGGTCTTTGTGAGTGTTGTCGTTCAATGCTTTGTAGTTAAACACCATCCGTTCTTTTCCTTTTTGTTCTTTACCGGTTTCCGGGTCTACTGTGGTTCCTGAATTCACCAAAATAGCCATTGTTCTATGGCGGCTCCTGCTTGGTCTTATGATCTTTAGGTCAAGTAAGGCATCTACATGCCTTTTGAAGCTTTGTTGCATAGCTGGCGTGATATGTTTTAGCGGCCTATCTTGAATAGTGATATCTGGGTTGATTATCTCCAATTTGCACGTGATCTGGTTCCTGGCCCAGTGTTGGAGCGGGTTTTCTCCAATGTAGCCCAATTGTTTCAGTCTGTTAATCGTTGGGCTGAATCTTCGTTTGAATTGCTCACTTGTTTGGCATGTGTTGTAGTAGACTAATTCTACTAATTCCTTTTCTTCCAACGGGCTTGATTCAATCAACGTGTTGGCCCTTTCATGCACTTGTGGGCTGGTGTTGATCGTTGTCAGCTGCTTGTAGAAGGTAATGGTGTTTCCTTCTATTCTTAATCCACCGCTTCGTGCTCCAATGAAGTTACATCCAATAAGCATCTGTACTCCGTCCTTCATAGTCATGTCAAATGCGTATGTGAAAGGTATACGGAATACTTGCTCGTCGATGGTCATCTGACCGTCCTTTAGTTTAAGTTTTGCCGGTTGCCTGGAGTTGATGCCGTTGAAGAACACCGAGTAACTTAAATCCTCCAGGGCTTTTTCTGGTACTGCTGACTTATTGATGCAGCAGCATGTGGCTCCAGTATCTAGGATGGCTTCAATGTTGAAGGGCGGCATTCCTGGGATTGTGAATTTTATCGGTATATGGAACAGTCTACTCACCGCCTTTGTTGCTGCTGGTGCCACAGATGAGGCTCCTTCATTAAGCCAGTTTGCGCTTTCGTCCACTTCTTTTCCTTTGTCATGTGATGTTAGCTCTTCCAGATCTTTAGCCAACTGTTTCTCAATTCCTTCTCCTAGATCTGCCTCTGTCCTTTGTATTTCCTTGATAACGGCGTTTAGCATGTCTACTTCTGCATGGAGGAATTGTACGTAGCCGAAGACTTCTCTGAGTAGTTCGTTTGTAGTTACATACTCTTGCTTTATTGGGGGTGTCATTTTGACGGTGAATGCGTATCGTCCATTATCAGCATGTCTGACCCATGTTTCTCCATCCCTGGGTCGATCTTCCTCTTGGTGCCAGTCAGGGCGTCGTCGTCTTTCAAAATGTCTGACCGTGGGTTTATATGCCGCAGATCCTCGCGTTTGTTCGGCAAGGATTGCTGCCGTCTGTGCTTCTTTTCGTCGTTCTTTGGCGATAAGTTCTCTACATGACTGGGCATATGCATCATTTTCCCACATCATTCCCACGAATTCTTCCTCATCCTGTTCAGGTGGTCGTGTGGATAAGGAAGGTCTAGCCTCCGTGTTGATGGTTGGATAAGGAAGGGCATTATAGTCTCTAAAACTAAGACTAACCCGTCCTCCTGTAAGGCCTCGAACGTTTACCGTAGTGGGTGCCTGTGGTCGAATTGATCTTGAAGGTCTAAGGACCCATCGATCTCCTTGGGTTGTCGCGACTTGGGATCCTGCAATGGCTCGTATTCCATTGCTAGCTAGGTGTTCTGCCACGTGTCGGACGTTGTATCTAAAACCCGCATGGCTTGTATTGGTGAGTCTGCTGATGAGGGATCGTGAAATCAGGAGATTGCTTTCCCCATCCCATGTCGCAGGGTATCCTTGTGTTTGTATAGCGATTTCTATATGGTTGTAGAAATCATCTACTGACATGAACATCTCAGGAACTATGTACACCAATTGTGTTCCTTCGGCCAGATCCACTTCCATTGTCTCTATTACTTGGCGCTCATCTTGCCACCTTGTATCTCGCGAGGCTATCAGGGCAGTGGTTCCGGTTCTCCTTCGGTGTAAAGCACGGATTCGTATCATAATAAGTCCCAAGTGTATATGCTGCATGCCAGTTCTCCGTATGGCTTGGTAACTCTGTTCTGTTACCAGTCTTAGGTCCGTTTGTTCTCCTTCTCGGCATAAGATTCGGCTGTCAGAGTAGTGCTCATATACTCTGTGCCTTGCTTCGCTCCATCTTGCATTATAAAGTACTTCCGCAGGTACTAGGTTTGTTCGATGTTGCTGGGATATGGCTAACTGCTCATCTGGGTTTAGTCTTCTTTCCAGGCTTCTTTCATGTGGCCTCCTTCTCGCCAGTCTTCGCGTTATTTCGTGTCTAGCCCTACTTAGCCGTCTGTAGTTGCGAATTTGATCGTCTATGTTTGGGACAGGATTTAGTGAGCTGGATCCAGATTCCATCACTGGCGGTTGTTCCGTGATTGTTCTCGTCATTCCTTCTTTCGTTCCTCTTCTAGTATACTTTTTGGATTTTTGAAGACGTAATAGGGTCCGGATGAGACTCTAATTTTCTTTTGTTCTCTGGGAGTGGTGATATTTAATCCAGCAAGCTTTTCGGATAGCTCTGCAATAGAGTCTGCTATCCTGGGGTCTTCCGATCCTTTTTGTTTGAAGTGGTCCTTTGTCAGTTGAGTGAGTTCCGAGACCTCTCTGTCGAGTTCGAGTAGCAGTTCGATTATAGTGTTATTTTGTTTGATTGTGGCTTGGATCTGTTGGTTTGGGTTGATGTGAGCCGCGACTTTGGTGAATCTGATTGCTGGTGGGTCGATTTCTTCTACTGCTTCGATCGCACTTTGGTATGCCTCCGAATTTCTTGACATCAACCGGTGATTGCCTGTTTGAGGTCAGTTGTGAGTTTGAGCAGATCCTTTTGCTGTTCTTTGATCTCTGTAGATATTCGCAATATCTCCTCCTCCTTTGGCTGTTGGGCAATCTCATTGAATGTTGCAATGGTTTCTTCGTTGATGGATGGTCGATTGACAAGGAGTTCGTACTCGATTGTTTGCAAGGATTGGAGTATCTTGCACTGAGTTTGCTCCAGTTTTTGCAATCGTTCTTCAATATGCTCCGTTTGTTTGAACAGCAGGTCTTGGGTTTGGTAGAAATGTTTGATACTTATTTTAGAGTGTAACAGTAATTTGTCGTACAGAACTGTGATATTGTTGCTAAGATCGGAAAGATTTGGGTTTGTGAGATTAAGGAATTCAAGGTCAGCTGTTCTGGAATTCTGGTACCAATCTCGAATAGACCGTTCGAATCTATCTGCCATCAACCTTCCTCATGTGACTCCCTGAGTACAGTGATTTCTCACTCATATTCATGTAGCATTATCCAGGACGTCGAAGAAATTGTGGTGTTATAATTGTTTTCCTTCTATGACTTAGTTCTTGTTCGGGACGAACAAGTTTAAATGTGGGTGGTTTGATGAGTCGTATTTATACTCATCGAATCAATTAATCCCAGTTATTTCGACACATTATTATGCGAATAGTTACTTTTTAGTATGGTTTTGCATTTCAGGTGTTTCGGAATCTCTAGGAGGAAACGCGCATAAAAGACGTCATTTAGTGCACGCTGGGCGCGGCGTTAATGTGCACACTGGGCGCGGCGATGAGGTGATGACGTCAGCACTCTATTTGATGACGTAAGCAGTCCGAAATTTGATAATTCAAGCCCAAAAACAGATTTGGAAACCCAGTTTGATAATTCAACCCAAAAAATAGATTTGGAAACTCAGTTTTGCTATAAATAAAATGTTTGGGTTAGAGTTTGCAATCATCTGACAATCCATCATTCAACGAAGTTCCATGACGGCTCTGGAGGAGAAGGCGAAGCTTTCGAAGAGAGAAGAGATTTTCCTACTATTCATTATGTGTAGCTAAACTCTCAATTCAGTTTAGAGTTTCCCATATTGTGACTATGTTTTGAGATTCTGTTCTTAATGCAATTTTATGTTTCTCTAGTTATTGTGCTTATTCCATGAGTTAATTTGTGAGGTTAAGCGGAAGCTTTGTCGCAAAGCTTAATCAAACAATTAATTCTTATCGTTAATATCTACGGGAAACTTTGTCGTAAAGGTAGATCGTAACACCTAGACTAAATAACACCTTTGTCAGATTATTGTGTTTAGGAAAGAACTAGAAGTCTAACACCTTTGTCGGGTTAGATTGTGGTGTATCACCTTTGTCGGGATACTTTAGGATATTACCTTTATCGGAATTCCACACTTAGAAACATAAGATTTGATCATTAGATATCTATGATAAATATGTCACAATAGAAACCCTAAGCTGAATACCTTCTCTTATTGTCTTCGTTGTGTTTTTCTCTGTTGCACTCTTAATTGCTAAACCCCCCCTTTCTTTATTTGTTTTCAGATACAACTTCAACAACCAGCTCTCTTGGGTTCGACCCTGCTTACCGCTAGCTAGTAGTTGCAGGAGATTATAAATTTAAGTTTGACGCGTCAGACGACGCGCGTCACTACACACTTTCAACTTGCTCATTAATGGAGAGGATGAACCTCCATTTGAACGCTAGGTATCCTTTACGACTGATTCAAAATCCTCGCTTCTCACCCACATAGGTTCGAATCTGAACACCTTACACTTGCAGTATCTTGTGATAGCATTGAAATCAATAAGAAGCATAACATGATCAGAGGTAATAGTTGAAATGTGGTTTACCTGGGTGTGGGGGTACTTTTGCCTCCAATCCACATTCGCAAGGGCTCCATCCAATCTTGCTTTGGTCTCTAGATTGCCCATCCTCCTGTTCGACCATGTGTGTGGGTTACCATTAAAACCCAAATCTGACAGCTCACAATCCATCAGGGCTTCTCTGAAAGCTTTCATCCGCCATTCTCCCCTAATCCTGCCGCCCCTGATCTCCCAACCAAAACAATTTTCGTTAAAATCCCCAAATACAATCCATGGTAAGTTGCTACAACCTGACAGTTTCCTGAGCAAACTCCACGATCTCGCCCTCTTCCCTATCTCAGGTTCACCGTAGAATAAGGTTACCCTAAATTTGGAATCCTCCTCCACTCGAGCATCGATGTGATTCCTAGAATTGGACATTATCGTGATGTCAATTTCCTCCTTCCACCATAGTACCAAAACCTCCGAAAGCCCTTGGAACTGAAAAACCAAATCTAAACCCTAATTTCGTCCGAATCATCTCCAAACGTTGTTCGTCAATCTTGATCTCCTGCAATCCAACCATTTTTGGCCTAAGCATACTCACTGCCTCGGCGAGCTCTTGAACTGTCCGATGGTGGCCCAACCCCCGGCAGTTCCATGATAAAGCTCTCATTGGCCCCGGCGAGGCTGTCCAGTAGTCCTCGCCGATTGTAAGCACTCATCTTGAAACGATTTGGTCGTGATCCCCACCCCTTGCTGCCCCTTCTTGGTCTTAATCTGGTACGGGTGATATCTCAGCTCCGGAAATATTACCTGGATGTGCTGATAACCTTTCCCGACTAATACCTTCTTCTTGCCCTTGAATTTTCTAATTTTCCTTCTTTCTCCATTAATTGACTGTCGATCCATACTTTGGACTAAAAATGGGCTTAAGTTGTCAGGTCCAACCCCTATTTTAATCCTCAATCCTACCCCATCGACATCTTTGTTTTCCCACGCCACATTAACGTTGTGCCAACAGCCTTCTGTCACCTCACGCTTTCCAATGCAATCATTAGCTGTTATGCTATAATTGTGTGCCGCCTCCAATAACATTAGGGTTTTCAAAAGGCATGTATGTTCTGTCGTAATTATTTCTTGTGACTCCTCGACTTCCCCGGTTGCCTGCTCATCTTCTCTGCACTTCTTTGGCCTCTCTGACTGGTATCTCCGACCACCAATGTTTCATTCATGACTACCAGCGCTACTAATTTTGACTCTACCCTGAGCCAATCCCCGAAAGTTTTCTCCGTATCAAAACCCTGCACTCGGTCACACCTGCTCGTCTCATGAGCGAGGACGCCACACTTCTCGCAAAAGAACGGAAGACGTTCATAATTGAAAGAGATCCAGATCGGTTCATCGTCATCCTCCTCGTATGCGAAGTACACCACGTCCAACAGCGGCTAGTTTATATCAATTTCCACCTTATATCTCATAAACTTTCTTTTCAGCACATCCGAATCCTCCTGGACTCTCTTCCGTATATTGCCAATCAGTGCTGCAAAACCACTAGCGATCTTGTCTTTTATAATCTCGATTGATAAGTTTTGAATCTGAACCCACAGCTGCAACGTATTGAAGTCGACCTGTTCTGGCCTCTTCCCAATTACCCACCTCTTCAACAAGATCACCTGATTCATGAACAGCCACGGACCACCGTCTAATACCCACTCGAGTAGTGCTTGGTCCTCAAACTTAATTACGACCATGTTACCAGGGATTTCTTCAAAAGTAACACCAGTCCACATGTGCCAGGCTTTCTTAAGGCAGTTAGCCAAGGCATTAACATTAAAACTCTTCCCCGTCGCCAGCTTAGCCACCACCGCCCACCTGTATTCTCTAATTGCTTTCTCTTTCACTTCTTTGCGCACTGAGACCACCACTTGTCCTTTGAACTTCCGTGACAGGATCTCAATCTGATTGGCACCTTCACTTGCTTCCTCCATGTCGAGCAATTAGAGTAAACCAACACAAGAATCTCCTTAGAAGTATTTGATTATTGTCGCAACAACAACAGCAACTAAAAAGCACACCAACCGCAAGGGTTGTTACAACAAAGACCTCAAAAAGGAAAGAACTGGCAACCAATGTACTGCTAACGTTACCAAAGAAAGTTATACAAGTAAATCCATTTCAATTTCTCATGCATATATAAGTATTCATTCACAAGTATTGTGCTGCAAACACCATAATTTAATTTGTCAACAATACACATTCTCTTATAGGGATTTATGTTCATCAGCCAACATAGACAATTCTAAGGCACAACTCTGCAAGTTATTCATCGATTAACTTTAAAAGTTACAAGTCATTTTAAACCATCTGCATCGTCAAGTAGTACAAACTGTTGGTTTTTCTTCACTGACAAAACTTATCTGATCGGGCGTGTAATGCCTTGATTGATCCCGAGTAACTGTTGAACAAGAGACAACAAGGTGGTTTTGTATTTATTTTTTATTGATTAGCTTGCTCTTGTGTTCTGGATGTTTGATTAGGCAAAATCTTGGTCACTGCAGAATATTGGGGAATCTTGCTTTGTCGTATTTACAGCTAGGGGAATACACAATTGCTGAAGAGAAGTATAGGTTATGATTTCTCCGATTTCTTCTTAAATTTGGAACTTATTTTGTTTAGGGTTTCTTTACTATACTAGCTCACTACCGCATCATATAGCTGCTGAATCTAAGAAGGTTTTCAGTGGATCGCTACTCAAAAAGGCACCTTTTCCGAAGAGGACTGTTAATACAGAGAGGTAACTGATATTGTACTGGCCTAAATTCTACAGTTTTGCGTGTAGCTCAGTTTATCTTGTCTTACTTCCCGCATGTATAACACTATTCTTCACTTGTTTCTCGTGACATAAGATTATGTATCAAATTGTAACATCTTAATTCTACTTGAGAGAAATATTTAATTGTGCCAGGGAATATTTAACTCCCAGATTTCAATCTGATCGAAACTATAGTGGCCCATCGACAAAGGAGAGATACCAATAGACTATCATCTGGTAACTTTTTCATACTGTCTGAAGTTTACTTTACATATCCATGATCTTCCATTTTGATGAACCTATGTACGTTGATGTCCAGAGGGACATGTCTGAAGGATCGATTGTCTCGCGTAGGGGAGGTTACAAATCACATCAGGGATGCCGGCCGAAAGGTATGTCAAGAGTAGATAGTCAATTTTAAGAAGTATCATAAAGTAAGACAAGATTATATGCTCCCAAAGATTATCAGATAGACTGGATAAATGGAAAGCTCAATTAATAATGGACACCATTTTGTCGTTAATGCAAGAATCTTTCCTTTATTTTACCTATTCTTCTTTGGGGAAATGTTGTGGAACTCATGATGCCAAATAACAATGCAATCACACTGTGTTCTCAGGGTCCAAGCACTTCCTATTTTAACTCTGGTGGTTTGAACGGTCCAACAGGTACTGACATTTCAACAGCAACAGTATCATCGTCATTGTAACTTTTATTGCTGTTTTACGCCCATTGGCTCTTGATTTATTGAAGTTCCTAATTGGATTTGCCCTGAGTGGTAAAGCATGGGACAATCTGTTAGAGAACAAGGTATATTTGTAAACACGTTAGCTTCCTATTGAATTCCAATAATTCAGAACTAGTAAAATAATCTACTAGAATTATCTGTCCATTTGAGTATGATCTACAGACAGCTTTTACTATAGAGAAGGACTATGGAAAAGAAGAGAGACCGCAATGGGCTACTGTCCAAAGAACTCTTCATGGTCTTCAGCCCTCATAGACTAGTACCCTATTCCACGAAAAGAGCAGTTATAGGGAGCTGTCTGAGATTGCAGAGTAAGCCAAGAAGCGTGCTGAGATTGCAAGGTAGGAAAAATCTTTACTAATACATAGATTACTACATGTAGGAAAATATGTTTTAATTCTGTGTTTTTGGTTTGTATAATGAAGGCTGCGAGAGCTGCACATATCGAAGGGGATGTGGAGTCTGTAGTAAAGCTAAAGGGACTGGACATCGACTGTCTTCAAATTTCTTCTAAAATTTGAAACTGAAGGATGTTGTTTGTTTATGGTTTCTTTTCTACGCTCTCTCAATTTTCCCAACTTTTTTTCTTTTTGCACAGTCAGTTGACAAGAATCCTGGAAAAGCGGTATCTTTTATTCTGGGCGGCCCTAAACTCTGGGGACAGAGTTGACACTTGACAGTGCACTGAAAGACATGGCTGTTTATATGAAACAGTCGGATCATTTGGATGAGGCAATTGAGGCTATCAAATCCTTCCGTTCTTTGTGCCTTCCATAATCTCAAGACTCACTTGAGAAAGCAAGGTAGTAGCTTTATATCTTACAATTAGTAAACTGATTTGTATTCTGTTTTCATAGGTTAGCTTGCCCAGATGACCGCAGAATATTGGGAAACCTTGCTTTATTTTCAGAATTCTGCAATTTCGTACAAAATTGTCAGAGAGTATTCTGTTACAAGAAATCAAATACTTTGTTGATTTTCTAGTAAATGCAGGATGCCTTTGTCTTTCAGATGTGCTTATATTTCACACTCAGCCGACCTATTTGTTCATGTTTTCCTTCTTGCAGGGGGTATTTTATTCATGATTATACCGATACATTTAAATGTGAAGATCCTGTCCATTTGTTTCACCCAGAAGTTGCAAGTTAACCAAAGTCCAAATATCAGTCGAACTAGCTCATTACTGTGTCATATAGCCGCTGAATCTAAGAACTTTTTTCAGTGGAACGCTACTTAAAAAGGCTCGCCGAAGAGTACTGTTAATACAGCGAGGTAACTGATATTGTACTGGCCTAAATTCTACAGTTTTGGCGTGTAGCTCAATTTATCTTGTCTTACTTCCCGCAAATACTAACTGAAGTTTACTTTACATATTCTTGATCTCCCCTTTCAATGAACCTATGTATGTTAAATGTCCCAGAGCACACGTTTGAAGGATCAATTAATTGTCCAGCGTAGGGAAAGGTTACAAGTCACATCAGGGGATGTCTGCCCAAAGGTATTCCTAGAGTTGATAGTCAATTTAAGAGATATAAGTTTTCTTACCATCCGATAGACTGGATAAATGGAAAGCTCAATTAATTGCACACCATTTTGTCGTTAATGCCAGAATCTTAAATATTAAAAAAAATTGTAAAATTAAAAAATTGTTTCAAAAAGAGCATGTGGCTATTAATTCGGTGTCTTGTTCTTAGTGAAAGTATGCATCTTGTTCTTAGTGAAAGTATGCATCTTGTTCTTATCGTGTCTTGCTTTGACTTCAGGACAAATTTGGTGTACATACAATTCGTGGAAACAATGATGGCCGCGGCTATACTTGCAAGTTAGCATCATCAGTCAGGCCCTCAACTTTTTTTTTACAAATCCCACAGCTGGTGCACCTCATCGAGGGCCCTGGAATGTTCTTAATGGGTGCCTTCCCTTCTGCTCAGCTGGTAAGGATTTTCGTTAGCCTATATCCTGCTTTTCTTAATAGTTTGTTTTCACTCACACTGGATTTTCAAGGATGCCGAAAACTCTAAAATAATAACCGAGTGATGAGATGATGTTCTGCTTGTTTTGCCAACAAACAAGATCCATGTATATCAAACTGACAAGCTTGGCCACTGGTAATCATTTCTTCCTTATTTTTCTGATTTTACATGCTGCACTAACTCTCATCCATATAGTAATTGTTTCTTCTGATTCTGATTGTATGTGTAAATGGATGGTTGAATCCCATGTTATATCTTCCATTTCTATCTTTGGATCGCGTCATAACAGGTGTATTCAGAGCACATGTGCAACATCTGGAGAATGATTGTGAGGGCCTGGCATATAATTATTTGTTGCTAGCTTCAGCAAGTCATTTTCTCCTTAACTGAATCTTTTGCAGATTGACCTTGCGGGACAAAATATTCACTTGAGCGCTCGCGCAGTTCGTCTTCTTTAAGCAAAGCAAGTTGCACTCTCGCGTTGTGCCCTTGCGCGGGCAACCTTCACTGTCCACACTCCATAATGCGATCTTATTTTGTTCATTCTTTTTCCAGAACTTTGGACTAACCGGACTCAATCTCGATCCCAATCTCTATCTCGAATCCTCGACCACAATTCATATTTGTATCGGTTAGTTCTTAGTGGCATGAAGTTTGATAAAATGACTTCAAGATGTTTAGCATTCAGGCAAGGGTTCAAGCCCGTGGTAAGAACTTAGACGTTTAACACGATTGCAGCAGATTGAAGTTACCTAAACCAATTTACTTAGAAGACTTGATGTCAGAGGTAGTTTAGGTAGTTTTGTTCGAAATCTTCAAAGTATCTTAGAAAGATCTGTTGCTGGTAACACCAGGAGATATGGCGTTAAACAGAGTTGGTAAGATCTTGGTACAACGGCGCTGACAGTAAGAGACAACACGACGCTGTTACAATGACACTGAACAGTAGAAGTACGACGCTGACAATACGAGATACTACTGTTACAACGGCACATCTCAGAAGTTGAACACTACGCATTTTATAAAGAGAGATCGATGTTGAGCTCTTCATTTCGTAGAAGGTGACTTTGTCCACGAGCTCAACATGTACGTCAATCTATTCAAGCAGTTGTTCGAAATTCACTGCCACAAATCAAAGTTGCCAAGTTGAAATTGTCTTCGGAGAGGACTGCAATCAACCAGTAGTTCGAACATATAGCTGGTACCTCACTGCATATACAGATCATTTCAATTGATTTCAAAGCAGGACACTCAACACAAAGAGTGAATCTAAGATGAAGGCATTCCTAAAAAAATCCCTTGATGAGAAGGGTTGGGTTGGAAAGCTGTGTTGATTGGATGGACTCCTCCGATCATGAAGGATCCTGAAGGTCTAAGCCTTCAATTGTGGATTGAGGTTGATGAGAAGATTGCTATTGTGTGATCGCAAAGAATGCATGAGAGATGCTCAGAACTGCTCTTAAAGGCACAGATAAAGTGAGGAACTCTCGCTTGCAGTTTGATCACTTCAAAATTTGAAGATCTGAAGATGAAAGAGCTCACCTATCAAACGAGTCAGCCACCGCTTTGGGAGTTTCCTTGGAAAGAAGAAAAGCTTGTGAGAAAATTTCTCAAGGTCCCTCTCTCAACGCTTTGCTATGAAGGTGACTGCCATTGAGGAAGCTCAAGACATTACTAAGATGAAGCTTGACGAACTCATGGGATCCGTGAGAACATATGAGATGAACTTCTCAGATTATGAGCAAGCAAAGAAAGCTAAAGGTGTTGCACTGAACGCTGATGTGACGGCAGACCGTGTATAAGTCAACGACGAAGAACCATTTCACTCAGGAATACTAATAACTTAGAAATATCATCCCGAAGTGGTTCACTGACCGGCTGCCAAGAGTGTAGTGCTGCTGTAAGCAAGCTCCGTGATCTAAGAGTGTAGTGCTGCTGTATAACGTCATGTCCAGTCCTTTTAGCTTCACTAAGTGTAGTGCTGCTGTATCTCGGCAGTTTTCATCATACAAAACAAAAACACATAGCTAACACATATTTGCCTACACGTAGTTAGTATTGCAGCACACGCCGCTCGGCTTGTTTGCAAGCTCAGCAACTCCCTATAACTGCTCTTTTCGTGGAATAGGGTACTGGTCATGAAGAGTTTTCATTGGGCAGTAGCCCATTACGCTTCCTTCTCTTCTTTTCTATAATCCTTTGTAGTAAAAGCGGTTTGTAGATCAGATTCAAAAGACATCAATCAGTTAAGCTGGATGGAAAGATAAATAAGAAGCTGATGGAAAGATTCAAAAGACATCAATCGGTTTGTATGATTTTACAAGTCCTGAATTCAATAAGAAGCTGATGTTTACCTTGTTCTCAAGCAGATTGTCCCAGGCGCATACAGGAGTTAGCCACACCACATGCACTTGTTGAAGCAGTTTTTTTTAATTTATTTTTGTAATATTTATGTATAAAGAGTGGAAGGAAAAATAGCAATAATCTAAGAGAGTTCTCTGATTCGCTTCTGTACTTTCAGCAAATGCCTGAAGCAGACAATTGTTTGAGACGAACCAAATAAATTAGAACATGACATGAAGAGATGATATGCAGCAGATGATCAACCTGAATAGTTAAGCATCATGAGGAGATAATTCCTGATGCATTACCTGACATTTGCTCCACATATTTGCCCAGTTTAGTTATTTCTTCCTGTTGAAAGCAAGGGGCAAATTCACAGAGCCAAAAATTAGAACCCAACCGAAAAAAAACTTCTAGAATATATTTCGTGGCATCAGACCACCCATAACTTTTGCATTGCATTTAACTGCAAAAGGTATTGCACTGACAATGATACTGTTGCTGCTGAAATGCCAGTACTGGTTAGGCCGTTCAAACCACCAGAGTTAAAATAAGAAGTGCTAGGACCCTGAGAACACAGTGATCGCGTTGTTATCTGGCATCATAAGTTCCACAAACATTTCCCGAAGAAGAATAGAGGTGAAATAATAAGATTCTGGCATTAACGATAAAATGGTGTGCAATTAATTGATGCTAAGGGAATTTACTTTATGTTACCTCTTCGAAATGACCATCAACTCTAGGCATACCTTCGGGCAGACATACCATGATGTGACTTGTAACCTTCCCCTTCGATGGTCAATCGATCCTTCAGACGTGTGCACTGGGACATTTAACATACATAGGTTCATCGAAAGGGGAGATCAAGAATATGTAAAGTAAACTTCAGTTAGTATTTGCAGGAAGTGAGACAAGATAAATTGAGCTACACGCCAAAACTGTAGAATTTAGGCCAGTACAATATCAGTTACCTCTCTGTACTAACAGTACTCTTCGGCGAGCCTTTTCAAGTATCGATCCACTGAAAAAAGCTCTAAGATTCAGCGGCTATATGACGCAGTAATGAGGTAGTTCAACTGATATTGATTAACTTGCAACTTCTGGGTGAATCAAATGGACTGGATCTTCACATTTAGATGTATCGGTATAATCATCCTCTTTAACATTAAAATACCCCCCTGCAAGAAGGAAAACATGAATAAATAGGTCGGCTGAGTGTGACATTATGCACATCTGAAAGACAAAGGCCTCCTGCATTTACTAGAAATCAACGAAGTATTTGATTTCTTGTAAAAGAATACTCTCTGGCAATTTTGTACGAAATTGCAGAATTCTGAAAATGAAGCAAGGTTTCCCAATATTCTGCAGTCATCAAGATTATGGCTGATCAAACACTCAGAACACATGGGCAAGCTAACCTATGAAAACAGAATACAAAAATAGATACAAAACCACCTGCTTGTTGTCTACAGTTAATCGGACGCTTCTCCCCTGGCATCTCGTAAACTTCCACCTTCTTCCCCCAAAAGAGACTCCTTCAATGCGCGTCAGTTTATGTTGAAGTATTTCTATTTCTTCCTCAATCCTTCCAGGTCTCTCCAGGCATAAAAAATGAGAGCGCAATCTTTCAATAAATTGAGACACTGAACTAGTGAGAAGAAATTACCTTACTAATTTTAAGAAACGGATGAATACCTTGTAGAGTTCAACTAGTACATTGTCAAGTGAATCTTGAGATTCTGGAAGGCACAAAGAACGGAAGGATTTGATAGGTTCAATTTCCTTATCAAAACGATCCAACTGTTGCATAACAACAGCCATGTCTTTCAGTGCACTGTAAACTCTGGGACAGAGTTTATGGCCACCCAGAATAAAGATACCACTTTTCCAGGATTCTTGTCAACCAACTGTTCAAAAAAAATACCGATAGAAAAAATTGAGAGAGCAAAGTAAGGAAATTCTGCAGTGATCAAGATTTTGCCTAATCAAACATCCAGAACACAAGAGCAAGCTAATCTATATAAAAAAAAAAAATACAAAAACCACCTTGCTGTCTCTTGTTCAACAGTTACTTGAATTCTTTGCCACTGGGCAAACTTCCACCCTTTTCCCCCAAAAAAGTGACTCCTTCCTCAATGCGCTTCAGTTTATGTTGAAGTATTTCTATTTCTCTCTCAATCTTTCCAGATCTCTTAAGGCATCAAAAACATGGAAGCACCGGCAAGAGTGAGATCACAATCTTTCAATCAATTGAGACACTGGCCTAGTGAGAACAAATTAGCTTACTAATTGTATAAGATATAGAGCGAATACCTTGTAAAGTTCAACAAGTACATTGCAAGTGAGTCTTGAGATAATGGAAGGCACAAACAACATAAGGATTCGCATAGCCTCAATTGCCTCATCCGAATGATCCAACTGTCCCTATAGTTTATAGCCGCCCAGAATACAGCTCTTCCAGGATTATTGTCAACCAACTGTTCAAAAATAAAAACGTTAGAAAAATTGAGAGAGCGTAAAAAAGAAACCCTAAACAAACAACAATCCTTCAATTTCAAAATTAAGAAGAAATTGGAGAAATTTGAAGACAGTCGAAACCCTAGCGAACACTGCAAGGGTACGAAAAAGAAAGACCTGGACATATTTGGCTCTCACTTAGAGAGAATCGCCTGCGGGGAGCATATGGCGGATGTGGAAATTGTCGGTTTGGCAAGTCCGGAGCTTGGGTTGTGAGAGGGAGGAAATGGAGATGAAGACGAGGGCGGCGTGTAGTTATTGGTCCGAGGTCGAGTGTAAAAGCCACCGTCTATCTTTTGATAGGCTTCTCCTTCTGGTCAGGGTTTCGAAGGCATAATACTTTCTGTAATCAGTCGGTCGCGGCGAAAAAAGTGAGCTGAGAGAGAGAATGTAACGGAGGCTGAGGCGATGTTTAAACAGAATGTAGCCGTTAAGTGCGATTTTAGCCGTTGAATACAAAAATATAGTTTACGAAATTTAATACTCCCTCCGTCCCATTTTGTTTGTCCAAAAGGACAGTGGACACGGGAATTAAGAAAAGCAAATAAAGGACAATGAGAGAGAAAAAGTGGAGGAGAGTGTATGTGAATGTGGGTCCCGTACAGTAAATAAATGATAAATAAGAGAAGGAAAGTGGAGGAAAGTACAATTTTTTCAATAAAAATAATTTTTTAGTAGGAAAGAGATGATTGATTTGATTATTGAGTTATGTATATAAAAGGAAAGTTGACAAACATTAGGGGACACCCAAAAAGGAAAGTGGACAAACAAAATGGGACGGAGGGAGTATATAAATAGATGTTATTATTGCACTAGAGAAACGTTCAAATGAGACAGTTAAATTAGAATGAGGCAGTGAGGCACCATCTCAATCACTCATCTCAGCCTTCAAATTAATCTTTTCATGACACGTCCCACTACAAAAAAATTCATCAAAAGCAAACAGTAAACAACTATTCCCTGTCACATCATCTAAATGAGTGGCTCACAATGTGCCTCACTGCCTCATTCTACCCCTGATTCAAGGGAGCGCGCCCCTCACTCTCTATGCTTATATATTTGTTGCTAACAAAGAGATTGTATCAAATAAAAATCACATTTAAATATAAAAAATTATAAACTATCTAAGAATTCGACACGTGCCACTCTCGACAAATCATAATTCGGTACACTTTTTGTAAATTAAAAAAAATTAAAACGGATTTATTTAAAAATACATAATATATACGAGGATATAAACTTCAGAAAAAGACAACGTTAAGTTTGAACATTATTTTAAGTGTGAACATTATCAAACTACTCCAAACATCATCAATTACTCTGAACATTATCAAATTATTCTGAAAAATAATTTTGAACATTATCAAATTTACTTTAAACTTTATGCTTTGAATTAATTAAATTAAAATTAATTAATTATGAAAATATTAAAAGACTATTTTACCCTTTCGATTTTGACAAATATGTCCCATATCAACTTTTGAGGAGGTTTATAATTTTTGTAAATAAATAATTTTTTACCTGTATGTGTTACTGTTCACATATTCCCTTGAAAGTTAAATGCTAATACAGTTTAGATGTTTTAATATATGGAAACGGATCAAATGAAAATCAGGGTTATAAATAAAAACTAAAAACTTAATAAAATATTGTCTCGTATATATTTCGACCAATCGTAATTCGGGGCGCTTTTTGTAAATAAAAAAAAATTAAAACGAACTTATTTAAAAATACATAACAGATGCGAGGGTATAATCGTCCTAAAAATACATAACGGACATAACTTTAGTCTGGATATTACTGTTTTAAGTCTAGATATTGCTATTTAAGTCTGGATATTGCTGTTTTAATTCTGGATATTACTGTTTTAAGTATGTATGTTGCTGTTTTAAGTCTGGATATCACTGTTTTAAGTCTGGATATTGTTGTTTAAGTATGGATATTACTGTTTTAAGTCTGGATATTACTGTTTTAAGTCTGATTATTAAGTATGATCATTCCAAGTTAAGTCTGATCATTCCAATTAAGTATGTGATTATTATGTCTGATCATTCCAAGTTAAGTCTGATCATTCCAATTAAATCTGTGATTATTATGTCTGACCATTTCAAGTTAAGTCTGATCATTGCAAGTTAAGTTTGGATATTACTTTTTAAGCCTGGATATTGTTGTTTTAAGTCTGATTATTAAGTCTAATAATTCCAAGTTAAGTCTGATCATTCCAATTAAGTCTGATTATTATGTCTGATCATTCCATGTTAAGACTGATCATTGCAAGTTAAGTCTGATCATTGATGTTTAAGCCTGGATATTACTGTTTTAAGTCTGATTATTCCAAGTTAAGTCTGATCATTCCAATTAAGTCTCATTATTATGTCTGATCATTGCAAGTTAAGTCTGATCATTACAAGTTAAGTCTGATCATTCCAATTAAGTCTCATTATTATGTCTGATCATTCCAAATTAAGTCTGATCATTGCAAGTTAAGTCTGATCATTACTGTTTAAGTCTGGATATTGTTGTTTTAAGTCTGATAATTCCAAGTTAAGTATGATCATTCCAAGTTAAGTCTGATCATTCCAATTAAGTCTGATTATTATGTCTGATCATTCCAATTAAGTCTAATTATTGCAAGTTAAGTGTGATCATTTTGTTCGAGTGTTGTGGCAAGTTAAGGTCAGATTTCATGTGCATTCTTTCTCATTGGTTTTAGAGTTTTTTTTTTCAGTTTTTAATGCCTAATGTGTAACCTGTAGATCGGTTTTACATTAACATTTACTCTTTCCCTCTTGCTGGCTATCATGGTGAACATGATGGTTTGTCAACTGTTATAAGTTATTGTCATTCAATCATAATAACATTATCATATTACAATTAGGAACTTTTTGTTTTCAATTTATATTCATGCTATTGTTGTTAGGGATGCACAAATTGGGACCGGACCGGACTGGACCGAAATTTACGGTCCGGTCCAACCCGAATCGTGAAAATCCCGGTCCGGTCCACGGTCCATAGTTTTTAGAATTTCTGGTTCACCGGTCCGGGTCCGGTCCACTTTTCACAAAAAAATCCGGTCCCCCGGTCCGATCCGGACCGGTTGCGCATCCCTAAATTGTTGTTCTACTCCAGGAGCTTGAAAAGAAGAGGGAGGAGAAATTCCAATTGGCATATGAGAAAAAGAAGCAGTTGAACAAACTAAATGTCAAGGCTGAGAAGGCTGCTGGCAATTGGCATATTACTTCTTATTGGCCTTAGCTATCTTTGTACCATTTTTAGTTGATAATGGTGGTTCAATAGCAGTCTTTTGTGGTTTAAATTGGCTTGTATTTTGTCAAAACATGTCTGCAATGGTACTTGTAGTGTTTTTATGTGTACATGCTGTTTATCTGCAATGGTACTTGTCTGTGTCAAAACTTGTACTAATTATATGTCGTTTGTAAGATGCATACTAGAACGAAGGTGCAGTAATTTGTACAAGATGACAACGAATGTGCAGTAAATTTAACAAGATACCGACGAATGTGTAGTGAAACGAAGATGCATTTACGAAACGAAGATGCACTAAATAAAACGAATGTGCAGTAACGAAGACACGAAACGAATGTGCAATATATTTGACAAGATACCAATGAATGTCCAGTATATTTGACAAGATACCAACGAATGTGCAGTGTATAGTTAAACAATGAAACGAAGATGCATCATGGACGACACGAAGATGCATTTAATAAAACGAATGTGCAGTATATGGTTAAACAACGAATTGAAGATGCATTCACGAAACGAAGACGCATCATCCACGACACGAAACTAATGTTCATTATATTTCACCAGAAACCAACGAATGTGCAGTGTATGGTTAAACAATGAAACGAAGATGCATTTACGAAACGAATGTGCAATATATTTGACAAGATACCAATGAATGTGCAGTGTATGGTTAAACAACGAACCGAAGATGCATTTACGTAACGAATGTGCAGTATATTTGACAAGATACCAACGAATGTGCAGTGTATGGTTAAACAACTAAACGAAGATGCATTTACTAAACAAAGATGCATCATCGACGACATGAAGATACATTTACGAAAAAATGTGTTAGACATTTAACAAAGGTGCAGACATTACTAGAGTTTGAGTATGCATTTACTCACATTTAACAGAAATTGAAAATTTGATTGATTGGGGAATGCTGACATAAAAGGACAGCAATACAAAACAACAGGTTCAAAGGCCATACAAACCTGCAACTACAACATCACAACAACCTACGGAAAGCATACAGACCACTACGACAATCCTGTATGTTGATAGTGATCATTACTGAACAAGAAGTAAAAGACTCGGCATCTTGGCCTACAAAGTTGTGTTTGATACTTTCCCAACAATGACTGACAAAACACTGGTTCATCAAAAACTCGATCGAGCCTCCCTTGCTAGTATGCTTAGATACAATCATACAAGCCTCCTCAATACAACCTCGGGAGATCGCTTTGTCAATAATTTGTTACCACGCTCCAAACCCACTGAGTCCGTCTCATTTTCCTGCCGCATTACCTATAGTATTCACCACAAATAACTAGTAGTATGAGCAATTTACTTGCTGTCAGATGAATACGGTTAATAAAAATGGCCATAATTAAAACTTTACAATAAATGGTCCAAACAGCTCAAGACTTGCATGCATCCTGTGAAGACCCTTCTCCAAAACATGGTGATGATAATAAGAGCAGCAATTGTCAACACAAACCCAGTTCAACAAAGAACAATTCAGACTGAAATACAAATGTAGTAATCAGCCATCTTCACAAACCGCATTATGTTAACGACAACAATTAAAATTGAACGAAAAACATATGAAGAAAATTCATCAGAGTAACCTCAGAGTAAAAGAAAATGAACTAAAAATGGTCATCACCTTCACCAAAGGTGCTTGGAAAATGCAATTACACTTTAGGTCTCTTAAACTGTGAGTACTTCAGCATGAAAAAGTGAAGGAAGAGATATTACAAAGCTTAAACAACAGACTTGCTGAGATCAAGCAATTTCAACCTTTACTTTGCTTGTCAAATGAAATTTACCAAACAATGATATGCCTTGCGGAAGTGATAAAGATAAACTACCATGAAGCTCCATCATACTCATACTCTCACCCATCATTAGCACAGTTTCTTCTGATCCATTTGCCTAAAATTCACAGAAAACATAAAACCTCAATAATTAACAAAACATTCAACAAAATAAACTGCGAAATGACTAATAAAAACTTTTTAGCCGTTTCAACCCATTGTATTTTGCAGCCACAGATTTATATCACTCTGGCAGTCAGCAAAATAACGTAATTGCAAATCTATTTAAAAACTACAGACACATATGACAGAGATAAGTACACATTATTAAACAGTCTAGTTCACATTTGCTATTTCTGTAAGATTTATTTTCCATACCTGGGAGGAGCATACTTTGAGCGATTTTCTCAAGTTCCCCCATTTGTTGATTCTGTCAAGACTCCAGAAAACCAACTGATCTTGAATAAAAAGTGAGGCTAAGCAACAATATTGAACTCAATCTCTGGGGCCTCAGCCACACCATCGTGCAAATCATGGATATCTGAATAAGAAGCACACGGTTTTCAGCACCAGATGAGTACCAAAACATAATTTAAGCACCAAAACAGAATCTTCAATAATCATCATCAACAGAGAAGAAAAACTGTCAATAATTTAAGTCTCATTAGCTATAGTTAAAGACAAGCATATAATCAAATGAAGCCTAATTTATCTGTTCTTGGCACATTAGTATAAACCTGCCATCCTGCAAGGCATCAAATGAATGAATTGATGAGTACCTGAGCGAGCAAAACAGAGACAAAAAAATTGGGCTTTGAAAATAAGAAGAGAGGAATTGCTTCGAGATGAAGAATCGTGGAATACGTATGTATACAATAAAGGGAAGCAGACGGAGCGAATAATAATAAGACCCTACCTGTCACCAAACACAGATCGAAAAATCTGATTTCACAGCCGACTTCGATGGCTTTTTCACAGCATACTGGCAGAAACCCTAATCAGTACCAATAAATTCAGATCGTAACTAGAGCTGATGAATTGAGATATGAAATCGAATGCTGGCTTGGGGGAAAAACACAAACCTTGTTTTTACCCTTCGATTTGAGTTACCGGAAGACGACAGTTTCGTAGGTGAAAGCGTCGGAAGCCATGGCGAGGAAGTCGGAGTAAATCTTCTAGTGTAGTTCTTCAACTAGTTAGGGCATCTTTACTGGCAATCATTAAAAAAAGATCGTCATTCTTAATTTTCCCTTTTTTAAACGCAAAAGTGACCCAACAATCTTTAAAGCTCGTAGATTATGACACGTGTTGCAGTTGGCATGATCACCCTCAACGGTAAAGATCGTCGAACTGATCGTCCGAGCAACGAAACCACGACCGTTTACGACACAATCTTTTATTCTTGTGTTGTTAAGGGAGAAAATAAAAAGATTGGACTTATAATCTTAAATATGGTCACCTATTAAGGATGGCCTTACACTATGTACGTGAACAAATTATTTTTTTAGATAACGACTAATCTGTTAGTATGATTGATTTTATAATTGACCGTGTAAATAAAATAAATATTTGGTTCTTAAACTACAAAATTTATAAAATTATATATGACTCTAATAGTTACATAATATGTATTAAGGAATTCGATGTAGATTTATACGTAATTTTTTTAAGCTTCCATATATCATGTTTGGAGGCACACAAAAAAAAAAAAACTCAAAATGCTAGACCGAGTAGAGAGTTGGCCATCAACTGGAGATTTTTATATCGATGATAGGCCTCCTTAACAAATTTGAAAGTTACTTTCGGCACTGCATTTTCTTAATTAGAGAAGCCTTGTAGAAGCTAGAGTTGAGGGATGAACTGCACACACACATGGTTTACATCTTAGTAATTTTTACAACGCTGCATTTTTGTTTTACATAGCAAGATATGGACTTGCTGGTGACCCCTAATTTATACCCCTACCTTCTCTATGACTTCAAAAGAATGTAGGAATGGGCTGAGATTGGAATCTTGGGAAGGAATATAAACAGAAACCATTATGTATAAGCACGAGGGGTGTCATTACAAAAAAGCAATATAGCTAGTTAAGTTTGTTTAAAATAGATTTTGATTTGATGATATATGAGATGCTTCCTTGATTATTTTAGGAAGAATCTTCTAAAGGTCTACACCACCTAATTACAAACGAAAGCCAACCACATTTATGAATTGATCTTGGCTAAGTAAACATCATTTAAATTAACAAGCTTCGCAAATGTTTTGGCATCTTTGTGAAGTTTCTGATTTTCTTTTTCTTCCATTTCTTGTCCACAAGGGAAAGAACTTTCAGCACTGAATTATATTCTTAATTAGAAGCAGATCTGTAGAAGTATAACTGTACTGTTACATACATGATTTACATTTTTTCTTTTTCTAGTTTTAGAGGTATGTAGTGATCGATATGGACTTGCTGATGACCTAATTTATTAGGATTTGGACAAGTTTCCCTTGCTAAAATAGTCATTGACAGTTTTTTTTTTTGATTGAGTAGTCATTGACAGTTAAAAAGCAAGTTTGCTTTTGTTTGAGTGACATCTGCAGCCTCATAGGTCTCTGTCTTTTGAATATTTTTGACGTGGCTATATTCTAGTAAATCTTAAGATGTGTTCATAAGCTTATATGGAATTCAATTTGCCACATTTGAAGGCTGGCACATAACATGGACATAATTGAAGCCATGCATTCCATATTAATTATCTTCGTTTGATAGATAAATCCTTCATGATGTGACATGTGTTTACCGGCTATTTGCATTTACAATTGTCTATATCTGATTTTAGTTGTCGAAATGGTTATTTTTGTGTCAAAGTATTTTTTAAAAAATAATCATATATCAATTTGATGGGTTCGGGTTAAGGCTCGGGTTACCCATCCCCACATATATGGGACCAAATCCAACCTGATACAATATATAATACAAATAAAAATCTCCAAAGGGAACACAATTTACCGTCTTGAATATTTCTTTAATTAGAAACTTGATATATTTTGCTAGTAGATGAGCGTTCAAATGAGAACCCCTCTTTTTTTCGAGAACCTTGAGAACCTTCTTTATGCATTTTCGTTTTTACCCAAGTACACTTTCCGAAACTTGAAAATGCATCTAGGCAAAAATAATGCTCGAAACTGCACAATGAAGGAAAAAAAGTGAGTGGGACACTTGTCACCTCCACATTCAAAGATGCAACTTGATCCAATGGTGAGATTTGGGGTCTCAGGTTCTCGAATTTTTAAGAATTCTCAACCAAGCGCTCCTCTTTGCTAGTATGTATGATGTTTTGTTTTTTCACACTTGAAAATTTATTTTTGTTTTAGACTAATGTATGTTTCACATTTTGTCATGTCTTTACTGATTTTTTTATAATTCAATTTTTAAGGTCGGGTTAGGGTTACCCGATCAATGTTTAGGTTCGGGTTCTATTGAGTGACCCCATCTATGTTTCAGATCGGATTACGGACAAGACCAACCTGTCCTAACCCGTCCCGCGCACACCCCTACTTGTCCAGAATTATTGTCTTTGTTATATATATGTTGATTCGGGTTAGGAAGCACAACTTCTCGATCCTTTCATAATCATCCTTGTCATATATCTAGTTCTTCAATGTTGCCGCCTTCGTTGCAAACTCAGACCCTGATTGTCCCATCTAATGAGCCAGATAATAAATACGCATCCCAACAGACGAGGGATATCACCAACCCTGAGTGCCCCGTAAATGTTTGGTTGCACTATAACTATAAAGTATCAATGACTCAAATCTGCAAAATCATAAAAGATGCATTTGGTGCAATAAAAATCATAATGTTTAGATGCACCACCTTTGGAGTTATGTTTGGAAGATGCTTAGGATGAAGATTGAAATTATCAAGAAGAGTAGAACAGGTGTTAATGTACACAAGTTTCTTATCGATAAGAGGTTTATTACAGCTGAATAGTCTGTTTAGTTACAATGTCTAGGTAGATTTGTTGTAAGTGGCAGTGAAAGAGCTGTATCAATCCAGAACTGTAGCTTTACCTTTTAATTTTCAGCAACAGATTTCCCAGCTAAAACTAATCAATAAAGACCAGCTATAAAAATCCGCAACTCTTTACAGCTCACTGATCCAAATTCCAAACCTCAGCAACACAAACCATTGCTGAAAACAGTTTTCAGCACAAGAACAGATCAGCTACGAAGAAAAACATATGGCGTGTTTTACATCAACACTTTCATTATCATTTGAACTTTGGAGGCTGACACATAACAGACAGACAGGCTGCCAAATTTGGATGTTCAGGTAATTTAGTCCATAGTCGTTGCAAAGCAGCTTAACTGAATCACATGAAATTTTTTAACAATTAGATTTTTGCTTCGTTACTTTACAGTGGGGATGTAGACTTGGCGCCTGGCGGTGCCAGGAACTTACTTCTCATTCGCATGTTATTTTATAGGTTGGACTTTGGAGGATGGTCAGAGGTGTACAAGAATCTGACCTATTGTTGTCCAATAATTTATTCAATGGTTCAAGGTTTGAACCATAACCCGGCCGATAAGGAAATATCCTCATTAAACCACCTTCTATTATATGGCCTTAGGCTTACACAAAAATTCTTTATCCTGTGTAAATGTTTTCCTTACTTTCCATTGCTAAACTAATAATCAAATACACTACTCAAAAAGACAAAAACTTGTTACATAAAGCTATTCAGATTTCAAAGAATGAGATTGCATATAAAGTTAGAGCTCACGGAAGAAACTTGGTTAAAATTTCTTACCTGCAGTTGATAGTAGCTTTGCCGTCCACCCCTATTTTAGCTAAAAACCTGTCAGTAATATATTCTAAACTTTTAGATTTATTATAACAGAAAAAAATAATTCTAACCCATAATATTTTGAGTGATGCATACCTTCCCTATACTAAGCGCCAAACACAGAATAAAGCATGGCTCGCCCGGGCGTTTACAACTCGATTTCATGACACATGTAGTGTTTAGGATCAATACTGCCTTGGTTGTTACTTGACGAAATATACAAGCTATTGACTAAAGAACCTTGAATCTTGTTTAATGAATTCCAGATTACTCAAGTTTGATTAGTAATTCAGTTCAGCCGACTAAAATAGGGCAATGTACAGTAATGTAAATCCGTTCACCAGGTTTTTCGAGCTCAAAGGCTCAAATTTCACTATCAATCAAAGTTACGTAAAATCACTCAACGCCGCCTAAACTAGCACAGGGAACTATCGAATTGAACCCTAACTCAAACTTTACCGAAAAGCCCCAAATTTGTTGAAAACAAGCCCTAATCGACTCGTACCTTCCCAGTTGAGAAACTGCTACACAGCTGCTAGGCAAAACAAGTCCAGAGGAATTCGACGCTGCCACTGGCTCAACCTCGCTCACGACGGATGCTGACTGACTTCCCACGATTGCACCGTCGACCATCGTCACATCGTTTTATCTCTCTTCGAAAAACTGAAATGAATGAAATACTGAAACCATTAAGTATCGGCTCAAAACGCTGCCGTTCTAACGAGGCGCTAAAAAATGTAACAGAAATAACGGCTTCGTAAAACGACACTGTTCCCACAGTGTCTCTATCTTTGAAACACGTATGAACGATCAAATTTAAATATAAAAAAACACCTATAAACTGACTAAAACACAGCATGAGATGATAAAAGAAATTTGTTTCTATTTAGATAATTAATTACATCTGATGTATAGCAGCAGTATTAGCTCTAGTCTATCAACTACACAATCTGATTGTGATTCCAGTAGCCAGTAGCCAGTAGCAGCAGTTGTATTTACAAAAAGCCTCACAATACAAATCTTAATAATCTGACTCCATCGGCTTAACATGATCGAAAAGTGTGCAGCTTGATTGTGCATGAGATATGAAGTACAGTGAGGGATAAGGTTCCCATGAAAGCCTCATCGTTCAGAAAGCTGGCAGAGAAGGACCGACGAGTTGTCTACGACCACTTGAGTGTAAGACTGTAAGTTCCTCTCTTGTGTTAATTTTTTGATTCAAATTTAAGAAAAAATTTTCAATTTGTGCAAAATCACAATTTGGATTTCCAAACTAAGCAAACTTGAAATTGGATTTCCGATTTAGACACACTCCTTTAGGCGCCGTTGCTAAGGGCGCCTAAGGCATAAGGCGCTCTTAGCAACGGCGCCTAATGCTTAAGTGTCAAATTCTTTTTTTGAACGAATTCATAAATAATATTAAGGCGCTGTGAGTTTTTTTTTTAATGTTATTTTTCTTGAAAAAATTGATTAAACACCCATCTCCGATCACTATATTTGTGAGCTTAACCTTTGAATTTCATTTTCGAGTAAACATGAAAGTTATAGAACATTCAATTAGCTTTCTAACCATATAAAGAACATCTTAAACGGACACCGGATGACGCCTCTATGAGCTTCCGAATGTTAGCTCGGACCTCCTTGGTTTTGGCTAATATCGATCGATCATCCATCTTCGGTCACTATTTTTATCAGCTTAATAATAGCGCTAATATATATGCATTTTAGGCGACCTCTATGCTCATTGTTTCGATTGTTCCATTACGATTTCACTTGCTATTTGATGCTTTGTGGTTCATTTCGGACAAATTACAGAGTTTAAGCTGAGAACACAAGTGAGCAGTGATTTTGGAGCAAAACCGAGCATTTTGGAGCGAGAAAACACAAGTTAAAGTCGGAGCGCAAAATTCTCAAGTCCATGCGTTCGCACAACCCATCCGTGCGTTCGCATGGATAAGACCAGACGCATGCAAAAGCCGTGCGCTTGCACAGATGGCCATGCGTGCTCGCACTAGCTCAAGTCTCACAGAAAACAGGAGGCCATGCGTTCGCACAGTCCACTTCATGCGAACGCACAGACCCGACCAGACGCATGAAATTCTCGTGCGTTCGCACACTTGGCTTCGCACGCTCGCACGCGACCAGATTTCCCCGCTTGCAGGATGCCATGCGAACGCATGCGTTTGCGGAAAATCAAAAATTAGTTTCTTTTGGGAGAATCTGGATGGTTTTTGGATATAGAGATCAAGTTTTGGCAAAAAAACAAAGAAGGACGGTGTTCTTGGAAAAGAGGGCGGCGTGTGAGAGATAGAGAAAAAAGGGGAGATTTTGAGGACAACAACAACACGAAGAACTGATCGTCTAGTATTATTGAGTCTCCAGATTGGTTCTAGATTCCTAAACTCTTCTTTTCATATGGTTGTTTGCACTCTTATTGTTGATTTTGTTTGTAAACTCACCATGAGTGAGTAGTGACCTTGATTGGGGATCGATGGATCCCCTAGACATGTTTGTGACGTTATGAATACTTTAGATACTAATGATGAATGAGTTTGCACACAAATCTTCCTCGTTTAAACTTAATTTCTCGAATTGCCTATAGGATGTTTGTGAAATGTTCTCAATAGGAATTCTGCTTGATTTCATGTTTGATGTAGCTCACGTTTATCATCATGACTTCAATGAACTAAACGAAGAAGCATTAGGATTTTGTGTTAGTTGGATGACACTTTTAACCTAATGAGAATGGCTTGAAATTAACAAGAACACGATTATCTAGTCAATAAAGCGCAAGTGTGAGGCTAGGTATCCATATTCTATAGTGTCAATAGGACGCGAGTATGAGGCACTATGCGAGATGTAACCCCTTTTACTAGGTTGTAGCGCGAATTGAACTTAGTACTAATGTTGCATAAGCCAATTTCTAAGTATGTGCATGTAATTTCATCATTGGTATCTCCTTTCATTGTCACAATAATTGTCTAGGTGGTGAAATGATCCCTAGTCATCTTTGAATTGATTATTCACCGTTTTTAGTATTCGTAATCTTGCTTTTGGATAGTACCTTCTACTATCATCCTCCTAGGAGAACAAACCCCCCCCCCCCCCCCCCCCAAACCATAGACATTCTAGAAAGATCGTTAGCACTATTGGTTTAATCACCTGTCCTTTGGGTACGACCTCGGATCACCCCGAGCTAATACAAATGTTTTGATTGCCGTGATTTAGCACAAGTGTTTAGATTTTATTTGAATACTTAGCTATATTTACAACCGATCACTTAACCACCAAATTTCATCTTTAAGTGAACATGAAAGTTGTAGAACATTCAATTAGCTTTCTAACCATATAAAGAACATCTTAAACGGACATCGGATGACGCGTCTATGAACTTTAGAAGATTGGCTCGGACCCTCTCAAATTCTAGAAATTTTCCGAACATGAAACCGAGGGGGTCTGAGCTAACATTCGGAAGCTCATAGAGGCGTCATCCGATGTCCGTTTAAGATGTTTTTTATATGGTTAGAAAGCTAATTGAATGTTCTATAACTTTCATGTTTACTCGAAAATGAAATTCAAAGGTTAAGCTCACAAATATAGTGATCGAAGATGGGTGTTTAATCAATTATTTATGATTTTTTTGGCTGACTCAGCATTCGTTGTATTAAGAATTTGACACCTAAGCATTAGGCGCCGTTGCTAAGAGCGCCTTATGCCTTAGGCGCCCTTAGCAACAGCGCCTAAAGGAGTGTGTCTAAATCGGAAATCCAATTTCAAGTTTGCTTAGTTTGGAAATCCAAATTGTGATTTTGCACAAATTGGAAATTTTTTCCAAATTTAATTAATTCAGGCAAGTATTTCGTTGTTGTAACTTTGTTTTAAATTACTTTGCAGTCAAATTTTGTTGTTGATCCAGAAGATGATCAGTTGTGGTATTTCATCTTCAAGAGAGCCGCGGAAAGGTTCCGCGACTGGAAAGCAGACTGCAAGGTATTCTATCGAGAACATGGACCGGATATAACTCCCCGCGAGTTTTTGGATCGCCCCGACCAATGGGAGTGGCTTATGGACCACTTTAATGAGCCGAGAAATCAGGTTACGCATTCAATTTAATTACCAAAGTATATTCTGTTTACTACCTCACTGTTTTATTTATTTTTATGTGTTCTTTTACTCTCTTGTATTTCACTTGTCTACAATTTTGCAAAATTAGGAACTAGGTGAGGCGATGTCAAAAGTTCGCACTGAATCTGAGCGACTTAACCATCGATCTGGTAAGGTTCCATTCTATCAGAGGGCTGCAGAACTCAAGGCCAAGGGAGATAAGGCTCACATTGTGGCTGCTTATGCGAAGGTTTACTCCGCTGAACCTGCTGGTGCCGCCATGGCAATTAAGTTTCTTTGTTTATTTATCACGTGCTTACTTCATATTTGTTGTTATTTGGTTACACATGTTTGTCGAATAGTGAATTATTCTTGGTGAATTATGTATTATTTTTTATTCTTGGTGCACGATATTGTACTCCTATCTTCAATGTTCTATTTTTGGTTAAGAAATTAATCTTGTTATGTGAACATAATGTTTTTGTTATTCTATTCAAGTTTGGTTGGTTAATAATGTTATTGTTTTGGTACTTCTCCTACTCTTTCCTATGTCTGCCATACTATTATTTGCGATATGCTGGTAAATTCATGATGTTTCTTCTCTTATCTGCCATGATCTTTGATGTTTTTCATATATGTCTTCTACTTATTGTATTTATACTTTACATTTGTATATCTAGGCACAAATGGAAGAGATGGTTCGTCAAACTTTGCGAGATCAAAATGGTGAATTTGTCGATGGCTGTGTGCTGGATGAACAAGAACCCCTTCCAGTCGAAACTCAGATTCGGATCATAACCGAAGTGGTGAGGAAAAAGCGCGGGACTTACGTGTCTGGAGCAGGTAGAGGCTTCAAGAGGCCACCTCTCCCTAGAGGAGGTCCGAGACACTCAGAGTTGACCGAGCGATTGAAGAGGCAAGAGAGTGAGATGGTGGAAATGAAGACTGCTTTTGAAGAAAGGGTTCGCACCCTTGAAGAGTTGGTGGTTCGGGGAGGTTAGGCGAATCTAGCAAATCAGAATGCGTTTGAAGGTGCGACAAGTTATCCGCACGCTTAATTACTATGTTTGCTTTATGTGCTGTGACTTTTTGGTAATTTGGCCTGGGTACACACCTGAACTTTAGTTGTGTGTACCCTTTTGTTTCTGTTGGCCGGAATGTGTTTTGTGAATGACTTGTGATTCTGTACTGCTGGTCGGATTATGTAATGTTGGCAGGCTTATGTTTATTGTAGCAAAAACAAATTCAGGTTTCTTTATGCAGCTGCAATCCTTTTATGCTACATTTATTGTTTGTTATATTTGACGTATGTCCTTTTATACGACAATGTGTCTTGTACATCTTATAGCATCTGACCTCTTATGCAACATCAAACAGTTTATACGATAATAAATTGTTAAAAGTCGTAAGCATATGTCGTTTTATACGACGCGAACATCTTAACGTTGGACGCTTTAACAAGTAAATGCGACAACACTATAATGTCCCATAAATGTGACATGTCCCATATGGTAGCTAATGTGACACTAATTGGAAAATAAGGCTTACAGATCTGACCTCTTATGCAACATCTAACGGTTTATACGACAATAAATTGGTAAAACTAGTCAGCATATGTCGTTTTATACGACGCGAACATCTTAACGTTGGACGCTTTAACAAGTAAAGGCGACAACACTAGACTGTCCCATAAATGTGGCCTGTCCCATATGGTAGCTAATGAGACAATAATTGGAAAATGAGTTCATTATAAAATATAGCATGTGCTGTTAAGGAGGAGAACTGACACCATTGTATATGGGACTAATTGGAAGAATTGCCGCCTAAGTTAAAATGTTTATACGACCGGCGTTCTTTTGTTTGTCGCATGGACTTTACGCTACTAAACAATTGTTACAAAATTTATGCGGCGCGTATTTTGTGACATAAACGAAAAGCCATTATATGCGACAAACTTTAGGCTTTATACGACGGAATTTTTTTTATCTTCTGAGCTGTTTTCTGGCGTAGTGGCAGCAGATGTTCACTTTTGCCTGCTTGATGATTGGACAGTCAGCTTCACACGACAGTCTTTGGCTTAAACACGTTGCATTATCAGGGTTTGTTAATTTGTTTTGTTTACACATGATGCTCTGTAACGCGTAGGAGGCTAGCTATCCTGTCGCCGCATCCTCACTTTGTCAGATGCTTCAAACAAGTGGATCTTTTAGTAGTTGGGACTTCGGTTGCGATGACAGTTTATGTATGCATTTTCCTCTTTTGGCAAACCCCACAAATTAATGTTTGGCTGTTCAACCCAAGGATTGTCAACTTTATGATGTTGAACCCATAAACCATTTTTGATCCTTGGATACTGATAAAAAAACAGTCGCATAAGGGTATCATGTATGATGATCTTTAATAAAAGATCATCAACCTTTTTCTACTCATAAAAGTTACTCTACAATCTTATTTGAAATTGTTCTCTTAACAATGACAAAGGAAATAAAAGATCATCATACATGAATTAAAGGAAATTAATAAAATATATAAAATAAAATTTGTCTAAACTATACCATAATGGATCTTGATTTATAGAACTCGAAAAGGTAGAATTATTGATATTTTTTATTATGCTTTCTAATTTAATAATTATAAGTGTTGCAACAATTGGAATGGTTTTGTTTTTCCATAAAGGACACGTGTGGTGATGATAGTCCTCCATTTTGGTCGAGCAACTGGTCGAGCAATGCCACAAATTCATGACCGATCATCAAACAATCTTTCTTTTAAAACCTATTAAGAATGAAATACAAAAGATTGCATCTACAATCTTAAAAAAAAGTTACCTATTAAGGATGGCCTAAGGACCCTTTTTTGTCCCATAAGAATTTATGCAACAACCGATCACATAAGGCTAATTACATGCTGCATTAAGTCTGGTAGACAGTACTTAAAATACACCAGTCACATCAGGTCTAGTGCGCCAATCCCTAAAACTAGCGGAGTTCATCACTCGCATTAGTAGAGTTTTGTGCTGTTCGAAATCGTCAATATGTCGCTGAAGTGTGTCGCATACGTAAACTTTTGAACATTTTCAGTCATATAAGTGACCAGAAAAAATGTTATTTTCTTGTCGTATAAGTTCGGTTATGTATTGTTATACCAGATTTTAATCGCACAAGGATGAATAAAATAATCATGTTTTGTAATTTTAGCTAATATGTTCAAAAATTCCTTACATAAGCAAACAAACTTATTCAGAAAGTACCAAACAGTTCAAAGAGTACATATATATCCAGCATTGAGTTCACATAACAAAACATGTCCCATCAAAACACAATAATTAAGTTCCAAAACTTTAATTAAACCATAATTAGAGAGCAGGTAACCCGAAACTCGCACCATTGGAGAGATTGCACTCATGTCTTGTAGCCCCTCCGCCCCCTCGCACAAATTCTTCATGCGTCCTGAGCCTCTCTTCGAACTTTGTATCCTTTTAACGGCGTCGTCCCTCTTGTCTTAATGAACTCTTCTTTGAACGAATGGTTTGATGCCCTGCCTCTGGGGCGAGGAGGCGTACTTATATTTCTGCCGCCTCCGAAACCTGAGTTCATTTCTTCTATCCGGCCGACAGCTCTTGATATGATATCCAACCGTGTACTTGTAATGTTATAACGTATCAAATTTGTGAAATTCAAATGTGATCATTAAAAATGATATTAGAGAACGTCAGCGGTGGGATATATGATTTATAATTACTCAATTTAAATCTTAATATTAGGTTTTTTTATAGAATGCAAATCACTACCATAAAATCAAGTCTAGTGGTCCTCACCTCTACTAGATTATTCATATAACATCCGCGACCAAAGGGGCGCTTGAATTTGGTGATGCCGAAAGATACGCTACATACAAAACACAGTAGAGGGCCGGCACCCGCGTTTGATTTGTTCAACTTCAGACAGGACAAACTCAACGACCCAGTTTTGGTGACACCCTTGCTCGGCCGCATCATCTTTTGTGTTTGTACTCTTATATACTCTTAAGCAGATAAAACTTGGAAACGTACAGAGTTTGTTGTTGATTAAAGCTAGCTCCTACACATGGACAAAACAGTTATCACAATTGTGTTTGTTCTCTTTCTTTTCCGGCTTTCAGGTAGTTTTTCTGTAGCTCGACCGATCAAAAGTCATGGGATTGGACAGAATAGTGAAGTTGCTGCAGCCATTGTCGACAGAGGAGTTGAGATATTGATAGATGGATTGTTCCTTGAAGGGCTCAAAGTTGGAGGAAGCAGACTGGGGTCGGGCCACCAGGCGCCGACAAACGAGGAAGGTCCCAGTCCTGGCGTGGGACATTGAGTTGGAGACTAGGGTCGGGCCCACCAGGCGCCATCAAAGTTTGTTCAATGTCGTAGGTTTAAGCTATTCATTTATTGAATTTATTTTACTGCAAAAAAAGTTTTAGCACATGGAGGGTCGTAATTGAATATAAATAATCGTATTAAATTATCTTGTGATGTTAGCTATAAATTTAGTTATTTAAACGCAAAAATCAAAGTTAAATTGAATGAGATTTTGATGCTGAAATAGTGTATAATAAATATTATTAGATAATATGTGTTCAATAGGAATTGAAATGAATACTCAATCAATTGGTGTAGAATTAAAGGGAACGTGATTAGTACCACACTGCCCCCATGAAGTGGGGGTTTTTAAGTTTATATACAAATTCACTCTCTTTTATAATATATAACTTGTGCAAAGACACTCTATATATGGAGCGTAATGCTGCAAATCACTGACCGAATTGAGGGGGTGGAATAAGGATCGTTTATATGGAAAAGATCTTGTCAGAACATATATATTTCGTCACAATTTAACGAATAAAACAATTATTTAATTACAATAAATCTTAAATGATGGCATAATTACAAAATTTAGTCACACGATCTCAATCCACAAAATCCCTCTCTCTTTCTCACTCTCGTTGAGAGGGTTTCGTTGAGAGATACGCGACTGCGAAATCTAGGGTTGTAGTCTACGATGGAGTTGCGTAAATAAGAAAATCGTGAAGAAGAGATATGTTCGTGATTTCGCTGAAGAGTTCGTGATTTTAATTTCAAAAATTTAGGACTTGAATCTTGCAATATATTAGGCGCGATATTCACAATATATTTATCATTCAAATTATACCCTTATGAGTTATTAAATTGATTATATCATCAATTATTTCGTAAAAATCATGATTAATCTAAACCGTTTAGATTATTAAAACAACGAACCTAATAAGTTCTAAGTTCTGACGAAATTTATAGGTTCCGACCAGAACTCAATCCTTGTTTGTAAACTATTCTATTTAGCATGACCTTTTGTAATTATATTATTTATTTCTTAATTTATTTACTCTACAATCTACATTATTATTGGTCGAAATTGTGGCATTAGTTATACTGCTCGAATGTATCATACACGATGCCAATAAGGTGGTGGATGAGTTGGTTGAGCATTTGCCTTGCAATATGCAAGATCTTGTGTTCAAATCCCACCGTGACACTTTTCCCTTCTACAATTTTGTGGAGTTTTTCTAGTCCCACCAATGGTGCGGATTCTTCCTACATCATTCGTGGATATTTTCCTCTTCTTCTTTCCTTTGCTCTTCGTCGTCCTTTGTGGACGTTTGCAGGTACCACTACACCAGAATACATCTTAGGGCATAGTTTTTTACTGTCGCATAAAATGAGAAATCGTTTATGGGACAAAATTTGTGTCACCTAAACATTGTCTCGAAAGACAAGTAGCGTAAAGGTTGTGCGACAAAGTAATTGACAGCCAGTCGCATGAAGTTTAACGCTTATGCGGCATTTCTTTCATTTACTGTCATACATAATGGATCGAGTTCTACAATTTCATGGCATATGTGATGAGCATAAATCTTGACTATCACTACAAATTTTTGGATTTTTTCCGTCCAAAAATTTTGTCGCAAAAACGTCGCCAGACACGGTGCCGGAAAATAATCCATTCTCTTTCCGGCACAATTCTGTCATCAAAAATAAATTCGTTGTATTTCCGGCAAGATTCCGTGAACAAACATTCCATCGCGAACATTTACTCGGATTCTCGCCGGAATTTTAGTGACGAAAACATGACGGATAGTGTACACAAATAGTATTCGCTCACATTCCGTCGATTGTCAATCGGTACATACCGTAGCCCAATTCCGTCACCATTCCGTCACTTGGACGTGGTAGAAATATTTTTCAACGTGTCCATCACATTTCCGTCGTTATTTCATCATCCAAAAACTATTTTTAATTTTATACACATAAATTTTTTTGTTACCGTTTGCCGGGGACCGTTGTTTACAAATTATTCCGTCAGCGTACCACCATTATTCCGTAAATAAAATATAATACAAATTTAGTGTAATGACTTTCCGCTATATTTCCCCCTCAATTCCGTCATCAGACACATAAATTTGTAATATAAAAAACCATTACACTTTTAGTTACCGTTATTTAGTGACCGTTGTCTATTTCAAAATTTTCTGTCAATATTTCATGTGTTTTCCGTCACCGTCGATGGAAATGTGAGGGAACGACGACGGAAAATAATACCCATACAGATTTCAGTTTTGCCCTTTATAAGAGAACTCTTTTACATCATTCAACACACAACATTCATTTCCAACATACTTGCTTCCAATTGAATATTCTCAACATGTCTCCTTCATTTGATCTTGTTGGTTTCGGTGACAATCCACGTGACGTCGATTGTAGAGTGCATATTACACCTGTTGGAAGAAACCGGTAAGTACTCATTGTACCCGTCATATTGATGGTTTTGATAAATCCACCCATTATGTGATCCCTAATTTTGTAACAGTTTCGAACCATCCGATATCCATCGAAGGATTGTAAGGGAATGCATCTCAAAATGCTGGGATGCAACTTGGACATCATGGAACATGATCCCAGAAAGCGCTAAGGAAATTTGTTACGAGGAGTTTCAGGTACAAAGCGGTAACTCATCAAAAGTAATTAATTCAATTTTTTAGTATATTGTTGATAAACGTTAATGGGTTTTAAAAATGATTTACTTGTAGAGTATATCTACTTGGGATGCACAACAAGATAGTCGCATTCGGCTTAATTTTATGAACAGATGCAATCTGATCGTCATTGACGCAATGTGTATGCTAGGGAGGGGAAGGATTTCACGTTAAATACGGTCAATTATTCCGTAAAATGGCAGAAGGGTGAACGGCTCACGATGTTTTCAATAAATAAGTGACAACTTTTTGTTCCATGAATTAAATAAATTATTGATTTACAACGGCTTACAATGTTTTCAATAATTTTTATATTACACTTATGTTTTCGAAGCGAAATTGTAACGCAAATTGACAACATTACTCTGAAAATTAATGGCTTAAGTATTTGGGAAAAAAATACTTGTCAAATAAACTTATTAATAATTTAACAAATTAATAAAAATGTTAGACTACACAAAACTGATGGAATGTTGACGGAAATTATTTACTAAAAATTCATTATTTATTTACGGATCAAAGACGAAATTTTGATGGAAAATTCAATATTTGGCAGACGGACTATTAACGGAAATATGACGGAACCTGTCATCCTTCACCCTATAAATACACGTACAAGTTTGTCTCTAAAACTTCATCCCCATAATTTGTTATAATGAGTTCCGATTCAAAAGTTGAACGTATATTTGCTTCGTGGTCCGAAGAAGAATCAAGCGATTCCGAAGGGTATATTTTCTCCGCTCAAGATGGTATATATCCTTGTGATTGGGGCGCGAAATGTGTAGGAAATCATAGCTTTAGTTGGGCAAAATACAGAGACGAAGAAGAATCCAGTAGACAAGGTCCGTCTTCAAAGCCAGATCCAGTTACAGGTGACGAAGAAGTTGACAAGCCATCACCGCATGGGTCTCATGAAACTCAAGGATCCCAAAGTGCTTGAAATTATTAAATTCGAGTTGGGAATTAGCTAAAATTGTCACTTCTTTCCGTGTTAAACCAATCGTACTTTGTTGTTTTTAATGAAGTAAAATTGTTACATTTTGTCTTCTTACCTTTAAATAATAATAGTATTTCAAATTTTTATGTGTATAAATGCAATTAAATAACATTATTTTTTTAATGATGTTCGACCATTATTGAGCGTCACAGGGGGGCATTTAATACCACTTTTATTGTGTCGGTGGAATTGTGATATAATATGGACTATAATTTGACGGAAAACGGTCATAATTTATAATAGAATAATCGGCCGCCGGTAACCATTTTTTATTGTCGACACAATTTCCGTCGACGGAATTGTGACGGAAATTCGACGAAATACCCTTACAAACACAGTCCAAGTCATACAGAAATACATTATTGAGTGTCGGGAACCAAATACCCTTGCCGACATAAATTCCGTCTATTTTGCGTTACATGTCCGACATTGATGACGGAATGTCGACGGAAAATTGACGAATTGCCTACCACCGACATTACAATGAACCTTCCGCTTTGAATGGCCTATAAATCTAAGATATTTGCATGTAAACACTCTCATACTCCAATCAAAAAACAAAAAATTATACTGAATATGAATCCACATTGTCGTATTCTTGGTCCTGCTGGTCGTGTTCTCGAGGGTTCTCCGAGAAAGACCGGGTGTCAGATTAAGCGCTGATATCGACCACATATCCGAAGAAACTACGCAAGAGTATCTCTCCGAACAACTGGCGGAGTCAACTCGATCTGGTCAAAATAGTAATTATTTTACCCAAAAAAAATTGGTTGGATGCCTTGCAAATCACTTCGAGCGAGTTATTCACCTGGATGACTGAGTTTGATATCGATGTACCAAATATGCCACTAATCGAAATTACACCAAACGGTCCAAAGAAGCATGACAAGGTACTACTCGAATACAACATATCTTCCATCGCATTTAGTAATGTCATATTTGTTTGACTATTTGCAACAATCATTCGACAGATTGTGGGAGTCCATTGACACATGTCAATTGAACATGGACAGATCTGGATTCGACGTTACTTTAAAGGTACACTTATTTTTCCCTTTTATATTTAATGCGATTACATTTTAATAAATTATACATAATGCAGTGTAGGATCCTACAGCTGTAGTACGCGCGACTGTTCATAGCACTGCTATATGGGATCAGAAAACATGAGATAGTATTAAAGTCGGCTCTGTCCTCCTACTCCAAAAGGTTGTCATTGGACACAGATGTGTCTACAAATTTCTGTTATTTTTGACATTTTATATATTAACGTACAATAACTATTTCAAGTTTCAGTGTGATGGGATCGTTTAAACAACCGTATCTTAAATATTACTGGAAAGAATCTCGTCGGGGGTACATTGATGAGAGCTCGGCATGATGTCACTATGACCTTTATGTAAAAATGCGTACACTTTCTGTAACATTATTCGCATGTGACAAACTTTATTATCATAATTTGCAGACGTTTTTAAATATTTCTTACGTCTCGATTGTAAAACTATTCATAATATCAGTTCTAATAAGTGTTCGTACACAAATATATTGGTAAATCAACTAATTAAACACAACATCCGGACGCATACAAAAAACATAGTATTTTATCCGTCCACATTTCGTCGATATTCAGTGTTATATTACCGTTGCGACACTTCCACGCTATTTCGTCATTATTCCGTCGATGATCAGTCTTATGTTACCGTTGCCGCATTCCGACACTATTCCGTGACTATTCCGTCACTACTCCGTCACTCGAATTTAATATATCCGTTGGCAAGCACGGTTACCGTTATTATATATCCATTGCATGAAATTCGTCGAAATTCCGTTACCAAATGACGGAATTCCACCGCACTGTTGACGAAATTATGAACCTGTGAACTTCACAACTATACCTCCTATAAATATCCTCAAATTGCAAATGTAATACTCCCACCTTCTTTTATATTTCCTTCCATAACTTTTTAACTTCAAAACACACTCTCTAACTTTAGCCACTCCAAACACTCTTTTGCAATGGTGACGGAAAACATGCACCGCAAATTTTGACTAATCTCCTGTGGTGTTTTTTTGGTTCAACTCGTTAATTGTAAGGTATTCATATTTACTTTCATTTTAAAACAGATTGCATATTATTTTACATGGAATTTTTATATCACGAAAGGAGATGGATGTACGAATCTCGTGCTCATGGTGAGTCATACAGTAATGACGTTTTCATTGCCAGAGTCAATAATTTTGTCCAAACAGCTGTGTCAAACAGTCATCTTTCCAACGACAACACAATGCGGTGTCCATGTACGAAATGCAAGAATCGGCGATTCATCTATATAAGAATGCTAGAGGAGCATTTGTACAAATATGGTTTCACACCAAATTACTATAATTGGACGCTACACGGCGAAGAGCTTGCGCAATCACATACACAAATGCTTGCCCAACCATACCGGGCCGGAGCACAGCTGACCCATTTATTTCTTTGCACGAGGAAATTTTTGGACATGTTGGCATTCAAGATATAGTTCCTGATTTTGCCACCCCTAATTGTATTCCTGAGTCGTCTAATTTTTTTCACCAGCAAATAGAGAATGCCGAAGCAAATAGATTTTTCAACCTCCTACATTCCAGTTCGGAGCCAGCTTACGAAGGTTGCACGACAGAGACAGTGCTTTCGATTAACATGAAAATGCTTGCAACAAAAGCTAACTACGGATTCTCCGAAGGCGCGTTTAACGCCATTTGATGCACGATGAAAAATCTGATTGGTGGGGACAATAAGATGCCATCTTCTTTCAAACAGTCAAAGAAACTGGTAGCTGATCTCGGAATGGGGTACCAACGGATTGACGTATGTATCGGCGCATGTATGATTTACTATGGTCAAGATGAAAGTATGACAGTTTGTCGTTTCTGCTCGAAACCAAGATATCATCCTCCAAGACGCACATAACGTTCGTCAGCGTACCAACGCCATACGAGAAGTGAAATGTTTTACTTATCGATTATACCGAGGCTACAAAGACTATTTTTATGGGACAGTCTGGCATCAGAAATGTGCTGGCACGCTTCACCCAGAGATGACGTCTCTCGTATGGTTCACCCTTCAGACGGAGAATCTTGGAAGCATTTTGATCGTTGCCATCCCAACTTTACATCCGAGGCACGTAATGTAAGGTTAGGATTATGCACAGATGGATTTAATCCATGGGGTATGTCCACTAATGACTAAACAATACTCCATTTGGCCCGTAATGGTAACACCCTACAACTTACCACTGTGGTTGTGTATGAAGACGAGATTTATTTGGTTAACTATACTAATTCCTGGGTCGTCTAATCCAAAGAAGCATTTGGACATCTATCTAAGGCCTCTTATTGATGACTTGGTACATCTTTGGAGTGTTGGGGTCCAAACATACGACGCTAGTCGCAAACAGAGTTTTACATTGAGGGCAACTCTAATGTGGACTGTATCAGATTTCCCGACGTATGCAATGCTATTGGGGTGGTCAACTCAAGGAAAACTCGGATGCCCCTATTCTATGGACGACACAAAGACATTTGTGTTGAAGAACGGAAGAAAAGTGTCGTATTTTGGCTGCCATAGACGGTTTTTATCAGAAAATCATCCATATCGGGGTAATTCCAGGAATTTCTATAGAGATCAAACAGAGTTCAACGGTTCAGTCCCATTTCGCACAAGTCACGAAGTTTATGACATGGTTAGACACTTAAAATATATATGGGAGCAAGGTACCAATGAGGTTTTCGACGGCTACGGGGTGGATCACAACTGGACAAAGAAATCAATTTATTGGGAACTACCGTACTGGGTGGACGTCAAGCTTAGGCATAACCTAGACATTATGCACATTGAAAAGAATGTATTCGAGAATTTATTCAACACCATCATGGATGTGAAGAGGAAAACGAAGGATGACGGTGTCTAATGCAGAAAAGATATCGCGTTGTACTGTCGAAGACCTGAATTGGAACTAAAAACTATTCGCCATCATTTGGTAGCCAACAAGGGTAAGTATCAGCTTACACGAGAACAACAAAAGCTTGTACTTCTTTTGGTGAAGTCTCTGAAGTTTCCTGATGGATTTTCATCTAACTTGGGAGACAAAGTAGATTTAAACACCCTAAAGCTAGTAGGTTACAAGTCACACGACGCACACGTATTCATCGAGCGACTCATGCCGATTGCTTTTAAGGGCTTTTTACCAAAACAGATCTGGAAAGCTGTATCGGAGTTGTGTACATTTTTCTGAGACATATGTGCATCTTCACTTCACATTGAGCGAATGGAACATTGGCAGAACAACATAGTGGCCACACTGTGTAAGCTAGAGACAATATTTCCCCCTTCATTTTTTGTCTCAATGGAACACCTACCAATTCATTTGGCTAATGAGGTGCTTCTCGGCGGACCAATCCACTACCGTTGGATGTATCTTTTTGAACATTTCATCTACCGTCTTAAATAGTTGAGCCAAAAAGAAAACAAAGCTGAGGTGGAAGCGAGTATTGTTAACGTTTATATCCAGTTGGAGACTTCATAATTGGGATCCGATTATCTAGATCCAGAGCTAACAACGACCACTATACGCTTAAAAAGAAATGAAGTTGCGGCAGAAGATTTCGTTGATCCTCAGATTTCTATTTACAATTACCCAGGAGTCGGTGGTAGCACAATAACTCGGAGGGTTCTAGACACCCAAGAATTTTCAAAAGCCACTCATTACATCTTTAGCAACACACCTGAATTTGAACATTATTTGGAGTTATTTGAGACCCGCTTAAAACAAGGCCGACCGCGATTCAATGACCAACAAATCTACAATACTATATTAAAGGATTTTCCAGAGTGGCTTCAGCCGCATGTAAGTGTAATCAACATTTCCACATATAATTATGTAGCAAATTACTCTGTACTTACACTTTCATGTTCATCTAAAATATTTTGTCCAGGTTTGGGAGCTTGGAGAAACCTTACCACTACCACAGTGGGTTCACTACTTGTCCACTGGATTTCACTCTAACGTCGCCTGTTCGGTAACATACAAAGTCAACAACTACAAATTTCACATCGAAAGCCATGGTGAAGGGAGGAACACGGTGAACAGTAATGTTTACGTGAAAGGAACAGAGGGTATACACTACTACGGGGTGATTGAAGAAATAATTCATATGAGATGTAGGACCAACCATCGCCTAAAGATTGTCTTGTTCAAGTGCAGTTAGTACGACCCTCAGTTTGTTAAGTCATACCCGTCTAACGGCATTGCCATCGTGAACACTCATAGATCCTACCCCCATTACGACCCTTATATTCTTGCCCAACAAGCGGTTCAAGTTTACTATGTGACGTTTCCGGGATTAGCTGGACAAAACAATCAGTGTTGGGTTGCAGTTTGTCCTGTAAAACCAACAAACGCCATCGACATGAAGTAGAAAATGTTTCGTTCCAAGATGAGGGTCAATTCGGATCTGAGATGCCTGTACTTAACGAACTTGGATCATATGGGAACCTCGCTGATGATGAGGTTTATGAGTACACCCAAGAAGTCCGCAATGACGATAACGTAACTGATAATCCAGATACCGAAGAAGAGTCCGACGAGTCCTCGTGAACTAAATAATTTCTAATTTAGATAAATGATGTATGCTTACGGTATCTTTTTGAAAAAAATGTAAGTTCAGTTCAGGAAATCTTCAAGGTGGAATAACTTTTAACGCATGAAATGTTTTTACAGTGTTTGATGTAGGTCAAGTTAAGTTAATGGTACTTACAGATTTTTTGTTTAAATGTGAAAAGGTGGAATAAGGACCGAATTTTGATGGAGTAATAAACGGATATCTGACGGAGTTAATAAAAATATTTAGAAACAGGTCACGGTTTGAATACGTTTTTTGCAAAATAGTAAAGTGGAAAAATGACGGAATTTTGATGCCATAATTTTATTTATTTTGGCGGAATTACGAACGGATATCTGACGTAGTTAAAAAATTAATATTTATAAAAATTAAGTAACGAGTTATTGACGGATTAATGACGGTTTTTTAAAACTGATTACGATGGAACAATACCAATATTTTTAAAATAAATTTTACATATGTAAGTGGAACAATAACTTTGTCGGAAGTAATAAAATAATATTTGGAAAAAAGTAATGGTATTTAGATGGATTTACGACGGAATAAGTAAATTCAATTTTAAAAATTTAAGTGGAACAATGACGGAAGTTTGACGGAATTGGTAAAAGAATATTTCGAAAAAACTAACGGTTTCTAGACGGATTGACGACGGAATAAGTAAAATCAATTTTTAAATATGTTAGTGGAAAAATGACGGAATTTAGACGGAATTAATAAAATAATATTTCGAAAAAAGTAACGGGTTCTAGACAGATTGACGACGGAATAAGTAAATTCAATTTTAAACATGTTAGTGGAAAAATGACGGAATTTAGACGGAATTGATAATAGAATATTTCGAAAAAAGTAACGGTTTCTAGATGGATCGTCGATGAAATAATTAAAATCAATTTTAAATATGTTAGTGGAAAAATGACGCAACTTAGACGGAAAAAAGTTAAATACATTCGACATCAGAAACCCTTCACTTTCTTCTTTAAAAATCAGGCATTTTCGTTTTCGTCCGCCGTCTCTCCTACGTTTTCGTCCGCCGATTCTCCTCTGTTTTCGTCCTCATTTCTCCTCCGGGTTCCTCCTCATTTCGCCGTTTTCATCTTTGAAAATCATCCATTTTTCCGATTTTGTTCCTCTTCATCTCTCTTACGTTTTCGTCCGCCGATTTCGTCGGTCTGCGTCCGCTGTTTTCGTCCGTTTGTCCTCCGTTTTCGTCGGCCGGAACGTCCAAACTCAGGTATGTGTCATTCGTAATCATATTTGTTTACCGGATATTGATTGTGGTCGAAATACATCCGTTGATTTGGGAGTTTTTTCTTTGATTTAGTTTTCCCTTTGTTTGATTCCGACTAATTACTCAGTTTTATATGCTATATCTATTTGTTGACATATTGTTGCATGATATTGTTGCTTCAACTCCAACTCCAACTCCAAGTACCAGCTGGCTCCCTTGGTGTGTTTTTTCCTCCTATAATGTATATGAACAATGATGTTTAGAACAATGATGTTTAGAACAATGCTGCATTTTGCTTAGATGGCCTTTACATTGAAGTTAAATTTGTTACACAATGTTGCATTTTGATTTGATTGGCTTTATTCAGTAAACTCAGTTAACTCACTGAGTTCACTCATTGTGATGCATGAGTGAAATGTATGAATGTACTCGGTTAGTTTGGTTTTGTGTGCATGTTAAGTCAAATAATTAGGATGAGAAATTCACAGGGTTTCACATAAAGTTTAGGATGAGAAATTCGAGTTAATTTTATAAGTATAACATATTTATGTTTACTAATTACATTACAATTTCTGGCAGGTTATATGACACCATTAAAGCGTAACACCGACACTGTAGAGGTTCTTGGAGTTCTTCACAAACTAGGCTAACTGACATGCGCCAACCGAGACAGTTGAGCCAGGACATGCAACGTCCACCATCGTCAACCGCAGAAAGACGTCCAAATCCGGAAGTGTACATGCCTTCTATGCCTGTGGCGGAGCCTCCCGATGTCCCGATGGATGAGGAAAGAAACTTCCCACAAGTTAATGAATACAACTTCGACGAACTCTTGAATTTCAATCATGAGTCGTTCGTGGAGGACTCCCAGGGCAACGGACATGGTGAGGAGGGAGCCGAAGGGAGTCCGTCAGATGATGACGATGACAGACCTCGTGCAGAGTTCGTTAGAGGAGGGGCTTCGGTCGTGGTGGACTCGATGAGGAGACACCGTTTGATTCGATGCCAGAGGATGATTGACCTTGGATCATTCCAGCTGGGGATGACAAGTGAGTAGTGTAAAATATAGTAGTACTTCTTTTTTTTGTTACATATATTTGTTTATCCTGTTTTAACCATGAGGTTTTATGTGTAAATTGAATTTTTACATCTTCGACCCGCCTTCGGCCGTTAAAAAAATTGGAGTGCAATGTATTGCGCCTGGTTTTAAGGTTGGCTGGACGACCATCGGGACGTGTGACCCAGACGCGCCGGTGAAGTGGTTTCGACACTTTAAGGTAAAATGTATTAAATTTGTATTACCATTAATATTTTCATTAAAATTTTCTACATGCAAATATGTTTTCGTTATAATAGTTTTAGATTTCCATTAAAATGTTGGTAACGCAATTATGTTTTCTACATGCAGCGCTTGTACCGATGGGATCCGATCCACAACGACCAAATCGAGGCCAACTTCAGGAAGAAGGCGGCTAAGATTCTCCAGTATGCCTGGAAATCCATGCGAAAGGGGATGACTAAAGGCCCGAAATGGTTGACAAATGATCACAAGGTTGCAGGAAAAGCTCGATACAACACGGACGTATCATTCATAGCCCCCAGTGAAAGGAACAAGCGACCTTACTTGGCCCATCATTCCAGAAACAGACCAGCCCTGCACGCGTTTGGGTCGAGACCAGCACACTATGACAAGACGAAGATGGTAATACATAATTAAATAAAATTTTCAATTTTCAATATCATTTAGAATAACACATTTATCACTAAATGTGCAAGAAAAGACAAGTTAAAGACAAGTATTGCCCACTGACATGTTTGACAGGAAATTCAAGCGAAAGGATGGGACATATTTGACGACCGACGCGGAGAAGAAAAGGGTATGTTATGAGAAATTAATTTACTAATTATCCTAATTTCGTAAAAAATGTAATTTGTAGTTACATTTAATTTGTTAATACATTTGTATTTGTTAGTTTCGTATAAATAATTTGTGGTTTCCTTCGCTAACTAAACAACATTTAATGTTATTTGAAATATGAGCAGAAAGAGCTCGCGGATGCTGAAGCAGTGGTCCTGAAGAACCACGACGGAAAGGAATGGGTACCAGAGGAGGAGCTGGTAGAGGCCTCTGCGACTGTCATGAGGGTTAACCCGAGGTCTGGGATACCGTATCTGTATGGGCCTGCAACGACATTGTTGTCGGACAAGTTCTCCTCAACCGGCAGCCATTCAGGCGTAAGTTCCCAGAGATTGAGGCCTCCACCATCGGACGAGTGGTTGTCTCTGGAGATGAGGCCACGTTTAGAGCGCATGGACGAGGTTTATAGCTCCCAGTCCCGACAGGAGGCTGAGATGAGAAACATGAAGGAAAGCTTAGAGCGATTGATGCAAATGCAATCCGATATGATGAGGATGTTTACGCTTGGAAACCATCCACCTCCCAGTCAAAGCCCAAATGAAAACAACCGCGTTCCGCCTAGTCAGAGATCGAATGAAGACAACCGGGGACCTCACAAAGGCCAGAGGGAAAAACGAAGAAAACCGAAGACAATAGACTTTTTAAGTTGTGTATTTTAACTATAGTTGTGTATTTTATTATTAGTACATCTACTTTTGAAATCTATTTTTTAAAATTAAAAATGAAATTCGAATGAAAAAAATTTAAAATGCCCTCAATTAATATTTATATTTGTAAAAAAAATATTCAATTTTAAATTAACGGAGTAACGACGGAATGTGACGGGAATAAATGTGACGGAATGTGACGGGAATACCGACAGAACCTTTGATGACGAGAGATCGATGGAATTTTGACAGAATTTATAGTTGACGGATATACAACGGAACATAGCTGAATTTTTCTGGCAAGTATCATCAGTGTCACTTAAATATATATTTATGCTTCACATTTAGTGGATTATCGATTATTTTCCTTATTCTTATGAGCTCTCACTATGTGTTTTGATATTTTTAGGTGGCAAAAGAATCCAAGGCGAAAAAAGTGTTTTTGGGAATTTTGGCAAAAACAGTGCAGAAATAGGAGGATTGACATCCTTACTTGTTGCGCCCGCACATAGCTCTTACGGTGTCCAAAATCATTGATCTGTGGCTTGTTGGAAATCTGAGATTAAGGGCTACAACTTTGTAGTACGGATCAAGAGCAGATTCAGTTGTTAAAGGGGTCAAAAATTGGAGCCAAAGAGCCTATATCACTATGCGCCAGTATCGCCCATGTCGCCTATTTAAGGGACACTGGTGATACTTGCCAGAAAAATTCATCTCTCTGGTTTTTCTCGTGTCACCTGTTAGGTGACACTAGTGATACTGCCAGACGGGCAAAAACGCAATTTTGGCTAAGTTTCAGAAAAATGCAAAGCGACAGATTTTGAACAAAGGAAAGAAAAGGGGAAACGAAAACGCAAGGATTTACGATCGGATCGTGGATTGAGATTGAAGGGAGTTATCAACATCAATTGGAAGGATGTAGTACTTCCTTTTTCTCGTTTGTAATTCTAGTCCCGTTCATGCACATGATTTGTATTTCCATGACGATGAATAGTGAGTAGTGACCCGTATTTTGGGGTCCTACGAATCTTACTCAACTATGAATCGTTTAATAAATTAATTTTTGCATGATTTGGATTGTTCTACATGGTTTGTATTTTACTTGGCGCTTAAAACCCAACGAAGCACACTATGTGTTTGAGAAAATGCCTAAGTGCATAGCTTTGAGACATTAAGCCAATAGCGCCGAAAGGGTGAGGCTAAATGTCCAACTATTAAGTAAAATACACGTTACAAGCTCGGTGACTACGAGAGTTGCCAAAGTTTGTAACGGGAAAGGCTAGTTTTATGACAAGGACTACCCATGTTTACGCGACGAGAGTTGGTAAACATCAACAAGTTACTTGATTCGAACCAATAGCGCCGAAAGGGTGAGGTTCATAGTTTAAGGTATAGCTCCAATTTGAACCAATAGCGCCGAAAGGGTGAGGTTCTTACTTGGATTGTGCGGCTATTTTCCAATCAATATGGGTAAATCCTTGCATGCTAGTTAATAACTCGATTCTAATGTTGGGTAAGTGAAGTAGTTCCCCGAAATACTTCTCGAAGTTCGTTGAAACCTTTTCTTACTTGTTTATTTTAGATTTAAAACCAAATAAAACACTCGATTCCGACTACGATAAATAGAAGCATAACCTTACACAGTGCGCAAGTTTACAATTGCTCCCTTGGACGACTCGGTACTTACCAATTTTATAAATTATTTTTGACGCTCAAAATGCTACCACGTCAATATGCTACATATTTCCAGTGAAAATGTTTTCCAGTATATGTGGCATTAGCTACCATATGGGACATCAGGATGTTTATGTAACCTTTACAATTATTCGAATATAATATCACATGCTTATAACTATAAGACTAAGGTGTCGCAAAAAAAGACATATGATTGTTACTATATTAATTTATTATCGTATAAACGATGTTACGATTATAATGTGAAACAGTTAAATGTTGCATAAAGTGTCATACGTTTTAAGCTTTGCAAAAATATTGTGGTATAAAACAACATACGTCACAAATAGCAAACAACAAAAGGTCACATATGAAGGATTCATTGTGCATACAATTTGAAAACCTGAAATTGTTTTGCTAATGAAACATAATCCGGATAGCCTAACAGAATTCGGCCACCAAAACACAATCCGGCCAACGCCAAACAAAAGGGTACACACAAACTACATATCATGTGTGTACCCGGCCAAAATAACAACAAGTTTGATACATTCAAGGCAATTATAATCAAGGCGCAGGGCCATAACTTGTGGCACCTTTGGAAGCATTATGGTTGGCTAGATTCGCTGAACCGCCGCGAACCACCAACTCCTCTAGAGTGCGTATCCTTTCTTCAAAAGCCTTCTTCATTTCTAGCATATCATCTTGCTACTGCAGTTGGTCTTTCAACTCAGAGTTTCTCGGACCCCTCTAGGGAGGGGTGGCCTCTTGTAGGCTCTACCTACTCCTGACATATTAGTCCCACGCTTTTTCCCAAGCACTTCAGTTATAATCTGAATCTGAGTATCAACTGGAAGGGGTTCTTGTTCATTGAGGACACTGCCTTCGTCCGATTCATCACCACCATTCAGATCCCGCAAAGCTTGACAAACCCTCTCTTTCATTTGTGCCTACATATACATTGCTAAGTATAAATACAACAAATAAAGTAAACTGCAAATACATGGTAGAGAACAAAGCTTGCAACTTAGTCAATAAACTAATCGCGACATCAATTGAATATGATTGGCAATCTTTGAACTGAATATTTAACCAAGAGCAACACAAACATTTCAAATAATAGCAACACTAAAATGAATCCAAACAATAAAGTTTGCCAGCACAAGAAAGATGGGTCGACAAGAAACTAATAAAACATCAACATTATTTCAACAAGAGCAACAAACATGAATAATATAAACATGGCAGATAACATTTGACAGATACAGACATGAACACTATCCAATTAATTGTCGAAATCAAGATATGGCAGAAAAATGAACAACAACATATTATTGGCCAACCAAGTAATATTTGGTAAACATGACTATAAGAGCAAGAAAACATTATTCAGCAACTTCAACATACGACAGATGACAAGATGAAATTATCCACCAACATGGACATGTAGTTGACAATAAAAATAAAGAAACTTAACTGCAAGGGCGGCGCCGGCATGATCTTGAGAGTACCCCTTGGCTTAAGTAGCTACAATGTGAGCTTTTTTTTCCCTGGAGCTTGAGTTGTGCAGCCCCATGTAGAAGGGAACCTTTCCGGAGCGGTGGTAGAGTCTTTCAGATTCAGTGCGCACTCTCGACATCGCCTCACCCCTTTCCTGTTGAAGCAAAATTTAGCCAACGTAAAGAGAAGTTTGAAAAACAAAAGAACATAGAAGTTAAAGAATTAATACATTAAATTTTGCCAATCAAAATGTTGTTTGGTAATAATATCAACTGAGTAACCTAATTTTGGGCTCGTCAAAGTGGTTTTTAAGCCATTCCCATGTTCTTTGTAGAATGCTTTTGATGAGTCGTATTTATACGACTCGTCGAATCAACTAATCCCATTTATTTCGATACATTTTTATGCGAACAGTTACTTTTTAGTGTTGTTTTGCATTTCAGGTGTTTCGGGAGCTCTTGGAAGAAACGTGCATTAAAGACGGTGTTTTGCGCCGAAAACTCCACAATGACAATTCAGACCCTTGGACACTCGACGGAGAGCTGGGAATTGACCGTTGATCAGGAAAATACGAGCTACATGGCGTTGCGTAGCTGACTCGATTCTCTACAACTCTCTAGTTCACACCGAGAGCGTCCGAGACCATATAGAGGGTCAAATCCAGAGTTGAAGTCGGAACTGGCGCAAAGAAGAAGGAATGGAACTCAGTGCCCATCGCGTCCGCAAGAGACATTAACGTTAACGTTAATATCTAGTACGAACGCGGTGCTAATGTTTCCTACGAACGCGACCGATGATGTCAGCAACGCGTTTGATGACGTCAGCAAGCCCGAAAGTTGCTAATTCTAGCCCAAAACAGATTTGGAAACCCAGTTTATTATAAATAAGAAGCTTGGGCTAGGGTTTTTCCATCATCCATCATTCTACGGAGACCAAGACGGCTCTGGAGAAGACGCAAGCTTTCGACGAGAGAGAAGACTTTTCTACTTATCATTATGTTTTACATGATCATGTGTAGCTAAACTCGTTATTCAGTTTAGGGTTTCGCATATTGTGACACATGTTTTGAGACTTCGCCCTTAATGCTATTTCATGTTTTACTAGTTCTTGTGCTTATCTTATGAATTGACTTGTTAGATTAAGTGGAAGCTTTGTCGCAAAGCTTAATTGAGCAGTTAATTCTTATCGTTAATATCTACTGGAAACTTTGTCGTAAAGGTAGATCGTAACACCTAGATTTAATAATACCTTTGTCGGATTATTTGTTTAGGAAAGAACTAGAAGTCTAACACCTTTGTCGGGTTAGGTTGTGGTGTATCACCTTTGTCGGGATACTTAGGGTTGTTACCTTTGTCGGAATAACCACACTTAGAAACATGAGATTAGATATTTAGCAGTCAATGATAAACATGTCACAATAGAAACCCTAAGCTGAATCTCTCTCTGATTGGAAGCCTTTTGTTATTTTTCTCCTTCGCACTCTTTACTGCTAAAAACCCCCCTTTCTTAATTGCTTACAGGAACATCTTCAACAACACCAGCTCCCTTGGGTTCGACCCTGCTTGCCGCTACACTAGCTTATTGCAGGAGATTTATAAATACAAAATTTGACGCGTCAGACGACGCGCGTCAAATTTTGGCGCCGTTGCCGGGGAGCTGCGCTTCGGTGAAGTTGTTTCTTTTTGTTTTTTTGTTTTATTTTATTTTTTGTTTTTTTAGTTAATTTTCTTGTGATGCACCATGTCTTCTTATTATAATAGAGAGCCTTGGAACTATGAGGAGTTTTCCCCACCATCCTTCCAACTTGAAGTCCGCGAGAAGATCATCAACCTCAAGCAATCCCGGGATGAAACATTGGACGAGTACTTGTCGTACTTCGATTCCATTGTGACGAGCTGCCCGCACCATGGATTCACAAACTTATATCTTCTTCAAAGGTTTCTCGGTGGGATGTTGCCACATGAGTGGAATGGGCTTAATGATGCGGCGGGAGGCTCGGTGAATAACTTAGACATGGACGATCTTTGGCACTTGATAGATGATTTGGCCGAGAGGTCAAGACAAGATCAGGCCAAGCGGCTCGAAGAAATCGCCAACATAGTGCGCCAAATTCAGGCCGATCTGGCCAACACGGCTCACAAGCCGATGGTCATCAAAAAAGAGCTTACAATGGAGCCCACGGAGCCGGCAGAGGATGAGGACCCATGGTTGACTGAAGAAGAGCCGGTCAAGCCACTCGTATCGGGTGCAGGAAACGAACAAAACGACTCGGAGTCAGTGCCGATCGCGTTCGAAAGAGACATTAGCTCGACGCTAATGTCTGAAGCGAACGCGGCTATAACTTTAAGGCCGGACGCGCCTCTAACGTCTACAGCGGACGCGACCCTCACTGATGCACAATCCAGGACTGACCATTTTCCTTCGTTTTCTATGCATGTAATAGCTCTTGAAGACCATGTGATCGATAATGATGAGCTGGGAGATGAGTTGGAGGCGAAGCATGAGCCAGAAAGGCCAACGATGGAGCACCCACTCGCAACGAGTCAACAAGCACCGCCTGAAAAGTGTAAGGACCCAGGTGCCTTTACAGTCACCCGTGATGTTGACTCTTATGTTTTGCAGATGGAAGATGCTAGAGATGACGATCCTCCAGCCCCTATTTTGGGACGATCACTCCTCTTTGCCACAAAGACCAAGGTTGACGTGGGAACATGCTTGATGTCACTGGCATTTGCTGGCAAGAGACCGAACTTCCATAGTTACGAGGATTCCGGCCGTCCATACATGAGGAAGCGACCGAGACATGGCACGTTTGGATGGAAACCCGGATGGAGAGACATGAGAGCACCACTGGATGAGGGCCATGAACAGCACAAAGGAGTAAGGAAATTTGACCTCACACGCCCATGGGATCCTAACTTGTGATCCCTAAAGAGGTACCGTCGAGCCAACGACGTAAAACAAAGGCGCTCACAGGGAGGCAGCCCGGCAATTTTTTGTTCTTTTTTCGTTTTTATTTCATTTTCTGTTTATTTGAGTCTCGAGTCATTTTATTTTACATTGTCTTTTGGGAGAGGAGATGTTTTTCATGCAGGAAACAGTGCAACTCAGTGCCGATCGCGTCCGCGATTAACATTAGCTCGCCGCGCTCGGTGTTAACATTACGTCAACTTCTCTACCGGACGCGGCACGTAACGTCTGAAGCGGACGCGGCTTACCGTTGACCAGCGTTAACCGACTCGGTTGACCAGAATTTACACCGTCACGTGACGACACGAGGGGAGTGCCTGTTCATTTTTTTATTCTCTATTGTTTCCCCTATGTTTGTGTCTTGCATTGTTGTGTCTTTGAATTTAAGTCGTGCCGTGAGGACACGACTTTGTTCAAAAGTGTGGGGTGGGAGAGTCAGTCCGTTGTGTCAGCACGTTTATTTTTCGCACCTGCATAGAGTCAGCACGTTTCCCTTAAAATTTAAAATTTTTGAAAGTAGAAATTTCTCTCTATTTCCCGGATGTGCAGTATTGAATTTTGATGATGTGAAACAGATGAGCTGATTAGATGCGTTTCTCTCGTGAAATTTGAATTATGTGACTACATGTGAATTTATCGTACTACGTGTCCTTTTGAGTTGAGATGAACAGGGATGTGGAGTTGATAGAAATGTCCTAGAGAGACTTGACGAAGCATTCAAAGGACCGAATTTCGAGTTGTATGGTTATATGGATTTCGTGGAGGCTAGCACTTCGAGGCAACATGGTTAAGAGTCTGCTCCGCCACTGCAGTGCTTGTGCGGTCAGGTGGGACGGGAAAACAACACACCGTCCAATCTCTAGTCCAAGCAGCCGGGAAAACAGACGAGCGACCCTCGGCTTGACTCGCGTCGAAAGGACGAGGATGAGTGAGAGCAGGAAGGTATTTCCATATGCTTACGGGCGATGATTGGACCTTCGAATCACGGACGAGCAATTCACAATAAAGGAGCAAGGCTCAAGAAAAATCAGCCAAATTGTGAAGTTTCTACCCGCAACAAAAGTGAAGTACATGATTGTACATCAAAAGCCAAATCACTACAAAAGCTGTCCCAAAACAACTCAAAAACCTTGAAGCTCGAATGAATCACGTGCAAGAAAAAGCAACGAAGTGTAACCATATAACCAGAATTCGGGATAGCGAATGCAGATCATGGGTCTAAAGAGGACTATCTCCCATTCATCCAAATTGATTTGAATTTCAGCTCAAAAGGTAACATGTATCAAGTTAATTCTGTGTTGAGCATAATGATTTTAGTAGCGATTGAGTTATGCATAGAAAAGCGAGTCTAGACTAGCAGCTCATATTCATGTAGCATTATCCAGGACGTCGAAAAAAATTGTGGAGTTACAGTTAGTTTCCTTCTATGACTTAGTTCTTGTTCGGGACGAACAAGTTTAAGTGTGAGGTGGTTTGATGAGTCGTATTTATACGACTCGTCGAATCAACTAATCCCATTTATTTCGATACATTTTTATGCGAACAGTTACTTTTTAGTGTTGTTTTGCATTTCAGGTGTTTCGGGAGCTCTTGGAAGAAACGTGCATTAAAGACGGTGTTTTGCGCCGAAAACTCCACAATGACAATTCAGACCCTTGGACACTCGACGGAGAGCTGGGAATTGACCGTTGATCAGGAAAATACGAGCTACATGGCGTTGCGTAGCTGACTCGATTCCCTACAACTCTCTAGTTCACACCGAGAGCGTCCGAGACCATATAGAGGGTCAAATCCAGAGTTGAAGTCGGAACTGGCGCAAAGAAGAAGGAATGGAACTCAGTGCCCATCGCGTCCGCAAGAGACATTAACGTTAACGTTAATGTCTAGTACGAACGCGGTGCTAATGTTTCCTACGAACGCGACCGATGATGTCAGCAACGCGTTTGATGACGTCAGCAAGCCCGAAAGTTGCTAATTCTAGCCCAAAACAGATTTGGAAACCCAGTTTATTATAAATAAGAAGCTTGGGCTAGGGTTTTTCCATCATCCATCATTCTACGGAGACCAAGACGGCTCTGGAGAAGACGCAAGCTTTCGACGAGAGAGAAGACTTTTCTACTTATCATTATGTTTTACATGATCATGTGTAGCTAAACTCGTTATTCAGTTTAGGGTTTCGCATATTGTGACACATGTTTTGAGACTTCGCCCTTAATGTTATTTCATGTTTTACTAGTTCTTGTGCTTATCTTATGAATTGACTTGTTAGATTAAGTGGAAGCTTTGTCGCAAAGCTTAATTGAGCAGTTAATTCTTATCGTTAATATCTACTGGAAACTTTGTCGTAAAGGTAGATCGTAACACCTAGATTTAATAATACCTTTGTCGGATTATTTGTTTAGGAAAGAACTAGAAGTCTAACACCTTTGTCGGGTTAGGTTGTGGTGTATCACCTTTGTCGGGATACTTAGGGTTGTTACCTTTGTCGGAATAACCACACTTAGAAACATGAGATTAGATATTTAGCAGTCAATGATAAACATGTCACAATAGAAACCCTAAGCTGAATCTCTCTCTGATTGGAAGCCTTTTGTTATTTTTCTCCTTCGCACTCTTTACTGCTAAAAACCCCCCTTTCTTAATTGCTTACAGGAACATCTTCAACAACACCAGCTCCCTTGGGTTCGACCCTGCTTGCCGCTACACTAGCTCATTGCAGGAGATTTATAAATACAAAATTTGACGCGTCAGACGACGCGCGTCAGCTTTGCAGTCACACTTCCAATCTCGGTACCTCGCAGTGGCCCTTTTAAAGATAAAATTCCATAGTTGATCATCTGTTGGATCAATAACGAAGTTTGGCTGCAAAGAAAAAGAAAAATCAGAAGCTAATGGATTGAATCAGTATATGGAGTAGTTAAATTGAACTGAAAAGTGTTAAAACCATGCAGTACTTACATATAAGTGCTCGTAAACAATATGTCTGTCCTTCTCCTCGAGCTTCTTGAATGATGGGGCTAGCATTGGCACCTTGTCCCTTACCACAGTTCCAATCTCGTGCACTATCAAGCTACAGATTTTCCGATCCGCTGGCCCAGTACCATCACGTACAAATTCAACCTTGATTAGCTGCCCCTTATTGCGCGTGTGCTTGTAGTAAGCGACATTGGATCCCTTTACCACACCCCTTACTTTCCTCTTCTCTCCGCCCTCATCCCATGTATATGAAATTTAATATTAATTAGTACATGATAAACAATAAGCGAATACCTAACAAAAACGCATTGACCTGGCTGTGCATTTTGGGATTTCTTGCATCTAATGCTTAGAACTTCCTCTAAGCTCTCTTCCTCGTCATGATCCGAGGAGTGGTCAGTGTCCATTGAATTGTCTGGTTCAAATTCAGGAGCAGGTGGATCATTTGCAAGCACTGGTGTAGGTAAATTTTTTCGCGCAGGTAGCGGAATTGGGTTGGAAATTGCAGGCGGTGGCCTTGAAGGGTTGGACAGTGCGGATAAAGTTGGGGGAGGGCTGGAGAATGATGGAGGCTCGGGAGCAGGTGATCGACCAACAGTTTTCGATAAATAACGAGGAGACCGGCGCATTTGCAAAGGATTTGAGTTTTTGGTTTGGGGTGCACTATGGCTTGGGGGAGGATTTGCTAGGGGTGGGAGTTCAGTTGTTGTATCTATCATAGGCGGAGGATGATTCTCAGTTGGTGGATTATCAGTGTGTGGATTCTGTAGTGGAGGTGGAGCTGTCATAGGCGGAGGGTGAATTTCAACGGTTGGAGTTTCATGATTGGGGGTTAAATATGGGACTGTAGACTTAGCTGGTGGATTGATACACTATTCTTAGAAGCAGTAGGTTCAATAACAGGATTTAGGGCTGGTTTCTTGGCTTTCTGGGGTGGAGTCTGTCTAACAAGACGAGGATGTACCTTCTTAGACTTCCGAGGTGGAGTCTGCACAACATGCACTGCTGGTGGAGTCTTAGCTAAAGCATCCAGCTTCTTCCCTCGTGTAGGTTTCATAGCACCCAGGATTGCCCTAGCACGCTCCGTGTTGCGGAACTCGGCATCCACCGCCGATTGAGATGCGGTCAGTGACGGTGCGAAGTCTGGATCCAGACTGTCACTATCTGTTGACTCAGTAGGGTATGGTGGCGATTCGGCGCGTCGGAGCCTTGTCAGATCACGACGGTTGGAGTGCGAACAGAGCTTCATCTTCCGGTGACTTGTGACTTCCGGAGCATCGACCAAAGGAGACATCTTTGGCTTTTGGTTTTTGGTTTTCGCCATCAATGACTTCGAACGGTTGACGAACAGTGTATATCTGAGTTGTGGTGTGGAGGAAGAGTGGATGAAAACGGCGGAGGAACGATTTAGGGTTTCGCTATGGTGGAGGATGCAAGGGTTTCTCAACACTTACAGAAATTTGGAGTGCTAAACATCCGAATTCAAGTGGACCATCGTGTGGGCCGTGGGCTTCGTTTAATTTTGTGGGCCAAATAAACTGTTTATGCGGTGACATATAAAGTCGTTGTAATCTGGGAGTTAATGGAAAATATCGTACCACTTTTTTGGGAATCTTCCTATCACCATCGCTATGTAAGTACCTTGGCTCGTGACACACCGGACAATGTTCATGGTTCTTGTAATTTTTATAGTATAGCACGCAACCATATTCACATACGTGAATGATCTCATATCCCATTCCCATATTCTTCAATAGTCTTTTAACTTCACGATACGAATCAGGATAATTGTTTCCGCTCGGAAAGAGGTCTTTTTAGTGATCTTTAAATGATCGTTAAAGATCTTGTCGGACCATCCATTATCGACTTTAACTCTCAGTGCCATTAAAATTGTGTCCAAAACGGTTTTGTCACTTCCCACATAAATGGGAGCTTGTGCTTTCTCTAGGAGTCTTTGATACTTATCAATTATCATATGCATTCTTGGCGAAAAAATCATTTTCAAGTCCCCCATGTTATCTCGAAAAGGAAAAGTGTCATTAAGAATCTCCATTATAGGATTGAAATAATAAGCATCGCCTTGTTCAACCACAATTCTACTATTATTTTTCATCACATATTGTTGTCGTTGTGTGTATAATGATGATGAAGCCTCAATCGGTTCTTCTCCATGGGAGGTCCAAGTTGTGTACTCTCGCATCATACCATATAGAAACAAATGAATTTGGATTTCATCCAATGACAATTTTTCATGGTGCAACCGACAACGCCTACATGGACACGGATGAGTAGTTGTCCGAGGTTTTTTTTGCTTCACAAACTCTAAGAAGGCCATAATCCCTTAGGAAAACTGCGGATCACATTTGTCCGACAAATACATCCAACTCTTACCCATGCTTTCCTATATGTTAGCAAATGTGGAACAAGATGAGATGCTTTTATAAACAAAACATCCACACACAATTAAAGACCCAATTTGTAGCTTGGCCCTATCTAACAAAAACCTCAAGCAAAAGAAGGCCCCTTTCAACTAGTTAAACAGCCGCACACGAACCAATATCTGCTTCATCTCATGATCAACCGGGCACCAAGAGCTTTTTTTTCACCAATTGTGCTACTGCGGCTTTTTTTTAAAAGTGGTGCAACACGAGGACTTCCCATGAGGTCACACATCCTAGTACTACTCTAGCCCAAACGGCACCAAGAGCTTAAACATTCAAAAAAACTCCCCTGTTGCAAATAGCTAAGCCTATTTTGTATTATGCATCTAATATGCGTATCAATCACCAACAAAAGTCCCCTTAATGCCGCAACATCCTCTCCCCATTCTAGCAGCACACGTGAACACAGAAATTTTAAGCATCAAGGAGCTACCAGCTGCTTGCATATATAAATGTACAAATCTGAAAAGTTTGAATACAAAATGGACATTTTCCACACATACTTGCTCAAATTTAAGGATGATTTACCTTCCAAAACGTGTAGATCTCACCAACAAATGACTAAAACTATCAGTTTGGAGCTTCTTCTCGGACAATGGGGCTCTAGCAGTGGTTATTCTGGGAAAAGTGGGTGAAAATTCCAATTGCAGGGGATGTACTCTGCTGCTTTTGTTTGCATTAAATGTTTACTTCTACGCGACATATTTTGAAAACAATGTCGCCCAATATGCATTTGGTAGGTCGCCCTCTTCAATGCGTATTAAATTTCGAACATAATCTGCTTGGTCAAGGCGAAGAGCTTATGTGACCATCACTTTTTCATTATTATGGGACATACATCGGGTGGTCGCTTAAATTACGTCACATCAATAGGTTCATTAGACTTAATAATTGACAAGCGTATTTTTAACCCTTTATAGTTGTCAAGTTATATGTTTTAGGTGTCAAATTGTAGTAAAAACAATTTATAAACCTTGGTAAGCCAAGGGTCGATCTAAGGAACAACGTGTATGATTACTAGCTAACAAGTGAACTATTCAGCTATTCCAAATAATAAAGTGGTTTTGGTGTGAAACAAATAGCAGAAAATAAATGCAGAAAATAAAAAGGTTTTGGCTTGATCAGAGGAAGAATCCCAGGATCAAACTTCACCCGTGCCAACCCACAAATCATGCAACAATATCGCGTAATTTAGTCATGCTATCGAATATAGAAATAAACCAAAATAACACTAGACAAGCCGCCCATCCACGGATCATTGTCTAGATTAATCTCAATTGTTGAACGCCGCTCATCCACGGATTATCAACGATTTTGATTAGTTAAGCCTAGGGTTTTTCAGACAATAAAGTCAACTTTACTATTAATTCATGTACTACCAGTGTAGCTACCATGACCTAATATCAATTTCATACAATCTGGTTAATACCTAGGACCCATTCATCTTTTGGTAATTAACCTAAATACGTTCTAGCATGCAAACATTGACAGGCGTATTTTTAACCCTTTATAGTCGTCAAATTATGAGTTTTAGGGGTTGAATTGCAGTCAAACAAAATTTATAAACCTTGGTAAGCCAAGGATCGATCCAAAGAACAACGTGTGTGAATACTAGTTAACAGGTGACCTATTTAGCTATTCCGATTAACAAGAGGTTTTGTTGTGTCAAAAGTAGCAGAAATTAAATGCAGAAAAATAAAGGTTTGAACTTGATCAGAGAAAGAATCCCAGAATCAAACTTCACCCGTGCCAACCCCACTAAACATGCAATCGTATAACATAATTCAATCATGCTATCGAATATGGAAATAAACCAAAATAACACTAGACAAGCCGCCCATCCACGGATCATTGTCTAGATAAATCTCAATCGTTGACTGCCGCCCATCCACGGATTATCAACGGTCTCGATTATTAAACTTAGGGTTTTTCAGACAAAAGTCAACTTTCCTATTAATTCATGTACTACCATTGTAGCTACCATGACGTAACATCAATTTCATGCAATCCGATTAATACCTAGGACCCATCCATCTTTTGGTAATTAACCTAAATACGTTCTAGCATGCAAACATCCCATTCAATGTAAAACTTGCAAGAACGATAAAATTAAGCATGATGAAATTGAATATTCGAATTGCATTAATGAAAAACGTTCAATTGATCACACGAAGAGTTGGGTACATAGCACGGGATCTGTAGGATCCCATAATAAAGAAGACGACTCACTACTCATGGTAAGTTAACCAAAAGTAGTGTAGATAAAGAAATTAAGGACGAGGAAACCGGGTAGACGATGTAGCTCGTTGAATCCTCAATCTCTCGCAATGTTCTCTGTCTTCTCTCCCAAGTTAGGGTTCTTCAATCTCAATTCAAGCACACAAATCTCGCCAATCATCCACACTGATTTCGATCTGCTCGCCCTCTTTTTATTCCCAAAAAACCCAAAAATCGTTTTTAGAAAAAAGTCTCCGACGGGGCCGTGACACCCGTGACATTCAAGTGTGTCACGGTTGTCACGGACTAAGCAAAAGTGCACTGGGAAATAAGGGTGCCGTGACACCCGTGACGTTCTGTTTTGTCACGGCTGTCACGGCGATAAAAAATGGCAAAGACTTCGGGTGGCTTTTTCATGGTCTTAACCTCCGAATTTGATCTTGGCGTAAACTACAAAGTTGTAGCCCTTTGAATTAGCTTTCCAACAAGCTTTGTATAAATCAATTTGGACACCATATGCGATCTGTGCGTGCACAATAAGTCGTAAAAGTCAATCTGCCCTGTTTTTACCCAAATCTCATCTAAATGTTTTGTTTTGCTTCAGATCAATCCAAAAGTCTTAAGTATGTGATATTTGACCTGAAACACTAGAAAAGAGGTTAAATGATAACAAAATATCCGGAAAACAAACCTAATCCATCATCGAATGAAGTGAATAATAGGTCAAGAATTCGACCGATCAAAACACTCCACACTTAGGATTTGTTCGTCCCGAACAAACATTAAGCACAAGTCGATAAATCGCAGACTATTTACGCACTCAAGTATCATGTGATCAATCCTAACTAAAACAAAAACAAAAATAATAAAAACATAACTCACTGTCGTAGAGGACACGAATGCTAGCATATGCATCAAGCCTTTAAACCTCTAGGCTGCCCTGGTAGGACGAGTATAGTCTCGTGAAGGTTTTCAAGAATGGGACTACCTACAAATCCCATGTACAACTAACTAACTAACTAACTAACTAACTAACTAACGTGTATGCATGAATTGATGCTCAACGAGTCACAGTAAAGTCATGTCATACCTCGGATTCATCGTGTTACCTCGACTTCAAGTCAAACATCTTCATCAAAGTTGTCAGACAATCATAGATTAAACGATTCATGCATTCAAACGGTCAATACACACGGCTAGCAAGCCACTAATCACATGTTCTAAATAGTTCTATAGCAACGTATCAAGAACAAGAATAGTTACACAAAACATGCTCGACATTCACCTATGCTATCTAGGGATAGTCCACGGGCGCTCGGCGCAAAGCTCATTCTCAAGTGCCAAGGACTAGGCAATGACCCATAAGAGAAGAGGAGCATGGCTTAAGAATTTTCTGAAAAATAGTACGAAAGTCACATCAAAATTTCAGTGCAAGCACGTGGATCGTCCCTTAGTTTCTAGTACATGAATTCTCAAAACAAGTCATGACTGCATGCAATGAAAAGGTGGAAATACACTACATCAAGCAAAAGGGGCAGAAATTTGTTTTTTTCATACGCAAGGGGTGACTTTTCTCACTTTGCCCTTGGTATTTTTCATGCACAAGGGGTGACTTTTCTCACTTTGCCCTTGGTATTTTTCTATTTTTTTCTTCAAAAATAACTATGCTTGGGGTCAATTTTTCACCCTCTTTTGAAAATTCAGAACTTTGTTCTTGATTTGACTATATATTTTTTTCTAACTCAACACTTAGAACTTGACATAGTGTATGAACAAAGGCGGGCGCACGCAAATCACAACAAGTGTAGAGAAACACATACTAGTACTAAGGCCACCTAGAAAAAAAGATGTAATTTAAGTTTTTGACATTTTGTACCGGTGCCTACTAATATCAAGTCTCAAACATGCTTCAAGAGATACGTGAAACATGTGATAGGCAAAGGCTAGCATTCATATTGACACGAGAGAATACACACACGAATAAAACTATTTCAAGTCCTAGACTTCGAATCCAAATGAGTGACAATCAGCCAAGGAGTATCGTAGAAAACGAGGATTTCAATCGTAATACATTGACAGTTGAGCATATGCAAGAGTGAATGTGAAGTATGATGTGTGTGACTATGCGCTACCCACTCCACACTTAAAAATGAGCTTAGTCCCTAAGCGAAGAAATAAAAGATAAGAAAAGGCTCATAGGAACTTCCCTCGTGTGTGATAGCTCGATATCCAAAGAGATTAAGCGATGCCCGGGGAGTGAAATGCGACTCATGAGCTGGTAGATAAATAAATAAAAACATAGAGCTGCACAAGTGATAGGTTAGCATCGAAATTCGTGGAGAAACAAGGCAAGTGATACGGTTTTGATTTGAATTTTGGGGAAGAAGAAACTGATTTGGCCGGGACAACCATGACATCCGAGAATGTCACGGGTGTCACGGCACCCCCCAAAACCGACTGAGGAATAAGTCTGTCGTGACAGCCGTGACAATTCCATTGTGTCATGGGTGTCACGGCTTCTTCGAAAGCTCACTGCCCTTTTTGCCTGCCGTGACAGCCGTGACAGGTCCATTGTGTCACGGGTGTCACGGCACCAATAAACCCCAGTGGGTATTTATCGTATTAGGACTCTGTTTGCTGGTTTGAGCGTGACACACTCCACACTTAGATTCCTGCAGTGAGCACACACACAAAGCATGAATGCAAGATGCAACTGAAGACTAACTGAATACTTACAGCGCGGGTTACTCCCCGAAAAGGCCTAGTTTAATGTCTTGGCTAGACTCGGCAAAGCGCCCCATATAAATCACTCGTGAGAAGTCCCTTGCTAGATAAGATCTCAAGTGCATATACTTCAGAATTTCCCTTCACTATCGTATGTATGCGTATGCGAGTGTCCTCTTTAAATGAGCTCATGTACACATCAACAAAGTCTTCGTATCTATGATACTTTAATGGCTCTTCAGCGTCCAAAGGTACCGGTGGAATGATGTTCTCTTCTGTTTGCTCATCTAAATGACCTTTTGAAGCAGTAGTAGTGGAGGGAGATGTATCTTCATGTTCTGAGCCGTCATCAGTACAAGACTCATTATCCTCCAACTTAGTGTAAGCCTTGGCAACCATTCTAAACGCCTCAAAACCATCCTCACAAACAGGTTGTTCTGGTTTAGAGAGCATTATTCTCGTATCCTGGTCATCTTCCACATGAGTTGGAAATAAAACTGAAGATGAATAAGCTTCATAAACTTGAACTTCTTGATGATTTGCCATTGTCATCTCGATGTCCTCGCCTCTGCATGCATTGGTAGCTGCATTGGCGTGTTGCTCTAAGTGATCCTTCAGTATTTTCTGACTGACTGCGAGTTGCTCCATTGACTGCTCAACTCCTTGAAGCCTGCTATCCTCGTCGGCCGATGTCTTTCACTGTTCGGCTATGAAGCTAGCTAGCATGGCTTCTAAATGCGATCATCCACTAGTGTCCTGAGACTGTTGCTGCTGCGAGTGATTCAGGTAGCTCTCATAATAAGGATCATCTTGATAATAATGTTGATCATAGAACTGATTTTGATTTCCTTCCCAATTTGTATCATATGAATATGTCTGACAATAAGGCTCTTCCCTTGGGTAGGCGTCTTGATTACCAAAAGAGAACATCCTTGTAACATTCAAAATAAAAGTGATTAGTGAAGGCCAGAATTATATAGAGTATGTACAAGGAAGTATAAATAAATGGAATAGTCTAAACTACACTAGTTAAATCTAATATCACACTAAACTATGTTCCCCGGCAACAACCCCATTTTGACTGGCGTATTTTTAACCCTTTAAAGTCAAATTATGAGTTTTAGGGGTCGAATTGAAGTCAAACAAAATTTATAAACCTTGGTAAGCCAAGGGCCGATCCAAGGAACAACATGTGTGAATACTAATTGACAGGTCACCTATTTAGCTATTCCGATTAACAAGAGGTTTTGTTTTGTCAAAAGTAGCAGAAATTAAATGCAGAAAAATAAAGGTTTGAACTTGATCAGAGAAAGAATCCCAGAATCAAACTTCACCCGTGCCAACCCCATTAATCATGCAATCGTATAACGTAATTCAATCATGCTATCGAATATGGAAATAAACCAAAATAACACTACACAAGCCGCCCATCCACGGATTATCAACAATCTCGATTATTAAACTTAGGGTTTTTCAGACAAAAGTCAACTTTCCTATTAATCCATGCACTACCATTGTAGCTACCATGACCTAACATCAATTTCATGCAATCCGATTAATACATAGGACTCATCCATCTTTTGGTAATTAACCTAAATACGTTCTAGCATGCAAACATCTCATTCAATGTAAAACTTGCAAGAACGATAAAATTAAGCACGGTGAAATTGAATATTCGAATTGCATTAATGAAACGTTCAATTGATCACACGAAGAGTTTGGTACATAGCACGGGATCCGTAGGATTCCACAATAAAGAAGACTACTCACTACTCATGGTAAGCTAACCAAAAGTAGTGTAGTTAAAGAAATTAAGGACGAGGAAATCGTGTAGACGATGTAACTCGTTGAATCCTCAATCTCTCGCAATGTTCTCTGTCTTCTCTCCCAAGTTAGGGTTCTTCAATCTCAATTCAAGCACACAAATCTCGCCAATCATCCACACTGATTTCGATCTGCTCGCCCTCTTTTTATTCCCAAAATCATCCCAAAAAGCATTTTTAGAAACTGTCTCCGACGAGGCCGTGACACCCGTGACATTCAAGTGTGTCACGGTTTTCACAGACTATGCAAAAGTGCACTGGGAAATAAGGGTGTTGTGACACCCGTGACGTTGTGTTTTGTCACCGCTGTCACGGCCATAACAATGTGATGTTCCCATGAATGGCATACTGTTTGGCAAAACGGCTTTAGAACTGTTCGAGGAAATGTTCAGGAAGAGTACGAACACATTCTGACACTTCTGTACAGCGTAGAGCAGACGCAGAAGATATTCTCCGGAAGGTTCTGGATCCAATATCTTTTCGATTTGAAGACGGCCAGCGATGCATTCGATCTCCAGATATTCGAATGGATATTTACTCTAAACCGGTGTCTGACTTGGCAAGATGGGTTTGTCTTGTCTCGTGGAAGATTCTGAAAGATCGAGGATCTTTAGATTCGAATATTTGGAGATTGGTCAGCAAGTTTTTCGAGCGTCAAATATTTGCATGAAGAGGACGTGGCTGACTTGATGAAGAAGGTTACTCATATATTCCTTCTTCCGCTTTGTGAGATACGCTTCAGAATATTTGGGAATATTCCCGAAATATTTGATGGAGTTTATCTTGTGTGAATTAGGGTTTCCTCCAAGCATAAATACAATGCAAGGGCAACCCTAATTCCTGTCGCTTCTGCTGAGAAAATAAACACGAGGAAAACTCTACTGATTGGAGAAGAAGCGACAGCCGTTTGAGTTCTCTCTACCAGAAACTCATCGGTGTAAGTGCAGTCTTAGCAAGTGCATCTCAGACTGCCTGGAAGTGATCATACTGCGCACACAACAAAGGGGAACAACTTGCTTTCAAGAGAAAGCATCCGAGCTTCAAGTGAAGTTCGAGAACGTTCGGATAGTAGATCTGGACGAAGGGGATCGAGGAGAGTTGCGACGAACCTCGGTTACAAATCTGAGAGACGGAGTGTTAGTGGTGAGGCCATTACAAGCAAAGGTGTTGTGTAAGTGTAAGACCTCCTGTGCCCTAAACTCGTAATAAAGATTTGTTGTCCCTTTTCCGGGTGTGGGAAACCCCCCAGAGTAGGCCTGGCCGAACTGGGTTATCATTCCGTGCGTGCTCCTGTCTTTGTTTGTTCTGTTGTGTTGAACTGTTGTGTAGAGAGTTCAAGGTCTGTCCAAACACGACCTAGAACACTTGCTTGAACAGGGGATATAATTACACAATGGCAGAGACTTCGGGTGGCTGTTTCATGGTCTTAACTTCCGAATGTGATCTTGGCGTAAACTACAAAGCTGTAGCCCTTTGAATTAGCTTTCCAATAAGCTTTGAATCAATCAATTTGGACACCATATGCGACCTGTGCGTGCAAAATAAGTTGGAAAGGTCAATCTGCCATGTTTTTACCCAAATCTCTTCTAAATGCTTTGTTTTGCTTCAGATCAATCCAAAAGTCTTAAGTATGTGATATTTGACCTGAAACACTAGAAAAGAGGTTAAATGATAACAAAATATCCGGAAAACAAACCTAATCCATCATCGAATGAAGTGAATAATAGGTCAAGAATTCGATCGATCAAACATCTCATTCAATGTAAAACTTGCAAGAACGATAAAATTGAGCACAATGAAATTGAATATTCGAATTGCATAAATAATAAAAGTTTAGTTGATCACATGAAGAGTTGGGTACAAGGCACGGGATAGAATCCCAAATAGAAATCAAGGACCAGGAAACCTTGTAGACGATGTAGTTAATCGAATCCTCGATCTCTGGCAATATTCTGCTCTGTCTTCTTCTCCCAGTTAGGTCTCCAAATCAAGCTCCCTTAAAATGGCCTCGAATTTCCTATTTATAATTGGAAATATCCAACGGGGTCATGACATTCGAGTGTGTCACGGTCTAGGCAAAATTGCACTGAGCTATAAGGGTGTCGTGATGCCCATGACAAACCAATATGACACGGTTGTCATGGAGGGCAATCTGGCAGAGACTTCTAATGGCTTTTTCGCGGTCTTAACGTCCGAATTTGGTCTTGCTGTAAACTACAAAGTTGTAGCTCTGTGAATGAGCTTTCCAACAAGCTATATCATGACTCATTGGGACACCATATGGAATCTGGGCATGCAAATTAAGTTGGAAAGGTCAGTCTGTCCTGTTTTGTCCCATCTTTGCCCAAATCTTCACTAAATGCTTTGTTTTACTTCGGATCAATCCAAAAGTCTTAAGTATGTGATATTTGACCTGAAACACTAGAAAATAGATTAAATGACAATAAAATGTTGGGAAAATAAACATAATCCATCATCGAATGAAGTGATAGGTCAAGAATTCGACCGATCAATAATCGCGTAGCGTAATCTGTCGTCGCATTAACGTGTTTATGGGACGTAAAATATGTGTCGCTTTAAGTGACGTCGCATTAAACGTATTAAGTGATCAAAAATGAAGTGTCGCTAAAAGATTTGTCGCATTACATATTTATCGTGACAAACCAAAAATCGTTGGTCGTATATAGGATCGTATGCGACAAAAGTAAGGCGACAAATTGCAAAGCTTGTCCCTTCAGTTACAATCTGGTGTAGTGTACTACCCTCTCGCAGAGGTGTGCTTAAACATCGCTAAGGCCCTTCCATGGAGGTGTTTGTCGATTCGTGGGTTTAAAGTTGGAGGTGCCGAAATGACCTGAGCTTCATCGAGTGACTCAAGTTAAAATCCGGGTGGTGCCCTTTATGTGGATGTACTTCAAATAGGCTAGAAATATATATGTACCCGAGAAATATCTTGTATGCGATATATTCCTTAATATGTCCTATATGAGATATAAAACCCACTATCAAAAAAGAATGTATCGTCCACGATTGCACAATAATATTTATGCAATATTTCCAATATGAAGTTGAGCCCTAAAGTTCTAAGATCGAACTAGGATCTTGTATTTAAAGTCTGGTCCCAAAAAATCTGTCGAGATCCTACACGCCTAACTTCGTAAGCTGTTCTAGTTAGCATGTCCTTTTGTATTTGAATTATTTATTTAATAATTTATTTACATTACATTACACTCTCATTTTTATTGTTCCTAATTTTGACAATTGTTCTATTGCTCTCATATATCCTACACGATTGCACTATACTATTTATGCAATATTTTGAAGTTGAGTTCTATAGTCCTATGATTCGACTATAGAACCTTGTATTTGAAGTCTGATTCGATAAAAATCTGTTGACCTACAAGTTCAACTGGCGTTACTCCAAAGAACCACTACATCCTAGAATGCTAACCATTGACAATATGGACTATGGCGATCAATGACGGATTCAACCAATGACGGTTCCAACGACTCTTCATAGGGTCCTAAAAAAAAATTAACTGGGAGTGTTCAAAAAAATTAAAATTAAAATATATTTCAATTATTAAAGACAGATTTTAAATTACTTGAAGTTAATTTTAATTAATAAATATTATTTTGTTTTATCCTTATAGCTTAGTGATCGAAAAATAAATTAACTAAGATCAGAAAAAGTAAATAATACGAAATTGAGTGTGATTTAGTGATACAACATACTTAATTGAAACATTAAATCAAATGATCAACTTTAAACAGTCAAATAATACCTTACATGAGAAAAAACAGTCAAATAATCATGGTTCGCATCCCCTTACATGTACGGATACTTACTTTTAAAATTCAAGTCATAAGATATTTTTGTTTAAATGAAGTCATAAGATGATGTTAAATAGACATTACAAGTTCAACGGTCGTTAAATAGACATATCTACCATTAAGCACACAAAACTACAAATTACCAGATTTGATGGTTCGAATTTCTCATACCGGAAGATGCAAATTGAAGAGTGTCTCTTGAGTAAAAAGCTACATATGCCTTTGAAGGTGAAGCTCGACGACATGAAGGATGATGAGTGAAAACTTCTTGACAGACAAGTATGACTGTATGAGGGAGATACGTTTGACATTGCGTCAAACGTAGCTCATAACGTGGCGAGGGGACGACTACGACTAGAGTGGTGAAGCAATTTTTAGACATGTATGAGAAACTTTTTATGAATAATATGATATTTCTTAAAAGATGGGTGTAGGTGCGTCAGCAACAGAGTGTATGAATAGTTCTAATACTGTTGTGAATCAATTGTATATGTGGATATCGAATTTGATGATGAGGTGAGTGCTCTCATTTTGATGGACTCGGTTGATAAAATGAAGGCTAATCGATTGAGGAAGAGTCTTAGCTCCTGTCATTTTGACTTTATATTTCTGACTTATAAACTAAATTCAGTTAAACTAAATTAAACTAAGTTCAGTTAAGCTAAACTAAAATAAACTAAATTCAGCTAAAGTAAAATTTAGCCTAATTTAAGTTTAGTATCATCATCATCTAGTCGTCATCATCATTGTATCATCATCATCACCATGATAATAATAATGATATGATGATACAATGGTATGATGATGGTGAGACAATGATGATGATGACTATATGATGATGGTGACATGATTATTTACGGGTTGCAATGCTCCCAGGCCACGTGAACTTCAGCATTTGATAGGTCCAAACAGAGGTGGGGAAGGAAGCGGACTGGTACTACTAACTCAGATTGAGTTAGCCTCCAGTTGTTGGGCCGCAAGATCAAAAACTGGACTGAGACATCCTTGTCTTGGGCTTCTATAACCAACACGACTGAACGATGCCAGCATTTAAACCAAAAAAATACAGACATAATAATTTATGAAATTAGTCCAATTCAATGCTAGCTCAGATGAATATTTAATCGAATAAGATTTTACACTAAACATAAATGAATATGTTGATTGGAAATCAACAGCAGAATTGATAAAAGTCACCAACTGATTGTGCATTATTGTCTCAAGTGTGATCAACTCTCGAATCTGCCTCCTTCCATTCATGCATACTAATTCCAATACAGCTGTGTTATCTTCCTTAGGCCTGGGCTCGGGTCGGTTCGGGCCGGTTTTTTTATAAAAACCAAACCGAAACCCGAAAATTCGGTTCGGTTCGGTTCGGGTTCGGTCCTACTAAAATTGAAAACCGACCAAAGCCTGAAAATTCGGGTTTCGGGCCGGTTCGGTCTTTTTCGGTCCTTTGCGGTTCGGATTTTTCGGTTCGGGTTTTTGGGCTTTTTCGGTTCGGGCCGGTTTCGGTCCATTTCAACCGGGCTTTTTGTATTCTGTGATTTTTGTCTACGTTTTTTGTACCTGCTAGGCTGCTACAGTCCATAATACAATATCAAACACAAACACAGGTTACAAGTTACAACTCAAATACGTTATAGTTTATAGATGTCACTAAAAATTTGCATATTGATCATGCTTTTGGACTCATGATGGTTGGTCTTGGTTATCTCAAGTTTGCGCAACAATGAAAGTGGGCATTGAAGTTGGAGTTGGACTGCTCATCCTCATTATGCGACAAGCTCCTGCAAAAAATAGATACACCCTGGTCAAACCTAAGAAGAAACTCCCATATCAAATATCACACAATCACAGATTTTGCATATCACAGTGCATAATGCTTAATGCATATCAATATCACAGTGCATACTGCATAATGCATATCAATATCAATAATGCATATAACATGGATGTGTGGTAGTCCCTAAACATATCTATATCAATATCATACTGCATAATGAACAACTAGTCTCTATTGCAGATAACATGGATGTGTGGCACAGTGGTAGTCCCTAAACCTTATATCACAGTGGACTAAACCAACTGTGATATATGCCAAATTGCCAACAGTGGACTAACTAAATTCTCAATTCTCAATTCTCAAGCACTGTGATATATGCCAAATTGCCAACAGTGGACTAAACCAACTAAATTCTCAATTCTCAAGCACTGTGATATATATCACATTGTCAAGTTATCAAATATCACAGTGCATAATTGCATATCACAATTCACAGTGCATAATTGCTTATCACAATTCACATTTCACAGTGCATATCACAATTATCAAATATCAAATATCAACAAGGATTCAATTATCAAGTTAGCCAAATTTAGAAATAAGTACCTTAGGTCCTTAACCGCTTACGAATAAATTTTTGCTCCCTTGATTCCCCTTCTTCAAGGTTGTGGTACTGGTAACTTTACCTTTCCCCTTATCAACTTGAGACACTTTAGTTGATTTTGAGGTAGAAGGCATCTCTTGATTCTCTTCATTCTCTTGTTGATCAACTGTAGCATTATCTTCTTCCCTTGCTTGTTCTATCATTAAACAAGATAACAAGTTAACAACCAAAATCAAACTCAAATATAAACAAAATTCAGATAACAAGTTAATTACCTTCCTCCAAAGCTTCATAAAACTCAATGTCCTCAACAGTTGGAATGTATTGAAGGTTATGGATACTTTCAGACCGTATCCAGTTTTGGAGCAGATTAATGCTTCCACAGTTTTGGGAGATAGAGAGCTCCGAAATGGATCAATGACCCTTCTGCTGGTGCTAAATGAAGACTCGCTTGCTACTGTACTCACTTGAATTGCCATAATATCTTTGGTAAGAGCAGCAAGGCTAGGATACTTGTCACCATTTGTCTTCCACCATTCCAATATGTCATAATCTAAAGGGTTTACAGCCTTCACAATCGGGTCTAGGAGATACCTGTCCACTTCATGTCCTACAACTCCCTCATCAGAGTCTTCCGATTCTCTCTCCCAATCTTCTTCCATGTCCTTCATAATTCCAGTAGGCTCTATAGTCCTCTTCTTAGATGAGGATTTGTTCCCTTGGCTATCTCCACTCCATCAATGTGACAATATACCTGCAAAAATATCTAAACCCTTCTTTCTCGATGAAGCTAAACGGAAGTTCATCCATGACTATCATCTTCACAGCTGCTTCTCTACACCCTTGTTCACTCCACTTAACAGTCACCAACTCTTTAGCCCCACTACGGCCAGTAGAAGTGAGTTTTTGCTGCCCATCATTTATCTTCACTCTCCCTGGATACTTCTTGCAAACATTATCGATATGTCGAAGTAGAGAACTCGTCCCATTCCCATACGTATTGCAAGCGAAATCCGTATCACAGTAGTTACACTTAGCTCTAACGACTTCATGAGTTTGCAGCTTCTTACCATTCTTCATCTCATATACTGGCTTTTTTATCTTCTTGAAGTGCGCCCAAACCCACGATCTTCCAGCAGGCTTTTCAGCAGCTTCTGGCGCTTCAGCAGGTTCACCAAGTTGTTCAGCTTCACCAATGTTCTGCAGTGCTACTGAAGAAGAACGCTTCCTTTTAATTCCAGAGCCTCCAGTTGCGGTACTATCGACTGACAGAACATTTTTTGAAGCATCCGCACCCAAATTTGAATCCGAATCTGAATTGGAGCTCGAAAATTGTGATGCATCCATCTCTGCACAATATACAAATCACTGAATGAACAAATGGATTCAAAACAATCAAAATGGTTCGAATTCACTGAATTCACTAAATACATACAAATCAAAATGGAATTAACCGAATTCAATTCGCAATTTCGAATTACCTGCTTGAATTTGAAGGCTTGAAGCCTTGAATTCGGATCCGGAGACGACCGGATACGCCTGGGATCGAGATGCGACGCTCGGGATCGGGACGCGAAAATACGATGAAGCCTGGGATCGGGATGCGACGCCTGTGATGCGGGATGCGACGCTCGGACAGTCGGACCTCTGGTGTGGGGATGCCGCTGCTCGAAGTCGAAAATGCGATTGCGAAATGAAGTGAGGCCTGAGGCGAGAGCGAGAATGCGAAATGAATTAGGGTTTTTTTTATTATTAACCAATCATATGCTGCCAAGTGTCAATACATTTCCCATTCGGGTCGGTTCGGGCTTTCGGGCAGAGAGAAATGTAAACCCGGGACCGAACCAAATTTCACTATTCGGTTCGGGTTTTTTCGGTTCGGTTTTCGGTCCGATGAGAACCGACTCGTTCGGGCATTTTCGGTTCGGTTCGGTTCGGTTTTCGGTTTTTCGGGTCTGGACGCCCAGGCCTAATCTTCCTTACGATTTTTAGGAAGAAATTTTCGCATTCCATTTGTCTGATCAACTTATTATAAAGCATGGTTTATAATCAGTATCCGTAAGAATGCTTAAAATTGGAGATTTCAAGAAGGGAAAACGGAACAATTTGAAAATTCTTCGCTTTTTAAAAAAAAATAAGGAAAAGATCAGACAACCGGACTCAATACTTATATTTTATTCTTCTACTCTTCTAACTTTACCCACCAGAGGAAACTCACTCTGACCCATCATGATTCGAACCCGTGACTTGAGTAATGATGACCATTGCTCTTATCACTTGGCTGATTGGCATACTTCGATTTTTAAGCACAATAGAAGAGAGTCTCAACATTGGTCATAAATGGTGTCAAAATGCTTAAAACATGTGTAGAGAAATGGGAGCATGGCCTCTGCCACATTCAGTTCTGTTATTTTTTGCAGCAACAACAACAAGCAAGCTACCACATATCTGCAGAAGGTTTTAATACATGTAGGACAATGCTTGATGAAGGCAAAGAAGAAGAACCAAAATAGGAATCAAGAGTGCAAGAAAACAACTCTGAGGCAGTATGACACTATCAAATATTCAATACCATCAACCATTTTGATCAATCCATATAAATTTACAAGCTGTTATTCCCGGCTTGGTCTTGGCTACCTCAATCTCAATCTACTTATAAGATGTTATTATATTGCAAACGACAGACCTTAATTCTGTCCATATAATAATATCGCAAAAAAAATGTCTGGACAAGTTTAATTACGAACAAAACTGGTAAAACTTATTATGCGGAACAAGAAGGAAAAGACCATGTCAAATCGGTACCCTACTGGAGAAATGGAGACTAATGTATGACATTCTGTCATTCGGGGGTGGTTTTGCACTTCTTCAACAATGTATTGGGGTGTGGTACTAATGAAGGTAACCTCGCCACTGCCCAGGAGTCATTTGAGCTATCAGAGCTGAATGAGCTGAATGATACATCCATTACGCCTTTGGGGCTGCATGGCACTACTCCAGAGGTCCACTTATCAAAATGGTTTTTGAAGCGTTTGGATGTTACTTCCTTGATTACCGAATTGCAATCGTCCATACTTCTCTGCCAATATAAATTTCATAGCTAATCAGATTTTGAATTTAAAATTGAAAGAGTACATATGGAAAAAATAAATCATGGCTTATAGTAGCGAGTCGAGCTTCGAGTTTCAAACAAAGACACTTAAACACGTCTTAATAACTCCTAGTAGCATTGACAGCAGATTGATAAGATCTAAAGCACCATCTGAATAGTAATGTAACCCACTCTGACCAGAAAGAATATATAAGTTTGGTACTAATAAGCAAAATAAAACTAACCTCGTCAAGGCCAAGTAGCTGCAATGCAAGGATCAAAACTGCTAATAACATGGAGCATAACAGAGCCATCCATTACGGAAGGAGGATATTCAACATATCTAGCATCTGCACTAGTAGAAAATCAAGTCAATGTGCCGATAGATATACCGACAATGAAACGAAAAAGGTGTCATAATTTTGATTCCTATTTGCAATCTACGCACACAAATCTGATTCTTATAGAACAAGAAATCGATCAATGCAGCATTGGATGACTTACCATAAAGGACACGAAGAAGCACAGACTCGCATCTCCATAGAAACACCCCTCGCTCAGATTCGCAAACTGCATCCTCCTTGCAATATGATCAATGAATGAAATGGGAGACCAATGAAGAGTTGACAACACTGAGAGTTCCATTCTCTGAATTGTCTTGGCCTCAAACACATACTCACTCTCCCCAACCTACACACAAAAAAGCCCCAAAATTGATTAAACATCATCAACAAAACAGTTGATGTTGAAGCTATGTTTGATTTTGGCATCTGAAAATAAACCAAATGTTGGACCTGGGCCTCTTCCATTTTGGCAACATGAGAAAAACAAGCGACACCAGCAAGCTGAATCGTCCATGGATTGCACATCTGAACCCAAAGCCTGAACAAAATTCTGTCGAAGTAATTGACGGCCAGGACCGCCGAAGACACTGAGAATGCGTAGTGGAGATGGACTTTACGCACGGTCCGGAGGCGAGATGGCTCCTTTTCCAACTCATCAACCAATGCATTCGCTTCTTGTTTACTCAGCAGAATCACAAGCTCTTCGTCTTCCCAACAAATTATCTTCGCCGACCAACTTGGGCGCTTTGAAAAATTGGGTCACTTGTTCATTGGAAAAATGAGAACGTGGCGAGGCGAGGGGAGTGAAGAGGTTATTCACCAAAGTATCCCGGTTTCAAACTCAGAATCACTGAAATACATCAAACCAAACTCAAATAACCAATCTACCCCATTTTTTAACAATCCCGGTTCCTCAAGAACCGGTACTCTCAATTTTTAACAATCCCGGTCCCAAAAACCTGGACTCTAAAATTGAAGATGTGGCTCGGTTTAGGGCCTACGTGAACCAAAAGGGTGCGAAGTGGCATCCACGTAGGATCCCGATTTCCTAGGAACCGGGATCATTGAAATTAAAAATCGATGGTTTCTGAATGGCGCGCCACTCCTCTTCAAGCTTCTGAATGGATCCAGGAGCAGCCATGGTGATGCAGGGCAGATTGAGGATGAGACAGGGCGCAAAAAGAGCATTGTCGGGAAAATACATATTTGGCGTTCGGCGTCTAGAAATCCGCCATGAGACCTTATTTCGAGTGGAAACGGGGCAACGAACACAACTCACCGCTAACGCCGTGATATATGGGCTTTTTAGGCGTTTCGGGCTCATTTAGTAGGCCGAATCAGCGTATCCTTATCTTTTAGATTTTCTGTTTATTTTATTTCCTAATTTCGTTTTATGTTTTCTTATTTAAACTCACCTTAGGGTTTTTGTTTTTCATCTTTTATCATATCAATAAACCTAAATTTATAATTGAGCACAAAAACAGGTTGTGCCCACAAAGTCCTCCTGAAATTAAAACCACCGACGTATAAAATAGAGAGAGAACGTGGTGGTCGAGTGCCTAGTCGAAATTTTCTAGGGTTGTTGAAAAGCCGGAGTTTTATTTTCAATGGTCCCGGTTCCTCGAAAACTGGGATCATAAAAACAGGTTGTGCCCACAAAGTCCTCCTGAAATTATAACCACCGACGTATAAAATAGAGAGAGAACATGGTGGTCGAGTGCCAAGTCGAAATTTTCTAGGGGCGTTGAAAAGCCGGAGTTTTATTTTCAATGGTCCCGGTTCCTCGAAAACCGGGATCCTACGTGGATGCCACTTCGCACCCTTTTGGTCCACGTAGGCCCTAAACCGAGCCACATCTTCAATTTTATAGAGTCCCGGTTTCGGGAAAACCGGGATTGTTAAAAAATGGGGTAGATTGGTTATTTGAGTTTCGTTTGGTGTATTTCGGTTATTCGAGTTTGAAACCGGGGTACTTTGATGAATAACCCAGTGAAGAGCCGGTTTTCAGAATTGATGTGGGCTGATACTGTGATGCGATTTTGAGAAGAACGAATAGAGAAAGAACATTTGACTATTGCGTTGATACGTGGCTAAAGTTGTATTTTTTTTGTTGGCAAAATTATAAAGAGACTATCGGCTTGCTTGGACTATTTCAATTTTCAATTTAGTGTTTTTGAATTAATTTGCAAACAATTAACTAACAACGTTAATTAATATCGTTTACAATTATTATTCTTTTAAAAAAAATAAGGGTTTCAAACGCATATTCAAATCAATATATTCACATTCTCAGCTAAGAGAAATTCAATCGCATCCACAATTCGAAGACATGTCTTCGCCTTCGGCACAAGATGAAAATCGACCGTTTCCAACCATCATCAAGCAGGTCAACTCCCTCTCCTCCTTCGCTCAAACCACCGCCACTACACCACTGTGTCAACCTTCATATCCACCTGTATCATCAGAGTTTCATTACAGCTCGACGGCCTATGGGTCATCCCTATCAGATTTTAAAGGTTTAGATTGATGTAACGAAAAATTAAGTTTAAATTCTCATTGTTGCCACCAAATTCTCACTAGTATTTACTCGTCTCGTTGCAAAAAAATTTTTTACTATGAAAGGTATGAATGGACAATCTCGAATTTATGTTATAAGATGCATCCAGGGAATTTAAAATGTCGACGCCTTGTTCATTTGACCAAACTATAACCGCAAGACTATTACCCCTTATACAATCAACGAAAGTTAATGTCAGCGTCCGTCCGTAGATGTTAAGGAAAATTCCAACACCAACGCAAGGGGTGAGGATACAAGAGGACCCCCCATTGATCCACTGATAAATGCAGACAAAGACTCCTTAGTTAAGCTTCAAAATTTAACGTCAACCAGTGGGATACAAGAGGATGGACCCCATCGATCAGCAGCAATGGGTGAGGACCCCCAACGATCAGCAGCAAGGGGTGAGGATACAATGCAGATTAAAACTCCTTGGTTATTCCAAAAACGTGTTTATTTGATTTGATTTGAATCACGTACATATCTCAAACAATCCATTTCATATTTCTTCAAGTTAGTTATGTGTTTCTTTTGTTACCTGGCTGACTTGAAAAGAGTTATGTGCAAGATTTTCAGTTAAGATGTGTAAGTATTATATTCTACTTAGTTTTGAGATTCAAGCACAAGTCTTAGGTTTAGGACACGCTTAGATTAACCTTTACCGTTGCAAGACATCCATGCGCGAGGCGTGAAGACGAAACATCACGTGCGAGGCGTGACGAGGAAAAGAAAAATGAAGAGGAATAGAATATTCTAACAAAATTGGAAGAAAAGTGTCATGGATGAGGCTTGATTCCTAAATTTTGTGAAAAGCAAGGTTGAAATTCTTCCACCAGACCACACCCTTATTGACATTAAAATAAGTAATTTTTTTGTGTTTCATTGAAAAAGAAAACTCTGATACTACATTTTACAATTCACATATAAGTGATTTGATGCTGAATGTTTTATGCACTTTAAAGATTATTTTAATTCTACGGTTGGATTTAGTTTCACATAATTGACCCAATAGTTAGGATCAGGTTAGAATTCAAATAAATGACACAATCACTATTTTAAATTGAGTTTGGAACGGGCAAACTCGTCCCAATTGGTCCCACGCACACCAATAATCAAAAAGTTTCTAGAGTTGAAACTTTGGTAAAATATCACAATATCAACAAAGATGTTTATTTCTATATATAACTGTGTTTTTTAAATGCGTTTTATTATTTTTGCAGCCATATATTAATAGTAAGAGATTGTGATTCGTCACATATGCTCAAAAGGCAAACATTGCATTAAATTGCAAACATTAAATACCTTCGGTTTCTAATCCTATCCGTTCAAAGAAAATTTCTCGATGTGCCTCATCATCTTCCTTCTCTGATTAATTTTCTGTTGTATATATATGAGATGAGAATGTTCGGCATTAGGGCAAAGTGTGACAAAATTTCAATTTTCTTTTTCTTCAAAATCTGGTAGTGCTTTCTAAAGTATCATTGAAATGAATCGCAACGTTTTCTTGGCCACGCTTCTATTTTTTGCGCTAACTGGTATATTTCTTAATATTCTTTTATTTTTATTTTATCTCCCAATTAAAACCTATATCTAATATGACAATGATTTTTTCTATTTTATCCATTAAAAACTAATAAAATTGAATTTGGGCCAGGAGCCATTTCAATGGAGGCAGAAGCGTCAAAAACAATTTGTGACTTTTATAGAAGCTGCACAAATGATGCTTGTGATCGTTATTGCACAAGTCATTACAGAGATCATTATCATGGTGGTGCATTCTGCGAACCTGATTCGTCGTGTTGTTGCATTATATGATTAACATTTCCTGGGAATAAACCATCAAGTCGTTTGGTTCATTTATTTAATGATTTAACAATTTATTAACCTTTCAGTATATTTTTAATCATAAAGATGATAGATAAACAAACCATTAGGTTGGTGGCCTGATGATTTAGGTGTGTGTCAGAAGAATCATTGTATACCCACCTATCAAAACAAAACATGATAAATGGACACTAACTATCGGTCGGTGTACACCAAAACTGATCGGAACATGCACTTTGCCCTAATAGTCTAGATAAATCCCACACCCTAACCCTATTCATGGCTCATATAAAATTGGTAATGACAAATTTTGGTTTAAAAAACTAGAAAAATATTGATAAATTTGAAATCAACTAAATTACAAATATGGATTTTAACTCTTTAAAAATTTGTCGCGTGGATGATCATCTAGTTCGGCGAATTATAATATGTGCCCACGTGCGACAGTCAAACTAACTTCGGTCCGTCAAACGTTTGTGATCTGTTCAAGAGTAAAGGGGTTAGTGGAATCGCTAGAAGTTGGAACTTCAGGAGAACCTGACTGTTGTTGGTACTGTCATCTGAATGTGTCATCACTACACCATTTTATAGCTTAGGACATACTTTTTTTCTGTCGCGTAAAGCCCTAAATCAGTCGTTTATAATTTATGCGACAAAAGGTCCGTCGTGTAAAATATGTCAGAAATCCTTGTAGCGTAATGTCGTGCGACATTTTTAAAAGCACATTTGTCGCGTTAAGTTGAACTCTTATGCAAAGTTAGCTATGTTCTTCCCATAAAAACTGGATTGATAATTGTAGAATTAATTATAGAATTGTCGCATAAAATATATTGTATTACTATATTTCAATATATTAAATAATCTACATAATATTTTCATTCGAATTTAAAATTATACAAAAATTATAAATACATACCGTACAACATTTTCATAGCCCCTTTTTTTTGGTAGTGCATTTTCATTGCACCATAAGAATCCAAAAATACATGTACTAACTAACAATACAAAAATTTGAATCCCAAAAAATTATTGAAAACATTACAAATACTCATTATTCGGCTGCTACTTAACAAGCCACACTCCGTTACTCATTCCATGAACTCCGGTGTTACTTGATGGTGCGATGGTGGCCAGATCGCGCTGAACATTACTCCACTCCATTACTCATATCTTGGTTACTCATGCTCCTAAAAAGAAGTGCAGAGTAGGGTGGGGAAAAACCGTTTCGAATTTAAAAATTGTTTGCACCGCACCGCAAATGTGTGTTTGGTTAACCGCACCGCTTTGGACAAAAATCATTTTGTTAAAAACTGCACCGCAAACGAATATAGCGTTAAGGAAGCGGTTCCCTATCTCAAACCACCAGTTTTAAACCGCACCGCACCACATATATAATTAAATAACAAAAAAACAATTTAAGGCCCAAGCCCAATTTTAAATTAAGTCGTAATTGATTTCTATTGTTGCTCGTTAGTAGTTTCGTCGTTCCTCGTTTGTTCTTCGTCACAGCCGCACATCAAATCTTCGTGTTTCCCAAGTTGCCAAGCCACGAGAGTCTCGATCGTTATCGTTTGGTCTTATCTTCGTTCTTGAATTATGGAATCCGTAAGTTTTTTAGTTCAATAATTAATTAGATTTTGGTTTGCTCTTATGTACATATTGTTGTTTAGGGTTTTGATAATCCTCTATTTTAGGTTACTTCCTGATATTTATGGTTTGTTATTTCTTGTTGATGATACTTAAGTTAACCTTCATCTCTTTGCTGAATTTCATTACTGTGTTGACTCCAAACTCTGCTTTCAATCTCTTCAAGTTTTAACTTCAATTTATCTTTATAAAAACATGAAGTCTCTACTCTCTACTGTGCAACTTCAATTTTTTTTGTTGAAAATCAGTTTTTGAACCTAACCTCACCGCATCACATAAAGTGGTGCACCACATATTTGGTTTTAATTTTTTAGGTGCGGTTTGCGGTTTGTAAAATTTATGAATCATTTAATGTGGTGCGGTTGCGGTGTTAGGATGCCTTGATTCCTAATTATTTAGGATTTCTTATTTGATTAGGAAATCCAGTTAGTTTAGGAAGTTATCTATTGGTTTAGATATTCCTAATTAGATTGGGATTAGAAATATGTTTGGAGATAATTATGTAACTAAATATATCTCTAATAGGATTTCCTAATCAGTTTGGGTTGTTTTCCTAGTTAGTTCAGGCAGCCTTAAGCGCTATAAATATAGGCTCATAACATACTGTTTTAGTAGGCCAGTCTGCGTTCGGGTCGGCCGATGTAATTCAGACTACATCACTATATCTCAGTATACTCTCCAATCTGAATACAAGCTGTCTCTTCCTGCACGTGGAGGTAGTCAACACACTGTTGGTGAACCACGTAAATTTCTGTGTCGTTCTTATTTATTCGTTCTACATCTTTGCTATTTGAATCACTTCTGTCACAACAAACTGGTATCAGAGTTGTGTTTTCCCGCTGCTGCTAGGGTTTGTGATTTCGACATCAAAGCTGGATGCTATGAACGTGAAGATCGACAAGTTTGCCGGGAGGAATAGTTTTGGATTATGGCAGATCAAGATCTGAGCACCGCTGGAGATATAGAGCGCGTCGCTAATTGAGATGAAGAAAGCGGAGGCAGATGACGAAGAGGTGAATAGCCTTGAGGAGAAGGCTCATTCAACGTTCATGCTATGTTTAGCTGATGACGTGATCACTGAGGTTGCTGATGAAGGTGGAGGCACTAATGTCGTACAAATGAAGTAGATGCATTACTTATCTGACATTAGGCGCAGTGCATCTGGAGCACAAGCGGTGCTCATCTGGCACTCGGCGCTGTACATACGGAACATAGGCGTTACTCATCGGGCACTAGGTGTAGTGCATCTCTGGCGCAGAGGCGTTGCTCAACCGACACTTGGCATAGTGCACAGTTGGTGGCAGGAAGAATCCAAGTACATCTGGGGATTTACGCCTATTGTTTGGGGATTCAAGTCAAATGTGCAGATTTGTTAGGATGCCTTGAATCCTAATTTTTTAGGATTTCTTATTTGATTAGGAAATCCAATTAATTTAGGAAGTTATCTATTGGTTTAGCTATCCAAATTAGATTGAGATTAGAAATATGTTTGGAGATAATTATGTAACCAAATATATCTATAATAAAGATTTCCTAATCAGTTTGGGTAGGTTTCCTAGTTAGTTCAGGTAACCTTGAGCGCTATAAAAATAGGCTCATAACATACTGTTTTAATATGTCAGTCTGTATTCGGCTACGGCGGATGTAATTCAGACTACATCACTGTATCTCAGTATACTCTCCAATCTGATTACAAGCTGTCTCTTCCTGCCCGTGGACGTAGCCAGCAAACTTTTGGTGAACTACGTAAATTTCTGTGTCGTTCTTATTTATTCGTTCTACATCTTTGCTGTTTGAATCACTTCTGTCACAACATGCATGTTTACTCTTAAACCGCACAAAAGTGCACCGCGCCCACCCCTAGTGCTGGCCAATGCCTCAACCATCAAACTACCACTCTAATGATAAGCTAGATTTGAATTTGATAAATACAAAAATACAATTATCGTAAGTCAAAATATTTTGGTTTACTGTAATGCATCATTAATGATGCTCGGTCGGTTGGTTTACAGTAATACAAAAATAGTGAGGAGACCAGCAATTCTGGAGTTACTAATTTACATCTAAATACTGGTACACTGAAAAAGTTCCATAATAACATTTTTGTATTTTTATCTCTGTTAATACCAAATATCAGAAAAATAGATTTGGCTGCTTAAATATGTATGGTTAAGTTATAACAATTGACCGTTGTAGTCATATATATATATGATGTTATGTGATATTTGACTTGTTAATGGTGCCTTATTTTCAATAAGCAAACATTATGAATAATTAATTATCTTGCATAAGAATGTATCAAAAAAAATTTATCTTGCATAAGTTTGCGCCTTATAATTTTGAGAAATAATTTTGAATTGCTTTCGCTTTAAGAGCACAAATACTTGCACTAATAAAAATTAGGGAAACTTTTGTAATATTATGATCGTTGTACCCCTTCAACAAAAAATTTTTAAAGAGAAAACTACAAATTCATTACTTGACCAACCACTCCGTTTCAAAATAAGTAACGAACTTTTAATTTTTCCAAATCAAGTACCGGATGCTCAAATTGTAATAAGAAAACTTGTAAAACTAATATCGTTAAACCTATTAACTCTTTAATGATTGACTATAAATACAATGATTGTAATTAAATTATTTAGAATTGAAAACATCAAATTACTTATTATCTTTGACGATTTTCTATATGATTTCGGATCAAGTAAAAACCATGATTATATATAAAAACTAAAAATCCAATTAAGTATTGCCACGTGTATCATTCGACCAATCATAATTCGGGACGTTTTTTGTAAATAAAAAAATTAAAATGGACATATTGAAGAATACATAACAAATGCGAGGGTATAAACATCCTAAAAATTATCCAGACTTAACAGATGCATAAGTTAAGTCTGTAAATTATTGTATAAGTCTGTTTTTAAGTCTGATCATTACCAATTTAAGTCTGGAAATTATGAATTTAAGTCTGATCATTACCAATTTAAGTCTGGATATCAATTCAAGTGTGTTTTTAAGTCTGGACGTTACTAATTTAAGTCTGGATATCAATTTACGTGTGTTTTAAGTTTGAACATTACTAATTTAAGTCTGATCATTACCAAGTTGAGTCTGATCATAACCAATTTAAGTCTGGACAGTATTGAGTCAGTTTTTAAATCTGGGCATTATCAATTTAAATCTGATCATTACCAAGTTAAGTCTTGACATTATCAATTTAAGTGTGATCATTACCAAGTTAAGTCTGATAATTACCAATTTATGTCTGGACAGTATTGAGTCTGTATTTAAGTCTGGACATTACCATTTTAAGTCTGATCATTACCATTTTAAGTCTAATCATTACCAATTTAAGTCTGGACAGTATTGAGTATGTTTGAAAGTATGGAAATTATCAATTGAAGTCTGATCAGTACCAAGTTAAGTCTGGTCATCACCAAGTTAAGTCTGATCATTCCAAGTTAAGTTTGATCATTTCAAGTTAAGTCTGATTTGAAATCCGGGATATGTGGAATGACTATAATGCCCCTCCGTGTTATATCCGAGATTTCAACGAAATTGGACATATGTCAGCTTGAAATCCGATTTTTAGTTTTTATATATAATCGTGATTTTTACCTGAAGTGCACTCTTTCTATATAATATTTTAAAAAAAATTAAATTCCACTATTAGACCACTCTTTCTATATAATTAAATCTTAAAACATATGTTCATAAAAAAATCATATCAAAACTAAAAAAAAAAAAATCACTATTAAAACACCGAGCCAGCCATCACGCTACATTATTCTTAAATAAAATAATTTTTAATCAGGGGAGCACTCGGTTGAGGCAAGGTTGGTAGAATGAGGCAGTAAGGCATGATCTTGGCCATTGATGATATTGATCTAATGGTTGAGATTTAAAGATGTGGTAGTGGGATTTTACTATTTGCTTTTTGCTTTTTACTGTTGGTAGTGGGTTTACTATTTGGACACGTGGCGCGCCCACAAAGCACGGGGGTTAGATGTGTGGTTGAGATCGTGCCTCACTGCCTCATTCTTATTTGGCTTGCCTCATTTGAACGCTCCTCTTTTTAATCAAACCTTATTCAAAATCAAAACCTAACGAGGAAGATGATTAGCCACCGCAGGAGGAAACGACGCCGCTTCCTTCATCTTCGCAACTCACCAGGAAGCGTCTCCTTCATCAATCTTGATCGATAAGCCGCCGCTTCCTCCATCTTCATCACCTTCGCAACTCGCCGCATCCGCTTCAGCGTCCCCTCCATCAATATCTCACTTGATCTATAAGCCGCCTGAGAAAGAAACGACACCGCCGCCGTCATCTCCGACGCCTTCGGTCCAAGAACCGGGGGAGATTGTTGAAGAAAAAGAAACGACACCGCCTTCCTTCATCTCCGACGACGACTTGGGTTCGGTCCAAGAACCGATGCAGATAGCAGAAGAAGTAGAACGGGATGATAGAAATGGCGTGCGAGATGATAAGGAGGACGTCGACGAGCGACATAAAGAAAAATGGTACTTCTCTTCCCTACAATTAGTTTCTTTTTCGACAGGAATTTTTAATTGAAAATTTGTTTCCCATTTTTGCTAGGTTAAAAGAAAAATGCCATCCAACAAATCTTCTGGAGGTCATTGAAAGGTAGAGCGCAGAACATAGTATACATTAAAACACGTTTGCTTGCTATTTTCCGTCATTCCACTCCCATCTTGATGTTATTCATTAGGAAAAGGTTGGCACTGATTAAAGGAAAAATCATTGCAGCTGCTGTTCAAAAGCTGAATCTTTATGTACGTCAAATTAGGGATGAGAAGTTTGAATGTGGAGCCAAAGGCTGCACCAAACTCTTTTGTGCTTCTAAATATGTACTCAAGCATCTAATACATAAACATCCAGACCTTGTCATGGAATTGACTGCAGAATCACGTGAGGATCTATATTTTGAAAATTACATGAAAGTATGTTAGTCCAAACCCTTATATCATGTATTTTATATTCTTGTCCTTAAAATGTATGATGAACTTTTGCCTCACTTCCATTGCAGTGATCCCAATGCCCCGGATAGTATACCTTTTATTCAGAAAACAATTGCTGCTTAATGGAACCGGACTGTTCATGGTAAAGTGCAATATGTTGGTAACTGCTTACTGAAGCTCTAGAGGCTTACTGCTTAGGCTACCCAGGCTTATCAATTTGTCGATCAATCTAATTTGTCTGCTCATGCTGGCACCATTGTTAACAATACGAGCAACAACTAGTTTAAAAACTGAACAGTAACTTGTTTAACTATTCTTGTTTCGCCCTCTCACTCAGAAGATAGAGTAAATAGCTTAAAGTTGCATGATGATGACGACAAGTATGACTTATTCTAAATATGCTTCATTGAGTTATGAATTGTAAAAGGTTAATTAGAAACTTATACAGAGAAGTATTATTTTGTGGCTGTAACCAATTCAAGAGTATTATTAAACACCAAGTGATCCACACAAAATCTTTGTGGTTTAATGGGTATGACAGTTGCAACATATAACTTGAATTACATGTAAAAAGAAAAGAAAAAGACTATCACCTTGTTAGTCCATACCAATCATTGTCTGTGATTCCAATCCTGATCTGAAGTGACATAGATCTTCAGTATGGAAATGTCTCTTCCGCAAACCTGCACAATTTATTTTATCATACAGCATTGTTTCTTTTTGTTTATATGGTTGATCCTAATTATGATATTCGTCCAATGACAGACCGGGAATGGAAAGACATACACAATGTGGGGGTAGCCAATGCCTTGTCAGAAGAAGCACTCAGCAGGGCTTGACGCCCATTGTTTTTTAGCGACTTTTTCCAAGGATAAATGAGGTGAGAATTCTTGGTGTCAAAGTGTACCTCCATACTTATTTGGTAGTTAACAATTTCAGTTGCTTTCTCTTAGGAACAAATTAAAAATGCTGACAAACAGCGGACGTATCAATGCGGATGTTCTTTCTTCAGGTTTGTTTTTATTTGGAAACTAGAGGTTATTTGAAAGAAATGAATTTTGTAGTCCAAAGTAGGGTGCTTAACCAGCTACAGTTCCTTTCGTAGATTTACAATCAACAAATTATTGTTTACAAAGAAATCTTCAGGTAGGCAGAGATAACTATTTATTATTTTAGGATTGGCTTGTTCATTATACAGTAGTTGATTTCTATTTCTACATTTCAGATACGAGAAGACGTTAAATCTGGACTTCATGCTGACAGTTTGACACAAGTGTGTTTGTCTTCAATGAAAGAGTTAACGGAAAAACTTATCAAGGTACTACTAAATTATGCTTGATATGTCTTTGTTGCAAGTCTGTCATTTGTAGGAGTTTTGTCCATCAATAATTCGCAGTACAACATGATACTTATATTTCAATTTCAACATGTTACTACTAAATTGGTTCAGCGTTTGTCTAACAGGAGAATTGGTCCCACTAGGATTAATTCTGAAAGTTCCCCCACTCACACAGTGTTTTCAGATGTGTTGTTGAAAGTCGATGCAAGGTATTATTACTCATTTTCTTTGAAAATTTTGAATTATTGGTGGAATACAATTCACTAATACCAAGTACACTGATCATCAACTTTTTCTCATTGTGCAGTAATGCCATGGATAAGGCAGCATCATTCTTCATGTCAACTTTCTCCGTCGCAACGGGCATTTTAGCTCCTAAAAGAAAAAAAAGAAAATTGGAATGCACAAACGAAACAATGTTGAGGTCTGCAGATTACTTTTTGTTGAAACTCATATATGCATATATTGGTGATTGCTTGTTAATCATTTAACATTAAATGCATGTAGGTTTTCTGTTTTGCTTTGAGTACAAGTGTACAACCAACGAACATGCAGACTGCAGAAAGGACAATGTACACGTACATCGTGAAGATGTCCCGGAAGAAAATTAGAGAGATGAATTTACACCCTTATACAATGTTGAAGATGGAAACTTGTCTGAACTTGCTGAATTACCATCTTTGTGGTTTAATGGGTGAGACAGCTGCAACTGCAACATATAACTTGAATTACATGTAAAAAGAATAAAAAAGTCTCTCATTTTGTTAGTCCACGCCAATCATTGTCTGTGATTCCAATCCTGCTCTGAAGTATGGAAACGTCTCTTCCCTGAACCTGCACGATTTATTTTATCATTAGGCATTGTCTCTATTTGTTTCTATGGTGGATCCTGATTATGATATTCTTCCGACGACAGGTCGGAAATGGAAAGACATACCCAATGTGGGGGCCAGCCAATGCCTTGTCAGAAGCTGATCTATTAAGCACTCAGCAGGGCTTGATGCCCTATGGTTGTGAGCGACATTTTGCAAGGATAAATGGGGTGAGAATTCTTGAAGTCAAATTGTACCTCCGTAATGTTTTGGTAGTTACCAATTTCAGTTGCTTTCTTTTAGGAGCAAGTTAAAATTGCTTACAAACAGCAGCCTGTAGCTGAATATCCTTTTTTTTTACTGTTAGGGTGCAAGGAACGAATATTTGCCATGCAGCCTGTGCCTATTCAGATTTCCTATATAGGTTTCCCTGGAACTACAAGGGTTTCATATATACATTATCTGGTCACCGATTAGGTTAGTGACATATTAGGTCAGATGTGATTTGACATGGTCATCTAGTACTGTTGTTTCATTTGTTGTTCTGTGTGCAGTTTGTTTCACCTCTGAAGTTTGAGTCCATATACTCGGAGAATCTTGTTCATCTTCCACATTGTTATTTTGCCAATGATTACAAGCAGGTGAGGATCTCAAAGTCAGGTCCTTCTCATATGCTAAATTAATATCAAGTGTTATGTATGATCAGCTTTATGTAATGTAGAAAAATCGTGAAGTTCTAGACCAAAAATGTCAACCTAAGCGATCAGATTATGGCCTGCCATAGGATAAGATTTTATATGCTTGCTTCGATCTGCTGTACAAGATGGATCCTGAAATTTTCTATACTTGGTGAGAAATGATAATTTTCTTTGCTCGCATCTACCACTGCGTGTATGAATGTTCATCATGATCATTTTATTGACTTTCTAATTTCAGGTGTAATATATTAAATCGAGTTCCCAAAAGTGCACTGTGGCTACTCAGATTCCCAGCTGCAAGCGAGATGAGATTGCGTGCATGTATGTATTGTTTTGAAAAAATATGTCAATTTTCCAAAAATGTTTTTATGCTTTTGGCCCATATGTTTTATGTGCCGTTGATAGAGATACTTGCATATTCAAGAAAACACTTTCGGGAATTGGCCATCCGTTTCTTGGTTTCTTTTCCCCTAGTCATTTCTCAACCATGGCGTAATATTGTTTAATGTTCTGTGATAACAGATGTGCTTCTCAAGGTGTGAATCCCGGCCAGTTCATTTTCACTGATGTCGCCATGAAAAATGAGCATTCCAAACGCGGTTCCTTGGCTGATCTTTTCCTTGACACGTAAACTTCACATCTTAATCATTGTTGTTTCATATGAAATCTAGGAACTTATGATGTTAATTTCATTACTGATGAGATGTGCAGACCACTGTAATGCACACACTACACAAAAAGTACAAGCTAAAAGAAGTGAATTTAGATACTTTGTTTCTTCATATGTAAGTAAATTTTAAACACTCATATGTCGATTGCTGATGCGTTCTCTATATTCAAAAAAAATGCAGAAAGGAGCAATGGATGCAGAGTAGGAAACTGAGAACACTCGGAATAAAATGAACAAGGTAAAAAGGAAGTATGACGCTGATATAAGCATTTTAAACCAGTGTTTTGCGGAGTTTCGTCTACCTGTTGAAGCATTGATTGTGAGTTCCAACCAACAAACATGCAGACTGCAGAAAGGACAATGTACCAGAAGAAAATTGGAGTGATGAATTCACCCCTTATTACAACGTTGAAGATGGCAACATGCCTGAACTTGCTGAATCGCCATCTTTGTGGTTTAATGGGTATGCCAGCTGCAACATATAACTTGAATTACATGTAAAAAGAAGAAAAAAAGACTCTCGTCTTGTTAGTTAGGGCCATTCACCGCCTGTGATACCAATCCTGTTCTGAAGTGACATATATCTAAGTGTGGAAATGTCTCTTCCCTGAACCTACACGATTTTATCATTAGGCATTGTTTCTTTTTGTTTATATGGTTGATCCTGATTATGATGTTCTTTCAATGACAGACCCGAAATGGAAAAACATACTATGTGAGGGCCAGCCTATGCCTTGTCAGAAGTTGATCTATTAAGCACTCAGCAGGGCTTGACGAATGACGCCCGTTGTTTTTAGCCACTATTTGCAAGGATAAATGAGGTGAGCATTCTAGTAGTCAAAGTGTACCTCCATACTTTGGTCGTTAACAATTTCAGTTCCTTTCTCTTAGGAATGAATTAAGCATGCCAATAAACAGCTGACATATCAATGCCGATGTTATTTTCTTGAGGTTATTTGAATGAAATAAATTTTGTAGTAGGGAGCTTAACCAGCTACAGTTCCTTTGTGCAGATTTACAATGAACGAATTACTAATTTGTTTGACCCTAGACAAAGAAATCTTTAGGTAGGGCAAGATACCTATCTATTATTTTTGGATTGGCTTTTTCATTACTCAGTCTTTAATTTCTGTTTTTAGATTTCAGATATGTTTAAAGTTTGACAGAAGTGTGTCTTCAATGAAAGAGTTATCAGAAAAACTTCTCAAGGTATTCCTTCATTATGCTTGATATGTCTTTGTTGCACGTCTGTCATTTGTAGGAGTTGTCTATCAGTAATTCGCATTACTACATGACACTTATATTTCAATTTCTGTACAAGGTGATTTGGTTCAGGGATTGTCACTAGAATTAATTCTGAAGTTCCCCCTCACACGGGCAGATTTTATCCAAATTTTGACTTATTGGTGGAATACAATTCATTGATTCTGAATACACTGATCATCAACTTTTTCTCATTATGCAGTTAAGCAATGTATAAGGCAGCATCATTCTACATGTCAACCTTGTCCGTCGCAACTCTCTTTTCAGCTCCAAAAAAATAGAAAAAAAAGAAAAAAAAAGAAATTTGAGTGACGCTAAATAGAGAAATCTTCAGGTAGGCAATGTTAACTACTTATTATTTTATAGGATTGGCTTGTTCTTGATACAATAGTTGATTTCTATTTCTACATTTCAGATGCATGAAGATGTGAAATCTGAAGTTTATGTTGAACGTTTGACCGCAGTATGTGTGTGCCTTCAATGAAAGAGTTAACGGAAAAATTGTTTAATAAAGTTAGCCGGGATTATCAGCTAGCCGGGATTCATAAAGGTAAGCTCTGAGCTATTTGTTTTTATTTAAAACTTTGAGGTTATCTGAATGAAATGAATTTTGTGATAGGGAGCTTAACCAACTACAGTTCCTTTGTGCAGATTTACAATGAACGCATTACTATTCTGTTTGACGCTAGACAAAGAAGTCTTTAGGTAGGCAAAAATACCTATCTATTATTTTTGGATTGGCTTCTTCACGACACAATCATTCATTTCTGTTTTTAGATTTCAGATACGAGAAGATGTTAAATCCGGAGTTTATCTTTAAAGTTGGACAGAAGTGTGCGTGTCTTCAACGATAGAATTATCGGCAAAACTTAATAAGGTATTACTGCATTATGCTTGATATGTCTTTTGTTGCGAGTATGTCATTTGAAGGATTTGTCTATCAGTAATTCGCATTACTACATGACACTTATATTTCAATTTCTGTACATGGTGATTTGGTTTAGGGATTGCCACTAACATTAATTCTGAAAGTTCCCCTTCACACAATGTTTTCAGATGTGCCGTTGAAAGTCGATTCAAGGTATTATAACTCATTTATTATCCAAATTTTGAATTATTGGTGGAATACAATTCATTGATACTGAATACACTGATCATCAACTTTTTCTCATTATGCAATTAAGCAATGGATAAGGCAGCATCATTCTACATGTCAACCTTGTCCGTCGCAATGCTCTTTTCAGCTCCAAAAAGAAAAGAAAAAAGAGGATAAAAAGAAATTTTAGTGACGCTAAACAGACAATTCTTCAGGTAGGCAATGTTAACAACTTATTATTTTATAGGATTGGCTTGTTCTTGATACAATAGTTGATTTCTATTGCTACATTTCAGATGCGTGAAGATGTCAAATCTGCAGTTTATGTTGAACGTTTGATCGCAGTGTGTCTGTGTGCCTTCAAGGAAAGAGTTAACGGAAAAATTTATCAAGGTACTACTGCATTATGCTTGATATGTCTTTTTTGCCAGTCCGTCATTTGTAGGAGTTTTCTCTATCAATGATTCGCAGTACAACTTGTTACTTATGTTTCAATTTCTGTACATGGTGAAATGGTTCACGGACTGTCTAACAGGAGAATTGGTGGCTACTAGCATTAATTCTGAAAGTTCCTGCTCACACTGTATTTTTAGCTGTTTTGTTGAAAGTCGATGCAATGTATTATAACTCATTTTTATCCAACATCTGATTTATTTATCTTTCTTTAAGTTCTATTAGACTGTATTCTGGCGAATACTGTTAAGTTCTGTTACGGATTAGCTTTGAAATTGAATCATCATTATGTGTTGGGGTTATGCATGCACTTCATAATACCTTATTGTTTAGAATAGTGCTACGCATGAATCCATTACAAATGGTCTTTCCACAACATTTCTATCTTCTTAGTGTTGTGACAGTATAAGATTGGTGCACTGAGAGGGGCTTATTGTTTACTACTGCAGAAATCGCCTGATGGTTTTAGTACATGTAAAACAAGTATAATAGACCTTGTGGATTTAGCTAGATCCAATAGACGAAAGTTAACCGGCACAGCTATAAAACATCAACCGTTCCCTTTCCCAGCTTAGGTATGCTTTTCTTTACGACAAATCCTTTATTCCTTAGAAATGCATGTTAATATACTTACTAATATGCATCTGCTTCATCAGTTGTTAATCATTTCTTTATGAAACTGCAGGAACTTGATAAACAATCTTGCAGAAGTTTCTGAAAATGGGACACAGAGGCACATTCCTTATAGAGAGATTCAAGGTTGACCTTCATATTACAGGATTCTCTGGATGGAAATGCAAAATTGGCAATAAGCATGAGAAGAGAAGATATAATACTTCGCCTAGAGAGCCTCATGGATGGAATCTTACCCATAGAAGAGTTTCTGGATTAAGAATTGTTGTCATTGACAAATCAGCACCAGGTAAGGTTCTCCTTTTAATTACTACTGCCCTCTAGTTCTCAACCTTCTATCTATATGACCAAGTTCTGGTTTTCACAGCTTATGAAACATAAGTATGAAAACAATGCTGAAGTGCTAAAGAGAAGAATAGAACTTCCAACCGTCTAGAACGACCTAGAACAATACAGAATTGTTTTTAATCTGGGTGAAAGAAATGTGCTTATGGAGGAGATTGAAGACTTGACAAACCAGCTTCAATACCATGTAGACTCTTCCTCAGTGTTGGCTCAAAAAAGAGGTGCTCTATTCAAACTGGCCTATTCATGTGTCTCAAGTTTATCCCTATCTCCATCGGCCGTCCTTGGGTTGGCTGTTAAAACAAGGGAGAATTTGTTTTAGTGAAGTAGAAAGTAAATGGATTTCCCTCGCTGATGAGTTGCTAATTGAACCAGAAGGGAGCATGTGTATTATTCGAAAGCAGAAGCTGAAATTAGAGTTGGGAAAAGCAGTGTGCGAAAGCGCTCATAGAAATTATGCAAATGGCTATTCACGTATGCTAGAACAAAATGCAAATCTCAAGGAAAAGGATATAGAATTGCTTGCAAGGCACATCAAGATTCAGGGAGGACGTGAAGAGTTGAAAAGGTAGCTTGTAGCAGGAGTTAGGGATGCGGAGTCCAAGTTCATAAACATTTTGGCTTCACAAATTTCAGCATTGAAGGTGGGAATAGATAAAGAAAGACATCTGATATGATTGAGAGAATGATAATTGACGACATAATCCATATTCTTCTTCATCTTAGTGGCTACACAAAGGTAGCCCTTGAAATTGGTGTTATGAATTCACCCCTTATTACAACATTGAAGATGGCAACTTGCCTGAACTTGCTGAATCACCATCTTTGTGGTTTAATGGGTATGACAGCGGCAACATAGAACTTGTATTACATGTAAAAAGAAGAAAAAAGACTCCCGTCTGGTTAGTTAGTGCCATTCATCGTCTGTGATTCCCAATATCCTGCAAGGACTCGTGTTCAGACACAACAATTATATTTCCAGTTACACCTTCAGTGACCCCTTTGAAGCCCGATTCAGAAGAAGATTGATTTCGTTTAGTTCGAACATTGCTTGCTGATTCCGGCATCAATGATGAGGTTCAGTCAGATGCATTCTTTACCCGATGGCATGTGGCCGACAGCCCATTGGACCCGATGTTGCAAGAAAAATGCATTAACCTGAACAGTAAACCCCTAGCATATGAAGCTAACCGCAGGCAATGGAGATCAAGTCGCAAGCTCTTGTATGACTGTGTAAATGCAGCCTTGGTTGACATCACGCATTACCGGACACCAGAAGTCAAACATAGACTTCAAGTACCTAATGGTGTATCATCTGAAGGTCACCATCGGATGCTCACTCGCAGATTTCCTGACGCGTGAATACCACAAAGGTACAGACACTTGCTTTACTCTCTCTTTAAACAAGGAAAGACAAGTTGCAGGGAATACCACCAAAGGAAAACCAGAGGCGCCCATTGATTTGCCCCTCACACCTTCCTACAAATTGAGAACACCCTCTTTCCGCTTCCCACACACCTCAGATCCACCAAAAATTGTGAGATTTACACATGGAGAGTTTTAGAGAGCTTGAGCTCCAAGAGAAGCTCATTGAGCTAGAGATTAAGACCCTAGTGTCTAAACTTGAGGTCATCCGGTCCAAGGTAATTCTGTTGAAACAGTTTCAACAGGCACCAACGGCTACGACTGAGCCGGGGAATTACTCTAATTCCAAATCAGAAGCTAGTCCAGAGCAAACGGCTACTGGTAAAGACGTCCCAAATCCGTTGAACCCTGCTGCTTTGGGAAAAAGCAAACTCATAACCCTTCCCCCACTGGGATCCGTTATGCATAAACTCGTCTCCCCACTGGAGTTCGTGTCACAAAAGTTCGAACCAAATGGTTACAAAAAGGCAGTTGAAACAAACAGCAACTCCGCTTACTACGTCATTTACTCAGGGATTGACGCCCGTTGTTTCTAGCGTCTTTTTGCAAGGATAAATGAGGTGAGCATTCTAGTAGTCAAAGTGTACCTCCATACTTTGGTAGTTAACAGTTTCAGTTCCTTTCTCTTAGGAACGAATTAAGCATGCAAATAAACAGCTAACGTATCAATGCAGATGTTCTTTTCTTGAGGTTTTTTTTTTAAAATTTTGAAATTATCTCAATGAAATGAATTTTGTGATAGGGAGCTTAACCAGCTACAGTTCCTTTGTGCAGATTTACAATGAACGCGTTACTAATCTGTTTGACGCTTGACAAAGAAGTCGTTAGGTAGGCAAAAATACCTATCTTATATTTTTGGATTGGCTTCTTCATGACTCAGTCATTCATTTCTGTTTTTAGATTTCAGATACGAGAAGATGTTAAATCCGGAGTTTATGTTTAATGTTGGACAGAAGTGTGCGTGTCTTCAACGAAAGAGTTATTGGCAAAACATATTAAGGTATTACTGCATTATGCTTGATATGTCTTTTGTTGCGAGTCTGTCATTTGCGGGAGTTGTCTATCAGTAATTCGCATTACTACATGACACTTATATTTCAATTTCTGTACGTGGTGATTTGGTTTAGGGATTGTCACTAGCATTAATTCTGAAAGTTCCCCTTCGCACAATGTTATCAGATGTGTCGTTGAAAGTCGATGGAAGGTATTATAACTCATTTTTTATCCAAATTTTGAATTATTGGTGGAATACAATTCATTGATACTGAATACACTGATCATCAACTTTTTCTCATTATGCAGTTAAGCAATGGATAAGGCAGAATCATTCTAGATGTCAACCTTGTCCGTCGCAATGCTCTTTTCAGCTCCAAAAAAAAAAGGAAAAAAAGAAATTTTAGTGACGCTAAACAGAGAATTCTTCAGGTAGGCAATGTTAACAACTTATTATTTTATAGGATTGGCTTGTTCTTGATACGATAGTTGATTTCTATTTCTACATCTCAGATGCGTGAAGATGTGAAATCTGGAGTTTATGTTGAACGTTTGATCGCAGTGTGTGTGTGCCTTCAATGAAAGAGTTAACGGAAAAATTTATGCAAGGTACTACTGCATTATGCTTGATATGTCTTTGTTGCAAGTCCGTCATTTGTAGGAGTTTTCTCTATCAATGATTCGCAGTACAACATGTTACTTATGTTTCAATTTCTGTACATGGTGAAATGGTTCACGGATTGTCTAACAGGAGAATTGGTGGCTACTAGCATTAATTCTGAAAGTTCCTGCTCACACTGTATTTTTACCTGTTATCTTGAAAGTCGATGCAATGTATTATAACTCATTTTTATCCAAAATCTGATTTATTTATCTTTCTTTAGGTTCCATTAGACTGTATTCCTGCGAATACTGTTAAGTTCTATTACGGATTAGCTTTGGAATTGAATCATGATTATGCTGTTGGGGTTATGCATGCACTTCATAATACCTTATTGCTTAGAATAGTGCTACGCATGTATCCATTACAAATGGTCTTTCCACAACATTTCTATCTTCTTAGTGTTGTGACAGTATAAGTTTGAAGTACTGAGAGGGGCTTATTGTTTACTATTGCAGAGATCGCCTGATGGTTTTAGTACCTGTAAAACAAGTATAATAAACCTTGTGATTTAGCTAGATCCAAAAGACGAAAGTTAACCGGCACAGCTATAAAACTTCAACCGTTCCCTTTCCCAGCTTAGGTATGGGTTTGTTTACGACAAATCCATTACTCCTTAGAAATGCATGTTAATATACTTACTATTATGCATCTGCTACATCAGTTGTTAATCATTTCCTTATGAAACTGCAGGAACTTGATAAACAATCTTGCAGAAGTTTCTCAAAATGGGACACAGAGGCCCATTCCTTATAGAGAGATTCAAGGTTGACCTTCATACTACAGGATTCTCTGGATGGAAATGCAAAATTGGCAATAAGCATGAGAAGGGAAGATAGAATACTTCGCCTAGAGAGCCTCATGGATGGAGTCTTACCCATAGAAGAGTTTCTGGATTAAGAATTGCTGTCATTGACAAATCAGCACCAGGTAAGGTTCTCCTTTTAATTACTACTGCCCTCTAGTTCTCAACCTTCTATCTATATGACCAAGTTCTGGTTTTCACAGCTTATGAAACATAAGTATGAAAACCATGCTGAACTGCTAAAGTGAAGACAAGAACTTCCAACTGTCTAGAACGAGCTAGAACAATACGTAAACTTTTTTAATCTGAGTGAAAGAGAAGTGCTTATGGAGGAGATTGAAGACTTGACAAACCAGCTTCAATACTATGTACTCTTCCTCAGTGTTGGCTCAAAAAAGGGGTGCTCTATTAAACTGTTCATTCGTGTGTCTCAAGTTTATCCCTATCTCCATCGGCCGTCCTTGGGTTGGCTGTTAAAACAAGAGAGAATTTGTTTTAGTGAAGTAGAAAGCAAATGGATTTCCTTCGCTGATGAGTTGCTAATTGAACTAGAAGGGAGCATGTGTATTATTCGAAAGCAGAAGCTGAAATTAGAGTTGGGAAAAGCAGCGTGCGAAAGCGCTCATAGAAATTATGCAAATGGCTATGCAGGGACACGCATGTATGCTAGAACAAAATGCAAATCTCGAGGAAAAGGATATAGAATTGCTTGCAAGGCACAGAAAGATTCAGGAAGGGCGTGAAGAGTTGAAAAGGTAGCTTGTAGAAGGAGTTAGGGGTGCGGAGTCCAAGTTCATAAACATTTTGGCTTCACAAATTTCAGCATTGAAGGTGGGAATAGATAAAGAAAGACATCTGATATGATTGAGAGAATGATAATTGACGACATAATCCATATTCTTCTTCATCTTAGTGGCTACACAAAGGTAGCCCTTGAAATTGGTGTTATGAATTCACCCCTTATTACAACATTGAAGATGGCAACTTGCCTGAACTTGCAGAATTACCATCTTTGTGGTTTAATGGGTATGACAGCAGCAACATATAACTTGAATTACATGTAAAAAGAAGAAAAAAAGACTCCCGTCTGGTTAGTTAGTGCCATTCATCGTCTGTGATTCCAATATCCTGCAAGGACTCGTGTCCAGACACAACAACTATATTTCCTGTTACACCTTCAGTGACCCCTTTGAAGCCCGATTCAGAAGAAGATTGATTTCGTTTAGTTCGAACATTGCTTGCTGATTCCGGCATCAATGATGAGGTTCAGTCAGATGCATTCTTTACCCGATGGCATTTGGCCGACAGCCCATTGGACCCGATGCTGATGCTGCAAGAAAAATGCATTAACCTGAACAGTAAAGCCCTAGCATATGAAGCTAACCGCAGGCAATGGAGATCAAGTCGCAAGCTCATGTATGACTGTGTAAATGCTGCCTTGGTTGACGTCACGCATTACAGGACACCAGTAGTCAAACATAGACTTCAAGTACCTAATGGTGTATCATCTGAAGGTCACCCATCGGATGCCATTAACAGATGATGTGTGGACCAGAATTAAAGAATGGATAGTTTTCGATGCCGGACTCGTCGTGTGGGGTGATGTTGACAGCTACAACAGCATGTTAATGGAGATGGTAGTGAAGAATGAAGTGGTTGGGAATGGATGGGCTGAGAATATGCGCGTTGAAATAGATATGGTAGGGAAGGAAATAGAAGAAAAGTTGCTGGAAGAGCTTGTGCAGGATGCTGTTGTTGCATTGGCTGGTAGAGATTCATAACACCCTTCCCCTGTTAGTTTATATATTTATTCTGAGGATCTTTATAACGCATTTTCAACACATTCGTGGCTCATACAGTCCAACCTACTTCCATCCCCATCTGTGGTCTACCCATTTAGTGATTCAAATTTAATGTAATATGTAATTTGTGTATCATACAGCATCAGCAAAGGAGCACTAATCACATTTTTATATAGTAATTAAATGTCTAAATTTGTAGCTGTGTTTTATAAAATACAGTAGGTGCTTAACCAATGATAGAATAGAGTGGCCATGAAATCAGGAGATGAGTTATGTAGATTAGCTCTGAAGTGACATATATCTAAGTATGGAAACGTCTCTTCCCTGAACCTGCACAATTTATTTTATCATTAGGCATTGTTTTTTTTTATATGGTTAATCCTGATCATGATGATCTTCCGATGACAGACCGGAAATGAAAAGACAAATACTATGTGAGGGCCAGCCTATGCCTTGTCAGAAGTTGATCTATTAAGCACTCAGCAGGGATTGACGCCCGTTGTTTCTAGCGTCTTTTTGCAAGGATAAATGAGGTGAGCATTCTAGTAGTCAAAGTGTACCTCCATACTTTGGTAGTTAACAGTTTCAATTCCTTTCTCTTAGGAACGAATTAAGCATGCAAATAAACAGCTAACGTATCAATGCAGATGTTCTTTTCTTGAGGTTTTTTTTTAAAAAACTTTGAAATTATCTCAATGAAATGAATTTTGTGATAGGGAGCTTAACCAGCTACAGTTCCTTTGTGCAGATTTACAATGAACGCATTACTAATCTGTTTGACGCTAGACAAAGAAGTCGTTAGGTAGGCAAAAATACCTATCTTTTATTTTTGGATTGGCTTCTTCATGACTCAGTCATTCATTTTTGTTTTTACATTTCAGATACGAGAAGATGTTAAATCCGGAGTTTATGTTTAAAGTTGGACAGAAGTGTGCGTGTCTTCAACGAAAGAGTTATCGGCAAAACTTATTAAGGTATTACTGCATTATGCTTGATATGTCTTTTGTTGCGAGTCTGTCATTTGTAGGAGTTGTCTATCAGTAATTCGCATTACTACATGACACTTATATTTCAATTTCTGTACGTGGTGATTTGGTTTAGGGACTGTCACTAGCATTAATTCTGAAAGTTCCCCTTCACACAATGTTATCAGATGTGTCGTTGAAAGTCGATGCAAGGTATTATAACTCATTTTTTATCCAAATTTGGAATTATTGGTGGAATACAATTCATTGATACTGAATACACTGATCATCAACTTTTTCTCATTATGCAGTTAAGCAATGGATAAGGCAGAATCATTCTACATGTCAACCTTGTCCGTCGCAATGCTCTTTTCAGCTCCAAAAAAAAAAAAGGAAAAAAAGATATTTTTGTGACGCTAAACAGAGAATTCTTCAGGTAGGCAATGTTAACAACTTATTATTTTATAGGATTGGCTTGTTCTTGATACGATAGTTGATTTCTATTTCTACATTTCAGATGCGTGAAGATGTGAAATCTGGAGTTTATGTTGAACGTTTGATCGCAGTGTGTGTGTGCCTTCAATGAAAGAGTTAACGGAAAAATTTATCAAGGTACTACTGCATTATGCTTGATATGTCTTTGTTGTAAGTCCGTCATTTGTAGGAGTTTTCTCTATCAATGATTCGCAGTACAACATATTACTTATGTTTCAATTTCTGTACATGGTGAAATGGTTCACGGATTGTCTAACAGGAGAATTGGTGGCTACTAGCATTAATTCTGAAAGTTCCTGCTCACACTGTATTTTTACCTGTTATCTTGAAAGTCGATGCAATGTATTATAACTCATTTTTATCCAAAATCTGATTTATTTATCTTTCTTTAGGTTCCATTAGACTGTATTCCTGCGAATACTGTTAAGTTCTGTTACGGATTAGCTTTGGAATTGAATCATGATTATGCTGTTGGGGTTATGCATGCACTTCCTAATACCTTATTGTTTAGAATAGTGCTACGCATGAATCCATTACAAATGGTCTTTCGACAACATTTCTATCTTCTTAGTGTTGTGACAGTATAAGTTTGGTACACTGAGAGGGGCTTATTGTTTACAATTGCAGAGATCGCCTGATGGTTTTAGTACCTGTAAAACAAGTATAATAAACCTTGTGATTTAGCTAGATCCAAAAGACGAAAGTTAACCGGCACAGCTATAAAACTTCATCCGTTCCCTTTCCCAGCTTAGGTATGGGTTTGTTTACGACAAATCCATTACTCCTTAGAAATGCATGTTAATATACTTACTATTATGCATCTGCTACATCAGTTGTTAATCATTTCCTTATGAAACTGCAGGAACTTGATAAACAATCTTGCAGAAGTTTCTCAAAATGGGACACAGAGGCACATTCCTTATAGAGAGATTCAAGGTTGACCTTCATACTACAGGATTCTTTGGATGGAAATGCAAAATTGGCAATAAGCATGAGAAGGGAAGATAGAATACTTCGCCTAGAGAGCCTCATGGATGGAGTCTTACCCATAGAAGAGTTTCTGGATTAAGAATTGCTGTCATTGACAAATCAGCACCAGGTAAGGTTCTCCTTTTAATTACTATTGCCCTCTAGTTGTCAACCTTCTATCTATATGACCAAGTTCTGGTTTTCACAGCTTATGAAACATAAGTATGAAAACCATGCTGAACTGCTAAAGTGAAGACAAGAACTTCCAACTGTCTAGAACGAGCTAGAACAATACGTAAACTTTTTTAATCTGAGTGAAAGAGAAGTGCTTATGGAGGAGATTGAAGACTTGACAAACCAGCTTCAGTACTATGTAGACTCTTCCTCAGTGTTGGCTCAAAAAAGAGGTGCTCTATTAAACTGTTCATTCGTGTGTCTCAAGTTTATGCCTATCTCCATCGGCCGTCCTTGGGTTCGCTGTTAAAACAAGAGAAAATTTGTTTTAGTGAAGTAGAAAGCAAATGGATTTCCATCGCTGATGAGTTGCTAATTGAACTAGAAGGGAGCATGTGTATTATTCGAAAGCAGAAGCTGAAATTAGAGTTGGGAAAAGCAGCGTGCGAAAGCGCTCATAGAAATTATGCAAATGGCTATGCAGGGACACGCATGTATGCTAGAACAAAATGCAAATCTCGAGGAATAGGATATAGAATTGCTTGCAAGGCACAGAAAGATTCAGGGAGGACGTGAAGAGTTGAAAAGGTAGCTTGTAGCAGGAGTTAGGGGTGCGGAGTCCAAGTTCATAAACATTTTGGCTTCGCAAATTTCAGCATTGAAGGTGCGAAGAGATAAAGAAAGACATCTGATATGATTGAGAGAATGATAATTTTAGTGACGCTAAACAGAGAATTCTTCAGGTAGGCAATGTTAACAACTTATTATTTTATAGGATTGGCTTGTTCTTGATACGATAGTTGATTTCTATTTCTACATTTCAGATGCGTGAAGATGGGAAATCTGGAGTTTATGTTGAATGTTTGATCGCAGTGTGTGTGTGCCTTCAATGAAAGAGTTAACGGAAAAATTTATCAAGGTACTGCATTATGCTTGATATGTCTTTGTTGCAAGTTCGTCATTTGTAGGAGTTTTCTCTATCAATGATTCGCAGTACAACATGTTACTTATGTTTTAATTTCTGTACTTGGTGAAATGGTTCACGGATTGTCTAACAGGAGAATTGGTGGCTACTAGCATTAATTCTGAAAGTTCCTGCTCATCGTCTGTGATTCCCAATATCCTGCAAGGACTCGTGTTCATACACAACAACTATATTTACAGTTACACCTTCAGTGACCCCTTTGAAGCCCGATTCAGAAGAAGATTGATTTCGTTTAGTTCGAACATTGCTTGCTGATTCCGGCATCAATGATGAGGTTCAGTCAGATGCATTCTTTACCCGATGGCATTTGGCCGACAGCCTATTGGACCCGATGCTGCAAGAAAAATGCATTAACCTGAACAGTAAAGCCCTAGCATATGAAGCTAACCGCAGGCAATGGAGATCAAGTCGCAAGCTCATGTATGACTGTGTAAATGCAGCCTTGGTTGACATCACGCATTACCGGACACCAGAAGTCAAACATAGACTTCAAGTACGTAATGGTGTATCATCTGAAGGTCACCATCGGATGCAATCAACAGATGATGTGTGGACCAAAATTAAAGAATGGATTGTTTTCGATGCCGGACTCGTCATGTGGGGTGATGGTGACAGCTACAACAGCATGTTAGTGGAGATGGTAGTGAAGAATGAAGTGCTTGGGAATGGATGGGCTGAGAATATGCGCGTTGAAATATATATGGTAGGGAAGGAAATAGAAGAAAAGTTGCTGGAAGAGCTTGTGCAGGGCAGGTAGAGATTCATAAAACCCTTCCCCTGCTAGTTTATATATTTATTCTGAGGATCTTTATAACGCATTTTCAACACATTTCTGTTTCTACATTTCAGATGCGTGAAGATGTGAAATCTGGAGTTTATGTTGAACGTTTGATCGCAGTGTGTGTGTGTGCCTTCAATGAAAAAGTTAACGGAAAAATTTATCAAGGTACTACTGCATTATGCTTGATATGTCTTTGTTGCAAGTCCGTCATTTGTAGGAGTTTTCTCTATCAATGATTCGCAGTACAACATGTTACTTATGTTTCAATTTCTGTCTGTACATGGTGAAATGGTTCACGGATTGTCTAACAGGATAATTGGTGGCTACTAGCATTAATTCTGAAAGTTCCTGCTCGCACTGTATTTTTCCCTGTTTTGTTGAAAGTCGATGCAATGTATTATAACTCATTTTTATCCAAAATCTGATTTATTTATCTTTCTTTAGGTTCCATTAGACTGTATTCCTGCGAATACTGTTAAGTTCTGTTACGGATTAGCTTTGGAATTGAATCATGATTATGCTGTTGGGGTTATGCATGCACTTCATAATACCTTATTGTTTAGAATAGTGCTACGCATGAATCCATTACAAATGGTCTTTCGACAACATTTCTATCTTCTTAGTGTTGTGACAGTATAAGTTTGGTACACTGAGAGGGGCTTATTGTTTACAATTGCAGAGATCGCCTGATGGTTTTAGTACCTGTAAAACAAGTATAATAAACCTTGTGATTTAGCTAGATCCAAAAGACGAAAATTAACCGGCACAGCTATAAAACTTCAACCGTTCCCTTTCCCAGCTTAGGTAGGGTTTTGTTTACGACAAATCCATTACTCCTTAGAAATGCATGTTAATATACTTACAATTATGCATCTGCTACATCAGTTGTAAATCATTTCTTTGTGAAACTGCAGGAACTTGATAAACAATCTTGCAGAAGTTTCTCAAAATGGGACACAGAGGCACATTCCTTATAGAGAGATTCAAGGTTGACCTTCATACTACAGGATTCTCTGGATGGAAATGCAAAATTGACAATAAGCATGAGAAGGGAAGATAGAATACTTCAGAGCCTCATGGATGGAGTCTTACCCATAGAAGAGTTTCTGGATTAAGAATTGTTGTCATTGACAAATCAGCACCAGGTAAGGTTCTCCTTTTAATTACTACTGCCCTCTAGTTCTCAACCTTCTATCTATATGACCAAGTTCTGGTTTTCACAGCTTATGAAACATAAGTATGAAAACCATGCTGAACTGCTGAAGTGAAGAAAAGAACTTCCAACCGTCTAGAACGAGCTAGAACAATACGGAAACTTTCTTAATCTGGGTAAAAGAGAAGTGCTTATGGAGGAGATTGAAGACCTGACAAACCAGCTTCAATACTATGTAGACTCTTCCTCAGTGTTGGCTCAAAAAAGAGGTGCTCTATTAAACTGTTCATTCATGTGTCTCAAGTTTATCCCTATCTCCATTATGTGTCTCATTCATTCATGTGTTGATTCTGAACCCCCATTCATGTGTCTCATTCATTCATATGTTCATTGTGAACCCCCCATTAACCAATATGTACAAGGTTATATGACCAATCAATACCATTACAGTTGTTTGACCTAACTATTTTTATGCATCATTATTCAAATTGCAGCCTGGGACCAGACAGTGAAACTTGTTAGATACACTGATCTTTGACGAGATAATCATTAGCGCCGTCGACAGTAAGCAGCGAATCTCAGTTTAGAAAAGGTAAGGCTGAAACTTAGATACACTTATCAAGTATTATTTATTGTGTTCATGACTGTGCTGTGAAGAAAGTTGATGTATGGGAAGTGGTTATAGTGAAAATTAGCATACATATTCTTGATTGCTGAATCAGTTATTATACCGTTAGCATACAACTTTTAAGAGATCTCACTTTTACATGTTCTTACACGCTAATGTTCAAGATCCATCTTTCGTTTTGGTAACGGTTTATTGTTTGACTATATGTCACAAGACAACTTGTTTAAGGTTGATGGCTCACTTTTCAAAAGATTCAAACAGATGGAGATGATGGAGATGTTGCAATATACTTTACTATCAGCTAAGGTAAGTTACCGTACCTGAGGGCAAATGCTAAGGAAAGCAACAGCCAAGTACTGACAAGCACTGCTTGGATTTATTAAGGTATTAAAATTATCAGTATAATTTTGGCTTGCCTGATTTCTAATAATGGCGAAAGAGTGTTACTTAGCAGACCCTTTCTCGTTGTTTTTGGCATACAACCCAATGTCTTATTCAGTACTTTGTGACAATTTCCGTTCTTTTTATGTAAGGTAATCATGTGGAACCATATTGTCTTTATTGGCATGTACATGTGCATTTTGATTTGGTTCTGCTTGCATTTCCTTTATTTCTAAATCAAATACATGATAGCTCCATCTTATGAATGAGGTTTGAAGATAAATGTCTTTTTTATTTGGGGGAACACAATGACAATCTTTTGCTCCAAAAAGTCTCGCAAGGGATGATTATGTTTTGAGATGCAGTCAGTAGTTAAGAGATCTCACTTTTTTACATGTTCTTACACACTAATATTCAGTGTTTTCGCTGAAAGTTTTCTGTGTTTTCGCTGACAGTTTTCTGTTTGTAGTCTTGCTACATGATACCACTATTGGAAAGATAGTTTTAAAAGTGCAGTTGTTTAAACACCACAAGGTCAATGCTGAAGAATATTTTATCCCAACTCAGGTAATACAACTACAATATTTACTGTTGACCCTTACACGTATATTCTTGTTTATTATTAGTATGAAGCGAAAACCATTGTTTGCTTCAAGATCCATCTTTCGTTTTGGTAACGGTTTATCGTTTGACTATATGTCACAGGAGAACTGGTTTAAGGCTGATGGCTCACTTTTCAAAAGATTCAAACAGATGGAGATGTTTTTAGCATGGTTTGGGTAAGATGGACTGGCAAATCTTTTTTGATCATGTTGCTTGTTGGAGCGTGTTTGAACTTATTAAAAGTCTTGTATTTTCTGTTTGGTTTGGCTGTTAAGGGGTTGTATTTGTATTTGTATTGGCTGAGTTGAATTATGTTTAGTCTGTGGTTTTGTTGTATTTTCGAGTTAGTTGTCGAGCTTTGTCTTGGTTTGTGTTCGTCTCGGTGGGTCTCCCCTCTCTAGCTGCCACTGACTGATAACGTAAGTTTAAGGTTCGTTTCCTCTTGTTACGTTTTGTATTTTTTCCTCTTCCTCAGTCTTGTTTCCTCAAAATATTCAGTCTTGTATTTTTTCCTCTTCCGTAAGTTTAAGGGTAAATTTTGTGTTGTTAACTTTTCTATGTGCAGTTCAGTTTAACTTATTAATAAGATTCGTGAAGGATTTGAAGAGTTGAAAATGGTAGCTTGTAGCAGGAGTTAATGGTGTGGAGTCTTAAGTTCATAAAATTTTTGGCATCGCTAATTTAAATGTTGAAGGTGGGAAGAGATAAAGAAAGACAACATGCTTAAAGCCCTGCTCAGGGAAGCTGCTGAAGTAGCTGCTGAGCTCCTAGCATGCCTAAAAGAGGCAGAAGAAGCTCCTACTGCTGCTGAGGTAATATATTGTAGTCAAACTGTTGTCCTTTGTTCTTCCATGAATCGATACATCTTAAGTTTCTTTTTGCTATCTCCAAGTGATTGTAGCTACTTCTATTAATTATTTAGTTGGTGAGCAGTGTCTGTTTCGGCTTGCAGTGTCTGTTTCGGCTTGTTGAATGAAATTACATTTTTGTTCAAAAAAAGTGATTGTAGCTACTACTACCAAAAAAGAGGAAATGATTTTTGCTACTATGTTTCTTCATATTCAAGTAAATACTAAATACTTGTATTGCGATTACTGATGTCTTGCATGTTAATCATTTGCCATTAAATGCGTGTAGGTCATCTGTATGCCTCGAGTCCAAATGATGGTACTGAATGGAGATTACGCACTCAGACAAATTTGGTGCCGTTGCAGGAGTGAAACGGTCGGCAATAGCCCCTATTCTGAGCCCCCATTAACCAATATGTACAAGGTTATATGAACAATCAATACCATTACAGTTGTTTGACCTAACTGTTTTTATGCATCATTATTCAAATTGCAACCTGGGACCATACAGGGAAACTTGTTAGATACACTGATCTTTGACGAGATAATCATTAGCGCCGTCGACAGTAAGCAGCGAATCTCAGTTTAGAAAAGGTAAGGCTGAAACTTAGATGTCAACTTATCAAGTATTATTTATTGTGTTCATGACTGTGCTGTGAGAAAAGTTGATGTATGGGAAGTGGTTATGGTGAAAATAGCATACATATTCATGATTGCTGAATCAGTAGTTATACTGTTAGCATACAACTTTTAAGAGATCTCACTTTTCAAAAAATTCAAACAGATGGAGATGATGGAGATGTTTTCAGCATGGTTTGGGCAAGATGGACCGGCAAATCTTTTTTGATCCTGTAGCTTGTTTGAGCGTGTTTGATCTTATTCTGTTTGGTTTGGCGGTGAAGGGGTTGTATTTGTATTGGCTGAGTTGAGTTATGTTTAGTATGTGGTTTTATTGTATTTTCGAGTTAGTTGTCGATCTGTCTTGGTTTGTGTCCATCTCGGTGGGTCTCCCCTATGCAAGTTTAAGGTAAGTTTAAGGTTCGTTTCCTCTTCCTTTTAAGGTAATTTTTGAGGGTACTCCATTATTTATTTTTGTTGTTGACTATTCTATTTAACTTATTAATTGGTTTATATCTACTTATTTTGAAAATAAAAATAGCATTTTAATCTTATTTAAACTTGTTTTTCTATTATGTTATTGAGTTGATAAATTTATATTTTACTTTAGTTAATATTAATCTAATTTAAACCAATTTTGAGGGTGCTTTAATGGTCTTCCTATGTTGTTCTACTTATTTTGAAAATAAAAATAGCATTTTAATCTTATTTGAACTCGTCTTTCTATTATGTTATTCTTTGAGATGATAAACTTGTTTTGTTGTTATGTTCTTCTTTGAGTTGTGCAATTCAGATTTATTTTAGTTATGTTTAAATATATTGTTAAATTTTCTATGTGCAGTTTAACTTATTAATTGGTTTATATCAATTTATTTTGAAAACAAAAAATAGCATTTAAATCTTATTTGAACTTGTTAAGTTTTGTTGTTATGTTATATTTTGAGTTGTTAAATTCAGATTTATTTTACTTAACATTAACTTAATTTAAACTAATTTTTGTAGTAGTAAATTTTGAGGGAACTTTAATATTTTTCCTATGTGCAGTTTAACTTATTAATTGGTTTATATTTTTTGACAATTTATATCAACTTATTTAGAAAACGTAATCAAAATAAACTTATTTGAAAACAAAAATAGCAATTAAATCTTATTTGAACTTGTTTTGTTGTTATGTTATTCTTTGAGGTCTGAAATTCAGATTTATTTTTGTTATGTTTAAATATATTGTTGAGTTTTCTATGTGCAGTTGATTTTATTAATTGTATTTTGTGCTTCAACATTTATTTTTGTTGTTTGCTTTTCATCATATTTGAAGTTGCTACTTTATGTTGTTCTCTTATATTTTGAGTCGTTAAATACAAATTAATTTTAGTTAACATTAATTTAATTTAAACTAATTTTTTATGCAGTAAATTTTTAGTGTTGTTCACTTTTTTATGTGCAGTTTAACTTATTAATTGGTTTATATCAATTTATTTTGAAAACAAAAATAGCATTTAAATCTTATTTGAACTTGTTAAGTTTTGTTGTTATGTTATATTTTGATAAATTCAGATTTATTTTAGTTAACATTAACTTAATTTAAACTAATTTTTGTAGTAGTAAAATTTTGATGGTGCTTTAGTATTTTCCCATGCATTTTTACTTATAAATTAATTTATTTATATTCAAAATAAAATCTTCTTTAAACTTGTTATGTAAACTTGTTATGTTTTGTTTTAGTTAGTAAAAAAATTATCCAGTTTTTTACTAGAGAGTGCATGAGACTAGGGTAAATTTTGAGGGTGCTCCATCATTTATCTTTGTTGTTGACTTTTCTATGTGCAGTTTAACTTATTAATTGGTTTATATCTAGTTAATAAAAATAAAATTTGTCATTTTTTTGATTGCATGAGAGTAGGGTAACTTTTGAGGGTGCTATAACATTTTTTTATATTGTTGACTTTTCTATGTGCAGTTTAACTTATTAATTGATTTATATTTTTTTTTGACAATTTATATCAACTTATTTAGAAAACGTAGTAAAAAAAAACTTATCTTGAAAACAAAAATAGCAATTAAATCTTTTGAACTTGTTTTGTTGTTATGTTATTCTTTGAGGTGTGAAATTCAGATTTATTTTAGTTATGTTTAAATATATTGTTGAGTTTTCTATGCGCAGTTGAACTTATTAATTGTAAATTTTGTGCTTCAACATTTATTTTTGTTGTTGGCTTTTCATCTTATTTGAAGTTGCTACGTGTTGTTGTTCTCTTATATTTTGAGTTGTTAAATTCAGGTTAATTTTAGTTAAGATTAATTTAATTTAAACTAATTTTTGTGCAGTAAATTTTGAGTGTGGTTCTCTTTTTTCTGTACAGTTTAACTTATTAATTGGTTTATATCAATTTATTTTGAAAACAAAAATAGCATTTAAATCTTATTTGAACTTGTTAAGTTTTGTTGTTATGTTATATTTTGAGTTGTTAAATTCAGATTTTGTTTGTTGTTTATATTCAAAACGAAATCTTCTTTAAACATGTTATGTTATGTTTTGTTTTCGTTATCTATTTTTTTTACTATAGAGTGCATGAGAGTAGGGTAAATTTTGAAGTTTATATCTACTTAATTTGAAAACTAAAATAGAATTTAAATCTTATTTGAAGTTGCGTTGTTGTTCGAGTGGTTAAATTCAGATTAGTTTTAGTTAACATTAATTTTATTTAAACTAATATTTGTGCAGTAAATTTTGACTGTTGTTCTCTTTTTTATGTGCTGTTTAACTTATTAATTGGTTTATTAACTTATTTGAACTTGTTAAGTTTTGTTGTTATGTTTTATTTTGAGTTGTTAAATTCTGATTTATTTTAGTTAACATCAACTTAATTTAAACTAATTTTTGTAGTAGTAAATTTGGTGGGTGCTTTAATATTTTTCCTATGCATTTTTAATTAAGTAAAATTCAAAACAAAATCTTCTTTAAACCTGTTATGTTTTGTTTTCGTTAGTAAAAATTAACTATTTTCGAAAACTATCATTTTTTTTATCTTGTTGACTTTTCTATGTGCAATTTAACTTATTAATTGGTTTATATTTTTAGGACAATTGATATCTACTTATTTAGAAAACGTAATCAAAAAATAACTTTGCTTAAAAACAAAAATAGCAATCTTATTTGAACTCGTTTTTCTATTATGTTATTCTTTGAGTTGATAAATTTATATTTATTTTAGTTAATATTAATTGTTTTTTAACTAATTTTGAGGGTGCTTTAATTTATTTCCTATGTTGTTTACTCTTTGTGCATTATCGATTATATTAAACATAAATATTCTTTTTTAAACTTGTTATGTTTAGTTTTAGTTAATAAAAATAAAATTTATCATTTTTTATTGCATGAGATTAGGGTAAATTTGAGGGTTCTATAATATTTTTTTATATTGTTGAGTTTTCTATGTGCAGTTTAACTTGTTAAGTTTATATCAACATCTCGAAAACGTAATCAAAAGAAACTTAATTTGAAAACAAAAATAGCAATTAAATCTTATTTGAACTTGTTTTGTTGTTATGTTATTCTTTGAGTTGTGAAATTCATATTTATTTTAGTTATGTTTAATTTAGTTTAAACTAATTTTGAAATTTCATTATTATTTTGTACTACAATTTTGAGGGTGCTTTAACATATTCCTTGTATAATTAATTAACTATTCTGTTTGCGATTTACTTATTGGTTTATATCAACTTTTTTTGAAAACAAAAATAGGTTTAATTTGTTTTAAATTTGTAATGTATTGTTGTTATCCTATTGCCGTTTAAATCGTTTTTAATCATAAGATTGCCTGAGAATATGGTAACTTTTGAGGGTGCTTTAACAATTTTTTTGAATTTTTTATGTGCAGTTTAACTTACTTGGTTTATATAAATTTATTTTCAAAACAAAAATAGAATTTAAATATTATTTGAACTTGTTAAGTTTTGTTGTTAGGTTATATTTTGATAAATTCAGATTTATTTTAGTTAACATTAACTTAATTTAAACTAATTTTGTAGTCGTAAAATTTTGAGGGTGCTTTAGTATTTTTCCATGCATTTTTACTTATAAATTAATTTATTTATATTCAAAACAAAATCTTCTTTAAACCTGTTATGTTTTGTTTTAGTTAGTAAAAAAATTATCCATTTTTTTTTTACCAGAGAGTGCATGAGAGTAGGGTAAATTTTGAGGGTGCTCCAACATTTATCTTTGTTGTTGACTTTTCTATGTGCAGTTTAACTTATTAATTGGTTTATATCTTGTTAATAAAAATAAAATTTGTCATTTTTTTGATTGCATGAGAGTAGGGTAACTTTTGAGGGTGTTATAACATTTTTTTATATTGTTGACTTTTCTATGTGCAGTTTAACTTATTAATTGGTTTATATTTTTTGACAATTTATATCAACTTATTTAGAAAACGTAATCAAAATAAACTTATTTGAAAACAAAAATAGCAATTAAATCTTATTTGAACTTGTTTTGTTGTTATGTTATTCTTTGAGGTCTGAAATTCAGATTTATTTTTGTTATGTTTAAATATATTGTTGAGTTTTCTATGTGCAGTTGATTTTATTAATTGTATTTTGTGCTTCAACATTTATTTTTGTTGTTTGCTTTTCATCATATTTGAAGTTGCTACTTTATGTTGTTCTCTTATATTTTGAGTTGTTAAATACAAATTAATTTTAGTTAACATTAATTTAATTTAAACTAATTTTTTATGCAGTAAATTTTTAGTGTTGTTCACTTTTTTATGTGCAGTTTAACTTATTAATTGGTTTATATCAATTTATTTTGAAAACAAAAATAGCATTTAAATCTTATTTGAACTTGTTAAGTTTTGTTGTTATGTTATATTTTGATAAATTCAGATTTATTTTAGTTAACATTAACTTAATTTAAACTAATTTTTGTAGTAGTAAAATTTTGATGGTGCTTTAGTATTTTCCCATGCATTTTTACTTATAAATTAATTTATTTATATTCAAAATAAAATCTTCTTTAAACTTGTTATGTAAACTTGTTATGTTTTGTTTTAGTTAGTAAAAAAATTATCCAGTTTTTTACTAGAGAGTGCATGAGACTAGGGTAAATTTTGAGGGTGCTCCATCATTTATCTTTGTTGTTGACTTTTCTATGTGCAGTTTAACTTATTAATTGGTTTATATCTAGTTAATAAAAATAAAATTTGTCATTTTTTTGATTGCATGAGAGTAGGGTAACTTTTGAGGGTGCTATAACATTTTTTTATATTGTTGACTTTTCTATGTGCAGTTTAACTTATTAATTGATTTATATTTTTTTTTTTTGACAATTTATATCAACTTATTTAGAAAACGTAGTAAAAAAAAACTTATCTTGAAAACAAAAATAGCAATTAAATCTTTTGAACTTGTTTTGTTGTTATGTTATTCTTTGAGGTGTGAAATTCAGATTTATTTTAGTTATGTTTAAATATATTGTTGAGTTTTCTATGCGCAGTTGAACTTATTAATTGTAAATTTTGTGCTTCAACATTTATTTTTGTTGTTGGCTTTTCATCTTATTTGAAGTTGCTACGTGTTGTTGTTCTCTTATATTTTGAGTTGTTAAATTCAGGTTAATTTTAGTTAAGATTAATTTAATTTAAACTAATTTTTGTGCAGTAAATTTTGAGTGTGGTTCTCTTTTTTCTGTACAGTTTAACTTATTAATTGGTTTATATCAATTTATTTTGAAAACAAAAATAGCATTTAAATCTTATTTGAACTTGTTAAGTTTTGTTGTTATGTTATATTTTGAGTTGTTAAATTCAGATTTTGTTTGTTGTTTATATTCAAAACGAAATCTTCTTTAAACATGTTATGTTATGTTTTGTTTTCGTTATCTATTTTTTTTACTATAGAGTGCATGAGAGTAGGGTAAATTTTGAAGTTTATATCTACTTAATTTGAAAACTAAAATAGAATTTAAATCTTATTTGAAGTTGCGTTGTTGTTCGAGTGGTTAAATTCAGATTAGTTTTAGTTAACATTAATTTTATTTAAACTAATATTTGTGCAGTAAATTTTGACTGTTGTTCTCTTTTTTATGTGCTGTTTAACTTATTAATTGGTTTATTAACTTATTTGAACTTGTTAAGTTTTGTTGTTATGTTTTATTTTGAGTTGTTAAATTCTGATTTATTTTAGTTAACATCAACTTAATTTAAACTAATTTTTGTAGTAGTAAATTTGGTGGGTGCTTTAATATTTTTCCTATGCATTTTTAATTAAGTAAAATTCAAAACAAAATCTTCTTTAAACCTGTTATGTTTTGTTTTCGTTAGTAAAAATTAACTATTTTCGAAAACTATCTTTTTTTTTATCTTGTTGACTTTTCTATGTGCAATTTAACTTATTAATTGGTTTATATTTTTAGGACAATTGATATCTACTTATTTAGAAAACGTAATCAAAAAATAACTTTGCTTAAAAACAAAAATAGCAATCTTATTTGAACTCGTTTTTCTATTATGTTATTCTTTGAGTTGATAAATTTATATTTATTTTAGTTAATATTAATTGTTTTTTAACTAATTTTGAGGGTGCTTTAATTTATTTCCTATGTTGTTTACTCTGTGTGCATTATCGATTATATTAAACATAAATATTCTTTTTTAAACTTGTTATGTTTAGTTTTAGTTAATAAAAATAAAATTTATCATTTTTTATTGCATGAGATTAGGGTAAATTTGAGGGTTCTATAATATTTTTTTATATTGTTGAGTTTTCTATGTGCAGTTTAACTTGTTAAGTTTATATCAACATCTCGAAAACGTAATCAAAAGAAACTTAATTTGAAAACAAAAATAGCAATTAAATCTTATTTGAACTTGTTTTGTTGTTATGTTATTCTTTGAGTTGTGAAATTCATATTTATTTTAGTTATGTTTAATTTAGTTTAAACTAATTTTGAAATTTCATTATTATTTTGTACTACAATTTTGAGGGTGCTTTAACATATTCCTTGTATAATTAATTAACTATTCTGTTTGCGATTTACTTATTGGTTTATATCAACTTTTTTTGAAAACAAAAATAGGTTTAATTTTTTTTAAATTTGTAATGTATTGTTGTTATCCTATTGCCGTTTAAATCGTTTTTAATCATAAGATTGCCTGAGAATATGGTAACTTTTGAGGGTGCTTTAACAATTTTTTTGAATTTTTTATGTGCAGTTTAACTTACTTGGTTTATATAAATTTATTTTCAAAACAAAAATAGAATTTAAATATTATTTGAACTTGTTAAGTTTTGTTGTTATGTTATATTTTGATAAATTCAGATTTATTTTAGTTAACATTAACTTAATTTAAACTAATTTTGTAGTCGTAAAATTTTGAGGGTGCTTTAGTATTTTTCCATGCATTTTTACTTATAAATTAATTTATTTATATTCAAAACAAAATCTTCTTTAAACCTGTTATGTTTTGTTTTAGTTAGTAAAAAAATTATCCATTTTTTTTTTACCAGAGAGTGCATGAGAGTAGGGTAAATTTTGAGGGTGCTCCAACATTTATCTTTGTTGTTGACTTTTCTATGTGCAGTTTAACTTATTAATTGGTTTATATCTTGTTAATAAAAATAAAATTTGTCATTTTTTTGATTGCATGAGAGTAGGGTAACTTTTGAGGGTGTTATAACATTTTTTTATATTGTTGACTTTTCTATGTGCAGTTTAACTTATTAATTGGTTTATATTTTTTGACAATTTATATCAACTTATTTAGAAAACGTAATCAAAATAAACTTATTTGAAAACAAAAATAGCAATTAAATCTTATTTGAACTTGTTTTGTTGTTATGTTATTCTTTGAGGTCTGAAATTCAGATTTATTTTTGTTATGTTTAAATATATTGTTGAGTTTTCTATGTGCAGTTGATTTTATTAATTGTATTTTGTGCTTCAACATTTATTTTTGTTGTTTGCTTTTCATCATATTTGAAGTTGCTACTTTATGTTGTTCTCTTATATTTTGAGTTGTTAAATACAAATTAATTTTAGTTAACATTAATTTAATTTAAACTAATTTTTTATGCAGTAAATTTTTAGTGTTGTTCACTTTTTTATGTGCAGTTTAACTTATTAATTGGTTTATATCAATTTATTTTGAAAACAAAAATAGCATTTAAATCTTATTTGAACTTGTTAAGTTTTGTTGTTATGTTATATTTTGATAAATTCAGATTTATTTTAGTTAACATTAACTTAATTTAAACTAATTTTTGTAGTAGTAAAATTTTGATGGTGCTTTAGTATTTTCCCATGCATTTTTACTTATAAATTAATTTATTTATATTCAAAATAAAATCTTCTTTAAACTTGTTATGTAAACTTGTTATGTTTTGTTTTAGTTAGTAAAAAAATTATCCAGTTTTTTACTAGAGAGTGCATGAGACTAGGGTAAATTTTGAGGGTGCTCCATCATTTATCTTTGTTGTTGACTTTTCTATGTGCAGTTTAACTTATTAATTGGTTTATATCTAGTTAATAAAAATAAAATTTGTCATTTTTTTGATTGCATGAGAGTAGGGTAACTTTTGAGGGTGCTATAACATTTTTTTATATTGTTGACTTTTCTATGTGCAGTTTAACTTATTAATTGATTTATATTTTTTTTTGACAATTTATATCAACTTATTTAGAAAACGTAGTAAAAAAAAACTTATCTTGAAAACAAAAATAGCAATTAAATCTTTTGAACTTGTTTTGTTGTTATGTTATTCTTTGAGGTGTGAAATTCAGATTTATTTTAGTTATGTTTAAATATATTGTTGAGTTTTCTATGCGCAGTTGAACTTATTAATTGTAAATTTTGTGCTTCAACATTTATTTTTGTTGTTGGCTTTTCATCTTATTTGAAGTTGCTACGTGTTGTTGTTCTCTTATATTTTGAGTTGTTAAATTCAGGTTAATTTTAGTTAAGATTAATTTAATTTAAACTAATTTTTGTGCAGTAAATTTTGAGTGTGGTTCTCTTTTTTCTGTACAGTTTAACTTATTAATTGGTTTATATCAATTTATTTTGAAAACAAAAATGGCATTTAAATCTTATTTGAACTTGTTAAGTTTTGTTGTTATGTTATATTTTGAGTTGTTAAATTCAGATTTTGTTTGTTGTTTATATTCAAAACGAAATCTTCTTTAAACATGTTATGTTATGTTTTGTTTTCGTTATCTATTTTTTTTACTATAGAGTGCATGAGAGTAGGGTAAATTTTGAAGTTTATATCTACTTAATTTGAAAACTAAAATAGAATTTAAATCTTATTTGAAGTTGCGTTGTTGTTCGAGTGGTTAAATTCAGATTAGTTTTAGTTAACATTAATTTTATTTAAACTAATATTTGTGCAGTAAATTTTGACTGTTGTTCTCTTTTTTATGTGCTGTTTAACTTATTAATTGGTTTATTAACTTATTTGAACTTGTTAAGTTTTGTTGTTATGTTTTATTTTGAGTTGTTAAATTCTGATTTATTTTAGTTAACATCAACTTAATTTAAACTAATTTTTGTAGTAGTAAATTTGGTGGGTGCTTTAATATTTTTCCTATGCATTTTTAATTAAGTAAAATTCAAAACAAAATCTTCTTTAAACCTGTTATGTTTTGTTTTCGTTAGTAAAAATTAACTATTTTCGAAAACTATCTTTTTTTTTATCTTGTTGACTTTTCTATGTGCAATTTAACTTATTAATTGGTTTATATTTTTAGGACAATTGATATCTACTTATTTAGAAAACGTAATCAAAAAATAACTTTGCTTAAAAACAAAAATAGCAATCTTATTTGAACTCGTTTTTCTATTATGTTATTCTTTGAGTTGATAAATTTATATTTATTTTAGTTAATATTAATTGTTTTTTAACTAATTTTGAGGGTGCTTTAATTTATTTCCTATGTTGTTTACTCTTTGTGCATTATCGATTATATTAAACATAAATATTCTTTTTTAAACTTGTTATGTTTAGTTTTAGTTAATAAAAATAAAATTTATCATTTTTTATTGCATGAGATTAGGGTAAATTTGAGGGTTCTATAATATTTTTTTATATTGTTGAGTTTTCTATGTGCAGTTTAACTTGTTAAGTTTATATCAACATCTCGAAAACGTAATCAAAAGAAACTTAATTTGAAAACAAAAATAGCAATTAAATCTTATTTGAACTTGTTTTGTTGTTATGTTATTCTTTGAGTTGTGAAATTCATATTTATTTTAGTTATGTTTAATTTAGTTTAAACTAATTTTGAAATTTCATTATTATTTTGTACTACAATTTTGAGGGTGCTTTAACATATTCCTTGTATAATTAATTAACTATTCTGTTTGCGATTTACTTATTGGTTTATATCAACTTTTTTTGAAAACAAAAATAGGTTTAATTTTTTTTAAATTTGTAATGTATTGTTGTTATCCTATTGCCGTTTAAATCGTTTTTAATCATAAGATTGCCTGAGAATATGGTAACTTTTGAGGGTGCTTTAACAATTTTTTTGAATTTTTTATGTGCAGTTTAACTTACTTGGTTTATATAAATTTATTTTCAAAACAAAAATAGAATTTAAATATTATTTGAACTTGTTAAGTTTTGTTGTTATGTTATATTTTGATAAATTCAGATTTATTTTAGTTAACATTAACTTAATTTAAACTAATTTTGTAGTCGTAAAATTTTGAGGGTGCTTTAGTATTTTTCCATGCATTTTTACTTATAAATTAATTTATTTATATTCAAAACAAAATCTTCTTTAAACCTGTTATGTTTTGTTTTAGTTAGTAAAAAAATTATCCATTTTTTTTTTACCAGAGAGTGCATGAGAGTAGGGTAAATTTTGAGGGTGCTCCAACATTTATCTTTGTTGTTGACTTTTCTATGTGCAGTTTAACTTATTAATTGGTTTATATCTTGTTAATAAAAATAAAATTTGTCATTTTTTTGATTGCATGAGAGTAGGGTAACTTTTGAGGGTGTTATAACATTTTTTTATATTGTTGACTTTTCTATGTGCAGTTTAACTTATTAATTGGTTTATATTTTTTGACAATTTATATCAACTTATTTAGAAAACGTAATCAAAATAAACTTATTTGAAAACAAAAATAGCAATTAAATCTTATTTGAACTTGTTTTGTTGTTATGTTATTCTTTGAGGTCTGAAATTCAGATTTATTTTTGTTATGTTTAAATATATTGTTGAGTTTTCTATGTGCAGTTGATTTTATTAATTGTATTTTGTGCTTCAACATTTATTTTTGTTGTTTGCTTTTCATCATATTTGAAGTTGCTACTTTATGTTGTTCTCTTATATTTTGAGTTGTTAAATACAAATTAATTTTAGTTAACATTAATTTAATTTAAACTAATTTTTTATGCAGTAAATTTTTAGTGTTGTTCACTTTTTTATGTGCAGTTTAACTTATTAATTGGTTTATATCAATTTATTTTGAAAACAAAAATAGCATTTAAATCTTATTTGAACTTGTTAAGTTTTGTTGTTATGTTATATTTTGATAAATTCAGATTTATTTTAGTTAACATTAACTTAATTTAAACTAATTTTTGTAGTAGTAAAATTTTGATGGTGCTTTAGTATTTTCCCATGCATTTTTACTTATAAATTAATTTATTTATATTCAAAATAAAATCTTCTTTAAACTTGTTATGTAAACTTGTTATGTTTTGTTTTAGTTAGTAAAAAAATTATCCAGTTTTTTACTAGAGAGTGCATGAGACTAGGGTAAATTTTGAGGGTGCTCCATCATTTATCTTTGTTGTTGACTTTTCTATGTGCAGTTTAACTTATTAATTGGTTTATATCTAGTTAATAAAAATAAAATTTGTCATTTTTTTGATTGCATGAGAGTAGGGTAACTTTTGAGGGTGCTATAACATTTTTTTATATTGTTGACTTTTCTATGTGCAGTTTAACTTATTAATTGATTTATATTTTTTTTTGACAATTTATATCAACTTATTTAGAAAACGTAGTAAAAAAAAACTTATCTTGAAAACAAAAATAGCAATTAAATCTTTTGAACTTGTTTTGTTGTTATGTTATTCTTTGAGGTGTGAAATTCAGATTTATTTTAGTTATGTTTAAATATATTGTTGAGTTTTCTATGCGCAGTTGAACTTATTAATTGTAAATTTTGTGCTTCAACATTTATTTTTGTTGTTGGCTTTTCATCTTATTTGAAGTTGCTACGTGTTGTTGTTCTCTTATATTTTGAGTTGTTAAATTCAGGTTAATTTTAGTTAAGATTAATTTAATTTAAACTAATTTTTGTGCAGTAAATTTTGAGTGTGGTTCTCTTTTTTCTGTACAGTTTAACTTATTAATTGGTTTATATCAATTTATTTTGAAAACAAAAATGGCATTTAAATCTTATTTGAACTTGTTAAGTTTTGTTGTTATGTTATATTTTGAGTTGTTAAATTCAGATTTTGTTTGTTGTTTATATTCAAAACGAAATCTTCTTTAAACATGTTATGTTATGTTTTGTTTTCGTTATCTATTTTTTTTACTATAGAGTGCATGAGAGTAGGGTAAATTTTGAAGTTTATATCTACTTAATTTGAAAACTAAAATAGAATTTAAATCTTATTTGAAGTTGCGTTGTTGTTCGAGTGGTTAAATTCAGATTAGTTTTAGTTAACATTAATTTTATTTAAACTAATATTTGTGCAGTAAATTTTGACTGTTGTTCTCTTTTTTATGTGCTGTTTAACTTATTAATTGGTTTATTAACTTATTTGAACTTGTTAAGTTTTGTTGTTATGTTTTATTTTGAGTTGTTAAATTCTGATTTATTTTAGTTAACATCAACTTAATTTAAACTAATTTTTGTAGTAGTAAATTTGGTGGGTGCTTTAATATTTTTCCTATGCATTTTTAATTAAGTAAAATTCAAAACAAAATCTTCTTTAAACCTGTTATGTTTTGTTTTCGTTAGTAAAAATTAACTATTTTCGAAAACTATCTTTTTTTTTATCTTGTTGACTTTTCTATGTGCAATTTAACTTATTAATTGGTTTATATTTTTAGGACAATTGATATCTACTTATTTAGAAAACGTAATCAAAAAATAACTTTGCTTAAAAACAAAAATAGCAATCTTATTTGAACTCGTTTTTCTATTATGTTATTCTTTGAGTTGATAAATTTATATTTATTTTAGTTAATATTAATTGTTTTTTAACTAATTTTGAGGGTGCTTTAATTTATTTCCTATGTTGTTTACTCTTTGTGCATTATCGATTATATTAAACATAAATATTCTTTTTTAAACTTGTTATGTTTAGTTTTAGTTAATAAAAATAAAATTTATCATTTTTTATTGCATGAGATTAGGGTAAATTTGAGGGTTCTATAATATTTTTTTATATTGTTGAGTTTTCTATGTGCAGTTTAACTTGTTAAGTTTATATCAACATCTCGAAAACGTAATCAAAAGAAACTTAATTTGAAAACAAAAATAGCAATTAAATCTTATTTGAACTTGTTTTGTTGTTATGTTATTCTTTGAGTTGTGAAATTCATATTTATTTTAGTTATGTTTAATTTAGTTTAAACTAATTTTGAAATTTCATTATTATTTTGTACTACAATTTTGAGGGTGCTTTAACATATTCCTTGTATAATTAATTAACTATTCTGTTTGCGATTTACTTATTGGTTTATATCAACTTTTTTTGAAAACAAAAATAGGTTTAATTTGTTTTAAATTTGTAATGTATTGTTGTTATCCTATTGCCGTTTAAATCGTTTTTAATCATAAGATTGCCTGAGAATATGGTAACTTTTGAGGGTGCTTTAACAATTTTTTTGAATTTTTTATGTGCAGTTTAACTTACTTGGTTTATATAAATTTATTTTCAAAACAAAAATAGAATTTAAATATTATTTGAACTTGTTAAGTTTTGTTGTTATGTTATATTTTGATAAATTCAGATTTATTTTAGTTAACATTAACTTAATTTAAACTAATTTTGTAGTCGTAAAATTTTGAGGGTGCTTTAGTATTTTTCCATGCATTTTTACTTATAAATTAATTTATTTATATTCAAAACAAAATCTTCTTTAAACCTGTTATGTTTTGTTTTAGTTAGTAAAAAAATTATCCATTTTTTTTTTACCAGAGAGTGCATGAGAGTAGGGTAAATTTTGAGGGTGCTCCAACATTTATCTTTGTTGTTGACTTTTCTATGTGCAGTTTAACTTATTAATTGGTTTATATCTTGTTAATAAAAATAAAATTTGTCATTTTTTTGATTGCATGAGAGTAGGGTAACTTTTGAGGGTGTTATAACATTTTTTTATATTGTTGACTTTTCTATGTGCAGTTTAACTTATTAATTGGTTTATATTTTTTGACAATTTATATCAACTTATTTAGAAAACGTAATCAAAATAAACTTATTTGAAAACAAAAATAGCAATTAAATCTTATTTGAACTTGTTTTGTTGTTATGTTATTCTTTGAGGTCTGAAATTCAGATTTATTTTTGTTATGTTTAAATATATTGTTGAGTTTTCTATGTGCAGTTGATTTTATTAATTGTATTTTGTGCTTCAACATTTATTTTTGTTGTTTGCTTTTCATCATATTTGAAGTTGCTACTTTATGTTGTTCTCTTATATTTTGAGTTGTTAAATACAAATTAATTTTAGTTAACATTAATTTAATTTAAACTAATTTTTTATGCAGTAAATTTTTAGTGTTGTTCACTTTTTTATGTGCAGTTTAACTTATTAATTGGTTTATATCAATTTATTTTGAAAACAAAAATAGCATTTAAATCTTATTTGAACTTGTTAAGTTTTGTTGTTATGTTATATTTTGATAAATTCAGATTTATTTTAGTTAACATTAACTTAATTTAAACTAATTTTTGTAGTAGTAAAATTTTGATGGTGCTTTAGTATTTTCCCATGCATTTTTACTTATAAATTAATTTATTTATATTCAAAATAAAATCTTCTTTAAACTTGTTATGTAAACTTGTTATGTTTTGTTTTAGTTAGTAAAAAAATTATCCAGTTTTTTACTAGAGAGTGCATGAGACTAGGGTAAATTTTGAGGGTGCTCCATCATTTATCTTTGTTGTTGACTTTTCTATGTGCAGTTTAACTTATTAATTGGTTTATATCTAGTTAATAAAAATAAAATTTGTCATTTTTTTGATTGCATGAGAGTAGGGTAACTTTTGAGGGTGCTATAACATTTTTTTATATTGTTGACTTTTCTATGTGCAGTTTAACTTATTAATTGATTTATATTTTTTTTTGACAATTTATATCAACTTATTTAGAAAACGTAGTAAAAAAAAACTTATCTTGAAAACAAAAATAGCAATTAAATCTTTTGAACTTGTTTTGTTGTTATGTTATTCTTTGAGGTGTGAAATTCAGATTTATTTTAGTTATGTTTAAATATATTGTTGAGTTTTCTATGCGCAGTTGAACTTATTAATTGTAAATTTTGTGCTTCAACATTTATTTTTGTTGTTGGCTTTTCATCTTATTTGAAGTTGCTACGTGTTGTTGTTCTCTTATATTTTGAGTTGTTAAATTCAGGTTAATTTTAGTTAAGATTAATTTAATTTAAACTAATTTTTGTGCAGTAAATTTTGAGTGTGGTTCTCTTTTTTCTGTACAGTTTAACTTATTAATTGGTTTATATCAATTTATTTTGAAAACAAAAATAGCATTTAAATCTTATTTGAACTTGTTAAGTTTTGTTGTTATGTTATATTTTGAGTTGTTAAATTCAGATTTTGTTTGTTGTTTATATTCAAAACGAAATCTTCTTTAAACATGTTATGTTATGTTTTGTTTTCGTTATCTATTTTTTTTACTATAGAGTGCATGAGAGTAGGGTAAATTTTGAAGTTTATATCTACTTAATTTGAAAACTAAAATAGAATTTAAATCTTATTTGAAGTTGCGTTGTTGTTCGAGTGGTTAAATTCAGATTAGTTTTAGTTAACATTAATTTTATTTAAACTAATATTTGTGCAGTAAATTTTGACTGTTGTTCTCTTTTTTATGTGCTGTTTAACTTATTAATTGGTTTATTAACTTATTTGAACTTGTTAAGTTTTGTTGTTATGTTTTATTTTGAGTTGTTAAATTCTGATTTATTTTAGTTAACATCAACTTAATTTAAACTAATTTTTGTAGTAGTAAATTTGGTGGGTGCTTTAATATTTTTCCTATGCATTTTTAATTAAGTAAAATTCAAAACAAAATCTTCTTTAAACCTGTTATGTTTTGTTTTCGTTAGTAAAAATTAACTATTTTCGAAAACTATCATTTTTTTTATCTTGTTGACTTTTCTATGTGCAATTTAACTTATTAATTGGTTTATATTTTTAGGACAATTGATATCTACTTATTTAGAAAACGTAATCAAAAAATAACTTTGCTTAAAAACAAAAATAGCAATCTTATTTGAACTCGTTTTTCTATTATGTTATTCTTTGAGTTGATAAATTTATATTTATTTTAGTTAATATTAATTGTTTTTTAACTAATTTTGAGGGTGCTTTAATTTATTTCCTATGTTGTTTACTCTTTGTGCATTATCGATTATATTAAACATAAATATTCTTTTTTAAACTTGTTATGTTTAGTTTTAGTTAATAAAAATAAAATTTATCATTTTTTATTGCATGAGATTAGGGTAAATTTGAGGGTTCTATAATATTTTTTTATATTGTTGAGTTTTCTATGTGCAGTTTAACTTGTTAAGTTTATATCAACATCTCGAAAACGTAATCAAAAGAAACTTAATTTGAAAACAAAAATAGCAATTAAATCTTATTTGAACTTGTTTTGTTGTTATGTTATTCTTTGAGTTGTGAAATTCATATTTATTTTAGTTATGTTTAATTTAGTTTAAACTAATTTTGAAATTTCATTATTATTTTGTACTACAATTTTGAGGGTGCTTTAACATATTCCTTGTATAATTAATTAACTATTCTGTTTGCGATTTACTTATTGGTTTATATCAACTTTTTTTGAAAACAAAAATAGGTTTAATTTTTTTTAAATTTGTAATGTATTGTTGTTATCCTATTGCCGTTTAAATCGTTTTTAATCATAAGATTGCCTGAGAATATGGTAACTTTTGAGGGTGCTTTAACAATTTTTTTGAATTTTTTATGTGCAGTTTAACTTACTTGGTTTATATAAATTTATTTTCAAAACAAAAATAGAATTTAAATATTATTTGAACTTGTTAAGTTTTGTTGTTATGTTATATTTTGATAAATTCAGATTTATTTTAGTTAACATTAACTTAATTTAAACTAATTTTGTAGTCGTAAAATTTTGAGGGTGCTTTAGTATTTTTCCATGCATTTTTACTTATAAATTAATTTATTTATATTCAAAACAAAATCTTCTTTAAACCTGTTATGTTTTGTTTTAGTTAGTAAAAAAATTATCCTTTTTTTTTTTACCAGAGAGTGCATGAGAGTAGGGTAAATTTTGAGGGTGCTCCAACATTTATCTTTGTTGTTGACTTTTCTATGTGCAGTTTAACTTATTAATTGGTTTATATCTTGTTAATAAAAATAAAATTTGTCATTTTTTTGATTGCATGAGAGTAGGGTAACTTTTGAGGGTGTTATAACATTTTTTTATATTGTTGACTTTTCTATGTGCAGTTTAACTTATTAATTGGTTTATATTTTTTGACAATTTATATCAACTTATTTAGAAAACGTAATCAAAATAAACTTATTTGAAAACAAAAATAGCAATTAAATCTTATTTGAACTTGTTTTGTTGTTATGTTATTCTTTGAGGTCTGAAATTCAGATTTATTTTTGTTATGTTTAAATATATTGTTGAGTTTTCTATGTGCAGTTGATTTTATTAATTGTATTTTGTGCTTCAACATTTATTTTTGTTGTTTGCTTTTCATCATATTTGAAGTTGCTACTTTATGTTGTTCTCTTATATTTTGAGTTGTTAAATACAAATTAATTTTAGTTAACATTAATTTAATTTAAACTAATTTTTTATGCAGTAAATTTTTAGTGTTGTTCACTTTTTTATGTGCAGTTTAACTTATTAATTGGTTTATATCAATTTATTTTGAAAACAAAAATAGCATTTAAATCTTATTTGAACTTGTTAAGTTTTGTTGTTATGTTATATTTTGATAAATTCAGATTTATTTTAGTTAACATTAACTTAATTTAAACTAATTTTTGTAGTAGTAAAATTTTGATGGTGCTTTAGTATTTTCCCATGCATTTTTACTTATAAATTAATTTATTTATATTCAAAATAAAATCTTCTTTAAACTTGTTATGTAAACTTGTTATGTTTTGTTTTAGTTAGTAAAAAAATTATCCAGTTTTTTACTAGAGAGTGCATGAGACTAGGGTAAATTTTGAGGGTGCTCCATCATTTATCTTTGTTGTTGACTTTTCTATGTGCAGTTTAACTTATTAATTGGTTTATATCTAGTTAATAAAAATAAAATTTGTCATTTTTTTGATTGCATGAGAGTAGGGTAACTTTTGAGGGTGCTATAACATTTTTTTATATTGTTGACTTTTCTATGTGCAGTTTAACTTATTAATTGATTTATATTTTTTTTTGACAATTTATATCAACTTATTTAGAAAACGTAGTAAAAAAAAACTTATCTTGAAAACAAAAATAGCAATTAAATCTTTTGAACTTGTTTTGTTGTTATGTTATTCTTTGAGGTGTGAAATTCAGATTTATTTTAGTTATGTTTAAATATATTGTTGAGTTTTCTATGCGCAGTTGAACTTATTAATTGTAAATTTTGTGCTTCAACATTTATTTTTGTTGTTGGCTTTTCATCTTATTTGAAGTTGCTACGTGTTGTTGTTCTCTTATATTTTGAGTTGTTAAATTCAGGTTAATTTTAGTTAAGATTAATTTAATTTAAACTAATTTTTGTGCAGTAAATTTTGAGTGTGGTTCTCTTTTTTCTGTACAGTTTAACTTATTAATTGGTTTATATCAATTTATTTTGAAAACAAAAATAGCATTTAAATCTTATTTGAACTTGTTAAGTTTTGTTGTTATGTTATATTTTGAGTTGTTAAATTCAGATTTTGTTTGTTGTTTATATTCAAAACGAAATCTTCTTTAAACATGTTATGTTATGTTTTGTTTTCGTTATCTATTTTTTTTACTATAGAGTGCATGAGAGTAGGGTAAATTTTGAAGTTTATATCTACTTAATTTGAAAACTAAAATAGAATTTAAATCTTATTTGAAGTTGCGTTGTTGTTCGAGTGGTTAAATTCAGATTAGTTTTAGTTAACATTAATTTTATTTAAACTAATATTTGTGCAGTAAATTTTGACTGTTGTTCTCTTTTTTATGTGCTGTTTAACTTATTAATTGGTTTATTAACTTATTTGAACTTGTTAAGTTTTGTTGTTATGTTTTATTTTGAGTTGTTAAATTCTGATTTATTTTAGTTAACATCAACTTAATTTAAACTAATTTTTGTAGTAGTAAATTTGGTGGGTGCTTTAATATTTTTCCTATGCATTTTTAATTAAGTAAAATTCAAAACAAAATCTTCTTTAAACCTGTTATGTTTTGTTTTCGTTAGTAAAAATTAACTATTTTCGAAAACTATCTTTTTTTTTATCTTGTTGACTTTTCTATGTGCAATTTAACTTATTAATTGGTTTATATTTTTAGGACAATTGATATCTACTTATTTAGAAAACGTAATCAAAAAATAACTTTGCTTAAAAACAAAAATAGCAATCTTATTTGAACTCGTTTTTCTATTATGTTATTCTTTGAGTTGATAAATTTATATTTATTTTAGTTAATATTAATTGTTTTTTAACTAATTTTGAGGGTGCTTTAATTTATTTCCTATGTTGTTTACTCTTTGTGCATTATCGATTATATTAAACATAAATATTCTTTTTTAAACTTGTTATGTTTAGTTTTAGTTAATAAAAATAAAATTTATCATTTTTTATTGCATGAGATTAGGGTAAATTTGAGGGTTCTATAATATTTTTTTATATTGTTGAGTTTTCTATGTGCAGTTTAACTTGTTAAGTTTATATCAACATCTCGAAAACGTAATCAAAAGAAACTTAATTTGAAAACAAAAATAGCAATTAAATCTTATTTGAACTTGTTTTGTTGTTATGTTATTCTTTGAGTTGTGAAATTCATATTTATTTTAGTTATGTTTAATTTAGTTTAAACTAATTTTGAAATTTCATTATTATTTTGTACTACAATTTTGAGGGTGCTTTAACATATTCCTTGTATAATTAATTAACTATTCTGTTTGCGATTTACTTATTGGTTTATATCAACTTTTTTTGAAAACAAAAATAGGTTTAATTTTTTTTAAATTTGTAATGTATTGTTGTTATCCTATTGCCGTTTAAATCGTTTTTAATCATAAGATTGCCTGAGAATATGGTAACTTTTGAGGGTGCTTTAACAATTTTTTTGAATTTTTTATGTGCAGTTTAACTTACTTGGTTTATATAAATTTATTTTCAAAACAAAAATAGAATTTAAATATTATTTGAACTTGTTAAGTTTTGTTGTTATGTTATATTTTGATAAATTCAGATTTATTTTAGTTAACATTAACTTAATTTAAACTAATTTTGTAGTCGTAAAATTTTGAGGGTGCTTTAGTATTTTTCCATGCATTTTTACTTATAAATTAATTTATTTATATTCAAAACAAAATCTTCTTTAAACCTGTTATGTTTTGTTTTAGTTAGTAAAAAAATTATCCTTTTTTTTTTTACCAGAGAGTGCATGAGAGTAGGGTAAATTTTGAGGGTGCTCCAACATTTATCTTTGTTGTTGACTTTTCTATGTGCAGTTTAACTTATTAATTGGTTTATATCTTGTTAATAAAAATAAAATTTGTCATTTTTTTGATTGCATGAGAGTAGGGTAACTTTTGAGGGTGTTATAACATTTTTTTATATTGTTGACTTTTCTATGTGCAGTTTAACTTATTAATTGGTTTATATTTTTTGACAATTTATATCAACTTATTTAGAAAACGTAATCAAAATAAACTTATTTGAAAACAAAAATAGCAATTAAATCTTATTTGAACTTGTTTTGTTGTTATGTTATTCTTTGAGGTCTGAAATTCAGATTTATTTTTGTTATGTTTAAATATATTGTTGAGTTTTCTATGTGCAGTTGATTTTATTAATTGTATTTTGTGCTTCAACATTTATTTTTGTTGTTTGCTTTTCATCATATTTGAAGTTGCTACTTTATGTTGTTCTCTTATATTTTGAGTCGTTAAATACAAATTAATTTTAGTTAACATTAATTTAATTTAAACTAATTTTTTATGCAGTAAATTTTTAGTGTTGTTCACTTTTTTATGTGCAGTTTAACTTATTAATTGGTTTATATCAATTTATTTTGAAAACAAAAATAGCATTTAAATCTTATTTGAACTTGTTAAGTTTTGTTGTTATGTTATATTTTGATAAATTCAGATTTATTTTAGTTAACATTAACTTAATTTAAACTAATTTTTGTAGTAGTAAAATTTTGATGGTGCTTTAGTATTTTCCCATGCATTTTTACTTATAAATTAATTTATTTATATTCAAAATAAAATCTTCTTTAAACTTGTTATGTAAACTTGTTATGTTTTGTTTTAGTTAGTAAAAAAATTATCCAGTTTTTTACTAGAGAGTGCATGAGACTAGGGTAAATTTTGAGGGTGCTCCATCATTTATCTTTGTTGTTGACTTTTCTATGTGCAGTTTAACTTATTAATTGGTTTATATCTAGTTAATAAAAATAAAATTTGTCATTTTTTTGATTGCATGAGAGTAGGGTAACTTTTGAGGGTGCTATAACATTTTTTTATATTGTTGACTTTTCTATGTGCAGTTTAACTTATTAATTGATTTATATTTTTTTTTGACAATTTATATCAACTTATTTAGAAAACGTAGTAAAAAAAAACTTATCTTGAAAACAAAAATAGCAATTAAATCTTTTGAACTTGTTTTGTTGTTATGTTATTCTTTGAGGTGTGAAATTCAGATTTATTTTAGTTATGTTTAAATATATTGTTGAGTTTTCTATGCGCAGTTGAACTTATTAATTGTAAATTTTGTGCTTCAACATTTATTTTTGTTGTTGGCTTTTCATCTTATTTGAAGTTGCTACGTGTTGTTGTTCTCTTATATTTTGAGTTGTTAAATTCAGGTTAATTTTAGTTAAGATTAATTTAATTTAAACTAATTTTTGTGCAGTAAATTTTGAGTGTGGTTCTCTTTTTTCTGTACAGTTTAACTTATTAATTGGTTTATATCAATTTATTTTGAAAACAAAAATAGCATTTAAATCTTATTTGAACTTGTTAAGTTTTGTTGTTATGTTATATTTTGAGTTGTTAAATTCAGATTTTGTTTGTTGTTTATATTCAAAACGAAATCTTCTTTAAACATGTTATGTTATGTTTTGTTTTCGTTATCTATTTTTTTTACTATAGAGTGCATGAGAGTAGGGTAAATTTTGAAGTTTATATCTACTTAATTTGAAAACTAAAATAGAATTTAAATCTTATTTGAAGTTGCGTTGTTGTTCGAGTGGTTAAATTCAGATTAGTTTTAGTTAACATTAATTTTATTTAAACTAATATTTGTGCAGTAAATTTTGACTGTTGTTCTCTTTTTTATGTGCTGTTTAACTTATTAATTGGTTTATTAACTTATTTGAACTTGTTAAGTTTTGTTGTTATGTTTTATTTTGAGTTGTTAAATTCTGATTTATTTTAGTTAACATCAACTTAATTTAAACTAATTTTTGTAGTAGTAAATTTGGTGGGTGCTTTAATATTTTTCCTATGCATTTTTAATTAAGTAAAATTCAAAACAAAATCTTCTTTAAACCTGTTATGTTTTGTTTTCGTTAGTAAAAATTAACTATTTTCGAAAACTATCTTTTTTTTTATCTTGTTGACTTTTCTATGTGCAATTTAACTTATTAATTGGTTTATATTTTTAGGACAATTGATATCTACTTATTTAGAAAACGTAATCAAAAAATAACTTTGCTTAAAAACAAAAATAGCAATCTTATTTGAACTCGTTTTTCTATTATGTTATTCTTTGAGTTGATAAATTTATATTTATTTTAGTTAATATTAATTGTTTTTTAACTAATTTTGAGGGTGCTTTAATTTATTTCCTATGTTGTTTACTCTTTGTGCATTATCGATTATATTAAACATAAATATTCTTTTTTAAACTTGTTATGTTTAGTTTTAGTTAATAAAAATAAAATTTATCATTTTTTATTGCATGAGATTAGGGTAAATTTGAGGGTTCTATAATATTTTTTTATATTGTTGAGTTTTCTATGTGCAGTTTAACTTGTTAAGTTTATATCAACATCTCGAAAACGTAATCAAAAGAAACTTAATTTGAAAACAAAAATAGCAATTAAATCTTATTTGAACTTGTTTTGTTGTTATGTTATTCTTTGAGTTGTGAAATTCATATTTATTTTAGTTATGTTTAATTTAGTTTAAACTAATTTTGAAATTTCATTATTATTTTGTACTACAATTTTGAGGGTGCTTTAACATATTCCTTGTATAATTAATTAACTATTCTGTTTGCGATTTACTTATTGGTTTATATCAACTTTTTTTGAAAACAAAAATAGGTTTAATTTGTTTTAAATTTGTAATGTATTGTTGTTATCCTATTGCCGTTTAAATCGTTTTTAATCATAAGATTGCCTGAGAATATGGTAACTTTTGAGGGTGCTTTAACAATTTTTTTGAATTTTTTATGTGCAGTTTAACTTACTTGGTTTATATAAATTTATTTTCAAAACAAAAATAGAATTTAAATATTATTTGAACTTGTTAAGTTTTGTTGTTATGTTATATTTTGATAAATTCAGATTTATTTTAGTTAACATTAACTTAATTTAAACTAATTTTGTAGTCGTAAAATTTTGAGGGTGCTTTAGTATTTTTCCATGCATTTTTACTTATAAATTAATTTATTTATATTCAAAACAAAATCTTCTTTAAACCTGTTATGTTTTGTTTTAGTTAGTAAAAAAATTATCCATTTTTTTTTTACCAGAGAGTGCATGAGAGTAGGGTAAATTTTGAGGGTGCTCCAACATTTATCTTTGTTGTTGACTTTTCTATGTGCAGTTTAACTTATTAATTGGTTTATATCTTGTTAATAAAAATAAAATTTGTCATTTTTTTGATTGCATGAGAGTAGGGTAACTTTTGAGGGTGTTATAACATTTTTTTATATTGTTGACTTTTCTATGTGCAGTTTAACTTATTAATTGGTTTATATTTTTTGACAATTTATATCAACTTATTTAGAAAACGTAATCAAAATAAACTTATTTGAAAACAAAAATAGCAATTAAATCTTATTTGAACTTGTTTTGTTGTTATGTTATTCTTTGAGGTCTGAAATTCAGATTTATTTTTGTTATGTTTAAATATATTGTTGAGTTTTCTATGTGCAGTTGATTTTATTAATTGTATTTTGTGCTTCAACATTTATTTTTGTTGTTTGCTTTTCATCATATTTGAAGTTGCTACTTTATGTTGTTCTCTTATATTTTGAGTTGTTAAATACAAATTAATTTTAGTTAACATTAATTTAATTTAAACTAATTTTTTATGCAGTAAATTTTTAGTGTTGTTCACTTTTTTATGTGCAGTTTAACTTATTAATTGGTTTATATCAATTTATTTTGAAAACAAAAATAGCATTTAAATCTTATTTGAACTTGTTAAGTTTTGTTGTTATGTTATATTTTGATAAATTCAGATTTATTTTAGTTAACATTAACTTAATTTAAACTAATTTTTGTAGTAGTAAAATTTTGATGGTGCTTTAGTATTTTCCCATGCATTTTTACTTATAAATTAATTTATTTATATTCAAAATAAAATCTTCTTTAAACTTGTTATGTAAACTTGTTATGTTTTGTTTTAGTTAGTAAAACAATTATCCAGTTTTTTACTAGAGAGTGCATGAGACTAGGGTAAATTTTGAGGGTGCTCCATCATTTATCTTTGTTGTTGACTTTTCTATGTGCAGTTTAACTTATTAATTGGTTTATATCTAGTTAATAAAAATAAAATTTGTCATTTTTTTGATTGCATGAGAGTAGGGTAACTTTTGAGGGTGCTATAACATTTTTTTATATTGTTGACTTTTCTATGTGCAGTTTAACTTATTAATTGATTTATATTTTTTTTTGACAATTTATATCAACTTATTTAGAAAACGTAGTAAAAAAAAACTTATCTTGAAAACAAAAATAGCAATTAAATCTTTTGAACTTGTTTTGTTGTTATGTTATTCTTTGAGGTGTGAAATTCAGATTTATTTTAGTTATGTTTAAATATATTGTTGAGTTTTCTATGCGCAGTTGAACTTATTAATTGTAAATTTTGTGCTTCAACATTTATTTTTGTTGTTGGCTTTTCATCTTATTTGAAGTTGCTACGTGTTGTTGTTCTCTTATATTTTGAGTTGTTAAATTCAGGTTAATTTTAGTTAAGATTAATTTAATTTAAACTAATTTTTGTGCAGTAAATTTTGAGTGTGGTTCTCTTTTTTCTGTACAGTTTAACTTATTAATTGGTTTATATCAATTTATTTTGAAAACAAAAATAGCATTTAAATCTTATTTGAACTTGTTAAGTTTTGTTGTTATGTTATATTTTGAGTTGTTAAATTCAGATTTTGTTTGTTGTTTATATTCAAAACGAAATCTTCTTTAAACATGTTATGTTATGTTTTGTTTTCGTTATCTATTTTTTTTACTATAGAGTGCATGAGAGTAGGGTAAATTTTGAAGTTTATATCTACTTAATTTGAAAACTAAAATAGAATTTAAATCTTATTTGAAGTTGCGTTGTTGTTCGAGTGGTTAAATTCAGATTAGTTTTAGTTAACATTAATTTTATTTAAACTAATATTTGTGCAGTAAATTTTGACTGTTGTTCTCTTTTTTATGTGCTGTTTAACTTATTAATTGGTTTATTAACTTATTTGAACTTGTTAAGTTTTGTTGTTATGTTTTATTTTGAGTTGTTAAATTCTGATTTATTTTAGTTAACATCAACTTAATTTAAACTAATTTTTGTAGTAGTAAATTTGGTGGGTGCTTTAATATTTTTCCTATGCATTTTTAATTAAGTAAAATTCAAAACAAAATCTTCTTTAAACCTGTTATGTTTTGTTTTCGTTAGTAAAAATTAACTATTTTCGAAAACTATCTTTTTTTTTATCTTGTTGACTTTTCTATGTGCAATTTAACTTATTAATTGGTTTATATTTTTAGGACAATTGATATCTACTTATTTAGAAAACGTAATCAAAAAATAACTTTGCTTAAAAACAAAAATAGCAATCTTATTTGAACTCGTTTTTCTATTATGTTATTCTTTGAGTTGATAAATTTATATTTATTTTAGTTAATATTAATTGTTTTTTAACTAATTTTGAGGGTGCTTTAATTTATTTTTAGGACAATTGATATCTACTTATTTAGAAAACGTAATCAAAAAATAACTTTGCTTAAAAACAAAAATAGCAATCTTATTTGAACTCGTTTTTCTATTATGTTGTTTACTCTTTGTGCATTATCGATTATATTAAACATAAATATTCTTTTTTAAACTTGTTATGTTTAGTTTTAGTTAATAAAAATAAAATTTATCATTTTTTATTGCATGAGATTAGGGTAAATTTGAGGGTTCTATAATATTTTTTTATATTGTTGAGTTTTCTATGTGCAGTTTAACTTGTTAAGTTTATATCAACATCTCGAAAACGTAATCAAAAGAAACTTAATTTGAAAACAAAAATAGCAATTAAATCTTATTTGAACTTGTTTTGTTGTTATGTTATTCTTTGAGTTGTGAAATTCATATTTATTTTAGTTATGTTTAATTTAGTTTAAACTAATTTTGAAATTTCATTATTATTTTGTACTACAATTTTGAGGGTGCTTTAACATATTCCTTGTATAATTAATTAACTATTCTGTTTGCGATTTACTTATTGGTTTATATCAACTTTTTTTGAAAACAAAAATAGGTTTAATTTTTTTTAAATTTGTAATGTATTGTTGTTATCCTATTGCCGTTTAAATCGTTTTTAATCATAAGATTGCCTGAGAATATGGTAACTTTTGAGGGTGCTTTAACAATTTTTTTGAATTTTTTATGTGCAGTTTAACTTACTTGGTTTATATAAATTTATTTTCAAAACAAAAATAGAATTTAAATATTATTTGAACTTGTTAAGTTTTGTTGTTATGTTATATTTTGATAAATTCAGATTTATTTTAGTTAACATTAACTTAATTTAAACTAATTTTGTAGTCGTAAAATTTTGAGGGTGCTTTAGTATTTTTCCATGCATTTTTACTTATAAATTAATTTATTTATATTCAAAACAAAATCTTCTTTAAACCTGTTATGTTTTGTTTTAGTTAGTAAAAAAATTATCCATTTTTTTTTTACCAGAGAGTGCATGAGAGTAGGGTAAATTTTGAGGGTGCTCCAACATTTATCTTTGTTGTTGACTTTTCTATGTGCAGTTTAACTTATTAATTGGTTTATATCTTGTTAATAAAAATAAAATTTGTCATTTTTTTGATTGCATGAGAGTAGGGTAACTTTTGAGGGTGTTATAACATTTTTTTATATTGTTGACTTTTCTATGTGCAGTTTAACTTATTAATTGGTTTATATTTTTTGACAATTTATATCAACTTATTTAGAAAACGTAATCAAAATAAACTTATTTGAAAACAAAAATAGCAATTAAATCTTATTTGAACTTGTTTTGTTGTTATGTTATTCTTTGAGGTCTGAAATTCAGATTTATTTTTGTTATGTTTAAATATATTGTTGAGTTTTCTATGTGCAGTTGATTTTATTAATTGTATTTTGTGCTTCAACATTTATTTTTGTTGTTTGCTTTTCATCATATTTGAAGTTGCTACTTTATGTTGTTCTCTTATATTTTGAGTCGTTAAATACAAATTAATTTTAGTTAACATTAATTTAATTTAAACTAATTTTTTATGCAGTAAATTTTTAGTGTTGTTCACTTTTTTATGTGCAGTTTAACTTATTAATTGGTTTATATCAATTTATTTTGAAAACAAAAATAGCATTTAAATCTTATTTGAACTTGTTAAGTTTTGTTGTTATGTTATATTTTGATAAATTCAGATTTATTTTAGTTAACATTAACTTAATTTAAACTAATTTTTGTAGTAGTAAAATTTTGATGGTGCTTTAGTATTTTCCCATGCATTTTTACTTATAAATTAATTTATTTATATTCAAAATAAAATCTTCTTTAAACTTGTTATGTAAACTTGTTATGTTTTGTTTTAGTTAGTAAAAAAATTATCCAGTTTTTTACTAGAGAGTGCATGAGACTAGGGTAAATTTTGAGGGTGCTCCATCATTTATCTTTGTTGTTGACTTTTCTATGTGCAGTTTAACTTATTAATTGGTTTATATCTAGTTAATAAAAATAAAATTTGTCATTTTTTTGATTGCATGAGAGTAGGGTAACTTTTGAGGGTGCTATAACATTTTTTTATATTGTTGACTTTTCTATGTGCAGTTTAACTTATTAATTGATTTATATTTTTTTTTGACAATTTATATCAACTTATTTAGAAAACGTAGTAAAAAAAAACTTATCTTGAAAACAAAAATAGCAATTAAATCTTTTGAACTTGTTTTGTTGTTATGTTATTCTTTGAGGTGTGAAATTCAGATTTATTTTAGTTATGTTTAAATATATTGTTGAGTTTTCTATGCGCAGTTGAACTTATTAATTGTAAATTTTGTGCTTCAACATTTATTTTTGTTGTTGGCTTTTCATCTTATTTGAAGTTGCTACGTGTTGTTGTTCTCTTATATTTTGAGTTGTTAAATTCAGGTTAATTTTAGTTAAGATTAATTTAATTTAAACTAATTTTTGTGCAGTAAATTTTGAGTGTGGTTCTCTTTTTTCTGTACAGTTTAACTTATTAATTGGTTTATATCAATTTATTTTGAAAACAAAAATAGCATTTAAATCTTATTTGAACTTGTTAAGTTTTGTTGTTATGTTATATTTTGAGTTGTTAAATTCAGATTTTGTTTGTTGTTTATATTCAAAACGAAATCTTCTTTAAACATGTTATGTTATGTTTTGTTTTCGTTATCTATTTTTTTTACTATAGAGTGCATGAGAGTAGGGTAAATTTTGAGGGTGCTCCAACATTTATTTTTGTCGTTGACTTTTCCATGTGCAGTTTAACTTATTAATTGGTATATTTACTTATTTTGAAAATAAAAATAGCATTTTAATCTTATTTGAACTCGTTTTTCTATTATGTTATGCTTTGAGTTGATAAATTTATATTTATATTAGTTAATATTAATTGTTTTTTAACTAATTTTGAGGGTGCTTTAATTTATTTCCTATGTTGTTTACTCTTTGTGCATTATCGATTATATTAAACATAAATATTCTTTTTTTAACTTGTTATGTTTAGTTTTAGTTAATAAAAATAAAATTTATCATTTTTTATTGCATGAGATTAGGGTAAATTTTGAGGGTTCTATAATATTTTTTTATATTGTTGAGTTTTCTATGTGCAGTTTAACTTATTAAGTTTCTATCAACATCTCGAAAACGTAATCAAAAGAAACTTATTTTGAAAACAAAAATAGCACTTAAATCTTATTCGAACTTGTTTTGTTGTTATGTTATTCTTTGAGTTGTGAAATTCATATTCATTTTAGTTATGTTTAATTTAGTTTAAACTAATTTTGAAATTTCATTATTGTTTTGTACTACAATTTTGAGGGTGCTTTAACATATTCCTTGTATAATTAACTATTCTGTGTGCGATTTACTTATTGGTTTATATCAACTTTTTTTGAAAACAAAAATAGGTTTAATTTTTTTTTGAATTTGTAATGTATTGTTGTTATCCTATTGCCGTTTAAATCGTTTTTAATCATAAGATTGCCTGAGAATATGGTAACTTTTGAGGGTGCTTTAACATATTTTTTTTGAATTTTTTATGTGCAGTTTAACTTATTAATTGGTTTATATAAATTTATTTTCGAAACAAAAATAGAATTTAAATATTATTTGAACTTGTTAAGTTTTGTTGTTATGTTATATTTTGATAAATTCAGATTTATTTTAGTTAACATTAACTTAATTTAAACTAATTTTGTAGTAGTATAATTTTGAGGGTGCTTTAGTATTTTTCCATGCATTTTTACTTACAAATTAATTTATTTATATTCAAAACAAAATCTTCTTTAAACCTGTTATGTTTTGTTTTAGTTAGTAAAAAAATGGATCATTTTTTTACTAGAGAGTGCATGAGAGTAGGGTAAATTTTGAGGGTGCTTCAATATTTATCTTTGTTGTTGACTTTTCTATGTACAGTTTAACTTATTAATTGGTTTATATCTTGTTAATAAAAATAAAATTTGTCATTTTTTGATTGCATGAGAGTAGGGTAACTTTTAAGGGTGCTATAACATTTTTTTATATTGTTGACTTTTCTATGTGCAATTTAACTTATTAATTGGTTTATATTTTTTTTGACAATTTATATCAACTTATTTAGAAAACGTAGTCAAAAAAAACTTATCTTGAAAACAAAAATAGCAATTAAATCTTATTTGACCTTGTTTTGTTGTTATGTTATTTTTTGAGTTGTGAAATTCATATTTATTTTAGTTTAAACTAATTTTGAAATTTATTACTATTTTGTACTATAAATTTTGAGGGTGCTTTAACGTTTTCCTTGTATTATTGACTATTCTATGTGTGGTTTGCTTATTAGTTTATGTCAACTTATTTTGAAAACAAAAATGGCGTTTAAATTTGTTTTGAATTTGTAATGTTTTGTTGTTATGTTATTGCCGTTTAAATCTTTTTTAAACATAAGATTGCCCGAGAGTATTAACATTTTCCTTGTTTGAAGTTTAAACCAATGTCAGTTTAACTTATTAATTAGTTTATATCTACTTAATTTGAAAAAAAAATTTAAAATCTTATTTGAAGTTGCTACGTTTTGTTGTTCTCTTATATTTTGAGTTGTTAAATTCAGATTAATTTTAGTTAACATTAATTTAATTTAAACTAATTTTTGTAGTAGTAAATTTTGAGTGTGTTTTAATATTTTTCCTATGAACTTTTGTGCATTTTTACTTATAAATTAATTTATTTATATTCATTGCTACATTAATTTATTTTTACTCATTGTTGTTTTACGTCTGATCATTAATTTATATCTAGTTAATAAAAATAAAGTTAAGTCTAAGAGTAGGGTATAATCGTTCTAAAAATTGCTACAGTAATATCCAGACTTAACTTAAGTCTGAACATTGATGTTTTAAGTCTGATCATTGCTGTTTAAGTCTGGATATTGCTGTTTTAAATCTGATGATTACTGTTTAACTCTGGATATTGCTATTTAAGTCTGATCATTGTTGTTTTAAGTCTGAATATTGCTGTTTGACATCTGATCATTGCTGTTTAAGTCTAGATCATTGTTGTTTTAAGTCAGATTATTTGCAAAACAAAAATACCGTTTAAATCTTCTTTAAACATGTTATGTTTTGTTTTAGTTATTAAAACAAAATTAATCAAATTTTTTTTGTACTAGAGATTGCATGAGAGTAGTGTCAATTCTAAATTTAAAATCAAATCTTCTTTTACTTAATTGCATTTTTTATGTTTTTTTTTGAATTGTTAAACTTGTAAATATACAATTCATGAATGATCAGACTTAATTCATGAATGTTCAGACTTAATTCATGAATGTTCAGACTCAAATGGCACCACAAATGAAAGTTTAATTCATGAATGTTCAGACTTAATTGGCACCACAAAGGTCCAAACACCCGTGAAAGTTTATGATCAGACTTAATTCATGAATGTTCAAACTTAATTAGTACCACAAATTGCATATTAGATCTTTGTTATTTCAACTGAGTATTGGGCGCAAATGAAAAATCCGATATAGGCAAACTATAAATCGTTGCGTAGATAACTCAAAGTTGTACAAATCTCTAGTTCACACCGAGAGCAGACGTGGTCGTTTAGAAGGTCGGAACACCAGTGAAAGTTTAATTATCAGACTTATTTTATGAATGTTCAGACTTAATTGGCACCACAAAGGTCCAAACACCAGTGAAATCTTAATGATCAGACTTAATTCATGATTGTTCAGACTTAATTGGCACCACAAATGGCATATTACACCTTTGTTATTTCAATTGAGTGCTGGTAGCAAATGAAAAATACGATAGAGGCAAGCTATATTTCGTTGCGTAGCTAACTCAATGCTCTACAACTCTCTAGTTCACACCAAGAGCAGACGAGATTGTTTAGGAGGTCGAAAACCAGTGAAAGCTTAATGATCAGACTTGATTCATGAATGTCCAGACTTAATTACCACCACAAATTGCATATTAGATCTTTGTTATTTCAATTGAGTATTGGGCGCAAATGAAAAATTCGATATAGGCAAGCTATAAACCGTTGTGTAGCTAACTCAAAGCTCTATAACTCTCTAGTTCACATCGAGAGCAGACGGTGTCGTTTAGAAGGTCGAAACACCAGTGAAAGTTTAATTATCAGACTTATTTCATGAATGTTCTGACTTAATTGGCACCACAAATGACATATTAGATCTATTGAGTGTTGATAGCAAATGAAAAATCCAATAGAGGTAAGCTATATATCGTTGTGTAGCTAACTCAAAGCTCTACACCTCTCTAGTTCACACCGAGAGCAGACGAGATCGTTTAGAGGATCGAAACACGTGTGAAAGCATTATAAGACTTAATTCATGAATGTTCAAACTTAATTGGCACCACAAATGACATATTAGACCTTTGTTATTTCAATTGAGTGCTGGGAGCAAATGAAAATATCCGATAGAAGCAAGCTCTATAACAAAGGTGTATCGTTCAGTAGCTAACTCAAAGCTCTACAACTCTCTAGTTCACGCCGACAGCAGAAGAAGAAGTCGTGTAGAAGTCGAAACACCTGTGAAAGCTTAATAATCAGACTTAATTCATGAATGTTCAGACTTAATTAGAACCACAAATGGCATATTAGACCTTTGTTGTTTCAATTGAGTGCTGGGAGCAAAGAAAAATCTGATAGAGGCAACCTATATATCGTTGCATAGCTAATTCAATGCACTACAACTCTCTGGTTGACAGCAAGAGCAGACTAGGTCATTTAGAATGTGATGCAGACAGATTAGCAATAACGAAGGTTGTGGTGAAATAGCAGGATTTGAGTTGCCGGTGTCCGATTTTAGCCCATAATACCTTATTCTGAGCAGAACAACGTGACGATCAGAAACCACCAGCTTCGCTCGTGACGTAGGGGCTTTTTTGGCAATCCGGAGTCGTTTCCTATTTTATTTTGAATTTTTAATGTTTTTAGAAATTTTCGGTTTTTAGTAATTTTCGTATTAGGGCTTCGTTTTATTTTCCTATTTAAGTAAACTCGTGTAATCTTCATTAGCAGCTTTTGTTTGAATAAAAAACTAGGGTTTTCCCTAATCTCGGCTTTCTCTGCATTTGCTCTGCATTAGAAGGTCGAAACACCAGTAAAATCTTAATGATCAGACTTAATTCATGAATGTTCAGACTTAATTAGCACCACAAATGACCTATTAGACCTTTGTTGTTTGAATTGAGTGCAGGGAGCAAATAAAAAATTTGATAGAGGCAAGCTATATATCGTTACGTAGCTAACTCAAAGCTCTACAACTCTCTAGTTCAGACAGAGAGCAGGCGTGGTCGTTTAGAAGGTCGAAACACCAGTATAATCTTAATGATATACTTAATTCATGAATGTTCAGACTTAATTAGTATCACAAATGACATATTATACTTTTGTCGTTTCAATTGAGCGCTGGGATCAAATAAAAAATCCGATAGAGGCAATATATTGTTGTGTAGCTAACTCATAGTTCTACAACTCTCTAGTTCACACTTCACACCGATAGCAGAAGATGTCGTTTAAAAGGTCGAAACATGACTGAAAGCTTAATGATAGAATTGCTTGCTTGGAACTAAAGTTGTGTGTGTGTGCCAACTAATAAGTCAGTGTTATGCAGGAATAAGCTGCATATTGTGGAGATGAGGTGAGATGTGCATCCGATTCATATTCAATGTGTAATGTGAATATCTGTTATGTATCTATGAAAAACATAGGAGGGCATTTTGTAGTTCCTTGTATGCCAAAGGCCTAAATCTTAGGGGTGGACAAAAACCGGTCCGAATGTAAAAATTGCCCGTACCGCATCGCAAAAGCGTGTTCGGTTAACCGCATTGCTTTTGGAAAAAATCGATTTGTCAAAAACCGCACCGCAACCAAATAAAGCGGTGCGGAAGCTGTTCTTTAACTCAAACCACCCGGTTTAAACCGCACCGCATATATAATTAATTATTAAATAATTAAATAATCAAAATTATTATTTTTGACACAATAATAATCAAAATTATTACGTTTAAAAAACAAATCATAATTTCAGGCTCAAGCCCATGCCCAAAACACAAAAATTAATTAAATTTTGGTTGGCTCTTATGTTTAGGGTTTGATTTGTACATCTTTTATCATTTGAATGTTTTAGCATTGTTTATAACATCCGATTTTAATGTTTGAAGCTTTGTTGTTGTAGGTAAACAAGTCAAATAATTGTAGCAGAAGCATATAAGTTTTGATTATGTAGGTACTCTTGAAGTTAAAGCGTATAGTTTTGATGCTGCTAAGCTTACATTGATCAAGATGATAGTTAAAGACGAGCTACCGTTTTCATTCGTTGATGGGGAAGGATTTCAAGAGTATATTCATGTTTTACAACCTCAGTTTAGTATCCCTAGTCACAGAAAAATAACAAGGGACATTTGAGATTTATTTTTATGTGAGAAGGAGAAAATAAAGAATTTTAAACGTTCGTAATGCGGTTTTTAAACCAAACCGCACCGCACCACATAATGTGGTGCGGTGCATATTTGGTTTTTACTTTTGTAATGCGGTTTGCGGTTTGAAAAATTTCCAAACCAGATTATGCGGTGCGATTGCGGATTTACCCTTAAACCGCACAATCCGCACCGTGCCCACCCCTACTAAATCTGTTATGTATACGTTTTCAAGCTGTCTTTAGGTCATATTTACTTTGAAATTAAAGCCTTGTAATTCTGTTAAGTTAGTTGCTCTCTGTAGCCTGGGTGGGTTTAGATCAGCTAAACTTTGACTATCATCTGGGTCCATCTTTTTGCCTTTATTGGGTCGTTTGGGTCTCAGCCCAACTGACAACAGGAAAAGGAGCTGCGTTTCTTTAAAACGCAGTGTTTCTGGTCAACAGAACAGAAGTCAAAGATATATATTCTTTAGGGAAAAGTACAAATTGGTGCCCTGAACTATCGCTCTTTTCCAATTAAAGGTCCAAACTATCAATTTTTCCAATCAAGAAAAATAAAAAATAAATTGACCAATTTCCGAACATCGAGCATCGTAGATTGACCGTGATTAAATTACAAACTCAATCATGTAAATCCCGTTAATAAAGACTCAATAAAAAAGTGTATTGGTGTTAACGAAAAAAGATCGATTTAATACGTTAAGAGTTTATGATGAAATCATCGGGTTATTTTCAACATGGTTCACATGATTGATTTGCAATTTAATCACGGTGAAGTTATGGTGCTTGGTGTTCGAAAATTGATCAATTTATTTTTTACTTTGCCCTTGATTGGAAAATTTGATAGTTTGGACCTTCAAATGGAAAATGGCGGTAGTTCGGGGTACCATTATGTACTTTTCCCTATTCTTTAAACTCATTGTCTGCTTTGCCTGAGAAGTGAGAACGCATGTTGTATTGGTGTGAACTGTATAGGGAACTGTTTGGCCGGATCTCCACCTGACATCAGTAAGGATTGACGTGTCACGTGTGTCTATTTTGGGTGCCTGAAAGTATAACTTAATTTGTAGGGAATTATTTTTAGTTAAAATTGAGCTACGAAATTAAAAACTAAATTTTTTTAATTAAACTGTATTTTATTGTAGTGGGGAGCACTCGGTTGAGGCAGGGTTGGTAGAATGAGACACGTGAGGCACGATCTGGGCCACTCATTGTGACACGTGGCGAAGCCACGTTCACAGCCGCCATTTTTGTGTTCACACTACTATTGGTAGTGGGTTTACTATTTGCCACGTGGCGCGCCCACAAAGCACGGGGGTTAGATGTGTGGCTCAGATCGTGCCTCACTTGCCTCATTCTAATTTTGGTGCCTCATTTGATCGCTTCTCTTACTGTACTTAACTATAGTGTATTTAATTTAACTTGACTAAATTTCAAAAGATAGTGGCGAAATTGAGAGCATGTACCGTAGTGGCGAAAATGGCTTCTAAGTCAGTGGCCTCCATACCGCGGCAGAATTTTAGTAATTCGGAGATCGTCAATCAAGTAAAGTTATTCAAGTTCTTTTACTTATTTAATTTCAATAGCTTTATTTCCTACACAGCTTAAAGCAAACACTGGGATTATAGACAAGTGAAACTCATCCATGCTATCATTCAGGATCTTAGAGGACTTGTTCAGCTAGCGTTGAAAAGAACTGCTCCCAGGTCTGACGGATGGCATGATTTGCTCAACGTTTTATCATAGGTGCTTGAGAGGATTCGCGTGCATGCACTACTACAGACAGTGGATTATGCACCGGTTCCGTGTTCGACATTTCGCATCGGTTTCGACATTACGGATCGGTTGGTCCAAAACCGATGCATAAAGTCGACCTTATGCATCATTTTTAGATCAACCGATGCGTAATATTGACATTATGCATCGATTGGTCCAAACCCGATGCATAAGGTCGACCATATGCATCGTTTTATAATAACCGATGCATAAGGTCGACCTTATGCATCATTTTAAAATAACCGATGCATAAGGTTGACTGTATGCATCGGTTTTGGACCAACCGATGCATAATGGTGAGGCTTATGCATCGGTTTAGGGTGAACCGATGCATAAAGTCGAATACAAATTTATCCTAGTTGCGTTTTCACTTCTGCAATTTTCATCCGCCGATGCAAAATCGATTTTACTCGGTATTCAAAAGCTTCCCTGCACGCCTTCGCCCGTCGACCTCGGTTCCGGTTTTCGACCATTCCGTCTTGCTTCTGGTTGCCGACTCAGCCGTCTCGCTTCCGTCTCGCCCGCTGACCAGCAACAGTCTAGCTTCCGATTCTGTCTTGCCTGCCGGTTATGTCTCGCCTGCCGGTTCCGTCTTGCCTACTGGTTCTGTCTCGCAATCTTCATCCTCCGACTCCTCCAGCAGCGCCCCTAAATTTCTTGACCAGCAACGGTCAAAGGTATGCATTGATGATGTACGCATATGACGGATTTATTAGGGTTTTTAGGGTTTATTCATCTATTCTTTGAGGATGAATCTAATCAATTATGGTTTATATTTCACATAATTTAAAGTGTTGTCACATAATTTTGCCTATTGGTTATTGATGTTTGGTTTCATTGGCATTGTTCAGTTTTACCGCCGTCTTTGTAGGAGTACAGTCGATTAAGTGCTTCTGATCGACCAATTATTATTTTTAAGGTAAGCATATCTATTTTTACCATTATCAACTATCGTATAATAATCGTTTTACTTGCTATAGTTTTCCTTTATTAATTTAATTATTTTATTGGTTTAGGTCTTGTATTGCATTCTCATCCCCTTGCATCTCGGTGGTAGTTCTTTTGATTCTTCGAGAACCATCACATAAGGTATGTCTATGTTTAGTTCTTTTGTTCATATTTCATGACTTTTGCTCGTCCTATTCTTGCTTAACTTGTGTTTTTTCAAATCCAGCGTACTTCACCCTTTGCTCATTGCCTTCCTCAACCTCCTGCTACATTTCTCCGCTCTCGATTTCACACAAGGTTCACACCCTCTCAAACTGAATTTTTCTTTCCTTTGATACTTGTCCATATTCCTTATGGTACTCTTTTATTTTTACTATGTTTATTTTTTGAACATGAACATTTTGGTTAGGCTGCTCTTCCATGTCCATTTGTTCTTTGTTTAACTTGTTCTCAGTCTAATAATAATAATATTTACATGCTTCATGTAGTGGATTTATGATGAGTAGAGAGTGGATGTGCGGTAATAGGTTTAGTGATGAGTATGAAAAGGGGTAATGGATTTCTATGAATTTGCATCGTCGTATGCATTAAAAACATGCACTTGAACGTGTCTTCTGTCCGTGTAAGGCGTGTTTCAATAAGATAAAGGTCAAAGTGGAGGATTTGCATAAATTCCTTTTCTAAAGGGAATTGATCCACTATATAAGGTTTGGTACATGCATGGTGAGGCTGAACCGCAAGACGTTGAACCTCAACCCGTAGAAAGTTTGCCTGAAGATAATGATGATTGGGATGATGTCTCTGGTCCAAAGCCAGATGTGCTGACCAAGAAGATCTCCTCGCAGAGAAGTTCTTCACTGACGAAAAAGCCACCAGAACTTCGTCGAAGGTGCAAATCCAGAGCTAGTCAACGCAGCTTTCAGAGCAGGACTAATAAAAAATATCTACCCAAGTGCAAATCTTCAAGAATTGAAGTTTTTCCCGCGGGAGTTCATCAAAGCAATCAAGAACTTCAGGACAAAGGTCATGAAGGCTGCTGATCAACGCATGTATATCAATGTCACATACTCCATTGCCGACTGGACAAACTCGGTCGCACAATGCCCCTATTACTTTGTAGAAATCGGGCTTGCTGGAAAGAAGGAATTCAATCCTTCAAGAGTCATGGACGACTACTGTCCATCTGCAGAAGACCTGGTCAAAATCAGGACCAGAGCCATCAAGACGATGGTTGAAAAGATTCTCATGCTCAACAGAGAATCATTTTTATCGGTGTATTTATGCCATTCTGGAAGTGAGCCGTAAGTATTATTTTAACTGCTCCTAAATGTATTGTAGTCATTTTTTGTCTTACTTCAGTTGTCATACTACTTAATTTTCGGTTTACTTCTTGTTTTGTAATAAGAGGTAAGTAAACATTTCCCTTCGTATCCTTCATATCTATTGGTAATTCTTTAGTTGTAACACAGTAAATGATTTCATTTTTTCTTTTTAAAAATCCTAATATTCTAGGTATTTTGAATATCTCTTCTTTCTTTAAAGTTCCTTTCATTTTTTGAATTTGTTTCAGTTTTTCATTATGTAAAATTAATTCTCCAGTAAATCCGTTATGTGACTCTGTTGTGTATATTTCTGAGTTATCATTTTCTTTTCCTATATCCATCTTGATCCGTTTTTCTGCTTTCTGATAAATATTTTCATTCGAATTTTTTGTAGCTTTCTTTTAATTTGATCTCTTATCCTTTTTATTCTATTTATTTCTTCCTTAAGTATGTCGATTTGTTGATTAATATTCATTAATCTGTTTCGTTCCCTGAATAATTGTGATCCCACCAATTCTCGCTAAATTGCTTAATTAGTCGTCTTTCATATTCTTCTTCAGGATCAGATAATTCGGAGGATGAATATTCATAGCATGATTCGGCAGCAATAGCTTCTATAATTTTCCATTCTTCATGTTGATCAAGAATTGTCAGAATAGGTAAATGTACGTCTGTCGGTAATTCTCTTAATATGTTGAAGACTAATAACTTTGTTTCGTCTTCTAAATGTTTAAAATATTCTAATTGATTTTTGTCCATTATTGGATCGAAATATAATTCAAATTCTTGTGTGTTTTTATAGAAATGTAAATTATCTCTGGTATAGTTTTCTGAGGAACTAGTTTCCATTAATATACCACTCATTGTCTTCTAAATAGAAGTCGTAATCTTCATTGTTATGCCACTCATTGTCATAAAAGTTATAATCTATTTCTGATAGTAATTTGTCTATTGCAAGATCTATTGCCTCACAAATCTTATCTTTAATTTCTTGTGGAAAGTCTTTTAAGATATGAAATATCAATATTTTTTGTTCGTCTTCTAATTGATATTTAAAAAGATCATAATTTCCATTATCGTATTCATTAGTCATGATTTTGTTTAATTTATATATATTCTTGTGTGATGTCCCATTCATAATTATGTGTTTCGTCGAAATCAAGTCCATGTAGGTATTTGAATATTTCAAGACCTATAGTTTCACAGATCTTGTCTCTGATTTCTTGTGGACAATTTTTTAGAATATATAAGATAATTATTTTTTGTTCGTCTTTTAATTGGGATTTAAAATAACCAATTTCTAAGTTGTCATATAAGTTTTTCATGGTGGTAGAATAAACAGATTTAGGTTCGGGGTTGTGATGAGTTATCGAATAACTTGAATGAGAAGAGTTAGCTTCTCTTGAGGTGTGAACCTCTTTCCTCAACCACGAAATTAATCTGGTTAGAATACTTATCATGAGTAATTTTATATTTATTTATACCGTATTTTGACTCTGATGAACAGTAATTTTAACTTTTACTATTCATGTGGGTCCCGCTCTGATACCATTATTCTACGGGGGTATTCTACGTAGAAATCTTTTCTTTCACAGTAGGTAAAAAGAGTAGATAAAACCTTAACTATATTTTTATGATAATTATAAGCCATAACTTGATTGGAGTGACAGAAGGATTGTTTTTCATACCTGCGTTTGTAGTGAGAAAATAACTGATTTTCTGTCTTTTTGGAGATGAGTCCACCACTACGTCTTCCGCGATCAAGCCTTCCCGGGCGTTTCGATCAGAATGGAAGCTCCTGTAGTCCAGGATTATCTCTTGACGACAGTAATTGGAAAATACTTGTAAATGAATGAAGGACTGAAAGCTTGAGAGTTTTTATTATTTAGAGAGAAGGCAGAGCTCGAGAGAGATATCCCCTCTTACATTACATAATCGCCTCTTATATAGGCAGGCTTACTTAGAAGCTAAGTTATGAGTGGGTGCACATCGGGCCCCATCATCCTCATAAGTCTTGCCACTAAGAAAAGCAAAAGCAAAAGTAAAAAAGGAAAAGCATACGAAATAGTTGGGCCTTCTATGTCTTTGTCTTCCATTATGTCTTCGTTTTTCTTCATCTTTAAGTCATGTCTTCTTGAGTGGTTGGTCCTACATGGTTTTCAAATACCAGGGGCGCCACTGGTTTCTCCTTCTTTTGGGCCTTCCTTCTTGGGCTGTTCTTCAATCTCCATAGGCTTCTCGTTGTAGGCTGTCAGTGTAATTGGGCCAAGTTCGAGAAGTCCTGTCGTAAATCTCTCTTGCCATTCTTGGATAACTTTCCAATCTCCTTCATGAATTTTCTTGTTGAAGTGGCTGTAAATCAGGACTTTTTTGCTGGATAAGTTTATCTTCATGTCTTGATTTGCTCTGAACTTGAATAATTCATAAATAACATTATCTAAAGCCTGTAGCCTTAAGTTGAGAATTTCTTCTTTTCCAATAGGTGCTCTGGATATATTTTCATTAATAGCTGGATGAGTTCCAACTGGTCCAATCCTTATAATGTGATAAGGAGCGTAGTTCTCACTTTCATGAAAATCTGGAAAACTTGATTCCAGCTTTAGGTATAGTTGCTTTGGTGTTTTTGTCTTCCTGACAAAAGTAACTAAAACGTTCTTGTAGGCTGCATTAAAGTGATCTAATTCTTCATAATTTTTGCCTAGGTAAATAGTATCTACCAGTCCTTGGCAGAATAATTCATATACGTCAGCTGGGTTTGCACCCGGATAGATGATCACTTTGAGTAGCCCGTTCTTGTAAACTGGATAAATGTTTTCTTTCTTCTTTCCAGTAAGAAGGGCATTGTAGTTCTTTAGCCATAACTCTTCATTGAACGTATCTTTCGTGTTTTCTTGTTGATTAAATAAATACCTTGCTTCAAACTCTGAAGGGTATTCTTTAATTATATCTCTTTCTGAAACTCCTTGTGGATAGGTAGTATAAACTCCTTTATTTGATCCCGTAAAAATTACGTAAGCTTTTTTAGGTTGCTGTGGAGCAAATACTTGAGTAGCCGGAAGTACTTCAGATTTTTCTTGTGAATTTCCTGGCATGTTTTTTGCCTTAAGTAAGCTTAATTCTTTCTCCAAAATACTGGCTTGCTGCTTGGCGTACTTGATCTCTTTTTCAGTAATTTCAACCATAAGTTTTTCATAGGCTAGTTCTTTTTCCATGATAGCAATCTTTGAAGACTCCATTGCTGCGTTTGTTCCTGCAAAACAGCATTAGTCTCTGTATTTTGGGTAATTATAAAATTTTCATGGATGTTATTTAGCTCTCTCGTTAGGCTGTCTGCTAAATAGTTCTTTTTTCCTGGTATATGTTCTACCTTAAATTGATAATAATTAAACCATTGTTGCCACTTCAGTAGTCTACCCTGTTTGTAGTCTTCAGCAATGTTAGTTCTTAAAAAGTAGCTGAAATTTTTACTATCCGTTCTGACTAAGAATTCTTTGTCAATAATATACGCTTTAAATTTCTTAATTGTTTTCTTAATAGCTAGATATTCTTTTTCATTCGAATGATATCTGGTTTCAGGGCCATTAAATGTTCCTGAAGCATATCTACATAATTGTTCTTCTCCATTTTTAGATCTTGCTTTAAGGATTCCTCCCCAAAATAGATTACTCGCGTCTGTTTCGATTATCATAAATTCTTCTTTTGAAGGATGATATAAAGTTGGTAGGTTTATGCATACTTTTTTACATTTCTTTATGTAATTAGTGTCACTATCGGTCCAAGACCATCTGACTTTATCTTTTAGCTTACTTTGTAATGGTTTCCTCATTTCTGCTAGCTTATGAATCCAGGCTTCTGCATAGGTTAAACATCCTAAAAATCTTTGTAACATCTTTTTATCTTCTATTTTATCTGGGAATTTATTTATATGGTTTAATATATGTTCTTGTAGTTTTAGTTGTCCCTTTTTTATTTCTAATCCTAAAAAGGATATTTCCCGTTGGCATAGCTTGGCTTTCTTTTCTGATAAAACAATGCCTTCTTTTTTACAAGTCTTAAGAATTGTTTTTACGTGTTCATAATGCTCTTCCTCATTGTTAGAGAAAATTAATATATCGTCTACATAAACAAGACAGAAGTCTCTGTATTTTTCTAATATTTTATCCATATATCTCTGAAAAATACCTGGGGCTTGTTTAAGTCCAAAAGGAACTACATTCCATTCATAATGTCCTTGTGGACAACTAAATGCTGTAAGTGGTTTTGATTCCTTACTTAAACGTACTTGCCAAAATCCTGACTTGCAGTCAAGTCCTGTATATATAATTTTACCTCTTATTTGTGCTAGTAATGTCTCTTTATTAGGTAAAAAGTAACCATCATCAATTGTTTCTTTATTTAGGGTTTTGTAATTTATAACCATTCTCTTCTTTCCTCTTTTCTTTTCAGCTTCATTTTCTACCATAAATGCTGGTGAACTATGTGGCGATTTACTTGGTGTAATTAGGTTCATTTCTAGTAATTCTTTTATTTGTAAAGCGAATTCATTCCTATCTTTAGGGGTATAAATCATTGGTTTTACCCTTATAACCTTAGTTTCATCTCTTAATTTTATGACTGCAATTTCTTTAGATTTATTTATTCTTAAGTCTAAAGGATTTTCACTAGATGTGTCTTTTAATAGTTCTTTTAGTTCTTCAAGTTTGCTTATTTGTTGTAGATACTCTATTGATCTTTCTGCTTTTTCTTGAAATTCGTTTACTGCTATAACCTCCTCACCACGTTTTTGCTGATTTTCTTTTTTAAATTGTTTTAGGAAATCAGGGTTTGCTATTTTAATAACGTTATGTTCTAAAGAGCAAAAGATTCGTCTTTTAGTTAAGTGATGTGTAATGCTTATCCAGTCTATGTCTTGTATAAATGGTCTGTTAAGTTTTAAGAAATTGTTACCTATTATTAAATCCATTCCTGTTTCTTGTTGATAGATAGTTGGGAAAATAAAGTCCTCTCCACATAACTTTATATTGATATTTTTAACTACTTTGTTAATAGGTACTGAGGTTTTATTTGCAATAAGAACAGTAAATTGACTATCTGCATTAATCCAAAATTCTTGTGGGAATATATATTTGCTTGCAACACAGATACTTGCTCCTGTATCTAAATAGGCAAATAGGTGATATTTCTTATATCCTTTAAGTTTGATTTCTACCTTGATATAGCTGCTATTTGAATTTGTTGAATTATTCAGAATCTGATGTTTCATATTCAGAATCTGTTTCATATTCACTATCTGTTTCTAAGTGATATAGCTGTTCACAATCACTTAATTCATTCTCTTCAATTGGTTCTAATTGTTGTGAGTATACGTATTCAAGTAATTTTATCTTTTCCTTTCTTTCTTTATTTATTCTTTCTTTATTTGGACATTTATTTGCATAGTGTCCTTCTTCTTCACACAACCAACAAGTACATGATTTTTTGCCTGTAGGGCAATATTTTTCTTTTTTATAAGTATTTTTCTTATTATATTTTTTGAAATATCTCTTCCTGTATTTTGGCTTTGTATATTTAGACCTATAAGGGACTGGTTTAAATTTGTACTTTTTTCTATATTTTTTAAATTTTGGTTTCTTATAGTGAGTCCTGCTAATTTGACATCCGTATTTTCCTGGTATGTCTAATTGAGATCTATCACAACAAATCCTATTATTTCCTGTGTAGTACTTCTGTTTGTATATTTGCCTTTGTGTACATATGTTTTTCAAGAATACTTCTGTAATTCTAATAATTCCTCCAAGAGTATCAGGAATATCTACTGGTTTTGTTTTCCATAATTCTTTTATATTATCTCCTGATGGTTTAGGTAATTTATTTAAAAACATATCTTTATAAGTGGCCAGACTTGCTTCACTTAGTTTATAGTAGTATGTTTCATATTCGCATGCAAAAGTGCTAAAATAACACATATCGCATATAATCATATTATCTAAATGCCATTTGGCTTCATTTTCTTCCGCTTTTCTTACTTCTTCTTGATGATTTATTTCTTCTCTTCCAATAAATTCAGCATAAATTGCTCTTATGAAATTTTTTAGTAAAATACTTCCTGTAGTTGCATTTCCTTCCAGTGCTTTTTTATTATCTTCTGTAAGTCCTTGGTACCATCCTTTTACATTTCCAGATAGCTTATGTAAAATAAATGATTTGGCAGCTCCTATATTATCTTTAAGTCCATTGTTACTTTGTATAATTACGTCAATTGCGTTACCCCAATCATCCAGTGCTCTAGTTCGATCTTTGCAGCAATCTAAATTTAAGACATCATATTTAACTTTTGTAACTTCTTTAGGTTGGTATTTATCTGGTAACATTCTTGTTGATGGTATCCTAGTTTCTTTATAGTTTTTATAGGGTTGTTTTCTATAATTGTAGTTTCTTTCTCTATTGTCATACCTATATCGACTATCTTCATTTGTTGCATCATAAGAATCATACATTTCCGCATCTCCCTGGTGAGGCACTAATTGCCAATTACTTGGTCCTCCTTGATCCATATATATTTCTCTATTTGGCATTTGTGGTTCTTTATAATTAATTCTAATTCTAGGTGTTTCGGGTTCTTCTTCAGTGGAGGAATATCCATGTATAATGTTTTCTTCAGTTTCATTGTTTAATAGTGTTTCGTGAATTAATTCATTATCCGTTAAGCTTAATAGCTTAATGCACTTGTCCATATTGATTCCTGCATCGAATTCTTTTTCTAATTCAGTTCTTATATTTACTTTATCTTTTTTAACTGATGTTTCTCTTGCCTCAATGGTCATTACTTGATTTTGTAGCAGTTCCGATTCTATGCCGGCTTGCATACTAACTATTGACCTAGCTTTTTTGGGTGAGAAACAAAAAATTCTTTTAATAATGCTCTTAATCTTCATTGTAGGTTATTTGTTTTCTTTTATCCTTTTCTTTACTGTCTTCAAACGGTTTTCCCCATGGTAAACTAGGTGGTGGTTGGAAGTCTGAAAAATCTAATCCTGAGCTTTTTCCTGGATTGTTATTTATTCTCATTTGGATAATTTGCTTCTGTATTTTTTCAACTCCGTTTTTATATTTATTTTCTTGTTGACCTAGTTCGTCTTTAAGTATTTGTATTAATCTTTCTTCAGTGATTATGATATCTTTTATTTTTACAGTTCCATTTTTAAGTCAGCCAATTCTTCATAAATACCTGAAGTTGTTGTCATTCTTCGTATCCAATGGCTTTACTTATGTTGTCTAAAGTTTTAAACATCTTATCAAATTCTTTTAAAAGAGGTTCTATGTAGGGTATCTTTTTATTTAATTCTTGGAAATTCACAAGAAAAATCTGAAGTACTTCCGGCTACTCAAGTATTTGCTCCACAGCAACCTAAAAAAGCTTACGTAATTTTTACGGGATCAAATAAAGGAGTTTATACTACCTATCCACAAGGAGTTTCAGAAAGAGATATAATTAAAGAATACCCTTCAGAGTTTGAAGCAAGGTATTTATTTAATCAACAAGAAAACACGAAAGGTATGAATGACTACCTCAAGGCAGTCCAAACTGAGAAATTCAAAAGCTCTATGCAAATTATTGGCTCAGTCACCGAAGTAAAGAAACCTATTATTCGGAAAAATGCAGATACGTTCAATGAAGAGTTATGGCTAAAGAACTACAATGCCCTTCTTACTGGAAAGAAGAAAGAAAACATTTATCCAGTTTACAAGAACGGGCTACTCAAAGTGATCATCTATCCGGGTGCAAACCCAGCTGACGTATATGAATTATTCTGCCAAGGACTGGTAGATACTATTTACCTAGGCAAAAATTATGAAGAATTAGATCACTTTAATGCAGCCTACAAGAACGTTTTAGTTACTTTTGTCAGGAAGACAAAAACACCAAAGCAACTATACCTAAAGCTGGAATCAAGTTTTCCAGATTTTCATGAAAGTGAGAACTACGCTCCTTATCACATTATAAGGATTGGACCAGTTGGAACTCATCCAGCTATTAATGAAAATATATCCAGAGCACCTATTGGAAAAGAAGAAATTCTCAACTTAAGGCTACGGGCTTTAGATAATGTTATTTATGAATTATTCAAGTTCAGAGCAAATCAAGACATGAAGATAAACTTATCCAGCAAAAAAGAACAATAAAGAATTAATGAACAAAGGAGACAAAGCCTTTTCTATCACCTACATGGTTGCTTATGCAATCAGTAACTCGGTACACAGTATAGAGTATGCTAAACAAGAATATATTGAATTAGATGAGGTATTCTCAGATATAGGAAACATAGAGAAAAATGAATTTTGTGAATTATTCCAAGATGAAGAGAATTGGACTATTGATTTAACTAGAGACAAAAAGTACTATGGACAATCTAGATCCACGTACGAACCAGGAAGATCATCTAGTGCGTCTTTACACCGATCATCTAGTATATCCATACCTAAATCAAATAATGAATTCCAACAATTATCTTATAAACTGGACAAAATAGGAAAAGCTATTGGATTTAAAGAATGACAGAAGATAACTTAAGTAATAAAATTAACATCGAGTACGATTTAGAAAAATCTGCAGGATATAAAAAATATTGGACAAGTAAGCAAACTAATTGTAGTTGGCTAGATAATAGTTTACATTGGCATCACTGTGATAAGGAAATTATGGAAAAAATGCCAAGTACTCTTCCACACATACAAAAAATATTGATAAGTATTGGAAATACAATGACAGACTCAATTATACATACAGATAATGAGTTCCAAACAATTAAAACAATACTTAATCAACAAAAAGATGGGAGGAATGACCAAAGAATAGATATAAACGAATTTACTTCGCTAACAGAAAAAATAACAGACCTTGAAAATGATTTAACAAGTATAAGACTACATGAACTAAGTAATTTAAAGAAACTTGTAGAGCAAAATCAACAGATAATTAATCTGATAAAACCAATTAATATTAAACAACTCGAATCCACAATCCAAGAATTAAATAAAAAGATACCCTACATAGAACCTCTTTTAAAAGAATTTGATAAGATGTTTAAAACTTTAGACAACATAAGTAAAGCCATTGGATACGAAGAATGACAACAACTTCAGGTATTTATGAAGAATTGGCTGACTTAAAAATGGAACTGTCAAAAATAAAAGATATCATAATCACTGAAGAAAGATTAATACAAATACTTAAAGACGAACTAGGTCAACAAGAAAATAAATATAAAAACGGAGTTGAAAAAATACAGAAGCAAATTATCCAAATGAGAATAAATAACAATCCAGGAAAAAGCTCAGGATTAGATTTTTCAGACTTCCAACCACCACCTAGTTTACCATGGGGAAAACCGTTTGAAGACAGTAAAGAAAAGGATAAAAGAAAACAAATAACCTACAATGAAGATTAAGAGCATTATTAAAAGAATTTTTTGTTTCTCACCCAAAAAAGCTAGGTCAATAGTTAGTATGCAAGCCGGCATAGAATCGGAACTGCTACAAAATCAAGTAATGACCATTGAGGCAAGAGAAACATCAGTTAAAAAAGATAAAGTAAATATAAGAACTGAATTAGAAAAAGAATTCGATGCAGGAATCAATATGGACAAGTGCATTAAGCTATTAAGCTTAACGGATAATGAATTAATTCACGAAACACTATTAAACAATGAAACTGAAGAAAACATTATACATGGATATTCCTCCACTGAAGAAGAACCCGAAACACCTAGAATTAGAATTAATTATAAAGAACCACAAATGCCAAATAGAGAAATATATATGGATCAAGGAGGACCAAGTAATTGGCAATTAGTGCCTCACCAGGGAGATGCGGAAATGTATGATTCTTATGATGCAACAAATGAAGATAGTCGATATAGGTATGACAATAGAGAAAGAAACTACAATTATAGAAAACAACCCTATAAAAACTATAAAGAAACTAGGATACCATCAACAAGAATGTTACCAGATAAATACCAACCTAAAGAAGTTACAAAAGTTAAATATGATGTCTTAAATTTAGATTGCTGCAAAGATCGAACTAGAGCACTGGATGATTGGGGTAACGCAATTGACGTAATTATACAAAGTAACAATGGACTTAAAGATAATATAGGAGCTGCCAAATCATTTATTTTACATAAGCTATCTGGAAATGTAAAAGGATGGTACCAAGGACTTACAGAAGATAATAAAAAAGCACTGGAAGGAAATGCAACTACAGGAAGTATTTTACTAAAAAATTTCATAAGAGCAATTTATGCTGAATTTATTGGAAGAGAAGAAATAAATCATCAAGAAGAAGTAAGAAAAGCGGAAGAAAATGAAGCCAAATGGCATTTAGATAATATGATTATATGCGATATGTGTTATTTTAGCACTTTTGCATGCGAATATGAAACATACTACTATAAACTAAGTGAAGCAAGTCTGGCCACTTATAAAGATATGTTTTTAAATAAATTACCCAAACCATCAGGAGATAATATAAAAGAATTATGGAAAACAAAACCAGTAGATATTCCTGATACTCTTGGAGGAATTATTAGAATTACAGAAGTATTCTTGAAAAACATATGTACACAAAGGCAAATATACAAACAGAAGTACTACACAGGAAATAATAGGATTTGTTGTGATAGATCTCAATTAGACATACCAGGAAAATACGGATGTCAAATTAGCAGGACTCACTATAAGAAACCAAAATTTAAAAAATATAGAAAAAAGTACAAATTTAAACAGTAGGGTATAATAAAAAATGGAATACGAATACGTATTTGGTATTCAGTCTTGATAGAAATACTAGGTAGAACCTGCGTAGCACTATAGCCTTATATTTTAAACTGTTGAAACAGGAATTAACAAACCCAGAGAAATCTAGGAAAAATGAATTGGTCAAATGGAAATTTTGATGTTTTCAAAAATCAAAAAGATGAATATAAACTCACTGTTTTATATTTATTAAAAGAAGTCTCTCCAATCAGACTAAAAACCTTTTTATGGATTCATTATCCACAAATCTAAAAGCAATAGACAAAGGTCTAGACAACCTAGTTAGGTTAAGTCAAAATCTAGATAACCTAGATAGCTATCTTAAGACAATTGATCCTGTCATTAAGAACATAGAAGCTGTAGAAACAGCATTAGGCAACAAATCCCAAGTTGCAAATGATCATCCGCAAACTGGTATCAGAGCGGGTCCCACATAAATAGTTTTCACTATTTAAAATGAATAATTTAGAAATAAATTATCAAGATCCTGAGGACAGCTCAAAAACAACTGAATCACTTAATTCAGATATGCAAATTTTCACTGTTGAAAATGAAAAAGGATTTAGTTTCGATTTAACTGTACAACAAAGTCAGTTAAATAACATAGCTAAGTTATAACTTAGACTTACAACTAATAGAGTGTTTAATACACCTAGTTTATTAAAGACATTAACCAAATCATTGTCTAGAAAGAATGAAATATTTTACTGTATTTGAACTGAAGAAATGTCTGTCGATATTTCTCACACAACAGGTAATCTTTATTTACCATTATTAACAAGATCCGGGGTAAACTCGAGATTACAAAAGATTCCTGCAAATATCAGGAAGAAAATCAATATGCTTCACATCGGAGCAGTCAAGATATTAGTGAAAGCCCAATTCAGAAATGGAATTGATACACCAATCAAAATGGCGTTAATTGACAACAGAGTCATTAACAGAAGAGACTGCATCCTTGGAGCAGCAAAAGGGAACTTAGCCTTTGGCAAGTTCATGTTCACAGTCTACCCAAAGTACGCGGTAAGCCTGAACACGCAGAACCTAGACCAGGTTCTCAGTCTTGCTCACGAGTTCGAGAGATCAGACCTCATGCGCAAAGGAGATAAGGTATTTTCAGTTACTTATCTTTTAGGTTATGCATTAACCAATAGTCATCATTCTATAGACTATAAAAACAACCCCAATACTGAAATAGACGATGTCTTTTCCAATATCGGAAACATCGAAGATAATAAGTTTTGTGACTTATCATCTGAAGATAAATCTTGGGCAATAGACATTGCCAAAGATAAAGACTATCTGGGCCAGAAACCCAGAAAGAGCATTTCTAACACACGGTTAGAAATAGGACAAAGTAGTAAACACCGCTCTCACAGAAGAAAGGATGATGAAGATCGAAGAAAAACTCGAAGAAATTAGAGTTGCAATCCAAACCATTATCGGATAATATGGATAACTCATCCATCAAAGATATGAACATCTTCATCAGGGAAGCAATCCCCAGATTAGAAAACCTTATTGAAGCCGTTAGCGCAAAGATCATTAAGGAGATTTCTGAAGAAATAAGAAAGTGCGATAGCACAAATAAGATATTGGAAGAAGCCAATAAACAAATCATCTTAGAAAGAGACCGAGGAATTGCGACAAGCGGTCTTCACAAGTACCCTTACCCAAATTACAGGGTAGGAAACGAGAACCTAGGAAGCTCTAAAGATCCTAAAAGTATGACTTGGCCATTCGGCTCAACAGAATGACTTCCATCTCGGATCATCTTGAAAGGTATTTCTTTGAAATATCAATCAACGACAATGATTGTACAGAACTTGTACAACTCATGGCATTAGAAGAAGACGAACTTCACGTCAAATTCCAAAGCAAAGACCTTTGCATTAGGTATAACTATAATATTAAGGAAAATATTATGGTCAACCAATCCAAAGAGGACTCTAGTTCAGACGAACCAGACATCGAAATGGGAAACTTAGGACCCATAAAAGACGATGCAGAATCTAGCCAACCGCCGCAAAAAAGATATAGGCCTAGACAGAGACCTTTCACCACAAACTCAGGAAACACAATCCCTGAAAGAAACATCCCTGCCGGAACAATCAACATCGATTGCATCAATAACATGGATGAAAGAAAAGAAATAATTGACAGATGGGCTAGAGGAATTAGCCTCACAATTCAGTCAAACATAGACGACTACCAGACCGGTAGCACAGTCCTACTCCTGGCTGTACACAAGTCAGAAGGAATCGTCAGAGAGTTTATCAAGAAAACAATCTGGAACGAAAACTGGACGGGAGAAATGATGCTAGAAAGGATTCTAGACAGTCTCTATACAATCTTCCTTGGACTCAACATGGTTGAAGACAAAGATGGAGAAATCCTCAAGGAAGAAGAAAAAGCCAGACAAATTAGGCTTACAAAGATGCAAATTTGCAACATTTGCTCCTTCAAAGAATTCACCTGTGAATATGAGAAGAATCTCTATAAACTACCTCAGGCGGAATACCCTGCCTTTGTTGAACAATTCCTCACAAAACTTCCTATCATTGGAGAAAGAAGTTTAGAAGAATTCAGAAGAAGAACGACGGCTAACACCATCTACTCTTTAGGACTCGCACCGTATTGTTGAAGAACAGATTAAGAATGTCTGTGATCTCTCAGATAAACATAAGAAGCTTAAGAAATTCAACAAAACATGTTGTTATAAGCTTGTTGACGAAGTCAACACCTTCGGATGTACGCCCACATCCAAAAAGTATTTCAAGAAGAAATACAAATCCAGATACAAGAAAATCTGGAAGAAGAAAAGAAAGCATTTTAAACCAGGCAAGTATTTTAGAAAGCCCAATAAGGAAAAATCCGAAAGGAAAAGATTTTGTCCTAAAGGCAAGCCCAATTGCAGATGTTGGATCTGCAGTGAAGAAGGACACTATGCAAATGAGTGCCCTAACAAGCAAAAGTTTCCAAATAAACTTAAGCTTATCATCGAAGCAGGATTCAATGGATATGAACCTGTCGAAGAATACTATCCAGACAAGGATACAGTATTCACCCTTACAGAAGAAATTCACTCTTCGGAAGATGAAGAATCCACGGATTCTGAATGAAACAAGCTACGCTCAAGGACTGGAGTCAGCTTACTTTTCAAAATGAAAAGATCAAAAAAATCAAGGAAGACTTTCAGATCAATATGAATGTTAAGGAAAACATTCCGGTCGAAGTTGAACCAGAAGAAGATTTGACATCTGTCAACAAGACAAATGCAAACTCCATATACATCAAAGGACAACTTAAATTCGATGGATTTAAACTTTCAATTTGAACTTACACAAATTGAAATCAATTGAAGACTTATTGGAAAAAGTCTGTTCAAAAAATCCCATAGACCCTGAAAAGTCTAAAAAATGGATGACTGCTAGCATCAAGCTTACAGAACCAAATACTGTCATTCGGGTCAAACCAATGAAGTACAGTCCGCAGGACAGAGAAGAGTTTTCTAAACATATTAGAGAACTATTAGATCTTAGGCTAATCAAACCTAGCAGATCACCTCACATGTCTCCTGCATTCTTAGTGGAGAATGAAGCAGAGAAAAGAAGAGGAAAGAAGCGCATGATCGTTAATTACAAAGCAATCAATGCTGCAACAATTGGCGACAGTCACAATCTGCCATGCATGCAAGAACTGTTAACCCTAATCCGGGGGAAAACAATCTTTAGCACCTTCGACTGCAAGAGTGGTTTCTGGCAAGTACTACTCGATGAGGACTCACAACTCCTCACTGCCTTCACCTGCCCTGATGGACACTACCAATGGAATGTAGTTCCGTTCGGTCTCAAGCAAGCGCCTTCAATCTTTCAAAGGCACATGCAGAATGCTCTTAGGGGCTTGAAAAAAATATGTTGTGTCTACATTGACGACATATTAGTGTTTAGTAACACAGAAGAAGAACATTACAGACATGTTCCAATGGTTCTCAAAACCATTCAAATGTATGGAATCATCCTTTCAAAGAAGAAAGCAAATCTCTTCAAAGAAAAGATCAACTTCCTAGGTCTAGAAATAGACAGGGGTACTCATACTCCGCAAAATCACATTCTTGATAATCTTCACAGATTTCCTAATCAAATTGAAGATAAGAAACAGTTACAACGGTTTTTAGGCGTTCTAACATATGCAGAAGCTTACATTCACAAGCTAGCAGAAATTAGGAAACCTTTGCAGGTTAAACTGAAGAAAGACGCAATTTAGAACTGGACAGATTCCGACACCAACTACGTCGAAAAGGTAAAGAAAAAATTAGGTACTTTTCCTAAACTTTATTTACCAAATAATGAAGACAGTTTGATTATTGAAACTGATGCTTCTAACAATTTCTGGGGTGGCATTCTTATAGCCAAAACCCTTGAAGGTGAAAAGATTTGTAGGTACTCCTTCGGATCTTTCAAACCAGCAGAACTCAATTACCACAGTAATGAGAAAGAATACCTTGCGGTCAAGCGGGTCATTGAAAAGTTCTCAGTATATTTAACACCTGTTAAATTTCTCATCAGGACTGATAACAAAAACTTTACCTATTTTCTTAGAATGAAAATTGCAGGTGACAGTAAACAAGGTCGTCTAATTAGATGGCAAATGTGGTTCGCACATTACCAATTCACTGTGGAACATCTTCCTGGAGATAGGAATTCCCTTGCGGACTTTATGACGCGAGAATTCCACGAAGGTAAAGAACACCACTTTACTTTAATCATTGCAGGTAATCCCGGCAAAAGAAAACCAGAGGCGCCCCTTGTTTCGCCCCTCAACTCTCCTTATAAAAAAGGCACTCCCTCTTACAACTTTTCTCACACCTCAGATCCACCAAACATTGTGCGATATACACATGGAGAATATTAGACAGCTTGAGCTCCATGAAAAGCTCATTGAGCTAGAGATTAAGACCCTAGTGTCTAAACTTGAGGCCATCCGGTCCAAGGTAATTCTGTTGAAACAGTTTCAACAGGCACCAACGGCTACGACTGAGCCGGGGAATTACTCTAATTCCAAATCAGAAGCTAGTCCAGAGCAAACGGCTACTGGTAAAGACGTCCCAAATCCGTTGAACCCTGCTGCTTTGGGAAAAAGCAAACTCATAACCCTTCCCCCACTGGGATCCGTTATGCATAAACTCGTCTCCCCACTGGAGTTCGTGTCACAAAAGTTTGAACCAAACGGTTACAAAAAAGCAGTTGAAACAAACATCAACTCCGCTTACTACGTCATATACTCAAGCGAGTATAAAGGAATCTACACAGATTGGGATGTAGTCAGTTCTCTCATCAGCGGAACAAAAACAAGTTGCAAGAAGTTCTCAACCCTCGAACAAGCAACTTGGGATTTGTTGCCTAATGCTGTTTCTACAGCTTTCTATGTTCTTAATGACAGGATCAATTGTCTTAAGATAGTTATCTAGGTTATCTAGATTTTGACTTAACCTAACTAGGTTGTCTATACCTTTGTCTATTTCTTTTAGATTTGTGGATAATGAATCCATAAAAAGGTTTTTAGTCTGATTGGAGAGACTTCTTTTAATAAATATAAAACAGTGAGTTTATATTCATCTTTTTTATTTTTGAAAACATCAAAATTTTCATTTGACTAATTCATTTTTCCTAGATTTCTCTGGGTTTGTTAATTCCTGTTTCAACAGTTTAATATATAAGGCTATAGTGCTACGCAGGTTCTACCTAGTATCTTTATCAAGACTGAATACCAAATACGTATTCGTATTCCATTTTTTATTATACCCTACTGGTTCTACCAATCTTTCACTTACCTTCCGCTTGTTTCCTTCTCTGCCTTGGGATCCGAAGCATATCCGGCATATCGGGCCGTCTATGATGATAGCTCATGTTTTCAGATCGGCTATTCCTTCGCTTCTTTCATTCTTTCGGGATCACTGGTCACCTTCACTCAGAACGCGAACCACAGAGGGCTTACTTCGTCCTCCTGCCTACCGCCTCCATCCGCTAGAGCTTCCTGTGTGTTCACCCTTGAGTTTGAAAGATGGAAGTAGCATCCATTTTGAATCATAGCATATCATCTTCTCGGAAATCGATATGTGCAGGGATATTTGCGTGCTTCATTGCTTCCGGTTTTGAAGTAGCAAGCATTGGATAAGTGTTGGAAAGATATATGTGGAAGGGTATTTTTATTGATGGAAATTGAAATACATAAAGGTATGCCTAAGCAGGCATCCTGAAGAACATACTAAGGTATACCCCGAAGGGCTACCTGTTACACACTGTGCCTTATAGGCACTACTCACTGCAATACATTGAAAGCTTGAGAGAGAGAGAGAGAGAGAGAGAGAGAGAGAGAGAGAGAGAGAGAGAGAGAGAGAGAGAGAGAGAGAGAGAGAGAGAGAGAGAGAGAGAGAGAGAGAGAGAGAGAGAGAGAGAGAGAGAGAGAGAGAGAGAGAGAGAGAGAGAGAGAGAGAGAGAGAGAGAGAGAGAATTTGATGATCCTTCAATCTCTACTTCTCCTCCTCTTTATAGATGCTGAATGGGACATCAACTTGCTCTGCAAGTTTACTTGTAGTGGACTCCACCTCTTCTCCTTTGTCAAAAACGGCAGATGAAAAACCATGCGCGCCGCTGGTTTCTTTGGAGGTGAGTGGACTTAAAGTCGTGCTGGGGGTCCTGCTTCTCGAAGAAGTTGGACTTTTGGTTCCACTATCAACAGTCTTTGAGAGGGACCCTTTTCCACTTGCATTGGTGGAGGAAGAACTTTCGTCTTCTTGCTGGTCATGTTTTTCAAACATGGGGAACACGTCTTTTTGAAAAGCCGCCATGTTGGTGGGGGCTACTTCGATAGTCTTTGAACTTGTCTTCAAACGTGATGATTTTCGCCTTGTCTTCAGCCGTAATTACTGTTGTAGTCTTGCTGGTAATTATGCAGTGTGAATTACAATAATTAATTTTTACTTTTTATTCTCTGTTGAGCATGAGAATCTTTTCAACCATCGTCTTGATGGCTCTGGTCCTTATTTTGACCAGGTCTTCTGCAGATGGACAGTAGTCGTCCATGACTCTTGAAGGATTGAATTCCTTCTTTCCAGCAAGCCCGATTTCTACAAAGTAGTAGGGGCATTGTGCGGCCGAGTTTGTCCAGTCTGCAATGGAGCATGTGACGTTGATATACGTGCGTTGATCAGCAGCCTTCATGACCTTTGTCCTGAAGTTCTTGATTGCTTTGATGAACTCCCGCGGGAAAAACTTCAATTCTTGAAGATTTGCACTTGGGTAGATATTTTTTATTAGTCCTGCTCTTAAAGCTGCGTGGACTAGCTCTGGATTTGCACCTTCGACGAAGTTGAAGAGACTTATGGTGGCTTTGTTGTCAGTGAAGAACTTCTTTGCGAGGAGATCTTCTTGGTCAGCACATCTGGCTTTGGACCAGAGACATCTGAAGTCCGTGAGAGGGATTCCCTGAAAGTCTTTAGAGAAAAAGACTTCTTCTGGCTGCATGCTGCTGGCCATTCTTTTCTTACCGTTTTTGTTGATAACGGGTTCTTTGAAGATTATGCACGTGTTCTTCTTGATGTCGAAGTTCTGAGCGCTTTGTCTTGCCTGTTCAAGGGTTTTGAATTTCTTGAAGGCGTTATCTGTTCCGCTGGTGTAGGAACTAACTTCTCCCCAATTGGTGAAGATGCCTTGGTGAGGTCCGTCGTAAATGACGTAGTAGGCGACATTGATGTCTTTCTCGACTGCTATCTTGTAGCTCTGGGCGAACCTTATTCGATCAGATTCCAGTGGGGAATCTCTAATAGCTTCCAGTGGGGAAGGCTTTGAATTTACCAGTGGGGTAAATTTCTTGTTGAGAAAAGCAAGAGCAGAGAGATCTGCGATGACCGCTTCTTTGCTTTCTGCCAAAGCAACAGGCGTTAACGGATTTGTTAACTCTTTATCGGTAGCCGTTTGCTCCGGAGTAGCTTCTGATTTGGAATTAGAATAATTCCCCGGTTCAGTAGTAACCATTTTGGCCTGTTGAAACTGAGAAAAAGCTTTGACCTGAGGGTCTTTAGCTTGTGCCCAAGGGCCTCATGCTCAAGTGTGAGCAATCTTTCTTGGAGCTCTAGCTCTGGAATACTCTCCATGGCAATGTTTTCTCTCAAGGTGTATCAGGTTTAGTGATTTTGGTGTGAGGAAAACTGAAAGAGGGTGTTGCCAATTTATAGGAAGGTGAGAGGAGCAAAACAATGGGTGCCCCTGGTTTCTTCTTTATTGGTATTGCTTGCAAGTTGATCTTTAATGCTTAAAGAAAAGGATAAGCAAGAATCTTTACCTTTTTGGTATTCACGCGTCATGAAATCTGCGAGTGAGTTCTTTTCTCCTGCGAGATATTCAACCTCGAATTGATAATGTGCAAACCACATTTGCCATCTGATTAGACGACCTTGTTTGCTATCACCTGCGATCTTAGTTCTAAGAAAGTATGTGAAGTTTTTATTGTTAGTCCTAACAAGGAATTTAATCGGTGTTAAATAAACTGAGAATTTTTCAATAACTCGCTTAACCGCAAGATATTCTTTCTCATTATTGTGGTAATTGAGTTCTGCTGGTTTGAAAGATCCGGAGGAGTACCTACAAATCTTTTCACCTTCAAGGGTTTTGGCTTTAAGAATGCCACCCCAGAAATTGTTAGAAGCATCAGTTTCAATAATCAAATTGTCTTCATTATTTGGTAAATAAAGTTTAGGAAAAGTACCTAATTTTTTCTTTACCTTTTCGACGTAGTTGGTGTCGGAGTCTGTTCAGTTCCAAATTGCGTCTTTCTTTAGTTTAACCTGCAAAGGTTTCCTGATTTCTGCAAGCTTATGAATGTAAGCTTCTGCATATGTTAGAACGCCAAGAAAACGTTGTAACTGTTTCTTATCCTCAATTTGATTTGGGAATCTATGAAGATTTTCCAGAATGTGATTCTGTGGAGTATGAGTACCCCTGTCAATTTCTAGACCTAAGAAATTAATCTTTTCTTTGAAGAGATTTGCTTTCTTTCTTGAAAGAATAATCCCGTAATTCTGTATGGTTTTGAGAACCATAAGAACGTGTTTATAGTGAATGTCTTCTGAATCACTAAAAAGGTATTTTCAGTTACTTATCTTTTAGGTTATGCATTAACCAGTAGTCATCATTCTATAGACTATAAAAACAACCCCAATATTGAAATAGACGATGTCTTTTCCAATATCGGAAACATCGAAGATAATAAGTTTTGTGACTTATCATCCGAAGATAAATCTTGGGCAATAGACATTGCCAAAGATAAAGACTATCTGGGGCAGAAACCCAGAAAGAGCATTTCTAACACACGGTTAGAAATTAGACAAAGTAGTAAACACCCTACTTTGGACAAATACGCGCTCGCAAATATATCCAAGAGGATTGATGCCATAGGAAATCAATTAGACAACCTAATTGGATAAAGATGAGTACCAGCAAAGTCGGTTCCACGCCAGATGTCCCGCACATCTACAAAAAAGGAAGGATCTTAATCTTCAAAGATCTCGAGCAGAAGAAGACTGAAAGCATCACGCTCGCCTTCAGCGCTGACAAACCGACATTTCAGAACCTGATCAACCAAGGAAACAACGTCAACCAGATACTCGCCAGAGAGTATGGATTAAAATCGCTAAGATCAGCTCTTTTCTAGGATTAGAGAAAGACCTAAGCGAACAGTTTAGTAAAAACCCTAGTGTTTTTAACAAACTTAAAAACCTTCTTAAGAGGGGGGGAGTGGGTAACGATAACAACTTTAACATCGATATCCTAGACATTCTTGTTACGCAAAATCAAGAATTAGAAAAAATTAAAAACAAAATCTATCCAGCCGCTCTCACAGAAGAAATGATGATGAAGATCGAAGAAAAACTCGAAGAAATTAGAGTTGCAATCCAAACCATTATCGAATAATATGGATAACTCATCCATCAAAGATATGAACATCTTCATCAGGGAAGCAATCCCCATGCTAGAAAACCTTAACCCGGAAACATCCGAGCGATTTGATTGCCTTCGCGAATCCAAATGCGCTCACAAGGCGCACAATAAGAATAAGACCAATAGAGAATTCATAAGGGACCATTTCGGCTGCAGATCGTAATGCTCCTAGAGACGCATATTTCGAATATAGAGGAGTGAAAATTCCCAACAATCAACGAGTTGATCATACCCTTCTATGAACCGTACGAGCACGTCCTCTGTCAGCCCCTACCGCGCTGATGGCTCTATATCCCAACCCAACTTGTTCTGGCATCGGATCCTTCCTTTCTATTCCTCGATAAGCAGACCGTGAGAGAATGGGGGCTGTATCTGCTTTTGACTGATAGAAAGCATCTCACTTTTGTCCCTCCTGATCGAACCCGCCAAAAAAATAACAATCGAAAAACTTTTTTTACCGCTTGAGTCGCGTCGGAGACATATTTATTTGAGGAGGAGGCTTTGTCGTCCGGCTCCTCATAAATGATGTTAGGATCGGACGGCTCATCCTCAGAATCCTAAAAGAAAACAGAAACAGAACGGAATCACTTTGTTTCAGTGACATATCTAATCAGACTGAATAGGATTTGAAGAGCTGTCACGATCATTCAGCAGATAGTAAGGGCGCAGAAGCTACCGTTTCTAGAATGCAAGCAAGGTAGCTTTCTTACTCTCTTAGTTGCGTACGTTGGCGTCAAGGAAGGAGGCATTGGAAAGACTAGACCATACTATAGTAAAGACTCATTCGGGAAGCGACTAGTCGCTTCTGGCGAAGCTTCTAGAAGGTCGACCACTACATAGAGAGATCCATATACCAGTCATGGGCGATAACATTGTTTTATGTGTAAACCTCTCCTGGAAACGGGGCTTTAAACCTTGTGGCATTTTAAATCGTCCACCCGTCCGCGCTCGCGGCCATCCAATTCCAACATAAACAGCCCCGCCTGCAACGGAAGCCTCGTCTCCGCCGGTAATTTCTTCGTTGCAATTGGACTCGTCACGCCACCGAAACCACTCAACCTCATCTTCAAAAGAGAAGATCAGCATCGGCAACGATTCATTCGACGAGTTTTACTTCGGGTGCAGGCAGAACAATCAGGTCGAACGACGAGTGCAGACTGCGTTATTTTGACCTACGACGCCGTTAAGAACGACGCCTTAGTTTAAAATGCCACATCAGTTGTCTGACTCAGCATTTTTTTTTAATTAAAACGGTTCAAAGCTTAAAGCACCGTTCTCAGGAGCCATTTAGATATAAGGACGACGTCTTATAAAACGTGAGTAAATTGGGAAACAATTTTGAAGATACGTGAGTAAATTGAGAAATAAATTTAAAGATTGAGTGGAATGTGAATTCAAATTTGGAATTTGGAGTATATTGTGGAAATTTTTAAAAGAAATTTCTATAAATAAAAATTGTTTTACTAACTACAAAATTTCGACAAAAGAAAATTAGATATGACTCGTCAGATTATATCTTATCGTTTATTCTTATTTTATTTAGTGGACCACACAACATGACATTTTGAAGTCCACATGTTGTCCGGCCCATTTTTATTATTTCAGACATATTTTAATAATCAACGGCCCATATTCAACATCATCTTTTTAGTTTATTCCAGCTTTGTCCTTATCCGATATCTTCCCCCAAATTGCATTTTTCTTTCAATATTCGAAAACAATAATAAATAAATAAATTGAGGATAGAGAGTCGCTGCAGCGACGACGACGAAGCGGGCGAAGAGAGATATATATAAAGAGAGAGAGAGAGATTTTGCAGAGCTTGGAGGATGTCGGGAGGCATAGCTCGCGGTCGTCTCACTGAGGAAAGGAAAGCCTGGCGGAAGAATCATCCTCATGTTCGTCCTATTCAGTCGTTTTTAGTTGAATTTTGTTGTGTTTTTATTAATTATAGTGATGTGTGACTTTCTAGGGCTTTGTAGCGAAACCTGAGACGGGCGCGGATGGTACGGTTAATTTGATGGTTTGGCAGTGCGTCATCCCTGGCAAGACTGGCGTGAGTCCTTATGAAATTCAATTTGTTAATGTGTTTTATGATATAGGAAGTTGTGTGCTGTTTGGTGCCGGTATTTGACTCCATGTTCCTTTTTCATATGCTTTTGAAATTGGGAATTAGGGTTTTTGGATGGCCAGTGTATTTTGTTCAGTTATTGGGTTGACTTTGTTTGGGTGGTGCTTATTGTGTTTGAAATGGTTTTTAGTTCATCACCATCTTCATTTTTGTTCAATGAGTTGTTAGGCGTTGTTGTCATGCTTGTGTATTTGGGGAGTTTGAAAAGAAAAGGAGTGGACAACCCATACTCAATCCTTATAGCTATTCTACCTTTCCAAACCTACACACCAGATGGAGTTTACTCTGGCCCCTTCAGATAGGCGTTTGAGTATGTTAGTTAGGTCTTCAATTTTCCCGATGACGAACATGGCAGTGTCTTTTTTTGTAACTATTCTTGTGGTTGCTTCTTGTTGATAGAGTGGTTCTATTGGTAGCACCTATGCAAATATATGGCGATTCGAGTCTCATGGACATCTTCTTTGTTTGTTTGCTTAATTTTGAATGTGGAATTTGTTTGTACATGTTTTCCATTTACAGAAAAGATCTCCAGCATAGCTTGTAATTGTTCGAATTACCAGTTTGGCCGTTTGAGTAACAAGCTTGTTGACATTCCCGTAGTTGATATCTGTTAAATGTCTGCTACACGCAAATGATGATGCTATCTAGTATTAGGTATTGGTCAAACTCACTTGTTTTTGTTTTTTACTCCATTGGAAGCTGGTCATCACCTGCAGGGTATGCAAATTATGAACTATATTTGGTGCTGGCCACTGTTGGATCCAGTTTTCCCTTGTATCTGGCTATCTAGGAGTCTATTGTCTTGTTTTTCAGAGGACTATAGTTGTTGAATTTGTTAGTGTAATGTATAAGAAACATGGTAGTAAGGAGCGGTGAAATATGTTGTGGTGGGTTATACATAATGTAACACATTGAGGCTAAGAAACAAATTCTCTTGTATGCCACAAAAATTTTAGTCCTCTTGAAACCTTGACATGTTGTGCTCTCATTTTCAATTGTCAGGTAAGCCCCTCGTAATTATTTGACATTTTCCTCTGTTATATTCGTTAGTGACAATGACAACAATAGTTGGTGACATTCACAGTTGTGGCAATGGAAGCATATGTTTTATCCTAAAATTGTGTGAGCATTTGGTTATCTTGACTAGTAAGTCTCTAGTGAAAGTAACGAAGATAATTGTTACATTGTATAGGTGATGGATGAGTGTATAGTAGTACGAATAATGGAGCGGTCTTTTGATATACTGACGCATAGTTGCAATCTCAATTCATGTGGATGTATGGCGTTAGATGGATGCGTAATTTGTGAAACTAACAAACAAAAAACCAATTATATATTGATGGATCCTTGCCAGAGCGATTGTATGGAACAATCTTTTTCTCCAAATTGTAGTCAAACAGAATTCTACAAGTTAAATCCAATGGTTTGTATCCTTATAACAGTCGCCAGGAAGTCTAGTGATATTAATGTTTAGTCGGTGTCTCTGTGAAGATTTACTAATTAGCGATGTTAAGGGCATTTTTGCATTGGACACACGGTTTTCATGAATATTTGTCTTGTTTCAAGTGTAGTAGAAAACTGTTATATCCATTATCATAATATTTCGATTTATTTAGTTGGGGTTTAAATTTGAAAATGTTTCCAAATGGAGCTAAATAGTTTAATTTTTCTAATTTATATTGGTTAGTGACAGTCTCAAACTATTTTCGCTGATCAATACCAATAAAGCTCGAAAACCTCTCAGTGCCAATTATTTTGACTCCCTTGTTCTTTTTTCTCTTGTTGAATAGACTGTATGTCAGACAATATTATAATAAAAGAAAGGGAGAAACTTGAAATGTAATTCCAGTTTAAATTGCGAGGAGATGCATATAAGTAGCTAAACTTTTATGATTTGTTGGTATTTTTATTTTGTGAAGTGTAACAATCCTAGTTTTTTGGCAGACGGACTGGGAAGGAGGTTATTTCCCCATTACATTGCACTTTAGTGAAGACTACCCCAGCAAACCTCCAAAGTGCAAGTTCCCTGCAGGGTTTTTCCACCCAAATGTGTACCCTTCTGGAACTGTATGCTTATCCATCCTGAATGAAGACAGTGTAAGTATGAAGGTCCCCTCAATATCGTCAATTGTTCTCCATCACCTCTAAGCTGACCTTTATTGTTTGATAGGGATGGAGGCCTGCCATAACAGTGAAACAAATATTGATTGGTATTCAGGATTTGCTTGACCAACCTAACCCAGCCGATCCAGCTCAAACCGATGGATATCAGTTGTTCATGCAGGTAAAGTTCGTTAGCCTATTATAATCATCTTAGTCCTTTGAAATTAGTTGCTGACTGTCATTCTATAATTCTGGGTTATTCAGGATATTGTCGAGTATAAGAGAAGGGTGAAGGTGCAGGCAAAGCAATATCCGCCTGTTATCTAGGAAAAAAAACAGCTTTCTCTAGCATCATTTTGATTGTTTTCTGAAGCTAAACAAAGAAATGCATCCCCTTGTTGGAACACCTTAAAACAGATTGGGGACAAAGTGTACTTGATAATTGACCCTCAACTATATGTGCATGTAGGGCAATTACTTTACCATCAAAATGAATGCTTGTTACATCTTCATTTTCTCATCCTATTCTGTTTAAGTTTAATAGTAGTGGTCAGGAACCTCAGTTTCTTTTTGTTCTTTTTTTCAGTGGATCAGGAACCTCAGTTTCAAAGGCCAAAGTTGCATCTAAATTCCAGCATTTTTTGTTTGGGCCGAGCTGTCCAAATGACGTCCGGCCCATTTTTGTATCTGTTATCCTCATGAAGCGTCGATCGTCCTCTGTGGAGCTATGAAAGATGAGCCTCAGGACGGAGTCTCTCCGGCTACAAACGGCACCAGCAAGTCGAATCAAATTGCCATTATTTCACTCCAACATCACGCGAATTCTTACTTACCTTCCTCATCGTGTTTCTGTAAACCCTAATTTCAATACTCGAAGATGTCGAATCCGAGCGACGGCATCAGAAAGCTTCCTGTACGATATCGACATGGTTTCAAGTAGGGACGGAGTTTACTCAGCCAAGCAGAAGAAGGTTGTCATTCTTTGGGATTTGGACAATAAGCCACCACGCGGACCACCGTACCAGGCGGCAATGGCCTTGAGGCGAGTAGCCGAATGGTTTGGTGATATTGTCGAAATCTCTGCTTACGCAAACCGCCACGCTTTCATCCACCTGCCGCAGTGGGTGCTGGAAGAGCGCAGGGAGCGTCGCAAGACTGACATATTGGAGCGCAAAGGGTTGGTGGTTCCATCTGATCCTTACATATGCAATGTGTGTGGTAGAAAATGCAAGACTAATTTGGACTTGAAGAAGCATTTCAAGCAGCTTCATGAGCGGGAGAGGCAGAAGAAGCTCAACAGGATGAATTCACTGAAAGGGAAGAAGCGCCAGAAGTTCAAGGATAGGTACATTTCTGGTAATCATAAGTATAATGAAGCTGCTAGGGAGTTGATTAAGCCCAAGGTTGGGTATGGGCTGGCCGGGGAGTTGAGGCGTGCTGGGGTTTATGTGAAGACTGTAGAGGATAAGCCGCAGGCAGCCGATTGGGCAGTGAAAAGACAAATGCAGCATTCTATGAGTAGAGGGATTGATTGGTTGTTTTTGATATCTGATGATTCAGATTTTAAAGATATGTTGAAGAGGGCGAGAGAGGCCAGTTTGGGGACGGTTGTGGTGGGTGATTTTGATCGGGCATTGGGACGGGAGGCTGATTTGTGGATTCCATGGATTGGGGTTGAGAATGGGGAGGTTAAGGAGAATGACTTGTTGCTTAAAAGGAGGGGAGCCAATTATGTGACCAGTGAAGATGGATTGTTTTCACTTAGTTATTCGGATTCGGAGCTCGAAAGAACAACCAGTAATTTGGATAGTTTGGTGAACGAGCTTGCAGCTGCTAGATCAGAATTTACTTCTGTTAGATCTTCAAGGTTTTCCAACGAAGTAGAAGATGAAGAAGACGGTGATTGGTCCGAGGATCTTTTATGGGATACTGAGGATGAGGAAACAGAAGATGAAGATCAATTCATTTGAGACAGCACTAGGAATTGAAAATATTGGAAGGGGGGGACTGATATCCATGCCATGGTGGGACAAATTCAAACCAGCAGGTTGCAAGTGTTGCTGCTCCTTCACCGTACGACATTGGCTGCTTGGTTCTGTCATCCACGTTAGCTGATACATCATTAAACCATTGGCTACAACAACAGTCTGCACAAAGGTACATTCAATTACAAATCCAAAGATATCATTTATCTTGATTAAGATTAGGAATGGATCGGACTGTTTAGCGTTAAAGTTCATTATTTTGCTGAGTAAACTAGCTCATCAGAAGCATAACTGGCCGCATCATAGTTGTAGGCAGAATTTTTCTCCCATATGATCCATTTTGTCTGGTATGAAGTACCAGAGAAGAGTCTATGCATGTTCAAGTTCAATCTAGGGTAACTGTTTGAAAGATCATAACGATGAAGGATTTGAACTGGAAGTAAAGAAAATGACTTATGAATCATTTGAAACTAGGTTGCTTTCACAATCTAACCACCAGCTAACAAAAGTATCATTTGAAACTACGTTTTCTATGTTGTTACTAGTAACTGCCAGACTGTGTAAGCTCACAGGCATGATTCGACATAAAAAAATATGATACCAAGATGTACGTAATCATTTGCTAAGTATTGCTTTGTAGTGCTAGGCTTTATAATTACTCATGATGCAAACTAACATTTTGAATGTGAAAAATAAAAGGGTTCAATAGCAACGGGGATGTCCCACTCTCTTTCTGATCTCAATAGTATGTATGATCCACTCCTTTATTGTCTCATCTTTGATAATATGGCCTTCTCTTTCCTGATTTTTATCATCTTCACAAACTAGTAGTTGGTACAAGGTTTGGCGGATATGTGTGGATGAAATCAGTTGTCTCTTTGGATGGATACTATTTCGCTTCTTGCTTCATCTATATTCTTTTTTTTGGTTTATTCCCCAAAATGTGTGGATGTAAATGCTTATTAGAATCTCTGAATAAACTATGTTGGATGAGTACTGCAGCCTTAGCATGGTGAAGTAGAAGACTGTTATGGCGATGAAAGCACTTATGATCAATGACAATTTGAATTGTCCATGAAAGCGCGGATCCTTTGCAAGCAAGGTGGCATTAAATGTCACTTGGGAGGAGAAAAAGGGCGGGTTGAAGAAACCAAATGAAAAAAAATATTATTTGAAATTAAATTATCTACCCATTGATGGGCTGGGCTTACAGGGTGAAACAAGACAAACGTGGCATATGTCATCATACTGACCAATAGCACGTTCTCATTACCGAGTAAACGCGGGATCAGTTTCAAACGGACAGAAGTAAATCATCCACGTCACCCCCATCATATATATATATAAAGGACAAATTCTTTCGCGATGCAGTATTTCTGCCTTCTCTTCTTATTAGTAGTTCTTTCTTACTACTAGTTAAAAAAAAATGTATTGAAAGTTGGATGGCTCAGATTGCGTCGGGGCCAAAGGCATTTCCACCGTTCCCGTCACGATCCCTTTGTATGTTGGAGATCTAGTGTCACTGAGCGGCAGGCTCTGCAATTACTTCAACTGTTAGGCTTTGTAGGGATGTGGCTATGGATATATATGTCAACTTCACCAATCTTGATTCTGGTTGCCCTCCATAATATTGTTTTCTTTTTCTAATGAGATCAATAATGTTGCTATGGATGGATGCCTCTTTGCTTTCTACCATTCCATAATACCCAACTCTAGTTTCTATGTTGTTGCTACTACATTTGAAGCAGAGTAGATTATCTAATAATATTAAGATTTTATTATGTCCATGTCGATTGCAGCTAACAAGGCAATCCTACCTGAACGGAAAGCCCATAAGGATCATGCATGTATTCCCCCCGCGACCCAGGAAAAGTGGCACAGGAAACATTTTCATCCAAGGCATGCATGCATTCCTCTTCTTTTTAGTTTTCCGCTGCCATTTTTTGTTCTAATATATGATGTGTTAAACTTGCCACAATTCAGATTATTTTTTTATCCTTGTACCGGACATTGTTGTGAGGATAAGTTTAATGATGATCTGTGTCCGGTCCTTATTCTCGCTGCAGAATCTTGAAAAGTCAATTGACCACAAAGGTTTAGTGGAAATATTTTCAATATACTCTCTTGCAAAGTTGAACTGGATTATTTTGGCAAGTGATCTAAAGGATACGGCTTCGTGGAGTCTGCCCAACGAGCCATCCAGGAAATTAATGACATGCTGGTGAATGAAAAACCAGTATATGTTGGACCATTTGTTCGCAAGCAGGAAAGATATTCTGCTGTGGATAAGAATGAATTCATTAATGTTTTTTGTGAAAAAATCTTTCTCAGTCTGTCACGAAAGATGATTGGGACAAAACTTTTGGTGAATATGGAGCTCTTTGTAATGCTGTAGTTATGGAAGATGGAGAGGGGATATCTAGATGTTTTGGATTTGTCAATTTTAAAAACAAAAGTGATGCTGCAAAAGCTGTTGATGCCTGAAAGACTTTTGATGATGGGAAGGAGTGGTATGTTGGAAAAGCTCAGAATAAGTATGAAAGAGAGATTGAATTGAGAGGGAGATTTGAACAAAGTTAATAGAAATTATGGGGTTGAATTTGTACATTAAGAACCTTGATGATTAGTATTGAAGATGAAAAACTAAAGGAGTTTGGAACAATCATATCTTACAAGGTTTGATTTATACTTCTTTATTGTTCCAGTCATCTGTACTGCTGCTATACTCTACTTATCTGATTGGGCTTGATTCAATGGGAACATGCAGGTAATGCGAGATCCGAGTGGTGTCAGTAGAGGGGTATAGCATTTGTTGCTTTCACGCAAGTTGATGAATTAAGCATCAAAAGCAGTATGTGAATCTTATGATCCCCTCTGTTAATTGATTATTCTTGTTTCCATCTAACGGTTTTTGTTCTTTCTTTGCAGCTTGCTGAGATGATTGGCCCTTTATGTTGATTTTGCTCAAAGGAAAGAAGACAGAAAGGCCAGGCTTCAGGTATGTTGTATGGTCTTAGATACTATTCTTTACATTCTATTGAAATATATACTACCTAATGTAGTTTGTTATCTTACATGATACTGAAATGATAGATGCTTTGTGTGTTATATTTATTTGCAGGCATAATTTTCTCACTTCATATGCACATCTTCCCTGCTCCCGATGGCACAACCAATATATTTTGGACAAGCGCCTCCTGCCATGATTTCTCCGCAGGTATAGTTAAACATACCAACATGTGTCACTGTCAATGAGTAAAGTTAAGTTTTATCAGCAAAACCAGCGTGCACATTGGGGCTTAATTATTAATTTTGCTAATTGAAATATGTATTTCAATCGAGCCGGTGTCAACAGTAAAAGCCCTGCTTTGTTAAGTTTTTCCTTGTTTAGAAGCCTCTGTCAACTTTATGTCCTGTTCTCTTTATCTCTCTCTTTTGATTATTTCTTGCACCTTTGATGTTCATCACTACCATTTATAATTGTACTTTGTTTCTTAGCCTGGCTTTGGACTTATCCCTGGAGGTGCGCCAATGCATAATTACTTCGTGCCAGTACCACAAGGGCAACGACCTGGTTGAAGAGGCAGAAGTGTTGGGCAGCAACATTTGCAGCCAATACCTATGATGGCACCTCAGGTTTTTGTTTTTCAATTTTGGTTCTTTTCCTAGGGGCCGAATGGTACGCTTCCCTCCTGTTTTTCAATTGCATGGTGTTCCTGGTAAACATGCTTTCTGGGCCCTATGACATGAATGGCACCGCTATGCGAGATGGTGCTGGGCAACAGTCGGATCCAGCGCCAGTCTCGGCTTTGATTACTGCCCTAGCTGACAACCAGCAGATACCAGTATATGACTAAACCTTTTGCTGAATATTGTTTTCTGTACAGATACTGATGTTTTACCTTACTGCGTAGATATTGGGTGAGAACTTATATACCCACTTGTAAGAGATTTGGAGCCAGAGGAGGCTGCTGGTAAGGTTACGGGCATGCTTTTGGAGATGGACCAGAATGAGGCTGCCGATTCCAAACGATGTAGTTTAGGTTTGTTTTTTCATTTGTCTCATGGCCTCTTCAATCTCTCGTACCTAGTTCATCGTTTCTCTCGGAGATGCAAGTTTTGGGGCAGCTTCTAGGGATGATTAAGTCTATTTTTGGATCCGGATCGTCAACGCTGGTTGTTGGGAGTGGATGCAGTGGGGTGAGGTTGATCAGCGTGGGGGGTGACGCATCATTTGCCGATGCAAGTTTTGAGATTGTGAGTTTGCGGATTCAGCTCTCAAGTGTTACACATTTGGGCCCCTATGTGGACCAATGAAGCGGGTTCCATGTTTTCATTTTCTTGAAATATCGGCATATTCCCATACCGGTATTCTCTGAAATTGAAAATAATGATACCCCACATATCGGTTTTATTAAAAATAAGGCAAACGAGATATGTCAAACTCGTTTGTCGAATTTGAGATATAAAAACCAAAACACAGGATCATATGGAGAAAAACTAATTGCTCAAATGATCATACATACTTCATCAAAAGATTCCCTTACCTTGTCAATAGCAATTAGAGCAGAACCACATCACCGGCCAGCTGTCGGAGAGAAGGTGATGTTGCTATGGTTCCCGCATGTGCTCTAAGAGTTTAATTCAGCGCTGACGTTGGCTTCTCGTTCATGGTTTAGTGTTCGCTTTTAATGAAAGCACCAAATGTGGTGATTGTACAATCCGGCTAGTGAAAGGGAGGAGCACTAGTGACGAGAGAACAGCAAAGAACGATTAAGATATAGGCTCGAGAGGTCAGGTGACAATTAAAATAAATGAAACGACATTGTTTGGAATCGGCAATACTTTTTTCTTTTTTTTTTTTATTAAGGTAGCGCTGAGCTACAAAGAGAACAAGAGGACTTGCACTAACTAGATAAACATGCCAGACGAGGGCAGTAGTCTAGTCTCGTCCAGCACCAATTATGATCCAGTACACGTTTAGTCAGAAGGTCTGCGACGACGTTTGCCTCTCTTCGAATAAGAACTATCTTCCACTCCATATGACGATTCAAGAGGTGTATACTACTTTTAAACCAATCCATTTGGGCGACACTGGGGTTCGGGCAAATATTAAACCAATTGACCACTTCAGCACAATCTGATTCAAAGATGACTTTATCAACCTTCAGAGATTCAGCCATCCTGAGACTCTCCATCATCCCTAAGCCTTCGCATATGGCGCTGCTTTGTATGTCAATTCTTCTGGAAGCTCTTACTGGCAAAATGTTACAGTCGCTGTCTCTGGCAATGATTCCAATGCCACCGCCCACCCAATCCTTAACAGCAGCATCACAATTAATTTTAATGAAGCCAGCTGGAGGTTTTTTCCATTCAAATTCAGAACTGTATAGAAACCTCATGCTGGATAAATATTTAGAATCATTTTGCGCAAAAGATCTTGCCTGATTGGAAGCTCTATAAACAATGTCATGAAGACTATATCCACTTTCCCCGTGCTTCTGTTTATTCCTATTGTACCAAAGTAACCATAAGGTTACCAGAATTAACTGTCTCATCCTGCCAGAGAAATGGCTCCAGCTGAACTGAATAATGTCAGCAAAAGAAGCGGATTCTGGTAGCCTGCTTAGATCGGGCACTCCCAGCTGGTCCCAAGTAGCTCTTGCAAACCAACAATGAAGAAAAATATGGGCATAAGTTTCAATTTTATATCCACATTCAACACATCCGACATTATCAGTCAAGCCACGCTTATGCAAACTAATGCCTGTTGGGAGGGCCTCATGAAATCCCCGCCATCCGAAAATCTTCACTTTCCTTGGAACCGCCATTTTCCAGAAAGCTTGCCAGAACTTTCTGCGCTGAGAGTAGTCAGAACATCCAATATCTTGAGTACAATCCATGCCGTTTAGCCTCATCCTCAAGTTATAGGCACTTCTTAGATCAAAGCTCCCAGCAGAGTTTGCTGTCCAAGAAACATTCCCATTTTGGTCTTGGATTGATCCTGCCCTAACCAACTCAAAGCCTTTAACGATACTTCTCCAACAAAAAGAGGGCTTATACCCCACGCTGCAGAAAAACATATATGAGTTATGACAGTATTTCGCCTTATAGATTTTCGAAACCAAAAGATCAGGCTGCGTATAAATCCTCCATGCTTGTTTCGCAAGAAACGCCAAGTTGATGCATTTTAAATCCTTAAAACCTAAACCTCCCATTTCTTTGTCTTGACAGAGAATCTGAGCTTTAACCCAATGAATGGGTTTCTTGCTAGCAGAACAGGACCACCAGTATCTTCTAATGGCACTATGCATTTTCTTTATGGTGTCTTCTGGCAGCTGAAAACAATTCATTGCGTATTGAGGAAGAGCTTGAAGAACAGCTTTTATTAAAATTTCTTTCCCTCCAGCAGACAGGTTTTTAGCTTTCCAACCATCAGTTTTGTTCCAACACTTATCAATCAAACCTGAGAAATTGAGAGTGAGTTTCCTTTTCAGCGAGAGTGGAAGACCCAAGAACCTTTCATGATGGCTGACGAGCTTCACAGATAATTGGGTTTGAATATTGTTCCTAACATTTTCCGTAACATTTGGGGAGAGGACAAGTTCTGACTTGTTATAATTCACCATCTGACCAGATAAACATTCATAGTTTTTCAATAGAGAAGTCAGAGATGCGGAAATGTTGTCGTCCACTTTGAAGAGTAATAAACAATCATCAGCAAACATGAGGTGAGTGACATAAGGAGCTCCTCTACTTATTCTAATACCTTCAAGGCTTCTGTCCATTTGAAGTTTTGACAAGCTGTGACTCAACCACTCAGAGCACAAAATAAATAGATAAGGTGATAGCGGGTCGCCCTGTCTTAACCCTCTCTCAGGCACGAAAGAAGACGTAATTTTCCCGTTGATACAAATGTGACCACACTTACAACTTGAAATTACACTGCTAAATTCACCACCTTGTGACTTCATTCACAAAAGAACTTACTAATTACTCCCAAAAAATAAACCTGGATACTGACCAAGTTTACTTAATGACCAAAGTAATCTCTGATGCATTCTCTAAAACTTGGATCATATCCCGGGATGGAGTTATCATCTGCCCGGTGCTTCAATGAATCACCTCAATAAGGGTAGTGCACTTGTGTGGGCAGCTTAGAGATTGTTCCTCACCTCTTCTATGCAGCTTGTGATTGTTGAAACTGTGTATGGACATTTTGTACTTCGGTATTTTGCCCATCATGCTAATCGCACCTTCACTAGCTCGCCTATTTCCTCTACTGGCCTCTTCTTATTTTGGAAGCATCTTTTGTTTCTTTCTTCCCATATGGACCATATAATCGCATAGCACAAAGTTTTCCATAGGCTCTTGTAAGATTTGGTAGTTCCTTCAATCACCCAGCTCTCAAGTAAGCTTTGTACCGACTGCGGAAATACCCAGCTTGCTCCCCACCAGCTGAGACATCTACTCCACAGTTCCCAACTCCATCTGCACTGAATTAGAAGATGATCTGTAGACTCAGCCTCCCTTTCACAGAGCACACAAGTAAGGTCCTGGCTGTTTCTTAATATTCTTCTTCGTTGGAGTGTCATTTTCGATGGGATACTATCTAAATATACCCTCCAAATCAGCAATTCCACTTTAGGAGGTGCCAGCCCCGACCAAAGCTGGATAGGAACTTCTTCCCATTTTTTCTTTTGAACTCTGATTGACATGGCACCCTTCATTAGGGAATTGGTACTGAAAATCTCATCTGGAGAATATGACCATACTATTTTATCATCTTCCTGGCCTTTCAGTTGGATATGCTTCAAACCTTCCATCAATTCCAATTTATTCAATTCTTCCCATTGGTATATGCCCTTTCTGAATCTCAATTGCCACAGCCAGATACCTCCTGTCCAGCATCCCATGTCACTCACTGCGGCTTGATTGTCCTCAGCAAGGAGGAATAATTTAGGATATTGATCTTTTATGGCCTGATTTCCCATCCATTTGTCATACCAAAATTTTACTTCTTTGCCACAGCCTAGCTTTAATTTTAAGCCTTCTCTAAAAGCCAAAGCGACTTCAGAATTGCCTTGGACTGTCTTCAGTATATCCCTCCAACTGTTGGACAGTTTGCTCCTGTGGATAGAAACTTCCTTTGGGTCATGTGCTCCTTTTATGGCGTACTTTTCCAGGATCATCCTCCTCCACAGACCGCCTTTTCCGGACACTAGTTTCCACCACCATTTGGACAAGAGGACCAGGTTCTTTTCTATCATACCATGGATCCCAAGACCCCCATACTTCTTAGGCCTTGTAATCTTAGACCACTTTACATAATGCGTCTTCTTCCGTTTTTCGCTGCTTCCCCATAAGAATTGCCGCTGAATTTTTTCCATTTCTTGGGCTACCATAACCGGCATTTTATACATGGATGCATAGTAAAGGGGGAGGTTGCTCAGTGCTGATTTAATGAGCACAACCCTGCCAGCCATTGATAAATTCGCACTTCTCCACGTTGCCAATTTATTCTTGAACTTCTGGAGTATAGGATTCCAAGTGGTTAACCTTCCCGGATTGCAACCCACTTGCATCCCTAAATAATTCAAGGGGAAACTGCCCATAGGACATCCCAATACATTTGCAAAGACCTGCACTTGCTCTGCGTCAATGCCGACCCCTAAGCACATACTCTTCCCATAGTTGATATTAAGCCCTGAGCAGATAGCGAAGGATTCCAGAATTACTTTCAGATTTCGAACTTCTTCTAAATCGGCTTTGCAAAATAAGATTGTGTCAGCGAATAGGAGGTGAGTCAGACTAACTCCGTTTTTTACCCATTCCAAACCACTTAACAGCCCTTCCTGGACAACTTTGTTAATGATTCTCGTGAGCCCCTCAGATGCCATAAGGAAAAGAAACGGGGAGAGAGGATCTCCTTGTCGAAGACCTCTCTACATAGAGATTTAAGTCTGGATATTATTGTGTAAGTATGTTTTTAAGTCTGATCATTACCAATTTAGGTCTGAATATCAATTTAAGTGTGTTTTAAAGTCTAGATATTACTAATTTAAGTCTGGATATCAATTTAAGTGTGTTTTTAACTCTGGACATTACTAATTTAAGTCTGATCATTACCAAGTTAAGTCTGGACAGTCTTTGAGTCTATTTTTAAGTCTGAACGTTATCAATTTAAGTCTGATCATTACCAATTTAAGTCTAGACGGTATTGAGTCTGTTTTTAAGTCTGGACATCATCAATTTAAGTCTGGTCATTACCAAGTTAAGTCTGGACAGTATTGAGTCTGTTTTTTAAGTCTGGATATTATCAATTTAAGTCTGATCATTACCAAGTTAAATCTGATCATTGCAAATTTAAGTCTGAACATTACCAATTTAAGTCTGATCATTGTCATTTAAGTCTGGACAGTACTGAGTCTGTTTTTAAGTCTGGACATTATAAATTTAAGTGATCATTACTAAGTTAAGTCTGATCCAATTTAAGTCTGGATATCAATTTAAGTGTGTTAATCTAAAGAGAGCTTAGATCGCATAGTAGATAGTAGAGTATTAGAGAGTGTGGTCTGAGAGGATCTGCAAGCGTAAATCCGTTATACTCTTACAAGCTTCCTATACTTACGCTCGTTATAACATACCAACATACACAATTCATGTGTGCTTATTTTTGTCCGTACTACTTTTATTAACATACCAACTTTTGTGCTGAAGTAGTTCCACTAGTTGTTCGAACAACTAACAGATCAATCATGTCAATATACACATTGGGTCATCCCACTCGAGTCTATCATCTCCTTTTGCTGTCTTGTTAGTAATACATATAATATATCTTCTTCACCAACATACACCCGTGCATTTGTCAGATAAAGATCACATCACACACGCTGAGCTTCAAAATCATATCCTCGCATTATCATCTGCACCATCTAATGTATTCATATCATACATCTGCAACATGATTTGGATTCCAGCATGTGAATACATAGTTTTTTCTACCAAGTATAAGTCCATGATTTAGATGTGAAAGTTTTTTCTACCAAGTATAAGTCCATGATTTAGATGTGAACTATTTTTACCAAATTTTGACAACTCAAGTTTAGTCCTGGTTGGAACTCTGGATTAAAAATCTAGGAAAAAGATCAGATGAGAAGTGAGTAGTTTTGTGAGAAATGAGAATTTATCCTGTCCATTGAATTTAAGATCAAACGGCTGTTAATAAACAACATATTTAGGAATATAATTAAAGGATAATTGTGGTTAAAGGGTAAAATCGGAATAGAAAATTCAATCATGCGCAATCTACCGATTCGATCCTTCAGCCAACGTCGCTTCTGCCAGCTTTGTCTTCCCCGCCCAACCTCCGTGCCGTCCGCCCAGCCCAACCAGCGTCGATTCGAGACAAGGAAAGGCATCGCAAAGAAGGTGTTGATATTTGGTGGTATTCAATTTGCAGTTACGATCCGATCTTTCCTCGTACTCGATCGGATGTCCTGCGCAGAAATATCGGCTTTGTATCCACAACTTCTGCTCAAGCCCTAGGCGCGATCGATTGATTTCTCTTCGCAGTCGCAACGTCGTCCGTCGCCATTCCATTGCTGCTGCCGGTGTTGTTCGTGCCGGTGTCGTCAATGCCGTTGCCGTCTGTATCTGTTTTATGTTATATCGCATATGGCTAATCATATGTCGAGTAGTACATCATATGTCATGTAGTTCATCGTATTCAGATATAAGGTGCACTGACATGATTGGTTGCCAGTTGCCACATATTGCTTGTCCGATAGATTACATCGTAGTATCAGTTTTCTAGGGTCCATCTCCACAGGGTCACAGCTTCCTGCTTCCAGTCTTTATTGGTAACTCTTGTCTGTTATGTTAAGGCTTTTATTTGACTCTCGTGATTTGTTTCTGCTTGATACATTTGTCTGTCCTCTTATTATTGTAGTGTGTCTGTGTCTGTATCGCATATGGCTGATCATATGTCACTGATTGTTGTGGATCCAATCAAGTTATGTTTAATTTTTCTATCATCATATTAAATATAATCTCCTGTTGGCTTCACTTTGTCAGGAACAAACGATGAGATATTCAGAAAAAGTCACTTTCAGTAAATTTGGATCTTATTTTGTTTTGTTTAATTGACGTTTGGTAGCTGTGTGTTTGTTATTTTACTTGCTGGTGGCTTAATAAATTGAGCAAGAATTGGCGAGAAAGCAACAAGTGCCATCTGTGGCAGTTTAAGTAGGGAATAAGTGGTGTGTTTGGAATTAAGTCAGAAAGAATGCAGGTTTGAGGAGTTACACTAAGAATGCGATGGTGAAGCCACATCAGTGACAGTGTTGGAAAGAGCTTTGTTTCATCGTAATGCCCTGGTTTGATGTGGATTTGTAGAAGTCTGGCCTCGAAGACGAAACTGATGTTCCTCTTTCATACTACATTGGAATTCTAGGTAAACTACTGTCTTATTTCCTTGTATCGTGACCACCAATTGATTGAAGCTGTATCGCCTTTTGGTTTAACTTTAATATCAGCGGAAAGGCTACGCACAAAGTATGATTGTTGTGCTTTTGTGTGATGTGTAGGTATGCCTGGAATTACAGCTTATGCCGGGTTTTATGACATATGCACTCCTAAGAAAGGAGAGCATGTCTTCATTTCAGCAGCGTCCGGAGCAGTTGGTCAGCTTGTTGGCCAATTCGCTAAACCTTTAGGCTGTTATGTTGTTGGAAGTGCTGGAACAAAAGCGAACATGCAAAGCTACAGCACCTAATTGTATAATTCTTACATTAAGATTCATTCTTCTTATCAAAAACTGGTCATTGTTCTTAATGTTGTTTTATCCACCGATTTCAGAAATACATGATTTATGAGTTACCAATTATGCTTACATTGCTACGGATTATGATTATAATCCATTGGCTTAAGCTACAATGCCACGGATTATGCTTACACTGATACGGATTATGCTTACAATGCGACGAATTATGTTTGCAAAGATACGGATTATAATACAGGCTACGGATAACAAAAACCCTGTGAGATACACATGCGCAAATTACATTGCTCAGTATCTGAGTATCATACTAAATGCGTTGAGCAACATTACATGGAAACATATTGTTCATACTAAACTAGTCAAAATAGTTTGTTATACAATTCAGCAAACGGTGCTTTTACTCGTCTTCCCCTCATACTTCTTGATCTGTCTTTGAAATTAGGGGACTTTAATGCCGCTTGGTAAGTCTCATCATATTTTTTAGTTGCAGCAACTAGCAATTCCATGGCCTTTTCTTGTGATGTCACTGAGTTCTGGTAAAGATCAGGTGAGTGTGAGGTTACAATATGACACTTCGATAAACAGTTATAGCAATAACAAAGGAAAGAGAACATGCAAATAATCGATATGATAAGGAATATGCTTACTATGCTACAGATTATGACTCATATGCTACGGATAATGATACACATGCTACGGATGATGATACATATGCTACGGACTATGTTAACAATTTCTACTGATTATGATGCCTAAGTTACAGATTACAATACCTATGCTACAGATTATAGCTGCAAATTCTACGGATAATGATATATGATACATGCCATGATACATATGCTACAGACCATGATACCACTGCTCCGTATTATAAATCCTTGCATAACAGCAATAATATGAAAGTCATAAACATAATGAACTTACAAAACAAGCATTTTTTCGCTATATGCTACGTATTAATCTCCTCCCAAAATCCACTATATGCTACGCATCTTGCGGACTTATGCTACGGATTATGATACGCATTTGTAGATTCTGAACAACATCTAACCCTAAATAAATTGTGATTTTTTGTTGCCTCTTTTTGCACCTACTGTAAGAAGTAAATACAATTAAATTAAGCACCTATTAAACTTAAAACGTATTATGTGTATAACACTACAGATAACAATAAACATGTACGGATTATGCTATGCAGCTACGGTTAATCATCAAGTAATATTGCTTCTAATGCTAAGGATAAGGCCTTAATCCATTTGTTACGGATTATGCTTCTAATGCTACGGATAATGCACCTTGTGTTAAGAATTTATAATGTCATGAATCGGATTACAATGCACGGCAATACACTGTGTATGTCGGTGACTATTTACAGAATTTTTGCAACATGTACCTTGTTTGTTTTTGTGGTCTGTTTTATTTGTGTCAATCACCTCATTGTTCCCTTTTGTACGGGATGTATATCTCCCAACTGTAACAATAACAACACAAGTTTGTCTTAAAACAGGTAATTTTACAAGACTACCTACAATTGAATGGAAACAACACACCACCTTTGAGAGTCTGTGTGCTTGTTTGATAAGGAATCTGTTTTCGCTTTCTATTTGGTTGGTCATCTGCGGGTACTTCTTTGACTGTGTTCCTTTTCCTCTTGCGATCTAAAATAAATTGTGAACATATAATTTACATCAGTACTACACAGCAAGATAACTGACACTACAGATATGCTACGGATTATAATAGGCAGATATGCTACGGATTATAATACGCAAGATAACTGAAATGTCAAAGTATTCATCTCTTTCTAAAACCCACTATATGCTACGGATCTTACTCAGATATGCTACGGATTATAGTAGACAGTTTTTCTATCATATTCATTGTTATTACGAAAAATTGAATTAGCATACCCTTAAATCGACAATTTCCGACAACTTGAATTGAACTTATTAACCTTAAATCGACAAATTCTAAACAACACAAACCCTAATCGAGAATCGGCACTGTTAGAAAACTCACCCGCTATTTGGGTCGGCTTCTTCGGCGGAGGTGGCGAATGGTTGTCTCCGTTCGCCGTGTTACGAGCCATGATGTTCGTCTTCGGAATCGCTGCTTATATCGTTCGATCGCCGATTCGATGGCGGCGAAGAAAGCTTCAACCGTAGCTTCGAAAATAATGGTTAGGGTTCCGTTCGAAAACAACGCGATCTGTTTTTGGAATTTGGTTGTGGGACGATAATACCCTTGTAACTGTAATCTACCGTGATTTTGGCAAAAATTGTAAATTAATCCTGGCGGTTGATTATCAAAAATCAATGATCAAGATAAATTCTTATTTCTCACCTAATTGTCACTTCTCACCGGATCTCAATCCTAAAAATCTAATATAAATGGTTCATTTTGATTTTGTACATCTTTTTTGTTGATAAAATTTTGATTTTGTACATTTGGGACTAAACTTTTGGATGAATTCAAAGTTAAAATTTAAACCAATAAATTAATTTCTATAAGTAAATTATTATAAAATAATACAATGTATTATTAATTCTTTTTTTTCACAAGATTTTACCCTCAGAGAGGAAGTCCTTCCAGAAATTCTCGAAGGTCAAGGACAAGCCAAGATATAGGAGGGGGTTTGAAAATATTTTTCAACCAGGAATTGAAGCGCCTCAGTTAAGACCACATTAGCTGCGTCATTGCCCGAAGCAATGGTATATAAAATAAGGTATATACATTTATAATCATGAAAAATATTCTATTATTAACAATAATTTTTAAAATATATTTATAAGATTTTAAATATGTTATTATAACAAAATAAGGTCGGTAATAAAGTATGTTTATAAATTTTTTAACATTTTAATATTCATATTAAATTACATAATGATTTTTTTAATAAGATTACATAATGAATTTAAATATATATAATTATAAATAAGCTATAAATTTACTGAATTATAGTTTTTAATTTAAGGGTACGGTTCAGGTACAAACTACAATTATAAATGAAAACTAAAAACTGCATTTCAAGCTGACATGTGTCCCATTTATTAGAAATCTCGGAAAAACACTGAGCGGTATTATAGTCATTATACATAATCCCTTTATTATCGTAATTAGTTTTAGTTTCAATTTAGTCCATGATTTGGAAACTCCGTTAAGTATTCAATTCAATCTGATTTTAGGATTAGTCAAGTAAAATATGGACGATTTAGCAAGCGTCGTTGAATGATCAAAATTAAATTTGTTAATGATCAGACTTAAAGAGACAATGATCAGACTTAAAGAATGAATGATCAAACTTAAAATAGATAATGATCCGACTTAAAGAGCACTACAAGAAAAATGCTTATTATCAACGGCCGATTCCGTTGCTTTTACACTTTTTCCGTAAGAAATGTTATTAAAATTGACGGAATATTCCGTTGGAAAGTTGTTGATTATAAGGCTGTCGATTTTATCAAATCCGTCGATATTAACATCATTTACAACGGATATTTCTATTTATTATATCAAATTAAAAGAGTGAAAAAATCAAAAAAATCGACACATAATCCGTATATTTTATAAGTTGTAGGAAATAAATGTATTTATTATTATACACTCGCCGGACGCCGCCACCTTGGAGGGAACCCTCCGCTCGCCGCCTCGCCGGACCTCCCCTACCGGACTACCACATCCACGCCGATCAGCCGCCGGACCACCTCCACTTCGCAGGACGCCCTCCCCTCTCTATTCACTTTTAAAAATTTAAATAAATATTGCATTTGCTAGGAATTGAACCCTAGCTCCCTCAACCATAACACACTCATCTAACCACGAGGCTACAAGAGTTATCTTGTCATCCTATGTTTATTTATGTATATATACTTTATTTATGAATCAGTAAACTAGTCTTGTCATCTTATGTTTATTTATGTATATATACTTTATTTATGAATCACTAAACTAATATAATAATTAGATAATAACTTACTTGTTGAAGTTTAATCAAAATAATAAAATCATAACCCAATGCACAAATTTTTTGTTGAATTTTATTTGTACTAAATTATACGAGCTCAAATGCTGCCATATGCGTCCAATTCTTCTTTCATTTTTGTCACAACTTTAAGCAATCTACAGTTAAGTGTATTTAATTATATGACAAATATATTTGATTTTGGTCATCATACTAACTGATAACAAGTGACAATTGTAAATTTGTTATTACATTTTTTATTTTGTGTGGTTATTTGTTGTAAATGAACATTTTTTTGTAGTAGACGGTCTTTGGTGAAGTAGTTTTGTTATGAGCATTATTTTCATCATTAATAGCATATAACACATCAATCTCAATGAATTTATTTATAACTCAACTTTGACGATTTTATATAAATATTATCAACAAATTATTTTCCATTGCATTTAATTTGTAGCTAATTACACATAAATCGCAACGGATTTATTTTCAACCACAGTTTGAAGGTTATATATATATAATATCAACAAAATATTTTTCGTTGAATTTAATTTGTAGCTTATAACACGTATATCTCAACGGATTTATTTCCAACCAAATTTCGACGGTTTTATGTATGTATTATTAACAATATATTTTCCGTTGAATTTAATTTCTAGCTTATAACATATAAATCTCGACGGATTTATTTTCAAGAAAAGTTCGAAGGTTTTATACATATTATAAACAACATATTTTTGTTGAATTTAATTTGTCGTTTAAAATTCATAAATTTCCAACGGATTTATTTCCAACAAATTTTTTGAAGATTTTATACATATTTTCAACAAAATATATTCAGCTCGATTTAAATCGTAGCTTATAACACATTTTCTTGTAGTGAGAGACGAAAGGATCGGACTTGAACTACAATTGTAATGATCAGACCTAAAGAATGAATGATCAGACTTAAATTGATAACGATCAGACTTAAAGAGACAATGATCAGACTAAAAGAGGCAATGATCAGACTTAAAATAGATAATGATCAGACTTAAAGAGACAAAGAATCAGACTTAAACTACAATTGTAATGATCAGACTTAAAGAGACAATGATCATACTTAAAATTATAATGATCAAACCAAAAGAATGAATGATCAGACTTAAAATTATAATGATCAGACCAAAAGAATAATGATCAGACTAAAAATTGTAATGATCAGAACAAAAGAATAATGATCAGACTTAAATTGATAATGATCAACTTAAAGAGACAATGATCAAACTTAAAATAAATAATGATCGGACTTAAAATAGATAATGATCAGACTTAAAGAAACAATGATCAGACTTAAACTATAATTGTAATGATCAGACCTAAAGAATGAATGATCAGACATAAATTGATAATGATCAGACTTGGAGATACAATGATCAGACTTAAAGAACGAATAATCAGACTTAAAATAGATAATGATCAGACTTAAAGAGACAAAGGATCGGACTTAAACTACAATTGTAATGATCAAACCTAAAGAATGAATGATCAGACTTAAATTGATAATGATCAGACTTAAATTGATAATGATCAGACTTAAATTGATAATGATCATACTAAAAATGGTAATGATCAAAAATAAATAAAAAATTGGTAATGAGTTGACTTAAAATTGGTATTGATCAGACTTAAAATTGATAATGATCAGACTAAAAATTTATAATGATCAGACTTAAAAACACAATGATCAGATTAAAATTTTTGGTTGTTAGTTTGTTCTTTTTCGTTTTCCGATGTACGTTTAATTCAAACGTACTATAACGCTGTTATAACAAACTGACATTTTGCCCCTCGCTTATGTTTTGTAATCACAAACACGTCTAAGTTAATTTCCCATATTTAAAAAAAAAAACCCCGAATTTCGATTGGTCGAAATATACATGTGGCAAGATTTTATTGGATTTTTAGTTTTTATTTATAACCGTGGTTTGTATTTGATCCGAACTCTTAATTTAATATGGAAGAATTGAATGTACTTTTAAAACCTATAATTTCAATTATTTTCAGTTAGTCTAAGCTCACCTAAAAAATATAAACTAATCCAAATTCAGCTAAGGCAATCTAAGCTAATTAAGTTTAGTTAATCTACGCTCACCTCAATCGATTTAGATAAAAATTAAGCACCTAAGCTAATTTTTTGAACTCAAAAGAACAGTTCTTATGCCAATTAAACCTATTACAATTGTAGGGAAAAGTACAAAAAGGCAAGGTTATAGAAAACGCTAGGCGGTAATCGGACGGAAAGTATCCTCAAAAGATTAATAGGGATTAGTCGAAAAGTAAACGGCGATTAATCGGTGTCAAATTTTAGATTTTTTAATATATTAGTTTACATAAACAGATTTTTAATTTAATTAATAATTTATAGCATAATTTTTTTTTATAGTGGGTTTACATCTCATATATGACATATCAAAAGGAAAGAGAGCGCTCGGTTGAGAATCCTTAAAAATTCGAGAACTTGAGAACCCAAATCTCACAATTAGATCATGATGCATCTTTGAATCTGCATATAACACGGGTCCAAAAAGCAAAGTCAAAAAAGGTAGCTTTGACGACTTTGTATTAAATGCATCTTGGAAAATACACATGGGACACGTGTCGCCACCAAAATGCATCTGAGAAAATGCATCTCGCATTTTGGATGGTGAAGATTGGGGTCTCAAGTTCTCAAAAAAAAGAGGTTCTCATTTGAGCGCTCCTCTCAAAATGAATACATCGCATATAAGATAATTTTCGGGTACATATATTTCTAGCCTATATGAAGCATAGCCACGTAAAAGGCACCACCCGTGTTTTGAACTTTGAATCATTCGATGAAGCGCAGGCCATCTCGGCACCACTAACTTTAAAAACCCACGAATCGACAAACACCTCCATCTCCATGGAAGAACCTTAGCGATGTTTAAGCACACCTTCACGAGAGGGTAGTACCTAGGGGTCGGCAATGGGCAGGGTAAGGGCAGGGTATGACCGTTTTTTCGTGACCTAATGAATAGTACATGGCAGGATAGAGTAGTTTTTCTATGCCCGCAGGGTACTTATGGACAGGGTAAAATTTTTGTAAGGTATGGTCGGGTAGGGTAAGGTCTGATAGGATAAATTTAAGCATAATTTGTGGAAAAACTTATAATATGAATGAAAATAGTAGGGTAAGTCAATGTATGATAGGGTAGGAAGGCAGGGTATGATGTTAGGGTAGTAAGGCAGGGTAGGGTCTATTTTTCGTGACCCTTACCCTGCCTTTAGCTTTGTGGACAGGGTACATTAGGGTACGAGGATAGGCCAGGGCAGGGTGAGGGTGACCGTATGGACATTTTGATCCTAGGGTCAAATGCCTACCCCTAGTAGTACCTGCAAACGTCCATAAATGACGAGGAAGAGGAAAAGAAAGAGGCAAAATCATATAAAGGAAAAGTGCCACGGTATGGTTTAAACACAAGACATTGCATATTGCAAGGCAAGTGCTCAACCAACTAATCCAATACCTTGTTGGTCTTTATAGTATAAATTTAAAACATTATTTTAAAAGGTGGAGTCCTGTTGTAATTTTTTTAACTGTGAGGGTTTAAATGTAATAAGTAAAACTTAAAATTTCGTTGTTCATCATCTTCTTACACAAACCCTAGCTCATGCGGCCAATACCATGGCTGGCATAGGAAGCTAGCAGGCGTTTATGCCTTCAATTGCTTCAATTCGAACGACGATTTTGAATAAATGTACAAGAATCAACGTAAACACACCCGAATTTATCTAATCGTCGATTTATTGGTCCGATTTGAACTAATCGGAACGGAATGGGAAAAATGCCGCCTAGGTGCCGATTAATCGATCCATACGGTCGATTTCTTGAACACTAAAAAAGGGGGCCCTGGCTATTTCAATTTCCCTTTCTCTCTCCTCAAAAAAATCTCCCACAGACAGAAGACAGTAGAAGGTTTAGAAGGTGCTCGGGTTCTTCCCACCGCCGGAGGGCTGGAGCTCCATGCGGGTTGGTTGCCTGACGTCGCCATGGTGGCGTGCCCCTCCGCTGGTCATCTTCGCCGCTGCTGGCTGTTGTCGTTGTCTCTCTCGGGTGGGCGGATGGGTGTGGTTTTGGTCGACTCAGACGGGTGTTTTCTGGCGTGGAATGGTTGTCGTCGGCCTTGGGAAATGGTGGCTGGTTGGGATGGCGAGGTTGCAGTCGTTTGGTGGAGCTTGGGTGGCCTTGTGGTGGGGCGTAGGCGGTTGGTTCGTCTGGATTCTCCAGTTTGCAGCTCCGGCGGTTGGAGTTTTAGTTTCCGTCTAGATGTAGTTTAGGCGTAGTGTTAGTAGTAGTTGCAGTCTCAGCCGTTAAGGACTGAGTTGTAGTCTCAGCCGTTAAGGACTGAGTTGTAGTCTCAGCCATTTTGGACTGTGTCGTAGTGTCAGTCGTTTTGGACTGAGTTGTAGTTTAAGTAGTTTAATCAGGATGGGATGGGCTGCGCCCTGTTCTCAGTCTGAGAGTATGTACCGAATTGAGTCATCGTTTGTCGATGGACAACTTCTGTACAATATATTTCCCATCAAAAAAAAGGGGGTCCTGAACTACTACTGATTTTTCAAGTTATGGCGCGAACTACAAAATTTTCAATTAGATGGCAAAATCATAAATTTCGTTAAAGTTAACTCTGTTAGTCAACTTATTTGGCTTTGGTTAAAATGACAATTAAGTACTTTTTATATTAATTTATATGAGTTCGGTTCCGATGAAAAGTGGTAGTTACGGTGAGAAATGAGAACTAGTACATTATTCGTACCTTTTCAAAGGATTCTTCGTAGCTTCATGTATATGCATGCTACGAAGAATCCTTTGAAAAGGTACGAATAATGTACTGCTACGAAGAATCATTTGAAAAGGTACAAATTATGTAATTTAATGTAATTTAATTAAATTTAATCCTAACCATTGATAACAAAGATGAACGGATGAGATTATTCTCATTTCTCACCATAATTACCACTTCTCATGTGATCTTTACTCTAATTTATATATCTTTCATTTGAATACTAAATTTTTAATTTTTAATTTTGTTGTAATTTTTTTTAAGTTTCTTTCAATTTCATATTAGGAGTGAGTATTATTTTTAAGATAATTATTTGCGGTGTCAAAATTTATCATATAACGTGTATGAATAAAAATTAAATTGTTGCTTTGTTGATCATGTTCATAAGAGAATAAGTCTAAAAAAGAATACAATTTTTTGGATGAAGTAAGAAAAAATAATTTAGTTTTCATTCATTTATGTTTTGTGGTAAATTATGACAATGTGAATAAAAAATCTAGAAATAATATTCTTTCCAGGTTGTATGACATTTATTGTAATTCAAAAATTATAATAAAATTAATGGTTAAAAATATAAAATATGAGCTATATATGAATTATATATAAAAAAGTACTTAATTGTCATTTTTACTATGGGATGAGATCATATGAGAAGTGGAATTATGATGAGAAGTGGAATTATGATGAGAAATGAGAATTATGAATGAAAATTGTTGTTTAATCTTAACTCTTTTAACTATAGTCAAACAAAGTTGATTAACGGTGTCAACTCCCTCAGATAACCTTAACGGTATCTTTGATTTTGCCTCCGAATTGAAAAAATTGATAGTTTGCCCTCAAACTTGAAAAACAATAGTAGTTCGGACCCCTTTTGTACTTTTCCCGAAATAATATTTAATGTACTACTGGCACTGGACTGGTGTATATGGAGTAGGGGTCGGCAAAGGGTCGGATCGAGTAGGGCTTTTGGTGACCCTAGCCCTATACACATTATGGACGGGTCGGGCCGGGCCCTGAGAAAATTTATCAGCCCTAAAATCGTTATCGGTGCTTCGTTTCATAGGGCTTTTCGGGCTAGGATCGGGCTCGGGCTAATTTCGGCCCTAAATGAATGACTAATTAATCGACAAATAACTCTATAAACGCAAATACTACTAGTTTGGACTTGTAGAATTTAATAGATGTCAAAAAATACATTCTTTTTATATCAAGAATCTTAAATCAATAAATATATGATTTTAAATCGAACTCGTATTTCGGGCCGGACCGAATAATCGAAGTCTTAGCCCGACTCTAAACCCTTCGGATATGACCATAATAGGACTTGCGTAGGGCTAGGGTCGAGCTCGGACTCGAAGCCTCCTAGGAGTTTTTTTAGCCCAGAACCAAATGTCTACTCCTAAATTATGGAGCAATTAGGAGTTTAACAAAGGTTAGTTAGGCCCATACCAGTGTTGTGAAAACCGGACCGGACCAGCCGATTCGACGGTTGGACCGGGAACCGGTCCGGTGACCGGTCCGGTTATGTAATCGGATCGGATATGCAATGAACCGGTCAAACCCGGTCAAGACCCGGTCGGTTGAACCGGTTGACCCGGTGGGTTGACCCGGTTGACACAATTTTTTATTAAAACGTAATTTGATCGGTTCAATCGGTTCGATTTGGTTTGAAAAAATATATATTTAATTTGACTTGGACAAGACTCGAACCTAGTCTTCCTCTATAATTATCCCCTCTCCTTCCTCCAAGCTAAACATGATTCTTGTTTTATTATTTGTTTCAATAATGTATATTCATTTATCAAATCTATAAAATTTATTACTTTTACTATCAATTTAGCTAGAAATTCAATTAGTCTTAGAAATCCCTTATTGTTGTGACTTACAAATTAAGACAAAAATTATTATTGTTGTATTATTGATTTGTACTTTAGTAAATTCTAAATTTGTTATGGTATGTTATTGTAATCAGATCATAAACATGTAATATTTATTCAAGTCATAAATATGTTAAATTATAATATCATATATAAGTATATTATTTTATTATTTTTAATTCGTGCAGGTCAAACCGGTTCGACTCGGTTGAACCACTGACCCATCGACCCAGTGACTTGACCGGTCCGGTTTTAATAACACTGGTCCATACAGAGAGAGAGAGAGAGTCCAACTTACTGCCACGTATTTTATTGACATGGCAAACAAGGGGAGATTAACACCACGTGGCGTAATCCTGACGAGAAAAATATGACACGATCAAAAACGTCGTGCTCGTTGCCTTCCACCGCACCCACCCAATATCTCCTCTCCCACACATCCATGCATCGCTTTTGCTCAAACCACATCCGTTGAATAACATCACAGCCCTTAATAGCCTTCCAACCAACACGTGTCCTTTTTCCACTTATCTCAAACGCAGCTGTGGGTCTGTCGTCTTGTACGTTTACCGGGGGGACCTCTCGGCTTCCGATCTCCTCCTCACCAGCGGCCTACCACCAATCATGGCTCTTTTTATCGTCACTCGTCGCCACACGCAAAGGCACAGGTTTGTGTTTATGCCGCTCAACAACTAATTATAAACACTCTATCTTTGTTTTTGTTGTGTATTTCGTTTCACAAGATTGTTTCTGTTTTTGGCAAATGTCGTGTCCATCAATTGTTAATGGGTGCTAAAAAAATCTTATCTTTGTGTTGTTTCTGTCCACTTTTATGCTACTTGCACAACAGCTGTTCTATGAAAGTGCTCAATGGCTGCGTTGTCTGATATTTATGCTCAGTCTGTTTTGCTTGAAAGTGTTCAATATAATGGAGTGACTGAGTACTGAAGGATATGAAATCTGGGGATCTCCATTCCTTTATTTTTGATCCAAAAGTCGGAAATTACAATTGAGCAAAAAAAAAAAAACTGTGAATGGAATGGAAGTGAAGAGAGGTTTAAAATTCTCTTTACATTGAATAACACAAAGGAAATGCAAACCTGTGCGAGAGGGAGGATGGGTCACTTAATAACTTGTTTGATTAAGAGTCTCCATATTGCTGCACACTCTGGGGAACATCAGCTGTTTGGTAGACTTTTCCCATTGTTAGGTAACTCCCGTTATTGTTATGGTGATTGGATGGCATTGTCACTGGGAACCCTATTGTTCCGTTGGAAATGTTGTTAGTACTACTACTACTACCTTGAGCTCTTTCCAAAGATTGTACCTGGGTCTTGAGAAACTTCACGTAATGGATAGCTTCGTCTAACATGGAGGCAGTGTCCATCTTGGTTCCGCCAGGGACCAGTCTCTGTAGTATCCTTATCCTTTCACTTATCCTCTCCCTTCTATGTCGTGCTGCAACGCTTTGTGGATCTTTTGAGATCTTTACGTTCCTCCTTTTGGGTGGTTTCACTGATTCCGGGTCTATGTTAATTGGCTGCATTGCTGCTATTCTGAAAATCATCTCCCTCATGGCTGCCATGGAGTTTCGCTTCTGAGCTGGTGTAACAAAGGGATTATCTTCATCCCCTGATGATTCTCTCCACTTGTTTCCATTTCCATTGGTAGATAAGAAGTGGGGTGCATTTGGATGTCCATTACGGTTGCTGAACGATAAGGTTGATGATCCAGCAGTGCCTCTTGGCTGATGGCTATCATAGAACTGCGAGGGCATGGTATCCCCGTTGCCATTGTTGCAGCTTTTACCGGCAGATGAATTAACGCTAAACAATCCCATGGAGGATGAGAACCCAGAGCTATGGTAAGCGTGGTTGTCATTATATGCAGCAAAGTATTCAGTTGGAATCTTGTCCATCTGCAACATCATCATCATGTCCATCTGCTCATCTTCTGTCACAGGCTTCAAGCAGTGTTCTCCATCCATGATGGCTTGGCTTATCCCTATATATAATTAACACCACACTACACTAGGCTTGATCGAAAGAAATGATTATGGGGGGTTGAGGATGGTTCAAAGCTTATTGGTGAATTAAAGAGCAGATGTAGATGCTCAGAGGGATGGGAGGTAAGAGTGGAAGATATGGTGTGGTATAGGAGTTGGGAGTTTTATCAGAAGGTCATGCAGATTTAATTGGGCAAGTGTAGATAGAAGAGAAGCTAAATAATGAATGGGGTAGAGAATAGAATAAACAACACTGTAGAGATATTGGGAACAGATTAACAGACCATCAGTGTCTCTCAAGCAGCTGATAGATGCAGAACACTGTGAGTATATATATAAACAAATATATCATAAGATTTACAAGTGGTTGAATATTATATAAAAAGCATTAACCTTTAATTTCCTTGAATTCCCTTTTCTATTTTATAATATCACAAAGTTTGATGAGCCTAAGCATTAACCTTTAATTTCCATTGTTTAATTTTCCCAATTGGCTTTTGGGGAGAATTTGTTTTTCTTATCTTGAGTCTGCAACAATAAACTTTTTTGTTGGCAGGGAGTGAAACCAATTGTCATATATACACATACATTTATTTTGTATATAGAATGAGAAAGAGTGATTGATACACCTAAAACTAAGGAAAGCTTAGCATCATTAATTCCAAGCATGCTCACCCTATTTTTATCTATGCCATCCAAATTAGGCATACATATTAGATTCGTCCTGGACCCTTATCTTGCATATTTGACGCACTTTACGTAATGCTATATTGATCTCTATGGATTGCAGCGTGTTTCCCACTTTTATTTTATTTTTGAATTCTCAGCTTCCCTTAGATATTCAATCCCAGATTTGAGTTGTGTGTGCAATATAATATTTTTGCTGACTTCTTTTCACAAGGGAAAGCTCAAAGCTTTGATTCTGGATAAGTTTCTGTAGATAAGTTGCAAGAGAATTATTGAATTCCTAACTTGATATTTACTGAATGGTGTATTTTGACTTCAGCAAGAATATATGAATTGTAAAATAAATAGTGAGTGATTCAGACTGAGTGGAAGTTTGTGTTAATGGAGTTTCGCATATTACCTTGTCCTGACATCAATTATTATTTTTGGGGGAATTAAAACCCCACAATCACATGAGACATGTCAGATTTTACACAGTTACCACTTTCTATGCAGCAATGCAAATAACATTAAACTTTTGGAAATATGTTGAAACGGGCGGTGCCGGAATACTACATGGTCCCAGTTATGAGGTGCTGCAGCGGCTGGAAAGATAGACAATGTTTGGCCTGGCATTAGAAAGCTGTAAGTTAACTTTCAGTTACTAATTACCTAAACACCATATTCTCTGGTTCTATTTACTGCTAGTCACACCACTCACCAGTTGTTGTTGTTGTTGTATGCAATTATTGAAAACGCATTTCAAGATGGGATCAGGTTGTTCCGGAAATCAGATCCCAACTGTCTCTCGTTGTTTTCGTCCTTTGCTTCTTCTTTTTTACATGTTGTTGGAGGAAACATATATTTTGTCAACTGAGTCCATTACTTGTGGGAAATAAGGACATTTTAGGTTTTTGGTGGATGGGGGGGATTTAGATCTGTTGTGATTCTGGAACAGACAAATTCTTGGGTCACATTTGATATTGATATAATTGTTTCTCTCATTTATTATCTGATTGCAATATTTGGAAGTTGACAAAGGGGCTGCCGGTCGTTTTCTGGACAGCGCAATAACACACACCAAATACTACAAAAATATAGCTGGTAGTTTAGAAGATATGTAGGAAGATAATGGAATAGGATACATCCGGCCTCCCCTGTTGGAATGCTAATAAGGTGCATGCATAGTTACCGAATACGGACGGACGGACAGATATATGTATAATTTGAGAACCACATTTGTACTTTTGAAACTGCATGATTTGGTCAATGTAGTGCTGACACGTGACCCACTAGTAGTCGAATGTAGATGATGTATTCATTATTATCTGTATTTATATATGTGTACCTTAGTTGACACATTTCAGATGAAGGGATGAGAAGCCTTTCATGTTTTTTGTTATTAAGGGAAAGGTACGACTTTTAGCGGCTAATGAAACATTTTGTTCAAATTTAGTATCTTAGTCGATCCCAATCCCAATGATGAAGCTTCTAAAATGAGCATGTGTTGTGTTGCTGCCTCCTGCACCAGTCTTTATTTCTATTTCTGGTAAACTATACTCTGATTCCTGCTTTAGTTTGCTTCCCTGAGCTCATCAGCTCACTTGCCGGATTGTGGAAATTTTGATCAAATGAAAGTAAAATATATTTGGAAAATGATTTTCTTAAGGATTTCATCTGAATAGTTTTGCATAAGTTTGTTTTTTTTTTATAGTCAACCAAATATTTAAATGTGTGAAATTTTCTATTTAATCCTCAAATTTGGGAAATTGAAATAGAGTACATAAACTATTGGCACAAAAAAAATATAAAAGAAGGTGGTTGGGTCAGCTGGTGTTGTTCTCTGCAAAAGCTGGAAGAGATGAGATGAGGTTGTCTGATTTCCAGCTATTCTCTCATCTCTGCCTATAAACTTATGTTCTGACTTCTATCCCCCACTTTACACACAACAAGCCATTTTTTAATTAATGGATTATAAATTAGAACAAGATCACTGTACACATGTCACACTATAAATACACTGTCAATAACTTTTGAAGCAAATCTTTGATGATTAAGGCAGGTACGTACTATCAATTTCACGGGCAACTTGTCTCAAGAAAGAAAAGTCACACAGAAGAAGTGAGACTAACATATATTAGATGGAAAATATGCTAATGGAGGGAGGAAAGTCCACCCTCCTCGGAACCGCGGACCAAATCCAGACAGACCATGAACAGATAGATAGATAGAGAGCAGGATGATGATGATAAAAACAAGAGAAATGTTGCAAATAAATTGAAATTGATGAATACCGTGGTCCCCCATTTTCCCAGGTCTCTTCAACTTTTTATGAGTTTCGTCAACCATTACATGATCCTAGTTCTCTTCATATCACCAATTCCCCCAAAATGTTTGAAAAGTAATTCAATTAAAAGTTATTTATTACTTCTTTTTTTTGCTCAATTCAATCTATCAAACATAATTTTGTGAACTGAATTGGATTGTATGATGAATTTTATTTTCGCTGAGAATCTTATTTTGATTGAAATACACGGACAAATAATAAAATAACAAACTTCCCAATTAGGTGGGCTAAAAGTTTAAGATAATTTGGACCGAGCCTTGTTAACATCTCAAACCAGTTATGTCTTAGTGGGCTTTTGTATTGAAGGCCGCTTCAGAGCCCAAAGTTGATGACACATGTCATGAGTCTGACCTTTTCGCGGCTTCGGAAAATGAATTCGATTGTTCTTGTTAAGGGTTTCAAGAAGGATCGTCGCGATATTCACTATCGCCCGATTTCAGCGATCATCAGCTATTTGGACTTCGAGCGGTAAGTTACACTTCTCTTGGAACAACATCGATCGACTCGCTCTGACCTGGAGACGGCAAACCAGACATGTGGATGACCTCAAATGGCGGCAATCTACTCGCTGATAGTCCTTGAGGAACAACTCCACATCCTTCGGTTCAGTTCTAACAACGTCGTCAAACTCTCGAGATAGACGAGCTGGTGATTCCTCCGGTGTTTCAAAATAGTAGTGGAATTCTAAGCGCCTATAAAGACATAGGGTACAATGTGTAAATATGTAAACTTAATAGGTTGTGTTGTATTATATTTGGACTGTCTAGTGTAAAGCTTAAATAGTTAGGAGTCAATCTGTACACTTGTAAACTTGGACCGTTATAACGGCAATACAAAACGCAGCTGTCGCTCATACCAGCTGTAACACGTGCTCGACGCAATTTCGATCTCTCTCTCGATCCTCCATCTTTTCAAACGGCATTCCTACGGTGTGTGACGTCGCACATGGTATCCGAGCTTTTCTGCTCTCGATCGTGATCCGTTGTGACCTATTTTGGTTCGTTTTTGCTCCGATGGCTCGCGACGGTGTAGTTCAGCATCCCTTCGATGATCCGATGTTCATTAGTCTGAATGAACACGTTGATGTGTCTCTGGTCACCGATCAGTTAACAGGACCGTCCGATTTTATTCCATGGAGACGAGCCATGGAAATGACGCTTGGAGGAAAGATGAAACTCGGCTTTGTTCAAGGGAAGTTCCCAAGGCCAGATTAGCAATTCCGTATGAGTTATAAATTTCTACATGGTATCAGAGCACACGTTGCGATCCGGGCTAGTTGTGAAGGATGTGGGACACGTATGGAAATGACAATGCCAAAATGAGTGCTCTTTGAAGATACCTCAATAGTTGGAGGGTTGAACCCTGGTTTATAAAGCCTTTATGGGAGAGTCGCAAATGCGCACCTGAGGTGGGTTGGACGCTAATGAAGGGGAGCGTGGAGCACCCCTAGCGGAGCGGGACTTTCGCATAAGCACCTACGTTTGGCTACGAGTAATGTAACGGTGTTTGATTGAGGGGGAGCATGCACAATTTGTCCAATTGAGTGAGAGATTTTTGGGAATTGTGCACTTGAAGAAATTGTCTCACATTGCTAAGTGATGAGAAGAATTGCTAGCTTATAAATGATTACTAAATCATGACTCTCAAGCCTAAGCTTTTGAGTCAATATGGGGAGGTAATTCCATATGAGTTAGCAATTTCAATATTCAAGTCTGCACCTCACCAGGACCCCTACAATGCTGCAATCAAGGTCCTTCGCTATCCAGGTTAAGGTATTTTCTTTGCACCCACTGATCCATTGCACCTTGTAGCTTATTGTTATGCAGACTCGACATCATGCCCTGTTACCTGGCATTCAGTGTCTGGCTACTGTGTCAAGTTGGGATCCTCACTTGTCAGTTGGAAGACCAAGAAACAACATACCATATCTAGATTCTCGGTTGAGTCCGGGTACTGTTCCATGGCCAATGCAGCTTGTCTGAATTTCTGGTATTTTGAAGGATCTGCAGGTTCAGCTTAACTCACTCATCCCATTGTTTTGTGGCAGTAAAGCTACTTTACACATATCTCGTAACCAATTTTTTCAAGAAAGGACTAAGCATCCAGAAGCTGTTATTGGGGAGGATCGAGAAGAATGCGTTCGTACGTTGGAGAGCCGTTGGATCTATTTTATACTTTTTTTTATTTGGGGGAAAGGGAGGTTTAAAGAGGCGGCCCAAGTAGAGCTGAAGCTTTTGCACTAGTGGGTTTTGTTGATGAAGGTCCGTGAAAAAAGCCTGACCCAATCGCAGGAGATTATAGAACAAGAAGAGAAAGAGGGTTGTATCAATCCTTCAACATCGGACTCGTCAACTAAATCTTGTTTCTGCTCCCACATTCAAAACCTTCTAATGTTTTTTATAAAGAAATTTTCTTTTCATAGCTTGAGTTTTAATTTTGTTTTATTTTTAACCAGATTGGCATTCTCAGTGCCAACTTAAGCCAAATCGGTTGAACGCACTTCTTAGGTGACATTTTAGTTTATCCTGAATTGAATCATATCAGTCTCACAATAGCACGTCTATTTGCCAATTTCACTAAAGCTAAAAGCACAAAATTGAAATCGAAAATACCAAAAACGAAAATTGAAGCGATTTTTTTTCCTAATAAAGTCGTATTGAAGATTACATTCTTGTAATAAAACTCGGAGCAAATTGAATTAAAAATTGAAGCCTTTTTCTTTCTCAATTCTCATCTGGGCATGAGAGATGGAGATGTGATGATCACTGGTATGTGCAAGAGTTTTTGAGCGAAACAGGTGTGCCGATTTTCTTGGGGTCGAATATGAGCTTGCAGTCAACGCTTTTGTAAAATTTAGGTTTGACCAGCTTACCCAATACATAAGCTCGTGACCGAACAGTAAACCTCAAATTCAACGGCACCGGCACCGTCAGCGTCCCTGTCGAGCTGCTTAATCCAGCTCCGCTCCCGTACAGAGGGATTCTTCTGCCGATGACGCTGACTTTCACTGTCCGGTGGCTCCCCCTTGACTGGTAGAATCTCTTCACCTGCCGATCAGATTTTAAGTAATTGATGAATCTGAAAAATAGGGTTTGAGATTAGAGGGAAGAGATTGTTACAGATCCGGAGGCGATGGTGACTTGGGAGTAGGTGAGATCTACTGGAGTGGATGTCACATGTACGCCGAAGAAAGTTGCGGTGTTGTGGAAGTTGAGAGCTAGTGTGGCGTTGACAGTGACCATGTCGGTGGCGACACCAGAGGAGTCGGATCCGGCTTGGATTCCGACATGCTCGAATGTGATACTCTGTCAAATAAGACAAGCTTAATTTGTTAAAGAAAGGCTTAAACTTAAAATTAAGTAACTTAAAACTTAACCTTCATCGCGATCTTAGGCTTCTGAGGCTTGCTAGCGCCCCATAATATGAGAGAAAAGAGAGCAAAGAGCATAAAAAATCCCAAGACAAAAACAGGGAAGTAACAGCGACGAGGAATAGACTTGCTTCTGCCTTCATCTTCCAACAGCCCTTCTTCTTCTATAACATCGATCTCCTTGTTCCATTGCTTTTCTGACTTTCCTGGCGCGATCTTGCGAGATCCGGAGAATCTGGTGGAGGAAGAGTGACGACCGACGGAAGATTGGGAGTGTGGAGGAGATCCCATTGGACTGATTCCAGGAGTCGAGTGGAAGGAAGTGGCTGTCTTTTCTCCATCGTGTGAGTCGCGAGATGGACTTTGGACGTAGTAGACGGGACGCCGTGGAGATCGGGTTGGGGAGGATGGAGCCAAGCTCGTCACTTCCGAATCTGTCTTCGCGTGCATTCTCTTTCTCTTTCTCTTCTATTTTGTTAGGATTATGAGTTTGGTTTGTATTGAATTGATAAATGGTTGAAACTAAATTCAAACATGTTTGTGTGTTTTTTATTTGGGGGGTGTGTTATAAATATATCATAAAATGGATGACTTCCCCAGCAAGCTAGCAAAAACGACGGAGCGACAATATTATTGAATATTGATCCATCATCCATGGCCCACAAGGAAGTGATAATACGAGAGTTGAGTTGACAACACAAGAGTTGATTAAAATCAACTCTTGCTTCCTCACGTCATTTGGCTACAAGATGTCAAGTTCAAATTGACATACTCAAACTTAAGATATTTTCTCCATTTTCTAGCCCTAAATAAAGAGACTATATGTGATGTAATTTAACACAATTCAATACAACAAATCTCTCTACTTCTCCCTTAAGCTTCATCTTCACTACAAGTTCTTATTCTCCCTAAAGCTTCATCTTCACTACGATCACAAAGTTTTCATAACACGTTATCAGCACGAGGTTCTAACCAACTGAGATACCGTAAGTTCCGAACAAATGTACATAACGAAATTTTCTCTCTTCGATATTATTGTATAACGTCATTTGTTATACAACGGGGCTACGCTACCGTATAACAAAATGATGTGATTTACAACTTGTCTCTCAACTTTCGCTTAGTTCTTCATCTGAAATACTTGGATATCATAAGGGGTTCACTACCTCAAAGGGAGCTCTACTCTCCCTATTTCACAATTTTCTGATTGTGTTGATATCTGAGTTTTTCTGGCTGAAAAAACTAAGAATTCCATTGCTTTGTTACGGCGACGGTTATGTATGTTTTACTTTAAATACTTCTTACAAGTTATTTTACTTTCTTAATGTATAACAACATATTATTATGCTGTGCGGATTACCGCCCCATAGTAAAGTGTTGTGATCTGCAAAGTAACTATCTTTACTTTAAATACTTAATCTTCTTTGAACTGTATAATTTATTTGATGATATTACGTTGTTAATATTAGTGCCCTAACGGTAACAACGGTAACATAGTGCTCAACGGTAACAAACGGTAACAAACGGCTATAAACGGCTAGTTTTTTCCCTATAAATATGTTTTCATTCAACTACACTAAATCACATTTTCTCTTCTACTTCACACTTCAAACACATTCAAATTTTCCAAAGCAATAAAATGTCTAGCTTACTATTGATCTTTGTTGCAATAATTATTGTAGTACTCACTATTTGTAATCTCACCGGGGATCTAACACCGGATGAACTTTATGATGGTTTAGCAATGCTAGGATTCATGTATTTTTTTTTCTTCTTTACACTATTTGTAGACTTGTATATCCTGAATTAATAAAAAAAAATTTATTTGTTTTGTTTTAGTTAACATCATGACAAACTTGGTGAAACTAGACTTCAGTCCCCTTGGCATTGCTGGGACCAATTACATGTCCTGGACAATGGACATAGAAATACATCTGCAATCAATGGGTCTCAGTGAGACAATCATGGAGGGAAATGAACCCTCAGAAATAGACATGGCAAATTCTCTGATTTTCATTCGCCGTCATCTACATGAGGATTTAAAAAATGAGTACCTCACAGTGAAAAACCCATGTGAACTGTGGAAAAATCTCAAAGAGAGATATGACCATCAAAAGGCTGTGATGCTCCCAATTTACCGCGATGAATGGACCGCTTTACGGTTCCAAGACTTTAAAAAAGTCAGTGATTACAACTCTGCAATGTTTAGAATTGTAACCCATTTGAGGTTCTGCGGAGATGTGAAAACCGATGATGAAATGCTGGAAAAGACTTTTTCCACATTTCATGCATCAAATGTAACCCTGCAACAACAATATCGTGTGCGGGGTTTTGAAAGGTATTCAGAACTGATTGCTTGTCTCCTCATCGCGGAGAAAAATAATGAGCTGCTCATAAAGAACCATCAATCTCGCCCGACTGGCTCAAAGGCATTTCCTGAAGCGAATGATGTTCGTTTCAATAGAACTGAACATAGAGACCATCTTCAAGGTCGAGAGTATAGCCGAGGTCGTGGGCGAGGTCGAGGTTATGGTCAAGGACGTGGTCGAGGTGGTTATTTTCATAATTCACCTTATAAGATCACCAAATATGGCCACAAGAACCATTAAGAAGGGAGGAATCATGAGAATCCCTACAAAAGGGAAAATGACCCCAGCCCCTCGAAAGGTTATGAAACTACTTGTTTCAGATGCGGAACCATAGGCCATTGGGCTAAAGTCTGTCGAGCTCCAAAGCACTTATGCGAGCTCTATCAGAAATTTGAAAAGGGGAAGGAAGTCAACTTCATTGAGAACCCGACAAATGACTCCACCCACTTTGATGCATCCGATTTTGTGAATCTGGGTGACACCTCCAATGAGCACACAGATAATGGGACTATGTAATCCCCTTTTTGGGAATGAAGCCAAGTTGTCCGATGTTTATCTGCATGTTTTCTTTTAAGATATGAAATAAACTAGTACAGTGTTTTATTCCATTACCTTTCTTAACATATTCTTTGTTTTTATTTAAAGTTTTAATATGGACAAAGATAATCATCAAGCCAACAAAGGAATTAACATTGAAGAAATTTGCATACTTGATTGTGGGACAACGCACACTATCCTGAAGGATAAAAGATATTTTTCAAAGATAAGACCAACACAAACAATTGTGAATACCATATCAGGTCCTGCAGACCTGGTTGAGGGAATTGGCAAGGCAAACTTTACATTGCCGAATGGCACAAAATTTACGATAAATGATGCCTTATTTTCACCAAGGTCTAAACGAAACTTGTTAAGTTTCAATGATATATATTCTCATGGTTTTGATACTCAGTCTATAACTGAAAATAGCATGAAATATATGTTGCTCACAATATATAAATCTGGAACTAAATGTGTTTTAGAAAAACTACCAATGCTCCCTACCGGATTGCATTATACATATTTGAATGCAATTGAGTCAAATATGGTAGTTATCAAACCTTCAGCACTAACCACATGGCATGACCGATTGGGTCATCCTGGTTCAACTATGATGCGAAGAATACTTGAAAATTCAAAAGGGCATCCACTGAAGGATCAAAAGATCCCTCAAGGAAATGTTTTCACATGTAAAGCTTGTTCTCTAGGAAAGCTGATCATAAGGCCTTCACCGGGAAAGGTTGAAGCGGAATCACCTATGTTTCTTGAACGAATTCAAAGTGATATATGTGGGCCTATTCACCCACCATGTGGACCATTTCGATACTTTTTAGTATTAATAGATGCCTCTAGCAAATGGCCACACGTATGTTTGTTATCAACCCGCAATATGGCATTTGCAAAATTGCTTGCTCAAATAATCAAATTACGAGCTCAATTTCCTGATCATACAATCAAGAAGATCAGACTTGATAATGCCGGTGAATTTACATCTCAGACATTCGATGATTATTGTATGTCAGTTGGGATTACGGTTGAGCATCCTGTTGCTCATGTCCATACACAAAATGGTCTGGCCGAATCACTGATCAAACGCCTTCAGCTTATTGCTAGGCCTTTGGTAATGAGAACAATGCTCCCTACTTCGGTATGGGGTCATGCAATATTACATGCTGCGGCATTAATTCGCATCAGACCGAGTGCATATCATAAGTACTCTCCACTACAACTTGTATTCGGTCAGGAACCAAATATATCTCATCTAAGGATTTTTGGTTGTGCTATTTATGTGCCTATTGCACCACCCCAAAGAACAAAGATGGGACCATAGAGAAGTCTTGGCATTTATGTAGGCTTCGAAAGTCCATCTATTGTTAAATATCTTGAACCTCAAACTGGAAATATTTGCACAGCACGTTTTGCTGATTGCCACTTTGATGAGGAAAATTTCCCACCATTAGGGGGAGAAAGAAAATAGTTTGAGAAAGAAATTACTTGGTCTGTACCAACATTATTGCATCTTGATCCCTACACAGATGATTGTGAAGGTAGAGTACAAAGGATTTTACATTTGCAAGAAATGGCAAATCAACTTCCCGATGCATTTACAGACACAAAGAGAGTGACTAAATCTCACATACCGGCTGAGAATGCTCCCGTACAAATTGAAATTCCAAAAGGGAAGCCGGAAAATAAAGTCACTCATGAAATCACAACACGCCTAAAGCGTGGAAGGCCACCCGGTTCCAAAAATAAAAATCCTCGAAAAAGAAAAGGGGAAGAAAAGCAAAACGGTCCTATGGTGGAGGAAAGTATTCCTGTAGAAATACAAAATGAAAAGGATCGAGAAATTTCGATTAATTATGCTAATACATGCATATTATGGAACCGAAAAGAGAACATCAATGATGCATTCTCTTATAGTCTGGCATGTGAAGTCATGGACGAAAATAATGGAGATTCTGAACCTCAGTCAGTGACTGAATGTAAAAACAGACACGATTGGGCTGATTGAAAAAAGGCAATCGATGCTGAACTAGACTCGCTTGACAAGCGAAAGGTCTTTGGACCAATAGTGCTCACTCCTGAAGGTGTGAGACCCGTTGAACAAATGGGTATTTGTCCGAAAGAGAAACGAAAAAAATGAGATTGTGAGATTGTTGCACAAGGTTTTTCTCAAAGACCTGGTATCGACTTTGAAGAAACGTATTCTCCTGTGATGGATGGAATTACGTTCCGATACCTTATCAGTCTAGCAGTCCATGAAAATTTAAAAATGCACCTTATGGATGTTGTTACAGCCTATTTATACGGATCGCTTGATACTAATATTTACATGAAAATCCCTGAAGGATTCAAGATGCCTGCAGCATCAAGTTCAATGCCCAGAGAAAGATATTCGATCAAACTAGAAAGATCTTTATATGGGTTAAAGCAATCCGGACGCATGTGGTACAACCGGTTAAGTGAATACCTGTTGCAAAAGGGATATGTCAATGACCCTCTTTGCCCTTGCGTCTTCATTAAGAAAACAGCATTCGGGTGTGTGATTATCGCTGTCTATGTCGATGATTTAAATATCATTGGAACGAATGAAGAGATTCTTGAAGTAATCTCTTACTTGAAAAGAGAATTTGAAATGAAAGACCTTGGGAGAACGGGATATTGTCTCGGATTACAGATTTTTGAGCATATGCAAAGTGGAATACTTGTGCATCAATCAAATTACACGAGAAAGATAATCAAGAGATTCAATATGGATAAATCAAACCCATTAAGTACCCCAATGGTCGTTAGATCCCATGATGTAGACAAAGATCCATTTCGTCCATGTGAAGAAACTGAAGAGATTCTTGGTCAAGAAGTACCATATTTCAGTGCGATTGGAGCTCTTATGTACCTTGCTAATTGTACTCGACCTGACATAGCTTTTGCTGTTAATTTATTAGCCAGGTTGAGCTCAGCTCCTACCAAAAGACACTGGAATGGAATCAAGCATGTGCTTCGTTATCTTCAAGGAACGATTGACTTAGGATTATTTTACCCCTAACAATACAAAACCAGTTTTGATTGGTTATGCAGATGCAGGTTACTTGTCAAATCCACATAAAGCAAAGTCCTAGACTGGCTATATATTTACATGTGGAGGAACTGCAATCTCCTGGCGTTCTCAGAAACAAACACTCGTTGCAACATCATCAAACCACGCTGAGATCATCGCATTACACGAAGCAAGTCGTGAATGTGTGTGGTTGAGATCCATGACACAACATATCAGAACTACAAGCGGTCTTCTACCAGCAAATGATCCAATCACACTTTATGAGGATAATGCTGCATGTGTTGCTCAAATGAAGGAAGGATTTATTAAAAGTGACAGAACGAAGCATATCCCTCCGAAGTTCTTTTCATTCTCCCTAAAGCTTCATCTTCACTACGATCACAAAGTTTTCATAACAGGGTGATAATAAATTAATAAAAAAAAAAAAAGAGAATTGAGGCACTGAGCATATGCGAGTGTCGCGAGCAGTGGGTGTTTGCTTAGGTATGGTGGGAAAGAAAAGTTGCACAAATTGAGTGTTGTTGTCGTTTTCATTGAACTGCTAGTAAGTAACATGTGGAGTAACAAAACAACCATGTGATTTTGATGATGGATTCATCACTCTCTACTTCATCACCCATCACTATTCAACCACATTACTGCACGTTCTATTAAACTGAAATTAAGGTGGTGTTATTTTGAGGTGAAAAATATTTAAACCAAAACTAAAATGGTGTTCTTTTTCTTTTTTTATTGGAAAAGTGGTGTTCTTTTGAGGTGAAAAAAATCAAAATTAAAATTTGTTTAGTTTTATTGAACTTAATTTAATTGTATTAAATTTAATTTAACTAAACTAAACTGAAAAAATATTCAATAACTAAAAGAAAAACAATTTGTACTGTATAAACAATTTTATCCTAAATATATAAAAAGTTTCTGTTCTCAATTTTTTACAACGTAAATATAAGAAACTTTTGGTTAGAAATAATTTTAAATAAAGTTGTCAAATTAAATGACTTGAGTTGTCACTCGACAACTTCTCATAAAATTAAGGTCAAAAAAATTATACGGAACTTAATTTAGTTGTACTGAATTTAATTTTTTTATATAAGAATTTAACTTAATTTTTTTATAGTGGGTGGTACAACTAGAAACAATACATTACATATGAGCTTTATCATTTAATGCATGTATATTAATCTCCGAAGCTCTTAGCAAGGCATCTTGATCGAATCCGCAAACATCTGGTACATCTCTCCACTTCTGAAGCGCAGGTCACGTTCGGCGCCTTTACCATAAATCCGCACACATCCACCCAAATCATCGGTACATCTTTGACACTTTGATCTCAGACCACATTTGAGCACCTTTACCGCACACCTCCAAGATGGAGGAAAGACGCATCACGCGCGAGGCGTGAAGAGGAAGGCCTCCACGAGGGAGGAAGAACACATCATGCGCGAGGCGTGAAGAGGAAAGCATCCACGAGGGATGTAGGAAGGATCCACGCGCGAGGCGGGACGGGAAAGAGGAAAAGAAATTAACGTAATTGATCTTTACTAAACTTGAAAATATAGAATTTAAGCTAAAGAAAACTTAAAAAATATAACTTGTTTTATCATTTAAATTAAATGTTTAACTTAACTACACAACTGAATAAAGGAAGCAACACTCTTATTATGTGTCTTTGCTAATCATTTAGTGGATTTGATTAATGGAGCTCGGAGGATAGATACTTAGATAGTAACAGCAGACGAATATTGTTGGATCTCCACATACACTACAACATGTGCAACCATGTGAAAGATGCTGATTTTGTCACTGAAAGACATGTTCGAGTTCCTTTCCTATCAACGAAGGAAACATATATTCGCAATACCAACTTAAGGGTATGATCTTTTTACCTTGAATTTCTATTTTTTTTAGATTTAGTTGAGTAAAGATCGGGTATGAAGTATATTTTTAGTGTAAAATGCAAAGTTCATAAAAAATGATTATAATTCGTCGTCGAGAAATCAAAAGTAAAACATAGTTCGTCACGGATAATTTATAATTCGTCGCCGAAAAATTAACCATAAATGGGAATTAATACGAGATTTAATCTCATCCGTCCAAATAACTAAATCAAGGGATGTTAATGGTTTTTATTTTTTACAAAAATATGTCATTTGCACTGAATCATTTTTCTGGTTTAGTTTAGTCAAATTAATCCAGTTATTTAAGTAAACATTTTTCATTGAAATTATGTATTTTATTTGTAGCTGAAAAGTGAAGTACCACATTCGAGTACCTAAAGAAGTAACTAAGTTAAGTCTAGTATAGTTTAAAATGACATTATCTGAACTATTCAATAATCTGCAGCGCTATCATGTCGCATATTATATTCATATGCTTCATTCGATGTCTATAAAAGAAGTTAGAATTTGTAGAGCCCCACACCAACTCGTTTGATGAAATGTTTATTAAAGATCTATGCATGTGAATAAAGTTGTGGAAAGTAAATGTAGCTAAATTATGAGACTCGTATCCATTGCAGCACAACCAAGTATTGCCGATTCCAGCCTAAAAATATCACATTCAAAGTGGTTAGTAAACAGACAGCCCGTTGGAGCCGAGCCGCTCCGCCTTCTCTCTAGACCCATAGGCCTACGAGAGCTTTTTCACAGCCACTTGTGTGGTCTGTTTAGCCAAAATCAATTTCTTACCCTAATCTCCCTCTTCTCACCCTGGGGAGTTTGATGGGAGCCTATTCACAGCCGCGTAACCTGTGTTTTTTGTTCTGCCTTTGCTTCCAGCCCTTGTTAGCCTGGATTTGTTGTACTCCACTGTTGTTCTGTTTTGTCTTCTGTCCTTCTTCGTCTTAAAGCTCAGTCCTTTTCATTTCCTTTTCCTTTGTTCTGTTCCTGTCGGTTTTGAGTTCTGAGGGACATGCAGATGCAAAACATTATCAACAAGGGTGAGAATGATGATTTTCTGCTTCAGGATGTTGTTGATGTGGCGGTGGCCGGTGTCCAGCACCGCCGAGAGCCATGAAAATCTTAGCCTGGAACTGCAGAGGTTTAGGGTCTTCGTCTGCAGTTCGTGCTCTCAAGGAGGTCATCAGTTCGTCGCGTCCTTTAGTTGTTGGTATTATAGAAACGAAGTGTGGTAGTCGTTGCTGTGAAGCTGTCAGAATCCAGTTAGGGTTTGATTGCTGTTTTGTTGTCCCGGCTCACGGTCGCTCCGGCCGATTAGCCTTATTTTGGAATAATACAACAGATGTCGATGTTGTTAGCTACTCTGGTTCTCACATCGATTTCAGGTTGAAGCACAAAAGTGTTGTACATATTACTTTGTTCTACGGTAGTCCAAAAGAAAGTTTGAGACATAAGAGCTGGGAGTTGATTAGGAAGTTGAGAAGGCTCAATTGCCTGCCTTGGTGTGTTATAGGCGACTTCAATGAAATTTGTAGATTCTCTGAATCTACAAGTAATAACTTATCTGGTCGAAGTTATATGGATCAATTCAGACAGCTATTGTTGGATTGCGGTTTGACGGATTTGGGGTACAAAGGGGCTAAGTACACTTATACTAATAAGAGAAAAGGTCGAGATGAAATCAAGTGTAGATTGGATAGGGCAGTTGGGGATGATCTGTGGGCTGAAAGATATCCAAACTCGATAGTTCAGCATCTGTCATCTCATCACTCTGATCATTGTCCACTGCTTCTATTGATGGAATGGAACAATAGTGAGCAAGAAAGACCTTTCCGTTTTGAGTCCATGTGGACTAGGGATGCAAATTTCACAGACACTGTAAGTAAAAACTGGAATTGTACTGGTAATTTGCCTGATAAGCTCTCACATCTGTCTCAGCATCTAAAGGTTTGGAACAAAAAAAGCTTTGGGAAAGTTGATAATCATTTGAAAAGATTAAAGGCGGAGCTAGCTGAAGTTCGACAAGGCACGCGCACGGCTTCGTCCTCTGTTAAGGAGAATAGTATTGCAAAGGAAATAGATGAATGGCTTTTTAGAGAAGAAACCATGTGGGCTCAAAGGTCTAGAGTGACCTGGCTTAGTGAAGGTGATAACAATACGAGATTCTTCCATCTCAAAGCTAATGCAAGGAGAAGATCAAATACAATTAGCACTTTGGTTGATAAAGAAGGGAGGGATCATTCTAACCAGGCTGACTTGGAGAAAGTAGCAGTCTCGTACTTCCAGGAACTTTTTGCAACTTCTACCCATCTTTCTGATCCAGAAATCATCAACCATCTTCAGTGTATTCCTAATGCTATCTCAGAAGCTCATAATAGGGTGCTGATGGAACCTTATACAGAAATTGAGATAAAAACGGCCCTTTTCCAACTCTATCCTTTTAAAGCTCCGGGATTAGATGGTTTCCCTGCAGGTTTCTTCCAAAAATATTGGAACGTCATAAAACGGGATTTTATTGAAGCTTGTTTGTTGGTTTTGAATGAAGAAGGTATTCCTCCAGGAAGCAATGACACTCTAATTGTTCTCATTCCCAAACATAGCACAGCGTCCAGGATGGAAGAGTTTCGTCCTATCAGCCTAACAAGTGTGATGTCGAAAACGGCGGCCAAAGTTATTGTCAATAGACTTCAACAGATTCTTCCGGAAATCATTAGTCCAGCGCAATCTGCGTTTATTAAAGGAAGGTTAATAACTGACAATTTCCTTATTGCTCACGAGACTGCTCATTTTATTAAGAACACGAGATATGGAAGGAAAGGTTATGGCTCGTTGAAGTTAGATATGTCCAAGGCTTATGACAGAGTCGAATGGCGCTATCTGAAGCTCCTTCTGCTGAGATTCGGGTTCGAAGGAAAATGGGTCAGCATGATTTTGAAATATGTGACTAGTGTACGTTATTCTATTTGTATCAACGGGAAAATTACGTCTTCTTTCGTGCCTGAGAGAGGGTTAAGACAGGGCGACCCGCTATCACCTTATCTATTTATTTTGTGCTCTGAGTGGTTGAGTCACAGCTTGTCAAAACTTCAAATGGACAGAAGCCTTGAAGGTATTAGAATAAGTAGAGGAGCTCCTTATGTCACTCACCTCATGTTTGCTGATGATTGTTTATTACTCTTCAAAGTGGACGACAACATTTCCGCATCTCTGACTTCTCTATTGAAAAACTATGAATGTTTATCTGGTCAGATGGTGAATTATAACAAGTCAGAACTTGTCCTCACCCCAAATGTTACGGAAAATGTTAGGAACAATATTCAAACCCAATTATCTGTGAAGCTCGTCAGCCATCATGAAAGGTTCTTGGGTCTTCCACTCTCGCTGAAAAGGAAACTCACTCTCAATTTCTCAGGTTTGATTGATAAGTGTTGGAACAAAACTGATGGTTGGAAAGCTAAAAACCTGTCTGCTGGAGGGAAAGAAATTTTAATAAAAGCTGTTCTTCAAGCTCTTCCTCAATACGCAATGAATTGTTTTCAGCTGCCAGAAGACACCATAAAGAAAATGCATAGTGCCATTAGAAGATACTGGTGGTCCTGTTCTGCTAGCAAGAAACCCATTCATTGGGTTAAAGCTCAGATTCTCTGTCAAGACAAAGAAATGGGAGGTTTAGGTTTTAAGGATTTAAAATGCATCAACTTGGCGTTTCTTGCGAAACAAGCATGGAGGATTTATACGCAGCCTGATCTTTTGGTTTCGAAAATCTATAAGGCGAAATACTGTCATAACTCATATATGTTTTTCTGCAGCGTGGGGTATAAGCCCTCTTTTTGTTGGAGAAGTATCGTTAAAGGCTTTGAGTTGGTTAGGGCAGGATCAATCCAAGACCAAAATGGGAATGTTTCTTGGACAGCAAACTCTGCTGGGAGCTTTGATCTAAGAAGTGCCTATAACTTGAGGATGAGGCTAAACGGCATGGATTGTACTCAAGATATTGGATGTTCTGACTACTCTCAGCGCAGAAAGTTCTGGCAAGCTTTCTGGAAAATGGCGGTTCCAAGGAAAGTGAAGATTTTCGGATGGCGGGGATTTCATGAGGCCCTCCCAACAGGCATTAGTTTGCATAAGCGTGGCTTGACTGATAATGTCGGATGTGTTGAATGTGGATATAAAATTGAAACTTATGCCCATATTTTTCTTCATTGTTGGTTTGCAAGAGCTACTTGGGACCAGCTGGGAGTGCCCGATCTAAGCAGGCTACCAGAATCCGCTTCTTTTGCTGACATTATTCAGTTCAGCTGGAGCCATTTCTCTGGCAGGATGAGACAGTTAATTCTGGTAACCTTATGGTTACTTTGGTACAATAGGAATAAACAGAAGCACGGGGAAAGTGGATATAGTCTTCATGACATTGTTTATAGAGCTTCCAATCAGGCAAGATCTTTTGCGCAAAATGATTCTAAATATTTATCCAGCATGAGGTTTCTATACAGTTCTGAATTTGAATGGAAAAAACCTCCAGCTGACTTCATTAAAATTAATTGTGATGCTGCTGTTAAGGATTGGGTGGGCGGTGGCATTGGAATCATTGCCAGAGACAGCGACTGTAACATTTTGCCAGTAAGAGCTTCCAGAAGAATTGACATACAAAGCAGCGCCATATGCGAAGGCTTAGGGATGATGGAGAGTCTCAGGATGGCTGAATCTCTGAAGGTTGATAAAGTCATCTTTGAATCAGATTGTGCTGAAGTGGTCAATTGGTTTAATATTTGCCCGAACCCCAGTGTCGCCCAAATGGATTGGTTTAAAAGTAGTATACACCTCTTGAATCGTCATATGGAGTGGAAGATAGTTCTTATTCGAAGAGAGGCAAACGTCGTCGCAGACCTTCTGACTAAACGTGTACTGGATCATAATTGGTGCTGGACGAGACTAGACTACTGCCCTCGTCTGGCATGTTTATCTAGTTAGTGCAAGTCCTCTTGTTCTCTTTGTAGCTCAGCGCTACCTTAATAAAAAAAAAAAAGAAAAAAGTATTGCCGATTCCAAACAATGTCGTTTCATTTATTTTAATTGTCACCTGACCTCTCGAGCCTATATCTTAATCGTTCTTTGCTGTTCTCTCGTCACTAGTGCTCCTCCCTTTCACTAGCCGGATTGTACAATCACCACATTTGGTGCTTTCATTAAAAGCGAACACTAAACCATGAACGAGAAGCCAACGTCAGCGCTGAATTAAACTCTTAGAGCACATGCGGGAACCATAGCAACATCACCTTCTCTCCGACAGCTGGCCGGTGATGTGGTTCTGCTCTAATTGCTATTGACAAGGTAAGGGAATCTTTTGATGAAGTATGTATGATCATTTGAGCAATTAGTTTTTCTCCATATGATCCTGTGTTTTGGTTTTTATATCTCAAATTCGACAAACGAGTTTGACATATCTCGTTTGCCTTATTTTTAATAAAACCGATATGTGGGGTATCATTATTTTCAATTTCAGAGAATACCGGTATGGGAATATGCCGATATTTCAAGAAAATGAAAACATGGAACCCGCTTCATTGGTCCACATAGGGGCCCAAATGTGTAACACTTGAGAGCTGAATCCGCAAACTCACAATCTCAAAACTTGCATCGGCAAATGATGCGTCACCCCCCACGCTGATCAACCTCACCCCACTGCATCCACTCCCAACAACCAGCGTTGACGATCCGGATCCAAAAATAGACTTAATCATCCCTAGAAGCTGCCCCAAAACTTGCATCTCCGAGAGAAACGATGAACTAGGTACGAGAGATTGAAGAGGCCATGAGACAAATGAAAAAACAAACCTAAACTACATCGTTTGGAATCGGCAGCCTCATTCTGGTCCATCTCCAAAAGCATGCCCGTAACCTTACCAGCAGCCTCCTCTGGCTCCAAATCTCTTACAAGTGGGTATATAAGTTCTCACCCAATATCTACGCAGTAAGGTAAAACATCAGTATCTGTACAGAAAACAATATTCAGCAAAAGGTTTAGTCATATACTGGTATCTGCTGGTTGTCAGCTAGGGCAGTAATCAAAGCCGAGACTGGCGCTGGATCCGACTGTTGCCCAGCACCATCTCGCATAGCGGTGCCATTCATGTCATAGGGCCCAGAAAGCATGTTTACCAGGAACACCATGCAATTGAAAAACAGGAGGGAAGCGTACCATTCGGCCCCTAGGAAAAGAACCAAAATTGAAAAACAAAAACCTGAGGTGCCATCATAGGTATTGGCTGCAAATGTTGCTGCCCAACACTTCTGCCTCTTCAACCAGGTCGTTGCCCTTGTGGTACTGGCACGAAGTAATTATGCATTGGCGCACCTCCAGGGATAAGTCCAAAGCCAGGCTAAGAAACAAAGTACAATTATAAATGGTAGTGATGAACATCAAAGGTGCAAGAAATAATCAAAAGAGAGAGATAAAGAGAACAGGACATAAAGTTGACAGAGGCTTCTAAACAAGGAAAAACTTAACAAAGCAGGGCTTTTACTGTTGACACCGGCTCGATTGAAATACATATTTCAATTAGCAAAATTAATAATTAAGCCCCAATGTGCACGCTGGTTTTGCTGATAAAACTTAACTTTACTCATTGACAGTGACACATGTTGGTATGTTTAACTATACCTGCGGAGAAATCATGGCAGGAGGCGCTTGTCCAAAATATATTGGTTGTGCCATCGGGAGCAGGGAAGATGTGCATATGAAGTGAGAAAATTATGCCTGCAAATAAATATAACACACAAAGCATCTATCATTTCAGTATCATGTAAGATAACAAACTACATTAGGTAGTATATATTTCAATAGAATGTAAAGAATAGTATCTAAGACCATACAACATACCTGAAGCCTGGCCTTTCTGTCTTCTTTCCTTTGAGCAAAATCAACATAAAGGGCCAATCATCTCAGCAAGCTGCAAAGAAAGAACAAAAACCGTTAGATGGAAACAAGAATAATCAATTAACAGAGGGGATCATAAGATTCACATACTGCTTTTGATGCTTAATTCATCAACTTGCGTGAAAGCAACAAATGCTATACCCCTCTACTGACACCACTCGGATCTCGCATTACCTGCATGTTCCCATTGAATCAAGCCCAATCAGATAAGTAGAGTATAGCAGCAGTACAGATGACTGGAACAATAAAGAAGTATAAATCAAACCTTGTAAGATATGATTGTTCCAAACTCCTTTAGTTTTTCATCTTCAATACTAATCATCAAGGTTCTTAATGTACAAATTCAACCCCATAATTTCTATTAACTTTGTTCAAATCTCCCTCTCAATTCAATCTCTCTTTCATACTTATTCTGAGCTTTTCCAACATACCACTCCTTCCCATCATCAAAAGTCTTTCAGGCATCAACAGCTTTTGCAGCATCACTTTTGTTTTTAAAATTGACAAATCCAAAACATCTAGATATCCCCTCTCCATCTTCCATAACTACAGCATTACAAAGAGCTCCATATTCACCAAAAGTTTTGTCCCAATCATCTTTCGTGACAGACTGAGAAAGATTTTTTCACAAAAAACATTAATGAATTCATTCTTATCCACAGCAGAATATCTTTCCTGCTTGCGAACAAATGGTCCAACATATACTGGTTTTTCATTCACCAGCATGTCATTAATTTCCTGGATGGCTCGTTGGGCAGACTCCACGAAGCCGTATCCTTTAGATCACTTGCCAAAATAATCCAGTTCAACTTTGCAAGAGAGTATATTGAAAATATTTCCACTAAACCTTTGTGGTCAATTGACTTTTCAAGATTCTGCAGCGAGAATAAGGACCGGACACAGATCATCATTAAACTTATCCTCACAACAATGTCCGGTACAAGGATAAAAAAATAATCTGAATTGTGGCAAGTTTAACACATCATATATTAGAACAAAAAATGGCAGCGGAAAACTAAAAAGAAGAGGAATGCATGCATGCCTTGGATGAAAATGTTTCCTGTGCCACTTTTCCTGGGTGTTGATGTTTCAGTTTCAAGGAGGCAACATCTTCCATGAGCATCTCCTTTTCTGCTGTTAGATCTCCCAGAGAGTTCTGAAGTTTTGTTTTTCGCTCGACTTCAACCAACCATTGTTGATATAATTCTTTGTAGTTGTTGGCAATTTCCTCGTCAGTAATTTCTTCATTGTCACTGGAGCTGGAATAGAGAGAGTGATCTTCATGCAATGTTTTCGTCTCCTCTCCTTTGCTTTGGTCTTCTTCCGGGTTGACACAGCTAGAAAGCGCAACAAAATTGTTGGTCTCCCCTTCAGAATCACTATCACTCCAGTTGACAACATAGACATTCTTTTTTCTTCTGTGTGTTAATGCACTCTGCCCGAATATGTCCATACCCTTCACATTCTCTGCATTGGATTCCTTTGCCTTTGTTGTTAAGATCGGAGTCTCCAGATTGGTTCCTCTTATATGCTCTATCATTCTTCTGGAACCTTGAGTTAAATAGTTGACTGGACTCAGTCCCTTTACCTAGATAATAACATCATGCTCCAAAATCAGCCAGTTAGAACGTGGAACGAGTTTACACTAAAACAATATGAAGTATCTCATTAGTATGATGTTCGAGTTTACACTAAAATAGTAACATTGGAGTTCTAGAAAGGTGAGAGATTTATGGATTGCTGGAGATAGGTCGTTTGTCATATGAGTCGTGATGAATCTGCAAAAAGTTCGGACCTTGAGCGAGCCACAGTTCAGACTGTTTATGAGAATTTTACAGAAGAATTTTTTGTTTTATATAATTTCGAGTATCCAATTCGGTTTTGATAATTTTATTCACCTCAAAAGCAATCCGAAAGGTGCCCTAAAAATTTGTCCAACATTCGGAATAAATCAGTCTGTAAAATTGACGCTAGTCCTCCAAAGTTGAAACCTTTACTTGATTTTGAGCAACACCCAGATAACGATCGATGACAAGGCTGGCTTCCCCAAGTCTGCTGATTATATTTCCAGATGCGTGCTCTTGTCAGAGATATCACACCTATTTCTTTGAGGTTTGTCTTATCTTCCACCTTGTGGCTGAATTTCACTTCATCTGTGTTTCCTATACATTGCCTTTGGAATAAGTTAGTGCTGGTTTTGAGGGTCTTCGTTTGATTTGAGATTTGAAGAAGTGAGTTGGTGTATAAGGTTTAAGTTGGGTGGTGCTCAAGTTCATTGATTGATACTCATTTTATTAGTTCTAGTGGAGTAGATTTAATGATGATCCTTATGGTTCTTAGTACTAGCCATTTCCATGGGTATATAGATTGGTGAACTTGGTTTGTATTAGCTTGTCTTCCTTGTTTGATCAATAGGTTCGCATGCGTAAAAAGTGTTAATCTTCGCACAACATTTAGATTTTTACAGCTTATAAGGATGAGCAGGCAAAGCATCTGTGGTGGTTATTATCTGTTGGGCTTGTTGGTACGACTTACAAGTTGAATTGAGTTATGAAAAATGCGTACAATTGTATATATATGTTGAAGATTGCTATTTTCTCAATTCTTCATGATAAATTGATTTTTCAAGTCCACAAAGGGGATCACTTTTGAGTTCAGTACCATTGAACAACAAGGAATTCATAGCACCTAGCACCTCAGTTGATTCGTGCACGTCCATGTTACATGCAGGTATGCTACTTGACTGAGATGTTACTGCTGATGAACTCTCCATCTTAAAACCTTTTCGTTTCATGATTCAGATTTTTTTTGTACCATGAAGGTTCTCCAAGACCTAGAATTCAAGAACTCCAATGCTGTGCAGGACGTCAGACAAAGTAAGACCTTTAAGATGTTTTCCTTTGTCTTTATATAATATTGAACACTTCTATCAGAAACCAACTTGTATCATTATGTACTGATTATACTTCGTTGTACAATTACTCCATCAGAAAATGCTTTTAACCTGCTGCATATTTGCTTAAAGCACTTCCAAGGCTATGCTGATCCAACTGTCCTCGTTTTCACACAATGTTGATAACTTTTATGAGTTAGTATAATTTTATGATCCAACAGACCATTTTTCTGTCAATATTGATCTGTTTTTTTGTTGTTGGTGTTTCACATTTTTCTTCCATGTAGCCGTTAGTTGAGTATATTGGTTTTACTTCACACTGTGCCATTCGCTGAAGCAATCTTCTGTAGCGTTCTTAGATTCACATGACCCATTCGCTGATGCCATACGTTCATCTCTTCAGTTTTACTCAGTAAACATGTTGTCTTAGCATTGGGTTTACCAAGGTTCGGGAGGTAGCAGTTGTTCGATGACCTTCTTCCAGAGAGAACTGGTTCATTATTCTTGTTTAACACCACACACTCATCTTGTGTGAATTGAACATGATGCTCTCCATCGCACAACTGACTAATGCTAATTAGATTAGCTTGCAATCCCTTGACAAGCAACACTTCTTTCAATCTGGGCAGGCCTTGAACATTTAGAATTCCTTTTCCAATGACCCTGCCTTCTCCTCCATCACCAAATGTCACATTCGAACTCCCTTTGGTCTCCTCTATATTGGTCAGAAACGCAGAGTTCCCAGTCATGTGTCTTGAACACCCACTGTCAAAGTACCACCTTTCTCTTTTCAGATGACAAGTAGAACTAAAGGCAATGTAACAAACTTCACTTTTTTGCTTAATCCTCCAAACTTGCTTCATATGCGGTTTCTGAACTTGATTCATTTTTCTGATAGTCATATGGAATTTATGACACCTTGCCTTGATGTGTCCGACTTGATTGCAATAGAAACATCTTCGCCTGTCTTGCTGTCTTGTGGGATACCATGTGGGAAACGGAGATGCTTTTCTTCGTGGGTGAAGATTAGCAGGAACAACTTGCGGTCGAGGCTTAACAAAAGTTTTTCTTTGAGAACCATGTTCAGTTGGAACAGGTTGCGGTTGTGGCTCGGCTTTGACAAAAGTAGTTTTTCCAGAGCTCGATCCACCTATGAATCCAAGACCTATGTGACCGCCACCTACCCGTTGCGCTCCCAGAATGGAGTCTAGATCTTTTGTTCCGGAATTCAGCATTTTGACTGATTTTTTCAAGTTGTTCAGCTCCTCTATTGTCTCCTCATGAGCAAGTTTGTCTATTTCAATTTCACATTTGAGGGCATCCACAATATTAATAAGATTTACCTCTCTTCTTTTTAGAGCATCATTTTCTCGCTTTAGGTCATCCGTGACTTCTGAACGATCTCCTTGTTTTTCTTCACTCTGAAGCTTTAGGGATGAAATAACTGCCAGCAACTCCGCCTTTTGAGATATTAGCTCAGCTCTTTCGTCTTTTGCTTCAATCAACTGTGCTTTGAGAATAGTGATTGTCTGTTGATGTTTCAGTTTCAAGGAGGCAACATCTTCCATGAGCATCTCCTTTTCTGCTGTTAGATCTCCCAGAGAGTTTTGAAGTTTTGTTTTTCGCTCGACTTCAAGCAACCATTGTTGATATAATTCTTTGTAGTTGTTGGCAATTTCCTCGTCAGTAATTTCTTCATTGTCACTGGAGCTGGAATAGAGAGAGTGATCTTCATGCAATGTTTTCGTCTCCTCTCCTTTGCTTTGGTCTTCTTCCGGGTTGACACAGCTAGAAAGCGCAACAAAATTGTTGGTCTCCCCTTCAGAATCACTATCACTCCAGTTGACAACATAGACATTCTTTTTTCTTCTGTGTGTTAATGCACTCTGCCCGAATATGTCCATACCCTTCACATTCTCTGCATTGGATTCCTTTGCCTTTGTTGTTAAGATCGGAGTCTCCAGATTGGTTCCTCTTATATGCTCTATCATTCTTCTGGAACCTTGAGTTAAATAGTTGACTGGACTCAGTCCCTTTACCTAGATAATAACATCATGCTCCAAAATCAGCCAGTTAGAACGTGGAACGAGTTTACACTAAAACAATATGAAGTATCTCATTAGTATGATGTTCGAGTTTACACTAAAATAGTAACATTGGAGTTCTAGAAAGGTGAGAGATTTATGGATTGCTGGAGATAGGTCGTTTGTCATATGAGTCGTGATGAATCTGCAAAAAGTTCGGACCTTGAGCGAGCCACAGTTCAGACTGTTTATGAGAATTTTACAGAAGAATTTTTTGTTTTATATAATTTCGAGTATCCAATTCGGTTTTGATATTTTTATTCACCTCAAAAGCAATCCGAAAGGTGCCCTAAAAATTTGTCCAACATTCGGAATAAATCAGTCTGTAAAATTGACGCTAGTCCTCCAAAGTTGAAACCTTTACTCGATTTTGAGCAACACCCAGATAACGATCGATGACAAGGCTGGCTTCCCCAAGTCTGCTGATTATATTTCCAGATGCGTGCTCTTGTCAGAGATATCACACCTATTTCTTTGAGGTTTGTCTTATCTTCCACCTTGTGGCTGAATTTCACTCCATCTGTGTTTCCTATACATTGCCTTTGGAATAAGTTAGTGCTGGTTTTGAGGGTCTTCGTTTGATTTGAGATTTGGAGAAGTGAGTTGGTGTATAAGGTTTAAGTTGGGTGGTGCTCAAGTTCATTGATTGATACTCATTTTATTAGTTCTAGTGGAGTAGATTTAATGATGATCCTTATGGTTCTTAGTAATAGCCATTTCCATGGGTATATAGATTGGTGAACTTGGTTTGTGTTAGCTTGTCTTCCTTGTTTGATCAATAGGTTTGCATGCTTAAAAAGTGTTAATCTTCGCACAGCATTTAGCTTTTTACAGCTTATAAGGATGAGCAGGCAAAGCATCTGTGGTGGTTATTATCTGTTGGGCTTGTTGGTACGACTTACAAGTTGAATTGAGTTATGAAAAATGCGTACAATTGTATATATATGTTGAAGATTGCTATTTTCTCAATTCTTCATGATAAATTGATTTTTCAAGTCCACAAAGGGGATCACTTTTGAGTCCAGTACCATTGAACAACAAGGAATTCATAGCACCTAGCACCTCAGTTGATTCGTGCACGTCCATGTTACATCCAGGTATGCTACTTGACTGAGATGTTACTGCTGATGAACTCTCCATCTTAAAACCTTTTCGTTTCAAGATTCAGATTTATTTGTACCATGAAGGTTCTCCAAGACCTAGAATTCAAGAACTCCAATGCTGTGCAGGACGTCAGACAAAGTAAGACCTTTAAGATGTTTTCCTTTGTCTTTATATAATATTGAACACTTCTATCAGAAACCAACTTGTATCATTATGTACTGATTATACTTCGTTGTACAATTACTCCATCAGAAAATGCTTTTAACCTGCTGCATATTTGCTTAAAGCACTTCCAAGGCTATGCTGATCCAACTGTCCTCGTTTTCACACAATGTTGATAACTTTTATGAGTTAGTATAATTTTATGATCCAACAGACCATTTTTCTGTCAATATTGATCTGTTTTTTTGTTGTTGGTGTTTCACATTTTTCTTCCATGTAGCCGTTAGTTGAGTATATTGGTTTTACTTCACACTGTGCCATTCACTGAAGCAATCTTCTGTAGCGTTCTTAGATTCACATGACCCATTCGCTGATGCCATACGTTCATCTCTTCAGTTTTACTCAGTAAACATGTTGTCTTAGCATTGGGTTTACCAAGGTTCAGGAGGTAGCAGTTGTTCGATGACCTTCTTCCAGAGAGAACTGGTTCATTATTCTTGTTTAACACCACACACTCATCTTGTGTGAATTGAACATGATGCTCTCCATCGCACAACTGACTAATGCTAATTAGATTAGCCTGCAATCCCTTGACAAGCAACACTTCTTTCAATCTGGGCAGGCCTTGAACATTTAGAATTCCTTTTCCAATGACCCTGCCTTCTCCTCCATCACCAAATGTCACATTCGAACTCCCTTTGGTCTCCTCTATATTGGTCAGAAACGCAGAGTTGCCAGTCATGTGTCTTGAACACCCACTGTCAAAGTACCACCTTTCTCTTTTCAGATGACAAGTAGAACTAAAGGCAACGTAACAAACTTCACTTTTTTGCTTAATCCTCCAAACTTGCTTCATATGCGGTTTCTGAACTTGATTCATTTTTCTGATAGTCATATGGAATTTATGACACCTTGCCTTGATATGTCCGACTTGATTGCAATAGAAACATCTTCGCCTGTCTTGCTGTCTTGTGGGATACCATGTGGGAAACGGAGATGCTTTTCTTCGTGGGTGAAGATTAGCAGGAACAACTTGCGGTCGAGGCTTAACAAAAGTTTTTCTTTGAGAACCATGTTCAGCTGGAACAGGTTGCGGTTGTGGCTCGGCTTTGACAAAAGTAGTGTTTCCAGAGCTCGATCCACCTATGAATCCAAGACCTATGTGACCGCCACCTACCCGTTGCGCTCCCAGAATGGAGTCTAGATCTTTTGTTCCGGAATTCAGCATTTTGACTGATTTTTTCAAGTTGTTCAGCTCCTCTATTGTCTCCTCATGAGCAAGTTTGTCTATTTCAATTTCACATTTGAGGGCATCCACAATATTAATAAGATTTACCTCTCTTCTTTTTAGAGCATCATTTTCTCGCTTTAGGTCATCCGTGACTTCTGAACGATCTCCTTGTTTTTCTTCACTCTGAAGCTTTAGGGATGAAATAACTGCCAGCAACTCCGCCTTTTGAGATATTAGCTCAGCTCTTTCGTCTTTTGCTTCAATCAACTGTGCTTTGAGAATAGTGATTGTCTGTTGATGTTTCAGTTTCAAGGAGGCAACATCTTCCATGAGCATCTCCTTTTCTGCTGTTAGATCTCCCAGAGAGTTCTGAAGTTTTGTTTTTCGCTCGACTTCAACCAACCATTGTTGATATAATTCTTTGTAGTTGTTGGCAATTTCCTCGTCAGTAATTTCTTCATTGTCACTGGAGCTGGAATAGAGAGAGTGATCTTCATGCAATGTTTTCGTCTCCTCTCCTTTGCTTTGGTCTTCTTCCGGGTTGACACAGCTAGAAAGCGCAACAAAATTGTTGGTCTCCCCTTCAGAATCACTATCACTCCAGTTGACAACATAGACATTCTTTTTTCTTCTGTGTGTTAATGCACTCTGCCCGAATATGTCCATACCCTTCACATTCTCTGCATTGGATTCCTTTGCCTTTGTTGTTAAGATCGGAGTCTCCAGATTGGTTCCTCTTATATGCTCTATCATTCTTCTGGAACCTTGAGTTAAATAGTTGACTGGACTCAGTCCCTTTACCTAGATAATAACATCATGCTCCAAAATCAGCCAGTTAGAACGTGGAACGAGTTTACACTAAAACAATATGAAGTATCTCATTAGTATGATGTTCGAGTTTACACTAAAATAGTAACATTGGAGTTCTAGAAAGGTGAGAGATTTATGGATTGCTGGAGATAGGTCGTTTGTCATATGAGTCGTGATGAATCTGCAAAAAGTTCGGACCTTGAGCGAGCCACAGTTCAGACTGTTTATGAGAATTTTACAGAAGAATTTTTTGTTTTATATAATTTCGAGTATCCAATTCGGTTTTGATAATTTTATTCACCTCAAAAGCAATCCGAAAGGTGCCCTAAAAATTTGTCCAACATTCGGAATAAATCAGTCTGTAAAATTGACGCTAGTCCTCCAAAGTTGAAACCTTTACTCGATTTTGAGCAACACCCAGATAACGATCGATGACAAGGCTGGCTTCCCCAAGTCTGCTGATTATATTTCCAGATGCGTGCTCTTGTCAGAGATATCACACCTATTTCTTTGAGGTTTGTCTTATCTTCCACCTTGTGGCTGAATTTCACTCCATCTGTGTTTCCTATACATTGCCTTTGGAATCAGTTAGTGCTGGTTTTGAGGGTCTTCGTTTGATTTGAGATTTGGAGAAGTGAGTTGGTGTATAAGGTTTAAGTTGGGTGGTGCTCAAGTTCATTGATTGATACTCATTTTATTAGTTCTAGTGGAGTAGATTTAATGATGATCCTTATGGTTCTTAGTAATAGCCATTTCCATGGGTATATAGATTGGTGAACTTGGTTTGTGTTAGCTTGTCTTCCTTGTTTGATCAATAGGTTTGCATGCTTAAAAAGTGTTAATCTTCGCACAGCATTTAGCTTTTTACAGCTTATAAGGATGAGCAGGCAAAGCATCTGTGGTGGTTATTATCTGTTGGGCTTGTTGGTACGACTTACAAGTTGAATTGAGTTATGAAAAATGCGTACAATTGTATATATATGTTGAAGATTGCTATTTTCTCAATTCTTCATGATAAATTGATTTTTCAAGTCCACAAAGGGGATCACTTTTGAGTTCAGTACCATTGAACAACAAGGAATTCATAGCACCTAGCACCTCAGTTAATTCGTGCACGTCCATGTTACATCCAGGTATGCTACTTGACTGAGATGTTACTGCTGATGAACTCTCCATCTTAAAACCTTTTCGTTTCATGATTCAGATTTATTTGTACCATGAAGGTTCTCCAAGACCTAGAATTCAAGAACTCCAATGCTGTGCAGGACGTCAGACAAAGTAAGACCTTTAAGATGTTTTCCTTTGTCTTTATATAATATTGAACACTTCTATCAGAAACCAACTTGTATCATTATGTACTGATTATACTTCGTTGTACAATTACTCCATCAGAAAATGCTTTTAACCTGCTGCATATTTGCTTAAAGCACTTCCAAGGCTATGCTGATCCAACTGTCCTCGTTTTCACACAATGTTGATAACTTTTATGAGTTAGTATAATTTTATGATCCAACAGACCATTTTTCTGTCAATATTGATCTGTTTTTTTGTTGTTGGTGTTTCACATTTTTCTTCCATGTAGCCGTTAGTTGAGTATATTGGTTTTACTTCACACTGTGCCATTCGCTGAAGCAATCTTCTGTAGCGTTCTTAGATTCACATGACCCATTCGCTGATGCCATACGTTCATCTCTTCAGTTTTACTCAGTAAACATGTTGTCTTAGCATTGGGTTTACCAAGGTTCAGGAGGTAGCAGTTGTTCGATGACCTTCTTCCAGAGAGAACTGGTTCATTATTCTTGTTTAACACCACACACTCATCTTGTGTGAATTGAACATGATGCTCTCCATCGCACAACTGACTAATGCTAATTAGATTAGCCTGCAATCCCTTGACAAGCAACACTTCTTTCGATCTGGGCAGGCCTTGAACATTTAGAATTCCTTTTCCAATGACCCTGCCTTCTCCTCCATCACCAAATGTCACATTCGAACTCCCTTTGGTCTCCTCTATACGCAGAGTTGCCAGTCATGTGTCTTGAACACCCACTGTCAAAGTACCACCTTTCTCTTTTCAGATGACAAGTAGAACTAAAGGCAACGTAACAAACTTCACTTTTTTGCTTAATCCTCCAAACTTGCTTCATATGCGGTTTCTGAACTTGATTCATTTTTCTGATAGTCATATGGAATTTATGACACCTTGCCTTGATGTGTCCGACTTGATTGCAATAGAAACATCTTCGCCTGTCTTGCTGTCTTGTGGGATACCATGTGGGAAACGGAGATGCTTTTCTTCGTGGGTGAAGATTAGCAGGAACAACTTGCGGTCGAGGCTTAACAAAATTTTTTCTTTGAGAACCATGTTCAGCTGGAACAGGTTGCGGTTGTGGCTCGGCTTTGACAAAAGTAGTGTTTCCAGAGCTCGATCCACCTATGAATCCAAGACCTATGTGACCGCCACCTACCCGTTGCGCTCCCAGAATGGAGTCTAGATCTTTTGTTCCGGAATTCAGCATTTTGACTGATTTTTTCAAGTTGTTCAGCTCCTCTATTGTCTCCTCATGAGCAAGTTTGTCTATTTCAATTTCACATTTGAGGGCATCCACAATATTAATAAGATTTACCTCTCTTCTTTTTAGAGCATCATTTTCTCGCTTTAGGTCATCCGTGACTTCTGAACGATCTCCTTGTTTTTCTTCACTCTGAAGCTTTAGGGATGAAATAACTGCCAGCAACTCCGCCTTTTGAGATATTAGCTCAGCTCTTTCGTCTTTTGCTTCAATCAACTGTGCTTTGAGAATAGTGATTGTCTGTTGATGTTTCAGTTTCAAGGAGGCAACATCTTCCATGAGCATCTCCTTTTCTGCTGTTAGATCTCCCAGAGAGTTCTGAAGTTTTGTTTTTCGCTCGACTTCAACCAACCATTGTTGATATAATTCTTTGTAGTTGTTGGCAATTTCCTCGTCAGTAATTTCTTCATTGTCACTGGAGCTGGAATAGAGAGAGTGATCTTCATGCAATGTTTTCGTCTCCTCTCCTTTGCTTTGGTCTTCTTCCGGGTTGACACAGCTAGAAAGCGCAACAAAATTGTTGGTCTCCCCTTCAGAATCACTATCACTCCAGTTGACAACATAGACATTCTTTTTTCTTCTGTGTGTTAATGCACTCTGCCCGAATATGTCCATACCCTTCACATTCTCTGCATTGGATTCCTTTGCCTTTGTTGTTAAGATCGGAGTCTCCAGATTGGTTCCTCTTATATGCTCTATCATTCTTCCTCATAAACTTCCCAAAGTTTTTGGCAAACATGGCATACTGTTGTTCTGTCACTTCATCTGGCTTGTCTTTAACAACTTCAGCCTTCAGACCGACACTAGTGACCTTTGTAAGACGGTCTTCTTCATTCATGTCCATCTCATGCGTTTGCAGGGATCCCATTAGTTCATCTAGTCTCATGATTTTCACATCATTGGCTTCTTTAACGGCAAGAGCTTTCATGGCGAACCGCTTTGTAAGAGATCTCAGCACCTTTCTTACCAGCGTTTTTTCAGACATTGGTTCTCCAAGGGTGAATGCTTCGTTAGAGATATTGAGAACCCGAGTATTGAAGTCAGCAATGGTCTCGTCCTCCTGCATTCTTAGATTTTCAAATTTTGATGTGACCGTCTCCATTCTAGAGATTTTAACTTTGGTTGTACCTTCATGAGCAGTTTGAAGAATGTCCCAAGCCGTCTTTGCAATTTCACAGGTAGAGATCATCTTGAAATTCTTTCCATCAACTCCTGAGAATATGGCATTCATTGCTTTAGAGTTCGCCGCTTCAGCATTCTTATGAACCTCAGTCCACTTATCTTTAGCCAGAAGGTCTACTTTCCCATCCTTGTCAGTAGCCACCGGGTGCGTCCATCCTTGTTCAATAGCCTCCCAAACGGCTTATCTTGAGACTTTAGAAACGCCTTCATTCGTACTCTCCAATAACCATATTTGTTTCCTTCAAGTAAAGGAGGTCGCGTGATGTTCTGTCCTTCTCTTAAATCCATCTCACCAGCCTTCGGATCTTACTCTGTGTGTCGAGTATTTGCTCTAATACCAATTGAAATCTTCCCCTGGTAGATGAGACGGTGTTCTGGTCGGGTGCAGAACAACAGCTAGAACAACTTATGCGAAAAATAAATGCAGTGCAGAAAATAAACGACACGCAAAGTTGTTACCCAGTTCGGCGTTAACGAGCTTACTCTGGGGGGCAGTCTCCAAGCCCGGTGGATAGCAATTCACTATTAGTTGATTATTGCAAGTACAGGAATTACCGTTTACAGAATCCCTCTTAAACAACCTGAGCCTCGGACACTCTAGCAATCGCACTCTAGGTCTCCCCATAGATCTTTGCTCCCGTTCCGTATCCACCAAAAAGATTCTCCGTGAGAATCAGCGCCTTCTCCCGAATGCGCAGAACAGAACAGCAGTGCGTGTACCTTCAATGTTGTTCTACGATCAATCTACTGAGCACCAGCACAGATTGAATCCGAGCACCTTTGAGTAACCAGTGACGATTAACTCTCCAGCCGATTACGAGCGTCGTGAATAACCAGTTACGATTAGTTCACCGTCGTTAGCCTCCTCCTCCCTTCAGTGAGTATGAGCGTGATTTATTTCTCCGTAAGTGCTGACTAATACCTAAGCATTAGCCCTCCTTATATAGAGCGGTAGAAACCCTAAGGCAATTAGGATTCCTAAACTAAACCGCCTATAACCTTAGGAAATCTTTCCTAATCAATTGCGCATATCCGTTGTACATAATCCTCTATTCGAATCTTCAATTCTTGATTAGGTAATCTTCGATTATCTTCTAGACTAAGATAGCTTCAAGCGCAAGCAACTGACTCCAAGGAATTCTTCGATTATCCATATGCACCGACTTGCCAAAACTGATCTTGGAAATATCTTCAGGCGAAGTTGTGCTACGTCGGTTGAAACAAGTTTCCAAATCTGAATTTGGAAACTTCCAGCTTCTGTCCATTGATGTGCAACCGCCTTATTCTTCCAACGGTCATCTGAGTTTCCTAATCTGAATTAGGAAACACTCCATCTGCTTCAACTTGTTTCAGGACAGTTGTCTCTGCTAGACTTGAACAACAGCTTGAACAACTATTCGAGCTTCAAGGTTTCCTTGAGTTTTTCTTCCCCTTTTTTTTTGTTGGACAACTTTTGTAGTGACTTTGTTTGGCCTTTGGCTCTTGATGTAACAATGATGTACTTCACTTGGTTGCTTGTAGAACTTTCACAATTTGGCTGATTTTTTGTTTCTTGAGCTTTGCTCCTTTATTGTGAATTGCTTGTCCTTCTTTTTTCTTTTTAAGGAGGTCCAATCATCGCCCGCAAGCATATGGAAATACCTCCCCGCTCTTTCTCATCCTCGACCTTTTTTACGCGAGTCAAGATGAGGGTCGCTCACCTTCTTCCCGATTACTTCGGACTAGAGATAGGACGACCTGTTTTCCCGTCCCGTCTACTTACACAAACGCTGCAGTGGCGGAGCAAACTCTGAACCAATAAGTCTCGAAGTGCTAGCCTCCACGAAATCCACATAACCATATAACTCGAAATTCGGTCCTTTGAATGCTTCGTCAAGTCTCTCTAGGACATTTCTATCAACTCCACATCCATGTTTATCTCAACTCAGAAGGACACGTAGAGGGTTAAGTTCACATGTAAAAGCACAATTCAAATTTCACGAGAAAAACACATGTAATCGGTATCATAAATTTCACCAACTCATAATTCACGTCTGCATATCCAAGAAACAGAGAAATTTCGTACTTCATTTTTTTTTCTTTTTTTTATTTAAAGAAAACGTGCAGACACAACAATATGCAGGAAAAATAAACGTGCAGACACGACAAACTGACTCTCCCACCCCACACTTTTGGACCAAGCCGTGTCCTCACGGTACGACTTTAGTTCAAAGACACGACAATGCAAGACACACAAAAGTAGGGAAAAAAACAAATAGAGAATAAAAGTGAACAGGCACTCCCCTCGTATCGTCGCGTGATGGTAAAAATTCTGGTCAAACAAATCGGTCAATGCTGGTCAATGGTCAACCGCGTCCTCTTCATACTTTACGAACCGCGACTGATAGAGACGTTACTTTAATGTTGAGGCGAGGCGCGGCCAGCTAATGTTCATGCCTGGCGCGCTTTCTAGCTGTGTCAACCCGGAAGAAGACCAAAGCAAAGGAGAGGAGACGAAAACATTGCATGAAGATCACTCTCTCTATTCCAGCTCCAGTGACAATGAAGAAATTACTGACGAGGAAATTGCCAACAACTACAAAGAATTATATCAACAATGGTTGGTTGAAGTCGAGCGAAAAACAAAACTTCAGAACTCTCTGGGAGATCTAACAGCAGAAAAGGAGATGCTCATGGAAGATGTTGCCTCCTTGAAACTGAAACATCAACAGACAATCACTATTCTCAAAGCACAGTTGATTGAAGCAAAAGACGAAATAGCTGAGCTAATATCTCAAAAGGCGGAGTTGCTGGCAGTTATTTCATCCCTAAAGCTTCAGAGTGAAGAAAAACAAGGAGATCGTTCAGAAGTCACGGATGACCTAAAGCGAGAAAATGATGCTCTAAAAAGAAGAGAGGTAAATCTTATTAATATTGTGGATGCCCTCAAATGTGAAATTGAAATAGACAAACTTGCTCATGAGGAGACAATAGAGGAGCTGAACAACTTGAAAAAATTAGTCAAAATGCTGAATTCCGGAACAAAAGATCTAGACTCCATTCTGGGAGCGCAACGGGTAGGTGGCGGTCACATAGGTCTTGGATTCATAGGTGGATCGAGCTCTGGAAAAACTACTTTTGTCAAAGCCGAGCCACAACCGCAACCTGTTCCAGCTGAACATGGTTCTCAAAGAAAAATTTTGTTAAGCCTCGACCGCAAGTTGTTCCTGCTAATCTTCACCCACGAAGAAAAGCATCTCCGTTTCCCACATGGTATCCCACAAGACAGCAAGACAGGCGAAGATGTTTCTATTGCAATCAAGTCGGACACATCAAGGCAAGGTGTCATAAATTCCATATGACTATCAGAAAAATGAATCAAGTTCAGAAACCGCATATGAAGCAAGTTTGGAGGATTAAGCAAAAAAGTGAAGTTTGTTACGTTGCCTTTAGTTCTACTTGTCATCTGAAAAGAGAAAGGTGGTACTTTGACAGTGGGTGTTCAAGACACATGACTGGCAACTCTGCGTATAGAGGAGACCAAAGGGAGTTCGAATGTGACATTTGGTGATGGAGGAGAAGGCAGGGTCATTGGAAAAGGAATTCTAAATGTTCAAGGCCTGCCCAGATTGAAAGAAGTGTTGCTTGTCAAGGGATTGCAGGCTAATCTAATTAGCATTAGTCAGTTGTGCGATGGAGAGCATCATGTTCAATTCACACAAGATGAGTGTGTGGTGTTAAACAAGAATAATGAACCAGTTCTCTCTGGAAGAAGGTCATCGAACAACTGCTACCTCCTGAACCTTGGTAAACCCAATGCTAAGACAACATGTTTACTGAGTAAAACTGAAGAGATGAACGTATGGCATCAGCGAATGGGTCATGTGAATCTAAGAACGCTACAGAAGATTGCTTCAGCGAATGGCACAGTGTGAAGTAAAACCAATATACTCAACTAACGGCTACATGGAAGAAAAATGTGAAACACCAACAACAAAAAAACAGATCAATATTGACAGAAAAATGGTCTGTTGGATCATAAAATTATACTAACTCATAAAAGTTATCAACATTGTGTGAAAACGAGGACAGTTGGATCAGCATAGCCTTGGAAGTGCTTTAAGCAAATATGCAGCAGGTTAAAAGCATTTTCTGATGGAGTAATTGTACAACGAAGTATAATCAGTACATAATGATACAAGTTGGTTTCTGATAGAAGTGTTCAATATTATATAAAGACAAAGGAAAACATCTTAAAGGTCTTACTTTGTCTGACGTCCTGCACAGCATTGGAGTTCTTGAATTCTAGGTCTTGGAGAACCTTCATGGTACAAAAAAATCTGAATCATGAAACGAAAAGGTTTTAAGATGGAGAGTTCATCAGCAGTAACATCTCAGTCAAGTAGCATACCTGCATGTAACATGGACGTGCACGAAACAACTGAGGTGCTAGGTGCTATGAATTCCTTGTTGTTCAATGGTACTGAACTCAAAAGTGATCCCCTTTGTGGACTTGAAAAATCAATTTATCATGAAGAATTGAGAAAATAGCAATCTTCAACATATATATACAATTGTACCCATTTTTCATAACTCAATTCAACTTGTAAGTCGTACCAACAAGCCCAACAGATAATAACCACCACAGATGCTTTGCCTGCTCATCCTTATAAGCTGTAAAAAGCTAAATGCTGTGCGAAGATTAACACTTATTAAGCATGCAAACCTATTGATCAAACAAGGAAGACAAGCTAACACAAACCAAGTTCACCAATCTATATACCCATGGAAATGGCTATTACTAAGAACCATAAGGATCATCATTAAATCTACTCCACTAGAACTAATAAAATGAGTATCAATCAATGAACTTGAGCACCACCCAACTTAAACCTTATACACCAACTCACTTCTCCAAATCTCAAATCAAACGAAGACCCTCAAAACCAGCACTAACTTATTCCAAAGGCAATGTATAGGAAACACAGATGAAGTGAAATTCAGCCACAAGGTGGAAGATAAGACAAACCTCAAAGAAATAGGTGTGATATCTCTGACAAGAGCACGCATCTGGAAATATAATCAGCAGACTTGGGGAAGCCAGCCTTGTCATCGATCGTTATCCAGGTGTTGCTCAAAATCGAGTAAAGGTTTCAACTTTGGAGGACTAGCGTCAATTTTACAGATTGATTTATTCCGAATGTTGGACAAATTTTTAGGGCACCTTTCGGATTGCTTTTGAGGTGAATAAAAATATCAAAACCGAATTGGATACTCGAAATTATATAAAACAAAAAATTCTTCTGTAAAATTCTCATAAACAGTCTGAACTGTGGCTCGCTCAAGGTCCGAACTTTTTGCAGATTCATCACGACTCATATGACAAACGACCTATCTCCAGCAATCCATAAATCTCTCACCTTTCTAGAACTCCAATGTTACTATTTTAGTGTAAACTCGAACATCATACTAATGAGATACTTCATATTGTTTTAGTGTAAACTCGTTCCACGTTCTAACTGGCTGATTTTGGAGCATGATGTTATTATCTAGGTAAAGGGACTGAGTCCAGTCAACTATTTAACTCAAGGTTCCAGAAGAATGATAGAGCATATAAGAGGAACCAATCTGGAGACTCCGATCTTAACAACAAAGGCAAAGGAATCCAATGCAGAGAATGTGAAGGGTATGGACATATTCGGGCAGAGTGCATTAACACACAGAAGAAAAAAGAATGTCTATGTTGTCAACTGGAGTGATAGTGATTCTGAAGGGGAGACCAACAATTTTGTTGCGCTTTCTAGCTGTGTCAACCCGGAAGAAGACCAAAGCAAAGGAGAGGAGACGAAAACATTGCATGAAGATCACTCTCTCTATTCCAGCTCCAGTGACAATGAAGAAATTACTGACGAGGAAATTGCCAACAACTACAAAGAATTATATCAACAATGGTTGGTTGAAGTCGAGCGAAAAACAAAACTTCAGAACTCTCTGGGAGATCTAACAGCAGAAAAGGAGATGCTCATGGAAGATGTTGCCTCCTTGAAACTGAAACATCAACAGACAATCACTATTCTCAAAGCACAGTTGATTGAAGCAAAAGACGAAATAGCTGAGCTAATATCTCAAAAGGCGGAGTTGCTGGCAGTTATTTCATCCCTAAAGCTTCAGAGTGAAGAAAAACAAGGAGATCGTTCAGAAGTCACGGATGACCTAAAGTGAGAAAATGATGCTCTAAAAAGAAGAGACGTAAATCTTATTAATATTGTGGATGCCCTCAAATGTGAAATTGAAATAGACAAACTTGCTCATGAGGAGACAATAGAGGAGCTGAACAACTTGAAAAAATCAGTCAAAATGGTGAATTCCGGAACAAAAGATCCAGACTCCATTCTGGGAGCACAACGGGTAGGTGGCGGTCACATAGGTCTTGGATTCATAGGTGGATCGAGCTCTGGAAAAACTACTTTTGTCAAAGCCGAGCCACAACCGCAACCTGTTCCAGCTGAACATAGTTCTCAAAGAAAAACTTTTGTTAAGCCTCGACCGCAAGTTGTTCCTGCTAATCTTCACCCACGAAGAAAAGCATCTCCGTTTCCCACATGGTATCCCACAAGACAGCAAGACAGGCGAAGATGTTTCTATTGCAATCAAGTCGGACACATCAAGGCAAGGTGTCATAAATTCCATATGACTATCAGAAAGATGAATCAAGTTCAGAAACCGCATATGAAGCAAGTTTGGAGGATTAAGCAAAAAAGTGAAGTTTGTTACGTTGCCTTTAGTTCTACTTGTCATCTGAAAAGAGAAAGGTGGTACTTTGACAGTGGGTGTTCAAGACACATGACTGGCAACTCTGCGTTTCTGACCAATATAGAGGAGACCAAAGGGAGTTCGAATGTGACATTTGGTGATGGAGGAGAAGGCAGGGTCATTGGAAAAGGAATTCTAAATGTTCAAGGCCTGCCCAGATTGAAAGAAGTGTTGCTTGTCAAGGGATTGCAGGCTAATCTAATTAGCATTAGTCAGTTGTGCGATGGAGAGCATCATGTTCAATTCACACAAGATGAGTGTGTGGTGTTAAACAAGAATAATGAACCAGTTCTCTCTGGAAGAAGGTCATCGAACAACTGCTACCTCCTGAACCTTGGTAAACCCAATGCTAGGACAACATGTTTACTGAGTAAAACTGAAGAGATGAACGTATGGCGTCAGCGAATGGGTCATGTGAATCTAAGAACGCTACAGAAGATTGCTTCAGATGGTCTTGTTCGCGGCATACCCAAAGTTCAAGGAGAGCTGAGCATTGTTTGTGGAGACTGTCAAATTGGAAAACAAATCAAAGTTCCACACAAGAGCACTAATCAGATTAATACAAGTAGACCCCTGGAGCTGCTTCACATTGATTTAATGGGGCCTATGCAAGTGGAAAGTTATTCAGGGAAGAGGTACGTTCTTGTGTGTGTTGATGACTTTTCTAGGTTCACCTGGTCTAGCTACTTGCGAGAAAAGTCAGATGCTGTCCAGGCATTTGTACTATTATGCACTCGACTGGAGCGTGAGAGAGAAGATAAAGACGAGCATATAATGAAGGTTCGGAGTGATCATGGAAAAGAGTTCGAAAACGCTGCTCTTGTTGACTTCAGCTCAAAACGGGGGATAACTCAACAATTTGCTTCTCCTATCACACCACAACAGAATGGAGTTGTAGAAAGGAAGAATCGAACCATTCAGGAGATGGCGCGTGTAACGCTTCATGCAAAGAAGGTTCCTTTAAAGTTTTGGGCGGAAGCCATGAACACAGCATGCTAGTCATTAACCGTGTCATGATTCGATCCGGAACAGAGAAAACATGCTACGAGCTGTGGAAAGGTAAAAAACCTACGGTCAAGTATTTCCATATCTTTGGAAGCCAGTGCTTCATTCTTAGAGGTCGAGAGTATCTGCAGAAGCTGGACCCTAAAAGTGATGAAAGGATCTTTCTAGGATATTCCACTAACAGCAGGGCATACCGTGTCTACAACAAACGCTCTAGAGTCGTCATGGAATCTATCAATGTTGTTGTGCAGGACGTTGTCTCAGGAGCTTCTGAGACAAATGCTGCAGATGATGATGATGTCCCACCTCATCCAGAACAACCTGCAGTCACATCTCCCGACAAAAACATCGCCTCTGATAAAGATCCAGAGCATTCTGCGACAAATGACCATCAATTAGATGACGACGTTGATACAGCAACTGCTTCGGCACCCCCTGCATCTCCACGTGTCCTACATCCTTCAAGAGCTGTTGAAAAGTATCATCCCGTCAGTGAAGTGATTGGTGATCCCACAGATAGCATACAAACTCGAGGTAAACAAGTTAACTTTCGTCAATTGGCTGGTTTAACCTGTTTCATATCCACTATTGAACCCAAAAACATCAAAGAAGCCATCAATGATGAATACTGGGTTGTCGCCATGCAAGAAGAATTTGGTGAATTCCAGCGGAATGATGTTTGGGACCTTGTTCCACGCCCGGATGGTGTGAACGTTATCGGGACAAAGTGGATTTTCAAGAACAAGTCGGATGAACACGGAAATATCACCAGAAACAAGGCGCGACTCGTGGCTCAAGGCTACACTCAGATTGAGGGAATAGACTTTGATGAGACTTTTGCTCCGGTTGCTCGTTTAGAAGCCATTCGACTACTTCTTGCTCTTGCCTGTCACCTTAAGTTCAAGTTGTTTCAGATGGATGTTAAGAGTGCATTCTTAAATGGGTTGCTAAATGAAGAAGTGTTTGTGGCTCAACCAAAGGGTTTCGAAGATCCTCATCATCCTGACTATGTGTACCGCCTCAAGAAGGCTCTCTATGGTCTCAAACAGGCACCCAGAGCATGGTATGAGAGGCTGACTGAATTCTTAATCAACCATAGCTATGTGCGCGGGGGTGTAGACAAGACATTGTTTGTGAAACACACAGGGTCAGATTTTATCATTGCTCAAATTTACGTTGATGATATTGTCTTTGGCTCAAGCAATCAGAAGCTGGTAGACAAATTCGTCCAACAAATGAAGAGCGAATTTCAGATGAGCATGGTAGGAGAGCTGTCTTATTTCCTGGGCTTACAAGTCAAACAGAAGGCGGATGGCATCTTCATTTCTCAAAGCAAATATGCTAGGAACCTGATCAAGAAGTTTGATCTCGAAAAAGCACAGCCAGCAGACCGGACATTGCTCATACCGTCGGGGTCTGCGCCAGATATCGAGCCAATCCCAAGGAAAGTCACCTGATGAATGTGAAGAGAATTATCAGATATGTCTGTGGAACAGTCGACTATGGGATGTGGTACACTAAGGATACTAACTCTTGCTTAGTAGGCTATTGCGATGCAGACTGGGCTGGGAATGCAGAGGATCGCAAAAGTACGTCTGGAGGATGTTTCTTCCTTGGAAACTGAAATTATATCCCCTGTTCAAGCAAGTGTTCTAGGTCGTGTTTCGACAGACCTTGAACTCTCTCCACAACAGTTCAACAAACAGATCAAACAGAACAGTAAAACAGGAGCACGCACAGGTTGATAACCCAGTTCGGCCAGGCCTACTCTGGGGGGTTTCCCACACCCGAAAAAGGGACAACAAATCTTTATTACGAGTATAGAGCTTTCACGTGGACTTACACTTACACCTTGTAATTGCCTAGCCTCTATTCCTCCGTCTCTCAGATTTGCAACCAAGGTTCGTCGCAACTCCCCTTGATCCCCTTCGTCCAGACTCTCTGTCCGAACGTACTCGATCTTCTCCTGAAGCTTGGTCGCTTTCTCTCGAAAGCAGGTTGTTCTGTTTGTGCACTGAACGTGATTACCTCTGTCAGTCTGAATGGCACGTATCAGACTGAGCTCACACCGATGTATTTCCAGTGGGGAAAGTACAAACGGCCGTCGCTTTCTTCTTCTCCAAACGGTAGGGTTTCTCGTGTATGTTTGATCTTGAAAGCGATGCAGAATGAGGGCGCCTCAGCAATGTATTTATATGCTTCGAACGAAACCCTAAACTGCACAAGATAATCCCATCAAATATTCAGGAGATACTCCTAGATATTTGATGTATATCTTATCCAATCGGATGGAAGAATATACGAAGTCTCTTTGCCCAAGTAAGCTATCCCGCCATCAATGAAGATATTCATTCGAATATCTATTGCTAGAAAAAGTCTCTTGACCGTCTTAACTTGGCGATATCTTCGCTGTCCAATATCTTCCGAAAAATATCCTTGCGTCTGCTCCACGCTGTACATGAGTGCTAGGATATGTTCGAACTCCCCCTGAACTCCTGCTCGAACTGTCTAACCACGTTTTGCCAAACACATGCCACTCAAGGGAACATCAATCTCCCCCTTGGCATTTTGGCAAAACCAAATCTACTAGATAACTAGATCTATCTAACTATCTAGACAGTCGACAACCTTGAGGGAACAGAAATTGTTGCCACCTCAAAATACTCCCCCTTTTTGCAACAAACTGGCAAGGGGTCTGATCTAGTTTGAACAGCACTTCAAACTGTGCCAGAACAAGCACAAAAAAAACGAAAGTTTTAAATGAAAACTGAGTTCAGAGAGTTTGAAGTCAGTGGACCTTTATGCAGACTCATCATCTGTGGCATCTTCAGAATCTGCATCATCAGATTCATCTTCACTTGGGTAGCTAAGGGCACGAGCAAGCTTATTGATGCGCCTGCGTTGCACCTTGTCCGCAGCAATGATGGCATTAAGATCTCTGAGCAATTTGTTTCGCTCATCTCGGCCCATTCTGGCTCCCCCTCGACTGGACTCCGCCACATCTTTTCCTTTCTCCTTGAGATCGTTCACGTGACGCCCTTTAAACAACTTGTGGTCAACGATGAACTTGCTGGGTGCCTTTGAGAGTTGGTCAGGTGAAGCCTTCAAATCTGGAGCTTGATGGATGATCAGCTCGTATATCAGAGACGGGAAGCAAATCTGATGCAGAGATCTCGTCGAAGTGGCATGTTCAGCAATCTGTTTGAACATCACTCTGCCCAGGTTGAACTTCAGCTTATTCCCTATCTGATAAAGCAGATGAGCCATGTCCTTGTTGACCGTTGAAAGATGAGTAGACGGCCTCCAGTTGAAAACAGCAATGAAAAACAGCATCGAATAGAACGTAGAAAGATCCGCTGTATGCACAACTGACTCAGGCCTCCACTGAACAGAGCCTGCAGTGATGGTGCTCACTACCTTTTCAAAATCTGACTCCAATTCATCAACAGCTGGGTCGTCCATGGCAAAGAATACATTGATCAGCTCAGGATCAATCTTGATCCTTCTCCCTCTGACGTAGAAGACCCCATACTCAGATTCTCCAACAACCCCGAAGAGAGGGGGCAAGTTCGCCATGGCCTCACGCACCAACTGCTCATGGAAGGGTTTGCACCTGTCCAATGTCCAAAATAGGTCCGACTCCTTAAGCACATCAATTACTTCCTTTCCCTTGTACCGGGACTCCTCTAGTAACTTCTCAGGTATGATCTTTCTTTTCAGCACACAGTTCCATTTCAACGCAGCGTCTTTATTAACGAACCATACTCCTTTCTTGACCTTACCCACTGGGACAGTATCAGCTTCAGGAGATGAGACTTCACATCTTCCAGCATCCACTGAAACAGGGACAGGAGCTTCACGTTTTCTTTTCTTAGATGAATCAGCTCCCCCTGCCAGGTTGCCCTCCTTCGCAATCTCTTGGACTGTTCCCTTAGCAGATTTTTCAAAAGCCACCTTCTTCTTTCCCTTGTCCTTCTTTGGCCTTTTGAGAGAGATAAGTGGAGCAATATCTTGCTCATCATCTGACAGCGTACCCTCCTTTGAAACTGGCTTCGCAGTATCCTCACGAACTGATGCACCAACATCCTCCATGTGATCACGAAGAAGATCATCTTGAGTAACAACAGGGACAAGCACAGTCTCCTCAACAACAACTGGAACTGAAGTACCACCTGACTCCACTCCTGTCTGAGCACCAAAAACCTCTTTTTGCTGATTTTCAGCAAAATCATCAATATCTTTGAACACACTGTCCAGATCTTTATTTTCTTCAGCACACTCGGATTCTTCCCCAATTGCATCTTTCAACCTATCACCCTTCACTGATGGATTAGCCTCCTTGGTCATAATCTCAACATCCTTACAGACTTGATTACCCTCTGAAACTCCAAGTTTCGCCACAGATCCAACGACAGATGCTTCATCAATCGCCAACGCCCTCTTTCTTGGGGAATTAAGAGCTTCCTCAACAGATATAGCAGAGAGCTTCCCTCTGATTGAACTGATCTTGGCCAGACATTGCCTTGGTGAAGCAACTCGTCGTGTCCCCTTCTTTCTTTGAACGCCTCCCGGACGAATATACCCGGAAGCTTGGATTTTTGCCCTCCAAACTCCTGAAGTACCAGTGCCTTTTGTCACCGGCACACTGGGCTCTCTTTCTTTAATAGATTCAGTCCCGTCTTTACCAACACCACCAAAAACAGCCCTACTGGCTTCATCACAGTCAGCAGACTTCACCGCCTCCCCAATACTTACATTCACAACTTCTTTCAACACAATATTTTCAACTGTCGGAATACTTGCAGAAGTTGAAGGTATAGATGAAATTACCTCCGATTGCGGACAAGCTTGAGTTGAACAAGCGACGATAGAGTCCACCGCGGTCGTCTGAAGCTCCTCACTGGCAGTTCCTTCGCCAATCTTCTTGGTATCGGCCAAGACTTTAGAATCAGGGAGAAAAGGTGCCGCCTTTTTCTCCTTCGGAGCTTTCGACTTTGGAATTTTAGGTTTTGCCGCCAGTGCCTTGGAAGACTGCAAGTTCTCCTGCTTCTTCTCAGCGGATTTGATGCCTGATTTCGCTGTCTTTCTGGTATTCACCATCGTCGATTTTGGAGAGGGCAGTCGAGAGAGTGTTCGCCGTTCTAGGGCTTGAGACAGGAGAGAAGATACGCTGAGCAGTTGTGATTTGAAAATAAAAATCTTTTCTGCCTCTTCAACTTCCCAAAAAGGGCCAAGTCGCTTTCCAAATAAAAACGGCGTAAATCAAATCTTTCAGAATAAATATTTGACTTTTAAGAATTGTGTCATCTGTTTCAGCTCTCTTTCTTAGGTGGTCAGTCCAACTGATGTAGCTGGGGATTCGCCTTTGACTGACCACTGCCTGGAACACTTAGTTCATGAAACCACGCAGATCCAAGGAGGATCTGGGTGTTCCAAACTGTGGAAACTCATTTAATTCCTCATCCAGTGAAATGGCATTCATTCGTGGAAACAGTTCGAACTCCGTCTTCAACTGAGTTATCTTCTGTTCGAACTGTGTCTGTAACTGTGACACCCTTTGATCCAGCAGTCTCCTGGTACTCTTGCCAACATGGATTTGTGCGATTCTCCTATCTGACCTTGTGTGCAGGGTCTTATTCACTCCCCCTCGCATAACTCGATGTATGGCTGGAACATAGTCTAGAGTAGATCGGGACTTGTCAAGACTTTCGACTCCCATTCTGATGGTGTAACAGTTATTTGCCATCCTTTTGCCTTTCATCACAGAATCACCATTCTCGTCTAGAACCAAGCATGAGTCACGAGAGAATGACACATAGTGTCCATTGTCGCACAGTCTACTGATGCTAATGAGATTCATAGTCAGACCTTCAACCAGAAGGGTGTCTTCGAGAGCAGGGAGATCCGGAACCTTCAATGTCCCACAGCCGATCACCTGACTCTTCCTACCATCCGCGAAGGTGACAAACCGCATCTGCTCAACAGGTCTAATATGAGAGAGATATTCAGAGTTACCTGTCATGTGGGCAGAGCATCCGCTGTCAAAGTACCAACTATTTTGCATTGTATCTCTCGAGGAGCAACAGGCCACCATGCATACTGTCTGTTGTACCTTTGGTACCCATACCTGTTTCTGTCGAGGCTTGATCTGTTGTTGATGCCCTCGACGTTCGGCGAGTAACAGCCGACACTTGGATCTGATGTGTCCATCCTGAAGGCAGTACCAACATGTGCGCAAATCTTTCTTTTGATTGGAGGTTGAACTGGAGTGAGCTTTGCCAGTCCTGCCTTTGGCTTTGTCTTGGGACAGATCCACTTTCTGTCTAGGGTGCTTTCTCACCTTCTGTTCAGGCATCTGTTCCGACACTGGTTTTGTTTTAACAAACGTTGTACCTTTTGAACTGCCTTCTCCTGTGAACCCCAATCCTCTATGTCCAGACTCCATTCTCTGAGATCTGAGAATATCATTTAAGTCTTTAGTGCCAGAGTTGAGCATTCTTACCGATTGTTTGAGGTGATTGAGTTCCTCCTTGGTAGTTGAGTGCTCCATTCTTTCAGATTCTAGCTGAAGTTCCAGCTGTTCTACCCTTCTTAACTGGAACACCTCTTTGCGCTTCAGATCTGTGATGGTTTTTCTTAGACCCACCATGCCTACAGGATAAGTGTCACGGTCCTTCTCCATTTCAACTTTCAGTGAGGAGACAGTACCTAAGAGCTCTGTTTTCTGAGCAAGGAGACACAGCCTTTCCTGTTTCATCTCAGCTAGTCGAGTATTCAGTGAGTCTACCGTGCCTTCGAGCTCAACCTTCTGTGTAAGTAATATCTCAACCTCCTGCCAGACCTTGTCCTTATCCAAGGTGACGCTTGCAACTGTGTCATTCAGCTTTTTGTTAATCCTGATCAGAAGCAGCCACTTCTCATACAGATCCTTATATGTCTCACCCAGAGCTTCCTGCGTGAGTTCTTCACCATCACTGTCTGAGACATCTTCAGCCGGGAGTTCCAACAGAGGTAGAACAGGTTTATTGGTGCTGCCGTATCCATCCAGAGTTGAAGTAAAGGCCACAAAGTTGGTGGTTGCACCTCCTTTATCTTCGTCTGACTCACTATCGCTGAAGCTCGCGACCATTGCCTTCTTTTTCATGAGTGTATTCGCACATTGTGAAGCAATATGACCGAAACCTCTGCATTCATGACACTGAATTTCTTCTTTTCTTTTGTCAGAGGAGTCTTGCCTTGAGTCACTGGACCTTGATCTGTCGGATTTCCAGTTTCGGAAACCAGTTGATGAAGACTGACCTTGTTCTGGACCACGTCTATTTATCTTGCGCACCATTCTGCCGAAGTTTTGAGCCATCATAGCCAGTTGCTCAGTGGTGCAGCCAGCCTCCACTTTGTCTTCAGACAGTTCTGCTTTCAGGGCGATTCCCTTCATATCTCCGGTTTGGAAATCACGATTAATCTCGTAAGTTCTGAGGGACCCCATCAGCTCGTCCAGTTTCAGTTTGGAGATGTCGTGCATTTCCTCAATAGCCGTGACTTTCATAGCAAATCTCGGAGGAAGTGATCTCAAGACTTTACTGGCCATCCTCTCTTCCTCAATCGGCTTTCCTAGAGCAGCAGCCTCGTTGGACAGTTCCAGAACTCTAGTGTTGTACTCAGAGATAGTTTCACTCTCGTTCTTCTTCATCTCTTCAAACTTAGTAGTGACAATCTGCATTCTCGAGTTGCGAACTTTGTCCGTGCCTTCATATGCCGTTTGGAGAATATCCCAAGCATCCTTCGCTACTTCACAGTTAATGATCAACTTCATGACGTTCTCATCTACTGCCGAGAAGATTGCGTTCATCGCCTTTGAGTTTCCCATGGATGCCTTGTTCTCTTCTTCACTCCACAAGGTTTCTGGTTTCAGTATTAGTTCTCCAGTGAGATTGTTCATCATAGGTTCAGTCCAACCTCTCTGAACAGTCATCCATTCTTTCTCGTCAAGGGATTTCAGAAAGGATCGCATCATAGGTTTCCAGGTGGCATAGTTCGATCCTTCAAGCAACGGAGGTCTGGTGATGCTTTGTCCTTCTCTCAGAGGCATCTTGAACAGTTCAGGATCCCACTCAGTGTGTCGAGTGTTCGCTCTGATACCAATTGAAATTATATCCCCTGTTCAAGCAAGTATTCTAGGTCGTGTTTCGACAGACCTTGAACTCTCTCCACAACAGTTCAACAAACAGATCAAACAGAACAGTAAAACAGGAGCACGCACAGGTTGATAACCCAGTTCGGCCAGGCCTACTCTGGGGGGTTTCCCACACCCGGAAAAGGGACAACAAATCTTTATTACGACTATAGAGCTTTCACGTGGACTTACACTTACACCTTGTAATTGCCTAGCCTCTATTCCTCCGTCTCTCAGATTTGCAACCAAGGTTCGTCGCAACTCCCCTTGATCCCCTTCGTCCAGACTCTCTGTCCGAACGTACTTGATCTTCTCCTGAAGCTCGGTCGCTTTCTCTCGAAAGCAGGTTGTTCTGTTTGTGCACTGAACGTGATTACCTCTGGTCAGTCTGAATGGCACGTATCAGACTGAGCTCACACCGATGTATTTCCAGTGGGGAAAGTACAAACGGCCGTTGCTTTCTTCTTCTCCAAACGGTAGGGTTTCTCGTGTATGTTTGATCTTGAAAGCGATGCAGAATGAGGGCGCCTCAGCAATGTATTTATATGCTTCGGACGAAACCCTAAACTGCACAAGATAATCCCATCAAATATTCAGGAGATACTCCTAGATATTTGATGTATATCTTATCCAATCGGATGGAAGAATATACGAAGTCTCTTTGCCCAAGTAAGCTATCCCGCCATCAATGAAGATATTCATTCGAATATCTATTGCTAGAAAAAATCTCTTGGCCGTCTTAACTTGGCGATATCTTCGCTGTCCAATATCTTCCGGAAAATATCCTTGCGTCTGCTCCACGCTGCACATGAGTGCTAGGATATGTTCGAACTCCCCCTGAACTCCTGCTCGAACTGTCTAACCACGTTTTGCCAAACACATACCACTCAAGGGAACATCAGAAACAATCTGGTCTCTTGGTTCAGTAAGAAGCAGAACAATATATCTCTTTCCACTGCCAAAGCCGAATATATTGCGGCCGGAAGTTCTTGCACCCAGATGTTATGGATGAAACAGATGCTAGAAGAATATGAAGTAAAACAAGATATGATGACTCTCTACTGTGACAACATGAGTGCCATTAACATATCCAAGAATCCTGTGCAACATTCCAGAACAAAACATATCGACATCCGGCATCATTTCATTCGTGAACTAGTTGAGAAAAAGACAATCATCTTGACCCACGTATCAACTGAGAAGCAGTTGGCGGACATCTTCACAAAAGCCTTGTACAATCTTCAGTTCGAGACACTTCGATCCTCACTGGGTCTGTGTGTCGTTGACAACTAAGTTGTTCCAGTTCAAAGTAGTCAACGGAGCATTCGCGTCCTCTATATAAAAGGTTGACTCAGAAGGTCGAGCGAACGGCTCGAATACTGGAATTAACGAGGAGGTATTTGTCAAGGTTACAGAAAATCTAAAGAGATAAGAAGGTTCAGTTTTTTTAGTGCTCCCTTGTCAATTTGTGGCAAAAAGGGGGAGTAGTTACGGAGTTTGAAAGCTCCTTAAAAGATTCAGTTGTGCTTGGTATGTTTTTATGCTAAGAGTTTGAAATCTCTTTTTGCTTAATTTTTGTTCGGAGTTTGAAATCTCCTCAAAGATTCAACTGTAATAGTAGTACAGGTAGATTACAGTAGGTAGTTTTGCCAAAAATGCCAAGGGGGAGATTGTTAGTTTTATGGCATGTAGTTTGGCAAAACTTAGTATAGGTTTTCAAGCTGTTGTTCAAGTCTAGCTGAGACAACTGTCCTGAAACAAGTTGAAGCAGATGGAGTGTTTCCTAATTCAGATTAGGAAACTCAGATGACCGTTGGAAGAATAAGGCGGTTGCACATCAATGGACAGAAGCTGGAAGTTTCCAAATTCAGATTTGGAAACTTGTTTCAACCGACGTAGCACAACTTCGCCTGAAGATATTTCCAAGATTAGTTTTGGCAAGTCGGTGCATATGGATAATCGAAGAATTCCTTGGAGTCGGTTGCTTGCGCTTGAAGCTATCTTAGTCTAGAAGATAATCGAAGATTACCTAATCAAGAATTGAAGATTCGAATAGAGGATTGTGTGCAACGGATATGCGCAATTGATTAGGAAAGATTTCCTAAGGTTATAGGCGGTTTAGTTTAGGAATCCTAATTGCCTTAGGGTTTCTACCGCTCTATATAAGGAGGGCTAATGCTTAGGTATTAGTCAGCACTTACGGAGAAATAAATCACGCTCATACTCACTGAAGGGAGGAGGAGGCTAACGGCGGTGAACTAATCGTAACTGGTTATTCACGACGCTCGTAATCGGCTGGAGAGTTAATCATCACTGGTTACTCAAAGGCGCTCGGATTCAATCTGTGCTGGTGCTCAGCAGATTGATCGTAGAACAACACTGAAGGTACACGCACTGCTGTTCTGTTCTGCGCATTCGGGAGAAGGCGCTGATTTTCACGGAGAATCTTTTTGGTGGATACGGAGCGGGAGCAAAGATCTATGGGGAGACCTAGAGTGCAATTGCTAGAGTGTACGAGGCTCAGGTTAATTAAGAGGGATTCTGTAAACGGTAATTCCTGTACTCGCAATACTCAACTAATAGTGAATTGCTATCCACCGGGCTTGGAGACTGCCCCCCAGAGTAGGCTCGTTAACGCCGAACTGGGTAACAACTTTGCGTGTCGTTTATTTTCTGCACTGCATTTATTTTTTGCATAAGTTGTTCTAGCTGTTGTTCTGCACCCGACCAGAACAACATCTCATCTACCAGGGGAAGATTTCAAAGTTAATTCTATGTTGAGCATGATGAATTGAGTAACGATTGAGCTATGCATGGAAAGGAAGAATTTAGACTAGCAACTCCAACTCACGTAGTATTATCCAGGACGTCGAAGAAATTGTGGTGTCATATTTGTTTTTCTTCTATGACTTAGTTCTTGTTCGGGACGAACAAGTTTAAGTGTAGGGTTGTTTGATGAGTCGTATTTATACGACTCGTCGAATCAATTAATCCCGTGTATTTCGACACTTTATTATGAGAACAGTTACTTGTTAGTGTTGTTTTGCATTTCAGGTGTTTCGGAAGCTCTAGGAGGAAACGCGCATAAAAGATGGCTTTTCATGCCAAAAACATCACAATGGCAGATCAGACCTTTGGACGCTCGACGGAGTGCTGAGAATGGACCGCTAAGCGAAAAAATACGAGCCATGCGTCATCGCGTAGCTGACTCAATTCCCTACAACTCTCTAGTTCACACCGAGAGCAGCCGAGGTCAGATAGAAGGTCAAATCCAGAGTTGAAGTCGGAGCTGGCGCGCAGAAGAAGGAATCAGGCTCAGTGGCTACCGCGTCTCATGTAGACATTAGCGTTAACGCTAATGTCAAGGCGAAATGCGGCGGTAATGTCAAGTCCAGACGCGGTGAACCACGAGATGCTGATGTCAGCAACGCGTTTGATGACGTCAGCGAGCCGAGATTTGATAATTTTAGCCTAAAAATAGATTTGGAAACCCAATTTATTATAAAAAAAAGCCTGGGTTAGGGTTTTCAGAATCTCATCAATCACATAACGAAGACAGCGACAGCTCTAGAGAAGACGAAGAACGCAAAGCTTTCGACGATACAGAGATTTTCTACTTCTTTTTCATCAAAAATATTTGTTTTTATTTCCATGACAATGAGTAGCTAAATTTCTCTTTCAGTTTAGGGTTTCGTACATTGTGAACACGTTTTGAGATTTTCGTTCTTAATGCTATTTTATGTTTTACTAGTTCTTGTGCTTATTCTTATGAATTAACTTGTTAGATTAAGTGGAAGCTTTGTCGCAAAGCTTAATTGAGCAGTTAATTCTTATCGTTAACATCTACTGGATACTTTGTCGTAAATGTAGATAGTAACACCTAAGCTAAATAATACCTTTGTCGGATTGTTTAGTTTTGGAAAGAACTAGAAGTCTAACACCTTTGTCGGGTTAGATTGTGGCGTATCACCTTTGTCAGGATACTTGGGCTGTTACCTTTGTCGGAACAACCACACTTTAAAATATAAGATTGATCATTAGATATCTATGATAAACGTGTCACAATAGAAACCCTAAGCTGAATGTTTTCTCTGATTGTCTTCGTTAATTCTTTCTCTCGCGCTTTACAATAATTGCTCACAAAACCCCCTGTTTTAATTGTTTACAGTCACAACTTCAACAACCAGCTCTCTAGGGTTCGACCCCTGCTTGCCGCTACACTAGTTCATAGCAGGAGAAATATAAATTAATAAATTTGACGCGTCAGACGACGCGCATCAAGCAGTCTTAGGGCAGTGCATTGACAATTAGCTTCACATTATTTACTACGCGAGTAAAGTCTTAGCTGGCGCCGCAGCGAATTACACTACAACAGAGAAGGAGATGCTAGCCATTGTTTCGCCTTCGAGAAGTTCAGGCAGTATGTGATAGGGTCGAAGACTATAGTGTACACCGACCATGCTGCAATTAAGTTTTTGCTGTCCAAGAAAGATTCTAAGCCTCGATTGATTCGATGGGTTCTCCTCCTTCAAGAATTCGACATTGAGATTAGAGACAAGAAGGGAGCTGAAAATCTGGTTGCAGACCACCTGTCACCCCTTGAGTTAGGGGAGCTACACCGCGAAGATGACAAACTCTCGATAACTGACTCTCTAGCAGGTGAGCAGCTCATGAGTGTCAATGTGGACATCGCCCTATGGTACGCAGATTTTGTCAATTACTTGGCCTGAGACATTATTCCTCCTGACCTGTCACACAATAAGAAGAAGAAATTTCTGTCCGATGTAAAGAGGTACTTCTGGGATGACCCTTTTCTATACAAATTATGTGCTGACGGTCTCTACAGGACTTGTGTTGACGAGGACCAGATCCGATGGATCCTAGAGCTCTGCCATTCATAACAGTATGGTGGCCACGGGGCTGGCTCGAAAACGGCTGCGAAGGTTCTGCAGTCCAGGTTCTATTGGCCTACTCTCTTTAAGGATGCCCATGAATTTTTCAAAGCTTGCGATCAGTGCAAGAGGACTGGAAACATTTCAAAGCAGCAAGAGATGCCCCATCAGAGCATTCTAGCAGTGGAGTTATTTGATGTATGGGGCATCAACTTTATGGGACCATTCCCACCTTCTTATGGATATCAGTACATCTTGGTAGTAGTCGACTATGTTTCCAAGTGGGTTGAAGCAGTTGCTACTCCTACTTGCGATGCCAAGGTAGTTATGAAAATGTTTCAGAAGGTTATATTTTCTCGATTTGGAGTTCCTAGAACAGTAATCAATGATGGAGGCTCCCACTTCAAAGAAAGAAATTTCGAAACCTTGCTGAAGAAATACGGTGTTTATCACAAGGTTAGCACCCCATATCACCCTCAGACCAGTGGCCAGGTCGAGATTTCTAATAGAGAGATTAAGAGCATCCTGGGAAAGACAGTCTCTAGCCACAGGAAAGACTGGGCGTCCAAGCTAGATGATGCGCTACGGGCATATAGGACTGCATTCAAAACTCCTATCGGAATGAGTCCTTTCAGGCTTGTCTACAGAAAAACTTGCCATTTGCCGGTCGAGCTCGAGTACAAGGCTCTGTGGGCCATTAAAGAGTTGAACATGGATCTGAAAGCAGCCGGTGAAAAGAGACTACTGCAGCTTAACGAGCTCGATGAAATCAGATTAGACTCCTATGAGAACGCTCGTATAAACAAGGAGAGAACGATGAAATGGCATGACAAGCGAATAGTGCGCAGAGAATTCAACGAAGTCGAACGAGTTCTTCTATACAACTACCGCACCAAGTGGAGTGGTCCATACACATTAGAGAGAGCACACCCAGACGGCCACGTAGAGCTTAGCATAGAGGGAGGAAAATCAATGGTGGTCAACGGGCAGCGCCTCAAGCATTACCACATTCTTAAGTACCTAGCACCACCTGAAGGCATTGATGATAACCTATTTCTCCGGAAGGGATCTCAGCAAGGAACTTCCCGAGAATGCTTCTGAACCAATCTCCCTCGCTATGTCTCGCCAAGACGTTAAACTATGCCTCTTCGGGGAGTAACCCGCGCTGTAAGTATTTAGTTAGTTTTCATTTGCATTTTGCATTTGTGCTTTGTGTGTGTGATCATTGCAGGAATCTAAGTGTGGAGTGTGTCACGCTCAGACCAGCAAACAGGGTTCTGGAACGACAAATAACCACTGGGGTTTATTATTGCCGCGACATCCGTGACACAATGGATCTGTCACAGCAGGCAAAAAGGGCAGTGAGTTTTGAAGGGGCCGTGACACTCGTGACACAATGAATCTGTCACGGCTGTCACGGTAGTCTTCTTCCCCAAATTGAAATACAACCCTAAAATACCAATCTCCCCAATTCAAACACAACCCCAAACAACATCCCTGGCGACCCGCACATCCGACCTCTCTCCGTTCGCCAATCCGACCAGACATCCACCCACCTCTCCATCCCCTCACCTGGCACCGGCCACTCACCCCGATCCAGCCGCTCCACCACTCCCGACCTCCACCCGGTTCAACCCCAAATCTCAGTCTGATTTTCGCAAACCCCAGCACCTCTCGTGCACATCGAAATGCATCTCCTCCTCTGGCGACATTAAATGCCATCATTCCCGCTCCGCAAGTCAACCAGCCGCACCCCTATCTGACCGCAAACGACAGTCGATTCAGAACCGAGGCTGGTCAACGGAATCGATTCGACGAAGTTCTGCCATTAAAAAGGTAAAGCCTACCATCATCCCGTGCATTGAATCACTTGCTCAATTAAAGATGGATATATTGCCACAGTGCCGTCGCATGTTTGTCGCCTCCGGGCTTTATATATTATTTACTCATCCGACTGTTACCTATCCTATGTTGCTTAAGGAGTTTTTACCAAAGTTTGAGATTGTTGGCAGCCCCTTGAATGTCACACATTGGAAATTCCGAGCGGGGCAAGTGTATCACACTGACAGATGCTTGTCGTCAGAGCAAATGTGCAAATAAATTTATAAGTCCGCTACTCGCGACTTAACTACTGGGTAGTAAGTGGTAAGTAGGGGTCGAACTCAAGGGAATTAGGGGGATTAGTTGTTCTTTAAGTTGGACAATTTTGGGATTGGTTGGTTGGTTTTAAAGCTACCAGCTAAGTGATTGATTGGTTGGTTGGTTGGTTTTAGTACTGGAAAGTAACTGATAATTATTACAATTAAAAGAAAGCGTTCGATTTCAGGGGCCTTGTATTATATCCTGTTTATCATTGACCCTTAGTGAATCTTCTAAGTATTCAAACGTGTATCAAGGCCTTTTCCGGCGCTCAATTTGCCACACTGTCTAGTCTTTTGTAAAAGTGTTCGAAAGTGAATCAAGGCCATTTCAAGCACTCGACTTGCAACACTGTCTAATCTTTTGCAAAAAACGTAAAGCCCTTGTTCTACTTAGACTAGCACCCCATTTCAAGGTATACTAGCCTGTGTGCATCCATTTTGGGTTGTCTTTTCCGATTTACCCAAAATGGTGTTTGAGAGAGATCAAACTCCTCAGATAAGCTTTGCCATTTCAAGCATCCACTTACCCGAGTATGTTTACGAACTTCCACAGAAGAGCTTTGCCATTTCAAGCATCCACTCAACCTTGGAAGTTCTGATCTAATATATGGCACATAGAACAAGTTTTGAATACAAAGACGAGACACTAAATTAATAGTCTAAAACATTTTATAATACAAGTCCACCCCTTCTACCGAACGATTTATCGCGCTAAACATTATAACTAAGGAATTAGAAATTAAAGACGGTAAATAAATATTAAAATACTTACAACCGTTGAAGCGCCAAGGGAGCAATCTTTTATTTCCAAAGCCAAACTTACAAAACTTAGAGAGATAAGTGATTTATGATTTTTGGATGATACAAATGAGGAGGAGGGTTGTATTTATAGGCTAAGGGAGGAGAAATGGATGGAGGAGATGGCATCCATGTGTTTTTGATCCAAGGGAGGAGGAGGAGGAGCCGCCACATGGGGGAGGAGGAAAGCCGCCGGTCACCATGAGGGGAGGAGCCGCCGGTTGCCATGGAGGGAGGAGCTCCTCCCTTGGCCACCTCCAAGCAAGGTGGTCGGTCACCTTGTCCAAGAGTGCATTTTGATAGTTGATTTGGAATGGCTAAGTGATTTTAAGACTAATGGTCGAGCCAGATTTTCCAAATTCCATGGTTTGGTCGAGCAACTTGGTTTTGGTGCCTACGCGCGGGGCTTTTGCTTTGGACTTTAATGCGGGCCATCTGCCAATGGGCGTTCGCCTTGGAGTTTCGACATCTTCCACCTTATTTTCCATTTGGAACATTTTGGTCGAGGAGGAATTGTCAGAAGAGGTGGTTTGCTCGAGCAACTTGAATTGAGTGTTTGGTCAGCTCGGCGGAGGGCCTGGAACTGCTTCAACCGGTCGGGTGGTTCTGAGGCATTTTCCTACCCGGTCGGTTGAGTCTTCAATGTGATATTTTTGGCTTAAAATCCTCTTTGGTTTGATTTGGAGTGATTCAATGTCAGATTTCTTGAGATTTCTTCAGTCAGCGTCTGATCTTGACCTTGGAATGACTCTTGATATCTTTTCAGCTTAAAAACTCCTCCTTAGCCTGTATTCTCTCTAAGCTCTGAAATACCCTGTAGAAATATATCGGAACTAACAAGCAAAAGTTAAATAGACCAACAGTCTAATTTGGTGAGTTTTACTGTGTTTTTGATTCGTATAATTATGGTCCATCAGATCACCCCGCACTTTTAGTTGTTCGTCCCGAACAATGCTATTAAAGGGCGGTACTCTAAGTTTGGTTTTAAAATATGAAAATTAGACTGTGGGACTCGATTTATCCTAATTCATGCATTACTTACTTATTACCAAATTGAACTGTGTAAATAAATAGAAGAAACTTAATACTTGTACCTCCGTGCCGAGATGCAAATTATTCCGGATGTTTCGGGAGATAGCCCTTTTTAGGTTCCTGGACTGCAACCTCGGGATCGTCTCTCACTATATGGTTTCCTTGTAGCTTTCTCTAGCACGTGATTGGGTTCGGGTTTCACTGGTTTGAGTACTTTGATTTTTTTCCTTTTGGCGAGGGACTGCTTTTGTAGTGAATTGGCCTTTGGCCTTTGATTTGACGTTTTGAGTACTTCACTGTTGTTCGGTTAAAACCTTCACAATTTTGGGCCTTTGGCCTCTTGATTTGCTTCTTCGAGCTTTTTGCCTTTTTGTGGCTTGCTAGTCCATTTTCTCAGCCTTTTTGGGAGGTCCAATCATCGCCCGCAAGCCTATGGAAATATCTCCCCGCTCCTCTCATCGTTGTTGTTTCGCGCGGGTCAAGATGAGGGTCGCTCATCTATTTTCTCGGCTACTTTAACTAGAGAGAGGACAGTCTGATTCCCGTCCTCGCCTTTTCTTTTCTTTTTGCATAAACACTGCATGGCGGAGATGACTTCTATCTTCACTGAAACCCGAAGTGCAGCCTCCACTGACTTCGAAAACCATATAGTTTGATCTGATCCTTTGATTGCTTGCCAAGCCTCTCTAGGGCGATTTATGTCAACTCCACATCCCTAGTTTATCTCAGCACAAAGGACAAATGAAAAGTTACGTTCTAAGTTTTTAGACAGTTGAATTTTTACAAGGTAAATGCATGAATTTCGGTCTATCTTTTTCACATTCTTAAGTTCATATTTTCAAAAAGATACTATTAAAAATGAAAACAGCAAGCATGTTATTTATATACAACGGTGGTTCTCACCCCACACTTTTGAACGAAGGCGTGCCTTAGTTCAAAAGTCATGCAAGCTAATATATATATGTGAGAATTACTAAGACAGAAAATTAAATGACAGAATTTAAATGACAGAAAGTAAGATAGTGTCGGGTTACCTCCCGACCAGTGCCTTTGTTTAACGTCGTTGGCTCGACGATACCTCGTTGTGGATTACTGGTTTGGGTCCCATGGGTGGCTCAGGTCGAATTTTGCCACCGTTCCTGTGTTGCTTCTTGCCTTGCCTCTTCCCGATTTCTTGCGAGATGATGTGCTTGGGTCAGGAATCCTTTGTTTTGGGATCTTTTCTTTCCAATACCCCGAAGGGGGTGAGGGACCTTCCACTACTAGCCTTTTGGAGTTCTTGTATTTGGGACTGCCTAGTCCAGCTACGGTGTAACACTGCTCCATCGAGGAGTCATTCTGCAGAGGCCCTTTTCCCATCCTCTTTTCAGCCTCTTCATGGATCACATAGTTTTCAGCGATTTGTCTATTGATCGAAGGGAAAAGTCGGGAAGCTTGCATCTTAAGGCTTGGTTCTGCCTCGTTATGATTGTCAGTGAGGAACTGGTCGTAGATAGTCTCGGCTGCCCGGGTAATAATAGTCGGGTATGAATTGGGCAGTTTGTCAGTGGTGTTCTGGACTCCAACCTCGTTGCTTCCGGTGCTTTCCATATCTGATTCTTCTGATGGTTCAGGAGTCTCTTCTGACGGCTCGGTAGTTTCTTCTTTGTCTGCCTCAGGGTCAGCTTCATTTATCTGCATTTCCTCGTCAGTTTGGGGTACTCGTCTTGTGGCAGCGGCTAGGCCAATTATGAGGTACCACATGTCTGCAATGGTGAAGATTCTGGCTGATCTTCTCATTGCTTCGTTAACTCTTCCCAGCTCTTCGGACCTCATCCCACGAAGAAATTTTTGGAGAAGGACCTTCTTCGTGAATCCAAGGTGCGGGCAGCTTGAGACAATGGCATCATAGTTCGTGCAAATATTCGTCCAAGGTCTCATCCCGGGATTGTTGAAGGCACATGATTTTCTCACGGATTTCTTGGCGTAAGGATGGTGGGGAGAATTCCTTCAGGAATGGAACGCAGAGATCTACGTAACGTTCTGCACTGCAAGCGGTGGATGTGTAGTACCATATCGCGGCAAAGTCAGTTAGAGAGAATTTAAAGCATTTAAGCTTAAATTCCTCTAACACCTCATTTTCAGGTTTGATGTGGTGGCAAACGTGGTCGAAGTTTCTTCAGTGCTGTACTGGGTCTTCTCCCTCTGTTCCTCCGAACATGGGCAGATATCGCGTTGTCCATGCATACGAAGGGGGTTGCGTCATGAGGACATAAGAGGGAAAGAACAACTAATCCGATGGCTAATTCCCCGGCAACGGCGCCAATTTGACAGATGATTGTCGTCAGAGCAAATGTGCAAATAAATTTATAAGTCCGCTACTCGCGACTTAACTACTGGGTAGTAAGTGGTAAGTAGGGGTCGAACCCAAGGGAATTAGGGGGATAAGTTGTTCTTTAAGTTGGACAATTTTGGGATTGGTTGGTTGATTTTAAAGCTACCAGCTAAGTCATTGATTGGTTGGTTGGTTGGTTTTAGTACTGGAAAGTAACTGATAATTATTACAATTAAAAGAAAGCGTTCTGTTTCAGGGGCTTTGTATTATATCCTGTTTATAATTGACCCTTAGTGAATCTTCTAAGTATTCAAACGTGTATCAAGGCCTTTTCCGGCGCTCAATTTGCCACACTGTCTAGTCTTTTGCAAAAGTGTTCGAAAGTGAATCAAGGCCATTTCAAGCACTCGACTTGCAACACTGTCTAATCTTTTGCAAAAAACGTAAAGCCCTTGTTCTACTTAGACTAGCACCCCATTTCAAGGTATACTAGCCTGTGTGCATCCATTTTGGGTTGTCTTTTCCGATTTACCCAAAATGGTGTTTGAGAGAGATCAAACTCCTCAGATAAGCTTTGCCATTTCAAGCATCCACTTACCCGAGTATGTTTACGAACTTCCACAGAAGAGCTTTGCCATTTCAAGCATCCACTCAACCTTGGAAGTTCTGATCTAATATATGGCACATAGAACAAGTTTTGAATACAAAGACGAGACACTAAATTAATAGTCTAAAACATTTTATAATACAAGTCCACCCCTTCTACCGAACGACTAGTTTAGCTACTATTTATCGCGCTAAACATTATAACTAAGGAATTGGAAATTAAAGACGGTAAATAAATATTAAAATACTTACAACCGTTGAAGCGCCAAGGGAGCAATCTTTTATTTCCAAAGCCAAACTTACAAAACTTAGAGAGATAAGTGATTTATGATTTTTGGATGATACAAATGAGGAGGAGGGTTGTATTTATAGGCTAAGGGAGGAGAAATGGATGGAGGAGATGGCATCCATGTGTTTTTTATCCAAGGGAGGAGGAGGAGGAGTGACACGCGTATTTTTAACCCTTTATAGTTGTCAAATTATATGTTTTAGGGGTTCAATTGCAGTCAAACAAAATTTATAAACCATGGTAAGCCAATGGTCGATCCAAGGAACAGATGTGTGAGTACTAGCAAACAGTGTGACCTATTTAGCTATTCCGATGAATGAAAGGTTTTATTGTGACGAGAACAAGCAGAAATTAAATAACAGAAAATTAAATGTTTGTGTTTAAATCAGAGAAGGAATTCCAGAATCCATACTTCACCCGTGCTAACCCACTAATCATGCAATCATGTCATGTTAATTATTCATGCTATCGAATATGGAATATAACCGAAATAACACTAGAAAAGCCGCCCATCCACGGATCATTGTCTAGATTAATCTCAATCGTTGAACGCCGCCCATCCACAGATTATCAACGATCTCGATTTATTAAACTAAAGGTTTTCCTATTAAATCATGTAAACATGACCTAATATCAATTTCATGTATTCCGATTAATACCTAGGACCCATCCATCTTTCGGTAATTAACCTAAGTACGTTCTACCAATGCAAACATACCCTTTGATGTAAATACATGCATAGAACGATAAAATTAAGCACACAGTGAAATTGAATATTCGAATCGCATAAATAACAACTTTAATTGATCACATGAGAGTTAGGGTTACATAGCACGGGATCCGTAGGATCCCGGAATTGAGAAGACTACTCACTATTCATGGTAGTTAACCAAAAACAGTGCAATAAAGAGAAAAGGGCGAGGAAACCGTAATGACGCAGGTGCTCGAATAATCTCTCGTGATGAAAGCTCTGTCTTCTCTCCCCAAGTTAGGGTTTCTTCTCCAAAATATCAACAACCTGTCTAAACTGGTTGTGTTTCCTTTTATAGACCGTCCAAAAAAAAGGCCAGAAAGCCCAAAAACGATTTTAGGAAATAGCAAGATAATTCTGCTCGGAAGTGCCGTGACTACCGTGACCATTGGTGGGGATCACGGCTGTCACGGCAGGGCTGTTTTGCACTGAGCTGAAAACATACCGTGACTACCGTGACCTTTAGTGGGGGTTACGGCAGTCACGGCAGTCGCCTGAATTGCCATTCCTTTCTGAGTTAGAAACCTACCGTAACTACCGTGACTCTGATGAGACGTCACGGTGGTCACGGCTCCTGACTGGTGCAAAGTTCGTTTTTGGCCGTTTTCATTGATCTTTTTTGTTCTTTCGACATCTTAAGCTCAAGGAGCGATGATATGTCAATTTAACCTGAAACACTAGAGAAAGACATCAAATAGAGACAATTTGCCCGGAGAACGAGTGTTATCCTTCATCGAATGTAGCGAATAATCAGTCAGAATATTGACTGATCAAGGAGCAAGGAGGAGCCGCCACATGGGGGAGGAGGAAAGCCGCCGGTCACCATGAGGGGAGGAGCCGCCGGTTGCCGGTTGCCATGGAGGGAGGAGCTCCTCCCTTGGCCACCTCCAAGCAAGGTGGTCGGTCACCTTGTCCAAGAGTGCATTTTGATAGTTGATTTGGAATGGCCAAGTGATTTTAAGACTAATGGTCGAGCCAGATTTTCCAAATTACATGGTTTGGTCGAGCAACTTGGTTTTGGTGCCTACGCGCGGGGCTTTTGCTTTGGACTTGAATGCGGGCCATCTGCCAATGGGCGTTCGCCTTGGAGTTTCGACATCTTCCACCTTATTTTCCATTTGGAACATTTTGGTCGAGGTGGAATTGTCAGAAGAGGTGGTTTGCTCGAGCAACTTGAATTGAGTGTTTGGTCAGCTCGGCGGAGGGCCTGGAACTGCTTCAACCGGTCGGGTGGTTCTGAGGCATTTTCCTACCCGGTCGGTTGAGTCTTCAATGTGATATTTTTGACTTAAAATCCTCTTTGGTTTGATTTGGAGTGATTCAATGTCAGGATCCTTGAGATTTCTTCAGTCAGCGTCTGATCTTGACCTTGGAATGACTCTTGATATCTTTTCAGCTTAAAAACTCCTCCTTAGCCTGTATTCTCTCTAAGCTCTGAAATACCCTGTAGAAATATATCGGAACTAACAAGCAAAAGTTAAATAGAACAACAGTCTAATTTGGTGGGTTTTACTGTGTTTTTGATTCGTATAATTATGGTCCATCACACATCGTGCCTAAGGACGAGGTTTGTGAGGTTTTGGGCTTCCCTAATGAGGGATTTTGTGGTGAATACAGTGAAGAGGAGAGGTATGAGTTCTGGAAACTCATATCCGGCTTTGATTAATACTTCACATCTAGTTGGCCTTCCACCGGCATTAAGGAGCCGTTGTGGAAGATTGTTCACCGCTTGGTCGGTATGAGCATCAATACTCGTGCCGAGGGAGCCACCATCATCACCAACTCTGACCTTGACATCATGATTTCTATGCACAAGGTGGTGCCGGTGGACTTCTTTCAGCTTCTCAGTGGGATGATGACAGTGTGGGATAATTCTCCGGAAAACAAGGCTTTGGGTGGAGGTTTGTTTATTACTTTGCTTGCCGAGTCTAGAGGTTGGGACCTCAGTCCCTTGGAAGAGACAAAGAAGACTTTGGTGCTGAATCTCAGTAAGATTTCTGAGTGTAAGATGATCGGGAAAGACGAGAAATGGACTCACAGACACGAGCTTCCTCGTGGGGCCAAGAGGCGGCGTATGGACAGTAGGAAGAGGAAGCTCGACAGAGCTCGTGGAAGGGTGCCTACCCCTGACCCAATAGAGCCATCAGCCGAAGAGAACCAGATGCCTCCACCACCACCTGCCCAACAGGCCCCCAATGCGCGCAGGGATGTCCCTTTTTCCCAGGCCGTATTGGAGCGCCTTAGTTTGCTCGAACATGCACAGAGCCAGATTTTGGCTGACCAAGGCTGGATATTGGCCAACCAGGGCATGCTTCTCGCCGGGCAGAGTCGCCTCTCCTATAACCAGGATCAGATGGTAGACAACATCTTCGACTCCTGGTTTCAGGCCAGCAGAGCATAGCAGTGGGCCCAGGAGTCTTGGTGTGAGTTTTTCAGGTACCAGCAGTTCTCTGCATACACCAACCCTCCACCCCCAGTTTGCTACGCCTGATTCTTTCGCGATTGATTTCTCTATGGATACATCTGAGCCCCTCCCATTATGAGCCTCCTACCCGCCATGACCAAGAGGTGGGACCTTCTTGCCCCACCGGTGCTGCTGATTCCCCTGCTACTGACACTCTATTTGATGCCACCGATGATGAGGATGATGGTGCTATTTAGCTCCTCCTCCAGTCCTTGTCACCTGACTTTTTTTTGCTTTGTTGGTTATCTTCCTTTTGTGTCTAATGGATATTATTTGTACGCCGATTGTTTTTGCCATGATTTTTCATTATACATGTTATTTGATGCTTGAGACATGTTTTTATGTGATCTACATTTTGCGCGCATCATCTATCTTACCTTCTATTTGGCACCACTTGCTTTTGCCTATCCACGATCATCTATGCTAACCTATCACTCGTGCAACTCTATGTTTTTATCTCTATAGTTACCAGCTCATGAGTCACGATACTCCTTGATTGATTGACATTCTTTTGAATTTGAAGTCTAAGACTTGAAATAGTTTTACTCGTGTGTGTATTCTCTCGTGTCAGTATCATTGCTAGCCTTTGTCTACCACGTGTTCTACATATTTCTTGAAGTAGCCACTGACTGATATCAGTAGGCACCGGTACAAAATGCCAAAAACTTAAATTGCATCTCTTTTTCTAGGTGACCTTAGTACTAGTATGTGCTTCTCTTTACTTGACATGACTTGCATGCACCCGCCTCTATTCATACACTATGTCAAGTTTTAAGTGTGGAGTTAGAAAAAAAATAGTCAAAAGAGGGGTGACAAATAGGCCCCCAATCAAAAACAAAGTTCTGAAATTTTAAAAGAGGGTGAAAAATTGACCTCAAGCATAGTTATTTTTGAAAAAAAAAACAGAAAAATAATACCAAGGGCAAAGTGAGAAAAGTCACACCTTGTGTATGAAAAAAAATGAAATTTCTGCTCCCTTTTGCTTGATGTAGTGTACTTCCACCTTTTCATTGCGTGCAGTCATGACTTGTTTTGAGAATTTATGTACTAGAAACTAAGGGACGATCCTCGTGCTTGCACTGAAATTTTGATGTGATTTTCGTACTATTTTTCAGAAAAATTCTTAAGCCAGGCTCATCTTCCCTTACGGGGTCATTGCCTAGTCCTTGGCACTTGAGAATGAGCTTTGCGCCAAGTGCCTGTGGACTATCCCTAGATAGCATAGGTGAACGGCGAGCATGTTTTGTGTAACTATTCATGTTTTTCTTGCGTTGGTATAGAACTATTTAGAAAATGTGATTAGTCGCTTGCTAGCCGTGTGTACTGACCGTTGAATACATAACTCGTTTGATCTATGATTGTTTGACAACTTTGATGAAGATGTTTGACTTGAAGTCGAGGTAACACGATGAATCCGAGGTATGAATTGACTTTACTATGACTCGTTGAGCATCATTTCATGCATGCACGTTAGTTAGTTGTACAGGGTATTTGTAGGTACTCCCATTCCTGAAAAACTTCACGAGACTATACTCGTCCTACTAGGGCAGCCTAGGGGTTTAAAGGCTTGATGCATACGTTAAATGCATTCGTGTCCTCTACAACAGTGAGTTATGATTTTCATTTTAGCTAAATTGATCACATGACACTTGAGCGGGTAGCTTAGAAACATATGATTGTTGAACATTACATTCACTAGTGTATTTATTCTACCATTTGTTCGGGACAAACAAATCCTAAGTGTGGAGTGTTTTGATCAGTCGATATTATGACTAATTATTCGCGACATTCGATGAAGGATAGCACTTGTTCTCCCGGCAAATTGTCCTTATTTGATGTCTTCCTTGAGTGTTTCAGGACAAAAAGACCTATCATCGCTCCTTAGGCTCGAAGTGCTGAAAGAACGGAAAAATCGACGAAAAAGACCGAAAAAGGACTCTGCACCAACAACGGGCCGTGACTGCCGTGACATCCTCTTAGTGTCACGGGTATCACGGCAGCCAAATAGCTCAGAAAGAATTCAGATGCTCTGTGACAACCGTGACATGTATATGTGTAACGGGTGTCATGGCATCCTAATGGTTCAGAGTATTTTGAAAGCGTCGTGACACCCGTGACAGCTGTCACGGCACACTTATAGCACAGTGCGTTTTGCCTATGCCGTGACGACCGTGACATGTTCGAATGTCACGACCTTTTCGGATAACTCCAATTATCAATAGGAAATTCGAGGCCTTTTTATGAGAGCCTGATTTTGGAGAGAAAAAGACCTAATTCGGTTTTTAGTAATTTTCGTATTAGGGCTTCGTTTTATTTTCTTATTTAAGTAAACTTATGTAATTTCATTCGGGGGCTTTTTGAATAATGAAAAAACAGAATTAGGGTTTTTCCTAATCCCGGCTTTCTCTGCGTTTGCTCTGCATTATCTGGGATCAGACTACGATGGTCCTGCGCGATGGCTAGAGGTAGACCAAGCGGCGCTGCTGCGGCTGTGGAACGTGATATCGAGGATTTCAGAGATCGTGAGACTGCTGACCTGCGCCGGCAGGTTGCATATCTAACTCATCGTTTGGGCGCCTTTGTGGCCCAACGTGAAGGTGTCGAGGTCATGGCTGAGCATAACCCGTTCGCGGGTGAGCCAACAGCGTGACCGACGGTGGGAGCTTGGGTTCAAGGTTGATATTCCTGCCTTTGATGGCGGCCTCAAGGCCGAGGAGTTTATTGATTGGCTTTCTCAGGTGGAGCGACCTGCGGCCAACCCTGCCCAGCCTCGGTCTGGCGGTGGTCTTCTTTGTTTCCGTTGCGGAGAGATGGGGCATCGTCCAACGGAGTGCCCTCAAGTTTCGAGTTCATGTGGACTGTTCACGCATGAGGCTCCCGAGGATGTACCTGCTCCGGAAGGGGATCCTGTTTTTGATGTGTATGGTGATGACATGGCTGCGGAGGAGATTCAGCCAGCTGTTATTAAACCTGGAGAGCGCTTGTTTGAGGTTGATGGGGTGAATTTAACGGCACAAGGTGATTTTTTCGTTGGGTCTGTCAATGTTGCTGTGAATGTTGTTGAGCTTGGTGTCGCTATTGTGGACGATAAGGAACCTGTTTTTGAAGCCAGCTTGTGTTCTGATAATCCTAAAGAAGATTCTGTTGAAACTAAAGATGAGGTGCCCAGTCAAAATAATGTTGAGATTCTGAAGGAAGCTCCATCATAGGAGAATGTGAAAGAGGATCAGTTGGTAGCGGTGAAACCATCTAATGATGATTTGATTGTAGCAGACGGAGTGAACCTTACAAGCGAAGGTGATATTGTTATAGATGATATTAAAGTTGATCTGCAGGGACCGGGGGTTATAGATGATATTAAGGATGATGTGGTTAAGGAAGCTGGGCAGGTTATTGATAATGTGGAAGACACTGCGGAGTTCACAACTATAGGGGATGCACCGAAGAAACTGCTTGTTAATGGCAGGGCCACAAGCACCGAAGAAACTGCTTGTTGATGTAGACAGATTAGCAAAAAATCAGGATTGTGGCGAAATAGCAGGATTGGAGTTGCCGGTGTCAGATTTCCGCCCATAATACCTTGCATCGACTAGCAGGATTGGCGAAATAGGGGATTCACGCGTAGCACTATTCTAAACAATAAGGTATTATGAAGTGCATGCATAACATTAACCCCACAAGCATAATCATGATTCAATTCCAAAGCTAATCCGTAACAGAACTTAACAGTATTTTCCAGAATACATTCCAATCGAAGCTAAAGAAAGATAAATAAATCAGATTTTGGATAAAAAAAAGAGTTATAATACCTTGCATCGACTTTCAACAACACAGGTAAAAACTCTGTGAACCATTTGAGGGGGAACTTTCAGAATTAATGCTAGTGGCACCAATTCTCCTGTTAGACAATCGGTGAACCATTTCCATGTACAGAAATTGAAATATAAGTAACATGTTGTACTGCAAATCATTGAAATACAAAACTCCTACAACTGACGGACTTGCAACGAAGACATATCAAGCATAATGCAGTAGTACCTTGATACGTTTTTCCGTTAACTCTTTCATTGAAGGCACACACACTGCTGGCAAACGTTAAACATAAACTCAAGATTTCACATCTTCATGTATCTGAAATGTAGAAATAGAAATCAACTACTGTATCAAGAACAAGCCAATCCTATAAATTAATAAGTAGTTGTCTTTGCCTACATGAAGATTACTTTGTCTAGCGTCACACAAATTCCTTTTTTTCTTTTTTTTCTGAAAAGCCCATTGCGACGAATTAAGCTGACATGTAGAATGGTGCTGCCGTATCCATTGCATAACTGCACAATGAGAAAAAGTGTCTCTATCAATAGCACATAAAACATATGGGCTAAAGCATAAAAACATTTTTGGAAAATTGACTTATTTTTTCAAAATAATACTTACATGCACGCAGTCTCATCTCGCCTGCAACTGGGAATCTGAGTAGCCACAGTGCACTAGTGGGAACTCGTTTCAATATATTGCACCTGAAATTAGAAAGTTAATATAATGAACATTCATACACGCGGTGGTAGATGCTAGCAAAGAAAATTATCATTTCTCACCAAGTATAGAAAATTTCAGAATCCATCTTGTACAGCTGATTGAAGCAAGCATATAAAAATTATCCTGTGGCAGGCCATAATCTGATCGCTTAGGTTGACATTTTAGGTCCAAACTTCACGATTTTTCTACATTACATAAAGCTGATCATATATAACATATGATACTAATTTAACAAATGAGAAGAACCTGCTTTGAGATACATACCTGCTTGTATCATTGGCAAAATAACAATGTGGAAGATGAATACGTTTTTCTGAGTATATGGACTCAAACTTCAGAGGTGAAACAAACTGCACACAGAACAATAAATGAAACAACAGGACTAACGGACCATGTCAAATCACATCTGTTCTAATATGTCACTAACCTCATCTCATCTGTGACCAGATAACGTATATATGAGGCCCCTGTAGTTCCAGGGAAACCCGTACAGAAAATCTGAGTAGGCACAGGCTGCATGGCGAATATTTCGCTCCATGCGCCCTAACAATAAAAAAAAGTATATTCAACTACAGGTAAACTAATAAAAATGGTTGTTATATAACTTGAACTTGATAAAATGGAACCCCAGCATGAGATAACAAATTTTCTCTATTTGCTTGAGTTGATTTTTTTTTTCCAAATTTCAAGGACTACCTTTGTGTAGCCGTTAAGATGAAGAAGAATATGGATTCTATCGTCATTTATCATTCCCTCAATCATACCAGATGTCTTTCTTTATCTCTTCCCACCTTTAACGCTGAAATTTGCGAAGCCAAAATGTTTATGAACTTAGACTCCACACCCTTAACTCCTACTAAAAGCGACATTTTTCAACTCTTCACGTCCTTCCTGAATCTTTCTATGCTTTCGAAGCAATTCTATATGCTTTTCCGCAAGATTTGCATTTTAGCACACCTGCGTGTCCAGCTCTCTTCTAGTTAAATTAGCAACTCATCAGCGAGGGAAATCCACTTGCTTTCTGCTTCATTAAAACGAAGTCTCTCTTGTTTCAACAGTCAATCCAGGGACGGCAGATGGAGATGGGGATAAACTTGAGACACATGAATAGGCCAGTTTCAATAAAGCGCCTCTTTTTTGAGGCAACGCTGAGTAAGAGTCTACATGGTATTGTAGCTGGTTTGTCAAGTCTTCAATCTCCTCCATAAGCACTTCTCTTTCCCCCAGGTTAAAAAAGTTTGTATTGTTCTAGCTCGTTCTGGACAGTTTGAAGATCTATTTTTGTCCTCAGCAGTTCAGGATGGTTTTCAAACTAATGTATCATAAGCTGTGAAATCCAGAACTTCGTCAGATAGATACAAGGTTTAGAACTAGAGGGCAGTAGTAATTAAAAGAACCTTACCTGGTGCTCATTTGTCAATGGCAAAAATTCTTCATCCAGAAACTCTTCTGTGGGTAAGACTCCATCCATGAGGCTCTCTAGGCGAAGTATTTTATCTTTCCTTGTCTGTCCAATTATAGTGTTAACAAAATAATAATTAAGATGAAGTGCATGCATAACCCCACAAGCTTAAATTCCAAAGCTAATCCGTAACAGAACTGAACAAAATTTGCCAAAATACAGTCTATTCGAAGCTAAAGGAAGATAAATAAATCTGAGTTTGGATAAAAAGCGAGTTATAATACCTTGCATCGACTTTCAACACAACAGGTAAAAATACAGTGTGAGCGGAAACTTTCAGAATTAATGCTAGTAGCACCAATTCTCCTGTTAAACAATCCCTGAACCAATTCACCATGTACAGAAATTCAAATATAAGTATCATGTTGTATTGCGAATCATTGATAGACAAAACTCCTACAAATGACGGACTTGCAACAAAGACATATGAAACATAGTGCAGTAGTACCTTGATAAGTTTTTCCGTTAACTATTTCATTGAAGACACACACTTGTCTCAAACTTTCAATATAAAGTCAGATTTAACATCTTCGCGTATCTGAAATGTAGAATTAGAAATCAACCACTGTATCAAGGAGAAGCCAATCCTATAAAATAGTAAGTAGTTATCTTTGCCTACCTGAAGATTACTTTTGTCTAGCGTCACACAAATTTCTTTTTTTTCTGTTTTTTCTTTTTATCTTTTCTTCTTTTTCTTTTTGAAGCTGAAAAGCCCGTTGCGACGGACAAAGTTGACATGTAGAATGATGCTGCCTTATCTATTGCATAACTGCATAATGAGAAAAAGTTGATGATCGGTGTATTCAGTATCAATGAATTGTATTCCACCAATAATTCAAAATTTGGATAAAAAAGAGTTATAATACCTTGCATCGACTTTCAACAACACATCTGAAAACACTGTGGGAGGGGAAACTTTCAGAATTAATGCTAGAGACAATCCCTGAACCAAATCACCATGTACAGAAATTGAAATAAATTTGTCATGTAGTAATTACTGATAGACAACTCCTACAAATGACAGACTTGCAACAAAGACATATTAAGCATAACGCAGTAATACCTTGATAAGTTTTTCCGTTAACTCTTTCATTGAAGACACCCACAATGCTATCAAACGTTAAACATAAACTCCAGATTTAATATCTACTCGTATCTGAAATGTAAAAATCGAAATCAACGACTGAGTGAGTCATGAAGAAGCCAATCCTAAAATAATAAATAGGTTTGCCTGTCTAAATATTTATTTGTGTAGGGTCAAACAGATTAGTAATTTGTTCATTGTAAATCTGCACAAAGGAACTGTAGCTGGTTAAGCTCCCTACTACAAAATTCATTTCATTCAAATAACCTCAAAGTTTTAAACAAAAACAAACCACAAGAAAGAACATCTGCATTGATACGTCAGTTGTTTGTCGACATGCTTAATTTATTCCTAAGAGAAGGCAACTGAAATTGTTAATTACCCTGCTGAGTGCTTAATTTATTCCTAAGCCCTGCTGAGTGCTTAATTGATCAGCTTCTGACAAAGCATTGGCTGGCCCCCACATTGTGAATGCCCTTCCACTTCCTATCTGTCATTGGAAGAACATCATAATCATCCTGTGATTAAAATATCACAATCTATCTGGGATGCAGTGGACATTTTAGAAGTTCGAAGGCTTTACCTACTCTCAATTACTTGAAGTTGGAGACCTCAAGATAGGGGGGCGATTCAGGTGTAACTAAATCAAGATTGAAGGGAGATGAACGATTCTCCATCCCTTCTCAGGAAATACCAGCTGGATTCTGAGGCTGATCACTTTGGACTGCCAAGTGAAGAGTTTCTGAGGCTGGAGGAAGCCCCCATAGAAGAAGCACTGCCACCTTCATGGTTAGTTTTTCATGCAAACCACCTTTAGTCGCTTTTTGTGCAGCCCCAACCTGAAAACGAAAAACACAAAATCTAAACATGTTTTTAACTAAACATGGATGTTTCAACATTTGGGCACACAAACTACTAATCAATAGATTTCAGATCAAAAGAGGATTTTGTGACCCTTAACGAACAAAAATGGCACCAACTGTTGGATCTGTGTAGAGTTGTGCCCAATCCCAGTATAACTTATCTAAGCACATCAGTTGACTCTTACATCAACATGGCACCAAACAGCCTGCACTGTTTTTAATTATAGTTTTATCAAATCAGCATACCTCGCCACCATGTTCCAGAACAGTATCTTCTACAACATCACTCAGCATATCTATAGAACGGCAAAATCCATATATACAGAGCCGGCGCCTCCTACCCATATACAAAGCCTTCTACAAGGCTTCATTGAATTAGCCAGAAATGTGAATTAAATTGGCTGTTATTAGAAGCCTAATGATTCCTTGCATTTGTTGCAGCAATATCGAAAAGTGCACGAAGACAAAGACATTGATGTGGGTTCATGTAATCAATCTCCTTAAAACGTGGAAGCCTTTTAATCCCTTTTCATTTCCCATGTTTTTTCTGCATGAGATGAGTTAAATCATTATGAAATGATCCATTGCAGAACCAGACATCAATTGATTAAACAACTGAGAACAATAGATGATTTCTCATGCTTGCACTTGCTATATGGATCATCAAAAGCCATAAGAGTTATCTTCATGTCATCATCTGGTTCAGATTATTTTGAAGCATTTTCTTGAACTACGTAGAGACGAATGAAAGTAAAAGTAAAGATAGAGGAATACGTTTAATGAAGAGAAATGCCGAGGAACCAAGGAACCTCCAATCTGAATCAGCCCATCTGCTGTAAAAAGCGTAACTGTCTCCTCTTGCACCCAGTCAATACCTAAATATGCCCAACAAAACCAGAGTCAGAATTAAAATTTATTTAAAGACAAAAAAGTCCATCTGTTTCCAATTTGGACGCAGAGTGGTTACTTGCTGCTCAAACTTACCGTACCGCTAACCACCACCGCATTGTAAAAAACTCGAAGAAGCATGACAGCAATAAATAAAAGTCCAAGAATACATGAATACAGAAAAAGAAAAGAAAAAAGCGAGGCGCTACTACAGCTATTCAAGCCTTGGATTACAAACTCTTGATCCCAACAATAAAATTGAAAAGAATGGCATGCTACAATGTAAATCCTGATTCAGTCCACATGTAAAAACTAAGGTATTTTCACATTTAATTATACATTGATATGTCTCGTACTGTGGTTTATGTAAAATTTCACCTTCAGAAGCTCATCAAATAATCAAATGATAATCATAATAAGAGAACCAACCTAGATCAAGCAAGATATTGTAAATAAACAAATCTGATTAATGAAGTATGAACAAAATAAGATATCACCAATTCGGAGTCAACCGATCATCAAGCATATATTTTCAAGAAAGACAGAAACCCTAATTCACGCATCAGTACCACCAAAATCCTAAGGAAAGAATCCTGACCGATTGCGGAAATCACAGACAGAATAATCACCAGCACGTTCCTCGGATTGTCCCAAGGAAAGAATCCGACATCATTGCCAAGATAATTGCCGGAACACGATGATTTAGGGACGAATCGAGCGATGCGGGAGGAGGCATTAGTAACCGATTCGAGGCGGCGACACGGAGATCGGAGGAAAGCGGTTGGGATTTCGGTGGCGTGGGAAATGGGGAGGAATTTCAAGCAGGCGGAGTAGGAGGAGAGACCCGGAACGGTCAACGTCTCAGCCATCGTCGAGATTCTCTTTTCTCCGCCGTTTTTTTTTTTTTGAAAGCTCTTTTCTCCGCCGTTTGAATAATGAGAATATTTTTTTTATTCTAAGTATTAATTATTTTCGAAAATAAAACAAAAAAGTTAGTCACTTTACTCTCTTATTTTGAATTGATAAACAAAAGAAACGGATAGTTTTTTATTGAATTAAATTAGTTATATAAATAAAGGGTATTTTCGGTGGCCCGTTATATAGTCGACGAGAAGTCCAAATTTATTGGTCTGAAATGTGCTCCGTTGTGACAATTATGTTTTGAAATTGAAGATTTTGAATTGACAGTGAGAAATCAAGTTTGGAAATTGCTCAACTACAACTTGAAAAAACAATTATAATTTAGTGTTGATGTATTCACTTATTTGCTCATCAATTATAAAGATCACTCTTGCGGTATGTGCCATAAGTTAATTGATTAAATCCATACGGCTGATGAGCCATTGCGCGTGTATCGACTTTTTTATGGAAAATTTTCGAAATTGCTAAAAAATCAACATTCAATTCCAATTTAACACTAGTTTTCTAAGACGTCGTCCCGAACTGTGTCTTAACATTAAGACGCTCCCAGCAACATCGTCTTAAGTTGAGTGGTCTTTTGCGCCCCAAATACCAGTTATGTGGCATAATATTGCCACAGAGACAGTAGCTGATGTCCGCTACAGCGGCTTATACTCAGCCGACCGACTTAATATGAGCTACATATTGATGCGTAGCTGACTCGATTCCCTACAACTCTCTAGTTCACACCGAGAGCAACCGAGGTCATTTTTATGGTCAAATCAAGAGTCGGAGTGGGAACTAGCGTGCAGAAAGGAGAGGCTAAAACAGTGCGCACCGCGCCCAACGTAGACATTAGCTTTACCGCTAATGTCAACTCTGGGCGTGGGGTTAATGTGTGCGCTGGGCGCGGCGAGCTGACAATATGATGACGTCAGCAACGCGCTAGATGACGTTAGCAATCCGAGATTTGGTAATTCATCCCAAAAACAGACTTAGAAATCCAGTTTTGCTATAAATAAAAGCTTTGGAGAAGGGTTTCATTCATTCTAGCTTTGATGAAAGATCAGAAGACGGTTATAGAGGAGAAGGCGAAGCTTTCGACGAGAGAAGATATTTCTACTTTCTTTTCATCAAAAATATTTGTGTTTATTTTTATGACGATGAGTAGCTAAACTTTTAATTCAGTTTATGGTTTCATACATTGTGACTACGTTTTGAGATTCTCGTTTTTAATGCAATTTTATGTTTTACTAGTTCTTGTTCTTCATCCTATGAATTAATTCGTTGGGTTAAGTGGAAGCTTTGTCGCAAAGCTTAATCAAATAATTAATTCTTACCGTTAATATCTACTGGAAACTTTGTCGTAAAGGTAGATCGTAACACCTAGGCTAAACAATACTTTTGTCGGATTATTATGTTTTGGAAAGAACTAGAAGTCTAACACCTTTGTCGGGTTAGATTGTGGTGTATCACCTTTGTCGGGATACTTAGGGGTGTTACCTTTGTCGGAATAACCACACTTAGAAACATAAGATTTGATCATTAGATATCTATGATAAACGTGTCACAATTGAAACCCTAAGCTGAGTATCTTCTCTGATTGAAAACCCTAATTCTTGTCTCGTTCTCTTGTGCCTTCACAACAATTGCTCACAAACCCCATTTTTTTAATTGTTCACAATTACAACTTCAACAAACCAGCTCTCTTGGGTTCGACCCTGCTTGCCGCTACACTAACTTTTAGCATAAGAAATATTAATTTAAGTTTGACGCGTCAAACGACGCGCGTCACCCAACTTCAGATGGCTGAATATCATCTTCCATCTGCAGAGTGAATCGTTTATACGACATCATCCCTCTTCTACTAAAAAAAGAATTATACGCAATCAGTAGTCTCATAAGTCCCTTTCAGTGTGGAATGTGTACATACCGCCATCATTCTGGAATGCTTAGAATTTAAATCTCTGTATTTTCTTCTTCATCTCATCAATTCCTTTCTCCCCTCTTTCATGTATTTCAAAAGGTTTCATTTTCAACTGTCTAAATTAATCTAAGTAGTAGATAACTCTAATCATTAGATGAATGACTTGAGGTTGCATATTAATACACTAAGACTTAAAGAGGTTATTTGAAGGATTCGATGCAGCGCAGTCAAATGTTATGAGTGCAAGCACATCGTCGTTTCAATCGAAACTACCATATACTGCGAGTGTTAGCACGAAGTCGTTTTCAATCAAAATGACGAGATTTCGATTAAAACGACAATGTTTCAATACTCACAACATTTTACTATGTTGCACCAAATTTGAATCGATATCAGTTAATTAGTTATTGTCAACTGACGTTTGCTCGAGTAATGTCTCTCTACATAGAATGTTGACCGCATTTTCTAGTTCAGGGTTGTTTCTGTCTTTGTCCTTTTGCCTTGCCCTGATTGCTAATTGTCTATTCTCCCAGTCCCAAGTTATCATGTAGGTTCATTTTGATCATTACAGCGCCTTTTCTTCTTATTTCAAACTATAGTCATTAAGCCCTCTTTTTTCTTTTCTTTTTTCACTTAACAATTAAAAAACTAGGAGGGTACCGAGGCCCGATCTGGTGCAAAATACAAAATCATCAGTACCATCCATTTGCAAAATCATGTGGCTGTAAATTAATGAGAATAAAATAATTAATAAAAGAATTTTGAACGTGTATAACTCACTCAAAAGGCATAATTGACCACACAGAAACCCAAAATCCATCTCTCTCTCTCCGCCCCTCGAAGAACAAACCCAGATCTGAATCTCTATTGACATCCATGGATTCCAGCATCGACGTCGGCATCTTCGTCACCGATTTGAGCCGCTTCACTCCCGACACCGACGACGCTGCCATGAATTAGGGGTCCGATTCGTTATCCAATGGTGTTTCGATTCATCCAGAATGTTCTCGGCACAACATCACAATTCATCCGATGGTGTTTCGATTCAAAAAAGGACGAACAGAAAAACTTCCGATTCAAAGTAATACATAATTCGTTTCCTGGTCATGACGAACTATAAAATATTCATGACGAACTATAAAATGATTATGACGAATTATAAATAATACTGTCGAATTCGTGTCGAATTTTAGTTTATTTTGACGAATTATTGCATAATTCGTCGAAGTGCACTACAATTCGTCGAAATCTTGATGAATTATAGTCCAAATTTGACGAACTATGACATAGTTCGTCATAAACAGATTATGACGAACTATAAATAATACGGTCGAATTCGTGTCGAATTTTAGTTTATTTTTTACTAATTATGCAATAATTCGTCGAAGTGCACTACAATTTGTCGAATTCTTGATGGATTATAGTCCAAATTTGACGAACTATGACATAATTCGTCAAAAGTGGACTATAATTCGTTAAGAATTCATCCATGTGAAGCTCTTCGCCGTGGTCGCGGCTGAGTATCTGATCGTGAACGGAGGAAGAGTCGCTGGAGTGGTGACGAACTGGGCTCTAGTGTCGATGAATCACGACACGCAGTCGTGCATGGATCCAAATGTGATGGAGGCGAAGGTGGTGGTCAGTTCTGGGGATGAAGGTTCCGAGGATGAAGGTGCGGGATATGAACGGGCTGAGGACGTGATCGAGATCGACGGAATCCATGGAGATCTGATCGACGGAATCCATGGAGATAGTTCATCCTCCGATTCATTCATCCATGGAGATCTAATTTTTTTCATCGGGGAGAGGAGAGAGATGGGTGGTTATTAAGGATGTGATATACCATATTTGCACCTATTTACATATCAATTTAAATTAAAAGAGATTTATTTTCAGTTAATCATATCCATTCAAATATATAATGAAGGGTTGAGATTAGTTTGTATTTTTTACAATAATTATCACTTTACACCTGATCCTAATCCGGAGGGTACCAACTAAAAATGGAGTAATAGACCACACAGTCCACCAAATAATGTATGGATATGATGCTATGCATCTCGAAACTACGCTCTTCCGTCAAGATTGTCCAACATAGGAGATAATAAACCAAGGCTTATGTGCTTAAGATGATACTGAAAGTTTAGTCAGCTGTAGTCATCAAATCTTGAATATTGCATTACTCTAATTGACTCCAAGGAGAGAAGATGAGGTTCGACTCTTTGGGCACAAATAATATAAAAACCCTCTATCCAACCAAACTGTGTACACATATTGATGCTAGATATTTGGCAGTGGACACTGGGGTGATAGCATATCAAATTGTGTAAGCAGAGGGAGCAAAATTAAAGAATAAAACATGGATGGAAAAGAATCAGTTTCTGCAGTTTCTGAAGTGCCTTTTGATAAAAGTTTTTGCATACAGGGGATGATTTTTTATTATCAAACCTCTGATGCACTTCCAAAATGAGAAGTCTACCAGCTTGCCATCCTTGCGAACGATAAACAGACATCTTGAGCCTTCATATTCAGGATGATACCCAACCTGTCAAAATGATAAATTAAAATGTTTCATAAAGTTTTATGTAAAGGTCCACATGTTTTATAAAAATACTAGGCCTTATAAGTTCTCTATTCGTTATGTATGATTTTCTTCGCTGAATATACTAAAGGGAACTGACAAGGAGAGCCCAAATGCCCCCAAAGTGCACAGTGCAGATGCTATAAAGTGACAAAAATCAGTATAAATGCAATGGTTAGAAATAGTAGGAGAGCACAATACCGTGATGTAATCAATACCACATCCAATCTTCTTTATGGATTCTGGGTGAAATGGCAGCAACTTTTTCAATACGGTGTTTTCATGCTCCGCACTTAATCTACTGCCACTTTCGTACCTACACCGCGGCACAAAGAGAATGCAAAATGAAGTTTCAAGAGATGATGTACGAAACTTGTTGGTTATATATCTTCAAAATAGCATTTAAATTCTGTTTCGACCCTACAGATATTGAGGCAATAAAAAAATGTTGGAAATAAATGAAGATTTAGTAAGTTATTTTTGTGTTTGATTATGCTTCTGATGCTTAGAACAAAACCAAAGGAACCAATACAAACTGTTACCCAAACTATCTATAACTCGTTCTTCACAAAAATTCCTAGGAAAGATCATTAAGTTCCATTGTCAGTATTGAATTTCTTCCTAGTTCCATATTTTCCAGTGGTCAACATATATAAAAATACCTGCAACGTCCAAATATACTCAAGTCAACATTAAGGTAATAAAAAGGAAGAAAAATAAACAAGCAGAAAATCAAAGAGGCGAGTAAGGATGTCATTCCCAGCATCCCAAACATATTTTATCCCCGATCAAGAACTAATGACATTCAATGCTGCTTCTTACCAGCTGCCAAAACAATGCTGGTTCTAGAACAATCATCATAGCTGTCTCTTAATGAAGGTCAATTAACTTTACATGCAGTGTAAACTCCACATTACAGATCAATACAAGACTGAAAATCATGTTTAGTCTTTGTATCTCAACTTAGGCAATCGGCAATCCTAACCCCTGGTTATAAAATCTCATCATTATGATTACACTAGCCCTAGAGACTGACAGACTAAGCCAATCCCAAAGCACAACTCCAAAGATAATCTACATAAAAAAAAACTTCATCTGAATAAACAAGAATCTTATCAAACTCACCTCCCAGAATGCAGTATCGCCTTAACAACTCCAACAAGCGGTACCGTCTCCTCCCATATTCTATCCTCCCAGTCAGTCATCACCTCACTTTCCTCCCTCCCTCCGTATCTCCCCCTCACTTCCTCGTATCCTGAAACCCCTCCCGCGTCTCTCCTCCGCTCGTCACCATTTTCAACCGCCGGCATCATACTGGGCTTCCTAAGCACAAAATCTGAGCCGAAAGAATCCTGGCTAGCGAATTTCCCTCCGCCCGATTCACATCTCAACACACAAAGCTTCGGATAGCGCGAAGGCGTTTGCAACAGCGGTACGGATAAGGCGAGAAAAGATGATCCGTGAGATACTGAAATCCAAGTCGAACTTAGAAATGGCGGCGGCGGTGAAGCCGAAACTGACGTCATGGCGGCAAGAGGAGCCGTTGTTACTCACCGATTTGCGGCCCCCGACTTGCGCCTTGTTGCCTGATCTTCAGAGCGTAGAAGGTGAGAAAGATTGAGGGACTAGCGTTGACCAGCCCATCGGTGAGTTTGACTTTCTGATTCAGGGCTTGTTTTACGATTTGGGCCATTACAAAGAACAGTCCGTACTCTTTAAACCCAAGCCCACTACATTTTCTCTCTCTCTTTTTTTTTCTTCAAGAAAATGGAAACATTTTTGACCTTGCCTTACAATCCCAGATTCAATCTGAGTAACAGGGCAAAATATTTCAATTTTGATCAATTTGAATAAATGGTTCCCAAATCTACTTAAATTGTCAAATTATTTTTCAATATATATACTTTATATAAGGTGTTGTCCATAACAACGTTTTAAACCATAAGCCGTTCTTCAGAAAAGTGCATTCTTAGTTCTTGGATGACGCTCATTTACAGCGCGTCACTGCTCGTTAGATATCTCTCGGTTGTTACTGTTGGAATTGCGCAAACTCGTCTCCTCCGCCCATCGTATGTCCTGTGTTGCTGCGTTGTAGATCTCAAATGCTGTCGCGACTCGAATGCCGCCGAATCTCACCTGATGCGGCACGGTCAAGCTTGTCGCGCGTGCTCGGTTTCCTAAAATATAAATTGTTGCTTTCTTGATTCATTTTTATAAAGGAATGACTCTAAAATAGAATACAAGTCTTTGGATGAAATACGAGAAAAAAAATTTTTAGTTTCCCTTGATTAGAAAACGACAATAGTTCGAAGACTCATAACTGCTCGGACATCGAAGTTCTATATCTTGACACCTCGACCGATTGTTCAAAGGCCTGATCGATTTTATTTTAATATTGTGAGTCGTTCTATCAAACCATCATCAAAAATAGACAATTTTTTTTTGTTTACGAATACAAATAGCTGGTACGGCAGATGAAGAAAAAAAATCGCTTACGAACTCGGAATTCCCAAACTCCCTCTTCATTTACAACACCCCAACTCCTCTTTCCGTGCCCTAATTCAATTTCGGCCTAATCACCGTCTTCCCAAATTGCCTGATTTTCAGAACAAGCCTAACTTCCTTCTCCCGACTCGTCCAACCTGAGCTCGAATTTCGCCTCTGTTATGCGGCCATTTCTTCCGTCGGCTAGGGCGATCGGATCCTTCATAACACGCAGAAGCGGTGCTCGACGGGTACTGAGGGAGGCTCAGGTTTGTGACCGGTCACGGATATTGGATCGATATCGGTCCTTTAGTCAGATTCCGGGGCTGCACGCGTTGACGTCGGTCCAAACGGTTGATTTTTCCGTTCAGACTCTGTGCAATAAGCTGCAAAGGAGGCAGTTTTTGAGCTGTAGTGATGGAGAAGAGGGCGGCGTGTTGTCTAAGGTTTATGAGGAGACGCGTGTCATGGGGTAAAGCTTGGGCAGACCTGTTTTAAAATTTTCCTATTTGTTTGTTTTATGCATTGGTTATTGATTTTTTGTTGGTTTGGGTTGATGTTTGCAACTTCTTCTTTGATTACCGTTATTGATGGTAGACGCAAATGAAAGTTTTCTTTTGCTCTTAGAATAATTAATTGAATAGCTATGCTTTGAATTTTCAGGTACTCCCCCGAACAGTTGTTTGATGTAGTTGCCGCTGTTGACTTGTATCATGGTTTTGTTCCATGGTGCCAACGGTCTGAGATTCTTAAGCACAATGCTGATGGATCATTTGAGGCTGAACTTGAAATAGGCTTCAATTTTTTTGTGGAAAGCTATGTTTCCCATGTGGAGTTAAAAAGGCCACGATATGTCAAGGTATTTCCTCCCAATAGTTGACACTTGTTTGTGTAGCTTGGACACTGAGCGTTTAATTTATATATTATTTTGTCTTTTCGAGTTATTTTAATTTTCATGCTTAGATAATTATTTTGTATCCAGATGATATCAATTGAAAAATGTTTAAATTTTTTATCATTCTTTATTGATAATAAGCCATACTTCATTAAACATGGATACATTTACCATTCTGAAAGAAACAATAGTAATGATAGTTAAAGTAAGTTTCGTTGAAATAATTTGGTGTTGTATGAGAGATAAGCTCTTAATGTTTGTTTAGCGGAATTTAATAAATCATATTAGAGCTAGTGCAAGTGCAATATAAAAAGCCATTATATCGATTTTTCTTTGTTTGCTACTTGACCTGTTTTTTTTTTTGTCAAGAACGGTGTCTTATACTTTGTGCGAGCCTTAGGTTAGGATTTGTATACATTGCACAATTCCTTTTATGAGTTTATGGTATATACTTGTGTATATAGCGGGTGGTTCTGACTTTTTATGATTTATTTTGTATCTGGCAGACAACCGCTCTGGATAGTAACCTTTTTGAACATCTAATAAATACTTGGGAGTTCAACCCTGGGCCAGTTGAAGGAACCTGTGAACTACATTTCCTTGTGGATTTCAAATTCCGATCACCACTTTATCGACAGGTTCCATTCATTGCTGCATAATGAAATGCGTTTGAACTTTATAATGATTATGTGCTCAATTTTATTAAATCTGAAATACCACTTGAGTATTCGGGAAACCCGAGTTTTTGTGTCCATTGTTTATTTCTTCAGTGTGAAAGGAGAATTTGAGTCCTTTATTGTGGCCAAATGCTTGATCATTTTCAGTATAGAGCACCCATTATATCATTCAAATTGCAAGACAGAAGATCTTTACAGATCTTGATAGGTTTGTGTTTGTCCACAAAGATCTATTTCCACTAGTCGGTGATTTTGCAGTTTTATATGAGACTTACGATTTGGAACATGATGAAATGCTGGTATGTATAGTTGCTTGAGGTTTTTGGGGTTGGTTGAAGGGATCCATTCTGCATTTTGCTGCTTGACGCCTTGACCTAGGGCGAGAAGATCAAAAATTCTTTGTAATTATTTTTTGCTGTTCTGTGTGACAGGTTGCATCAATGTTCTTCAAGGAAGTAGTCTCCCGTATGATTGAATCCTTCAGCGGACGATGTCGATTAATTTATGGACCTGGTGTCCGAGTTCAAGACCGCGCCATCCAACAAAGAGCATGATTTTGAGCAAATAAATGAATCTGGGTCAGTTTCATCTTCTCACTGGCTCCCCAATATGCCCTGTTTCTTGCAAAAAGCCTAGTTATTGTTTCTGTGAAGCTTTGGTATGTCCGCCCACCATTTGGAGATTGGAGATTCCCTGATCTCAACATACTTATTTTTTACACCACATTGTTCAGTTTATAGCTTATCTAACTGTAATACCCATTCAAACTTGCACAAATGAAGGAAAGAAAAATCTGGCAGTTGCTAGAACTTCTGGATGCTTGTTTTTTGTGATGCAGAAGTACCAACAGTGGTCAGTAACTCGAGCAAATCTCAAAAGACAGATCATTATCATCTCTTAGAGCATTTTCACTAATGACATTTTTCGACCATCAGGAAAAAGTCTGCAAAAGTGATTAGAGAAGACATGCACGACAATGATAACCTTAAGTCATCAAACATGATCAGAAAAAACATGCATGGATGAGTAACATTTTCATTGTGCTCCCTCGGAACCAACCATAACTCACTTAACTGATCCTAAATAATCGTGTACTGAGTTGTACTGGATCCTCTACTGCCTTGCCAAGCTCTTCAGTCTTCCCAGAGATGAGCCTATTCTAACTGCTCCACTGTCTAATGACAAGTTAGAACCAAAATTTAGGATAAAAGGGTTTAAAGGACAATGTGAAGGACTAGGGGAGAAAGTGTGAGTGGGCGGACAGAGGATGCCCATCATGTTAGTGAGATTGGTTTCAATACGATCATGGATGGCCTGTTTCCATGACATCTTCTCGTCGACCCGCTCTTCAAATTTCTATTGTCTCTCCTCAAAATGGGTCTGACTCTCCTCGTACTTATTTGATCGGGCAGACATGGCCTCAAACTTAAGTATCATCCTCTAATGTGTCATACATGTGCGGTATGAAGTCATCATAGTCCGACATACTTAGTCCCTGTTGTGTCCTCCTCCTGCGCCGCTGGGGTCTCTGATGTCTTGTGATGGACCAAACTCAAATGGATCAAGAGCATCTCCAGCGTACTCTTCTTCACTTGCTGAACCGAGCTTAGGCTCTCCAATGTCGAGGTGGGTCCAGGTGAACTACCCACATTGCTCCTCAATAGGGTTATAGTGCAAGATGCGCTCGATGTTCAGATAGGAAAACTTCCCTGAGCCATCTAGGGTTGATAGGTCGAATCCACACCCCAGTGCCACCAAAGTGACGAAACCCTCCTCCAATGGCCTTCTAGTTCAGCATGACCTTCCACGCTTTCAGTCTCTCTGACAGAAGGTGTGATGATGTCGAACTCCGTGTTGAATCGCATGGCGTATAACATATGCATGTCCATGATGGGGACTTCCCGTCCTCTGTCATCCTTGGTGCTAGTAGTGTGTGAGACCAGATCATGCCGGAGGTACTTCCAAAGCGGTGCTGTGTTGGTAGGAGGCAGCAATACCCGCAGCGTAGGATGTGTGCCCCTCTCACATTTCCCTATGTTGATCTATGAAGGTGTTCCTATTGTAGGTATCATTTACTAATGTGCTCACGTGACCAAGTTTGAGCGACATTTCCAAATTTCAAATCCCAAGATTCAATTCTACTCATCACATACGAGTATAAGAAAATGAAGCCTGAAATTCAAATACCAGTTTGAGATATGTTGGTAAGTTCTCATCCAGCAGCACTCCTTATCCCATGACCCCCAAGCTTGGCTTCAATATCATCAAGCATTCCTAGCTAGCGTACGTGTTGAGGGTAACCCTATCAGACAAGTGATAGTGGAGTAGGGTTATCTCACTCTGTTGGTGAATGTTTTATAGGTGCGTCGGATTTCTTTGTTAGAAGCAACAAAAGACGTACTATACTAAAGAGTCGAAAAGCCATTTGGTTGACTAGGAGTTTGGGAAGACTTCTGGAAAGTGTGTCAAAAACTAAAGAAGGTTTGAGTTCTTGGTGTGAAAAGGAATGAGGATAGATCCACCTGTCTCTTTATCGTAGCCAAGACAGGCGGCGCTTCCTACGGTGGTCATGTGATGTCCCCGTTCGCAAGCACCTCTACAGTTAGGTGAAGGTTTGGTAGACGACGCCTTTTCGGTTAGGCGTGGTCTCCTGAGGCCCGTAAGCACGTTCTTCCTGTAAGAACACAATTTAAAATATTATATAAATTTCCCCTTTTTTTTACATTTTACCAAGGAATTGGATCAAATACAAATAAAAATTACAAACCTAAAAAAAATTGACACGTGTAAAAATCGACCAATCAAAATTCATCCCGTTCGGGGTTCTTTTTGTAAATAAAAAAAACACATGCGGACTTATTTAAAAATACATAAAAGATAGGAGGGGTATAATCGTCCAAAATTTTGCTACAGTAAAATTCGACTTTCGCTACAGTACGTTTTCAAGTCTGATCAACATGCGTTAAGTCTGATCATTTTGAATAAAATTTGACTTTTGCTACAATAAAATTCGACCTTCACTACAGTACGTTTTTAAGTCTGATAATTTTGAATAAAATTTGACTTTTGCTACAGTAAATTTGCTACAGTAAATCGTCCTAAAATTTGCTACAGTAAAATTCGACTTTTGCTACAGTACTATTGTTAACTCTGATCATTTTGGTGCCGCGCGTCCAGCCTTAACATTAGCGATAAGTCCGATCATTCCCAATTTAAGTCCGATCATTCCAAGTTTAGTATGATTATTACCAATTTAAGTCCGATCATTACCAATTTAAGTCCGATCATTCCCAATGTAAGTCCGATCATTCCCAATTTAAGTCCGATCATTCCCAATTTAAGTCCGATCATTACCAAGTTAAGTCCGATCATTCCCAATTTAAGTCCGATCATTCCCAATTTAAGTCCGATCATTATCCTGTTAAGTCCGATCATTCCAAGTTTAGTATGATTATTACTAATTTAAGTGCGATCATTCCCAATTTTAGTCCGATCATTACCGATTTAAGTCCGATCATTCCAAGTTTGGTATGATTATTACCAATTTAAGTGTGATCATTATCATTTTAAGTCCGATTATTCTCAATATAAGTCCGATCATTACCATGTATTTTTTAAGTCTGATCATTCTCTCTTTAAGTCTGATCATTCTCAATTTGTAGTCTTTTAGTTATCAATTTAAGTCTGATCATTCTCTCTTTAAGTCTGATCATTCTCAATTTTAAGTATGATCATTAACAATTTTTAAGTCTGATCATTCTCTCTTTAAGTCTGATCATTCTTAATTTTAAGTTTGGTTATTACCAATTTGTAAGTCTGATCATTCTCTTTTTAAGTCTGATCATTCTCAATTTGTAGTCTTTTAGTTACCAGTTTTAAGTCTGATCATTCTCTCTTTAAGTCTGATCATTCTCTTTGTAGTCTTTTAGTTACCAGTTTTAAGTCTGATTATTCTCTCTTTAAGTCTGATCATTCTCAATTTGTAATCTTTTTAGTTACCAGTTTTAAGTCTGATCATTCCCTCTTTAAGTCTGATCATTCTCAATTTTAAGCCTGATCATTAACAATTTTTAAGTCTGATCATTCTTAATTTTAAGTCTGATTATTACCAATTTTTAAGTCTGGTCATTCTCTCTTGAAGTCAGATCATTCTCAATTTGTAGTCTTTTAGTTACCGGTTTTAAGTCTGATCATTCTCTCTTTAAGTGTGATCATTCTCAATTTTTAAGTCTGATCATTCTTAATTTTAAGTCTGATTATTACCACTTTTTAAGTGTGATCATTCTCTCTTTAAGTCTGATCATTCTCAATTTGTAGTCTTTTAGTTACAAGTTTTAAGTCTGATCATTCCCTCTTTAAGTCTGATCATTCTCAATTATAAGTCTGATCATTAACAATTTTTAAGTCTGATCATTCTCTCTTTAAGTCTGATCATTCTCAATTAGTAGTCTTTTAGTTACCAGTTTTAAGTCTGATCATTCTCTCTTTAAGTCTGATCATTCTCAATTTGTAGTCTTTTAGTTACCAGTTTTAAGTCAGATCATTCCCTCTTTAAGTCTGATCATTCCCAATTTGTAGTCTTTTAGTTACCAGTTTAAGTCTGATCATTAACAATTTTTAAGTCTGATCATTCTTAATTTTAAGTCTGATTATTACCAATTTTTAAGTCTGGTCATTCTCTCTTGAAGTCTGATCATTCTCAATTTGTAGTCTTTTAGTTACCGGTTTTAAGTATGATCATTCTCTCTTTAAGTCTGATCATTCTCAATTTGTAGTCTTTTAGTTACAAGTTTTAAGTCTGATCATTCCCTCTTTAAGTATGATCATTCTCAATTTTAAGTCTGATCATTAACAAATTTTAAGTCTAATCATTCTCAATTTGTAGTCTTTTAGTTACCAGTTTTAAGTCTGATCATTCTCTCTTTAAGTCTGATCATTCTCAATTTGTAGTCTTTTAGTTACCAGTTTTAAGTCTGATCATTCTCTCTTCAAGTCTGATCGTTAACAACTCGAGGACTAAATTGAAAATAACATTATTAGTTTTTATATCCTTAGTGTGGAATGACTATAATACTCCTCCGTGTGTTTGTTCGGGATTTCGACTAAATGGGACACGTGTCAGCTTAAAATTCGATTTGTAATTTTTATATATAAAGTCGGTTTGTACCCGAACCGCACTCTTACCAAATATCCAAAATAAAACAAGAGAGTTCTTAGAAACGTTTTTTGTGATCTCTTTTTGCAAAGTTCCACGCTGTTTAATCTAGAGAACAAAAAGTAAACTACAATATTTTTTTATATTGGAATACATGAAATAAGTTTGGAAAGTAGATGCTCAGAATTGGCATCAATTTGCTGAGGATGAATTGGTTGTTGATTGCCATATCTTTCGTTGTGGGCACGCCACCTTCTTGATTTGTTCTTATCTGGAGACAATGTACTTTCTTTTGCACTCTTTCTGGTTCGTTCGCTTGTCATGGGCCCTCACCCGGCTATACGGTTCTATGCAGTAATTTGAACATTTCTTTTAATTTCTCCTCGAGTTAATGTTGGTATAAATATGCTTGCTTTACTTTGCCTCTATGTTATACATCGTGAGCTGAATCCTTGCTTGGTTACTTTCGATTCTGCTTCCACAGTAGTCAATTTCCAATGTTAATGTGGGTCCTTCTTATTCTCCCTTACTAATTACTATTCACAGCTTCACAGGTTAGTGTTACAAAAGAATATTTTATAGGAAAAATGACAAAGAGGGGTATGAACTATCACACATTAACAAATCACGGTGCGAACTATGAAAATTGATAATTAAGATAATTTCAAAATATTTTAATCCCCATAAAACACTTAACTGACGGAATATCACTCCATCAATTTACAAAGTTAACTATACGAATGAATTACAAAAACCTTTTTGCCCTTAATTGTGAAATTGAGTATTAAAATATTTTAAAATTGCCCTTAATTATCAATTTTTATAGTTCGGACCGTAATTTGTCAATGAGTGATAGTTCATACCCCCTCTTTGTCATTTTCCCTATTCAATATGAATAAGTAATGTTAGGTATAGATGTGCACGAACAACACATAATTTTATATTACAACAATTTTATTTACAGTTGCAAAAGAATTCCTATACTAATTATTGCATGTGTATCCCTTTATAACTATACATTATTTAGACACTAAGCTCAGTTTCACTAAGACATTTATAAAGACGATCTTAAAATTAACTTCATGACAATTACGTTATTTTGACGTTGGTGTATTTTACTCGACAATTTTTTTTTATTATATCCTAGGTAAGTCTAGAGTCGTCAAGGATCTACTAGTATGCACACTAAGGTATTATTAGTTTCTACTAATCTAGTCAAACCGAGCTTTTTTGGTTTGGTTGGTTTTAGCTAAACTACTTAGAGACTGATAAACAGAAGAATAAGATTAATCACTAGGCAAGGGTAGGTGTCACTTAGATTGCCCACACTGACCTAGTCTAAGATACAAAAACATGCACGGTAAGATAATAAAAGCAATCACTACTAATCATGTCAAAGTTAGCCAATTCAAGTAAATCTTACTCGCAAAATAAGAATTTCATTAATTTACATGATTAGGATTCAACCAATGAGTTTTAGTCAACAACAAACAGGCGAGCAAAGCGCAACTAGTTCTGCCACTACTAACTGTTGATACTACCTTACTTCTTGCAACCTATCGTCGCTAGGGCTACTCTCCAACCTTGCCCACACGCTTATTTAATGCTCCTGAGTAACTCACCTCGTCTAGTAGAACTTGCTAGCCTTAATTGATGAAGTGTTTTCAATCAAATTCAAGTTGGTCTTCGAATGAGTCCTGAGCTCCTTTTACTAGCATGAAATTTCTTGAAGGCGGCGCCTCCGTGGCTGTTGGCCTACTTTGTCTCTTGTTTCATCTTCAGGGAAGGCGGCGCCTCGTGGTCAACTTTGTAATGTTTTGGTCTGGTATTGCCTGCTTTCGTGTTATCTTACTCTCTTCTAACACATATGAGCTAAAACACTCAGAATAGATTGTTAAAGCAACACAATTCGTTGAAAATATACCGAAATCTATAAGTAATGGAGCCTAAAAAGTGATATAAAATTTGGTGATCAGCATCATACAAGGTTGCTCTGCAATCCTGAACAAAGTTAGTGATTTGGGCCCAGTACATGTCTGTCTTCCCAGGAGGGAAGTACTGATCCATGAAAAATCAAGGCAGGTCATCCCAAGTTCAGAATGACCCTTTTAGTTGTTCGTTAACCCATGCTCTGGTTTTACCACCAAGTGAGAAGGGTAACAGGCACATGCAATTGGCTTCCTTAGTTACACCATTCACCTTAAAGGTGTCATGCATTAAGAAAATTTAGGAGGTGGTTGCTTGGGGTCACAATGAGGTTATCCATCAAACTGCTCAGCCATTATCATCTGGATGATCAGTGATGCCATGATTTCAAATTGGTTAGCCTCCACAGTCTGGAACTAAATAGGGGGAGTTAAGTCCTCGGTTGAAGTCAGCTCAACTGGTTCAAGTGGCGCAACATTTTGTTCTCCCTGTGCCATTTTGGTATCGCTTGAAGTGTGTGATCTAGTCGTATTCTTTGTAGATCGACATGTGCTTTCGATTTAAGGGTCGAGAGGTAACATATGCCATTGTTGACTCCTGCGCGTGCAAAAGAAAAAGTAAATGAATATATTTATATGAGACAGTTTTTTTACGTATTTGCATATGAATTATGACACTAATAACTACAAACAAGTATAGGATTATGATCAAATGAGAAGTGCTAGATTTCATGATAAATGAGAATTAATCTTAACTGCACGATCTTAATATTAACGATCCTAATAATTATTATTTATTTAAAACAAAAAATCTATTTTATAAGCTATTAAGGGCATATTGGCCATTTACTTTCATTAAAATTACAATTCGATAAAAAATCACTACTTCTTCGCCGGCGCGCTTGCCGCACTCATGTGCATCCCCTGCGTTAAACATCGTCGATCTTCCTCGATCGGTCTGGGTGAGCAGAGAGTGAGCGTGAGATCAAGCGGGCGTCGGATTTTGTGGTCCCGTTTCTCCTTCATCTGTGAAATTTTCAATTTGTTGGGTGCGTGATTGTGGTGGTCGGCAGCATATAGGGGCAAAAGCAGAGTAGTTGTGATGTGTTTTAGATTGCATAAATATGTTCTAGATTGCATAAATGTTGAGCATATGGCCTCTAGGAGATTTGAGATTGGAGGTGTTGAGTTGACAAAGTTATTCGCCAAAGACATTTTCAAATCGAATCTGGGTGTGAATCTCAGTTTTGAGGATGCTGAGACACTCCAACAAAACAACAAACAGTGCTACGAATGTTATATGCAAAGCTACAAATTTCATATACAATGATACGAATTTTATAGACACGACTACCAAGGCTACGAATGTTATATACAAGTCTACAAATGTTATATACAATACTACCAATTTTATGAGTACAGTAGTTATATACAAGGCTTTGAATATTATATACAAGGCTACGAATGTTATATACAAGACTACCAATTTTGATTTAAGAACTACGAATTTTATCATGAATCCAGAACTTACCTTTATTAGCAAAATCTACGAATTTTGACTTATATACTACCAATTTATTTCGCTATTGCCTTATTAGTTTATGTTTCTGCTCAACTTTTTTTCATAATGACTATAATTTATTGGACTGTGATAAATTTATTGGCAGAGACATCAATTCATGAAGTTCCAAATTTACAAGGTTTGTGATGAGTACATCTGAAACCTCCAACGATCCCTCCATTTCTACACAGAAATTTCTAGTTCCGTTGCTCAAACCCATGCATACTCCAATTGAATCCAGAAATCGAATTACCAAACCCCGCTTCGATAACCGGCGCCTCATCAAATCCATAATCATAAAACCAATTCGTATTTTCCGGCGACACCATGTTATGCAACGAACCCTAAACTCGCACGCGACCTCTAATCTGCTACCAATCTAGCAGCTAGGGTTTCTTTATATTGCTTCCTTCGTTCTGCCGTCGCCTTCGGCCGTTGCAGTCGTGGATAGAGACGATTCGACGAACGTGATGGATTTGGCGCGGAGACAATCGGCATTGTGGAGCGAGATGAGTTGGCAGAGGGATTGCAGAGATCGTGGGATCAGGGGCGGACCCAGAAATTAAGTTAGGAGGTGACATACGAACCTTTGAACAGACCACGAAAATAATCTATTATGTAAATAAATGGCATGGTACAAAATTTCTGTAGATTTTGTTTTGAATGATGAATTAATAGTATTTTTCATAATGTTTAAGTTTTTTTTCATTAATCGCACACCAAACTCACAAAAGCGGGTTGAACCTGAGACGCGAAGCTCCGCAATGCACCAATTTGTTAAGAAATTTCATGAATTGAATAAAGAAAATAACTTTGATAAAGAAAAGGCGCGGTCAATGGGATGCTGACTTTGTGATAAAATACAATATATGCGGTAATTTTATTGACGATAATTTGATAGAATTTGTATTTAAATATGTTAATTGTAATTTATGACAATTAAATACAGACAATTTTAATTTATTATTTGAGTATTAAGTTTTGAACTCATATAAGTATCAAATATTGAATTAAATTTATTATATGCATATAGATTTTATTAACTTTTTGTGAATTTATTATATATAAAAGAAATTCAAAAAAATTTGGGGTGACATTTGTCACCCTGTACACCCCCTGGTTCCGCCCCTGCGTGGGATGATCGCAGATTATTGCCGAATATTGATATTGGGTTGTGTTTGATTATTTATGCCTAATTTGCTCCTAATTACTTGTTAATCTAATATTAATTACGAACTTTGAATTTAATTTTAATTAATTTCAGTCCTAGATGTGATGAGATGGAGGAATGAGATTATTTCTTATTTCTCATATAATTTAGTCTTCTCATGCGATCTCAACTCAACTCAACCCAACAAGTATATATACAAATATACAATATTTACAGATTAGGCCCAATTTCCACTAACACATTTATCTTGTTTGCTAACAGTTTCGGCACTCCAGCAATAATGTGTGTAATCTTAGTTCCCCGATTCTTGGTGAGGAAGTCCCCCACTTGACAAGCGTCTGGTTGATGATCTACCTGTTACATAATGTGCTCTGATTGATTATAATGGTGCGTCATATCCTCACTTGTGCTTGAACCACATCTGTGATTTTCATGTTCAGATTGGCCAATTGACAGAAAATTAGAAGCATTCCACGCGACGAACAAGAGAAAAGGGCTAGTATTCCGCATGCAGGATATTAAATGCAAGTAAACATTAACTGAGCATCCTAGAATTGAAAGAACAAAAAGAAAGGGAGACGGTGCAACAAATGGTTTTAACATACCAAGTGCACTTTTTCACTAAGAAGCTTAAATAGCTCAACACCATGGACTCAGAAAACTACGGTGTCCAACATGGTCCCCAGGGTCTGAATGATGTTGGAGGACATCAGATTGGAAACATGTTCTTCCAGATGCTTTTTGGCATCTTGTCTTCCAACATTTGCAATGGCTAGCTTCTCCGGAGACAATTCATCCTCTTCCTGAACTGCCTTGTTGTATTTAATCGCCAAATTCAGCATTTCCTGCAAAATGAGAGTATCATGCTAAGCCACGTGAATATAGAAAGTGCATCCAGAAGCTGGCATCTATTAACACTGTTTTCTTTTACTATATTAACCTTCCATATAATTTATATTTGTAACTTGAAACAATGTATTTCTACTTGGACAAGTTTGAAAGAATATATAACACACCTGGACAGTCTGCTCATTGGTTTTCGAATGCGTGTCAAAAGGACGAAGTGTTAACCCGTCAGTCCATTTCTTCTTATGAAGGTTGAGCAGCATTTTCTCCTCGAGTTCATTCTTCCTGTAGTTAATGGCGATCGAGTAGTAATGCCTGTTTAGCCCGTGGATCAAAGCCTGGATGAAAAATGGAAGCATAAGACAGTACAAAAAACTTGGTGAATGAATCTATTGCAATGAAAAAGAACAAATCAAGGTAACGATAACTCACCTGAATAGATGGTTTGTTCAGATGTCCGACATTGGATGTTGTCTGACGTGGCTCTTGGCCAAGCATCATTGTCTGAGGATTGATCAAACGGAAGGCATCAATCACCACTTTTCCCTTTACACTCTGAATCGGATCAACCACTACGGCTACTGCTCTTTGATTCAAAGCTTCAAAACTCTGCAAAACGATCAATAATTGATCAAAAGAGAAAACACTGCCACAACTGTACGCAGTTTGATAACATGTGAGGCATCTATATATGTTAAACGAAGGCAGGATCTACTGATGTATCTAATTAACATCTTCAGAAATCAGCAGTTCAATAATAAGTACAACCTGCTGAGTATTTATGTCCACTCCAGAGAGCCAGCATCCAAATCCAGGATGAGAGTGGTACCACCCTACCACCATCTCTGGCCTGTATCACATAAATCAGAACAATATTAGAATCAAACACGGAAAATAGCATTAATATGTCAAAAAGTTAATCATAAGGTTTTTATACTTCGATCCACTTTTCAGAGTCAAGTCGTAACCCCTATCCAGCTTTCAATTAGCAAAATTGCAGAACTGTATGATATTAGAAGGAAACTATAGTGCTTACTTCGGCTAGAGCCGAAATACTTAAAGATTAAACAAATATTCTTTTATCACACGGTAAATAGGATGGACTGTACCACAAAATAATCTTATGCCATAGCACTAATGTTTATAACTCTTATATTGTTCTCATGCGTAGGCAGCAGCGTTAACTTCAATGAATTAAAAGAGCATACAGCCATTGAACTGCTGTTCAAGTAAATAAGCATTTTCCTCAGCTCTATAACTCAGCCTAAAGATATGAAACTTATTCTTCAGGTTTCCAAGTCAAATCTAGTGGAATTGTCTTCAGTTACAAAAAAAAAATGCTGAACCTTAGAAGCACCAAGAGGACTTCTTAAACAGTGATCGTACATGGTCCAGCTACGAGAATAATGGTATCATTTATTTTACGCTAATTGCCTGATCTAAGCATCAAGAGGCATTGTCATAGTGTACAAAAATTGCAATACTTTAGAAATTCAAATAACAAACAAATTACCTTCCGGTTTGCTTAAGCATGTCAAGCATATTAGTCTGAAAAACATGATCAACGGCCTCCACACTGACCCCAGTACCACTCTGCGGCATAGCAAAAACATCCACAACGCGAACAGTATACTCATCCACGAACTCTCCAAGCATCAGTCCCATAACCTCCATAGGAACTCCAGCTCTCCCTACAAAAAAAAAAATCACAATAAAATCCTAAATCGAACTCGAAATCGCCAATCCAAAACTCAACCCTAGCCATTTAAAAAAGCAAACCCTAATTAATTTTTTTTTTCTTACCGTGCTTGAGCATCTTGAGGAGGGCTAATGACGATATGTAGACTTGCTCCGACGAATCCAAGGTTGGGGAATCCGGCGGTGGGTGTGCCAGTGATCCCGCTCCGCCGAACATCCTCTGCAACCGATCCATTCTTTCTCTGTTCTCGAAATCTGAACGTTTCTTTCGTGACAAGACAGTGAAGAAAACGGAAACGGGATAAGAGATTTGTAAAACCCATTTTTATATTATATTTATAATTTTAAATGTTCTTTTTTTTATTTTTATTTTTGACCGAAAATAACAATACATATCAGGAAAAACAAACACGCTATAAGAATCAAGGTTGTAAAAACGCTAGGTGGTAATTCGGCGGACATGGTCCTCAAAGGATTAAACGGTGACTATTCGGTTTCGATTTTTTATATTTTTGAATATATATGTATTGATATCATATAGTATATTTCGGATTAGATTGTAAAATATTCATAATATGAATCACAAGTAATAATATAATCCATTACCATGCAAAATATTGAAAAGTGAATTTCAATAACAAAATAAATATACAAACACATATATTTTTACTTTTATTTCCTCAAATTGTAATTTAATTTTTCTTAAAAATATTATTTTAAAAATTAATACATAAATAATATTTATATTGCCGCCTAGAAGGCGCCTAGGGCACCGCCTAATACGCCGAGAAGCCGTCTGGGCGCCGTCTAGAAGCTTTGAACCGATTAACTGGCCGCTTAGAAGGAAAATGGAACGGGTTCAAGAAAAAAGCCGCCTAAGCGATCTAGAAGGCCGTTTTCTTGAACACTGATAAGAATACAGAAGCCCCGCAATGCTTAAAATACATAGCAAGCAGCTGATTTAGAGTTCCGTGCTAGGGGTTTCAAATTCTTTTTTTTAAAGAACAAAGATATAAATCGGATTCGAGAAAAAATTTATATATACATTATATTTGATGATATAAGTATTTTCTAATGCTAAAGTTTGAATTCATTGATGATCTTGAGAGCTCATAGAAGACATGACGATAACCCTATAAGGTCGAGGTATATATTATTGGAGAAATAATTTGACGTGTTACGACCCTTCACTTGATACCATTATATCAATCAGACGTTTAACCAACCAAAAACATACGTAGAGTAAGACCGCATAACAAGTGCGCATAGTCAATTACATGTAACCTATAAGGGTGGACGGAGCACCACTTGAGCAATCAAACACCTAGCGCATGAAGCTAACGACAAGGGCTACAACTTCTACGCTAACACGTAAACACAAGTCTAATATTAAGGTAACCGAAAACTAAGTCGAAACAGGGTATATGTTTGAAGTCTGCTAATGATCAGCCAACCTTCTGAAGGTCATAGAGGCGTCATCCGGTCTCCGTTGAAGGTGATCTATAAATGGATACAAAACTAATTGAATGTTTTATAATTTTCATGTTTAATTCAATATGAAATTCGAAGGTTAAGCTGATAAAACAGTTACCAAAGACAGATGATTAATTGAAATTTGCCGAAATTAAAGGGGATCCGAGCAAATCTAATGAAGCTCATAGAGGCACCATCCGGTGTCCGTTGAAGATGATCCATATAAGTCTAGAAGACTAATTGAATGTTCTGAAACTTTCATGTTACTTAAAGATGAAATTCGAAGGTTAAGCTGTAAAAATAAACAAGGATGATTGGTCAAAATTTACCGAAATTGAGGGAGTCTGAGCCAACCTTCTAAAGCTCACAGAGGCATCATCTGGTGTTCGAAAAGATGATATGTATATGGATATAAAGCTAATTGAATGTTATATAACTTTCTTGTTTACTCCAAAATGAAATTCAGAGGTTAAGCTCACAAAAATAGCGACCGAAGATAGATATTTGATCAAAATTGTTCAAAAAAAATTACTCAAATGTGAGAGGGGTCCCGAGACACCTAGGACCCCCTAAAACCGCCACTGAGAAGCATTAACGGACGACCATGTCAAGTTGGATAGTCGAGCCTTCTCCGTAAGCTAGTAGATCAGCTACTAATAATGGCGGATAATTGGAACACGGGAATGGATTGGAAGACAAAAGGGAGGAAGAAAGAACTAGAGAATAGGAGAATTAGCAAACGGGTCTGCATCCCTTTCCACTTTCATTCATAGCTTAAAAAGATAAGACCAATGATGAGCCGTATTTATACGACTCATCGAGTCAACAAATCCCACCAATTCCGACACTTTATTATGCGAACAAGTTACTTGTTTAGTGTTGTTTTGCATTTCAGGTGTTTTGGAAACTCTAGGAGGATACGCGCATTGAAGATGTCATTTTGTGCCAAAAACATCACAAGGTATCTTTGGCCGAGCAGCGTCCGAGGCCCCGGCCGAGCAGTTCAACGCTAAAATCAAGTCGCTTGACCAGACGGACTCCGATGACAAATCTGACTCGACCAAGTTGATCAAAATGGAAAACAAGTCGGACAATGCTACTGAACCAAGGAGAACGCCCGAGCAGATTGGCAGTTGGCCCAATTCCAAAGCAATAGCCCCGGGCACGCTGATAGGCACCGAAACTAAGTTGCTCGACCATACGGGAGAATCTGGCAAATCCGGCTCGACCAAGTTGCTCGAAATACCCAAAAAGTCGGACGATCTCACTTCCCAGACAAAACGCACGAGTGGAATGGCCGGGATGGACAAAACGACCCCAAACTGCAAAAGGCCCCGCGCGCTGGGCCAAGTCGGTGGAGCTCGAGCGTGGCGGTGTAGGAGTTTCCTAATCTCGTCTAAGGAAAGTTGGTGCAACAAGGAGAGGCGGTCTAGTTTGCTTGCAAGCTAAGCAAAATCGGTTGAAGGGATTTGGACATATTTCCTAATTCGTTTTTGGACCCTTTCCAAATCCGGACTTAGGAAGCCCTAGTCCTTTGCTATAAATAAGGCTCTTCGGTCAGGTCACAGATATCATCGAGCAGATCCATGACACACATCACTACTCAGCGCTTATCCCTCAGCATCGAAGATCATTCCATCGGCCAGAGCTTTTAGTTTCTTCCCTTCGGCATAGAGAAGAATTCCTCCCTTTCATTATTATTATTGTTTGTTCCATGGACATGAGTAGCTAAACCATCCATTCGGTTTAGGGTTTTAATATATTGTGACGTAGTTTTGAGATTCTTCGCTTAAAGCTATTTTATGTTCTACTAGTTCTTGTGCATATTTATTTCGGATTGAATTGCGAAGCTAAGCCGATACTTGCAATGGTAAAACTTAGCCGAGTAATTCAATCCCTTTATTCGCTGCTTGTTTGATACTAAACCGTTAGGACAAGTAGTTGCACTTAACCTAATATAACCTGAAACAGAGTATTAGGTTTACTAGAACTAGAAGTCTATAACCTGAAACAGAGTAAGATTGTGGTGTAAGTGCTTGAAACGGCCTTACCTTAGGTTATAACCTGAAACGGAGTAACCACACTTAGGAACATAAAATCAGATAATTAGAAATCAATGATAAACTAAGTCACAATAAGAAAACCCTAGACTGAATACTCTCTCTGATTGAAAACACCTTTCGTTTTTATTTCTCTTGCACTTGCTTACAATCACTCACAACCCCCAATTTCCCTTGTTTTACAGAACGACTTAGCCTCACTAGCTCTCTAGGGTTCGACCCCTACTTGCCGCTTTACTGCCTATAGTAGGGAAATCATAAATTCAAATTTGAGAGGTCAGACGACGCCTGTCAACACTATCCAATGAATTGTCGAAATCATTGGATATGGCAGATAAACGAAATCAATATAATAGTAATGATTAGCAAATCAATAATATTTGGTAAACATTACTATTAGAGCAAGAAAACATTAGTCAGCAACTTCAACATACGACATATGAGAGGATGAAATTATTCAGCAACATGGACATGTAGTTGACAATAAAAATAAACTTAACTGCAAGGGCGGCGCCAGCAGGATCGTGACTGTAAACCTTGGCGTAAGTAGCAACAAGGTGAGCTTTTTCTCCTTGGAACTTGAGTTCTGCAGCCCTCATGTAGAAGGGAACCTTTCCGGAGCGGTGGTTGAGTCTTTCAGATTCAGTGCGCACCCTCAACATTGCCTCACCCCTTGCCTGTTGAAGCAAAATTTAGCCAACGTAAAGAGAGGTTTGAAAAACAAAAGAACAAAGAAGTTAAAGAATTAATACATTAAATTTAGCCAATGAAAATGTTGTTCAGTAATAATATCAATGGAGTAACCTGATTTTTGGCCTCGTCAAAGTGGCTTTTAAGCCATTCCCATTGATCTTGGCGATCCTTAAACTCCTTGGGAATCACAGTAGGCCCATGTTCTTTGTAGAATGTTTTGCAGTCACACTTCCAATCTCGGTACCTCTCAGTCTCCCGTCTGGAGATAAAAATCCATAGCTGATCATCTGTTGGATCAATGACAAAGTTCGACTGCAAATAAAAAAGCAAAATCAGAAGGTAATGGAATGAATCAGTATATGGAGTAGCAAAATTAAACTGAAAAGTGTTCACCATGCAGTACTTACATATAAGTGTTCGTAAACAATCCGCCTATCCTTCTCCTCGAGCTTCTTGAATGATGGGGCAAGCATTCGCACCTTATCCTTTACCACAATTCCAATCTCATGCACTAACAAAATACAGACTTTCTGATCCGCTGGCCCAGTACCATCACGTAAAAATTCAACCTTGAGTGGCAGCCCCTTATTGCGGGCTTGCTTGTAGTAAACGACATTGAATCCATTTACCACACCCCTTACGTTCCTCTTCTCTCGGCCCTCATCAGCCGTGTACATGAAAATTGATATTAATTAGTACATGATAAACAATAAGCGAATAGCTAAAAAAAACTATGAAAAGACAATATATTTCACAAAATGCATTGACCTGACCGCGTATTTTGGGAATTCCTGCATCTAATGCTTGGAAGTTCTTCCAAGCTCTCTTCATCGTCATGATCCGAGGAGTGGTCAGTGTCCATTGAATTGTTTGCTTCAAATTCAGGGGCAGATGGATCATTTGCAGGCACAGGTGTGGGTGAGTTTCTTCCCGCGGGCAGCGAAATTGGGTTGGAAATTGCAGGCATCGCCCTTGAAGGATTGGACAGTGTGGGTACAGTTGGGAGAGGGATGGAAAATGCTGGAGGCTCGGGAGCAGTTGATCGACCAGCAGTTTTCGACAAACAACGAGGAGATCAGCGTATTTGCGAAGGATTTGATTTATTTTTTTGGGGTGCTCTACTGATTGGGTGAGGATTTGCTGGGGGTGGGAGTTCAGTTGCTTGAGCTAACATAGGCGGAGGATGAATTTCAATGGTTAGCATTTCATGATTGGGGCTCAAATGTGGGATTTGATTCTGATCAACTGCTTCAAGCTGGTGGGATTGGGTTCTAGTTTTCTTCCTAGGCGGGAATATAGACTTAGCTGGTGGATTGACTACACTATTCTTAGAAGCAGGAGGTTCAATAATAGGATTTAGGACTGGTTTCTTGGCTTTCCTGGGGTGGCGTCTGTCTACACGGAGGAGGATGTACCTTATTAGAATTTTGAGGTGGAGTCTGCACAATATTCAACGCTGGGGGAGTCTTAGCCAAAGCATCTAGCTTCTTCACTCATGGACCTTTCATAGCACCCAAAATTGCCCTAGCACGCTCCGTGTTACAGAACTCAGGATCCACCGCCGGTTGAGATGGAGTCAGTGAAGGTGCGAAGTCTGGATCCGGACTGTCACTGTCGGTTGAGTACTCAGTAGGGTGTGGTGGCGATACGGCGCGTCGTAGCCTTGGCGGAAGACGACGGGTCGAGGGAGAACGAAGCTTTATCTGCCGGCGTCTTGTAACTTCTTCCGTAGGTTCGCACAACGGAGACATCTTTGGCTTTTGGTTTTCGCTATCAATGACTTCAAAGGGTTGATGAAGGGTGTAGATCTGAGTTGTGGTGGATGAAAGCGGTGGTGGAACGGTTGATGAAAGCAGGGGGGAAGAGTTGATGAAAACGGCGGCTTCACTTAGGGTTTCGCTATGTTACAATTTGTGGATGAAAGGGTTTCGCAACACTTAGAGAAATTTGGACTGCCGAACATCAGAATTCAAGTGGACCTGCGTGTGGGCCGTGGTGGGCTTCGTTAATTTGTTTCTCAAAATAGCCTGGTGCGACGAAATGACTAACATTTGTCCCATAAGAGTTCTGAAAAACTGCTACAATCTGAGAGCAGTTTTCATTACATCCCAATTGTTGAAACATACACTGAGAACACAAAAAATGCTACAAATCTGTTTTGATTACATCAAAAAAATATCATCCAAAGATTAAACACACTCTCAGTAATGTTCACATATCATCATCTGAAGTCTCCCATTGATCCTCCTCTTCTACTTCCATAATGTCATCCAACTGGTCATCTTCATCTTCCCACATTATGTCCTCATCATCTTCATCTACATCAGTATAATCATCCCCTGTTGCGAACACTTCCTCTTCATCCAATATCAATTTTCTACGTGCTCTTGATATTTGTTCTATATTGGGGTCCATGAATGCAGGTTGAACATCATTTGTAATGTGCAGGCATGTGCTCCTGATAAGGGTCCTCGCCCTTAGGCGAAATAAGTGTGTGTGCCAGTGATATATTGTGTGTGCCACTACTACTACTACCGTGATCATCTTCTCTTGCAAGGGAGTTGTCACTGTAAGTTCCTCTATGGGAAACAACATTTACCACCTTCCACGGTTCACCAGCTTTAAGATCGTCAAGATGAAACACTTGTCTTGCGTTGGTGGCTAGACAATAAGGCCAATCTTCATACCAACTTATAGATGTATCCACGGATAGAAGTCCATAGTCCCTCTTAGTGCTTCCCCTATCCGTAGGATATGTGTTAAACCATATGCAATCGAATAGGACGACAGGCATCCCATTTGCATAATCTACTTGTATGATCTTTTTAATAATGCCGTAATAAGTAACATCACCATCTTCCACCATGACACAAGAATTTTGAGTCTTCATCTTTCGGTCCCGATCCCAAACAACGAACTTTACACCATTAACATAGCACCGAGAGTAACACGCGTATGATTGAGGCATACGCGCTAAACTATGCAACTCTGGAGAATAGAATTCATATCCATCTCTTTTCAAAATCTCCATCTGTGGACATAATACATATATCAGTGAAAACTAATCTCCATCTCTTTTCACAGTAATTAATAACGATATATACAACTAATAAGTAAAAATTAAAATGAACATTTACATACCCAGTCACGAAAATATTTCAGGAAATGCTTCACACGCTCTTTCTTTGTTCTATATGGGCACTCGCGTTCGAACTTATTTGCATGCTTCAGCAAATAATCGTGCGTTTTTTCACAGTGTTCCACGACACACCAATGGGCCATGTCTAGTTGTATCTTACTCAATATGGTCCTTGGAGAATCACCACTCACTTTCACTAGTGGAGAGTAAACATTCAGGGTATATAACGCAGGCTCACTTGACGAATCCACTGTGGATGATTCATCATTCATATACAATTTGTCATATGTTATACACTCTTGTTTAACATATCTCTCAGCGATGCATCATTCTGGGTATCTGCTATTTCGCACTGATCTCTTGTACTCGCCTAATTACCTGTAAAAGGAAAAAAACGTAGTAATTAGTAAAACACTTAATCAGTAATTACCAAAACACCAGTTTACAAAGAGAAGACTCTATGAGACTATATATATGTGTGTAATATATTGAACCTCTCAATAGGAAACATCCAGTTATAGTGCACCGGTCCCTTAAGCAACACTTGTTCCGGAAGGTGGATTAATATATGAACCATGATGGTGAAGAAAGCAAGAGGAAATACCATCTCCAATTTGCATAGAATAATAACAATGTCATCTTTCATACGTGTTACTTCTTCCACCATAAGCTCTTTGCAACATAACTTTTGGAACCATCGTGATAATGATATAAGGGGATCTATTACGTAATGTGGCAAGTACGGCCAAATGAACACTGGAAGTAGTCGCTGCAACATGACATGGCAATCATGTGTTTTCAATCCATTAAATTTGTTATCTTCCACATTGATTTTGCTCTTCAAACTACCCGCATAACCATAAGGATATTTAGTATCCTTAAGAAACTCAAAAATCTCTACCCTTCCATCCGGTAAAACGATATACGGTGCTTGTGATACCTTTTCCTTTCTTGAAGTTGACCCTTTTCCCTTCCACCACAGTTCCTTACGAATTTTTTGTTTCTCCAATCCTTCCCGAGCCTTAATGTCATCTTTGGTCTTTCCTTGAAGACCAACTATTGTACCAATGATGTTATCAAATACATTTTTTTCTATATGCATCACATCCAAGGAATAAGGCTGTCTCAATGCGCTCCAATATGGCAAATCGTAAAAAATGCTCAAATGAGTCCAACACAATTTCTCTTTGACACCTCTATGCTTCAAATCTGGATGCAAGCTAAGTAGAGGGTACTTATGGCTTAATATAGAAAATAAAATTTCTTCTCCTGTTAAAGACGGTGGGGCATCGCGTAATTCAACTTCCCCATTAAACTTAGAAGCAGCATACCTCCACTGATGCTCGCTATCTAGCCATCTGCGGTGTCCCTGGTAGGACATTCTCCCTGCTAAAATATTGAGCATCAATGTCATCCAAACACATAGGCCAAGCTTTGTATCCTTTTGACTTTAGACCTCCCAACATTCCCAAACCTGGGAAGTCACTGATTGTCCAATGAACTGCAGCCTTCATGTTGAATGACGATCCATCATGTCAATCATATGTGAGAACCCCGGTCTCCAACAACATATTTAATTCATCAATCAAAGGTTGCATAAACACATTCAAGCACTTGCCTGGAGATTTCAGGCCTGAAACCAACATAGCAAGAATGTTGAATTCTTTCTTCATACATAAAGAAGGTGGCAAATTATAAGGCATCACTACAATTGGCCAAGTGCTGCGAGAAAGAGCAGCTGCTCCATAGGGATTAAAACATCTGTAGCAAATCCAAGACGAACATTTCTTATGTCTTTTGAAAATTCGGGGAATTTGTTATCGAAGTCTTGCCATGCTTCACTATCTGCAGGATGTCTAATAAGACCTTCTTCCACTCTTCTTTTTCCATGCCACCTCATCTCCTTAGCTATATGCGGTGACATATAAAGTCGTTGTAATCTGGGAGTTAATGGAAAATATCTTACCACTTTTTTGGGAATCTTGCTATCACCATCGCTGTGCAAGTACGTTGGCTCATGACACACCGGACAATGTTCATGGTTCTTGTACTCTTTATAGTATATCACGTAACCATATTCACATGCGTGAATGATCTCATATCCCATTCCCATATTCTTCAATAATCTCTTAACTTCACGATACGAATCGGGATAAATGTTTCCTCTCGGAAGGAGTTCTTTAGTGATCTTCAAATGATCGTTAAAGCTCTTGTCGGACCATCCATTATCGATTTTAACTCTCATTGCCCTTAAAATTGTGTCCAAAACAGTTTTGTCACTTCCAACATATATGGGAGCTTGTGCTTCTCCTCTACAAGTCTTTGATACTTATCATATGCATCCTTGGCAAAACAATCATTTTCAAGTCCCCCATGCTGATCTCGAAAAGGAAAAGTGTCGTTAAGAATCTCCATTGTAGGATTGAAATAATAATCATCGCCTTCTTCAACCATTCTACTATTCTTTTCCATCACATATTGTCGTCGTTGTGTGTATAATGATGATGAAGCCTCAATCGGTTCTTCTCCATGGGAGGTCCAAGTTGTGTACTCTCGCATCATACCATTTAGAAACAAATGAGTTTGGATTTCATCCAATGACAACTTTTCGTGGTGCAACCGACAACGCCTACATGGACACAAATGAGTAGTTTTCCGAGGGTTTCTTTGCCTCACAAAATCTAAGAAGGCCATAATTCCTTGTGAAAACCGTGGATCACATTTGTCCGACAAATGCATCCAACTCTTATCCATGATTTCCTACATGATATCAAATAGGGTACAAATATTTAAGCCAAAGGAGACCAATTGAACAAAAAGATAATAAGTTAGGTACCAAATTATATAATGAACACATATTATATATAAAGATGAATCATAAATCAAAAACAAAAACCTTCACATACACACAAAGAGACTAGCTTAATTAACCAAATGAAAAAAGGGAACTAACTACCTGTTTTGCAAATATATAGCCTATTTTGTTCATGTTTTTTTCCCACAACCCATCATCTACCTCTAGATTGTTTCTAAACAAACTCACACACAAATAAGCACCACCATTTGCTGCGCAACAACCTCTCCCCATATTCTAACAGCCCATGAACACACACAAATTTCAATCGTGTAGAATGAGCTAGCAGGTTGCATCCATAATATGCACAAATCTGAAAACTTTTACTTTACAATAAAATGAACACATTCCAAGCAAACTTGCTCAAATTTAAGGATGATTATATTATATTTACCTTTTCAGAATTGGTAGAGCTGCTGGAGCTTCTTCTCCGACAGCTGGGACCTCTAGCAGTGGATTTTTCTAAGAAAAATGGATGAACATTCGATTTGCAGGGGTATAAGATCTGCTGCTTTTTTTGCATTAAATGCTTTACGTTTACGCGACATATTTTGATACACAATGTCGCATACGAGTAAAATGGTAGGTTGGTCTCTTTAATGCGTAATGTACTTCAGACGTTTACATTTGGGTCAAGGACAAGAGCTGATGTTGCCGTCAATTTTGCCTTTTTTCGGGACATACATAGGGGTCGCTTAAGATACGTCGCATTAACAAGTTAATGAGACATCATAATCGTGTCACTTAAACTTATGTCGCATTATAACAATTAAGGGACATACAATTTTGTGCCGCTTTAACTATTATCGCATTAACTTATTAATGCGACATAAATATTATGTCACTTAAGCTTATGTCGCATTAACAATATTAAGGGACAACAGATGGTGTGTCGCTTTAACTATTGACGCATTAACATAGTAATGCGACATAAATATTCTGTCACTTAAACTTTTGTCGCACTAACAACATTAAGTGACAAAAAACGGCGTGTCGCTTTAACTATTGTCGCATTAGCACAGTAATGCGACATAAATATTCTGTCACTTAAACTTTTGTCGCATTAACAACATTAAGTGACAACAGATGGTGTGTCGCGAAAACAATTGTCGCATAACACCTTTGTGGTGACAAACAAACATTCGTCGGTCGTATATAAGGGTATATGCGACACGGATAACGTGATAAATTTCAAAGCTTGTCTCTTCAGTTCAAATCTGGCGTAGTGAAAAGGAGCATTGATGCTGCTCCATCAGTATGAACAACTTCATGGAGTTGATTAAGGGATAACTAGGTCATAGAGGATTGACGTAGGCCATGGAGCTGAATGTGCTAACCATCCCATTAAATGAGAGCCAAAGGGTCTTGTAGTTAAAAAAAGATTGACCGATCTCAGCAATAAGCCTTTGAACGCCTAATACCATATCAGCACCATGTAAATCTAGAAGATGTAAATCAACGGTGAATGTCCGCCTTTCCAGTTGAATCGGAATTTGGGGGATAAAAGTCGTCACACGATAGTGCGTCGCCATAACTCACCTTGACACTGAAGTGAGGCGATGATTGGATTGGTAGGTTAAGGGATTTTTCCACTCGGGTCTGCAAGAAGTTATGGATTGATCCGCCATCAATCAAAACCATGGTTGCACGGCCTCCGATGAGGACTTGGCGACGGCGGGTGGTCGGAACCAAGTGGCATTCCAATGCATGTACGAAGATGTGACGTGTAGTATTTTGTATGTCAAATATAATTTATAAGCCGGTAAGAACGGGATTGTCCAACGGAGCAAGTGTAAACTTTTGCACTATGTAAGGTTGTATTTCTACTTATCCTAATCCAAATTGAGTTTTTGGTTGATTTCTATAATTGCAAATAAACGAAAGTAAGAAAAGGGGATGTCGAATTCGAGAGATATCTTGGGGAACTACTTCACTTACCTAACATTTGAATCAAGTTTTTACTATCTAGCATGCATGATTTGCTTATATTGATTAGAAAATAGCCGTACATTCCAAGTATAAACCTCACCCTTTCGGCACTATTGGTTAATATTGGAATTGTACCTTAAACTACGAACCTCACCCTTTCGGCGCTATTGGTTCTAATCAAGTAACTCGCTGATGTTTACCAACTCTCGTCGCATAAACATGGGGAGTCCTTGTCATAAAACTAGCCTTTCCCGTTACAATCCCGGGCCAGTCTCCTAGTCACGAAGTTTATAACATTTATTTTACTCAATTGTCGGATACTAAGTCTCACCCTTTCGGCGCTATTGACTTAATATCACAATGCAATGCACTTAGGCATTTCGTCAAACACCTAGTATGCATCGCTTGGGTTTAAGCGCTAAGTAAAATACAAATCCAATAAGACAAATCAATTCATGCAAATATTTGTTTTATTCAACGATTCATAGTTAGACAAGATTCGTAGGACCCCAAAATAGGGTCACTACTCACTATACATGGTAGTGAACATACAACTCATGTTCTTGTTCGAAACGAAAATTACAAGTTTTTAACGAAGAACAATCACAACCTTGATGTAGATGATGATGATGATGATAATGATGATGTTGTTGATCTTCGATTTGTAATTCCTTGATCTCGATCAATCTTCGGCGATGTGTCGTGACTCCCTCTCTCAATTTGGTTGACTCCAAATTTTCTCCTCCATGATGCGGCTGCCCTCTCCTTTTTGTTTTTCTTTAATTTTTGCCCTTTTCCAAAAACCTAGCAAAAATTGCATTTTAGCCCATTTAGCCAATGTCACCTGATAAGTGACACTATTTGGACCAATGGCTTGAATTTTTCTCCTTGTGTCGACAATTCTTGACACAGGTGTGACATTGGCGCATAGTGAGATGACCTCTTGAGCTCAAGTTCTGACACCCTTAATGGCTAAATCTACTCTAGGTGAAAACAACAAAGTTGTAGCCCTTCATATCAGCTTTCCAACACGCCATAGATCAATGGATTTCGCACCGTATGAGCTTTGGGCATGTGCGACAATTAGGGAGGTCAATCCGCCTATTTTTGCACTGTTTTCGCCAAAATTCCCACAAAACACTTTATTTCGTCTCGGAATCATTTCTCACCTGAAAAGCACAAAAATATAAGGTGAGAGTTCATATAAATAAGCAAGATGATCGAAAATCAACTAGATGTGGAGCATAATATAGTACAAATTTATGCTCATCAAAACACTCCACACTTAGAGTTTGTTCGTCCCGAACAAACATAAACTAAATCCTAATCCACTGTCGTAGGGAACACGAGTGCATTTAGCAAATGCACCAAGCCTTTAAACCTCTAGGCTACCCTACAGGACGAGTTATAGTCTCGTGAGAGTTTTTAGAAAAGGGAATACTCAAAAATCCCATATGTAAGTAGCTAATAAGAATGAACAAGATAGTTCCTCATTTATCACGGCAATACGCAACAGATACCCCACGCACAAGAACTGAAATAGCAATCAAAGACTAACTCTTTTTCAAAAGAGTTTCGAACCACCAATGACTTTATAAAGATGCAAATTCAAAGGCAATCAATATTAGAGTTATCAAATAGCTAACCTAACAATTCATTCAACCTTTTTGCAAGATACTCAAAACATGATCCTTAGAAACATAAAAAGCGTGCCAATCGCGTGCCTATGCTATCAAGAAGGATAGTCCATGGGCTAACGATACAAAACTCATTTCCAAGTCTTAGGAGCTAAGTCAAATAATCCGTAACGAAATAGGAGTTTGACACTTCATTTTCAAAGCTATCTCAAACAAAGTCATGCTCACGTACTAGTACAAGGGTTATCCCTCTACTCAAATCACAATGCATACACACTAAAAGGAATGATGGGAAATACATTGCCAAACTTAAGTGTGCGCCTCATTCTTTGTTTTTTCAAGGCATTTTGCCTACGATATGCTTCACAATTTTTTTCCTTTGATAGCTTGCCTTATTTTGGCTTGTGCTTGCAAAAACTTTTTGCTTTTCTCTCTTTTTTGTAGCTTGCCTTATTTTGGGTTGTGCTTGCATATACAATTTTTTTTGTTGGGGTCAATTTTTTGCCCATATTGACTTCACATTTAAGAGTTAGCAATGTGCTAAGGATATAAATGGTGTGTGCATACAATATGAAAGAATAGAGATCACCTAAGAGCAATGACTACGTTTTTGAAGAGAGGAAAATGGTATTTTCATGTTTGCTAATTCAATGCTCAAGTGATGCAAAAACGTTGCCTAAATCATTAGGTAGAGTACAAAAGATAACAACAACATTGACGACTAGGAATTCTACACTCATAAAAGTCATGGTGATTCTAAATTCAAAATCAAGTCATTAGCAATGAAACTAGATAGTCGAGTAGTGGGGTAATGTGAATGCCTTTGAAATTCGAGTACTCAAATGTAAGCTAGTGCATCAAAAGGTGCAAGTGCCTAGACAAGGATAATTTTAATAGAATGCAGTACACACCCACTCCACACTTAAGAGGAAGCTTAGTCCCTAAGCGACAAATATATAGAAATAAAAAGTGTAGTGCAAAGGGCTTCCCTAAAATTGTAGCTCAAAGAGTGTAATTCATTGTTTGCTCATTCCTTTCCCGCATATGACAACAAAGTCTGTAAAACATACTAGTGACCACTTGGTAGATATTAGCGTAATATGTCACGAGTACAATATGTATCATAGTTGGGACTCCACACTTAATTCAAAAGCGTCTAGGTGGTAATGATGTGAGTGCTGAAATATATTTGAATAGGCAACTTACAAGTGCCTTTACTTCCCTCGAAGACCTAGCTTAACGTCTTGGCGAGACATAGCTGGAGCTCTCCCAAGAAACACACTTGAGGAGTCTGCTAAGATCCCTCCTCAAGTGGAAATATCATAGAGTTCAGTCTGGATTCTTTGAAGAGTTGCAAGCCACTCTCTTGATGCTAGACCGTGCAAGGTCTTCCCATGTGGTGAACGTCCCTGGTTCATAACTCCATAACCAATCTTTGGCTTTCCCTATAAGTGAGAATGGGAAAAGCCTAAAATATATGGCATCCTTCGGCACGTTATTGGTCTTGAATGTGTCACAAAGATCTAGGAACGATGCTAGGTGAGTGTTAGGATTCCCAAGCCAAGTAAATGCATTCGCGGCGACCATGTTTATCAAAGCCGGTTTCAAGTCAAACTGATGCGCGGCTACTGCGAGAAGGGCTATCGGTGATCGAAATCCCGTGAGGTTGGGGGTCACATAATCCCTTATTACCCTTTCATCTTGGGCGTCCGGTGTTGTAGATTCGGATACAAAAACATTTTTTGTCATAGAGTTACAAGATTAAATTGTTGGCTTGATTAATTTAGCTATAGGATGTGACTCTAAGTTTATATTGTATAAATGAAACATGTTAGGCCAAAACGCAGTTTTCATTACACTACACCATTTTGCTTCTTATGTGACTAAGTTTGTGTCAGTCACATAAACAAGTGTCACATAAGTGCCCTTAGATGACTGAGTTACGGACATTTGCCGGATAAGGACGCTTATGCGACTGACACTTATGTGGCTGACCGAAGTGAGCCACATAAGATCACTTATATGACTGTACTTTATGTGACTGACCGAAATCGGCCGTATAGGTTTACTTATATGACTGAGCCTTATATGACATACCCAAATCTGTTATACAAGTTCCCTTATGTGACTATGTCTTATATGACTGTCTCAATGTCCATCAGTTAAGAAGACTTCTGTGACAGTTGTTTGTATGAACATGTTAGTTAGTCGCATAAGTAATATTGGAGAAGTGAGGTCGACATGCGATATTTGAAAAACGTTGACTATTTATCGGTTTACCAACTTTTTGTTGCATTGAAGTCGGCAGGTGAAAAAATGCTTCCCTGCTGGATTCTCTGCTCCCCACGGCTGAAATGCGATTTTCATCATCTCTCCACCACCGTGAAGACCAAGGGCGCCAGTAAAGAACGACTTTTGATTCCTTTGATGAGTTTCCATTATTGTTTTCTCACCATATATTTATATACACTTTGAGTTATTTGAAAAAATAAGCTTATTGAACACGATGTGCAACATCTGCCCCCATATTTTTGCTACACTAAACTTGTTGCTCTTATGTTGTGTTATGATAATTTTGAAGGTGAATTTCAACTCACAATTATGGATAAAAGTTGGATGGCCTTGGAGAGGGGTGATGCACGATACATTCAAGGGATTATGGATTTCGTGAGTTTTGCAAAGGGACGTGGAGAAACCACACATGTATGTCCTTGTAGAAAGTGTTTGATGATTAGAGGAAGTATTACAACGAAAGAAATGTTCATCCATTTGATTAAACAATGGCATGATGAATGGTTACTATACATGGACTTCACATGGTGAAGAGAGTAATGACCCTCAGACATATATTTTGAGACAAGAATGGCTTGCGGGGCAGAGGCATGGAGGAAGTAGCAGTGTAGGAGGACATCCTCAAGCGAACCCGATAATAGATATTCTTCGAGATGTTTTTCCTTCTCATCATATGCATCATGATCAGAATCAGATGAATATGGATACAGATGATGATGATTTGGGGAGTAGGTTGGCTTATGAAAGGTACAACAAGCTTATAGGTGAAGCCCAAACTCCTTTATACAATAGTTGTGACAACACCGTTCTTGAAACTATTTTGAAGGCAATGCAATTGAAAATCGAGAGTCGAATATCAGATAAGAGCTTCAACAAATATCTACATATCACTAAAGCAATTCTACCTCGCGATAACAATTACCCAAGTTCTTATAAAGATGTAAAGAAACTTTTGAAGAACATGGGGTTGGGTTATGAGATCATACATGCTTGCGAATATGGATGCATACTGTACTACAAAGAGAATAAGGATCTTCTTAGTTGCCCCATATGCGGGGAGGCAAAATACGCAGAGCGTGGAAGTAAAAGCAAGGTTCCAAAGAAGACGGTCAAGTACTTCCCTTTGACTCCAAGACTACATCGCCTCTATATGTCCCCACACATATCAGGCCAAATGCGTTGGCACGCTCAAAGAAAGGTCGATGACTCAGAGTATATTAGGCACCCTGTAGATGGGGAATCATGGAAATCATTTGATGAAGAGTTTCCACAGTTTGCAAGTGAGATGCGGAATGTTCGACTTGGATTAGACACTGACGGTTTTAATCCCTTTGGAGCATCAGGGCTCTCTCACAGCACATGGCATATTGTCCTCATGCGCTACAATTTGCCACCCCATATGTGCATGAAGAAGGAGATGAATATATTATCCCTTTTGATATCTGGACCCAAGTCCCCTGGTAAATGCTTAAACGTTTTTATGAGACCCTTTATAGATGAGTTGAAGATGTTATGGGAAGAGGGAGTTCAGCCTTATGACCGACATGATGGTTCATCATTCCTTATGAAGGCAGCGGTGATGTGGACTATTAGTGACTTCCCGGGTCTAGGCATGTTGGGCGGGAATTAAGACAAAAGGGTACAAGGCTTGTCTCTTATGTCTAGATGAAATTGATGCTACGCATCTAACGGGTAGGATGTCATATCAAGGTCACCGAATATGGCTCCCTATAGAACACGATTGGAGGTTCGCAGTATATAGATTCAACGGGAGAATCGAGCATAGGGAACCTCCCACATCATTTTCCGGTACTGACATATTCGCCCAAATAACGTCTCATCATTATCCCACGCTTAGCTTGCATCCCCAGTTTAAGCAAAGAGGGGTCGCGAAGAGGCTTTGTTGGACACATGTATCTATGTGAAGAATGTGTTTGATAATATAATAGGGACCATACTGGGACTTGAAGGTAAGACCAAGGATGACATCAAGGCTAGGAAAGGTTTGGAAGAACAAGGGGTGCGGAGAAAGTTATGGTACAAACCATCATGGTCAACATCAAGTAAAGAGAAGGTGAATAAAGCACCATACACTGTCACTCCAAATGAGAAGGTGGAGATTCTTGAGTTGATAAAGGACGCTAAGTATCCATCCGGATATGCAGGAAGCCTAAAGAACAAGATTAATCTCGATGAAAAAAAGTTCATAGGGTTGAAGACACATGACTGTCATGTCATGTTACAATGTCTACTGCCGGTTTTCATCCGACCTTACTTGCCGTTGAATGTAATTAACCCTCTTGTATCTTTATCCCACTGGTTTCGGAGAGTTTGTTGTCGAGAGTTCCAGAATGAGGAGTTGCACCAAATGAAGTTGGACATAGTCAAAATCCTATGTCAGCTAGAGAGAATTGTCCCACCGGCTTTCTTCACCATTATGGTGCATCTGATGATTCATCTGCCTGATCAGATTTTGATGAAGGGGCCAGTACACTACAGTTGGATGTACCCCATGGAAAGGTATTTAACAAACTCTTTTCGTCCCTTATATGAACATAGAATTTTCGCATATATGTAACCATATTTTTGTATATATTATATATGCAGGCAACTTGGACAATACAAGAAGTTTGTCCGAAACACAAGGTATCCGAAAGGATGTATTGCTAAGAGCGATACATCGTTTAAGAGTGTGTCATGTATTGTAAGTTGTACATGGGGGAGATCGAAGATACATCACAAAATCTGGACAACGAGGAGGAAGATTATTGGCACATATCAGTTGTGTCAAACCTCATCAAGCCGATGGGTCAGAATAGAAGGCAAAGAGTAAACAATGATGACATAGATGTCATTCATTGGACTGTAGTTGAAAATTGCGAGGAGGCTACCGAGTCTATTAACCGACACGTTGAGAAGTTTTACACGGAACATCCTCACGGTGAAAATGATTCAAGGATTGAAAATTTCCATTCCTATTTCCTTGATAAGGCAAAACTACTGTGTATGTACATTTACATCAACATGTCCATTTACATCTAAATTCCATTCCTATTTTTTTGTCCTATTTTCTTAAATATATCTTTATGCGTAGATGATAGCATTGCGCAATGAAGGTTCAGATGAGTATTCGAAGGAACTTCACATATTGGCATATAAGCCACAGTTTCACGCATGTTACACACATTGTGTGGGAGAAGGACCAACATTTGAAAACACAAAATAGTGGTGTATTTGTTAAAGCAGGTAATTATATGCAATGTTATATACAAGTATGTTCATATTTAGTTTGTATTTCAAATCATATTTAAATTTGTTGATTGTTTTTTTTCAGGCAATATTAACTATTACGGGACTTTGCTTAATATTATCGAACTAAAATATGCCGAGGGTATGCCGGTTGTTATCTTTCAGTGCAAATGGTACAACACGGATCCGGAAGAGGGTGGAAACATAAAAAATGGACCTTGGAATTCTGTCCGTTGACATATCCAACACATGGTATGAAAATGCTCCATATTGTCTTGCAAAACATGCACAACAAGTGTTTTACTTAGACGATCCAAAGTTTGGAGATAATTGGAAAGTTGTCAATGTGGTCACTCAAAGAGGCACTTATAACGACTCATGTATATCCTACGATGATAATTCGAATGTTCAAGAAGAAGCTTATCAGGAAGAAGCGACAACAGATATTCCACCTTACAAAATGTCTAATGCAATTGACGAAGAGGATGACGAAATGGATGTCGGAATATTAGAGACTCCACGAGTGATTCTTGCTTTTTATCATGACTATGATCAACAAAATGATGATGATGCAGTGGAGAATGAAGAAGATGAATCTAAAGAGGATGATGATGATCAATCTGATGGACTACACTATGTTAGTGATCATGAGTTAAGTGATAATGAAGTATAAGAGGATGATGATGATGAGTATGAGTATGATGAAGAAGAGGATTGAGTGACCCCAAGTCAATGTGGCTACATGTGTGTTTACCATGTACAGTGTATTATTTGATGTCAATTGTAGTTGGTACTTATATGTATTTGTATTTGGGACTTAATTAAGTATTTGTAAAACAAATTTGGTCCAACTAATTGGTTACTTATGTGACTTATTATTTCTAATTGTGTCATATAAGAAAATGGCACTTCAGGCGGGATTTTTTAAAAAACTGGGCGGGGTAAAGATTTTTTCGGAGGGAAACTTAATTTTCATTTCATAATTGATTTTATCTTATATGACACACATTATAAACACAGTCACATAAGGAAAGAATCATCATAAACATACACGTGTCCTAAAATATACAACGTGCGTGTATCTCAACCATCGGATTTACATCCTCGGCCTGTTAGAACACTTAAGGGTTTTTGTTCCTCATTTTCGTTTCAGCACCGCTCTCTTCCTCATTTTCGTTCTCCCCCGACATCGCGGCTCTCTTCCGTCAAATCGACTGTCCTGTTGGTACAAATCGACAACTAGCATGCCTCCGAAGAAGAAATCACTGAGTGAGGTTGCAGTGGCTACCAACAACACACAGATCAACATGAAGCTTTGGAGTCCGAGTTCAAGGAGGCCAGCCAAGATCCATACCCCTGAGCCGGCAGTGAAAAAGGCGGCGCCTTCCAAACAAGAAGCGCCTTCCAAACAAGCAGCGCCTTCCAAACAAGCAGTGAAGAAGCCACCGGCCAAACCGGTGACTCCTAAGAAGAATGCATCACCCAAACCGGCTACTACTCTTAAGGAGAAGTCAACCAATGATTGTAAGGTCACTGAGGCTAGTGGTATGGTTACTCCTCCCAAAAGTAATACTAGGTCAGTCCAAACAACATTACATCATTCCCCTAGGTGTTCGTCTAAGCTTAGAGTAGAAAAACCCCAAACCAGAGAATCCCCTACTAGTGAAGAATGTCCATTGTTAGTCACCTTAGTCGCCCCATCCAAGTACCCTACTCGTACAGTTTCGTCCTCCAGACTAACAAACAACCGATACCCATCCCTAACACCCTCACCTGCTGCCTCAAACCCTCTTGAAAAAACCACATCTCATGAACCACATATTGATGATGAGGTTCCCCATGATCATATAGATACTGACGATGAGTTGTTCCCTGATGATGATCTGTTTCCTGCTAATGAAAAAGAGTTGCCAACTGAAAAAGAGTGTCCTTTTGATGATGAAGAGTTCCCCGGTGTTGATGATGTTCATCCCACTGCTGAAGGGGCCTCTCAAGGAGTAGAGCACTCCGATGAAAACCTTCGCCCGATTGACGAAGAGGTGGATGAATAAGAACCACTTAGCATCAGGTGCAAGAAGAGGGAATCTTCTCCACCTCCAGGTCAAATATTTGTTACATTAATTTACTGGCAATTTTACTTATATACTTATTTACCTCTTGTACCAATATACTCTTTTTACCTTTATGCAAGAAGATGGGGAGGACTCTATCCCTGTTACTGAACTTGGACCTTCAAAGAAGAGAAAGCGTGGTGTGGTTGGTGGCACCATGATAGCCACTCTGGTGTACGCCCTTAGGATGAAGATCAAAGTTGAGTGCTCCGTGGAGGCAAACGGACCTGTGGTGAAGGTAGTGCGGAGTATGATCTGCCACCAAATTGGGGCATGTGTGCGACAGAAGGTCCCAATGACAGCACTGACATACACTCAGTTAAATGAAGAGCACTGGAACATCGTGGTTAACTATTTGAGCGTAAGTTTTCTTTCTCCTTTTGTTTGTTTGCATTTTGGTTATTTCATTTGTTTTTTGAACAATTACACAACTTGACCCTTTATAATTGTTTGTAGCCTCATTTTCAATTGCCAAAAAATGACACTCTACTGTGGGAGTATATAACAAGAATAGCAAGTAAGCGGTATACGGATTGGAAGTCTGACTGTCAAAAGCATTATCTAAAGCATGGAAATAAGGTCCCAAAGGAGTTCACCCACCACATGGAGGAGTGGAGATGACTCCTTCATCACTTCAACGAACCTGAACAGCAGGTAATGTTTTTAAATATCTGATTTTATTGTGCTAACTTTTATGTGATTTGCTTAAGTTATAATATGAATTTCCCTTTTCTTAATCAAGGCAAAATCAAAAAGAATGAAAGCTGCCCGAGACGCGAAGACAAACCATCACTCCGGGAAGACTACGTTCCCCATGAGAGCAATTGAGCACATGGAGAAAGGTCACAAAGCCCCTCATGTCGCAACATATGCGCAAGTCTACAGCCAAGAACCTGAAAGTGGGAGAATAGTGGTAATCCTTTGCATTTATTTATTTCATTTATGTCTTCATAAGTAAATGAAGTTTATTCGGTCCTTTGGATTATCATTGGAGTCATGCAGCATGTTGATCAGTTATGTACATGTATGATATCGTGATTTATGAATACTTGATGGATTTGTTAGTATGTGCAAGTGAACATATTATGTCAATGTCTTAAAGCATGTTAAAAGTTTGTTTGTCATGACAGAATAATTTATTCCTGAGTTGAAACAATTGTAACCCTTTGGATTCTGATAAAGTGTAAGCTCATCCTTAATATGGATTTTGTTTGGTTTGTATTCTTTTGGATTATGATTAAATATTGCCATGATTGATAATGTTAAATGGTATCTTGTTGTCATTGTAACAATTAACTTATACGAGGTTTTGTTGTATCATTTCAGTAATTAATTTATTTGTGCCTTGCCTTAGGAACAAATGAATGCAGAGGTGAACCAGCTGATACAAGAGCAGCACTTTGATGACCCAAGCGTCATTCAGGATCCTCTCTCCACGAGTACCCAGCTGGATATAATTGGCAGAGTGGTGGGGCAAAAAAAAGGTACTTTGGTTTCCGGTGCGGGTGGTAATCTAAGGAGGCCTCCCAAACCAAGAGGCGGGCCATCTAACCAATCTCTAAAGGAAGAGCTGATGAGGGCCAGAGAAGAGGCCGCTAAAAAAGAAGCAGAGTTCAATGATAGGCTACAGGCCATTAAAGAGATGGTGCGGTTGGGAGGAGGACCTTCGGGACATGGGGCTAATGTCTTGGATGGGGCGAGCTTTGGCCTGCCAACTCTCGGAAGACTGGTTGTGTAGAACTCTTTTGATGATGCAACTTTTTGAAGTTGTCGCAATGCTGCAAAATTTTAGAATATTATGTTTTGATGTAAATGGTGAATACTGCTGGAAACTTTTGACAAGTTGTAACATGTTACAACATGAAGGACATGGATGCATTACATTTTCGTAGGCAACCGAATTGTAATTGTAATACCTACCTAACGTAAACATGGACGCTATATATTCTCTTATTTGACTGATATCTGATAATAATACCACATAACTGGACTTATGTGTCAACAAAAGTATCCTTGCAACACTTATGTGACTGACCGGAATATTTTCTTGTGTGACAGACATTATACTAATGATACTTATACGGCTCACTTATTGAATTTTGTCGTTGATTTCCAAAATGTACTTACGCGACAATACCACATAACTGGACTTATGTGTCAACAAAAAGTATCCTTGCAACACTTAAGTGACTTATTGTTTTACTAATGTGACAACAAAATTGCATCCTTTATCACTTATGCGGTTGATCGGTTTATCATTTTGTAGTTTCTTGTGTGACAGACATTGTACTACTGATACTTATACGGCTCACTTATAGAATTTTTTGTTGATTTCCAAAATCTACTTACGCGACCAACCACGTACTTATGCGACATTTTTTAGGTTTGCCGCACTACATATAATATGACTGAGTGCAATTATTGTGCCGCATTAAGTATAATGCGGCACAACTTATATGACTGACTATTGTCACATAAGACCTTATGTGACTAAAAACAAACTTATGCGGCCCAAAGTTGTCAGTCACATAAGGAGCAAAATGGTGTAGTGATAGCGGCCGCCTCTGACTTTGTTATAGCTCAAAATGATAGTGCTCGACCTAGTTGCAAATCATCTCGACTCAATGTAAATACGACCAGAGTCAAACCAGCAGTTCAAATAATCATATGAGAGTCTAACCTACCTGTCACGCTGTTGGTATATGAGATTACAAAACGTAATCAAATTTCCATCTCAATCAGAAGGAGAGGGAATCAAGATCAGGTATAAATCTGATTTTTGATGTAAATTACAAACCAAAAAATTATGGTATACTTCCTACGAATTATGTCATGGGTTTATCCAAACGAATTATATGTCACTTTCCCGAACTATAACATAGTTTATAAGAAGTGTACCATAAATCGTCACTTTGTAGTTTGCACCTAATCTTTTTCGAGAAGAGAAATATTAAATTACACTACACCACCATATACCTTTGTCACTAAGGATATACGCAATTGCATCAGACCAAGGATGAAACTAGGCATATATGGGGACACGTATAATCGGGGACGGAACCACTTTATACTTGTGTCACCCCCAAGTTTCTTCAATATATTTACATTATATATTTAATTATGATAAATAATAAAATCAATTTCGTTAAATATTTATATATCAAATTAGTTTAATGTTTAGAAGTACTGTGAAGCAATATAGGGTAGTTTTTGGGAATCATAATTTATGTTGTTTTGTCTCATCGATGTGGATTGTGGGAATTTGAATTTGTTAGCTTGTGTTGAGAGCAGTGTTCCAGAAATCGGCCGATTAATCAGCGCCTATGCGGCCTTTTTCTTGAATCCGATCCGATTTTACCCTAATCGGATGAAAAAATCGGGGAAGCGATTGGGTGTCCGATTAATCGGACCATGCGGCGATTAATCAGTTCAGGCATCGATTATTCGGACCAAGCGGCGATTAATCGGTCTGGGCAGCTAAATGTTAAGGAATAAACTTTGACGACTTTATTGTAATAATTAAAATTTAAACACCAGTTCCTGGGGAACCGGTTTTAGTTAAAAACAATTAATTGTTTTTCGAAAAATCATCCTTCTTCAGTCGCCGCTGGCCAACACGGTGCAACCATCACCACCATAGAAAAGAAATAAAAAATGGCGATGGCCATGCGCCCATTTCAGATTCTGGAGCTGAACGTCATCTCGGCGCATGACTTATTTTAGACCTCTCGCTACATGAAGACCTACGCAGTAGCCTGGGTCCATCAGACCACCCCGAAAGAAAACTCTCCACCAGCGTCGACACCCCCTATCGAACCAACCCAACGTGGAGCCAAAAATTCATTTTCAGTGTCGACGACGAGTTACTCAGAGCCGACACGTCAGCGATCATGGTGGAGATTTACGCCTTGCATTGGTTCCCCTACGTGCTTGTCGGGACTGTCCGCGTCATTATTGGCAATCTTCTCCCTCCGTCTATCAAGTCCCATCGCCACCATGAAATTAGGGCTGAAATCGTGCGTCATCGAACTTAGGTTTGGCCAATTCGGCGATTCAATCACCGACAAGAAGAATCCATCCAATATCGGTGGCAGCGGCACACTTAAACCGAAATCAATTCACTCAATCTAAAGTCGGCATCTCAAAATAAGAGATGCCTCTCGATCAGCATCGGACTCCTAAGATTCGATAAGGCGGTCGAGGGAGAGCGGCGGCGTTGATGGAGAGTGGAGTGCATCGACGAATGCACCAAGCAGCGAGTCTAAGGCGGTGACAACCCTCAAGTATTGCCAAGGAAGACGGAGAAGACGACTTTGGCAGTGTATACGGCGTTGCCAACCCTAGCCAAAATTCGCTCTTATCTGCGTTGACGCTCCTCGAAGAAATACTAACTTGTTTAAGCTTATGCATCGATTCATCTTAAACCGATGCATAATATTGATATTATGCATGTTTTTTACTAAACCGATGCATAAGCCTTTTTTTGAACCGATACATAATGTCTCTTCTGTAGTAGTGATTCAAAGCTCACAATGTGTTGCACCTTTAGCTGACATGGCAATCGCTGATGACGTGGGCAATCCTAACTTGACACGTGGACGAGGGAAACACAAGGTGGAAGCATCGAGAAGGTATTCGAGTGAAGAATACACGCGCTGAAGGAATTAAGTATGCATGGGGAGTACGTTGAGAATATGAGATAAGGTTTGTTAGAAGGTAGGACCTGGAAGAAGACAGCTGGCAATAGTACATTGAGCCTTATGTAATCGCTATAAAAGCACCTCCTGTATGCAGAGTGCGAATAAGAAATTATAAAGCTACTCCTCTCTCTAGTCTACCCTCCTTGTAACAAACCCAGCCTGCATCACAATGCCTCCCTCGAGTTTGTCAGGAATTTGGCCTTGGTCGACCCCTTCCTCTATGCCAAAACCATCCCCAGCTTGATGGCTTTACATTCTGCTTCTAAGATTGACTCCACCCCCTCTGACCAGCTTGCCAGCACCTCTATCACTGTCTCGGCCCCGTTAATTTTTCTTTTCCCATTCAAGATCTCCTTCATGAATTTGGCATAAGTAGGAATCTGGGTGATCGCTTCGGTGAGGGGCATAGTGAAAAGTGCGAATCTTGTCCGCGAACTGCTTGAAATCCTTATCCCTTCTTGTAGCTTTAAGCCACTGAGGGAATGGAACTGGCGGTATATAAGGAACTGGCTCCACTGTCTGCGCAGAATTTTCAGCTCGGTTTTCAGCTTCCTTCAATATTTCCTCTTCCGCGGGTGTAGGAGCAGGTGCTGATTTTGTAGCTGGAGGTCGAGTGGCAGGAACTGGCAACATCTCGATCTGTTTTCCTCCTCGCAGTAAGATGGCATTCACTGATCTAGGATTCGGATCTGGTTTCGATGGAAGTTTCCCATGTTCTTGGTTTGATGAACTTGCCTGCCGAGCCACCTGAGTTTCCAGCATCCTGTTCTGAATAGCCAGTTGCTCTACAGTCCTTCGAAGTTCTCGTACCTCAGCAGTTGTTTCCTCAGACGTCTTTCGCTGGTCGGCTATGAAGCTAGCTAGCTAGCATGGCTTCTATGTTTGACGCTGGTCCGGGGTTCTGATCTCGCTGTGGCTGAGGTGGATTGTTATAGTTCCCTGAATTCTGATTTTGCTGTTGTTGGGGCTGATTGTTGTATCGAGGTCTCTGCTGGTAGGGAACATTATTCTGCGGCTACTGGGGCTGGTTGTTGTACTGGCTTCATGGCTGGTACGGTCCATTGCCTTGCTGCTGTCTGTACGGGAAGCTAGGCGGTGCCTGATTCTGTGATTTGTAAGAGAGGTTAGGATGATTCCGGTTCGGGTTATCCCACCTGTTAGGGACTGATCCAGAAGTGAAACCAGTCCCTTGATTATTTTGCCAAACATAATTAGCATCTTCCTGGCTACCTTCGTTACTATCTTATCTCATTACCGGACAGCCATCAGCAAAGTGAGACGGAGAGCCACAAATCTGACAGTAGACACCCACATTAGCAACATCAGAAGACTTCATAGCAGAGTCTGTCTTCAGATTTTTTGTAGTGTAAAAAGTATAAAACGTCATGTTTTACTTGTTTTACAAACCGTTGTGTCCTAAGTGACGATAGGCGACCTGACTTTTAAACCTTGTCGGGTTAATCGATTTGTGCAACCAAAATATATGTTATAACAGCAAAATTTCTCAAGATTTGACAGAATGGTGTAGTGTCCTTCCACGCTTAAGCTTAAATAATTTATAATATTTTTATTTACCGGGTGAATTAGAAACATTTTCATGAAAAAAGACAAAAGGCATAGAAATTTTTTCCAAGAAATGCGAACCAAGCTGAAATATTTCATCAGTTCAATTTCATAGATTTAATATAGAAACAAAATAAAATACTGGAGCGGCCCTCTTTCCCAACATTTTAAAAAGGGAAAATCAAATACTGGAAACGGAAACAACTATTTTCAGGTGGTTTGATAAAATTTTAAAAACATGAATTTTAAAATTTTAATTAATTAATTATATATGCGATCGGTTTAAAACGGGTGGTTTGATATACGAAACCGCTTCCGCACAGTTCTATTCGGCTGCGGTGCGGTTTCTAGCATTTTGGTTTTTGTCCATAACTGGTGCGGTAGCCAAACACGCTTTTGCAGTGCGGCATGGGCAATTTTTCAATTCGGAGCTGTTTTTGCGCACCCTTATGAAGTACCACTTACTGGCAAATTACGGTCCGAACGATCAAAAACTACAATCATAAGTTAAATTCAAATTAAATGATAAAAATGGGTCACGAACTACCACTTAGAGCATCCCCACCATGATTTTTTCACTCATAAGAATTGGTCATCAAAGATGACTAAAAAAAACATGTCTTCCCATCATGATTTCTTTGATCAAAAAATTATCATGGGATGACCAAACACAAAAGGGGTCACAAGATGACCAAAAACAAATTTTTGGTCATGAGAAGCAACCAACCAACCAGAACATGACACATGTCTTGTTTTTAAATTTTTTCAGATTAAATTTGTAACTTGTAACTCATTTATCTTGAAAATTAAAGAGTCAAAAATAAAATAGAAAATATCAACATTCGTAATTTTATGAGCTTTATAAATAGACATCCATATTGTCATATTTTGATGTATGTTTAAATAATTTTATTTTTCCAGTGATAAGATTATATGGGTATGGGAGAGGGATGATGGACTTTTTTTGGTTTGTCATGAGTGGGGTGTAAATGATCAAATTGGTCATGAGTCATGACTAGATGAGAGATAAAGTGAATGAAAGAAATGAATGACATTATTTTTTTAGTCATTGTGGGAGATGCTCTTACTGTCGAATTATAGTCCAAACTATCCAAAATGGCAATCAAGAATCAAAGTCAATTTTTTTTAATAGACAAGTTACAATTGACTAACGGACACTATATAACTCCGTCAATTAATGTTAAAGTGATCAAATTAATATAAACATAATTTTTTAGTCTATAATTAAAATATTTTCTTATAATTTGTCGGATACAAATACAATGATTACAATCTATGAAACAGTGATTAACTTTATCGTCCAAAACACATGATATAAAGAATGTATGTAGATTTGGACACAAAAACAATTCTTGGAATAGAGTTGCAAGTTAATGGAAATTGTTCGCTTGCTTAATTTAGCTATGTGGATGTGACTCCAAGTTTATATTATATAAATGTACCACGTTAGGCCAAAATGCAGTTTTCGTTAGCGGCCGCCTCTGACTTTGTTATAGCTCAAAATGATAGTGCTTGACCTAGTTGCAAATCATCTGGACTCAATGTAAATACGACAGAGTCAAACCAACAATTCAAATAAGCATACGAGAGTCTAACCAACTTGTCACTCTGTTGGTATATGAAATTACAAAACTTAATCAGATTTCCATCTCAATCAGAAGAAGAGGGAATCAAGATCATGTATAAATCTGATTTTTGATATAAATTACAAATCGATAAATTATAGTACACTTCTTACAAATTATGTCATGAGTTTATCCAAACGAATTATAAGTCACTTTCCCTAACTATAACATAATTTGTAAGAAGTGTACTATAAAGCATCGCTTTATAGTTTGCACATGATCTTTTTTCAGAAGAAAAACCATATACCTTTGTCACTAAGGAGATACGCAATTGCATCAGACCAAGAAAGGAAGTAGGCATATATGGGGACATTTATCTTCCTAAATTTTGTTAAAAATGATTTTTTTATATTATGAAAATAAGAGGAGCGTTCAAATTAGGCACCCTTTCTTAAAGTGAGGCACGATTTGAGCCAACCACGTGTCCCACTCAAACCTCATGTGCTTTGTGGACGTGTCACGTGTCCCACTACAAAAAAATCCATCAAAATTCAAAACCAAAGGCAAGAAACAGGGATTCTAAAGTCTAACTTAGTATAAATGAATTTGCAAATTTTATTGAAAATTACTGCAGAAAAGTTTATACATATATAAAATAATGAAGAATCAGCCACAAGTTATGCTTCAATAATAAAACTAAACTTAATTCCCAACAAATGATAATACTACACGGTCAAGTAGTCCAGATTAAATGAACAATTCATCATCCCCGACTTTCAGGTGGTAAAATGGATTTCATTTCGGCCAGCTGCGATAACCCGCCATTGCAACAGCACCATGAGGAGACTTTTCATCCCTTAACTGCTTCTCCTGGGACAACAATTTTGCAAGCCTGCATCGATTCAGAGGCGAAATGGATTACATTTGTTATTAGTCACACAAGAAATAAATAATGAATTAATAATGTTTATAAATAAAGGAAATAGTCAGGAGAAAGAAACTCTTTTTTTTTTATGCTGCAGAAAATTCTATAAAAACACCGAACAAATTTGAACCTGACGAGAGCTTGTTTATTAGTTTCATGAGGTATCGCTGGCTCGCATACACCAGTGTTCAAGTTCACCCTTGTAACAGGACTTTCCAGCAGCGAGATCCCAATTTTCTCTAAATCATGTAAATTTTCCTCAGTAGCTGCATCCACGGAAGACAATACACCGGTCAACGTGTCATCCTGCAACACACAATAAGTTAGAAATTATATAACTGGAGAACGTATAGCAGTGGTCTAACGATCATAGTCTTAGTCAAATGACCTGGAGGTACATCCTTTGCCTATCACAGTGAAATTTATTTGTTTGTTTAAAAACAATTACCTGAATACGAAGATAATTTTGTTCAGAATGGAGAGCTTGGAAGACAGTGGACAAATGTAAATCAACCATATCAGCACTAGCATGAGAGAAAACATCAATCAAAGGATTTCCTCCTCCAGTGGTCAGCCAGTTCATTAAACCCCATTTTGCAGCTTGCAATGCACCGTATTTTTGCTCATTCTTGGCAGTTCCGGTCCCAAGAGAGATGACCAAATATCGGCCGTAATCCATTGGTTTGACGGGAAGAAAGTTAGGGTTCTTTCGAGTTATCTCTTTTGTCACTTCCCCCATACCCAACAAGGCCTAACATATACAACACATGTAAATTTTCATTAACCACCTATTATTTCTCATATGATATTAATTATTTGTATATGTATATGATATCATAAATTTCAAGTGTATTATTAATTTATTACTCACGGGATTGTTTGCAGCAACACCACCATCGATCAGGTTGAATTCTCGGACACTTCCCGTATGGTCCTCCATAGTGAAATAATGGGCAGGAAGATAGGTTGGTGCGGCTGAAGTTGATATGCATATATCTGAGAGTAGGGCATCCATGTTTGGTTGACGTTTTACCTGTTTGATTAAAAAGTTATAGACATATATAATAATTAATTGACTTTTCGCCATATAAGAAACAATCTTATGTGGTGGTAGTAGATTCATTTAAGGGACAGTTTGGAAATAATCTCGTAAACTAATTCTTATACGACATTTGTTCATTGTTACTGTCGATCTAACTTATGCTACATTACTTACGAGACTTTGCTATTCCCACAATTATACAGTTGTATAAGTCTTATACGACATTTTTTGCACGTACTCATCTAAACTTCGTCAATCTATAATATGAAATCTGGTGTAGCATGAAAGGTATCAATAATGTACTAATGTTCGTATAAGCATATTACCTCAAAGGATGAAAATACAACTGGTTGGAGTCTTTTAATGTCGAAAGTGGGGATGACTATATTGGTCAGAGTCCGATGAAGTCTTATGTCTCCAAGCTTTTCCTTAACGATTTTGTGGAGGTACTTGCCGTCATATTTAGGGCCTGCAAGTGCCTTATACATCCTCGATGCGTAACCGAGCCCTAGGTAGTGTTGAGGGAAGATTTTAGGGCAGTGTTCAAGGTAGAAGTCAGTGATGTCGTTGGCTGAAAACAATGGACGGTTATCCTCGTTAGGAGCTGTCAACATGGCAGTAACAAGCCCCCCTGTGCTTGTTCCGGCAATAACATCAAAATAATCTGCAAGCCTGGCATGCTCACCATCCAATTTCTGCAAAACATTTTTTTACCAAGAGAGACCAGACATTATTTTCATATAAATAAATACTTCTAAATAATAATATATGACTACTGGCTAGTTGCACCTTAATCATGCATGAAACCGGTCAAATGCATGATATATATTAACCAGACTTTTTTTCGAAGTTGAATAAAATGTAATATATATGAAAGCTCAAACTATGCCAAAGCACGCCACAACCACACATGTACGATCTCGATCGATCAAATAAGTAATAAATATCTCGTATATATATGTACCTGGAGTTGTGACTCGAGAAAACTAAGGATGGTCCCCGGTATTATTCCTCGGATACCACCTCCATCGATGCTCAAAACTGTGATAAGGTTTCCATAAGTTTGGGGTTGAAGACGAGGAGAAAGTACTATTTCAGCCATTATAACGATGGATATGAGTTGAGCTAGAGATGGATCGTTGATGAATCAGAAACTCTCTCTTGTAACAAAATTATTAGAGAGAACAAGTGATCGATCAACTTATATATTATTGCTGCTGAAGAAAGACAAATAGGAATTAAGTTGTGAGGAGGGAGGAAGAAGTAATTAAACAATGTGCTCTGGGGGAGATGGAACTGAATTGGGTGTTTTGATTATCAACTTGAAAGTAGCACGAATGGGTATTTATAGAGATTCTTTGAGAGATGCAGTGTCTCTCGGGGGTGGCATATCAAGTTTGACCTTCTCATTACATGGAATGGAACACATTGGATTTCGATGAAAAATAAATATATAATGTTAAATTTTTCTAGCTCATATATATAGGACTATAGTACCACTGTGACCCAAAAACTCAAGTTTATTAGTCATGCATCTATAGACACATGTATCAACTAGCACACTTGTCTCATTTACAAGTGACGCGAGACATTTCTTCAATTATTTTATTTACTCCAGACACGATAATCATTATTAACACTCAAGGTGAAGACATGTATGTGCTTTGGAAAATGTCGTTTGTTTGCTAAGCTTGTTATGATCTTCACGCACGCAGTTCGTTACTAACTTACACGTGATAGGAAACGCTTGTATGTAGGTAAGCGCAAGACTCACATGAAGAACATGGAGAATTGTTGTTGAGAAAATTTGTTCATGAGGGACCATTAGGTGAAATAGTGTGATGGTTATACATATAGACGTTTTCCTATTTTAGCTAACTAGTGTTCAATAATGGTGAATATCTTAGGGTTTCGTTATCGATATAATTCTTGACTTCAGTTTTCCTTTGTTTGTTTCTCAATTCCTATCACATTATTGTTCTTCATTCCCACGAATGATATGTATATACTTGAGAATATTTGACTCGTTCGAAGAACAAATGCGCATTTCATTTCAGGCGGCGCCAGCGAAATAGAACACACAAATGAAAATTTCACTTTTGTAAGGTTATTCCAAAACTTGGATAGAAGCATATTTGATCACAATATATCACATATTTGTACGACACTGACAAAAACAGGGACAGGGACGACCTTTGGAAATTCATGGCATTCAAACTAATTAGGGCATGTATTATAAAAAAAACTAATTAGGGTTTGCTCACATCAAATTTTAAACATTGGCTTGTCAATAATTGCCAAACCAAACATAAGTTTACAATTACAATCGATCCAGTTAAATTTCTATAATTTCATTTATTATGATTCAAAAATCTAGGATAAACTTGATGTACAGTTTCGTTCTTGTCTATTCTTAATGATATTATATATAGTTAGAGATCGCTCAAATGAAAATCCCTCTTCTTTTTTTTTTTGAGAACTTTGAGAACCCTTTCGTTATGCAGTTTTGTCTTCGTTATGCACTTTTGAAAATGCATCAGTTTTTGCCTAAGTGCAGTTTCCTAAAGCTTAAAATGTATTTAGGCAAAATGCATGCTCGAAACTGCATAATGAATGAGAAAAGTTAGTGGAACACGTATCACTTCCACATTCAAAGATGTAACTTGATCCAATGGTGAAATTTGAGGTCTCAGGTTCTCAAATTTTTAGGGGTTCGAGCGCTCCCCTATATAGATATATACAACTCTAAATGAATATATAATTTTTTTTCTTTTTGACTGATATTGTCATAACAAAAAGATAAGCTAAGGTGGCATTGTGTTTGCGTCTTGACCATGCATGTCGTCAACCTTTTGAATATATATACATCATTCCACCCCAGCCAGATAAATTGAGTAGCTATAATTCAAGCAGTTTTTTTATAAATATTTTTTATAGATTACGCGCATGTTTAAACAAAGACGCCCATGTTAGTCATATAACTATAATTAGTATACTACCCGCAATGGGGAATATTGGAGTTGTAAGTGTATATATGCAGCCGGCCGGTGGCTGTATATAGCCTCAAAAAGTAAGAGATAACTACAAATTATTATTCTAATTACATATATAGTTAGTAATTAATTCCGTGGTACGTCCTAAGGCAGAAACGTCACGTGTCATGCAATGCAAAATCATAATAATGCACGTTTCTCATATGGATTTCTTGACCCGAGACTTGTGGCAGCCTTATCAACTGGCGGCGCCATGACAGGCTGCTGATGGTAAATCCTTCTCGCCGGCTTGATGAGCGATCAAAAAAACTACTAGAATCACCTCTGCTCACTACACTATTTTGCACACATATGCAATCTATCATCACACACGTATATTTAGTAATTTTGGATGCATGTGTCACACCCTTACTTCCTCCAATTTTCCGATAATTCCACTAGTATAACTGTATAAGTTAAAACTGTGACACAAGTAGTCCAAAATTTATATAATTCCGCATGTGAATAATGTTTGTTAAGAATATGACTTGATATTATTGATAATAGTTAGAGATTGGTCGGATTCTTGACCAATTAATTCCACCATTCAATGATGGATTAGTTCAGTTCTCCGAACATTTTAGTGTTATCTGAAAGTTTTTCCTAGCATTTCAGGTTTGAATTACACATGGACTCGATCTAGGCTCAGATTGGCGAAAAAGTCGAAGAATTGAGCGAAAATTGCCCTTTTCTAACCAAGACCCCGTGACGCATGCCAACCGTCACGGGCAGTGACGGAGCCAGGAACCGAAACTTACCCGGGCTAATTTTTTGTTGTTGTTTGTTAGCGTTTTTTTGATAAAAATAAAAAACGTATATACACTGTAATTCATTCTCAAGTCTAATATATGTAAGCTTTGAACAATATTAAACAAGAAGTATCAGTTGGCACGGTGGAGTAGGTAACGAGTATAGCACAATTGGGGGCTGGGGTTCGAAACCCACCTCATTCATAATTTTTTTCTGAAAAACTTAGTAGGCATTGAGCCCCGGCCAATTGCGTCATGCCAGCTCCGTCCCTGGTCACGGGCCCGAACGGGCGTTACAGTCCTCTCCCGCAAGCACCAGATGTCGAGAATATTGAAGACCCCGTGACGCCTTGTAGGTCACGGGTGTCACGGGACCAGGAACTCAGGTGGGTGGCCCGTTTCGCCGAGCTCGTGACGTAGCCTTTGGTCACGGGTGTCATTGGTGTCACGGACTCATGACCAAAGGCTATAAATAGCAGTTTTGGACCAGATTTTGAGTTAGCTTATTTTGGGGATCGATTTTGACCAAAATTTGAGAAGGAGGACGACTAAGAGCTCAAGAAAGATCAAGATTGGAGGCTACGCTTCATCAAAACACGGTTTCCTCGTTTCTAGTCTTTGATTTTCGTATGTATTTGTGGTTAGTAACTATGAATCGTGAGTAGTCGTGTTATTCCGGAATCCTACAGATCACGCGCTTGTACCCAACTCTTCATGTGATTATTAAATTGTTATTTCCTTTAATGTCATCCTAGTTATCGTTCTTGCACGTTATACATTAAATGGATGTTTTCTTGTATGAACAAAATTAGGTTAAACAACAAAAAGATGGATGGGTCTCTGGTAGTTAACCAGATCGAGTAGAATTGATGTTAGGTCGTAGTAGCCATGCTAATAGTATATGACCTAATAGGAGAGTTAATATTAATTGTTTCACTAGACTACGGTAGTTGCGTTGGTAGTGCGTAGGTATCTGTAAGTACAATCATAGGCTTCCGCGACGATGGTATAACAAGTACGTAGTGGAGTAATTAATGTTTGGAAAACCCTAGGCTTACCTAATCGAAGTTGTTGATAATCCGTGGATGGGCGGTGATCAGTCGATATTTTGACTAATTATTTACTGCATTCGATGAAGGATAACACTGGTTCTCCCGGCAAATTGTCTCTATTTGATGTCTTCCTTGAGTGTTTCAGAACAAAAAGACATATCATCGCTCTTTGGACTCGAAGTACTGAAAGGCCGAAAAAGAGCTCTACACCAACATGTGGGCCGTGACATCTCATTAGTGTCACGGGTGTTATGACATGCTTTCTTCTCAGAAGGAATCAAGTGATTTCCAGCCAGGCTGTGACATGCCGTGACATCCTCCTAGTGTCACGGGTGTCACGGTGCCTTTTCAGCTCAGTGAGTTTTGCCTAGGTCGTGACATCCTCCTAGTGTCACGGGTGTCACGGCACCTTTTCTACTCAGTAACTTTTGGGTAGGTCGTGACATGCCGTGACATGTTCAAATGTCACGGGTGTCACGGCAACGTCGGAATGCAGACTTATCAGTTGATTTTCTAAACCGTTTTTGGCAAGTTCTGGTCCTTTTTGGGAATTAATCAATTTTTGGGCTATAAAAGAAAAACGATCATAGTGTTTTAAGTGTGCTTGAATTGAGATTGAAGAACCCTAACTTGGGAGAGAAGACAAAGAACATCACGAGAGATTGAGGATTCAACGAGCTACATCGTCACTACGGTTATCTCGTCCTCAATTTCTATTTTTACTATTTGTGGTTAACTTACCATGAATAGTGAGTGTCTTCTTATTCTGGGATCCTACGGATCCCGTGCTATGTACCCAACTCTTCATGTGATCAATTGAACGTTTTTCATTAATGCAATTCGAATATTCAATTTCATCGTGCTTAATTTCATCGTTCTTGCAAGTTTTACATTGAATGTGATGTTTGCAGGCTAAAACGTATTTAGGTATTTACCAAAAGACGGATGGGTCTTAGGTATTAATCGGATTGCATGAAATTGATATTAGGTCATGGTAGCTACAATGGTAGTACATGAATTAATAGGAGAGTTGATTTTCGTCTGAAAAAACCCTAAGTTTAATAATCGAGATCATTGATAATCCGTGGATGGGCGGCTTTCAATGATTGAGATTAATCTAGACAATGATCAGTGTTTTAATAAGCCGTCCATCCACGGATCATTGTCTAGATTCATCTGAATCGTTGAACGCCGCACATCCACGGATTATCAACGATCTCGATTATTAAACTTAGGGTTTTTTCAGACGAAAATCAACTTTCCTATTAATTCATGTACTACCATTGTAGCTACCATGACCTAATATCAATTTCATGCAATCCGATTAATACCTAGGACCCATCCATATTTTGGTAAATAACCTAATTACGTTCTAGCCTGCAAACATCTCATTCAATGTAAAACTTGCAAGAACGATAAAATTTAGCTCGATGAAATTGAATATTCGAATTGCATTAATGAAAAACGTTCAATTGATCACATGAAGAGTTGGGTACATAGCACGGGATCCGTAGAATCCCAGAATAAGAAGACACTCACAGAATAAGAAGACACTCACTATTCATGGTAAGTTAACCACAAATAGTGTAAAAATAGAAATTAAGGATGAGATAACCGTAGTGACGATGTAGCTCATTGAATCCTCAATCTCTCGTGATGTTCTTTGTCTTCTCTCCCAAGTTAGGCTTCTTCAATCTCAATTCAAGCACACTTAAAACACTGTGGTCGTTTCTCTTTTATAGCCTAAAAATTGATTAATTCCCAAAAAGGACCAGAACTTGCCAAAAACGGATTAGGAAATCAACTGATAATTCTGCCTTCCGACGGTGCCGTGACACCCGTGACATTCGAACATGTCACGGCATGTCACGGACTGCCCAAAAGTTACTGAGTAGAAAAGGTGTCGTGACACCCGTGACACTAGGAGGATGTCACGGCATGTCACAGCATGGGCAAAACTCACTGAGCTGAAAAAGGCACCGTGACACCAGGAGGATGTCACGGCCTGACTGGAAATCACTTGATTTCTTTTAGGAGAAAGCCTGCCGTAACACCCGTGACACTAATGAGATGTCATGACTGTCACGGCCCACATATTGGTGCAGAGCTCTTTTTCGACCTTTTTTGTCGATCTCTCCGTTCTTTCAGTACTTCGAGTCCAAAGAGCGATGATATGTCTTTTTGTTCTGAAACACTCAAGGAAGACATCAAATAGAGACAATTTGCCGGGAGAACCAGTGTTATCCTTCATCGAATGCAGTAAATAATTAGTCAAAATATCGACTGATCACCGCCCATCCACGGATTATCAACAACTTCGATTAGTTAAGCCTAGGGTTTTCCAAACATTAATTACTCCACTACGTACTTGTTATACCATCGTCGCGGAAGCCTATGATTGTACTTACAGATACCTACGCACTACCAACGCAACTACCGTAGTCTAGTGAAACAATTAATATTAACTCTCCTATTAGGTCATATACTATTAGCATGGCTACTACGACCTAACATCAATTCTACTCGATCTGGTTAACTACCTCAGACCCATCCATCTTTTTGTTGTTTAACCTAATTTTGTTCATACAAGAAAACATCCATTTAATGTATAACGTGCAAGAACGATAACTAGGATGACATTAAAGGAAATAACAATTTAATAATCACATGAAGAGTTGGGTACAAGCGCGTGATCTGTAGGATTCCGGAATAACACGACTACTCACGATTCATAGTTACTAACCACAAATACATACGAAAATCAAAGACTAGAAACGAGGAAACCGTGTTTTGATGAAGCGTAGCCTCCAATCTTGATCTTTCTTGAGCTCTTAGTCGTCCTCCTTCTCAAATTTTGGTCAAAATCGATCCCCAAAATAAGCTAACTCAAAATCTGGTCCAAAACTGCTATTTATAGCCTTTGGTCATGAGTCCGTGACACCAATGACACCCGTGACCAAAGGCTACGTCACGAGCTCGGCGAAACGGGCCACCCACCTGAGTTCCTGGTCCCGTGACACCCGTGACCTACAAGGCGTCACGGGGTCTTCAATATTCTCGACATCTGGTGCTTGCGGGAGAGGACTGTAACGCCCGTTCGGGCCCGTGACCAGGGACGGAGCTGGCATGACGCAATTGGCCGGGGCTCAATGCCTACTAAGTTTTTCAGAAAAAAATTATGAATGAGGTGGGTTTCGAACCCCAGCCCCCAATTGTGCTATACTCGTTACCTACTCCACCGTGCCAACTGATACTTCTTGTTTAATATTGTTCAAAGCTTACATATATTAGACTTGAGAATGAATTACAGTGTATATACGTTTTTTATTTTTATCAAAAAAACGCTAACAAACAACAACAAAAAATTAGCCCGGGTAAGTTTCGGTTCCTGGCTCCGTCACTGCCCGTGACGGTTGGCATGCGTCACGGGGTCTTGGTTAGAAAAGGGCAATTTTCGCTCAATTCTTCGACTTTTTCGCCAATCTGAGCCTAGATCGAGTCCATGTGTAATTCAAACCTGAAATGCTAGGAAAAACTTTCAGATAACACTAAAATGTTCGGAGAACTGAACTAATCCATCATTGAATGGTGGAATTAATTGGTCAAGAATCCGACCAATCTCTAACTATTATCAATAATATCAAGTCATATTCTTAACAAACATTATTCACATGCGGAATTATATAAATTTTGGACTACTTGTGTCACAGTTTTAACTTATACAGTTATACTAGTGGAATTATCGGAAAATTGGAGGAAGTAAGGGTGTGACACATGCATCCAAAATTACTAAATATACGTGTGTGATGATAGATTGCATATGTGTGCAAAATAGTGTAGTGAGCAGAGGTGATTCTAGTAGTTTTTTTGATCGCTCATCAAGCCGGCGAGAAGGATTTACCATCAGCAGCCTGTCATGGCGCCGCCAGTTGATAAGGCTGCCACAAGTCTCGGGTCAAGAAATCCATATGAGAAACGTGCATTATTATGATTTTGCATTGCATGACACGTGACGTTTCTGCCTTAGGACGTACCACGGAATTAATTACTAACTATATATGTAATTAGAATAATAATTTGTAGTTATCTCTTACTTTTTGAGGCTATATACAGCCACCGGCCGGCTGCATATATACACTTACAACTCCAATATTCCCCATTGCGGGTAGTATACTAATTATAGTTATATGACTAACATGGGCGTCTTTGTTTAAACATGCGCGTAATCTATAAAAAATATTTATAAAAAAACTGCTTGAATTATAGCTACTCAATTTATCTGGCTGGGGTGGAATGATGTATATATATTCAAAAGGTTGACGACATGCATGGTCAAGACGCAAACACAATGCCACCTTAGCTTATCTTTTTGTTATGACAATATCAGTCAAAAAGAAAAAAAATTATATATTCATTTAGAGTTGTATATATCTATATAGGGGAGCGCTCGAACCCCTAAAAATTTGAGAACCTGAGACCTCAAATTTCACCATTGGATCAAGTTACATCTTTGAATGTGGAAGTGATACGTGTTCCACTAACTTTTCTCATTCATTATGCAGTTTCGAGCATGCATTTTGCCTAAATACATTTTAAGCTTTAGGAAACTGCACTTAGGCAAAAACTGATGCATTTTCAAAAGTGCATAACGAAGACAAAACTGCATAACGAAAGGGTTCTCAAAGTTCTCAAAAAAAAAAAGAAGAGGGATTTTCATTTGAGCGATCTCTAACTATATATAATATCATTAAGAATAGACAAGAACGAAACTGTACATCAAGTTTATCCTAGATTTTTGAATCATAATAAATGAAATTATAGAAATTTAACTGGATCGATTGTAATTGTAAACTTATGTTTGGTTTGGCAATTATTGACAAGCCAATGTTTAAAATTTGATGTGAGCAAACCCTAATTAGTTTTTTTTATAATACATGCCCTAATTAGTTTGAATGCCATGAATTTCCAAAGGTCGTCCCTGTCCCTGTTTTTGTCAGTGTCGTACAAATATGTGATATATTGTGATCAAATATGCTTCTATCCAAGTTTTGGAATAACCTTACAAAAGTGAAATTTTCATTTGTGTGTTCTATTTCGCTGGCGCCGCCTGAAATGAAATGCGCATTTGTTCTTCGAACGAGTCAAATATTCTCAAGTATATACATATCATTCGTGGGAATGAAGAACAATAATGTGATAGGAATTGAGAAACAAACAAAGGAAAACTGAAGTCAAGAATTATATCGATAACGAAACCCTAAGATATTCACCATTATTGAACACTAGTTAGCTAAAATAGGAAAACGTCTATATGTATAACCATCACACTATTTCACCTAATGGTCCCTCATGAACAAATTTTCTCAACAACAATTCTCCATGTTCTTCATGTGAGTCTTGCGCTTACCTACATACAAGCGTTTCCTATCACGTGTAAGTTAGTAACGAACTGCGTGCGTGAAGATCATAACAAGCTTAGCAAACAAACGACATTTTCCAAAGCACATACATGTCTTCACCTTGAGTGTTAATAATGATTATCGTGTCTGGAGTAAATAAAATAATTGAAGAAATGTCTCGCGTCACTTGTAAATGAGACAAGTGTGCTAGTTGATACATGTGTCTATAGATGCATGACTAATAAACTTGAGTTTTTGGGTCACAGTGGTACTATAGTCCTATATATATGAGCTAGAAAAATTTAACATTATATATTTATTTTTCATCGAAATCCAATGTGTTCCATTCCATGTAATGAGAAGGTCAAACTTGATATGCCACCCCCGAGAGACACTGCATCTCTCAAAGAATCTCTATAAATACCCATTCGTGCTACTTTCAAGTTGATAATCAAAACACCCAATTCAGTTCCATCTCCCCCAGAGCACATTGTTTAATTACTTCTTCCTCCCTCCTCACAACTTAATTCCTATTTGTCTTTCTTCAGCAGCAATAATATATAAGTTGATCGATCACTTGTTCTCTCTAATAATTTTGTTACAAGAGAGAGTTTCTGATTCATCAACGATCCATCTCTAGCTCAACTCATATCCATCGTTATAATGGCTGAAATAGTACTTTCTCCTCGTCTTCAACCCCAAACTTATGGAAACCTTATCACAGTTTTGAGCATCGATGGAGGTGGTATCCGAGGAATAATACCGGGGACCATCCTTAGTTTTCTCGAGTCACAACTCCAGGTACATATATATACGAGATATTTATTACTTATTTGATCGATCGAGATCGTACATGTGTGGTTGTGGCGTGCTTTGGCATAGTTTGAGCTTTCATATATATTACATTTTATTCAACTTCGAAAAAAAGTCTGGTTAATATATATCATGCATTTGACCGGTTTCATGCATGATTAAGGTGCAACTAGCCAGTAGTCATATATTATTATTTAGAAGTATTTATTTATATGAAAATAATGTCTGGTCTCTCTTGGTAAAAAAATGTTTTGCAGAAATTGGATGGTGAGCATGCCAGGCTTGCAGATTATTTTGATGTTATTGCCGGAACAAGCACAGGGGGGCTTGTTACTGCCATGTTGACAGCTCCTAACGAGGATAACCGTCCATTGTTTTCAGCCAACGACATCACTGACTTCTACCTTGAACACTGCCCTAAAATCTTCCCTCAACACTACCTAGGGCTCGGTTACGCATCGAGGATGTATAAGGCACTTGCAGGCCCTAAATATGACGGCAAGTACCTCCACAAAATCGTTAAGGAAAAGCTTGGAGACATAAGACTTCATCGGACTCTGACCAATATAGTCATCCCCACTTTCGACATTAAAAGACTCCAACCAGTTGTATTTTCATCCTTTGAGGTAATATGCTTATACGAACATTAGTACATTATTGATACCTTTCATGCTACACCAGATTTCATATTATAGATTGACGAAGTTTAGATGAGTACGTGCAAAAAATGTCGTATAAGACTTATACAACTGTATAATTGTGGGAATAGCAAAGTCTCGTAAGTAATGTAGCATAAGTTAGATCGACAGTAACAATGAACAAATGTCGTATAAGAATTAGTTTACGAGATTATTTCCAAACTGTCCCTTAAATGAATCTACTACCACCACATAAGATTGTTTCTTATATGGCGAAAAGTCAATTAATTATTATATATGTCTATAACTTTTTAATCAAACAGGTAAAACGTCAACCAAACATGGATGCCCTACTCTCAGATATATGCATATCAACTTCAGCCGCACCAACCTATCTTCCTGCCCATTATTTCACTATGGAGGACCATACGGGAAGTGTCCGAGAATTCAACCTGATCGATGGTGGTGTTGCTGCAAACAATCCCGTGAGTAATAAATTAATAATACACTTGAAATTTATGATATCATATACATATACAAATAATTAATATCATATGAGAAATAATAGGTGGTTAATGAAAATTTACATGTGTTGTATATGTTAGGCCTTGTTGGGTATGGGGGAAGTGACAAAAGAGATAACTCGAAAGAACCCTAACTTTCTTCCCGTCAAACCAATGGATTACGGCCGATATTTGGTCATCTCTCTTGGGACCGGAACTGCCAAGAATGAGCAAAAATACGGTGCATTGCAAGCTGCAAAATGGGGTTTAATGAACTGGCTGACCACTGGAGGAGGAAATCCTTTGATTGATGTTTTCTCTCATGCTAGTGCTGATATGGTTGATTTACATTTGTCCACTGTCTTCCAAGCTCTCCATTCTGAACAAAATTATCTTCGTATTCAGGTAATTGTTTTTAAACAAACAAATAAATTTCACTGTGATAGGCAAAGGATGTACCTCCAGGTCATTTGACTAAGACTATGATCGTTAGACCACTGCTATACGTTCTCCAATTATATAATTTCTAACTTATTGTGTGTTGCAGGATGACACGTTGACCGGTGTATTGTCTTCCGTGGATGCAGCTACTGAGGAAAATTTACATGATTTAGAGAAAATTGGGATCTCGCTGCTGGAAAGTCCTGTTACAAGGGTGAACTTGAACACTGGTGTATGCGAGCCAGCGATACCTCATGAAACTAATAAACAAGCTCTCGTCAGGTTCAAATTTGTTCTGTGTTTTTATAGAATTTTCTGCAGCATAAAAAAAAGAGTTTCTTTCTCCTGACTATTTCCTTTATTTATAAACATTATTTATTCATTATTTATTTCTTGTGTGACTAATAACAAATGTAATCCATTTCGCCTCTGAATCGATGCAGGCTTGCAAAATTGTTGTCCCAGGAGAAGCAGTTAAGGGATGAAAAGTCTCCTCATGGTGCTGTTGCAATGGCGGGTTATCGCAGCTGGCCGAAATGAAATCCATTTTACCACCTGAAAGTCGGGGATGATGAATTGTTCATTTAATCTGGACTACTTGGCCGTGTAGTATTATCATTTGTTTGGAATTAAGTTTAGTTTTATTGAAGCATAGTTTGTGGCAGATTCTTCATTATTTTATATATGTATAAACTTATCTGCAGTAATTTTCAATAAATTTGCAAATTCATTTCTACTAAGCTAGACTTTAGATTCCCTGTTTCTTGCCTTTGGTTTTGAATTTTGGGCAATTGCACTTCAAATTTAGTTTTCGAAGTTCGGTATGCCAAAAAAACATGGAAGGATTTGCGAATAATCTGCCTAAAAGTAGTGTTTGCATGTTAATTCCATCAACTATTTGATTAATTCTTTATCAAAAAAAAAACTATTTAATTAATTCAACGAATTATATATTTCGATTTTGCAACAAACGTGAGTCCCTTGATACCTTTGATTCGGATCGCGATAAGGGAATTTTCAACTAACTCGAAGTAAAAAGTTGAGTCGACTCGAACAAACACTACGCCATTTTGACATATATGCAACACGACATGACACACTACTGCATAACTTACGTAGCATAAGTACTCTCGCAACAAAGGAAAATCGTTACTTATGTATCGTGTTGCATACGTTCACTAATGCAACACATGCAAAATCAGTGTACCAAAGTGTGTTGCTTAAGGGCAAAAATGCAACACATATTTTGGCAGCAAATTGAACCTCTCGTTGTTTAAGATGTCTTAGGTAACTGAAACAAAAGCAGCAGACCAAATGTCGTTGCATAAGTGTAATCATGCAACATGTTCTAAAGTAACTAGCGACATACGTTGTTTACGCTTACTTATGTAACTAAGTCAAAAGCAACAAATACACGTACAAAAGCAGCAAATCAGTGTTTCGTTGCATATAAGCTACTAATGCAACACGGTCTAATGTAACGTGCCACATTCTTTGCTTATGTTCTAAACTTGACATATTTAACCAGATTAGCTATAAGTATATTTATCTGATGTGATAATCAATGGAGAATTTTACTTGTTCCACTAATCATTTTGATCCAATTAGAAATTAACTTAAAGTAAAAAGTCCAAAGAAGATCTCTGGCTCTTTACGAAAAAAGAAACTAATTGATCCTGATCTCTTCTTGACTTTCTAAATTTAAATTAAATATTATATACTATTAAATTAAGTTTACTATATAAATTTTAGATGGGGCGTTCGGTTGAGGCATGGTTGTAAAAATGAGGCACGTTGTGAGCCACTCATTTAGATGATGTGGCAGGGAATAGTGGAGGAATAGTTGTTTGCTGTTTACTTTTTGATGGATTTTTTGTAGTGGGACACGTGGCGCGTCCACAAAGCACGGGGGGTTTGAGTGGGACACGTGGTTGGCTTAAATCGTGCCTCACTGCCTCACTTTAAGAAGGGGTGCCTCATTTGAACGCTCCTCTTATTTTCATAATATAAAAAAATCATTTTTAACAAAATTTAGGATGATAAATGTCCCCATATATGCCTAGTTCCTTTCTTGGTCTGATGCAACTGCGTATCTCCTTAGTGACAAAGGTATATGATTTTTCTTCTGAAAAAAGATCAGGTGCAAACTATAAAGCGATGCTTTATAGTACACTTCTTACAAATTATGTTATAGTTCGGGAAAGTGACTTATAATTCGTTTGGATAAACTCATGACATAATTCGTAAGAAGTGTACTATAATTTATCGATTTGTAATTTACATCAAAAATCAGATTTATACATGATCTTGATTCCCTCTTCTTCTGATTGAGATGGAAATCTGATTAAGTTTTGTAATCTCATATATCAACAGCGTGACAAGTAGGTTAGACTCTCGTATGCTTATTTGAATTGCTGGTTTGACTCTGGTCGTATTTACATTGAGTCCAGATGATTTGCAACTAGGTCAATCACTATCATTTTGAGCTATAACAAAGTCAGAGGCGGCCGCTAACGAAAACTGCATTTTGGCCTAACGTGGTACATTTATATAATATAAACTTGGAGTCACATCCCCATAGCTAAATTAAGCAAGCGAACTATTTCCATTAACTTGCAAGTTGTAACTCTATTCCAAGAATTGTTTTTGTGTCCAAATCTACATACATTCTTTATATCATGTGTTTTGGACGATAAAGTTAATCACTGTTTCATAGATTGTAATCATTGTATTTGTATCCGACAAATTATAAGAAAATATTTTAATTATAGACTAAATAATTATGTTTATATTAATTTGATCACTTTAATATTAATTGACGGAGTTATATAGTGTCCGTTAGTCAATTGTAACTTGTCTATTAAAAGAAATTGACTTTGATCCTTGATTGCCATTTTGGAAAGTTTGGACTATAATTCAACAGTAAGAGCATCTCCCACCATGACTAAAAAATAATGTCATTCATCTCTCTCATTCTCTTTATCTCTCACCTAGTCATGACTCATGACCAATTTGGTCATGTACACCCCACTCATGACTAACCAAAAAAAGTTCATCATCTCTCTCATACCCATATAATCTTATCAATGGAAAAATAAAATTATTTAAACAAACATCAAAATATGACAATATGGATGTCTATTTATAGATAGAGGTGGCAAATAGGGCGGGCAGGCGGGTTAGTGGACGGGTTCTTAATGGACAAGGGTTAAAAGGGTTGAACCCTTTAAAACCCCTTTAAGTTAAAGGGTTCAATGGACGGATTCTTAATGGGCAGAGGGTTAAAGGGTTAAACCCTTCAATCTTTTAAGAGCCATTTAAACCATCTTAACCATTTTAACCCATTTAAGTATTTTTAACTCATTAAACGGAAAAATAAATAAATTTTAGATCTGATATGTTCTATATCTTTTAGATCAGAAATCCTAATCTGACCGATCAACCATAATTTTGAAAAATAAATCTAACCTGAAATATGGATCGATAAGAAGAACAAGCTCCTCCCCAATGTTTATTAAAACCTCAACCGACTTCGTCAAAGCTTGATAAATAAATAAGAAATTTCGCTTGCTTTCTTCTTCATGCAGAGATAAAAAAAACATTCTGATTCCATCATAAGAAATAAATGTGGTTTTACACAGACAACACACATTTTGACTCACTTCAAGGTCTTTCACCATTTTGTATTCTGCTCCCGTCTACCAAAAACATCGAACCGAGTTACACTGTTACCGATCTGGACCTCTAGATAAGCCACAGAGTCGAAATACTACCAAGTCTTGCCACGCACATATCGCGGTCAAATCAAGACTCAGCCGCCCAGTTCACAAACTATGCTCAATAGTTTAGAATCTGGAAGCTGAATTTAAGAACATCTCGGCATAAATAAAAAAGTACCCGACGCCGCTGAATCAAACGCTCAAGAAGAATCGAAAGAAGTCGAAGGTTGAATCGAGTCGAAGGTTGAATCGAGTCGAAGTCGAACGACACGGGAGAGACGAAGATGAAGTTCGTGTTTTGTTTTTTATGTTTATTTTTAATATTAGTTAAAAGGGTTGGAGGGTTACCCGGATAAAAATCCTTAAACCCGTTTATAAAATGGTTCTTAATGGACAAGGGTTCTTTCAACCCTTTTTTTAAAAGGGAAGGCTAACGTGCAGGTTTTAAAGGGCGGGTAACAGACGGGTTGAAGGGTTTAGGGTTTATTTGCTCATAACATTACGAATGTTGATATTTTCTATTTTATTTTTGACTCTTTAATTTTCAAGATAAATGAGTTACAAATTTAATCTGAAAAAGTTTTAAAACAGGACATGTGTCATGTTCTGGTTGGTTGGTTGCTTCTCATGACCAAAAATTTGTTTTTGGTCATCTTGTGACCCCTTTTGTGTTTGGTCATCCCATGATAATTTTATGATAAACAAATCATGATGGGAAGACATGTTTTTTTAGTCATCTTTGGTGACCAATTCTTATGATTGAATGGTGGGGATGCTCTAAGAGGTAGTTTGTGACCTATTTTTATCATTTAATTTGAATTTAACTTATGATTGTCGTTTTTGATCGTTCGGACCGTAATTTGCCAGTAAGTGGTACTTCATAAGGGTGCGCAAAAACAGCTCCGAATTGAAAAACTGCCGGTGCCGCACTGCAAAAGCGTGTTTGGCTACCGCACCAGTTATGGACAAAAACCAAAATGCTAGAAACCGCACCGCAGCCGAATAGAACTGTGCGGAAGCGGTTTCGTATATCAAACCACCCGTTTTATACCGATTGCATATATAATTAATTAATTAAAATTTTAAAATTCATGTTTTTTTTTTATCTCCACTGCCAATTAAACCTGAAAATTTCTATGGCCTTTGCCTTTTTTCATGAAAATGTTTCTAATTCACCCGGTAAATAAAAATATTTTAAATTATTTAAGGTTAAGCGTGGAAGGACACTACACCATTCTGTCAAATCTTGAGAAATTTTGCTGTTATAACATATATTTTGGCTGCACAAATCGATTAACCCGACAAGGTTTAAAAGTCAGGTCGCCTATCGTCACTTAGGACACAACGGTTTGTAAAACAAGTAAATCATGACGTTTTATTCTTATTACACTACAAAGTTTTAGGTGACGAGTCAAACTGCGCCTCGTTGTATCTTTTGACGGAACAGCGTTTTTAGCGACATGCAAAATTGCGCTGCGTAATACCTTTTATGTAATAAATGCTAATGTGACATTGACCCCTAACGCTTAAAGAATAATATGCGATTCTATTTTAGGCAACATGCCAAATTTGTCGCCTTTGACTAAATAGGGTAGTTTATCATTATGATTTTTCTTCTTGCGAATTTTATACATGTATTCATTAGTCATGCCATTGACCAGCAGTATTCATCCATAACACACTTTTTTCAACCCATCCCCAACACCACGTCTTCTAACATGACGACTTATTACCACTAGATCCGGCAAGTAAACCCTTAACCCTCCAATCCGTCCATTAACCGCCTATTAAATCCGTCCATTAGCCCGCCCTTTTAATAAAAGGGTTTAGAAAACCATTGTCCATTAAGAACCCTTTTATAAAAGGGTTCAAGGGTTTTTACCCGGATAACCCTCCAACCCTTTAAGAACCCTTTTAACTAATATTTATTTAACCCTTTTATAAAAGGATTCAAATTGGCAAGAAAAAACAGAAGGAATATTTCTCCAAAGATGCTGCAACTAGAAAAATTCGATTTTATCACATCTGAGTAGATTTCATAACCTTCCATATCACCTCAAAAAATTACTTACTAAAATTAAAGAAAAATGAATTTTCTGTCATAAAACAAAATCCATTTGGTCCAAATGTACCTCATCTGTTTATTTACAAATATTTTTGTAAAACTCCATACAAAAAGTATTTCAAAAATACTGAAATTGTTTTTGTTAATTTAAAATAAAATTTTAACTGTTTCCAGAATATTCTAATTTATGACTTTCCTTTTCACAATTTCTACCCTCTATCTCTGATTGGTAAAATCTCACTACAAATTTGGGCAAAATATGCAGCAATCAAAAACCGCTGCAAATCCGCTGCAAAATCACCAGTAAAAGCAATTTGCAGTGGTTTTGCGGTGGTAATTTTGAACATCGCGTTTTCGATCGCTGCATAAATATTTGCGATGGTTTTGCAGCGATTTTGCGATACAATTTACGATGATTTTGCAGCGGTTTACAAAATCAAGCAAAACCGAAGGAAAATCACCGCAAAATCACCGCATTTTGCGATGATTTTGCAGCGATTTTCCAATGGTTTAATACTTTGGTTTTGCAGTGGGTTTGCGGTGGTTTTGCCAGGGTTTTCTTTTATGTAATTGTAATTATATTTATTCAATATTCTAATACATTAATCAATTTTAAAACAAATATTTAATTTATTTAAATAAATACATTGAAAATTAAATTTTAAAAATAATACAAAAATGAAATGAAAAGTCATTCATATTTAAACAAAAAAATGTTAAATATTTACAATAAAACACTTAAAATGTTTAAGCAAAATAATACACTTAAAATTCACTAATAGTTTGCGCCTCTGTAGAGCCTACGGTAATTCGCCCCTTCCTCTCCACGTGTGTCTTACCCTTTGCTGAGCCACCTCCGCAACCTTTAGGAGAATCCACAACTACAATAGAAAGAAATATATGAGTCAGAAACCGAAATGAAAAAACAAGCAACTGCTCATGAAACAAACAGAAAAATTACATACTTTCTGGTTATCAAATCAAATGGTCATGAAAAGTAGTCAGATAGTGAAACCAATGTGACTCAAATACGTAGTCAGATAGTGGATTTGATAAGCAAATCGGCAGTACTGAAGGACAGAAGAATGTTGCGAGCTATAAGGAGAATGCATTCATTCTGACATGCAAGTCTATGTTATACCTTATCCGCAAGCCTCCTCACGTTTTTTAGCAGCATCAGCTCTTTGTTGTCGTATGAGGGCCAATCGATCTGCTGAAGATTTTAAATTCAAGATATTTGGAGGGAAAAATACAAGTAACAAGCCAATAAATAATTAAGACCAGAATATTTTGCGAATTCCATAATACGTTGATAGTTGAGACATAGAAGTAGTATTTAATGAAAACCTTGAAAAAGATTCAAGGGTTGATGCCAATAAATAACTAAGACCAGAATATTTTGCGAATTCCATAATACGTTGAGAGTTGAGACATAGAAGTAGTATTTAATGAAAACCTTGAAAAATATTCAAGGTTTCATAACAAAAATAGCACACAAGCCCAAACCACTTTATATAGCATAAGGTAAACACAACTCTTAGTTGTGCACTGCACTGTTGAGAATGACAATCCTTACCTTAATCTTTCTTTGCTTGTTCAGTTTCCCCTTGTTCCTGCATCTTCATGTATCGTTCATGTGCCTTCTGCTTTTCAATCTCCTCTCTTCATACATAAATTGAAATGATCATTTGACTGGAAGCACAAATATGATGTGAAATATTACATAGTTTTCAGTATGCACATACCTCTCACGCCTAGAAAGTTCAGTTGTTTCTCGAGCTGTAAACGGTGTATATTGCAAGTCAGAAATAATCAAGAAACGGAAAGAAAGAAAGAAAAAAAAGGCATTTGACAGGTCTGAAAGGAAATGAAGGAAGTCTGAAACTAACATCAATATTTTTGGCTTTCAAAGTCTTAGGCTTCACCAAATTGGGATTTTCAATTTCAATGATACCTTGAGTTCCCTTCCTTTTCTGCACAAGTTTCCAGAAAAGCCCCTTTCACTTAGTCATGTCCAAATCGAAGAAGTAACAATATGAAACCTCGAAAAGCTCATATAAACCAACCTCATTCTCATCTTCAGACTTATGATTCTTCCTCTGACTGTTCCTCTTCCTCGACATCTTCTACAACTTCCTGATATAAGAAAGCTCATAAACAACACTAAATACTCATGCACCACATGATTCATAGAAAACCAAACAATTGGGTACCATAAAAACAGACACCAACCAGCCTGAATGTTCGAGGATGTGCAGATAATCCAGCAACTGCAACAATCCGAAAAGAAAAAGAAAAATGTCATCAACTGCTAAACAAAATAGACTCAAAACCAACCCTAAGAATGAACCACACTTCCATATCAGATCAAATACAATTATGTAATCTCATATACTGATCAAGCAAATACCTTCAGAAAAATCCAAACGACCATCAATTAACATCTCAACAATAACCTATTGTCCAATAACACATAATCAACAAAATATCAAGCTCCAGTAATCGAACTAGATCAAATTACACGGAAATTACCCATCTCTTCCTGAGTTGAGAACAGGCGCCGACCGGTCGACTTACCCTTGAACTTTCCTCTTCCCATTTTCGTTCGATTGGAGGCTTGATGAGCGAGCGAGTGAGTAGGTGGCGAGGATGTGGTCGACGGAGGAGATGGCGGACGAACTGACGGCGAGTGAGCGGCGGACGAACTGACGGCGAGTGAGCGGCGGACGAACTGACGGCGAGCGAGCGGCGAACGAGCGGCGAGAGGCGGTCGAAGGTTTGGTGCGTCGGTCGGGGGAGAAGGCAAACGAAGGATTTGAGATTTCGAAATGAAAAATGAAATCTGGGTTTACCTTTCGCCCAAAATTTTCAATAGTTTTTAAATTAATTTTGTTTTTAAAAATTTGGGCCGAAAATTAGTAGTGCTACGGCCCAATTCTACAGGTCCATGCGCTTTATGCAGTGCAAATGCGATGGTTTTTTTTTTTCATTGCAATTTTTGTACTGCAAAACCGTTGTAAAACCGCCGCTTTATGCAATGCAAATGCGGTGGTTTTTTTCCGCCGCAATTTTTTTACAGCAAAACCGCTGCAAAACCATCGCAAAACGTATAAACCATCGCAAAACCGCTGCAAAATCATCGCTTACTTATGCGACAATAAAAAAAGCACTGCATAATGTCACCGTATAACATGCCCAAATTTGTAGTGTCTGGTCATCAAAATTATTAACTAAATTACAAAACCAATCCTTTAAAAAGTTCATCAACATTTCTCTATATTTATTTTAGTGATAAAATGACTAAAAATGTTAAAAGGGTTAAAAAGCTCTTAAAGGGTTGAAGGGTTTGACCCTTTAACCCTCTACCCATTAAGAACCCGTCCTTTGAACCATTTAACTTAAAAGGGTTCAACCCTTTAACTTAAAAGGGTTCTTAAAGGGTTCAACCCTTTTCCACTAAGAACCCGTCCACTAACCCGCCCGTCCGCCCTATTTGCCGTCTCTAATTACCACTACTCAAACGGGCTCACGTAGGGAGCGCCACCTCTTCTCCTCCCCGGTCATAAATGTCAACCCAAATTTCAGTGCAAACCTGAACCAAGACTTGCCATGTGAGACACATATCGATAAAGCCTTAACCACGATTTAGTCCTGAACCAATCTTTTCTAAACAGAACCAACCGAATAAACTCCATGGCCTACGTCAATCCTTTTTGGCCTAATTATCCCTTCATCAACTCCATAAAGTTGTTCACACTGACGGAGCAACATCGATGTTCCTTTTGGATGTGTCATGGTCGAAACACACCTAGCCCACTATACCGGAACTCTCTTCAATCCAAACACATATCCTCCTCCGACATATATTATTCACACTGCTCTACAAACCTTACTCCAACAATTTCCAAGCGTCTTTCACACACCTAACAAACTCTCACCTCGTAGATCCACCGACCATCGCACACTACACTATTTTTCTGATTAGGAGACATTTTGTTTCCGTTGCATAAACCCCTAAATTAGTCGCATATAGTTTATGTGACAAAAAAATGTCGTGTAAAAGAGGTCGTGAAATCCAAGTAACGTAATGTCCCTACGACAAAAAAAATGACGAAACGTCGCTTTAATTGTAACTCTTATGCGGCATTATTTTCTATTTATCCCAAACATATTAGAACGAGTTCGACTCGGTGCAAGGCATACGCTACAAACATTTACATCTTATTGTGGTATAAAACTACATACGCTAAGAACTTTCATTATATGTTTGTCGTATAAATACCCTTACATTACAAACTTGAAAATATATTTGTCGTATAAACACCGTTACGTTACAAACTTGAAAACATATTTGTCGCTTTAAGGAACATACGCTTAGAACTTTAAATATATTGTTGTCGTATAAACTGGCTTACGTTACAATCGTTGAAATATATTTGTCGCTTTAGGGAACATACGCGTATAATATAAAATATATTATTGTCGTATAAACACCCTTACGTTACAACCTTGAAAACATATTTGTCGCTTTAAGGACCAATTCTGGGATTTCTGATTCAACTTACAAAAACGGACAGATCATCGAAGACACCGCGACTAAATCCTCATCCACGCCTTTCGACATCGGTGCAAGGGATATCAATCCGATCCCAGCTCTCAACCCGGGACTGGTGTACAACAACACTATCCAAGACTATGTAGATTTCCTATGCGCCTCAAGCTACACCACAGCTCAAATCAAAGCCATCACAAGATCAGATTTCACTTGCCAATCAGGAAAAACATACCGCGTCGAGGACTTAAACAACCATTCCTTCGCCGTCCCATTCCCAGCCTCAACCAGCTCCAATGCCACCACAACAGTCACATACGCAAGAACGTTAACCAACGTCGGCAATGCTGGTAAATACACTGCCTCAGTCTCATCACAAATATTGTCCGCTAAGATCGTGATAAGCCCATTATCATCACTGAGCTTCAGCTCATACAATGAGGAGAAGACTTGCACAGTTACATTCACTGGAAGCTCTCAGGCATCCGAAACAATCAGCTCCGGTTGGATCACTTGGTCAGATGGCACTCACACTGTCAGCAGTCCAGTCGCTTTCAACTGGAGTTAGAAACCCTGAATTCCAAATCACCATTTTCACACTGCGTTTGGTAACAAAAGCCGGATTTTCAACTGGAGTGAGGAACCATGGACTTTGATGAGGAAATACATGGGAGAAGAGTCATACCCTTCTCGAATGTACAAAAGCCGGATTTACTAAGAGAATATTCTCAAGGAAACTGGCTGTGAAGTCACCCATTTCTCCAATCAAGGGCGGCCAGAAGTTTATAACTACAATAAGATTATCATCAATAAGGTAATCTCACTCCAAGACTGGGGCATTTCACCCCTAAGTACAAGGGAATACTTCTTTGGCCCAAATAAGATTCCAGCAAAATATAACTTCTGGGACTACATGGATGCTTTTGAGAAAACTCTCCTCTATGAGAATCAGAAGCATAAGCATTCATGGTTTATCAAGATTTGCTCGGTCGTTTATAACTCCGACATACCTGCCTGGGTCATCCTCTGGTGGCAACATTTTGGCACCATGGAAGAAATTCTTCCGACACAATTTAAAGAGAAATTTCATGAATGGGAAAAGATTTCCCCAAAGCTCTTGGCTTATCAAGACAAAAACATAAAATACAGGGAATTATCTTCTCTTCTTTTCTTTAAGGAATTCCCAATTCACTATATCTGGAAATGGATGCCAGCCTTCGGATATACCGATGACATGATTCCTTGTGTTAAAAGAAACACATATTCCAAATGCTGGGATAAAATGTCAAAAATCGATCCTGACACCAAGCAAATTTATGGCTATGACACTGTCTGTGATATAGACAAGAAAATTGCAGTTTATAAAGAACAACAGCGAAAGGATAAGGAAATCTCCTTACAATTCATTTCCCAAAAAATGAAGTCAAAGACTCAGTCTCTTGATAAAAAGGAGCTAATCGCAACATATATTCAAGAAATAAGGAAGAGCTTTTTGGGACACAATGACGAAACAGCGTCCCACACATCAGATAAAACTGACGCTTCTATGGCTACGCCAGGACAAAGCATTTTCCAGGATTCTCAAGATGTGGAACCCGAACCTAACATTGATGATATTTTGGACAACCTCCAAGCTGAGCTAGAAAGAAGACTGGCTCGCAAGACTGCCCATTTGGGAGAATCTTCCCAGACAAAGGCAATAGACAAAATGTGAAAGGTCCCATTCCTCTAGTGGCTTTCATATATTGCCAAGACGGTTGAAAAGATGGCAAAATAGTGCCAGACAAGGAGAATCTCCACTGTTCATAAATAGTATGTAGTGGTGTCTTTTGGGTCCTACTTGTTTTGGACCATTACTTTCCTTTTGCTATATAATAGCATGTTGTGTGTTAGAGAGGAGCAAGTCTTGGATAGCCTACTACCAAGCAATAAGCTTCTACTCCTTCTTCTCTCTAAGTTTGTAAAATATTTTCAAGTTCAATAAAAGTTTGAAGTATCCCTTGGTGCTCAAACGGGAGTAAGTTCTTTTATTTTCTGTTTATAGTTATAGTTTTTATTTTCTTTGTGTTCTTGATGGGTAGCTGATGAGTCGTATTTATACGACTCATCGAATCAACTAAACCCGTTTATTTCGACACTTTATTATGCGAGCAGTTACATTTTAGTGTTGTTTTGCATTTCAGGTGTTTCGGAAGCTCTAGGAGGAAACGTGCATAAAAGACGGCATTTCATGCCGAAAACATCACAATGTCATATTAGACCTTCGGACGTTCAACGCAGCGCTGGGAATGGACCGCTGATCATAAAAATACGGGTCACATACCGTTGCGTAGATAACTCAATTCTCTACAACTCTCTAGTTCACACCGAGAGCATCCGAGGTCGTTTAGATGGTCAAATCAAGAGCCGAAGTTGGGAATCATTGGGAACCACGTTTCGTAGAGACATTAGCTCGACGCTAATGTCTAAAGGAAACGCGGCCGTAATGTTAAGGCGAAACGCGGTCGCTACTGTCAGCACGCGTTTTGATGACGTCAGCAAGCCCGAAACTTGGAAATCAAGCCCAAAAACGGATTTAGAAACTCAATTTAATAATTCAACCCAAAACCAGATTTGGTAACACAGCTTTGCTATATATTAAGGTTTTGGGTTAGGGTTTCAAATATATCATCAATTATTCAACGAAGACTAAGACGGCTCTGGAGAGAAGACGAATCATTCGACGAGAGAAGAATTTCTACTTTCATTATTCCAAAAATATTTGTTTGTCCTTCCCTTGGATATGAGTAGCTAAACCTCTATTCGGTTTAGGGTTTTGTATATTGTGACGAACGTTTTGAGGCTTTTTACTTAATGCTATTTTATGTTCCTCTAGTTCTTGTGCTAAATTACCCTGGACTGAATTGTGAAGCTAAGTGGATACTTGCAATGGTAAAGCTTAGCCGAATAATTCAGCCCCTATTTTCACTGCTTGTTTAAGACTAAACCGTAAGAACAAGTAGTAGCACTTAAACTTGATATTGCCTGAAACGGATTATTAGGTTTTGCTAGAACTAGAAGTCTATAACCTGAAACGGAGTAGATTGTGGTGTAGTGCTTGAAACGGCCTACCTTAGGTATAACCTGAAACGGAGTAACCACACTTTGGAATATGAGATTAGATTATTAGCAGCCGATGATAAACGAGTCACAATAGAAAAAACCCTAAGCCGAATGCTTCCTCTGATTGAATTACTTTCGTATTATTCTCTCTTGCGCTTCATAACAATTGCTCACACCAAAAACCCCCTTTTAATTTACTTACAGGACGACTTAACCACACCAGCTCTCTTGGGTTCGACCCCCGCTTACCGCTTTACTAGCTTATTGCAGGGAAACTTATAAATTAACAAAATTTGACGCGTCAGACGACGCGTGTCAAATTTTGGCGCCGTTGCCGGGGAGCTGCACTTCGGTGAAGTTGTTATTTTTGTTTTTGTTTTTATTTTCTGTTTTTTATTTTATTTAGTTATCTTTTGTGCTTCGCTACTTGTTCGCAATGTCTCGCGCAGGTAGTCAGGTCGGTGATGACCAGAACAACAACAACAACGCGATTGCTCCAGTCAATGAAAACGTAGTTATACCTCCATTCTATGATGACCTAGAGCAGCTCGTCCGTGTTCGCAACCGTGCAGTCAGGCAGGCTCAACAGCTGAATCAAAGGGCGCCTGTTGCACAGAATGGTGCTGGTGCGAGGCAGCCGCCTCCACCACCACCATCACAACCACCACAGCAGCCAATCCACGTGGATCCAGAATACGAAGAAGAATATTACTACGAGCCCACAATGAAGGAGTTGTCTGCCCCTAATTTTCAGATTATTCCTTGGTGCATCTATAAGGGGCCAGACATGCAGGAAATCGTGGTCAATGACTCAATGCTGCAGTGGTGCATCATCTGCCCAAGTTTTTGGGTCGACAATGAGAGTCAGCCACCAAGCATCTTCAGGGCCTTCATGGCGTCTGCCAGACACTCCGACCCTATGGAGCCACAGTGGAGAATTTCAAACTCAAGGCTTTTCATCTTTCTTTAACTGATGCAGCTCACGCTTGGTTTTTATCTCTCCCTGCAGGTAGCATCAGGACTTGGGACCAGATGCAGAAGAAATTTCTTGACAAATACTACCCAGCAGCCAAGGCATGACAGGTCCGTAGGCAGCAGCAAGATCTCAGGCAAGGGCCGAACGAGTCAATGTATGACTACTTAGAAAAGTTCAACCAGCTAGAGCAGAGCTGCTGCAACCTTGGAATGCCTGAGAAGCTGATAATCGAGTTCTTACTGGATGGGTTGAGGCCACTCGATAGGATGTTGCTGGATGCCTCAGCCAGAGGGACCATCATGAGTATATCCCCAGCTGGAGTGCGAAGGATGATTGCAGAGGTGGCTGAAAACGCAAGGTTCAGAGAGGAAACCAGTCGGCATGATGAATTCAGCAGGACTAGGAACATCTCAAGGGCTGAAACTGCACCAGCTTCTGACGAGCTAAAGGAATTTAGGGAGATGGTGAAACTGCTAGTGACTAATCAGGTAGCTCAGGTGAAGGCTTGTGAATTCTGCTCTGTAACTAATCACAAAACGGATGCGTGCCCTAGTCTACAGGAGGACGAGCATGGAGATGTCAATATTGTGGGAGGTTATCAAAACTATGACAACCGCCCACAACAACAAAAATTCGGGCTAGCAGCTAACGGGTTCAGCTGGAGGGACAACAACAATACCACAACAAAGGAACCAACCCAGCAGTCCCAACAGCAGCAGCAGTACTATCGGCCTCCGTACCGTCAACAACAGGGAGGGTACAACAATCAGAGTCAGTACCAGCAGAGAGGGCAGAATTATAACCAAGCAGGCCCTAGTAATCAGAGTTCCAGCAAGTCCCTGGAGGATATAGTGAAGGAGCTGGCAGCTAGCACCCAGCAGATAGCCTCCACTGGCAACAAAATCAGGTGAAGACCGATGGAACTTTAGCATAGCTGTCCAAGCAGATGTCTAACTTAGCCCAGATCGTTTCCGAGCTGAAGAGAAATCCAGGGAAGCTACCGTCACAGACAGTGCCTAATCCGAGAGGCAATGTCAGCACGTTGGCACTAGTGGATGTGGACGCAACACTAAAGGAGTTTGCATATTGGGTGAACAAGATGCTCGCGCTCGACGGGCACATTGACGCAGAAAACGAAGAAAACAAATTGGAGTCAGTGCTTACCGCGCCTACAGTAGACATTTGCTCGATGCTAATGTCTGAACATAACGCGCCTATAATGTCTGAACAAGACGCGGCCATAACGTCTACTGCAGACGCGGTCCCTACTGCTATACGTTCTAAAACTGACCCTTTGCCTTCGTTTTCTATGCATGTAATTGCTCCCGAAGGCCATGCGATCGATAAGAACGAGCTGGAACACAAGTTAGAGGCAAGGAACGAGCCGGAGAAGTCAACAATGGAGCGCCCACTTGCCACGAGTCATGAGGCACCGACTGGAAAGAGTAAGGATACAGGTGCTTTCACAGTCACATGTGGTATCGGTGAGACTTTAATACATCATTGCTTAATCGATTTTGGTGCTGCTGTTAACGCTATGCCTTATTCCTTATATTGCTCTTTGAGGCTTGGTCCATTGAAACCGCCTAAGTTGTTAATAGAGTTAGGAGATAAGTCACTTATTCGTCCTATTGATTTGCCAGAGGATCTCACACTCCGAGTAAGAGACCTTGTTGTGCCTGCAGGTGTCTATGTCTTGCAGATGGGAGATGATAGAGACGATGATCCTCCAACACTTATTTTGGGACGCCCATTCCTCTTTGCCACTAAAACCAAGATTGACATGGACACAGACTTGTTGTCCCTCGGGAAGACTATCTACTGTTACGACATGTATGTGAGACTGAAAAGGAAGCCTGATGGAACCTTTGTCGAGAAGGACGATGCACGCAAAGCGGTAATTAAGATAATTTCTTTACTTGTAAATTTTGTTTCCTAAAATTTGTAGGTTTCCATTTTTGAAGCAACATGTTTTTGTGTAGATTGCAGCATGTTTGTTTCTTCACTAACATTTATGCAAGCAGAATGTTTGTTTGTGAAGCAGGTTCTGGTTTCTGCAGCAGGTTTGTTTAGTTTGTTTTTTCGTATAGTAAGCTTTTTTTATGCCGCAACCAATGTTTGTTTATGCAGCAACTTCGTATAGCTGGGTTTTGGTTTCTGCAGCTGGGTTCTGCAACACAAAGCATGTTTGTTTAATGCTTTTTTGGTTGTTTAGTAGATACCAATGTTGCATGTTTTATCCCGCTGCCAATTTTTTGGTTTAGTTGTTTTAGTTTGTTTTGGCTGTAGGTAATTTGTAGATGTTATATTTTGTTTAGTGACGAGTAGCTGTGTTAAGGTTGTTTGTATAGTGGTTGTGTTGCTAATGTTGACTTTTTTCAATACAACCGCCTTTTATTCAAAAAAAGTCAGTGTATGTTTCGCACAGGAGGAATTAGTGTTGGCTTCAGATGCTCTTCGAAGTAGGTTTGGAGATGCCATACCCGAAGTATTGGATTTGGAGATGGCATCCCAGATTATTAGACTGTCAAAACGAGATAGACTTCCCAAAGTCGTTAGGTGATGCAGGAAATTCTGCAGCTAAAGCAGCAGAATCAGGAGCTATGCCAAGTGGTTGTGGAGTTGGCGCGTTTTTTAAGAGGAGGTACCGGTTCTGACCTCCATGCTCAAGAAGATGAAGATCGTGCTTCCGTGGATGAGCAGGAGGATCTTAGAGACGATTAGTGTATTTGTGGTGTGAAATGGAGTAGACTTTTGCGAGTTCATCACTTTTTGTGTATACTTTTGATGAATGTCTGAGACGTCCGTTAGGATCTGAGCAATTTTTTGATATGCCTTGTATGTCTAACGTACACACACTTTTGATTTAAATTGTAAGCAGGATTTGAACCTCTCAACTTTCAGTTTTATGTCATTTTAGACTGTGTAAAAAATAATTTAAATTTTAAAAATATTAAAATAATGGTTTTTATGCAATTAATTTTGTTGTCGCAATGTTGTCGACATATTATCGTAGACAAGATACGGTTAGGGATGCACATCCGGTCCGGACCAAAATTTACGGTTCGGTCCGTACCGGTGGACCGAATTATTCTAAAATCTTGGACCGTGGACCGGACCGAGACCGAAATTTTTGTGAAAACTCGGACCGAATTGGACCGAATACCTTTAATTTTACGGTCTGGACAGAACCCGGATCGGACTGGAATTTTACGGTCCGGGTCGGACCGATGGACCGGAATTTCTAAAAAGTATGGACCGAGGACCGGACCGAAATTTTACGGTCCGGTTTTGGACCGACCCGTAAATTTCGGTCGGGTCGGGTCCGGTTTTTCGGTTCGGTCTGAAAGTGTGCATCCCTAGATACGGTAATGCTACGATAATCTTACGACAACGTGTTCACTTTATCGTATAGTTGTAGTACAAGTTGTCGTACAACACATTCGTCGACTATACGATTAGCGTACGACAATCTATTTGGGTTATCGCACTCTTGTCGTCTACTTGTCGTAAAATATTGTCGTAGCATTGTCGTAGGGGGCATGCGACAACTTTCTTTTTGACAACTTTCTGATTTGTCGTATAGTCGTCGCAGTACGACAACCCTACGACAAATCTACGATTATTATAAGCTGTCGTATTTTTTAGCAAAAATTTGTAGTGTAAAATTTCAATTATATATAAATTGTTGAGTTTTTCCATTTATTATTATTAGTTTAGACTTGTCATAATTATTTTATAAAATTTAAAGAACATTATGAATTTTAAGTATTTTATAAAACATTTTAGAACATTTTTCATTTTTACTAACTAACATTGTTAACGGAACCTTAACACCGTCCAACGGTTTTACGGAAATCGTTAACGGAGTTCGAATGTATCACTATTTTAGGAAAATATAGGTAGTTCATGCACTTTTTATAAATTTGTATAGTTCGAACAATTAACTGAAAATGAATGGTAGTTCGTGACCCTTTTTTTATACTTTTTCATGAAAATTATTCAAGTATAAAAAATAATTATTTATAAGAGGGAGTTTTTATTACAAGGGTGAGAAGTAGATATAAATTCTAATTCAGGCATCTTTTTTTTTTTTTCTTTTGATGGGGGGTTAGAATTAGTGTTAGTTATGAGGATTTGAACCTGGGCCACCAAAGGCACCAGGGGAGCTTGCTTCCACTGAGCTAAGCCTCCAACCTCAATTCAGGCATCCTTAATAGGAAATAAAAATATCCTCGATGCAATCTTTGATTTCTTCCCTGGGTTCTGAAAGAAAGATTGTTTGACGATCAATCATCAATTTGTGATATGCATCGACCGATTTCACAACCTTGGTGAAGGAGTGTCGTCATGACACGTGCCTTCTATAAAATAATAGAATCATTAGACTCACTACAATTGTTGCGACAATAATAGTCTCTAAATGAGAAAATAAAATAATAAATAAAAATTATCAATAATTCTATTTTCTTGAGTTCTATAAATAAAGATCCATTATGTTATAGTTGAGACGAATTAGGATCAAATGAGAAGTACAATAATTCATAATTCATAAGAATTAATGTGAATCTTCCGATCAAAGATCTAACGCCTAATAAATCACAGAATCTTTTCCAAAAATCAACGCCTAAATATAGTTATAAGAGTATTATGGTAATCACAATTATTATAATTTAGGGTCTTTATTGGTGTTTATCTGAATTGCGGAGATTCGGAAAGAGAAGGACGAGAAATCTCAGAGCTGCGGCTCGTCCGCCACACTTACATAGTCGAGCACAAAGAAGTGATGGTCACCGCTTGTCTGCCGTTCGTTCACCAAATCTGAGGGTGAGATTTACGGTGTCTTTCGTAGGAGAAACAAACCAAACCAAACCCTCTTCATCATCTCCAACCGTATTTCCAACTAGTTTCAGAACAACTTCTTCCAGCAATAAACTTCACCTTGCTCGCCGCCGCAGCGCTCTTCCTCATCCTCGCCGCCTACTGCAAACTCGACCCGTTCCACCACAGTGCCATCGCCGACTTCCCAAACTTCCAGACCTTCCCAGTCGACATGCTGCCCTGGTGAACAAGTTGTTCCTTGTTTTATTGCTGAATGATCTGGATATTGACGATGATGGCAATGTTTACTTCATTGATAGCAGCAGCGTGTACCAGAGAAGGTGAACAAATTGTTCTTCATTTTCTGCTGAATTAAAAAAGGTTGAATTACTTGCTGAGATTTGTTTTTTGTACATGTGAGTAGGAATTATATGCAGCTGATATTTTCTGGGGAGAGCAGTGGAAGAGTTCTAAAATATGATCCTGTGACGAAGCAGACAACAGTGTGTCTGAGAGATGTTATGTTTTCGAATGAATTATCTTTGAGCAAAGACCAAAAGTTCTTCGTCTTCTGTCAAGCTTCCGGCAGGTCAGTGTAGCTTTTATTTGTGCATCAATGGCAAAAGGTATAGTTCATTGGTTAGTTGAGATTTTTTTTTTAGATTGAGGGAGGTATTGGTTGAAAGGGGAGAAGGCGGGGAGGTCAGAAATATTTGCGAATCTGCCAGGGTCGCCGGACAATGTGAGGGTGAATGAAAAGGGGGAGTTTTGGGTGGTAGTACATAGTTTCCACACCAGAATAATCTATTTTTCAGCATTTCACCCGACATATCGCAAGTTCATTCTGAAGCTTCCGATGTCAGCCAAGTTGCAATTTTTGTTTCACCAGATGGGTCTTCCTGGTGCAATAGCAGTGATGTATAATCACTCACCGGTTTCTAGTTTTCTGATTTCTTTTCCGATGAGTGTCTTCCGAATCATAGAAATTGCAAGCACAGTCCTTAACTTCATGATGTAGTTACTCCGACCTTCTTCAAGATTTATATTCATAATTCGTAACAAAGAACATGTACATTCTTCACACACCTGTTGGTTTTTGTTTGTATATGTTTTTTTAGGAACGTAGTCATAACTTGTTTCATATTTGTAGTATTTTGGTTTTCAACTTTTTAAATAATTCTTCATACCAAATATGCAGCTCATGTACTTAAAATTCGTAGTCTAGTTCATATAATACGTAGTGTTATTCACATAATTCGTAGTCCAATTAACATAATTCGTAGTCTTTTACATAATTCATGAATTAAGAAAACTTCAGTTTATAATTCAGTATAATATCCAAAATTCCCACATGACTTTAATTTTAAAATGCGTAGATTACTAGTAAAATTCGTACTAACAACTATTCGTCATTCAAATAAGTCCAAATACCAAATATTCGTAGTACAACCTGTGTATTCGTAGTGGGAACAAAATTCCTAACATCGAACTTGCAATTAAAGTTTTGCATAACTTTCCCAGTGTTGTTTTAATTTTATTATTTGTAGTTTTATATTCATAATTCGTAACCAAATGATCTTGTATGTTAAAAAGGCCACACCAAAGGGAAATATTATGAGTTGACAAGAAAGATAAAGGAACACTATTTAAAAGGCAACCTAGCGCATTACCAGTTTCTGTTACAAGAACTTGAATTTCTGACTATAGGAGATTGAATACTCGCACTGAGGGAATATTGTAAATCTGTTTTTGCTCTATAAATGATACACGTGAATTATTTACAAAAGAGTTGTTCCAGAGGTCGGCTAGGTTAATTATAGGCAGGTCTCTTCAGGTGCTCTGAATCAAAAAGTGCAACCTAGTATGTGTTTCTTTATAGTTAAAGGAACAATGCACAGTGGTTAAGGAACATTTCACTCGCTCCAGAGAAACAGCTTTGCGTACCTTGTATCTCAGCTTATCAAGTAATCCGGACAGCTTAGCAGGTTTCCCCAGACAGCTTATCAAATAACCCTAAACAGCTTAACAACTTTGGTGAAGGAACGTTTCACTTCTTCCTCTTTCGTTCTGACAAAGAAGAATTTAAAATATTTAGTATGTCACAAATACAGTTCCGAGTTATACATTTTGACTGGCTATCCTGAAAAGTAACAGAAATCATAACGGTTGAAAAGCTACGCATTTTGATACATTTGTTACTATTATTATGCTACGCATTTTGATTCAGTTAATACGCATATTATGCTTTCGAAGGTACGAATCATATACTCTACAAATTGACACACACTATTGTGAAAGCTAACACTATACAAAAAAGGAAGCCACATAAATCATATCGCTTGAAAAGCTACGCAATGTTTTTTTACATTTGCTATGAATATCAGCTATGTATTTTGATTTAATTCGTACGCATATTATGCCTTTGAACCCAGCAAACAGTGAATCAGTTATGTATAACCAAACCCAACAAACACGCATTTTGATCTAGTTAATACGAATCATATATTTGAGTCATGAGCATAAATACAACAACTCTACGAACTATGCCTAATAAAGTACGAATAATAGAATTAATATAATATCAGTGAGACACAATATGAAGTTACCAATGATATAGTATACTAAAATTTTTAAGAATACTATTTTGTATGTGCTGCTCTATTATGTGTATTACGAATTTTGAAATAAAAACAACAATTATAGTCGGTGCTGGTATTCCTGTGCTACACTCTTTTAGTCTTTACTGAAATACATACTATAAATCATTTAAAGATCATATAGCATAACCCCATAAAAAGGATTACGTCGCATACAACCAACGATGCTGGAAAATAAATTGATCCAATGGTGATATATATAGATCAAAGCAAACAAATATCTAGTTAAAAAATGGAAGGTTTTTTATGCAGGAAACTTACTATAGATGCAGCTGCTTCTTTACTACCTCCATACAACATCCCAGCGAACATTCCAATGACCGTAGCAGTGCCCCAATTCAAAGTACCAGGCGCCCTCTGCTTAAACTGATTGCACACTCCAATAGTCAGACTACAAAGATAACAACTAGAATCAGAAAATCAAAATTGCAAAACAATCGAATCCGACAAGAAATCATAAAGCTGGATCTACTAATTTACCATTGTAAGAGGAATGAGCGATAGATCGTAGTTGAATCGAATCAGTCGCTCTTGTTCGCTGAATTAGGTCGTCGAATGTCCGCAGTGGGCGATTACGAATATGAAATCAGCTTGGTTATGTGTTTTATTTAGTGGACTAAAATGCCCCTAATACGTATGTTAGTCATCGATTAACGTGAAATATGAAATTAATCTGACCTAATCCTGGTTGTAGATTAATTAAAGGGAAAAGTACACATTGGTGTCCCGAACTATCAGTATTTTCTAATTGAAGGTTCAAACTATCTATTTTTCCATCAAGGGCAAAATAAAAAACAAATTAACCAAATTTTGAACACTGAGCATCGTAGCTTCACTGTGATTAAATTACGAACTCAATCATGTGAACCCTGTTGAAAATAACCCGATGATCTCATCATAAACTCTTAACGCATTGAATCGGTCTTTCTTATTTAACACCAATAGACTTTTTTATTGACTTGTTATTAACGGGATTCATATGATTGAGTTTGCAATTTAATCACGGTTAATCTACGGTGCTCGGTGTTCGAAAATTGGTCAATTTATTTTTTATTTTGCCCCTGATTGGAAAAGTTGATAGTTTGGACCTTCAATTGGAAAACAACGATAGTTCGAGGCACCAATATGCACTTTTCCCTTAATTAAAATGAAGGGTTGGTATTAATTCTCACTTCTCACAAGAAATTGGCTTCTCGTGGAATCTCATCTGTAGTTTAGACAAGCTTAAGTTGTCCGATCAAAAAAAAAAAAGACAAGCTTAAGTTTCAATATTATAGTAGTCTCTTTTAACTTTTTTTCTTTCATATTTTTGATGATCTTTTTTCCCTTGGTCATTGTTAAGAGAACGAGTTGAAATAAGATTGTAAAGTAAACTTTCAACATAGGAAAATGGTAGGAAAAGGCTCATCATACATGATGCCCTTAAATATAAATTATAAATCCTCTTAGATGGTGGCATGTGCAGTTCGATAGCAAATTATTTAGGAATCACCTGTATATGAAAATATTCAAGAAATATTTTATTCAGAATAGTACCAAATGATTTGGTTGGAAATGAAACTTAGCAAATAATTTAGGAAATGCCAAATTGTTCATAAATATAGCAAATTATTCAAAACATATGGATGCTTCAAGAAATTACAATTAATAAATAAAAGGAGTTTATATTTAAACCAGGGCTTGGATAAAATAAAAACCACATTTAAATATAAAAATTATAAACAACCTAAGAATTCAACACGTGCACTCTCGACCAATCATAATTCGGGACACTTTTTGTAAATAAAAAAATTAAAACGGACTTATTTAAAAATACATAATATATGTGAGGGTATACACGTCTGAAAAAATAACGTTAAGTCTAAACATTATCAAATAACTCTGAACATTATCAAATAACTCTGGAAAATAACTCTGAACATTATTAAATAACTCTGAACATTATCAAATAACTCTAAACTTTATGCTTTGAATTAATTGAATTAAAATTAATTAATTACGAAAATACCAAAAGACGATTTTGCCCCTCCGTGTTGGGTTACGAAATTTTGATAAATATGCCACGTGTCAACTTTTGAAGGGTTCATAATTTTTATAAATAAATAGGGTTTTCACCCGATGTCTACGCTTTGAACCATATTTTAAAATGAGAACTAAGAATTTATCTTAGTCATTCTTTTAATGGTATGGAGTATAAGATTTATAGAACTAAGAGCATGTGCACCGGTTACAAAAATAGGACGTTCCAGGGAGGATTTTCAGAACGTCCGAGTAAGAGAAAGCATGCACACGTTCTCATGGAGCACGTCCACCGGTTACAAAAATAGGACGTTCCAGGGAGGATTTTCAGAAAGTCCGAGTAAGAGAAATCACGCACATGTTCAGGGAGGACGTCCGCGAGGACGTGCTCCATGAGAACGTGTGAGCGAACATTCCCTGCTGACTTCAATTTGTCCACGTTGTTGAAAATCGTTCGGTTAAGTTCGGTATTTGAAGGTCCGTCCCTCGCTCGGTTTGCCCTAACCAGTCAGTAAAAGAAATTTGAGTTTTTTTTTCAAAACTGACACATATGGGTTTGCAAATATCTAAAATGACCCATTTGAGTTTGCAATTTCAGTTTTGACCTATTTGTAACAAAATCGGATCCTATTTTAACGAGGATCCTCAGGATTCGGTTTTTTGCGTTTTGTTAAAAACCGAATGGCCAGGAACCGGTTTTATGTGAAAATTATATAATCGGATCCTGGGATATCGGTTAGTTGTGTTTTTTCAACAAACCGGATCTCCGAGATCCGGTATTAAAAAAAATTGACAGGTGAGGAAACGTAGCTTTTAAGTGTACGTGGATGTGGGGTGGAATTTTTGTTTTGTTTTTTAAAACCGATTCGTGGGGAACCGGTTTTCGTCAAAAATTTTAATTGTTTTTAAAAATCCTCATTCTCTTCTGTCGTTTGTTTCTTAAAAAAAATTAATTTGTTAAGAAAACCGGCTCCCCAAGAACCGGTGTTTGAGAAAAAAAATTATTATTTTTTCACCGGCATACACGTACACTTAAAAGTCCATGTAATGTCCACCTATCATTTTTTTTTTGCAAAAATCGGTTCCCCGGAATCTGGTTTGTTAGAAAACTCAACTAACCGATATCCCAGGATTCGATTTTACATAAAACCGGTTCCTGGCCATCCGATTTCTAACAAAGCGCAAAAAACCGGATCTTAGATTTTTAACAAAGCGCAAAAAACCGGATCTCTAAGATCTGATTTTATTAAAAATAGGTCAAAACTGAAATGCCAAACTCAAATGGATTATTTTAGATATTTGCAAACCCAAATGGGTCAGTTTTGAAAAAAATTCAAGAAATTTCAGTCGAATGGTTTCATTTTGTTGTAGATTTTTGTTTAGGGTGGGGATTGATTGTGGTGATTGATTTAGTAGCTATTTTGATTCGAGTGGCGAGCGATTGGACGAAGCAGGAGGATCGATTGGCGAATGTAAGAGGATCGATTCAATCTCAATAGTTAAACCTTACCCTTTATTGATTATTAGCCCAAAGAGTTTGTACAAAACAAGCCTAGAGGATTGTCCTAATGTACTCAAATATTACAAAGCGTTTGTAACCCAATACACTTGTATCAATCCAAGCAACAAGTTAAAGGACTTCCCTGAATCAATCCGGGCGAGAAACGCAGTGGCTCCGCCCTAACCGAGCTTCAAGCTTCCGCGGGACTCCTCCGACGCTCCACTGACAAATAGGCCACAATCGAGACACGTCGTAGTACTCCGACACTCCCCGGGATCCAGTCGCACTTTAATCGCTCTTCAATTTGGCTATCGCCCTCGAATCGCTCTTCAATTTGGTTATCGCTCTCAAAGCTCTCTTGAAATCGGAATCACGAACTGAGTCCTAATCCCCAATTCCAGTTGCTTATGATTGAGACGCAGGATTCGACCAAAACGCTACCGTTTCCCTCAAGCCAATAACGAACCAAACGGAATCTCACGCTCGATCGATACACTGTCGTCCTAATAACTCCAAATCTCGCGCTCTGTCCAAAACATCGTCGCTTCCTTTGAATTACAAACTCAGCTCTCCCACTTAGACAAAACCCCACCGTTTTGAGCCATTTGGCTCAAAACTCATATGAGGACTTAGAGCACTGAACCAGAAACCTGCAAACCTCAACTAGGCACTTGTACAATAGACTAAAGTAACTTTTGGGCATTCTAATCAACACAACCACATCACAACAGCATTATACCATAACAGCGAAGATCGCTCACTGAGAAGTGAGGACTTGATAGTCTTCGAAGAGAATAGAGATATGTTGCGTAAGTACTTTCAGCTGGCAAGTGAGGACTTGAGTACCTACACATATCCTCTTGATTGGCGAAGTTCACTCACTGAGAAGTGTGGACTTGATATTCTTCAAAGAGAATAGAGATACGTAACAATCCAAGGTATGTGGTCTCCTTGTTGTCATTATTGGCACTGGAAGTTATGGAAGATGCGCAATCACATCCTTCACGACCAGACGTCCTACCATGCCATCCCCAAGGTCATGCATTAGGTTCAAACCCTAGCCCCCTTATTAACCTTCCTTATCGCCCGTCGCTGGCTGCCAACACCATGCTTGTGGCTCTGCGCATTAAACAACCTTACACTCCCATCTTTTCCTAGCAGACCTGGTTCCCTGATCTGGGTGGCCTAAGTCTCTCCGTTGCTTGGGCTACCGATGCAGACGGCCCTCGCGGCGGCTTTGTCCTCCGGGACCCTACACGAGCCACGATCTGGTATAGACGGATCCCTTCCTTCGACCTTATTGACGCCATCTGCATGGCTCTCCCGGCTCTCCTAACTAGATTTTAAAGTTCATGCCATCCAAACTGACCATCCGGACATCACCTCGCTCATCAAATCAAAACTTGGCCTTCGCAGACATCAAACGACTATGCTCCTCCAAGGTACCCACCTCCATCGGGTCTGCTCCGCTGCTAATCAGCTAGCCATCATCATTGCCCAAGACTCCAACGTTGACTACGACAGCGACTCCTACCTTCCTCCTCTCTGCCTTGCTCTGATTGGCGATCGGCTGGCTGGCTGTTGTACTCATAGATAATCTCTAGGCTTTTGCCTGTTTTGTAGCCTTGGTGCACGCACCCCTTTTGAATAAATTTCTGGAGTTTAAAAAAAACCCTTGCAAGGATAATTTGGACCCGAAAAGTCGGACTCTAAGGATACCCTCCTTAGGGTTTAATATTTTTGGCAAATTATACCCGGCCCGACACCCGAACTGTACGTTACATCATTAAAATTTACATAAAACCCACCCGATCCTCTCATTTCAGGAGAGGGTAGATCCATACCTAACTCATTGCCGAGGCCTAAGGAAAAGTAATAGTTAGGTGAGAGTATAGTCACTTCTTAGTGGAAAATGCACTATTAGAGTTTTAGATACATGTGACCGTGAGATTATTCCTGATCCTTTGTGCAGGAGGGTATTACACATTTACACTATTACGTGAGGTTGTATTAAACTAACAAAAATGACAACTATATGTGCTATGATTATCTTTAAGCTAATGAACTGTAAAAAAAATATAAATAAAATAAAAAGGAAGCAAGGCAGATCATGCATTCATGGACGCCCAGTTTGATTTAGTATCCAGGGAAAACTGGAGGTGGAGGCGATGGGTACCTATGCCCGACTATTGGCGGAAAGAAGAAATCTTGTGTTGGCGGAGATGGTGCTTTATTAACTAGAGGAGGGGGAGAATATATGGGCTGCTGCGGGGAGGAGATCGGTGGTGGCGAACGGGTTGTCTGAGGGTGAGGAGGTGATATAGTTGGTGGTGGTGCTGAAGATTGGACCTTTTTAGGAGGTGCTTGAACTGGAGGGGGAGGTGACTGGACTGGTGATTTGTTGGGAAATGATTGTACTGGTGGTGGAGGTGATCTATACAAGTTTTTAGGAGACATTTTATATGGATCATCTGGTGGAGCTGGGACTGTTTTACGAGTATGAATTTGTGATGGAGGAGGTGAAGATTGTTGGGTTGGAGTAATTGATGGGGGAGGAGGAGGTGGCTGAACAGCATGTGTGTGTTGAAAGTGTGTAGGAGGGCTTGATTTTTCTGGAGTTGGGGAAGAATGCTGCATTTTAGGGGATTGAAGTGGTGGAGGAGGTGAGCGTGCTGGTGGCTGGTGAGATTGAACCGACGGTGGTGGTTGGGTTGATGAACCATGTTTTCCTGAACTTTTTGGAGGTGGGACTGGGGAATCTTCAACGGTTGTTGGCGGCTGAGGGTGCACCTTCGGAGAACTGACTGGTGGTGGTTGAGAACGTATTGGCGTAGGAGATGATTGGACCGATGGGGTAGGAGGAGACTGCAGAGAAGGTGGCGGAGAACTTGTGGGCAGAGTCGGAGGTGAAGATTGAACTGGTGGAGGCGATGGCCCGGAATGTGGTGATATAGTCCGAACTAGGGGAGGAGGTGACTGCTGAGGTGTAGGAGGAGATTTAACTGGTGGCGGGGGAGATGAAACAGGTGGAGTAGATTTGACTAGTGGTGGTGCTGGGGCCGGAATGGCAGGAGGAGGGGGAGAGTTGACTGGTGGCCGAGGAGATTTGACTGGTGGTGGTGAGGCCTGAATAGGAGGGGGAGGTGACTGCACAGGCGGAGGAGAAGATTTTGTAGGAGACTTGTTGGACCCTGATGCAGGTACACTACTTTTGCCAAGAGGTGGACTCTGCGGCCGAAAAGGAGAAGGAGGTGGCTGGCTCTTTATCGGACGAGGAGTTGATTTCCCTCCACCACTTCCACATTTGTCACTGCTACAGTCAACTGGCCGACTAATAACAACCTTGCACTGCTGCGCAGATTTCTGATTAGGCCTCTGCGGCAGGCAGTTACTCCTATCATCAAATACAACATCCTTTCTCAACCCAGCTAGCATGCAACCCTTTCCTTCACCATTGAAGTAGTTATATGAAAATGTGAAGTTGTTCAAATTTGGAAGCATGCACATCTCCTCCGGCACATATCCCGTCAGAGTATTGTTAGATACGTTAATCTCCTGCGCACTGTTCAATCCAGCAAGACTCTTCGGCATTGTTCCAGTGAACATGTTAGAGCTGGCGTCGAGGACTGTCACACTGCCTAAATACCCCAATTCGACAGGAAAGCATCCCTCAAGCCTGTTGTTGGCCAAGATCATCTCATTCAGTGTCTTCTTCATATTCCCTACAGAGTGTGGAATGCATCCTGACAAATTATTATTTGCCAACACAACGACCGACACTGTTGAGTTCCCCATAGTCTCCGGAATGGTTGACGTGAACCTGTTGTTATTCAGAAACAAAGCATCCATGTCTTTCAAGAACAGCTCCGGTGGCAAATGGCCTTCGAAATCGTTGTACCGAATATCAAGATACTTGAGGGTGGGAATATCCAGAACGACTTCGGGAAATTGACCGACGAGCCTATTGTTGCTGACATCTAGCTCATGCAAAAGTTTCAGTTTTGAAAAGCTCTTTGGGATCACTCCGCAGAACCTATTAGAGTTGACATGGAACAGAGCGAGATCAGTCAGTAGCCCAAGCTCAACGGGAAGGTAACCGGCTATGTCTGCGTGATTGAGATCAACACCGGCAACAACATTAATTTTGGGATCATCCAAGGCTGGGGCACAGAAGACTCCGTTGTAGGAGCAGACATCAGGGCCATCCCAGTTACTAGTTGTGTTCAATGGATCAGAATACACAGCCTTTTTCCATGCATGCAGACCGATGTATGCTCGTTTGAGTTGAGGGCTAGCAAAGTTGATTGAAAGATTGACCTGGATATCAAAATTGTCCGGAAGATCAGAATTCTCCCGGAGGTTCAACAGCTGCCGGTGGACGATGTAGGAGACTTTTGAATGTGATAGACCTGATGTTAATGGAGAGAGGACAAGAAACAAAAACAGAAACAAGCAGGAAGAGGTCTGCATTTCCTTGCAATCAATGTTGATGAACAACTTTGTTCAGGTTTAATCCATTGTACCTTTCTGACTTGAGGTTGACATTGGTGAAGACCCGTGGGGTTTGTGATGCTGAGAAATTTAAGTTCTATTTTTGGAATATGGTGCTTTTAAGATTATCCTACCTAATCGATGGAGCTTGTTTGTGCTTGTGCTGAAGCCAATCACAATCTGGAGACCGTGAGCCACTGTTATTTGTCCCTATACCAAAGATAGAGAAAGCGATGATCAAGCTTACGCAAAAAATAAAAACAAATACGATACACAAACATTTGTGCGAATTATGTTGAAAAAGGTTTACATCATGCCTAAGGAATTGTTTTGGAAGTAAAGTAAGGACTTCCGAACCCAGAAACACTATTCAAACTGCCTTAGTTCAAATGGATGGTCTCTGACACGCTGCAAACAGTTGCCAACTGATGAAAGCGATTACAAAGGAGGTCGACAGCTCAAAGGTAACAACTTTCGGGAAGTGCCACCCAAGGCCACGTCTAAGATAGCTGGAGAAGAGATAAAACAATTGAGCAAATTAAGTTTTAAAAATGATAACAAAACCTGAAACACAGAGCATTGGATCTGAGACTTCTAGCACGACCTTTGAGAGCCGTGGAATATGGACTAGAAGGTAGTAAAACATACCTTGTGATTGTAGGCATGGTAGCAACAATTCCCGCACATGCGTAAATTATGGGAATCAAAGCCCTTGGTTTGTTTTTCCGAAGCCATATCAAAGACCCCATCGCAGCAAGCGATAGGCTGAAAACCTGCAAGAATCAAACTCAACCAAATGATTTGTTATAAGGGCTACAAAATGACCATCACACTCAACAATGACAATGCAAATGATGCAAAAATATGATGTGGAGGTCTGGCAGTGATCTTGAGTGTAAATGAGGTGGAAACTGCAATTGTGAACTGTTTGAAAATTTAGGAAGTATCCTAAAACAGAAAAAAGGTGTAAACAACGAAATAAGAAGATACTCCAGAGTCCAGACAACAGATTTATAGCTGACGAGTGCTTTGAATCTCTTATAGTAAGATGCAATCGACCGAAGACCGAGGAATGCTCTGAATTTCAGGTTTTTAATCTATTTACTGATCAGTTGTGGCAAGATATTCAAATACAAATGTAGAGCTAACGCATTAGGAAAGTTAACAAAAAGCATTGAGGATTTTGGCGCGTTATGAAAAATTACAACATTCAGGAACAATAACATTATATTGGCAGCGAGAGCATGAGGGGGCGGCATCATGAAAAGTATTTTTTGGAGCTTTCTAAAGAAGAAGCAGATAGTGAAGCATCAGTTTGCTTACAGTGCTTAAACTCCTACCTATCTTGCTTATTCCGAGTGTATAACAAGTTAAATGGCTGTTAGACTCATTTGGCTGGGGACATGTATCCTTACCCTATCAATGTAAGCTTTTATGCAGCTTCTTTAATAAAAAATTAATTTATCATTAAAAAAAAGAACAATTAGAACTGTTGACCGAAGACATGATATCCAGAAAGTCTATACCAGATTAGCATTTGCTTCAAGACCTTGCAAGACGTAATCCCATGTAAACTCGAGTCCTCTAGCACCAACCCATAGAGGCAGTAATCTATGCAAAACTGAATCAGCGAATGCCCACCCTGTAAAACCAACAATGCCCATTTGAGGCAGTTGCATGCATAAGAAGATGAAAATCGGAACTGAGCATGCAAATAACCAAGAACAGAAACAGAACATGTACATCCATCTGGAAAAAAAAATCTAATTATATGAAATGTGCCATGATATGAATAGCTGAGAATGTTGTCAATGATATTAGCTCCTAAAGCTGTCAGTATATCAACTGTAAGTGTAAACAACTAATGGTTAAGCGCTTCAGATTTGGATTTGAAACAAAATAATAGTGGAAGTTTTAGGAAAAAAATTAACATATTTTCCTACTCCTAAAAATTTTGCTCATGCTAAATGCAGCACCTTTTGGTGGATTAGGTTTTACCTGCAAAACAAGAATGCAATTTGCCTAATAGTTTGAATTATAATTTTGTTCAATATGATATACTAAATGGCAGAGCAAATCATCATTTCGAGATTAAAGACTTCAGATTCATTCTTGAAATGGTTTCACGCATAAAACCCATCCATTCTAAAATTGGTTCAAAATCGTAAATGCTGACTGAATGCACGAGAAGCAAACTTACCCAGTCCGACAGCTTGGAATTTATGATTCTGAGATATGTTTCGGTGAGTTAGTTGAGTTAGTGCAAAGTAAAGCCCAGCAACATCTATTAAACCAATCACGGCTTTCAACAATTCCTGAAATGGATGAAAACACAGTTATGACAATCATCTATGAAGCATGATACAGTTATTTTGATAATGATATGTGAGTTGGGCATAGAATATCGGCATAACTGTTCGTTAAACATATATAAGCCTTAACAAATCTCGTGGGCATTGAATATTTATGTAAGCTGTTTATCACCAACTTTTTTCACTTTAAAAATGGAATGCGAAAGATACATAAGCACATAAGTACGTAATTTCATAATGATAATACTATCCAAATGCTGGGATATTATGATATGCCACTGTTATAGTTCATTTGGAAGCTCGTTCTACTAATTGCATGATAGCAGATCGTATCCACCGAATACATACCTAAGTAATACTCTAGTTCATATTTCAAAATTTCTGCCATTACCTGATATGGGTCGAAGGAGTCATTGTCTGATACATTAAGGAAGGTTGCTAAGCATACAAGCTGCCAACAATAGAAAAAATAAAACATCAATAAGCAATAAGCAGGTAAGCCATTAGGTTCTCCTTAATGAAACAAACACTAACCTTGATGAGAGCTGTCACTATATAAACAACAGCAGTTTTAATAGATGTCCCAAGCGTATCATACTCAGACCTGAGAATTTATATATCATTCGAGTTTCAATATCAGGTTGAGGTTTCAAGCAATGTATGAATACCTCATAGATACACAAAGAATACTATGCCTTTAAAATGCCAAACGAAAAAGATAGTTCCTGACTATCGAATTCCAAATCAAAGAAGGATAGGAAAAAACGAATTTTACAGTTATTACATAACTAATTAAAACAAACATCCTCTTTTAGCTCTCAAAGTCACTAATGACTAGACTGATTTACTAACAACAAAATCCCATCATCAGTAGTTTGCCAAATTTAACATCACATCCTAACTCTTTGCATCACAAATTCAACTCTATCCCTGCCCCTTAAAATTTCACAAACAACAAGCACTATTCCAAGAACAAAAGAGATGAATTATCTAAAAGCTAACAAAATGAATTCTGAAACCTAGTACAACTACAAGAGCAAGGTCAACCTTGAGCAGCGAAATTGACCAAAAAACGGGCACACTTACAAGGGGGTGGCTGAGTAGTAGACGGCGTGTGGACCGAATGTCAAAATTGCGCAGTTGAAAAAGTGAAAGATGGTCATCGTAATCCCACCGGTGAGCTCCAAGATTCCGACAAGCGATGAGACAGGTAGCTAGTTTACAAAGAAGAAGGAAATCGTTAACCATCTATAATTTGGATTATGACTTGGGCCTGTATCGCGCTTGGATTGGACCGAAGCCTTAAAACAGCCTGCCAATCTTTTCTTCTCTCTGTTTTTTTAAATAAATAAAAAAAGTATTTTGGAAATCAATCCTTACATTTTTCTCCTATTTTCTCTCTCCTGTTTTCTCCAGAAGGCGCTCGAAGCCTCGAGCTCGCTCCCGACTTCATTTTTTTCGGACATCGTCGGCCCTTCCTTTCGACAGCGCATCCTCCTTGTCCCCGGCGTCTGGCGAATTGCTCCTCCGGCGTCCCGCCCGGTCTCCACTTCCCGGCGTCTTCGCGGCTTCATCTTCGTCCGGTCGGTGGCTGGGCGAGCTGGTGGATCTGGCGTCGCTGTCCGGCGACGGTTGATCCGGTTGGAGGCGGCTGGGCTGCTAGCGGTGCCTCGCTGGATGTTTGGTGGATGGGGATGATGCTCATCCGACGGGGTGGTGCTTGGTTTAGTTGTAGTTTGTTTCCTTTTCGTTTAGATATTAGCTGCTTGTGTAGATGTAGTTTTGGGGCCAGCTGTCGCTGAGTTTAGTCGGCAGATCCATTTTGGGCTGGTTGTCGTCGCGCCGGTTTGAAGGTTGCGCTGGAGGAGTTTCTTCCTCGCGGGTCTTCTTTGGTGGCGGCGGATGGGCGGCGGCTCAGGTAGAGCCGCTGACTAGGCTGTACATGGTAGCTTGTGCAGGTTTTCGTTTAAGCCGGGTCAAATCGGGTAGTTTGACTTTTTCCTGCCTTGGGTGCGACTTTGAACTACCGTTTCTAGCTGGAGTGGCAGGCTCCTGTCTTGCTGGAACTCTTTGGAGAAATGTGGCTGGCGCGTGAATGTTGCTTTGAAGTTGGTGTCTGAGCCGCTTCGTTTGTTTGGCCACCTTGGCATACGTCGATTCTTGAAGCATCTCTGTTGTAAAGATCGTGCAGCTGCTGACGAATGGTTACGCTCTACACGGATTTCGCTATCATGTTTTTTGTGTTTGTTAGCTTCATTTTCAGTGTTGTATGGTTTTTCATTTGTGGGGTGTTTCTGGATCTTTGTATGCATTTGTATGATCAAAATTTTTTTGGCAATTTTATTAATAAGTCCCGACCATGACCATGATTATGACAGTGACATGCTTTAGTCGGGAAACGGAGGTCAAAAGTCGCAGGACATCGATGAGTTTTCTTTTGCCATGTTTTGAAACCTAAATCTCAATTTTACTGTATTTGAAACTGAAATATCGATTTTGTCCTGTTTTTAATAAAATCAGTTTTGAGAACCCGATTTGGTTCATTTTTTATAAAAATCGATTTCTCCCAAACCGGTCTGGTTGATTTTCAACTAAACCGGTTTGGGAGACATCGATTTACTGACTGTGCACCTGCGTGACATTAATTCGTCCAACGTGGACACAAAGAAATGCATTTCTTGGCACGTGGAAAACCGAGTCGGGGGAGACCGGTTTCCTGTGAAACAAAATTAGGGTTCCTCTTTTCTTTTCTCCTCCGCCGGCTCTCTCCCCTCCTCCTCCTCCTCCTCCGCCTCTCCGCTGCACCAACGCTCCGACGCCCGTGTTAGTCGGATCCGACTCCGTTGATTGTGTTAGTCTCGATCCGACTCCGCCCTTGTTACTCCGATTCATCAAACCGGTTCCCCCCGAAACGGTATTGTAGATTGTGTTTATAAATGGAATTATATTCGAATTGGGTGGTAATTAGTTGAATTGTTTAAATTGGATGGTAATTAGTTGAATTTAGTGGTAATTAGTTGAATTGTTTGTGTTGAATAGAGTGATAATTAGTTGAATTTTTCAAAATAATGATTTTTTCAGACAAGGTTAAACAAACCTTACAAAAGATAAACACTGAGACAAAACCTCAGGAACAAAACACAAATGAAGCAAATCAAAGCAACATAGATAGTCATCTTGGTATTACAGCATGAGTGATCCAGCTCCATTACCTCTCCTTAGCTTCCTTTGCCAACCAATCTGCGCAGACTTTAGCTTCCCTCAGAATCAAGTTCACCTCCCACTGCACATTTTTCTCCATCAACTCCCGGCAATCTTGTATCTTGCTCGATAGCTTCAGCTCTTGGGCAGTACAATGGAGAACCGCCTTGAAAACTGGTGCACAATCTGTTTCAAAGACAACTCTCTGGAGACCCTTTTCATCTGCCAATGTCATTGCCCTGTATAGCGGCCATTCCTCAGCCCCCTGACTAGACAAAACACCCTCGATCCACCTTGCTTAAACAAAACATACACCTCCATCTTCACTTCTGTCGCAAATCCCAATCCCTCCAGCATTACAATTCCTGTCCCAAGCTCCATCTACATTCAGTTTCACAAAGCCCTCTTCTTGGGACACTCCACATCATTTCTCCACCTAACTCAGTGACAACAAATCTATATGGAGATGCTCCTTGGATTACCCTCTGCCTCCTCAGAACTCTAGCTACCAACAGGGGATTTAGGCCCTCCTTCCCATTCACCACTAAATTTCTGTTAAACTAAATCTGTCTTGCTCCTTGCAAAATTAAACCCATATCCACAGCCAATCAGCCAAATCAACAAAGTTATGTTCAAAAAACTTGCAGTCGACACCCAGCTCCTTCCAGAAAAACTTCGCCCACCAACAGTCCAATAAAACATGGGCAGCTGCACTGGACATCACATCCTCTTCTAGCCAAATATTTTCCTGATGGTAGAAAGTCATGATACACTCTCCACGCAAAATTTTTAACTTTGGGCTGCACATTTACTCACCATATAGTCTTCCAAAAAGAAACATCTCTCCTCTTATCTACTTGCTCACCTCTGTCATTTTTCTTTGCCCTGCCTACCTCCTCTTTAAGGTCGATGTAAGCTGATCTTGACGAGAAAGCCCCATTACTCTCTCCAAACTCCATACCGGCCTCTGTCATTTAGCTTGTCAAATTTGACATCATTTATCCTCATATTCTCGTCCCACCTCTTCATCAAGACTGCAGCTCCATTAAAATGCCATGGTCCAGTCTCCATTACCTCTTCAGGTTCTCTTCCTCCTTGAAATTCACCACACAGCCATGTTATTTTTAGTCTCCTGGAAAGTGACTCCCTCTGGTGTCCTTCTTAAGAATAGCCGCCAGCGCTGTGATATTAAACGCCTTCCAACGCCTTCCCTGTTGACAGCCGAATCAGCATCGAGTTTTTATTTTCTTCTATCACACTATTCCACGTCTCCTCCTCCTTTACTAGATGCCCCCATCTAATCTCCTTGCCAAGCGCTCAACTTGTGATTCCGTTGCATCCAAAGTTTCCTTCGACATGTCACTTGAAATCAACCTCCCAACTTGATGTTAGAGACAAATATTGCACTTACGAAAACTATAGAAATCAAACTGATCAGAAACATACACAGCCTTGGCTGAAAAACACTCTCGTGGAAAGGGTCTAGAGAGAACCGAATCTTCAAAATAATTGTTGTTGACTTGAATAATTGTTGATTGTGTTGAATTGTTTGAAGAATTGTTAATTGTGTTGAATTGTTTGAATTATTGTTGATTGTGTTGAATTGTTTGAATAATTGTTGATTCTTAATTGTTAAATTAGGATTGAATTATTGATTATGTTTTTGTTGAATTGGTCTATTCCCAAACAATATCTATTTTAGAACTTTTTTATTTATGGACGTTTATTTATCGGTTGTAGGTATGGCATCACAAAGACCATCATCTTCTAGGAATGTCTCATCCCAGTCCAATTTGAATCTCAATATGGATGTGGACGGCATAATTAACCCCGGTCCTATCGATGAGTCTGTTCTTACTCGGCAGAATAGGCACCGTACACAAGAAATTTGGAATAATAAGGCAAGTTTATCTTTTAATTAAACTTAAGTTTCTAATGTGTCATTTTCTATGTAATTTGTTACTAATGTTGATTTTTTTATGTAGCAGATGGATCCAAAAGTGTACGAACAGCTTACGGTTTAGCATAGTACCATGGAGGAGCCAAATGAGCGTATTAAGCAGTATGTCGCCAATGCCGGCTATCCTTGGAGTATTGTGTGCAATGTAAAGTCTGATCCAGCATTGGTGACTGCACAAGTCGAGAGGTGGCAGCCCGAGACGCACACTTTCCATTTTAATGGAGGGGAGGCCACCATAAAGCTGCAGGATGTGGCACTTTTTACTGGTCAACCCATAGAAGGAAAGCCTGTAACGGGTCACTCGCATTTGATATGGCCGACGATTTGCATTAAACTGCTTGGTGACTACCCTGATTGTCACAAGAAGTCACCATCTCTGGCAAAGAGAACATGGTTCAATAACAATATGTCGAGGATCTCAGACGATGCAGATGAGGAGACATTGAATAGATACGCTAGGGCGTATCTCCTTCAACTGATGAGACTGACCCTATTTTTGGAACTTAGCGGTAGCAGCGTCCCACTCCACTTTCTTCCCTTATTGGAGGACCTCGATAATGTTAGACAGTACAGCTAGGGGAGTGCAGCGCTGGCTTATTTGTACAATATGCTTTGCAGAGCTACCAGATTGGGTAAGGTCAGAGTGCTGGACCTGTGCTCCTATTACAATTCTGAAGCTGGGAGCGTATGCGCTTTGGGAGGCCGAAGTGTTTTTTAGGAACATGCCACCGTCGGATGCTCATATTGACCAGTTACAGAGGGGAGCTTGGAAGTATATGTAAGCATTTTATATGTTATTTAAATATTAATTTGTATTTTTCGTTATAAATATTGATATTTGCATTCGTCGTCATCGAACCCCAACTCAACCCACATGTGTCGAATGCATGTGACCATAGCTCTATATTCATGTCTTCCAATCATCGATAGACCTCTGGTTTGTCGTGCAATAGGTATAACAGCTCAGCATACTCAGCCTTGAACTTCAGCTCCTTCCTCTGATAAGCCACGCTTCCAAGTTTTTCTTTCAAAAATGAATCCTTCACCTTTACCATGAAATTGCTCTACAGGTGGCGCACGCATACACGATGGTAGGCATACGGATGTGCCCATTCGGGTTCACGCATGGCAGATAGAATTCCCTTGTGCCGGTCTGATATGATGCTGAGTTACGTCATCTCAAATGCAAGGCATGAACCATTTCTAGCTCGAGTTACTCTCGTTCTCCACCACTGCAAAGCAAATCGGAAGTAAACAAGTATTGGCGTCTAAACCAACAGCGACCAATAACTTATCGATCCATTTCCCGTACATAGGTGTCACGTCGATCGACAACCCAGGATGACAATGCTTAAATGCATTAATGGATTCAGCAAATGCACAAAATACACGGTTGACCTAAAAAGCACCATTATCGAGTGGTTTTCAATCCCACTTCACGAATGTCTATGGACTGGAATCCACCAGCGCCTGCATCAAGTATGGCAACTTTTGAAATGACTTATCCCTTTCACCGAATAGTTCAACAAGCACCAGCTACTTTGCTTGCCACGCCTTCAGGTATGATACTTCATACTCATATTCCTTTCTAATGTTAGCACGAATCTCTCGCGCGCTGAATTGCAAATTTTCATTCATCGAATTCGCGATCTCATCAGTTATGTATTTCTTGTCCAGGTGTTTGTTAGTCTTGATAATGGAGCCATGCTGGCATATGAGGGGTCATGTCTGTTCTTCCGAATCACCCAGTAATTTCTTTTTTTGGTGACCGCAATGCGAATTCGCCATGGACAAACATCTCTACCCTTCACACATTTAAAAACCATTAAAGTAGGTTCGGAGTCCTTCACAAAGTACTCTACACGGTTCAGAATGGAGTACTTCCGCACAGCATAGATGGCCTCCTCTTTTTCGCGCCAACTTCAACCTTCTACAAGTGACGGAGATTGAGGGTGGAATGTTTGCAGATTCTCATCAAAGGGTTGAAACATTTCCCACGCTGAGATATCATCAAAATTTGGATGATCCCATGTAATTTTGATGTTGCATGAATTCAAAAGTCAGATCTTCAGCAGTGAGCATCTCATTTCTTCCATTTCATCACGGTCGTATTCGTTGAGCACTGGATTATCCAGGGTTGCCAGTGTGGCCATAACCATCGGGTCATCATCTAAATCGCCAGTGTAAACATATGCCATGTTGAAGGGAAGTGATATTGAATTGTAGTTTGTTGTAAGATGGTCGAATGTGCGAGTTTTATATACATATGAGACAGGTTTTCCCCGAACCGATTTCACCTAAAATCGGTTTGCCCGGAATCGGGTTATAGCATATTTTTGGTCCAGTCCCATCAACATGAAAATTATACAAGGTCTGAAAAGTCTGACAGGTCTGAAATGACTATCAATTATATAAAATCAATTCGCCGCAAATCGGTCTAAATGATTTTTGACATCAGACCGGTTTCCCCTGCCTCGGTTTCAGATGTGGCCAGAAAATGAATATCGGTTGGTCCACGTAGGACCAAATCAAGCCACGCATGAGCATAGACATCAAACCGGTCTTATTAAAAACAGGACAAAAGTGATATTTCAGTTTGAAATACGGTAAAAGTGAGAATCGAGTTTCGAACCAGGGCAAAAAGGAAAGAAACTCGACAACGATCAGGCCCTTGCCCGCTATTGACACAAGAACTAAGGGGGCTTGAGAGTTATATGTTGATTTTTGTTTAGCTTTTCGGTTTATGAGAGGTAGATATCTTGCTTATCTTGTTCTTCATTTTTTTAAATTGCTTTTGTTATTCCTACGTATGGCATGACTTTTGGAAAAAACGCCTTTAGAGTGTTCAAGCAGAAGTCAAGGAGCTATTCAACCAAATATTGGAACACACACGCTGCGCGGATCTGAAGAACAGAAGTTTCCTAATCTAGAAATTTCCAAATATAGAAGATATGCTGATTGGAGTCGGTTGAAGATTGGATTAGCTGGCAAGATATTCAAGCAATATTATCTAAACGTCAAGATTATCAAGGAGATACTCGAGAGATATTCAAGTACAAGAGATTTGGAAGCTTGGGAATACTTAGGAAATATTTCCTGAATATTCGAGATAGAGTATCTTAACCGATTAGGAAACCAGTCGTGTACTATAAATACAAGGCTAGGGTTTCCCTATTCAAGAAGTCGTCTATTGGAGAAGTTATATACGTTTATACACTCAAGTCGGGGAGGAGGAGGAGACGACGGCAGGATAGTATTCTACACCAGAAAACTAATCGGCACTGAGACAGTCTGTTCAGTGTGCTGATCAGACTTGTCTGTTGAATAAATCGCTACACACACAACACTGAGATCACGCATTTGGGAGAAGGCGTCTGAACTTCGGGAGAAGGCGTCTGAACTTCGGGAGAGTGACGTTGGAGATTTTTAGCAATGCAATTAGTCAAAAACAATTTATAATTTGACCGGTAAGACCGGTGTCGAACCCAAGGGAGCAATTGGATTATATGCTAGGGAATCAAGTTTTCTACTCGGCTATTCCTTCAAATCGATTATGAGAATGGTTTCAAGTCTAAAACAAGCAATGAGATAGCACTAAAGGGTTGAATATCAATCAAAAGAGAGTTTCAAGGGGTTGTGCCCCTCCTTGGCATTTCCCATGATCATGCATACAAGAATTAAATACATTCAAGGTGTTAGATAGTGTTGAACCTAGCTTAGACTAAGGTAGATCCCATCCTAATCGAATCTATTCTTAGTCAAGCTCTCTTATAGCTCGAACCTCACTTTCTCAAGATATTGGCTCATTCCATGACATTTATTAGCGTTAGAATCTCTCCCAAGCAATAAATACCATGAACTCGAGTTCTAGTTCACTTCAAGTCCGTAGACATGATCACATTTACCACATCTAAACCATCCCTAAGGTCGTTAGATTCTTAGGTCAAGTTTTGGGATAAACAATTCACTTTGGCATTTCATCAAACACCTAGTGGCATGCAATAATGAAGATCATAGCAAATGTGAATTTAACATCATAGATTAATCATCAAACATGTGTATACATGATCAAGAGTACCAAGGAGGGTACCAACACCCTCAAAACACAAGGGAACTACTCACACATCATGTAAGACAACATGATGTGAGTAGGGTTTGAATACAACAAATTAGAAGAGAAGAGGGATAGAAAATAGGATGGTTAATCCTAGATGTCTCCCTTTGATCTTCACTCCTCCTTTGTTGGTTGTGGATTGATGACCTTGATTTGATCTCCTTTGATGAGTATTTTTGCCCAAAAGTCCAGCCCTCTAGGTCAAAATCGCCACTTTCTATTTATAGCCTCGGGTGAAATATCGGTACTGTAGCAGTCCACCCGACCGGGTGGAAATTTGGAAGAAACCCACCCGACCGGTTGGATTCCCAGTCGACCGACTGAAGGGTCCAGTCGATCGACTACGGAAACATGGATTGCAGGCCCTCCTGAGACTGCTTCCAGTCGATCGACTCGAGGTCCAGTCGACCGAATCGAGCTTTCAACCGGTCGGTTGGTGCAGGGGACATTCCCACCCGACCGGGTGAGATGCAATTCTGTCCATATTTTGCTCCAAACCTCCGATTTTTCCCGAGTTTCCGTATTTTGGCATTGACACTGAGAATATATTGTTTTGTACCTGAAACGTACGAAAAGGGATCAAATGACATCAAAATATCGTCGGAGTCGAACGAAAGCTATAGTGAAAACGGGTACTAATAAGTCGGAATCTCGACTTATCAACACTCCACACTTAAGCTTTGTTCATCCCGAACAAAGTATGCAAATATGTCAAGGTCGTGCAAATGGCGAAATGCTAGTGGTGCTATGTTTTTCGTCTATTTCCCTCACTAGCTTTCATAAGGTCTCGATCGTTATTCCTAAACATGTTATTGAAAAGTAAATCAAAGTATATACAACCTAACTAGCTCCTTTTCGTAGGCGTTACGAATGCATTTAGCGTATGCATTAAGCCTTTAAACCCCTAGGCTACCCTAGTGGACGAGTTATAGTCTCGTGAGAGTTTTCAGAAAAGGGAATACTCACAAATCCCATATGCACCTATCCCATGAGAATGAATTTAAGAGTGCTCAACCGAGGCGATGATTTCTCAAAACAAGTCCCTCACCCCAAGCTAGGATTACCATCACATTATCATCAAAAGAACTTTTGAACCATTTAAGTATCCCATGAGGTTGTGTATTCAAGATCATCAATACTAGAGCTATCAAATGCCTCATCTAAAGTTCCACTCATTTTCAAGGCAATACAATGAAGCAAAGTTAATAGTTTTGCACAAAAGAGTGTCAACCGCTCACCTATGCTAGCTAGGGCTAGTCCATGGGCTTGCGACAAGGAACTCATTCCCAAGTAATAGGCGCTTAAGCCATAGTCCATAAGGGAAGAGGAGTTTGTCACTAGAGTTTCTTAATAAACAAGCATAAACCAAATGATAGCTCCCGTGCAAGCACATGGATCGTCCAAGAGTTAATCTAACTAGCACACAATACAAATGATGCACCCGCACAAATGTAGGATGACGGAAGAACATAAAGTCGAGTTTTAAGCGCTTTTTATTTTCTTTTCAAATGGCCTTTAGCCTACAAATGCTTTCGAGGGGGAACTTACCTTCCTAACCCCCGGCATTTGTATATCTTTGCACAAAACTTCTCGTGCACTTGAGAAAGTTTTTGGTCGGGGCTTTGCCCTCTTTTGACCATGAAAATGGAGCTTTTTTTTTTGTTGTTGGGGCCTATTTTCCGCCCTCTTTTGTTTTTGACTCCACACTTAAAACTTGACAATATGTTCAAGGAATGTATGGAATGCGCGGGAAACAATCATAAGCATGGCACTAAATTGGAAAACTCAAGTCACCAAGGAGCATATAAAAGGTCTAAGTTTTTCGTGAAAATTTTAAAAGTGCTTGCTAAAACTTAATCCAAGGTATTTCAACGAAAATACTTAGAAAATTAGATAGACAAGGGATAGCAATGATATTGATTCACAAGAATACACATTCGTAGGACAAGGTCGGTTCTAAGTTCGAGATCCAATAAAAATGAAAAGTAGGCTAGATGTGATTTATAGGGATTAGGATTTGATAGTCACACGCCTATGAGGTTAAAAACACTCTCATGTAGGGATAATGTGCAAAAGGTGCAAGTGTCCATCTAAAAATGATATGCATGTCATGCAAACACGTGAACTATGCGCATCAACCCACTCCACACTTAATTCAAGCTTAGTCCCTAAGCGCAAAGAATGATAAAATAAAGGCAAAGGCGCATAGGAACTCCCCTCGTTTGTTGAGCCGATGACATAACTCTTGGGAATGAGATATATTCATTTGGTTGCATATGTAGGTAAAGAAGGTGATTTTGGCATGAGAAGAGCATGAGTATAAATATCCTGAAATTTCCACAATCAAAAATGGTAGAACACCTTCAATAACATATGAATATAGCATACAACCAAAGATAAGTCAAGAGTACATCATAAAGATGGCATACATCATCCAAAATTGCGCCAAAAGGCGACTTAACATCCAAGTACATGATCAAAGCAAGAAAGCATCAAAACATCGATATAAGGATGATCAAAATGTACTATAAGCTGAAGATGTAGCCTCGTCGTCACTAGAAGTGGTCACTCTAGTAGAATCTCCATCGTCCTCCTCCATAGCATCAGTAAATGGTGAGGGAGGCAAGGGAGAGGCGGCACGAGGGGCAGAAGGTCCTGGGTCAACTGGAGCAGTCGGGCCTCTGATCATAGATAAAAGTGTGGTACGGAGCCATTCCGACTCCTGGCGAGCTCTCAACGCCTCAGCTCTAGTAAAGGCCTCCAGACTAGCTAGCCCACTCCTCAAATCAGCAATGTCAGAGGAGACTCGCTCTCTCCACTCGGTCCAAGCATCTGTAGTAGGAGGGGCACTCTCGACAGCGGGCTCTACTGTGGGCAGCTCCTCAGCAATGGGAGCCTCGGGCTCGGAAGCCGCGGGAGATGGGGGAATAGGAGAGGAAGGAGGGGATGGTGTAAGGTTGGCTAGGCAATATAGGTGATTCCTAGCCTTGAAGTTCCTCTTCCTCTTCTCCGCTGCCAGGATAAGGGTCTCCTTGTGAGGCTTGCGATCCTCCTCCCAAGTCTTGCCATCCTTCTTAAGGAGGCGCATGTGCTTCAAGGTAGGCACATCGAGGATCATCCTGGATGGCGCGGGGCATCCATCATGGCCAAAGGTGAAGTTACACCTCATGGCAATAAGAGTGATCATAGAGCCTCCCCCTAAAACAGAATTCCTCGACGACTTCTTCACAATGCTCTCAAAGCGGGAGGATATGATGGAAACCCAATCAAGCGCATCACCCTCATTAATGGCCATCATCAGCTCAAAATCAGGGCCAGTCACGGCTCTAGCCATATCCCCACGGGTGTCAATCCCAATAGCTATGATGTGGTGAATGATCTTCCAAATCGGAAGGGTGATGGCTGAGGCGTTGTAGGAGGGAGTAAACCACTCGTGTCTCCCTGATATGTCTCTCCAAAACCTGCTCTGAAAGTGCTCATTCCTAACGATCACCTCCCCTCCCAACAATGGAAAACTGAGCCACTCTCGGATCATCCTCTCCCCAATCAAAAATTCCCTCCCACCAAGTATAAACCTCTAGTGAGTGACTCTCCTACCCTCCCTCACAACATCTAAGGAACATAAGAACTCCTCCACAACCCTCTGATAAGTTCCCGGATCATCCAACAAAAGGAAGCCTAAACCACATCTATATAATAAATCTAGTACCTCTCCGCCGACGAGCAGGTGGTCAGGTAAGTCCAAGGCTGGGTAGAGAGTGGGCACAGCTTTCTTCCCAGTGATGATCCCGAGTCTCTCAGTGTGCCTGCCATCTCGGAATGTAAGAGGCTCGGTGAAGGGATAAGGCGTAGGCTCGGGTAGAGGGGACTCCAAAGGTCCATCTCTCGGCACAATGGGCACTATAGCAGGAGGAGGGGCACTAGGCGCAGCTGCAGGTTCTAATGGTGGAGAAGGAGCTCTAGGTGGTGGAGGTGCCGGAATGGTTTTGCTCTTCTTCTTCGGCGGAGGGCTAGGGGAGGGTGACAAAGAGTCCATCTCCTCGTTGGAGGGTGAGCTATCATCTCGTAGAGGGCTTCTCAATTGCCTCCTCCTTAGGTGGGAGAGAGGAATGTCATCCTCGTCACTCTCGTACAATGGGTCCATCGGCACATCATGAGCTGTTTCCTTGCCCTTGGACACTGATTTGGATGAGGAGGGACTTTGAGGCATGGTAGGATTGAGGAGGAAAAACTGAATTCCGGACTGAATATGCCCCAACCGGTCGGTTGGATGAAGCTCAATTTCCCAACCGGTCGGTTGAGATGCGATTTGGAGGACGAAAACTGGGGTTTTTGTGGAGGCTTCGGCGATCAAAATTGATGCTTGGGGATTGAAGGCGGGGTGATGGCGAGTGTTTTGAGCGGTTGAGCGGGCAGTTTTGATGGCGGAGTGAGGAGATCGGCGAGGAGGAAGGTCCGGCGGTTCTGGCGAGATGCGGCAGGGCTTGGGGTGGAGCGGTCGGGCTGAGGCGAGGCTGGGGAGGTGATGGCGAGGGCGAGGCGAGGCTGGGACGCCCGGATGAGGTCGGTTGGTGAAGGTCGGGTGGAGGCGATTCGGATGAGGTCGGGTGAGTGGAGGTCGGGTGGGAAGAGATTGATTTTCGAAATGGAGTTGTGGGTTGATTTAGGCCAGCCCCAACCGGTCGGTTGGAATGCTTATGTTATCAACCGGTCGGGTGAGATGTGAGTCGAATGGATATCCTGTGGGTATCCTCAACCGATCGGTTGGAAATAGGAGCGGTCTCACCCGGTCGGTTGGGATCAGGGTTCCTGGACTATTTTCAAGGTTTTGATATAAAATGACTATCCATTCTTGCACAAATCCAACTCCACACTTAAGACATCACCATCATCTAGAAATTTCATGCAAGCCTCATATCACACCAAACACACCTAATTATGCATTTAAAATCATCCTAACACCAAGCCATACCAAAAATTCAAAACATGCATCCCACACATATATCAAAGTTATTTGTGCATAAATGGACAACTCACAAACCGGGGTACCTCCCGTGAGGGCCTAGTTTAACGTCTTGGCAAGACCGAGCCGAATCTCTCCATGTTTAAGAAACACACTTGAGGAGTCCTTTGCTAGGATCCCTCCTCAAGCGGACTTGTAGAAAATTGGGAGACTCAATCCGGGTTCTTTGAAGATTTGCAAGCAACTTGTTTAATAGCCCTTTTCCAAAGTGATGGTAGCTTCTCACCCTTTGATGATTTTACCTTTCCATTCTTTTCCATTTCATCGTCAGATGATGATTCATATTGATCAACGGTAGGATCTTCCTCGGGTTCAAGCATGTTGCGCAACTCTTTCTTATCAACTTTGTTTCCTTCGATACTTCCGGTTCCCTCCTTCTCTAGCTTTTTCTCAACACTAGCCACTTGTTCTTCTTTTGGCTTTTCGATCCTCACCTTTTCTCCACCAATCTTTAGGGTCAATTTCCCTTTTCCAACATCAACTTTAAAACCGGCGGTGGCCAAGAAGGGACGCCCAAGGATCAACGATGAGGTGAAGTTGTCCCCCATGTCTATCACCACAAAGTCGCATGGGATGTAGAATTTGTCAACTTTAATTGGGACGTTCTCCACTAGCCCCCAAGGGCGCCTTGTAGTGCCATCCGCTAGTTGTAGAGTCATTTTAGCGGTTTTCACCCCATTCAATTTTAGCTTGTGGTAGATGGCAAGAGGCATAACGCTCACGCTAGCCCCAAGATCGGCTAGTGGACTTGTGAAGTTCATGTCACCTATCGAGCAAGGGATAGTAAATTTGCCGGGGTCTCCCATCTTTTGGGGAATTTGCTTTGAGAAGAGGGCACTACATTCGTGGTTGAGGAGGTGGGGATCATCTTCTTCAATGGTCCTCTTCTTGGACAAGATCTCTTTTAGAAACTTGTTGTATAGAGGTGCCTTCTTGATGAGCTCATGAAATGGTATGTAGACATATAGCTTTTTCAACATCTTGGTGAAGACCTCATATTCTTTGTCCAACTTAGAGGGCCTTGCAAGTCTTTGAGGAAATGGAATAGGTGGAGAATAGGGCTTCAATTCTTCTTTTCTTTCTTTATTTTCTTTCGCCTTTTCGGTTGGAGGATTAGGGACCTCTTCATTAAGTTCTCTTTCTTCGGCTCTAGCTTGGCCAATGGGTTTTGGAGGCATTTGAACGGATTTCTTTGGTGCAACGCCCTCCAATCTTCTCCCACTTCTAAGAGTCACCGCCTCACAATGCTCCTTCCTTTCTAGAAAATCATCCTTAAGTAGGTCATCCTCAAATGATCCCTCGATGTAAATGGCGTTGCAATATTCCTTTTTGTCATGCTCGGGGCGAGCCGGTAGCTTTCCTTGGGCTCTAGTTGAGGACTCGGCTTGTTGAGCTAGTTGGTTCTCAAGCATCTTGACATGTGTTTGCAACCCTTGGTGAGATTGTTTCATTTCTTTCAATTCTTTACTTATCTCAAGGATTGCGGAAAGCATAACATCGGATTTTGACGGCTCATTTGATGGTTGAGGGGGATGATCCTCTTGTTGGTAAGGCCTTTGAGGTTGAGCTTGATATTGTTGGCCTTGATGTTGGTTCTTTGGTTGAAATTGATTCCTCGGAGGGAAAGCTTGATTTGTTGGAGTGGCCTTAAGTCCAAAGTCGGGAGGTGTAGGATTTGTAGTCTTGTATGAGAAGTTTGGATGATTTCTCCAAGCGGATGAAAACTTTGGGGTAGTGTAATTGGATTGGGAAGTTTGGCCTTGAAAAGCGCTACCATTGTACTCTCTCCCTTGATTTCCACCGACATAATTTGCTTCTTCATACCCATTCCTCCATCCATCCCTTAGAACCAAAGGGCATGAGTTGGTTTCGTGCTCATATACTTCACAAATGTCGCACCCTTGACTCGTTGAGTGGCCTTTATCTTGGTGTTTCAATTTGAATACTTCATCCGAGAGTTTCTCAAAATCTTTCTTTAGGGCATCGTAGTCACTAGTGCTCACGGCTTTCACTTCATGTCTTTCTCCTCTCCTCCTTGGGTTCCCTCTTTCACTTCCCCACATGAAGTAGTTCTTCGTGATCTTCTCTATCACCGCATATCCTTCATGGGGTTCAAGCTCCATTATAGCTCCTCCCGCGGCGGTATCAAGTGCAAGCCGCGAGGGACCATCTACTCCATGGTAGAAAGTGTGGAAGACTTGGAGATCGTCGAGGTTGTGATGGGGGCAAAGCCTTTGGTACTCTTTGTATCTCTCCCATGCTTCATAGAGGGTTTCCCCATCCAATTGTGAGAAATTTGTGATTTGATTCCTATAGTAGGCCGTCTTGGAAGGAGGGAAGTATTTGTTTAGAAATGCCACGGCGAGCTCCTCCCAAGTCGTGAAGCTATCGGGAGTTTGACTCCTCAACCAATCCCTTGCTCTTCCCGTGAGGGAGAAGGGGAATAACCTCAAAAGCTTTGCATCTTCGGAGAACCCATTAATCTTGAAAGTGGCACAAACTTCGAGGAATGTGGTCAAATGTGAGTTTGGGTCCTCATGGTCTCTCCCCGAGAATTGGTTGGATTGAACCATTTGAATTGTTGAGGTCTTTAAGTCAAAATCCCGATTATCAACCGCCGGGACAAGGATTGGGGATCGGTATCCATAAGCATTTGGAGCGGCATAGTCCTTGAGAACCCTTCTAGCTTGGGGCAATGGTGGTAGTTGACCTTGGGGTAATTGATGAGGGGGAGGTGGTGGTGGAGGAAGTCTATCTCTATCTCCCATGATTTGATGAATGATATCTTGAGAGTTCGATGTGGTTCCTTTGTCCTTGATTGTCTTACTCCTTGTAAGGTGAGGGTTAACAATATTCCTTATAGGTTGATTCAAGTCTCTATCCACAATTTGTGTGAGCTTCTTTGTCTTTGGTGGCATAAACGAGAATGCACCTACAAGGAGAGAACAATTAAAGCAAGTGAGAATAGTGGAATAAACTCAAGAATCACAAGTAACAAAGCAAATAAAGTAAAACATGGAATAGTCGGAGTTCTAAATGATTCTTCCTAGGGACAATCTAGCCATTGCTCCCCGGCAACGGCGCCATTTTGACGTTGGAGATTTTTAGCAATGCAATTAGTCAAAAACAATTTATAATTTGACCGGTAAGACCGGTGTCGAACCCAAGGGAGCAATTGGATTATACGCTAGGGAATCAAGTTTTCTACTCGGCTATTCCTTCAAATCGATTATGAGAATGGTTTCAAGTCTAAAACAAGCAATGAGATAGCACTAAAGGGTTGAATATCAATCAAAAGAGAGTTTCAAGGGGTTGTGCCCCTCCTTGGCATTTCCCATGATCATGCATACAAGAATTAAATACATTCAAGGTGTTAGATAGTGTTGAACCTAGCTTAGACTAAGGTAGATCCCATCCTAATCGAATCTATTCTTAGTCAAGCTCTCTTATAGCTCGAACCTCACTTTCTCAAGATATTGGCTCATTCCATGACATTTATTAGCGTTAGAATCTCTCCCAAGCAATAAATACCATGAACTCGAGTTCTAGTTCACTTCAAGTCCGTAGACATGATCACATTTACCACATCTAAACCATCCCTAAGGTCGTTAGATTCTTAGGTCAAGTTTTGGGATAAACAATTCACTTTGGCATTTCATCAAACACCTAGTGGCATGCAATAATGAAGATCATAGCAAATGTGAATTTAACACCATAAATTAATCATCAAACATGTGTATACATGATCAAGAGTACCAAGGAGGGTACCAGCACCCTCAAAACACAAGGGAACTACTCACACATCATGTAAGACAACATGATGTGAGTAGGGTTTGAATACAACAAATTAGAAGAGAAGAGGGATAGAAAATAGGATGGTTAATCCTAGATGTCTCCCTTTGATCTTCACTCCTCCTTTGTTGGTTGTGGATTGATGACCTTGATTTGATCTCCTATGATGAGTATTTTTGCCCAAAAGTCCAGCCCTCTAGGTCAAAATCGCCACTTTCTATTTATAGCCTCGGGTGAAATATCGGTACTGTAGCAGTCCACCCGACCGGGTGGAAATTTGGAAGAAACCCACCCGACCGGTTGGATTCCCAGTCGACCGACTGAAGGGTCCAGTCGATCGACTACGGAAACATGGATTGCAGGCCCTCTGAGACTGCTTCCAGTCGATCGACTCGAGGTCTAGTCGACCGACTCGAGCTTTCAACCGGTCGGTTGGTGCAGGGGACATTCCCACCCGACCGGGTGAGATGCAATTCTGTCCATATTTTGCTCCAAACCTCCGGTTTTTCCCGAGTTTTCGTATTTTGGCATTGACACTGAGAATATATTGTTTTGTACCTGAAATGTACGAAAAGGGATCAAATGACATCAAAATATCGTCGGAGTCGAACGAAAGCTATAGTGAAAACGGGTACTAATAAGTCGGAATCTCGACTTATCAGAGAGGTTCAAGCAAGGATTCGAGAGGGAGTCTCGAACTCAAGGGATCGAGGGGGAGTCGAGATCGCAAATCAAGGAGAAGAAGTGTCAGAGGCTAGGCAGTTACAAACGTGAGCTGTGTAAATGTAAGACCATTTATAGCTCTAAACTTTGAATAAGACTTGCAACCCTTTAGGGAGTAGGAAGCCCCCCAGAGTAGGCTGGTTGCTGAACTAGGTAGTATATCGTGTGTACTTGCGTGCTTACTTTCGGATACTGCCTGCTAAGGTGTTTTAGTCTCAGTTAGAACACCACTTAGATCTTATCTTGAACAGACAACATTATTACAATTGGTATCAGTGCGGGCACTCGACGCACAGAGTGTGATCCGACGTCAGTTCAAGATGAGTATGAACGAAGGACAGAGCACTAATAGGCCACCTATGCTTAAGGGGGCGAACTATGGATACTGGAAGTATAAGATGAAGGTTTTTCTAAAGTCCCTTGATGAAAACGCTTGTAGGGCAGTGTTGATTAAGTGGACACCACCAACAATAGCTGATGCGGAAGGAAAGGTGGCACCTAAACCTGAAGAATTATGGACTGAGGCGGACGAAAAGGCTGCTATAGGGAACTCAAAGGCTATGAACACTATATTCTCTGGAGTGGACGAGAATCTATTCGAATTGATTGCTGACTGTGAGACTGCTAAGGAAGCATGGTACATCCTTAGGATTACCCATGAGGGGACTGGCGACGAGGAAGAGGAGGATGAGACAATGATAAGTCGTAGTTGTACGACTATTTTCTGTGTTAAAACCCCATCTCTTAGTGTTTGCCTATATGTTATTTCACTACCTGTGTGTAGTTTTCGTTCTCAGGTGCATTCGGAGACCATGGAATGAATATCGGTAAAAGGGAGTCTATTAGAAGATGTTTTACGCCGAAGAAATGAAGTCCGAAGAGCTGGAAGTTTGAGTCAGTGCAGTTCGCTTAGGCTTGAAGGATTACAGTCGCTTAGGTCTGAAGAATTTCCATAATGTTAAGACCTCCGCGGACGTTAAATCAAGAGACGTCCGCGGGGCCAGCTGGCAGTCGAATTTCATTATTTCGAAGTTGCAATCTCGGGAGAAGAACAGACAGATTTCGAAGAGACAGAAGAGGGGCGGCGGGCTCTGGACTTAAGGAGAAAAATCAGAAAGGTTAGGGTTCGTTCGAAGTTGGATTTGGAGAGGAGAGCTCTTGGAGTAGGATTCCAATTGAAGAAGCTTGAGCGTGGATTCGTTGCTGGATTCAAGTACTGGAGTGGAGCTGCAGCTTGGTGGAGAATTCATCATTAGTAACTTCGTTTCATTCTATTCAAAACTTGATGATGTATTCTCTTACGATGAGTAGCTAAACTCATATGTGTAGGCTAGAACTCGACATTGTGATGTGTTGACATGAGACCTATATTGATTTCTGTGTTTTGTGTCATATTACTATGCGTTGTTTATGGAATTGACTTTGTTAACACGAGTGGAACCCTAGCGGGGGAGCTTTGGTTTGTTAGTTGATTCCGATTGTCAAAGTTTACTAGTAACCTAGGGATAGCAAACTAGCACGAGTAATATACCACTAGGATTAAACACTCTAGGACAACTTGTTCAAATCTTCATGCAACTCTAGCGAGTTAGGGTCTTGATTATCGCTAGCGCGAGATTAAGTACTAGAACTAGAACAGGGAGTATAACCTTAGCGGGGGAGCTCTAAGTTGTAGAACATTAGAAATCAAAACAGATTTGTCAATGATTTGGTCTTGCATCACAGTCGAAAGTTCTAGCTTGCACTTCTCTTTGATATTATATACTTGAATTCGTGTGACGATTGCTCTCTTGATAAGTGATCATTGTTGCTTGTGTTTTTGTTTTCCATTTACTTGTTTGAATACTTAGTGAACAGATTCTCATATCAATCTCTGTGGATACGACCCGACTTACCACTTGCTAGTCGGAACTATAAATATTATTTTTGACGGGTACAACGACACCTGTCAAATTTTGGCGTTATTTTTTACGGGTACAACCAACTTTGTTGCACTCACAAGTATGCTCAATGATAAAAGTGACCAGAGTGACAACCAGTATTCCAGTGCTCAGTCAGAACGCCCCATTGACGAATCAGCCAGTAGTGATGACGAAGAGATCATAGATGAGTGCATGGCTGAGACCTATCAAGATCTCTATGATAAGTGGCTAATGGTGATTGATCTGAACAAGCAACTTGATGAGGTTGTGACTATCCTGAGAAAAGAAAGAGACAACCTGTGGCAGGAAGTGGAAGTCCTAGTTGCTCAGAAAGATGAACTCCAAGAGGAAGTCAAGAGCCTGAAGGACGTCCGAGTCCCTTGCAGCTTCAAGCAACTTTGGTCCTTTTGGTTTGGGCCCAACCTCAGATCTTTTAAAGGCGCCCTTCGCATCATTTGGGCCTCTTGCAGCCTCTAGGAATTGTGGAAACTGCGTAACCATAACCACATTCGTCATAATCAGACGCCCTATCCCCATATCCCCAGGGTCATGCACTGGGTTCAGACCCTCGCTCCCCTTATTAATCTCCCTTTTCGCCCTTCAATGGCAGCCAACGACATGCTTGTAGCCATGTGCATTAGACAACCGTACACGCCTATCTTTGCCTGGAAAACTTGGTTCCCTGACCCGGGTGGTCTTACTCTCTCCGGCACTTGGACTACCGACTCAGATGGCCCTCGCGGTGGCTTTGTCCTTCGCGACCCCTCAGGGGCCACGGTTTGGTACAGACGGATCATGTGCGCCAGTCTTACTGATGGCATCTGCATGGCTATCTCCCAGACCTCCAAACTTGATCTTAAAGTGTATGCCATCCAAGTTGATCACTCAGACATTATGTCGCTTATCAAAGCCAAATATGATCATCAGAGCAACGCTTTGTCTCCTCTTTTCCAGGGCATTCATCTCCACCGGGTCTGCTCCGCTGCTAACCAGCCGGCTACCATCATCGCCCAAGCCTCCAACGTCGAGTAGGAGTGCAGCTCCTACCCAGGCCCGGTCCTGACTTTTAAGGGCCCATGGAGAAAAATAAAATTGGGCCCTCTGAAATATTTTTTCCTTTGATGGGGGGTCCTCTGAAAATTTGAACCCTCTGAATATGGAAGCTTATTTATATGAGCCCTCTGAAAATGGGAGCTGAATATGGGCCCTCTGAATATGTGTGCTTTTTTTGGGCTTTTCGCATGTTGTAGTTACTAATTAATGTTATTTCAAGTTTAACTCATAAAAAAGTTATTATATTCTATTTTTTATCAGGAATATGCATATAATTTATTAAGTACCATGTATACAATTTAAGAAAAAAATGGGCCCCCTTAGACCATGGGCCCTTGGCTTAGTACAAGGTGTCTAAAGCATTCGGGCCGGCCCTGCTCCTAACTTCCCCGCCTCCGCCTCGCCCTGACTGGTGACCGGCTGGCCCTCCCTGCCCTCTGCGGGGGTTGTTGTTCCCATTGACTTCCTCTAGGCTTTTGCCTTTTGCCTGTAGCCCCGGTGCAGGCTTCAGCACCTTTTATCAATAAAATTTTGTTTAAAAAAAAGAGCCAGAAGGATCAGATGATCGAAATGAATCAGGAACGCTCATCTCTACTTACACAGAAGATAGAACTCCTAGGCACTGTGTCCTCACTAAAAGTACAGATGGAAAAAGACAGAGAGATACATCCTAGAGGCATGGTGGAACTGAGAAAGAAAAATGTGGACCTGAGTCGCAGAGAGGTTCACCTCCTAAACAAAGTAGAGTCTTTGGAGCTGCAGATGGAAATGGAGAGAGACAGTCATGCTACCACCATAGAAGAGTTAAGAAAATTCAAAAGATCTGTGAAGATGCTGAACTCTAGTTCAAAGAATCTGGACGAAAGTCTCAAAGAATTGAAGATGGACATAGCGGTCTCGAATTCACTGGTGGAACAGTTCAGCCAAGACAACTTTCATAAAGGCTGAACCAAAGCTTAACCAGAGGCCTGGACTGAGGATGAATCAAGACCCTGAGAAGCATTCTACGAATCAAAGGAAGAAACTGCATACGGCTAACCAAGGGAGACCTAATACAGAATGGAGGAGAGACACTCGCACATACTGGCACTGCTACCAGATGGGGCATATTAAACTAAGGTGTCGACGTGAGCGCAGGACAATGGAACCAGAGACACTCCTCGGAGGAGACAAGTATGGAGACCAAACACTAAGAAGGAAGTATGCTTTGTTGCTTCCAGCTCATCCAACCACATGAACTGCTGGTACTTCGACAGTGGATGCTCGGCTCACATGACAGGTAATCCCAATCACCTCACACATATTAAACCTGTTAGGAATCGTCAGTTTGTTACGTTTGGTCATGGAGGAAAGGGTCAGGTGCTGTGAGACATTAAAGGTTCCGAATCTACCTGAGCTCGAGGACATCCTCCTGGTAGATGGGCTGAAGGTGAATCTGATTAGCATTAGTCAACTGTGTGATGGTGGATATCATGTAAAGTTTACTCATGATTCTTGTCGGGTACTGGACAAGAATAGAGACTCATTGATGGAAGGAATTAGGTCATCCAACAACTGCTATCTACTAGGAACTGTTGGAACTGTTGCTGAGACTGCGTGTTTGGCAACCCAAACTGATGAGATGGAGTTGTGGCATAAACACCTGGGGCATCTAAACCTCAAGACTCTGAAGAAAATTTCCACATAAGGGCTTATTCGGGGGATGCCTGCAGTGAGAGTGGATCTGAACGTCGTTTGTGGAGAATGCCAGATTGGAAAACAGACGAAGGCCTCTCATCCGAAGACCACTCGAATCAATACCAGTCGACCTCTGGAACTGATGCATATGGACTTGATGGGACCAATGTAGGTTGAGAGCTGCGGCGGCAAAAAGTATGTTCTGGTATGTGTAGATGACTTCACCAGATTCATCTGGACCAGATATCTGCGTGACAAATCAGAAGCTGCTTAAAGATTCATTGAGCTAGCGACCCTTCTTCAGAGGCAAAGAGAGGTCCAGGGAGAGCATCTGGTAGCCTTAAGAAGCGATCATGGCAAAGATTTGAGAATAGCACACTTGCTAACTATTGTGCTAAAAACGGAGTGGCAGCCTTAAGAAGCGATCATGGCAAAGATTTGAGAATAGCACACTTGCTAACTATTGTGCTAAAAACGGAGTGGCTCATCAGTTCGTCTCTCTTATCACGCCACAGCAAAACGGTGTGGTAGAGCACAAGAATCGCAAAATCCAGGAGATGGCCAGAGTAATGCTCCATGCCAGGAAAGGTCATCTTAAGTTCTGGTCTGAAGCAATGAATACTGCTTGCCACATCATCAACAGAGTTACTGTCCGAACAGGCACTGACAAGACCTGCTACGAACTATAGAAAGGGAATAAACCAAGGAAGATGAAGGTCCAGGGGGAGTGACAGCTGAGGATGAGAATACTTCATACTCCTCCTCAGACGGTGAGGTGAACACACCAGGTCACTAGCTGTGACACATGATACCGCACTGATTTTACAACCATCAAGGAGGATTTCTGGGAATCATTGATTACTGATGTCATTGGAGAGCCATCTGAAGGGATGAAAACTCGAGGAAAGGAGATCGATTATCAAGATTTGACAGTATGTTCTTGTTTTTATCCACCATAGAGCCAAAAAACATCAAAGAAGCATTCATTGACGAGTACTGGGTGATGGCTACGCAGGAAGAACTGGGAGAGTTTGCAAGGAATGATGTATGGAATCTTGTTCCACGACTCGAAGGAGTAAACGTCATCGGGACAAAGTGGATCTTCAAGAACAAGTCTGACGAGAAGGGCAACATCACCAGAAAGAAAGCCAGACTGGTAGCACGGGGATACTCTCAGATTGAAGGCATTGATTTTGATGAGACCTTTGCCCCTGTTGCAAGACTGGAAGTAATCAGACTACTCCTTGCTCTAGCCTTTCACCTGAAGTTCAAACTGTTCCAGATGGATGTCAAGAGTGCGTTCTTAAAAGGCTTTCTGAACGAGTAAGTGTATGTGGCTCAACCAAAGGGATTTGAAGACCCACATCATCCTACTCATGTGTACCGACTGAAGAAGGCGTTGTATGGACTCAAACAAGTGCCCAGAGCATGGTGCGAGCGCCTCACGGAGTTCCTCATCGACCATGGCTATGTGCGAGGGGGAGTAGATAAGACGCTATTTGTCAAACATAAAAGGTCAGATTTTATCATTGCACAAATCTATGTTGACGATATAGTGTTCGGATCCAGTACACAGAAGCTAGTGGGCCAGTTTGTGGATCAGATGCAAAAGGAGTTCAGGATGAGCATGATGGGAGAGATTAACTACTTTCTTGGACTCCAGGTGAAACAGAAGGACGATGGAATTTTTATTTCCCAGAGCAAGTATGCTAGGAACCTAATCAAGAAGTTTGATCTTGAAAAGGCTAGCCACAAATGGACTCCAGCAGCTACTCACTTAAAGATCACTAAGGATGATGTTGGAACGAGTGTTGACCAGACACTGTACAGAAGCATGATAGGGAGTCTGCTCTACTTGACAGCTAGCAGACCGTATATTGCTTATGCAGTAGGAGTCTGTGCGAGATATCAGGCAAATCCGAAGGAGAGTCATCTGCTGTAAGTCAAGAGGATCATCAAGGACATATGTGGAACTGCTGATTATGGCATCTGGTACACCGACGACACCAGCTCATACCTAGTTGGGTACTGTGATGCGGACTGGGAAGGAAACACTGAAGATCGAAAGAGTACATCTGGGGGTTGTTTTTTCTTAGGCAACAATTTGGTTTCCTGGTTCAGTAAGAAGTAGAATAGCATCTCACTATCTACAGCTGAAGCGGAGTATATTGCTCCCGGGAGTTGCTGCACTCAGATGTTATGGATGAAGCAGATGATATCCGAATACGGAGTGGAACAGGATGAGATGTTGGTTACAAGTTTTATTCATATCTTGACTAGACAATAGTAATTAAGCTTTGATGTGTAAAAGCTGAATAGAAGTTGGTTACAAGTTTTATTTAGTTTCACACCACATTTTTTTTGTGTGGATAGAAAACGTCAAATTGTATTGCAAAAGAAATACAATTACAACAATCCTACTGACATTTTATCCTTAATAACATAAGAGGTAAGAAAAATGGGGACAGCCTCTAAAGAGTTCCAGCTCCCGCAGTTGTCTTTATTAGATACCTCTCCCCTAACATCAGCTTCTTCTTTAATTTTTTCTTCCAATAAAATTCCAAATGCCTTCTTGGTAGAAAATTCCTCATATGAAATCCATGCCTCTGTTCTTTTCCGACATTTGGGTCCATCTCCTTAAAATCTGAATTCCTTCAAATATGCTTCTCCATGCCCATGAGGGCCTGGTCCCAATGCCTGCCTGAAATATATCCGAGTTGCAGGAGTACCTTGCCTTGCCTTATATATTTTACTTAACAGTAATTAACAGCAGCTCCGGTTTGTTGTGGATTCTCCAAGCCTGCTTAATCAACATGGCCAAATTAACTAGATGAAAGTTTTTCAATCCCATGCCCCGTTCTTCCTTGCACCCCTGGCATTTTATTCTTTATTCAACCATGTTATAAACTTCCCTCATCTCGCATCATTCCACCAATAGCTAGAAATGATTCTATCTATCAAAAACACTTTATGCCATCTTAAAACAAAACATGGCGTAGATTGGAATAGCTTGCACCACTGATTTAATCCAGATTTCTTTCCCAGCTACGATACCCGTTTACCTTCTTCCACATTCTATCTTCAATGAAATTTAAGAGCTCCGTCTTCTTACCCTTGAAACAGATGGGAAGGCCTAGATATATATATCAATCTTTTCCACCACTCTAACTCCCAAGACATCTAGCTGGCCACATCTTCCCCAACATTGTTGCCCACACGAAGTTCAGATTTTCGAAAGTTAATTTGCTGACCCGAGATAAATTCATAGCACCCTCGATCTTCAGCTTCAGTATGTTATCCGCATCAGCTCTTACAAATAAAATACAATCGTCAGCCAATAATAAGTGCAAAATAACAGGTGTTGACTTGCTTATATTTATTCCTTGGATGCTCCCATTCTGTTGGTTCTCCTTGCTAACCACTCTGTGCATAAAACAAACATGTAGGGTGAAAGAGGATCACCCTGCCTGAGTCCTCTTTGTGGGCAGAACTGGTCTAAAATCATGTCATTAAGAAGGATGGTGTGGGTCTCGCCTTAAAAGCCCAAATAGCCTTCAAAAGTGCAGGAGGAAATTTCTCTGAGGACGAAGCTGAGAAGGGCAATGAGGAAGATAGTATTGCCCATGAAGAAGATTTCATCAGTCGTTATGAAAACATAGAGGGTGCGACGAAAAGGATGGGCAGACAGTCGTCGACTAGGGCTAGGAATCTCGCTAGAAAAGCCCAAAATACTAGTAAAGTCGTAAAAAGAATAGAAGCAAAGGAGAAGGAAGCTGTCAAGTTTAAAAGAAGAAAGAAAAGTGCAGAGATGGGTCGTCTCAAAAAATCCTACTTGCACGAATTGGAAAAGTCACACAAGACCAATCAAGAGACTGAAGAAGAGGAGAGGAAGAAGTTAGAGAGCAGGAAGGAAGCGGAGATGACTTACCAATTGGCGAAGAGGTTGGGATTGGAATGTATGGGAACTGAAGAGGAAGCTATCCAGCAGCTCATGAACTTGGAGGAGGAGGGATTGCAAGATAAATTTCGAGAGGCAAAAGTTACATAGGAGATCAGATCCTCGGAGGCGCAGACAGATCGTAGGAGCTGTAGGGTTCCCAGGCGTGCGTTGAGAGGGTGCTGTAAGGGAGCAGGGGTGGGCTTGCGGTTTAAGAGAGCAGAGGTGCTATCGTTGTCCAGCGGAGGGATCGGTTTCTTTCAATTAGAAGCGGTTTAGTGGGCTTAGTGCAGGGAAGAGTAGCGTTTTGGAGGTCGAGCTGGCATCCGTCGTCAGAGCGTTTTTGATTGTCTTCTGCTGGGAGTTAGTGTCTTCTAGAGGGCTTAGTGTATTGTCTTTCAGTGTTTGTATCCGAGGGTTAGTGAGTGCACAGCTAGCTTCTTAGTGGGCTGAGTGTTTTTGGGCTTTTAGTGTTGTTCTGTGTGGTCATTTACACACTGATCCTGCCTGGATCTTTTATTATATCAAAAAAAATTAACTTTAATTCTATAAGATACTGTCCTAACACAGTGCATAATCTTTTTTTTAACCCAAGCCTCTGGAAAGCCCATTTTCAACTGCAACTTCTCCAAAAAGTCCCAGTCCCACTCCATCCTATCGTACGCCTTACTCATGTCTAGCTTAATGCAACAGTACCCCTTAGGTCTAGTTATCATATAATTGATAAGCTCTCATGCGCAATAAGAATATTATCAAAAATTAAACGACCTGGAACAAAGGCACTTTGGCTCGCTGAAATACAATCCTGCAGCACCACTTTTAGTCTATTTGCCAGCACCTTTGTGATGATCTTCATTGCTACATTACATAAATTTATAAGGCGAATTTCATCAAATGTCAGTGGTCTTCTTGTTTTGGGAATTAAAGTGATAAGTGTATTGTTTATACCCTGCTCAAGATCACCTCCACCATTTAAGAATCTGAGAGCAAAATCAATTACCTCATTCTTGATGAGATGCCAGCTTTCCTAAAAAAAATAAGGCTGAAAAGTCATCAGGCCCTGGGGCCTTAGTAGCACCCATCTGAAAGACTGCAGACTGCACCTCCAACGCTGTGAATGGAAAATCCAGCATTTCTACTTTATCTGGGCTGGCTAATGCATGTAAAGATGGTTGATCCCTCATTCTGCTTGAACTAAGAATCTCAAGGAAATGCCTTACAGCCTCCCCACATAACTTTGCCTCCTCAGTGATCCAGTAGTCATCCTTAGCCTTTATCTTTTCCACGGTGTTTTTCTTTTTCCTATGAGAAGCTCTACCGTAAAAGAAACTGGTATTTGAATCACCCATTCTACTCTTGATCTTTGTCGCCACATCAACTCTTCTCGTACGAGCCATTCATCAAGTTCTCCTTGCAGTTGTGTTTACCTATCAATCACTTCCTTCGATCTGAATTGAGCATTAACCGTTTCCAATTCCTTCTTAACAGCTTTAATACGTTTCTGGACCCTTCCAAAATACTGAGTTGTTCCACCTTTTTAACTCATGGGCACAATCCAAAAGGAAGTGTTTTCCAATGCAGACATGTCTTGGCTGAGGGATATGGGTGTCTTAACAGCTTTGAAACGATATGGTACTTAAAGATGAAGCTTGGAGCAATCCAAAAGGAAGTGTTTTCCAATGCAGACAGGTCTTGGCTGAGGGATATGGGTGTCTTTGAATAGGTTTTTGTGTTAGTTTTGCCTGTGTTGTGCCTGAGTTTGTTGTCTTTTGAGGGATCCTGTGCTTATTTTTGCAGGGGACTTGGTCCTGTGGTCCTTTGTTTTGTTTTAGCGGTTAGTTTTTGAGTTAGTTTGTTCATCCTTTTTGTTTAATGATATCATCATTCATTCAAAAAAAAAAACTCATGGGCACAATCCACTAGCTTTGCACCAAAAGACAATTGTGATACTTCTCTCCTTTCCCACCATTCTCTTAAGAAACTTCGAAAGTCCTTGTGTCTAAACCACATGGGCTCAAAGAGAAAATTCACTCTTCTGGAAGTTCACTAATAAAGGCAAGTGATCTGAAACAGTAGTAACAAGATGGGAGACTTCGTGCCTCTTAAACTGATCCTTCCAAAGCATGTTGCTGAATGCCCTGTCCAGTCTTGCTCTGGTCTTAAACGTCCCTAACTTAAGATTTGAGAATGTAAACTGAAGCCCTGAAAAACTCACGTCAATCAGACTTAAAAGAGACAATGATCAAACTTAAAATTGTTGATTTTTTGTTTTTTTTTTCTTTTTCGTTTTCGATGTACGTTTAATTCAAACGTACTCTCTAACGCCGTTATAATAGACTGACATTTTTACCCCTAATTTATGTTTTGTACTCTCAAACAAGTCCAATTTAATTTTTCATATTTAAAAAAAGACCCCGAAATATGATTGGTCGAATGATACACGTGTCAATATTTAATTGGGTTTTTAGTTTTTATTTATAATCCTGGTTTTTATTTGATTCCGAAGAATAAAGATCACATGAAAAGTGGCATGTTTGGTGAGAAATGAGAATGCTTAATGACCATTAGATTATTAATCTGATGGTCTTAAATTAACCCTAGTTTATTTACACAATCACGATTTAATAACGATTAAAGGGTAAATTAGTAATCTTTTAAGTAAAACTCCGGCGTTCTCGATCGACAGGCAACGAATCAAATCGATCATCCGGCATAGGCAACTCTCGATCAATCCACTATCGATCACTCTCGATTCGACGAATCAAATCGATCATCCGGTCGCGGTGTTTCAGTCGATAGATGAACAGTAATCTTACCTGCCGCGCGCCCAGCCTTTACATTAACTTGTTAATATCTTCTTTGGGCGCGACTCACTGTGTAAATGCTACGCATGATCCTTTGAAAAGCTACGAATTACGTTAATGCTACGCATTATCCTTTGAAAAGCTACAAATTATGTATATTTGAACGCGCGAATCAATGTGTAAATGCTATGCATTATCCTTTGAAAAGCTACGAATTAGGTAAATGCTACGCATTATCCTTTGAAAAACTACGAATTACGTAAATGCTACACATTATCCTTTGAAAGCTACGAATTATGTATATTTCGTAGTAATTATATACAAAATTCGTACCTTTTCAAAGGATAATTCGTAGTAATTATATACAAAATTCGTACATTTTCAAAGGATAATTCGTAGCATTTACACATTGATCCGCGCGCTCCACGCTGACATTAAGTGAGTCGCGCCCAAAGAAGACATTAACACGTAATGTCTTCTTCGGGCGCGGCTCACTTAATGTGAGCGTGGAGCGCGCGACACCGTCATCTTCCTTGGAAATCGGATCGGACTGGTTTCAGACGATAGGGTTACGTCGGACAGGGTTGGCTGATCGATTGACTGCGAGGATGAAGACATCGACATCGATTGGCATCGCAACGTCGGACAGGGTTGTCGGAGGTCGACTGATCGGAGAAATCAAATCAACATCTTTGGACTAAATTACCCCTAATTGGTATATTAATCTTCTAATAGTCGTGATTTGAAATTAATTCTATCTAATTCTAGCCATTGATTAACAAAGATGAAGGGATGAGAATAGTTCTCATTTCTCACCAAAATGTCACTTCTCACCGAAACCTTATTATATTAATCTTCTTTTAAGTAAATATACTATAATTTTATACGTAACATATCATATTTGAACTCAAATTTTATGTAACTTAAATCAGATTATTTTGTAGACCAACCGGTTAGTGATGAGATCTGGTATCTTCTTCTTTTTTTTATCAATGGGTTACAATTCATACAAGATCATTGAAATTTATAATTCTATGACAAATCGTCGAGCACACTTATCACAGGCAACTGAAGCACAAAGTATTCATGACACACTCGACTAGACCCATCGCAACTCTTGAAGTAGATCTTCAACGAATAAGGCACCGTCAATCTCACGGGCAACTCATGATCCTGCAAAGGGAAGGGAAATCCAAAGGATGAACGATTTGTGCGTCTATCACCCTTTTCACTAAAATTTGGACCACTTCTCGATTTGTGCGTCTCATCCTTGCGCAGAGGCCATGCTAATCTGCTATCAACCAATCTGGTTTGGCCCATATTATGGCTCCGTTGATCATCACTCCCACATACTGAATTAAATCTGCAATGACATGCAAATAAGCCTCTTGGAGATTGATATTCCAAGTTAATTCTGATCATTCCAAGTTAAGTTTGATCACAATGAATTGAAATCCGAGATATGTGGAATGACTATAATGCATCTGCGTGTTATATCCGAGATTTCGACGAAATTGGACACATGTCAGTTTGAAATCTGATTTTTAGTTTAATATATAATCGTGATTTTTACCTAAACCGCATTTTTTTAGTTTTTATATATAATCTTGGTTTTTATTTAGATCCGAAATCATACTTTTATACGTAACACATCATATTTGAACTCAAATTTTACGATTAAAAACAGATTATTTTGTAGATCAACCAGTTAGTGATTAGATCTGCTATCAACCAATCTGGTTTGGCTCATATTATGGCTCCCTTGATCATCACTCCCACAGACTGAATTAAATCCGCAATGACATGCAAATAAGCCCTTGGAGATTGATATTCAAGTTCACTACTTTTATCAGTCCACGGAAATTGGGAGTACAATTGTTCTCTGTATTTCTCTTCATGCTTTTCTTCATTTGAGTGTTTTCTCCACATCCATATTTTTCACAACATATAAATATATTTTTTATTTTCTTTTTAATGTGACCGAGTTCATCTGAATCAACCTGATTGGACAACTGACCTAATAACCCACAGATCTAACCGGATCGATTCCCAAGGCAGTTTTCAAAATGAGCCAAACCATCTTCCAACCGTTTGGGGTATCTTCAGGGAGCTGATGTTTTTTGTCTCGAGGATATGCAAAATGGACAACACTTTCCTTATTTTGATTCCAATAGGGTACACAAACATAAAGGCATTTTTTCACAGCTAGAAGTGAGTTTCCTACATGTGACATACAAGGTAGGGCAATGATAGGTACACAACTCAAATACTTTAATCGGATATTCGCTCTGAGATTCAAAACGATGTACAATGCAAAGCCTGTACGCAATTTACATGGATGCTAGTAGATCTCTCATGTCTGATACGGTGTATATGCTCTCATTGGGGTAAATTTTCGCGATCAGTTGCACAAAGTTCTCATACTTGTCAAGAAACATTTTCTGCAAAAAGACGACATACATTGGAAATGAGCTTGGACTTTATTAAACATTATGCCAAAACTATCTTGCTAAAAGATGCCGGGAAGCAATCACCTTGCATTTGTCCCATAGGGAAGGAAGCAGTTCCTCAGAAGTCAAATTCTTCTGAAGTCGTCTATACATGGCACCTATTGACTTGTCAAGCTGTTTTCAGAACAAAATTTATGTCACAACAAAAAATAACAAAAGAGAGGACCGGACAATAACAGATTTTGCATACCCCGGTTAGACTAGACTTCAACATCTTTCGAAGATCCTGTTTGGATAATCCTAGCTGGAAAGGTATCTGGAAGGTTCGAGAGATATAAGTTTAATGGAGAATACACTTTTCCCGGAAAAAAAGAAGTGATAATTGCATTAAAATACAGTTAGGACCATGAGCAGAAAGTGAAAAGAAAAAAAGTCTATAACGATGCTCAAACCCTAAAATTAGAAGAATAATCAAGATATTTTTACCGCGCAGTGGCACAATCTCATCTGTTGAATCAAATTGATCGATGCAAAAACACTAGTTTTTTTTATGGACCCCGAGAATAATAAAAAAACTTGTGGTTCAGTATACCTCTTCTGGTGAAATCGTGAACATCAGATCCTCAATTCTCTTACCAAACTGAAAAAGTCGCTCAAATTGCTGCAAATATTTATTTTAATTAAAGAACTGATGAGATTTGAAACAATTAGATAATAGCTACCAGAAACCTGGCCTCAGAAAAAGTATTTCGCGAGCATAAGAACGTAAAAAAGATGGCAGCTTACAGTGAATATAATTATGCTAATGTGGTGTGTACAAGCTTGTTCATAAGCTTCACTGGCCTGGTGGTAAAACTTGGCTAGAGTAGGCACAATGTTGGCAAGGTCATACAAACTGCATCAATTGTTTCATCCAACTTACATTCACGGATTCATGTAAACTCACTACTATGAGACTCAGGTAAATGAAGACTGGATAATAAACCTGTTTTGGAATGCTGCATAATTTTCTAACAACAAAATATCCGCATATTTTGGGTCTGTCTGGGCAATTTTCTCCAGAGTGCCGAACATTGTGCTAACCTACAAATTGAAGACAATGAACAAAAGTTATTTCACTCAGCGAACCAGCTGGATGATAAGAGAAAAAGAAAAAGTGACCATAGAATATGAACTTTAAAGTTTAGCATGCTAGTTCAACCATACAGAGTTAATATACCGAGTAAATTGAGATCAAGTTTAGCTACTCACGAGTTTGGTGTATGCCTGATCAACCAAATCTCTTGACTGCCCTTGAATATACTGCTCCATACGGGTGGCCAGAACAGCAAATCTGATATAAAAGGTGTTAGCAATCTTCAATCACAGCAGAAATCAAGCACAGCAATCACACCAAATCAAGATCATATTCAATAACAGATATTACATTAAAGACCAGTAGCAGATTTTGTGGATCTAGACAGATAGAAAGTTGTTATATATATCATGTATCATTGTATACTCAAGCAATGAAATTAGATTTCTACATGGTATCAGAGTTCAATAACCCTACTCCACCAAACAACCCTCTTGCCTCACCTCCTCTGAATGATGCATCCTCAATCCCATCACCCGGCGATAATACTATCACACAAATATCAAGGCCGTCATCTCCTCCACCATTAATCCAATATCAACGCCGTCCTCGCAACTCCAACTCAGATGCTGCTGTTATTATATCCAATCCCACAGCTGCCCCGATGGTCACCTCTCAATCCATAGTGACTCCAACTGCTCGTACTCGCACTCGTCTTCAACACGGCATTGTCCAACAACGAGTACGTACTGATGGAACAGTCCCGTATCCCATTCCTAGGGCATTGATTTCAATTGTTAACTCTATGGAACCAACCTGCTTCACTCAAGCCACTAAGGATGCTCAGTGGCGTAAAGCAATGGCCGAGGAAATTAATGCCTTACTAATGAATCAGACCTGGGTACTTGTTCCTGCTTCTCCACTGCAACATGTTGTAGGTAGCAAATGGATTTATAGAATCAAACGGAAGTCAGACGGCTCAGTCGAACGCTACAAAGCGCGATTGGTTGCCAAAGGGTTTCATCAGCAATCCGGTATAGACTATGGCGAAACCTACAGTCCTGTGATCCGACCTGCCACTATTCGCACGGTCTTATGTCTTGCAGTGTCCATAAATTGGCCCCTCCGTCAACTAGATGTGAAGAATGCATTCTTGCACGGCCATTTACAAGAAGATGTCTACATGACTCAACCGCCGGGCTTCATTGATCCGTCTCGACCTACTCATGTTTGCAAGTTGCTGAAATCTATCTACGGTCTCAAACAGGCGCCTAGAATATGGTTCGAGAGCATGACCACTTTTTATTTGCTAACGGATTTCATCTTAGCAAGGCTGACTCATCATTATTTATCTACCGGCATGGTGGTAACTCAATCTTCTTCTTATTATATGTCGATGATATTATCGTCACAGCCAACAGCAACACTCTCCTTACTAACTTCATTGCATCCTTGAGTCATGGCTTTGATATCAAGGATTTGGGCCCCCTTCACTACTTTCTTGGTCTTCAGGTAGCTTCTCAAGCTGATGGACTTCACATTAATCAGTTAAAGTATGCTCATGACCTTCTGGACAAATACGGCCTCTTGCACATCCATCCAGTTCGCACTCCCATGACCCCAAAGGCTCAACTCAACTCCACTGATGGCGATTTATTAGACAATCCCACATTATTTCGAGAAATACTTGGGTCCTTACAATATCTAACTATCACTCGACCGGATATCGCTTACGCGGTTAACTTTATTTCCCAGTTCATGAGTCAACCACGCATTCCTCATCTTGTCGCTGCCAAACGGATCCTCAGATACATCCAAGGCACAATTGATCAGGGTCTTTCCTTCACACCTCAACGTCAACCAGTCACTCTAGCCGCTTATTCAGATGCTGATTGGGCTGGCTGTTCAGAATCCCGCCGCTCTCAAACTGGATATCTTCTCTATCTTGGTAGCAACTTGGTATCTTGGTGCTCTAAAAAGCAACCAACAGTTGCCCGATCAAGTGCCGAATCTGAATACCGAGCACTTGCCCATGCTTGTGCTGAAACAACCTGGATCGCACTTCTCCTATCAGAACTTGGCGCCAATATTCAATACCCCATTCTACTATATTGTGATAATTTGAGTGCCACATACATGGCATCAAATCCGGTCTTCCATGCCCGTACAAAGCATATTGAATTGGACTATCACTTTGTTCGAGAGAAAGTAGCAATGGGAAGTCACTTGGTTCGGTTCGTACCCTCGGTTGATCAACCGGCAGATTTATTGACCAAGGCACTCCATCATCATCGCCACCAAGTTCTTTGTTCCAAACTAGTATGTCCAAGGCCCTCTAGTTTGACGGGGGTGTTAGCAATCTTCAATCACAGCAGAAATCAAGCACAGCAATCACACCAAATCAAGATCATATTCAATAACAGATATTACATTAAAGACCAGTCGCAGATTTTGTGGATCTAGACAGATAGAAAGTTGTTATATATATCATGTATCATTGTATACTCAAGCAATGAAATTAGATTTCTACAAAAGGCATATGCAAATCGTTGGATATCGTCAACCGTAAAGCGCTTATGCACTAGTTAGGATAGATGATGAATGGTATACTTAAACGACAACTGCCTTGCTAGAGCTTGTGGGACTTTTATCCGTCATACTTCTCATTCTCAAGCCCACCCTCTTACCCCTCATATACATATAGTCAATCAAAGGACATGGTACACTGAAGTTAAACACCCATTGAAATAGGTGCAGAACATATTTATAATATATACTTGGCTAAATTTCACAACCCTTCTCTGGTTGCAAACTCTCTAACGGTGAAAGAAGAATAAACATTAGATAAATAGAAATGACAGAAGACTACTCAATCTTCACAAAAGCCACACAGAATCTGATACCTTCCTGGATACTAAAATCAATCTGATGGAGGCAATGACTCTTATATGGAAGATACCATAGAAGATAAAAAGAAGAGCAGAATCTTACTAGAGACTTAAAATTTGTTGAGTTAAAGATGACACTAAGTAATTACAATTTAGAAATTCGTCTCCAATTGTATCTGTTATCTATAAGCTTACAATGGCATCCAGATAGTGACCTTTAGTTTGAAACTATTTGTTTCATTTTTATAAAGGACGATTAGTAGCCACACAAAATTCTAAATAAAGGAAATTACATCAAAATTAAGAAGAAAAAAAATAAACTCGATCATGAAAGCCCAATTAGAGCAGATTACCGTGGAATATACGACAAAACACCAATCTGCCGAACATTGCGCTCATTCCTTTCTATTTGATGACAGGCCTCATCAACAAACTGCATAAAAAGTAAAACATCTCAATCTTCTGGGAAACAAAAAAGAGGAATGTTAAAGTTTATGTGAAGGACCATACACGGCTGAATTGAGTGGATATTCTTGTTTTTAAATCATCCAGCAAAATGCGAACAAATCCAGCTGCATCTGCCTTTTGCCCAGAGATATAACGTTCTGTGATCCCATGCATTGATATACAGCGCAACGGATCAATTTTGTAAGCCCAATCCAGAACAGCATAAAAGTCCTCCTACGCTTCAAAAAAAAAAAATTACTTTGCCACGCGTTTTGTAATAAGAAAAATCAGAACATGTGAGACCTCAATTATACATCAACTTCATAATTCATCTAGTCGGTTTTCCTAGATTCACAGTCACATTTCTTCAGTATAGTAACTCATAAAGATCACAGTCACACTAAGTCTGCAAGGTTTCTGATGCATCAACACAAATTACGCATAGATAGTAGCAACTAGCAACTAGCAACTATCAACTATCAACTAGCATATATTTGGTCGAAAAAATCAGACTTTGTTTGATATCCCGGGTTTTCTATGACTTAGTATGAACCTTGCCGCCTTGATTATAAGAAGCGTGATAAAATGGTAAAAGAAGAAAGATAAACTTCCAAATGGGTAGCAGACCAGACTCCAGCTATTAGAAAGTAATCAAGTTTTTTGTAACAACTGTAATGATAACAGAGTATGAAACGCATCCAGCTTATACCGAGGTCACTCGTTGTTATTGGAGGAGATTGCTGATACATGTAGAAGAAACACTTACTTACATTATCTACATAGGGAGAGAAGTACCTGAATTCCATTTAGCAGATCTTGAAGAGCTTCATTCAGCACTAACAGATCCGAGGAAGCTGTACATAGAGTTAATTGGTGTGCCAAAGGTCATATGTTGAAAGTACAACAAACATGCTCTTTCTTGAGAGAAAAACATACTGATTTAGACATCAATGAAGAATGATCCTAAAATGTAAAGACACCTTACCAGATTTCGTGTCATTATCATCGATATCCAAGATTCCCAAATCATCATCATCATCATCGTGAGCGCCAGATTTACTACCATTGCCAGGGCCTCCTAGTGGGTTAAGTGTGGGAACTTCAAAACACATAAAATGTGCAAAAAAGGAACTCTGCAAGATAAGCAATTGACAGATGTATGTTAGCACGAAGAAACACCAGTGAGATTTAGGATTATCGGAATCACCTCATCCACTAACAGGGGCACAAAAATTGTAAGCATTTTGGCATATGCATCAGAAACTGTGGAAGTGTCAACATTGTTCACACTTTGACCAGGTCCTCCTGCACCTTCAAGCCAGACAGTTGGGTTTCTTGATGCTTTGGTACTAGCTCGAAGCTCATTAGCAAATTCACGAGCCTGCAAACGAGAAAGTAACACAGGTAGTTTTGCACAGCTTGATATGTAATCTGAAGAAGATATGGATAAAAGTAAATATAATTTACAGGGAGACGACAAGCAAACCTCTCGACGTAGAAGCAAGTTAAGAGAACTGCAGTATGCTTTCCTCAGTGGTCCCAAGCAGTTTTTATCCAGACTCTTGCGGAAACAAGGATGATTGCGACATTAGACACACAAATTGGATATGATGAGTTATCGCTACATACAAACCTATCAAAATAACACAACTATCCCAACGATAGAGCTCCATCAACATAAGAAACATTATTATGTCTCCCAAACAATCTCCGTACTACTTATTTTAAGACTATGCAGTAAGGCCAGCTAAAGATTGGTTATTGTTGGATTTTGAACTTTGCAAGAAATAAAAAATCCAATTTGAGTATGACGTACGAAGCATAATATGTAAAACAGAACACAATCGCCTGGGCAAAAATGATCTTCAGGTACTCGGTTCCCAGAATAATAACACCAGTTGTCCTAACTAATAAGAATTATAACCTTCAAATGTTGAAGAAGCCGAGCATATGTCCTGCATTTGTATCGTAGATCAGCATGATCTGGCCTCTTCAACTGTCCCCGCTGTTGAAAGAATACATGTAAGGAATATTTTCTAAGCTCCTGCATACGGTGTACATGTCGGATGAACAGACGACATACTTGGGAAAAGTAACTCTTGTCACTTATCATGAAGTCCACCAAGCTCGAGAAGTAATTCTTCAAAAACTCAGACGCCCTCTTGACAAATGCCATTTTCAATTTTTCAAGTTCTTGGCGCTTCTCTCTAACCTGTAGTATTTTTGCACAAACATTCATGCGCTGTATGCGTTTTTCAAGAAGCTGATAGCCTTAAGAACAATTTGTGGTAGAAGAAGGTTATGTGAATTGTAAAGAGGTAATGTACATTTTTGACACTTAAGAAGCATGGCATAACAAGTTGCAAAGAAGAAGACAATAGAAGAAGGTTAGTTGAAAAGTCCGACCATTGCATTGTATACTATCGTTATCCTTAAACGGGACTGATTTATGAAAGAAAGCATCTCACAAAACAAACCAAATATGTAAAACTTCGGGGCCCACAAAGAAAATGATGGAAGCAAATAAACATCTTAAAACTACAGAGTGGACCACATACAGCTCGCATGTTTGCATAAGCTGGATCCAGTTTAGGAGCTTCAAGACTGCGTAAAGCACTTGTTAACCACTCACATGCCTCAATATTTTGAAGCATGCAATCCTCATCGAATGAACCACCAGTTAAACATGACGCGTACTACAGAAATAAAATATGTCATCAGTAAACCAGTTACTGTAGTTGTTCAATGCATTTGCATACAAATACGAAAAACCAGACCTCAGAAGGAACTCGTAGTAGCGCTACAAGCTTTTCAAGTTCCACAACAAGTGAACTGTTGTTCACCGATTGCATCTCCAACTTGTTATTGCGAGTCTCTATCTGAATAAGGCATGCAGAAACGTTAGAACATGTGATCAGTACACACTTATAGTGCAATAACTTTTAGTTGCAACCAAACATGCTGAGAGATAAACTAATGTCATCATTCATTTGACAGGTCAAAGGAATGACATCAATAAAACAATAGGCAAAGAGGCATCTAACAAAAAGCAAGTTGAGGTGTCCTCAAATGAATTTTAGCTTTCTTTTTATATGAGAAGGAGAAAAGCTTTTTTATTATGCGTTGCATTCTTTGCATGTTTAAAGACAGATACCATGCCACTCAAACAGCAATATATTGGACATCGACAAGCCTAATTGAATGCACAATTGAAATTACTAACATTATGTTTACCAGTAACCATATACAACTTGTATAATACAAGCATTGTAATAAATTCATATGACATGGTGATTTAATAATGTGTAACTGTATACGGTATACATACCGACTCAATATCCTGTCTCATATGTCTCATTTTAACATTGAAGATGCCCAACCATTCATCCATATCTTCAACGCAACTTGTGGCCGCCTCAAGTCCTTGCATCACCTAAAATAGATAAAAGTTATTTATAATTGTCTCGTCTTTCAGAGCCTCCCAAGCATGCTGAAACTACGTATTGAGTACTCCAGTATCTGAGAGCATTATCTAACGCAACTAGCTTAGGAGCACAAATCACACGAAAACAAGTTTAAAGACTTATTTTTTATACAAAAAAAAACAAGTTTGGAGACTTTCTAACTCTCAAATGCATCAACTTGGGTGATTCATAGGAAGTCAGTACATGAAAGATAGATGCACGTCACTATGAACCCCTGGATATATGCATGATACAGGACTGTAGAGACAGCAGCGGCATAGTAGCAATACGAACCGTCTTGATATTAAACTAGAAATATGACAGAGTATATATCCTGGAGTATGGCTTAAGTATTCCTAAATAACGCTATAATTCACTTTCCAACCGTAAGGATATAATAGCCATGTGACTCAAACGTGCAAAATGAAATCAATGAGTACACGTGGATACAAGATGAAACATTACATCGTCAATCAAAGGTGCACTTTCCAGAATTGCATGCACGTTCGCCGCTTCAAGAGCAAGAAGTTCCCTTCTTAATCTTTCTGAAAATGCCTCTGCTTCACCAATCCCCATAACATATCTGTATATTATAATGATTTCACACATAAGTCAACTGTTTCTTAAATAGTATGTAAAAGATGGCTACAAAAGTGGAAAGCGGAGGGGTTTTGCATGATTTGACAACTGAAATAAAATCTATTTCTTTTTTACAAATGTTAAAGAAAGAATCAATCACATACGTGCCTAGAAGAGCTTCCATATCCTCCTCCTCAGCTTGAGATACAAGTTCCCGTTCAACATTGACTTTCAGATCCCTTTCAGTTATAGAAGTAGGAACAGGCTCATCTAGCAAGCTCCTTTGTGAAATTGTCGCAGTAGGTATGTTCTCCTATATAAGTAACAAAAAATGATTGTTAATATACTGAATGTATGGCACCAATTTGAATTTTGTCTAGAGTGAGGTACTGAAATCATAACAGATTTCACCTTAGCCCAAAGAGCCATTTCCACAACATCAATGCCGACAACTTTAGGTAGACGGCCCATAGCATCTTTGCACATTGTCAGGATGCAGAGAAGAAGGCGATTCCTGCATTGGATTTGCAACTTGGATGGATATAAATCAATGAAATGCAAGATATGGAAAGAAAATTCTCCAGTGTACCTGTCATCAATATTGCGCATAGTCCACTGCGGTGGGGTAACAGTATGGTTTCGTAGGTTATCGAACCCCTGCAGAAGTATTTGGTAAGATGGATCAAAAGAAGATGAAACGGAGGAACCCACCAAGGGTGATTATATGATCACTGTGCATCACTGATCTCTTAATATCAGAGATGTAAATATTACCAGTGTAAACGTACACCCACTGGGATCATTGGCAAGGACCTCAACCTTGGACAAATGTTTTAGCTTGTACAATTTTGCAGGCTAACGAACAGGGCATAAAAAAAAAATCATCAGTGAACATGTAAAGTAGCCCTTAAGCAAATCAGGGAAAATGTTAATAAGCAGTCGGCATTTCTTGAAAAAAAAAGAAGAAGGAAGAAGAAGAAGAAGCTATATATGCCTCTAAGAAAACTTTTCCTTTTCTGCCAATTCACTCAAAATCTTTTCGCAATTTTCGACCCAAAACCGCTATCCGGAGCCGGGTTTTAGTTGTAATTGTTAGCTTAGCGCCTTGTTGGCAGCCTGGTGCGTACGTGGACCTAAGGTTACTGCTGCAGCTAAGACCTGCGGCATGCGTAACAAAACGCTGATTGCTACCGCGGTAAGCATTGAACGGCACAATCTCCCTCTCTATGCGTAAAAAACAGAGGTATTTACGGCATACCACGACTAGAAAAACAGTACTCGTTATGTACCCCGGATCGATGCCGCGGTTTGATCCAACTAGGCAGGAGGCACCAACAAACGCGGTTCTGTCCATCCTGGCGCTCAGTAACCAATTGCAACCAAACGTGTGGCTCCAGGTAGCAGTTTTGGTATAAAATTTGGCGGGATAGCAGAACGGGAAAAGTTTCGTTTTCTAATCGCAGATATGGATTTTCTTCGCATTTCTTCATCAAGCTTAATTATGCTAAGGTTCTTTACGGAAGCTTAATGGGACGACTCATCTTTGAAGTTGTATCTCACTGCGGCAAGGGGAGGTTTATATTATGCATGGCAGTGTCGTGTAGCACAGTATATTACTAGGTAATATAAATCATGAAATTTTCTTTCTTTATATCAGTTTATTTCTGAAAGTTTGTTATCAAACTAAAGGAGATCGGCTGCCACTAAAATTCCCAAATATGGTCACTTTTATTAATCAAGGGTGTCACTGAAAATTCAATAGTTGAGTTGTGAATATTCGATTAAGTTATAAATCAAATGGATCAGTCCAAGTTTATAACAATGACATTTTGGATGCTAAATGTACTTATAATATTAGCTGGAGGCTGTGATACCGTTTTCCCACCTCAATAACAACTAAGGCATAGGCATGATTTATCAGTCTCATTAGCTGAAGGCTTGTTAGTATTGCAGAACAAAGGTTAATTGGAAATGAACTTAGTAATACTGACTAACTACCTCAAGAACTCCCCCGGTTGAATACTTTAAGACTCGCAAATAAGCTTTCGTCTGTTGCCCTTTTAATGTAGCTGCACAGACATGAGGCTAGATGTGATCAATACACAACGACAGAAATATGAATCATATAATCAGAGATCACATCGAGCCTTTTAGAATAATAAAACAGCATCACAGCATCATACGCAGGCTAAAAAAGGACCATGAATCGCTTAGATACAAAACCTTATCAATAAACTGCAGCACATTGACAAGCACAGCTGCATTTTCATTAAAAATTCAAGATGTAGTCTTCATACTGCATAGAAGGACCTTTCGTCCATACAAAAAGAAAATCCACTGAGTTTTTTAGTCACACTTTCGGTTTCCAGTGGGAGTTATTCCCCAGCTATATAATTTCGTACAATGTACATTAATAGACGTTATGAATTCGATAAGCAGCACATGGAAAGATGTTAATCAACTGAGAAACACACTAGTTTGGAAGAGCTTTCAATTCCAACTCTTCAATTCAAAGCAATGAACTTCAGATCACCAAAGCAAAAAATATAAAACTAACTGAAACCAATCTCAACCTTACTTGATAACTTCCCTAACTCTCCTGAATTCAATCTCATCAAACTCCCAACAAAAAACGCTATCAAGTATTACACACTATACATTTCAATAGCAAACAAGTCAATGGATCCAGACAACACATCAATCCAAAACAAAATTCCGATCACATAAATGCATCACCAATTTCCAAAAAAATCATCGAGAAACACAATCAAAACTAGCTTACTTGAAATAGCAAGAACTCTAGGTTTAGCCATGTGGCGGCCAAGCTTGCCAGACTTGCCCCAGATCCCTCTGCTCTTGGCGACACGGATCGAGAGCACCACCTTCTGCTTAGTTCCTTCAATCGCTGCCTCACAGGCTCGCCGGAGCTCGGCGTCATCGGCGCTGGACTTGGCCATGGAAGCAGATTTTGAGATTCAGGTGAGAAGAAAGAAACAGCTTTGAATTTTGGGTAAGGCGAGTGAAGACTCGGTCGAGTCAAACTGGTCATTTTTCTATTTACGGAAACAAAGTGAATTCTTTTTTTACTGTCTGTTTTTTTTTTCACTTTTTCATGCTATTTTTAATCTTTTGAATTTCACTGACTGTTTTACTTCAGAGTTGGTACCATTTTTCAACTTCATAGTTCTTTTTAGTTAAATGTTAGTTCACCTTAAATTTATTTCAAATTTGTCTGAATTTAATTTACAATTCAGTTTTTTTTTTTGATAAACTGCAGGATGCAGATACAACGGCGAAACAGAGGATTTAAAGCTAGAAACAATCCAGTTAGAACAGGTATAACAATATAAACCTACGTGATTAGAAAAGAAGATAATTGCTCCATTTGGCCTCACGCCTCACTACGTGGACCCTCCACCTTACGACATACAACATCTAAAACGAACAAGACTTGAACGAAAAACAAAAAAATAGTCTGAATGAATTTGACTGGAAAAGAGTCCCTTAAGCGGACACAGTCACACTTCGAAAGAAAGAAACCAACAACCAGAAATATACACCGGAAAAAAAACACCCAAAAGGGACACCATGGACTCCCCGTCTCCTCCTCCACCACTCCAAACCCCCTCCATCTTTATGCAGCCTCCGCAAGCCCCGTACAACCCGCCACCACCAGATCCGATCATTTCCAAATCCATATAACTCTCACCCACCATCGAAAGCGCCGCTCAACCCCATCACCACCAGATCCGGAATCGCCACACCATCCCCAATGCCACGGCCAGAGCCAAGACGATGTCTCCTCCGCCTCTGACTTACCCCACCATGATCATACCTGGAATACTCAGCTCGCAAGGATGGCTTCAGCGCCGCAGCCAGAACTGCGGACATCGCCTCCTCCGCCTAAGAATGAAAGCGGCGCTCAGAAGAAGATAAGAACGGAGGAGAGAGATGAGAGGTTTTTCAAAATAAGAACGGGGAATGATTTTGAATTGAGTTAGTTTTTAATTCATTTGATACAAGAATTGAGTGAATTGTGTTATGATACATCAATGTACATGATTTTTTTTTCTAATCTTTAGGTACCCTATTTAGGGGTCAGTCTATGAGCTTAAATTTCATATTTTTCTAGTTCAATTCATTTCAATTTTGTTTCACTTGTTTTAGTTCAACACATTTATTCAATACCTTTATAAATACTTTCGACTTAAGTTATATATATATAATATTATAGCTTAAAAGTCAAGTATCATAGTCAACTTTTTCAATAAGTCATGTGAGATAAGTTAAATATCATTTGTTTAAGTTCATTTCAAAAGAACATGAATAAATAAACATATAATTAGAACACATATTTTTAAATAGAAACGTACAAAATGACATCAAATTGTAGTACAATTTAAAGTACATTTATATGTCATCATCTTCATCCTTATTAATTTCCATTAGCAGATGGAGTAGTGGTTTAGCGGTCATAGTCCTGGTCAAATGACCAGGAGGTCGACGGTTCAAACCCCTCCAGATGCATCTAATGGCATGAGTTTGGGGATTGTCCATTCCTTGCCAATATTAGTGGAATTTAATTTTTTTTTTTAAAAAATTTTTTTTATTAATTTCCATTATGTTATCTGCACTTTGTCATATAGTTTGAAATGTTATCATGCTTCATACTGATTTATCTGCTCCTTTCGATGTTTATTAAACGCGTACGAATATGCAGTTCCCTGCACCAATTCATTAGCTAAAATGAGTATCGTATATCTATGCATAAGTTGTGTAAAGTAAATTTAGTTGTAATTATATCAATATGGCGCTCATCTAACACTAATTGAGGCATGACTTGAAAATATTTTCCATGAATTCTTAAGATACCAAAATGCTCTTTCGATGATCAATATCGTTAGTTAATTTTTTTTCATATAATCTAGTAGGTTAATCACCATGGAAAAATATTTGCATGTGATAGTGAATTCATTTGTCTTTATAAGGTGTGAAATACCCAATTGTATTTATAAATCAAAAAAAAATACCCAATTGTATTTAGATATTCAGAAACAACCAAATAATATTTTCTTATTTTAAATGATATTACTATTATTGATTTAAATCTCGATTAAATAAAATGCTTAGTTAAATTTTATATTGAGGCGGATGTGAAAACTAATACTTCGATTGGGTTATTGAGTCGGTCGGAATCCCATGATCATGATCACTTTCATCCCATCCAACATGGACATATGTAAAATCATGTCAAACAAACAACAAACAAGAACATTCCATGCTTGGTAGTTCAGCCATTTGACATGCATGTAGTAAATTTGATGTCACAAAGAATTTATTACCGGTAAGAATCGGGTTGTCCAGGGGAACGATTGTAACTTATGCACTATGTAAGATTGCATTTATATATATCCTAGTCTAAAACGAGTGTTTATTGCGAGTAAGTTCCTAAGATAATCTGAATATGCAACAAAAGGATTTGTCATATTTGAGAAGTACTTCGGCGAACTACTTCACTTACCTAACATTCGAATTAATTTTTAATAAATAGCATGCAAGGACTTGTCTAGACGGATTAGAAAATAGCCGCAAAATCTAAATATGCATTTTCTCAAACAATAGTATGCATCGTTTGAGTTATGCGTTATTGCTTTTTAGAACGGTCTCAGATACTTTATCAGTTCCATGGACGATTACTCACGAGTTAGCTACATATTTCTTATACATGATATATCATAGTCTCTGGACGTTTTTAAGCCTTTTTATATAAATTTTTTTAGTAAGGACTGGACAACCTTCAGACTCATACGTAAATATGCCACGGGGGCTCGAACCCTTGACTTTATAAATATAGTCAGGTATTCACACATCTAAACCACTACTCTATTGGTCGTTTTTAAAGCCTACAAGGTTGAGGTTGAGCTACAGCTCAACAAGAAAATTAAGAGCATCGGATCTGACCGTGGTAATGAGTATTATGACATATATGACGTTACGGGTGCAGAACGTCCATGACCATTTGCTTTATACCTAGAGGAATGTGGGAATGTGCCTCAGTACACTATGTCAAGGATGCCTCGCATGAATGGTATAACTGAGCAACGAAATTGTGTACTTAAAGATATGGTAAGAAGAATGATTAGTCATTCTACCTTACTAGATAGACTATGGAGTGAAGCAGGTAAGACATCAACATGTATCCTTAACCGTGTGCCGATTAAAGCAGTTGCTAAGACACCTTATGAGCTTTCGTTTGGGCAAAACCCCAGTCTAAAACATTTACATGTCAGGGTGTAAATAATGTGGAATGAATTGAAAAGAATGAGTTATTATTGAAAATAATCAGCATTCCATTATATAGGGATGTACATGATAAATATAGATACTGCTAAAGGCTTACTATAGCAAACTGCTAACAATAGAACATAGCAACCTACTAAAACGACATATAACAACTTCATAAATTAATATACTAATAGATCTTTAATATCCCTAATATATCTCTAATACCCTCCCCAAACTCATAGCGGATAAAGCGATGAGTTTGGGAATGATAGAAATTGTACTGTATAAGAGTGCAATCGGCGTGGTAGAGGCATAACAAGAACGATAAAGGTGCAACAGGCGCAGTAGAAGTGCAACAAGCATAATAAGGAAGTAGGGTTAGATTTAAGGTTTGGAGTTCGGTTAAGTGTAAAGGTGCATCACGCACGGTAGAGGCACAACAAGCGCAGTAGACGCGCATTAGGCGTAGTAAAGGCACAACAAACACAGTAGCAGTAGAGGTGCATCAGGCGCAGTAAAGGCTCATCAGGAGCAGCAGAGGCGCAATAGGCATAGTAAAAGTGCAACAGGGACAGTAGAGGCGCAACAAGCACGACAGAGACGCAATAGGCGTAGTAAAGACGCAACACACTTAGTAAAGATGCATCCGACACGGTAGAGAAGTAGGGTTAGAGTTAGGGTTAGGGGGTCGGTTAGGTGTAAAGGTGCATCAGGCACGGTAGAGGCGCAAAAGGTGCAGTAGTGGCGCAGTAGGCGTAGTAAAGGCCTAACATGCGCAGAAAAGATGCTCATGCGTGGTAAGGTGTAGTTGGGTAAAAGAGGGGGGGAAAGAAGAATTATTTATGCGGAAACAATTTCGTGGGTGGTGGTGTGTGATTTGTGGCGGCACACCACCATCCAAGAAAAAAAATAATGTAAATAATGTAGAATGAATTGAGAAGAATGAGTTATTATTAGAAATAGTCAGCATCCCATTATATAGGATGTTCATGACAAATATAGAAACTGCTAAATGCATACTATAGCAAGCTGCTAACAATAGAATATAGAAACCTACTAAAAACGACATATAACTTAAGAGTGTGGTTCAGGTAAAATTAATATCATAAATTAATATACTAATATATCTCTAAGAGTGCGGCTCAGGCAAAAACCACAATTATATATGAAAACTAAAACTGGATTTCAAGCTGGCACGGGTCTAATTTCGTCGAAATCTCGGATATAACACCGATGGGCATTAGAGTCATTCCACATAACTCGGATTTCAATTCAGACTTAACAATGTCCAAATTAAGTCCGATCAGACTTAACAATGTCCAAATTAAGTCCGATCAGACTTAACAATGTCCAAGTTAAGTCCGATCAGACTTAACATTGTCCAAGTTAAGTCCGATCAGACTTAATAATGTCCAAGTTAAGTTCAAATTTGACAAAATAAGTCTGAAATTATCAAATTCAGACTTAACTTTGTCCAAGTTAAGTCCGATCAGACTTAACAATGTCCAAGTTAAGTCCGATCAGACTTAACTTTGTCCAAGTTAAGTACGAATTTGACAAAATAAGTCTGAAATTGCCAAATTCAGACTTAACTTTATTTAAGTTAAGTCCGATCATACTTAACTTTGTCCAAGTTAAGTCCGATGATACTTTACTTTGTCCAAGTTAAGTCCGACCAGACTTAACTTTGTCTAATTAAGTCCGAATTTGATACAATAAGTCTGAAATTGTCAAATTCAGACTTAACTTTGTCCAAGTTAAGTCCGATCAGACTTAACTTATGCATCTGTTAAGTCTTGATAATTTTTAGGACGTTTATACCCTTGCATATGTTATGTAGTTTTAAACAAGTCTGTTTTAATTTTTTTTATTTACAAAAAGTGCCCTGAATTATGATTGGTGGAGAGTGCCACGTGTCGAGTTCTTCAGTGGTTTATAGTTTTTATATTTAAATGTGGTTTTTATTTGATCCAAAGTCTATCTCTACCGGGAATGCTCAGGCGAGGTGAGGTTTTATAGGCCTTAAATGGGAAAATTAGATTACAAGATAGTTAGAAGTTGATTATGTGACAAGCGTATTTTGAATCCTTTATAGTTGTCAAATTATAAGTTTTAGAGGTCAAGTTGCAGTCAAAAATAATTTATGAAGTATGAACCATAATGCTTAATATATACTTGAGTTTGTGAGCATTGAAACCAACACTAGATACTACAAACTCCCCACTTGATACTTAATTGAAATCTACAAGCTCAGTAGCAGTATCCCATTTGATCAGTTTCTTGATCTGTGTCTCCATCTCTGCTGCTTCGTGCATCAGACTAGTAAGGCAGAACCCAAGAGCACCCAAACAAATAATTGTTTGATCTCCATCTGCAGAGTAAACATCTGTAATTGAGTCCAAGGAATGGCTGATGAGTGAACTGATAATAATATGAATCTGATCCTCATCATATTTTGCTGGTTTGCCAGATTCAATATCTGTTAAGGCCGTCTTCTTCCTCTTCACTGACATAACAACATCTTCAAGTCCTCTTAATGAGGAACATAACTTATCACTGAAAAGCTTCAGATCCTCGTTTACTTGTACCTGAAATTCCGTTGCATCGGATCTTTGTAAAAGAGTCTCCGATATGCACGCAACGAAACTCAAGAGATCCACCGTTTTCGAAAAGGACTCGAGAAGTTTCCTGTAAACACAAGTGTTAAAAGGCACAAACCAGAAGTTAGGCTCAATCTCTGCCTCGTCGATAAATCTCTCTAGCTCTTCGACATGGGACTTTAGTGCCTGTTGCTTTTCTCTCAGTGTCAGTGCAGGACAGAGCTTTATTTCTTCGACGCATTCGTGGAAGGATTTCAAGGTGTTGGAGAGTTGGATGTTGGCCAGAGTGAAAGCTCTTTTGGGTTGTAATAAAAGCTCCACCAGGATGAAACATGACAAACCAATGACAGCCTCTGTGATTCTGGTAATTGCGAAAACATTGGGAGGCTGGTGATAATTATTCCTGCCTAGTATCAATAATGCCCCGATGGCCGCTGAAATCCCCCATGCCTCACCAAACATCCGACTGCGTCTCAGAAAGCTGATAACAAGTATCCAAGGAAGCACAAGTACAAATCTGTATTCATTATGATTTTGCAAGATGAAACAGCCCAACACCCCGTACACTGATCCGAAAGCAGTACCTTGCGCTCGAGAATTTGCAACGTTGAATGCAGGTTGTCGTCCAGTCACGAAGCTGATTGCGATTGTAAGGCCTGACCAGTACGCGTTCTCTTTAGCGTAGTGTAATCCCAGGAACACAGCAAGACCTAAAGAGATGGAGCACTTGAGTGCAAATATCAATTCTAGACTACCAGCAGTTGCGACAAGTACTCTGTCAAAAAGACGCTTGTAAACTCCCCGGCTGACCTCATTTTCAACCTCATCCGGTCTCGGGCAATTTCGTTTGAGGTTTGAGCAAACAGGAAAGTCATTTTGGAGGAGTCTCATGCAGAAGAGAAAGAAAAAGACTGGAAAATCGTTCGAAATGGATGCAAGGTTTAACACTTGTTTTGCTGGAGATTCGTCAGCCTTTGTCTCCGGGGACGTGGTAGCATCGAAAGGCGTCAGGATCCTGACTTGCTCCAGCTTATGTCTTATCTGGCCTTCCATGTTCTTAACACTGTCTATAACTTCCTGGTTGATAATATTACGAGACCTTTTCCAATTCATCGCCATCTCCATCCCTCTAATCGGCATTTCTAGATTTTGTAGCCTATCTCCTGGCTTGACTGTGCTAGGTTTCATGAATCTTACCATGCTTCGCTCCCATGACATGCCTTCCTGCAAAACAAATACGTCGATCGTCAGAATTTTTTCAAAGACTGTATGTATGAGACTCAACCAGACTGCATATCTCAAGAGTCTCAGCCAACCTGCTTAAGTTTGATGCTTTTTATCAGCTTGCTTCCGGCCTGAGAGATGGAATTTGTTTGCAATAGAAGATCTGCTGCAGCTTGTTGGTTTTCAGCACACAAAGCCTTTACCAGTAAACCTAACCTCTTGGATGCATTGCCAGCATACAGACAGCATTCCTTTCTCACCTATACAAAACAATGGGAAGTGTACCGAATTTAGTTCGATTCTCTGATGACTGAAACTCAAAAAAAAAAAAAAAAAAAAAGACAGTGCAAACTGACGAATTATGGTACTACGAACTATATCGAAGTTCGGAAAAATGACTTGTAATTCGTTTGAGCAAAACTATAACATAGTTTGTATAAAATATAACATAATCCGTCGGTTTGCCAAAAAAAAAAAACAGATTTACACCTGATCTTGACTCGTGTACATAAAATGATCACCTAATATCTAATTAAGATCACTTTTTTTTTCGTATGAATTTTTGACAAACAAAAAATCTCTCAGCACCATACCTCTGAATAGGCGAACCTCGGGAATGGCAGCAACAATGCAAGGAGAGAAGCCACCGCACCAAGCAGCGTGCTGGCGGCAACGTGGACAGGATGCATAACAACTCCGGTACTCTTCCCGTGAATCACTGCTCCAGCATAAACAATAACAATCTGTACAAAAGCGATGCGTTTTGTCAACAAGGAAGATGACTTGGGCAGCCCGACGATAAACGAGAATACTGCAATAGCCACAGCAGCCTTCGCATAGCTGATGTCCCCCTGCTTCATCACCTTCAGACTTAAAATAGCAGCAGGCAAAACTTGTATAATGGCATAAACTACATGCCATAAGCTTCGCAAGGTTTCCCCAAGTGTACACTGAGGGACTACCAATATGACAGTCAAGTAACCAAAAGCTGGATAGCTTGGGATTCGACGTATTTTGGCTGGGCCATAGAGGGTGGCTGAGGCTACTATAGTGCAGGCTATGGCTGTGCGGAAGCCACAGCTGAGGCGAGAGAGCCACCAGGCTCGACTCTGATACATTATGCGCGTCAAAGTTGATAGTGCAGAGCGGCAGCTGAGATGAGTTTCAGTTGAAAAAGGATATAAGAATGAGAAAGGTGAAATAGAATAATGAAAGCAGGCTTGGCTCTTTTTGTGGGAACCATCGCCATGGCTCTGCTTTAATATATAATGAGAGTAAAAGGAACAGTTTTGGACACAAATTAACAATGTCAATTTTTACTGAATTAATTACTCAATTAAAAAAAATTACTCCATTTCAATGTCAATTTTTAGATCTCTTAGCGATTGGGGAGCTTTCAGTCGAGAATCTCTCTCTTTATTTTCAAAATCTGAAGACCTTATCCGCGACTTTGAAAGTGCACATGTTAAGTCCGATATGACAAATTCAAACTTGATGATTACTTTTGTAAGAGGTTCTCATTTAAGTGCTCCTCTTTTAAATCAGGATAATTAAGTGGACAACTGTGGATTAGTAATAAAACAACATGATATTGATGTCAGAATTATTATATATGTGCCTGATATATGAATATGAAGTTCCAGTTTGCTTGGAAAATTAATGTTAAATATAAAGTACGAAGTAAACGGCGAGCGGGTCAATTATATTTGACTTGAGAATTAATATTAAGTATCATTTCTTTTCCATCCAGTATTCCTTCTTGTTGCTTAGGTTTTGATATATCAAACATAAGTTAATCACAAAGTAAAGAGAAAGCTGTAATAAGCTGGAAGGCCGGCGTACGTTTAACCGGGAAGCTAGGGAAGGCCGCAGTGTATAATTCCATGAAAATGACGAAGCTGTGAGATCATTAATTAAAAATGCAATATAATGCTGCTCATAAGTCTAACAATTCTACACGGTTCAGAGTTTCTGGTGATATGAAACTTAGACGACTCTATAAGGCAAGTTTTCATACCACAAAAAAATATATATGTACATTCCCTCTCATTGAATGATGATCACAGTCACAGCGACTTTATGTGTTTCCAATTCTCACCCACGAACGAGAGAGAAGTGAGTAGTCACAGCACACAGCGCAACATGCATATTGATAAGCCGTATTAATTAGAGTCAGAATTCAACACAAATTCATAGATGGTTTCTGAATTTAGATGATGGGGAGAAATGTATGTATTAAATCTCATGCCCTGGGAAAAAAGTAAAAGTACTGATGATGCTGATGTTGTATGTATTGCCTGACTTGTATGGCAACTACATAGCAACCATATGAATTATTTGTTTCCGGATCTTTCTCCAATATTTCTTTCATAACACCTCTCATCCACATATATTGATGAGAAGTGCTACGAAAAAAAAAACAACGTAGATGGTCTGACTAGATTATTCGAAAACTTACTTCTTCCACCCCGAAAATATTATTGGAGTCCTTTTCGATGTGTTACCAATAAAATCAAAGAGGAATAGTTTCATACTTTAAACACTTGGTGGAGCCTGCTGCCTCAAGCGCGGTGGTCACAACTGGTAATTGGCGTGGTTTGCAATCAAGGGTTTATTCTGTGCGCACTTAAAAAAAAAAAAAAAAACTACTAGCAATAATTCCAGACAAAGAGGATTCAGACAAAGAGGATTCACTTAAAGAAATTGTCCTCAGCAACTTTTAGTCTTTTGCATATATTTCCGCTTTATCAAATTTGATACTGATAAATATTCCAAATCGCATAATCTACCCAATATTTTAAGAGTGCGGTTCAGGTACAAACCGACTTTATATATAAAAACTACAAACCGAATTTTAAGCTGACACGTGTCACATTTAGTCGAAATCCCGAACAAACACACGGAGGAGTATTATATTCATTCCACACTAAGGGTATAAAAACTAATAATGTTATTTTCAATTTATTCCTTGAGTTGTTAACGATCAGACTTCAAGAGAGAATGATTAAACTTAAAATTGATAACTAAAAGACCACAAATTGAGAATGATCAGACTTAAAAATTGGTAATAATCAGACTTAAAATTAAGAATGATCAGACTTAAAGAGAGAATGATCAGACTTAAAAATTGTTAATGATCAGCCTTAAAATTGAGATTGATCAGACTTAAAGAGAGAATAATCAAACTTAAAATTGATAGCTAAAAGACTACAAATTGAGAATGATCGATCAGACTTAACGAGAGAATGATCAAACTTAAAATTGGTAACTAAAAGACTACAAATTGAGAATAGTCAGACTTAAAGAGAGAATGATCAGACTTAAAAATTGGTAATAATCAGACTTAAAGAGAAAATGATCAGACTTAAAAATTGTTAATGATAAGACATAAAATTGAGAAAGATCAGACTTAAAGAGAGAATGATCAGACTTAAAAATGGTAACTAAAAGACTACAAATTGAGAATGATCAGACTTAAAGATAGAATGATCAGACTTAAAAATTAGTAATGATCAGACTTCAAATTAAGAATGATCAGACTTAAAGAGAGATTGATCAGACTTAAAAATTGTTAATGATCAGACTTAAAATTGAGATTGATCAGACTTAAAGAGAGAATGATCAGACTTAAAATTGATAACTAAAAGACTACAAATTGAGAATGATCAAACTTAAAGAGAGAATGATAAGACTTAAAACTGGTAACTAAAAGACACTACAAATTGAGAATGATCAGACTTAAAAATTGGTAATAATCTGACATAAAATTAAGAATGATCAAACTTAAAAAGAGAATGATCAGACTTAAAATTGCTAATGATCAGACATAAAATTGAGATTGATCATACTTAAAGAGAGAATGATCAAACTTAAAATTGATAGCTAAAAGACTACAAATTGAGAATGATCAGACTTAAAGAGAGAATGATCAAACTTAAAACTGGTAACTAAAAGATTACAAATTGTTTAATAAAAAAAAGACTACAAATTGAGAATGATCAGACTTAAAGAGAGAATGATCAGACTTAAAAATTGGTAATAATCAGACTTAAATTTAAGAATGATCAGACTTAAAAATTGTTAATGATAAGACATAAAATTGAGAATGATCAGACTTAAAGAGAGAATGATCAGACTTAAAACTGGTAACTAAAAAACTACAAATTGAGAATGATCAGACTTAAAGATAGAATGATCAGACTTAAAAATTAGTAATGATCAGACTTCCAATTAAGAATGATCAGACTTAAAGAGAGATTGATCAGACTTAAAAATTGTTAATGATCAGACTTAAAATTGAGATTGATCAGACTTAAAGAGAGAATGATCAGACTTAAAATTGATAACTAAAAGACTAAAAATTGAGAATGATCAGACTTAAAGAGAGAATGATAAGACTTAAAACTGGTAACTAAAAGACACTACAAATTGAGAATGATCAGACTTAAAAATTGGTAATAATCAGACTTAAAATTAAGAATGATCAAACTTAAAAAGAGAATGATCAGACTTAAAAATTGTTAATGATCAGACATAAAATTGAGATTGATCATACTTAAAGAGAGAATGATCAAACTTAAAATTGATAGCTAAAAGACTACAAATTGAGAATGATCAGACTTTAAGAGAGAATGATCCAACTTAAAACAGGTAACTAAAAGATTACAAATTGTTTAATAAAAAAAAGACTACAAATTGAGAATGATCAGACTTAAAAATTGGTAATAATCAGACTTAAAATTAAGAATGATCAGACTTAAAGAGAGGATGGTCAGACTTAAAAATTGTTAATGATCAGACATAAAATTGAGAATGATCAGACTTAAAACTGGTAACTAAAAGACTACAAATTGAGAATGATCAGACTTAAAGAGAGAATGATCAGACTTAAAAATTGGTAATGATCAGACTTCAAATTAGATCAGACTTAAAGAGAGATTGATCAGACTTAAAAATTGTTAATGGTCAGACTAAAAATTGAGAATGATCAGACTTAAAGAGAGATTGATCATACTTAAAAATTGTTAATGATCAGACTTAAAGAGAGAATGATCAAACTTAAACTTGATAGCTGAAAGACTACAAATTGAGAATGATCAGACTTAGAGAGAGAATGATCAAACTTAAAACTGGTAACTAAAATGTTACAAATTGAGAATGATCAGACTTAAAGAGAGAATGATCATACTTAAAAATTGGTAATAATCAGTGTTAAAATTGAGAATGATCAGACTATAAGAGAGAATGATCAGACTTAAAAATTGTTAATGATCAGACGTAAAATTGAGAATGATCAGACTTAAAGAGAGAATGATCAGACTTAAAACTGGTAACTAAAAGACTACAAATTGAGAATGATCAGACTTAAAATTGAGATTGATCCGACTTAAAGAGAGAATGATCAAACTTAAAATTAATAGCTAATAGACTACAAATTGAGAATGATCAAACTTAAAGAGAGAATGATCAAACTTAAAACTGGTAACTAATAGACTACAAATTGAGAATGATTTGACTTAAAGAAAGAATGATCAGACTTAATAATTGGTAATAATCAGACTTAAAATTAAGAATGATCAGACTTAAAGAGAGAATGATCAGACTTAAAAATTGTTAATGATCAAACATAAAATTGAGAATGATCAGACTTAAAGAGAGAATGATCAGACTTAAAACTTGTAACTAAAAGACTACAAATTGAGAATGATCAGACTTAAAGAGAGAATGATCAGACTTAAAAATTGGTAATGATCATGATTAGACTTAAAGAGAGATTGATCAGATTTAAAAATAGGTAATGATCGGACTACAAATTAAGAATGATCAGACTTAAAGAGAGATTGATCAGACTTAAAAATTGTTAATGATCCGACTTAAAATTGAGATTGATCGGAGTTAAAGAGAGAATGATCAAACTTTAAATTGATAGCTAAAAGACTACAAATTGAGAATGATCAGACTTAAAGAGAGAATGATCAAACTTAAAACTAGTAACTAAAAGACTAAAAATTGAGTGATCAGATTTAAAGAGAGAATGATCAGACTTAAAAATTGGTAATAATTAGACTTAAAATTAAGAATGATCAGATTTAAAGAGAGAATGATCAGACTTAAAAATTGTTAATGATCAGACTTAAAATTGAGAATGATCAGACTTAAAGAGAGAATGATCAGACTTAAAACTGGTAACTAAAAGACTATAAATTGAGAATGATCAGACTTAAAACTGGTAACTAAAAGACTACAAATTGAGAATGATCAGACTTAAAGAGAGAATGATCATACTTAAAAATTGGTAATGATCAGACTTCAAATTAAGAAGATCAGACTTAAAGAGAGATTGATCTGACTTAAAAATTGTTAATGATCCGACTTAAAATTGAGATTGATCAGACTTAAAGAGAGAATGATCAGACTTAAAATTGATAACTAAAAGACTACAAATTGAGAATGATCAGACTTAAAACTGGTAACTAAAAGACTACAAATTGAGAATGATCAGACTTAAAATTGGTAATAATCAGACTTAAAATTAAGAATGATCAGACTTAAAAATTGTTAATGATCAGACTTAAAATTGATAACTAAAAGACATTGAGAATGATCAGACTTAAAGAGAGAATGATCAGACTTAAAAAATACATGGTAATGGTCGGACTTACATTGGGAATGATCGGACTTAAAATGATAATGATCACACTTAAATTGATAATAATCATATTAAACTTGGAATGATCGGACTTAAATTGCTAATGATCGGACTTAAATTGGGAATGATAGGACTTAAATTGGTAATAATCATACTAAACTTGGAATGATCGGACTTAACATGATAATGATCGGACTTAAATTATGAATGATCGGACTTAACGCTAATGTTAAGGCTGGACGCGAGGCACCAAAATGATCAGACTTAACGCATGATGTTCAGACTTAACAATAGTACTGTAGCAAATTTTAGGACGATTATACCCCTCCTATCTTTTATGTATTTTTAAATAAGTACGCGTGTGTTTTTTTTTATTTACAAAAAGAACCCCGAACGGGATGAATTCTGATTGGTCGATTTTTACACGTGGTAATATTTCGTGGGTTTGTAATTTTTATTTATAATTGTGGGTTGTATTTGATCCAATCCGTTATTTTAATTGCTACTTGTTTTATTTGGTATAACATAAATCTTTTGTGGCATGGCATCATTGCAGTCAAAAAAAACAAAAGATCTTAATTACTTTAAAAAAAAAAACTCAAATATCAAGTGGAAAATTCTACATTTAGATAAACAAAACAAAGCATAATTGAGTAAGAAAAAAAAAAGGCCAAGACATCATCTGTTTCTGCCAATGGCCAACTAGTTTTTGTTGAGTAAAAGCTGATGATCAAAAAAGGTTGAGATTGCAGTGAATGTCTTAGCAAAACCATCAAGAATAAGGCATTCAGCTTTTCTAATAACTAGGAATGCTAAAGAGCTCGGCCACGCTCCCCAGGCTAGTTAGTCTGTTGATAAGGAGCCTCCCCATTTCTTGACCCGACTCTCCGCCTGATCAGCCTGTGAGTGCATTCACATATAAATAAGAATGGAAATGATCGAGGCGTTAGAAAAATGTTAGATGCTTACTTCCTTTTTCCAGTTAGTTAATGAAGTGAGCACAATCAAAATAACTGTCTGTAGGGTAATTCCTCCCAGCATACCTCCCCAGATACCCTGTAAATCAAAATCAGATGGGCATCATATGCGCGACATTCTATTTATGGCTGATAAGGCTGGCTTAATTACCTCGACGCCAAACCCAAAGGTGAATCCTAATAATATGCCAGCGGGTAATCCAACAATGTAATAGCATCCGATGTTAATATAAGCAACAATGTGCTGCCACCCAGCTCCAACAGCCACACCTGAAAAATACGGTTTCAAAATATAATCCATAAAGCTATTACTAATTTACTGACAAAGAATTTTTTTTTTCCATCCATTAATTACCTGATAAAACGGGCTGAAGGCTGTTTAGGAGAACGGTGATTGCTAAAAAGGTTGCCAGTTTTGTGGTTTCTTCAGCAACAGCATCACTGGTGGTGAAGAGGTAAGGGAAAACATCCCTGGTTGCGAATACTACAGCCATGATCACGACACCGATGGAGACGGATGTGACAGAAACTATCTTTACTGCGAAGTTTGCCCGCTGAGAGTTTCCAGCTCCAAGCTCATTGGACACGCGCACGCTGTTATATAATCATCAAGCAAATTTTTTCATGTATGGGTGTCATGATGTCTTAATTTTCGTTAGGAAAGATCAAAATTAAAATGTACCTAATCGCAGCATTGAATCCAATTGCAATCATAGCATCCCATCCTTGTATATTCATGCTGCAGAAGTGATCAGTCCAGGTGTAAGAAAATATTTCAAATTTTCATTCAACGACTAATTCGTTTAATGGGCTATACCAGATAGATACTGCATCAACCGGAATGAGCGGATTCTTCAGACGGCCTGTTATGACAATCAGAATCATCAAGTACCAGAACTCGAGGCAAAGCATGACAGCAGAGGCCAAAGACAGCTTGACAAAGCCCCACAAATCGGAAAAAGCTAACCATGAGAACCCACTCCAAGCACCGTCAGATTTGGTTATAAAGATATACATCAATTGTCCGATTATTATGAGCCACCAAGATGTGTTTAACATGATCGCTGCGCCAACCAGCCCGTAGCCAAGCTTCAATATGAATAACCAACTGAACACGACATGTATTACCAGCACAACTACCGATACATACAGCATTACCATCACCTTCCGCTGTGACTGCAGAAACTTTTGTATAGGAAAGTTGAGGGCATAGGCGAATAGCTGAGGGAGCATCCATATGGCAAATTTACCTGCAGACATACATGCATAAGGTAATTTAATAAGTACATTTAGCAATTAGATAACAGTAAAATGGTTTATAAGGAGGTTTGCTGACCAGCAGCATCTGAGATCTCGTCGCTCTCTCCGACGAGCTTGAGAATCGAAGGAGAGAAGACGTAGACAGGGACTAAACAGCAAGCGGATGTCAGCAAAATCACCCATGATCTTTGCATATATATGCCAAGCATCCTAAACTGGCCTGCTCCGTAGGCTTGGCCGCACAGCGTCTCTAGCGCGCTGCCCATTCCCAACTACACTCAAAAAACAACAAAAGGCAAATCAAACATCCATACTGTCACTGTCTATCAGTATAAAGCAAAAGTTATTAAAAAAAAGCGCAGCAATCACAAGCAGTCATATGTGACCAAACTGAGCATTAATAAATTTAAGCAGCGGGGGAATGAGTTAGTTCAAAGCGAGGCATAAAAAAAAAGAATTGAGTTAGGTAATTTGTTACCATGACACCAAAAGCGAGACCAGCAATGACAGAGTTTTCAACAGCAACAGCGGCAAGCTCAACCTCTCCAACTAGACCAGCAAAGGTCTGCGTGAGAGCACCAAGTGAGTACTGGCATAGAGCGGTGCAGATAGCCGGACCAGCAATCTTCCAGAGGCGCTTAGACTCAGCTTTAGTCTTAGCCAACAGTCCCACTTCCTCCACCTCATCCTCCCGCACAATGCTGCCGTTATTTTCAAGCAATGGAGCTTCCATGGCACCAAAACTAGCACCGCGACTGATGCAACCAACAAAGAGAAGTAAAAAAAAAGAAGCCAAAATTGGTATAAATAAATAATGCCAACTCTACCATATATCCTTCCTACCGGTGATTCGCTGAAGGGCCAGGTAGGTTAGGTGGCCATCTGGTCGTCCAGATTGAAAGTTTGTTGGAGAGGCATAAACCTGTTCTTTTTTTTACTGTTTAACTCCAACAGAAAAAGAGTTTACACTTCGGTAGGTGAAGTGAGAAAACCTTAAGTCCATTAATAAAATATATTTGTTTAAAGTGCTTTAGGATTTGAATTTGGTCTCCAGCTACCCACGATCAATAGATAGTTAGATACACAGTATGGGAAGCGCACGCTCGGTTTAGAATTCTTAAAAATTCGAGAATTTGAGAATTCAAATCTCACCATTAGATCATGATGCATCTTTGAATCTGCATGTGGCACATGTCCAAAAAGCAAAGTCAAAAAGGTGATTTTGACTTTGCATTAAATGCATCATGGAAAATGCACATGGAACACTTGTCACCACCAAAATGCATCTTGTAAAATACATCTTGCATTTTGGATGGTGAAGATTGAGGTCTCAAGATTTCGAAATTTAAAAGAATTCTCATTTGAGCACTCCTCCACCATTCAATCCCCAAAAAAAAAAAAAAAAAAATTACACACTACCTTTGAGGCTTTGACTTGAAGATGAGGTGAAGTATAACTATCAGCCATCAAACACTCCTAAAAAAATATACTAGCGCTACTCTCACAACTGATTTTATGCAATCACTTTTACAAAGAGCTTTTTTGCTGGGTGGATGAAAGTACAAAGACCGGCAAGATTAAATGTAATTCATTCAAAGGCCTGCTGTAACTAATAGTTTATTGAGCAGCCCTGAATTCCAAACAATTTTATGTGCCTAAAAGTGAGAGCTAAACCAAGTCCCATTCGGCTGCTCTTTCTGCAAAGATACTTGCACCCACTCCAATATTATCATACTTTTTAGGTCAACACTTGAGTTGTAAACAGTCCTTACTATAAAAGGTTACTGATAGAAGGCCTTTTTTAGGTTACGGATCCAGAAGTACAACTTCTGCCTGGACAGAAGCTCGACGAAACCTCAACAGTTCTTTGACCAATTCCCATCCCCTGTCAAGTGAGGCGGGTTTGACTGTCATTCTTTCGAGGCCTGGTGTTACTGATAGCAGAAAGCTGATGAAGTCCAGCTCTTGAGCAGCACTCGATATTCCACAAACTTTTATTTGCCGCAAGAAGGTTAAACATCCATCCCATTTTTTCGCTTCTTCGAAGAAGACTGCAACTGCTGGGACATCACCTTGATCTTCAGGTCGAGCCTGTGGTACATATAGTTGTATCATAACATGAATCAAAATATCAAGAGCTACAGTCTTCACATCGGCCGAACCCCAGATAGATGATTGGAATTGTAGACAATGGCTCTAAAAAAAGGGAACATACATCAATATAATTTAAGCTTCCAACAATGGAACTTACCAACAGCTCTAATTCTTGCAAATTAGGACAGGTTCGCAGTAGATTGAGAGCTGCCATATTTTCTTCTGAATCAACAAAGTTAATGCGTATGGAGAGGTAATTCAAATCAAGGCATGGACCAGGTACCCTTCCACTTATATTTCCAATGGCTAGATACTGCTAAACACAAGAAACGACACTGCGGGTCAGCAAAAGAAGACAGTGTTACCGAAAATAGTGAACCCTTGGATTAATAAAATGAAACTCCTGAATGATTGAAATGAACAAGCAATGAATTAGAATCATTAGTCATTACCCACTAGACTAGGGATCACTATTTAAGGGTAACACCCTACATGTTAGAACATGGAAGAAGATCAAATTTTGTGGTGTAAGATTTGTCTCAAGTCAGCTACATATCGACCATTTGTATGCAAATTAACCATGGATGAAAAGAGATGACTCGTACCTTCAAAAAGTAATTCTGAACCTCCAATCTTTCAACATGAGGCAAGCTGCTACAGAATCTGACCAAATTGCTTGTGTAACTCCCATTGATTGGATATCCATTGTTTCCAACATTGATGTACAAACCGATAGCAGCTATAGCTAATTTATCAGTGTTTAGGAACAAAATGTCTTCAAAAATGCCTCCAGTGTCAAAAAATTGAAGTTTTGGAGCATTAATCTTAAGGACACTGAAACCATCAAAGTTCATTAGGGTCAATTTCTCCAGTTGATGGCAGCTTGCAATCATATTTTCAAATCCTTCTTGGTCCATTGTAATATGCTGCAAATCAAGACTTTTCAAGCACCTGAAGCCGGTAAATGACGGCGGAGGGTTCAGAAAACAGTTGAATAGTTCAAGATGAACTAAATGCTGGCATGAATATAAGCATGAGGGAAGCTTGTAGCGTTGACCCTTCCAAATCTCAAGAATCAATTCCTTGAACATGCTTCTGGACAGATATAGAACCCACCGATCGATATCACTGACAGCTAGCAAATCTCTATGAGAGAGCTTGAACCGGTGAATGGGGCCAATGTGAAGCAAGAGAACATGATCAATAATATTGACAAGCTTGTTTTTTATGACAGTTTGATCTTGGGAGGAGACTAAGGTGCAATGGTTATCAAATACGAGTTCTGGGAAGGTGACCCATTTATAACGCCACTTGCGCGACAAAATACTAGTCCTCACCGCTTCCCTAATTGGCAATTTAGACAAAATTTTATCCATAATATGCCCTGGTAGTTCACTGATAAAATCTTGCTCCATCCCTTTACCGGATGGGATCTTTGGTGGCCCTCTGTGGTTCTGAAAGTGTGGTCAACAAAACGGAGTTAAAAAAATGCCCACAATCGCCAACAGTTGTAGCTTATAGTTCCTACCTCCAAATTCTATCAAGTTATTTACTCATACACTAGTGCAATACCCAAATACCACCTTTATGAGAAGTTTCTGTGATTCCTGAAAATATGAAAATGCATCCCAGAAACGCTTGAACAACACTTTTGTGAGTATGTTTTTCAACAACAACATTCAATAATGTTATGAGAAGCTGAAACGAGTAAATTAGGAGTCCATGTTAACTTCAATTTAATGGCAGCAGCGTACCAGAATGGAACAAATTCATCAATCAAATTTGTGTGCTGGTTATCAAATATTTATCATATTATAATATCTTACAGCCAATAATATGGTATAGAACCAACAGCTTAGGGGTGGCAAAATATAGCAAGTAGTGAAAAGGAAACTGTAAAAGAAAAGCATATCTGACCATTTTTTTCTCCTTATGAGTAGCTGTGAACACGCTAAAACATTTCACAAGTAGGATTTGACAGCATCAAGCTCTTGAATACCACTTCGCTATCTTACATTGACTGATTCAAAAAGAAGGAGAGAATTTTAGTTCTGTACCATAATTTCAATAATAATATTTACGAATTCCCATTTGGTGGTCTTCAATGCAAATCTACAAGTGTGAATGTGATCAAATTATTGACGAGAAAACCAATTCGAATTACAATTCAACTAGAATAATATATACACATTTCTGCTTACCGACAACAGAAGATCTAGCGAATGAAACAGTACCAAGTTCTCAGATTGTGTTAGGCACCTAAGCCCAAGGGAAGAGCTCACCACAAAAGGCTAGTCTGATGGTTGAGAGAACCCCTTGTGCTTAAGTACCACTAGGTGGTTACCCACCTAGCCAACGTGGGATTGTAACAGATTGACAACAACAAGCATATCAAATGAAATAGTTACAAGTCAGATTGTGGGGATTGTAGCCGATGTAACTAAGGAATGCTAGTCTGGCTTCCCCCAGATATTAGAATGCAAATTAAGTGTAGAAGGGATTTTGTAAGACCATCTTAAAGTATTGAAATGTACATAAATACTGGTCGTATAGTCTAAGTGCCACTGTCAGCTCAAATGACATATTACTCCAGCGTCAAGGTCCCTACACTCTTACTTCTGTCTGCTATATAAAGCTAAATTACTATCAAAAGAGTCACACACTCAGTTGACATGCATACTGATTCCAACCAATCTTTCAAAGAAACCATTTCATGGAATGATTAATAATGGGTTGGTATAGCCCATTGTAATCCCGTAAATCTTAACCTCGAAGCAAACTTAACTCCAATCTCTTTTACAGATAAGAAATCGACAAACCCCACCCCGAGGAACTCACACAATCAAGAATCAACATAATTGAGTGAGCTTTCCATCCGAATTCCTAACTATTCACATTCCAACTTCAGGAAACCCTAAATCTCGATTCTGAATCCGAAATATGGACTTCTACAGTCAACACCAAGTCAAAGTCAAATACAAACTCAAAATCAGAATCCAACACCAATATCAGACCAAATTCGTCACGCTTAATTACTAAAGAAATAAACACGAAAGAGACCACATTATTTCAAATCAAGCAGGCGACGATTGGGTAAATTTTGGCCATCTGGCGGGACTGAGAAGATGTGTTAGGCTGGTGCCCGTATTTTAAATTTACTAGTTACCTGAAGATGCAGACTTCGACTGAAAGCGTTTCTTTTAACTCTGAACTATGCCTGGTTAGTGGTCTGATATCGATCGCCGAGTCACCGAGAAAGAGGTTGAAGCAGGATGATTGATACTCGCCATTATCTAGTAAAGGTTTATCTTCTTCCCCCAATGAAATCGCGACACGTCTGATTTATATTTTTCACTTTATATTTTTTCAATTCCATAAAAGATTAATCATGTGAATTTTTAATATTGTTTGGCAAAATATTGTGATTAATAATAGACACTAATGAGATCCCATGAGAATGCATATTTATGTGAGAAATGAGAAATTATATTATTCGTTCATCTTGATTGATCAACGGTTGATATTAAAGGCGATTAAATTCAAATTCATTTAAGAAACTACGATGAGATACGCTAGTCAATTAAAACAATCAAATTAACTGTAATCCTCTACGGAAACGTAACACGACCTAAATCTTGGAAAGCTCACAAACATGTCATTAGGGTGGAAGAGAGAGCCTCGCAGATTGGATAAAATCTTGCGCAGTCGTCTGTCGTGGCAAGTTACAGTGGAACGTCGAATCAATTCGAAAATTGAGAAACATTACATCATTCTTTTTTTTTAAATAAGTAAATAGAAGAGATCGTAAAATTGAGTAAAGACATTCGAAGCATGCGCGCGCGGTCACTGAACTAAGGGCATTTTTTTTGTTGATGTTACAAATACATGAGAAAATTAAGATCTCTTGCAAGATCGTAAAATTGAGTAAAAGCGTAAACTAATACTGTAAAGCAAAACAAAAATCAAAATTCGTAGCTTTTGCTGACCAACATTGGTTCTGGATTCATGATAAGATTCTTAGTTATTAAATCAAAATTCGTAGCTTTTACTGAACAATATTGATTCTGCATTCATTATACAATTTGTAGTTACTAAAGCCAAAATTCGTAATATATTTGTCACTAACTATGCGTTGCATAATTCGTAGCATATTTGTCACTAATTCGTATCATATTTTGTCATCACTGACTTATACGAATTTTGTGCGTAACTGCTATGCATTTTGGTCACAGTGTCTGTTAAAATTTTTGTTAGTCACTGCTACGCATTTTGGTCACAGTGCTTGTTACGAATTTTGTTTTAACTGTTTTGGTCACAGTGTCTGTTATGAATTTTGATCATTAATGACTTCTTCATATCTTTCCCAAGAGCAATAATGCCCCTTAACAAAGTTAACCAGCGGTTGACCTCAAACCTCACAAACTCCGGCACCTCCCCAAAGGGCTCTTTTGGGATATGGACTTTCGGGATGTTTGGTGGAGACTTGTTGATGAAATGAGATGCATTAGACCACGGAAGTGACGCACAAAGCAAGAATATCAACATGAGAGATTAAAGTGAGCAGGTAGTATTCAAGCAACTCGAACAGCAAGTAGATAGCTGTGATTCCTCCAATTACTGCTCCAGATGCCTTTATGTCCCTCCACAAGAAAATATCAACCGGTTTGCCACATTTAAGGCACTTGTGCACGTTCGATTCCCTTCCGAACAGCCTCTAGACCTTATTCTTTAGCGACCCAGGGACGGCTTGTCGCAACCGGAATCAGAAGCCGAGTCGTGGTTGTGGATCTTCTCAACGATCTTGTCCATTAGCGACTCTCATTGATTTTTGATCGAGAAGTTTAAGATTTTTGTTCATGAAATTATAATCTTAATGTAAACTAATGATCAATATGCCCTTAATACCTTATAAATCAGATTTTTAGTTTTAAATAAACAGTAATTATTAGGCTCATTGATATCAAAATTGTGTGGTTAATTAAGATTAATTCTCATTTCTCATGAAATCCACTCCTTCTCATTTGATCCTAACTCCCTCGATTAATACTAATAATTCATTTTGTAATTGGAATAATGACTTAATAAGGGTATTATCGACTAAATGAAATATTTGATTTATCGTAATTCCAGCTAAAATCCACAGGAATCCATGACCTAAAATTCCAAAGTTCTTTCTACGAATTGGTAACGCATAAACCTAACTGCCTACTCTCGTCAAAATAACCATCTAAGATAGGTGACAACACATGCGTAGCATGCAATGACGAACTATACTCCTTGTAATAATCGTTGAAAGTTCTGTTTTATTGATCGCCGAGGACACAAAAACATGTGTTCGTTTTATTCGCTATTTTATATATATAGAGGAGCGCTCAATTGAGAATCTCTTTAAATTTCGAGAAGTTGAAACCCAAATCTTCACTCCTTTAAATTAAGATTGATGTCTCAAGTTCTCAAAATTTAAAGGGGTTCTCATTTGAGCGTTCCTCTCTATATATAGAGGACCCCTTTAAATTTCGAGAAATTGAGACCACAATCTTCACTTTCCAAAATGCAAGATGCATTTTGATGGTGACATGTGTTCTATGTGTATTTTCCAAGATGCATTTAATGCAAAGTCAAAGCCACATTTTTTGACTTTGCTTTTTGGACATGTGTCACATGCAGATTCAAAGATGCATCATGATCTAATGGTGAGATTTGAGTTCTCAAATTCTAAAATTTTTAAGGATTCTCAACCGAGCGCTCCCCTAGCTGAGCGCAATCAAAGGAAGAAGTTGCATGTGATTAACCGAGGCAGACCTAGTACAAAATGGAGGAGAGACACTCACATATGTGGTACTGCTACCAGATGGGGCATATTAAACCATGTGTCGCCTGTATCTAGCTGAGCGCAAGGCAATGGAACCTAGGATAAACCCACAGAGGAAACAAGTCTGGAGACCAAAAGCAAAGGAGGAAATCTGTTTCATGGCCATTAGCTCATCCAGTCACATAAGAAAGGCCGTTGGACTTCGACAGTGGATGCTTGGCTCACATTATAGGTAATCCTGATCACCTCATACATACTAAAATTGTGAGCAAGCGTCAGTGTGTTACGTTTGGAGATGAAGGAAATGGTCAGGTGATCGGCTATGGGACATTGAAGGTTCCGGATCTACCTGAGCTAGAGGATATCCTTCTAATGGAAGGGTTGATGGTGAATCTGATTAGCATTAGTCAACTGTGTGATGGAGGACATCATGTAACATTCTCTCATGATTCATGTTAAGTACTGGACAAGAATGGAAACACACTGATGGAAGGGATCAGGTCTTTAAACAACCTTTACCTGCTAGGCACTGATAGAACAGGAGCTGCAACTGCCTGTCTGGTAAGCCAAACTGATGAAGAGAGTAATGGAACATCGTCTGACACCTTGACTCAGTCTCGCCAGACTAAGGAAGTTGAAGGTCCATGGAGAGTGCACGCTACGGACAAGGACTCTTCAGACTCTTTCTCAGACGGAGAGACAAACACCCCAGCTGTAACACAGAGTGCCACACCTATACTTCAACCATCTCGGAGGATTGCGAAGAATCATCCTATTACTGAAATCATTGAAGAACCGTCTAAAGGGATGAAAACTCGAGGGGAGGAGCCGAAGAACATCAAAGAAGCTATAGTTGATGAGTGTTGGATGATGGCCATGCATGCAGAGCTGGCGGAATTTACTAGGAATGATGTATGTGATCTTGGTTCACGACCAAAAGGAGTCAACATCATTGGAACGAAGTGGATTTTCAAGAACAAGTCTGAAGAGAGGGGCAACATCATCAGAAACAAGGCCCGATTAATGGCACAAGGATACCCTCGGACAAATGGTATCGACTTTGATAAGACCTTTGCCCTTGTTGCAAGACTAGAGGCCGTCAAGAGCGCATATCTAAATGGCTTTCTAAACGAGGAGGTGTACGTGGCTCTACCAAAGGGATGTGAAGACCCACATCATCCCACTCGTGTGTACAGACTGAAGAAGGCGTTGTATCGACTCAAACAAGCGCCCAAAGCATGGTACGAGCGTTTCACAGTGTTTCTTGTTGACCATGGCTATGTGCGAGGGGGAGTAGATAAAACTCTATTTGTCAAACACATAAGGTTAGATTTTATAATTGCACAAATCTGTGTTGACGATATAGTGTTCGGGTCCAGTACACAGCAACTGGTGGACCTGTTTGTGGAACAGATGCAAATGGAGTTAAAGATGAGCATGATGGGAGAGATGAACTACTTTCTTCTACTTTCTTGGACTCCAGGTGAAACAGAAGGACGATGGCATCTTTATTTCACAGAGCAAGTATGCCAGGAACCTGATCAAGAAGTTTGATCTTGAAAAGGCAAGTTACAAATGGACTCCAGCTGCCACTCTCATAAAGATCGCCAAGGATGATGCTGGAACGAGTGTTGACCAGACACTATACAGAAGCATGATAGGAAGTCTGCTTTACTTGACAGCCAGCAGACCTGATATTGCTTATGCAGTAGGAGTATGTGCGAGATATCAGGAAAGTCCAAAGGAGAGTCATTTGTTGTAAGTCAAGAGGATCATCAAGTACATCCGTGGAACTGCTGATTATGGCATCTGATGCACCAAGGACACCAGCTCATTTCTGGTTGGAACCTGTGATGCGGACTGGACAGGAACGCTGAAGATCGAAAGAGTACATATGGAGGCTACTTTTTCCTAGGTAACAATTTGGTTGCCTGGTTCAGTAAGAAGCATAATAGCATCTCTTTATCTACATCCGAAGCGGAGTATATTGCTGCCGAAAGTTGTTGCACTCAGATGTTATCGATGAAGCAGATGCTGTCTGAATACGTAGTGGAATAGGAGGAGATGACATTGTACTGTGACAATACGAGTGCCATCAACATATCCAAGAATCCAGTACAACACTCCAGAAAGAAGCACATTGACATCAGACACCATTTCATCAGAGAGCTAGTGGAGAAGAAGGTCATCACATTGAAGCATGTGATAACAAACAAGCAGCTAGCTGGCATATTCATCAAGCCACTGGATGCTACTCAGTTCGAGACACTTAGATCCTCTTTGGGTCTATGTGTTGTCAATAACTAACTGTTCTAGGCAAAGGTCAGTCAGAAGCCGAACACCAGCTAACCAGTTGGGCTGACCTTTCAACAAGAAAGCTGGAACAAAGAGGTGGTATGTGACAATTTCTTTTAATTCAAATTCTGATTTGAGGCATGCAAGGTGATTTTCATTAAGCCATTGGAGAAATCAAGAAGGAGAGAGGTGATTGGACCAAATATTCCGAGTGACATAAGCAAGCCAGTTTTGGGAAGTTCAGAAGACTGAATATTTGAAAATCAAATATTTGACAGTTATCTATTCTCTCCAAAACCTCTGAAACCCTAGTTCAACAAATCTCTAAAGATTCAAACTCGAGAACGATGGTGAACACTCAAACAATGAAGAAATCGACTGCTGTAATTGTTCCTACTCCCGAGCCGACAATTTCGAAGAAGGCAATGGAAAAATCAAGATCTGCTAACCCTACCAAGAAGGTGGCAATTGCTGAGTAAGCAAAATCAACCGAAGAGCCTGTCAAGGTTTCCCATCCGAACCCTAAATCAACAACAATTGGAGTAAGCAAGCAGATCACGAAGAAAAATCAGTCGATGATTGAACTACCACTCAAAGAGGTAATCCCTAGTACTCAATCTCAAATTTTAGTACCTAGTTCTGTGTATGAGAAATCAAGGAGGAGTGTGAAGGAGTCGGGTGATGTATCGATGGTTGATAAGGATGAGGAAGTAGTTGTTGAATTACCAAAGGGAGCAGAAACTGTAGTAGAAACTGTGGCTGTTTCGAAGAAAGTAGATAAAGTAAAGCCCATTGTGGACACTGCTGTGGAGGAGGTCAAAACCAGTAAGACTGAGATTGATGCGATAGGCAAACACAAAATATTAAAGGAGAAACTTCGTGCTACTGGATTTGTGTTGCAAAAAAGGGGTCTACGCAGAAAGGTGGTAGCCCGCAAAGATAGCTCACCCAGAAGATTTATGGCTCGGGTTAGCTCTATTAGAGGAAGGTTGGTTGCCTTGTCGGACTCTGAGAATGACAGATATATTGAGAGTTCTAGCAAGAGAAATCTTATGCGTGATGAAGAGTCTGATGATGGCTCAACAGAAAAAGTTGATGAGACGATGGCTCTAGAGAAGGAAACTGAGGTTGAAATTGTTCCTAGGGTTGATGAACAAAAGCTACCACAGTCCAAAGATGGTGACTCAAGGGAATTAGATCCATCCGAAGAAGATGATGAACTTGATGAGATGTTCAAGCAAATCGATGAAGTCGTCCAGGATTTACGAAAGAAAGGGCCTGAGAATGAAGGATTGTCTGACAAGCAAGAGGAGAAGTCAGAAAAGGAGAAAGTTGCTGAAAAAGTTTCTGTTGAACCAGTTGTCCCGAAGGTGATGGAACAACCAGATAACCAAGACGTAAAGATGTAGGAAGCAGATCAGGAGAAGGCTGATGCTGATGAGAATGATATTCAGAAGGTCGATCCGAACTCAGTACCATTGGCTGAGCTGAAGAAGTCAGAGAAGAAGAGGGAAAAGAAAAAGGTGACTGTGCAAGTGTCTGGAACAAAGGCTCAAACAGGTCGAGACACCTCAGACGCAGGGGGAGCAACTGCGTCTAAGAAAAGAAAGAGAGGAGTTCCAACCCCTGTTCCGCAGTGGTTCATCAGGCATTACCAAACACGGTGTGTGGTTTGCTAGTCAAGAAGTAGCTGACAAGTGAAAGGCAGTGCAGAAGAGGAAGATAATCCCTGAGAGGATTCTAGACGAAAAGAAATACAAAGGGGAAAAGGTCATTCAGCTGTTAAAGGAAACTGATCTTTTCTGGACATTGAGAAAAAGTAAGTCGTTCAATGAACAGTTGGTGAGAGAAGCAATTGCGAATCTACCCAGTCAATTTGTTATAGTTGGAGATAAAGACTACGGAGTAGTCTATGTGAGGGAAAAGAAGGTTATGCTTGATCCGTAGATCATAAACATTTTCTTTGCTATGGATGACCCAGCAGAAGTAGAACAAGAAGAGGACTATGACAAGATTGCGAGTTGCCTGACTGCTGGAGCGTACCCATTCTGGGAAGATACATCCATTCCAGTTGCTGATCTGACCACCTTATACTCAATGCTATTCTTCATTGATATAGTAAATTGGAAGCATACCTCGCACAGGACAACGGTGAGCAAAGATATGGGACAGTTGATCTATCACATTGGAAATCGGATGAAGATCAACATGGGACGAATCATGTTCCAACAGATTGCTGAGCACACCACATCTACTAAGTCCCTTCACCAAATTATCTTCCCTTCACTCATCTATGAACTGATCATCTACCAGAATCTAGAGTTGAAGACCGAACATGACAGACTCTACAAGGCTCCATTGACATGGGGAGTCGATCACAAGCTATTCAAAGGACGTCATGTGAATGATCTGAAGGCCCCTGGGTTAAAAAGAAAGGATGCTTCAGAATCATCTATGAGGAGGACTGGTATTGGGGAGAAAATGTCTCGTGTTGAAAGAGGAAGGTTGCTGAGCGAGTTGGAGATCATCCTGGAGGCTGAGCAGGAGCAAAGAAAGAGAATCAATCAACTGATGCGAGCTCTGAGATACCCCAGTGATGATGAAGATGATGAGGAAGAAGAAGAAATCGATGAAGACTCGTCCACTTAAAGGTTAAAGTTGCCATGACTTTGAAACAATGTCTGTATCGTACTGATTTTAGTTCTGGTTTAGTTCTATTTTTTTAACTGTTATTTGAACCCTCCTTGCCAATTTTGTGGCAAAAGGGGGAGTAATTTTGAGGTAGACTTGTTCCTCAATCTTACTGAGTACGAACTAAAAAAGTGGCCAGGTTTATAAGCAGCTATGGCAAGTAGGCACCTCACTGTATTCATTTTGTCCACAGGGGCAAAGGTAGCATGGTAATCTAGTCCCTCAATTTGAGTAAAACCTCTTGCAACTCGTCTGGCTTTAATCTCTCAATAATCCCATCTGAGTTCAACTCAATTCTGAAAATCCACTTGCAGTCTACCACTGTTTCCTATAGGCAAGTCAGTTACGGTCCAAGTATTATTCTTTTCAAGGGCATCATCTCAGCATTCATGGCACGTTGCCATTTTGGATCCTTAACTGCTTGTAAATAAGTCTTTGGTTTTTTAAGGGAGTCAACTTGAGCCAAAGAGGCCATATTTAGTGGTGCAACCTGTATATCCCAGAACATTATTCAGACAATGAGGAGAAGTCTTAACTGCCCCACATATAACGTCATGTTGCCAACATGGTTGTCTAACTACCCTGTCACTTTTGGTTTTAACAGGCAGAATTTCTTGTTGGACTTCATTTGGGTGGGTAGGAGTAAGGACTGGTATGAAAATCCTCACCAACTGTGACCGACCTTTGTGGACTGAGGTTGGGAGAAACATCAAGAAATAACTCAGGGACTGGAATGGGCAAATGAACAGTAGTTCTTGGAGAATGCTGAGGTATGTGATTGCGGATAAGGGAATTTCTTCTCATGAAACATCATATCTCTTCTGATCAAGATCCTATTAGTAATCAAACAACACACATTATATCCTTTTTGGGCAAAGGAGTAGCCAAGAAAGACACAAGGTGTTTCTCTAGGATCAGATTTGTCTCTTGAATGTTTCAAAGAACTTACATAGCACAAAAACCCAAAGACCCTCAAATGTGAACATCGGGTCTCTTATGAAACAATAGTTCATAAGGAGTTTTCTCTCCCAGAATTCTAGAAGGCGTCCTATTAATAAGGTACGTGGTTGTCAAAATATACGCTCCCCAAAAACACTTAGGCAATCTGGCCTTCAACCTCAAGGCTCTTGCAACTTCAACCAAGTGTCTATGTTTTCTCTCCACAATTCCATTTTGTTGTGGTGCATACACACAACTAGTCTGATGTAGGCACCCTTGCTCAGTCAAAGTTTTTTGCAAACTATGGCTAAGAAACTCTTTCCCATTATCATACCTTAACACTTTCACTGTACTGTACACTGAAACTGATTCTTCACAATTCTGAAAAATCTTGATGACCAAAGCTGTTGCTTCAGCTTTTTGTGTCATCAAAAATGTCCAAGTACATCTAGTAAAGTCATCCACAACAGTCAAAAATACTGAGAACATGCCATAGTCTTAATGCTAAAAGGTCCTCAAACACAATAAACTAAATCAAAAGGGTGCTTTTTATGTGATTGACTTAAACCAAAGCTTAATCTCACTTATTTAGCCAAAGGGCAAGTACAACAATCCAACTCATCATACTGTTTATCAATAGTATCAGGTGACAAGATCTTATACATATTATGTAAGAACATATGCCCAAGTCTATTGTGCCAAATATCCACCGATACATCATTTTCCTTTACTGAAATTGCATAGGTTTCAGATCCTTGTCCAGTATGCTTCAGTTCCTTATTACCTCTAGCAGAATCACCTATCAGCAGGATATTCTTGGATACTGGGTCCGGAATTCAGCAAGAAGAACCAGCGAAAACTACTTCACTAGCTGAATCCATAATCAGTTTGCTGACTGAAATCAAACTTATCATAAAAGTAGGAGCTAACAACATATTTTCAAGGGTCAAGTCGCTATTTAGTACACATATACCAACACAAGTGACTCTAATTGTCTCACCAGTAGGCAAAGAAACCTTGCATTCTTGAGCAAGTTTATACAAATAAGAAAGTAAGTCAGCATTTGACACAAAATAATTGGTAGTTCCACTATCCATATTCCAAGCATTTACATCCAAACTAGACAAAACATTAGCACATATACCTGCCATGTATACTTTGTTGTCAGAGTTATCTTTCTCCCTTGCAGAAGGATTGATTAAAGCCATCAATTTATCCCATTGATCTTGAGAGAGTTGAGGAACTAACACATCCTTGATAGAGTTTCAAGGCTTATCAGTGTTACTATTAGTAGAAGAGAGGTTTAAAACTGTACTAACAGCATTGCTTATGGGCTGCCCTTTATAGCCAGTAGTGGACTTAGTTCCTTGAGGAGGTCCTCTTGGAAACTTAGAGTTTGGAGGAAAACAATCAGCTTATAACAAAAGTCCTTAGTATGCCCAGCCAAGTGACAATGGGTGCAATACAACCTTAGCTTTGGAGAACCCCTTCCACCTTGGAACTGTCTATTTCCACTACTATTTAAGGTCCCCTGCATCTGCCTATTCATAGACCCAAAGTTGTTGTCTAGGTTCTGCACATACATGGCAGAAATCTCCTTATAGTAGGAGTGAGCGTGGGATGGGTTGGGACGGGTTTAGCTGATCCCTAACCCGCCTAAAAAATGACCGGGTTATTTGGTTGAACCCTAACCCGACCCGAAACTGTGATCGAATAACCCAAACCCGACCCTAAATGATAACTATGTCACTTTTATATACTTAAACTTAACCTTATACTGTAGAAAATTATATTTATGCAAATCACATGCAAAAAATACCGAAGATTATGATATAGTTTCATTTTTCGATAGACGGTCACTAGCTAGTTTTAGTGTAACTTGTATTTTAAACATATATTAGTGATACAATAATTGATATGTTAGAGTTGAGTGTATGCTTCGGGACTCCATGAAGACTAACTGATAATTAAATAGTAAATTATACTTTTGTGTAAACACTTGTGAGATCGGATAACCCGAGGGTTAACCCTAACCCGTCCTACCTAGCACCTGGCCGAGTTTAAATTTGTCCCAAATTGATCGAGTTGGGACGGGTCCTGCCCACCCCTACCTCACAGGGTGCCTTAGTTACACACTTTTGAGACTCATCCTCATCAACCATATCATAAACCACATCCATATCAGGAATCACTCTCAAGGCTAAGATATTTGTCCTAACTTGGGCATGAAAGTCATTCAAACCCATAAGAAGATGAATGACTCTGTCCTCATCCCTTTTCAGCTTTCATTTCAACACACTTTTTCACCCTTATCTCCTACAGGACAGTTCATGTATCTAATACCGCTAATAACTGCTAATTCCTCCCAATACTTAGCAATGTTAGCATAATAATGAGCTAAATCCAAATCACGTTGTTTCATATTTCCTAAATCCCTCTTGCAAGCAAATTTGCTAGATACATTACTCCCAGCATATCTAGTGTGTAAAATTTTCCAGGTGGTGGCAACATCCTTGGCATTAAGGATTTGGCCATGAACAATTGGAGAAACTGAAGCCAATAGCTAAGACATAATGGCATCGTGACATGATCAGTCAATATTCTGACTGATTATTCGCTACATTCGATGAAGGATAACACTCGTTCTCCGGGCAAATTGTCTCTATTTGATGTCTTTCTCTAGTGTTTCATGTTAAATTGACATATCATCGCTATTTGGGCTTAAGATATCGAAAGAACGAAAAAGAACAGCGAAGGGCCGTGACTACCGTGACGTCTCATCAGAGTCACGGCAGTCACGGCAGGTTTCTAACTCAGAAAGAAATGGCAATTCAAGCGACTGCCGTAACTGCCGTAACCCCCACTAAAGGTCACGGTAGTCACGGCATGTTTTCAGCTCAGTACCAAACTGCCCTGCCGTAACTGCCGTAACCCCCTCCAATTGTCACGGTAGTCACGGCACTTCCGAGCAGAATTATTTGTTATTTCCTAAAATCGATTTTGGGCTCTCTGGCCTTTTTGGGCAAGCTATAAAAGGAAACACAACCAGCTTAGACGGTTGTTGATATTTTGGAGAAAAAACCCTAACTTGGGAGAGAAGACAGAGCTTTCAGCGTGAGGATCATCGAGCTACACCGCGTCTTTACGGTTTACTCGTTTCTTCCTTTCTTTACACTGTTTTTGGTTTAATCACCATGAATAGTGAGTAGTCCTCTCATTCCGGGATCCTACGGATCCCGTGCTATGTAACCCTAACTCTCATGTGATCAATTGAAGTTTTTATTTATGCGATTCGAATATTCAATTTCATTGTGTGCTTAATTTTATCGTTCTATGCATGTATTTACATCAAAGGGTATGTTTGCATTGGTAGAACGTACTTAGGTTAATTACCGAAAGATGGATGGGTCCTAGGTATTAACCGGATTACATGAAATTGATATTAAGTCATGTTTACATGATTTAATAGGAAAACCTTTAGTTTAATAAATCGAGATCGTCGATAATCCGTGGATGGGCGGCGTTCAACGATTAAGATTAATCTAGACAATGATCCGTGGATGGGCGGTGACGTGCAGTATTTTGTATGTCAAAAACAATTTATAAGATCGGTAAGTACCGAGTCGTCCAAGGGAGCAAGTGTAAACTTATGCACTATGTAAGGTTGTGTTTCTATTTATCCTAGTCTGAATTGAGTGTTTTGTTTTGGTTTTGAAAGCTAAAATAAACAAAAGTAAGAAAAGGATTTAACGAATTTCGAGAAGTATTTCGGGGAACTACTTCACTTACCCAACATCAGAATCGAGTTTATTAACTAGCATGCGAGGATTTGCTTATATTGATTGGAAAATAGCCGCACACTCCAAGTATGAACCTCACCCTTTCGGCGCTATTGGTTTATATTGGAAATGTACCTTACACTACGAACCTCACCCTTTCGGCGCTATTGGTTCGAATCAAGAAACTCGCTGATGTTTACCAACTCTCGTCGCGTAAACATGGGGAGTCCTTGTCTTAAAACTAGCCTTTCCCGCTATAACTTGGGCTACTCTCGTAGTCACCGAGTTCGTAACGTGTATTTTACTTAATAGTCGGACGTTTAGCCTCACCCTTTCGGCGCTATTGGCTTAACGTCTCATAGCAATTCAATTAAGCATTTTCTCAAACACCTAGTGTGCATTGCTGGGTTTAGGCACTAAGTAAAATACATATCATATAAAACAATCCAAAACATGCAACGATTAATATATTAAACGATTCATATTCGAGTAAGCTTCGTAGGACCCCAAAATATGGGTCACTACTCACTATCCATCGTCATGGAAATACAAGTCATGTTCATGAACGGGACTAGAATTATAAAACGAGAAAAAGGAAGTACTACACCCTTCGAATTGATGTTGCTAACTCCCTTCGATCTCAATCCTCAATCCGATCGTAAATCCTTGCGTTTTGGTTCCCCCTTCTCTCTTTTTCGTCTCCTCCAAGTGCGTAGGTGTGGTTGGATTGGGAAATGTGCGTGTGGTTCAGAGATGTGGCTGCCCTCTCTATTTCTTTAATTTTGCTTTTTATCATTTTTACCAAAAACCTAGCCCAAATTGTGTTTTTGGCCCATTTAGCCAATGTCACCTGATAACTGACACAACTGACACTATTTGGACCAGAGAGCAGGAAAAACTGCTCAATGTCAAAACTGAGTGACACAAGTGACATTGGCTCATAGTGAGATGACCTCTTGAGCTCAAGTTCTAACACCCCTAACGGCTGAATCTGATATAGGTGCAAACTACAAAGTTGTAGCACTTGTTCTCAGCTTTCCAACAAGCCAAATATCAATGCATTTGGACACCGTATGAGCTCTGGGCATGCGCGACAAGTAGGGATGTCAATCCTCCTATTTCTGGACTATTTTGCCAAAATTCCCAAAAACACTTTATTTCGCCTTGGATTCGTTTATTCACCTAAAAGCATCAAAATATAATGTGAGAGCTCATATAAATAAGGAAGATGATCGAAAATCGACTAAATGTGGAGCATAAATATAGTTAAGATTTATGCTCATCAAAACACTCCACACTTAGAGTTTGTTCGTCCCGAACAAACATGAACTAAGTCCTAATCCACTGTCGTAGGGAACACGAGTGCATTTAGCGTATGCACCAAGCCTTTAAACCTCTAGGCTACCCTACAGGACGAGTTGTAGTCTCGTGAGAGTTTTTAGAAAAAGGAATACTCACAAATCCCAAATGCGACTAGCTAATATGCATGAACAAGATAGTTCCTCATTTATCTAGGCAATACGCAACGAAAACCCCATGCACATCAACTAAAATACTAATCAAAGACTAACTCCTTTTCAAAAGAACTTTGAACCGCCAATGACCTTACAAAGATGCACATTCAAAGACAATCAATATTAGAGTTATCAAATGACTAACTTAACAATTCATTCAACCTTTTCGCAAGATACTCAACACATGATCCTTAGAAACATAAAAAGCGTGTCAATCGCTTGCCTATGCTATAAAGAAAGATAGTCCATGGGCTAACGACACACAACTCATTTCCAAGTGTTAGGAGCTAAGTCCATAATCCATAAGGGAAGAGGAGTTTGACACTTCATTTTCAAAACTATCTAAAACAAAGTCATTCTCACGTACAGGTACAAGGGTCATCCCTCTACTCAAGTCACATGCATACACACTAAAAGAAATGATGGAAAGGACATTGCCAAACTTAAGTGTGTGCCTCATTTTTTTCTAAATTTTTTTTCAAGGCATTTTGCACACGATATGCTTCACGGATTTTTCTTTTGATAGCTTGCCTTATTTTGGCTTGTGCTTGCAAAAACTTTTTGCTTTTTTTTGTAGCTTGCCTTATTTTGGCTTGTGCTTGCATATATAATTTTTTTTTGGGGTCTACTTTTCACCCATATTGACTCCACACTTAAGAGTTGGCAATGTACTAAGGATATAAATGATGTGTGCATACAATGTGAAAGAATAAAGATCACCTAAGAGCAATGACAAAATTTTCGAAGAGGAGAAAAGGATTTCATGCTTACTAATTTTATGGTCAAGCGATGCAAAAAGGTTGCCTAAATCATTAGATAGACACAAGATAACAAAAACATTGACGCCTAGGAATTATGCACTCATAAAAGTCATGGTGATTAAATCAAGACGAGAGCAATGAAACTAGATAGTTGAGTAATGGGGTAATGCGGATGCCTTCGAAATTCGAGTACTCAAATGTAAGCTAGCGCATAAAAAGTGCAAGTGCCTAAACATGGATATTTTCAATAGAATGCACTACACACCCACTCCACACTTAAAAAGAAGCTTAGTCCCTAAGCGACAAATATATAGAAATAAAAAATGTAGTGCAAAGGGCTTCCCTGAAATTGTAGCTCAAAGAGTGTGGCTCGTGGTTTTCTCATTCCTTTCCCGCGTATGACATTCAAATCTGAAAAAAAAACAAGTGACCACTACATAGAAATTATCAGTATATGTCACAAGTATAATGTAGAATCATAGTAGGGAACTCCACACTTAAATCAAAAGTGTCTAGCGAGTAGTGGTGTGAGTGCAAAATAAATTCGGTAAGACATCTTACAAATGGTTTTACTTCCCTCGAAGACCTAGTTTGATGTCTTGGCGAGACTAGCAAAGCGCCCCATTGATTCGCTTGCGAGAAGTCCTTTGCTTGGCTAACTTCTCGCGGGGCTCTAGATACTTGAGTTATCAATCCACCTTCAAATCCCATTTGAATTTCCGTCCATCAAGTCTACGGTGGACCTTCAGTTGTGAGTTCAACCCCTTCAAAAGTATGATTCCCTTGAGAATGGAGGGATTGTGGGAGCTCCTTTCTAATGATTTTGCAAAATGTGGTAGGAAACTCCAAAATTTGTCTCGAGTTGGCGTAATAAAGAACGGGTCTTCAAAACTCGTCTCGAGCTTGATGGGCACACCCTCCTTGAGTTTCTCAATAACTTCCTTGGGTGCCCAATCCTCTAACTCAATCTCAAAACTTGCATTCTTTTGTATGCGAGGTCGCTCTCTTGTAGCGTCCATGTAAACGTCAACAAAGTCTTCGTACACTTCAAATCTTCGTAGTTGTTCATCCTTTATCTCCTCTTCAACAACACATTCAACCTCATCTTCAAGCTCACTCTTAGCGGGAAGTGGGAGGTCTTCTTCATGCGAAAAATATATTTCTTCTATGCGTGATTCATCATCGTTGAAGAATTCCTCGTTGGATATCCAAGGCAATGATGGAATGGTGAATTCGTGTGTGTCCTCATCCGAATGATCTTGAAACATGCAAGTAGTCAAGGGTGGTGCACTTTCGTGTTCCAACTCATCATCGGTGCAAGATTCACCATTCCACACCTCCTTGTAAGCTTGGGTAGCGACTCTCAAGAACTCATCCTCCATTGCTTGATCCCATTTTTCCTTCGAGATATTAGGTTCAGGGACTTCTTCTCCGGAGACCTCTTCTTCTTTGTCCAAGTTCCCATTTTCAATTGCTCGTTGTGCCAATGTGCTTTCTAACATTCGGTTTTGGGCAGCGAGTTCATCTAAACGTTGGTTAAGAGCTTGGAAATTTTGTATCATGTTCAGATTGTCTTGGGAAACCTTGGCTTGGTAATCTTGAAGCATGGCTAGCATTTTCATAGCGGAGAATTCATCATTAGGTTGAGGAATTGGAGGATATTGGTGGGAGGAGTCTTCTTCGAATGAACATTGGCTATCATCCCAATTTGGAGAGTAGGAATGTGTTGGATAGCCATGATCTTCCCAATAAACATTTTGTTGCTCCTCCTCTTCGATATATTCTCCATAGTACGAGACTTGTTGGTTGTATGAATACATCCTCGCAAAACAAAAAGAACAAAAGTTAGTAAATGATATAAGTAGAGAATATACAAAAGAAAGAAGAAAATATTTACAAGACTAGTCTAGATATCCACACAACCTAGGCTAATGACAAGTTAATGCGTTGCTCCCCGGCAACGGCGCCATTTTGACGTGCAGTATTTTGTATGTCAAAAACAATTTATAAGATCGGTAAGTACCGAGTCGTCCAAGGGAGCAAGTGTAAACTTATGCACTATGTAAGGTTGTGTTTCTATTTATCCTAGTCTGAATTGAGTGTTTTGTTTTGGTTTTGAAAGCTAAAATAAACAAAAGTAAGAAAAGGATTTAACGAATTTCGAGAAGTATTTCGGGGAACTACTTCACTTACCCAACATCAGAATCGAGTTTATTAACTAGCATGCGAGGATTTGCTTATATTGATTGGAAAATAGCCGCACACTCCAAGTATGAACCTCACCCTTTCGGCGCTATTGGTTTATATTGGAAATGTACCTTACACTACGAACCTCACCCTTTCGGCGCTATTGGTTCGAATCAAGAAACTCGCTGATGTTTACCAACTCTCGTCGCGTAAACATGGGGAGTCCTTGTCTTAAAACTAGCCTTTCCCGCTATAACTTGGGCTACTCTCGTAGTCACCGAGTTCGTAACGTGTATTTTACTTAATAGTCGGACGTTTAGCCTCACCCTTTCGGCGCTATTGGCTTAACGTCTCATAGCAATTCAATTAAGCATTTTCTCAAACACCTAGTGTGCATTGCTGGGTTTAGGCACTAAGTAAAATACATATCATATAAAACAATCCAAAACATGCAACGATTAATATATTAAACGATTCATATTCGAGTAAGCTTCGTAGGACCCCAAAATATGGGTCACTACTCACTATCCATCGTCATGGAAATACAAGTCATGTTCATGAACGGGACTAGAATTATAAAACGAGAAAAAGGAAGTACTACACCCTTCGAATTGATGTTGCTAACTCCCTTCGATCTCAATCCTCAATCCGATCGTAAATCCTTGCGTTTTGGTTCCCCCTTCTCTCTTTTTCGTCTCCTCCAAGTGCGTAGGTGTGGTTGGATTGGGAAATGTGCGTGTGGTTCAGAGATGTGGCTGCCCTCTCTATTTCTTTAATTTTGCTTTTTATCATTTTTACCAAAAACCTAGCCCAAATTGTGTTTTTGGCCCATTTAGCCAATGTCACCTGATAACTGACACAACTGACACTATTTGGACCAGAGAGCAGGAAAAACTGCTCAATGTCAAAACTGAGTGACACAAGTGACATTGGCTCATAGTGAGATGACCTCTTGAGCTCAAGTTCTAACACCCCTAACGGCTGAATCTGATATAGGTGCAAACTACAAAGTTGTAGCACTTGTTCTCAGCTTTCCAACAAGCCAAATATCAATGCATTTGGACACCGTATGAGCTCTGGGCATGCGCGACAAGTAGGGATGTCAATCCTCCTATTTCTGGACTATTTTGCCAAAATTCCCAAAAACACTTTATTTCGCCTTGGATTCGTTTATTCACCTAAAAGCATCAAAATATAATGTGAGAGCTCATATAAATAAGGAAGATGATCGAAAATCGACTAAATGTGGAGCATAAATATAGTTAAGATTTATGCTCATCAGGCGGCTTGTCTAGTGTTATTTCGGTTTGATTCCATATTCGATAGCATGAATAATTTACCTAACATGATTGCATGATTAGTGGGGTTAGCACGGGTGAAGTATGGATTCTGGGATTCTTTCTCTGATTAAGTACAACCATTAATTTTCTGCCATTTAAATTCTGCAAGTTACAAACAAACAAATCTCTTTTAATTGGAATAGCTAAATAGGTCACACTGTTTGCTAGTACTCACACGCATTGCTCCTAGGATCGACCCTTGGCTTACCAAGGTTTATAAATTTTGTTTGACTGCAATTCGACCCCTAAAACTCATACTTTTGACAACTATAAAGGGTTAAAAATACGCGTGTCAAAATGGCGCCGTTGCCGGGGAGCAGCGTTTAGTGTGATATTAGATTTAACGTGTGTAGTTTAGACTATTCCACCTCGTTTGATATCTGTTTTTCCGCTGTGATTTCTTCACTCACGGTGTTTCTTGGCCTTTGCAGGTACTAGGTAGTTCATGCCAAAGAAAACACCCCGACGGAAGAAGCAAATTCAGATTTCAGACGACGACACACCGGACCTACGAAGAACAACTCGTCAGGCCCAGGACGAAGCTCGGAAGCTACGAGCACTGAACCGCAACTACACAGCAATGGCTATGAATCAAAATTTGCTAAATGACAGGGTCGAAGACGACCAGCCACCACGAGTGCAGCCACCAGTGCGCAGAACCCTTGGAGATTACACTACTCCACGTGTCACTGGGTTTCAGTCAGCTATTGCCCCACCGGGCATCGCCAACAATACCTGGGAGCTCAAAACAGGTCTCATTCAAATGGTGCAAAACAATCAATTTTCTAGACGAATGAATGAAGATCCTCACCAGCATCTCAAGCGATTTACTCAGATGTGCAACACGGTGAAAAACAACGGTGTCCCTCCAGAGTCCTACTACATGAGGCTATTCCCATTCTCACTTTCGGACAAGGCTAGTAGGTGGCTAGACAGTCACGCAGACGGCACTTTTACTACATGGGATAAATTAGCCGAGGCATTCCTACAACAGTACTTCCCGCCATCGAAGACAGCTCATTTCCGGAATAAAATCATATCGTTCCGCTCTATTGATGGTGAGACTCTGTATGACTCATGGGAGAGATACAAGGAGCTGACGCGGATGTGCCCGCACCACAACCTAGAGCAGTGGCAGATTATTGACACTTTCTATCAGGGGATCGATAAGGGGATGCGTACCTTAATCAATCAAGCAGCAGGTGGGGGACTGAACCAAGTTCCACTAGAAGACACCTATGAGATTATAGAGAGGGCAGCCCAAGACTACCATCTCTGGACGAGTGATCGCGGTAATCCTAAAGACAGGAAGGGTGTGCAGGATTTATGCCAAGCCGAGAGCACTAATGACATGGCTCGGTTAGCTGATACAATGAAGATACTCGCCACCGAGATTCAAAGTATGAAGCTAGCAAACACCATGAAGTCCTCAGACGTCGCTCACATTGGCGTGTACTGTCAGATTTGCGGCTCCCCTTCTCACTATGCGGATAGTTGTCCAGTGATCGGATCAGACGATAACAACGGTAATCAGGAGGACGCAAACTTCGTCGGGTAGAATAATCAAGGGGCTGGTCCCAGCTATGGACCACCCACGAACAGATGGGATAATCCGAACAGGAATAATCCTAACCTATCCTACAAACCCCAGAATCAAGCACCTCCGAGTTTCCCTTACAAACAACAGCAGGGCAATGCACCGTATCAGCCACGAGGCCAATACAACGTTCGAGCTCAGGAGCAGAATAATACTTCCTACCAGCCGAAGCCTCAGTAGAACAATCAGCCACAAGGACAGCAAAATCAGAATTCAGGGAGCTACAACAGTAGAGATCAACCACAGCGAGATCAGAATTCTGGTTCAACTTCAAACATCGAAGCCATGCTAGCAAGCTTCATGACCGATCAGCGAAAGACATCTGAGGACACCGCTGCCGAGGTAAGAGAGCTACGAAGGACTGTTGAACAGCTCGCCATTCAGAACAGAATGCTGGAGACTCAGGTGGCTCAGCAGGCAAATTCAGCAACAAGAGAACATGGGAAACTCCCTTCAAAACCAGAGCACAACACTAGGGAATCGGTCAATACTATCACACTCCGAGGTGGCAAACAGCTTGAGATGCTACCAGCTCAGACCACTCGGTCCCAGGCCTCAAAATCAGCAACCGATTCTGCGCAAATTGATGAGGAAACGTCCAGAGAAGCTGAAAAGCGAGCCGAAAATTCTGCTCCAACAGTTGAGCCGATCCCCTATATGCCTCCGGTTCCGTTCCCTCAGCGACTCAAGGGTGCTAGAAGAGACAAAGAGTTCATGCAATTCGTAGACAAGATTCGCACTCTTTACATTACGATGCCTTTCACTGATGAAATCACCCAGATCCCCACCTATGCAAAATTCACGAAGGAGATTCTGACTGGGAAACGTAAGATGGATGGGACCGAGACAGTGGCCCTAAGTGAGGAGTGTAGCGCTGCTATGCACCAGCCCATGCCGCCTAAGCTTAAGGATTCAGGGAGTTTTTCTATCCCTTGTGATATTGGTGGCATTACTATTAGACGTGCTTTATGTGATCTTGGTGCTAGTGTGTCTATCATGCCTTATTCGTTGTATGCTAAACTGAATTTGGGTGATCTTTGTCCTACTAATATCTCTATTCGACTTGCGGATCGTTCTTGTAGACTCCCGAAAGGGATTCTGAGAGACGTACCCGTCAAGGTGAAGAATATTTACATCCCTGCTGATTTTATTGTGCTAGAGATTTCAGAGGACACTGACATTCCCATTATACTTGGTAGACCATTCCTTTACACGGCTAGGGTAGTTATTGACATGGATAGGGGATCTATAGCTTTGCGAGTAGGCAGCGAACGTGTTGTTTTCTATTTACCTGACATGTGCAGAACTCCTAGTCTTTTAGCTGATTGTGATGTGCTCGACTCTGCTGATATTGATCAGCCCATTTCTCTAACATCTATTGAGTCTTACAAGGTTGTACCAGGCTGCCCGATACCGATGGATGTCTACGCTATAAGCATAGAGGGCGCGGACGCAGCTGATGCCGCAGGAGACGCAGGTAAGGAATCTTGCACGGTAGAGCTGAAGCCTCTACCTGCAAGTCTCAGGTATGAATTTCTGGGCCCTAACTCAACCTACCCGGTGATTGTTAATGCATCCTTGACTGATGTAGAGACCCAGAAATTGCTCGATGTCTTGCGAAAACATAGACCAGCCCTAGGATATTCCATAGACGACCTCAAGGGAATTAGCCCTGATTTATGCATGCATAGAATTAACCTTGAGGACGATGCTAGACCTAGTAGGGATGCCTTGAGACGCTTGAACCCCAAATTGAATGATGTTGTTAAGAAAGAAATTCTGAAATTATTAGATGCTGGCATCATTTATTCTGTTGCTGATAGTAAGTGGGTAAGTCCTGTGCACGTTGTCCCTAAGAAGGGAGGTCTGACTGTTGTACGAAATGAGCATGACGAACTGATTCCTACTCGTACTGTAACTGGCTGGCGTATGTGCATTGACTACAGGAAATTGAATAAGGCCACTCTTAAAGATCACTTCCCATTGCCTTTTATTGATCAGATGTTGGAACGTCTAGCTAAGCATAAATTTTTCTGCTACCTCGACGGTTATAGTGGATTCTTTCAGATCCCTATACACCCCGAGGATCAGGAGAAGACCACTTTTACTTGCCCTTTTGGCACATTCGCTTATTGACGTATGCCCTTCGGTCTTTGTAATGCACCAGCCACATTTCAGCGTTGCATGATGGCTATCTTTTCTGATTTTTTAGAGCACACCATGGAAGTATTCATGGATGATTTTTCGGTGTACGGCTCTTCGTTTGATGCATGTCTCTCTAACCTCACTGATGTCCTTCAACGTTGTGTTGATACTAACCTGGTTTTAAACTGGGAGAAGTGTCATTTTATGGTGCAGGAAGGTATAGTGCTTGGACACATGGTTTCTCACAGAGGTATCGAGGTTGATCGCGCAAAGGTAGAGGTAATTGAAAAGCTGCCCCCACCAAAAGATGTGAAAGGGATCAGGAGCTTTCTCGGGCACGCTGGATTTTACAGGCGATTCATCAAGGATTTCTCGAAGACAGCCAAGCCACTCACTGATCTACTTTGCCAGGAAGCTGAGTTTAATTTCAATAATTCGTGTTTAAATGCTTTCAATAATCTGAAAACTGCTCTTACTTCTGCTCCGATAGTGCAGCCTCCCGATTGGGAGCTGCCATTTGAACTAATGTGTGATGTAAGTGATTTTGCAGTAGGAGCAGTCTTGGGGCAGCGCATCGACAAGAAACTACACGTAGTTTACTACGCCAGCAAGGTCCTCACCGGAGCAGCGGTTAATTACACTACGACAGAGAAAGAAATGCTGGCCATCGTCTATGCTTTCGAGAAGTTCAGGCAGTATTTAATTGGTTCGAAGACCATAGTGTACACCGATCACGCTGCAATCAAATACTTGCTGTCAAAGAAGGACTCCAAGCCTCGCCTCATCCGTTGGGTCCTCCTCCTCCAGGAATTCGATAATGACATTAGAGACAAGAAGGGAGCAGAAAATCTAGTTGCAGATCACTTGTCGCGCCTCGAGCTAGGAGAGCTTGACCGCGAAGAGGACACACTCCCGATGACTGACTCTCTAGCAGGAGAACAGCTGATGCGCATTGACGTGGACACCGTCCCGTGGTACGCAGATTTTGTTAATTTCTTGGCCTGTGGACTCCTCCCTCCCGACCTCTCGCACAACCAGAAGAGGAAATTCCTTTCCGATGTTAAAAGGTACTTCTGGGATGACCCTTTCCTTTATAGATTATGTGCTGACGGTCTCTACAGGACTTGTGTCGACGAGGACCAGATCCCATATATTCTGGAACGCTGCCACTCTTCTCAATACGGTGGACATGGAGCTGGTTCGAAAACAGCTACAAAGGTTCTGCAGTCCGGTTTCTTTCGGCCTTCGCTATTTAAGGATGCACATGACTTCGTCAAAGCCTGTGATCAGTGCCAGAGGACTGGAAATATCTCGAAGCAGCAAGAGATGCCGCAGCAGGGCATTCTCGCAGTGGATTTATTCGATGTTTGGGGGATTGACTTCATGGGACCATTCCCACCTTCTTATGGAAATCAGTACATCTTGGTAGCAGTCGACTACGTTTCCAAGTGGGTTGAGGCAGTGGCCACTCCTACCTACGATGCCAAGGTGGTTATTAAAATGTTTCAGAAGGTGATATTCCCTCGGTTCGGAGTGCCCAGAACAGTTATCAGCGACGGTGGCTCTCACTTCAAAGAACGAAACTTCGAAACACTACTGAAGAAGTATGGCGTCTACCACAAGATTGGCACTCCTTATCACCCTCAGACCAGTGGGCAGGTAGAGATCTCTAACAGAGAGATCAAGAGCATTTTGGGAAAGACGGTCTCGAGCCACAGGAAAGACTGGGCGTCCAAGCTAGATGACGCGCTATGGGCATATAGGACTGCATTCAAAACTCCCATTGGGATGAGTCCTTTCAGACTTGTTTATGGAAAAACCTGCCACTTGCCAGTCGAACTCGAGTATAAGGCTCTTTGGGCTATTAGAGAGCTAAACATGGACATGAAAGCTGCTGGGGAAAAGCGCGTACTGCAACTACACGAGCTCGACGAAATCAGGTTAGACTCCTATGAGAACGCTCGCATTTATAAGGAGAGGACAAAGAAATGGCACGACAAAAGGATAGTGCGCCGAGAGTTCAATGAAGGCGAGCGAGTACTTCTCTACAACTCCCGCCTTAGACTATTCCCTGGGAAGCTACGCACTAAATGGAGTGGCCCTTATACAGTGGAACGAGCATATCCAGACGGGCATGTGGAGCTCAGCGTAGAAGGAGGAAAAACTATTGTAGTGAACGGGCAACGCCTCAAGCACTACCACGTTCTGAAGCATCTTGCACCTCCCGAAGGCATTAACGATAACCTGCTTCTCGGGGAGGGATCCTAGCTAGAGGACTCCCCGAGAATGTTTCTTATGCGTCATGAGTCTGTCTAGACCCAGCTATGTCTCGCCAAGATGTTAAACTAGGCCTCTTCGGGGAGTAACCCGCGCTGTAAGTATTTAGTACGTTGCATACTGCATTTTGTACATTGCGTGTGACCCTTGCAGAAATCCGAGTGTGGAGTGCATCAATTTCAGGCAGAATACGGTTCGGGGCGAAACAAGCAAGTTATATGCTGGGATGTCATGGGTGCCGTGACTACCGTAACCCAATGGAAAGGTCACGGCAGTCACGGCGGGTTTTCATGTCCGAGAGTTTTCTGGGTGCCGTGACTACCGTAACCCAATGGAAAGGTCACGGCAGTCACGGCAGGTTTTCATGTCCGAGAGTTTTCTGAGTGCCGTGACTCCCGTAACCCAATGGAAAGGTCACGGCAGTCACGGCGGGTTTTCATGTCCGAGAGTTTTTTTGGTGCCGTGACTACCGTAACCCAATGGAAAGGTCACGGCAGTCACGGCAGTTTCGAGTATAGAATCGGGCAATTTAGGTCAAATTTCAAAACGCAATTTTCAAACTCTAAAACGCCTGAAATTCGTCTCTCTCGACCGACGACCATCACTCAGCGACCGCCGACCGCCTCTCCATCCACCCGCACACCTCAGCCTCCACCCGCCCGTCCGTCCGCCCCCTTGCTCGGACCTCCACAACCGATCTCCGCAGATACCCCTTGCTCGATTATCCAACCGCCCACGGCCCTATTCAAGTTTCTAAGTTCAATTCACCACGGCTCGCAACCGTACCCACAATACTCCAGCACCAGCTGCCGCCCAACCCCCTCGCCAGAAGCCCTACCCGGTTGGGCGCCCTCTATTCGGTCAGGACAGTCATACCAACCGATATAACACCATCATTCCGGCAAAGAAGGTAAAACCAACTCTCGTCCCTCACCAGCAGACATTACTTTCCTTCCAATTTTTGGATGCCTGTCGTGCTTTGTTTGTGGCCTCTGGCCTTGATATATTGTTTTCAAGACCGGCTCCAACATATTATACGGTGTTGAGGGAGTTTTTGGCTACTTTCTCTTATTTGGGCGCCTCCGATCAAGCCACGCATTGGGTTTTCCAGTTAGGGAGTACCACTTATACTATGAGCAAAGCTGAGGTGTGTGAATTGCTGGGATTTCCGTTAGAAGGATTCTGTGGGGAATATTCTGATGCGGATAGATATGAATTCTGGAAGTCTATCTCAGGCTTTGACTGTTATTTCCTATCCAGTTGGCCCTCTTCATGTATTCTGGATCATCTGTGGAAGATTGTGCACCGTCTCGTCGCAATGAGCATATTTCCACGAGGCGACGGAGCCACGACTATCAGCAACCCCGAGTTAGATGTTATGATCTCAATGCATCGCCACCGACCAGTTGACTTCTTCCAGATCCTGACGGGACAGATGGTCTTTTGGGGTTCAACCGTCGGCACAAACGCCGCTCTAGGCGGTGGTCTCTTTGTCACCATCCTCACAGAATCGCAAGGGTGGAAATTCAGTCGGCTCCCTACACCGAAGACATCTGAGCTGGACATCAAGAAGATGATCGAAATTAAAATGATTAACCGGGATCGTGTGTGGCAGCACAGGAGCGAGCTTCCTTCTGGGAAGAAGCGCAACCGAGTTGAGCGCAGGCAGAGGACTCAGGCCCGTGCTAGAGGCGAGGACCAGCCTCCACCTGAGGACGATATCATGGATGAGGTACAGAAGCCTCTAGTTGCTGCGCCGAACGAGATGGATCAGTCGCCGCCCACTCCAGCAGCTCCACCTGTCCCTCCACCGCGGCCCCCTGCTGATGACCAGCTCCCGAGCTCCTACTTGGAGCGCTTAGAGCGCCTGGAGACCTCCCACTTGCGGCTTTTTGACCAGCAGTACCAGATTATTCGGGCACATGAGCAGATTTTAGCGCAGCAGAGCCAGATGATGACCTGGCAGATTCCGATTCACAGGACATATGGTCACCTCACCCAGCTCGCTGCCGATTTTGCAGAATTCAGAGTTCAGACCACTAGGCATCAGCAGTGGGCGGAGGGTGCCATTATAGCTATACTAGACGAGACTGAGTTCGTCGAACCACCCCCCAGCCAGCCACCACCTGCCCCACATGGCCGTGAGGATGGCCCCTCTCATCCCACCGGTGCTGCAGCCTCCGACAGTATTGAGAAGATGTTCGGTTCTGATGACGATGCTGCCGATGCTGGAGTTTCTTAGTCCCCTTGCACTGGACTCTTTATGCCTTCTTTTTGCTATTTATGTCAGCTATTGCACGCTCATGTCATTTCTCACTCTGTGCTGACTTTTGGATGCTACTTTAATCTTCTATATGTTATTCGATGTTTGAGTTGTCTTGTCTATGTTATATATCCTTACTCACATCGTTTACCTCTTTCTTCGTTGGCATCCCCTTATCCAGGTTTCTTCGCGATTAACGATGACTACCTTCTAACTTGTGTAGCTCTTTATATCCTTCTTCATATCTACCAGCTCACAAATAGCATTTCACTCACCGGTTATCGTTCAATCTCTATGGATTGCGGGCTCACACAGACGAGGGAAGTTCCTACGCTTATTTTCTCTTCTATTTCTTTGCTTCGGGACTAAGCTTATTTTTAAGTGTGGAGTGGATCACGCATAGTCACACACATTGCATATCACACGTTCATTCCTGCACATGCTCAACAGTCTATGTATTGCGATTGAAATCCTTGTTTTTCTACGATACTCCTTGACTGATTGACACTCTTTTGGATTCGAAGTCTAGGACTTGAAATAGTGAAAATCGTGTGTGTATTCTCTTGAGTCAGTATCATTGCTAGCATTTGCCTATCACATGTTCTACGTATTTCTTGAAGCATGTTTGAGACTTGAATTTAGTAGGCACCGTTTCAAATATGTCAAAAGCTTAAAATTGCATATCTTTTTAGGTGACCTTAGTGCTAGTATACACTTCTCTATACTCGTTGTGATTTGCATGCACCCGCCTTTACTTATACACTATGTCAAGTTTTAAGTGTGGAGTTAGACAATTGGCCTTCAAGTTTTCCCTCAAGAACAAAGTTCTTTATTTTCAAAGGCCCCAAGCATACTTGTTTTTGAAAGAAAACCAGTCTCAAGAAAGGGAAAAATAATTTCATGAAAACAAAAGCTTTGAAAAATATTCTGCGAGAGCAGAAAAATACCAAGGACCTGGTGAGAAAGTCGCCCCTTGTGTATGGAAAACACTTTTGAAACAATTTCTGCCCCTTTTGCTTGACGTAGTGTAATTCCATCTCCTCATTGCGTGCAAATCGTAACTTGTCTTGCAATTTCGTATACTAGAAACTAAGGGACGATACTTGTGCTTGCACTGAAATTTTGATGCAATTTTCGTACTACTTTTCATAAAATCCTTAAGCCGTGCTCCTCTTCTCTTACGGGTCATTGCCTAGTCCTTGGCACTTGAGAATGAGCTTTGCGCCAAGAGCCCATGGACTATCCCTAGATAGCATAGGTGAATGGCGAGCATGTTTTGTGTAGTTATTCATGTTCTTATTATGTTGCTAAAGAACTATTTAGAACGTGTGATTAGTCGTTTGCTAGCCGTGTGTACTGACCATTTGAATGCATAACCTGGTTAATCTATGATTGTCTGAAACCTTTGATGAAGATGTTTGACTTGAAGTCGAGGTAGCACGATGAATCCGGGGTATGACATGACTTTACTGTGACACGTTGAGCATCATTCATGCATACACGATTAGTTAGTTGTACAGGGATTTGTAGGTAGTCCCATTCCTGAAAACCTTCACGAGGCTATACTCGTCCTACTAGGGCAACCTAGGGGTTTAAAGGCTTGATGCATACGCTAAATGCATTCATGTCCTCTACGACAGTGAGTTATTATTTTTTTTCATTATTGGTTAGAATTGATCACATGTCACTTGAGTAGGGTAGCTTTGAAACACATGGTCGTTGAGTATATTATTCGCTCGTGTATCTATTCTGCCATTTGTTTGACATTTGTTCGGGACGAACAAATCCTAAGTGTGGAGTGTTTTGATCAGTCAATATTCTGACTGATTATTCGCTACATTCGATGAAGGATAACACTCGTTCTCCGGGCAAATTGTCTCTATTTGATGTCTTTCTCTAGTGTTTCAGGTTAAATTGACATATCATCGCTATTTGGGCTTAAGATATCGAAAGAACGAAAAAGAACAGCGAAAACGGCCAAAAACGAGCTTTGCTCCAGTAAAGGGCCGTGACTACCGTGACGTCTCATCAGAGTCACGGCAGTCACGGCAGGTTTCTAACTCAGAAAGAAATGGCAATTCAAGCGACTGCCGTAACTGCCGTAACCCCCACTAAAGGTCACGGTAGTCACGGCATGTTTTCAGCTCAGTACCAAACTGCCCTGCCGTAACTGCCGTAACCCCCTCCAATGGTTACGGTAGTCACGGCACTTCCGAGCAGAATTATTTGTTATTTCCTAAAATCGATTTTGGGCTCTCTGGCCTTTTTGGGCAAGCTATAAAAGGAAACACAACCAGCTTAGACGGTTGTTGATATTTTGGAGAAAAAACCCTAACTTGGGAGAGAAGACAGAGCTTTCAGCGTGAGGATCATCGAGCTACACCGCGTCTTTACGGTTTACTCGTTTCTTCCTTTCTTTACACTGTTTTTGGTTTAATCACCATGAATAGTGAGTAGTCCTCTCATTCCGGGATCCTACGGATCCCGTGCTATGTAACCCTAACTCTCATGTGATCAATTGAAGTTTTTATTTATGCGATTCGAATATTCAATTTCATTGTGTGCTTAATTTTATCATTCTATGCATGTATTTACATCAAAGGGTATGTTTGCATTGGTAGAACGTACTTAGGTTAATTACCGAAAGATGGATGGGTCCTAGGTATTAACCGGATTACATGAAATTGATATTAAGTCATGTTTACATGATTTAATAGGAAAACCTTTAGTTTAATAAATCGAGATCGTCGATAATCCGTGGATGGGCGGCGTTCAACGATTAAGATTAATCTAGACAATGATCCGTGGATGGGCGGCTTGTCTAGTGTTATTTCGGTTTGATTCCATATTCGATAGCATGAATAATTTACCTAACATGATTGCATGATTAGTGGGGTTAGCACGGGTGAAGTATGGATTCTGGGATTCTTTCTCTGATTAAGTACAACCATTAATTTTCTGCCATTTAAATTCTGCAAGTTACAAACAAACAAATCTCTTTTAATTGGAATAGCTAAATAGGTCACACTGTTTGCTAGTACTCACACGCATTGCTCCTAGGATCGACCCTTGGCTTACCAAGGTTTATAAATTTTGTTTGACTGCAATTCGACCCCTAAAACTCATACTTTTGACAACTATAAAAGGTTAAAAATACGCGTGTCATTACACCTCTGCCACACAGTTATACCTTAAGTGGGCTTAGGGTATTTGCCATTTACAAATCCTAGTTTGATCTAGCAGACAAAGCAATCTCTATAGATTTCTTCTAGTTAACAAAATTCCCTTTCCCAGCTAGAACCTCACTAACTAGAGAGTTACCAGTAATTTCGTTGTTATTGACTGCATAAGGATCATCAGTCACGGCGTGGCTCGCATTCGAGCCACCAGAAATAGGTGTGATAATAGACGAACTACTGGTATCCGTAGAATCAAATCGAAAACGAACTAGGACAAACTAGGGCACAAACAAGTACGCAATCGGAAATGAATTCGAAACAGGAATCGACTCATCGACACTGTAATGGCTCTGATACCGTGAAGACAACAACAATCGTAGATTCGTAGCAGTGCGGCGATCGGACAACAGGGATCGACATAGCTCGAGATTCAAAATTGGGAAAACTGGTGTTGATTGTATATAGTGGTAAATGCTGTTACAGACTCAATATATACATTACACAAAATAACAAACAGACCCTAAACTAATACAAACTCACATATGATTCCTAGAATAACTAAATGAATAGATTCTCTATATATTCTTCTACGTATAGGAAGAAAGAACAAAAGTGAAAACTGATGTTGAGCACATGAAAAGTCTACAAAAGGGTACCGCCAGTATAACGTACGAAACGCCAAATGCGAAAAAAAAGAGATTGAGACACTCACATTTATAATCAGTTCGGCCCGAGTTATGTTGCAGGGCATACAAGAATTCGATTTCATGTTTTTCTCAGTAAGCTGTTCCAGTGCCTTTTAAGCTCCATTTGGGGAGTGCAAAAGCAATGAGGACGTTTGCAGCTGCTTTTGCCGCAGGGATATGGAAGAGAGACAGCTAAATGCATTTCGGAGTCTTCTCTTCTCACCTTCGCATGTTTGGTAGTCTGATTCGGGTATCACTGCAGTAACTAATTTGAGGGACTTTGGAAGAATGCGGTTACAGGTAGAACCTGCGTGATACAACGTAAATTTAACCAAACATTGATTGTTCCAATTTTCTCAAAAAATCAAATTAAGCTGGATCGATCAGTACTAGTCCAAGTCCTAATAATAATAATAATAATAAACTTTGATAGGGATATATGACGCTGGGAAGAAGTTACCTATTTTGGCCAACCGATTTACCCATTTTGGAATTGGTTTTCCAGTCAGCTTGTGGCAAATGTCTTTGCAGAAATGGTTGCAGTTTTTTGTGATAAGGTGATATGAATCACCATTGTAATAAGCCGAGTAGCGCTCCACGAAATCCCTAACCTGATTTTCACTCAAGTAAGTTGTCCCAATAAATATTGATTTTCTAAACTTGAATCCAGGGCATTTACGAGGATCCACCCCGAACACCCCGCTTGTCGGGTAGTCATGAGCTCCAAAAGCATATTCGACACCATGAACTACACAACATGAAAGATAAAGATTTGCTTAACATATTCTCCATTTTTCGCATTTCATTCCGTAGCAAGCCAAAGGAAAGATAAACTGGGGGGGGGGGTTAATTACCTTCAATGCCCGAGTGAAAGATACCGAGACCAGCCCAGTAAACATAGCTATTCATGTATTTCAAGTCGTAAACATTGAGGTAAACCGGCGTATGTCCCTCGTCGTCATATGCACCGGGCTTCACCTTTTGGAACAAACAAAAACGAGTGGCTGATTCATCCCCTGAATGAAGTGGTACAATCGACTTCCATCCATTCTTCTTCATCCCTAGTTTCATGTTTCGTCTATACTGATCTAATATAATATAGGTCAGGCCGTCAGGGTCTGCCTTGAATCTGTAACCGCACGGGATAATATGAAACGAGCCGCTGTGGTGCACAAATCGCTCTCACAACATAAAAAAAAAAAGAAAGAAAAGGAAATCTAAGAGATTGAAGCTTCATTTGTATATACTTCAAATTGGTCAGATGAGAAACAGCAGCATAGTGTAAACAAATAATTCCCTTTTAAGAGTTTGCTATGAATCTCACCTTCAAAATTTGAAAATAACCACTAAACTGGAAAAAAGAGGCTGAAAATCTTAGCAACACCTAAATTATGAAGCCTAATAAAATTGAACCAAGTCAGGATCCCAAGTCAGAAAACCTAATCCCAAACCCATAATCTCAAGAAAAGGAAACACATTCAGTGGTCAATTTTTTCTCAAAAACTAAAAAGAAAAACCCACAAGATCAACAGAAGAGAAAATAAGCACTCACAAATGTCAGAGATGGAGGGAAGCATAACAGCTTCAACACTGGGGTTTCAACAGCAACAAAGAGAGGCAGGCAACCTGGGAATTATAAGTGCAATGTGTAGTAACTGCGAATGCTTTTTTTTAAAATTTTAGATAGTAAGAATGCTTTTCTTTGACAAATGACAAACACCCCCACATGAGATGGACCAGCAGCGGAAAGTGATAGATGAGATTGAGAGGTGCCAAGATTAATGGATCTACCCCCTCTCAATGATAATATAACTGCTTCTTATTAATTTATTAACCATTAATGACTGCCAGAGCTGCGAACCAGTTTGAGTGAAGTTAACGTTGTTTATGTGGCGTTTTCATGCTGCTGTCACACATTTTCATGTTCACCTGTCATTATACAACTGTCTTACATTTTTTTTGTTATGTTAAATAGATCCTTAATGGATCAAAGTGGATCGGCCCACTATCGGTTCTTACAGCCCTCTTACAAACACTAATTTTTATCGTTTTCTCTAAGGGCATCTCCAGTAAGGAGAGCAATAAGCAATAATAGAGAGATTTTATTGCTTATGCTCTCATGTAGCAAGGGAGCAAAAAAGGAGCAAAAAGCAATGCTTGATAGGTGAGCAATAATGGAGAGGGAGTGGGATAGGAAAGCAATAAGTGGGCTCCACATGTATTTACGAAGAAAAACAAAAGTAAATTACATTTTGTTGGTTTTGAAAGAACTAAAAATTAGAAATGTCAAAAAATGAATGTTAGATGGACAAAAAAAATAAAAAAAATAAATTAAAAATTAAAAAAATCTTGGGGCAAAACAAAAGGATGAAATAATAGAAGTGATAATTTTGAATAATTGAATGGTTATGGAAGAAAATATTACATTTTGACTATAAAAAAAATATTGCATTTTGCTCTTAGCTATTTGCTCTCTTGCTGCATTGAAATATATAGAGCAAAGAGCCATTTTCGCTCATTGCTTTTTGCTCTGCATTGCTACATGACTTTTATGAAAAAAATGCTATTTTTACTTATTGCTCCCTTACTGCGGATGCCCTAAGCAGGACACCGTCCACTTCGTTCGCCGAAGCTTTCCCTTCCGATCGATGACAACTTCGCCAAGTATGACGAGATTCCTTCTGTCATCATCTCTTTCCAATTTTGTGTTGCATGTATACCATCGTCCGCTACTTGGATACGAGTCTCGGTCCCGGTTCTGCCCTCTGCTATGTGAATTCTAACTCCGGTGACAGGTGCGTTAACCTTTTCTTCTCTTCTGATCATTTTTCACACTCTATTGCTTGCTTTGTTTGATTTTCGCCCTTCCCTTTAGAGCGCACGGTCAATTCTTTATTACTTATTCGATACATCTCCCAATCGTATCAATGGAGTATGGTGATCCCGAATTCCGAAATTTGATCCACCAAGCAATTCTGACCTTTATCAGTTCTCCAATATCTTCTATGAATTTTCGCTGATTTAGGAAGCATCTCATATTCCTTTCCTCCCATATGACTGCATAGCTGAGAGTCTTCCACAATCTCTTGTAAGTTTTTGATACTCTAGATATCCCCTAGCTCTGCAGAAGGATCTTCATACTAGGTGGGGACACCCAGTTCACACCCCACCATTTGAAGCACCATGTCCATACTCTCCAACTCCACCTACAGTGTACCAGAAGGTGATTTGCTGTCTCTAATTCTGATCCACAGAGTTGGCATTTTAGTTCTCCTCCTCTTAGTACTCCTCTTTTAGCTAAGTTCTCCTTCGACAGTAGGCTTTCCTGGTATATCTTCCATACAAGCAGCTCAACCTTTGGTGGTGCTAGCCCTTACCACACCTGAAGTGTTAGGCTTTCCCATCTGTTCCTTTTTATTTTAACCTCCATAGCTGCCTTCATCAATGCGTTCGTACTGAAGGATCCATCCTCTGAGTGAGTCCAGACTATTTGATTGCTCTCCACTTCTTCGGCTTGATTATTTTTAGAATATCTCTCCAGCTCCTAGATATCTTGCTATTTCGGCTTGAAACTTTGTTTAGATTATGAGCATCTTTGATTGCGTACTTCTCCACCATCCTCGTCCACAACCCATCTCTGGACGTTATTAGTCTCCACCACCATTTTGCCAACAGTGCCAGATTCTTCTCAATCATACTCTGAATTCCTATGCCTCAATCATACAACCGTCTTACATTACTACTACTAGTGGCTGATCCAGAAAGTTTTTTGATGAGGCCATATAAAATTAACTAATCAAAATGAATTGAATCTAACTAAATTTGCATAATTTTTTTTGAGTGCCGTTCAGGTAAAAACCACTATTAAATATGAAAACTAAAAATCGGATTTCAAGCTGACACATGTCCAATTTTGTCTAAATCTCGAATATAACATGGAGGGGCATTATGATCATTTCGCATATCTCGGAATGATCAGACTTAACATAGAATGATCAGACTTAAAACAACAATATGCAGACTTAAACATCAATGATCATACTTAAAACAGCAATATCCAGACTTATACATCATTGATCAGACTTAAAACAGCAATGATCAGACTTAAACAACAATGATCAGACTTACCTTGGAATGATCAGACTTAATTATCAGACTTAAAACAGCAATATCCAGACTTAAACAATAATATCCAGACTTATAACAGCAATATCCAGACTTAAACTGCAATATCCAGACTTTAAAAAGCAAATATCGAGACTTAAGTTAATTGTAGATAGTACTGTAGCAATTTTTAGAATGATTATACACTCACATCTGTTATGTATTTTTAAATAAGTCCGTTTTAATTTTTTTTATTTACAAAAGCACCCTGAATTACGATTGGTTGAAATATACACGTGACAATATTTTATTGGGTGTTTAGTTTTTATTTATAACTGTGGTTTGTATTTGATAAATAAGTGGGATATAATACTAAGAATTCAGATCAAATAAAAATTAGGATTATATATAAAAACTAAAAATCCAATTAAATATTGCCAAGTGTATTATTCGACCAATCATATTTCGGGGTCTTTTTTTAAATATGGAAAATTAAATTGGACTTGTTTGAGAGTATAAAACATAAACGAGGAGTAAAAATGTCAGTCTGATATAATGGCGTTACAGAGTACGTTTGACTTAAACGTACAGCGGAAAACGAAAAAAAAACGACAAAACCAATAATTTTAAATCTGATCACTGTCTCTTTAAGTCTGATCATTATCAATTTTAAGTCTGATCATTGCCAATTTTAAGTCTGATCATTACCAATTTTAAGTCTGATCATTACAATCGTAGTTTAAGTATGATCATTGTCTATTTAAGTCTGATCATTACACATTTTAAGTCTGATCATTAACAATTTTAAGTCTGATTATTGTCTCTTTAAGTCTGATCATTTTTAATTTTAAGTCTGCTCATTACCAATTTTAAGTCTGATCATAACAATCGTAGTTTAAGTCTGATCATTGTCTCTTTAAGTCTGATAATTATCAATTTTAAGTCTGATCATTACGAATTTTAAGTCTGATCATTATCAATTTTAAGTCTGATCATTACAATCGTAGTTTAAGTCGGATCCTTGTCTCTTTAAGTCAGATCATTACCAATCTTTTGAAACAATTCCCTTTAAAAAATAATCATTCTTTCAATATCTGCAAGCTAATAAACTTGAGTGACACTTGCACCAAGGAGTCTTACCAGGTCCTTGACGAAGATATCAAGTGCATAATAGGGAGTGTAGTCATTGTCAAGCATGTGTGGTACGCGATTCTCAAACATGCTACACAAATATTGAAAAAGATCTACAGTTTGATCAATATGCTATGCTAGTGAGTGTATAATGGAATGGCTCATAAGTTTCCAGAGAAATTGGCTGCTATATAGACTACTGATTATGTATCACTGTCCCTTTATTTTGAGTGTGTAGCAGTGCTCATCAAGGACAGAGATGCTTAAATGAAGAACTTGCGTCTATAACTTATACATTTTAAGTCTGATCATTATTATTTTAAGTCTTATCATTATCAATTTAAGTCTGATCATTATCAATTTTAAGTCTGATTAATGTCTCTTTAAGTCCGATCATTATCAGTTTTAAGTTTGATCATTACCAAATTTAAGTCTGATCATTATCAATTTTAAGTCTGATTATTGTCTCTTTAAGTCTGATCATTATCTGCTTTAAGTTCGATTATTACCAATTTTAAGTCTGATCATTACCAATTTTAAGTTTGATCATTACAATTTTAAGTTTGATCATTGTCATTTTAAGTCTGATCATAACCAATTTTAAGTCTGATCATTCCCAATTTTAAGTCTTATTATTATCTCTTTAATTCTGATCATAACAAATTTTAAGTCTGATCATTACCAAATGTAAGTCTGATCATTGTCATTTTAAGTTTGATCATTACCATGTTTAAGTCTGATCATTGTCATTCTACGTCTTGTCATTATCAATTTAAGTTTGATCGTTGTCTATTTAAGTCTGATCATTACCAATGTTAAGTCTGATCATTGTCTATTTAAGTCTGATCATTACCAATTTTAAGTTCGATCATTATCAATTTTAAGTCTGATCATTACCAAGTCTGATCATTGCCTCTTTAAGTATGATCATTATCAATTTTAAGTCTGTTCATTACCAATTTTAAGTTCGATCATTACCAATTTTAAGTCTGGTCATTACAAATTTTAAGTCTGATCATTACAATCGTAGTTTAAGTCTGTTTATTTGTTTATTTAAGTCAGGTCATTACCAATTTTAAGTTAGATCGTTATCAATTTTAAGTCTGATCATTGTCTCTTCAAGTCTGATCATTATCAATTTTAAGTCTGATCATTGCCAATTTAAGTCGGATCATTACCAATTTTAAGTCTGATCATTACCAATTTTAAGTCTGATCATTACCAATTTTAAGTCTGTTCATTACCAATTTTAAGTCTGATCATTATAATAGTAGTTTAAGTCTGATCATTATGCAAACAATATATAAAAAAAAGACCATAGGAACGATTTTACGAACATGCAACGACGCTTGCTAAATCGTCTATATCTTACTCGACTAACCCTAAAATCAGATTGAATTGAATAGTTAACGGAGTTTTTAAATCAGGGACTAAATTGAAACTAAAATTAATTACGATAATAATGAGATTATGTGTAATGACTATAATACCTCACTACATATTTTGGGTGAATTATACGCAACATAAATTCATCGTATGTTTGTCGTATTGTAGTTGTAATGCGACAACGCTACGACAAGAATCATAGTTATCGTAAAAAACATTGTCGTGGGAAACATACGACAACATCATACGACCGTTGTACGACAACATTGTGATAAGAAGATTGAGTTGTCGTATAGTTATTGTATGCTCGTCGCACAGATCATACGACAACCCTACCATTATGATGCGACAAAAATTATATGACATATTTTTATCAATTTTACTATTAAATTCGTAATAATTAATTTTTTATAAACAAATTAAATTACATAAAAATGGTAAAATAAAAAGTTTGAAACCTGCTTACAATCATAAGTACTTATACGTTTGACAGTTTGACATTTTACAGTGCACACAAAAAATTGCTAAAATCCTACTGGTGTATCACATATTCACCAAGCACACCAAAAATGTGATGAAATCGCAAAAGATAATACACTAATTGTCTTCAAGGTCCTTGTGCTCATCCACGTGAGCACGGTCTTCATCGTCTTGAGCATGGAGCTCAGAACTGGTGTCTCCTCTAAAAGACCGCACCATTTGCGACCATCTAGCGTAGCTCCTGCTTCCCCTGGTTTGGAGAGCTCAGTGGCAGCTATCAATAATTGCTCCCGTGCGAAACATATACCATTATGAGTATTTTCATAGCTGCTCAATTGGAAGTATCAAGTTGAGGACAAGTCAAAACATAGAAATTACACATTCCTGGATTGACCAATTGTATTTATAAACACAGGCACTACCCTCTTGTAAGTCCTTCAGTAATATAAACACGAGTTCTATGTTAAAACAGCTCCCTGTTTCAGAGCATCAAAAGATATATTAGTATTTGATATGCCTATGATAGTAAACAAAATACCAATATTACAAGTCCCTCACTTATACCCTCTTGTAAAATTTGTAGTGTACAGTATTTTCATCTGAACAGTCCACAAGCTTGTACAACCATACCTGGATGATATCAAAGATGAAAAGAGGGTGATACTTAATGTAAGTTCATAAACAACATATGTACAACAAGAGAAAAAAAGTCTAACCAAAACACTTTCGTTACCAACTATTAAACTTGAGCAAGTGGAGCAAAAGTCCAATACTGATACTGGGGCACTTAAACCTTCAATTTGGGCATCTCCAAGCTACATGTTACATGCATATTGTATAGTCAATGATCAACACTTTTCAGAAAAACCCAAGTTATCCTTGCAGATCAATTTCAGGCAGTCAATTGAAGTATATAAAATGGTACATAACACTCCAAAACAAGTAAATGGTACATGTCTCGAAACAAGTATATAAAATGCTGGCAGTTAATCCAAGTACAATAGTTACAAACTGTAAACAGGATTAACAAAATGAAGAATTGTAAAGCATGCAATTCCTATGAGAAAAAAATTAGTCTTCGCCTACTGTAAAAATGAAGAATCGTAAAGCTAAAGCATGAAGGATTAACAATAGAATTTGGTGTGAACAACAGCTTCCCTGACTTAACACTACCTACTGTAAAAACATTACAAGCAAATTTTGATGAAAACGACACATGTTTCATGTTTGGGGATTCTAATTGTCAACTAAGTTAATTTGCTACTTGTTGGAGGCCTAACTATAACATCAAAATTTTCATCCTTAGACACCATAAACCCTAAGTTTCACAGGAAATCATTTAACCATTAATTACAAAGACATCCTAATATACCACAAACCCTAAAGCCTACACCTGAACTTTGAATGCATATGATACTAAACATTAACTATCAAAATTGGTCTTAAACTGACAACCCCTAAACTGATAACCTAAAATTCAATTTCAAATCAACCAAGCTTATTTAACTTACGGATTCGAGCAAACCGACGGGCGAAAGTCCGGTAGGGATGGGCGGCAGCTTCGGAGACAACGGCTGGTGGCGTCAGCGTACGATTATGGGGCTGGGTGGCGGAAGTCGGAAAGGGGAGATAGATTTGGCTCGACTGAAATGAAAATAGAAGTGAGGTGAGGTGAGGTGAGTGTTGCGCTGGGTGTGAGTTAATGTAAGACAAATAAGTGGTCAGCACCGAAATATAGGACAATGATACGATAACTTTTTATTGGCGCATATAATATAATGTTATCGTCCATTTATCGTATACTTATAGCATGATTTTTATTGTAGTAGACATTGTCGTATAGTTATCGTATATTTTGTACGACAACTTATATTATCGTACCTTGTTGCCATATTTTTCACCCAAAATTTGTAGTGCCTCTCCGTGTTATATCCTAGAGTTCGAATATATGAAACACGTGTCAGCTTGAAATCTAATTTTTAATTTACATTTATAATGGTGCTTTGTATCTGAATCGCACTAAAAACATTTATAATTTTTAATTTACAAATAAAGTTGATTAATATCGAAACCATATTCTTTAGTGTTTTAGTGCGATTCAGATACAAAGCACCATTATAACTTATACTAACACTAAAGAATATGGTTTCGATATTTTTAATTTCCTCTAAAATAACTTATATCGTCAAACATAAAGAACATATACTTATTATTTTGTATGCCAAATCTGAGCGATATCCATACTCCTCGATGAAATTTTGACACTGAAATCGCCACTGCAACCAAAGCTTTCGTGAACGTTTATTTCCCTTGATTCAGACTAATTAAATATAAAACTTTTATATTTGAGGCATATTGACACTCTCCCCATTTATGAGTTTTCCCTTATATGGACATGCCATGATCACCCAAAAATATACAGAAACAACTCTTACCCAATATTATAATCATCGCAAATAAAGAACAATATAAGTTAAGAATTGGACAAATAATTTTCTGAACTAATTTTAAACAAACAACTTGTTCTTATTAAGGACTTCCCAAAGATAATTCTCAAAGTGCACCAACACACACAGTGTCTCACTAGAAAATGATACAATAGCATGCATGTTGCCACCGCAGAAAAAGTAATGAATCTAGCGTGAACAAGAGTTGCAATGGCTGCTAATTTCGAGTTCGCTCCGGTGCCACACAGAAATTCGGTGGCTGGCTCCGACAAATCGGGCAAGTCACGCTCTTGTCCAACCACCCCAACAAACATAACCGATGATAAAAATGATGACATTTTAGCATACACACTTCACTTCCCACCGGATACCCACCCATACAAATCACACAGTTTTCATTCTCTGCTCTCATCTTCTCATCCATTGCCACCATCCTGAAACTCGGCTCGATTACGTCACCATCACCATCTTCTCCTCCTCCTTCGTCGTCATCATCGTCTGCGTATCTCACAATCTCGATATCTACTGAAATGGCGTCGCATTGGCTAAACATGATATCTTTCTTCACAAAGCAGAAAACATCATCTATAATCTCATTCTGATACTTTTCCGGCACTTCCATTTGGGTCAACGCGTTGACCAACGCGGATCTCGAAACCTTCTCGTTCTGTAACAACTCTTCGCGACCAAATTTCAAATCTTTATTGTACAAGAAACGTTCTTGGGTTGTGTAATCGAGGTCGCTCGTGTACTCGACATCTTCATCGTATTCGTCCGAGATGGATACCAGAGTGATGTCGGCGTGGATGCCGATGATGATGAATTTCGACGAGGAGATGAAATTCGTTGTCACATGCTGATTGCTGGGATGAACAGAGAAATTGAATTCTTCATCACACATCTTTACCGAAACTGAAAATTGAATTTGTGTTTGGAGAAGAAGGCAGTTGTTAATTAGGGTATTATATAGCAGGACGAGTATCTTTTATATTATTTAAATTTAAACGGTTTGGAAATCAAAACCGATATTTGAGGTGTAATGAGTATCCTAAAATAGTTTTAATTTAACGCACAAATAACGCGATTTGGCGGTTATTTATATTCCTTGCGAGTAAAAGTTTTTTCCTTATTTATCGCACCACGATCAGATATTAAAAATTTTATTATTTAAAACTTCAACTGTTCCGATCAAAAAAAAAAAACTTCAACGGTTAGAAAATCAAAACTTGGAGAAGAAGGCGGTTGTTAATTAGCGTTTTATAGCCGGAAGCATATTTTTATATTATTTAAATTTAAACGGTTTGGAAATCAAAAACCGATATTTGAGGTTGACCAAATATTTGAAGCATTAGTTTTGACGCACAAATAACGCGATTTGGCAGTTAATGATTCCTTGCGAGTAAAAGTACTTTCCTTATTTATCGCACTATTAAAAATTTTATTATTTAAAACTTCAACGGTTCAAAACTGTAATTCAAGGTTCCTCAAAAAAAAAAAACTTCATTTTTTTGATCGATTTTCTCACTTATGTAAAAAATAAAATATAAGGAACTACATATGCTTTGTAGGAAGAAAGAGAATCAAAGTTGGAACACTGGAGACAATAAAAAAGGTCTTTTCTGAAAACTAAACATGCGGCTAGAAGACATGCATTATATGTTATGAAAGTTGTAAATGTACATGGCAAAATGGGTTGCCCCAAGATTTTACAAGATGGTGTTTAATTAGGTTCTACAAGTGTTGAAGATTTCCCCCCTCATTAAATCAATCGGCATATGATCAAGAGTGTAGCGCTCTGGTCCAAGGTACACGCCTGTCTTTTCAAGCAGCGCGAGTGCCTCAGCCCTACCGAATCTTGATGCGTAAAGTTTCAAGTACTCAAAGTCCTAGTCCAAAATGATCAACATCAAAAAGAAAATAATATCAGGTCTAATTTTTTTGGTGTTAAACAAATGTATGTACTTATAAGGCACATTTTCGTGCATGTGACAGTAACTAAGTAAAATGTATGCCTGCAAGTAAGCACTTCTACAAATGTTGCAGATATTTGTGGCTCAGATTGTAGATGATGCCTGAAATTTTGTGTGAGATTACATACCTGCAAACCGCTGAGAAGGCGTTCAAGTCTCACAGAAGCAACTGGCTGATGAGATCGGGAGAAAACTTCTCCTGGATAGTAAAGGACTCCATCACCAGGTGGAAGTCCTCGGCGGAATCTGATCTGTAGATGTGTAAGAAGCATGTAGAGTAGTCAATATATCATTCAGAACCCACACAGAAATAGTCAGGCCTCAGGTTTTTTGGCCTCATTAATAAAATGAGTTTTCTTAAAAAATTGTTTTCTACTGTTTGACTGAAATGAAAATCGTGGCCCCACCTCCGCACTGGCAACTGTTGCCTTCTCATAGCAGTTGGCACCCCAATAAAGAAAGCCAGTTCCCCCTTCTTTCCAAACACGCCACATCACAGCACGGTGTTGTGTACCTCGCATACCAAGATGCCAGTTGGGATGAGGGTCAGATGGTCCCATGCATACATACGTCCACCATTCCTGCAACAACAACAACAAAAATCAATGAAGATTCGCATTAAAAGCACATAGTTTCAAATGCAAGAGTGCGTGAGCAGGCGGAAAGACACGACCAGGTAAATTAAAGAGAAAATGGCCACAATGTTATCTTAAAGTCCACATTTTTTACTTTTCAAAATTGTATCCAGCATCAAAATATACAATTGTTATCTCAATATGGAATAAAGGAAGTTCACTATTCTAGAAGTTTCTTCCGTCATGGATAGTCAGGTCTACTGAAGGCTGCTAAGTGAATTAACCATGTCAGTAGAGATGAAACCTGCACAAGAGTTTTGAAAAGAGAATTGTGTGGTCTAGCATATCCGGCCCTAGTGATTATTGAATGCTAAACTGAGACTACTTAGCTACTATGTTATTTCCTAGCGCCAGCCAGCAGCCCAGCATCTGGTCAGTTGTCACTTTCACCACCAGAATACGACATAAAAAGGAAACAATAATTTTCTTCCGTTTGCAGTTTCATATTCAATACAGTACCTATGTAGAAGATAATCGTGAATATTGACAACAAACAAGCAACTGAACTTCTATTTCAGGCATATCAATATACGTACAAATTACCTCACCGATTTCTGGTTGTATCTCAGCAAGAACATCCTTGACAAGATCCTCTCGGTCGCCAAAAACCCATTCACTGCAAGATACATTACATGGATGAACGTCGGATGCCAGGGAGTATGTAGGGTATGAAATGCGTAGAACTTATAACAACCTACTGAAGGTAATTTAGTTGACTGAATGAAACCAATTGATTAATTGGAAAAACATACAAGTAATAGCTCCACAATGACATCGAAGGATCTATAAGAGCTTCTATCAACTTGTTTTCAATGCCAGTATTTTTTAAATGCAGGAAACCATTCTTAACATGCAGAAAGGATAAATGATGAAATTAAGGTCTCACCCACCTGTTATTGACAAGTCTAGTTGTGCAACAGAGCTCAGCATTTTTTTTATCTCTCACTTAAAACAAAAAAAAAAAGTACTTCTTAACATGTTACTTCTGCTTGCATGTAATTCTTAACATGCCACTATTTTTTCATTATGCACTGCATTCTTGGAGCATGATCAAATGATATAAAATACTAGGCGGCTTCAACAAATGCGGGCGTGATTTCGTCCACTCCTTTTTATTATTTTTGTGATTTTGTCCACTCACCTTGTACAATATATCTGAGTATGTGGCCTTAAGAACTTAGGAACCTTCAAAAATGCCTCAAATGCAGTGGGTGCGAGAGGTGCGTCACCTGGGCCTGCATTTTTAAAGAAAAACTTACTTCCTCTTTTTTTCGTTTCACACTGATCTGAACTAGTGCTCACTTTATTATATGAAACAACCATAAATGGGATGGGTTGCACTAAGAGTCAACCAAATGTTTGTAGTACGCATATGTCATCATGACCATTATATGAAATATAGCATAGGTACTTAAACGTCTGCCTATATTAAGCAGATTCTATAACAAGAGTTGTTTGTATGAAATACATATCCAATGTTTTTTTATTCTAGATGTCTAAGTGGTAAAATAAATTGAGAGAGAAAAACTAATACCACAATAATAACTTGTGAGAATACGAGCATCTGGTGCGTATGCATGAATCTCGCTGGCCATTTTTCGAAGGTTGTCATATTGTTCCATGTTCAATGGCTGACGCACAAACACACATAAAAACATAAATTAGCTAGCCATCAATACATGCAAATTCTAAAATGAGAAACTACCCATGCAGGTCTATGCTGATGGAGGATACCTCATCCCATAAGTAAAAGTAAGCTTTCTTCCAATGATTCTTTTCTCTTAAGATCTCAACTTCGCTTTGTAAGTAGTCTTTTGATGCATACACATTACTACTGTTACAATAATATAAGCAATGAAGCAAGTTATTCACCAGCAGAGCGCTTGAAAATAGACCCTGAAAGACCTATAGGTTACCTAGAAATCACCGGATTATAGGGAACGGCATATGCAGCTAAACGTGGGTCTGAATAATACTCTTCAGATTTCGAATGACCCGCTGCCAGGATACCAAGCATAAATATTGTTTGCCAAGTAAAATAGCCTATTAATTGCATGACAATATGATACAAAATTGAAGTTCAAAAAAAAAGAGATAGATTTCAGATAACTCATTCAGATTCACACGATAAAATCACATTACCAGGCCAAGGTGAGGTGTAAGTCAAAACACGCATGCGATCACCCCATCTGCAAAAATATGGACTGATTCTGTACTGTAGGAGCCACTTAAAATGGAAATCTAATGCTTCATACCACTCATCACTTCCATGCTGGAGTCCGAAACGGTCTTCAATTACCGTATCAGATATCTACAATAATAGTTAAGTTTATATAATATTTCTCTCTGATAATGTATTTTATTTATTTATATACAAGTATATGAAATGTGAGTTCTGTTGGAAACAGAATAAGATGTAGGATACACCAATAACTGCAGGGAGTGAAGGTGTGATAGGGAGAACGAAATCCCAGACAGTCAAATTTATCTTTAATCGGATCGAGAGATTTGAGACAACATCCTCATCCATCAAATCGGATTGCCCATTTTCTGAGAGGAACTCAGCAAATGGTGGTGAAACAAGAATTGTTCTCAAAGTTGTTGCTGCAGATTGCATTCTTTCCACCTGAAAAGAGAATGAATAATAAAAGGTCAGATAAAATTCATACACGGCCAGTAGGAAAGTAATATCCGATGTCAACTGCCTACCAAAAGGGCATCTGAATTAATATTAACGGGCTCAACGTATTCCAGACAGCGCCTTAGGTCTGTGTACAATTGACGCTTTTGAGTTTTCCCAATGCTTTGGGCTGATGATCTGTGACATATAAATGTGAGCAGTAAATAGAAATATAACAAAACATCAGAACTGCAATCAATGAAAAAAAAAAACAAAGTAATTTAAAATACAAAGGGAAATTTCATAAGAGGATCCCATTAATACTCTGAATCAGAATTGACGGCTGTAATAATAAACTCCCCCTCATACTGCCCTGAGGGCTGTGTACTAGGAACATCTATGGAAACCCAAAGCACAGTTGTCTCTCTGCAACAGTAACACATAATTAAGAAAGAATCGATTTACTGTATCTCAGTATCAAACTAATGAGAAACTACAGCTACCCTGGAAACAAGCTAATTTGAGAAGCTGGCATATCAAGAGGCACGAGGGCATCTGGAACTCCTAAAACAGGAACCACCCTTCGGAGAGTCACCGAGTGTCCCACTAACAACCTGCAGATTCCGGTATTAGCAATAGTAGTAATTAGACGAGGTTTTTCACACCACCGAAAGCGGAATCAAGGAGCAACCTATCACCAGATGTCGAGCACAAATCAGTACATTGAACCTGTACAACTCCTGCAGTTCCAGAATGTCCCCAGGAAACTTTAGGACGAATAGCAAATTGAACACTTTCTCTCTCATTTCTGGCGGCGAGTAGGTTTACCTAGCAAGGCATCAGTGACTAAAAGTGTCAGTTACTAACAGAAACCAATAATCGCAGTTAGCCCCCACTATTAACTTTTGATGGAATTTTTATTAATCGTTTCCTTTTTTGAATACTGTCATAGATTATTTCTTTATTCGCGTAAGCAAACATTTCTAACCTTGAAAGCCCATAATAAGAAAAATAGTCATTGCCAGACACACAACATCATAATAATACAGAAATGCATAAAAATCAATTTACTCACCGGCTCTAATTGGCGAGGTGTATCTTGGGGGCCGATATTAGCAGTACTTGGCATGCACCATACATTCATTAAATCAGCAGACGGCACTTGAGTTGGATCAATTGATCCAGTGAGTCGCTCTGTGCTTTGTACATCAACATCACTCCAACCATACGCTGTTCCTCCTCCACAAACACCCTCAACAGGCGGCACACTAAAATCCTGATTATTCCCTGAATAAGCATAGAACAGAAAACCACAAAAATTCAGCAGCAAAAGCATAAGAACCATGAGTGATCTAGTTAACAAAACAATGATACTGCAAAAGAACTCTTTCATTCAAAAGGCATAAAAAAAATTATGATCAAATAAACCACCAATTTCTGAAAACCAACAATCATTTTGCATACACCCCAATCCAAATGCATTCAAAGAACACATTCAAAAACATCAACTAAATAAAGGAAGCTCATCAAAAAGGAAAGCAACCAAACACACAAAAGCGAAAGTAACATGATTAACAGCAAAAAATTGTGATAAATGAAACAGACCGACTAAATCCATTTCCGGCTACTGCGTGGACTCCCGGCGGTGGATGAGGAGTATGTTTAAGCTTCAGATTTCACACATCGTACAGATGGACGCTCGCTGAAACGATCTGCAATGAGAGACGAGATGAATGTTAATACTTGCACTCTGATTTTGCTTATGCCAGTTGAACGGTTTCGCCACAAGTGACAAAGTTGCGTGTTCGTCTCATTTTTTTTGTCTGCCAGGTTTAGTGGACAATTATTTGTAATTAAAAAATATTAGTGGAATTTTTTTTTTTCAGATGCGACAATGTAATAAGTAATTCTAACAAAATTAATTTATTTATTTACCCCAAACATTATTAATGTAATTTATTTACCCCAAACATTATTAATGTAATTTATTTAATATTGGTACGTTTGTATTGTGTTTATTTCATTTTCATAAAGATATATAAATAAGGAGTGCACGATATATATAAATCAGATTTTTTATATTAACTCAAGGAAAAAGATCACGTCAATACCATCACTTTTTGTCATAAATCAAAACTTTTAATATTCGTACGATTAAATCATCAACGGTCCCTAATTTCAGCAAATAAAATAATTTCTTAATTACAATATATATGATTCGATGGTATATTAGTAAATTCAACCTTTAATAGAGAGGAAATCAAACCTGGCTTAGGCTTCTTGAAGCTTCCATTAGCATTGAATCCAGCGTCGTGCCTCCCTCTCTTGCGAACATCCATCAAGCCGAAATCTTAGATCGAAAATGACTGAAGACGAGATTCGAAGTGCAACGAAGCTTTGAGCGACGGACAATGAAAAATTTAGGGTTTTGGGGAGAAGAAGATGGGAAAAAGGTTCGAATTTTGCTCGACAAAATTTTAGGTCAGATTTCGAGTAGCGACGGAAGCAGCATGCGGATGCGATGTGAGCTAAGCAGAAGTTTTAGGATTTCGATGTAGGGTCTTGGCTTGGTCGAGGTTGGTGACGAGGGTGATGACGCCACCGCGGAGCAGTTGAGCCGTGAGCGAGCATGACCCTTTTACTGGATTATCGTCAGAGTCTAAATCAAGGACATTGTTCATGGATCAGAACTTGATGTTCGTGATTTTGAGCAGAACAATGTTGATCAAAATCACGAACAACAAAGGTATATTCACGAACAATCAACCCGCACCCAGAAATATATATGCATATATTCTAAACAACAAACATTGTTATTATTATGTACGGATTTTCATTTTACCACACAATCAAGTTTCAACATCTTATTCAAAGCCACGAATAATAGAGGCATATTCACGAACAACCAAACCAGGAAACAACCCAACATATGTATGGCAGAAATCTAGGGTTGTAGTCGACAGAGGAAAAGAAATCGCTTAGAAGAGTCGTTGAAGAATTCGTGATTTTGATTTTTTAAAATGTAGGGCTTGAAATAGTAAAACGTATATTTGACTCGATATTTATGTGATTATAAGATTAAAATATACATTATCATTTCCTAATATACCCTTATTCGCCATTAAAACGATTAAAAGATTATTTATTTTAAATTAATCTCGTCTAAACCGTTTACATTATCAAATCAACGGATATTAAAAGTTTTGATTTCTGACGAAAACTAGTGGTTCTGGGGGTTATTCACCAAAGCAACCCAATTTGAAACTCGAATCACCAATATACACCAATTGCAACTTAAATAACCAATCTACCCCTTTTTTTTACAATTCCGGTTTTCCGGGAACCGGTACTGCTAATCCCGGTTTCCCCTCTACCGGGACTCTTTGAAAATGGAAACGTGGCTCGGTTTGGGGTCTACGTGGATTAAAAGGTGTGAAATGGCATACAGGTGGAGTCCCGATTTTCGGGGAACCGGCATCATAATGATCCCGGTTTGGGGGCAACCGGCATCATAATGTTGCTTTTGCCGGACACGTTGCTTATCATTGATTAATTATGTGAAAAGCAACATAAATGTGAGAGTGGGACAACGTGCGCCTCACGTGACGTGTTAAACTGCGAAAGAGCATCTTCAAGGCACTCAATCAATCACGACCAAAGGCACACGTGACGTGTTGGACTGCAAACAATCAATCTTATCAAATATGAAAAACAACATTAATGTGAGAGTGGGACAACGTGCGCCTCACGTGACGTGTTGAACTGCAAAAGAGCATCTTCGAAACCAAGGCACTCAATCAATCACGACCGTTCAAGTCCAAACAAGCAAAAGCAACATTATGATGCCGGTTGCCCCCACACTGGGATCATTATGATCCCGGTTCCCCGAAAACCGGGACTCCACTTGGATGCCACTTCACACCAAACCGAGCCACGTTTCCATTTTCAAAGAGTCCCGGTAGAGGGGAAACTGGGATTAGCAGTACCGGTTCCCGGAAAACCGGAATTGTAAAAAAATGGGGTAGATTGATTATTTGAGTTTCAGTTGGTGTATATTGGTGATTCGAGTTTCAAATTGGGTTACTTTGGTGAATAACCCTGGTTCTGGCCAGAACTCAACCCTTAACTCTAAACCTCCTCAAAAGTTGACACATGTCCAATTTGCCGAAATTCGTAATTAAAAACACTGAGGGCAATATTGTCTTTTTGCATTTTTGCAATTAATTTTAATTCAATTTAGACCTTCGCTGCTTTAAAAGAGTGTTGGGAGCAAATGATAAATCCTTCGAGGCGAGCTATATATCGTTGCGTAGCTAATTCAAAGTCATTGAACTCTCTAGTTCACACCGAGAACAGACGAGGTCATTTAGTCGATCGAAACGCGAGTGGAAGTCAGAAATTAGTGTGTACCGCTCAATGTTCAGACTTAAGGCTAAATGTCTAGACTTGAGGCATAATGTTCAGACTTAAGCCAAAATGTTCAGACTTAAGACTAAATGTTCAGTCATAAAAAGTATTCATAAAGGTTATACAAAGTGTTCAGGACGGACCCAGGAATCGAGATAGGGGTAGTAAATAAAAATAGATTGAACCATTAAGAAAATTAACGTTATTTCAAAAAAAAAAATTACGTTGTATGGAAACGAAGAACATCATTTTTGCACTAAATTCTAATAGGAAATCACCTATCATCTTGTTGCAAAGTGCACTTTTCACTACATTCATACTTGAAAAAGAGCATTCGAAAATAGTAGTGAAAATTGAAAGGCAATAAAAAGATATAGCGCCTAGTACAAAAAAATGTTTGGTTTTCTTATTCCCACCGTCTCATCGACAAAGTTTAGAAAATAAATAAAATCATAGTTTAGAACAAGGGTAAATTACAAAAACATAACCTAGACTACCGCCTCATTTCAAATTAGGTATCCGACTTTTCCAAATTTCAATTTAATGAGTTTCACATTATTTTGCATATATTTTGTTTCCAAATTCGAATTTTTGAGGAATTTTAATGTTAAAAACTTATGAATTCGGTAATAGAGTTAACTTAGTTTGGTTGAATTTATTTTACTGTGGTATGTGATATGATCAACAGGAACATGTGCGCATTGATGCAAAAGTCACTAAATCGAAAATTAAAAAAGTTCGGTACCTAATTTGAAATGAGGCGATAGTCCGAACAATGTTTTTTATAATTTACCCTAGTTTAAATGACTCAAGTACAACCTATTCCAGTTACTTTGATATAGTTTATTTGTAGACTATTTAAATTTAAATTAGTTAATTTTGCAGTAAAAATATTAAATTATATATATATAGAGGGTTGCGCTCCCTTGAAACAGGGGGTAGAATGAGGCAGTGAGGCACGTTGTGAGCCACTCATTCTGATGATGGGCAGGGAATAGTGTAGTGTTGTTTGCTTTTTGCTTTTGGGTAGTGAGACACGTGTCATGAGGAGATGAGTTTGACGGCTGAGATGTGGATGAGATGGTGCCTCACTGCCTCATTCTAATTTGGATGCCTCATTTGAGCGCTCCTCTATATATAGATATATATATAGGGGGCGCTCAAATGAGGTTGGGTACTATTGGTTAGGTCGTGAGGCCCAATCTCACACCTTTAGATCATTTTCATCTAATGGTTGAGATTTAATGGTGCAGGGAATAGTATTTTGCTTTTTACTTTTGATGGATTTTGGTAGTGGGACACGTGTCACCAGATGAGTTTGATGGAGTTGATCTAATGGTTAAGATTGGGGCCTCACGACCTCACCAACATGGGGGGCGTTCAATTGAGGACACCTCCAGAAATGAGGACGTAGGGACAAATCTATACATTTAGATCTTTAGATCCAAAGATGCATAATGAGTCAAAAAGTGTTTTTTGTCATTATGCACTTTTGTCTTTTAAGTAAAAGACAAAAGTGTAAAATGACAAACAACTTTAACTTTTTAGATTCATTCTGCACCTTTAGATTATTTGATCAAATGGCCCAAATTTGTTCCCACGTCCTCACTTTAAAACCATGTCCTCAATTGAACGCTCCTCTATATAGATATATATAAGTATTTTGAGAAAGTGGTTAGAGTTGACTGTGTGTAACCCCTAGCCTAATGAAGTCTGCCCCCGAAAGTGTTGTGAAATGATACTGAAGTAAAATAAAGTTTTTATTGGCCATGACTGAAATGTATTTACATCTCAAAGGTCAATGGCATATTAGACCTTCACTGTTTCAATAATTATTGGGAGCAAATGAAAAATCCGATGGAGACGAACTTTATATCGTTGGATAGCAAACTCTAAGCCCTACAACTCCCTAGTTCGCACCAAGAGCGGACGAGGTCGTTTAGGAGGTCGAAACCCGAGTGGATGTCATTTACACCACAGTGACATTTTAGACCTTCACTAATTTAAATGAGCGCTTGGAGCAAATGGAAAATCCAAAAAAGGCGAGCTATATATCGTTGCGTAGATAACCCAATGTCATACAACTCTTTAGTTCACGCCAAGAGCAGACGAGGTTATGTGGAAGGTCGAAACACGAGTGGAACTCACATCAGTGTGTACCGCTCAAGTTCTGACTTAAGGCTAAATGTCCAGACATAAGGCAAAATGTTGCAAAATGTTCATACTTAAGACTAAATGTTCAGCCATAAAATGTATTCATAAAGCTTATTCAATGTGTAGTGAAATGATATTGAAGCAAAATAGAGAGTCCTGAGCTCATGTTGGCCACGAATGAATCGAATTTACACCACAATGTCATATTAGACCTTTACTCTTTCAAATGAGTGCTAGCAGATAATGAAACATTCGATGAAGGGGCGCTATATATCGTTGCGTAGCTAACTCAAAGCCTTATAACTCTATAGTTCACACCAAGAACGGAAGAGGTAGTTTAGAAGGTCGAAACATGATTGGAAGTCATTTACACCACAATGGCATATTAGATCTTTACTATTTCAAATGAGTGCTGAGAGCAAATGAAAAATCCAATGGCGGAAACCTATATATATTTGTGTGGCTAACTAAAATCCCTACAACTATCTAGTTTACACCAAGAGCAAACAAGCTCGTTTAGAAGGTCGAAACGCGATTGTAAGTCGGAAATAAGTGTGTACCGCTCATTGTTCAAGCTTATGGCCACTCAACGCAAAATGTTAAGACTTAAGCCAAAATATTCAGTTTTAAGACAGTCATAGAAATTATTCCTAAAACTTATACAATGTGTTTGAAATGATATTGAAGCAAAAAAAAAAGAGTTCTTAGCTCATACTGACAATGAATGAAATGAATTTACACCACAATGACATATTAGACCTTTGCTGTTTCAGTTGAGTGATGGGAGCAAAAGCAAATTCCGATTAACGCGAGCTACATATCGTTGTGTAACTAACTCAGAGCCCACAACTCTCTAGTTCACACCGAAAACAGACGAGGTCATTTAGAAGGTCGAAAGACGAGTGAAAGTCAGAAATCAGTGTGCACCGCTCAATGTTCAGACTTGAGGCTAAATGTCCAGACTTAAGGCAAAATGTTGCAAAATGTTCAGACATAAGCCACAATGTTCAGACTTGAGACTAAATGTTTAGCCATAAAAAGTATTCATAAAGCTTATACAATGTGTAGTGAAATGATATTGAAGCAAAATTGAGAGTCTTTAGCTCATATTAGCCATGAATGAGATGAATTTACACCACAATGGCACATTAGACCTTCACTATTTCAAATGAGTTCTATGAGAAAATGTAAAATCTGATGGAGGGCAACTATATATTGTTGCGTAGCTTACACAAAGCCCCACAACTTTCTACTTTAAATCAAGAGCGGAAGAGGTTATTTAGAAGGTCGAAACACGAGTGGAAGTCATTTACACAACAATGGCATATTATATTTTTACTGTTTTAGATGAGTGCTGAGAGCAAATGAAATATCTGATGGAGGCAACCGTTATATCTTTGCGTAGCTAACTCAAGGCCCTACAACTCTCTAACTTACGCCAAGAGCAGAAGAGGTCGTTTATAAGGTCGAAACACGAGTGTAAGTCAGAAATTAGTGTGTACCGCTCAATGTCCCGACTTATGGCTAGATGTCCAGACTTAAGACAAAATGTTAAAACTTAAGCCCAAATGTTCAGTTTTAAGACAGCCACAAAAATAATTCATAAAACTTATACAATGTGTTGTGAAATGCTATTGTAGCAAAATAAAGAGTCCTTAGCTCATATTGGCCATGAATGAAATGAATTACACCACAATGACATTTTAAACCTTCGCTGTTTCAAATGAGTGATGGGAGCAAATGCAAATTTCGATGGAGGCAAGCTATATATCGTTGCATAGCTAGCTCAAAGATCTACAACCTCTATCTCAGATTAGGAGTGGACAATGTTGTTTAGAAGGTCAAAACACGAGTGGAATTCATTTACACTACAATGTCATATTAGACCTTCACTGATTCAAATGAGTGTTGGGAGCAAATGAAAAATCTGATGGATGCGACCTATATATCGCTGCGTACTTACATTAAGGCCACACAACTCTGAAGTTTACGCCGAGAGCGGACAAGGTTGTTTAAAATGTTGAAATACGAGTGGAAGTCAGTGTGTACCGCTCAATGTTTAGACTTACGGCTAAATGTCCATACTTAAGGCAAATGTCCAAACTTAAGTTAAATATTCAGACTTAAGACTAAATGTTAAGCCATAAATATAATTCATAGAGCTTATACAATGTGTTGTGAAATGATACTGAAACAAAGAGTCCTAAGCTCATATTGGTCATGAATAAAATGAATTTACACCACAATGTCAAATAAGACCTTTCCTGTTTCAAATGAGTGCAGGGAGCAAAACAAAAATCTGGTGTAGCTCGTCTCCATCGGATCTTCAGTCCGTTTCCAGCGCTCGTTGAAGCATCAAAGGTCTAATCTACCGTCAACAACGTTATTCTTTTTAGGACTTTTGTATCCTCGCATCTGTTATTCATTGTTAATAAATTCTTTTTAGGACTTTTTATTTAAGTCTACGCATTTTGTTCTTTAAGTGTACGAATTCTATTCTTTAAGTCTTCGCATTTTATATTGCGAATTTTATTCTTTAAATCTAGGCATTTTACATTACGAATTCTGTTATTCAAGTCTACGAATTTTGGAACGATTCATTACATTACAAAAGTTTCCCTAATTTTTATTGGGTGCAAGTATTTGTGCTCTTAAAGTGAAAGCAATTCAAAAAAAATTTCTCTTAAGGCGCGAACTTATGCAAGAGAATTAATTCTTCATAATGTTTGCTTATTCAAAATAAGGCACCATTAACAAGTCAAATATCACATAACATCATATAAATGACTACAACGGTCAATTGTTATAACTTATAAATAACTATACATATTTAAGCAGCCAAATCTATTTTTCTGATATTTGGTATTAACAGAGATAAAAATACAAAAAATGTTATTATGGAACTTTTTCAGTGTACTAGTATTTAGATGTAAATTAATAACTCCATAATTGATGGTCTCCCCACTATTTTTATATTACAGTAAACCAACTGACCGGCATCATTTTGACTTATGATAATTGTATTTTTGTATTTATCAAATTCAAATCTAGCTTATCATTAGAGTGGTAGTTTGATGGTTGAGGCATTGGTCAGCAGTCAGCACACCTTAGGTTTTAGGTTCAATTCTTAGTGACTACAACAATTTATGTGTTGGCTCCTATTTATTCTTTTGCTTCTGTTTCACCCGTAAATCTTTTGTTGCGCTTCTGTTATCCATCAATAAAAAAAAATTCAAAATTTAATATACAATGGGCAAATTGAATGTCAAGTATAGGTTGGGTATTGATTTGAATAAGGTTGACTAAACACTATTTTATTGAAGTATTTGACTTTTTTAGGTAGAGATCGGGTAAAAATTATTTTTTTAAATATAAACTATAAACCTCTACAAAGTTGACACGTGTCCAAACTTTTAATTTTTTGTAATTTAACCCAGGGGCAATATAGTCTTTTCGGTTTTTCATAATTAATTTTAATTCAATTTAGACCTTTGCTGCTTTAAAAGAGTGCTGGGGACAATTGAAAAATCAGATGGAGGCGAGCTGTATATCGATGCGTAGCTAACTCAAAGCCCTACAACTCTCTAGTTCACACCGAGAGCGGACGAGATGTTTGAAAAGGTCGAAACACGAGTGAAAGCTTAATGTTCAGACGTAATGCCATAATGTTCAGACTTAATTGGCCCCACAAATGACATATTATACATTTGTTGTTTCAATTGAGTGCTGTGAGCAGATGAAATATCCGATAGAGGCAAGCTATATATCGTTACGTAGCTAACTCAAAGCTCTACAACTCTCTTGTTCACACCGAAAGCAGAAGAGTTCGTTTAGAATGCCAAAACATATTGAGTGAAATCTTAATGTTCAGACTTATTATCATAATGTTCAGACTTAATTGGCACCACAAATGGCATATTAGACCTTTGTTGTTTCAATTGAGTGTCGGGAGCAAATGAAAAATCTGATAGAGGCACGCTATTTATCGTTGCGTAGCTAACTCAAATCCCTACAACTCTCTAGTTCACACCGAGAGAATATATGTGAGGTCATTTAAAAGGTCAAAACACGAGTGAAAGTGTAATACCTCAATTTTTTTAATAAATAAATTATGACAATGAAATGAATTATGCTGGAAGAGTTGAGATCTGGTGAGAAGAGCTTATTAGATGAGAAATAAGAAATTTTAATAACCACTCGATCAAAATATTAAAAGGTTGAGATTAATCTGAATTATAATTAAAATTTGTATTTAATTAATTACTAAATACGCTTAAAGGGCAAATTAGGAAAAACAAAATCAATATAAACCGAAATCTCGCTTTTCACTCGCGGTTATTTAATATTCAACACAATGAGTGCTACGAATTTTGTTATAATTGCTACGCATTTTAGTCACAAAGCACCAAAACATGACTGTTACGAATTTTGTTTGTAATTGCTACGCATTTTAGTCGCGAAGCATCAAGAGATGACTGCTACGAATTTTATGTATTAATCTACGCATTTTAAAATTACATGCTCTATACCACTGTCACTGTGCTACGAATTATATGTATTAATCTACGCATTTTATCCAACTTGGTGTCTGTTACAAATTCTACGTAGACAACTTCGGATCTCAATTTGTCGAAAACTTAGACTCTTATACTTCTGAAACTACTTCTCAGCCTCGTCATTCTTCTTCAACAATGTATATATAAACCCCTGGCACAAATAAGGCCTGAAATCTCTCGGCTCTTCCTTAACAAGCCCCTGATAAACATTCAAAGCGTCATTATAATTCCCCTTAATAACACGAATCTGCGCAATCAGAAGCTTAAAATCTCTCAAATCCTCCTTCTTCCTTTCCTTCTTACAAACCACCATAGCGACAGAAGATGGTGGAAAGGCTGGTCGGAGGTGGAGCCAAGTGAGTATTCACATTCTGGACGACAGAAGATGATGATCTAGAAGCCGATGCTTTGATGCACGGAACCGGCTTGAAAGCTTGGAATGAAATGGGCGATACTGAGGCGGTCAACGGCGGTCGGTGATGGTTGATAATTCGGAGAGGCTGAGGTCGGAGGTGGAGCTTCGAGACAGCTTCCATGGCGGATTCTGGACGAGATGAGAATTCGGGGAAGTTTATTTCCAAAATAAGATCGAAACAAAACCGCATGCGGAAAAATAGGATCTTAACTAAAATTAATAAAGCAAAATGACGAATACACCCCGAATCATAATTTTATTGTCAAAATAAATGCAAATTAATTGGCGAAATCATAACCGTCGAATAATCAATCGGACGTTTGACATTTTTTCTTATTTCTCACCAAATATGACATTTCTCATATTATCCCAACTCTATGCTGGAATGTATTAGGAATACTAGATATTGAATAAGGAATAAATCAAATATTAATATGAATTACTTTGTTTTATGGTTCGCCAGTTGCTCATATGTGTAAATATAGCTGGCTTTTGTCGCGCAAGCTTAGTATAGGTAATCAGTGGCCTTAGTGTGTTTTTAGGGACTTCAATGAAGTGCTTAAAAGTAGTGAAGTTTTGAGGTGTAATCATCAAAGGCCGAGGCAAATTGAAGATTTCAAGAAAGCTGTGGCAGACTGTTCTCTTTTGGATTTGGGATTTATGGGCTATAAATATACTTTTACAAACAGACGACAAGGAAGCGATGAACCCAAAAGCAGTTAATCACTAGAAGCTGGAGATACCATCTTTTCCAGAAGCAGTCAATCAACATATTCACACTTTTTCTTCGGATCATTTGGCAATGCTGATTAAGTTGGATAGCAAAAGAAGTGGACGGGCATTTAACATTTAAATTTGAGAAAATGTGGCTCAGAGATGCTAAGTTTCACAATTATGTTCAACAAGAGTGGAATTCTCTAGAGAATGCAAATTTTAGTTTTGAGGAAAGGTTGGAATATCTGAGTAAACGTTTGGAGGAATGGAATACGAATAATTTTGGAAATGTCGGTGCCAAGTGGAGATACTTAAAATCAGAGCTTGTGAAGACACAAACATCTTTCAGAACAGAAGCAAGCATTGAGAGAGAGCAAAGACTTATCAATGATATCGATGAATGGCTTATAAGAGAGGAAATTTTGTGGAAACAAAGATCTAGAGTTACCTGGTCGAAAGAAGGGGACAATAATTGAAAGTTCTTTGTTGGAAAATGTGTGTTTGAAGGTTTGAAGAAAATGGTGGTGCGCCACATTTGAGACCTAAAATTGAGCGTGGAGGACACCTCGAATCGTGTTGATAAAATTAGATTAAAATTCCTTGAGTTGAGAGGGTATGAAATCGAATGTTGAATTGCCAAAAAACAAAGCTATATCGAATGAGAAATCGATGGCCAAAGTTGACCAAAACTCATGTGACTTGACTTTGGTAGAGATTGATATGAAGATGGATTTCACTTGAGTGAAACCTTATATCCCACATTGGAAGCCAAATGGGAACATTGTTTGTTTATATATGATTTCAATAACAAGCTTATTAAGTTGTTAAAAGAAACTCTCTCCCAACGCCTACGCGGGCACCCAGGGGGAACAATTTGGGTCGACTACGACGAATTTGGCTTGACTCATTTCCGCGTACGTATGCGGACACGAATGGTGGTCGATTTCTCAGCGGGTTGCGCAGTTTGTTTTTGCTTAATTCGATTTTAATTTTCGAATCAAACATGACATGACTAAGTCTTGAACGGTTCCTGAGATCATGGGCAGTTCCTGGTCTTCGTCAAAACGTGTTGCAACCAGCCCACCACTTTAGGTCGTGGGAAGTTGGACTCTTAACTATATAATCAGATTCAGACCTTCACTGCAAAACACCGAAAGCAACACACAGATTCTCCCCACACTCTCGACTTCTCTTTTTCCTATCAGTGATAGTGAAAGATTAGAATAGGTTCGATCAGCAAGGCGACAGTGCTCAAGTGCTTGCTGAGGTTCTTTTATCCTGGGAAGCTTTTTGCCGGTCAAAACCCAGCACCTACGGGAGGCAAATCTGTTTTAAGGACAGCGTCTGCGATGTGACTGAACCACTACGGTTTGCTGTCCTTTTTGCTTTACTTGTTTTCGTTTTATATCCATGTTCAGATTACTGTATTAATTTTTGATTAATGAATACGCATTCAGATTGATTGTTATTTCTGCATGAGTAGTTAATTATATTCAGACTGGAATACACGTTCAGATTTATAGTCATTAATGCTGCATGCTATTTAGAATAATATTCAGATTATTACTCAACACTTTCATGCTTATGCAAATGGGAGGAGGAAGCGCAATGCAATAGATAAGCTTCAAAAGGAAGATGGGTCCTACACAGACAACTGACGTTGTAGATTTTTAGCAATGCAATTAGTCAAAAACAATTTATAAATGACCGGTAAGACCGGTGTCGAACCCAAGGGAGCAAGCCAAGCACATGCACTATGTAAGATCGTGTTTCCGTTCGGCTATTCTAAACCAAAAATGCATAAGGGAGTGTATATATCTAAATCCTATGTGTGGCGAGTAATTAGGGATGAAAGATAAGTAAGAGGTGTTTCGAGGGGTTACTCCCCTCCTTGGCAAATTCCAATGATCATGTATACAAGAGTTTAATCATTTAAGAGTTGATAGGTTTAAAACCTAACTTAGGCTAGGACTAGACAAACTATCATGCAAGTCTAATCCTAGTCAAGTCATCTTGGTTAGAATCTCACTAATTAAAGAGTATTGATTCACTATATAGCATTTATTCTCACAAATGCTATATGCATAAAGTTCTAGTTAACCTCTCACCTATGCATTTACTCTCATAAATGCTTGATAAGTTCATTTTTACTATATCCAAACCATCACTAAGCTTTCTCAATACTTAGATCATAGTTCTAACACAAACATGTCATTTAGGCATTTTATCAAACACTTAGCAACATGTCTAAAATGGAAACCATAGTAAAATGAAATCAACTTCATAAATTGCATGGTAATGTGTATACAATGATCATTGAGTACCAAGGAGAGTCATAAGACCCTCAAAACACAAGATCCACTACTCACACATCATGTTGGTAATGTGTGAGTGGGGTTTTTACACAACAAGTAGAATAGAAGAGGGATAGAAATAAGATGATTAATCCTAATGTCTCCCTTTGATCTTCACTTCTCCTTGGTTGGATGATGATTGATGACCTTGGTTGACCTCTTTTCTTAATCTTCTTCTCCCCAAAAAACCTCCACACTTGGTCCAAAAAGCCCTCTTTCTATTTATAGATTCGGCTGAAATCTGGGTGCAGAAATCTGAGTTTTTCATCCAGTCGATCGACTGGGCTTTGCTTGACTCCCAGTCGGTCGACTGGGATGTGCAAGATATGATGAGCTCCTGAGTTTCAATCGAGTCGGTCGACTGGACTTTCAGTCGATCGACTGGTGGTCCTCTCGTCCGAATTTGGTCTTGGCGTCAACTAGAGAGTTGTAGCCCTTTGCGTTAGCTTTCCAACAAGCTTTGAATCAACCAAATCGGACACCGTATGCGCCCTGGGCGTCCAAAACAAGTCGCAAAGGTCACGAAGAACACAGTCTGAGGAGCTGCTGAGTTGTTTAAACAGTCGATCGACTGGACTCCCAGTCGATCGACTGGTGGTCCTCCCGTCCGAATTTGGTCTTGGCATCAACTGGAGAGTTGTAGCCCTTTGAGTTAGCTTTCCAACAAGCTTTGACTCAACCAATTCGGACACCGTATGCGCCCTGGGCGTCCAAAACAAGTTGCAAAGGTCAATATGCTCGGTATTGCCCCGAAACTCCTTGTTTTGCGCCGAAACTCAACCAATCTTCACATTTAGGCATTGACCATGGGGGAAACTTGTTTTCTACCTGAAATGTAGAGATAGAGGTCAAATGACATCAAAATATCGTCGGAAACGATTCAAAACTATAGTGAAGAATGACGATAAATGAGCCGAAAACTCGACTCATCAACACTCCACACTTAAGTTTTGTTCGTCCCGAACAAAGTACGAGAATATGTCAAGGTCATGCAAATGTCGAAATGCTAGTGGTGCTATGTTTTTCGTCTATTTCCCTCACTAGATTTCACAAGGTCTCGATCATTATTCCTAATCATGTTATTGAAAGGTAAATGACAAGTATGTACAATCTAACTAGCTCCTTTTCGTAGGCGTTACGAATGCATTTAGCGTATGCATTAAGCCTTTAAACCCCTAGGCTACCCTAGCGGACGAGTTATAGTCTCGTGAGAGTTTTCAGAAAAGGGAATACTCACAAATCCCATATGCACCTATCCCATGAGAATGAATGCAAGAGTGCTCAACCAAGGCGAGGATTTCTCAAAACCAATCCCTCACCCCAAACTAGGACTACCATCACAATATCATCAAAAGAACTTTTGAACCATTTGAGTACCCATGAGGTTGTGCATTCAAGATCATCAATACTAGAGCTATCAAATGTCTCATCCAAAGGTCTACTCATTTTCAAGGCAATACAATAGAAGCAAAGTTAATAGTTTTGCACAAAAGAGTGTCAACCGCTCACCTATGCTAGCTAGGGCTAGTCCATTGGCTCACGACATGGAACTCATTCCCAAGTTTTAGGCGCTTAAGCCATAATCTATAAGGGAAGAGGAGTTCGACACTAGAGTTCTTAATAAACAAGCATAGACCAAATGATAACTCCCGTGCAAGCACATGGGTCGTCCAAAAGTCATTCTAACAAGCACACAATGCAAATGATGAATCCCGCACAAATGAAGAATGGAGGAAAACATAGAGTCAAGTTTTAAGTGCTTCTTATTTTCTTTTTGAAATGGCCTTTGGCCTACAAATGCTTTCGAGGGGGAACTTTTCTTCCTAACCCCCGGCATTTGTATCATTTTTAAAGCGAAACTTCTCTAGCACTTTGAGAGAGTTTTTAGTCGGGGCTTTGCCCTCTTTGACCACAAAAACTTTTTTGTTGGGGCCTATTTTTCGCCCTCTTTTGACTCCACACTTAAAACTTGACAATATGTTCAAAAAGTATATGGAATGTGCGGGAAGCAATCATGAGCAAGGCATTAAATTTAGAAAACTCAAGTCACCAAGGAGCATTCAAAAGGTCTAAGTTTTTCGTGAAAGTTTAAAAGTGCTTGCTAAAACTTAATCCAAGGTATTTCAACGAAAATACTTAGAGAATTAGATAGACAAGGGATAGCAATGACATTGATTCACAAGAATGCACATTCAAGGGACTAGGTTGGTTCTAAGTTCAAGATCCAATAAATGTGAATAATAGGCTAGATGTGATTTTTAGGTATTTAGAATCGATAGTCACAAGCCTATGTGGTTAAAAACACTCTCATGTTAGGGATAAAGTACATGAATGCAAGTGCTCATTCTATAATGCTAGGCATGGCATAATATGAGTGAACTATGCGACTACCCACTCCACACTTAAAGCATAGCTTAGTCCCTAAGCGCAAACAATGAAGAAAATGAGATAAAGGCGCATAGGAACTCCCCTCGTTTGTAGATGTGCCCCACCGATAGAAAAGACGCCATTGTGCTAAACGTAATCATACATGGTGCAAATAACTTTACTTGATGACAAGAAGAACATGATAGGTTAAAAATAACAAGTGACATACAAGGTCATGCAACGCAAGTATGAGCAAGAGAGCATCACAAGTCACATAATAACATCATGGCATAAGTTTCATAGACCTCAAACAAGGAAAGTTGACCTACATTCTCTATAATGTGCACAAGGTATCTTAAGTGCCAAGAAAATGTCATACTAGAGTCATAGCATGATATAACAATTTAGTTCCACTCTAGTAAACACCAATAAAGCATATGAGCACTAAGGGCAACATCATCATACATTGGGAAATCAAGGGAAATGTGGAGGGGCTTGGCGATGTGAAGTGGGATTGGAGTGAGTAGAACTCACTCCACACTTAAAATTTGACCCACTAATCACACATATCACACTCCACACTTTAGGGCCTTAGCTACTCAAAATCATGCCAAACACTTAGACATATATAAGAACAAGAATGAAACACTTACAAACCGGTTTCCCTCCCGCGAGGGCCTAGTTTTTCTCGTCTTGGCAAAGACGTAGCAAAGCGCCCCATAGAATCACTCGTTGAGAAGTCCTTTGCTAGGATCCCTTCTCACGGGGCCTTGGATTTGGTCGTGTCAATCCACCTTTAAGTCCCATTTGAATTTCTTCCCATCAAGCCTACAATGGACTTTCCTTTGGGAGCATGACCCCTTCAAATATGAAGATCCCTTAAGAACAAAGGGGTCATGGGAGCTTCCTTCCAAAAATCTTGCAAAATAAGGCACGAAGCTCCAAAACTTGTCTCGAGAAGAAGTAGTGAAGAAAGGGTCTTCATAACTCGTCTCAAGCTTGATGGGCACCTCCTCGAGACAAGTTTCAATCGAGTCGGTCGACTGGACTTTCAGTCGATCGACTGGTGGTCCTCTCGTCCGAATTTGGTCTTGGCGTCAACTAGAGAGTTGTAGCCCTTTGCGTTAGCTTTCCAACAAGCTTTGAATCAACCAAAACGGACACCGTATGCGCCCTGGGCGTCCAAAACAAGTCGCAAAGGTCACGAAGAACACAGTCTGAGGAGCTGCTGAGTTGTTTAAACAGTCGATCGACTGGTGGTCCTCCCGTCCGAATTTGGTCTTGGCATCAACTGGAGAGTTGTAGCCCTTTGAGTTAGCTTTCCAACAAGCTTTGACTCAACCAATTCGGACACCGTATGCGCCCTGGGCGTCCAAAACAAGTTGCAAAGGTCAATATGCTCGGTATTGCCCCGAAACTCCTTGTTTTGCGCCGAAACTCAACCAATCTTCACATTTAGGCATTGACCATGGGGGAAACTTGTTTTCTACCTGAAATGTAGAGATAGAGGTCAAATGACATCAAAATATCGTCGGAAACGATTCAAAACTATAGTGAAGAATGACGATAAATGAGCCGAAAACTCGACTCATCAACAACATTGAAGAAATTAGGAAGATCATCTACAATTATTATAAAGGCCTCTACTACTCTACCAGCCAGCACACACAAAGTGTATGGAATTTGATGCATATGGAACTTGCTGCCACTTACTTTTTTTCTTCTCGATATAAGCTGTGAATTACAAAGACAACGGCAAAATCGAGGTCTTAAAGCTGGAACAAGTTAACCAGCCGGGAACTATACAGACAGGACAAATATAAAACGTGAAAAAATGAGAGTCCGCAGCTCCACTTCGCCTTGGCGTGGGCACGTCATCCCATCATTCACAGCTGTTAAAACGGCCGGAACACTCTGGAAAGCGTTCTCGCAGCGTCCATCCGGCCAAAACCTACAAACGAAACTTAAACACTATACACCAAAACCGGCCGAAGCCGCCCCACCTCAACCCGCCAGCGAAACCGCCGGCACAGACCAGACGCCGTCCTAGCAACCGCCAAACCCATCAGTCGGCGACCACCCCAGCCAGCCCTATCTACATCGTATCACCAAAATCATCAACCTCCACCTCCTTACTCCACCCTAACCCACCCATCCAAGACCACAGACGGCCCAGATCTCGCCGGAAACATCCGAACCAGCCAGATCAAAATCGATCCGCGGTCGGACGTAACCGAGCCGGCGAGAAAGAGGAAGAGAAGTCGGTGAGAGGCCCCCCGTTGATGCCGATAGCGCTTCCCGCTGCCCGAAACTGTTGCCGCCTTAACCCTTCTCCCCGCCGTGAAAAACCAGAGAGTTTATCTCTCTGGATAAGCTTCAACTCTGAATAGACACTTGCTGCCACTTACTTGCATCGCGGTAGCTTTGCGGATTTCATATATCAGCTTTATAAGACATCAAATGAGGAAACGTTTTGTAAGGTAGCTATTACATTGTGGTATCTTTGGTTTAATTGAAATCAGGCTGCCCATGGAAAAGATTATTTGACCCCTGACATGGCTACAAGAAGGATAAAAGCGCTTTATAATGAGTTCCTTTCAAATAACGCAGATTTCCTGAGCTTTATGGAAGTACCTTCTTTAACATGGCAAAAATCAAAAGACTGCATTGTGAAAGTTAATTGTGATGCTTCATGGGATCCCTTAACAAAAGAAGCAGGAATTGGAGTTGTGATTAGAGATTCCATGGGTCGAATTCTGGGTTTGAGAGCAAGTTTTATACAGGATTGTCCATCTATTTTTCATTGCGAGGGTTTGGCGGTTCAAGAAGGAATCAACGTTGCTGCACTCATAAAGCTAAAGCATGTTATTTTTGAGTCAGATAGTAGAGAAGTGGTGATGGCAGTCCTTTACAAAACAGATCATTCTGTTTGGTCAGCAAAATGGTTTTTGGATTGCAGCAGAATGTTGGAGTTCAATAAGACATGGAGGCTGGTTCTCACTAGGCGGGAGGCGAATCTGACTGCGGATGTTGTGGCAAGATATGCAAGATGCAACAAATGGCCCTGGTCAAAGCTGGATGCGATTCCTTATATTCCTGATATTGTCCAGTTACTTTAAGTCCTCCTTGTTTGCCTTTCTTTGGCTTGTTTGGCCTTACAAAAAAAACCCTAGATTAGTTTCTTTTAATAAGTCTTTCATCTTCCACTGCCTCATATTCAATCCTCATTTTCTGTGAAAATACACTAATGTCGTCACCCATCGTTGAAGAGGTGAAAAACATGTTATTGAAGTTGTAAAGTTAATAGACATGAGAAAGACATCGACTTGAATTAGTGAAGGTTTTCAGTTCACTAGGTATGTTTTTGATTTTATTCGTGTGTATTTGTATGACTTTATTTGAGAATAATCAGATCTGATGGTTTAGTTTAAAGTGAGAATAACTTATGTTTCGCTTACTGAAATTCAGAAATTTTTGATGCTATGTTGTTGTAGTCGAAACGAGTTTTCTAACCATGTGTAGATAGTTTTCTAATTCAATCGGAGTTGAAAGTAATTTATTTTTGAAGTTAGTGTTGTAATCTGTTCAGTAAATCTGGATAGGTTCGCTGAGTGATTTTAAAGTGAGAATAAATTCAGTTTTTGATGTCCGATTTGTGTGTTTCAAGAGCCTATTGTGTTGTGCTTGACAAATATCTTCCAACAACATGCTGAGCATATTTTAGTTCTTCTTGAATTGTTAGAAAAATGAGTTATAAGTTTAAGACCTATAATCTGAAAACTACAGAAATTGATAATTGAGATTTTCGACGGTTAAACTTCAACACTGATTATCTTAAAGCTCAGATGTCGGAATTGAATTATTCAAAATCCTAAATTATAGTAATCAAAATAATCTTTCTGAAAATATTAGTTTTGTGTTCTAATTGTGAGTATTTTGTGAGAAAAACAGTTTTCAAGTTCAGGCATGAAATATGAAGTTTATGAACAAATGGCATATTTGATGTATTGAACAAAATATGATTTATGGAGTTGTGTTTGTTTTACGAATGCTTAGGTTCGAATCTGAATTTCCTAATTATAATTTGGTGAAATAAACTTGAATAATATATGGTTTGATATTCAAAAGTGAGTTATATAAGTCTGATAGTTTAAGTATGTTTGGTTATGATTTCTAGGTGATTCTTACTTGATTTCAGCATGATATAAATTGTATTGGAGGTTTTGTGATGCGGATTCGAGGTAAGTAATATGGACCCATTCTGCTTAATTTATGAACTTTTTTGTGAAAATATCTGGCATGCCTGTTTATTTCTCAAATTGTTTCGGATTAAACTTTTCTCAATATCTCGGATCATGAGTGGACGCAGATTGTTTGACACTGCTGGACTGATGGCGAAGATAACGCAGATTTCCTGAAACAAATCATTTAAATATCGGTATTTGGAAAATCATCACTGCCGCATCATCGTCTCTGTCCTACTTGATTTTTGTGTATCCGATTCTGAAGGCTCGCAATCCGATATATTTTTATTGCCCGACCACAAGGCCAAGTATGATGTTTCGGTTGCCTAACCGTAGGGCAAAATACAGTGATTTCCGTTGCCAGGCTAAAGGAAAAAAGATGGCTCTCGGTTGCCCGGTCGTAGGTCCAAGTACGACGACAATGTCCCGGGACTCATGATTGGATTGCGACGCCGTTCTGCCTGCTCTGGTTTTTAAAATTTTGAAATGATTATGTCCAGCTAAGTTCTGTATAAGTTTTTCAAATGATCTGTCTAGCTAAGTTATGTGTAAGTTTTGAATTTATCTTCTGATACTCTGTCTCTGTCCCTGTTTATTGTATATGGTATTTATCGATAATCGTTATTTTCGCAACACTCATGATTTACTCAGTTTGGGTCTATGTTACTTACACGAGTCGTGGACTCATGTTTCCATGTTTATGTTTTTCAGACGTTGCTGACTGGACTATGGGAAATTAGTGAGAGACGCACTAGCGAAGAGTATTAGTAACAAGTATTCGGTTTGGACTTAAGTTTACTGATTATTTTGAGCATTGAATCAACATGATGTCTTTTATTATAATATATTTAAACTTGAATTAAAGTTTGTTTAATCTATATGTTAAATTGATCGAGGCTTCGTACGTTCCATTTGTGGTTTAGGGGACGTGCGGCCGATGTGACGACGTTTTGGAGTTAATAATTTTTGGGGGCGTTACAGAAAGCTTAATGTTCAGACTTAATGCCATAATGTTTAGACTTAATTGGCACCACAAATGACATATTATCTTTGCGTAGCTAACTCAAAAATTCGATAGAGTCAAGCTATATATCTTTGCGTAGCTAACTCGAAACCCTACAACTATCTTTTTCACACCGAGAGCAGAAGAGATCGTTTAAAAGGTCGAAACACGAGTGAAACCTTAAAGTTCATACTTAATTATTCTATAATGTTAAGACTTAATTGGCACCACAAGTGGCATATTAGACCTTTGTTGTTTTAATTGAGTGATGTGAGCAAATGAAAAATCCGATAGAGGCAAGCTATATATCATTGCGTAGCTAACTCAAATTTCTACAACTCTCCAACTCTCACCGAGAGCAGGAGAGGTCGAAACACGAGTGAAAGCTTAATGTTAAGACTTAATGCCATAATTTTCAGACTTAATTGGCACCACAAATGACATATTAGACCTTTGTTGTTTCAATTGAGTGTTGGGAGCAAATGAAAAATTTGATAGAGGCATGCTATATATCGTTGCATAGCTAACTCAAATCTCTACAACTCTCTAGTTGGCACCGAGAGCAGGTGAGGTCAGTTAAAGGTCGAAAAAATTATGGAAGGCAGACACATGTGTAACCCGCTACGAATTCTGCAGCTGGGCTCACTTTGAGTCGTGTTTTGACCTTGTAAACAACATTTCATGCTCTTGGTATGAACTAGAGAGTTGTAGATCTTTGAGTTAGCTACGCAACGACGTATAGCTTGTCTCCATCGAATCTTTAGTCTGTTCCTGGAACTTGTTTGAAGCATCAATGGCTAATATGCCATTAACGACGTTATTTTTTAAGACGTTTATATCCTCGCATCTGTTATGCATTTTTTAAAAAGTCCGTTTTAATTTTTTATTTACAAAAAACGTACCGAATTATGATTGGTTGAGAGTGCAACGTGTAGAATTCTTAGGTGGTTTATAGTTTTTATATTCAAATGTGATTTTCATTTGATTCAAAACCTTGACTATAGGCCTTAACTTTGAACTAATAAAATCAAACATTAAATTGAAATTAAGTGTTTGACTAAAGGTCCCAAATAAAATTCTTTTTTATATGCTTGCTAAAATATTGATAAAGGTTGAAAGGAAATGATTGATCGATGAATGTGCTGGCTCTGACGCTGCAAGAGACGGCGAAAGAGTGACAAGTGAATTTTGCGGCGAAGAAGGTTTGACTTTTCGTCAGCATATCGTTTATATACAAGCCTCCTGAGGAGCGTTCAAATGAGGCAAGGCAAATAAGAATGAGGTAACGTGAGGCACGATCTCATCCATCCATCAACCCCGTGTATTGTGGGCGCGCCACGTGGCAAATAGTAAAACTCACTACTAACAGTAAAAAACAAACAGTAAAATCTCACTACCAACACTTTTAAATCTCAACCATTAGATCAATATGATCAATGGCCAAGATCATGCCTCACTTGTCTCATTCTTACAACCTTGCCTCAACCGAGTGCTCCCCCAAGCCCCCTAATTTATTCGCTAAATCATTATTTATATTGAACAATTATTTGTGAATTTTCAAATTTATAATTTATGAACCGAATCTTCAGATATGCAAATTCAAGCCAGTGTCAGCAAATAAATAACACCAAGTTACTCGCTCACAATTGTTTAATGATTATCTAACTCAATTAAAATTATAAAAATAGGATTAAGATTGAGGGAAGGGCTTTTATAAAAATGAAATAAGAATTGACAGAGTTAAAGTCTGAGTAATTAATCTTAGTTAATAGTTTGATAAAGACAAGAAGAGTTAGGATCATATGAGAATCAGTAATTCTCATGACAATGAGAAATAATAACATTCGTTGGATTTTCGATTGAATGGCCCTTAATTTTCGTAAATATTTGTCTGTTTTTATGCATGAAATTCGTATTTCAGGGTAAATTCGTCATTTGTGCATTGCAAAATATTCTTCCAAGATCACGAACAAAAACCGTAATTCAATGGCGCTTCCTCACCTCCTCTCATTGCCGTCGTCCTCTTCTACATTCAATCACAAACCATCGCTAGCCCCACTCTCATCCCTCATTCGGATTCGACAAAGTTCGCATCTTTTACTCCTTTAACTAATAGGCCCGCCCATTAACCCGCTAGAAATTAAACCTTAATTGTTTTTTTAAAGATAACTAATACTTAATTGTAATTACTAAGAAATAAAAAAATATTTCTAATCTGTGTTGTTGAAATCCAAAAGAAATAGACTCAAAAAATAAAATAGTTGAAAGTTTTAAAAATGAAAATTACTCCCTACATTCTCCGTTAAAAACTTTGCTGAAATATTTTATGATGCTTTTGGAAATATTTTACTTCAGTGTGGCGAATATTTTGCATCCATCTATTATGCTACATCATCGTAATATAATGTTGTTGTGCAAGAAAATTATTGTATTTTTATTAAAGTTATACATGAAAATTAAAATGTAGCGATACATATTTGTAGCGGGTTGACCCGATGGGTAACCCGGCCTGGTACATAGGGCGGACTTGGACAAGATTACGAGCCCGAATTGACCGGGCGGGTTTAGCCTGGCCCGAACTCGAATTTGTGCAGGTCTACCTTTAACCTCGCGCCGAAGGAAGTTCAGTAACAGCTAGGGGTGGGCGCGGTGCGGTTTAAGAGTAAATCCGCAACCGCACTGCATCATCTAGTTTCTAAAATTTTCAAACCGGAAACCGCATTAGAAAAGTAAAAACTAAATATGCACCGCACCGAATATACACCCCTAGTTTCACCTTCATTGCTACAATCATTTGACTTGTTTATCTGCAAATTGAATAAATTCACAACAAAGTTTTAAAATCAAAATTTAAAATATGAACAAGTAATGACTAATCTACAAAAACACTGCTGTTATAAAACAATGTTGAACGAGTCATATAAAAAAATATGAACAAATCAGGTAATATTGATATAAACACTTTTTTTTAATTTCAAATCGGTTGAGTTCCTAATTAAATTTAGAACAAACCATAAATATTAGGAAGTAACCTAGAATAGAAGATTATCAAAACCTAAACAACAAAATCTACATAAGAGCCAACTAAAATCCAATTAATCTTTGAACTAAAATACTTACGAATTCCATAATTCGAAAACGAAGATAAGACCAAACCAATAACGATCGAGACTCTCATCGTGGCTTGGCTGCTTGGGGAAGACGAAGATATGTTGTGCCAAAGAACGAACGACGAAACGAGCAACAACCGAAATCAAATTTGCACTTGTTATTATGACTTAGTTTTAAATTGGGCTTGAGCCTTAAAAATTTTTTTATTGTAATAACTTATAAGCGGAGCACTCGGTTGAGGCAGGGTTGGTAGAATGAGGCAGTGAGGCACGATCCGAGTCGTTGATGGAGTTGATCCAAGGCACGTGGCGAAGCCACGTGTCACAGCCGCCAGAATAGTAATTTTTGTGTTCACACTGCTTTTACTATTTGGACACATGGCGCGCCACAAATGCACGGGGGGGGGGGGGGGATTAGATGTGTGGTTGAGATCGTGCCTCACGTGCCTCACTTTACTGTAGCGTGCCTGATGAGCCGTATTTATACGACTCATCGAGTCAACAAATCCCATCATTTCCGACACTTTATTATGCGAACAAGTTACTTTTGGTGTTGTTTTGCATTTCAGGTGCTTTGGAAGCTCTAGGAGGAAACGCGCTTAAAAGATGGCGTTCTGAGCTAAAAACATCACGACGAGTCGAGCTGACCAACACTAAACTCAAGTTGCTCGGGCAAACGAGCTGATCTGACAAATCCACTTTGAGCAAAGTGATCAAAAGAGCAAATAAGGTGGACAATGTCGGAGAACCAAGGAAAACGCCCGAGTAGATTGGCAGTTGGCTCAATTCTAAAGGTCTCGCGCGCGCTGATTGGCACCGAAATCAAGTTGCTCGACCAGACGGACTCCGATGAAAAATCTGACTCGACCAAGTTTCTCAAAATGGACAACAAGTCGGACAATGTCACCAACTCAAGGAGAACGCACGGGTGGAATGGCCCATGAGCAACCGAGCAGGTTCCAGGCCGCGCCCGAAGGCCCTGTCGAGCAGACTAGCGCTGAATCCGAGTTGCTCGACTAGATGAACGAATCTTGGAAATCAGGCTCGACCAAAGTGATCGAAATGCGAAATGACTCGGACGATACCACTAGCCAAGCAAAACGCACAAGCAGGATTGGCCGAGATGAGCAAAACAGCGTTGGAACTGCAAAAGGCCCCGCGCGCTGGGCCAAGTCGGTGGGCTCAAGTGAGGCGGTTCAAGCTTACTTGCTCACCAAGCAAAAACGATTATGGACCAGGCCCAAATAGAAGCTTCGAAACCCTAGGATTTGTCATATAAATAAGACCTCTTGGTCTAGGGTTTCAAGCATCCAAAAATTCGAGATCCACATTCATCCCATCAGAGCCGATTCGAGTATCCATCATTCATCCAGCGATCATCCATCACCGAGCGGCTACTTCGGCATAGAGAAGAATTTCCACTTTTATCATGTCTTTTATTTCCAGCATGTGTAGCTAAACCGCTCGTTCGGGCTAGGGCTAATTTATTGTGACGAATGTTTTGAGATTCCATGCTTAATATTATTCTTGCATTCTACTAGTTCTTGTGCACATTAATTTCGGTTTGAGTTGCAAGTTTAAGTGGAGACCCGAAACGGTAAAGCTTAAGCTGGGCAATCCATACCCTCTATTTACTGCTTATTTGATACTGACCCGTTAGAATAAGTAGTCGCACTAAGCCTAATATAACCTGACCAAGAGTATTAGGTTTGCTAGAACTAGAATTCTATAACCTGACCAGGAGTAGATTGTGGCGTAGTGACTTGAAACGGTCCTACCTTAGGTTATAACCTGACCCGGAGTAACCACACTTAAGGACGCAGAATTAGATACTTAGAAATCAAAAATAAACCAAGTCACAATTAGAACCCCTAGCATGAATATTCTTCTCCGATTGACATGTTTCGCACTTGTTTCCCGCAAAACCCAATTGTTTCCTTTTTAAAGATCAACAAGTAACCATCTAGCTCCCTAGGGTTCGACCCTTGCTTGCCGCTGTACAAATCCATAGTCAAGAGTAAGGAATTATAAATACAAATTTGCAGGTACTGACGACGCCTATCAAATTTTGGCGCCGTTGCCGGGGAGCTACGCACGGTGAAATTGTTCTTTTCTGTTTTCTGTTTTTGTGTTTTTTCAGTTTTTTGGTTTTGCAGCAAAACATCAGGATTCGAGTTCCAGGCGTCCGATTTCAGCCCATAACACCTTGTTCTGAGCAGAACGATGAGGAGATCACAAATCACCAGCTTCGCTCGTGACATACGCTGCTTTTTGGCCATCGGAGATCGTTTCCTATTTTATTTTGATTTTTTTGTGTTTTTAGAAATTTTCTATTTTTGGAAATTTTCTGTTTTTTTCAACATGTCTCATGCAGGTAGCCGAGTTGGCGACAATATCCACAACGAAGAGCGGAACTTGATGGGCCAGAACGGAGAAATCAGGGGGGTGATCAGTCGATATTTTGACTGATTATTCGCTACATTCGATGAAGGATAACGCTCGTTCTCCGGGCAAATTGTCTCTATTTGATGTCTTTCTCTAGTGTTTCAGGTTAAATTGACATATCGTCGCTCCTTGAGCTTAAGATGTCGAAAGAACGGAAAAGATCAACGAAAACGGCCAAAAACGAACTTTACACCAGTCAAGAGCCGTGACCACCGTGACGTCTCATCAGAGTCACGGTAGGTTTCTAGCTCAGAAGGAAACGGCAATTCAAGCGACTGCCGTGATCCCCACCAATGGTCACGGTAGTCACGGTATGTTTTTGGCTCAGTGCAGATCAGCAACTGCCGTGACCCCCACCAATGGTCACGGTAGTCACGGCACTTCCGAGCAGGAATTATCCTGTTATTTCCAAAAATCGTTTTTGGGCTTTCTGGCCTTTTTGGGCGAGCTATAAAAGGAAACACGACCAGATTAGACAAGTGTGCTTATTTGGAGATTAAAGAACCCTAACTTGGGAGAGAAGACAGAGCTTTCAGCGTGAGGATCATCGAGCTTCACCGCGTCTTTACGGTTTACTCGTTTCTTCCTTTCAATATACACTGTTTTTGGTTTAATCACCATGAATAGTGAGTAGTCCTCTCATTCCGGGATCCTACGGATCCTGTGCTATGTAACCCTAACTCTCATGTGATCAATTAAAGTTGTTATTTATGCGATTCGAATATTCAATTTCATTGTGTGCTTAATTTTATCGTTCTATGCATGTATTTACATCAAAGGGTATGTTTGCATTGGTAGAACGTACTTAGGTTAATTACCGAAAGATGGATGGGTCCTAGGTATTAACCGGATTACATGAAATTGATATTAGGTCATGTTTACATGAATTAATAGGAAAACCTTTACTTTAATAAATCGAGATCGTTGATAATCCGTGGATGGGCGGCTTGTCTAGTGTTATTTCGGTTATATTCCATATTCGATAGCATGAATAATTAACGTGACATGATTGCATGATTAGTGGGGGTTAGCACGGGTGAAGTATGGATTCTGGAATTCTTCCTCTGATAAAAACACAACCTTTTATTTTCTGCACATTTATTTTCTGTTATTTTTCGTGACAACAAAACTGTTTTACAAACTTTAATCGGAATAGCTAAATAGGTCACTTGTTAGCTAGTACTCATACGCATTGTTCCTTGGATCGACCCTTGGCTTACCAAGGTATATAAATTTTGTTTGACTGCAATTGAACCCCTAAAACTTATAGTTTGACAACTATAAAGAGTTAAAAATACGCGTGTCAAAATGGCGCCGTTGCCGGGGAACAGCGTTTAGTGTGATATTAGAGTAACGTGTGTAGTTTAGACTATTCCACCTCGTTTGATATCTGTTTTTCTGCTGTGATTTCTTCACTCACGGTGTTTCTTGGCTTTTGCAGGTACTAGGTAGTTCATGCCAAAGAAAACACCCCGACGGAAGAAGCAAATTCAGATTTCAGACGACGACACACCGGACCAACGAAAGAACAATCGTCAGGCCCAGAACGAAGCTCGGAAGCTACGAGCACTGAACCGCAACTTCGCAGTAATGGCTATGAATCAAAACAACCCGACATTGCTGAATGGAGTGGTTGAAGACGACCAGCAGCATCCAGTGCAGTAACCAGTGCGCAGGACGCTTGGAGACTACACTACTCCGCGTGTTACTGGATTCCAGTCCGCCATTGCACCACCGGGGATAGCTAACAATACCTGGGAGCTCAAAACAGGTCTCATTCAAATGGTGCAAAACAATCAGTTTTCTGGACGAATGAATGAAGATCCTCACCAGCATCTCAAGCGATTTACTCAGATGTGCAACACGGTGAAAACCAACGGTGTCCCTCCAGAGTCTTATTACCTCAGGCTGTTCCCGTTCTCACTGTCCGACAAGGCTAGCAGATGGTTAGACAGCCATGCTGAAGGTACTTTTACCACCTGGAACAAGCTGGCTGAAGCCTTTCTCCAACAATACTTCCCACCATCGAAGACAGCTCATTTCAGGAACAAAATCATCTCGTTCCGCTCTATCGATGGTGAGACTCTGTACGACTCATGGGAGAGGTATAAGGAGCTGACAAGGATGTGCCCACACCACAATCTAGAGCAATGGCAGATTATCGACACTTTCTATCAGGGGATCGATCAGGGGATGCGTACCTTGATCAATCAAGCAGCTGGTGGGGGGCTTAATGGAGTCCCGCTGGAGGACGCCTATGGTATTATAGAGAGAGCAGCCCAAGATTACCACCTCTGGACAAGCGACCGAGGTAATCCTAAGGATAGAAAGGGGGTGCAGGATTTATGCCAAGCCGAGAGCACTAATGACATAGCTCGGTTAGCTGATACAATGAAGATACTCACCACCGAGATTCAAAGTATGAAGCTAGCGACCACTATGAAGTCCTCAGACGTCGCTCACATTGGCGTGTACTGTCAGATTTGCGGCTCCCCTTCTCACTATGCAGATAGTTGTCCAGTGATCGGATTAGATAAAAACAACGGTAATCAGGAGGATGCAAACTTCATCGGGCAGAATAATCAAGGGGCTGGTCCCAGCTATGGACCACCCACGAACAAATGGGATAATCGAAACAGGAATAATCCTAACCTGTCCTACAAGCCCCAGAATCAAGCACCTCCGAGTTTCCCTTACAAACAGCAGCAGGGCAATGCACCGTATCAGCCACGAGGCCAATACAACGTTCGGGCTCAAGAGCAGAATAATACTTCCTATCAACCGAAGTCTCAGTACAACAACCAGTCACAAGGGCAGCAAAATCAGAATTCAGGTGGCTACTCGTATCAGCCGCAGCAGCCCAAGCAACAGGAGACTGGCGGATCATCTGGCTTGGAGGCCATGATGGCTAGTTTCATGGCAGAGCAAGATAGGCAATCTCAAGAGGCAGACAGGCGAGCTCAAGAGAAGGATCGGTGAGTAAAGGAGCTTGAGCAGACGATCCGAATGATAGGGAATCAGGTGGCTCAACAAGCAGATTCGGCGACTAGGGAACAAGGGAAACTCCCTTGAAAACCAGAGCACAACCCTAGGGAATCGGTCAATGCCATCACGCTCAGAGGTGGAAAACAAATCGAGATGATACCACTCAGGACACTCGAGCAACAGCAGAAAAATCAGCACTCAATTCTGCTCCTGCTGAAGCGGAATCATCAATAGAAGCTGAAAACCGAAATGAAAATTCTGCGCAGACAGTGGAGCCAGCTCCCTATAAGCCTCCGATTCCATTCCCTCAGCGACTCAAGGGTGCTAGAAGAGACAAAGAGTTCATGCAATTCGTGGACAAGATTCGCACTCTTTACATTACGATGCCTTTCACTGATGCAATCACCCAGATCCCCACCTATGCAAAATTCATGAAGGAGATTCTGACTGGGAAACGGAAGATGGACGGGACCGAGACAGTGGCCCTAAGTGAGGAGTGTAGCGCTGCCATGCACCAGGCCATGCCGCTTAAGCTTAAGGATTCAGGGAGTTTTTCTATCCCTTGTGATATTGGTGGCATTACTATTAGACGTGCTTTGTGTGATCTTGGTGCTAGTGTGTCTATCATGCCTTATTCGTTGTATGCTAAACTGAATTTGGGTGATCTTTGTCCTACTAATATCTCTATTCGACTTGCGGATCGTTCTTGTAGACTCCCGAAAGGGATTCTAAGAGACGTACCTGTTAAGGTGAAAAATATCTACATACCTGCTGATTTTATTGTGCTAGAGATCTCAGAGGACATAGACATCCCGATTATACTTGGTAGACCATTCCTTTATACGGCTAAGGTTGTTATTGACATGGATAGAGGGTCTATAGCTCTGCGGGTAGGCAGCGAACGTGTTGTCTTTTACTTGCCTGACATGTGCAAGACACCTAGTCTTTTAGCTGACTGTGATGTGTTAGACTCTGCTGATGTTGATCTCCCCATTACACTGACCTCTATTGAGTCTTACAGAGTAACACCAGGCTGTCCCATAACGATGGATCTCTGCGCAGTGAGCATTGAGGGAGGCGCTGAAACTGGACAGCTCTCCGACGCAGGTAAGGAATCTTGCAAGGTAGAGCTGAAACCTCTACCCGCAAGTCTCAGGTACGAATTTCTGGGCCCTAACTCCACTTACCCGGTGATTGTTAATGCATCCTTGACTGATGTAGAGACCCAGAAATTGCTAGATGTTCTGCGCGAGCATAGACCAGCCCTAGGTTATTCTATAGATGACCTCAAGGGGATTAGCCCAGATTTGTGCATGCATAGAATAAACCTTGAGGGCGATGCTAAGCCCAGTAGAGATGCTTTGAGACGTCTAAACCCTAAGCTGAATGATGTGGTTAAGAAGGAAATTCTAAAATTGTTGGATGCTGGTATTATTTATTCTGTTGCTGATAGCAAGTGGGTAAGTCCTGTGCACGTAGTCCCTAAGAAGGGTGGTTTAACTGTTGTACGAAATGAGCATAAGGAATTAATTCCTACTCGTACTGTAACTGGCTGGCGTATGTGCATTGACTACAGGAAATTGAATAAGGCCACTCTTAAGGATCACTTCCCATTGCCTTTTATTGATCAGATGTTGGAACGTCTTGCTAAGCACAAGTTTTTATGCTACCTCGACGGTTATAGTGGGTTCTTTCAGATCCCTATACACCCCGAGGGCCAGGAGAAGACCACCTTCACTTGCCCTTTCGGGACATTTGCTTACAGACGCATGCCCTTCTGGCTTTGTAATGCACCAGCCACGTTCAGCGTTGCATGATGGCTATCTTCTCTGAATTTTTAGAGCACACCATGGAAGTCTTCATGGATGATTTTTCGGTATATGGCTCTTCGTTCGATGCATGTCTCGCTAACCTCACTAATGTTCTCCGCAGGTGCGTTGACACTAACATGGTCTTGAACTGGGAGAAGTGTCACTTTATGGTGCAGGAAGGAATTGTGCTGGGACACATGGTCTCTCACCGTGGCATCGAGGTCGATCGCGCGAAGGTGGAGGTGATTGAGAAGCTGCCCCCTCCAAAAGATGTGAAAGGAATCAGGAGCTTCCTTGGGCACGCTGGATTTTATAGACGATTCATCAAGGATTTTTCGAAGACAGCGAAGCCTCCCGATTGGGAGCTGCCATTTGAACTAATGTGTGATGCTAGTGATTTTGCAGTAGGGGCAGTCTTGGGGCAGCGCATCGACAAGAAACTACACGTAGTTTACTACGCCAGCAAGGTCCTCGCCGGAGCCGCAGTTAATTACACTCGACAGAGAAAGAAATGCTGGCCATCGTCTATGCTTTCGAGAAGTTCAGGCAGTATTTAATTGGTTCCAAGACCATAGTGTACACCGATCACGCTGCAATCAAATACTTGCTGTCAAAGAAGGACTCCAAGCCTCGCCTCATCCGTTGGATCCTCCTTCTCCAAGAATTTGACATTGATATTAGAGACAAGAAGGGAGCAGAAAATCTGGTTGCAGATCACCTGTCACGCCTCGAACTTAGAGAGCTCGACCGCGAAGAGGACACACTCCCGATGACTGATTCTTTAGCAGGCGAACAGCTGATGCACGTTGATGTGGATAATGTCCCGTGGTACGCAGACTTTGTTAACTTCTTGGCCTGTGGAATCCTCCCTCCCGACCTCTCGCACAATCAGAAGAGGAAATTTCTTTCCGACGTGAAAAGGTACTTCTGGGATGACCCTTTCCTTTATAGATTATGTGCTGACGGTCTCTACAAGACTTGTGTCGACGAGGACCAGATCCCATATATTCTGGAACGCTGCCACTCTTCTCAATACGGTGGACATGGAGCTGGTTCGAAAACAGCTACAAAGGTTCTGCAGTCCGGTTTCTTTTGGCCTTCGCTATTTAAGGATGCACATGAATTCGTCAAAGCCTGTGATCAGTGCCAGAGGACTGGAAATATCTCGAAGCAGCAGGAGATGCCACAGCAGAGCATTCTCGCAGTAGACCTCTTCGACGTATGGGGGATAGACTTTATGGGACCATTCCCACCTTCTCATGGAAATCAGTACATCTTGGTAGCAGTCGACTACGTTTCCAAGTGGGTTGAGGCAGTGGCCACTCCTACTTGCGACGCCAAGGTGGTTATTAAAATGTTTCAGAAAGTGATCTTCCCTCGGTTCGGAGTACCCAGAACGGTTATCAGCGACGGTGGCTCTCACTTCAAAGAAAGAAACTTCGAAACGCTGTTGAAGAAGTATGGCGTATACCACAAAATTGGCACTCCTTATCACCCTCAGACCAGTGGGTAGGTAGAGATCTCTAACAGAGAGATCAAGAGCATTTTGGGAAAGACGGTCTCGAGCCACAGGAAAGACTGGGCGTCCAAGCTAGATGACGCGCTGTGGGCATATAGGACTGCATTCAAAACTCCTATTGGAATGAGTCCTTTCAGACTTGTCTATGGAAAGACCTGCCACTTACCAGTCGAACTTGAGTACAAGGCTTTGTGGGCTATTAGAGAGCTGAACATGGACATGAAGGCAGCCGGAGAAAAGCGAATACTGCAACTCCACGAGCTTGACGAAATCAGATTGGATTCATATGAGAATGCTCGTATTTATAAGGAGAGGACCAAGAAGTGGCACGACAAACGAATAGTACGCAGAGAGTTCAATGAAGGCGAGCGAGTCCTCCTCTACAACTCCCGCCTCCGATTATTTCCTGGAAAGCTGCGCACAAAATGGAGTGGCCCTTACACAGTGGAGCGTGCGTATCCTGATGGGCATGTGAAATTGAGCATTGAGGGAGGAAAATCTATTGTAGTGAACGGGCAACGCCTCAAGCACTACCACGTACTCAAGCATCTGGCACCTCCCGAAGGCGTTATCGATAACCTGCTTCTCGGGGAGGGATCCTAGCTAACGGACTCTCCGAGAATGTTTCTTATGCACTATGAGTTTGTCATGACCCAGCTATGTCTAGCCAAGACGTTAAACTAGGCCTCCTCGGGGAGTAGCCCGCACTATAAGTATTTGGTTCTTTGCATTCTGCATTTTGTACATTGCGTGTGACCCTTGCAGAAATCCGAGTGTGGAATGCATCAATTTCGGGCAGAAAACGGTTCGGGGTGAAACAAGCAAATTTTAGGCTGGGAAGTCAGGGTGCCGTGACTACCGTGACCTGATGGAAAGGTCACGGCAGTCACGGCAGGTTTTCATGTCCGAGAGTTTTCGGGGTGCCGTGACTACCGTGACCCAATGGAAAGGTCACGACAGTCACGGCAGGTTTTCATGTCCGAGAGTTTCCAAGGGGCCGTGACTACCGTAACCCTATCAAAGATCACGGCAGTCACGGCAGTTTCGAGTATAAAATCGGGCAATTTAGGTCAAAATTCAAAACGCAATTTCAAACTCTCAAACGCCCAATTTCGTCTCTCTCGACCGACGACGGTCGATCAACGACCACCGACCATCTCTCCACTCTCCCAGCCGTCCGCCGCCCGTCCCAGCCGTCCGCCGTCCTTCCCTACCGTCCGCACAGCCTCCCTCGTCCACTCGCCCTAACCTCAGTTCAATTTCCAAATCTCAGTTCAATTCCCCTCACTTGCATATGGCTCGAGGTAGAAATCGTGCAGCAGCTGCTCCAGCACCTCAGGCCGACCAACCACCCAGCCGGGGCCATTACCCGACCAGGAGACCCTTTTTCGGTGCTGACAGTCACATAAGCCGGTATGACACCATCATTCCGGCAAAGAAGGTAAAACCTACTATCGTCCCTAACCATGAGGCAATAGGTTCATTTGGATCGTTGGATAGGTGCCGTGCTTTATTTGTGGCCTCTGGCCTTGATATCTTGTTTACAAATCCGGCTCCAACTTATTATCTCGTGCTAAGAGAATTTTTAGCCACCTTCTCCTGTTTGGGTGCACCTGATCAAGCCACGCATTGGGTTTTCCAGTTAGGGAATAGAAATTATACCATGACTAAGGCTGAGGTGTGTGCATTGTTTGGATTTCCGTTGGAGGGATTTTGCGGGCAGTATTCTGACCAAGAGAGATATGAGTTCTGGAAGGACATTTCGGGTTTTCATTGTTTTTTCCTATCTAGTTGGTATTCTTCATGCATTAAGGATCACCTTTGGAAAATCGTTCACCGTCTCGTTGCGATGAGTATATTTCCACGGAGGGAGGGAGCCACAACCATTGGCAACCCCGAATTGGATGTCATGATCTCTATGCATCGCCACAGACCAGTTGACTTCTTCCAGATTCTGACAGGACAGATGGTATTTTGGGGCTCGGTCGTTGATAGGAACATCGCCTTGGGCGGTGGTCTTTTTGTCACCATTCTCGCTACGTCACTTGGATGGGATCTCAGTCGGCTCCCACTGCCAAAGAAATCAGAGCTGAATTTTAAGAAGATGATCGAAATCAAAATGATAAACCGAGACCACCAGTGGCAGCACCGCAGCGAGCTCCCTGCCGGGAAGAAGGGCCAGAAAGTTGAGCGCAGACAGAGAGCACTCAGGCCAGTTCAGGAGGATCAGCCTCTGCCTGAGGACGTTACCATGGAAGAGGTCCAGGAGCCTCTAGTTGCCGCGCCGAATGAGATGGATCAGTCACCACCCCTGGCTCCAGCAGCTCCTCCAGTGCCCGTGCAGACCTCTCAGCCACCGCCTGATTATCATGACCCTCCCACACCACCCCAGCACTCTAGCACCTTCGAGGAGCGTTTCGCACGCTTGGAGCATACCCAGATGAGACTCTTCGCGCAGGTGCATCAGATTGTGGAGAGTCAGAGCACGATTATGGAGCAGCAACGCCAGATATTAGTCCATCAGCAGCCGATATTCAGATCACAGCTTGAGCTCGTACAAGGTCATGCCCAGCTCACTGCGAATTTCTCCGATCTTCGCCATCAGTCCAGCAGGACGCAGCAGTGGACGCAGGATACTTTAATGACATTGCTTCGTGGACAGGGCCACCCAGATTACCCTCCACCACCGCACATTCCTCCTACTGGTAATGACCACGAGGCTGGCACTTCCCGCCCTCCTGATGATGGGAACTCCGGTAGTACAGCAGAGCTATTTGGGATTGATGAGGACGCGGACGATGGCGCTGTCTAGCTCTTCATGCATTTCTCCTACTGATCTTTTTGATTGTTTTCATATATTGTGGCACGTTACATGATTTTTCCTGTTGTACGCTGACATCTTGCCATGGTTTTCCTTTCTTCATGTTAATTGTTGCTTGAGACATGATTTATGATATATATTTGGCTCGCATCGATTATCCTACCTCCTATTTGGCATTTCCTGTTTTTGCCTACCCTTCATTACCGATGCTAATCTTTAACTCGTGCAGTCTTATGCTTGGTTTTCTCTATTTTTATCAGCTCACGAGTCGCGTTCCACTCCTCGGGCATCGTTTAATCTCCACAGCAATCATGCCATCACACACGAGGGAAGTTCCTATGCGCCCTTGCCTTTCTTTTATTTCCTTGCTTAGGGACTAAGCTCAATCTTAAGTGTGGAGTGGGTAGCGCATAGTCACACGCACTGCATATCACGTTCACTCTTGTATATGCTCAACAGTATATGTATTGCGATTGAAATCCTTGTTTTCTACGATACTCCTTGACTGATTGACACTCTTTTGGATTCGAAGTCTAGGACTTGAAATAGTGAAAATCGTGTGTGTATTCCCTTGAGTCAGTATCATTGCTAGCCTTTGCCTATCACATGTTCTACGTCTTTCTTGAAACATGTTTAAGACTTGAAATTAGTGGGCACCGGTTCAAAAATCTCAAAAACTTAAATATGCATCTCTTTTTCTAGGTGACCTTAGCACTAGTATGTGTTTCTATATACTTGTTGTGATTTGCATGCACCCGCCCTTACTTATACACTATGTCAAGTTTTAAGTGTGGAGTTAGACAATTGGCCTTCAAGTTTTCCCTAAAGGACAAAGTTCTTAATTTTCAAAAGGTGGGTGAAACATTGGCCCCAAACATAGCTGTTTTTGAAAGAAAACCAGTTTCAGAAAAATCGAAAAAAATTAATACTTTGAAAAATGTTCTGCGAGAGCAGAAAAATACCAAGGACCTGGTGAGAAAAGTCGCCCCTTGTGTATTGGAAAACACTTTTGAACAACCAATTCTGCCCTCTTTTGCTTGATGTAGTGTAATCCCATCTTCTCATTGCGTGCAAATCATGACTTGTCTTGCAAATTCATGTACTAGAAACTAAGGGACGACCCTCGTGCTTGCACTGAAATTTTGATGCAAATTTTTGTACTATTTTTCAAAAAATCCTTTAGCCAGGCTCCTCTACTCTTACGGGTCATTGTCTAATCCTTGGCACTTGAGAATGAGCTTTGCGCCAAGAGCTCGTGGACTATCCCTAGATAGCATAGGTGAATTGCGAGCATGTTTTGTGCAACTGTTCGTGTTCTTTATACATTGCTATAGAACTAGTTAGAACTTGTGATGAGGCATTTGCTAGTATGGATTCTGGAATTCTTCCTCTGATAAAAACACAACCTTTTATTTTCTGCACATTTAATTTCTGTTATTTTTCGTGACAACAAAACTGTTTTACAAACTTTAATCGGAATAGCTAAATAGGTCACTTGTTAGCTAGTACTCATACGCACTGTTCCTTGGATCGACCCTTGGCTTACCAAGGTATATAAATTTTGTTTGACTGCAATTGAACCCCTAAAACTTATAATTTGACAACTATAAAGGGTTAAAAATACGCGTGTCAGGGGGCTGCCCCAAGACAATACCAACCGGTCCAGCCATTCCAACAACAGCCACCACCACTCCAACAATACCCGATGCTTCCACCACACCCGCACCCGATCCAACAACAGGTTCCACCGGTCCAACCGAGACGACCACCACCGGTCGCTCTACGACAGCAGATCAGACAACTACGACAGCCAGTCTTCGACAATGAGGATTACGAGGAGCACGACGATCAGGAGCCCACCATGGGAGAGCTGTCAGCCCCCAACTTCCGCAACCAGTCTTGGTGCATATACGAAGGGCCAGACCTAGAAGCAATAGCCATCAACACGGCGGTCGTGCACCACCTACCCAAGTTCTCAGGAACCAAAGGAGAGTCGGCCACAGCTCATCTGCAGCGCTATCATGGGATATGCCAAAACCTCAGGCCATACGGAGTCGAAGTCGAGGACTTCAAGTTAAAATCTTTCTATTTTTCACTTATAGACTCTGCTAACGACTGGTTTCTATCCTTGCCTGCAGGCAGCATCCATACATGGGATCAGATGCAGAAGAAATTCCTCAACAAGTACTATCCCGCAGGCCGAGCCATGCAAGTCAGAAGGCAGCTGCAAGAACTCCGATAAGGGCCCAACGAGACGATGTACGAGTACGTGGAGAAGTTCAACGCCTTAGAACAGAGCTGCTGCAACCTCGGGCTCCCTGAGAAGCTGATAGTGGAGTACATGCTCGATGGACTGAGGAGACTCGACCGAAAACTACTAGATGCCTCTGCTGGAGGCACCATTATGAACCTGTCCCCAGCTGGAGTACGAAGGAAGATCATGGAAGTGGCCGAGAATGCTAGGTTCCAAGAGGAGTCAAACAAGGAGGAAGAGTTCAGCCGGTCCAGGAACGTCTCAAAGGCCGACGCTCCATCAAGCTCAATGGCTGAAGAGATCAAGCAACTCAAAGAGATGATGCAGCAGGTCATCAGAAGGCAGCCGGTCCAAGTCAAGCCGTGCGGTTTTTGTGCCGCCACAGATCACAAAATAGACGAGTGCCCAACTATAGTGGAGGACGACCAGGCCGAGATCAACGCGATAGGCGACTACCAAAGCTATGACAACCGGACCGAGCCAGTCCGACAGTATGGCGCAACCGCACCTAGGCAAGGGGCGAACGGGCAGCACTGGCGGAACGACAACCAGAATAATCACTTCCAGAGAGAGCCAGCACATCCGACCGCATCCCAGCAGGCCCAGCAATACTACAGGCCCCCATATCGCCAGCAACAAGGGCAGAACGGGCCGGGCCAGTATCAACAGAGGTAGGACCGCAATCAGTCGGGCCCGAACCAGCACAGCTCGAGCAAATCCTTGGAGGATATAGTGAAGGACCTGGCCACCTCAGTACACCAGTTCCAAGCCAAAACTGACGGGGCCATCGCCGACCTGTCCAAGCAAATGTCTCAGATCGCCACGACAGTCTCCGAGCTTAAGAACGACCCAGGACGACTCCCCTCGCAGACCATCCAGAATCCAAGGGGGAACGTTAATGCGGTGACACTCAGGAGTAGGAGAGGACTACCATTAGTGCCCGGGCCAGCCGAAGACAGCAGCCCACCAGTGCCCGAGGAAGAAGCAGCAGTGCCGAACATTCTTGGACCTAGTAGCCAGGATGCGCTCAACCCAACACAGGCGCCCGACTTCTCTCAGCCAGGCCCGATTCCAGAACCCGACGATTCTCGGGCAGGCCCGGTCCCCGTGATCGAAAATTCTAATGTCCGAGCCCCTTTACCTTTTCCTATGCAGGTTCGGGCTCCGAATAAATACGTCATGGACAAGGAAGTATGGGAGCTGTTCAGCAAAGTGGAAATCAACATTCCACTCCTCGAGGCCATCAAGCAGATACCGAGGTATTCAAAGTTCTTAAAAGAACTTTGCACCAACCGAAGGCGAGGTACTCAGGCCGACCAGGAGCTCATGAGCCGGAATGTCTCGGCTGTTATTCAGCGCAAGGTGCCTCCTAAATGCGGTGATCCAGGCACCTACACCATTCCTTGCACGATCGGTAACATTAGAATAGAAAATTGCATGCTTGATTTCGGTGCATCTATCAATGTCCTGCCTTATTCCATATATTCTTGCCTGCGCATTGGTCCTCTAGAACCTGCAGGTCTCACTATACAATTGGCGGACAGATCATGCAAGCAGCCTGAGGGCAAGATCGAAGACTTGCTCGTGCAAGTGGGAGAGCTTGTATTCCCGGCTGATTTCTATGTGCTCAAGATGGAGAACGGCGGCCCGACCGACCATGCCCCCATCCTACTCGACCGACCGTTCCTTCAGACGTCGAAGATAAAGATCGATTGTGATAGTGGGACTCTCTCCATGGAAGTTGAAGGAGAGGTGTTCAGCTTTGACATCTTCCGGGCCATGAGGCATCCGATGGAGTACGAAGCGGTCCATGCCCTAGACACACTGGACGACCTAGTCCAGGAGGTGCAACCGGAGAGAGTAGCCGACCCGCTCGAGCTCGCACTAGAGAGAGCAGTGTACTCGGCCGAGGACTCCTATGAGCTCACCGAGACTATCATAGATGCACTAGCCCAGCTGGAGATTGCGCAGCCACTCACCCCGAGATATGAGGTTAATGAAGTTCGCTTATTTAAATCCAATGTGTGTTTGCCTTCTGTTGTGCAGGCACCAACAGTAGAATTGAAGCCTCTACCCGAGCATTTGAAGTATGCATTCCTAGGAGAGAATGACACACTTCCGGTCATTATCAAGAGCGGGCTCGCAGCAGATCAGGAACGACGGTTGATCAAGGTGCTGACCTAGCACAAATTGGCCATCGGATGGACACTGGCCGACATCAAGGGAATCAGCCCGGCAGTTTGTATGCATCGGATTTTACTGGAGGATGGAGCGAAGCCTTTGAGGGAACCTCAATGGAGATTGAACCCGATCATGATGGAGGTTGTCCAGAAGGAAATACAGAAGTTGCTGGATGCGGATGTGATCTACCCGATCTCAGATAGCCAATGGGTGAGTCCAGTCCATGTAGTCCCGAAGAAGACCGGGATCACGGTCGAGAAGAATGCCGAGGGCGAGATGGTGACGACCAGAGTCAAGAACGGATGGCGCATGTGCATCGACTACAGGAAGCTGAATGCAGTCACACGCAAGGATCACTTTCCTCTTCCGTTCATTGACCAGATGCTCGACCGGTTGGCAGGTAAGCCTTATTTCTGCTTTCTTGACGGTTTTTCAGGTTATAATCAGATTCCCATAGCACCCGAGGATCAGGAAAAGATGACCTTTACATGTCCATTCGGTACGTTTGCTTTTCGCCGAATGTCGTTTGGTTTGTGTAACGCACCCGGCACCTTTCAGCGGGTCGTTACAATTATATTCTCAGACATGATTGGAAGTTTATTGAGGTATTCATGGATGATTTCACGGTGTATGGTGACACTTTCGATGCATGCTTAGAAAATTTGAGTACGGTATTAGCACGTTGTGTTTCTATGAATTTGGTGCTCAATTATGAAAAGTGTCACTTTATGGTTACTCACGGTGTAGTCCTAGGACATGTCGTTTCACATGAGGGTATAGAGGTTGATAAAGCTAAAATAGACTTGATTGTTACTCTACCTTATCCCTCCACGGTTCGTGACATTAAATCTTTCCTTGGGCATGCTGGTTTCAATCGTAGATTTATTAAGGACTTCTCGAAAAGGGCCTTGCCCTTATCTAACCTCTTGCAAAAAGATGTCCCTTTTGAGTTTACAGATCCATGCAATGCAGCTTTTGACGAGCTAAAACAGGCCCTCACCAGCACACCCATTATCTGCGCACCAGACTGGAGCCAGCCATTCGAGGTCATGTGTCATGCGAGCGACTATGCAGTAGGAGCGGTCCTCGGCCAGAGGGTAGACAAAAAACCCGTAGTGATCTACTACGCTTCGAGGACTCTGGACGTGGCCCAAAAGAACTACTCGACCACAGAGAAAGAACTGCTAGCCGTCGTCTTTGCCTTAGAGAAATTCATATCTTATTTGCTCGGTAGTAAAGTTATTGTCTATTCTGACAATGCAGCTATCAGGTACTTGATGACGAAGAAGGAGGCGAAGCCGCGGCTCATTAGGTGGATTCTGCTCCTACAGGAGTTCGACTTGGAGATCAAGGACAAGAAGGGCATAGAGAACACTGTAGCCGACCACTTGAGCCGGCTTGTCCGAAAAGAAGAGGCCGGGCAGATCACTGAGACGTTCCCGGACGAGCACTTGTACCCATACTTGTTAATGATGTTTTTGACATATGGTGCATCGATTTCATGGGTCCTTTTCCGGTATCGTGTGGGTATGCTTATATACTGGTTGCAGTTGACTATGTGTCTAAGTGGGTAGAGGCTAAGGCCACTAGGTGTGACGATGCTAAAACTGTCATAGATTTCTTGCGCACTAACATCTTTTGTAGGTACGGAGTGCCTAAGGCCATAATCAGCGATCAAGGGACACACTTCTGCAACCGGATGATGGCTTCTACCTTGAAGCACTACCACGTTCACCATCGGACGTCCACATCTTATCATCCCCAGACGTGGGCAAGCGGAGATCTCCAACCGCGAAATCAAAGGGATTCTCGAGAAGATGGTAAGTCCGGCCCGGAAAGATTGGAGCCAACGGTTGGACGAGGCTCTATGGGCATACCGGACGGCGTACAAGACACCAATAGGCACCTCGCCTTTTCGGTTGGTCTATGGGAAAGCATGCCATCTGCCGGTCGAACTTGAGCACAAGGCATACTGGGCACTGAAGAAGTGCAATCCGGACTTACAGGCAGCCGGGCTAGACAGGAGATTACAGCTATGCGAGCTTGAGGAGCTGCGCCTCGAGGCTTACGAGAGCCAATCAGACTACAAGGCGCGGACCAAGCTCTATCACGACAAATTCATCCTTCGGCGCACATTCGAGGTCGGTCAGCAAGTGCTCCTGTTCTCATCACGCCTTCGATTGATGCCCGGGAAATTACGATCTAGATGGACGGGTCCTTACACGATTACGAGAATATTCAACCATGGGGCACTGATGGAGCGTATTTATACGATTCATCGAGTACACTAAACCCACCGAATTAGGCACTTTGAGTGCACGAACATGTGCTTGTTAATGTCGTTTTATGTATACAGGCAATTTTGGAGTATAAAGAGGAAACACACCTAAAAAGGGAGATTTGTGCCAAAAAAAGCACCACCAGCCAACTCTGGCCAGCCAGGACCCGAGCAAATCCAGCCACGCCCAAATTGTCTAGCACTGAATTCAAGTTGCCCGGGCAAACAAGCTGATCTGACGAATCCACCTCGACTAAAGTGATCAAAATGGCAAATAAGGTGGACAATGTCGGAAAACCGAGGAGAATGCCCGAGCAGATTGGCAGTTGGCTCAATTCCAAAGCAAAGGCCCCGCGCGCATAGGCACCAAAACCAAGTCGCTCGACCAAACCATGGAATCTGGAAAATCTGGCTCGACCAAGTTGTTCTAAATGCAAAATGACTCGGGTGATCTCACTTCCCAGACAAAACGCCCGAGTGGAACCAGCTCAAGCCCGATCAAGGCCAAACTAGGGCAATTCCGGCCGTTTTGGGATTCCGACCAGGTTCCGGGAAGATTCCGGCAAAACGACTTCGACCATTAGTCTTATAATTGCCTCAGCATTCCAAATCCGCAATCAAAAGACCTTTTGACTTAGGTTGACTTTTGGAGAAGAATTCAACCAAGGGGGGAATGCCACCTATGGCCGGCGGCTTTTTGGAGAAGAAGACAAGCTGGCCGGCGGCTTTTGAAGGGAGGACAGCTGGCCGGCTGCTTTGGATGAGGATTGTACAAGTGGATGGCTCTCCTCTTCTCCCTTTGCTTATAAATAGAGGCATTTGCCTTAGGAATCAAATGTCCCATGCTACATATTAGGAAGTTGAGAGCTTATCTCTCTTCTTCACACTTCAATACACAAACATATTTCCTCACAATTTCTCTCTACTTGTTCTTGCTCACTTTACTTTCCTTGTCAAAAACCGAAACTCTCTTTACTTTCCTTGTCTTTGATTTCCAAAACCCTTTACTTTTAGTGCACTTAGCTATGATATCCACTTCCATGGATACTCGTAGCTAAACCCTTCATTCGGTTGAAGGCGTGTGTTTGTATCAAAACATGTTTTAGACCCTTTTCTTAGTGCTTCTATAGTGTTCAAACTTGTTCTATGTGCCATATATTAGGTTAGAACACTATTGGTTGAGTGGAGGCTCGAAAGAGCAAAGCTCTTCCATGGGGTTCGTGAACATACGTGGTTAAGTGGAGGCTCGAAAGAGCAAAGCTTTTCTGTAGAGTTCAACCTCTTTAAAACACCACTTGGTTGATCGGAAATGATTGATCAGGTGGATGCACATGAGGCTAAGATACTTCGAAAGGAGGAATTAGCCTAAATAGAACAAGTGTTCTATGTCTTGAAAAGGACTAGACGGTGTGGCAAGTCAAGTGCTAGAAATAGCCTTGATACATTTTAAACACGTAGTATGATCATTAGAGGTCGATGATGAACAGATTTATGATACAAGGCCCCTAAAACCGAATCCTTTCCTTTGATCAAAACACCACCTTGCTGCTTACTTTCAGTACCCATATCAACTGCTTACTGCTTACTTTCAGTCCCATATCAACTGCTTACTTTCCGCAAGTCTTGTCCTTCAAGCATTTACTTTTCGTAAGTCTTGTCCTTCAAGCACTTAATTTCAGCACTTTACTTTCTGTCATTTACTTTCTGTCTAAAAAACCAACAAAACCCAAAAAAAAAACCAATTGTATATACTTTCTTTTCTTTCTTTTTAAAAGAACAACTAATCCACACTGACTCCCTTGGGTTCGACCCCTACTTACCGCTTTACTACCCAATAGTGAAGTCGCGAGTAGTGGACTTATAAATTTATCTTGCTTAGCACTCAATGACGTGCTCTGTCAGGCACTCGAGCTAGAAAGCCCGACGGGAGGAGACCGGTTCAAGGTCAACGGACAACGGGTCAAGCATTATCACGGTGAGGTCGATCTGACCGTCCAGCAATTCGACCTAGACGAGCCTCCCAACGACACATAAGCGAGGTATCGTCGAGCCAACGACGTAAAACAAAGGCGCTCGCAGGGAGGCAGCCCGGCATTTCTTTTCGTTTTTCAGTTTATTTTGTTTATTTGAGTCTTGAGTCTTATTTGTCACATTGTATTCGGGAAAGAGATGCTCTTTTTGCAGGAAACATGCACCTCAGTGCGGAGTCATTAAGAGGTCCCGACCGAGCAAGCCTTGTGCGCGCAGAGTGGACCAACCCGCTATCCTTCTTCGCGTAAGACGGCTATCCATCGAGAGTAGTTTCGCACTTTGAATACATTGTGTCAAGAAAATTAAGCTTTTAAAGATTCTGTCACAAAGACTTACGAGTCTAAGGAGATTGGTTCTTAAGTGAGACCGTTTGTGACTCCACAATTCTCCATGGAATTCTTTACTTGTCTTAATTTCTTCGACATAGTCCTTTCATTTTGTGACGAACTCACGCTGCGATACAAGTCTCCACCAAAAGAAGGCAGGCGCAATGGTGCTCTCCTTGGACTCAGAGGAGAATGGCCCACCCAGTTGCGAGCCATGTGTGCGCAGAATCGGAGCATTGGAGGAATCCTTGACCAAACTTGCCCAACTTGAGATTCTGACTCGGCCATTAGTCTTAGAATGGCCAATTTATCGAGACATGTGAGAATCCCATAGCATTCTGGCGAAGTCGTCCGGAGGCCGCCCAACCAATAGAGGCCCTGTGCGCACAGAATGGGCACACTGCCAGAATCCTCGACCGAAGTTCATTATCTGGAAATTCTGGCTCGACAGAAGTGTTTAAAATGTCCAATAACTTTGGAAGGGTGAGCCAACTTCGCAACCGCACGAGGAAAGTGCCTGTTCACTCTTAACTCTCTCTTATTTTCCCTATTGTTTGTTTGCTTGCATAGTTGTGTCTTTGAACTTAAGATGTGCCGTGAGGATACGTCAGTTCAAAAGTGTGGGGTGGGAGAGTCAGTATGTCGTGTCAGCACGTTTATTTCCTTGCACCTACATAGAGTCAGCACGTTTCCCTTAAAATTTAAAATTTTTGTACAGATTTCTCTCTATTTTCCTAGCCTTGCGGTATTGAATCTTGATGATGTGAAATAGATAGAACCGATTAGATGCATTTTTCTCGTAAACTTTGAGTTGTGCAAATACATGTGAACTTACCCTATTGCGTGCTTTTGAGTTGAGATAAACAGGGATGTGGAGTTGATAGAAACGTCCTAGAGAGACTTGAGAAAGCATTCAGGGGACCGGAGTCAAGCTATATGGTTATATGGATTTCGTGGAGGCTAGCACTTCGAGGCAACATGGTTAAGAGTCTGCTCCACCACTGCAGTGCTTATGCGGTCAGGTGGGACGAGAAAACAACACACCGTCCAATCTCTAGTCCAAGTAGCCGGGAAAACAGACGAGCAACCCTCGGCTTGACTCGCGTCGAAGGGACGAGGATGAGGGAGAGCAGGGAGGTATTTCCATATGCTTGCGGGCGATGATTGGACCTCCATCAAAAGAGCAGAGTCACGGACTAGCAAGTCATATTCATGTAGCAATATACAGGATGCCGAAGGAATTGTGATGTTTCAGTTTATTTTCCTCTTATTACCTAGTTCTTGTTCGGGACGAACAAGTTTAAGTGTGGGGTGGTTTGATGAGCCGTATTTATACGACTCATCGAGTAAACAAATCCCATCATTTCCGACACTTTATTATGCGAACAAGTTACTTTTGGTGTTGTTTTGCATTTCAGGTGCTTTGGAAGCTCTCGGAGGAAACGCGCTTAAAAGATGGCTTTCTGAGCTAAAAACATCACGAGGAGTCGAGCTGACCAACACTAAACTCAAGTTGCTCGGGCAAACGAGCTGATCTGACGAATCCACTTTGAGAAAAGTGATCAAAAGAGCAAATAAGGTGGACAATGTCGGAGATCCAAGGAAAACGCCCGAGCAGATTGGAAGTTGGCTCAATTCCAAAGGTCTCGCGCACGCTGATTGGCACCGAAATCAAGTTGCTCGACCAGACGGACTCAGATGACAAATCTGACTCGACCAAGTTGCTCAAAATGGACAACAAGTCGGACAATGTCACCAACTAAAGGAGAACGCACGGGTGGAATGGCCCATGAGCAGCCGAGTAGGTTCCAGGCCGCGCCCGAAGGCCTTGTCGAGCAGACTAACGCTGAATCCGAGTTGCTCGACCAGATGAACGAATCTTGCAAATCTGGCTCGACCAAAGTGATCAAAATGCCAAATGACTCGGACGATACCACTAGCCAAGCAAAACGCACGAACGGGATTGGCCGAGATGAGCAAAACGGCGTTGGAACTGCAAAAGGCCCCGCGCGCTGGGCCAAGTGGGTGGGCTCAAGTGAGGCGGTTCAAGCTTACTTGCTCACCAAGCAAAAACGATTATGGACCAGACCCAAATAGAAGCTTCGAAACCCTAGGATTTGTCCTATAAATAAGACCTCTTGGTCTAGGGTTTCAAGCATCCAAAAATTCGAGATCCACATTCATCCCATCAGAGCCGAGTCGAGTATCCATCATTCATCCAGCGATCATCCATCACCGAGCGGCTACTTCGGCATAGAGAAGAATTTCCACTTTTATCATGTCTTTTATTTCCAGCATGTGTAGCTAAACCGCTCGTTCGGGCTAGGGCTAATTTATTGTGACGAATGTTTTGAGATTCCATGCTTAATATTATTCTTGCATTCTACTAGTTCTTGTGCACATTAATTTCGGTTTGAGTTGCAAGTTTAAGTGGAGACCCGAAACGGTAAAGCTTAAGCTGGGCAATCCATACCCTCTATTTACTGCTTATTTGATACTGACACGTTAGAATAAGTAGTCACACCAAGCCTAATATAACCTGACCAGGAGTATTAGGTTTGCTAGAACTAGAATTCTATAACCTGACCAGGAGTAGATTGTGGCGTAGTGACTTGAAACGGTCCTACCTTAGTTATAACCTGACCCGGAGTAACCACACTTAAGGACGCAGAATTAGATACTTAGAAATCAAGGATAAACCAAGTCACAATTAGAACCCCTAGCCTGAATATTCTTCTCCGATTGACATCTTTCGCACTTGTTTCCCGCAAAACCCAATTGTTTCCTTTTTACAGATCAACAAGTAACCATCTAGCTCCCTAGGGTTCGACCCTTGCTTGCCGCTGTACTAATCCGTAGTCAAGAGTAAGGAATTATAAATACAAATTTGCAAGTACTGACGACGCCTGTCAGTGCCTCATTTGAACGCTCCTCTAACTTATAATTTCTAATCATTTAATTATATATGCGGTGCGGTTTAAAACGGGTGGTTTGAGATATGGAACCGCTTCCGCACCGCTATATTCCGTTGCGGTGCGAATTTTAACAAATTGGTTTTGTCCATAAAATGGTGCAACACACTTTTGCGGTGCGGTGTGGACGGTTTTGAAATTCGGAACAGTTTTTGCCCACCCCTACTACTAATAGCAATCTGCATTGCTCGGGGCCGTTGTTTTCCGAAAAGCACCACACTGTGTCTCCGAAATCGGATGATTTGGTGGAGAATGAGTTGGTTTCTTGGTTTTGTAAGGTAGCGAGAATGAGTTAAATTGTGCAACTGGGTTTGATTTTTGAATTGGACATTTTCTTTAGCTTCGGTTTAATGGTTATATTTCACCATTTTCTCTTTAGCTTTTTTATTTTTGGTGTGTTTGAGTTGGACTTATTGATTTGTTATGTATGGGATGCATATCAGTGATTTTTTTTTGTCAATATCATTACTTAAAGATGTAAATTTTTATGCTCAAGTAGCTCAGGTGTTTCATACTCTGTTAAGAAGATTCAGACAAAGACTTGTCCAAGCCATTACGATAGTGTGATTCTGGTCGATTCGCAACTGCAGAAACCGCCGAAGTCGGCTGCCTTGGCGAGGTTGTCAAGCATGAGAAGCTCGTGGACGATTGATTCTTCCTGATCTGGAAAGGGCATGAGCGGTTCAGAGTGGTGTTGGTGCGGTGTTTTTTTCCTTTCAAATCAAGGAGTGCATGGCTTGCATATTATTGGTATTTCTCAAGTTATAATTCGTATCGGGTAAGGGACATGGCTTGCATAGTTGCATATAGTTTGTAGTTTCGGCATATAATTCGTATCGGACCAGGACTGCATGACTTTATATATAATACGTAGGTTTTAACGCATAATTTGTATCGAACTAAGACTGCATCACTTCTAATATAATACGTAGTTTTTAACGTATAATTCGTATGAGAGGCATGCATTGTAATAAATTTCACGACATTTAAAATACGTAGTTTGAAATATATAATTCTCTCATAAAAAAAGAAATATATAATTCGTACATATTTCAGTATGCCTCACTGTTTCGTTTTCCCTGTCAATGAATCAGTTCGTAACATTCGTAGTATGAAATATATCATTCGTAACAGCTCAACTTAGTGTTTTTTTCCAGTTATTCAGCCAATATCTTTGACGAAAATAGCAGCTGCTGGAAAATGGATAGCTTGATGGTGTTACAATTGTGAGATGTGAGAAGGTGAAGGATGAGATTGTGTTGGATGGAAATGACATCGAACTTCTCTCTCCATCGTGTGCCTTGATTAACCAGAAATGCCATGTGAAGAACAATTATATCAGAAAATTTCTTGATGGTATCTATGTCAGTGAGAAGGAGAACAAGGATATAACCAGAATGCATTTTGATCTCTCTAGTCTTGGACACCCTGTTTCTTTTATTGTGCTCCCTTTTTGCATCTTGCCTCAGTGTCTGTTTTCCCAAACAAGCTTGCTACATGATTTAAATTTTATCAAATTGTTAGACTTCTCAAAAAAATGTTATTTAGCAACATCTACAAATATTGATTTAGTAAGTACGAATTTTATCATGGATCTAGATTCTAGAAGCTATGTTGGTCAGCAAATGCTACGAATTTTAATGTGCTACCTACGAATTTTATCATAAATTCAGAAGCTACGATCTACGCAACGCATAATTAGTGACAAACATCCTACGACGGTTAGCTTTAATAACTACGAATTTTATCACAGTGATTCCATGTGTTACGAATTTTGGTCACAGTGTCTGCTACAAATTTTGGCTTTAGTTACTACGAATTATATCGTGGATCCTGAACCAATTTTGTTCAGCAAACTCTATGTATTTTGATTTAATAACTACAAATTTTATCATGAATCAGAAACCAATGTTGGTTAGCAAAAACTACAAATTTTGATTTAGTAACTACGAATTTTGGTCATTATGAATTTTGGTCATTACGGTCTGTACGAATTTTAACCATTGCGAATTTTAATTTATGCATTGCATATGGGTGACACAGAGAAGGATAAAATCCGTGAAAGAAACTTTTTTGTTAGGTTAAAATCAAACTGTACAACTCTGTATCCAAAAAAAATCAAATTGTACAAGTGTGATGAATGCTACAATATCTGACGTTTCTGGTTATATATCTAGGCCTGATACAAGACAAGTGGTATTCTCCAGCTACATACTGCTAGAATCTGATACAAGGCAACTTTGGTTCTCCATTGATACAAATCTACACAAACAGAAAAATCAAATAAATTAGCAGTGGCAAGTATTCTGCCTAAGACAGTCATCCATGAGGTTAACTTGATTTGTGCGAGGTTTCTTTGGAGAGGCAGATGTGATAAGAAAGGAGGCCATCTAGTTCAGTGGAATGAGGTGTGTCGGAAAAAAGAGGAAGGTGGCTTGGGTCTGAAAAATATCGAGACCATGAACTATGCCATGGTTATTAATCAAATGTAGGGGAAGCAAGAGGGCAGGTCTAACTTGTGGATTGCCTGGTTGGAGAAGTACTGGAGCAAAGGAAAACATTGGTGGGAAGATGAGGTTAAGGCAAATAGCTCTTGGGTTCTAAAGCGCTTGATGCAATGCAAGGTTATTGGCCTTCGTTGTATATCAGTTACAAATAATATAGTGAGGTGGAGAGGGCAAGGAGAAGGATTTGAGGTGAAAGACACTTACAGTTACAACACTCTAACATAGCACAGTGATCTGGTGGTGTGGCATAAGCTTGTCTGGAATGACTTCAACGCTCCGAGAGACTCGCTGAATGCGTGGTTAGCAGTCCAGAACAAACTGATGACGAGAGATAGATTGAGCAAATGGGGAAGGTTGGGAGACAAGACATGTACCCTTTGTGAGACAATGGAGGAAAGTAGAGATCATTTGTATTTCGACTGCAGTTTTTCAAGGGTCATTTGGACCAAAGTGATGCAGTTTTTTGGAAGCTGATCCGGATTTCACTTGCTGGGAGAGGCTGATTCCATGGTATATTAGTCTGCCTCAATGGAGGTTAAAGACTAAATTTATTGCAACAGCTATGACGGATGCACAGTCGTTGTGTGCAAAAGTCAAGAATATATTTATAAGTCCGCTACTCGCGACTTTACTACTGGGTAGCAAGTGGTAAGTAGGGGTCGAACCCAAGGGAATTAAGGGGATAGTTGTTCTTTGAGGAATGTACTGAGAGGGAGCGTGATTTTAGGTGGATTGAGGTTTTAGCGATGAAAAGTGAGTGGTTGGTTGTTGGTTTTAGTTTTAGTACAGAAAAGTAAGTGGGTTGGTTGGGATTTTAGTGCAGAAAGTAAAGTACTGAAAGTAAAAGGAGAAGACTTATAGCAAGTGGGATGCTTGAAGGATAAGTCTTGCGGAGAGTAAGCGGTTGATATTGCAGTTGATATTGAGACTGAAAGTAAAGTGCAGATGATGTTTTAAGTTAAGGAAAGTATTCGGTTTTAGGGGCCTTGTATCATATATAGTCTGTTTATCATTGACCTCTAATAATCATACTATGTATTCAAAAGTGTATCAAGGCCATTCCAAGCACTTGATTTGCCACACTGTCTAGTCCATTCCAAGACATAGAGCACTTGTTCTATTCAGACTAATACCCCATTCCAAGGTATATTAGCCTTATGTGCATCCATTTGATCAATCATTCCCGATCAACCAAATGGTGTTTTAAAGAGGTCAAACTCCTCAGATAAGTTTTGCCATTCCAAGCATCCACTTATCCGAGTATGTTTACGAACCCCACGGAAGAGTTTTGCCATTCCAAGCATCCACTCAACCTTGGAAGTTCTAACCTAATATGTGGCACATAGAACAAGTTTTGAACACATAGAGGCATTAAGAGTAGGGCCTAAAACATATCAAGACACAAGTACACCCCTTCAACCGAATGAAGGGTTTAGCTACGAATATCCATGGAACAGGACATCATAGCTAAATACTTGAAGGTTTTCAAAAGACAGTAAAGTAAAAGGAGAATACTCAAGAACCAACAGGAGTAAACTCAAGAACAACTAGAATACTCAAGAACCAACAGGAGTATTATAGATTTAAAACAAGTGTTTACAAGAGTAGTGCCCAAAATCTAGAGAGAAGCTAGAGCTTTGTGATGGAGGATGTTTTGAAATGAGGATTGTGGGATGATTTACAAAGGGAAGGAGATGTCTTATTTATAGGCTAAGGAGAGTGAGGAGAGGCCAACACTTGGCACAAGATGGGAGGAGGCTTCAAAAGCCATCGGAGTGACTCATCACTCCAAAAGCCGCCGGCCACATGGAGGAAGGGGAGAGGAGAAGCCCTTAGCCGCCGGCTAGGTGGAGGAGAAGGAGTGGTGGAGTGAGTTTGTGATCTCATTCCCAAAAGCTATCGGTCCTTTCAGCTCCGGACTGACTCTGGTTGCCCTTCGGTTGGACTTGTTTTGAGTGATTCCATGTCAGGTTCATGAGATTTGTATAGTCGGAGTCTGGTCGTGACTTGGAATGACTCGTAATTCATTTTCAGCTTAAAAACTCCTCCTTAGCCTGTATTCTCTCTAGACTTCAAAATACCCTGTAGATAAATATCGGAACTAACAAGCAAAAGTTAAATAGACAAAGAGTCTAATTTGGTGGGTTTAACTGTGTTTATGATTCATATAATTATGGTCCATCAAGCTACAACAAGGATCATGAATGGAGTGTGGACAGCGAGGAACTCGAAGATCTTCAAAGAAGAGCCCATTCCGATAGTAGTGATAGTTCAAGATACCATATGGTATTTGAAGATGAAGCTAGGGGCGATAAAGAGGGAAGCTTGCTCGAAGGAAGACATCAGTTGGTTAAAGATTATGAGGATTATTGAGTAGGTGTTTTGGTTTTTTTTTCCTAGTTGTTTTCCCTCTGTTGCTGTGCTGTGTGTTTTGGTAGGAGTGCAGGTTTTGGTTGAGGTTGTTAGTTAGTTTCAGCTGTACATTCTTTTTGATTTATGAAATAAATAAAACATGCACATAACATACATATATACTCTCTCCCAAGGATAATAACTTACAGGGAGGCTCAAGTTACAGATGGATTCCTTTATCAAAAAAAGTAACAGATGGATTCATAAATATTAATTACCGGTTACTTCGAAGTTACATATGGACCCCATCAAGCAGCATCTATCAGTTTAAAAAAGTGGCATCTATCACAAAAAGAAGGCAAAAGATTTGCAGTAAAAACTGACCAAACATGGTGAGACAATTCTCAACATAGCTACGAATCTTATGCTATGCATCTTTAATTCTATGACTATGAATTTTATGCTTCGCATTTACGAATCATATAATTTGCAAAGTAACATACTGGTTTTATAATGCGTAGGTGAGGAGTCGTACTTATACGACTCGTCGCACTAACTAATCTCATTTATTTCGACACTTTTGTATGCGAATATTTACTTTTTAGTATGGTTTTTTCTTTCATGTGTTTCGGAAGCTCTAGGAGGAAACAAGCATAAAAGACGGCATTTCATGCCAAAAGCACTACAGTGGCAGATTAGACCTTTGAAGGTTCGACGGAGTGCTGAGATTTGACCACTGACCAGAAATATACGAGCTACATGTCAATGCGTACCTGACTCAATTCTCTACAACTCTCTTGTTCACACAGAGAGCAGCCGAGGTCATTTGAATGGTCGAATCGAGAGTCGAAGTCAGGACTGATGTGCAGAAAGGGAAAAACATGGTCAGTGGGAATCGCGCCCAAGGAAGACATTAGCGCAGTGCTAATGTCAACGTTGGGAGCGGCCGTAACGTCTCCCTTGGGCGCGAAGATGACATCATCAGACTACATTTTATGTAAATTCGTAGAGTTGATGCCGAACATATCAAACACAGATTCACTAAAGCACTGCAGTTGCTATGAAATAAACCAACAAACGAATTGAATGTAATCGGATAACAATCTATTAACTTCAAACCCCAAAAAACTAGAGAAGTTCGTTGGTAGGGCGACATGATGTAAGCATGGTCGACCGTCTTTGCTTTAATATCAACATATAAGTTTAATCACTCAAAGAATAACATAACAAAAAAATGAACATTTAAATGCTATTTTTGTTTTCAATATAAGTTCATATAAACCAATTAATAAGTAAAATTGCACATAAAAAAGACAACAACACAAGAAATATGTTAAATCACCCTCCAAATTAACCCAAATCTCATGCAATCTCTAGTATAAAGTAATGATATAAATTATTTTTAGCAGTGTTATTAAAACCGGACCGGATCGGTCGGTTAGACCGGGAACCGGTCACCAGACCGGTCCGGTTCTCAAATCGGATCGGAAATGTCATTGACCCGACCAATAATTGGTTGGACCGCCGGTTTCCGGTTGAACCGTGACCCGGCCGAGTCAACCGGGTTGATGTTAATTGCCCAAAACACAGCCGTTTTGATGTTTAAAAAATAAATAAAAACAAACAGATACAGAACTCAGAAGGACACGCATATGCATCGCCCTAGCCCCTAACCCTATTTCCAATTTCACGAGTTCCGACTGGCGAAGTTCAATTTCACGAGTTCCGACACGCATACGCATCGCCCTAGCCGTTTCCAATTTCACAGCCGTCTGGCGACTGGCGAAGTTCCGATCCCGGTCTGGCGACTGGCGAAGTTCCGATCCCGATCTCAAGTCCCGATTTATTGTTAACCTGATAATGCACAACTTGCTTTAGGTGAAAGCATGGGCAGAGTTGCTGAACACCTTCTGCACTAATGCCAAACTGGAGCTGGAACTCATATTCAAAGTTCAGATCCAATGCTATGAAGATGCCAAGCTGATGAAGCTGTTCCCTGAAATTATAAGGTCTCTGTATGACCAAGATGTGCTTGCCGAAGACACCATTCTTCACTGGTTCCGTAAAGGAACTAATCCAAAGGGAAGGTATATAAACACCGACCGCACCCTCTACATATAATACATTCTTTCTTGTCATTTTGTGAGGCTGATTTCACTTGAAAAAAGGCGTATGACATGTTTTTGACCATATTTTGGTACCTTATATCTTCCAGGCAAACATTTGTGAAGGCCTTAGAGCCATTTGTGAATTGGTTGGAGGAGGCTGAAGAAGAAGAATAATCCAATCAGTACAATCACCCACAGCGCAGACTCTTGTGTGGCCTGGCCTTTCTTGTTATGTACTTTTATTGAATCTTAAGATTTTAATGTTTTGTTTCCGTCACTTTTCGGTTACTCGCGCATGCTTGCTGCTTCTCATGTATCATACTCATGCTGCTGCGCAGCTGCTATGTTCTTTTTTTTTGTTGCTATTTCTGTTATGTGCTATTTAATTTATTGCATTCGTATCTTGCCATATATCTCAAGGTTGAACCCGTCCGTATTATTATAACCATATTGATTGATATTATTATTGCGACTTTAGCTGACATGTTATAATACTATTGTCATAGGGCAAATGAATTTGGATGACAACGAGGATGAAAATGAGGATGAAGAAGCAAATGAGGATCAAAATCCAAGCAACTTAGATGAAGTTCACCACCATATCTATTTTCCTTTTTAAACTTTTATCTTTTGGCATAACTTTTCAATGTTATTGAGATTTGTGACTTAAGACTAAAATTGCAATTGTTGTTTTGTTATTTTCTTATTAATGTGTGATATTCGAATGCTAAAATTGTTAGTTATAGACTATAGTATTGTATACAGGTTAAATTTTATCAGGTTACAAAACAGGTAAATAAATATGCATATATATATTTTTTTATTATTTTTAATTCGTGCGGGTCAAACCGGTTCGACCCGGTTGAACCACTGACCCATCGACCCAGTGACTTGACCGGTTCGATGACCGGTCCGGTTTTAATAACACTGATTTTAAGAATAATAATTAAAGAATTCGGATCAAATAAAAACCAGGATTATATATAAAAATTAAAAATCCAATTAAATATTGTCACGTGTATCTTTCGACCAATCATGTTTCGGGGTCTTTTTTTAAATTTGGAAAATTAAATTGGACTTGTTTGAGAGTACAGAATCTAAACGAGGGGTAAAAATGTCAGTATGTTATCACAGCGTTAGAGAGTACGTTTGAATTAAACGTACAACGAAAAACCAACAATTTTAAGTCTGATCATTGTCTTTTTAAGTCTGATCATTATAAATTTTAAGTCTGATCGTTACCAATTTTAAGTCTGGTCATTCAGAATACTTAGAAGAGCGGATCCTCTGGCGCGCACCTCTGCCCATCTTAACTTGGACCTCATGTGCATCATCGGAGATGAAGAAAGGCGGTGTCGTTTCTTTTTCTTCAACTATCTCCCCCGGTTCTTGGACCGAAGGCGTCGGAGATGACGACGGCGGTGTCGTTTCTTTCTCAGGCGGCTTATAGATCAAGTGAGAGACATTGATGGTGGAGACGCTGCTGGGGATGCGACGAGTTGCGAAGGTGATGAAGATGAAGGAAGCGGCTGCTTATTGATCAAATGAGACATTGATGAAGGAGACGCTTCCTGCTGCTGCATAAACGGTGAGTTGCGAAGATGAAGGAAGCGGCGTCGTTTCCTCCTGCGGTGGCTAATTTTTTAATTGAATAAGGTTGACTAAAAATTATTTCTTTTTAGGAATGGTAATTTTTTTGTACGCGATTTGTATATCATCAGTGCTAAAGTGGACGCCTAAATGTTAAGAAGGGATTAAAAGAGAACTAAAACACCAAATTCGCAAGAAAAGTACTTTCATGGAAAACGGAAGCTTCCATTTTTTTTGTGTTTGGGGGCGCCTGAAAAATCTGATGGAAAATTTATTAAAAAACATGATCATGCTTGGTTGATAGGAAAATAACATTGGAAAGAAAATATGTATTCAGATTCACTTTACTAAATTTTTAAAAAAATTAGCAATTTCAACTTCTTTTTACAAAGAAAATCAAAGAATCTGTCAATCTTCCGAGTCAACTGCATACGTAATCATTTTATTATGCTTGGTCTGCGAATCTATGTCTTCACCAAATACAAGACTCTAGTAACCAACTTCATAGTCTTTGCCTTTGCCCAACAAAATAGTTGTGAGCGAGTAGCAACGATATAGAATACGCCAATAGGGTGCTAACATTAGCCACAACCATTGCGTCATCCTCATTTTGTTTCTTCAACTCAAGTACCCGCAAGCCAAAAGATGGGTTGGGAACTCGTCAAAACCACTACTTATTCTGCAACAATGTGAGGCAAAGTCAAAATCCCGACTTTTATTTGTACATCAACATAACTGATACGTCAGATTAACCTTTAAAAGTGCACCAACAATCTACCATGCTATCCAAACAACTAACATCATTTAGCGGAATACTAGATTTCATTTCACAAACGAGTTCTCAACCAGACCAAAACAAGAAGAATCGTCTGATAGTAAAAGTGCTTCTGATATGAATTATTTGAAGGCTCTATCACAAAGATCATATTTATCATAGAAGTATTGAGTAATATGGTTTCAGCCGCTCATTCTCAAAAGCTCATCAAGGTGTAACATCACAAAGATAAAGATGAATGGTAATGACTGATACTTTCACAAAGGCATTTTTTTAAAACACTGACTAAACAAAACCAAACTATATCCCATTTTTTTTCAAGTACAGACTGCCATTGCCAATACACGAATGCACATGATTCAAACACCTAAAGATTGAGCTCACCAATTACATACTTCAATCAACTAAATATCATCTAATATAGTAGTAGGCTGACCCGCGAATACAGATGATGAAGATGAGCTTGGCCTCAGGGTTCACATATCATCTCCATTAAGCTTGGCTTCACTTTTCAGCCTGATCAACTCCTACTAAAATACACAAAAACAAGCAACGTGATTGACAGCTTTATTTTCACTAATTTGAATAACCTGCTCGGAGTATACCTTGGCGTTCTCCTCAGCACGCTTGAAGATGAGTTTTCGGTTCTCAAAATTGTGAATCTTCTTCTTTTCTAGCGCCTCCCTTCCTCGCCAAAGCCCACTCCTCATTCCTCTTTTGCTTCTGACTCCGGCACAACGACCTTGCTCTCTCCACTGATGGCTCTTGGTTTCATCGTCGATTGAAAGAATCGAAGAAAACGGAAATCATTGATTATGGATTTTGATTTTCCACTTAATTTCAGGCGGAAAAATTTTGAGCAAAATCAGGGTAATTTTCCAATCAATTTTCTAGTTAAATTTCTTTCCTATTTATATTCCATTCCATGAAATCAAACGGCCTAATTTGATTTTCCATCCCAAAAACTTTACTTTCCCTTTAATTTTCCTGCAACCAAACAGGAGTAATGGAATTCAAAGTTCGGTCTCATTTTGGATCGATAGAAAATCTGTTTGACATAAATATAACAAACTGCTCGTCTCTACAGTACACTCAAAAAATAATACAGGAGTTGAGGTACTAGAAGAGAGATGAGGTGAGTTCCTTGACATCGGCTACCACTTGGGTATAGTCTGCTTTTAGCTTCTCTTGCTCCTCCTGGCCAATTTCTCCCTTGGTTGGCTTTGTCAACACCAGAACGCAGCAGGTGGGCCGCTTAGTGGAACCTGCATTTGCTAGGTCCTGAAACAAGCAAACAATACGCGAGTGAGAACATGGGGCAAACCGATATATATAGTGAATAAACCATTCATCACTAATATTCATTGAATAATGACAAGTTTTGGTTCTCTACAGTGAATTTCCATTTTGCAAACTTATAAAGTCTGATTCCTGATTAGCCCGAACTCTTAGACTTAGTACAATTTAACAAAGGCGAGCAATGAAAAGCTTGGTGGAAGAAGACTTGGCTTACTTCTTTTGAAGGTACATATACGTAAGGTATGTCAGACTCCTCGCACAAAATTGGAAGATGAGTGATAACATCGATGGGCGATATGTTCCCGGCAACTACACATAACCTGAGAGCATATGTTGAAATATTAAGAATCATCACTAGCAGAATAGTTAGAATTAAGAAAGAACAGTTGATATATATCATTGAAAACACGGTTACATAAAAAGGACGGCCAACCACTAATAAAACTATATTCGTTGCTCCTTAGTTGATTTAGAATATATATTAAAAAAGACTAAATCAAATGGGTGTATATTGGTAATGGTAATATAAGAAAATACCCTTTATTGCCGCGACGAATGCTCTTCACTACTTCCTTGACTCCTCTTTTAAGACACTTGTGTTCAGCAGCTGTGATAAACAAGAACAATACATTAAAATCAATGGCATCTATGTACCATGATAAGTGCAATATTAGTTACACAAACAACAGCCAAAAAGTGAACTCACATTAAGAGTCTGTTCTGTTGAACTTAAATTTCAGTTTTTTCAGTTCAGCACCATATTTATAACCTCTATTTAAGCACTTAATTTCAGTTAAATGTTCGATTTTATTAGCTCAAAAGTTAAGTACTACTTAAATTAAGTCAGAAAGTTAAGCTCCCCAATTCATTTCTCATGTTTAAAACAATGTAAGTTATCAATTTCAGTTCAGTTTAATATATGAAGAAACGAAACGAAATCGAACAGGCACCAGGAAAGGCACAGACGAAGCATTTCAGGCTTGAATTCAACAGCACAATATCAGCTTAAAGGTACCTCTGCGAACGAGCTTAAGGGTTTTCTTGCAGAGCTTCTTGCCGGCAAGCGGCTTGGCGATAGGAGCCAAAGCAATGACCTTCTTTTTGGCAGATGACTTGTCGGTTTCGCTGTCGCTCCCCATCTCTCTTTTCTTTTACTTCTTTGGAAGAGGCTAGGGTTTAAGACGTCAAAGTTAGGGTTCAGTTTTGTTGACCGTAATGGGGTTTAGTTTTGGATGGATGTCACGCGCTCTTGGGCTTCCAATATCAGGCCCAAATCAATGTTGGGCTGACACTTTCATTGGGGACTAGGTGGACTTTGATACGTTTAGCCGCTGTATCATCAACACACACACAAAAACTTTGATTACGTTTTTAAATTATTTTTTTGTTGTATTTTTGTCCTCCAAATGTTATTTATTTAAGATCAGTTCATATAAGAGCAAGGTACTAACCTAACCAACACCAAGCTCCATCAAAAAAAAAAAAAAAAGATCAGTTCAAAAGAACAAGTACAAATAAACATGTACCTCGAACACATATATTTTACATATTCACATATAAATGGAATTCAAGTGTTGCACAATTTGAAAAGAAAATTACATATCATCATCTTCATCCATTCTAATATCTATGAAATTATTTGGACTATGTTCTACAATTTAAAATGCTATCATCCCGAATGCATACTTTATTTGTTCCTTTCGGTGTTTATCAAATACATTCGAACTTTTCAGTGTTCTGCATCAACTCATTAACGTATCGAAAATATATACATGCGAATGAATTGTGCATATCATATATAGTTGCAATTATACAACTTGGCTCTCATCTAACACTTGGGGCATGGCCTTAAGTATCTTTCACGAATTCTTTAAGATACATAATTTTTTTTTCAATGGTGGTTCTTAAAGATGAATCTCGTTAATTAAAATTTTCATATACCCAGTAGATTGATCGTCATGGCGACATATGATAGCGGAATCTTTTACCCTTAAAAGGTGTCAAATACCCAAATTGTATATGGATATCAAAAATCAACCAAATAATATTACTACTTTTAATTAAATTAGCGGTTAAATGAAAATTATGGTTAAATGATTGAGTTAATGAGTCGGTCCAAACCATCTGATCATAAGAACTTTCTTCCCATCCGACATGTACGTATGTAATATCGTGTCAATCGAGCAATAAGCAAGAACATTTCATGTTTGCTTCCTTTGCGACCACTACACCATTTTTCAGATTAGGAGACATTTTTTTTCCGTCGCATAAACCCCTAAATAAGTCGCCTATAGTTTATGTGACAAAAAAAAGTCGCGTAAAAGAGGTCGCGAAATCCAAGTAGCGTAATGTCCCTGCAACAAAAAAAATGACGAAACGTCGCGTAAACTGTAACTCTTATGCGACATTATTTTCTATTTGTCCCAAAAACATTAGAACGAGTTCGACTCGGTGCAAGGCATACGCTACAAACATTTACATCTTATTGTCGTATAAAACCACATACGCTAAGAACTTTAAATATATGTTTGTCGTATAAACACCCTTATGTTACAAACTTGAAAATATATTTGTCGTATCAACACCCTTACGTTACAAATTTGAAAACATATTTGTCGCTTTAAGGAACATACGCTTAGAACTTTAAATATATTGTTGTGGTATAAACTGGCTTACGTTACAATCGTTGAAATATATTTGTCGCTTTAGGAAACATACGTGTATAATATAAGATATATTATTGTCGTATAAACACACTTACGTTACAACCTTGAAAACATATTTGTCGCTTTAAGGACCATACAATTCTGGGATTTCTGATTCAACTTACAAAAACGGACAGATCATCGAAGACACCGCGACTAAATCCTCATCCACGCCTTTCGACATCGGTGCAGGGCGCAGGGTATATCAACCTGATCCCCGCTCTCAACCCGGGACTAGTGTACAACAACATATCCAAGACAATGTAGATTTCCTATGCGCCTCAAGCTACACTGCAGCTCAAATCAAAGCCATCACAAGATCAGATTTCACTTGCCAATCAGGAAAAACAAACCGCGTCGAGTACTTAAACTACCCTTCCTTCGCCGTCCCATTCCCAGCCTCAACCAGCTCCAATGCCACCACAACAGTCCGCTAAGATCATGATAAGCCTATTATCATCACTGAGCTTCAGCTCATACAATGAGGAGAAGACTTACACAGTTACATTCACTGGAAGCTCTCAGGCATCCGGAACAATCAGCTCCGGTCGGATCACTTGGTCAGATGGCACTCACATTGTCAGCAGTCCAGTCGCTTTCAACTGGAGTTAGAAACCCTGAATTCCAAATCACCATTTTCACACTGCGTTTGGTAACATTTGATTGAAACCTGAGAATCAAATCAAAATCAATAACTATAATTTCACATTCGATGTTTCAACATTCAATCAGTAATGCATTCTTGTACCGGATACATCATTGCATTCTTGTAGAAAACACTCATCACCACATTCACAAAGATGCTAATTCAGCACCAATGTCAGATCAAACCACCCACAACATTTGAGCCATACTTACCTCACCCATCAGATACCGCTCAAACTTAACAGCCGACTTGGGCAACATAACTCCACCAGCTGATTTCTGCAGCCAGTGAATTCAGCAAGTTTTACACTTAATTCAAAGCATTAATAAACCAAAGCTTCACTCAAAATTCACCTTGATGGCAATAACAAACACTGAAATAGTACAAAAATACTAAACAACCCAATTGTGAAGCACATAAATAGTTATTAACATTAACACATGTAACAATAACATCAATCAAAAACTGATGAATTTTGACCTCGGGAAGCTGCTCCAACTTAATCAAAACCCTGTCAGCTTGCGGAACAACCTGCAAACCACAACAACAGCAAATATCAGTACAAGCACGAAAATCACCAACGCAACTAAAAACCCTAATAAACTACATCCGTACACGCGCACACCTTAGTCGGCTCCCATTTCTTGGCAATCGCATCGATCCTCAACCCGCTATTTCGCAGACCTATCTCAATCAAACAAAAGAAGTGGCTCAAATCGTCGCAAATCAGTGATACATCATCTCATCAGACTTTCAGGGGCGATGTTTCTCCGCCGGTGGGGCTACTGTGCGCTCGTCTGGTAGAGAATCGAAATCGCTGAAACACAAGTTCCACTGATGAGCTCCATCCCGTGTTAGGGTTACCAACACTTGCAAGAAAATTTGGAATTTGGCCATGGATCATGTGTATGGGCTTTTGTTTTTGGCCCAATACTTTAGTTTAAATTATATATATTCACTACATAAGTCGCTTAAAGTATTTTAAAATTTTAAAACTCCCCCGTCCGAAAATTTCTTTCCCCCCAAAACAAAATTGAATGTCGAACACACTCGTGTGTTTTGTTCAGCATTTTAATTTTTTATGTTTACGTGACTTACTTGGGATACCAACGTCGCTTAATCCCCAAACGGTAGATCGCCCTCTTTACTCAGCATTCAATTTTCTTATGTTTATACGACTTTTTATACGTACAATGTCGCGTAAACCATAAAAAGTAGGTGCTCCCTCTTCACTGTCCGAGTCACAGTTTCAAAATTAAACAGGTGAGTCACGCCAGCTGATACAACTCTCTACTTTTCAATATTAAGGGACATACATTGAATTGTCGCGTATATTATGTCGCATAAAATGTTAAACGAGACATAAAAAACATGTCCCATATATTAATGTCGCGTTAACAATATTACGAAACATTAGCTCGTATTGTCGCTTGCGTAAAGTCGCGTAAAGAGTTATAAGAGACGTAAATGTAACGTCGCGTATAACCAATGTCGCGTTATCATATTAACCGGACATTATCTTGGTGTCGCTAAAAGATTTGTCGCAAGAAAAGGTTTATGAGACATTTGCTCCGTGTGGCATAAACTGTTGTCGCATATACATGTAATTGCGACAAACGTTTCAAAGTCATGTAGTATAAACATGCTTATGTGACAAATCTTTTGCGACACTTTTCAAAATTTGTGCCGTAGCATGTAAAATGGTGTAGTGGACAAGGATATGAATTTCCTTGATCATCTGCTAATTTTTCTTAAATATGAGTACCATCCAATGCTCTAATACAATCCTAAATCTGATAAACATAACAATTACCCGACTATTCTAGTAATGAACTTTAAAATAAGGTAAATACAAGTTGTTGTTGAGTATCTTCTGATGTGGTACTTCTTCCAAAGGTATAGGATTAGGGGTGTAAACGAGCCGAGCCGAGTATCAGGTTGTTCGTGTTCGGTTCGTTTAAAATTTGACGAGTTCGAGCCGAGTATTTTCGAGCATTAAAAATATGTGTTTGAGCTCGGCTCGTTTAATTTTTCACGAGTTCGAGCCGAGCTCGAGCTTTATACGAGTATTTTAATTAAATTAATTTAATACAATAATTTATTGTTAACAAGCTTTAACCGAGCTTTTTAGGAGTATTTAACGAGCTTCAATCAAACTTTCACTAAAAAACATTTAAAAATATATAAAATTACCTTAATCGAGCTCATTAACGAGCTTCAAACAATATAAGAAAGTTTTAATCGAGTATTTAAACGAGTATATAAACGAGCACATAAACGAGCTGTTTGCGAAAATAAACGAGTCGAGCACTAGTTGGCTCGTACTCGACTCGTTTAATAAACGAACCTGAATGTTATGTTCGTACTCGGCTCATTTAAGATCGAGCCGAGCTTTGACCGAGCTTGTTCACGAGCAGCTCGCGAGTGTATCGGCTCATTTACACCCCTATATAGGATGTCTTATGAGGGGAGCGCTCGGTTGAGGGAGGGTTATAAGAATGAGACATGTGAGGCACGTTGTGAGCCACTCATTTAGATGATGTGGCAGGGAATAGTAATGAAATAGTATTTAATTTTTTGATTTTTGCTTTTTGAAAAGTGCAGGATTTTGGTAGTGGGACACGTGGCGCACCCACAAAGCACGAAAATTTAAATATGTGGCTCAGATCGTGCCTCACTGTCTCATTTGAACGCTCCTCTGTCTTATGATATCTAATGATTATATTTTAAGGCATATAATAGCTTCGGAAGATATACCGAAATGAGAGAGAGAGAGAGAGAGAGAGAGAGAGAGAGAGAGAGAGAGAGAGAGAGAGAGAGAGAGAGAGAGAGAGAGAGAGTAGCTCTGCATGTGGAAGACACGCGCCTTTTTTCGGGTTTTAGGGCTCCGTTTTCTTCCGCTCCTCAACCATGGCTGCCTTCGGCGCGGGAGGGCAGTCTAGAGGAATTGAAGCTGCATCAGCGTCGACTGAGAATGAGGGTAGTCAGCAAGTGAGGTTTTTGGCCGCTAGCTCGAACGGTGGTGCAGCCGCGGGAGGGATTTTCAAAGGAATCAGAGGGGCGTCAACCAAGGGACAAGAAGAGTTGATGAAGCTAGAAATACTCTCCTTAATGCTCAGTTGGCCTCCCAACTTAGGCCGTGGGATGATAATTCGATTCTACAGGAGACAGAAGCTGCTAGAAACTTTAAAAAAAACTCAAGAACTACCAAATGATTTTCTATCGACAAAGGACCAAGCTTCAAATGGTTTAAAGACCGGGATATGAACACAAGATATTATCACAATTTAGTTAAAGAGGGGAGTAGAAACAGTATTGATGAGTCGTATTTATACGACTCGTCGAGTCACATAATCCCATTTATTTAGACACTTTTATATGGGAACATTTACTTTTTAGTATGTGATGGACCATAATTATACGAATCAAAAACACAGTTAAACCCACCAAATTAGACTGTTTGTCTAGTTAACTTTTGCTTGTTAGTTCCGATATTTATCTACAGGGCATTTTGGAGCTTAGAGAGAATACATGCTAAGGAGGAGTTTTTACGCAGAAAAGATATTACGAGTCATTCCAAGGTCACGATCAGACGATGACTGAAGAAATCTCAAGATCCTGACGTGGAATCACTCAAAACAAATCCAACCAAAGAACAATCAAAGTCAGTCCGGGGACAAAATGCACCGATAGTTTTGTGAAAACATCACAAAACTCACAAAACTTCTCTTCTCCCCCTAGATGACCGGCCACTTGAAGGGGAAGGATGACTCATGGGTGGCTTGCCCCATCCCCTCCCCTCCACAACCGGCGGCTTCCTCCTTGCAACCGGCCACCGGCGGCTTTTGGCAAGCCATGGATGGCTTGCCATGTGCTCCCATCCTAGCCCTCCATTCCTCTTCACTTTGGCTATAAAAGGAGAGCTCCTCCTCCTCATTTCATAAGCCCACAATCCATACAACACTTATCTCTCTAGATTTTGGCACTTTTTGTAAGCTTGGTTTGAAATATATAATACTCTTGTTGGTTCTTGAGTATTATAGTAGTTTAGGGAATACTCCTGTTGGTTCTTGAGTATTCCAGTAGTTTTTGAGAATACTCCTGTTGGTTCTTGAGTATTCTCCTTTACTTACTGTCTTTCAAAAACCCCTCGAGTACTTAGCTATGGTATCCACTTCTATGGATATTCGTAGCTAAACTCTTCATTCGGTTGAAGGGGTATACTTGTATCATAAAATGTTTTAGGCTATACTCTTAGTGCCTCTTCTTTGTATTCAAAACGTGTTCTATGTGCCATATATTAGGTTAGAACTTCCAAGGTTGAGTGGATGCTTGGAATGACAAAACTTTTCCGTGGGGTTCGTAAACATACTCGGATAAGTGGATGCTTGGAATGGCAAAGCTTATCTGAGGAGTTTGACCTCTCTAAAAAACCATTTGGTTGCTCGGGAATGACTGACCAAATGGATGCACACATGCTAATATACCTTGGAATGGGGTATTAGTCTAAGTAGAACAAGTGCTCTACGACCTTGGAATGGGCTAGACAGTGTGGCAAATCGAGTGCTTGGAATGGCCTTGATACACGTTTGAATACTTAGTAAGATCACTAAGGGTCAATGATAAACAGGCTATGATACAAAGCCCCCAAAACCGAATGCTTTCCTTAAATTAAAAACACCACCTGCACTTACTTTTAATTTTAGTATAAACTGCTCTATCAACTGCTCACCTTCCGGAGGACTTGCCAATCACGCATCACCCGTTGTAAGTCTTCTATTTTTATTTTTCAGTATTAATTTTTCAGTCATTTACTTTTCGCACAAAAAACCAAAACTAACCAAAAAGTCACGCAGTTACTAGCTCTAAAACCTCAACCAACCTAAAACACGCTCCCTCGCTGTACAATCACCTCAAAGAGCAACTATCCCCCTAATTCCTTTGGGTTCGACTCCTACTTACCACTTGCTACCCAGTAGTGAAGTCGCGAGTAGCGGACTTATAAATATTATTTGTACACATTGCCTCGCGACAAGGCAGTGCCTGTCAGTATGGTTTTTGCACTTCAGGTGTTTCGGAAGCTCTAGGAGGAAACACGCATAAAAGATGGCATTTACGTGCCAAAAACACCACAATGGCAGACCAGACCTTCGATCAATCGACGGAGCGCTGGGAAGTGACCACTGCTCATACAAATACGTGCTAGATGTCGTTGCGTAGCTGACTCAATTCCCTACAACTCTCTAGTTCACACCGAGAGCAGCATCGATCATTTAGAAGGTCAAATCCAGAGTTAAAGTTAGAACTGGCGCGCAGACGCAGACAGCTCGGCGGACGTATGCCATTTTATAAATAGTGTCCGCGGATTATGCTAATAGGTACATGGTCCGCGGAGGTATAATGCACAGAGTCTGCGGCCGACTTCAGCAAAATCGAGAATTGGAAGTCCAGCCCAAAAATCAGATTTGGAAACCCAGTTTTTGCTATAAATAAGAGGCTTGAGTTAGGGTTTCCAAGAATCTCATAATTCCATCATTCAGAAGACGGCTCAAGAGGAGAAGACGAAGCTTTCGACGAGAGAAGCGATTTTTCTACTTTTCATCATGCATTGTGTTTGAATCATGTGTAGCTAAATTCTTAATTCAGTTTAGGGTTTCGCATATTGTGACTTATGTTTTGAGACTTTATTCTTAATGCAATTTCTTATTCCTCTAGTTCTTGTGCTAAATTTTAAGGATTGAATTGTGAAGCTAAGTGGATACTTTGCCGTAAAGCTTAGCCTAACAATTCAAACCCTACCGTTAATACTTGTTGGATACTTTGCCGTAAAGACAGGTAGTGACACCTAGATTTAATAATACCTTTGCCGGATTATTGTATTTAGGAAAGAACTAGAAGTCTAACGCCTTTGCCGGGTTAGATTGTGGCGTATCACCTATGCCGGGATACTTTGGGTTGTTACCTTTGCCGGAATAACCACACTTAGGAATGTGAGATTTGATTATTAGCAGTCATTGATAAACATGTCACAATAGAAACCCTAAGCTGAATACTTTCTCTGATTGAAATCCTCATTAGTCTTTTCTCTTGTGCTTTACAAACAATTACTCACAAACCCCCCCCCCCCCCCTTTCTTTATTGTTTACAGTTACAACATCAACAAACCAGCTCTCTTGGGTTCGACCCTGCCTGCCACTATACTAGTTGTTCGCAGGAGAATATAAATTTAAGTTTGACGCGTCAAATTTTGGCGCCGTTGCCGGGGAGCTGCGCATCGGTGAAGCTGTTTTTGTTTTTCTTTGTTTTTTTATTTCTGTTTTTTGTTTTTATTTTTCGTGTGTTTTGCTACTTGCTGCATAATGTCTCGTGCAAGTAGTGTGGTTGTGGTGATAACGTCGATGAGGACGACGGAGCTGGTGATGAACAGGTGGAGTTGTATCAACCCACGATGAGAGAGCTGTCTGCGCCCAATTTTCAGAACCAGCCATGGTGTATCTACGAAGGGCCAGAACTGGCTGAAATAGAAATCAAGACTGCAGTAGTAAACCACCTACCGAAGTTCACAGGGCGACATGGAGAGTCAGCCACCAGGCATCTGCAGAGCCTTCATGGCATCTGCCAGACTCTCCGACCATATGGAGTCTGATGTTCCCTTGAGTGGCATGTATTTGGCAAAACATAGTTAGACAGTTCAAGCAAGAGTTCAGGGGGAGTTCGAACACATTCTAGGACTACAGTACAGCGTGGAGGAGACGCCAAGATGCCTTCCGGAATGTTCGAAAGATTGAATGTCGGTTCGATCTGCTACTGGACAGCGAAGATTTCGATCATCAGATATTCGAATGAATATCTTCATTGAAGGCGGCGTGGCTGACTTGGCAAGGGAGTCTTCGAATATTCTTCCTACCGATTTGATAAAGATACACATCAACATATTTAGGAATATTTCCTAAAATATTTGATGAGATATCTGGAGCAGATTTGGACAGCGCCCATGCTTATAAATACTCACCTAGGGCGACCAGATCTCCATCGCTTTCTGAGAGAAAAATACACGAGTGTATTCTGCTGATCGGAGATTGGAGAAAGCGACGGCCGACTGTTGATAGCGCTAAAATATATGCATTTTAGGCGACCTCTATGCTTTTTGTTTCGTTCGTTTTATCACGATTTCACTTGCTATTTGATGCCTTGTGGTTCATTTCAGGCGAATTACAGAGTTTAAGCTGAGAACACAAGTGGGCATTGATTTTGGAGCAAAACCGAGCATTTCGGAGCAAAAACATAGTTTTTCGGGCTTTACGGGACGTAAAGACTTCTCCGGAGTATTTTGGACCTAGAGAGCTCATTTGGTGTCCGATTTGGTTGATTCAAAACTTGTTGGAAAGCTAACTCAAAGGGCTACAACTCTCTAGTTTACGCCGAGACCAAATTCAGCCTTGTGCGTTCGCACAACATCTTTGTGCGATCGCACAAAACGGACCAGTCGCATAAATTCTTATGCGATCGCATAAGTCAGAGCCGCGATCGCACAAAGTCGTAAAGTCTGGGTTTTTAAGGCTGACCTTGCCGGAGTGTTTTGGACGTCCAGGGCGTGTCCGATGTCCGATTTGGCTGATTTTTAGCTTGTTGGAAAGGTAACTCAAAGATCTACAACTCTTCAGTTGATGTCAAGACCCAACAAGAATCCATGCGTTCGCATAGTTCAGTTTATGCGAACGCACGCTTTAGTAAAAATCTGATTTTTACTTTGGGGTATAAATAGAAACTTAGGGTTTCTAAACAAGGGGGGACGATTTTGGGGAGCTTTTTGGGCAATTTTGGGAGGCTTTTGAGCTGGGATTTTGGAAGACAACAACAACACGAAGATTGGATCCTCACTTGTTCTTAGTCCTCCATATTGGTTTTGAATTCCTAAACTCACTTTTCAATATGGGTTTTTGCACTTTTATTGTTGTTCATGTTTGTAAACTCACTATGAGTGAGTAGTGACCTTGGTTGGGGATTATGGATCCCCTAGACATGTTTGTGATGATGTAAATACCATTGATGTCAATGTTGAATGAGTTTGCACATGAATCTTCTTCATTTGAACTAAATGTTTAGAGTTGCCCATAAGGTGTTTGTGAAATGTCCTCAATGGGAACTTAGCTTGATCTCATGTTTGATGTAGCTCACGTTGATCACCATGACTTCAATGAAATGAATGAAGAAGCATTAGAGTCTTTGTGTTACATGGCGACACTTTAATTCTAATGAGAATGGCTTGAACTTAACAAGAATGTGTTTATCTAGTCAATAGAGCGCGAGTGTGAGACTAGACATGCATGTTCTATAGGGCCAATAGAGCGCGAGTGTGAGGTCCTATGCGAGATGTAACCTCTTCATTCTAAGTTGTAGCGCGAGTTGAACTTAGCTTGAATGTTGCATGGCTAAATTCTACTCATGTGCATGAAAAATTCATCATTGGCATCCAATATCATTGTCACAATAATTGTCTAGGTGGGGAAGTAATCCCTAGTCATCTTTTAATTGATTGCTTACTTGTTTCATTGCTAAAATCTCCATTTCGGATAGTAAATCATTGCTATCGACCTCTTAAGAGGAACAAACCCCCTAAACCTTAGACAATCTAGTATAATCTTTAGCATTATTGGTTTAATCACCTATCCTATGGGTACGACCTCGGATTTCCCGAGTCAATATAAATGTTTTGATTAATCGTGACTAGCAATAGTATTTGAATTCTATTCGAATATTTACGCTAAATTACAGCCGATCAACTGTGCTATTCAGACATTCTAAGATAGGAGCTTACCGCTGCACACGATGAGTACTCACAACCAGCTTTCACGCGAAAGCTTCCGACTTCAGGAGAAGGTCGAGCTCGTTCAGACGGAAGGTTTGGGCGAAGGGGATCAAGGTGAACTGCGGAGATCCTTGATTACAAATCTGAGAGACGGTGGCTTAGAAGCTGGGCGATTACGAACACGGCGTTTTTGTAAGCATAAGTCCTCTTATTGTTCTAAGCACGTAATAAAGATTTGTGTCCCTTTTAGGGTGTGGGAAACCCCCCAGAGTAGGCTTAGCCGAACTAGGTATCATTCTGTGTGCCTTCACTTTGCTCTGCTTTCTGCACTGTCACAACGGAGTTCTAGGTCTGTCTCAAAGAGTCCCTGGAACAGTAGCTTGAACAGGTCACTATATTTCAGAGTCTCAGTAGAAAATTTCAAATTGAAAGCTTTTCACTTTTCTTTAGCTGACGCAGCTCACGTTTGGTTTTTGTCTCTTCCCCCAGGTAGCATCAAGACATGGGACCAGATGCAGAAGAAATTCTTGGCTAAATACTACCCAGCTGCCAAGGCGATGCAGGTTCGCAGGCAGCTACAGGATATCAGGCAAGGGCCTAATGAGTCAATGTATGACTATGTGGAGAAATTCAACGCTCTAGAACAGAGTTGTTACAACCTGGGAGTCCCTGAGAAGCTGATAATCGAGTACTTGCTGGATGGGTTGAGGCCACTCGATAGGATGTTGCTTGACGCCTCAGCTGGAGGCACGATCATGAATTTATCCCCAGTAGGAGTAAGGCATTTGATAGCTGAAGTGGCCGAGAACCCTAGATTCAGAGAGGAGGTCAGCCGCCAAAAAGAATTCAGCAGAACCAGAAGCGTTGCAAAGGTTGAGACCCCAGCATCTGATGAGCTGAAGGAGCTGAAGGAAATGATGAAGGTTTTGATAACTAACCAGGTCGCACGGGTAAGGCCATGTGAATTTTGTGGAGCAACTAACCATAAGACGGATGCTTGTCCTACTCTGCAGGAAGAGGAACATGGATATGTCAATGCAGTGGGTGAATTTCAAAACTACAACAACCATACACCCTCGCAACCTTAGCAGCAGTACTACCGTCCGCCATATCTCCAACAACAGACAGGGTGGCTACAACAATTAGGGTCAATACCAGCAGCAAGGGCAGAACTACAATCGAGCAGGCCCTAGCAATCAGAGTTCCAACAAATCTCTGGAAGACGTAGTAAAGGAGCTGGCAGCTAGCACCCAGCAATTAGACCAGGCTGTTTCGAAGACCGATGGAGATATAACGGAACTGTCAAAGCAGATGTCCCAGATAGCCCAAACCGTTTTTGAGCTGAAGAGAGATCCAGGGAAGCTGCCGTTGCAGACAGTGCCTAACCTGAAGGGAAATGTCAGTACATTGGCAGTTACGGGTGAAGAACAAGTAGACAGTAGAGAGAAAGTGGCTGAAATAGAGAGGACCGCGGACGCTGCACACTTAGTCTGCGCGGACGATGTTCATGTTACTGGTCCGCGGATGGAACACTTAAAGTGTTCTTCACCCGCGGCTTGGTCTGAGATGACTTTAAAAGTTGATCCTTCTTTACCGTTTCCTGTGCAGGTGAGGGCTCCTGAGAAGCATATGATTTACAAAGATGAGCTAGGAGACGAGTTGGAGACAAAGCGTGTGCCAGAAAAGCCAACAGAGGAGCACCCGCTTGCTGCGAGTCAAGAGGCACCACCTGGAAAGTGTAAGGACCCAGGTGCTTTCACAGTCACCTGTGGTATTGGTGAGACTCTCATACACCATTGTTTAATCGATTTGGGTGCTGTCATTAACGCTATGCCTTACTCATTCTACTGTTCTTTGAAGCTGGGACCATTAAAACCTCCTAAACTCTTGGTAGAATTAGGAGATAAATCACATATTCCTCCTGTTGGCTTGCTAGAGGATTTAACACTCCATGTAGGAGATCTTGTTGTTCCTGCAAACTTTTATGTTTTGCAGATGGGAGACGCTAGAGCTGATGATCCTCCGACACTTATTTTGGGACGGCCATTCCTCTTTACCACAAAGACCAAGATTGACATGGAAATCGGCTTGTTGTCACTTGCGTTTGCTGGCAAGACATCAGACTTTTATATTTACGAGGATGTTGACCGTCCATGCATGAAGAAGCCACCGGACATCGTGCACACACCATATTTCGGTGCCATATCTCCTTATCTACCGGACGAGACTGTTGTGCAGCTATACCAGTAGCTATGAGCGAAGTCTCCTCGTAAACTCAGGAGGATGTGAAGGCTAATCCCTGATCGATGGAGGAGAGACATGAGAGAGCCATTCTATGAGGGCTATGAACAGACAGAAGGAGTAGCTGAGGCGAAGTTTGACCTCACACGCCCATGAAATCCTAACTTGTGATCCCTAATGAGGTACCGTCGAGCTAACGACGTAAAACAAAGGCGCTCGCAGGGAGGCAGCCCGGCAAAAATTTTATTTGTCCATTTCTTATTTCGTTTTATGTTTGTTTGAGTCTTGATTTATGTTTTTATACTGTCTTTTGGGAAAAGAGAACGTATTATGCAGGAAACATGTGACATCCCGAGAGCATCGCGGCCCATGCACACTTTAACTGCCGCGCCCGCAAGCCATATTAAATGGCTAATGTTTTCTTCAGGCGCGGCGCTAATCTCTTTTTCAGCCGCGCCCCTCTCGGTTGACTAGAGTTGACCATTGACCATGGTTGACTGACTCGTTTGACCAGAATTCTCATCCTCACACGACGAAACGAATGGAGTACCTGTTCACTTTGATCTCTTCATTTTCCTGTATGTTTGCGTGTCTTGCATTGTTGTGTCTTTGAGCTTAAGTCGTACCGTGAGGACACGACTGAGTTCAAAAGTATGGGGGTGGGAGAGTTAGTCAGTCTGTTGTGTCAGCACATTTATTTTTCTTGCATATGTACTGTGTCAGCACATTTCCTTTATAAAAAAATTTGGAAGTATGAAATTTCTCTTCTATTCTTGAATATGCAGCATTGAAAGTTGATGTGAAATAAACGAGTTGATTATATTGTATTTCTCTCGTGAAATTTGAATTGTGCTTTTACATGTGAATTTAACATCCTACGTGTCCTTGTGAGTTGAGATAAACAGGGATGTGTAGTTGATAGAAATGTCCTAGAGAGACTTGACGAAGCATTCAAAGGACCGAATTTCGAGTTATATGGTTATGTGGATTTCGTGGAGGCTAGCACTTCGAGACGATATGGTTCAAAGTTTGCTCCGCCACCGCAGAATTTATGCTGGAAGGCGGGTCGGGAAAGCAGACCGTCCTATCTCTAGTCCGAAGTAACTGGGAAAAAAGGTGGAGGCCCCCCATCTTGACTCGCGTTAAAAAGGTCGAGGATGAGAAAGAGCGGGGAGGTATTTCCATATGCTTGCGGGCGATGATTGGACCTCCTTCAATAGAAAAGAGGAAAAAGGACAAACTATTCACAATAAAGGAGAAAAGCTCAAGAAAAAATCAGCGAAGTTGTGAAGGTTTATACAAAAGTGAAGTACATCATTCTTACATCAAGAGCCAAAGGCCAAAGAAAGTCTATACATCAAAAGTTGTCCAACAAAATAAGAAAGAAAATCTCAGAAAACCTTGAAGCTCGAATGAATCACGTGCCAGAAGAAGCAATGAAATATAACCATATAGCTAGAGTTCGGGACAGCGAGTGCAGATCATGGGCTAAAGAGGACTATCTCCCATTCATCTGAATTGGTTTGAATTTCAGCTCGAAGGTAACACGTATCAAGTTAATTCTGTGTTAAGCATAATGATTTGAGTAATGATTGAGTTATGCGTAGAAAAGCAAGTCTAGACTAGCAACTCATATTCATGTGCATCTATTCAGGATGTCGAAAAAAATTATGGTGTCATATTTGTTTTCCTTCTATGACTTAGTTCTTGTCCGGGACGAACAAGTTTAAGTGTGGGGGTGGTTTGAGGAGTCGTATTTATACGACTCGTCGAATCAAGATTGTAAAGCTTCCTGGTGGTTCCATGTCCTCGGATAAGCTCTTTATCCACACCGAATTTGTTCGATATTAAAAGTCTTTGATCTGTTGTTCTGTGGATCCTTGCCCTATTTCCGTGCTGGTGGTTGCTTCTGGAAATTTGGTAGCTAATTCTTGGTGTAGGAGGTTATTAAGGAGGTCAATGCTGTTGAAATTTGGAGTGCTCTTAATAATATGGGAGTGGATAAGTCCCCTGGTCCAGATGGGTTTTTTGCTGATTTTTTCAAGACAAACTAGAATCTTATTGGTGTTAAGTTATGCGCGAGTGTCCGTCATTGCCTTAAGCATAATGCCCTCCCTAGAGGCATTAATTCAGATGTACTAGCCCTTATTCCGAAGCACGCCTTGGCCTCTCATGCCGAAGACTATAGGCATATCTCTTGTTGTAACGTGATTAAAAAATCATCTCTTCTGTCTTGGCTACGAGATTAAAGACTGTCCTGCCATATATTATTAATCCAGCGCATGGTGCTTTTGTGGGAAGTAGGTCCATTGTGGTGAATGTAGCTCAACTCAGCAACTAGTGGCTGGGTATGGGAGGAAAAATATCAGTAAAAGAATAGATTGGAAGATTGATTTAAGGAAGGCATATGACATGGTGTACTGGATTTCTCGGATTCTATGTTGCAAGAATTAAAGTTTCCTGTAAACTTTATTGATTGGATCAGAATGTGCGTGAGATCCACATATTTTTCGTTCCTTATTAATGGGGAGATGCTGGATTATTCTATAGGCAAGCGAGGCTTGCGCCAAGAAGATCCAGTATCTCATTTTCTTTTCAAATAGTTATAGAGTCTCTTTCACGCCTTTTGACTAGGCTTGACAAACGTGTCGGCTTTTACCACCACCCCAAGTGCCACAAGATCGACTTAAAACATATCTTATTCGCGGATGATCTCTTTATGTTCTCAAGCGGCAGGTATTCTTCCATCTTGGCCATTAAGGATGTTGTTGAGAGATTTCTTAGTACCTCGGGCCTTGCTATTAATCTATCCAAGAATCAGGTATTTACTGTTGTAATGTCAGCTAGCAAAACTGTCAGTGGGTACTGCTGTTGCAAAGCTCCAAGTGAGGTACCTTTAGCATCCCCTTGAGCTCCAAGAAGCTCAGTTTGAGTAAGTGTAGTAATCTGTTAAATATGATCACTAGTAGGATCAATACATGGAGCAATCGTTTTCTCTCTAGAGCCGGAAGACGTCTACTGATTCAGTCTGTCCTTCACTCTACAATTTTCTATTGAGCTAGGATGTTTACTCTCCCTAGAAAAAGTCCTGCAAGTGATCAACTCTTTATGTGCTAGATTCCTTTGGAGAGGGACAGCTGCAGGAGGTCACGGTAGTTTTCTTGTCAGCTGGAAAGAGGTTTGTAAGAACAAGAAGGAGGGATGGGGCTAAGAGACTTGTCCACTTTGAACGATGCAATGAGGTTGAACCAGTCATGGAATGTTTCTAATGAAGGCAACAATGTTTGGAACTCTTGGATTAGAGCTTACAGGACGCGAGGGAATGACTGGTGGGAGGTCGATTCTATTAACAAAACTTCTTGGGTGATAAGGGACATGGAAGCTTCCAAGAAGCTAAGTTCTCTTTGTGTCACTGTCCAGCAGGGCAGGCTTTGCTGGAAAGGGTCCGGTAATAGTTTTTTTTTGTCAAGGACGTACACCTACGACACTCTTATTGAGGACTCCGAGAAGGTTGATTGGCATAAATTGATTTGGAACAGATTTAACTCCCCAAGAAGCTCGTTCATCTTTGGATGCTTGCTAGAAAGAGATTACTTATAATGGATAGAATGCAGACTATGGGACTCTCTGTAGATACAAATTATGTTCTTTGTAGAGGCATAATTGAGTCGAGGAACCACCTTTTCTTTGAGTGCCATTTTGCGAAAGGGGTTCTTTTGACAGTTCTAGTCTTTCTTCAGGTGCGCAGTGCTCCAAACTCCTCACACCTCGTAATCCCTTGGTATAACAGCTTGAATCAGAAGGCCTTGTGGACCAGAATTTTGGCCGCTGCGATCTCAATGTCTGCTTATGACAGTGTTATTAAAACCGACCCGTGGATCGACTCGATCAAGTCACTGGGTCAGTGGTTCAACCGGGTTGACCCAAATTGACCCGCGCATATTTAAAAAAAACTTATATATGATATTATAATTTAACATATTTATGACTTGAATAAATATTACATGTTTATGATCAGATTACAACAACATACCATAACAAATTTAGAATTTGATAAAGTATAAATCAATAAGAAAAGGATCCGGTGCAAAGTTAAATTTTTGGTACAAAATACAAACTAATCATAGCCCTTGATCTTGTGATTTGAATGGATGATATTAAATCTTGATTTTTTGGTATTTTTATTGGTGAAAAATTATAAAATGAAACTGACGAATTATGTCGTCTTTTCATTTTTCGGCTCGAAAAGTGACGAATTATAAAATAAACTGACGAATTATAAAATGATTTTGACAAATTTTGTATTTTGTACCAAAATTTAACTTTGCACCAGATCTGACCTATAAATCAATAATACAACAATAATAGAACAACAATAACAATTTTAGTCTTAATTTGCAAGTCACAACAATAAAAGATTTCTAAGACTAATTGAATTTCTAGTTAAATTGATAATAAGTAATAAATTTTATAGATTTGATAAATGAATATACATTATTGAAACAAATAATAAAACAACAATTATCTTTAGCCTAGTGGAAGGAAAGAGAATAACTATTAAGTGGGGGGTTGGGTTCGAGTCTTGTCCAAATTAAAATTAAATAAATAATTTTTCAGATCAAATCGAACCGGTTGAACCGATCAAAACACCGTTTTAATGAAAAGCCGGGTCAACTGGTTCAACCGACCAGATCAAACTGGTCTTGACCGGGTCAACTGCATACCGGTCCAATAACAAAACTGAACCGGTCCGGTGACCGGTTTCCTGTCCAACCGATCGAAACGGCCGGTTCGGTCCGAGTTTAATAACTATGACTTATGAAGTCTGGAGGGCCAGGAATGCATAAGTCTTTAAAATTGAAGCTCCTTCCATTGACAGGGTTGTTAGGAGAATTGTTTGGTATTTAAAGATGAAGATAGCAGCTATAAACACTTCAACACTTAGTTTAGAAGATAGATGGTGGTACCTTTCCTTAGGTCACAGTCTGTGAAAATGCAATTGTTTTATTAAGCTCTTTTTTGTGCTAGCAGGCACAAGTCTTTTTTGTACATATTTTTGCTTAATGATATATCATCATTCTTCACACAAAAAAAATGATCGATGGTGAATGTTTGATTATCAGCCACCCTGTGATACGAAGGTCCTTAAGCCAATATATACAAGCACACGCTAACTTTTAAAAAAAAAATTAAATTTCACTATGATAAGCAAGGAATGGACAAACCTCAAACTAATGTCGGTGCATCCAAGGGGTTTCGAACCGTCGACCACTTGATCATTCGACCAAGACTATGACCGCTAGACTATTACCCATGATACCACGCTAACTTGTTCACTAATAGTTATAATTTTACTGTCACTCAATACTCTTCGTGATTTCAATACGAGTGAATTGTTCGTTCGATAATTTAAGTTGCTCTTGAAAAAGTCATACATTTACATTCTTCAATCTATTCCTATACTCATTTCCAGTCCCACCTTCATATCTTAAGCCAGCGTTCTCGTTTTGGTCTAAATGTTAATCTTCTTTACCTATCGAATGCTATCCTCCTGCAACGACTCATTCATTTTATAAAAAAAGTAGGATAAATCAATAGTTAGAAAACAACATAAAAAAACACACAGGAATCAATAGAGGCATTGAGCTTTCTGACGGCCCCACCTAATGACAATTTATTTAAGGGAAAATAACAAAGATACCTGTTTTTAATTTGCCGTACAAACTATTAAAAATGACAATTTAAGGACAAATTGAAATTTTTGTAAACTAATTTCACCTAAAGTGTAAGGTAGGATAAAATTGAACGGCATGTTGTGTTTTGATTCATTTGGTTACTTTTTACAATAATTAGTAGTAGGTTTTAATGACAAATTAATTTCAATTTATCTTTTAATTATTATTTTGAATAATTCAGACGGTAATTTGATTTTTGTCATTTCTGTTTATTTAAAAGCTTTAACACCCGACACAAGTCATCAGCCTTTGAACAGATTTTAGTTGAAAAGTTCACTTCTTGGCTCTCCCTTCGACCATCTGCTACACTCGCCGCCACCGCCACCGCGCTCAGTATGTGGAAGCTTAGCAATATGAACCGCTGCGCCATGGGCGAAAGCATACCTAAAAGGCCGAGGACCAATGCTCTGAAGCATTCCGCTTCGGTCGATCGCGGCCCCAACACTCCGGTAAACTACCGCCACTTTGTTTTCCTGTCAAATTGTGAACTGGTTTCGTGTGCTGTAAAGATGGTATTGTTGTCTGCTCTGCAGCTTGTTTGACGAAATACCGCTCCAGTTCTTTACTAGGGTTTCCAATTTATTCTTTTGTTTAAGTTTTATTTATTTTTTGAATCTGTTTAAAAACTTAGATTTTATACTTTTTTTTTTTCCTATTTTGTCAATGGTGGGGGATTTAGTTTTCTTTACCTATATTGTTGCTTGATTGAGTAGAAAGGAAGTTGAAAATTTGTTTTTGTTCCGCAAAATGCAATTAGTTAGGCATTTGATGTCAGGGTCATTCCAGAAACTGGTTTCACTCTGATATCTTTCCGTTTTATTTTTCTTAAGAAAGTTTTTTGGCTTGCCTGAGATTGAGTGGAGCGTTCTATTTCCATCCGTGTAGTGACTTCTCAGGATTGATCTGTGCACCATCTCTTGATCATAGTATTAAGAATATTTAGTTGTTTTTCCTTTTTCTCCCACTTCACTTCATAAAGAGTTCTATTTATGCTTGTCTAGGCCGTTTCTTTTCAAGAGAAAATGCCAGCTCCACAGGACTTTTCGCGAAAATCCTCAACTATTCCTGCTAAGCAGAAGCCTTTGATGGATGCTATGACTTTCCCGACAAGTTACAAAGTGAAAGAAGAATTCATTCAAACTGCTCAGTCCATTTTCCGCAAACATGGAGATATTCTAGTCGATTGTTTGTTTGAGGGTACTCCTCGTAATGACGTGTTACAAAGTGCTTGTGCCATCTATGAGAAACTCAAAAAGTTAACATTCTCATTCGTCACACTAGATGAGCTAGAATCTATGCAGACAGATGTTAATGATCTTGAGAAAGCACGACTAAAAGTCAGTTGGCTAGCAGAGAGGATAGATGAAATCTATAAGGCAAAACTCTATGTGGAGCGTTCTTCACTCTTGGATGAAGAACGGGAGAAGAACCAACAATGTATTGAAACTCTTGAAAAGGAATTAAATTTGCAGCAACAGGAACTTCCTGCTATCAAAATAAATCTGGAATTGGAGAAAGAAAAGACTGCAACTATTTTACAGACCTTTTTGAAGGCCAAGGAGAAAGCAATGCATTTCTCCTGGAAGTCACCTAAAGATGGCAGTTGTTCGAGCCTGAACATCTCTACATTAGCAGGTTATAAAGTGAAAAAAGAATTTGAATCTGCTGCTCAAGTTATTTTCTCAAATCAAGGAGATATTCTCGCCAATTGTTTGTTTGAGAGCACTCTTCGATGGCATTTACTAGAAAGTGCTTGTGCCATCTACCGAAAGATGGAAAATCTGAGTATGAAAGACATCACACTGGCTGAATTAGAAGTCTTTCGAACAGATGTGCATGACCTTGAAAAAGCAGAAGTAGATGTCAGTTGGGTTGCTAAGGGTTTAGATGATATGTACCAGACAAAAAAGTCAGTGGAATCTTCTTCATTCAAGAAGGCAATACGTAACAGAAACAACAAAATTCTTCTTGAGATTGAAAATGAGATAATATTAGCAGAGGGCAGAATCCGAGTAGTGAATGAGAAACTGAAGGCAGAGAAGGCACGCGGTCGAAACATTTTAGATGCCAAGGAGAACGCGTCACGTTTCTTCAGGAAATCACTGGTAGATGGTATCTGATTCAAACATTGGTGTGATGGCCTGCACGTACTTCCTGCTGATGTTGGGGATTTTTCGTTCTAAGATAAGTTGGTGTTGTTATCAGTACGCTTTTTGGTAGGGTGCCTATTTTCAAGGTATACTGCGTCGGCACCTTTTTTTTCTTTTTTTCTTTTTTGAATGAAAAGCAACTCTGAATCGGTAAGTTCTCAGTCTCACATTGTTATGGACTCAGGTTGAATAGATTGGGACTCCGATTACGCGATTCCATATAAGCTGCAAACCTCGTCAACCATCTTTGTTGCCATTCATATAGCGGCAAACCTCTTGAACAAAAACTGTAGCAACAAACTCCACAGTGAAGGCTTCTCGAAGCCGTATTGTCACGACTCGCTTGAATAATTATCAAGCAAGTCTCGAAACATAATTCATAGTATTTTATAAAATACGAATGTAAATATTACTCTAAGTACAACGGAGCGACTGAACTCAATGACATAAGTAAATAGTAAAGTGTTCGGATAAAAGAAAGACAGTTGGAAGACACCATACTCGAATATGAATCCCTCTCGCAAGACTGGCTAATGACCTCCGAAACTAGTAATTCGTTGATCTGAAATTATTTGGATTGAAACAGAGTGAGTCGAAAAAGACTCGGCGAGTAATAACACACTAAAGTAATGTGGCTGTTCGTGCTTACATCATAGATACTCCTATATCCGTAATCAGATGAATAGTTTATTATGTAACATACATGTATGAATGCGTAAAGCCTGTGAGCAGTCGTCACTGTCGGTCCGGACTATCATATCAGAGTGCGAGTTGAGCCTAGCCAGAACATATCAGAGTGCAGGTTGAATCTCGCCAGAACATATCAAAGTGGGGAACGACTCGCCAGAATATATTATGTTGCAAGTTGTGTATGCAATGATGCATGTAAATGTCAGATCATCTCAAAAGTTTATCAGTACATAAGTTATCGTAAATCGATACTCGTAGCATATTTTACGGGGGGATTCGATTTCTCTAGTTCTCTTATTTTTATCCAAGTAGTATTATACGTACAAATACTACGTATGATATATAAATAAAAAATAAACATAAGCATATTATTTACTCACAATTGGACGAGGCGATTCAAGTACTATAATGCACTGCCGTGATTCCTTTAGTCGACAAACCGAATCATTTCTACCATCTGAATACACCCATGCACACAGTTTAATTTATATCTACACTTTAGAGTAAAGATCAGGTGCAAACCATATGTTGGTGCAAAGTGCGAAATTCGTCAAAAGTCGGTTATAATTTGTTGCTGAATAATCAGAAGTATAACATAGTTCGTCAAACGTGATTTATAATTTGTCTCCAAAAAATCATCCATACGACGAGATTTAATCACATCCGTCCAAATTACTAAATAAAGGGCTGTCATTAATTTATATTTTAGAATGTCGAAACACGAGTGAAAGCTTAATATTCAGATTTAATGCATAAATGTTCTGACTTAATTAGCACCACAAATGACATATTAGACCTTTGTTGTTTCAATTGAGTGCTGGGAGCAAATGAAAAATACGATAGAAGCAAACTATATATCGATGCGTAGCTAATTCAAAGCTCTATAACTCTCTAGTTCACACAGAGAGCAGATAAGGTCGTTTAAAAGGTTGAAACACGAGTGAAAGCTTAATTTTCAGTCTTAATGCATAAATGTCCAGACTTAATTGACACCACAAATGACATATTAGACCTTTGTTGTTTTAATTGAGTGTTGGGCGCAAATGAAAAATCCGATAGAGGCAAGCTATATATCGTTGCGTAGCTAACTCAAAGCTCTACAACTCTCTAGTTCACACCGAGAGCAGACGAGATCGTTTAAAAGGTCGAAACACGAGTGAAAGCTTAATTTTTAGACTTAATACATAAATTTTCAGAATTAATTGGTACCACAAATGACATATTAGACCTTTGTTGTTTCAATTGAGTGCTGGGAGAAAATGAAAAATCCGACAGAGGCAAACTATATATCAATGCGTAGCTAACTCCAATCTCTACAACTCTCTAGATCACACCGAGAGCAGTCGAGGTTGTTTAGAAGGTCGAAACACGAGTAAAAGTGTAATGTTCAGACTTAATGCATGCATAAATGTTCAGACTTAATTGGCACCACAAATGACATATTAGACTTTTGTGGTTTCAATTGAGTGCTGAAAGCAAATGAAAAATCCGATAGAGGCAAGCTATACTCTCTAGTTCAATTGAGTGCTGGAAGCCAGTGAAAAATCCGATAGACCTTTGTTGGAACGGAAGCTGGTAGTTATTTACTCCGGCACTAAACAATTCGCAACACAATTAACATCAACGGACTACATTATTCCATTTCTCTGTAAAATTAACATGAATGGACATCATATTGAAGTTTGTTTTTCTTTCAAAATGACCTGTTTAAGTTTCAACGTATTTAAAATGACCCAAATGAATTTGACATTTCAGTTTTAGCCTGTTATAATAAAATCGGATCTTGGGGATCCGATTTTATGTGCAAACGAGAGGGCGTGCGAATGAGAGAACTCCACGTCTTCTCGTTTGCACATAAAACCGGATCCTGGGGATCCAGTTTTGTTAAAAACGTAGAAAATCGGATCCTTAGGATCAGGTTTTGTGAAAAACACACAAAACCGGATCCTGTGAATCCGATTTTATTAAAAACATATCAAAAGTGAAATGTCAAACTCACATGGATCATTTTAAATATGTTGAAACTAAAATGGATCATTTTGAAAAGAAAAAAAATCATCATATTGTCGGAAACATATCTACACTTTTTTTATTCTTCTCTTATTAGCAGCAAAAGCATATGAAACACCACTTGCCACTCATTTCTTTTAGAATTCATAATCAACAAGTTGGTGATTGACCTAATCTTCACTTTTTTTCTTCATACTGATTTTCCAAAAGTTCTTAGTAGGGATTTTAGATTAATTTGTAATTAGAGTTGACGCGCCATGTTTAGGAGCTGTTTTGTTGAGCTTAAATTCTATATTTGTCAATCCAATAAAGTTAAATTAAGTTAAATACAGTTAAATTAAGCTCATTACAGTTACACTAAGTTTAGTACAGTTAATTTAAGTTCAGTTCAATTGTTTGTTTTAGAGTAAAGATAAGGTGCAAATCATATTTTTTGAGCAAACTACAAAATTCGCCAACAGTGAGTTATAATTCATCGCCGAAAAATCAAAAGTACAACATAGTTCGTCAAAAGTGATTTATAATTTGTCCCTGATAATCTTCTATAAGACGGAATTTATTCTCATCCGTCCAAATAACCAAATCAATGGCTGTCATTGATTTTTATTTTTTACAAAAATATGTTGTTTGCACCGGATCATTTTACGTTTTCTTTCATATTTTTCATATTTTCTATTTTATTATCGAAACCTTTTTTTATTTCAATCCATAATAAATTGAAAATATTGATATCATTCAAATAATTTATAGAAATTCGTCATGGGTTGAGTGCTGATTAGAATCGCTTGTTTTTTTTGTCAGAAATCAGAACTTTTAATATCCGTTGATCTGATAATCTCAACGGTTTAGAATAATCACGATTAATTCAAATTAAATAATCATTTAATCGTTTTATTGTCAAAAAAGGTATATTAGAAAATGACAGTGTATATTTTAAATTTAAAACCTCCGAAATATCGAGTGAATATCCGTTTAGATTTTACGAGCCCCAAAATTCCGAAACAAACTCACGAACTTCGATCTCATCCTTGTTCTACTTAATTTATTTTCATCATTCGACTCCGAACTCCGATTTGAGAACTTTAACATAAGATTTGAGATTAAAAAAAACACGAACATTATGACAAACATATGTATCATGGTTTTGCTGTATTTATCAAAACTGCGAACATATAAAGCAAAACCACGAACAATGGTTTTTCTGTATTTATCAAAACCACGAACATCAGGGTAACTGAGAACTTTAACATAAGATTTGAGATAAAAAAAACACGAACATACTGTTGTTGTTGACCTCGACTGCGAAATTCACAGCATGATAATTCTGGTACGGATGAACGTACGAGGTCATCAAATCTTGTTCGAAAATCGTGAGATTTTGTTGATATAAGATCGTGTGAATTGTTTTTCAGTTGACTAATATGCCCTCTCATCATATATATTGTAATTAAATAATTATTATATTTGCTAAAACTCTGGACCGTAGATGATTTAATCATGCAGAGAGGAGCGCTCAAATGAGAACCCCCTTAAATTTAGGTTTAATTCTTACAATTTTACCCATAATTACTTTTAAATTGTTTTATTGGTCGTGGGTTTTTACATATCAAGCATTATACAGATACATCTTTCACACATTGCATGAGAACTTCATCGAATACATATAAATATATCTAGACTCTTGGAGCACACGCCACTCTAGGCACCAACCCGAATTTGATAGTTGAATAGCGTCCAATAAAGCACATACCATAAGGCACCTCTTAATATGAACCCACGAGGGTCAACTTGAAACTCAACACCTCCACGCGTCCATGGAAGGAAGAGACGAAGCAGCACCAGCAACACATCCACGCCGAGGCATGATGAACAATACCTCCGCGAGGGAGGAACAACGCGTCCACGCCAAGACGGGACGAAAAGCACTCAACCACAAAAGTGGAGAAAATTATTCTACTCGAGGGAACTGAACCCTTGACCTCTTGACATAATGTCATGGTACAAATCACTCGACTAAACCCTTTTTCGCCATTTACTTTTAAATAAAGAATCTAGTTTATATTTACAATATAAAAAAGTGGGAACATAAAATTTTTTTTATTCTTAAAACAAAATTTGTTTACATTACAAAAGTGTTTTTTACATTGAGCTTTCAGTTATTCAATTTTTTTTCTTCAGTTTCAGCTCAATGTAGTTAAATTAAGCTCAATACAACTAATTAAAATATTAAGTTTAATGCTGTTAAATTAAATTAGGTACTATTAAATTAAGTGAAATACAATTTCTGGTTTAGATTAATTTCGACTTAAAGAAGAGCACTTCAATAGTGACAATGACAATTATTAATGTTGTTAGTGATTTCGCCTAATCAAACACCTTTTTATCTTTTGTTCTTATTTTAATTAGAGACTTTAAAGCGGATTAGAGGGAAATGTCATGTGTCTAGTTGTGCCCCCCATTAAGGCACGTCAAACTGTTGGTGTTTGTAATTAAAGCTCATCACCAGTTATGTTATATTGCGTCAACTCTTGGAGATCAATATTAGCTTAATGAAACTCTAATTAAATTGAGGCCAACACAAAGTGTACAAGGCACGTCAAAACAACTCAACCAAGACAACACGCGTAACTATCCAATATTCCCAAAAAGTCTGTATTTGTCAAATATTATCATTGTACGTGGATGCCAAGCTAGATATGGAAGAATTAATAAGAGACGACTTTTATCTATCACATCACATGGGTCATATTTATTCTTTTTTTTTTTGATTGAGCTAGATAGAAGTTAGTTAGTATCTGCTCTGGAAGAGGTGAGGATCGAACCAGGGATACTCCACTTGAAGATCCACCGGGTGCATGCACTCCACTGAGCCATGCTTCGATCCTCTGGGTCATATTTATTCTGAGTGGCCTTATGATTTGCGTTTGAAATGGTAAAAGTGTCTAATGTGATAAGTACTTCAAATGTGGATGAATATACCAATAATTTCGGGATCTGGTCGAAATGTCTCGATATGACTTTGAAAATTAATAAAATATTAAATGATAAGATTATGACGACATGTATTGAAATTTTATGAATACGTTTTGTCCATCTATCATCAGAAAACTGATATTATCCGGTACAAACCCTTACCGTCATGAAAAGTCCAAACTAATTAAATTTGTAGACTTGGCTAATCCTAGGGTTGTTAGAAAACTGATATTATCCAAATTATATTTCGTTTAATCCATTAAAATAATCTAATTAAAGGTATGTGGACCAATTAAACTACTAAGTTAAAAATCAAAATCCGTTCTTATCCCCAAAATCATGCATAGTCGCAACGATTTGGAAATAAGATATTTGAGCTCGATTCCTTGAAATCTATCGTGCGCGTACCTGCTAGTTTGAAAATTCATTTATGGGCGATTCGATACAATTTTGAGAGTTTAAAGCATATGTCGACGACGCATAATTCTTCAAAAGTTTTCTATAGTTCGTGTTTCTGGGTTCGATATTTAAACCTCTTTCGATTTTTTTTACAGCGCACAAAAGAAAGTCAGACCACTTTAAGTGTGTTTCAGATGATGTACATGTTGATGGAGGACATGGTACAAGAAAAAATTGAGATTAGCACGGCAAAAACCCATAAATTATTATATGAAAACCACGAATTGACGAGAACACGGCGTAGCGCGGCTTCGTTTCATTGTCGGTGTCATTGTCGACGTCGACCATGTTAACAAATGTCAATTCAAATGGATGATCAAGCATGGCGCATCGTGGCTTTGTTTCCGACGTTGGTGTATAGAACTCTAAGCGCGACGCACGAACGAGAACGATGATTCAAACAAGAAGAATCAAAATCGTATATTAGATGTGGCGAAGAAATAGAAAAACAAAACCCCATATCCGTAACAGCTCAAAATAAACCAACTAAAATATGTTATTAAAAGTGATAAGACAAGTGTGCCCTTATCTAATTTAAATCTGATTTTAATTAGATTTGATTTCTCCACCTAATCGTCAGTTAGGGTGTAAATGAGCCGATACACTTGCGAGTTGCTCGTGAACAAGTTTGGTCAAAGCTCGACTCGATCTTAAACGAGCTGAGTACAAGTATAACTTTCAAACTCGTTTATTAAATGAGCCGAGTACGAGCCAATCAGTGCTCGACTCGTTTATGTTCGCGCTCCTTTATGTGCTCGTTTATATACTCGATTAAAACTTACTTATATTGTTTGAAGCTCGTTAATGAGCTCGATTAAGGTAATTTTATATACTTTTAAATATATTTTAGTGAACGCTCGATTGAAGCTCGTTAAATAGTTGCTCAAACTCGTAAAAAGCTCGTTAACTACAAATAATTATGTTAAATTAATTTAATTAAAATACTCGTGTAAAGCTCGAGCTCGGCTCGACTCGTGAAAATTAAACAGGCCGATCTCGAACACATATTTTAAATACTCGACAATACTCGGCTCGAACCCAAACTCGTCAAATTTTAAACGAACCGAAGTTTAACAACTTAATACTCGGCTCAGCTCGGTTCGGCTCGTTTACACCCTTTCTGCCAATACAATAATTTTAAAATTGTGATTAATTTATATTTTTTTTCAGATTGAAGATTGAACGTTTGAACAACATCCTTTCTCGCCAACTAATATTTCCTTTCATATAATACGACTGTGTAGTGTTCATTTTCCGAGGAATCATTTAGAGATTCATATTTGTCTTGACTTGGTCTACGTGTCATTTCTAAGTTTGAAAACTTTGTATCAATTTCCAGTTTATATTTGTTGTTTGCCCTCTTCCAGCTGGTTGATATTTCCCAGCTTTAAGACTCAAGTTCGTCATTATCTTTGTACTTTACAGCATAAATAAAAAAAACCCTCAGTTCGCCGTTGTCTTTATACTTTAAAGCATAAATAAAAAAAAATTCAGCCTAACAAAGTACTTACATCCCAACCAACCTAAACTTTTCTTTGTTTCCTTTTTCTTTTTTTTGATAATTAACCGTTGTAATTCAACCCCAACTATTAAGTTCAATTAAGTGTTGAGATTCAATTCAAGAACCCCAATTCCCAATTTAATTTCGAGAAATAGCAAAATTAAAGGACAAAAGTATTCTATAGTGGTTTTCCTCTAAGTGAGCTCACTAGCTCAATTCCAATCCACTATGTCAAGTCTCGGAATCAACCAAATCACCGCCGAAGTTGCAGAATTCGATTACAAGTTCAATGAGAGCATCACTGACAAGTCTATTTTTACCCTCTCGATTTGTCGATGAAGAGGATCGGCGTAGAGTCAAAAGAATTTATAGATTAACCGGTAAAGTGCTGGGTCGAACCCAAAGGAGCAAGCCAAGCACATGCACTATATGAGATTGTGTTCCGTTCGGCTATTCTAAACCAAAAATGTATAAAGGTGTATATTCTAAATCCTATGTGGTGAGTAATTAAGGATAAAAGATAGATAAGAGGTGTTTCGAGGGGTTACTCCCCTCCTTGACAATTTCTCATTGATTACGTATATAAGAGTTTTGCAAATCAAGATGTCAAATAGTTATGAACCTAGTTTAGACCATGATAGACCAACTCTCACTTAAATCTATTCCTAGCCAAACCTTCTTAGCTCGAACCTTACTCATTCGAGGTTTGGTTCATTCCATTGCTTTATCATCCTATGGGTGGGAGATAAAAGCAATGAACATACGCACTAGTTCACTTCCTACCCATGCATTGCCTCTAACTTAGCTTAGATTAAGGTAGACCAATTTTCATGTGAATCTATTCTTAGTCAAACTCTCTTAATTAGAACCTCACTCATTCGAGGATGTTGATTCACTCTATAACCCTTACTAGCCTTGAAATATTTTCCTAAGGTAATAAGTGAAATAGGCATAAAGGACTAGTTAACATCAAATGTATGTATTTATCATCAAAAAACACTAGATAGGATCATATTCTCTACATCCAAACTATTACTAAGCTTTTTCAATACTTAGGTCATGTTTTAAGATCAACATGTCACTTAGGCATTTCATCAAACACTTAGTGGCATGTCATATATGAAGAGCATAGAGAATATGAAATTAACACCATAGATTGTTGAATCAAATGTATATACATGATCATAGAGTACCAAGGAGAGTTAAAACACCCTCAAAACACAAGATCACTACTCACACATCATGTAAGACAACATGGTGTGAGTAGGGTTTATAGCATACAACAAAAGAGAATGGAAAAGTGTAAAGGAAGGAGGATGGTTAATTCTTGAACTCCCTTTTTATCTTCTCTTCTTCTCCTTGGTTGGATCTTTAGATGATTGATGACCTTGGTTGAGCCTCTTTTCTGGTCTTCTTCTCCCCAAAAAAACCTACACATAGGTCAAAACCCTCACTTTCTTTTTATAGACCAGGCTAAAAATCCGCACTGTAGTTGTTCAAGTCGGTCGACTGGTGAAGGCTTGATTCCCAGTCGGTCGACTGGTGGCTGAAAATCCAGTCTGCTTTTGATATCTCATACCAGTTGACCGACGCGATACTGAGAGATTTGGAGCCTTCTGAGTTCATTCCTAGTCGACCGATTGAACTTCTCAGTCGACCGATTGAATATTTGATTGGGCAAGCCTCCTGATGTGGCAAGTTGCTCTTCAGTCTACTCCTTCATCCAGCCGACCGGCTGGTTCAGGGGAGATTTCCAGTCGGTCGGCTGGGATCCTTTTTCTGCCCACTTTTGCTCTAAATCTTCGGGTTTTCCCCGAGTTTTTGTATTTTGGCTTTGACCAAGAGAGAGACTTGTTTTCTACATGAAATGTAGAGATAGAGGTCAAATGACATCAAAATAACGTCAGAAACTACCCAAAACTATAGTGAAGAATGGCCATTAACGAGTCGAAAACTTAACTCATCAACCACCGTATCGATCTCCTTGTGAAACGATTCAAAACACTCAATCTGAACGAAAAACAACTCGCAATCGCTAATTGAGTAAAAGCCCTCTAACAATTTGAGAATCGGTGCTCGTTTGGACGTCAAACAGAATCAACCCTCTTTCGGTTAAAGAAGAACCCTAGAATCAGCTCGAGTTTCAGCCTTTATACTAATTCGTCCAGATTCAATCTGGACCGTCCGTCTCGTTTAATCTCGCTCGTCCATTTCAAACGAATTCGCGCTTCGGATTGTGCTGACGCGTCACACTACGAATGGCTGGCGCTCCGACTTCGTAACAACTTGCAACAAACTTCTTGAGCTCAGCAAAGACGTGTCCAGCTTTAGCAACGACACCCGAACCCGCTTGATTCGAACGCCCATTCAGCGAAGACTCACACTGGCCTTTAGCGACGACCTCTAAAATCTAGCAGAATTCAGCTGCTTTATTTGTTCAATCCTCCACGTAAAGCAGCTGCTACATAGAGCTACTTTAGGCCTTTAACTTGATTCCGAAAACATGATATATTGAGACCAAAACTGAGCTCTTTCATTGCTCAATTACCTACAAAACAAATAACTCCAAGAATAGAAGTTTGAAGCAAAGCTTGAACTTGCTATAAGTCACTGTTTTAGTTCCCATATTAGCAGGGTTACTTTCAGTCCCTACTTTCTCTACAATCACTTCACCATTCTCCACCTTGTCTCTTAAAAAAAGATACTTAATATCAATATGCTTAGACCTCTAATGGTACACATGGTTTTTACTCAAGCATATAGCATACTGACTATCACATTTCACCACAGCAGTCCCATTTAACAACTTAGATTCACTAAGCATACTCTACAACCACATAGCTTCTTTAACAGCATTACACAAAGCACTATACTCAGAATCAGTGGAAGAAATGGTAACAATAGATTGTAACAGTGATTTCCAGGAAACACAACAGGCGCCAAGAGTAAAATAAAATGTAGTGATAAATTTCCTTGTATCCCTATCACCACCAAAATCAGCATCTATATAGCCTACCCGTTTTAAATCATCCTGTCTTTTTTTATAGCACAGTCCAACATCCAAGGTACGTCTTATATATGCAAATACATGTTTCAAAGCCAACCAATGTTCAGTACAAGGATTAGACATGAACCTATTTAACAGTGTAATGGCATAAGACACGCCAGGCCTAGAACTAATCATGACATACATAACAGATCCAATAGCACCGACATAAGGCACATTTTCCATTTGAGCATACTCAATATCAGGTTTAGGTGATTGTGACTTAGATAGAATAAAGTGAGGAGCCAAGGGAACTTGCACAGTTATACAGTCAAGACTACTAAACACATAGATACAATTTTCTCTAAGTAAGGTCTTTGGTGTAGCTATAAGAAACACTTGCTCCTATCTCTATAAATAACCATGCCCAATATTTTTCTGGCTTTCCCTAAATCTTTCATATCAAATTCAGAGCTTAACTGTAATTTGGATCAACACCTTAATTTTATCAGCAGACTTGCTTATCAACAACATGTCATCCACATATAAAAGTATATAGACATGACAATTTTTAGTAGATGCATAATAGAAACAGGGATCAAAGTTTCTTCTAACAAATCCTAGAGTCAATACATAGGAGCCAAATCTCTTGTACCACAATCTATGACTTTGTTTTAAGCCATACAAGGATTTTTTCAGAGATAACAGGCATGTTCAGGGAATTTCTTATGTATAAAACTAGGAGGTTGCTTCATGTAAATTTGTTCATCTAACATGAAGAAAGGCAGTCTTTACATCTGGTTGTTCAAGTTCTAAGTCATGTATAGCAACCAAAACAAGCATGATCCTAATAAATTTAAACTTGACAGAAGGTGAAAACTTTTTATGATAGTTAATACCTTCCTTTTGAGTGAACCCTTTTGCAACCAACCTTGCCTTATACCTTGGTGGATCTTTATCAGTCATCTCCTCCATGATCCTGAACAACCACCTGCAATCAAACAACTTGCGGTGTTCTGGTCTTTTAACCAGAACCCAAGTATTATTCACCGTGTGAGATTCCATCTCCTCTAACATAACTAGGGGTGAGCATTATTCGGTAAATTCCGAATTTACCGAATTAGTTTACCGAACCGAACCAATTCGGTTCGGTAAACGGTAATTTACCGTTGGTAAATCAGTAAATTTTTGTCGGTAATCGGAATAGATTTTCTAATTCGGTAATTTACCGATTTACCGAATAAGAATTTTTTATTATTAAAAAATTAAAAAAATTATTTGTTTTAAACTTCAAATTTTAACCAGCAATTTTTTAAAACTTTTGAGATTCAATTGTGTAGATCAAAATTTTGAATTATCTTTGTGTTTTTTGTTATTAGATGAATAATTATTATGTTTTAATAGTTTTAAAATTAAGAAGAAAAATTATCAAAAGATAATTTGGTAAATTCCGATAATTTACCGAAATGTCGGTAAAACGGTAAATTCGGTTCGGTAATCGGAATTAAAATTTTGAGTCGGTAAACTCGATAACGGTAAATTCGGTAATTTACCGAATACTCACCCCTACCCTAATTGGCCTCTTCTTAGGTATTAGGCTCATTTTTTTTATTTCTTTGGCAGCTACAAGGGAAGTGTATACTAGATTAGCTTGAGAATATCTAGGGTGAACTCTAGGCCTATCTCTGTCAAGCTGTAAATTTGCTAACACATCTTGGGTAAACCAGAAGTGAACAACAAACATCTCAGTTTTTCAAGCAATGTTCTATTCATTCTTTCAGCCACTCCATTTTGTTGTGGAGTGAATCTAACAGTCTTATGTCTAAAAATACCATGCTCATTGCAGAAATTGCCAAATTAAGCATTACAGAATTCCAAGCAATTCCTCTAACAGTTTTCATTCTAAAAACTTTGTAAAATCCTCATCTTTAGTTTTCAGTTTCATTCTAAAAACTTTGTAAAATCCTCATCTTTAGTTTTCAGTAAGAAGGTCCTTACTCTCCTAGAGTAATCATTTATAATGCTAAGAAAATATTTATTTCCACCATGTGTTTCATTAGACTAAGGCCCCCACAAATCAGCATGTAGATAGTCTAAAATTTCCTTACTTGAATGAACACCACTAGTGAATTTTAACCTTTGCTGTTTGGCCAGGACACATGGTTCTCAAAAGAGCAACTAAGTTATCTTTTCACCAAGGATACCTTGCTTACCCAGACACTCAAGCTCCTTTTGACTCATGTGTTCTAATCTAAGATGCCACTTTACAGTTGCCTCTTCACAAACAGCAGGACATGCATCAATAATCTCACCATTGTAAGTGCCATCAAGAATATAAATACTGCCAGTCTTATTTGCAATTAACACTTGCCTATCATTTTTCAAAACAGTAAGAACACCATTTTTAGCTGTGTAAGAACAACCAGAATCATCAAGAGCACCAAGGGAAATTAAATTTCTTCGCAAGCCATAGACATATCTTACCTTAGTCAAAGTAACCAATTTACCATTTGTCAATTTCAAGTTTATGTTACCTATTCCCATGACTTTACATACATTATTATTTCTCATGTAGATATTTTCACTAGCAGTAGGGGCTAGGCCATCAAACATATTTTTATATGGACACATATGAAAAGAACAGCCTGAATCCAATACCCACTCATCACTAAGATCCCTATTAGTGACAGTTAGGACCTCTGGTGATAAACTGGCTTTATCAGATGTCAAGACCAAGTTAGTTTCAGAGTTCCCATTGGTTTTAGGCCTAGCTAACCATTTATAATAATTTGTTTTTTTAGATGACCCATCTTACCACAGAAATAATGCTTAGTTTGTGAGGATTGACCTTGTTAAGAATTGTTATTACCATTATATTTTCTATTAGACTTAGGCCTAGGTTAGAACTTGTTCTGTTATGATGGAAAGGTTTACTTGACTTCACAAACAAATCAGAGGCAGACTTAGCTTTTTAGTTCTTAAGTTCCAACTCTCTAGTTTTCAAAGCAGCACAAAATCTACAAATGAAGGCACATCACCAGTATATTGAAAAGCATCTCTAACAACATGATATGACTCAGGGATAGAATACATCAAGATCATCACAAGACTAGTTTCATCAAGAGCATGTGTATTATCCCAAAGCATCAAGGACATTTTCAAGAAGTCATCCAAATTTTCATCTATGGTCTTGGCAGAATTCATCTTATAAGCAAACAGTGATGCCTTTAAATATGACATCTTTGGAGCTACTTGGTTAGCATGCAATAATTCAAGCTTTTTCCACATAGAGAGGGGAGTTTTACATTCACATACCTCTGGGTAATATTGTCCCCAAGGCTCAATATTATCATATTATAGGCCTCCACCTCAATCTCAGCTTTCTTCTTCTTTTCTTCATTAGTCCACTTAGTTGTCTCCTCTTCCAGAGCAATCATTGTTGGGCTATGGTATGGAGCCCGATAATCAAAAGCCCATATGTCTCAGCTGCGGCTAGGGTTTCAGCTAGGGTTTCATATCTTGCCCTATATAAACCTGGTTTGAGTATTGTAATTGTATCTCATCAACATAGTGAAAATCTTCTGGCTTTGGCGACCCCCAGACGTAGTCACATTCGGTGGCGAACTGGGTATCAAATTCCTTGTGTTCTTTGTCGTTGTTTTCTTTCATTACTGCTTTAGATCCTAACAACTGGTATCAAGAGCCGAGGTTCTAGCAGTCGCGATGGGAGATGTAAGACAATCTGTGGATAAATTCGACGGATCGGATTTCGGATTCTGGAAGATACAAATCGAAGACTACCTATACGGTAAAGATTTGCATCAACCTCTAGATGAAAAGCCGAAGGACATGAAGGATGAAGAATGGAAGTTGTTGGACAGAAAAGCAATGAGTGCGGTCCGGCTGTGGCTGTCCAGAGAAGTTGCACACCATACAGTGAAGTCAAAGACGACGAAGGAGATGATGGAGACTCTGTCGGCGTTGTACGAGAAACCATCAGCATCAAACAAAGTCCATCTGATGCGGCGATTGTTCAACCTGAGAATGGCAGAGAGCACGACGGTGGCAAAGCACCTGAGTGAGTTCAACACGACGATCGCACAGCTGAGCTCCGTTAAAATTGAGTTCGATGATGAAATAAAGGCCTTGATTCTACTATCCTCATTACCAGAAAGTTGGAGCGGGACGGTTACAGTCGTTAGTGCCTCAGCTGGGAAGGCAAAGCTTGAGCTGGATGAAGTCAGAGACCTGATCGTTAGTGAAGAGATTCGCCGGAGGGAGTCAGGCTCTAGTTCGGGTCTAGCTTTGAATGCTGGAAACAGAGGCAGATCTGAGTTCAGGTCGAAGGTGCAGCGTGGCAGGTCAAAGTCCAGAGGGAAGGACAAACAGGCCAGAGATAAAAGCAAGGTGAAGTGCTGGAAGTGTGACGGAGTGGGTCACTACAAGAGTGAGTGTAAGGCACAGTCAGTAAACGCAACCACTGAAGAAATTGCGGAGGCACTAACTTTGAGTGTAAGCAGCCCATTGGAGTCTTGGGTGTTAGACTCTAGAGCATCGTTCCATTCCTGTAGTAATGCTGACATAATGAAGCACTACAGATCTGGAGATTTCGGGAAGGTTTATCTCGCTGATGATGAACCATTGGAAGTCGTGGGGAAAGGAGATGTCCGGATAAAAGCTCCAAACGGGTCAGTGTTGCAGCTGCATGATGTCAGACATATTCCAGACTTGAAGAGAAACTTGTTGTCAGTTGGCCAGTTGGATGATGAAGGCTATGCAGTAACCTTCGGTTGCAGTACTTGGAAGATAACCAAGGGTTCCATGGTGATAGCTCGAGGCAAGAAAGAGGGGACGTTGTATATGACAAGCAACCTCCAAGAAAGCATCGCTGTTGCAAGTGTGAAAGGTGATGCAGATCTGTGGCATGTCGTCTCGGTCATATGAGTGAGAAAGGGATGAAGGTCTTATGCTCGAGGGGTCAGCTACCTGGTCTCAAGTCTGTTGAAGTCGGATTATGTGAGGATTGCGCCTTCGGGTAGCAGAAGAGAGTCAGTTTCTCAAGAGGTGGCAGGACGTTGAGAAAGCAGAAGCCGGAGTTGGTCCATAGCGACTTATGGGGGCCAGCACCTGTTTCATCTTTTGGTGGAGCATCATATTATATGACCTTCATTGACGATTGCACAAGGAAGGTACGAGTTTATTTTCTGAAAAATAAATCTGATGCGTTTGATATTTTCAGAAAGTGGAAAGCCCTGGTAGAGACTGAGACAGGTCTTAAAGTGAAGTGTCTGAGATCTGATAATGGTGGAGAGTATGAGCTGCGAGAGTTCAAAGAGTATTGTGCAGTGAATGGAGTTCGCATGGAAAAGACTTTGAAGGGAACTCGTCAGCAGAATGGCGTGGCAGAACGTATGAACAAAACTCTGAATGAACGTGCTAGGAGCATGAGATTGAAGTGTGGACTTCCGAAGAGGTTTTGGGCAGAAGCAGTTAACACTGCAGCTTACCTGATTAACAGAAGACCATCAGCTCCGTTGGAGAATAGAATTCCAGAGGAGGCTTGGAGTGGCAAGGAGGTAAATCTGTCATTTCTTCGTATTTTCGGATGTGTTGCATATGTTCACATACCTGTTGTTAAAAGAAGTATGCTGGATGCAAAGTCTGTTAAGTGTACATTTATTGAATATGGTGGTAATGACTTCGGATATCGGCTTTGGGATGAGCAGAATAAGAAAATTATTCGTAGTCGAGATGTCATATTCAATGAGCAGGTACTGTACAAAGACTTGACGAGTGCATCAGAAGCTGGCAGCTCAGAAACTGAGATGTTTGAGTTAGATATTTCTAACTCGGGTGGGAGTATGACGGTTCCAGATGACCATGAGGGTGATGAGGAGGATGAACTGAATACACCAGAAGTTCAGCTGCGAAGATCCAGTAGAGAGCACAGATTACCAGATAGATATTCGCCTTCCAATTTCTATTTGTTATTAACTGATAGTGGTTAACCAGAATATTTTGCAGAAGCGTCTCAGGGAAAACATGCAGATCAGTGGAAGCTAGATGGGAGTTAGTTGAGCTTCCACGAGGCAAAAAGGCGCTGCATAACAAGTGGGTTTACAGAATTAAGGAGGAGGCGAATGGAAGTAAGCGTTACAAGGCAAGATTGGTTGTGAAAGGATTTCAGCAGAAATACGGTATAGATTACACTGATGTTTTCACTCCTGTTGTCAAGATGACTACTATACGGCTTGTGTTGAGTATTGTTGCAGCTGAAGATCTTGAGTTACAGCAGCTAGATGTGAAAACAACCTTTCTTCATGGTGACCTGGAAAAAGAAATCTATATGAAGCAACCAGAAGGTTACTTGTCAAAGGGTAACGAGTCACTGGTGTGTAAACTGAAGAAGAGCTTGTACGGTTTGAAACAAGCTCCCAGACAGTGGTACAAGAAGTTTGATGGGTTTATGCACGAAGTTAAGTTTGTGAGGAGTGAGGCTGACCATTGCTGTTATTTCAAGAAGTTGGATGACGACTATATCATATTGCTATTATATGTTGACGACATGCTGATAGCAGGTTCCAGTTCTCAGGAGGTGAGTAAGCTGAAGAAGCAGTTATCCAAACGGTTTGCCATGAAAGATCTGGGTGAGGCGAAGCAGATTTTGGGAATACGAATTGAACGTGACAGAAAGGCAGGAAAGCTGCATCTCTCGCAAGCTGAGTACATCAAGAAGATTCTGGAGAGGTTCAGCATGCAAGATGCAAAGCCGGCTAAGATTCCAATGGGTAATCGGATCACACTTTCAATTAGAGACTCACCGAAAGACCAAGAAGAGCGTGACTACATGCAAAAGAATCCATATGCCTTAGCAATTGGCAGCTTGATGAATGCGATGGTGTGTACTAGGCCAGACATTGCATATGCGGTGGGAGTAGTGAGTCGGTTCATGGGCAATCCGGGGAAAAAGCATTGGGAAGCGGTAAAATGGATCTTAAGATACTTGAAGGGGACCACTGAGCATGCCTTGTGTTTTGAAGGTAAGAAAGTTGAGTTAGCAGGATATGTTGATGCAGATTTGACATCAAGTGATATTGACAAGAGGAGAAGTACAACCGGATATGTCTTCACATTGGGTGGTACTGCTATTTCTTGGGCTTCAAAGTTGCAGAAAATTGTTGCCTTGTCTACTGCTGAAGCTGAATATGCTGTAGTGACAGAGGCTAGTAAGGAGATGGTGTGGCTGTAAAATTTCTTGCGTGAATTGGGAAAGGAGCAAGGGGGTAGTACTCTTTACAGTGATAGTCGAAGTGCCATCCACTTGGCTAAGAACCCTGCATTTCATTCGAGGACCAAGCACATAGAACTGAAATATCACTATATACGCCATCTACTGGAGAAGAAGATCTTGCAACTAATGAAGATTGATGGAAGTAAAAATCCGGCTGACATGTTAACTAAGGCTGTGACCTTAGAGAAGTTGAAGCTATGCATGGCTTCAACTGGCCTTGGTACTTAAGGTGAAGGCCTGTCACTACCAACGTTCATAGGTTGATGAATGAGGAGATGACGGTGATTATGATTGGAATCAGGCTCCAGGTGGGAGATTGTTGGGCTATGGAGCCCGATAATCAAAAGCCCATGTCTTAGCTGCGGCTAGGGTTTTAGCTAGGGTTTCATATCTTGCCCTATATAAACCTGGTTTGAGTATTGTAATTGTATCTCATCAACATAGTGAAAATCTCCTGGCTTGGTAGTGCCCCCAGACGTAGTCACATTCGGTGGCGAACTAGGTATCAAATTCCTTGTGTTCTTTGTCGTTGTTTTCTTTCATTACTGCTTTAGATCCTAACAATCATCACTTTGTGCTGGGACAGTACTGCCTTCATCTTGAGGCACCAGACTTGAAAGTCTCCCTTTCCATCATAGGGCGCTAACTCAATCCTTGCTTGCACCATTTTCACCTCGCAAGCAAACACAAGCAAGCCAATTAGGGAAAAAATCAGCAACAAGAATTGACTAATAATCACTAACCTGGTTCTGATATCACTGTTGTAGTTCAACTCCAACTATTAAGTCCAATTCAGTGTTCAGATTCAATTCAAGAATCCTAATTCCCAATTCAATTCCGAGAAATAGCAAAAGTAAAGGACGCAAGTATTTTATAGTGGTTCACTTCTAGGTGAGAGACTAATTCACTCGAGCTCACTAGCTCAGTCCCAATCCACTATGTCAAGCCTCGGAATCGACCAAATCGCCGACGGAGTTGCATAATCTGATAACAAGCTCAATGAGAGCACCACCATATCGATCTCTCTGTGGAACTATACAAAACACTCAATCCGAATGAAAAACAACTCGTAATCGATCACTGAGTAGAAGCCCTCCAACAATTTGAGAATCGGTGCTCGTTTGGACGTCAAACGAAATCAAAACTCTTTCGGTTGAAGAAGAACCCTACAATCAGCTTGACTTCCAGCCTTTATACTAATTCGCCTAGATTTGATCTCGACCGTCCGTCTCGTTTAATCTCGCTCTTCCATTTCAAATGAATCCGCGCCTCGAATTATGTTGGCGCATCACACTGCGATTGGCTGGCGCTCAACGACTTCGTAACGACTTGCAACGGACTTCTCGAGCATCAGCGACGACGCGTCCGGTTTTAGCAACGCCACTGGAACCCGCTTGATTTCGAATGAGCTCCTTCGCCGTTCAGCGATCACTCCCACTGACCTTTAGCAACGACCTCCCACTAACTTTTCTTATATTGACATATTTAACTAAAGAGATGTGTGTCAGTTTGTAAATCTTCCAGCGGTTCAATTCTTCCCATGAGCTTGATTGTTAACCATCGTTAAGAATATAATTAATCCAAACTTCTTAAAAATCCAAATACGTAGTGTTGTGTCTAATCGAGTAAAGATCAGGTACGTCAATCCAAACTTCTTAAAAATCCAAATACATATATCATCACGAATAATTTATAATTTATCACCGAGTAATTAACCATAAACGGAATTTAATACGGGATCTAATCTCATCCGTCCAAATAACCAAATCAATGGCTGTGATTGTTTTGTATTTTTTACAAAAATATGCTATTTGCACTGAATTCTTCCTCGCGTCTAGGAATAGTAATTATGATTAAATTGCAACTATATCGTAACATAATAAATCCACAACATGTAATATTTAATTAATGTAAGACTTTTTTTTTGAATAAAAGCGAATTATGTTCAAAAGAGGGACCAAACAACACCAAACAAAACACCAACCAACAAACCACCTAAACCAAGGGCCATACGAAAGCTCCCACAAAAACAGAGCTCAAACACACCACCAACAAAAATTATGGCAACATGCCCATTTTGCTAAGCCACTGCCTATCTATCTCACTAGTTCTCCTACAATCAATGGCGCCCAATTTCATCTTGAGGCCCCAATAATTTCCCTACGACTATTAATTACATTAACCTCTTCATCATCAAAAAAAATTTTGTTCCTCAAGCTCCAAATCGTATACATAGTTCTTGTGGCAGCCGCGGCTATGAACCCTGTTTGTAGCGTTCCTCGTCTTCTCCTTTTGAACCACGGTATGAGCAAGTGCCATTGTGATGGGCCATTGTTCACCCCGACGAAATTCAGAGCTTCATTCCACAACTCAGCAGCAATGGGGCAGGTGAAGAATAAATGATCTCTACTTTCCTCAGCCTTCCCACAAAGCACACAACTAGGATCAACAGTCCCGCCCATTCTCATAATTCTGTCTTTAGTCATTAGCCTATCTTGGCAAGCTAGCCAGGCATTAATAGAATCCCTAGGCGCATTTAAGCTATTCCACACCAAGGAAGCCCAATCAACCTCACTCCCATGCACCCTTAACTTCTCATAGGTATCTCTCACTGAGATATCATTCTCATCATCATTAATGGCCAAACCTCCATCCCCTGAGCTAGTGCAGACTAACCCTAGCTGCTTGCAATAAGAGAGCCTTTGCATAATCCAAGAACTGCTGGAGTCAACACTGTCCAGCCACCACTCCCTCCCCTTAGACCAATAGGCCTTGAGCCAATCAACCCACAAGTTCTGTTTGTTCTCTTGAAGGTCCCAGAGCTGCTTCATTACTAAGGCGTCATTGAAGGTTTTTAAGTCTTTAATGCCTAGACCTCCTTCCCCCTTTGGCCGGCACACCATATCCCAAGATACCATGTGCCCTCCCTTTCTAGCGCTGCCTCCTCTCCACAGAAAGTTGGCACAGATAGCATTCATGGCTCTTATAACCTGCTTGGGGAAGATGAAGACCCTTGCCCAGTATAACACCATGGCTTGAAGAACCGAGTTGATCAACACCAACCTTCCCGCTCTAGACAACAACCTACTACTCCAAGAATTTAGGCGTTTAGTCATTTTATCTAGCAACTCGACGCAATCAGCTGTCGTCAGACGTTTAGCATTTAAAGGAATTCCCAGATATTTCACCGGCAAGGTGATGAGTCGAGTTTTCGACTCATTTATCGTCATTCTTCACTATAGTTTTGAATCATTTCTGACGATATTTTGATGTCATTTGACCTCTATCTCTACATTTCAGGTAGAAAACAAGTTTCTCCCATGGTCAATGCCTAAATGTGAAGATTGGTTGAGTTTCGGCGCAAAAACAAGGAGTTTCGGGGCAATACCGAGCATATTGACCTTTGTAACTTGTTTTGGACGCCCAGGGCGTATACGGTGTCCGAATTGGTTGATTCAAAGCTTGTTGGAAAGCTAACTCAAAGGGCTACAACTCTCCAGTTGATGCCAAGACCAAATTCGGAAGGGAGGACCACCAGTCGATCGACTGGGAGTCCAGTCGATCGACTGTTTAAACAACTCAGCAGCTCCTCAGACTGTGTTCTTCGTGACCTTTGCGACTTGTTTTGGACTCCCAGGGCGCATACGGTGTCCGATTTGGTTGATTCAAAGCTTGTTGGAAAGCTAACGCAAAGGGCTACAACTCTCTAGTTGACGCCAAGACCAAATTCGGACGAGAGGACCACCAGTCGATCGACTGAAAGTCCAGTCGACCGACTCGATTGAAACTCAGGAGCTCATCATATCTTGCACATCCCAGTCGACCGACTGGGAGTCAAGCAAAGCCCAGTCGACCGACTGGATGAAAAACTCAGATTTCTGCACCCAGATTTCAGCCGAATCTATAAATAGAAAGAGGGCTTTTTGACCAAAGTGTGGAGGTTTTTGGGGAGAAGAAGATTAAGAAAAGAGGTCAACCAAGGTCATCAATCATCATCCAACCAAGGAGAAGTGAAGATCAAGGGAGTTCAAGGATTAATCATCCTATTTCTATCCCTCTATTCTACTTGTTGTGTAAAAACCCTACTCACACCATGTTGTCTTACATGATGTGTGAGTAGTGGATCTTGTGTTTTGAGGGTCTTATGATCCTCCTTGGTACTCAATGATCATTGTATACACATTAACATGCAATTTATGAAGTTGATTTCATTTTACTATGGTTTTCATTTTAGACATGTTGCTAAGTGTTTGATAAAATGCCTAAGTGACATGTTTGTGTTAGAACTATGATCTAAGTATTGAGAGAGCTTAGTGATGGTTTGGATATAGTAAAAATGAACTTATCAAGCATTTATGAGAGTAAATGCATGGGTGAGAGGCTAACCAAGACTTTATGCATATAGCATTTGTGAAAATAGGTGCTATATAGTGAATCAACATCTTTAATTAGTGAGATTCTACATAAGAAGGTTTGACTAAGATTAAACTTGCATGATAGTTTGTCTAATTTTAGCCTAAGCTAGGTTTTAAACCTATCAACTCATAATTAACTGAACTCTTGTATACATGATCATTGGAAAATCGCCAAGGAGGGGATTAACCCCTCGAAACACCTCCTATCTATCTTTTATCCCTAATTACTAGCCACATAGGATTTAGATATTCACACCTTTATACATTTTGGTTAGAATAGCCGAACGGAAACACGATCTTACATAGTGCATGTGCTTAGCTTGCTCCTTTGGGTTCGACCCGGTACCCTACCGGTCATTATAAATGTTTTGACTTACTACCGTCCCTCTCTTCATTGATACTATTTAGAGGTGAAAAAGAATAGTTCGTCAAATGGCGCCGTTGCCGGGGAGCAACTAGTTAGCACATCCCTAGATTAGATTGTGTGGAAGTTCCGACTATTCTTGTGAATATTTTTCTTTTTTCTTATACTTGTATATTCTTATTTTTCTACTCATATTCCTTACTAACTTCGTTTATCTTGTTTTGCGAGGATGAATCACTATAACCAACAAGTCATGAACAATGGAGATTATTATGAAGAGGAACAACCAAATGCCCATTGTGAAGACTATTGGATGTACAACCACAAGCAACAAGTCTTTTCTAATGAGAGATACCACCAAGAGGAGGAGCACATAAATTCTTATTATCAAGAGCATGACTATCTGACAAGTTACTACACTCCGAATTGGGATGATAGCCAATGCTATGAAGTTGAAGACTCCTACCCTCCATACCCTCAACCTCCTCTACCCACAAGTGAGCCCTCCAATATAGAAGTCATGCTTGCTAAACTCCTTGCTAGCCAAAATGAGATGGGACAAGAATTGAAGGAAGTGAAGCAAACCCAACAAGATATGCATGGTCACATGGATATGCTTCAAGCCAAGTTGGCACAACAAGCCGTTGAATTTGAGAACTTAGAAGAGGAAGAGGAGGTATCCAAAGAAGAAGTCCTTGAATCTAATGCCTCAAGGGAAGAACGGGATCAAGAATTGGAGGATAAATTTTGGAGAGCCGCCACCGAAGCTTATTACAAGACAAGGGATGGTGAACCTTGTAATGAAGACGAGATGAAATGCAAAAGTGAAGCATCCTTCACTACTAGCACATCTCATGATCATTTGGATGAGAACGCACAAGAGTTCACCATTCCATTAACGCTCTCCGATGAGGAATTCTTCAATGATGATGCCTCTTGCATAGAGGAAACAACTTTTATTGGTGAAGAAGAACTCCTCCCTCCCGGCACAAGCAAGTTTGAATGTGAGCCCGAACTTCTTGATGAGGATAAGATAGAGGAAGAGCCTATTGAGAGAAAAGGATCTCGGGGGTATGAAGACTTTGTTGAGGTCTATATGGATCAAGCTAAAGAGTCTTCTCGCATACAAGAAAACACAAGCTTAGAAAGGGATATTGAGGAATGGGCACCCATGGACATCATTGAAAGATTAAAGGAAGGTGTGCCCATCAAGCTCGAGACAAGTTATGAAGACCCTTTCTTCACCATTTCGTCTCGAGACAAGTTTTGGAGCTTTGTGCCTTATTTTGCAAGATTTTTGGAAGGAAGCTCCCATGACCCCTTTGTTCTAAAGGGATCTTCATATTTGAAGGGGTCATGCTCCCAAAGGAAAGTCCATTGTAGGCTTGATGGGAAGAAATTCAAATGGGATTTGAAGGTGGATTGACACGACCAAACCCAAGGCCCCGCGAGAAGGGATCCTAGCAAAGGACTTCTCGACGAGTGATTCTATGGGGCGCTTTGCTACGTCTTTGCCAAGACGGGAAAAACTAGGCCCCCGCGGGAGGTAACCCGGTTTGTAAGTTGTTTCATTCTTGTTCTTTTGTATGTTCAAGTGTTTGGCATGATTTTGAGTAGCTAAGGCTCTAAAATATGGAATGTGAAATGTGTGATTAGTGGCTAAAATTTTAAGTTTGGAGTGAGGTCTACTCACTCCAATTCCACTTCACATTGCCAAGCCCTCCACTTTTCCCTTGATCTTTCTATGCTTAATGATGTTGCCCATAGTGCTCATATGCTTTATTGGTGTTTACTAGAGTGGAACTAATTTGTGATATCATACTATGACTCTAGTTTCACATTTGGGGCACTTAGGAAACCTTGTGCATGTTTTAGAGGGTGTGGATCAACTTCCTTGTTTGAATTCTATGAAAATTGTGCCATGATGTTATTATGTGACTTGTGATGCTATCTTGCTCGTACATGAGTTTTACATAACCTTGTATGTCACTTGTTGCTTTTAACCTCTCATGTGTTCTTGTCATCAAGGAAGTTATTCGCATCATGCACATTCAAGCTTAGCACAATGTCATCTTTTCTATTGGTGGGGCACATCTACAAACGAGGGGAGTTCCTATGCGCCTTTATCTCATTTTCTTCATTGTTTGCGCTTAGGGACTAAGCTACCTTTTAAGTGTGGAGTGGGTAGTCGCATAGTTCACTCATATTATGCCATGCCTAGCATTGTAGAATGAGCACTTGCATTCATGTATTCTATCCCTAACATGAGAGTGTTTTCAACCACATAGGCTTGTGACTATCGGCTCTAAATCCCTATAAATCACATCTAGCCTATTATTCACATTTATTGGATCTTGAACTTAGAACCGACCTAGTCCTATGAATGTGCATTCATAGGACTAGGTCGGTTCTAAGTTCAAGATCCAATAAATGTGAAAACTCGACTCATCAACACTCCACACTTAAGTTTTGTTCGTCCCGAACAAAGTATGAGAATATGTCAAGGTCATGCAAATGTCGAAATGCTAGTGGTGCTATGTTTTTCGTCTATTTGCCTCACTAGATTTCACAAGGTCTCGATCATTATTCCTAATCATGTTATTGAAAGGTAAATGACAAGTATGTACAATCTAACTAGCTCCTTTTCGTAGGCGTTACGAATGCATTTAGCGTATGCATTAAGCCTTTAAACCCCTAGGCTACCCTAGTGGACGAGTTATAGTCTCGTGAGAGTTTTCAGAAAAGGGAATACTCACAAATCCCATATGCACCTATCCCATGAGAATGAATGCAAGAGTGCTCAACCAAGGCGAGGATTTCTCAAAACCAATCCCTCACCCCAAACTAGGACTACCATCACAATATCATCAAAAGAACTTTTGAACCATTTGAGTACCCATGAGGTTGTGCATTCAAGATCATCAATACTAGAGCTATCAAATGTCTCATCCAAAGGTCTACTCATTTTCAAGGCAATACAATAGAAGCAAAGTTAATAGTTTTGCACAAAAGAGTGTCAACCGCTCACCTATGCTAGCTAGGGCTAGTCCATTGGCTCACGACATGGAACTCATTCCCAAGTTTTAGGCGCTTAAGCCATAATCCATAAGGGAAGAGGAGTTCGACACTAGAGTTCTTAATAAACAAGCATAGACCAAATGATAACTCCCGTGCAAGCACATGGGTCGTCCAAAAGTCATTCTAACAAGCACACAATGCAAATGATGAATCCCGCACAAATGAAGAATGGAGGAAAACATAGAGTCAAGTTTTAAGTGCTTCTTATTTTCTTTTTGAAATGGCCTTTGGCCTACAAATGCTTTCGAGGGGGAACTTTTCTTCCTAACCCCCGGCATTTGTATCATTTTTAAAGCGAAACTTCTCTAGCACTTTGAGAGAGTTTTTAGTCGGGGCTTTGCCCTCTTTGACCACAAAAACTTTTTTGTTGGGGTCTATTTTTCGCCTTCTTTTGACTCCACACTTAAAACTTGACAATATGTTCAAAAAGTATATGGAATGTGCGGGAAGCAATCATGAGCAAGGCATTAAATTTAGAAAACTCAAGTCACCAAGGAGCAAACAAAAGGTCTAAGTTTTTCGTGAAAATTTTAAAAGTGCTTGATAAAACTCAATCCAAGGTCATAAGAATGCTTGCAACTTTGTGTCCAGAACATCTTCCAGCCAACGGCACTTGGCCTCTCCCATACCCCCTGCAAAGATCTGGCTCTTCCCAGAGTACTGGGCAAGGGTTACAGTTATGAAAAGACTTACAGTTATGAAAAATGATGCAAAATAATGATTAATGTAACCTCAATGATACACACAGTTTGGACCATTTCTTGATTTGTGCGTGTCATCCTGGTGCAGTGACCTGTTGGTTAAGGAGTCCGTCATGGATCTTTACACCACGGGTTCGAATCTTGAGGTCACCAATTTTCCTCACAATTTTGTGAGATTTTCTTCATTTTCCTCTTCCTTTCTCTCTTCCTCGTCCCGCCTCGGGCGTGGATGCTTCTTACATCCCTTGTGGATGACTTCCTCGTCCCACCTCGTGCGGATGCTTCTTAATTCCTCGTGGATGCCTTCCTCTTCACGTCTCGTGCGTGGATGTGTTCTTCTTCTATCGTGGAGGTGTCTTGCAAACGGTAAAGGTGCCCAAGGCGGCCAGAGCTTCAAATGTCGAAGAATGTATCGATGGGGTGGATGCAGGGACGAATGGACCATGTAATGGGGGTGACACATGTCACTCCCACCTTTTTAGTATAATAAAATTTATTTATATTGTAAATTTTAATTTAATAAGCTATATTCCTCCATCAAGATTAATTTTTAGTATACATGAGATTTTGTAATGAATTGATATGCATACAGTCATATGACATGATTTTTAAGAATTATAGTTTGTGTTGTTTGGACTTTTGACAGTTCGAATCGTATGAAATAGAGTACGTTTATTTGTGTTGTTTTGACCTTGAAAAAAAACAACGAGTCAACTAAGATAAATAATTAAATTAGCTCAAATTTAAAAGTCTACAAAGTGCTCACATTCAAATTGAAACATTACATTGAAGTTTTGTGTTGAAATTGGACCTTTCAGTTTATTTTAACATTTTGGTCGGAATTCCTCAAACTATGTCAATGGTTGCAAGAACAATAAAATCAATCTGATTCTTTTTTTGTGCTTTGTGATATTTTTTTTATTTTGGCTCTTCCAATTTCGACTCCTACTATCACACTCTCCTTTTCAAAAATGAATATAATGCAAGTAGATGTAAGAATATTTTTAATCACATTGGATGTCAGAAAGAAATAGTTAAAATATATTTGTGATATGATAACCAGTTTTTTTGATAGTGATAATATTTTTGATGTTGTAGTGCATTTAACTTGCCACCCCCTGTTTCAAATCCTGGGTCTGTCATTGGGTGGATGTGCGGATCCATGGTAAATGTGTCGAACATGGCATGCGCTTCAGAAGTAGAAAGATGTACCAGATGATTTCGGATCCGATCAAGATACCTTGCTAAAGCTTCATAAAGTTTAATATATATCTATATAGAGGAGTGTTCAAATGAGGCAACCTTCGGTAGAATGAGGCAGGTGAGGCACGATCTCAGCCATCCATCAACCCCCCGTGCATTGTGGGCGCGTCACGTGGCAAATAGTAAAACCCACTACTTTCGTAGTGTGAACGCAAATGGCGGCTCGTGCTACGTGGCTTCGCCACGTGCCTCCGATAAACTCCATCAACGACTCAGATCGTGCCTCATCTGCCTCATTCTACCACCCCTGATGTCGCCGAACGCTCCCCTATATATATATGTATATATATGTGTACTAGATGATATCAAAGCAAGGTTATATAGATACAAAAATATGTTATCCATGAGCTTGATTCTAAACCAATCCGGACACGTTTGCAGTTTGAATTGAGTCAATATGAGGATGCAATTCCAATCAAGTTAGCATTTTCAACATGATATCAGAGCAATATTATATCCGGACAAAGTAAGATGGATATGGGACCAAGTATGATGGATGTGGGAGTCGTGCAGAAATATCCTTGGTGAGTGCTTGAGTGAAGATACCTCAATCTTTGGTGGGTTGGACCCCGGTTTAACCTGTAAAGGAGAGTTGCAAAGGCACTTTAACCTTGGTTTAAGCATGTATGGGTGAGTCGCGAAGGTGCACCTATGGTGTGTTGTACCATAATGAAGAGAAGCGTGGAGCACCCCTAGTGAAGAGGGGCTTTCGCATACGCACCTACGAAGAGGCTACTTGTGATGTAGCCAAGTTTGATGCTACTTGTGATGTCCGGAGTTTGATAGGGGAGCATGCCGAATTTTTCCAATTGAGAGGGAGATTTTTGGGAATGTGCACTTGAAGAAATTGTCACACATTGCTAAGTGAGGAGAAGAGAATTGCTACCTTATCTTGGATTACTAAACCATAACTCTTAAGTCAAGGCTTTTGAGTTAATATGAGGATGTAATTCTAATTGAGTTAGCAATTTCAACAAACTTCATCTAAAATCACAAAAATACTACAGTTTAGAAATAATAATTACACATCCATATCTTTTTTACAGAAAGGATCATATGAGAAACACATTATTTGATGAGAAATGAGAAAATACCTGGGCCGTAAGATTGAAGATCAAACGGCCCTTAAATACCGAAATAATATGCATATATTTACTTATTAAATACAAATTTACGGGTAGATATGTAATTTAGCTGATGACATATGCTTCTATCTTGTTTTGTCACCCCCACGTTCGATTTTCTTTCCGTCCTGTTCTGACTGATTGCAGCCTGATGCGCGACATCCAAATTGTCTGATTGGTAAATCTATAGTCTACGTCGTTTCTGAATTTTTTCGTCATTGATGTTGCTTTTTTTACGACCTGGGACTGCATGCATTGCATATAATGCATAGTTTTCAACATATAATTCGTAGCGGACTCATGCATTGTATTAAATTTAACGATTGGTAAAATATATAGTTTAATATATAATTCGTACATATTTAAGTGTGTTTCACTGTTTTTTCTATGCTATCAAACCATTTCGAAACATTCGTAGTATGTAATAAATAATTCCTAACATTAAATAGTCGAACTACTTGTAAATTGTATCTTTCAGTGCTCCCTTTAACTTACCTTCATCAGATTCGGAAGTTTCGGAAGCTTCAAAATTATACTTAATTCTTTTCCATTGCGCTGCACGTAATAACACATTATGTCTTCTAAAGTTCAAATCTGAACGTATGATTTTGTTGAGGTACATGTCACGAAGCTTTACCAGTTGTTCACTTTGATGCATTACAAACGAGAAATTATTCAGCCATTTAAAGTAAAGTGTACAAATTTAATGAAGGGTCATACATATGCAACAATACACAGTTTGAGAATCTCACATCATCTCCGCAAGCTGAGCAAAGAGGAGTTCCAGAAGGAGTACAAGCCGAAGATGAGGGCAGTTCAAACTCTTGACTATACAGAGAAGACTTCTCTCTGGAAGTCTCACAAACTCTTTCATCAGTTCGTCAGCCATCTCGAAGGGTCGAAAAGAATCATCCCATCACTGAAGTTATTGCAGAACCGATCAAATGGATGAAGGTCTTGTATGGCCACGTTCAAGTTCTGCACCTCCCTGACCACGTTCTGCACCTCCCTAACCACGTTGTACACCTCCCTGACCATGTTTATGGTTTTAAGAAGGTCTTGTATGGCATAGAGAAGGAGTCCAGAGCATGGTACGAACGACTCACGGTGGTTCTCTTTGACCATGGCTCTGTTCGAGGGGGAGTACACAAGATCGTGTTCGTCAAACACACCAGGTCAGATTATATCATCGTGCAAACTTTTATGTTTGATACATTGTTCGACACTAGTGCCCAGAGGCTGGTCGATCAGTTCATTAAACAGATGAAAAATGAGCTCAACTTGAGTAAGGTGGGAGAGATGAAATAGAAGGCTGATGATATGACCATCACTGAAGGGAAATATGTAAGAAATCTGCTCAAGAAGTGCGAACTGGCCGCAACACATGTGAAGATCTCCAAAGACGAAGCCAGTACAGACATTGTTCAGACTCTGTACCGGAACATGATTGACAACTAGTTCTACTTGACTACCACCAGACCAGACATGTCCAATTCAGTTGGAGTATGTGCGAGGACCAAGCTTATTCAAATAAGGCATCACTTCATTTGTAAGATTATGGAGAAGAAGGTGATTGCGTTGAAGCATGTGACTACAGATCGACAATTGGTAGATATCTTCACTAAGCTGTTGGACAATGCAGAGCTTGAGACACTTGAATCCTCCTCGGGTCAGTGTGATATTTTCTCCTAAATGTTAAGGATTGTGCTAGTCAGCCAGGGCTATCAAAGTTATACTCTTAAGGGCTGACATGTCGTCGTTGGAAGTTGAAGAGATGTTATTGACTCAAGCAACGAATTCAGTGAGGAGAAGGATCAAGTATCTGATTGAGATGATATGTCTGATCATATGGATGGTAGTGCACATATGGAGTCTGAGGATGATGAGGAATAAGAAGATGTTCCGGCTAATGGTGAAACAGATGGTGGAGAGTCCCAGACTTAGACAGTACAAAATGATGAAGGGGACTCGATTGACAAGATGTTTGAAGATGACGGTCAAGAGGGAGATATGATGGTGGATTAAACCGGTGATGATGAAGTGGTTGACCCTGAGGAAGAAGGAGAACAAACAAATATTGTTCAAGTTGGTGTTGGTACAAATGAAGGAGAGGTGCCTGCCTCAAAGAAAACAGAGGCTAGCAGTGGTGCAGGGGGGTACAACCTACAATAAATAATAAGAAGGCTGCTGCAAATGTTCCAGAGGCTGGCAAAGTAAAATCACATGCACCAATAGAGACTGTTCCAGAAGAGGAACAAGTAGTTGTGGAACATCTGTGCGAGAAGCTGTGGTGAACACTGGCAAAAAAGTTCCTAAGTATGGACATTTGAGATTTGCAGAGGGAGACTCGCGAACCTAGTTCTCCACCTGTTGTACTACCTAAGCCTAAGGTGAAGGCGCTTCGAATGAAGTTGTATGTTGACGGAGCCCACTGCACTGTCGTTAAGGTGCAATGTTCTCTGTGCAAAATAAATTTATAGTTTCCGCTACTCGCGACTACACTACTGGGTAGTAAGTGGTAAGTAGGGGTCGAACCCAAGGGAATTAGGGGGATAATTGTTCTTTGAGGGGATTATTCAGCGGGAGGGCGTGTTTTAGGTTGGTTGGTTGGTTTTAAAGCTACCAGCTAAGTGATTGATTGGTTGGTTGGTTGGTTTTAGTACTGGAAAGTAACTGATAATTATTACATTTAAAAGAAAGCGTTCGGTTTCAGGGGCCTTGTATTATATCCTGTTTATCATTGACCCTTAGTGAATCTTCTAAGTATTCAAACGTGTATCAAGGCCTTTTCCGGCGCTCGATTTGCCACACTGTCTAGTCTTTTGCAAAAGTGTTCGAAAGTGAATCAAGGCCATTTCAAGCACTCGACTTGCAACACTGTCTAATCTTTTGCAAAAAACGTAAAGCCCTTGTTCTACTTAGACTAGCACCCCATTTCAAGGTATACTAGCCTATGTGCATCCATTTTGGGTTGTCTTTTCCGATTTACCCAAAATGGTGTTTGAGAGAGATCAAACTCCTCAGATAAGCTTTGCCATTTCAAGCATCCACTTATCCGAGTATGTTTGCGAACTTCCACAGAAGAGCTTTGCCATTTCAAGCATCCACTCAACCTTGGAAGTTCTGATCTAATATATGGCACATAGAACAAGTTTTGAATACAAAGACGAGACACTAAATTAATAGTCTAAAACATTTTATAATACAAGTCCACCCCTTATACCGAACGACTAGTTTAGCTACTATTTATCGCGCTAAACATTATAACTAAGGAATTGGAAATTAAAGACGGTAAATAAATATTAAAATACTTACAACCGTTGAAGCGCCAAGGGAGCAATCTTTTATTTCCAAAGCCAAACTTACAAAACTTAGAGAGATAAGTGAAATGTTGATTTTTGGATGATACAAATGAGAGGAGAATGGCTTGTATTTATAGCCAAAGGGAGGAGAAATGGAGGGTGGAGATGGCTTCCATGTGTTTTTGATCCAAGGGAGGAGGAGGAGGAGATGAAGATGTGGTGGAGGAGCCACCACATGGCAAGCTTTCCATGGAGGAGCAAAAGCCGCCGGTCACCATGAGGGGAGGAGCCGCCGGTGGCCGGTCACCATGAGGGGAGGAGCTCCTCCCTTGGCCACCTCCAAGCAAGGTGGCCGGTCACCTTGGTCCATGAGTGTATTTTGACAGTTTTGTGCAGTCTTTTCACAAAACTATCAGTCCAATTTCGCCGTCTGACTTTGATTCCTCTTCTGCTTAATTTGTTATGAGTGATTCAACGTCAGGATCCTTGATATTTCTTCAGTCGGCATATGATCTTGACCTTGGAATGACTCGTAACATCTTTTATGCTTTAAAAGCTCCTCTTTAGCATGTATTCTCTCTAAGCTCTGAAATACCCTGTAGAAATATATCGGAACTAACAAGCAAAAGTTAAATAGACCAACAGTCTAATTTAGTGGGTTTTACTGTGTTTTTGATTCGTATAATTATGGTCCATCATATGTCCTGGCAGAATCTGAAGATGAGAGCCAGTCAGTTCAAGCCGTGTTCCAATTAATGTTTCAGGTGTGGATGGAGTGCCAATCGCTGCCTCAAAACAAAAAGAAATACAGAGTGCTGCTGAAAGTGTTCCAGCTGATGTTATAGAAGGTGAACATGTCAATGTTGCTGAACAAGAAAGAGAAGAATAAGAAGGTGTCAAGTAGCCCTTCAACAAGTGTTCCATGTCGTGGTCAGCCAGAATCCGAATAGTTCTACGCCAGTTGGGCTGACTAATTAAAGAAGAGAGCTGGAACATAGGAGAAGTTCAAAGGAAAGCGTGTGATAGATATTCAGGGGGAGCTTGGTGAATCACAGATTAGAAGTTTTGCCTTGTCAGTTTATGGAAAAAATGGGGAGAATTCTTGAAGTCATATGGAACTCAAGCTTGTTTTACCAAAAATGCAAAGGGGGAGATTGTTAGTTCTTGTGGCATGAATTTTGGCAAAATGACTTCAAGTTGTTCAACAAGGTGTTCAAGCATTAAAGTGGAACTCAAATGTTGAAGCATCAAGTTGTTCAACACAAGGCAAAACAATTCAAGCTGCTCTACCATTCAAACGAGGAGTTAATCTAGTCCCGGCAGAACTATCACGTAAATCGTCAGTTGCAAATTGAAGTGGTTGAACGTGTCAGAAGTGATTGAACATGTATGTTGTAGATTGAAGTGATTGAACACGTCTGCTGCATATTGAAGTGATTGAACATGTCAGAAGTGATTGAACACGTCTTCTGTAGATTGAAGCTACCTAAACCGAGTTGCTTAGAGGACATGATGTCGAAGTACCATAGAAAGATCTCTGGAGTTTTCACAAGGAGAAATGGCGCAGAATATTAGGAGATGTTCAAACACGCTAAACAGAGTTGGTACAACAGTGTTGGACAGAGTTGGTACAACAGTGCTGAGCAGAGTTGGTAAGGAGATACGGTGCAGAACAGAGTTGGTACATCAACTTGTACAATCGGCGCTGAACAGATACTGTTCGAACAACTGTCCAGTTGAGAAGGACCAGAGTTCGTAAGATATCCAACTTGATAAATACCTTTCTGGAGTTAGAAGTCCAACATCGACTCCAAAGATAAAACACTCATATACACTTAGAGAGAGAAGGAGATCGATCGGTGTTGAGCTCTTCATTCCGAAGAAGGTGTCAATTGAGCTCAACACGTACGAGTCAACCTGTTCAAGTTGTTGTTCAGATTGACTGTTGAACATATCGATCTCAGAAGCTAAACACTCATACACATTGAGAGAGAGAGGAATATCGATCGGTGCTGAGTACTTCATTCCGTAGAAGGTGACCACTGCCTACAAACTCAACACGTACGAGTCAATCTGTTTAAGCTGCTATTCCAGATTGACTGTTGCACAAACCAAAGCTGCACAAGTTCAAACTAGCTGTCCCGAGGACTGCAATCTTCGGAAGAAGATTTGGTGGACTACGAGAGGGACTCAGATCAAAGAGGAGCCTTGATCGCAAGTCACTGGAGTGTTAGAGAGTCGGATGTTTGAGAGGGAGTCTGTAAACATAAGTCCTTGTACCCTAAACTCGTTTATAGTGAATTGCTTTCCACCGGGCTTGGGATAAGCCCCCCACACGTAGGCTCGTTAACGCCAAACATCATTTCATGTGTGCTAGTTTCTGTTCTAACTGCACTTACTAGCGTGCTAGCTTATTCTGCCTAAGGAGTTCAACTAGTAGTTCGAACACTAGCTGGTTGAATATCTCGGTGCTCACTCATCGGAGTAATTTCAAACTTATTGAATTTCATTAAGATGCTCTACAAAACAACGTTTTAAAATTAAAATGTTGTGCCGGACAGCGGCTATGCTGTGTGAACATACAAAGCCTCTAAATGTCCTCTGAGTTATTAAATCGCTCTACATTACAGCGTTTTAAGTTTCGACGCTATAAGCAACCACTTTTTAGGCCTAGTTGGCAACTCGATGCCGATTCAGCTTTATTTAGAAGTGCAAAATAGCCGGTCACCCTAACACGATGTTGGGGGTACAACGACTTAGTATTAAAACGATGTTGGAAACAGCGGGTTACAAAAAGTGAGTAAAAAGGGAAACCAATCTTAGAGATTGAGTAGAAAGGGAACTCAATCAATATTATGCTACGAATAATGATTGAGGATGCTAAGCATTTTATCGTGCTACCCATTAACAAAATTAGTAAACACCGGTTCTTCCAAAATAGTTGACTAGCTTTTACTAGACGGTGAATGTAGTCGACCGTTGACTATAATCGGTTAGCTTCAAACCTTAAAAAATTGGTTATTTCAATTCGTAATGGCACATAACGTAGTGGTGGTTGACTTTTCTCATGATTAGGTGCTCCTTGTTGGTTTTGTCCGCCATGTTGAAGTTAGGTCTTTGAGATTCGCCGAGAGTCGCAGATTCGCGTGATTGAATTCGTAGATCGATTTTTGCGTTTGATTAGGTCATAGGATGATGCGCGAGAATGTATGGATTTCGATTTCTGTTTTAATTTTTGTTTGTGCCTAATTCGCTCTTAATGACGTATTTAATCGTGAAATAATAACGTATTTTGAAATATATTTCGTTTAATCTTAGCTCTAGATGTATTAGGATGGATGGGTGACATATATAATTCCCCACCATTTCTCACCTAAATTAAACTTCTCATGTTATCTCAACTCATCTTTTTTAAACATATTTAAATTGCAACTAGTTCGTAACATAATAAACCGACCTGTAATATTTAATTAATGGTAAGACTTACAGTTATGACGAAAGATGATAATGTAACCTCAATGATACATGAACACATAAGCACAAGACGTGGTCATTATGCATAATAATCAGCTGGTTGATGCTTCTAAGGAACCATAAACCTCAGCTTCCTTGAATCCTTTATATAAACACCAATCTATCATCTCTTCTTTAAACACATTCTTATATTAATTCTGAAACAACAATATAATCAAGCAAAATGATGAACTGGAAGTTTGTTTTAGCTCTTCTGTCCGTGGTGCTGGTCCTCGGAATGGCTTCCAGTTTCGATTTCCATGAGAAAGAGCTTGAAACTGAGGATAGCCTGTGGGCGCTTTACGAGAGGTGGAGGAGCCACCACACGGTGTCCCGGAGCCTAAATGACAAGGTGAAGAGGTTCAATGTGTTCAAGGAGAATGTTAAGTTTGTACATGAGTTCAACAAGCAGGAGGACAAGTCATATAAGCTGCAGTTGAACAAGTTTGGAGATTTGACAAACCATGAGTTCAAGGTTGCCTTTGCAAGCTCCAAGATCGGTCATCACAGGATGTTCCGTGGGGCACCACATGGTAATGGCACTTTCATGTATGAGAATGTCGGGAGAGTCCCAACATCTGTTGACTGGAGGAAGAAAGGTGCTGTGAATCCTGTAAAGAATCAAGAGCAATGCGGTAAGTTGAATGATGTATAATCGATTAGGAGCGTTCAAATAAGAATTTATATTTTTTTTGGAGAATTTTAGAATCTAATCTTCATCTTTAAAAGTGCATCATCGAATTATTGTGTTGATGACACGTGTCTCATGTGCATATTCAAACGTTGCATTGAATGCAAAGTCACCAAATTTGACTTTGCTAGTGGACACGTGTCATGTGCAGATTTAAAAATGCATCGTGATCTAATAATCAGATTTGGGTGCCCAAATTCTCAAATTTTAATGAATTCTCAACCGAGCGCCCTGCTAAACAGCTATATATCCTTATTTGTTTTTCCCAAATTTTATTATTTTGATGTTTGCAGGTAGTTGTTGGGCATTTTCAACTGTCGCAGCGGTAGAGGGCATACACCAAATCAAGAAAAATAAGCTAGTGTCCTTGTCTGAGCAAGAGCTAGTTGATTGTGACACGACACAAAACCAGGGGTGTAATGGAGGATTGATGGACTTAGCATTTGAGTACGTAAAGAAGAATGGGCTAACAACAGAAGAAGATTATCCTTATGAGGCCACACAGGGAACTTGCCACGCTAAAAAGGTTTATTATATTTTTGAACTGCATATATATATATATATATATAGGCTGCTTCACAAAATAATCCCAACTTGAAACTATACCAGGAACAGGAAGGAAGCTCAGTCATAACCGTCGATGGACATGAGAATGTACCTGCTAATAATGAGGATGCGCTGCTCAAAGCAGTTGCCCATCAGCCTGTATCGGTCTCTATAGATGCAGAAGGATCAGCTTTTCAGTTTTACAAAGAGGTACATATTTCAAAATGCGAACTTGTTCTGTAATTTACTCCACTGAATTTGGATGATCATGCTTGCAGGGCGTATTTACTGGCCATTGTGGAACAGACCTTGATCATGGAGTGGTAGCTGTCGGTTATGGGATAACTCGCGATGGTACAAAGTATTGGATAGTCAGGAACTCATGGGGCGCTGATTGGGGAGAAGAGGGATATATAAGGTTGGAGCGTGGCATATCCGAGAGACAAGGGATGTGCGGTATAGCAATGGAGGCCTCATATCCCATCATCAATCAATCAAACGAAGGCTCATCTGCAGCATACATAAAGGATGAGCTTTAAATAGCATGTCTAATGTTTAAGAAAAACAATAAATTGTTGATCACAGTTTCTATTTCTCTGCTTTTTCTATTTGATGCTTTTTGTAACAATAAAAAAAAAATTGTTTCTTGATTTCTACTCAAATGCAATCTGATAGAATGGTGTTTACCTCTTTTACTACTTGAGGTTTTAGCTAGGAACTTGCAAGTAAAAGCTCATTCTTCCCTCATAAATGTCCTTCAGCTGAACAAACTCTCACTTCCAGCATAATAAACATTTTTCATCACATTTTCGAAGCCATCCGACCTGGGGTCTATTTCGTTGGACGTGTCTCCGGCAGAAAATGAAAAAAATACAGAACCCAATACCACCCAAGTCTGACCAGTATTTTTTTTTGACGCCCAAGTCCCTCATCAGAAAACTCAAAGCTGGCAGCTTATCCCAATACCCAGCAGCAGTACATGTTAGCAGTTAACACATACTACCAGGGGAATTGTGAGGCTAAAGGCATATTCTTCATACTCTTGATAAATTTTGGCACAATTGTGTGACAGCAGCCACATAAAAGGATAGATGCCTGTGAAAATTGTTTGTATGATTTACTATGCCGAAGACGAGAACCTGAGAGACGGTCAATTTTGTGGCGAATCAAGATACCATCCGCCTACTAAAGCAGCAAGCTCAAGCCGTTATGTCCGAGTTGCCAAAGCGTCGATGTTTCACTTGGAGATGATACCAAGACTCCAAAGGTTATTTATAACGCAGAGCAGAACTAAACATATGTCGTGGCAGGCATCAAGGCAAGCATCAATATGCGCAAAAAATTCTTTAAAAACAAATTTAAGAATTCCAATATGTGAAAGGTGCAGAGAAAGATGTCATCCATTTCAATGTAAAGTGTGCCCCATAAGTCTTTTTCTTTATTTACTTATTTTGAAGTACATGAAACAGAAAAGCTTACATATTAATAAATTAAATTTCAAACAGACATGTAAGAATGTAAGATACCCAATTACAGGCATCAAACCTTTCTAAATGCTATGCACACTTGCACCAAATCAGACAAGATATTTAAGCTTCATTACAATTTACAGAGGACATTTGTCGTCCTTCTGATCACAAGGAGGAATCAGATGCTTTTGTGAAATACGGTACTTGGAAAACATATAAACAACTGACAAGTTATTGTTCGACGATGACATGGGCTTACAAGAATCTTTAATTGCAGCTTCTGGCACAGAGTCTTCATGTGTCAATACTAACTCCTCAGCAGCTGAACACGTGAATTGTGAAGAATGTGCATACACAATTTTTTCATCGTCATCAGCCTTACTTTGATCACATACCGTGTCAAGCTGACGCTTCGAACCTAATTTAAGTTTCATAAGAGTGTTTTCTGTATCCATAGAAAATGAAAGTGAGTAAGCTAACACTTTCACCAGACAAGAAATACACACAAAATTCAAAGAGCTAAGAATTGTTCAATTATACCTCCAATTCACATACAAAAAAAAAAAAAAAGCACAACGGTCACGGAATTTCAATTTCAATTATTATATTATATTTAACATATCAATCAAATAGCACAATTTTACATTCTAACGGGATTTGACCTAGAAGGTGAACCAGAGCAATTTTTGGCTGACCAGACACCAAATACACACAGACACATCCAGACAGCTACATACGAATTTTAGTTTACAGAAGATGAGAAAAAGAGAAGAGAGATGACCGAAAACGGAAAGGGAGTGGTCTTTGACGATCTTGGAAGGAGTCCGCTCCAAGCTGTCCACCGAGCACGTTGCCGGCCTCACTCTACCGAACATTCTGCTGCCCCGCCTGACGTCGATCTGGAGTTCCGTCCCTCTAGATTGCGGAGAAGCTGTTAAGAGTTGAGCCAAGGAAAATGGAGGGAGATGAGAAATAAGGCAGCGGGAAGGATCTCTCCAATTTTGGTTTAACAGACAAAATGTACATTTGACTTTTCAAAATTGATTTCAATTTTTTTTTGATACATGGATTAGTGTTAGTTGGTTAGAATATTAGCCGAGGGCTTCGAACCTGAGTCTTTTTTGACACGCAGGGGGCGCTCCACTAAGCCACCCGCTTGGCCTCTAAAATTGATTTCAATTTAGAAATACGGAAAACTTACATTTTGATGTTTCCAAGTATCACAAATTTATAATCTCGTGTCCACATTTTGATGTTTCCAAGTATCACAAATTTATAATCTCGTGTCCCAATTACAAAATTTGTATAAATATTTTTTTTAACGTTGTTTGACGACGTCGTTAAGGCGCCTTTCGTTAGTATCTAGTTAGTCTTCGGTTAAAATTATTAAAATGGCATTAAGAAAGTAGTTTACGGGTTAGATATTGCTAAATGATGTCAAATGGATATGAAGGTGTTCAAATGGATATGAAGGTGTAACTAATTCACATAAGCAACACCAGAGTCGCATTCCCTCCCTGCATCCATCTTTTTTTTAATTTTTGATTGGGGGGTTAGAGAGTTAATTGTTAGAGTTAGAGTTAGAGTTAGAGTTAGAGTTAGGATATGTTAGTGCGAGGATTCGAACTCGAGCTCCATTTGGAACCGAGTGAGCATGCCTACCACTGGGCTATGTCTCAATCCTCCTGCATCCATCTTTTTCAACTCCTCCATCAATCAATTTACGATCACTCCCACCTCCAGCGAGTACCCGAATATCTTATTGAGCAATCGGCTAAGCAAACCACCCCAGACCCCTCCCCCAAATCAAAAAGTACTAAGGAACACGCAGACGATTATGCCAACGAGATTTTGCGGTTTTCACGATTGTTTTGGGAACATTTTACATTTCTAAACCAGATATTTCTTAACAATCCTAACCACGGACTAGTTATGTTAATGATGTATTTACGTCATCCAACATCCTTTACAAATTCGTTCATTTTGTTTGATTGGTACATCTTTTAGTAAAATGTTTATAGTCTGCACACTATTTGATACTTTTTTTTTCCATTTGGACAAAATGTTGGAAATGAGTGGTAGTTCTGACTCCAAAACTACACTTTTCCCTTTATATATTATATCCAAAAATCAAGTAATGGATAGTAAATACTGTTCCGGCCATTTTATTATGTTCTTGGAGAGGTGTTTCAAAAGGTGTATTCAACCAAATGTCACGTGCTTATTTCGTTATATGAAGTACAAGAGCAGTCTTAGCAATTCGATTCCAAGTTAACCTCTTAAACATTGAAACTTTTTAGCACATACGCGATAACAAGTACTAGACTCTTTAAGAAAAGAATTTGTATTGATCAATAGAGAAAGTTTCACGTAGGTGATACAACTTGAATTTCTAGGATCGTTTGAAGGGGGTCGAGGTTCTGCTCTTGTGTATACACTTCCACCTCCTAAAGACAGAGTGGAGATCATCTTTATCCTAAGATAGAAATTAATTCTCTTAAATACCCCACACCACTTTACCGAATCCAAAGAGTTTTATACTCTACCAAGGTGTTCTCCACTTATCGAGAGTCCTCGAGAAGCTTCCTTCACTCTTCTCCTTGTTTAAGCTCTTCTAATCAGGCAACTTGTTCGACTCCAACACATAGTCTTTTGAGCATGCCATGATCTACTCTTCCACAACCCGTATGTCTAGTCCTCACCTAAGAGTCCCGCCATGACATTCTCCCTCACTTGTCGAGACACCCTCGTCGTACCTTCATGATAGTCCTGGATCTTATCTTAAAATGCCATATGAGATCATCAGACTCCTAATTGACTTTGGTGTCGGGTAAGCCCCTTCACTTGACAAGACACTTATTGTAGATTGGTATGCCTCTGTATCAAATACTTCGGTCCGAGGTTATTTGGTCACTTCTTTTTTGTGGGAAGTGACTACAACAGTTGGTTCCCGATGTGAAACTCTTCTTCATGTGTTTTTTTTTGCCTTCGCAATAGAACTTTTATGTACTCATGTGGAATATTGGTGATTAGCGAATTTTTTATCGCTCGTGGGCACCATTTCTTATAGATTTCGGGACATGTACGAATATCATTTGTCTCTTTTATGTGATTTATGAATTTTTTTTTTATCTCAGATGGTCCCAAAGAGGGTCAAAACCCAAAAACATGCGAAAACCGACCAAAAATGGACCAAGTCTATACACTACGGTACTTGTGGAGGAGACGAAACAAAGTGTCAGACAGCTCAAAGGAACAGGTGGTGCCACCTATGCCAAATTTTGTGACTATATAAAGAAATCTCGAGGTACGTTTCTAAACAACTTGAATTCAAACAATAAACACATCATCGAATACGAAGAGACAAAGCAATCAGGAACATTAGGAGATGTCCGAGATAGGAGTGGAGAATAGTCCCAACAACAGTCGGGTTTCAAAGGCGTAAGCTTGTACTCATACAGCTAGTCGGGACAGGACTAATGATCCTTTACTCGCCTACTTGTTGTCCACTACAACTCATGTTCATAAACTTATTCTTCGAGTTAATGCAATGCCTATTCCGTGAGTAAGGTCGACTTCGAGTTAATGCAATGCCTTGTGATTAATCTTACGCTCTTGTTTACTAGTATCTATGTTGTTCAGTCAATCAAACCAAACCAAAAAGAATGGTTAAAGTAGACTAGTAGAAATCAACACTACCTTAGTACTACTACATGCTAGTAACTCCTTGGACGATTGATAAGCGTAAATCTTAACCATATCTTCATTTTTAGCTTATTCACAATCATTCCCTTTGATTTTATAAGCATTCACTTCGTGTTTCATTATGTTTCAAGTGCAAAGTAAACCCCCAATCCAGTTTTATGCCCGGAGTCCAAAAAAGAGCGAAATTAGCCAAAACGCGCAAAATGAGCTCAGTCTTCACCAGCAACCCGTGTCACCCGTGTTAGGTTATCTGACACAGGGTGAAACAGCCTATCTCTCTGGATTTTCTTACCCGTGCTGCCCATGTCACGCCTGCTACGCCCAAGTGGCACATGACGCGGCCGCGTCGCCCATATCATATATATTGACACGGCTGACTCAGGTTACTTGGAAAATGAGAGTTAGTGAACCCTTGCAAATAGCTTAATTCTAACCAACAATACTGAGAGGGTGAGGTTCGTAGTTTAAGGTATACTTCCAATTCGGTCATCAGGTGTTGGCGACCTTTTTGGAGTTAACGGCTAGTTTCCAATCTATCAAAACAAATCTTGCGTGGTAGTTATAAGTAACAATTAAATAAATCCCATCAAAAAAAGTAACAATTAAATAAGTGAAGTAGTGCCCGAAATAGCTTCTAAAGTCTAATAAATCCCTTTCTTACAAACATAGATTTTTTTAGAACCTTAGTCATAGTCAACACAAACAATCTTTCAGACTAGGATAAATAGAAGCATAGTTTTACATAGTCCACAAGTTTACATTTGCTCCCTTGGAAGACTCGGTTCTTACCAGTTTATAAATTATTCTTGACAAAGCTACACCACTTCAACGACCCTAGACTTAGTTAGGCTATATGAATTTTTTTCGCCGAGTAAAACACAACAGCGTCAACATGGCGCCGTTACCGGGGAGTTATTTTTAATAAGTCATTATAAATGTGTTAGTGGAAACTGAGCCTATTCTGTAAATATTGTATATTCGTATCGATACTCGTTTATGCATGGTTGTATAGGAATTCTTTTGTAATTGTAAATAAGACATTGATCTATACCTGTTGTTGTGCACTTTTATACTGAATGTATTTTTAAAAATACTAGTACATACATATAGTTATATATTCTTTTGTCACACTAACTTTTGAAGCTGTGAATTAGTATTTAGTATGGGAGAACAAGATGGACTCATGCCAACACTGGATAGTGACTAGGATGGAAAGAAGGATGGCCAACACTTAAAGTAATCGAGTTCGAATACAGCTCACACTAGACTACATAGAGGTGCAAGGCTGGAATTCTCGAAGTTGTTCTTCCAGCATGAAATTCAAGAGAAGATCATGAGTGATTCGATCTACTGCGCAGAACTGCTTAACCAGGTGAAGGGCCCCGAGACAGTGAGTCATCTGGAGAAGAGACTTTAGGAATTACTCTGTCTCCGAATAAGAACGCGTCGAGAAGGTGGCGTACCCTCAACGAAAGATATGCCAACCACCAGCTACGCAAGCCTTCACCCTGCTGATGCATGTTCTGAGCATCTACTTTTCCAAACTTTTCTTATGAATTCTAATAATAAAAAGATTGTAGTTTATTTCTCGATCTCTTGATAAATATGTGTGGAGCTCTATAACGAGGAAACAGGATCACGGAACAACGTTTCCAATTCATCACCAACTGAGGAGATAAGGGCAGGACTGCAAATGAGTAAGAAATCTTTTGTTTCCTTTCATATCTTTAATTAATAGAGATTTTGAAATAAAATATCCAAAAAACGTGTTTTTTTTGTGTGGAGAAAGTACCCACAAAGTACGCTTCCCCTGAAGAGCTTGCCTCGCTTAAACAATGCGCCACTTCATGTATAAATCCTTCTTAATCATTGAGGCGCCGCCTCGTGATTCGTTTCAGAAAATACCTTGAATTCGAGTATCTCCTATGATTTCATTCGTGCGACTATTGGTATATTGTTCTGGAGGGATTGTCAATCCGCCACGTGATTTTGATGCCTATTTGTATGATTTCGATACAACTTTTTGTTGCCCCACCATATAGGCAGAAATATGGTACCTAGATTTAGAGTGGGATACAACTTTTATTGCCTAGCCGTATGCAAGAGCACGACTTATGTTTTGGGGTCGGTTGGATTGTCGAGCTCTTCCCTATTTGACCTTTGCTTCGTTTCGAAACCCATTTGTATTCGTAAAGTCCATTTCGTACTATGCCTTTAGTCACTATTCCTCTTGTATATGTCCGTTGACTCATGATCTAGCTAGTTTGGATTAATGTTACTTGAGTGTGGAACTTACCCTTTCCATAATTATTTTTATTTCACGTACGAATGATTAGCTTGCTTGGAGGATTTGTGTGACCGTGGGGACGCTTAGTTAAATTTACATATAAAATTCAAATATAGTTTCATTTACTCATTTAAGCATTTTTTTTTTGTGTTTTTTTTAACAAAAGGTGTTTTTCATTCAAACCAAAAGATAAAGATGACACTACAACGACTCAACCAACAACCAACCCAAACAGCAGAACAACCCTTCACAAACTATCAAAACAGACCCCTTTTTTTCAAACTCCTCCCTGCAGCAAACAAAACCAACAGACACAAACAAAAACACCAATTAAGCACATGTTGCTAAAATGTTGTCACTAAACCAGTTTGTGATCCTACTTCTTGTTATGCTTTGCTTCAACAATTCAATCTTGAATCTTAACATCTTCCAAATATGGCTTCTTATAATATCTTCATTAGAACTTTCTCCCTCAAAGATGAGCTGGTTTCGTGCTCTCCACACTTGATAAACAGCTGCTGTAATAATAAAGAAAGGCAGAAGTTTTTGAGCTCCGCACCTTCATCTCTTTCGGTTCTTCCACTCAATCAGCTCTCTCAAGCGGCCTATTGCGTTGAAATGCCAATAAGACTCAAATACCTATAAATAGGTGCCGAAACTGTGCACTGGAGAAATAGATGGTTCCCACTTTCAGCGACTTCATTACACCAGCAGCAACTTCTCTCGTCATCTCCCAACCACCGAAATCGTTCTCTAGTAGGAAGACGGTCAAGAATAGCCAGCCACGCACAGAAACTATGCTTTGTATGAGCTAAATCATTCGAAATCATTTCATGCCAATCCATATGATTCTCCCTGCTACGTATAAGATCATACGCCCCCTTTGTGGAGAACATATTTCCGCTAGAACGCCAAGTCGGAGCTTAGTTATCCAACACCTCGATACATTTTAGTGCATCTTCTCTAAGGCACAATATTTTCTTCCTTGCTCTAGAATGGTGAATCTTCACATCACATTGCCATATCGTTTGGTCTTTGAAGAAATAACTATTCATACATCAAATCCACATTAAGTCTTTTTTCATCACAAGGTCCCAAATCTGACCTAACAGCAATGCTTTATTGTAAAGACAGAGATTCAGTATTCCTAGCCCTCCATTTAGTTTTGGCTTGCTGATGGGACGTATTTATACGATTTATCAAGTACACAAAACCCACCAAATAAGACATTTGGTCATACGAACATGTGCTTGTTGATGTCGTTTTATGTATACAGGCAATTTTGGAGTCTAAAGAGGAATCGGGCTTAAAAGATGGCATTTCAAGCCAAAATCATCACAAGGCCATTTGTGCAATCGCACAGGGTGCACTATGCAAGCGCATGCCGCGGCATCGCCCAGGCATCGTCCAGGCCGCGCCCCAGCGTTCCAGCGCACCAGCCGAGCTGCCCAGGTCCAAAATCAAGTCGCTCGAGCAAACCATCTGATCTGACGATTCCGCCTCGAGCAAAGTGATCAAAATGGCAAATAAGGTGGACAATGTCGGAAAACCAAGGAGAATGCCCGAGAAGATTGGCAGTTGGCTCAATTCCAAAGCAAAGGCCCCGCGCGCATAGGCACCAAAACCACGTTGCTCGACCAGACGGGCGAATCTGGCAAATCTGGCTCGACCAAGTTGTTTGAAACGCCCAACAACTCGGACAATCTCACTTCCCAGACAAAACGCCCGAGTGGAACCAGCTCAAGCCCGATCAAGGCCAAACTACGGCAATTCCGGCCGTTTTGGGATTCCGACTAGGTTCCGGGAAGATTCCGGCAAAACGACTTCGACCATTAGTCTTAGAATTGCCTCAGCATTTCAAATCCGCAGTCCAAAAGCCAAAGTCCTCCGACCAGTTCCAACCTAACTCCTATCAAGATCCGGTACTTACTATTCAAATCGGTTGACTTCTACTATTCAAATCGGTTGACTTCTACTATTCAAACCGGTTGACTTCTACTATTCAAAGTTAGTTGGCTTTTGGATAAGAAGATCCAAGTGATGGCTTTTTGCTTGAAAGATCCAAGCGATGACTTTTTGCTTAAAATATCCTAGTGGTGGCTTTTGGAAGAACCAATCAAAGTCTTTGCTTTTGGGATATTTCCATGCCATAAACTTAGCCCCCAAGTCTTCCTTTGCCTATAAATAGAAGCCCTTAGTCTTAGAAACATGTATGTAGATAGTTCCACAATTAGGGAGAAGAGAGCTTATCTCTCTTCTCCACACTTCAATGAAAACACCCTTTACTTTCTTGTTCTTGTCTCCGATTTGCTCCCTTTACTTTTACTTATTCTTGTGTTGGTTACTTTACTTTCCTTGTTCTAGCAAGGCTACTTGTATTCTTTGACATGAATATAAGTAGCTAAGCTATTCTCTAGCAAGGCTACTTGTATTCCTTGACATGAATATGAGTAGCTAAGCTATTCTTTTTACTTTCTTGTTGTGTTCCACAAAGCTTTCGGTTTTCTTGTTTCCCTTGTTCAAGTCACGGCTACTTGTATTCCTTGACATGAATACAAGTAGCTAAGGCTTATATTCGGTTTAGGGGTTCTCTTATACTATGACAATGTTTTGAGACCCTTTTACTTGATGCTTTTTGTGTTCAACTAGTTCTAGTGCCTTTATTCGGTTGAACAACAAGGCCAAGTGGATGCATCGAAAGGAGTTCAATCCAGATTAGACAACGAAACCCAGTGGATGCATCGAAAGGGCAAAGCTTGGTAGAGTAGTCTAATCCTTCTTTAAAACCACTTGGCTGATCGGAAATGTGAGATCAAGTGGCTGCACATAGACTAATACATCTTGAAAAGGAGTATTAGTCTAGACAGAACTAGAAGTCTATGTCTTGTTTTTGGAGTGGATTGTGGTGTAAGCGCTTGAAAAGGCCTTACTTTAGGGTTTAAGTCTTGAAAATGAATAAATCCACACTTATGAACACAAAATAGATCATTTGAAGTCAATGATGGATGTGTCACTAGTTGAGACCCTAGACTGAATATCTTTCTTATGTGAATATCTTTCTTGCACTTACTTTCAGCACATTTACTTTTCAGCACTTACTTTTTCGCATTACTTTCAGCAGTTACTTTCAGTCTTTACTTTTACGCACTTTACTTTCAGTCTTTACTTTCTTGCACTTACTTTCAGTACTTAACTTTCAGTATTTACTTTCAGTTCAGCATTTACTTTCTTTACTTTCAGTCATTTACTTTTCAGTTCATAAAACCTACAAAACCCAAATGTTTTTACTTTCTTTATTTTCTGTTTTCGAGAACAACTACTCCACACTGACTCCCTTGGGTTCGACCCCTTCTTACCGCTCTACTAATCCATAGTGAGCCACGAGTAGTGGACTATAAATGTAAATTTTGCAAAGCCTCAACGACGGGCTCTGTCACTTGCACACTTCCTTCCACGCTACCAGATTTTTCTTCCCCGACGTTGTACCTGTCCAAAGGAAATTTCTACATAGAACAGAAATTTTCTTTAACACACAGCTAGGAAACAAAAACACCCTCATCCAATACGATCCAATAGTGCTGAGAACATGTTTCACGAGGACTAATCTGCCTGCATACGAAAGACACCTTGCACCCCAAGACTTGATCTTGCTCGTCATCTTACCAATGATCACACTATAATCTGCCTCCCTGAGCTTCCTACCCTGCAAAGGAGCCCCGAGATAAGTAAACGGCAATTGGCCCTTCTGGAAATTGACAATAGAGGCCAACATGTTTTTCTCCGGCTCACTGTAACCTCCAAAATAAATGGCTGATTTATCAACATTCACTTTAAGCCTAGAACACTTATGAAATGTTCTCAAGGTAGCTCTCAGTTTACCCAAAGAACCCGGATTAGCTTTGGAGAAGATAATAATGTCATCAGCAAACAGTAAATGAGTCATGCAAATCCTCGAACACTTTGGATGATACTGAAAGTTCCCAGACCTCTTCATATTACCCAACAATCTGCTCAAAACTTCCATTATTAGTGTGAAGAGGTAGGGAGAGATAGGGTCACCTTGTCGCAAGCCTCTACTACTCCCAAAGTATCCTTCCAAACTCCCATTCAACTCTAGAGTGTGTTGCAAAAAACCCCAATAAAATGTGTCGTAGGCTTTTGATATATCTAGCTTTAACATGCACCGTTTACTCACAGCTTTATGTTTGTAACTGCACAATAGCTCTTGAACCAAACTAGTGTTATAAGCAATATTTCTCCCTTCTACAAAGGCAGATTGTGCTTGGTTCACAAGGTACTTTAACACTGATTTCATCCTATTAGCTAGCAAGGCGGAGATAATTTTATAGACTACATTGCAACAACTGATAGGTCTGAAATCTACAGGGCGACAAGCATTATTCACTTTGGGAATTAACGCTAAATATGCAGAGTTGATACCTGATAGCGCTAAAATATATGCACTTTAGGCAATCTCTACGCTTAGTGTTTCGATCATTTTATCACGATTTCACTTGCTATTTGATGCTTTGTGGTTCATTTCAGGAAAATTACAGAGTTTAAGCTAAGAGCACAAGTTAGCAGTAATTTTGGAGCAAATCCGAGATTTTGGAGCGAAAAGTGCCCAGGGAGGAGATCCAACCGGCCGGCTGAACATTTCCCTTGCATCGAGCCGCCCGGTTGAAGTCGAGACCAGAAGAAACGATCTCTCTGAGGCATCCAACCGGCCGGCTGAGCTTCATTCACAACTTGAACCGGCCGGTTCAACTGCCCCGAGAGCTCCTTGACAACTTCCCCTGCTCGAGCCGGCCGGCTGAAACACCCTTCACCTTTTGAACCGGCCGGTTGAAATACTCAGACAGTTCAAGGAAGTCTGGCCCTGTGCGAACCGGCCGGCTGAGATTCCTTCACGCCAGTGAACCGGCCGGTTGAGCTGTCAAGACTGGATTTTTATCTCTGCGCTATAAATAGAAACTTAGGGTTTCTGCACAAGGGGGACTTTTTGGGGGGATTTTCAAGGCAGATTTCATTGGGATTTGGAGCAGTTTTCTTGGAGAAGAAGATAGAGATTTAAGAGTCATCAACAACACAAAGATCTAATCACCTAGTGTTATTGGATCTCCATATTGGTTCTAGATTTCTAAACTCTCTTTTCTATATGGGTTTTTGCACTTTCATGGATGTTTTTGTTTGTAACCTCACCATGAGTGAGTAGTGACCTTGGTTGGGGATCTATGAATCCCCTAGACATGTTTGTGACATTGTAAACACTATGGATGCTATTGATGAATGATTTGCACATGTTTCTTCTTCATTTGAACTTAACTCTTCAAGTTGCCTATAAGGTGTTTGTGAAATGTCCTCAATGGGAACTTTGCTTGATTTCATGTTTGATGTAGCTCACGTTGAAAAGCATGATTTCAATGGAACTAAATGAAGACGCATTTAGGTTTTTGTGTTACATGGCGACATTCTAATCTTAATGAGAATGGCTTGAACTTAACAAGAGCATGATTATCTAGCCAATAGAGCGCGAGTGTGAGGCTAGACATTCATATTCTATAATACCAATAGAGCGCGAGTGTGAGGTATTATGCGAGGTGTAACCTCTTAGTACTAAGTTGTAGCGCGAGTTGAACTTAGCATTAATGTTGCATGGCTAGATTCTAAGTGTGTGCATGTGATTTCATCAATGGTGTCCAATTTTACCGTCACAATAATTGTCTAGGTGGAGAAATAGACCCCTAGTCATCCTTTAATTGATTGTTTACAATTTTAGTTGATCAAACCTCATTTTGGATAGTAAACCTTGCTATCACCCTTTCAAAGGAACAAACCCCCCCCAAACCATAGACAATCTAGTTACATCTTTAGCATTATTAGTTTAATCACCTATCCTTTGGGTTCGACCTCGGATTTCCCCGAGTCATTACAAATGTTTTGATTAATCGTGGTTAGCATAAGTGTTTGAATTCTTATTTGAATATTTCCGCTTTATTATCGATCGATCAAATGGCGCCGTTGCCGGGGATAGGTTAATTAACTTGGTGCTAATAGATTGTTTAGCTTGTCTACTCTTTCTTTACTTGATAGTCATTGCTTGTTTTGTGCTTAATTGTGTTTATTCCCTTTGCCTTTCATTGCTAAGAATTTCCCTTGTTCTTATAGGCATTTGAATGAACACGAGATTTAAGGGGCAAAAGCACGTAGTGATCGAATCAACTTCAAGCACTTCTCACCCAACCGCTAAGAGAGGAAGAGGGAGAACTCGCAAGAATCCTCTACCTCCCATTCCACCTCTTGCTCCTATTATTCCACCGGCTTTCCAAGGTCCTAGACCTCGCCCTCCTCCGCTTTTAAATCCGCTACCTTATTTGCCACCGGGATTTAGAATGGAAGACGAGGTAGAGAACCGCCCCGCTCTTCAAAGGAATGCTCGAAATCGTAGAATGGAGGAAGATGAGATAGATGACCCTCCAGCTAGACAAAACAACGATGATGAGCAACGTCCTATAAGGAATCCTCCCGTTCCTCAAAGGGAAAACAGAAATTATAGATATTATGACGAGGAAGATGATGAAAGACCCGTTGGGGATTATATGACTCCCTCTCTTGAAGGGAATGGCTCGGCTATTATGCCCCCGGATGAGGATGCCTTTGATTTCGACGTGAAATCTTCTCTAGTGCATATGGTAACCCATGATCAATATCAAGGAGTCGGGAATCCTTCCACACATTTGGCTAATTTTCAAGAATATTGTCGCACTTATAAGCCAAGGAACATCCCCGCGGAATATGTCTACTTGAAACTCTTTCCCTCTTCATTGTACGGGGAGGCTAAGGAATGGTTGCAAAACCAAGAACCGGGAACTTTCAGAACTTGGGATCATCTAGCAAATGTCTTTCTTAACAAATTCTTTCCACCGTCAAGGACCAAGAAATTCACTGATTTTATATTGACTTTCTCCCAAAGAGACAATGAGCTATTCCATCAAGCATATGATCGATTCAAGCACTATTTGAAAGAATGCCCTCATCACAACTTCAGAAAAGCCGATCTTATGAGATATTTCTATCTTGGTATGAGCAAAGAAGCCAAGAACCAAATGGACACGGCTAGTGGCGGTGCTATCATGGATTTACCGGCGGCCCAAGGATTCAAGATCGTTGATAAGATTGCTATAAATTCGGATAGATATCAAGGAGTGGACAACAAAAAGATGGCTAAGTCAAGAGATGACTCCTCGAATTCTGAAATGAAGAAGGAAATGGCTGATTTGACAAAGAAAGTTGAGAATATTATAAGTATGGTGAACGCCGTTGAGGCAACGAAGGCTAAAGCTGAAAAAGAAAAAGTCTCGGCGCAACAATCATGTTTCTTATGTGCTAGCACGAGACATTCTACCAAGAATTGTCCTGAAGGAAAATATGAGGACGATGATGATGGTTATGAAGAGGCGCATTTTGTAAATCAACAAAGGAATTACAATCAAAATGCTAGTCCTATCACTAGAAATTATGAGCCTCCGCAAAAGAGAATGTCCGATGATTCCAACTTCTCTCCAAGGCCTCAAGGGCAAAACAATTATCAAGGGAATTACCAAAGGCAAGGATATGGCTCTAACCAAAACCAAGGGCAAAACTCGTATTCAAACCAAGGGAATTACCAAAGGCAAGGATATGGCTCTAACCAAAACCAAGGGCAGAATTCGTATTCAAATCAAGGCCAAGGCTTGAATCAAAACTCGCAAAATTCCCAAGGGAATTATCAAAAGCCTTATCAATCCAAGTCCAACATGAATGATCAAGGGAACTCTTCTTCTAGCACTCAAGATAACACTATGATGTCTATGATGGCTCAAATGCTAGAAAGTCAAAAAGAGACCAATAAGAGAATGGAGCAATTGGAAGCCCATAACAAGATGCTTGATAATCAAGTGGCTCAACAAGCCGTAGCATTGAAGCAAATGGGGAAACTCCCTTCTCAACCGGACGTGAATTCCATAGAACATGTTGAAGCCATCACATTGAAAAGCGGGAAAGTTCTACCTACCCCCCAAGGGAAGTCTAGTTTAAAGGGCAAGGAAGTGGAAGGAGAAGTGACCAAGGAAAATTTGGAAGATGAACCTCAAGCCCCTACCGAGGAGGAGAAAAAGGAAGAAGAGCCAATTCTAATGAGGAAGTATGTACCGATGGTTCCTTTCCCTCAAAGGCTAAACAAAAGCAAGCTTGATGCTCACTTTCAAAGGTTTGTTGAGATGCTAAAGAAGTTGTACGTCACACTCCCATTCCATGAGGTAATCACTCAAAATCCCACTTATGCTAAATTTTTGAAGGATATTGTGTCAAACCGTAGAGTGATTGAAGAGTCTAGCATGGTAGCTTTGAATGCCGAATGTAGTGCAATTGTGCAAAGTCGTATGCCTAGAAAAATGCAAGACCAGGGATCATTCTCTATTCCTATCTCCATAGGAAAAATTGAAATTGATAGAGCTTTATGTGATCTAGGAGCTAGTATTTCTTTGATTCCATATTCATTGTATGAGAAAATTGATATGGGTGAGCTCCATCCCACCACTATTTCATTGAAACTAGCCGATAGAAGTTCTAGAACCCCTAGGGGAATTCTTAGGGATGTGCCCATTAAAGTTGGTAAATTCTTTATTCCCGTAGACTTCTATGTGCTAGAAATGGATGTTGAGCAAGAAATGCCCGTTATTCTTGGTAGACCTTTTCTTAACACCGTTGAAGCGGTCATTAGATGTGGGGAAGGGTCTATTGAGTTGAAGATAGGGGATGAAAAGTTGAAATTTTTTCTGAAAAATGTCATGAAAGCTCCCATTTCATCTTTTGAATGCAATGTGCTTGATGTATCTTGTGAAAATCTTGAGCTAACATCTTTTGAAAGCGAAGTCATGGAGCTAGATGACTCTAGTATGCTTTTTACCTCACTAATGGATATGGAAGATGAGGAAATGTATGCCTCGACTTTGGCCGAAGGAGAACAATTATTTGACGCTCACGAAGGTGAAGGAGACCAAATGCCGAGAGGTAAGGAATTCGAAGGAGAGTTAAAACCTCTACCTTCGAATCTAAGGTATGAGTTTCTTGGGTCTAATTCTACGCATCCGGTCATAGTTGGTGCAACCTTGAATGAGCATGAAACGTCCAAACTTTTGCATGTCTTGAAAACTAATAGAAAAGCTTTGGGGTACTCTATTGATGATCTTAAGGGAATTAGCCCTTCACTATGCATGCATAGGATCAATGTTGACGAAAATGCAAAACCTTCTAGGGAGTTTCTAAGGAGATTGAACCCTAACCTTAGCAAAGTTGTCTTTAAAGAAATTACTAAGCTAAGAGATGCGGGAATCATTTATTCGGTCCCGGATTCGGAATGGGTAAGCCCCATCCATGTTGTCCCCAAAAAGGGAGGACTTACGGTTGTGCTAAATGATAAGGGAGAGCTAGTCCCTACAAGAACCGTAAATGGATGGAGGATATGCATCGACTATAGAAAATTGAACAAAGCAACCAAGAAAGATCACTTCCCCATCCCTTTTATTGATCAAATGCTTGAGAGACTTGCCGGACATAAATATTTTTGTTTCCTAGATGGTTATAGCGGATTTCATCAAATTCCCATTTTGCCTAATGACCAAGGAAAACTACATTTATATGTCCTTATGGAACTTTCGCATTTAGACGCATGCCCTTTGGGTTATGCAATGCACCGGGAACGTTTCAAAGATGCATGATGTCTATCTTTAGTGATTACATTGAGAAATGCATGGAAGTTTTCATGGATGACTTCTCTATTCATGGAACTTCATTTGATGATTGTTTAACGAATCTTTCTCATGTTCTCGCTAGGTGCATTGAAACGGGTTTGGTGCTAAATTGGGAAAAGTGCCATTTTATGGTTCAAGAGGGAATTGTGCTCGGGCACTTAGTGTCTAAAAGAGGAGTGGAAGTTGATAAAGCGAAAGTTCAAGTAATTGAGCAACTACCACCTCCAAAAGATCAAAAAGGAGTTAGAAGTTTCCTAGGCCATGCCGGTTTTTACCGAAGATTTATTAAAGACTTCTCCAAAATCGCCAAACCTTTAACTCACCTCCTTTGCAATGATGTGGAATTCAACTTTGATGAGGGATGCTTAGAAGCATTTGAAAAGCTCAAGAAAGCTCTTGTATCGGCACCCATAGTGCAACCACCGAATTGGGATCTTCCATTCGAGCTTATGTGCGATGCAAGCGACTTTGCTATTGGAGCCGTCTTGGGACAAAGAGTGGATAAGAGACTCCATGTAGTCTACTATGTGAGCAAGGTACTTGATAATGCTCAATTGAACTACACTACCACCGAGAAAGAGTTGCTAGCCGTGGTTTATGCCTTTGAAAAATTCCGGCCATATCTTGTTGGGTCCAAGACAATTGTCTACACGGATCACGCCGCTATTAAATATTTGATGGCAAAGAAAGATGCAAAACCTAGACTCATTCGTTGGATTCTTCTCTTGCAAGAGTTCGATATTGACATCAAAGATAAAAAAGGGGTCGAAAATGTAGTGGCGGACCATCTTTCGAGACTTGAGCTTGAGCTTAATGATTCAAGTAGGCTCTCAACGCCTATCGAAGACTCTTTTATCGGAGAATATTTGCTAAGTGTCCAAGATGATGCCCCGTGGTACGCGGATTACGTGAACTACTTGACTTGCCAAATCCTTCCGAATAACCTTGATCATAATCAAAAGAGGAAGTTCTTGCACGATGTATCGAGGTATTTTTGGGATGACCCGTTCTTATACAAGCTATGCAAAGATGGAATTTATAGAACGTGTGTACCCGAGGTAGACACAAAGGGAATTATAGCTTGTTGTCACTCCTCTTCTTATGGTGGTCATGGTTCCGCCTCAAAGACCACGGCTAAGATTCTTCAATCGGGATTCTATTGGCCGAGTATGTTCAAGGATACATATGAATTCGTTAAGTCTTGTAATGAATGTCAAAGAACGGGCAATATTGCTAGAAGGGATGAAATGCCCCAGAAAGGCATCTTAGAAGTTGAAATATTCGATGTATGGGGCATAGATTTCGTGGGACCTCTACCATCTTCACAAGGGAATAGCTTTATTCTAGTAGCGGTAGACTACGTTTCTAAATGGGTTGAGGCCATAGCTTCTCCTTCTTGTGACGCTAAAGTGGTAATCAAGATGTTTAAGAAAACTATCTTCCCAAGATTTGGAGTGCCAAGAGTGGTGATAAGTGACAATGGTTCCCATTTCAAGGAAAAAAGATTCGAGTCTATGCTTAAGAAGAACGGGATATTCCACAGATGTTCCACTCCTTATCACCCCCAAGCAAATGGGCAAGTCGAAGTGTCAAACCGAGAAATAAAGAACATTTTGACAAAGATAGTCGGGAAATCCGGGAAGGATTGGGCGTTGAAGCTTGATGATGCCTTATGGGCTTATAGAACCGCTTTTAAGACACCAATCGGGATGTCTCCATACCGGTTAGTTTATGGAAAATCTTGCCATCTGCCGGTAGAGCTTGAATACAAAGCCATGTGGGCAATAAAGGAATTGAATTTCGATATGAGAACTTCAGGAGAAAAGAGACTACTTTAACTGAATGAGTTAGATGAAATCAGATTGGACTCCTACGAAAGTTCGAGAATCTATAAGGAGAAAACTCGGAGATGGCATGACAAGCTCATTTTGAAAAAACAGTTCGCGGTAGGAGACAAAGTCTTACTATTCAACTCAAAATTCAAGCTATTTCCCGGGAAGTTCAAGTCTAGGTGGTTTGGACCATATAGAATTCATAGAGTCTTTAACGATGGCCACCTAGAGCTAGTTGACAACCAAAAGAATGTCTTCATAGCAAATGGGCAGAGAGTTAAAATCTATCACGCTGCGGATGGAGAGCAAGACATGTTGGAAGCACCCTCGTGAATGCTATACGCAATACCGCTAGAGAAGGGATCCCGCTCGGGACTTCTCTTAGTGTGCTTCTCGATATACAAAGATTCGGCTCGGTCTTTGCCAAGACGTTAAACTAGGCCCTCTCGGGAGGTAACCCGTTGTAAGTGTTCATTTCCGTGAAATATTTTGCTTGCTTGGTGTATTTTGAGAGCCGATCTTCTCTGAGCACTTGAACCGGCCGGGTCAATTTCCCCTTATACTTTCAACCGGCCGGTTCGCATCTGCGCTGAACTGCCTTAACTCTCTGAGCGTTTGAGTCGCCCGGCTCAGTCTTCCCCTCTATTGTCAACCGCCCGGCCCAGTTCTGCGTTCAGTCACTCAAAGTCTCTGAGACATTCAACCGGCCGGCTCCCAATCAACCAAGAACCTCAACCGGCCGGCTCAATCTATCCTCCCAAGCCTGATATTTGTACAACTTCAAAAATGCCAAAATCCTTGGGAGATGAATTGTATGCTCATTGTCTTGGAGCTTGTGAGTGTCTTTAAAATTCACTTTAAGAGCCATTGAATGACTAGCATGTGAATAGAGGTGGAGACCACAATAGGAGAGTACCATTAGAACACTCATGCATGAGGAAAGACTTCAAATGAGGGAATGCTTTGATCCAAGAGACCTCCATTGTGAGCATGACAATGGAGGAGTACTATTTGGCATATGCTCCATGCAATAGTCACACCATTGCCCATTGATGCACCCATAACTTGGAAACCACAATAATGCAAAGGCATTGCTCAATAGGTAATCAAAAACCACCTCCACACTTAGCCTATAAATGCATGACCATCTCCATCTAAATCTCTCACACCACAACCAAGCAAACACACCTCACTCCACCAAACATGAGCAACCAAGGAAGTGGAAGGAGATCAAGGGCTAGCCCTACACCGATTATGCTTGCCCTCCCGGGCAACTTGCCTTTTGCTAGACCCATGCCTTATCCCCCATCTAGCTTGGTGATTCGTGAGCTCACCCCCCCTCAACAAGCGAAATACCGCACTCTTGAAAGCTACTTTGAAGTCAAGGCCACTCCGTTCCCCAACCTAGACGATCTGCGAAATCTTGGTCTCTACTACGAGATTTTCAATAGGCTCATCGACCATGGACTGAAATTCTTCCTTGATGCAAACCCGGGCACCTACCCCCCCATGGTTCTAGAGTTCCTATCATCTTTCGATGTGGGAACCGACGATAGAACCGGGGCGATCAACTCTTGGACTTTCAACTTGGGTGGAATCCGGCTCACTCTATCTAAATTTGAGGTTAGCTATTACATGGGTATACCCGATGAGGGAGTTGTCATGACCTACACCTATGATGAAAGGCGAGACTTCTGGTTAAAGATCGCTCATCCACCTCCCGAGGGCTACGGGCTTGATCTTCCCACTAGCTTGATATTCTGCCCCGTTTGGAAGATTCTCCATTACTTGGTGGTAAGCACGATCAGTGGAAGAGAAGATGGAGGAAGCCACGTCACGATGGAGGAGTTGGATATCCTCATAAGCATCTACGAGGGGAACGTGGTGGACTGGTTTAGCATTCTCTCCAAGAAGTTCAAGAGCTACACCAACCCAAGGATAAGACCCAGTCTTGTGATAGGAGGAAGTTCCCTCGTGACGCGGCTAGCACTCGCTTTGGGGATTCGAGTTGAAGGAGCAATGCTAAGAGAAGTCGAGAGAGCAATGGTGCGATTTGTGACCACGGATGACGGTTTAGCCATGTTCTCTTCGTCCACCTAGTGAAATGATGCCCGGGAGTCAAGAGACGGTTTGAGTGAGGAACGTTTAGCGCGCGCTGTTGAAATAATAAATGTGGCGTTTGTCCGTGTGTGTGGTTGTTTGGTCTTTAAAGTTTGGTTGGCCACCTTCAAAATGTACTCTAAATCTCTAAATAAATTGGCTTTTGTGCTAAAATTTTTAAGTATGGAGTGTTTCTCTCTGAGTCCTTGAGCCGCCCGGCTCAAATACCGCCATATCCTCCAGCCGGCCGGCTCAATCTGGTCACAATCACTCGAACTCTCTGAGATGTTGAGCCGCCCGGCTCAATTTTCCCTTACACTATCAGCCGGCCGGCTCGCATCTGGGTTTCATCTCCAGAACTCTCGGACCCTTTGAGCCGCCCGGCTCAACTTACTCCTTTAAGCCCAACCGGCCGGTTCAGATCTGCTTATCTGAACCCTAAGCTCTAATTTTGAAATCATTCTCCGCGCTCCATCCTCGCTCATCCGCCGCCGCCCACATCCCCGACCTGCTCGTCCACCCGACGACCTGCTAGTGCGCCCATCCCACTCCCGCCGACTGCTCCCAGCAATCATCGCTCACCCGCGCGCCGCCCACTCCGTCCGCTAACCCGCCGAACGCTCCAAGCTCCAAGCTCGACCTCTAAATCTCAGACGACATCTTCCACCTTCAGGCTTCAATCGTCTAGTCCTCTCATCGCTTCAAATGGCTAGAGATGGTGCTCGAGCCACACCCAAGTCCACTGCGCCTGCCAAAACCGGACATTCCCGATTGTTCAATGATTCTGCCGGCGATGGAGAAGATATGAGGAGGAGCAATCCACCGCGAAATGCAACCAGACGACGAGCCTTGATCAGAGATGACACCCCTTCCCCGCCCCGGAAATCTCCTACTCCGCCTCCACCAAAAAAACACAAGTCTTCAACCGGAGAGTCATCGTCAAGAGCCTCCAAGGGCAAGGAACCAGCGCATGCGACTCCAATTCCAGTTCAAACCTTTCCACCTGCCCTCTTGATTGAAGACCAACCTCCTCCGGTACCTCAAGCCAATGAGGAATTGGCATTGGCATTGCCCCCAATGCCGTATCCATTCTCGGAGCCGCTGCATTTTCAGAACGAGGAGCAACAAGCTAGGCTCGATCGCATTACTAAGGCAAAGAAAAAAGCTATCCCAACCTCATATCCGGATTGGGCATTGCTAGACCACTTTGAGATTGGAGATGAGGTGCGGTCTAAGCTACATAATTGTGGTCTTCATTTCTTTCTCAAGGATGATCCGGGCACCTACGAAAGGGTGGTTGAAGAATTCCTATGTTCATTCAAGGCGCAGAAGAGGGACAAGCACGTAATAGCTTGGAAATTCACATTGGGTGGTATTGAGTTTGAGGCAAGTGCGGATGAGTTACAAAAATGGCTTCATCTAGCGGAACCAATGAATGAATTGCCTTATAGACATGATCATCATAGGACAAAATTCTGGAAGAAAATTTCTGAACGGAATGAATGGTTCATTTCCTCTTACAACTCCACAGGAATCAAGTCTCCGGTTTGGAAGGTGATTCACCACCTTATTGTTATAGGAATAAACTCTCGAAAGGAGATAGCTCGTGCGGTGACAATCCCAGATATCGAACTGATGATGGCCATTGATCGTGGGGATTGTCCAAATTGGATTTCTGTCCTAACCGCAAGATTCGAAGGTTATGTGAAAGAGGGAGCACGAACTGGCGGGTTAGGGGGAGGATCGTTGATCACAATGATAGCTTTGAACTGTAACTTCAGTTTCAGCTATCCGGGATATCCTAAACCAGAAAAGAGGATTCTCAATGTCGACATTATGAGGCGCAGCCACTTCCTTATACCCGGCACGATGCTTTGGGATCATGATGACAAACCACACCTCGAGGATATCCAAAAAGCGGCTAGAAAGAAAAAGGATGCCTTCATTTCACGGAATCCCCACTATGCTATGGGATTCGGTCGCTTGGAACATTTTGCTCATCAGGAATCCCGGTTTCATCGTCAGGAGGCTCAATGGGTGTGTTCCACTCTTAATTCCATCGTCCAGCACATGGGTGCTCCATCCAGCAGTGCTTATGCTCCTCCACCTCCACCATTTGAGCACGCACCTCCTCCTAGTGCCGACCCATCTCAGCCATTTGGCTTCCCACCTCCCTTCGCCCCTCCTTCGCGCCATGCTCAGCCCCCTCAACCAGTTGGGTTTGCCCCTGCTCCATCCCGGGCCTCTCCTCTTGCCCCTGCAGCCAGCTTTCTAGCGGAGTTGGATCGTTTTGCGAGCCCAGATGATGATGATGATGATGAGGCTCCCTTTTGAGGGTTAGCCTGTGATATTGTTTCCATTTTATGACTATTTGCACTTCCATTTCTATGAACATTGTCATATTTTGATGCTTGGTTATTAAAGTCGCCGTGGTGCGCATTTTGGTTGTATGACTCCTATTTGTACCCTTGTTGGACATTCTATGATATGATATGAGGAGGTTGATTGTCACTTGCATCATTGTCATACATTTGCTAAAATACTCATGCTAGTGAATATCGCCTTTCTTTGTTCTATATTGCCTTCAAGGGGGAGTTTCTACTCAAGAGGAGGCGAGTCATTTTAAGTGGACAACATTCTTCAAACGAGGGGAGTTTCCTTTGCGCCTTTACCTTTATTTTCAATATTTGTTGCGCTTAGGGACTAAGCTTCGTTTAAGTGTGGAGTGATTTCGATCGATTGGGTTAGGCACATAATTCACATGTCTATACCATGCATATCTTTTGGAAATGAGCACTTGCATTATGCTTTATTCCAACTTTTCTTGAGTGTTATACTACCAAAGGCGTGTAACTATCAACTCCCAACTTCTATAAGTCACATCTAAGTTGCAATCCTCCTTTACATGATTTAGAGTCTAAAACTAAACTAGCTCTATTGAATGCTCTTTCTTGTGGATCAATATTCATTGCTATCTTGTGCCTATCTAGCAATCTAAGTATTTTTTTTTGATTTGAAAAGTTTTAGAAAGCACGCTTTGAAAACTTCATGAAAACTTAAACCTCTCAATTGCTTTTAGGTGACTTTAGTTCTCATGCCTCGTGCCGTGTTTGTGGTTGTTTCTCACACATTCCATATTTACATTGGGCATATTGTCAAGTTTTAAGTGTGGAGTCAAAAGAGGGAGAAAAATAGGCCCCATCAAAAATATTTTACATGGTCAAAGAGGGCAAAGCCCCGACTAAAAACTTTCTCGAGTACTAGAGAAGTTTTATTGCAAAAAGATACAAATGCCGGGGGTTAGGAAGAAAAGTTCCCCCTCGAAAGTATTTGTAGGCCAAAGGCCAAGTAGAAACCACTTAAAATTGACTTTATGCCCTTCCATCATCTCTTATATGTGTGAGTACACCACGTACATTGTGTGCTAGCAAGTTGAACTTTAGGACGACCCTTGTGATTTCACGTGAGCTATTGATAGGTTTATGCTTGTTTTAAGGACTCTTGTTGTCAAACTCCTCTTTCCTTATGGATTACGACCTTAGCGTCTAAAACTTGGAAATGAGTTTATATCTTGAGCCCGTGGACTAGCCCTAGCTAGCACAGGTGATCGATTGACATTTTTGTGCAAAAACCTTAACCATATTTCAAAAACCTTGCAATGAAAATGAATAGACTACTAGGTGAGGCGCTTGATAACTCTAATATTGATTCCCTTGAATGTGCACCCTCATGTGACCTTAAACGGTTTGAAAACTTTCTTGAAATGTATGGTGATTGCAATGCTAGTTTGGGATGTGAAGTAAGTTTTGAGAAATTCATGCCTTAATTGTTAAACACTCTTGCTTTTCACTCTTATGGGATAATTGCATGAGGGATTTGTGAGTATTCCCGGTTCTGAAAACTCTCACGAGACTATAACTCGTCCACTAGGGTAGCCTAGGGGTTTAAAGGCTTGGTGCATTCGCTAAATGCACTCGTGTCACCTACGAAAGTGGTTAGTTAGAAGTTGATTTGTTTCTTAGTATTTTTAGTTAGATTCCGGGACCATATGGAGTTTTCCTTGGACCAACCCTAAGGAGTGAAATGCACTCGTGTTGTTGATCTCTATGATTAGTTTGCTCGGGACGATCAAACATTAAGTGTGGAGTGATTTGATAGCGCTAAAATATATGCACTTTAGGCAATCTCTACGCTTAGTGTTTCGATCATTTTATCACGATTTCACTTGCTATTTGATGCTTTGTGGTTCATTTCAGGAAAATTACAGAGTTTAAGCTAAGAGCACAAGTTAGCAGTAATTTTGGAGCAAATCCGAGCTTTTGGAGCGAAAAGTGCCCAGGGAGGAGATCCAACCGGCCGGCTGAACATTTGCCTTGCATCGAGCCACCCGGTTGAAGTCGAGACCAGAAGAAACGATCTCTTTGAGGCATCCAACCGGCCGGCTGAGCTTCATTCACAACTTGAACCGGCCGGTTCAACTGCCCCGAGAGCTCCTTGACAACTTCCCCTGCTCGAGCCGGCCGGCTGAAACACCCTTCACCTTTTGAACCGGCCGGTTGAAATACTCAGACAGTTCAAGGAAGTCTGGCCCTGTGCGAACCGGCCGGCTGAGATTCCTTCACGCCAGTGAACCGGACGGTTGAGCTGTCAAGACTGGATTTTTATCTCTGCGCTATAAATAGAAACTTAGGGTTTCTGCACAAGGGGGACTTTTTGGGGGGATTTTTCAAGGCAGATTTCATTGGGATTTGGAGCAGTTTTCTTGGAGGAGAAGATAGAGATTTAAGAGTCATCAACAACACAAAGATCTAATCACCTAGTGTTATTGGATCTCCATATTGGTTCTAGATTTCTAAACTCTCTTTTCTATATGGGTTTTTGCACTTTCATGGATGTTTTTGTTTGTAACCTCACCATGAGTGAGTAGTGACCTTGGTTGGGGATCTATGAATCCCCTAGACATGTTTGTGACATTGTAAACACTATGGATGCTATTGATGAATGATTTGCACATGTTTCTTCTTCATTTGAACTTAACTCTTCAAGTTGCCTATAAGGTGTTTGTGAAATGTCCTCAATGGGAACTTTGCTTGATTTCATGTTTGATGTAGCTCACGTTGAAAAGCATGATTTCAATGGAACTAAATGAAGACGCATTTAGGTTTTTGTGTTACATGGCGACATTCTAATCTTAATGAGAATGGCTTGAACTTAACAAGAGCATGATTATCTAGCCAATAGAGCGCGAGTGTGAGGCTAGACATTCATATTCTATAATACCAATAGAGCGCGAGTGTGAGGTATTATGCGAGGTGTAACCTCTTAGTACTAAGTTGTAGCGCGAGTTGAACTTAGCATTAATGTTGCATGGCTAGATTCTAAGTGTGTGCATGTGATTTCATCAATGGTGTCCAATTTTACCGTCACAATAATTGTCTAGGTGGAGAAATAGACCCCTAGTCATCCTTTAATCGATTGTTTACAATTTTAGTTGATCAAACCTCATTTTGGATAGTAAACCTTGCTATCACCCTTTCAAAGGAACAAACCCCCCCCCCCCAAACCATAGACAATCTAGTTACATCTTTAGCATTATTAGTTTAATCACCTATCCTTTGGGTTCGACCTCGGATTTCCCCGAGTCATTACAAATGTTTTGATTAATCGTGGTTAGCATAAGTGTTTGAATTCTTATTTGAATATTTCCGCTTTATTATCGATCGATCAATACCTGAAGGCGTATCTCCTGTAAGCAAAAAGTTCCTGATGCTATCGAGCAAGTCTTTTCCAATATAAGGCCAAGCATCTTTAAAGAACTCTGCATTATACCCATCTGGCCTTGCAGCTTTGAAAGAGGGAAGGTTCTTTACAATTTCAGCAACCTCATTATAAGATACATCGCTCACTAGCAAAACACAGTCCTCCTCTTTAACTTTTGTCCCATAGCATAACTCTTCCTGAACAACTGGGACCCTAGAGTGTTGCCCATTAAATAACTCCGTGAAATAATTCACATATTGTTCTTTGATGTCATTAGGATCAAAGGAGTAGTCCCCATCCTCTCCCTTCACACAGCGAATGTAATTTTTTGATCTTCTCCCTCTAATCACCGTATGAAAATATCTCGTGTTTAAATCACCCTCCTTGGCCCAATTTAGTATGGCTCTTTGACAATTAAAAATGAACTGATACTTAAGAATCTTCCTGAAATTCAGCAGCTCTTGGGCTTCGTCCTTGCGCAGAGCTTCACAATTCGGGTTCCTTGCTAACTCCCCTTGAACTACCAATAACTTTTGCTTATTCTGCTCCACCCTAATGCTCATATCACCTCTGTACTCTCTCATGCTACACTTGAGCACACCTTTGAAGCTTTTCAACCTAGCTTGCAATTGAAACAATTTGTTTGCACCCCTCTGCCACTTATCCCTTAAGCAAAAGGTGAACTCTTCTGTTCGGATCCAATAAGCTTGAAAACTGAACCATCTTTTGACTTTTGGTTTTTCCATGAGGAAAGTGATGGCTGGGTAGTGATCAGAGATTCCAGGCTCAGGAAACAACCCCTTAATGCTGGGAAACAACTCTGTCATCCTCTCATTTACAATAATTCTGTCAAGTTTACACCAAATTCTAGCACATTCTTCATGTTGATCGGACCAAGTGTAAAAGTTTCCACTAGCAGCGGCATCCCTCAACCCAGTCTGCTAAAAAAGACAAGTGATTTCTCTACCATCTGCATCTCAAACTCTCAAACCATTTAATTTTTCTCGTTGATTCATAACGTAGTTAAAATCACATGTGAACATCCAGGGGCCTCCACATCTAGCCATAGCATCAACTATAGTATCCCACATAATAATTCTTTCTCTCTGAACGTTCATAGCATACATAAAACCAGCCTCCATAAAGCGTCGATCTTTCCACATAACTGCACAAAGAATAACCTGAGAACTAGCAAACCAAATATCAGCTTTGAAGACATTAGGGTTCCACATTAGAATCATCCTGATTTTCATATTCTGATTCTCCTCAAAACAAAAGAATTGCCAACTGTTGTCAGGACAACACTTATTCACAATATCTTTGCACTTCTCTAACTTCACTTTAGCTTCTAAAACAGCCAACAAACCCACATCAAACTTCTTTAACAAAAATCTAACCTCTGCCTGCTTGGGATGATTTATCCCTCTCACATTCCAGCTAGCTATATTGGTCATTTAGATTGAGGAAGCAATGCTCCTTTCACCTTGGAGCGACGGTTATTCCATTTACTTAAATCAACCGGGATTTCGGTTTCTCCTCCCTTCCTCTTTTCTTTTCTTTTCTCTTTTCTTTCTTTTTCATCTTCACCTCTATAAAAGGTTCCTCTGATTCAATCGAGTCCTTTGACCCCTCAATACTTTCACTAATTTCCAAAACAGAGCTCGAGTCCCCCCTTCTATAATAGGCGATGTCTCCTTATTTTCAGCTACAGTCGTCATTCATAGTGAATTCTTTGGTAGTAATTTGTGCCCCTTGATGCAAACCTCACTCTTTAATTCATTTGACGCATACACTTCGATGAGAACTCTTGCATAAGAAAGCTTTTCACTGGTAACCCATCGGTCCTTAGAGGCTTACCCACCGTACTCGCGATCATACTATGAATCTCCTCACTACGCATATGCAGATTGAGACCTGGAAATCTTACCCAAATTGGAAGGGCTATAACACTTTCCGGCTCATAATTCTCATCCGGCGACCATGGTTTTATGACAAACATTTTTTTGTTGTTGATAATATACATTATATAGATTTTATTAAATTCATGTTTATTTAATGTATGTTAGAGGCTTACGCCATTTTGGAGCGTTATGTAATTTTTTTAAATTAATTTACACTATGATAGACAAGGAATGGACAACCTCCAAACTCATGTCAAAAGATGCACGGATTCTAACCGTCGACCTCCTGATCATTAGACCAAGACTATGACCACTAGATCACAATCTCCTATGCGTTTCACTATATTAACCATGATTTGGAGTTTAAAATTAACCAGAAATGAATTAAGCAATTTCTATCGATCTCGTATCTCTATATTCTCATCCCCTTCTCTCCAAACCCTAACCCTCCTCCTCTTCCTCCCTAAATTCCTTTACCTTTCCTCCTTATCCGTTGCACATTATCAAGTCTGGGTCACATTCACTTCTATTATTTTTGCTTCCGCGGTGTCAACAAGGGACTAGAAAGAAATCAATGACCGGAAGTCATCAAATATATAACACAATTAGGTAAGGCAGTGTGATGGACCGAAGGTGATCTTAAACACTAGAACATGGATAGTCATCACCATCCATCAACCTGTTCTAAAAATTCTGCTCAACCATGTCCTCCTCCGGGCCTCTGTAGCTGAAACAACCGTTGCATAAGAATTAGCATGATGGACGAAACCTTATAAAATAGCATATGCTTTTCGAATTCATAATAGACAACTTAAAAGAGACACCTTTTAGTTTGCCAGCGCTGCACAAAACTTCTTCTGCTATTGGTCTCCATTCCTCTGAGCACGAGTAGTTGATTCCCAAACCAAGGCTGAGCCCTCTCAGCAAATGGATACTGCGAAGAATAGAGAATAGTTCCTCGGGAAATGCCTGTCAGTTCTCACAGATTGTGTGTGTATGTGTGTGTGTTAGCCTTAGCTATTCTCGGATATATTCACTGTTTGGTCTATTACTACATCAAAGAAAGAAATACGAGTGTAATTTAAACATCTCAGTGTATAAGTTCTAACCTGCACGCCGATCTTTTTGATTGAGGAATCATCAGAGAAAGGGGTGATCTGCGTCTTCCCAGGTGGAAGCTTGGTATCGAACATTGCATAGGCCAATCTGAGAATTTCTTTCTGCTTATCTCCATCGTTGCAAATAGTTTTGATTCCCAATTCCCTGAAACCGTTAAGAATTTAAAAGCTTTTAAGGGAAGACTTGAAAGGTATCAAATCAATGGTCTGTTAATTTTCGACACCCATCCCTGGCTTTTGCAAACGTTGTAGTAGTTTACGCGTCAAAAGAAACACAGGTTCCTCCAACAAGATGTCCTTACATGAGTCTCATGGTCCATTGAAGTTACGATCTTCTTACAACTTATAGCACTAGCTTTTGCAGCAACTACCTACCAAATTCACTACTAGTATAAAGAAAATTTCTTACTTGTAGCTCTCTTCTGCTAGGACAGGGTTCTTGTCAGCGATAGCAATAACAAGTTTTGCATAGCCAAGCCTCAAGTCATCCGACATCTCCTTTACTTGGCCATAGTCAAGCAAGGCAACCTGACAAAATTAGACGTAAATAGAAATCAAATAGCCACCTGAATCCCTGTGTAATATGATTCAGCGGTACTTCTTGAGGTTCAAGCATAACAAAGTATTCAGCATAAAGAACATAGACGATAGAATCATAGAACCAAACTGCCGATACAGGTTACGTTATCAAAAGAAAATAATGTTCTGAAATATGAACTTGCCTGTGAACCCTTGCAGACCATTATGTTTCCAGGGTGAGGATCAGCATGAAAGAAACCACTCTTCAAGATCATTTGTCCATAAGCTTCTGTTAGACTCTTGAGAATCTTCCTGTGGAAGAGTTTAGCATTTAATCAGAACCGAAATTATTGTAAACGGGAAGCACATAAGCCCAGGAGATAACACCGTGATATGAGGCAAGATCACCTTAAAGGGATTCCTTAGTGAAATAATATTTAAATGTATCTGGCATGTAATTATTGTAAACGGGAAGCACATAAGCTCGGGAGATAACTCCTTGCTCTATGGGATAGGAGCTTACTGCTTTGCTGCCGCAGCTATCTTACCAGCAGGATTGATGCCTCGTTTTGCCATCTCATCACCAAGTTTCAAAATTGGAGTTCCCTCAATGTATTCCATCAGCAAGACTCTCCTGCTCAAGGGAGAAAATGTATGGTAATTTCAGTAGTAAAATGGCACACCGGCTACCGAAGAGAAAACACAAAGCAAGGTTTTAAGTTAACCAGTTCTCCCACGATATGCGTAACTAGTAAAATCTTTTCAGCATTTAGCATTATGAATAACTGTACATACCTAGAGACAAAGGTTCGTAAGACTCTTGGGACCAGAACAGGGGGCCTTTTATTATTTTCATATAAGAAGCTGCGTATTCTTTCCATGGCATTAGCTTCTCTTAAAAAGTCGAACTCGTATCCAATCTTGTGGAAATATATTTGGAATGACAAATGTTTAGCAAATGCTGAGGCTAGGATGACAGTGAGCGACAATTGAAACATGTTATAGGCAGAGGCAGAAGCGTTATACCTGCTTCTCCATTTCTTTAGTGACAGAAAGCATATCAAAGGGGATATCAGTCTTTTGCAAATAAAATGCAAAAGCTTGTAGGTTACGGAGATCTGTCATCATCAATTTCTGTATGCCAGGATGTTGCACCTATAGAGAGTATCACAATATCAGAATCCAGATACTGTGTCCTGCTGCTATGTATGTAGTCTTACCTTGACAGCCACATCAATCGTATCACCTTTCAGTCTTGCTCGATGAACCTATAAAGTCACAAAATAGCACTTGTGAACTATAACAATCCTATTTTTACCAAACTACTTTTAAATACAATAAATAGCACTAAAAATTAATTCGTCAAACTTATAGCCAAAAAAATGCTTCTCTTTTATCCTTTTTTGAAAACATAAAACCCAAAATGCGAGCAGAACCAACAGGACACTGCCAAATCTCTGATACTGCTGGTACAAGTTCGACCCAACTCATTCTCCAACACTAGTTTTACATTTTTTCTTTATTTATTTTTGATAAAAAAACAACCTGCGCAATTGAAGCGGAACCAATGGGTAGTGTGTCGAATCTCTCAAACAGATCGTATGAGCTTCGACCCAACTCATTCTCCAACACTAGTTTTACAGTATCAAATGGAGTGGGAGGGGCTTGATCGCACAATGTAACTAGCCTTCTCACCCACGCCGCTGGAGCCAAGTCAGGTTTCCCGACAATTTGTGCCACCTACAAATACACGAAAAATTACGGAAAACATACATATCATGTGTTATCGCTTATCATGGAAGCTATATACGAAAAATCCAGGGACGGAAACAAATAAGATTGTTATGAGATATATACCTTGAGAAAAAAGCCACCAAGATCGGTGCACATATTATAAATCTTATCAGCAGCTACTTCATGCTGCCTCTCCCACATAGCCTCCCGCTTCTCCACATCTTTCACAAAACTAGCCCTAACTTGAAACACCTGCTCAAAATCCCAATTTCAAATTTCGAGAGAAGAATTTTCCGAATAAAAAAGAAAAGCAGACAACCTTGTAGCCAGTGTAGATATCTGCAGCTCGAACCCAGAAGTGAATGGATCGTTGCCAAGGTGTGAATTGCGTCGACAGTTTATCCCGAATCTCATTGAAATCTATGGCATGCATACCTTAAACAACAACAAGGTTAGTTTTTTTTTTTTTGGGCGCAAGGGGAAAAAAGTTGTGTTAGTAAAGAATTGGGTTTGAGTGAAGGTGGTGATTGCGAGGGAATGGATGAGACGGGAAGAATTTGGGTTCACATGATTGTGAAAAGTAAGACAAGTCACAAATGTTGTTGGGTCGAGTAGTGTAGTGGTAGATGGTTCCTTACATTTTTGGATGAAAATGATTTTAGGATATTACAAGTTAGAAAAATATTTATTCTTAATTTTGAAATACATCGGGATATATGGCCTGTTCATTTGAACTTATATTTTTGACGGTTAAGTTAAGGAGTGCGGTTCAGGTAAAAACCATGATTATATATGAAAACTAAAAACCGGATTTCAAGCTGACACGTGTCCAATTTTGTCGAAATCTCGATTGTAACACGGAGGGGCATTATGGTCATTTCAACATATTTCGGAATGATCAGACTTAAAACAACAATGATCAGACTTAATAATCAGACTTTAAACAGCAATGATGCGACTTAAAACAACAATGATCAGACTTAAAACATCAGTGATCAAACTTAAACAGCAATGATCCGACTTAAACAGCAATGATCAGACTTGACTTGGAATGATCAGACTTAATAATCAATCTTAAAACAGCAATATCCAGACTTAAACAACAACGATCAGACTTAAAACAACAATGATCAGACTTAAACAGTAATTATCAGACTTAAAACAGCAATATCCAGACTTAAAACAGCAAATATCCAGACTTAAGTTAAGTCTGGATATTACTGTAGCAATATCTAGACATAAACATCAATCTTAAACAACAATATCCAGACTTAAGTTAAGTCTGGATATTACTGTAGCAATTTTTAGGACGATTATACCCTCGCATCTGTTATGTATTTTTAAATAAGTCCGTTTTAATTTTTTTATTTACAAAAAGCGCCCCGAATTCCGATTGGTCGAAATATACACGTGGCAATATTTTATTGGGTTTTTAGTTTTTAATTATAAATGTGGTTTGTATTTGATCTGTTTCCTAAGTTAAGTTACTTTCAGTTAATGTAAGTTCAGTTCAGTTAATGTAAGTTAATATAATTTATGTTAAGCTAAGTTTCAATTAATTTAAGTCAACTTCGATTTAAATCGATTTTTTCATCGATTCCATCAACAACATCATGATAATGACCATCATCATCACATCACCGATACAATCACCACCACCACCACCACCACCACCACCACCACCACCACCACCACCACCACCATCATCATCATCATCATCATCACCATAAACATCATAATGTTTTCGATTTGTAATTGTTACAATGAATCAATTTGTAATTGGGTCATCCGTATTATCATTTTGATTGTTTTAATTGTATTTCTATTTTGATTGTTTTTAACTGTATTTCCATTTTCATTGAATGATCAATTATAATTTCTATCTTCCCAATCAACCCAACCACACTCCGTAGTAAAAATGGTTTAATGATACACCTTCCCAACCACACCCATCATGTCGGTAGTAATCTTCCCAACTAAAACATTCAAATATTAACCACACACATTATTAAATACATCAACCCAACCACACACATTATTAAAAGTGGTTTAATAATACATCATCACCATCATCAATAAATATTATACGTATATATTCAACAATAAGTACAAATATTAACAAAAAAATATATATTTTCTGGCTGATGTTAAAGTTAAGTTAAGTAAAGTTAAGTAAAGTTTAAGTTAAGTTGATTTCAGTTAATATCCATTAATTTCAGTTACTTTCAGTCAGTAACGGTTAAATTCAGTTAAGTTTCAGTTCAAGTGGACAAACCCTAAATATCAGTAAAATATTTATTCAGTGTTTGGAAAAATATATGAAAACTTTCATATCTTAACATGTCCTTTAAGTTGGACATGGGCAAGGCATATGATGATAGGGTAGAGTGGAGACTTTTGGAGAAAATGATGCTTTTGAGGAGAAATGGGTAAGAAAAGTCATGCTTTGTGTTAGGACAGTATCCTAGAGGGTGAGAGTAAACGAGAATGTATCCGGGTCTATTAAACGGAGTCGGGGGTTGAGACAAAGGGACCCAATTTCACCCGGCCTATTTGTTTTTAATATGTGGGGGAATATTTGTCCTATGCTTTAAAAAAATATCAGGAGCAGGGGCTTATAAGAGGAATACGAATTTGCAGGAAACAAGAAAATATCTCTGCTTCGATTATTGAGGAGAAGCTGGGAAGGAAATTAGGGGGCTGGAAGCATATAATATTGTCTGGCGCAGGAAGGGTAGTTTTAATCATGTCAGTTTTACAATCAATTCCCCTCTATATATGCTATGTCTGTGTTTAAAGTACCAGTTTCATTGTGTAGAAAATTCGTTGGAGATATTATGAAGTTTTGGTGGCACAACAATAAGGAGAGAGGAGTGCACTGGATTAAAGCTGAGAAACTCTTTAAAGAGAAATGCAATGGAGGGTTTGGTTTCAGGAAGCTAGAGTTAATGAATCTAGCCTTACTTTCAAAGCAGGCATGGAGGATACTAACGGAGCCTGATCTGTTGGTTAGTAAACTATATAAGCTAGGCTAAGTACTTCCCCGGAATCTAATATGTTGAATGCCACAGGAGGAGCTAGGCCCTCTTTTGCATGGAGAGGAATTCTGGAGGGTTTGGAAATTGTGAAAGCATGTGTGTTTTGGGATGAAGGAAGAAATAAGCTACTTGTGGGTGAAGGAGAGGTCTAGATCACTGACAGTGAGAGAGGTGCTTATCGGTGGGCGACAGAAATGGAAAAATTCAGCAATTCACCACAGGGAGACACAAAAGTTTTGGAGGAGCCTGTGGAAAACTGCAATTACCAAACAAGATAAAGGTGTTTGCATGGAGACTGATCTACCATGATAGTCTTCCCACAATGCAAAATTTGGAGAAACGCGGATGTTTAGTCAATAATAGTTGCAGTCACTGTGGTGTTAGAAGAGAAAATGCAGTTAATATGTTCAAAGAGTGCCGGTGGATGAAGAGCTTATTTCAGGGTATGGAGTTACCGGATGGTGTCTGCTGTAACCAGTGTGGAGATCCGGGGTATTGGCTGTGGCTCTGGGTGCGAAGGTTTGTACCGAGAACCAAATCAAATGTTTCCTATGTGGCTTATGGTTGGGATGAAAGAACAGGAATGATCTGGTTCATGGGAAACAAGGCAGAAGTTTAGCTAACTTAAGGCTGAGACTGAGCTATATGTTAAGAGAGTTCAAGGAGGAGGGTGGCAGATGGTATAGTCAAAGATTTGGGTCCAGATTAAAGATTGAAGACACCCCTTATATCTTCTGCGGTGGTTCTTATGACACTACTTCAAGAAGAGCAGGTGAATGGTGTGGTGGAAGGAGTTGTTGCAGGCTGGGAGGATGGCTGTAGCTCTGCACTGGAAGCGGAAGGGAAGGCGCTGGAGATGGGCTTTGCGCTAGCTCGTGAGCTTAAGCTCCCAAAGGCCACTTTCCTTTCTGATTCAGGAGAGCTAATCTGGGGAGTGAACCTTGGAGCATGGAGACCTGAAGTAAGGCTAGACAACATCATGAAGTGCTTTAAGGAGCCGGAGGAGAATCATGGATGGACATGTTAGGATCGCGCAAGCAGTGATGCCGAGAGATAAACAAGTAAACGATGTGAGGACACCAAACTTTGATACCCAGTTTGTCACTACACCGTGACTACGTCTGGGGGCACTACCAAGCCAGGGTTTTTTTCACTATAATGTTGGATACAATTGTAATAATCAAGTTGGGTATAAATAGGGTAACCATCTAAACCCTAATTATCTAATTATGAAATAGAAACCCTAAACCTCACTGCCAAAATTACGGACTTCCTAAACTGACCATCCCAATAATCTAATCAGGCTTCACAACCCAACAATCTCCCACCTGGAGAATGATTCCAATCGTAATTGTCTTCGTCCTGAACAACCTATGCAGACGGTAGTGCCAAGCCTTCATCACGTCTTGAGCCCCTTTGAAGACATGCACATCTTCAACATCTTCCTCTTTAATGTTTTGCTACCCTGCAAAACTTTCTGATTCATGTGACCACAACAACATTGTTACAAATCCCCATCCCCGCTCCCACCTAAACCAGGGATGCCGTTCCGAACGTTCCTCACCTTGTACAAGGTTCCTTCCTTCTTTCCTTGAGCTATCACCCTAGCTCCCTTTGTTATCTTCTAGTTCCTGCAGCTGAAGGTTACAACATAACCATCTTCATCTAATTGTCCAACTGATAGCAAATTCTTCTTCAACCCAGGAATATGCCTTACTCCACGCAACTGCAGCATAGATCATGTTTTAATTCTAACATCTCCTTTCCCCCACGACTTCTAAAGGCTCGGCATCATCAAGATACTCCTTCCCGAAATCACCAGAGATGTAATTTTTCATGACGCCGCCACTATTGCACGAATGAAAAAAGCTCCAGAATCCAACACCCAAGCCTCTACTGGAACTTTGACACTCAAGAACAATGCATCTGCTATATCTTCTGTGATTGCACTCCCTAACATATCCCAAGACAATTCCTTACACTCACTCATGCAATGGCCGAACCTATCACAATTCCAGCACTTGACTTTGCTCTTGTCTTTCAAAGGTCCCTCGTTCCCTTGGAACTTTGACCTGCCTCTGCATCCAACCTTCAAAGCTAATCCTGAAGTAGACTCTGACTCTTTCCAGCGAGTTTCTTTACTCACTACCAAGTCTCTAACTTCATCAAGCTTAAGTTTCTCCTTTCTTGCTGTCGCACTTACTGCTGTAATCGTCCCGCTCCAACTCTCTGGCAAGGAAGATAATAAAATTAGGGCTTGTACCTCCTCATCCAATTTATTATTAACCGAGCTCAGCTGCGCGATTATCATATTAAACTCGCTCAAGTGTTTAGCCACCCCCACACCCTCTGCCATCCTGAGATTGAAAAGCCGCCACATCAGGTGAACCTTGTTCGGCGCGGATGGTTTCTCATACAACGCTGACAGCGTATCCAACATCTCCTTCGTCGTCTTGGCCTTGACCGTGTGATATGCTACGTCTCTGGACAGCGATATACGAACCGCGCTCATCCCCTTTCTGTCTAATAGCTTCCACACGTTGTCTTTCATACCCTCTGGTTTCTTGCCGTCAATCGGTAGATGTAAATCATTACCATACTGGTAATCCTCAACCTGTATCTTCCAGAACCCAAATCCGACCCATCAAATTTCTCCACTAGATGTTTTCTATATCTCTGCATGACTGCTACAACCCAAGCTCTTGATACCAGTTGTTAGGATCGCGCAAGCAGTGATGCCGAGAGAAAAACAAATAAATGATGCGAGGACACTAAACTTTGATACCCAGTTCGTCACTACACCGTGACTACGTCTGGGGGCACTACACGCCAAGTTTTTCTTCACTATAATGTTGGATACAATTACAATAATAAAGTTGGGTATAAATAGGGTAACCATCTAAACCCTAATTATATAATTAGGAAATAAAAACCCTAAACCTCACTGCCAAAATTATGGACTTCCTAAACAGGACCAGCCTAATAATCTAATCAGGCTCCGCAACCCAATAGGACAGTCCAGAGCATTTGCAGGGAGGATAATGTGGCAGCAGATTGGCTAGCAAACAGGGCGAGAGCTTGCAGTTGGGAGTGGTCATGCCTGACAGCAATTCCAAAAGGAGTGCCAAAAATCCGCTCTTCTAATTGACTAGCTTTTTAGTGCCTTGGTGTCCTTTTGTTTTGTCTCCAGTTGTGGTTGTGTTTTTGTGTTGTATGCTTGTATTTTGATTTAAAAAAACCTTAGAGCATTGCCGCCTGTAGAAAAATGAAGAAGAGCTGTTGGACAACAGCTGCCATTTTTCTGTTGATTTGCTGCTTATTTTGAGCAGTCGCTGCTACTTTCTCAAGTGCTACTTCAGCAGTTGAGATAGCAACTACTACTCTGAATAAACATCACACCACTTGAAAACTGGTAGCTATCGTGCAACAGTTCCTCCTGACTTTCCCTGCTGCACATGCTCTTAAAGCTCTTGAAGGATAAAAAACAATATATAATTCCATATTTGGGCATCCTCTGAGCACAAAATTAAGTTTTATTATGTTTATCTAAATTTGAATGATTTAAATTTATATATGATTCCTAACAAAATGGACCTCACTCTGTCAACCCTGCCTACACTTCAAGGTCGCCCTGACCACACTATCAACAACTTCGCTAATTTCGTTTCGATTCAATATTAAGCTGAACAGAGTTTAATAAACTTTAGTCCCGTATTTTAGGTGTTTTTATTTTATATTTATACATGCATTTATAGTCATTTTTTTTGGATAAACTGCAGGTTGCAGATATAACCGCGAAACAGAGGACCTAAAGCTGTAAATAAATCCGGCTGGGAACAGGTCCGATAATATAAATCTACGGGATAGATAAAAAGACAACTGCTTTGCTTGGCCTCACGCCTCAGTACGTAGACCCTCCACCTTTTGACTTACCAAATCGAAAACGAACGAAAACCAACAACGCATATATACACCCAGGAAAAACACCCAAAAAAAGTGACTCACAAAGCCTTCCCTTCTGCCCCTCCAAATCCCTACAACCGCAGCAAGCCCCTCGATTGGCCACCACCACCATAACTGTGATCATCCATGCCTCTCGACGAACGGCCACTGCAAGCTCGGACTCCGACGGACGGCCTCTGCAAGCACCACCTGCACCACATCTATGCTCCTCCACCATATATGTGACCAACGGCTGAGAAGTATGGCGCATGACGGCGCTCGATCGGTCGCTCGGAGAGGAAGAGATTAAACTAAAAAATTCAATCCGACAAATCGGCTAGAGCAAAAACTCTCTTAAGCGGGTAACCGCTTTGAGAGAGGAAGAGCTTTTAATAAAGTTGACAATACCAATCCGATCTCAGTGAACTTGGTACAGGTAGTGCCGACTTTACTCATTTTTGCATAGTGTCAATGTGGGAATGACATGATCCAATTCTCACCGAACTAAGTGCCATGTGGATGTCACGTTGAATTGCTAGTACCAAGTTCAAATAAGCTTATCACTGCTAGTGATCTAGAGTCTAACCCTTAGCAAATATGGTGATGAAGTAGCCAGTATTATACCCTGGAACGGTGCATCCGGTTCTCTCTTTTGGTATTCGAGCCGCGGTGGAATAGTTATGGTATTTGTACTAGATTTATCACATATCTTCTTTATCATGAACCTTTTCAGAAACCAGAAAATGGTTAAGAACAAATTGAAAGAAGAATATGATCTTCCAACAAATCTAGAAGCACTTAATAAGTGGACTATCCCTAGAATTGAACCCAGTTTAATTTATAAACTAGGTACTTTTGAGAAAATTGGTCTCAAACAGGTTGTTAAAACAATTGAAGAAACAATTCCGCCGAATTTTGAAGATTTGACGATTAGATTACTTGAAGAAAGTGATTTACTTTAATATCGTCATTCTCATAAATTAATACATATTGGTTTAATACAAATTGCTTTTAAACCATTAACTCTTGAAGGTTTACCGGAAAGCTTTATTGTAGCTCTTCGTGATGGTATGAACCTTAATTATAAACAATCCTTAATAGGAATCATTCAGACTAGCTTGGCTCATGGTCCAGTATATTTTGATGTTTATCCAAACATACAACTTTCCTTGTCTGATGTTAATAATTTAGACTCCTTAACGTTAAATGTTAAAACCAATGGGTACAATTAAATCTGGAACAGAAGTAATAACTATCTGTTATATGATTTATTATAAGCCTATGTTTACTCTTAATCCCCAGTGTAAGATTATGGATAAAACAGAATAATGAAAATATAATTATTGAATCAAACTTTAGCAAGTCGAGTATCTCGACAAGACGTAAGATTAAGTGGGAAGAAATAGAATTTCCAACAGAATGGACTTTGGCAGAAGTAGTTCCATCTCAGCCAATAAGCCATGACAACTTAATCAATTTGATTCAGACTCCTGAAGGAAATGTCACCCTTGAATTTGATAATTTAAGCAGACCTTCTACGTCTTCTAGACCCGGTTCTAGGCTTAGCAAATCAAGTTCAATGAGAAATTATATTTCACCTTTGGACTATAAGATTGAAAGACCTTTTGAGTCCTCTAGAGCCTCAACTTCTCAAATTAGAGAAACTTTTGATTATAAGTTAAAACAACCTCTTGAATCTGCAAGAGTTTTAACATCTCAATTTGGAGAAACTGAAAGAATTAATAGGCTAATAATGGATCAAAATAATATCGTTAAAGACCTTAGCATTAAATATCCGGAAATAACCGAATCTGAGATGGATTTTAATATTTGATCATGTCTGACAAAATCATAGATTTTAGTCCTGGTTCACAGGCAAGAAAATTTGTTAAAATTGAATTTGATTCAGATAATTGGAAACCGTTTAGAAAATGGTTCTTTGGATCTTATGATTCAGTAGAGTTAAAAACTCTAAGTAATGAATTTTACAAGTTATCTGAACATAAGAATAAATCTTGTTCTTTGTTCCCTGGTTTGTTTCTACTTATGTTGAGCAATATATTTCAACTCTAGAAAGAAATTATAGGTTGAGTATAGGTAAAAACATTACTCAAATTTATCCTCCTCAACAGAATGGAATGAATCATAGTTTTGTTGCATTTGCTAAGTTATTAGAAGATAACACTCTTCCTGCAACTTGTCAACAAATTAATATGATGTTGAAACAGAATAATTATTCTAATCTATATTTGGGTGTTCTTGGAGAACAATTAGGTTCTTTACAAAACAGAGTTGAACAATTAATTGAGATTATGAAAACTCAGTCAGTTATAGCTGAAAAACCAGTAGAAATAACTACGTCAAAAACTATAGGAATGGCTACACCTAGCTTACAACCACCTCCTATCATTACAGATTTTAAATTAAAACCTATGAAAGAACTAGAAGATTTTCTAGAAGAAAATTTTAAGAATCTGAAATTAACCACTCTTGATAAAAAGCTAAGAGATAAGCTTATAGAAGAACCAAATTATAAGCAAGTTTATCAAGATCAGATTAACAAATTACATAAATGGGCAGATAAGCCAACTACGGGAAAATACCTACACCAGCAGATGTGCTGATAGAAGAATCCAATGAGATAATTACAAACTGTTATAGTGCCGGACACATCTATGAATGGAATATAGATGGTTATGCAAATCAACAAGTGCACAATACTATGCATAGGATGTTGATGTATTCCACAGTTTGCAAAATTAATAATAATAGTGATAAGACTGCTGCTAACATGATTATAGCATGATTTTCAGGCCAATTAAAAGGTTGGTGGGATAATTATCTCACTCTAGTTGAGAAAAATGATATTCTCAATAAGATTAAACAAGAAGGTGATAATATTGTTGAAGATGTTGTGTATACTCTGATTGTTAGTATATTAGAACACTTCACAGGAAAATACTCTGCAAATGGTGAGAGTATTAAAACCTTATTACAAAATTTTAGGTGTAAAACACTTACGGATTTTCGGTGGTATAAAGATACTTTTTTAAGTAGGGTAATGGAATTACCAGAGTGTAATAGCACTCACTGGAAGTCAAAATTTATTGATGGCTTGCCTAGATTATTTGCTGAAAGAATTAGGAATATTCTTAGAGGAAATTTCGCTTTTATTCCTTATGAAAATTATACTTATGGTAAACTAATTGGAGTTTGCACACAGGAAGGAATAACCTTATGTAATGAAATTAAGTTGATCAGCAGCTTAAACGACAAAGTTTTATGGAGAAATCACAATTAGGTAATTTCTGTTATCAGTTTGCAATAGACAAACCCTTTTCTAGTAATCCTAGAAAACCTAAGAAGGATTATACTCCTTATCATAAAAGAAAAAGATTTTCTTAGAAGAAAATAGAGGAGAAAGAAGAGCGTAAATACGCTAGAAAAGATAATAAATGGCAGAAGAATAAGTAATGACTTGTCATAGATGTGGCAAAAAGGGCCACTTTGCCAATAATTGTTGGGTTAAACAGAAGATTAATAATCTTGAAGAATCTGATAGGATAAAAGATATTATATCAAAGATCCTCCTTAATGAGATTTCAGAATCAGACCAAACTGATTTCTCTTCAACGAGTGAAGATTTAAAGGTTTTAAGAAATGAAACCCTTAATACAGACTCAGATTTAGACTGTGCTCCTTGCAATCAAGGACAAGCCCGTCTTAAACAGGATTCTGAAGATGAGGAAGCATTATATAAAATGCAGTCTCAATTCCAAGATTTGGAAATTAATATGTTAAGCTTTAAATCTTCCATGGAGCTTCTCGAGGAAATAAAAGATCCCGAAGCCAGATTAAATTTTTTGGAAAAGCTTAATACTCAGTCTGATAATATATCAGAAGCTTCTAAATCACAAGAAGTTCATAGGGAAATAGTTAACCCTAAGCCTTATCTTATGGATGAAGTCTATAGACGGATTAGGCAGAGAACAGAGGTAGAAAAATCCACTTCTACACATGATGCGTCTTGATCAAAGAATTTCTAGAATTGAGAAAGGAAAATAAGTTATTACTTCTGATCAAACCTTTAAAAGAATCATTACTACTGATCAGGAAGTAACTTCAGATCAAAATCTTAAAATTAAGGATAACCATTTCCTGTCTACACTAGAAATGTTTATTACACAGAAATGGCTTGTTAAGATCACATTGTTAATAGACAATAATTATTCAAAAGATTTAATTGCTCTTGTGGATAGCGGAGCAGACTTGAATGTTATTCAAGAAGGATTGATTCCTACAAATTATTTTTATAATACTACACATACTTTATCTCATGCGGGGGGGGGGGGGGGGGGGGGGGGATAATCTCTAAATTAATTACAAATTGCCTGAAGCTAAAGTATGCATTGATAAAAAATGTATACCAACCAGCTTTTTACTAGCTAAAGATATCACTAACCAAGTAATACTTGGAACACCTTTTCTCACTAGAATCTATCCTCTGAAAAAAGTTGATAGTAAAGGAATAATAGGAACCTTTGAAGGAAAAGACATTATTTTACAGTTTATAACTGAACCCTTAGCAAAGGTTTTACATGAAGTTTATGACAGTATAACTGTTAAAGATAATCAACCATGTTTCCCAAAACAAGAGTTGAATGTTCTCACTATTAATGACAGACTTCAGAATCAATTTTCTCTGGAAATCTGTAGAAATAATCCTACCACTTTTTGGGACAAGAGAAAACATATTGTTTCCATTCGATCAAAGGAAGGATTTAATAAAAACCAAATATCAAAAAACACTTTTGATAACTCAAAAATCGTGACAAAAGATAGGCCTTGTCAAACAAATCCGGCATACATTAAAATGTGCAGAGAAGAAATTAATCTTCGATCACATACATGATTGATTGATCCTTGGAGATCTCCCTGGTCAGGTACTGCTTTCTATTTTAGAAAAAACAGCGAGCAAGGTAAAGGAGTTTCTAGATTAATAATTAATTACGAGCCCTTTATCAAAATCCTTGATTGGATCAGATCTACTATAATATGGATGAATCATCCAGGTCTTAGTAATAAGAAAGAAATGATACATGAACTTTAAGCTTCTGTCATTCTTTCAAAATTCAATCTGAAGACAGGACGCTGGCAGATCCAAATTTGCAAGACTGATAAATTTAAGCCAGTCTTGAATATCTTTTTTGGACAACTGGAATGGGATATTTTCCCATTTGGTCTCGCCCAGGACTCTTATGATTTTCAAAAAATCATTAATGACATTTTTGTCTTTTCAAAAATTCTTGAAATACATTTAAAGATGTTCAGCAATACTTTCGGTATTAGTCCAATAATATCCAAATTAAAAATGTCGTTATTTCAAATACCGACTAAATTCCCAGACAATACTTTGGGAGAATTTTCAGTCAAATGTGATATCCATTTTGCTAACCATCTCCTGACCTCCAATACAGGAAAAGAACAGCTGCAGAAGATTTACTTAACTAATCTTCATTTTGCAGGTATGACCCCTCAAGGGAGAGGTTCGTCCTCTAATAGGGGAGGGAGAGGACGTGGTAAGAAATCAGAAATTCTGGCTCAAGTTGGAAATAAGACACTGGTCAATATGAAGCAAGATAAAGAATACCAGAAATATCTGGAGTACATAAAGCAGAATATTACTGCTTCAGATAATGAAGTACCATCCTATGCCAATATAGTGGCAACAGAGGAAAATGAAGCAGGTTATACCGCTTACTTAATGAACCAAAAACAAGAAGTAATACTTCTTCTCGAAGAAAGAGACTCCTAATGGAGTGATGAGCCATGGACCTTAATGAGGAAATAAATGTTGGAAGAGTCATACCCTTCTCGGACATACGAAGGTCGAAGTTTCTATGAGAATATTCTCAAAGAGACTGGTTGTGAAATCACCCATTTCTTCCACCAAGCACAACCAGAAATTTACAACTACAGTAAAATTACAATCAAAAGGGTAATATCCCTTCAAGACTGGGGAATCTCTCCCCTAAGCACAAGAGAATTCTTTTTCGGCCAGAATAAGACCCCTTGTCGGTATAATTTCTGGGACTACATGGATGCTTTCAATAAAGCCCTCTTTACGATAATTTCAGGCATAAACATTCATGGTTTATCAAGATTTGCTCGGTGGTTTACAACCCCTACATATCCTCCTGGTTTATCCTCTGGTGGCAGAACTTTGGCACCACGGAAGAAATTCTTCCTAAAAATCTTAAAGAAAGGTTTCATAAATGGGAAAAGATCTCCCCAAAAGTCTTGGATTATCAGGGCAAAAGCATGAAATTTAGAGAATTATCTTCTCTCTTTTTCTTTATTGAATTCTCTATTCCCTACATCTGGAAGTGGATGCCATCTTTCGGATATACATGAGACATGATTCCTTGCTTAAAAAGGGATACATATTCCAAAAATTGGGATAAGATGTTCAGAATTGATCCAGACACAGAAAATAAATGGCTATGACATTGTCTGTGATATTGACAAAAAGATGGCGTTCTATGAAGAACAACAACAAAGAACCAAGGAGATTTCCTTACAATCCATTTCACAGAAGATAAAGTCGAAGACTCAAGCTCTTAATCAAAAGGAGTTACTTGCAACCTATTTCCAAATTATGAAGAAAGACTTCTTGGGTCATAATGATGAGGCATTGTCTCATACTTCAGATAAAATTGACGCTTTCATGGCTACGTCAGGACAAAGCATTTTCCAGGATTCTCAGGATGTGGAACCTGAACAAGATTTTGATGATATTTTTGACAACCTCCAAGCCGAGCTCGAGATAAGACTGGCACAAAGGACAGTTCATTTAGGGGAATCTTCCCAGGCTAAAAACAAAATATGAAAGATCTCATTTCTCTAGTGGCTTTCATACTTGGCTTAATAAAATGAACTAAAGACAAAAATCAAATGGTGAAAGGTCCTACCTCTCTAAAAGCTTTCACTCATCGTTGAAATTTGAGGCAAATGTTTGCCATTATGGAGAATCTCCAAATAGTACATATTAGTGTATTTTTGGTCCTACTTGTTTTGGACTATTTCCTTCTCTTTTACTATAAATAGGGGTGTATGGTAGTAGGAGAAAAACAAGCCTTAGAACCCCTCTACTTCTAAGCAATAAGTTTCTACTCCTTCTTCTCTCTAAGTTTGTAAAATATTTTAATCAAAGTTTGAAGTTTGAAGTATCCCTTGGTGCATCAACGTAGTAAGTAATTTTATTTTATGTTCTTAGTTTTTATTTTTGTTTCTAATGTGTAGTCTAATAGGCTAAACCCTTGATATGTGGTAAATCGGTGACAAGCACCATGACTATTCATATTGTTGTAATGAAGATCTGGGTTTGAGAACAACGGACTGGTCTGGGATTAATACAGTTACAACATCACCAATACTGCAAGGTTTGTTAAGTTCGTAACGGGCCTACTGGCACAACTAGTACTCTCTTTACAGCACGTACCCGTAAGAGCACTTACCCATAAGCATTTTGGAGTGTAAGTCCCTCTTAAGCCGGAGATGACGATTATGGCAGTTCTATTTTTTGTGCTATGTGGGTTTTCTATGCGGGCTGTTGACCGACGAGAACTTGCAGTTGTGTAGTAAGTGGTGACCGTTTGAACTACCTGTAATCAGAGCTGGATCCATGATCTAGAGTCTAACCCTTGGCAAATACGGTGATGAAGTAGCCATAATTATACCTTGGAACGGTGTATCCGGTTCTCTCTTTTGGTATCAGAGCCGCGGTGGAATAGTTATGGTATTTGTACTAGATTTATCACATAAGCTTATCACTGCTAGTGATGGGTTCATTGCTTTTATTATTTTTTGCAGACAAGAAGTTTAGTTAGGAAAGATCTTAACAAAACAAATAAAACTCGTTACAAAAAAATTCATTAACTACTTTACAAAATTCATTAACTACTTTACAAACTTACATATAAGAATACGCTAATTTGAGTGATGATTCGTGCAATACATTCAGTGAAGGTGACATCCTAAAAAATCTTTGAGGACGACAGACTAATATTATTTTCAACTCCATATCTGTAATAAAGGTTGTCATCCAGCCATATTTGCATGAATATACTGGCAAACAATGTACATCTGCCTATAAACGAAGGCAAGACGAGCATTGTGATGTTTCCATGAATGGCATGGTTTTGGCAAAACGTCTTTAGAGAATTCAAGCAAATGTTCAAGAGGTGTTTAACCATAGACTAGAACTGAAGTACAGCGTGAAACAGACGCATGACGATTTGCGTATCCAGAAGATCGACGAGATTATTTGATTGGAATCAATCGACGAGTCATCACAGAAGATCAGATATTCAAATGAATATCTTCAGCATGGATTCGAGAATATCGGATGGCTGGCACGGAAGTAATCTCCGAAGATTGGATACGATAGTCAAATATTTAGGAGCATCTCCGAAATATTTGTCAAGATATTCTGATTGAATCTGGACTTCACCGAAGCCTATAAAAAGAAGGCTAGGGCGTCCAGAATGATGATCGCTTTCTAAGAGAAATATACATGAGTGTATTCTATTGATTGGAGAAGGAGAGAGCGACGGCCAACTGAGTGTCCCCACTGGAAAATCATTAGCGCTGTAACAGTCTGTTCAGTGTGCTGATCAGACTGTTTGTGTTGAACTAACCGCTGCACACACCAGAGACTGTTGCAAGCTTTCAGGAGAAAGCTACCGAGCTTCGGGAGAAGATCGAGCACGTTCGGAAGGGAGTTTCGGATGAATGGGATCGAGGGGGAGCCGAGATCATAAATCTGAGTGAAGTAGTGATAGAGGCTGGGCGTCTTCAATAAAGATTTATATCCCTTTAGGGCTGTTGCCGAACTGGGAAGTACACTGTGTTTCCTCTATACATATTGTGCTAGTTACTGTCTGTTAAGGTGTTCAAGGTGCGTCTGAACACTACCTCGAAGAGTTGCTTGAACAGATAACTGTATTTCAATTGGTATCAGAGCAGACTCTCGACATACAGAGTGTGATCCTGGTTCTGTTCAAGATGAGTTTGAAGGAAGGACAAAGCACAACCCGTCCCCAGCTGCTTGAGGGACCAAACTATGCCTACTGGAAGTCCAAGATGAAAGCTTTCCTGAAATTTCTCGATGAAAAGGTTTGGAAGGCTGTTTTGGTTGGATGGACACAACCCATGATGGAAAACCTGGTAGGCGAAGTCGTTCCTAAACCAGAAGCTCTGTGGACGGATGCAGATGAAAAGGCAGCTGTTGGTAATTCAAAGGCTATGAATGCTATCTTCTCTGGAGTGGACGAGAACGTGTTCAAACTGATCGCTAATTGTGAAGTCGCCAAGGAAGCTTGGGATATTCTCCAAACAGCTTATGAAGGTACAGACAAGGTTCAGAATCCTCGAATGCAAATAGTTACAACGAAATTCGAGGATATGAAGATGAAAGACAATGAATCCATTCCTGAGTTCAATGCAAGAGTTCTAGACCTGTCCAACGAGGCTGCAGCACTAGGAAAACCGATAGATGGAGAAAGAATGGCTAGCAAAGTTTTGAGATCGCTCCCTCCGAGGTTTGCCATGAAAGTTACTACTATTAAGGAGATGCATGACATCTCCAAACTGAAGTTGGACGAGCTCATGGGTTCACTCAGAACTTATGAGATGAATCAAAAGCAAGAAGTTCAACCCAGAGACGTGAAAGAAATTACACTGAAAGTTGAAGTGTCTAAAGACATGCTTGAGTCCGGCTGCACCACTGATCAACTGGCTATGATGGCTCAAAACTTCGGCAGAATGGTACGAAAGATTAACAGACGTGGTCCTGAGCAAGGTCAGTCTTCCTCGAGCAATTTCCGTAACTGGAAAAAGGGGAAGACAAGGACAAGTGAAAATAGGCAGGATTTTTCTACTGAAAAAGGGAAAGACATACAATGGCGGGAATGCAGAGGCTTTGGTCACATTCAGGCAGAATGCGCCAACACCCTCAAGAAGAAAAAGGCGATGGTTGCAAATTTCAGCGACGGCGAGTCTGATGATGAGGAGGAAGACGACGAAACTACCAACTTTGTTGCATTTGTTGCCACCATAAAAGACTGTAGTGAATCCAGTAAGTTCTCTATCCCTCTGTCTGAACAGCCAGTTGACGCCTCCTCGGACAGTGATGATGAAGAACTCACTCAGGAGACTCTGGCTGAAACTTACAAAGAGTTATACGAGAAGTGGCTGATGGTGATTAACCTCAACAAGAAGCTTACCGAAACAGTTGCCGGTGTGACTGTTGAAAAAGACAAGATGTGGCAGGAAGTCGAGCTCCTGGTCACGCAGAAGGTGGAACTCCAAGGCGAACTTACTTCTCTAAAGACTGAATTGATAGAAATGAACCAGGAAAGGTCATCTCTTCTCGCACAGAAGACTGAACTTCTGGGTACCGTCTCTTCACCGAAAGTTGAGATGGAGAAAAATTGAGACATGCACCCAGAAGGCATGGTAGGCCTGAGGAAAAAGATAGCAGACTTGCAGCGCAAGGAAGTTTTCCTCTTGAACAGAGTAGAGTCGCTGGAACTTCAGATGGAGTCGGAAAGGATGGAACATGCAATCACCAGGAAGGAGCTCAGTAAGTTCAAACGATCAGTTAAGATGTTAAACTCCGGATCTAAGAATCTGAACGAGATTCTCAAGTCTCAAAGAACGGAGTCCGGACACCGAGGACTGGGATTCACGGAAGAAGGCAGATCGAAAAGAACAACGTTTGTTAAAGCAAAGCTAGTGGTGGTACAACTTCCTAAACAGAAGGTGACACAGAATCAAGGAAAAACCCCAGTGAATCAAAGAACGACTCGTTTCACACTTCACTCAGAACAGAAGAGAGACTCTCGCACGTGCTGGTACTGTTACCAGATTGGAAATATCAAACCTAAATGTCGTCTGTTTCTTGCTGAACGAAGGGCTATGGAGTGCAGAGTTAAACCTCGTGTACGACAAATCTGGGTACCAAAAACAAGCGAGAACGTGTGCATGGTCGCCTTCAGTTCATCCAGTCACACGGAGAAAGATCGATGGTACTTCGACAGTGGTTGCTCAGCCCACATGACAGGTAACCCTAAGTATCTTACACATGTTAGACCTGTTATGAAACGTCAGTTTGTCACTTTTGGTGATGGAGGAAAGGGTCAGGTGATCGGCTGTGGGACATTGAAGGTTCCGGATCTACCTGCGATCGAGGATACTCTCTTGGTTGAGGGGTTGAAGGTGAACCTGATCAGTATCAGTCAGTTGTGTGATAGTGGATCTCATGTCCGGTTTACCCATAGTGCATGTCAAGTGTTCGATAAGGCAAGTGGTACACTAATAGAAGGACGGAGGTCAGTCAACAACTGCTACCTCATAGGATCTACTGGAACAGTTGCTGCGTCAACCTGCCTGACGAGTCAAGCTGATGAGATGGCTTTATGGCACATGCGACTGGGTCATCTGAATCTCAAGACCCTAAAGAAAATCTCGACAGTTGGTCTCATCCGAGGAATGCCCGCTGTGAAAGGTGATGTTGCTGTAATACGTGGAGAGTGCCAGATAGGCAAGCAGACGAAGACTACGCATCCCAGCACCTCGTAGATCAGCACTAGCAGACCTCTGGAACAGGTTCATATGGATCTGATGGATCCAATGTAAGTTGAAAGCAACGGTGGCAAGAAATATGTCCTAGTGTGCGTGGACAACTTTACCAGATTTACCTGGACTAGATTTCTTCGAGACAAGACTGACGCTGCCCCACAGTTCATTCAACTCTCTACCCTACTCCGGAGAGAGAGGGAGGATGAAGGAGAAAATCTGGTGGCTATCAGGAGTAATCACGGCACAGAATTCAAGAACAATACTATGAGTACTTACTGTGCAGAACATGGGATAGCACACCAGTTTGCATCCGCCATCAGCCCTCAGCAGAACGATGTCGTGGAATGCAAGAATCGCACAATTCAGGAGATTGTAAGAGTAAGTCCACGTGTAAGCTCTATACTATTCAATAAAGATTTATATCCCTTTAGGGCGTGGGAAGCCCCTCAGAGTAGGCTGTTGCCGAACTGGGAAGTACACTGTGTGTCCTCTATACATACTGTCCCAGTTACTGTCTGTTAAGGTGTTCAAGGTGCGTCTGAACACTATCTTGAAGAGTTGCTTGAACAGATAACAGTATTTCACATTGCCTCAATCATATAGGTAGACATTTTTTCTAGATCACCTAATAAAGGTAGGTCATGAAGCTCAATCTTATCTCCACTAGTATTTGTCATCAACGATGTTGAGTTTGTGTTATCCAAACATGATGGATGATTGAGAAAGTATGAATCAAGCATTGAATATTGGCAAAGTGTATTTTTGGTGTTGTTGCTGTTTTTGGTTTTGAGCTGCAGGGTATGGGAGTCTCAAACTCAACTCAAGCTCAAATCAGCTCTGCATGAAACGGCGTCACTCAAGCTTGGCTTCGGATGAAACGTCGACGTTGCATTAAAGAGGGAACTCGAGTTTCGGACGAAGCTACGTCGTTCCATTAAAGCCTAATGCGCGCCAGAGTTCGGTATTTCTGTTACGGCTAAACGCATTGTTTTGACGCAGCCCGAATTGGAATACAAGCGCCTGGGTTCGTTTTAGGGTTCTTTAATTTTTTAATTTGGGGATTTTCTGATTCCAGAGCTTTCTCGAGCGATTGCAAACTCGGAGAGTCAGTGATTGACAGACTAAGAGTTATTCGAGGTCGAGTGTGAGTAATCGTTGCAGTGAGTGCAAGAGTTCGTCTGAGTTGAGCCGAGCAAGCCGAGTTGAAGAATCAAGTCGCCGGAGGGATTCCGGTGGTGGTTCCAGCTGGGAAATAGAGGGCTTCTGTTCGCTTTCATTCAGGGAATATTTACTTGTTGTCAATTTAAGTTTTCATTGCTTGATTTGTGTAATTTGGACTGAGTGAGAACCTAGGGTTCTATGAGTCTCACTTGAACATTTCTTGTATATTCTGCTCAATCAATAAAATCTAAACTTAACCTAATTCCGCAATTACAAATTGGTATCAGAGCTTGTTGAATATTGATTGAATTTTTCGATCTTGATTAGTTTGTGATCCTTGGGCATTACAAGTGTTCTGAAATTCTCCCTATTGATTGAGTTCTTATTTGTCCTAATCACAACTGATCTGTGTTCCCTTTTTCACATGGCTGACAGTGTCCACATGAATCCCTATGATGGAACAACAGACTTGTCCCTGTGGAGAGTAAAAATGAAGGCAATCCTAATAAAGGAGAAATGATATAGAGCTGTTACGAGAGATGGTTGGATCCAACTTCTGCTGAGAAGAAGAAGGAGATATCTGACATTGCCCATTCAGAAATCATGATCAGACTGAGTGACGAAGTCCTCAGACAAGTGGTAAACATTTCTAAACCTAAAGAACTGTGGGATACTCTTGAGTCTATCTACTTAACTAAATCCTTGCCTAGCAGAATCTCCATGTTGAGTAGTATGCTTAATTTCAGAATGAATACCTCTTTGTCCATTCAAGAAAATCTTGATACATTTCTTAAAACGACTCAGGATTTATCTAGGTGTAAGGATAAGATAGAAGAGACTCATAAGGCCGTTATCTTGTTGAATTCATTGCCTCCCCAGTTTGATATTGTGAAAGATGTTATTCAATATGGTAGAGATGAAATTACACTTGCTAAAATCACTGAGGTTATTGTGCAGAAAAATGAGTCTTTGAAAGTGTTTAAGACTAAAGGCACTAATAAAAATGATCATAAGTCTGAAAGTAAGAATGAGGTGATGATGTTTAAGGAAAAACCTAAACAAAAACACAAAAAGAAAACCCCTGCTGCCCCTGCTAAGTCTAACTCAGATGGGAATGAGAAGACTAATTTCAGACCTCTTTCCCAAGTAAAGTGTTTTTAATGTGGGAAGAATGGTCATTATCCTAACATATGTACTAAAAACAGCATGATAGGGATCAAAATAATGGCCAAAACACGAAGCAAAATGGTTTTTCTAACATGTGTGAACAAGGAAAACAATACAAAAATAAATTGCTTGTTGTGTCTACCTCTAAAGACTGTGATACTTGGATATTAGATTCTGGTTGTACTATGCATGCTTCGCCTTGCAAAAATCTGTTTGATTCTTTAACTATGTGTGATGGTGGTGAAGTCATTTTAGGTGATCATACTACTTTGAAGACTATAGGTATTGGTTCAGTCCCTTTGGTAATGCATGATGGTGTCATTAGAGGGATTCAAAATGTTAGATGGGTTCCTCACCTTAGGAGAAACTTACTATCTGAATCATTCTTTGATGATCAAGCTTTTAAAATTAATACTTGCCATGGAATTAAAGAAGTTCTGAAAAATGATAAGGTAGTAATAAAGGCTAAGAAGGAGGGAGGACTTTACCATGTTATAACTTCACATGAACTGAATCCAGTCAGTCATCACACTGATAAGAACACAGATGAAGCCAAAATCTGGCATGTTAGGCTAGGACACATAGGAAATAAGGGATTGAGTACTTAAGCAAAAACTGGAATTCTGAAAATTTCCCCTGCAGATTTGTCATTGTTTGAAACCAGTGTTTTAGGCAAATCTACTGCTCTCCCATTTCCTAAATCTAATTATAAGGCTATCAAGCCTCTTGAATGTGTCCATGCAGATTTATGGGGACCTTCTAAGGTCCCAACAGTTGGGGGAAGGTACTATTTTCCGTGTCTTATTGATCATTGCAGTAGGAAAGTCTGGGTGTATCTTTTAAGGGCTAAAAGTGAAGCTTTTGAGCACTTTAAACACTGGAAAACTTTAGTTGAAAATTAAACTGGATTGAAACTGTTTAGCCTCAAAACAGATAATGGTCTTGGGTTTTGTAACCATGCTTTTGACTTGTGGTAAAGAGAATGGTCTTAAAAGACTGTTAACTGTTCCAGGCACTCCACAACAAAATGGAGTTGCTGACAGAATGAACAAAACTCTGCTAGAAAAGGCTAGATGCCTTCTCTTCAGTTCTGGAATGAAGCATTCCATGTGGGGTGAGGCAGTGCTCACTGCCTCTTACTTGATCAATAGAAGCCCCTGTTCCTCTATTGATTTCAAGATTCCATTTGAAATGTGGAATGGAAGGAAGCCAAATATGTCATACTTAAGGCCTTTTAGTTTTACAACTTATGCTCATGTGAGTGAGGGAAAGCTTAAGCCAAGAGCCCTTAAGTGTGTTATGATAGGCTATCCTAAAGGTATAAAAGGCTATAAGTTGCTTTTATTTCAACCTAGTGGGTATAAGGTCATTGTCTCTAGATCAGTTAGATTTAATGAATGTGATTTTCATTTTAAGTCTAGACTAACCTCTGAAAATGAGCAAGTGACAGGTACTCAAAGTTCCAGTGAAGCTGACTTTGTTCCCAACAATTACCTGCTGAATCCTCATGGTGATGTGCCTGATGAAGATGATTTTGATCAAGGTGTGCTCCTGCCACCTCAACCTGCAAATGAAGGTCATCACCCTCACCAATTAGGTGGGGAGAGAGGTTAGAAATTCTCAGTCTAATACCACTACTTATAATGTTGATATTGCTGAATCTAGTGGTGTTATTACTGAAATTGTTGATGTTGATCATGAGCCTGAGAATTTAACCACTGTGATTGTTGATGATGCTGAACAAGTTGTTTATGATAATCCCTTGAGTGATTTTGTGCTGTCTAGAGATAAGGAACCTAGAAATAGGATTCCAAATAGGAGGTACAATGACAATTTTGCTCATGTGACTGAATATGCTCTTCTGGTGTCTGAAACTGTCAAGTATGATGACCTTTAAATATGCTGTTAATTCTAGACAAGCACCTGATTGGATTAATGAAATGCAAGAGGAAATATAATCTATGCATGATAATGAAACTTGGGACTTAGTTCCTTTGCCTAAAAATTTTAGGGCCATAGAATGTAAATGGATTTTCAGAATAAAGGAAGGTAACAGTCCTGCTGAACCTCCTAGGTTCAAAGCAAGACTTGTTGCAAAAGGTTTTTCACAAAAGGAGGGAATAGACTATAATGACATATTTGCTCCAGTTGTTAAGTATAAGACAATGAGGTTATTGATTGCTATGTCTGTTGTATATGATTGGGAAATTGATCAAATGGATGTCAAAACTGCATTATTGAATGGTAGTCTTGATGAAACAATTTATATGAAGCAACCTAAGGGATTTATTTATAATAAACACACTGATTTCATTTGCTATCTGAAAAAATCAATCTATGGTTTGAAACAATCTCCTAGACAGTGGAATAAGAAGTTTGATGCACGCATGACTAGGCTTGGTTTCTATAGAAGCAAGTATGATCATTGTCTTTACTTGAAAGGTGTGAATGCCAAATTCCCTTCTTTATGTTGATGATATGTTGATCATTTCTGAATCCAGAACTGTTGTGAATGCTATTAAATCTGATCTGAAAACGAGTTTTCAAATGAAAGACATGGGTATTGCTCAAAGAATCCTTGGTGTTAGGATAATGAGGGATAGAAATAAGAGGCTTATGTTTCTAACTCAAATTGACTACTTAGACAAAGTGTTTGATAAGTTTCAACTTAAAAATGCTAAGCCTTCCTTAGTCCCCTTAGGAGGGCATCTAGAATTGTCTAAGAGTGATTGTCCTCAAACTGATTTTGAAAAACAGAAAATAAGCAAAGTACCTTATGATGTGGTTGTTGGTTCTATCATGCATGCTATGCTTTGCACTAGGCCTGATTTTGCTTTTGGTGTTAGTATACTTAGCAGATTTATGTCCAATCAAGGGGACAAACATTGGACTACCATGAAATACATGCTTAAGTATATATCTGTTACTAAGAACCTAGGATTGATTTATGGTTCACATGCTCCCAAAACTGAGTGATATGGCTATATTGATAGTGATTATGCAAGCAACATGGACAATAGGAAATCTACCACTGGTTGTTTCTTCACTTGGGCAGGAAATTGTATCTCTTGGAAGTCACAGTTGCAGCCCATTGTAGCTCTGTCCTCAACTGAGGTAGAATACATAGCTGCTACTGAGGCTTCTAAGGAGGCTATTTGGTTAAAAGGTATCTTGAAAGAAATTGATAAGTATGCCTATATGCCTATTATATTTATGGACTCCCAAAGTGCCTTGTGTTTGTGTAAAGACCCAGTTTATCATGAGAGATCTAAACATATTGATGTTAGATATCACTTCATAAGGAACATGATTGAATCTAAACAATTTGAAATCAGAAAAATCTTAGGTGATAAAAATCCAGCAGATTTTGGCATTGCTGCCAAGTTTTGTTTTTGCAGAGATATGCTTCACATTGGCTCAGTGACATGAACTTGAAGTCTGGCTTGAATGGTAAGGTCAGGTACTTCTTTGCTTCAGTTCAGTGATTGTTGTTTTTCCAGTTCAGTGTAGTTGTTTAGTCCCTCATTGGTTAAGTTTAGTCATGTTAGGAGTAGGAGGGCATTTGTTGAGTTTGTGTTATCCAAACATGATGATTGAGCAAGTATGAATCAAGCATTGAATATTGGCAAAGTGTATTTTTGGTGTTGTTGCTATTTTTGGTTTTGAGCTGCAGGGTATGGGACTTAGTCTCAAACACATCTCAAGCTCAAGTCAGCTCTGCATGAAACGGCGTCACTCAAGCTTGGCTTTGGATGAAACGTCGACGTTCCATTAAAGCCAAACGCGCGCCATAGTTTGGTATTTCCGTTACGGCTAAACGCGTCGTTTTGACGCAGCTCGAATTGGAATACAAGCGCCTGGGTTCGTTTTAGGGTTCTTCAGTTTTTCAATTTGGGGATTTTTCGATTCCAGAGCTTTCTCGAGCGATTGCAAACACAGAGTCAGCCGAGTTGATTCGAGGTCGAGTGTGAGTAATCGTTGCAGTGAGTGCAAGAGTTCGTCTGAGTTGAGCAGAGCAAGCCGAGTTGAAGAATCAAGTCGCCGGAGGGATTCCGGTGGTGGTTCCAGCCGGGAAATAGAGGGCTTCTGTTCGCTTTCATTCAAGGAAGATTTATTTGTTGTCAATTTAAGTTTTCATTGCTTGATTTGTGTAATTTGGACTGAGTGAGAACCTAGGGTTCTTTGAGTCTCACTTGAATATTTCTTGTATATTTTGCTCAATCAATAAAATCTAAACTTAACCTAATTCCGCAATTACAAACAACGATCCTATCATCGTCACCAAGTGCGCCCGAGCATATATCTGAAGCACATATTCGGGCGCATCTGACGGTACTGTCTTCAGGTTCTGGACAAATCATCTCATGTTTGCCGCATTCAGAGAAGCTGATTACGAAGGAGCTCCAAGTTAATCGTATTTGGCCATGTGACGACCTCTCCTTCTATAGGGAGAACAATGAAGTGTTCTACATCCTGTAGTGTAATGGTTGCATCTCCCTCTTGAAATGAACTGTATGAGTCTAACAAATACATCTCCACTAGGGCAGTCAGTAAATCTCAATCTCCCTTTATCTTAGAAGTCTGCCTTCCCAATGAATGATACATTGCTATGGTTCGACTCCCACATCTTGCCAAGAGGGCATCTTAATTCTTAATACTATATTCTCTTCCAATACATTACAAATGGGGAGCGCTCGGTTGAGAATCCTTAAAAATTCGAGAACTTGAGAACCTGAATCTCACCATTAGATCATGATGCATCTTTGAATGTGCATGTGACACATGTCCAAAAAGCAAAGCAAAAAAAGTGGTTTTGACTTTGCATTAAATGCATCTTGAAAAATGCACATAGGACAGTGTCACCACCAAAATGTATCTTGGAAAATGCATCTTACATTTTGGAAGGTGAAGATTGTGATCTCAAATTCTCGAAATTTTAAAAAAATTATCATTTTGAACGCTTCTCCATTAGAAATAAATAAATGTAAGCAATAGAAGTAAGGAATAATCAATTTTGTATTTTGTATGAAAGAAAAAATAGTCACCTTGCTTATATCAAATACTGTATTATGAACGGTGTCTAGATTGCTGGGTACGGAGATATGAGTCAATCAGTCATGAATTAACCACGTCATCCGAATCAACATTGAAAAAGGGCGCAACGTAGATGACCATGCATATCTGCACAGGGGACTCTTACAATTTCTTTAATTGTCAAATCTAACTACAATTCAACAACCAATTATACCAAGCAACTCAAAATTTTACAAACTTAAAAAAAATTCAAATCCAACTACAATTCGAGCAACAATTATACTCCCCAAACAATTCAAATTATATACCATAAACCCCAAAATACAATCTATTCAACGACCCCATCATATCCACAACAAACTCATAATAAATCAAATAAAATTAGGAAAATTAATTTACAAGGAATTAGGACATAAAATTTACCTTTCAGTCGGATAAAAGTATAATTGACCGGAATTCAGGGTCCGAAATGGGGGGAGGGTTATGAAAATACCAAATTTTGGGATGTCTAGAAATTGAATGGAATTATGTTAACACTTTGGTCAAGAATATTTTTAAATTTTTTGTTCTATTTTATTATTAGGGTAAATTACAATAACATATCCTCGACTACCGCATCATTTCAAATTACGTACCGAACATTTTTAATTTTCAATTTAGTGACTTTTGCATCAATTTGCACATGTTTCATCTTATAAATCATATCACCAACCATAATAAAAAATAAATTCGATCACATTATGTTAACCAAAAAATCAAACTCATAAATTTTTTACCTTAAAATCCCTATAAAATCCGAATTCTAAAATAAAATGTATGCAAATTGATGCAAAAGTCACTAAACTGAAAATTGGAAAAGTCCGATTCTCAATTTGAAATGAGGTGATAGTCCAGGGTATGTTTTTGTAATTTACCCTTATTATTAATAACCCAATTTAGAAAGTGCACAAAAATATATATGTATAATCACCTATGAGTTAATTGATCAAACCTAAGAAAAAAGATTCGGTGCAAATGACATACTTTGCAAACAATGTAAATCAATGACATCTTTTGATTTGGTCATTTAGACGGATGAAATTAAATCTCGTCTTACGGTTAATTTCTCGGCGACAAGTTATAAAATACTATTGACGAACTGTGTCGTACTTTTAGTTTCTTGACGACGAATTATAACCATGTTTTGACAAATTTTATATTTTGCACCAAAAATATGCCTTGTACATTATGTTTCCTCTCAAATATAAAATACATTGATTTTTGCAAAACCTTCTGAAAAGTCGTCACATTGAAGGAATAATTAAGGACAAGTGTTTTTCTCATCTCGAGAAATTTCAAGAATATCCCTTTTCTTTTCTTTTTGATAGAGAAGAATATCCTTTTTATAGGTGTGCAGATATATGTCAAACTGTTCAAAGATAGGAATATTCTGCTATCAAAAAAAAAAGATAGGAATATTCTTAAAATATTCACTTTCAATTGTTTCTATATATCCTCTCCAAAAAAAATTGTTCAAATATATGTCATATTGCTCTGAACACAAGTTATCCAGAATAAATTCAAATATAGAAACATGTTCAGGAAATGCTAAATTATTCACAATTATGGAAAATTGCTTAGGATTTATAAAAAATTGCTCAGGGAAGATCACGATGCATCTTTGAAGCTGCATCTGACAGTCCCATTAGCAAAGTCAAATTCGGTTGTTTTGACTTTTGATTAAATGTAACTTTGAATATGCACATGAAACACGTATCACCACCATAATGACTTGATGATGCATTTTCAAAGGTGATGATTGAGTTATCAAGTTCTCGAAGTTTAGAGAGTTGTTCCTATTTGTGCTGCATGCTGGTAACTCGTTTTATCTAGACTATATATTAGACCGAGTAAAATACAGCAACGACCAGTGCGGATCCAGGGGCCAGGACCCCTCTTGATTTTTGTAAAAAAACTTTCTCAGATAAGGATCGAACCCTAACCCCTTTGATTTTATGTTCCAACTCATCTATGAAGTTTTTATGTCCAAACTTAGGGCATATGCATCGGTGGAATGCTTGTGGAGGATTTGGGGAAGTTCTCGCAACATTCTCGTGCAGTGGTGGAATGCTTGTGGAGATCGCTTGCAAGGCGAGGAATTCTCGACGAGAACGTCATCCGAGAAATGCTCTACGAGATCGCCTGAGCGGACGTTCTCCGCGAGTGAAGCTTGCGCGTGAGTCGCGTGTATAAAACCAATCGAACGAAATTGAACATTCAAAACTCGATGGCTCACTTCGTCGATGATTTTCGACATCAATTGAACAATTAAGAATTGCCGAAACGACCGGAACGAACGAAGAACAAATCGGAGGAGATGATGAACAGTAACGGGAAAGTTGCCGTGCGTTACGCCTAAACATTAGAGCCGCGTTATGTATTGACATTAAGACTTAATGTCTAAACAAAACGCGACCGAGAGATAACGTCTACACGTAACGTGGAGGGGAAGTACCGCGCGTTATGTCCCTATGTTACCACCGCGTTACACATTGACATTATGAAATAATGTTTGAAGTAGGCGCGGCTGGTAGCGTCGCTGTGAGACGCGGCAGCCACTGATCAGAATTCTAATGCCGACTTGGAAAGGCTTGAAAGAAGAAGAAGTGTTTGATACATGGGCAGTGGGCAGCAATCAGAATTTGATGAAAACCTAGTGTTTTTAGGGTGGAAACGACGTTCTGAGCAAGACTCATCGCTTTGCCATGAGCTTGGCGTTTTAGGGCAAATTCCTTCATCCGGAGGGTCAAATTCGCGTTTCGGTATCTCTGTGAGATCAACGATTATTGACCTCAAATTCATGTTATTTTAATGGAGTTAAGAATTTTGTACAACAATGCTCTTATTGATAAATAATTTATGTTTGATCAAATTGGTGGGAAATGTTTTTTCAAAAATAATAATTTTTTATTCAGGAATAGTAATAGAAAGTTCTCCGCAGGATGACATTATTGCACAGAATATGCAGAAATGCTGTTACTGTTCACTGAATAGTAATAAAAATTGCTCTGTGAGAAAGTTCTCGAGGAGATAATATGCTCCAACGGGTGCGGATGCTCTTAACTAAAACTACATATGAATATGAAGTTGATATTTTGATTTTAAGTTTCAATTAAGTATGTTTTACTATTAAATCACACTCAACTTCATATTATTTACTTTTTCTCACACTGATTGACTTATTTTTCGATCACTAAGCTATAAAGATAAAATATAATATATATTTATTGATTAAAATTAACTCCAAGTAATATAAATTTTATTATTAACAATTAAAATATATTTTATATTTAAATTTTTTTTTACCACTATGAGATTTTTTTTTGAAACCCCTAACGAGAGCCACTGGATTCGCCACTTACAATGACACTTATCTCCATAATATCAGTCATAGTAAATCCGGTTTCATGACCTGACCGGCCTTCCTAAGATCGGTCTCTAATGTGAATGTCCTTCCAAACAAACTGATCCCTTTTCATGTACAATTAGCATTGCAAGACCCATCTCTTAAGGAAGTGGAAGAGGACTCTTGTGCCTTCATCAAAATGTCACGCTCACGGCGTGAATTATTTACTTTATTTTAGCGTAGATCGTAGGCTGGGGCAGGGGCGGATCCAGCACTTGAGACAGGGGGTGACAGCAAAAAATATATCATATTATTAAAAAAAATTATTGTTTCAAAAAGTTTGACTGCCCAATTTATAATGAAACCCTAATTACAGTCAACCTCAGATTCATAAAGACTTCTTATTAAAATAATTTATTAGATCGATGACGAAGAAATAATCATCTGAATTAGCTCTAGGATATGACGACGGATGCCGATGTGTGACGACTAACGATGGCACTGCAGCTGGAAAGAATTTATGAACGGTCTTATATCAATTTGTTGTTTTTGTGCTAATTCCTATTTTATTATACATATTTAAATTAGTTTAATTAAATACATTTTAAATAAATATATTTAAAAAAAGTTTTTTGAACCAATCCGGGGGTGACATATGTCACCCCGAGGACACCCTAGTTCCGCCCCTGGACTGGGGTTAGTTAAATTATAATGAATCAACTTGTTTTAATATGTTTTTTTTTTGTTGATTCCTAGAAGTAACATGAATAAAAGTCAGCAAATACATTCTTTAATAGTTTCTAACTTAAATGCATTTCTGCGTTCATTCATTGAGCAAAAGACAAAAAAATCAATTGCCTAAAATTAGGCGAAGGATAAGGATGCCTGCCGGCTGTTAAAACATGTTGTAGTCGGTCAAAGTGAAAGATCCACTAAATCTTTTTTTATTGACTAACAAGAGCAGATCCAGTAACTTAATGATAGTTATCGAACTAATCCCGGACTCATTAGCTCTTATCCTGATCATATGCATACCCTCTTCTTATATTGCTGCAATTTTGTACATGCTGTGTAACATAAATGGCTTTCCAAAAATTATGTTGGTTTGTGAATTTTGTGATAACTATTTAGAATTAAAATCAGGTGCAAACTATAAATTGATTAATTATGACATACTTCCTATAAACTATGTCATAGTTCGGGATTATAATTCGTTTGGACTAACATAGTTAGTTGAAAATGTACCATAATTCGTCGGTTTACACCAAAAATCAAATTTGCACCGGATTTTGACTCTAACTATTTATCGAAAAGCCGCCATGATTTTCTTACCAAATATTGACTAAAACTAGACAAGCCCAAGTTGGAAACTACTCGGATATAAAAGAGAGAAAAAAACATACATTGAATCAGTCACCATTCAACCAAATCAAAGTATCAACAACAGAAGTCAATGAGTAAATCAAATTACTAGCCTAAGTGCCTAACCCATGAAAGTCTATATATACTTGCGAAAGTGGTTTTGGTCGAATGGTTTGATGATCAAGGGTTCGACTCCTCCGAGTAGCATATTTCTCCTCACTTTTGTATAAGAGTATTATTCCTCCCGCCACGGCGCGGACGTGCTATTCCTCCCTCGCGGAGGTGTTATCCGTCCCTTGTGGACGTGTTGTGTGCTGCAGGCGGACGATGTTGCTGCTTGCTTATTCCTTCATGTGTTTCTCGTCAATACTCGTGGGTTTCAAGCTAAAACACAATTCAAGTACTTATTCCGGGTTGGTGCTGTGGACGTGTTGTTTGCTGCAAGTGGACGATGTTGCTGCTTGCTTGCTTATTCCATCCTGTGTTTCTCGTCAATACTCGTGGGTTTCAAGCTAAAACACAATTCAAGTACCTATTCCGGATTGGTGTCATGTGTGGTCCGTGCTCTAAGAGTTTAAATTCACATGTACCCGATGAAGTTCTCATGCAATATAATTGAGATATAGTTGTGTGATAATTGAGATATATGAATTGAGTTGTATGAGATGTAAAAATCCACTATAAAAAAAAAGTCTATATATACTAGTGTTGGATGAGTGCATATCATAGAAGAACACCAAAAATGGGATCAAATTGTATGCTATGTGTTGTGTCTTTAGTCTCATTAGCTTCCTTGTTTATGATAGTCTCTGCGGAGCAATGTGGAAGACAAGCTGGGAATGTTAGGTGTCCAAACAACCAGTGCTGCAGCACGTTTGGCTGGTGTGGCACCACCTCCGACTACTGCGGCGACGGCTGCCAGAGCCAATGTGGTGGCACTCCTTCACCTTCACCTGGTGGAGGTGATGTCAGCAGCCTGATCACTAGAGACATGTTTAACCAAATGCTTAAGCACAGGAATGATGGAGCGTGTCCTGCCAAAAATTTCTATACTTATGACGCCTTCATTGCCGCCGCCAAGGCATTTCAAGGGTTTGGAACAAATGGAGATGTTGCGACTAGGAAGAGGGAGATTGCTGCCTTCTTGGCTCAGACCTCTCATGAAACCACAGGTTCCTTTCGGAGTTGGTTGCTGGTTTTAACATATTTATGGATCTGATACAGCTTTTTGGAATAGTATATATATTTAAGCCTCTGATCAATACTTTAATGTTGGATTTTGAAGGTGGGTGGGCGAGCGCTCCTGATGGACCTTATTCATGGGGCTACTGCTACAAGCAGGAGCAAGGGAACCCTGGATCATACTGTGTTGCTAGTCAGCAATGGCCTTGTGCTCCTGGAAAGAAGTACTACGGGCGAGGACCGATGCAAATTTCCTAGTAAGCTCATACTCTGAGAATATATATAGTTCTAGTTCAACCCAAGTCGATAAACTTTTTTTTAACTCATTATTTTGCACAGCAACTACAACTATGGGCCAGCTGGGAATGCTATTGGAGTGAACTTACTGAGCAATCCAGACTTGGTTGCAACTGACCCAACAATCTCCTTCAAGACAGCAGTGTGGTTCTGGATGACTCCACAGTCCCCCAAGCCGTCGTGCCACAACGTCATGACTGGCAATTGGCAGCCATCAGCAGCTGACCGCGCAGCTGGTAGAGTGCCTGGCTATGGTGTGGTTACGAACATTATCAATGGCGGACTAGAATGTGGGCATGGCCAAGATGCTCGAGTAGCGGACAGGATTGGGTTTTACAAGAGGTATTGTGACATACTTGGAGTTGGGTATGGTGCTAACTTGGATTGCTACGGTCAGAGGCCTTTTGGCTCTGGATTCTCACTTGTAGACTCCATCTAAACACATCACTATGGAGCTAAATCATGAATAATAGACTATGATATCATTGCCGTTATGATATCATATTTAAATAAAAATCCGTACAACACGTTTGGAATGATAGATGTTTCGGTTTCACCACACATTTTTCATCGACTCGGTTATAGTGTTCTGCTTTAAGGGTCACGGATCTGAATTAAAAGTACAGAACTTACCTTAAGTCAAAGTCCATGTTTATTTTCAATAGATGTCCTTTCTATGGGCAATCCAGACCAAAAAACACCTAATCTATCTCACTGAATTTTGACAGAAAAGACTTAATTAATCAAACTCAAACAAAATTTGGAGTGCGGAAGAAGCGCAACCCCGCCGCTGCACTCAAACGGACGCAGACGATTCGTTTCGCTCGAACGTCGTTTGCGCAGACTTCGATTTGAATTTAGAACTGTACAAATCCGGGCCAGCCCAACCTAACCGACCCGCTCAGCCTATCAATATAACGGACTTGGACAATCACACTAGCCCGACCCGGTCCGTATTTTTATAAGGCCGAGCTTGGACACATATTTCAGCCCGAATCGGGCTAATTGGCCCGCCCATTACCCGCTACAAATTAGATCCTAATTTTTATTATTTTTAATTTAAAAAAAATAAACAGAGGTGCTACTCAAACCCTTCAATTTTTATTTTTTTTAATTTAAAAAAAGAAAGTAAGAAGTATGGTGAATGTTTGGGAATGCTTCACTGTAATGAATGTTTGGGAATGCATCAATGGTGAATATTATGATACATCATCGAGAATGTATTGTTGTAGTGCACGAAAGTTATAGTATTTTTATTTAAGTTTAAAGAAAAATTAAAATGTATGGGTTGGCCCGATGGGTAACCCGCCCCTGGTAAATAGGGCGGACTTGGAAAAGATTTGGATCCCGAATTGACCAGGCGGATTTAGCTCGGCCCGACTGTATGAGTTATCATATCTAGAAAAGCCCGGCCCGAACCCGAATTTGTGCAGGTCTAGATTTGATTGACCTCACTTAAGTACCACCACGAGTACGTGGCTGTATTACCAAGGCGCTTAAACGAGTAACGAAAATAACAAAAAGAAAAAAAAAGAAAAAAAAGACCACTGTTCATTTACGCGTTTTATTCTTCCCGCTAACTACATCTGAAATTTTACCTGTCTGTACTAAGATGGTAACTAGTTGTTGTTCCGACAGTCACTGAAACACTTCGACAGAAATAACTGATTGAATAGAAAAAAATTGGAACACACGATGTAATTCACAGTTCGGCAAACAACCTACTCTGGGGGGCTTTCCCAAGCCCTGTAGATCCGAGACTCTTTCTCGTTGTCCACCAGTGGATCTTATCCCGAAGATAGCCGATATCTCCCGACAACGCAATATCAACAAAGCATGTGTGTGAAGCGGAATGTATCCCTCAGTCAGCCTGTAACGCCACACCGAACAGACTGACTCGCCTTAACTTTCCGGTGAGAAAAGCTTAGGTCGATCGTCCTTCCTCCTCTACGTGATTGTATGCTCGTGGATTCCTTCTCTAAATACGATACTGAATGGGAAACCCTACCCTCGTATTTATATGGTACTCGGCTGGATTTCCAAATCGCTTAAGAGTATCTGAACCACTAAGATACTCTATCTTCAAATATTTAGGAATATTTCCTAAATATTCTCTTAGCCGCCAAATCTTCTTTGTTGATAATCATGCGAGTATCTTCATGTATCCTTATAATATCTTCTTGAATATCTTCAAGATTCTTCAACCGCCTCAGATCCATATAGCCGACTTATTCCAATCTTGGAAACTCTCGTATTAGGAAACTTCTTTCAGTGAGTTCTGTGCAGCGTCTGAGTTCCTTCTTCTCTTGGACAACTCTTTGTCTTATTTCTTGAACATTCTGAAGCCGTTTTGCCACATAGGAATTAACAACATGTAATTCTAAGCTTAAAAAACACAAAGCAATTACAGCACACCAGCTTCAACTTTACAACATATCTTTACCTAAAGTTTTTTTGATAAACTGCAAGTAGCAGATACAAAGGCGTTACAGAGGACTTGAAAGCTGGAAAAAATTCCAGCTGGGATCAGTTCCTATGAAATAAGTCTTCGAGATTAAATAAGTAGTCTACTGCTCAACTTAGCCTCATGCCTAACTATGTGGGCCCACCACTTTGACACTCGCAGCATCAAAAAGCAGAAAAAACACATGATAATGACCACGAAAACAGAACATTAGCTCGTACAGAGTTAGGCATACAGAAAATGCAGCTCACCAAAGCTGTTGGCAACACACAACCGATCCGATTTGTCTCGGCGAAGAAACCAGCTGTAATCATACGACAAGACGACCATAAAACATTTGTCTGACGGATGTCGACTAAAAACGATTCCCTTAAGCAGTGAACATTTAGAGAGAAAAATCTCATTGTATAGTTATATGTACATATTCACATATGTACACCCGAAATTGACTCCCCCACTCTCCCCATCCAAGCCACCAAACTCCCACCTACTGACTCCACCTGTCTCAAGCCCCTTTAAACTCCACAACCACCGAATCTGAAACTCACCAAGCCTCCCCGACGAAAGGGACGCATCAAGCCTGACATTGGCTTGAAATATCAAGCAGGGAAGCCGCTTTCGATTGCTAGAATGAAGACTTAAACTAAAGCTGAAGAAGGAGGAAATGGAATAAAGAAGAGGCGGTGGGTGAGGCGATGGGAAGAAAAGAGGAGAGAAGGCAGAGCTTTTTCGGTGAAAAGATGATTCACTTCACCTAAAAGTTAAAATAGCTCTATCCCAAATATTCCTAATAACAACTAATGATATTGGAATGTGAACTTTGTCATAGCACACAGGTTACCTGCGAAACAACTCAACTAATGTGCAATAAAGTCATGCAAACCTAGAACTTGGCATTAGGTACGACTTTGGTCCCCATATCAGCAGGGTTGTCAATAGTAACAATTCTCAGCAGGTTAACAATTTTAGAAGCAATCAAATCCCTCTTAATACGGTACTTAAATAATCCAAGAAACAATGTTGGGGCACATAAATGTATTGAAATGCGAAATCAGATATACTAAAAGATTAAACGTTCCCATATAAATCGTTTAAATACGTCTCATCAATTCCTCTACAAGTGGGTGAGTAATTTTACTTGGGAGAGGTGCCATTTCATGGGCTTCTAAGAAACAAAATTACATCACTAGTTCATTAATGAAAACAAAATTTGTTGCATTAGCTGTTGCTGCAAAAGACGAAGAGTTAAGAAACATGAATTACAAGATTCCATCATAGGAAAATCCGATTTCACCATTATCTATATAGTGTGATAGCGCTACAAGTTTGGCTACGACATATAGCCATGTATATAATGGGAAGTCTCGTCACTTGGATGTGAGACGTAGTGCAGCAAGAGAGCTCATTCTGCACGGAGTAATTTCAGTTGATTTTGTTAGGTCACAATAAAACTTAACTGATCACTTGACTAAGGATTAGCAAGAGACTTGGTGTCTAAGCCGGTTAAGAGGATGAGATTAAGACCCGTATAGTTTTCTAGTGGTAGGATACCCAATTCGTATCTAACTAACGGTCGTAACGAATTCAATGTGGAAAGCTCACACCTAGAAACTGATGAACACAAATGAGTGTATGTCCTCATATGTGTGTTCATGACCTAAAATTTATAGGTTTAAGATGAACTCTTCTTAATAGTTCATTTGAAAAAGTGCTAGTTTTTTATTTAAGTTGTAAATTACAAAGACAATGGCGAACCGAGGTCTTAAAGCTAGGAAATATCAACCAGCTGGGAACAGAACAGACAAGAAAGATAAACTTGAATAAACGTGAGTCCGCTGCTCCACTTCGCCTCTGATGTAGGCACGTCATCCCGTCATTCACAACTTGAAAAAAGGCAGGACCACTCTTGAAAGCATCCACGCATCGTCCGCCTGCCTATAACCCCGGCCGGAAAACCGATCTAAAGAAACCAGTAATTACATAAAAGCCGTACAAACACGGCGACGAAAAACTCAGACCAAAAGGCTGAGGAGAAAACCCTCATAAACGAAGCTCGTTTAGAGGGAATAAATACACAAAACGAAGGCCAAAAAAATACCCGCACCCCGCCAGTCGAAACCAACCACCCCATGGCACCACCCGCCACCGCCACCCACAACCCCCCAGCAGTACCCCAAAATTCCAGCCCGAACCGCCAAGCAACACCACCGTCGCCGGCGGCAGGCGGAAAAGAAGGATGAGGAGGGGGCGTGGGAGCCATGGATGGTTCCGGAGAGGGGTTAGGAACTGGCGGAGGTGGGCGGGCGAAGGTTGAGTTGGTTGAGGTTGCTTAGTTGGCAGAGGTAGGCGCTTCTGAAAAAGTGCTAGTTTTTTTTTTTGATAGTTGGAAAAAGTGCTAGTTGTAGGAGCATAATAAGGTAATTTTACTTGCTAAAGGATCCCCACCTATATGGACGTGAAGATTCTGGTCGTCATGAAATTTTGGTTAATTTCAATATGTTCATGAATGGGTGGGGACTCAGTTCCATAAAAGAGTCAAGTTAGACTTTAGAGTTGGAAAGTAGCTCATGTGTGTGTTATCTTCAGGTGCCCATACAGATTGATTGGTTCAATGTCTAAGACACCATGATTTTCGAATATTTGGATTGTGTAATTACTCTAAGCAAAAATTCAATCATTGTGGCATTTCCATCAATGAGTGAGTTGCTATAAAGGTTTTCTAGAAAGAAAAAAATTACCCTAAAAATGGGGGAGGATTGTTGGAAAATTTTAGGGTTCGTACCAGTGAAGTCAAAACTCATTCTTTCCAAATTCCTACTTTTCTCTAAAGTGAAATTCCGATCAAAAGTCTTTATTTGAATTGTGATTTGTTTTATCTCACTTCAAATTTCACGGATATCCTAAACTCGCAAAGGGTGAAATATTAGTTTCGGAAAATATTTACGCGATTCAAATCATATCTAAGTCGCTATTCGATCAGCCCTTGAAGAACACTTGAATGAACATCCTCCATCGAAATACTATGAAGCTCGAAATCAAGTGAAGCCGCACCATGAATTACAACGGTTTCTACTGAGTCAAATATATTACCCTACATAACCCATTGGAAACTCATAAATTATACAAACATAATCATTGAGCACGGTAGAAACAAAAATCCCACATATCATGAAATGAAAATTACGCTTTACTACATTAAAACAGGAAGTTCCACAACACAAGATTCATAAAATAATTTCGAAACACGGCGACCACTCACTACACACATTGCCTACAATACAAGCAAATATTATGAAATTAAATCAAAACTCATTAGGACTAATTATTTCAGATTGTAAGTAAACATAAGCGGAAACGTACGGAATTCATTGATGAGAATTAAGAAAACTAAAAAAACGGATCCATGACCACAAGTTATAATTGATACAGTTACGAATTCCATCTCACTAAGATTATCATAATAATGTTTCCAATATATTAAAGATATCATTTATATTGTTGTATTTAATTATACTTATTTCTTTATCATTAATTGTATATCTTGTAGAAGAAGTTTACTCAGTACATAGAGGGCAACGATTCACTTCAATGAAAACAGATAGCTTTTCTCAAATGTTCATTTCCCTTCCAAGTTCTATCATGGTATCAGACTAATCCGATCCTACACACAATCCATCGTCGGTTATATCGCCCGACATAGCCATTCTTCCGTCACTATGTCTAACGCCGTTGCGAAGGATACTCCAATCAATTTTTCGTCTCCCTACTACCTTCACCCTTCTGATCATCCGGGCCTCTTAATCTGCCCTGTAATCTTCAAAGGTGAGAACTATGATGAATGGGTAATCGCGATGCGAAATTCTTTGTGCGCAAAGCGAAAACTTGGCTTCATTGACGGGAGTCTCACTCCGCCAGCCGCATCTGCGACTACGCCTCCAACCATTGATGATTGGTATATGGTTAATTCAATGTTGGTCAGTTGGATTGTTCAATCTATTGATTTATCGCTCCGTTCCTCTATTACCTACTTTGACAATGTTAAGGACTTATGGGATGATCTTCGTCAACGTTTTTGTGTTGGCAATGGTCCACGAAAACTACAACTTCGCTCGGAGATTGCACGATGTCGTCAATCCGGGTTGAGTGTTGCAGCCTATTACAGCACTTTGAAGAAGCTTTGGGATGAGTTGTCTGCTTATGTTCCACTTCGAAATTGTTCTTGTGGAAAGTGTGCGTGTAATCTGAATTCATTCTGGGCTCAAGAACATGAAGAAGAGCGTGTCCATCAATTTTTGATTGGACTCGACGACGTCACCTTCGGAACTCTTCGATCCAACTTGATGGCTCTTGATCCTTTGCCGCCGCTAAATCGTGTCTATTCCCTTGCGATTCAAGAGGAGCGCCTCAAAACTGTTGTCTTGTCTCGAGATTCTGCTTCTGACACTATGGCCCTTGCAGCTCGCCATCAGCGCCCACCTGCCACCTCATCCTCCCCTTCAGGATCTTCTTCTCAACGCAAAATCATCAACTGTGACCATTGTGGTCGCAAGGGACATGAGAAAACTGCATGTTTCAAATTACATGGCTACCCTGATTGGATGAAGGAGCGATGGGCAACTCGCGATGCAGCCCGTGATGCGACTCGTGCTGCAACTAGGGTTTCTAACACAGTGCCTACACAACCTACTCAAGGAGTAGTCAATGCTGTTAACACTTCTTCTGCTTCTGCAACTTCGCCTTTATCGTCATCCGACCGCACAGCATTCGGTCCAACTCTTTCAGATGACCAGTGGAAAGCTGTTATGAACATGTATACTGCCATGCAGTCTAGCTCACAATCCTCTGGTATGATTTCTTCTTGGATTTTAGACACAGGCGCCTCTCTTCATATGACAGGAGATCTAACTCTCTTACGAAATATTACTGATATTCATCCTATATCCGTCAAATTGCCTGACGGCCGCATCTCTTGTTCTACTAAGGAGGGTCGTGTGTATATGGGCACCATTTGTTTATCTCATGTCTTACTGGTTCCTCATCTCAGTTGCAATTTGTTATCTTTTTCTCAACTCGCTAGTGATTTGCGTTTGCTAGTCCTTCTTACAGACAAGCTTTGTGTTCTTCAGGAAATCAATTCGAGGACGGTGATTGGCGTGGGTAGACAGCTTGATGGGGTGTATAGACTTCAGGCACTGGGTTCTACGGCTTCTGCATTATCAGCTCAATTGTCTACCAATACTGCAATTTTGTGGCATCGGCGTCTTGGTCACCCATCTTCTTCAGCTTTGGCATCTATTTCAATTGTTGATTTAAACAAACAAGATTTGGAAAGCCTTCAGCCGTGTGTTTCTTGTTTTAAAGCAAAACAAACAAGAATGTCATTTCCTGATAGTTTGAATAAAGCTGTTGATTTATTTCATCTTGTTCATTGCGATGTTTGGGGTCCGTATAGTAACCCGTCGTTTGGTGGGGCACATTATTTTCTGACAATTATTGATGATCATTCCAGAACAGTGTGGCTTTACTTCTTCACAGCCAAATCTGAAGTTGCATCGTTGTTCCAAAAATTTTGTGCATCTGTCCGCCAACAATTTGGCTGTAATGTGAAGCGTGTTCGTGCCGATAATGGGACAGAATTTTTGCCTCTCCGCCCTTATTTTGCTGATCATGGGATCATTTTTGAGACCTCCTGTGTAGCTACGCCGCAGCAAAACGGAAGAGTGGAACGTAAGCACCGTCATCTACTCAATGTTGCCCGTGCTCTGCGTTTTCAGGCACAGCTGCCCCTTGAGTTTTGGGCTGAATGTGTCTCAACGGCCGCCTTCCTTATAAACTGTACTCCGACTCCTATTCTTGACAATCGATCTCCATATGAGGTTCTGCACAAGAAACCACCTCCATATTCGTCCCTTCGGGTTTTTGGTTGTCTCTGCTTTGCTGCTCAGATTCCTCGATCTCGTGATAAATTTGCTCCGCGGAGTCGCAAGTGCATATTTAGTGGCTATCCATTGGGAAAGCGTGGGTGGCGTCTTTATGATCTTGAGACTAAGGAATTTATCATCAGCCGAGATGTTGTGTTTTATGAGCATTTTTTTCCGTTTAGCGCATCGGCACAAACACCATCTCAGTCTGTTACTTATCCATCTCCTCCATCACCAGCCATATACGATGATTTACCTGCCAACATAGACGACAGGGGGCGTCTCGCAGCTTCATCAGAACCCTTGGTCACTTTGCCTCCGACCGATGTAGAGTTGGAAACTAGACAAAGTGAACCAGCTGTGATTGAACCGTCTACTCAGCATGATTTATTTATTCCTCGTCGCGGCACACGGTTAAAAGTGCCATCAGTTCTTCTAAAAGACCACGTTTGCAGTACAGTTCAATCTATACACCCCCCTACTCTACCTGCGGCTCTCACGTCGCGATCACCGTCCTCAGCTATTACTGCAAATAGTGAACCCGACTCTTTCTATAAGGCTATGCAATCAAAGCATTGGCGTGCAGCAATGTCGTCTGAATTAGATGCGCTTGAGCGCAATAAAACATGGATAATTTCGCCCTTACCTTCTGGAAAAACTCCAATCGGCTGCAAATGGGTTTATCGAATCAAGTACAACTCAAACGGATCTATTGAGCGGCATAAAGCTCGTTTAGTTATTCTTGGAAACCGCCAAAAAGAGGGTATTGACTATACAGAGACCTTTGCTCCAGTTGCGAAGATGACTTCTGTTCGCGTTTTTTTATCCGTCGCTGCTATTCGTGGATGGGAGTTACATCAGATGGATGTTCACAACGCATTTCTCCACGGTGACCTGGATGAGGAGGTTTATATGAAGCCGCCTCCTGGCCTTTTTAATGTTCCATCAGGTCATGTCTGTCGTTTGCAGAAGTCTCTTTATGGACTCAAGCAAGCACCCCGTAACTGGTTTGCTAAACTCTCTGCTTCTCTTCGGGCGTTTGGATTCCGTCAGAGTTACGCTGATTACTCGTTATTTTCCTATCAGACAGGCGGTACCACCTTACACGTGTTGGTCTATGTTGATGACCTAATCGTCGCAGGGAATGATTCGTTGTCGATCTCCAAGTTCAAATCTTATTTGAGTTCATGTTTTCACATGAAGGATTTAGGCACTCTGAAGTATTTTCTTGGGATAGAAATTGCTCGCAACTCTTCCGGCTTATTTTTATCTCAACGAAAATATACTCTTGATATTTTGTCTGAGGCTGGTCTTTTAGGCGCTAAGCCTTCTCCTCTTCCTATGGAGTCACATCAGCGTCTCGCCGTATCACAAAGTGCGATTTTTGATAATCCCGAACGATATCGTCGCTTGATTGGTCGTCTTGTCTATCTTACAATTACTCGACCGGAGTTATCTTACTCAGTGCATACATTGGCTCAATTCATGCAGGATCCCAAAGTTGATCACTGGAATGCTGCCATACGTGTCTTACACTATCTGAAGGGACACCCAGGTCAAGGATTGCACATCTCTTCAAGTAGTTCACTTCAGTTGCATGCTTATTGCGATTCTGATTGGGCGTCGTGTCCTTTAACACGTCGCTCCCTCACTGGATTTTTTATTACACTCGGTCAGTCTCCTATCTCTTGGAAGACCAAAAAGCAAATTACTGTCTCTAGGTCGTCAGCTGAAGCGGAGTACAGGGCTATGGCCTCAACATGCTGTGAGTTAATTTGGCTTAAATCTTTGTTGAGGTCTCTTGGTGTCGCACATTCGGCACCCATGAGCTTATATTGTGATAGTCAGGCAGCTATGCACATTGCCGCTAATCCAGTTTTTCACGAGAGAACCAAACACATAGAAATCGATTGTCATTTAGTTCGTGATCAAGTTCAGTCTGGACAAGTTGTCACTCGTTATGTCTCTACCGCAAATCAGCTTGCCGATTTATTCACCAAGGCGTTGGGTAAAGCACAATTCGATTTTCTTCTTGGCAAGTTGGGCATCGTTGATCCACATGCTCCAACTTGAGGGGGCGTATTAAAGATATCATTTATATTGTTGTATTTAATTATACTTATTTCTTTATCATTAATTGTATATCTTGTAGAAGAAGTTTACTCAGTACATAGAGGGCAACGATTCACTTCAATGAAAACAGATAGCTTTTCTCAAATGTTCATTTCCCTTCCAAGTTCTATCACAATACCAAATATTATACCTTAAGCCAAATTTAAAAACATGCACTACACCGTTTTACAGTTTAGGACACATTTTTTCCCGTCGCGTAAAACCCTAAATAAGTCGCATATAATTTATACGACTCGTGGTGTGTCGCGAAATCCGAATAAGAATGAGATGATAAATGTTAAATTTAATTATATAATTGTCGCATAAAACCTATTTTGTTAGTATTTCAACGATTATTTAATTTAACTGAAATTAATTTAACTTGACTTAACCGTTAAAAATATAAGTTCAAATTGACAAGCCCCAACTAGTAATTAACTACACAAATTTTTTTGATCCCAAACATAGCTTAGCGATTGAGTCCTGACCCGAGCCAAACTCACCATACGTGGCTCCCTTCGATTCGAGTTCAAGAATCATCTTGAAAGAAGCCACCCACAGTGGGTTGTGAAATAGCGGAGGTACAAAGTAGCATTTCAATACTGCAACCCCTCCATTTTCTTAGATTTTGAACAACTAAAGAAGTATAAAGTTCTCTTCTATCCGCCGGTAGCAACAACCACCAACGCCATGAATCGAGCTCTATCAAAGGCTGCACCCGAAGGTCATGCTTCCTCATATCCAATTCCTCTTCATCATCAACTTCTTTTAATTCTTTCAAAACGCCTCTCCATCTCTACTTAAATTTGATTCCAGATATCCCAAAAATATCGACTGACAAATTATGGTTGAGACGGGTGGACAAGGGATGTGAAGAGATGTGTTTCTCATGTCTATTTTTCAACACTTAAAACAAATTTGAGCTTTGGAAATTCAAAATCTCAAAACTCCGCCCTCTGAAAATATATGTCCCCCAAAATGAAATTTTCTTATGCGACATTATAAATTTACGTTTCTCGCATATGATACTAATAACAGTTTGCCCACCTTTAAGTGATCCTTCAATTAAGCTCATATACGGGCAGTGTGTGTTTGTGAAGAATAAGGTTGGTGACAGGGTATATTTGAGTACTATTCAATATTAAACTTTTTTACGTTTACGCGACCTATTATGGAATAAAGGTCGCTTAAGACATAAAGGTCGCTTAAGACTCAAACGGGGTCAATGCTAGCAGCTAATATGACGATCTTCTTTCCATTATTTACAGGACATACTTTGAGTTGTCACTTAAATTTAATCGAATGAAACATTCAAAGGGACATTTTTAACATGTAGCTTAAACAAATGTCCCACGAAGACAATTAAGGGACATAAAATTTGTGTCGCTTAAACAGAAGTCGCATTATCATCTTTAAGGGACTCACTTTTATGTATTGCATAAATATTTGTCGCATTTTGTTGTTATCGCGACAAATCAATAAATGTTCCGTCGTATAAACTTTTATATGCGACAATTTTCAAAATATGACCCTAGGATGTGAAATCGTGCTGTGATTATTACTATTTATATTTAATGATAACACATATACAAATATTTGGTTACATATGTGATTCATCGATCTTTAAATTATTAGTATAGCAATCTAACTGCATGATCAACGAAGTGAATAAGGCTTTGATCCTTATCTAGAACTAAAACTTGCTTGTGTATTTGAGATTCTGAGCAGCATAGATAACACTTCAATCATGTTAGGCCTAGCGTGAGGTGCTTCCTCTGTGCATTTCATTCCAACATTTAACAACTCATACATCTCCTCTGCACCATCCACCAGCCCTGATCCCATCAGCAGAACCGGAATGGCAGCTCTAGCTCGGCCATGCCGAGAGCGACCCACTTCTCGCCTTGCCCAATCCAGCAGACACTCTTCGCTCCCATCAACTGCTCGCCTTCCCGTGGCAAGTTCCATTGCTAGAACTCCAAAGCTGTACACATCTCCTTTCGTCGTGGCCTGCCATGTTTGGCCATATTCTGGTGCTACATACCCGACCGTCCCTGCAATCGTCGTGCTTATATGACTATCACCAACATCCATAACTCTGGCGAGCCCGAAATCCGTGACTCTTCCCTTACCATTTTGGTCCAGCAAAACATTGCTAGCCTTAACGTCGCGGTGGACTATGGCTGGGAAGCATTCATGGTGTAGAAAAACCAATGCCTGGCAAATATCAATTGCAACCTCCAAACGCCTTCGACACGTCAACTTTAGTCTATCCGAAATGACATCTTCTAAGCTACCACCCTCCATGTATTCGTAAACTAAAATTTTGTGTGATCCATCAAAGCACCATCCGTAAAGTGTAACGAGATTCGGATGAGGCCCCTTCCCGCTTAAAACTTCCATCTCAGCTAAGAACTCTCTTTCGCCTTCGGAGCCTTCCCTTTGCAACTTCTTCACGGCCACTGCTCGGCCATCAGGCAACACGCCGTGGTAAACAATCCCAGACCCGCCTTTACCAATAATCCTTTCATTTGAGAAATTATCTGAAGCTTTTAAAATATCGTCAAATGTGAATGCAGTTTTGTCCATACGAATGATCTTCACATTATCGGACATCCATGGAGATGAACTGCCGGAAGTCGTTGCAATGTCTTTTTGGTACTTAATTTCCTGCTGAAGATACCCAGGTGAATCTGATGCACTCTTGATAAAGTGACAGAGTATTAATATGAATATGCCACAAATGAATGTTGAAACCAGCAGAGCTACAACCACCAAAGGTGCAACAAATTTCCCTGACTTGGACTCTGAAATGGAATTGGTCTTCACCGGAGTGTTGCCCGTTATGAAATCTGGAAGTTGAAGGAATGGATTCCCGAGATACGAATCCTTGTCGAAAGTTGCTAACTGACCGGTTTTAGGAATCACACCGCTGATTAACGGATTGTATGAGACATTAAACTTGTTCAGCTCTGTCAAATTGTTCAAGCTTGATGGGAAGGCACCTGAGAAATTATTGAAAGACAAATCAAGATTTTGCAGGCACTTGAGGTTTCCGATTTCTGTTGGGATTTCGCCTGAAAAATCATTTTCAGAAATGTTCAAAACTATAAGTGGGATATGGCTAATTTCAGGAGGAAGGCTCCCTTGGAATTTATTATTTCCCATATGGAGCATGCTGAAGCCCATCATCTTGCCCATTTCTTTAGGCAATTCTCCGGAGATCCGATTTCCGCTGACTTGAAGATATCCGGATATGTCAAATTTCCTCATCAATGAACCCGGAGTGCAAACTGGAAATATCCCATATCCTCTCAGCAGTTGTTCCCACAAAGTTCGGCAATTCTTCATCGTAAGAACTGTATAAACATGGCTAAAAGGCGGATAGTTCGCTGGAATCCATCTCCTCATCGCTGAACACTCGCCAGAGCCAGGATTTATCCTTTCTCGCCGTCTATTTAGTTCGAATGTTGGCGCTGGATTTGCACCAATATTTGAGAGCTCAGGTGGAATTTCACCTGATAATCTGTTATCAGCAAGATTTAACCATAGCAAGCTACTACAGTTTCCGATCTCTGGAGGTATCTGACCATCAAGTGCGTTCCCTGCCAGCATCAGCCACAATAAAGAATTCAAGTTACCGATACTCGAAGGTATCGTACCATTTAGCTTGTTGAACGAGAGATCAAGAGCTTGGAGACTAGTCAGATGTCCATACACAGTTGGTATACTTCCACTAAACTGGTTATTTGAGAGCATTAAGAATTCCAAGCTGCGCGTTTCAGAAAGCTCTAGTGGCAAATGACCGGTGAAATTGTTGAAACTGAGATCCAACCGAGCAATATTAGGCAAACTGAGAATCCCCGACTCTAGTATGCCGCCAGTATAAAAATTTCCATGCAAGACAAGAAACTTCAAACTGGTGAACTTCCCGAAAGTTGATTGAATTAGTCCACCAAACTTGTTGTTGCTCAAATCCAAGAAGGCCAAATTGCTGCAGTTTACTAGACTTTGAGGAATATCAGCTGAGAAATTATTGCTTCCTAGGAACAAAGAATGCAAATAGGATATGAATCCGATTTGTGATGGGATCATCCCATTGAACATATTTCCCCACAGATTCAGAACTTCCAAATTCATGCAGTTTGAGATGGTTTTTGGAAATTCTCCAACAAAATGATTAGCTGACAAGTCCAGCTCCAGTAAGGTGCAGCCCGGGACGAAGACAGACGAGGGAACCCCGCCGGTCAGATTGTTTTCCGATACGGAGTAATACCTCAACTGACCGAATCCTGACCAAATTTCCCCACTGAAATTATTAGTGCTCAAATCCAAGTACTGCAGAGTAGCACATGAATCAAAACAATGATCAATCCTGCCAGTGAGGCTATTCAAGGAAACATTCGCGACGACTAGTCTGCTGCAAATTTGAGGAAAGTAGGACTCGATCTCTCCGGAAAGACGGTTGGTGGAGACATCAAGAACCTCCAAGCTCTCTAATCCAGTCAGACCAAAGTTGCCTTCAATCAAGTTATGCGAAAGATTAAGATATTTCAATTTGTGACAAGCGGACAAATCGGCAGGAATGAAACCAGCTATAGTGTTTCTGGAGAAGTCCAGGTAGGAGAGTTCTGTTAATGCAGAGAAGTTGCTGAACAAGTGGCTGGAGATCAGGTTGCCGGAGAGGTTTATGCCGGTGACACGTGTGCTGTCCTGATTGCATATAATTCCCAGCCAGCTGCATGGACTAGAGTTTTGATTATTCCATTCAGAGTATACACCTCTGTTGACCGGATTACCGTCTTTCAGAAACGATTTAAGGCTCAGCAGAACATCAATGTCTTCCGAAAGAGAGCCTCCCACTACAAGTACATTCTCTGCAACAACAACAACAACAACAAAATCTCCTATTGTATCGGTCATTAACTTTAAATGGGATTCCAATTGATCAGAAAAGTTAAAGATTCAAATTTTGCATACCTGAGATTTTAAGAATTAGTAAAATGATGATCAGTGGAAGAGCTACAGGCTTGCTGGGTGGCATGGCTCTGTCTCGCGGACAACTCGAGTTGTAGAACTTGAAGGTAGGAGGCGAGGTTCGGTTCGGAAGTCTCCACCCAGAACAGCAGCAGGCATTTTGTTTTTTTATAAAAATGATTCCACAGCATAAATATTAATGAAGGAAAAAAAAAAGAAAAAAGTTCCGACTACAAAATGTTGATTAGTATGCTTTGAATTGAATTATTTTACATTACTGCCAAGTGACTGGCTGCTACTGAGCCGCCCATATTGAATGAGATCACGCTACCGGACCTTGTCGGACTTAGAACACTGCAAACTACAAGAAAATGACAATCAACATTATTCTCAAAACTGATCAGCTGAACCAATACCATTTTCAAGCACTAATATTTACTAGTGGCAGAGTTATATTTGGATTCAAAACGATATTGTTTCACGGAACAAAATGGGATTGTTTTGATTGGAACGACGACAACGTACTCTTGACAAATAGCTGCACTGCGCCGGATCTTTTTTTGTTTTTTTTTTTCATATATATTACTTATATGCAGTGTTTAACTTAATATATTGGTTTATGTATTTCATTCGTGGGATTTGACACAATCAAGTATGTCGTAGGCAAATAGAACTATAATGAATAAGAAAGAGCCTGGGACAATGTAATTTAGAGGAATTGGTCAATTTGAGGCAAATTTAAGTGGAAATTATTGAAAGTCATTTTCCTTGTGCTTTCCTTTTTAATTTTTCATTTTGGCTTATTCTGCATGTCCTTGTTGATGTTGATATTAGATTGGGTTTTATATTAGGTTGTCAAAAAGAAAGTGACATGATGTTATACCTGTTCTTCAGCCATTCGATTAATGTTTCTCAAATTGTATTCTTCCTCGTGCTCTCATGTCGGATCACCTGAAGTGCATTTGGTGCTCGATCAGCACTTTTACAGAATAAAATACTACACTGTGTGTAACAATTCATCTGTTGAATGCAAAATATGACGTAGGCGTGTTTTAGCAAAGCTCTAACAAGAGGAAAGTAGGAACTAGTTACACTCTCCTCCCTCCTGTGTACTTATTAGAAGCACGGAAGATAAATGCTAACTGGCACGCATTAAATGCACTATATTCAAAAGCATGAACTCACGAGAGCTTCTTAACATTAAATACACATTGGGTTTTTTTTAATTGAAAGTTCAAAGCATTGTTTTTCCGACACCGTGAATTCAATCACGTGAACTTTTGTCAATTATGGACCTTATGCGAAGAGAAGAGTAATTAACCATCAACCGGAAGCAGAGAAAGGCAGGATGATTTTGAATGAAACATAACAATTCCACATATCAACATTTCACTAACTAATTATTCAACAAGATTCTGTTGAACAAATATTTTCTTGACGAGCAAGGGTCCAAACTTCAAGCTGCAACAACCAAAATTAGCATGTGCAGAAGAATGAAGATTGGATTTGAGTCCAAAAAGTAGATTTAATTAATTGATGGGTGCCACGTTACACAAGACATTAAAAATATAACTCTACTCTACGGCCTGCAAAAAAAAAAAAATTTAAGGTCCTTTGTCGATAAGCTATGCCTAGGCTGAGATCTGAAATGGTAGACATCCGGCATCCATGTGATCAAACTTGCAATATACCTAATATACTGACTCTTGCCTGCTGTTCGAAAATTTACTTATTGCTTATTTTTGGGAAAAATTTCCAAAATACTTTAAATTAAAGATTGCTTTCCTTTTTCTACTCATCTTCAAGATTGATTTCTTTTTTACTCACTTTTTCTAAACCACATTTGTCAATCGCGTTTTATGTCTAAGACGCCGTTTTCAACATCGGGTTACAAAGAGTCGCTATTTTATTTAATATGCTGTTGAAACGGCTTGTTTATTTGGCATTTTAAATTAGGTCTCTGTTAGGAACAACGTCTTAGGACAAATAACAATTCTCTTCAGTAAATCGCTCAGCTCCGTCCGTCCCTCAAACAATCACTAAAGTGAAAATCCTAAAGCACACTACACCAGTTGGTCACTTATGTAACACAGTTAGTATCAGTTACATAAGGATCAGTCGCATAAGTATCCTTGAGCGATTGATGTACTTAAGCGACATCATCTTATGTAACTGACATAAATGTGTTACATAAGTGTACTTACGCGACCTAATCTTATGTAACTCACGCAAACTCCGCGACATAAGTCTTCTTATGCGACTCGGCTTGGTTTGACTGAAATCGTTTGTCGCGTAAGTGAAACACATAAAGTGCCACGTAATCTCAGATATTTGAAATCGTTGACTATCTGACGTTTGACCATCGTACAATTGTATTTAAATGCACGGGTACAACAACCATACGCTTAAGCGACTGATAGTGTCAAAGTTAGACGCGAAAGGAATGAAGCATTTAATGAAGCAACATAAACTATTTTCACCCACATTTGTACCACCTTTGTACCTCCTTCTCTCCCACATCTCCTCCCCACGGCTGAAACCGTCCGCAGCTGCTCCTCCATTGGAAAAGGCAAGGTAAACATGTTTTGATTTATATTTTTAGTTTACATTTGTTAGTTGCAAAGCACCATATGTTGATTTGCTTTGAAAAGATTATTTATAAATCAATCAAAATACTTGGTGTTTGTAATAGTATGTTGATTTTGGTTTTATATGATTATGAAGGTGGAAGTTGACAATGGATAAAAGTTGGATGGGGTTAGAAAGGGGTGATTCACGCTATATTCAAGGACTTGTTGATTTTGTTGAATTTGCAAAGCAAACCGGAGAAAAGACACATATGTGTCCTTGTAGAAAGTGTTTGTTGGTTAGAGGAAGAATTTCTATGAATGAGATGGTTGTCCATTTGATTAATAACGGTATGATGAATAGTTACATTACATGGACATCACATGGTGAAAGGAGAATTGAACCTTCGGCATATCAATTGAGACAAGAATGGCTTAAGGAGAGGCACGGAGAAACAAGTAGTAGTGCTACGCATCATCAAGCAAATCGGACCTTGGAGATTCTTCATGATCAATTTCCCTTTCGACATATCCATGAAGAGGATCATATGAATATGAATGCAGAGGATGGTGATTCAGAGAGTATACTGGCTTATGAAAGGTACACCAAATAAGAACAAGTTTCTGCTGTTCTCTCGTAAGCTGATACTTACCCTTATTCGCTACCAAACGGCCGCGACAAGTTTTCAGTTCCAATTCTGGTCTTCGACAGTACAACCCGATATCTTTTCTACACTTCACACCGTCATCATTTGTTTTCCCCTTTACATCCATGATGGTGTTGAATAAATTCTCAAAAACATTCTTTTCAATGTGCATGACGTCTAGATTATGTCTAAGCTTCACGTCCACCCAGTAAGGTAGTTCCCAAAAAATTGATTTCTTTGTCCAGTTGTGTTCCACACCGAAGCCGTCGCAAACCTCATTGATATGCTGCTCCCATATATATTTTAAGTTCCTAACCCTGTCATGAACTGCTTGACCAGATCGAAATTGGACTGGACCATCAAAGTCGGTTCGATCTCTGTAAAAATTCCTAGCATCACCTCGATATGGATGATTTTCTTATAAAAATCGTCTGTGACAGCCAAAATACGATACTTTTCTTCCATTTTTCAACACGAATGTCTTCGTGTCGTCCATACAGTAAGGGCAGCCGAGTTTTCCTTGAGTTGACCACCCCCGACAACATTGCATAGGCAGGGAATCAGATACAGTCCACATGAGAGCTGCCCTCAACGTAAAACTCTGTCTGCGATTAGCATCATACGTGTCGACCCCAACATTCCAAAGGTGTACCAAGTCATCAATAAGAGGCCTTAGATATATGTCCAAACGCTTCTTTGGACTAGATGGACCAGGGATTAGTATAGTTAACCAAATGAATCTCGTTTTCATGCACAACCACGGTGGTAAGTTGTATGGTGTTACCATGACAGGCCAAACGGAGTACTGTTTAGTGGACATACCCCATGGATTAAATCCATCAGTGCATAATCCGAATCTTACGTTACGTGCATCCGATGCAAAGTGAGGATGACATCGATCAAATTGCTTCCAAGATTCTCCGTCCGAAGGGTGTACCATGCGATGCACGTCTGTTTTGGGTGAAGCGTGCCAGGACATTTCTTTTGCCAGGCTTTGAGATAAAAAAAGTCTCTGTAAACGCGGTATAATCGGCAAGTAAAACATTTGCCTTCTCGCATTTCGTTGGTACGATGAAGAACTTTCTGTGCGTCTTGGACGATGATATCTTCGTTCCGAGCAGAAACGACATACTGTCAAACTTTCGTCGCAACCGTAGTAAATCATACACCCCCCCCCCCCATGCAAACGTCAATCCTTTGGTCCCCATTCCGAGATCAGATACGAGTTTTTTTGACTCTTTGAATGAAGATGAGATCTTATTCTCCCCCCAATTAGATTTTTCATCGTTCCACAAACAGCGTTAAATGCGCCTTCTGATAATCCGTAGTTAGCGTTAATTGAAAGCTCCGTCTCTGTCGTGCAACCTTCGTAAGCTGGTTCCCCACATGAATTTAGTAGATTGAAGAATCTGTTTGCTTCGAAATTATCTGTTTGATGTTCCATATAGTTCGAACTCGGGAATATCATCTGTTGTGGCAATATCTGGAACCATCTCTGGGAAGGCCTCGTCAATCCAAATTTGTTCTTCAGTATAAAAAACTAGGTAAAATGTAGTCGGTTCGGGTAGAGTTGGGACTGTATTTACGTACTGCATTTCTGCCAGATCTTCCCCGTATAAGGTCCAATTGAAGTAATTTGGTGTGAAACCGTATTTGTACAAATGCGCCTCCATCATTCTTATATTGATGAATCGCTTGTTTTTGCATTTTGTACATGGACAGCGGATTGAGTTGTCGCTGGACGCTGGCAAGAAAAACTTTTGCGACAGCTGTTTCAATAAAATTATTGACCCCAACGATGAAAACATCATTGGTACATGACTCCCCATGAGCACCCGCTTCGTACATCCATCTCCGTTCTTCATATAAATATGCCATGCTTATACTAATATCGATTTGAATGGAAACTAAAATAGAGTACCTCAAGTCGTGTCTAAGTTGAAGCAAATATCAGCACACAAGTGGTCGGTCACAATAGGAGCTTGGACTTAATTACTTGGACATTGCAAAGAAGCCATTTGAGTACAATTGTAACAGTTGAATGTAAGCGAAAAAGATGGTGTTAATAGATTTGGTCTTTACAAATTGCTAGTATTTATATACGTCATTTGCAACATTAAGTTTTCGGATTGGTATTTTTATCAATAAAAAAAATGTGACGGAGTGGTATTCAACTGTTTATGTTCAATATTCCATCTACAAGGCGGTACATTTCCGTCACTAAGTGACGAAATTACAACGAGCTTTCGACGATGTTTTGCAATTTAATATTTATTGTCGGTACATATATTCACCAAAAATACAGCGCCGTTGTATATCAATGAACGTCAGCGCCTATACATGCAGCGCCGTTGTGTGTCACTAAAAGACTGCGCTTATTTGTAAGTGATGTTGAAATGATGCACTGACACAACGCTTTCATTGTAAGCGATGTTGCAATGATGAACTGAGACAGCGCTTTTTTTATAAGCGATGATGAACTGAAACGGCGCTTTCATTATAAGCGATGTTGAAATGATGAACTGAGACAGCGCTTTCATAACAGGCGATGTTATAAGTACACGGGTGACGGTAAATTGGCAGAAAGTAGAGGCATTATATACCTTATGCTCAGTCTTTTTTTCTTTTATAGATCTTTTTGGATTGCGTGTACAAGTCAGTTAACTACATTATATGCAGTTATGTTCATGACAAGCTCCATTCTGTTCTCATATGTCTTCTTCAGAATTTATCTCTCAATATGAACGACAAATTCAGAATAATACAAAGGAGAACAGAATGGAGCTGATCATGAAACACCACTATATATAATACAGTTGATTGACATATACTGCGAATCCAAAAAGATCTTTAAAAGAAAATAAGTCACAGCATAACAAACAACAGAATCGGAACAATTAGAACACTTGATTGTAAACGGAGGAACATTTAGAATACATGTCTGTTTGCAAATGCCCCTATTTATAGCACAGGTTGAAGATTAGGTGGATAAGAAGGTAATAAATACGATACATATTCAGTCGACACAGAGGCTCTATACACGTCGAATTCTCGACGCTTTTATGCAACGGATAAATATTAACGCTAACATTGTTGCTGCACAGTATATTGACTGTGAATTGACAGAATAGTAACGGAACAATGATGAAACGTTTTCCGTAAAAGGCACGTTGCATTTCCCTTTCTGGTGACGGAAATGTAAAGGAATAAAGACGTAGAAATTATGTTTACCAATTTTGTTCCAATTTTCTTAATGTTACACACATATATATAGGGGTGTCAACAATTATTACGGAAGACGACAAAAAAAATAAAGCTGTGATTCATGAAGTCACCCGACATCGCTCAATAATGATCGTCACATCATATAAAAAAAAAAACAAATAGTGATCATCACATAGTGGGAAATTTTTTTTGATACATAGATACTCATGTCTGCTTTCTTGATATATGTGGGTGGTATCTTCGATCATTCGGACACTTAATTTCTTCAGTTTTGTATGATAATATATCATATATATATGTGCACATATTTATATTGGACGAAGTGTAAACTCAAGTAAACTTCATTAACGTTAATTGAGGTGCATTACAAAATTTAACAACTTAAAGGAAAAGGTTAACTTCAATAGATACGCTGAACATCAAAAACGAAGTACTGATTAGTTAAGATGTAAGTAATGATAATTTCATAAATTCAACGCGGGTGCGATCATTGATTTTCAGTTCACCCACGGGGTGATGGCAGATCAACTTCGGGCTCACTTTCACACTGGTTTGGCTTTGAATACGTACTTTGTATACTATTGGCTTCGTCGTGTCTGTATTTTTATCAACTGAAGCTATGATATCCTAGACAGGCCGAGACATTGTCGCAAGGATATATAAAATCTTGAGCGGAGCAAATATATCCTTCAGAACCGCCTTCGAATTCATCTCTGGATGACGAAGCAAATAAACGTTCAACTTCAGAATTCTTGCTCATTCTTACAAATCTATGGGTTTCAATTTTAGATACTAATTTGTACGTGCTTTTATATATATAGTGCATAGAAAGAATATACGTCGCGTTTTCGATAGTAGTCCGTTTCCCATTTTCTTAAATTAAAACGCGCATTTATAACTGAAAAGGGTAGTTAACTTCATTAGATACGTTGCACATCAATATATAACAGAGTTTATGATACTTGAGTTCAGATGATGAGGAACGTTAATTTCATAAATTCAACGAGTTTTTGGTACTTGCTTTCCAGGTGACCCACGGGGTGACGGCTGGTCAACTTCTTCGTCACCGTCACATGGATTTGTATTTGAAGACGAACATTGTCTATTGTTGTCTTCGTCGTATCTGTATTTTTCCATACTGAAGCTATGCTCTCCTAAACATTCTGAGCCATTATCACACGGATAGAATCCATCTTGAGCGGAACAAACATATCCTTCAGAACCACTTGATTCTTCATCAGACATCTCCGCAAACAAACGGTCGGCTGCAGAATTCGAACTCATTATATGAAATTGTTGGGATGAAAATATAAGGACAAGAGCTAGGGCGTTTACTTATAGGGTGGACGATATCTGATTCCGTCGTATTTCAGTTATTATTCCATGACTCTTACCAACGTCGCTTCTTTATAAGCGCCGTTGGATTTATGTACTGACACAGCGCCTTAATTTAAGCGCTGCATTAATATAAATAAACGGCGCTTTCATAAAAGGCGACGTGAGAAATAAGTTAAAATGGCGCTTTCATATATAGGCGTCGTTATATGTGTAGTGAACACAGCGACTGAAGAAGAAACGCCCTCGAACCCTAAAAATTACATTTCAACACATTTTTTAACCAGACTGGTAAATTCCCTTTTCGCCAACTTCTTCGCCCGCCGTACGCATTTCACTCTCGCGGAGGTTTAATTTTGTCGCCCAGGTATGTCGTTTAGTTGTCATCCTATTTCGGCGCTTATTGTCTCTGTTTTGCATAAGTTTTCGGCGGAATTCATCACAGATTGATTTTACCTTAACTTTTGTCTTCCATTTCGTAGTTACGGTTGCGTGTAAACTTGAAAAATTGGTTGACTCCGGCGTATGGATGTATTCATTTAGTCAGGGTACTCAGTTCAGGCAACTGATTATTATTCACTGTGAAACTATGAGAATGTAGGGAGGCTGTAGTGCGAAACTGATTCTACAAACCAAGTACAACAGTAAAATACTTCTCTGTTTCGGTTTACATTGTAAATTGCCGTCATATGCTTATGCTGTTTACTCGCAGGACGATGGTTAACACACCAAGTAGTGTCGACGGAGCCTCATCAGCGACAAGTAATAAAACATCGAAACGTAAACAAAGGGGTGCAACCCTGCTGACCAGTTTAATTGACAAGCATAAAGATGGCACAAAGGAACCGGTCACGATAGCAGCAGATGGAACTATCGACGGTGAAGTAGGGAAATCATTCAGAACATACATTGGTAATATCATACAGTATGTTAATGTATTAAATGCACAATGTCGTATTTATATATTAATATGTGCGTTCGGTACATGCAGGTCTGGTTGCGAAAAAGCATATGCCAATTACATATGAAAAATGGACGTTAGCACGCCCGGAGCTGAGGGAGTTGGTGTGGGAAGAGACTTTGGTCCGGATTATTAACTGTGAAACGATTAATTGTTAACTTTATAATTTGTGCAAGTATTAACCATTCATTTAATTCTGTAGAAAATGTTTGATGTGCCTCAGAATGACTTAACAACGGTGTTAAAGAAAACGGAGATGCGGGCAGCGGCTAAAATATGGAGAGAATTTAAGAGTGAGCTAGCAAATAAGTACATTTTTGGTCCGAAAGAAGGAGAGGACCCACGACAGATGCATCCGTTCATTGATACGGATCAATGGAAGTCCTTTGTGGAACAACGTCTGACTCCCGAGGCACTACAACTTAGGGAGTTGAACATTGCGCGAGCGAAATCGAACCGGTACCCGCATACTATGTCCAGGGGCGGGTACAAGAAGGCAAAAGCGGATATCGTCGCGGAAAAATTAGCGGAGATGGAGGCTCAGGGTTTAATATCCCCGGGGGATGACCCTGACATCGATGTTGGAAGGCATGAGGTTTGGAAGAGGGGGCACCAAAGGACTAATAAAGAGTACGTGAATGACCATATGAGGGAGGTTGTCGACAAAATTGTAAGTTCTATGATTACAGTAAATAATTACGTAACTCTCTGTGACTGTGATGAACGTCCATTCACTTCGGTATCAGGATGAATTGGAGAAGCAAGTGAGGGACGGAAAATTTATATGCCATGGTCGACGTGACATATTAACAGAGGCCATAGGAAAGGACGAGTACCTTGGACGAACACGGGGGGTGGGGTGTTTGGTAGGTTGGAAGAAAGTATTTGGGAAGCAGTCTTCTTCGTCGACCACACTGTGCACTGTCACTTCGCACGCTCTTACGATTCATAGCCCTCAAATTGGTTCCGATGATGACCCATTTGGAGATATACCCAAGGTAATATTCAGTCCTTTTTTAAATTACGAAGAAATTTCAATTTACTTCGTTACTGTGTCTGAATTTTTCCATTTCAGGTTGGGAAGAAATGCTTGCTGCACGTGGAAGGAGGAGGTTCGGATCAGGGCAGGATACTTGTAGCACTTGGCAGAGTTATGCGAGGACGCTTCGTCCAGTGTCAAGAGCTGCCTGATGAGATGGTGAAGGTGGTTGTAGAGATTGAACTTGAACCATCGGCAGAGCTTCCAATGAAGTTGGGGCTCAAGGAGAAAGTATCAGATGCACTGGGTGATTTTGTGGGATGGCCGAAATGTCTGGTAGACATTGATGAAAAGGTAGCTGATGAGTAAATTCAGTTATATGACAAGAAACACCTATAAGTATATCAATATGAATAGGTTCATCGATTTTTTTGTTTTCCGCACAGGGATATGACGATTACAGATTTTTCAAATTCCAATGCAGCAGTTTTGACAACGAAACTCTTGAAGGAATGACAATGAATTACCGTTTTTTGTACGAACACGCGAAAATGATGGCCACGTCGACTATCTATTCGGTGTACATTGCTAGCGAAGTTTTCGGTGAAGATTGTTATATCCAGCTGGAAAAATCTGACATTTTGCATTTCACCTCATTGGAAGCTTTGAGTGCAACCGCAGTTGAAGTGTACATATGGTAAATATTTTATTATTATTATTAATTGTTGTTAACAATGAATTTTTTTGACTCACTTAATTATTCAAATGACAACAGATTTATACACGATAAGATCCCACCGAGCATTAGGTTTGGATACTTCAGACCGAGTCATATGACTCCGTCCGTCGCATTCGAAACGAGGGTGGTTTGCTTCGAGAGGAGATTGCAAATGCCAGACTACGTTCATAATTTTTGCTACTTCCTCCCCTACGTCCATGTCAATAAGTAAGTTGATATTTTTCGTAGTATTCTGTGTTTTCGATGAAATGCATTGTATTCGATTATAACATTTCAATAATTATTTATTAGGTGGCATTGGATGTTAATTGTCATATTCCCTGAGAAGCGCTTGGTCCTTTGGCTTGATCCACTCGCAAAACCACCGGTGGATGATGCAATCAATTTTGTCAACACGTAACGACGACTATGCTAATCCACTATTTCTTACCAGTACTACATGTGCTACAACTCATATTAATTACATTAATGTTACAGGGGCATGCGTACATACTTCAATCTCCCGTCAGATTTAGATATACAGTGGAGGACTGTAACGGTATGGACTTAACAAATAACAACAGAAAAGACCGAATTATTTTATTCCTTTACTTAATATGTTTGATTTATTTTTATAAATCATTTCTTATTTCAGTGCCCCAGACAGCCCTTCAACACTCAAGTGTGTGGCTACTATGTGTTGCAATATATTCGTGACATAATGAAGTTCGTTCATCAAACCAATGGATCTCTTCATGACGACATCACACAGGTAAATATATGCCCCAATAAGTAATAGATCATCAACCATTAGTCTACGTATCGTTAAATTTGATAACTGTGCGCTTTTTTCACAGTCTTTCCCAACAGGAGAGGACTCGTATGGTAACAATGTCCTGAATGATATGAGGTGCGACTTTGCCAATGAATTGATAGATTACTTGCGGCAATCAGATAATCCAGTGTAAAACACGTCATATGCTGTATATTGGTCCAAAAGTTTTGTACCATGGACGTGTCCAGTATCAACGAATGCGGACGTAAATGAATACAGATGTTTTGTATATATAATGCTGGGCAATGTAATTTGTTTGTTTTTGTTGATAATATTGAGCAATGTAATCGGGAATCAATGTTTATTAAGGAAATGGTATTGTGCACGGGATTGTTTGTAACAATCAAAAATATCAATTTATATTCGCACTTTCGACAGCGCTTAATGTGTCAGGCGCCGTTTATAATGTCAATTAAGACAGCGCTTCATTTGTAAGGCGCCGTTTATAATGTACTTAAGGCAGCGCCTTATGGGTAAGCGATTTTTTAAGTATACCGGATACATCGCGTCTTAATTAAGCGTTGTCTATAGAGTCCCGATTTCAAAAATTTCAAATCAAATCAATTTTACAATTTCTATTTCTGGTAATAATCAATTTTTTTAAGATATAATCAGTATGCCTTACGATCCGTATTTCAAATAAATTTTATTATACGAGTCCCGATTTCGAACATATATTTTCATCCATTTAATCCGTTGGCAATTTCCAAGTACAAATTCAATTCGAACACATATATGAATGTAATATAAAATTTATGACATAATTGTAAGACGTTGCAAATCACTAATCTATTTAATTCGTTGGCAATATCCAGTATATGTTTCATTTTTCCGTCATATTTCCGTAATTATTCCTTTACAAAGTTCCCGTTAATTATAGACCGTTGCTGAATTTCCGTCACTATAACATGTTATTTCCGTCAACAGATGACGGAAAATTGACGGAATTTGGACGGAACAATTTATGCAACCATATTTCATTGTTGTGCTATATATATATATGAGAACTCTTGAAATCATTCATCCCACCACATTCATTAGCAACATACTTCCTTCCAATCGTCAACATGTCTCCTTCATTTGACCGTGTGAGTTTCCCTGACAATCCACGCGGATTTGTTCGTAGAGATCACATTGTACCTATTGGCAGACACGCGTAACAACTTACTATTGTTCTCTTCATATTGTCTGTTTTGATAAACGCGGCCGTTATGTAATCCCTACTTTTGTAACAGTTTCTTCCCATTCGATGTTCATCGAAGGATTGCTCAAGAATGCATCTTAAAATGTTGGGACGCAACGTGGGCATCATGGACCATGATCCCAGACAGCAGCAAGGAAATATGGTTCGAGGAGTATCATGTACAAAACAGTAACTCAGAAAATGTTTTACGTTCCTTTGGATGACAAAAGTTAACGGGTCTTACAAATGATTTGCTTGTAGAGTATAGCTACCTGGGATGCACAATATGACAGTCGCATTCGAGGTACTTTTATGAGGAGATGCAATATGATCGTCAATAATCATCGTACGATGCGAAGGACAGGAAGGAATTCACTTTTGTCGTTATCAACCAACCCGTAGATTGCAGAATGTCGGACTGCTCACGATGTTGTTATAAATCAATCAGTGACAACTTTGTATTCAATGAATTAAATAAAATATAGTGCTTTCCAAATGAATTCGTAACGCAAATTGACAATTAACCCCTTGATAAATAATGTTTTTTATATAATAAATTATATTTGAAATCATTTGTGTAACGCAGATTGATTATACGTTAAAATAAATTGATAATACACGACAAAGTAATATATAAAAAAAATTCGAAAAATATGGTTCGCAAATAAGACAGCGCTTCCCTGTTGAAGCGATGTCTTAATTGACATTATAAACGACGCCTTACAAATGAAGCGATGTCTTAGAGTAACGGAACAATGACGGAAATGTGACGGAAATTTGGATACATATACTGGAAATGGGATGAAGAAGATTCTAAAGAGTTTATGACTCTTGACAGAAAGACAAGTTAAAATTTGGTAAAAGGTGGCATGCACTAAAATATTTGAAATGCAACCGGACAGATGTTGGGAATTCTCATAACATTACTTTGGTTTGAATTCTCAAACTGCAGTCCAGTTGCAATTCAACTATGTGAGTTCATGACACCTTTTATAAAATTGTAACTTCTCTTGTAAGAAACTAATCTCAGTCAAGAGCCATGAAATTCTTCAGAATCATCTTGCACTCCATCTCTAGTATATGTTGCAAAACTTTTGTTCTAACAAATGCTGAAATGTTGAAAATGAGTGTGTTGAAAGATGCAAAGAGTTCTCTTATATAGGGAAAACTGAAATTTGTTTTTCAGTCAAAATTCAGTCAATATTCCGTCACATGTCACGGAAAAATAATGTAATATCGACGGAAAAATTTAAAATAGACAACGGTCACCTGATTGACGGAATAATAATGGAATAGTAATGGAATATGCGACGGTATACACACACGGAAAATCAACGGAATGTATGCGAATAACATCTGCGGGTAGTTTCTGTCATTTTTTCGTTACTTATATTCCGTCGCTAATCCGAGAACTCATGCGCGACGGAATTAGTGTTGACGGAAATACCTCGAAAATGTTTTTGGTGACGGAATGGAGTCGAAAATGTACCGTTTTATTTACCATCGCCGTTGCTTGTGACGGAATTTTTGGACGGAAAATTTGGAAAAATTTGTAGTGAGATGCACCATCGTGTTCCAACTCATACTCGGTGCAAGATTCACCATCCCACACCTCGTTATGAGATTGGGTAGCAACTCTCAAAAACTCATCCTCCGTTGCTTGATCCCATACTTGCTTCGAGGCATTAGATTCACGGATTTCTTCTCCAGAGGTCTCTTCTTCATCATCAAAGTTTGCATTGTCAATTTCTCATTGCGCCAATTGGGTCTCCAACATCTTGTTGTGAGTGGCCAATTCGTCCAATCTTTGAAAGATCTTGTCTTGATTAGCCGTAATAGTGGCTAGCATTTCCATGTTGGAGAGTCCACCATTAGGTTGAGGAATTTGAGGATATTGGTGGTAGAAGCCTTCTTCGAATGAGCATTGTTGGACATCATCCCAATATGAAGAGTATGAATGTGTTGGATAACCGTTATCTCCCCAATAAGAATTCGATTACTCCTCATAGTCATATTCTTTATTGTACGACACTTTTTGGTTGTATGAATACATCCTCGCAAAAAAAAGTTAGTAAGGGATATAAGTACACAATTTTCACAAAAATCAAGTTTACCCAAACTGTTTCCACCAATTAGACCCTGATCATATAACTTCTTGAGTCCTAATTCACTGACATGCCCCAATCTTTGATGCCACAGTTTAATCTTATTATCTGCATTTTCACTGGCACTAGAGATAGATCCAACCACAGTATTACCAAGAAGAACATATACTCCATTTGGTCTTTTACCCTTCATCACTACTAAAGATCCCACGGAGATTTTCATAATCCCTTTTTCTGCCTTAAACACATACCCAAGCTTATCCAAAGTACCTAAGGAAATTAAATTTCTTTTAAGTTCAGGAACATACCTGACATCATGGAGAGTTGCTTCCTGGCCATCAGCAGTCCTCAGCTGCACTATCCCAGCTCCTTGCATCCTGCAGGCCTTGTTATTTCCCAGCAACACCAGCCCTCCATCCATCTCCTTATACCCTTGGATCCAAGCCTTATTGGGAGTCCTGCGGTAGGAGCATCCACTGTCGAGAATCCATCCTTTGCCACCAGTTGCATCGGTAGCTACCAGAACATCAACGCTTTCGTAGCCATCATCTTCTGCCACTGATGCTTCAGCCTTATCCCCTCCTTTATCAGATTTCGATTTCTTCCTCTTTGGGCAATCCCTTCTAAAGTGTCCCTCTTTGTGACAATGGAAACACTTTAGTTTCTTTCCATCATTGATTTGTTGGCCACTCTGATGAGATTTTGGTTTGAAGCTCCCCTTGAATGACTTTTTCTGAAAATTCTTCTTCTCATATTTTCTCTGAACTGAAAGGCCTTCAGCAGCTTTACTGGAGGAACTGCCATCCATCAATTTTGACTTCAGGGCAGATATTACTTCTTCAAATGACAAAGATTCTCTTGCATACTTCATGGTCTCCACAAAAGAATGATATGAAGGAGGCAATGCATTCAAGAGCATGATTGCCTGGTCTTCATCATCAATCTTGATTTCCGGGTTTTCCAAATCAAGAATAATCTTGGAGAATTCATCTATACTTTCATCAAGGTCTTTATCTTCATTTATCTTTAAACCAAACAATTTACCTTTAAGATGGACTTTGTTTGTCAATGACTTCGTCATATACAGAGACTCCAATTTCGGCCACACCTTTGCCGCAGTTTTCTGTTTAGCCACTTCTCGGAGAACTTTATCACCCAAATGTAGAATGATGGTGCTATAAGCCAATTCCTTTGCCTCATCTATCTCGTCCTGTGTCATGGTCGCCGGGAAATCCTTTTCACCATCCAAGGCCTTCACTACCTTGATCTGAACAAGAATCGCCCGCATCCTTTGACGCCACAGACTGAAGTCGCCCTTCCCATCAAACCGATCAATTTCAATCTTCATCGGACCCATCACTGCACTGCAAGCTCTTGATACCAATTGTAACGTTCGTCCACGGATCGAATCGTGCAATGACAAGTCAAAAACAGAAACAAAATTGACACAAAGAAATACCCTGGTTCGGAACCTACTGTTCCTACTCCAGCACCAAATGAGAGAGCTTTATTAGAACCAATGAGTACAAATTGCTCACACAGAAACACTGAGAAACCCTCGCGAAACGAATTACAACAATCGAACTAAATCAATTTCTCACGTAATAGCGAAGCCCCAAATGTCAGGAACCCTAGAAATTTTGGAGAAGACGAAGACTTTTAGTCAACGCGCCATCTGAGTATTTAAACGCAAGATTAAGATAGCTGAAACGGTGCCGCTTGGCTTACTGAGCTTGGACCAAAACGACATCACCTTGAAAGCTGATTCGCGCCCAACTTTACATACTGACTAAACGGCGTCGTAGCCTGGCAAACATCCCAGCCAGTTTACTTCATGAGTCCAGCTTTACTCCCTGCATCAATCCACTGGGTTTCACTGATCCCAAACAGCACTGAAGAGCAATCAACAAATTACCTTGGTTCAACAAGCAACAAATACAGCAATAGTTTGAGATCAAAATATCACATTAAAGGTACTGAACACTATGGGCTTACATATGTAAAGGGAAGCAACTATGAAGAACTAGTTGGATATTCTGATAGTGATATGGCAGGGGATTTGGTTGATAGGAGAAGCACAAGTGGGGGATGCCTTTTTATTTTGGCAACAATTTAATCACTTGGAGTTCTCAGAAACAAAAAACAGTGGCACTCTCTTCCTGTGAAGCGGAGTTGACGGCAGCAGCTAGCCAAGCTCTATGGTTGCGAAGCTTAGTGAGTGAGTTGATTGGAGGAGCTAGCACTATATATACTAGCTAGTTGACAACAAATCAGCATTAGCAATTCTCATGAAAAATCCTGTTTTTCATGGCCGCATCGACGCCCGATATCATTTTATTCGTGCAAACGATGCATTATGCATCGGTTTTTTTTTGCTATTATGCATCGGTTTTGGTTCCGTTGCATAATGAAGCGTTGCATAATGTCATACATTATGCTCGGTTTTGTAAAACCGTTGCATAATGTCATACATTATGCAACCCTTTTCCTCAGAACTGATGCATAATGTAAGATTTTTTTTTTGCATTTTTGCATTTTTGGCCTGTAAATTGCTCAAATCAACCTGAAAATTCGTAAATAAATTTCATAAATACACTTGCTCATATCCAAATCTTAAAATACTTTTTATTCAACCAAAATATAACATTTCATACATGATATCACTTTTAATGTACAACATTTATTTATTCAACAAAAGTTTCATTTATTTTTCTAGTAATGGAGAGCTTCTTCTTCTTCTTCCTTGAAGCTTTATACATGTAGCTCTCAGCAAACTTGACAAGATTCTCAGGACGTGGGAGACGAGAAGCCAAACCTACAATAGAACAGAAAAATTGTAATTTACATCGAGTTTTCACATCTCTGCTAAACTTGTATCAGCATTCTCTCTGAAATGTTATAATGTAGTGTTATGTTGCGTGCAGCAGGTTGAAAGAATAGGTGTAGTGAATAAATTGTATTGCAAAGTCTTACATGGACACAGATGTACCATTTCATGGCCCAAGAAGAGAATAGCAAAATTATTTAAGAGACAAAATAAACCTTGCAACTCATTTTGTGCACAATTTGAAAGAAAAAAAAGATCACTTGCCAACCGACACCGCGGCTAAGGACGGAAGGCAGCATCGGCTACAACATGTCTCATGGAGTGAATATAGGTTGTTGAAGTAATAATGTCAATAGAAAAATTAGCACAATCAAACATCATCTTCAGGATTTGGGTAAGTCCAAACCTTCTTTATAAACCCAATGAGGAATTGCATAATGTTGCAGAACGAATCTTTCTTCAAGTTCTGTTGAGACAATTTACTGAGAATATCTGGCAACAAGTTATATATGGGATTGTTTCCTGTATGTGCATCAACATGTAAGTCTTCCATAGAGATCAAGATATGGTACTAAAGTTAAACTACTAATAAGAGAAAAAATAAAAGAGGCTGCCAGCACCTTTCTTAGAAAACTCATGAAAAAAGAGTTTGACCAGATTACTGATCCTTTCATCTTCATCTTCCAATCTTATAGCCATTTCGTTTATATATCCTTTGACCTGTGTGAACAGGAGCTAAGAGATTAGGAAAACGAACTGCTAAGTCCCCTAACGCAATTGTGCAGTTGGATCGAACAGATTCTGATGGGGCATTCTCGACGACAGTGAACAGGAGCTGGAGATTTTCACTACTGAAATGCATATAGAAAAGCTGTGAATTTCTAGTAACTTGCATTTATAAGGCAACAGTAAAGATGGCAATCTCACCAAAACTCAGCATCAATTATCATAAATCGGCACAATGCGAGCATTCCATATGCTTGTAAATCTGGAAACTAAAAAAAAAAATCATGTTTTAGTTAGCAACAAATCAAATATTACTGACAAACATGGAAGATAAAATAGTATATTCGAACTATGATTATCATTATTATAGCAAAAGCTATGAATGAGGACCAAAGCAAACTGAGCACAACTACCAATTAAGTACTTCGTAGCAGCACGACCAGAGATGATTTCTTTCTCTGCCGCTTCAGCAAGAATGTCAAGCACAGGCTAGAGCAGCCCTGAGTTCTGATATTTAATATCGTCAATGAGATGTGGCACTACACTCCAAGCTCAGTTAGATCAAAACACTCCAAGCTCAGTCATATCGTATGCTTTTCTTTAAGAATACATACCGTAGCCAGCAGTGAAAATCAACTGCAAGGATGAGCTGCCATATGCTTCAATTTGAACCACTAGAACAGACTCCTAATCTGACATTAACAATATACCACAGCTACAGAAAAATTAAACAAGCAGAATTAAGTGATGGAAAATTACGCACGATGGGGAAATCCAGCGGATTGCGGCGCGTCAATCTTTCCTCATCAGGAGCCATACAAACAACAACAAGCGATTGATTCCTCCGGTTCCTGCACTGGACAATCACTACCGTCTGTCGCGGTATGAGCAATGGCGCGAGATTCAAAGCGCATCTGGCGCCGCAACGCTTCGTACTGCTTGAAGGCTGTGTAAGTAGGGCTTTGGGAGCAGAAGTTAAAATAGGTGTCGACATACAAATCGACGTCATTGAAATCTAGTACGTTCACTCCTCGCTGCCGCCTTGATTGCTGTTCGGCTGCTCGCTCGCTCGCTGCTCTTCCTCCGACCTCCGCGAATCTTCAACGCTAACAGATTTGTAAGATCTGGAGGAGGAGCGATAGAGAAAGACAAGCGAGTTGGAGAAGATGAAGATCTCACGAAAGAGGAGACGGAGGAAGGCGATTTGGTCCGCTGAAAATCTCAGTCTGACTTAGAATTTTGGATTGAGTGAACCCTAGAGTACTGCTGAGAAATAGTAATTTTTCTGAGTTTATGCATCGGTTATTCTAAAACCGATGCATAAAAGTCTCAATTATGTTATCTTATGCATAATAGTATAAAACCGATGCATAAGATAAAACCGATGCATAAACTCTTTTTTAAAACCGATGCATAATGCCTCTTCTGTAGTAGTGAATGTGTTGAAAGAGGACAAGTAAACGTGGAGCATGTATGCTCTGGACAACAAAGGGCTGATATATTCACTAAAGCATTGTCAAGGATGAAGTTTATGGAGATGAGAGAGAGAGCTGCTGGGAATTACGGAAGTGAAGTAGAGTTCGAATTAAGGGGGTGAATGTAAGGTTAATTCGTACTATGCATGTGTTCGGTTATTTGAGTAGTTTATTAGTAGTGGTGTTACGGTTACGGAGTTGTGTGCGTTAGTTTCTTTGGTGGTTAATTTAACTTGATATATGGTACTTCTCTGAAGCACATTAATGAAATAGTGTGGATTCAGGAATTGAAGTTTAGTGTTGTTCCTTTTATATATATGTTCTTGAGTGGCAGATTCTCATGGGTATTTTCCAACACTCGGCTTGTTGGGTTTCAGGCAAAAGCATCAAACTGTGATCAACACAGTCGTGCAAATCTTGAAGTCCTTCAACTCATCACACGTTTCCCTTACTTTAGCTAAACAAGTCGCTGAATTTTTTTTAAAGCAAATGCGCAGCAGCACACGAGAGTGGCTCTACCGAAGGGGAAAAAACTAAGAGCCTTTCTGATGTTATAAAGGTCAGATCATCATCACAACTAAATGATAATCTGACATACTTGCATGTGTGTGATTTTAGATTATCTATGACATATTATATGTTAAACGAGTGCACATGTGACATCTTTTGAGAAAGGAAAAAAAAAAGGCTTTATTGATGCCACAAAAATCCAACTTTGTCATTCCAAGCACTAGCTAGTTCGTGCAAGTCATCAGAATATCATATCATATTTAGAAGAAACAAAATGAACTAAAAAGGCAGATGCTGAACTTCACATGCATTACGTACCTTTGAAATTATAAAAATGCATCGTTTCCGTATTTGAGCTTATGCATCGATCGTTTTTGACATTACGCATCGGTTCGGTCTATAACCGATGCATAATGTCAAGCTTAACCGATGCATAAGATCAACATTATGCATCGGTTTTTCCTAAACCGATGCTTTAGCGTAAGTTAGAAATAGCGATCTACGGTTCATTCTGTGCCGAAAATCCCATTCGCTCTCTCCGATAGAGAGGCTGATGTCGGAGACCAGCTGATGGTGACGACTGCAGTGCAGCAGCAGTGCTAGCGTCACTCTGCTTTTAGTCGTCGTCGTCACTGCGAGAGTGGAGTTTGTCGAGATTGTTGGAAACTTTTATGAATCTGAATATGAGTTTTAATTGAAAAGCTACTGAAATCAGATCGGTAATAAAACAGAAAGCAAGCTTTGATGAACTGAGTATTCACTAACAGCAAGTAACATGCAACTTCAATTAATTAACAGCAACTAAACTGATAGAGCATTGTTCGATAACTGAGTAATAGAATATTAAACTGATCTGAAAAACAGCAGAACAATTCGTGCAGTTTATAATAACTCAAAACAGCAACTAAATTAATTCAGCAGATTTAACAGAACATAAGACATGCATAATCTGATGTAGTTTATTAGTAAAACTGAAACAGAACATGCAGATAGATAAAGTGATGAATCTGTGCTGAAGATATAACTAAAACAGTAAGCAAGTATATCAATCTGAAAAACACAGAAAGTAGAAGGACAGGCAAACCGAGGTGATGGTTCAGTCACGTCGAGCGACGCTGTCCTTAAAACTGTATTGCCTCCCGTAGGTGCTGGGTGTGATGGCAACGAGCTTCCCAAGATGAAAGAACCTCAGCAAGCGCGTATGCACCTTAGCCTTGCTGATCGAACCTATTCGACCTTCAACTATCACCGATCGTAGTAAACAAAAGAAGCAAAGGAGTCGAGTGTGGGATTTCGTTTTTCTGTGTGTTTTCTGAGGCAGAGCTGAGCATCCTTTTATCGTGAAGTGTTGAGCAACTGTCCACGAACTAAGGAGTGGGAAACAGCCCCATGATATGAGCAACTGTCCACGAACCCATCCACAGGAACTGCCCATGATATTAGCAACTGCCGAAGAAGACTGACTCAGTCTACTCTATGTGTTGTTGACGTTTGATTCAAAATAAACTTGAAATCGAATTAAGCAAAAACGAAAACGAACCGCGCAACCCGCTGAGAAATCGAGCATCATTCGTGTCCGTAACATGCGGGCGCACACAAGCCAAGCCAAATTCGGCGGATCCGAGCCGATGATTTGCACCCCCCCTGGGCGGGCGCGTAGGGACTTTGGAAGACTTTAGCTTAATCAATTCAATAAGCATGAACTTGATATTATATAAGAACATCATTTGTTCCTCTTTAGTTTCCAATGTGGGATATAAGCCCAACCTCATATCAATCCCTACCAAACTCAAGTTCGATGAGTTTTGGTCCAACTTTGGCCATCGATTTCTCATTCGATATTGCTTCGTTTTTGGCAATTCAACATTCGATTTCATACCTCACAACTCTAGGTATTTTAATCTGATTTTATCAACACGATTCGAGGTGTCCTCCACGCTCAATTTTAGGTCTCAAATGTGGCGCACCACCATTTTCTTTAAACCTTTAACACACATTTTCAAACAATCCCCCACATGAAGAAAATCGAGTGGTGAAATCAAATAAAACAATAATCCTCGATAATCAACCTCGACTTGATGTGGTGATAGCTTTTACGGATAATATCTGCACAGGATAGGTAGGTTAACCCCTTGAACCTTCCATTGGGATAACAAGATCTCTTTACTGACTATTCAGTAGACGTGATGTCTTTGAACTGTTCGTCTTTTACTGTAAACGAAATCATGTTCCCACAGATATTATCCTGATCTTATTCAGTTCTTACTGGTGGGCTCATTTTGGTCATGACACCCCTTTCCTGGTTCTGCAAGAGTTTCTAAAGAATTAAGCCCTTTGAATTCTCCTTTGAAGCGACCCCACTTCTCTCTCACATATGTGATTCTTTCTCAAAGTAATCCCGCGTTACCCATTTGAATCTCACTATTCAAATTAGTAGAATCATTAAAAGCTTCGAGCTTAGCCTCGTGCGGGAGTCACTGTTTTATCAAGGAATAGGATGAGGGGGTTGCCCCCACAGTGACCTCACACAGTTTTAGCAGGTCGGTTGTCCCTTTGAACCAAGTTCTTGGGATCTCCAGTCATCATGGTAGGGTTTTCCTTTGCCTCGACTTTTAATGCCCAAAGGCTTAACCCTATGTTTTTTATTTTAGCAATCAAAAGGCTTCAGTCCCATTCCTTTAGTCGTCTTCTCTACTTGGTCCTTATTTAACCCTTTGGTTAACGAATCCGATATATTTTCTTTGGACCTCACGTAGTCAATGCTTATGACTCCGGATGAGAGAAGTTGTCTTATGGTGTTGTGTCTTCGACGTATGTGTCTAGACTTACCATTGTACAATACATTCTGTGCTCTACCAATTGTTGATTGATTATCACAATATAGACATATTGGTGGCACAGGGGTTTTCCAACCTGGAATATCCTCTACAAAATTCCTTAACCACTCTGCTTCTTCGCCGCATTTATCTAATGCCACGAACGCAGCTTCCATCGTGGATCGGGTTATTAGGGTTTGTTTCGAGGATTTCCACGACACGGCTGCACCTCCCAAAGTGAATACTTATCCACTTGTGCCTTTTGAGTCTTGTATATCAGATATCCAACTTGCGTCAGTGTATCATTCAATGACTTCAGGATATCTGGTATAGTGTAGACCGTAGCTTCGAGTAAATCGTAGATACTTCAGTACTCTCACGATGGCTATCCAGTGTTCTGATCCTGGGTTACTCGTATAACATGCAAGCCTACTCACACTATAGGCAATATCAGGTCTAGTACAATTCATTAAGTACATTAGACTGCCTATCACTCTTGAGTATTCCACTTGAGCGATGCTCTCCCCTTTGTTTTTAGACAGGTGATGGTTCATATCTATAGGAGTTTGATGAACTCCTACAATATCTTTCCCAAATTTGTCTAAGATCTTATCAACGTAGTGTGCTTGGTTTAAGACAAATCCATCTGTCGTCCTTGTAGTTTTAATCCCTAAAATTACATCAGCCAGACCTAAGTCTTTCATATCAAACCTTGAGTTTAATATAGTCTTAGTGGATTTGACCAATTCTTCATTGTTTCCCACAATGAGAATATCATCGACATATAAACACAAAATCACATAACCAAGTTCAGTGTTTTTGATGTATACACATTTGTCACACTCGTTGATTTTTAATCCGTTTGACAATATTACTTTGTCAAATTTCTCATGCCACTGTTTTGGTGCCTGTTTCAGACCATAGAGAGACTTAACTAGTTTACAGACCTTTCTCTCTTGTCCTGGCGCTTTACAACCCTCAGGTTGTTCCATATATATCTCTTCCTCAAGATCTCCATTCAAGAAAGCGGTCTTCACATCCATTTGATGAATTTCTAAATTGCGCAATGCTGCGATGGCAATTATCATCCTTATAGATGAGATCCTTGTCACAGGTGAGAATGTATCAAAGTAGTCTAGACCTTCCTTTTGTCTATATCCTTTGATTACAAGTCTCGCTTTGTACTTTTCAACAGTACCATCAACTTTCATTTTCTTAGTAAAAATCCACTTTGAATCAAGTGGCTTACATCCCTGAGGAAGATTAACTAACTCCCAAGTATGATTTTGCATAATGGAGTCTAGTTCACTTTTTATGGCTTCTTTCCATATAGGACCATCAATTGAGCTTATAGCTTCATTATATGTAGGAGGTCCCGCCTCAACCATAAAGGTTACAAAATCAGGTCCATACGAATTTTCAACCCTTGCTCTTTTGCTTCTTCTTGGTTCCCCCACATTTGTATCATCCTCGGATACTTCTTCGTGTTGGTGATACATTTCAGTAGTATCTTCACCTATCTCATAAGGGGAACTTGATCGCATTTCTTTATTAGGAAATACGTATTCAAAGAACGAAGCATTCTTAGACTCTATAATTGTGTTCTTGTGTATATCAGGATTTTTCGACTCATACACAATGAACCTATACGCATTACTGTTTTGCGCATAGCCTATAAATACACAATCAATTGTCTTTGGTCCTATCTTCATTCTTTTAGGACCGGGAGCCATTACTTTGGCTAAGCATCCCCACACTCGCAAGTGTTTATAATCCGGTTTTCTCCCTTTAAATAATTCATAGGGAGATTCCTTCTTCCTCTTTCGGGGTATCGGATTTAAGAGATAATTAGCTGACAAGACAGCCTCCCCCCACATTCTTTGGGTTAACCCTGAACTAAGCAACATCGCATTCACCATTTCTTTGATAGTGCGATTCTTACGTTCAGCTACACCATTCGATTGAGGGGTATAAGGTGGAGTCACTTCATGTATGATACCAGACTGGGCACACAGTGTCCCAAATGGTTCTATATATTCACCACCACGATCGCTTCTTAGCCTTTTAATCTTTTTATTTAGTTGGTTTTCCACTTCCAACTTATACATGGCAAATTTCTCTACTGCTTCATCCTTGCTCTTTAGCAAGTATATTGAACAATATTTTGAACTGTCATCTATGAAAGTCACAAAATATTTATTTCCACCTCTTGTTGGCATGAATTTCAAATCACATAGATCACTATGTATTAAATCAAGGGGTTCAGTGTCTCTTTCAACACTATGGAAGGATGTTCTTGTTAATTTTGCTTCAACACAAATTTCACACTTGTGTTCGGAATCAAGTTGGAGTTTTGGTATACAATCCAATTTCATTAGATTCCTTATCGAGTCATAATTCACATGACCTAATCTACCATGCCATAAATTAGATGACTCAAGCAAGTAAGCAGAAGAATTTTTATTGATAGAATTGATAGCTATTACATTGAGCTTCCACATTCCATCTTTCACGTAACCACGTCCCACATACATGCCGTTCTTAGAAAGAACGACCTTTTGGGACTCAAATACCATCTTGAAACCATGACTAGTAAGTAACGTTCCAGACACTAAATTCTTCCTGACATCAGGCACATAAGAGACATTCGTCAGCTTCAGCTCTTTGCCTGAGGTCATCTTTAACATCACACTTCCTCTTCCCTTGACTTCTGAGGTGGCCAAGTTGCCCATGTAAACCTTCTCTCCTGTATCAGACAGTTTCAGCTCTGAGAAGGCATTCTTGTAAGAACAAATGTGGTTTGTTGCACCAGTATCCAGCCACCACTCCTTGGGGTTGGAATCCACCAGATTCAGCTGGGAAATCACAGCTACTAGAATCTCTTCTTCCACCTCGGTGACATTCGCCTTCTTCTTCTTTGGCTGTCTGCAGTCAGCAGATCGGTGACCCTTTTTGTCACAGTTGAAGCATTTGCCAGCAAACTTCGGCTGCGCCTTCTTCTTAATAGTCCCACCCTTGGGTCCAAGTTTGTTGAAGGGCTTTTTCCCTTTGGAGCTACCACCATGCTCCACAATGTTAGCCCTCTCAGAAGGAAGCTTCATCCTCTTATCAGAGTGTCGATTGTCCTCTTCATTCTTGAGGCGAATCACCAGGTCTTCCATAGACATTTCCTTTCGCTTGTGCTTAAGGTAATTCTTGAAGTCCTTCCACCCCGAAGGCAGCTTCTCAATGACTGCAGTAACTTGGAAAGGATCATTGATCTTCATTCCTTCAGAGTTGCACTCATGCATTATCAGCTGCAAGTCATGCACTTGACTGCTCACTGTCTTCGAATCCACCATCTGGAATTCGAGGAAGCGCCCCACAAGGTACTTCTTGGAGCCAGCATTCTCTGCTCGGTACTTCCGATCAAGCAACCCCCAAAGTTCCTTAGCTGAGTTTTTGGTTTTGTACACCTTGTACAGTACGTCACTCAGACTGTTCAACACATAATTTCGACACAGATATTCAGCATCTTTCCAGGCATTGTATGCCATGAGCACCTGAGTATCAGACTCATTCTCAGCAACCCTAGGCGTCTCCTCGGTCAGATACCGTGCAAGCCCTAATTGGGAGAGATAAAAATGCATCTTTGGCTGCCACGTACTGAAATTAGATCCATTGAATTTCTCAGGCTTTTCAGCAGCCATAACTGCAGCAGGCATCTGTGCCACAACAGTATTTGGAACTGGACCCGCAGGTCCATTCCTGCCCATAGGCATCACTGCTGGTACAGTTGGAGTGGCAGCATGTGTCGATTCGGCAACGAACTCATGAGGTTGGTTGACAGCATCCATGTTCTCAGATTGAATATTATCAGACATTGCTACAATAGAGACAAGTCAGTTAGTACGTTCTAAATAATATTCAGATATCACAGTTGAAACGCATACAGTTTTAAGAATGTTGGAAACTTTTATGAATCTGAATATGAGTTTTAATTGAAAAGCTACTGAAATCAGATTGGTAATAAAACAGAAAGCAAGCTTTGATGAACTGAGTATTCACTAATAGCAAGTAACATGCAACTTCAATTAATTAACAGCAACTAAACTGATAGAGCATTGTTCGATAACTGAGTAACAGCAAACTGAGTAATAGAATATTAAACTGATCTGAAAAACAGCAGAACAATTCATGCAGTTTATAATAACTCAAAACAGCAACTAAATTAATTCAGCAGATTTAACAGAACATAAGACATGCATAATCTGATGTAGTTTATTAGTAAAACTGAAACAGAACATGCAGATAGATAAAGTGATGAATCTGTTCTGAAGATATAACTAAAATAGTAAGCAAGTATATCAATCTGAAAAACACAGAAAGTAGAAGGACAGGCAAACCGAGGTGATGGTTCAGTCACGTCGAGCGACGCTGTCCTTAAAACTGTATTGCCACCCGTAGGTGCTGGGTGTGATGGCAACGAGCTTCCCAAGATGAAAGAACCTCAGCAAGCGCGTCTGCACCTTAGCCTTGCTGATCGAACCTATTCGACCTTCAACTATCACCGATCGTAGTAAACAAAAGAAGCAACGGAGTCGAGTGTGGGATTTCGTTTTTCTGTGTGTTTTCTGAGGCAGAGCTGAGCATCCTTTTATCGTGAAGTGTTGAGCAACTGTCCACGAACTAAGGAGTGGGAAACAACCCCATGATATGAGCAACTGTCCACGAACCCATCCACAGGAACTGCCCATGATATTAGCAACTGTCGAAGAAGACTGACTACGAACCGCGCAACACCCCGTGGGCGGGCGCGTAGGGACTTTGGAAGACTTTAGCTTAATCAATTCAATAAGCATGAACTTGATATTATATAAGAACATCATTTGTTCCTCTTTAGTTTCCAATGTGGGATATAAGCCCAACCTCATATCAATCCCTACCAAACTCAAGTTCGATGAGTTTTGGTCCAACTTTGGCCATCGATTTCTTATTCGATATAGCTTCGTTTTTGGCAATTCAACATTCGATTTCATACCTCACAACTCTAGGTATTTTAATCTGATTTTATCAACACGATTCGAGGTGTCCTCCACGCTCAATTTTAGGTCTCCAATGTGGCGCACCACCATTTTCTTTAAACCTTTAACACACATTTTCCAACAGAGATTCCCGGATTCAGGTCATGTGCTTGAGGCAACAGCTATGATTTCTTTTTACTACTCTTGCCTGGTTGTGTTCAAATCTCGAAATGAGAGTATGATAGACTCTGCTAGTGGGTTCTTGACTGCTTCATGTATTTGCAGATTAGTCTGACTGGTAGCGAGAGGTCAAAGTAGTAGCAAGTCGATCCAAAAAGAAAAAAAAAGGTAATGTATCTAGTGCATAGTTTCAATAAGCAGATAGCGTACTTAGATGATCTGCAATGGTCCAATTCATCTTGTTCATATGAACTGGAGGTATGGCTGAGCTTATTTTCTTTAAAATTATATTCACCTATCCGTCCTTTATTACAGACTTATGCATCAGAACTCAATGAGGAGGAGGAGGATTTGCTCATAAAGGAAAGGACGCATCTGCATCATGTATATATGATGTGGCTGAAAGCTTAAGCGATTCATTATTTTCTACTTTATGTGTTTCAGATTTCTGACTGGCATTGATTGAACTAACAATCAGGAACCTAGCAATGCTGGGTGCCACGGTCGAAAATGAGAATTTGAAGAGGATCAAGGAGGTAACTTTCTTGCCCCCTTGTCAGAAGATTATTATTATGTTATATATAAGATTGTAGAGCAAACATCTGTTTCTCGTTTTTGGTCCTGCTTGCATTCTTAGGAACTTTTCACTTCAATCTTGTTAGCTCAATTTGAGTACACAATTATTGAAGAACAATCCTCACACTTGTTTCCATTGATTAATACATACCATGATTATATTTTCGTTTCCATTGAAACAGTTTCATTTCAAAGTGTATGAATTCTTATTTTTACATGAATCACATTTGTTTTTTTTTTCTTGATGATCTGAAGCCTCTATAACTTGTTTTACTATTATCGTTTTTGCTGCATTTAGCTCAGTCACAGACTTCACTTGTCAAAGAAACGGAATGGGTGACAAAAATCACTACTGCCGCAGACATTCTGATTTGGAAGAACAAGCAGAAGGATATATCATCAAGTATTGAAGTCAAAGAAGGCTCTCTCCATTATTAGAATATATATATATATATATATATATATAGGGGAGCACTCGGTTGAGGCATGGTTGGTAGAATGAGGCTGTAAGGCATGATCTTGGCCATTGATGATATTGATCTAATGGTTGAGATTTAAAGATGTGATAGTGGGATTTTACTATTTGCTTTTTGCTTTTTACTGTTGGTAGTGGGTTTACTATTTGCCACGTGGCGCGCCCACAAAGCACGGGGGGGTTTGATGTGTGGATGAGATCGTGCCTCATAGTCTCATTCTAATTTTGGTGCCTCATTTGAACGCTCCTCTATATATATATATATATATATATATATATATATATATATATATATATATATATATATATATATATATATATAGGGGAGCACTCGGTTGAGGCAAGGTTGGTAGAATGAGGCAGTAAGGCATGATCTTGGCCATTGATGATATTGATCTAATGGTTGAGATTTAAAGATGTGGTAGTGGGATTTTACTATTTGCTTTTTGCTTTTTACTGTTGGTAGTGGGTTTACTATTTGGACACGTGGCGCGCCCACAAAGCACGGGGGGTTAGATGTGTGGTTGAGATCATGCCTCACTGCCTCATTCTTATTTGGCTTGCCTCATTTGAACGCTCCTCTATATATATATATATATATATAGAGGAGTGTTCAAATGAGGACACCCTCTTAGGGTAAGGACGTAGGGACAAATCTCATCCATTAGATCATCATCCATCTAACCCCCCGTGCTTTGTGGGCGCGCCACGTGTCCAAGTTCCCAAAATCCAATAAAGCAAATAGTAAAACCCACTACCAAAAAGCAAATAGTAAAACCCACTACCACATGTGACACGTGGCAGCTTGTGGATCATTGGATGAACCTCATCCAATGGCCAAGATTAGTCCCTACACCCTCACCATAAGACATGTCCTCAATTGAACGCCCCCCTATATATATATATATATGAAATTTTTGTTGTATAGATAAATGGTGTACATAAATAGTGACATCATGTATGAAATATTGTATTTTTGTCCGAATAAAAAAGTATTTCAAAATATGGATATGAGTAACTGTAATTATGAAATTTATTTACGAATTTTCAGATTAATTTTAGTAATTTAATGGCAAAAATAAATGCATAGATTATGCGGCTCTGTGAAAAACCGATATGCCTAATACGAGGTCAAAGTAACAGATCCGAACATAACGGAAACTATTTAAATTTAAGCTCCAACGGTTGCCTTTTTCCCTTCCATTTCTTTGGCGCTAGCCCCCCAACGGTCACATTTTTCCCTTCCATTTCTTCGGCGCTAACCCCCCAACGGTCACGTTTTTCCAATTACTCCACCATTCCTGTCACAATCTAACTGCATCTTTCTCTCTCATAATTTTTCAAACGACACTGTGCTCAGTCTCGCACAAATCGATTCGGATACAATTGGTGGTCGTTTGTATTTTCGGACGAGGTTGAGGCAATAAACTTCTGAAATTGAGACTCCCTCAGTCTCGCAAAATGGTCAGCAGATCTGCCAGCAAAACCGCCCGCCCCGAATTTCAGTAACCCTCCCACTGACTCAGATTTCCTGCATTTGTCAGTTTTTGATGAACTTGAAATTTGGTTGATTCTCTTTTCTTTTTTTAAATTTTTGTTTGAAACAAAGGATTCTGAACAGAGGAAATCTGCCCAAGCATTGGGAGAAGTACGAGGAGCGAACACCTCGGGTTCCCATTTCCGGAAATTTGTTAGGGTTCCAATCGGCCAAGATCCAATTTTCATGTCTCAGGTTTTGTGTTGAATCTTGTCCAATTGTTGCGTGAAAAGTTTGAATATTCATTTCTGGGTATTATTTTCAGGTTGTGACCTGTGAATACTGCATTTGCTGACACTAAGGAAGCATTTGATGCTAAGATGGCTAAGCTTCAAATCGTTCAAAGGAATTGTTTTTATCCTGGCTGCTTGATGCATCACAATTCTCAGGTATACAAACACTTAAAATGGTTATTGTATACTCAGTGCTAGTACTGGATACTAGATGCATGTTTTACACGAAGAAAATTTGTTTAACAGGACCTTGGGGCACTTTCTCCTCATGAATTGTTATTGAGTAAAAAAAGACTTTTTTGTTCAGCTGTGCATGCTCTAGTTGTCATGGTTGAGGGCCTGCTTCTTTATATGCTTGTAAATATGTTTTGTTGTGACATCCATTTGATATTGCTGTGTACCTTGATCAGACTTACAAATGCACATTGTTGTTGTTTCATCAACATAAGATGGGTATGATATTATTCAAATAACTGTTTTTTATGAAAACTATCCAATTCATATATGAAAAACTAGCAATAGCAGATCAAGCATATATCAGCAATTGCATAAGTTCAAGGTACACAATAATAGCAAATGGCTGTCGTAACATAACACATTAAAAGAGTCTGTAAACAAATTTACAAGGATATAAACAGCAGAACCTAGACCATGACAATTAGAGAATGCACAGTTGAACAAAATAGTCGTTTCAGCGGAATTTGCTCAATACAACAACAATGAGGAGGAAGTGCTTTGCCTATTATGATGACTACACGTTGAAAACAAATTTTCTAGCAGTTAAACATGCATCCAGTAGCCATTACTAGCAAAACACAATTAACCTTTAAGGGTACTATACCTGGGAATTGGGTGGGATGCATTTAGTAGGCAGGACTGAGGAGCTTAACCGTCTCAGAATCAAATGCAGGATTCACAAGATTGTTGTATTCACGATCACCTACACATCCACCACCGATCTACCATTACAATTCACTAGGGGCTTGACTATCTCCCTCTTCTTCAATGAAGTGCCAAACACCGATCAGCTGCTCGCCTTCTCTTCATCCTCCTAATCATCATTCTTGTAAACAAATCCGTTCTGCTTCCTAGTTAAAAATCATAGAGAGCCCAACACTTGTGTTGACCACATGGATGAGTCATCATCATCCGCTACAACAGATTCCCCCCCCTTCACGATCATAATAAACTGAATGACACAGTTGCAACAAGTTCACAAAATGCACATTGCTACTCCTTCAACAACATATAAGTCAATGGACTTGGTCACAGATTTTTAGGGAGTAGGGACGTATCAAGAATAGCCGCTATTACATAAGTCTGATCAAGGTATACAGAATATATAACAAATGGATGTCAAAACACATTTTACAAGCATAATTAGCAGACCCTCGACCATGTGAATTAGATCATGCAAAGCTAAACAAAATAGTCATCGTGGAACTGCTCAATACAATCATGAGGCGAAAGAACTGCAAAGTCCTACTATAATTATACCGTTGGAAACAAATTTCTAACAGTTAAAAATGCATTCTAGCCAGTATACAATACCTGGAAATTGGGATGCATCGCCATGACTGATTTGAAGCTTAGCCATCGTCGCATCGAAAGATGCTTCCTTTTGCATCCATCAAATACAGAGCATTCACAGGTCACAGACTGAAAATAAAAGCCAGAAATCAAGATTCAAACTTTAGCACAACAATTTGACAAAAAGCAGACAAGATTTAAACACAAAACCTGATAAATAAAGATTGGATTTGGAACCATCGAAACCCTAACAGATTTTCGGAACTGGGAACCTGAATGGTGTTTGCATTGTCACTTTTCATCCTCGTACTCCTCCCCTTCCTCGCTGGATCTTCAAGTTCCAGAGAAGTCGATCTATCAATCGGCGAATAATGCCAGATTTTACTCTGCGTCGATTTGACTTCAGAATCCTCTGTTTCCAACAACAACAAAAATTAAATTAAAAAAATTTCAAGTTTAGCGAGACAAATGAAAGAGATCTGAATCAGATAGAGTATCGGAATTCAGAAGTTTCCCTGACCCTCGTCCGATTACAAACGGCTGCGAGAAAGAGAGCGCAGTTGCGTTTGAAAATTTGAGAGAGAGAATGAGTTTAAGATCGTCCAGAAACTAAAGTGAAAAAATTTGAACAACCGTTTGTATTTGATCGTTTGAGAGTCAACGTCGAAGAAACTGAAGTGAAAAAAAAGTAGCCGTTCATTTGACTTTCACCTAGCAACTTCTATTGGGCATATCAGTTTGGGCCTCGGGCTTGGTAGCTGGGCCCATAGCTACATGATGCCCATAAGTTTTCATGTCTATATCTTGGTCAACAATAATTAGAATAATTGAAATATAATATTTTAATCAAATGACAAAATGAATTCATCAATTTATTTTTTATCTACTTTTTTCTTATTTATCCGCCTCTTATTGAATAGTTTTGTAGAGTTGAGATTTTATGAGAAGGGTAAGTTACATGAGAAATGAGAAAATATCTCAACCTTTCATCACATCTATGGCTAAGATTTAATAAGGTTAAATTTAAAATTCGTAATTAATTGACTATTAACATGTAATTAAGGGCAAATTAGGCATTGAAAAGATTAAAAAAATAAACAGATATCCCGAAAATCAATCTTTATCCCGAAAAATCCTCCACACATTCATCGCAGCAACCAATCTCCTCCAGAATCCTCTTTGATCGGTTGTAAATGTAGTGATTGTAATGCAACTCGCGATCAAACAATTAATCTGAGTGTGACTCAGGTCGAATCCTCAGGGAACTAGTTTGCTATTTTCTGTAAATGATTTGTTTATATTAGTACTGAAATGGGGGGTTTGAAATAAAAATGCAGTACAGTAGAATAAATAAATTGAACAATGAAATGATCTAGCACAGGACTAAAGATTTAATTTGTTGTTGCATACGATTTGTTGTTTGGTTGTCTTTTAATTTGATGAAACATTGGGAATCAATGACTCCCCAAAAACAAACAGATTATAACACAAAGTTACTGCAGACTCAACTTTCGCTTCTTGCCTAGCTGTAGATCTTGATATATGATAGTGAACTATTACCCTAGGTCATTTGCTTTATTACATGCTCAACTTTCGCTTCTCGCATAATAACAAAACTAGATGCACAAATCATCAAGACTCAACTTTCGCTTCTCGCCTATCAGATTTTATCTCATTACATGCATAGACTCAACTTTCGCTTCTCGCCTATCATGCAACTATGTAAACCTACTGTGATATGCTACTACAAACACAGACAATAGGTACAAACAATTCTCATACAAACATTATTGGTATCTCGCGAAAATACCAAATACAGGATGTATGGATTGAACTATTCATATCTATTGTAAAGAAATAAGATTGCAATAAAAAGACATGTGTTACAACTGCAGATGTTTCTGGGGATACATTGGATCCCAATAAGTGGACTACTCACTCATGATGAGTTGATACATGACAACAGATCAAAAAATGGAAGTACAAGATTAGGTTAAGAGAAACCTTGATGTTGAACTCCTGCTCTTTTGAATGTTGTTGTCGCCCAGTATCTCTGCTAATTTTCTGATGATGTCTCGATCCCTTTTCTTCACTGATGTGCGCCCCTTCTATACTGTCCTTCATTACTGTAATAATTTACTTTTGTCTCCATGTTTCCCGATGCAGGTTTCTCAATCTCCGATAGCCTCTTTGTGTCCCCATGAAACTCACACTGCTCGATGGAAGGAAATAAATGCGCAAGTAACTTGGGTGGCCGATCGGATGCACTAGGGTTTTAGGTCGGGTATGCGAGCGGCTGGCCGATCGGGCAGTGCAAGAAGGGAGGACGTCGGGTAGCCGATCGGTCATGGCATTTCACTCGGGTTGCCGGTCGGTCGTTGGGGCATTTTGCGCAAGGAAGGTCGGGTGGCCACTCGGGTGCCCGAGCTCACATTTTTGCTTCTTACTTCTCAAATAGCTTTGTCACTAAAACACTAAGTAAAACCGTCAAATCTGCGTAATATTACATTAAAATGGAGCTCAAAGTGTGTGAATTTGTACATCAAAGATCATGCAAATAATCGCTCATCAAAATACCCCACACTTAGATTTTGTTCGTCCCGAACAAACACACATCAGAAGCATCACCCCAGAACATCTTAAAACTAAGCAAACAAAAGAACAAATAAAACTAGTGAGAGTTTTCAGAACAGGAATACTCACAAATCCCGTGATACTTGCTCAGTTAGGAATGAAATTTTGAAACAGTGATAAACATGATAACTCATCAGTTCAGGCAGTGCTGCATCAATATCACTCACTTCAAAACAGACAAAAGGTTTCTTCATTTCAATATGATATTCAGCGTATGCTAGTTTGACTCAAATATGCTAGCATTCATTAAGACTAATCGAAAAGTCAGTTTAGTCAATCGATTTACCAAGAAGAATTTCACTTACACCAAACTTGTAAATTCTCTTCAAGGCTCACGCAGTAATCTGCAAGGGTCTTTCCTCAAACAATACCTGTGAATATGTCAGTGCACAAAATCTGGTACAAAGTCACGATCAAGTGGAGGTTTATTTATATACAAACTTTCACACTACTTTAGTGCAGGTGTGGATGGTTTCGAAGGGGAAGACCTGGCTCAGGGAGTTACCTATATCTACCGCTTCCTAACCCCCGCCATCTACACTTCTCTTTTTTTTCTTTTTTTTTCTAAAGAAATTGGCAAATACCCCACACTTGAAATTGACAGTGTACCAAAATAATGTGTAGCACAGAAACACAACCACAGTATTTCTGAAGTCACTTAAGAGCCAATCTGAAAAATAAACTCGTTTGCGGGAGTTTGTTCATCATGATTTTTCCAAAAGCCTAAACGAATTCAACACGCTGAACTAAGCTAGCATAAAATCGTTTATTTGCACAGACTTTCATATCACAAGGAAAATCAGAAATCAGATGCTAACAAATTCATGAGTTCAGAGCAGCAAAGCCATAGCATCAGAGATTAACATGCTCATCATTCAACGTGTTTTCGGCAAAGGTTTTGAGCAAGTATCAGGTAAGCACATTCAATCATTTTTTTCTGCAATTTATTTTTTCAGCACACATAACAATTAATCATCAGTCGAATATAATCGAATAAACATCAGCCACCCCACACTTAAAACATGCTTAGTCCCTAAGCATTCTAGCGTAAATAGTGAGCAAGCAGGGTAGTAAAATATTATTTGATTGATGAAAGTGAAAAGAGTTTACGAAACGAACGCATAGAGGTAAAAGCAAAAGTGAAATGCAGCAAGTTTTCCTTCTAGTTCCAGCTGGGTCACTCTTGAGGAGTGTCGTCAACAGATGCAGTAGATGCAGGCGTGGCAGTCACGTGTTGGAGAATGGTCTGCAAGATGGTGTGAATATTATCCAGCTTAGTGTCAATTTCAGTCTGTTTACCTTTTATTTCAACCTGACCCTCCTCTATAGCTTTTAGCCGTGCCCCAACATCTCCATCAACAGTGACAGCCGGAGCGTCTGAATCCCCCTTTTTCTTCTTGTTGCTTTGTGACGCCGGAGGCTCCTTTATCCAATTATTCTCCTTATCAACCATTGTGCTATTTTTCATCATTGTCAGGCCTAGTTTGTTTGGCTGTAGCAGCTTCCCTTTATCCAGGTTATAGCCGAGGTGCTTAGCAATAAGCGTGATGATTGACCCTCCTCCAAGTACGCTACAAGACAAACACTTTTCAAAAAGATCAGAGAAAATAGTCATAAGCTTCACTCCATTCCCTCTGCCTCTGCGCAGCGTTCTCATAATCTCCAGATCTCTATGATTTACTCTAGACCCCTTATCAGCGCGAGTAGCCAAGTTTTCAGCAACAAGACGGTGGATAATCTTCCAGGCTGGCAATCTGATCAAGCTGGAAGGTGAGTTAGTAGTGAATGTGATAGTGTTATTGTCAGTAATGTACCTCCAGAATTCAGTGTCTTCATCAGTAGATTGGTTGGTGAATGAGGTATCTTTCCATTGGTAGTTGAAAATCCTTTCGAACTCTTCCTCGGTCAAAGTGTGAAAGTACCCATTAATCTGGAATATCCATCGTTGCGCCCACCGCTTGGATCCTGCTGTTCTTAAGCTCTCTGGTCCGTCATGAGTTGCCCATATGACCTCAAATGTTGAAATAAACTCAATGACCAGCTTCTGATAGGTGCCAGGATCATCCCACATCATGAACTCCAAGTTTCCGTTTGTCAGAATGGAATTGACCTCATCAAAAATCTTCATTGTCCTAAGGTCACCATGCACGGGGTACAACGGTTTGGCAGCTTTAACGTTCTTGATCTTCATCCACTTTTCACTGTCCCTTGAGAGTATGATTTTGTAGACGTGGTCAAAGTTGTAGACTGGCTCTTTTGGTTGTGTATCAGGGGGTATGAATTTCGACAGTGCAGACTGATGAGCTGGTGTGAGGGGGTTTTGTCCTTGTCGTGGCGGTTGGGGAGGAGGAACAGGTGGCGGTGGAACAGGAGGTGCTGTGGCGCTTAGATGCGCGGGGTCGTCTGGTGGCAATGGGTATAGGTTGTCTGCAACTTGTATTCGCTTCCTCTTTTTCCCTTTTGATCCCTCTGCACTAGTACCCTTACCTCCCATCGTGTTCACCATAGCAAGAAATTAGGGCACCAATTCTCAAATCACCAATATCAATATCAGGGCACCAATTCAATTCAAACTGAAAAATATTTTTACCGAAGAGGCGCTGATTCACAATTCAATTCGCACTTGTCTGCTAGGGCTTTGGATGCGGAAGAGGCGGACTGAAGAATAGGCGGAGCTGGAGGATGAGCGGACGTGCGAACGGGTGGACGAGCGGGTGGACGGACGATTGCGCGAGCGGACGCGCGGTCGGCTGTGCGAGAAGACGCGGCTGTCCGAGCGGCTGCGCGGTCTGCGCAATTTCCTTCTTCGAAGATGCGGTTACTGAGTGTAAACCCTATTTTGTTGTATTTAGCCAAATCAAGAATATGAGAATTGCAATTATAAGCAGCTAGGTTAGCAAAATTGATTTAGCTAAATTGATAATCTGAATATTTCTAAATTGATTTAGCTAAATTGATTATTTCTAAATTGTTGCAGAAAATATAAAATTGAAGTTCTTACCGGCCTAGTTTAACGTCTTGGCCAAGACGGAGCTGCTCTTAAATGTCGAGGTTGTAGGGTAGAGATTGTAGGGTAGATTTATTGAATGTCTTCAAATTTGTAATCCTCCAAGTTGTTAGGCTTGTATCCGAAATATTCCTTCACCCTGTGTCCATTCACTTTGAAAGTTTGGCCATTGTCATCTGAGAGTTCTAAATGTCCATCGTCAAAAACCTTGCTCACTGTATATGGTCCTCCCCATCTTGTCTTGAGCTTTCCTGGAAATAGCTGAAGTTTGGACTTGTACAGTAACACCTTTTCTCCAATAGAAAAGTGTTTAGCTCTTAGTTTCCTATCGTGCCATTTTTTCGAACGTTCCTTGTACAGCTTGGCACTCTCATAGCTCTCCATGCGAATTTCTTCCAGTTCATGTAAATCTAACATTCGTTTTTCACCGGCTGCTTTCATATCGTAGTTCAGCTTCTTCACTGCCCAAATAGCTTTGAATTCCAACTCCACTGGTAAGTGGCAGGGCTTTCCATACACCAGCCTATAGGGTGACATCCCAATAGGCGTTTTGAAAGCTGTTCTATATGCCCATAAAGCTTCCTCCAACCTTGACGACCAGTCTTTCCTTGAATTGTTTACTGTCTTCTCCAATATTTTCTTGAGTTCTCGGTTGGTTACCTCCGCTTGTCCATTGGTCGGCGGATGGTAAAGTGTGGAAAACTTGTGGTAGACTCCGAATTTTCTTAACATAGCTCCGAATTGCTTTTCCCGAAAGTGACTTCCATTGTCGCTCACTACTGCTCTGGGAGTTCCAAACCTTGGAAAAATTATCTTTTTGGATAAGCTTGTGACACTCTTAGCATCACACGTTCTGGTTGCCACAGCCTCTGCCCACTTTGACACAAAATCCACTGCAACCAATATATAGGAATTTCCGTATGAAGATGGGAATGGTCTCATGTAGTCTATGCCCCATACATCGAATATCTCGACTTCTAACATTCCTTTTTGCGGCATCTCATCGCGCTTTGAAATATTCCCAGTACGTTGGCATGAATCACAACTCTTCACGAATAGGTAGGCGTCCTTAAATAGAGTTGGCCAGTAGAATCCACTTTGTAAGACTTTAGCTGCAGTCTCCACCATATGGAGATGAGTGACAACGTTCCAAGATACTCTGTTGATCTTCCTCTGATACACACGTCCTATAGATGCCATCGACACACAGTTTATATAAAAATGGATTATCCCAGTAATACCTCTTCACATCGTGCAGAAATCTCTTCTTCCTGTTGTAATCCACGTCTCCCGGCAGGATTCCACATGCTAGATAGTTCACAAAATCCGCATACCAAGGTGCTGAATTTTTCTCTATGTTCATCAAATCTTCACCCGTGTACGAATCTCGAACAAGTGCGTCATCAAAAATTTCCGCAGGGTCCAATTGTATTCTTGACAGGTGATCGGCTACCACGTTTTCAACTCCCTTTTTGTCTTTAATTTCAATATCGAATTCCTGCAAAAGAAGTATCCAACGTATTAGTCTAGGTTTTGCATCTTTCTTTGTCATTAAATACCTGATAGCCGCATGGTCAGTATACACAATTGTCTTCGAGCAGACTAAGTATGGTCTGAATTTTTCGAACGCATAAACAACTGCCAACAGCTCCTTCTCAGTTGTTGTGTAATTTACTTGGGCTGCAACAAAAACTTTACTGACATAGTAAATCACATGTAGCTTCTTATCAGCCCTTTGACCTAGCACTGCTCCAATTGCGTTGTCACTTGCGTCACACATCAGCTCAAATGGCAGGCTCCAGTTCGGAGGTTGGATAATTGGCGCAGTAATTAGAGATTGCTTCAGAGTTTCAAAAGCTGTAACGCACTCATCAGTAATTTTAAATTCAACATCAGTGCAAAGTAAATTGGTGAGAGGCTTAGCTATTTTCGAAAAATCTTTGATGAAGCGTCTGTAGAAACCTGCGTGCCCTAAGAAGCTTCTGATGTTTTTGACATTGTTGGGAACTGGCAGCTTTTCAATTGCTTCTACTTTTGCTTTATCTACTTCTATCCCTTTCTTTGTTATTTTGTGTCCGAGCACAATACCTTCTTTTACCATGAAATGGCATTTTTCCCAGTTAAGCACAAGATTAACCTCGACACACCTGGCAAGAATTTTAGATAAATTAGATAAGCATGAATCAAATGAATAACCATGAACGGAAAAATCATCCATGAAAACTTCCATGGATTTCTCTAAAAATTCGGAGAATATTGAAGTCATGCATCTTTGAAAGGTTCCTGGTGCGTTGCACAACCCGAATGGCATTCGTCTGTAGGCAAAGGTACCAAATGGACATATAAATGTCGTTTTGTCTTGGTCGTCAGGGTGTATGGGGATTTGGAAAAATCCACTGTAGCCATCCAAAAAGCAAAAATATTCGTGCCCGGCTAGTCTCTCCAACATCTGGTCGATGAATGGGATGGGGAAGTGATCCTTCTTCGTAGCTTTGTTCAGATTCCTGTAGTCTATACACATTCTGTGTCCGGTCACTGTTCTTGTTGGGACAAGCTCTCCCTTGTTGTTTGTTACTACGGTTAGTCCTCCCTTCTTTGGCACTACATGAATAGGACTCACCCATTCCGAATCTGCAACTGAGTATATTATCCCTGCATCACGAAGCTTAGCAATTTCCTTAAAAACAACTTCGTTCAAATTAGGGTTTAATCTCCTCAAACGCTCACTGCTAGGTTTAGCATCATTGTCTAAGTGTATTCTATGCATGCAGATGCTAGGACTAATTCCTTTAATGTCATCAATAGAGTGTCCGATAGCAGATTTATATTTCATGAGCACATTGAGTAAGTCTACAGTCTGTTGTTCATCTAATGAGGCTTCAACGATCACAGGCAATGTAGAGTTAGGTCCAAGAAATTCATACCTGAGATTTGATGGAAGTGGTTTCAAATTTTCATCAAATTCGTTACCTGACTCATTGTCTTCATTATCTTTATTCTCAGTAGCTTCTTCAATTGCTTCGCACTCCGTCAGCATCATAAGTGCACCTGCTTCTTTGTCACTGCTTAGTAGTTCATGTTCAAAATTTGGCAGCTCATCAAAATGGTTAGAATCATCATAAGTATCGAGCCAAGCACAGTCCAAAGAGTCCATAGGTGCTTTCATCATAGATTTCAAGAAAATTTTTGCTTTCTCACTGCCCAGGTTCATCTCAATAGTTCCATTACCACAGTCAATGACAGCTTTAACAGTATTCAAAAATGGCCTACCTAGTATGATCGGAGTTTCATTCTCAACATCCATCTCTAGAACATAGAAGTCAACAGGCACCCAAAGTTCACCAATTTTAATGAGCATGTCTTCTAAAATACCTTTAGGCAACCTAGAGGTTCTATCAGCTAGTCTCAGGCTAATGGGTCTTGGTGTTAATTCTCCTACATCAAGCTTTTTGTACAGAGAAAATGGCATTAATGAAATACTCGCACCCAAGTCACATAGAGCATTAGACACATTAACAGGACCTATTGTAATGGGAATACAGAATGCACCAAAATCATTCAACTTTTTAGGCATGGCATGTTGTATAATGGCACTGCAATTTGCATCAAGTGTAACATGATCAGTGTCTAACTTTTTCTTGTTTGTGACAATATCTTTCAGAAATTTTCCATAACCAGGCATTTGAAGTATTATATCAGTGAATGGCATTGATACCTGAAGGTTGCTAAGAAGTTTAGCAAACCTTTGGATGTGCGAATTGTCGTTCCTCTTTTTCAATCTTTGCGGAAAAGGTACTTTCTCCTTGATCTCTTGTTGTCCTTTGTCGACTTCTTTCTGCAAGGGTTCAAACAAGTTAGCCAAATTTTTATTTGAAGAAGGCTCGGTTACCCGGTCGAGTACACGCTCGGACATGCGGTCGAGTATGGCATTTTGCTCGGATGCACGATCGGCTGCTAGCTCGGGTACACGCTCGGAGGTGCGAGCGTTTCGCTCGGATGCACGATCGGCTGCTAGCTCGGGTACACGCTCGGAGGTGCGAGCGTTTCGCTCGGATGCACGATCGGCTGCTAGCTCGGGTACACGCTCGGAGGTGCGAGCGTTTCGCTCAGACATGCGGTCGAGTGGCCTGGCGGGTACACGGTCGGTCACCCTAGCTTGTTTTGCTGCTTGCAACTCCTTCCCGTTCCTCAAAGTGATAGCATTGATGTTCTCTGTCTGATTTACATCGGCTTGAGGTGGCAATTGACTCTGGAATCTAGATGCTGATGCTTGCTGAGCTATTTGATTCTCCAATATTGCATTATGTTTCTGAAGTTCGTTAAGCTTCTCCAGTATTAGTTGGCTCTGTTGCTGCTGCTGCATCATCTGTTGTTGTGTAGCTGCAAGCTGTGCAACAATAGAAGACATGTCAGTTTGATTAGAATTGCTCGACGATGCGACATTACCTGGATGAGTATTTTGAGGTTTGGGAGCAGTAGGTGCAACAGGATTGGCGTTCCATGGCTTCGGGGCAGGGGCTGCATAGTTTGTTTGAGGCATCTGATTGCTTTGATGATTGTTCTGATAATTGAAGTATGGTTGACGCTGGTAGTTCCTATTAGCTTCATATGCAGGTCTACTGTTGTTGTACGGTTGATTCCGTACGAAGTTTACATCTTCTTCAGCGTGCATAGGCATGGGTGGTAATGGTACTTGTTGCTGAGGAAGTACTGCAGGTGGCGGTGGAACAGTGTACTGGTTACTGTATTCCATTCCGACTTGTGCTACGCTAGGATTCTGATTCTTCATCATTGCTTCAAACATTGTGGTGAGGCGTTGAATGTCGTCCTTGGTTGCAACAGCACCACTGCTGAAGTCTCTATCCTTAGGATAGTTGTTGCGACCACTGCCAAACTGTAGTGAGTTTACCGCGAGTTCTTCTATCAGTTGGAAGGCTGATCGGTTGTAAATGTAGTGATTGTAATGCAACTCGCGATCAAACAATTAATCTGAGTGTGACTCAGGTCGAATCCTCAGGGAACTAGTTTGCTATTTTCTGTAAATGATTTGTTTATATTAGTACTGAAATGGGGGGTTTGAAATGAAAATGCAGTACAGTAGAATAAATAAATTGAACAATGAAATGATCTAGCACAGAACTAAAGATTTAATTTGTTGTTGCATACGATTTGTTGTTTGATTGTCTTTTAATTTGATGAAACATTGGAAATCAATGACTCCCCAAAAACAAACAGATTATAACACAAAGTTACTGCAGACTCAACTTTCGCTTCTTGCCTAACAGTAGATCTTGATACATGATAGTGAATTATTACCCTAGGCCATTTGCTTTATTACATGCTCAACTTTCGCTTCTTGCATAATAACAAAACTAGATGCACAAATCATCAAGACTCAACTTTCGCTTCTCGCCTATCAGATTTTATCTCATTACATGCATAGACTCAACTTTCGCTTCTCGCCTATCATGCAACTATGTAAACCTACTGTGATATGCTACTGCAAACACAGACAATAGGTACAAACAATTCTCGACTACTCACTCATGGTGAGTTGATACATGACAACAGATCAATAAAAATTGGAAGTACAAGATTAGGTTAAGAGAAACCCTGATGTTGAACTCCTGCTCTTGTGAATGTTGTTGTCGCCAAGTATCTCTGATAATTTTCTCTTTTTTTTCGATTGTTTTTTCTTCACTGATGTGCCCTCCTTCTATACTGTCATAATTAATTGCTTGTCTCCATGTTTCCCGATGCAGGCTTCTCAATCTCCAATGGCCTCTTTGTGTCCCCATAAAACTCACACTGATCGATGGAAATAAATGCATTTGAGCCGATTTGAAGATTTATTGTTTGCAGCTTGGGTCGGATAGCCGGTCGGTCATTCAAACAATTTAGGCCGGGTACACGGTCGGGCATTCAAGCAATTTAGGCCGGGTAGCCGATCGGGGATTTCTCGCTAGGAGAGTCAGGTATACGATCGGGATCGGGTGTTCGAGGGAATGAGCTCGGGTAGCCGATCGGGTGTACGAGGGAATGAGCTCGGGTAGCCGATCGGGTGTACGAGGGAATGAGCTCGGGTAGCCGATCGGGTGCCCTAGTGTTTTCACGCAGCTTTAGCTCACATTTTGCCATTTTGCGATTTACTTCTTCAAGTTGCTTTGTCACTGAAACACTAAGTAAAAACATCAAATCTGCGTAATATTACATGAGAATGGAGCTCAAAGTGTGTGAATTTGTACATCAAAGATCATGCAAATAATCGCTCATCAAAATACCCCACACTTAGATTTTGTTCGTCCCGAACAAACACACATCAGAGGCATCACCCCAGAACATCTTAAAACTAAGGAAACAAAAGAACAAAAAGAACTAGCGAGAGTTTTCAGAACAGGAATACTCACAAATCCCGTGATACTTGCTCAGTTAAGAATGAAATTTCCAAGCAGTGATAAACATAGTAACTCATCAGTTCAGGCAGTGCTGCATCAATATCACTTACTTCAAAGCAGACAAAGGTTTCTTCATTTCAATATGATGTTCAGCGTATGCTAGTTTGACTCAACTATGCTAGCATTCATTCAGACTAATCGAAAAGTCAGTTTAGTCAATCAAATTATCAAGAAGAATTTCACTTACACGAAACTTGTAAATTCTCTTCAAGGCTCACGCAGTAATCTGCAAGGGTCTTTCCTCAATCAATACCTGTGAATATGTCAGTGCACAAAATCTGGTACAAAGTCACGATCAAGCGGGGTTTATTTATATACAAACTTTCACACTACTTTAGTGCAGGTGTGGATGGTTTCGAAGGGGAAGACCTGGCTCAGCGGATTACCCATATCTACCGCTTCCTAACCCCCGCCATCTACACTTCTCTTTTCTTTTCTTTTCTTTTTCTTTTTTTTTCGCAGTAAGCAAATATCCCACACTTAAAATTGACAGTGTACCAAAATAATGTGTAGCACAGAAACACAACCACAGTATTTCTGAAGTCACCTAAGAGCCAATCTGAAAAATAAACTCGTTTGCGGGAGTTTGTTCATCATGATTTTCCAAAAGCCTAAACGAATTCAACACGCTGAACTAAGCTAGCATGAAATCGTCTATTTACACAGACTTTCATATCACAAGGAAAATCAGAAATCAGATGCTAACAAATTCATGAGTTCAGAGCAGCAAAGCCATAGCATCAGAGATTAACATGCTCATCATTCAACGTGTTTTCGGCAAAGATTTTGAGCAAGTATCAGGTAAGCACATTCAATCATTTTTCTGCAATTTATTTTTTTCAGCACACATAACAATCATCAATCGAATAAACATCAGCCACCCCACACTTAAAATATGCTTAGTCCCTAAGCATTCTAACGTAAATAATGAGCAAGCAGGGTAGTAAAATATTATTTGATTGATGAAAGTGAACCCTACTTTGCTTTATTTAGCCAAATCTGAATATGGGAATCGTAAGAATTAGGCAGCTAGGCTAGCAGAATTAAATTAGTAAAGTTGGGCCATGCTAGCCTATCGGGCAACCGATTATTTTTGCTAGGCCAACCGATCGGTCAGTTCAAAAATCAACAGCAAGCATATTCACCGCATTCTAAATTGTTTGCAGAAAAAATAAAATTGAAGTTCTTACCGGCCTAGTTTAACGTCTTGGCCAAGACGGAGCTGCTTTTAAATGTCGAGATTGTGGGTTGATGGTATCATGAAGTCTGCGACAGTAGGTTCCCTCTGCTGATCAGGTGCGTTCACCAGATTGTTGTGATTGTTTTGCTCCATCTTTCCTCTACCTTTCCTTCCTCTCTTCATCTTGCTCCTGGTTTGCATCAGCAGACAAAGGAAGGATTAAAAGTGAGTACTAACAGATAATGTACTAATGTAATAAACAAAAATAATAACAGAAAATAAACAAATGGCTAATTCCCCGGCAACGGCGCCATTTTGATCGGTTGTAAATGTAGTGATTGTAATGCAACTCGCGATCAAACAATTAATCTGAGTGTGACTCAGGTCGAATCCTCAGGGAACTAGTTTGCTATTTTCTGTAAATGATTTGTTTATATTAGTACTGAAATGGGGGGTTTGAAATGAAAATGCAGTACAGTAGAATAAATAAATTGAACAATGAAATGATCTAGCACAGAACTAAAGATTTAATTTGTTGTTGCATACGATTTGTTGTTTGGTTGTCTTTTAATTTGATGAAACATTGGAAATCAATGACTCCCCAAAAACAAACAGATTATAATACAAAGTTACTGCAGACTCAACTTTCGCTTCTTGCCTAACAGTAGATCTTGATACATGATAGTGAATTATTACCCTAGGTCATTTGCTTTATTACATGCTCAACTTTCGCTTCTCGCATAATAACAAAACTAGATGCACAAATCATCAAGACTCAACTTTCGCTTCTCGCCTATCAGATTTTATCTCATTACATGCATAGACTCAACTTTCGCTTCTCGCCTATCATGCAACTATGTAAACCTACTGTGATATGCTACTGCAAACACAGACAATAGGTACAAACAATTCTCATACAAACATTATTGATATCTCGCGAAAATACCAAATACAGGATGTATGAATTGAACTATTCATATCTATTGTAAAGAAATAAGATTGCAATCATATAAAAAGACACGTGTTACAACTGCAGATGTTTCTGGGGATCCATTGGATCCCAATAAGTGGACTACTCACTCATGGTGAGTTGATACATGACAACAGATCAATAAATATTGGAAGTACAAGATTAGGTTAAGAGAAACCCTGATGTTGAACTCCTGCTCTTGTGAATGTTGTTGTCGCCAAGTATCTCTGATAATTTTCTCTTTTTTTTCGATTGTTTTTTCTTCACTGATGTGCCCTCCTTCTATACTGTCATAATTAATTGCTTGTCTCCATGTTTCCCGATGCAGGCTTCTCAATCTCCAATGGCCTCTTTGTGTCCCCATAAAACTCACACTGACCGATGGAAATAAATGCATTTGAGCCGACTTGAAGATTTATTGTTTGCAGCTTGGGTCGGATAGCCGGTCGGTCATTCAAACAATTTAGGCCGGGTACACGATCGGGCATTCAAGCAATTTAGGCCGGGTAGCCGATCGGGGATTTCTCGCTAGGAGAGTCGGGTATACGATCGGGATCGGGTGTACGAGGGAATGAGCTCGGGTATCCTATCGGGTGTACGAGGGAATGAGCTCGGGTAGCCGATCGGTTGCCCTAGTGTTTTCACGCAGCTTTAGCTCACATTTTGCCATTTTGCGATTTACTTCTTCAAGTTGCTTTGTCACTGAAACACTAAGTAAAAACATCAAATCTGCGTAATATTACATGAGAATGGAGCTCAAAGTGTGTGAATTTGTACGTCAAAGATCATGCAAATAATCGCTCATCAAAGGCCTCAGTTGGTGGCCGTTTGTTGATGGCACCTTTTCCACTGTTGTCCATCAGATGTCGGGCTTCCTTATCCATTCCGTTGTAGAAGGAATACAGTAGCTGCCAAGGTGAGTTTCCATGTGTGGGCATTCCCACAGTAATCGTTTGAATCTTTCATAAGCCTCATGGAAATCCTCGCACATCTTTTGAGTAAATTTGCTGATTGCTTCTCTCAGCTCTTTAGTCTTTGCTGGTGAGAAGAACTGCATCAGAAATGCACTGGATAGCTGGTCCCAGGTGGTGAAGGTGTTTGGCGGATGGTTCTTGAGCCATTCCTTGGCTCTGTCCTTTAGTGACAAATGGAACAGACGAAGGTACATCGTTTCCAAGTCCACATTTGTTGGCTTGTATGTCGCACAGAAATCCTTGAATTGATCCAGGTGATGATGAGCATTACCGGTTGTACCATTGTAGCCATTACTGGTTATCATCTGTATCAGGCCGGACCTCCATTCAATATTCCCTCCTTCAGGCATCTGGATGGGATTTCCTTGAGTGAGGGTTGATGGTATCATGAAGTCTGCGACAGTAGGTTCCCTCTGCTGAACAGGTGCGTTCACCAGATTGTTGTGATTGTTTTGCTCCATCTTTCCTCTACCCTTCCTTCCTCTCTTCGGCTTGCTCCTGGTTTGCATCAGCAGACAAAGGAAGAATTAAAAGTGAGTACTAACAGATAATGTACTAATGTAATAAACAAAAATAATAACAGAAAATAAACAAATCGCTAATTCCCCGGCAACGGCGCCATTTTGATCGGTTGTAAATGTAGTGATTGTAATGCAACTCGCGATCAAACAATTAATCTGAGTGTGACTCAGGTCGAATCCTCAGGGAACTAGTTTGCTATTTTCTGTAAATGATTTGTTTATATTAGTACTGAAATGGGGGGTTTGAAATAAAAATGCAGTACAGTAGAATAAATAAATTGAACAATGAAATGATCTAGCACAGGACTAAAGATTTAATTTGTTGTTGCATACGATTTGTTGTTTGGTTGTCTTTTAATTTGATGAAACATTGGGAATCAATGACTCCCCAAAAACAAACAGATTATAACACAAAGTTACTGCAGACTCAACTTTCGCTTCTTGCCTAACTGTAGATCTTGATATATGATAGTGAACTATTACCCTAGGTCATTTGCTTTATTACATGCTCAACTTTCGCTTCTCGCATAATAACAAAACTAGATGCACAAATCATCAAGACTCAACTTTCGCTTCTCGCCTATCAGATTTTATCTCATTACATGCATAGACTCAACTTTCGCTTCTCGCCTATCATGCAACTATGTAAACCTACTGTGATATGCTACTGCAAATACAGACAATAGGTACAAACAATTCTCATACAAACATTATTGATATCTCGCGAAAATACCAAATACAGGATGTATGGATTGAACTATTCATATCTATTATAAAGAAATAAGATTGCAATAAAAAGACATGTGTTACAACTGCAGATGTTTCTGGGGATCCATTGGATCCCAATAAGTGGACTACTCACTCATGATGAGTTGATACATGACAACAGATCAAAAAATGGAAGTACAAGATTAGGTTAAGAGAAACCCTGATGTTGAACTCCTGCTCTTTTGAATGTTGTTGTCGCCCAGTATCTCTGCTAATTTTCTGATGATGTCTCGATCCCTTTTCTTCACTGATGTGCGCCCCTTCTATACTGTCCTTCATTACTGTAATAATTTACTTTTGTCTCCATGTTTCCCGATGCAGGTTTCTCAATCTCCGATAGCCTCTTTGTGTCCCCATGAAACTCACACTGCTCGATGGAAGGAAATAAATGCGCAAGTAACTTAGGTGGCCGATCGGATGCACTAGGGTTTTAGGTCGGGTATGCGAGCGGCTGGCCGATCTGGCAGTGCGAGAAGGGCGGACGTCGGGTAGCCGATCGGTCATGGCATTTCACTCGGGTGGCCAGTCGGTCTTGGGGCGCAAGGAAGGTCGGGTGGCCACTCGGGTGCCCGAGCTCACATTTTTTCTTTTTACTTCTCAAATAGCTTTGTCACTAAAACACTAAGTAAAAACGTCAAATCTGCGTAATATTACATTAAAATGGAGCTCAAAGTGTGTGAATTTGTACATCAAAGATCATGCAAATAATCGCTCATCACTCTTCCAGACTTGTAAAATCAGAAAAATTGCATCCGATTCAAAGGTTTGTCTGTTTGCAGCCACATATCCTATCATAAAGACCCAATTTTGAAATTTTCCGATCGGGAAAAAGCCCTAATTTTGACCAAACCCGATGTGAAAAAAGTAAAAAACCCTAACTTTGACCAAACTCGATAAGGAAGAACACTCAAGGGAGCCTGTAAATGTTGCCATTGGTGTGAAAATTGAAATTGACGTCACTGGTCATGTCCATATCTACGGATTATATGTATGCTTGCATATTTACGCATTTTAATTACAAAGCTACGCATTATAAAAAATAGGGTATGTGTAACACTCGAAAGTTACACAACATTCGTAGCCTTGTACATAACATTCGTAGCACTATTTTGTATATGAAATCGGTAGCCTTGTATAAAAAATTCGTATATGAAATTGGTAGCCTTGTATATAACATTCATATATGAAATTGGTAGCACTGATTGTGATGTTTTATTTGAAATACAATAACATTCGTAGCCTTGTATATAACATTCTTATATGAAATATATAGTAAACTTCTAACCTTTCTGCAAAAAAAAAAACAAAAATAGAAGAAGATCATTTGGCACTATCTTGAATCTCAAAGCCATGTCTCCCGATGTCTGTGCAGTGTTTCCACCCATCGAATTATCATAATCCAGCACATCATAAACTAGTACCTTAAACCACTAAGCAGATTATTGAACTATCCTGGCTGTATCATAATCATATATTCAAAAAAAATTGCATTGGACGATCTGAAACAGATAGCCTAGCTTACCTCCTAGATCCAAAAATCACAAGTTGAAGTAAAATAATGTCAGTTCATCATATACATATATCAATAAATGATAATAACAGATAAGGCAGAAAACAATATAGCTGGATAATCAAAATGGCACATAACATGCTGGGATGTCCTACCTGAAGCAAACATGATCAAATGCACTGATAAATAAACAACTGACAAAGACACATCACCTTCCATTCAACAATATATTTAAGATGACACACTCGTGCAAAATGTATAAAAACTTGAATAGCTTAATTAGAGCGATGCATCATCTTCCGCTTCCAGGAAGAAGATCATTTCGTATCATCTCCAAATCTTGGATCTCAAACAATGCATACAGCATTAAAGATAGCCTTCAAATAGCATTATTCAGAGCTTTGCCACCGCATTGATTAGAAAGGAATAAACCATATATACATACATATGTGCAGAGATGATCTGAACAACCGACCTGAACAGTTTGAGATACACACACAAGTACCTACAGGTATCTGAGAGTAGAGATTCACTGTATAAATTTAGGGCTCAGAATCTTAGAAAGCTCAAGGTTAGGTTTGATACTAGCTACTTCACCATTTTACACAGATCAGCATGTGCGCCAAGTCTCTGAACCGCAGTGTGCAGCCCTGAACCCAATCCTGGTTAGAACCCCAACAAATCGCAAATTTCAATATATATAAGAAGACACAATGCTGAGATTTCAAATTATGTGTTGAGTCCAATTTTACTAGGGTTACAGTTTCAGCCACCATCGAACCTTATTAGATAAAGCTGAGTCACACTGATAGCCAACAGAACAGCTCAGCTTTGTCAATCCAATGAGCCGCCGTAGCTCCATCCCAAAAATGGACATCTCCATCTCCCACTTATCGAATACAAACCACACCCGGAATGAGATCCCAAGCAGCACAGCAGCTATTTGCTGCCAAAATGAAAATGGTGTCGTTTTTCTGTTTATAGTTACGAAACGACGCAGTTTCATTCCATACAGTTCTCTATCACTCTCCGAGAATCTAGCAAGTGATTGGATGACATTCTCGATTAAGCAACTTGTCAATGATTTTATTGCAAGCAACACCTCGATCTTTTACTTTTTACAAACATTCCTCTCTTAACCGATCATATATAACTCTTTCAATTTTGTATCCTTTTTTTTTTTTTTTGACATGAATTTTGTATCCTTATATATATTGTTTTTTTCATTTGGATCCTGATTGATCTTGTGAAGAAATCGAAGAAGATGAGAAACACGGATAGTTTTGTTTAAAGTTACTTTTTTTTCTTTAACGGTGGAAACGGCAAAAACACATATAATTAATTGATCGAGAATAAAAATACCATAGTACCCTTTAGTCTTTATTAAAACGTGATTATGTGCATAAATTAGTGATGATTAATAGCAGATTGACTATCTAACGGTGATTAAGACTTCTCATTCTCATGAATATTGCTTCTCTTCTCTTCTCATATGATCTCAATTCATATGTGTAATAGCCCAAAAAAGCATTTACATGATTTAAATTAGGAAATAAAGTAAAATAAAAGATATAATGTGAAAGAATTAAACTGAGTATTATATATAAATAGATAATTTCCGAAGAAAAAAAAATAGATAGCCTCCGCCTCCTTCTTTTCATTCCATGATAAATTCTACTGATCAGCTCTCCATACTGTTTTTATTTATTGTATTATTATTCCTTTACCAATGATGATTTTCAATTGATAACATTGCAGCGGGTTTTATATGTTGATATTGATGTTCACCACGGGGACGGTGTGGAGGAGGCATTTTATTTAACAGATAGAGTCATGACCGTTTAATTCCGTAAGTTTGGAGATTACTTTCCTGGAACAGGAGATATCAAGGACATTGGGGTTGGAGAAGGAAAATATTACTCTCTCAATGTTCCAATGGCATTGACGATAAAAGCGTTTCCCTGGTTCATAATTTTTAAATCTACTCACATTCGAAGGAAAACGAAATTAGCTTAAATTGTTCTGGGTAACTATACGAAGCAGCACCATTGGGTTATGGTTTGGATGGTCAAACACCAGGTAAGATTTCAATTCAAGGTTTTTTTAAATTTTGGGTTCATTGGGTTGAAAATGAGATTATCGTCTTATATTAAAATGAGATTATCTCCTGTTTTGATTCCTGGAATTCGTTAATTCTTGATGCTATTTTGTAGTACTCAAAAAGAGCTTTTCAACAATATGTAGATGATTTTCTGATTCAATCGGATGTGAGAGTATCTGCCCAGTAAAATTGGATAGGTTCATTGAGCAATTTTCAAGTAAAAATAAGTTCTGTTTTTGGTGTCCGAATTATGTGTTTCAAGAGCCCATTGTCACTACGCCATTTTACACTTTATACGACATGCCCATTTTAGTCGCTTAAGAATCAAAATACGTCGCTTATTGTGTCGTAAATGCTGCGTCGCGTAAGTAGTGTGGCATAAGTCTTATACGACAGTCTCAGAGAGGCAGTGTCGTATAAGGGGTAACTTAAGGGACAGTCGATTCGTCATGTCTTTTATGTCAATTGACTGTCGTGTAAGTTGTTACTTTCGTGACTACATATTCTTGATTACGGGACATTTATTTGATTGTAGCTATATACATACACGACATAAATAACTTACGTTCTGTCGCGTAAGTCGTGTTAGTTATGTGATTTTATCGCGTAAGTTATGTCGTGTAAGTGCATTTGTGTGACAATTTCAATTTTACTGAACCAGAAAAGTAATACATAAACCTGCCATTCATTTTACAGTGTTCTACATCAAAAATATATAAAAACATCCGCTAGCATAAAACACATCAAGCTGTGTTTACATTGTTTTGGCTACGAACAGCCCCAAAATAAGCTAAAGTAAACAAGTTCAATAGCACAAAAGGTTACCACCAGCACTTGCGCATTCCTAAGGCATGAAGCTTGTTGCACCATCTGATGCATTGCTTCCACCAGCTGCATTGGACCCTCGCATCATGGCTTCCAACATTTTTATGCGCTCTTCCAGCTCTTTTACCTTGGCGCGATCATCCACCTTTGCTTGGAGTTCAGCTTGCACTTCAGCGCTCAGTTTATAGCCCCCCTTTGGACGAGCAGGCTTCTCCATGCACTTGCCGACCCCAGATATGTATCGGCCTCTCTTCTGGCCCACTGCCTCCTCGATAATACTGAACTGAACATCCATGGGCAAAGGATCATCCACCTCACTACAAGCCTAGTCACCAACAACTTCACTCAACTTGCCTTTCATTTTCTCCTACAAATTATAAACTCAATCAGAAGTGATCAAATGGCAATAACTAATACAGTAAGAAGTTAACCCAGTAACAGTAAGAAGTGATCAAATGGCAACAACTTCACTCAATAATTGATAAAATATTGTACAAGATAGATGAAGATTGACGTATTACCTTTGTGAATCGCTCTGCTTCAGCCTGTCTTGACAATCTGAAAATGCAACAAAATTGTTTCATTAGATACATTCTAAGCACCACTCCATTTGATAATAACTACTCATTACAAACAAGTTACACTCGATAGTTGTATAAAAGCGTGATTACCGTGGAAAAATCATCCGAGCCAGCTTCAACAGATCTGGTCGTGACGACTCAACGGGTCGAGATTTGAACACCGTTGAGTCGGATTTGGTCGTGACAACTCAAATCTCAGATCTCTAACACCCACGTCTACAGGCAGATGGACGGGCAGATTTGGTCACCGATTGTGGATCTGGCGGTAGGGACTACATCGGTCGTGCAGTTACGGACCTTAATAGATACAGCGACTTGAGATTGAGAAGCCAGGTTGTAGATCTCGACTGAATCGGCGTCGGAGTGAAGAGGCCTCGGATGACGAAGGAGTAACGCACTTTCATCTTCTCCAGATATCGTGGAGAGGAGATCGACTGCTCTTTCAAGTGAGACTGAGAAGTGTGAGGTTTGAAGGAGAGAAGTGTGAGCGCCGTCCGCAAGAGAAGTGAAGACTTCAAAAAGAAAACCCTAGGATGTTCAATGAGAAAGAGAGAGATGAAGCCACGTGTGCTTGTTATACTCAAAGCACTGCGTTTTATCAAAAAAAAACTGGGCTCAAATGCATATGGCCCAAAAGTAGATGCAGACAGCCCAAAACACTTAGTCAAATAAACTGATTTCATTAAACAAACACTATCCTTTAAAAACTTGGTCTACATGTTACATGTGTTCTCCTTGTCCCAAAACATGTAGATCAAACTCAGTACAAATTAAATATATATTGAAACCTGAATTTCATTAAACGAACACTAAATATGAAAGTTATTATAAAGTATTATAATGCGTTGAATGTACAGTGTCACTGTGTCACTCCTTTCCAACCCATCCATTTTTTAGAACATGTAGATCAATAAGTATTGTTTAGAACATTAAACTGTGTCATGTGTTCTCCTTGTCCCAAAACATGTAGATCAATAAGTATTGTTTAGAACATCTATCCATTTTCATCCAACTTTTATCCATATATGCCTGAAGATACAAGGAGAAGCACACACATAAAGTTAATCCATTATTTATGAGCAAATGTTTCACAAAAAGATCATATATTGGAAATAGTCCATACTAAAGCTTGCAAATTGTTTTGGAAATTCAATAATTTCTCACCATTATTGTCAAAAGCTCTAAGGAACCTTATAGATCGAAAATGGAATCCTCAATATTGTGTACTCTCACACAACAACTATGAAGTATCAAGCTCCATTAGCAAATCTATTACAAGCATAACAAACTTCATGAGTTCCACTACATCATTTTACACTTTATATATGGGTATAAACAACATATACATATAAACTACAACAAAATGGAAGATTAAAAACAAAATGGGAATGAGAAACTCTACTGTTCCGAGATGAGAATGTGCTGAGGAGAATGTGCAGAGAATATTTTGTTCAGCAGCTAATGGGAAGAGATGAAGAGGAGATCTGATTTTGTTCATTAAATGTGATTATCTTACACGACAGTTATTGACTTATACAGTCGTATAAGTGTAAATTGATTGACCGAACAAATGTACGACACAGTAAATGTCCCTCGTTGCCTTTATTATTCAAAAAGTACGGTGCCAAAATTTTCAAACATGTCTTCTTAAGGGACATCATTCGATGTGCCGCTTTAGCGTATGTCTCGTAAGTACACCTACACGACAGAGTTTGATGTGTGGTATTAGATGGTGTCGGGTAAGTAGTCATATGTGACACTCGTTGCTATGTCGTTTTACGGGTGTCGCGTAGGATGTTCTTACACGACACCATCTTAAACGACATAGCAAACACTGTCGTGTAGGTGTACCTAGATGAGAAAACTAGGAAAACTGAAAGCTTGAGAATTTTATTTTTTAGAGAGAAGGCAGAGAGTACAAGAGGCGATGCCTAAAACAGATACATATGGCGCCTTATATAGCTAACCATAGTAAACTATTTAAAACCATTACCACTAACTGGCACCTGGTTTTTACCCACTGAAATACTTAGAGAAAGACATAAAGGGAAATAGGAGAAGATGCTCTTCTCCACTTTGTAGCTTTTGCCAATAAGTCTTTCTTTTGTCTAAATCGAGTGGCCTACATGTCTTTGTCTTTTTTGCCGACTTCTTTTGTACCACTTGGTGTTGTCTTCTTGTCTGAAGTGGAAGCTTCTTCTAGCTGGGCTTGGGCTTCTTCTTTGGGCTCCTTTAAGTATTCATTTGCAGTTATTGGGTTGACATTAAAACTTCCTTCTTCAAAAATCTTGCGCCATTCCTTGATAATTTCGAATTCTCTTGGATGGATACCTCTGTTGAAGTGAGAGTAGATGATAACTTGCTGACTGTTATAATTTATTTTTATTTCGCTGTTGGTCTTTATTTTGAAGAGTTCGTAAGTAATGTTATCCAGAGATATGATTCTTAACTTGAAGAGATCTATCTTGGTAATAGCTGGTGTGGCCATTAACTTAGTAATAGCTTGTTGTGATCCGATTGGGCCAATCCTAATCCAGTGATATGGAAGAAGGATTTTACCTTGTTCGTTGAAATCCGCATAGCTAGACTGGAACTTTAAGTAGATTTGTTTGTCCGTTTTTGTTTTCTTCACGAATTGGAGAATGGTTTGCTTGATGTTGGAATTGAAATGATCTAACTCTTTGTAATCTTGACTTAGGTAGATTGTGTCAGTAAGTCCCATGCAAAATAATTCATATACCCTTTGCGGAGGAGCTTCCGGGTAAATCATTACCTTGATTAGTCCCATTCTGATAATGGGGTAGATGCCTTTTTCAGTAGTTCCTTGTAAAAATTTGTTGTAGGTTGATAGCAATTGTTCCTCAGTGATTTCTGAGTAGTCTTTTCGGATAATAGGTTGTGTGACTCGTGAAACTTGTCCAATAACTTGTAGGTGATTAATTGGTTTGGCGAGGCTGAGCATAGCTTCTTTGTAATCATTCTTCATAGGTTGTGGGCCTAAATAATTGTGTAGAACATACCTTGCCTCGAATTCAGTAGGAAATTCCTTAACTATATCTCTCTCGTCATGCTCTGGGTAAGTTGTATAAATGCCTTTTCTAGCACCAGTCATGATCGCGAATACCTTATTAGTTTTAGTTGCAGCTCGTTTTAGGTCGTTTGCAGTAACTAGTGGTGCCGGGAATCCGGACACATTATTCCTTGCCTTAAGTAGTTCGAGTTCCTTTTTCATTATAATTTCTTTTTTCTCAAGAAGGGCTGCTTGAACCTTCTCTAACTCGATTTCTTTTTCCAAAATGGCAAGTTGAGTTGCATCCATTTCTTCTGCGTAGGTACCTGTGTTATCAACATTATGTTAGCTTCACTGGTATTAACTATAAAATCTTCTTTGGTGTTATTAAGTTCTCTTGTTAAACAATCTGCTAAACAATTTTTAACTCCTGCAATGTGTTCTACTTTAAAGGTGTAGTAATTAAACCATTGTTGCCATCTTAGTAATCTTCCTTGTTTATAATCTTCTGAGATATTTGTTCTAAGAAAATATCCAAAGTTTTTACTATCCGTTCTAATTAAGAATTCCTTATCTATAATATAAGCTTTAAATTTCTTAATTGTTTTCTTAATAGCTAAATATTCTTTTTCATTTGAGTGATATCTTGTTTCTGGTCCTGTGAAAGTACCCGAAGCGTATCTACATAATTTTTCTTCGTTATTTAATTTTTTAGCTTTTAAAATACCTCCCCAAAATAGGTCACTTGCATCTGTTTCTATTATCATATAGTCCTCTGGTAGAGGATGATATAATGCTGGTAGGTGGTTAAATTTATTCTTGAGTTTTTTAACATAATTTGTATCAGATTCTTCCCAAGTCCATCTGACTTTGTCTTTTAACTTCTTTTGTAAAGGTTTTCTTAATTCTGATAATTTGTTAACATACATTTCTGCATAAGTTAAAATACCTAAGAACCTTTGTAACATTTTCTTGTCTTGTATTTTATCTGGAAATTTCTTTATATGGTCTAATATGTGCGTTTGTAGTTTTATTTGTCCTTCCTTGATTTCAAGTCCTAGAAACGATATTTCCTTTTGACATAATTTAGCTTTTCTTTCAGACAGTACTATTCCTTTTTCTTTACATTTATTAAGTATGTGCTCAAGATGAGCGTAGTGTTCTAACTCCGTATTTGAGTAAATAAGTATATCGTCTACGTAGATGAGACTAAAGTCTCTAAATTGCTCAAAGGTTTTATCCATAAATCTTTGAAAAATCCCTGGAGCTTGCTTAAGTCCGAAAGGAACTACGTTCCATTCGTAATGTCCTTGAGGGCAACTAAATGCCGTAAGTGGTTTAGATTCCTTATTCAGACGTATCTGCCAAAATCCTGATTTGCAGTCAAGACTAGAGTAGTACGTTTTTCCTCGAATTTGTGCTAAAAGAGTTTCTTTATTAGGTAAGAAATAGCCGTCGTCTATCGTTTCGTTGTTAAGGGCTTTGTAGTTTATAACCATTCGTTTCTTTCCTCTTTTACGTTCCGCTTCATTTTCTACCATGAAAGCAGGTGAACTGTGGGGGCTCTTACTAGGCGTAATTAGTTTCATTTCTAGAAGTTCCTTTATTTGTTTTTCAAATTCTTCTCTATCTGTTGGAGTATAACTCATTGGTCTAACTCTTATAACTTTGTTTTTATCTTTAAGTTGTATGTTGGCAATTTCTTCTGATATATTAATCTTTTTATCTAATGGGTTTTCACTGGCTACTTCAATTAATTTCTTTTTGATTTTATCTAACTGATAAATAGCTAGCATAGTTTCTTGCTCAGTTTTTTCTAAGTTGATATTTAAATTATTTAAGATTTCTAAGTTTTTTATTACTAATCCTCCCCCTTGTTTTTGAGGCGTAAGCTTCTTAAATTGTTTTGTAAATTCGGTAGTTGCAATTGTCTGTACATTGATTTCTAATGGACAGAAAACTCGTTTTTTAGTTAGGTGGTGCGTTAAACTTATCCATTCTATTTCTTGAATAAATGGGTGATTTAATTTTAGAAAGTTATTTCCTACGATGAAATCCATTCCTGTTTCTTGCTGATAAATGGTAGGGAATGTAAATTTTTCTCCACTTAAGTAAATTTCTATGTTTTTAGCTACCTTACTAATTTCCATTTTAGTATTATTTGCAACTAGTACCTTGAATGTTTTATTTGTTTCTTTCCAATATTCTTGCGGAAGAATATATTTACTAGCAACACAGATACTTGCTCCAGTATCTATATATGCATATAAATGATATCTTTTGTAATCTTTAAGTTTTATTTCTATCTTAATGTAACTCGAGTTAGAGTTAATTTGATTACTCAGAATCTGAGGAATCGTTATTGTAGGAGTCGTATTCTGAATCAGTTTCGATTATAAATAGTTGTTCGTTATCTGATAGGTCAGAATCTTCATTAGGTTCGAAGTTTAAGTTGTAACAGTATTCAAGTAATTTAACTTGTTCTTTCTTAGTTTTACTTATCTTTTCTTTATTTGGACATTTATTTGCATAATGTCCTTCTTCCTGGCATAGCCAACATGTACATTGTTTCTTGTTTGTAGGACAATACTTATTTTTCTCTTGTTTATATGGTTTCTTTTTCTTAAAGTATTTATTTCTGTACTTAGGGTGTTTATATTTTGATTTATATGGAACTGGTCTAAACCTATATTTCTTCTTATAGTGTTTTTTGAACTTATTTTTGTATTTTGGTTTTTTATAAGTATAACTTCCATATCTTCCTGGTACATCAATATTTAAATTGTTGCAACATATTCTGTTATTATAAGTATTGTACTTTTGCTTATATAAATGTTTTTTTATACATAGATCTTGTAGGTATAATTCTACTGTCCTAATTCTACCTCCTAGCGTTTCTGGTATATCATTAGGTTTGTTTTCCCACATTTTCTTAATTTGGTCTACATGGGGTTTTGGTAGTTTGTTAAAGAATGTCTCATTGTAGATTTCTTTATTTATAATATTTATTTTATAGTAATATTTTTCGTATTCACATGCGAAGTTATTAAAATAGCACATATCGCTGATTGTGATATTGTCTAGATACCATCTTGCGTTATTTTGTTCTGTCGCTATTACTTCTTCTGTATGGTTAATTGCATCCCTTCCTAGGAATTCATTATGCATGGCTATAATAACTCTTCTTAAGTATTCACTTCCTGTAGTAGTTCCATTTTCAAGTATTATTAACTCTTCATTTGTTAAGTTTTGATACCAAGCCTTAACATTTCCTGTGAGCTTATGTGTAAAGTATGCCTTCGTTGCGGCAATATTGTTTCTAAGTCCTTCGTTACTTTGGATTATTACGTCTATCATAGCTCCCCATTCGTCTATTCTCTTAAGTCTATTTCTAATGCAGTCTAAATCTAAGCAGTCACTAGGTTTTGCTTCTTTAATTTCGAACTCAGACTGTTTTAGATATGGTATAGATTGATACCTTTGTTTATATGGTTGTTTTCTTTTATCGTAATTTCTACATCCCTCGTTTGTACTTCGTTCATGATATCTTCTCCTATAGTTTAAAGGTTCGTTTTCATCCATTGATTCATCTTCATTTATTATTTCGCTTCTAGGGATAAGTTGATTAGAAGGTCCTCCTTTTTCCATATAAATATATCCGGGTAGGTTAGGTTCTTTATAATCAATATTTTTAATAGGTTGCTGCCTATTGTTTTCCTCTTCAGAGGATGAGTAATTGGTAATATTTCCATCTTCGTAGTTTGTCATGAGTGTTTCTTGTTGGTCAATAAGCTCCGTATCCGAGAGGCTTAGTAATTTAATACACTCATTCATGTTAATTCCTAACTCGAAATCTCTTTCAAGTTTTTCCCTAACTGGGTTAACTGGTAGGTTAATGCTATCTTTAAGTAGATTAAGGCATGTTATTGGCATTGCGAGTCTGGTTTCACTCTCGCTGTGTGAGGTCGCCTTTCTAGGGTCTGACTTGTCACTTCTGTTATGGAAACAGTTGCCTAACTTGTTTAAGTTGAAGATCTTCTTAACCTTAGCTAAGAATTTCATAATTAGCTTTTTAATCTTTAGTTATTAATTTGTCTTTTTCTTTCTTTTTATATGGTTCAAATGGCTTAGCGTATGGTAATGATGGTGGAAACTGGAAATCAGAAAAGTTAATTCCTGAGTTTTTACCTAGATTGCCGTTAATCTTGATTTGTAAAATTTGTCTTTGTATTTTCTCAAATTCATTTTTGTTTTTACTTTCTTGTTGGCTTAATTCTTCTCTAAGAATTTGTATTATTTTGTCTTCGGTAATTATGCTTTTCTTAATGTTTTGTAATTCATTTTTTATCTCATTTAAAACAGTATCAACAGATGTTACCATTATTCTTCAAATCCAATGGCTTTACCTATATTGTCTAATGTTCTAAACATTTTCTCAAATTCTTTTAAAAGTGGTTCTATATCTGGTATTTTCTTGTTTAATTCTTGAACTGTTGTTTCTAATCTTTTGATATCAATTGGTTTTATCATATTGATTACTTGTTGATTTTGTTCTATAAGTTTCTTTAACTTACCAAGCTCATGTATCCTTAAACTAGTTAAGTCGTTTTGAAGGTCAAATATTTGTTCTTTTAAAGAAGTAATTTCATCTTTCTTATCTGAATGCTCATCGTTTTCTTTTCTTTTGTTTTTATACATAACTTCCTCGTATGGTTGTTGATTTAGTATTACGTTAAGTTTTTGAAACTCATTATCATTATGTATAATTGAGTCTGTTAAGGTATTTCCTATACTTATTAGTACTTTTTGTATGTGAGGAAGTGTGCTAGACATATTTTCCATTGTTTCTTTATCACAATGATGCCAATGTAGGCAATTACTCGTCCAATTACATTCAGTTTGTTTATTAGTCCAGTATTTTTTATATCCTGTCGTATTTTGTAAGTCATATTCTATATTGTTTCTGTTGCTTATTTTCGGGTATTCAATTAATTCTTCTGTCATTCCATAAATCCGATAGCTTTTCCTATTTTATCCATTTTATAGGATAATTGTCTTATTAATTCATTATTTGATTCTGGTAAAGAGGAAGTGGATGATCTTCCTATTTCATATCTGGATTTAGGTTGTCCATAATATCTTTTATCTTTTGTTAAATCGATAGTCCAATTTTCTTCTTCTGGAAATAATTCACAAAATTCATTTTTCTCGATATTTCCTATGTCTGAGAATACTTCGTCTAACTCAATGTATTCTTGTTTAGCGTATTCGATACTATGTACTGAGTTGCTGATTGCATATGCAACCATATAAGTAACGGAGAATGCTTTGTCTCCTTTATTCATTAAATCTTTATTTTCAAATTCATGTATAAAGCTAAGTGTTTTGTCTAAGTTTAACGTGTTTAGATTAATCCTAAATTTAGGATAAACTGAAAACATAATTTAAATATCAACTTAGAAAAAACTGAGCAAGAAACTATGCTAGCTATTTATCAGTTAGATAAAATCAAAAAGAAATTAATTGAAGTAGCCAGTGAAAACCCATTAGATAAAAAGATTAATATATCAGAAGAAATTGCCAACATACAACTTAAAGATAAAAACAAAGTTATAAGAGTTAGACCAATGAGTTATACTCCAACAGATAGAGAAGAATTTGAAAAACAAATAAAGGAACTTCTAGAAATGAAACTAATTACGCCTAGTAAGAGCCCCCACAGTTCACCTGCTTTCATGGTAGAAAATGAAGCGGAACGTAAAAGAGGAAAGAAACGAATGGTTATAAACTACAAAGCCCTTAACAACGAAACGATAGACGACGGCTATTTCTTACCTAATAAAGAAACTCTTTTAGCACAAATTCGAGGAAAAACGTACTACTCTAGTCTTGACTGCAAATCAGGATTTTGGCAGATACGTCTGAATAAGGAATCTAAACCACTTACGGCATTTAGTTGCCCTCAAGGACATTACGAATGGAACGTAGTTCCTTTCGGACTTAAGCAAGCTCCAGGGATTTTTCAAAGATTTATGGATAAAACCTTTGAGCAATTTAGAGACTTTAGTCTCATCTACGTAGACGATATACTTATTTACTCAAATACGGAGTTAGAACACTACGCTCATCTTGAGCACATACTTAATAAATGTAAAGAAAAAGGAATAGTACTGTCTGAAAGAAAAGCTAAATTATGTCAAAAGGAAATATCGTTTCTAGGACTTGAAATCAAGGAAGGACAAATAAAACTACAAACGCACATATTAGACCATATAAAGAAATTTCCAGATAAAATACAAGACAAGAAAATGTTACAAAGGTTCTTAGGTATTTTAACTTATGCAGAAATGTATGTTAACAAATTATCAGAATTAAGAAAACCTTTACAAAAGAAGTTAAAAGACAAAGTCAGATGGACTTGGGAAGAATCTGATACAAATTATGTTAAAAAACTCAAGAATAAATTTAACCACCTACCAGCATTATATCATCCTCTACCAGAGGACTATATGATAATAGAAACAGATGCAAGTGACCTATTTTGGGGAGGTATTTTAAAAGCTAAAAAATTAAATAACGAAGAAAAATTATGTAGATACGCTTCGGGTACTTTCACAGGACCAGAAACAAGATATCACTCAAATGAAAAAGAATATTTAGCTATTAAGAAAACAATTAAGAAATTTAAAGCTTATATTATAGATAAGGAATTCTTAATTAGAACGGATAGTAAAAACTTTGGATATTTTCTTAGAACAAATATCTCAGAAGATTATAAACAAGGAAGATTACTAAGATGGCAACAATGGTTTAATTACTACACCTTTAAAGTAGAACACATTGCAGGAGTTAAAAATTGTTTAGCAGATTGTTTAACAAGAGAACTTAATAACACCAAAGAAGATTTTATAGTTAATACCAGTGAAGCTAACATAATGTTGATAACACAGGTACCTACGCAGAAGAAATGGATGCAACTCAACTTGCCATTTTGGAAAAAGAAATCGAGTTAGAGAAGGTTCAAGCAGCCCTTCTTGAGAAAAAAGAAATTATAATGAAAAAGGAACTCGAACTACTTAAGGCAAGGAATAATGTGTCCGGATTCCCGGCACCACTAGTTACTGCAAACGACCTAAAACGAGCTGCAACTAAAACTAATAAGGTATTCGCGATCATGACTGGTGCTAGAAAAGGCATTTATACAACTTACCCAGAGCATGACGAGAGAGATATAGTTAAGGAATTTCCTACTGAATTCGAGGCAAGGTATGTTCTACACAATTATTTAGGCCCACAACCTATGAAGAATGATTACAAAGAAGCTATGCTCAGCCTCGCCAAACCAATTAATCACCTACAAGTTATTGGACAAGTTTCACGAGTCACACAACCTATTATCCGAAAAGACTGCTCAGAAATCACTGAGGAACAATTGCTATCAACCTACAACAAATTTTTACAAGGAACTACTGAAAAAGGCATCTACCCCATTATCAGAATGGGACTAATCAAGGTAATGATTTACCCGGAAGCTCCTCCGCAAAGGGTATATGAATTATTTTGCATGGGACTTACTGACACAATCTACCTAAGTCAAGATTACAAAGAGTTAGATCATTTCAATTCCACCATCAAGCAAACCATTCTCCAATTCGTGAAGAAAACAAAAACGGACAAACAAATCTACTTAAAGTTCCAGTCTAGCTATGCGGATTTCAACGAACAAGGTAAAATCCTTCTTCCATATCACTGGATTAGGATTGGCCCAATCGGATCACAACAAGCTATTACTAAGTTAATGGCCACACCAGCTATTACCAAGATAGATCTCTTCAAGTTAAGAATCATATCTCTGGATAACATTACTTACGAACTCTTCAAAATAAAGACCAACAGCGAAATAAAAATAAATTATAACAGTCAGCAAGTTATCATCTACTCTCACTTCAACAGAGGTATCCATCCAAGAGAATTCGAAATTATCAAGGAATGGCGCAAGATTTTTGAAGAAGGAAGTTTTAATGTCAACCCAATAACTGCAAATGAATACTTAAAGGAGCCCAAAGAAGAAGCCCAAACTCTTACTTGACTTCAGCATGATATAAATAGTATTGGAGGTTAAGTGATGAGGATTTGAGGCAAGTAATATAGACCCGTTCTGGTTATTCATTTTGATCCTATCTTGGATTGGCATGCCTTGTTGTATTCTTCTCTTTCGAGTCATGAGTGCTTTTGCAGCTTTGCCATTAAAATCATGTATCATGTCAGTATACTTGTCTTGTCTTTTTGTTCGATCCGAAGGCCCACAGTTTGTCAGCATTCCTGTTGCCCACCGTGGGGTCAAGCGCGGTAAAGGAATGAGCCCACCGCGGGGTCAAGCGCGGTAAAGAACTGAGCCAACCGCAGGGTCAAGCGCGGCAAATGACTGAGCCCACCGCGGGGTCAAGCGCGGCAAAGGACTGTTATTTAAAGGACTGATATGATTAGATTGTGAGGCCTATTCTGTATTATGAAATTCAGATTGTCCTGTTCCGTTATCTATGTAGCCATTTCTAAAAAATGTTCTGTTTCGTTGTCAGTGTAGTCATTTCTGAAGTCTGTTCTGTTTCCTTATTGGTTGTAGCCATTTTTGAAGTCTATTTTGTTCCGTTATCTGTGTAGCCATTTTTGATGCATGTCTTGCTATCGGTTGTAGTCATTTCCGAAGTCTGTTCTGTTCCGTTATCGGTTGTAGCACTACTACAGACGGGACATTATGCATCGGTTCCGTATTTGAGCTTATGCATCGTTTTCGACATTACGCATCGGTTCGGGCTATAACCGATGCATAATATCGAGCTTATGCATCGGTTCGACGAAAACCGATGCATAATGTCAAGCTTACGCATCGATTCATAATAATCGATGCATAAGGTTGACATTATGTATCGGTTTTTGTCTTATCGATGCATAATGTTGAAGCTTATGTATCAGTTTAATAGAACCGGTTCATAAGATCAACATTATGCATCGACTTATCCTAAATCGATGCTTTAGCGTAAGATTTATTATTTAAGCTTCATTCTGTGCCGAAAATCCCATCAGCTCTCTCCGTCTGAGCTCGATAGAGAGGCTGATGTCGGAGGCAGATGGCGACGACTGCAACAACAACTTTGAGCAGCGTCGACGGATAAGTTCCTGGAAAAACGAAGAGCAAGTTTCGACCAGGATTGACATTGCCGTTAACATTGTCGTCTTCTCTGTCTTCCTGCTCGTCGACGGCGATTGGAGTCTATGAGTCGCGATTCAAGTTCTATGGGTCGCGATTTTTGGTGTTGAATTGATGAGCGGTTGACATATTCTTGTTTTTATTTGTGATGGAGACTGGGCCAGATCTATTGGGTTCTGGGATTCTCTCCCGGCCCCTCAACATGGCCCCCTATCATCCCATCTCCAACATGCCTGCATGCAATACACCCCAACCACATGACAAGCGCACCTGCAGGTTGTTGGCAGTGGGACTCGATCACGAGACGCCTTTAACAAAGACTTTCTGAGGTCTTTGATACCATATGAACTGCAGGTGAACCTGCAATCAAATATTGCCACGTGTATATTTCGACCAATCGAAATTCGGGGTCTTTTATTAAATATGGAAAATTTAATTGAACTTGTTTGTGATTACAAAACATAAACGAGGTGTAAAAATGTCAGTCTGTAATAACGGTGTTAAACAACACACGTACAGCGGAAACGAAAAAGAAAAAAACGAAGAACCAACCATTTTAAGTCTGATCATTATCTCTTTAAGTCTGATCAATTTTAAGTCTGATCATTACCAATTTAAGTCTGATCAATAACAATTTTAAGTCAGATCATTACCAATTTAAGTCTGATCAATAACAATTTTAAGTCTGAACATTTTCATTTTAAGTGTGATCATTGTCTTTTTAAGTCTGATCAAATTTAAGTCTGATCGTTATCAATTTTAAGGTTGATCATTGTCTTTTTAAGTCTGATAATTAACAATTTTAAGTATGATAATTGTCTCTTTAAGTCTGATCATTATCAATTTTACGTCTGATCAATGGCAATTTTAAGTCTGAACATTTTCTTTTTAAATCTGATCATTGTCTTTTGAAGTCTGATAATTTTAAGTCTGATCGTTATCAATTTTAAGTCTGATCATTGTCTCTTAAAGTCTGATAATTAACAATTTTAAGTCTGATCATTGTCTCTTTAATTCTGATCATTATCAATTTTAAGTCTGATCATTACCAATTTAAGTTTAATCATTACCAATTTAAGTCTGAGCATTACCAATTTAAGTCTGATCAATAACAATTTTAAGTCTGATCATATTCTTTTTAAGTCTGATCATTATCTTTTAAGTCTGATCATTGTCTTTTAAGTCTGATCGTTATCAATCTTAAGTCTGATTATTGTCTCTATAAGTCTGATCATTATCAATTTTAAGTCTGATCATTACCAATTTAAGGGGCCGTCTATTTGAACTGAAACTTATCTTATCTTAACTAATAGTAACTTATAGTGATTGATATTAACTTATAGTGATTGATATTAACTTAACTAAAACTTATATTGACTGATAAGTAGTAATATGATGATGGTGATGAATAGTAATATGATGATGATGGTGATGAATAGTAATATGATGATGATGGTGAATAGTAATATACTGAAGATGATGGTTGTGATGATGGTGATGAATAGTGATATACTGATGATGGTGATGAATAGTAATATTATGATGATGATGAATAGTAATATGATGATGATGGATTATGATGATATGATGATGATGGTTGTGATGAATAGTAATATGATGATGAATAGTATGATGATGATGGTATGATGATGATGAATAGTAATATGATGATGAAGAATAGTATGATGATGATATGATGATGATGGTGGTGGTGGTGGTGGTGGTATGATGATGGTATGATATGGTATAATGATGGTATGTTGAAAGTAACTTATCTTATCTTAACTTAACTGAAACTTATATTAACTTATATTGACTGGAGGTAACTTATAGTAACTGAAAGTAACTTATGTTGATTGAAAAGAACTTATCTTATCTTAACCGTCAAAAAATAGAGTTCAAATGGACAGGGCCTAAATCGCACATAAAATAGTCACTTATACAAGGAATATGTTAAAGCACCCTCAAAATTTATAGTACAAAATAATAATGAAATTTCAAAAGTATAAACTAAATTAAATCTGAATTTCACAACTCAAAGAAGAACATAACAACAAAACAAGTTCAAATAAGATTTAATTGCTATTTTTGTTTTCAAGATAAGTTTCTTTTGATTACGTTTTCTAAATAAGTTGATATAAATTGTCAAAAAATGTTGATATAAACCAATAAGTAAATCGCACACAGAATAGTCAATTATACAAGGAATATGTTAAAGCACCCTCAAAATTGTAGTACAAAATAATAATGAAATTTCAAAATTAGTTTAAACTAAATTAAACATAACTAAAATAAATATGAATTTCACAACTCAAAGAATAACATAACAACAAAACAAGTTCAAATAAGATTTAATTGCTATTTTTGTTTTCAAAATAAGTTTCTTTTGATTACGTTTTCGAGAAGTTGATATAAACTTAATAAGTTAAACTGCACATAGAAAACTCAACAATATAAAAAAATGTTATAGCACCCTCAAAATTTACCCTAATCTCATGCAATAAAAAATGATAAATTTTATTTTTATTAACTAAAACTAAACATAACAAATTTAAAAAAGAATATTTTTGTTTAATATAATCGATAATGCACAAAAAGTAAACAACATAGGAAAAACATTAAAGCACCCTCAAAATTAGTTTAAAACAATTAATATTAACTAAAATAAGAGTACGGTTCGGGTACAAATCAATTTATAAATAAAGACTACAAACCGATTTTAAAGCTGACGCGTGTCCCATTTAGTCGAAATCCCGGACAAACACACGGAGGGGTATTATAGTCATTCCACACGGAGCGGTATAAACCTAATAATGTTATTTTCAATTTAGTCCAAGAGTTATTAATGATCAGACTTAAAAGACTTAATGATCAGATTTAAAAATAGACAATGATCAGACTTAAAAGACCAGACTTAAAAATGGAAATGATCACCTTTAAAAAGCAGCAATGATAAGACTTAAAAGACTTAATGATCCGACTTAAACTAGATAATGATCAGACTTAAAAGACTTAATAATCAGACTTAAAAATAGACAATGATCAGACTTAAAATAGATAATGATCAGACTTAATGATCAGACTTAAAATAGATAATGAACAGACTTAAAATACTTAATGATCAGACTTAATAATAGATAATGAACGGACCTAAAAGAATTAATGATAAGACTTAAAAGACTTAATGATCAGACTTAAAATAGATAATGATCAGACTTAAAAGACTTAATGATCAGACTTAAAATAGATAATGAACAGAATTAAAAGACTTAATGATCAGACTTAAAAGAATTAATGATCAGACTTAAAAATAGACAATGATCAGACTTAAAAATGGAAATGATCAGATTTAAAAAGCAGCAATGATAAAGACTTAAAAGACTTAATGATCAGACTTAAAATAGATAATGATCAGACTTAAAAGATTTAATGATCAGACTTAAAAATAAACAATGATCAGACTTACAATAGATAATGATCAGACTTAAAACACTTAATGATCAGACTTAAAATAGATGATGAACAGACTTAAAAGACTTAATGATCAGACTTAAAAGACTTAATGATCAGACTTAAAAGACTTAATGATCAGACTTAAAATAGATAATGAACAGACTTAATGATCAGACTTAATGATCAGACTTAAAAGACTTAACGATCAGACTTAAAATTGATTTTGATCAAACTTAAAATAGATAATGATCAGGCTAAAAATTTATAATGATCAGACTAAAAATTGATAATGATCATACTACAAATTGATAATGACCATACTTAAAATTTATAATGATCAGACTTAAAAGACTTAATGATCAGATTTAAAAATAGACAATGATCAGACTTAAAGCGATGGTAATGATCAGACTTAAAATTGGTAATGATCAGACTAAAAATGGTAATGATCAGATTAAAAATTTATAATGATCAGACTTAATGATGGTGATGATCAGACTTAAAATGGTAATGATCCGACTAAAAATTAATAAATGATCAGCCTTAAAGAGACAATGATCAGACTTTAATTTATGTGGATTTTCAATCACGGAGGGGTGTTATTGTCTTTCTACATATATGGTTCAATTTTATTTTCAATTTAGTTGCTTGTTTGAAAATCCGTTTGACTATTTCATCAGTTTACAATTTAGGGTTAGTCGTAGTAAGAGATGGACGATTTAGCCAGCGTCGTTGCAGGTTCGAAAAAATGTTCCCTTCTATTTTGATTAATTTTTTTTGAATTCTGTTTTAGTTTCTGTATTTCTGTATCCGTTTCTGTATTTTTATTTAGTTTATAATGTGTTTTTAGTCTTAATCTGCGCTTTTTTACATTGAGGAAGTCTTAGAATGATTAAACTTTAATTTGAAAATGTCATACTTTAATTTGATAATTTTCAGACTTATCATACTCGATCAATAATGTGATAGAGTAACAATGTTGGTAGTTTCTGATAATGCATAAAAATCATACTTGATCGATAAAAAAAAATTCATACTTATATGTGCATCTTTGAAAGTGTTAATATAATGCGTAAGAATTCGATGATTATATCTAACTCGCAACTTTCTCAATTGATCTCTTTGCTGAATTTTTTTTTACATTAATAAAGAATTTTAATAAACCACCTATTTTTTGAGATTTGAAAATTTAGATTGCATTACCTCTTTACTTTCAGAAACAAAACCTGACTCCCATCCTTCTACATCCCCAAAATAAGTCTCCATGTGTCTCATGGACAATACACCACAATCAACGCCGTTGTATACCGCCCGCCATTTCATTTCAATACGAATGGGATTTGCGTCAGCAATCCAACCACTATCCGGAAAATTTACCTCTTCAAAAAAGGATATGACATTTGTTACCTGCAAAATTATTCAGATAATAAGAAGAATTGTTCATGAATAAAAAAACTACATCAACACATAAAAAGACTATATTTCAGAGTTAAAATAACACATACCAAGTTTGGCAAAATTACTCCATATTTATCTTTGATAGTTAAAGCACTGGCTGAGTTGTCTAATATTTCAATCTTCTTTGAAAGAAAATTGAAACACACAACAAAGAAATGAAGGGAGTGCCAAGCCGCGAAGAAAATCTAAAAAAGAAAAAAAATCATTTAAAAATATTCAAAAATGTTTAACTAAATCTTTGATATAACATATAAGATTAGTTTTTACCAGCTTCGACGTAAAAAACATCTTCTTATCAAATCTTTTTCTTATACTTCCAATACTCTCTATGAAAAGCATGAAGCTTTTTTCCTTTTCGCTAGTGTTGTTCGAAAGACAATAACTCTGACACCAAAAAAATGAACTTAATTAGTTTATGTCAAAGATATAAAATAAAAAAACTATAGAGACTGCACTTACAGTTGTTTTGATAGGGATGAAATACCACTGGACAGTTGACTGACTCTTGACCATTTCACGTAAGTTCAAAATATATACCCAACAGTCGATTAGAGTGCTTTCAATATATTCGTTAAACTTAAGCGAACGAAAGTCAAACTTGGATGCTTTTTCATGTTCACCTTTGATAAAAAACAAGAAATCAAATTCTATGCAAACAGAAAAAAAAAATTCAGACTTACTCAATTATTATACACATATAAAAAAAATTCAAAGAATAAATGTTCAGACTTACCGTCTATGTTCAACTATAGGGTCAAATATCCACTGCCATGCTTTATTTTCAATTTTTGTTAAATTGGTACCCAGAGGAGTAAATCTGATTTGGTATGGAGATTTCAACGCTGGACTTGGAAGCCTCAATCTTGGATTTGGTATGATAGCATCTTGGGGAGCCTCTGTAGTGATCAGACTTAAAATGTTAATGATCATACTTAAAATAAAATGAATGATCAGATTAAAAATAATAATAATCAGAAAGTAAAAAGATAATGATCAGACTTAAAGACTAAATGATCAGACTTAAACACTTAATGATCAGACTGAAAATCCATAACGATCATACTTAAAGACTTAAATGATCATACTAAAAAAAGAATAATCAGAAAGTAAAAAGATAATGATCAGACTTTAACACTTAATGATCAGACCTGGCTTACTCAGTCTTTAATTGCCTTCCTTAGTGGTTATATTTGGAAATACACTCTTCTCTGGTTGGATAACAGGGAGAGTAGGAGAGATAACACTATCTTTGGAAGCGTCTCCTTGAGTTGTATGAATTACTGCCTCTGGTTGCACAATGGGAAAATGAGAAGGAATAACATGCAGACCAGGAGAGATAACAATATCTTTGGAAGCGTCTTCATGAGTTGTATCATTTACTCCCTCTGGTTGCACATCTGTATTGATTAGGATTAAAGTGATCTGACTAAATACCATGCTTTTAGAAATACACACATAACCAAACTTAAATTAGAAAAAATCCAGACTTAACATGGTATTGATCAGACTTAAATACAGAATGATCAGACTTAGAATTTGGTAATGACCGGACTTAAAATTGGAAATGATCAGACTTAAACTGATATTGATCACACTTAAAGATGGTAATAATCAGACTTAAAAGACTTAATGATCAGATTTAAAAATAGACAATGATCAGACTTAAAGACTTAATGATCAGACTTAAAGACTCAATGATCAGACTTAAACACTTAATGATCAGACTGAAAATCCATAATGATCAGACTTAAAGACTTAAATGATCAGACTAAATAAAAGAATAATCAGAAAGTAAAAAGATAATGATCAGACTTTAACACTTAATGATCAGACCTGGCTTACTCAGTCTTTGATTGCCTTCCTCGGTGGTTATATTTGGAAATACACTCTTCTCTGGTTGGATAACAGGGAGAGTAGGAGAGATAACACTATCTTTGGAAGCATCTACTTGAGTTGTGTCAATCACTGCCTCTGGTTGCACAATGGGAAAATGAGAAGGAATAACATGCAGACCAGGAGAGATAACAGTATCTTCGGAAGCATCTCCTTGATTTATATCATTTACTGCCTTATTATGTACATCTGGTTGTACAATGGGCAAACAACAAGGTATAGGAGTGTCTTTCAAAGCATCTTCACCCAAATTTTGAAGATGATCGACAATAACAGGAACTTGAAAAGTATCTGTATTAATCAAGATTAAATTGATCAAACTTAATTGAATTTTGCATAATAAACTCTAACAAAGAAAAAATTGTACCATCTTTTGTCGACTTAATAAGACGATCTTGGATTTTTTGAAGGATAACATTAGCATTTGCAACTGGTTGAAGTGTATTATCAAAATGATCAACATCCTGAGATTTTTCATTTAAAGAGGATGTGAATGAATGGGGCCCTAGAGGTGTTGATCTAAAATCTGGAGAAAATGAAAACAGTCTTTTCATTTCACAGCCGTCTTGGATTTGGTATCTGTTTCATTTAAAGAGGATGTGAATGCATGTTTTGAATATTTTGAGAAGGTGTAATAACAACTTGGGAAGAATCTGTATTAATCAGAATAGTTATCTGAATTAAAATTTATCAAACTAAAGAGAAAAAGAATGATCAGACATAAAATGATAATGATCAGACTTAAAATGACTAATGATCAGACTTAAAATGATAATGTTAGACTTAAATAAAATGGACAATTATCAGATTTAAAATAAACAAATAATTAGACATAAAAACATATATGCATCATAAACACTAAGTAAAAAAATAGTACCATTCTGTTCAACCAACTCATTAACTTCATCCATGTGTTGATTATCGACACCAGCTTGTTGATCCACATTATCAACATTATCTTGAGAAGCATCAGCTTGTTGATCAAATATATTTGGAACTACAGTTTTCTCTGGTTGAAAAGCAAATAAACTAGCAGAGCTAATGCTATCTTCGGGACCATCTCCCTGAGTTATATCATTAACTGGTTTATTATGTTGCTCTGGTTGTACAATGGGCAAAATAGCAGTGTTATTTGCCTCATCTTCACCCAGATTTTGAACATGATCAACAATAACAGAATCTTGAAAAGTAACTGTATTGAAAAAGATTAAATTGATCAGACTAAACATGATGACTTTAGAAAATGCAAAACGTAATCAAACTTAATAGAAATTTCCAGACTTAAAATGACAATGATAAACAGTTAAATGGACAATGATCAGACTTAAAGAATGAATGATCAAACTTAATAGAAATTTCAAGACTTAAAATGACAAAGATAACAGTTAAATGAACAATGATCAGACTTAAAAAATAAATGATCAAAATTAAAAATGACAATGATCAGTCTTAAGAATGGCAATGATCAGACTTAGATACAACCACAGTTGAAACCATAAAAAAACATATACATCATAAAAGTCTGACAAAGAAGAAATTGTACCATCTTTTGTTGACTCAATAAGAGAATCTTTGGGTTGTTGAATGAAAACATCATCATTTGCAAATGGTTGTAAAATTGGTAAATCAGGGAGAATAAATGGGGCCCTGGATGACAACGAATCCCCAGATTGAAGTATATTATCAAAATGAAGATCATCCTGAGATTTTTCATTTAGAGGCCCTGGAGGTGTGAATGAATGGGGCCTGGAGGTGTTGATCTAGATTCAGGAGACATTGAAAACATACTTTTATCTTGAAAATCATCATCAGCTTGGGAAGCATCAGCTTGTTGATCATCATCATCTTGAGAACCACCAGATTGTTGATCATCATCATCTTGAGAACCACCAGATTGTTGATCATCATCATTAACATCATCTTGAGAAGCATCAGCTAGTTGATCAACATAATTAACATCATCTTGAGAAGCATAAGATTGTTGATCGTCATCATTAACATCATCTTGAGAAGCATCAGATTGTTGATCGTCATCATTACCATCAACTTGAGAAGCATCAGCTTGTTGATCAAAATCATCAAATGTCCTCTTTTTCTTTGATGCTGAATTACATTGCTTAGTTGCAGCCGCTATGAGAATACTTTTGTCAAGAAACTGAACCTCATTCTTATATTCAGGATTATTTTTCAAAATTCCGGACACTTCATGATATTCAGCCATATCTTCAATAATTTTTGAAGCAATGATCCGTAATCTTGCAATTAATAATGTTTAGAAAGGACAATACAAACAGTGACGTGGAATTCACACTTAAAGCATAATGTTCAGACCTAATCAAGTAATATTCGTACTAAAAAACTGAATTAAAGCATAATGTTCAGACTTAAATTGAAAATGAACAGACAAAAATAGACAAATGATGAGACTAAAAAATTGGTAATGATCAGACTTAAATAGACAATCATCACACTTAAAAATTCGTAAAGATCAGACTTAAAAAATGGACAATGATCATACAGAAAAACATAATGCTCAGACGTAACCTATAATATTCAGACTTAAAACAGAATTAAAATCATAATGTTCATATTTGATATATAATATCCAGACCTAAATACATAATTAATGTGCAAATACTGAAACAATTTGTAATTTAAGTACCTCGGGTAATTTTGTGCGAGGAAATTCTGTGTGGGCTAATTCTCTGCGGGGTAATTGTATTTCATTGATTTTCTTCTTTCTTCTTGTATAACACCACCGTACATCTCTGGGACGCCTTTCTTGTTCGATCAACGTCCCTTTTCCAAATTGATTTAAATAGAAATCATATTTTTCCCGAGCAGTAAAATAGTCATCAGTAATATATCTGATGACTGGACTTAGTCTTCTGATGGGGCAATTTTATTATCGAATCTATCCACATAAAGCATCTGCATAATATGCATAAAACATGTACAGACTAAATTAGACTTAATAATAATTGATCAGACATCATTGAAAAATGCATAAAAGAATCATTACAAAATCAACTTACGGTAATGAAAGTAATGGGGCCCTGGTAGAAACTTTTGACAGGACCAGATTTCCAATCTATCGTTGCTTGTTTAAGTTGTGAAATTATGAACTTGCACCAGTTGAACTTTGGAATATGATCATCCGAAACTATAAATTCAAGAATGTCTGCTCGGAAATTTTGATTATTGGGTAGATGTATCAGGACAGAATAGAAGAGGACTAGGAAATCCACTTTGAACCAATAGTCAACCTCATTCATACTTCCCAATCGTGCAGCGATATCAGTATTTTTCGGATATTGCTTGTTATTATTAAACGCGTATGATTCTTTCCATTTCTTAAATAAGGACCCTTTCTTTATCCTTTTGCGTATAGAAATATCCTCACCATTCAAATCAAATCCATATACGCTGTGTACGTCAAATTCATTTATATGTAGAATTCCGGATTCAGTTGTTAAGGTTAGTGTATCCGGGTCGAAAGACTGCAGAATTAAAAGGGCTAGAAATGTAGGATTTTTGTAAATTTCATTTGCAAATTAGGAGCTAACCCCATCGAAGCCACATCAGTTATTTGCTCATCGCTTAAGCCTCAATAACATCCTTTAATAGAGATGGGTTTCCTCTTTGCCGAAGACCAGACTTTCTGTTCCTTTTTTTGTTTTTATCTTTCAGAGGAACACCCGCCAAACTAAGCATCAACTGAGCAGATTCAATGTCACTATTACAAGACGGCTCTGAATAAGAACTTGATGATTCATCATTACATTGTAAATGCTGAGCAGGATTAACACAATGCCTCTTTAACTATGATAAAAATGAGCAGGATTAACACAATAAATGTAGAAAAATGACCACATAATCAAAATTAATAGATATATACAGACGTAATTTGGAAATGATCAGAGTTAACTATGTAATAATCAGAGCTAACTTTGTAATGATCAGAGCTAATTTTATAATAAACAGAGCTGACTTAACCAAGTACTGATCATTAACTAGTTAATAATCAGACTTAAAATTCTAACTAGGTAATGATCAGAGTTAAATAGTAAAAAATCAGACTTAAAGAGATAATGAGCAGCCATAAAATGTTAATGTCCAGACTTAACTTCGTAATTATCAGAAATAAAATTGATAATGTGCAGTAGAAGCGTGCCAAACTTCATTTCGCCTGAGCTTGTTGGTTGTTCGTTCGCCTGAACTTATTGGTTGTTCGTTCGCCTGAGCTTGTTGGTTGTTCGTTCTTTCTTGTTGACTGATGAAATCAAACGTACTCTATGACAGTAATAGGACATCTTTACCCCTGCTTTAACTTGTGTACTCTCAAAATGTACAATTGAATTTTGAAAAATTAAAAAAAGACCCCAAAATTTAATATTTTTAAAAAGGCCCCGAAAAGTTCAGACTTAAAATGAGTAATGATCAGACTTTAAAATTGGTAATGATCAGACTTTAAAATTGGTAATGATCAGACTTATAGAGAGAATGATCAGACTTAAAGATTGTTAATAATCAGACTTAAAATTGAGATTGATCACACTTAAAGAGAGAATGATCAGACTTTAAAATTGATCAAATTTTGCGTAATATTCTTCAGATGTTCCAATATCTGCAGGTAAGTCTGATCATTACCATCTTTAAAACTGATCATTATCAATTTTAAGTCTGATCATTACCATATTTAAGTCTGATCATTATCAATTCTAAGTCTCATCATTATCAATTTTATGTCTGATCATTGTCTATTTAAGTCTGATCATAACCATCTTTAAGTTTGATCATTATCAATTTTAAATCTGATCAATATCAATTTTATGTCTGATCATTACCATCTTTTAGTCTGATCAATTTCATCTTTAAGTCTGATCATTATCAATTTTATGTCTGATCATTACCATCTTTAAGAATGATCATTACCATCTTTAAGTCTGATCATTACCATTTTTAAGTCTGATCATTACCATCTTTAAGTCTAATCATTACAATCTTTAAGTCTGATCATTACCATTTTGAAGTCTGATCATTACCATCTTTAAGTCGGATCATTATCAATTTTAAATCTGATCAATATCAATTTTATGTCTGATCATTACCATCTTTTAGTCTGATCAATTTCATCTTTATTTCTGATCATTATCAATTTTATGTCTGATCATTACCATATTTAAGTCTGATCATTACCATCTTTAAGTCTAATCATTACCATTTTTAAGTCTGATCATTACCATCTTTAAGTCTAATCATTACAATCTTAAAGTCTGATCATTACCATTTTGAAGTCTTATCATTACCATCTTTAAGTCTGATCATTACCATCTTTAAGTCGGATCATTATCATTTTTAAATCTGATCAATATCAATTTTATGTCTGATCATTACCATCTTTTAGTCTGATCAATTTCATCTTTAAGTCTGATCATTATCAATTTTATGTCTGATCATTACCATCTTTAAGTCTGATCATTGATCATTACCATCTTTAAGTCTAATCATTACAATCTTTAAGTCTGATCATTACCATTTTGAAGTCTGATCATTACCATCTTTAAGTCTGATCATTAATATTTTTAAGTCGGATCATTAACATCTTTAAGTCTGATTATTATTTTTTTAAGTCTGATCATTGTTTTTTAAGTCTGATCATTGTTATTTTATGTCTGATCATTACAATCTTTAAGTCGGATCATTACTGGTTTAAGTCTGGTCATTATTTTTTTAAGTCAGTTCATTGTTTTTTTTACGTCTGATCATTGTTTTTTAAGTCTGGTCATTAATGGTTTAAGTCTGATCATTGTTTTTTAAGTCTGATCATTAATGGTTTAAGTCTCATTATTTTTTTTAAACTCTGATCATTGTTTTTTTAAGTCTGATCATTATTTTTTTTAAGTCTAGTCATTACTGGTTTAAGTCTGATCATTGTTTTTTTAAGTGATCATTACAGTAGCAAAATTTGGACAATTATACCCCTAATATCTTATATATATTTTTAAATAACTCCGCGTGTGTTTTTTTATTTACAAAAAGAACCCCGAACGGGATGAATTTTGATTGGTCAATTTTTACATTTGGCATTATTTTTGTGGGTTTGTAGTTTTTATTTATAATTATGGTTTGTATGTGATCCAAACTCCTAAAATAAATATAAAATTTTCAACTCAAAGAATAACAAAACATACTCTCAATTGTCTTATTAATTGGTTTAACAAAACACACACAGAATAGTCAATTATACAAGGAATTATTTAAAACACTCACAATATTGTAATACAAAATAATAATGAAATTTCAAAAACTAAATTACACATAACTAAAATAAACAACTCAAACAATAACATAACAACAACTGAATCCGGTTTGAATCAAAAGATTAAAAAGTTCAAATAAAATTTAATTGCAATTTTTGTTTTCAAAATAAGTTTCTTTTGATTGCGTTTTCTAAATAAATTGATATAAACTAATTAATAATCTGCATAGAAAACTTAACACTTAACAGCCCCCTCAAAATTTTAGCCTACTCTCATGCAATCAAACAAATGATTAATTTTATTTTTATTAACTAAAACAAAACATAATAAGTTTTAAAAGAGAATAATTTTTTTTAATATAAGCACAACATAGGAAAAACATTAAAGCAACCTCAAAATTAGTTTAAAAACAATTAATATTAAAACTAAAATAAATATAAATTTATCATCTAAAAGAATAACATAATAGAAAGACGAATTCAAATAAGATTAAAATGCTATAGGAAGACCATTAAAGCACTCTCAAAATTAGTTTAAATTAAATTAATATTAACTTAAGTAAAATATAAATTTATCAAACTCGAAGAATAACATAATAGAAAAACAAGTTTAAATTAGATTAAAATACTATTTTTATTTTCAAAATAAGTAGATATAAACCAATTAATAAGTTAAGCTCTGCCCATAGAATAGTCAACAACAAAAATAAATAATGGAGTACCCTCAAAAATTACCTTAAAAGGAAGAGGAAACGAACCTTAAACTTACGCAGTTGCAAAGGGGAGACCCACCGAGATGGACACAAACCAAGACAGCACGATAACTAACTCGAAAATACAACAAAACCACATACTAAAGATAACTCAACTCAGCCAATACAAATACAACCCCTTCACCGCCAAACGAAACAGAAAATACAAGACTTTAAATAAGATCAAACACGCTCCAACAAGGCTACAGGATCAAAAAAGATTTGCCAATCCATCTTGCCCAAACCATGCTAAAAACATCTCCATCTGTTTGAATCTTTTGAAAAGTGAGCCATCAACCTTAAACAAGTTATCCTGTGACATATAGTCAAACGATAAACCGTTACCAAAACGAAAGATGGATCTTGAACATTAGAGTGTAAGAACATGTAAAAGTGAGATCTCTTAAAAGTTGTATGCTAACGGTATAACTACTGATTCAGCAATCAAGAATATGTATGCTATTTTCACTATAACCACTTCCCATACATCAACTTTTCTCACAGCACACAATAAATAATACTTGATAAGTTGACATCTAAGTTTCAGCCTTACCTTTTCTAAACTGAGATTCGCTGCTTACTGTGGCGCTAACGATTATCTCGTCAAAGATCAGTGTATCTAACTAGTTTCCCTGTATGGTCCCAGGCTGCATTTTGAATAATGATGCATAAAAACAGTTAGGTCAAACAACTGTAATGGTATTGATTGTTCATATAACCTTGTACATATTGGTTAATGGGGGCTCAGAATAGGGGCTATTGCCGACCGTTTCACTCCTGCAACGGCACAAATTTGTCTGAGTGCGTAATCTTCTCCATTCAGTACCATCATTTGGACTCGAGGCATACAGATGACCTACATGCATTTAATGGCAAATGATTAACATGCAAGACATCAGTAATCACAATACAAGTATTTAGTATTTACTTAAATATGAAGAAACATAGAAGCAAAAATCAAGGACAACAGTTTGACTACAATATATTACCTCAGCAGCAGCAGGAGCTTCTTCTGCCTCTTTTAGGCATGCTAGGAGCTCACCAGCTGCTTCAGCAGCTTCCCTGAGCAGGGCTTTAAGCATTTTGTTTTTGCCTTTCAGTTGTTGTCTTTCTTTATCTCTTCCCACCTTCAACATTTAAATTAGCGATGCCAAAAATTTTATGAACTTAAGACTCCACACCATTAACTCCTGCTACAAGCTACCTTTTTCAACTCTTCAAATCCTTCACGAATCTTATTAATAAGTTAAACAACACAAAATTTACCCTTAAACTTACGGAAGAGGAAAAAAATACAAGACTGAATATTTTGAGGAAACAAGACTGAGGAAGAGGAAAAAAATATAAAACGTAACAGTAGTAATTAAAAGGAGAACCTTACCTGGTGCTGATTTCTCAATGACAACAATTCTTGATCCAGAAACTCTTCTATGGGTAAGACTCCATCCATGAGGCTCTCTAGGCGAAGTATTATATCTTCCCTTCTCATGCTTATTGCCAATTTTGCATTTCCATCCAGAGAATCCTGTAGTATGAAGGTCAACCTTGAATCTCTCTATAAGGAATGTGCCTCTGTGTCCCATTTTGAGAAACTTCTGCAAGATTGTTTATCAAGTTCCTGCAGTTTCATAAGGAAATGATTAACAACTGAAGTAGCAGATGCATAATTGTAAGTATATTAACATGCATTTCTAAGGAGTAATGGATTTGTCGTAAACAAAACCATACCTAAGCTGAGAAAGGGAACGGTTGAAGTTTTATAGCTGTGCCGGTTAACTTTCGTCTTTTGGATCTAGCTAAATCACAAGGTTTATTATACTTGTTTTACAGGTATTAAAACCATCAGGCGATCTCTGCAATAGTAAACAATAAGCCCCTCTCAGTGCACCAAACTTATACTGTCACAACACTAAGAAGATAGAAATGTTGTGGAAAGACCATTTGTAATGGATTCATGCGTAGCACTATTCTAAACAATAAGGTATTATGAAGTGCATGCATAACCCCAACAGCATAATCATGATTCAATTCCAAAGCTAATCCGTAATAGAACTTAACAGTATTCGCAGGAATACAATCTAATGGAACCTAAAGAAAGATAAATAAATCAGATTTTGGATAAAAATGAGTTATAATACATTGCATCGACTTTCAACAAAACAGGTAAAAATACAGTGTGAGCAGGAACTTTCAGAATTAATGCTAGTAGCCACCAATTATCCTGTTAGACAATCCGTGAACCATTTCACCATGTACAGAAATTGAAACATAAGTAACATGTTGTACTTTCACATCTTCACGCATCTGATAACATTGTGTGAAGGGGAACTTTCAGAATTAATGCTAGTGACAATCCCTAAACCAAATCACCACGTACAGAAATTAAAATATAAGTGTCATGTAGTAATGCGAATTACTGATAGACAACTCCTACAAATGACAGACTCGCAACAAAGTATGGAGGTACACTTTGACTACTAGAAAGCTCACCTCATTTATCCTTGCAAAAAGACGCTAAAAACAACCGGCGTCAATCCCTGCTGAGTGCTTAATAGATCAACTTCTGACAAGGCATAGGCTGGCCCTCGCATAGTATTTGTCTTTCCATTTCCGGTCTGTCATTGGAAGAACAACATAATCAGGACCAACCATATAAAAAAAAGAAACAATGCCTAATGATAAAATAAATTGTGCAGGTTCAGGGAAGAGACGTTTCCATATTTAGATATATGTCACCTCAGAGCTAATCTACCAAACTCATCTCCTGATTTCATGGCCACTCTACTCTATCATTGGTTAAGCACCTACTGTATTTTATAAAATACAGCTATAAATTTAGACATTTAATTACTATATAAAAATGTGAATAGTGCTCCTCTGCTGATGCTGTATGATACACAAATTACATATTACATTAAATTTGAATCACTAAATGGGTAGACCACAGATGGGGATGGAAGTAGGTTGGACTGTATGAGCCAGGAATGTGTTGAAAATGGTGAAAATGCGCTATAAAGATCCACAGAATAAATATATAAACTAGCAGGGGAAGGGTTTTATGAATCTCTACCTGCCCTGCACAAGCTCTTCCAGCAACTTTTCTTCTATTTCCTTCCCTACCATATATATTTCAACGCGCATATTCTCAGCCCATCCATTCCCAACCACTTCATTATTCACTACCATCTCCACTAACATGCTGTTGTAGCTGTCACCATCAGGACTCGACGAGTCCGGCATCGAAAACTATACATTCTTTAATTTTGGTCCACACATCATCTGTTGATTGCATCCGATGGTGACCTTCAGATGATACACCATTAGGTACTTGAAGTCTATGTTTGACTTCTGGTGTCCGGTAATGCGTGACTCCTACAAATGACGGACTTGCAACAAAGACATATCAAGCATAATGCAGTAGTACCTTGATAAATTTTTCTGTTAACTCTTTCATTGAAGGCACACACACACACTGCGATCACACGTTCAACATAAACTCCAGATTTCACATCTTCACGCATCTGAAATGTAGAAATAGAAATCAACTATCGTATCACGAACAAGCCAATCCTATAAAATAATAAGTTGTTAACATTGCCTACCTGAAGAATTCTCTGTTTAGCGTCACTAAAATTTCTTTTTTTTCCTTTTTTTTTGTGCAGCTGAAAAGAGCATTGCGACGGACAAGGTTGACATGTAGAATGATTCTGCCTTATCCATTGCTTAACTGCATAATGAGAAAAAGTTGATGATCAGTGTATTCAGTATCAATGAATTGTATTCCACCAATAATTCAAAATTTGGATAAAAAATGAGTTATAATACCTTGCATCGACTTTCAACGACACATCTGATAACCTAACGACTTCTTTGTCTAGCGTCAAACAGATTTGTAATAGGTTCATTGTAAATCTGCACAAAGGAACTGTAGCTGGTTAAGCTCCCTATCACAAAATTCATTTCATTGAGATAATTTCAAAGTTTTTAAAAAAAAAAACTCAAGAAAAGAACATCTGCATTGATACGGTAGCTGTTTATTTGCATGCTTAATTCGTTCCTAAGAGAAAGGAACTGAAACTGTTAACTACCAAAGTATGGAGGTACACTTTGACTACTAGAATGCTCACCTCATTATTCCTTGCAAAAAGACGCTAGAAACAACGGGCGTCAATCCCTGCTGAGTGCTTAATAGATCAACTTCTGACAAGGCATAGGCTGGCCCTCACATAGTATTTGTCTTTCCATTTCCGGTCTGTCATCGGAAGAACATCATGATCAGGATCAACCATATAAAAAAAAGAAACAATGCCTAATGATAAAATAAATTGTGCAGGTTCAGGGAAGAGACGTTTCCATACTTAGATATATGTCACTTCATAGCTAATCTACCAAACTCATCTCTGATTTCATGGCCACTCTATTCTGTAATTGGTTAAGCACCCACTGTATTTTATAAAACACAGCTACAAATTAAGACATTTAATTACTATATAAAAATGTGATTAGTGATCGTCTGCTGATGCTGTATGATACACAAATTACATATTACATTAAATTTGAATCACTAAATGGGTAGACCACAGATGGGGATGGGAGTAGGTTGGACTGTATGAGCCATGAATGTGTTGAAAATGGTGAAAATGCGTTATAAAGATCCTCAGAATAATATATAAACTAACAGGGGAAGGGTTTTATGAATCTCTACCTGCCAAGCTCTTCCAGCTACTTTTCTTCCATTTCCTTCCCTACCATATCTATTTCAACGCGCATATTCTCAGACCATCCATTCCCAACCACTTCATTCTTCACTACCATCTCCACTAACATGCTGTTGTAGCTGTCAACATCACCCCACACGACGAGTCCGGCATCGAAAACTATCCATTCTTTAATTCTGGTCCACACATCATCTGTTAATGGCATCCGATGGGTGACCTTCAGATGATACACCATTAGGTACTTGAAGTCTATGTTTGACTACTGGTGTCCTGTAATGCGTGACGTCAACCAAGGCTGCATTTACACAGTCATACATGAGCTTGCGACTTGATCTCCATTGCCTGCGGTTAGCTTCATATGCTAGGGCTTTACTGTTCAGGTTAATGCATTTTTCTTGCAGCATCGGGTCCAATGGGCTGTCGGCCAAATGCCATAGGGTAAAGAATGCATCTGACTGAACCTCATCATTGAAGCCGGAATCAGCAAGCAATGTTCGAACTAAACGAAATCAATCTTCTTTTGAATCGGGCTTCAAAGGGGTAGGGGTCACTGAAGGTGTAACTGAAAATATAGTTGTTGTGTCTGGACACGAGTCCTTGCAGGATATTGGAATCACAGACGATGAATGGCACTAACTAACCAGACGGGAGTCTTTTTTTCTTCTTTTTACATGTAATTCAAGTTATATGTTGCTGCTGTCATACCCATTAAACCACAAAGATGGTGATTCTGCAAGTTCAGGCAAGTTGCCATCTTCAATGTTGTAATAAGGGGTGAATTCATAACACCAATTTCAAGGGCTACCTTTGTGTAGCCACTAAGATGAAGAAGAATATGGATTATGTCGTCAGTTATCATTCTCTCAATCATATCAGATGTCTTTCTTTATCTCTTCCCACCTTCAATGCTGAAATTTGCGAAGCCAAAATGTTTATGAACTTGGACTCCGCATCCCTAACTCCTGCTACAAGCTACCTTTTCAACTCTTCACGTCCTCCCTGAATCTTTCTGTGCCTTGCAAGCAATTCTATATCCTTTTCCTCGAGATTTGCATTTTGTTCTAGCATACATGCGTGTCCCCGCATAGCCATTTGCATAATTTCTATGAGCGCTTTCGCACACTGCTTTTCCCAACTCTAATTTCAGTTTCTGCTTTCGAATAATACACATGCTCCCTTCTAGTTCAATTAGCAACTCATTAGCGAAGGAAATCCATTTGAAGATGCCAGCCTTTTCTCTTGCGAAGTCATAGGCGTCTCTGGCTCTCCGAGCTTCTTGAAGTGTACCGTACTTTTTGCACGTAGCACTTGTGCCACTGATGAGGGATGAAACTTCTCCCCAATCGGTGAAGATGCCTTCATCTTTGTTGAGGTCTTTTTCAACTGCTTGCTTGCAGTTTGGGACGAACCTTGGGACTTCGGATTCCAGTGGGGAATCTTCGAGGGTTTCCAGTGGGGAAAACCTTTTGGATATTGCAAGTGCGGAGAGATCCACGAGCTTGCTAGTAGCAGGTGCTACTTTACTGGTTGAAGCAACAATCGCTTCTTTACCTTTTGGCAAGGTAATAGCCTTCAACGGATTTGTTGACTCTTTACCGGTAGCCGTTTGCTCCGGAGTAGCTTCTGATTTGGAATTAAAACAATTCCCCGGCTCAGTCGTGGCCGTTGGTGCCTGCTGAAACTGTTTCAACAGAATTAGCTTGGACCTGATGGTCTCAAGTTTGGCCGTAAGGGCTTTCATCTCAAGCTCAGCAAGCTTTTCTTGGAGCTCTAACTCTCGAATGTTCTCCATGTGGAGTTTTGTTGGTTTCTCACTGATCGTGTGTGTGTGAGAGAAATGTGAGAGAGTGCTCTCGTGTGAAAGGGAACGGTTGATGTTTTACAGCTGTGCCGGTTAACTTTCGTCTTTTGGATCTAGCAAAATCCACAAGATTTATTCTACTTGTTTTATAGGTACTAAAACCATCAAGCGATCTCTGCAGTAGTAAACAAAAAGCCTCTTTCAGTGCACCACACTTACACTGTCACAACACTAAGAAGATAGAAATGTTGTGGAAAGACGATTTGTAATAGACTCATGGGTAGCACTATTCTAAACAATAAGGTATTATGAAGTGCATGCATAACCCCACAAGCATAATCATGATTCAATTCCAAAGCTAATCCATAACAGAACTTAACAGCATTTCCCAGAATACAGTATAATCGAAGCTTAAGAAAGATAAATAAATCGGATTTTGGATAATAAAAAAATGAGTTGTAATACCTTGCATCGACTTTCAACAAAACAGGTAAAAATACAGCGAGCGGAAACATTCAGAATTAATGCTAGTGGCACCAATTCTCCTGTTGCACAATCCCTGAACCAATTCACCATGTACAGAAATTGCAATATAAGAAACATGTACTGCGAATCATTGATAGACAAAACTCCTACAAATGACGGACTTAACAGAGACATTTCAAACATAATGCAGTAGTACCTTGATAACTTTTCCGTTAACTCTTTCATTGAAGACACACACACTTGCGTCAAATGTTCAATATAAAGTACAGAATTAACATCTTCGCGTATCTGAAATGTAGAAATAGAAATCAACCACTGTTTCATGAACAATCCAATCCTATAAAATAACAAGTAGATATCTTTGCCTACCTGAAGATTTCTTTGTCTAGGGTCACAAATTCTTTTTTTTCCCTTTAATTTCTTTTTTTTTCTTTTTGGAGCTGAAAAGCCGGTTGCGAAGGACAAAGTTGACATGTAGAATGATGATGCCTTATCCATTGCGTAACTGCATAATGAGAAAAAGTTGATGATCAGTGTATTCAGTATCAATGAATTGTATTCCACCAGTAATTCAAAATTTGGATAAAAATGAGTTATAACATCTTGCATCGACTCTCAACGACACATCTGAAAACATGGTGTGCACTTTCAGAATGAATGCTAGTGACAATCCCTAAACCAAATCACCATGTACAGAAATTGAATTATAAGTGTCATGTAGTAATGCGAATTACTGATAGACAACTCCTACAAATGACAGACTCGCAACAAAAGACATATCAAGCATAATGCAGTAATACCTTAATAAGTTTTGCCGATAACTCTTTCGTTGAAGACACGCACACTTCTGTCCAACTTTAAACATAAACTCTGGATTTAACATCTTCTCGTATCTGTAATCTAAAAACAGAAATGAATGACTGAGTCATGAAGAAGCCAATCCAAAAATGTGATTAGTGATCCTCTGCTGATGCTGTATGATACACAAATTACATATCACATTAAATTTGAATCACTAGATGGGTAGACCACAGATGGGGATGGGAGTAGGTTGGACAGTATGAGCCATGAATGTGTTGAAAATGGTGAAAATGCGTTATAAAGATCCTCAGAATAAATATATAAACTAACAGGGGAAGGGTTTTATGAATCTCTACCTGCCAATGCAACAACAGCATCCTGCACAAACTCTTCCAGCAACTTTTCTTCCATTTCCTTCCAAGGTCACCTTGATCTGCTGCTCTGGCTTTGGACCAGAGTGTTATGAATTCTGTTGGATTACATCCTTCGAATTCTGTTTTAGGATTCTTCTGTTTGAAGATTTTGTCTGCATCCATGCATGTGTTTGGGGCCTTTCTTTTGGCCGTTGGTCTTTTGAAGATGCCAGCCTTTTCTCTTGCGAGGTCATAGGCGTCTCTGGCTCTCCGAGCTTCTTGAAGTGTACCGTACTTTTTGCACGTAGCACTTGTGCCACTGATGAGGGATGAAACTTCTCCCCAATCGGTGAAGATGCCTTCATCTTTGTTGAGGTCTTTTTCAACTGCTTGCTTGTAGTTTGGGACGAACCTTGGGACTTCGGATTCCAGTGGGGAATCTTCGAGGGTTTCCAGTGGGGAAAACCTTTTGGATATTGCAAGTGCGGAGAGATCCACGAGCTTGCTAGTAGCAGGTGCTACTTTACTGGTTGAAGCAACAATCGCTTCTTTACCTTTTGGCAAGGTAATAGCCTTCAACAGATTTGTTGACTCTTTACCGGTAGCCGTTTGCTCCGGAGTAGCTTCTGATTTGGAATTAAAACAATTCCCCGGCTCAGTCGTGGCCGTTGGTGCCTGCTGAAACTGTTTTAACAGAATTAGCTTGGACCTGATGGTCTCAAGTTTGGCCGTAAGGGCTTTCATCTCAAGCTCAGCAAGCTTTTCATGGAGCTCTAACTCTCGAATGTTCTCCATGTGGAGTTTTGTTGGTTTCTCACTGATCGTGTGTGTGTGAGAGAAATCTGAGAGAGTGCTCTCGTGTGAAAGGGAACGGTTGATGTTTTACAGCTGTGCCGGTTAACTTTCGTCTTTTGGATCTAGCAAAATCCACAAGATTTATTCTACTTGTTTTATAGGTACTAAAACCATCAAGCGATCTCTGCAGTAGTAAACAAAAAGCCCCTTTCAGTGCACCACACTTACACTGTCACAACACTAAGAAGATAGAAATGTTGTGGAAAGACGATTTGTAATAGACTCATGGGTAGCACTATTCTAAACAATAAGGTATTATGAAGTGCATGCATAACCCCACAAGCATAATCATGATTCAATTCCAAAGCTAATCCATAACAGAACTTAACAGCATTTCCCAGAATACAGTATAATCGAAGCTTAAGAAAGATAAATAAATCGGATTTTGGATAATAAAAAAATGAGTTGTAATACCTTGCATCGACTTTCAACAAAACAGGTAAAAATACAGCGAGCGGAAACATTCAGAATTAATGCTAGTGGCACCAATTCTCCTGTTGCACAATCCCTGAACCAATTCACCATGTACAGAAATTGCAATATAAGTAACATGTACTGCGAATCATTGATAGACAAAACTCCTACAAATGACGGACTTAACAGAGACATTTCAAACATAATGCAATAGTACCTTGATAACTTTTCCGTTAACTCTTTCATTGAAGACACACACACTTGCGTCAAATGTTCAATATAAAGTACAGAATTAACATCTTCGCGTATCTGAAATGTAGAAATAGAAATCAACCACTGTATCATGAACAATCCAATCCTATAAAATAACAAGTAGATATCTTTGCCTACCTGAAGATTTCTTTGTCTAGGGTCACAAATTCTGTTTTTTCCCTTTAATTTCTTTTTTTTTATTTTGGAGCTGAAAAGAGCATTGCGACGGACAAGGTTGACATGTAGAATTATGATGCCTTATCCATTGCTTAACTGCATAATGAGAAAAAGCTGATGATCAATGTATTCAGTATCAATGAACTGTATTCCACCAATAATTCAAAATTTGGATAAAAAATGAGTTATAATACCTTGCATCGACTTTCAACGACACATCTGATAACATTGTGTGAAGGGGAACTTTCAGAATTAATGCTAGTGACAATCCCTAAACCAAATCACCATGTACAGAAATTGAAATATAAGTGTCATGTAGTAATGCGAATTACTGATAGACAACTCCTACAAATGACAGACTCGCAACAAAAGACATATCAAGCATAATGCAGTAATACCTTAATAAGTTTTGCCGATAACTCTTTCGTTGAAGACACGCACACTTCTGTCCAACTTTAAACATAAACTCCGGATTTAACATCTTCTCGTATCTGTAATCTAAAAACAGAAATGAATGACCGAGTCATGAAGAAGCCAACCCAAAAATAATAGATAGGTATCTTTGCCTACCTAAAGATTTCCTTTGTCTAGCGTCAAACAGATTAGTAATGCGTTCATTGTAAATCTGCACAAAGGAACTGTAGCAGGTTAAGCTCCCTACGACAAAATTCATTTCATTCACATAACCTCAAAGTTTTAAATAAAAACAAACCTCAAAAAAAGAACATATGCATTGATACGTCAGCTGTTTATTTGCATGCTTAATTCATTCCTAAGAGAAAGGAACTGAAACTGTAAACTACCAAAGTATGGAGGTACACTTTGACTACTAGAATGCTCACCTCATTTAACCATGCAAAAAGACGCTAAAAACAACGGACGTCAAGCCCTGCTGAGTGCTTAATAGATCAAGTTCTGACAAGGCATAGGCTGGCCCTCACATAGTATTTGTCTTTCCATTTCCGGTCTGTCTTTGGAAGAACATCATAATCAGGATCAACCATATAAAAAAAAGAAACAATGCCTAATGATAAAATAAATTGGGGACACACAGCTTGTGCCGCAACAAACGCCATATCCTAAATGCACATTGTTCAACTCCCTATTGTACTTCAGAATCGTAATCGAAATGCAAATACCAAATACTAGTAAAATCCACCACACAAAAAAGATGATATTAAACAAATAGCTCAGAGCTTACCTTTATGAATCCCGGCTAGCTGATAATCCCGGCTAACTTTATTAAACAATTTTTCCGTTAACTCTTTCATTGAAGGCACACACATACTGCGGTCAAACGTTCAACATAAACTCCAGATTTCACATCTTCATGCATCTGAAATGTAGAAATAGAAATCAACTATTGTATCAAGAACAAGCCAATCCTATAAAATAATAAGTAGTTAACATTGCTTACCTGAAGATTTCTCTATTTAGCGTCACTCAAATTTCTTTTTTTCTTTTTTTTTGGAGCTGAAAAGAGAGTTGTGACGGACAAGGTTGACATGTAGAATGATGCTGCCTTATACATTGCTTAACTGCATAATGAGAAAAAGTTGATGATCAGTGTATTCAGAATCAATGAATTGTATTCCACCAATAAGTCAAAATTTGGATAAAATCTGCCCGTGTAAGGGGGAACTTCAGAATTAATTCTAGTGACAATCCCTGAACCAAATCACCTTGTACAGAAATTGAAATATAAGTGTCATGTAGTAATGCGAATTACTGATAGACAACTCCTACAAATGACAGACGTGCAACAAAGACATATCAAGCATAATGAAGGAATACCTTGAGAAGTTTTTCTGATAACTCTTTCATTGAAGACACAAACTTCTGTCAAACTTTAAACATAAACTCCAGACATAACATCTTCTCGTATCTGAAATCTAAAAACAGAAATTAAAGACTGATTAATGAAAAAGCCAATCCAAAAATAATAGATAGGTATCTTGCCCTACCTAAAGATTTCTTTGTCTAGGGTCAAACAAATTATTAATTCGTTCATTGTAAATCTGCACAAAGGAACTGTAGCTGGTTAAGCTCCCTACTACAAAATTCATTTCATTCAAATAACCTCAAAGAAAATAACATCTGCATTGATATGTCAGCTGTTTATTGGCATGCTTAATTCATTCCTAAGAGAAAGGAACTGAAATTGTTAACGACCAAAGTATGGAGGTACACTTTGACTACTAGAATGCTCACCTAATTTATCCTCGCAAATAGTGGCTAAAAACAACGGGCGTCAAGCCCTGCTGAGTGCTTAATAGATCAACTTCTGACAAGGCATAGGCTGGCCCTCACATAGTATGTTTTTCCATTTCGGGTCTGTCATTGAAAGAACATCATAATCAGGATCAACCATATAAACAAAAAGAAACAATGCCTAATGATAAAATCGTGCAGGTTCAGGGAAGAGACATTTCCACACTTAGATATATGTCACTTCAGAACAGGATTCGTATCACAGGCGGTGAATGGTCCTAACTAACAAGACGAGAGTCTTTTTTTCTTCTTTTTACATGTAATTCAAGTTATATGTTGCAGCTGGCATACCCATTAAACCACAAAGATGGTGATTCAGCAAGTTCAGGCATGTTGCCATCTTCAATGTTGTAATAAGGGGTGAATTCATCACTCCAATTTTCTTCTGGTACATTGTCCTTTCTGCAGTCTGCATGTTTGTTGGTTTGAACTTACAATCAATGCTTCAACAGGTAGACGACACTCCGCAAAACACTGGTTTAAAATGCTTATATCAGCGTCATACTTCCTTTTTACCTTGTTCATTTTATTCCGAGTGTTCTCAGTTTCCTACTCTGCATCCATTGCTCGTTTCTGCATTTTTTTTGAATATAGAGAACGCATCAGCAATCGACATATGAGTGTTTAAAATTTACTTACATATGAAGAAACTAAGTATCTAAATTCACTTCTTTTAGCTTGTACTTTTTGTGTAGTGTGTGAATTGCACAGTGGTCTGCACATCTCATCAGTAATGAAATTAACATCATAAGTTCCTAGATTTCATATGAAACAACAATGATAAAGATGTGAAGTTTACGTGTCAAGGAAAAGATCCGCCAAGGAACCGCGTTTGAAATGCTCATTTTTCATGGCGACATCAGTGAAAATGAACTGGTCGGGATTCACACCTTGAGAAGCACATCTGTTATCACAGAACATTAAACAATATTAAGCCATGGTTGAGAAATGACTAGGGGAAAAGAAACCAAGAAACAGATGGCCAATTCCCAAAAGTGTTTTCTTGAATATGCAAGTATCTCTATCAACGGCACATAAAACATATGGGCCAAAAGCATAAAAACATTTTTGGAAAATTGACATATTTTTTCAAAACAATACATACATGCACGCAATCTTATCTCGCTTGCAGCTGGGAATCTGAGTAGCCACAGTGCACTTTTGGGAACTCGATTTAATATATTACACCTGAAATTAGAAAGTCAATAAAATGATCATGATGAACATTCATACACGCAGTGGTAGATGCGAGCAAAGAAAATTATCATTTCTCACCAAGTATAGAAAATTTCAGGATCCATCTTGTACAGCTGATCGAAGCAAGCATATAAAATCTTATCCTATGGCGGGCCATAATCTGATCGCTTAGGTTGACATTTTTGGTCTAGAACTTTACGATTTTTCTACATTACATAAAGCTGATCATACATAACACTTGATATTAATTTAGCATATGAGAAGGACCTGACTTTGAGATCCTCACCTGCTTGTAATCATTGGCAAAATAACAATGTGGAAGATGAACAAGATTCTCCGAGTATATGGACTCAAACTTCAGAGGTGAAACAAACTGCACACAGAACAACAAATGAAACAACAGTACTAGATGACCATGTCAAATCACATCTGACCTAATATGTCACTAACCTCATCGGTGACCAGATAATGTATATATGAAACCCTTGTAGTTCCAGGGAAACCTATATAGGAAATCTGAATAGGCACAGGCTGCATGGCAAATATTCGTTCCTTGCACCCTAACAGTAAAAAAAAGATATTCAGCTACAGGCTGCTGTTTGTAAGCAATTTTTACTTGTTCCTAAAAGAAAGCAACTGAAATTGGTAACTACCAAAACATTACGGAGGTACAATTTGACTTCAAGAATTCTCACCCCATTTATCCTTGCAAAATGTCGCTCACAACCATAGGGCATCAAGCCCTGCTGAGTGCTAAATAGATCAGCTTCTGACAAGGCATTGGCTGGCCCCCACATTGTGTATGTCTTTCCATTTTCGACCTGTCGTCGGAAGAATATCATAATCAGGATCAACCATAGAAACAAATAGAGAAAATGCCTAATGATAAAATAAATCGTGCAGGTTCAAGGAAGAGATGTTTCATACTTCAGAGCAGGATTGGAATCACAGACAATGATTGGCGTGGACTAACAAAATGAGAGACTTTTTTTATTCTTTTTACATGTAATTCAAGTTATATGTTGCAGTTGCAGCTGTCTCACCCATTAAACCACAAAGATGGTAATTCAGCAAGTTCAGACAAGTTGCCATCTTCAACATTGTATAAGGGTGTAAATTCATCTCTCCAATTTTCTTCCGGGACATCTTCACGATGTACGTGTACATTGTCCTTTCTGCAGTCTGCATGTTCGTTGGTTGTACACTTGTACTCAAAGCAAAACAGAAAACCTACATGCATTTAATGTTAAATGATTAACAAGCAATCACCAATATATGCATATATGAGTTTCAACAAAAAGTAATCTGCAGACCTCAACATTGTTTCGTTTGTGCATTCCAATTTTCTTTTTTTTTCTTTTAGGAGCTAAAATGCCCGTTGAGACGGAGAAAGTTGACATGAAGAATGATGCTGCCTTATCCATGGCATTACTGCACAATGAGAAAAAGTTGATGATCAGTTTACTTGGTATTAGTGAATTGTATTCCACCAATAATTCATAATTTTCAAAGAAAATGAGTAATAATACCTTGCATCGACTTTCAACAACACATCTGAAAATACTGTGTGAGTGGGGGAACTTTCAGAATTAATCCTAGTGGGACCAATTCTCCTGTTAGACAAACGCTGAACCAATTTAGTAGTATCATGTTGAAATTGAAATATAAGTATCATGTTGTACTGCGAATTATTGATGGACAAAACTCCTACAAATGACAGACTTGCAACAAAGACATATCAAGCATAATTTAGTAGTACCTTGATAAGTTTTTCCGTTAACTCTTTCATTGAGGACAAACACACTTGTGTCAAACTGTCAGCATAAAGTCCAGATTTAACGTCTTCTCGTATCTGAAATGTAGAAATAGAAATCAACTACTGTATAATGAACAAGCCAATCCTAAAATAATAAATAGTTATCTCTGCCTACCTGAAGATTTCTTTGTAAACAATAATTTGTTCATTGTAAATCTGCGAAAGGAACTGTAGCTGGTTAAGCACCCTACTTTGGACTACAAAATTCATTTCTTTCAAATAACCTCTAGTTTCCAAATAAAAACAAACCTGAAGAAAGAACATCCGCATTGATACGTCCGCTGTTTGTCAGCATTTTTAATTTGTTCCTAAGAGAAAGCAACTGAAATTGTTAACTACCAAATAAGTATGGAGGTACACTTTGACCCCAAGAATTCTCACCTCATTTATCCTTGGAAAAAGTCACTAAAAAAAACAATGGGCGTCAAGCCCTGCTGAATGCTTCTTCTGACAAGGCATTGGATACCCCCACATTGTGTATGTCTTTCCATTCCCGGTCTGTCATTGGACAAATATCATAATTAGGATCAACCATATAAACAAAAAGAAACAATGATGTATGATAAAATAAATTGTGCAGGTTTGCGGAAGAGACATTTCCATACTGAAGATCTATGTCACTTCAGATCAGGATTGGAATCACAGACAATGATTGGTATGATCTAACAAGGTGATAGTCTTTTTCTTTTTCTTTTTACATGTAATTCAAGTTATATGTTGCAACTGTCATACCCATTAAACCACAAAGATTTTGTGTGGATCACTTGGTGTTTAATAATACTCTTGAATTGGTTACAGCCACAAAATAATACTTCTCTGTATAAGTTTGTAATTAACCCTTTACAATTCTTAACTCAATGAAGCATATTTAGAATAAGTCATACTTGTCGTCATCATCATGCAACTTTAAGCTATTTATATCTTCTGTGTGAGAGGGCGAAACAAGAATAGTTAAACAAGTTACTGTTCAGTTTTTAAACTAGTTGTTGCTCGTATTGTTAGCAATGGTGCCAGCATGAGCAGACAAATTAGATTGATCGACAAATTGATAAGCCTGGGTAGCCTAAGCAGTAAGCCTCTAGAGCTTCAGTAAGCAGTTACCAACATATTGCACTTTACCATGAACAGTCCGGTTCCATTAAGCAGCAATTGTTTTCTGAATAAAATGTATACTACCCGGGGCATTGGGATCACTGCAATGGAAGTGAGGCAAAAGTTCATCATACATTTTAAGGACAAGAATATAAAATACATGATATAAGGGTTTGGACTAACATACTTCATGTAATTTTCAAAATATAGATCCTCACGTGATTCTGCACTCAATTCCATGACAAGGTCTGGATGTTTATGTATTAGATGCTTGAGTACATATTTAGAAGCACAAAAAGATTCAGCTTTTGAACAGCAGCTGCAATGATTTTTCCTTTAATTAGTTCCAACCTTTTCCTAATGAATAACATCAAGGTGGGAGTGGAACAATGAATGACGGAAAACAGCAAATGTGTTTTAATGTATACTATGTTCTGCGCTCTACCTTTCAATGACCTCCAGAAGATTTGTTGTATGGCATTTTTCTTTTAACCTAGCAAAATTGGGAAACAAATTTTCAATTAAAAATTCATGTGGAAAAAGCAACTAATTGTAGGGAAGAGAAGTACCATTTTTCTTTATGTCGCTCGTCGACGTCCTCCTTATCATCTCGCACGCCATTTCTATCATCCCGTTCTACTTCTTCTGCTATCTGCATCGGTTCTTGGACCGAACCCAAGTCGTCGTCGGAGATGAAGGAAGGCGGTGTCGTTTCTTTTTCTTCAACTACGGTTCTTGGACCGAAGGCGTCGGAGATGACGGCGGCGGTGTCGTTTCTTTCTCAGGCGGCTTATAGATCAAGTGAGATATTGATGGAGGAGACGCTGAAGCGGATGCGGCGAGTTGCGAAGGTGGTGAAGATGGAGGAAGTGGCGGCTTATCGATAGAGTGAGATATTGATGGAGGAGACGCTGAAGCGGATGCGGCGAGTTGCGAAGGTGATGAAGATGGAGGAAGCGGCGGCTTATCGATCAAGATTGATGAAGGAGACGCTTCCTGGTGAGTTGCGAAGATGAAGGAAGCGGCGTCGTTTCCTCCTGTGGTCTTCCTCGTTAGGTTTTGATTTTGAATAAGGTTTGACTAAAAATTATTTTATTTAAGAATAATGTAGCTTGATGGCTGGGTCGGTGTTTTAATAGTGATTTTTTTTTTTTTTTAGTTTTGATATGATTTTTTTAAGATATTTTTTTTATGAATATATGTTTTTTAAGATTTAATTATATAGAAAGAGAGCATCATGGGCAGTGGTCTAATAGTGAAATTTAATTTTTTTAAAAATATTATATTGAAAGAGTGCACTTCAGGTAAAAATCACGATTATATATGAAAATTAAAAATCGGATTTCAAGCTGACACATGTCCAATTTCGTCAAAATCTCGGATATAACACGGAGGGGCATTATAGTCATTCCACATATCCCGGATTTCAAATCAGACTTAACTTGAAATGATCAAACTTAACTTGGAATGATCAGACTTAACTTGGTGATGACCAGACTTAACTTGGTAATGATCAGACTTCAATTGATAATTTTCATACTTTCAAACATACTCAATACTGTCCAGACTAAAATTTGTAATGATCAGACTTAAAATGGTAATGATCAAACTTAAAATGGTAATGTCCAGACTTAAAACCAAACTCAATACTGTCCAAACTTAAATTGGTAATTATCATACTTAACTTGGTAATGATCACACATAAATTGATAATGTCAAGACGTAACTTGGTAAGGATCAGATTTAAATTGATAATGCCTGACGGAGCGCACTGCACTGTCGTTAAGGTGCGATGTTCTCTGTGCAAAATAAATTTATATCTCCGCTACTCGTACTCTACTAGTGGGTAGTAAAGGGGTAAGTAGGGGTAGAACCCAAGGGAGTTAGGTGAATAGTTGTTCTTTAAGTAGGACAGTTGGGGGTTGGTTGTGATTTTAGTACAGAGAGTAGCGTGGGTTGGTTGTGATTTTAGTACTGGAAAGTAACTGACTGAAAGTAAAGAAAGTAAATACGAGACTGAAAGTAAATACTGAAAAGTAAAGTGCTTGAAGGACAAGACTTGCTGAAATTAAAGTGCTTGAAGGACAAGTCTTGCGGAAAGAAATTGCTTGAAGGACAAGACTTGCGGAAAGTAAGCAGTTGATATGGACTGAAAGTAAAGTAACAGGTGATATTGCAATTAAAGGAAAGATTCGGTATCAGGGGCCTTGTATCATAGTCCGTTTATCATTGACCTCTAATGATCATACTAAGTGTTCAAAAGTGTATCAAGGCCATTTCAAGCACTTGACTTGCCACACTGTCTAGCCCATTTCAAGGCATATAGCACTTGTTCTATTTAGACTAATACCCCATTTCAATGTATATTAGCATATGTGCATCCATTTGATCAATCATTTCCGATCAACCAAATGGTGTTTTAAAGAAGTCGAACTCCTCAGATAAGCTTTGCCATTTCAAGCATCCACTTACCCGAGTATGTTCACGAACCCCACGGAAGAGTTTTGCCATTTCAAGCATCCACTCAACCTTGGAAGTTCTGACCTAATATGTGGCACATAGAACAAGTTTTGAACACAAAGAGGCATTTAAGAGAAGGGTCTAAAACATTGTATGATACTAGTACACCCCTTCAACTGAATGAAGGGTTTAGCTACGAATATCCATGGAACAGGACATCATAGCTAAGTACTTGAAAAGTAAAGGTTTTTGAAAGACAGTAAAGTAAAGTTTTCGAAAGTAAAGACAGGAAAGTAAAAGGAGAGTACTTCAAGAACCGACAAGAGTACTCAAGAACAGTAAGGAAAAGCTTGAGTACTTCAAGAACCGACAAGAGTACTCAAGATCAAACTTCAATAACAAAGTAGTGTGATTACATGGATGGTGCCCAAACTCTAGAGAGATAAGTGAATTGTGTTTTTAATGTTGGAATGAATTACAAAGGGAAGGAGGAGCTCTATTTATAGGCATGAAGGAGCCATGAGATCACAACACTTGTCATGAAATGGGAGGAGAAGCAAAAGCCTTCGGAGCAACGTGGCACTTCCCTTAGCCGCCGGCCACATGGCAATGGTGGAGAGGCTTGTGGCTTTAGCCGTCGGCCATGAGGTGGAGGGAGTGGTTGAGTGTGTGTTTTTGTGATCTTTTACAAAAGCCATCGGTCCTTTCAGCTCCGGTCTGACTCTGGTTGCTCTTCGGTTGGACTTGTTTTGAGTGATTCCATGTCAAGTTCATAAAAATTGTACAGTCGGAATCTGGTCGTGTCCTGGAGTGACTTGTAATTCATTGTCAGCTTTAAAACTCCTCCTTAGCTTGTATTCTCTCTAGACTTCAAAATACCCTGTAGGTAAGTATTGGAACTAACAAGCAAAAGTTAAATAGACAAAGAGTCTAATTTGGTGGGTTTAACTGTCTTAATGAATCATATAAATATGGTCCATCAGATCACCCCACACTTTTAGTTGTTCGTCCCGAACAATGCTTTTTAAGGGCGGTACACACAATCCAAGTAAAAACTTCAAATATGAAAGTGAGATTGTGGGACTAGATTTATCCTATTCATGCATTACTTACTTATTACTAAATTAAACTGTGTAAATACTTAGAAGAAACTTGATACTTGTACCTTCGAGCTGAGATGCAAATTAATTTGGATGTTTCGGGAGATATCCCTTTTCAAGCTCCTGGACTGCATCCTCGGGACCGACTCGCACTATATGGTTAACTTGTAGCTTTTTCTAGCACGTGACTTGGTTCGGGTTTCACTGAGTTGAGCATTTTGATTTCTTTTGGTGAGGGACAGCTTTTGAAGTGAATCGGCCTTTGGCCTTTGATGTTCAATTGGAGTTTCTTCACTTTTGTTTCGGTTAAAACCTTCACATACTTTGGCTTTTGGCCTTTGATTAGCTTCTTCGAGCTTTTGTTTCTTTGTGACTTGCTAGTCCATTTTCTCAACCTTTTTGGGAGGTCCAATCGTCGCCCGCAAGCATATGGAAATACCTCCCCGCTCTTTCTCATCCTCGCAGTTTCGCGCGGGTCAAAATGAGGGTTGCTCATTTATTTTCCCGGCTACTCTGACTAGAGATAGGACGGTTTGATTCCCGTCCCGCCTCTTGCATAAACACTGCATGGCGGAGATGACTTCAATCTTTACTGAAACCCGAAGTGCAGCCTCCACTGACTTCGTAAACCATATAGTTAGATTCGATCCTTCGAGTGCTTGCCAAGCCTCTCTAGGGCAGTTTATGTCAACTCCACATCCCCTGTATATCTCAGCACAAAGGGACAATTAAGAAGTTACATCTTCAAGTCTTTACACAGTTGAGATTTCACAAGGTAAATGCATGAATTGAGATCCATCTCTTTCACATTCTCAAGTTCATATTTTCAAAAAGATAATATTAAGGGAAAAGGAAAAGAAAAAGCATGTTAAACTAATTATGTACAAAGGCGGTTCTCACCCCACACTTTTGAACGAAGGCGTGCCTCGCAGCACATCTTAGTTCAAAAGTCAATTGCAAGCAAATATATACAGGCAAGGTGAGAATGACTTAAGGCAAAAACAAAATGACATAAAATAAAATGACTGAAAGTAAGATAGGTGTCGGGTTACCTCCCGACCAGTGCATTTGTTTAACGTCGTTGGCTCGACGATACCTCACTTAAGAGGGATATGGGTCCCATGGGCATATGAGGTCGAACTTCTTCTTGGCTGTTCTTTTACTTGGCCCAAAGAACTCAGGGAGTGATCTGCTCGGTTGGGTTCTCCATTGCTTTGGCAAGTTCTTCTTTACATAGCTCCGAGAAGGTGAGGACTTCTTGACCATAGATGCTGGTCCAATGAGCCGTGCTCTCTTGTTTCTCCTTTCGGGTTTCCATTCCACCGGGCCATGTCTCGGTCGCTTCTTCATGTATGGCCGGTTGGCATCTTTGCAATTGTGGAAGTTCTGAATTCTGCCTTTAAGCGACCTCGAGCATGCGTCCTTGCTAACCCTCTTCTTTGTGGCAGAGATGATTGGCCTTCCTAGGTCCTTACACTTTTCAAGAGGCTCTTCTTGGCTTGTGACGAGCGAGAGCTCCTTTGTCGGCTGTTTTGGCTCATGCTTCTCCTCCAACTCGCCTAGCACTACATCATCATTGATCACATCATCTCTTGTGTCCGTGATCTACATAAAACATGAAGGGTTAAGTTGGGGCTTCTCGGCCATAAGGACTGGGTCTTTCTCGAGCAGCTCTTCAGTGAGGACCGGGCCTGCCGTGATTTTCTCGGCCAGTTCAACAGTGAGGTCCGGGCATGTCTCGGCTGGTTTGGCAATGAGGAACGAGACTGCTTTGGGCAGCTCGTCAGTGAGGACAGGGACTTCCTCTTCTGCCAGCTCGGTAGTGAGTTCCCATGAAGGCTTTTCCTCGTCCCACACTGGATCGGTTTCTGGCTCTTGGTCTTCTGATGGCTCGGGAGTGATCTCCCATGTAGGCTCTTCCTCGTCCCACACTGGATCGGTTTCTGGCTCTAGGTCTTCTGATGGCTCGGGAGTGATCTCCCATGTAGGCTCTTCCTCGCTGACCTTTGGCTTTGTCTCGAGCATTTCATTGACCCGGTATGCAGCTTCTTTTTGAGCCGCCTCTACTATTGCCCATGATTCGACGTCTCCTTCCGGCTTAGGCATTGTTATGGGCAAGATTGTGCGGAGGTGTCATATATGATGTCTTCCACGACCTGCACTGGATCGGCTTCTACCGTTGGCGCCTTATCATCAGTTTGGGGCATCGGCCCTCGTTTTGAGCTCTCTGCCATATCATCTATCAAGTTCCACAATTTAGACATGGTTAAATTCATCACCGAACCTCCTGCCGCAGCATCAAGTATATTCCGGTCATGTGGCATCATCCCACCGAGAAACCTCTGAAGAAGATTAAAGTTCGTGAATCCATTGTGCGGGCAGCTCGTCACAATGGAATCGAAGTACGATAAGTACTCGTCCAATGTTTCGTCCCGGGATTGCTTAAGGGTGATGATCTTCTTACGGACTTCAAGTCGAAAGGATGGCGGGGCTCTTTGACAGGGATCGGTGCGATAATTTGACAGGGAAAACTCTTTTAGAAATTTGGCTCGTAGATCCCCATAATAGCCTTCATAATCTGCATATGATGAGTAATACCAAGATAGTGCAGAATCGGTTAAGGAAAACTCAAAACATTTTAACTTAAACCCCTCTAAGGACTCGTCCTCAGGCTTCATGCGGCCGCAGATGGAGTGAAATATTTGTACATATTCCACAGGGTCTTCTCCGATGGTTCCTCCAAACTGGGGAAGATACCGAATCATCCATGAAGACATAGTGGATTATGCAAAAGAGAAAGAAAAGAACAACCATCCGATTACTAACTCCCCGGCAACGGCGCCAATTTTGACGGAGCGCACTGCACTGTCGTTAAGGTGCGATGTTCTCTGTGCAAAATAAATTTATATCTCCCCTACTCGTACTCTACTAGTGGGTAGTAAAGGGGTAAGTAGGGGTCGAACCCAAGGGAGTTAGGTGAATAGTTATTCTTTAAGTAGGACAGTTGGGGGTTGGTTGTGATTTTAGTACAGAGAGTAGCGTGGGTTGGTTGTGATTTTAGTACTGGAAAGTAACTGACTGAAAGTAAAGAAAGTAAATACGAGACTGAAAGTAAATACTAAAAAGTAAAGTGCTTGAAGGACAAGACTTGCTGAAATTAAAGTGCTTGAAGGACAAGTCTTGCGGAAAGAAATTGCTTGAAGGACAAGACTTGCGGAAAGTAAGCAGTTGATATGGACTGAAAGTAAAGTAACAGGTGATATTGCAATTAAAGGAAAGATTCGGTATCAGGGGCCTTGTATCATAGTCCGTTTATCATTGACCTCTAATGATCATACTAAGTGTTCAAAAGTGTATCAAGGCCATTTCAAGCACTTGACTTGCCACACTGTCTAGCCCATTTCAAGGCATAGAGCACTTGTTCTATTTAGACTAATACCCCATTTCAAGGTATATTAGCCTATGTGCATCCATTTGATCAATCATTTCCGATCAACCAAATGGTGTTTTAAAGAAGTCGAACTCCTCAGATAAGCTTTGCCATTTCAAGCATCCACTTACCCGAGTATGTTCACGAACCCCACGGAAGAGTTTTGTCATTTCAATAATCCACTCAACCTTGGAAGTTCTGACCTAATATGTGGCACATAGAACAAGTTTTGAACACAAAGAGGCATTTAAGAGAAGGGTCTAAAACATTGTATGATACTAGTACACCCCTTCAACCGAATGAAGGGTTTAGCTACGAATATCCATGGAACAGGACATCATAGCTAAGTACTTGAAAAGTAAAGGTTTTTGAAAGACAGTAAAGTAAAGTTTTCGAAAGTAAAGACAGGAAAGTAAAAGGAGAGTACTTCAAGAACCGACAAGAGTACTCAAGAACAGTAAGGAAAAGCTTGAGTACTTCAAGAACAGTAAGGAAAAGCTTGAGTACTTCAAGAACCGACAAGAGTACTCAAGATCAAACTTCAATATCAAAGTAGTGTGATTACATGGATGGTGCCCAAACTCTAGAGAGATAAGCGAATTGTGTTTTTGATGTTGGAATGAATTACAAAGGGAAGGAGGAACTCTATTTATAGGCATGAAGGAGCCATGAGATCACAACACTTGTCATGAAATGGGAGGAGAAGCAAAAGCCATCGGAGCAAGGTGGCACTTCCCTTAGCCGCCGACCACATGGCAATGGAGGAGAGGCTTGTGGCTTTAGCCGCCGGCCATGAGGTGGAGGGAGTGGTTGAGTGTGTGTTTTTGTGATCTTTTACAAAAGCCATCGGTCCTTTCAGCTCCGGTCTGACTCTGGTTGCTCTTCGGTTGGACTTGTTTTGAGTGATTCCATGTCAAGTTCATAAAAATTGTACAGTCGGAATCTGGTCGTGTCCTGGAGTGACTTGTAATTCATTTTCAGCTTTAAAACTCCTCCTTAGCTTGTATTCTCTCTAGACTTCAAAATACCCTGTAGGTAAGTATTGGAACTAACAAGCAAAAGTTAAATAGACAAAGAGTCTAATTTGGTGGGTTTAACTGTCTTAATGAATCATATAAATATGGTCCATCAATGCCCAGATTTAAAAACTGACTCAAAACTGTCCAGACTTAAATTGGTAATGATCAGACTTAAATTAGTAATGTTCAAACTTAAAACACACTTAAATTGATATCCAGACTTAAATTAGTAATGTCCAGACTTAAAAACACACTTGAATTGATATCCAGACTTAAATTGGTAATGATCAGACTTAAATTCATAATTTCCAGACTTAAATTGGTAATGATCAGACTTAAAAACAGACTTATACAATAATATACAGACTTAACTTATGCATCTGTTAAGTTTGGATAATTTTTAGGATGTTTATACCCTCGCATTTGTTATGTATTCTTCAGTATGCCCATTTTAATTTTTTTTATTTACAAAAAACGCCCCGAATTATGATTGGTCGAATGATACACGTGGCAATACTTAATTGGATTTTTAGTTTTTATATATAATCATGGTTTTTATTTGATCCGATATCATATAGAAAATCGTCAAAGATAATAAGTAATGTGATGTTTTCAATTCTAAATAATTTAATTACAATCATTGTATTTATAGTCAATCATTAAAGAGTTAATAGGTTTAACGATATTAGTTTTACAAGTTTTCTTATTACAATTTGAGCATCCGGTACTTGATTTGGAAAAATTAAAAGTTCATTACTTATTTTGAAACGGAGTGGTAGTTCAAGTAATGAATTTGTAGTTTTCTCTTAAAAAAAATTTGATGAAGGGGTACAACGATTCATAATATTACAAAAGTTTCCCTAATTTTTATTAGTGCAAGTATTTGTGCTCTTAAAGCGAAAGCAATTCAAAATTATTTCTCAAAATTATAAGGCGCAAACTTATGCAAGATAAATTTTTTTTGATACATTCTTATGCAAGATTATTAGGCCCTGTCCACTTTGACTCTATTTTTTGACTTGTAAGTTAAGATAAGTTAATATAAGTTACTATCAGTTAAGATCAGTTAAGATCAATTAAGATAAGTTACTTTCAGTCACTATAAGTTAAGTTTCAGTTAAGTTAAACTCGATTGTTCCACCACCACCACAACCATGCGCAACCAGCGACCGCCGCCCTCCACCAATCACCGCCGCCATCAGCCGCATGTCGCCGTCGGGCTCCGCCGGTCGCGGCCGGTCAACACAGGTCAACACTCGGTCAACGCCAGTCAACGGTCGGCCACGGCCGGTCAACAGTCAGTCAACGCCGGTCAACGCCGGTGTCGGCAGCGTCTCTCCGCCGGGCACGGCGGCTCCGTCGTATGTATGGACGGCGGTAGGAGAAGGTCCGGTGGCGGAAGAAATAAAACTGAACTTACCTTTATAAGTTAACATAAGTTTCAGTTAAGTTAATATAAGTTAAGATCAGTCACTATAAGTTAAGATCAGTTAAGATCATTTAAGATCAGTTAAGATCAGTTAAGTTAAGTTAAATATAAGTCAAAGTGGACGACCCCTTAATTATTCATAATGTTTGCTTATTGAAAATAAGGCACCATTAACAAGTCAAATATCACATAACATCATATATATATATAGAGGAGCGCTCAAATGAGGCAAGCCAAATAAGAATGAGGCACGATCTAAGCCACACAGATCTGCGAATCCGTCTTTGCTGAAATACAGATCCTGCAACAACGACCCATTGCGATGCCGATGCTGGGACCAAATTAAGACGCCGACACTGGGCGGCATCCGTCTTCTACGACACCGACGCTGGCTTCTTCCGGGAACAACGGCGAAGTTGTTGCTGAAAAATTTCAGTGAACGACGTCGAAGTTGTTGTTGAGAACTACTTTCTCTCACCCTAATTTCGGTGAATTTACGGCTTCTTCCGGCAACGACGGCGAAGTTGTTGTTGTTGCGAAGTTGTAGCAGAAAGAGGCGTGATTCAATTAAGGAGACTGGATGCCTCAAGGTCTGGGTTTTATCTAGTTTGGGTGAGTCTGATTTCATGAAATTGGCTGTTATGCCTAAATGGGTTTCTGTTTGTGCAGGGGAGAAACTTGTCCAGCTGGAGCGAGAGAAGGGATGATGCTAGGTCGTTTGTTTTTACTTGAACTGGTTGTTTGTTTTTACATATGACCGCAGTGCAACCTCAAACTGCATTTTGTTTCCCCTTCTGGATGCCATAACTGAGTTGCTTCTGTGTAGTTGATGCGGAAAACTGGTTGTGTATGTTTAGTGTGTTGAATTTTTATATTCATTTCTATGTATTTGTCGGCCTTCCTTAATCTGGTGTATGTATGGTTAACCTGTGTGTCTTTGTTTAGAACATGTGTTTTTTGTTTGTTTTTTTATGTTTGAAGATTGATGTCAATTCATCTTTTTCAGTCTAGCTAAGATGGCCGATTGTCGGCGCTGAGATTCTGGTATGTGATAAATTTTTTGCTGTGGTGTGCACCTACACGAGTATGACTTAGGAGTAGCAGTTTATTGCTTAAACATATTATTTGCTTGAAATATTTGTGTTTGAGGTTTTTGTGGTAGTTGATAAAAATTTTTGAATGGAAGTTTTCTATGTAGTTGATGTGCTCGAATATTGGAAAGGACGGAAGGGCATTGGCCATGTCAGTGATGATGGAAGGTTGCAAGAAGGATTTGAATACAGATTGTAAATTTCTGAGTTACGTGTTTGGTTTTGAACCTATTTGTGTTCACTCATTTGTTTTGTTAGTTGTTTTTTTTAACCCGAAGTGCAAAGTTGTAAATTTTGTTGTAAACTCATTTGTAACTTTTTTTCACATGAACGAGAATGATGTTTTTTTGCAGTTTCTTATTATGCACTCAATCTTTGCTCACGTCGCCATATTATGCACTCAATCTTTCCTCACGTCGCCCTATTATGCACTTAATATTCCCTTACACTGTTGAGGGAGTGCAGTCTGGAGTTGATAATGCTGTTGAGGGAGTGCAGAATGGAACTGAAAATATTGGTGAGGGAGTGCAGTCTGGAGCTGATAATGTTGTTGAGGGAGTGAAGTCTGGAGTTGATAATGCTGTTGAGGGAGTGCAGACTGGAACTGAAAATGCTGGTGAGGGAGTGCAGTCTGGAGCTGATAATGCTGTTGAGGGAGTGCAGTTTGGAATTGAAAATGATGTTGAGGGAGTGCAGTCTGGAGCTGATAAGATGTTGATTGAATGCAGGTTGGAGCTGAAAATGTTGTTAAGGGAGTGCAGGCTGGAACTGAAAAATGCTGACGAGGGAGTGCAGTCTGGAGTTGATAATGTTATTGAGAGAGTGCAGGCTGGAACTGAAAATGTTGTTGAGGGAGTGCAGTCTGGAGCTGATAATGATGTTGAGGGAGTGCAGTCTAGAACTGATAATGTTGTTGAGGGAGTGCAGGCTGGAACTAAAAATGGTGTTGAGGAAGTGCAGTCTGGAGCTGATACTGCTGTTGATGGAGTGCAGTTTGAAACTGAAAATGTTGATGATGGAGTGCAATCTGGAGCTGATAATATTGTGAGGGAGTGCGGTCTGGAGCTGCTATGCTGTTGAGGGAATGCAGGCTGGAACTGGAAATGCTGTTGAGGGAGTGCAATCTGGAGCTGATAATGTTGTTGAGGGAGTACTCTGAAACTGAAAATGATGTTGAGGGAGTGCAATTTGGAGTTAATAATGTTGTTGAGGAAGTGCAGACTGGAACTGAAAATGCTGTTGAGGGAATGCAGTCTTGAGTGAAATTGATGCGCAATCTGGAGTTGAAAATATTGCGCATTGAGTGGAGAAAAGAGCAAGGTCAGGAAGGTTCTTATGAAGAACAAAGTGAAGCTTCTCACATACTTGTGAAAACACAAAGTGAAGCTTCTCATACTTATATCAGCATTTCCATTTACATGAATATCAAAAAGTAAACATTGTATCAAAAAATATACATTGTATCACAATATAAGGCGAGCTTGGAGGAAAAAGTGTGAATTGAGTGCAATTTATTCGTGCACACCTCAGACTCAGAAGCACAACTAGTTTAATATATTAAAAATGTATAGAGGAACAACACGGTCTTTAACTCAACTTGAAGCTCCTTCTTCGGATGATGCTCCTCAATCTTTAACTCAATTCTAACTCCTACGGAAACAACAACACAAACCATGAGTATTAAATAAGGTCAGCCAGAGCATCCTACATATTGTGGAATATACTAAAATGAAAGTTGCATTCTCACTCAAATGAAAAGCCCGATTAATGTTAACATGAATATATTAACATAGCTAGGAAGGTGACACTGCTACCAAGTAGAATATAGTGGAATGCAAAGCACATATAGCTACCGGATCAACCTCATCGAACACATTAGGCTTTTTCACCTTTCTTTCCCTAATTTCATCAAACACCTTCCGTGCACTAAAAATATTACATCTTATCAGATGAGTACAACAACGACACCAAACTGATAAACAAGCACCAAACACACTCAGAAAAGCAAACCAAACTACCAAATCTCAACTCTAAAACTCCGCAAAACCACCACAAATCCTACATGACACAGCTCAATTATGCTGACATAACTGACATCAAGAAACGCAAAATAAATGAAGGTAAGAAAAATTCATACAAACAAGCGCTTAGCCGCAACGGACTGATCGCACCTCACCGGCTGGCTTCTCCACAGCAAAAGATATCTTCTCCACAAATTCACAAAGAAAGAATCAAATCAACTTCTCAGTACCAATCCATCTACACAAGCATGTAAATCCACATTCTTCCAAGTCAAAATCATCTAAAATAAACATCTACAAAAACACAATCACTACAACAAAACTCAAATCCAAACACACACGCTAATTAAATTTAAACAGATGAACCTATCAAATTAGAACAACAAAACTACCTTGGGAGCTTCAATCGGCGCATCCCGAGTGAGACACCGATTAGCGGTAGCAACAGAATAAGCCATGAACGCCCCCCTGAAGCCACCAAACCGTCAAGTCTCAAAGCGTTAAAAAATTTCGAGGATTACAATTGAAATCGATTAAGATGTTTTTTTGTATATACCTTCGACGGTGGCTGAAGGCTCCAGGTGGTCTTGGTGAACCAATGTGAAATCGAGAAGCGACGGTGGCTGAAGGCTCCTCCGATTTTCAACCTAACCTCGACGAAACCTCCAGCACTAAGCCAATTGATCCATGGTTCTCGTAGTCGACCTCAGAATTTGTCCTCAAAGCCGTCGTCGACGAGTTCGACGGACTCATCATCATCATCGACAAGTTTCATCAAACCACCGCTGCACAAAACCCCTTCATCGGACATCCCCAATTCTTCTCAAGATCCGATCGGAAAATAAAAGTTAGGGTTCTGGACACGATCGGATGAGAGATGCGATGAGAGATGATGAGAATCATTGCAAGTACGACGTATCGAAATGAGGAGATTAAACGGTATAAAGCATTAAGTAAAATTGTCTAAATTACCCTTCAGCTCTCCATTTCAAACCATTTTGATTATTAATAATGTAAAAGTCAACAAAAACGTGGCACTTTGTGAGCCACAAGATGAAACTTGATGAATGGCTCCCATTAATTTATAGGTTCTTAGTGTAAGACTTAGTTCACATTTGAGCGCTCCTATATATAGAGGAGCGCTCAAATGTGAATCACTTTTTAGGCTATGAACGTGTGAACTCATCTCAGCCACACGTCCAAATTCGTGCTTTGTGGGTGCGCCACGTGTCCCACTACCAAAAATCCAACAAAAGCAAAAAGCAAACAGTAAAATCTCACTACCAACAGTAAAAAGCAAACAGTAAAATCTCACTACCTTTGAATCTCAACCATTAGATCAATATGATCCAATGGTCCAGATTGGTTCACACGTTCATAGCCTAAGAAGAGTTCACATTTGAGCGCGCCCCTATATATATATATAGAGGAGCGCTAAAATGTTATGGCCTTCTTAATGTGTTATGTGTTACACCAATCTCATCCTTTATAAAAGACAAAAGTGCAAGATGACAAACAACTTGGTCACTTTTTGACTTTTATTTTGCACTTTGACTTTATTTTGCACCTTTAGATCATTTGATCTAACGGATGAGATTGGTGTAACACATAACACATTAAGAAGGGTGTAACATTTGAGCGCTCCTCTATATATATATATATATATAGACGAGCGCTCAAATGTTACACCTCTTACCAATCAAAACGCGCCACGTAAGCACTATTCACAAGGCACATGCATGTCACATGTCCATACCCCCCATGCTTTTGAGGTGGCGCGTCCAGGATGCTTGGATGAATCTCATCCGATATATATATATAGAGAAGCGCTCAAATGAGGCAGCAAAATTAGAATGAAACTGTGAGGCACGATCTCAACCACACATCTAACCCCCCCCCCCCCCCCCCCCCCCCCCCCCCCCCCGTGCATTTGTTCGCCACGTGCCAGCCGCAATTGTTGACTTTTCAAAAGTTAGTGGGTTTACTATTTGGGACACGTGGCGCGCCACAAATGCACGGGGGGTTAGATGTGTGGTTGAGATCGTGCCTCACAGTTTCATTCTAATTTTGCTGCCTCATTTGAGCGCTCCTCTATATATATATATATAACTACAACGGTCAATTGTTATAACTTAACCATACATATTTAAGAAGCCAAATCTATTTTTCTGATAATTGGTATTAACAGAGATAAAAATACAAAAATGTTATTGTGGAACTTTTTCAGTGTACCAGTATTTAGATGTAAATTAGTAACTCCAGAATTGTTGGTCTCCTCACTATTTTTATATTACTGTAAACCAACTGACCGAGCATCATTAATGATGCATTACAGTAAACCAAAATATTTTGACTTATGATAATTGTATTTATCAAATTCAAATCTAGCTTATCATTAGAGTGGTAGTTTGATGGTTGAGGCATTGGTCAGCACTAGGGGTGGGCGCGGTGCACTTTGTGCTGTTTAAGAGTAAACCTGCATGTTGTGACAGAAGTGATTCAAACAGCAAAGATGTAGAACGAATAAATAAGAACGACACAGAAATTTACGTGGTTCACCAAAAGTTTGTTGGCTACGTCCACGGGCAGGAAGAGACAGCTTGTATTCAGATTGGAGAGTATATTGAGATACAGTGATGTAGTCTGAATTACATCGGCCGTAGCCGAACACAGACAGACATATTAAAACAGTATGTTATGAGCCTATTTTTATAGCGCTCAAGGTTACCTGAACTAACTAGGAAACCTACCCAAACTGATTAGGAAATCTTTATTTTAGATATATTTGGTTACATAATTATCTCCAAACATATTTCTAATCTCAATCTAATTAGGATATCTAAACCAATAGATAACTTCCTAAATTAATTGGATTTCCTAATCAAATAAGAAATCCTAAATAATTAGGATTCATGGCATCCTAACAAATCTCCACATTGACTTGAATCCCCAAACAATAGGCGTAAAGCCCCAGATGTACTTGGATTCTTCCTGCCACCAGCTGTGCACTACGCCTAGTGCCAAGTGCCGGTTTAGCAACGCCTCTGCTCCAGATGCACTACGCCTAGTGCCCGATGAGTAACGCCTATGTTCCGGATGTACAGCGCCAAGTGCCAGATGAGCACCGCTTATGCTCCAGATGCACTACGCCTAATGTCAGATAAGCAATGCCTCTACTTCATTTGTACGACATTAGTGCCTCCACCTTCATCAGCAACCTCAGTGATGACGTCATCAGCTAAACATAGCATGAACGTTGAATGAGCCTTCTCCTCAAGGCTATTCACCTCTTCGTCATCTGCCTCCACTTTCTTCATGTCAATTAGCGGCGCACTCTATATCTCCAGCGGTGTTCAGATCTTGATCTGCCATAATCCAAAACTATTCCTGCCGGCAAACTTGTCGATCTTCATGTTCATAGCATCCATCTTTGATGTCGAAATCACAAACCCTAGCAGCAGCAGGAAAACCCAACTCTGATACCAGTTTGATGTGACAGGAGTGATTCAAACAGTAAAGATGTAGAACGAATAAATAAGAACGACACAGAAATTTACGTGGTTCACCAACAGTGTGTTGACTACCTCCACGGGCAGGAAGAGACAGCTTGTATTCAGATTGGAGAGTATACTGAGATATAGTGATGTAGTCTGAATTACATCGGCCGACCCGAACGCAGACTGACCTACTAAAACAGTATGTTATGAGCCTATATTTATAGCGCTCAAGGCTACCTGAACTAACTAGGAAAACTACCCAAACTGATTAGGAAATCCTATTAGAGATATATTTAGTTACATAATTATCTCCAAACATATTTCTATTCTCAATCTAATTAGGAATATCTAAACTTATAGATAACTTCCTAAACTAACTGGATTTCCTAATCAAATAAGAAATCCTAAATAATTAGGAATCAAGGCATCCTAACACCGCAACCGCACCACATTAAATGATTCATAAATTTTACAAACCGCAAACCGCACCTCAAAAGTTAAAACCAAATATGTGGTGCACCACTTTATGTCATGCGGTGAGGTTAGGTTCAAAAACTGATTTTCAAAGTTGACAAAAAAATTGAAGTTGCACAGTAGAGAGTAGAGACTTCATGTTTTTATAAAGATAAATTAAAGTTAAAACTTGAAGAGATTGAAAGGAGAGTTTGGAGTCAACACCATAATGAAATTCAGCAAAGAGACGAAGGTTAACTTAAGTATCATCAACAAGAAATAACAAACCATAAATATCAGGAAGTAACCTAAAATAGAGGATTATCAAAACCCTAAACAACAATATGTACATAAGAGCAAACCAAAATCTAATTAATTATTGAACTAAAAAACTTACGGATTCCATAATTCAAGAACGAAGATAAGACCAAACGATAACGATCGAGACTCTCGTGGCTTGGCAACTTGGGAAACACGAAGATTTGATGTGCGGCTGTGACGAAGAACAAACGAGGAACGACGGAACTACTAACGAGCAAGAATAGAAATCAATTACGACTTAATTTAAAATTGGGCTTGGGCCTTAACTGGTTTTTTTGTTATTTAATTATATATGTGGTGCGGTGCGGTTTAAAACGGGTGGTTTGAGATAGGGAACCGCTTCCTCACCGCTATATTCGTTTGCGGTGCAGTTTTTAACAAATGATTTTTGTCAAAAGCGGTGCGGTTAACCAAACACACATTTACGGTGCGGTGCAAACAATTTTTAAATTCGAAACGATTTTTCCCCACCCTACTCTGCACTTCTTTTCAGGAGCCTGAGTAACCAAGATATGAGTAATGGAGTGGAGTAATGTTCAGCGCGATCTGGCCACCATCGCACCATCAAGTAACACCGGAGTTCATAGAATGAGTAACGGAGTGTGGCTTGTTAAGTAGCAGCTGAGTAATGAGTATTTGTAATGTTTTCAATAATTTTTTGGGATTCAAATTTTTGTATTGTTAGTTAGTACATGTATTTTTGGATTCTTATGGTGCAATGAAATGCACTACCAAAAAAAGGGGCTATGAAAATGTTGTACGATATGTATTTATAATTTTTGTATAATTTTAAATTCGAATGAAAATATTATGTAGATTATTTAATATATTGAAATATAGTAATACAATATATTTTATGCGACAATTCTATAATTAATTCTACAATTATCAATCCAGTTTTTATGGGACGAACATAGCTAACTTCGCATAAGAGTTCAACTTAACGCGACAAATGTGCTTTTAAAAATGTCGCACGATATTACGCTAGAAGGATTTCTGACATATTTTACACGACGGACCTTTTGTCGCATAAATTATAAACGACTGATTTAGGGCTTTACGCGACAGAAAAAAAGTATGTCCTAAGCTATAAAATGGTGTAGTGATGACACATTCAGATGACAGTACCAACAACAGTCAGGTTCTCCTGAAGTTCCAATTTCTAGCGATTCCACTAACCCCTTTACTCTTGAACAGATCACACACGTTTGACGGATCGAAGTTAGTTTGACTGCCGCACGTGGGCACATATTATAATTCGCCGAACTAGATGATCATCCGCGCGACAAATTTTTAAAGAGTTAAAATCCATATTTGTAATTTAGTTGATTTCAAATTTATCAATATTTTTCTAGTTTTTTAAACCAAAATTTGTCATTACCAATTTTATATGAGCCATGAATAGGGTTAGGGTGTGGGATTTATCTGGACTATTAGGGCAAAGTGCATGTTCCGATCAGTTTTGGTGTACACCGACCGATAGTTAGTGTCCATTTATCATGTTTTGTTTTGATAGGTGGGTATACAATAATTCTTCTGACACACACCTAAATCATCAGGCCACCAACCTAATAGTTTGTTTATCTATCATCTTTATGATTAAAAATATATTGAAAGGTTAATAAATTGTTAAATCATTAAATGTTTATTCCCAGGAAATGTTAATCATATAATGCAACAACACGACGAATCAGGTTCGCAGAATGCACCACCATGATAATGATCTCTGTAATGACTTGTGCAATAACGATCACAAGTAGCATTTGTGCAGCTTCTATAAAACTCACACATTGTTTTTGACGCTTCTGCCTCCATTGAAATGGCTCCTGGCACAAATTCAATTTTATTAGTTTTTAACGGATAAAATAGAAAAAATCATTGTCATATTAGATATAGGTTTTAATTGGGAGATAAAATAAAAATAAAAGAATATTAAGAAATATACCAGTTAGCGCAAAAAATAGAAGCGTGGCCAAGAAAATGTTGCGATTCATTTCAATGATACTTTAGAAAGCACTACCAGATTTTGAAGAAAAAGAAAATTGAAATTTTGTCACACTTTGCCCTAATGCCGAACATTCTCATCTCATATATATACAACAGAAAATTAATCAGAGAAGGAAGATGATGAGGCACATCGAGAAATTTTCTTTGAATGGATTGGATTAGAAACCGAAGGTATTTAATGTTTCCCATTTAATGCAATGTTTGCTTTTTGAGCATATGTGACGAATCACAATCTCTTACTATTAATATATGGCTGCAAAAATAATAAAGCGCATTTAAAAAACACAGTTATATATAGAAATAAACATCTTTGTTGATATTGTGATATTTTACCTAAGTTTCAACTCTAGAAATTTTTTGATTATTGGTGTGCGTGGGACCAATAAGGACGAGTTTTGCTCGTTCCAAACTCAATTTAAAATAGTGATTGTGTCATTTATTTGAATTCTAACCTGATCCTAACTATTGGGTCAATTATGTGAAACTAAATCCAACTTTAGAATTAAAATTTAAAATAATCTTTAAAGTGCATAAAACATTCAGCATCAAATCACTTATTTGTGAATTGTAAAATGTAGTATCAGAGTTTTCTTTTTCAATGAAACACAAAAAAATTACTTATTTTAATGCCAATAAGGTGTGGTCTAGTGGAAGAATTCCAACCTTGCTTTTCACAAAGTTTAAGATTCAAGCCTCATCCATGACACTTTTCTTCCAATTTTGTTAGAATATTCTATTCCTCTTCATTTTCCTTTTTCTCGTCCCGCCTCGCATGTGATGTTTCGTCTTCACGCCTCGCGCATGGATGTCTTGCAACGGTAAAGGTTAATCTAAGCTTGTCCTAAACCTAAGACTTGTGCTTGAATCTCAAAACTAAGTAGAATATAATACTTACACATCTTAACTGAAAATCTTGCACATAACTCTTTTCAAGTCAGTCAGGTAACAAAAGAAACACATAACTAACTTGAAGAAATATGAAATGGATTGTTCAAACCTATTTGAGATAAGTACGTGATTCAAATCAAATCAAATAAACACGTTTTTGGAATAACCAAGGAGTTTTAATCTGCATTGTATCCTCACCCCTTGCTGCTGATCGTTGGGGGTCCTCACCCATTACTGCTGATCGATGGGGTCCATCCTCTTGTATCCACTGGTTGACGTTAAATTTTGAAGCTTAACTAAGGAGTCTTGGTCTGCATTTATCAGTGGATCAATGGGGGGTCCTCTTGTATCCTCACCCCTTGCGTTGGTATTGGAATTTTCCTTAACATCTACGGACGGACGCTGACATTAACTTTCGTTGATTGTAGAAGGGGTAATAGTCTTGCGGTTATAGTTTGGTCAAATGAACAAGGCGTCGACATTTTAAATTCCATGGATGCATCTTATAACATAAATTCGAGATTGTCCATTCATACCTTTCGTAGTAAATTTTTTTTTTGCAACGAGACGAGTAACTACTAGTGAGAATTTGGTGGCAACAATGAGAATTTAAACTTAATTTTTCGTTACATCAATCTAAACCTTTAAAATCTGATAGGGATGACCCAATGTAAAATGGACGGTCAGATCATTGAGCCGAGCAGTTAAGATTTTTATGACAACAAACATCTCTTATTCAGAAGCATGAATTAAGATCACATGAGAAGTGGTATGTTTGGTGAGAAATGAGAAGTGTTAATGACCATTAGATTATTAATCTAATGGATGTCAATTAACGATAAGTTATTCGCACAATCACGTATTAATAACGGTAAAAGGATAAATTAGTAATTGGATTAACCTTAATCCTTAATCAATTCACCGGCGTTAGCCGTATTGCCGTCCAGATGCGAAAGAGGACGATGAACTGTTGGCCACGATCGGATTAATGTCACAGTCGTCATCGCCATAGAAATCGGTATGGACTGCTCTCAATTCGTCGTCATCGCCATGGAAATCGATTTTGTGTTCGACAGATGAACAGTACTCAGGGTCGCCGCGCGCCCTGCCTTTACATTTAGGCTGCGCCCAGCGTTTACATTAACTTGTTAATGTCTTCTTTGGGTGCGGCTCATGATAGCACTAAAATATATGCATTTTGGGCAACCTCTACACTTATTGTTTCGATTGTTTTATAACGGTTTCACTTGCTATTTGATGCCTTGTGGTTCATTTCAGGCTAATTACAGAGTTTAAGCTGAGATCACAAGTGAGCATTGACTTTGGAGCAAAACCGAGCATTCTGGAGCAAAACCGAGCAAAATGGAAGTCGGAGCACAAATTCTCTAAGAGCGTGCGCTCGCACAGAGCATCCATGCGCTCGCACGGATTGGACCAGACGCATAGGAAATCCATGCGGTCGCACAACGTCCATCATGCGGTCGCACAACCTCTTTGTGCGGTCGCACGACTCAAACCAGACGCATGGAAATTCCATGCGTTCGCACGGCCAGCCTCTCCAAGGTCGCATGGATAAAGACAGACGCATAGGAAATCCATGCGATCGCACATCACTCCCAGTGCGGTCGCACAACCTCTTTGTGCGGTCGCACAAACCAGACCAGTCGCATGACTTTTTCATGCGGTCGCACACTCAGGAGCCACGATCGCACAAGGCCAGATTTTGGGCATCTGTGCGCTCGCACAACCCATCCGTGCGACCGCACAACGTCGTAAAGTCTGCGTTTTTACGCCGAACTATAAATAGAAAGTTAGGGTTTTCAAGCCCGGACGCTTGGATTTACTGGGAATTTTGGGAGAAGTTAGCTTGGAGAAGAAGCCAGATTTTCTAGAGTCATCAACAACACTTGGATCGGCTTGCTTGATATGCTTTCACGTTTAAAATCCAATCAACTTATGCTTAAGGAAAAACACTTGCACTACCGCACAATTCATCCAAAATTTTGAAATATTAATGAAAACAAAAAGTCTAGGCAAGGCTACATTTTCGAAAAATCTCATTCCTAATTCAACTAGTCGTGCATGATTTCACTTTATTGATCCTTTAGATGACTAATGGATTGGATTGTTGACTTTCATTCTTGAGAATCAAAGCATCTACTAGCACTTCTTTATCTTTTGTTCTAAGCTTTTTCTCGTTGAGACTAAAGAGTTGATCTTTGAAAGCATAAAATCGAAATAATTTATAACTTTGAAACCCTTGCATGCCATGATTGCCTTTAGGTGACCTTAGTGACCTCGCTTATCTAGTGGATTTGTCTTGTTGGTTTGTCATGCTCCATTTTCAACACTTAGCCCTTTGTCAAAGTTCTAAGTGTGGAGTCAAAAGAGGGCGAAAAATAGGCCCCAACAAAAAAATATATACACTTCATTCTTATGGTCAAAAGAGGGCAAAGCCCCGACTAAAAACTCTCTCGATGTACACGAGAAGTTTTGCTTCAAAATATACAAATGCCGGGGGTTAGGAAGAAAAGTTCCCCCTCGAAAGCATTTGTAGGCCAAAGGCCATTTGAAAAAAAAAAGAAAAAAAAGAAGCATTTAGACTTGACAATCGGCTATTCCGCCATTCTCTAGCATGAAAACCAATGAGGCAATTGATACTTCCTAGCAAGAATTCACTAAGGGACGAACCTCATATTCTTTTATACTTAGGCATGATATGATTTGCAAGGGTATACAAAAACTTTATTGTTGGAACTCCTCTTCTCTTATGACTAAGTGACCTATGCGTCCTAGGTTTGAGAATGAGTTCAAAGCTCACAAGCCAATGGACTAGCCTCCTTGCTAGCATTTGCGAGTGAGCCAACAAGATTTCTTTGCAACTATTGGATTGTCTTCTTGAAGTCACTGATATAGAAAACGACTAGAATCCTTGATTAAAGATTTATTAGTCTTTGCTTTGATTTACTTGAATGTCCTAATTCATGAATTTCCATAAGGAATCGAAAAGGGCTCATGTAGTGATTGAAATGCACATATCTAGTTGAATACATTATGAACTTCATGAAAAATTCCTTGCCTAGTGCTTTGAAAATTGTGAGTTTAAAATGCCTATTTGGATGATTGTTATCTTTGTGGGATTTGTGAGTATTCCTGTGTCTGAAAACTCTCAGGAGACTATAACTCCTCCACTAGGGTAGCCTAGGGGTTTAAAGGCTTGGTGCATTCGCTAAATGCACTCGTGTCACCTACGAAAGTGGTTTATCAAAAGTAGTATTTGTTTCTTAGTGTTTTTAGTTAGTTTTCGTGACCATATGGAGTTTCTTTTGAACTGATCCTGATTTAGAATAATGCAATATTGTTGATGATTGACAGGCGTCGTCGGTACCTGCAAATTTAAATTTATAATTCCACTTACTCTTGGCTAGTATAGCGGCAAGCAAGGGGTCGAACCCAAGAGAGCTAGAGCGGTTACTTATTGTTCTGTGAAAAGAAAAGACAATTGGGGTTGAGAGAGATTAGGAAACAGTGCAAAAATAGGAAATAAGTGAGTGGTATCAATCAGAGAGAATATTCAGACTAGGGTTTCTATTGTGACTTGTTATCATCGACTGCTAACAATCTAATTCAATGTTTCAAAGTGTGGTCGTCCCGACAAAGGTGACTTCCCAAATAACCCGACAAAGGTGTTATGCCACAACATAACCCGACAAAGGTGAAAGGCTTCTAATTCCCTCCTAAGTTAAACAACCCGACAAAGGTGTTATTTAACCTAGATGTGCTATCTACCCAAACGACAAAGTATTAAGCAGATAATAATGATAGAAATATTGATCAACTAAGCTTTGCGACAAAGCATCCGCATAGTCTAGCAATAATTCATAATATAGGCACGAGAACTAGTGAAACATGGAATAGCATTAAGAATGAAGTCTCAAACAATAGTCACAATATATGAAACCCTAGCCCGAATAAAGGGCTTAGCTACACATGGCCATGGAAACAAAAGACAATAAAAATAAAGGAAAGATGTTCTTCTCTATTGCCGAACGAAGGAGGACTTCGGACCGAGAGGAGAGGAGAGCTCGAATTATGTGTTTTTGGGATCCTTGAAACCCTTGATATGAGGCTGTATTTATAGAAAAAACTCAGGCCTCAAAGCTTCTAAATTGAAGTCGGTCCAAAAACGGTTTTAGGAAACATGTCCTAAAACCGATTTTGCTTGGTCTCTAAGTTTTCTTCTTCTGCAAGTCTTCCAGATCTGTGTAGAGCCTTCCAGAACCTTCTAGAAGCCTCTAAACCGTCATGCATGGAATTTGGATTTTTTTTCCCGAAAACACTGTTCACGCCGGAATTACTGTTCACGCCGGAATTACTAATGTCTCTACGAAACGCGGTACCCACTGAGTTCCGACTTCGGCTATTGATTTGTCCATCTAAACGACCTCGGATGCTCTCGGTGTGAACTAGAGAGTTTTAGGGAATTGAGTCATCTACGCAACGGCATGTGTCTTGTATTTTTCTGATCAGCGGTTCATTCCCAGCACTTCGGCGAAGCTCCAAAGGTCAAATCTGCCACTGTGTTGTTTTTGGCATGAAAAGCCATCTTTTATGCGCGTTTCCTCCTAGAGCTTCCAAATCACCTGAAATGCAAAACAACACTAAGAAGTAACTGTTTGCATAATAAAGTGCTGGAATTGATGGGATTTGTTGACTCGATGAGTCGTATAAATACGGCTCATCAATGATCTATATGATTAGTTTGCTCGGGACGACCAAACGTTAAGTGTGGGGTGATTTGATAGCACTAAAATATATGCATTTTGGGCAACCTCTACTCTTATTGTTTCGATTGTTTTATAACGGTTTCACTTGCTATTTGATGCCTTGTGGTTCATTTCAGGCCAATTACAGAGTTTAAGCTGAGATCACAAGTGAGCATTGACTTTGGAGCAAAACCGAGCATTCTGGAGCAAAAACGAGCAAAATGGAAGTCGGAGCACAAACTCTCCAAGAGCGTGCGCTCACACAGAGCATCCATGCGCTCGCACGGATTGGACCAGACGCATAGGAAATCCATGCGGTCGCACAACGTCCATCATGCGGTCGCACAACCTCTTTGTGCGGTCGCACGACTCAAACCAGACGCATGGAAATTCCATGCGTTCGCACGGCCAGCCTCTCCAAGGTCGCATGGATAAAGACAGACGCATAGGAAATCCATGCGATCGCACATCACTCCCAGTGCGGTCGCACAACCTCTTTGTGCGGTCGCACAAACCAGACCAGTCGCATGACTTTTTCATGCGGTCGCACACTCAGGAGCCACGATCGCACAAGGCCAGATTTTGGGCATCTGTGCGCTCGCACAACCCATCCGTGCGACCGCACAACGTCGTAAAGTCTGCGTTTTTACGCCGAACTATAAATAGAAAGTTAGGGTTTTCAAGCCCGGACGCTTGGATTTGCTGGGAATTTTGGGAGAAGTTAGCTTGGAGAAGAAGCCAGATTTTCTAGAGTCATCAACAACACTTGGATCGGATCATCCTTCATATTGATTGCCCCTTATTGGTTCTAGATTCCTAAACTCCATCATCTACATGTTTTTCTACTCATCTATTGTTGTTTTTGATTGTAATCTCACCATGAGTGAGTAGTGACCTTGGTTGGGGATCTATGGACCCCTTAGACATGTTTGTGATATTGTAAATATTATGGATGATATTGATGAATGATTTGCATATGACTCTTCTTCATTTGAACTTAATGTTTCGAATTGCCTATAAGGTGTTTGTGAGAAGTCCTCAATAGCAATTATGCTTGATTTCATGTTCGATGTAACTTGCGTTGAAAAGCATGATTTCAATTGATCTAAATGAAGAAGCATTAGGGTTTTTGTGTTACATGGCGACACTTTTATTCTAATGAGAATGACTTGGACCTAACAAGAGTATGATCATCTAGTCAATAGAGCGTGAGTGTGAGACTAGATATTCATATTCTATAATGCCAATAGAGCGTGAGTGTGAGACATTATGCGAGATGCAACCTCTTTATACTAAGTTGTAGCGTGAGTTGAACTTGGTATTAATGTTGCAATAGCCAAATTCTAAACATGTGCATGTGATTTCATCGTTGGCATCCCCATTTACTATCACAATAATTGTCTAGGTGGAAAAATAGATCCCTAGTCATCTTTGAATTGATTTTTAACCTTTCTCTCGATCAAACCTTTAATTTGGATAGTAAAATCTTGCTATCACCCTCTCAAGAGGAACAATCCCCTCCAAACCTTAGACAATCTAGTTTAATCGTTAGCACTATTAGTTTAATCACCTGTCCTTTGAGTACGACCTCGGATTTCCCGAGTCAATATAAATGTTTTGATTAATCGTGACTAGCAATTAGTATTTGAATTCTATTTGAATATTTCCGCTAAATTACAAGTGATCAGCTCACTTAATGTGAGCGTGGAGCGCGCCGATCACTGTGTAAATGCTACGAATAATCCTTTGAAAAGCTACGAATTATGTATCAAATTCTACGAATAATGATACCGTATTATATGAATCATGATACAGTATGATACGAATAATGATTCACATGCTACGAATCATGATATACATGCTATGAATCATGATATAGTATGCTACGAATCATGATACACATGCTGCGAATCATGATACACATGCTACGAATAATGATACAGTATGCTACGAATAATGATATAGTATGCTATGAATCATGATATAGTATGCTACGAAGCATGATACACATGCTACTAATCATGATACAGTATGATACGAATAATGATACAGTATTGATGAGTCGTATTTATACGACTCGTCGAATCAATTAATCTCATGTATTACGACACTTTATTATGCGAACATTTATATTTTAATATGGTTTTGCATTTCAGGTGTTTCGGAAGCTCTAGGAGGAAACACGCATAAAAGATGACATTTTGTGCCAAAAACACCACAATGGCAGATCAGACCTCTTGACGTTCGACGAAGATCTGGGAATTGACCGTTGATCATAAAAATACGAACTACATGCCGTTGCGTAGCTGACTCAATTCCCTACAACTCTCTAGTTCACACTGAGAGCGTCCGAGGTGAATTGGAGGGTTTAAACGAGAGCCGAAGTCAAAACAGATGCGCAGAATGGGTGAATAGTCTCCGAGAGGACCGCGGATACTGATCATTTCATGAACAGTGCCAGCGGACGCTATTATGAACAGTGCCCGCGGATCTAAAGTGTACATGGTCCGCGGAACAGTGACCGCGAATACTGTTCATTTCATGACGTCAGCAGGCCGAAACTTGGAAATCACCAAAAATCAGACTTGGAAATCCTACTTTTTGCTATAAATAAGATGTTTGGGTTAGGGTTTCCATCATTCAGAAGACGGCTCTGGAGGAGAAGGCGAAGCTTTCGACGAGAGAAGAGATTTTTCTACCATTCATTATGTGTTTTATTTCCATCATGTGTAGCTAAACTCTTTATTCAGTTTAGGGTTTCGTTCATTGTGACACATGTTTTGAGACTTCGTTCTTAATGCTATTTTATGTTTTACTAGTTCTTGCTTCATCACATGAATTAGCTTGTTAGATTAAGTGGAAGCTTTGTCGCAAAGCTTAATTGAGCAATTAATTCTTATTGTTAATATCTACTGGAAACTTTGTCGTAAAGGTAGATCGTAACACCTAGGCTAAATAATACTTTTGTCGGATTATTAAGTCTAGGAAAGAACTAGAAGTCTAACACCTTTGTCGGGTTAGATTGTGGTGTATCACCTTTGTCGGGATACTTAGTGTTGTTACCTTTGTCGGAATGACCACACTTAGAAACATGGACTTAGATATTTAGCAGTCGATGATAAACATGTCACAATAGAAACCCTAAGCTGAATGTTCTCTCTGATCGAATTCTTCTTTGCTATTTTCTCTTTTCTCTTTTGCACTCTTTACTGCTAAACCCCCCCTCCTTTCTTAATTGCTCACAGTACAGCTTCAACAACACCATCTCCCTTGGGTTCGATCCTGCTTACCGCTTGCTAGTAGTCACAAGAGAATTATAAATATTAAATTTGACGCGTCAGACGACGCGCGTCAAGTATGTTATGAACAATGATCCGCGCGCTCCGCTGACATTAAGTGAGCCGCACCCAAAGATGACATTAACACGTAATGTGAAGGCTGAGCGCGGTGGTAATGTTAACTTAACTTATCATAATTGTACCCAATTTAATTTAAATGTACAGAGCTGAAACTAAAACTTGCAAAACATTGAATAACTGAAAGCTCAATGTAAAAACAATTCTGTAATATAAACATTTTGTTCTAAATATATGAGTATATATAAGTTACGGATTACAAATGTAAATAGCTTCATGCATTATTATTCATTATTGATAAGAATTATGAGTATGCAATGAAACTAATTGAAATTAAAATCACTACAAATTTAGGAAATTTTTCCGTCCACAAATTCCGTCGCAAAAACGTCGCCGGAAAAATAATACGTTAAATTTTCGGCACAATTCCGTCACCAAAAATAAATTCGTTGTATTTGCGGCACAATTCCGTCAACAAACATTCCGTCGCGAATAAGTACTCGGACTATCGACGAAAATCTGAATTTAACAACTCAAAATATAACATAACAACAAAACTTAACAAGTTCAAATAAAATTTAAATGCTATTTTTGTTTTCAAAATAAATTGATATAAACCAATTAATAAGTTAAACTGCACATAAAAAAGAAAACAACACTCAAAATTTACTGCACAATAATTAGTTTAAATTAAATTAATGTTAACTAAAATTAATCTGAATTTAACAACTCTAAGAGAACAACAAAATGTAGCAACTTCAAATAAGATGAAAAGCCAACAACAAAAATAAATGTTTAAGCACAAAATTTACAATTAATAAGTTCAAATGCACATAGAAAACTCAACAATATATTTAAACATAACTAAAGTAAATCTAAATTTCACACCACAAAGAATAACATACACTACAAATTTTAGGAAAAACATACCATAACTTTTATGCGATAATAAACCTTATCTCACAAAAGGAGCGATAACATTGAGATAACACCTGCCATGACTTCAATTTTTTGCGACACGGTAGCTGTTACTGTGCGATAACTTACTTTTACGACAACCTGTCTCTATCGCACATTTAACTTAATGTTATCGCAAATAGTAATCAATAATCTTTCTACTGCCATGAAAGCATCTTTGAAGTTCCGCGATGTGCAGAAAGCCTCTTCTCCGAGCCAAAGTTCCACTCAACGTCCTCAATTTCCCTTTCCAATCCAGTGTCGTTGCAGGCTACACCAAAGAACTCAGTACCTTCTTCGAATCCGGTCCTTCATTGAAGCTAGCCTATAAGCCCAACGATGCTTCAATTCCCTTAACGCTCGTTGTCAAGACCGGAACTGGTAAGTACGGCTCCCCGATCGACAGCTCCATGGTTATGAGCGCTGAATTCAACCTCGTCGGCCATGGCGGTAACCCTAGTTTCGTTCTGCATTTTAAACCCATAATTGGGGATTTTGGAATCAAGAAGAAGCAATCATCTGTTTTTGTGGATAAGGAGGAGGATAATTCGATTGAAGTGATCGAGAAGCCGAAGATGGGTCATGGATACATGCCGGAGAATTTTGATTTTCTTGGGATGAACAAGATCAAAGCTTTACCATCGGCTTCCAGTGTAGCTGATAGGTTGTTGACGGGTGTGGAGATGAGCGCAGCTACGTCACTTGAAGTGGACAGTGCTGTGGGGAGTGATTAGTGCAATGGGATGATGAAGCAGCCTAAGTGTTGAGCATGACCAGGGATTTACGGGACAGGGTACTGAAGGATGCTAATGGTGACATTAGTGATCATCTGCGGAACCATATTCTGATATTCATTTGACGAATTGCATACACTTGAAAAACCACGTGCATAAGCATAGTTCTGTAGTTGCAGACAAGGTTTTTATGAGAGACCTTATTGTCTTACAACGGTCTAAGTCGTTAAGGGATCCTTCAGCAACTCCTCGCTCTTGGCACTCGGCTTCGGTGGCTGAGCTTCTGTCTATGTGATTTGAAAATGATGATGGTGCTGATGCATTTCAAGAAGGAAGGAGATCGATGGGTAATGAGCACCACAGGCATGATAAGTTAACTTGTTATTGTTTCCTTACTCTTTTTTGTTCGATGGTGTATTTTTAACTTGGGTAATGTAGTCTGAATCCTGCGGATTATTTGGCGTATGACATTCAGGAGATGACCGAGTTCAACAGTTTGTGGATTACATTTCAGATTTAGAAACCAGGTACAAACATTTATGAAGCTGTGTTTTTCTTTTTATTATCAAACAACATTAAAAATAAATCTTATGAATTCATCATGTATGTATTTTCATCTATTATTATCTCTACTTCCGATCCCTGGATGATGCTGCTATAGTTCACACAACTATTTATACTCTAACTTGCATTTGTTGTTTTCTGCTTATTGAAGAGGGAATGCTTCTGTAGTTCCCGAGTTCCATCCCAAGCTCGATTGGCTGAACTCAGCTCCACTGCATTTAGGCAAGGTAAGCCAAGATGTTATATGATCGTGTAGCTTCGTTACTCTGTGAAAGAGACTAAAAAGAATAATATTAATTATTAAGTGCTCTTTTATAATGTTTATATCATGTGCTAAAAAAGTTTATGCTTGGTTACCTGTCTCTGGTATCTCATAATCTGTTTATTTGTACAATTAGAAGTTGCTTAAAAAGCTTCCTTGCTGTGTTACTTCTCAATTTCCTCATGAAGCATGCTACTAATTTGTTTTATTTCTTTGAGAAAAACATATCAATATAAATTATCACTTTGACAGTATAATATATACACAGTGAAATGTCTTTTTGACCGAGTTAAAGGTTCATGGACCATGGGTTTTTGTACATGCCAAGTTCTAAGTCTTAATAAGATTCCAAAATAAAATGTACTCCTTAGTGGTAAGTGCTTTCAGCAGATATTTAATGGCACTACCAGAAGTAATATTTCTTTCAGTGGATCCTTGATTTACTCTGTGTGGCTGCTGTTGTATTACAAATATGCCTTTATTCTGCTTGGTGCCTTTTGTTAGATTACACGATTAATGAATCTTGTAGTTGGAGAACTGTGATGTAGAAGCTGTTGTAATTGGTCTTCTCAGTGGCATCTTTGGATAACAAGTTCTGTCAACTATGGAATCACAGGTTGGAACATGAACAGTGTCTTTGTAGTGATCATTTACTTTTTTTATTAAAGGACAAGCAAAACTAGTGTTTTCTAATTTGGTGCAGCTTCTAGGTGAAACATATACTCTCTCCACTTTCATATATATGGAAGGCATTCAAAGTGGAGCTTCTCCAGTTTTCCACTACCTCTTGAATAAATGCAGCCTGGCTTTTGTTCTTTCTGCACTGCCATGTTTCTAAAAATTGTATTCGGAGATCCTGTTAGTTCTTGATATCTTGCTTCACGTAATTTATTTCTGTTGCAGTTTAACAAATGGCTTCCAAGAGTATATTGAAGGAATTGAGGGACATAAAGAGAGATCGGCCAACTTCGTGATGTGTAACAACAAAACAAGTTCAAATAAAATTTAATTGCTATTTTTGTTTTCAAGATAAGTTTATTTTGATTACGTTTTCTAAATAAGTTGATATAAATTGTCAAAAAAAAATATAAACCAATTAATAAGTTAAACTGCACATAGAAAAATCAACAATATGCACCTTCAAAAGTTACCCTACTCTCATGCAATCAAAAAATGATAAATTTTATTTTTATTAACTAGATATAACAAAGCTTTAACGTAACAACAAAAAAAAGTTTAACAAAGCTTTAAACGCTATTTTTGTTTTCAAAATAAATTGGAATAAGTTAAAAAAACACACAAAAAAGTATAGAAAAAAAAAGGTAAAGCACCCTCAAACTTTAATGATAAAATTTATTAAATTAATATCAACATATAAGTTTAATCACTCAAAGAATAACATAACAAAAAATGAAATATTTAAATGCTATTTTTGTTTTCAAAGTAAGTTGATATAATCCAATTAATAAGTAAAATTGCAAATAGAAAAGTCAACAACACAAGAAATATGTTAAAGCACCCTCTAAAATAAGTGTAAGTCAAGTTCAAAGAAGATTTAAACGTTATTTTTGTTTTCAAAATAAGTTGACCAATTAATAAGTAAAAATCGACAACACAAGAATAATGTAAAAGCACCCTTAAAATTTACCGCTTCATGTTTATTAAGTACAATTATGTAATTTCAAGATTAGTTTAAATTAATATAAGTATCACAGTTTAAAGAATAATATAACAAAAAAAGTAACAAGTTTAACAAACCGCTATTTTTTGTTTTCATAAAATTGCAATAAAAAGTTAACATACCAAAAATACCCTCAAAACCTAATGACAAGTTTAACGAAGATTTAACCGCTATATTTGTTTTCAAAATAAGTTGTTATGAATCAATTAATAAGCAAAAATGCACACACAAAAAGTCAACTTGTTCAACTCAAAGAATAATATAACAACAAAACGTAACAAGTTCACGAAGATTTAAACGAAAATGTACACCACTCTCATGCAAACTCTAATGATAAAATTTATTTATTTTATTATTATTAAATACATTTATAAAAATTCGAAATTAGTTTAAATTTAACCCAACTCTACTACTAAATTAAATTAATATTAAGTAAAATAAATATAAGTTTCACAATTCAAAGAATAACGTAACAAAAAAACAAGTTTAACAAAGCTTTAAACGCAATTTTTGTTTTCAAAATAAATTTGAATCGATTATTAAGTTAAAAAGCATATAAAAAAGTATAGAAAAAAAGGGTAAAGCACCCTCAAACTTTAATGATAAAATTTATTAAATTAATATCAACATATAAGTTTAATCACTCAAAGAATAACATAACAAAAAAATGAAATATTTAAATGCTATTTTTGTTTTCAAAGTAAGTTGATATAATCCAATTAATAAGTAAAATTGCAAATAGAAAAGTCAACAACACAAGAAATATGTTAAGTCACCCTCTAAAATAAGTGTAAGTCAAGTTGAAAGAAGATTTAAACGTTCTTTTTGTTTTCAAAATAAGTTGACCCATTAATAAGTAAAAATTGACAACACAAGAATAATGTAAAAGCACCCTTAAAATTTACCGCACTCATGTTTATTGAGTACAAATATGTAATTTCAAGATTAGTTTAAATTAATATAAGTATCACAGTTTAAAGAATAATATAACAACAAAACGTAACAGGTTTAACAAAGATTTAACCGCTATTTTTTGTTTTCATAAAATTGCAATAAAAAGTTAACATACCAAAAATCCCTCAAAATCTAATGACAAGTTTAACGAAGATTTAACCGCCATATTTGTTTTCAAAATAAGTTGTTATGTATCAATTAATAAGCAAAAATGCACACACAAAAAGTCAACTTGTTCAACTCAAAGAATAATATAACAACAAAACGTAACAAGTTCAAGAAGATTTAAACGAAAATGTACACCACTCTCATGCAAACTCTAATGATAAATTTATTATTATTATTATTAAAAACATTTATAAAAATTCGAAATTATTTTAACTAAATTTAGCAATTCAAAGACAACATAACAAGTAAGAATGTATTAAATATTAAGTATGCACACAAAAAATTAACATGGGAAAAATATTAAAGCACCCAATAAATTTAACCCAACTCTACTACTAAATTAAATTAATATTAAGTAAAATAAATATAAATTTCACAATTCAAAGAATAACGTAACAACAAAACAAGTTTAACAAAGCTTTAAACGCTATTTTTGTTTTCAAAATAAATTGGAATCAATTAATAAGTTAAAAAGCACACAAAAAAGTATAGACAAAAAGTGGTAAAGCACCCTCAAACTTCAATGATAAAATTTATTAAATTAATATCAACATATAAGTTTAATCACTCAAAGAATAACATAACAAAAAAATGAAATATTTAAATGCTATTTTTGTTTTCAAAGTAAGTTGATATAATCCAATTAATAAGTAAAATTGCAAATAGAAAAGTCAACAATAAAAAAAATGTTATTAGCACCCTCAAAATTTACCCTACTCTCATGCAACAAAAAAATGATAAATTTTATTTTTATTAACTAAAACTAAACATAACAAGTTTTAAAAAAATGATAGAAAAATGAGTTCAAATACGATTAAAATGCTAAATACAATTAATATTAACTAAAATAAATATAAATTTATCAACTCAAAGAATAACATAATAGAAAAATGAGTTCAAATACGATTAAAATGCTATTTTTATTTTCAAAATAAATAAATATAAACCAATTAATAAGTTAAATTGATATTGGTTTATGTTTAAAAAAAAAGATTAAAACGGCTATAGCATAACAACAAAACATTACAAATTCAAAAATAAATTAAACGCTATTTTTATTTTCAAAATAAGTTGATATAAACCAATAAGTAAATCGCACATAAAATAGTCACTTATACAAGGAATATGTTAAAGCACCCTCAAAATTTATAGTACAAAATAATAATGAAATTTCAAAAGTATAAACTAAATTAAATCTGAATTTCACAACTCAAAGAAGAACATAACAACAAAACAAGTTCAAATAAGATTTAATTGCTATTTTTGTTTTCAAGATAAGTTTCTTTTGATTACGTTTTCTAAATAAGTTGATATAAATTGTCAAAAAAGTGTTGATATAAACCAATAAGTAAATCGCACACAGAATAGTCAATTATACAAGGAATATGTTAATGCACCCTCAAAATTGTAGTAAAAAATAATAATGAAATTTCACAATTAGTTTAAACTAAATTAAACATAACTAAAATAAATATGAATTTCACAACTCAAAGAATAACATAACAACAAAACAAGTTCAAATAAGATTTAATTGCTATTTTTGTTTTCAAAATAAGTTTCTTTTGATTACATTTTCGAGATGTTGATATAAACTTAATAAGTTAAACTGCACATTGAAAACTCAACAATATAAAAAAATGTTATAGCACCCTCAAAATTTACCCTAATCTCATGCAATAAAAAATGATAAATTTTATTTTTATTAACTAAAACTAAACATAACAAGTTTAAAAAAGAATATTTTTGTTTAATATAATCAAAATGCACAAAAAGTAAACAACATAGGAAAAACATTAAAGCACCCTCAAAATTAGTTTAAAAACAATTAATATTAACTAAAATAAATATAAATTTATCAACTCAAAGAATAACATAATAGAAAAACGAGTTCAAATAAGATTAAAATGCTATTTTTATTTTCAAAATAAGTAAATATACCAATTAATAAGTTAAACTGCACATAGAAAAGTCAACAACAAAAATAAAAGTTGGAGCACCTCAAAATTTACCCTACTCTCATGCACTCTCTAAGTAAAAAAATGGATAATTTTTTTTACTAACTAAAACAAAACATTACAGGTTTAAAGAAGATTTTGTTTTGAATATAAATAAATTAATTTATAAGTAAAATTGCATAGGAAAAATATTAAAGCACCCTAAAAATTTACTACTACAATAATTAGTTTAAATTAAGTTAATGTTAACTAAAATAAATCTGAATTTAACAACTCAAAATGTAACATAACAACAAAACTTAACAAGTTCAAATAAGATTTAAATGCTATTTTTGTTTTCAAAATAAATTGATATAAACCAATTAATAAGTTAAACTGCACATAAAAAAGAGAACAACACTCAAAATTTACTGCACAAAAATTAGTTTAAATTTAATTAATGTTAACTAAAATTAATCTGAATTTAACAACTCAAAATATAAGAGAACAACAAAACATAGCAACTTCAAATAAGATGAAAAGCCAACAACAAAAATAAATGTTTAAGCACAAAATTTACAATTAATAAGTTCAACTGCATATAGAAAACTCAACAATATATTTAAACATAACTAAAATAAATCTGAATTTCACACCTCAAAGAATAACATAACAACAAAATAATTTCAAATAAGATTTAATTGCTATTTTTGTTTTCAAGATAAGTTTATTTTGATTACGTTTTCTAAATAAGTTGATATAAATTGTCAAAAAATAATATAAACCAATTAATAAGTTAAACTGCACATAGAAAAGTCAACAATATGCACCATCAAAAGTTAGGGGCCGTCCATTTGAACTGAAACTTATCTTATCTTATCTTATCTTATCTTATCTTAACTGATAGTAACTTATAGTGATTGATATTAACTTATAGTGACTGATATTAACTTAACTGAAACTTATATTGACTGATGAATAGTAATATGATGACGGTGATAAATAGTAATATGATGATGACAGTGATGGTGATGGTGATGGTGATGGTGATGGTGATGAATAGTAATATGATGATGAATAGTATGATGATGATGGTATGACGATGATGATGATGTTATGATGATGATGATGTTATGATGATGAATAGTAATATGATGATGATGATGATATGATATGATGATGGTGATATGATATGATGATGGTATGGTATGATATGATGATGATGGTGGTGGAATGATGATGGTATGTTGAAGGTAACTTATAGTAACTGAAAGTAAGTTATGTTGATTGAAAGGAACTTATCTTATCTTAACCGTCAAAAAATAGAGTTCAAATGGACAGGGCCTAAGTCTGTTCAACAATAATTTTAAGTCTGATCATTATCTATTTTTAAGTCTGAGCAATATTTCTGTAAGTCTGATAATTGTCTTTTAAGTCTGATCATTGTCTCTTTAAGTCTAATCATTATCTATTTTAAGTCTCAGCATTATTTCTTTTAGTCAAATCACTGCCTTTTAAGTCTGATCATTATCAATTGAATTTTAAGTCTGATCATTGTCTCTTTAAGTCAGATCATTATCTATTTTAAGTCTGAGCATTATTTCTTTAAATCTGATCATTGTCTCTTTAAGTCTGATCATTATCTATTTTTAAGTCTGAGCATTATTTCTTTAAGTCTGATCATTGCCTTTTAAGTCTGATCATTATCAATTGAAGTTTAACTCTGATCATTGTCTCTTTAAGTCTGATCATTTTTTATTTATGTCTGATCATTACCATTTTTTAAGTATGATCATTATCAATTTTAAGTCTGATCATGATCTATTTTAAGTCTGATCATTAATAATTAACTCTTTTAGTCTAATCATTATATATTTCAAGTCTGATTATTCATTATTTAAGTCTGATCATTGTCTCTTTAAGTCTGATCATTATCTATTTTTAAGTCTGCGCATTTGATAGCACTGAAATATATGCATTTTAGGCGACCTTTACGCTTATGGTTTCGATCGTTCTATTCCGATTTCACTTGCTATTTGATGCTCTGTGTTTCTTTTCAGGCAAATTACAGAGTTTAAGCCGAGAACACAAGTGAGCAGTGATTTTGGAGCAAAACCGAGCATGCTGGAGTGAGAAAGCACAAATTTGAAGTCGGAGCGCAAACTCCTCAAAGCCATGCGTTCGCACAACCCAATTCGTGAGTTCGCATGGATGAGACCAGACGCACGCAAAACTCATGCGGTCGCACAGATGGCCATGCGTGATCGCACTAGACCGAATTTCACAGAAAATAGGAGTTCGTGCGTTCGCACAATGCATTTCTGCGATCGCACAGCCCGGACCAGACGCATGGAAATATCGTGCGTTCGCACGTAAGGCTTCGCGTGCTCGCACTCGACCAGACTTCCCAGCTTGCAGGATACCATGCGAACGCATGCGGTTGCGGAAAGAAAAAAATCGGTTTGATGATATAGGGAATCTGGATGGTTTTGGTTGAGGATCGAGTTTTGTGGGGGAAAAATAGAGAGAACGTGTGGGTGAACAACCAGAGAGACGACCAGAATCAAGCTCGGGAGATTTCAACACCAAAGATCGAAGATCGGATCATCTATTGCTTTTAGTTCTCCATATTGGTTCTAGATTCCAAAACTCAACTTTCAATACGTTTTTCTGCACTTTGATGTTTGTTTATGCTTGTAAACTCACCATGAGTGAGTAGTGCCCTTTGTTGGGGATCTATGAATCCCCTAGACATGTTTGTGACATTGTAAATACCACGGATGCTATTGATGAATGATTTGTACATGATTCTTCTTCATTTGAACTTAATGTTTCGGATTGCCTATAAGGTGTTTGTGAGAAGTCCTCACTAGCAATTCTGCTTGATTTCATGTTTGAAGTAGCTAACCCTGAAAAGCATGATTTCAAATGAACTAGATGAAGAAGCATTAGAGTTTTTGTGTTACATGGCGACACTCTAATCTTAATGAGAATGGCATGGATTAAACAAGAACATGATTATTTAGTCAATAGAGCGCGGGTGTGAGGCTAGAGAATCATATTCTATAGTACCAACAGAGCGCGAGTGTGAGGTACTATGCGAGATGTAACTTCTTCGTACTAAGTTGTAGCGCGAGTGGAACTTAGTATAAATGTTGCATGGCTAAATTCTAAGTATGTGCGTGTGATTTCATCAATAGTGTCCTATTTTACCGTCACAATAATTGTCTAGGTGAAGAAATAGATCCCTAGTCATCTTTGAATTGATTATTTACTCTTTTAGTTGATAAAATCTCTCATTTGGATAGTAAAAATCTGCTATCACCCTTTTAAAGGAACAACCCCCCCCCCCCAACCATAGACAATCTAAGTAAATCGTTAGCATTATTGGTTTAATCACCTGTCCTTTGGGTACGACCTCGGTTCACCCGAGTCAATATAAATGTTTTGATTACCGTGATTTAGCAATAGTGTTTGGATTTTATTCGAATATTTCTGCTATATTTACAACCGATCAAATGGCGCCGTTGCCGGGGACAAGTTAATCAACCTAGGTGCTAATAGATAGTTTAGTTTGTCTACTTTTTCCTTACTTGATAAGTATTGCTTGTTTCGTGCTTAAACTGTGTTTAATTCTCTTGCCTTTCATTGCTAAGGTCTTCCTTTGTTCTTGCAGGCATTCGAATGATCCTAAGATCCAAGGGTCAAAAACACATAGAGCAACCAACGTCAAGTACTTCTCACCCAACTGCTAAGAGAGGGAGAGGTAGACCTCGAAAGAATCCTCCGCCTTTTGCTCTTACTCCTCCTGCTTTCTAAGGTCCGAGACCTCGTCCACCTCCACTCCTAAATCCAATTCATTATACACCGCCCGGATTTAGAATGGACGATGAGGTAGAGAATCCCGTTCGACGGAACAACCCTGATAACCAGAATCCTCTACAAGATCCTCCCGCTCCTCGAAGGAACCGGAATGACCGAAACTATAGATACAATGATGAGGATGATGAGAGGCATGTCGGGGATTACATGACCCCCACTCTTGAAGGGAATGGTTCCGCTATAGTACCTCCCGAAGAGGATGCGTTTGATTTCGATGTGAAGTCCTCCCTAGTCCATATGGTAACCAACGATCAATACCACGGAAGTGGAAATCCTTCAACCCATTTGGCTAACTTCCAAGAGTATTGCCGCACTTATAAGCCAAGAAATGTGCCCGTGGAATACGTCTATTTGAAGCTTTTTCCTTCTTCTCTACACGGAGACGCAAAGGAATGGTTGCAAAACCAAGAGCCGGGAACTTTTAGAACTTGGGATCATCTGGCAAATGCCTTTCTGACTAAATTCTTTCCGCCGTCAAGAACTAAGAAATTCACTGATTTCATATTGACCTTCTCTCAAAGGGACAATGAGCTATTCCATCAAGCCTATGATCGGTTTAAGCATTATTTGAGGGAATGCCCTCACCACAACTTTCGAAGAGCTGATCTTATGAGATATTTCTATCTAGGCATGAGCAAAGAAGCCAAGAACCAAATGGACACGGCTAGTGGCGGCGCAATTATGGATCTACCGGCAAGCCAAGGGTTTAAAATCATCGATAAGATTGCCACAAATTCTGATAGATACCAAGGGGTCGATCACAAGAAAATGGCTAAGTCTAGAGAGGATTCTTCCAGTTATGTCTCTAAAGATCAATTTAGTGATTTGGCAAAGAAAATGGAAACCATGATAAGTACGGTTAATTCTTTGGAGGTGTCTAAACCAAAGACTGAAAGAGAGAAGAATCCGGTCCAACAATCTTGCTTTTTATGTTCTAGTACGAAGCACTCTACAAAGAATTGCCCCGAAGGGAGATATGAAGATGATGATGACGGTTATGAAGAGGCACACTATGTGAATCAACAAAGGAATTATGCTCAGAATTCTAGCTCTATTACAAGAAATTATGAGCCTCCTCAAAGAAGAATGTCCAGCAATTCCAGTTTTCCTCCTAGACCCCAAGGGCAAAATAATTATCAAGGGAGTTACCAAAGACAAGGGTATGGCTCTAACCAAAGTCAAGGGCAGAATCCGTATTCTAATCAAGGCCAAGGTTCTAATCAAAATCAGGGGCAACATTCTCAATACTCCAACCAAGGGAGCTATCAAAGGCCATATCAAGCTAATAAGCCTCCTACAAATGATCAAGGGATTTCTCATCAACAAGGGCAATCTTCTTTAACTCTCAAGAGAATACAATGATGTCTACGATGGCGCAAATGCTAGAGAACCAAAAGGAAGTCAACAAGAGAATGGAGCAATTAGAAGCTCACAATAAAATGCTCGACAATCAAATGGCTCAACAAGCCGCAGCTTGGAAGCAATATGGGAAGCTTCCTTCTCAACCGGATGTGAATTCCACCGAGCATATAAATGCCATTACATTGAAGAGCGGAAGAGTTTTGCCCACTCCTCAAGGAAAACCGAGTCCCAATGACAAGGAAATGGAAGCGGAAGTGGCCAACGAGAATTCTGAAGTTGAACTTCAAGCTCCTACGGAAGAAGAGAAAAAAAAGGAAGAACCAATTTTGACAAGGAAGTAAGTGCCAATGATACCTTTTCCGCAAAGGCTCAACAAAAGCAAGCTAGATGCTCACTTCCAGCGATTTGTGGAGATGTTGAAAAAGTTGTATGTCACCCTCCCATTCCATGAGGTAATCACTCAAAATCCTACATATGCAAAATTCTTGAAAGATATTGTGTCAAATCGTAGAGTGATTGAAGAATCTAGCATGATAGCCTTGAATGTTGAGTGTAGTGCTATTGTCCAAAGTAGAATGCCTAAAAAGATGCAAGATCATGGGTCATTTTCTATCCCTATCTCTTTAGGCAAAATTGAAATTGATAGAGCATTGTGTGATTTGGGAGCTAGTATTTCTTTGATTCCCTATTCTTTGTTTGAAAAGATTGATATGGGTGAGCTCCATCCCACTACTATTTCTTTGAAATTAGCCGATAGAAGTTCTAGGATTCCTAGGGGAGTCCTTAGGGATGTGCCCATTAAGGTTGGTAAATTCTTTATTCCCGTAGACTTCTATGTGCTAGAAATGGATGATGAGCAGGAAACGCCCGTCATTCTCGGTAGACATTTTCTTAACACCGTGGAAGCTGTCATTAGATGTGGTGAAGGGTCTATAGAGTTGAAAATAGGAAATGAGAAGCTGAAATTATTTCTGAAAAATGCCATGAAAGCTCCTGCTTCATCTTTTGAATGCAATATGCTTGATATTTCTTATGAAAATCTTGAGCTAACATCTTTTGAGAGTGAAGTCATGAAGTTAGATGATGCTAGTATGCTTTTTACATCCTTGATGGATATGGACGATGAGGAGATGTGAGACCTGACTTTGGTCGAAGGGGAGCAAGCATTGGATGCGTACGATGGTAAAGAAGACCTGGTGCCGAGAGGTAAGGAATTCGAAGGAGAGTTAAAACCTCTACCTTCGAATCTCAGGTATGAGTTTCTTGGGTCTAATTCCACTTACCCCGTTATTGTTGGTGCAACTTTGAATGAACATGAAACTTCCAAACTTTTGCATGTGCTGAAAACGAATAGAAAAGCTCTAGGCTATTCCGTTGATGATCTTAAGGGAATTAGCCCTTCATTATGCATGCATAGGATAAATCTTGAAGAGAATTCAAAACCTTCTAGGGAGTTTTTAAGGAGATTAAACCCTAAGCTTAGTGATGCTGTCTTTAAAGAAATTACCAAGTTAAGAGATGCAGGCATCATTTACTCGGTTCCGGATTCGGAATGGGTAAGCCCCATCCACGTCGTCCCCCAAAAAGGGGGACTTACGGTTGTGCATAACGATAAGGGAGAGTTAGTCCCTACTAGAACCGTTAGTGGATGGAGGATGTGCGTCGATTACAGAAAATTGAATAAGGCAACTAAAAAAGATCATTTCCCCATTCCCTTTATTGACCAAATGCTTGAAAGACTTGCTGGACATGAGTACTTTTGTTTCCTAGATGGTTATAGCGGGTTCTATCAAATTCCCATTTTACCGAATGACCAAGAAAAAACCACATTTACATGTCCGTATGGAACTTTTGCATTTAGGCGCATGCCCTTTGGGTTATGTAATGCACCGGGAACGTTTCAGGGATGCATGATGTCCATCTTTAGCGATTACATTGAGAAATGCATGGAAGTTTTCATGGATGACTTCTCTATTCATGGAACTTCATTTGATGATTGTCTAACTAATCTTTCTCATATTCTTGCTAGGTGCATCGAAACAGATCTGGTGCTAAATTGGGAAAAGTGCCACTTCATGGTTCAAGAAGGGATCGTGTTAGGACATTTGGTGTCAAAAAGGGGGTCGAAGTTGATCAAGCAAAGGTGCAAATCATTGAGCAGTTACCACCGGCGAAAGACCAAAAAGGAGTTAGAAGTTTCCTAGGACATGCGGGTTTTTACCGGAGATTTATTAAAGATTTCTCCAAGATTGCGAAGCCATTAACTCACCTATTATGCAATGACGTGCAATTCAGTTTTGATGAAGAATGTTTAGAGGCGTTTGAAAGGCTCAATAAAGCACTTGTATCGGCACCGATAGTGCAACCACCGAATTGGGATCTTCCGTTCGAACTTATGTGCGATGCGAGTGACTTTGCTGTGGGAGCTGTGTTGGGACAACGGGTTGATAAGAAACTCCATGTGGTCTACTATGTGAGCAAGGTGCTTGATAATGCTCAGCTAAACTACACTACCACGGAGAAAGAGTTACTAGCGGTGGTTTATGCTTTTGAAAAGTTCCGACCTTATCTTGTGGGGTCCAAGACGGTTGTCTACACTGATCACGCAGCTATCAAGTACTTGACGGAGAAGAAAGATTCCAAGCCGAGACTTATTCGTTGGATCCTTCTTTTGCAAGAGTTTGACATTGACATCAAGGACAAGAAAGGGGTCGAAAATGTAGTAGCGGATCATCTCTCGAGAATTGAGCTTTATGATTCAAAGAAGTTTTCAACGCATGTGGAGGACTCCTTCATCGGAGAGTATTTGCTGAGTGTCAAAGATGATGCCCCATGGTACGCAGATTATGTGAATTACTTGACTTGCCAAATTCTTCCGAATGACTTGGATCATAATCAAAGGAGGAAGTTCCTGCACGATATTTCGAGGTATTTTTGGGATGATCCTTTTCTGTACAAGCTATGCGCGGATGGACTTTATAGAACATGTGTGCCCGAAGGGGACACGAAGAAAATAATAGCTTGTTGCCATTCTTCTTCCTATGGTGGTCACGGTTCAGCTTCGAAGACCACAGCGAAGATCCTTCAATCGGGATTTTATTGGCCCGGTATGTTCAAGGATACATATGAATTCGTTAAATCTTATAACGAATGTCAAAGAATGGGGAATATCGCTAGACGGGATGAAATGCCTCAGAAAGGCATCTTAGAAGTTGAAGTATTCGATGTATGGGGCGTGGATTTTATGGGACCTCTACCGTCTTCGCAAGGTAACAACTTTATTCTAGTGGCGGTAGACTACGTTTCTAAATGGGTTGAGGCCATAGCTTCCCCGTCTTGTGATGCTAAAGTGGTGATCAAAATGTTCAACAAGATTATCTTCCCAAGGTTCGGGGTCCCGAGAGCGATAATTAGTGATAATGGTTCTCATTTCAAGGAGAGGAGATTTGAGTCTCTTCTCAAGAAGCACGGGATATTCCATAGATGTTCTACTCCATATCACCCCCAAGCGAATGGACAAGTCGAAGTATCAAACCGAGAAATTAAGAACATCTTGACAAAAACGGTGGGCAAGTCAAAGAAAGACTGGGCGTTGAAGCTTGATGATGCCTTATGGGCATATAGAACGACTTTCAAGACGCCAATTGGAATGTCTCCATACCGGTTAGTGTATGGCAAACCTTGCCATCTCCCGGTAGAGCTGGAGTACAGAGCCGCCAGGGCCATCAAAGAATTGAATTTCGACATGAAAGCTTCGGGAGAGAAGAGAATCCTTCAGCTGCATGAGTTGGATGAAATCCGGTTGGACGCCTACGAGAGTTCAAAAATTTACAAAGAGAAAACTCGGAGATGGCATGACAAGTTGATCCTGAAGAAAGAGTTCTCAGTAGGGGATAAGGTCTTACTTTTCAACTCCAGATACAAGTTGTTTCCCGGGAAGTTCAAGTCTAGGTGGTTCGGACCGTATAGAATCCACAAAGTTTTCGATGATGGCCACCGGAGCTAGTTGATAACCAAGGGAATGTGTTCAGGGCAAATGGGCAAAGAGTTAAGGTCTACCACGCTGCTGATGGAGATCAGAACACGTTGGAAGCACCCTCGTAGATGCTATATGATATACCGCTAGAGAAGGGATCCCGCTCGGGACTTCTCTTAGTGTGCTTTTGGATATGAAAAGCATCGGCTCCGTCTTAGCCAAGACATTAAACTAGGCTTGTAAGTGTTCCTTCCCTGATCTCTAAGTTTATCTATCTTGATTGGATTTCTGTTTGCTTTGTGCAAGAAATTGAGAATGTGAACTATGCATGTGTAAACGCTTCATATTTGATGATTGCTGTGCGATTGGAATGTTTTTAGCATGATGATCTTGGTTGGATACGAGTGTGTGGTTTGGAATTTTTGTGTATGAGTGTCGATGTTCGATTTGAGTTTGGCTTAGTTTTTTTCGTTCGCAATTCCATGCGTTCGCACAGTTCATCCGTGCGTTCGCATACTTAGCCTTTTCTTCATTTCGTTGAGCTCGCACAGTTCCGTGCGTTCGCACATAAAATCGATGCCACTGGTCCGCTTCATGCGTTCGCATAGTTTCATTCGTGCGTTCGCATGCCACGCCTTCGTTCCAATTTTGCCAAGCTCGCACAGTTCCGTGCGTTCGCACATAAAATCGATGCCACTGGTCCGTTTCATGCGTTCGCACATTCCGTCCCATGCGCGCGCATTCCCTTTGAAAACTCAGCGATCTTTATTTTCCGCAAGCTTGTGCGTTCGCACAACCCTTTTGTGCGTTCGCACAACCCTTTTGTGCGTTCGCAGACATGTCTAAATCCCGTTTCAGCCATAAAACCCTAAATCAATTCCGATTTTCCAAAATCCTCCGCCTTCTCTCCTCGTCCAGCCGTCGTCCAGCCATCTCCGACCAATACCCCAGCCGTCCGTGCCGTTGTTCCTTCGTCCGTTGCGTCCGCCAGCCTGCGTTCCGCCTGCAATCCGCCCGCTCATCCTTTGTGCGTTCGCACGAAATCCAGATCGTAGCTGCTCTTTGCATCGACCAATGGCTAGGCTTAAGGTGAGTGCGCCCTCTAAAGAGCCTTCCAAGCGTTCCTCGACGAGCTTGGGAGTCTCCAAACCACCGGGTTCCAAGAGGCAAAAGGGAAAAAAAGGGAAAGGAAGTCGAAGTTTTGTTTGTGAAGGCTGACTCTTCAGGAAGGCATTATGGCCGGACTTCCGCTGATTCTACACGATATATTATGGCTCCTGCCTCAGTGAGTCGAGCTGACGGAGATTTGGAAAGGGATACACCTCCGGCGTCACCTCAAACCGATGATTCAAACACGTTTACTATGCCAAAACCTTATGACTTCTCCGGACCAATTCGATACAATCATGCCAAGGATCACGACCTGCATATTGCATTGATGAACAAAGGTAAATGGCCAATCACTCTCCTTTTCCCCGAAATTGATGATTTGAGGACATTAGGAGTTTATGAGGATGTTAGATCAATGCTTGGGAATTGTGGTTTGAGCTTTATTTTTAGAGACGATCCTGGTTCATATCATGAGATTACTATGGAATTTCTTAGCTCCTTTAGTTCGGTGAATAAACTTGTTGAGAACGATGAGGAGAAGGTTAAGTGCTGGAAATTTACTATGGGTGGTTACCAATGGGAAGTCGATGCCGAAGTGTTATGTGATTGGTTTAGACTGCCTAGGGATGCCCTTTTTCCTGAGGTGAATGATGATGATGTTTATGGGTTTTGGAGACGAATTTCGGGGCAAGAGTATACCCAAGAGGAGCAGCACAAGTCTACTAGCATTTGTATACCCATATGGGGGATTATTCATAAATTCTTAGCGGGTATAATATTTGTTCGTACTAGCTATGGTAGGCTTGTCACTAAACTTGAGATGATGCTCATGCTTATGATCGAGCGAGGACAGAAAATTGACTGGCTGTGGTGCATTACCAAGGGCATTAAGGAATATCAGCTTGTTGCCTCAAGGAATCGAGGATTGGGAGGTGGTTCATTTGTGACGTGGATTGCCCTGAAATTGAATTTTACATTTGGGGATATGGAGAGCAAAAAGCTGAAGCTTACTTTGAAGAAAATGCGGTCGAGACACATTTTGGGTAAGGGGCTAAAATGGAAGAACTATGAGGAAGGAAGTGGAGATGAGGAAGATGTTGAACTTGATGATGAGCTGGACAGGGGCGCTGATGCTGATATGCCCTCTTCCTCACATGCTATGCCTCCGCCTTCCTCTGCTGACGTGAAAATGGATCAGATTCTAGCACGCTTGGATGCTATTGCCATAGTTCAAGATAAGTTGGTGCGGAATCAGCATTTCCTTGCCTCGTATGTCTCGGAGCACAACAAGTGGACGGAGAAGACTTTACTTGCCATTACCACCCACTTGGATATTCCCTCCGGTGCTGACTTGCCTCCCAGATCCCCATTCCTTCCTAGGTCACCTTTGCCTCCATCTCCACCCTTGTTTCCCACTGCTAAAGGTAAAGAAAAAGTGGGAGAGCCTTCCATGCTAGCGAAGGAAAGTGTTGAGGCAACCTTGAAGACGGTAATGGATTCGGTGCGCGCCAATGTACAGAGAAGTGGAGAAGCAAGCAGAGTTGGATCTGAGTGTGATGATAGTACCGCTGATCAGTTTATTATTGCGCCTCGTGGTGCTCATGGAGTTACTCCGGAGGTTGAGCTTGGTGCTACCATTGACGAAATCGACCGAGCCGATGAAATGAGAGTCGATGATCCCTCCACCACTGCCACTACCCCGGATGAAGACATTTCTACGTCAGTTGAGTTTGACTTGGGAGATGATAACCTTTGATTAGCATTTCCATATGATTTCGTGCTATGTTTTTGTTTATGAACTTTTGGATGATGGGATGACTTTTGGGCTGTAAACATTATTAGTCACTCTTATGACCTGTGTTACATTCTTGTCATGTGTTGAAATATGTAAGGTCCTCTTCGTGCGTGTGTTTCACAGGGTTAAACAGGGTTGTAAGTTCATTTTATTTGCCGCCCAGAACTGTGCGCTCGCACAATGCACTAATGCGCTCGCATGCCCCATTATTTTCTCTTTGTGCTGTGATCGCATGGCCTCATGCGCTTGCATGACAATTCTGTGCCACTGCCTTCATTTGTGCGTTCGCACAAGCCCAGCATGCGTTCGCATGCCCCTCTGATGCGTTTTTTTTTGAAACATTTATGAGTTGACTTACATGATAATGACATGTTTACGATGATGATTTCTCTACCTTATGTGCTTAACACTCTCATTTTTAGTTTCGTGTCTTATAGAGAAAAAGGAAATCATTAATTGAATCTTTTGAGCAAGTTCAACTGGACGCGCGAAGCAACATCTCTTACTTTGAAATGGCTACCTCCAAACGAGAGAAGTTTTTCTTAACTCTCTCTTTGCTTTTCATTCTATTCATTGCTTAGGGACTAAGCAATTACTAAGTGTGGGGTGCCTATATTTTTTACTACACGAGATGTTTGTGCTTGTTTGCTGCGTTTTCTTGTGTGAAGTCCAATCAACTTGTATGTTTAAGGGAAAACACTTACACTACTGTACAATTCATCCAAAAACTTGAAATATTAATGAAAACAAAAAGTCTAGGCAAGGCTATATTTTCGAAAAATTTCATTCCTAATTCAACTAGTCGTGCATGATTTCACTTAATTGATCCTTTAGATGACTAATGGATTGGATTGTTGACTTTCATTCTTGAGGATCAAAGCATCTACTAGCATTTCTTTATCTTTCATTCTATGCTTTTTCTTGTTGAGACTAGAGAATTGATCTTTGAAAGCATGAAATCGAAAAAAAACAAAATAAAAAAAACCTTGCATGCCATGATTGCCTTTAGGTGACCTTAGTGACTGAACAGGCTGTCGTCGTACCTGTGCAAAAACAATTTATAATTTCCTCGCAATGAACTGTGGGTTAGCACAATGGCAAGCAAGGGTCGAACCCAAGGGAGCTAGATAGCTACTACTTTGTTCTGTAATGGAGAAAGACAAGAAACTAATGTGAGAGTAAAGGTTAGTGAACAAAAGCAAGGCACGAAAATAAGAGGGGGTTTTATCAATCAGAGAAGATATTCAGGTTAGGGTTTTATTCAATTGTGACTACGTTCATCCTTGATTTCTAATGTTTATTCTTGCTTCTTAGGGTTACTCCTGGTCTGGTTATAACCGTTTTAATTCTAGCAAACCTAATACTCCTGGTCTGGTTATATTAGGTTTCGTGCGACTACTTATTCTAACTGGGTCGGTATCAAATAAGCAGTGAATGGATAGTAAGAATAACTAGGTTAAGTTGTACCCTTTCGGATCTCCCCTTAGCCTAATAATTCAAACTGATAATTGGCACAAGAACTAAATAGAATGCAATAATAATAAGTAAGATCAGAATCTCAAAACAATAGTCACAATTATTTAACCCTAACCCGAATAGTCGGATTAGTTACACATAGCCATGGAATAACAATACAATAAATAAAAGGAAACAAGGATTCTCACTAAAATCGAATGAAGAACAAGCTGGCCGTGCAAGGCTGAGAAGTGGCGGAAGCAAGGAGGAGCTCACGGCGGCTGATGGAGGAGATGGGCGGCGGACCAAGTTAGGTCTAGGGCACACGGCTAAGTGATGAATGGGATGATTGAGATGGCTTGTGGACTCCTCCTTATATAGGGTTTGAGAAACCCTTTGATCTTCTTGGAACCTTCCTAAACCCTAGCTTTTGAATGTTGCCCTAATATCACAATGTAGAGTGGGCCGGCTGCTGGATTGAGGGCTTGGACTTTCTTTCTTTTTTTCGAAGTTACTGTTCACGGCCCAAAATCACTATTCACGCCGGAAGTACTATTCATGCCGGAATTACTGTTCATGCCGGAATTACTGTTCATGCCGGAATTATGTTCTTCCACTGCGATGTTTCTGGCATGAAAATGCCGTCTTTTAAGCGTGTTTCCTCCTAGAGCTTCCAAATCACCTGAAATACGAAACAACACTAAAAAGTAACTGTTCGCATAATAAAGTGAATGAAATGGTGGGAATTAATGACTCGATGAGTCGTATAAATACGGCTCATCAAACCACCCCACACTTAAACTTGTTCGTCCCGAACAAGAACAAGGTCATAAGAGGAACGACTAATGTAAACACCACAATGCTTCGGTCATCCTAGACGAGCTACATGGACATGACTTGGCTACTATAGATCCTACCTGTTATGCATGCTTGCTACTAATATCTTTGTGCGAAAACATGGGTTAAAGATACGTGTTACCTTTGGGTCGAGATGCAAATCAATTCGGATGTATCTGGAGATAGCCCTGTTTAGACCCATGAACCCTCATTCTCGGACTCGAACTCGCTGCTATATGGTTATGTCTCGCTGATTTTTCTTGCACGTGATAGATTCGGGCTCAAGTAATGGAGTGCTTTTCAGCTAGCTATAGCGTCATATGATTTGGCATTCTCAATGACGCTTTTCACATGTGGGACGTGTGGACTATCACAATGGTAGTGGATTTTTCTTTGTAGTGCGGATTGTGACTTGCTCAAACCTACTTGCTCTCGCTCATCATCGTCCTTTTGCGCGGGTCAATCCAAGGGTCGCTTGTCTATTTTCCCGGCTACTTGAACTAGAGTCTGGACGGTGTGAAGTATTCCCGTCCCAACCATCGCAAAGTGTGCCGCAGTGGCGGAGCAGACTCGTACTATGTTTGCCTCGAAGTGCTAGCCTCCACAAGCTCCACATAACCATATATCCTGAGTCCGGTCTTTGAATGATCTGTCAAGTCTCTCTAGGGCATTGCTATCAACTCCACATCCCTGTTTATCTCAACTAACAAAGGCTCGCAAAATTTTAAGATCACAAGTTAGTCGCACAAATCAATTTTCACCAAAGACATGCATGTAATCGGCTCTATCTATTTCACCATATCATTATCCAATTCTGCAAGTCTAGGAAATAGTGAAGTAATCATGTACAAAAATTTTAAAAATGACTCGAAACGTGCTGACTCTGTGTGGTGGGCATGCTGACTCGATAACTGACTCATAACTGACTCTTCCACCCCACACTTTTGAAATGAGCCGTGTCCTCACGGCACGACTCAAATCTAGACTCACGAATGCATGCAATAAATAAAGTGAATAGAGTAAGGACAGGCACTTCCCTCGTGCGTGCGTGACAATCAGAGACTACTGATAATTCTCCTGTGAGTCCTCGAAGAGCACCATTGGAGCTTGCATCGTAGCGTGAGTTTGTTGCACACCAAAAGGTCTGCGTCAATGGCATTAAGACGAATAACAGATTCCCAGGAGGTTGGAGGAGTCACATCGGTCTCACTTAAAACCCAACCTCCTTAGACTCGTAAGTCTTTGTGACAAAATCTGTAAACGCTCATGTTTCTCGACGCAACTTATTCAAGGTGTGAACTACTCATGCCGGATACAGTCTGTTGCTAACATCTCTGATACGTTCGCCTCTGTCCCTGCATAAAGATCATCTCCTTTCCCAAGTACAATGTGATGATAAAAAAATGACACGTGACAATAAATGAAATGCAGATAGTGCAGGGCTGCCTCCCTGCTAGCGCCTTTGTTTAACGTCGTTGGCTCGACAGTACCTCTGTAGGGATCACAAGTTAGGGTCCCATGGACGTGTGAGGTCATACTTCTGCTCGGCCTCTTCTTCTGTTCGTCCATACTGCTTCTTTAGCTGTCCATTCGGCTCTGCCTTCCAATGATCAGGCGGATTCGCCTTTACATCCTTCCAAGCTGGCGAGGCCACCTTTATCCTAGTCATTGGTCCATCGAGTCGTGCTCTAGTGTTTCTCCATCCTGGTCTCCACTCAAACGTGCCATGTCTCGGTCTCTTCCTCATGTATGGACGGTCAGAACCCTTGTGAACATGGTAGTTTGATTTCGTTCCAGCAAGCGTAGGTGACAACCTTTTTGTTCCAATGTAATTCTTGGTCCTTGGGTCCGAGATGACCGGTTGTCCCAGAATGAGTGTAAGAGGATTGTGACCACTGGCATCTCCCGTCTGCAAAATATAAGAATCAATATCACGGGTGAGTGTGACAATACCTGGGTCCTCACCTGAATTAATGATTCCCGCGGACGTCTCCTGTTTAAGCGCCGCGGACGTCTCTTGATTTATTGGTAATTCTTCATACGTCCGCGCAGATATTGTAGAGGCATCCGCGCCCTTTACTGAGGTAGGATCTTCGATGGACGTGACCTTGATTTCCTCGGTTGCCTTGATAGTGATGACCGGTTCTTCCTCGGGCAGATCCGTAACGAGGTTCGAGCACGTCTCGGGTAACTCGATAATGAGGTCTGACTCGAGTGGCTCGGTCGGCTCTTCTTTAGGTGCAAGCGGGCTGTCTTCTTCCAAATATTCGGGGTAGTCCGACTTGAGCTCTTCTTCCTTCAACCATTGGTCCTCATCCTTTGCCGGTTCTATGGGCTCCAAGATAGGCTCTATTAGAGCCTCTTCCACGTCCTCCTCTGTTTTTGTACCGACATCTTCTTCCTGATTTCCCCTTAACTTGGACATTGCTCTTAACATCTCGGCCGAGCCTCTCTCTATGTTGGCCTGATATTGCTGAAACGTGTCGGCCAACTGCTGGTTGCTAGCTGCCAGCTCTTTCATCACATCTTCAAGTGACTTGGTTTGCTCTTGTACTGGTTTAGATCTCTCGGCCAAATCGTCTATCAAGTCCCAAGTAGCACTCATGGTCAAGTCGTAGATCGAGCCTCCGGCCTCCTCATTGAGCCAACTCCACTCATGTGGTAACATCCCGGCGAGAAACCTTTGAAGAAGATATAAGTCTGCGAATCCATGGTGCGGGCAGCTTATCACAAGGGAATCAAAGTACCGTAAGTACTCATCCAAAGTTTCATCCCGGGATTGCTCAAGGTGCATGATCTTTTCTCGGACTTCTTGTCGGGAGGGTGGTGGATATTGCTGATATGGTGGTGGGTACTGAGGGTATGGTGGTGGTGGGTACTGTGGATATTGCGGTTGGGGTTGGTTTTGTTGTTGGTAGTACTCCCCATAATTCCACGGCTCACTTCCATAGTAGGAAGTCATGTCGAATCTGTAAGTAAACTAGAAAAAAACGCAAACTAGCAACATGGTAAAGTGGGATTAGAGTAGCAAGCACCGGTCTAGCAAACACCGTAATAGCAAAGACAGACTAGCAACAAAGGGTCCCCAGGAGATTGGAGGGGTCACAGCGGTCCCACTTAAAACCCAAAATCCTTAGACTCGTAAGTCTTGGTGACAGAACCCTCTGAGAGCTAGAAATTGGAAATCGAATAGAATGGAAATCGGAAATCGAACAGTTGAAATTTGAATAACACCGAAATAGGCAAATTTCGAAATAAGCAAAGAGAAAATAAACGAAAAATTAAAGAAAGAACAAATTTCACCGTGCTTAGCTCCCCGGCAACGGCGCCATTTTGAACAGGCTGTCGTCGTACCTGTGTAAAAACAATTTATAATTTCCTCGCAATGAACTGTGGGTTAGCACAATGGCAAGCAAGGGTCGAACCCAAGGGAGCTAGATAGCTACTACTTTGTTCTGTAATGGAGAAAGACAAGAAACTAATGTGAGAGTAAAGGTTAGTGAACAAAAGCAAGGCACGAAAATAAGAGGGGGTTTTATCAATCAGAGAAGATATTCAGGTTAGGGTTTTATTCAATTGTGACTACGTTCATCCTTGATTTCTAATGTTTATTCTTGCTTCTTAGGGTTACTCCTGGTCTGGTTATAACCGTTTTAATTCTAGCAAACCTAATACTCCTGGTCTGGTTATATTAGGTTTCGTGCGACTACTTATTCTAACTGGGTCGGTATCAAATAAGCAGTGAATGGATAGTAAGAATAACTAGGTTAAGTTGTACCCTTTCGGATCTCCCCTTAGCCTAATAATTCAAACTGATAATTGGCACAAGAACTAAATAGAATGCAATAATAATAAGTAAGATCAGAATCTCAAAACAATAGTCACAATTATTTAACCCTAACCCGAATAGTCGGATTAGTTACACATAGCCATGGAATAACAATACAATAAATAAAAGGAAACAAGGATTCTCACTAAAATCGAATGAAGAACAAGCTGGCCGTGCAAGGCTGAGAAGTGGCGGAAGCAAGGAGGAGCTCACGGCGGCTGATGGAGGAGATGGGCGGCGGACCAAGTTAGGTCTAGGGCACACGGCTAAGTGATGAATGGGATGATTGAGATGGCTTGTGGACTCCTCCTTATATAGGGTTTGAGAAACCCTTTGATCTTCTTGGAACCTTCCTAAACCCTAGCTTTTGAATGTTGCCCTAATATCACAATGTAGAGTGGGCCGGCTGCTGGATTGAGGGCTTGGACTTTCTTTCTTTTTTTCGAAGTTACTGTTCACGGCCCAAAATCATTATTCACGCCGGAAGTACTATTCATGCCGGAATTACTGTTCATGCCGGAATTATGTTCTTCCACTGCGATGTTTCTGGCATGAAAATGCCGTCTTTTAAGCGTGTTTCCTCCTAGAGCTTCCAAATCACCTGAAATACGAAACAACACTAAAAAGTAACTGTTCGCATAATAAAGTGAATGAAATGGTGGGAATTAATGACTCGATGAGTCGTATAAATACGGCTCATCAGTGACCTTGCTTATCTTGTGGATTTGTCTTGTTGGTTTGTCATGCTCCATTTTTAACACTTAGCCCTTTGTCAAAGTTCTAAGTGTGGGGTCAAAAGAGGGCAAGAAAAGAAAAAAAGGAAAAAGAAAAAGAAAAAAGAAAAAAATTATGCAATAAGCCCCAAGTTCCTTCCTTATGGTCGAGCACCATTAAGAAGTGAGTTTAAAGCACTATGTGCTAAGCGCCGAGGGTTAGGAACGTAAGTTCCCCCTCGAAAGTGTTTAGTACGGCCAAAGGCCATGCTACCCCTTAAAGTTGCACTTAGACTTGACAATCGGTTATTTCACCATTCTCTAGCATGAAAACCAATGAGACAATTGATACTTCCTAGCAAGAATTCACTAAGGGACGAACCTCGTATTCTTGTATACTTAGGCATGATATGATATGATTTGCAAATGGATATAAAAGCTGTAATGTTGGGACTCCTCTTCTCTTATGACTAAGTGACCTTTGCGTCCTAGGTTTGAGAATGAGTTCAAAGCTCACGAGCCAATGGACTAGCCTCCTTGCTAGCATTTGTGAGTGATCCAACAAGATTTCTTTGCGACTATTAGATTGTTTTCTTGAAGTCGTTGATATAGAAAATGACTAGAATCCTTGATTAAAGATTTATTAGTCTTTGCTTTGATTTGCTTGAATGTCCTAATTCATGAATTTCCACAAGGATTTTGATCGGTTGTAATTTAGCGTCAATATTCGAATAGAATTCAAATACTATTGCTAGTCACGATTAATCAAAACAATTTATATTGACTCGGGAAACCCAAGGTCGTACCCAAAAGATAGGTGATTAAACTAATGGTGCTAACGATTTAATTCGGAAAGTCTAATGGTTTGGGGGGGGGGGGGGGGGTTTGTTCCTTTTGAGAGGGTGATAGCAAGATTTTACTATCCAAATTAAAGGTTTGATCGAGAGAAAGGTTAAAAATCAATTCAAAGATGACTAGGGATCTATTTTTCCACCTAGACAATTATTGTGATAGTAAATGGGGATGCCAACGATGAAATCACATGCACATGTTTAGAATCTGGCTATTGCAACATTAATATCAAGTTCAACTCACGCTACAACTTAGTATAAAGAGGTTGCATCTCGCATAATGCCTCACACTCACGCTCTATTGGCATTATAGAATATGAATATCTAGTCTCACACTCACGCTCTATTGACTAGATGATCATACTCTTGTTAGGTCCAAGCCATTCTCATTAGAATAAAAGTGTCGCCATGTAACACAAAAACCCTAATGCTTCTTCATTTAGATCAATTGAAATCATGCTTTTCAACGCAAGTTACATCAAACATGAAATCAAGCATAATTGCTATTGAGGACTTCTCACAAACACCTTATAGGCAATTCGAAACATTAAGTTCAAATGAAGAAGAGTCATGTGCAAATCATTCATCAATAGCATCCATAATATTTACAATGTCACAAACATGTCTAGGGGGTTCATAGACCCCCAACCAAGGTCACTACTCACTCATGGTGAGATTACAATAAAAAACAACAATAGATTAAACATGTAGATGATGGAGTTTAGGAATCTAGAACCAATATGGAGCACTAATGATGAAGGATGATCCACTCTTCGAGTTGTTGACGACTCTCGAAAAATCCGGTTTCTTCTCCAAGTAATCTTCTCTCTGAGAACCCAGCAAAAAAATCCAGAAAAATCCCCGCTTCCTGCTGAAAAAAAACCTAGCTTCCTATTTATACTTTTTCGTAAAAATGCCAACTTTACGACGTCATGCGCTCGCATGAATGGTTCATGCGCTCGCATGAATGCCTAAAAGTCGGTCCTGTGCGATCGTGGTTTGAGATGATGCGCTCGCATGACTTTCTTATGCGACTGGTTAGGCTCATGCGTTCGCATGAAATGACCTTATGCGAACGCATGCTCTTTGACAAGGTTGATCATTCTTCGAGCTCGCATGATACTTCATGCGACCGCATGAATAATCCATGCGTCTGGTTTTCCTTGTGCGATCGCATGATCTGTTTATGCGATCGCATGGTCCTTTTGTGCGATTGCATGAGTTTCACATGCGTCTGGTCTGGTGTGCGAGCTCTGGGGAGCCTTTCATGCGATCGTACGAATAATCCATGCGTCTGGTGGTCCATGCGAGCGCATGATCCCATCATGCGAGCGCATGCCTTTGAGGAATTTTGTGCTCCGACTTCCATTTTGCTCTTTTTTTCGCTCCAGAGTGCTCGGTTTGCTCCAGAATCACTGCTCACTTGTGTTCTCAGCTAAATCTCTGTAATCGGCCTGGAATGAACCACAAAGCATCAAATAGCAAGTGAAATCGTAGAGGAATGATCGAAACAATAAGCGTAGAGGTTGCCTAAAATGCATATATTCTAGTGCTATCAAATCACCCCACACTTAACGTTTGATCGTCCCGAGCAAACTAATCATATAGGTCATCAACAAAATTGCAATTCAACTACTCAGGATCTGTTCAAAAGGGACTCCATACGGTTACTAAAAATAACCAGAAAAATACTAAGAAACAAATACTACTTTTGATAAACCACTTTCGTAGGTTACACGAGTGCATTTAGCGAATGCACCAAGCCTTTAAACCCCTAGGCTATTCTAGTGGAGGAGTTGTAGTCTCCTGAGAGTTTTCAGACACGGGAATACTCACAAATCCCACAGAGAGAACAATCATTCAATAAGGCATTTTTAGTTCACAATTGTCAAAGTACTAGGCAAGGTGTTTTCCATGAAGTTCATAATGTATTCAACTAGATACGTGCATTTCAACCACTACATGAAACCTCTTCAAATCCTTATGAAAATTCATGAATTAAGACATTCAAGCAAATCAAAGCATAGACTAATAAATCTTTAATCAAGGATTCTAGTCATTCTCTATGTTAGTGACTTCAAGAAAATAATCTAATAGTCGCAAAGAAATCTTGTTGGATCACTCACAAATGCTAGCAAGGAGGCTAGTCCATTGGCTCGTGAGCTTTGAACTCATTCTCAAGCCTAGGGCGCAAAGGTCACTTAGTCATAAGAGAAGAGGAGTTCCAACATTAAAACTTTTATATACACTTGCAAATCATATCATACCTAAGTATAAAAGAATACGAGGTTCGTCCCTTAGTGAATTCTTGCTAGGAAGTATCAATTGTCTCATTGGTTTTCATGCTAGAGAATGGTGGAATAGCCGATTGTCAAGTCTAAGTGCTTCTTATTTTCTTTTCTTTTTTCTTTCAAATGGCCTTTGGCCTACAAATGCTTTCGAGGGGGAACTTTTCTTCCTAACCCCCGACATTTGTATATTTTGATCGAAACTTCTCGTGTACCTCGAGAGAGTTTTTAGTCGGGGCTTTGCCCTCTTTTGACCATAAGAATGAAGTATATATATATATATATATTTTTTGTTGGGGCCTATGTTTCTCCCTCTTTTGACTCCACACTTAGAACTTTGACAAAGGCTAAGCATTAAAAATGGAGCATGACAAACCAACAAGACAAATCCACAAGATAAGCAAGGTCACTAAGGTCACCTAAAGGCAATCATGGCATGCAAGGGTTTCAAAGTTATAAATAACGATTTTATGCTTTCAAAGATCAACCCTTTAGTCTCAACGAGAAAAAGCTTAGAATAAAAGATAAAGAAGTGCTAGTAAAAGCTTTGATCCTCAAGGATGAAAGTCAACAATCCAATCCATGAGTCATCTAAAGGGTCAGTTAAGTGAAATCATGCACGACTAGTTGAATTTAGAGATGAAAATTTTTCAAAAATGTAGCCTTGCCTAGACTTTTTTCATTAACATTTCAAATTTTTGGATGAATTGTGCAGTAGTGCAGGTGTTTTTCCTTAAACATAAATTGATTGGATTTTAAGCATGAAGGCATATTAAGCAAGCACAAACATCTCATGTAGTCAAGACAATGTCAGACATAGACCACCCCACACTTAGCGATTGCTTAGTCCCTAAGCAATGAATAGAGTGAAAAGTAAAGAGAGGGTTAAGAGAAACTTCTCTCGTTTGGAGGTAGCTCTTTCAAGATATGAGATGTTGGTTGCTTTTCGAGTTGAGCTTGCTCGAAGATTCGCTTGATGATTCCCCTTTCTCTTCTTTAAGGTACGAAACTGAAAATGAGAATGTTAAGCACATAAGTAGGGAAACCATCATCGTAAATATGTCAATATTATGCATGTTAGGATTTTATGCGATCGCATGAATAGGTCATGCGCTCGCATGAAAAAGCAGTCGCATTGAAAATTCATGCGAGCGCATGAATCTTGTGCAACCTTGACAAAAACTGACTTTATGAATTGGTTCGCACTATGATGCTCATACAATTTTCAAAATGCATTACAAATGTAACATGAATCATTGAAATGATAAAAAATGTATGCATTAAGACATTATCATCAAAAGATCCAAAATGTATCAACAATCATCATAGAGAAACCATAAATACCAAGCATATAGAAATGCTAATCATAGGCTCTCATCTAGGTCAAATGTGCCTGTCTCATCGGGGGGTGGAAGGAATGCTAGGAGGGTCGTCGACTCTAGGGGCACTCCGAGGAGCAATCACATAATCTCCCGCGCTCTCCGCGTCATCTGCATCATCTGCACTCGGAGCACGTGGGGCCTCACCCTCCTTCTCCTTGCCTTTAGCGGTAGGATCCACAGGCGGAGATGGAGGTGGGGGTGATCTGGGCACGAACGGGGACCTCGGGGGCAAACCAACACTGGAAGCGATCCCCATGTGAGCGGCTATGATGAGCAAGGTCCTCTCCTGCCACTGATTGTGCTGCGTGACGTAGGAGGCTAGACTGTCCAAGCGCGACAGAATCAGCGCGGAGCTCGGGTCAGCAGGGGGAGAAGGTGGCACGGCGCGAGAGGAGGAAGGCGCATCGGGGTGTAAATACCCGTCAATCTCATCGTCGATATTCATATCATCATCCCTCTCAGCCTCAACTCTTTCCTCAGCATTATTAAACTTCAGCCCCTTACCCAAAATGCGCATACTCTGCATTTTCTTCAATGTGAGGGTCAACTTCGCACTCTTCCTTCTTCCGAATTTATAATTAAGCTTCTTCGCTACCCTTGTCACGAACGAACGGCCTCCCAACCCTCTGTTTCTTGCGGATACAATCTGACAGTCCTTAAACTCCCTAGTGAGGCACCACAACCAATCCACCTTTTCCCCCCTCTCTATCATGAGCATAATCATCATCTCTTCTTTTGTCACAAGCCTACCGTAGCTAGTGCGAACGAACACTATGCCAGCTAAGAATTTGTGGATGAGACTCCACTTGAGCACACGAATACTAGTAGACTTGTGTTGGTCCTCACTACGATAATCTAACCCCGTAATCCTTTTCCAAAATGTATGAACCGCATCATCGTCAATAGTAGGGATAGAACCATCCCTAGGCATCCTGAACTAGTCACACAATACTTCGGCATCTACTTCCCACTAATTTTCACCCATAAAGAATCTCCAGCATTTCACTCTATTCTTCTCCCCATCCTCCCCACATTTATACACCGCACTAAATGAGCTCAAAAATTCCATAGTGGCTTCATGATATGATCCCGGATCATCTCTAAATATAAAACTTAGACCACTGGTGCCAAGTAAATTCCTAACGTCCTCCAATACCTCTAACGTTCTCAAACTATCAATATCAGGAAATAGGAGGGGGATTGGCCACTTACCACTGTCAGATAGTGCAGTGTGTAGGGCGGCATCCTCTGGGAAGCGGAATCTGACCGGGCCATCAAGCTCGTACGCTTTGGCCTTGGTGAAGATGCTGTCGTCATTGGCTCGGGGCGATGGTGGAGGCGAATCCTTCTCCAAATCACCGTCGGCTCTGCTAACCGAACTTGACGCCATGATGAACCTCGTAGGATCCACCGAGGTGCGCCCATAATGCCTCCCCGTAGAGTCGGATTTTACGTGTAAAAGCACGACTTCCTTGCCATTTTCCCCCTTTTTCTTGGAAATTGGCGGCTTGGCAACACTCAATTTTTTTGATGGATCCTTGGATGGAGGTTGGGAAGAGGGTTTTTTGACTCTAGCCATACTCGATTTTGGGAAGGATTTGAGGATTTGGGGAATTTTTGGGAGATATAGGGTTTTCGGGGTGAGTGAGATCGGACGGCGAGGGAGGTGGATTTGACGGTTGGAAGTGGTCGGATGGGGGTGGCGAGGACTGGCGGAAGCAGGCGGAAGCAGACGGTGACCGGACGGAGGTTGGATCGAGCGAAGGCGACGGAGGAGCAGACGGGTTCGACTTTTTAGGGCTTGAAGAGAATTTAGAAAATTGGAAATTTGTATTTATAGTGTAAGGTTCGTGCGAGCGCACAACTGAGAATTTGCGAGGTTTTCAAAGGGACATGCGAGCGCACACTGTGGGTTGTGCGGGCGCACAAATAAAAACAGGCGCACAACAATTTCGTGCGAGCGCATGAAATCTGTGCGAGCTTGACTTTGAGAAGGAATGAATGTTGTGCGAACGCATGAAATATTGTGTGCGAGCGCACTAGAGAAAACAGACGCACAACTTTTTCATGCGAGCGCATGAAAGTTGTGCGAGCTTGAAGAACGAGGAATTGACCTGGCATGCGACCGCACAATAGGTTTGTGCGAGCGCATGAAACTGGACAGAGGTATGAAAATTTTGTGCGAGCGCACGGAATTTATGCGATCTCAACCGAATGAAGGAAATGCTCTTTGTGCGAACGCACGAAAAATCTGTGCGAACGCACGAAGTTATGGAAAGAAAATTCTAAGCCGATTTCAAAACGTATATCAACATTCCTGCACCAAATTTCGAAACCCCACACTTATGTCCTATTAAAACATCCAGTCCATCAAGGACACTATCATAAGGACGCCCCAACCTTCATCAATCATCAAATATATGCACACGCACATTCATAGTTCAAATTTTCACCGTTTCACATGAATAGCTCAATCAACGCGGCAAATAGAAATCCAATCAACATAGACATTTGGAGGAACATGGGAAAGACACTTACAAGCCTAGTTTAACGTCTTGGCTAAGATGGAGCCGAACCTCCTTGTAAGGAATGAGAAGCACGCCAAAAGAAGTCCCTAGCGGGATCCCTTCTCTAGCGGTGTTTGCACAAGGTGCTCAAGGGGGCGCTTCCGACGTGTTTTGGTCTCCATGATCAGCATGATAAATTTTAACCCTTTGCCCATTTGCCTTGAATATATTTTGATGTTCCCTTGAGTGGCATGTGTTTGGCAAAACGTGGTTAGACAGTTCGAGCAGGAGTTCAGGGGGAGTTCGAACATATCCTAGCACTCATGTACAGCGTGGAGCAGACGCAAGGATATTTTCCGGAAGATATTGGCAACGAAGATTTCGTCAAGTTAAACATGGCGTGCGACTTATTCGAGCAAGATATTCGAATGAATATGCTCATTGAAGACGGCGTGACTTGCTTGGGAAAGAAGACGACTTCGTATATTCTTCCATCCGATTGGATAAGATATACATCAAATATCTAGGAGTATCTCCTGAATATTTGATGGGATTATCTTGTGCAGTTTAGGGTTTCGTCCGAAGCATATAAATACATTGCTGAGGCGCCCTCATTCTGCATCGCTTTCAAGATCAAACATACACGAGAAACCCTACCGATTGGAGAAGAAGAAAGCGACGGCCGTTTGTACTTTCCCCACTGGAAATACATCGGTGTGAGCTCAGTCTGATACGTGCCATTCAGACTGACCAGAGGTAATCACGTTCAGTGCACAAACAGAATAACCTGCTTTCGAGAGAAAGCGACCGAGCTTCAGGAGAAGATCGAGTACGTTCGGACAGAGAGTCTGGACGAAGGGGATCAAGGGGAGTTGCGACGAACCTTGGTTGCAAATCTGAGAGACGGAGGAATAGAGGCTAGGCAATTACAAGGTGTAAGTGTAAGTCCACGTGAAAGCTCTATACTCGTAATAAAGATTTGTTGTCCCTTTTCCGGGTGTGGGAAACCCCCCAGAGTAGGCCTGACCGAACTGGTTTATCAACCTGTGCGTGCTCCTGTTTTACTGTTCTGTTTGATCTGTTTGTTGAACTGTTGTGGAGGGAGTTCAAGGTCTGTCGACACACGACCTAGAACACTTGCTTGAACAGGGGATATAATTTCAATTGGTATCAGAGCAAACACTCGACACACTGAGTGGGATCCTGAACTGTTCAAGATGCCTCTGAAAGAAGGACAAAGCATCACCAGACCTCCGTTGCTTGAAGGATCGAACTATGCCACCTGGAAACCTATGATGCGATCCTTTCTGAAATCCCTTGACGAGAAAGCATGGATGACTGTTCAGAGAGGCCGGACTGAACCTATGATGAACAATCTAACTGGTGAACCTATCCTGAAACCAGAAACCTTGTGGAGTGAAGAAGAGAACAAGGCATCCATGGGAAACTCAAAGGCGATGAATGCTATCTTCTCGGCTGTAGATGAGAACGTCATGAAGTTGATCATTAACTGTGAAGTAGCAAAGGATGCGTGGGATATTCTCCAAACGGCATATGAAGGCACGGACAAAGTTCGCAACTCGAGAATGCAGATTGTCACTACTAAGTTTGAAGAGATGAAGATGAACGAGAGTGAAACTATCTCTGAGTACAACACTAGAGTTCTGGAACTGTCCAACGAGGCTGCTGCTCTAGGAAAGCCGATTGAGGAAGAGAGGATGGCCAGTAAAGTCTTAAGATCACTTCCTCCGCGATTTGCTATGAAAGTCACGGCTATTGAGGAAATGCACGACATCTCCAAACTGAAACTGGACGAGCTGATGGGGTCTCTCAGAACTTACGAAATTAACCATAAATTCCAAACCGGAGATATGAAGGGAATCGCCCTGAAAGCAGAACTGTCTGAAGACAAAGTGGAGGCTGGCTGCACCACTGAGCAACTGGCCATGATGGCTCAAAACTTCGGCAGAATGGTGCGCAAGATAAATAGACGTGAACAAGGTCAGTCTTCATCAACTGGTTTCCGAAACTGGAAGTCCGACAGATCAAGGTCCAGTGACTCAAGGCAAGACTCCTCTGACAAAAGAAAGGAAGAAATTCAGTGTCATGAATGCAGAGGTTTCGGTCATATTGCTTCACAATGTGCGAATACTCTCATGAAAAAGAAGGCAATGGTCGCGAGCTTCAGCGATAGTGAGTCAGACGAAGATAAAGGAGGTACAACCACCAACTTTGTGGCCTTTACTTCCACTCTGGATGGTTACAGCAGCACCAGTAAACCTGTTCTACCTCTGTTGGAACTCCCGGCTGAAGATGTCTCAGACAGTGATGGTGAAGAACTCACGCAGGAGGCTCTGGGTGAGACATATAAGGATCTGTATGAGAAGTGGCTGCTTCTGATCAAGATTAACAAAAAGCGGAATGACACAGTTGCAAGCGTCACCTTGGATAAGGACAAGGTCTGGCAGGAGGTTGAGATATTACTTACACAGAAGGTTGAGCTCGAAGGCACGGTAGACTCTCTGAATACTCGTCTAGCTGAGATGAAACAGGAAAGGCTGTGTCTCCTTGCTCAGAAAACAGAGCTCTTAGGTACTGTCTCCTCTCTGAAAGTTGAAATGGAGAATGACCGTGACACTCATCCTGTAGGCATGGTGGGTCTAAGAAAAACCATCACAGATCTGAAGCGCAAAGAAGTGTTCCAGTTAAGAAGGGTAGAACAGCTGGAACTTCAGCTAGAATCTAAAAGCATGGAGCACTCAACTACCAAGGAGGAACTGAATCACCTCAAATAGTCGGTAAGAATGCTCAACTCTGGCACTAAAGACTTAAATGACATTCTCGGATCTCAGAGAATGGAGTCTGGACATAGAGGATTGGGGTTCACAGGAGAAGGCAGTTCAAAAGGTACAACGTTTGTTAAAACAAAACCAGTGTCGGAACAGATGCCTGAACAGAAGGTGAGAAAGCACCCTAGACAGAAAGTGGCCAAAGGCAGGACTGGCAAAACTCACTCCAGTTCCACCTCCAATCAAAAGAAAGATTTGCGCACATGCTGGTACTGCTTTCAGGATGGTCACATCAGATCCAAGTGTCGGCTGTTTCTTGCTGAACGTCGAGGGCATAAACAACAGATCAAACCTCGACAGAAACAGGTATGGGTACCAAAGGAACAACAGACAGTATGCATGGTGGCCTGTTGCTCCTCAAGAAAAACAGTGCAAAATAGTTGGTACTTCGACAGCGGATGCTCTGCTCACATGACAGGTAACTCTGAATATCTCTCGCATATTAGACCTGTTGAGCAGATGCGGTTTGTCACCTTCGCGGATGGTAGGAAGAGTCAGGTGATCGGCTGTGGGACATTGAAGGTTCCGGATCTCCCTGCACTCGAGGACACCCTCCTGGTTGAAGGTCTGACAATGAATCTTATTAGCATCAGTCAACTGTGTGACAATGGACACTATGTGTCATTCTCTAGTGACTCATGCTTGGTTCTAGACGAGAATGGTGATTCTGTGATGAAAGGCAAAAGGATGGCAAATAACTGTTACACCATCAGCATGGGAGTCGAAAGTTTTGACAAGCCACGGTCTACTCTAGAAGCCATACATCGGGTTATGCGAGGGGGAGTGAATAAGACCCTGCACACAAGGTCAGATAGGAGAACCGCACAAATCCATGTTGGCAAGAGTACCAGGAGACTGCTGGATCAAAGGGTGTCACAGTTACAGAAGGAATTCGAACAGAAGATAACACAGCTGAAAATGGAGTTCGAACTGTTTCCACGAATGAATGTCATTCCACTGGATGAGAAATTGAATAAGATTCAACAGTTTGGAACACCCAGATCCTCCTTGGGTCTGCGTGGTTTCATAAACTAAGTGTTCCAGGCAGTGGTCAGTCAAAGGCGAATCCCCAGCTACATCAGTTGGACTGACCACCGAAGAACGTGAGCTGGAACAGCTGGCACAATTCTTAAAAGTCAAATATTTATTCTGAAAGATTTGATTTACGCCGTTTCTATTTTGGAAAGCGACTTGGCTCTTTTTGGGAAGTTGAAGAGGCAGAAAAGACTTTTATTTTCAAACCACAACTGCTCAACGTATTTTCTCTCCTGTCTCAAACCCTAGAACGGCGAACACTCTCTCGACTGCCCTCTCCAAACGACGATGGTGAACACCAGGAAATCTGCAAGGTCCGGCATCAAATCCGCTGAGAAGAAGAGCATGCAATCCTCAAAGTCTCTGACGGCAAAACCCCAAATTCCAAAGACGAAAGCTCCGAAGGAGAAAAAGACGGCACCTTTTCTCCCTGATTCTAAAGTCTTGGGCGATACCAAGAAGATTGGCGAAGGAACTGCCAGTGAGGAGCTTCAGACGACCGCGGGCGTCTCTTTCGTCCCTTGTTCAACTCAAGCTCGTCCCCAATCGGAGGTATTTTCATCTATACCTTCAACTTCTGCAAGTATTCCGACAGTTGAAAATATTGTGTTGAAAGAAGTTGTGAATGTGAGTATTGGGGAGGCGGTAAAGTCTGCTGGTAGTGATGAAGCCAGGAGGGCTGAGATTTGTGTTGACAAGGGCAAGGTTGTGTCTTGTGATACTAGTAAAAAGGGTGATGATGTCTCTAAGTGTGTTAAAGAAACGGAACCCAGGCTGTCAGAGACAAGAGGGTCTGGTTTTTCAGATGTGTGGAAGGCGAAAATTCAAGCTTCCGGGTACGTTCGCCCAGGAGGATTTCAAAGAAAGAAGGTAACTCACCGAGCTGCCTCTCCCAGACAATGCCTGGCAAAGATCAGCTCTATCAGAAGGAGGGTCTCTGATATTTCCAATGAGGGAAAGAAGAGTATGAGGAAGTTGGTAAGGGAAGATGCTCCTGTTGTTGGCTCGGCTGAGGAGATTGGAGTCTTAGAAGGAGAAGTTGCTGAGACTGTGAGTATGAAGCCGGTTTCTTCAGTTCCAGGTGTTGCTGAGGCGACTGTGCTTGTCCCAGCTGTTGCTCAAGATGATCTTCTTCGTGATCACATGGAGGATGTTGGTGCATCAGTTCGTGAGGATACTACGAAGCCAGTTTCAAAGGAGGGTACACTGCCAGATGATGACCAAGATATTGCTCCTCTTATCTCTCTCAAAAGGCAAAAGAAGGACAAGGGAAAGAAGAAGGTGGCGTTTGAAAAATCTGCCAAGGGAACAGTCCAAGAGTTTGCAAAGGAGGGCAACCTGGCAGGGGGAGCTGATTCATCTAAGAAGAGAAAACGTGAAGCTCCTGTCCCTGTTTCAGTGGATGCTGGAAGATGTGAAGTTCCATCTCCTGAAGCTGATTCTGTCCCAGTGGGATTGGTCAAGAAAGGCATCTGGTTCGTCAGTCGTGATGCATACAACAAGTGGAACTGTGTGCTGAAAAGAAAGATCATACCTGAGAGGTTGCTGGAGGAGTCCAGTTACAAAGGGAAGGAAGTGATTAAGGTGCTTAAAGAGTCGGATCTGTTCTGGACGTTGGACAGATGCAAGCCGTTCAACGAACAGCTGGTGCGTGAGGCCATGGCAAACTTGCCTCCAAAGTTTGGGGCCATTGGTGAGGCAGATTATGGAGTTTTCTGTGTAAGGGGAAGAAGGATCAAGATTGATCCTGAGCTGATCAATGTATACTTCGCAATGGACGACCCAGCAGTAGATGAAGAAGAATCCAGCTTTGAGAAGATAGTAAGCACCATCACTGCAGGCTCTGTTCAGTGGAGGCCTGAGTCAGGTGTGCATACAGCAGATCTTTCTACATTCTATTCAATGCTGTTTTTCATTGCTGTTTTCAACTGGAGGCCGTCTACTCATCGCTCAACGGTCAACAAGGACATGGCTCATCTGCTTTATCAGATAGGGAATAAGCTGAAGTTTAACCTGGGCAGAGTGATGTTCAATCAGATTGCTGAACATGCCAATTCGACGAGATCTCTGCATCAGATTTGCTTCCCGTCTCTGATATACGAGCTGATCATCCATCAAGCTCCTGATTTGAAGGCTTCGCCTGACCAACTCTCAAAGGCTCCCAGCAAGTTCATCGTTGACCACAAGTTGTTTAAAGGGTGTCACGTGAACGATCTCAAGGAGAAAGGAAACGATGTGGCGGAGTCCAGTCGAGGGGGAGCCAGAATGGGCCGAGATGAGCGAAACAAGTTGCTCCGAGATCTTAATGCCATCATTGCTGCGGACAAGGAACAGCGCCGCCGGATCAACAGGCTTGCTCGTGCACTCAGCTACCCCAGTGATGATGAATCAGAAGCTACTGCCTCTGCTGAAGTCTCCATTGAAGAAGCTTCTGATTAAAGGTCCACTGTCTTCAAACTCTCTGAACTCAGTTTTCGTTTAAAACTTTAGCTATTTTGTGCTTGTTCTGGCACAGTTTGATTTGCTGTTCGAACTAGATCGGACCCCTTGCCAGTTTGTGGTAAAAAGGGGGAGTATTTTGAGGTGGTGACATTTTTTTTGTTCCCTCAAGGTTGTCGACTGCCTAGATAGTTAGATAGATCTAGTTATCTAGTAGATTTGGTTTTGCCAAAATGCCAAGGGGGAGATTGATGTTCCCTTGAGTGGCATGTGTTTGGCAAAACGTGGTTAGACAGTTCGAGCAGGAGTTCAGGGGGAGTTCGAACATATCCTAGCACTCATGTACAGCGTGGAGCAGACGCAAGGATATTTTCCGGAAGATATTGGAAACGAAGATTTCGTCAAGTTAAACATGGCGTGCGACTTATTCGAGCAAGATATTCGAATGAATATTCTCATTGAAGACGGCGTGACTTGCTTGGGAAAGAAGACGACTTCGTATATTCTTCCATCCGATTGGATAAGATATACATCAAATATCTAGGAGTATCTCCTGAATATTTGATGGGATTATCTTGTGCAGTTTAGGGTTTCGTCTGAAGCATATAAATACATTGCTGAGGCGCCCTCATTCTGCATCGCTTTCAAGATCAAACATACACGAGAAACCGTACCGATTGGAGAAGAAGAAAGCGACGGCCGTCTGTACTTTCCCCAAGTGTAAGTCCACGTGAAAGCTCTATACTCGTAATAAAGATTTGTTGTCCCTTTTCCGGGTGTGGGAAACCCCCCAGAGTAGGCCTCGCCGAACTGGGTTATCAACCTGTGCGTGCTCCTGTTTTACTGTTCTGTTTGATCTGTTTGTTGAACTGTTGTGGAGGGAGTTCAAGGTCTGTCGACACACGACCTAGAACACTTGCTTGAACAGGGGATATAATTTCATATTTCCTTCGTTACCAACCAGCTCTAGGTGGCCATCCTCGAAAACCTTATGAATTTTGTATGGTCCAAACCACCTAGACTTGAACTTCCCGGGAAATAACTTGTACCTAGAGTTGAATAGCAAAACTTTATCTCCTACCGAGAACTCCTTTTTCCTGATAAACTTGTCGTGCCATCTCCGAGTTCTTTCCTTGTAAATTTTCGAACTTTCGTAGGAGTCCAGCCTGATTTCGTCCAACTCATTTAGTTGAAGGAGTCTCTTCTCTCCCGAAGCTTTCGTGTCAAAATTCAGCTCTTTGATGGCCCACATCGCCTTATACTCAAGTTCCACCGGAAGATGGCAAGATTTGCCATATACTAGTCTGTAAGGAGACATCCCGATTGGTGTCTTGAAAGCGGTTCGATATGCCCACAGCGCATCATCAAGCTTCGACGCCCAATCCTTTCCTGACTTTCCAACTGTCTTTGTCAAGATGTTTTTTATTTCTCTGTTTGACACCTCGACTTGACCGTTGGCTTGAGGATGATATGGAGTTGAACACCTATGGTAGATCCCGTGTTTCTTTAGCATGGACTCAAATCTCCTTTCTTTGAAATGGGAGCCATTGTCACTGATTACTGCTCTAGGGACTCCGAATCTCGGGAATATTATCTTCTTGAACATCTTAATCACCACTTTAGCGTCACAAGATGGGGAAGCTATTGCCTCAACCCATTTGGACACGTAGTCCACCGCTACTAGAATAAATGCATTCCCTTGTGACGAAGGTAGGGGTCCCATGAAGTCCACGCCCCAAACATCAAATATTTCCACTTCTAATATGCCTTTCTGAGGCATTTCCTCCCTTCTAGCTATATTCCCCGTTCGTTGGCATTCATTGCAAGCCTTGACAAATTCATACGTGTCTTTAAACATGCTTGGCCAATAGAATCCCGACTGAAGAATTTTTGACGTTGTCTTTGAGGCCGAACCATGTCCACCATAAGAGGAAGAATGACAACAAGCTATGACTTCCTTGAAGTCTTCCTTGGGCACACATGTTCTATATATCCCATCCGAGCATAGCTTGTAGAGGAATGGGTCATCCCAATAATATCTCGAGACATCATGCAGAAATTTGCTCTTCTGATTATAGCTAAGGCCTTCAGGAATGATGTTGCACGTCAAATAGTTCACAAAATCTGCATACCAAGGGGCATTATCTTCGGCACTCATTAAATCCCCAACGAAAGAGTCTTGGATGGGCGCCGAGAACCATTTCGAATCATATAGCTCTACTCTCGAAAGGTGATCCGCCACTACATTTTCTACTCCTTTCTTGTCCCGAATTTCAATGTCAAACTCTTGTAGGAGGAGGACCCATCGGATAAGCCTTGGCTTAGCATCTTTCTTCGCCATTAGGTACTTGATAGCGGCGTGGTCCGTGTAGACGATAGTCTTTGTTGCAACAAGATAAGGCCTGAACTTTTCGAAGGCGTAGACTACCGCTAATAACTCTTTCTCTGTGGTAGTATAATTCATCTGGGCACTATCGAGCACCTTGCTCACGTAGTATATTACATGAAGCTTCTTCTCGACCCGTTGTCCCAAAACTGCCCCAATTGCGTAGTCGCTTGCATCGCACATTAGCTCAAATGGGAGATCCCAATTTGGAGGTTGCACAATAGGTGCCGATACAAGGTTCTTTTTCAATTTTTCAAACGCCTCAAGGCACCCGTCATCAAAACTGAATTCCACATCGTTGCAAAGGAGATGAGTCAACGGCCTTGCGATTTTTGAGAAATCCTTGATAAACCGCCGGTAAAAACCGGCGTGGCCTAGAAAACTCCTTATTCCCTTTTGGTTTTTCGGTGGAGGAAGTTGCTCAATAACCTGAATTTTTGCTTTATCAACTTCTACTCCTCTCTTAGAGACCAAATGCCCTAGTACAATTCCCTCTTGCACCATAAAATGGCACTTCTCCCAATTGAGCACCAAATTTGTCTCGATGCACCTAGCAAGAACACTAGAGAGATTAGCCAAACAATCATCAAAAGAGGATCCATGGATAGAAAAATCGTCCATGAAAACCTCAATGCACTTCTCAATATAGTCGCTAAAGATGGACATCATACAACGTTGAAAAGTCCCCGGTGCATTACACAAACCAAAAGGCATACGCCTAAACGCAAAAGTTCCATATGGGCATGTGAAAGTGGTTTTTCCTTGATCATTTGGCAATATAGGAATTTGGTAAAAACCACTATATCCATCTAAGAAGCAAAAATAATCATGCCCCGCAAGCCTTTCAAGCATTTGATCTATAAACGGAATAGGAAAGTGATCCTTTTTTGTTGCCTTATTTAATTTCCGATAGTCAATGCACATTCTCCACCCATTCACGGTTCTCGTGGGGACTAATTCTCCTTTTGCATTTTGAACTACCGTGAGCCCTCCCTTCTTAGGGACGACATGGATGGGACTTACCCATTCCGAGTCTGGAACGGAGTAAATTATGCCCGCATCTCGAAGCTTGGTGATTTCTTTAAAAACCACCTCGCTTAGTTTAGGATTCAATCTCCTCAACATTTCCCTAGAAGGTTTCACATCATCATCTAGATTAATTCTATGCATGCAAAGAGAAGGGCTAATCCCCGTTATATCATCAATGGAATATCCTAAGGCTTTTTTATTAGCCTTCAACACATGCACTGGCTTGGACGTCTCATCCTCATTCAATGTAGCACCATCTATCACGGGAAATGTAGCATTGGACCCAAGGAATTCATACCTTAGATTCGAAGGTAGAGGTTTTAACTCTCCTTCGAATTCCTTACCTCTTGGCACCGGGTCTTCCTTAATTTCGTAATCATTCGACCCTTGCTTACCTTCATCTAGAGTAACGTCGCCCATATCCTCATCTTCCATATTCATTAGAGAGGAAAAAAGTGTACTAGAGTCGTCTAACTCCATAACTTCACTTTCAAAAGACGTTAGCCCGAAAGTTTCACAAGAAATATCAAGCATATTGCACTCAAAGGATGAAGTAGGGGCCTTCATAGCATTTTTCAGAAAAAATTTCAGTTTTTCATTCCCTATTTTCAATTCAATGGACCCTTCACCACATTTAATAACCGCTTCAACGGTATTTAGAAAAGGTCTCCCTAAGATGACGGGCGTCTCTTGTTCACTATCCATATCTAAAACATAGAAGTCCACGGGGATGAAAAATTTCCCAACTTTGATAGGCACATCCCTTAGGACTCCACTAGGGACTCTAGAACTCCTATCGGCTAGCCTCAAAGAAATAGTGGTGGGATGGAGCTCACCCATAACAATTTTCTCATACAATGAATATGGAATCAAAGAAATACTAGCTCCTAGATCACATAAAGCTCTATCAATTTCAATTTTTCCTATGGAGATAGGAATAGAGAATGATCCTTGGTCTTGCATTTTTCTAGGCATACGACTTTGCACAATTGTACTACATTCGGCATTCAAAGCTACCATGCTAGACTCTTCAATCACTCTACGGTTTGACACAATATCCTTCAAAAATTTAGCATAAGTGGGATTTTGAGTGATTACCTCATGGAATGGGAGTGTGACGTACAACTTCTTTAGCATCTCAACAAACCTTTGAAAGTGAGCATCAAGCTTGCTTTTGTTTAGCCTTTGAGGGAAAGGAACCATCGGTACATACTTCCTCATTAGAATTGGCTCTTCTTCCTTTTTCTCCTCCTCGGTAGGGGCTTGAGGTTCATCTTCCAAATTTTCCTTGGTCACTTCTCCTTCCACTTCCTTGCCCTTTAAACTAGACTTCCCTTGGGGGGTAGGTAGAACTTTCCCGCTCTTCAATGTGATGGCTTCAACATGTTCTATGGAATTCACGTCCGGTTGAGAAGGGAGTTTCCCCATTTGCTTCAATGCTACGGCTTGTTGAGCCACTTGATTATCAAGCATCTTGTTATGGGCTTCCAATTGCTCCATTCTCTTATTGGTCTCTTTTTGACTTTCTAGCATTTGAGCCAGCATAGACATCATAGTGTTATCTTGAGTGCTAGAAGAAGAGTTCCCTTGATCATTCATGTTGGACTTGGATTGATAAGGCTTTTGATAATTCCCTTGGGAATTTTGCGAGTTTTGATTCGAGCCTTGGCCTTGATTTGAATACGAATTCTGCCCTTGGTTTTGGTTAGAGCCATGACCTTGCCTTTGGTAATTCCCTTGGTAATTATTTTGCCCTTGGTTTGAATATGAGTTTTGCCCTTGGTTTTGGTTAGAGCCATATCCTTGCCTTTGGTAATTCCCTTGATAATTGTTTTGCCCTTGAGGCCTTGGAGAGAAGTTGGAATCATCGGACATTCTCTTTTGCGGAGGCTCATAATTTCGAGTGATAGTACTAGCATTTTGATTGTAATTCCTTTGTTGATTTACAAAATGCGCCTCTTCATAACCATCATCATCGTCCTCATATTTCCCTTCAGGACAATTCTTGGTAGAATGTCTCGTGCTAGCACATAAGAAACATGATTGTTGCGCCGAGACTTTTTCTTTTTCAGCTTTAGCCTTCGTTGCCTCAACGGCGTTCACCATACTTATCATATTCTCAACTTTCTTTGTCAAATCATCCATTTCCTTCTTCATTTCAGAATTCGAGGAGTCATCTCTTGACTTAGCCATCTTTTTGTGGTCCACTCCTTGATATCTATCGGAGTTGATAGCAATTTTATCCACAATCTTGAAACCTTGGCTAGCCGGTAGTTCCATTATAGCTCCTCCACTAGCCGTGTCCATCTGATTTTTAGCCTCCTTACTCATCCCCAAATAGAAGTAACGCATTAGATCGGCCTTTCTAAAGTTGTGGTGAGGGCACTCCCTCAAATAGTGTTTAAACCGATCGTAGGCTTGGTGGAAGAGTTCGTTGTCCCTTTGAGAGAATGTCAGAATAAAGTCCGTAAACTTCTTGGTTCTAGAAGGAGGGTAGAACTTGTTCAGAAAAGCGGTGGCTAAATGGTCCCAAGTGCGAAAAGTCCCCGGATCATGATTTTGTAGCCACTCCTTGGCATCTCCATATAGCGACGAAGGAAATAATTTCAAGTAGACATATTCAACGGGTGTATTCCTTGGCTTATAGGTCCGGCAATATTCTTGAAAACTTGCTAGATGAGTAGACGGGTTGCCGACCCCTTGAAATTGATCATTTGTAACCATGTGCACTAAAGATGACTTCACATCGAAATCGAAAGCGTCTTCATCGGGAGGCATAATAACTGAACCATTTCCCTCGAGGGTGGGAGTCATGTAATCTCCTACAGGCCTTTCATCATTCTCATCGTCATACCTCCAATTTCTGTTATTTCTCGGTGGAGCGGGGGGATCTTGTAAAGGATTTTGATCATTAGGGTTATTCTGACGAGCGGGAGGATCTACCACATCTTCCATTCTAAATCTGGGCGGTGTGTAATGTATCGGACTTAGGAGAGGAGGTGGACGAGGTCTCGGACCTTGGAAAGCAGGAGAAATAGGAGCAAGAGGCAGAGGATTCTTTCGAGGTCTCCCTCTCCCTCTCTTAGCGGTTGGGTGAGAAGGGTGAGAAGTGCTTGACGTTGGTTGCTCTATATGCTTTTGACCCTTGGATCATAGGATCATTCAAATGCCTGCAAGAACAACGGAGATTCTTAGCAATGAAAGGCAAGAGAAATAAACACGATTTAAGCACAAAACAAGCAATAACTGTCGAGTAATGGAAGAGTAGACAAACTAAATTATTTATAGCACCTAGTTAATTAACCTATCCCCGGCAACGGCGCCATTTGATCGGTTGTAATTTAGCGTCAATATTCGAATAGAATTCAAATACTATTGCTAGTCACGATTAATCAAAACAATTTATATTGACTCGGGAAACCCAAGGTCGTACGTGATTAAACTAATGGTGCTAACGATTTAATTCGGAAAGTCTAATGGTTTGGGGGGGTTTGTTCCTTTTGAGAGGGTGATAGCAAGATTTTACTATCCAAATTAAAGGTTTGATCGAGAGAAAGGTTAAAAATCAATTCAAAGATGACTAGGGATCTATTTTTCCACCTAGACAATTATTGTGATAGTAAATGGGGATGCCAACGATGAAATCACATGCACATGTTTAGAATCTGGCTATTGCAACATTAATATCAAGTTCAACTCACGCTACAACTTAGTATAAAGAGGTTGCATCTCGCATAATGCCTCACACTCACGCTCTACTGGCATTATAGAATATGAATATCTAGTCTCACACTCACGCTCTATTGACTAGATGATCATACTCTTGTTAGGTCCAAGCCATTCTCATTAGAATAAAAGTGTCGCCATGTAACACAAAAACCCTAATGCTTCTTCATTTAGATCAATTGAAATCATGCTTTTCAACGCAAGTTACATCAAACATGAAATCAAGCATAATTGCTATTGAGGACTTCTCACAAACACCTTATAGGTAATTCGAAACATTAAGTTCAAATGAAGAAGAGTCATGTGCAAATCATTCATCAATAGCATCCATAATATTTACAACGTCACAAACATGTCTAGGGGGTTCATAGACCCCCAACCAAGGTCACTACTCACTCATGGTGAGATTACAATAAAAAACAACAATAGATTAAACATGTAGATGATGGAGTTTAGGAATCTAGAACCAATATGGAGCACTAATGATGAAGGATGATCCACTCTTCGAGTTGTTGACGACTCTCGAAAAATCCGGTTTCTTCTCCAAGTAATCTTCTCTCTGAGAACCCAGCAAAAAAATCCAGAAAAATCCCCGCTTCCTGCTGAAAAAAAACCTAGCTTCCTATTTATACTTTTCCGTAAAAATGCCAACTTTACGACGTCATGCGCTCGCATGAATGGTTCATGCGCTCGCATGAATGCCTAAAAGTCGGTCCTGTGCGATCGTGGTTTGAGATGATGCGCTCGCATGACTTTCTTATGCGACTGGTTAGGCTCATGCGTTCGCATGAAATGACCTTATGCGAACGCATGCTCTTTGACAAGGTTGATCATTCTTCGAGCTCGCATGATACTTCATGCGACCGCATGAATAATCCATGCGTCTGGTTTTCCTTGTGCGATCGCATGATCTGTTTATGCGATCGCATGGTCCTTTTGTGCGATCGCATGAGTTTCACATGCGTCTGGTCTGGTGTGCGAGCTCTGGGGAGCCTTTCATTCGATCGCACGAATAATCCATGCGTCTGGTGGTCCATGCGAGCGCATGATCCCATCATGCGAGCGCATGCCTTTGAGGAATTTTGTGCTCCGACTTCCATTTTGCTCTTTTTTTCGCTCCAGGGTGCTCGGTTTGCTCCAGAATCACTGCTCACTTGTGTTCTCAGCTAAATCTCTGTAATCGGCCTGGAATGAACCACAAAGCATCAAATAGCAAGTGAAATCGTAGAGGAATGATCGAAACAATAAGCGTAGAGGTTGCCTAAAATGCATATATTCTAGTGCTATCAGATTTGAAGAGGTTTCATGTAGTGATTGAAATGCACATATCTAGTTGAATACATCATGAACTTCATGAAAAACACCTTGCCTAGTACTTTGACAATTGTAAACTTAAAATGCTAATCGGATGGTTGTTCTTTTTGTGGGATTTGTGAGTATTCCCATGTCTGAAAACTCTCAGGAGACTACAACTCCTCCACTAGGGTAGTGACAGATGCTTGTCGTCAGAGCAAATGTACAAATAAATTTATAGTCCGCTACTCGCGACTTCACTACTGGGTAGCAAGTGGTAAGTAGGGGTCCAACCCAAAGGAATTAGGGGGATAGTTGTTCTTTGAGGTGATTTGTACAGCAAGGGACCGTGTTTTAGGTTGGTTGAGGTTTTAGAGCTAGTAACTACGTGACTTTTTGGTTGGTTTTGGTTTTTTTTGTGCGAAAAGTAAATGACTGAAAATAAAAGTAGGAGACTTACAGCGGGTGATGCATGATTGGCAAGTCCTCCGGAAGGTGAGCAGTTGATTACGGCAGTTATACTAAGAAAGTAAGTGCAGGAGTTGTTTGATTTCAAGGAAAACGTTCGATTTCGGGGGCCTTGTATCATAGCCTGTTTATCATTGACCTTTAGTGATCCTTCTAAGTATTCAAACGTGCATCAAGGCCATTCCAAGCACTCGATTTGCCACACTGTCTAGTCTTTTGCAAAAGTGTTCGAAAGAGTATCAAGGCCATTCCAAGCACTCGATTTGCACACACTGTCTAGACTTTTGCAAAAAAACGTAGAGCCCTTGTTCTACTTAGACTAATACCCCATTCCAAGGTATATTAGCCTGTGTGCATCCATTTGATCAGTCATTCCCGAGCAATCAAATGGTGTTTGAGAGAGGTCAAACTCCTCAGATAAGCTTTGCCATTCCAAGCATCCACTTATCCGAGTATGTTTACGAACTTCCACGGAAGAGCTTTGCCATTCCAAGCATCCACTCAACCTTGGAAGTTCTGGCCTAATATATGGCACATAGAACAAGTTTTGAATACAGAGAAAAAACACTAAAGCAAAGTCTAAAACATTTTATGATACAAGTACACCCCTTCAACCGAATGAAGAGTTTAGCTACGAATATCCATAGAGGTGGATACCATAGCTAAATACTCGGGGGTTTTTGAAAGACAGTAAGTAAGGGGAATACTCAAGAACCAACAGGAGTATTCCCAATTCCTACTTGAATACTCAAGAACCAACAGGAGTATTCTCTAAAACTGTTATAATACTCAAGAACCAACAAGAGTATTATTTCAAAACCAAACTTACAAATTGCCAAACTTAGAGAGATAAGTGATTTATGATTTTTGGGATGTTTTACAAATGAGATGGAGGCATGTATTTATAGCCATGGAGGGAAGGAATGGAGGGCCAAGATGAGAGCATGTGGCTTCATCCAAGGGGAGCTCCATGGGAGGTAAGAGCCGCCGGTTGGAGGTCATCCATGGAGGAGAGCTTCCTCCTTTGGCCACCTCCTCCAAAAGCCGCCGGTCACCATGGGCAAATATGGAGTTTTGTGACGTTTTTGCGATGTTTTCACAAAACTATCGGTGTATTTCAGCCCGGGATTGACTTTGATTGCTCTTCGCTTTGATTTGTTTTGAATGATTCCATGTCAGGATCTTTAGATTTCTTCAGTCAGCGTCTGATCGAGACCTTGGAATGACTCGTAACATCTTTTCTGCGTAGAATCCTCTCCTTAGCGTGTATTCTCTCTAAGCTCCAAATTACCCTGTAGATAAATATCGGAACTAACAAGCAAAAGTTAAATAGACAAACAGTCTAATTTAGTGGGTTTAACTGTGTTTTTGATTCGTATAATTATGGTCCATCAGATCACCCCACACTTTTAGTTGTTCGTCCCGAACAATGCTATTAAAGGGCGGCACTAAGTAAGCTTTTAAAATATGAAAGTTAGACTGTGGGACTAGACTTATCCTAATTCATGCATTACTACTTATTACCAAATTAAACTGCGTAAATAAATAGAAGAAACTTGATACTTGTACATTCGTGCCGAGATGCAAATTAATTCGGATGTTTCGGGAGATAGCCCTTTTCAGGATCCTGGACTGCATTCTCGGAACCGTCTTGCACTATATGGTTTCCTTGTAGCTTTCTCTAGCACGTGATTCGGTTCGGGTTTCACTGAGTTGAGCCTTTTGATCTCTTTTTGGCGAGGGACATCTTTTTTTGTAGTGAATCGGCATTTGGCCTTTGATTTGACTCTTTGAGTTCTTCACTTTTGTTCGGTTAAAACCTTCACAATTTTGGCCTTTGGCCTTTGATTAGCTCTTTGAGCTTTTGCTTCTTTGAGCTTTTGCCTTTTTGTGGCCTGCTTTTTTGTGGCTTGCTAGTCCATTTTCTCAAGCCTTTTTGGGAGGCCCAATCATCGCCCGCAAGCATATGGAAATACCTCCCCGCTCTCTCTCATCCTTGCCGTTTTGCGCGAGTCAAAATGAGGGTCGCTCATTTATTTTCCCGGCTATTAGGACTAGAGATAGGACGGTTTGATTCCCGTCCCGCCTTTTTTTTGTGCATAAACGCTGCATGGCGGAGATGACTTCAATCTTCTCTGAAACCCGAAGTGCAGCCTCCACTGACTTCGAAAACCATATAGCGAAATTCAGTCCTTTGAGTGCTTGCCAAGCCCCTCTAGGGCAGTTTATATCAACTCCACATCCCTAGTTTATCTCAGCACAAAGGGACAAATGAGAAGTTACATTCTAAGTTTTTAAACAGTTGAATTTTCACAAGGTAAATGCATGAATTATGATCTATCTTTTTCACATTCTCAAGTTCATATTTTCAAAAAGATAATATTAAAAAAAGAAAAACATGTTATTTAACTAATGTACACAGGTGGTTCTCACCCCACACTTTTGAACGAAGGCGTGCTTTTCAGCAAGGCTTAGTTTAAAAGTCATGCAAGCAAATATTTACAGGTAAGGTGAGAATGAAAAAACTAAATGACAGAAATTAAATGACTGAAAGTAAGATAGGTGTCGGGTTACCTCCCGACCAGTGCCTTTGTTTAACGTCGTTGGCTCGACAGTACCTCATTCCTGGATCACTGGTTTGGATCCCATGGGTGTGTGAGGTCGAACTTCCCCACGGCTGCCCTTTTGATTCGCCCAAAGAACTCATATGGCAACGGGCTAAGTTCTGCTCTCCCTTGATCCAGTGGTTTCTTCTTCACATATCCCCGAGAAGGCGAGGATTCCTTGACCATAGCTGCTGGTCCATGGAGCCGTGCTCTCTTACTTCTCCTTCCGGGTTTCCATTCCTTTGGCCCATGTCTTGGTCGTTTCTTCATGTTTGAATGGGTGGCACCTTTGCAATTCTGGAAGTTTAGTATTGTGCCATTGAACACGAGCGACCTTGAGCTTGTTCCCATGCCAAGCCTCTTCTTTGTGGCAGAGATGATTGGCCATCCTAGAACGAGTGAGTTTTCAGCCGGCTTTTCTTGGCTCATGACGAGTGAGTGCTCCATCTTCGGCTCTTTTGGCTCATGTTTTGCCTCCAACTCCCCTTGCACCTCATCATTGATCACTTCATCTTCAGGGGCTGTGATCCGCATACAAACCGAGGGGACAAGTTGGGGGACTTCTACCACAAGGGCCGGGTCGTTCTCGAGCAGCACTTCAGTGAGGATCGGGCCTGAATTGAGCAGTTTTTCTTCTAACTCCCAGGGGTAATCTGAGTGGAGTTCTTCTTCACGCAACCATGGGTCCTCATCCTCGTCATTTATATGGTCTCCGGGGGCAATCACACTGAGGTCTGGGTCTAATTTGGGCAACTCGGCAGCGAGGACCGGTTCTAGTGGTTCGGTCGGCTCCGTGGGCTCCCATGTAGGCTCTTCTTCGTCCCACACTGGATCGGTTTCTGGCTCTGGGTCTTCTGATGGCTCGGGAGTGATCTCATTGATCAGATATTCCGTTTCTTTTTTAGCTGCCTCAACTATTGCCCATGATTCTTCGGCTTCGGCCTGATTTTGGTGCATCATGTTGGCCAGTTCTTCGAGCCGTATGGCCTGATCTTGTTTCGCGCTTCTTGCCATATCTTCTATTAAGTTCCACAGATCATCCACGCTTAAGTTATCCATCGAGCCTCCTGCCGCAGCATCATTAAGCCTATTCCACTCTTGTGGCATCATTCCACCGAGAAACCTTTGAAGAAGATCGAATTTTGTGAATCCATGGTGCGGGCAGCTCGTCACAAGGGAGTCAAAGTACGACAAGTACTCGTCCAATGTTTCGTCCCGGGATTGCTCAATGTTGATGATCTCCTTGCGGGCTCCAAGTCGGAGAGATGGCGGGCAAAACTCCTCTAGGAATTTGGTTTGTAGATCCCCATAATTACTTTCATAAGCTGCACATGAGTAATACCATTCTATTGCGGAGTTAGTTAGAGAAAATTTAAAGCATTTAAGTTTAAACCCCCTCTGGCGATTCATTTTTAGGCCTCATGTGGCTGCATATGGAGTGGAACGTATGTGTATGCCTCACGGGATCTTCTCCAATGGCACCTCCGAATTTGGGGAGGCAGTTAAGCATCTCAAACATAAGGTTGCTGCCCCCATCATTCCAAGGTTCTCTGCCGTAGTACGAGGACATGGTGAATTATGTACAACAGAAAAAAGAACAACTATCCATTTGCTAACTCCCCGGCAACGGCGCCAATTTGACAGATGCTTATCGTCAGAGCAAATGTACAAATAAATTTATAGTCCGCTACTCGCGACTTCACTACTTGGTAGCAAGTGGTAAGTAGGGATCGAACCCAAAGGAATTAGGGGGATAGTTGTTCTTTGAGGTGATTTGTACAGCAAGGGAGCGTGTTTTAGGTTGGTTGAGGTTTTAGAGCTAGTAACTACGTGACTTTTTGGTTGGTTTTGGTTTTTTTGTGCGAAAAGTAAATGACTGAAAATAAAAGTAGGAGACTTACAGCGGGTGATGCGTGATTGGCAAGTCCTCCGGAAGGTGAGCAGTTGATTACGGCAGTTATACTAAGAAAGTAAGTGCAGGAGTTGTTTGATTTCAAGGAAAACATTCGATTTCGGGGGCCTTGTATCATAGCCTGTTTATCATTGACCTTTAGTGATCCTTCTAAGTATTCAAACGTGCATCAAGGCCATTCCAAGCACTCGATTTGCCACACTGTCTAGTCTTTTGCAAAAGTGTTCGAAAGAGTATCAAGGCCATTCCAAGCACTCGATTTGCACACACTGTCTAGACTTTTGCAAAAAAACGTAGAGCCCTTGTTCTACTTAGACTAATACCCCATTCCAAGGTATATTAGCCCGTGTGCATCCATTTGATCAGTCATTCCCGAGCAATCAAATGGTGTTTGAGAGAGGTCAAACTCCTCAGATAAGCTTTGCCATTCCAAGCATCCACTTATCCGAGTATGTTTACGAACTTCCACGGAAGAGCTTTGCCATTCCAAGCATCCACTCAACCTTGGAAGTTCTGGCCTAATATATGGCACATAGAACAAGTTTTGAATACAGAGAAAAAACACTAAAGCAAAGTCTAAAACATTTTATGATACAAGTACACCCCTTCAACCGAATGAAGAGTTTAGCTACGAATATCCATAGAGGTGGATACCATAGCTAAATACTCGGGGGTTTTTGAAAGACAGTAAGTAAGGGGAATACTCAAGAACCAACAGGAGTATTCCCAATTCCTACTTGAATACTCAAGAACCAACAGGAGTATTCTCTAAAACTGTTATAATACTCAAGAACCAACAAGAGCATTTCTGCGATCGCACAGCCCGGACCAGACGCATGGAAATATCGTGCGTTCGCACGTAAGGCTTCGCGCGCTCGCACTCGACCAGACTTCCCAGCTTGCAGGATACCATGCGAACGCATGCGGTTGCGGAAAGAAAAAAATATGTTTGATGATATAGGGAATCTGGATGGTTTTGGTTGAGGATCGAGTTTTGTGGGGGAAAAACAGAGAGAACGTGTGGGTGAACAACCAGAGAGACGACCAGAATCAAGCTCGGGAGATTTCAACACCAAAGATCGAAGATCGGATCATCTATTGCTTTTAGTTCTCCATATTGGTTCTAGATTCCAAAACTCAACTTTCAATACGTTTTTCTGCACTTTGATGTTTGTTTATGCTTGTAAACTCACCATGAGTGAGTAGTGACCTTGGTTGTGGATCTATGAATCCCCTAGACATGTTTGTGACATTGTAAATACCACGGATGCTATTGATGAATGATTTGTACATGATTCTTCTTCATTTGAACTTAATGTTTCGGATTGCCTATAAGGTGTTTGTGAGAAGTCCTCAATAGCAATTCTGATTGATTTCATGTTTGAAGTAGCTAACCCTGAAAAGCATGATTTCAAATGAACTAGATGAAGAAGCATTAGAGTTCTTGTGTTACATGGCGACACTCTAATCTTAATGAGAATGGCATGGATTAAACAAGAACATGATTATTTAGTCAATAGAGCGCGAGTGTGAGGCTAGAGAATCATATTCTATAGTACCAACAGAGCGCGAGTGTGAGGTACTATGCGAGATGTAACCTCTTCGTACTAAGTTGTAGCGCGAGTGGAACTAAATATAAATGTTGCATGGCTAAATTCTAAGTATGTGCGTGTGATTTCATCAATAGTGTCCTATTTTACCGTCACAATAATTGTCTAGGTGAAGAAATAGATCCCTAGTCATCTTTGAATTGATTATTTACTCTTTTAGTTGATAAAATCTCTCATTTGGATAGTAAAAATCTGCTATCACCCTTTTAAAGGAACGAACCCCCCCAACCATAGACAATCTAAGTAAATCGTTAGCATTATTGGTTTAATCACCTGTCCTTTGGGTACGACCTCGGTTCACCCGAGTCAATATAAATGTTTTGATTACCGTGATTTAGCAATAGTGTTTGGATTTTATTCGAATATTTCTGCTATATTTACAATCGATCAGCATTTCATTCTTTAAGTCTGATCATTGTCTTTTCTGTCTGATCATTATCAATTGAAGTTGAACTCTGATCATTGTCTCCTTAAATCTGATCATTATCTATTTTAAGTCTGACCATTATTTTTTTAACTCTTATCTTTGTCTTTTAAGTCCGATCATTATCAATTGAAGTTTAAGTCTAATCATTATCAATTGAAGTTTAAGTCTAATCATTGTCTCTTTAAGTCTGATCATTATCAATTTTTAAGTATGGGCATTATTTCTTTAAGTCTGATCATTGTCTCTTTAAGTCTGATCATTATATATTTTTAAGTCTGAGCATTATTTCTTTTAAGTCAGATCTTTGTCTTTTAAGTCTGATCATTATCAATTGAAGTTTAAGTCTGATCATTGTCTCTGTAAGTCTGAACAATATCTATTTTAAGTCCGAGCATTATTTCTTTTAGTCTGATCATTGTCTTTTTAAGTCTGATCATTATCTATTTTTAAGTCTGAGCATTATTTCTTTAAGTCTGATCATTATTTATTTTAAGTCTGAGCATTATTTCTTTAAGTCTGATCATTGTCTCTTTAACTCTGACCATTATCTATTTTTAAGTCAGAGCATTATTTCTTTAAGTCTGATCATTGTCTCTTTAAGTCTGACCATTACTATTTTTAAGTCTGAGCATTATTTCTTGTAAGTCTGATTATTATCAATTGAAGTTTAAGTCTGATCATTGTCTCTTTAAGTCTGATCATTGTCTCTTTAAGTCTGATAATTATCTATTTTAAGTTTGAGCATTATTTCTTCAAGTCTGATCATTGTCTCTTTAAATCTGATAATTATCAATTTTTAAGTATGAGCATTATTTCTTTAAGTATGATCATTATCTATTTTAAGTTTGAGCATTATTTCTTTAGGTCTGATCATTGTCTCTTTAAGTCTGATCATTATCTTTTTTTAAGTCTGATCATTGTCTCTTTAAGTCTGATTAATTTTAAGTCTGATCATTACCAATTTAAGTCTGATCAATAACAGTTTTAAGTCAGAACATTTTCTTTTTAATTCTGATCATTGTCTTTTTATGTTTGATCAATTTTAAGTCTAATCGTTATCAATTTTAAGTCTGATCATTGTCTCTTTAAGTCTGATCAATGTCTCTTTCAGTCTGATCATTATCAATTTTAAGTCTGATCATTACCAATAATTTAAGTCTAATCATTACCAATTTAAGTCTTATCATTACCAATTTAAGTCTGATCAATAACAGTTTTAACTCTGATCTTCTTCTTTTTAAGTCTGATCATTGTCTTTTAAGTTTGATCAATTTTAAGTTTTATCGTTATCAATCTTAAGTCTGATCATTGTCTCTTTATGTCTGATCATTATTAATTTCAAGTCTGATCATTACCAATTTAAGTCTGATCAACAACAATTTTAAGTCTGATCATTATCTATTTTTAAGTCTGAGCAATGTTTCTTTAAGTCTGATCATTGTCTCTTTAAGTCTGTCTCTCTAAGTCTGATCAATATCTATTTTAAGTCAGAGAATTATTTCTTTAAGTCTGATTACTGTTTTTTAAGTCTGATCATTATCAATTGAATTTTAAGTCTGATCATTGTCTCTTTAAGTCTGAACATTATCTCTTTAAGTCTGAGCATTATTTCTTTAAGTCTAATCATTGTCTTCTAAGTCTGATCATTATAAATTGAAGTTTAACTCTGATCATTGTCTTATTAAGTCTGATCATTATCTATTTTAAGTCTGAGCATTATTTGTTTAAGTCTGATCATTGTCTCTTTAAGTCTGATCATTAAGTCTGAGCATTATTTCTTTAAGTCTGATCATTGTCTCTTTAAGTCTGATCATTACTATTTTTAAGTCTGAGCATTATTTATTTTAAGTCTGATTATTGGCTTTTAAGTCTGATCATTATCAATTGAATTTTATGTCTGATCATTGTCTCTTTAAGTCTGATCATTATCAATTTTTAAGTCTGAGCATTATTTCTTTAAGTCTGATCATTATCTATTTTAAGTCTGAGCATTATTTCTTTAAGTCTGATCATTGCCTCTTTAAGTGTGATCATTATCTATTTTTAAGTCTGAGCATTATTTCTTTAAGTCTGATCATTGTCTTTTAAGTCTGATCATTGTCTCTAAAAGTCTTATCAATTTTAAGTATGATTATTACAAATTTAAGTCTGGTCAATAAAAATTTTAAGTCTGATTAATTTTAAGTTTGATCATTACCAATTTAAGTCTGATCAATAACAATTTTAAGTCAGAACATTTTCTTTTTAAGTCTGATCATTGTTTTTTTATGTTTGATCAATTTTAAGTCTGATCGTTATCAATTTAAAGTCTGATTATTGTCTCTTTAAGTCTTATCATTATCAATTTTAAGTCTGATCATTATCTCTTTAAGTCTGATCATTATCAATTTTAAGTCTGATCATTACAAATTTAAGTCTGATCATTACCAATTTAAGTCTTATCATTAACAATTTTAACTCTGATCATTTTCTTTTTAAGTCTGAACATTGTCTTTTAAGTCTGATCAGTTTTAAGTTTGATCGTTATCAATCTTAAGTCTGATCATTGTCTCTTTATGTCTGATCATTATTAATTTTAAGTCTGATCAATACCAATTTAAGTCTGATCAACAACAATTTTAAGTCTGAACATTATCTATTTTTAAGTCTGAGCAATATTTCTTTAAGTCTGATCATTCTCTCTTTAAGTCTGATAATCGTCTCTCTAAGTCTGATCAATATTTATTTTAAGTCCGGGCATTATTTCTTTAAGTCCGATCACTGATTTTTAAGTCTGGTCATTACCAATTGAATTTTAAGTCTGATCATTGTTTCTTTAAGTCTAATCATTATCTATTTTAAGTCTGAGCATTATTTCTTTAAGTCTGATCATTGTCTTTTTAAGTCTGATCATTATCTATTTTTAAGTCTGAGCATTATTTCTTTAAGTCTGATCATTGTCTTTTAAGTCTGATCATTACCAATTGAAGTTTAAGTCTGATCATTGTCTCTTTATGTCTGATCATTATCTATTTTTAAGTTCGAACATTATATTTTTAAGTCAGATCATTGTCTCTTTAAGTCTGAGCATTATTTCTTTTAAGTCTGATCATTGTCTTTTAAGTCTGATCATTATCAATTGAAGTTTAAGTCTGATCGTCTATATAAATCCGATCTTTATCTATTTTAAGTCTAAACATTATTTTTTAAGTCTGATCGATGTCTCTTTAAGGCTGATCATTATTTATTTTTAAGTCTGAGCATTATTTCTTTAAGTTTGATCATTATCTATTTTAAGTCTGAGCATTATTTCTTTAAGTCTTATTATTGTCTGTTTAAGTCTGAACATTATCTATTTTTAAGACTGGGCATTATTTCTTTAAGTCTAATCTTTGTCTTTTAAGTCTGATCGTTGTCTCTTTAAGTGTGATCAATTTTAAGTCTGATCATTACCAATTTAAGTCCGATCAATAACTATTTTAAGTCTGATCATTACCAATTAAAGTCTGATCAATAACAATTTTAAGTCTGAACATTTTATTTTTGAGTCTGATCATTGTCTTTTTAAGTATGATCAATTTTAAGTCTGATCGTTATCAATTTTAAGTCAGATCATTATCAATTTTAAGTGTTATCATTGTCTCTTTAAATCTTATCATTATCAATTTTAAGTCAAATCATTACCAATTTAAGTCTGATCAATTTTAAGTTTGATCATCACCAATTTAAGTCTGATCAATAAGAATTTAAAGTCTGATCATTTTCTTTTAAGTCTGATCATTACCAATTTAAGTCTGATCAACAACAATTTTAAGTCTGATCATTATCTATTTTTAAGTCTGAGCAATATTTCTCTAAGTCTGATAATTGTCTTTTAAGTATGAATATTGTCTCTTTAAGTCTGATCATTGTCTCTTTAAGTATGATTATTATCTATTTTAAGTCTGAGCATTATTTCTTTAAGTCTGATTGGTGTCTTTTAAGTCTGATCATTATCAATTGAATTTGAAGTCTGATCATTGTCTCTTTAAGTCTGACCATTATCTATTTTAAGTCTCAGCATTATGTCTTTAAGTCTGATCATTGTCTCTTTAAGTCTGATCATTATCTATTTTTAAGTCTGAGCATTATTTCTTTAAGTATGATCATTGCCTTTTATGTCTGATCATTATCAAGTGAAGTTTAAATATGATCATTGTCTCTTTAATTCCGATCATTTTTTATTTATGTCTGATCATTACCATTTTTAAGTATGATCATTATCTATTTTAATTCTGATGATGATCTATTTTAAGTATGATCATTAATAATTAACTCTTTTTTAATCTGACCATTATCTATTTCAAGTTTGATTATTCATTCTTTAAGTCTGATCATTGTTTCTTTAAGTCTGATCATTATCAAATTAAGTCTGACCAATAACACTCTTAAGTCTGATCATTTATAATTTTTTGTCTGATCATTGCCAATTTTAAGTCTGAATTTAAGTCTGATCATTGTCTCTTAAGTCTGATCATTATCAATTTTAAGGCCCTGTCCACTTTGATTCTATTTTTTGACTTGTAAGTTAAGATAAGTTACTTTCAGTCACTATAAGTTAAGTTAAGTTAAGATAAGTTACTTTTAACATACTATTCATCATCATCATATTATTCATCATCATTATACCATCATACTATTCATCATACCATCACACTATTCATCATACCATCATCATCATCATCATCATCATACCATCACCATCATACTATTCATAATACCATCACACCATCATCATCATACCATCATACTATTCATCATACCATCATCATCATCATACCATCACACTATTCATCATCATACCATCATCATCATTATACCATCATCATCATACTATTCATCATACCATCATCATCATCAGCATACCATCATACCATCACACTATTCATCATCATACCATCATCATCATACTATTCATCATACCACCATCATCATCATCATACCATCATACCATCACACTATTCATCATCATACCATCATCATCATCATACTATTCATCATACCATCATACTATTCATCATACCATCATCATCATCATCATACCATCATCATCATACCATCATACTATTCATCATCATCATCATACCATCATACTATTCATCATCATCATCACAACCATCATCATCATAAAATTACTATTCATCATCATAAAATTACTATTCATCATCATCATAATATTACTATTCATCATCATCATAAAATAATACTATTCATCAGTCAATATAAGTTTCAGTTAAGTTAAGATCAGTCACTATAAGTTAAGATCAGTTAAGATAAGTTAATATCGGTTAAGATAAGTTTCAGTTAAGTTAATATCAGTCAAAGTGGACGGGCCCTAAGTCTGATCAATACTAAATTTAAGTCTGAGCATTGCCAATTTAAATCTTGACATTACAATAGTAGTTTAAGTCTGATCATAGTCTCTTAAGTCTGATCATTATCAATTTATATCTGATCATTACCAAATTTAAATCTGATCATTGGCAATTTTAAGTCTGATCATTACAATAGTAGTGTAAGTTTTTTTTGATGGGAATAGTAGTGTAAGTTTGATCATTGTCTTTTTAAGTCTGATCATTATCTATTTTAAGTCTGATCATTCATTCTTTAAGTCTGATCATTGTGTTCTTTAAGTCTGATCATTATCAAATTAAGTCTGATCAATAACACTCTTAAGTCTGATCATTATTTTTTTAAGTCTTTTCATTTATAATTTTTAGTCTGATAATTGTCTCTTTAAGTATGATCATTATCTATTTTAAGTCTGAGCATTATTTCTTTAAGTCTGGTTAGTGTCTTTTAAGTCTGATCATTATCAATTGAATTTGAAGTCTGATCATTGTCTCTTTAAGTCTGACCATTATCTATTTTAAGTCTGAGCATTATGTCTTTAAGTCTGATCATTGTCTCTTTAAGTCTGATCATTATCTATTTTTAAGTCTGAGCATTATTTCTTTAAGTATGATCATTGCCTTTTATGTCTGATCATTATCAAGTGAAGTTTAAATCTGATCATTGTTTCTTTAATTCCGATCATTTTTTATTTATGTCTGATCATTACCATTTTTAAGTATGATCATTATCTATTTTAATTCTGATGATGATCTATTTTAAGTCTGATCATTAATAATTAACTCTTTTTTAATCTGACCATTATCTATTTCAAGTTTGATTATTCATTCTTTAAGTCTGGTCATTGTTTCTTTAAGTCTGATCATTATCAAATTAAGTCTGACCAATAACACTCTTAAGTCTGATCATTTATAATTTTTTGTCCGATCATTGCCAATTTTAAGTCTGAACATTGCAATAGTAGTTTAAGTCTGATCATTGTCTCTTAAGTCTGATCATTATCAATTTTAAGGCCCTGTCCACTTTGATTCTATTTTTTGACTTGTAAGTTAAGATAAGTTACTTTCAGTCACTATAAGTTAAGTTAAGTTAAGTTTCAGTTAAGTTAAGATAAGTTACTTTTAACATACTATTCATCATCATCATATTATTCATCATCATCATACCATCATACTATTCATCATACCATCACACTATTCATCATACCATCATCATCATCATCATACCATCACCATCATACTATTCATAATACCATCACACCATCATCATCATACCATCATACTATTCATCATACCATCATCATCATCATACCATCACACTATTCATCATCATACCATCATCATCATACTATTCATCATACCATCATCATCATCATCATACCATCATACCATCACACTATTCATCATCATACCATCATCATCATACTATTCATCATACCATCATCATCATCATCATACCATCACACTATTCATCATCATCATACTATTCATCATACCATCATCATCATCATACCATCATACTATTCATCATCATCATCATACCATCATACTATTCATCATCATCAACATACCATCATACCATCATACTATTCATCATCATCATCATCACAACCATCATCATCATAAAATTACTATTCATCATCATAAAATTACTATTCATCACATCATAAAATTACTATTCATCATCATCATCATAATATTACTATTCATCATCATCATCACAACCATCATCATCATAAAATTACTATTCTTTATCATCATCATAATATTACTATTCATCATCATCATCACAACCATCATCATCATAATATCACTATTCATCATCATCATCACAACCATCATCATCATAAAATAATACTATTCATCAGTCAATATAAGTTTCAGTTAAGTTAAGATCAGTCACTATAAGTTAAGATGAGTTAAGATAAGTTAATATCGGTTAAGATAAGTTTCAGTTAAGTTAATATCAGTCAAAGTGGACGGGCCCTAAGTCTGATCAATACCAAATTTAAGTCTGAGCATTGCCAATTTAAATCTTGACATAACAATAGTAGTTTAAGTCTGATCATAGTCTCTTAAGTCTGATCATTATCAATTTTATATCTGATCATTACCAAATTTAAATCTGATCATTGGCAATTTTAAGTCTGATCATTACAATAGTAGTGTAAGTTTTTTTTTTGATGGGAATAGTAGTGTAAGTTTGATCATTGTCTTTTTAAGTCTGATCATTATCTATTTTAAGTCTGATCATTCATTCTTTAAGTCTGATAATTGTGTTCTTTAAGTCTGATCATTATCAAATTAAGTCTGATCAATAACACTCTTAAGTCTGATCATTATTTTTTTAAGTCTTTTCATTTATAATTTTTAGTCTGATTATTGCCAATTTTAAGTCTAATCATTACAGATTTTAAATCTGATCGTTACCAATTTTATGTCTTATCATTACCAATTAAGTCTGATAATTGTATATTTTTTAAATCTGATCATTATCTCTTTAAGTTTGATCATTGTCTCTTTATGTCTGATCATTATCAATTTTGAAAATATGGGGTCATTTTCGGGGTCTTTTTAAACATATGAAATTTTGGGGTCTTTTTTAAATTATGCAAAAATTCAATTGGACATTTTGAGAGTACACAACATAAAGCATGGGTAAAAATGTCATGTTTCTTTCATAGAGTACAATAAAAAAAAGAGAAAAAGAAATAACGTACATCTGTAGTTTGATTTCATCACTTAACAAGCTCTGGCGAAACGAACAACCAACAAGCTCCGGCGAAACGAAGTTTTGCAGTTTTCAATGTGAAAAGTGAACGTGGTAGTATGTTTTTTTTTTCTTCAGAGTTTGTGCTGTCTATGTTTTCTTTTTGGTTTCAGATGTGTGTTTTAGGTTTTTTAGGGTTTTCAGCAATCCTTTTTCTTTTTTTAGCACGCTACTACTGCACATTATCAATTTTATTTATGATAATTACCAAGTTAAGTCTGGACATTAACAATTTATGTCTGATCATTATCTCTTTAAGTCTGATCATTACCATGTTAAGCCTGATCATTACTAAGTTAAGTCTGGATATTTGTATTAAGTTTTCATTTCTAAAGGCATTTTTTAAGTCTGATCATTTAATAATTAAAGTATGATCATTAACAAGTTAAGTCTGATCATTAACATTTTAAGTCTGATCATTATCAAATGTAAGTCTGATCATTACTAAGTTAAGTCTGATTATTAACTAGTTATGTCTTATAATTACTAATTTAAATATGATCCTTTGAATTAAAGTCTGATTTTTAACTAGTTAAGTCTGATCATTACCTAGTTAAGTTAGCTATGATCATTACAAAGTTACTCTGATCATTACCAACTTAGCTCTGATCATTACCAATCTAAGTCTTTATATATTTATTAATTTTGATTATGTGATCATTTTTCTAAAGGCATTGTGTTAATCCTGCTAATTTTTATCAGAGTTAAAGAGGCGTTGTGTTAATCCTGCTCATCATTACCAATTCAATGACGAATCATCAAGGTCTTATTCAGAGTCGTCTTATAATACTGACATTGAATGTCCTCAGTTGCTGCTTAATTTGGCGGGTGTTCCTCTAAAAGATAAAAAGAAAACAAAGAACAGAAAGTCTAGTCTTCAGCTAAGAGGAACCCCATCTGTATTAAAGGATGTTATTGATGGCTTAAGCGATGAGCAAAAAACTGATGTGGCTTCAATGGGGTTAGCTCCTATTTTGCAAATGAAATTTAAAAAAATCCCTACATTTCTAGCCCTTCAAGTTATGCAGTCTTTCAACCCGGATACACTAACCCTAACAACTAAATCCGGAGATCTACATATAAATGAATTGGACGTACACTGCGTCTTTGGATTCGATTTGGATGGTCAAGATATTTATATACGCAAAGGGAAAAAGAAAGGGTCAATATTTAAGAAATGGAAAGAATCATACGAGTTTGGTGATATGAAGCAATCTCCGAAAAATACCGATATTGCTGCACGATTGAAAAAGATGAATGGGGTTGACTATTGGTTCAAGGTGGATTTCCTAGTCCTCTTCTATTCTGTCTTGATACATTTACCCAATAATCAGAATTCCCGATCAGACATTCTTGACTTTATAGCTTCGGAGGATTATATTCCAAAGTTCAACTGGTGCAAGTTGATAATCTCACAACTTAAAAAGCAACGATAGATTGGAAATCTGGTCCTCTTAAAAGTGTCTACCAGGGCCCCATTTCTTTCATTACCGTAAGTTGATTTTGTAATGATTCTTTATGCATTTTTCAATGATGTTTTTTAAAGCATATGATCACAGCACCCATATGTCTGATTATTTTAGTCCCGAGTCTGAACATTTTTCTTTTTTACGTCTGATCAATTATTATTAAGTCTGATTAGTATGTACCTGTTTTATGCATATTTATGCAGATGCTTTATGTGGATAGATTCTATAATCAAACTTGCCTCGTTAAAAGAATAAGTCCAGTCATCAGCTATATTACTGATGACTATTTTGCTGCTCGGGAAAAGTATGATTTCTTTGAAAATGAATTTGGCAAATGGACGTTCATGGGACAAGAAAGGCCTCCCAAAGATGTATAGTTTTATACAAGAGAAAAGAAGAAAATCAGTGAAACATAATTACCCCGCACAGAATTACCCCACGAGGTACTTAAATTATGATTGGTTTAGTATTTACGCATTAATTCTGTGTTTAAGTCTGGATATTATATGTTAAATGTGAACATTACGATTTTAAGTCTGTTTTAAGTCTGATTATTATAGATTAAGTCTGATAATTTTGTTTTTCAATCTGATCATTGTCCATTTAAATATAATCATTACCAATTTTTAAGTCTGATCATTGTCTATTTAAGTCTGATCATTACCAATTTTTTAGTCTGATCATTGTCTATTTATGTCTGATCATTGTCTATTTAAGTCTGAATATTATAGGTTAAGTCTGATCATTATGTTTTTAAGTCTGATCATAGTCTATTTAAGTCTGATCATTGTCTTTTTAATTCTGATCATTGTCTATTTTTCAAATCTGATCATTGTCTCTTTAAGTCTGATTATTACCATTTTAAGTCTGAATATTATAGGTTAAGACTAATCATTTATGTTTTTAAGTCTTGATACTATTAAGTAAGTCTGAACATTATGATTTCATTCTATTTTAAGTACGGATATTACTTGATTAGGTCTGAACATTATGCTTTAAGTGTGACGACTTCTACTAGGATCTAATTATAATTAATTCCACCTCACTATTTTTATGTCATTTCTAAACATTATTACTTCTTATAGGAAATTATTGCATGATTACGGATCATTGTTTCAAAAATTACTGAAGATATGTCTGAATATCATCAAGTGTCCGAACTTTTAAAAAAATCTAGAATATAAAAATGAGGTTCAATTGCTTGACAAAAGAATAAAATCACTTCTGAACGATGACATTCCGAAGTCATCAAAGAAAAAGAGGACATTTGATGATTTTCAAGAGACAATGTCTCTAGAGTTTGAACAGAACGGTACGATTTTGTCTTTCTTATAATTTATATATTTTTTAGTCTGATCATTTTTAATTCTGATCATTATTCTAATTACTACAGATGCTTCTCAAGATGATGTTGATCAACAAGCTGTTGCTAGTTATTTTAATAATATAGTTGATCAACAAGCTGATGCTTCTCAAGATTATGTTGACGATGTTGATCAACAAGCTGATGTTGATAATCAACACATGGATGAAGTTAAGGATTTGTTAGAAGACGTTAATTACTTGGTTGAACAGAACGGTACTATTTTTTCTTTCTTAGAGTTTAATCATTGTTTATTTAAGTTTGATCATTGTCCATTTAAGTCTGATCATTCTTTATATTGTAAGTCTGAACATTATTATTTTCAGTCTGATCATGGTCCATTTATGTCTGATCATTGTCATTTCTAGTCAGATCTTTTTCCTTTTTAAATCTGATCATTGTCTATTTAAGTCTGATCATTGACATTTTTAAGTTTTATACTGCCATGTTAAGTCTGTATATTTCTATTTAGTTTGATTATGTGTGCATTTCTAAAGGCATCATGTTTAGTCTGGTCAATTTTAATTCTGAAAACTATTCTGATCAATACAGATGCTTCCCAAGATGTTATTCAAAATCTTTAAAAACTGGTAGAAGATGCTTCCCAAGATGTTATTCAAAATCTTCAAAATCTTTCAAGAGAAAAGTATGTTTTCAATGTCTCTAGATTTTAGATCAATACCTCCAAGGCGCCATTCATTCACACCCTCTCTAAATGAAAAATCTTGGGATGTTGATCATTTTGATAATATACTTCAACAACCTGGTGATTTGTTTGTTCTACCTGATTTACCAATTTTACAACCAGTTTCAAATGATGATGTTGTCATTCAACAAATCAAAGATTGTCTTATTGAGTCAACAAAAGATGGTACAATTTCTTCTTGGTCAGAGTTTATGATGTATATGTTTTTTAAGGGTTTCAACTGTAGTTGTATCCAAGTCCGATCATTACGAATTTTAAGTCTGATCATTCATTCTTTAAGTCTGATCATTGTCCATTTAAGTGTTATCATTGCCTATTTTAAGTCTGATCATTGTCATTTTAAGTCTGATCAGTGTCTATTTAAGTTTGATCATTGTCTATTTAAGTAGATTATTGTCATTATAAGTCTGATCATCGTCATTATAAGTCTGATCATTGTCATTTTAAGTCTGATCACTAACATATTAATTCTGGATATTTCTATTAAGTTTGATTATGTGTGCATTTCTAAAGCCATCATGTTTAGTCTGATCAATTTAATCTTGATCAATACAGATACTTTTCAAGATCCTGTTACTGTCGATCATGTTCAAAATCTGGGTGAAGATGCTGCCAAAGACACTGCTATCCCTTCTTGTTTGCCCATTGTAAAACCAGAGCTACATAACAAGCCAGTAAATGATATAACTCAAAGAGATGCTTCCAAAGATAGTGTTATCTCTGCTAGTCTGCCTGCTTTTCAACCAGAGAACATCGTAGTTCTAAATATAACTACTGAACTGAGCGGTAAGATTTTTAAGTCTGATCATACTCATTTTAAGTCTGATCATTGTCTATTTAAGTCTGATCATTCTCATTTTAAATCTTATTATTATCTTTTTAAGTCTGATCATTGTCATTTACAAGTCTGATCATTATAATCTCATCATTGGCCATTTAAATCTGATCATTTGGTAATTTAAGCTTGATCATTGTCATTTTAAGTCTAATCATTTGTCATTTTAAGTTTGATCATGTGTCCATTTTAAGTCTGATCATGTGTCCATTTTAAGTCTGATCATCTGTCATTTAAGTCTGATCATTATCAATTGAAGTTTAAGTCTGATCACCACCATGTTAAGTCTGGATATTTTCTATTATGTTTTATCACATGTGCATTTATAAATGTCATCATGTTAAGTCTGATTATTGTCATTTTAAGTCTGATCATTGTCCATTTAAGTCTGATCATTTTTTATTTAAGTCTGATCATTGTCATTTTAAGTCTTATCATTTGTTCATTTTAAGTCTTATCATTGTCATTTTAAGTCTGATCATTGTCATTTTAAGTCTGATCATGTGTCCATTTTAAGTCTGATGATTGATCATTTAAGTCTGATCATTATCCATTGAAGTTTAAGTCTGATCACCGGCATGTTAAGTCTGGATAGTTTCTATTATGTTTTATCACATGTGCATTTCTAAATGTCATCGTGTTAAGTCTGATTATTGTCACTTTAAGTCTGATCATTGTCCATTTAAGTCTGATCATTTTTTATTTAAGTCTGATCATTGTCATTTTAAGTCTGATCATTTGTTCATTTTAAATCTGATCATTGTCATTTTAAGTCCGATCATTTGTCCATTTTAAGTATGATCATTGGTCATTTAAGTCTGATAATTGTCATTTTTATGTCTGATTATTAACATTTTTAGTCTGATCAACACCATGTTAAGTCTGAATATTTTCTATTATGTGTTATCACATGTGCATTTATAAATGTCATCGTGTTAAGTCTGATTAATTTAATTCCGATCACTACATATGCTCCCCAAGATGCTCATCTGAATGTAAAAAATGTTGATAATGAAGTTCAAGAAATCAAAGATCGTTTTATTGATTCAACAGTAGATGGTGAAGATTTGATTGAACAGAACGGTACGATTTTTTCTTTCTCAGTGTTTTTGATGTATATGTTTCTTATGTTTTTTAAGTCTAATCATACTCAATTTAAGTCTAATCATTGTCTATTTAAGTCTGATCATTCTCATTTTAAGATTATTATTGACTTTTAAAGTCTGATCATTGTCATTTATAAGTCTAATCATTGGCAATTTAAATATGATCATTTGGTCATTTAAGCCTGATCATTTGGTCATTTTAAGTCTGATCATTGTCATTTTAAGTCTGATCATTGTCATTTTAAGTCTGATCATTATCAATTGAAGTTTAAGTCTGATCACCACCATGTTAAGTCTGGATATTTTCTATTATATTTTATCAAATGTGCATTTATAAATGTCATCGTGTTAAGTTTGATTATTGTCATTTTAAGTATTATCATTGTTCATTTAAGTCTGATAATTTTTTATTTAAGTCTGATCATTGTCATTTTAAGTCTGACGATCATTTGTTCATTTTAAGTCTGATTATTGTCATTTTAAGTCTGATCATTTGTCCATTTTAAGTATGATCATTGGTCATTTAAGTCTGATAATTGTCATTTTTATGTCCGATTAATAACATTTTTAGTCTGATCAACACCATGTTAAGTCTGGATATTTTCTATTATGTTTTATCACATGTGCATTTATAAATGTCATCGTGTTAAGTCTGATTAATTTAATTCCGATCACTACAGATGCTCCCCGAGATGCTCCTCTGAATGTAAAAAATGTTGATAATGAAGTTCAAGAAATCAAAGATCGCCTTATTGATTCAACTGGAGATGGTGAATATTTGATTGAACAGAATGGTACGATTTTTTCTTTCTCAGAGTTTTTGATGTATATATTCTTTATGGTTTCAACTGTGGATTTTAAGTCTTATCATTAACATTTGAAGTCCGATCACTACAGAGGCTCCCCAAGATGCTATCATACTTTCTAATGTCAATCCAAGATTGAGGATGCCAGGTCCTGCGTTGAAATCTCCATTCCGAATCAGATTAACTCCATTGGCTACCAACTTAACAAAAGCAGAAATTAGAGTATGGAGGTGGATATTTGACCCTATAGGTAAGTCTGAACATTTATGCTTTTAATTCTGTTTTTATGTCTGGATATTATTATTTCAAATTTGTTTTATATGTGTATAATAATTGAGTAAGTCTGAATTTTCTTTTATGTTTTTCTGTTTGCAGAGAATTTTCTTTCCTGTTTTATAATACAAATGGAAAGTCAAAAGCAGTGAAGTTTGACTTTTTGTCACTTAAGTTTGGAAATTATATTGAAAGTAATATAATCGACTGCTGGGTATTTCTTTTGAACACACGTGAACTCAACAATATTCCGTCAACTGTACACTGGTTTTTCCTCCCTATCAGAACATTTGTAAGTGCAGTCTCTATAGTTATTTTATTTTAAATCTGAGACATAAATTGACTAAATTCATTTTTTGGTGTCAGAGTTTTTGTCTTCAGGACACCCATGGCGACCAGGACAGTAGGTTCATGGCTTTCAAAAAGAATATGGAAAGTGTAATAAAACAGTTCGATGAGAAGATTTTTTTTACGGCGAAGCTGGTAAAAACTAATCTTATATGTTATATAAAAGATTTAGTTAAACACATTTTTATATTTTTAAATGATTTTTTTTCTTTTTTAGATTTTCTTCGAGATGTGACACTCCTTTCATTTCTTTGTTGTTTGTTTCAACTTTATTTCAAAGAGGGTTGAAATATTATACAACTCAACATCTAATTCAACTATCCAAGACAAATACAAAGAAACTGTGCCAAACTTGGTATGTGTTATTTTAATTCTGAAATATAGTCTTTTTATGTTTGATGAAGTTTTTTTATTCATGAACAATTTTTCTTAATGTCTGTATAATTTGCAGGTAACCCATGTGATATCTTTTTTTAAAGAGATGCAATTTTCGGATAGTAGTTGGATTGCAGACGCAAAACCCATTCCTATTGAAATGAATTGGAGGACTCTATAAAATGGTTATGATTGTGGTATATTTTCCATGAGACACATGGAGACTTATTTTGGGGATGTAGAAGGAAGGGTATCAGGCTTTTGTACTGAAAGTAAACAGGTAATGTAATGAATGCAATCTACATTTTCAAATCTCAAAATAGGTGGCATATTAAAATTCTTTATTAATGTAATATATATTTTTTTCAGCAAAGAGATCAATTGAGAAAGTTGCGAGTTAGATATAATCATCTAATTCTTATGGATTCTCTTAACACTAACAAAGATGAAATATTGAGAGATATGGATAATTACATATCGACAATTCCCGAGCCAGATATTACCTGGGAACCACCGGTAGTTGAAGACACTACAGTGTATGCAGCAGAGCAAAACCAGATCAAACCGAATGCAGCAGAGCAAAACAGAACAAACGGAAAAGAGGTCGGCCTAAGAAAAAGTAGTAGACAATGTTTGTTATTATTTTAATAAAAGCGAAAAGAATGTAAATATGTTTATATGGATCCTATCATGTCATTGTCAAAAAACAACATGACATTTTTTTCCCGATTCTGTAAATATATTTAATTGAAACAATATCATGTATGTACATATATATATGTTTTTCGATCACTCTACCCTCCTGAACTATTTTTATGCATCAAGTCTGAACATTAGCATTCAAGTCTGATCATTACCAATTTTTAAATATGATTATTGTCTATTTTAAGTATGATCATTATCAATTTTAAGTCTGATCATTCCAATTTTAAGTCTGATCATTGTCATTTTAAGTCTGATCATTTCCAATTTTAAGTCTGATCAATTTGTATTTAAGTCTGATCATTATCAATTTTAAGTTTGATCAATTTTCAATTTTAAGTCTGATCATTACCAATTTTGAAGTCTGATCATTATCAATTTTAAGTCTGATCATTACCAATTTTAAGTCCGATTATTGTCATTTTAAGTCTGATCATTATCAATTTTAAGTCTGATCATTTTCGATTTTAAGTCTTATCATTGTCATTTTAAGTCTGATCATTTCAAATTTTAAGTCTGATCATTGTGTATTTAAGTCTGATCATTATGTAAATTAAGTTTGATCAATTTTCAATTTTAAGTCCGATCATTACCAATTTTGAAGTCTAATTATTATCAATTTTAAGTCTGATCATTTCCAATTTTTAAGTTTGATTATTGTCTATTTTAAGTGTGATCATTATCAAAATAAGTCTGATCATTACCAGTTTTAACTCTGATCATTATCTATTTTAAGTCAATTCATTACAAATTTTTAGTCTGATCATTTCCAATTTTAAGTCTGATCATTGTGTATTTAAGTCTGGTCATTACCAATTTTGAAGTCTGATCATTATCAATTTTATGTCTGATCATTATCAATTTTAAGTCTGATCATTATCAGCTTTAAGTTTGATCATTACCAATTTTAAGTCTGATCATTATCTATTATGATTAAATCTTAATCTATTTGGTGAACAAACGTCTCCTTCTATCATCGTTCCAAGTCGCAGAGGAACAATAGCAAGTTAGAGTCTCTAAACCATCGTTCGAATCGCAGAAGAACAATAGCAAGTTAGAGTTTGCTTACATTTATCAACATGAAGATCAAAGAATCTCACTCCATTTCGGGTTCTGGTACTCTTTTTTTAGGGTTTAAGCTTTCTACAAAGAGCAATGTTTTTATCTATTTTTAGTCTCTATTATATGGAAAATATGAAGGCCAACAACGACAAATAATCGACTTGTTGACATCTGATGGTGACAATCATCACACTGATGACACTACAAATGCTGAAGGAGTTGAAGGGTACAGCGATGGTCATACTGAAATATTAGAAGGGTAGAGTGGTGATACTGAAATAGCACAAGGGGAGAGTGGAGGAACCGAAAGAGTAGAAGGTGAGAGTGGTGATACTGAAGGAACAGAACGTGCTACCGGTGGTGATGGTGATGAGGTTATAGAGGATACCGAAGAATTTGGCGTTGTACCTGAATACAATGGTTTGTATGAGGGACTTCAGATTGTCCCCTGTTTGTCATTTGCGAAGGCTATACAGCAAAGAAAAAACACTTTGCAAAATAAAACACAGGTACCCGAATCAGACAAGACAGTGCTGACGCAGGTAATAAAACATAACCATCACCAAATATATATACAAATTAATTTTACTCGGCTTTTTTTTCTTACCTTGATAATTGCATTACTTTATGTTGCCCACAGCCCCCTTCTGATAGCAATACCCCGAAAGTAAATCTCGCCCTGTCTAAACTCCTCGAAACATTTTCTGAAAGAGATACTATATAAAATAAAACAGTTTAGGTAGCAAACGTTTAATTTTGTGATTCATTTTTCTGGGACCACAATTTTTTGAAATTCTAAATTTTTTTTATATCTGTTGGAATTCATTGTTATTTTTTTTATCTAGACAATGCAAAGACAAGTTGAAACTCCAAAAGACCAGACATCAGACAAACAAGCTGAAGCAACAACTGATCAAATCTCCAGCGAGGTACCCTGAATAATCTTTCTTTGCGCTTAAACGTGAACATTTTTTTATAATGATTTTTTGAAATAATTAGTTGTCGAGATCTGATCAAATAAAAACCACATTTAAATATATATAGACTACAAACCAAATAAGTCTGATAAATCTGATCATTATCCATTTTATATCTGATAAGTCTGAACATTATCCATTTTATATCTGATAAGTCTGAACATTATTGATTTTATGTCTGATCCTTTATCCATTTTAAGTCTGATCATTGCTGTTTAAGTCTGATAAATGTGATAAGTCTGAACATTATCAATTTAAGTCTGATCATTATCAATTTTTAAGTCTGATTATTATTAATTTATGTCTGATCATTGATGTTTTTAGTCTGATCATTTTCTGTTTAAGTATGGATATTACTGTTTTTAGACTGATTATTAAGTCTGATCATTGATGTTTTAAGTCTGATTATTGCCGTTTAAGTCTGATTATTAAGTCTGATCATTGCTTTTTAAGTTTCATTATTCCTGTTTAAGTCTGATCATTGCTGTGTAAGTCTGATTATTAAGTCTGATCATTGCTATTTTAAGTCTATTGCTGTTTAAGTCTATCATTGCTATTTTTAAGTATGATCATTGGTATTTTTAAGTCTTATCTTTGCTGTTTTAAGTCCGATCATTGCTACAGTAATAGTTTTAAGTCTGATCATTGCTGTTTTTAGTTTGGTCATTGCTTTGTGAGTCTGATCATTGCTGGTTTTAAGTCTGATCATTTATTTTTTAAGTCTTATCATTGCTTCTTAAGTCTGATCGTTTCTGTTTTATGGGAAATGATTGTGGCATCTTTGCAATGCGACATATGGAGACTTATGATGGGGAAGCAGTTGAGAATTGGTATAGTGGATTTGCCCCTGAATCTGAACTGGTAATCCTGAATTCAAAGATATATTTCAAAATATCTAAATTACTGGTGAATTAAGTTTTGATTTTCCAAATAAATTTTTTTGCAGCAAAAAGATCAAATAAGAAGACTTCGAAAAAGATACCTACACAAAATGTTGCTTGCTAATTCTAATCCATTGAAATGTAAAGTAGCCGAAGCTCTTCATCATCATGTTGTTGTGAAGAAAGAAGAGGAGCATGACGAGTATAAAGGTGAGAACACTGATATTTTTGAAATATAAATCGCATGAACAATATGTGATAACTCTGACCAAACTATGGGTTGAGTACTATCATTTTTTGGATATCCTTGAAATTTTTTCCGATATATCTTAACATTTGTTTTAAATCAAACCAAAATCACATTCAAATATGATCATTATGTTAAGTCTGAAGATTAACCAAATAAGTCCGAACATTTTTATTTTTAAGTCTGATCATTCATTCTTTAAGTCTGATCATTCATTCTTTAAGTCTGGTCATTTATCTCTTTAAGCCTGGTCATTACAAATTTTTGGTCTGATCATAATCATTTTTAAATCTGATCATTACCATATTCTTTAAGTCTGATCATTACCTATTTTAAGTCTGAACATTATTGCTTTCTGTCTGATCATTATCAATTGAATTTTAATTCTGATCATTTATCTCTTTATGTCTGATCACTATCTATTTTAAGTCTGAGCATTATTTCTTTAAGTCTGATCATTGTCTTTTAAGTCTGATCATTATCTATTTTTAATTCTGATCATTGTCTTTATGTCCGATCATTATCAATTGAAGTTGATCAACAAGCTGTTGTTACATATTTCTTTAAGTCTGATCATTGTCTCTTTAAGTCTGATCATTATCTATTTTTAATTCTGAGCATTATTTTGTACAAGTCTGATCATTTGTCTCTTTAAGTCTGATCATTATCTATTCTAAGTCTGAGCATTATTTCTGTAAGTCTGAGCACTATTTCTTTTAAGTCTGATCATTGTCTCTTTAAGTCTGATCATTAGCTAGTTTAAGTCTGAGCATTATTTCTTTAAGTCTGAGCATTATTTCTTTATGTCTGATCATTATAAATTGAATTTTAATTCTGATCACTGTCTTTATGTCCGATCATTATCAATTTGAAGTTGATCAACATGTTATTATTTTGAGCATTGTCTCTTTAAGTATGATCATTATCTATTTTTAATTTTGAGCATTATTTTGTATAAGTCGGATCATTGTTTCTTTAAGTCTGATCATTATCTATTTTAAGTCTGAGCATTATTTCTTTAAGTCTGATCCTTATCAATTGAAATTTAAGTCTGATCATTGTCTCTTTAAGTCTGATCATTATCTATTTTTAAGTCTCAGCATTATTTCATTAAGCTGATCATTGTCTCATTAAGTCTGATCATTATCTATTTTAAGTCTGAGCTTTTAAATTTTGTTAAGTATAAAAAAAATCTGAATATTTTTTGACATAGACTAAAATGAATAATTCAGCAAACAAGTGTCTTTTATATATATCTATATATATAATATAGAGGAGCGTTCAAATGAGGCACTCCTTCTTTAGTTGAGGCAGTGAGGCACGATTTGAGTCAACCGCGTGTCCCTCTCAACCCCCCCGTGCTTTGTGGGCGCGCCACGTGTCCAACTACAAAAAATCCATCAAAAAGCAAACAGCAAACAAATATTCATGCAATATTCCCTGCCACATCATCTAAATGAGTGGCTCACAACGTGCCGCACGTGCCTCATTTTTACAACCCTGCCTCAACCGAGTGCTCCCCTATATATATATATATAGGGGAGCACTCGGTTGAGGCAAGGTTGGTAGAATGAGGCAGTAAGGCATGATCTTGGCCATTGATGATATTGATATAATGGTTGAGATTTAAAGATGTGGTAATGGGATTTTACTATTTGCTTTTTACTTTTTACTGTTGGTAGTGGGTTTACTATTTGGACACGTGGCGCGCCCACAAAGCACGGGGGGGGGGGGGGGGGGGGGGGGTTAGATGTGTGGTTGAGATCGTGCCTCACTGCCTCATTCTTATTTGGCTTGCCTCATTTGAAGAACAGAAAATTATGAAAATTTGTTGGACTCTCTCCTTGAAATTTTGATTGGACTCTCTCCTCTTCTTGAAATGGCTCTACAATGTTCTGTCCTTGACAAGCAGTAGATGCCCCTGCTTCTTGGTCAGCAAGTTTCAATGGACAGTTTCGCTTATCATGAAGAGCTTTTGTACCACAATATGTGCACAACCTTTTCTTCTTTGATTCTTTTATGCATATTTCCCTTGTGGTTTTTAACCTTTTTCCGTGTCCTTTGTTCCTTGCAACGTTGGGTACTTGTATATTTACTTCTGTTGGTTGTGGAATGCCAAGAACAGAACTGAAAAATCTGATTTAGATTTTGGCTTGTCGGCTATTTCATCTGAGTGAAACATTCCATGTAGATTCTTTACACTTTCCAATAAAGTCTTCATTTTTTCCTCGTCATCTTTTACAAGCTGAACAATCAACCGGAATTCAGACCAAATCTCCGAGAATAAGGATGATTGCATCAGAATAGTAGAAGAATTCATAGATGTCTCTTTTTCACTCAAATTTGATGCTTCCTTGCACCATCTTTTCATGATAAGACATTTGAGTATTCTGTCCACCGCATATGAGTTCAAAACATGAAATATATGCCTGCATATAATACCGTATGACTAGAACTTGTTGCAACTGCATTACTCGTTGAGATTGCAAATGACACCTGATTATAAGAAATGTGATCATAAATTAGTGTCTGAACATTTTTCAGATATATTACTGAACGAACAGTTATATTAAAATTTGACTCACTTGGCAGCTTGATCTTGTCTGATCTCTCTCTTTTATTGTATACAATCTTTTGTCTCCGTCTTTCAATACCTCTTCAATGGAACATTTGTACACACCAGCCTCAATCTCAATCTTAATCTCAGTTTCTTTAAAAAAATTATGTGTGATATTTCAGCTGCGTGTCTAGCAATTTAAGAGGACATTGAACAGGAGGAGATGTTGTATCATTTTCACAATCCAACTGAATTCTAGTTTTCCTTTGTTCCTTCATAGCAGTACGAAAGCCAAGTTAGAACTCAACAAAAGTCATATAATGATGAATATACCTTCCAAAGAATGAATTTTCACTTTCAGATCGAGAGGTTGTTCTTAATAGATTACCCAGAAGCACATGTTTCGAATAAACTGGAATCCAGGATGATCGTTTGTCAAACATATCAGCTAACCATTTGTTGTTCTCAACCTTATATTCCCGAATAACATTATGCCATCCATCTTCAAAATCTGATGGTTCATTGTGGTGTCCCCAAATTACAGAACCAATTTTTTTCCAGAAAATCAGTTAGATTACATAAAGGACCTGCCTGCACATCATAAAACAACTAGTTATAATTAATGTTTTTTCAAGATAAGTTCTGTATATTTATAAATTTAAGTCTGATCATTACCAAATTAAGTCTGATCATTACCAAGTTAAGTCTGATCATTATAATTTTAAGTCTGATCATTACCAAGTTAAGTCTGAGCATTTATCAATTTTAAGTCTGATCATTACCATTTAAAGTCTGATCATTAACAAGTTAAGTCTCCATATTTATAATTTTTTTTAATTTCAACTCAGTATGTGAACAACTCAAATGACCAGACTTAAAGAAGGAATGATCATAATTAACATAAATAACTAATTACCTTTGCTTTCAATTTCTCTGCAATATGCCACATGCAAAATCTGTGATAACTTCTATCAAATACTTGAGCAATTGAAGCTTTCATTGCAGGGTCTTGATCAGTAATAATATTTGGCAGTTCAGAGAGTAGATTCTTAAAGCAAGTCAATAGCCATGTGTAAGAATCTATGTTTTCATTTGATAAAAGCCCTGCTGCCAAAGTGGCAGACCTACGGTGGTTGTCCACTCCAGTAAAAGGAACAAAAATCATATTATACCTGAAAGCAATGAATATTAAATTGGTAAATTACTCAAGATTTTACTGCGCATGAAGGATATTTACACTGAACATTTTAGACATTAAGGTTTATCTCAAGAAAAATTCAATGATTTACGATTTAAATTTCTTACTTTTTCGTCCGGTGTGTTGCATCAAAAGAAACCACATCAGCAAAAAATTTACAGTCCTTCATTTATATCTTGTCAGCAAAGAATAACCGAGACAGAGCCCCTTCTTCATTAAGATAATGCTCAAAAGAAAAGCCAGCATCAGAACTCTTCTTCTCCGTTAAATAATTCACAATCATCTGAGCATCTCCTCCACCAATAAAACTTTTTTAATCCCTTTTGAAATCAACTACTAATGCCCCAACATTAGAACTCCCACCGGAAATTTGTGATACTATCCGATGAGCATTTGTTGCTCCTATTTTTATATTTCCTCCAGCAACAATGAAATGTTGATGTTCAAGACTTAATTGTCTATTATTACGTAAAAACTGCTTCCCCAACTCAGTAGCCAATCGATGATTATGCTTCTCTTCAAATACAAAGACATGATATTTACCACCATCTACAAGTTTGACACGTATTTTAGCTAAACAACCACATCGAGTTGCCTTCCAGCCTCTTGTTTCTTTTTTTGTTTTTAAGAGGCTATCTTTGGGTTTTTTTCTTGTTAACACCCTCGCGGTGACACAACATATGCTGAATGAGCACTGTAATGCCATCTTCATGAAGTTTCTTGGTACCACTGCGCATTGTAAACCCACAGATATCTGCATATTTGTCATAGAATTCAAACGCCTCGTTCAACGTATCAAACAAAAGCCCTATGAATGGCTTATGCTCATATGGACACAGTGGTGTGTAGACCTGCAGACCAGAAGGGGTAGAAACAGATTTATTTGAACATTCTGAATCAACACATTCATTCTCAGTCTCATAGCTAATGTCCCCTGTATTATCAAGTAAAGAATAATTTTAGTGTAGATGTGAGAACATTATTAAATAAGCGTTAACATTAGACAAATAAGTCTTAAAACTTTTTTATCGATCAAGTATGATTTTTATGCATTACTGCAAAACTACCGACATTGTTACACTATCACATTATAAACAAACTAACTATATACATTAACAAATAAGTCTATCACTATCAATGTCTGATCATTAAGAATTTAAGTCTGATCATTATCAATTTTTAAGTCTGATCATTATCAATTTTAAATCTGATATTTATCATTTTAAGTCTGATCAATAATCATTTTAAGTCTGAACATTATGTCTGAACATTAACAATTTAAGTCTGATCATTATCGATTTTAAGCATGAAAATTATTAATTTAGGTCAACTCATTTTCAATTTAAGTCTGATAAGTCTAAAAATTATCAAATTAAAGTATGACATTTTTCAACCTAAGTTTGATCATTGTAAGACTTCCTCAATGTAAAAACGCACATATTAAGACTGAAAAATCGTACAAACTAAAAAAAATATAGAAACGTATACAACAAATACAGAAACTAAAACAGAATGCAAAAACGTTTTTAATCAAAACCATAGGGAACAATTTTTTCGAACCTGCAACGACGCTGGCTACATCGTCCATCTCTTACTACGACTAACCCTAAATTCTAAACTGAATTAAATAGTCAGACGAATTTTCAAACCATATATGTAGAATGACTATAACGCCCCTCCGTGTTTGATAATTAAAAATTAAATTCTGATCATTACCAATTTTAGGTCTGATCATTATTTATTTTAATTATGATCATTCCTTCTTTAAGTCTGATCATTATAAATTTTAAGTCTGATCATTATCTATTTTGAGCGCTCCTCTATATATATATATATATGCCTATGACGGTGCTAATAACATCAAAAAAGAAAAATCAAAAAAAAATAGACATAGGTCGGCCACAAATCAAATCAAAATATGAATTTTTGTCTTATTTTTTTGTTTTGATGAATTTTTGTCGTTGATTTCGTGTTCTTTACTTCACTTCACTTCACCTCATTCGAATTCTTTTCATTTTAATTTCCAAAGACAAAGCGAAGCTCCACCGCCTCTCCAATCTCCGATCGCCGCTGAGACCGCCACCTTGCTTCTCTTCTCTTTCGCCAAGTTCGATGCCACCTCGATCTCCCTGTAGTTCTTTCAGTCACTCGTTCGCATAAACAATTCAAATCCACTCCTCAATTCATCATCGTCGGCCTCGTCTTCTCAAGAATCTCCCAGCGCATCATCCAAACCCAACCCTAATTCGACTTCACGTATCGTCTTCGTCATCGCCGATTGATTGCTGAGTTGTTTAGTACGCTGTTTCAAGTTGTTCTTGTTGCTGTTTGGGATGACAATCTGAGATTGCGGCGATTGGGGGTTTTCATCTCCACCAACCCTAGTTCGACTTCACCTCAGATTAATTGCTAAGTTTAGTTTAGTACGCTGTTTCTTGGTGAATTGCGACGTTCTTGTTGATTTTTTATAATGCATGCGTTCTGATTTTCCATCTGGAGGTCTACAGATCAATTCTCCTTGGACGTACTCAGGTTGCTCTTCTCCCACTGCTGGTGTCTTTAATATTTGAATTGTTACTCGTGTATAATGTCTCTATACAATCTGATTTGTTTCATAGTTTAATATGTATGGAACACAGCACCATTGCATCATGTCTTAGATCAGTTGGCTTAATGTACTAATCCTTGGTTGCTGAGAGAACTATCTACGACTAGAATTTTCTTCCCCCCGTGCTCTATGTGCTCTCAACTTCTTGTATTCATTTGATTTCATATGACGAAAAAAATATATGTTATTACATCTCCATGGGTCTGCATCAATATTATTAGGCTCATGTTATTACAGCTCTTTTGTTCCTCTTGTTCTGCCGGAGGGTGGATATTCTCAAGATACACCCACCACTATTCACTACCGACTGCTCGATAATGTTACCATCGCATTGCAGAAAATGGTCACTGTCAGTGTTGGTGGTTCAATCTCAGATCGGATTATTAAAATTATGTCATATCTACGTCTTGGATCATCTGAGAAAGTTCTTAAGAAGAAAAAGAAAAACAAAGATTGAAAAGGTATGTGCTTCTTGGATGTTTTTATTTGAATATTGATATGGACACTATGTCCTCTTAACTTGCGGAAAGCTTTTCCGTGCACCTAATCCAAAGGGTATAAATCCTCATCTACGCTGATTGATCGATAGAAGATCTTAAACCATCGAGATTGATATTCTGCAATGATGTGCTGTGGTCATCTCTTTCACTAATTGATCTGTAGTCATCCTTTTTTCGTTTCAAATTATTCATCTTCTGTAATGATGTGCTGTGAGATATCTACACTTTCTTCAGTTGGATCTGTGCATGTATCATAAAAATAAATGATCATACACTTAAGATTCAATAAATCCTGATTTTCTAATCTAGAAGGTGGACTTGCACTGTGTGAACAATCCATCAATTCTTCTTCTGTGAAGTTTGAGATGTCACATTTTTTAAAAACATCTTGCTGTCGGATTCACATTAATGTTAGAGATAAATGCACTGTGCAGGTGAAGAAGCTAACTTGTGACACTTATCAGTTCCTCTTACTTCTGCCTTCTTTTAGCTCCTTTTTTTTTTAAATGATGTATAAGCAATGCGACTACAGTTTGAACAAAAGAGACTACAATTTGACACAAATTTCATTTACCTTTATATAATTTCGTTTGGATTATTTTAATGTGTCCTTATCTGTTGGTTGATGTTACATGTTTCGTCGTGCAGCCAAGGTTGCAACGGTGGGTACTATCGACGAAGAAGAGGAGAAACGATCAAAACCTGAACTTGGGATAATGAAAAATCGCACTGAAAGAAAATACTGCCACCGCCTCTCCCTCTTAGAAGAGATGATCCGAAACCTACAGAAGTACATATTGTTGCTAGGGTTAAAGAGGATGGCCGTTTTGAAGGGGGATGGGATTAATTACTAAGTTCCTGCTAAAGATGATATGATTCTGCGTCCTGTCGTTCAAGACATGGTTGAATCCCCAAAAATTAAGGAAAGGACTTCCTATTTTAACGAACCAGCCTATGGTCCAGTCTCCAGTCCCACCCACTGAACCATATCAGCAATGGAAATAAACTGTAAGTGAACATGAAAGATCGAGTCTTAATTACAGTATTTAGTTTGCTTATAGAAAACGGGATAGTGATATTTATACATTTCGATTGCTTTTATTGAAAATATCATCTAATATTTCATTGATTGATATCAGAATGGATATGATGCTCTACAACCACAAGCGTACCCAGGTGCTTACCAGAGGTTGTGGAAAAATATCAATATATTGGCCAATTCTTCCGTATTGCCACTGACAAAACTGTGAGTCTAATATTTAACTCGTCAAATTGGCGTCCTTGTACTTCTGAAACCATTTTTTTGCACCTTAATTGGTATTTGCATGACATGGTGTGAAATGAGTCTAATATAAAGCATAAATGCACAGATATTTGCCAGCCCTGAAACACAAATGGGTTTCCATCCCGACGCGTGGATACTTGGGTAATCCAACATTTCTTTTTCCAAGTATATATGACGTAAGAAACATCTAAGTGAGAGCGCTTATATTAGACTAGCTTCTAGTATAGTTTGGCTCTATAGGACATGGGTACACCGATAATGTCCCAAATCCCAATACCTAAGAACTGATTTGTTAGGAATCAGATTACTCGTTTTATTTAAACGGTTATTTTAAGCAAGTTTTTTTTGGCTGTCTTTCAAATTCACGTTCGAATAAAATATTGCGTATCATTTTTGTTTCTGAGCAAAGTGTTCTTTTTCCAAAGCACATATCAATTGAAAAAATTGTTTGACATTGCAAATTGTTAAGGAATTATGTTTTATGTAGTTTCTTGAAGATAGATAATCCTCTTGCTCATCTGCTTTTGGTAGTAAATTTCTATGCTTTGTTTAATCTGTGTTTGGTTTTGCTCAAACACTGGCAAAAGAAAAGGGTCTATCATTTGATTGAAACATCAGTCCTTTGTATGCAGGGGAATACTAGGCCTTAACTGGAGAGAAACTTAAAGGTGTTGAAATGATAGCATGTGGCCTTGCTAATCATTCTTCACTATATGCAGTATGGTTTAGTTCCATGTTTATCAATTAATAATTCTGTACTCTTCAAAATTAGCTGATGATGATTAATTAATTATACTAGAGACTTGACATGATTGAGGGGCGACTTGCACAGTATGGTGACATTTTCCATCCAGATAAAACGAGTATTATATCCAGGTAAATACAATATTACACAAGCATGCTTGTCTAGTTCTTAACTATGTGTTTTGATTTATGAAGATACGCTACAAACTTTGTGTGCTACAAGTCTCATCGCTGACTAACACTAACTAGCTCTTCATTAACTAATTTTCCAGATTGGATACAATTGAGAAATGTTTCAGTCATGACACAGTTGAAGAAATCATTGATGCTGTGGTACGTCTTGTACACATTCTGTTTTTACACTACCATTTAACATATTAGCATAAGTTGATGATTCATTTCATACATAGACCTGATTTGTTGGAAAAGAGATGAGGGATTTGTTAACTTTAGCCTCACATGAAATAATGCTTTGTTGCTAGGGTTGAAGAGGATGGCATTTTTGTAGGGGATGGGATTAATTACTAAGTTCCTGCTAAAGAAGATATGATTCTGACTCTTCTGAGTCTTGTCGTTGAGGACATGGTTGAATCCTCAAAAAGTAAGGAAAGGTATTCCTATTTTAACGAACCAGCTTATGGTCCAGTCCCACCCACTGAACCATATCAGCAATAACTGTAAGTGAACATGAATGATTAAGTCTTATTACAGTATTTTGTTTGCTTATAGAAAACAGAATAGTAATAGTAAGATTTATACATTTCAAAAAACAAAATAAAAACTCAACTGTGTTGGGGATGGGTAGAGAATTTTATGTGAACTTGCCATGGCCCAGGTGACGTGGAGCGCACACATTTGGTTTAGGATTTTAAACAATGCCTTGCTGTATAACGTTAGAAGGTGAGATTAGGGTTTGGGGAATAGAGTTGGAGTCATCGATTGACAATGCTTTTGTTTGGTTATTTGAGTATGTTTGATAGGTATGTATCATTAATGTCTGAAATTGCTACTGGGCTTCTTTCTATGTGTTTCTTGATGTGTTGAGCTGATTCCTTCAGTATGTAAGCTCTTCTTCTTTGGTTTCTTGATGTGTTGTGATGTTTCTTTAATGACAAAGTTGCATCTTTCTTTAAGAGTTGCTGCTAAGTTTTCTGTTTGATTTACAATGCTTTTGTTTGATTTGTTAAGTATGTTCGTATCGCTAATGTCTGTAATTGCCTCTTTCTTACTTATGTGTTTCTTGTTGTGTTGACCTGGTACTTCAGTATGTGAGCTCCTTTTCATGGGTTTCTTGATGTTTGTGATGTTTCTTTGATGACAAAGTTGCATCTTTTGTACTTATTAAAGATGATTTATATACTGGCTATGTTGGACAGAGTAGTTAAGAGTTGCTGCTACTTGTGTATGCATGGTTTTAGTTGATTTACAATACTTTTTGTTTGGTTAGTTCAGTATGTTTGATTTGTATGTATCACTAATGTCGGAAATTCCTGTTTCTTACTTATGTATGTGGGCTTCTTTTTTTGTGATTCTTGATATGTTGAGCTGATTACTCCCGTTTATGAGCTCTTTTTATGGGTTTCTCGATGTTTGTGATGTCTCTTTGATGACGAGGTTGCATCTTTCTTACTTACTATACATGATTATATAACTTGGTATGTTGGACAGAGGACTTAACTACAACTGCTACATGTGTATGTATGGGTTTCTGTTAATTGACAATGCTTTTGTTTGGTGAGTTCAGTATGTTTGATTTGTGTGTATGGCTAATGTCTGAAGTTGCCTCTTTCTTACTTATGTGTTTCTTGATGTGTTGAGCTGGTTACTTTAGTATGTGAGCTCCTTTTTAATGGGTTTCTTGATGTTTGTGATGTTTCTTTGATGACGAAGTTGCATCTTTTGTACTTATTAAAGATGATTATATACTGGCTATGTTGGACAGAGTAGTTAAGAGGTTCTGCTACTTGTGTATGCATGGTTTTTAGTTGATTTACAATGCTTTTTGTTTGGTTAGTTCAGTATGTTTGATTTGTGTGTATGGTAATGTCTGAAATTGCCTCTTTCTTACTTATGTGTGTGGGCTTCTTTTTGAGTGATTCTTGCTATGTTGAGCTGATTACTCCCGTATGTGAGTTCCTTTATATGGGGTTCTTGGTGTTTGTGATGTCTTTTTAATGACGAAGTTGCATCTTTCTTACTTACTATAAATGATTATATAACTTGGTATGTTGCACAGAGTAGTTAACTACAACTGCTACATGTATATGTATGGGTTTCTGTTGATTGGCAATGCTTTTGGTGAGTTCAGTATGTTTGATTTGTGTGTATGGCTAATGTCTGAAGTTGCCTCTTTCGTACTTATGTGTGTGGCCTTCTTTTTATGTGCTTCTTGATGTGTTGAGTGCTGATTATTTCAGTAGTTGAGCTGCTTTTCATGGGGTTTCTTCTTGATGTTTGTGATGTTTCTTTGATGACGAAATTGCACCTTTCTTGCTCATTAATGATGATTATATATACCTGAGTATGCTGGACAAAAGAGTTGACTACGGTTGCTACATGTGTATGTATGGTTTTCTGTTGATTTACAATTCTTTTGTTTGGTGAGTTCTCTATGTTTGATTTGTATGTATGGCTTTGATTTGTATGTATGGCTACTTGAAGCTTCAACTTGATTTTCGTTCCCTTTTGTTACTTTTCTCATTGTATTTTTTCCTATAAAAAATGTATCGCTAGTGTTTGAATTTGCCTCTTTCTTACTTATGTGCATGGGCTTCTTTTTATGTGTTTTTGGTGTGTTTAGTGCTGATTACTTCAGTATCTGAGCTCCTTTTATGGGTTTCTTCTTGATGTTTGTGATGTTTGTTTGATGACGAAGTTGCATCTTTCTTACTTATTATATACCTGAGTATGTTTGACAAAGAAGTTGACTACGGTCGCTACTTGTGTATTTATGGGTTTCTGTCGATTGACAATGCTATTGTTTGGTTAGAGTAGTATGTTTGATTTGTTTGTATCTCTAATGTCTGAAATTGCCTCTTTCTTGCTTATGTGCGTGGGCTTCTTTTTATGTGTTTTTTGATGTGTTGAACTTTGATTACTTCAGTATGTGAGCTCCTTTGCATTGGTTTCTTCTTGATGTTTGTGATGTTTTTTTGACGACAAAGGTGCATTTTTTTACTTATTAAAGATGATTACATACCCAGTGTTAAGAGTTGCTGCTGCTTTTTCTATTGATTGATACTGCTTTTGTTTGGTTAGTTCTGTTTGTTTGATTTGTATGTATCGCTAATGTCTGAAACTGCCTCTTTCTTACTTATGTGTGTGGGCTTTTTGAGTGCTGTTTACTTTAGTGGGCTTCTTTTATGACAATGCTCTGCCGAGTCAAGTTTCTGTTCTAAGTTGACAGTTCTTGGTCCATAATGTTGATTAAATGAACTTGTTTAATTTGTGACTGTGTTGTTTCAGTCATGTAATGCCTTTTTGTTGTTGGATTCAATGGGGAAGTCCTCAACAGGAGCTTGGGACTGAGCAACTTCAGATACTTGTACACCAATATCAGTTTTTGCTACATCTTCGGTTCTTCACTTTCTTCACACAGCACCTTATCTGTTTGTTCATGTTGTTGATTACATCAAATTGCACATTAGACTTTTCTATATTAAATTATTTGATATGCTGATTAGAGTGGTGATGCTCGAAAGGAATTGCTGATTGTCTGTTCGCTTTCTTTATAATTGATGCAACACTTCTGGAAGAGTATCTTTCTTTATAATTGATGCAGGCAGTTCTGGAAGAGTATCGAATAGGAGAATTTGCATACTTCTTTCTATCTTAGCTTTGTCTACTGGTGTTTTGATTTTCTATTTATCTCTTGGCACTCCATTTGTGTATTGGTAGCAGTAATCCGGATTTTGAGTTTTCAATTGTTTTTTCAAGGGTTTTGACAAAGGCATCTTGTAAAGGGAGTTGTCATTTCTGCGAATATCAGTGTTTCAACTTTGTTGTTGATTGAAGTTTGAATCTTTTTGCAGCTGATTAATTCAACATGTTTGATTCATATGTATCAAATGATCTTTGAAATCATTTGCCCGTTTGTAGGAACTTCTTATGGCAACCCTGGTTGGAAAATGATAGCCAACCTTCCAGCTGGAGGTACTTTGTAATGATTGACACCTTGATTGTTCTAGGTTCATGCTTAAATTGTTTACACCTTTATTTCCAATGTTCATGCTTAAATTGTTCTACGTTCTATACCATTTACCAGATGCTTTGATGAAAACTGTAATGTGGTGAAGATGGATGAGGAGAAGGTATAATTGACACATTAATCTCGTTGAGTCCGTGTTTAGATATAAACCTGTTAATTCACTTGCTGAATTGCCATACTTCAATCTGATTAAACAATTACTGCTTCTGTTGTTTCATGACATTTAACCGTTGAAAAATACTTAATTAGGAAAAATATACCCACTGAGGGTGAGTGGAGTGGCGGAATCTCATCTTTGATAAGGTATTATCAGTTGGACCGACTTTAATCATTTGTGTCTGTATTCCATACTGTTAAATTTATTAAATGTATGCATGCATAGTCTCTTTTTCTCTTCATCGTGTTACAATAATTCATCGTGTTAGAATAAAAGTATGCTTGTAACATCATATACATGAGGAAGTCCATAAAGTCCCGTGAATTGTAATATCACTTACATAGAGTCCTTGAGTATTGTAACATCATTTACATGAGGAACGCCATGGATAATTTGGCATTATTTACATGATTCAAAATCTGGGTATAAGTGACTTAAGTTACTCAATAGTGTCCATGGGTATTAAAACATAATTTACTTGATAGAGTCCCTCGATATAAAGACATAATTTACTTGATAGTCTATGGGTATTGTGACATGATTTATGTGGTGGAGTCACTAGGTAATGTGACATGATATACATGATTGAGTAACTAGATAATGTGACATGATTTACGTGATTGAGTCACTGAGTAATTAACATAATTTACTTGATAGAGTCCCTGTTTATATAGACATAATTTACTTGATAAAGTCCCTCGATATAAAGATATAATTACTTGATAAAGTCTCTGGGTATTATGACATGTTTTACATGATTGAGTCCCGCGTATTGTGATATCATTTACATGATGGAGTCCCTTAGTATTGTAACATCATTTACAAGAAGTCCTTGGAAATTATGACAGCATTTACATGATGAGGTCCCTGAGTATTGTGACAGCATTTACATGATGGACTCCATAAGTATTGTGACAACATTTACATGATGAAGTCACTAAGAATTATGACATGATTTACATGATGGGTCCCTGGGTATTGTGACAACATTTACATGATGGGTCCCTGGGTATTGTGACAACATTTATATGATGAAGTCACTGAGAATTGTGGCATGATTTACATGATTGAGTCCCGAATTGTTATATCATTTACATGATGGAGTCCCCGAGTGTTATAACATCATTTACATGAGGAAGTGCATGGAACATTTTGACATTATTCACATGATTCATAATCTGGGTATAACTGGCTAATTTCCTTAATAATGTGCCTACGTATAACGACATAATTTACTTAATAGAGCCCCTCGATATAAAGACATACTTTACTTAATAAGTCATTGGATATTGTGACATGATTTAGATGGTGGAGTCATTAAGTAATGTGACATGATGTAAATGATTGAGTCCCTTGATAATATGGCATGGTTTACATGATTGAGTCACCGAGTATTGTGTCATCATTTACACGATGGAGTCACAGAGAATTGTGAGATGATTTACAACATAGTCCCTTGGTATTGTGACATGATTTACATGGAGTCACTAGGTAATGTGATATGATTTACATGATCGAGTCCCTGGGTAATGTGACATGATTTACATGATCGAGTCACCGAGTATTGTGCCATCTTTTACACTGGAGTCACAGAGAATTGTGAGATGATTTACAACATAGCCCCTTGGTATTGTGACATGGTTTACATGGAGTCACTAGGTAATGTAACATGATTTACAGGATTGAGTCTCTGGATAATGTGACATGATTTATATGGTGGAATCACTAGGTAATGTGACATGATATACATGATTGAGTCCCTGAATAATGTGACATGATTTACGTGATTGAGTCACTGGGTAATTAACATAATTTACTTGATAGTTCCTGTGTATATAGACATAATTTACTTGATAAAGTCCTTCGATATAAAGAAATAATTTACTTGATAAAGTCCCTGGGTATTATGACATGTTTTTCATGATAGAGCCCCGCGTATTGTGATATCATTTACATGATGGAGTCCCTGAGTATTGTAACATCATTTACATGATGGAGTCCTTTGAAATTGTGACAGCATTTACATGATGGGGTCCCTAAGTATTCTCACAGCATTTACATGATGGAGTCCCCAAGTATTATGACAACATTTACATGATGGAGTCATTGAGAATTGTGAAATGATTTACATGATATTCTTTGGTTTTGTGACATGATTTACATGATGGTTCCCTGGATATTGTGACAACATTTACATGATGGGTCCCTGGGTATTGTGACAACATTTACATGATGAAGTCACTGAAAATTATGACATGATTTACATGATAGAGCCCCGAATTGTTATATCATTTACATGATGGAGTCTCAGAGTGTCATAACATCATTTACATGAGGAAGTGCATGGATCATTTTGACATTATTTACATGATTAATAATCTTGGTATAACTGGCATAAATTCCTTAATAGTGTCCCTATGTATAACGACATAATTTACTTAATAGAGCCCCTCGATGTAAAGACATACTTTACTAAAGAGAGTCTTTGGATATTGTGACATGATTTAGATGGTGGAGTCATTAGGTAATGTGGCATGATTTACATGATTGAGTCCCTAGATAATATGACATGGTTTACATGATTGAGTCACCCAGCATTGTGCCATCATTTACTTGATGGACTCATAGAGAATTGTGAGATAATTTACAACATAGTCCCTTGGTATTGTAACATGATTTACATGGAGTCACTAGGAAATGTGACATGATTTACATGATCGAGTCCCTGGGTAATGTGACATAATTTACATGATCTCCCTGATTAATATGACATGGTGTACATAATTGAGTCACCGAGTATTGTGTCATCATTTACACGATGGAGTCACAGAGTATTGTGAGATGATTTACAACATAGCCCCTTGGTATTGGGACATGATTTACATGGAGTCACTAGGTAATGTGATATGATTTACATGATTGAGTCCCTGGGTAATGTGACATGATTTACATGATCGAGTCACCGAGTATTGTGCCATCATTTACACTGGAGTCAAAGAGAATTGTGAGATGATTTACAACATAGCCCCTTGGTATTGTGACATGGTTTACATGGAGTCACTAGGTAATGTGACATGATTTACAGGATTGAGTCTCTGGATAATGTGACATGATTTATATGGTGGAGTCACTACGTAATGTGACATGATATACATGATTGAGTCCCTGAATAATGTGACATGATTTACGTGATTGAGTCACTGGGTAATTAACATAATTTACTTGATAGTTCCTGTGTATATAGACATAGTTTACTTGATAAAGTCCTTCGATATAAAGAAATAATTTACTTAATAAAGTCCCTGGGTATTATGACAGGTTTTTCATGATAGAGCCCCGCGTATTGTGATATCATTTACATGATGGAGTCCCTGAGTATTGTAACATCATTTACATGATGGAGTCCGTGGAAATTGTGACAGCATTTACATGATGGGGTCCCTAAGTATTCTTACAGCATTTACATGATGGAGTCATTGAGAATTGTGAAATGATTTACATGATATTCTTTGGTTTTGTGACATGATTTACATGATGGTTCCCTGGATATTGTGACAATATTTACATGATGGGTCCCTGGGTATTGTGACAACATTTACATGATGAAGTCACTGAAAATTATGACATGATTTACATGATAGAGTCCCGAATTGTTATATCATTTACATGATGGAGTCTCAGAGTGTCATAACATCATTTACATGAGGAAGTGCATGGATCATTTTGACATTATTTACATGATTAATAATCTTGGTATAACTGGCATAAATTCCTTAATAGTGTCCTATGTATAACGACATAATTTACTTAATAGAGCCCCTCGATGTAAAGACATACTTTACTAAAGAGAGTCTTTGGATATTGTGACATGATTTAGATGGTGGAGTCATTAGGTAATGTGGCATGATTTACATGATTGAGTCCCTAGATAATATGACATGGTTTACATGATTGAGTCACCCAGCATTGTGCCATCATTTACTTTGATGGATTCATAGAGAATTGTGAGATAATTTACAACATAGTCCCTTCGTATTGTAACATGATTTACATAGAGTCACTAGGAAATGTGACATGATTTACATGATCGAGTCCCTGGGTAATGTGACATAATTTACATGATCTCCCTGATTAATATGACATGGTGTACATAATTGAGTCACCGAGTATTGTGTCATCATTTACACGATGGAGTCACAGAGAATTGTGAGATGATTTACAACATAGCCCCTTGGTATTGTGACATGATTTACATGGAGTCACTAGGTAATGTGATATGATTTACATGATTGAGTCCCTAGGTAATGTGACATGATTTACATGATCGAGTCACCGAGTATTGTGCCATCATTTACACTGGAGTCAAAGAGAATTGTGAGATGATTTACTACATAGCCCCTTGGTATTGTGACATGGTTTACATGGAGTCACTAGGTAATGTGACATGATTTACAGGATTGAGTCTCTGGATAATGTGACATGATTTATATGGTGGAGTCACTAGGTAATGTGACATGATATACATGATTGAGTCCCTGAATAATGTGACATGGGTAATTTACGTGATTGAGTCACTGGGTATATAGACATAATTTACTTGATAAAGTCCTTCGATATAAAGAAATAATTTACTTGATAAAGTCCCTGGGTATTATGACATGTTTTTCATGATAGAGCCCCGCGTGTTGTGATATCATTTACATGATGAAGTCCCTGAGTATTGTAACATCATTTACATGATGGAGTCCTTCGAAATTGTGACAGCATTTACATGATGGGGTCCCTAAGTATTCTTACAGCATTTACATGATGGAGTCCCCAAGTATTATGACAACATTTACATGATGGAGTCATTGAGAATTGTGAAATGATTTACATGATAGTCATTGGTTTTGTGACATGATTTACATGATGGTTCCCTGGATATTGTGACAACATTTACATGATGGGTCTCTGGGTATTATGACAACATTTACATGATGAAGTCACTGAAAATTATGACATGATTTACATGATAGAGTCCCGAATTGTTATATCATTTACATGATGGAGTCTCGGAGTGTCATAACATCATTTACATGAGGAAGTGCCTGGATCATTTTGACATTATTTAAATGATTAATAATCTTGGTATAACTGGCATAAATTCCTTAATAGTGTCCTTATGTATAACGACATAATTTACTTAATAGAGCCCCTCGATGTAAAGACATACTTTACTAAAGAGAGTCTTTGGATATTGTGACATGATTTAGATGGTGGAGTCATTAGGTAATGTGGCATGATTTTCATGATTGAGTCCCTAGATAATATGACATGGTTTACATGATTGAGTCACCCAGCATTGTGCCATCATTTACTTGATGGAGTCATAGAGAATTGTGAGATAATTTACAACATAGTCCCTTGGTATTGTAACATGATTTACATGGAGTCACTAGGAAATGTGACATGATTTACATGATCGAGTCCCTGGGTAATGTGACATAATTTACATGATCTCCCTGATTAATATGACATGGTGTACATAATTGAGTCACCGAGTATTGTGTCATCATTTACACGATGGAGTCACAGAGAATTGTGAGATGATTTACAACATAGCCCCTTTGTATTGTGAGATGATTTACAACATAGCCCCTTGGTATTGTGACATGATTTACATGGAGTCACTAAGTAATGTGACATGATAGAGTCTCTGGATAATGTGACATGATTTATATGGTGGAGTCACTAGGTAATGTGATATGATATACATGATTGAGACCCTGGATAATGTGACATGATTTACGTGATAGAATCCCTGTGTATATAGACATAATTTACTTGATAAAGTCCCTCGTTATGAAGGTATAATTTACTTGATAAAGTCTTTGGGTATTATGACATGTTTTACGTGATATAGCCCCGCGTATTGTGATATCATTTACATGATGAGTCCTTGAGAATTGTGACAGCATTTACATGATGGAGTCCCTGAGGACTGTGACAACATTTACATAATGGAGTCACAGGGAATTGTGACATGATTTACATGATATTCGTTGGTTTTGTGACATGATTTACATGATGGGTCCCTGGGGGAGTGTGACAACATTTACATGATGAAGTCACTGGGTATTATGACATGATTTACATGAAAGAGTCCCGAATTGTTATATCATTTACATGGAATCCCTGGATATTGTGACATGATTTACATGGTGGAGTCATTTGGTAATGTGATCTGATTTACATGATTGAGTCCCTGAATAATATGACATGGTTTACATGATTGAGTCATCGAGTATTGTGACATCATTTACACGATGGAGTCACATAGAATTGGAGATGATTTATAACATAGCCCCTTGGTATTGTGACATGATTTACATGGAGTCACTAGGTAATGTGACATGATTTACATGATCGAGTCCGTGGATAATGTCACATGATTTATGTAATTGAGTCCCTGGTATTGTGACATAATTTGCTAGATAGAGTCCATGTGTATATATACATAATTTACATCACGAACAGAGGATGATTGAGTCACTAGTATTGTGACATAATTTACTTGATACAGTTCGTTATTTAGACCTAATTTACTTCATAGAGTCTCTTGATATAAAGACATAATTTTCTTCATAAAGTTCCTGGATATTGTGACATGTTTAACGTGATAGAGCCTCGCGTATTGTGATATCATTTACATGATGGAGTCCCTGAGTATAGTAACATCATTTACATGGGTATTGTGAAAGCATTTACATGATTGAGTCCGTGAATATTGTGACAACATGTACATGATAGGGTCACTGAGAATTGTGACATGATTTAAATGATATTCGTTGGTTTTATGACATGAATTACATGATGGAGTTCCAAGGTATTGTGACAATATTTACTTGATGAAGTCACTGTGAATTGTGACATGATTTACATGATAGAGCCCCGAATTGTTATATCATTTACATGATGGAGTCCCTGAGTATTGTAACATCATTTATATGAGGAAGTCCATGGATCATTTGACATTATTTACATGATTCAGAATTTGGGTATAACTGGAATAATTTCCTAAATAGTGTTCCTACATATAACGATAGAATTTGTGATGAAGCCTGTGTATATTGTGACAGTAATTACTTGGTATAGTCCCTTGATATAAAGACATAATTTACTTGATAAAGTCCTTGGGTATGGTGACATAATTTTCTTACCAGAACCCTAGGTATTGTGTTATTTTTTACATGATGCAGTCCCTGAGTATTGTAACATCATTTACATGGAGTCATTGGGTATTGTGACCACATTTACATTATTGAGTCCATGGATAATGTGACATGATTTACATGATTGAATCCCATGGTATAAAGATAGATATTACTTGATAGTCCCTCGATATAAAGACATAATTTACATGATAAAGTCCTTGTGAATTGGGACATGATTTACATGATAGGGTCACTAGGTAATGTGCCATGATTTACATGATTGAGTCTCTGGATAATATGACATGGTTTACATGATTGAGTCACCCAGTATTGTGCCATCATTTACTTGATGGACTCATAGAGAATTGTGAGATAATTTACAACATAGTCCCTTGGTATTGTAACATGATTTACATAGAGTCACTAGGAAATGTGACATGATTTACATGATCGAGTCCCTGGGTAATGTGACATAATTTACATGATCTCCCTGATTAATATGACATGGTGTACATAATTGAGTCACCGAGTATTGTGTCATCATTTACACGATGGAGTCACAGAGAATTGTGAGATGATTTACAACATAGCCCCTTGGTATTGTGACATGATTTACATGGAGTCACTAGGTAATGTGATATGATTTACATGATTGAGTCCCTGGGTAATGTGACATGATTTACATGATCGAGTCACCGAGTATTGTGCCATCATTTACACTGGAGTCAAAGAGAATTGTGAGATGATTTACTACATAGCCCCTTGGTATTGTGACATGGTTTACATGGAGTCACTAGGTAATGTGACATGATTTACAGGATTGAGTCTCTGGATAATGTGACATGATTTATATGGTGGAGTCACTAGGTAATGTGACATGATATACATGATTGAGTCCCTGAATAATGTGACATGATTTACGTGATTGAGTCACTGGGTAATTAACATAATTTACTTGATAGTTCCTGTGTATATAGACATAATTTACTTGATAAAGTCCTTCGATATAAAGAAATAATTTACTTGATAAAGTCCCTGGGTATTATGACATGTTTTTCATGATAGAGCCCCGCGTATTGTGATATCATTTACATGATGGAGTCCCTGAGTATTGTAACATCATTTACATGATGGAGTCCTTCGAAATTGTGACAGCATTTACATGATGGGGTCCCTAAGTATTCTTACAGCATTTACATGATGGAGTCCCCAAGTATTATGACAACATTTACATTATGGAGTCATTGAGAATTGTGAAATAATTTACATGATATTCATTGGTTTTGTGACATGATTTACATGATGGTTCCCTGGATATTGTGACAACATTTACATGATGGGTCTCTGGGTATTATGACAACATTTACATGATGAAGTCACTGAAAATTATGACATGATTTACATGATAGAGTCCCGAATTGTTATATCATTTACATGATGGAGTCTCAGAGTGTCATAACATCATTTACATGAGGAAGTGCCTGGATCATTTTGACATTATTTAAATGATTAATAATCTTGGTATAACTGGCATAAATTCCTTAATAGTGTCCTTATGTATAACGACATAATTTACTTAATAGAGCCCCTCGATGTAAAGACATACTTTACTAAAGAGAGTCTTTGGATATTGTGACATGATTTAGATGGTGGAGTCATTAGGTAATGTGGCATGATTTTCATGATTGAGTCCCTAGATAATATGACATGGTTTACATGATTGAGTCACCCAGCATTGTGCCATCATTTACTTGATGGAGTCATAGAGAATTGTGAGATAATTTACAACATAGTCCCTTGGTATTGTAACATGATTTACATGGAGTCACTAGGAAATGTGACATGATTTACATGATCGAGTCCCTGGGTAATGTGATATAATTTACATGATCTCCCTGATTAATATGACATGGTGTTAATTGAGTCACCGAGTATTGTGTCATCATTTACACGATGGAGTCACAGAGAATTGTGAGATGATTTACAACATAGCCCCTTGGTATTGTGACATGATTTACATGGAGTCACTAAGTAATGTGACATGATAGAGTCTCAGGATAATGTGACATGATTTATATGGTGGAGTCACTAGGTAATGTGATATGATATACATGATTGAGACCCTGGATAATGTGACATGATTTACGTGATAGAATCCCTGTGTATATAGACATAATTTACTTGATAAAGTCCCTCGTTATGAAGGTATAATTTACTTGATAAAGTCTTTGGGTATTATGACATGTTTTACGTGATATAGCCCCGCGTATTGTGATATCATTTACATGATGAGTCCTTGAGAATTGTGACAGCATTTACATGATGGAGTCCCTGAGTACTGTGACAACATTTACATAATGGAGTCACTGGGAATTGTGACATGATTTACATGATATTCGTTGGTTTTGTGACATGATTTACATGATGGGTCCCTGGGGGAGTGTGACAACATTTACATGATGAAGTCACTGGGAATTATGACATGATTTACATGAAAGAGTCCCGAATTGTTATATCATTTACATGGAATCCCTGGATATTGTGACATGATTTACATGGTGGAGTCATTTGGTAATGTGATCTGATTTACATGATTGAGTCCCTGAATAATATGACATGGTTTACATGATTGAGTCATCGAGTATTGTGACATCATTTACACGATGGAGTCACATAGAATTGGAGATGATTTATAACATAGCCCCTTGGTATTGTGACATGATTTACATGGAGTCACTAGGTAATGTGACATGATTTACATGATCGAGTCCGTGGATAATGTCACATGATTTATGTAATTGAGTCCCTGGTATTGTGACATAATTTGCTAGATAGAGTCCATGTGTATATATACATAATTTACATCACGAACAGAGGATGATTGAGTCACCAGTATTGTGACATAATTTACTTGATACAGTTCGTTATTTAGACCTAATTTACTTCATAGAGTCTCTTGATACAAAGACATAATTTTCTTCATAAAGTTCCTGGATATTGTGACATGTTTAACGTGATAGAGCCTCGCGTATTGTGATATCATTTACATGATGGAGTCCCTGAGTATAGTAACATCATTTACATGGGTATTGTGAAAGCATTTACATGATTGAGTCCGTGAATATTGTGACAACATGTACATGATAGGGTCACTGAGAATTGTGACATGATTTAAATGATATTCGTTGGTTTTATGACATGAATTACATGATGGAGTTCCAAGGTATTGTGAATCCATGGTGCGGGCAGCTCGTCACAAGGGAGTCAAAGTACGACAAGTACTCGTCCAATGTTTCGTCCCGGGATTGCTCAATGTTGATGATCTCCTTGCGGGCTCCAAGTCGGAGAGATGGCGGGCAAAACTCCTCTAGGAATTTGGTTTGTAGATCCCCATAATTACTTTCATAAGCTGCACATGAGTAATACCATTCTATTGCGGAGTTAGTTAGAGAAAATTTAAAGCATTTAAGTTTAAACCCCCTCTGGCGATTCATTTTTAGGCCTCATGTGGCTGCATATGGAGTGGAACGTATGTGTATGCCTCACGGGATCTTCTCCAATGGCACCTCCGAATTTGGGGAGGCGGTTAAGCATCTCAAACATAAGGTTGCTGCCCCCATCATTCCAAGGTTCTCTGCCGTAGTACGAGGACATGGTGAATTATGTACAACAGAAAAAAGAACAACTATCCATTTGCTAACTCCCCGGCAACGGCGCCAATTTGACAGATGCTTGTCGTCAGAGCAAATGTACAAATAAATTTATAGTCCGCTACTCGCGACTTCACTACTGGGTAGCAAGTGGTAAGTAGGGATCGAACCCAAAGGAATTAGGCGGATAGTTGTTCTTTGAGGTGATTTGTACAGCAAGGGAGCGTGTTTTAGGTTGGTTGAGGTTTTAGAGCTAGTAACTACGTGACTTTTTGGTTGGTTTTGGTTTTTTTTGTGCGAAAAGTAAATGACTGAAAATAAAAGTAGGAGACTTACAGCGGGTGATGCGTGATTGGCAAGTCCTCCGGAAGGTGAGCAGTTGATTACGGCAGTTATACTAAGAAAGTAAGTGCAGGAGTTGTTTGATTTCAAGGAAAACATTCGATTTCGGGGGCATTGTATCATAGCCTGTTTATCATTGACCTTTAGTGATCCTTTAAGTATTCAAACGTGCATCAAGGCCATTCCAAGCACTCGATTTGCCACACTGTCTAGTCTTTTACAAAAGTGTTCGAAAGAGTATCAAGGCCATTCCAAGCACTCGATTTGCACACACTGTCTAGACTTTTGCAAAAAAACGTAGAGCCCTTGTTCTACTTAGACTAATACCCCATTCCAAGATATATTAGCCTGTGTGCATCCATTTGATCAGTCATTCCCGAGCAATCAAATGGTGTTTGAGAGAGGTCAAACTCCTCGGATAAGCTTTGCCATTCCAAGCATCCACTTATCCGAGTATGTTTACAAACTTCCACGGAAGAGCTTTGCCATTCCAAGCATCCACTCAACCTTGGAAGTTCTGGCCTAATATATGGCACATAGAACAAGTTTTGAATACAGAGAAAAAACACTAAAGCAAAGTCTAAAATATTTTATGATACAAGTACACCCCTTCAACCGAATGAAGACTTTAGCTACGAATATCCATAGAGGTGGATACCATAGCTAAATACTCGGGGGTTTTTGAAAGACAGTAAGTAAGGGGAATACTCAAGAACCAACAGGAGTATTCCCAATTCCTACTTGAATACTCAAGAACCAACAGGAGTATTCTCTAAAACTGTTATAATACTCAAGAACCAACAAGAGCATTTCTGCGATCGCACAGCCCGGACCAGACGCATGGAAATATCGTGCGTTCGCACGTAAGGCTTCGCGCGCTCGCACTCGACCAGACTTCCCAGCTTGCAGGATACCATGCGAACGCATGCGGTTGCGGAAAGAAAAAAATATGTTTGATGATATAGGGAATCTGGATGGTTTTGGTTGAGGATCGAGTTTTGTGGGGGAAAAACAGAGAGAACGTGTGGGTGAACAACCAGAGAGACGACCAGAATCAAGCTCGGGAGATTTCAACACCAAAGATCGAAGATCGGATCATCTATTGCTTTTAGTTCTCCATATTGGTTCTAGATTCCAAAACTCAACTTTCAATACGTTTTTCTGCACTTTGATGTTTGTTTATGCTTGTAAACTCACCATGAGTGAGTAGTGACCTTGGTTGTGGATCTATGAATCCCCTAGACATGTTTGTGACATTGTAAATACCACGGATGCTATTGATGAATGATTTGTACATGATTCTTCTTCATTTGAACTTAATGTTTCGGATTGCCTATAAGGTGTTTGTGAGAAGTCCTCAATAGCAATTCTGATTGATTTCATGTTTGAAGTAGCTAACCCTGAAAAGCATGATTTCAAATGAACTAGATGAAGAAGCATTAGAGTTTTTGTGTTACATGGCGACACTCTAATCTTAATGAGAATGGCATGGATTAAACAAGAACATGATTATTTAGTCAATAGAGCGCGAGTGTGAGGCTAGAGAATCATATTCTATAGTACCAACAGAGCGCGAGTGTGAGGTACTATGCGAGATGTAACCTCTTCGTACTAAGTTGTAGCGCGAGTGGAACTAAGTATAAATGTTGCATGGCTAAATTCTAAGTATGTGCGTGTGATTTCATCAATAGTGTCCTATTTTACCGTCACAATAATTGTCTAGGTGAAGAAATAGATCCCTAGTCATCTTTGAATTGATTATTTACTCTTTTAGTTGATAAAATCTCTCATTTGGATAGTAAAAATCTGCTATCACCCTTTTAAAGGAACGAACCCCCCCAACCATAGACAATCTAAGTAAATCGTTAGCATTATTGGTTTAATCACCTGTCCTTTGAGTACGACCTCGGTTCACCCGAGTCAATATAAATGTTTTGATTACCGTGATTTAGCAATAGTGTTTGGATTTTATTCGAATATTTCTGCTATATTTACAATCGATCAGCATTTCATTCTTTAAGTCTGATCATTGTCTTTTCTGTCTGATCATTATCAATTGAAGTTGAACTCTGATCATTGTCTCCTTAAATCTGATCATTATCTATTTTAAGTCTGATCATTATTTCTTTAAGTCTTATCTTTGTCTTTTAAATCCGATCATTATCAATTGAAGTTTAAGTCTAATCATTGTCTCTTTAAGTCTGATCATTATCAATTTTTAAGTATGGGCATTATTTCTTTAAGTCTGATCATTGTCTCTCTAAGTCTGATCATTATATATTTTTAAGTCTGAGCATTATTTCTTTTAAGTCAGATCTTTGTCTTTTAAGTCTGATCATTATCAATTGAAGTTTAAGTCTGATCATTGTCTCTGTAAGTCTGAACATTATCTATTTTAAGTCCGAGCATTATTTCTTTTAGTCTGATCATTGTCTTTTTAAGTCTGATCATTATCTATTTTTAAGTCTGAGCATTATTTCTTTAAGTCTGATCATTATTTATTTTAAGTCTGAGCATTATTTCTTTAAGTCTGATCATTGTCTCTTTAACTCTGACCATTATCTATTTTTAAGTCAGAGCATTATTTCTTTAAGTCTGATCATTGTCTCTTTAAGTCTGACCATTACTATTTTTAAGTCTGAGCATTATTTCTTGTAAGTCTGATTATTATCAATTGAAGTTTAAGTCTGATCATTGTCTCTTGAAGTCTGATCATTGTCTCTTTAAGTCTGATAATTATCTATTTTAAGTTTGAGCATTATTTCTTTAAGTCTGATCATTGTCTCTTTAAATCTGATAATTATCAATTTTTAAGTCTGAGCATTATTTCTTTAAGTATGATCATTATCTATTTTAAGTTTGAGCATTATTTCTTTAGGTCTGATCATTGTCTCTTTAAGTCTGATCATTATCTTTTTTTAAGTCTGAGCATTATTTCTTTAAGTCAGATCATTGTCTTTTAAGTCTGATCATTGTCTCTTTAAGTCTGATTAATTTTAAGTCTGATCATTACCAATTTAAGTCTGATCAATAACAGTTTTAAGTCAGAACATTTTCTTTTTAATTCTGATCATTGTCTTTTTATGTTTGATCAATTTTAAGTGTAATCGTTATCAATTTTAAGTCTGATCATTGTCTCTTTAAGTCTGATCAATGTCTCTTTCAGTCTGATCATTATCAATTTTAAGTCTGATCATTACCAATAATTTAAGTCTAATCATTACCAATTTAAGTCTTATCATTACCAATTTAAGTCTGATCAATAACAGTTTTAACTCTGATCTTCTTCTTTTTAAGTCTGATCATTGTCTTTTAAGTTTGATCAATTTTAAGTTTTATCGTTATCAATCTTAAGTCTGATCATTGTCTCTTTATGTCTGATCATTATTAATTTCAAGTCTGATCATTACCAATTTAAGTCTGATCAACAACAATTTTAAGTCTGATCATTATCTATTTTTAAGTCTGAGCAATGTTTCTTTAAGTCTGATCATTGTCTCTTTAAGTCTGTCTCTCTAAGTCTGATCAATATCTATTTTAAGTCAGAGAATTATTTCTTTAAGTCTGATTACTGTTTTTTAAGTCTGATCATTATCAATTGAATTTTAAGTCTGATCATTGTCTCTTTAAGTCTGAACATTATCTCTTTAAGTCTGAGCATTATTTCTTTAAGTCTAATCATTGTCTTCTAAGTCTGATCATTATAAATTGAAGTTTAACTCTGATCATTGTCTTATTAAGTCTGATCATTATCTATTTTAAGTCTAAGCATTATTTGTTTAAGTTTGATCATTGTCTCTTTAAGTCTGATCATTAAGTCTGAGCATTATTTCTTTAAGTCTGATCATTGTCTCTTTAAGTCTGATCATTACTATTTTTAAGTCTGAGCATTATTTATTTTAAGTCTGATTATTGGCTTTTAAGTCTGATCATTATCAATTGAATTTTATGTCTGATCATTGTCTCTTTAAGTCTGATCATTATCAATTTTTAAGTCTGAGCATTATTTCTTTAAGTCTGATCATTATCTATTTTAAGTCTGAGCATTATTTCTTTAAGTCTGATCATTGCCTCTTTAAGTGTGATCATTATCTATTTTTAAGTCTGAGCATTATTTCTTTAAGTCTGATCATTGTCTTTTAAGTCTGATCATTGTCTCTAAAAGTCTTATCAATTTTAAGTATGATTATTACAAATTTAAGTCTGGTCAATAAAAATTTTAAGTCTGATTAATTTTAAGTTTGATCATTACCAATTTAAGTCTGATCAATAACAATTTTAAGTCAGAACATTTTCTTTTTAAGTCTGATCATTGTTTTTTTATGTTTGATCAATTTTAAGTCTGATCGTTATCAATTTAAAGTCTGATTATTGTCTCTTTAAGTCTTATCATTATCAATTTTAAGTCTGATCATTATCTCTTTAAGTCTGATCATTATCAATTTTAAGTCTGATCATTACAAATTTAAGTCTGATCATTACCAATTTAAGTCTTATCATTAACAATTTTAACTCTGATCATTTTCTTTTTAAGTCTGAACATTGTCTTTTAAGTCTGATCAGTTTTAAGTTTGATCGTTATCAATCTTATGTCTGATCATTATTAATTTTAAGTCTGATCAATACCAATTTAAGTCTGATCAACAACAATTTTAAGTCTGAACATTATATATTTTTAAGTCTGAGCAATATTTCTTTAAGTCTGATCATTCTCTCTTTAAGTCTGATAATCGTCTCTCTAAGTCTGATCAATATTTATTTTAAGTCCGAGCATTATTTCTTTAAGTCTGATCACTGATTTTTAAGTCTGGTCATTACCAATTGAATTTTAAGTCTGATCATTGTTTCTTTAAGTCTAATCATTATCTATTTTAAGTCTGAGCATTATTTCTTTAAGTCTGATCATTGTCTTTTTAAGTCTGATCATTATCTATGTTTAAGTCTGAGCATTATTTCTTTAAGTCTGATCATTGTCTTTTAAGTCTGATCATTACCAATTGAAGTTTAAGTCTGATCATTGTCTCTTTATGTCTGATCATTATCTATTTTTAAGTTCGAACATTATATTTTTAAGTCAGATCATTGTCTCTTTAAGTCTGAGCATTATTTCTTTTAAGTCTGATCATTGTCTTTTAAGTCTGATCATTATCAATTGAAGTTTAAGTCTGATCGTCTATATAAATCCGATCTTTATCTATTTTAAGTCTAAACATTATTTTTTAAGTCTGATCGATGTCTCTTTAAGGCTGATCATTATTTATTTTTAAGTCTGAGCATTATTTCTTTAAGTTTGATCATTATCTATTTTAAGTCTGAGTATTATTTCTTTAAGTCTGATTATTGTCTGTTTAAGTCTGAACATTATCTATTTTTAAGACTGGGCATTATTTCTTTAAGTCTAAGCTTTGTCTTTTAAGTCTGATCGTTGTCTCTTTAAGTGTGATCAATTTTAAGTCTGATCATTACCAATTTAAGTCCGATCAATAACTATTTTAAGTCTGATCATTACCAATTAAAGTCTGATCAATAACAATTTTAAGTCTGAACATTTTATTTTTGAGTCTGATCATTGTCTTTTTAAGTATGATCAATTTTAAGTCTGATCGTTATCAATTTTAAGTCAGATCATTATCAATTTTAAGTGTTATCATTGTCTCTTTAAATCTTATCATTATCAATTTTAAGTCAAATCATTACCAATTTAAGTCTGATCAATTTTAAGTTTGATCATCACCAATTTAAGTCTGATCAATAAGAATTTAATGTCTGATCATTTTCTTTTAAGTCTGATCATTGTCTCTTTAAGTCTGAACATTATCATTTTTAAGTCTGATCATTACCAATTTAAGTCTGATCAACAACAATTTTAAGTCTGATCATTATCTATTTTTAAGTCTGAGCAATATTTCTCTAAGTCTGATAATTGTCTTTTAAGTATGAATATTGTCTCTTTAAGTCTGATCATTGTCTCTTTAAGTATGATCATTATCTATTTTAAGTCTGAGCATTATTTCTTTAAGTCTGATTAGTGTCTTTTAAGTCTGATCATTATCAATTGAATTTGAAGTCTGATCATTGTCTCTTTAAGTCTGACCATTATCTATTTTAAGTCTAAGCATTATGTCTTTAAGTCTGATCATTGTCTCTTTAAGTCTGATCATTATCTATTTTTAAGTCTGAGCATTATTTCTTTAAGTATGATCATTGCCTTTTATGTCTGATCATTATCAAGTGAAGTTTAAATATGATCATTGTCTCTTTAATTCCGATCATTTTTTATTTATGTCTGATCATTACCATTTTTAAGTATGATCATTATCTATTTTAATTCTGATGATGATCTATTTTAAGTATGATCATTAATAATTAACTCTTTTTTAATCTGACCATTATCTATTTCAAGTTTGATTATTCATTCTTTAAGTCTGATCATTGTTTCTTTAAGTCTGATCATTATCAAATTAAGTCTGACCAATAACACTCTTAAGTCTGATCATTTATAATTTTTTGTCTGATCATTGCCAATTTTAAGTCTGAACAGTGCAATAGTAGTTTAAGTCTGATCATTGTCTCTTAAGTCTGATCATTATCAATTTTAAGGCCCTGTCCACTTTGATTCTATTTTTTGACTTGTAAGTTAAGATAAGTTACTTTCAGTCACTATAAGTTAAGTTAAGTTAAGTTTTAGTTAAGTTAAGATAAGTTACTTTTAACATACTATTCATCATCATCATATTATTCATCATCATCATATCATCATACTATTCATCATACCATCACACTATTCATCATACCATCATCATCATCATCATCATACCATCACCATCATACTATTCATAATACCATCACACCATCATCATCATACCATCATACTATTCATCATACCATCATCATCATCATACCATCACACTATTCATCATCATACCATCATCATCATTATACCATCATCATCATACTATTCATCATACCATCATCATCATCATCATACCATCATACCATCACACTATTCATCATCATACCATCATCATCATACCATCATACTATTCATCATCATCATCATACCATCATACTATTCATCATCATCATCACACCCATCATCATCATAAAATTACTATTCATCATCATCATAATATTACTATTCATCATCATCATAATATTACTATTCATCAGTCAATATAAGTTTCAGTTAAGTTAAGATCAGTCACTATAAGTTAAGATCAGTTAAGATAAGTTAATATCGGTTAAGATAAGTTTCAGTTAAGTTAATATCAGTCAAAGTGGACGGGCCCTAAGTCTGATCAATACTAAATTTAAGTCTGAGCATTGCCAATTTAAATCTTGACATTACAATAGTAGTTTAAGTCTGATCATAGTCTCTTAAGTCTGATCATTATCAATTTATATCTGATCATTACCAAATTTAAATCTGATCATTGGCAATTTTAAGTCTGATCATTACAATAGTAGTGTAAGTTTTTTTTTATGGGAATAGTAGTGTAAGTTTGATCATTGTCTTTTTAAGTCTGATCATTATCTATTTTAAGTCTGATCATTCATTCTTTAAGTCTGATCATTGTGTTCTTTAAGTCTGATCATTATCAAATTAAGTCTGATCAATAACACTCTTAAGTCTGATCATTATTTTTTTAAGTCTTTTCATTTATAATTTTTAGTCTGATAATTGTCTCTTTAAGTATGATCATTATCTATTTTAAGTCTGAGCATTATTTCTTTAAGTCTGGTTAGTGTCTTTTAAGTCTGATCATTATCAATTGAATTTGAAGTCTGATCATTGTCTCTTTAAGTCTGACCATTATCTATTTTAAGTCTGAGCATTATGTCTTTAAGTCTGATCATTGTCTCTTTAAGTCTGATCATTATCTATTTTTAAGTCTGAGCATTACTTCTTTAAGTATGATCATTGCCTTTTATGTCTGATCATTATCAAGTGAAGTTTAAATCTGATCATTGTTTCTTTAATTCCGATCATTTTTTATTTATGTCTGATCATTACCATTTTTAAGTATGATCATTATCTATTTTAATTCTGATGATGATCTATTTTAAGTCTGATCATTAATAATTAACTCTTTTTTAATCTGACCATTATCTATTTCAAGTTTGATTATTCATTCTTTAAGTCTGGTCATTGTTTCTTTAAGTCTGATCATTATCAAATTAAGTCTGACCAATAACACTCTTAAGTCTGATCATTTATAATTTTTTGTCCGATCATTGCCAATTTTAAGTCTGAACATTGCAATAGTAGTTTAAGTCTGATCATTGTCTCTTAAGTCTGATCATTATCAATTTTAAGGCCCTGTCCACTTTGATTCTATTTTTTGACTTGTAAGTTAAGATAAGTTACTTTCAGTCACTATAAGTTAAGTTAAGTTAAGTTTTAGTTAAGTTAAGATAAGTTACTTTTAACATACTATTCATCATCATCATATTATTCATCATCATCATATCATCATACTATTCATCATACCATCACACTATTCATCATACCATCATCATCATCATCATCATACCATCACCATCATACTATTCATAATACCATCACACCATCATCATCATACCATCATACTATTCATCATACCATCATCATCATCATACCATCACACTATTCATCATCATACCATCATCATCATTATACCATCATCATCATACTATTCATCATACCATCATCATCATCATCATACCATCATACCATCACACTATTCATCATCATACCATCATCATCATACCATCATACTATTCATCATCATCATCATACCATCATACTATTCATCATCATCATCACACCCATCATCATCATAAAATTACTATTCATCATCATCATAATATTACTATTCATCATCATCATAATATTACTATTCATCAGTCAATATAAGTTTCAGTTAAGTTAAGATCAGTCACTATAAGTTAAGATCAGTTAAGATAAGTTAATATCGGTTAAGATAAGTTTCAGTTAAGTTAATATCAGTCAAAGTGGACGGGCCCTAAGTCTGATCAATGCTAAATTTAAGTCTGAGCATTGCCAATTTAAATCTTGACATTACAATAGTAGTTTAAGTCTGATCATAGTCTCTTAAGTCTGATCATTATCAATTTATATCTGATCATTACCAAATTTAAATCTGATCATTGGCAATTTTAAGTCTGATCATTACAATAGTAGTGTAAGTTTTTTTTTATGGGAATAGTAGTGTAAGTTTGATCATTGTCTTTTTAAGTCTGATCATTATCTATTTTAAGTCTGATCATTCATTCTTTAAGTCTGATCATTGTGTTCTTTAAGTCTGATCATTATCAAATTAAGTCTGATCAATAACACTCTTAAGTCTGATCATTATTTTTTTAAGTCTTTTCATTTATAATTTTTAGTCTGATAATTGTCTCTTTAAGTATGATCATTATCTATTTTAAGTCTGAGCATTATTTCTTTAAGTCTGGTTAGTGTCTTTTAAGTCTGATCATTATCAATTGAATTTGAAGTCTGATCATTGTCTCTTTAAGTCTGACCATTATCTATTTTAAGTCTGAGCATTATGTCTTTAAGTCTGATCATTGTCTCTTTAAGTCTGATCATTATCTATTTTTAAGTCTGAGCATTACTTCTTTAAGTATGATCATTGCCTTTTATGTCTGATCATTATCAAGTGAAGTTTAAATCTGATCATTGTTTCTTTAATTCCGATCATTTTTTATTTATGTCTGATCATTACCATTTTTAAGTATGATCATTATCTATTTTAATTCTGATGATGATCTATTTTAAGTCTGATCATTAATAATTAACTCTTTTTTAATCTGACCATTATCTATTTCAAGTTTGATTATTCATTCTTTAAGTCTGGTCATTGTTTCTTTAAGTCTGATCATTATCAAATTAAGTCTGACCAATAACACTCTTAAGTCTGATCATTTATAATTTTTTGTCCGATCATTGCCAATTTTAAGTCTGAACATTGCAATAGTAGTTTAAGTCTGATCATTGTCTCTTAAGTCTGATCATTATCAATTTTAAGGCCCTGTCCACTTTGATTCTATTTTTTGACTTGTAAGTTAAGTAAAGTTACTTTCAGTCACTATAAGTTAAGTTAAGTTAAGTTTCAGTTAAGTTAAGATAAGTTACTTTTAACATACTATTCATCATCATCATACCATCATACTATTCATCATACCATCACACTATTCATCATACCATCATCATCATCATCATCCATCACCATCATACTATTCATAATACCATCACACCATCATCATCATACCATCATACTATTCATCATACCATCATCATCATCATACCATCACACTATTCATCATCATACCATCATCATCATTATACCATCATCATCATACTATTCATCATACCATCATCATCATCATCATACCATCATACCATCACACTATTCATCATCATACCATCATCATCATACTATTCATCATACCATCATCATCATCATACCATCACACTATTCATCATCATACCATCATCATCATCATACTATTCATCATACCATCATCATCATCATACCATCATCATCATACCATCATACTATTCATCATCATCATCATACCATCATACTATTCATCATCATCATCATACCATCATACCATCATACTATTCATCATCATCATCATCACAACCATCATCATCATAAAATTACTATTCATCATCATAAAATTACTATTCATCATCATCATAAAATTACTATTCATCATCATCATCATAATATTACTATTCATCATCATCATCACAACCATCATCATCATCATCACAACCATCATCATCATCATAAAATAATACTATTCATCAGTCAATATAAGTTTCAGTTAAGTTAAGATCAGTCACTATAAGTTAAGATCAGTTAAGATAAGTTAATATCGGTTAAGATAAGTTTCAGTTAAGTTAATATCAGTCAAAGTGGACGGGCCCTAAGTCTGATCGATACCAAATTTAAGTCTGAGCATTGCCAATTTAAATCTTGACATTACAATAGTAGTTTAAGTCTGATCATAGTCTCTTAAGTCTGATCATTATCAATTTTATATCTGATCATTACCAAATTTAAATCTGATCATTGGCAATTTTAAGTCTGATCATTACAATAGTAGTGTAAGTTTTTTTTTTGATGGGAATAGTAGTGTAAGTTTGATCATTGTCTTTTTAAGTCTGATCATTATCTATTTTAAGTCTGATCATTCATTCTTTAAGTCTGATAATTGTGTTCTTTAAGTCTGATCATTATCAAATTAAGTCTGATCAATAACACTCTTAAGTCTGATCATTATTTTTTTAAGTCTTTTCATTTATAATTTTTAGTCTGATTATTGCCAATTTTAAGTCTAATCATTACAGATTTTAAATCTGATCGTTACCAATTTTATGTCTTATCATTACCAATTATAAGTCTGATAATTGTATATTTTTTAAATCTGATCATTATCTCTTTAAGTTTGATCATTGTCTCTTTATGTCTGATCATTATCAATTTTGAAAATATGGGGTCATTTTCGGGGTATTTTTAAACATATGAAATTTTGGGGTCTTTTTTAAATTATGCAAAAATTCAATTGGACATTTTGAGAGTACACAACATAAAGCATGGGTAAAAATGTCATGTTTCTTTCATAGAGTACAATAAAAAAAAGAGAAAAAGAAATAACGTACATCTGTAGTTTGATTTCATCACTTAACAAGCTCTGGCGAAACGAACAACCAACAAGCTCCGGCGAAACGAAGTTTTGCAGTTTTCAATGTGAAAAGTGAACGTGGTAGTATGTTTTTTTTTCTTCAGAGTTTGTGCTGTCTATGTTTTCTTTTTGGTTTCAGATGTGTGTTTTAGGTTTTTTAGGGTTTTCAGCAATCCTTTTTCTTTTTTTAGCACGCTACTACTGCACATTATCAATTTTATTTATGATAATTACCAAGTTAAGTCTGGACATTAACAATTTATGTCTGATCATTATCTCTTTAAGTCTGATCATTACCATGTTAAGCCTGGTCATTACTAAGTTAAGTCTGGATATTTGTATTAAGTTTTCATTTCTAAAGGCATTTTTTAAGTCTGATCATTTAATAATTAAAGTATGATCATTAACAAGTTAAGTCTGATCATTAACATTTTAAGTCTGATCATTATCAAATGTAAGTCTGATCATTACTAAGTTAAGTCTGATTATTAACTAGTTATGTCTTATAATTACTAATTTAAATATGATCCTTTGAATTAAAGTCTGATTTTTAACTAGTTAAGTCTGATCATTACCTAGTTAAGTTAGCTATGATCATTACAAAGTTACTCTGATCATTACCAACTTAGCTCTGATCATTACCAATCTAAGTCTTTATATATTTATTAATTTTGATTATGTGATCATTTTTCTAAAGGCATTGTGTTAATCCTGCTAATTTTTATCAGAGTTAAAGAGGCGTTGTGTTAATCCTGCTCATCATTACCAATTCAATGACGAATCATCAAGGTCTTATTCAGAGTCGTCTTATAATACTGACATTGAATGTCCTCAGTTGCTGCTTAATTTGGCGGGTGTTCCTCTAAAAGATAAAAAGAAAACAAAGAACAGAAAGTCTAGTCTTCAGCTAAGAGGAACCCCATCTGTATTAAAGGATGTTATTGATGGCTTAAGCGATGAGCAAAAAACTGATGTGGCTTCAATGGGGTTAGCTCCTATTTTGCAAATGAAATTTAAAAAAATCCCTACATTTCTAGCCCTTCAAGTTATGCAGTCTTTCAACCCGGATACACTAACCCTAACAACTAAATCCGGAGATCTACATATAAATGAATTGGACGTACACTGCGTCTTTGGATTCGATTTGGATGGTCAAGATATTTATATACGCAAAGGGAAAAAGAAAGGGTCAATATTTAAGAAATGGAAAGAATCATACGAGTTTGGTGATATGAAGCAATCTCCGAAAAATACCGATATTGCTGCACGATTGAAAAAGATGAATGGGGTTGACTATTGGTTCAAGGTGGATTTCCTAGTCCTCTTCTATTCTGTCTTGATACATTTACCCAATAATCAGAATTCCCGATCAGACATTCTTGACTTTGTAGCTTCGGAGGATTATATTCCAAAGTTCAACTGGTGCAAGTTGATAATCTCACAACTTAAAAAGCAACGATAGATTGGAAATCTGGTCCTCTTAAAAGTGTCTACCAGGGCCCCATTTCTTTCATTACCGTAAGTTGATTTTGTAATGATTCTTTATGCATTTTTCAATGATGTTTTTTAAAGCATATGATCACAGCACCCATATGTCTGATTATTTTAGTCCCGAGTCTGAACATTTTTCTTTTTTACGTCTGATCAATTATTATTAAGTCTGATTAGTATGTACCCGTTTTATGCATATTTATGCAGATGCTTTATGTGGATAGATTCTATAATCAAACTTGCCTCGTTAAAAGAATAAGTCCAGTCATCAGCTATATTACTGATGACTATTTTGCTGCTCGGGAAAAGTATGATTTCTTTGAAAATGAATTTGGCAAATGGACGTTCATGGGACAAGAAATGCCTCCCAAAGATGTATAGTTTTATACAAGAGAAAAGAAGAAAATCAGTGAAACATAATTACCCCGCACAGACTTACCCCACGAGGTACTTAAATTATGATTGGTTTAGTATTTACGCATTAATTCTGTGTTTAAGTCTGGATATTATATGTTAAATGTGAACATTACGATTTTAAGTCTGTTTTAAGTCTGATTATTATAGATTAAGTCTGATAATTTTGTTTTTCAATCTGATCATTGTCCATTTAAATATAATCATTACCAATTTTTAAGTCTGATCATTGTCTATTTAAGTCTGATCATTACCAATTTTTTAGTCTGATCATTGTCTATTTATGTCTGATCATTGTCTATTTAAGTCTGAATATTATAGGTTAAGTCTGATCATTATGTTTTTAAGTCTGATCATAGTCTATTTAAGTCTGATCATTGTCTTTTTAATTCTGATCATTGTCTATTTTTCAAATCTGATCATGGTCTCTTTAAGTCTGATTATTACCATTTTAAGTCTGAATATTATAGGTTAAGACTAATCATTTATGTTTTTAAGTCTTGATACTATTAAGTAAGTCTGAACATTATGATTTCATTCTATTTTAAGTACGGATATTACTTGATTAGGTCTGAACATTATGCTTTAAGTGTGACGACTTCTACTAGGATCTAATTATAATTAATTCCACCTCACTATTTTTATGTCATTTCTAAACATTATTACTTCTTATAGGAAATTATTGCATGATTACGGATCATTGTTTCAAAAATTACTGAAGATATGTCTGAATATCATCAAGTGTCCGAACTTTTAAAAAAATCTAGAATATAAAAATGAGGTTCAATTGCTTGACAAAAGAATTCATTCTTTAAGTCTGATCATTGTTCATTTTTTGGTGTCAGAGTTTTTGTCTTCAGGACACCCATGGCGACCAGGACAGTAGGTTCATGGCTTTCAAAAAGAATATGGAAAGTGTAATAAAACAGTTCGATGAGAAGATTTTTTTTACGGCGAAGCTGGTAAAAACTAATCTTATATGTTATATAAAAGATTTAGTTAAACACATTTTTATATTTTTAAATGATTTTTTTTCTTTTTTAGATTTTCTTCGAGATGTGACACTCCTTTCATTTCTTTGTTGTTTGTTTCAACTTTATTTCAAAGAGGGTTGAAATATTATACAACTCAACATCTAATTCAACTATCCAAGACAAATACAAAGAAACTGTGCCAAACTTGGTATGTGTTATTTTAATTCTGAAATATAGTCTTTTTATGTTTGATGAAGTTTTTTTATTCATGAACAATTTTTCTTAATGTCTGTATAATTTGCAGGTAACCCATGTGATATCTTTTTTTAAAGAGATGCAATTTTCGGATAGTAGTTGGATTGCAGACGCAAAACCCATTCCTATTGAAATGAATTGGAGGACTCTATAAAATGGTTATGATTGTGGTATATTTTCCATGAGACACATGGAGACTTATTTTGGGGATGTAGAAGGAAGGGTATCAGGCTTTTGTACTGAAAGTAAACAGGTAATGTAATGAATGCAATCTACATTTTCAAATCTCAAAATAGGTGGCATATTAAAATTCTTTATTAATGTAATATATATTTTTTTCAGCAAAGAGATCAATTGAGAAAGTTGCGAGTTAGATATAATCATCTAATTCTTATGGATTCTCTTAACACTAACAAAGATGAAATATTGAGAGATATGGATAATTACATACCGACAATTCCCGAGCCAGATATTACTTGGGAACCACCGGTAGTTGAAGACACTACAGTGTATGCAGCAGAGCAAAACCAGATCAAACCGAATGCAGCAGAGCAAAACAGAACAAACGGAAAAGAGGTCGGCCTAAGAAAAAGTAGTAGACAATGTTTGTTATTATTTTAATAAAAGCGAAAAGAATGTAAATATGTTTATATGGATCCTATCATGTCATTGTCAAAAAACAACATGCCATTTTTTTCCCGATTCTGTAAATATATTTAATTGAAACAATATCATGTATGTACATATATATATATGTTTTTCGATCACTCTACCCTCCTGAACTATTTTTATGCATCAAGTCTGAACATTAGCATTCAAGTCTGATCATTACCAATTTTTAAATATGATTATTGTCTATTTTAAGTATGATCATTATCAATTTTAAGTCTGATCATTCCAATTTTAAGTCTGATCATTGTCATTTTAAGTCTGATCATTTCCAATTTTAAGTCTGATCAATTTGTATTTAAGTCTGATCATTATCAATTTTAAGTTTGATCAATTTTCAATTTTAAGTCTGATCATTACCAATTTTGAAGTCTGATCATTATCAATTTTAAGTCTGATCATTACCAATTTTAAGTCCGATTATTGTCATTTTAAGTCTGATCATTATCAATTTTAAGTCTGATCATTTTCGATTTTAAGTCTGATCATTGTCATTTTAAGTCTGATCATTTCAAATTTTAAGTATGATCATTGTGTATTTAAGTCTGATCATTATGTAAATTAAGTTTGATCAATTTTCAATTTTAAGTCCGATCATTACCAATTTTGAAGTCTAATTATTATCAATTTTAAGTCTGATCATTTCCAATTTTTAAGTTTGATTATTGTCTATTTTAAGTGTGATCATTATCAAAATAAGTCTGATCATTACCAGTTTTAACTCTGATCATTATCTATTTTAAGTCAATTCATTACAAATTTTTAGTCTGATCATTTCCAATTTTAAGTCTGATCATTGTGTATTTAAGTCTGGTCATTACCAATTTTGAAGTCTGATCATTATCAATTTTATGTCTGATCATTATCAATTTTAAGTCTGATCATTATCAGCTTTAAGTTTGATCATTACCAATTTTAAGTCTGATCATTATCTATTATGATTAAATCTTAATCTATTTGGTGAACAAACGTCTCCTTCTATCATCGTTCCAAGTCGCAGAGGAACAATAGCAAGTTAGAGTCTCTAAACCATCGTTCGAATCGCAGAAGAACAATAGCAAGTTAGAGTTTGCTTACATTTATCAACATGAAGATCAAAGAATCTCACTCCATTTCGGGTTCTGGTACTCTTTTTTTAGGGTTTAAGCTTTCTACAAAGAGCAATGTTTTTATCTATTTTTAGTCTCTATTATATGGAAAATATGAAGGCCAACAACGACAAATAATCGACTTGTTGACATCTGATGGTGACAATCATCACACTGATGACACTACAAATGCTGAAGGAGTTGAAGGGTACAGCGATGGTCATACTGAAATATTAGAAGGGTAGAGTGGTGTTACTGAAATAGCACAAGGGGAGAGTGGAGGAACCGAAAGAGTAGAAGGTGAGAGTGGTGATACTGAAGGAACAGAACGTGCTACCGGTGGTGATGGTGATGAGGTTATAGAGGATACCGAAGAATTTGGCGTTGTACCTGAATACAATGGTTTGTATGAGGGACTTCAGATTGTCCCCTGTTTGTCATTTGCGAAGGCTATACAGCAAAGAAAAAACACTTTGCAAAATAAAACACAGGTACCCGAATCAGACAAGACAGTGCTGACGCAGGTAATAAAACATAACCATCACCAAATATATATACAAATTAATTTTACTCGGCTTTTTTTTCTTACCTTGATAATTGCATTACTTTATGTTGCCCACAGCCCCCTTCTGATAGCAATACCCCGAAAGTAAATCTCGCCCTGTCTAAACTCCTCGAAACATTTTCTGAAAGAGATACTATATAAAATAAAACAGTTTAGGTAGCAAACGTTTAATTTTGTGATTCATTTTTCTGGGACCACAATTTTTTGAAATTCTAAATTTTTTTTATATCTGTTGGAATTCATTGTTATTTTTTTTATCTAGACAATGCAAAGACAAGTTGAAACTCCAAAAGACCAGACATCAGACAAACAACCTGAAGCAACAACTGATCAAATCTCCAGCGAGGTACCCTGAATAATCTTTCTTTGCGCTTAAACGTGAACATTTTTTTATAATGATTTTTTGAAATAATTAGTTGTCGAGATCTGATCAAATAAAAACCACATTTAAATATATATAGACTACAAACCAAATAAGTCTGATAAATCTGATCATTATCCATTTTATATCTGATAAGTCTGAACATTATCCATTTTATATCTGATAAGTCTGAACATTATTGATTTTATGTCTGATCCTTTATCCATTTTAAGTCTGATCATTGCTGTTTAAGTCTGATAAATGTGATAAGTCTGAACATTATCAATTTAAGTCTGATCATTATCAATTTTTAAGTCTGATTATTATTAATTTATGTCTGATCATTGATGTTTTTAGTCTGATCATTTTCTGTTTAAGTATGGATATTACTGTTTTTAGACTGATTATTAAGTCTGATCATTGATGTTTTAAGTCTGATTATTGCCGTTTAAGTCTGATTATTAAGTCTGATCATTGCTTTTTAAGTTTCATTATTCCTGTTTAAGTCTGATCATTGCTGTGTAAGTCTGATTATTAAGTCTGATCATTGCTATTTTAAGTCTATTGCTGTTTAAGTCTATCATTGCTATTTTTAAGTATGATCATTGGTATTTTTAAGTCTTATCTTTGCTGTTTTAAGTCCGATCATTGCTACAGTAATAGTTTTAAGTCTGATCATTGCTGTTTTTAGTTTGGTCATTGCTTTGTGAGTCTGATCATTGCTGGTTTTAAGTCTGATCATTTATTTTTTAAGTCTTATCATTGCTTCTTAAGTCTGATCGTTTCTGTTTTATGGGAAATGATTGTGGCATCTTTGCAATGCGACATATGGAGACTTATGATGGGGAAGCAGTTGAGAATTGGTATAGTGGATTTGCCCCTGAATCTGAACTGGTAATCCTGAATTCAAAGATATATTTCAAAATATCTAAATTACTGGTGAATTAAGTTTTGATTTTCCAAATAAATTTTTTTGCAGCAAAAAGATCAAATAAGAAGACTTCGAAAAAGATACCTACACAAAATGTTGCTTGCTAATTCTAATCCATTGAAATGTAAAGTAGCCGAAGCTCTTCATCATCATGTTGTTGTGAAGAAAGAAGAGGAGCATGACGAGTATAAAGGTGAGAAGACTGATATTTTTGAAATATAAATCGCATGAACAATATGTGATAACTCTGACCAAACTATGGGTTGAGTACTATCATTTTTTGGATATCCTTGAAATTTTTTCCGATATATCTTAACATTTGTTTTAAATCAAACCAAAATCACATTCAAATATGATCATTATGTTAAGTCTGAAGATTAACCAAATAAGTCCGAACATTTTTATTTTTAAGTCTGATCATTCATTCTTTAAGTCTGATCATTCATTCTTTAAGTCTGGTCATTTATCTCTTTAAGCCTGGTCATTACAAATTTTTGGTCTGATCATAATCATTTTTAAATCTGATCATTACCATATTCTTTAAGTCTGATCATTACCTATTTTAAGTCTGAACATTATTGCTTTCTGTCTGATCATTATCAATTGAATTTTAATTCTGATCATTTATCTCTTTATGTCTGATCACTATCTATTTTAAGTCTGAGCATTATTTCTTTAAGTCTGATCATTGTCTTTTAAGTCTGATCATTATCTATTTTTAATTCTGATCATTGTCTTTATGTCCGATCATTATCAATTGAAGTTGATCAACAAGCTGTTGTTACATATTTCTTTAAGTCTGATCATTGTCTCTTTAAGTCTGATCATTATCTATTTTTAATTCTGAGCATTATTTTGTACAAGTCTGATCATTTGTCTCTTTAAGTCTGATCATTATCTATTCTAAGTCTGAGAATTATTTCTGTAAGTCTGAGCACTATTTCTTTTAAGTCTGATCATTGTCTCTTTAAGTCTGATCATTAGCTAGTTTAAGTCTGAGCATTATTTCTTTAAGTCTGAGCATTATTTCTTTATGTCTGATCATTATAAATTGAATTTTAATTCTGATCACTGTCTTTATGTCCGATCATTATCAATTTGAAGTTGATCAACATGTTATTATTTTGAGCATTGTCTCTTTAAGTATGATCATTATCTATTTTTAATTTTGAGCATTATTTTGTATAAGTCGGATCATTGTTTCTTTAAGTCTGATCATTATCTATTTTAAGTCTGAGCATTATTTCTTTAAGTCTGATCCTTATCAATTGAAATTTAAGTCTGATCATTGTCTCTTTAAGTCTGATCATTATCTATTTTTAAGTCTCAGCATTATTTCATTAAGCTGATCATTGTCTCATTAAGTCTGATCATTATCTATTTTAAGTCTGAGCTTTTAAATTTTGTTAAGTATAAAAAAAATCTGAATATTTTTTGACATAGACTAAAATGAATAATTCAGCAAACAAGTGTCTTTTATATATATCTATATATATAATATAGAGGAGCGTTCAAATGAGGCACTCCTTCTTTAGTTGAGGCAGTGAGGCACGATTTGAGTCAACCGCGTGTCCCTCTCAACCCCCCCCCCCCCCCCCCCCCCCCCCGTGCTTTGTGGGCGCGCCACGTGTCCAACTACAAAAAATCCATCAAAAAGCAAACAGCAAACAAATATTCATGCAATATTCCCTGCCACATCATCTAAATGAGTGGCTCACAACGTGCCGCACGTGCCTCATTTTTACAACCCTGCCTCAACCGAGTGCTCCCCTATATATATATATATAGGGGAGCACTCGGTTGAGGCAAGGTTGGTAGAATGAGGCAGTAAGGCATGATCTTGGCCATTGATGATATTGATATAATGGTTGAGATTTAAAGATGTGGTAGTGGGATTTTACTATTTGCTTTTTACTGTTGGTAGTGGGTTTACTATTTGGACACGTGGCGCGCCCACAAAGCACGGGGGGGGGGGGGGGGGGTTAGATGTGTGGTTGAGATCGTGCCTCACTGCCTCATTCTTATTTGGCTTGCCTCATTTGAAGAACAGAAAATTATGAAAATTTGTTGGACTCTCTCCTTGAAATTTTGATTGGACTCTCTCCTCTTCTTGAAATGGCTCTACAATGTTCTGTCCTTGACAAGCAGTAGATGCCCCTGCTTCTTGGTCAGCAAGTTTCAATGGACAGTTTCGCTTATCATGAAGAGCTTTTGTACCACAATATGTGCACAACCTTTTCTTCTTTGATTCTTTTATGCATATTTCCCTTGTGGTTTTTAACCTTTTTCCGTGTCCTTTGTTCCTTGCAACGTTGGGTACTTGTATATTTACTTCTGTTGGTTGTGGAATGCCAAGAACAGAACTGAAAAATCTGATTTAGATTTTGGCTTGTCGGCTATTTCATCTGAGTGAAACATTCCATGTAGATTCTTTACACTTTCCAATAAAGTCTTCATTTTTTCCTCGTCATCTTTTACAAGCTGAACAATCAACCGGAATTCAGACCAAATCTCCGAGAATAAGGATGATTGCATCAGAATAGTAGAAGAATTCATAGATGTCTCTTTTTCACTCAAATTTGATGCTTCCTTGCACCATCTTTTCATGATAAGACATTTGAGTATTCTGTCCACCGCATATGAGTTCAAAACATGAAATATATGCCTGCATATAATACCGTATGACTAGAACTTGTTGCAACTGCATTACTCGTTGAGATTGCAAATGACACCTGATTATAAGAAATGTGATCATAAATTAGTGTCTGAACATTTTTCAGATATATTACTGAACGAACAGTTATATTAAAATTTGACTCACTTGGCAGCTTGATCTTGTCTGATCTCTCTCTTTTATTGTATACAATCTTTTGTCTCCGTCTTTCAATACCTCTTCAATGGAACATTTGTACACACCAGCCTCAATCTCAATCTTAATCTCAGTTTCTTTAAAAAAATTATGTGTGATATTTCAGCTGCGTGTCTAGCAATTTAAGAGGACATTGAACAGGAGGAGATGTTGTATCATTTTCACAATCCAACTGAATTCTAGTTTTCCTTTGTTCCTTCATAGCAGTACGAAAGCCAAGTTAGAACTCAACAAAAGTCATATAATGATGAATATACCTTCCAAAGAATGAATTTTCACTTTCAGATCGAGAGGTTGTTCTTAATAGATTACCCAGAAGCACATGTTTCGAAAAAAAATAGACATAGGTCGGCCACAAATCAAATCAAAATATGAATTTTTGTCTTATTTTTTTGTTTTGATGAATTTTTGTCGTTGATTTCGTGTTCTTTACTTCACTTCACCTCATTCGAATTCTTTTCATTTTAATTTCCAAAGACAAAGCGAAGCTCCACCGCCTCTCCAATCTCCGATCGCCGCTGAGACAGCCACCTTGCTTCTCTTCTCTTTCGCCAAGTTCGATGCCACCTCGATCTCCCTGTAGTTCTTTCAGTCACTCGTTCGCATAAACAATTCAAATCCACTCCTCAATTCATCATCGTCGGCCTCGTCTTCTCAAGAATCTCCCAGCGCATCATCCAAACCCAACCCTAATTCGACTTCACGTATCGTCTTCGTCATCGCCGATTGATTGCTGAGTTGTTTAGTACGCTGTTTCAAGTTGTTCTTGTTGCTGTTTGGGATGACAATCTGAGATTGCGGCGATTGGGGGTTTTCATCTCCACCAACCCTAGTTCGACTTCACCTCAGATTAATTGCTAAGTTTAGTTTAGTACGCTGTTTCTTGGTGAATTGCGACGTTCTTGTTGATTTTTTATAATGCATGCGTTCTGATTTTCCATCTGGAGGTCTACAGATCAATTCTCCTTGGACGTACTCAGGTTGCTCTTCTCCCACTGCTGGTGTCTTTAATATTTGAATTGTTACTCGTGTATAATGTCTCTATACAATCTGATTTGTTTCATAGTTTAATATGTATGGAACACAGCACCATTGCATCATGTCTTAGATCAGTTGGCTTAATTTACTAATCCTTGGTTGCTGAGAGAACTATCTACGACTAGAATTTTCTTCCCCCCCGTGCTCTATGTGCTCTCAACTTCTTGTATTCATTTGATTTCATATGACGAAAAAAATATATGTTATTACATCTCCATGGGTCTGCATCAATATTATTAGGCTCATGTTATTACAGCTCTTTTTTTCCTCTTGTTCTGCAGGAGGGTGGATATTCTCAAGATACACCCACCACTATTCACTACCGACTGCTCGATAATGTTACCATCGCATTGCAGAAAATGGTCACTGTCAGTGTTGGTGGTTCAATCTCAGATCGGATTATTAAAATTATGTCATATCTACGTCTTGGATCATCTGAGAAAGTTCTTAAGAAGAAAAAGAAAGACAAAGATTGAAAAGGTATGTGCTTCTTGGATGTTTTTATTTGAATATTGATATGGACACTATGTCCTCTTAACTTGCGGAAAGCTTTTCCGTGCACCTAATCCAAAGGGTATAAATCCTCATCTACGCTGATTGATCGATAGAAGATCTTAAACCATCGAGATTGATATTCTGTAATGATGTGCTGTGGTCATCTCTTTCACTAATTGATCTGTAGTCATCCTTTTTTCGTTTCAAATTATTCATCTTCTGTAATGATGTGCTGTGAGATATCTACACTTTCTTCAGTTGGATCTGTGCATGTATCATAAAAATAAATGATCATACACTTAAGATTCAATAAATCCTGATTTTCTAATCTAGAAGGTGGACTTGCACTGTGTGAACAATCCATCAATTCTTCTTCTGTGAAGTTTGAGATGTCACATTTTTTAAAAACATCTTGCTGTCGGATTCACATTAATGTTAGAGATAAATGCACTGTGCAGGTGAAGAAGCTAACTTGTGACACTTATCAGTTCCTCTTACTTCTGCCTTCTTTTAGCTCCTTTTTTTTTAAATGATGTATAAGCAATGCGACTACAGTTTGAACAAAAGAGACTACAATTTGACACAAATTTCATTTACCTTTATATAATTTCGTTTGGATTATTTTAATGTGTCCTTATCTGTTGGTTGATGTTACATGTTTCGTCGTGCAGCCAAGGTTGCAACGGTGGGTACTATCGACGAAGAAGAGGAGAAACGATCAAAACCTGAACTTGGGATAATGAAAAATCGCACTGAAAGAAAATACTGCCACCGCCTCTCCCTCTTAGAAGAGATGATCCGAAACCTACAGAAGTACATATTGTTGCTAGGGTTAAAGAGGATGGCCGTTTTGAAGGGGGATGGGATTAATTACTAAGTTCCTGCTAAAGATGATATGATTCTGCGTCCTGTCGTTCAAGACATGGTTGAATCCCCAAAAATTAAGGAAAGGACTTCCTATTTTAACGAACCAGCCTATGGTCCAGTCTCCAGTCCCACCCACTGAACCATATCAGCAATGGAAATAAACTGTAAGTGAACATGAAAGATCGAGTCTTAATTACAGTATTTAGTTTGCTTATAGAAAACGGGATAGTGATATTTATACATTTCGATTGCTTTTATTGAAAATATCATCTAATATTTCATTGATTGATATCAGAATGGATATGATGCTCTACAACCACAAGCGTACCCAGGTGCTTACCAGAGGTTGTGGAAAAATATCAATATATTGGCCAATTCTTCCGTATTGCCACTGACAAAACTGTGAGTCTAATATTTAACTCGTCAAATTGGCGTCCTTGTACTTCTGAAACCATTTTTTTGCACCTTAATTGGTATTTGCATGACATGGTGTGAAATGAGTCTAATATAAAGCATAAATGCACAGATATTTGCCAGCCCTGAAACACAAATGGGTTTCCATCCCGACGCGTGGATACTTGGGTAATCCAACATTTCTTTTTCCAAGTATATATGACGTAAGAAACATCTAAGTGAGAGCGCTTATATTAGACTAGCTTCTAGTATAGTTTGGCTCTATAGGACATGGGTACACCGATAATGTCCCAAATCCCAATACCTAAGAACTGATTTGTTAGGAATCAGATTACTCGTTTTATTTAAACGGTTATTTTAAGCAAGTTTTTTTTGGCTGTCTTTCAAATTCACGTTCGAATAAAATATTGCGTATCATTTTTGTTTCTGAGCAAAGTGTTCTTTTTCCAAAGCACATATCAATTGAAAAAATTGTTTGACATTGCAAATTGTTAAGGAATTATGTTTTATGTAGTTTCTTGAAGATAGATAATCCTCTTGCTCATCTGCTTTTGGTAGTAAATTTCTATGCTTTGTTTAATCTGTGTTTGGTTTTGCTCAAACACTGGCAAAAGAAAAGGGTCTATCATTTGATTGAAACATCAGTCCTTTGTATGCAGGGGAATACTAGGCCTTAACTGGAGAGAAACTTAAAGGTGTTGAAATGATAGCATGTGGCCTTGCTAATCATTCTTCACTATATGCAGTATGGTTTAGTTCCATGTTTATCAATTAATAATTCTGTACTCTTCAAAATTAGCTGATGATGATTAATTAATTATACTAGAGACTTGACATGATTGAGGGGCGACTTGCACAGTATGGTGACATTTTCCATCCAGATAAAACGAGTATTATATCCAGGTAAATACAATATTACACAAGCATGCTTGTCTAGTTCTTAACTATGTGTTTTGATTTATGAAGATACGCTACAAACTTTGTGCGCTACAGTCTCATCGCTGACTAACACTAACTAGCTCTTCATTAACTAATTTTCCAGATTGGATACAATTGAGAAATGTTTCAGTCATGACACAGTTGAAGAAATCATTGATGCTGTGGTACGTCTTGTACACATTCTGTTTTTACACTACCATTTAACATATTAGCATAAGTTGATGATTCATTTCATACATAGACCTGATTTGTTGGAAAAGAGATGAGGGATTTGTTAACTTTAGCCTCACATGAAATAATGCTTTGTTGCTAGGGTTGAAGAGGATGGCATTTTTGTAGGGGATGGGATTAATTACTAAGTTCCTGCTAAAGAAGATATGATTCTGACTCTTCTGAGTCTTGTCGTTGAGGACATGGTTGAATCCTCAAAAAGTAAGGAAAGGTATTCCTATTTTAACGAACCAGCTTATGGTCCAGTCCCACCCACTGAACCATATCAGCAATAACTGTAAGTGAACATGAATGATTAAGTCTTATTACAGTATTTTGTTTGCTTATAGAAAACAGAATAGTAATAGTAAGATTTATACATTTCAAAAAACAAAATAAAAACTCAACTGTGTTGGGGATGGGTAGAGAATTTTATGTGAACTTGCCATGGCCCAGGTGACGTGGAGCGCACACATTTGGTTTAGGATTTTAAACAATGCCTTGCTGTATAACGTTAGAAGGTGAGATTAGGGTTTGGGGAATAGAGTTGGAGTCATCGATTGACAATGCTTTTGTTTGGTTATTTGAGTATGTTTGATAGGTATGTATCATTAATGTCTGAAATTGCTACTGGGCTTCTTTCTATGTGTTTCTTGATGTGTTGAGCTGATTCCTTCAGTATGTAAGCTCTTCTTCTTTGGTTTCTTGATGTGTTGTGATGTTTCTTTAATGACAAAGTTGCATCTTTCTTTAAGAGTTGCTGCTAAGTTTTCTGTTTGATTTACAATGCTTTTGTTTGATTTGTTAAGTATGTTCGTATCGCTAATGTCTGTAATTGCCTCTTTCTTACTTATGTGTTTCTTGTTGTGTTGACCTGGTACTTCAGTATGTGAGCTCCTTTTCATGGGTTTCTTGATGTTTGTGATGTTTCTTTGATGACAAAGTTGCATCTTTTGTACTTATTAAAGATGATTTATATACTGGCTATGTTGGACAGAGTAGTTAAGAGTTGCTGCTACTTGTGTATGCATGGTTTTAGTTGATTTACAATACTTTTTGTTTGGTTAGTTCAGTATGTTTGATTTGTATGTATCACTAATGTCGGAAATTCCTGTTTCTTACTTATGTATGTGGGCTTCTTTTTTTGTGATTCTTGATATGTTGAGCTGATTACTCCCGTTTATGAGCTCTTTTTATGGGTTTCTCGATGTTTGTGATGTCTCTTTGATGACGAGGTTGCATCTTTCTTACTTACTATACATGATTATATAACTTGGTATGTTGGACAGAGGACTTAACTACAACTGCTACATGTGTATGTATGGGTTTCTGTTAATTGACAATGCTTTTGTTTGGTGAGTTCAGTATGTTTGATTTGTGTGTATGGCTAATGTCTGAAGTTGCCTCTTTCTTACTTATGTGTTTCTTGATGTGTTGAGCTGGTTACTTTAGTATGTGAGCTCCTTTTTAATGGGTTTCTTGATGTTTGTGATGTTTCTTTGATGACGAAGTTGCATCTTTTGTACTTATTAAAGATGATTATATACTGGCTATGTTGGACAGAGTAGTTAAGAGGTTCTGCTACTTGTGTATGCATGGTTTTTAGTTGATTTACAATGCTTTTTGTTTGGTTAGTTCAGTATGTTTGATTTGTGTGTATGGTAATGTCTGAAATTGCCTCTTTCTTACTTATGTGTGTGGGCTTCTTTTTGAGTGATTCTTGCTATGTTGAGCTGATTACTCCCGTATGTGAGTTCCTTTATATGGGGTTCTTGGTGTTTGTGATGTCTTTTTAATGACGAAGTTGCATCTTTCTTACTTACTATAAATGATTATATAACTTGGTATGTTGCACAGAGTAGTTAACTACAACTGCTACATGTATATGTATGGGTTTCTGTTGATTGGCAATGCTTTTGGTGAGTTCAGTATGTTTGATTTGTGTGTATGGCTAATGTCTGAAGTTGCCTCTTTCGTACTTATGTGTGTGGCCTTCTTTTTATGTGCTTCTTGATGTGTTGAGTGCTGATTATTTCAGTAGTTGAGCTGCTTTTCATGGGGTTTCTTCTTGATGTTTGTGATGTTTCTTTGATGACGAAATTGCACCTTTCTTGCTCATTAATGATGATTATATATACCTGAGTATGCTGGACAAAAGAGTTGACTACGGTTGCTACATGTGTATGTATGGTTTTCTGTTGATTTACAATTCTTTTGTTTGGTGAGTTCTCTATGTTTGATTTGTATGTATGGCTTTGATTTGTATGTATGGCTACTTGAAGCTTCAACTTGATTTTCGTTCCCTTTTGTTACTTTTCTCATTGTATTTTTTCCTATAAAAAATGTATCGCTAGTGTTTGAATTTGCCTCTTTCTTACTTATGTGCATGGGCTTCTTTTTATGTGTTTTTGGTGTGTTTAGTGCTGATTACTTCAGTATCTGAGCTCCTTTTATGGGTTTCTTCTTGATGTTTGTGATGTTTGTTTGATGACGAAGTTGCATCTTTCTTACTTATTATATACCTGAGTATGTTTGACAAAGAAGTTGACTACGGTCGCTACTTGTGTATTTATGGGTTTCTGTCGATTGACAATGCTATTGTTTGGTTAGAGTAGTATGTTTGATTTGTTTGTATCTCTAATGTCTGAAATTGCCTCTTTCTTGCTTATGTGCGTGGGCTTCTTTTTATGTGTTTTTTGATGTGTTGAACGTTGATTACTTCAGTATGTGAGCTCCTTTGCATTGGTTTCTTCTTGATGTTTGTGATGTTTTTTTGACGACAAAGGTGCATTTTTTTACTTATTAAAGATGATTACATACCCAGTGTTAAGAGTTGCTGCTGCTTTTTCTATTGATTGATACTGCTTTTGTTTGGTTAGTTCTGTTTGTTTGATTTGTATGTATCGCTAATGTCTGAAACTGCCTCTTTCTTACTTATGTGTGTGGGCTTTTTGAGTGCTGTTTACTTTAGTGGGCTTCTTTTATGACAATGCTCTGCCGAGTCAAGTTTCTGTTCTAAGTTGACAGTTCTTGGTCCATAATGTTGATTAAATGAACTTGTTTAATTTGTGACTGTGTTGTTTCAGTCATGTAATGCCTTTTTGTTGTTGGATTCAATGGGGAAGTCCTCAACAGGAGCTTGGGACTGAGCAACTTCAGATACTTGTACACCAATATCAGTTTTTGCTACATCTTCGGTTCTTCACTTTCTTCACACAGCACCTTATCTGTTTGTTCATGTTGTTGATTACATCAAATTGCACATTAGACTTTTCTATATTAAATTATTTGATATGCTGATTAGAGTGGTGATGCTCGAAAGGAATTGCTGATTGTCTGTTCGCTTTCTTTATAATTGATGCAGCACTTCTGGAAGAGTATCTTTCTTTATAATTGATGCAGGCAGTTCTGGAAGAGTATCGAATAGGAGAATTTGCATACTTCTTTCTATCTTAGCTTTGTCTACTGGTGTTTTGATTTTCTATTTATCTCTTGGCACTCCATTTGTGTATTGGTAGCAGTAATCCGGATTTTGAGTTTTCAATTGTTTTTTCAAGGGTTTTGACAAAGGCATCTTGTAAAGGGAGTTGTCATTTCTGCGAATATCAGTGTTTCAACTTTGTTGTTGATTGAAGTTTGAATCTTTTTGCAGCTGATTAATTCAACATGTTTGATTCATATGTATCAAATGATCTTTGAAATCATTTGCCCGTTTGTAGGAACTTCTTATGGCAACCCTGGTTGGAAAATGATAGCCAACCTTCCAGCTGGAGGTACTTTGTAATGATTGACACCTTGATTGTTCTAGGTTCATGCTTAAATTGTTTACACCTTTATTTCCAATGTTCATTCTTAAATTGTTCTACGTTCTATACCATTTACCAGATGCTTTGATGAAAACTGTAATGTGGTGAAGATGGATGAGGAGAAGGTATAATTGACACATTAATCTCGTTGAGTCCGTGTTTAGATATAAACCTGTTAATTCACTTGCTGAATTGCCATACTTCAATCTGATTAAACAATTACTGCTTCTGTTGTTTCATGACATTTAACCGTTGAAAAATACTTAATTAGGAAAAATATACCCACTGAGGGTGAGTGGAGTGGCGGAATCTCATCTTTGATAAGGTATTATCAGTTGGACCGACTTTAATCATTTGTGTCTGTATTCCATACTGTTAAATTTATTAAATGTATGCATGCATAGTCTCTTTTTATCTTCATCGTGTTACAATAATTCATCGTGTTAGAATAAAAGTATGCTTGTAACATCATATACATGAGGAAGTCCATAAAGTCCCGTGAATTGTAATATCACTTACATGGAGTCCTTGAGTATTGTAACATCATTTACATGAGGAACGCCATGGATAATTTGGCATTATTTACATGATTCAAAATCTGGGTATAAGTGACTTAAGTTACTCAATAGTGTCCATGGGTATTAAAACATAATTTACTTGATAGAGTCCCTCGATATAAAGACATAATTTACTTGATAGTCTATGGGTATTGTGACATGATTTATGTGGTGGAGTCACTAGGTAATGTGACATGATATACATGATTGAGTAAGTAGATAATGTGACATGATTTACGTGATTGAGTCACTGAGTAATTAACATAATTTACTTGATAGAGTCCCTGTTTATATAGACATAATTTACTTGATAAAGTCACTCGATATAAAGATATAATTACTTGATAAAGTCTCTGGGTATTATGACATGTTTTACATGATTGAGTCCCGCGTATTGTGATATCATTTACATGATGGAGTCCCTTAGTATTGTAACATCATTTACAAGAAGTCCTTGGAAATTATGACAGCATTTACATGATGAGGTCCCTGAGTACTGTGACAGCATTTACATGATGGACTCCATAAGTATTGTGACAACATTTACATGATGAAGTCACTAAGAATTGTGACATGATTTACATGATGGGTCCCTGGGTATTGTGACAACATTTACATGATGGGTCCCTGGGTATTGTGACAACATTTATATGATGAAGTCACTGAGAATTGTGGCATGATTTACATGATTGAGTCCCGAATTGTTATATCATTTACATGATGGAGTCCCCGAGTGTTATAACATCATTTACATGAGGAAGTGCATGGAACATTTTGACATTATTCACATGATTCATAATCTGGATATAACTGGCTAATTTCCTTAATAATGCGCCTACGTATAACGACATAATTTACTTAATAGAGCCCCTCGATATAAAGACATACTTTACTTAATAAGTCATTGGATATTGTGACATGATTTAGATGGTGGAGTCATTAAGTAATGTGACATGATTTAAATGATTGAGTCCCTTGATAATATGGCATGGTTTACATGATTGAGTCGCTGAGTATTGTGTCATCATTTACACGATGGAGTCACAGAGAATTGTGAGATGATTTACAACATAGTCCCTTGGTATTGTGACATGATTTACATTGAGTCACTAGGTAATGTGATATGATTTACATGATCGAGTCCCTGGGTAATGTGACATGATTTACATGATCGAGTCACCGAGTATTGTGCCATCTTTTACACTGGAGTCACAGAGAATTGTGAGATGATTTACAATATAGCCCCTTGGTATTGTGACATGGTTTACATGGAGCACTAGGTAATGTGACATGATTTACAGGATTGAGTCTCTGGATAATGTGACATGATTTATATGGTGCAATCACTAGGTAATGTGACATGATATACATGATTGAGTCCCTGAATAATGTGACATGATTTACGTGATTGAGTCACTGGGTAATTAACATAAATTACTTGATAGTTCCTGTGTATATAGACATAGTTTACTTGATAAAGTCCTTCGATATAAAGAAATAATTTACTTAATACAGTCCCTGGGTATTATGACATGTTTTTCATGATAGAGCCCCGCGTATTGTGATATCATTTACATGATGGAGTCCCTGAGTATTGTAACATCATTTACATGATGGAGTCCTTGGAAATTGTGACAGCATTTACATGATGTGGTCCCTAAGTATTCTTACAGCATTTACATGATGGAGTCCCCAAGTATTATGACAACATTTACATGATGGAGTCATTGAGAATTGTGAAATGATTTACATGATATTCTTTGGTTTTGTGACATGATTTACATGATGGTTCCCTGGATATTGTGACAACATTTACATGATGGGTCCCTGGGTATTGTGACAACATTTACATGATGAAGTCACTGAAAATTATGACATGATTTACATGATAGAGTCCCGAATTGTTATATCATTTACATGATGGAGTCTCAGAGTGTCATAACATCATTTACATGAGGAAGTGCATGGATCATTTTGACATTATTTACATGATTAATAATCTTGGTATAACTGGCATAAATTCCTTAATAGTGTCCCATGTATAACGACATAATTTACTTAATAGAGCCCCTCGATGTAAAGACATACTTTACTAAAGAGAGTCTTTGGATATTGTGACATGATTTAGATGGTGGATTCATTAGGTAATGTGGCATGATTTACATGATTGAGTCCCTAGATAATATGACATGGTTTACATGATTGAGTCACCCAGCATTGTGCCATCATTTACTTGATGGACTCATAGAGAATTGTGAGATAATTTACAACATAGTCCCTTGGTATTGTAACATGATTTACATAGAGTCACTAGGAAATGTGACATGATTTACATGATCGAGTCCTTGGGTAATGTGACATAATTTACATGATCTCCCTGATTAATATGACATGGTGTACATAGTTGAGTCAACGAGTATTGTGTCATCATTTACACGATGGAGTCACAGAGAATTGTGAGATGATTTACAACATAGCCCCTTGGTATTGTGACATGATTTACATGGAGTCACTAGGTAATGTGATATGATTTACATGATTGAGTCCCTGGGTAATGTGACATGATTTACATGATCGAGTCACCGAGTATTGTGCCATCATTTACACTGGAGTCAAAGAGAATTGTGAGATGATTTACTACATAGCCCCTTGGTATTGTGACATGGTTTACATGGAGTCACTAGGTAATGTGACATGATTTACAGGATTGAGTCTCTGGATAATGTGACATGATTTATATGGTGGAGTCACTAGGTAATGTGACATGATATACATGATTGAGTCCCTGAATAATGTGACATGATTTACGTGATTGAGTCACTGGGTAATTAACATAATTTACTTGATAGTTCCTGTGTATATAGACATAATTTACTTGATAAAGTCCTTCGATATAAAGAAATAATTTACTTGATAAAGTCCCTGGGTATTATGACATGTTTTTCATGATAGAGCCCCGCGTATTGTGATATCATTTACATGATGGAGTCCCTGAGTATTGTAACATCATTTACATGATGGAGTCCTTCGAAATTGTGACAACATTTACATGATGGGGTCCCTAAGTATTCTTACAGCATTTACATGATGGAGTCCCCAAGTATTATGATAACATTTACATGATGGAGTCATTGAGAATTGTGAAATGATTTACATGATATTCATTGGTTTTGTGACATGATTTACATGATGGTTCCCTGGATATTGTGACAACATTTACATGATGGGTCTCTGGGTATTATGACAACATTTACATGATGAAGTCACTGAAAATTATGACATGATTTACATGATAGAGTCCCGAATTGTTATATCATTTACATGATGGAGTCTCAGAGTGTCATAACATCATTTACATGAGGAAGTGCCTGGATCATTTTGACATTATTTAAATGATTAATAATCTTGGTATAACTGGCATAAATTCCTTAATAGTGTCCTTATGTATAACGACATAATTTACTTAATAGAGCCCCTCGATGTAAAGACATACTTTACTAAAGAGAGTCTTTGGATATTGTGACATGATTTAGATGGTGGAGTCATTAGGTAATGTGGCATGATTTTCATGATTGAGTCCCTAGATAATATGACATGGTTTACATGATTGAGTCACCCAGCATTGTGCCATCATTTACTTGATGGAGTCATAGAGAATTGTGAGATAATTTACAACATAGTCCCTTGGTATTGTAACATGATTTACATGGAGTCACTAGGAAATGCGACATGATTTACATGATCGAGTCCCTGGGTAATGTGACATAATTTACATGATCTCCCTGATTAATATGACATGGTGTACATAATTGAGTCACCGATTATTGTGTCATCATTTACACGATGGAGTCACATAGAAATTGTGAGATGATTTACAACATAGCCCCTTGGTATTGTGAGATGATTTACAACATAGCCCCTTGGTATTGTGACATGATTTACATGGAGTCACTAAGTAATGTGACATGATAGAGTCTCTGGATAATGTGACATGATTTATATGGTGGAGTCACTAGGTAATGTGATATGATATACATGATTGAGACCCTGGATAATGTGACATGATTTACGTGATAGAATCCCTGTGTATATAGACATAATTTACTTGATAAAGTCCCTCGTTATGAAGGTATAATTTACTTGATAAAGTCTTTGGGTATTATGACATGTTTTACGTGATATAGCCCCGCGTATTGTGATATCATTTACATGATGAGTCCTTGAGAATTGTGACAGCATTTACATGATGGAGTCCCTGAGTACTGTGACAACATTTACATAATGGAGTCACTGGGAATTGTGACATGATTTACATGATATTCGTTGGTTTTGTGACATGATTTACATGATGGGTCCCTGGGGGAGTGTGACAACATTTACATGATGAAGTCACTGGGAATTATGACATGATTTACATGAAAGAGTCCCGAATTGTTATATCATTTACATGGAATCCCTGGATATTGTGACATGATTTACATGGTGGAGTCATTTGGTAATGTGATCTGATTTACATGATTGAGTCCCTGAATAATATGACATGGTTTACATGATTGAGTCATCGAGTATTGTGACATCATTTACACGATGGAGTCACATAGAATTGGAGATGATTTATAACATAGCCCCTTGGTATTGTGACGTGATTTACATGGAGTCACTAGGTAATGTGACATGATTTACATGATCGAGTCCGTGGATAATGTCACATGATTTATGTAATTGAGTCCCTGGTATTGTGACATAATTTGCTAGATAGAGTCCATGTGTATATATACATAATTTACATCACGAACAGAGGATGATTGAGTTACTAGTATTGTGACATAATTTACTTGATACAGTTCGTTATTTAGACCTAATTTACTTCATAGAGTCTCTTGATATATAGACATAATTTTCTTCATAAAGTTCCTGGATATTGTGACATGTTTAACGTGATAGAGCCTCGCGTATTGTGATATCATTTACATGATGGAGTCCCTGAGTATAGTAACATCATTTACATGGGTATTGTGAAAGCATTTACATGATTGAGTCCGTGAATATTGTGACAACATGTACATGATAGGGTCACTGAGAATTGTGACATGATTTAAATGATATTCGTTGGTTTTATGACATGAATTACATGATGGAGTTCCAAGGTATTGTGACAATATTTACTTGATGAAGTCACTGTGAATTGTGACATGATTTACATGATAGAGCCCCGAATTGTTATATCATTTACATGATGGAGTCCCTGAGTATTGTAACATCATTTATATGAGGAAGTCCATGGATCATTTGACATTATTTACATGATTCAGAATTTGGGTATAAGTGGAATAATTTCCTTAATAGTGTCCCTACATATAACGATAGAATTTGTGATGAAGCCCGTGTATATTGTGACAGTAATTACTTGGTATAGTCCCTTGATATAAAGACATAATTTACTTGATAAAGTCCTTGGGTATGGTGACATAATTTTCTTACCAGAACCCTAGGTATTGTGTTATTTTTTACACGATGCAGTCCCTGAGTATTGTAACATCATTTACATGGAGTCATTGGGTATTGTGACCACATTTACATTATTGAGTCCATGGATAATGTGACATGATTTACATGATTGAATCCCATGGTTTAAAGATAGATATTACTTGATAGTCCCTCGATATAAAGACATAATTTACATGATAAAGTCCTTGTGAATTGGGACATGATTTACATGATAGGGTCACTAGGTAATGTGCCATGATTTACATGATTGAGTCTCTGGATAATATGACATGGTTTACATGATTGAGTCACCCAGTATTGTGCCATCATTTACTTGATGGACTCATAGAGAATTGTGAGATAATTTACAACATAGTCCCTTGGTATTGTAACATGATTTACATAGAGTCACTAGGAAATGTGACATGATTTACATGATCGAGTCCCTGGGTAATGTGACATAATTTACATGATCTCCCTGATTAATATGACATGGTGTACATAATTGAGTCACCGAGTATTGTGTCATCATTTACACGATGGAGTCACAGAGAATTGTGAGATGATTTACAACATAGCCCCTTGGTATTGTGACATGATTTACATGGAGTCACTAGGTAATGTGATATGATTTACATGATTGAGTCCCTGGGTAATGTGACATGATTTACATGATCGAGTCACCGAGTGGTGCCATCATTTACACTGGAGTCAAAGAGAATTGTGAGATGATTTACTACATAGCCCCTTGGTATTGTGACATGGTTTACATGGAGTCACTAGGTAATGTGACATGATTTACAGGATTGAGTCTCTGGATAATGTGACATGATTTATATGGTGGAGTCACTAGGTAATGTGACATGATATACATGATTGAGTCCCTGAATAATGTGACATGATTTACGTGATTGAGTCACTGGGTAATTAACATAATTTACTTGATAGTTCCTGTGTATATAGACATAATTTACTTGATAAAGTCCTTCGATATAAAGAAATAATTTACTTGATAAAGTCCCTGGGTATTATGACATGTTTTTCATGATAGAGCCTCGCGTATTGTGATATCATTTACATGATGGAGTCCCTGAGTATTGTAACATCATTTACATGATGGAGTCCTTCGAAATTGTGACAGCATTTACATGATGGGGTCCCTAAGTATTCTTACAGCATTTACATGATGGAGTCCCCAAGTATTATGACAACATTTACATGATGGAGTCATTGAGAATTGTGAAATGATTTACATGATATTCATTGGTTTTGTGACATGATTTACATGATGGTTCCCTGGATATTGTGACAACATTTACATGATGGGTCTCTGGGTATTATGACAACATTTACATGATGAAGTCACTGAAAATTATGACATGATTTACATGATAGAGTCCCGAATTGTTATATCATTTACATGATGGAGTCTCAGAGTGTCATAACATCATTTACATGAGGAAGTGCCTGGATCATTTTGACATTATTTAAATGATTAATAATCTTGGTATAACTGGCATAAATTCCTTAATAGTGTCCTTATGTATAACGACATAATTTACTTAATAGAGCCCCTCGATGTAAAGACATACTTTACTAAAGAGAGTCTTTGGATATTGTGACATGATTTAGATGGTGGAGTCATTAGGTAATGTGGCATGATTTTCATGATTGAGTCCCTAGATAATATGACATGGTTTACATGATTGAGTCACCCAGCATTGTGCCATCATTTACTTGATGGAGTCATAGAGAATTGTGAGATAATTTACAACATAGTCCCTTGGTATTGTAACATGATTTACATGGAGTCACTAGGAAATGTGACATGATTTACATGATCGAGTCCCTGGGTAATGTGACATAATTTACATGATCTCCCTGATTAATATGACATGGTGTACATAATTGAGTCACCGAGTATTGTGTCATCATTTACACGATGGAGTCACAGAGAATTGTGAGATGATTTACAACATAGCCCCTTGGTATTGTGACATGATTTACATGGAGTCACCAAGTAATGTGACATGATAGAGTCTCTGGATAATGTGACATGATTTATATGGTGGAGTCACTAGGTAATGTGATATGATATACATGATTGAGACCCTGGATAATGTGACATGATTTACGTGATAGAATCCCTGTGTATATAGACATAATTTACTTGATAAAGTCCCTCGTTATGAAGGTATAATTTACTTGATAAAGTCTTTGGGTATTATGACATGTTTTACGTGATATAGCCCCGCGTATTGTGATATCATTTACATGATGAGTCCTTGAGAATTGTGACAACATTTACATGATGGAGTCCCTGAGTACTGTGACAACATTTACATAATGGAGTCACTGGGAATTGTGACATGATTTACATGATATTCATTGGTTTTGTGACATGATTTACATGATGGGTCCCTGGGGGAGTGTGACAACATTTACATGATGGGTCCCTGGGGGAGTGTGACATGATTTACATGAAAGAGTCCCGAATTGTTATATCATTTACATGGAATCCCTGGATATTGTGACATGATTTACATGGTGGAGTCATTTGGTAATGTGATCTGATTTACATGATTGAGTCCCTGAATAATATGACATGGTTTACATGATTGAGTCATCGAGTATTGTGACATCATTTACACGATGGAGTCACATAGAATTGGAGATGATTTATAACATAGCCCCTTGGTATTGTGACATGATTTACATGGAGTCACTAGGTAATGTGACATGATTTACATGATCGAGTCCGTGGATAATGTCACATGATTTATGTAATTGAGTCCCTGGTATTGTGACATAATTTGCTAGATAGAGTCCATGTGTATATATACATAATTTACATCACGAACAGAGGATGATTGAGTCACCAGTATTGTGACATAATTTACTTGATACAGTTCGTTATTTAGACCTAATTTACTTCATAGAGTCTCTTGATATAAAGACATAATTTTCTTCATAAAGTTCCTGGATATTGTGACATGTTTAACGTGATAGAGCCTCGCGTATTGTGATATCATTTACATGATGGAGTCCCTGAGTATAGTAACATCATTTACATGGGTATTGTGAAAGCATTTACATGATTGAGTCCGTGAATATTGTGACAACATGTACATGATAGGGTCACTGAGAATTGTGACATGATTTAAATGATATTCGTTGGTTTTATGACATGAATTACATGATGGAGTTCCAAGGTATTGTGACAATATTTACTTGATGAAGTCACTGTGAATTGTGACATGATTTACATGATAGAGCCCCGAATTGTTATATCATTTACATGATGGAGTCCCTGAGTATTGTAACATCATTTACATGAGGAAGTCCATGGATCATTTGACATTATTTACATGATTCAGAATTTGGGTATAACTGGAATAATTTCCTTAATAGTGTCCCTACATATAACGATAGAATTTGTGATGAAGCCCGTGTATATTGTGACAGTAATTACTTGGTATAGTCCCTTGATATAAAGACATAATTTACTTGATAAAGTCCTTGGGTATGGTGACATAATTTTCTTACCAGAACCCTAGGTATTGTGTTATTTTTTACACGATGCAGTCCCTGAGTATTGTAACATCATTTACATGGAGTCATTGGGTATTGTGACCACATTTACATTATTGAGTCCATGGATAATGTGACATGATTTACATGATTGAATCCCATGATATAAAGATAGATATTACTTGATAGTCCCTCGATATAAAGACATAATTTACATGATAAAGTCCTTGTGAATTGGGACATGATTTACATGATAGGGTCACTAGGTAATGTGCCATGATTTACATGATTGAGTCTCTGGATAATATGACATGGTTTACATGATTGAGTCACCCAGTATTGTGCCATCATTTACTTGATGGACTCATAGAGAATTGTGAGATAATTTACAACATAGTCCCTTGGTATTGTAACATGATTTACATAGAGTCACTAGGAAATGTGACATGATTTACATGATCGAGTCCCTGGGTAATGTGACATAATTTACATGATCTCCCTGATTAATATGACATGGTGTACATAATTGAGTCACCGAGTATTGTGTCATCATTTACACGATGGAGTCACAGAGAATTGTGAGATGATTTACAACATAGCCCCTTGGTATTGTGACATGATTTACATGGAGTCACTAGGTAATGTGATATGATTTACATGATTGAGTCCCTGGGTAATGTGACATGATTTACATGATCGAGTCACCGAGTATTGTGCCATCATTTACACTGGAGTCAAAGAGAATTGTGAGATGATTTACTACATAGCCCCTTGGTATTGTGACATGGTTTACATGGAGTCACTAGGTAATGTGACATGATTTACAGGATTGAGTCTCTGGATAATGTGACATGATTTATATGGTGGAGTCACTAGGTAATGTGACATGATATACATGATTGAGTCCCTGAATAATGTGACATGATTTACGTGATTGAGTCACTGGGTAATTAACATAATTTACTTGATAGTTCCTGTGTATATATACATAATTTACTTGATAAAGTCCTTCGATATAAAGAAATAATTTACTTGATAAAGTCCCTGGGTATTATGACATGTTTTTCATGATAGAGCGCCGCGTATTGTGATATCATTTACATGATGGAGTCCCTGAGTATTGTAACATCATTTACATGATGGAGTCCTTCGAAATTGTGACAGCATTTACATGATGGGGTCCCTAAGTATTCTTACAGCATTTACATGATGGAGTCCCCAAGTATTATGACAACATTTACATGATGGAGTCATTGAGAATTGTGAAATGATTTACATGATATTCATTGGTTTTGTGACATGATTTACATGATGGTTCCCTGGATATTGTGACAACATTTACATGATGGGTCTCTGGGTATTATGACAACATTTACATGATGAAGTCACTGAAAATTATGACATGATTTACATGATAGAGTCCCGAATTGTTATATCATTTACATGATGGAGTCTCAGAGTGTCATAATATCATTTACATGAGGAAGTGCCTGGATCATTCTGACATTATTTAAATGATTAATAATCTTGGTATAACTGACATAAATTCCTTAATAGTGTCCTTATGTATAACGACATAATTTACTTAATAGAGCCCCTCGATGTAAAGACATACTTTACTAAAGAGAGTCTTTGGATATTGTGACATGATTTAGATGGTGGAGTCATTAGGTAATGTGGCATGATTTTCATGATTGAGTCCCTAGATAATATGACATGGTTTACATGATTGAGTCACCCAGCATTGTGCCATCATTTACTTGATGGAGTCATAGAGAATTGTGAGATAATTTACAACATAGTCCCTTGGTATTGTAACATGATTTACATGGAGTCACTAGGAAATGTGACATGATTTACATGATCGAGTCCCTGGGTAATGTGACATAATTTACATGATTTCCCTGATTAATATGACATGGTGTACATAATTGAGTCACCGAGTATTGTGTCATCATTTACACGATGGAGTCACAGAGAATTGTGAGATGATTTACAACATAGCCCCTTGGTATTGTGACATGATTTACATGGAGTCACTAAGTAATGTGACATGATAGAGTCTCTGGATAATGTGACATGATTTATATGGTGGAGTCACTAGGTAATGTGATATGATATACATGATTGAGACCCTGGATAATGTGACATGATTTACGTGATAGAATCCCTGTGTATATAGACATAATTTACTTGATAAAGTCCCTCGTTATGAAGGTATAATTTACTTGATAAAGTCTTTGGGTATTATGACATGTTTTACGTGATATAGCCCCGCGTATTGTGATATCATTTACATGATGAGTCCTTGAGAATTGTGACAGCATTTACATGATGGAGTCCCTGAGTACTGTGACAACATTTACATAATGGAGTCACTGGGAATTGTGACATGATTTACATGATATTCGTTGGTTTTGTGACATGATTTACATGATGGGTCCCTGGGGGAGTGTGACAACATTTACATGATGGGTCCCTGGGGGAGTGTGACATGATTTACATGAAAGAGTCCCGAATTGTTATATCATTTACATGGAATCCCTGGATATTGTGACATGATTTACATGGTGGAGTCATTTGGTAATGTGATCTGATTTACATGATTGAGTCCCTGAATAATATGACATGGTTTACATGATTGAGTCATCGAGTATTGTGACATCATTTACACGATGGAGTCACATAGAATTGGAGATGATTTATAACATAGCCCCTTGGTATTGTGACATGATTTACATGGAGTCACTAGGTAATGTGACATGATTTACATGATCGAGTCCGTGGATAATGTCACATGATTTATGTAATTGAGTCCCTGGTATTGTGACATAATTTGCTAGATAGAGTCCATGTGTATATATACATAATTTACATCACGAACAGAGGATGATTGAGTCACCAGTATTGTGACATAATTTACTTGATACAGTTCGTTATTTAGACCTAATTTACTTCATAGAGTCTCTTGATATAAAGACATAATTTTCTTCATAAAGTTCCTGGATATTGTGACATGTTTAACGTGATAGAGCCTCGCGTATTGTGATATCATTTACATGATGGAGTCCCTGAGTATAGTAACATCATTTACATGGGTATTGTGAAAGCATTTACATGATTGAGTCCGTGAATATTGTGACAACATGTACATGATAGGGTCACTGAGAATTGTGACATGATTTAAATGATATTCGTTGGTTTTATGACATGAATTACATGATGGAGTTCCAAGGTATTGTGACAATATTTACTTGATGAAGTCACTGTGAATTGTGACATGATTTACATGATAGAGCCCCGAATTGTTATATCATTTACATGATGGAGTCCCTGAGTATTGTAACATCATTTATATGAGGAAGTCCATGGATCATTTGACATTATTTACATGATTCAGAATTTGGGTATAACTGGAATAATTTCCTTAATAGTGTCCCTACATATAACGATAGAATTTGTGATGAAGCCCGTGTATATTGTGACAGTAATTACTTGGTATAGTCCCTTGATATAAAGACATAATTTACTTGATAAAGTCCTTGGGTATGGTGACATAATTTTCTTACCAGAACCCTAGGTATTGTGTTATTTTTTACACGATGCAGTCCCTGAGTATTGTAACATCATTTACATGGAGTCATTGGGTATTGTGACCACATTTACATTATTGAGTCCATGGATAATGTGACATGATTTACATGATTGAATCCCATGGTATAAAGATAGATATTACTTGATAGTCCCTCGATATAAAGACATAATTTACATGATAAAGTCCTTGTGAATTGGGACATGATTTACATGATAGGGTCACTAGGTAATGTGCCATGATTTACATGATTGAGTCTCTGGATAATATGACATGGTTTACATGATTGAGTCACCCAGTATTGTGCCATCATTTACTTGATGGACTCATAGAGAATTGTGAGATAATTTACAACATAGTCCCTTGGTATTGTAACATGATTTACATAGAGTCACTAGGAAATGTGACATGATTTACATGATCGAGTCCCTGGGTAATGTGACATAATTTACATGATCTCCCTGATTAATATGACATGGTGTACATAATTGAGTCACCGAGTATTGTGTCATCATTTACACGATGGAGTCACAGAGAATTGTGAGATGATTTACAACATAGCCCCTTGGTATTGTGACATGATTTACATGGAGTCACTAGGTAATGTGATATGATTTACATGATTGAGTCCCTGGGTAATGTGACATGATTTACATGATCGAGTCACCGAGTATTGTGCCATCATTTACACTGGAGTCAAAGAGAATTGTGAGATGATTTACTACATAGCCCCTTGGTATTGTGACATGGTTTACATGGAGTCACTAGGTAATGTGACATGATTTACAGGATTGAGTCTCTGGATAATGTGACATGATTTATATGGTGGAGTCACTAGGTAATGTGACATGATATACATGATTGAGTCCCTGAATAATGTGACATGATTTACGTGATTGAGTCACTGGGTAATTAACATAATTTACTTGATAGTTCCTGTGTATATAACATAATTTACTTGATAAAGTCCTTCGATATAAAGAAATAATTTACTTGATAAAGTCCCTGGGTATTATGACATGTTTTTCATGATAGAGCGCCGCGTATTGTGATATCATTTACATGATGGAGTCCCTGAGTATTGTAACATCATTTACATGATGGAGTCCTTCGAAATTGTGACAGCATTTACATGATGGGGTCCTTAAGTATTCTTACAGCATTTACATGATGGAGTCCCCAAGTATTATGACAACATTTACATGATGGAGTCATTGAGAATTGTGAAATGATTTACATGATATTCATTGGTTTTGTGACATGATTTACATGATGGTTCCCTGGATATTGTGACAACATTTACATGATGGGTCTCTGGGTATTATGACAACATTTACATGATGAAGTCACTGAAAATTATGACATGATTTACATGATAGAGTCCCGAATTGTTATATCATTTACATGATGGAGTCTCAGAGTGTCATAACATCATTTACATGAGGAAGTGCCTGGATCATTTTCACATTATTTAAATGATTAATAATCTTGGTATAACTGGCATAAATTCCTTAATAGTGTCCTTATGTATAACGACATAATTTACTTAATAGAGCCCCTCGATGTAAAGACATACTTTACTAAAGAGAGTCTTTGGATATTGTGACATGATTTAGATGGTGGAGTCATTAGGTAATGTGGCATGATTTTCATGATTGAGTCCCTAGATAATATGACATGGTTTACATGATTGAGTCACCCAGCATTGTGCCATCATTTACTTGATGGAGTCATAGAGAATTGTGAGATAATTTACAACATAGTCCCTTGGTATTGTAACATGATTTACATGGAGTCACTAGGAAATGTGACATGATTTACATGATCGAGTCCCTGGGTAATGTGACATAATTTACATGATCTCCCTGATTAATATGACATGGTGTACATAATTGAGTCACCGAGTATTGTGTCATCATTTACACGATGGAGTCACAGAGAATTGTGAGATGATTTACAACATAGCCCCTTGGTATTGTGACATGATTTACATGGAGTCACTAGGAAATGTGACATGATTTACATGATCGAGTCCCTGGGTAATGTGACATAATTTACATGATCTCCCTGATTAATATGACATGGTGTACATAATTGAGTCACCGAGTATTGTGTCATCATTTACACGATGGAGTCACAGAGAATTGTGAGATGATTTACAACATAGCCCCTTGGTATTGTGACATGATTTACATGGAGTCACTAAGTAATGTGACATGATAGAGTCTCTGGATAATGTGACATGATTTATATGGTGGAGTCACTAGGTAGTGTGATATGATATACATGATTGAGACCCTGGATAATGTGACATGATTTACGTGATAGAATCCCTGTGTATATAGACATAATTTACTTGATAAAGTCCCTCGTTATGAAGGTATAATTTACTTGATAAAGTCTTTGGGTATTATGACATGTTTTACGTGATATAGCCCCGCGTATTGTGATATCATTTACATGATGAGTCCTTGAGAATTGTGACAGCATTTACATGATGGAGTCCCTGAGTACTGTGACAACATTTACATAATGGAGTCACTGGGAATTGTGACATGATTTACATGATATTCGTTGGTTTTGTGACATGATTTACATGATGGGTCCCTGGGGGAGTGTGACAACATTTACATGATGAAGTCACTGGGAATTATGACATGATTTACATGAAAGAGTCCCGAATTGTTATATCATTTACATGGAATCCCTGGATATTGTGACATGATTTACATGGTGGAGTCATTTGGTAATGTGATCTGATTTACATGATTGAGTCCCTGAATAATATGACATGGTTTACATGATTGAGTCATCGAGTATTGTGACATCATTTACACGATGGAGTCACATAGAATTGGAGATGATTTATAACATAGCCCCTTGGTATTGTGACATGATTTACATGGAGTCACTAGGTAATGTGACATGATTTACATGATCGAGTCCGTGGATAATGTCACATGATTTATGTAATTGAGTCCCTGGTATTGTGACATAATTTGCTAGATAGAGTCCATGTGTATATATACATAATTTACATCACGAACAGAGGATGATTGAGTCACCAGTATTGTGACATAATTACCTTGATACAGTTCGTTATTTAGACCTAATTTACTTCATAGAGTCTCTTGATATAAAGACATAATTTTCTTCATAAAGTTCCTGGATATTGTGACATGTTTAACGTGATAGAGCCTCGCGTATTGTGATATCATTTACATGATGGAGTCCCTGAGTATAGTAACATCATTTACATGGGTATTGTGAAAGCATTTACATGATTGAGTCCGTGAATATTGTGACAACATGTACATGATAGGGTCACTGAGAATTGTGACATGATTTAAATGATATTCGTTGGTTTTATGACATGAATTACATGATGGAGTTCCAAGGTATTGTGACAATATTTACTTGATGAAGTCACTGTGAATTGTGACATGATTTACATGATAGAGACCCGAATTGTTATATCATTTACATGATGGAGTCCCTGAGTATTGTAACATCATTTACATGACGAAGTCCATGGATCATTTGACATTATTTACATGATTCAGAATTTGGGTATAACTGGAATAATTTCCTTAATAGTGTCCCTACATATAACGATAGAATTTGTGATGAAGCCCGTGTATATTGTGACAGTAATTACTTGGTATAGTCCCTTGATATAAAGACATAATTTACTTGATAAAGTCCTTGGGTATGGTGACATAATTTTCTTACCAGAACCCTAGGTATTGTGTTATTTTTTACACGATGCAGTCCCTGAGTATTGTAACATCATTTACATGGAGTCATTGGGTATTGTGACCACATTTACATTATTGAGTCCATGGATAATGTGACATGATTTACATGATTGAATCCCATGGTATAAAGATAGATATTACTTGATAGTCCCTCGATATAAAGACATAATTTACATGATAAAGTCCTTGTGAATTGGGACATGATTTACAAGATAGGGTCACTAGGTAATGTGCCATGATTTACATGATTGAGTCTCTGGATAATATGACATGGTTTACATGATTGAGTCACCCAGTATTGTGCCATCATTTACTTGATGGACTCATAGAGAATTGTGAGATAATTTACAACATAGTCCCTTGGTATTGTAACATGATTTACATAGAGTCACTAGGAAATGTGACATGATTTACATGATCGAGTCCCTGGGTAATGTGACATAATTTACATGATCTCCCTGATTAATATGACATGGTGTACATAATTGAGTCACCGAGTATTGTGTCATCATTTACACGATGGAGTCACAGAGAATTGTGAGATGATTTACAACATAGCCCCTTGGTATTGTGACATGATTTACATGGAGTCACTAGGTAATGTGATATGATTTACATGATTGAGTCCCTGGGTAATGTGACATGATTTACATGATCGAGTCACCGAGTATTGTGCCATCATTTACACTGGAGTCAAAGAGAATTGTGAGATGATTTACTACATTGCCCCTTGGTATTGTGACATGGTTTACATGGAGTCACTAGGTAATGTGACATGATTTACAGGATTGAGTCTCTGGATAATGTGACATGATTTATATGGTGGAGTCACTAGGTAATGTGACATGATATACATGATTGAGTCCCTGAATAATGTGACATGATTTACGTGATTGAGTCACTGGGTAATTAACATAATTTACTTGATAGTTCCTGTGTATATAGACATAATTTACTTGATAAAGTCCTTCGATATAAAGAAATAATTTACTTGATAAAGTCCCTGGGTATTATGACATGTTTTTCATGATAGAGCCTCGCGTATTGTGATATCATTTACATGATGGAGTCCCTGAGTATTGTAACATCATTTACATGATGGAGTCCTTCGAAATTGTGACAGCATTTACATGATGGGGTCCCTAAGTATTCTTACAGCATTTACATGATGGAGTCCCCAAGTATTATGACAACATTTACATGATGGAGTCATTGAGAATTGTGAAATGATTTACATGATATTCATTGGTTTTGTGACATGATTTACATGATGGTTCCCTGGATATTGTGACAACATTTACATGATGGGTCTCTGGGTATTATGACAACATTTACATGATGAAGTCACTGAAAATTATGACATGATTTACATGATAGAGTCCCGAATTGTTATATCATTTACATGATGGAGTCTCAGAGTGTCATAACATCATTTACATGAGGAAGTGCCTGGATCATTTTGACATTATTTAAATGATTAATAATCTTGGTATAACTGGCATAAATTCCTTAATAGTGTCCTTATGTATAACGACATAATTTACTTAATAGAGCCCCTCGATGTAAAGACATACTTTACTAAAGAGAGTCTTTGGATATTGTGACATGATTTAGATGGTGGAGTCATTAGGTAATGTGGCATGATTTTCATGATTGAGTCCCTAGATAATATGACATGGTTTACATGATTGAGTCACCCAGCATTGTGCCATCATTTACTTGATGGAGTCATAGAGAATTGTGAGATAATTTACAACATAGTCCATTGGTATTGTAACATGATTTACATGGAGTCACTAGGAAATGTGACATGATTTACATGATCGAGTCCCTGGGTAATGTGACATAATTTACATGATCTCCCTGATTAATATGACATGGTGTACATAATTGAGTCACCGAGTATTGTGTCATCATTTACACGATGGAGTCACAGAGAATTGTGAGATGATTTACAACATTGCCCCTTGGTATTGTGACATGATTTACATGGAGTCACTAAGTAATGTGACATGATAGAGTCTCTGGATAATGTGACATGATTTATATGGTGGAGTCACTAGGTAGTGTGATATGATATACATGATTGAGACCCTGGATAATGTGACATGATTTACGTGATAGAATCCCTGTGTATATAGACATAATTTACTTGATAAAGTCCCTCGTTATGAAGGTATAATTTACTTGATAAAGTCTTTGGGTATTATGACATGTTTTACGTGATATAGCCCCGCGTATTGTGATATCATTTACATGATGAGTCCTTGAGAATTGTGACAGCATTTACATGATGGAGTCCCTGAGTACTGTGACAACATTTACATAATGGAGTCACTGGGAATTGTGACATGATTTACATGATATTCGTTGGTTTTGTGACATGATTTACATGATGGGTCCCTGGGGGAGTGTGACAACATTTACATGATGAAGTCACTGGGAATTATGACATGATTTACATGAAAGAGTCCCGAATTGTTATATCATTTACATGGAATCCCTGGATATTGTGACATGATTTACATGGTGGAGTCATTTGGTAATGTGATCTGATTTACATGATTGAGTCCCTGAATAATATGACATGGTTTACATGATTGAGTCATCGAGTATTGTGACATCATTTACACGATGGAGTCACATAGAATTGGAGATGATTTATAACATAGCCCCTTGGTATTGTGACATGATTTACATGGAGTCACTAGGTAATGTGACATGATTTACATGATCGAGTCCGTGGATACTGTCACATGATTTATGTAATTGAGTCCCTGGTATTGTGACATAATTTGCTAGATAGAGTCCATGTGTATATATACATAATTTACATCACGAACAGAGGATGATTGAGTCACTAGTATTGTGACATAATTTACTTGATACAGTTCGTTATTTAGACCTAATTTACTTCATAGAGTCTCTTGATATAAAGACATAATTTTCTTCATAAAGTTCCTGGATATTGTGACATGTTTAACGTGATAGAGCCTCGCGTATTGTGATATCATTTACATGATGGAGTCCCTGAGTATAGTAACATCATTTACATGGGTATTGTGAAAGCATTTACATGATTGAGTCCGTGAATATTGTGACAACATGTACATGATAGGGTCACTGAGAATTGTGACATGATTTAAATGATATTCGTTGGTTTTATGACATGAATTACATGATGGAGTTCCAAGGTATTGTGACAATATTTACTTGATGAAGTCACTGTGAATTGTGACATGATTTACATGATAGAGCCCCGAATTGTTATATCATTTACATGATGGAGTCCCTGAGTATTGTAACATCATTTACATGAGGAAGTCCATGGATCATTTGACATTATTTACATGATTCAGAATTTGGGTATAACTGGAATAATTTCCTTAATAGTGTCCCTACATATAACGATAGAATTTGTGATGAAGCCCGTGTATATTGTGACAGTAATTACTTGGTATAGTCCCTTGATATAAAGGCATAATTTACTTGATAAAGTCCTTGGGTATGGTGACATAATTTTCTTACCAGAACCCTAGGTATTGTGTTATTTTTTACATGATGCAGTCCCTGAGTATTGTAACATCATTTACATGGAGTCATTGGGTATTGTGACCACATTTACATTATTGAGTCCATGGATAATGTGACATGATTTACATGATTGAATCCCATGGTATAAAGATAGATATTACTTGATAGTCCCTCGATATAAAGACATAATTTACATGATAAAGTCCTTGTGAATTGGGACATGATTTACATGATAGGGTCACTAGGTAATGTGCCATGATTTACATGATTGAGTCTCTGGATAATGAGACATCATTTATATGATTAAGTGTATGGGTATTGTGACATAATTTACCTGATATAGTCTTTGGGTGTATCGAAATAATTTATTTGATAGAGTCCCTCAACATAAAAACATAGTTTACTTGATAAAGTCCCTGGGTATTATGACATGATTTGTATGATAGATCCACGTGTATTGTGCTATCATTTACATGATGAAGTCTCTGAGTATTGTAACATCATTTACATGGAGTCATTGGGTATTGTGATAGCATTAAGATGATGGAGTCACTTGAAATTGTGACATGATTGATAAGATATTTCTTGGTAGTGTGACATTAGAGCATCTCCAATGGTGCCCACTTCATGCATTGGGCCGCGTGAAGTGGGCGTGTCCAAGCAAATGTGATGTTTTCCCCATTGTAGCGGGACACAATAAAGTGGACATGCCACTTCCCATTTTATAATCATTTAATTATTATTTATATTATTTTATTAATTAGTGTATATGAAATTTCATGCTTTTGTAAGAGCATTTTTAGATAATGTTGTTAAATTTTGATTTGCATGATTATTTTAAATTGAAATTGAAATGTATTTTTGATAATTCGTATTTGAAATTATTTTGGCTTTAAAAATAAATTATATGATTAATTTTGGTAACTTTATCTTCTTCTTTTTATATGATAATATGTGTTAATAAATAAAATAAATGAAAGTTGACTGAAATGGGTGTTGTTTGCATGTGAAGTCTAATAAAAAAAAGTGCATATGAAGAATCAGCTTTTGTCCACCACTGATTTTGCAACGGTAATATTGTAACGTTAATATATGTAACGTTATTTTAGTAACGTTAACATTTTTGAATTCACTATATATACTTGATTTAACAGCATCTTGTTATTCAAACCATTGCATTTTACGATTTGTATTTTTATCTCTCAAAAGATGAATCCAAATAATCCTCCTCCTCCAAATTCAAAAGACAATACAGATGCATTTTTATCGCAACCAAATTTAGGTGAAGAGCCTTTCGTCCCGTATGAAGCGTAAATTCAAAAGACAATACAGATGCGTGATAAACGGACACATCGTCAGCTACAGAATGACTTGATTGAGCATATTTCGCAGTTTCACAATAACCGTTAATTTTTTATACTGTAATGTTTTAAATTTATGCTTTCTCGTGTGATGTTTTTTATGTAATGTTTTCCTTTGTGATTTTTTAATAATATGATGCATTTTAATTACGGGACATGTCTAACATTTTAATAATTTTTTAAGAATTTAAACCATTTTAATTTGATTATTACTAACTTAACATTATTAAGTTAAATTAAAATTGAAATATAATATATATTTTTACTATAAAATAAAATGGGTCCTACAAATTAATGAGGCCGGTGGACACCATAGTGGGCATGCCCACTTTATTGTGTCTCGCTCCAATGGTGAGAGAACATCACATTTACTTGGCCATGTCACTTGCACGCGCCCCAATGCCTCAACTGTCCATCACTGTGGATGATATGCCCATTTTATACTTATTTAATCATTGTTTATATTATTTTATTAGTTAGTGTATATGAAATTTCATGCTTTTGTATATGAAGTGGGTCCTACAAAATGTGTCAAATGGGCTTGACCATTGGAGGAGCTTGCACGAAGTGGACCCCGAAAAAAATGTCAAATGTCCTCCACCATTGGAGATGCTCTTATATACATGATTGAGACTCTGGCTAATATGATATGGTTTACATATTGAGTCCCTGGGTATTGTGACATAATTTACTTAATAGAGTCCCTGGGTATATAGATATAATTTACTTGATAGAGTCCCTCGATATAAAGACATAATTTACTTGATAAAGTCCTTGGGTACCGTGACATGATTTACATGATGGAGTCACTAGGTAATGTGACATGATATACATGACTGAATCCCTGAATAATGTGACATGATTTTTGTGATTGAGTCCCTGGGTATTGTAACATATTTTACTTGATAAAGTCCCTGTTGGTATTAAGACATACTTTACTTGATAGAGTCCCTCGGTATAAAGACATATTTTACTTGATAAAGTTCCTGAATATTGTGACATGATTTACGTGATAGAGCCCGCGTATTGTGATATCATTTTCATGATGTTGTCCCTGGTATTCTGACATCATTTACTTGATAGCGTCCCTTATTTAGACCTAATTTATTTCCTAGAATCCCTTGATATAAAGACATAATGTACTTGATAAAGTTGCTAGGTATTGTGACATGATTAACGTGATAGAGCCCCACGTATTGTGATATCATTACTTGATGGAGTCCCTGAGTGTTGTAACATCATTTACATGACGGAGTCCTTGGGTATTGTGACAGCATTCACATGATGGAGTCCCTAAGTATTGTGACAACATTTACATGATGGAGTCACTGATAATTGGGACATGATTTACATGATATTCGTTGATTCTGTGACATGATTTACATGATGGAGTCCCTGGATATAATGTGACATAATTTATTTGATAGAGTCCCTCGAGATAAAACATAATTTTCTAGATAAAGTCCCTGGGTATTGTGAGATGATTTGCGTGATGGAGCCACTAAATTGTGATATCATTTACATGATGGAGACTCTGAGTATTGTAACATTATTTACATGATGGAGTCACTGGGAATAGTGACATGATTGACAAGATATTTCTTGGTACTGTGAAATGATATACATGATTGAGTCTCTGGCTAATGTGATATGGTTTACATATTGAGTCCTTGGGTATTGTGACATAATTTACTTGATACAGACCCTGGGCATATAGACATAATTTACTTGATAGAGTCCCTCGATATAAAGACATATTTTACTTGATAAAGTCCTTGGGTATCGTGACATGATTTACATGATGGAGTCAGTAGGTAATTTGACATGATATGCATGACTGAATCCCTGAATAATGTGACATGATTTACGTTATTGAGTCCCTGGGTATTGTAACATATTTTACTTGATAGAGTTCCTATTGGTATTAAGAAATACTTTACTTGATAGAGTCCCTCGGTATAAAAATATAATTTACTTGATAAAGTCCCTGAATATTATGAAATGATTTACGTGATAGAGTCCGCGTATTATGATATCATTTACATGATGGAGTCCTTGAGTATTGTAACATCATTTACATGATGGAGTCCCTAGGTATTATGATAGCATTTACATGATGGAGTCCTGGGGTATTGTGACAACATTTACATGATGGAGTCTTTGGGAATTGTGACATAATTTACATGTTATTCCTTGGTATTGTGACATGATTTACATGATAGAGTCCCGAGAATTGTGATATTATTTACATCACGGAGTCCCTGAGTATTGTAACATCATTTACATGAGGAAGTCCATCAATCATCTGACATTATTTTCATGATTCAGAATCTCGGTATAAGTGGAATAATATACTTAATAGTGTTCCTGGGTATAAAGAAATAATTTACTTAATAGAGCCCCTCGATATAAAGACATACTTTACTTTATAGAGTCCCTGGATATTGTGACATGATTTACATGGTTGATTCATTAGGTAATGTGACATGATTTACATGATAGGGTCCCTGGATAATATGACATGGTTTGCATGATTGAGACACCGAGTAATGTGACATAATTTACACGATGGAGTCACAGAGAATTGTGGATTTACATTATAGCCCCTTGGTATTGTGACATGATTTACATGGAGTCACTAGGTAATGTAACATGATTTACATGATCCAGCCCCTGGATAATGTCACATGATTTACGTAATTGAGTCCCTGGCATTAAGACATAATTTGCTTGATAGGGTCCCTGTGTATATATACCTAATTTACTTCATAGAGTCCCTTGATAAAAAGACATAATTTACATGATAAAGTTCCTAGGTATTGTGATATGATTAACGTGATAGAGCCCGCGTATTGTGATATCATTTACAAGATGGAGTCCCTGAGTATTGTAACATCATTTACATGATGGAGTCCTTGGGTCATGTGACATCATTTACATGATGGAGTTCCTGAGTGTTGTGACAACATTTACATGATGGAGTCATTGAGAATTGTGACATGATTTACATGATATTCGTTGGTTTTGTGACATGATTTACATGATGGAGTCCCTGGGTATTGTAACAACATTTACATGATGAAGTAACTGGGAATTGTGACATGATTTACATGATAGAGCCCCGAATTGTTATATCATTTACATGATGGAGTCCCTGAATATTGTAACATCATTTACATGAGGATGTCCACGGATCATTTGACATTATTTACGTGATTCAAAATCTGCGTATAACTGGCATAATTCCTTAATAGTGTCCCTACATAGAACAACATAATTTACTTAATAGAGCCCCTCGATATAACGACATAATTTACTTAATAGAGTCCCTTGAAATTGTGACATGATTTACATGGCCGAGTCACTAGGCAATGTGACATGATTTACAGGATTGAGTCCCTGGATAATATGATATGGTTTACGTGATTAAGTCAATGAGTATCGTGACATCATTTACACGATGGGGTCACCGAGAATTGTGAGATAATTTACAACATAGCCCCTTGGTATTGTGACATGATTTACATGGAGTTACTGGGTAATGTGACATGATTTACATGATCGAGTCTCTGTACAATGTCACATGATTTACGTCATTCAGTCCCTGGTAATGTGACATAATTTGCTTGATAGAGTCCCTGTGTATATATACCTAATTTACTTCACGAACGGAGTATGATTGAGTCCCTAGTATTGTGACATAATTTACTTGATAGAGTCCCTGTTTATTTAGACCAAATTTACTTCATAGAGTCCCTTGATATGAAGACATAATTTACTTGATAAAGTTCATGGGTATTGTGACATGATTAACGTGATAGAGCCCCACGTATTGTGATATCATTTACATGATGCAGTCCCTAGGTATTGTAACTTTATATACAAGATGGAGTCTTTGGGTATTGTAACAGCGTTTACATGGAGTCTCTGGCTAATGTGATATGGTTTACATATTGAGTCCTTGGGTATTGTGACATAATTTACTTGATAGAGTCCCTGGGTATATAGACATAATTTACTTGATAGAGTCCTTGGGTATCGTGACATGATTTACATGATGGAGTCACTAGGTAATGTGACATTATATAAATGACTGAATCCCTGAATAATGTGACATGATTTACGTGATTGAGTCTCTGGATATTGTAACATATTTTACTTGATTGAGTCCATGTTGGTATTAAGACATACTTTACTTGATAGAGTCTCTCGGTATAAAGATATATTTTACTTGATATAGTCCCAGGGTATTGTGACATGATTTACGTGATAGAGCCCGCGTATTGGGATATCATTTACATGATGAAGTCCCTGAGTATTGTAACATCATTTACATGATGGAGTCCCTGGGTATTATGATAACATTTACATAATGGAGTCCTGGGGTATTGTGATAACATTTACATGATGGAGTCATTGGAAATTGTGACATAATTGACATGATATTCATTGGTATTGTGATATGATTTACCTTATAGTGTCACAGGGTATTGCGACACCATTTACATGATGAAGTCACTAGGAATTGTGACATGATTTACATGATAGATTCTTGAGCATTGTGATATCATTTACATGATGGAGTCCCTGAGTATTGTAACATCATTTACATGAGGAAGTCCATGGATCATTTGACATTATTTACATGATTCAGAATCAAGGTATAAGTGACATAATTTACTTAATAGTTTTCCTGGGTATAAAGAAATAATTTACTTAATAGAACCTCTCGATATAAAGACAAACTTTACTTAATAGAGTTCCTGTATATTGTGACATGATTTGGATGGTAGAGTCATTAGGTAATGTGTTACGATTTACATGACCGAGTCCCTAGATAATATGACATAGTTTACAAAATTGAGTCACATGGAATTGTGACATGATTTGCGTCATAGAGCCACGTGTATTGTGATATCATTTACATGATGGAGTCTCTGAGTATTGTAACATCATTTACATGATGGAGTCATTGGGTATTGTCATAGCATTTAGATGATGGAGTCACTGGGACTTGTGACATGATTGACAAGATATTTCTTGGTATTGTGACATTATATACATGATTGAGTCTCTGCCTAATGTGATATGGTTTACATATTGAGTCCTTGGGTATTGTGACATAATTTACTTCATAGAGTCCCTGGGTATATAGACATAATTTACTTGATAGAGTCCCTCGATATAACAACATAATTTACTTGATAAAGTCCTTGGGCATCGTGACATGATTTACATGATGGAATCACTAGGTAATGTGACATGATATACATGACTGAATCCCTGAATAATGTGACATGATTTATGTGATTGAGTCTCTAGGTATTGTAACATATTTTACTTGATAGAGTCCTTGTTGGTATTAAGAAATACTTTACTTGATAGAGTCCCTCGGTATAAAGATATAATTTACTTGATAGAGTCCCTCGGTATAAAGATATAATTTACTTGATAAAGTCCCTCGGTATTGTGACATGATTTACGAGATAGAGCCCGCGTATTGTGATATCATTTACAAGGTATTAGTGGCATAATTTACTTAATATTGTTCCTGTGTATAAAGAAATAATTTACTTAATAGAACCTCTCGATATAAAGACATAATTTACTTAATAAAGTTCTTGAATATTGTGACATGATTTGCTAGGTGGAGTCATTAGGTAATGTGACATGATTTACATGACCGAGTCCCTGGATAATATGACATAGTTTACATAATTGAGTCACCGAGTAGTGTGACAGCATTTACAACATAGCCCCTTGGTATTGTGACATGATTTACATAGAGTCACTAGGTAATGTGACATGATTTACAAGATTGAGTCCTTGAATAAAGTCACATGATTTACGTGATTGGGTCCCTAGTATTGTGACATAATTTACTAGATAGAGTCCCTGTTTATATATAACCTAATTTAGTTCATAGAGTCCCTCGATATAAAGACATAATTTATTTGATAAAGTCTCTGGGTAAGGTGACATGATTTACGTGATGGAGCCTGGGTATTGTGTTATCATTTACATGACGCGGTCCCTGAGTATTGTAACATCATTTACATGATGAAGTCCTTTTGGGTATTGTAACAACATTTACATGGAGTCATAAGGAATTGTGACATATTTACATGATATTCCTTAGTATTGTAACATGATTTACATGATGGAGTCCTTAGGTAATTTGACAAGATTTACATGATTCAGTCCATTATATTGTTACATAGTTTACTTGATAGAGTCCGTGTGTATATAGACCTAATTTACTTCATAGAGTCCCTTGACATAATTTACTTGATAATCTCCCTGGGTATCGTGACATGATTTACGTGATAGAATCTCGTGTATTGTGATAACATTTAAGTGATGAAGTCCTTGAGTATTGTAACATTTTATACATGATAGAGTCCTTGGGTATTGTAACGGCATTTACATGGAGTCACTGAGAATTGTGACATATTTACAAGATATTCCTTGGTATTGTGACATGACTTATATGATCGGGTCCCTCGATAATTTGACATGATTGAGTCCTTAGGTATAAAGACATAATTTACTTGACAGAGTCCCTCGATATAAAGACATAATTTACATGATAAATTACATGTGTATTGTGACATGCTTTACATGATAGAGTCACTAGGTATTGTGACGTGATTTACATTATAGAGCCCCGTGTATTGTGAATTTTTTTACATAATGCAGTCACTGAGTATTGAGTATTGTAACATCATTTACATGATTAAGTCCGGTATTATGACAACATTTACGTGATGGAGCCCGTGTATATTGTGACAACAATGACTTGATATCGTCATTTGAAAGAAAGAGATAATTTACATGATAAAGTCCCTGGGTATGGTGACATGATTTATGTGATAGAGCCCTGGGTATTGTATTATCATTTACATGATGCAGTCCTTGAGTATTGTAACATCATTTACATGATGGAGTCTTTGGGTATTGGGACATTATTTACATGGAGTCATGGGAATTATAACATATTTACATGATATTCCTTAGTATTGTAACATGATTTGCATTATTGAGTCCCTGTATAATTTGACATGATTTACATCATTGAATCACAAGGTATAAATATAGAATTTACTTGATAGAGTCCCTCGATATAAAGACATAATTTACATGATAAAGCCTGTGTGAATTGTGACATGATTTACATGATAGAGTCACTAGGTAATGTGATATGATTTACAAGATTGAGTCCCTGGATAATTTGAAATGATTTATGTGATTAAGTCTGTGGGCATTGTGACATAATTTAATTGATAGTCTTTAGGTATATAGACATAATTACTTGATAGAGTCTTTACGTATATAGACATAAAGTCTCTGAGTATTGTGACATGATTTATGTGATTAAGTCTGTGGGTATTGTGACATGATTTACGTGAAAGAGCCACGGGTATTGTGATATCATTTACATGATAGAGTCTCTGAGTATTGTAACTTCATTTGCATTATGGAGTCCCTGGATATTGTGATAGCATTTATATGATGGACTCACTGGGATTTGTGACAAGATTCACATGATATTTCTTGGTATTGTGACATGATATACATGATTGAGTCTCTGGATAATGTGACATGATTTACATATTGAGTCCTTGGATATTGTGACATAATTTACTTGGTAGAGTCCTTGGGTATATAGACATAATTTACTTGATAGAGTCCCTCGATATAAAGACATAATTTACTTGATAAAGTCCATTGGTATTGTGACATGATTTAGATGATGGAGTGATGAGCGATTATTTGCATGATCTTTGATGTACAAATTCACACACTTTGAGCTCCATTCTCATGTAATATTACGCAGATTTGATGTTTTTACTTAGTGTTTCAGTGACAAAGCTATTTGAGAAGTAAAACCAAAAATGTGAGCTAAAACTGCATGAAAACACTAGTGTACCCGATCGGCCACCCAACCTAATGAGCTAGGGCACCCGATCGGCCACCCGACCAAAATGCCAGGGCACCCGACCGTGCACCCGGCCTAAATTGCTTGAATGACCGGCCGGCTACCCGACCAAAGTGCGTGAGATCTCCAGGGCAACCGATCGGCTACCCGACCGAATTCCCTCATACAGCCGATCGTGTACCCGACTCTCCTAGCGAGAAATCCATGTCCTGCCGATCGGCTACTTGACCTAAGCATCCCTAGGGTACCCGACCCAAGTTATTTGCAATAAATTGACAAGTCGGCTCAAATGCATTAATTTCCATCGATCAGTGTGAGTTTTATGGGACACAAAGAGGCTATTGGAGAATGAGAAGCTTGCGTCGGGAAACACAGAGACAAGTAATTACAGCAATATAGAGGGAGCGCACATCAGATCAAAAAATTATCAGAGATACTTGGCGACAACAACATTCACGAGAGCAGGAGTTCAACATCAGGGTTTCTCTTAACCTAATCTTGTACTTCCATTTTTATTGATCTGTTGTCATGTATCAACTCATCATGAGTGAGTAGTCCACTTATTGGGATCCAATGGATCCCCAGAAACATCTGCAGTTGTAACACATGTCCTCTTATATGATTGCAATTTATTTCTTTACATTAGATATGAATAGTTCAATTCGTACATCCTGTATTTGGTATTTTCGCGAGATATCAATAATGTTTGTATGAGGATTGTTTGTACCTATTGTCTGTGTTTGCAGTAGCATATCACAGTAGGTCTATATAGTTGCATGATAGGCGAGAAGCGAAAGTTGAGTCTATGCATGTAATGAGATAAAATCTGATAGGCGAGAAGCGAAAGTTGAGTCTTGATGATTTGTGCATCTAGTTTTGTTATTATGCAAGAAGCGAAAGTTGAGCATGTAATAAGGCAAATGACCTAGAGAAATAATTCACTATCATGTATCAAGATCTACTGTTAGGCAAGAAGCGAAAGTTGAGTCTGCAGTAACTTTGTGTTATAATCTGTTTGTTTTTGGGGAGTCATTGATTCCCAATGTTTCATCAAATTGAAAGACAACCAAACAACAAATCGTATGCTACAACAAATTAAATCTTTAGTTCTGTGCTAGATCATTTCATTGTTCAATTTATTTATTCTACTGTACTGCATTTTATTTCAAACCCCCCATTTCAGTACTAATATAAACAAATCATTTACAGAAAATAGCAAACTAGTTCCCTGAGGATTCGACCTGAGTCACACTCAGATTAATTGTTTGATCGCGAGTTGCATTACAATCACTACATTTACAACCGATCAAAATGGCGCCGTTGCCGGGGAATTAGCCATTTGTTTATTTTCTGTTATTATTTTTGTTTATTACATTAGTACATTATCTGTTAGTACTCACTTTTAATCCTTCCTTTGTCTGCTGATGCAAACCAGGAGCAAGACGAAGAGAGGAAGGAAGGGTAGAGGGAAGATGGAGCAAAACAATCACAACAATCTGGTGAACGCACCTGTTCAGCAGAGGGAACCTACTGTCGCTGACTTCATGATACCATCAACCCACACTCAAGGAAATCCCATCCAGATGCCTGAAGGAGGGAATATTGATTGGAGGTCCGGCCTGATACAGATGATAACTAGTAATGCCTACAATGGGACATCCGGTAATGCTCATCATCACCTGGATCAATTCAAGGATTTCTGTGCGACATACAAGCCAACAAATGTGGACTTGGAAACGATGTACCTTCGTCTGTTCCATTTGTCACTAAAGGACAGAGCCAAGGAATGGCTCAAGAACCATCCGCCAAACACCTTCACCACCTGGGACCAGCTATCCAGTGCATTTATGATGCAGTTCTTCCCACCAGCAAAGACTAAAGAGCTGAGGATTTTCATGAGGCTTATGAAAGATTCAAACGATTACTGTGGGAATGCCCACATCATGGAAACTCACCTTGGCAGCTGCTGTATTCCTTCTACAACGGAATGGATAAGGAAGCCCGACATCTGATGGATAACAGTGGAAAAGGTGCCATCAACAAACTGCCACCAACTGAGGCCTTCCAACTGATAGAAGAACTCGCGGCAAACTCACTACAGTTTGGCAGTGGACGCAACAACTATCCTAAGGATAGAGACTTCAGCAGTGGTGCTGTTGCAACCAAGGACGACATTCAGCGCCTCACCACAATGTTTGAAGCAATGATGAAGAATCAGAATCCTAGCGTAGCACAAGTCGGAATGGAATACAGTAACCAGTACACTGTTCCACCACCTGCAGTCCTTCCTCAGCAATCAGTACCATTACCACCCATACCTATGCACGCTGAAGAAGATGTAAACTTCGTACGGAATCAACCCTACAACAACAACAATAGACCTGCATATGAAGCTAATAGGAACTACCAGCGTCAGCCATACTTCAATTATCAGAACAATCATCAAAGCAATCAGATGCCTCAAACAAACTATGCAGCCCCTCCCCCCAAAGTATGGAATGCCAATCCTGTTGCACCTACCGCTCCCAAACCTCAAAACACTCATCGAGGTAATGTCGCATCGTCGAGCAATTCTAATCAGACTGACCTGTCTTCTATTGTTGCACAGCTTGCAGCAACACAACAACAGATGATGCAGCAGCAGCAACAGAGCGAACTAATACTGCAGAAGCTTAACGAACTACAGAAACATAATGCAATATTTGAGAATCAAATAGCTCAGCAAGCATCAGCATCTAGATTCCAGAGTCAATTGCCACCTCAAGCTGATGTAAAATCAACGGAGAGCATCAATGCTATCACTTTGAGGAACGGGAAGGAGTTACAAGCAGGAAAACAAGATAGGGTGACCGACCGTGTACCCGAGCAAAACAATAGGGCAACCGATCGCACCTCCGAGCTTCCAGCCGCTCGCACCTCCGAGCGTGTACCCGAGCTAGCAGCCGATCGACTATCCGAGCAAAATGCCATACTCGACCGCATGTCCGAGCGTGTACTCGACCGGGTAACCGAACCTTCTTCAAACACAAATTTTGCTAACTTGTCTGAACCTTTACAGAAAGAAGTCGAAAAAAGACAGCAAGAGATCAAAGAGAAAGTACCTTTTCCGCAAAGACTGAAAAAGCGAAACGACAATTCGCACATCTAAAGGTTTGCTAAACTTCTTAGCAACCTTCAGGTATCAATGCCATTCACTGATATAATACTTCAAATGCCTGGTTATGGAAAATTTCTGAAGGATATTGTCACAAACAAGAAAAAGTTAGACAGTGATCATGTTACACTTGATGCAAATTGTAGTGCCATTATACAACATGCCATGCCTAAAAAGTTGAATGATTTTGGTGCATTCTGTATTCCCATTACAATAGGTCACGTTAATGTGTCTAATGCTCTATGTGACGTGGGTGCGAGTATTTCATTAATGCCATTTTCTCTGTACAAAAAGCTTGATGTAGGATTATTAACACCAACACCCATTAGCCTGAGATTAGCTGATAGAAGCTCTAGGTTACCTAAAGGTATTTTAGAAGACATGCTCATTAAAATTGGTGAACTTTGGGTGCCCGTTGACTTCTATGTTCTAGAGATGGATGTTGAGAATGAAACTCCGATCATACTAGGTAGGCCATTTCTAAATACTGTTCGAGCTGTCATTGACTGTGGTAATGGAACCATTGAGATGAACCTGGGCAGTGAGAAAGTAAAATTTTTCTTGAAATCTATGATGAAAGCACCTAGGGACTCTTTGGACTGTGCTTGGCTTGATACTTATGACGATTCTAACCATTTTGATGAGCTGCCAAATTCTGAGCATGAACTACTAAGCAGTGACAAAGAAGCAGGTGCACTTATGATCTGACGGAGTGCAAGGCAATTGAAGGAGCTATGGAGAGTAGAGATAATGAAGACAATGAATCAGGTAACGAATTTGATGAAAATTTAAAACCACTTCCATCAAATCTGAGGTATGAATTTCTTGGACCTAACTCTACATTGCCTGTGATCGTTGATGCCTCATTAGATGAACAGCAGACTGTAGAATTACTCAATGTACTCAGGAAATACAAATTTGCTATCGGACACTCTATTGATGACATTAAAGGGATTAGTCCTAGCATCTGCATGCATAGAATACACTTAGAAAATGATGCTAAACCTAGCAGTGAGCACTTGAGGAGATTAAATCCTAATTTGAATGAAGTTGTTTTTAAAGAAATTGCTAAGCTTCGTGATGCAGGGATAATATACTCAGTTGCAGATTCGGAATGGGTGAGTCCTATCCATGTAGTGCCAAAGAAAGGAGGACTAACTGTAGTAACAAACAACAAGGGAGAACTTGTTCCAACAAGGACAGTAACCGGGCACAGAATGTGTATAGACTACAAGGGGTTGAACAAAGCTACGAAGAAGGATCACTTCCCCATCCCATTCATCGACCAGATGTTGGAGAGACTAGCCGGGCACGAATATTTTTGCTTTTTGGACGGCTACAGTGGATTTTTCCAAATCCCCATACACCCTGACGACCAAGACAAAACGACATTTATATGTCCATTTGGTACCTTTGCATACAGACGTATGCCATTCGGGTTGTGCAACGCACCAGGAACCTTTCAAAGATGCATGACTTCAATATTCTCCGAAGTTTTGGAGAAATCCATGGAAGTTTTCATGGATGACTTTTCTGTTCATGGTTATTCATTTGATTCATGCTTATCTAATTTATCTAAAGTTCTTACCAGGTGTGTCGAGGTTAATCTTGTGCTTAACTGGGAAAAATGCCATTTCATGGTAAAGGAGGGTATTGTGCTCGGACACAAAATAACAAGGGAAGGGATAGAAGTAGATAAAGCAAAAGTAGAAGCGATTGAAAAGCTGCCAATTCCCAACAATGTCAAAAACATCAGAAGCTTCTTAGGGCACACAGGCTTCTACAGACGCTTCATCAAAGATTTTTCAAAAATAGCTAAGCCTCTCACCAATTTACTTTGCACTGATGTTGAATTTAAAATTACTGATGAGTGTGTTACAGCTTTTGAAACTCTAAAGCAATCTCTAATTACTGCGCCAATCATCCAACCTCCCAACTGGAGCCTGCCATTTGAGCTGATGTGTGACGCAAGTGACAACGCAATTGGAGCAGTGCTAGGTCAAAGGGCCGATAAAAAGCTACATGTGATTTACTATGTCAGTAAAGTTTTGGTTGCAGCCCAAGTAAATTACACAACAACTGAGAAGGAGCTGTTGGCAGTTGTTTATGCGTTCGAAAAATTCAGACCATACTTAGTTGGCTCGAAGACAATTGTGTATACTGACCATGCGGCTATCAGGTATTTGATGACAAAGAAAGATGCAAAACCTAGACTAATACGTTGGATACTTCTTTTGCAGGAATTCGATATTGAAATCAAGGACAAAAAGGGAGTTGAAAACGTGGTAGCCGATCACCTGTCAAGAATACAATTGGACCCTGCGGAAATTTCTTCTGATGCGCCTATTCGAGATTCGTACACGGGTGAGGATTTGATGAACATAGAGAAAAAATCAGCACCTTGGTATGCGGATTTTGTGAACTATCTAGCATGTGGAATCCTGCCGGGAGACGTGGATTACAACAAGAAGAGGAGATTTCTGCACGATGTGAAGAGGTATTACTGGGATGATCCATTTTTATATAAATTGTGTGCCGATGGCATCTACAGAACGTGTGTATCAGAGGAAGACTAACAGAGTATCTTGGAACGTTGTCACTCATCCCCATATGGTGGTCATGGTTTGAAAACGAAGACTGCAGCTAAAGTCTTACAAAGTGGATTCTACTGGCCAACTCTGTTTAAGGACGCCCACCTATTCGTGAAGAGTTGTGATTCATGCCAATGTACTGGGAACATTTCGAAGCGCGATGAGATGCCGCAAAAAGGAATGTTAGAAGTCGAGATATTCGATGTCTGGGGCATAGACTACATGGGACCATTCCCATCTTCATACGGAAATTCCTATATATTGGTTGCAGTGGATTTTGTGTCAAAGTGGGCAAAGGCTGTGGCAACCAGAACGTGCGATGCTAAGAGTGTCACAAGCTTATTCAAAAAGATAATTTTTCCAAGGTTTGGAACTCCGAGAGCAGTGGTGAGCGACAATGGGAGTCACTTTCGGGAAAAGCAATTCGGAGCTATGTTAAGAAAGTTCGGAGTCTACCACAAGTTTTCTACGCCCTACCATCCGCAAACCAATGGACACGCTGAGGTAACCAACCGAGAACTCAAGAAAATCTTGGAGAAGACAGTAAACAATTCGAGGAAAGATTGGTCGTCAAGGTTGGAGGAAGCTTTATGGGCATATAGAACAGCTTTCAAGACGCCTATTGGGATGTCTCCCTATAGGCTGGTGTATGGAAAGCCCTGCCACTTACCGGTCGAGTTAGAGTTCAAAGCTATTTGGGCAGTGAAGAAGCTGAACTACGATATGAAAGCAGCACGTGGAAAACGGATGTTAGATTTACATGAACTGGAAGAAATTCGTATGGAGAGCTATGAGAGTGCCAAGCTGTACAAGGAACGTTCGAAAAAATGGCATGATAGGAAACTAAGAGCTAAACACTTTTCTGTTGGAGAAAAGGTGTTATTGTACAAGTCCAAACTCCAGCTATTTCTAGGAAAGCTCAAGACAAGATGGGCAGGACCATATACAGTGAGCAAGGTTTTTGACGATGGACATTTAGAACTCTCAGATGACAATGGGCAAACTTTCAAGGTGAATGGGCACAGGGTGAAGGAATATTTCGGATACAAGCCTAACAACCTGGAGGATTACAAATTTGAAGACGTTGAATAAATCTACCCTACAATCTCAACAATCTCAACATTTAAGAGCAGCTCCGTCTTGGCCAAGACGTTAAACTAGGCCGGTAAGAACTTCAATTTCATTTTTTTATTTTTTCTGCAAAAATTTAGAAATATAGTGATTGATTTAGAAATATTTACAATCCTACTAATTTAATTTTGCCAGCCTATTCTTGCAATTCTCATATTCATATTTGGCTAAATAAACAAACTAGGGTTTACACATCAAAGAGCATGAAGGAAATTGCACAAACCTCTCGCACAGCCGACCGAGCATCCGCACAAACCTCTCGCACAGCCGACCGAGCATCCGCTAAAACCTCTCGCACAGCCGATCGTCCCTCCGCTCGCGCAACCGCTCGTCCAGCCGCGCATCCGTCCGATCGCCCGCTCGTCCAGTCGCGGATCCGCCCGCATCCGCCAATCAATTCATCCGCCTCTTCCGATCGAACCTAGCCCTAGCAGCGGCACTTTGATCAGCACCTCTTCGGTAAAAAAATCAGAAAACTTTCAGTTTGAATTGAATTGGTGCCCTAATTTCTTTGCTATTTTGTGGCTATGGTGAAGACGATGGGAGGTAAGGGTACTAATGCAGGGGGATCAAAAGAGAAAAAGAGGAAGCGAATACAAGTTGCAGACAACCTATACCCATTGCCACCAGACGACCCCGCGCATCTAAGCGCCACAGCACCTCCTGTTCCACCACCACCTGTTCCTCCTCCACAACCGCCACGACAAGTGCAAAACCCCCCTCACACCAGCTCATCAGTCTGCACTGTCGAGATTCATACCCCCTGATACACAACCAAAAGAGCCGGTCTACAACTTTGACCACGTCTACAGGATCATACTCTCAAGGGACGGTGAAAAGTGGATGAAGATCAAGAACGCTAAAGCTGCCAAGCCATTGTACCCCGTGCATGATGACCTGAGGACAATGAAGATTTTTGATGAGGTCAATTCCATTCTGACAGACGGAAACTTGGAGTTCATGATGTGGGATGATCCTGGCACCTATCATAAGCTGGTCATTGAGTTTATTTCGACATTTGAGGTCATATGGGCAACTCATGACGAACCAGAGAGCTTAATAACAGCAGGATCCAAGCGGTGGGCGCAAAGATGGATATTCCAGATTAATGGGTACTTTCACACTCTGACTGAGGAAGAGTTCGAAAAGATTTTCAACTATCAATGGAAAGCTACCTCATTCACCAACCAATCTACTGATGAAGACAATGAATTCTGGAGGTACATTACTGAAAACAACACCATCACATTCACTACTAACTCACCTTCCAACTTGATCAGATTGCCAGCCTGGAGGATTATCCACCGTCTCGTTGCTGAAAACTTGGTTACTCGCGCTGATAAGGGAAGTAGAGTAAATCACAGAGATCTGGAGATTATGAGGACCCTGCGCAGAGGCAGAGGGAATGGAGTAAAGCTTATGACTATATTCTCTGATCTTTTTGAAAAGTGTCTGTCTTGCAGCGTGCTTGGAGGAGGGTCAATCATCACGCTTATTGCTAAGCACCTCGGCTATAACCTGGATAGTGGGAAGCTGCTACAGCCAAACAAACTGGGCCTGACAATGATGAAAAATAGCACGATGGTTGATAAAGAGAATAATTGGGTAAAGGAGCCTCCGGCGTCACAAAGCAGCAAGAAGAAAAAGGGGAATTCAGACGCACCGGCTGTCACTGTTGATGGAGATGTTGGAGCACGGCTAAAAGCTATAGAGGAGTGTCAGGTTGAAATAAAAGGTAAACAGACTGAAATTGACACTAAGCTGGATAATATTCACACCATCTTGCAGACCATTCTCCAACACGTGACTGCCACGCCTGCATCTACTGCATCTGTTGACGGCACTCCTCAAGAGTGACCCAGCTGGAACTAGAAGGAAGACTCGCTGCATTTCACTTTTGCTTTTACCTCTATGCGTTCGTTTGGTAAACTCTTTTCACTTTCATCAATCAAATAATATTTTACTACCCTGCTTGCTCATTATTTACGCTAGAATGCTTAGGGACTAAAGCATGTTTTAAGTGTGGGGTGGCTGATGTTTATTCGATTATATTCGATTGATGATTGTTATGTGTGCTAAAAAAATAAATTGCAAAAAAATGATTGAATGTGCTTACCTGATACTTGCTCAAAATCTTTGCTGAAAACACGTTGAATGATGAGCATGTTAATCTCTGATGCTATGGCTTTAGATGATGGTATTGTGACATGATTTAGATGATGGTATTGTGACATGATTTACGTTGGTATTGTGACATGATTCAGAAAAATCTTTGCTGAAAACACGTTGGTATTGTGACATGATTTAGATGATGGAGTCCCTAGGTAATGTGACATGATATACATGATTGAGTTCATGGACAACGTGACATGATTTACGTGGTTGAGTCCTTGGGTATTGTAACATAACTTACTTGATATAGTCCCCGTGTATATAGACATACTTTACTTGATAGAGTCCCTCGATCTAAAGATAAAATTTACTTGATAAAGTCCCTGGGTATTGTGACATGATTTACGTGATAGAGCCCCGCGTATTGTGATATTATTTACATGATGGAGTCTCTGAGTATTGTAACATCATTTACATGATGGTCCCTAGGTATTGTGACAGTATTTACATGTTAGAGTCCCTGGGTATCGTGACAATATTTAAATGATGGAGTCACTAGGAATTGTGACATGATTAACATGATATTCGCTGGTATTGTGACATGATTTTTCCCTAAAGGGTCAAAGTCGAACATAGGCCATGATTTCAAAGCCATGTTAGGCCCTCGAGCCCGACCTAACTATGACCTAATTAAGTCCGGTCCTGGCCGCCCTAAAAAAGTCTGACCTAATTATGACCTAATAATGTTCTACTCGATTCGACCTAAAAAAAGCCCGACCGTTAGCTTCCATATTTTACCTTTTATAAATTAGTTTATAATAGACTTAGTCAATTATTTTTGAAATATACACTTAGTCGATTAGATTAATTTTTATATATTTTTTTAAATAACGATAAGATATAATTTAAAATATCAATTAATTTTGACATTATGTATGTCTTTGGAAAATTGTAATTGTAATAATCTATTTAACTTATATTAATATTATTAAATGTTTGGTTGTTTGTTTACTACCCAAGTACGCCTTTGTAGTTTTTTGAATAGGTGGAAGTTGATGCCTATTTGGTCAATGAAATTGCGTTTGTCACTGTTTATGGTGTTTCTCATTTACAAATGTTTTCAATCTGACAGATCGGATGATTAATCAATTTACTTGGAATCTAAAAAGAACAGTGCTTCATACCTTAATTAGTGGAAGCCTCCAAATGAAAGTGATGGAAGCAAAGAGTTAATTCATATTAGCGAGGGTATTGATACTGGGAGCTGAAGTCTTCAATTTAAGGATTAACAAATGACAAGTTGTTCATACTATACGCTTAATCATTCAGAGTCTAGGGGACATTCTCCAAAGTATAATTACTAGCAAACAAGTGGACTGATAATTTGTTTGAAGTCTTGCATGTTCATACCGCTTGTTTATGCTATCATTTATTGGCTATGGAAGTAGTTTCTATAACCCTTGTACATAACACGAGGTACCTACGTAAGTTTAAATTTGTATATAAGTATACTATCTAATATCTATTGCTTAACGACTTAAGCGTCCATAACAAGTACTTAATGTAAAGAAGACTTCCGCAAAAAAAAAGAATAGGATGAAGTTGTTGTTGCAGATATTTTATGAATTGGTAATATTTTTATTGATGCGCTTCATAAAAAAATTGTGATTTTTTATTGAAATGCTTGAAAAAATAATTATTTTAAGCCTGGCCCTAAAATTAAGGGTCGGTTCGGTTCGGCCCTAAAAGCCCTTTCAGTGTTCGGCCTTAAGGCCGGCCCTAGGGTCAAAATATTGAGATAACCCCAGCCCGACACGGCCCTAATTGTTTTAAAAGCCTTCCAAAAATGTCATTTATCCGACCCTAAGCCCTTTTAGTAAGGCATGGTCAGCCCTGCCCTTCTCATTGTCGACCCCTATGCACACCCTTCCTATCCTTAGGATTACCTCGGTCCTCGATCACTCGTCCTGATGTGGTAGTCTTGAGCTGCTTTCTCTACAATATCATAGGTCTCTTCCAGTGGAACTCCATTAAGTCCTCCACCAGCTGCTTGATTTGTCAGAGTGGACATCCCCTGGTCGATTCCCTGATAGAAAGTGTCCATGATCTGCCACATCTCCAGATTGTGGTGGGGGCACAGTCTCATCAGTTCCTTGTAACCCTCCCAAGCCTCGTAAAGAGTCTCACCATATGTATATCAAAATGATATGATCTTGTTTCTGAAATGCGATGTCTTGGATGGGGGGAAGTACTGTTGCAGAAAGGCTTCAGCTAGTTTATTCCAAGTTGTGAAGGTTCCCTCTGCATGACTGTCCAGCCACCTACGAGCCTTGTCAGAGAGTGAAAAAGAAAATAGCCTCAGCTAGTAGGATTCGGGAGGGACACCGTTGGTCTTCACCGTGTTGCACATCTGTACGAACTGCTTAAGGTGTTGGTGATTCATTCATCCTTCCCGCCATCTGAATAAGTCTGGTCTTAATTTCCCAGTTGTTGTTGTCCACACTAGGTGGTGCAATGGCGGCTTGTAATCCTGAGACTCGCGGAGCAGTGTAGTCTCCAAGGGTCCTGTGCACTTGTTGCTGCGTTGGACGCTGCTGGTCATCTTGTTCTAGCCCAGGTAGTGCATGTGAATTCATGTCGAGTGCTGCAAATTCGTGATTTTGTGCTTGGAGTTTCCGAGCTTCGTTTTGGATCTGTCGAAGAGTTTTTCATTGGTCCGGTGAGTCTTGATCGTATACCTGAGCCTTCTTCTTCTGTCTGGGTGTTTTGTTAGGCATAAACTAAACAGTATCTGTGAGAGCCAAGAACCACAGTGAGTGAAGCAAATTAGGCAGAAAAAGTCAAGCAACGAACAAGGTGGAATAGTCTAAACTACACCAGTTAAATCTAATATCACACTAAGCGCTGTTCCCCGGCAACGACGCCATTTTGACAAGCGTATTTTTTTAACCCTTTATAGTTGTCAAGTTATATGTTTTAGGGTGTTTTGTCTGGGTGTTTTGTTAGGCATAAACTAAACAGTATCTGTGAGAGCCAAGAACCACAGTGAGTGAAGCAAATTAGGCAGAAAAAGTCAAGCAACGAATAAGGTGGAATAGTCTAAACTACACCAGTTAAATCTAATATCACACTAAGCGCTGTTCCCCGGCAACGACGCCATTTTGACAAGCGTATTTTTTTAACCCTTTATAGTTGTCAAGTTATATGTTTTAGGGGTGTAGTAAAAAGCAATTTATAAACTTTGGTAAGCCAAGGGTCGATCCAACGAACAACGTGTATGATTACTAGCTAACAAGCGACCTATTCAGCTATTCCAAATAATAAGAGGTTTTGATGTGAAACAAATCGAAGAAATTAAATGCAGAAATAAAAAGGTTTGACTTGATCAGAGAAAGAATCCAGGATCAAACTCCACCCATGCCAACGCACAAATCATGCAACAGTATTACGTAAATTCATCATGCTATCGAGTATGGAAATAAACCGAAATAACAATAGACAAGCCGTCCATCCACGAATTACTGTCTAGATTAATCTCAATCGTTGAACGCCGCCCATCCACGGATTATCAACGATTTCGATTATTAAGCCTATGGTGTTTCAGACAATAAAGTCAACTTTGCTACTAATTCATGTACTACTTGTGTAGCTACCATGACCTAATAACAATTTCATACAATCTGGTTAATCCCCTAAGACCCATTCATCTTTTGGTAATTAACCTAAATACGTTTTAGCATGCAAACATCCCATTCAATGTAAAATTTGCAAGAATGAAGCACAGTGAAATTGAATACTCGAATTGCATTAATGAAAAATGTTTAATTGATCACATGAGGAGTTGGGTACAAGGCACGGCATCTATAGGATCCCAGAATAAGGATACTCACTACTCATAGTGTAGAAGTAGAAATCAAGGACGAGGAAACCGTATTGACGATGTAGCTCATTGAGTCTTCGATCTCTGGTGATGTTCTGCTCAGTCTTCTTCTCCAAGTTAGGTCTTTTTCTCTTCAAGATCAAATCTCCTTTAATAGATCCCGAATTTCCTATTTATTTTTGGAAATTAACGACTAGGCCGTGACACCCGTAACATTCCTATATGTTACGGTAGTGACGACAGGTAACATAATTGTGCCGAATCCTTTGAGTTTTTATGGTGCCATGACACCCGTAACATTTCATGGTTGTCACGGCCATTACGACCCTGCCTAAACTCTCTGGGCTTTTTGGGTACCATGACACCCGTAAGTTTCCAATATGTTACGGTGGTCACGGCACTGCTATTTTTCGCTGCCATTTTTTTATGATGTGGCACCCGTAACATTGTCGTAATGTCACTGTAGTCACGGTACTCCAGGCATAATAGTGCTACCTGGTCCATTTTCGTCGATCTTTTCTGTTCTTCCGCTCTTTCAGGGTCATGGAACAATAATTCGTCTGTTTGCCTAAAACTCTCAAGAAAAGACATCAAATAATGACAATTTGCCGGTTGAACAAGTATTATCCTTCATCTTATGGAGCAAATAACTAGTCACAATATTGCCCGATCAGGACTCTATCAAATAAATTATGTTCTTATACTCAGTGACTCAATCATGTAAATCATGTCACATTATCCAGGGACCCAATCATATAAATCATGTCACAATACCCAAGGGATATCATGTAAATCATATCACAATTCCCAATGACTCAAAGATGTAAATGTTGTTACAGTACTCATTGATTCCATCATGGAAATGCTATCACAATACCCAGAACTCCATCATGTGAATGATGTTACAATACTCAGGGACTCCATGTAAATGATATTACAATACTCGGGGATATATCACGTAAATCAGGTCACAATTCCCAGTCAATTCATCATGTAAATGTTGTGAATACCCACGGACTCCATCATGTAAATGATGTTACGATACTCAGGGACTCAATCATGTAAATTATAACACAATACCCGGGGTGATATAAGGTTAATCATGTCACAATACCATGTGACTTTATCAAGTAAATTATGTCTTTAAATCGAGGGTCTCTATCAAGTAAATTATGTCTATATACCCAGAGACTCAATCATGTAAATCATGTCACAATACCAATGAATATCATGTAAATCATGTCACAATTCTCATTGACTCCATCATGTAAATGTTGTCTCAATACCCAGGGACTATCATGTAAATGTTATCAGAATACCCAGAGACTTCATCATGTAAATGATGCTGCAATACTCAGGGACTCCATCATGTAAATGATCTCACAATACACGGGGCTCAATCAAGTAAATCATGTCACAATACCCACGGATTTTATCAAGTAAATTATGTCTTTATATCGAGTGACTCTATCAAGTAAATTATGTCTGTATAACCAGAGACACAATCATGTAAATCTTGTCACAATGCCAAGGAATATAATGTAAATTATGTCACAATTCCCAATGACTCTATCATGTAAATGCTATAACAATACTCAAAGACTCAATAATTTAAATCCTTTCACAATACCCAGAGGCTCCATAATGTAAATGATTACTCAGGTACTCCATTATGTAAATGATACCACAATCGCAGGGGCTCTATCAGGTAAATCATGCCACAATACTCAGGGACTCAATATGTAAACCATGTCACATTATCTAGGGACTCAATCACTTAAATCATGTCAAATTACATAGTGACTGCAATATGTAAATCGTGTCACAATACACATGGAATTTAGCATGTGAATTATGTCTTTATATCGAGTGACTCAATCAAGTAAATTATGTCTCTATACTCAGGGACTAAATCATGTACATCAACTCATATTATACAGGGACTCGATCATGTAAATCATGTCACAACACCAAGGAATATCATTTAAATCATGTCACAAATCCTAGCGACTCCATCAAGTAAATGCTGTCACAATAGCTAGGCACTCCATCATGTAAATAATGTTACAATACTTACGAACTCAATCATGTAAATGATATCACAATGCCCAAGGCTATATCACGTTAATCTTGTCAAAATACCCAGTGACTTTATCAAGTAAATTATGTCTTTTTATCAAGGGACTCTATCAAGTAAATTATGTCGATATACCCAAGGACTCAGTCATGTAAATCATGTCACAATACCAAGGAATATCATGTAAATCATGTCAAAATTCTTAGTGACTCCATCATGTAAATGTGTTCATAATACCCATGGACTTCACAATGTAAATAATGTTACAATACTCAATGACTGCATCATGTAAATGACCTCACAAAACACGTGGCTCTAAATGTAAATCATCTCACAATACCTAGTGACTCCATCATGTAAAACGTGCCTTTATACCTAAAGACGCAATCATTCAAATCACGTCAAATTTTTCAGGGACTCGGTCCTATAAATCATGTTACAATACCAAGGAATAACGTGTAAATATGTCACAATTCACAGGACTCCATGTAAATGTTGTTACAATACCCAAAGACTCCATGTATATAAAGTTACAATACTCAGAGACTGCATCATGTAAATGACATCACAATACGCGGGGCTCTATCACGTTAATCATGTCACAATACCCAGGAACTTTAACAAGTAAATTATATCTTTATATCAAGGGACTCTATGAAGTAAACTAGACCTAAATACACAGGGACTCTATCAAGTAAATTATGTCACACTACCAGGGACTCAATCATCCTCTGTTCGTGAAGTAAATAAGGTATATATACACAGGGACCCTATCAAGCAAATTATGTCACATTACCAGGGACTCAATCACGTAAATCATGTAACATTATCCAGGGACTGGATCATGTAAATCATGTCACATTACCTAATGACTCCATGTAAATCATGTCACAATACCAAGGGGCTATCTTGTAAATCTAGTCACAATTCCTTGTGACTCTATCATGTAAATGCTGTATCAATTCCATGTGACTAAATTTTATAAACTATGTCATATTATCCAGGGACTCAGTAATGTAAATCACGTCACATTACCTAATGACTCTACCCTCAAAATCATGTCACGATATCCAGGAACTCTATTAAGTAAATTTTGTCTTTATATCGAGAGGTTCTATTAAGTAAATTATTTCTTTATATCCAGGAAAACTATTAAGTAAATTATGCCACTTATACCTTGATTCTAAATCATGTAAATAATGTCAAATGATCCATGGACTTCCTCATGTAAATGATGTTACAATACTCAGGGACTCCATCATGTAAATGAAATCACAATTCGCGGGACTCTATCGTGTAAATCATGTCACAATTCCTAGTGACTTTATCATGTAAATGGTGTCGCAATACCCTGGGACTCCATAAGGTAAATCATGTCACAATACCAATGAATATCATGTAAATTATGTCACAATTTCCAATGACTCCATTATGTAAATGTTGTCAAAATACCCAAGGACTCCATCATGTAAATGTTATCATAATACCCAGGGACTCCATCATGTAAATGATGTTACAATACTCAGGGACTCCATCATGTAAATGATATCACAATGTGCGGGCTCTATCACGTAAATCATGTCACAATACCCTGGGACTATGTCAAGTAAATTATATCTTTATACCGAGAGACTCTTTCAATTAAAGTATGTCTTAATACCAACAGGGACTCTATCAAGTAAATATGTTACAATACCCAGGGACTCAATCAAGTAAATCATGTCACATTATTCATGGATTCAGTCATTTATATCATGTCACATACCTAGTGACTCCATCATGTAAATCATGTCATGATACCCAAGGACTTTAAGTAAATTATGTCTTTATATCGACGGACTCTATCAAGTAAATTATGTCTATATACCTAGGGACTCCATCAAGTAAATTATATCACAATACCCAAGGACTCAATAAGTAAACCATATCACATTAGCCAGACACTCAATCATGTATATATGTCACAATATCAAGAAATATCTTGTCAATCATGTCACAATTCCCAGTGACTCCATCAGCTAAATTCTATCACAATACCCAATGACTCCATCATGTGAATGATGTTACAATACTCAGAGACTCCATCGTGGAAATGATATCACAATATACGTGGCTCCATCACGCAAATCGTGTCACACTACCCAGGGACTTTATCAAGTATATTATGTTTTTATGTCGAGGGACTCTATCAAATAAATTATTTATATACACCCAAAGACTATATCAGATAAATTATGTCTCAAGGGAAAAAGGGACTCTATAAAGTAAATTAGGTCTAAGTACACAGGGACTCTATCAAGTTCATGGGGTAAATAATGTTACAATACTCAATGACTGCATCATGTAAATGACCTCACAAAACATGAGGCTCTATAATGTAAATCATATCACAATACCTAGTGACTCCATCATGTAAAACGTGCCTTTATACCTAGAGACTCAATTATTCAAATCATGTCAAATTATTCAAGGACTCGATCATATAAATCATGTTACAGTACCAAGGAATAATGTGTAAATATGTCACAATTCACAGGCTCCAAGTAAATGTTGTTACAATACCCAAAGACTCCATCATGTATATAAAGTTACAATACTCAGGGACTGCATCATGTAAATGATATCACAATACGCAGGGCTCTATCAAGTAAATTATGTCACAATACCAGGGACACAATCAAGCAAAATATGTCACAATACCAGGGACTCAATTAAGTAAATCATGTGACATTATCCAGGGACTCAATCATGTAAATCATGTCACATTACCTAGTGACTCCATGTAAATCATGTCACAATACCCAAGAACTTTATCAAGTAAATTATGTCTTTATATCAAGGGACTCTATGAAGTAAATTAGGTCTAAATACACAGGGACTCTATCAAGTAAATTATGTCACAATACCAGAGACTCAATCATCCTCTATTCGTGAAGTAAATTAGGTATATATACACATGGACCCTATCCAGAAAATTATGTCACATTACCAGTGACTCAATTACGTAAATCATGTGACATTATCCAGAGACTCGATCATGTAAATCATGTCACATTAGCCAGTGACTCCATGTAAATCATGTCACAATACCAAGGGGATATGTTGTAAATTATCTCATAATTCTCTGTGACCCCATCGTGTAAATGATGTCACAATACTCGGTGACTTAATCATGTAAACCATATCATATTATCCAGGGACTCAATCATGTAAATCATGTCACATTACCTAATGACTCGATCAAGTAAATCATGTAACAATATCCAGGGACTTTATTAACTAAATTATGTCTTTATATCGAGGGGCTCTATTAAGTAAATTATGTTGTTCTTTGTAGGGACACTATTAAGGAAATTATGCCAGTTATACCCATATTCTGAATCATGTAAATAATGTCAAATGATCCATGGACATCCTCATGTAAATGATGTTACAATACTCAGGGACTCCATCATGTAAATGTTGTTACAATACCCAGGGACTCCATCATGTATATCATGTCACAAAACCAACGAATATCATGTAAATCATGTCACAATTCTCAATGACTCCATCATGTAAATGTTGTCACAACATTCAGGGACTCCTTCATGTAAATGCTGTCACAATACCCAAGTACTACATCATGTAAATGATGTTACAATACTCAGGGACTCCATCATGTAAATGATATCACAATACGTGGGCTCTATAACGTTAATCATGTCACAATACCCAGGAACATTATCAAGTAAATTATGTCTTTATATCAAGGGACTCTATGAAGTAAATTAGGTCTAAATACACAAGGACTCTATCAAGTAAATTATGTCACAATCCTAACGACTCAATCATCGTCTGTACGGCAAGTAAATTATGTTATATATACACATGGACTCTATCAAGTAAATTATGTCACAATACTAGGGACCCATTCTCGTAAATCATGTGACATTATCCAGGGACTGGATCATGTAAATCATGTCACATTACGTTGTGACTCCATGTAAATCATGTCACAATACCAAGGGGCTATCTTGTAAATCAAGTCACAATTCCATGTGACTCAATCATGTAAATGTTGTCACAATTCCCTGTGAGTCAATTTTGTAAACTATATCATATTATCCAGGGACTCGGTCATGTAAATCATGTCACATTACCTAATGATTCTATCATCCAAATCATGTCACAATATCCAGGAACTCTATTAAGTAAATTTTATCTTTATATCGAGAGGTTCTATTAAGTAAATTATTTCTTTATACCCAAGAACTATTAAGTAAATTATGTCACTTATACCTTGATTCTGAATCATGTAATAATGTCAAATGATCCATGGACTTCCTCATGTAAATGATGTTACAATACTTAGGGACTCCATCATGTAAATGAAATCACAATTCTCAAGACTCTATCATGTAAATCATGTCAACATTCCTAGTGGCTTCATAATGTAAACGGTGTCGCAATACCCTGGGACACCATAAGGTAAATTATGTCACAATACCAATGAATATTATGTAAATTATGTCACAATTTCCAATGACTCCATCATGTAAATATTATCACAATACCCCAGGACTCCATTATGTAAATGTTATCATAATACCCAGGGACTCCAACATGTAAATGATGTACCAATACTCAGGGACTCCATCATGTAAATGATATCACAATACGCGGGCTGTATCGCATAAATCATGTCACAGCACTGATCAGTTGAAAATATAGCTAAGTATTCAAATAGAGTCCAAACACTTGTGCTAAGTCACGGCAATCAAAACATTTGTATTAACTCGGGTGAACCGAGGTCGTACCCCAAGGATAGGTGATTAAACCACTAATGCTAACGATCTAATTAGAATGTCTATGGTTTGGGGGGGGGGGGGTTTGTTCTTCTAAGAGAATGATAGTAGAGGGTACTATCCAAAAGTGGTTAAACTATCAATTAAAAGATGACTAGGAATCAATTTCTCCACCTAGACAATTATTGCGACAATGAAATGAGACACCAATGATGAAATCACATGCACATGCTTAGAAAATGGCTTATGCAACATTAATACTAAGTTCAACTCGCGCTACAACTTAGTACAAAGAGGTTACATCTCGCATAGTACCTCACACTTGCGCTCTATTGGCACTATAGAATATGAATGTCTAGCCTCACACTTGCGCTTTATTGACTAGATAATCATGTTCTTGTTAAGTTCAAGCAATTCTCATTAGGTTAAAAGCGTTATCTAACTAACACAAAACCCTAATGCTTCTTCATTTAGTTCATTGAAGTCATGATGATCAACGTGAGCTACATTAAGCATGAGATCAAGCAGAATTCCTATTGAGAACGTTTCACAAACATCGTTCAAAGGAAGAAGATTCGTGTGCAAACTCATTCATCATTAGCATCCAAGGTATTTACATCGTCACAAACATGTCTAGGGGATCCATTGATCCCCAATCAAGGTCACTGCGCACTCATGGTGAGTTCACAAACGAAATCAGCAATAAAAATGCAAACAACCATATGAAAAGTAAAGTTTAGGACTTTAAAACCGATATGGAGATTCAAGAACACTAGAGGATCCGATCTTCGATCTTTGTTGTTGAAGTTCTTCCTAACTTAATCCGAGAGTTCTCCTTCTCCGCGTACGTTGTCTACCTCTGCACCACACGTCTGTTTTTTTCTTAGAAAAACTCAATCTCCCTATCAAGAACCATCCAAATTCCCCTCAAAATAAACTAATTTTTTTTCTCCACAAACGCATGCGTTTGCATGGTCTCCTGCAGGTTGGAAAGTTTGATCGCAGAGCCATGCGTGCGAACGCACGAGATTTTCATGCGTCGGGTCTGGGTTGTGCGATCGCATGAGGTGAACTGTGCGAACGCACAAGGCTGTTTGGCAATCTTAACCTCTGAATTTGGAGAGTTGTAGCCCTTTGAGTTAGCTTTTCAACAAGCTTTGAATCAACCAAATCGGACATCATATGAGATCTATGCGTCCAAAATAAGCGCCAAAGGTCAGTCTGTCCCGTATTGCCCGAAAATCCATATTTTTGCTCCGAAACTTCGGTTTTGCCCCAAAATCACTGCCTACTTGTGTTCTCAGCTTAAACTCTGTAATTTGCCTGAAAAGAACCACAAAGCATCAAATAGCAAGTGAAATCGTAATAGAACAATCGAAACACTAAGCATAGAGGTCGCCTAAAATGCATATATTTCAGCGCTATCAAATCACCCCACACTTAATGTTTGATCGTCCCGAGCAAACTAATCATAGAGATCAACAACAATAATGCACTTCACTCACTCAGGATCGGTTCAAAGAAAACTCCATATGGTCACGAAAACTAACTAAAAACACTAAGAAACAAATCCTACTTCTAACTAACCACTTTCGTAGGTAACACGAGTGCATTTAGCGAATGCACCAAGCCTTTAAACCCCTAGGCTACCCTAGTGGAGGAGTTTTAGTATCCTGAGAGTTTTCAGACATGGGAATACTCACAAATCCCACAAAAAGAACAACCATCCAATTAGGCATTTTAAGTTCACAAATGTCAAAGTACTAGGCAAGGTGTTTTCCATGAAGTTCATAATGTATTCAAACTAGATATGTGCATTTCAATCACAACATGAAACCTCTTCAAATCCTTGTGGAAATTCATGAATAAAGACATTCAAGCAAATCAAAGCAAAGACTAACAAACCTTTAATCAAGGATTCTAGTCGTTTTCTATATCCAAGATTTCAAGAAAACAATCTAACAGTCGCAAAGAAATCTTGTTGGACCACTCACCAATGCTAGCAAGGAGGCTAGTACATTGGCTTGTGACTTTGAACTCATTCTCAAGCCTACGACGCAAAGGTCACTTAGTCATAAGAGAAAATGAGTTCCAACATTAAAGCTTTTATATACACTTGCAAATCATATCATGCCTAAGTATAAAAGAATACGAGATTCGTCCCTTAGTGAATTCTTGCTAGAAAGTTTCAATTGTCTCATTAGTTTTCATGCTAGAGAAGGGTGGAATAGCCGATTGTCAAGTCTAAGTGCAACTTTAAGGGGGTAGCATGGCCTTTGGCCGTACTAAGCACTTTCGAGGGGGAACTTACCTTCCTAACCCTCGGCGCTTAGCACATAATTCTTTAAACTCACTTCCTAATTGTGATCAATGATAAGGAAGAAACTTGGGGCTTATTACACATTTTTTTCTTCTCTTTTTTTTTTTGCTTTTTTGTTTTTTTCTTCTTGCCCTCTTTTGACCCCACACTTAGAACTTTGACAAAGGACTAAGTGTTAAAAATGAAGCATGACAAACCAACAAGACAAATCCACAAGATAAGCAAGGTCACTAAGGTCACCTAAAGACAATCATGGCATGCAAGGTTTTTCTAAAAAAAATTTCGATTTCATTCTTTCAAAGATCAACTCTCTAGTCTCAACGAGAAAAAGCTTAGAATAAAAGATAAAGATGTGCTAGTAAATGCTTTGATCCTCAAGAATGAAAGTCAACAATCCAATCCATTAGTCATCTAAAGGATCAATTAAGTGAAATCATGCAGGACTAGTTGAATTAGGAATGAAATTTTTCGAAAATGTAGCCTTGCCCAGACTTTTTGTTTTCATTAAAAATTCGGGTTTTTGGATGAATGTCACAGTAGTGTAAGTGTTTTCCTCTAAACATGCAAATTGATTGGATTCTAAACATGAAAGCACGGCAAGCAAGCACAAACATCTCATGTAGTCAAAACATAGGCACCCCACACTTAGCAGTTGCTTAGTCCCTAAGCAATGAATAGCATGAAAAGCAAAGAAAAAGTTAAGAAAAACGTCTCTCGTTTGGAGGTAGCCATTTCAAAGTAAGAGATGTTGCTTCGCGCGTCTATTTCTTGGGCGACTGATCTTGCACAAAAGATTCGAGTAATGATTCCCCTTTTTCCTCTATGAGACAAGAAACTAAAAAATGAGAGTGTTAAGCACACAAGGTAGAGAAAAAATCATCGTAAACATGTCAGCATCATGCAAGTCAACTCGTAATTTATCAAAAGAACGCATCAGTTGAGCATGCGAACGCATGCTTGGGTTTGTGCGAACGCACAAGTGCAGGCAGTAGCATGGATTTCTCATGCGCACGCATGGACTCATGCGACCAAAGCACAAAGTGGAAATAAACTAGGCATGCGAACGCATGGATTGACTTGTGCGAACGCACAGTACTGGGCAGTGGTATAGATTTTATGTGCGAGCGCATGAAATCTATGCAAGCACAACGAAATGAAGAAAAAGCCAATTATGTGAACGCATGGATGAAACTATGCGAACGCATGGAGTTACGGACAAGAATTTCCAAGCCAATCTCAAATCGTACATGAACACTCATGCACAAAATTTCAACACCCCACACTTGAAGCAAATAGAAATCCAATCAAAATAGATATACTTAAAGATCAGGGGAGAAACACTCACAAGCCTAGTTTAACGTCTTGGCTAAGACGGAGCCGATTCTCCTCATAACAATTAGAAGCACACTTGAGGAGTCTTATGCAAAGATCCCTCCTCAAGCGGATATGTTGAGAAGTGGAGGAGTCAATCCGGGTTCTTTGAAGATTTGCAAGCAACTTGCTTAATAGCTCTTGTCCAAAGTGATGTTTGCTTCTCATTCTTTGCCGTTTTAGCATTGACTTTTCTTTTTACCCCATCATGGCATGAGGGCAACTTATAGTGATGAAGAGAAGGGTCCTTATCGGGATCGACCAACTTGTGCAAAACCTTCTTAGTTACCTTCTTGACCTCAACATTCTCGGCTCCCACACTCTCTTGCTCTTTCAAATCACAAGGTTCAGGTATAGCCACTTGTTCGTTCATAGGCCTCTCTATCTTCACCTTTTCTCCCCCAATCTTCAAGGTCAACTTCCCCTTCACCAGATCAACTTTAAAACCGGCGGTGGCCAAGAAGGGGCGCCCAAGAATAAGAGAAGTGTTTCCACTGTTCCCCATATCCATCACTACGAAGTCACAAGGTATGTAGAACTTGTCTACCTTGACAGGAACATTTTCGATTACTCCTTTGGGTTGCCTTTTGGTTCCATCGGCGAGTTGCAACGTCATCTTGGTAGCTTTCATTCCCTCTAACCCAAGCTTATAATAGGTCGCTAGAGGCATGACACTTACACTAGCACCAAGGTCGGCTAATGGGTGTTCAAAGCTCATGGCGCCAATAGAGCATGGAATGGTGAATCGGCCGGGGTCTTTCATCTTTAGGGGTATTTGCTTTGAGAAGAGGGCGCTACACTCATGGTTCAAGGCTACCATGCTAGATTCTTCAATAACTCTGTAAATGTGATATGATTGATCAAGCCTTATTTCCAAATGATCTAATGATCCTAAGTTCAATTTTTAGTGCTTTGAGAACTTAAAGGAAATAACACAAGATGTAACGTGGTTCAGGGGGATGCCCTTACTCCACGGGGGTGCCTCCAGGGGAGGAGGCGAGGATCAATTCACTATAATGTAATGGTTCGGTACAAGCAATTGTCAAGAACCCTAATTCGACTTATTGAACCCTAATCTAATCAAGCAAAGCTATGATCAAATCAACCGACAATAAGTACAATCAATAAGGGCGAAATACTCCCTGATATCTGAATCGAAGATTCTGATCAACCCGAGGCTAAGGCGTGACCGGAGAAGACGAACTGCTCCGGCGGTGCTCTGGTGAGGCTGGCCGAGAAGAACCTCTGCGCTGGTCACCGACGCTCCGATTGAATGGACGAATGAGAAGCACAGCACGTCGAAGATCGAACGCTTGCTTGAGATCGCTCCAAGAATCGCCTGAGCTCTGGATTGGGTTTAAAATGACTCGACTCGGAGAACTGAGCTTCGCAGCTCTGTTATGAATGAAGGGGGAAGACACACGAGACGACGCCGCTTCGACCAAAACCGAAAACTCCGCGCCTCGCTGAAACGACGACGCTCCACTTGCAACGGTAATAACAGTAACTCCCGCCAGCGCTGAACGATGTCGTTCCATTAAGTCTTCGAACTCAGAAATGCGCGCCTGTTGCAAACGACGCCGTCTCGTCTGGTCTTGATCCAGAATGATTCCTTTGCTTGCTGATCATCCTCCAGCCTATATGGCTTTCAAACTCGATCATTCATGCACATACTGAACATGCAAAAACCACACAAATATACTACAACACATGTACTATATGAGCATGCAAATTACCAAGCCAAAGGAGTCTCTATTAGAGCTGACACTGAGCCTAAACATGCTAGTATGACCAAGTAAGTATGAGGCACCAATTCCTCACAAATGCCCTCTTGACTCATAACTTGTACCAAACCTAAACTGGCTATGGGAGGCCAGTGTCTATAGTGAATTGTTGGATCTTACCTATGTCCCCTCTCATCAGCACTCATGCCCTCTTAGGTGACAGCTCCAATGTGTAGAAAATCCCTGCAAAACTTAAACTTTTGGGAAGGCACAATCTTAGTGCCAAAGTCAGCAGGGTTAATTTCTCCAGCAATTTTAGTTACAATAACTGATCCATTTTCAATCTTATCCCTTATAAAGTGATACCTAACATCTATGTGTTTGGTTCTTTCATGATAGACTGGGTCCTTACACAAGTATAAGGCACTTTGGCTATCAATGTTCATTGTAGGGATATAGACCACATTCTGAATTTCCCCTAAAATCCCTTGAAGCCATATGGCTTCTTTTATAGCTTCCACAGCTGCAATGTACTCAGCTTCAGTGGAAGAAAGAGCAACAATAGATTGTTGCTGGGATTTCCAACTTATACAATTTCCAGCCCAAGTGAAGTAAAGGGCTGTGGTGGATTTCCTTGTATCTTTATTACTTGCATAGTCTGAATCAACATACCCCTTTAACTCAATTTTAGGTTCATATTTGTGGTAGATTAAGCCAAGGTTCTGTGTCCCAGCTATGTACTTAAGCAGATACTTCATGGCAGTCCAATGAGCATTCCCAGGATTTGACATAAATCTGCTGAGAACACTCACTGCAAAAGCTAGATCTGGTCTTGTACACAGCATGGCATACATTACTGAACCTACAGCTATATCATAGGGGATGTCAACCATTTGTTGTTTATCAGATTCAGTAGAGGGACAATCAGCCTTGGTAAGAACCAAGTGCCCTCCTAAGGGGATAGGTGAAGGTTTAGAGTTGAGCATTGAGAACTTATTTAGAACCTTAGTTATATAATCAGCTTGTGACAAATAATGGTTCCTTTAGTTCTATTTCTCAGTATTTTAACTCCTAAGATCTTTTGTGCAACCCTGATGGACCATAATTATACGAATCAAAAACACAGTAAAACCCACCAAATTAGACTGTTGGTCTATTTAACTTTTGCTTGTTAGTTCCGATATATTTCTACAGGGTATTTCAGAGCTCAGAGAGAATACAGGCTAAGGAGGAGTTTTTAAGCTGAAAAGATATCAAGAGTCATTCCAAGGTCAAGATCAGACGTTGACTGAAGAAATCTCAAGGATCCTGACATTGAATCACTCCAAATCAAACCAAAGAGGATTTTAAGCCAAAAATATCACATTGAAGACTCAACCGACCGGGTAGGAAAATGCCTCAGAACCACCCGACCGGTTGAAGCAGTTCCAGGCCCTCCGCCGAGCTGACCAAACACTCAATTCAGGTTGCTCGAGCAAACCACCTCTTCTGACAATTCCACCTCGACCAAAATGTTCCAAATGGAAAATAAGGTGGAAGATGTCGAAACTCCAAGGCGAACGCCCATTGGCAGATGGCCCGCATTCAAGTCCAAAGCAAAAGCCCCGCGCGTAGGCACCAAAACCAAGTTGCTCGACCAAACCATGGAATTTGGAAAATCTGGCTCGACCATTAGTCTTAAAATCACTTGGCCATTCCAAATCAACTATCAAAATGCACTCTTGGACAAGGTGACCGACCACCTTGCTTGGAGGTGGCCAAGGGAGGAGCTCCTCCCTCCATGGCAACCGGCAACCGGCGGCTCCTCCCCTCATGGTGACCGGTGGCTTTCCTCCTCCCCCATGTGGCGGCTCCTCCTCCTCCTCCCTTGGATCAAAAACACATGGATGCCATCTCCTCCATCCATTTCTCCTCCCTTAGCCTATAAATACAACCCTCCTCCTCCTCATTTGTAACAATCCAAAAAATCATAAATCACTTATCTCTCTAAGTTTTGTAAGTTTGGCTTTGGAAATAAAAGATTGCTCCCTTGGCGCTTCAAACGGTTGTAAGTATTTTAATATTTATTTACCGTCTTTAATTTCCAATTCCTTAGTTATAATGTTTAGCGCGATAAATAGTAGCTAAACTAGTCGTTCGGTAGAAGGGGTGGACTTGTATTATAAAGTGTTTTAGACTATTAATTTAGTGTCTCTTTGTATTCAAAACTTGTTCTATGTGCCATATATTAGATCAGAACTTCCAAGGTTGAGTGGATGCTTGAAATGGCAAAGCTCTTCTGTGGAAGTTCGTAAACATACTCGGGTAAGTGGATGCTTGAAATGGCAAAGCTTATCTGAGGAGTTTTATCTCTCTCAAACACCATTTTGGGTAAATCGGAAAAGACAACCCAAAATGGATGCACACAGGCTAGTATACCTTGAAATGGGGTGCTAGTCTAAGTAAAACAAGGGCTTTACGTTTTTTGCAAAAGATTAGACAGTGTTGCAAGTCGAGTGCTTGAAATGGCCTTGATTCACTTTCGAACACTTATGCAAAAGAGTAGACAGTGTGGCAAATTGAGCGCCGGAAAAGGCCTTGATACACGTTTGAATACTTAGAAGATTCACTAAAGGTCAATGATAAACAGGATATAATACAAGGCCCCTGAAACCGAACGCTTTCTTTTAATTGTAATAATTATCAGTTACTTTCCAGTACTAAAACCAACCAACCAACCAATCAATCACTTAGCTGATAGCTTTAAAACCAACCAACCAATCCCAAAATTGTCCAACTTAAAGAATAACTTATCCCCCTAATTCCCTTGGGTTCGACCCCTACTTACCACTTACTACCCAGTAGTTAAGTCGCGAGTAGCGGACTTATAAATTTATTTGCACATTTGCTCTGACGACAAGCATCTGTCAAATTGGCGCCGTTGCCGGGGAATTAGCCATCGGATAAGTTCTTTAAATCAATACGCGCTCGAAACAACCATGTCTCGCGAAGAAAGTCACCATGACTACCAGGATGACGACGAGATAAACCTGTACGATCGAAACAATGAGGAGCCACTTCCATTTATGGATGATCCGGAGCAACTCATCCGAAGCAGACGAGCTCGTGATAGGGAAGCGATCAGAAGAAACCAAGAACCACCTGAGGACCGAAATGCAGCTGGTCCAGTACGACAACCCCCTAGATATCCACCACCCCCACAACCTAGACAAGAATCCGCTTTCAATGACTACTGCGGAGATAACAACAACTACCGTACACCTACTATGGGAGAACTAAATGCCCCAGAATTCGAAACGCAGCCATGGTGCATTTGCCAGAGCCCTGAGCTGGAAAACATTGTCGTCGACATCAACAATTTGCCAAAGTTGTCAGGAACTAATGAAGAATTTGCAACGACTCATCTCCAACGCTTACATGGCATTTGCCAAAATCTAAAACCCAATCGAGTGAATATAAACGACTTCAAGTTAAAGGCGTTCTATTTTTCCCTCGTTGACTCGGCAAGCGACTGGTTCCTTTCATTACCTTCAGGAAGCATCAGAACGTGGGTTCAGATGCAAAGGAAATTCCTGGACAAATACTGCCCAGCAACAAAAACAATGCAAGTAAGAAGGCAATTACAGGACATAAGGCAGGAACCCAACGAAACCATGTACGATTACCTGGAAAAATTCAACCGTCTGGAGAGAAGCTGCTGTACTCTAAGACTACCTGAGAAGCTCAGCATCGAGTACCTAATTAATGGACTAACTAAGATGGACAAAATGTTCCTGGATGCCTCAGCTGGAGGATCCATGATGAATCTATCATTAAATGGCATAAGGAATCTCATCACTAACGTTGCTGAAAATGCTCGGTTTAGAGAAGAGACTACTCGTCAAGATGAATCCTTCCAAACAAAAAACGTCTCACTAGCCGATGCACCAGTAAACTCTATGCCTGAAGAGATGAAGCAGCTAAAGGAGATGATGATTCAAATCCTACGAAGGCAGCCAGTTCCGGTAAAACCTTGCGAGTTCTGTGGTTCTGCAGACCACAAAACTGACGCATGTCCAACATTAATAGAAGAGGAACCGGCAGAAGTGAATGCAGTAGAAGGATACCAAGGATACAACGACAATCAGCAAGAACCAACCAAGTCGCTCGATGACACAATAAAGGGGCTCGCAGGAAGCATAAATCAATTGGGTACTTCGCTACACCAACATCAGGAAAAAACTGACAGGGTAATTTCAGAATTGACCAAACAAATCTCCCAACTCGCTGCCTCAGTATCCACACTCACTAATGAGTCCGGCAGACTCCTTTCACAAACCATTCAAATACAGGAAGATGTGAATGCCTTGACTCTTAGGAGTGGAAAAACGCTTGTCGGCAAACCTTTGGAGCAAGAGGACAAGGACCCAAGATTACCCGGGAAAAAACAAATGAGGCCCGAGTCTCTCGAAGCTCTAGAAGAAGAAGCGGCCGATGAAGACGACGGCATGTATGAGGAAGAGCAGGACGTAACCGAAGAAGAAGGGGATACGTCCGAAGAACACATACCTGGCCCGGTGCCTAGAACCGAAGACCCTAGAATCAGTGCAAAACTTCCATTCCCAGTACCTGCTCGCATGCAAAAATAGCATGTCATGGATAAGGACGTATTTGAATTATTCAGCAAAGTCGAAATCAACATCCCCCTCCTAGAAGCCATTAAGCAATTCCTCGGTACGCCAAATTTTTAAAAGAACTTTGTATCAATCGGAGGAAGACTAAGAACGATCAGGAGCTGATGAGTAGAAACGTGTCGGCCGCCATACAACGAAAAATGCCCCCCAAATGTGGAGATCCAGGCACTTACACCATTCCATGCACAATTGGCAACATCAGGATCGAGAACTGCATGCTAGATCTTGGAGCATCAATCAATGTCCTCCCCTTCTCTATCTACTCATGTCTTAAGATTGGGCCACTAAAACCCACCGGTCTCACTATTCAACTAGCAGATCGGTCATGCAAACAGCCAGAGGGCAAAATTGAAGACGTCCTGGTTCAAGTAGGCAAATTAGTATTTCCAGCAGACTTCTATGTCTTAAAAATGGAGAATGGCGGACCTACAGATCATGCACCCATCCTTCTCGGCCGTCCATTTCTCAAAACATCAAAAATGAAGATAGATTGTGGAAGTGGAATGCTATCAATGGAAGTAGAAGGAGAAGTCTTCAGCTTTGATATATTTCAGGCAATGAAGTACCCTGTGGAATTCGAGGAAGTACACGCTCTCGATGCTCTGGACGACCTGGTCCAAGAAATTCAATCAGAATCAAGATCAGATCCCTTAGAAGCCATACTTAACGGAGCTGAAGGATCATACGAATTAACCAAAGACTTGCATGAAACGGTGGCTCACTTAACAATCTCGGAGCCTCTCACACCAGGATATGAAGTCAACGAGGTAAAATTATTCAAATCAAATACCTTTTTACCCTCGGTGATGCAAGCCCCCAAAATAGAATTGAAGCCCCTGCCTGGACATCTGAAGTACACCTTCCTCGGGGATAATGACACACTCCCAGTAATCATCAAGAGTGGTTTGGAAGCAGGCCAGGAACAAAGGTTGATAAAAGTACTAAAACAGCACAAGTTAGCTATTGGATGGACACTGGCCGACTTAAGAGGAGTCAGCCCGGCTGTATGCATGCACCGTATTTCACTTGAGGACGGAGCAAAGCCATCAAGATAACATCAACGACGACTCAACCCAATCATGATGGAGATCGTCCAAAAGGAAATACAAAAGCTTCTTGATGCGGACGTTATCTATCCCATATCAGATAGCCAATGGGTGAGTCCTGTCCACGTGGTCCCAAAGAAAAGTGGGATCACAGTCGAGGAAAATGCCGAAGGAAATATGGTAACAACAAGGATCAAGAACGGCTGGAGAATGTGCATCGACTACAGGAAATTAAACGCCGTCACAACAAAAGACCATTTCCCCCTGCCATTCATCGATCAAATGCTAGACAGACTGGCAGGCAAGCCATATTTCTGCTTCTTGGACGGGTTCTCAGGATACAATCAGATCCCTATAGCACCTGAGGACCAAGAAAAGACTACATTCACCTGCCCATTCGGTACATTCGCCTTCAGAAGAATGTCGTTCGGCCTATGCAATGCCCCGGGAACTTTTCAAAGGGTAGTAACCAGCATCTTTTCAGACATGATCGGGGAATTCATTGAAGTCTTCATGGACGACTTCACAATCTATGGCGATACATTCGACGCCTGCCTAGATAATTTGAGCACGGTTCTGGCACGATGTGTCTCAATGAACCTTGTGCTCAATTATGAGAAATGCCACTTCATGGTAACTCATGGAGTGGTCTTAGGGCACGTCGTCTCACAAGAAGGCATAGAGGTAGATAAATCTAAGATAGACTTGATCATGACTTTACCATACCCTTCCACTGTCCGAGACATCCAATCCTTCCTTGGGCATGCGGGATTCTACCGACGATTCATCAAGGACTTCTCCAAAAAGGCGTTGCCTCTATCCACTCTTCTCCAAAAAGAAGTTCCTTTTGAATTTACCAATACATGCAAGGAAGCCTTTGATGAGTTAAAAAAGGCCCTCACTAGCACACCCGTCATCCAAACTCCGGATTGGAAAAAACCATTTGAGATCATGTGCGACGCAAGTGACTTTGCTGTAGGAGCAGTTCTCGGCCAAAAGATTGACAGGAAAGCGGGTGTGATCTACTACGCCTCACGAACCCTAGATCCTGCCCAACGGAACTACTCCACCACCGAGAAGGAACTCTTGGCAGTAGTATTCGCTCTAGAAAAATTCAGACCCTATTTGCTTGGAGCAAAAGTAATAGTTTACTCTGACCATGCTGCCATCCGTTACCTGATGAAGAAAAAGGAGGCCAAGCCAAGACTCATTCGGTGGATATTACTACTACAAGAGTTCGATGTGGAAATAAGGGACAAAAAAGGGATCGAAAATACTGTGGCCGACCACCTCAGTAGGATTGTCCGAAAGGAAGAAGAAGCACACATAACTGAATCATTCCCAGACGAACATCTCTATGCAGTCTCTGCCAAGGTGCCATGGTACGCGTCAATCGTCAACTACCTTGTAGGAGGTACATTCCCTCCCTCTTTTACTAAAGCTCAATGCATGAAACTTAGGCATGACGCTAGATATTACTTATGGGATGATCCCTATTTATGGAAAATAGGAGCAGATCAAATACTTAGGAGATGCATCCCTGATAATGAAATAGCTTCTGTCATTAGCTTTTGCCATGAGTTTGCATGTGGAGAACACTTCGGGCCTCGGAGAACCGCTAGAAAAATCTTAGATAGCGGCTTTTTCTGGCCAAGTATATTTAAGGATGCCAATAAAAAATGTAGAGAATGCGATAAGTGTCAAAGAGTAGGAAATGTGTCCGCTAGAAGTGAAATGCCTCAAGTACCCATATTAGTCAATGATGTTTTTGACGTTTGGGGGCTTGATTTTATGGGACCATTTCCAGTTTCGTGCGGTTATACCTACATTTTAGTCGCTGTAGATTATGTGTCAAAATGGGTAGAAGCCAAGGCCACAAGAAGCGACGATGCAAAGACTGTCATAGAATTTTTGCGCACTAACCTGTTTTGTAGATACGGGGTACCCAAGACCATAATAAGCGACCAAGGAACTCATTTCTGCAACCGCATGATGGCTGCTACCCTAAAACGCTACCATGTCCACCACCGGACGTCCACGGCATATCACCCACAATCCAATGGTCAAGCGGAGATCTCCAACCGCGAAATCAAAGGAATTTTAGAAAAAATGGTGAAGCCAGGCAGGAAGGATTGGAGTCAGAGGCTAGATGAAGCTCTTTGGGCTTATCGGACGGCATACAAGACTCCAATTGGAACCTCCCCCTTTCGGCTTGTTTATGGGAAGGCATGTCATCTTCCAGTGGAAGTAGAACATAAAGCTTATTGGGCACTCAAGCATTGCAATCAAGATTTAAGGGCTGCCGGACTGGATAGGAAACTTAATCTGTGTGAGCTTGAGGAATTGCGACTTGAAGCCTATGAAGGGCAAACAGACTACAAGGCGAGGACCAAATTATATCATGACAAATTCATCCTCCAACGCTCATTTGAGGAGGGACAATAAGTGCTGGTCTTCTCCTCGCGATTAAAATTGATGCCCGGAAAGCTCAAATCTAGATGGACCGGCCCTTTCACTATAACTAAGGTATTCAACCATGGGGCAATTGAGCTAAAAAGCCCAAACGATGGAAGCAGATTCACGGTAAATGGGCAGCGAGTCAAACATTATCACGGCGAAGTCAACTTAGCCCTACAAAAATACGACCTGAGCCACCCATGGGACCCAAACCAGTAATCCACAACGAGGTATCGTCGAGCCAACGACGTTAAACAAAGGCACTGGTCGGGAGGTAACCCGACACTATATTACTTTCTGTCATTTAAATTCTGTCATTTAATTTTCTGTCTTAGTAATTCTCACATATATATATTAGCGTGCATGACTTTTGAACTAAGGCACGCCTTCGTTCAAAAGTGTGGGGTGAGAACCACCGTTGTATATAAATAACATGCTTGCTGTTTTCATTTTTAATAGTATCTTTTTGAAAATATGAACTTAAGAATGTGAAAAAGATAGACCGAAATTCATGCATTTACCTTGTGAAAATTCAACTGTCTAAAAACTTAGAACGTAACTTTTCATTTGTCCTTTGTGCTGAGATAAACTAGGGATGTGGAGTTGACATAAATCGCCCTAGAGAGGCTTGGCAAGCAATCAAAGGATCAGATCAAACTATATGGTTTTCGAAGTCAGTGGAGGCTGCACTTCGGGTTTCAGTGAAGATTGAAGTCATCTCCGCCATGCAGTGTTTATGCAAAAAGAAAAGAAAAGGCGAGGACGGGAATCAGACCGTCCTCTCTCTAGTTAAAGTAGCCGAGAAAATAGATGAGCGACCCTCATCTTGACCCGCGCGAAACAACAACGATGAGAGGAGCGGGGAGGTATTTCCATAGGCTTGCGGGCGATGATTGGACCTCCCAAAAAGGCTGAGAAAATGGACTAGCAAGCCACAAAAAGGCAAAAAGCTCGAAGAAGCAAATCAAGAGGCCAAAGGCCCAAAATTGTGAAGGTTTTAACCGAACAACAGTGAAGTACTCAAAACGTCAAATCAAAGCCCAAAGGCCAATTCACTACAAAAGCAGTCCCTCGCCAAAAGGAAAAAAATCAAAGTACTCAAACCAGTGAAACCCGAACCCAATCACGTGCTAGAGAAAGCTACAAGGAAACCATATAGTGAGAGACGATCCCGAGGTTGTAGTCCAGGAACCTAAAAAGGGCTATCTCCCGAAACATCCGGAATAATTTGCATCTCGGCACGGAGGTACAAGTATTAAGTTTCTTCTATTTATTTACACAGTTCAATTTGGTAATAAGTAAGTAATGCATGAATTAGGATAAATCGAGTCCCACAGTCTAATTTTCATATTTTAAAACCAAACTTAGAGTACCGCCCTTTAATAGCATTGTTCGGGACGAACAACTAAAAGTGTGGGGTGATCTGATGGACCATAATTATACGAATCAAAAACACAGTAAAACCCACCAAATTAGACTGTTGGTCTATTTAACTTTTGCTTGTTAGTTCCGATATATTTCTACAGGGTATTTCAGAGCTTAGAGAGAATACAGGCTAAGGAGGAGTTTTTAAGCTGAAAAGATATCAAGAGTCATTCCAAGGTCAAGATCAGACGCTGACTGAAGAAATCTCAAGGATCCTGACATTGAATCACTCCAAATCAAACCAAAGAGGATTTTAAGCCAAAAATATCACATTGAAGACTCAACCGACCGGGTAGGAAAATGCCTCAGAACCACCCGACCGGTTGAAGCAGTTCCAGGCCCTCCGCCGAGCTGACCAAACACTCAATTCAGGTTGCTCGAGCAAACCACCTCTTCTGACAATTCCACCTCGACCAAAATGTTCCAAATAGAAAATAAGGTGGAAGATGTCGAAACTCCAAGGCGAACGCCCATTGGCAGATGGCCCGCATTCAAGTCCAAAGCAAAAGCCCCGCGCGTAGGCACCAAAACCAAGTTGCTTGACCAAACCATGGAATTTGGAAAATCTGGCTCGACCATTAGTCTTAAAATCACTTGGCCATTCCAAATCAACTATCAAAATGCACTCTTGGACAAGGTGACCGACCACCTTGCTTGGAGGTGGCCAAGGGAGGAGCTCCTCCCTCCATGGCAACCGGCAACCGGCGGCTCCTCCCCTCATGGTGACCGGTGGCTTTCCTCCTCCCCCATGTGGCGGCTCCTCCTTGCTCCTCCTCCTCCTCCCTTGGATCAAAAACACATGGATGCCATCTCCTCCATCCATTTCTCCTCCCTTAGCCTATAAATACAACCCTCCTCCTCCTCATTTGTAACAATCCAAAAAATCATAAATCACTTATCTCTCTAAGTTTTGTAAGTTTGGCTTTGGAAATAAAAGATTGCTCCCTTGGCGCTTCAAACGGTTGTAAGTATTTTAATATTTATTTACCGTCTTTAATTTCCAATTCCTTAGTTATAATGTTTAGCGCGATAAATAGTAGCTAAACTAGTCGTTCGGTAGAAGGGGTGGACTTGTATTATAAAATGTTTTAGACTATTAATTTAGTGTCTCGTCTTTGTATTCAAAACTTGTTCTATGTGCCATATATTAGATCAGAACTTCCAAGGTTGAGTGGATGCTTGAAATGGCAAAGCTCTTCTGTGGAAGTTCGTAAACATACTCGGGTAAGTGGATGCTTGAAATGGCAAAGCTTATCTGAGGAGTTTGATCTCTCTCAAACACCATTTTGGGTAAATCGGAAAAGACAACCCAAAATGGATGCACACAGGCTAGTATACCTTGAAATGGGATGCTAGTCTAAGTAGAACAAGGGCTTTACGTTTTTTGCAAAAGATTAGACAGTGTTGCAAGTCGAGTGCTTGAAATGGCCTTGATTCACTTTCGAACACTTTTGCAAAAGACTAGACAGTGTGGCAAATTGAGCTCCGGAAAAGGCCTTGATACACGTTTGAATACTTAGAAGATTCACTAAAGGTCAATGATAAACAGGATATAATACAAGGCCCCTGAAACCGAACGCTTTCTTTTAATTGTAATAATTATCAGTTACTTTCCAGTACTAAAACCAACCAACCAACCAATCAATCACTTAGCTGGTAGCTTTAAAACCAACCAACCAATCCCAAAATTGTCCAACTTAAAGAATAACTTATCCCCCTAATTCCCTTGGGTTCGACCCCTACTTACCACTTACTACCCAGTAGTTAAGTCGCGAGTAGCGGACTTATAAATTTATTTGCACATTTGCTCTGACGACAAGCATCTGTCAAACCCCTAAATCTTTCATATCAAAGTGTTGTTTTAACTCAGATTTCAGTTTAGCTATAGTTGGTTTTGAGTTGGATATCAATAGGATATCAACAACATAGAGCAGAACATATAACACCACATCAGATTTCACAGACTTAAAGTAAAGACATGTATCATATTTACTCCTAAGAAATCCCAAAGACAGCATACAAGCATCAAACTTTTTATTCCAAAGTCTAGGGGACTGTTTTAGGCCATAAATTGATCTTTGTAGGAAACATACATGTTCAGGGTGATTTTTGTCTATGAAACCTATAGGTTGTTTCATGTAGATTGTTTCTTTTAAGTCTCCATGAAGGAAGGCTGTTTTAACATCCATTTGCTCTAGTTCATAGTCATAAACTGTGGTCATAGCTAAAAGTAATCTCAGTGTTTTATATTTAACAACAGGGGCAAAGATCTCATTGTAATCAATTCCTTCTTTTTGGGTGAAGCCCTTAGCTACAAGTCTAGCTTTGTACCTAGGTGGATCATTCACTCCATTTCCCTCTTTGATTCTAAATATCCACTTACAGTCTATAGTTCTGGCATGCTCAGGTTTTTCAACTAGTTTCCAAGTTCTATTAGCATACATAGACTGTATTTCTTCATGCATAGCAATTTTCCACTCATTAGATTGTTTACAAGTAATTGCTTGTTGGTAAGTTTCAGGAATTTCATGTTTCACAATTTCAGCAACAGTCAAAGCATACTCAACAACATTCAAGGAATTCTCAAGCATACTAGCATCATTTTCAGCAACACTAGCATACTTTGGATTAATCATTTTTCTTCTAGGTTCTCTATCTCTAGTTAGCATATAGTTTCTTAAAGAGTTATTAGGCTCATAAGGCACTATAGCATTAGAAAGAACATTAGAAGATGAAGGTTGAGAATGACTTACTTCCCCACCTGATTGGTGAGGGTGTGTGACTGCCAGATCAGTCTGAGCATCTTGATGCTCCATTGGATCAGTTTCGGTGTCAGGGGTTTCAATAGCTGCTGCAGGTGCATGATCGTCCACTTGGTCCAGTGACTGGTCCCCTTGTGCCTCCCCACCTTGATGAGTATCATCCTGTCTAAAGATAGGAGATGGGGAAAAGAAGCTGGTCACACCATCAGGTGTGCCTGCTGGATCACTAACAGGGCTTAGTTTAGATTTAAAGGGGAAATCATGTTCATTACAAGTCACATCTCTAGCAATAACTATTTTATAACCACCTGGTTGTATCAATAGGATTTTGTAACCTTTCACACCATCAGGATAACCAAGAAAAGCACCTTTTCAGCCCTAGGATTTAGTTTACCTTGTGAGGTTCTAACATACATTGTACATCCAAAAGGCCTAAGGTGTTCTAGATTAGGTGGTTTGCCAGTCCACATTTCTTGAGGAGTTTTAAAATTTAGGGCAGAACATGGTGATCTATTGATCAAATAAGAAGCTGTAATAACACCCTCTCCCCACATAGAAGGCTTAAGGCCAGCACTGATTAGCATACATCTAGCTTTCTCAAGAAGAGTTCTGTTCATTCTTTCTGCATTTCCATTTTGTTGAGGTGTATAGGGGACTGTTAGGTGTCTTTTAATGCCATTTTCATTACAAAACTCATTAAAAGCCTTGTTACAAAATTCTAGACCATTATCAGTCCTAAGGCATTTTAGTTTCAGGTCTGTCTGGTTTTCTACCATAGTTTTCCAGGTTTTAAAAGTTTCAAAGGCTTCATCCTTAGTCTTAAGTAGACAAACCCAAACCTTCCTAGAGAATTGGTCAATTAGGGACAGAAAATAATTTCTGCCACCAACTGTGGACACTTGTGCAGGGCCCCAGAGGTCTGAATGAACATACTCAAGGGGCCTGGCAGCAATGAAGGTTGATGGCTTAATCTTATTTCTGGTTTTCTTCCCTAAGATGCAATTCTCACAGAATTTGAGGTCTGAAAGCTTGTCTTTAATTACCCCAGATTTTGCTAAGTGAGACAGACCCTTATTACCTATGTGTCCAAGCCTAGAGTGCCACAATTCAGTTTGTAACTCAGTTTTATCTTGGTTGTTAGTGAAGTTTATCTGTTTGGAGGAACAGACTACATGGTATAATCCTCCCTTGTTGATACATTTTATTAGGACTTTGTTATCTCTAATAATTTCCTTCACACCATTATGAGTTACTATGTGACAACCTTGCTTATCAAACTAAGACTCAGATAATAGACTTCTCCTTAAGTTTGGCACCCAAGCTACCCTAGTTATGGTTCTAAAAACCCCATCAAACATGTGCAAAGTAACTTGACCTATGTCCTTAATTTGCAAAGAAGTATTATCTCCTAACATAACATCACCACCATCAACATATTTCAATGAGTAGAATAAAGATTTATCAGATGTAGCATGAATTGTGCAACCAGAATCAAGAATCCAAGAGCTAGCAACAGAGTTATCAGCACACATCATGATTTCATGCTTATAAGAAGTACCACTTTCACAAATGTTGGAAAAATCCTGATTAGCATTCTGTTTTCCTTTTCCTTTCTCTTTTTCAGTTTCCTTTTCTTTCCTTTTAAGCTTATAACAATCTTTAGTAAAATGTCCAGTCTTTTTACAGTAGGTGCATTTCACATTGCTTTTATCAATAGGTTTTTCAGTTGAGGAAGAAGAGGAACTGTCATTTGGTTTTCTAGATTTCCCCTGCCACTTTTTCTTATTTTTGAAAACCATAACCTCAGTTTTAGGTTCAGTTTTACCATCTGCCTTAGGGGCAGTTTTAGTTTTGAAAACTCTTAAGGTTTCATTTTTCTGAGTAATGGCTTCTGTGATTTTGGTTAAAGTTATTTCATCTCTACCCTATTGAATGACATCCTTAAGGTTATCAAATTGTGAGGGCAGGGCATTTAGTAGAATAACTACTTTAAAAGTTTCTTTTATAGGTTCTTCACATCTAGCAAGATCTTGTGTTAGTTTTAAGAAAACATCTAGATTTTCAGGAATAGACCAAGACTGATTCATTTTAAAGTTGAACAGCCTACACAAGAGTGAGATTTTGCTAGGCAAAGACTTAGACAAGAAAATTTCATCTAGTTTATCCCAAAGAAGTTTAGGGTCAGTGATACTTACAACCTGCCTGATAATGTCATCAGACAGCTTCATCATGATCTCTGCATGAGCCTACTCTTGCATTTCCTTTTTCTTCTCATCAGAAGTTGGGGAAGCCCATTCTTGAGTCACAGCTTTCCAGCATTTCTCTCTGGTAAGCAGGGCTTGCAGTTTGACTTTCCAGATGGAATAGTCCTGTGAACCATCAAAGATTTGTATCCTCAAGTCTCCCATTGTTCCTGGAAACAAGCAGCAGAAGAGAGTGAGACCAGTACAAGTTAGGATCAAAGATAGTGTAGAAAACAGTTCAAGAACAAAGTTCTAAACAGCTCAATCACTATCTGATTTCAAGATAAGTGCAAGAAACACAAATCAATAAACCAGTAAGCTCTCGATACCAATTTGTAAATGTGATATGATTGATCAAGCCTTATTTCCAAATGATCTAATGATCCTAAGTTCAATTTTTAGTGCTTTGAGAACTTAAAGGAAATAACACAAGATGTAACGTGGTTCAGGGGGATGCCCTTACTCCACGGGGGTGCCTCCAGGGGAGGAGGCGAAGATCAATTCACTATAATGTAATGGTTCGGTACAAGCAATTGTCAAGAACCCTAATTCGACTTATTGAACCCTAATCTAATCAAGCAAAGCTATGATCAAATCAACCGACAATAAGTACAATCAATAAGGGCGAAATACTCCCTGATATCTGAATCGAAGATTCTGATCAACCCGAGGCTAAGGCGTGACCGGAGAAGACGAACTGCTCCGGCGGTGCTCTGGTGAGGCTGGCCGAGAAGAACCTCTGCGCTGGTCACCGACGCTCCGATTGAATGGACGAACGAGAAGCACAGCACGTCGAAGATCGAACGCTTGCTTGATATCGCTCCAAGAATCGCCTGAGCTCTGGATTGGGTTTCAAATGACTCGACTCGGAGAACTGAGCTTCGCAGCTCTGTTATGAATGAAGGGGGAAGACACACGAGACGACGCCGCTTCGACCAAAACCGAAAACTCCGCGCCTCGCTGAAACGACGACGCTCCACTTGCAACGGCAATAACAGAAACTCCCGCCAGCGCTGAACGCTGTCGTTCCATTAAGTCTTCGAACTCAGAAACGCGCGCCTGTTGCAAACGACGCCGTCTCGTCTGGTCTTGATCCAGAATGATTCCTTTGCTTGCTGATCATCCTCCAGCCTATATGGCTTTCAAACTCGATCATTCCTGCACATACTGAACATGCAAAAACCACACAAATATACTACAACACATGTACTATATGAGCATGCAAATTACCAAGCCAAAGGAGTCTCTACTAGACCTGACACTGAGCCTAAACATGCTAGTATGACCAAGCAAGTATGAGACACCAATTCCTCACAAACTCTACGACTAGACACAATATCTTTTAAGAACTTTGCATAAGTAGGATTTTGAGTGATCACCTCATGGAATGGAAGAGTGACATACAACTTCTTCAACATCTCCACAAATCGTTGGAAGTGAGCATCTAGCTTGCTTTTGTTGAGTCTTTGAGGAAAAGGTATTTTTGGCACATAATGCCTTGTCAAAACCGGTTCTTCCCCCTTTTTCTCTTCTTCCGTAGGAGCTTGAAGTTCAACTTCAGAATTGTCGTTGGCAACTTCCGCTTCTATCTCCTTGTCTTTAGGACTCGGTTTTCCTTGAGGAGTAGGCAAGACTCTTCCACTCTTTAATGTGACGGCATTGACATGCATGAGAGATGGCTTTTCACCTTCAAGAAAGATGGCATTGCAATGCTCGGTGGAATTTACATCCGGTTGAGAAGGGAGCTTCCCAAAATGCTTCAAAGCTACGGCATTTTGAGCCACTTGATTCTCAAGCATTTTGTTATGAGCTTCTAATTGCTCCATCCTCTTGTTAGTTTCCTTTTGATTCTCTAGCATTTGCGCCATCATAGACATCATCGAATTACTTTGAGTGTTAGAAGAAGCTTGTCCTTGTTGATGAGAAATCCCTTGGTCATTCATAGGGGGTTTGGCTTGATAAGGCCTTTGATAGTTCCCTTGGTTGGAATATTGAGAATTTTGCCCCTGATTTTGGTTGGAACCTTGGCCTTGATTAGGGTAAGAATTCTGCCCTTGATTTTGGTTGGAGCTATACCCTTGTCTTTGGTAATTCCCTTGGTAGTTATTTTGCCCTTGAGGCTTAGAAGGGAAACCGGGATTGTCGAACATTCTCCTTTGAGGAGGCTCATAGTTTCTCGTAGGAGGAATAGGATTGGGAGCATAATTCATTTGTTGGTTGACATAATGCGCTTCTCCATATCCATCCTCATCATCTTCGTATTTCCCATCGGGACAAGCATTTGTAGTGTGCTTCGTACTAGAGCATAGAAAACAAGATTTCTTCCCATTGTCATTCTTTGGTTTAGATACCTCCAAAGCATTAACCATACTTATCATACTATCCATCATCTTGACCAAATCACTAAATTGATCTTTAGTCGCATAGTTGGAAGAATCTTCTCTAGACTTAGCCATCTTCTTGTGATCAACCCCTTGGTATCTATCAGAATTTGTAGCGATCTTATCTATGACTTTGAACCCTTGGCTTGCCGGTAAATCCATGATCGCACCGCCACTAGCTGTGTCCATTTAGCTTTTGGCATCTTTGTTCATGCCGAGATAAAAGTACCTCATAAGGTCCGCCCTTCGAAAATTATGGTGAGGGCACTCCCTCAAATAGTGCTTGAATCGGTCGTAAGCCTGAAGAAAAGGTCAATATAAAATTTGTGAACTTCTTTGTTCTCGACGGTGGAAAGAATTTGGCAAGAAAAGCATTAGCTAGCTCATTCCATGTCCTAAAAGATCCCGCTTCTTGGTTTTGCAACCATTCTTTTGCATCTCCGTTCAGCGAAGAGGGAAACAGCTTCAAGTATACATACTCCGCGGGCACATCTCTTGGCTTGTAAGTACGGAAATATTCTTGGAAATTAGCCAAATGAGTGGAAGGATTCCCAATTCCGTGGTACTGATCATTAGTCACCATGTGGACTAAAGAAGACTTCACATCAAAATCAAATGCATCCTCTTCCGGAGGTACTATAGCAAAACCACTCCCTTCAAGCGTAGGGGTCATGTAATCTCCGACAGGCCTCTAATCATCCTCATCATCATATCTATAGTTTCTTGGAGGAGCGGGAGGATTCCGGTTCCTTGGAGGAGCGGGAGGATTCCGTAAAGGATTCTGACCATCAAGGTTATTCCGTCGAGCAGGAGGATTCTCTACCTCATCTTCCATTCTAAATCTGGGTGGTGTATAATGTATCGGATTTAGGAGTGGAGGTGGACGAGATCTCGGACCTTGGAAAGCAGGAGGAATAGGAGTGAGAGGCGGAGGATTCTTTCGAGTTCTACCTCTCCCTCTCTTAGCGGTTGGGTGAGAAGTATTTGACGTTGAACCTAGCTCTACGTGTTTTTGTCCCCTGAATCTTGTGATCATTCGAATGCCTGCAAGAACAAAGGAAATTCTTAGCAATGAAAGGCAAGAGAAATAAACACAAGTTAAGCACAAAACAAGCAATAACTATCAAGTAAGGGAAGAGTAGACAAACTAAACAATCTAGCACCTAGTTAATTAACCTATCCCCAGCAACGGCGCCATTTGATCGTTTGAAAATATAGCTAAGTATTCAAATAGAGTCCAAACACTTGTGCTAAGTCACGGCAATCAAAACATTTGTATTAACTCGGGTGAACCGAGGTCGTACCCAAAGGATAGGTGATTAAACCACTAATGCTAACGATCTAATTAGAATGTCTATGGTTTGGGGGGGGGTTTGTTCTTCTAAGATCGTAGAGGGTACTATCCAAAAGTTGTTAATTAGAATTTACTCGACAGACTCTATCGAGTAAATTATGTCTATTTACCTAGGGACTCTATCAAGTAAATCATGTCTATTTACCCAGGGACTTTATCAACTAAATTATGTCACAATACCCAAGGACTCAATATGTAAACCATATCACATTAGCCAGAGACTGCATGTAAACGCTGTTACAATACCCAAAGACTCCATCATGTATATAAAGTTACAATACTCAAGGACTGCATCATGTAAATGATATCACAATACGCGGGGCTCTATCACGTTAATCATGTCACAATACCCAAGAACTTTATCAAGTAAATTATGTCTTTATGTCAAGGGACTCTATGAAGTAAATTAGGTCTAAATAACGAACGGTATCAAGTAAATTAAGTCACAATACTAGGGACTCAATCATCCTCTTTTCGTGAAGTAAATTAGGTATATATATACACAGGGACTTGATGGACCCAAATTATACGAATCATAAACACCGTAAAACCCTCTTAATTAGACTGTTGGTCTATTTAACTTTTGCTTGTTAGTACCGATATATTTCTACAGGGTATTTTGGCGCTTAGAGAGAAAACACGCTAAGGAGAGGATTTTACGCTGAAAAGATGTTTAGAGTTATTCCAAGGTTAAGATCAGACGCTGACTGAAGAAATCTCAAGGATCCTGACATGGAATCACTCCAAACAAATCAAGTCAAAGAGGAATTTGCATTGAAGACTCAACCGACCGGGTGAGAAAATGCCGCAGAAACCACCCGACCGGTTGAGGCAGTTCCAGGCTCTCCGCCGAGCTAACCAAGCACTCAATTCAAGTCGCTCGAGCAAACCACCTCATCTGACAATTCCACCTCGACCAAAATGTTCCAAATGGAAAATAAGGTGGAAGTTGTCGAGACTCCAAGGCGAATGCTCGAGCAGATTGGCAGTTAGTTCAATTCCAAGGCAAAGGCCCGGCGCGCTTAGGCACCCAAACCAAGTCGCTCGACCCAACCGATGCATCTGGAGATTCTGGCTCGACCAAGATGTTTGGAATGCCCACCAAGTCGGACAATCTCGCTTCCCAGACGAAACGCCCGAGCAGATTAGCAGATTGGCCCAATTCCAAGTAAAAGCCTCGCGCATAGGCACCAAGACCAAGTTGCTCGACCAAACCATGGAATTTGGAAAATCTGGCTCGACCATTAGTCTTAGAATCACTTGGCCATTCCAAATCAACTATCAAAATGCACGCTTGGACAAGATGACCGGCCACCATGCTTGGAGGTGGCCAAGGGAGGAGCTCCACCCCATTCCACCACCTGCTACCGGCGGCTCCTCCTCCATATCACCGGTGGCTTTCTCCTCCCCCATGTGGCAGCTCCTCCTTGCTCCTCCTCCTCCTCCCTTGGATCAAAGACACTTGCCACCATCTCCACCACCCATCTCCTCCCCTTATGGCTATAAATACCATGCATCCCCCCTCATTTGTATCATCCCATTCTCATCCAAAAATCACTTATCTCTCTAAAATTGTAAGTTTGGCTTTGGAAATAAAGATTGCTCCCTTGGCGCTTCAACGGTAGTAAGTATTTTAATATTTATTTACTGTTTTTAATTTCCAATTCCTTAGTTATAATGTTTAGCGCGATAAATAGTAGCTAAACCCATATTCGGTTGAGGGTTCTCACCCTTGTGCCCACATCTTGAGACTCTTGCACCTTATGTCATTTTGCACTTCTCTAGTCTTTGAGATCTAGTTTGAGTAACACCTTTGTCGGGTTGTTCAAACTAGCGAAAGACTAGAAGCCTAAAGCTTTGTCAAGCTTGTTGTGGAATACCACCTTTGTCGGGGTATTTGGGTTGTCACCTTTGTCGGGACAACCACATCACAACTTGACAGGTTAAGGGTGTGGAGTACCACCTTTGTCGGGGTATTTGGGTTGTCACCTTTGTCGGGACAACCACACTTAGAAGTGTAAAAGAAATCATTTGGAGTCAATGATAGATGTGTCACAAGAAGAGTCCCAAAACCGAATGCTTTCTTTTAATTGTAATAATTATCAGTTACTTTCCAGTACTAAAACCAACCAACCAACCAATCAATCACTTAGCTGGTAGCTTTAAAACCAACCAACCAATCCCGAAATTGTCCAACTAAAAGAACAATTATCCCCCTAATTCCCTTGGGTTCGACCCCTACTTACCACTTACTACCCAGTAGTGTAGTCGCGAGTAGCGGACATTATAAATTTATTTGTACAGAGAACACTGCACCTTAACGACAGTGCAGTGGGCTTCTGTCAGGACTCTATCAAGCAAATTATGTCACAATACCAGGGACTCAATTACATAAATCATGTGACATTATCCAAGGACTCGATCATGTCACATTACCTAGTGACTCCATGTAAATCATGTCACAATACCAAGGGGCTGCATCATGTATGTCATGTCACAATACCCTGGGACACCATCATGTAATTCATGTCACAAAACCAACGAATATCATTTAAATAATGTCACAATTCTCAGTGACTCCATCATGTAAATGTTGTCACAATACCCAAGGACTCCATCATGTAAATGATGTCACAATACCCAAGGACTCCATCATGTAAATGATGTTACAATACTCAGGGACTACATCATGTAAATGATATCACAATACGCGGAGCTCTATCACGTTAATCATGTCACAATACCCAGGAAATTTATCAAGTAAATTATATCTTTATTTCAAGGGACTCTATGAAGTAAATAAGGTCTAAATACACAAGGACAATATCAAGTAAATTATGTCACAATTCTAGCGACTCATTCATCCTCTGTTCGGGAAGTAAATTAGGTATATATACACAGGGACTCTATCAAGCAAATTATGTCACAATAACAGGGACTCAATTACGTAAATCATGTGACATTATCCAGAGACTGGCTCATGTAAATCATGTCACATTACCTACTGACTCCATGTAAATCATGTCACAATACCAAAGGGCTATGTTGTAAATCCACAATTCTCTGTGACTCCATCGTGTAAATTATGTCCCAATACTCGGTGACTCAATCATGCAAACCATGTCATATTATCCAGGGACCCAATCATGTCACATTACCTAATGACTCCACCATGTAAATCATGTTACAATATCCAGGGACTCTATTAAGTAAAGTATGTCTTTATATTGAGGGGCTTTATTATGTAAATTATTTCTTTATACCCAGGAACACTATTAAGTATATTATGCCACTTTATACTGAGATTCTGAATCATGTAAATAATGGCAGATGATCGATGGACTTCCTCCTATAAATGATGTTACAATACTCAGGGACTCCATGATGTAAATGATATTACAATTCTCGGGACTCTATCATGTAAATCATGTCACAATTTCTAGTGACTTCATCATGTAAATGTTGTCGCAATTCCCAAGGAGTCCATAAGGTAAATCATTTCACAATACCAAGGAATATCATGTAAATTACGTCACAATTCCCAATAACCCCATCATGTAAATGTTGCCACAATACCACATGACTCCATTATGTAAATGCTATCATAACACCCAGGGACTCCATCATGTAAATGATGTTACAATACTCAAGGACTCCATCATGTAAATGATATCATAATACGCGGGCTCTATCACGTAAATCATGTCATAATATTCAGGGACTTTATCAAGTAAATTATATCTTTATACCGAGGGACTCTATCATGTAAAGTATTTCTAAATACCAACAGGAACTCTATCAAGTAAAATATATTACAATACCCAGGGACTCAATCACGTAAATCATGTCACATTATTTATGGATTCAGTCGTGCATATCATGTCAAATTACGTACTGACTGGATCATGTAAATCATGTCACGATACCCATGGACTTTATCAAGTAAGTTATGTCTTTATATCGAGGAACTTTATCAAGTAAATTATGTCTATATGCCCAAGGACTGTATCAAGTAAATTATGTCACAATACCCAAGGACTCAATATGTAAACCATATCACATTAGCCAGAGACTCAATCATGTATATCATTTCACAATACCAAGAAATATTTTGTCAATCGTGTCACAATTCCCAGTGACTCCATTATCAAAATGCTATCACAATACCCAATGCCTCCATCATGTAAATGATGTTACAATACTCAGAGACTCCATCATGTAAATGATATCACAATTTAGTGGCTCCATCACGCAAATCATGTCACAATACCCATGGACTTTATCTAGTAAATTATGTTTTTATGTCGAGGAACTCTATCAAATAAACTATGTCTCATTATACCCAGGGACTTTATCTAGTAAATTATGTTTCGATACACCCAAAGACTATATCAGGTAAATTATGTCACAATATCCACTGACGTAATCACATAAATCATGTCTCATTATCCACAGACACAATCATGTAAATCATGTCACATTACCTAGTGACCCTATCATGTAAATCATGTCACAATTCACAAGGACTTTATCATGTAAATTATGTCTTTATATAAAAGGACTCTATCAAGTAAACTATCTTTATACCTTGGGACACAATCATGTAAATCATGTCGAATTATTCAGGGACTCAATAATGTAAATGCTGTCACAATACTCCATCATGTAAAGCATGTTACAATACTCAGGGACTGCATCATGTAAAAGATATCACAATACCCATGGTTCTATCAAGTAAATCATGTCACCATACCCAAGGACTTTATCAAGTAAATTATGTCTTTATATCAAGGGATTCGATCAAGTAATTACTGTCACAATATACACGGGCTCCATCACGTAAATGTTGTCACAATACCCAGGGACTTTACAATGTAAACTATTTTACAATACTAAAGGACTGCATCATGTAAATGACCTCACAAAACACGGGGCTCTATAATGTAAATCATGTCACAATACCTAGTGACTCTATCATGTAAAACATGCCTTTATACCTAGAGACTCTATCAATCAAATCATGTCAAATTATTCAGGGACTCGGTCATATAAATCATTTTACAATACCAAGGAATATCATGTAAATATGTCACAATTCATAGGACTCCATGTAAATGCTGTTACAATACCCAAAGACTGCATCATGTATTTAAAGTTACAATACTCAGAGACTGCATCATGTAAATGATATCACAATATGCGGAGCTCTATCACGTTCATCAGGTCACAATACCCAGGAACTTTATCAAGTAAATTATGTCTTTGTATCAAGGGACTCTATGAAGTAAATTAGGTCTAAATACACACGGACTCTATCAAGTAAATTATGTCACAATACCAAGGACTCAATCATCCTCTGTTCGCGAAGTAAATTAGGTATATATACACATGGACTCTATCAAGCAAATTATGGCACAATGCAAGGGACTCGATTACGTAAATCAAGTGACATTATCCAGGGACTCGATCATGTCAATCATGTCACATTACCTAGTGACTCCATGTAAATCATGTCACAATACCGAGGGGCTATGTTGTAAATTATCTCACAATTCTCTGTGACTCCATCGTGTAAATGATGTCACAAAACTCGTTGACTCAATCACATAAACCGTGTCATATTATCCAGGGACTCAATCATGTAAATCACGTCACATTACCTAATGACTCCACCATGTAAATCATGTCACAATATCCAGGGATTCTATTATTAAATTATGTCTTTATATCGAGGGAATCTATTAAGTAAATTATGTCGTTATATGTAGGGACACTATTAAGGGAATTATGCCAGTTATACCCAGATTCTGAATAGTGTAAATAATGTCAAATGATCCATGGACTTTCCCATGTAAATGATATTACAATACTCAGGGACTCCATCATGTAAATGATATAACGATTCAGAACACTATCATGTAAATCATGTCACAATTCCCAGTGACTTCATCATGTAGATGCTGTCACAATACCCCGGGACTCCATCATGTAAATCATGTCACAAAACCAACGAATGTCATGTAGATCATGTCACAATTCTCAGTGACTCCATCATGTAAATGCTGTCACAATACCCAAGGACTCCATCATGTAAATTATGTTACAATACTCAGGGACTCCATCAAGTAATGATATCACAATACGCGTGACTCTATCACGTTAATCATGTCACAATGCCTAGGAACTTTATCAAGTAAATTATGTCTTTATAACAAGGGACTCTGTGAAGTAAATTAGGTCTAAATAAGGGACTCTATGTTACGTACTGTTTGTATCACTCTATCAAGTAAATTATGTCACAATACCAGGGACTACATCATGTAAATGATATCACAATACGCGGGCTCTATCACATAAATCATGTCACAATATTCAAGTAAAGTATGTCTTAATACCAAAAGGGACTTTATCAAGTAAAATATGTTACAATACCCAGTGGCTCAATCACGTAAATCATGTCACATTATTTAGGGATTCAGTCATGTACATCATGTCACACTACCTAGTGACTCCATCATGTAAATCATGTAACGATACCCAAGGACTTTATCAAGTAAATTATGTCTTTATATCGAGGGACTCTATCAGGTAATTTATGTCTATATACACAGGGACTCTATCAAGTAAATTATGTCGCAATACCCAAGGACTCAATATGTAAACCATATCACATTAGCCAGAGACTCGATCATGTATATAATGTCACAATACCAAGAAATATCTTGTCAATCATGTCACAATTTCCAGTGACTCCATCATCTAAATGCTATCACAATACCCAATGACTCCATGTAAATGATATTACAATACTCAGAGACTCCATCATGTAAATGATATCACAATACACGTGGCTCTATCATACAAATCATGTCATAATACCCAGGGACTTTATCAAGTAAATTATGTTTTTATGTTGAGGGACTCTATCAAATAAATTATTTCGATACACCCAAAGACTATATCCGGTAAATTATGTCACAATACTCATACACTTAATCACATAAATCATGTCTCATTATCCAGAGACTCAATCATGTAAATCATGTCACAATTCACAAGGACTTTATCATGTAAATTATGTCTTTATATCGAGGGACTCTATCCAGTAAATTCTATCTTTATACCTTGGGATTCAATCATGTAAATCATGTCAAATTATCCATGGACTCAATAATGTAAATGTGGTCACATTACCCAACGACTTCATGTAAATGATGTTACAATACTAAGGGACAGCATCATGTAAAAGATAACACAATACCTAGGGTTCTGTCAAGTAAATCATGTGACCATACTGAAATTATATCCCATGTTCAAGCAAGTGTTCTAGGTCGTGTGTCGACAGACCTTGAACTCCCTCCACAACAGTTCAACAAACAGATCAAACAGAACAGTAAAACAGGAGCACGCACAGGTTGATAACCCAGTTTGGCCAGGCCTACTCTGGGGGGTTTCCCACACCCGGAAAAGGGACAACAAATCTTTATTACGAGTATAGAGCTTTCACGTGGACTTACACTTACACCTTGTAATTGCCTAGCCTCTATTCCTCCGTCTCTCAGATTTGCAACCAAGGTTCGTCGCAACTCCCCTTGATCCCCTTCGTCCAGACTCTCTGTCCGAACGTACTCGATCTTCTCCTGAAGCTCGTCGCTTTCTCTCGAAAGCAGGTTGTTCTGTTTGTGCACTGAACGTGATTACCTCTGGTCAGTCTGAATGGCACGTATCAGACTGAGCTCACACCGATGTATTTCCAGTGGGGAAAGTACAAACGGCCGTCGCTTTCTTCTTCTCCAATCGGTAGGGTTTCTCGTGTATGTTTGATCTTGAAAGCGATGCAGAATGAGGGCGCCTCAGCAATGTATTTATATGCTTCGGACGAAACCCTAAACTGCACAAGATAATCCCATCAAATATTCAGGAGATACTCCTAGATATTTGATGTATATCTTATCCAATCGGATAGAAGAATATACGAAGTCGTCTTCTTTCCCAAGCAAGTCACGCCGTCTTCAATGAGCATATTCATTCGAATATCTTGCTCGAATAAGTCGCACGCCATCTTTAACTTGACGAAATCTTCGTTGCCAATATCTTCCGAAAAATATCCGTGCGTCTGCTCCACGCTGTACATGAGTGCTAGGATATGTTCGAACTCCCCCTGAACTCCTGCTCGAACTGTCTAACCATGTTTTGCCAAACACATGCCACTCAAGGGAACATCAATCTCCCCCTTGGCATTTTGGCAAAACCAAATCTACTAGATAACTAGATCTATCTAACTATCTAGGCAGTCGACAACCTTGAGGGAACAAAAAAAATGTCACCACCTCAAAATACTCCCCCTTTTTGCCACAAACTGGCAAGGGGTCCGATCTAGTTCGAACAGCAAATCAAACTGTGTCAGAACAAGCACAAAATAGCTAAAGTTTTAAACGAAAACTGAGTTCAGAGAGTTTGAAGACAGTGGACCTTTAATCAGAAGCTTCTTCAATGGAGACTTCAGCAGAGGCAGTAGCTTCTGATTCATCATCACTGGGGTAGCTGAGTGCACGAGCAAGCCTGTTGATCCGGCGGCGCTGTTCCTTTTCCGCAGCAATGATGGCATTAAGATCTCGGAGCAACTTGTTTCGCTCATCTCGGCCCATTCTGGCTCCCCCTCGACTGGACTCCGCCACATCGTTTCCTTTCTCCTTGAGATCGTTCACGTGACGCCGTTTAAACAACTTGTGGTCAACGATGAACTTGCTGGGAGCCTTTGAGAGTTGGTCAGGCGAAGCCTTCAAATCAGGAGCTTGATGGATGATCAGCTCGTATATCAGAGACGGGAAGCAAATCTGATGCAGAGATCTCGTCGAATTGGCATGTTCAGCAATCTGATTGAACATCACTCTGCCCAGGTTGAACTTCAGCTTATTCCCTATCTGATAAAGCAGATGAGCCATGTCCTTGTTGACCGTTGAGCGATGAGTAGACGGCCTCCAGTTGAAAACAGCAATGAAAAATAGCATTGAATAGAATGTAGAAAGATCTGCTGTATGCACAACTGACTCAGGCCTCCACTGAACAGAGCCTGCAGTGATGGTGCTTACTATCTTCTCAAAGCTGGATTCTTCTTCATCTACTGCTGGGTCGTCCATTGCGAAGTATACATTGATCAGCTCAGGATCAATCTTGATCCTTCTTCCCCGTACACAGAAAACCCCATAATCTGCCTCACCAATGGCCCCAAACTTTGGAGGCAAGTTTGCCATGGCCTCACGCACCAGCTGTTCGTTGAACGGCTTGCATCTGTCCAACGTCCAGAACAGATCCGACTCTTTAAGCACCTTAATCACTTCCTTCCCTTTGTAACTGGACTCCTCCAGCAACCTCTCAGGTATGATCTTTCTTTTCAGCACACAGTTCCACTTGTTGTATGCATCACGACTGACGAACCAGATGCCTTTCTTGACCAATCCCACTGGGACAGATTCAGCTTCAGGAGATGGAACTTCACATCTTCCAGCATCCACTGAAACAGGGACAGGAGCTTCACGTTTTCTCTTCTTAGATGAATCAGCTCCCCCTGCCAGGTTGCCCTCCTTTGCAAACTCTTGGACTGTTCCCTTGGCAGATTTTTCAAACGCCACCTTCTTCTTTCCCTTGTCCTTCTTTTGCCTTTTGAGAGAGATAAGAGGAGCAATATCTTGGTCATCATCTGGCAGTGTACCCTCCTTTGAAACTGGCTTCGTAGTATCCTCACGAACTGATGCACCAACATCCTCCATGTGATCACGAAGAAGATCATCTTGAGCAACAGCTGGGACAAGCACAGTCTCCTCAGCAACACCTGGAACTGAAGTACCACCTGACAGAGCACCAAAATCCTCTTTTTGCAGATTTTCAGCAAAATCATCAATATCTTTGAACACACTGTCCAGATCTTCATCTCCTTCCGCAACCTCAGGTTCTTCATCAATCACACCAACACCGTTTACTGAAAAAACCGGCTTCATACTCACAGTCTCAGCAACTTCTCCTTCTGAGACTCCAATCTCCTCAGCCGAGCCAACAACAGGAGCATCTTCCATTACCAACTTCCTCATACTCTTCTTTCCCTCATTGGAAATATCAGAGACCCTCCTTCTGATAGAGCTGATCTTTGCCAGGCATTGTCTGGGAGAGGCAGCTCGGCGAGTTACCTTCTTTCTTTGAAATCCTCCTGGGCGAACGTACCCGGAAGCTTGAATTTTCGCCTTCCACACATCTGAAAAACCAGACCCTCTTGTCTCTGACAGCCTTGGTTTCGTTTCTTTAACACACTTAGAGACATCATCACCCTTTTTACTAGTATCACAAGACACAACCTTGCCCTTGTCAACAAAAATCTCAGCCCTCCTGGCTTCATCACAACCAGCAGACTTTACCGCCTCCCCAATACTCACATTCACAACTTCTTTCAACACAATATTTTCAACTGTCGGAATACTTGCAGAAGTTGAAGGTATAGATGAAAAGACCTCCGATTGGGGACAAGCTTGAGTTGAACAAGGGACGAAAGAGACGCCTGCGGTCGTCTGAAGCTCCTCACTGGCAGTTCCTTCGTCAATCTTCTTGGTATCGCCCAAGACTTTAGAATCAGGGAGAAAAGGTGCCGTCTTTTTCTCCTTCGGAGCTTTCGTCTTTGGAATTTGGGGTTTTGCCGTCAGAGACTTTGAGGATTGCATGCTCTTCTTCTCAGCGAATTTGACGCCGGACCTTGCAGATTTCCTGGTGTTCACCATCGTCGTTTGGAGAGGGCAGTCGAGAGAGTGTTCGCCGTTCTAGGGTTTGAGACAGGAGAGAAAATATGCTGAGCAGTTGTGGTTTGAAAATAAAAGTCTTTTCTGCCTCTTCAACTTCCCAAAAAGAGCCAAGTCGCTTTCCAAAATAGAAACGGCGTAAATCAAATCTTTCAGAATAAATATTTGACTTTTAAGAATTGTGCCAGCTGTTCCAGCTCACGTTCTTCGGTGGTCAGTCCAACTGATGTAGCTGGGGATTCGCCTTTGACTGACCACTGCCTGGAACACTTAGTTTATGAAACCACGCAGACCCAAGGAGGATCTGGGTGTTCCAAACTGTTGAATCTTATTCAATTTCTCATCCAGTGGAATGACATTCATTCGTGGAAACAGTTCGAACTCCATTTTCAGCTGTGTTATCTTCTGTTCGAATTTCTTCTGTAACTGTGACACCCTTTGATCCAGCAGTCTCCTGGTACTCTTACCAACATGGATTTGTGCGGTTCTCCTATCTGACCTTGTGTGCAGGGTCTTATTCACTCCCCCTCGCATAACCCGATGTATGGCTTCTAGAGTAGACCGTGGCTTGTCAAAACTTTCGACTCCCATGCTGATGGTGTAACAGTTATTTGCCATCCTTTTGCCTTTCATCACAGAATCACCATTCTCGTCTAGAACCAAGCATGAGTCACTAGAGAATGACACATAGTGTCCATTGTCACACAGTTGACTGATGCTAATAAGATTCATTGTCAGACCTTCAACCAGGAGGGTGTCCTCGAGTGCAGGGAGATCCGGAACCTTCAATGTCCCACAGCCGATCACCTGACTCTTCCTACCATCCGCGAAGGTGACAAACCGCATCTGCTCAACAGGTCTAATATGCGAGAGATATTCAGAGTTACCTGTCATGTGAGCAGAGCATCCGCTGTCGAAGTACCAACTATTTTGCACTGTTTTTCTTGAGGAGCAACAGGCCACCATGCATACTGTCTGTTGTTCCTTTGGTACACATACCTGTTTCTGTCGAGGTTTGATCTGTTGTTTATGCCCTCGACGTTCAGCAAGAAACAGCCGACACTTGGATCTGATGTGACCATCCTGAAAGCAATACCAGCATGTGCGCAAATCTTTCTTTTGATTGGAGGTGGAACTGGAGTGAGTTTTGCCAGTCCTGCCTTTGGCTTTGTCTTGGGACAGATCCACTTTCTGTCTAGGGTGCTTTCTCACCTTCTGTTCAGGCATCTGTTCCGACACTGGTTTTGTTTTAACAAACGTTGTACCTTTTGAACTGCCTTCTCCTGTGAACCCCAATCCTCTATGTCCAGACTCCATTCTCTGAGATCCGAGAATGTCATTTAAGTCTTTAGTGCCAGAGTTGAGCATTCTTACCGACTGTTTGAGGTGATTCAGTTCCTCCTTGGTAGTTGAGTGCTCCATGCTTTTAGATTCTAGCTGAAGTTCCAGCTGTTCTACCCTTCTTAACTGGAACACTTCTTTGCGCTTCAGATCTGTGATGGTTTTTCTTAGACCCACCATGCCTACAGGATGAGTGTCACGGTCATTCTCCATTTCAACTTTCAGAGAGGAGACAGTACCTAAGAGCTCTGTTTTCTGAGCAAGGAGACACAGCCTTTCCTGTTTCATCTCAGCTAGACGAGTATTCAGAGAGTCTACCGTGCCTTCGAGCTCAACCTTCTGTGTAAGTAATATCTCAACCTCCTGCCAGACCTTGTCCTTATCCAAGGTGACGCTTGCAACTGTGTCATTCAGCTTTTTGTTAATCTTGATCAGAAGCAGCCACTTCTCATACAGATCCTTATATGTCTCACCCAGAGCCTCCTGCGTGAGTTCTTCACCATCACTGTCTGAGACATCTTCAGCCGGGAGTTCCAACAGAGGTAGAACAGGTTTACTGGTGCTGCTGTAACCATCCAGAGTGGAAGTAAAGGCCACAAAGTTGGTGGTTGTACCTCCTTTATCTTCGTCTGACTCACTATCACTGAAGCTCGCGACCATTGCCTTCTTTTTCATGAGAGTATTCGCACATTGTGAAGCAATATGACCGAAACCTCTGCATTCATGACACTGAATTTCTTCCTTTCTTTTGTCAAAGGAGTCTTGCCTTGAGTCACTGGACCTTGATCTGTCGGACTTCCAGTTTCGGAAACCAGTTGATGAAGACTGACCTTGTTCACGTCTATTTATCTTGCGCACCATTCTGCCGAAGTTTTGAGCCATCATGGCCAGTTGCTCAGTGGTGCAGCCAGCCTCCACTTTGTCTTCAGACAGTTCTGCTTTCAGGGCGATTCCCTTCATATCTCCGGTTTGGAATTTATGGTTAATCTCGTAAGTTCTGAGAGACCCCATCAGCTCGTCCAGTTTCAGTTTGGAGATGTCGTGCATTTCCTCAATAGCCGTGACTTTCATAGCAAATCGCGGAGGAAGTGATCTTAAGACTTTACTGGCCATCCTCTCTTCCTCAATCGGCTTTCCTAGAGCAGCAGCCTCGTTGGACAGTTCCAGAACTCTAGTGTTGTACTCAGAGATAGTTTCACTCTCGTTCATCTTCATCTCTTCAAACTTAGTAGTGACAATCTGCATTCTCGAGTTGCGAACTTTGTCCGTGCCTTCATATGCCGTTTGGAGAATATCCCACGCATCCTTTGCTACTTCACAGTTAATGATCAACTTCATGACGTTCTCATCTACAGCCGAGAAGATAGCATTCATCGCCTTTGAGTTTCCCATGGATGCCTTGTTCTCTTCTTCACTCCACAAGGTTTCTGGTTTCAGGATAGGTTCACCAGTTAGATTGTTCATCATAGGTTCAGTCCAGCCTCTCTGAACAGTCATCCATGCTTTCTCGTCAAGGGATTTCAGAAAGGATCGCATCATAGGTTTCCAGGTGGCATAGTTCGGTCCTTCAAGCAACGGAGGTCTGGTGATGCTTTGTCCTTCTTTCAGAGGCATCTTGAACAGTTCAGGATCCCACTCAGTGTGTCGAGTGTTTGCTCTGATACCAATTGAAATTATATCCTCTATTCAAGCAAGTGTTCTAGGTCGTGTGTCGACAGACCTTGAACTCCCTCCACAACAGTTCAACAAACAGATCAAACAGAACAGTAAAACAGGAGCACGCACAGGTTGATAACCCAGTTCGGCCAGGCCTACTCTGGGGGATTTCCCACACCCGGAAAAGGGACAACAAATCTTTATTACGAGTATAGAGCTTTCACGTGGACTTACACTTACACCTTGTAATTGCCTAGCCTCTATTCCTCCGTCTCTCAGATTTGCAACCAAGGTTCGTCGCAACTCCCCTTGATCCCCTTCGTCCAGACTCTCTGTCCGAACGTACTCGATCTTCTCCTGAAGCTCGGTCGCTTTCTCTCGAAAGCAGGTTGTTCTGTTTGTGCACTGAACGTGATTACCTCTGGTCAGTCTGAATGGCACGTATCAGACTGAGCTCACACCGATGTATTTCCAGTGGGGAAAGTACAAACGGCCGTCGCTTTCTTCTTCTCCAATCGGTAGGGTTTCTCGTGTATGTTTGATCTTGAAAGCGATGCAGAATGAGGGCGCCTCAGCAATGTATTTATATGCTTCGGACGAAACCCTAAACTGCACAAGATAATCCCATCAAATATTCAGGAGATACTCCTAGATATTTGATGTATATCTTATCCAATCGGATGGAAGAATATACGAAGTCGTCTTCTTTCCCAAGCAAGTCACGCCGTCTTCAATGAGCATATTCATTCGAATATCTTGCTCGAATAAGTCGCACGCCATCTTTAACTTGACGAAATCTTCGTTGCCAATATCTTCCGGAAAATATCCTTGCGTCTGCTCCACGCTGTACATGAGTGCTAGGATATGTTCGAACTCCCCCTGAACTCCTGCTCGAACTGTCTAACCACGTTTTGCCAAACACATGCCACTCAAGGGAACATCACATACCCAGGGACTTTATCAAGTAAATTATTTCATTACATCAAGGGACTCTATCAAGTAATTACTATCACAATATACGCGGGCTCCATCACGTAAATCCTGTCACAATACCGAGGGACTTCACAATGTAAATGATGTTACAATACTCAAGGACTGCATCTTGTAAATGACCTCACAAAACACGGGGCTCTAAAATGTAAATCATGTCACAATATCATGTAAAACATGCCTTTATATCTAGAGACTCAATCATTCAAATCATGTAAAATTATTTAGGGACTCGGTCATATAAATCATGTTACAATACCAAGGAATATCATGTAAATATGTCACAATTCATAGGACTCCATGTAAATGCTGTTAGAACACCCAAAGACTCCATCATGTATATAAAATAATAATACTCAGGGACTGCATCATGTAAATGATATCACAATACGCGGGGCTCTATCAAGTAAATGATATCACAATACGCGGGGCTCTATCAAGTAAATTATGTCACAATACCAGGGACTCAATCAAGCAAATTATGTCACAATACCAGGGACTCAATTAAGTAAATCATGTGACATTATCCAGGGACTCCATCATGTAAATCATGTCACATTACCCAGTGACTCCATGTAAATCATGTCACAATTCCAACGGGCCATGTTATAAATTATCTCACAATTCTCTGTGACTCCATCGTGTAAATGATGTCACAATAATCGGTGACTCAATCATGTAAACCATGTCATATTATCTAGGGACTCAATCATGTAAATCAGGTCACATTAACTGATGACTCCACCATGTAAATCATGTCACAATATCCAGGGACTCTATTACGTAAATTATGTCTTTATATCGAAGGGCTCTATATAGTAAATTATGTCATTATATGTAGGGACACTATTAAGCAAATTCTGATTCATGTAAATAATGTTACAATACTCAGGAACTCCATCATGTAAATGGTATAACAATTCAGAACTCTATCATGTAAATCATGTCACAATCCCAGTGACTTCATCAAGTAAATGCTGTCACGATACCCTGAGACTCCATCATGTAAATCATGTCACAAAACCAACGAATATCATTTAAATCATGTCACAATTCTCAGTGACTCCATCATGTAAATGTTGTCACAATACTCAGGAACTCAATCATGTAAATGCTGTCACAATACACAAGGACTCCATCATGTAAATGATGTTACAATACTCAGGGACTCCATCATGTAAATGGTATCACAATACGTGGGACTCTATCACGTTAATCATGTCACAATATCCAGTAATTTATCAAGTAAATTTTGTCTTTATATCAAGGGACTCTATGAAGTAAATTAGGTCTAAATAACGAACTGTATCAAGTAAATTATGTCACAATACTAGGGACTCAATCATCCTCTGTTCGTGAAGTAAATTAGGAATATATACACATGGACTCTATCAAGCAAATTATGTCACAATACCAGGGACTCAATTACATAATTCATGTGACATTATCCACGGACTCGATCATGTAAATCATGTCACATTACCTAGTAACTCCATGTAAATCATGTCACAATACCAAGGGGCTATGTTGTAAATCATCTCCCAATTCTATGTGACTCCATCGTGTAAATGATGTCACAATACTCGACGACTCAATCATCTAAACCATGTCTTATTATTCAGGGACTCAATCATGTAAATCAGGTCAAATTAACTGATGACTCTACCATGTAAGTCACGTCACAATTTCCTGGGACTCTATTACGTAATTTATGTCTTTATATCGAAGGGCTCTATGTAGTAAATTATGTCGTTATATGTAGGGACACTATTAAAGAAATTATGCAGTTATACCCATATTCTGAATCATGTAAATAATGTCAAATGATCCATGGACTTCCTCATGTAAATGATGTTACAATACTCAGGAACTCCATCATGTAAATGGTATAACAATTCAGAACTCTATCATGTAAATCATGTCACAATCCCAGTGACTTCATCTAGTAAATGCTGTCACAAAAACCTGAGACTCCATCACCTAATTCATGTAACAAAACCAACGAATATCATTTAAATCATGTCACAATTCTCAGTGACTCCATCATGTAAATGTTGTCACAACACTCAGGGACTCAATCATGTAAATGCTGTCACAATACCCAAGGACTCCATCATGGGTAAGTAGTTTTTAGGGCGTTTTCCACCTTTTGGTGGTGTCTTTCATCTTGTTTGATGGTGTACTCCACCCTTATTGGGTTAGTGTCCTCCCACCGTATTTTGGTGGTGTTTCCCCGCGAGTCTAGCGGTGTATTCTCCCACCTGTTTGGTGGTGTTTTGATATTGGGATGAGTTGTCGCCTTCGGCTGGACTTTAATTGTGTTTAGGTACTAGATTGAGTCAGTGTTTTGGCATTGTCCAACTCTTGTACTACTTACCCATCAAAAAAAAATTATACATTTATATCGAGGGACTTTATCAAGTAAATTATGTCTATATACACAGGGACTCTATCAAGTAAATTATGTTACATTACCCAGTGACTCAATCACGTAAATCATGTCACATTATTCAGGGACACAATCATGTATATCATGTCACATTACCTAGTGACTCCGCCAAATAAATCATGTCACATTATCCAGGGACTCTATCATGTCACATTACCTAGTGACTCCATGTAAATCATGACACAATACCAACGGGCAATGTTGTAAATCATCTTCCAATTCTCTGACTCCATCGTGTAAATGATGATACAAAACTGGGTGACTCAATCATGTAAACGGAGTCACATTACCTAGGGACTCGATCATGTAAATCGTGTCACATTACCTAGTGACTCCATGTAAATCATGTTACAATACCAAGGGACTATGTTGTAACTCATCTCACAATTCTATGTGATTCCATCGTGTAAATGATGACACAATACTCGGTGACTGAATCATGTAAACCATGTCATATTAATCAGGGACTCGATCATGTAAATCATATCACATTACCCAGGGACTCTATCATATAAATCATGTCACATTACCTAGTGACTCCATGTAAATCACGTTACAATACCAAGGGACTATGTTGTAATTCATCTCACAATTCTATGTGACTCCATCGTGTAAATGATGGCACAATACTGGGTGACTCAATCATGTAAACCATGTCATATTATCCAGGGACTCAATTATGTAAATCATGTCACATTACCTAATGACTCCACCATCTAAATCATGTCACAATACCCAATGACTCTATTAAGTAAATTATGTCTTTACATCGAGGGGCTCTATTAAGTAAATTATGTCGTTATACGTAGGGACACTATTAAGGAAATTATGCCTGTTATACCAAGATTATGAATCATGTAAATAGTGTCAAAATGATCCATGCACTTCTCATGTAAATGATGTTATGACACTCTGAGACTCCATCATGTAAATGATATAATAATTCGAGACTCTATCATGTAAATCATGTCACAATACCCAGGGACCCATCATGTAAATGTTGTCACAATACCCAGGGACCCATCATGTAAATGTTGTCACAATACCCAGGGAACCATCATGTAAATCATGTCACAAAACCAACGAATATCATGTAAATCATGTCACAATTCTCAGTGACTCCATCAATGAAATGTTGTCATAATACTTAGGGACCCCATCATGTAAATGCAGTCCCAATACTTAGGGACCCATCATGTAAATGCTGTCACAATTTCCAAGGACTCCATCATGTAAATGATGTTACAATACTCAGAGACTCCATGTAAATGATATCACAATACGCGGGGCTCTATCATGAGAAACATGTTCTAATACCCAGGGACTTTATCAAGTAAATTATATATTTATATGGAGGGACTTTATCAAGTAAATTATGTCTATATATACAGGGACTCTATCAAGTAAATTATGTTAATTACCCAGTGACTCAATCACGTAAATCATGTCACATTATTCAGGGACTCAATCATGTATATCATGTCACATTACCTAGTGACTACATATAAATCATGTCACATTATCCAGAGACTCAATCATGTAAATCATGTCACATTACCTAGTGACTCCATGTAAATCATGTCACAATAGCAAGGGGCTATATTGTAAATCATCTCACAATTCTCTGTGACTCTAGTGTAAATGATGGCACAATACTCGGTGACTCAATCATGTAAATCATGTCACATTACCTAGTGACTCCATGTAAATCATGTCACAATACCAAGGGACTATGTTGTAAATCATCTCACAATTCTCCGTGACTCCATCCTGTAAATGATGACACAATACTCGGTGACTCAATCATGTAAACCATGACATATTATCAAGGGACTCAATCATTTAAATCATGTCACATTACCTAATGACTCCATCATTTAAATCATGTCACAATATCCAATGACACCATTAAGTAAAGTAAGTCTTTATATCGAGTGGCTCTATTAAGTAAATTATGTCGTTATACGTAGGCACACTATTAAGGAAATTAGCAAGTTATACCCAGATTATGAATCATGTAAAAAATGTCAAACTGATCCATGCACTTCCTCATGTAAATGATGTTATAACACGCAGGGACTCCATCATGTAAATGATATAACAATTCGGGACTCTATCATGTAAATCATGTCACAATTCTCAGTGACTTCCTCATGTAAATATTGTCACAATACCCAGGGACCCATCATGTAAATTTTGTCACAAAACTCAGGGACCCATCATGTAAATCATGTCACAAAAATCAACGAATATCATGTAAATCATGTCACAATTCTCAGTGACTTCATCATGTAAATGTTGTCACAATACTTAGGGACTCCATCATGTAAATGCTGTCACAATACTTAGGGAGCTCATCATGTAAATGCTATCACAATTTCCAAGGACTCCATCATGTAAATGATGTTACAATACTCAGGGACTCCATCATGTAAATGATATCACAATACGCGGGGCTCTATCTTGTAAAACATGTCATAATACCCAGAGACTTTATCAAGTAAATTATATCTTCATATCGAGGGACTTTATCAAGTAAATTATGTCTATATACACAAGGACTCTATCAAGTAAATAATGTTACATTACCCAGTGACTCAATCACGTAAATCATGTCACATTATCCAGGGACTCTATCATGTCACATTACCTAGTGACTCCACCATATAAATCATGTCACATTATCCAGAGACTCTATCATGTCACATTACCTAGTGACTCCATGTAAATCATGTCACAATACCAAGGGGCTATGTTGTAAATCATCTCACAATTCTCTGTGACTCCATCGTGTAAATGATGACACAATACTCGGTGACTCAATCATGTAAACCATGTCATATTAATCAGGGACTCTATCAGGTAAATCATGTCACATTACCCAGGGACTCGATCATGTAAATCATGTCACATTGCCTAGTGACTCCATGTAAATCATGTTACAATACCAAGGGACTTTGTTGTAAATCATCTCACAATTCTATGTGACTCAATCGTGTAAATGATGACACAATACTCGGTGACTCAATCATGTAAACCATGTCATATTAATCAGGGACTCGATCATGTAAATCATGTCACATTACCCAAGAACTCGATCATGTAAATCATGTCACATTACCTAGTGACTCCATGTAAATCATGTTACAATACCAAGGGACTATGTTGTAAATCATCTCACAATTCTATGTGACTCCATCGTGTAAATGATGGCACAATGTCGGTGACTCAATCATGTAAACCATGTCATATTATCCAGGGACTCAATCATGTAAATCATGTCACATTGCCTAATGACTCCACCATCTAAATCATGTCACAATATCCAATGACTCTATTAAGTAAAGTATGTCTTTACCTCGAGGGGCTCTATTAAGTAAATTATGTCGTTATACGTAGGGACACTAATAAGGAAATTATGCCAGTTATACCAAGATTATGAATCATGTAAATAATGTCCAAATGATCCATGCACTTCCTCATGTAAATGATGTTATGACACTCTGAGACTCCATCATGTAAATGATATAACAATTCGGGTCTCTATCATGTAAATCATGTCATAATTTTCAGTGACTTCATCATGTAAATGTGGGCACAATACCCAGGGACCCATCATGTAAATGTTGTCACAATACCCAGGGAACCATCATGTAAATCATGTCACAAAACCAACGAATATCATGTAAATCATGTCACAATTCTCAGTGACTCCATCATGTAAATATTGTCATAATACTTAGGGACTCCATCATGTAAATGCTATCACAATACTTAAAGACCCCATCATGTAAATGCTGTCACAATTTCCAAGGACTCCATGTAAATGATGTTACAATACTCAGGGACTCCATCATGTAAATGATATCACAATACGCGGGACTCTATTATGAAAAACATATCATAAGACCCAGGGACTTTATCAAGTAAATTATATCTTTATATCGAGGGACTTTATCAAGTAAATTATGTCTATATACACAGGGCCTCTATCAAGTAAATTGTGTTAATTACCCAGTGACTCAATCATGTAAATCATCTCACAATTCTATGTGACTTCAGTGTAAATGATGACACAATACTCGGTGACTCGATCATGTAAATCATGTCACATTACCTAGTGACTCCATGTAAATCATGTCAAATTACCTAGTGACTCCATGTAATTCATGTCACAATACCAAGGGACTATGTTGTAAATCATCTCACAATTCTCGGTGACTCCATCGTGTAAATGATGACACAATACTCGGTGACTCAATCATGTAAACCATGTCATATTATCAAGGGAACTCAATCATTTAAATCATATCACATTACCTAATGACTCCACCATCAAAATCATGTCACAATATCCAATGACTCTATCAAGTAAAGTATGTCTTTATATCGAGGGGCTCTATTAAGTAAATTATGTCGTTATACGTAGGCACACTATTAAGGAAATTATGCCAGTTATACCAAGATTATGAATCATGTAAATAATGTCTAAATGATCCATGCACTTCCTCATGTAAATGATGTTATAACACTCGGGGACTCCATCATGTAAATGATATAACAATTCGGGACTCTATCATGTAAATCATGTCACAATTCTCAGTGACTTCATCATGTAAATGTTGTCACAATACCTAGGGACCCATCATGTAAATCATGTCACAAAACCAACGAATATCATGTAAATCGTGTCACAATTCTCAGTGACTTCATCATGTAAATGTTGTCACAATACTTAGCGACTCCATCATGTAAATGTTGTCACAATACTTAGCGACTCCATCATGTAAATGCTGTCACAATACTGAGGGACCTAATAATGTAAATGCTGTCACAATTTCCAAGGACTCCATCATGTAAATGATGTTACAATACTCAGGGACTCCATCATGTAAATGATATCACAATACACGGGGCTCTATTATGTAAAACATGTCATAATACCCAGAGACTTTATCAAGTAAATTATATCTTTATATCGAGGCACTTTATCAAGTAAATTATGTCTATATACACAGGGACTCTATCAAGTAAATTATGTTAATTACCCAGTGACTCAATCATGTAAATCATGTCACATTATCTAGGGACTCAATCAATTATATCATGTCACATTATCTTGTGACTCCACCATATAAATCATGTCACAATACCCATAGACTATCAAGTAAATTATGTCTTTATATCGAGGGACTCTATCAAGTAAATTATGTTTTTAATACCCAGGGACACTATTGAGTAACTTAAGTCACTTATACCCAGATTTTGAATCATGTAAATAATGCAAAATTATCCATGGAGTTCCTCATGTAAATGATGTTACAATCCTCAAGGACTCCATGTAAGTGATATCACAATTCTCGGGACTTTATGGACTTCCTTTTGTATTGGATGTTACAAGCATACTTTTATTCTAACACGATGAATTATTGTAACACGATGAAGAGAAAAAGAGACCATGCATGCATACATTTCATAAATTTAACAGTATGGAATACAGACACAAATGATTAAAGTCGGTCCAACTGATAATACCTTATCAAAGATGAGATTCCGCCACTCCACTCAACCTCAGCGGGTATATTTTCCCTAATTAAGTATTTTTCAACGGTTAAATGTCATGAAACAACAGCAGTAATTGTTTAATCAGATTGAAGTCTGGCAATTCAGCAAGTGAATTAACAAGTTTATATCTAAACACAGACTCAACGAGATTAATGTGTCAAATATACCTTCTCCTCATCCATCTTCACCACATTATAGTTTTCATCAAAGCATCTGGTAAGTGGTATAGAACGTAGAACAATTTAAGCATGAACATTGGAAATCAAGGTGTAAACAATTTAAGCATGAACCTAGAACAATCAAGGTGTCAATCATTACAAAGTACCTCCAGCTGGAAGGTTGGCAATCATTTTCCAACCAGGGTTGCCATAAGAAGTTCCTACAAACTGGCAAATGAGTTCCAAGATCATTTGATACATATGAATCAAACATGTTGAATTAATCAGCTGCAAAAAGATTCAAACTTCAATCAACAATAAAGTTCAAACACTGATATTCGCTGAAATGAAAGCTCCCTTTACAAGATGCCCATGTCAAAACCCTTGAAAAAACAATTGAAAACTCAAAATCCGGATTACCGCTACCAATACACAAATGGAGTGCCAAGAGATAAATAGAAAATCAAAACACCAGTAGACAAAGCTAAGATAGACAGAAGTATGCATATTCTCCTATTCGATACTCTTCAAAAAGTGCCTGCATCAATTATAAAGAAAGCGAACACACAATCAGCAATTCCTTTCGAGCATCACCACTCTAATCAGCATATCAAATAATTTAATATAGAAAAGTCTAATGTGCAATTTGATGTAATCAACAACATGAACAAACAGATAAGGTGCTGTGTGAAAAAAGTGAAGAACCGGAGATGTAGCAAAAACTGATATTGGTGTACAAGTATCTGAAGTTGCTCAGTCCCAAGCTCATGTTGAGGACTTCCCCATTGAATCCAACAACAAAAAAGCATTACATGACTGAACCAACACAGTCACAAATTAAACAAGTTCATTTAATCAACATTACGGACCAAGAACTGTCAACTTAGAACAGAAACTTGACTCGGCAGAGCATTGTCATAAAAGAAGCCCACTAAAGTAAACAGCACTCAAAAAGCCCACACACATAAGTAAGAAAGAGGCAGTTTCAGACATTAGCGATACATACAAATCAAACAAACAGAACTAACCAAACAAAAGCAGTATCAATCAATAGAAAAAGCAGCAACACTGGGTATGTAATCATCTTTAATAAGTAAAAAAATGCAACTTTGTCGTCAAAAAAACATCACAAACATCAAGAAGAAACCAATGCAAAGGAGCTCACATACTGAAGTAATCAACGTTCAACACATCAAAAAACACATAAAAAGAAGCCCACGCACATAAGCAAGAAAGAGGCAATTTCAGACATTAGAGATACAAACAAACCAAACATACTGAAGTCAACTCCATAAATACACTAGTAGCGACCGTAGTCAACTCCTTTGTCAAACATACTCAAGTATATAATAAGTAAAAAAGATGCAACTTCGTCATCAAACAAACATCACAAACATCAAGAAGAAACCCATGAAAAGGAGCTCAGATACTGAAGTAATCAGCACTAAACACACCAAAAACACATAAAAAGAAGCCCATGCACATAAGAAAGAAAGAGGCAAATTCAAACACTAGCGATGCATTTTTTATAGGAAAAATACTATGAGAAAAGTAACAAAAGGGGACGAAATCCAGTTGAAGCTTCAATTAGCCATACATACAAATCAAACATGGAGAACTCACCAAACAAAAGAATTGTAAATCACCAGAAAACCATACATACACATGTAGCAACCGTAGTCAACTCTTTTGTCCAGCATACTTAGGTATATATAATCATCTTTAATGAGCAAGAAAGGTGCAATTTCGTCATCAAAGAAACATCATAAACATCAAGAAGAAACCCCATGAAAAGCAGCTCAAATACTGAAATAATCAGCACTCAACACATCAAGAAACACATAAAAAGAAGGCCACACACATAAGTACGAAAGAGGCAACTTCAGACATTAGCCATACACACAAATCAAACATACTGAACTCACCAAAAGCATTGCCAATCAACAGAAACCCATACATATACATGTAGCAGTTGTAATTAACTCCTCTGTCCAACATACCAAGTTATATAATCATCTATAGTAAGTAAGAAAGATGCAACTTCGTCATTAAAGAGACATCACAAACACCAAGAAACCCATAAAAAGGAACTCACATACGGGAATAATCAGCTCAACATAGCAAGAATCACTCAAAAAGAAGCCCACACACATAAGTAAGAAAGAGGCAATTTCAGACATTAGCCATACACACAAATCAAACATACTGAACTAACCAAACAAAAAGCATTGTAAATCAACTAAAAACGATGCATACACAAGTAGCAGCAACTCTTAACTACTCTGTCCAACATAGCCAGTATATAATCATCTTTAATAAGTACAAAAGATGCAACTTCGTCACCAAAGAAACATCACAAACATCAAGAAACCCATTAAAAAGGAGCTCACATACTAAAGTAACCAGCTCAACACATCAAAAAACACATAAGTAAGAAAGAGGCAACTTTAGACATTAGCCATACACACAAATCAAACATACTGAACTCACCATACAAAAGCATTGTCAATTAACAGAAACCCATACATACACATGTAGCAGTTGTAGTTAAGTCTTCTGTCCAACATACCAAGTTATATAATCATGTATAGTAAGTAAGAAAGATGCAACCTCGTCATCAAAGAAACATCACAAACATCAAGAAACCCATTAAAAAGAGCTCATATACGGGAGTAATCAGCTCAACATATCAAGAATCACACAAAAAGAAGCCCACACACATAAGTAAGAAACAGGAATTTCCGACATTAGTGATACATACAAATCAAACATACTGAACTAACCAAACAAAAAGCATTGTAAATCAACTAAAAGCCATGCATACACAAGTAGCAGCAACTCTTAACTACTCTGTCCAACATAGCCAGTATATAAATCATCTTTAATAAGTACAAAAGATGCAACTTTGTCACGCACCTGGGCCATGGCAAGTTCACATAAAATTCTCTACCCATCCCCAACACAGTTAAGTTTTTATTTTGTTTTTTGAAATGTATAAATCTTACTATTACTATTCTGTTTTCTATAAGCAAACAAAATACTGTAATAAGGCTTAATCATTCATGTTCACTTACAGTTATTGCTGATATGGTTCAGTGGGTGGGACTGTACCATAAGCTGGTTCGTTAAAATAGGAATACCTTTCCTTACTTTTTGAGGATTCAACCATGTCCTCAACGACAAGACTCAGAAGAGTCAGAATCATATCTTCTTTAGCAGGAACTTAGTAATTAATCCCATCCCCTACAAAAATGCCATCCTCTTCAACCCTAGCAACAAAGCATTATTTCATGTGAGGCTAAAGTTAACAAATCCCTCATCTCTTTTCCAACAAATCAGGTCTATGTATGAAATGAATCATCAACTTATGCTAATATGTTAAATGGTAGTGTAAAAACAGAATGTGTACAAGACGTACCACAGCATCAATGATTTCTTCAACTGTGTCATGACTGAAACATTTCTCAATTGTATCCAATCTGGAAAATCAGTTAATGAAGAGCTAGTTAGTGTTAGTCAGCGATGAGACTTGTAGCGCACAAAGTTTGTAGCGTATCTTCATAAATCAAAAAACATAGTTAAGAACTAGACAAGCATGCTTGTGTAATATTGTATTTACCTGGATATAATACTCGTTTTATCTGGATAGAAAATGTCACCATACTGTGCAAGTCGCCCCTCAATCATGTCAAGTCTCTAGTATAATTAATTAATCATCATCAGCTAATTTTGAAGAGTACAGAATTATTAATTGATAAACATGGAACTAAACCATACTGCATATAGTGAAGAATGATTAGCAAGGCCACATGCTATCATTTCAACACCTTTAAGTTTCTCTCCAGTTAAGGCCTAGTATTCCCCTGCATACAAAGGACTGATGTTTCAATCAAATGATAGACCCTTTTCTTTTGCCAGTGTTTGAGCAAAACCAAACACAGATTAAACAAAGCATAGAAATTTACTACCAAAAGCAGATGAGCAAGAGGATTATCTATCTTCAAGAAACTACATAAAACATAATTCCTTAACAATTTGCAATGTCAAACAATTTTTTCAATTGATATGTGCTTTGGAAAAAGAACACTTTGCTCAGAAACAAAAATGATACGCAATATTTTATTCGAACGTGAATTTGAAAGACAGCCAAAAAAAACTTGCTTAAAATAACCGTTTAAATAAAACGAGTAATCTGATTCCTAACAAATCAGTTCTTAGGTATTGGGATTTGGGACTTTATCGGTGTACCCATGTCCTATAGAGCCAAACTATACTAGAAGCTAGTCTAATATAAGCGCTCTCACTTAGATGTTTCTTACGTCATATATACTTGGAAAAAGAAATGCTGGATTACCCAAGTATCCACGCGTCGGGATGGAAACCCATTTGTGTTTCAGGGCTGGCAAATATCTGTGCATTTATGCTTTATATTAGACTCATTTCAAACCATGTCATGCAAATACCAATTAAGGTGCAAAAAAATGGTTTCAGAAGTACAAGGACGCCAATTTGACGAGTTAAATATTAGACTCACAGTTTTGTCAGTGGCAATACGGAAGAATTGGCCAATATATTGATATTTTTCCACAACCTCTGGTAAGCACCTGGGTATGCTTGTGGTTGTAGAGCATCATATCCATTCTGATATCAATCAATGAAATATTAGATGATATTTTCAACGAAAGCAATCGAAATGTATAAATATCACTATCCCGTTTTCTATAAGCAAACTAAATACGGTAATTAAGACTCGATCTTTCATGTTCACTTACAGTTTATTTCCATTGCTGATATGGTTCAGTGGGTGGGACTGGAGACTGGACCCTAGGCTGGTTCGTTAAAATAGGAAGTCCTTTCCTTAATTTTTGGGGATTCAACCATGTCTTGAACGACAGGACGCAGAATCATATCATCTTTAGCAGGAACTTAGTAATTAATCCCATCCCCCTTTAAAACTGCCATCCTCTTCAACCCTAGCAACAATATGTACTTCTGTAGGTTTCGGATCATCTCTTCTAAGAGGGAGAGGCGGTGGCAATATTTTCTTTCAATGCGATTTTTCATTATCCCAAGTTCAGGTTTTGATCGTTTCTCCTCTTCTTCGTCGACAGTACCCACTGTTGCAACCTTGGCTGCACGACGAAACATGTAACATCAACCAACAGATAAGGACACATTAAAATAATCCAAACGAAATTATATAAAGGTAAATGAAATTTGTGTCAAATTGTAGTCTCTTTTGTTCAAACTGTAGTCGCATTTCTTATACATGATTTTTTTTTATAAAAAAAAAGGAGCTAAAAGAAGGCAGAAGTAAGAGGAACTGATAAGAGTCACAAGTTAGCTTCTTCACCTGCACAGTGCATTTATCTCTACCATTAATGTGAATCCGACAGCAAGATGTTTTTAAAAAATGTGACATCTCAAACTTCACAGAAGAAGAATTGATGGATTGTTCACACAGTGCAAGTCCACCTTCTAGAATAGAAAATCAGGATTTATTGAAACTTAAGTGTATGATCATTTATTTTTATGAAACATGCACTGATCCAACTGAAGAAAGTGTAGATATCTCACAGCACATCATTACAGAAGATGAATAATTTGAAACGAAAAAAGGATGACTACAGATCAATTAGTGAAAGAGATGACCACAGCACATCATTACAGAATATCAATCTCGATGGTTTAAGATCTTCTATAGATCAATCAGCGTAGATGAGGATTTATACCCTTTGGATTAGGTGCACGGAAAAGCTTTCCGCAAGTTAAGAGGACATAGTGTCCATATCAATATTCAAATAAAAACATCAGAATGTGTACAAGACGTACCACATCATCAATGATTTCTTAAACTGTATCATGACTGAAACATTTATCAATTGTATCCAATCTGGAAAATCAGTTAATGAAGAGCTAGTTAGTGTTAGTCAGCGATGAGACTTGTAGCGCAAAAAGTTTGGAGCGTATCTTCATAAATCAAAAAACATAGTTAAGAACTAGCCAAGCATGCTTGTGTAATATTGTATTTACCTGGATATAATACTCGTTCTATCTGGATAAAAAATGTCACCATACTGCGCAAGTCGCCCCTCAATCATGTCAAGTCTCTGGTATATATAAGTAATCATCATCAGCTAATTTTGAAGAGTACAGAATTATTAATTGATAAACATGGAACTAAACCATACTGCATATAGAAAATTATGAGTAGCAAGGCCACATGCTATCATTTCAACACCTTTAAGTTTCTCTCCAGTTAAGGCCTAGTATTCCCCTGCATACAAAGGACTGATGTTTCAATCAAATGATAGACCCTTTTCTTTTGCCAGTGTTTGAGCAAAACCAAACACTGATTAAACAAAGCATAGAAATTTACTACCAAAAGCAGTTGAGCAAGAGGATTATCTATCTCCAAGAAACTACGTAAAACATAATTCCTTAACAATTTGCATTGCCAAACAATTTTTTCAATTGATATGTGCTTTGGAAAAAGAACACTTTGCTCACAAACAAAAATGATATGCAATATTTTATTCGAACGTGAATTTGAAAGACAGCCAAAAAAAAACTTGCTTAAAATAACCGTTTAAATAAAACGAGTAATCGAGTATTCTGATTCCTAACAGACTCATTTCACACCATGTCATGCAAATACCAATTAAGGTGCCAAAAAAAATGGTTTCAGAAGTACAAGGACGCCAATTTGACGAGTTAAATATTAGACTCACAGTTTTGTCAGTGGCAATACGGAAGAATTGGCCAATATATTGATATTTTTCCACAACCTCTGGTAAGCACCTGGGTATGCCTGTGGTTGTAGAGCATCATATCCATTCTGATATCAATCAATGAAACATTAGATGATATTTTCAACGAAAGCAATTGAAATGCATAAATATCACTATCCCGTATCTATAAGCAAACTAAATACTGTAATTAAGACTCGATCTTTCATGTTCACTTACAGTTTATTTCCATTGCTGATATGGTTCAGTGGGTGGGACTGGAGACTGGACCCTAGGCTGGTTCGTTAAAATAGGAAGTCCTTTCCTTAATTTTTGGGGATTCAACCATGTCTTGAACGACAGGACGCAGAATCATATCATCTTTAGCAGGAACTTAGTAATTAATCCCATCCCCCTTCAAAACGGCCATCCTCTTTAACCCTAGCAACAATATGTACTTCTGTAGGTTTCGGATCATCTCTTCTAAGAGGGAGAGGCGGTGGCAGTATTTTCTTTCAGTGCGATTTTTCATTATCCCAAGTTCAGGTTTTGATCGTTTCTCCTCTTCTTCGTCGATAGTACCCACCGTTGCAACCTTGGCTGCACGACGAAACATGTAACATCAACCAACAGATAAGGACACATTAAAATAATCCAAACGAAATTATATAAAGGTAAATGAAATTTGTGTCAAATTGTAGTCTCTTTTGTTCAAACTGTAGTCGCATTGCTTATACATGATTTTAAAAAAAAAAAGGAGCTAAAAGAAGGCAGAAGTAAGAGGAACTGATAAGTGTCACAAGTTAGCTTCTTCACCTGCACAGTGCATTTATCTCTAACATTAATGTGAATCCGACAGCAAGATGTTTTTAAAAAATGTGACATCTCAAACTTCACAGAAGAAGAATTGATGGATTGTTCACACAGTGCAAGTCCACCTTCTAGATTAGAAAATCAGGATTTATTGAATCTTAAGTGTATGATCATTTATTTTTATGATACATGCACTGATCCAACTGAAGAAAGTGTAGATATCTCACAGCACATCATTACAGAAGATGAATAATTTGAAACGAAAAAAGGATGACTACAGATCAATTAGTGAAAGAGATGACCACAGCACATCATTACAGAATATCAATCTCGATGGTTTAAGATCTTCTATCGATCAATCAGCGTAGATGAGGATTTATACCCTTTGGATTAGGTGCACGGAAAAGCTTTCCGCAAGTTAAGAGGACATAGTGTCCATATCAATATTCAAATAAAAACATCCAAGAAGCACATACCTTTTCAATCTTTGTCTTTCTTTTTCTTCTTAAGAACTTTCTCAGATGATCCAAGACGTAGATATGACATAATTTTAATAATCCGATCTGAGATTGAACCACCAACACTGACAGTGACCATTTTCTGCAATGCGATGGTAACATTATCGAGCAGTCGGTAGTGAATAGTGGTGGGTGTATCTTGAGAATATCCACCCTCCTGCAGAACAAGAGGAAAAAAAGAGCTGTAATAACATGAGCCTAATAATATTGATGCAGACCCATGGAGATGTAATAACATATATTTTTTTCGTCATATGAAATCAAATGAATACAAGAAGTTGAGAGCACATAGAGCACGGGGGGGAAGAAAATTCTAGTCGTAGATAGTTCTCTCAGCAACCAAGGATTAGTACATTAAGCCAACTGATCTAAGACATGATGCAATGGTGCTGTGTTCCATACATATTAAACTATGAAACAAATCAGATTGTATAGAGACATTATACACGAGTAACAATTCAAATATTAAAGACACCAGCAGTGGGAGAAGAGCAACCTGAGTACGTCCAAGGAGAATTGATCTGTAGACCTCCAGATGGAAAATCAGAACGCATGCATTATAAAAAATCAACAAGAACGTCGCAATTCACCAAGAAACAGCGTACTAAACTAAACTTAGCAATTAATCTGAGGTGAAGTCGAACTAGGGTTGGTGGAGATGAAAACCCCCAATCGCCGCAATCTCAGATTGTCATCCCAAACAGCAACAAGAACAACTTGAAACAGCGTACTAAACAACTCAGCAATCAATCGGCGATGACGAAGACGATACGTGAAGTCGAATTAGGGTTGGGTTTGGATGATGCGCTGGGAGATTCTTGAGAAGACGAGGCCGACGATGATGAATTGAGGAGTGGATTTGAATTGTTTATGCGAACGAGTGACTGAAAGAACTACAGGGAGATCGAGGTGGCATCGAACTTGGCGAAAGAGAAGAGAAGCAAGGTGGCGGTCTCAGCGGCGATCGGAGATTGGAGAGGCGGTGGAGCTTCGCTTTGTCTTTGGAAATTAAAATGAAAAGAATTCGAATGAGGTGAAGTGAAGTGAAGTAAAGAACACGAAATCAACGACAAAAATTCATCAAAACAAAAAAATAAGACAAAAATTCATATTTTGATTTGATTTGTGGCCGACCTATGTCTATTTTTTTTTGATTTTTTTTTTTGATGTTATTAGCACGGTCGTAGGCATATATATATATATAGAGGAGCGCTCAAAATAGATAATGATCAGACTTAAAATTTGTAATGATCAGACTTAAAGAAGGAATGATCATAATTAAAATAAATAATGATCAGACCTAAAATTATGTAAACGCTTTTTGAGCTATTACATATAAATTAAATTACTCTCACGTCCAATTGAATCAGAAAATCATCTACATATCGTTGAAAAGCTCTTTTTGAGTACTACAAAATAGCATCAAGAATTAACGAGTTCCAGCAATAGAAACAGGAGATATTCTCATTTTAATCTAAGGCGATAATCTGATTTTCAACCCAATGAACCCAGAATTTAAAAAAACCTTGAATTGACATCTTACCCGGTGTTTAACCATCCCAGTGGTGCCGCTTTGTATAGTTACCCAGAATAATTTAAGCTAATTTCGTTTTCCTTCGAGTAGATTTGAAAACTATGAACTAGGAATATTTGTAACTAAAAAAGGAGACGCCTATGGTTTACACTGTGTCTATTTTTTTTTCTTCTGAAATTATCCATTTATAATACTCAATTTAATTCTTTCACATTATATCTTTTATTTTACTTTATTTCCTAATTGAAATCATGTAAATGCTTTCTTTTTTTTTTGCTATTACACATATATCCACCACTAAAGCGCAAGTCTCATCATAATATGCAAGATAAGATGATCAACCAATAGATTGGGTTTTATAAAATCTCAAATTATTCCAGTGATTTTTTTTTCCAGATTTTATCGGGATTATTCCAATCTGTTATCGGGTTTTATTGAGTTTCTGGTTTCGACTCAATTTTATTGGGATTGGATTTGGCTCGTTATTAACTACGTGCGATTAAAATCTGTATTAGTTCATGTCAATTTGGTCAAATGTCTAATTTACGAATTATTAATGATTCTTTTTATGGAAAGACTCAATATCATGGAATGAGGAACTCGAGTAGTTTTAACAAATCTATTAGAATGTATGAAAACACTTCATATGTATAGTTTTTTGGGTTAATTGAAAAATTATAATCTGGACTATCAGCTGATTTCAAGTTGTACCGGACTTTTTTATTTTCAATTTAATGATTTTTGCATCAACTTGCATACATTTGTTTACGAATTCGATGTATTTTTGAGGAATTAATGCCAAAAACTTATGAATTTGGTTTTATGGTTAACAATTTTGGTCAACTTTATTTTTATCATGGCCGGAGATATGATCAATATAATTGAAACATATGTGAATTGATACAAAAATCACTAAATTGAAAATTGAAAAAGTCTGGTACCTAATTTGAAATCAGATGGTATTCCAGACAATATTTTTATAATTTACCCTAGTTTTTATCTACAGTAATGAATCCTAATATCTTCGGAAGAAAATGAAACGTATTTGATTATTTAGGAATAAATAATTTCTTTACGCTGCATGTATATTATTTATTTTATTAATTGATGACCTAAAAGAGAAATACTGAGGTGCTATTAGAAAAAATTTCCTATTTGATTGAAATTGAAATTTCATTTCCCTCTGCGACCAATGTCCAATTTCATTTTCCAAAATGGCTTCATTTTCTTAGGCGCGGTTGTCAACGACGCGCTATTCGCAATAGCGCCTAATGTCCAGTGTCGTTTTTAACTTAAAACATGCCGACTAAACAAGCTGACATGGCATATTCCTTAAGTGTTGTTCTTAACGGCGCTTTAGGCCAAGGCGCTACTCTATCCTTTAAGCGCCGATCTTGACAGCGCAAGGGGCTACTTTATCCGTTATGCGAAGCGCCGATCTCAGTCACTCACCACCGCCAGCAACTTCGGTTACATCCAACAATCAATCATGGGGAAGACACGTGTGGTATGGGAGCACAACGCAAATTGAAGTCCACACGTGTGGACATATTAGACACGTGTGGTATGGGAGCACACGTGTGGTATGGGAGCACAACAATCAATCATGGGGAAGACACGAGTCAAAGTGAGTGCAGCTGCAGAATTCTTAGCGGGTTACATTAGTGTCTGCATTCCGCAAGTTTTTGACCTTTTAAATGACCCCACCTCACCTGCTATTGGTGTGTACTAGAGAGTTGTAGAACTCTAAGTTAGCTACGCAAGGATATATAGCTTGCCTCTATCGGATTTTTCATTTGCTTTCAGCACTCAATTGAAACAACAAAGGTATAATATGTCATTTGTGGTGCCAATTAAGTGTGAATATTTATGCATTAAGTCTGATAATTAAGCTTTCACTCGTGTTTCGACCCTCTAACGACATTGTCTGGTCTTGGTTTGAACTAGAGAGTTATAGACCTTTGAGTTATAGCTACGCAACGATATATAGCTTGCCGCTATTAGATTTTTCATTTAGTCCCAGCACTCAATTGAAACAACAAATGTCTAATATGTCATTTGTGGTGCCAATTAAGTCTGATCACCAAGCTTTCACTAGTGTTTTGACCTTCCAAACGACCTTGTCTATTTTTGGTGTGACTAGAGAGTTATAGACCTTTGAGTTAGCCACACAATGATATATAGTGTACCTCTATCAGATTATTTATTTTCCCTCAGTACTCAATTAAATCAACAAAGGTCTAATATGCAATTTTTGGTGCTAATTAAGTCTAAACATTTATAAATTAAGTCTAATCATTAAGCTTTCACTCGTGTTTCGACATTCTAAACGACCTCGTCTACTCTTGGTGTAAACCAGAGAGTTGTAGAGCTTTGACTTAGCTACACAATAATATATAAATTGCCTCTATCAAATTTTTCATTTGCTCCTAACACTCAATTGAAACAACAAAAGTCTAATATGTCATTTGTGGTGCCAATTTAGTCTGATTATTTAGGCATTAAGTCTGATCATTAAGATTTCACTCGTATTTTGACATTCCAAATGACCTCGTCCGCTCTCGGTGTGAACTAGAGAAGTATAGAGCTTTGAGTTAGCTACGCAAAGATATATAGCTTGCCTCTATCGGATTTTTTATTTGCTCCCAGCACTCAATTGAACAACAAAGGTCTAATATGCCATTTGTGGTGCCAATTAATATTTATGCATTAAGTCTGATCATTAAACGTTCACTCGTGTTTCGACCTTCTAAATGACCTTGTCTAATCTCGGTGTGAACTACAGAGTTGTAGACCTTTGAGTTAGCTACACAACGATATCTAGCTTGCCTCTATCGAATTTTTCATTTGCTCCCAGCACTCAATTGAAACAACAAAAGTCTAATATGCTATTTGTGGTGCCAATTAAGTCTGAACATTTATGCATCAAGTCTGATCATTAAGCTTTCACTCGTATTTCGACCTTCTAAACTCAATGTGTAAACAAGAGAGTTGTATAGCCTTGACTGAGCTACGCAACAATATATAACTTGCCTCTATCAGATTTTTCAGTTGTTCCTAGCACTCAATTGAAACAACAAAAGTCTAATATGCCATTTGTGATGCCAATTAAGTCTGAACATTTATGCATTAAGTTTGATCATTAAATTTTTACTCGTGTTTCAACCTTCTAAACGACCATGTCTGCTCTTGGTGTAAACTAAAGAGTTGTAGAGCTTTGAGTTAGCTACGGAACCATATATAGCTTACCTCTAACAGATTTTTCATTTGCTTCTAGCACTCAATTGAATCAACAAAGGTCTAATATGTCATTTGTGGTGCCAATTAAGTCTGAATATTTATGCATTAAGTCTGATCATTAAGCTTTCACTCGTGTTTCGATCTAAACAACCTCGGCTGCTCTCGGTGTGAACTAGAGAGTTGTAGACCTTTGAGTTAGTTACGCAACGATATATCTAAGTCCATAGATAAAATAATGAAGCTGAAAAAGGACTTGAGTAGAGAATTAGACATGAAGGACTTAGGAAAAGATAGGAAAATACTTGGCATGATCATTTGAAAGAAATATGAATGATTGTTTCTTAAAATTACATCAAAACCCTTATCTTGATAAGGTTATAACTAAACATGGGAACATGAAAAGTAAAACTGTAAAAGTTTCACTTGCTCCCCGTTTTCTGTTAAGTTAAGGTCAGTCCCCAAAGACTGACTCTGAAATTATAAGAATGGAAAATGTGCCTTAAGCAAATTTTATTGGTTCTTTGATTTATGCAATGATTAGTACCGGGCCAAATTTATCCTATGATATTCCCTTGTTGAGTACATTTATGTCAAATCCAAGAATGGATCATTGGTTGGCCTGGAAGCATGTTGTGGTTTATGTTAGATCAACTCTAGATGTTGGTTTATGCTATTCTAAGAAACAAGATGTGCTAGAACTGGTTGGGTATGTTGATGCATATTTTGGTGGAGATAGAGATTGTAGAAAATCTACAATTGCTTTCTATTTTACATTTGGCATGAACTGTATTAGCTTGAAATCTCAAATGCGATCTATTGTTGCCATGTCCACCATTGAATCTGAATATTTCTTTGAGTGAATCTGTTATGGAAGCTATGGGGTTAAAGGGACTGTTATTAGCTGAATGCAACTATTTTATGATAGTCCTATCATATTTTCTTATTCACAATCTGCATTTCGTCTTGCTAAAAATCATGTATACCATGAAAGATCTAAGCCTATTTATCATTTCTTAAGACAACATGTTGAGACTGGTGAGATAAAATTGCAGATAGTGGATACTTGTGATAATCCTGATGACATAGGAAATAAGGTAATCTCAAACACCAAGTTCAAGCACTGTTTGGACTTGCTGTTTGTGGGTTAGGAAGTTTATTCATGGTTGCAGGTACATGAGTTGACACTCTAATTCGGTATGCACTGGTCCGTGGTGTGAAAGCTGCTGAGGAGGAGCTGAGATCATGTAGGAAAGTTTAAACTCTGCAGAGATTTAGGCTTCATGTGGAGGCTTGAAGGATTTAAAGCTCAAATCAATGTTGCAGGGGAGCATCGTTGTAGTCAAGCCTTCATCCGTCGTTGTTGGTAAGGAAAGTTGCACATCGTCATTTTTCAGAGGATAGAAGGAAGGCGGACTCGAGTCATTCGTAATAATATGAATAACCTAATCAAATTAAAGTCTGAGTTGGCACAGATTGGCTGAGATCTGACGGTCGAGATCTGATCCATCAAGACTCACCGGACGGCTGCTGCTGCTCACCCTAAATCAAATAAGAATCCAGCTCAAGTTCGTTAGGGTTCATTCAGCTCACTTCTATTCGCTTGAAATTCTCTCTCTGTGTGACCTCTGATAAAGATAGCTTAGGGCTTCTAGTGTGCGGGTACTATCAATTGTATTCATGTGAGTGATTGAGAGAATAGCGTTCTCGACGCGTGAGATTCGCCGATCAAGAGTGTGTAACCGAAGAACTTGCGTTTCAGTGCGATTTGGCGATTCCGGCGACTGATGATAGTGCATATCGAGCAAGCGTAGCCCGATGTGGATTAGGCACATGTCCTGAACTCCGGGCCTTAAATCGATGTGTCCAATTTAATTTTCATTCATTCTCAATTTAGGGTTGTAGAACTGAATTCGAACTGGACTCAATTGAAAGCCGATTAAGATTGTTAAGTGATGTTTGAATCCTACGAATAGCCTAATCAACTCTTCAATTAGACCGTCCCGTATAGATCTAATTGGATATGCGTAAACTATTTATCCCTAAAAAGTAGCGAAAAATCTTCAGCAGATCTTTGATCAACTTACTAACTTGTAGAAATATATCTGATCTCATCTTTATGGATCCTCCGGCAAATATATCAGCTGGATCACAAGATCTTTCGGAGTCAAAGGTCTTCCCGAGAATATATGCATCGATATTTTCTCCCTTTAGTTATGCGTTGAGGTACCGTTACTTACAGAGTATCTGTACATCAATTTTTACACTCAAATAACATATTAGTAAGATATTTTTCGTAATAAACCACATTGGAGTATGTGTACTCCGGGGGTACACATATGATATAATTGGATTGAAAGTTCGAATTTCTAAAATTTGAAAAATAATCATAAATGGTGAACTAACGGTGTTAACCATCGATGTTAAATTAAATTTTGCATATTAGTTCAAAAATAAGTTGATAATTAAGAAAGTCTCGAAATGTATTTTAAATAGGGTGATTGACTGACTATAATTTTACAATTTTCCCTTTTTCAAATTCCAGCTTGAACTCAGTGCTGGGCTGCTAAATGCTTTCCAGCCCCGTAACGACAACGTTTTTCGTTTAGACAAAAAATCTCCTAATTCCTAATCAAACCCATCATCAATCACACAAAATTAATAAAAATAATAACGTGTTCTGACGATGATGAAAAATGCTTGAAAAAGCTGGGAAAGAAAAACCAATTAAGTTATTTGAAAAATGGAATGAGATTTTCAGCAGCGAGAAAAATAAGGGAGAATCAAAATCCGAGTAGTTGGTGCTGATTCGAGTAAATATTGAGTGGCGAGGGCTCAGCTTAATGAGAGTGGCGATAGATTGAGTTATGTGATGGTCCCCCAACTACCGAAATCCGAGTCGGACAGTGAAATGGAAATCAACAACTTCGCAAATGCGTGCGCATGAGATTGCGACTCTGCCTTTCGAAAGTCTTGAAATTGTGAAACGAAGAAGGTTTACAACTTCATAGGAGGGTCACGTGACAAGAATGCTGATTTCCGTCGTTCTAGGACTGGCAGCATTAAATACGAATCCGATGAACCCTGCACTGCTTGATTCGTCTCGACTGAACTCCTTTATAGTAGAATGGGCCAATAAAAAGGCGAGGCCCAAGTGATGTCAAGAAGAACAACTCTCTCTCTCTCTCTCTACCTTTCTTCCAACAATGGAGGAAGCCGACGAACCGCAACTTCCATCTATGGTGACGATCAGCGACCGCCTCCTCAGTGACCTCTCCGTCTTCCCTCCAGTCAACCACGAAGGTCTTCACATCTCTCGGTCGTCCTATCATCCACAACCAAAATCATCTCAACATTCATCCTTTTCATCTTCACTAGATTCCGATCAATCGGATGAATTTGCAGACTCATTTTTGCCTCTTGATTCAACAAAGGAGTGCCCCCTCGCCGCCGGAATACATCAGGATTGTACGAATCCACCACCCCTGGGGTTTCATTCTAGACTTCCAATCGGATGGTTGGGATTCGGACTGGAGATTTCGCGGCGTAAGATTTTGAACTCCACCTCATCAATTCCTGGATTTGGAGCTTTGGTTGCTGCGTTTAGGTCATTTCCGCTGATGACTAGTGTGGCATCAGTATACGTGGCTTCACTGGTGCTTATCTGGTTCCGGCGGCGGCGGCGGAATCGACAACTCAACGTTAACATGTTGATGGGCGTAATCAGGGAGCAAGATGAGGTAAATAATTCAACTATTACTTAATTTGTCTACCAATTTGCTCCAATTTGTTGATATATAGGATTTGGTTGACTTGCAGAAAATTGTGAAACTGTTGGATCAAATAGCTCGACTTAATCAAGTCTTGCTTGGCTACCAGAGACCTTAGTACATTTCATTTCCTATGGGTAACTGATCCGTTACTTTTTATGATCTTTTAAAATTTGTGTGTTGCTGTGCAGTGTATTATCAAGTAATGATGCTGTTGTTTTCTCACACTTCTAAACAGTGGAACTGGATACATACCGTAATCTTTGTTGAGTGTTTAGGTTGCACATTTGAGTTTCATGAAACTGACGCTTCAGTGTGAGACCTAATGCTTCACGTTCACTGTACAATCATGTGCCGTACACTTCTTCTTTTCTTTTTTATTGTGGGAGTGAAAGGCAAAATGTTATCATAAAGATCTTCAAGTAACAGATTTTAGACACTCGTGTATGCATATTTTTCTCAACTTTGCATTATCAATATGGATTGGCCCAAACTTCAGCTATTTAACCCTTTTTATAAAATAAAAAAAAACATTTATGTGCACTTGTTTACACCATTGATTACCGCCTTTTAAGCACTACATGGATGCATTAGAGCAAAATCTGCATTATGCAACTGACATTCAGATAGAAACATGAGTTTATGATGCTAAAAGTTTGATATTTTTACAGTAAAGATGGATTCAGACATATTTATTATACACGCGTGGGACAATAATCAGCTTTCTTGGACAGTTTCCATATCATCAAAATACTTGGATCAAAGCATGATGACAAACCCAAGAAGGTCTTATCTGCTGGAATGACTGTGGTCCATTGTTTCCGAGCATCTTCTGAGTTTTTGATATTTGGAGGGTTATTGAAGGATTTAAACCAGACATGTATTGTCGAAAGCACCATCTCCATCCATGTGTTTGGGAACAGATGAACGGACATTGCATAGCAGCAGATATATAGACATCCTTTCCGTGCTATATGCTGACAAGTAACGACATATCTATTAAAGGGATCAATCTGAGTGCCCCATCAATGCTATAACTAGGAACTGTTGGAGCAGCCAGTAGTTTCATTTAATGGCTGAAGGAAAAAAGCTTCAGGAATTGATATCTTCATGACAGCTTCTACTGCTGTGCTCGAGGCATTTAATGCTTGAATGATCCTGCTTTCCTTGTTTAATTAAAACAACTTAGTCCACTGTCTCATTGTATATTCTTGATCAACCGGTTGACACTCACAGTAATTGTAAAATAATATTTTAACATGAGGGTTGAGATATCATGAGAATGCTAAATTACATGAGAAATGATAATCTCAACCTTACATTCCATCCTATCTAGGGCTTAGATTGATCAAGATTAAATTCAAATTTCGTAATTAATATTAGATTAACAAATAATTAAGGGCAAATTAGGCATAAAAAGATCAAACACAATTTTTTTGATGATTCTCTCTCCCCATTTCTCTTCGATTCGAGATTTCAATCTCCTCCAATTTGAAGTGCGGCTTGAGACGGTGGTCGGAGTTGAAGCGTGGCTTGAGATGCTTGTGTTTGAAAGCGTTAGTGGTCAGATCCGGCCACTTTGGCGTATGGAAATCTATCGGTACAGTTTTGTAGAGGATTTTGGGAGCGACAGAGAAGCTTTGCGGGTAGGAAAAAAAGAATGGGGGAGCATTCGGATGGGAACCCCTTAAAACTTGAGAACTCAAATCTCACAATTAGATCATGATGCATCTTTAAATCTACATGTGACACATGTTCAAAAAGAAAAGTCAAAGTTGGTGGCTTTGACTTTGCATTAAATGCAATGAATATGCACATGGGACATGTGTCACCATCACAATGACTTGATGATGCACTTTTAAATGTGAGATTTGGGTTCTCAAATTCTCGAAAAATTAAGGGGTTCTCATTTGAGCGCTCCACTATTAGAATGACTACAAATGTCGTCAAAGATCCCGCTCTTGACATCACTTCACCATTCTACCTTCATCCTTCAGATCATCCGAGACTCAACATATGTCATGTGGTCTTTAAAGGTGACAATTATGAAGAGTGAGTTGTTGTTAAGACCACCTCTGATCTTTGGGGGCCAACTAGAGTACAATCACATGGAGAAAAGAAATATTTTATGTCATTGATTGATGATTTTACTAGAAGGTCTTCGATATTTTTCTAACACATAAATCTAAAGCTTTTGATACATTTATGAACTGGAAGCAAATGGTGGAAAACCAGGTTGGTAAGAAGGTAAAGTACCTAAGGACTGATAATGGCCTTGAATACCTTGATACTAATTTCTTGAATTTTTGTAAGGAAAATGGTATAGTTAAGCATCACACAGCCCCTGGGAATCCTTAGCAGAATGGCCTAGCTGAAAGATTCAATAGAACCATCTTGGAGAGGGTAAGATGCCTGCTCCTACAATCAGGGTTGTCTAAGTCTTTTTGGGCTGAAGCTGCCATACTGCTTGCTACTTAATAAATAGAAGTCATACATCTTCTCTACAGTTTAAGACACCTATGTAAATGTGGAATAATCATTTAGATGAGTATGGAAGGCATACAATCTTTGGTCGTGCTGGTTATGCAATAGTGAAGCAGGGGAAGTTAGATCCTAGGGCTTTGAAATGTGTTTTTTTTGTTACCCTGATGAAACTAAAGCCTATAGGATGTGGTGCTTAGAAGAAGGTCATAAGAAAGTCATTGTTAGTAAAGATGTGAGATTTAATGAATCTGAATTTTCTTTGAAAAAAATGCCCAAAAGATACACTTAAATCTGGAATATGAAGAAATTGAAAATGTGCCTAGTCCTGATAATAATGAACCCGAGGTGAAGCATGAAACTGGTCAACAAATTATAGATATTACTAATCCTCAATCTGAAAATGATGTAGAAAACCATGAACATAGGGAAGAATCTGACTATTGGCTCATTAGGGATAGGCCTAGGAGAAATCATAAAGCACATGTTATGTATGGTTTTTAGGATTTGGTGAATGAATTATGCTTGTTATGTTGCTGAAAATGTTTCTAACCATGAACCTGAGAGTGATAAAGATGATGTAAATGGTAAGGAAGGAAAACAGTGGTTGAACAAGACTTGAGAAATTATAGATAGGCCTCCTAAAGCAAGGTTAGTTGGGAGCAAATGGATCTTCACAAGGAAAGAGGGTATTCCTGGTGTGGAACCTCCAAGGTTGAAGGCAAGGTTAGTTGCAAGAGGTTTTACACAAAAGGAAGGTATAGACTTTAATGAAACATTTTCCCCAGTTGTAAAACATAGGTCAATAAGAATCATGTTGTCTTTAGTTGCATATTTTGATTATAACTAGAACAACTTGATATGAAAACTGTATTCTTGCATGGTAACTGAGATGAAACTATCTACATGAGACAGCTTGTGGGATTTTATATAGGTGATCCGGAAAAGAAATTATGTTTACTGAAGAGATCTTTGTATGTTTACTGAAGAGATCTTTGTATGGACTGAAACAGTCACCTAGACTTTGGTATAGGAGATTTGTTGAGTTTATGTTTAATTGTGGCTTTAAAAGATCTGACTATGATTGATGTATTTACTATATACATGTACAAGATAAATCAGTGCTTTATTTGTTGTTGTATGTGGATTATATGTTTTCCATTAATGAATTAAAAGTTCAGTTGAGTACTAACTTTGAGATGAAGAACTTTGGTGGTGCCAAGAAAATTCTGGGAATGCAGATAAAGAGGAACAGGAAGGAAAAGAAACTGTTCTTGTGCCAGACTGACTACATGACCCAGGTGATTGAGAAATTTGAGATGGCAAAGGCAAAACCAGTTTTGACACCAAATCCAAGTCACTTCAAGTAAGGATCAAGAACCTCAAACCAAGGAAGAACATGCCTATATGGAGAATGTGCCGAATTCAAGTGCAGTGGGATGTTTGACGTATGCTATGGTTTGTACAAGACTAGACATAGCCCATGGAGTGAGTCTTATGAGCAAACATATGGCAAATCTAGGGAAATACCACTGGCAAGCAGTGAAATGGTTGCTGAGGTATATCAAAGGTACATTGGGAAAAGGTTTGTTATTTGGGAAGGGGCAAATCAGTGCTGAAATTATCCAAGGATTTGTGGACTCTGACTATGCAGGAAATTTGGATATAAGAAAGTTACGAACTGGACTGGTGTTTAGAGTGTTTGGAACTGCTATATCTTGAAAATCAAACTTACAGAAGGTAGTGGCCTTGTCCACAACTGAAGCTGAGTTTATGGCCATAACTGAAGCAATCAAAGACGCCTTGTGGATGAAAGGTTTGATGGCACAGCTGGGACATGGGCAAAGTTGTGTAAAGGTGCATAGTGACAATCAAGGAGCCATTCATCTATCCAAGCATCAAGTTTTTCATGAGAGGTCAAAGCACATAGATGTGAGGATGCACTTTGTGAGGGATATAGCTCACTCAGTAGCTGTTCAAGTGGTGAAGATAGGCATAAAGGATAACCGTGCTGATATGTTGACAAAATCAGTTCCAAGTGATAAATTTGAGTATTGCTTGGAGCTGATTGGGTTGATGGAAGAACCCTAAAGCATGATGAGAAGAGTGAGACAGAAGAGCTTGAGAAGTAATTGAAAACCAAGGTGGAGATTTGTAGTTTGTGGTTCTTCAATTACTTGGATTATTTGGTGGAGATCAAAGGAGCTCATTTTGCAAGCTGCACGGTGAAACGTCGTCGTTTGGACAAAGCGGGAATTAAAGCTTTGGAGTACGGCGTCATTGTGTAAAGCGCGAAGGAAGTTTGGACTCGTCGTTGGGACGTAGTCGTTTAATTAAGAGGAGTGCACGCCGATTAAATGGAACGACAGTGTTTGATAAAAGCAGAGGAGCGCCAACAGGAAGCATCGTCGTTTTGGCTCGAGCATGGATTGCAACAGATATATACACTTTAGCAACAAGAAGCATCGTCGTTTTGGGTGAACTCGGTTTGATTTTCCAGATTTGGGATTAGGGTTCTTGGATCGATTTTGCGAAATTGGTTCAGTCGAGCTCGAATTGGTTAGCGATAGAGAGTGTGTGGATTCTGGCGATCAACAGTGTACTTGTACTACCATCAATTTCGATTAATAAAAGCTCTCCCACTCTTCGACTGGAGTAGGAGCCACCAGGGCTCTGAACCAGTATAAATCTCTGTGCGTCCTTTGTTGATTTCATTCATTCGTGTAAGATTTGTGCTGTCAAAACTCTACATTTGCATATTGTGGATGACTGTTCTCGTGCTGTGTGGGTATATTTGTTATATGATAAGACTGAGGTTGTGTCATGTTTATATTATGTGCTATGATTCAGACTCAGTTTCGCCAACAAGTACGTCAGGTTCGAAAAGATAATGGCACAGAGTACCTTCTTCTCCGCACATTTTTTTGTAGAACATGGCATTATATTCAGTGTAGTTTTGAATCTGATTGTTTATAACTGTCTGATAGATGGTTCTTGCTAGGCGGGAGACCTGCCTTGAGGCAATAGAGACATGGTCAGAGCAGAGGTTTGAAATTGTACCAGATCTCTATACATATGGTACTCTTATAGATGGGTTAAGTCGTGTTAGGAGAGTACAAGAAGGTCATATTTTATTCGGAAAGATGCATATGTCCGCAATTGGGGCCAATTGAGTCACATTTAACACACTCGAATTGATTGATGTTCTAAACAAGGATTAATGGAGAAAGCACTATCTTTTAGCTCTGAAATGACTAAAAGGGGTATTACAGCCAGATACTGTCACCTTTTCAGCTTTGATAGATGGTTATTGCGAAGCATGGAACATGTACGCCGCCATGGGATTGTTCTCAGTGTTGGGAATGGTACACTTGAAGAAATTTCTCACATTGCTAAATGAGGAGAAGAATTGCTAACTTATATTAGATTACTAAACCATGACTCTCAAGCCTAGGCTTTTGAGTCAATATGGGGAATTAAGTCCATATGAGTTAGTAATTTCAACATGGTATCAGAGCCCACGTTGCGATCCGGGCCAAGTGCAATGGATGTGTGACACGTGCAGAAATATCAATGCCAAAGTGAGTGCTCGTTTGAAGATACCTCAATCGTTTGGTGGGTTGGACCCCGGTTTAGCCTGTAAAGTAGATTTACAAAGGCACTTTAGCCCTGGTCTAAGCCTGTATGGGGGAGTCGCAAAGGCGCACCTACGGTGGGTTGGACTCTAATGAAGGGGAGCGTGGAGCAACCCTAGTGGAGAGGGGCTTTCGCATACGCACCTACGTTTGGCTACAAGTAATGTAGCGGTGTTTGATTGAGGAGGAGCATGCACAAATTCTTCAATTGAGGGGGAGATAGTTGGGAATGGTCCCCGGTTTAGCCTGTGAAGTAGATTTACAAAGGCACTTTAGCCCTGGTTTAAGCTTGTATGGGGGAGTCGCAAAGGCGCACCTACGGTCGGTTGGACTCTAATGAAGGGGAGCGTGGAGCACCCCTAGTGGAGAGGGACTTTCGCATACGCACCTACGTTTGGCTACAAGTAATGTAGCGGTGTTTGATTGAGGAGGAGCATGCACAAATTCTTCAATTGAGGGGGAGATAGTTGGGAATGGTGCACTTGAAGAAATTGTCCCACATAGCTAAATGTGGAAAAGAATTGCTAATTTATATTGGATTACTAAACCATGACTCTCAAGCCTAGACTTTTGAGTTAATATGGAGAAGTAATTCCATATGAGTTAGTAATTTCAATACTCTGACATCATAATTGTTGTGACGGAAGTGCGTAGTGATGTGATTTGACCTACGAAGAAATAAGAACTGAAAAGAAACGACGCAATATTTACATGGTTCACCAACAATAAATCGACTACGTCTTACCAAGGACAAATCATTAAATGGTAAAACACCTTACCAAATGAGCTAGCTAAACAATTTAGCATATCATTAATTTGCATTGTTAATATACCAAACAATTTTTATGTATAGACCATCCATAATTTATGAGTTCAGTTTTTTTTTTTTGGAATTTTGTAATTTCAAAATTTAGTGATTGTAATTTCATATTTTAGTGAGAGATTCCTTTTTATTTGTTGATACCCAATTCGATTAGTTCTCATCAGAAATAGAAACTACCTTCTGTGTATAGTTATTGATAAGTAGAATTTCGATTATTTAATTTCAAATCGAAGATGTAAGAGTCCATAAGAGCATAGTCGAATAATAAAAAATTTAGACTACTTAGACCATTTAAAATAGGAATCATGGTGGGTCAAAAGTGAGCTTTAATAGCATTTAGTTAGTGTTAGAGCATCCCTCACCATGATAAAAAAAAATCATGTCATCCATCTCTCTCATCTAATCATCCCTCATGATTTTTTCAATCACATGCATCACACTCATGATCAAAAAAAAGTTTATCATCAATCTCTCTCATCACTACATAAATTATAGCTCATTAATGTTGAGATTAATAAAAATATATCAAAGTGTATCTCGTTTTATAGAGCTCCAAAAATTACGAATATTGGTATTTATTTTGATTTTTTACTTTGTAATTTAGAAGATATATTCGTTGCAAGATCAAAATAAAAACTGTACTGTTTCTTACACAGGACACGTGTCGCGTTGCGATTGGTTCACGTTTCATGATCAAAACTAAAAAAAGATCATGAGATGACATTTTTACAAAAAATCATGGGATGATAAAAAAGATCATGGTGGGGGGTGCATGATTTTTTTAATCATCTCTCATGATCATTTTAAAAAAGCATGGTGGGGGATGCTCTTAGAGTATGAAAAAGAATATGGAAGACGAAAACCCCTCATGTTATTTCGTCTTACAGTAATTAAAATATTAAAATTAGAAGTTATGAAGAAGTTACTAAATTTCTGTATTAAGTGCATTACAATTATATTATTCCAATTAATTGCTGCTGAAAAAAAAATCCGTGTAAGATGATGATTAATTGATAACAAATTAATTTTTTTGTTGTTGTAAATTTCTTATTTTTGGAAGAAAAAAAAACCTAACTTTTTTCTGGTATTGGCACTTATTTCCGTGTTAAACACTTGCATTTATTGGATTTGATAAATAATGGTTGTGCTACGAATGATGAAGTGCATGACCTGTACAGGAAGCTGTGGTGATTTGACAAAGCATGTTACAGTGAAGTATCTTAAAATGGCGCACTTGTTGTGAAAATGTTTACTCGTCTTCCTATTTTCAATGTATAGCAAGCTGACATCAGGACCAACAAATATATGATGCTGTCCATTGAGCATCCATGCAACTGCATCACAGATGGAAAAAGGAAGGTTAGCAATTACATGCAACACAGTAGAGCTAAGTTAATTGCTTGTCTGGACCGATGGTATCACATACTTTGGAAACTTAAATATCATGTCAATCACCCTTTGAATTAATCAGGATTTCTTTCCAGAGTTATAGACTTCATTAAGCAGATATCATCCAGATAGATTCACAATCATTTTTACAAACCTGAACAACAAATTATCTTAACATAATATAAGTCACGAAAGAGAAGTTAGAAATGGGATAACAATGTATAACATAAAGAATAACTTGGAGAGGCGGTGGAGCTTCGCTTTGTCTTTGGAAATTAAAATGAAAAGAATTCGAATGAGGTGAAGTGAAGTGAAGTAAAGAACACGAAATCAACGACAAAAATTCATCAAAACAAAAAAATAAGACAAAAATTCATATTTTGATTTGATTTGTGGCCGACCTATGTCTATTTTTTTTTTGATTTTTTTTTGATGTTATTAGCACCATCATAGGCATATATATATATATAGAGGAGCGCTCAAAATAGATAATGATCAGACTTAAAATTTGTAATGATCAGACTTAAAGAAGGAATGATCATAATTAAAATAAATAATGATCAGACCTAAAATTGGTAATGATCAGAATTTAATTTTTAATTATCAAACACGGAGGGGCGTTATAGTCATTCTACATATATGGTTTGAAAATTCGTCTGACTATTTAATTCAGTTTAGAATTTAGGGTTAGTCGTAGTAAGAGATGGACGATGTAGCCAGCGTCGTTGCAGGTTCGAAAAAATTGTTCCCTATGGTTTTGATTAAAAACGTTTTTGCATTCTGTTTTAGTTTCTGTATTTGTTGTATACGTTTCTATATTTTTTTTAGTTTGTACGATTTTTCAGTCTTAATATGTGCGTTTTTACATTGAGGAAGTCTTACAATGATCAAACTTAGGTTGAAAAATGTCATACTTTAATTTGATAATTTTTAGACTTATCAGACTTAAATTGAAAATGAGTTGACCTAAATTAATAATTTTCATGCTTAAAATCGATAATGATCAGACTTAAATTGTTAATGTTCAGACATAATGTTCAGACTTAAAATGATTATTGATCAGACTTAAAATGATAAATATCAGATTTAAAATTGATAATGATCAGACTTAAAAATTGATAATGATCAGACTTAAATTCTTAATGATCAGACATTGATAGTGATAGACTTATTTGTTAATGTATATAGTTAGTTTGTTTATAATGTGATAGTGTAACAATGTCGGTAGTTTTGCAGTAATGCATAAAAATCATACTTGATCGATAAAAAAGTTTTAAGACTTATTTGTCTAATGTTAACGCTTATTTAATAATGTTCTCACATCTACACTAAAATTATTCTTTACTTGATAATACAGGGGACATTAGCTATGAGACTGAGAATGAATGTGTTGATTCAGAATGTTCAAATAAATCTGTTTCTACCCCTTCTGGTCTGCAGGTCTACACACCACTGTGTCCATATGAGCATAAGCCGTTCATAGGGCTTTTGTTTGATACGTTGAACGAGGCGTTTGAATTCTATGACAAATATGCAGATATCTGTGGGTTTACAATGCGCAGTGGTACCAAGAAACTTCATGAAGATGGCATTACAGTGCTCATTCAGCATATGTTGTGTCACCGCGAGGGTGTTAACAAGAAAAAAACCCAAAGATAGCCTCTTAAAAACAAAAAAAAGAAACAAGAGGCTGGAAGGCAACTCGATGTGGTTGTTTAGCTAAAATACGTGTCAAACTTGTAGATGGTGGTAAATATCATGTCTTTGTATTTGAAGAGAAGCATAATCATCGATTGGCTACTGAGTTGGGGAAGCAGTTTTTACGTAATAATAGTCAATTAAGTCTTGAACATCAACATTTCATTGTTGCTGGAGGAAATATAAAAATAGGAGCAACAAATGCTCATCGGATAGTATCACAAATTTCCGGTGGGAGTTCTAATGTTGGGGCATTAGTAGTTGATTTCAAAATTTTCAAAAGGGATTAAAAAAGTTTTATTGGTGGAGGAGATGCTCAGATGATTGTGAATTATTTAACGGAGAAGAAGAGTTCTGTAGATTTTGGATCTCAAATGATCAAATGAGATCAAAGGTGTTTCGCTGGTGTTTGCAGAGGATGAAGATGCATGGAGGATCAGCCAAAGGAAATGCAGCCGACCGGCCAGCCGACCGGCCAGCCGATCGGACACCCGGGCTGATTTCATGGATAGCCGATCGGCCACCCGGATGTTTTCACACTGAGTTTGTTCTGAAGGAAACGCAGGCGTTTTGAAGCCAAGCGGGAAGTTTGGACTTGGTTAAAGATACGTCGGTTTGCTTTAAACGCTGTCGTCTTACTCAAGCCGAGTTCGGTAAGTTCGTTACATTCTTTCGGACGGCGTCGTTTGGAAGCAAATATCAACGGATATATGAGAGCGTCCGAGTACAGCTGAGTTATTCTGTTTTCAAGCAAGCGAGTTCAGTTTTTTCCAGAATTGGGGTTTTAGGGTTCTTGAGCGATAGAGCGAAATTCGTTTCGGTGATACGAAATTGGATTGTGCGATTGTTGCAATTTCATTCAACGATATTGTATACACCTGTAAACACTTTGATCAATCAATAAACGACTGTCTTTCTGGCTGGAGTAGGTCCTCGACTGGAGGGGGCCGAACCAGGGTAATCTTTGTGTCGTTGTTCTTGTTTGTGTTGTTAATCTTTGCACGTTTGTGCTTCCGTCAACTCTACAATTGGTATCAGTAGCTATTGGTGCAAGGATGGTGTCGACCAAGGTCGAAATTGAGCGGTTCGATGGCAAGACTGATTTCGCACTTTGGAGGCAACGGATGAGAGCCATTCTGGTTCAAATGAAGGTGGCTAAGGCATTGAAGTCCGACGCTGAAATGCCAGCAACACTCACAGCAGACGAAAAGGATGAAATGAAAGAGATGGCCTATAGTACTATCATCCTACATTTGGGTGATAAGGTGCTAAGGGAAGTAAGCAAGGAGAAGACCGCGGCTGGAATTTGGCTAAAGCTGGAATCCCTGTATATGACCAAGACTCTCACAAATCGAATCTATTTAAAAGGTAAACTATTCAGTTTCAAGATGGATAGTGATGTGTCTATTGAGGAGCAATTGGATGATTTTTCTAAGATAGTCATAGACCTTGAAAACATTGAAGAAAAGATTGCTGATGAGGATCAAGCTATCATGGTCTTGAACTCATTGCCTTCATCTTATGCTACATTTGTGGATACAATGAAGTACTCTAAGGATTCTTTAACTATGGAGGAAGTCATAACTGCTTTGAAGCAGAAGCAACTGGAATCAAAGGCTGGTAATGGGACTGCAGATGGTTTGGTGGCTCAAGGGAAATTTCACAAAAAGAAATTTTCTAAGAAAAATGCCAAATCTGGAAATCAGCAGAAGTCTAACAATCAAGAAAGTCAGAGCAGTGACAAAAAGAAACTGAAGTGCTATCTTTGTCACAAGGAAGGACACTTTAGAAGAGAATGCCCCGACAGACAAAAGAAACCAAATGGTAAAGGTCCGGAAAGGGGAGAAGCTGCCTTGGCTGAGGAAGAAGAGTATGATTCTGCTGAGGCTTTGGTTGCCACAAGAAGGGATCCTGAAACAAGGTGGATCCTTGACAGTGGATGTTCATGCCACATGACTCCTCACAAGGAATGGTTTAGAAATTTCAAAGTTCAACACCAAGGCTCAGTTCATCTAGGCAATAATGAGGTATGCGAGATGGAGGGCATTGGAGATATCTTAATTAAGGTGGAGGATGGACCTGAGATCAAACTCTCAGGTGTAAGGTATGTGCCTAAACTTAAAAGGAATTTAATTTCTTTGGGAATACTTGAGGCACATGGTTGCACATTTAAGGCAGAACTTGGCAATATTGAGGTGTTTAAAAATGACAGTTTGAAAATAAGAGGAACTAGAACTAATGGGATATATGTTTTGGCTGGTGATGTTATTGTGAAGGACTGTGTTAATTATTCTGAAAGGAATGTTGATAAAACTGTTTTGTGGCATTTGAGAATGGGACATTTGGGACAGATAGGTTTATCTAAGCTATTTGATCTAGGCTGTTTAGGTAAAGATCAGATTAGAAAACTAGATTTCTGTGAAAACTGTGTTTTAGGGAAAGCCACAAAATTAAGTTTTGGTAAGGGTATTCACAAAACTAAGTCAAAGCTAGATTATATTCACTCAGATTTATGGGGACCAACTAAGGTCCAGTCACATGGTGGGAAAAGATACTTCATGTCCTTAATAGATGATTTTTCTAGGAGATCATGGATTTATTTCTTATCTAACAAGTCTGATGCTTTTGAGACATTTAAGGGTTGGAAAGTGATGATAGAAAATCAGACAGGGCATAAGGTGAAGTACCTCAGGACTGATAATGGTCTTGAGTATCTTGACAAGAATTTCTTGGATTTCTGTAAAGAATCAGGTATCACCAAGCATCACACAGTTCCTGGAAATCCACAGCAGAATGGGCTGGCTGAGAGGTTCAATAGAACCATCTTGGAGAGGGTAAGATGCATGCTTATGCAAGCAGGTATGCCAAAGAGCTTTTGGGCTGAAGCAGCTCATACAGCTTGCTATTTACTAAATAGAAGTCCATCATCTGTTCTGAATTTTAAGACTCCTATGCAAATATGGTCTGACAATGTAGAAAACTATGATAGACTTAAAATTTTTGGCTGTGCTGCATATGCATCTGTTAAACAAGGTAAGCTTGATCCAAGGGCATTGAAATGTATTTTCATTGGTTATCCTGATGGTGTCAAGGCTTATAAACTGTGGTGCTTGGATAATGATCATAAGAGAATTTTTGTTAGTAAGGATGTGACTTTTAATGAGCTTGAGTTTCCTCTAAAGAAAACTGGTCATTCCTCACATATAAATCTGGAAAGTGTAGAACCTGTGAGTGCAGGAAATACTGATGATACTACAGCTGAGGTGGAGGCTCAAGGGGAGCCTAATGTTCCGGATGAAGGTGACCCCCAGCAGTCTAATGAAGAAGGTAATGTGGAAGGTAGTTCTCATAACTCATATCAGGATTTTTGGCTAACAAGGGATAGACAAAGGAGACCTGTTAGGAAACCTGTTAGATATGGTTATGATGACCTTGTGAACTTTGCCTGTTTAGTTGCTGAAAATATACATGAACCTGAACCTCTGAACTATACTGATGCTATGAATTGCAAAGAAAGTGAGCTGTGGTTGCAGGCTATGAATTCTGAAATGGACTCCTTGAAGAAAAATCACACTTGGGAAATTATTGACAAACCTGCAAAGGCAAGGGTAATTGGCAGCAAGTGGATTTTTACAAGAAAGGAGGGAATACCTGGAGTAGAGGCTCCAAGGCTGAAAGCAAGGTTAGTTGCTAAGGGATTTTCCCAAAAGGAAGGTATAGATTTCAGTGAAATTTATGCACCTGTTGTGAAGCACAGATCTATAAGGATTCTTCTATCTATTGTTGCAAACTTTAATCTTGAGTTAGAACAATTAGATGTTAAAACTGCCTTCTTGTATGGTAGCTTAAATGAGACAATTTATTTAAGGCAACCTGAAGGTTTTATTGAGGGAGATCCTGATAGAAAGGTTTGTTTGCTGAAAAAATCTTTATATGGCTTGAAACAATCACCGAGACAATGGTATAGGAGATTTGATGAATTCATGATGAAATGTGAGTTTAAAAGATCTAGCTATGATTGGTGTATCTATTTTAAGAAATTGGAAAATGATTCAGTCATATATCTTTTGTTATATGTTGACGATATGCTGATTGCTTGCAATTATTTGAAAGCCATAACTGATTTGAAAGAACAGTTAGCTACTAACTTTGAAATGAAAGATCTTGGTGCAGCTAAGAAGATTTTAGGTATGCAGATTATGAGGGACAGGAAACTGGGTAGTCTATTTTTATGTCAGACAAACTACTTGAAGAAAGTTGTGGAAAGGTTTGATATGGAAAATGCTAAACCAGTTAGTATCCCTGTTGCTGGACACTTCAAACTGAGTAAGGATCAAGAGCCTGAAACTGATCAAGAGAAAGACTTAATGAGGAATGTGCCTTATTCAAATGCTGTGGGCTGTTTAATGTATGCTATGGTCTGCACAAGACCAGACATAGCTCATGGGGTAAGTTTGGTAAGTAGGCACATGGCAAATCCTGGGAGAAGTCATTGGCAAGTGGTGAAGTGGCTGTTAAGGTACATTAAGGGGACTCTTGATAGAGGGCTGATGTTTGGAGGTGATCAGCTGAACTCTGAGATTATTGAAGGCTATGTGGACTCAGATTTCGCTGGGAATATTGACACAAGAAAATCTCAGACTGGGCTTGTATTCACTGTTTATGGAACAGCTGTGTCATGGAAGGCAAACCTGCAGAAGGTGGTGGCCTTATCAACTACAGAAGCAGAATTTATGGCTATAACAGAAGCAGTAAAGGAAGCTTTATGGTTAAAGGGAGTTATGGCAGAGCTGGGCTATGAACAAGAGTGTGTGAAGGTTCATTGTGACAGTCAAGGAGCAATACACTTATCCAAGCATCAAGTATTCCACGAGAGGAGTAAGCACATTGATGTGAGGATGCACTTTGTGCGGGAAATTGCAGAGACTGGAGAAGTTAAAATGGTGAAGGTCAGCACCATTGACAACCCTGCTGACATGTTAACCAAATCAGTCCCAAGCGAGAAGTTTGAACACTGCTTGAGGCTGATCAGGTTGTTGAAACATGGATGAGGCAAGGGGCAGAGGGACAGTCGTAATAGGATGGACAATCATTTGGATCCAAGGTGGAGATTTGTAGATTTTGGATCTCAAATGATCAAATGAGATCAAAGGTGTTTCGCTGGTGTTTGCAGAGGATGAAGATGCATGGAGGATCAGCCAAAGGAAATGCAGCCGACCGGCCAGCCGACCGGCCAGCCGATCGGACACCCGGGCTGATTTCATGGATAGCCGATCGGCCACCCGGATGTTTTCACACTGAGTTTGTTCTGAAGGAAACGCAGGCGTTTTGAAGCCAAGCGGGAAGTTTGGACTTGGTTAAAGATACGTCGGTTTGCTTTAAACGCTGTCGTCTTACTCAAGCCGAGTTCGGTAAGTTCGTTACATTCTTTCGGACGGCGTCGTTTGGAAGCAAATATCAACGGATATATGAGAGCGTCCGAGTACAGCTGAGTTATTCTGTTTTCAAGCAAGCGAGTTCAGTTTTTTCCAGAATTGGGGTTTTAGGGTTCTTGAGCGATAGAGCGAAATTCGTTTCGGTGATACGAAATTGGATTGTGCGATTGTTGCAATTTCATTCAACGATATTGTATACACCTGTAAACACTTTGATCAATCAATAAACGACTGTCTTTCTGGCTGGAGTAGGTCCTCGACTGGAGGGGGCCGAACCAGGGTAATCTTTGTGTCGTTGTTCTTGTTTGTGTTGTTAATCTTTGCACGTTTGTGCTTCCGTCAACTCTACAAGTTCTGATGCTGGATTTTCTTTTGAGCATTATCTTAATGAAGAAGGGTGGAATGAGCAATGAGTTTCACCACCATGATTGGGACTACTTGGTGGCTTACGTATTCCAACTTTAGCCTTGCTTGTAGGGATTGGTAAAGCAATGAGAAACTGCAAAAGCATCCATGAATGAATAAGTGGCAAAACAAAGGGAAGCATTTGCATGCATTGAATAATTAAGAGTAATAAACAGAGTCTCACCTCCCCAAGCGGCGTTGTCTTGTTCTTTTTCTTCTTTTGCTTGGAATCAGAAGCATCAGCAGCAGGTGCATCGCCCTCCTTCAACTTTCTTATTCTGAGATTTTTTGTCTTAGACAAGTTCTGAAACATTAAACAACATCAGATTGTGAAATGAAAGGAGCAGTAACAAACCCTAAACCTTACCAATTAATACCTGATTATGCTCGTCCGAGTGAGACATTTCATTCTCCGTCGTTACTGCTTTCTCTTTACCATCCACCACCATTTGCTGGGGTGACTCCGCCATCCACTTCGATCCAGGGGTTCACACCCTGTATAGTTGGGACATAAAAGAGTAAGTCTCATTTGGGGTACTAATGATTTACACACACTCCCTGTTACTTGCAGAATACCTTTTCCGCGCACATTCTTCTCAAGTCTGAGATCTTTTTCACTTGGCTCTCGATAAAGCTCTGCCCTCCAAACCCAGGGTTGACAGACATAATAAGGACTAAATCCACCACTGTGAGGAGTCAAATGGTCAACTAATCAGTTCATTTTTTTTTCTGTGGACATGTATAAATTTGAAAAAAAATCATTCCCAAAATCTTCTGTGAAGGTTTGACATTATTGTACTCTGTAGCTGATGAAATTATCCACTGAACCGAAGCGGATCCCTTAGTGAATATGAATTAATGCGCAAACAATTCTAGTTTACTCATCAATTTGCAATATATATAACACACGAGTAGAATCGATATATAAAAAGCTCGTAAGAGTTCCTTCTTGTGTCAAGTCTTGAAAACTTAAATAAAACTATATTGAGTAGAATCGGTTACCATCAAGCACATATTCTATTGTACTGAGAGGGGTGCCAGGATTCAAAACCACTCCAGCTTTAGCTCCAAGACTCTTTATCTAAAACATGAATTTCTAATCAATTAAACTGGACCTCAATAGTTATTCATTAAATATCCATGAACGGGAATAGCCGTTGAGACTAATGGCCCAAAGCCAATAACAATTGACACTAATTGCATCTCGGGAACCCTAACTAGCCTAAATCGCTCTTCGTTTACCAAAAACTAGAGACTCTTACTTGGTTTACAGTTCAATGCAAATGGATTGTTGAAGATTGCTCGCAATGAACACTGACTATATCAGCTCCAGCCTTGATGAAATCCGGCACTCTCTGCTCTGGTTCTACAATCATCTGCAACGTGGTGTAATGAGGAATGAATGTATTTAAAAAAAGTTTTGATTTGATTGGTGACATAGATAGATACCAAATGAACATCCAAAGGAAGATGTGTAATAGGGCGCAGAGCATCAACGACGAGGGGCCCAATAGTAATATTTGGGACAAAGCGTCCATCCATGACATCAACATGGATCCAGTCACAACCGGCAAGCTCAACTGCTTTCACCTAGACACATCAAGCAATTATTGATTGGATTTAGAAGATATAGATAAATAAAAAGACTCACCTGTTCCCCCAACCTTGCGAAATTGGCAGAGAGGATAGATGGAGAGACAATGATGTCGGATTTAGAGAAGTTGTCAACTCGAGCAGTCAGGGACTTCCTATTTGCAGTGGGAATTACGTAATATTTTTTATGCCGTACAAATAATTACATGTCAGGATTATTGGTACCTTGAAGAGGATTGAGAAAGACGGAGATTGATTTGAGCCGCCGATGAACACAAAGACGACATCTTCAATGGCCGACTGGGAAACTAAACTTGAAGGAATGCTTCTTATCCAGATCGGAAATTATTTATATATTATCTGCAATGGTTGGTTGTTGGCGACCTCATCATGTTATCACCATAACCATCCTTTTTTTACAACAGCATACTAAAACAATGCACATCTTCCCTTCCTCAAAACATTTAAATTGACTTGCATCGTCAGTGAGAGGTTTTAAAAACAAACATAATAATTAAAATTCCGTCCCATTGTTGCTAAATATCGCATATCTAGAACCACATTTAGCTACTGATCTTAATCTGATAGTGCCATTTGAACTGCATCTTTTGGTTCAACGTCCGTGATTGAAGGTGCCGCTGCCGCTTTCCCCTTTCTTTTAGTCAGATTTCTCTTCTTTTCCCTACCCGAAGCCTGCATCGACAATCAGTTTAGCAAAGCCCAAACGAGAGAGACTTTAAAGAAAAGTATTAAGTGTTTATTCAAAGAGTGGCGTAATACTAATGGTGGAGATTACCTGAGCAGTTGATGGATGATCGGACGTGGTGTCCGCTGGTGGAATAGGCTGCCTTGATGAATCTGAACCACTTTCTTTACTCCCCCTTAGCCAGACGCTTCCGAATGAGATCACTGCTGCCAAAAATAAAGCCGGACCAACCCTTGGATCCTCTAACACTTCAACCATTATATTTGATACCTTTTGCTTAACTCCTTTGCTCGATGAGCTTCGCTGAATAGGCATAGGATCATCATCCTCCGGAACAAGTGCAGGCGTTTGTGTTTTCTGCAACAAAGTAAAAAAATTAGATAACATGTCCCCCGTGACGTGATCAAGCAGGGCCTAATTGTAACATACACTAGACAGCTAATCCGTTTACATCAGTGCATATCGATAGTCATCTCTCTTAACATGTCATACTCTTCAGAGCTATTGAACTGCATGACATTATCATTAAAATCACATGACAAGTACAGTGTATCAGAGATTCAAAGCAATTTAACATTCGAAAATTCATTCTACTGCTATCAACAAAAAATTACATTCCAACAGTTGAGTACTGCCATCACATAAGATATAAACAATAGAGCCGTAACTTCCAAATAAAACGGTACATAATATGACTTACAAACAAGGGTAGTTGGTCAGAATCTCCAGCCTCAACTATATCAGAGATCCATTTAGTTAACTGTTCATTAAGAAATTAACATAAAAATGAAGGTACCATAAGGTCACGGATGATTGAGAGAATCGGCAAAATAATGATCAAAAACTAAAAATGAGATTTCCAAGTGATGTCAACAGAAACAATGGAAACTTCGAGAAAAAAAGAAGATGAATAGGCGAATAAATATACCTCAGAACTGTCCTCGGATCCATTATATTTTGCAACTAGCTGAGATACAGGATCCATATCTTCTGCTCGCATTACTTGCCAAACATTTGACTTTTTTGTAGGTTGCTTCTCTTCAGTGTCATTCCTCCCATATCGAACAATAAATAATTTTGGTGTATCCTCTTCTACTCTCCTTTTCCCGCATGTCTCATAACTATCAGGACCAAGATAGAAAATACAATAGTCCTGAGGAAAGCCATGGAAGACCCATTCAACTTAGCTGCTCACAATTAAAAGTGTCTTCCTAACTCATCGCAGACTGACCTTTGCCACAGAAATAAAATAATAAATGAACCGGAGTTTATGGATATGACACCTGTTGGACTTCACCATCAAGCCAAGCGAATGCCATTCTCTTCTCTCTTAGTGCCACTGCAGCAGGCGTGGTTCCTTCTTTTGCCTCATCCGATACAATTTCTTGTACCCTGCGCAAGGTCTATCAACTAACATCATTCACTTGTTTTACCATCATATTTTATGACTCAACCAATTGTTATGTAATTCACCGCACATTGTCTATAGCTGTGACTAGAAGATTAATATACAAACAATAATAAAAAAAACTCCATTTTTCAACTTTTAACCAATTAAACAACTGATTTTTCTTATTCCAAATATATGTATCTCTTCATTTAAATGGTCAATAATTATTCGGATAGCCACGGAAAATTCAAAAGAATTAGATCAGAGCGTTACTTCTCGCATTTTGTTCAATTCCTTGCTTAGCCTTCCAGCAGCAATAACACAATACCAAACTTGTGTGTCATATCCAGCACGTGAATAACCATGTGGATCACAGCCCAGCCGCTTATGTGTAGAAGTACGGAGCTGAAGAAGCTCTGGAATTCGGGAAAAAAAACATTAGAACATTTTCAGAATACTAACAAACAGCCAAAAAAGACCTCTTTCCTGATTACAAAAAAATATTGGGGTTGAAGTGGCTTTTGCACTAAACAAATGACAAAATGAGTGGCAGGAATCAAAGAGGGGTATCATATAGTTTCAACAGTTCACAACGCTCTTTTAGCAAGGATTCATTAATTGTAATTCGGTCTATACTCAGAGATGACAATCGGGCTTGGCATTTGTTTTAGTCAATAATATCGGCCAAACACCACAGGGGAAAATAGTTTAGATAAACCAAGATGAACATAAACTAAAACACCATCCCATCCTACCGTCCCAAGATCATTAATCTTAATCCCTTAACGCTAGGTCTGAGCTTTATGCACTGCATTAGCTTCACTCTCGTGTGAAATCAATAAAGTTAACCAGTCACTGTAGTCCATATTCATCGAATAAAATCTAGATTGTACCTTGATTTTTGTTTTCTTCGATAATTGTTAATAACGATGAACGGTCAACAGGCCCTGCGACATGCACATCACTTCGAAATCAGCATGGTAGACACATTGACACATGCCATAAAGCACATTAGAAATAATTGACAGTTGGACAAACCATGATGCACGATTGGTTTGACACCTGGGTCCTTCAAGACAACTAAAGCTGGTGCAGACTCTAATCCAAACCTATCAATCAGAAAATCATGAACCAAGTATAGCATATTATTAAGTTGACTGTTTCCAATTTACAGGCATATGTAGTTAATTTCATGGGCAGTGATACGGAACATGACAAAGCCTGGCTTTTGGACTGTTCGCCAAAGGTGGAGTGGTGGAAAGTGTCCAAAATAAAAATACGCAAATGGACACATTGATCAATGAATAATTAATACATTTATCTGATTAAAATGCCACTTATCAAGTATAAACATCTCTTTGCATCTATTTAAATTAAAATCCAATTGTTTTACCTAATATATTACGTACCCAACACCAAGCAAGTTTGACATGGGAAAAGCCTCCATAAAGTTGAGTTCTCACGTCACCGTCATAAAAGTTTTGATAAAGAAAATAAGCTAAACATTGAGGAAGCCCCTGGATTTCAACTTACGATGTCCACCAAATAGAGAAATCTTCTTTCTTCCATAGCACAAATGCAAATGATGCATCATCCCAGTAATCTCTTGCAATTTTCCGCAAATATGGAGTAGCACGCTCCCCTGTTTCGGAGAAGAAAATAAATTTCACCTAAGAGCCAATGTCACAAAAGATATATATCAGTACATAACTCCGACATGCAGAAGTTGTGTCAAAATGAAGAATAGAGGAGATATTCACCTTGTGCGCTCCACTTTTGGATATAAAACTCCGTCCCTGAAATTATAATTTTTTGTTTTTGTCAAAGAGTTTATCATTCTGATTGACTAACGAATTTCGCAAGGATACTCATCACACAACCAAGTAGTTGCCGAGGTGAATCAATACAATCTTTTTGTCTTCCCCAGCTGTTATCATGTTTATTTTTTATGTGCAAGAATTAGGAGTACAGATGATAAGCCTTCTTCTCATAAAAAAAAATGATACGCCCTCTGAGACAATTTGTTTATGATACGTGGTGCTGGTTAACTAAAACAGAGCTTATTTTTTTTAAGACAACAAGAAACGAGATTGATTTTCCATGAAATTCATTAGTCGTGGACATACATTTGAAATATACAAATAGATGTAAAAAATGCCTGATTATAAACTAAGCTCATGTCTGACATTGGAAATACGAAAAAATATGAAAGCCACAATGCGCTACACAAATGAACTGTGTGGGGATTGTCAGGCAACAAATGACCTATGCATATGCAATCAACATGACATACAGTGTATTAAATGATATCAGGATATGTAAAAGCAATAATGGGACTATTTATAGCATGATTCTTTTCTTACAAGACACGCTAAGCTTTGGACAAAGGCCAAATAATTGTGTTGGAGAAAATGATAACCCACTTTGGTGTTTTTGCTATTACAGATCCGCGTACTTGCATGTCAGAAAATCTGAAATTTACCAGTGTCTCCTTTGGATAATAGAAAATTTGAGGTAGACTAAGTACTGATGTCGTGAACCAATCAGTAACTGCATCCACAGAGAGCTCTCCTTCATACCTATTAGCATAAACAATGTCATAGCTGGGTATTAACGCCTAATATTAAAATAAAATAAAACTTCGCTTATCTTAGTAACCGAAATTTATATAATTGAGTTCATACCGAGTAGATAGGGGGGACAGAAAATTATGAACTGCAAGAAAATGCATAACATATCCAGATTTATATTAAAATTTATACTCACCTAACGAGGCAATGAGAACTCCTGCAACCGGCAGGAAAGGCAATGAGAGATGGGACACCTGTAATGAAGAAAATAATAATTCACTATCAGAACGCTAGTAAATCCAGGTGCAACCAGGCAGTCCACACTTAAAAAGCTGAACAGACAAAGCATTTCATAAAAGAACGGTTTATGGGATTTTTTTAGCCTACAAATTCACTTCTGTCACAACAAAACTAGTTATTACTTATTACCACAACAAGAGTGCATGCACTTTTCGTAGTAATTCTACTATGCTCAGGTTTTAGCTGTTGATGTTTTTTTTTATTAATAAAGTGAGATTCATTCAAAACAAGCCCTGTTACACCAAAAATACAGCAGCACACAAGCTATAAATAGCTTGAACTTAAAAACCAAGCTGGAGAACACAAACACAAAAAGCTAAACACCTGTGATCAACGACACCAACAAAAGCTAAACACCTGTGATTAAGCAAGAGCTACTATACCAATTTAACAATCTACTCCCTGTTTTACTATATTTAACCAGCTCAATCTTTAAACACAGCAACTTCCAAATATAGCTTCTAATGCGATCCAAGCTTGTGTCATCTCCATTAAAAATGCGCTTGTTTCTAGCTCTCCAAGTCTCATAAATCGAATTGAATAGAAAGTGATTCTATTCAAAACAGGAATATACAAACATGACACCCAAAGGACCACCACCCCCCCCCCCCCCCCCCCCCCAAACAAAAACCTGTCACGCCAAAACAAAAAGAACAACATCCGCGCCTAAGACTTTCAGACACACCAGCACAAACAACCAGCAGGCAAAACAAGATTTCAACAGGACACACTGCCCACACACCACACAGGCAGCACATAGTAAATTCTACTATGCTCAGGTTTTAGCTGTTGATGTTGGTATGCATATTGGTTAATGAACTATTTCTCCATAATAATTTCTGTAACCTGCAACTGCAAACTGAGTGTCTACCAGAATCTGCCAATTTAATACTATTTGTTTGTGGTATTTCAATTGCAAAGCCTACCTTTACGAAAGAAAAGCTGCCCTGTGAATTTCTTCTCGGCGAGGTAAGTTACAAGCTCATGTTCACTAAGTTCGATCATCCCATTATTCGCAATCCCATCCAACAAAGAAGCTGAATTTAAAGATGAATTATGAAATCCATGTGATTAATGCTCGTTAAATAAGTAGAAAGGGAAAGTAAAACATATGGTAACACATTTGCTCACATACTGATTTCTTTCCATCTGTCAAAAAATTGTGAGCAGCGTTTGCTCCCATGCGAATGTACCTGGGGCCATTATATCATGAAAACTGGTAAAAGACTGAAGACAAATAGTTATCTAAAATGAGTATGGAGGACTACAAGCAAACAGGAAACTGTCACCGTTGGATACAGTTATATACTTGAGATATTATGGTTAAATGTATTCAGTACACAAGAACAGCCATGGACCACTATCAAGACGCACAAAAAATCCCAAAACACTAATACAAGCAGCGCAAGGAAAGTGAATCATAGTTCATAATTAACGCTCTCAAGTGCTAGTAGTAAAACTCAGTGGATGTAGATCAAGAAAGGTCTAATCTCAAGTACTGGCTGGCCTAAAACTTCTTAGCTTTTAAAATTCACATTAATATGGTAAATCAATAGTTACTGTGCATACACAAGCGTTCATAAACATAATCCAATTATTCTGAAAGGGATATGGATGTTTTCTATCAATTATGTCATGACATGTCAACACTAGGTGAGCGCGTTAAGGCTATTTTAATAGATTATCATGTTCAAATCAGGGTACTTTCAGAATACATTTAATTGAACCATACCTGGACTATCCAGGGTTCGTTGACCTGAAACTTAGACACAAAATCCTTGGCAGTAATAACATTGAAGGCGTAATCATTGTTGCCTGTTAGAAGACACTCAGATGCTCATTCTTGTATCAAAATTCTTAACCAGATACAACTAGATTACAGTAACGATGAATGTCGGGAATTTACTGGAAGTACTGAGCAGCGGAAGGCTAACATCGGCAAAAGATTTGTCTGCATACTTTGCTTTAACTTCTTCCAATAGATGCTAGGAACAAATAAAATGATTATAAGTGATGCATGGTAAAAGAGTGATGGTAAATCACAAATATGATAAAGATGATTTGAAAACTTATGTATATTGCCAAAAGATAAGTGAAACTCACAATTTGTTCATCGATGTTGTATAGATCATAGTCCCTTTTCCATAGTGGATTGGTCAGCAGCTCAGAAGCATATTGGATCTGAAATGAAGACGGATTTTGAGCTTGATATCGGAAGGAGAACATAAAGTGACTCATGAAACCAAAATTGGATGTTCCATTATATTGAAGCAGTTTTCCAATTCCAAGTATTGCGTGATGTGAATGGCAGTGCAAATTACAAACACGAAAAGTAAAAAACAGACACCTATGACAATATATTCCTTTAGGTTGTTATTTCCATTGTCCAAAATTATGCATCATATGCTAGGAACTTGTGGCATTCTGCATGCTCTAGTTTGGTACTTGGTCAATAAACCACCTCAAACTCGTGTGTGTTCTAGTCCCACATCGGGTAAGACATGGGAGTAATGTGTGTGCAAGATTGATATGATAGACTACTTGTTATCTTGTCAGCAACATAACATGATTTCTGAGATGGACTCTAGATTGTGGTCACCTAGTGGATGGTGGTGTCAAAAGATAGTTGGGTCAAGTTAGACTTATAACAACTTGTATTGGATCCACTGGTAGGGTCGTTACAGTCGCAGCATAATGTCATGGTACCTCAATTGTTCAAATTTAAACTTCCTTGTTAGCTCTTAAACAATGTTTTTTCTTCTTCTACAATTTCTTCTACCACCAAATACAGATAAGCAAGAATTATAAAAATTTTAGATATATATGCACATAACTAAGAATAACATAACACTTGGATGTAAACTACTACTCCCTAAATAAAAACGACAAATCTCAGTGACGCTATACAGAAACAAAAGGTATCTCAGTTACCTTGACAAGCTCAGTAGTACTGCGAGCCTTCTCATTGGATTTCCTGAGATGATTTGATGAATGAAATTAGTGAGGAAATATAGAATAACTGTCCCATTTTACTAATACAAGCTCCAATTGATACTCGACAACATACCACAAAGGATCAGCAGGTATAAGTGTGCACTCAAACATGTGTATGAAAAGCTGAGTGATTACTGAGCTAGATTTATGAATTCTAATGTCCAACACAGAAAAATATAATTTAATGGAAAGCAAGATCAATTGATAAGTCTATCCAAAGTTAAAAGCATGTAGTAGTAAAGACTGAAATAATTAAAAGGTCATCAGTGAAAGAAATAATTATAAGGGCAGTGAGAACCGTCACATACCAATTGGAATACAACTTTCCATAGGCCTGTTTCACTTCTTCAATGGAACTGTTTCTCTTGATACCAAGAACTGCAATTAAAAAATAAATAGATGATCAGTCAGTATACAGAGAGTGAACAAACAAATCCGATGATTAAAAACCGAAACAGATTGATTGTATGTGATACCGTCGTAATGGGAAGAGGGGAATGTTGCGGGAAGAATAATGAGCTGAAAGGCGATGGCGGCAGCAAGGAGGATGGAGGGGATGATGTAGGGCTTTAAGCTAGACGCCATTGACGGAGATGCGGGCGTTGGCTATGGTTATACGATGATAGACGGAGGAAGCAAGAGAGATATGAGTTTTAGTGATCGCGTAGCGCGATGAAATCGCATCTCCAGTCAATATTTTCTTTGGGGAAACGAATCTGACAACGTCGTATTTGTTTGGTTTATTATTATTTTATTTATTGTGATCAACTGCAATTACCCGAACAGACTTTTGATTGGTACAGAATTATCCGTATGTTTTCAAGTTTACCAAGCTATTTATAATTAGTGCGTTTCCTGGGTGCTCAATTATCTGTTTTCTTTTGAAAAATATCATATTGGAACCAAAAGATTTGGTGATAACATACAATTTTTCCTATCTGGCGGATAAAATTATGTACGGTCTTCAAATTTAGTTATTAAAATATTGCGATTCAGGTACAAAACACTCTTATATATAAAAATTACAAATCGAATTTCAAGCCGACACGTGTCCAAGTTCGTCGAAATCTCGGATAAAACACGGAGTGCCATTATGGTCATTCACATATATATGAATGATCAGACTTAACATGGAAGGATCAGACTTAAACAGCAATGATCAGACTCAAACAGCAATCATCAGACATAAAAATCAGACTAAAAACAGCAATGATCAGACTTAACATGGAATGATCATACTTAAACAGCAATGATCAGACTTAAAGAACAATGATCAGACATACAAACCAGACTTAAAACAGTAATGATCAGACTTAAATTGGAATGATCAAGATCAAACATAAAAATCAGACTAAAAACAGCAATGATCAGACTTAAACAGCAATGATCAGACTTAAACAACAATGATCAGACATAAAAACCAGACTTAAAATCAGACTTAAACAACAATGATCAGACATAAAAACCAGACTTAAAATCAGACTTAAACAACAATGATCAGACTTAAAAACCAGACTTAAAACAGTAATGATCAGACTTAAATTGGAATGATCAAGATCAAACATAAAAATCAAACTTAAAACAGCAATGATCAGACTTAAACAGTAATTATAAGACTTAAAACTACAATGATCAGACTTAAAACTATTATTGTAGCAATGATCAGACTTAAAACAACAATTATCAGACTTAAAACTACAATGATCAGACTTAAAACAACAATGATCTGACTTAAAACTACAATGATCAGACTTAAAACAACAACTACAATGATCAGACTTAAAACTACAAATATCAGACTTAAAACAACAATGATCTGACTTAAAACTATGACTGTAGCAATGATCAGACTTAAACTATTACTGTAGCAAATGATCAGACTTAAAACTGTTACTATAATAAATTTTAGGACGATTATACTCTCGTGTATTTTTAAATAAGTCGATTTTAATTTTTTTTATTTACAAAAAGCGCCCCGAATTCCGATTGGTCGAAATATACACATGACAATATTTTATTGGGTTTGTAGTTTTTAATTATAACTATGGTTTGTATTTGATCTGAAACCTAATTTAATTACAATATATCTTAATTGAGGAAATACTAAGAAGTAGCCCAGTAACATATGCGAAATTGTCATAACGCATAATCGTGTTTGCTCCTTTGGGTCGACTCGGTCTTATCGAAAATCTATAAATTCTTTTGACTCAAAAGGTTGTGAAAAACTTGCAACATCAAAATTGAGATCGTACGGTTAAGATTAATTTTCATTTATCATGAAATGTATCACTTCTCATATGTTCCTAAGTCTTTATGTTGAATTAAAACTGAGTTGAAAATTGGAAACTTGAAATTTAATTGAATTGTATTGAATTTAACTTTACTACACTTTTTTTACCAATAACATTTTTTTCTTTTTTGATTGGATTTTTGGCCAACAACTTAAAAACTTGAAAATTTAAGTGCAGCATCATACTTTAAATTTGGTAAACTGTAGACATGCAAGGCATGGCTTCTGAGAAAATATTTATGTTTGGGCTTGAATCTTGAGCTACAAAATTAGCACTAGGAAAGGAAGATTGACTTGACCGACTATTTCCTATGGTCTTCCAAGTTCTAACATGATTGATGCTGACTGAAAGTTTGTGATACAAAGGCAGAAAAAGTGAAAAAACTTATGCTTTTCACACTCCAAGGTGGAGGTCATAACATCGTTGTTCAGCTAATACATCAAACGCCACTCCGACTTGAACAACAAGGCTAGTCGAGGAGGAGATAGATTTAGGCCGAGGAGGGATTTTACACCAAGACCTGAGGACAATAAAAGTCAGAGGCTCAACTCACCTCCATCCAGGCATCTGTGGGTCGGAAATTTGTCATTTAATATTGATGAAAGAACCTTGGCTGATCAGTTTTACAATTTTGGGGAACTTGAAAGTGTAGCTTTTCAACCTGGCCGTAGCTATGCATTTGTTAACTTCAAGAGGGAAGAAGAAGCCGTTGCTGCAATGAGAGCACTCCAAGGCTTTCCCTTAGGCGGCATGGTTCTTAAAATTGAGTTCACAAAGGCAATTAGTATTGATCAATAATATTTCCAAATGATAAAAAAAAGGTTTACTACTGTTTTCATATGCACTTCACTTCACGTACCTGATTCTTCTATTTTAAGATGGGAGCCATCTTTTAATCGGAGACCTCCGACAGGAATAATTCATAAAAAATTAAAAGCAGCTGAACTCACGCATCTCAGTTCACAGGCAGAGTGCCCGAAGTGTAAGTCATCACTGCTCATCCATGTTTACAGGTCGCTCCGCTTATTTCAAGCAAACTCTCGAATCAGTTACAAAGTGGTCTGGAGATAAAATGACCAGTAACCATAGGCATTGATCACAACCAAAATGTACCCAGATAAATATAAATAAGATGAGCAGGGTTAACATGTACAGAAGCGCAAATGAAAATCCGAAGCCCTCATAATAATTATAAATGAACATTTTATTTCATGATATGTAGTTTTGGAGCCCAACGAGCAGCCAGGCTACGACAAAAGCATATCTCAAATCTCCGTTCTTTTGGAACAATCATTGGGCTTCAATGTGTAAAACTAAAATACAGATAAGTCACTACATAGTTTAGAGCCAAAAGCCATGCCTAAATTCAGCAGAAGAAAAAGGACTAAATACAGATAAGTCTCAGCTGTGAGAGGATGGATGTTTTTTTTAAAAATAATTAAAGTTATACATATCTCAATGTGTACAGTGTGCAGCATCAGACGTATCCCATTAGACAAATCAGCATACTCGAATAAAGAGTTCTGAGTCCCTGTCTGTGTGTCATCATTTGCACCATAATAATGACTGACTTCATGTGTGATATTCAGATAAAAACTTAACCACTTTGATTGATGGTAAACTATAAATCAATTCCATCACCTATTGGAAGAAACAATAAGCTATAAAGCACAGCAATCTGAGAATCAATTTATTTTTCAAAACAGTGACATGTTGAATATAAGTAAGAAATGACGAAACCATAATAAATACCAAAGACAGTCGGCGAAATGCTCTCGGCGAGTGGATAGTAAGTAGATCAAAGGTGGTAAAACCCTAGTTGTATTGTATGTATAAGAGGACGAGAATGGTGCCGACAAGCATTTTGGGCCTGTTGTACCATTTGGGCCCGTTGAAAGCCTTTTCGAACGCTATTATTAAGCTAAAGCCAAAATGAGAAGAGAAAGGGAAAGATGTACACATGCGAATCGATAACTAATCTGTTGAGGAATTGCAAGACACTCACAACCTTGAAGCAAATTCATGCTTGCGCCTTCAAATCAAGAATCTACTCTGACCCATTTGTTGCTGGCAGATTCATCCTCCATGCTACCATCACCATCTCAAATGCCTTCGACTATGCATTGCGTCTATTCCTCGACATCCCCTCTCCCGATGTTTTCATGTGCAACACAATTTTACGCGGCTTTTCTGAATCTGACAGTCCTCACAAATCGATTTTTATGTACACTAAACTGCGGAGAGAATTTGTGTTTCGTCCGGATAGTTTCTCTTTCACGTTTTTGTTCAAGGGTGTGGCCAATTACAGGTGTTTGAGTGATGGGATTCAGCTGCATTGCCAGGCCGTTAAGTATGGCCTTGATAGTCATTTGTATGTTGGGACGACGATTGTGAGTATGTATGGTGAGTGTATGTGTGTTGAGTATGCTCAGAAAGTGTTTGATGAAATGTTTAGTCCAAATGTTGTTGCTTGGAATGCCCTTGTTACTTCTTGTTTTAGGTGTAATGATTTGAAGGCTTTACAGACCGTTTTTGGTGAAATGCCGTTTAAGAATGTTACTTCTTGTAATGTTATGCTTGCTGGGTATATGAAAGCTGGTGAAACCGAGCTTGCAATGGATTTGTTCTCGGGTATGGTGGCAAAAGATGCTGTGTCATGGAGCAGTATGATTGCAGGGTTAGCTCTTAATGGTCGTTTCAGTGAGGCTTTTGAGATTTTCCGGGAGTTACACTGGTCTAGTATTAGAGCAAATGAGGTCAGTTTGACAGGAGTTCTTTCAACATGCGCACAGGCTGGGGCATTCGAATTTGGGAAAATTGTACATGGTTTAATTGAAAAATCTGGGCTTGGCTGGATGGTATCTGTGAACAATGCACTTATAGATACATATTCAAGATGTGGCAAAGTGGGCATGGCTCGCTCGGTCTTTGATAGTATGCTAGATAAGAGTAGTGTTGTGTCTTGGACATCGATGATTTCTGGTCTTGCTATGCATGGATGTGGACAGGAGGCACTACAATTGTTTCATCAGATGGAAAGTCATGGAGTTAGGCCTGATGGTGTCACTTTCGTATCTATTTTATATGCTTGTAGTCATAGAGGATTTATTGAGCAGGGGTCGACCTATTTTTCCAAAATGACACAAGTGTACAGCATAGAACCATCGATTGAGCACTATGGTTGCATGGTTGATTTGTATTGTCGATCAGGTCAACTTGAGAAAGCATTTAACTTCGTAACTGACATGCCGATTCCCTCAACTGATATTATTTGGAGGATTGTCCTAGGGGCCTGCAGTATCCACGGTAATGTTGAGTTGGCAGAACGCGTTAAGGGTCGGCTATCTTTGATTGATCCAAACAACTCTGGTGACATTGTATTGCTATCAAATATTTATGCCGTTGCAGGTAAATGGAGAGATGCTGCCTCTGTCAGGAGATCAATGGAAAATCAGCAAATGAAGAAAGATCCTGGTTGGAGCATGATTGAAATTGACAAAGTGATGTATAGTTTTGTAGCAGGTGATAAACATAGTACGATAACAGAAGAGGCTTATGAGAAGCTAAATGAGATAATGCTAAAGATTAGGGTTGAGGGAGGTTATATGCCTGAAGTTACGAGTGTGTTGCATGATATACAAGAAGAAGAAAAGGAAGATGCTGTTTCTAGACACAGCGAGAAACTTGCTGTTGCTTTCGGGTTAGCGCGATTAGGGGAAGGAAACAGTATAAGAATAATGAAGAATTTGAGAGTTTGTAGGGATTGTCACACTGCAATGAAGCTGGTTTCTAAGGTTTACAGAGTGCAAATTGTGTTGAGGGATAGAAGCCGCTTTCACTCATTCGAAAGTGGATTTTGTTCATGCAAAGATTACTGGTGACTGAAAAGTCCCCTGGTAATATTGGTACCAATTTCAGTACCAGAATTGGCGCAGAAATGTGCTTTCACTGAAAGTGCCGGATGCTTCTTGGATTTGACGTGGGGAAAGCAAAGGAAAATGTTTGAAGCGCACTGAAAAGTGAATGGTGATTGACAAAATAGTAGATGAGTACCCAAATGGCCAAATGAGAAATAATACTAACAGGTTTGTCTCCCTATCTATTCATCTTATGCACGGAATATTTTGCGGCTTTGGTTAATCAATATAAGTTTTCGAGACTTATCGATGGAATCAAGATCTGTCGAAGGACTCCTGCTATCAGTCATTTACTCTTTGCAGATGACAGTCTACTGTTTCTTAAGCTTACTTATGATAGCATTAATTGGATTCGAAATCTCTTGAATATTTATGAAAGAACATCAGGCCTAGGTGTCAATTATGGTAAATCAGAAATTATGGTGGGTAGAAATTTTCAGCAAGACCTGATTAATCATATTCAGCAAGTGTTGGGAGTCAATATAGTTCAAAGCCACACAAAATATCTTGGTTTGCCTACTCTTTTGAATCGTAACCATTCACAAAATTTTCAGGGGATTATAGACAAGATATGGGGCAAAACCAAAAGCTGGAAGTTCACCACATTGTCGCAGGGAGGTAAGCAAGTGTTAGTAAGTTCAGTCCTAAAAGCAATTCCTCAGTATTGGCTATCTTGTTTCCTGCTTCCAGAAAAAGTGACCAAAAAGATTCATAGTCTGCTTAACAAGCAAGTGTTTGTTTAGTGTTATTTTTTTTTGTTGGGGTGGTGACGTGCCTATTGTGATCCTGCCCAGTTGTAGTTTTAGTTAGGATTCCTGTACGGTCAATATAAAGTCTATTGACCATGAAATTTAGTCACTGTGTGGCTGTGTGTTACTGGTAGAACATTTATAAGTTAGAAGGTTTTCTGGAATAAGATGCGTAGTTCATGATCATGAACATTCCTTTTCCATTTGCCCACTGTGTTCCTTAACATTGCACGGCTACCATTTTCCTAATTCAGTTCTGAGTTGCAAGTATTCAAATTTTTTTGTTAATATTAATTAGTTTTTGTAGTCTTTGTAAACATATGTTCACCGGTATTGCAATCGTTGAACTGTCTCATCGGTATTATTTGTTTGTTCAGGGCTCAGGCATCCCTGAAGACAGAAAGAGAGAAGAAGAAAGAGATGTTTTTCCCATTGAGGAAGTATGCGATCAAGGCATAGAAAATAACATCTTCTATCAGCCTACTGCATCATTTTTTTTTTGTTGGTCAGAAACACTAGTTTAGTGAAACTAAACTTATGATGTTACTTTTTGTATCAGATAATTTTTTGCAGGTGGTGACAAAAACATTTGAAAGCGAGTAAAGGGCCAGTGAGAATTGACTTGCCTTGCGAAATTAACTATCAATATGTCCAAGTTCCCTGGCGGAGAAAGTTTTGTACAGATTTCTATGTACATTACAATGGACAACAAACAGTTCGAAAGATATGAATTTGCCTTGCGAAATTAACTATTTCTGAGATTCTGATGTCTCACTGGATTGCAACTCCCTTTCCAGTTCATCAAAATCCCAATCACCAATTTCTTCTATAGAATAGTCCTGGCCAAGTTTACCTAATTCTGATTCAGACTTGGCCAGCTCAGAGTCGGGGATCAACATCAAGCCCTACTTTGACAGAAGGTGAGTCGGATTTTGTGGCTTTTGGTGACCCAAGCGCTTGACTAGGGGGTTTGGATGGACTTTTGGGTTGTATGATTGCAGGGTTAGCTCATAACGGTCGTTTCAGTGAGGCTTTTGGGAGTTACAGTGGTCGAGTGTTAGAGCTAATGAGGTCAGTTTGACAGGAGTTCTCTCAACATGTGCACAGGCTGGGGCATTCACGGGTTTGTGCGATTGGGGTTGGACTGGGGAACAAGATAGAGCGCACGTACAGTCGGAGGATTCGAGGGTATTTTATTTAATAATTTTATGATAAAACCAGTGTTGGTTTCTATCTGAAATTGACTTTCGTGTTGCCATTTTGGGCCTTCTTGTGAACTTGGTTGAGAAGGACAGTAGAAATTGGTAATACATATCTACTTGACAAATGACTTCTTTTATTTATTGTTGTTATGCATTCATTTTGTTCATTCACATGCTGATAGCAGTTGGCTGCCACAAACATTTGTGTTCCAGCCTCAAATGAGATGGGAGAGACGACACAGCTACAGCCTACAAAGGACATTGTTCCATCTTCTTGAGCAATAAGGAGCAGGTGAAGCAGCGGAAGAAGAACAAATGACATGTGTTAGTATTATAACGGCTTATCTAAAATAAGCAAAGAAAATGATCATATAAAAGCTTACTCTGCATTGCTTCTTGCATTCCTGATCTCAACGAACATGTACCAATTGGTTTTGCTTTATTTGCAATTCTACTCGATTAATTTTCTCCGGTTGTTTTTTTTTTTTTCGATATATTAAAGTGATCTCAAAAAGATCATTGGGCCTAACCCAAAATACAGATTTTTTTTCTAGTGGCCTGATTTCACTAAATTTTTTTGTAGCATTCTCTCATCTCTTCTCTAGGTTATCACTCGACAAAAACACTTTCGCTACTTTTCTTCACCCGATATTTTTCTTTATCCTTGGACAGTGAAAGGATAGGCGCCTATATGACAGCATTTTAATGCCTAATAATAATTTGGCATTTCTCGTGCAACAAGTCTTGATCAACATGAGTTGGCTGCAATAAGATATTGACTAGTTGCGAGCTTCGGATGCTGGGATGTGGCTGTTCTCTCTAACAGCTAGCAAACATCAACCTACTTTCACTATCTCAGTTTAGACACAAATGGATCTTCCTCAACTCATCTTCATCAATTGGGAAAGTACTATCGGTGGAGGCGATGAGGTCGAAGGTGGTGGAGATGATTCCCAGGGTGATATATAGGAACCTCGGAAGAGGCAAAACCGGATGAATATGAGGATGCGTTTTACATTGCAGTGCAGGAGATTTTGAAGAGAGTGGAAGTGAATATCATGGTAGCCTAGTTTATTTCATGCGTAGGGTAATGATTTTTGAACCCAAAGTTACCCAGAAGTAGAAATTCACATGGACAAAACAGATGAACAGCATCGCTTAGAGTGGACCTGCTTTGTGTATTGGGCCAAACTTCAGCGGCCCATATTTGGTCTAAGCGTGAATCCAGCATAGTTCTTAGCGTGACGCGTGGATAACTCTAGCAGAATAAAATAAAAATAAAAAAGTTGAGCCGGACTCTGAAAATCGTGATACGCAAAACCTCACCGGGTGCCGTTGAGACTGCAACCACGGTAGAAGGGTTGCAGCGTAGTAGATCCGACAAAATTATCCATCAACCGTTATCCGTCCGGTAACCATCCGTGAAAATCCATCCATTTAATTAATGGACTGAATTAATCCATATCCATTAGTAAACGAATTACATGGTTTGATCCATTAATGGTCCGTGAACATATGCTTTGCTTCGGCTGATATATATGTGAAATTAGGATTAACAGAGTGACTGCTTTGCTCTAGTGAACATATGAAATTGGCGGGCATTTTTGCTTTGCTTCCTTTTATTTTATTGCATTGCTTTTCTATGTTTTTTTAACTCTTAATTTAAAAATGATAGATAATATTCTTAAAGGGAGCGGATCATGTATAAATTTGATTTTATGTACAAAATTAGGGGAGAAATTCCAATTTCCTCAAAATTAGAATTTGGCTTCCATTTTTACTCGATCTTTTAAATTGGTTTCCTTTTTACTCACTTTTTCTAAGCTTAGCTTAAGACGTCATTGACAACATCGGCTTAGGTCTCGTGTCTTTTTTTCACGTACGAAAAAAGTAATCTAATTTTATTTTAATTTCTTTTCAGTTCAAGACTCGTCAGTTTAAATTCATTACAACGTGATCTTGTATGTTTAGAAACAACTTAATTTAAATTTCTTAATATCAATTAATTTGTGTTTATACATGTCAAAGAACGAATACACATGAGAGGATGATCTTTATCCATCACACCATTCATAAAAAATTTTTACCCACATTTAAAGTAAACGAGTTAAATGAGAAAATGAATAAATAGGTTAAATGGATCAAATGGATTAAATAATTAAATGGATTTATCCGTTAATCCGTCAACCGTTAGTGATCCGTCCGTTTAATCCATTAACACTAATTGATTGGATCCGTTTAATCCGCTAGCCGTTTCATCCATCCGTCCAAGAATGCTTTCACTTAGGGCCAAACAATACTTTGATAATCATGGACAGAAACAGGTGTCTGATGCATCAACTGTCGCATCCCACTAAGAATCTGCCTTATTCTTCCATCAAGTTTACTGAGCTTGCAATGGAAAAACACACAGAGGTTCGATTAAATATTTTGTAACTTATTAACAACCAAAATGGCATCTCAGATTGGATTATATGAGTGAAGGACCAACCTCCACGGATATTTGTTCTTTTTGTCTTTGAGTCAACCACTTCCATGCAAGTGTTCGTTTTATTAATGTAGTCTTTTGATCTTGAATCGTCATCTAAATCAGATTCTAGGTCGTGAAAATGATAAGAAGCAGCACCATAAATTTTAAAGTTTCGGCTTCTTTAATAACATTGGCTATGGCGTCCAACTCGACTCTGTTACTAATTATTCATGAATCATTTTCCTCATGAATAAGCATTTCTTGTCGCCTTTTTAGCACATGATCATAGCTTTCCAAAACAATATCAAACCCGTTATCCCTTCTTTTACTCTCTTCCAGACATGGATCTTCCAACATTTGCAGAGCTTCTTCATAGGCTAGATTGTCACATTTTCTTTCACACAATCCTTGAAGTTGACAAAATTCCTTATCAAGTAACTAAATAATCTTTATTTTGCATCCATCTAGTCAATTGTTCTCCGACTGCAGGCCTGCGTATATCCTGTAAGACTCATTTATTATGTGACCAAATTAATAATGATTACAGCTAATCTCTACCTTTTTTTTTTTGATAGGGATTACAAGGTGTACAAGAGCATTACATCATCTATTCAATGTCTATATCTAGTACATTCCATCTGACTGAAGCACGAGCTTAATGCGGCGTCTTATCCCATTCTGAAGCAAATCTTCGAGCAGCCTTCTCGAGCATTTTGGCGAAGGCGAAACCATCTTGAGCACCTCCTTTGAGGGGGAGGAAAACACCTTCTGAAGGGAAGGGAAACACCTCCTTTGAGGGGAGGAAATTCCTCACCAAATATTGGTGGGAATGGTGCATTTGTGGGGAGTTGAACTCATGACCACTTGGTTATAAAGCCAAGTGGTGAGCCAACTTGGCTAATCTCTACTTTAAATTAAATGATATTTATGTTAAGGGATGCGACCTTTCGTAATTGAAAAGTCAACTTCTCATGTTGATGGTACATGAGTATAAATAGGAAGTTTAGTCGTCCTCCTCTCCACCACTTTAGACAACAAAATGAATCTCCATCAAATTATCTTGTATTAAGAATTTCAAGGTTAGGAGGGAGGAACAAGAGTTTACCAAGTAAAATATGGTGCAAGGTATGTCTACTTTTCCATTTCCTAATTGTCATGTGAAAATCTATTATTCTCAAGATCCTGTTAGTGATAGGATTTGATTATTTGACATTAGATTGAATGTTTAATCTAGCATGTGGTATCAAGAACATGGTTGAAGAATGATTGGTTTTCTGTTTAATGTCATGTTGTGATGATCCTTTTATTGAAATTCAAATATGTTAAGGGCTCGAGTTTTTTTTGGATTTGAATTCATAAAGTGATATATTGTGATTTATTTTGTTGCTATAAGATATTAAGGTGCTGTTTGATAGAGCTGAAAAAAACTTTATTTAACTTTATTTAATTTAATTTAACTTTACTGAACTTAATTTTATTTTATTTAACTGTACTGAACTTTATTTTACTTTATTTAACTTTATTTAACTTTACTGAACTTAAATGTTTTTATTTTTTGAATAAAGGTGTTTAATTTAAGTTTTTAATCATATTGAACTACAAAATTAAAATCTGAATTTTTTTATTTAACTTAACTTAACTTAATTTAACTTAATTTAAATTAATTTAAATTAATTTAATTTAATTTAACTGTACTGAACTTTATTTAACTTTATTTAACTTTACTTAACTGAAAAACATGAAATTTAAGCTCTACAGAACAGACCCTAAATTGATGTGCTTAGATATTAGCCATATTAAGCGTCCTCACTGTCGCACCGTCGCACATATCCCCAAAGCAAGCTAATCATCACGCCTGAAATAAAAGTAATTGTGGAAGGGGGTGAGTTCCACAGCTCAATAAGCAATATAGACCCAAACTAGCTAAATCATGAGTGGAAGATAGACATTTAAGATAACCAGAATTACTTCAAAAGTATATGTCAACGAATATAACTCATGACAGAGCAGAACAGACCGAATAAATAAATACCATTTTAAGAAGTATATGTAAAAGGGATACAATCAATAACATAACAGAACATACTTCAGAAATGGCTACAACCGATAACGGAGCAGAACAGACTTCAGAAATGCCTACAACCGATAACAGGACAGGCTTCAAAAATAGCTACACATATAACGGAACAAAATAGACTTCAAAAAAGGCTACAATCGATAACGAAACCGAACAGACGTCAGAAATGATTACACTGCCAACGTAACAGAACAGTTTTCAGAAACGGCTACTGTTGGGTTGCCTTGAATCTGAGGTGGGCTTTGGCCCACTATTGGCTAGGGTTAGGGTTTTTCTGTAATAGCTATATAAACCCTACTAGTCAAGCTGTAAAAACATACTCTCCAATCTGAATACAAGCTGTCTCTTCCTGCCCGTGGACGTAGCCAACACACTGTTGGTGAACCACGTTAAATTTCTTGTGTCGTTTCTTATTATTCAATCTAATTCTTTGTTGTCGAATCACTTCTGTCACAACAAACTAGTATCAAAAGCTGGGTTTTGCCGCTGCTGCTAGGGTTTGTGATTTCGACATCAAAGATGGCTGCCATGAACGTGAAGATCGACAAATTTACCGGGAGGAACAGCTTTGGGTTATGGCAGATTAAGATGCGAGCTCTGCTGAAGCAGCAGGGTCTGTGGGCGCCGTTGTCTGGGAAGAAGAAAGCGGATGCCGATGACGAAGAGTTGAATAGCCTGGAGGAGAAGGCTCATTCAACAATCATGATGTGTCTAGCTGAAGACGTCATCACTGAAGTCGCTGATGAAGATACTGCCGCTGGTCTGTAATTGAAGCTGGAAAGTCTTTATATGACGAAGTCTTTAACCAATAAGTTGCTTTTGAAGCAACGTCTGTTCAGTCTGCGGATGCAGGAAGGTACACCTCTTAGAGATCACCTTGATCAATTAAATTCGATATTATTGGTTCTGCGTAATATTGATGTTAAGGTTGATGATGAGGATGCTGCCTTAAATCTGTTGGTTTCTTTGCCTATGTCGTACGAGAATTTTGTGGAATCGTTTATCGCTGGGAAAGATAGTTTGTCGCTGGAAGATGTCAGATCAGCCCTTCACACCAGGGAAGTTCGTCGTAAAGTTTCTGGTTTTGCTGTGGAAAATCAGGCATCAGGGTTAACTGTTACCGAGAGTAAAGGACATGGAAAGCTGAATAGGAAGAAGTCGAACTATAGGGAGTTCAAATCTACTGGTCCTACAGCTAACGATGTCTGCAACTATTGTAAGGAGAAAGGACACTGGAAGAACGAGTGCCCTAAGAAGCAGAAGCAGCAGGGAGATGGTTCTGCAGCTGTGGCAGAACATGCTATCAATTCTGAAGAAGATTTGGCTTTGGCAGCCAATGAACAACCACACTACAAGGATGTGTGGGTTCTTGATTCTGGGGCATCGTATCATATCTGTCCGTGTAGGGAGTGGTTCTCTACTTATGAGCTGATAGACGGAAGTAATGTTTCCATGGCCAACAGTGATGTCTGCAAAGCTGTTGGAATTGGTCAATCAGGATACGGACGCATGATGGTTCTTTCTGCACATTGAACGAAGTTAGACATGTTCCACAAATGACGAAGAATCTGATATCGCTGAGTCTACTGGACAGCAAGGGTTTCAGTTCAAAGGTAAAGGTGGAGTTATATATGTCTGCAAGGGTTCTCAGGTGGTTCTAAAAGGTGTGAAGCATGGTACCATATATTTGCTGCAAGGGTCTACACTGACAGGTTATGCAGCTGTTGCATCGTCTGATGCTCACAAAGAGGATATGACTAAGTTGTGGCATATGAGGCTCGGTCATATGAGTGAAAGAGGGATGCAAATTCTGTCAAAGAGGGATCTTCTTGGTGGCTACAGGATCAAAAATTTTGATATCTGCGAGCATTGTGTCTTTGGGAAACTGCACCGCAACAAGTTTCCGAAAGGTGTTCATAGAACAAAAGGCACGCTGGATTATATCCACTCTGATTGTCGGGGTCCTGCTCGTGTTGAATCCGTTGGAGGTAATAGATATTTTGTGTCATTTATTGATGATTATTCTCGCATGACTTGGGTGTTCATGATGAAACACAAAAGTGAAGCCTTCAACAAATTCAAACAGTGGAAAACTGTAGTGGAGAATCAGACCGGGAAGAAGATCATAAGGCTTTGAACTGATAACGGGTTGGAGTTCTGTTCGTCTGAGTTTAATGAGTTATGCAAGACTGAGGGGATTGCGCGGCATCACACTGTGAGAGACACGCCGCAACAAAATGGGGTGGCAGAGCGTATGAATCAGACTCTGTTGGAGAGAGCGCGGTGCATGCTCTCTAATGCTGGATTACCTAGGAGATTTTGGGCAGAGGCTGTAAGCACGGCGTGCTATCTGATTAACCGTGGACCTCACACAGGTATTGACGGGAAGACACCCTATGAGGTGTGGTCTGGTAAGCCTGCAGATTATTCTTTGCTGAGAGTTTTTGGTTGCACTGTCTACTATCATGTTAGTGAAGGCAAACTAGAACCAAGAGCTAAGAAGGGTATATTTGTTGGTTTCGGAGTTGGAGTTAAGGGATACAGCATTTGGTCATCATCTGAGAAGAGAGTTATACTTAGCAGAAGTGTAATCTTTGATGAAAGTTCTATACTTAACCCCACTGTGAATTCCACTGTTGCACATCAAAGTGGTAGTGTTATAAACAGGTGGAGCTGCAGATTACTCCAGGAGAGAGTGAATCACAGCACCAAGGTGGAGAAGATCAACATGTTGTTAGAGAAGTTGATATGCCAGAATCAGATGGTAATCATTCTCATGTGTCAAAAACACACCAGCATAGTATAGCTCTTGATAGAGCTAGAAGAGTGGGTGTTGGACCTCCAAAGAGATATGGCTTTGAGGATATGGTTGGCTATGCACTACAGGTTGTTGAAGAGGTGGATATTCATAAGTCGGCTCCACCTGGCAAGTTCAAGCATTGTTTGGACTTGCTCAACGTTTTCAGCTGTTGAAGGCCCTTAGGGGCACTTCTGAGGCAGGAAGAGGATCTGAGTATTTCTGGCACATTAAGGTGCATCTGGTGTCCGGGGATTCAAGTCAAGGTGGAGATTTGTTGGGTTGCCTTGAATCTGAGGTGGGCTTTGGCCCACTATTGGCTAGGGTTAGAGTTTTTCTGTAATAGCTATATAAACCCTACTAGTCAAGCTGTAAAAACATACTCTCCAATCTGAATACAAGCTGTCTCTTCATGCACGTGGACGTAGCCAACACACTGTTGGTGAACCACGTTAAATTTCCTGAGTCGCTTCTTATTATTCGTTCTAATTCTTTGTTGTCGAATCACTTCTGTCACAACAGCTACACAGATAACGGAACAGAACAATCTGAATTTCATAATACATAATAGGCCTCACAGTTCAATCATATTAGCCCTTTAAATAGCAGTCCTTTGCCACGTTTGACCCAGTGGTGGGCTCAGTCCTTTCCCGCGGTGGGCTCAGTTCTTTACCGCGCTTGACCTCGCGGTGGGCTCAGTCCTGTGCCGCGCTTGACCCCACGGTGGGCAACAGAAATGCTGACGAACTGTGGGCCTTCGAATCGAACAAAAAAAACATGACAAGTATACTGACATGATACATGATTTTAATGGCAAAGCTGCAAAAGCACCCATGACTCGAAATAGAAGAATACAACAAGGCATGACAATCCAAGATATGATCAAAATGAATAACCAGAACGGGTCTACATTACTTAACCTCAAATCCGCATCACATAACCTCCAATACTATTCATATCATGCTGAAATCAAGTAAGAGTCACCTAGAAGTCATAAACAAACACACTTAAACTATCAGGCTAATTAAAACTCACTATCGAATATCAAGCTACATATTATTTCGGTTCATTTCACCAATATCAAAGCATTAACTTTAGAGAATTCAGATCTGGATCGAAGCATTCATTCACAAAACAACCACAATTCTATTTTATTCAAGAAATCAAATATGTCATTTTTATACATAGAATTCAGATTTCATGTGCGACATTCAAAAATGTTTTTATCACAAAATACATAGAATCAGATTACCAAACATATGAACTATAATTTTGAATTTTGAATCACTTAATTCCGACATCTAAGCCTAAAGATAATTAATGTTGAAGTTTAACAGTCGAAAATCTTAGATATCAATTTCTGCAGTTTTCAGTTTACATGTCTTAACTTATAACTCGTTTTTCTAGCAATCCAGGAAGAACTAAAATATGCTCAGCAGCATGTTGTTGGAAATATCTTTTCAAGTTAACCCAATGGGCTCTTGAAACACACAAATCGGACACCAAAAACAAAACTTATTTTCACTTGAAAATCGCTCAATGAACCTGTCCAATTTTACTGGACAGATTTCAGCACTAATTTCAAAAATAAATTACTTACACATCCAATTGAATCATAAAATCATCTACACATCGTTGAAAAGCTCTTTTTGAGTACTACAAAATAGCATCAAGAATTAACGAGTTCCAGCAATAGAAACAGGAGATATTCTCATTTTAATCTAAGGCGATAATCTGATTTTCAACCCAATGAACCCAGAATTTAAAAAAACCTTGAATTGACATCTTACCCGGTGTTTGACCATACCAAACCATAACCCAGTGGTGTCGCTTCGTATAGTTACCCAGAATAATTTAAGCTAATTTCTTTGAAAACTATGAACCAGGGAATATTTGTTACTAAAAAAAGAGACGCCTAGCATAGAAGGAAAAGAAGGAGGCGGAGGCTATCTATTTTCTTTTCTTCGGAAATTATCTATTTATAATACTCAGTTTAATTCTTTCACATTATATCTTTTATTTTACTTTATTTCCTAATTTAAATCATGTAAACGCTTTTTGAGCTATTACACATATATCCACCACTGAATCGCAGGTCTCATCAGACATCTCTGTCAATCTGCCCCCAATTCCACGCCTAAGCGCCGTTAAGCGGGACTAATCACAAGTCCACATCAAAGATGAGACTAATCACACTTCTGAAAGATAATATGCAATGGTGGGGTTTGAACCCTTGACTTGTAATATACAAGATAAGATGTTCAACAAACTAATCCACCACCTTGTTGATAATAAGTGTGTCCAGATTGGGTTTTGAGTTTTGACGACATACAAATGAGTATTAAGTTGCTATTATTTAGGCTAATTAATAGATTGGGTTTTATAAAATCTCAGATTATTCCATTTTTTTCAGATTTTATCGGGATTATTCCAATATGTTATCGGGTTTTATTGAGTTTCTGGTTTCGACTCAATTTTATTGGGATTGGATTTGGCTCGTTATTAACTACGTGCGATTAAAATCTGTATTAGTTCATGTCAATTTGGTCAAATGTCTAATTTACGAATTATTAATGATTCTTTTTATGGAAAGACTCAATATCATGGAATGAGGAACTCGAGTAGTTTTAACAAATCTATTAGAATGTATGAAAACACTTCATATTGTTGTAATATAATGAGGAAGAAACAAGAGATGATAGAAATGTGTAAAGAGAATGTATTCTCATTTATAGGATTACATGAGATAGATGAAAGGGCATGACCTTTTAACATAAATAACAAAGGGTATTATGAGGTGATCTAAATGAGTCTAACCAAAGGTTTAGACAACCAAAGGTTAAGTGTGCATTCACAATTCCATAATATCATAACACTCCCCCTTGAATGTACACTCCTTATTCGGTGAACTGCCTCGTTAAAATCTTGACCCGAAAAAAACCCAAAAGGGATAAAAACCAAGTTAAGGAAAAAGAGTACAGTTATAAAACTCCCCTCAAGTTGTCAAGTCCTTCAGACTGCACATCCCGATGTCATTTACAAGCTTCTTAAAAACTCTTGTCGGTAATGACTTAGTGAACAAGTCTGCCAAATTCTTATTGGATTGTATTTGGCAAACGTTGATCTTCCCTTCCACTTGAAGCTCGTGAGTGGAGAAGAATTTAGGAGATATGTGCTTTGTTCTATCACCTTTAATATATCCCTCTTTGATTTGGGCGATGCAAGCAGCATTATCCTCATATATTACTGTCGGGCTTTGTTTGCCTGATACTAATCCACAAGAGGGTTTGACATGGTTGATAAATGATCTAAGCCAAACACATTCTCGTCCAGCTTCGTATAGTGCAATCAGTTCTGCATGGTTCGATGATGTGGCCATCAATGTCTGTTTTGTCGAACGCCATGAAATGGCAGTTCCTCCATACATGAATAAGTACCCCGTTTGTGAGATAGCTTTGTGTGGGTCAGACAAATAACCCGCATCAGCATAACCAACCAATTCACCCTTTTGTACTCCATTTGTTCCTTTGAAAAATAAACCCATATCACTTGTTCCACGTAAATAACGTAGGATGTGCTTAACACCGCTCCAATATCTTTTAGTGGGTGATGAACTATATCTTGCAAGTAAATTAACTGCAAATGATATGTCTGGTCGGGTATTATTGGCAAGGTACATTAAAGCCCCAATTGCACTAAGATAAGGTACTTCTGGACCTAAAATCTTTTCATCGTTTGACCGGGGATGAAAAGGGTCCTTTTCAATGTTGAGTGATCTTACTACCATCGACGTACTTAATGGATGTGCTTTATCCATATTAAAATGCTTTAGAATCTTCTCGGTGTAATTTGATTGATGGATAAAGATTCCGTTATTTGTATGCTCGAACTGCAGGCCGAGACAAAACTTAGTAGTTCCTAGATCTTTCATCTCAAATTCCCTTTTCAAATAGTTTGCTGCCAATTGGATCTCTTCTGGAGTTCCAATTATATTTAAATCATCGACGTACATAGCTATGATTACATAACCTGATTATGTACGTTTTATAAAAACACATGGACATATTTGGTTATTAATAAACCCTTGCGCTAGTAAATATTCGCTGAGGCGATTATACCACATCCGACCAGATTGTTTCAGCCCATCTAATGATCTTTTTAATTTAATGGAGTACATATGACGAGGCTTCGCTTGTAATGCTTCAGGCATTTTTAATCCTTTTGGGATTTTCATGTATATATCTTTGTCTAACGAACCATAAAGGTATGCAGTTACCACATCCATGAGTTGCATTTTGAGTCGTTCGACAATGGCTAAAGCAACTAGAAACCTTAGAGTTGTTGCATCCACTACAGGTGAATACGTTTCCAAATAATCAATTCCAGGTTTCTGCGTAAAGCCTTATGTAACCAGTCTAGCTTTGTATCTTGCAACTTCATTACGTTCATTACGTTTTCGTACGAACACCCACTTATAGCCAACTGGTTTCACACCTTCGGGTGTTGGAGCTACAGGTCCAAAAACACCACGTTTATTTAAAGAGTTCAACTCTGCTTGAATTGCTTCTTTCCAGCTCTCCCAATCATCTCGATGTCGACATTCATATATGGTTTGGGGATCATTGTCATCTTCTCAAATGACCTCTAGGGCAACTGAATAAGCAAAGATTTCATTGAGATTTATCGATACCAACCCACACCAGTGTTGGCATAATTGATTGACATTTCAAAATTGTCATCAATATCTTTGTCTTTATTTTCAGTTTCCTTAGGTAAAGACTCTTCAAGAGTCCTTACTTCATTAATGTTCGTATTTGACATCTCGACATCCGTTTTACATCTTGCGTGTTCTTTCCTCTTCCGGGGAACTATATCCTTAGACCCTAATGGTCTCCCACGCTTTCGATGTACTTGATAATCACTTGCAATGTTTGTGTTTGGAGTTACTACAGGAATCTCCAAACGAGCTAGTGCATTTTCAGCAGGTATATGTGACTTCGTCACTTTCTTGGCATCAGTAAACGCATCTGGTAGCCTATTTGCTACATTTTGCAAGTGTATGATCCGTTGAACTTCAACTTCACTTTCATTTGTTCTCGGATCTAAGAACGACATAGAAGGTGTATTCCACACAACCTCCTTATGAATTTCCTTTTCTTCTCCCCCTAAAATTGGGAATTTCGATTCATCAAAATGACAATCAGAATATCGAGCTCGAAATACATCACCAGTTAATGGCTCTAGATATTTGATAATTAATGGGGACTCAAACCCCACATATATTCCCAACCTCCTTTGTGGCCCCATTTTGGTTCGTTGTGGAGGAGAAATAGGGACATACACCGCACAACCAAAAAATTTCAAATATGAGATATCAGGCTCTCTTCCAGAGATAAGTTGCAAAGGAGAATACTTATTATAAGCGTTCGGTCGAAGTCTTATCAAAGCTTCTGCATGCAAAATTGCATGTCCCCAAGCAGAGGCGGGTAATTTTGACCTCATTAGCAATGGTCTTGCTATTAATTGCAACCGCTTTATCAACGACTCTGCTAGGCCGTTTTGTGTATGAACATGAGCTACTGGATGTTCAACCACTATACCAATTGATGTACAGTAGTCATTGAATGACTTTGATGTAAATTCCCCTGCATTATCTAGCCTGATTCTTTTGATTGGTTGATCAGGATAATGAGCCCTTAACTTGATTATTTGGGCTAAAAGCCTTGCGAGCGCAACATTTCTTGTTGAGATTAGGCTTACATGTGACCATCGTGTTGAAGCATCTATCAACACCATAAAATATCTAAATGGTCCACATGGCGGTGCTATTGGTCCACATATGTCACCTTGAATTCTTTCAAGAAACATAGGGGATTCTGCGTTTACTTTTGTTACAGACGGCCTTGTTATAAATTTGCCCTGAACTCCATCATGTGAATGATGTTACAATACTCAGGGACTCCATGTAAATGATATTACAATACTCCATGTAAATGATATCACAATACCCAGAACTCCATCATGTGAATGATGTTACAATACTCAGGAACTCCATCAGGTGATATAAAGTTAATCATGTCACAATGCCATGTGACTCAAGTAAATTATGTCTTTAAATCGAGGGCATTTATAAAGTAAATTATGTCTATATACCCAGTGACTCAATCATGTAAATCATTTCACAATACCAATGAATAACATGTAAACCATGTCACAATTCTCAGTGACTTCATCATGTAAATGCTGTATCAATACCCATGGACTATCATGTAAATGTTGTCACAATATCCAGGGACTTCATCATGTAAATGTTGTCACAATATCCAGGGACTTCATCATGTAAATGATGTTACAATACTCAGGGAGTCCATCATGTAAATGATCTCACAATACACGGAGCACTTTCAAGTAAATCAGGTCACAATACCCACGGACTTTATCAAGTAAATTATGTCTTTATATCGAGTGACACTATCAAGTAAATTATGTCTGTATAACCAGAGACACAATCATGTAAAACATTTCACAATGCCAAGGAATATCATGTAAATCATGTCACAATTCCCAATGACTCTATCATGTAAATGCTATAACAATACTCAGGGACTCAATCATGAAAATGCTTTCACAATACCCAGGGGCACCATCATATAAATGACTACTCAGGTACTCCATTATGTAAATGACATCACAATCGCCGAGGCTCTATCAGGTAAATCATGTCACAATACTCAGGGACTCAATATGTAAACTAAGTCACATTATCTAAGGACTCAATCACTTAAATCATGTCACATTACATAGTGACTGCAACATGTAAATCATGTCACAATACACATGGAATTTAGCATGTGAATTATGTCTTTATATCGAGGGACTCTATCAAGTAAATTATGTCTTTATACTCAGGGACTCAATCATTTAAATCAACTCATATTATACAGGGACTCAATCATGTAAATCATGACAACACCAAGGAATGTCATTTAAATCATGTCACAAATCCTAGTGACTCCATTAAATAAATGATGTCACAAAAGCCACGGACTCCATCATGTAAATGATGTTTCATGAACTCAATCATGTAAATGATATCACAATACCCAAGGCTATATCACGTTAATCATGTCACAATACCCAGTGACTTTATCAAGTAAATTATGTCTTTATATCGAGGGACTCTATCAAGTAAGTTATGTCTATATACCTAAAGACTCAATCATGAAAATCATGTCACAATACCAAGGAATATCATGTAAATCATGTAACAATTCTTAGTGACTCCATGTAAATGTTGTTACAATACCCAGAGACTCCATCATGTAAATGTTGTCACAATACCCAGGGACTCTATCATGTAAATAATGTTACAATACTAAGGGATTCCATCATGTATATGATCTCACAATACCCCGGACTCTATCACGTAAATCATGTCACAATACCCATGGACTTTATCGAGTTAATTATGTCTTTATATAGAGGGACTCTATCAAGTAAATTATGTCTATATACTTAGGGACTCAATAATGTAAATCATGTCACAATACCAAAGAATATCATTAAATGATATCACAATACGAGGGGCTCTATCACGTAAATCATATCACAATTCCCAATGACTCTATGACAGGCGTCGTCAGTACCTGCAAATTTGTATTTATAATTCCTTACTCTTGGCTATGGGTTAGTACATCGGCAAGCAAGGGTCGAACCCTAGGGAGCTAGATGGTTACTTGTTGTTCTGTAAAAAGGAAACAATTGGGTTTTGAGGAAACAAGTGCAAATAGGAAATAAACGAAAGATGTCAATCGGAGAAGAATATTCAGGCTAGGGGTTCTAATTGTGACTTGGTTTGTCCTTGATTTCTAAGTATCTAATTCTGCGTTCTTAAGTGTGGTTACTCCGGGTCAGGTTATAACCTAAGGTAGGACCGTTTCAAGTCACTACGCCACAATCTACTCCTGGTCAGGTTATAGAATTCTAGTTCTAGCAAACCTAATACTCCTGGTCAGGTTATATTAGGTTTAGTGCGACTACTTATTCTAACACGTCAGTATCAAATAAGCAGTAAATAGAGGGTATGGATTGCTCGGTTAAGCTTTACCGTTTCAGGTCTCCACTTAACCTTGCAACTCAAACCGAAATTAATGTGCACGAGAACTAGTAGAATGCAAGAATAATATTAAGCATGGAATCTCAAAACATTCGTCACAATAAATTAGCCCTAGCCCGAACGAGCGGTTTAGCTACACATGCTGGAAATAAAAGACATGATGAAAGTGGAAATTCTTCTCTATGCCGAAGTTGCCGCTCGGTGATGGATGATCACTGGATGAATGATGGATACTCGACTCGGCTCTGATGGGATGAATGTGGATTTCGAATTTTTGGATGATCGAAACCCTAGACCAAGAGGTCTTATTTATAGGAAAAGTCCTAGGGTTTCGAAGCTTCTATTTGGGCCCGGTCCACATCAGTTTTTGCTTGGTGAGCATGTAAGCTTGGACCGCCTCACTTGAGCCCACTGACTTGGCCCAGCGCGCGGGGCCTTTTGCATTTCCAACGTCGTTTTGCTCATCTCGGCCAATCCCGCTCGTGCGTTTTGCTTGGCTAGTGGTATCGTCCGAGTCATTTGGCATTTCGATTACTTTGGTCGAGCCAGATTTGCGAGATTCGTTCATCTGGTCGAGCAACTCGGATTCAGCGATAGTCTGCTCGACAGGGCCTTCGGGCGCGGCTTGGAACTCTGCTCGGCTGCTCATGGGCCATTCCACCCGTGCGTTCTCCTTGGCTTGGTGACATTGTCCGACTTGTTTTCCATTTTGAGCAACTTGGCCGAGTCAGATTTGTCATAGGAGTCAGTCTGGTCGAGCGACTTGATTCCAGAGCCTATCAGCGCGCACGGGGCCTTACTGGGGTTGGGCCAAATGCCAATCTGCTCGGGCATTTTCCTTGGTTCTCCGACATTGTCCACCTCATTTGCTATTTTGATCACTTTGCTCGAAGTGGATTCGTCAGATCAGCTCGTTTGCTCGAGCAACTTGAGTTTAGTGGTTGTCAGCTCGACTCCTTGTGATGTTTTTAGCTCAGAAAGCCATCTTTTAAGCGCGTTTCCTCCTAGAGCTTCCGAAGCACCTGAAATGCAAAATAACACCAAAAGTAACTTGTTCGCAAAATAAAGTGTCGAAAATGGTGGGATTTGTTGACCCGATGAGTCGTATAAATACGGCTCATCACTCTATAATGTAAATGCTATCACAATACTCAGGAACTCCATCATGTAAAATCTTTTACAATACCTAGGGACTCTATCATGTAATTGATATCACAATACGAGGGGCTCTATCACGTAAATCATGTCACAATACCCACGGAATTTATCAAGTAAATTGCTTCTTTATATCGAGGAACTATATCAAGTAATTGTTGTCTTAATACCAACGGGCTCCATCACATAAATGCTGTCACAATACCCAGGGACTTCATCATGTAAATGATGTTACAATACGCAGGGACCGCATCTTGTAAATGACCTCACAATACACAGGGCTCCATAGTGTAAATCATATCACAATACCTAGGGACTCTGTCACGTAAATCATGTCACAATACTAATGGACTTTATCAAGTAAATTATGTTTTTATGTCTAGGGACACATTTAAGAAAATTATGTCTATGTACCCAAACACTCTATCAAGTAAATTATGTTCACAATAGCCACGGGCTTAATCACATAAATCATGTCACTTTATACAGAGACTCAATCATGTAAATCGTGTCACATTACCTAGTGACTCTATCTTGTAAATAATGTCACACTTCACAGGGACTTTATCATGTAAATTATGTCTTTATATCGACGGACATCATCAAGTAAATTAGGTCTTTATACCTAGGGACTCAATCATGTAAATACTGTCAAATTATCCCGGAGCTCAATGATTTAAATCATGTTACAATACCAAGGAATATCTTGTAAATATGTCACAATTCCCATGACTCCATGTAAATACTGTCACAATACACAAGGACTCCATCAAGTAAATGATGTTACTATACTCAGGGACTGCATCATTTAAATGATAACACAATACTGATGGCTCTATCACGTAAATCATGTCACCATACCCAAGGACTTTATCAAGTAAATTATGTCTTTATATTAAGGGACTATATGAAGTAAATTAGGTCTATATACACATGGACTCTATCAAATAAATTATGTCACAATACGAGGGACTGAATCATGTAATCATATCAAATTATCCAAGGACTTAATCATGTTACATTACCAAGGAATATCATGTAAATATGTCACAATTCCCAGTGACTCCATGTAAATCATGTACAATACCCAAGGACCTCATCATGTAAATGATGTTACAATACTCAGAGACCGCATCATGTAAATAATAAAATAATACCAGGGGCCCTACCACGTAAATCATGTCACCTTAGCCAGGGACATTATCAAATAAATAATATCTTTATATTTAGGGACTCTATGAAGTAAACTAAGTATATATACACATGGACTCTATCACGTAAATTATTTCACAATACCCGGGACTCAATCACATAAATCATGTAACAATACACATGGACTTTATCAAGTAAATTTTATCTTTAGATCGAGTGACTGTATCAAGTAAAGTATATCTATATACAAAGAGACTATATCAAGTAAATTATGTTACAATACTCAGAGACTCAACCACGTAAATCATGTCACATTGTCCACGAACTCAATCACATATATCAGGTCACATCACCTAGGGACTCCATCATGTAAATCAAGTCACAATACCAATAGACTTTATCAAGGAAATTATGTCTTTATATCGAGGGACTCTATCAAGTAAATTATGTCTATATACCCATTGACTATATCAAGTAAATTATGTCACAATATCCAAGGACTCAATATGTAAATCATGTCACATTATCCAGAGACTCAATCATGTATATCAAGTCACAATACCAAGAAATATCATATCAACCATGTCACAAATCACAGTGACTCCATCATATAAATGCTATCACAATACCCAGGGACTCCATCAAGTAAATGATGTTACAATATTCAGAACTCTATCATGTAAATGATATCACAATACCCGTGGCTCTATCACGTAAATCATGTCACAATATCCACAGACTTAATCACACAAATCATGTCCCAATACTCAGGGACTTTATCAAGTAAATTATGTTTTTATATCGAGTGACTCTATCAAGTAAATTATGTCCATATACCCAAAGACTCTATCAAGTAAATTATGTCACAATACCCACAGACTTCATCACATAAATAATGTAAAATTATCCAGGGACTCAATCTAAATCATGTCACATTACCTAGTGACTCTATCATGTAAATCATCTCACAATTCATAAGCACTTTATCATGTAAATTATGTCTTTATATCGAGGGACTCTATCAAGTAAATTATGTCGTTATACCTAGTAACTCAATCATGTAAATCAAGTCAAATTATTGAGCGACTCAATCATGCAAATCATGTTACAATACTAAGGAATATCATGTAAATATGTTATAATTCCCATGACTCTATGTAAATACAGTCACAATACCCAAGGACTTCATCATGTAAATGATGTTACAATACTCAAGGACTGCATCATGTAATGATAACCCAATACACAGGGCTCTATCACATAAATCATGTCACCATACCCAGGACTTTATCAAGTAAAGTATGTCTTTATATCAAGGAACGATATCAAGTAATTGCTGTCATAATATACACCATACCCGGGACTCCATCACGTAAATGTTGTCCCAATAGCGGACTTCATCATGTAAATGATGTTACAGTACTGAGGGACTGCATCATGTCAATACACTCACAATACACGGGGCTCTATAATGTAAATCATGTCACAATACCTAGCGACTCTATCATGTAAAGCATGTCACAATACACATGGAGTTTATCATGTAAATTATGTATTTATATCGAGGGACTCTATCAAGTAAATTATGTCTTTATACCTAAAGACTCAATCATGCAAATCATGCAAATCATGTCAAATTATTCAAGGACGCGATCATATAAATCATGTCACAATACCAAGGAATATCATGTAAATATGTCACAATTCACAGTGACTCCATGTACACGTTGTTACAATACCCAAGGACTCTATCATGTATATAATGTTACAATACTCAAGGACTTCATCACTTAAATGTTATCACAATACGCGGGACTCTATCACGTAAATCATGTCACGATACCCCGGGAGATTATCAAGTAAATTATGTCAAGGGACTTTATGAAGTAAATTAGGTCTACTTACACACGGACTCTATCAAGTAAATTATGTAACAATACCAGGGACTGAATCATGTAAATCATGTCAAACTATCTAAGTACTCAATCATGTAAATCATATTACAATACTAAGGAATATCATGTAAATATGTCACAATTCCTTGTGACTCCATGTAAATGATGTTACAATACCCAAGGACCCCATCATGTAAATGATGTTACAGTAATCAAGGACCGCATCATGTAAATGATAACACAATACCCGGGCTCTATCTTGTAAATCATGTCACCTTACCCAGACACTTTATCAAATAAATTATGTCTTTATATCGAGGGACTCTATGAACTAAATTAGGTTATATATACATAGGGACTCTATCAAGTAAATTATGTCACAATACTAGGGACCCAATCACAAAAATCATGTGACATTATTCAAGGACTTAATCTTGCAAATCATGTCACATTACCTAGTGACTCCATGTAAATCATGTCACAATACCAAGGGGCTATCTTGTAAATCAAGTCACATTTCCCTGTGACTCTATCATGTAAATGCTGTCACAAAACTCGGTGACTCAGTTTTGTAAACTATGCCATATTATCCAGGGACTCAGTCATGTAAATCATGTCACATTACCTAATGACTCCACCATGCAAATCATGTCACAATATCCAGGAACTCTATTTGGTAATTTATGTCTTTATATCGAGAGGTTCTATTAAGTAAATTATTTCGTTATACCCAGGAACACTCTGAAGTAAATTATGCCACTTATACCTAGATTGTGAATCATGTAAATAATGTAAAATGATCCATGGACATCCTCATGTAAATGATGTTACAATACTCAGGGACTCCATCATGTAAACGATATCACAATTCTCGGGACTGTATCATGTAAATCATGTCAAAATTCCTAGTTACTTCATCATTTAAATGTTGTTGCAATACCCACGGACTACATAAGGTAAATCATGTCACAATACCAAGGAATATCTTGTAAATTACGTCACAATTCCCAGTGACTCCGTCATGTATATAATGTCACAATATGTAAACCATATCACAGTAGCCAGAGCCACAATCATGTATATAATGTCACAATACGAAGAAATATCTCGTCTATCATGTCACAATTCCCTGTGACTCCATCATCTAAATGCTATCACAATACGGGATTACCCCATCATGTAAATGATGTTACAATACTCAGAGCCTCCATCATATAAATGATATCACAATACACGTGCCTCTATCACGCAAATCATGTCACAATACCCAAGGACTTTATCAAGAAAATTATGTTTTTATGTCGAAGGACTCTATCAAATAAATTATTTCTATACACCCAAAGACTATATTAGGTAAACTATGTCACAATACCAGGGACTCAATTACATAAATCATGTGACGTTATTCGAGGACTCGATCTTGTAAATCATGTCACATTACCTAGTGAGTCCATGTGAATCATCTTTCAATACCAAGGGGCTATGTTGTAAATCATCTAACAATTCTCTGTGACTTCATCGTGTAAATGATGTGACAATACTCAGTGACTCAAACATGTAAACCATGTCATATTATCCAAGAACTCAATCATGTAAATCATGTCACATTACCTAACGACTCCACTATGTAAATCATGTCACAATATCCAGGGACTCTATTAAGTAAAGTATGTCTTTATATCGAGAGGCTCTATTAAATAAATTATGTCGTTATACATTGGGACACTATTAAGGAAATTATGCCAGTTATACCCAAATTATGAATCATGTAAATAATATCAAAGTGATCAATGGACTTCCTCATGTAAATGATGTTACAATACTCGGGGGCTCCATCACCTAAATGATATTACAATTCGGGACTCTATCATGTAAATCATGTCAAAATTCCCAGTGACTTCATCATGTAAATGTTGTCACAATACCTAGGGACCCATCATGTAAATAGTGTCACAAAACCAACGAATATCATGTAAATCATGTCACAATTCTCAGTGACTCGATCATGTAAATGTTGTCAAATACTCAAGTACTCCATTATGTAAATGATGTCACAACACCCAAGGACTCCATCATGTAAATGATGTTACAATACTCAGGGACTCCATCATGTAAATGATATCACAATGCGCATGGCTCTATCACGTTAATTATGTCACAATACCCGGGAACTTTATCAAGTAAATAATGTCTTTATATCAAGGGACTCTATGAAGTAAATTATGTCTAAATAAGGGACTGCATCAAGTAATTTGTCACAATACTAGGGACTCAATCTTCCTCTGTTCGTGAACTAAATAAGGTATATATACACAGGGAGTCTATCAAGCAAATTATGTCATAATACCAGGGACTCAATTACATAAATCATGTGACGTTATTCGAGGACTCGATCTTGTAAATCATGTCACATTACCTAGTGACTCCATGTAAATCATGTCACAATACCAAGCGGCTATGTTTTAAATCATCTAACAATTCTCTGTGACTTCATCGTGTAAATGATGTGACAAAACTCGGTGACTCAATCATGTAAACCATGTCATATTATCCAGGGACTCAATCATGTAAATCATTTCACATTACCTAACGACTCAACCATGTAAATCATGTCACAATATCCAGGGACTCTATTAAGTAAAGTATATCTTCATATCGAGGGACTCTATTAAATAAATTATGTCGTTATACATAGGGACACTATTAAGGAAATTATGCCAGTTATACCCAAATTATGAATCATGTAAATAATATCAAAGTGATCAATAGACTTCCTCATGTAAATGATGTTACAATACTCAGGGGCTCCATCAAGTAAATGATATTACAATTCAGGACTCTATCAAGTAAATCATGTTACAATTCCCAGTGACTTCATAATGTAAATGTTGTCACAATACCCAGGGACCCATCATGTAAATAGTGTCATAAAACCAACAAATATCCTGTAAATTATGTCACAATTCTCAGTGACTCCATCATGTAAATGTTGTCACAATACTCAAGTACTCCATTATGTAAATGCTGTCACAACACCCAAGGACTTGATCATGTAAATGATGTTATAATACTCAGGGACTCCATCATGTAAATAATATCACAATACGCAGGGCTCTATCACGTTAATCATGTCACAATACGCGGGAACTTTATCAAGTAAATTATGTCTTTATATCAAGGGACTCTATGAAGTAAATTAAGTCTAAATAAGGGACTGCATCAAGTAAATTGTCACAATACTAGGGACTCAATCATCCTCTGTTCGTGAAGTAGATAAGGTATATATACACAGGACTCTATCAAGCAAATTATGTCACAATACCAGGGACTCAATTACATAAATCATGTGACGGTATTCGAGGTGTTGATCTTGTAAATAATGTCACATTACCTAGTGACTCCATGTAAATCATGTCACAATACCAAGGGGCTATGTTGTAAGTCATCTAACAATTCTCTATGACTTCATCGTGTAAGTGATGTGACAATACTCGGTGACTCAATAATGTAAACCATGTCATACTATCCAGGGACTCAATCATGTAAATTATGTCACATTACCTAACGACTCCACTATGTAAAAATCATGTGACAATATCCAGGGACTCAATTACATAAATCATGTGACATTATTCAAGGACTCGATCTTGTAAATCATGTCACATTACCTAGTGACTCCATGTAAATCATGTCACAATACCAAGGGGCTATGTTGTAAATAATCTAACAATTCTCTATGACTTCATCGTGTAAATGATGTGACAATACTCGATGACTCAATCATGTAAACTATGTCATATTATCCAGGGACTCAATCATGTAAATCATGTCCCATTACCTAACGACTCCACCATGTAAATCATGTCACAATATCCAGGGACTCTATTAAGTAAAGTATATCTTCATCGAGGGACTCTATTAAATAAATTATGTCGTTATACATAGGGACACTAGTAAGGAAATTAAGCCAGTTATACCCAAATTATGAATCATGTAAATAATATCGAAGTGATAAATGGACTTCCTCATGTAAATGATGTTACAATGCTCAGGGGCCCCATCATGTAAATGATATTACAATTCCGGACTCTATCAAGTAAATCATGTTACTATTCCCAGTGACTTCATCATGTAAATGTTGTCACAATACCCAGGGACCCATCATGTAAATAGTGTCATAAAACCAACAAATATCATGTAAATCATGTCACAATTCTCAGTGACTCCATCATGTAAATGTTGTCACAATACTCAAGTACTCCATTATGTAAATGCTGTCACAACACCCAAGGACTCTGATGAGCCGTATTTATATGACTCATCGAATCATTAAATCCCACCAATTCCAGCACTTTATTATGCGAACAGTTACTTTTTAGTGTTGTTTCGTGTTTCAGGTGATTTGGAAGCTCTAGGAGGAATCGCGCTTAAAAGACGGTATTTTCATGCCAGAAACATCGCAATTGAAGAACAAACCCAAAGGAGGGCCGTGAACAGTGTTTTTTTCGGCTCGTGAACAGTAACTCCGGCGTGAACAGTACTCCGGCGTGAACAGTAACTCCGTGCGTTCAAATGAGGCAAGAAAATTAGAATGAGGCAGTGAGGCACGATCTCAACCACACATCTAACCCCCCGTGCTTTGTGGGCGCGCCACGTGTTAAATAGTAAACCCACTACCAACAGTAAAAAGCAAAAAGGAAAATACTATTCCGATACTATTTCCTACCGCATCAACAAAATGAGTGGCTCACAATGTGCCTCACTTGCCTCATTCTACCAACCCTGCCTCAACCGAGCGCTCCCCTGACACTTGTTTGCTTAATTATTCATTTTAGTCTGTGTCAAAAAATATTCAGACTTTTTTTATACTTAACAAAATTTAAAAGCTCAGACTTAAAATAGATAATGATCAGACTTAAAGAGACAATGATGACAATGATCAGACTTAATGAAATAATGCTCAGACTTAAAAATTGATAATGATCAGACTTAAAGAGACAATGATCAGACTTAAATTTCAATTGATAAGGATCAGACTTAAAGAAATAATGCTCAGACTTAAAGAGACAATGATCAGACTTAAAGAGACAATGATCAGACTTATACAAAATAATGCTCAAAATTAAAAATAGATAATGATCATACTTAAAGAGACAATGCTCAAAATAATAACTTGTTGATCAACTTCAAATTGATGATCGGACATAAAGACAGTGATAATGATCGGACATAAAGACAATGATCGGAATTAAAATTCAATTTATAATGATCGGACATAAAGAAATAATGCTCAGACTTAAAGAAATAATGCTCAGACTTAAAATAGCTAATGATCAAACTTAAAGAGACAATGATCAGACTTAAAGAAATAATGCTCAGACTTACAGAAATAATGCTCAGACTTAAAATAGATAATGATCTGACTTAAAGAGACAAATGATCAGACTTGTACAAAATAATGCTCAGAATTAAAAATAGATAATGATCAGACTTAAAGAGACAATGATCAGACTTAAAGAACTATGTAACAACAGCTTGTTGATCAACTTCAATTGGTAATGATCGAACATAAAGACAATGATCAGAATTAAAAATAGATAATGATCAGACTTAAAAGACAATGATCAGACTTAAAGAAATAATGCTCAGACTTAACATAGATAGTGATCAGACTTAAAATAGATAGTGACCAGACTTAAAGAGATAAATGATCAGAATTAAAATTCAATTGATAATGATCAGACAGAAAGAAATAATGCTCAGACTTAAAATAGGTAATGATCAGACTTAAAGAATATGATAATGATCAGATTTTAAAATGATTATGATTAGACCAAAAATTTGTAATGACTAGTCTAATAGAGACAAATGACCAGACTTAAAGAATGAATGATCAGACTTAAAAATAAAAATGTTCAGACTTATTTGGTTAATCTTCAGACTTAACATAATGATCATATTTGAATGTGATTTTTGTTTGATTTAAAACAAATGTTAAGATATATCGGAAAAATGTTCAAGGATGTCCAAAAAAAATGATAGTACTCAACCCATAGTTTGGTCAGAGTTATCACATATTGTTCATGCGATTTATATTTCAAAAATATCACTCACCTTTATACTCGTCATGCTCCTCTTCTTTCTTCACAACAACATGATGATGAAGAGCTTCGGCTACTTTACATTTCAATGGATTAGAATTAGCAAGCAACATTTTGTGTAGGTATCTTTTTCGAAGTCTTCTTATTTGATCTTTTTGCTGTAAAAAAAATTTATTTGGAAAATCAAAACTTAATTCACCAGTAATTTAGATATTTTGAAATATATCTTTGAATTCAGGATTACCTGTTCAGATTCAGAGGCAAATCCACTATACCAATTCCCAACTGCTTCCCCATCATAAGTCTCCATATGTCGCATTGCAAAGATGCCACAATCATTTCCATTAGAAAATATCCTCCATGACATTTCAAACTGATTCTTTGGTGTCTCAAATGATATCCAAGATTTATCGGGATGATTAATCTTTAAAAGATAAGTTTTGAAATTTTGTATCTGAAAAATTAATCAGGAAATAATGCTCAGACTTAAAATAGATAATGATCAGACGTAAAGAGACAATGATCAGACTTAAAGAAATAATGCTCAGACTTAAAATAGATAATGATCAGACTTAAACTTAAATTGATAATGATCAGACTTAAAGAAATAATGCTCAGACTTAAAATAGATAATGATCAGACTTAAAGAGACAATGATCAGACTTAAACAAAATAATGCTCAGAATTAAAAATAGATAATGATCAGACTTAAAGAGACAATGATCAGACTTAAACTTCAATTGATAATAATAAGACTTAAAAGACAATGCTCAGACTTGAAATGGATACTGATCAGACTAAAAGAGACAATGATCAGACTTAAACTTCAATTGATAATGATCAGAATTAAAATAGTAAATGATTAGACTTAAAATTGGTAATGGTCCGACTTAAATAGACAATTATCAAACTTAAAATTGGTAATGATCCGACTTAAAAATTGATAATAATCATACTAAAAAATGGTAATGATCAGACAAAAATAAAAAATGATCAGACTTAAAAAATTGGTAATGATCAGACTAAAAAAGACAGTGATCAGACTTAAATTTGTTATTGATCATACCTAAATTGGTAATGATCAGACTTAAAATTGGTAATGATCAGACTTAAAATAGAAATATGATTAGACGTATCACAATTATCAGGCTTAAAGCTAAAATGAATAATGATCAGACTTAAATTGATAATGGTCGAACCTAAAGATGATAATGTTCCGACTAATAAGACTTAAATATATAATGATCAAACTTATCAGACATAAATTGTATAGACTTATCATACTAAGCACAAAAATTAAAATAAAACATACCAGCTTTGGAACACTTTCTCCATATTTTTTTTCAATGGATGCTTCTCCTCCTGCATTGTCTAATATATCTATAGTCCTTCAGAGAAATTGAAACAAACAACAAAGTAGTGTGACGAATGACAGACGGGAAAGAAAACATGATAAGAATAGAATAATTGTTAAAAAAATAAAAGGTTGTCTTCACTTAATCCTTTTTACATAATAGGAGATTAGTTTACCAGTTTAGCTTTCTTAATATCTAAGTCAGGGAATGTCTCTTTTGTAAATTTCATATTGCGTTCGAAATCCTTATATCTATGTCGCCGACTCCCATATTCTTCATGAAGAGAGTAAAGCTAACAAGAAAAGATAAAGAATAGGAAACTGCTCAGACATATGGAAAAAGTTCAGATTAGGGGTATGCATTCTGTAAATTTACCGTTACCGAATTTACCGTCTTAAATTTTTTATTCCGATTACCGAACCAAATTTACCGTTTTAGCAACATTTCGGTAAAACGGTAAATTCGGTAAATTGTCGAAATTTACCGAATTTACCTAATTATTTTTAAATAATTTTTCTCCTAATTTCCAAATTATTCAAAAATAATAGTTGATCATCTAACAACAACAAAACACAAGAATAATTCAAAATTATAATCTGCACAATTATATCTCAAAAGTGTCCAAAATTTGAAGCATAAAATTAAAGTTTAAACAATATGTCATTTAATTTTTTAAATAATAAAAAAATTCTTATTCGGTAAATTACCGAATTAGAAAATCTATTCCAATTACCGAACCGAATTGTTTCAGTTCGGTAAATTAATTCGGTAAAATCGGAATTTACCGAATAATGCTCAGCCCTAGTTCAGATATAAGAGAAACAATATAAGACATAAAAGGAAACTCTTGGAACATAAAAAAATAAAAGCGATGTACTTACAGTCTCATTGATAAAGCAGAAGTACCGCCCTATAGATGGATGACTACTTTGTAGTTCACTTTTATTCGAAAGAACTTCCATTTCATTCAAAAGAACTATCCAGGAATTGAGAGCATTCTGGCTAATTAAGTGTTTGAATTTCAATGACTGAAAGTCAGATCTTAGTGAAAACATCCCACTTGAAGAGAAGATCACATCATCTTCACTGTAAAAAACAGAAACTCATAACATATATGGTAAAAGATTGTCCACAAAATAAGAAGAGTTATTCACGTAAAAAAAGGACTTACGAATCAGGTATGACAGTCGTTACCCAATCATAAATTTTTATTTCTTCTTCCGACAATTCATCATCAATCGGAATTACTCTATTGTTGTATGGAGATTTGTTAGCCACTACAGGCTTCCTTAATCGTTCAAGTATCTTGTATGTCGGAGCTGCCTCCTCCTGAGGTTTTAGTGATGTAAGTTTACTTTCCTCATATATAGATTCAATTTTTGCAACCTCAACCAAAATTTGTTCAAGATCATCTTCCATGCTATCTCCAAGTGTACTATAGTTGGTCCTTTCAAAACCTTCCTTAGCAGGTTGTGTAGCTTGTTTTTTCGATAAAGGAGAATTTATTACATCTCCTAAACTGAGATGAAAAAGGTCTTCCTCTGAAAAATCATCCAATGACCTTTTCCTGTTTGACGACTCTAGTAAGTCGTCATTCATTAGTGACTTGATCCTTCCATGTAAACTATTCACTTCGTCGAAAAAATGTACATTATTTTTCAACCTAATGTACAAATTTTTAAACTCATATAAGTTTTGTTCGACCTTTCCATATAGACTCCTAAAAACTGCCATCATATCCTAAAAAAATAGAAATAAATTATCAGATTTAATACGCACTAGAAACACAATATTAAAAATTGATAATTGATAATTTTCAGACATATCAGACATAAACATCAATGATCAGACATAAAACAGAAATGATCAGACTTAAGAAGCAATGATAAGACTTAAAAAATAAATGATCAGACTTAAAACCAGCAATGATCAGACTTACAAAGCAATGACCAAACTAAAACAGCAATGATCAGACTTAACACTATTACTGTAGCAATGATCGGACTTAAAACAGCAAAGATCAGACTTAAAAATACCAATGATCATACTTAAAAATAGCAATGATCAGACTTAAACAGCAATAGACTTAAAATAGCAATGATCAGACTCAAACAGTAATGATCAGACTTAATAATAAAACTTACACAGCAATGATCAGACTTAAACAGGAATAATGAAACTTAAAAAGCAATGATCAGACTTAAACGGCAATAATCAGACTTAAAACATCAATGATCAGACTTCACTTGGAATGATCAGACTTAATAATCAGTCTAAAAACAGTAATATCCATACTTAAACAGAAAATGATCAGACTAAAAACATCAATGATCAGACATAAATTAATAATAATAAGACTTAAAATGATAATGATCAGACTTAAAAATTGATAATGATCAGACTTAAATTGATAATGTTCAGACTTATCAAATTTATCAGACTTAAACAGCAATGATCAGACTTAAAATGGATAAAGGATCAGACATAAAATTAATAATGTTCAGACTTATCAGATATTAAATGGATAATGATCAGATTTATCAGTCTTATTTGGTTTGTAGTCTATATATATATTTAAATGTGGTTTTTATTTGATCAGATCTCGACAACTAATTATTTCAAAAAATCATTATAAAAAATGTTCACGTTGAAGCACAAAGAGAGATTATTTAGGGTACCTCGCTGGAGATTTGATCAGTTGTTGCTTCAGCTTGTTTGTCTGATGTCTGGTCTTTTGGAGTTTCAACTTGTCTTTGCATTGGCTAGATAAAAAAATAACAATCAATTCCAACAGATATAAAAAATTCTTAGAATTTCAAAAAATTGTGGTCCCAGAAAAATGAATCACAAAATTAAACGTTTGCTACCTGAAATGTTTTATTTTCTATAGTATCTCTTTCAGAAAATGTTTCGAGGAGTTTAGACAGGGCGAGATTTACTTTCGGGGTATTGCTATCAGAAGGGGGCTGTGGGCAACATAAAGTAATGCAATTATCAATGTAAGAAAAAAAAGCCGAGTAAAATTAATTTGTATAGATATTTGGTGATGGTTATGTTTTATTACCTGCGTCAGCACTGTCTTGTCTGATTCGGGTACCTGTGTTTTATTTTGCAAAGTGTTTTTTCTTTGCTGTATAGCCTTCGCAAATGACAAACAGGGGACAATCTGAAGTCCCTCATACAAACCATTGTATTCAGGTACAACGCCAAATTCTTCGGTATCCTCTATAACCTCATCACCATCACCACCGGTAACACGTTCTGTTCCTTCAGTATCACCACTCTCACCTTCTACTCTTTCGGTTCCTCCACTCTCCCCTTGTGCTATTTCAGTATCACCACTCTACCCTTCTAATATTTCAGTATGACCATCTCTGTACATCAGTGTGATGATTGTCACCATCAGACGTCAAGTAGATTATTTGTCGTTGTTGGCCTTCATATTTTCCATATAATAGAGATTAAAAATAGATAAGACATGATTCACAAAAACATTGCTCTTTGTAGAAAGCTTAAACCCTAAAAAAGAGTACCAGAACCCGAAATGGAGTGAGATTCTTTGATCTTCATGTTGAAAAATGTAAGCAAACTCTAACTTGCTATTGTTCTTCTGCGATTCGAACGATGGTTTAGAGACTCTAACTTGCTATTGTTCCTCTGCGACTTGGAACGATGATAGAAGGAGACATTTGTTCACCAAATAGATTACGATTTAATTATTATTTTTCTTTAAAGGACATTTGAAATAAAACGGTTTTCATTTCTGTTATAGTATTAAAATACACTTAAAATCATAATAGATAATGATCAGACTTAAAATTGGTAATGATCAGACTTAAATCTGATAATGATCAGACTTAAAATTGATAATGATCAGACATAAAATTGATAATGATCAGACTTCAAAATTGGTAATGATCAGACTTAAATACACAATGATCAGACTTAAAATTGGAAATGATCAGACTAAAAATTTGTAATGAATTGACTTAAATAGATAATGATCAGAGTTAAATTTGGTAATGATCAGACTTATTTTGATAATGATCACACTTAAAATAGACAATAATCAGACTTGAAAATTGGAAATGATCAGACTTATAATTAATAATGATTAGACTTCAAAATTGCTAATGATCGGACTTAAAATTGAAAATTGATCAAATTTAATTTACATAATGATCAGACTTAAATACACAATGATCAGACTTAAAATTGGAAATGATCAGACTTAAAATGACAATGAGCAGACTTAAAATCGAAAATGATCAGACTTAAAATTTTTAATGATCAGACTTAAAATGACAATGATCAGACTTAAAATTGGTAATGATCAGACTTAAAATTGATAATGATCAGACTTCAAAATTGGTAATGATCAGACTTAAAATTGAAAATTGATCAAACTTAAAATTGATAATGATCTGACTTAAAATAGATAATAATCAGACTTAAAAATTGTTAATGATCAGACTTGAATGCTAATGTTCAGACTTGATGCATAAAAATAGTTCAGGAGGGTAGAGTGATCGAAAAACATATATATATGTACATACCTGATATTGTTTCAATTAAATATATTTACAGAATCGGGAAAAAAATGTCATGTTGTTTTTTGACAATGACATGATAGGATCCATATAAACATATTTACATTCTTTTCGCTTTTATTAAAATAATAACAAACATTGTCTACTACTTTTTCTTAGGTCGACCTCTTTTCCGTTTGTTCTGTTTTGCTCTGCTGCATTCGGTTTGATCTGGTTTTGCTCTGCTTGCATACACTGTAGTATCTCTCAATATTTCATCTTTGTTAGTGTAAGAGAATCCATAAGAATTAGATGATTATATCTAACTCGCAACTTTCTCAATTGATCTCTTTGCTGAAAAAAAATATATTACACATTAATAAAGAATTTTAATATGCCACCTATTTTGAGATTTGAAAATTTAAATTGCATTCATTACATTACCTGTTTACTTTCAGTACAAAAACCTGATACCCTTCCTTCTACATCCCCAAAATAAGTCTCCATGTGTCTCATGGAAAATATACCACAATCATAACCATTTTATAGAGTCCTCCAATTCATTTCAACAGAAATGGGTTTTGCGCCTGCAATCCAACTACTATCCGAAAATTTTATCTCTTTAAAAAAAGATATGACATGGGTTACCTGCAAATTATACAGACATTAAGAAAAATTGTTCATGAATAAAAAAAACTTCATCAAACATAAAAAGACTATATTTCAGAATTAAAATAACACATACCAAGTTTGGCACAGTTTCTTTGTATTTGTCTTGGATGGTTGAATTAGATGCTGAGTTGTCTAATATTTCAACCCTCTTTGAAATAAAGTTGAAACAAACAACAAATAAATGAAAGGAGTGCCACATCGCGAAGAAAATCTAAAAAAGAAAAAAAATCATTTAAAAATATAAAAATGTGTTTAACTAAATCTTTTATATAACATATAAGATTAGTTTTTACCAGCTTCGCCGTAAAAAAATCTTCTCATCGAACTGTTTTATTACACTTTCCATATTCTTTTTGAAAGCCATGAACCTACTTTCCTGGTCACCATGGGTGTCCTGAAGACAAAAACTCTGACACCAAAAAAATGAACTTAGTCAATTTATGTCTCAGGTTTAAAATAAAATAACTATAGAGACTGCACTTACAATTGTTCTGATAGGGAGGAAAAACCGCTGTACAGTTGACGGACTATTAATGAGTTCACGTGTGTTCAAAAGAAATACCCAGCAGTCGATTATATTACTTTCAATACAATTTCCAAACTTAAGTGACAAAAAAGTCAAACTTCACTGCTTTTGACTTTCCATTTGTATTATAAAACAGGAAAGAAAATTCTCTGCAAACAGAAAAACAAAAAAGAAAATTTAGACTTACTCAATTATTATACACATATAAAACAAATTTGAAAGAATAATATCTAGACATAAAAACAGAATTAAAAGCATAAATGTTCAGACTTACCTATAGGGTCAAATATCCACCTCCATACTCTATTTTCCGCTTTTGTTAAGTTGGTAGACAATGGAGTTAATCTGATTCGGAATGGAGATTTCAACGCAGGACCTGGCATCCTCAATCTTGGATTGACATTAGAAAGTATGATAGCATCTTGGGGAGCCTCTGTAGTGATCGGACTTCAAATGTTAATGATCAGACTTAAAATCCACAGTTGAAACCATAAAAAAAATATACATCAAAAACTCTGAGAAAGAAAAAATCGTACCGTTCTGTTCAATCAAATCTTCACCATCTCCTGTTTAATCAATAAGGCGATATTTGATTTCTTGAACTTCATTATCAACATTTTTTACATTCAGAGGAGCATCTTGGGGAGCATCTGTAGTGATCGGAATTAAATTAATCAGACTTAACACGATGACATTTATAAATGCACATGTGATAAAACATAATAGAAAATATCCAGACTTAACATGGTGTTGATCAGACTAAAAATGTTATTAATCGAACATAAAAATGACAATTATCAGACTTAAATGACCAATGATCTAACTTAAAATGGACAAATGATCATACTTAAAATGACAATAATCAGACTTAAAATGAACAAATGATCATCAGACTTAAAATGACAATGATCAGACTCAAATAAAAAGTGACCAGACTTAAATGGACAATGATAAGACTTAAAATGACAATAATCAGACTTAACACGATGACATTTATAAATGCACATTTGATAAAATATAATAGAAAATATCCAGACTTAACATGGTGGTGATCAGACTTAAACTTCAATTGATAATGATCAGACTTAAATGACCAATGATCAGACTTAAAATGACAATGATCAGACTTAAAATGGACACATGATCAGACTTAAAATGACAATGATCAGACTTAAAATGACAATGATCAGACTTAAAATGACAAATGATCAGACTTAAAATGACAATGATAAGACTTAAAATGAACAAATGATAAGACTTAAAATGACAATGATCAGACTTAAATAAAAAATGATTAGACTTAAATGGACAATGATCACACTTAAAATGACAATAATCAGACTTAACATGATGACATTTATAAATGCACATGTGATAAAACATAATAGAAAATATCCAGACTTAACATGGTGGTGATCAGACTTAAACTTCAATTGATAATGATGAGTCTTAAAATGGACACATGATCAGACTTAAAATGGACACATGATCAGACTTAAAATGACAAATGATTAGACTTAAAATGACAACGATCAGGATGACCAAATGATCAGGCTTAAATTACCAAATGATCAGATTTAAATGGCCAATGATCAGATTATAATTATCAGACTTAAATAGACAATGATCAGACTTAAAATGAGTATGATCAGACTTAAAAATCGTACCGCTTAGTTCAGTAGTTATATTTAGAATTACGCTGTTCTCTGGTTGAAAAGCAGGCAGACTAGCAGAGATAACACTATCTTTGGAAGCATCTCTTGAGTTATATCATTTACTGGCTTGTTATGTAGCTATGGTTGTAAAATGGGCAAACAAGAAGGGATAGCAGTGTCTTTGGCAGCATCTTCACCCAGATTTTGAACATGATCGACAATAACAGGATCTTGAAAAGTATCTGTATTGATCAAGATTAAATTGATCAGACTAAACACGATGGCTTTAGAAATGCACACATAATCAAACTTAATAGAAATATCCAGAATTAATATGTTAGTGATCAGACTTAAAATGACAATGATCAGACATATAATGACGATGATCAGACTTATAATGACAATAATCTACTTAAATAGACAATGATCAAACTTAAATAGACACTGATCAGACTTAAAATGACAATGATCAGACTTAAAATAGGCAATGATAACACTTAAATGGACAATGATCAGACTTAAAGAATGAATGATCATACTTAAAATTCGTAATGATCAGACTTGGATACAACTACAGTTGAAACCCTTAAAAACATATACATCATAAACTCTGACCAAGAAGAAATTGTACCATCTTTTGTTAACTCAATAAGACAATCTTTGATTTGTTGAATGACAACATCATCATTTGAAACTGGTTGTAAAATTGGTAAATCAGGTAGAACAAACGAATCACCAGGTTGAAGTATATTATCAAAATGATCAACATCCAAAGATTTTTCATTTAGAGAGGGTGTGAATGAATGGCGCCCTAGAGGTATTGATCTAAAATCTGGAGACATTGAAAACATACTTTTCTCTTGAAAGTCATCTTCTACCAGTTTTTGAAGATTTTGAATAACATCTTGGGAAGCATCTGTATTGATCAGAATAGTTTTCAGAATTAAAATTGACCAGACTAAACATGATGCCTTTAGAAATGCACACATAATCAAACTAAATAGAAATATACAGACTTAACATGATGTTCCCTTAAATGGCATGTATTTGGCAAAACGCCTTTAGACAGTTCGAGCAGGAGTTCAGGGGGAGTTCAAACACATTCTGGCACTCATGTACAGCGTGGAGCAGACGCAAGGTTACTATCTGGAAGGTTCTAAAGATCGAAGATCGTTTCGAACTGAAGTCGGCCAGCGAAGATTTCGAGCTACAGATATTTAAACGAATATCTTCTCTTCCGTTTGAAGAAGGATGGCTGACTTGTCGTGGAAGGTATCTCCGAATATTTCCAAAGATTGGAAGAGATAATATCCAACAAATATTTAGGAAATATTTCCTAAATATTTGGATGATTATCAAAAGCAGATTTGGTATTCTCCGCACCTATAAATACAAGAGCTAGGGCCACCTAATCTGCATCGCTTTTCTGAGAGACACACACGAGAGTGCATCTGTGAGATTGGAGAAGAAGAGCGACGGCCGGCTGAGAATTCCACACCGGAATATCAACGGCGCTGATACAGTCTGTTCAGTGTGCTGTTCAGACTGACTATGATAGAGCTAACCACTGCACACACCAGATTATCACAACCGGCTTTCGAGAGAAAGCATCCGAGCTTCAGGAGAAGGTCGAGGTCGTTCGGACGGCACGTTCGGACAAGAGGGGATCGAGGGGAGCTGCGGTGAACCGAGATTACAAATATGAGAGGCGGTGTATTAGAGGCTAGGCAATTACAAACAAGGAGTTGTGTAAGCGTAAGTCCACTTGTAACTCTATACACGTAATAAAGATTTGTGTCCCTTTAGGGTGTGGGAAACCCCCCAGAGTAGGCGTAGCCGAACTGGGTATCATTTTGCGTGTGCTCCTACTTTGTTCTGCTTGCTACACTGTTCCAAAAGTGTTCAAGGTCTGTCTCAAACAGTCCCTTGAACAGTAGCTCGAACAGGTTACAATATTTCAATTGGTATCAGAGCAAACACTCGACACACTGAGTGGGATCCTAGCACTGTTCAAGATGACTCTGAAGGAATGACAAAGCATTACCCGACCCCCACTGTTAGAAGGATCTAACTATGCCTGCTGGAAGCCCAAGATGAAATCTTTTCTGAAATCTCTCGATGAAAAAGCTTGGAAGGCTGTCTTGGTGGGATGGACTCAACCTTTGATGGAAAGTCTCATAGGAGAAGTTGTCCCTAAACCAGAAGCTCTATGGGATGAAGCAAATGAAAAGGCGTCTATTGGAAATTCAAAAGCCATGAACGCTATCTTCTCTGGCGTGGACGAGAATGTGCTGAAACTGATCATCAACTGTGAAATCGCAAAGGAAGCATGGTATATCCTTCAAACAGCTTATGAAGGTACCGACAAGGTTTGCAGTTCTCGAATGCAGATTGTGACAACCAAGTTTGAGGATATGAAGATGAAGGACAGTGAAATTATCCCTGAGTTCAATGTAAGAGTACTAGATCTGTCCAACGAAGCTGCTGCCCTAGGAAAGCCCATTGACGGTGAAAGAATGGCCAGCAAGGTTCTAAGATCGCTCCCTCCGAGATTCGCTATGAAAGTCACTGCCATTGAAGAAATGCACGACATCTCCAAGCTGAAACTAGACGAGCTCATGGGCTCACTCAGAACGTACGAGATGAATCACGAAGCTGAATCCAAAGAGGGAAAAGGAATTGCTCTAAGAGCGGAAGTGTCTGAAGGCCTGGGTGAAACAGACTGCAACACTGAACAACTGGCTATGATGGCTCAAAACTTCGGCAGAATGGTTCGGAAACTCAACATACGTGGCCCTGAGCAAGGTCAGTCATCCTCGAGTATTTTTCGCAATTGGAAAACAGGCAAGATGAGGCTCAGTGAGAAAACGGAAGATTCTTCTGAAAAAGGGAAAGAGGTTCAATGCCACGAATGCAGGGGATTCGGCTACATCAAGGCTGAATGTGCTAACACCCTCAAGAAGAAGAAGGCAATGGTTGCAAACCTCAGCGACAGTGATGAAGAGGAATGTGATGAAACTACCAACTTTGTAGCATTTGCTGCAATCACAGAAGAATACAGTGAATCCTGCAATAACAAGTCTCCTCAACCTGATCTCCTGACTGAAGACTCCTCAGACAGCGACAATGAAGAACTCACGCAAGAAACACTGGCTGAATCTTACAAAGACATGCATGAGAAGTGGCTGTTGGTAATTAATCTCAACAAGAAACTCAACGACACAATTGCCACCATGACTGATGAAAAAGACAAGGTGTGGCAGGAGGTCGAGATTCTGGCTACAGAGAAGGTGAAACTCCAAGGTAAGGTCGATTTGTTGATTACTCAACTGACATAAATGAAACAGGAAAGGTCATGTCTGCTTGCACAGAAAACGGAGCTCCTGGGCACTATCTCTTCACTAAAAGTTGACATGGAGAAAGATCGTGAAACTCATCCTGCTGGAATGACGGGTCTGAGGAAAATGATTACGGATCTGAAGCGCAAGGAGGTGTACCTCTTGAGGCAAGTAGAGCCTCTGGAACTCCAGATAGAATCTGAGAAAATGGATCATTCAGCCACCATGAAGGAGCTCAACCAGCTCAAACAGTCAGTGAAGATGTTGAACTCTGGGGCTAAGAATCTAAATGAGATTCTTAGGTCTCAAAGAATGGAGTCTGGACACCGAGGACTGAGTTTCACAGGAGAAGGATGCTCAAAAGGTACAACGTTTGTTAAGGCAAAACCAGTGGCTGAACGAAACCCGGAACAGAAGGTGAATCAAAACATGGGAGAGAAGGTGAGACAGCACCCGAGACAGAAAGTGGATCTGTCCCAAGAAAAAACCACAGCTGGTCAAAGAAGGACTCGCAATGTTCACACCAGCTCTTACTCAGAACAGAGGAAAGACTCCTGCACATGCTGGTACTGCTACTAAATTGGACACTTCAGACCGAGGTGTCGTCTGTTTCTTGCTGAGTGATAGCACTGAAATATATGCATTTTAGGCGACCTCTATGCTTATGGTTTCGATCGTTCTATTACGATTTCACTTGCTATTTGATGCTTTGTGTTTCTTTTCAGGCAAATTACAGAGTTTAAGCTGAGAACACAAGTGAGCAGTGATTTTGGAGCAAAATCGAGCATGCTGGAGCGAGAAAGCACAAATTGGAAGTCGGAGCGCAAACTCCTTAAAGCCATGCGTTCGCACAACCGTGTGTTCGCATGGATGAGACCAGACGCACGCAAAACTCATGCGGTCGCACAGATGGCCATGCGTGATCGCACTAGATCGAATTTCACAGAAAATAGGAGTTCGTGCGCTCGCACAACGCATTCATGCGATCGCACAGCCCGGACCAGACGCATGGAAATATCGTGCGTTCGCACGAAAGGCTTCGCGCGCTCGCACTCGACCAGACTTTCCAGCTTGCAGGATACCATGCGAACACATGCGGTTGCGGAAGAAAAAAATTAGTTTGATAATATAGGGAATCTGGATGGTTTTGGGGGATGGATAGAGTTTTGTGGGAGAAAATACAGAGAAAACGTGTGTGTGGACGACCAGAGAGGCGACCAGAATCAAGCTTGGAAGATTTCAACACCAAAGATCGAAGATCGGATCATCTAGTGTTCTTAGTTCTCCATATTGGTTCAACTCCACTTTCCTTATGGTTTTCTGCACTTTCATTGTTGTTATTGCTTGTAAACTCACCATGAGTGAGTAGTGACCTTGGTTGAGGATCTATGGATCCCCTAGACATGTTTGTGACATTGTAAATACTATGGATGCTATTGATGAATGATTTGCACATGATTCTTCTTCATTTGAACTTAGATTTTCGGATTGCCCATAAGGTGTTTGTGAGAAGTCCTCAATGGGAATTCTGCTTGATTTCATGTTTGACGTAGCTAACCCTGAAAAGCATGATTTCAAATGAACTAAATGAAGAAGCATTAGGGTTTTTGAGTTACATGGCGACTTTCTAATCCTAATGAGAATGGCTTGAATTTAACAAGAACATGATTGTCTAGTCAATAAAGCGCGAGTGTGAGGCTAGATATTCATATTCTATAGTGCCAATAAAGCGCGAGTGTGAGGTACTATGCGAGATGTAACGTCTTTGTACTAAGTTGTAGCGCGAGTTGAACTTAGTATTAATGTTGGATGGGCCAAATTCTAAGTATGTGCATGTGATTTCATCATTGGTGTCCCTTTTTACTGTCACAATAACTGTCTAGGTGGGGAATTAGATCCCTAGTCATCTTTTAACTGATTGTTAACCTCTTTTAGTTGATCAAATCTCTCTTTTGGATAGTAAAATTCTGCTATCATCCTTTTAAAGGAACAAACCCCCCCCCCCCAAACCATAGACATTCTAATTATATCTTTAGCATTATTGGTTTAATCACCTATCCTTTGGGTACGACCTCGGATTTCCCGAGTCTTTACAAATGTTTTGATTACTGTGACTAGCATAAGTGTTTGGATTTATTTGAATACTTTAGCTATATTTTCGAACGATCAAATGGCGCCGTTGCCGGGGATAGGTTAATTAAGTATGTGCTAATAGATAGTTTAGTTTGTCTACTCTTTCCTTACTTGATAAGTATTGCTTGTTTCGTGCTTAAACTGTGTTTAATTCTCTTGCCTTTCATTGCTAAGGTCTTCCTTTGTTCTTGCAGGCATTCGAATGATCCTAAGATCCAAGGGTCAAAAACACATAGAGCAACCAACGTCAAGTACTTCTCACCCTTCTCACCCAACTGCTAAGAGAGGGAGAGGTAGACCTCGAAAGAATCCTCCGCCTTTTGCTCTTACTCCTCCTGCTTTCCAAGTTCCGAGACCTCGTCCACCACCACTCCTATATCCAATTCATTATACACCACCCAGATTTAGAATGGAAGATGAGGTAGAGGATCCTCCCGCTCGACAGAATAACCAAAATGGTCAGAATCCTTCACAGAATCCTTTACAGAATCCTCCTGCTCCTCCAAGGAACCGGAATGACCGAAACTATAGATACGATGATGAGGATGATGAGAGACCTGTCGGGGATTACATGACCCCCACTCTTGAAGGGAATGGTTCCGCTATAGTACCTCCGGAAGAGGATGCGTTTGATTTCGATGTGAAGTCCTCCCTAGTCCATATGGTTACCAACGATCAATACCACGGAAGTGGAAATCCTTCAACCCATTTGGCTAACTTCCAAGAGTATTGCCGCACTTATAAGCTTCCAAGAAATGTCCCCGTGGAATACGTCTATTTGAAGCTTTTTCCTTCTTCTCTACATGGAGATGCAAAGGAATGGTTGCAAAACCAAGAGCCGGGAACTTTTAGAACTTGGGATCATCTAGCAAATGCCTTTCTGACTAAATTCTTTCCGCCGTCAAGAACTAAGAAATTCACCGATTTCATATTGACCTTCTCTCAAAGGGACAATGAGCTATTCCATCAAGCCTATGATCGGTTTAAGCATTATTTGAGGGAATGCCTGATGAGACGTATTTATACGACTCATTAAGTCAACAAGACCCACCATTTACGACATTTGATCATGAGAACGTCTACTTGTTAATGTTGTTTTGGATTTCAGGGCCTTTTGGAGTCTAAAGAGGAAACGAGCTTAAGGATGGCATTTTAGGCCATAAATGCATCACAAGGTGTTTTGGGGGTGAAATGGGACCTAAGGACATCAATCGGGTCTCAAGAACCTAAGCCGGGTCCGAGACTCATTCGAGGAAGTCGAGCCGCAGTCCGAGACCCATTCGAGGAAGTCGAGTCTTAGTCCGAAACCCATCCGAGGAGGTCGCGTCCCAGTCCGAAACCTGTCCGGGAATTGAAGTACCCGTCCGAGACCAGTCCTGGTCCTGTCCGAGAAATGAACGAGCTGTCCGAGTCTCATCCAGACCTACTCCAAGACCCAATCGAGGACCTCAGTTCAAAGACCTATTCGAGGCCAGTCCAGCGCCTAAAGACCTCAACTACCGGACGCCCAAAGACTCAAGGACTCAAGACCACATTTTGTCTTCTCAAGGACTCAACTTCAAGGGTCAACATTTCCCTTGACTTTCTCGGCTCGTCCTCCAAGAAATGACGTCACCCTAGCGTGTGCCTTTGCCAAGGCAACTTTCACTCATGCCAAGCCACTCCTTCCCAAAGAGGAAAGTCGGTTATGGCTATTACAATTGCCAAGTTCCTAAGGCCAATCCAAGACCTAGAACCTTCCTCATTCTCCTATAAAAGAAGCACCTTTGCCTTGGGAAAGAGGACTCTGAGAATTCGAAAATCTAGTCTAAAATCACGCATTTGTACCTCTTGTCATTTTGGAATTGGAAGACTCAACATTTCTTTACTCCTTCTTCTTTTGTTACGCACTTTACATTTCACTCTACGCATTTTAGGTTGAGCCTAAATTCCGATTGTGATTCCTTAGTTCTTGTGTTCTTACCATGAACATGAGTGGCTAAAACCTTCACAATTCGGTTTGGGGTTCCCTAATGTTGTAGCAAGGCTTTGAGACCTTGATCTTAATGCTATCTTGTACCCATTTGCTAGTTGTGCCAATAGCTTGGGGAATGAATACCTAGGCTAAACTAAAGCTTGGAATGGCAAGGTTTAGCCGTGTGGTTTCTTCACCACCATTGTGCTTGTTTTCATTGGAATGTGAAGCAAGCTTTTGCACCTAGTCTAGTACACCTTGGAAGAGGGTATTAGTCTTATTTACACTAGTGATCTATTTTTGGAATGGAATAGGTCATGGAGTAAGTATTTGGAACAATCCTTACTTGGGTCATTCTTGGAATGGAAGGGCCACACTTATGGGCGCAAGGATAGATCATTAGAGGTCAATGATGAGTTGAGCTACAACAAAAGGCCCCTAGACCGAATTATATTCTCTTGATCACAATCCATTGCTGTTTACTTTTTGCACTTGCACTTACATTCAAAAACCATTTCAAAAACCCCCAAACTTGTCTTACTTTTCTTTGCTTTTGCTTGCACAAAGAACAACGAGTAGTTGAACTATTTCCCTTGGGTTCGACCCCTACTTGCCGCTCTACTAATCTCATAGTGAGCCTAAGGTAGTGGACACTTATAAATTTAGATTTGATTTGGCATACGACGACGTGCCTCGTCAATGCCTGACAGATGCTTGTCGTCAGAGCAAATGTACAAATAAATTTATAAGTCCGCTACTCGCGACTTCACTACTGGGTAGCAAGTGGTAAGTAGGGGTCGAACCCAAGGGAATTAGGGGGATAAGTTGTTCTTTGAGGGATCGTACAGCGGGGGAGCGTGTTTTTTGGTTGATTGAGGTTTTACTAATAACAGCTAAGTGATTGGTTGGTTGGTTTTGGTTTTTAGTGCGGAAAAGTAAATGACATAAAAGTAAATACTGAAAGTAAAAAGAAGACTTACAGCGGTTGTTGCGTGATCGGCAAGTCTTGGGGGATGATGGGCTTGGGTCCAGTTCCCATGGTTCTGCCGGTTTCTCCTTCCGTACCTCCGAACAGAGGAAGATATCGTGTTGTCCATGCATACATAGTGTGTAGCGTGATGAAGAAACGAGAAGGGAAAGGAAAGAACAACTAATCCGACGGCTAATTCCCCGGCAACGGCGCCAATTTGACAGATGCTTGTCGTCAGAGCAAATGTAGAAATAAATTTATAAGTCCGCTACTCGCGACTTCACTACTGGGTAAGTAGGGGTCGAACCCAAGGGAATTAGGGGGATAAGTTGTTCTTTGAGGGATCGTACAGCGGGGGAGCGTGTTTTTTGGTTGATTGAGGTTTTACTACTAACAGCTAAGTGATTGGTTGGTTGGTTTTGGTTTTTAGTGCGGAAAAGTAAATGACATAAAAGTAAATACTGAAAGTAAAAAGAAGACTTACAGCGGTTGTTGCGTGATCGGCAAGTCTTGCGGAACGTCAGCAGTTGAAAGGGGCAGTTTATACTAAGGAAGTAAGTGCAGGTAGTGTTTTAATCTAAGGAAAGATTCGGTTTAGGGACTCTTCTTGTGACACATCTATCATTGACTCCAAATGATTTCTTCAACACTTCTAAGTGTGGTTGTCCCGACAAAGGTGACAACCCAAATACCCCGACAAAGGTGGTACTCCACACCCTTAACCTGTCAAGTTGTTATGTGGTTGTCCCGACAAAGGTGACAACCCAAATACTCCGACAAAGGTGGTATTCCACAACAAGCTTGACAAAGCTTTAGGCTTCTAGTCTTTCGCTAGTTTGAACAACCCGACAAAGGTGTTACTCAAACTAGATCTCAAAGACTATAGAAGTGTAAAATGACATAAGGTGCAAGAGTCTCAAGATGTGGGCACAAGGGTGAGAACCCCTCAACCGAATATGGGTTTAGCTATGATTATCCATGGAAGAGGACATCATAGCTAAGTACTTTTAAAAAGTAAAGGTTTTGAAAGTAAAGACAAGGAAAGTAAAGTTGCAGTTTTGAAAGACAGGAAAGTAAAGGTTTCGAAAGTAAAAGACAGTAAAGGAAAGGGGTGAGTACTTCAAGAACCGACAAGAGTACTCAAGAACAGTGAAAAGTAAGACAAGCTTGAGTACTTTAAGAACCGACAAGAGTACTCAAGAACTACTAGAATACTCAAGAACCAACAGGAGTATTATAGATTTCAAACCAAGCTTACAAAAGTGCCAAAATCTAGAGAGATAAGTGTTGTATGGATTGTGGGATGTTGGGATGTGTAGAGAGATGAGCTCTCCACACTTTTGGATTGTGGATGATTTACAAAGGGAAGAGATGAGCTCTATATATAGCCATGGAGGAGATGGGAGATGGCAACACTTGTCACATGGGGAGAGGGAGAGCAAGGAGATGAAGCCACATGGGGGTGGGGAGAAAGCCGCCGGCGGCTATGAGGTGGAGGAAGGAGGGTGGCTTGGCCTCCAAAAGCAGCCCATGTGAGGAGGAGCATCCCCTTAGCCTTCTAGAACCTTGTGACTTTTTCACAAAAGCCATCGGTTTGACCGGAATCTGACCGGAGCTTTGGCCGGATCTTCTTGGATTTTTGAGAGTGTATTCTGAATGAAAATGTCATTCTAAGATGATCTCAAGAAGGAACCTAAGCCAAATTCTGCTTGGAACATGGTCGAAATCCCAAATCGGCAGAAATTGCCCTTGTTTGGCCTTTACCGGGCTCGGTGCCTTTGCATTGCGTTCTTGTCCAAATGCCGATGGATTTAGCATGTTTGAGTGATTCCAAGTCGGTTCCATGAAGGATGTTAAGGCTGATTTTGAGTGTAGCATGGTCGTGACATTGGAATGACTCGTAATATCTTTTCAGCTTAAAAACTCCTCCTTAGCCTGTATTCTCTCTAGACTCCAAAATACCCCGTAGATAAATATCGGAGCTAACAAGAAAAAGTTAAATAGACAAACAGTCTAATTTGGTGGGTTTAACTGTGTTTATGATTCATACAATTATGGTCCATCAGATCACCCCACACTTTTAGTTGTTCGTCCCGAACAATGCTATTAAAGGGCGGCACACACTATCTAAGTAAGCTTTTAAAATATGAAAGTTAGAATGTGGGACTAGATTTATCCTAATTCATGCATTACTACTTATTACCAAATTAAACCGTGTAAATAAATAGAAGAAACTTGATACTTGTACCTTCGTGCCGAGATGCAAATTAATTCGGATGTTTCGGGAGATAGCCCTTTTCAGGATCCTGGACTGCATTCTCGGGACCGTCTCGCACTATATGGTTTTCTTGTAGCTTTCTCTAGCACGTGATTCGGTTCGGGTTTCAATGGTTTGGTCTTGGATTTTCTTTTTGGCGAGGGACAGCCTTTTTTTTGTAGTGAATCGGCATTTGGCCTTTGATTTGACTCTTTGAGTGCTTCACTTTTGTTCGGTTAAAACCTTCACAATTTTGGGCCTTTGGCCTCTTGATTTGCTTCTTCGAGCTTTTGCCTTTTTGTGGCTTGCTAGTCCATTTTCTCAAGCCTTTTTGGGAGGTCCAATCATCGCCCGCGAGCATATGGAAATACCTCCCCGCTCCTCTCATCGTTGACGTTTCGCGCGGGTCAAAATGAGGGTCGCTCATCTATTTTCTCGGCTACTTTGACTAGAGATAGGACGGTCTGATTCCCATCCTCGCCTTTTTTTTTCTTTTCTTTTTTGCATAAACACTGCATGGCGGAGATGACTTCAATCTTCACTGAAACCCGAAGTGCAGCCTCCACTGACTTTGAAAACCATATAGTTAGATTCGATCCTTCGATTGCTTGCCAAGCCTTTCTAGGGCAGTTTATGTCAACTCCACATCCCTAGTTTATCTCAGCACAAATGGACAAATGAGAAGTTACATCCTAAGTTTTTAAACAGTTGAATTTTCACAAGGTTGATGCATGAATTATGATCTATCTTTTTCACATTCTCAAGTTCATATTTTCAAAAAGATAATATAAAAAAAAAGAAAAACATGTTATGTACACAGGTGGTTCTCACCCCACACTTTTGAACGAAGGCATTCTTTACGAAATGACTTAGTTCAAAAGTCATGCAAGCAGGTATTATACGAGAAGGAAATGATATTAAGGAAAAGGGAAGAACAGAACTCCCTTTAAGGTGTCGAGTGAACGACATGGCTCGAGGCTGGATAATCGAGGGAGTTCGGCGGGGCTTTGAACTCTTGGCATAGGCCTGACTGGCTTGATGTTGCACCCATAACCGATTCCTGAATAGTCATTTCATTCTATGCACCAAGTGGGTGAGAGCGACTTATTGGAGAAAAAACTAAATGACAGAAAATAAAAGTACTGAAAGTAAGATAGGTGTCGGGTTACCTCCCGACCAGTGCCTTTGTTTAACGTCGTTGGCTCGACAGTACCTCATTCCTGGATCACTGGTTTGGATCCCATGGGTGGCTCAGGTCGTACTTCTTTATTGCGCCAACCTTGATTCTTACTTTGACTCTTCCTGTGTTTTTTGGGGGATGATGGGCTTGGGTCCAGTTCCCATGGTTCTGCCGGTTTCTCCTTCCGTACCTCCGAACAGAGGAAGATATCGTGTTGTCCATGCATACATAGTGTGTAGCGTGATGAAGAAACGAGAAGGGAAAGGAAAGAACAACTAATCCGACGGCTAATTCCCCGGCAACGGCGCCAATTTGACAGATGCTTGTCGTCAGAGCAAATGTAGAAATAAATTTATAAGTCCGCTACTCGCGACTTCACTACTGGGTAAGTAGGGGTCGAACCCAAGGGAATTAGGGGGATAAGTTGTTCTTTGAGGGATCGTACAGCGGGGGAGCGTGTTTTTTGGTTGATTGAGGTTTTACTACTAACAGCTAAGTGATTGGTTGGTTGGTTTTGGTTTTTAGTGCGGAAAAGTAAATGACATAAAAGTAAATACTGAAAGTAAAAAGAAGACTTACAGCGGTTGTTGCGTGATCGGCAAGTCTTGCGGAACGTTAGCAGTTGAAAGGGGCAGTTTATACTAAGGAAGTAAGTGCAGGTAGTGTTTTAATCTAAGGAAAGATTCGGTTTAGGGACTCTTCTTGTGACACATCTATCATTGACTCCAAATGATTTCTTCAACACTTCTAAGTGTGGTTGTCCCGACAAAGGTGACAACCCAAATACCCCGACAAAGGTGGTACTCCACACCCTTAACCTGTCAAGTTGTTATGTGGTTGTCTCGACAAAGGTGACAACCCAAATACTCCGATAAAGGTGGTATTCCACAACAAGCTTGACAAAGCTTTAGGCTTCTAGTCTTTCGCTAGTTTGAACAACCCGACAAAGGTGTTACTCAAACTAGATCTCAAAGACTAGAGAAGTGTAAAATGACATAAGGTGCAAGAGTCTCAAGATGTGGGCACAAGGGTGAGAACCCCTCAACCGAATATGGGTTTAGCTATGATTATCCATGGAAGAGGACATCATAGCTAAGTACTTTAAAAAAGTAAAGGTTTTGAAAGTAAAGACAAGGAAAGTAAAGTTGCAGTTTTGAAAGACAGGAAAGTAAAGGTTTCGAAAGTAAAAGACAGTAAAGGAAAGGGGTGAGTACTTCAAGAACCGACAAGAGTACTCAAGAACAGTGAAAAGTAAGACAAGCTTGAGTACTTCAAGAACCGACAAGAGTACTCAAGAACTACTAGAATACTCAAGAACCAACATGAGTATTATAGATTTCAAACCAAGCTTACAAAAGTGCCAAAATCTAGAGAGATAAGTGTTGTATGGATTGTGGGATGTTGGGATGTGTAGAGAGATGAGCTCTCCACACTTTTGGATTGTGGATGATTTACAAAGGGAAGAGATGAGCTCTATTTATAGCCATGGAGGAGATGGGAGATGGCAACACTTGTCACATGGGGAGAGGGAGAGCAAGGAGATGAAGCCACATGGGGGTGGGGAGAAAGCCGCCGGCGGCTATGAGGTGGAGGAAGGAGGGTGGCTTGGCCTCCAAAAGCAGCCCATGTGAGGAGGAGCATCCCCTTAGCCTTCTAGAACCTTGTGACTTTTTCACAAAAGCCATCGGTTTGACCGGAGCTTTGGCCGGAGCTTCTTGGATTTTTGAGAGTGTATTCTGAATGAAAATGTCATTCTAAGATGATCTCAAGAAGGAACCTAAGCCAAATTCTGCTTGGAACATGGTCGAAATCCCAAATCGGCAGAAATTGCCCTTGTTTGGCCTTTACCGGGCTCGGTGCCTTTGCATTGCGTTCTTGTCCAAATGCCGATGGATTTAGCATGTTTGAGTGATTCCAAGTCGGTTCCATGAAGGATGTTAAGGCTGATTTTGAGTGTAGCATGGTCGTGACATTGGAATGACTCGTAATATCTTTTCAGCTTAAAAACTCCTCCTTAGCCTGTATTCTCTCTAGACTCCAAAATACCCTGTAGATAAATATCGGAACTAACAAGCAAAAGTTAAATAGACAAACAGTCTAATTTGGTGGGTTTAACTGTGTTTATGATTCATACAATTATGGTCCATCAATGCCCTCACCACAACTTTCGAAGAGCTGATCTTATGAGATATTTCTATCTAGGCATGAGCAAAGAAGCCAAGAACCAAATGGAACCGGCTAGTGGCGGCGCAATTATGGATCTACCAGCAAGCCAAGGGTTTAAAATCATCGATAAGATTGCCACAAATTCTGATAGATACCAAGGGGTCGATCACAAGAAAATGGCTAAGTCTAGAGAGGATTCTTCCAATTGTGCAACTAAAGATCAGTTTAGTGATTTGACAAAGAAAATGGAAACCATGATAAGTATGGTTAATTCTTTGGAGGTGTCTAAATCGAAGACTGAAAAAGAGAAGAATCCGGCCAACAACCTTGCTTTTTATGTTCTAGTACGAAGCACTCTACAAAGAATTGCCCCGAAGGGAGATATGAAGATGATGATGACGGTTATGAAGAGGCACACTATGTGAATCAACAAAGAAATTATGCTCAAAATTCTTGCCCTATTACAAGAAATTATGAGCCTCCTCAAAGAAGAATGTCCAGCAATTCCAGTTTTCCTCCTAGACCCCAAGGGCAAAATAATTACCAAGAGAGTTACCAAAGACAAGGGTATGGCTCTAACCAAAGTCAAGGGCAGAATTCTTATTCTAATCAAGGCCAAAGTTCTAATCAAAATCAGGGGCAACATTCTCAATACTCCAACCAAGGGAGCTATCAAAGGCCGCATCAAGCTAATAAGCCTCCTACAAATGATCAACGGATTTCTCATCAACAAGGGCAATCTTCTTCCAACTCTCAAGAGAATACAATGATGTCTATGATGGCGCAAATGCTAGAGAACCAAAAGGAAGTCAACAAGAGAATGGAGCAATTAGAAGCTCACAATAAAATGCTCGAAAATCAAGTGGCTCAACAAGCCGCAGCTTAGAAGCAATATGGGAAGCTTCCTTCTCAACCGGATGTGAATTCCACCGAGCATATCAATGCCATTACATTGAAGAGCGGAAAAGTCTTGCCTACTCCTCAAGGAAAACCGAGTCCCAATGACAAGGATATGGAAGCGGAAGTTGCCAACGAGAATTCTGAAGTTGAACTTCAAGCTCCTACGGAAGAAGAGAAAAAAGAGGAAGAACCAGTTTTGACAAGGAAGTATGTGCCACTGATACCTTTTCCGCAAAGGCTCAACAAAAGCAAGCTAGATGCTCACTTCCAGCGATTTGTGGAGATGTTGAAAAAGTTGTATGTCACCCTCCCATTCCATGAGGTAATCACTCAAAATCCTACATATGCAAAATTCTTGAAAGATATTGTGTCAAATCGTAGAGTGATTGAAGAATCTAGCATGATAGCCTTGAATGTTGAGTGTAGTGCTATTGTCCAAAGTAGAATGCCTAAAAAGATGCAAGATCATGGGTCATTTTCTATTCCTATCTCTTTAGGCAAAATTGAAATTGATAGAGCATTGTGTGTGATGGAGCGTATTTATACGATTCATCAAGTACTACTAAACCCACCAAATTAGGCACTTTGAGTGCACGAACATGTGCTTGTTAATGTGTGTTTGTATTTCAGGCCATTTTGGAGTCTAAAGAGGAAACACTCTTAAAAAGGGAGATTTGTGCCAAAACGCACCACTAGCAAATTCTGGCCAGCCAGGACCCGAGCAAATTTAGCCACGCCCAAACTGTCTAGCACTGAATTCAAGTTGCCCGGGCAAATAAGCTGATCTGATGAATCCACCTCGAGCAAAGTGATCAAAATAAAAAATAAGGTGGACAATGTCGGAAAACCAAGGAGAATGCCCGAGCAGATTGGCAGTTGGCTCAATTCCAAAGCAAAGGCCCCGCGCGCATAGGCACCGAAACCAAGTCGCTCGACTAGACCAGCGAATATGGAAAATCTGGCTCGACCAAGTTGTTCTAAATGCCAAATGACTCAGGTGATATCACTCCCCAGATAAAACGCCCGAGTGGAACCAGCTCAAGCCCGATCAAGGCCAAACTAGGGCAATTCCGGTCGTTTTGGGATTTCGACCAGGTTCCGGGAAGATTCCGGCAAAATAACTTCGACCATTAGTCTTAGAATTGCCTCAGCATTCCAATTCCGCATTCGAAAAGCCAAAGTCCTCCGTGCAGTTCCAACCAAACTCCGGTCAAGATCCGGTACTTACTATTCAAATCAGTTGACTTCTACTATTCAAAGTTAGTTGGCTTTTGGATAAGAAGATCCAAGGGATGACTTTTTGCTTGAAATATCCAAGCGATGGCTTTTTGCTTAAAATATCCTAGTGGTGGCTTTTGGCTAAACCAATCAAAATGAAGTGCTTTTGGGATATTTCTTCAATCCAATGCATGTGCCAAATGCCAAGTGGTTGGCTCTCCTCTTCTTCCTATCCAAATGAATAGTCTTTTGGGATATTTCTCCATGTAAACTTAGTCCCCAAGTTTCCTCTTCTATAAATAGAAGGCTTAGCCTTAGAAATCCTCATGTACATACTTAGAGAGTTGAGAGCTTATATCTCTTCTCTTCCACTTCAATACCAAAAGCTCCAACTTCTCTCTTGTTCTTGAGTATTCTTTTCCAAAACCGTACTTTACTTTCTTTGTCTTTCAAAACCGAAAACCTTTACTTTTTTGTGCACTTAGCTATGATATCCTCTTCCATGGATACTCATAGCTAAACCCTTCATTCGGTTGAAGGGGTGTGCTTGTATCAAAACATGTTTTAGACCCTTCTCTTAGTGCCTCTATTGTGTTTAAACTTGTTCTATGTGCCATATATTAGGTTAGAACACTATTGGTTGAGTGGAGGCTCGAAAGAGCAAAGCTCTTCCATGGGGTTCGTGAACATACGTGGTTAAGTGGAGGCTCGAAAGAGCAAAGCTTTTCTTTAGAGTTCAACCTCTTTAAAACACCACTTGGTTGATCGGAAATGATTGATCAGGTGGATGCACATAAGGCTAAGATACTTCGAAAGGAGGAATTAGCCTAAATAGAACAAGTGTTCTATGTCTTGAAAAGGACTAGACGGTGTGGCAAGTCGAGTGCTAGAAATAGCCTTGATACATTTTAAACACGTAGTATGATCATTAGAGGTCGATGATGAACAGATTTATGATACAAGGCCCCTATAACCGAATCCTTTCCTTTGATGAAAACACCACCTTGCTGCTTACTTTCAGTACCCATATCAACTGCTTACTTTCAGTACCCATATCAACTGCTTATTTTCAGTACCCATATCAACTGCTTACTTTCAGTCCCATATCAACTGCTTACTTTCCGCAAGTCTTGTCCTTTAAGCATTTACTTTTCGTAAGTCTTGTCCTTCAAGCATTTACTTTTCGTAAGTCTTGTCCTTCAAGCATTTACTTTTCGTAAGTCTTGTCCTTCAAGCACTTACTTTCAGCACTAAAACCACAACCAACCCACTTACTTTTCAGCACTAAAATCACAATCAACCCCAAATCACACTCCCTTTCTGTACAAATCCTCAAAGAACTACTATCCACTAATTCCCTTGGGTTCGACCCCTACTTACCTCTTTACTATCCAATAGTAGAGTTACGAGTAGCGGACTTATAAATTTATCTTGCTTAGCACTCAACGACGTGCTCTGTCAAAATTGGCGCTGTTGCCGGGGAATTAGCTATCGATTAGTTGTTCTTTTCTTTCCCTTTTCATTTCCTTATTGCGCTGCCCACTATGTATGCATGGATGGCTCGACATCTTCCACAATTCAGAGGTACCGTTGGAGAAGACCCAGTAATACATTGCCAACATTTTCACCATATATGTCGCCACATGAAACCTGAAAATGAGACGTTAGAGAGTTTAAAATGGAATGCTTTAAACATACTTTAACTGACTTCGCGACAATTTGGTACTACTCATCAACTGCTAGTTGTGCAGGCTATTATGAGGATCTTCGCGCCCAATTCCTAGAGGAGTTTTCCCCACCATCCTTCGAACTTGAAGTCCGCGAGAAGATCAACAACATATAGCAATCTCGGGACGAAACTTTGGACGAGTACTTGGCGTACTTTGACTCCATTGTGACGAGCTGCCCGCACCATGGATTCACCAACTTTGATCTTCTCCAAAGGTTTCTCGGTGGAATGATGCCACAAGAATGGAATAGGCTTAATGATGCTGCGGCAGGAGGCTCGGTGGATAACTTAAGCGTGGATGATCTGTGGAACTTAATAGAAGATAAGGCAGGAAGCGCAAAACAAGATCAGGCCATGCGACTCGAAGAACTGGCCAACATGGTGCACCAAATCAGGGCCGAAACCGAATTATGGGCGGCAGAAAACGAGCTGGCAGCTAGCACCCAGCAATTGGCCGCAGACATACAGCAATTGAATGCCTCGATGCACCAAAACCAGGCCGAAACCAAGAAATCATGGGCAATAGTTGAGGCGGCTCAAAAAGAAGCTGCATACCGGGTCAATGAAATGCTCGAGACAGAGCCAAAGGTCAGCGAGGAAGAGCCTACATGGGAGATCACTCCCGAGCCATCAGAAGACCTAGAGCCAGAAACCGATCCAGTATGGGACGAGGAAGAGCCTACATGGGAGATCACTCCCGAGCCATCAGAAGACCTAGAGCCAGAAACCGATCCAGTGTGGGACGAGGAAAAGCATTCATGGGAACTCACTACCGAGCTGGCAGAAGAGGAAGTCCCTGTCCTCACTGACGAGCTGCCAAAAGAAGTCCTGGTCCTCATTGCCGAACCAGCCGAGAAAGGCCAGGACCTTGTGGCTAAAGTGCCCCAACTTAACCCTTCATTTTCTATGCAGATCACATCCACCGAAGATCATGTAATCAATGATGATGCGGTGCAAGGCAAGTTGGAGGCGGTACAAGGTCAAGGAAAGCCAACAATGGAGCGCTTTCACTCCGAGTCAACAAAGCAGCCCGGAAAACTCACTCGTTCTAGGACGACCATTTGTAGCTGCCACAAAGAAGAGGCTTCGCATGGGAACATGCTTGATGTATCCCATAGTTGATGGCACAATGCTGCACTTCCACACTTGCAAAGATGCCAACCGGCCATACATGAAAAAGCGGCAAAGACATGGGCCGAAGGAATGGAAACCCGGAAGGAGAAACAAGAAAGCACGGCTCGATGGACCAGCAGCTATGGTCAAGGGAGCCTCACGTTCTCGGAGCTATGAAAAGAAGAACCTGCCAAACCAATGGAGAACAAAACCGAGCCCATCACTCCACAAGTTCTTTGGGCAAAATAAAAAGGCAGCCGTGGGGAAGTTCGACCTCACACACCCATGGGATCCGAACTTATGATCCATGAGTGAGGTACCGTCGAGCCAACGACGTTAAACAAAGGCACTTGCCGGGAGGTAACCCGGCATATTCAGTTTTTTACAGTTATTATGTTTATGTCGTTTTTATACTCACCTCCTTTATTTGACTTGCATTTTGTGTTTTGAACTAAGTCGTGCTGTGAGGCACGACTTCGTTCAAAATTGTGGGGGTATATAAGTAGTCTTTGCACATATTAGTATGCATGTTTTCTTTTCCTTCAAATTTTTTATCTTTTTGAAATCTCTTTGAAAATATACACTTTCATGATGTGAAAATAGATAGACCCGAAACATGCATTTCCTTGTGAAAACTTAATTGTGTAAGCACATGTGTACTTAACTATCTACTTGTCTTTGTTTGCTGAGATAAATGTAGGATGTGGAGTTGAAAGAAATGCCCTAGAGAGGCTTGACAAGCACTCAAAGGAACGGATCCTTACTATACGGTTATGTAAAATTGTGGAGGCTAGCACTTCGGGCTACTTGGTGAAGAGTGGACTCCGCCATGCAGCGTCTATGCAAGAGGCGGGACGAGAATCAAACCGTCCATTCTCCAGTCCAAAGTAGCCGGGAAAATAGATGAGCGACCCTCATCTTGACCCGCGCGAAAAGGGCAAGGATGAGAAAGAGCGGGGAGGTATTTCCATATGCTCTCGGTCGATGATTGGACCTCCCAAAAGTGAAGAAAAATGGACATGCAAATCTCATCAAAGGAGCAAAGCTCAAAGAAGAAAAGAAAAATCAGCCAAAATGGTGAAACCAAACCGAAGCAAAAGTGAAGTACTCAAAGAGTCAAATCAAAGGCCGAAGGCCAAACCTCACTACAAAAAGTGGTCCAACCACGCAAACAAAGAAAAAGAGCTCAACCCATTAGCCCGAATCAATCACGTGCTAGAAGAAGCAAGTAACATAACCATATATTAAGATCGGATCCGAGAGTGCAGTTCAAAGGCCTAAAAAGGACTATCTCCCAATCATCCAAATTGGTTTGCATCTCGGCTCAAAGGTACAAGTATCAAGTTACTTTCATATGTGAGCATGATTTCGTTTGGAAGCAAGTAAGCTATGCATGCTAAGGTGAAGTCTAGTTTTGCATCTCACATTCACATCTAGGACTTAGGGTGTTTTTGTTCCTCTTATTGACTATACTTGTTCGGGATGAACAAGATTAATTGTGGGGGTATTTGATGGAGCGTATTTATACGATTCATCAAGTACTACTAAACCCACCGAATTAGGCACTTTGAGTGCACGAACATGTGCTTGTTAATGTGTGTTTGTATTTCAGGCCATTTTGGAGTCTAAAGAGGAAACACTCTTAAAAAGGGAGATTTGTACCAAAAAGCACCACTAGCCAATTCTGGCCAGCCAGGACCCGAGCAAATCCAGCCACGCCCAAACTGTCTAGCACTGAATTCAAGTTGCCCGGGCAAACAAGCTGATCTGACGAATCCACCTCGAGCAAAGTGATCAAAATGGAATATAAGGTGGACAATGTCGGAAAACCAAGGAGAATGCCCGAGCAGATTGGTAGTTGGCTCAATTCCAAAGCAAAGGCCCCGCGTGCATAGGCACCGAAACCAAGTCGCTCGACTAGACCAGCGAATCTGGCAAATATGGCTCGACCAAGTTGTTCTAAATGCCAAATGACTCGGGTGATCTCACTCCCCAGACAAAACGCCCGAGTGGAACCAGCTCAAGGCCGATCAAGGCCAAACTAGGGCAATTCCAGCCGTTTTGGGATTTCGACCAGGTTCCGGGAAGATTCCGGCAAAACGACTTCGACCATTAGTCTTAGAATTGCCTCAGCATTCCAAATCCGCAGTCCAAAAGCCAAAGTCCTCCGACCAGTTCCAACCAAACTCTGGTCAAGATCCGGTACTTACTATTCAAATCGGTTGACTTCTACTATTCAAAGTTAGTTGGCTTTTGGATAAGAAGATCCAAGGGATGGCTTTTTGCTTGAAATATCCAAGCGATGGCTTTTTGCTTAAAATATCCTAGTGGTGGCTTTTGGCTAAACCAATCAAAATGAAGTGCTTTTGGGATATTTCTTCAATCCAATGCATGTGCCAAATGCCAAGTGGTTGGCTCTCCTCTTCTTCCTATCCAAATGACTAGTCTTTTGGGATATTTCTCCATGTAAACTTAGTCCCCAAGTTTCCTCTTCTATAAATAGAAGGCTTAGCCTTAGAAATCCTCATGTACATACTTAGAGAGTTGAGAGCTTATCTCTCTTCTCTTCTCTTCCACTTCAATACCAAAAGCTCCAACTTCTCTCTTGTTCTTGAGTATTCTTTTCCAAAACCTTACTTTACTTTCTTTGTCTTTCAAAACCGAAAACCTTTACTTTTTTGTGCACTTAGCTATGATATCCTCTTCCATGGATACTCGTAGCTAAACCCTTCATTCGGTTGAAGGGGTGTGCTTGTATCAAAACATGTTTTAGACCCTTCTCTTAGTGCCTCTATTGTGTTTAAACTTGTTCTATGTGCCATATATTAGGTTAGAACACTATTGGTTGAGTGGAGGCTCGAAAGAGCAAAGCTCTTCCATGGGGTTCGTGAACATACGTGGTTAAGTGGAGGCTCGAAAGAGCAAAGCTTTTCTGTAGAGTTCAACCTCTTTAAAACACCACTTGGTTGATCGGAAATGATTGATCAGGTGGATGCACATAAGGCTAAGATACTTCGAAAGGAGGAATTAGCCTAAATAGAACAAGTGTTCTATGTCTTGAAAAGGACTAGACGGTGTGGCAAGTCGAGTGCTAGAAATAGCCTTGATACATTTTAAACACGTAGTATGATCATTAGAGGTCGATGATGAACAGATTTATGATACAAGGCCCCTAAAACCGAATCCTTTCCTTTGATCAAAACACCACCTTGCTGCTTACTTTCAGTACCCATATCAACTGCTTACTTTCAGTACCCATATCAACTGCTAACTTTCAGTCCCATATCAACTGCTTACTTTCCGCAAGTCTTGTCCTTCAAGCATTTACTTTTCGTAAGTCTTGTCCTTCAAGCATTTACTTTTCGTAAGTCTTGTCCTTCAAGCACTTACTTTCAGCACTAAAACCACAACCAACCCACTTACTTTTCAGCACTAAAATCACAATCAACCCCAAATCACACTCCCTTTCTGTACAAATCCTCAAAGAACTACTATCCACTAATTCCCTTGGGTTCGACCCCTACTTACCTCTTTACTATCCAATAGTAGAGTTACGAGTAGCGGACTTATAAATTTATCTTGCTTAGCACTCAACGACGTGCTCTGTCAGTGTGATTTGGGAGCTAGTATTTCTTTGATTCCCTATTCTTTGTTTGAAAAGATTGATATGGGTGAGCTCCATCCCACTACTATTTCTTTGATATTAGCCGATAGAAGTTCTAGGATTCCTAAGGGATTTCTTAGGGATGTGCCCATTAAGGTTGGTAAATTCTTTATTCCCGTAGACTTCTATGTGCTAGAAATGGATGATGAGCAGGAAACGCCCGTCATTCTCGGTAGACCTTTTCTTAACACCGTGGAAGCTGTCATTAGATGTGGTGAAGGGTCTATAGAGTTGAAAATAGGAATGAGAAGCTGAAATTTTTTCTGAAAAATGCCATGAAAGCTCCTGCTTCATCTTTTGAATGCAATATGCTTGATATATCTTATGAAAATTTTGAGCTAACATCTTTTGAGAGTGAAGTCATGAAGTTAGATGATGCTAGTATGCTTTTTACATCCTTGATGGATATGGACGATGAGGAGATGTGCGACCTGACTTTGGTCGAAGGAGAGCAAGCATTGGGTGCTTACGATGGTAAAGAAGACCCGATGCCGAGAGGTAAGGAATTCGAAGGAGAGTTAAAACCTCTACCTTCGAATCTCAGGTATGAGTTTCTTGGGTCTAATTCCACTTACCCCGTTATTGTTGGTGCAACTTTGAATGAACATGAAACTTCCAAACTTTTGCATGTGCTGAAAACGAATAGAAAAGCTCTAGGCTATTCTGTTGATGATCTTAAGGGAATTAGCCCTTCATTATGCATGCATAGGATAAATCTTGAATAGAATGCAAAACCTTCTAGGGAGTTTTTAAGGAGATTGAACCCTAAGCTTAGTGATGCTGTCTTTAAAGAAATTACCAAGTTAAGAGATGCGGGCATCATTTACTCGGTTCCGGATTCGGAATGGGTAAGCCCCATCCACGTCGTCCCCAAAAAGGGAGGACTTACGGTTGTGCAGAACGATAAGGGAGAGTTAGTCCCTACTAGAACCGTTAGTGGATGGAGGATGAGCGTCGATTACAGAAAATTGAATAAGGCAACTAAAAAAGATCATTTCCCCATTCCCTTTATTGACCAAATGCTTGAAAGACTTGCTGGACATGAGTACTTTTGTTTCCTAGATGGTTATAGCGGGTTCTATCAAATTCCCATTTTACCGAATGACCAAGAAAAAACCACATTTACATGTCCGTATGGAACTTTTACATTTAGGCGCATGCCCTTTGGGCTATGTAATGCACCGGGAACGTTTCAGAGATGCATGATGTCCATCTTTAGCGATTACATTGAGAAATGCATGGAAGTTTTCATGGATGACTTCTCTATTCATGGAACTTCATTTGATGATTGTCTAACTAATCTTTCTCATATTCTTGCTAGGTGCGTCGAAACAGATCTGGTGCTAAATTGGGAAAAGTGCCACTTCATGGTTCAAGAAGGAATCGTGTTAGGACATTTGGTGTCTAAAAGGGGGGTTGAAGTTGATAAAGCAAAGGTGCAAATCATTGAGCAGTTACCACCGCCGAAAGACCAAAAAGGAGTTAGAAGTTTCCTAGGACATTGATGGACCATATTTATATGATTCATTAAGACAGTTAAACCCACCAAATTAGATGCTTTGTCTTAACAACTTTTACTTGTTAGTTTCACTTTTGTTCTACAGGCTATTTCAAGGATTAGAGATGAAACGAGCTAAAAAGGAGTTCTTAAAGCTAAAAATGGATTACAAGTCATTCCAGACTACGACCAGATTCCGGCTTTACAACCTTCATGAACCCAACGTGGAATCACTCAAACATGTCCCAATGACTTGTTCCAAACCTCAACAAAGATCAAGAACTCAAGTGAATGCAAAGTCAAGCCACCCATGTGCAAGGCATGTGCTCCGATGGCTTTTTGGAGCAAAAGATCTCATTCCACTCACTTCTTCTCCTCCTCCACCTCACCACCGGCGGCTTCCATGGGGAGATGACACATGGGCGGCGGCTTGTGGCTTTGCCACCTCATGGCCGGCGGCTTTTGAAGCCCTCCTCCCCCTCTTGACATGTGTTGGCCTCTCCTCCACATCTTCTCCTCCTCCTTGCCTATAAATACTACATCTCCTCCTCCTTGAATCAGTGTCCCATTTTGGTGCCAAAGTTACAAGTTTTAGTTTCATGTTCTAGTCCTTTGATCACTTGTAACTTTGGTAGAAAATCTCACTACAATCCTTGTAAAACACTTTACTTTGAATCAAAAGCTCCAACTTTGTTCTTGAGTTTTACTTTCGAAAACCTTTACTTTCCTGTCTTTCAAAACCTTTACTTTTCAAGCACTTAGCTATGATGTCCTCTTCCATGGATATTCGTAGCTAAACCCTTCATTCGGTTGAAGGGGTGTGCTTGTATCAAAACATGTTTTAGACCCTTCTCTTAGTGCCTCTATTGTGTTTAAACTTGTTCTATGTGCCATATATTAGGTTAGAACACTATTGGTTGAGTGGAGGCTCGAAAGAGCAAAGCTCTTCCATGGGGTTCGTGAACATACGTGGTTAAGTGGAGGCTCGAAAGAGCAAAGCTTTTCTGTAGAGTTCAACCTCTTTAAAACACCACTTGGTTGATCGGAAATGATTGATCAGGTGGATGCACATAAGGCTAAGATACTTCGAAAGGAGGAATTAGCCTAAATAGAACAAGTGTTCTATGTCTTGAAAAGGACTACACGGTGTGGCAAGTCGAGTGCTAGAAATAGCCTTGATACATTTTAAACACGTAATATGATCATTAGAGGTCGATGATGAACAGATTTATGATACAAGGCCCCTAAAACCGAATCCTTTCCTTTGATCAAAACACCACCTTGCTGCTTACTTTCAGTACCCATATCAACTGCTTACTTTCAGTAACCATATCAACTGCTTACTTTCCGCAAGTCTTGTCCTTCAAGCATTTACTTTTCGTAAGTCTTGTCCTTCAAGCATTTACTTTTTGTAAGTCTTGTCCTTCAAGCATTTACTTTTCGTAAGTCTTGTCCTTCAAGCACTTACTTTCAGCACTAAAACCACAACCAACCCACTTACTTTTCAGCACTAAAATCACAATCAACCCCAAATCACACTCCCTTTCTGTACAAATCCTCAAAGAACTACTATCCACTAATTCCCTTGGGTTCGACCCCTACTTACCTCTTTACTATCCAATAGTAGAGTTACGAGTAGCGGACTTATAAATTTATCTTGCTTAGCACTCAACGACGTGCTCTGTCAATGATCCTGGTTCATATCATGAGATTACTATGGAATTTCTTAGCTCCTTTAGTTCGGTGAATAAACTTGTTTATAACGATGAGGAGAAGGTTAAGTGCTAGAAATTTACTATGGGTGGTTACCAATGGGAAGTTGATGCCGAAGTGTTATGTGATTGGTTTAGACTGCCTAGGGATGGTCTTTTTCCTGAGGTGAATGATGATGATGTTTATGAGTTTTGGAGACGAATTTCGGGGCATGAGTATACCAAAGAGGAGCAACACAAGTCTACTAGCATTCGTATACCCATATGGGGGATTATTCATAAATTCTTAGCGGGTATAGTATTTGTTCGTACTAGCTATGGTAGACTTGTCACTAAACTTGAAATGATGCTTATGTTTATGATTGAGAGAGGACGGACAGTGGATTGGCTGTGGTGCATTACAAAGGGGATTAAGGAATATCAGGTTATTGCCTCAAGGAATCGAGGATTGGGAGGTGGTTCATTTGTGACGTGGATTGCCCGAAAATTGAATTTTACATTTGGGGATATGGAGAGCGAGAAGCTGAGGCTTACTTTGAAACAAATGCGGTCGAGACACATTTTGGGTAAGGGGCTAAAATGGAAGAACTATGAGGAAGGAAGTGGAGATGAGGAAGACGTTGAACTTGACGATGAGATGGACAGGGGCGCTGATGCTGATATGCCCTCTTCCTCGCATGCTATGCCTCCGCCTTCCTCTGCTGAAGTGAAAATTGATCAGATTCTAGCACGCTTGGATGCTATTGCCACAATACAAGATAAGTTGGTGCGGAATCAGCATTTCCTTGCCTCGTATGTCTCGGAGCACAACAAGTGGACGGAGAAGACTTTGCTTGCCATTACCGCCCACTTGGATATCCCCTCTGGTGCTGACTTGCCTCCCAGATCCCCATTCCTTCCTAGATCACCTTCGCCTCCATCTCCACCCTTGTTTCCCACTGCTAAAGGTAAAGAAAAAGTGGGAGAGCCTTCCATGCTAGCGAAGGAAAGTGTTGAGGCAACCTTGCAGAAGGTAATGGATTCGGTGCGCGCCAATGTACAGAGAAGTGGAGAAGCAAGCAGAGTTGAATCTGATTGTGATGATAGTACCGCTGATCAGTTTATTATTGCGCTCATGGTGCTCATGGAGTTACTCCGGAGGTTGAACTTGGTGCTACCATTGACGAAATCGACCGAGCCGGTGAAATGAGAGTCGATGATCCCACCACCGCTGCCACTACCCCGGATGAAGACATTTCTACGTCAGTTGAGTTTGATTTGGGTGATGATAGCCTTTGATTAGCATTTCCATATATTTTTGTGCTTATGTTGTGTTTATGACTTGTGGATGATGTGATGAACCTTGGATGATTGTGTTTTGGGATGTAACATGGTTCATCACTCTTATGCTATGTATTACAGTCTTGATTTGTGTTGAAGTATGTAAGAAATTCTTTGTGCGTGATTGATTCACAGGGGAAAACAGGTTTTTAGGGGAAATTTCTTAACTGCCCAGTGCTGTGCGCTCGCATGCCCTGTTATTTATGCTTTGTGCTGTGATCGCATGATTCCATGCGTTCGCATGCGAAATCTGTGCCACTGCCTTCATTTGTGCGTTCGCACAAACCCAAGCATGTGTTCGCATGATCATCTGATGCGGTCTTTTGATAAAATTTTGAGTTGACTTGCATGATGTTGACATGTTTACGATGATGATTTCTCTACCTTGTGCGATTAACACTCTCGTTCTTAGTTTCGTGTCTTATAGAAGAAAAAGGGGAATCATTACTCGAATCTTTTGTACAAGATCAGTCGCACAAGAACTAGACGCGCATAGCAACATCTCTTACTTTGAAATGGCTACCTCCAAACGAGAGAAGTTTTTCTTGACCTTCTCTTTGCTTTTCATTCTATTCATTGCTTAGGGACTAAGCAATTGCTAAGTGTGGGGTGACCTATGTTTTCACTACACGAGATGTTTGTGCTTGTTTGCTGCGCTTTCATGTGTGGAATCCAATCAACTTGTATGTTTAAGGGAGAACACTTACACTACTGTACAATTCATCCAAAAACTTGAAATATTAATGAAAACAAAAAGTCTAGGCAAGGCTACATTTTCGAAAAATTTCATTCCCAATTTAACTAGTCGTGCATGATTTCACTTAATTGATCCTTTAGATGACTAATGGATTGGATTGTTGACTTTCATTCTTGAGGATCAAAGCATCTACTAGTATTTCTTTATCTTTTATTCTAAGCTTTTTCTTGTTGAGACTAGAGAGTTGATCTTTGAAAGCATGAAATGAAAAGAAAAAAAATATCTAAAAAAAAACCCTTGCATGCCATGATTGCCTTTAGGTGACCTTAGTGACCTCGATTGTCTTGTGAATTTGCCTTGTTGGTTTGTCATGCTCCATTTTTAACACTTAGCCCTTTGTCAAAGTTCTAAGTGTGGGGTCAAAAGAGGGCAAGAAAAGAAAAAAATATGCAATAAGCCCCAAGTTCCTTCCTTATGGTTGAGCACCATTAAGAAGTGAGTTTAAAGCACTATGTGCTAAGCGCCGAGGGTTAGGAAGGTAAGTTCCCCCTCGAAAGTGCTTAGTACGGCCAAAGACCATGCTACCCCTTAAAGTTGCACTTAGACCTGATAATCGGCTATTCCACCATTCTCTAGCATGAAAACTAACGAGATAATTGAAACTTACTAGCAAGAATTCACTAAGGGACGAACCTCGTATTCTTTTATACTTAGGCATGATATGATATGATTTGCAAGTGTTTATAAAAGCTTTAGTGTTGGAACTCCTCTTCTCTTATGACTAAGTGGCCTTTGCGTCCTAGGCATGAGAATGAGTTCAAAGTTACGAGCCAATGTACTAGCCTCCTTGCTAGCATTTGTGAGTGATCCAACAAGATTTCTTTGCAACTATTAGATCACGTTCTTGAAATCTTTGATATAGAAAATGACTAGAATCCTTGATTAAAGGTTTGTTAGTCTTTGCTTTGATTTGCTTGAATGTCATTATTCATGAATTTCCATAAGGATTTGAAGAGGTTTCATGTAGTGGTTGAAATGCACATATCTAGTTTGAATACATTATGAACTTCATGGAAAACACCTTGCCTAGTACTTTGACATTTGTGAAATTAAAATGCCTAATTGGATGGTTGTTCTTTTTGTGGGATTTGTGAGTATTCCCATGTCTGAAAACTCTCAGGAGACTGCAACTCCTCCACTAGGGTAGCCTAGGGGTTTAAAGGCTTGGTGCATTCGCTAAATGCACTCGTGTTACCTACGAAAGTGGTTAGTTAAAAGTAGGATTTATTTCTCAGTATTTTTAGTTAGTTCTCGACCATATGGAGTTTTCCTTTGAACTGATCCTGAGTAAGTGAAATGCAATATTGTTGATGATCTCTATGATTAGTTTGCTCGGGACGATCAAACTTTAAGTGTGGGGTGATTTGATAGCACTGAAATATATGCATTTTAGGCGACCTCTATGCTTATGGTTTCGATCGTTCTATTACGATTTCACTTGCTATTTGATGCTTTGTGTTTCTTTTCAGGCAAATTACAGAGTTTAAGCTGAGAACACAAGTGAGCACTGATTTTGGAGCAAAACCGAGCATGCTGGAGCAAGAAAGCACAAATTGGAAGTCGGAGCGCAAACTCCTCAAAGCCATGCGTTCGCACAACCCAATTCGTGCGTTCGCATGGATGAGACCAGATGCACGCAAAACTCATGCGGTCGCACAGATGGCCATGCGTGATCGCACTAGATCAAATTTCACAGAAAACAGGAGTTTGTGCGCTCGCACAACGCATTCATGCGATCGCACAGCCCGGACCAGACGCATGGAAATATCGTGCATTCGCACGAAAGGCTTCGCACGCTCGCACTCGACCAGACTTCCCAGCTTGCAGGATACCATGCGAACGCATGCGGTTGCGGAAGAAAAAAATCAGTTTGATAATATATGGAATCTGGATGGTTTTGGGGGATGGATAGAGTTTTGTGGGAAAAATACAGAGAAAACGTGTGTGTGGACGACCAGAGAGGCGACCAGAATCAAGCTTGGAAGATTTCAACACCAAAGATCGAAGATCGGATCATCTAGTGTTCTTAGTTCTCCATATTGGTTCTAGATTCCTAAACTCCACTTTCCTTATGGTTTTCTGCACTTTCATTGTTGTTATTGCTTGTAAACTCACCATGAGTGAGTAGTGACCTTGGTTGGGGATCTATTGATCCCCTAGACATGTTTGTGACATTGTAAATACTATGGATTCTATTGATGAATGATTTGCACATGATTCTTCTTCATTTGAACTTAGATTTTCGGATTGCCCATAAGGTGTTTGTGAGAAGTCCTCAATGGGAATTCTGCTTGATTTCATGTTTGACGTAGCTAACCCTAATGAGAATGGCTTGAATTTAACAAGAACATGATTGTCTAGTCAATAAAGCGCGAGTGTGAGGCTAGATATTCATATTCTATAGTGCCAATAAAGCGCGAGTGTGAGGTACTATGTGAGATGTAACGTCTTTGTACTAAGTTGTAGCGCGAGTGGAACTTAGTATTAATGTTGCATGAGCCAAATTCTAAGTATGTGCATGTGATTTCATCATTGGTGTCCCTTTTTACTGTCACAATAACTGTCTAGGTGGGGAATTAGATCCCTAGTCATCTTTTAATTGATTGTTAACCTCTTTTAGTTGATCAAATCTCTCTTTTGGATAGTAAAATTCTGCTATCATCCTTTTAATGGAACAAACCCCCCCCCCCCAAACCATAGACATTCTAATTATATCTTTAGCATTATTGGTTTAATCACCTATCCTTTGGGTACGACCTCGGATTTCCCGAGTCTTTACAAATGTTTTGATTACCGTGACTAGCATAAGTGTTTGAATTTATTTGAATACTTTAGCTATATTTTCGAACGATCACTGAGCGAAGAGCCATGGAACTCAAGAATAAACCTCGAATGCGACAGGTCTGGGTACCAAAGGCAAGCAAGACCGTATGTATGGCTGCGTTCAACTCACCATGTCACATAGAGAAAAATCACTGGTTCTTTGATAGTGGATGCTCCGCCCATATGACAGGTAATCCTAAATTCCTTACGCTTATCAGATCTGTTGAAAAATGGCATTTTGTCACCTTCGGAGATGGAGGAAAGGGTCAGGTGATCGGCTGTGGGACATTGAAGGTTTCGGATCTCCCTGCACTCAGGGGCATTCTCTTGGTTGAAGGATTGAAGATGAATCTTATCAGCATTAGTCAACTATGTGATGATGGACATCATGTCAGCTTCACTCATGACTCATGTCACGTGTTGGATAAGGAAGGTAGCACACTGATGAAAGGCGGCAGGGCAACCAATAATTGTTACCTCATTGGTTCTGCTGGACCTGTTGCTGCTTCAGGCTGCCTCTCAAGTCAAGGGAATGAGATGGCCATGTTGCACAGGCACGTGAGTCCTCTTACTCTCAAGACCTCGATGAAGCTCTCCTCAACTGGACTCATCCGAGGAAGGCCCAAGGAGACAGGGGATGTAGAGGTTCTTTGTGAAAGACGCCGAATCAGGACTCAGGCAAATGCTTTGCATCCCAACACCTGGCAGTTCAGTGCTAGCAGGCCTTTCGAACTATTCCACCAGGATCTGATTGGAATGATGGAAGTTAAGAACTATAACAGGAAGAAATGTATTCCAATATACATGGACGCCTTTCCCAGATCTACATGGACGAGTTGTCTTCGACACAAGGATGCTCATCTTGCTCCATTGGTTCTCATCAGCCTTGTATATGTGCGAGGGGGAGTAGACAAGTCGTCAAGAGTCGTCACAATCGCACACACATGTTGACGATGTAATGTACTGTTCCAACGCCCAAAAGCTAGTGGCTCAGTTCAGGCTGAGCATGGTTGGAGAAATAGACTTCCTCATCTTCCAGAGCAAGTATGCCGCGAAGCTAGCGAGTCTCCAAAGAATGCATGTTGCTACTCATCTCAAGAGCAAGTATGCCGCGAAGCTAGCGAGTCTCCAAAGAACGCATGTTGCTACTCACCTCAAGCTCTCTGAATACGGAGTGAAACAGGAGATGGTGATCCTTAAGCGGTTGAATGCTGCAGAGGTTGAGACACTTAGATCCGCCCTGCAGGGTCTATGTGTTGTCAATCACTAAGCCTGCCAGGCAGTGGTCAGTCAGAGTCGCAACTCCAGCAAAACAGTTGGACTGACCACTTAAGAAAGGAAGCTGGATCAGAAGGTACATTTTTAGAAGATGAATATTTTTTAAAATTTTGGAGATCTTTTTTTTCCGTGCCGTTATGAAGAAAAAGGAGATATACTCGAAGGCTCGTTTTGGGAAGTTGAAAAGGCTGAACGTGATTTGAAAAATAGGATTTCTTCGTCTGCTGCCCTTGCTCTCTCGTCTGAAACCCTAACGTAGCTGTCCCTCGCGATTTCCTCCAAAGCTTCATCTTTTCGGCAACAATGGTTAACACCATGAAATCCTCCAAGTCAAGTATCAAGTTGTCATCGGAATAAAAAAGGACGGACAAGAAACCGTCCGATGCTCTGGCGGCAAAGCCTCAAATTCCAAAATCGACGAAGCCAAAGATGCCGATGAAGAAAAAGGCGTCGCCTTTAGTTGCTGGAACTACAGCCTTGCATGGTGTCAAAATTTCTGAGGACGAAGCAGTTTCTACAAACCCTAGAGTTGGGATGGTGGAGAGAAAAGGTCTAGAACCTGCTGCAAAGCAGAAGGAAGTGCCTACGCAACCTGCGCAGAAAATTCCTAAACAAACCGGTGCTAGTTCAACACCTCCAAGTGTCGTTCCTCCACCGATCATGCCCCAGTCTAAGGTATCTTCAATCCCTAAAGCTCTGATTGTTGCTTCAGTTCCCAAGAAAGATGCTATTGTTGGTGTTAAAGTGGTTGAAAAGAGTGTAGAAGCTGTGAGTGAGAAGGGTGGTGAAGCCTGTAGGGCTGTTGATTGTATGGAGGTTGTTGAGTCTGTGAAAGGCGGGGAACCCAATTTGCATGTGTCTAAAGTTGCTGGTTCTAAAGTCTGGAAGGAGAAGATTCTTGCTTCTGGTTATGTGCGCCCCTTGGGGTTTTATCGAAAGACTGTTAATCGTAGAAGAATTTCTCCAAGAAAGTGTCTGGCCAAGATAAGTGCTGTAAGTGGTCGACTCGTTGCTTTGTCAGGCTTGAAGCCTGAACTGCTTCCTGAGCCCTCAAGCCCGAGGAAGGTGGTTAGTGTTGATAAGACTGAAGGTGTCCGAGTTGAGAAGCATATGGGTTTAGATGGTGAGCTGCAAACTGGTGCTGTATCTGAAGAATCTGTATCAATCGAAAAAGATGAAGAGCTCGATGTTCTGTATAAGGACATTGATGATGTCATAGAGGACTTGCAGAAGGAGGCTGTTCCTGTTCCTACTGTACCAATACCAGTTCAGTCTGCTCATGCTCAGGAAGTAGGGGTTGAAGATCCTTCTCCTGCCAACAGTTCAGAAAGAGAAGATCAAGAAGATGGTGCATCAGGCTATCAGCACGCTGCTGTGACTGCCATATCTCAAGAGAACTCTGGTTCGGAAGGGGAGTTAGTTGAAAAGACTGTTCCAGTCAATGTGCAAGGCAGAGTTGAGGGTGATGATCCTGTGGAGGATGCCCATGTAGAGATGGACCACCCAGCTCTCTCTAATGCCGAGATGAAGGATGTTTCTCAGCATGTCCTCCTGTCAGTCACCCACTCTGAGGATGAACAAGATTTCGTTTCACTGGATGAGATCAAGAAGGCAAAGAAGGTCAAAGGAAAAGGTAAGGTTCAGGTTGGAGGACTTGTTGTGGATTCTGTCGTAGATGCTGATGCTCGCCAGGGTGCAGGGGAGCTGTTGCTTCCAAAAAGAGGAAACGTGGAGTTCCTACTCCAGTTTCAGAAGATCCGAGAAGTTGTGAAGTCCCATCTCCTCTCTCTGATGCTGCTCCAGCTGGCTTGGTCAAGAAGGGAATTGGGTTTGTTAATAAAACTGCTGCAAGAAAGTGGAAGTTCGTGCTAAAAAGGAAGATTATTCCTGAGCATTTTCTGGATGAGAAGCGCTACACAGGGAAGGAGGTTATTCATGTTCTTCAACAAACAGGCCTGATTTGGACATTGACCAGGAGCAAACCGTTCAATGAGCAACTGGTGCGTGAAGCTATTGCAAATCTCCCTTCACCGTTTGGGGTGATTGGCGACAAAAATTATGGAGTTGTTTTTGTTCGGGGAAGGAGAATTGAAATCAATCCAGACCTCATCTGCAAATTCTTCCAGATAGATGATCCAGAGGTGGACGAGGAGGAAGAAGATTTTAACAAGATTGTGGACACTTTAACTGCTGGTTCAGTCCCGTGGTGGCCTGAGACTTATCTTGCTACAGCTCGCTTGTCAACTTTTTACTCCATGCTCTTCTTCATTGCTGTCTTCAATTGGAAACCTTCCTCTCACCGATCTACTGTTAGCAGGGAGATGGCCCAGCTGATCTATCAGATAGGAAACAAGATGCTGTTTAACCTGGGCAGAGTAATGTTCAAACATATTGCTGAGCACGCTACATCGAAACGATCTCTTCACCAGATCTGTTTTCCTTCTCTGGTTTTTGAACTGATCGTTCGTCAAGCTCCAGAGTTGCAGACTCCAAATATGACTCTCTCCAAGACCCCGCAGAAGTTCACTGTGGACCACAAGATCTTCAAAGGCCACCATGTGAATGACCTCACACAGCCGGGATGGAAATTCAAGGATTTCCTAGAGTTGTCAAAGCGAGGGGGAGCTCGCATGGCTTGTGATGAGAGGTCCAAGCTGATGAACGAGCTGAATGCAATCATAGCAGCTGACAAGGAACAGCGCAAGCGGATCAATAGGCTGGCTTGTGCTCTTCGTTACCCAAGCGACGATGAAGAGGAGGCTGTTGAATCTAATGGTGTTTCGGATGATACGTCGTCTCCCTAAAGGTCCATTGCTGAAATCTTTTGAACTTTGAACCATGCTACCTTTCATTTTGTGTTGTCTCAGTGCTTGTTCTGGCACATTTCTCGTACTGGTTGAACCTAGATTGGACCCCTTGCCAGTTTATGGCAAAAGGGGGAGTATTTTGAGGTACCAATTTTTGATTCCTCAAGTCTGTCTAAAGTCTAGATCTAGTAGATTAGGTTTTGCCAAAATGCCAAGGGGGAGATTGATGTTCCCTTAAATGGCATGTATTTGGCAAAACGTCTTTAGACAATTCGAGCATGAGTTCAAACACATTTTGGCACTCATGTACAGCGTGGAGCAGACGCAAGGTTACTATCCGGAAGGTTCTAAAGATCGAAAATCGTTTCGAACTGGAGTCGGCCAGCGAAGATTTCGAGCTACAGATATTCAAACGAATATCTTCTCTTCCGTTTGAAGAAGGATGGCTGACTTGTCGTGGAAGGTATCTCCGGATATTTCCAAAGATTGGAAGAGATAATATCCAACAAATATTTAGGAAATATTTCCTAAATATTTGGATGATTATCAAAAGCAGATTTGGTATTCTCCGCACCTATAAATACAAGAGCTAGGGCCACCTAATCTGCATCGCTTTTCTGAGAGTCACACACGAGAGTGCATCTGTGAGATTGGAGAAGAAGAGCGACGGCCGGCTGAGAATTCCACACCGGAATATCAACGGCGCTGATACAGTCTGTTCAGTGTGCTGTTCAGACTGACTGTGATAGAGCTAACCACTGCACACACCAGATTATCACAACCGGCTTTCGAGAGAAAGCATCCGAGCTTCAGGAGAAGGTCGAGGTCGTTCGGACAGCACGTTCGGGCAAGAGAGGATCGAGGGGAGCTGCGGTGAACCGAGATTACAAATCTGAGAAACGGTGTATTAGAGGCTAGGCAATTACAAACAAGGAGTTGTGTAAGCGTACGTCCACTTGTAGCTCTATACACGTAATAAAGATTTGTGTCCCTTTAGGGTGTGGGAAACCCCCCAGAGTAGGCGTAGCCGAACTGGGTATTATTCTGCGTGTGCTCCTACTTTGTTCTGCTTGCTACACTGTTCCAAAAGTGTTCAAGGTCTGTCTCAAATAGTCCCCTGAACAGTAGCTCGAACAGGTTACAGTATTTCAAACATGGTAGTATAAAACTTAAAAATGTCAATGATCAGACTTAAATAGACAATGATCAGATTTAAAAAGGAAAAAGATCTTACTAGAAATGACAATGATCAGACATAAATGGACCATGATCAGACTGAAAATAATAATGTTCAGACTTACTACATAAAGAATGATCAGACTTAAATGGACAATAATCAAACTTAAATAAACAATGATTAAACTCTAAGAAAGAAAAAATAGTACCGTTCTGTTCAACCAAGTAATTAACGTCTTCTAACAAATCCTTAACTTCATCCATGTGTTGATGATCAACATCAGCTTGTTGATCAACATCATAAACATAATCTTGAGAAGCATCAGCTTGTTGATCAACTATATTATTAAAATAACTAGCAACAGCTTGTTGATCAACATCATCTTGAGAAGCATTTGTAGTAATTAGAATAATGATCAGAATTAAAAATGATCAGACTAAAAAATATATAAACTATAAGAAAGACAAAATCGTACCGTTCTGTTCAAACTCTAGAGACATTGTCTCTTGAAAATCATCAAATGTCCTCTTTTTCTTTGATGACTTCGGAATGTCATCGTTCAGAAGTGATTTTATTCTTTTGTCAAGCAACTGAACCTCATTTTTATATTCTAGATTTTTTTAAAAGTCCGGACACTTGATGATATTCAGCCATATCTTCAGTAATTTTTGAAACAATGATCCGTAATCATGCAATAATTTCCTATTAGAAGTAATAATGTTTAGAAAGGACATAAAAACAGTGAGATGGAATTAATTATAATTAGATCCTAGTAGAAGTCGTCACACTTAAAGCATAATGTTCAGACCTAATCAAGTAATATACGTACTTAAAACAGAATGAAAGCATAATGTTCAGTCTTAACCTATAATATTCAGACTTAAAATGGTAATAATCATACTTAAAGAGACAATGATCAGATTTGAAAAATAGACAATGATCAGAATTAAAAAGTCAATGATCAGACTTAAATAGACAATGATCAGACTTAAAAACATAATGATCAGACTTAACCTATAATATTCAGACTTAAATAGACAATGATCAGACTAAAAAATTGGTAATGATCAGACTTAAATAGACAATGATCAGACTTAAAAATTGGTAATGATCATACTTAAAATGGACAATGATCAGATTGAAAAACATAATTATCAGACTTAACCTATAATATTCAGACTTAAAACAGACTTAAAATCGTAATGTTCACATTTAACATATAATATCCAGACTTAAACACAGAATTAATGCGTAAATACTAAACCAATCATAATTTAAGTACCTCGTGGGGTAATTCTGTGCGGGGTAATTCTGTTTCACTGATTTTCTTCTTTTCTCTTGTATAAAACTATACATCTTTGGGAGGCATTTCTTGTCCCATGAACGCCCATTTGCCAAATTCATTTCAAAGAAATCATACTTTTCCCGAGCAGCAAAATAGTCATCAGTAATATAGCTGATGACTGGACTTATTCTTTTGACGAGGCAAGTTTGATTATAGAATCTATCCACATAAAGCATCTGCATAAATATGCATAAAATAGGTACAGACTAGTCAGACTTAATAATAATTGATCAGACGTAAAAAATAAAAATGTTAAGACTCAGGACTAAAATAATCAGACATATGGGTGCTGTGATCATATGCTTTAAAAAACATCATTGAAAAATGCATAAAGAATCATTAAAAAAAATCAACTTACGGTAATGAAAGAAATGGGGCTCTGGTAGACACTTTTAAGAGGACCAGATTTCCAATCTATCGTTGCTTGTTTAAGTTGTGAGATTATCAACTTGCACCAGTTGAACTTTGGAATATAATCCTCTGAAGCTATAAAGTCAAGACTGTCTGATCGGGAATTCTGATTATTGGGTAAATGTATCAAGAAAGAATAGAAGAGGACTAGGAAATCCACCTTGAACCAATAGTCAACCCCGTTCATCTTTTTCAATCGTGCAGCGATATCGGTATTTTTCGGAGATTGCTTCTTATCACCAAACTCGTATGATTCTTTCCATTTCTTAAATATTGATCCTTTCTTTTTCCCTTTGCGTATATAAATATCTTGACCATCCAAATCGAATCCAAAGACGCAGTGTACGTCCAATTCATTTTTATGTAGATCTCCGGATTTAGTTGTTAGGATTAGTGTATCCGGGTTGAAAGACTGCAGAACTTGAAGGGCTAGAAATGTAGGGATTTTTTGAAATTTCATTTGCAAAATAGGAGCTAACCCCATTGAAGCCACATCAGTTTTTTGCTTATCGCTTAAGCCATCAATAACATCCTTTAATACAGATGGGGTTCCTCTTAGCTGAAGACTAGACTTTCTGTTCTTTGTTTTCTTTTTATCTTTTAGAGGAACACCCGCCAAATTTAGCAGCAACTGAAGACATTCAATGTCAGTATTATAAGACGACTCTAAATAAGATCTTGATGATTCATCATTGAATTGGTAATGATGAGCAGGATTAACACAACGCCTCTTTAACTCTGATAAAAATTAGCAGGATTAACACAATGCCTTTAGAAAAATGATCACATAATCAAAATTAATAAATATATACAGACTTAGATTGGTAATGATCAGAGCTAAGTTGGTAATGATCTGAGTAACTTTGTAATGATCAGAGCTAACTTAACTAGGTAATGATCAGACTTAACTAGTTAAACATCAGACTTTAATTCAAAGGATCATATTTAAATTAGTAATTATAAGACATAACTAGTTAATAATCAGACTTAACTTAGTAATGATCAGACTTAAATTTGATAATGATCAGACTTAAAATGTTAATGATCAGACTTAACTTGTTAATGATCATACTTTAATTATTAAATGATCAGACTTTAAAAAAATGCCTTTAGAAATGAAAACTTAATACAAATATCCAGACTTAACTTGGTAATGATCAGGCTTAACATGGTAATGATCAGACTTAAAGAGATAATGATCAGACATAAATTGTTAATGTCCAGACTTAACTTGGTAATTATCATAAATAAAATTGATAATGTGCAGTAGTAGCGTGCTAAAAAAAGAAAAAGGATTGCTGAAAACCCTAAAACACACATCTGAAACCAAAAAGAAAACATAGACAGCACAAACTCTGAAGAAAAAAAACATACTACCACGTTCACTTTTCACATTGAAAACTGCAAAACTTCGTTTCGCCAGAGCTTGTTGGTTGTTCGTTTCGCCAGAGCTTGTTGAGTGATGAAATCAAACTACAGATGTACGTTATTTCTTGTTGAGTGATGAAATCAAACTACAACTGAAAAAAAATACAATTATCAGACTTATAATTGGTAATGATCAGACATAAAATTGGTAACGATCAGACTTAAAAACGGTAATGATCAGACTTAAAATTGGCAACGATCAGACTAAAAATTATAAATGAAAGACTTAAAAAATAATGATCAGACTTAAGAGTGTTATTGATCAGACTTAAAGAACACAATGATCGGACTTAAAGAATGAATGATCAGACTTAAAATAGATAATGATCAGACTTAAAAAGACAATGATCAAACTTACACTACTATTGTAATGACAAGACTTAAAATTGGCAATGATCAGACTTAAATTTGGTATTGATCAGACTTAAAATTGATAATGATTAGACTTAAGAGACAATGATCATACTTAAACTACTATTGCAATGTTCAGACTTAAAATTGGCAATGATCAGACAAAAAATTATAAATGAAAAGACTTAAACAAACAATGATCAGACTTAAGAGTGTTATTGGTCAGACTTCATTTGATAATGATCATACTTAAAGAAACAATGATCAGACTTAAAGAATGAATAATCAGACTTGAAATAGATAATGATCAGACTAAAAGAGTTAATTATTAATGATCAGACTTAAAATAGATCATGATCAGAATTAAAATAGATAATGATCATTGATGAGCCGTATTTATACGACTCATCGAGTCACCAAATCCCACCAAATCCGACGCTTTATCATGCAAACAGTTACTTCTTAGTGTTGTTTTGCATTTCAGGTGCTTCGGAAGCTCTAGGAGGAAACGCGCTTAAAAGACGGCATTTCATGCCAAAAACAGCACAATGGAGGTTTCACCCGACCGGGTGGGAAAGCGGCACCAAATCCACCCGACCGGTTGGCGGCAGATTCTCGGCCCCAGTAAGGCCCCGAGCGCGCTGATAGGCACCAAAATCAAGTCGCTCGACCAGACGGACTCCGATGACAAATCTGACTCGACCAAGTTGCTCAAAATGGAAAACTAGTCCGACAATGTCACCAAGCCAAGGCGAACACACGAGTGGAATGGCCCAGGAGCAGCCGAGCAGAGTTCCAGGCCAGCGCCCGAAGGCCCTGTCGAGCAGACCAGCACTGAATCCAAGTTGCTCGACCAAACGAACGAATCTAGCAAATCTGGCTCGACCAAAGTGATCGAAATGACAAAGGACTTGGACGACATCACTTCCCAGACAAAACGCACGAGCGGGATTGGCCGAGATGAGCAAAACGACGATTTAAGGCCTCGCGCGTTGGGCCAAGTCAGTGGGCTCGAGTGAGGCGGTTTGGAGGCCTCCATGAAGTTCCCAGCAGGTTCTGGAAGGCCCTAGAAGGCGCTGGAAGACTTGCATAAGAAGTTAACTTGAAGATCAAGCAAAGTCGATTTTAGGACATGTTTCCTAAAACCGTTTTTGGACCGACTTCAATTTGGAAGCTTTGAGGCCTGAGTTTTCTCTATAAATACAGCCTCATATCAAGGGTTTCAAGCATCCCAAAACGTGGAGAGCTCCTCTCTCTACAAAATTCCTCTCTCGGCCGAAGCTTTCCACTCGGCGTTCCTCAGCTCTCATGGCCCGGTTTTTCATTATTCTCTCGGCTATAGAGAAGTTCATTCATCCCTTTTATTATTGTCTTGCCTTAATGGCCATGTGTAACTAAATCCCATTATTCGGGCTAGGGTTTTAAACATTGTGACTACTGTTTTTGAGACTTGTTACTTAATGCTTATTTCATTATTCCACTAGTCCTTGTGCTGAATTATTTGGATTGAATTGTAAAGTTAAGTGGATGCTTGGAATGGCAAAGCTTAACCGAACAATTCAACTCCCCTATTTACTGTTTGTTTGATACTAGACCGTGGAGAACAAATAGAGCACTAATTTGATATATCTTGGAATGGAGTATTAAATTGCTAGGGCTAGAATTCTACAACCCGGAAAGGAAGTAGATTGTGGTGTAGGCGTCCGGAAAGACCCTACTTTAGGTTATAACTTGGAATGGAAGTAACCACACTTAGGAATTAGAAATCTGATATTTAGAAGTCAAGGATAAAACAAGTCACAATTAGAAACCCTAGTCCGAATATTCTCTCTCATTGATACTCACTTGTCTTATTTCCTTATTTACACTTATTTCCTAAATTGCTCACAAAACCCAATTGTCTTTTCTTTCCTTTTTCAGAACAAATAGTAACCATCTAGCTCCCTTGGGTTCGACCCTTGCTTGCCACTGTACTAACCCACAGTCTAGAGTAAGGAATTATAAATATTAAATTTGCAGGTACCGACGACGCCTGTCAAATTTTGGCGCTGTTGCCGGGGAGCTACGCACGGTGAATTTTGTTCTTTCAATTTTTCGTTTATTTCTTTTTTTTGTTTATTTCGTATTTCTTGCTATTCGGTGAATTCTCCTAGTTCGTTATTTTCAACTGCCTTGTTTTCCGATTTTCGATTATTTCGATTTCAATTTCTAGCTTTTAGAGGGTTCTGTCACCAAGACTTACGAGTCTAAGGAGATTGGGTTTTAAGTGAGACCGCTGTGACTCCTCCAATCTCCTGGGGACCCTTTGTTGCTAGTCTGTTCTTGTTATTCGGCGCTTGATATTCGGTGCTTGCTATTCTCGTAACATGTCTCACGCAGGCAGTGTAGTTGGTGGCAATAGTCACAATGAAGAAGTAGAACAGGTTGTCCGAAACGGAGAAGGAGTGCTGCCACAACAACAGGGACCGATGGTCCAGAATGGAGAGATCCGGGGGGCTATCCCAGGACAATTTCAACAACAACCAATCCAACCACAACCGTACCAGCAATACCCACAATATCCACCCCCATGTCAACAGTACCCACCACCTCCATATCCACAGTATCCACAACCGCCCTACCCACAATATCCACCACAATACCCACCACTACCATACCTTCCACAACAACCATACCCACCACCTCAGAGACCTCCACGCCAGCCAGTAGTTAGAGATGATGATGAGGAGAACGAAAATGAAGGACCTACAATGGGCGAGCTCTCGGTCCCAAACTTCAAGGACCAGTCATGGTGCATCTACGAAGGACCAGACCTCGCCGCTATAACAGTCAGCACCTCAGTCGTTCATCATCTGCCCAAGTTCTCTGGTAGAGTCGGCCACATCTCACCTGACACGCTATCACGGGATATGCTTGAACCTAAAGCCATACGGAGTCGACGTCGATGACTTCAAACTGAAGGCATTCTACTTCTCACTTACAGACGCTGCTACAGATTAGTTCTTATCCTTGCCCTCAGATAGTATCTACACATGGGAACAAATGCAGAAGAAATTCCTCAGCAAATACTATCCCGCAGGGCGAGCCATGCAAGTCCGAAGGCAACTACAAGAGCTCAGACAAGGACCCAACGAGACCATGTACGAGTACGTGGAGAAGTTCAACGCCCTAGAGAAGAGCTGCTGCAACCTTGGACTACCAGAGAAACTGATCGTAGAATACATGCTAGACGGACTTCGCAGACTCGACAGGAAGCTACTGGAGGCCTCGGCTGGAGGAAACCTCATGAACCTGTCCCCAGCCGGAGTACGGCGAAAGATCATGGCAGTGGCAGAAAGTGAACGGTTCCAGGACGAGTCTAACAAAGAAGAAGAGTACACCCGGACCAGGAACGTTTCAAAGGTCGAGCCCCCATCCAGTACAATGGCCGAAGAGATCAGGCAGCTCAAGGAGATGATGCAACAGGTCATCAGGAGACAACCAGTCCAGGTCAAACCATGCGGCTTTTGTGCAGCCACAGATCACAAAACAGACGAGTGCCCGACCATCTTAGAGGACGACCAGGCCGAGATCAATGCAGTAGGTGACTATCAGAACTATGGCAACCGGGCTGGGCCAATCCGATAGTATGGCGCAGCCAAAACCAATCAAGGAGCCAACGGACAGCCCTGGAAAAGCAACAATCATCAGCATCAGGCCCAGAGAGAACCAGCACGACAGGGCGCACCTCAGCAGAACCAGCAACCCTACCAGCCTCCACATCGTCGGCAGAATGCACCTAATCAGTATCAACAACGAGGACCGAACAGTAACCACGGCCCCGAAAAGACTTGGGAGGACGCAGTAAAGGAGCTGGCAGCTAGCAACCAGCGATTGACCAACACAGTCCAGCAGTTTCAGGTCAAAACCGACGGGGCAATAGCCGACTTATCAAAACAGGTATCTCAGCTCGCCACATCAGTCTCCGCACTTATAAATGAGCCGGGACGGCTACCATCACAGACTGTTCAGAACCCAAGAGGGAACGTCAGCTTGGTGGAAGTAGTGGACGTGGACGCAGCACTTAAGGAGTCTGCATACTGGGTAGACGTGATGCTCAACACGGAAACAAGATACAGCAAGGAGGAGCCTACAGTCAGCCCAGACGAAATCAGCCAGGACACAATCATCCCAGGACCAACTCCAGCTGAGACGGCCCGGCCAGACCCGGCCCCCGTGACCGAGAAATCCGAGACTCACAATTTAGCGTGTTCCATGCAGGTCGTTGCTTCCGAAGGACGTATGACCAACAAAGATGAGCCAGAAGGGAGATTGGTGGCAAGGCCCACGCAGAACGACCCAATAATGGAGCACCCAGTTTCAGCAAGTCACGAAGCACCACTTGAAAAGAGTAAGGACCCAGGGGCCTTCACGGTCACCTGTGGTATCGGTGAGGCTTAGATACATCACTGTTTAATTGACTTGGGCGCTGCCATTAATGTTATGCCATATTCTCTTTATTGTTCACTGAACCTTGGTCCGTTGAAACCACCTAGGTTGTCGATAGAATTAGGGGACAAATCTTGTGTTTGCCCTACTGGTTTACTTGAGGACCTAACCCTTCGAATAGGAGATCTTGTTGTTCCTACAGATTTCTATGTCTTGCAGATGGGAACAGCTAGAAACGACGAGCCGCCAGGGCTAATTTTGGGGCGACCATTCCTTCACACCACCAAGACCAAGATTGACATGGGCATAGGCCTACTATCATTAGCATTCGGTGGGAAGGAGGCAGATTTCTACGTTTATGAGGATGCCGACCATACATGCACGAGGAAGCCGCCGGACATTGTGCACACATCAGATTACGATGCCCTAGTTCCGGACCCACCAGAGCAGACCATACATACGACTGGGCCAGCAGCGATGGCCAAGAAATCCTCACCATCTCGGGAATATGTGAAGGCAAACCCGCCCGATCAATGGAAAGCAGAACCGAGCACACCGATCCATGAGAGCTTTGGGCAGAATGAAGGAGCAGCTGAGGCGAAATTTGACCTCACACGTCCATGGGATCCTAACTTATGATCCCTAAAGAGGTAACGTCGAGCCAACGACGTAAAACAAAGGCGCTCGCAGGGAGGCAGCCCGGCACTTTTATCATTTTTTTTCAGCTTATTCTCTTATTTTGTTTTCTGTTTATTTGAGTCTTGAGTCATATTCATCACATTGTACTTGGGAAAGAAGATGATTTTCATGCAGGGGCAGAGGCGGACGTATCCAAGATATTGCATAAGACTGCATCCAACGTGAGTAGTTCACACCTTGAATAAATTGTGTCAAGAAACATGAGCGTTTAAAGATTCTGTCACAAAGACTTACGAGTCTAAGGAGGTTGGGTTTTAAGTGAGACCATTGTGACTCCTCCAACCTCCTGAGAATCCTTTATTCGTCTTAATGTCATTGACACAGACCTTTCATTTGGTGACGAACTCAAGTTGCGATGCAAGCTTCGATGGTGCTCTCTTCGAGGACTCATAGGAGAATACTCAGTTATTTCTGATCGTCACGCACGCACGAGGGAAGTGCCTGTCCAACGTTACTCTCTTCTTATTTCCCTTATATTTATTGCATGCATTGCGAGTCTAGATTTGAGTCGTGCCGTGAGGACACGGCTTATTTCAAAAGTGTGGGGTGGGAGAGTCAGTCATTGAGTCAGCACGTCTATTTTACCGCACCTTGCACAGAGTCAGCACGTTACCCATGATTTTTTAAAATTTTTGTACATGATACTTCACTATTTCCTAGACTTGCAGTATTGGATAATGATATGGTGAAATAGATAGAGCCGATTACATGCATGTCTTTGGTGAAAATTGATTTGTGCGACTAACATGTGATCTTAAAATCTTTGCGTGCCTTTGTTAGTTGAGATAAACAGGGATGTGGAGTTGATAGAAATGCCCTAGAGAGACTTGACAGATCATTCAAAGACCGAACTCAGGATATATGGTTATGTAGAGCTTGTGGAGGCTAGCACTTCGAGGCAACATCATACGAGTCTGCTCCGCCACTGCGTCACCTTTGCGGTTGGTTGGGACGGGAATACTTCACACCGTCCAAACTCTAGTCCGAGTAGCCGAGAAAATAGACAAGCGACCCTTGGCTTGACCCGAGTCAAAGGACGATGATGAGTGAGAGCAAGTAGGTTCGAGCAAGTCACAATCCGCACCTCAAGCAACAAATCCATCATCTTTGTGATAGTTTACACCAAAATCGAGTGCCTTGTAGCCGATTGAAATATTCCATCCGTTGACACTATAGCTGGCCGAAAAGCACTCCATTACTTTGAAGCTCGAATCAATCACGTGCAAGAAAAAGCAGCAAAGCATAAACCATATAGCAGCGAGTTCGAGTCCGAGAATGCAGTTCATGGGTCTAAAAGGGCTATCTCCAGATACATCCGAATTGATTTGCATCTCGACCCAAAGGTAACACGTATCTTTAACCCATGTTTTCGCACAAGGATATTAGTAAGGAGCATGCATAGAAGGTGGGATCTAGAGTAACCGATTCATGTCCATGTAGCACGTCTAGGAAGACCGAAGCATTGTGGTGTTTGCATTATTCGTTCCTCTTATGACCTAGTTCTTGTTCGGGACGAACAAGTTTAAGTGTGGGGTGGTTTGATGAGCCGTATTTATACGACTCATCGAGTCACCAAATCCCACCAATTCCGACGCTTTATCATTCAAACAGTTACTTCTTAGTGTTGTTTTGCATTTCAGGTGCTTCGGAAGCTCTAGGAGGAAACGCGCTTAAAAGCCGGCATTTCATGCCAAAAACAGCACAATGGAGGTTTCACCCGACCGGGTGGGAAAGCGGCACCAAATCCACCCGACCGGTTGGCGGCAGATTCTCGGCCCCAGTAAGGCCCCGAGCGCGCTGATAGGCACCAAAATCAAGTCGCTCGACCAAACGGACTCCGATGACAAATCTGACTCGACCAAGTTGCTCAAAATGGAAAACTAGTCAGACAATGTCACCAAGCCAAGGCGAACACACGAGTGGAATGGCCCAGGAGCAGCCGAGCAGAGTTCCAGGCCAGCGCCCGAAGGCCCTGTCGAGCAGACCAGCTTTGAATCCAAGTTGCTCGACCAAACGAACGAATCTAGCAAATCTGGCTCGACCAAAGTGATCGAAATGACAAATGACTTGGATGACATCACTTCCCAGACAAAACGCACGAGCGGGATTGGCCGAGATGAGCAAAACGACGATTTAAGGCCTCGCGTGTTGGGCCAAGTCAGTGGGCTCGAGTGAGGCGGTTTGGAGGCCTCCATGAAGTTCCCAGCAGGTTCTGGAAGGCCCTAGAAGGCGCTGGAAGACTTGCATAAGAAGTTAACTTGAAGATCAAGCAAAGTCGGTTTTAGGACATGTTTCCTAAAACCGTTTTTGGACCGACTTCAATTTGGAAGCTTTGAGGCCTGAGTTTTCTCTATAAATACAGCCTCATATCAAGGGTTTCAAGCATCCCAAAACGTGGAGAGCTCCTCTCTCTACAAAATTCCTCTCTCGGCCGAAGCTTTCCACTCGGCGTTCCTCAGCTCTCCTGGCCCGGTTTTTCATCATTCTCTCGGCTATAGAGAAGTTCATTCATCCCTTTTATTATTGTCTTGCCTTAATGGCCATGTGTAACTAAATCCCATTATTCGGGCTAGGGTTTTAAACATTGTGACTACTGTTTTTGAGACTTGTTACTTAATGCTTATTTCATTATTCCACTAGTCCTTGTGCTGAATTATTTGGATTGAATTGTAAAGTTAAGTGGATGCTTGGAATGGCAAAGCTTAACCGAACAATTCAACTCCCCTATTTACTGTTTGTTTGATACTAGACCGTGGAGAACAAATAGAGCACTAATTTGATATATCTTGGAATGGAGTATTAAATTGCTAGGGCTAGAATTCTACAACCCGGAAAGGAAGTAGATTGTGGTGTAGGCGTCCGGAAAGACCCTACTTTAGGTTATAACTTGGAATGGAAGTAACCACACTTAGGAATTAGAAATCTGATATTTAGAAGTCAAGGATAAAACAAGTCACAATTAGAAACCCTAGTCCGAATATTCTCTCTCATTGATACTCACTTGTCTTATTTCCTTATTTACACTTATTTCCTAAATTGCTCACAAAACCCAATTGTCTTTTCTTTCCTTTTTCAGAACAAATAGTAACCATCTAGCTCCCTTGGGTTCGACCCTTGCTTGCCACTGTACTAACCCACAGTCTAGAGTAAGGAATTATAAATATTAAATTTGCAGGTACCGACGACGCCTGTCAATCATACTTAAAAAATGGTAATGATCATACATAAATAAAAAATGATCAGACTTAAAGAGACAATGATCAGATTTAAACTTCAATTATTGATAATGATCAGACTTAAAAGGCAATGATCAGACTTAAAGAAATAATCCTCAGACTTAAAAATAGATAATGATCAGACTTAAAGAGACAATGATCAGATTTAAACTTCAATTATTGATAATGATCAGACTTAAAAGGCAATGATCAAACTTAAAGAAATAATCCTCAGACTTAAAAATAGATAATGATCAGACTTAAAGAGACAATGATCAGACTTCAAATTCAATTGATAATGATCAGACTTAAAAGACACTAATCAGAACTCAGACTTAAAATAGATAATGATCAGACTTAAAGAGACAATGTTCAGACTTAAAGAGACAATGTTCAGACTTAAAAGGCAATTATCAGACTTAAAGAAATATTGCTCAGACTTAAAAATAGATAATGATCAGACTTAAAATTGTTGTTGATCAGACTTAAGTTGGTAATGATCAGACTTAAAAATGATAATGTTCAGACTTAAAGAGACAACGATCAGACTTAAAAGAAAATGATCAGACTTAAAATTGTTATTGATCAGACTTAAATTGGTGATGATCAGACTTAAAATTGATCAGACTTAAATTGGTAACGATTAGACTTAAAATTGATAATGATAAGATTTAAAGAGACAATGATCAGACTTAAAATTGATAATGATAAGACTTAAAATTGATAACGATCAAACTTCAAATTGATCATACTTAAAAAGACAATGATCAGACTTAAAAAGAAAATGTTCAGACTTAAAATTGTTATTAATCAGACTTTAATTGGTAATAATCATACTTAAAATTGTTAATGATCAGACTTAAATTGGAATGATCAGCCTTAAAATTGATCACACTTAAAGAGACAATGATCAGACTTAAAAGACAATGATCAGACTTAAAGAAATAATGCTCAGACTTAAAATACATAATGATCAAACTTAAAGAAATAATGCTTAGACTTAAAAATAGATAATGATCAGACTTAAAGAGACATCGATCAGACTTAAAGAAATAATGCTTAGACTTAAAATAGATAAAGATCGGATTTATAGAGACGATCAGACTTAAACTTTAATTGATAATGATCAGACTTAAAAGACAATGATCAGACTTAAAAGAAATAATGATCAGACTTAAAAATAGATAATGATCAGACTTAAAGAGACAATGATCTGACTTAAAGAAATAATGTTCGAACTTAAAAATAGATAATGATCAGACATAAAGAGACAATGATCAGACTTAAACTTCAATTGGTAAAGATCAGACTTAAAAGACAATGATCAGACTTAGAGAAATAATGCTCAGACTTAAAATAGATAATGATCAGACTTAATAAGAAAATGATCAGAGTTAAACTTCAATTTATAATAATCAGACTGAAAAGACAATGGTCAGCCTCTCAGACTTATAAATAGATAATGATCAGACTTAAAGAGATAATGATCAGACTTAAGGAAATAATGCCCAGACTTAAAATAGATAACGATTAGACTTAAAGAGACAATGATTAGACTTAAAATTCAATTGATAATGATCAGACTTAAAAATCAGTGATCAGACTTAAAGAAATAATGCTCAGACTTAAAATAGATATTGATCAGACTTAGAGAGACGATGATCAGACTTAAAGAGACAATGATCAGACTTAAAAGACAATGATCAGACTTAAAGAAATATTGCTCAGACTTAAAAATATATAATGATCAGACTTAAAATTGTTGTTGATCAGACTTAAATTGTTATTGATCAGACTTAAAATTAATAATGATCAGACATAAAGAGACAATGATCTGACTTAAGATTGATAACGATCAAACTTAAAATTGATCAGGCTTAAAAGACAATGATCAGACTTAAAAAGAAAATGATCAGAGTTAAAATTATTAATGATAAGACTTAAATTGGTATTGATCCGACTTAAATTTGTAATGATCAGACTTAAAATTGATAATGATAAGGCTTAAAGAGACAATGATCAGACTTAAAATTGATAATGATAAGACTTAAAGAGACAATGATCAGACTTAAAATTGATAACGATCAGACTTAAAATTGATCAAACCTAAAAAGACAATGATCTGACTTAAAAAGAAAATGTTCTGACTTAAAATTGTTATTGATCAGACTTAAATTGGTAATGATCAGACTTAAAATTAATCAGACTTAAAAATTTTATTGATCAGCCTTAAATTGGTAATAATCAAACTTAAAATTGATCAGACTTTAAGAGACAATGTTCAGACTTAAAATAGATAATGATCAGACTTAAAGAGACAATGCTCAGACTTAAAATAGATAATGATCAGACTTAAAGAGACAATGATCAGACTTAAAGAAATAATGCTCAGACTTAAAATATATAATGATCAAACTTAAAGAAATAATGCTCAGACTCAAAAATTGATAATTATCAGATTTAAAGAGACAATGATCAGACTTAAAGAAATAATGCTCAAACTTAAAATAGATAATGATCAGACTTAAAATTCAATTAATAATTATCAGACTTAAAAGCCAATAATTAGACTTAAAGAAATAATGCTCAGACTTAAAAATATTAATGATCAGACTTAAAGAGACAATGATCAGAGTTAAAGAAATAATGCTCCGACTTAAAAATAGATAATGATCAGACTTAAAGAGACAATGATCAGACTTAAAGAAATAATGCTCAGACTTAAAACAGATAATGATCAGACTTAATAAGACAATGATCAGAGTTAAACTTCAATTTATAATGATCGGACTTAAAAGACAATGATCAGACTTAAAGAAATAATGCTCAGACTTAAAGAGATAATGATAAGACTTAAAGAGACAATGATCAGACTTAAAATTCAATTGATAATGATCAGACTTAAAAAACAGTGATCAGACTTAAATAAATAATGCGCAGACTTAAAATAGATATTGATCAGACTTAGAGAGACAGACTTAAAGAGACAACGATCAGACTTAAAGAAATATTGCTCAGATTTAAAAATAGATAATGATCAGACTTAAAATTGTTGTTGATCAGACTTAAATTGGTAATGATCATACTTAAAATTAATAATGATAAGACATAAAGAGACAATGATCAGACTTAAGATTGATAACGATCAAACTTAAAATTGATCAGACTTAAAAGACAATGATCACACTTAAAATACAGTGATCAGACTTAAAAAGAAAATGATCAGAGTTAAAATTATTATTGATCAGACTTAAATTGGTAATGATAAGACTTAAATTGGTGATGATTAGACTTAAATTGGTAATGATCAGACTTGAAATTGATAATGATCAGACTGAAAGAGACAATGATCAAACTTAAAGAGACAATGATCACACTTTTAATTGATAACGATTAGACTTAAAATTGATCAAACATAAAAAGACAATGATCCGAATTAAAAAGAAAATGTTCTGACTTAAAACTGTTATTGATCAGACTTAAATTGGTAATGATCAGACTTAAAATTAATCAGACTTAACATTGTTATTAATCAGACTTAAAATTGATCAGACTTAAAGAGACAATGATCAGACTTAAAAGATAATGATCAGACTTAAAGAAATAATGCTCAGACTTAAAAAAAAGAATGATCAACTTAAAGAGACAATGATCAGACTAAAAGAAATAATGCTCAAACTTAAAATAGATAATGATCAGACTTAAAGAAATAATGCTCAGACTTAAAAATTGATAATTATCATATTTAAAGAGACAATGATCAGACTTAACGAAATAAAGCTCAAACTAAAAATAGATAATGATCAGACTTAAAATTCAATTGATAATTATCAGACTTAAAAGCCAATAATTAGACTTAAAGAAATAATGCTCAGACTTAAAAATAGTAATGATCAGACTTAAAGAGACAATGATCAGAGTTAAAGAAATAATGCTCCGACTTAAAAATAGAAAATGATCAGACTTAAAGAGACAATGATCAGACTTAAAGAAATAATGCTCAGACTTAAAATAGATAATAATCAGACTTAATAAGACAATGATCAGAGTTAAACTTCAATTTATAATGATCGGACTTAAAAGACAATGATCAGACTTAAAGAAATAATGCTCAGACTTAAAGAGATAATGATAAGACTTAAAGAGACAATGATAAGACTTAAAATTCAATTGATAATCATCAGACTTAAAAAACAGTGATCAGACTTAAATAAATAATGCTCAGACTTAAAATAGATATTGATCAGACTTAGAGAGACAGACTTAAAGAGACAACGATCATACTTAAAGAAATATTGCTCAGACTTAAAAATAGATAATGATCAGACTTAAAATTGTTGTTGATCAGACTTAAATTGGTAATGATCATACTTAAAATTAATAATGATCAGACATAAAGAGACAATGATCAGACTTAAGATTGATAACGATCAAACTTAAAATTGATCAGACTTAAAAGACAATGATCACACTTAAAATACAATGATAAGACTTAAAAAGAAAATGATCAGAGTTAAAATTGTTATTGATCAGACTTAAATTGGTAATGATAAGACTTAAATTGGTAATGATTAGACTTAAATTGGTAATGATCAGACTTGAAATTGATAATGATCAGACTGAAAGAGACAATGATCAGACTTAAAGAGACAATGATCACACTTTTAATTGATAACGATTAGACTTAAAATTGATCAAACATAAAAAGACAATGATCCGAATTAAAAAGAAAATGTTCTGACTTAAAACTGTTATTGATCAGACTTAAATTGGTAATGATCAGACTTAAAATTAATCAGACTTAACATTGTTATTAATCAGACTTAAATTGGTAATAATCAGACTTAAAATTGATCAGACTTAAAGAGACAATGATCAGACTTAAAAGACAATGATCAGACTTAAAGAAATAATGCTCAGACTTAAAAAAAGATAATGATCAACTTAAAGAGACAATGATCAGACTTAAAGAAATAATGCTCAAACTTAAAATAGATAATGATCAGACTTAAAGAAATAATACTGATGAGTCGAGTTTTCGACTTATTAATACCCGTTTCTCACTATAGCTTTAGTTCGTTTCTGGCGACAATTCGATGTCATTTGATCCCTTTTCGTACGTTTCAGATACAAATCAAGATATCTCAGTGTCAAAGCCCATATACGAAAACTCGGGGAAAAATCGAGGACTTGAGCAAAATATGGGCAGAAAGACCTCCAGTCGATCGACTGGGAATCTCCCCTGAACCAGTCGGTCGACTGGAGAAAGGCCTCAGATGGCTCCAAACTGTGTTTACACAGTCGGTCGACTGACCAGGAGCTTCAGATGCCCAGACGTCTCCACCTACCAGTCGCTCAACTGAGATCACCGGTCGATCAACTGGCCAAGCTACTCAGGAGCCTCACATTCTTCGTTTACACAGTCGGTCGACTGGGAGAGCACTACTCGAGACTGCCTTATCAACCTCCAGTCGATCGACTGGGCCGCCAGCACTCTCCAGTCGACCGACTGGACTGCTACAGTGCGAAATTTCTGCTGAGACTATAAATAGAAAGCTTTGGCTTTGGCCACAAGGATCGAAGGTTTTGAGAAAAAAGGGCTTTTGGAGAGAAGATCAACTTCAACAACATCAAGGATTGAATCTCTAGTGTTCTCAAATCTCATATTGGTTCTAGATTTCTAAACCCCACTTTCTATTTGGTTGTTTGCACCCTTATTATTGACTTTGTTTGTAAACTCACCATGAGTGAGTAGTGACCTTGGTTGGGGATCTATGGATCCCTTAGACATGTTTGTGACATTGTGAATACCTTTGATGCTAATGATGAATGAGTTTGCACATGAATCTTCTTCATTTGAACTTAATGTCTAGAGTTGCCTAGAAGGTGTTTGTGAAAAGTCCTCAATAGGAACTTTACTTGATTTCATACTTGATGTAGCTCACGTTGATCATTATGACTTCAATGAACTAAATGAAGAAGCATTAGAGTTTTGTGTTAGTTAGATAACACTTTTAACCTAATGAGAAAGGCTTGAACTTAACAAGAGCATGATTATCTAGCCAATAGAGCGCGAGTGTGAGGCTAGACATTCATATTCTATAGTACAAATAGAGCGCGAGTGTGAGGTACTATGCGAGATGTAACCTCTTTGTACTAAGTTGTAGCGCGAGTTGAACTTAGTATCAATGTTGCATGAGCTAAATTCTAAGCATGTGCATGTGATTTCATCATTGGTGTTTCATTTCATCGTCACAATAATTGTGTAGGTGGAGAAATAGATCTCTAGTCATCTTTTAATTGATTGTTAACCCTTTTAGTTGATCAAACCTCTCTTTTGGATAGTAAACCTTGCTATCAACCCTTTTTGAAGGAACAAAACCTCCCCAAACCATTGACAATCTTGTTACATCTTTGGCATCATTAGTTTAATCACCTATCCTTTGGGTTCGACCTCGGATCTCCCGAGTCAATATAAATGTTTTGATTAATCGTGACTTAGCAATAGTGTTCGAATTTTATTTGAATATTTCCGCTATATTTCGCAATGATCAAATGGCGCCGTTGCCGGGGATGAATACTTTTGTTTCCTAGATGGTTATAGCGGATTTCATCAAATTCCCATTTTGCCGAACGACCAAGGAAAAACTACATTTATATGTCCATATGGAACTTTTGCATTTAGACGCATGCCCTTTGGGCTATGCAATGCACCGGGAACTTTTCAAAGATGCATGATGTCTATCTTTAGTGATTACATTGAGAAATGCATGGAAGTTTTCATGGATGATTTCTCTATCCATGGAACTTCATTTGATGATTGTCTAACTAACCTTTCTCATATTCTCGCTAGGTGCATTGAAACAAATTTGGTGCTAAATTGGGAGAAATGCCATTTCATGGTTCGAGAAGGAATCGTGCTAGGACATTTGGTGTCTAAAAGGGGAGTCGAGGTTGATAAAGCAAAGGTTCAAGTCATTGAGCAACTACCGCCACCACTAAATCAAAAAGGAGTTAGAAGTTTTCTAGGGCACGCCGGTTTTTACCGGAGATTTATTAAAGGCTTCTCCAAAATTGCCAAGCCATTAACTCACCTCCTATGCAATGATGTGGAATTCAACTTTGATGAAGGATGCTTAGAAGCATTTGAAAAGCTCAAGAAGGCTCTTGTATCGGCACCCATAGTGCAATCACCGAATTGGGATCTTCCATTCGAGCTTATGTGCGATGCAAGCGACTTTGCTATTGGAGCCGTCTTGGGACAAAGAGTGGATAAGAGACTCCATGTAGTCTACTATGTGAGCAAGGTGCTTGTTAATGCTCAAATGAACTACACTACCACCGAGAAAGAGTTGCTAGCCGTGGTGTTTGCTTTTGAAAAATTCCGACCATACCTTGTTGGGTCCAAGATCATTGTCTACACGGATCACGCCGCTATTAAATATTTGATGGCAAAGAAAGATGCAAAGCCGAGACTCATTCGTTGGATTCTTCTTTTGCAAGAGTTCGATATCGACATCAAAGATAAGAAAGGGGTCGAGAATGTAGTGGCGGATCATCTTTCGAGACTTGAGCTTGAGCTTGATGATTCAAATAGGCTCTCAACGCCTATCGAAGACTCTTTTATCGGAGAATACTTGCTGAGTGTCTGATGGACCCAAATTATACGAATCATAAACACCGTAAAACCCCATTAATTAGACTGTTGGTCTATTTAACTTTTGCTTGTTAGTACCGATATATTTCTACAGGGTATTTTGGCACTTAGAGAGAAAACACGCTAAGGAGAGGATTTTACGCTGAAAAGATGTTTAGAGTTATTCCAAGGTCAAGATCAGACGCTGACTGAAGAAATCTCAAGGATCCTGACATGGAATCACTCCAAACAAATCAAGTCAAAGAGGAATTTGCATTGAAGACTCAACCGACCGGGTGAGAAAATGCCGCAGAAACCACCCGACCGGTTGAGGCAGTTCCAGGCTCTCCGCCGAGCTAACCAAGCACTCAATTCAAGTCGCTCAAGCAAACCACCTCATCTGACAATTCCACCTCGACCAAAATGTTCCAAATGGAAAATAAGGTGGAAGTTGTCGAGACTCCAAGGCAAATGCTCGAGCAGATTGGCAGTTAGCTCAATGTAAAGGCAAAGGCCCGACGCGCATTGGCACCCAAACCAAGTCGCTCGACCCAACGGATGCATCTGGAGATTCTGGCTCGACCAAGATGTTTGGAATGCCCAACAAGTCGGACAATCTCGCTTCCCGGACAAAACGCTCGAGCAGATTAGCAGATTGGTCCAATTCCAAGTAAAAGCCTCGCGCATAGGCATCAAGACCAAATTTCTCGACCAAACCATGGAATTTGGAAAATCTGGCTCGACCATTAGTCTTAGAATCACTTGGACATTCCAAATCGACTATCAAAATGCACGTTTGGACAAGATGACCGGCAACCACCCTTGAAGGTGGCCAAGGGAGGAGCTCCTCCCCATTCCACCACCTGCTACCGGCGGCTGCTCCTCCATGTGACCGGCTGCTCCTCCACCCCCCATGTGGCAGCTCCTCGTTGCTCCTCCTCCTCAACCCTTGGATCAAAGGACACTTGCCACCATCTCCACCACCCATCTCCTCCCCTTTTGGCTATAAATACAACCCTCCTCCTCCTCATTTCAAACATACAAAAATTGTAATTCACTTATCTCTCTAGAAATTGTAAGTTTGGTTTTGGAAATAAAGGATTGCTCCCTTGGCGCTTCAACGGTAGTAAGTATTCTGATATTTATTTCCGTCTTTAATTTCCAATTCCTTAGTTATAATATTTAGCGCGATAAATAGTAGCTAAACTAGTCGTTCGGTAAAAGGGGCGAACTTGTATTATAAAATGTTTTAGACTATTAACTTAGTGTCTCGTCTGTGTATTCAAAACTTATTCTATGTGCCATATATAAGATTAGAATCTCCAAGGTTGAGTGGACCATTTGTAACTGGACCAAAGGGACCAAATGGGCAAGCTCTTCCTTGGGGGTTCGTGATCATACTCGGGTAAGTGGACCATTTGTAACTGGACCAAAGGGACCAAATGGGCAAGCTTATCCGAGGAGTTCGATCTATCTAAAAAACCATTTGGAAACTGGACCAAAGGGACCAAATGAATGCACATAGACTAGTATACCTTGAAATGGGGTGCTAGTCTAAGTAGAACAAGGGTCTTACGTTTTCTGCAAAAAGTGTTGCGAGTCGAGTGCTTGAAATGGCCTTGATTCACTTATGCACACTTTTGCAAAAGACTAGAAAGTGTGGCAAATCGAGCGCCGGAAAAGGCCTTGATACACGTTTGAATACTTAGAAGATTCACTAAGGGTCAATGATAAACAGGATATAATAAAAGGCCCCTGAAACCGAACGCTTTCTTTTAATTGTAATAATTATCAGTTTACTTTCCAGTACTAAAACCAACCAACCAACCAATCCCAAAATCGTCCAACTTAAAGAACAACTTATCCCCCTAATTCCTTTGGGTTCGACCCATACTTACCACTTACTACCCAGTAGTGTAGTCGCGAGTAGCGGATATTATAAATTTATTTGTACAGAGAACACTGCACCTTAACGACAGTGCAGTGCGCTCCGTCAAATTGGCGCCGTTGCCGGGGAATTAGCGAATGGATAGTTGTTCTTTTTTCCGTTATACATAATCCGCCATGTCTTCCTACTACGAAAACGAGCCTTGGAACAATGAGGAGTTTTTCTCGCTACTCCGCGAAGAGATCATCAACATTAAGCAGTCCCAGGACGACACTTTGGACGAGTACTTGGCGTACTTTAACTCCATTCTGGAGAACTGCCCGCACCATGGATTCTCCAGAATCAATCTTATCCAAAGGTTTCTCGGTGGAATGATGCCACTTGAGCGGAAAAGACTTAACGATGCAGCGGGAGGCTCGATCATGAAGTTAACCATGTCTCAAACCTGGCGGCTCATAGACAATTTGGCAGAGAGCACAAAAAAAGGGCCAATACACCAAACTGAAGATAAGGTACCGACGATGGAAGTGGACTCAGTACAAAACAAGCCCGACACCACACCCATTACGAGCTTGCCCGCAACAAAGCCGAGAGAAGACATTAGTACGAGGGCAATAATGGACGTGGAGGCAGCTCTAAAGGAGCCAATATTGGAGCCCACGGAGCCAACTGAGGATGAGGACGCACAAATAACCGAAGAAGAACCGGCCAAATCAGGCCCAGTCCTCATTGCCAAACCAGCCGAGCCACTTGAACCGGTCCTCATCACCAATCTGCCCGAGACAGTCCCGGACCTCACTGCCGAACTAACCAAGGAAATCACGGCAGGCCCGGTCCTTGCGCTCGAAGCACCCGAAACATGCCCGATCCTCACTATCGAAGCACCTAAGGCAGGCTTGGTCCTCATTATCAAACTGTCCAAGAAGGACCTGGCCCTTATGGTGGAAGTTCCCCAACTTTTCCCCTCGGTTTGTATGCGGATCACAGCCCCTGAAGATGAAGTGATCAATAATAAGGTGCAAGGGGAGTTGAAGGCAAAACATGAGCTAAAAGAGCCGAAGATGGAACACTCGCTCGTCATGAGCCAAGAAAAGCCGGCTGAAAACTCACTCGTTCTAGGATGGCCAATCATCTCTACCACAAAGAAGAGGGTTAGCAAGGGCGCACGCTTGAGGTCACTTGGCAAAAGACTGAACTTCCAAAACTGCAAAGATGCCAACCGGCTATACATGAAGAAGCGGCAAAGACATGGGCCCAAAGAATGGAAACCCGGAAGGAGAAGCAAGAGAGCTCGACTTGATGGACCAACAGCTATGGTCAAGGAGTCCTCGCTTTCTCGGGGATATATGAAAAAGAAGCCTCCGGATCAAGGGAGAGCAGAACTAAGCCCGCTACCATATGTGTTCTTTGGGCAAATCAAAAGAGCTACCGAGAAGAAGTTCGACCTCAAGCACCCATGGGATCCCACCTTATGATCCAGGAACGAGGTATCGTCGAGCCAGCGACGTTAAACAAGTGCACTGGTCGGGAGGTAACCCGACACTATCTTACTTTCTGTCATTTAAATTCTGTCATTTAATTTTCTGTCTTAGTAATTCTCACATATATATATTAGCTTGCATGACTTTTGAACTAAGGCACGCCTTCGTTCAAAAGTGTGGGGTGAGAACCACCATTGTATAAAAATAACATGCTTGCTGTTTTCTTTTTTAGTAATAGTATCTTTTTGAAAATATGAACTTAAGAATGTGAAAAAGATAGACCGAAATTCATGCATTTACCTTGTGAAAATTCAACTGTCTAAAAACTTAGGACGTAACTTTTCATTTGTCCTTTGTGCTGAGATTAACTAGAGATGTGGAGTTGACATAAATCGCCCTAGAAGGCTTGGCAGGCAATCGAAGGATCTTATCAAACTATATGGTTTTCGAAGTCAGTAGAGGATGCACTTCGGGTTTCAGTGAAGATTGAAGTCATCTCCGCCATGCAGTGTTTATGCAAAAAGAAAAGAAAAGGCGAGGACGGGAATCAGACCGTCCTCTCTCTAGTTAAAGTAGCCGAGAAAATAGATGAGCGACCCTCATCTTGACCCGCGCGAAACAACAACGATGAGAGGAGCGGGGAGGTATTTCCATAGGCTTGCGGGCGATGATTGGACCTCCCAAAAAAAGGCTTGAGAAAATGGACTTGCAAAAGCCACAAAAAGGCGAAAAGCTCGAAGAAGCAAATCAAGAGGCCAAAGGCCCAAAATTGTGAAGGTTTTAACCAAACAAAAAAAAGTGAAGTACTCAAAAAAGTCAAATCAAAGGCCAAAGGCCGATTCACTACAAAAGCAGTCCCTCGCCAAAAGAAAAATCAAAGTACTCAAACCAGTGAAACCCGAACCAAATCACGTGCTAGAGAAAGCCACAAGGAAACCATATAGTGCGAGACGATCCCGAAATTGCAGTCCATGAACCAAAAAAGGGCTATCTCTCGAGACATCCGGAACAATTTGCATCTCAGCACGGAGGTACAAGTATTAAGTTTCTTCTAATTATTTACACAGTTCAATTTGGTAATAAGTAAGTAATGCATGAACTAGGATAAATCGAGTCCCACAGTCTAATTTTCATATTCCAAAGCCAACTTAGAATGCCGCCCTTTAATAGCATTGTTCGGGACGAACAACTAAAAGTGTGGGGTGATATGATGGACCCAAATTATACGAATCATAAACACCGTAAAACCCCCTTAATTAGACTGTTGGTCTATTTAACTTTTGCTTGTTAGTACCGATATATTTCTACAGGGTATTTTGGCGCTTAGAGAGAAAACACGCTAAGGAGAGGATTTTACGCTGAAAAGATGTTTAGAGTTATTCCAAGGTCAAGATCAGACGCTGACTGAAGAAATCTCAAGGATCCTGACATGGAATCACTCCAAACAAATCAAGTCAAAGAGGAATTTGCATTGAAGACTCAACCGACCGGGTGAGAAAATGCCGCAGAAACCACCCGACCGGTTGAGGCAGTTCCAGGCTCTCCGCCGAGCTAACCAAGCACTCAATTCAAGTCGCTCGAGCAAACCACCTCATCTGACAATTCCACCTCGACCAAATTGTTCCAAATGGAAAATAAGGTGGAAGTTGTCGAGACTCCAAGGCAAATGCTCGAGCAGATTGGCAGTTAGCTCAATGCAAAGGCAAAGGCCCGGCGCGCATTGGCACCCAAACCAAGTCGCTCGACCCCACGGATGCATCTGGAGATTCTGGCTCCGCCAAGATGTTTGGAATGCCCAACAAGTCGGACAATCTCGCTTCCCGGACAAAACGCTCGAGCAGATTAGCAGATTGGCCCAATTCCAAGTAAAAGCCTCGCGCATAGGCATCAAGACCAAATTGCTCGACCAAACCATGGAATTTGGAAAATCTGGCTCGACCATTAGTCTTAGAATCACTTGGACATTCCAAATCGACTATCAAAATGCACGTTTGGACAAGATGACCGGCAACCACCCTTGAAGGTGGCCAAGGGAGGAGCTCCTCCCCATTCCACCACCTGCTACCGGCGGCTGCTCCTCCATGTGACCGGCTGCTCCTCCACCCCCATGTGGCAGCTCCTCCTTGCTCCTCCTCCTCAACCCTTGGATCAAAGGACACTTGCCACCATCTCCACCACCCATCTCCTCCCCTTTTGGCTATAAATACAACCCTCCTCCTCCTCATTTCAAACATACAAAAATTGTAATTCACTTATCTCTCTAGAAATTGTAAGTTTGGTTTTGGAAATAAAGGATTGCTCCCTTGGCGCTTCAACGGTAGTAAGTATTCTGATATTTATTTCCGTCTTTAATTTCCAATTCCTTAGTTATAATATTTAGCGCGATAAATAGTAGCTAAACTAGTCGTTCGGTAAAAGGGGCGAACTTGTATTATAAAATGTTTTAGACTATTAACTTAGTGTCTCGTCTGTGTATTCAAAACTTATTCTATGTGCCATATATAAGATTAGAATCTCCAAGGTTGAGTGGACCATTTGTAACTGGACCAAAGGGACCAAATGGGCAAGCTCTTCCTTGGGGGTTCGTGATCATACTCGGGTAAGTGGACCATTTGTAACTGGACCAAAGGGACCAAATGGGCAAGCTTATCCGAGGAGTTCGATCTATCTAAAAAACCATTTGGAAACTGGACCAAAGGGACCAAATGAATGCACATAGACTAGTATACCTTGAAATGGGGTGCTAGTCTAAGTAGAACAAGGGTCTTACGTTTTCTGCAAAAAGTGTTGCGAGTCGAGTGCTTGAAATGGCCTTGATTCACTTATGCACACTTTTGCAAAAGACTAGAAAGTGTGGCAAATCGAGCGCCGGAAAAGGCCTTGATACACGTTTGAATACTTAGAAGATTCACTAAGGGTCAATGATAAACAGGATATAATAAAAGGCCCCTGAAACCGAACGCTTTCTTTTAATTGTAATAATTATCAGTTTACTTTCCAGTACTAAAACCAACCAACCAACCAATCCCAAAATCGTCCAACTTAAAGAACAACTTATCCCCCTAATTCCTTTGGGTTCGACCCCTACTTACCACTTACTACCCAGTAGTGTAGTCGCGAGTAGCGGATATTATAAATTTATTTGTACAGAGAACACTGCACCTTAACGACAGTGCAGTGCGCTCCGTCAAATTGGCGCCGTTGCCGGGGAATTAGCGAATGGATAGTTGTTCTTTTTTCCGTTATACATAATCCGCCATGTCTTCCTACTACGAAAACGAGCCTTGGAACAATGAGGAGTTTTTCTCGCTACTCCGCGAAGAGATCATCAACATTAAGCAGTCCCAGGACGACACTTTGGACGAGTACTTGGCGTACTTTAACTCCATTCTGGAGAACTGCCCGCACCATGGATTCTCCAGAATCAATCTTATCCAAAGGTTTCTCGGTGGAATGATGCCACTTGAGCGGAAAAGACTTAACGATGCAGCGGGAGGCTCGATCATGAAGTTAACCATGTCTCAAACCTGGCGGCTCATAGACAATTTGGCAGAGAGCACAAAAAAAGGGCCAATACACCAAACTGAAGATAAGGTACCGACGATGGAAGTGGACTCAGTACAAAACAAGCCCGACACCACACCCATTACGAGCTTGCCCGCAACAAAGCCGAGAGAAGACATTAGTACGAGGGCAATAATGGACGTGGAGGCAGCTCTAAAGGAGCCAATATTGGAGCCCACGGAGCCAACTGAGGATGAGGACGCACAAATAACCGAAGAAGAACCGGCCAAATCAGGCCCAGTCCTCATTGCCAAACCAGCCGAGCCACTTGAACCGGTCCTCATCACCAATCTGCCCGAGACAGTCCCGGACCTCACTGCCGAACTAACCAAGGAAATCACGGCAGGCCCGGTCCTTGCGCTCGAAGCACCCGAAACATGCCCGATCCTCACTATCGAAGCACCTAAGGCAGGCTTGGTCCTCATTATCAAACTGTCCAAGAAGGACCTGGCCCTTATGGTGGAAGTTCCCCAACTTTTCCCCTCGGTTTGTATGCGGATCACAGCCCCTGAAGATGAAGTGATCAATAATAAGGTGCAAGGGGAGTTGAAGGCAAAACATGAGCTAAAAGAGCCGAAGATGGAACACTCGCTCGTCATGAGCCAAGAAAAGCCGGCTGAAAACTCACTCGTTCTAGGATGGCCAATCATCTCTACCACAAAGAAGAGGGTTAGCAAGGGCGCACGCTTGAGGTCACTTGGCAAAAGACTGAACTTCCAAAACTGCAAAGATGCCAACCGGCTATACATGAAGAAGCGGCAAAGACATGGGCCCAAAGAATGGAAACCCGGAAGGAGAAGCAAGAGAGCTCGACTTGATGGACCAACAGCTATGGTCAAGGAGTCCTCGCTTTCTCGGGGATATATGAAAAAGAAGCCTCCGGATCAAGGGAGAGCAGAACTAAGCCCGCTACCATATGTGTTCTTTGGGCAAATCAAAAGAGCTACCGAGAAGAAGTTCGACCTCAAGCACCCATGGGATCCCACCTTATGATCCAGGAACGAGGTATCGTCGAGCCAGCGACGTTAAACAAGTGCACTGGTCGGGAGGTAACCCGACACTATCTTACTTTCTGTCATTTAAATTCTGTCATTTAATTTTCTGTCTTAGTAATTCTCACATATATATATTAGCTTGCATGACTTTTGAACTAAGGCACGCCTTCGTTCAAAAGTGTGGGGTGAGAACCACCATTGTATAAAAATAACATGCTTGCTGTTTTCTTTTTTAGTAATAGTATCTTTTTGAAAATATGAACTTAAGAATGTGAAAAAGATAGACCGAAATTCATGCATTTACCTTGTGAAAATTCAACTGTCTAAAAACTTAGGACGTAACTTTTCATTTGTCCTTTGTGCTGAGATTAACTAGAGATGTGGAGTTGACATAAATCGCCCTAGAAGGCTTGGCAGGCAATCGAAGGATCTTATCAAACTATATGGTTTTCGAAGTCAGTAGAGGATGCACTTCGGGTTTCAGTGAAGATTGAAGTCATCTCCGCCATGCAGTGTTTATGCAAAAAGAAAAGAAAAGGCGAGGACGGGAATCAGACCGTCCTCTCTCTAGTTAAAGTAGCCGAGAAAATAGATGAGCGACCCTCATCTTGACCCGCGCGAAACAACAACGATGAGAGGAGCGGGGAGGTATTTCCATAGGCTTGCGGGCGATGATTGGACCTCCCAAAAAAAGGCTTGAGAAAATGGACTTGCAAAAGCCACAAAAAGGCGAAAAGCTCGAAGAAGCAAATCAAGAGGCCAAAGGCCCAAAATTGTGAAGGTTTTAACCAAACAAAAAAAAGTGAAGTACTCAAAAAAGTCAAATCAAAGGCCAAAGGCCGATTCACTACAAAAGCAGTCCCTCGCCAAAAGAAAAATCAAAGTACTCAAACCAGTGAAACCCGAACCAAATCACGTGCTAGAGAAAGCCACAAGGAAACCATATAGTGCGAGACGATCCCGAAATTGCAGTCCATGAACCAAAAAAGGGCTATCTCTCGAGACATCCGGAACAATTTGCATCTCAGCACGGAGGTACAAGTATTAAGTTTCTTCTAATTATTTACACAGTTCAATTTGGTAATAAGTAAGTAATGCATGAACTAGGATAAATCGAGTCCCACAGTCTAATTTTCATATTCCAAAGCCAACTTAGAATGCCGCCCTTTAATAGCATTGTTCGGGACGAACAACTAAAAGTGTGGGGTGATATGATGGACCCAAATTATACGAATCATAAACACCGTAAAACCCCCTTAATTAGACTGTTGGTCTATTTAACTTTTGCTTGTTAGTACCGATATATTTCTACAGGGTATTTTGGCGCTTAGAGAGAAAACACGCTAAGGAGAGGATTTTACGCTGAAAAGATGTTTAGAGTTATTCCAAGGTCAAGATCAGACGCTGACTGAAGAAATCTCAAGGATCCTGACATGGAATCACTCCAAACAAATCAAGTCAAAGAGGAATTTGCATTGAAGACTCAACCGACCGGGTGAGAAAATGCCGCAGAAACCACCCGACCGGTTGAGGCAGTTCGAGGCTCTCCGCCGAGCTAACCAAGCACTCAATTCAAGTCGCTCGAGCAAACCACCTCATCTGACAATTCCACCTCGACCAAATTGTTCCAAATGGAAAATAAGGTGGAAGTTGTCGAGACTCCAAGGCAAATGCTCGAGCAGATTGGCAGTTAGCTCAATGCAAAGGCAAAGGCCCGGCGCGCATTGGCACCCAAACCAAGTCGCTCGACCCCACGGATGCATCTGGAGATTCTGGCTCCGCCAAGATGTTTGGAATGCCCAACAAGTCGGACAATCTCGCTTCCCGGACAAAACGCTCGAGCAGATTAGCAGATTGGCCCAATTCCAAGTAAAAGCCTCGCGCATAGGCATCAAGACCAAATTGCTCGACCAAACCATGGAATTTGGAAAATCTGGCTCGACCATTAGTCTTAGAATCACTTGGACATTCCAAATCGACTATCAAAATGCACGTTTGGACAAGATGACCGGCAACCACCCTTGAAGGTGGCCAAGGGAGGAGCTCCTCCCCATTCCACCACCTGCTACCGGCGGCTGCTCCTCCATGTGACCGGCTGCTCCTCCACCCCCCATGTGGCAGCTCCTCCTTGCTCCTCCTCCTCAACCCTTGGATCAAAGGACACTTGCCACCATCTCCACCACCCATCTCCTCCCCTTTTGGCTATAAATACAACCCTCCTCCTCCTCATTTCAAACATACAAAAATTGTAATTCACTTATCTCTCTAGAAATTGTAAGTTTGGTTTTGGAAATAAAGGATTGCTCCCTTGGCGCTTCAACGGTAGTAAGTATTCTGATATTTATTTCCGTCTTTAATTTCCAATTCCTTAGTTATAATATTTAGCGCGATAAATAGTAGCTAAACTAGTCGTTCGGTAAAAGGGGCGAACTTGTATTATAAAATGTTTTAGACTATTAACTTAGTGTCTCGTCTGTGTATTCAAAACTTATTCTATGTGCCATATATAAGATTAGAATCTCCAAGGTTGAGTGGACCATTTGTAACTGGACCAAAGGGACCAAATGGGCAAGCTCTTCCTTGGGGGTTCGTGATCATACTCGGGTAAGTGGACCATTTGTAACTGGACCAAAGGGACCAAATGGGCAAGCTTATCCGAGGAGTTCGATCTATCTAAAAAACCATTTGGAAACTGGACCAAAGGGACCAAATGAATGCACATAGACTAGTATACCTTGAAATGGGGTGCTAGTCTAAGTAGAACAAGGGTCTTACGTTTTCTGCAAAAAGTGTTGCGAGTCGAGTGCTTGAAATGGCCTTGATTCACTTATGCACACTTTTGCAAAAGACTAGAAAGTGTGGCAAATCGAGCGCCGGAAAAGGCCTTGATACACGTTTGAATACTTAGAAGATTCACTAAGGGTCAATGATAAACAGGATATAATACAAGGCCCCTGAAACCGAACGCTTTCTTTTAATTGTAATAATTATCAGTTTACTTTCCAGTACTAAAACCAACCAACCAACCAATCCCAAAATCGTCCAACTTAAAGAACAACTTATCCCCCTAATTCCTTTGGGTTCGACCCCTACTTACCACTTACTACCCAGTAGTGTAGTCGCGAGTAGCGGATATTATAAATTTATTTGTACAGAGAACACTGCACCTTAACGACAGTGCAGTGCGCTCCGTCAAATTGGCGCCGTTGCCGGGGAATTAGCGAATGGATAGTTGTTCTTTTTTCCGTTATACATAATCCGCCATGTCTTCCTACTACGAAAACGAGCCTTGGAACAATGAGGAGTTTTTCTCGCTACTCCGCGAAGAGATCATCAACATTAAGCAGTCCCAGGACGACACTTTGGACGAGTACTTGGCGTACTTTAACTCCATTCTGGAGAACTGCCCGCACCATGGATTCTCCAGAATCAATCTTATCCAAAGGTTTCTCGGTGGAATGATGCCACTTGAGCGGAAAAGACTTAACGATGCAGCGGGAGGCTCGATCATGAAGTTAACCATGTCTCAAACCTGGCGGCTCATAGACAATTTGGCAGAGAGCACAAAAAAAGGGCCAATACACCAAACTGAAGATAAGGTACCGACGATGGAAGTGGACTCAGTACAAAACAAGCCCGACACCACACCCATTACGAGCTTGCCCGCAACAAAGCCGAGAGAAGACATTAGTACGAGGGCAGTAATGGACGTGGAGGCAGCTCTAAAGGAGCCAATATTGGAGCCCACGGAGCCAACTGAGGATGAGGACTCACAAATAACCGAAGAAGAACCGGCCAAATCAGGCCCAGTCCTCATTGCCAAACCAGCCGAGCCACTTGAACCGGTCCTCATCACCAATCTGCCCGAGACAGTCCCGGACCTCACTGCCGAACTAACCAAGGAAATCACGGCAGGCCCGGTCCTTGCGCTCGAAGCACCCGAAACATGCCCGATCCTCACTATCGAAGCACCTAAGGCAGGCTTGGTCCTCATTATCAAACTGTCCAAGAAGGACCTGGCCCTTATGGTGGAAGTTCCCCAACTTTTCCCCTCGGTTTGTATGCGGATCACAGCCCCTGAAGATGAAGTGATCAATAATAAGGTGCAAGGGGAGTTGAAGGCAAAACATGAGCTAAAAGAGCCGAAGATGGAACACTCGCTCGTCATGAGCCAAGAAAAGCCGGCTGAAAACTCACTCGTTCTAGGATGGCCAATCATCTCTACCACAAAGAAGAGGGTTAGCAAGGGCGCACGCTTGAGGTCACTTGGCAAAAGACTGAACTTCCAAAACTGCAAAGATGCCAACCGGCTATACATGAAGAAGCGGCAAAGACATGGGCCCAAAGAATGGAAACCCGGAAGGAGAAGCAAGAGAGCTCGACTTGATGGACCAGCAGCTATGGTCAAGGAGTCCTCGCTTTCTCGGGGATATGTGAAAAAGAAGCCTCCGGATCAAGGGAGAGCAGAACTAAGCCCGCTACCATATGTGTTCTTTGGGCAAATCAAAAGAGCTACCGAGAAGAAGTTCGACCTCAAGCACCCATGGGATCCCACCTTATGATCCAGGAACGAGGTATCGTCGAGCCAGCGACGTTAAACAAGTGCACTGGTCGGGAGGTAACCCGACACTATCTTACTTTCTGTCATTTAAATTCTGTCATTTAATTTTCTGTCTTAGTAATTCTCACATATATATATTAGCTTGCATGACTTTTGAACTAAGGCACGCCTTCGTTCAAAAGTGTGGGGTGAGAACCACCATTGTATAAAAATAACATGCTTGCTGTTTTCTTTTTTAGTAATAGTATCTTTTTGAAAATATGAACTTAAGAATGTGAAAAAGATAGACCGAAATTCATGCATTTACCTTGTAAAAATTCAACTGTCTAAAAACTTAGGACGTAACTTTTCATTTGTCCTTTGTGCTGAGATTAACTAGAGATGTGGAGTTGACATAAATCGCCCTAGAAGGCTTGGCAGGCAATCGAAGGATCTTATCAAACTATATGGTTTTCGAAGTCAGTAGAGGCTGCACTTCGGGTTTCAGTGAAGATTGAAGTCATCTCCGCCATGCAGTGTTTATGCAAAAAGAAAAGAAAAGGCGAGGACGGGAATCAGACCGTCCTCTCTCTAGTTAAAGTAGCCGAGAAAATAGATGAGCGACCCTCATCTTGACCCGCGCGAAACAACAACGATGAGAGGAGCGGGGAGGTATTTCCATAGGCTTGCGGGCGATGATTGGACCTCCCAAAAAAAAGGCTTGAGAAAATGGACTTGCAAAAGCCACAAAAAGGCGAAAAGCTCGAAGAAGCAAATCAAGAGGCCAAAGGCCCAAAATTGTGAAGGTTTTAACCGAACAAAAAAAAGTGAAGTACTCAAAAAAGTCAAATCAAAGGCCAAAGGCCGATTCACTACAAAAGCAGTCCCTCGCCAAAAGAAAAATCAAAGTACTCAAACCAGTGAAACCCGAACCAAATCACGTGCTAGAGAAAGCTACAAGGAAACCATATAGTGCGAGACGATCCCGAAATTGCAGTCCATGAACCAAAAAAGGGCTATCTCTCGAGACATCCGGAACAATTTGCATCTCAGCACGGAGGTACAAGTATTAAGTTTCTTCTAATTATTTACACAGTTCAATTTGGTAATAAGTAAGTAATGCATGAACTAGGATAAATCGAGTCCCACAGTCTAATTTTCATATTCCAAAGCCAACTTAGAATGCCGCCCTTTAATAGCATTGTTCGGGACGAACAACTAAAAGTGTGGGGTGATATGATGGACCCAAATTATACGAATCATAAACACCGTAAAACCCCCTTAATTAGACTGTTGGTCTATTTAACTTTTGCTTGTTAGTACCGATATATTTCTACAGGGTATTTTGGCGCTTAGAGAGAAAACACGCTAAGGAGAGGATTTTACGCTGAAAAGATGTTTAGAGTTATTTCAAGGTCAAGATCAGACGCTGACTGAAGAAATCTCAAGGATCCTGACATGGAATCACTCCAAACAAATCAAGTCAAAGAGGAATTTGCATTGAAGACTCAACCGACCGGGTGAGAAAATGCCGCAGAAACCACCCGACCGGTTGAGGCAGTTCCAGGCTCTCCGCCGAGCTAACCAAGCACTCAATTCAAGTCGCTCGAGCAAACCACCTCATCTGACAATTCCACCTCGACCAAAATGTTCCAAATGGAAAATAAGGTGGAAGTTGTCGAGACTCCAAGGCAAATGCTCGAGCAGATTGGCAGTTAGCTCAATGCAAAGGCAAAGGCCCGGCGCGCATTGGCACCCAAACCAAGTCGCTCGACCCAACGGATGGATCTGGAGATTCTGGCTCCGCCAAGATGTTTGGAATGCCCAACAAGTCGGACAATCTCGCTTCCCGGACAAAACGCTCGAGCAGATTAGCAGATTGGCCCAATTCCAAGTAAAAGCCTCGCGCATAGGCATCAAGACCAAATTGCTCGACCAAACCATGGAATTTGGAAAATCTGGCTCGACCATTAGTCTTAGAATCACTTGGACATTCGAAATCAACTATCCAAATGCACGTTTGGACAAGATGACCGGCAACCACCCTTGAAGGTGGCCAAGGGAGGAGCTCCTCCCCATTCCACCACCTGCTACCGGCGGCTGCTCCTCCATGTGACCGGCTGCTCCTCCACCCCCCATGTGGCAGCTCCTCCTTGCTCCTCCTCCTCAACCCTTGGATCAAAGGACACTTGCCACCATCTCCACCACCCATCTCCTCCCCTTTTGGCTATAAATACAACCCTCCTCCTCCTCATTTCAAACATACAAAAATTGTAATTCACTTATCTCTCTAGAAATTGTAAGTTTGGTTTTGGAAATAAAGGATTGCTCCCTTGGCGCTTCAACGGTAGTAAGTATTCTGGTATTTATTTCCGTCTTTAATTTCCAATTCCTTAGTTATAATATTTAGCGCGATAAATAGTAGCTAAACTAGTCGTTCGGTAAAAGGGGCGAACTTGTATTATAAAATGTTTTAGACTATTAACTTAGTGTCTCGTCTGTGTATTCAAAACTTATTCTATGTGCCATATATAAGATTAGAATCTCCAAGGTTGAGTGGACCATTTGTAACTGGACCAAAGGGACCAAATGGGCAAGCTCTTCCTTGGGGGTTCGTGATCATACTCGGGTAAGTGGACCATTTGTAACTGGACCAAAGGGACCAAATGGGCAAGCTTATCCGAGGAGTTCGATCTATCTAAAAAACCATTTGGAAACTGGACCAAAGGGACCAAATGAATGCACATAGACTAGTATACCTTGAAATGGGGTGCTAGTCTAAGTAGAACAAGGGTCTTACGTTTTCTGCAAAAAGTGTTGCGAGTCGAGTGCTTGAAATGGCCTTGATTCACTTATGCACACTTTTGCAAAAGACTAGAAAGTGTGGCAAATCGAGCGCCGGAAAAGGCCTTGATACACGTTTGAATACTTAGAAGATTCACTAAGGGTCAATGATAAACAGGATATAATACAAGGCCCCTGAAACCGAACGCTTTCTTTTAATTGTAATAATTATCAGTTTACTTTCCAGTACTAAAACCAACCAACCAACCAATCCCAAAATCGTCCAACTTAAAGAACAACTTATCCCCCTAATTCCTTTGGGTTCGACCCCTACTTACCACTTACTACCCAGTAGTGTAGTCGCGAGTAGCGGATATTATAAATTTATTTGTACAGAGAACACTGCACCTTAATGACAGTGCAGTGCGCTCCGTCAAATTGGCGCCGTTGCCGGGGAATTAGCGAATGGATAGTTGTTCTTTTTTCCGTTATACATAATCCGCCATGTCTTCCTACTACGAAAACGAGCCTTGGAACAATGAGGAGTTTTTCTCGCTACTCCGCGAAGAGATCATCAACATTAAGCAGTCCCAGGACGACACTTTGGACGAGTACTTGGCGTACTTTAACTCCATTCTGGAGAACTGCCCGCACCATGGATTCTCCAGAATCAATCTTATCCAAAGGTTTCTCGGTGGAATGATGCCACTTGAGCGGAAAAGACTTAACGATGCAGCGGGAGGCTCGATCATGAAGTTAACCATGTCTCAAACCTGGCGGCTCATAGACAATTTGGCAGAGAGCACAAAAAAAGGGCCAATACACCAAACTGAAGATAAGGTACCGACGATGGAAGTGGACTCAGTACAAAACAAGCACGACACCACACCCATTACGAGCTTGCCCGCAACAAAGCCGAGAGAAGACATTAGTACGAGGGCAGTAATGGACGTGGAGGCAGCTCTAAAGGAGCCAATATTGGAGCCCACGGAGCCAACTGAGGATGAGGACTCACAAATAACCGAAGAAGAACCGGCCAAATCAGGCCCAGTCCTCATTGCCAAACCAGCCGAGCCACTTGAACCGGTCCTCATCACCAATCTGCCCGAGACAGTCCCGGACCTCACTGCCGAACTAACCAAGGAAATCACGGCAGGCCCGGTCCTTGCGCTCGAAGCACCCGAAACATGCCCGATCCTAACTATCGAAGCACCTAAGGCAGGCTTGGTCCTCATTATCAAACTGTCCAAGAAGGACCTGGCCCTTATGGTGGAAGTTCCCCAACTTTTCCCCTCGGTTTGTATGCGGATCACAGCCCCTGAAGATGAAGTGATCAATAATAAGGTGCAAGGGGAGTTGAAGGCAAAACATGAGCTAAAAGAGCCGAAGATGGAACACTCGCTCGTCATGAGCCAAGAAAAGCCGGCTGAAAACTCACTCGTTCTAGGATGGCCAATCATCTCTACCACAAAGAAGAGGGTTAGCAAGGGCGCACGCTTGAGGTCACTTGGCAAAAGACTGAACTTCCAAAACTGCAAAGATGCCAACCGGCTATACATGAAGAAGCGGCAAAGACATGGGCCCAAAGAATGGAAACCCGGAAGGAGAAGCAAGAGAGCTCGACTTGATGGACCAGCAGCTATGGTCAAGGAGTCCTCGCTTTCTCGGGGATATGTGAAAAAGAAGCCTCCGGATCAAGGGAGAGCAGAACTAAGCCCGCTACCATATGTGTTCTTTGGGCAAATCAAAAGAGCTACCGAGAAGAAGTTCGACCTCAAGCACCCATGGGATCCCACCTTATGATCCAGGAACGAGGTATCGTCGAGCCAGCGACGTTAAACAAGTGCACTGGTCGGGAGGTAACCCGACACTATCTTACTTTCTGTCATTTAAATTCTGTCATTTAATTTTCTGTCTTAGTAATTCTCACATATATATATTAGCTTGCATGACTTTTGAACTAAGGCACGCCTTCGTTCAAAAGTGTGGGGTGAGAACCACCATTGTATAAAAATAACATGCTTGCTGTTTTCTTTTTTAGTAATAGTATCTTTTTGAAAATATGAACTTAAGAATGTGAAAAAGATAGACCGAAATTCATGCATTTACCTTGTGAAAATTCAACTGTCTAAAAACTTAGGACGTAACTTTTCATTTGTCCTTTGTGCTGAGATTAACTAGAGATGTGGAGTTGACATAAATCGCCCTAGAAGGCTTGGCAGGCAATCGAAGGATCTTATCAAACTATATGGTTTTCGAAGTCAGTAGAGGCTGCACTTCGGGTTTCAGTGAAGATTGAAGTCATCTCCGCCATGCAGTGTTTATGCAAAAAGAAAAGAAAAGGCGAGGACGGGAATCAGACCGTCCTCTCTCTAGTTAAAGTAGCCGAGAAAATAGATGAGCGACCCTCATCTTGACCCGCGCGAAACAACAACGATGAGAGGAGCGGGGAGGTATTTCCATAGGCTTGCGGGCGATGATTGGACCTCCCAAAAAAAAAGGCTTGAGAAAATGGACTTGCAAAAGCCACAAAAAGGCGAAAAGCTCGAAGAAGCAAATCAAGAGGCCAAAGGCCCAAAATTGTGAAGGTTTTAACCGAACAAAAAAAAGTGAAGTACTCAAAAAAGTCAAATCAAAGGCCAAAGGCCGATTCACTACAAAAGCAGTCCCTCGCCAAAAGAAAAATCAAAGTACTCAAACCAGTGAAACCCGAACCAAATCACGTGCTAGAGAAAGCTACAAGGAAACCATATAGTGCGAGACGATCCCGAAATTGCAGTCCATGAACCAAAAAAGGGCTATCTCCCGAGACATCCGGAACAATTTGCATCTCAGCACGGAGGTACAAGTATTAAGTTTCTTCTAATTATTTACACAGTTCAATTTGGTAATAAGTAAGTAATGCATGAACTAGGATAAATCGAGTCCCACAGTCTAATTTTCATATTCCAAAGCCAACTTAGAATGCCGCCCTTTAATAGCATTGTTCGGGACGAACAACTAAAAGTGTGGGGTGATATGATGGACCCAAATTATACGAATCATAAACACCGTAAAACCCCCTTAATTAGACTGTTGGTCTATTTAACTTTTGCTTGTTAGTACCGATATATTTCTACAGGGTATTTTGGCGCTTAGAGAGAAAACACGCTAAGGAGAGGATTTTACGCTGAAAAGATGTTTAGAGTTATTTCAAGGTCAAGATCAGACGCTGACTGAAGAAATCTCAAGGATCCTGACATGGAATCACTCCAAACAAATCAAGTCAAAGAGGAATTTGCATTGAAGACTCAACCGACCGGGTGAGAAAATGCCGCAGAAACCACCCGACCGGTTGAGGCAGTTCCAGGCTCTCCGCCGAGCTAACCAAGCACTCAATTCAAGTCGCTCGAGCAAACCACCTCATCTGACAATTCCACCTCGACCAAAATGTTCCAAATGGAAAATAAGGTGGAAGTTGTCGAGACTCCAAGGCAAATGCTCGAGCAGATTGGCAGTTAGCTCAATGCAAAGGCAAAGGCCCGGCGCGCATTGGCACCCAAACCAAGTCGCTCGACCCAACGGATGGATCTGGAGATTCTGGCTCCGCCAAGATGTTTGGAATGCCCAACAAGTCGGACAATCTCACTTCCCGGACAAAACGCTCGAGCAGATTAGCAGATTGGCCCAATTCCAAGTAAAAGCCTCGCGCATAGGCATCAAGACCAAATTGCTCGACCAAACCATGGAATTTGGAAAATCTGGCTCGACCATTAGTCTTAGAATCACTTGGACATTCGAAATCAACTATCCAAATGCACGTTTGGACAAGATGACCGGCAACCACCCTTGAAGGTGGCCAAGGGAGGAGCTCCTCCCCATTCCACCACCTGCTACCGGCGGCTGCTCCTCCATGTGACCGGCTGCTCCTCCACCCCCCATGTGGCAGCTCCTCCTTGCTCCTCCTCCTCAACCCTTGGATCAAAGGACACTTGCCACCATCTCCACCACCCATCTCCTCCCCTTTTGGCTATAAATACAACCCTCCTCCTCCTCATTTCAAACATACAAAAATTGTAATTCACTTATCTCTCTAGAAATTGTAAGTTTGGTTTTGGAAATAAAGGATTGCTCCCTTGGCGCTTCAACGGTAGTAAGTATTCTGATATTTATTTCCGTCTTTAATTTCCAATTCCTTAGTTATAATATTTAGCGCGATAAATAGTAGCTAAACTAGTCGTTCGGTAAAAGGGGCGAACTTGTATTATACAATGTTTTAGACTATTAACTTAGTGTCTCGTCTGTGTATTCAAAACTTATTCTATGTGCCATATATAAGATTAGAATCTCCAAGGTTGAGTGGACCATTTGTAACTGGACCAAAGGGACCAAATGGGCAAGCTCTTCCTTGGGGGTTCGTGATCATACTCGGGTAAGTGGACCATTTGTAACTGGACCAAAGGGACCAAATGGGCAAGCTTATCCGAGGAGTTCGATCTATCTAAAAAACCATTTGGAAACTGGACCAAAGGGACCAAATGAATGCACATAGACTAGTATACCTTGAAATGGGGTGCTAGTCTAAGTAGAACAAGGGTCTTACGTTTTCTGCAAAAAGTGTTGCGAGTCGAGTGCTTGAAATGGCCTTGATTCACTTATGCACACTTTTGCAAAAGACTAGAAAGTGTGGCAAATCGAGCGCCGGAAAAGGCCTTGATACACGTTTGAATACTTAGAAGATTCACTAAGGGTCAATGATAAACAGGATATAATACAAGGCCCCTGAAACCGAACGCTTTCTTTTAATTGTAATAATTATCAGTTTACTTTCCAGTACTAAAACCAACCAACCAACCAATCCCAAAATCGTCCAACTTAAAGAACAACTTATCCCCCTAATTCCTTTGGGTTCGACCCCTACTTACCACTTACTACCCAGTAGTGTAGTCGCGAGTAGCGGATATTATAAATTTATTTGTACAGAGAACACTGCACCTTAACGACAGTGCAGTGCGCTCCGTCAAATTGGCGCCGTTGCCGGGGAATTAGCGAATGGATAGTTGTTCTTTTTTCCGTTATACATAATCCGCCATGTCTTCCTACTACGAAAACGAGCCTTGGAACAATGAGGAGTTTTTCTCGCTACTCCGCGAAGAGATCATCAACATTAAGCAGTCCCAGGACGACACTTTGGATGAGTACTTGGCGTACTTTAACTCCATTCTGGAGAACTGCCCGCACCATGGATTCTCCAGAATCAATCTTATCCAAAGGTTTCTCGGTGGAATGATGCCACTTGAGCGGAAAAGACTTAACGATGCAGCGGGAGGCTCGATCATGAAGTTAACCATGTCTCAAACCTGGCGGCTCATAGACAATTTGGCAGAGAGCACAAAAAAGGGCCAATACACCAAACTGAAGATAAGGTACCGACGATGGAAGTGGACTCAGTACAAAACAAGCCCGACACCACACCCATTACGAGCTTGCCCGCAACAAAGCCGAGAGAAGACATTAGTACGAGGGCAGTAATGGACGTGGAGGCAGCTCTAAAGGAGCCAATATTGGAGCCCACGGAGCCAACTGAGGATGAGGACGCACAAATAACCGAAGAAGAACCGGCCAAATCAGGCCCAGTCCTCATTGCCAAACCAGCCGAGCCACTTGAACCGGTCCTCATCACCAATCTGCCCGAGACAGTCCCGGACCTCACTGCCGAACTAACCAAGGAAATCACGGCAGGCCCGGTCCTTGCGCTCGAAGCACCCGAAACATGCCCGATCCTCACTATCGAAGCACCTAAGGCAGGCTTGGTCCTCATTATCAAACTGTCCAAGAAGGACCTGGCCCTTATGGTGGAAGTTCCCCAACTTTTGTATGCGGATCACAGCCCCTGAAGATGAAGTGATCAATAATAAGGTGCAAGGGGAGTTGAAGGCAAAACATGAGCTAAAAGAGCCGAAGATGGAACACTCGCTCGTCATGAGCCAAGAAAAGCCGGCTGAAAACTCACTCGTTCTAGGATGGCCAATCATCTCTACCACAAAGAAGAGGGTTAGCAAGGGCGCACGCTTGAGGTCACTTGGCAAAAGACTGAACTTCCAAAACTGCAAAGATGCCAACCGGCTATACATGAAGAAGCGGCAAAGACATGGGCCCAAAGAATGGAAACCCGGAAGGAGAAGCAAGAGAGCTCGACTTGATGGACCAGCAGCTATGGTCAAGGAGTCCTCGCTTTCTCGGGGATATGTGAAAAAGAAGCCTCCGGATCAAGGGAGAGCAGAACTAAGCCCGCTACCATATGTGTTCTTTGGGCAAATCAAAAGAGCTACCGAGAAGAAGTTCGACCTCAAGCACCCATGGGATCCCACCTTATGATCCAGGAACGAGGTATCGTCGAGCCAGCGACGTTAAACAAGTGCACTGGTCGGGAGGTAACCCGACACTATCTTACTTTCTGTCATTTAAATTCTGTCATTTAATTTTCTGTCTTAGTAATTCTCACATATATATATTAGCTTGCATGACTTTTGAACTAAGGCACGCCTTCGTTCAAAAGTGTGGGGTGAGAACCACCATTGTATAAAAATAACATGCTTGCTGTTTTCTTTTTTAGTAATAGTATCTTTTTGAAAATATGAACTTAAGAATGTGAAAAAGATAGACCGAAATTCATGCATTTACCTTGTGAAAATTCAACTGTCTAAAAACTTAGGACGTAACTTTTCATTTGTCCTTTGTGCTGAGATTAACTAGAGATGTGGAGTTGACATAAATCGCCCTAGAAGGCTTGGCAGGCAATCGAAGGATCTTATCAAACTATATGGTTTTCGAAGTCAGTAGAGGCTGCACTTCGGGTTTCAGTGAAGATTGAAGTCATCTCCGCCATGCAGTGTTTATGCAAAAAGAAAAGAAAAGGCGAGGACGGGAATCAGACCGTCCTCTCTCTAGTTAAAGTAGCCGAGAAAATAGATGAGCGACCCTCATCTTGACCCGCGCGAAACAACAACGATGAGAGGAGCGGGGAGGTATTTCCATAGGCTTGCGGGCGATGATTGGACCTCCCAAAAAAAAAGGCTTGAGAAAATGGACTTGCAAAAGCCACAAAAAGGCGAAAAGCTCGAAGAAGCAAATCAAGAGGCCAAAGGCCCAAAATTGTGAAGGTTTTAACCGAACAAAAAAAAGTGAAGTACTCAAAAAAGTCAAATCAAAGGCCAAAGGCCGATTCACTACAAAAGCAGTCCCTCGCCAAAAGAAAAATCAAAGTACTCAAACCAGTGAAACCCGAACCAAATCACGTGCTAGAGAAAGCTACAAGGAAACCATATAGTGCGAGACGATCCCGAAATTGCAGTCCATGAACCAAAAAAGGGCTATCTCCCGAGACATCCGGAACAATTTGCATCTCAGCACGGAGGTACAAGTATTAAGTTTCTTCTAATTATTTACACAGTTCAATTTGGTAATAAGTAAGTAATGCATGAACTAGGATAAATCGAGTCCCACAGTCTAATTTTCATATTCCAAAGCCAACTTAGAATGCCGCCCTTTAATAGCATTGTTCGGGACGAACAACTAAAAGTGTGGGGTGATATGATGGACCCAAATTATACGAATCATAAACACCGTAAAACCCCCTTAATTAGACTGTTGGTCTATTTAACTTTTGCTTGTTAGTACCGATATATTTCTACAGGGTATTTTGGCGCTTAGAGAGAAAACACGCTAAGGAGAGGATTTTACGCTGAAAAGATGTTTAGAGTTATTTCAAGGTCAAGATCAGACGCTGACTGAAGAAATCTCAAGGATCCTGACATGGAATCACTCCAAACAAATCAAGTCAAAGAGGAATTTGCATTGAAGACTCAACCGACCGGGTGAGAAAATGCCGCAGAAACCACCCGACCGGTTGAGGCAGTTCCAGGCTCTCCGCCGAGCTAACCAAGCACTCAATTCAAGTCGCTCGAGCAAACCACCTCATCTGACAATTCCACCTCGACCAAAATGTTCCAAATGGAAAATAAGGTGGAAGTTGTCGAGACTCCAAGGCAAATGCTCGAGCAGATTGGCAGTTAGCTCAATGCAAAGGCAAAGGCCCGGCGCGCATTGGCACCCAAACCAAGTCGCTCGACCCAACTGATGCATCTGGAGATTCTGGCTCGACCAAGATGTTTGGAATGCCCAACAAGTCGGACAATCTCGCTTCCCGGACAAAACGCTCGAGCAGATTAGCAGATTGGCCCAATTCCAAGTAAAAGCCTCGCGCATAGGCATCAAGACCAAATTGCTCGACCAAACCATGGAATTTGGAAAATCTGGCTCGACCATTAGTCTTAGAATCACTTGGAAATTCCAAATCAACTATCAAAATGCACGTTTGGACAAGATGACCGGCAACCACCCTTGAAGGTGGCCAAGGGAGGAGCTCCTCCCCATTCCACCACCTGCTACCGGCGGCTGCTCCTCCATGTGACCGGCTGCTCCTCCACCCCCCATGTGGCAGCTCCTCCTTGCTCCTCCTCCTCAACCCTTGGATCAAAGGACACTTGCCACCATCTCCACCACCCATCTCCTCCCCTTTTGGCTATAAATACAACCCTCCTCCTCCTCATTTCAAACATACAAAAATTGTAATTCACTTATCTCTCTAGAAATTGTAAGTTTGGTTTTGGAAATAAAGGATTGCTCCCTTGGCGCTTCAACGGTAGTAAGTATTCTGATATTTATTTCCGTCTTTAATTTCCAATTCCTTAGTTATAATATTTAGCGCGATAAATAGTAGCTAAACTAGTCGTTCGGTAAAAGGGGCGAACTTGTATTATAAAATGTTTTAGACTATTAACTTAGTGTCTCGTCTGTGTATTCAAAACTTATTCTATGTGCCATATATAAGATTAGAATCTCCAAGGTTGAGTGGACCATTTGTAACTGGACCAAAGAGACCAAATGGGCAAGCTCTTCCTTGGGGGTTCGTGATCATACTCGGGTAAGTGGACCATTTGTAACTGGACCAAAGGGACCAAATGGGCAAGCTTATCCGAGGAGTTCGATCTATCTAAAAAACCATTTGGAAACTGGACCAAAGGGACCAAATGAATGCACATAGACTAGTATACCTTGAAATGGGGTGCTAGTCTAAGTAGAACAAGGGTGTTACGTTTTCTGCAAAAAGTGTTGCGAGTCGAGTGCTTGAAATGGCCTTGATTCACTTATGCACACTTTTGCAAAAGACTAGAAAGTGTGGCAAATCGAGCGCCGGAAAAGGCCTTGATACACGTTTGAATACTTAGAAGATTCACTAAGGGTCAATGATAAACAGGATATAATACAAGGCCCCTGAAACCGAACGCTTTCGTTTAATTGTAATAATTATCAGTTTACTTTCCAGTACTAAAACCAACCAACCAACCAATCAATCACTTAGCTGGTAGCTTTAAAACCAACCAACCAATCCCAAAATCGTCCAACTTAAAGAACAACTTATCCCCCTAATTCCTTTGGGTTCGACCCCTACTTACCACTTACTACCCAGTAGTGTAGTCGCGAGTAGCGGATATTATGAATTTATTTGTACAGAGAACACTGCACCTTAACGACAGTGCAGTGCGCTCCGTCAGTGTCCAAGATGACGCCCCGTGGTATGCGGATTACGTGAACTACTTGACTTGCCAAATTCTTCCAAATAACCTTGATCATAATCAAAAGAGGAAATTCTTGCACGATGTTTCGAGGTATTTTTGGGATGACCCGTTCTTGTACAAGCTATGCCCAGATGGGATTTACAGAAAATGTGTGCCCGAAGAAGATATCAAAGGAATTATAGCTTGTAGTCATTCTTCTTCTTATGGTGGTCATGGTTCTACTTCAAAGACCACGGCTAAGATTCTTCAATCGGGATTTTATTGGCCTAGCATGTTCAAGGATACGTATGAATTCGTCAAGTCTTGTAACGAGTGTCAAAGAACGGGCAATATTGCTAGAAGAGACGAAATGCCTCAGAAAGGCATCTTAGAGGTTGAAATATTCGATGTATGGGGCGTAGATTTCGTGGGACCTCTACCATCTTCGCAAGGGAATAGCTTTATTCTAGTAGCGGTAGACTACGTTTCTAAATGGGTTGAGGCCATAGCTTCCCCTTCTTGTGATGCTAAAGTGGTAATCAAGATGTTTAAAAAGATCATTTTCCCAAGATTCGGGGTCCCAATAGCGGTAATAAGCGACAATGGTTCTCACTTCAAGGAAAAAAGATTTGAGTCCATGCTTAAGAAATTTGGGATTTTCCATAGGTGTTCCACTCCATATCATCCCCAAGCAAATGGTCAAGTCGAAGTATCAAACCGTGAGATAAAAAATATTTTGACAAAGACAGTTGGGAAGTCAGGGAAAGTTGAGTGTTGTTCTCTTTTTATGTGCAGTTTAACTTATTAATTGGTTTATATCAATTTATTTTGAAAACAAAAATAGCATTTAAATCTTATTTGAACTTGTTAAGTTTTGTTGTTATGTTATATTTTGAGTTGTTAAATTCAGATTTATTTTAGTTAACATTAACTTAATATAAACTAATTTTTGTAGTAGTAAATTTTGAGGGTGCTTTAATATTTTTCCTAGGCATTTTTACTTATAAATTAATTTATTTATATTCAAAACAAAATCTTCTTTAAACCTGTTATGTTTTGTTTTAGTTAGTAAAAACAATTATCCATTTTTTACTTAGAGAGTGCATGAGAGTAGGGTAAATTTTGAGGGTGCTCCAACATTTATTTTTGGTATGTTAACTTTTTATTGCAATTTTATGAAAGCAAAAAATAGCGGTTTGTTAAACTTGTTACGTTTTGTTGTTATATTATTCTTTAAACTGTGATACTTATATTAAATTAAACTAATCTTGAAATTACATAATTGTACTTAATAAACATGAGAGCGGTAAATTTTAAGGGTGCTTTTACATTATTCTTGTGTTGTCGATTTTTACTTATTAATTGGTCAACTTATTTATAAAACAAAAATAACGTTTAAATCTTCTTTGAACTTGACTTACACTTATTTTAGAGGGTGCTTTAACATATTTCTTGTGTTGTTGACTTTTCTATTTGCAATTTTACTTATTAATTGGATTATATCAACTTACTTTGAAAACAAAAATAGCATTTAAATATTTCATTTTTTTGTTATATTATTCTTTGAGTAATTAAACTTATATGTTGATATTAATTTAATAAATTTTATCATTAAAGTTTGAGGGTGCTTTACCACTTTTTTCTATACTTTTTTGTGTGCTTTTTAACTTATTAATCGATTCCAATTTATTTTGAAAACAAAAATAGCGTTTAAAGCTTTGTTAAACTTGTTTTGTTGTTATGTTATTCTTTGAATTGTGAAACTTATATTTAATTTACTTAATATTAATTTAATTTAGTAGTAGAGTTGGGTTAAATTTATTGGGTGCTTTAATATTTTTCCCATGTTAATTTTTTGTGTGCATACTTAATATTTAATTCATTCTTACTTCTTATGTTTTTATAAATGTATTTAATAATAATAAAAAATTATCATTAGAGTTTGCATGAGAGTGGTGTACATTTTCGTTTAAATCTTCTTGAACTTGTTACGTTGTGTTGTTATATTATTCTTTAAGTTGAACAAGTTGACTTTTTGTGTGTGCATTATTGCTTATTAATTGATTCATAACAACTTATTTTCAAAACAAATATAGCGGTTAAATCTTCGTTAAACTTGTCATTAGATTTTGAGGGATTTTTGGTATGTTAACTTTTTATTGCAATTTTATGAAAACAAAAAATAGCGGTTAAATCTTTGTTAAACTTGTTACATTTTGTTGTTATATTATTCTTTAAACTGTGATACTTATATTAATTTAAACGAATCTTGAAATTACATATTTGTACTTAATAAACATGAGAGCGGTAAATTTTAAGGGTGCTTTTACATTATTCTTGTGTTGTCGATTTTTACTTATTAATAGGTCAACTTATTTTGAAAACAAAAATAACGTTTAAATCTTCTTTCAACTTGACTTACACTTATTTTTAGAGGGTGATTTAACATATTTCTTGTGTTGTTGAATTTCCTATTTGCAATTTTACTTATTAATTGGATTATATCAACTTACTTTGAAAACAAAAATAGCATTTAAATATTTCATTTTTTTGTTATGTTATTCTTTGAGTGATTAAACTTATATGTTGATATTAATTTAATAAATTTTATCATTAAAGTTTGAGGGTGCTTTACCCTTTTTTTCTATACTTTTTTGTGTGCTTTTTAACTTATTAATTGATTCCAATTTATTTTGAAAACAAAAATAGCGTTTAAAGCTTTGTTAAACTTGTTTTGTTGTTACGTTAAAGCTATGTTATATCTAGTTAATAAAAATAAAATTTATCATTTTTTGATTGCATGAGAGTATGGTAACTTTTGAAGGTGCATATTGTTGACTTTTCTATGTGCAGTTTAACTTATTAATTGATTTATATTTTTTTGACAATTTATATCAACTTATTTAGAAAACGTAATCAAAATAAACTTATCTTGAAAACAAAAATAGCAATTAAATCTTATTTGAACATGTTTTGTTGTTATGTTATTCTTTGTGGTGTGAAATTTAGATTTATTTTAGTTATGTATAAATATATTGTTGAGTTTTCTATGTGCATTTAAACTTATTAATTGTAAATTTTGTGCTTAAACATTTATTTTTGTTGTTGGCTTTTCATATTATTTGAAGTTGCTACATTTTGTTGTTCTCTTATATATATATATATATCTCTAATAGGATTTCCTAATCAGTTTGGGTAGTTTTCCTAGTTAGTTCAGGTAGCCTTGAGCGCTATAAATATAGGCTCATAACATACTGTTTTAGTAGGTCAGTCTGCGTTCGGGTCGGCCGATCTAATTCAGACTACATCACTATATCTCAGTATACTCTCCAATCTGAATACAAGCTGTCTCTTCCTGCCCGTGGAGGTAGTCAACACACTGTTGGTGAACCACGTAAAATTCTGTGTCGTTCTTATTTATTCGTTCTACATCTTTACTGTTTGAATCACTTCTGTCACAACAAACTGGTATCAGAGTTAAGTTTTCCCGCTGCTGCTAGGGTTTGTGATTTCGACATCAAAGATGGATGTTATGAACGTGAAGATCGACAAGTTTGCCGAGAGGAATAGTTTTAGATTATGGCAGATCAAGATCTGAGCACCGTTGGAGATATAGAGTGCGTCGCTAATTGAGATGAAGAAAGCGGAGGCAGATGATGAAGAGGTGAATAGCCTTGAGGAGAAGGCTCATTCAACGTTCATGCTATGTTTAGCTGATGACGTCATCACTGAGGTTGCTGATGAAGGTGGAGGCACTAATGTCGTACAAAGGAAGTAGAGGCATTGCTTATCTGACATTAGGCGCAGTGCATCTGGAGCATAAGCGGTGTTCATCTGGCACTCGGCGCTGTACATCCGGAACATAGGCGTTACTCATCGGGCACCAGGCGTAGTGCATCTGGAGCAGAGGCGTTGCTCAACCGGCACTTGGCATAGTGCACAGCTGGTGGCAGGAAGAATCCAAGTACATCTGGGGATTTACGCCTATTGTTTGGGGATTCAAGTCAATGTGGAGATTTGTTAGGATGCCTTGAATCCTAATTATTTAGGATTTCTTATTTGATTAGGAAATCCAATTAATTTAGGAAGTTATCTATTGGTTTAGATATCCTAATTAGATTGAGATTAAAAATATGTTTGGAGATAATTATGTAACCAAATATATCTATAATAAAGTTTTCCTAATCAGTTTGGGTAGGTTTCCTAGTTAGTTCAGGTAACCTTGAGCGCTATAAAAATAGGCTCATAACACACTGTTTTAATATGTCAGTCTGTGTTCGGCTACGGCCGATGTAATTCAGACTACAGTCTACAGTATCTCAGTATACTCTCCAATCTGAATACAAGCCGTCTCTTCCTGCCCGTGGACGTAGCCAACAAACTTTTGGTGAACCACGTAAATTTCTGTGTCGTTCTTATTTATTCGTTCTACATCTTTGCTGTTTGAATCACTTCTGTCACAACATGCAGGTTTACTCTTAAACCGCACCAAAGTGCACCGCGCCCACCCCTAGTGCTGACCAATGCCTCAACCATCAAACTACCACTCTAATGATAAGCTAGATTTGAATTTGATAAATACAAAAAATACAATTATCATAAGTCAAATTATTTTGGTTTACTGTAATGCATCATTAATGATGCTCGGTCGGTCGGTTTACAGTAATATAAAAATAGTGAGGAGACCAGCAATTCTGGAGTTACTAATTTACATATAAATACTGGTACACTGAAAAAGTTCCATAATAACATTTTTGTATTTTTATCTTTGTTAATACCAAATATCAGAAAAATAGATTTGGCTGCTTAAATATGTATGGTTAAGTTATAACAATTGACCGTTGTAGTCATATATATATATATATATATATAGGGGGCGTTCAATTGAGGACATGTCTTATGGTGAGGGTGTAGGGACTAATCTTGGCCATTGGATGAGGTTCATCCAATGATCCACAAGCTGCCACGTGTCACATGTGGTAGTGGGTTTTACTATTTGCTTTTTGGTAGTGGGTTTTACTATTTGCTTTATTGGATTTTGGGAACTTGGACACGTGGCGCGCCCACAAAGCACGGGGGGTTAGATGGATGATGATCTAATGGATGAGATTTGTCCCTACGTCCTTACCAAATTTGGGTGTCCTCATTTGAACACTCCTCTATATATATATATATAGGATTTGGATCAGGTACAAACCTGCTAAGTATATACAAACTACAAACAAATGTAAACCCTAGGATTATGTTATTTAATGGATCAGATTGAATCGTAATAAAATCTGAGTTTTATATTAATTATAATAGGAAAAGGTTGTGTTTGTCATTATACACCAAATACTAACGCCGTTAATCTCAGTTAATTAAAATATATGGTATCTTTTCGAATAAACATTATATTGTTACCTATTTCATCGCTCTGACCTAATCAAACTCGACCTCTTCATCGAGTCGATAATTGGATTAACAACCGAGGCGAAAATCTTCCCCTGTCCGATAATTGGATTAACAACAAGCTCATGACATCGCCGCCGACCTTGGATCAAGATCAAAACTTTGATGCAGGTACGTATACAAAAAACAAATTTATCCTTTATAATGCCTTCTCGTTCCTTTTTCTGCTTTAGTTGCATGTCGTGCGTGAAACCTGAATCGAACATGGTAAACATTGCAGCTGGGTTCACCATTAAACACTGCATTCATCAAATAGGGTTGTGGGTTGAAATTACATTTAAATTAAGCTACTAATGTTAACAAGTACAATTATTTCGCCGCGTCTTCACATATGTTATACTCGTGTGTCACATACTAATGTCTTGTTTTACTTTTTGTCATATTTAGTGGATCTCGACACTGAAACTGTTGATTCAAACAGTACGGTGTCTGACACACCTGGTGGCACAAGATATTGGACACCACAATGCTTAGAAGATCAGAGGCCTTTTCTTGGTCAGAAATTTGATTCCCTCAACGGTGCAATAACATTTTACAATGACTATGCGTCGGTATGTGGGTTTTCTGTTCGTTTAGGTACCGGTAGAAAGAGTAAGGATGGGACAGTGAAACTGAAGCAGCTGGTGTGTCACAAGCAAGGTTTTTATAGGAATGAAAATGCAGCCACTGTCGACACCCTTAATGACTCAAACGCAAAGGAAAGAAATAGGGCTGTTACTAGATGTGGGTGTCACGCAAGAATGTATGTCAAGCTTGTCGATGGGCTAAAATTTGCAGTGTATTCATTCGAGGAACGGCACAACCATTATTTGGCTTCTACAGTCGGACAGAAGTTTTTGCGCATAAACAGATGCCTCACATATGACCAGCAAGACTTGCTTGTATGTTGTTCCAATGTCAATGTAGGGGCGAGCAGTGCGTTCCGCATAATGAAAGAGATGGCCGGTGGGTATGACAAAGTTGGTGCCACTCTCACGGAATGTAAGAACTTCAAAAGAGACCTTAAGACATATATAGGGGGACGTGATGCTCAGATGATTATTAATAATCTATCCATTAAAAAGGACTCTTGCAAAGGTTTCGTTTTTGAGTTTTTTGCTGACACGGAAGGCACCCTATGTAGGCTTTTCTGGGCCGATCCAAGATCAGTGTATGACAGTAAAGTTTTTGGTGACGTGGTCTCTTTCGATGCGACTTACGGTTTCAACAAGTACTGTTTGTCATATTTACTCAATAAATTCATATCAGGTAGTTTTTTGTTTAATTAAATTTGTTAATTAATGGATTTTCTTGACATATGTCAGGTACAACATGGTGTTTGTTCCGTTCACTGGTATCGACAACCACAAAAGTAGTGTAACACTAGCTGCTGGTCTCATATCCAAAGAAGATGTCGAGTCATATTCGTGGCTGCTTGAGTGCTTCAAAAAATCTGTTGGAAGTGAGCCAATAGTATTGGTCACAGATCAAGATCCTGCATTGAAGATAGCTGTTGCCAGAGTTTTCCCAAATAGTAAACACCGATATTGTATGTGGCACATCACAGAGAAAATGAAAGCGAAGGTGATTTATTTAACCTAGCTGAAATAGATATGTTTAGGGAGGATAACAACTGTGAAAATAGTTTTTATTCTCCTATCATTATTCCGTAACAGAGTTTTTGTGAAAATACAGGTGGGCGTTTCACTCAGCAGGGACACTGATTTTATAAAGGACATCTCGTCGGCAATTTGGACAGATCATATGTGCCCAGACTATTTCGAAGAACAATGGAATTCCGTCATTGCTAAATATGATTTGGAAGATCATACATGGTTATCAGATATCTATGCAAATCGTTCATGCTGGATCCCAGTGTACTTGAAAGACTTCCACATGGGGTCCTTATTAAGAACCACATCACGCTCTGAAAGCGCAAATTCTTTTTTTGGCAAACAATTGCATGGTGGCTTAAGTTTGGTTGAATTCTATGTTGGTTTTACAACTGCCATGGACGAACAAAGGAACGGAAGGGTTAAATTGCATGAGGAAAGTTATAGTTCTTACCCTGCTTTGAAGACGGAATTTGAGATAGAAAAACATGCAGCTGAAGTCTTCACACATCGAATATTTAATGAGTTTCAGACTGAAATTCTAGGTGCTGCCTTTAGATGCTCAAACCAGAACACAATTGAATTGGAAAACAAAACGGAGTACACTATCACCGATAAGGATTACTCCAAAGACAAGTTCCAGGTATGGTTTTAAATAGTTAGCTTTTGTGGACTGAAAGTAATTATATATGATTGCACTGAAATTGTGTTCTTTTGTTGAAATATCTGTTCATCAGATATTGCAATGAACAGATTTTAAATTTTTATTGCCAACATTACATGATGACTCTATTTGTACTTCAGGTGTCCTTTTTTCCATCAACAAGCTTCATAACTTGCAGTTGTAAAAAGTTTCAGTCCACCGGTATATTATGCAGGCATGCGTTACACGTCCTATCTGCTCACATTAGGTTATCCAAAATCCCACATCATTGTATTTTGAAACGATGGCGCAAGGATTCAGCTACTATTCAACATTCAGATTTTAAATGTTCGGATGATCCTTCCATTAATAGTAGCCCAGAAGGTGCATCACTTATCTCAACCATATGGCGCGAAATGCGACTTCTTGTGAGCTCTGCCAATCAAGATATAGAAAGCCTACAATCTGTACTAGAGAGTATCAAGAATCAACTGCAATTGCACCTGATCATCAATCAACTAAGGAAGATTATTTTCATAAAGCATATGGTGTTTCACAGCCAACAGATTTACACATCAAGACTCCCAGGATTGCTAGGAATAAAGGCTGCGGAAGAATGAAAAGCATGCGTGAGATTGAGGTTCAGAAGTCAAAGAAGCCAAAAAGACTCTGTCGGTATTGCAATGAGTATGGGTACCACGATAAACGGAACTGCCCCAAAAAGAAAGAAGAAAAGAAATCTGGAGGAGCACAAAATGATGCTGACCAAACAGACACTGCTGATGATGTCTACACCGATAACGATGATTTTGGTGATGAGCCATAATGATAGCATCATTTTAAACATTTTAAAACTAATTGAACTTAAATTTTTTATTTACGCATAGAACTTTTATTCTTTCATTATGTATAACTAGTCGTACCAATTTCACATTTATGTTACAAGTTAGAATTTTGGCTGTGGAACGATTTGTTGTGTTCTCTAGGTTTGATGAACTCTATATCTGATGAACTCTACATTTGTATTGTGAACTTCAGATGGGATAGGTGAACTTTATATGCTCATTGTGAACTTCAGATGCATAGTGAACTTTATAGTTGTGTTATCAACATTTGGTTAACTCTACCTTTGTTTTGTCAACTTTTGATTAACTCAACATTTGTATTGTGAACTTTGCATGGCCCAAGTGAATTTTATCTCATTCAAGTCGCGCTCAAAACAGCATACACGAAATATAAAATTCTTTTTTTTTGTGTAATCACATTTTAGTGAACTTAAGAAGTGTGTAGTGAACTTCATAGTTGTATTGTCATTATTACCAAACATATCCCGTCCATACGCTTAATGAACGTAAGAATTGCATAGTGAACTTTATAGTTATATTAACAACATCTGATGAACTCTACATTTGTTGTGTAAACTTTATATGCTTATTGTGAACTTCAGATGGGCTAGGTGAACTTTATATGCTTATTGTGAACTTCAGATGGGCTAGGTGAACTTTATATGCTTACTGTGAACTTACGAAGTATGTAGTAAACTTTATAGTCGTATTGCCAAAAAATTCATGAACTTTATAGTTGTATTATCAACATTTGGTTAACTCTACCTTTGTATTGTCAACTTTTGATTAACTCAACATTTGTATTGTGAACTTTGCATGGCCCAAGTGAATTTTATCTCATTCAAGTCGCGCTCAAAACAACATACACGAACTATAAAATTCTTTTTTTTTGTGTAATCACATTTTAGTGAACTTAAGAAGTGTGTAGTGAACTTCATAGTTGTATTGTCATTATTACCAAACATATCCCGTCCATACGCTTAATGAACGTGAGAATTGCATAGTGAACTTTATAGTTATATTGTCAACATCTGATGAACTCTACATTTATTGAGTGAACTTTATATGCTTATTGTGAACTTAAGATGTGCTAGGTGAACTTTATATGCTTATTTTGAACTTAGGAAGTATGTAGTAAACTTTATAGTCGTATTGCCAAAAATTCACGGAATTCTTATTTGTATTTTGAACTTCGGATGACCTAGCTAACTTCTTGGCTTCATTTACATAAATGAAAACTATATTATGAATTTTTCATTTGTGGAACTTTAGCATCACTTTATGGAAATTACCACAATAATGAAGCTATCACCTATTTGTGGAACTCTAACATCAATATATGATCATTTGACACCTTGAATAATGAAGCTATCACGTGATTAACATCTTCTTGAAAACAGTTAATGACAACATCTAAAAAAACAAAACGTAAAAAACAAAACAGTTAATGACAACTTGTTTACGGAAGTCGTGCAATTTCATCTCTGATGTCCATATTCTGTTCAAGCGATTTCCGTCTATATTCGGCAGATTTCCGCATCACCTCACTTCGCACGGTATTCAGTTCAAACTTTGTTATCTCGTTAAGATACCGTTGTCTCAGCAGTTTTAGCTGACCATTTTGCTGCAAAACAGGACCACGATTAAGTCAATACACACTATTATTTCTAATTAATAACCATCATCAGCAAACTACTTTCATAAAATCTTACCGCAGCACCCTCCTTCCTTAAATTTGTCTTCCAACCCTTAACACCCCCGCCGAAATATGTTTCCATATGGCGCATCACAAATATGACATTAGAATTGTTTGATTTTTTGGTTGCCCATGTCAACAAAGTTACAACTGGACTGATTTTCGTCAATAACTGTGCGTAAGGGTGCCCTTTTCCTTTTAGATATGCGAGCAAGTTCGATGTCTGAAAAAAATATAACAGCAGTGAACTCTGACGGCTCATTAAATTCTTAACATACATCATTTATCCAACTTATTACATATCCAACATCTCCACAAAAAGCAGCAGCTCTTCATGTTCAACAACTATAATAATAAAGCACTGTAATGATAGTTACCAGATTTTGAACAGCCCCCGAGTATATGATATCCTCTGGCTTTGTAACGACATGGTTATCCAAGATTTCTATAGCTTTTCTCTTAAAATCATAGCACACTATGATGATGTGTTCATCATGATACACTGGGAAGAATAGCTGTCATGACACATGGACATTATTATCAAGTTAAACAATCGATATTAAATTTAAAATTTCCGATTAGTACGCATACCATTGAAATCTTCGACAGATTAACATCTGGGAATCTTCCAAAACATCTGTTCAATGCAGTTTCAAATAGCTGATGCTGCTGTTCAATGCTATGATATCCTAGAGGACTATTCCGGTACTGAAAAACAATCGTGCAATTGACCAGGTAACATTAAATTAAATACTTTGATTAATTTATGAATTTTATAGTCATAACAAAACCAAATTCACCATACAATATACTTACGGTACTGTCAACATTGCAGAAAAAACGCAGGAATTCCGTATTCTCCCTCAGCTCTTCCTTCTTATTCAGGATGCATGTCCATATGTCCAGGACGCTAATATTAGGCTTGAATCCCCAACACAGAAGAGCGAGCTCAGATCTAATGCCCACCACATTCTTCCATTTGAACAGGATTTCACTGCATCAAACAAATTTTACGTTAAACTGGTATGATATATCCTGCACATAAAAAATGTAACTATGAATTGGCTTACTTATCATCTCCGTAACAATGAAAAACATAATGGCAAACAATTAACTCGGACGGCGTAACCTTCTCCTTGACGTTTATAATTCGATCGACAAAAGGAGATTTCATTGCTTCTGCTGGTTTTCTATTTCTACCCACTCTGCAAACATTAAGGGGCAAAGCATCCAACGGGCGGCGGTCGGGTACATTTGCAAGGTCAATCCCGTCCATTGAACTGTTAGCAACTTCAGCCGTCTCATTATTTACTTTCATAATTGGCAAGTGGGGTATTTTGAACTCATCACCACGCTGCTGAAGAGGGACGATTGGGGAGAACATTGGCGGCTTAGTATTATCCGAATTCACCATGGATGCCGGCACAAAACTTGATCCATCAACATAGTGTGAATTGGCACGTCTTGATGATGTGTTCGCTAAGTATATCACACTTGTTGCATTACCATAAAACATCGCTTCTTCTGGAGTCCTCATGATATGTTTTCCCTGATCAGGACCAGAACTCAAGGTCTGATAGTGCGGCTTTCCGTGCATTGAATTACCAGAATCAGGACCTGCTCCAACTGGTTTGATAACCCCTGGGGTGGTATGTAACCGTTTTGCCGGGAGAGCAATAACCGGAGTTTTGCCTTTTCTTCTGTATTGAATGGCATGTCTATTTGTGTCTTTCTCTTTCTCTACCGATGGATTAGCATGTACCGGATCGTCGGCTGAGAATGGCACTTCACCATGCGTATTGTTTCCCACATCTTGCATTGGAACATCAGTTCCGTTATCAGTTTCCCTTTCGAATTCTTGTGTTAGGCCAATACTGAATGATGGTCCTTCAAAATCCATCGGACAACCAGATGATCTTGTCTCATCAGAATTTACCATGAATTGGGCCAACTTAGATTGTATTGCATAAACTGCATGACCTAATTCCGCGTGCTTCTTCGTCTCAGCAGTAGCAGAATCATATAAACCTTTTGCAGTGACCACCTTTTCCGTTGAATCCTTTAACAATTTCAATATTGCCTGACACAAAAAATGCGGCATATAACATATTGCAAAAATAGGAACATATTAATTGAATATAAGTTATGGCACCTCAACATCATTTGATGGCAATTTACTGGATGACGCTTCAGCATCATCGGCCCCCTTGCTCTGCATACAAATTAGAATAACTGTGTAACCACTCAATTCACATAATGAAATATTTAAGCTTATTTGCAACGCAAATACGTAGATAAAAAATCGAGTACGAACCATTGCACGTTTGCTAATCTTGGGTGATCCGTCATATTTCACAATCCTCAGACCTTTCCCAAACCCACCTCTTTTGATTTCTGCTTTTTGTCTATTTTGAAGATGTTTATTCGTGAGTCCTTTAATCGCGGGCCACATGATGTCAAATTTCAACTTCAGTTCCTCGAAACGAATAACATACAGTGTCTGCCAAAAAAATCAAAGCTATATTAATATTCAAAATACGCGGTAAAAAGACTATCACGTAAAATACCGTTAAGAAAAGTATCGGCCCAGTGTAGGGACTTCGCTTCTTCGATGCCAGCCAGATCTCTGTGCTCGTAACAGCGCTGAATATGATATTTTCGCACCAATTAAGAGACCTTATGTCGTCCACAGTGTCAATGCAATTTAGTATGCGCTGGTTGCAAAACTGATTTCCTTTACTCATCACAATTGATGAGTAGAAGAGTACCAGAAAATGGAGTTTGAACATCTCTCCTCCCTCAGCCATTTTAACCATCTCACGTAATATATCTGAACACTTAACATCTGAACTAGGGTGTTCCGCATTGAAGCATTGTCTCCATCTTATCACAAGATCACTGTTAACGGACCGATCTTTGGGGCGGAATATCATCCCCCCTAAAGGCAGCCCCAATATCTGTCTCACATCTTCTTCCGAAACACTAACACTGCCGCAATCTGTCTTGATCTTCATTTTCATGTGGTCGTACGACTTCACCACGAAACGAGAAATTTTACTGGGAATCCGTGTTATTTCCAAGTGAAGCAGCCCTTCTAAACCCATAGAAGCCACGTCCATTCTTTGTTTCGCCGTCAATTTAGCTATTGCAGACCTCAACATGTTACATGTGCTTCTCGTTCTCATACTTCTAAATAATATAGATCCACCTTTTTTCTTTCCGACCGGCACCACTAACTCATCGTCAACCTCTATATCCTCTTCATGCTCCAAATCCTCGTCATCCTCTATGTCGTCGTCACCGGAACCACAATCCAACTCATCTTCTTTATCACTGTCAACCACATATCTTGCCTTTTTAGGAACTTGTTCATCCGAGGAGGTTTCGCTATCCGACACTGTAATATAAAAACCATCTATTAGTATAATGTTATTTAGTATTCATATCAACTTTTTCGTTACCTCTGATTGCCTCCGCACTGGTCATAAATTTTATTGGACTCCTCTCTTCGTTCCGTTTAGCATGGATAAGTCTACCGCTACGTCGCACTGCACAAAAGTTTATTATCCCAATGCAAAAGTACAAAAGTATGGCGCTACGTGTATTGGACAGAACCTTTAATTTCAAATAAATAGATGAATGAATATTCTATTGTGAAAAGCTCATATTCGAACACCAAATATTCAGCGCAAAGAACTTCCGATTCATAAAATAAAGCAGCCCTTATAAAACTAGTGAGTTCACATAAGACTATGGGTTCACATAGTAACAATGTAATTCAAAATTCATATTTGAGCACACGGAATACCAAAACATCAATCCAAACACATAGACTAAAGTTCACACAATGTAAATCACAAACCCTAGTGTTCGATTTCACACTGAACAAATCATTGTGGCTAGTGTTCTAAATTCACACGGAATACCAAAACATCGATCCAAACCCTAGTGTTCGATTTCACACTGAACAAATCTAACATTGCAACTAGGGCATCTTACATGGGGAAAACGAGTGGCTTTTATCCATTTCTACGCTCAACAGCAGTCGATCGGCGGACGCGGTCAATATCTCCACAACTGGTTGTCGATCGGCGGACGCGGTCGCTATGGAATAATCGATTTGGTTGAGAGTGAGATAAACCTGCGGAATTAGTCAATATCTAAACTGATTCTCTCTCGACTAGTATGGAAATAAAGATTAATTATGCAATATCATAATTACCCTTCTATATATTTCGAATGTAACGTGAGTTTAACCTCTGTTAACTTGAGTCGTTTAATCTCAGCCATTAAGTTAAAATAATCAATGGTCCATATTTGTTTGTAGTTTGTATATACTTAGGTGTTTGTACCTGAACCGCTCCCTATATATATATATATATATATATATATATGATGTTATGTGATAATTGACTTGTTAATGGTGCCTTATTTTCAATAAGCAAACATTATGAATAATTAATTATCTTGCATAACAATGTATCAAAAAAAATTATCTTGCATAAGTTTGCGCCTTATAATTTTGAGAAATAATTGTAAATTGCTTTCGCTTTAAGAGCACAAATACTTGCAATAATAAAAATTAGGGAAACTTTTGTAATATTATGAATCATTGTACCCCTTCATCAAAAAAAAATTTTAAGAGAAAACTACAAATTCATTACTTGAACTACCACTCCGTTTCAGAATAAGTAACGAACTTTTAATTTTTCCAAATCAAATACCGGATGCTCAAATTGTAATAAGAAAACTTGTAAAACGAATATCGTTAAACCTATTAACTCTTTAATGATTGACTATAAATACAATGATTGTAATTAAATTATTTAGAATTGAAAACATCACATTACTTATTATCTTTGACGATTTTCTATATAATTTCGGATCAAATAAAAACTAAAAATCCAATTAAGTATTGCCACGTGTATCATTCGACCAATCATAATTCGGGGCGTTTTTTTTAAAATAAAAAAAAATTAAAATGGACATGTTGAAGAATACATAAAAAATGCGAGGGTATAAACATGCTATAAATTATCCAGACTTAACAGATGCATAAGTTAAGTCTGTATATTATTGTATAAGTCTGTTTTTAAGTATGATCATTACCAGTTTAAGTCTGGAAATTATGAATTTAAGTCTGATCATTACCAATTTAAGTCTGGATATCAATTCAAGTTTGTTTTTAAGTCTGGACATTACTAATTTAAGTCTGGATATCAATTTAAGTGTGTTTTAAGTTTGAACATTACTAATTTAAGTCTGATCATTACCAATTTAAGTCTGGACAGTATTGAGTTCGTTTTTAAATCTGCGCATTATCAATTTAAATCTGCTCATTACCAAGTTAAGTCTTGACATTATCAATTTAAGTGTGATCATTACCAAGTTAAGTCTGATAATTACCAATTTAAGTCTGTACAGTATTGATTACCATTTTAAGTTTGATCATTACCATTTTAAGTTTGATCATTACCATTTTAAGTGTGATCATTACCAATTTAAGTCCGGACAGTATTGAGTACGTTTGAAAGCATGGAAATTATCAATTGAAGTCTGATCATTACCAAGTTAAGTCTGGTCATCACCAAGTTAAGTCTGATCATTCCAAGTTAAGTTTGATCATTTCAAGTTAAGTCTGATCATTTTAAGTCTAATTTGAAATCCGGGATATGTGGAATGACTATAATGCCCTCCGTGTTATATCCGAGATTTCGATGAAATTGACATGTGTCAGCTTGAAATCCGATTTTTAATTTTCATATATAATCGTGATTTTTACCTGAAGTGCACTCTTTCTATATAATATTTTTAAAAAAAATTAAAATCCACTATTAGACCACTCTTTCTATATAATTAAATCTTAAAAAACATATATTCATAAAAAAAATATCTTAAAAAAATCATATCAAAACTAAAAAAAAAAAATCACTATTAAAACACCGACCCAGCCATCAAGCTACATTATTCTTAAATAAAATAATTTTTAGTCAAACCTTATTCAAAATCAAAACCTAACGAGGAAGATGATTAGCCACCGCAGGAGGAAACGACGCCGCTTCCTTCATCTTCGCAACTCACCAGGAAGCGTCTCCTTCATCAATCTTGATCGATGAGCCGCCGCTTCCTCCATCTTCATCACCTTCGCAACTCGCCGTATCCGCTTCAGCGTCTCCTCCATCAATATCTCACTTGATCGATAAGCCGCCGCTTCCTCCATCTTCACCACCTTCGCAACTCGCCGCATCCGCTTCAGCGTCTCCTCCATCAATATCTCACTTGATCTATAAGCCGCCTGAGAAAGAAACGACACCGCCGCCGTCATCTCCGACGCCTTCGGTCCAAGAACCGTAGTTGAAGAAAAAGAAACGACACCGCCTTCCTTCATCTCCGACGACGACTTGGGTTCGGTCCAAGAACCGATGCAGATAGCAGAAGAAGTAGAACGGGATGATAGAAATGGCGTGCGAGATGATAAGGAGGACGTCGACGAGCGACATAAAGAAAAATGGTACTTCTCTTCCCTACAATTAGTTGCTTTTTCCACATGAATTTTTAATTGAAAATTTGTTTCCCATTTTTGCTAGGTTAAAAGAAAAATGCCATACAACAAATCTTCTGGAGGTCATTGAAAGGTAGAGCGCAGAACATAGTATACATTAAAACACATTTGCTGTTTTCCGTCATTCATTGTTCCACTCCCACCTTGATGTTATTCATTAGGAACTAATTAAAGGAAAAATCATTGCAGCTGCTGTTCAAAAGCTGAATCTTTATGTACGTCAAATTAGGGATGAGAAGTTTGAATGGGGAGCCGAAGGCTGCACCAAACTCTTTTGTACTTCTAAATATGTACTCAAGCATCTAATACATAAACATCCAGACCTTGTCATGGAATTGACTGCAGAATCACGTGAGGATCTATATTTTGAAAATTACATGAAGTATGTTAGTCCAAACCCTTATATCATGTATTTTATATTCTTGTCCTTAAAATGTATGATGAACTTTTGCCTCACTTCCATTGCAGTGATCCCAATGCCCCGGGTAGTATACCTTTTATTCAGAAAACAATTGCTGCTTAATGGAACCCGACTGTTCATGGTAAAGTGCAATATGTTGGTAACTGCTTACTGAAGCTCTAGAGGCTTACTGCTTAGGCTACCCAGGCTTATTAATTTGTCGATCAATCTAATTTGTGTGCTCATGCTGGCACCATTGCTAACAATACGAGCAACAACTAGTTTAAAAACTGAACAGTAACTTGTTTAACTGTTCTTGTTTCGCCCCTCTCACTCAGAAGAAAGAGTAAATAGCTTAAAGTTGCATGATGATGACGACAAGTATGACTTATTCTAAATATGCTTCATTGAGTTATGACTTGTAATGGGTTAATTAGAAACTTATACAGAGAAGTATTATTTTGTGGCTGTAACCAATTCAAGAGTATTATTAAACACCAAGTGATCCACAAAATCTTTGTGGTTTAATGGGTATGACAGTTGCAACATATAACTTGAATTACATGTAAAAAGAAAAAGAAAAAGACTATCACCTTGTTAGATCATACCAATCATTGTCTGTGATTCCAATCCTGATCTGAAGTGACATAGATCTTCAGTATGGAAATGTCTCTTCCGCAAACCTGCACAATTTATTTTATCATACAGCATTGTTTCTTTTTGTTTATATGGTTGATCCTAATTATGATATTTGTCCAATGACAGACCGGGAATGGAAAGACATACACAATGTGGGGGTAGCCAATGCCTTGTCAGAAGAAGCATTCAGCAGGGCTTGACGCCCATTGTTTTTTTTAGTGACTTTTTCCAAGGATAAATGAGGTGAGAATTCTTGGGGTCAAAGTGTACCTCCATACTTATTTGGTAGTTAACAATTTCAGTTGCTTTCTCTTAGGAACAAATTAAAAATGCTGACAAACAGCGGACGTATCAATGCGGATGTTCTTTCTTCAGGTTTGTTTTTATTTGGAAACTAGAGGTTATTTGAAAGAAATGAATTTTGTAGTCCAAAGTAGGGTGCTTAACCAGCTACAGTTCCTTTCGCAGATTTACAATGAACAAATTATTGTTTACAAAGAAATCTTCAGGTAGGCAGAGATAACTATTTATTATTTTAGGATTGGCTTGTTCATTATACAGTAGTTGATTTCTATTTCTACATTTCAGATACGAGAAGACGTTAAATCTGGACTTTATGCTGACAGTTTGACACAAGTGTGTTTGTCCTCAATGAAAGAGTTAACGGAAAAACTTATCAAGGTACTACTAAATTATGCTTGATATGTCTTTGTTGCAAGTCTGTCATTTGAAGGAGTTTTGTCCATCAATAATTCGCAGTACAACATGATACTTATATTTCAATTTCAACATGATACTACTAAATTGGTTCAGCGTTTGTCTAACAGGAGAATTGGTCCCACTAGGATTAATTCTGAAAGTTCCCCCACTCACACAGTGTTTTCAGATGCGTTGTTGAAAGTCGATGCAAGGTATTATTACTCATTTTCTTTGAAAATTATGAATTATTGGTGGAATACAATTCACTAATACCAAGTACACTGATCATCAACTTTTTCTCATTGTGCAGTAATGCCATGGATAAGGCAGCATCATTCTTCATGTCAACTTTCTCCGTCTCAACGGGCATTTTAGCTCCTAAAAGAAAGAAAAGAAAATTGGAATGCACAAACGAAACAATGTTGAGGTCTGCAGATTACTTTTTGTTGAAACTCATATATGCATAAATTGGTGATTGCTTGTTAATCATTTAACATTAAATGCATGTAGGTTTTCTGTTTTGCTTTGAGTGCAAGTGTACAACCAACGAACATGCAAACTGCAGAAAGGACAATGTGCACGTACATCGTGAAGATGTCCCGGAAGAAAATTGGAGAGATGAATTTACACCCTTATACAATGTTGAAGATGGCAACTTGTCTGAACTTGCTGAATTACCATCTTTGTGGTTTAATGGGTGAGACAGCTGCAAATGCAACATATAACTTGAATTACATGTAAAAAGAATAAAAAAAGTCTCTCATTTTGTTAGTCCACGCCAATCATTGTCTGTGATTCCAATCCTGCTCTGAAGTATGAAACGTCTCTTCCCTGAACCTGCACGATTTATTTTATCATTAGGCATTGTCTCTATTTGTTTCTATGGTTGATCCTGATTATGATAATCTTCCGACGACAGGTCGGAAATGGAAAGACATACACAATGTGGGGGCCATCCAATGCCTTGTCAGAAGCTGATCTATTAAGCACTCAGCAGGGCTTGATGCCCTATGGTTGTGAGCGACATTTTGCAAGGATAAATGGGGTGAGAATTCTTGAAGTCAAATTGTACCTCCGTAATGTTTTGGTAGTTACCAATTTCAGTTGCTTTCTTTTAGGAACAAGTAAAAATTGCTTACAAACAGCAGCCTGTAGCTGAATATCCTTTTTTTTACTGTTAGGGTGCAAGGAACGAATATTTGCCATGCAGCCTGTGCCTATTCAGATTTCCTATATAGGTTTCCCTGGAACTACAAGGGTTTCATATATACATTATCTGGTCACCGATGAGGTTAGTGACATATTTGGTCAGATGTGATTTGACATGGTCATCTAGTACTGTTGTTTCATTTGTTGTTTTGTGTGCAGTTTGTTTCACCTCTGAAGTTTGAGTCCATATACTCGGAGAATCTTGTTCATCTTCCACATTGTTATTTTGCCAATGATTACAAGCAGGTGAGGATCTCAAAGTCAGGTCCTTCTCATATGCTAAATTAATATCAAGTGTTATGTATGATCAGCTTTATGTAATGTAGAAAAATCGTGAAGTTCTAGACCAAAAATGTCAACCTAAGCGATCAGATTATGGCCTGCCATAGGATAAGATTTTATATGCTTGCTTCGATCAGCTGTACAAGATGTATCCTGAAATTTTCTATACTTGGTGAGAAATGATAATTTTCTTTGCTCGCATCTACCACTGCGTGTATGAATGTTCATCATGATCATTTTATTGACTTTCTAATTTCAGGTGTAATATATTAAATCGAGTTCCCAAAAGTGCACTGTGGCTACTCAGATTCCCAGCTGCAAGCGAGATGAGATTGCGTGCATGTATGTATTGTTTTGAAAAAATATGTCAATTTTCCAAAAATGTTTTTATGCTTTTGGCCCATATGTTTTATGTGCCGTTGATAGAGATACTTGCATATTCAAGAAAACACTTTTGGGAATTGGCCATCTGTTTCTTGGTTTCTTTTCCCCTAGTCATTTCTCAACCATGGCTTAATATTGTTTAATGTTCTGTGATAACAGATGTGCTTCTCAAGGTGTGAATCCCGACCAGTTCATTTTCACTGATGTCGCCATGAAAAATGAGCATTTCAAACGCGGTTCCTTGGCGGATCTTTTCCTTGACACGTAAACTTCACATCTTTATCATTGTTGTTTCATATGAAATCTAGGAACTTATGATGTTAATTTCATTACTGATGAGATGTGCAGACCACTGTGCAATGCACACACTACACAAAAAGTACAAGCTAAAAGAAGTGAATTTAGATACTTTGTTTCTTCATATGTAAGTAAATTTTAAACACTCATATGTCGATTGCTGATGCGTTCTCTATATTCAAAAAAATGCAGAAACGAGCAATGGATGCAGAGTAGGAAACTGAGAACACTCGGAATAAAATGAACAAGGTAAAAAGGAAGTATGACGCTGATATAAGCATTTTAAACCAGTGTTTTGCGGAGTGTCGTCTACCTGTTGAAGCATTGATTGTAAGTTCCAACCAACAAACATGCAGACTGCAGAAAGGACAATGTACCAGAAGAAAATTGGAGTGATGAATTCACCCCTTATTACAACGTTGAAGATGGCAACATGCCTGAACTTGCTGAATCACCATCTTTGTGGTTTAATGGGTATGCCAGCTGCAACATATAACTTGAATTACATGTAAAAAGAAGAAAAAAAGACTCTCGTCTTGTTAGTTAGGACCATTCACCGCCTGTGATACCAATCCTGTTCTGAAGTGACATATATCTAAGTGTGGAAATGTCTCTTCCCTGAACCTGCAAGATTTTATCATTAGGCATTGTTTCTTTTTGTTTATATGGTTGATCCTGATTATGATGTTCTTTCAATGACAGACCCGAAATGGAAAAACATACTATGTGAGGGCCAGCCTATGCCTTGTCAGAAGTTGATCTATTAAGCACTCAGCAGGGCTTGACGCCCGTTGTTTTAGCCACTATTTGCAAGGATAAATTAGGTGAGCATTCTAGTAGTCAAAGTGTACCTCCATACTTTGGTCGTTAATAATTTCAGTTCCTTTCTCTTAGGAATGAATTAAGCATGCCAATAAACAGCTGACATATCAATGCAGATGTTATTTTCTTTGAGGTTATGTCTGGAGTTTATGTTTAAAGTTTGACAGAAGTGTGTGTCTTCAATGAAAGAGTTATCAGAAAAACTTCTCAAGGTATTCCTTCATTATGCTTGATATGTCTTTGTTGCACGTCTGTCATTTGTAGGAGTTGTCTATCAGTAATTCGCATTACTACATGACACTTATATTTCAATTTCTGTACAAGGTGATTTGGTTCAGGGATTGTCACTAGAATTAATTCTGAAGTTCCCCCTTACACGGGCAGATTTTATCCAAATTTTGACTTATTGGTGGAATACAATTCATTGATTCTGAATACACTGATCATCAACTTTTTCTCATTATGCAGTTAAGCAATGTATAAGGCAGCATCATTCTACATGTCAACCTTGTCCGTCACAACTCTCTATTCAGCTCCAAAAAAAAGAAAAAAAAGAAAAAAAAGAAATTTGAGTGACGCTAAATAGAGAAATCTTCAGGTACGCAATGTTAACTACTTATTATTTTATAGGATTGGCTTGTTCTTGATACAATTGTTGATTTCTATTTCTACATTTCAGATGCATGAAGATGTGAAATCTGGAGTTTATGTTGAACGTTTGACCGCAGTATGTGTGTGCCTTCAATGAAAGAGTTAACGGAAAAATTGTTTAATAAAGTTAGCCGGGATTATCAGCTAGCCGGGATTCATAAAGGTAAGCTCTGAGCTATTTGTTTAATATCATCTTTTTTGTGTGGTGGATTTTACTAGTATTTGGTATTTGCATTTCGATTACGATTCTGAAGTACAATAGGGAGTTGAACAATGTGCATTTAGGATATGGCGTTTGTTGCGGCACAAGCTGTGTGTCCCCAATTTATTTTATCATTAGGCATTGTTTCTTTTTTTTATATGGTTGATCCTGATTATGATGTTCTTCCAATGACAGACCGGAAATGGAAAGACAAATACTATGTGAGGGCCAGCCTATGCCTTGTCAGAACTTGATCTATTAAGCACTCAGCAGGGCTTGACGTCCGTTGTTTTTAGCGTCTTTTTGCATGGTTAAATGAGGTGAGCATTCTAGTAGTCAAAATGTACCTCCATACTTTGGTAGTTAACAGTTTCAGTTCCTTTCTCTTAGGAATGAATTAAGCATGCAAATAAACAGCTGACGTATCAATGCAGATGTTCTTTTTTTGAGGTTTGTTTTTATTTAAAAGTTTGAGGTTATGTGAATGAAATGAATTTTGTGGTAGGGAGCTTAACCTGCTACAGTTCCTTTGTGCAGATTTACAATGAACGCATTACTAATCTGTTTGACGCTAGACAAAGGAAATCTTTAGGTAGGCAAAGATACCTATCTATTATTTTTGGATTGGCTTCTTCATGACTCAGTCATTCATTTCTGTTTTTAGATTACAGATACGAGAAGATGTTAAATCCGGAGTTTATGTTTAAAGTTTGACAGAAGTGTGCGTGTCTTCAACGAAAGAGTTATCGGCAAAACTTATTAAGGTATTACTGCATTATGCTTGATATGTCTTTTGTTGCGAGTCTGTCATTTGTAGGAGTTGTCTATCAGTAATTCGCATTACTACATGACACTTATATTTCAATTTCTGTACGTGGTGATTTGGTTTAGGGATTGTCACTAGCATTAATTCTGAAAGTTCCCCTTCACACAATGTTATCAGATGTGTCGTTGAAAGTCGATGCAAGGTATTATAACTCATTTTTTATCCAAATTTTGAATTATTGGTGGAATACAATTCATTGATACTGAATACACTGATCATCAGCTTTTTCTCATTATGCAGTTAAGCAATGGATAAGGCATCATAATTTTACATGTCAACCTTGTCCGTCGCAATGCTCTTTTCAGCTCCAAAATAAAAAAAAGAAATTAAAGGGAAAAAACAAAATTTGTGACCCAAGACAAAGAAATCTTCAGGTAGGCAAAGATATCTACTTGTTATTTTATAGGATTGGATTGTTCATGATACAGTGGTTGATTTCTATTTCTACATTTCAGATACGCGAAGATGTTAATTCTGTACTTTATATTGAACATTTGACGCAAGTGTGTGTGTCTTCAATGAAAGAGTTAACGGAAAAAGTTATCAAGGTACTACTGCATTATGTTTGAAATGTCTCTGTTAAGTCCGTCATTTGTAGGAGTTTTTTCTATCAATGATTCGCAGTACATGTTACTTATATTGCAATTTCTGTACATGGTGAATTGGTTCAGGGATTGTGCAACAGGAGAATTGGTGCCACTAGCATTAATTCTGAATGTTTCCGCTCGCTGTATTTTTACCTGTTTTGTTGAAAGTCGATGCAAGGTATTACAACTCATTTTTTTATTATCCAAAATCCGATTTATTTATCTTTCTTAAGCTTCGATTATACTGTATTCTGGGAAATGCTGTTAAGTTCTGTTATGGATTAGCTTTGGAATTGAATCATGATTATGCTTGTGGGGGTTATGCATGCACTTCATAATACCTTATTGTTTAGAATAGTGCTACCCATGAGTCTATTACAAATCGTCTTTCCACAACATTTCTATCTTCTTAGTGTTGTGACAGTGTAAGTGTGGTGCACTGAAAGGGGCTTTTTGTTTACTACTGCAGAGATCGCTTGATGGTTTTAGTACCTATAAAACAAGTAGAATAAACCTTGTGGATTTTGCTAGATCCAAAAGACGAAAGTTAACCGGCACAGCTGTAAAACATCAACCGTTCCCTTTCACACGAGAGCACTCTCTCACATTTCTCTCACACACACGATCAGTGAGAAACCAACAAAACTCCACATGGAGAACATTCGAGAGTTAGAGCTCCAAGAAAAGCTTGCTGAGCTAGTGAGCTTGAGATGAAAGCCCTTACGGCCAAACTTGAGACCATCAGGTCCAAGCTAATTCTGTTGAAACAGTTTCAGCAGGCACCAACGGCCACGACTGAGCCGGGGAATTGTTTTAATTCCAAATCAGAAGCTACTCCGGAGCAAACGGCTACCGGTAAAGAGTCAACAAATCCGTTGAAGGCTATTACCTTGCCAAAAGGTAAAGAAGCGATTGTTGCTTCAACCAGTAAAGTAGCACCTGCTACTAGCAAGCTCGTGGATCTCTCCGCACTTGCAATATCCAAAAGGTTTTCCCCACTGGAAACCCTCGAAGATTCCCCACTGGAATCCGAAGTCCCAAGGTTCGTCCCAAACTACAAGCAAGCAGTTGAAAAAGACCTCAACAAATGCTACTACGTCATCTATGGCGGAAAAGATGAAGGCATCTTCACCGATTCGGGAGAAGTTTCATCCCTCATCAGTGGCACAAGTGCTACGTGCAAAAAGTACGGTACACTTCAAGAAGCTCGGAGAGCCAGAGACGCCTATGACCTCGCAAGAGAAAAGGCTGGCATCTTCAAAAGACCAACGGCCAAAAGAAAGGCCCCAAACACATGCATGGATGCAGACAAAATCTTCAAACAGAAGAATCCTAAAACAGAATTCGAAGGATGTAATCCAACAGAAATCAGAACACTCTGGTCCAAAGCCAGAGCAGCAGATCAAGGTGACCATGGAAGGAAATGGAAGAAAAGTTGCTGGAAGAGCTTGTGCAGGATGCATTTGTTGCATTGGCAGGTAGAGATTCATAAAACCCTTCCCCTGTTAGTTTATATATTTATTCTGAGGATCTTTATAACGCATTTTCACCATTTTCAACACATTCATGGCTCATACAGTCCAACCTACTCCCATCCCCATCTGTGGTCTACCCATCTAGTGATTCAAATTTAATGTGATATGTAATTTGTTTATCATACAGCATCAGCAGAGGATCACTAATCACATTTTTGGATTGGCTTCTTCATGACTCAGTCATTCATTTCTGTTTTTAGATTACAGATACGAGAAGATGTTAAATCCAGAGATTATGTTTAAAGTTGGACAGAAGTGTGCGTGTCTTCAACGAAAGAGTTATCGACAAAACTTATTAAGGTATTACTGCATTATGCTTGATATGTCTTTTGTTGCGAGTCTGTCATTTGTAGGAGTTGTCTATCAGTAATTCGCATTACTACATGACACTTATATTTCAATTTCTGTACATGGTGATTTGGTTTAGGGATTGTCACTAGCATTAATTCTGAAAGTTCCCCTTCACACCATGTTTTCAGATGTGTCGTTGAGAGTCGATGCAAGATGTTATAATTCATTTTTATCCAAATTTTGAATTATTGGTGGAATACAATTCATTGATACTGAATACACTGATCATCAACTTTTTCTCATTATGCAGTTACGCAATGGATAAGGCATCATCATTCTACATGTCAACTTTGTCCTTCGCAACCGGCTTTTCAGCTCCAAAAAGAAAGAAAAAAAGAAATTAAAGGGAAAAAAAAGAATTTGTGACCCTAGACAAAGAAATCTTCAGGTAGGCAAAGATATCTACTTGTTATTTTATAGGATTGGATTGTTCATGATACAGTGGTTGATTTCTATTTCTACATTTCAGATACGCGAAGATGTTAATTCTGTACTTTATATTGAACATTTGACGCAAGTGTGTGTGTCTTCAATGAAAGAGTTAACGGAAAAAGTTATCAAGGTACTACTGCATTATGTTTGAAATGTCTCTGTTAAGTCCGTCATTTGTAGGAGTTTTTTCTATCAATGATTCGCAGTACATGTTACTTATATTGCAATTTCTGTACATGGTGAATTGGTTCAGGGATTGTGCAACAGGAGAATTGGTGCCACTAGCATTAATTCTGAATGTTTCCGCTCGCTGTATTTTTACCTGTTTTGTTGAAAGTCGATGCAAGGTATTACAACTCATTTTTTTATTATCCAAAATCCGATTTATTTATCTTTCTTAAGCTTCGATTATACTGTATTCTGGGAAATGCTGTTAAGTTCTGTTATGGATTAGCTTTGGAATTGAATCATGATTATGCTTGTGGGGGTTATGCATGCACTTCATAATACCTTATTGTTTAGAATAGTGCTACCCATGAGTCTATTACAAATCGTCTTTCCACAACATTTCTATCTTCTTAGTGTTGTGACAGTGTAAGTGTGGTGCACTGAAAGGGGCTTTTTGTTTACTACTGCAGAGATCGCTTGATGGTTTTAGTACCTATAAAACAAGTAGAATAAACCTTGTGGATTTTGCTAGATCCAAAAGACGAAAGTTAACCGGCACAGCTGTAAAACATCAACCGTTCCCTTTCACACGAGAGCACTCTCTCACATTTCTCTCACACACACGATCAGTGAGAAACCAACAAAACTCCACATGGAGAACATTCGAGAGTTAGAGCTCCAAGAAAAGTTTGCTGAGCTAGTGAGCTTGAGATGAAAGCCCTTACGGCCAAACTTGAGACCATCAGGTCCAAGCTAATTCTGTTGAAACAGTTTCAGCAGGCACCAACGGCCACGACTGAGCCGGGGAATTGTTTTAATTCCAAATCAGAAGCTACTCCGGAGCAAACGGCTACCGGTAAAGAGTCAACAAATCCGTTGAAGGCTATTACCTTGCCAAAAGGTAAAGAAGCGATTGTTGCTTCAACCAGTAAAGTAGCACCTGCTACTAGCAAGCTCGTGGATCTCTCCGCACTTGCAATATCCAAAAGGTTTTCCCCACTGGAAACCCTCGAAGATTCCCCACTGGAATCCGAAGTCCCAAGGTTCGTCCCAAACTACAAGCAAGCAGTTGAAAAAGACCTCAACAAATGCTACTACGTCATCTATGGCGGAAAAGATGAAGGCATCTTCACCGATTCGGGAGAAGTTTCATCCCTCATCAGTGGCACAAGTGCTACGTGCAAAAAGTACGGTACACTTCAAGAAGCTCGGAGAGCCAGAGACGCCTATGACCTCGCAAGAGAAAAGGCTGGCATCTTCAAAAGACCAACGGCCAAAAGAAAGGCCCCAAACACATGCATGGATGCAGACAAAATCTTCAAACAGAAGAATCCTAAAACAGAATTCGAAGGATGTAATCCAACAGAAATCAGAACACTCTGGTCCAAAGCCAGAGCAGCAGATCAAGGTGACCATGGAAGGAAATGGAAGAAAAGTTGCTGGAAGAGCTTGTGCAGGATGCATTTGTTGCATTGGCAGGTAGAGATTCATAAAACCCTTCCCCTGTTAGTTTATATATTTATTCTGAGGATCTTTATAACGCATTTTCACCATTTTCAACACATTCATGGCTCATACAGTCCAACCTACTCCCATCCCCATCTGTGGTCTACCCATCTAGTGATTCAAATTTAATGTGATATGTAATTTGTTTATCATACAGCATCAGCAGAGGATCACTAATCACATTTTTGGATTGGCTTCTTCATGACTCAGTCATTCATTTCTGTTTTTAGATTACAGATACGAGAAGATGTTAAATCCAGAGATTATGTTTAAAGTTGGACAGAAGTGTGCGTGTCTTCAACGAAAGAGTTATCGACAAAACTTATTAAGGTATTACTGCATTATGCTTGATATGTCTTTTGTTGCGAGTCTGTCATTTGTAGGAGTTGTCTATCAGTAATTCGCATTACTACATGACACTTATATTTCAATTTCTGTACATGGTGATTTGGTTTAGGGATTGTCACTAGCATTAATTCTGAAAGTTCCCCTTCACACCATGTTTTCAGATGTGTCGTTGAGAGTCGATGCAAGATGTTATAATTCATTTTTATCCAAATTTTGAATTATTGGTGGAATACAATTCATTGATACTGAATACACTGATCATCAACTTTTTCTCATTATGCAGTTACGCAATGGATAAGGCATCATCATTCTACATGTCAACTTTGTCCTTCGCAACCGGCTTTTCAGCTCCAAAAAGAAAGAAAAAAAGAAATTAAAGGGAAAAAAAAGAATTTGTGACCCTAGACAAAGAAATCTTCAGGTAGGCAAAGATATCTACTTGTTATTTTATAGGATTGGATTGTTCATGATACAGTGGTTGATTTCTATTTCTACATTTCAGATACGCGAAGATGTTAATTCTGTACTTTATATTGAACATTTGACGCAAGTGTGTGTGTCTTCAATGAAAGAGTTAACGGAAAAAGTTATCAAGGTACTACTGCATTATGTTTGAAATGTCTTTGTTAAGTCCGTCATTTGTAGGAGTTTTGTCTATCAATGATTCGCAGTACATGTTACTTATATTGCAATTTCTGTACATGGTGAATTGGTTCAGGGATTGTGCAACAGGATAATTGGTGCCACTAGCATTAATTCTGAATGTTTCCGCTCGCTGTATTTTTACCTGTTTTGTTGAAAGTCGATGCAAGGTATTACAACTCATTTTTTTATTATCCAAAATCCGATTTATTTATCTTTCTTAAGCTTCAATTATACTGTATTCTGGGAAATGCTGTTAAGTTCTGTTATGGATTAGCTTTGGAATTGAATCATGATTATGCTTGTGGGGTTATGCATGCACTTCATAATACCTTATTGTTTAGAATAGTGCTACCCATGAGTCTATTACAAATCGTCTTTCCACAATATTTCTATCTTCTTAGTGTTGTAACAGTGTAAGTGTGGTGCACTGAAAGGGGCTTTTTGTTTACTACTGCAGAGATCGCTTGATGGTTTTAGTACCTATAAAACAAGTAGAATAAACCTTGTGGATTTTGCTAGATCCAAAAGACGAAAGTTAACCGGCACAGCTGTAAAACATCAACCGTTCCCTTTCACAGCTTAGGTATGGTTTTTGTTTGCGACAAATCCATTACTCCTGAGAAATGCATGTTAATATAATTACTATTATGCATCTGCTACATCAGTTGTTTATCATTTCTTAATGAAACTGCAGGATCTTGATTAACATTCTTGCAGAAGTTTCTCAAAATGGGAAACAGAGGCACATTCCTTACAGAGATTCAAGGTTGACCTTCATACTACAGGATTCTCTTGATGAAAATGTGAAATTGGCAATGATTTGAGCTGTTTCGCCGGCCCAGAGGTGATACTTATTTCCACTATTTGTGTCATCTTTTTTCTGTCCTCTAAATGGAGTATGACCATACTACCAATTAATATCAGTTTCACCTCATATAATTGAGGGGTACTTGTTAATTCTACATTCCATTTGAGACATACAACAGTCTTCTTAATATGGTGCAGTTGCAGGAGTGAAACGTTCAACACACTGAGGTTTGCTCAGCGTGCCAAGGCAATTAAGAATAAAGCAGTTGTTAATCACGTAATGCAGGATGTTGTTAAATTCTCACGAGAAGTTATACGACAACCCAAGGTATCTACTTGGTTCTTAATCATCTCCTTTTCTCTGAACCAGTCTACTAAGTGAGTCCATGCTTAACCAGGATTGGCAGAGGATGTACCAGTCTATTAAACTGTTCATTCATGTGTCTCAAGTTTATCCCTATCTCCATCGGCCGTCCTTGGGTTGGCTGTTAAAACAAGAGAGAATTTGTTTTAGTGAAGTAGAAAGCAAATGGATTTCCTTCGCTGATGAGTTGCTAATTGAACTAGAAGGGAGCATGTGTATTATTCGAAAGCAGAAGCTGAAATTAGAGTTGGGAAAAGCAGTGTGCAAAAGCGCTCATAGAAATTATGCAAATGGCTATGCAGGGACACGCATGTATGCTAGAACAAAATGCAAATCTCGAGGAAAAGGATATAGAATTGCTTGCAAGGCACAGAAAGATTCAGGTAGGACGTGAAGAGTTGAAAAGGTAGCTTGTAGCAGGAGTTAGGGGTGCGGAGTCCAAGTTCATAAACATTTTGGCTTCGCAAATTTCAGCATTGAAGGTGGGAAGAGATAAAGAAAGACATCTGATATGATTGAGAGAATGATAATTGACGACATAATCCATATTCTTCTTCATCTTAGTGGCTACACAAAGGTAGCCCTTGAAATTGGTGTTATGAATTCACCCCTTATTACGACATTGAAGATGGCAACTTGCCTGAACTTGCAGAATCACCATCTTCGTGGTTTAATGGGTATGACAGCAGCAACATATAACTTGAATTACATGTAAAAAGAAGAAAAAAAGACTCCCGTCTGGTTAGTTAGTGCCATTCATCGTCTGTGATTCCAATATCCTGCAAGGACTCGTGTCCAGACACAACAACTATATTTCCAGTTACACCTTCAGTGACCCCTTTGAAGCCCGATTCAGAAGAAGATTGATTTGGTTAGTTCGAACATTGCTTGCTGATTCCGGCATCAATGATGAGGTTCAGTCAGATGCATTCTTTACCCGATGGCATTTGGCCGACAGCCCATTGGACCCGATGCTGCAAGAAAAATGCATTAACCTGAACAGTGAAGCCCTAGCATATGAAGCTAACCGCAGGCAATGGAGATCAAGTCGCAAGCTCATGTATGACTGTGTAAATGCAGCCTTGGTTGACGTCACGCATTACAGGACACCAGTAGTCAAACATAGACTTCAAGTACCTAATGGTGTATCATCTGAAGATCACCCATCGGATGCCATTAACAGATGATGTATGGACCAGAATTAAAGAATGGATAGTTTTCGATGCTGGACTCGTCGTGTGGGGTGATGTTGACAGCTACAACAGCATGTTAGTGGAGATGGTAGTGAAGAATGAAGTGGTTGGGAATGGATGGGCTGAGAATATGCGCGTTGAAATAGATATGGTAGGGAAGGAAATGGAAGAAAAGTTCCTGGAAGAGCTTGTGCAGGATGCTGTTGTTGCATTGGCAGGTAGAGATTCATAAAACCCTTCCCCTGTTAGTTTATATATTTATTCTGAAGATCTCTATAACGCATTTTCAACACTTTCAACACATTCATGGCTCATACAGTCCAACCTACTTCCATCCCCATCTGTGGTCTACCCATTTAGTGATTCAAATTTAATTTAATATGTAATTTGTGTATCATACAGCATCAGCAGAGGATCACTAATCACATTTTTATATAGTAATTAAATGTCTTAATTTGTAGCTGTGTTTTATAAAATACAGTAGGTGCTTAACCAATGATAGAATAGAGTGGCCATGAAGTCAGGAGATGAATTTGGTAGATTAGCTCTGAAGTGACATTAGCTCTGCAAAATTTATTTTATCATTAGGCATTGTTTTTTTTATATGGTTGATCCTAATCATGATGTTTTTCCGATGACAGACCGGAAATGGAAAGACAAATACTATGTGAGGGCCAGCCTATGCCTTGTCAGAAGTTGATCTATTAAGCCCTCAGCAGGGATTGACGCCCGTTGTTTCTAGCGTCTTTTTGCAAGGATAAATGAGGTGAGCATTCTAATAGTCAAAGTGTACCTCCATACTTTGGTAGTTAACAGTTTCAGTTCCTTTCTCTTAGGAACGAATTAAGCATACAAATAAACAGCTAACGTATCAATGCAGATGTTCTTTTCTTGAGGTTTTTTTTTTAAAACTTTGAAATTATCTCAATGAAATGAATTTTGTGATAGGGAGCTTAACCAGCTACAGTTCCTTTGTGCAGATTTACAATGAACGCATTACTAATCTGTTTGACGCTAGACAAAGAAGTCGTTAGGTAGGCAAAAATACCTATCTTTTATTTTTGGATTGGCTTCTTCATGACTCAGTCATTCATTTCTGTTTTCAGATTTCAGATACGAGAAGATGTTAAATCCGGAGTTTATGTTTAAAGTTGGACAGAAGTGTGCGTGTCTTCAACGAAAGAGTTATCGGCAAAACTTATTAAGGTATTACTGCATTATGCTTGATATGTCTTTTGTTGCGAGTCTGTCATTTGTAGGAGTTGTCTATCAGTAATTCGCATTACTACATGACACTTATATTTCAATTTCTGTACATGGTGATTTGGTTTAGGGATTGTCACTAGCATTAATTCTGAAAGTTCCCCTTCACACAATGTTATCAGATGTGTCGTTGAAAGTCGATGCAAGGTATTATAACTCATTTTTTATCCAAATTTTGAATTATTGGTGGAATACAATTCATTGATACTGAATACACTGATCATCAACTTTTTCTCATTATGCAGGTAAGCAATGGATAAGGCAGAATCATTCTACATGTCAACCTTGTCCGTCGCAATGCTCTTTTCAGCTGCACAAAAAAAAAGGAAAAAAAAGAGAAATTTTAGTGACGCTAAACAGAAAATTCTTCAGGTAGGCAATGTTAACAACTTATCATTTTATAGGATTGGCTTGTTCTTGATACGATAGTTGATTTCTATTTCTACATTTTAGATGCGTGAAGATGTGAAATCTGGAGTTTATGTTGAACATTTGATCGCAGTGTGTGTGTGCGCCTTCAATGAAAGAGTAAACGGAAAAATTTATCTAGGTACTACTGCATTATGCTTGATATGTCTTTGTTGCAAGTCCGTCATTTGTAGGAGTTTTCTCTATCAATGATTGGCAGTACAACATGTTACTTATGTTTCAATTTCTGTACATGGTGAAATGGTTCACGGATTGCCTAACAGGAGAATTGGTGGCTACTAGCATTAATTTTGAAAGTTCCTGGCATTTCCTGGCATGTTTTTTGCCAATCATTCGGATAATTAATTTTGCCAATCATTCGGATAATTAATTTTGAAATTACTTATAACCTTAGTTCAGAGCAATCTGTTTTATCCGAATTATCTGATCCTGAAGAAGAATATGAAAGACGACTAATTAAGCAATTTAGCGAGAATTGGTGGGATCACAATTATTCAGGGAACGAAACAGATTAATGAATATTAATCAACAAATCGACATACTTAAGGAAGAAATAAATAGAATAAAAAGGATAAGAGATCAAATTAAAAGAAAGCTACAAAAAATTCGAATGAAAATATTTATCAGAAAGCAGAAAAACGGATCAAGATGGATATAGGAAAAGAAAATGATAACTCAGAAATATACACAACAGAGTCACATAACGGATTTACTGGAGAATTAATTTTACATAATGAAAAACTGAAACAAATTCAAAAAATGAAAGGAACTTTAAAGAAAGAAGAGATATTCAAAACACCTAGAATATTAGGATTTTTAAAAAGAAAAAATGAAATCATTTACTGTGTTACAACTAAAGAATTACCAATAGATATGAAGGATACGAAGGGAAATGTTTACTTACCTCTTATTACAAAACAAGAAGTAAACCGAAAATTAAGTAGTATGACAACTGAAGTAAGACAAAAAATGACTACAATACATTTAGGAGCAGTTAAAATAATACTTACGGCTCACTTCCAGAATGGCATAAATACACCGATAAAAATGGCTTTAATAGATAACCGAATCAATGACAGGAAACTCTGCGTTATTGGCGCAGCCAAAGGAAATTTAGCTTACGGAAAATTTATGTTTTCAGTATACCCGAAATATAGAATCAATCTAAACACCCTCAACTTAGATAAAACACTTAGTTTTATACATGAATTTGAAAATAAAGAATTAATGAACAAAGGAGACAAAGCCTTTTCTATCACCTACATGGTTGCTTATGCAATCAGTAACTCGGTACACAGTATAGAGTATGCTAAACAAGAATATATTGAATTAGATGAGGTATTCTCAGATATAGGAAACATAGAGAAAAATGAATTTTGTGAATTATTCCAAGATGAAGAGAATTGGACTATTGATTTAACTAGAGACAAAAAGTACTATGGACAATCTAGATCCACGTACGAACCAGGAAGATCATCTAGTGCGTCTTTACACCGATCATCTAGTATATCCATACCTAAATCAAATAATGAATTCCAACAATTATCTTATAAACTGGACAAAATAGGAAAAGCTATTGGATTTAAAGAATGACAGAAGATAACTTAAGTAATAAAATTAACATCGAGTACGATTTAGAAAAATCTGCAGGATATAAAAAATATTGGACAAGTAAGCAAACTAATTGTAGTTGGCTAGATAATAGTTTACATTGGCATCACTGTGATAAGGAAATTATGGAAAAAATGCCAAGTACTCTTCCACACATACAAAAAATATTGATAAGTATTGGAAATACAATGACAGACTCAATTATACATACAGATAATGAGTTCCAAACAATTAAAACAATACTTAATCAACAAAAAGATGGGAGGAATGACCAAAGAATAGATATAAACGAATTTACTTCGCTAACAGAAAAAATAACAGACCTTGAAAATGATTTAACAAGTATAAGACTACATGAACTAAGTAATTTAAAGAAACTTGTAGAGCAAAATCAACAGATAATTAATCTGATAAAACCAATTAATATTAAACAACTCGAATCCACAATCCAAGAATTAAATAAAAAGATACCCTACATAGAACCTCTTTTAAAAGAATTTGATAAGATGTTTAAAACTTTAGACAACATAAGTAAAGCCATTGGATACGAAGAATGACAACAACTTCAGGTATTTATGAAGAATTGGCTGACTTAAAAATGGAACTGTCAAAAATAAAAGATATCATAATCACTGAAGAAAGATTAATACAAATACTTAAAGACGAACTAGGTCAACAAGAAAATAAATATAAAAACGGAGTTGAAAAAATACAGAAGCAAATTATCCAAATGAGAATAAATAACAATCCAGGAAAAAGCTCAGGATTAGATTTTTCAGACTTCCAACCACCACCTAGTTTACCATGGGGAAAACCGTTTGAAGACAGTAAAGAAAAGGATAAAAGAAAACAAATAACCTACAATGAAGATTAAGAGCATTATTAAAAGAATTTTTTGTTTCTCACCCAAAAAAGCTAGGTCAATAGTTAGTATGCAAGCCGGCATAGAATCGGAACTGCTACAAAATCAAGTAATGACCATTGAGGCAAGAGAAACATCAGTTAAAAAAGATAAAGTAAATATAAGAACTGAATTAGAAAAAGAATTCGATGCAGGAATCAATATGGACAAGTGCATTAAGCTATTAAGCTTAACGGATAATGAATTAATTCACGAAACACTATTAAACAATGAAACTGAAGAAAACATTATACATGGATATTCCTCCACTGAAGAAGAACCTGAAACACCTAGAATTAGAATTAATTATAAAGAACCACAAATGCCAAATAGAGAAATATATATGGATCAAGGAGGACCAAGTAATTGGCAATTAGTGCCTCACCAGGGAGATGCGGAAATGTATGATTCTTATGATGCAACAAATGAAGATAGTCGATATAGGTATGACAATAGAGAAAGAAACTACAATTATAGAAAACAACCCTATAAAAACTATAAAGAAACTAGGATACCATCGACAAGAATGTTACCAGATAAATACCAACCTAAAGAAGTTACAAAAGTTAAATATGATGTCTTAAATTTAGATTGCTGCAAAGATCGAACTAGAGCACTGGATGATTGGGGTAACGCAATTGACGTAATTATACAAAGTAACAATGGACTTAAAGATAATATAGGAGCTGCCAAATCATTTATTTTACATAAGCTATCTGGAAATGTAAAAGGATGGTACCAAGGACTTACAGAAGATAATAAAAAAGCACTGGAAGGAAATGCAACTACAGGAAGTATTTTACTAAAAAATTTCATAAGAGCAATTTATGCTGAATTTATTGGAAGAGAAGAAATAAATCATCAAGAAGAAGTAAGAAAAGCGGAAGAAAATGAAGCCAAATGGCATTTAGATAATATGATTATATGCGATATGTGTTATTTTAGCACTTTTGCATGCGAATATGAAACATACTACTATAAACTAAGTGAAGCAAGTCTGGCCACTTATAAAGATATGTTTTTAAATAAATTACCTAAACCATCAGGAGATAATATAAAAGAATTATGGAAAACAAAACCAGTAGATATTCCTGATACTCTTGGAGGAATTATTAGAATTACAGAAGTATTCTTGAAAAACATATGTACACAAAGGCAAATATACAAACAGAAGTACTACACAGGAAATAATAGGATTTGTTGTGATAGATCTCAATTAGACATACCAGGAAAATACGGATGTCAAATTAGCAGGACTCACTATAAGAAACCAAAATTTAAAAAATATAGAAAAAAGTACAAATTTAAACCAGTCCCTTATAGGTCTAAATATACAAAGCCAAAATACAGGAAGAGATATTTCAAAAAATATAATAAGAAAAATACTTATAAAAAAGAAAAATATTGCCCTACAGGCAAAAAATCATGTACTTGTTGGTTGTGTGAAGAAGAAGGACACTATGCAAATAAATGTCCAAATAAAGAAAGAATAAATAAAGAAAGAAAGGAAAAGATAAAATTACTTGAATACGTATACTCACAACAATTAGAACCAATTGAAGAGAATGAATTAAGTGATTGTGAACAGCTATATCACTTAGAAACAGATAGTGAATATGAAACAGATTCTGAATATGAAACATCAGATTCTGAATAATTCAACAAATTCAAATAGCAGCTATATCAAGGTAGAAATCAAACTTAAAGGATATAAGAAATATCACCTATTTGCCTATTTAGATACAGGAGCAAGTATCTGTGTTGCAAGCAAATATATATTCCCACAAGAATTTTGGATTAATGCAGATAGTCAATTTACTGTTCTTATTGCAAATAAAACCTCAGTACCTATTAACAAAGTAGTTAAAAATATCAATATAAAGTTATGTGGAGAGGACTTTATTTTCCCAACTATCTATCAACAAGAAACAGGAATGGATTTAATAATAGGTAACAATTTCTTAAAACTTAACAGACCATTTATACAAGACATAGACTGGATAAGCATTACACATCACTTAACTAAAAGACGAATCTTTTGCTCTTTAGAACATAACGTTATTAAAATAGCAAACCCTGATTTCCTAAAACAATTTAAAAAAGAAAATCAGCAAAAACGTGGTGAGGAGGTTATAGCAGTAAACGAATTTCAAGAAAAAGCAGAAAGATCAATAGAGTATCTACAACAAATAAGCAAACTTGAAGAACTAAAAGAACTATTAAAAGACACATCTAGTGAAAATCCTTTAGACTTAAGAATAAATAAATCTAAAGAAATTGCAGTCATAAAATTAAGAGATGAAACTAAGGTTATAAGGGTAAAACCAATGATTTATACCCCTAAAGATAGGAATGAATTCGCTTTACAAATAAAAGAATTACTAGAAATGAACCTAATTACACCAAGTAAATCGCCACATAGTTCACCAGCATTTATGGTAGAAAATGAAGCTGAAAAGAAAAGAGGAAAGAAGAGAATGGTTATAAATTACAAAACCCTAAATAAAGAAACAATTGATGATGGTTACTTTTTACCTAATAAAGAGACATTACTAGCACAAATAAGAGGTAAAATTATATATACAGGACTTGACTGCAAGTCAGGATTTTGGCAAGTACGTTTAAGTAAGGAATCAAAACCACTTACAGCATTTAGTTGTCCACAAGGACATTATGAATGGAATGTAGTTCCTTTTGGACTTAAACAAGCCCCAGGTATTTTTCAGAGATATATGGATAAAATATTAGAAAAATACAGAGACTTCTGTCTTGTTTATGTAGACGATATATTAATTTTCTCTAACAATGAGGAAGAGCATTATGAACACGTAAAAACAATTCTTAAGACTTGTAAAAAAGAAGGCATTGTTTTATCAGAAAAGAAAGCCAAGCTATGCCAACGGGAAATATCCTTTTTAGGATTAGAAATAAAAAAGGGACAACTAAAAACTACAAGAACATATATTAAACCATATAAATAAATTCCCAGATAAAATAGAAGATAAAAAGATGTTACAAAGATTTTTAGGATGTTTAACCTATGCAGAAGCCTGGATTCATAAGCTAGCAGAAATGAGGAAACCATTACAAAGTAAGCTAAAAGATAAAGTCAGATGGTCTTGGACCGATAGTGACACTAATTACATAAAGAAATGTAAAAAAGTATGCATAAACCTACCAACTTTATATCATCCTTCAAAAGAAGAATTTATGATAATCGAAACAGACGCGAGTAATCTATTTTGGGGAGGAATCCTTAAAGCAAGATCTAAAAATGGAGAAGAACAATTATGTAGATATGCTTCAGGAACATTTAATGGCCCTGAAACCAGATATCATTCGAATGAAAAAGAATATCTAGCTATTAAGAAAACAATTAAGAAATTTAAAGCGTATATTATTGACAAAGAATTCTTAGTCAGAACGGATAGTAAAAATTTCAGCTACTTTTTAAGAACTAACATTGCTGAAGACTACAAACAGGGTAGACTACTGAAGTGGCAACAATGGTTTAATTATTATCAATTTAAGGTAGAACATATACCAGGAAAAAAGAACTATTTAGCAGACAGCCTAACGAGAGAGCTAAATAACATCCATGAAAATTTTATAATTACCCAAAATACAGAGACTAATGCTGTTTTGCAGGAACAAACGCAGCAATGGAGTCTTCAAAGATTGCTATCATGGAAAAAGAACTAGCCTATGAAAAACTTATGGTTGAAATTACTGAAAAAGAGATCAAGTACGCCAAGCAGCAAGCCAGTATTTTGGAGAAAGAATTAAGCTTACTTAAGGCAAAAAACATGCCAGGAAATTCACAAGAAAAATCTGAAGTACTTCCGGCTACTCAAGTATTTGCTCCACAGCAACCTAAAAAAGCTTACGTAATTTTTACGGGATCAAATAAAGGAGTTTATACTACCTATCCACAAGGAGTTTCAGAAAGAGATATAATTAAAGAATACCCTTCAGAGTTTGAAGCAAGGTATTTATTTAATCAACAAGAAAACACGAAAGGTATGAATGACTACCTCAAGGCAGTCCAAACTGAGAAATTCAAAAGCTCTATGCAAATTATTGGCTCAGTCACCGAAGTAAAGAAACCTATTATTCGGAAAAATGCAGATACGTTCAATGAAGAGTTATGGCTAAAGAACTACAATGCCCTTCTTACTGGAAAGAAGAAAGAAAACATTTATCCAGTTTACAAGAACGGGCTACTCAAAGTGATCATCTATCCGGGTGCAAACCCAGCTGACGTATATGAATTATTCTGCCAAGGACTGGTAGATACTATTTACCTAGGCAAAAATTATGAAGAATTAGATCACTTTAATGCAGCCTACAAGAACGTTTTAGTTACTTTTGTCAGGAAGACAAAAACACCAAAGCAACTATACCTAAAGCTGGAATCAAGTTTTCCAGATTTTCATGAAAGTGAGAACTACGCTCCTTATCACATTATAAGGATTGGACCAGTTGGAACTCATCCAGCTATTAATGAAAATATATCCAGAGCACCTATTGGAAAAGAAGAAATTCTCAACTTAAGGCTACAGGCTTTAGATAATGTTATTTATGAATTATTCAAGTTCAGAGCAAATCAAGACATGAAGATAAACTTATCCAGCAAAAAAGTCCTGATTTACAGCCACTTCAACAAGAAAATTCATGAAGGAGATTGGAAAGTTATCCAAGAATGGCAAGAGAGATTTACGACAGGACTTCTCGAACTTGGCCCAATTACACTGACAGCCTACAACGAGAAGCCTATGGAGATTGAAGAACAGCCCAAGAAGGAAGGCCCAAAAGAAGGAGAAACCAGTGGCGCCCCTGGTATTTGAAAACCATGTAGGACCAACCACTCAAGAAGACATGACTTAAAGATGAAGAAAAACGAAGACATAATGGAAGACAAAGACATAGAAGGCCCAACTATTTCGTATGCTTTTCCTTTTTTACTTTTGCTTTTGCTTTTCTTAGTGGCAAGACTTATGAGGATGATGGGGCCCGATGTGCACCCACTCATAACTTAGCTTCTAAGTAAGCCTGCCTATATAAGAGGCGATTATGTAATGTAAGAGGGGACATCTCTCTCGAGCTCTGCCTTCTCTCTAAATAATAAAAACTCTCAAGCTTTCAGTCCTTCATTCATTTACAAGTATTTTCCAATTACTGTCGTCAAGAGATAATCCTGGACTACAGGAGCTTCCATTCTGATCGAAACGCCCGGGAAGGCTTGATCGCGGAAGACGTAGTGGTGGACTCATCTCCAAAAAGACAGAAAATCAGTTACTTTCTCACTACAAACGCAGGTATGAAAAACAATCCTTCTGTCACTCCAATCAAGTTATGGCTTATAATTATCATAAAAATATAGTTAAGGTTTTATCTACTCTTTTTACCTACTGTGAAAGAAAAGATTTCTACGTAGAATACCCCCGTAGAATAATGGTATCAGAGCGGGACCCACATGAATAGTAAAAGTCAAAATTACTGTTCATCAGAGTCAAAATACGGTATAAATAAATATAAAATTACTCATGATAAGTATTCTAACCAGATTAATTTCGTGGTTGAGGAAAGAGGTTCACACCTCAAGAGAAGCTAACTCTTCTCATTCAAGTTATTCGATAACTCATCACAACCCCGAACCTAAATCTGTTTATTCTACCACCATGAAAAACTTATATGACAACTTAGAAATTGGTTATTTTAAATCCCAATTAAAAGACGAACAAAAAATAATTATCTTATATATTCTAAAAAATTGTCCACAAGAAATCAGAGACAAGATCTGTGAAACTATAGGTCTTGAAATATTCAAATACCTACATGGACTTGATTTCGACGAAGCACATAATTATGAATGGGACATCACACAAGAATATATATAAATTAAACAAAATCATGACTAATGAATACGATAATGGAAATTATGATCTTTTTAAATATCAATTAGAAGACGAACAAAAAATATTGATATTTCATATCTTAAAAGACTTTCCACAAGAAATTAAAGATAAGATTTGTGAGGCAATAGATCTTGCAATAGACAAATTACTATCAGAAATAGATTATAACTTTTATGACAATGAGTGGCATAACAATGAAGATTACGACTTCTATTTAGAAGACAATGAGTGGTATATTAATGGAAACTAGTTCCTCAGAAAACTATACCAGAGATAATTTACATTTCTATAAAAACACACAAGAATTTGAATTATATTTCGATCCAATAATGGACAAAAATCAATTAGAATATTTTAAACATTTAGAAGACGAAACAAAGTTATTAGTCTTCAACATATTAAGAGAATTACCGACAGACGTACATCTACCTATTCTGACAATTCTTGATCAACATGAAGAATGGAAAATTATAGAAGCTATTGCTGCCGAATCATGCTATGAATATTCATCCTCCGAATTATCTGATCCTGAAGAAGAATATGAAAGACGACTAATTAAGCAATTTAGCGAGAATTGGTGAGATCACAATTATTCAGGGAACGAAACAGATTAATGAATATTAATCAACAAATCGACATACTTAAGGAAGAAATAAATAGAATAAAAAGGATAAGAGATCAAATTAAAAGAAAGCTACAAAAAATTCGAATGAAAATATTTATCAGAAAGCAGAAAAACGGATCAAGATGGATATAGGAAAAGAAAATGATAACTCAGAAATATACACAACAGAGTCACATAACGGATTTACTGGAGAATTAATTTTACATAATGAAAAACTGAAACAAATTCAAAAAATGAAAGGAACTTTAAAGAAAGAAGAGATATTCAAAATACCTAGAATATTAGGATTTTTAAAAAGAAAAAATGAAATCATTTACTGTGTTACAACTAAAGAATTACCAATAGATATGAAGGATACGAAGGGAAATGTTTACTTACCTCTTATTACAAAACAAGAAGTAAACCGAAAATTAAGTAGTATGACAACTGAAGTAAGACAAAAAATGACTACAATACATTTAGGAGCAGTTAAAATAATACTTACGGCTCACTTCCAGAATGGCATAAATACACCGATAAAAATGGCTTTAATAGATAACCGAATCAATGACAGGAAACTCTGCGTTATTGGCGCAGCCAAAGGAAATTTAGCTTACGGAAAATTTATGTTTTCAGTATACCCGAAATATAGAATCAATCTAAACACCCTCAACTTAGATAAAACACTTAGTTTTATACATGAATTTGAAAATAAAGAATTAATGAACAAAGGAGACAAAGCCTTTTCTATCACCTACATGGTTGCTTATGCAATCAGTAACTCGGTACACAGTATAGAGTATGCTAAACAAGAATATATTGAATTAGATGAGGTATTCTCAGATATAGGAAACATAGAGAAAAATGAATTTTGTGAATTATTATACATGAATTTGAAAATAAAGAATTAATGAACAAAGGAGACAAAGCCTTTTCTATCACCTACATGGTTGCTTATGCAATCAGTAACTCGGTACACAGTATAGAGTATGCTAAACAAGAATATATTGAATTAGATGAGGTATTCTCAGATATAGGAAACATAGAGAAAAATGAATTTTGTGAATTATTCCAAGATGAAGAGAATTGGACTATTGATTTAACTAGAGACAAAAAGTACTATGGACAATCTAGATCCACGTACGAACCAGGAAGATCATCTAGTGCGTCTTTACACCGATCATCTAGTATATCCATACCTAAATCAAATAATGAATTCCAACAATTATCTTATAAACTGGACAAAATAGGAAAAGCTATTGGATTTAAAGAATGACAGAAGATAACTTAAGTAATAAAATTAACATCGAGTACGATTTAGAAAAATCTGCAGGATATAAAAAATATTGGACAAGTAAGCAAACTAATTGTAGTTGGCTAGATAATAGTTTACATTGGCATCACTGTGATAAGGAAATTATGGAAAAAATGCCAAGTACTCTTCCACACATACAAAAAATATTGATAAGTATTGGAAATACAATGACAGACTCAATTATACATACAGATAATGAGTTCCAAACAATTAAAACAATACTTAATCAACAAAAAGATGGGAGGAATGACCAAAGAATAGATATAAACGAATTTACTTCGCTAACAGAAAAAATAACAGACCTTGAAAATGATTTAACAAGTATAAGACTACATGAACTAAGTAATTTAAAGAAACTTGTAGAGCAAAATCAACAGATAATTAATCTGATAAAACCAATTAATATTAAACAACTCGAATCCACAATCCAAGAATTAAATAAAAAGATACCCTACATAGAACCTCTTTTAAAAGAATTTGATAAGATGTTTAAAACTTTAGACAACATAAGTAAAGCCATTGGATACGAAGAATGACAACAACTTCAGGTATTTATGAAGAATTGGCTGACTTAAAAATGGAACTGTCAAAAATAAAAGATATCATAATCACTGAAGAAAGATTAATACAAATACTTAAAGACGAACTAGGTCAACAAGAAAATAAATATAAAAACGGAGTTGAAAAAATACAGAAGCAAATTATCCAAATGAGAATAAATAACAATCCAGGAAAAAGCTCAGGATTAGATTTTTCAGACTTCCAACCACCACCTAGTTTACCATGGGGAAAACCGTTTGAAGACAGTAAAGAAAAGGATAAAAGAAAACAAATAACCTACAATGAAGATTAAGAGCATTATTAAAAGAATTTTTTGTTTCTCACCCAAAAAAGCTAGGTCAATAGTTAGTATGCAAGCCGGCATAGAATCGGAACTGCTACAAAATCAAGTAATGACCATTGAGGCAAGAGAAACATCAGTTAAAAAAGATAAAGTAAATATAAGAACTGAATTAGAAAAAGAATTCGATGCAGGAATCAATATGGACAAGTGCATTAAGCTATTAAGCTTAACGGATAATGAATTAATTCACGAAACACTATTAAACAATGAAACTGAAGAAAACATTATACATGGATATTCCTCCACTGAAGAAGAACCTGAAACACCTAGAATTAGAATTAATTATAAAGAACCACAAATGCCAAATAGAGAAATATATATGGATCAAGGAGGACCAAGTAATTGGCAATTAGTGCCTCACCAGGGAGATGCGGAAATGTATGATTCTTATGATGCAACAAATGAAGATAGTCGATATAGGTATGACAATAGAGAAAGAAACTACAATTATAGAAAACAACCCTATAAAAACTATAAAGAAACTAGGATACCATCGACAAGAATGTTACCAGATAAATACCAACCTAAAGAAGTTACAAAAGTTAAATATGATGTCTTAAATTTAGATTGCTGCAAAGATCGAACTAGAGCACTGGATGATTGGGGTAACGCAATTGACGTAATTATACAAAGTAACAATGGACTTAAAGATAATATAGGAGCTGCCAAATCATTTATTTTACATAAGCTATCTGGAAATGTAAAAGGATGGTACCAAGGACTTACAGAAGATAATAAAAAAGCACTGGAAGGAAATGCAACTACAGGAAGTATTTTACTAAAAAATTTCATAAGAGCAATTTATGCTGAATTTATTGGAAGAGAAGAAATAAATCATCAAGAAGAAGTAAGAAAAGCGGAAGAAAATGAAGCCAAATGGCATTTAGATAATATGATTATATGCGATATGTGTTATTTTAGCACTTTTGCATGCGAATATGAAACATACTACTATAAACTAAGTGAAGCAAGTCTGGCCACTTATAAAGATATGTTTTTAAATAAATTACCTAAACCATCAGGAGATAATATAAAAGAATTATGGAAAACAAAACCAGTAGATATTCCTGATACTCTTGGAGGAATTATTAGAATTACAGAAGTATTCTTGAAAAACATATGTACACAAAGGCAAATATACAAACAGAAGTACTACACAGGAAATAATAGGATTTGTTGTGATAGATCTCAATTAGACATACCAGGAAAATACGGATGTCAAATTAGCAGGACTCACTATAAGAAACCAAAATTTAAAAAATATAGAAAAAAGTACAAATTTAAACCAGTCCCTTATAGGTCTAAATATACAAAGCCAAAATACAGGAAGAGATATTTCAAAAAATATAATAAGAAAAATACTTATAAAAAAGAAAAATATTGCCCTACAGGCAAAAAATCATGTACTTGTTGGTTGTGTGAAGAAGAAGGACACTATGCAAATAAATGTCCAAATAAAGAAAGAATAAATAAAGAAAGAAAGGAAAAGATAAAATTACTTGAATACGTATACTCACAACAATTAGAACCAATTGAAGAGAATGAATTAAGTGATTGTGAACAGCTATATCACTTAGAAACAGATAGTGAATATGAAACAGATTCTGAATATGAAACATCAGATTCTGAATAATTCAACAAATTCAAATAGCAGCTATATCAAGGTAGAAATCAAACTTAAAGGATATAAGAAATATCACCTATTTGCCTATTTAGATACAGGAGCAAGTATCTGTGTTGCAAGCAAATATATATTCCCACAAGAATTTTGGATTAATGCAGATAGTCAATTTACTGTTCTTATTGCAAATAAAACCTCAGTACCTATTAACAAAGTAGTTAAAAATATCAATATAAAGTTATGTGGAGAGGACTTTATTTTCCCAACTATCTATCAACAAGAAACAGGAATGGATTTAATAATAGGTAACAATTTCTTAAAACTTAACAGACCATTTATACAAGACATAGACTGGATAAGCATTACACATCACTTAACTAAAAGACGAATCTTTTGCTCTTTAGAACATAACGTTATTAAAATAGCAAACCCTGATTTCCTAAAACAATTTAAAAAAGAAAATCAGCAAAAACGTGGTGAGGAGGTTATAGCAGTAAACGAATTTCAAGAAAAAGCAGAAAGATCAATAGAGTATCTACAACAAATAAGCAAACTTGAAGAACTAAAAGAACTATTAAAAGACACATCTAGTGAAAATCCTTTAGACTTAAGAATAAATAAATCTAAAGAAATTGCAGTCATAAAATTAAGAGATGAAACTAAGGTTATAAGGGTAAAACCAATGATTTATACCCCTAAAGATAGGAATGAATTCGCTTTACAAATAAAAGAATTACTAGAAATGAACCTAATTACACCAAGTAAATCGCCACATAGTTCACCAGCATTTATGGTAGAAAATGAAGCTGAAAAGAAAAGAGGAAAGAAGAGAATGGTTATAAATTACAAAACCCTAAATAAAGAAACAATTGATGATGGTTACTTTTTACCTAATAAAGAGACATTACTAGCACAAATAAGAGGTAAAATTATATATACAGGACTTGACTGCAAGTCAGGATTTTGGCAAGTACGTTTAAGTAAGGAATCAAAACCACTTACAGCATTTAGTTGTCCACAAGGACATTATGAATGGAATGTAGTTCCTTTTGGACTTAAACAAGCCCCAGGTATTTTTCAGAGATATATGGATAAAATATTAGAAAAATACAGAGACTTCTGTCTTGTTTATGTAGACGATATATTAATTTTCTCTAACAATGAGGAAGAGCATTATGAACACGTAAAAACAATTCTTAAGACTTGTAAAAAAGAAGGCATTGTTTTATCAGAAAAGAAAGCCAAGCTATGCCAACGGGAAATATCCTTTTTAGGATTAGAAATAAAAAAGGGACAACTAAAACTACAAGAACATATATTAAACCATATAAATAAATTCCCAGATAAAATAGAAGATAAAAAGATGTTACAAAGATTTTTAGGATGTTTAACCTATGCAGAAGCCTGGATTCATAAGCTAGCAGAAATGAGGAAACCATTACAAAGTAAGCTAAAAGATAAAGTCAGATGGTCTTGGACCGATAGTGACACTAATTACATAAAGAAATGTAAAAAAGTATGCATAAACCTACCAACTTTATATCATCCTTCAAAAGAAGAATTTATGATAATCGAAACAGACGCGAGTAATCTATTTTGGGGAGGAATCCTTAAAGCAAGATCTAAAAATGGAGAAGAACAATTATGTAGATATGCTTCAGGAACATTTAATGGCCCTGAAACCAGATATCATTCGAATGAAAAAGAATATCTAGCTATTAAGAAAACAATTAAGAAATTTAAAGCGTATATTATTGACAAAGAATTCTTAGTCAGAACGGATAGTAAAAATTTCAGCTACTTTTTAAGAACTAACATTGCTGAAGACTACAAACAGGGTAGACTACTGAAGTGGCAACAATGGTTTAATTATTATCAATTTAAGGTAGAACATATACCAGGAAAAAAGAACTATTTAGCAGACAGCCTAACGAGAGAGCTAAATAACATCCATGAAAATTTTATAATTACCCAAAATACAGAGACTAATGCTGTTTTGCAGGAACAAACGCAGCAATGGAGTCTTCAAAGATTGCTATCATGGAAAAAGAACTAGCCTATGAAAAACTTATGGTTGAAATTACTGAAAAAGAGATCAAGTACGCCAAGCAGCAAGCCAGTATTTTGGAGAAAGAATTAAGCTTACTTAAGGCAAAAAACATGCCAGGAAATGATTTATAAGACTACATGCCAGGATAGTTCATGTAGTCTTCAAGTATAAGACTACATGAACTAAGTAATTTAAAGAAACTTGTAGAGCAAAATCAACAGATAATTAATCTGATAAAACCAATTAATATTAAACAACTCGAATCCACAATCCAAGAATTAAATAAAAAGATACCCTACATAGAACCTCTTTTAAAAGAATTTGATAAGATGTTTAAAACTTTAGACAACATAAGTAAAGCCATTGGATACGAAGAATGACAACAACTTCAGGTATTTATGAAGAATTGGCTGACTTAAAAATGGAACTGTCAAAAATAAAAGATATCATAATCACTGAAGAAAGATTAATACAAATACTTAAAGACGAACTAGGTCAACAAGAAAATAAATATAAAAACGGAGTTGAAAAAATACAGAAGCAAATTATCCAAATGAGAATAAATAACAATCCAGGAAAAAGCTCAGGATTAGATTTTTCAGACTTCCAACCACCACCTAGTTTACCATGGGGAAAACCGTTTGAAGACAGTAAAGAAAAGGATAAAAGAAAACAAATAACCTACAATGAAGATTAAGAGCATTATTAAAAGAATTTTTTGTTTCTCACCCAAAAAAGCTAGGTCAATAGTTAGTATGCAAGCCGGCATAGAATCGGAACTGCTACAAAATCAAGTAATGACCATTGAGGCAAGAGAAACATCAGTTAAAAAAGATAAAGTAAATATAAGAACTGAATTAGAAAAAGAATTCGATGCAGGAATCAATATGGACAAGTGCATTAAGCTATTAAGCTTAACGGATAATGAATTAATTCACGAAACACTATTAAACAATGAAACTGAAGAAAACATTATACATGGATATTCCTCCACTGAAGAAGAACCTGAAACACCTAGAATTAGAATTAATTATAAAGAACCACAAATGCCAAATAGAGAAATATATATGGATCAAGGAGGACCAAGTAATTGGCAATTAGTGCCTCACCAGGGAGATGCGGAAATGTATGATTCTTATGATGCAACAAATGAAGATAGTCGATATAGGTATGACAATAGAGAAAGAAACTACAATTATAGAAAACAACCCTATAAAAACTATAAAGAAACTAGGATACCATCGACAAGAATGTTACCAGATAAATACCAACCTAAAGAAGTTACAAAAGTTAAATATGATGTCTTAAATTTAGATTGCTGCAAAGATCGAACTAGAGCACTGGATGATTGGGGTAACGCAATTGACGTAATTATACAAAGTAACAATGGACTTAAAGATAATATAGGAGCTGCCAAATCATTTATTTTACATAAGCTATCTGGAAATGTAAAAGGATGGTACCAAGGACTTACAGAAGATAATAAAAAAGCACTGGAAGGAAATGCAACTACAGGAAGTATTTTACTAAAAAATTTCATAAGAGCAATTTATGCTGAATTTATTGGAAGAGAAGAAATAAATCATCAAGAAGAAGTAAGAAAAGCGGAAGAAAATGAAGCCAAATGGCATTTAGATAATATGATTATATGCGATATGTGTTATTTTAGCACTTTTGCATGCGAATATGAAACATACTACTATAAACTAAGTGAAGCAAGTCTGGCCACTTATAAAGATATGTTTTTAAATAAATTACCTAAACCATCAGGAGATAATATAAAAGAATTATGGAAAACAAAACCAGTAGATATTCCTGATACTCTTGGAGGAATTATTAGAATTACAGAAGTATTCTTGAAAAACATATGTACACAAAGGCAAATATACAAACAGAAGTACTACACAGGAAATAATAGGATTTGTTGTGATAGATCTCAATTAGACATACCAGGAAAATACGGATGTCAAATTAGCAGGACTCACTATAAGAAACCAAAATTTAAAAAATATAGAAAAAAGTACAAATTTAAACCAGTCCCTTATAGGTCTAAATATACAAAGCCAAAATACAGGAAGAGATATTTCAAAAAATATAATAAGAAAAATACTTATAAAAAAGAAAAATATTGCCCTACAGGCAAAAAATCATGTACTTGTTGGTTGTGTGAAGAAGAAGGACACTATGCAAATAAATGTCCAAATAAAGAAAGAATAAATAAAGAAAGAAAGGAAAAGATAAAATTACTTGAATACGTATACTCACAACAATTAGAACCAATTGAAGAGAATGAATTAAGTGATTGTGAACAGCTATATCACTTAGAAACAGATAGTGAATATGAAACAGATTCTGAATATGAAACATCAGATTCTGAATAATTCAACAAATTCAAATAGCAGCTATATCAAGGTAGAAATCAAACTTAAAGGATATAAGAAATATCACCTATTTGCCTATTTAGATACAGGAGCAAGTATCTGTGTTGCAAGCAAATATATATTCCCACAAGAATTAAATCTTATTTGAACTTGTTTTGTTGAAATAGCAATTAAATCTTATTTGTACTTGTTTTGTTGTTATGTTCTTCAAATTTAGATTTCATTTAGTTTATACTTTTGAATTATTATTTTGTACTATAAATTTTGAGGGTGCTTTAACATATTCCTTATAATTGACTATTTTATGTGTGATTTACTTATTGGTTTATATCAACTTATTTTGAAAACAAAAATAATGTTTAATTTATTTTTGAATTTGTAATGTTTTGTTCTTATGCTATAGCCGTTTTAATCTTTCTTTAAACATAAACCAATATCAATTTAACTTATTAATTGGTTTATATTTATTTATTTAGAAAAAAAAATATTATTTTAATCGTATTTGAACTCGTTTTTCTATTACGTTATTCTTTGAGTTAATAAATTTATATTTATTTTAGTTAATATTAATTGTTTTAAAACTAATTTTGAGAATGTTTTTCCTGTGTTGTTCAATATCGATTATATTAAACAATTTTTAAACTTGTTATGTTTAATTTTAGTTAATAAAAATAAAATTTATCATTTTTTAGTTGCATGAGAGTAGGGTAAATTTTAAGGGTGCTATAGTATTTTTTTTTTATATTGTTGAGTTTTCTATGTGCAGTTTAACTTATTAATTAGTTTTATATCAACTTATTTCGAAAACGTAATGAAAAGAAACTTATCTTGAAAACAAAAATAGTAATTAAATCTTATTTGAACTTGTTTTGTTGAAATAGATATTAAATCTTATTTAAACTTGTTTTGTTGTTATGTTCTTCTTTGAGTTGTGAAATTCAGATTTAATTTAGTTTATACATTTGAATTATTATTTTGTACTATAAATTTTGAGGGTGCTTTAACATATTCCTTGTATAATTGGCTATTTTATGTGCGATTTACTTATTGGTTTATATCAACTTATTTTGAAAACAAAAATAGCGTTTTAATCGTATTTGAACTCGTTTTTCTATTATGTTATTCTTTGAGTTGATAAATTTATATTTATTTTAGTTGATATTAATTGTTTTTAAACTAATTTTGATGGTGCTTTAATGTTTTTCCGATGTTTTTTACTTTTTGTGCAATATCGATTATATTAAACAATTTTTAAACTTGTTATGTTTAGTTTTAGTTAATAAAAATAAAATTTATCATTTTTTTATATTGTTGAGTTTTCTCAGTTTAACTTATTTATTAGTTTATATCAACTTATTTCTAATCAAAATAAACTTATGTTTTCAAGATTTAATTGCTATTTTTGTTTTCAAGATGAGTTGTGAAATTCAGATTTAATTTAGTTTATACTTTTGAATTATTATTTTGTACTATAAATTTTAAGGGTGCTTTAACATATTCCTTGTATAATTGATTATTTTATGTGTGATTTACTTATTGGTCTATATCAACTTATTTTGAAGACAAATTTAATTTATTTTTGAATTTGTAATGTTTTGTTCTTATGCCATAGCCGTTTTAATCTTTTTTTAAACATAAATCAATATCACTTATTAATTGGTTTATATTTATTTATTTTGAAAATAAAATAGCATTTTAATCGTATTTGAATTCTATTATGTTATTCTTTGAGTTGATAAATTTATATTTATTTTAGTTAATATTAATTGTTTTTAAACTAATTTTGAGGGTGCTTTAATGTTTTTCCTATGTTACTTATTGTGCATTATCGATTATATTAAACAATTTTTAAACTTGTTATGTTTAGTTTTTGTTTAGTTTTTGTTAATAAAAATAAAATTTATCATTTTTTTTGTTGCATGAGAGTAGGGTAAATTTTGAGGGTGGTATAACATTTTCTTATATTGTTGAGTTTTCTATGTGCAGTTTAACTTATTAATTAATTTATATCAACTTATTTAGAAAACATAATCAAAATAAACTTATCTTGAAAATAAAAATAGCAATTATATCTTATTTGAAATTGTTTTGTTGTTATGTTATTCTTTGAGGTGTGAAATTCATATTTATTTTAGTTATGTTTAAATATATTGTTGAGTTTTCTACGTGCAGTTGAACTTATTAATTGTAAATTTTGTGCTTAAACATTTATTTTTGTTGTTGGCTTTTCATCATATTTGAAGTTGCTACGTTTTGTTCTTCTCTTATATTTTGAGTTGTTAAATTCAGATTAATTTTAGTTAACATTAATTTAATTTAAACTACTTTTTGTGCAGTAAATTTTGAGTGTTGTTCTCTATTTTAAGTGCAGTTTAACTTATTAATTCGTTTATATCAATTTATTTTGAAAACAAAAATAGCATTTAAATCTTATTTGAACTTGTTAAGTTTTGTTGTTATGTTATATTTTGACTTGTTAAATTCAGATTTATTTTAGTTAACATTAACTTAATTTAAACTAATTTTTGTAGTAGTAAATTTTGAGGGTGCTTTTATATTTTTCCTATGCATTTTTACTTATAAATTAATTTATTTATATTCAAAACAAAATCTTCTTTAAACCTGTTATGTTTTGTTTTCGTTAGTAAAAAATAATTATCCATTTTTTTTACTAGAGAGTGCATGAGAGTAGGGTAAATTTTGAGGGTGCTCCAACATTTATTTTTGTTGTTGACTTTTCAATGTGCAGTTTAACTTATTAATTGGTATATTTACTTATTTTGAAAATAAAAATAGCATTTTAAACTTATTTGAACACGTTTTTCTATTATGTTTTTCTTTGAGTTGATAAATTTATATTTATTTTAGTTAATATTAATTGTTTTTAAACTAATTGAGGGTTCTTTAATGTTTTTCCTATGTTGTTTACTTTTTGTGTATTATCGATTATATTAAACAAAAATATTCTTTTTAAAACTTGTTATGTTTAGTTTTAGTTAATAAAAATAAAAGACTTTCCACACGAGATTAAAGATAAGATCTGCGAGGCAATAGATCTTGCAATAGACAAATTACTATTAGAAATAGATTATAACTTTTATGACAATGAGTGGCATAACAATGAAGATTACGACTTCTATTTAGAAGACAATGAATGGCAAATTAATGGAAACTAGTTCCTCAGAAAATTATACACGAGATAATATACACTTCTACAAAAACTCACAAGAATTTAAATTATATTCCGATCAAATAATGGATATAAATCAATTAGAATATTTTAAACATTTAGAAGACAAAACAAAGTTATTAGTCTTCAACATATTAAGAGAATTACCGACGGACGTACATCTACCTATTCTGACAATTCTTGATCAACATGAAGAATGGAAAATTATAGAAGTTATATTTTTTGAAATATCTCTTTCTGTATTTTGGCTTTGAGTCCGCGGGATTGTCGTCGCGAGGCGAGGCCGCGGCGGTTGTCGTCCCGACTCGGTTCGCGTCCTCTCAAGGTTTGTTCTGGTTTGAGTCCGTTTGACATGATAAGCTTGTGGAGTATGATGATTTGCTGCTGGATCGTTTTCTGGATATTCTTCAAGCCCTACGTGGAGAGGATTTGAAGGAAACGGTAATATATTTTTCAGAATGTTTGTTTAATTTAATATCATTATGTCTTCATTTTCTTATGTATCTGGGTATCATCTGCTAGGGAAGCTGTTGATTCAAGCTGTGTATACTTAGGTTTGATTAGAGTACATGCTTTATTTGAGCAATGGATTGAAGTATATTAGATTAAAGAGTTGACTGTTTTGGTTGTAAGTAGCGGAGAATTTTGGATTGATTATTTGATGTGTAGGTACAAGAAAGAAGTCGTGACCCAGAGAAGTTGGAAGAGCTTGGGAATGTTCTACGAGCTTGGGAGTACGTCTTCCGAGAACGAAACACCGAAGGTCGAATTTAAGTTGCGAGAGTGAGGCGGCTGAGAGAGACTAGAAAGACGGCTTGAGGCGACGCTGGCGATAGCAGGCGGTACTGAGGTGTTTGGAGGTACTGGCGATAGGAGATGCGCGAACGTGCCCGGCGAAGATGACGGCTGTGAGGATGAATTTCGCTATCGACTTCGTTCAACGACGGATCGATTGGCGTCGTGTTTGGGGCATTTCCTCTAGGTTAGATTTAAAATCGATTCAAGTAGTTGGATTAAGTCTGTGTTATTTTGTTAGATTTATGTTCTGCTAGAGTTTGAAATATAGATTGCAATCTGGTTGAAAGTTTGAATGCTGAAGTGTGCGAAGGATATGATTTTAGTTTTAAAATTTGCGAAGGATATGATTTTAGTTTTAAAATTTCCATGATTTAAAATCTGATTGATGTTAAGAGAAGATGAGCCCGGACGAAGCGGGGAGAGGTGATTCTGTTTGATTGGTCCTGAAGGTGAGTGGTTGTGTGTGAGATCTCGTATTTTAATTGTTGAAGCTTTATGAGTTTAGTTGTTGGTAGCTTGCTTTGTTGTCTTTGCAACTTGTGTCACTCATGGATTTTAATGATTATGGTGAAGACTGTAGTAGTATGTGATGGAAGAACAGTAGTAGTCTGATTATGGTGAAGAACAATAGTAGTATGTGATTAGGTGCAGGGATATCTTAGTCTGTGGTCTGAACAACATTGTGTTTATGTCAGACTTCAATTGCTGGGAATAATGGGGCCAAAGGACATTACATTGATGGAGCGGAGCTGATTGATTTCTTTTTGGATGTTGGGAGGAAACAGAGAACTGTGGCATTGCAAGGTAGTTTATACTCCTTGATCTGCTTTTGTTCTTTTTTCATTAGTGTCCAGTGTTTTAATTTAGCACTCATTGTAGTGGTGATGTAATGTAACACTTGACCCTCTCCTCCAAGCGCGCCGCTCATGGGAACTATTTGATTGATCAATTTTGTCATTTTTTTGTACATCAATTTTTTAACAATGATATTAAACTCCCAGCAAAAAAAATATGTCCATTGATGTAAAATGTCCTGTGATTGTACATTTCTGATTCTTGATTAATCAACAAATTAGTCCCTGCCCAAGGTATGGTTTCTCCTTGATGTGCATGTGTCATGGATGAAACCATGAATGTAGTATGATTTTTTTTACCGAATTGGTTTTGTTGAATCATCTAGTTTCCATTGAGGTCCTACACATTTTTTCCGGTAGTGCCTCATTTGTTGGATGGAATTTGCAGGAAAGCAAAACAACGTGGGCGGAAAGATGAAAGGGTGAGTGGCTTATGCATTGAAAGCCTTGGGCGCTTTTAGTTTTTGCTGAGTTTGAAGATATAACAGATGATCTGCTCAAGGAGTTCAATAGTCATGTCAATAGCCACTTTTTCACTATCCTATAATTTTTAAAAAAGAAGTTGTATGCTTGTAGTTGTAGGTTGCTCATTGTTATGTTGCATTTTCTGTTGTTTGTTTAAATAAGAAATAGTGTGTTTTTTGTCGATTGTTTAAACCCGAAACAATGCACGTTCCAGGTTTTGCATGAATATTAACATTGTATGAGTATTCATAGTGTAATGCATAACCTAATGGGATCAGAAGTATTATTTATACTTGTGACATTTGCACTTTGAATCAATTGTTTCAACAACATTTTTAGTTCCAGTCTGCACTTCCTCAACAGCATTATTAGCTCCAAATTGCACTCCATCAACATCATTTTCAGTTTCAGAGCACTCACTCAACAACATTATCCGCTCCAGATTGCACTCCCTCAACAGCATTGCCAGTTCCAGCCTGCACTCCCTCAACAGCATTAGCAGCTCCAGACTGCACGCCCTCGTCAGCATTTTTCAGTTCCAGCCTGCACTCGCTTAACAACATTTTCAGCTCCAACCTGCACTCACTCAACAGCTTATCAGCTCCAGACTGCACTCCCTCAACATCATTTTCAATTTCAGAGCACTCACTCAACAACATTATCCGCTCCAGATTGCACTCCCTCAACAGCATTGCCAGTTCCAGCCTGCACTCCCTCAACAGCATTTAGCAACTCCAGACTGCACGCCCTCGTCAGCATTTTTCAGTTCCAGCCTGCACTCCCTTAACAACATTTTCACCTCCAACCTGCACTCACTCAACAGCTTATCAGCTCCAGACTGCACTCCCTCAACATCATTTTCAATTCCAAACTGCACTCCCTCAACATCATTATCAGCTCCAGACTGCACTCCCTCACCAGCATTTTCAGTTCCAGTCTGCACTCCCTCAACAGCATTATCAACTACAGACTTCACTCCCTCAACAACATTATCAGCTCCAGACTGTACTCTCTCACCAACATTTTTAGTTCCAGTCTGCACTCCCTCAACAGCATTATCAACTCCAGACTGCACTCCCTCAACAGTGTAAGGGAATATTAAGTGCATAATAGAGCAACGTGAGGTAAGATTGAGTGCATAATATGGCGACGTGAGCAAAGATTGAGTGCATAATAAGAAACTGAAAAAATACATCATTCACGTTCATGTGAAAAAAATTACAAATGAGTTTACAACAAAATTTACAACTTTGCACTTCGGGTTAAAAAAAACAACTAACAAAACAAATGAGTGAACACAAATAGGTTCAAAACCAAACACGTAACTCCGAAATTTACAATCTGCATTCAAATCCTTCTTGCAACCTTCCATCATCAGTGACATGGCCAATGCCCTTCCGTCCTTTCCAATATTCGAGCACATCAACTACATAGAAAACCTCAAACACAAATATTTCAAGATAATAATATGTTTAAGCAATAAACTGCTACTCCTAAGTCATACTCGTGTAGGTGCACACCACAGCAAAACTGCTACTCCTAAATATTTTCGCACTAAATAATGATGTAACGCTTTGAAATACATTAGCGTCCAAATGTTTTATAAACAAAATGTTTTATAAAAGCTTCATATCCAAATGTTTATTCCAAGCTTATATACACTACACCATTACACCACGACACTAAAGCCTTGAAAGAAATCAACATGCTCAAATTCAGTTATCACCTGGGCGATAAATGCCAGGGCGATGGTTGAAAATAAGGAAATGTTGGTAAGTACCCGGGCGATGGTTGAATCTCACAGCTGTTTCCCTCTTATTCCGATTATGTCCACCAGGTCCCGACGCCTTACACGTATCACTCGCACTGACTCATCAGCTTCTCCTCCGGCATCCTCAAGTAATCCACAACGTTTTCAATCTCGTCACTATTGCCACTACTACCCCATCCTCTGCAACCTCATCTAACTAATGCAACCTGCACTCGAAAAACAATCGCTTATATGTATACATCATAAGTCATCCAACATCCAAAGAGATCTGAACAAACTCAAACAGATTCACACTGAAAAACACCAAACATCACACTCCAACAAACTTTTCCATCCAAAATAGCAGCGACTTTGCCAAAAGAAAACTCAAAAGTTGGTCTAATTGATATGTTTTGGATGCCTAATTCAGCTTCTTTGTGCAGAATGCTCCAATAGAATCACACCGAAATCACTACACTGATGGGTAAGAGCCATTAATGGCTTCGAATCCAGGCAGAAACACAGACCTCACTTTTGAAAACCCAAAACTCAGCCGATAGCCACACGACAATCGCCAACGAATCCCAGCCCGACGTCGCAAAAGAATCACAGAGACGACGTTGCAAAAGAATCACAGAGACGACGTCGCCCATCCACCACGGTTGCCTCACCCTCGCAACCCTAATCTCGGCCATGAACACGATCGAGATAGGCACGCGGAAGATGCGTCGATCGTTGCTGGATCTGGTCGGGCAAACGTAGAGAATCGCGTTGATCGTTGCTTCGTCGTCGATCGTTGCTGGATTCAATCGAAGAGAGAGAGAGTCTCTGACACGAGATAAGCCTGGCGTAAGAGAGAGAAATGAGACGAGACACTTTTGAGAGGCCAAAATTTACTCTCCCTGAAATGCCCTCAGCCACTCACAATATTGCCCAGTCAGCCGCCACATCATCTCACATGTGGGTGGTTGTCGATGGTTGGATGGAACTTGATCAATGGCTCCCATTAGTTCTTAGGTTCTTAGTGTAACACTAGTTCACATTTGAGCGCGCCCCTAAGACATCATATTTAACTTTTGTAACTTCTTTAGGTTGGTATTTATCTGGTAACATTCTTGTTGATGGTATCCTAGTTTCTTTATAGTTTTTATAGGGTTGTTTTCTATAATTGTAGTTTCTTTCTCTATTGTCATACCTATATCGACTATCTTCATTTGTCGCATCATAAGAATCATACATTTCCGCATCTCCCTGGTGAGGCACTAATTGCCAATTACTTGGTCCTCCTTGATCCATATATATTTCTCTATTTGGCATTTGTGGTTCTTTATAATTAATTCTAATTCTAGGTGTTTCAGGTTCTTCTTCAGTGGAGGAATATTCATGTATAATGTTTTCTTCAGTTTCATTGTTTAATAGTGTTTCTTGAATTAATTCATTATCCGTTAAGCTTAATAGCTTAATGCACTTGTCCATGTTGATTCCTGCATCGAATTCTTTTTCTAATTCAGTTCTTATATTTACTTTATCTTTTTTAACTGATGTTTCTCTTGTCTCAATGGTCATTACTTGGTTTTGTAGCAGTTCCGATTCTATGCCGGCTTGCATACTAACTATTGACCTAGCTTTTTTGGGTGAGAAACAAAAAATTCTTTTAATAATGCTCTTAATCTTCATTGTAGGTTATTTGTTTTCTTTTATCCTTTTCTTTACTGTCTTCAAACGGTTTTCCCCATGGTAAACTAGGTGGTGGTTGGAAGTCTGAAAAATCTAATCCTGAATTTTTTCCTGGATTGTTATTTATTCTCATTTGGATAATTTGCTTCTGTATTTTTTCAACTCCGTTTTTATATTTATTTTCTTGTTGACCTAGTTCGTCTTTAAGTATTTGTATTAATCTTTCTTCAGTGATTATGATATCTTTTATTTTTGACAGTTCCATTTTTAAGTCAGCCAACTCTTCATAAATACCTGAAGTGGTTGTCATTCTTCGTATCCAATGGCTTTACTTATGTTGTCTAAAGTTTTAAACATCTTATCAAATTCTTTTAAAAGAGGTTCTATGTAGGGTATCTTTTTATTTAATTCTTGGATTGTGGATTCGAGTTGTTTAATATTAATTGGTTTTATCAGATTAATTATCTGTTGATTTTGCTCTACAAGTTTCTTTAAATTACTTAGTTCATGTAGTCTTATACTTGTTAAATCATTTTCAAGGTCTGTTATTTTTTCTGTTAGCGAAGTAAATTCGTTTATATCTATTCTTTGGTCATTCCTCCCATCTTTTTGTTGATTAAGTATTGTTTTAATTGTTTGGAACTCATTATCTGTATGTATAATTGAGTCTGTCATTGTATTTCCAATACTTATCAATATTTTTTGTATGTGTGGAAGAGTACTTGGCATTTTTTCCATAATTTCCTTATCACAGTGATGCCAATGTAAACTATTATCTAGCCAACTACAATTAGTTTGCTTACTTGTCCAATATTTTTTATATCCTGCAGATTTTTCTAAATCGTACTCGATGTTAATTTTATTACTTAAGTTATCTTCTGTCATTCTTTAAATCCAATAGCTTTTCCTATTTTGTCCAGTTTATAAGATAATTGTTGAAATTCATTATATGATTTAGGTATGGATATACTTGATGATCGGTGTAAAGACGCACTAGATGATCTTCCTGGTTCGTACGTGGATCTAGATTTTCCATAGTACTTTTTGTCTCTAGTTAAATCAATAGTCCAATTCTCTTCATCTTGGAATAATTCACAAAATTCATTTTTCTCTATGTTTCCTATATCTGAGAATACTTCATCTAGTTCAATATATTCTTGTTTAGCATACTCTATACTGTGTACCGAGTTACTGATTGCATAAGCAACCATGTAGGTGATAGAAAAGGCTTTGTCTCCTTTGTTCATTAATTCTTTATTTTCAAATTCATGTATAAAACTAAGTGTTTTATCTAAGTTGAGGGTGTTTAGATTGATTCTATATTTCGGGTATACTGAAAACATAAATTTTCCGTAAGCTAAATTTCCTTTGGCTGCGCCAATAACGCAGAGTTTCCTGTCATTGATTCGGTTATCTATTAAAGCCATTTTTATCGGTGTATTTATGCCATTCTGGAAGTGAGCCGTAAGTATTATTTTAACTGCTCCTAAATGTATTGTAGTCATTTTTTGTCTTACTTCAGTTGTCATACTACGTAATTTTCGGTTTACTTCTTGTTTTGTAATAAGAGGTAAGTAAACATTTCCCTTCGTATCATTCATATCTATTGGTAATTCTTTAGTTGTAACACAGTAAATGATTTCATTTTTTCTTTTTAAAAATCCTAATATTCTAGGTATTTTGAATATCTCTTCTTTCTTTAAAGTTCCTTTCATTTTTTGAATTTGTTTCAGTTTTTCATTATGTAAAATTAATTCTCCAGTAAATCCGTTATGTGACTCTGTTGTGTATATTTCTGAGTTCTCGTTCTCTTTTCCTATATCCATCTTGATCCATTTTTCTGCTTTCTGATAAATATTTTCATTCGAATTTTTTGTAGCTTTCTTTTAATTTGATCTCTTATCCTTTTTATTCTATTTATTTCTTCCTTAAGTATGTCGATTTGTTGATTAATATTTATTAATCTGTTTCGTTCCCTGAATAATTGTGATCCCACCAATTCTCGCTAAATTGCTTAATTAGTCGTCTTTCATATTCTTCTTCAGGATCAGATAATTCGGAGGATGAATATTCATAGCATGATTCAGCAGCAATAGCTTCTATAATTTTCCATTCTTCATGTTGATCAAGAATTGTCAGAATAGGTAGATGTACGTCTGTCGGTAATTCTCTTAATATGTTGAAGACTAATAACTTTGTTTTGTCTTCTAAATGTTTAAAATATTCTAGTTGATTTATATCCATTATTTGATCGGAATATAATTTAAATTCTTGTGAGTTTTTGTAGAAGTGTATATTATCTCGTGTATAATTTTCTGAGGAACTAGTTTCCATTAATTTGCCATTCATTGTCTTCTAAATAGAAGTCGTAATCTTCATTGTTATGCCACTCATTGTCATAAAAGTTATAATCTATTTCTAATAGTAATTTGTCTATTGCAAGATCTATTGCCTCGCAGATCTTATCTTTGATTTCTTGTGGACAATTTCTTAGAATATATAAGATAATTATTTTTGTTCGTCTTTTAATTGGGATTTAAAATAACCAATTTCTAAGGTGTCATATAGGTTTTTCATGGTGGTATATTAAACAGATTTAGATTCGGGGTTGTGATAGGTTGTAGAATAACTTAAATGAGAAGAGTAAAGCTTCTCTTGAGGTGTGAACCTCTTTCCTCAACCACGAAGTTAATCTGGTTAAAATACTTATCATGAGTAATTTTATATTTATTTATACCGTATTTTGACTCTGATGAACAGTAATTTTGACTTTTACTATTCATGTGGGTCCCGCTCTGACACCATTATTCTACGGGAGTATTCTACGTAGAAATCTTTTCTTTCACAGTAGGTAAAAAGAGTAGATAAAACCTTAACTATATTTTTATGATAATTATAAGTCATAACTTGATTGGAGTGACAGAAGGATTGTTCTTCATACCTGCGTTTGTAGTGAGAAAATAACTGATTTTCTGTCTTTTTGGAGATGAGTCCACCACTACGTCTTCCGCGATCAAGCCTTCACGGGCGTTTCGATCAGAATGGAAGCTCCTGTAGTCCAGGATTATCTCTTGACGACAGTAATTGGAAAATACTTGTAAATAAACGAAGGACTGAAAGCTTGAGAGTTTTTATTATTTAGAGAGAAGGCAGAGCTCGAGATCCTGCTTTTACATTACATGATTGCCTGTTATATAGGCAGGATTACTTAGAGGCTAAGTTATGAGCGGGTGCGCATCGAGCCCCATCATCCTCATAAGTCTTGCCATTAAGAAAAGTAAAAGTAAAAGCAAAAAGGAAAAGCATACGAAATAGTTAGGCCTCCTTTGTCTTTGTTTTTCTTCATCCTTAAGTCATGTTTCCTTGAGTGGTTGGTCCTACATGGTTTTCAGATACCAGGGGCGCCACTGGCTTCTCCTTCTTTTGGGCCTTCCTTCTTGGGCTGTTCTTCAATCTCCATAGGTTTTTCGTTGAAGGCAGTCAGTGTTGTTGGGCCAAGTTCGAGAAGCCCAATCGTAAATCTTTCTTGCCATTCTTGGATAACTTTCCAATCTCCTTCATGAATTTTCTTGTTGAAGTGGCTGTAAATCATGACTTTTTTGCTGGATAAGTTTATCTTCATGTCTTGATTTGCTCTGAACTTAAATAATTCATAAGCAACATTATCTAAAGCTTGTAGCCTTAAGTTGAGAATTTCTTCTTTTCCAATAGGTGCTTTAGATATAACTTCATTAATAGCTGGATGGGTTCCAACTGGTCCAATCCTTATGATGTGATAAGGAGCGTAGTTCTCGCCTTCATGAAAATCTGGAAAACTTGATTCCAACTTTAGGTATAGTTGCTTTGGTGTTTTTGTCTTTCTGACAAAAGTAACTAAAACGTTCTTGTAGGCTGCATTAAAGTGATCTAATTCTTCATAATTCTTGCCTAGGTAAATTGTATCTACCAATCCTTGGCAGAATAATTCGTATACATCAGCTGGGTTTGCACCCGGATAGATGATCACTTTGAGTAACCCATTCTTGTAAACTGGATAAATGTTTTCTTTCTTCTTTCCAGTAAGAAGGGCATTGTAGTTCATTAGCCATAACTCTTCATTGAACGTATCTGCATTCTTCCGAATAATAGGTTTCTTTACTTCGGTGACTGAGCCAATAATTTGCATAGAGCTTTTGAATTTCTCAGTTTGGACTGCCTTGAGGTAGTCATTCATACCTTTTGTATTTTCTTGTTGGTTAAATAAATACCTTGCTTCAAACTCTGAAGGGTATTCTTTAATTATATCTCTTTCTGAAACTCCTTGTGGATAGGTAGTATAAACTCCTTTATTTGATCCCGTAAATATTACGTAAGCTTTTTTAGGTTGCTGTGGAGCCAATACTTGAGTAGTCGGAAGTACTTCAGATTTTTCTTGTGAATTTCCTGGCATGTTTTTTGCCTTGAGTAAGCTTAATTCTTTCTCCAAAATACTGGCTTGCTGCTTGGCGTACTTGATCTCTTTTTCAGTAACTTCAATCATAAGTTTTTCATAGGCTAGTTCTTTTTCCATGATAGCAATCTTTGAAGACTCCATTGCTGCGTTTGTACCTGCAAAACAGCATTAGTCTCTGTATTTTGGGTAATTATAAAATTTTCATGGATGTTATTTAGCTCTCTCGTTAGGCTGTCTGCTAAATAGTTCTTCTTTCCTGGTATATGTTCTACCTGAAATTGATAATAATTAAACCATTGTTGCCACTTCAGTAGTCTACCCTGTTTGTAGTCTTCAGCAATGTTAGTTCTTAAAAAGTAGCTGAAATTTTTACTATCCGTTCTAACTAGGAATTCTTTGTCAATAATATACGCTTTAAATTTCTTAATTGTTTTCTTAATAGCTAGATATTCTTTTTCATTCGAATGATATCTGGTTTCAGGGCCATTAAATGTTCCTGAAGCATATCTACATAATTGTTCTTCTCCATTTTTAGATCTTGCTTTAAGGATTCCTCCCCAAAATAGATTACTCGCGTCTGTTTCGATTATCATAAATTCTTCTTTTGAAGGATGATATAAAGTTGGTAGGTTTATGCATACTTTTTTACATTTCTTTATGTAATTAGTGTCACTATCGGTCCAAGACCATCTGACTTTATCTTTTAGCTTACTTTGTAATGGTTTCCTCATTTCTGCTAGCTTATGAATCCAGGCTTCTGCATAGGTTAAACATCCTAAAAATCTTTGTAACATCTTTTTATCTTCTATTTTATCTGGGAATTTATTTATATGGTTTAATATATGTTCTTGTAGTTTTAGTTGTCCCTTTTTTATTTCTAATCCTAAAAAGGATATTTCCTGTTGGCATAGCTTGGCTTTCTTTTCTGATAAAACAATGCCTTCTTTTTTACAAGTCTTAAGAATTGTTTTTACGTGTTCATAATGCTCTTCCTCATTGTTGGAGAAAATTAATATGTCGTCTACATAAACAAGACAGAAGTCTCTGTATTTTTCTAATATTTTATCCATATATCTCTGAAAAATACCTGGGGCTTGTTTAAGTCCAAAAGGAACTACATTCCATTCATAATGTCCTTGTGGACAACTAAATGCTGTAAGTGGTTTTGATTCCTTACTTAAACGTACTTGCCAAAATCCTGACTTGCAGTCAAGTCCTGTATATATAATTTTACCTCTTATTTGTGCTAGTAATGTCTCTTTATTAAGTAAAAAGTAACCATCATCAATTGTTTCTTTATTTAGGGTTTTGTAATTTATAACCATTCTCTTCTTTCCTCTTTTCTTTTCAGCTTCATTTTCTACCATAAATGCTGGTGAACTATGTGGCGATTTACTTGGTGTAATTAGGTTCATTTCTAGTAATTCTTTTATTTGTAAAGCGAATTCATTCCTATCTTTAGGGGTATAAATCATTGGTTTTACCCTTATAACCTTAGTTTCATCTCTTAATTTTATGACTGCAATTTCTTTAGATTTATTTATTCTTAAGTCTAAAGGATTTTCACTAGATGTGTCTTTTAATAGTTCTTTTAGTTCTTCAAGTTTGCTTATTTGTTGTAGATACTCTATTGATCTTTCTGCTTTTTCTTGGAATTCGTTTACTGCTATAACCTCCTCACCACGTTTTTGCTGATTTTCTTTTTTAAATTGTTTTAGGAAATCAGCAAAAACGTGGTGAGGAGGTTATAGCAGTAAACGAATTCCAAGAAAAAGCAGAAAGATCAATAGAGTATCTTCCTAGTTATTAATATAATAAGGATCAAGGGACAACTTTTTTTTGATTTTGAATCAAAAAAAAAATGGATAAGTACACGTACAATAATGAAGTAAATAAAAAAGAAAAAAAATGGACTTTAGAAACTTTAGACAGTCCTCTTTTTATATTAGTAATAAAAATTCAAAATTGTTTTTTGACTTATCCTCTTTATCACAAGCCTTTGTAGGGTATAAATTATCACAAAGCCGCATTTTTAACTTATACAACTTAAGATTAAGATCTGCACGTCAATATCATGAAACAGCTCTTTTTCTTAAAGATAAAATAACGGATCATTTTGGAGTACAAGGAATATTTGATTCGGAATTAACAGATAAGAAACTTCTTACTTATGGAATAAATGAATGGAAAAGCTGGTTACAGAATCATTATCAATATAATATATCTCATATTAGATGGTCTGGATTGGTACCAAAAAAATGGAAAAAGAAGAAAAATAGCCCCTCTATAAGCCAAAATGCAAATAAGGATTTATCAAAATGGGATTTATATGAAAACGATGAGTTAATTCGTTACGAAAAGGAAATTAATGATTATGGATTAAACTCATTATCAAATCACAAAGGGAATTTCAAAAAAAAATCTCGATATGATCTCTTATCATATAAATCTATTAATTCTGAAAATAAGAAGAACTCATCTATTTTTCTTTTACCATCACAGGGAAATAATAACCAAAAAATATCCTATAATTACAATACAAATAAAAGAAAACTTTTTACGCTAGGAGATAACACTTCTTTAGGCGAAAAAGCTATTACAGATATGGATAAATCTGTTTTTTATTACAGAATTATCCAGTTGTGTCTTAGAAAAAGGGTCAATATTGAAGCCTGGATCCAGACTAATACCAAGAATACTAAGATAAGTAATTATCAACTAATTGAACAAATCGATAAGAGGGGTCTTTTTGATTTGACGACTCGCCAAACTGAGCAAACCCACCCAAGGATTCAAAGCTTTTTCGATTGGCTGGGAATGAACGAAGAATTTCCTATTTTGAATAAAGAACTTTGGTTCTTACCAGAATTGATACTGCTTTATAATGTATATAAACTAAAACTGTGGAGCATACAAATCCAATCACTTCTTTTAAATTTTAATGAAAAGAAAAGTTTGAGTGAAAAAAAGAATATCACTCTAAAGCAAAAATGGAATCTTGGATCTGTTCTCTTAAACCACGAAAAAGATGTTTCAGACTATGGTGATTTTTTAGACTATAGTGTGGAATCAGACATAAAAAACGTATAAACGAAAGCAATACAGAGGAAGACCTCGATTTTGTACTAACAAGTCATTTGCTTGTTCAATTGAGATGGTCTTTTTTTTTCAATATAACAATAATGAAAAATATCAAAGTATATTGTCTCCTGCTTAGCTTGCGAAATCCACGAGAAAGCGCTCTATCCGCTATTCAAAGAGGAACAATAAATCTAGATATAATGCCGAGTGTTACAGAATGGATGCAAAGGGGGGTATTTTTTATTGAACCAGTTCGTATGTCTATAAATAATCCTGGACAATTTCTTATGTATCAAACCATACGGATTTCATTATTTCAGAAGACTAATTATCAACCTAATCCAAGGTATCGAGAAAAAATGGATTTTGAAAAATCCATTGCAAAAAAGCAAAAAATTCTTGGAAATAGAGACATAAAAAATTCCAGTTTACTTGTTCTTGAAACTATTTTATCGCCAAGCCGTCGCAAAGAGTTAAGAATTCTAATTTCTTTTAATTCAAAAAAAACCAAAGGTATAGATCTAAATATGGTATTTGGCAACGGAAACAATGTAAAAATTTATGGTCCATTTTTGGTTGAAAGCAACCGTCTTAATAGATTAAAGTTTTTTCTTTGGCCGACTTGTCAATTAGAAGATTTAGTTTCTATGAATCGTTATTGGTTTAATACTAATACTGGGAGTTCTTTCAGTATGTTAAGAATACCTATGTATCCACAATTCTAAATGTATGAAATGCATGATAGGATATTTTGATTTCTATTCTGTAACATATCGCCCAGAAAAAACTAAACAGACGTAGACACGTATTGTCTTATATTCTATTCTAATACATGAATAATAATTCAATAATATATCAATTCGATCCATAATTCATCAAAATTTTTATCTCTTGACGACAGTAATTGGAAAATACTTGTAAATAAACGAAGGACTGAAAGCTTGAGAGTTTTTATTATTTAGAGAGAAGGCAGAGCTCGAGATCCTCTTTTTACATTACATGATTGCCTGTTATATAGGCAGGATTACTTAGAGGCTAAGTTATGAGCGGGTGCGCATCGGGCCCCATCATCCTCATAAGTCTTGCCATTAAGAAAAGTAAAAGTAAAAGCAAAAAGGAAAAGCATACGAAATAGTTAGGCCTCCTTGTCTTTGTTTTTCTTCATCCTTAAGTCATGTTTCCTTGAGTGGTTGGTCCTACATGGTTTTCAGATACCAGGGGCGCCACTGGCTTCTCCTTCTTTTGGGCCTTCCTTCTTGGGCTGTTCTTCAATCTCCATAGGTTTTTCGTTGAAGGCAGTCAGTGTTGTTGGGCCAAGTTCGAGAAGCCCAATCGTAAATCTTTCTTGCCATTCTTGGATAACTTTCCAATCTCCTTCATGAATTTTCTTGTTGAAGTGGCTGTAAATCATGACTTTTTTGCTGGATAAGTTTATCTTCATGTCTTGATTTGCTCTGAACTTAAATAATTCATAAGCAACATTAGCTAAAGCTTGTAGCCTTAAGTTGAGAATTTCTTCTTTTCCAATAGGTGCTTTAGATATAACTTCATTAATAGCTGGATGGGTTCCAACTGGTCCAATCCTTATGATGTGATAAGGAGCGTAGTTCTCGCCTTCATGAAAATCTGGAAAACTTGATTCCAACTTTAGGTATAGTTGCTTTGGTGTTTTTGTCTTTCTGACAAAAGTAACTAAAACGTTCTTGTAGGCTGCATTAAAGTGATCTAATTCTTCATAATTCTTGCCTAGGTAAATTGTATCTACCAATCCTTGGCAGAATAATTCGTATACATCAGCTGGGTTTGCACCCGGATAGATGATCACTTTGAGTAACCCATTCTTGTAAACTGGATAAATGTTTTCTTTCTTCTTTCCAGTAAGAAGGGCATTGTAGTTCATTAGCCATAACTCTTCATTGAACGTATCTGCATTCTTCCGAATAATAGGTTTCTTTACTTCGGTGACTGAGCCAATAATTTGCATAGAGCTTTTGAATTTCTCAGTTTGGACTGCCTTGAGGTAGTCATTCATACCTTTTGTATTTTCTTGTTGGTTAAATAAATACCTTGCTTCAAACTCTGAAGGGTATTCTTTAATTATATCTCTTTCTGAAACTCCTTGTGGATAGGTAGTATAAACTCCTTTATTTGATCCCGTAAATATTACGTAAGCTTTTTTAGGTTGCTGTGGAGCCAATACTTGAGTAGTCGGAAGTACTTCAGATTTTTCTTGTGAATTTCCTGGCATGTTTTTTGCCTTGAGTAAGCTTAATTCTTTCTCCAAAATACTGGCTTGCTGCTTGGCGTACTTGATCTCTTTTTCAGTAACTTCAATCATAAGTTTTTCATAGGCTAGTTCTTTTTCCATGATAGCAATCTTTGAAGACTCCATTGCTGCGTTTGTACCTGCAAAACAGCATTAGTCTCTGTATTTTGGGTAATTATAAAATTTTCATGGATGTTATTTAGCTCTCTCGTTAGGCTGTCTGCTAAATAGTTCTTCTTTCCTGGTATATGTTCTACCTGAAATTGATAATAATTAAACCATTGTTGCCACTTCAGTAGTCTACCCTGTTTGTAGTCTTCAGCAATGTTAGTTCTTAAAAAGTAGCTGAAATTTTTACTATCCGTTCTAACTAGGAATTCTTTGTCAATAATATACGCTTTAAATTTCTTAATTGTTTTCTTAATAGCTAGATATTCTTTTTCATTCGAATGATATCTGGTTTCAGGGCCATTAAATGTTCCTGAAGCATATCTACATAATTGTTCTTCTCCATTTTTAGATCTTGCTTTAAGGATTCCTCCCCAAAATAGATTACTCGCGTCTGTTTCGATTATCATAAATTCTTCTTTTGAAGGATGATATAAAGTTGGTAGGTTTATGCATACTTTTTTACATTTCTTTATGTAATTAGTGTCACTATCGGTCCAAGACCATCTGACTTTATCTTTTAGCTTACTTTGTAATGGTTTCCTCATTTCTGCTAGCTTATGAATCCAGGCTTCTGCATAGGTTAAACATCCTAAAAATCTTTGTAACATCTTTTTATCTTCTATTTTATCTGGGAATTTATTTATATGGTTTAATATATGTTCTTGTAGTTTTAGTTGTCCCTTTTTTATTTCTAATCCTAAAAAGGATATTTCCTGTTGGCATAGCTTGGCTTTCTTTTCTGATAAAACAATGCCTTCTTTTTTACAAGTCTTAAGAATTGTTTTTACGTGTTCATAATGCTCTTCCTCATTGTTGGAGAAAATTAATATGTCGTCTACATAAACAAGACAGAAGTCTCTGTATTTTTCTAATATTTTATCCATATATCTCTGAAAAATACCTGGGGCTTGTTTAAGTCCAAAAGGAACTACATTCCATTCATAATGTCCTTGTGGACAACTAAATGCTGTAAGTGGTTTTGATTCCTTACTTAAACGTACTTGCCAAAATCCTGACTTGCAGTCAAGTCCTGTATATATAATTTTACCTCTTATTTGTGCTAGTAATGTCTCTTTATTAGGTAAAAAGTAACCATCATCAATTGTTTCTTTATTTAGGGTTTTGTAATTTATAACCATTCTCTTCTTTCCTCTTTTCTTTTCAGCTTCATTTTCTACCATAAATAGATTCTGAATATGAAACATCAGATTCTGAATAATTCAACAAATACAAATAGCAGCTATATCAAGGTAGAAATAAAACTTAAAGGATATAAGAAATATCACCTATTTGCCTATTTAGATACAGGAGCAAGTATCTGTGTTGCAAGCAAATATATATTCCCACAAGAACTTTGGAATAATGCATATAGTCAATTTACTGTTCTTATTGCAAATAAAACCTCAGTACCTATTAACAAAGTAGTTAAAAATATCAATATAAAGTTATGTGGAGAGGACTTTATTTTCCCAACTATCTATCAACAAGAAACAGGAATGGATTTAATAATAGGTAACAATTTCTTAAAACTTAACAGACCATTTATACAAGACATAGACTGGATAAGCATTACACATCACTTAACTAAAAGACGAATCTTTTGCTCTTTAGAACATAACGTTATTAAAATAGCAAACCCTGATTTCCTAAAACAATTTAAAAAAGAAAATCAGCAAAAACGTGGTGAGGAGGTTATAGCAGTAAACGAATTCCAAGAAAAAGCAGAAAGATCAATAGAGTATCTACAACAAATAAGCAAACTTGAAGAACTAAAAGAACTATTAAAAGACACATCTAGTGAAAATCCTTTAGACTTAAGAATAAATAAATCTAAAGAAATTGCAGTCATAAAATTAAGAGATGAAACTAAGGTTATAAGGGTAAAACCAATGATTTATACCCCTAAAGATAGGAATGAATTCGCTTTACAAATAAAAGAATTACTAGAAATGAACCTAATTACACCAAGTAAATCGCCACATAGTTCACCAGCATTTATGGTAGAAAATGAAGCTGAAAAGAAAAGAGGAAAGAAGAGAATGGTTATAAATTACAAAACCCTAAATAAAGAAACAATTGATGATGGTTACTTTTTACCTAATAAAGAGACATTACTAGCACAAATAAGAGGTAAAATTATATATACAGGACTTGACTGCAAGTCAGGATTTTGGCAAGTACGTTTAAGTAAGGAATCAAAACCACTTACAGCATTTAGTTGTCCACAAGGACATTATGAATGGAATGTAGTTCCTTTTGGACTTAAACAAGCCCCAGGTATTTTTCAGAGATATATGGATAAAATATTAGAAAAATACAGAGACTTCTGTCTTGTTTATGTAGACGACATATTAATTTTCTCCAACAATGAGGAAGAGCATTATGAACACGTAAAAACAATTCTTAAGACTTGTAAAAAAGAAGGCATTGTTTTATCAGAAAAGAAAGCCAAGCTATGCCAACAGGAAATATCCTTTTTAGGATTAGAAATAAAAAAGGGACAACTAAAACTACAAGAACATATATTAAACCATATAAATAAATTCCCAGATAAAATAGAAGATAAAAAGATGTTACAAAGATTTTTAGGATGTTTAACCTATGCAGAAGCCTGGATTCATAAGCTAGCAGAAATGAGGAAACCATTACAAAGTAAGCTAAAAGATAAAGTCAGATGGTCTTGGACCGATAGTGACACTAATTACATAAAGAAATGTAAAAAAGTATGCATAAACCTACCAACTTTATATCATCCTTCAAAAGAAGAATTTATGATAATCGAAACAGACGCGAGTAATCTATTTTGGGGAGGAATCCTTAAAGCAAGATCTAAAAATGGAGAAGAACAATTATGTAGATATGCTTCAGGAACATTTAATGGCCCTGAAACCAGATATCATTCGAATGAAAAAGAATATCTAGCTATTAAGAAAACAATTAAGAAATTTAAAGCGTATATTATTGACAAAGAATTCCTAGTTAGAACGGATAGTAAAAATTTCAGCTACTTTTTAAGAACTAACATTGCTGAAGACTACAAACAGGGTAGACTACTGAAGTGGCAACAATGGTTTAATTATTATCAATTTCAGGTAGAACATATACCAGGAAAGAAGAACTATTTAGCAGACAGCCTAACGAGAGAGCTAAATAACATCCATGAAAATTTTATAATTACCCAAAATACAGAGACTAATGCTGTTTTGCAGGTACAAACGCAGCAATGGAGTCTTCAAAGATTGCTATCATGGAAAAAGAACTAGCCTATGAAAAACTTATGATTGAAGTTACTGAAAAAGAGATCAAGTACGCCAAGCAGCAAGCCAGTATTTTGGAGAAAGAATTAAGCTTACTCAAGGCAAAAAACATGCCAGGAAATTCACAAGAAAAATCTGAAGTACTTCCGACTACTCAAGTATTGGCTCCACAGCAACCTAAAAAAGCTTACGTAATATTTACGGGATCAAATAAAGGAGTTTATACTACCTATCCACAAGGAGTTTCAGAAAGAGATATAATTAAAGAATACCCTTCAGAGTTTGAAGCAAGGTATTTATTTAACCAACAAGAAAATACAAAAGGTATGAATGACTACCTCAAGGCAGTCCAAACTGAGAAATTCAAAAGCTCTATGCAAATTATTGGCTCAGTCACCGAAGTAAAGAAACCTATTATTCGGAAGAATGCAGATACGTTCAATGAAGAGTTATGGCTAATGAACTACAATGCCCTTCTTACTGGAAAGAAGAAAGAAAACATTTATCCAGTTTACAAGAATGGGTTACTCAAAGTGATCATCTATCCGGGTGCAAACCCAGCTGATGTATACGAATTATTCTGCCAAGGATTGGTAGATACAATTTACCTAGGCAAGAATTATGAAGAATTAGATCACTTTAATGCAGCCTACAAGAACGTTTTAGTTACTTTTGTCAGAAAGACAAAAACACCAAAGCAACTATACCTAAAGTTGGAATCAAGTTTTCCAGATTTTCATGAAGGCGAGAACTACGCTCCTTATCACATCATAAGGATTGGACCAGTTGGAACCCATCCAGCTATTAATGAAGTTATATCTAAAGCACCTATTGGAAAAGAAGAAATTCTCAACTTAAGGCTACAAGCTTTAGATAATGTTGCTTATGAATTATTTAAGTTCAGAGCAAATCAAGACATGAAGATAAACTTATCCAGCAAAAAAGTCATGATTTACAGCCACTTCAACAAGAAAATTCATGAAGGAGATTGGAAAGTTATCCAAGAATGGCAAGAAAGATTTACGATTGGGCTTCTCGAACTTGGCCCAACAACACTGACTGCCTTCAACGAAAAACCTATGGAGATTGAAGAACAGCCCAAGAAGGAAGGCCCAAAAGAAGGAGAAGCCAGTGGCGCCCCTGGTATCTGAAAACCATGTAGGACCAACCACTCAAGGAAACATGACTTAAGGATGAAGAAAAACAAAGACAAAGGAGGCCTAACTATTTCGTATGCTTTTCCTTTTTGCTTTTACTTTTACTTTTCTTAATGGCAAGACTTATGAGGATGATGGGGCCCGATGCGCACCCGCTCATAACTTAGCCTCTAAGTAATCCTGCCTATATAACAGGCAATCATGTAATGTAAAAAGAGGATCTCGAGCTCTGCCTTCTCTCTAAATAATAAAAATTAAATTACTAAGTCTCTCGGATACGGAGCTTATTGACCAACAAGAAACACTCATGACAAACTACGAAGACGGAAATATTACCAATTACTCATCCTCTGAAGAGGAAAACAATAGGCAGCAACCTATTAAAAATATTGATTATAAAGAACCTAACCTACCCGGATATATTTATATGGAAAAAGGAGGACCTTCTAATCAACTTATCCCTAGAAGCGAAATAATAAATGAAGATGAATCTATGGATGAAAACGAACCTTTGAACTATAGGAGAAGATATCATGAACGAAGTACAAACGAGGGAAGTAGAAATTACGATAAAAGAAAACAACCATATAAACAAAAATATCAAACTATACCATATCTAAAACAATCTGAGTTCGAAATTAAAGAAGCAAAACCTAGTGACTGCTTAGATTTAGACTGCATTAGAAATAGACTTAAAAGAATAGACGAATGGGGAGCTATGATAGACGTAATAATCCAAAGTAACGAAGGACTTAGAAACAATATTGCCGCAACAAAGGCATACTTTACACATAAGCTCACAGGAAATGTTAAGGCTTGGTATCAAAACTTAACAAATGAAGAATTAATAATACTTGAAAATGGAACTACTACAGGAAGTGAATACTTAAGAAGAGTTATTACAGCCATGTATAATGAATTCCTAGGAAGGGATGAAATTAACCATGCAGAAGAAGTAAGAACGGTAGAACAAAATAGCGCAAGATGGTATCTAGACAATATCACAATTAGCGATATGTGTTATTTTAATAACTTCGCATGTGAATACGAAAAATATTACTATAAAATAAATATTATAAGTAAAGGAATCTACAACGAGACATTCTTTAATAAACTACCAAAACCCCATGTAGATCAAATTAAGAAAATGTGGGAAGGCAGACCTAATGATATACCAGAAACGTTAGGAGGTAGAATTAGGACAGTAGAATTATACCTACAAGATCTATGTGTTAAAAAACATTTATATAAGCAAAAATACAATACTTATAATAACAGAATATGTTGCGACAATTTAAATATTGATGTACCAGGAAGATATGGAAGTAATACTTATAAAAACCAAAATACAAAAATAAGTTTAAAAAACACTATAAGAAGAAATATAGGTTTAGACCGATTCCATATAAATCAAAGTATAAACATCCTAAGTACAGAAATAAATACTTTAAGAAAAAGAAACCATATAAACAAGAGAAAAATAAGTATTGTCCTACAAACAAAAAACAATGTACATGTTGGCTATGCTAGGAAGAAGGACACTATGCAAATAAATGTCCAAATAAAGAAAAGATAAGTAAAACTAAGAAAGAACAAGTTAAATTACTTGAATACTGTTACAACTTAAACTTCGAACCTAATGAAGATTCTGACCTATCAGATAACGAACAACTATTTATAATTGAAACTGATTCAGAATACGACTCTTACAATGACGATTCCTCAGATTCTGAGTAATCAAATTAACGCTAACTCGAGTTACATTAAGATAGAAATAAAACTTAAAGATTACAAAAGATATCATTTATATGCATATATAGATACTGGAGCAAGTATCTGTGTTGCTAGTAAATATATTCTTCCACAAGAATATTGGAAAGAAACAAATAAAACATTCAAGGTACTAGTTGCAAATAACACTAAAATGGAAATTAGTAAGGTAGCTAAAAACATAGAAATTTACTTAAGTGGAGAAAAATTTACATTCCCTACCATTTATCAGCAAGAAACAGGAGTGGATTTCATAGTAGGAAATAACTTTCTAAAATTAAATCACCCATTTATTCAGGAAATAGAATGGATAAGTTTAACGCACCACCTAACTAAAAAACGAGTTTTCAGTCCATTGGAAATCAATGTACAGACAATTGCAACTACCGAATTTACAAAACAATTTAAGAAGCTTATGACTTTTATGACAATGAATGGCATATTAATGGAAACTAGTTCCTCAGAAAACTATACCAGAAATAATTTACATTTCTATAAAAACTCACAAGAATATAAATTATATTCTGAACCAACAAAGGATGTATATCAGTTACAATATTTTAAAGAACATACACTTGATGAAACAAAGTTATTAATCTTTAAAATACTAAGAGAATTACCTCGAGACGTGCATCTACCTATTCTAACAATCATTGATCAATACGAAGAATGGAAGATAATAGAAGCTATTGCTGCTGAATCGAGCTATGAATATTCATCCTCTGAATTATCTGATCCAGAAGAAGAATATCAAAGAAGACTAATTAAGCAATTTAGTGAAAATTGGTGGGATCACAATTATTCAGGAAATGAAACAGACTAATGAATATTAATCAACAAATTGACGAATTAAATGAAGAAATTAGTAGAATACAAAGATTAAGAGATCAAGTTAAAAGACAGTTACAAAAAATTAGAATGAAAATATTCATTAAAATGCAAAAAAGAGGATTAAGATGGATATAAGAAAAGAGAACGAAAACTCAGACATATATACAACAGAATCAAATAATGAATTAATAAGACAATTATCCTATAAAATGGATAAAATAGGAAAAGCTATCGGATTTATGGAATGACAGAAGAATTAATTGAATACCCTAAAATAAGCAACAGAAACAATATAGAATATGACTTACAAAATACGACAGGATATAAAAAATACTGGACTAATAAACAAACTGAATGTACTTATTTTGAAAACAAAAATAGCAATTAGATCTTATTTGAATTTGTTTTGTTGTTATGTTATTCTTTGAGTTGTGAATTTCATATTTATTTTAGTTATGTTTAATTTAGTTTAAACTAATTTTGAAATTGCATTATTAATTTGTACTACAATTTTGAGGGTGCTTTAACATACTCCTTGTATAATTGACTATTCTGTGTGCGATTTACTTTTTGGTTTATATCAACATTTTTTGACAATTTATATCAACTTATTTAGAAAATGTAATAAAAAGAAACTTATCTTGAAAACAAAAATAGCAATTAAATCTTATTTGAACTTGTTTTGTTGTTATGTTCTTCTTTGAGTTGTGAAATTCAGATTTAATTTTGTTTATACTTTTGAAATTTCATTATTATTTTGTACTATAAATTTTGAGGGTGCTTTAAAATATTCCTTGTATAATTGACTATTTTATGTGCGATTTACTTATTGGTTTATATCAACTTATTTTGAAAACAAAATAGCGTTTAATTTATTTTTGAATTTGTAATGTTTTGTTGTTATGCTATAGCCGTTTTAATCTTTTTTTATACATAAACCAATATCAATTTAACTTATTAATTGGTTTATATTTATTTATTTTGAAAATAAAAATAGCATTTTAATCGTATTTGAACTCGTTTTTCTATTATGTTATTCTTTGAGTTGATAAATTTATATTTATTTTAGTTAATATTAATTGTTTTTAAACTAATTTTGAGGGTGGTATAACATTTTTTTTATATTGTTGAGTTTTCTATGTGCAGTTTCACTTATTAATTAGTTTATATCAACTTATTTCGAAAACGTAATTAAAATAAACTTATCTTGAAAACAAAAATAGCAATTAATTCTTATTTGAACTTGTTTTGTTGTTATGTTATTCTTTGAGTTGTGAAAACGTAATCAAATTAACTTATTAACTTAATTTAAACTAATTTTTGTAGTAGTAAATTTTGAGGATGCTTTAATATTTTTCCTATGCATTTTTACTTATAAATTAATTTATTTATATTCAAGAGTCTGGATCAAATACAAACCAAAATTATAAATAAAAACTACAAATCCATAAAAAATTGACACGTGTAAAAATCGACCAATCAAAATTCATCCCGTTCGGGGTTCTTTTTATAAATAAAAAAAATCACGCACACTTATTTAAAAATACATAAAATATAGGAAAGGTATAATCGTCCTAAAATTTGCTACCGTAAAATTCGACTTCCGCTACAGTGCGTTTTTAAGTCTGGTAATTCTCTCCTTAAGTCTGGTCATTCTTAATTTTAAGTCTGATTATTACTAATTTTTAAGGCTGGTCATTCTCTCCTTAAGTCTGATCATTCTTAATCTTAAGTCTGATTATTACCAATTTTTAAGTCTGGTGATTCTCTCCTTAAGTCTGGTCATTCTTATTTTAAAGTCTGATTATTACCAATTTTTAAGTCTGGTAATTCTCTCCTTAAGTCTGGTCATTCTTAATTTGAAGTCTGATTGTTACCAATTTTTAAGTCAGGTAATTCTCTCCTTAAGTCTGGTCATTCTTATTTTTAAGTCTGATTAATACCAAATTTTAAGTCTGATAAATACCAATTTTTAAGTCTGGTAATTCTATCCTTAAGTCTGGTCATTCTCTCCTTTAAGTCTGGTCATTCTTTAATTTTTAGTCTGATTATTACCAATTTTTAAGTCTGGTAATTCTGTCCTTAAGTCTGGTCATTCTTTAATTTTTAGTCTGATTATTACCAATTTTTAAGTCTAGTAATTCTCTCCTTAATTCTGGTAATTCTCTCCTTAAGTCTGGTTATTCTCTCCTTAAGTCTGATCATTCTTAATTTTAAGTCTGATTATTACCAATTTTTAAGTCTGGTAATTCTCTCCTTAAGTCTGGTCATTCTTAATTTTAAGTCTGATTATTATCAATTTTTAAGTGTGGTAATTCTCTCCTTAAGTCTGGTCATTCTTAATTTTAAGTCTGATTATTACCAATTTGTAAGTCTGGTAATTCTCTCCTTAAATCTGGTAATTCTCTCCTTAAGTCTGGTTACTCTCTCCTTAAGTTTGAATTCTTCTTTCGTATTAAGTTTGTTAAAAGGTCGTTGTTTCTTAAAATATCTTTTTCTATATTTTGGTTTCCTATACTAAGGTATTGGTTTGAACCTATATTTTTTACGGTATCTCTTGTTGTATTTCTTTTTATGTTTGTATCTAGGTCTTTCTAATTGACATCCATATTTTCCTGGTATGTCTATTTCATTTTTATTACAACATATTCTATTGTTTTCAGAATAATATTTCTGTTTATATATTTGTCTTTCAGTACATTTTTCAACTATGAAAGTTTCACAAGTTCTTATCATACCTCCTAATGTGTTAGGTACATCTATTGGTTTACTTATCCAATAATCTTTTATTTTATTCCCAATTAATTTTGGTAATTTGTTTAAAAAGATATCTTTATAGGTTTCCATAAGTGTTTCGTCTAACTTGTAGTAATACCTTTCGTATTCACATGCATAGGTGTTAAAATAACACATGTCGCAAATGATTAAGTTGTCTAAATGCCATTTAGCATTGTCCTGCTCAGCCTTTTTGACTGCGTCTTTTTTATTTATTTCATCTCTTCCTAAAAATTCTCTATAAATACATTTAACAAAGTTTTTAAGTAAGTCGCTTCCTGTTGTAGCTGATTGTTCTAATATTGCTTTGTTTGCTTTACTTAAATTATGGTACCATCCTTTAACATTACCTGTGATTTTATGTAAAATAAATGCTTTACTTGCTCCGATATTTGTTTTTAGGTCAGAATTACTTTGAATTATAACATCTATGGCTGCTGCCCATTCGTCTAGGTTTTTTGTTCGATCGTGTACACAGTCTAGATTTAATACATCATATCTAGCTTGTGTGACTTCTTTAAATCGATATTCATCTGGCATCTGTCTCGTTGTAGGTATCCTCAGAGGCGGATTTAGGGGGGGGCCTGGGGGGGCCCAGGACCCCTCTCGATTCTCGTAAATTTTTTTACATATATATATATATTTTGCAAATTTTGATCAAATCTTTAGTCACTATTTTTTGGAGCTTAACCTCCGAATTTCATCCTAGAGTAAACATAAAAGTTATAGAACATTCAATGAGCTTTCTATCCATATAAAGAACATCTTAAACGGACACCGGATGACGCCTCTATGTGCTTTCGAAAGTTGGCTCGGACCCCCTCGATTTTGGCTAATTTCGATCAATCATCCATCTTTGGTGACTGTTTTTATCAGCTTAACTATCAAATTTCATCTTTAAGTAAACACGAAAGTTGTAGAGCATTCAATTAGATTTCTATACATATATGGATCATCTTCAACGGACACCGGATGACGCCTCTATGAGCTTTAGAAGATTGGCTCAGACCCCTCAATTTCGGCAAATTTCAATTAATTATCTATCTTTGGTAGCTGTTTTTATCGGCTTAACCTCCGAATTTCATCGTGAGTTGAACATGAAAGTTATAGAACATTCAATTAGCTTTCGATCCATATATAGATCATCTTCAATGGACATCAGATGACAACTTGATGAGCTTCAAAAGGTTGGCTTATCATTAGCGGACTTTTTTGTTCGAAAAAATCGCCGGATGATTAGTAGACCTTTTTTTTTTGCCCGAATAGACTTATATCATTGTTGTTAGAAAAAATTTTTTTAGGACCCCCCTCAATTGAAGCTCTGGATCCGCCACTGGGTATCCTAGTATCCTAGTATCTACATATTGTTTATATGATTGTCTTCTATAGTTATAATTTCTATCAGGATGATTTCTATTATGTTGATTATATGGACTTTGATCGTAATCCATGTAATCTTCTTTCTTAATTATGCTAGTTTCTCCTTGATTCATACCTAAATATCTTTCAGGTATTTTTGGTTCTGTATATGTATATTTATACTTAGGTGTTTCTACTAGTTCGTCGTCTTCATCTGATGAAGAGTAGTCATTCATTTGAAGGTCTTCCTCAAGCGTCATAAGTTTTTCTTTTTTTAATTCTTCATCTGTTAAACTTAATAACTTAATACATTTATCCATATTTTTACCTTGTTCAAATTCTTGTTCGAGTTTAAGCCTTATTTCAGACTTAGTTTTTGTTGGTGAAGCATTTAGTGTCATAATTGAATGATGCTCGTTACCCAATTCTATGCTGGTTGGCGAGTATATGGCTGACTTCTTGTTAGTAGGTGAAAAACACGAAAATAATCTTTTAACTACTTTGATAATTTTCATTGTTCAATTAGTTTATTTTTGTCATTACTTTTCTTAGGTTCTAACGTTTTTCCCCATGGTAAGTCTGGTGGCATTTGAAAGTCAGAAAAATCAAGTCCTGAACTTTTTCTTGGATCATTATTTATTTTTATTTGTAAAATTTGTCTTAGTATTTTTTCAATTCCATTTTTATATTTACCTTCCTGTTTGCCTAGTTCTCCTCTGAGTATTTGTATTAATTTTTCTTTAGTGATAATGAGTTCTTTCATTTTTAACAATTCCTTTTTTAAGTCAGCTAGTTCTTCATAAACTGAAGTGTTCATTATTCTTCGTAACCTATGGCTCTACTTAAGTTATCAAGTGTTTTAAACATCTTTTCAAATTCTTTTAAAAATGGTTCTATGTTTGGTATCTTCTCGTTTAATTCATGAACCGTTGTTTATAGCTAACTGTGATAGCTAGGTTGTTGGGTCGTGTTCAATATCAATGGCCCTGAATCTTAACACAAACGCAGGTATGAAGCATCTCTCCCACCTACACGACCCACATGAAGCATCTCTCTATCTTCATTTCAACATAACCTGTCTATCTTCCTCAAGGTCATTATCTTTGTCAACCTCCCGCATGATGTCATTCAGAACATCAGCATCTTCTGCTATAGCCGACCCATCTGCCAAAGCTTCTTCTAGCTCCTCTAACTCAATGTACCCACTCTCATCTTTGTCAAAAAACATGAATGCTTTTCGTATAAGCTCGTCATTATCCATTCTCTGCAAGTGAATTGTGACAGCGAGAAACTCCTCATAATCCAGTACTCCATTTTGGTCCACATCAGCCTAAAAAAACACATAACAAATCCACAGGCATAAAAGATAAAGCTACTGTGTTGAGAAATGAAATAAGTAGAAGGAATCTTAAGCATCAATAAACTAAAGAAGGAAGAGCTGCCTAAGAATGCGCCAAATGCCACTCAACACCTATTAAGATATATAAAGGCTCTATTGTTTACCATTACAAGTATCACAATGTTCCTTTTTAGCAATTTATCTAGCTTGAACCTGTATGTCAAAAATATTTCTTTATATAAAATCGCACAATAAAAGTCATTTAAAACTCAGACTATATGTCAATGTAGATGCCAAATTACATCCGTTGTACTAACAAGTAGTCCATAAAGTAATTTATAGTCTTTTTATGTATAAATGCATCAACAAAATATAGACCTGGCCGTTGAGTTTCTGGATATCGAGAAGACCATTTTTAAGTCTTTTATCCTTCATCAAAAATTTAAGGAGTTTTAGATATTTCCCCAAGTCATTTAGGTTCGGATGTTCTATGAATCTAGCCCCCCCACAGAAAAACTTTTAGAATGCGCCACTGAACTGATCTGACAGTACTGTGTATTTAGAAACCGCTTGCCCAAAGAAGAAAATTTAGATGGGTAAACAATAAGAATTCCAATGTAAGGTTAAAGTTAAACATCAGACTTCCAATGTAAGGTTAAAGTTAAACATCAGACACTCACCACCTCCATCAGAAACTTCATCTCCGGTTCATCCAATTTTGATCCTACATTCTTCAACCCAGCTCTCAATTCTTCATAACTTACTTTCCCATCATTGTCAATGTCCATCAGTGTGAACATGTCCTTGATGACTTCTGATTCCTCAATAGACAAGTGCTCTGCAATTACCTGGAACATAAGAGTGAGATGTTTAGTGTAAGAATACGTAGTATTTTGATTTCTTTCCATAACACTATGGAAACTTCAAGGACAGATAACGCTTACTTGCAAGGCTCTCTTTTTGAATCTATTCATGACGGAAAACTGTCTGAGCCTTGACCTCACTATATCACCAAGTGGGACGTCTGGTGCTTTCTTAGAATTTTGTAACCATGGGTGCTCTGCCAAATATAGCAGAAAAGTGAAACTTCTTCAATCAATTATTCATGATATGATGCACCACACATTTCCATAAATTCAGATGTTGAAAAAGATTATTGTAAAATGAGAAAGTCTAAATCCATTAGTTCCAGAGATGTTGAAAAGGATGATTGTAGAAGGAGAAGTCTACGATCCATAAATTCGAGATAATGTGAGAAGTATAGTGAAAATGAGTTCAGTTGGAGTGTATTATAAAAATGGGCTTACCAAGAACTTGTTGAGCTGTCAAACGCTTCTTTGGATCAGGCTGCAACGTCTGCTTAACAAGGTTTTTTGCATTTTCTGATATCTGAGGCCACGGTTCCCTTTTAAAATCAATTACTCCTCGCAAAATTGAAAGAGCAACTCCTTGTTCATTTTCTGCAAAGCAAACGTGCAAACATGGTACCGTGGCACATAATAACTTGTTAACTAATTCACCTGCCCAAAATGGAGGAACTCCACACAACAAAATGTAAATAATGAGAAACACCAGGAGACAAAACCATGTAAACCTTCTCTTGAAGATCTCCATTCAAGAATGCATTTTCGACAAATCTGAGAAATAGGCCACTGTTTAACAAAAACTCAATAATAGTGTGAATATTGTCATTATTAGAAACTGGAGCAAAAGTTTCCTCATAATCCATCCATGTCATACTGCTGAGCAAATTCCTTAATAACCAAAGTAACAATCAATAGTCCCATCTAACTTTGTCTTATTCTTATAAATCCAACGAGAACCAATAACACGTTTTCCCACTGGGAGAGGAACAATGTCCTAAGTATCTGTTTTGTACAATGCAGAGAGTTCTTCATCCATTGTCTACTGCCAACCGGGTCAAGAATAACCTCTTTATAGGAAGAAGACTTAGATAACTAGTGAAGAGAAGTAAAAAAGGAAGCAAAAAAGGAGAATACGTAGAGTATATAAATTAGGTACGTAAATGTGTAGCTTAAGATCCCGCCGAGGATACTGAGGGGTAGGAGGAGGATCTGCCGTCACAGAAGCGTCATCTTGGAAGGCGGTTGAATCAGAGGAGTAGAAAGTCAGTATGTCGAGGAGGAACATCTACAATCCTAGGAGTAATAGCAGCACCAAAAGCAAATGAGTCAGTAGAGTGAGATAAGTTTTTTTTTTTTCTTTTCAAATTGGGAATGTGTAAGGGACCTGAAAAACTAAAATTTGCAAAAACATGTACTCAATATGTTGGAATGACCAAATTGTCGTATAAAATGGTAAAAAACCCCCCAAACGACCCCACAAAGTGAATAAATTATCGTGATCCTTCGGCCTATAGGCTAAACAAAGTCACGATGACCAACACTCAACTTTTTAACTAAAAATTGTTGCGAAATCATCAGAAAATGCGTAAAGATGCCTTAAGATCTCTCTGTATGTGCTCGCAAGCCTTGCAATGCGCTGGGGCCGGCGCCCCTAGAAAGGCCATGGCAGAATGGGCGCGGAGCTTTGGTCGCACCCCCTCGAAGCGCAATGCAGCTGCTGGGCAATTTCTTAGCTAATGTCGGATGCGCAGCTATTGTCGGCTATTGAAATTCGTTGTTTCGTCAAGTGATTACGATCGAGAAGTTGCGATTTAGGTCGTAGGTCTTGTGTGATTTGGGGCAGGATTACGGTTTATCAATAATTTAATTAGCCGATAATACCCGTCAGCACACCAATTAAAAACGAATTATTAGTATTAATCGGGGACAGATTTGAACCGCTAATTACATAAGATCTACGAACGTAAAAAGTTTTAAGTTCTCATGAGTATGTGGTTCTCACGGATTCTCGACCCATTTTTTGAGTGATTGAATCCAAGGACGAACATCTTTGAACCGAACAGAAATGAAAGTAAAGAACTAAACTTTTAAAGTTCAAAAGAACAAGCCAATAAGGTGATGGTTGAGTTGATTGAGCTCCTTGTCTTGAAATAATAAATAAAGGATTCAAACCCCACCCGTTTATGCGTGAATTTGTTATTAGTCCTTTGCATCTTGCAGGTTATTTGATTGCTTGAGTAGTGGAATGATGGAGTTTAGAGTTGAGCTTGAGTCATGATACATGATGCCGAACGATTAAGAGGGCATATAGGCAGAGATGTCTGATGAGACTTGCACTTCAGTAGTGGATTTTTATGATGGCCGAAAGACTTGGATGGATGGCTAGAGGTGTCCGACAAGACTCGCGCTTTAATTTCTAAAAAATTGTACTAGATAATAGGTATGAAATTAGATGATATTGTACTAAATCAATAGTACCCATCAATAAAAAGAAGGGAAAAGTACACATTAGTGCCCTGAACTATCGTCATTTTCCAATTGAATGTCCAAACTATTGATTTTTTCAATCAAGGGCAAAATAAAAAATAAATTGACAAATTTTCGAACATCGAGTACCGTAGCTACATCGTGATTAAATTGTGAACTCAACCATGTAAATCTCATTGAAAATTACCCGACTATCTCACCATGAACTCTTAAAGTATTAAAATTGATCTTTCTTATTTTGCATTAATAGACCTTTTATTGAGTCGTTAGTAACGTGGTTCACATGATTGAATTAATAATTTAATCACGGTGTAGTTAGGGTGCTCGATGTTTTAAAATTTGTCAATTTATTTTTTATTTTGTCATTGATTGGAAAAATCAATAGCTTGGACCTTCAATTGGAAAATGACGATAGTTCGAGACACCAATATGTACTTTTCCCTAAAAAGAAATTCAAAAGAACAAATTCTTATTGATCAGCTGTCTGTTGTGCCCTTCTTGGGCGACCTGATCTGTACCGTAGCCAGCTTGGCGTTTTTTCATAAAAATAATAATAATTTATGTGATGAAAAATAAATAATTCAAAATCGGATTTTCAACACTTAAATTAAGAGTAAATAATCTATCAAAAAAAAAGAATAAATAATAAATGATAAATACGGCAAGTAAATATTTTTGGTTTCATCAGAATTAACAAGCGAAGCTGCGTTTGTTCGAGCAGTGTGAGAGTAAAGTAGGAGGGAGGATAGGCATGTGCATCGATTTCGACACCGATCGATCTCCGGAATCGTCACTTTACATCTTCATCCGTCGTACTCACACCACTTGCGTTGCGTCCGCTTCTGGTTGTAAGCTCGACTCTCTTCACTATTTTTTTTTTTTATTATCCGTCGCACACACACCGCTTGCAATTGCTAATGTTTTTCTGTTGATTTAATAGATGGGGAATAAGAAGAAAGTCCCACCGTCGCGCAGGAAATCGTCAGTCAATGGAGATGCGCTTAACGCTGTCGAGCCGGAGCCGGATTCAGAGAAGAGGATCGACTGTGTTAAGGAATTTGAGTCTCCGGTTTATCCTAGTATTAAGATGGAATGCGAACGAGCCGTAACTGCGCTGAGGCGTGGTAATCATAATAAGGCAATCAGGTTGTTGAAGGAAGCCAGTCACAAGTATAAGAATTCTGCCCTAATTCACAGAGTTCAAGCTACTGCTTTTGTTAAGGCTGCCTCTGTTGTTGATGATCCCAGTGTCAAAGGAAGACATTTCAAGAATGCTTTAGAGTCTGCTCGTAGGGCTGTTGAGCTGTCCCCCAACTCAATCGAGTTTGCTTTCTACCATGCCAAATTACTCTGCGATCTCTCTACTGATGCACCACAGTTTGAGCAAGTCAGGCATGAGTGTGAGAAGGCAATTGGGGTCGACAATCCCATTGATCCGGCCAAAGAGAGTTTGCTGGATGAGAGCCAGCACAAGATTTCAACTTCTGAACAGAGAATTGCTAATATTCGTGATGAGCTCAATGCACTTATTCATACATCACATATTAAGTCGCTTTCCAATTTGATGAAGTCTTTCGGACATATGGAGGATAAAATAACAATTGTTCCAGTGAACAGGACGGTTGAGGATCCCATGGACCCAATGTTGCTTGAAAATAGAAAACCAAATGAGATCAGGAAAGCAAATAAGACAACAGAGGAGCGCAGAAGGGAAGTTGAGGTTAGGGTGGCTGCTGCAAGATTATTGCAGCAGAAACCTGACTCACCACCTTCACTCGTAGATGGGGATGGACAGAAAACAAGATCACATTTCTCATCGGAAAAATCAGGGGACACGCGTAAAAGCAGGAATGATCGTAAAAATATATCTTTGTTTGAAAGGAGAGATCGTGTGAGGCCGTATTGGAATTCTATGAGCATGGACAGTAAACATGGTTTGTTTGAAGTCAGGGTTTGTGATATGAAGACGTATTTTGCTTCATATAAAGATAGATTAGCAAATGATTTACTGTGTGAAGCTCTTGACTTTGCTGAAGCTTACAAGACGTGGACATTCTGGATGTGCTGTCGTTGCTTTGAGAAATTTGCAGATCCGAATTCACACATCCAGCATGTCGTGCGGGAGCACATGGGAAACCTTGTGCCAAGGTTTCAGTCAGTCATGCCATCAAATGTTGAAAATGAGTGGGTAGAAATGATCCTGAATTGCTCCTGGAAGCCTTTGGACCTCACTCATGATGTTGACCATGACCAGCCAAAGTGTCCACTTATCAAGTTGGCTGAAGATGAGCATGGTAATAGCCGACACGAAGAATGCACTAAAGAATCGTCAGATTTTCCCGCTGAATACATATGGTATGACAACCAGCTATCACTCAATGAGTTTGATCAAAGCCGAAGCAACCAAGTTGTCCAGTTTGTTGATAGCTGGCCTCTATCCGATGACCCCGAAAGAGCTAAGTTGCTTGATAGAATCCATGCCTTGTTTCAGCAGCTCATCCATCACAGGTATCTTTCATCAAGTCATCTAAACAAAGTGATTCAGTTTACAGTTGATGAGCTGCAAGGTCTAGCTTCTAGTTCCGAACTTCTGAAATGGGGTGTGGGGCAGTCTCCTACTTGCATATGTTTACTGAGCGCTCTGAAGCTCGGGAAAATTTTGAAGTTCTTGCAGGATGTTGCTCAATCTTGTGGATTAGCTAGCTATCCTGAAGAAAGCTTTAATCCCTCAGAGACTTTGATCAGTAGCGATAGTAGTCTAAATAATCTTGAGAGTATTACTCTCAGTGAAGATATGTCTTTTCTGCGGTTGGATGAACTTCTTGTTTCCATCAATGTTGCTGATAAAATGAGCAAAAATTGTGTCAACGATGAAAGGACTACCTCAAATGCTTCAGCTGCCACCTTAAAATGTGTTCACCCCGCAGATTATGATGCTTTATTGTCATGGGTTTATTCAATCCCTCAAATCGAGGAACAATTGTCTTCATGGGTGCAAGCAAAAGAACAGAAATTGCACAGGGGACTGGACATACTGAAAATTCTTGAGAAAGAATTTTGCCACTTGCAGGATCTATGCGAGAGGAAATGTGATCACTTGGGGTATGAGGAAGCATTGCAATTGGTGGAGGATCTCTGTCTACAAGAAGGTAGGAAAAAGGAACTCGTCGTGAACTCTGCCGGTAAAGGATATGAATCGATCCTGAAGAAGCGAAGAGATGAGCTTTTTAGGCAGGAACATGATGCGATATTTACGGGTAATCGGTCTGAACTGGATGCTATTACAAGTGTTCTTAGAGAGGCCGAAAGTTTGAATTTGAACCAAATGGGCTATGATGGAAGTTACTGTGACGTCACTTCGTATTTACGTGACCTAGAATACTGTGAAGAGGAGAACTGGAGATCGAATGGATACTTGAGACAAATGGATACTCGTATCGAAATAATAATCCAGAGACAAAAAGAACAATTATCCGTTGAGGTTTGTTGTCTGTCTAGAACTGCATTCTGTTTTCTTTAATGCAACTTCCATCCTTATCTCATTTGCTTGATAATTTAGCTTAGCAAGCTCGATGCGAAGATTATGCGGGTTAGTAGTGAGATGCATCAGATGGAGATCAAGCTCGAGTCGGTTTCCGCCCATGATTTTCGAGCAATATTATTACCTTTAGTGAAGTGCTTTCTACAGGTAATTGCTTAACCTGCTCTGTATTACCTGTTTTGATTTTCTTTTTATTTTGTGCCCACGCCTTTTCAGGCACACTTGGAGGATCTGGCTGAAAAAGATGCTACCAAGAAGTCTGATGCAATCAGGGAAGCTTTACTGGCTGAACTTGCGCTTGATTCTCAGAAAAAGGTACTTGGAGGAAAAGGCCTAAGCCTAACACAGGATAAAGTTAAGGAAAAGAAGAAGAGCAAAGATTTCAGAAAAACAAAGGTTTGGGGTGGTTAATGCTCTTTTATTCATTTTCGAGGAGTGGTTGAATGTTAAGTCTTTGCTAATTGTCTACCTCACAGACAAAGCCCGTTGACATACAGCGAATGATTGGCAATGGGACAACGGAGAAAAGGTATGGGCCTTGAAATTATAGATTGATTTCACTTTATTATATTTCACCGATGAACTTGTATATGCTATGAATTATGATCCAAGCCATGTACAATGTACATACATTCTATGTCATATTGCAGCTCTTCTATTTCCTCTACAACGGTTGATAGCGATCCTGCTTTGCCAGACCCAAGTATTATTGCGTCTGATGTTATCCTGGAGTATCTGAAGGAGCTGCCTACAAATGATAGTGAGCTTGAGGCGGAGGAAAGAAAGCTTCAAGAAACACTGGATTATCAGCGTAGAGTTGAGTATGAGGCTAAAGAAAAACATCTTGCCGAGCGATATAAGAAAACTACCATAAGTATCCCTGGAAAGTTGCATGTGCCATTTGATACATTCTCTCATGATAGTGATCATGATTTGGAAAAACAGATCAATCTTATAGGGCAGGTATGCCTCTTGATTAGTTGATTAGCTTTCAGCTAGTTGGGTCTAATGGAGAAGGGCTTATTCAATGAGTTTAGTGACAACCAGAATCACGTAACCTAGGAGAAATTAGGGACTTTCTAAGGGATAAGAGGCCCAACAGTGATGCTCATTATATTCTCAATTAGAGTATCTAACATCTAATAAATTTTCCAACTTAATTTTATCAGGAACTTGGGTGTCAGAGGAACGGGTTTCAAGATAACGACTCAGGGTTGCATGTGCTATCTATGGATGGGACTGCGCCTGTTGATGCCTATACCGCTTCAAGATCACATAAAAATAGAATTGCTCACAGTTACCACTGTGCAGATTTGAAAGGTAATAATGAGTGTCTTTTAGTTCTAATATTTTTATGTAATCCGGACTTGATATATGAATAGTGTGAGGAATATAGTTTAGAATATAATTTTTAACATTCTAATGCCCCAATGGACGATTTCTTAAAGAAGGGTTTGTAAATTCTGATATAATGACTGAGAATAAAATGAGAAGACACGATCAAAATAAATTGATAGCAGGAGTGAATGTTTGTAATTTGAAAAGGCAGTAGTGAATGTTTGTAATTTGAAAGGGAAAATGTTAAATTGGCAAAACTGTAAGGTGCATGCACGTGAAGATTTTCGTGAGACTTTCCCTCCCATGGAAAGTGAGATTCTAGGAAGGTCTTGCTATTTTGGACGATAAGAATGTCAATTGTAAAAATGGTCAATTTTGCATGTACTTGCTTAGTTGCATATGAGCTGCGTGGGTGACTATTTTGTGTAACTACTAACTTGCACAAACAAAAGAAGAACAACAGATGAATGGAGATCCGTAATTTTTTTTCATGATGATGTGCCCCTTTACTTATGTTGCCACATAGTTCACTAGCCTTCTCTAACTACTAGTTGAATGCTGGTACTCAATAATAATGAAGGCAATGGAGCAAGGACCCTACAGCTGCTAGCAGACAATGAGAATGAGGATATATTCCAAGCAGACCTCAAGAAAGCAGTACAGCAAAGTCTGGGTAATGTTCAATTTTGGTCATAGGAAAGCTGAAATTTTCATATTTAATAGTGGACGTGAATGACATACCAATGTTAAGACTGCATCTGATACATGTTTACCTTTGTAAAAGATGCAAACAAACCCTTCTACGGGATTGTTTTTCTGGCATTGAAAAGGACAATATATGCAAGTTACATGTAGGATTTAACAATACAACAGAATCTTTGATCTATGGCCAGCCTTTTTTTCTCTACTTTTATGTCATGACGTTATCGATAATGTGTTTCCGTATTGCTCTGGAAAAACAATCATAAAAGAATCCCTTGCCCATCTAATTGGAAGCTTTGTCTAGGAATGGATATTGAACTTGGTTAATTAGTGGTATAAAATTGATCACCATGTACTTGATTTTCTTAAAAATGTCACTCTTTTTAGGGAAGCTGGGCGGTGCCAGCAATTTGCAGCAGAGGCAAATATGAATTGTTGTGTTTGAGAATTCATTTTTTGTCAAGCTATGTCCCTTACCTTTTTGTGTGTGTATATTTTCCTCAGAAATCTTTGAGACACATCAAGAACTTTCCTTTGGTACTTTGATTCCGTCGGTGGCATATAATATTGATGCTTCTCCAAAGGACACCACATTGAAAACTGTGAATGAAAATGGTATGATGGGTACAGGATTGATGAATGAAGTTGGTGAATATAATTGTTTTCTCAATGTCATCATCCAGGTCAGTGATTTCCAATGATTGGTTGTTGCTTTGCTATGTGTCTGATATTTTAGTCAGATAATTACATTCCTGATCCATTCTAACTGCCTCCCCACCTTAATACAGTCGTTGTGGCATATTGCACGATTTCAAAAAGAATTATCGAGGCAATCAACATCAGAGCATATTCATGTTGGAGATCCTTGTGTGGTATGTGCATTGCATGGCATATTTACTGCCCTGAGTCTGGCCTCCAGTAATCATCAAAGAGAAGCAGTTGCTCCTACTACACTCAGGCTTGCTTTGAGCAAGCTTTGTCCAAATAATAACTTCTTCCAGGAGGTAGGCAAGAGCATTTGTAGATTTTGTATGTATCTCTGTCCATGCTTTTTCACGAAGTTTAAATGAACATCAATGTGTTGTTATGGTACTGGTTGCTGCAGAATCGTAATTTGTTTACAGTCCAGTTGATTATAAAGGAATGATGACTGATATTGATTTTCAAATTTAATTGTTATTGTCAGGGTCAAATGAATGATGCCTCTGAGGTTTTGGGAGTCATGTTTGAGTGCCTTCATCGTTCTTCTGCTTCCAAAGACGAAGTTCTGGATACCGAAATTGTAAAAAGTAGTTGTTTAGGGTCTTGGGATTGTTCAAACGATTCCTGTGTAGCTCATTTTCTTTTTGGAATGGACATTTTTGAAAGTATGAACTGCCATAATTGTCATCTAGAGTCCCGGCATCTGAAATACACTTCTTTTTTTCACAACGTCAATGCCAGCTCTCTACGAAAGATGAAGGTATGTTATACGGCATGTTTACAGTTCTCAAACCATGTAACTGAACTTTTACTGATCATTAACATCATGCAGGTTGTGAACCCAGATAGCTCATTTGACGAGCTTCTGAATCTTGTAGAAATGCAACACCAACTGGCTTGTGATCCTGAAGCTGGTGGCTGTGGAACGCTTAACTACATTAGTCATATGCTTTCTACTCCTCCACACGTGTTCATAACTGGTGATGCATCTTCTGCAATCTATTTTCTCATTCGTCCATTAGATGGCAACTTTTAGCTAAAATTATTTTTCAATATTTCAGTTCTCGGCTGGCAAAAAACACGAGAGAGCTCTGAAGACATTATAGCTACATTATCTGCCCTCAATACAGAGATAGATATCAGTGTCCTTTACTGCGGCATAGATCAAAACAGCAAGTATCGCTTGGTCTCACTTGTAAGTTGATATTTTTATATTTGACTAAACAGCTGCTCTTCTTCCAGATTTCTAAGTTTTTTTTTTCCTTCATATAATTAACAATAAGAATATTTTATTTGACGATATTGACCCTTGATGGGATGAACTAGAGGTAATTATTTTGTTCAAAGCAACTGCAATGAAAGTTGTTTTTGTTTTAAAGTAAACAATCTGTCACAGCCTCTTACCTATTCAGTACATTATAATTTTAAACCTAATAGACCTTTCATGCCTCCCATTGTTCTAATACTTATCTATCTCAATATTTAGGTTTGCTATTATGGACAACACTATCACTGCTTTGCGTATAGTTCTGACTATGGTCGGTGGTTATTGTATGATGACAGAACCGTAAAGGTATGATAGATTTGGTTACCAGACTTAAATTTTCCAACAGTTTGAGTAAAACTTTGATGAACATGCGTAGGTTATTGGTGCATGGGACGAGGTTCTGAAAATGTGCGAGAGAGGACATTTGCAACCACAGGTCTTTTTCTTTGAATATATAAATTGAAGTATGGTAGCTGGCTTGGTTGCTACTTTGGAGAGGTTCAGTTCTGAAATCTTATTTAAAAGGTGCCCGCATTCTCTTTGCAAGCGGCTTCTGCAATGGACCCTGGCATTTTAATTGCTCCTGAAATTGTACATCAATTTTGACTAGAAATTCAAGAGCTGTGGTGAAAAATCAAATGGTGAGACAGCGGCGGATTAGATGCATATATATATATATATATAGCAATGTCTTCATTTATCATTGTTAGCTGGGAATACTTGTCTCCATAATTGGAACTAGGATTTTTATTGACATCAAGTGATGGAAATAGTTGTAGAAAAATGATTCTCCTTTACGTGATTGCTCAAATCTGAGGAGAAATAATAAGTTCTCCAGATCTGCAGCATCATCTTTTGTTTATGCACACCACATTAAATCATTGTATGGGGTAACTCTGGATACTTATTCGTAGTTGATTGCCCTCATTATTTTCTTAGAAATAATAACATTAATCCGCCAAATAACTTGATAATAATCATAGTTACTCCAGTCTTGATTGCAAATCAGGATTTTGGCAGATACGTCTAAATAAAGAATCTAAACCACTTACGGCATTCAGTTGCCCTTAAGGACATTACGAATGGAACGTAGTTCCTTTCGGACTTCAGCAAGCTCCAGGAATTTTCCAAAGATTTATGGATAAAACCTTTGAGCAATTTAGAGACTTTAGTCTCATCTACGTAGACGACATACTTATCTACTCAAATACTGAGTCAGAACACTACGCTCATCTTGAGCAAGTACTTGACAAATGTAAAGAAACAGGAATAGTACTATCTGAAAGAAAAGCTAAATTATGTCAAAAAGAAATATCTTTTCTAGGACTTGAAATTAAGGAAGGCCAAATAAAACTACAAACACATATACTAGATCATATTAATAAATTTCCAGACAAAATACAAGATAAAAAAATGCTACAAAGATTCTTAGGAATTCTAACATATGCAGAAATGTATGTCAATAAATTATCAGAATTAAGAAAACCATTACAAAAGAAGTTAAAAGACAAGGTTAGATGGACTTGGGAAGAAGCTGATACAAATTATGTTAAAAAACTTAAATTAAAATTCAATCACTTACCAGCATTATACCACCCTCTACCAGAGGATTATATGATTATAGAAACAGACGCTAGTGACCTATATTGGGGAGGAATTTTAAAAGCAAAAAATCTAAATAATGAAGAAAAATTATGTAAATATGCTTCCGGTACCTTCACAGGACCAGAAACTAGATATCATTCAAATGAAAAAGAATATCTAGCTATTAAGAAAACAATTAAGAAATTTAAAGCTTATATTATTGACAAAAAATTCTTAATCAGAACAGATAGTAAAACTTTGGATATTTTCTTAGGACAAATATTTCAGAAGACTATAAACAAGGAAGATTACTACGATGGCAAATATGGTTTAATTACTACACCTTTAAAGTAGAACACATTGCAGGAACAAAAAACTGTCTAGCAGACTGTTTAACTAGAGAACTTAATAACGTTAAAGAAGACTATATAATTAAAACTGATGAAACTAACATGATTTTTCAGGTACAAGCGAAGAAAACATGGACGCAAGTCATATCGCGATCATGGAGAAAGAACTCGAGTTAGAAAAGCTTCAAGCAGGATTACTGAAAAAACAAGAGGTAATAATGAAGAAAGAAATCGATATACATAAAGCAAAAGCTAGCAAGACCGGTTTTCCAGCACCCATAATTACCGCAAATGACCTAAAAAGAGCTAAGCTCGAAAAAGAAACAGCTAAACCAATTAAGGTATACGCCATAATGAATGGAGCAAGAAAAGGTATTTATTCTACTTATCCCGAGCATGATGAAAGAGAAATAGTAAAAGAATTTGCTACTGAGTTCGAGGCAAATTATGTGCTAAATACTTATCTCGGCCCTCAACCTAAAATGAATGACTACAGAGAAGCCATATTAAGCATTGCTCAACCTAAATCTCAGCTGCAAACTATTGGGTATATCTCTCAACCTACTGCCCTCAGGAGCATTACTCAACATATTGTCCGAAAGGACTGGTCAGATATTACGGAAGAATATTTACTCTCTACCTATAATTTACTTCTCAAAGGAAAAACTGAAGAAGGTATCTATTCAATAATGAGAGCTGGACTACTCAAAGTTATGATTTATCCTAAAGTTAAACCTCAAAAGGTATAAGAGTTATTTTGCCTTGGGCTCATTGACACAATTTACCTAAGCCCAAATTATGAGGAGCTAGAACATTTCAACGCTACAATTAAGCAGACCATCATCCAGTTTGTCAAGAAAACCAAAACAGATAAGCAAATATACCTAAAGTTCCAATCAAGCTATGCTGATTTCAGCCAGGGAAAAATCAAGTTACCTTATCACTGGATCAGAATTGGACCAGTTGGGAGTCAACAAGCTATTGTTCAGTTAAAACCAATGGAACCTATCAAGAAAGAAGATCTCATCAACTTAAGAATCCTATCCCTTGGCAACATTGCCTATGAGCTTTTTAAAATTAAAAGCAATAGCGAATTAAAGGTCAACTTCAACAGTCAACGAATTATTATCTACTCTCATTTCAACAAAGGAATTCATCCAAAAGAATTAGAAATCATCAAAGAATGGCAGAAGATATTCGATGAAGGAAGCTTTGACGTAAACCCAACTACGGCCTTGGAATATTTGAAGAACCCAGACAAGGAAGCCCAAGCCCAAGCCCAAGATGCGTCGGCAAGCAAAGACAAAGAAGAAGTCACGACGAAAAACATGTAGACCCTCTACCCACTTGAAGACAGCAATGACAGCATAAAGAAAGGAATCAACTTATCTTGTATCTTTTTATTTTTCTTTATTTCGCACTATCTAAAGGAGGTTGGCTATATAAGGCGCCTAAGGTAATTGTTAGAAGACAGACTCTCTGGGCACTCAGTTTCTCTTTCAATAAAAATCTCTCAAGCTTTCAACATCTCTGTGCTCTTTACTTAGATCTTCGGATCAAATTAATCTAGTTATTTGAAGATCTCAGTTCTGGACTACATAAGGCTTCATATGGGAACGCCGGGAAAGGCTAGTACGACGGAAGCAGTGGTGAACATCGGGATCTCTCCTAAACTTAAAAGACAGTTATCTTCCACGAACGCAGGTATGAAAAATCTCTCAACCCTCATACTAATTAGGCCAAATGATGGCATCAGTTATTCAAACAAAATAATTAGAACCTGTATTTATCTTGATTTCCAAAAGAAATATCAATACAATTATGGGTTTTAGCTACTCTTTCTTACCTACTGAAAAGAAAGATTCTACGACAAATTACAAAAACAAAATACAAGCGCGCGTAGAAATAATGGTATCAGAGCGGGACCCACATGAATAGTAAAAGTCAAAATCACTATTCATCAGAGTCAAAATACGGTATAAATAAAAATGAACAAAACTTTAAACAATTTACCCATGATAAGTATTTTAACCAGATTAATTTCGTGGTTGAGGAAAGAGGTTCACACCTCAAGAGAAGCTTTACTCTTCTCATTTGAGTTATTCCATAACTTATCACAATCCACGAATCCAAATCTGTTTAATAAATTACCATGACAGATTACAACAACGGAAATTTCAATTTATTCAAATATCAATTAGAAGACGAACAAAAAATAATTATCCTATATATTTTAAGAAACTTTCCACAAGATATTAAAGACGAAATATGCGAGGCAATTGACCAAGCAATAGACAAATATCTAATAGGAATCCATTACGATGAAAACTTCTACTTAGGAAACAGTGAATATGTATGGGGTAACTATGGATACTTCTTGTAACTATGGAAACTTCTAGTTCATCCAAAACTCATTCAAAATATGTATATCAATTACAATACTTTAAAGAACATACACTCGATGAAACAAAGATATTAATCTTCAAAATACTAAAGGAATTACCAAGAGACGTACATCAACCTATTTTAATGGTTCTTGATCAATATGAAGAATGGAAAATGATTGATGCCTTAACTAATTACTATAAATACGAATCTTCTGAATTCTCAGACCCAGAAGAAGAATATGAAAGAAGATTACTTAAGCAATCTAGCGGCAAATTATGGTACACAAATTCTTCAGGAAATGAAACAGACTGATAATCTATCTTGACTATCATTATGGAACAAGGATCAAGTAGTAACGTATTATTAAATAATTGGTGTTGGAGCATAAAGTGACATATAGACAAAACACAAATCTGTACAAGTCGTCCTCGAATTGGACTGTGCTAGCATCTGTGCAAGGTCTATCTTTCAGTTCCGAAAAATCTGCTCAGTAACTGATTTTTTGGAAAGATAGAAATCTTTCGAATATTCTCGACCGCCACATCACCAAACCGACTCTGATGAGATAAAGATATACAGATCTCAACGGAATTAATTCCTATCTTATCGAGGGTTTTTAGGAAATATATTCTAGGGTTTTCTTATCACCTAGATCCACACGGCTATATATATAGAAGAGCAGAACTCAGTTTTTCTTCAAGCAACACTTGAGAGACGCCGTGTGGAGAGCCTTAAATCCGTACGCTGAAATCATATCTTGGAGCTTTTAGTCGTCAAGCTTTCATTGGAGGATTAAGGCTGCAAGTTGGTAAGCCTCTTGCTTTACTTGTTTCTTGAACTCATATATTGTTGCTGCGCACTACAACGTCCAGAGTTCAAGAAGGTGTTGTCGCTGCTTAGTACCACTCAGGTCTAGCAGATCGACTGTCACAGACGACGACCATCCACTATCTGAATCTACGAGTTGGATTCGCATTCATCAGTCTCGGGAGGAGGTCTGATTGTATTGACGGGAGTCTCTGGATCTAAGGGACGCTTAGATCACCCAATTCACTTGGAGAGTAGTATAGGGGATCAGTAGTTTGGAAGGCTGTTCGAACATAAAACTGTACTATACACTGTGATAGTGAATTGTTCCTTGGACTTGGGAGAAGTCCCCCAGACGTAGGCTACATTGAGCCGAACTGGGTCACCAAGTGTTCTGTGTCCTTTACTGTTTTGCACCTTACTTTCATTTACATTAATCTGTGCAACCAACTGTACCACAGTGTGTTCAACATCGAGCTGGTACAGTTGAGCTCATCTCACGCGTAGCAATTTCAATTGGAATATGAATGTTGGAGACATGTTCCGAACACAGTTAAACGAAGAAACAAAACTAGTAATTCTCTACGCACTCAAAAACTTACCAATCGAAATAAAAACCATAATCATCGATGAAGTAGATATCTATTTAGATAACGAAATAAATGATCTTGAAGATTATGAAGAAGAATATTGGTATAGAGACGGAGATCTTTACTTCAATGACTTCGAAGACTTATTTTAGTCACCTTCAATTAAGGAATTTCTTAGGGTCACATCCAGAGTACGACTCATATCCAGATACAGACTAATGAATATTGATCAACAAATTTCCGAACTAAGAAAAGAAATAAATAGAATAAAAAAGAACCTGATTAAACTCCGAATAAAAATATTCGTCAAAAACCAAAGATGGATATAAAAGAAAATAATAACAACTCAGAAATATATACGACAGAATCAAATAACGGATTTACTGGAGAACTTGTTTTACATAACGAAAAACTAAAACAGATTCAAAAAATGAAAGGAACATTAAAGAAAGAAGAAATATTCAAAATACCTAGAGTTTTAGGATTCTTAAAAAGAAAGAACGAAATAATATATTGCGATCAGCAACTCAGTACATAGTATCGAATACGCTAAACAAGAATACATAGAGTTAGTAGAAGTATTCTCGGATATCGAAAATATTGAGAAAAACGAATTTTGTGAATTATTTCCAGAAGAAGAAAACTGGACTATTGACTTATCAAAAGATAAAAGATATTACGGACAACCTAAATCCAGATATGAAATAGGAAGATCATCCACTTCCTCTTTGCCAGAATCAAATAATGAATTAATAAGACAATTATCTTATAAAATGGATAAAATAGGAAAAGCTATCGGATTTATGGAATGACAGAAGAGTTAATTGAATATCCTAAAATAAGTAACAAAAACAATATAGAATATGACCTACAGAATACGACAGGATATAAAAAATACTGGACTAGCAAACAAACTGAATGTAATTGGACGAGCAATTGCCTACATTGGCATCATTGTGATAAAGAAACAATGGAAAATATGTCTAGCACACTTCCACACATACAAAAAGTATTGATAAGTATTGGAAATACCTTAACAGACTCAATTATACATAATGATAATGAGTTTCAAAAACTTACCACATTACTTAATCAACAACCATATGAGGAAGTTATGTATAAAGACAAAAGAAAGGAAAACAATAACAAAAAAATATTATCTAAAAATGAGCAAAACGAAATTACCTCTTTAAAAGAACAAATATTTGATCTTCAAAACGACTTAACCAGTTTAAGGATACATGAACTTGGTAAATTAAAGAAACTTATAGAACAAAATCAACAAGTAATCAATATGATAAAACCAATTGATATCAAAAGATTAGAAACAACAGTTCAGGAATTAAACAAGAAAATACCAGATATAGAACCACTTTTAAAAGAATTCGAAAAAATGTTTAAAACATTAGATAATATAGGAAAAGCCATTGGATTCGAAGAATCATGGCAACTTCTGTTGATACCGTTTTAAACGAGATAAAAAACGAATTACAAAACATTAAGAAAAGCATAATTACCGAAGAAAAAATAATACAGATTCTTAGAGAAGAATTAGACAAATATAAAAACGAATTTGAAAAAATACAAAGACAAATTATACAAATGAAAATAAATAACAATTCAGGCAAAAGCTCAGGAATTGATTTCTCTGATTTTCAATTTCCACCATCATTACCATACGCAAAACCTTTTGAACAATTGAAAAAAGAAAAATTCGTAATTCAAGAATAGTAAGTTAATCATGAAATTTCTTGCTAAGATAAACAAAATCTTCAACTTAAACAAATTAGGCAACTGTTTCCAAAACAGAAATGGCAAGTCAGACCCTAGAAAGGCGACCCCACACAGCGAGAGAGAAACCAGACTCGCAATGCCGATAACATGCATCGACCTACCTAAGGAAAGCATTAACCTATCAGTTAATCCCATTAGAGAAAAACTTGAAAAAGATTTCGAAAATGGAATAAAAATGAATGAGTGTATTAAATTACTTAGTCTCTCTGATACAGAACTTATTACCCAACAAGAAACACTCATGACAAATTATGAAGAAGGAAATATAACCAATTATTCATCAGAAGATGAAAATAAACATCAACCTATTAAAAATATTGATTACCGAAAACCTAGTTTACCAACAAGAAATATATTTATGGAAAAAGGAGAAGGATCGCAAGATCAACAAATGATTCCAAGAGGAGAAGTTATTGATAATGAACCTCTAGAATATAGGAGGAATTACAACCAAAGAGATCTTAATGAAGGACAAAGAAATTTCGAAAAAAGAAAACAACCTTATAAACCTATGTCTAACATAATACCAAGGAATGTCGAGTACCAACCATATAACGCAATCAATCAAAAAACTGATGTCTTAGACCTTGACTGCGTAAGAAATCGACTTAAGAGAATAGATGAATGGGGAACAATTATTGATGTTATTATTCAAAGTAATGACGGCTTAAGAACAAATATAAACTCCAGCAAAGCTTACATTGCCCATAAAATTACTGGTAACGTAAAAGCCTGGTATCAAAACCTAACTATTGAACAACTTAGAGAATTAGAAGAAGGTATCACCACAGGAGTGAATACTTAAAAAGATTAATTAGAACGTTCTATCAAGAGTTTGTAGGAAGAGATGAAGTTATGCATGCTGAAGAAGTCAAAATAACAGATCAAAATAACGCTAGATGGTATCTTGATAACATAACCATATGCGACATGTGTTATTTTAATAATTACGCATGTGAATATGAAAAATACTATTATAAGTTAGATCCAGCCCAAAGGACAACTTATAATGACATATTCTTCAACAAATTACCACAACCTCACTTAAACACTATAAGGAAAATGTGGGAGAATAAACCTGATGACATCCCAGATACATTAGGAGGAAGAATTAGAACGATCGAAACATTTATGCAAGATCTATGTGTACAAAGAACTCTTTATAAACAAAAATACAATACCTATAACAACAGAATCTGTTGTAACAATCAAAATATTGATATACCAGGAAGATATGGATGTAATACTTATCAAAAACCAAAAAATAAGTTTAAAAAATACTATAAAAAGAAGTATAGATTTAGACCTATACCTTATAAAGCTAAATATAAACATCCCAAGTATAGAAATAAATACTTTAAGAAAAAGAGGCCATACAAACCAAGTAAAGAAAAGTATTGCCCTACGAATAAAAAACAATGTACATGTTGGTTATGCCAAGAAGAAGGACACTATGCAAATAAATGTCCAAATAAAGAAAGAATTAATAAAACCAAAAAAGAACAAGTTAAACTACTTGAACTAACTGCGCACTTTCAAAATGGAAAAGATACGCCAATTAAAATGGCATTAATAGATAACCGAATTAACGATAGGAAACTTAGCATAATAGGCGCAGCTAAAGGAAATTTAGCCTATGGTACATTTATGTTTTCAGTTTATCCTAAATTTAGGATTAATCTAAACACATTAAACTTAGACAAAACACTTAGCTTTATACATGAATTTGAAAATAAAGACTTAATGAATAAAGGAGACAAAGCATTCTCCGTTACTTACATGGTTGCATATGCGATCAGCAACTCAGTACATAGTATCGAATACGCTAAACAAGAATACATAGAGTTAGATGAAGTATTCTCGGATATCGGAAATATTGAGAAAAACGAATTTTGTGAATTATTTCCAGAAGAAGAAAACTGGACTATTGACTTATCAAAAGATAAAAGATATTACGGACAACCTAAATCCAGATATGAAATAGGAAGATCATCCACTTCCTCTTTGCCAGAATCAAATAATGAATTAATAAGACAATTATCTTATAAAATGGATAAAATAGGAAAAGCTATCGGATTTATGGAATGACAGAAGAGTTAATTGAATATCCTAAAATAAGTAACAAAAACAATATAGAATATGACCTACAGAATACGACAGGATATAAAAAATACTGGACTAGCAAACAAACTGAATGTAATTGGACGAGCAATTGCCTACATTGGCATCATTGTGATAAAGAAACAATGGAAAATATGTCTAGCACACTTCCACACATACAAAAAGTATTGATAAGTATTGGAAATACCTTAACAGACTCAATTATACATAATGATAATGAGTTTCAAAAACTTACCACAATACTTAATCAACAACCATATGAGGAAGTTATGTATAAAGACAAAAGAAAGGAAAACAATAACCAAAAAATATTATCTAAAAATGAGCAAAACGAAATTACCTCTTTAAAAGAACAAATATTTGATCTTCAAAACGACTTAACCAGTTTAAGGATACATGAACTTGGTAAATTAAAGAAACTTATAGAACAAAATCAACAAGTAATCAATATGATAAAACCAATTGATATCAAAAGATTAGAAACAACAGTTCAGGAATTAAACAAGAAAATACCAGATATAGAACCACTTTTAAAAGAATTCGAAAAAATGTTTAAAACATTAGATAATATAGGAAAAGCCATTGGATTCGAAGAATCATGGCAACTTCTGTTGATACCGTTTTAAACGAGATAAAAAACGAATTACAAAACATTAAGAAAAGCATAATTACCGAAGAAAAAATAATACAGATTCTTAGAGAAGAATTAGACAAATATAAAAACGAATTTGAAAAAATACAAAGACAAATTATACAAATGAAAATAAATAACAATTCAGGCAAAAGCTCAGGAATTGATTTCTCTGATTTTCATCATTACCATACGCAAAACCTTTTGAACAATTGAAAAAAGAAAAATTAGTAATTCAAGAATAGTAAGTTAATCATGAAATTTCTTGCTAAGATAAACAAAATCTTCAACTTAAACAGTTTCCAAAACAGAAATGGCAAGTCAGACCCTAGAAAGGTGACCCCACACAGCGAGAGAGAAACCAGACTCGCAATGCCGATAACATGCATCGACCTACCTAAGGAAAGCATTAACCTATCAGTTAATCCCATTAGAGAAAAACTTGAAAAAGATTTCGAAAATGGAATAAAAATGAATGAGTGTATTAAATTACTTAGTCTCTCTGATACAGAACTTATTACCCAACAAGAAACACTCATGACAAATTATGAAGAAGGAAATATAACCAATTATTCATCGGAAGATGAAAATAAACATCAACCTATTAAAAATATTGATTACCGAGAACCTAGTTTACCAACAAGAAATATATTTATGGAAAAAGGAGAAGGATCGCAAGATCAACAAATGATTCCAAGAGGAGAAGTTATTGATAATGAACCTCTAGAATATAGGAGGAATTACAACCAAAGAGATCTTAATGAAGGACAAAGAAATTTCGAAAAAAGAAAACAACCTTATAAACCTATGTCTAACATAATACCAAGGAATGTCGAGTACCAACCATATAACGCAATCAATCAAAAAACTGATGTCTTAGACCTTGACTGCGTAAGAAATCGACTTAAGAGAATAGATGAATGGGGAACAATTATTGATGTTATTATTCAAAGTAATGACGGCTTAAGAACAAATATAAACTCCAGCAAAGCTTACATTGCCCATAAAATTACCGGTAACGTAAAAGCCTGGTATCAAAACCTAACTATTGAACAACTTAGAGAATTAGAAGAAGGTATCACCACATGAAGTGAATACTTAAAAAGATTAATTAGAACGTTCTATCAAGAGTTTGTAGGAAGAGATGAAGTTATGCATGCTGAAGAAGTCAAAATAACAGATCAAAATAACGCTAGATGGTATCTTGATAACATAACCATATGCGACATGTGTTATTTTAATAATTACGCATGTGAATATGAAAAATACTATTATAAGTTAGATCCAGCCCAAAGGACAACTTATAATGACATATTCTTCAACAAATTACCACAACCTCACTTAAACACTATAAGGAAAATGTGGGAGAATAAACCTGATGACATCCCAGATACATTAGGAGGAAGAATTAGAACGATCGAAACATTTATGCAAGATCTATGTGTACAAAGAACTCTTTATAAACAAAAATACAATACCTATAACAACAGAATCTGTTGTAACAATCAAAATATTGATATACCAGGAAGATATGGATGTAATACTTATCAAAAACCAAAAATTGTCTGCTCAAACGTCCCTTCTTGTGTAAATACTTAATCACAATTGATTTGTCAAAAAAAACCGTAACCATCAGACCGCTTGTCACAGTTTGGGGAGTTAATACCCGTTGTATTTTTTGTAATTCCACTAATGTCCTAAGATACATACAATAAGTTTGAACCGTGAATCTCCTAGTCAATTGATCAAGGCTATATAAACTTCCAACTTATTTTTTATTCAGACAAGGATGTATACAACCGTGGAGCCAAAGCCAATATCATCTCACATATCAACTAGGAATGATCTTCGGCATCCACGCAGAATTAATTGTAGAAATATCACTAAGTGGGCTGTCTGCAAATCATAGCTACATAGAATCCACGTATGTTTCTAATATCACATATACCCTATTTGAGAACCATGTGCATAACCAAACACTGAAACTGGGGACCACATTTGAGCCTTTAAAAGGTTGTGCTTGACGTTGAGTGCTCAGCCTCCCTACGTATTGAACCTGCAAATTTGCATTATAGATGTCATTTAGTTATTACTCTTGTCAATTCCCAAGGGCTAAACTACCTTGAATTGATCAGAGTTGAACATCAATCCATGTCAGAAGGCAACCAAAGAAAGGAACATTTCAGCTATCACCAGTCATTGTTTGACATTATAATACCTAAAAGAAAAGAGTAATAACAAGACGGAGAACCCCTTAAGTTGCCTTACTTCTTTTTCCCTTTTCCCGCTTTCTTTCCATTGTCTTTACGATTGCTTTGACCAGTTGACTCATATGTTCCTTTCAGATCATTTAGAGCTTCATTCATGGCATGAATCACCATTTTCTTCACCTGTTTCATATGCCAGCAAGAATTTTAAAATAGAATAAGAACTGATACCCTAGGCTTGATTCAACTATTAACAAACTAAAAGGTAATCCAAAGGCCGGGAAGGATAAATAATTAAAGGTAAGGCAAATCTAGAATTAACAAAATTAATATACAAAATTAAAGGTTTAGGGTAACGGTTAACTTGTTAGGAATACACAAGTCTTACTTGTTCGCACCAAATGAAATGCCTTAAAAGAAATATCTGAATTATGAAAAACCATACTAATGAGTCAACAACAATTTGATCTCTGATGAAATCTTGGTCCATGAGTTATAAAATGTAGCTTTGTCGTACATGAAACATCAGAAAACATGCGTATTCATTTCATCTGACCATCTCGTGATCAACAAAAGAAAATTGTTTTGGAAACAATATACAACTTTTAGCAGGCATTTAACGACTAATGATCTGTTAATAACATGAGTCGGTTGGTGAATAACGATCCAATCACGTCAATATTATCTTATATTGTATTAGTGTGGCATTCCAAGAAATAAGCAGTATATTGTATTGAACTTGAACTTGAACTTGAACATCACATATCCTATCAAATTTTACTACCTTGAAAGTGTTATTTTTACTTCTATCGATAAGTTATAGATGACAATTTGGTTGTGTATCCACACAAAGCCTTTAAATGTCAAATCTGAAACTACACATACACACTCCAATGCAGTTCCACGTTTTTCCAACAATTGAAAGAAGAATGGTAAAACTGTAATGGTTAGTGCCAATCACAGAATAACTCGATGATATTTAGGAAGTCAATCACAGAAAAGAACTAATGAAAATTTCAGGAAACAAAAGAACACAGAAAATTAAAGGTACACAAGAATGTTACCTCTAGTTTATCCTCCTTAGCTCTATGGTTTTTGGGCAAAACACGGAACTCCTCGGACAAACGAATGCATTCGCCGATATTTTCAGGTGAGACAAATTCAAGGGCAACCTTGATACATGACTGTAACATACATTGGATAAATTGTATAAAAAATCGTTGTTCAACTCTTAATTAATCTTATTTCAATATCCTAGAATTGAAATACGAATAAACAACCATGCCAAGTTTATACTCCCTTCTGATTCAAGAATTTTGTCAACATCACGGAGACATCATTTGATTTTTTGTATGGCACATTCATATTGAAATATAAAAAAAGATCATTAAACTAATTGATGTTTTGGGCACGAAATTGACTGTGTAGAAGATTAACTAATGCCGTCACAACTGTCACAGAATTCTCCTCTGCCTGACTGAGTGTGCGGGAAACTCAACGCAGTAAACACACCTTCACATTTCTGACTTGATGAGGACATCCAGCGGGGATAAAGACGGCATCTCCAAGCTTTTGTGTAAATGTCCATGGTTCTATTCCTGAAATGAAAGAAAATGTTACCTTTGTTTGTATACTGTTTTATTTGATAGTCAAGCCTATGGAATTTGTATATACGTTCAGTTACGTGCAAAGGATATAAGAACAAACCATATTCTTCTTTGAGTTTCTTTTTGTGCTCTGTACTTAGGTAAAAGGTTTGGTCATGGATGGGATCAACAACCTGCACCATACAGACTTTAGCTCACCACATAAAACAACCCCAAAAAGTCATCATATTGTAGTTTTATTAAAATGCAAGCACTAACTGATTATAATAGTCAATGGTTCAATGACGTTGAGGACCCTTTGATTATCATCTTATATCTTCACTTTCTTATGTTCATGTTTTAAAAAATAGTCTTCGCGGATTTGATGACACTATTTCATTCACCATTAAAAAGTGATTACCTGAGAAACAGGATTACAGTGGATGTGCCTGAACTCTTTGTAATGGCAATTGAGGTACTTTCTCAGCATAGGCACATCTTCTCTTCGAAAGATATCCCATACTGCACCCTCTTCAGAAGCATCGCCCAGATTTTCTCTACTCTCATTAATATTGTGATATTTACCTGCCTCCTCACTTTGACCTGCATTTGAGCAGAAATCAATGCCACTCTCAGTACAACCTTCACCATGAGGGTTCAAATGATAAGTATTCATTACGAGTATAAAGAAATAAACATGACCAGTATCATTAGAAAAATGATCTTACTGCTTGAATTCATTCTTGTCCTATAACCTATTTGCTATCAATACCATCCATTATAAATAATAAAAGGTAGAATTGCATAGCTATTGCGCATTCGTAGTTCCTCATCACGTTTATGTGTAGCTTCGACATTTTACAAAAGATGTTCACCACATAAGTGTTGATTTCTCTGCGGCTGGCTTGGGGATCACCTCCAGACGAATACGTACTATATCTCATACACACTATACCCATTCTCACTAAGCTATTAAAAACTGCTGATCCAATTGCTTGAAGCTCTAGTTAGAAACTATAATGTCAGTCAGTTGTACCATTCGTCTTGCACTGAATTTCATTTGAAGGATTTGCACCGGAATCTCCATAAATTTCCTTCACATCTTTTGCATGAATCTTTTGCATTAATTCGTCCCACCTTTCAAATTCTCTATGCTGGTAAGCAGTATGAGTATGTGTCAACACATTGACCTGAAAAATCAGCACTTACATAGTTTATCTGGTAGGTCTTGACTAGCATTATTCTAATGTAACTTGTAAATTAATTTATTCAATCTGAATGCCAATAGAGAAAACTAGAACAAACAAAACCATAAAGTACACTAAGTAAACAACAAGATAACAGCAACTCAAAACTCACACAGACGAGAAAGAATTTTTTTTCCTTATAACCCACCGCCTATCAATTTGTCATTGTATGATTGACAAGCGGTGTGCAATCTGATATTCATATTTCTGATCAAAATCACCTCATACATGATATACAAAACTGCAGCGGTGGATTACTACTAGCCAAATTTGAGTCTAGTGCCTTTCTAAATAGTTAGTTAGAGTCTACACGGGCGCATGTTGAAAACAGAAAGGGCACCTTGCAAGGAGCTGGACAGAAGAAGAAGAAAAAGAGAAAAGAGAGGAAGCAATACTAACATACCAACTAGCAAGGAGTTTGGGTTTGGAAGGATTGGCGCCGGATGAGGAGATGATACAACAACTGATGAACTTGGGATAGAGAAAAGAGAAGTTTTACTGGGAGAAAGATCAATCAAATTACTGGGAAGAATTTTAATGAGAAGATTGTTGTAGAAGGGATTTTCCTGCGAGGGGAGTAGTTCTTATTTGGGAGGTCCAATTTCTCTTCGGTCTCGGTTAAGCAGTGGCGCCAAGGAGGTCACGAGAAGGAAAATCAAATAGTCAGCGAAGGTTGAATTAGGGCTTGCAGTAGTATTGCAGTCAAGGGTATTGGTGGTGGTCGGAGTCGTTCGGGTGGAGTAAGAGGGGAGGCCTAGAGTGAAGGTGAGGAGCGTCATCTAGAGTTAGTATTGAAGAATAGGAGAGGTTTGCTACAGTAGAGACTCCTAGTTGTAGTTGAGATTGGGAGGTGAGTATCCCTAGTTGAAGAGCTTTTCTGGAGGCGCCTATGGATTGGAGGGCTGCCGGTGGTGGAGTATTGCTAGTGTAGAAGGTGGCATCCCTAGCTGGTTTTTGGAGGCTGCTAGTAGGAAAGCAGTTTTTGGTGTTAGTGTCGATCTTGCGAGCAAGAGGCAGAGGTCTGTAGAGTTTGGTTTAGAGAGGATCAAGCCTTAAGAGTGTCTTGTGGGCTGCTAGTTTTTAGAGTGGTCCTGTAGTTTGGGCTTAGTCCCTTCTTGACCTATTAAGGTCCTTTTAATATATCAAAAAAAAAGAAAGGGCACCTTGCCTAATAATCACAATCCTTATCTCTGAGGCAGCTCAAATAGACTTGAAAGTGGAACATGATATCACATTAGAGAGGTGGTACTTATAAATTATGCCAGCATATCCAACTCTTATGCATAACTATTCTTATTTGTGATTGCTATTTCTGGTGTTTTTGAATTGACATCTGGTAGTGCAATATTTGGTTTCCAAGCCTTGTTTGGCATATAGTACAAATAAGATAGTGAGTCTGACTCAAGGCGCGAAGATAATTTAGTCAGCATAACGTAGTACAGTTAGTTGAAATATATTCTTGAATGTTAAGGCTAATATTAACAGTAACACCAAAGTCAGAGTGTACCGCATCAGAAAAGTCACAGTGGATCTTGGTCACAGAATCGGCCCGTCCAAGCTCCCTTTCAACTCCATAAGCAATGTATGTCTTAGGCCCTAGGTCTGGCTTCAAAGAATTTGCAGGCAACTTTGTTGCGATGTTAAGGTAACCAGTCCGGGGATGTGTATACTCTTTGAAGGGCAAACAATTCAAAAATTCAAAAGCATGACGAGGTAACATAGCGCCAAATTTATTAGATTGAGGCCAGTCCTTCAGTTTTAATATTAGCGGCCAACCACAGGTATCTAACTTCCCTTTCAAGTAACCATCAAAGAAATGATGAATATTTACGTTGACCTGCATTTCAATAGTAAACAAAATGACTACAAAGTAACCTGCACCACAATGCAATAATTTAAATATAACTGTCTTACTTGAGGAGAGGTATTTGAGCAATGAACCCCAACCCAACTAACACTTTTAAAACAAAACCCACTAATGTTAAACTAAGATAAGAAGAGCTAACCTCACACATATCCAAGCAATCAATGGCTGTGACATCATGCTTCATATTTTTCACTTGGCGAAATGCACGCCACATCACCATTGGCTCCCAGCTCAAACCAGTTGTATTCTCAAGGACATTTCTCACAATGACTGGCTGGCCTTGACGCCAATGATTCTGGAAATGATCGAACTCTCCTTCAAGTTGTCTTATTGTCGGACAGAATAGACTGTTGTCATCAGAATCATGTCGATTTGCTGCTTTACGTGCAGCACTAACGCCAGCATTGGGTGCACTAATGCATGAACAGGTCTTATTGAAAGACTTAGTTTCATCTCTAAGCTTATGTGAAAACACAATGTCTTCTGCATCAATTACCATGTTAGCTAACGTATTTACAGGAAGTAGGCACCTCAACTGAAGTATACTAGAATTGCAGCCACCCAAAGCTACAGGAGGACAAGGAATGCTTCCATTAGCACTGGCCACCCACTCAGGCCTAGATTGTTTCTGGTCTCCTTGGCAGGCATCGACTATCTCAGATTTTCTTTTTCTTTTAGGTTGTTTTTCAGGTCCACAGTGCTTGTATTCGTCATCTCTTTCAACATATTGAAAAAAAACCTCTTCTTTACCCCCTCGAAAGTTACCTTCGCGTATTTCACGACAACAAGCAAGACAAAGGTAGAAGGAACAATTCAAACAACTTTGGTGAAAGTCAAAAATAGATGTCTTGCAGATATTGCTGCAGCGGGATAAACAGATAACAGGCAAATATATTAGTAATAAATCTGAATCCAACTTATAAAATTAAGTTGCCTTCAAGAAAATACTATTAGACACTAACCAATATGCTCTCTCATTTTCTTCACAATCAGCTTGTTGTACTTCAAAATCAGACACTGATATCCCTACAATGAGCAATGGAACCCAAAACTTGATTTACAGATTGTGTGCAAAACACAGGCATCCAGGGATTCAAACAGAAGAAAGACAAGGAAGCGCTAAGAGTACTAGAGACAGCCATGACACTATTTTAACAAATACTTTCATATCTTTACGGCGTAATTGCAATTATAAATATATAGAAAATGTACAAGTCAAGAAATTTTTTGAAGTGCATGTTTCGACTGTGGAGGAGACATTTCGGTAATTTTCTGATGCCACTGATTAATACATGTACATTCAATTAGGTAAAAATAAAAGCGTACTACCTCTTATTGTTGACTCCAAATTCTTCTCCTTCTGTTGTTCAATATCCAATTGCTTAAGATGTGGAAGAAGAGCTGGTATCAAGTACTTGGAGAAGTTACATTTTTCTTCTTGTTCATATACGGGCACTTGGGTAAGTTCCTATGATACAATGTGAATATCATCACTAACACAGTGGAGGAAAACTAAAATGCCATCGTGCTCAGAAACCAAGCAAAGCAAAATAAAAAATCTTCAACCAGAACTCACTTTAACGGCTTTATCAAAACGTAAGCACGCTTTACAATTGCAATTTTTACGACAAAAGGGGCAAGTATCTGCAATCTCATCCTTGGACAAATTTGGATACCTGCAGCAGTAGCAGACAAAAATGAAGCAAATAGGAAATGGTTGAGAAATTAGCTAACAGTAAAATTAAAACTTGTTACATATTCAAACCCAACTGAAAAGTACTCAGCCAGACACTCGAAAAATCCATCAGAATGAAGCAAACAGGACGTGAATGCAGTATTAAAAACAATTTCGAATCACTTTCCCCTACATCAAACTTCAAACCATGCTACACGAAGTCATTTAATACACCAACACTTGTCTTTATGAATCTTGCAAATCCATATTATTTCCATGTTAAAAATTATATCGAGGAAGAAGAATAATACCATCTACTAGCACAAGGGAAACAGTAACGTTTTTTTTTGCAGTTCTTGCATCTGATGACGCCACCTTTATCACGTCTTTGGCACTGATGGCAATTCTCAGATATCTCTTCTAAGTACTGTATTGATTCACATAATCGACAAAAACAGCAACAACAATCAAAAGGCTTGTGAGTAAATAAAAACTCAGATAAACATAGAAGCTAAAATGAAGAGAAAAATACTAAATTTACGGGCAAACCTTAGCATGGTCGACATCGGGATCCTTTCGCCTCACTGTGCTAGTCTTTCCAGCAGAAGCTTCTTTTCGTTCTCTTAATCCAGTCCTCCCACAAAGAGATTCTCTAGGTCGACCAACACCCAGTCCACTTCCATCAGTTTCTTTCTCCCCAGTCTTTCCCTTCCTTTCACTCTTCTTCAACCCCTTACCAGAGTCTTCCTCCATGTAAGTAGTTTCACCTTCACGCTTTTCCTCACTATTTTCATGATTGACTTCTTTGTCACTCCTCTTCCTCTTATTATGTCTCGCACATGAACTTTCCCCAATTTTAAGCAATCGCTTACAATGCCCAAAGCCAACTTTCGCCGCACACATCTTGCCTTCCTCATGAACAGCACTCTTATCCTCTTCAGCCTCCAATATTTCTCCAGCCTCAAGTCTCCTCTCACACTCCCCACTCAATTTTTCAAACTCTCCAGCTTTCACCTCACCATCTTCTTTCACCTTCCTCTCCTCGTCAGAATTAACCAACATAACAGCTCCTCCACCCTCAACCACCGACACGTTTACTTTAGCGCGGTCGACATCGGGATCCTTTCGCCTCACTGTGCTAGTCTTTCCAGCAGAAGCTTCTTTTCGTTCAGATTCTCTAGGTCGACCAACATCCAGTCTACTTCCATTAGTTTCTTTCTCCCCAGTCTTTTCCTTCCTTCCACTCTTCTTCAACCCCTTACCAGAGTCTTCCTCCATGTAAGTAGTTTCACCTTCACGCTTCTCCTCACTATTTTCATGATTGACCTCTTTGTCACTCATCTTCCTCTTATTATGTCTCGCAAATGAACTTTCCCCAATTTTAAACAATCGCTTACAACGCCGAACGCTAACTTTCGACCCACACATCTTGCCTTCTTCATGAGCATCACTCTCCCCACTCAATTCTTCAAACTCTCCACCTTTCACCAAACCAACTTCTTTCACCTTCCACTCGCCGCAAGAATAAACCAATATAACAGATCCACCACTCTCAACCACCGAGTCATCTTCCAACACCTTCTCCTTAACCATGGCCTCGCCCTCTCCACACAAATTCGTCTCCTCACTTTAGAGAGAGAGAGAGTGTAGATTGGGAATTTAGGGCTTTTTTCGACTTCCGACGAATACGCTAACAAGGGGATTCTATGGGGCGGGAGTTTGTGAAAACCTATCTTCATTAGCATTCGTGTGCATATAAATTCGACCAAATTACACGCAGAATCAACACATTTTCTAACTCTTTACTTTACCACATAAGTTTCAGAAACACAAATTTTTATTGTCTTCCGAAACAAACACGCAAGGACCTTAAAATCCGTAAAATTTATCAACTTAAGGGCACTCAGCCCAGCTTGGATTAGCTCAACTGTTTGTGTGCAGCTAATTTAGGAAGCAAATTCTCGCGTCTTTTGAGTTTTTGATGCGAATGTATGTTACCTAATAGGAAAGTTAATGGGTCAAAGTTGTATTAAACGTATCTAGTATAAAATTGTTCCAAGTGAGGAATAAGACGACAATGAATGAAACATATCGCTATTCTCATTATCTCTTCTCTTCTCACGCTCCTCTCGGCTGCTTACGGATAATAATAATGTTTGTAAAGTTATTGTCATTGGATCTGTCAAACTGTGTCTTGTTGATGTTGAAGAGATTATTCTTACAAATGTTAGGGCATCCGTAGCAAAGTGAGCAATAGGGAAAAATACACTTTGGGGACCTGAACTATCACTATTTTCCAACTTGTGTGCTGAACTATAAAAACTTCCAAACAAGGGGCGAACTATCAAACAATTTTCTAACTTGTGGGCTGAACTATAAAAACTTCCAAACAAAGGGCGAACTATCAAATAATTTTCCAAACAAGGGATACCGTCTAACACCGTTAGGATTTTCACTAATGTCGTTGGACGGCGTTAACTCCGTTCCGTTAGTAAATAACATAATATAAATTTTTCAAAATTTCAAATTGCCAAACTTTTTTAAAAATGGTAAAAGTTGTAAAAAAATTAAACGAATTTATAAAAATATATGAAAAATTAATTTTTAATAAAAAATTTTGAAAAATAAAAATAAGAAACTTTAGAAAAATGAACAATATTTTTAAATTTTTGTTACAAAGTCCCCTACAAATAATTCAAGAAAATATTAATTTTTGTTCCTATCTAGTTTGAACCATATAAGAGGTATTAGGAATAAAAAAAATTATATTTTTTATTAAAATTAAAGTTTTCAATAGTTTATGATTTTATAAATTCGTTTAATTTTTTAACATTTTTTAAAAAAATTGGCAATTTTAAAATTTTATATTATTTTATTAACTAACGGAACGGAGTTAACGCCTTCCAACGGCATTAGTGAAAATCCTAACGGTGTTAGACGGTGTCCCTTGTTTGGAAAATTATTTGATAGTTCGCCCTTTGTTTGGAAGTTTTTATAGTTCAGCCCACAAGTTAGAAAATTGTTTGATAGTTCGCCCCTTGTTTGGAAGTTTTTATAGTTCAGCCCACAATTTGGAAAATGGTGATAGTTCAGGTCCCCAAACTGTACTTTGCCCTAAGCAATAATATAGAGACTTTATTGCTTATTGCGCTCAAGCAGCAGGTGAGCAAAAAGCAATGTTTGATAGGTGAGCAATAATGGAGAGAGTGTTGGAAATGAATGCAATAAGTGGAACCCACTTAAATTTATGAAGAAATAGAAAGGCAATTTGTATCCATTTTGTAAGTAAACAATTTACACAAAAGAGATATCCTATTAGGCAAGGACTTAGCAAGGAAGATAGACTCTGAGGCATTCCATAAAGGTTTAGGAAGGGTATGACTAACCACTTGCCTAGCCACATCATCAGAGAGTCTGAGCATGATGTCTGAGTGGGCTAGGTCTTGAAGCTTTCTCTTATGTCTGTCAGTGGCACCTTCAGGCCAGTCTTCTAAGACAACATCCCAACATTTATCCTTGATGAGAACAGCCTTCATTTTGACCCTCCACAGTGAAATCAGTAGAACCGTCAAAGGGAGTCATCCTGACTGGTTCAGCCATGATTTCCTTGATCAAAAGCCACAGAACACCAAATTAGGTGTTTCAGAGTAAGAGCAGAATAAGAGAAGGAGTGAAGGACCCAAAAACAGTCCAAGATCACAAGAAGACTATCTCAAGTGTAAAAGACCAAAGTTATGGATTTATAAACTCCAAGATTAGCCATAATCAACTCTGATACCACGTTGTAATGTATTGTATTCAAGTTCCCTTAATCCAATCCCCCCAATTAGTCAATTTAGGTCAAGTTTGGGTATTGTTCAATTGAGCAAATTCTTGTAATGAGATTAAGAGTAAAGAACAACAAGACGTTTTACAAGCTTCGGGTAAACCCTACTGCTTGGAGCCTCAGATCGGGGAGGCTCGCCCATCGTTCCACTATAATCCCAAAAGAGTTTGCACAATTACAATATCCCTAACCAAGCCAATAAGCCAATGACGAAATTGATAACCTAATTTAGACTATAGACACGAACGAATGAAGTAAACTGAGACTTCCCTGGACGAGAAGAAGCGTGCACCACCGCAGGACGGCCGAAGTCAGTCGACTGATGAGCAATTATTTGATGAACTTTGATGTACAAGTCCAGTGACTTTGAGCTCCATTTTCACGTAAGTTTATGCAGATTTGATATTTTTACTTAGTGTTACAGTGAAAAGCAATTTAAGAAGCAAAAAGCGAAAATGAGAGCTAGGACACCCGCTCGGACCTCCTACCTCCATGCGCTCGCATACCCGCTCGGACCTCCTACCTCCATGCGCTCGGTTGCCCGCTCGGACCTCCTACCTCCATGCGCTCGGTTGCCCGCTCGGACCTCCTACCTCCATGCATTCGCATAGCCGCTCGGCCCTCCTACTTCCCATGCTCGCATAGCCGCTCGCACGCCCGAGCTCCATCTCGCACACCCGACCCAAGCTGCAAGCAAACGCATTTATTTCCATCGAGCAATGTGAGTTTTATGGGGAACACAAAGAAGCAATTGGAGACTGAGAAACCTGCATTGGGAAACATAGATGCAAAACAGTTATTACTGGAGCAGTATACAAGCATTGCATATGGGCGAAGTAAAGGGTATCATACCTGACATCACACATCCATCAAATCGAAGATACTGGCGACAACAACATTCAGAGAAAAAGAGTCCAACATCAGGGTTTCTCTTAACCTAATCTTGTACCTCTACTTTTATTTAATCTGTTGTCATGTATCAACTCACCATGAGTGAGTAGTCTACTTATTGGGATCCAGTGGATCCCCAGAAACATCTGCAGTGTAACACATGCCTTTTTATATGATTGCGATTTATTTCTTTACATTAGATACGAATAGTTCAATTCATACATCCTGTATTTGGTATTTTTCGCGAGATATCAATAATGTTTGTGTGCGGATTGTTTGTATCTATTGTCTATGTTTGCAGTAGCATATCACAGTAGGTTTACATAGTTGCATGATAGGCGAGAAGCGAAAGTTGGGTCTATGCATGTAATGAGATAAAATCTGATAGGCAAGAAGCGAAAGTTGAGTCTTGATGATTTATGCATCTAGTTTTATTATTATGCGAGAAGCGAAAGTTGAGCATGTAATAAAGCAAACGACCTAGAGAAATAATTCACTATCATATATCAATATCTACTGTTAGGCAAGAAGCGAAAGTTGAGTCTGCAGTAACTTTGTGTTATAATCTGTTTGTTTTTGGGGAGTCATTGATTCCCAATGTTTCATCAAATTAAAAGACAACCAAACAACAAATCGTATGCAACAACAAATCAAATCTCTAATTCTGTGTTAATCCATTTCATTGTTCAGTTTATTCATTTTACTGTACTGCACTTTATTTTAAACCCCCCCCCCCCCATTTCAGTACTAATATAAACAATCATTTACAGAAAGTAGCAAGCTAGTTCCCTGTGGATTCGACCTGAGTCACACTCAGATTAATTGTTTGATCTGTGTTGCATTTCCACCACTATATTTACAACCGATCAGCGACCAGTCGTCCGTACAAAGTCGCAGTCGCGCCTTGGCAAATCAGTGAATTTCGAGCTACAATAGCAATGCTCCGGAGTGCGCCTTGATGAATCGAACCTCTCGAACTCGCTCTCGATTACGATTGCTTCAAGAATCGCTTCAATTTCTCTCTGGTATTTCAAAACGATCGGTGCCCTAATCCCCAATTCTGGCGAGCTTATATGCAGCTGAAGGACGAACGAAACAACGTCGCAGCCTCGAACTCAGTTCGTCTTAGCGCTCGTCCAAACGACAGCGTTCCACTTAAGCGTCCTTAATGAAACGATGTGTTGAGCTCAAATCGGACTCTCCCGCTTTCGTCTAAACGACGCCGCTCCACTTATAACTGCAATAACAGCTTTTGCCTCCAAACCAAAACGCCACCGTTTTGGCTCTTCTGCATCTCAGTTCTGGAAAGCCTCCGCAAGCTTGATCTGCTCCTCCTGGCTTCCATGGCTCAACCTGCAACCCTAGAAAATCTATTCAGAATCCTCTAAGGGACAATATCCTAGTCTAGGACTCATTGACTTGGTGACCTAACCTGAGGAAGCACAAATAGAGGATTAGAGTCCTCACAATTCTATACATCAGTTACTATTCATGCGCTCCCTTGCTACTCTATATGCAGAATTAGTTTCAAATTTTCCACTGCCACTAATTTCTAACTAATGATTTTGTTTGTTCAATCAGTTTCACAACCAGCTGAAATAATGCATAGAGCTTTATGAAGACCACTCCAAATATCAGATGGCCTATATAACCTTTTCATGCATCATTAATATCAACTGTAAGTAAATATTTAGCTTTACAAAAGAGAACTCATCAGAAGCTGAGGTTGAGAGATCATACGCCACCCTTGCTTTGCCAAAAATTAAATGAATGGGAACTAATGGAACATTGAGGTAAGCTGACATATTACCTTTCAGAAATTGCATCACAATTTTCACATAGGGATGCACAATCGGTCCGACCCGGACCAGAAATTTTCAAAAATATCGACCGTGGACCGGATTTTTTTTTTTTGTAAAAAGTGGACCGGAAATTCTAAAAAACAAAATTACGGTCCGGTCCGGTCCAAATGTGTGCATCCTTATTTTCACATAGAACAATTATAATTTTTGAAAGTTAACTACCTTCCCAAAAATATTGTCTTAAATCAGTAAAATATTTTTAGGCTAAAAAAAAAGCTAGTAAAATATTTTTGATGTTTTCCATGTGCTGCATCTTAGCTTTAAAGAGGAGTAGGCATTAATCATCAGTAAAGAACAAGTGAGATGCCACAGGAGCACGCCTACAAATTCCAATACCTTGGATACTACCAGTCAATACGAGCTCTTTGCTTCCATATATTTTCTTCTCTTACATTCCACTCATCCAACTGATCAGTAATTTATTTTTATCTATGTGTTGAAAAATTGGGTATAATTGTGTGAAAAAATAGTGGTGAGCACTATTTTATTGTCAAATTGAATTATTTAATTTAACATTATGGTAGTCCTTATAACACGGTGTGTTAAGTGGTGTCATACCAAGAGGTTTTCCTAGGTAATAAAAACCATAAAGATGGTTTTGATGACATTGTAAATAAAGATAGTCATAAGGACATAAGGCTTTTGTGACTTGGACTGTTACTAGAACTAAGGTTCTCCTATAAAAGGAGAAACATAGTTCATTTTTGCGAAGAAAATTGAACACACAGTTTGAGAATCCAACACTCCTCTCGTGAGGGTTATTGTCGGCATGATTTCCCTTTCCTTTGAGTGTTCTTTGGAGTGCGTAAAGGTGATAGTGGAAGACACAAATTCAGTTCACAAGTTGAAACTTGTGCTGCCACGTTTCAACTTGACGATTGTTGTATCCTGGGAGGCAGTTGCTCATGATTCCAAGCACCCAGTGGGAGAGCAATAATGCTTTAAAGAAAGCGTCGAACGCGCCTCAATCACAATTCTGGTTTGATCGTATCGTTTTCATATTCGTTACTGTTTTTGTATGAATATGATTCGTATCCCTTTTGTATTATCTATTTATATACATCGTTCCACTGACTACTTGTACATTATTTCTACTAAATGTGTAAAAATTGTCTAACACTATGCTCCGAGTAGCTATCCCTGGGCTTTAGCCAGTGTTCCAGAAATCGGCCGAATCGGCGCCTAGGCGGTCTTTTTCTTGAATCCGATATGATTTAACCCTAATCGGATGAAAAAATCGGGGAAGCGATTGGGTGTCCGATTAATCGGACCATGCGGCGATTAATCGGTTCAGGCAGCGATTAGTCGGACCAAGCGGCGATTAATCGGTCTGGGCAGCTAAATGTTAAGGAATAAACTTGGAGGACTTTATTGTAATAATTAAATTTTTTTAAATGAAATTGAAAATTAAAACAAAAGCTTGTCCGATTAGGGCTCGCGATAGTTATGCAACTCGGCTCCTACAGTCCTTCGTAAAAGTTTAACCTAAAAATAGGATAAAAATAAAAATGGATGATGTAGTTTGAATTTCTATGTAGATTGCTAGCAATAGTTTAGTATGTTTAGTGCTAATGAGAGTAGTTTTGGCATGCACCCTGTTTTCTTTTGATTACAGGTCAACTAATGCATCTATAGAAAACATTTATATAACTATTTTTCAATTAAAAATAAAAAAATAAGATAAAAATAAAAAACCGATTAATCCTCGAGAATCTTGTTCGCACGATTAGCACCTAGCGCTTTCAGTAACCTTTCTTCTCGTTTACAAAAGAGAACTCATCAGAAGCGTTGAGAGATCATACGCCACCCTTGCTTTGCCAAAAATTAAATGAATGAGAACTAATGGAACATTGAGGTAAGCTGACATATTACCTTTCAGAATTGCATCACAATTTTCACATAGGGATGCACAATCGGTCCGACTCGAACCAGAAATTTTCAAAAATATCGACCGTGGACCGGATTTTTTTTTTTGTAAAAAGTGGACCGGAAATTCTAAAAAACAAAATTACGGTCCGGTCCAAATTTGTGCATCCTTATTTTCACATAGAACAATTATAATTTCTGAAAGTTAACTACCTTCCCAAAAATATTGTCTTAAATCAGTAAAATATTTTTAAGCTAAAAAAAAAGCTAGTAAAATATTTTTGATGTTTTCCATGTGCTGCATCTTAGCTTTAAAGAGGAGTAGGCATTAATCATCAGTAAAGAACAAGTGAGATACCACAGGATCACGCCTACAAATTCTAATACCTTGGATACTACCAGTCAATACGAGCTCTTTGCTTCCATATATTTTCTTCTCTTACATTCCACTCATCCAACTGATCAGTAATTTATTTTTATCTATGTGTTGGAAAATTGGGTATAATTGTGTGAAGAAAATAGTGGTGAGCACTATTTTATTGTCAAATTGAATTATTTAATTTGACATTATGGTAGTCCTTATAACACGGTGTGTTAAGTGGTGTCATACCAAGAGGTTTTCCTAGGTAATAAAAACCATAAAGATGGTTTTGATGACATTGGAAATAAAGATAGTCATAAGGCTTTAACTTGTGACTTGGACCGTTACTAGAACTAAGGTTCTCCTATAAAAGGAGAAACATAGTTCATTTTTGCGAAGAATATTGAACACACAGTTTGAAAATCCAACACTCCTCTCATGAGGGTTATTGTCGGCATGATTTCCCTTTCCTTTGAGTGTTCTTTTGAGTGCGTAAAGGTGATAGTGGAAGACACAAATCAGTTCACAAGCTGAAACTTGTGATGCCACGTTTAAAAAAGTGAGATGCACAAAATGTGTATTGTTCCATGATTGCAATCGGGGTAGCATGTAAATTTAATTTATCAGCAAAATAACAATGGAAGTAAAAAAAATTAGGACTGGAGTTGCGATGTTTATATTTGGGCCGGCCCAATTTGATAGTTAAAACTGTAATATTGGTTCCATTTGAATTTTGAAGAGTGAGAGAGAGAGTTGCAGGCTTTGGAAGACGAAGCGAATTATAGTTGAAGCGAAGCGACCTGACAAGCGTCATCTTCGTCCCTCTTCTTTGTAAACCTAAAAAAAAATGGTGGTGGATGGTAAAGAGAAAGCAGTAACGACGGACAATGAAATGTCTCACTCCGACGAGCATAATCAGGTATTAATTGGTAAGGTTTAGGGTTTGTTACTGCTCCTTTCATTTCACAATCTGATGTTGTTTAATGTTTCAGAACTTGTCTAAGACAAAAAATCTCAGAATAAGAAAGTTGAAGGAGGGCGATGCACCTGCTGCTGATGCTTCTGATTCCAAGCAAAAGAAGAAAAAGAACAAGACAACGCCGCTTGGGGAGGTGAGACTCTGTTTATTACTCTTTAATTATTCAATGCATGCAATTTGTTTTGCCACTTATTCATTCATGGATGCTTTTGCAGTTTCTCATTGCTTTACCAATCCCTACAAGCAAGGCTAAAGTTGGAATACGTAAGCCACCAAGTAGTCCCAATCATGGTGGTGAAACTCAATGCTCATTCCAGCCTCCTGCTCCTATTTCTCCACTTGAACTACCTGATGCAACAACAGATATCAATCAAGGAGATAAAGTTAACTTGCCTGTTGATGAGATGCTGGGTAATGTCTCATCTTTACAGCCCGAGAAGCAGTCTACTGCAGCTATAGTCGAAGCTTATAGGGTAATAAAGCCAGAATTTGCTGCCACTGCACAATATATTCTGAAAAGGTACGGAGACATAGTAGCTTCTACTACTTTCAAGGGCTCCATGCTGCTTGCACATCTCTTACAGAGTGTCTGCGTAATTTACCAAAAGCTGGAAATGTCTGAGTTCATAGATTTGACACTAGCAGACTTAGAGGACATGTCCATTGAAGTAAGTGACTTTCTGAAAATGAATATGAATGTTGGTTGGCTGGAAAAAAGATTGGATGACATAGTGAATGCAAAGAAGTTGCATCTATCTTCTACATTCATAAAGGATACTAAGAGACAGACTCAAAAAGTCATACTCGAGCTCGAAAATGAATTGAGGATAAAGGAAGAGGCTATGCAGGGACTTCAGGTCAAAATTGAAGAGACCAAGGAAAAGCTTTGTAGTGAAATGACAAAATTGGAAACACTTAACCAAACACTTACGAAAGCCAAGGAAGAGGTGAAACGATTTCAGAACAAATCATTGGTGGATGAAATATAAGATTATTTGACATCAGGTATTATGTTAAAACTAGAACTTAAAGTGTTTTTTGTTTCTATCAAGCAGTATGGTATTTCCATGTCAGATTAGTTTTGGTTAAGTTGTCCTTTTGTTGGTATTATGCACTGTTAATTGGAATTGTTTTTGCCTTGTTATATCTGAATGCTTACATATTTAGAATTATTAGGCGTGTCTTTTAATAAACTTTAAACCTTAATATCATCCTGTCTAATGTCGTTGTCTCAGTGTATGGTGATCAGTCTTACAGTTTCAGCATCATCAACATTTAACACTAGACACGCATCTGACGTTCATGTTCGTCCATTGTCTCTTGTACATCATGAATAATTCTGATTTCTTAGAAGTAGCATTATCATGTTGAGATGTCTCTTCTTTTTTTTCTGAGCAATGATTATGCATTGGATTCTTTCACAACATACGATTTTGCAGGAAGAATGCTGTAAAGAGAAAGGCGGATGGTATCTCGGGGTGCAGGGTCTACTGTTAGGAGCGCACTGAGAGTTAACTTTTTAATTTTTTTAATTTTGTATTGGCTCATCTATGGTCAGATATGTATGTTCTTATGGATGCTCTCATTCTACGTCAACGGATGTATCTTTTTGCAACTTACATTTTGAACACAACTGGAGTTTGTTGGTTTATAGTATCCTACCAACAACTGTTCTGCTTTCAAAAAATTTGACTCTTTCTCAAATGAATGTGCATACTCATTTCTAGCTCAATATACTTAATTTAGTAGTTGCTTAATTTTCTGCTAATGTGTTAATTTAGCAGTTCCAACTTCCAAGTATATACTGTGCTAAACATGTTTCAGTTACTGCAAATCATATAATCACCATCATTGACTAATTGATTGAGATAAAATGGATTCGGCCACGTTCTCTTTTATCATCTTTCAAAGTGTGCATTTTGTCTGCAAGAGTATAACACTCAGACATTTGTGCATTAGGATTTTGGTACTCAGTTATTTGTAGCAGGTTCTATCACTCGAAATGTTATGCTCATTCATGTTCAACTTTCCTCGTTACTACTAAAAGATTCCCTTGTGTGATGATTTTACGTGATATTTTCCATGCATAATGATCCAAATGACCAATATAAGGCAGCTATCTTGTTCCTCTCTCTATTTTTAATTTTTTGATGGAACACTTAATACATCAGCCGACACAAACACCATGAGACAAAAAGGAATAGCATCAAGACATCTCCACTCCCAGCAGTGCGTAATTGTCATATAAGCTAATTTATCAGCCACCGTGTTTGACTCCCTATTCGCAAAACATATACGACACCCAGGATTTTGGCCCAGCAGCCTCAAAGCTGAGTGAAACCATGATATACACCAGTCGTCGATTCCTACGGTAATAGAAATAGCTTTGTAAAACCTCCAAGGAATCAACTTCAAATATCACTTTCTTGATGCGCATTTTGCTAGCTAAACTCCATGCCTAATAAAAGTGCCTTGCCTTCAACCTCACTGGGACAGAAACATCCCTTGGAAACTTCCGCCCACGACCACTCAACAACACCCCTATGCTATGGTCTCTCGCAACAATGCCAACTCCTGCCGATCTCGTAATGCCATACCAAGAACCATCAGTGTTAATTTTAGTTGTGCCTTCATCAGGAGGCATCCACTTCCCCGACAGATCAATGCTCACCGAAGGATGTGGAGCAACCCAAGAGCTTAGGGATCTTAGAAAACATTTACCATAATATCTGCCTTCTCCACACTCCAACAGTCCTCCCCATGCCAAACTCTGTTTCGATTTTTCCAGCAAAGCCAAATAACATACTAGCAAAGATCTGAAGTCTTCTTTTGTCAGTAACCTGGCCAGGTTCCACAACCAATCTGCCGAGTTATTGACCATTTGAAGCACTGAGGGAATATGAACACCAAACTTCTGGGTTATGGCCTGCGCCCGCCAGCAATCTCGCATCACATGGAGGGCAGTCTCAACACGGAAACCACACAATCTGCAGTGATCTTCTAAATCAAGTCCTCTCTTTCGTAAATTATTCGCATCAGGAAGACTATTATGATAGAACCTCCAGCACAACACTTTCAGCTTATTTGGCCTTTGTCCGATTGTTCCCCAACACACCCACTGTTCGCAGCATTAGACTTAATAACCTCGTAAGCAGATCGAACAGAAAACACCCCATTGCTTGTATATTCCCATCTATATTTGCTCCTTTCAACATCCCACCAAATGCTTGTATATAAGGCAGCTATCTTGTTCCTCTCAAACGATATATTTCCTCACTAAAGCCGGCTTGACACTATATGACTGTGATCATAAAGGAGTTGGTAGTGTCTTGCACAATTAGTCTTGATTTCTTATTGCATTTGGAACTACTTACCACTTGGTATCACATCATTTTTTATGGTGAGTTGGGCTGTGATATGAATCTTCAGCAACTTAATGATCACCTTGTTGTGCGTTGTTGTTTATTTACTGTATTTGTCTGTACGAAATATGGTGAAGCTGAGTATTAAATGTATTTAGTTGTATGATAAACTTGTTTTGATTATGGGATTTGCATTGATGGTGACTTGAATGAATATGTGGCCGACTTATGTTGTGTTGTTTCACTAATGTGTTAGGGAAGTACATGGTTTTTTTTTATTCTTTCATGATTTCATTCATATTTTCTAATTTTCGTCCTTGTGGCCAAAGGTTATTTGAAGGAGCTAGTTTTAATGATAGCATTGAGGATCGATTTGAACTAAAAGTCCTCTTGTGGATTACTGTAGCAGGTATTGTATTATATCATGGTTTGGCATCTGAAAATTTTGATTGGTTTCATGAATACAATTTTGAGAGTGTCATTGTATTTGAGGACTGGTTACTATATATCTTTTTTAGATAAAAGCTATACGGTTACATTGTAATTGATTCAATTAGTAGTATTCATGTGCACCTGTTATGTGTAGATCTTTTGGGCAGAAGCTTTTAGAATCTGCTCTTAAGTTGAGAGCGGATGATCTTTACAGATTCCAGTTTATGATTATAAAACATAACGAGGATACTCAAAAGTTTTCTCTTGTATTAATTTAGTGCCCCTGTTGATCATTCTCAATGTTTTTAGATCAGATAAGCTTGAGTTGATTATATTTACCCGAAGCCCAGCATATTACAATTTCTGAATTTACTAGACCTGTGGAAAGAAATACTCATGTCCTATATATATTCATTTGTCGCTGCTGACTATTTTTTGAGTACCAACACGTTTATATGGTGTTAGTTCGGTATAGTCAGTCTTATCTGTCAATTTTCAGTTTTATGCTTTGCTCTATATCTTTACGTTGCAGTACGCATAACATCACTTTTCCAACCTATTCCGACAAACGCATACCTTGTTGTCGGAGGTTCTCTCATTACTACAAGAAACATTTTCCGTTAAAGGACCTGGCGGCTGAAGATGGTTATTAAATCTGGATATTTCACATGTCTCTTTATGCCTTTCTGACCAGGTGATTGCGAGGTTTGTATTCTCGGTGGACGTTCCAGCCGTCAGTATCCTGCTAGTCCTTCCCATCTTATGGTTGTTTCGGGTTTTAATTCTTTATAAAATGTTGATTAGGGCTGTGATATGGATCTGGGTAAGTCTAGCGTCGATGCAAATGATGCAGCTATAAATGAGTGCGTAGCACCAGTATCAAATAGAACTTTAGCCAAAGAACTATAAACTGGAAAAGTACCTTCAACAACTGCATTCGATGACGGATCCTCATTTGCAGACACCGAGAAAACTCTAGCATTTCCCTGACCTCGTCCATTGTTATTCACTCTTCCCCTTGGTTGATTTGCTAGAGCTGAGGCTCTAGGCGTTTGAAATTGAGGCTTTTGAGTAAAAGACTGATTAATCGGAGCTCTTTGCCCAAATTGTTGTGGACGGTTAAAAGCCTGCTGAGATGAGTCACCAGATGGACAATTTCTCTTCGGGTGCCCAAACTTTCCACAGTTAAAACACTTAGGTGAGTCCATTTTGAAGCTCGCTTGAGGGTTCCTCCATGGTGCACTAGATGAAGACATATATGGCTTCTTGTTCGGCAAATTATTCTGCTGACTAGCTCGCTTCTGGTCTCTTGCCAGACAAAGCGCTTGAGAGTTGTTCAACTGATATTCCACCAAGGATGCACTTTCCACAACATCAACATAAGTACGAAGTCTTAAGGATAACAGCTTCTCCTTAATCGAAGGGCGCAATCCTCGTTCAAACCTCTTTGCCCTCATCTGTTCCGTTGCTACAAGTGAAGGTGTAAAACGAGACAACTCTGCAAATTTTGACTCATATTGGGCTATGGTCATATTACGCTGTAAGAGATGAACAAATTCCTCCATCTTCGCATCTCTAGCCGACTCGCGAAAATACTTGGCGAAGAACACTTCTTGAAAATCATCCCACCAGTAGTCTACTTCACCTTCGAACAAGTGAGAGGTTAAAACGACTCTGCAATCATCGGGAATTGCTAATAAGTCCAAAAGCTTTATGACTTGCTTTATCCACTTGTCGGCAACATCCGGGTCGACAGTCCCCGTAAACGCTGGAGGGTTCATCCTTTTAAACTCTCGTAAGAATTTAATCCTTTGCTCCACTTTGTCATCAACCGCGTCGGTGTCATGAGCATGATCGTTTCCATTTTGTTTTTCTAGCACCGCAGTTAAGCTTTTTAAAACGTCGCATATACCTGCTAGCTAAGGATTGTTCCCTTTACTCGAAGAACCATGCTCGTTTGAATTCACTTCCTTTAGTCACGTAAATTCAAAAAATTAAGGTATCCACTTTTAACTAGGTATGGATGTTTATACTAAATGCATCATTACTGTTATTTCCATGCAAGACACAAAACAACATATTATATACACATAACTTAACCAACACAAAAATCAAACAAACAAACAGACACAAGCAAGCAATCAGTTCAGAGATTTAACACTATCATTCATACCTTTCCGCAGCATTCAAGGACTCCAGTCTGACAGAAGAAACTTTACTACAACAGTCATTAAGCACTTCAGAATAATAATACTTCTTAGGGTTAGGCCTTTCGTTCCAAGCATTTTCCTTTTCAATAATCTTATATGTCTTTAACTCTTCGTTAGGTTTCCTACCCGTAGGCCTCACTGCCTGACCAAGTCCTCGCCAAATTCTAAGGGGATGATGCCCTTTACCAATTTTTTCCAGTTATTTCTAAGCTAATACGATCAGGGATGACGAAAGAGCACTCCACGAACGTCATATATAGCCTCGGCGGCATTATGTATCCTAACATTAGAAATCAGCCAAATAAAGATTAGACACAGGTTAATTTAGTTTAAATAAAAGACAACCACTCTAAACTCCAAAACCTAAACGTATTTTTCTCTCTCCTCGATTAGATCTACTAACTAGCTCTGAATACCATTATGACACGCCCCGAAACTCCAAGGACGTGAGTAAGAAATTTACATTACATTACTTTTAATACAAACTTACATTGTCTTTCTTACAACCATACTTAAATTCCCCACTTTAAATACACAAAAAAAGGGTTACATAAGCTACTTTTAACTAGTCCACATCTAGGCCATACGCCACGTTATAATACACAAAAGATAACCTTTACAAGGGTCTCCCACTCACTTTTTAAAAATCCCTGTAAAATATTTAGGAGTGAATTTTTCCAACTCAGTAGGAAAACTTAATTTCAACCGTTAGTCCACAAGTTATATGTTTATGTATGATGCGTGTGATATGCAATGATTGATGTTTACCCATGAGTCACATTATTCACTACTGGTAGACTTTCCGACTCGGAAAGCTACCGGTCACGTTTCACACCGGTCTGGCACCAACCATCATCCCATTCGCGGGATCTTCCTGCAGGGTTTAGTGACTTTAACCCAAGGATATCTCGTATCCCGATTCACATCCTTTCATTACTAACATCATCCTTGTAAATACATGCATGTCATGCGTGAATGCTTATGTTATGTAATGATATGCATATGTATCACAATATAGTATAGTATGTACTACGAAATACAAACACGGATCATGAATAATGTACTTATAAACTAGATCAAGGCTAATATCATAAAAGATAAGCAAATCAGTTACAATTGACTTCAAAGATAAGCACCAATATAAATACTTTGAAGGATTACTTTTTTAAACTAGCTTATAAGGCAGTTTAGGAATTAAATTCAAGATTTCAGATTCACTACATATATAGGTGCAATATTTCAGACTATTATACATGTCTATTTACCTTGATTCTTGCTTCGATAAGTTGATTAAATCATTACAGAACATGGTTATCACTTGTAAATGACTCTAGTAAACTCTATATGTAATTCTACCATGTAAATCGGTAAATTCAGAATTAAAAACATATATTTAAGCAACTATTATTGAATTCAGATTGCATATAAGTTCCTTTCTCGCTTACTTTACACCTAAACTTAATTACATGATTATAATGCATACATGTTCGCTAAGTTGCATTTTTTTAGCCTTGTTATAGTAGAAAGTATGTCTAGGTAACCTCATCTCTATTTGGTTTTCCATTCTAGGACAAGACTACATGATTTTAGTATGTACATGTCACTTTTGATGCATTTCTAGTCTACTACTTAAAACATAAATACATACAACATCACTTTTGGCCTATTTTATCATTCTAGAGCTTGTCTACATGATTATAGTACATACACATCTATTTTAATGCATTTCTAGCTCTTTTATGAAGTCAAATAAGGCATGCACAACATACACCAACATCCAGAATTTGTACACAATGTTTTTAAGCATATAAATCATGTTTTCATGTTCTAGTACTTAGTAATCGTAATTTCAGCATATGGACATCCCTAAAACAGTGGATAAAACTCAAAAGAAAGCCTCAAATCACTCAAATACATATCAAGCAAGTAATACATACATCAAACACAACATGCATGAACATAAAACTCATAAACTAAGAGAATAGATTCAGAATTCCTACATATTCCTTGTTGCTAATTTGCTGTCCACAATTTTAAGTGAGCTTTAGGTGTTGTTTCTCCCTCTTTTCTTGCCTAAGAAAGTGAAAAATGACTCCTAATATCTGCTTATATAGAGATGATGCATTAATGAAGCATTTAATGGTGGTTTTAGGTGGAGACAAGTGCCTACCACTTGTCCACATTATGTCACACTTCAATAAATGCATATATGAGTCATTTAATGGTGAGTTTAGGTGTTCTCATTATGTCATATCTTTAGCTAGATATTTGTTTCTTAAGAAATATGTACTTGGTCTTAAAAAAAATCAGGTTCTTACACATGTATAGCAGGAATGTAAACTATTTCGATAAAATAACATAAGGAGATGGTGAACAGACTACTCTCAAAATAACTTATGACTCTAATTTAACAGATTTAATCAAGAAGGCTAACTTTAGAATAAATATAGCACAAACACTATAACAAAACGAGATCGTTCGAAGTCAAGCACAAGGACGGCTCCACAATCCAGTCACGCAATCAGAAGTCCCGGGACATAGTCGTACACATTGGGCAACATGAACACCACATTTACCCCATGTGGTGGGGCAACATAAATGCCACATTTACCCCCTGTGACGGGCAACATGAAGGCCACATTTAACCCCTTTGGCGGGCAACATGAACATATGGTTTTGGCCCATGGTGGGCAACAAGAACCGAATCGGATTGTGAGGCTTCAGAAAAGATATGGTAGACACGTGCAAAAATGCGAGGGTAGTTGGGATAATATACTGAGAATAACGAGTGAAAGATACATGTACTGAAGGCGAAACAACTCTAAGACACTCATGATCCGAGATTTATGAAAATCAATTTTGAGGAGACAAGAACAAACCACATGATATATAAAATGTGAGCAGGAGGAAAATAACTTGAACGGATCCATATTACTTACCTCGAAAGCAACTTAATGAACTCCAATAAATAAAATCAAGTCACAACCCCCAATAAATAACACGAATATCATTTTTGAACTGTACCCTAACAACACGTAAACATGATTCACTGTAATATAAAGAGTAAAACATATGTTCTTATCACTAACCACTGAAAGTCAGATTTAATCTTGCTATTAAATAAAAACATATGTTCGAGCGGGTTAGCCTACATAGATCACCGAGACAGTAAGGATAAATCATAGAAAACCGTGTATTCAATTTCTGCACGTTTCAGATTCTGTATTTCAACTTAAAATTTATTTCCCAAAGATCCAGAATGACTAAAATTATGTTCTATATATAGTTAGAAAATTCTTTTAGTGTAGAACGTCATACTATTTTAAATTATGCAATTTGGACACCAGAAACACATTATAAGGATTTTGAAAATTCGATGTCTGATATGTCCGCACTGCAGGCAAATTCTTACTATCAACTTCAAAATTATTTTAAAAATAGTACGGAAAGAATTACGATGAGTTATACACATTGGTTGGAAAGATCTTTTTGACTAGAACATTTTGAAACAAAGAATAACACAATTAAACGTCCGAAACATAATATAAATCTATTTGAGAACACACCGTCAGGTCTGTCCGCAGTGCAGACAGATTCTGACTTTGAACTTTAAAATCAATTCAAAAATGGTTCCGGATGAATCACTGCGAGTTCTACATACCGTTGAAATGGCATTTTCGCCTATGACAATTTAGAACAAAGAATCACACGTTTTGAAATCTCGAAGTATAAGCTATTTCTGTTTGACAATTTGCCGACAGATCTGAATTCATCGCTGGATGAATCAGAGGATTATAATTATCGGGATGAGTAGTACCTCTGTTAATGTAACCTCCAAGGATCGATTTCGGTGTCTCTGACGCGTCAAATTTAAATTTATTTATTTCTTGCAAACAAATCATTAGTGTCAACCAGGGTCGAACCCAAGAGAGTTGGTTTTGGAAGTTGTATCTGTAAACAATTGAAAAGAGGAGGTTGTGAGTGATTGTTTGTGAGTGCTCAGAGAAAAACACAAGAGAAAGGTTTTCAATCAGAGAGAATATTCAGCCTAGAGTTTCTATTGTGTCATGTTTATCATAGACAGTTAATGATCAAATTTCAAGTTTCTAAGTGTGATTATTCCGACCAAGGTAATAACCCTAAGTATCCCGACAAAGGTGATACATCACAATCTAACCCGAAAACGGTGTTAGACTTCTAGTTCTCCTAAACACAATAATCCGACAAAGGTACTATTAGGCCTAGGTGTTACGATATACCTTTACGACAAAGTTTCCAGTTGATGTTAACGATAAGAATTGGTTGTTAGACCAAGCTTTACGACAAAGTTTCCACTTAATCTAACAATTCAATTCATTTGATAAAAAACAAGAACTAGTAAAACATGAAATTGCATTAAGTAAAGAGTCTCAAAATGTTGTCACAATAAATGAAATCCTAAACTGAAATAAGAATTTAGTTGCTCGGTCCATAACAAAAACACAAGTATTTTTTGAATGAAAGTAAAAGAAATTCTTCTCTTTGTCGAAAGCTTCGCGTTCTTATCCAGAGCCGTTGTGTTGATTCTTCAAAAGTAGGATGCAATGCACAACGTTGAAAACCTTTCTCTAGACCCTAATTTATAAGAAAACTGGGTTTCTAATTCTGTTTTTGGGCCTAGATTTCCAAATCCCGGACTGCTGACGTCATCATCCCGCCGGGTCAGTCGCGCCCAACGTGTAGATTATCAGGCGCGTCCAGCACACTTAAAATGTCCGTTGGGCGCGGAACTCTCGGGAAGGCACTCCTTTATTTCGCTCCGATTTTGACTCTGGCTCTCCATGTGATCTTCCATGAACTTCATGTGATGCATTTGGCACCGAAAACGCTATTTTTAAGCGAGTACTCTATCCAGAGCTTCCGAAACACCTGAGATGCAAAACCATACTAAAAAGTAAATGTTCACAAAATAAAGTGGCGAAATAGATGGGAATAATTGATTCGACGAGTCATATAAATACGACTCATCATCCTCCCTTTTCGATCGAAATCTTAATTCTATCTCAAAACTAACACACTTAGGGAGTATGACATTACCTTCCACCTTTCCAGCAATTGTGATGTTTCTTCCGTGACGTTCTGCAGTTGTGATTATGCAGAATTTCATTGTATTATATTTATAGGAATAGAGGATTTAAGAAGGGAATCAAATATGCCAATAAGGTGGTGGTTGAGTTTGTAGAACACTTGCCTTGCAATAGTAATGACAAGGGTTTGAACCCCAGCGTGACATTTTTCTTTCCACAATTTTTTGGAGTGCTTTTCGTTCCCACCTATGCATGAACGCGTTGTTCCTTCCTTGTGGAGGTGTTCTCCGTCCCGCCTCGGCGTGAACGTATCGTTCCTCCTTCGCGGAGGTGTTGTCCGTCACATGTGGACGTGTTGTGCCCTTCAAATCCGCAGGTGTTGCTTGCTTGGTGCACGTTTTCAATCATGGGGTTTCAAGATAGAGGTGCCTTATAGCATGTGCTTCAGTGTGGTCGATTCAAGTATCAATCCGGGTTGGTGCCTTGCGTTGTCGTGCTCCAAAAGTTTAGTGATTGTACCCGAGTGAAAAAGTGCTCATGTAATATATTCAAAAATGTATTCGTGTAGTAGTTGGTTTGTATGCGATGATGTAACCCCCAATAAAAAGAAGAAGAAAGAAATCAAATATGAAATCATGTCATAATTTCCTTCCTTTTAAGTCCCCTTAATTTCCCCAAAAATATTCTCGAAATAATTACTTATCTATTTACATTAAAGAGTGCGGTTCAGGTACAAACCGCTTTATAAATAAAAACTACAAACCAATTTTTAAGCTGACACGTGTCCCATTTTTGCCGAAATCCCGAACAAAACACGGAAGGGTATTTTAGTCATTCCACACAAAGGGGTATAAACCTAATAAAGTTATTTTCAATTTAGTCCACGAGTTGTTAATGATCAGACTTAAAATTGAAAATGATCAGACTTAAGCAACAGCAATGATCAGACTTAAACTGTACTGTTTCTAAATGTTCAGACTTAAATTACTAAATGTTCAGACTTAAGAGATTAAATGTTCAGACTTAAGAGATTAAATTACTAAATGTTTAGACTTAAATTACTAAATGTTCAGACTTAACAGATTAAATGCTCGGACTTAAGAGTTTAAATTACTAAATGTTCAGGCTTAAATTACTAAATGGTCAGACTTAAATTAATAAATGTTCAGACTTAAGAGATTAAATTACTAAATGTTCAGACTTAAGAGATTAAATTAAAATGTTCAAACTTACAAAACGTAATGATCAGACTTAAAAATGATAATGATCAGACTTAAAATAGATAATGATCAGACTTAAAAGACTTAATGATACTATTTAAAAGACTTAGGATCAGACTTAATATATTTTATGATCAGACTTAAAATAGATAGTGATCATAATTAAAATAGATAATGATCAGACTTACATTGTAAGTCTGCACAGACTAAAATTACTAAATGTTTCAGACTTAAGAGATTAAATGTTCAGACTTAAGAGATTAAATTACTAAATCTTCAGACTTAAGAGATTAAATGTTCAGACTTAAGAGATTAAATTACTAAATGTTCAGGCTTAAATTACTAAATGTTCAGACTTAAGAGATTAAATGTTCAGACTTAAGAGGTTAAATTACTAAATGTTCAGACTTAAGAGATTAAATGTTCAGACTTAAGAGGTTAAATTAGTAAATGTTCAGGCTTAAATTACTAAATGTTCAGACTTAAGATATTAAATGTTCAGACTTAAGAGATTAAATAACTAAATGTTCAGACTTAAATAACTAAATGATCAGACTTAAAAATAGATAATGATCAGACTTAAATTGTTAACTAAAAGACTATTAATCGATAATAATCAGACTAAAAAGACTTAATGATCAGACTTAAAAAACTTAATGATCAGACTTAAAAATAGCCAATGATCAGACTAAAAATACTCAATGATCAGACTTAAAAATGGTAATGTTCAGACTTAAAAAGAAGCAATGGTCAGACTTAAAAGACTTAATGATCAGACTTAAAAATAGCCAATGATCAGATAAAAATACTTAATGATCAGACTTAAAAATTGTAATGTTCAGACTTAAAAAGAAGCAATGATCAGACTTAAAAGGCTTAATGATCAGACTTAAAAATAGCCAATGATCAGACTAAAAATACTCAATGATCAGACTTAAAAATGGTAATGTTCAAACTTAAAAAAAAGCAATGATCAGACTTAAAATACTTTATGATCAGACTTAAAATTAGCCAATGATCAGACTAAAAATACTTAATGGTCAGACTTAAAAATGGTAATAATGTTCAGACTTAAAAAGAAGCAACGATCAGACTTACAAAGACTTAATGATCAGACTTAAAAGACTTAATGATCAGACTTACAAATAGATAATGATCAGACATAAAACACTTAATGATCAGACTTTCAAATAGATGATGAACAGACTTCAAAATAGACAATGATCAGACTTAAAAGACTTAATGATCAGACTTAAAATAGATGATGAACAGACTTAAAATTGAGAAATGATCAGACTTAAAGAGACGATGATCAGACTTAAATTTATGTGTATTTTTAAACAAGGAGGGGCGTTTTAGTCTTTCTATATAGATGGTTCAATTTTATTTTTAATATACTTGCTTGTTTGAAATTCCATTTCACTATTTCATCAGTTTACAATTTAGGGTTAGTCGTAGTAAGAGATGAACGATTTAGCCAGCGTCGTTGCAGGTTCGAAAAAATGTTCCTTTTTGTTTTGATTTAAAAATGTTTTGAATTCTGTTTTAGTTTCTGTATTTCTGTATACGTTTCTGTATTTTTATTTAGTGTATACGTGTTTTTAGTCTTAATCTGCATTTTTTTACATTGAGGAAGTCTTAGGATGATTAAACTTTAATTTGAAAAATGTCATACTTAAATTTGATAATTTTCAAACTTATCATACTCGATCCATAATGTGATAGAGTAACAATGTTGGTAGTTTTCTGATAATGCATAAAAATCATACTTGATCGTTAAAAAAAATTCATACTTATATGTCCAATGTTATAATAATGTTCTCACATCTATACTGAAATTATTCTTTACTTGATAATACAGGGGACATTAGCTATGATACTGAGAATGAATATGTTGATTCAGAATGTTCAAATAAAACTGTTTCTACACCTTCTGGTGTGCAGTTCTACACACCACTGTGTCCTGATGAGCATAAGCCATTCATAGGGCTTTTGTTTGATACATTGAAAGAGGCATTTAAATTCTATGACAAATATGCAGATATCTGTGGATTTACAATGCGCCATGGTACCAAAAAACTTCATAAAGATGGCATTACAGTGCTTGTTCAACATATGTTGTGTCACCGTGAGGGTGTTAACAAGAAAAAAAAACCTAAAGATAGCCTCTTTAAAAAAAAAGGAAACAAGAGGCAGGAAGACTACTCGATGTGGTTGTTTGGCTAAAATACGTGTTAGACTTGTTGATGGTGGTAAATATGAGGTTTTTGTATTTGAAGAGAAGCATAATCATCGATTGGTTACTGAGTTGGGGAAGCATTTTTTACGAAATAATAGACAATTAAGTCTTGAACATCAGCATTTCAATGTTGCTGGAGGAAATATAAATATAGGAGCAACAAAAGCTCATCGGATAGTATCAGAAATTTCTGGTGGGAGTTCTAATGTCGGGGCATTAGTAGTTGATTTCAAAATTTTTAAAAGGGATTTAAAAAGTTTTATTGGTGGAGGAGATGCTCAGATGATAGTGAATTATTTAACGGAGAAGAAGAGTTCTGCTGCTGGATTTTTTTTTGAGTATTATACTAATGAAGAAGGGGCTCTGTCTCGGTTATTTTTTGCTGACAAGATATCAATGAAAGACTGTAAATTTTTTGCTGATGTGGTTTCTTTTGATGCAACATACCGGACGAACAAGTAAGAAATTTAAATCGTAAATCATTGAATTTTTCCGTCCAAATATCCTTCATGTCCAGTAAAATACTGAGTGATTTACCTATTTAATATTCATTGCTTTCAGGTATAATATGATTTTTGTTCCTTTTACTGGAGTGGACAACCACCGTAGGTCTGTCACTTTGGCAGCAGGGCTTATATCAAATGAAAACATAGATTCTTACACATGGCTATTGACTTGCTTTAAGAATCTACTATCTGAACAGTCAAATATTATTATTACTGATCAAGACCCTGCAATGAAATCTGCAGTTGCTCAAGTATTTGATAGAAGCTATCACAGATTTTGCATGTGGCATATTGCAGAGAAATTGAAAGCAAAGGTAATTAATTTTAAATTATGCATGACAAAATGTGTACATATGGATACTTAACTTGTTAATGATCATACTTTAATTTGGGAATGATCAGACTTTAATTATAACTAGTTGTTTTATGATGTGCAGGTAGGTCCTATATGTAATGTAAATGATTTTCTGGAAAAAAAAAATGGTTCTGTAATTTGGGGACACCACAATGAACCATCTGATTTTGAAGATGGATGGGATAATGTCATTCGAGATTACAAGCTTGAGAACAACAATTGGTTAGCTGATATATTTGACAAACGATCATCCTGGATTCCAGTTTATTCAAAACATGTGATTATGGGTAATCTATTAAGAACAACCTCCCGTTCTGAAAGTGAAAATTCATTCTTTGGAAGGTATATTCATCATTACATGACATTTGTTGAGTTCTACCTTGGCTTTCGTACTGCTATGAAGGAACAAAGGAAAACTAGAATTCAGTTGGATACTGAAAATGATACAACATCTCCTCCTGTTCAATGTCCTCTTAAAATTGCTGGACACGCAGCTGAAATATTCACACACAAATTTTTTAAAGAAACTGAGATTGAGATTGAGGCTGGTGTGTACAAATGTTCCATTGAAGAGGTATTGAAAGACGGAGACATAAGATTGTATACAATAAAAGAGAGAGATCAGACAAGATCAAGCTGCCAAGTGAGTTAAATTTTAATTTAAATGTTCGTTCAGTTACATATCTGAAAAGTGTTTAAACACTAATTTCTCTTTTTTTTTTTATGATGACATTTTCTTATAATCAGGCGTCGTTTGCAATCTCAACGAGTAATGCTGTTTGCAGTTGCAACAAGTTCCAGTCATACGGTATTATATGCAGGCATATATTTCATGTTTTGAACTCAAATGCGGTGGACAAAATACCCAAATGTCTTATCATGAAAAGATGGTGCAAGGAAGCATCAAATTTGAGTGAAAAAGATACATCTATGAATTCTTCTTCTATTGTGATGCAATCATCCTTAGTATCAGAGATTTGGTCTGAATTCCGGTCCATTGTTCATCTTGTAAAAGATGACGAGGAAAAAATGAAGATTTTATTGGAAAGTGTGAAGAATCTGCATGGAATGTTTCAGTCAGATGAAATAACAGACAATTCAAAATCTAAATCAGATTTTTTCACTTCTGTTCTTGGAATTCCACAACCAACAGAAGTAAATATACAAGTACCCAATATTGCAAGGAACAAAGGGCGCGGAAAAAGGATAAAAACAACAAGGGAAATATGCATAGAAGAATCAAAGAAGAAAAGGTTATGCACATATTGTGGTACGAAAGCCTTTCATAATAAGCGAACCTGTCCATTGAAACTTGGTGACCAAGAAGCAGGAGCATCTGCTGCTTGTAAAGGACAGAACTTAGAAGAGTCATGTCAAGAAGAGGAGATAGTCCAATCAAATTTTCAAGAAGAGAGTCCAATCAATATTTCATAATTTCTCTGTTCTTTTATATATATATACAAGAAGACACTTGTTTTTACTTATTAATTCATTTTAGTTTATGTCAAAAAATATTCCCAATTTTTTTTTTTGATACTTAACAAAATTTAGAAGCTCAGACTCGAAAAAGGTGGTAATGATCAGACTTAAAGATGGTAATGATCAGACTTAAAGATGGGTTCAATCTCTCTTTAAGTTTTAAGTCTAATCATTACTCATTTTAAGTCTGATCATTACTTATTAATTCATTTTAGTTTATGTCAAAAAATATTCCCAATTTTTTTTTGATACTTAACAAAATTTAGAAGCTCAGACTCGAAAAAGGTGGTAATGATCAGACTTAAAGATGGGTTCAATCTCTCTTTAAGTTTTAAGTCTGATCATAACTCATTTTAAGTCTGATCATTACTTATTAATTCATTTTAGTTTATGTCAAAAAATATTCCCAATTTTTTTTTGATACTTAACAAAATTTAGAAGCTCAGACTCGAAAAAGGTGGTAATGATCAGACTTAAAGATGGTAATGATCAGACTTAAAGATGGGTTCAATCTCTCTTTAAGTTTTAAGTCTGATCATTACTCATTTTAAGTCTGAACTTTTCGGGGCCTTTTTAAAAATAATAAATTTTTGGGTCTTTTTTATTTTTTCAAAATTCAACTTAAATCAGGGGTAACGATGTACCGTTTCATTTCATCAGTTAACAACAAAGAACGAACAACCATCAAGTTCAGGCGAACGAACAACCAAAAAGTTCAGGCGAACGAACAACCAACAAGCTCAGGCGAAACGAAGTTTGGCTGTTTTTCAATATGTCCAGTGAACGTGGCAGTACGTTTTCTTTTTTCTCAAGAGTTTGTGCTGTCTATGTTAGATATGTCTTTTTCTAGGGTTTTCAATAATCCCGTTTCTTTTTAGCACGCTACTACTGCACAATATCAATTTTATTTCTGATACTTAAGAAGTTAAGTATGAACATTAACATTTTATGTCTGCTCATTATCTCTTTAAGTTTGATTTTTTACTAGTTAACTCTGATCATTACCTAGTTATCATTTTAACTCTGATCATTACCTAGTTATCATTTTAAGTCTGATCATTTACAAATTATGTCTGTATATATATCTATTAATTTTGATTATGTGGTAATTTTTCTAAATTCATTTTGTTAATCCTGCTAATTTTTGTCAGAGTTAAAGAGGCATTGTGTTAATCCTGCTCAGCATTTACAATGTAATGATGAATCATCAAGTTCTTATTCACAGCCGTCTTCTAGTAGTGACATTGAATCTGCTCAGTTGATGCTTAGTTTGGCGGGTGTTCCTCTGAAACATAAAAACAAAAAAAGGAACAGAAAGTCTGGTCTTCGGCAAAGAGGAAACCCATCTCTATTAAAGGATGTTATTGATGGCTTAAACGATGAGCAAATAACTGCTGTGACTTCGATGGGGTTAGCACCTATTTTGCAAATGAGATTTAAAAAAATCCCTACATTTCTAGCCCTTTTAGTTCTGCAGTCTTTCGACCCGGATACACTAACCTTAACAACTGAATCTGGAATTCTACATATAAATGAATTGGACGTACACAGCGTATTTGGATTTGATTTGAATGGTGAGGATATTTCTATACGCAAAAGTATAAAGAAAGGGTCCTTATTTAAGAGATGGAAAGCATCATACGCGTTTGGTAATGACAAGCAATATCCGAAAAATACTGATATCGCAGCACGATTGCGAAGTATGAAAGGGGTTGACTATTGGTTCAAGGTGGATTTTCTAGTCCTCTTCTATTCTGTCCTGATACATCCACCCAATAATCAAAATTGCCGAGCAGACATTCTTGAATTTATAGTTTCGGAAGATCATATTCCAAAGTTCAACTGGTGTAAGTTCATAATTTCACAACTTAAACAAGAAACGATAGCTTGGAAATCTGGTCATGTCACAAGTTTCTAAAAGGGCCCCATTACTTTCATTACCGTAAGTTGATTTTGTAATAATTCTTTTATTCATTTTTTCAATGATGTCTTATCAATTAATATTAAGTCTGATTTAATCTGTATCTGTTTTATGCATATTATACAGATGCTTTATGTGGATAAATTCGATAATAAAAAGTGCCCCATCAGAAGACAACGTCCAGTCATCAGCTATATTACTGATGACTATTTTGCTGCTCGGGAAAAATATGATTTCTATTTAAATCAATTTGGAATAGGGGCGTTGATCGAACAAGAAACGCCTCCCAGAGATGTAAAGTCGTGTTATACAAGAAGAAAGAACAAAATCAATGAAATACAATTACCCCTCACATAAGTAGCCCACACAGAATTACCTCGCACGGAATTACCCGAGGTACTTAAATTACAAATTGTTTCATTATTTTGCATATTAATTATGTATTTAAGTCTGGATATTATATATTAAATATGAACATTATGATTTTAATTCTGTTTTAAGTCTGAATATTATAGGTTATGTCTGAGCATTATGTTTTCTCTGTCTGATCATTGTCCATTTTTTAAGTCTGATCTTTACGAATTTTTAAGTCTGATCATTGTCTATTTAAGTCTGATCATTACCAATTTTTTAGTCTCATTGTCTATTTTAGTGTAAACATTATGTTTTAATTCTGTTTTTTAGTACGAATATTACTTGATTAGGTCTGCATATTATGGTTTAAGTGTGAATTCCACGTCACTGTTTGTATTGTCCTTTCTAAACATTATTATTTCTAATAGGAAATGATTGCAAGATTACGGATCATTTCTTCAAAAATTATTGAAGATTTGGCTCAATATCATGAAGTGTCCGGACTTTTGAAAAATAATCATGAATATAAAAATGAGGTTGAGTTGATTGACAAAAGTATTCTCATAGCGGTTGCAACTAAGCAATGTCGTTCAGTATTAAAGAAAAAGAGGACATTTGATGATTTTGATCAACAAGCTGATTCTTATCAAGTTGATGTTAATGATGATGATAAACAATCTGATCATTCTGAAGATGATGATGGTCAACAAGCTGATGCTTCCCAAGCTGATAATGATGATTTCATTCAACAACCCAAAGATTCTCTTATTGAGTCAACAAAAGATGGTACAATTTCTTGTTTGTCAGACTTTTATGATTTATATGTGTTTTTATGGTTTCAACTGTGCCTGTATCTAAGTCTGATCATTGCCATTCTTAAGACTGATCATTGTCATTTTTAAGACTGATCATTGTCATTTTTAAGTCTGATCATTGTTCATTTAACTGTTATCTTTGTCATTTTAAGTATTGAAATTTCTATTAAGTTTGATCATTCATTATTTAAGTCTGACCATTGTTCATTTAACTGTTTATCATTGTCATTTTAAGTCTGGAGATTTCTATTAAGTTTGATTACGTTTTGCATTTTCTAAAGTCATTGTGTTTAGTCTAATCAATTTAATCTTGTTCAATACAGTTACATTTCAAGATCCTATTATTGTTGATCATGTTCAAAATCTGGTTGAAGATGAGGAGGCAAATGACACTGCTATTTTGCCCATTGTACAACAAAAGCAACATAATAAACCAGTTAATGATATAACTCAAGGAGATGGTCCCGAAGATAGCATTAGCTCTGCTAGTTTTATTGCTGTTCAACCAAAGAAAAGTGTAGTTCCAAATATAATTACTGAACAGAGCGGTATGATTTTTTCTCTCTTAGACTTTGTCCTGTATATGTTTTTTTAATGTTTTTCGCTTTGCCTGTATCTTAGATTTTTTAGACATTTCCTTCAATCCGGTTTCCTTTTTTTAACATTCTATGACTGATTGATTAAATAATCATTGCCACTCTTAAGACTGATCATTGTCATTTTTAATCTGATCATTTATTCTTTAAGTCTGATCATTGTTCATTTAACTGTTATCTTTGTCATTTTAAGTCTTGAAATTTCTATTAAGTCTGATCATTCATTATTTATGTCTGATTATTGTTCATTTAACTGTTTATCATTGTCATTTTAAGTCTGGAGATTTCTATTAAGTTTGATTACGTTTTGAATATCTGATCATTATTATAATCAGTAAAGATGCTTCTCAAGATGATGTTTGTGATGTTTATTTAAGTCTGAACATTATCATTTTAAGTCTGATCATTTGTTATTTTTAAGTCTGATTATTCTTGTTCTCTTTGGTTTGATTATGTGTTCATTTAAAAGGCATCAATTTATTTTTAGTTTGATCAATTTTAATTATGATAAATATTCTGATCAATACAGATTCTTCTCAAGATGTTATTACACATTCTCAAAATAGTCCAAAAATGTCAGAAGACCGCTGTGAAATGAAAAGTCTGTTTTCATTGGCTCCAGATTTTATATCAACACCTCCAGAGCCCCATTCCTCTTTAAATGAAAAATCTCAGGATGTCGATCATTTTGATAATCCTGATGATTTGTTTCTTTTGCCTGATTTACCAATTTTACAACCAGTTGCAAATCCTGATATTCTCCTTCAAACAATCCAAGATCGTCTTATTAAGTCGACAAAAGATGGTACGATTTTTTCTTTGTTACAGTTTATTATGTTTAATTTCTATTAAGTTTGATTTTATTTGTGCATTTCTAAAAGCATCATGTTTATTCTGATCAATTTAATCTTGATTAATACAGATACTTTTCAAGTTCCTGTTATTGTCGATCATGTTCAAAATCTGAATGAAGATGCTGTGAAAGACTCTGGTATCCTGTTATTAGTTTTACGTCTGCTCATTACCAAATTTTAAGTCTGATAATTCACTCTTTAAGTCTGATCATTCTATCTTTAAGTCTGACCATTCTGTCTTTAAGTCTGATCATTACAGCCTTTAAGTCTGATCAATATCAGTTTAAGTCGGATGATTTCCAATTTTAAGTCTGGTCATTACCAAATTCTAAGTCTGATCATTCTCAGTTTAAGTCTGATCAATACTATATTAAGTCTGCATTCTTTCTATTTTAAGTTTGGTTATGTGTGTATTTCTAAAAGTATGGTATTTATTCTGATCACTTTAATCCTAATCAATACAGATTTGGAAACAGAGGCAGTAAATGATACAACTCATGAAGACATTTCCAAAGATACTGTTATCTCTCCTAGTCTGCATCTTATTCCTTCTCATTTCCCCATTGTGCAACCAGATGCAGTAATTGACACAACTCAATTAGATGCTTCCAAAGATAGTGTTATCTCTCCTACTCTCCCTGTTATCCAACCAGAGAAGAGTGTATTTCCAAATATAACCACTGAGGAAGGCAATCGAAAACTGAGTAAGCCAGGTCTGTTCATTAAGTGTTAAAGTCTGATCATTATATTTTTATTATCTGATTATTCTTTTTAGTCTGATCATTTAAGTCTGATCATTATGGATTTTCAGTCTGATCATAAAGTGTTTAAGTCTGATCATTAAGTCTTTAAGTCTGATCATTAAGTCTTTAAGTCTCATTATTATTTATTTGAAGTCTGATCATTCATTTTATTTTAAGTATGATCATTAACATTTTAAGTCTGATCACTACAGAGGTTCCCAAAGATGCTATCATACCAAATCCAAGATTGAGGCTTCCAAGTACTGCGTTGAGATCTCCATACCAAATCAGATCAACTCCTCTGGGTACCAATTTAACAAAAATAGAAAACAAAACATGGCAGTGGATATTTGACCCTAAAGTTGATGAACATAGAGGGTAAGTCTGAACATTTATGCTTTTAAGTCTGTTTTTATGTCTGAATATTATTCTTTGAAATTATGTTTTATATGTGTATAATAATTGAGCAAGTCTGAATTTTTTTTTTCTGTTTGCAGAGAATTTGAATTCTTGTTTTGTATTAAAGGTGAAACTGAAAAAGCATCCAAGTTTGACTTTCGGTCTCTTAAGTTTTTTGAATATATTGAAAGCAATATAATCGACAGTTGGGTATATATTTTGAACTTACGTGAAATGGACAAGAGTCCGTCAACTGTCCAGCGGTGTTTCATCCCTATCAAAACAACTGTAAGTCCAGTGTCTATAGTTTTTTTATTTTATATCTTTGACATAAACTAATTAAGTTCATTTTTTTGGTATCAGATTTCTTGTCTTAAGAACACCCATCGCGACAAGGAAGGAAGCTTCGTTACTTTCAAAGAGAATATTGAAAGAATAATAGGAAATCTTGATAAGAAGTTGTTTTTTACGTCGAAGCTGGTAAAAACTAATATTATATGTTACATCAAAGATTTAGTTAAACATTTTTGTATATTTTTAAATGATTTTTTTTCTTTTTTAGATTTTCTTCGCGATTTGGAAATCTCTTCATTTCTTTGTCGTGTGTTTCAATTTTCTTTCAAAGAAGATTGAAATATTAGACAACTCAGCCAGTGATTTAACTATCGAAGAAAAATGTGGAGTAATTTTGCCAAACTTGGTATGTGTTATTTTAACTCTGAAATATAGTCTTTTTATGTGTTGATGTAGTTTTTTTATTCATGAACAATTCTTCTTATTATGTCTGAATAAATTTGCAGGTAACAAATGTCATATCCTATTTTGAAGAGGTAAATTTTCCGGATAGTGGTTGGATTGCTGACGCAAATCCCATTCGTATTTCAATGAAATGGCGGACGCTATACAACAGCTTTGATTGTGGTATATTCTCCATGAGACACATGGAGACCTATTTTGGGGACGTAGCAGGATGGGAGTCAGGTTTTGTAATTGAAAGTAAAGAGGTAATGCAATCTAAAATTTCAAATCTCAAAAAATAGGTGGTATATTAAAACTCTTTATTAATGTAATATTTTTTTTCCAGCAAAGAGATCAATTGAGGAAGTTGCGAGTTAGATATAATCATCAAATTCTTACGCATTATATTAACCTTAACAAAGATGGAATAATGAGAGATTTGGAAGATTATACACCAAGCATTCCAGAGCCAAATATTTACTTGGACGAACCAGAAGTTGAAGACATTACAGAGCAAAAGCAGATTGAAGAAAATGAAGAGAAGAAAAATCAGAACAAACGGAAAGTTACAGAGCAAAAGAAGATTAAAGCAAATGAAGCAAAGGAAAATCCGAACAAAAGGAAAAGAGGACGACCTAAGAAAGTTCAGTAGAGAATATTGTGCTTCCAGCGAAGACTTAAGTCTGATCTTATAAGTCTTTAAGTCTGATCATATTTATTTTAAGTCTGATCATTTATATTATATCAATTCTAATCATTAATTCTGATCATTAAAGTCTTTAAGTCTGATCATTCATATCTGTTTTACATTTCGAATTTATTTTATTTTAAGTCTGATCATTAAAGTCTTTAAGTCTGATCATTCATATCTGTTTTTAAGTCTGAGAATTTATTTTATTTTAAGTCTGATCATTGAAGTCTTTAAGTCTGATCATTTTCTATTTCACTTCTGATCACTCATTCTATTTTAAGTCTGATCATTAAGTCTGTAAGTTTGATTATTCATTTTTGTAAGTCTTATCATTCATTCTAATTTAAGTATGATCATTTAAGTCTTTAAATCTGATCAATATCTATTTTAAGTCTGATTGTTCATTTTTTTAAAAGTTTGATCATTTGAGTCTTTAAGTATGATCAATATCAGGTTTTATCATCCTAAAACTGAGTACTCTTCATGAACTTCTCCTGTTGGCATTGAGCCATTGTGCCTAGTCTTTTTTTTATTATTATTAAGAGCCATTGTGCCTAGTCAGTATTTCTTCATCTCAGCAGGTATCTTCAATATCAGCAGGTTGCTGAGATGGAAGATATACTGACTAGGCAACAATGGCCCAATGACTCAGTATTTAAGTCTGATCATTAATCAGGTTTTACTTTATGAGCTCGGCTACCTACCTATTTTATTTACTTCATAACTCATATGCTTTTATAATCCCAGTACGAATACGACTCTCTCACTAGTCTAAATTGAAAAGTTCCCAACTACGGTTTCCGAAGATACAAGCTCTTTGCTTTGCATTTTTCTAACATGAAGACGAACCTAACTGGCTCCAAATCGGTTTCGGGTACGTTTTTTTTTAGGGTTTAGTTTTTGTAGGATTTTTCTTTTCAGCACACGAATCTGTATTGTATGTTTTCTTTCAGATTTAAATAGAAGACCTTATGCACTACGGACTAGATGCAGCAAATATAAAGTTAAACAAGGAGAAATAATCGATCTTACCTCTGATGATGATGTGATAAGCTGCATACCACCAAATGAAGGATACTCAAAATGGATGAACGACATCTCTAAAGGGAAAAAAGTAATTTCAGAAAGTTTCAGTCAAAGATTGCTGACACCAGAGGAGAAAGTAAGTAGTGATATTGAAGGAGAGAGTAGTGACACCAAAAGAGACAGTATTGATACTGAAAGAGAGAGCGGTTATGATGCTGAACAACATAGCGAAGGGGGTGACCATTTTACTCAATTCAATGATTTCAACAAAGGATTTGAAATTGTTCCCCATTTGGCATTTGCTGCTAAGCCTATACAACGTAGAAAATCAACTTCTGGAATACATGTAAGAGGAACTCCACAAATTCTCAAGGATGTCATTGATGGCTTAAGCGAAGTTCAAAAAATTATTGTTGCTTCAATGGGTCTAGAACACATTTTGGAATTAAAGATAGACAAGTTACCAATAAAACTTTCATTGAAAGTCCTTGATTGTTTTGACGCAAATGAATGCAGTTTAAAGGTTAACTGTGAGACAATAGAAATTGATGAAATTGATGTGAGCAATGTTTTCGGATTTGATTTAGGCGGCGAGCCACTCATAATAAAGGGAATAAGCAATAAGGCCTTACAGAAGAGATGGCTTCAACAGTATGGTATAACCACCAAAGGATTATATCCAAAAAATACAGAGATTGCTCAGAGATTGAAAGATGTGCAGTTTGTTGACAGTTGGTTCAAGCTGGACTTTCTAGTCCTGTTTTACTCCATTCTGATATCACCAAGTAACAATACTTGGTGTCATTCAAACATTATAAACTGTTTAGAGTCTGGGGATGAGATACCACGCTTTAATTGGTGTAAGTTCATTGTTGAACTACTTAAGGAATCAAAGATTGAATGGATGAAAAACAAGATGACAAATTACAAGGGACCAATCCTCTTCCTCACTGTATGTTCTTTTTAAAATTTTATTTATGCATTTTTTTATTATTTGCAAAATTTTATTTAAATTTATTATTATTTCCCTTTCAAGATTGAAAATTTAAAATTATATCTGAACAACCTAATATGATGTGCGAACATTTTTCTGTTATATCTGAAATTTTTTAATGTTATCTCTGATCATTTAGCGTATATCTGAATTACTATATTTATTTTTTATTTATTATGCAGATGTTGTATGCTGATATACTATACAACAGTGAATGTTATAAGACAAGAAAATGGCCAGTCATCAGCTACATGACCAACGAGTATTTGATATCTCGTCAAAAATCAGATATTTACAAAAATAAATTTGGTAGCCTGAAGCTGTTGCATCGACTTTTTGAAACTCCAAGGGAAAATATTGATGAAATAAGGGATCAAATGATCAATGAGGTACGCCTGATTTTTTTTCTTTCTCTTAATTCTGTACATTTTTCACCATGCAACTTAACTTTTTGATTTAACGAATTAAGAATTGGTTTTTAATTGACACATTATTGTTTAAAACATTTTGATTATTTCTCTTTCAATATTTTTTTTGGGTTCAATGACCAATGTGAATATTTGAAACTTTTCTTCACATTAATTATCATCCAAGTATACTTTATTAATCTTTAGATTTTATGTATATTTTTAGGAGATGATGCTAAATTTTAGGTGCGTATCTGGAAGACTTGAAAGAGACATATGTCAGTTTAAAAGGTTGTATGCAATGCTAAAAAGTAATACGCAGTTTCAAATTGATGTGGATAATGTATATGGGAGGATCAAATCACTTGTGAATGAAGACTTCCCAGAGTCATCCAACAGCAGGAGTCTGAAGCAAAAGAAGTCAACTTAAGAAGATAAAGAAAACATTGTTCATTTTTTTGGACTGAAGGATCAAAAAAAAAATGTTATATGTGTTTACATTTTGATGTATTTTATGAATGACTTTTGATCTATCTCTGAACATTCTGATATATCAAATAACATTTTCATCTCTGTTTTTTTAAGTCTGATCAATTGTTATTTTAATCCTGACCATTATCAATTTCAACTCAGATTATTACAAATTTCAAGCCAGATCATTCTGTCGTTAAGTCTGATCATTATACATTTTAAGTCTGATCATTAACAATTTTTAAGTCTAATCATTCTCTCTTCAAAGTCTGATCAATCTCTCTTCAAAGTCTGATCATTCTCTCTTCAAGTCTGATCATTCTCTCTTTAAGTCTGATCATTCTCTCTTAAAGTCTGATCATTGTCATTGTTAAGTCTGATCATTATCTTTTTAAGTCTGATCATTCTCTGTTTAAGTCTGATATTTTTTAAGTCTGATCATTCTCATTTTTAAGCCTTATCATTATCCTTTTAAGTCTGATCATTAAGTCTTTTATGTCTGATCATTATCTATTTTAAGTCTGATCATTCTCATTTTTAAGTCTGATCATTCTCTCTTTAAGTCTGCTTATTATCACTTTTAATTCTGATCATTATCAGTTTTAATTATGATCATTTCTAATTTTAAATTTGATCATTACAGTCTTTAAATCTGATAATTCTCAATTTTAAGTCTGATCATTCATTCTATTTTAAGTCTGATCATATCTCATTTTTAAGTGTGATTATTACCAAATTTTAAGTCTGATCATTCTCTCGTTAAGTCTGATCATTATCTATTTGATCCGATTCGTAATACTTTTATGGAATTGAAACCTTTTTTTTATTTCAAATGTCGAAAAAAAATCGTAATCTATTTGCTCATCGAACGTCTTCTTCTATCATCGTTCCAAGTCGCGGAAGAACAACGTCAAGGTAGAGTTTCGAACACAAATTTTTCAACATGAAGATCAAAGCATCTGACTCCATTTCGGGTTCTGGTACTCATTTTTTTTAGGGTTTAAGCTTCTTCTAGAAAGATCAATGTTTTTGTGAATCATTTTTAATCTCTATATATTGCAAATATGAAGGCCAACAACAACAAATCATCCACCTGACATCTGACAGTGATGATACTACAAATGCTGAAGGAGTTGGTCATACTGAATTATTGGAAGGCCGGGCAGAGTGGTGGTACTGAACTAGCACAAGTGGAGAGTGGAGGAAACGAAAGAGTAGAAGGTGAGAGTGGTGATACTGGTCATACTGAAATATTGGAAGGTCAGAGTGGTGACACTGAAATAGCACAAGGTGAGAGTGGTGGAACCGAAAGAGTAGAAGGTGAGAGTGGGGATATTGAAGCAATAGAACGTGTTACCAGTGTTGATGCTGATATGGTTATAGAAGATAGCGAAGAATTTGCCGTTGTACCTGAATACAATGGTTTGTACAAGGGACTTCAGCTTGTCCCCTCTTTGTCATTTGTCAAGGCTATACAGCAAAGAAAAAACACTTTCCAAAATAATACACAGCTACCCGAATCAGACAAGACAGCTCGGGCACAGGTAATAAAATATAACTATCATCAATAAACTATACAAATTAATTTTACTCGACTTTTTTTTTTCTTACATTGATAATTGCATTACTTTATTTGTGCCCACAACCCATTTCTGATAGCAATACTTCGAAAGTAAATCTCGCCCTGTCTAAACTCCTTGAAACATTTTCTGAAAGAGATTCTATAGAAAATAAAACATTTCAGGTAGCAAACGTTTAAATATTGTGATTCATTGTCTGCAAATCACTTTTTTTTTTGTAATTCTAAGAATTTTTTTATTTCTTAAGTTGGTGATTCATTGTTATCTTTTTGTCTAGCCCTTTCAAAGACAAGTTGAAACTCCAAAAGACCAGACATTAGACAAACAAGCAGAAGTAACAACTGATCAAATCTCCAGCGAGGTACCCTGAATAATTATTTCTGATTGTTCTGAACATAATTGATTTAATTTCTGATCATTGCTGTTTAAGACTGATAAATGTGATAAGTCTGAACACTACAAACTTAAGTCTGATCATTATCATTTTAACTCTGATCATTATCAATTTTTAAGTTTTATCATTATCAATATTAATGTCTAAACGTGCTGTTTTTAGTCTGATTATTAAGTCTGATCATTATCAATGTTTAAGTCTGATCATTTCCTTATAAGTCTGATAGGTAAGTCTGAACATTTTTGTTTTAAGTCTATTTTGCTGTTTTCAGTTGGACTAGTCTAGTTTGTAATAAATCTGATCATTTATTTTTATTTTTTTTAGGATATGATGACAGTTTTTAGGAGTCTATATGGAAAGCTTGAACAAAACCTACTTGAGTTTAAAAATTTGTACATTATGCTGAAAAATGATGTACATTTTTACGATGAAGTGAAGAGTTTACATGGGAGGATCAAGTCTGTAATGAATGACGACTTACCAGAAAAAGGTCATTGGATAATTTTTCAGAGGAAGACCTTTTTCATCTCAGTTTAGGAGATGTAATAAATTCTCCTTTATGGAAAAAACAAGCTACACAACCTGCCGAGGAAGGTTTTGAAAGGACCAACTATAGTACACTTGGAGATAGCATGGAAAATGACCTTGAAGCAATTTTGGTGGAGGTTGCAAAAATTGAATCCATGTATGAGTCAAGTAAAACTACATCACTAAAACCCCAGGAGAAAGCAGTTCCGACACACAAGATACTTGAACGATTAAAGAAGCCTGTAGTGGCTACAGAATGTCCCTACAACAATATAGTAATTCCTATTGATGATGAATTATCAGAAGAAGAAATTAAAATTTATGATTGGGTGATGACTATCATACCTGATTCGTAAGTCCTTTTTTTTACGTGAATAACTCATCTTATTTTTGTGGACAATCTTTTTACCATATATGTTATGATTTTCTGTTTTTACACAGTCAAGATGAGGTGATCTTCGCTTCAAGTGGGATGTTTTCACTAAGATCAGACTTTCAGTCATTGAAATTCAATCATTTTATAAGCGAGAATGCTCTCAATTCCTGGATAGTTCTTTTGAATGAAATGGAACTACAAAGTAGTCATCCATCATCTATAGGGCGGTACTTTTGCCTTATCAGTGAGACTGTAAGTATATTGCTATTATTTTTCCTTATGTCTTAGCAGTTTCCTAATCTTTATCTTTTCTTTTTAGCTTTACTCTCTTCATGAAGAATATCGGCGACATAGATATAAGGATTTCGAACGCAATATGATATTTACAGCAGAGACGTTCCCTAAATTAGATATTAAGAAAGCTAAACTGGTAAACTAATCTCCTATTATGTTAAAAGGATTAAATAAAGACAACCTTTTATTTTTTTAACAATTATTCTGTTCTTATCAGGTTTTCTTTCCTGTCTGTCATTTGTCACACTACTTTGTTGTCTGTTTCAATTTCTCTGGAAGGACTATAGATATATTAGACAATTCAGGAGCACAGGAATCCATTGAAAAAAAATATGGAAAAAGTCTTCCAAACCTGGTATGTTTTCATTTTACTTGTTGTGCATAGTATGATATGTCTATATAATTTAAGTCGGATAAATCTGATCAATTTCATCTTTAAATCTGATTATTAACATCTTTAAGTCTGATCATTAACATCTTTAAGTCTAATCATAATCATCTTTAAGTCTGATCATTACCATCTTTAAGTCTGATCATTACCATCTTTAAGTCTGATCATCACAATCTTTACGTCTGATCATTACCATTTTTAAGTCTGATCATTACCATCTTTAAGTCTGGTCATTACCTGATTAAGTTTGATCACAATCTTTATATTAATGATATTTTGTTTTGCCTAATTAATTTTTCAGATAGAAATTTTCAAAACTTATCTTCTTAAGATTATGCATCCCAATAAATCTTGGATATCAGTAGATACACCAAAGAATCAGTTAGAAATGTCATGGAGGACATTTTCTAATGGAAATGATTGTGGCGTCTTTGCAATGCGCCATATGGAAACTTATTATGGGGAAACAGTTGGGGATTGGTATAGTGGATTTGCCCCTGAATCTGAAAAGGTAATCCTGAATTCAAAGATACATTTCAAATTATCTAAATTACTGGTGAATTAACTTTTGATTAACCAAATTAATTTTTCTACAGCAAAAAGATCAAATAAGAAGACTCCGAAAAAGATACCTACACAAAATGTTGCTTGCTGATTCCAATCCGTTTAAATGTAAAGTAGCCGAAGCTCTTTATCATCATGTGCTTGTGAAAAAAGAAGAAGAGCAGGACTAGTAGAAAGATGAGGAGACTGATATTTTTGAAATATAAATTGAATGAACAATATGTGATAGTACTATCATTATGTTTTGGATATCCTTGAATATTATTCCAATATATCTTAACATTTGTCTGATCATTACCATCTTTTAGTCTGATCAATTTCATCTTTAAGTCTGATCACTGTTTTTTAAGTCTGAACATTGTTTTTTTTAAGTCTGATTCATTGCTTTTTCAAGTATTGTCATTACTGGTTTAAGTCTGAACATTGTTTTTTAAGTCTGATCATTAATGGTTTAATCGCATAATTATTTTTTTAAGTCTGAACATTATTTTTTTAAGTCTGGTCATTATTATTTAAGTCTGATCATTGTTTTTTTAAGTCTGATCATTGTTTTTTCAAGTATTGTCATTATTGGTTTAAGTCTGAACATTGTTATTTAAGTCTGAACATTGTTATTTAAGTTTGATCGTTAATGGTTTAAGTCTCATTATTATTTTTTTAAGTCTGAACATTGTTTTTTTAAGTCTGATCATTGTTTTTTCAAGTATTGTCAGTACTGGTTTAAGTCTGAACATTGTTATTTAAGTCTGAACATTGTTATTTAAGTCTGATCGTTAATGGTTTAAGTCTCATTATTATTTTTTTAAGTCTGAACATTGTTTTTTTAAGTCTGATCATTGTTTTTTCAAGTATTGTCATTACTGGGTTAAGTCTGAACATTGTTATTTAAGTCTGATCGTTAATGGTTTAAGTCTCATTATTATTATTTTAAGTCTGAACATTGTTTTTTTAATTCTGATCATTGTTTTTTCAAGTATTGTCATTACTGGTTTAAGTCTGAACATTGTTATTTAAGTCTGAACATTGTTATTTAAGTCTGATCGTTAATGGTTTAAGTCTCATTATTATTTTTTTAAGTCTGAACATTGTTTTTTTAAGTCTGATCATTGTTTTTTCAAGTATTGTCATTACTGGTTTAAGTCTGAACATTGTTATTTAAGTCTGATCGTTAATGGTTTAAGTCTCATTATTATTTTTTTAAGTCTGAACATTGTTTTTTAAGTCTGATCATTGTTTTTTCAAGTATTGTCATTAATGGTTTAAGTCTGAACATTGTTATTTAAGTCTGAACATTGTTATTTAAGTCTGATCGTTAATGGTTTAAGTCTCATTATTATTTTTTTAAGTCTGAACATTGTTTTTTTTAAGTCTGATCATTGTTTTTTCAAGTATTGTCATTACTGGGTTAAGTCTGAACATTGTTATTTAAGTCTGATCGTTAATGGTTTAAGTCTCATTATTATTTTTTTTAAGTCTGAACATTGTTTTTTTAAGTCTGATCATTGTTTTTTCAAGTATTGTCATTACTGGTTTAAGTCTGAACATTGTTATTTAAGTCTGAACATTGTTATTTAAGACTGATCGTTAATGGTTTAAGTCTCATTGTTATTTTTTTAAGTCTGGACATTGTTTTTTTAAGTCTGATCATTGTTTTTTCAAGTATTGTCATTAATGGTTTAAGGCTGAACATTGTTATTTAAGTCTGAACATTGTTATTTAAGTCTGATCGTTAATGGTTTAAGTCTGAACATTGTTTTTTTAAGTCTGAACATTACTGTAGCAAAAGTCAAAATTTATTCTTAATGATCAGACTTAACGCATGATGATCAGACTTAAAAACGTACTGTAGCGAAATTCGAATTTTACTGTACTGAATTTTAGGACGATTATACCCCTCCTATCTTTTATATATTTTTAAATAAGTCCACATGTGTTTTTTTTATTTACAAAAAGAACCCCGACGGGAGAAATCTCGGATGAATTTTGACACGTGTCAAATTTTTTATGAATTTGTAGTTTTTATTTATAATATTGGTTTGTATTTGATCCACTCTCTACATTTAAAACCAAAATATTTCCATATATTACACAACTCTGGTGGCCTTTTCGTATTGTTGGTTTGTTCGCAATGAAGCTGGACATGGCAAATCCTACCCTAATTCCTAGCCCTAGTGTGACAGCCTAGAGGACAAAGTTTTGGCAGACAATTGTAGTAAATACGTTGGTTTTGGCCCTCCGCATTCTTGTGAATCCCATTTAGATTGGTCTTACCCGCCTGAAGAGTTTAATAAGATAAATTGCTATGCTACTTGTGACCCATTAACAAAAATTACAAAATAAGGTGCCGTCGGTTTAATAATAGAAGATGAATCAGGGTTGCATTTTAGCAATCAGGTCTACATATTTGAACTCACCTCCTCGACTCCTGCATTAGATTCTGAGGGCAGGGCGATTCTGGGAAATCAAACCATTGCTGGGCATTTTACAAGGATATTATCATTGAGACCGATTGCTGCGAAGCGACCTCCAGGTTACAAAAAATATCGAATACATCTGTCATACATTTGGACTGAATTACAAAATGCTGAAGAGTACTAGCAGTTAACAAGACTTCGGATTTTACACATAATTTGGCACGAGGCAAATGGACTAGCTGATGCCATCTCAAAAAAATGCCAGACAAAAAGAACCATGCGTTTACTTGACGTTGAATACTCAAAAGCCCCCTACATATTGAACCTGCAAATTTGCATTATAGATGTCAATTTAGTTATTACTCTTGTCAATTCCAAGGGCTAAACTACCTTGAAGTGCAATCCATATCAGAAGGCAACCAAAGAAAGGAACATTTCAGCAATCACAATTATTATTTGACATTATGATACCTAAAAGAAAAGAGTAATACCAAGACAGAGAGAACCCCTCAAGTCGCCTTACTTCTTTTTCCCTTTTCCCGCTTTCTTTCTATTGTCTTTATGAGTTATTTGATTGTTTGTTCCTTTCAGATCATTTAGAGCTTCATTCATTGCATGAATGATCATTTTCTTCACCTGTTTCATATGCCAGCATCCGAAAAGAGTTTTAAAACAGAAGAACTGATACCTTAAACTTGATTCAAATATTAACAAACTAAAAGGTAATCCAAAGGCCAGGAAGGATATATAATTAAAGGTAAAGCAAATCAAGATTTAACTAAAATAATTTACAAAAATTAAGGTTTAGGGTAACGGTTATCTAATGAAGAATACACAAGCCTTGTTCGCACCAAATGAAATGTCTTACAAGAAATATCTTAATTATAAAAACCCATACTAATGAGTGAACAACAATATGATTTCTGATGAAATCTTGGTCCATGAGTTATAAAATGTAGCTTGTCGTACATGAAACATAAAAAAATATGCGTATTCATTTCATCAGATCATCTTATGATCAACAAAAGGAAATTGTTTTGGAAGAACTTTTAGAAGCATTCAACGACATATAATCTGTTAATAACATGAGTCGGTCAGTGAATAATGATCCAATCAGGGCAATATTATCTTATATTTCTAAAATGAAGTATCAGTGTGGCTTTCCAAGATCTTTACAATATAAGCAGTATTTAGAATTGAGCATCACATATTCATTCAAAATTTACTACTCTGAAAGTCCTACTTTTACTTCTATCAATAAATAACAGATGACAATTCGGTTGTGTGTCCATACAAAGCCTTTAAATGTCAAATCTGAAACTACACATACACACTCCAATGCAGTTCCATGTTTTTCAACAATTGAAAGAAGGGTAAAAATGTAATGGTTAGTGCCAATCACAGAATAACTCTATGAAATTTAGGAAGTTGATTATAGAAAATAACTCATGAAAATTCAGGAAACAAAAGAATACAGAAAATTCAAGGTATACAAGAATGTTACCTCTAGTTTATCCTCCTTAGCTCTATGGTTTTCTGGTAAAATACGGAACTCCTCGGACAAACGAATGCACTCGCCAATATTTTCAGGTGAGACAAAATCAAGGGCAACCTTGATACATGACTGTCACATACATTGGATAGATTGTATCAGAAATCATTGCTCTTCTCTTAATTGATCTTATTTCAATATCCTAGAATCGAATACTAATAAACAACCATGCCATGTATCATTTGATTTTCTTGTATGGCACATTCAGAGTGAATAAAAAAATGATCATTATACGAAATTGACTGTGTAGAAGATTGACTGATTCCGTCACTACTGACACAGAATTTCAAATTATCTAAATTACTGGTGAATTAACTTTTGATTAACCAAATTAATTTTTCTACAGCAAAAAGATCAAATAAGAAGACTCCGAAAAAGATACCTACACAAAATGTTGCTTGCTGATTCCAATCCGTTTAAATGTAAAGTAGCCGAAGCTCTTTATCATCATGTGCTTGTGAAAAAAGAAGAAGAGCAGGACTAGTAGAAAGATGAGGAGACTGATATTTTTGAAATATAAATTGAATGAACAATATGTGATAGTACTATCATTATGTTTTGGATATCCTTGAATATTATTCCAATATATCTTAACATTTGTCTGATCATTACCATCTTTTAGTCTGATCAATTTCATCTTTAAGTCTGATCACTGTTTTTTAAGTCTGAACATTGTTTTTTTTAAGTCTGATTCATTGCTTTTTCAAGTATTGTCATTACTGGTTTAAGTCTGAACATTGTTTTTTAAGTCTGATCATTAATGGTTTAATCGCATAATTATTTTTTTAAGTCTGAACATTATTTTTTTAAGTCTGGTCATTATTATTTAAGTCTGATCATTGTTTTTTTAAGTCTGATCATTGTTTTTTCAAGTATTGTCATTATTGGTTTAAGTCTGAACATTGTTATTTAAGTTTGATCGTTAATGGTTTAAGTCTCATTATTATTTTTTTAAGTCTGAACATTGTTTTTTTAAGTCTGATCATTGTTTTTTCAAGTATTGTCAGTACTGGTTTAAGTCTGAACATTGTTATTTAAGTCTGAACATTGTTATTTAAGTCTGATCGTTAATGGTTTAAGTCTCATTATTATTTTTTTAAGTCTGAACATTGTTTTTTTAAGTCTGATCATTGTTTTTTCAAGTATTGTCATTACTGGGTTAAGTCTGAACATTGTTATTTAAGTCTGATCGTTAATGGTTTAAGTCTCATTATTATTATTTTAAGTCTGAACATTGTTTTTTTAATTCTGATCATTGTTTTTTCAAGTATTGTCATTACTGGTTTAAGTCTGAACATTGTTATTTAAGTCTGAACATTGTTATTTAAGTCTGATCGTTAATGGTTTAAGTCTCATTATTATTTTTTTAAGTCTGAACATTGTTTTTTTAAGTCTGATCATTGTTTTTTCAAGTATTGTCATTACTGGTTTAAGTCTGAACATTGTTATTTAAGTCTGATCGTTAATGGTTTAAGTCTCATTATTATTTTTTTAAGTCTGAACATTGTTTTTTAAGTCTGATCATTGTTTTTTCAAGTATTGTCATTAATGGTTTAAGTCTGAACATTGTTATTTAAGTCTGAACATTGTTATTTAAGTCTGATCGTTAATGGTTTAAGTCTCATTATTATTTTTTTAAGTCTGAACATTGTTTTTTTTAAGTCTGATCATTGTTTTTTCAAGTATTGTCATTACTGGGTTAAGTCTGAACATTGTTATTTAAGTCTGATCGTTAATGGTTTAAGTCTCATTATTATTTTTTTTAAGTCTGAACATTGTTTTTTTAAGTCTGATCATTGTTTTTTCAAGTATTGTCATTACTGGTTTAAGTCTGAACATTGTTATTTAAGTCTGAACATTGTTATTTAAGACTGATCGTTAATGGTTTAAGTCTCATTGTTATTTTTTTAAGTCTGGACATTGTTTTTTTAAGTCTGATCATTGTTTTTTCAAGTATTGTCATTAATGGTTTAAGGCTGAACATTGTTATTTAAGTCTGAACATTGTTATTTAAGTCTGATCGTTAATGGTTTAAGTCTGAACATTGTTTTTTTAAGTCTGAACATTACTGTAGCAAAAGTCAAAATTTATTCTTAATGATCAGACTTAACGCATGATGATCAGACTTAAAAACGTACTGTAGCGAAATTCGAATTTTACTGTACTGAATTTTAGGACGATTATACCCCTCCTATCTTTTATATATTTTTAAATAAGTCCACATGTGTTTTTTTTATTTACAAAAAGAACCCCGACGGGAGAAATCTCGGATGAATTTTGACACGTGTCAAATTTTTTATGAATTTGTAGTTTTTATTTATAATATTGGTTTGTATTTGATCCACTCTCTACATTTAAAACCAAAATATTTCCATATATTACACAACTCTGGTGGCCTTTTCGTATTGTTGGTTTGTTCGCAATGAAGCTGGACATGGCAAATCCTACCCTAATTCCTAGCCCTAGTGTGACAGCCTAGAGGACAAAGTTTTGGCAGACAATTGTAGTAAATACGTTGGTTTTGGCCCTCCGCATTCTTGTGAATCCCATTTAGATTGGTCTTACCCGCCTGAAGAGTTTAATAAGATAAATTGCTATGCTACTTGTGACCCATTAACAAAAATTACAAAATAAGGTGCCGTCGGTTTAATAATAGAAGATGAATCAGGGTTGCATTTTAGCAATCAGGTCTACATATTTGAACTCACCTCCTCGACTCCTGCATTAGATTCTGAGGGCAGGGCGATTCTGGGAAATCAAACCATTGCTGGGCATTTTACAAGGATATTATCATTGAGACCGATTGCTGCGAAGCGACCTCCAGGTTACAAAAAATATCGAATACATCTGTCATACATTTGGACTGAATTACAAAATGCTGAAGAGTACTAGCAGTTAACAAGACTTCGGATTTTACACATAATTTGGCACGAGGCAAATGGACTAGCTGATGCCATCTCAAAAAAATGCCAGACAAAAAGAACCATGCGTTTACTTGACGTTGAATACTCAAAAGCCCCCTACATATTGAACCTGCAAATTTGCATTATAGATGTCAATTTAGTTATTACTCTTGTCAATTCCAAGGGCTAAACTACCTTGAAGTGCAATCCATATCAGAAGGCAACCAAAGAAAGGAACATTTCAGCAATCACAATTATTATTTGACATTATGATACCTAAAAGAAAAGAGTAATACCAAGACAGAGAGAACCCCTCAAGTCGCCTTACTTCTTTTTCCCTTTTCCCGCTTTCTTTCTATTGTCTTTATGAGTTATTTGATTGTTTGTTCCTTTCAGATCATTTAGAGCTTCATTCATTGCATGAATGATCATTTTCTTCACCTGTTTCATATGCCAGCATCCGAAAAGAGTTTTAAAACAGAAGAACTGATACCTTAAACTTGATTCAAATATTAACAAACTAAAAGGTAATCCAAAGGCCAGGAAGGATATATAATTAAAGGTAAAGCAAATCAAGATTTAACTAAAATAATTTACAAAAATTAAGGTTTAGGGTAACGGTTATCTAATGAAGAATACACAAGCCTTGTTCGCACCAAATGAAATGTCTTACAAGAAATATCTTAATTATAAAAACCCATACTAATGAGTGAACAACAATATGATTTCTGATGAAATCTTGGTCCATGAGTTATAAAATGTAGCTTGTCGTACATGAAACATAAAAAAATATGCGTATTCATTTCATCAGATCATCTTATGATCAACAAAAGGAAATTGTTTTGGAAGAACTTTTAGAAGCATTCAACGACATATAATCTGTTAATAACATGAGTCGGTCAGTGAATAATGATCCAATCAGGGCAATATTATCTTATATTTCTAAAATGAAGTATCAGTGTGGCTTTCCAAGATCTTTACAATATAAGCAGTATTTAGAATTGAGCATCACATATTCATTCAAAATTTACTACTCTGAAAGTCCTACTTTTACTTCTATCAATAAATAACAGATGACAATTCGGTTGTGTGTCCATACAAAGCCTTTAAATGTCAAATCTGAAACTACACATACACACTCCAATGCAGTTCCATGTTTTTCAACAATTGAAAGAAGGGTAAAAATGTAATGGTTAGTGCCAATCACAGAATAACTCTATGAAATTTAGGAAGTTGATTATAGAAAATAACTCATGAAAATTCAGGAAACAAAAGAATACAGAAAATTCAAGGTATACAAGAATGTTACCTCTAGTTTATCCTCCTTAGCTCTATGGTTTTCTGGTAAAATACGGAACTCCTCGGACAAACGAATGCACTCGCCAATATTTTCAGGTGAGACAAAATCAAGGGCAACCTTGATACATGACTGTCACATACATTGGATAGATTGTATCAGAAATCATTGCTCTTCTCTTAATTGATCTTATTTCAATATCCTAGAATCGAATACTAATAAACAACCATGCCATGTATCATTTGATTTTCTTGTATGGCACATTCAGAGTGAATAAAAAAATGATCATTATACGAAATTGACTGTGTAGAAGATTGACTGATTCCGTCACTACTGACACAGAATTTCAAATTATCTAAATTACTGGTGAATTAACTTTTGATTAACCAAATTAATTTTTCTACAGCAAAAAGATCAAATAAGAAGACTCCGAAAAAGATACCTACACAAAATGTTGCTTGCTGATTCCAATCCGTTTAAATGTAAAGTAGCCGAAGCTCTTTATCATCATGTGCTTGTGAAAAAAGAAGAAGAGCAGGACTAGTAGAAAGATGAGGAGACTGATATTTTTGAAATATAAATTGAATGAACAATATGTGATAGTACTATCATTATGTTTTGGATATCCTTGAATATTATTCCAATATATCTTAACATTTGTCTGATCATTACCATCTTTTAGTCTGATCAATTTCATCTTTAAGTCTGATCACTGTTTTTTAAGTCTGAACATTGTTTTTTTTAAGTCTGATTCATTGCTTTTTCAAGTATTGTCATTACTGGTTTAAGTCTGAACATTGTTTTTTAAGTCTGATCATTAATGGTTTAATCGCATAATTATTTTTTTAAGTCTGAACATTATTTTTTTAAGTCTGGTCATTATTATTTAAGTCTGATCATTGTTTTTTTAAGTCTGATCATTGTTTTTTCAAGTATTGTCATTATTGGTTTAAGTCTGAACATTGTTATTTAAGTTTGATCGTTAATGGTTTAAGTCTCATTATTATTTTTTTAAGTCTGAACATTGTTTTTTTAAGTCTGATCATTGTTTTTTCAAGTATTGTCAGTACTGGTTTAAGTCTGAACATTGTTATTTAAGTCTGAACATTGTTATTTAAGTCTGATCGTTAATGGTTTAAGTCTCATTATTATTTTTTTAAGTCTGAACATTGTTTTTTTAAGTCTGATCATTGTTTTTTCAAGTATTGTCATTACTGGGTTAAGTCTGAACATTGTTATTTAAGTCTGATCGTTAATGGTTTAAGTCTCATTATTATTATTTTAAGTCTGAACATTGTTTTTTTAATTCTGATCATTGTTTTTTCAAGTATTGTCATTACTGGTTTAAGTCTGAACATTGTTATTTAAGTCTGAACATTGTTATTTAAGTCTGATCGTTAATGGTTTAAGTCTCATTATTATTTTTTTAAGTCTGAACATTGTTTTTTTAAGTCTGATCATTGTTTTTTCAAGTATTGTCATTACTGGTTTAAGTCTGAACATTGTTATTTAAGTCTGATCGTTAATGGTTTAAGTCTCATTATTATTTTTTTAAGTCTGAACATTGTTTTTTAAGTCTGATCATTGTTTTTTCAAGTATTGTCATTAATGGTTTAAGTCTGAACATTGTTATTTAAGTCTGAACATTGTTATTTAAGTCTGATCGTTAATGGTTTAAGTCTCATTATTATTTTTTTAAGTCTGAACATTGTTTTTTTTAAGTCTGATCATTGTTTTTTCAAGTATTGTCATTACTGGGTTAAGTCTGAACATTGTTATTTAAGTCTGATCGTTAATGGTTTAAGTCTCATTATTATTTTTTTTAAGTCTGAACATTGTTTTTTTAAGTCTGATCATTGTTTTTTCAAGTATTGTCATTACTGGTTTAAGTCTGAACATTGTTATTTAAGTCTGAACATTGTTATTTAAGACTGATCGTTAATGGTTTAAGTCTCATTGTTATTTTTTTAAGTCTGGACATTGTTTTTTTAAGTCTGATCATTGTTTTTTCAAGTATTGTCATTAATGGTTTAAGGCTGAACATTGTTATTTAAGTCTGAACATTGTTATTTAAGTCTGATCGTTAATGGTTTAAGTCTGAACATTGTTTTTTTAAGTCTGAACATTACTGTAGCAAAAGTCAAAATTTATTCTTAATGATCAGACTTAACGCATGATGATCAGACTTAAAAACGTACTGTAGCGAAATTCGAATTTTACTGTACTGAATTTTAGGACGATTATACCCCTCCTATCTTTTATATATTTTTAAATAAGTCCACATGTGTTTTTTTTATTTACAAAAAGAACCCCGACGGGAGAAATCTCGGATGAATTTTGACACGTGTCAAATTTTTTATGAATTTGTAGTTTTTATTTATAATATTGGTTTGTATTTGATCCACTCTCTACATTTAAAACCAAAATATTTCCATATATTACACAACTCTGGTGGCCTTTTCGTATTGTTGGTTTGTTCGCAATGAAGCTGGACATGGCAAATCCTACCCTAATTCCTAGCCCTAGTGTGACAGCCTAGAGGACAAAGTTTTGGCAGACAATTGTAGTAAATACGTTGGTTTTGGCCCTCCGCATTCTTGTGAATCCCATTTAGATTGGTCTTACCCGCCTGAAGAGTTTAATAAGATAAATTGCTATGCTACTTGTGACCCATTAACAAAAATTACAAAATAAGGTGCCGTCGGTTTAATAATAGAAGATGAATCAGGGTTGCATTTTAGCAATCAGGTCTACATATTTGAACTCACCTCCTCGACTCCTGCATTAGATTCTGAGGGCAGGGCGATTCTGGGAAATCAAACCATTGCTGGGCATTTTACAAGGATATTATCATTGAGACCGATTGCTGCGAAGCGACCTCCAGGTTACAAAAAATATCGAATACATCTGTCATACATTTGGACTGAATTACAAAATGCTGAAGAGTACTAGCAGTTAACAAGACTTCGGATTTTACACATAATTTGGCACGAGGCAAATGGACTAGCTGATGCCATCTCAAAAAAATGCCAGACAAAAAGAACCATGCGTTTACTTGACGTTGAATACTCAAAAGCCCCCTACATATTGAACCTGCAAATTTGCATTATAGATGTCAATTTAGTTATTACTCTTGTCAATTCCAAGGGCTAAACTACCTTGAAGTGCAATCCATATCAGAAGGCAACCAAAGAAAGGAACATTTCAGCAATCACAATTATTATTTGACATTATGATACCTAAAAGAAAAGAGTAATACCAAGACAGAGAGAACCCCTCAAGTCGCCTTACTTCTTTTTCCCTTTTCCCGCTTTCTTTCTATTGTCTTTATGAGTTATTTGATTGTTTGTTCCTTTCAGATCATTTAGAGCTTCATTCATTGCATGAATGATCATTTTCTTCACCTGTTTCATATGCCAGCATCCGAAAAGAGTTTTAAAACAGAAGAACTGATACCTTAAACTTGATTCAAATATTAACAAACTAAAAGGTAATCCAAAGGCCAGGAAGGATATATAATTAAAGGTAAAGCAAATCAAGATTTAACTAAAATAATTTACAAAAATTAAGGTTTAGGGTAACGGTTATCTAATGAAGAATACACAAGCCTTGTTCGCACCAAATGAAATGTCTTACAAGAAATATCTTAATTATAAAAACCCATACTAATGAGTGAACAACAATATGATTTCTGATGAAATCTTGGTCCATGAGTTATAAAATGTAGCTTGTCGTACATGAAACATAAAAAAATATGCGTATTCATTTCATCAGATCATCTTATGATCAACAAAAGGAAATTGTTTTGGAAGAACTTTTAGAAGCATTCAACGACATATAATCTGTTAATAACATGAGTCGGTCAGTGAATAATGATCCAATCAGGGCAATATTATCTTATATTTCTAAAATGAAGTATCAGTGTGGCTTTCCAAGATCTTTACAATATAAGCAGTATTTAGAATTGAGCATCACATATTCATTCAAAATTTACTACTCTGAAAGTCCTACTTTTACTTCTATCAATAAATAACAGATGACAATTCGGTTGTGTGTCCATACAAAGCCTTTAAATGTCAAATCTGAAACTACACATACACACTCCAATGCAGTTCCATGTTTTTCAACAATTGAAAGAAGGGTAAAAATGTAATGGTTAGTGCCAATCACAGAATAACTCTATGAAATTTAGGAAGTTGATTATAGAAAATAACTCATGAAAATTCAGGAAACAAAAGAATACAGAAAATTCAAGGTATACAAGAATGTTACCTCTAGTTTATCCTCCTTAGCTCTATGGTTTTCTGGTAAAATACGGAACTCCTCGGACAAACGAATGCACTCGCCAATATTTTCAGGTGAGACAAAATCAAGGGCAACCTTGATACATGACTGTCACATACATTGGATAGATTGTATCAGAAATCATTGCTCTTCTCTTAATTGATCTTATTTCAATATCCTAGAATCGAATACTAATAAACAACCATGCCATGTATCATTTGATTTTCTTGTATGGCACATTCAGAGTGAATAAAAAAATGATCATTATACGAAATTGACTGTGTAGAAGATTGACTGATTCCGTCACTACTGACACAGAATTTCAAATTATCTAAATTACTGGTGAATTAACTTTTGATTAACCAAATTAATTTTTCTACAGCAAAAAGATCAAATAAGAAGACTCCGAAAAAGATACCTACACAAAATGTTGCTTGCTGATTCCAATCCGTTTAAATGTAAAGTAGCCGAAGCTCTTTATCATCATGTGCTTGTGAAAAAAGAAGAAGAGCAGGACTAGTAGAAAGATGAGGAGACTGATATTTTTGAAATATAAATTGAATGAACAATATGTGATAGTACTATCATTATGTTTTGGATATCCTTGAATATTATTCCAATATATCTTAACATTTGTCTGATCATTACCATCTTTTAGTCTGATCAATTTCATCTTTAAGTCTGATCACTGTTTTTTAAGTCTGAACATTGTTTTTTTTAAGTCTGATTCATTGCTTTTTCAAGTATTGTCATTACTGGTTTAAGTCTGAACATTGTTTTTTAAGTCTGATCATTAATGGTTTAATCGCATAATTATTTTTTTAAGTCTGAACATTATTTTTTTAAGTCTGGTCATTATTATTTAAGTCTGATCATTGTTTTTTTAAGTCTGATCATTGTTTTTTCAAGTATTGTCATTATTGGTTTAAGTCTGAACATTGTTATTTAAGTTTGATCGTTAATGGTTTAAGTCTCATTATTATTTTTTTAAGTCTGAACATTGTTTTTTTAAGTCTGATCATTGTTTTTTCAAGTATTGTCAGTACTGGTTTAAGTCTGAACATTGTTATTTAAGTCTGAACATTGTTATTTAAGTCTGATCGTTAATGGTTTAAGTCTCATTATTATTTTTTTAAGTCTGAACATTGTTTTTTTAAGTCTGATCATTGTTTTTTCAAGTATTGTCATTACTGGGTTAAGTCTGAACATTGTTATTTAAGTCTGATCGTTAATGGTTTAAGTCTCATTATTATTATTTTAAGTCTGAACATTGTTTTTTTAATTCTGATCATTGTTTTTTCAAGTATTGTCATTACTGGTTTAAGTCTGAACATTGTTATTTAAGTCTGAACATTGTTATTTAAGTCTGATCGTTAATGGTTTAAGTCTCATTATTATTTTTTTAAGTCTGAACATTGTTTTTTTAAGTCTGATCATTGTTTTTTCAAGTATTGTCATTACTGGTTTAAGTCTGAACATTGTTATTTAAGTCTGATCGTTAATGGTTTAAGTCTCATTATTATTTTTTTAAGTCTGAACATTGTTTTTTAAGTCTGATCATTGTTTTTTCAAGTATTGTCATTAATGGTTTAAGTCTGAACATTGTTATTTAAGTCTGAACATTGTTATTTAAGTCTGATCGTTAATGGTTTAAGTCTCATTATTATTTTTTTAAGTCTGAACATTGTTTTTTTTAAGTCTGATCATTGTTTTTTCAAGTATTGTCATTACTGGGTTAAGTCTGAACATTGTTATTTAAGTCTGATCGTTAATGGTTTAAGTCTCATTATTATTTTTTTTAAGTCTGAACATTGTTTTTTTAAGTCTGATCATTGTTTTTTCAAGTATTGTCATTACTGGTTTAAGTCTGAACATTGTTATTTAAGTCTGAACATTGTTATTTAAGACTGATCGTTAATGGTTTAAGTCTCATTGTTATTTTTTTAAGTCTGGACATTGTTTTTTTAAGTCTGATCATTGTTTTTTCAAGTATTGTCATTAATGGTTTAAGGCTGAACATTGTTATTTAAGTCTGAACATTGTTATTTAAGTCTGATCGTTAATGGTTTAAGTCTGAACATTGTTTTTTTAAGTCTGAACATTACTGTAGCAAAAGTCAAAATTTATTCTTAATGATCAGACTTAACGCATGATGATCAGACTTAAAAACGTACTGTAGCGAAATTCGAATTTTACTGTACTGAATTTTAGGACGATTATACCCCTCCTATCTTTTATATATTTTTAAATAAGTCCACATGTGTTTTTTTTATTTACAAAAAGAACCCCGACGGGAGAAATCTCGGATGAATTTTGACACGTGTCAAATTTTTTATGAATTTGTAGTTTTTATTTATAATATTGGTTTGTATTTGATCCACTCTCTACATTTAAAACCAAAATATTTCCATATATTACACAACTCTGGTGGCCTTTTCGTATTGTTGGTTTGTTCGCAATGAAGCTGGACATGGCAAATCCTACCCTAATTCCTAGCCCTAGTGTGACAGCCTAGAGGACAAAGTTTTGGCAGACAATTGTAGTAAATACGTTGGTTTTGGCCCTCCGCATTCTTGTGAATCCCATTTAGATTGGTCTTACCCGCCTGAAGAGTTTAATAAGATAAATTGCTATGCTACTTGTGACCCATTAACAAAAATTACAAAATAAGGTGCCGTCGGTTTAATAATAGAAGATGAATCAGGGTTGCATTTTAGCAATCAGGTCTACATATTTGAACTCACCTCCTCGACTCCTGCATTAGATTCTGAGGGCAGGGCGATTCTGGGAAATCAAACCATTGCTGGGCATTTTACAAGGATATTATCATTGAGACCGATTGCTGCGAAGCGACCTCCAGGTTACAAAAAATATCGAATACATCTGTCATACATTTGGACTGAATTACAAAATGCTGAAGAGTACTAGCAGTTAACAAGACTTCGGATTTTACACATAATTTGGCACGAGGCAAATGGACTAGCTGATGCCATCTCAAAAAAATGCCAGACAAAAAGAACCATGCGTTTACTTGACGTTGAATACTCAAAAGCCCCCTACATATTGAACCTGCAAATTTGCATTATAGATGTCAATTTAGTTATTACTCTTGTCAATTCCAAGGGCTAAACTACCTTGAAGTGCAATCCATATCAGAAGGCAACCAAAGAAAGGAACATTTCAGCAATCACAATTATTATTTGACATTATGATACCTAAAAGAAAAGAGTAATACCAAGACAGAGAGAACCCCTCAAGTCGCCTTACTTCTTTTTCCCTTTTCCCGCTTTCTTTCTATTGTCTTTATGAGTTATTTGATTGTTTGTTCCTTTCAGATCATTTAGAGCTTCATTCATTGCATGAATGATCATTTTCTTCACCTGTTTCATATGCCAGCATCCGAAAAGAGTTTTAAAACAGAAGAACTGATACCTTAAACTTGATTCAAATATTAACAAACTAAAAGGTAATCCAAAGGCCAGGAAGGATATATAATTAAAGGTAAAGCAAATCAAGATTTAACTAAAATAATTTACAAAAATTAAGGTTTAGGGTAACGGTTATCTAATGAAGAATACACAAGCCTTGTTCGCACCAAATGAAATGTCTTACAAGAAATATCTTAATTATAAAAACCCATACTAATGAGTGAACAACAATATGATTTCTGATGAAATCTTGGTCCATGAGTTATAAAATGTAGCTTGTCGTACATGAAACATAAAAAAATATGCGTATTCATTTCATCAGATCATCTTATGATCAACAAAAGGAAATTGTTTTGGAAGAACTTTTAGAAGCATTCAACGACATATAATCTGTTAATAACATGAGTCGGTCAGTGAATAATGATCCAATCAGGGCAATATTATCTTATATTTCTAAAATGAAGTATCAGTGTGGCTTTCCAAGATCTTTACAATATAAGCAGTATTTAGAATTGAGCATCACATATTCATTCAAAATTTACTACTCTGAAAGTCCTACTTTTACTTCTATCAATAAATAACAGATGACAATTCGGTTGTGTGTCCATACAAAGCCTTTAAATGTCAAATCTGAAACTACACATACACACTCCAATGCAGTTCCATGTTTTTCAACAATTGAAAGAAGGGTAAAAATGTAATGGTTAGTGCCAATCACAGAATAACTCTATGAAATTTAGGAAGTTGATTATAGAAAATAACTCATGAAAATTCAGGAAACAAAAGAATACAGAAAATTCAAGGTATACAAGAATGTTACCTCTAGTTTATCCTCCTTAGCTCTATGGTTTTCTGGTAAAATACGGAACTCCTCGGACAAACGAATGCACTCGCCAATATTTTCAGGTGAGACAAAATCAAGGGCAACCTTGATACATGACTGTCACATACATTGGATAGATTGTATCAGAAATCATTGCTCTTCTCTTAATTGATCTTATTTCAATATCCTAGAATCGAATACTAATAAACAACCATGCCATGTATCATTTGATTTTCTTGTATGGCACATTCAGAGTGAATAAAAAAATGATCATTATACGAAATTGACTGTGTAGAAGATTGACTGATTCCGTCACTACTGACACAGAATTCTACACTGTCTGACTGAGGAGTGTGCGGGGGGAATTCAGATACAAAAGTAAACCCAACGCAGTAAAATTCAGAGAAAACACACCTTCACATTTCTAACTTGATGAGGACATCCAGCAGGGATAAAGACGGCATCTCCAAGCTTTTGTGTAAATGTCCATGGTTCTATACCTAGAATGAAAGAAAATGTTGTTGTTGGTTGTATACTGTTTTATTTGATAGTCAAGCCTATGGGATATGTATATACGTTCAGTTACGTGCAAACATATCATTTTAAAAGTATTTGTCCATGAGGATATAAGAACAAACCATATTCGTCTTTGAGTTTCTTTTTGTGCTCTGTAGTTAGGTAAAAAGTTTGGTCATGGATGGGATCAACAACCTGCACCATACAGACTTCAGCTCACCACATAAACAACCCCAAAAGGTCATCATATTGTGGTTCTATTAATCTTCGAGCACTAAGTGATTATAATAGTCAATGGTTCAATAACACGGAGGACCCCTTGATTATCATCTTATATCTTCACTTTCTTATGTTCATGTTTTAAAAATAGTCTTCGCAGATTTGATGACACTATTTCATTCACCATTAAAAAGTGATTACCTGAGAAACAGGATTACAGTGGATGTGCCTGAACTCTTTGTAATGGCAATTGAGATACTGTCTCAGCTTAGGCACATCTTCTCTTCGAAAGATATCCCATACTGCACCCTCTTCAGAAGCATTGCCCAGATTTTCTGTACTCTCATTATTATTGTGATATTTACCTGCCTCCTCACTTTGACCTGCATTTGAGCAGAAATCAGCGCCACTCTCAGTACAACCTTCACGATGTGGGTTCAAATGATTTGCTTGAAGCTCTAGTTAGAAACTATATTGTATTCATTATAAACATGACCATTATCATTAGTTAAAAACTGTTGATCCAATTGCTTGAAGCTCTAATTAGAAACTATAATGTCAGTTAGTTGTACCATCCGTCCTGCACTGAATTTCATTTGAAGGATTTGCACCGGAATCTCCATAAATTTCCTTCATATCTTTTGCATGAATCTTTTGCATTATTTTGTCCCACCCTTTAAATTGTTTGTGTGTGTCTGCAGTATGAGTATGTGTCAACACATTGACCTGAAAAACCAGCACTTACATAGTTTAGGTGGTAGGTCCTGACTAGCATCAATGCAAGTTAAACTTGTAAATTAATAAATATAATTTGAATGCCATTAGAGAAATCTAGAACAAAGGAAACCATAACTTACACTAAATAAACAACAAGTTAACAGCAACTAAAAACACACAGACGAGAAAGAGATTTTTTTTTCTTATAACGCCCCGCCTATCAATTTGTCACAGTATGGTTGACAAGCTGTGTGGAAATCTGATATTTATATTGCTGATCAAAATCACCTTATACATGACATAAGAAACTGCAGTGGTGGATTACTGCTAGCCGAATTTAAATCTAGTGCTTTTTAATAGTTAGTTAGAGTTTGCATGATAAAAACAGAAAGGGCACCTTACCTAATAATCATGTTCCTTAACTCTAAGGCAGCTCAAATAGACTTGAAAGTGGAACACGATATCACATTAGAGAGGTGGTACTTAATAATTATGCCAGCATATCCAAGTCTAATGCATAATTATTCTTATTTGTGATTACTATTTCTGGTGATTTTTTGAATTGACATCTGCATGTACGAGGTAACATTCAAATTGATTATTTGAATTAATTATGCCAGTATATCCAAGTGGAACATAGTTTAATATTTGGCTTCCATACCTTGTTCGGCATGTACTACAAATAAGAAAGTGACTCAATGCGCGAAGAAAATTTAGTAAGCATAACGTAGTACAATTACTTGACATATATTCTTGAATGTTAAGGCTAATATTAACAGTAATACCAAAGTCAGAGTGTACCGCATCAGACAAGTCACAGTGGAGCTTGGTCACAGAATCTGCCCGTCCAAGCTCCCGTTCAACTCCATAAGCAATGTATGTCTTAGGTCCTAGGTCTGGCTTCAAAAAAATTTTAGGCAACTTTGTTGCGATGTTAAGGTAACCAGTCCGGGGATGTGTATACTCTTTGAAGGGCAAACAATTCATAAATTCAAAACCATGACGAGGTAACATCGCCTCAAATTCACTAGATTGTGGCCAGTCCTTCAGTTTTAATATTAGCGGCCAACCACATGTATCTAACTTACCTCTCAAGTAACCATCAAAGAAATGATGAATATTTATGGGGACCTGCATTTCAAAAGTAAACAAAATGAATACAACGTAACCTACACCACAATGCAATAATTAGATATAATTATCTTACTAAATAAGATGTTTTAGAGCAATGTACATGTACCCCAACCCAACTAACACTTTTAAAAGCAAAACCACTAATGTTAAACTAAGATGGGAGAGCTAACCTCACACATATCCAGGCAATCAATGGCTGTGACATCTAATTGCTGGTCATGCTTCATGTTTTTCATTTGGCGAAATGCACGCCACATTACCATTGGCTCCCAGCTCAAACCAGTTGTATTCTCAAGGACATTTCTTACAATGACTGGCTCGCCTTGACGCCAATGATTCTGGAAATGATCAAACTCTCCTTCAAGTTGTTTTATTGCCGGACAGAATAGACTGTTGTCTTCAGAATCATGTCGATTTGCTGATTTACGTGCAGCACTAACGCCAGCATTGGGTGCACTAATGCATGAACAGGTCTTATTGAAAGACTTAGTTTCATCTTTAAGCTTATGTGAAAACACAATGTCTTCTGCATCGTGTACCATGTTAGCTAACGTATTTACAGCAAGTAGGCACCTCAACTGAAGTATACTAGAATTGCAACCACCCAGAGCTACAGGAGGACAAGAAATGCTTCCATTAGCATTGGCCACCCACTCAGGCCTAGATTGTTTCTGGTCTCCTTGGCAGGCATCGACCATCTCAGATTTTCTTTTTCTTTTAGGTTGTTTTTCAGGTCCACAGTGCTTGTATTCGTCATCTCTTTCAACATATTGAAAAAAAATCTCTTCTTTACCTCCTTGCAAGTTACCTTCGCGTATTTCACGGCAACAAGCAAGACAAAGGTCAAAGGAACAATTTAAACAGCTTCGATGAAAGTCAAAAATAGATGTCTTGCAGATATTGCTGCAGTGGGATAAACAGATAACAGACAAATATATTAATAATAAATCTGAATACAAATTCTAAATTTAAGTTGCCTTCAAGAAAATACTATTAGACACTAACCAGTATGCTCTCTCATTTTCTGCACAATCAGCTTGTTGTACTTCAAAATCAGACACTGATACCCCTACAATGACCAATGGAACCCAAACCCGACTTACAGATTGTGTGCAAAACACAAGCATCCAGGGAGTCGAACAAAAGAAAGACAAGGAAGCGCTAACAGTACTACAAGCATAAGAGTACTAAAGACAGCCATGAGTTCATAGGCATGTGACACTATTTTAACAAATACTTTCATATCTTTAAGGTGTAATTGCAATCATAAATATATAGAAAATATACAGTCAAACAAAATTTTGAAGTGCATATTTCGACTGCAGAGGAGACATTTCGATAATTTTCTGATGCCACTGATTAATACATGTACATTCAATTAGGTAAAAATAAAAGTGTACTACCTCTTATTGTTGACTCCAAATTCTTCTCCTTCTGTTGTTCAATATCCAATTGCTTAAGGTGTGGAAGAAGAGCTGGTATCAAGTACTTGGAGAAGTTACATTTTTCTTCTTGTTCATATACGGGCACTGCGGTAAGTTCCTATGATATAATGTAAGCACGCTTTATCATCACTAATACAGTGGAGGAACACTAAAATGCCATCGTGCTCAGAAACCAAGCAAAGCAAAATAAAAATTCTTCGACAAGAACTCACTTTATCAGCTTTATCAAAACGTAAGCACGCTTTACAATTGCAATTTTTACGACAAAAGGGGCAAGTATCTGCAATCTCATCCTCGGACAAATTTGGATACCTGCAGCAGTAGCAGACAAAAAATGAAGCAAATAGGAAATAGTTGAGAAATTAGCTAACAGTAAAATTAAAACTTGTTACATATTTCCAACCCAACTGAAAAGTACTCAGCCAGACACTCGGAAAATCCATCAGAATGAAGCAAACAGGACGCGAATGCAGAATTAAAAACATTTTTGAATCACTTTCCCCTACATCAAACTTCAAACCATACTACACGAAGTCATATAATACATCAATAATTGTCTTTAAGAATCTTGCAAATCGATATTATTTCCATAGTAAAAATTATATCGCGGAAGAAGAATAATACCATCTACTAGCGCAAGGAAAACAGTAGCGTTTTGTTTTGCATTTCTTGCATCTGATGACGCCACCTTTATCATGTCTTTGGCACTGATGGCAATTCTCAGATATCTCTTCTAAATACTGTATTGATTTACATAATCGACAAAAACAGCAACAACAATCAAAAGGCTTGTGAGTAAATAAAAACTCAGATAAACATAGAACCTAAAATGAAGAGAAAAATATTAAATTTACAGGCAACCCACTTACTTTAGCATGGCCGACATTGGGATCCTTTCGCCTCACTGTGCTAGTCTTTCCAGCAGAAGCACCCTTTCGTTCTCTTAATCCAGTCCTCCCACCAAGAGATTCTCTAGGTCGACCAGCATCCAGTCCACTTCCATCAGTTTCTTTCTCCCCAGTCTTTACCTTCCTTCCGCTCTTCTTCAACCCCTTACCAGAGTCTTCCTCCATGTAAGTAGTTTCATCTTCAATCTTTTCCTCACTATTTTCATGATTGACTTCTTTATCATGTCTTTGGCACTGATGGCAATTCTCAGATATCTCTTCTAAATACTGTATTGATTCACATAATCCACAAAAACAGCAATAACAATCAAAAGGCTTGTGAGTAAATAAAAACTCAGATAAACATAGAAGCTAAAATGAAGAGAAAAATACTAAATTTACGGGAAACCTTAGCGTGGTCAACATCTGGATCCTTTCGCCTCATTGTGCTAGTCTTTCCAGCAGAAGCTTCTTTTCGTGCTCTTAATCCAGTCCTCCCACCGAGAGCTTCTCTAGGTGGACCAACACCAAGTCCACTTCCATCAGTTTCTTTCTCCACAGTCTTTCCCTTCCTTCCACTCTTCTTCAACCCCTTACCAGAGTCTTCCTCCATGTAAGTAGTTTCATCTTCACTCTTTGCCTCACTATTTTCATGATTGACTTCTTTTTCAGTCTTCTTCCTCTTATTATGTCTCGCACATGAACTTTCCCCAATTTTAAGCAATTGCTTACAATGCCCAAAGCCAACTTTCGCCCCACACGTCTTGCCCTCCTCGTGAACAGCACTCTTATCCTCTTCAGCCTCCAATATTTCTCCAGCCTCAAGTCTCCTCTCACACTCCCCACTCAATTCTTCAAACTCTCCAGCTTTCACATCACCATCTTCTTTCACCTTTCTCTCCACGTCAGAATTAACCATCATAACAGCTCCTCCACCCTCAACCACCGACACATCTTCCAAAACCTCATCCTTAACCATGGCCTCGCCTTCTCCACCCACCTTCGTCTCCTCACCCTTAAGTGAACAAGTATTATCCACCATATAAAGGTCATTCCCCTTCCCGTTGCCGTCCTCGAGCCCCGCCTTCATCTCAGATCCGTTGTCGTCACTCATAGTGGAGACCAATCGTACGTGGAGATGTTTAGAGAGAGAGAGCGATCGCTCGGTGTTGAATGGGAAATTAGGGCTTTTTCGACTTCCGAGGAATATTAATAAGGGTATTCTATGGGCGGGAGTTTGTGAAAAAAAATGGGCGGTAATAATGTTATAACCAGAAGCCACTTTAACAATATCCAGTGTATAATATTGGAAGTTTTTTTTTTTTTATGGTAAAAATATGGTATACAAAGATCTGGAAATATCAGTACAATTCCATAATTATAATTAACATATAATCCAAGACTTATGAGCCTGGGGAAGTACCTAAGGTAGAACAACAACAGCCAAAATAATTAACCAACAATCACAGAACATAACATTCAACAAGAAGAGTAATACGTGCAAAGTTAGTCAATCCATATGTTGCTTTGTTATATTCGCACATGAAATGCTCCAAGGTCCAGTCCATGCCAAACTGGCGAAACAGAATAAATGACTTGTCAGCCAACTTCAAAGCAACAATCAAGCTCTAGCCAAAACTTCCATAGAGTAATCCTTCAAGACTGGATCCTGCTACTCCAGTCAATCTGCTTCTTCCCAAGGTACACACGCTAGCTCTAGAAAAGGCATAAAAGATGACTTAAAGCTAGGAAATATCATCTAGCTGGGAGCAGCACGTACAATATAAGCTTCCGGAATAAGATCAACCGGCAGCTCCACTTCGCCTCATGCCCGTGAGCGTACCCCGAGCAGTAAGCATCGAATGACGAACCCACAAAAACTAAAAGCGTAAAATAGCAAACTCTCATAAGCGAAACCGCTTAGAGAGAAAAAGTAGCTTGAAAGAAACAATGCAACTGCAAATATAAACACAAAAAAGATGACTACACCACGACCCCCTCCAACTCGCCCAACCATCACCAAGCACCAACATCACACTGCGAACTCACCGACTCCGCCACCACCCCCGAGGCCCAGATCTGAGTCGACCATCCACCACAAGCTCACAAAGCAAGATGATAGCACCTGAAAGAGCAGGAAAGGCATGAATCGACCAAATCCATAAAAACCGCGGAAGAAGTGGAGAAGAGGGAAGCCGCGGTGGGTCACGGCGGTAGGGATGAGAAGAATAAGGAAGGAGACGCGTGGGTAGAGCAAAACAATCATAGGCTTGAGGTGTCGGCGAGGGTGAACTTGGTGAGGCGGTGGAACAGGGAGAGAAGCTTCTTGCATAATCAAACTCTGAATTTGTTGTGAATAAAATTACATCATACTAAATATATTGGTAATTATAATAATGAAATAATATAGAGATTCGAGACGATGATAAGTCAGTTGGCGTAGCATCTTTCAAATGCTCTTGGTCTGCCCGAGCAAATTTGCAATGATATTAGATGGTGTTTTAGAGTAATGCAAAATTAACATATTTGTTGATGTAATAAATGCCAATAACGATGAAGGAAATAAGTACAAATAAACCGTTAATTCCCTAGTTTCTGAAGAGCTAATGAATTTTCAAGTGGCATTTCATTTTTGCCACGGCAATTAAAGAATCAAGATCGTGCTGAAATAGAAGTTAAGAAAAGTGAGGAGATAAGGGTAAAATTTTAAACAACATATACATTGTACAAAAGATGGCCATAAAAAATGTCAATTTCACAAATCACAATATACACTCACTCATATTGTTACAAAAAGGAGAACACGTGTTAATATATCTTGTCATTCATACATGTCTTATTTGGTAGCATCCCCAAATGAGGCATTTACCATTTACCTGCTAACTTTGCTATTCCAGAAAGAAAAAAAAATTGTAAACAGGAAAATCAAACTGAACCAAATTGATTTGAATTTATCCGATACGGTAGCCTCTTAGGCCCTGTCCACTTGAACTTATATTTTTGACGGTTAAGTTAAGTTAAGTTAAGTTAAGTTATTTTCAGTTCAGTTACAGTTAAGTTTCAGTTCAAGTGGATAGACCCTTAGTATCAACATGTACATCCACTTCTTTGCTTACTATTAAAGTGTGTGTCAGGAAGTATTTGTAAAACACTTGTGTTAGTCAGTGCGAAACTTTCTTTAGCTAGGGGTGACGATAGAAGGAGAGTAATCATGTTCTGGACGGCAATTGAGAGAAACAAGTAGAGTGAAACACAACGACAGTAGGAACGCATGAAGGAAGGCAATGTGAGGGAGAGCGTGCGGGAGAGGGCAACAAAGGTGTTAGGAGGGTCGTGCTAATGCGATCGAAAGGAAAGAGGTTCGACAAGCGATGTTGAAGTTGAACTCGAAGAAGGTCTAGGGTAGAAGGGACGAGACTCATCGAAAGTAACATCCCAATAAATCATGATTCATCGATCAATCGGCTTCCAACAACGATATCCCTTATATTCCGCACTATAACTCAGAAAACATTCAACGCACTAATATTTTAATTTGGTGCGCTCACGAGATGGTAAAAAGAATAGAGCACGCCAGAAGACTGCACGCTAGAAGACTCTGATCCCTAAGAATGGCCAGGCCTGCACGCCAGAAGACTTTCGCCCAATCTCTTGCTGTAATGTTATTTATAAGGTCGTGTCTTCGCTGCTGGCCAGTAGGGTGAAGGAGGTGCTCCCTAACATCATCAATACAGCGCAGGGTGCTTTCGTTAAAGATCGTTCGATTGTGGGAAATATATGCTTGGCGCAGCAGCTCCTTACAGGGTATAGTAGAAGGAATATCAGTGAGAGGATGGCTTGGAAAATCGATCTTCGGAAAGCTTATGATACCATTGATTGGAATTTCCTCAAGTCTATGCTAGAGAATCTGAAATTTCCCACAAAGTTCATTGCGTGGATGATGATGTGTGTTCAATCTACCAGTTACTCGATTATGATTAATGGTGAGATGGTTGATTTCTTTGAAGGGAAAAGAGGTCTCCGGCAAGGTGACCCTATTTCTCCCTTTTTGTTCACAATTGCCATGGAATATTTGTCTAGATTGATGATGCAGAATCTGAGCAAGGCAGAGGGATTCTATTATCATCCGAAATGCCATAGAATCAAGTTAACTCATATAATGTTTGCGGATGACCTCATTATATTCAGCAGTGGTCGAAATTCCTCGATTGGAGCCATAAAAGAGGTTGTTCACAAGTTTCTGGAGTGCTCTGGACTGTCTATAAATGTTTATAAGAGTAATCTATTTATGGGGGGGATGGGGGCTGCGAAAGTGGCCTGGGTGGAAGATATGATAGGCACTAAATCCTCCCCTCTTCCAGTGAGGTATTTAGGCCTCCCACTCACTTCTCGAAGTCTGAGTAGGAATGACTGCGACAGTCTTATTCAAAAGATCACTACTCGGTTGGATTGTTGGAGCAGTAGATACCTGTCCCGTGCTGGCAGAAGGGTGTTGATCTTTTCAGTGTTGCAATCAATGGTATTCTTTTGGGCTAGAGTCTGTCTCCTGCCAAAAACTGTTATTCAAGAGGTCAACACCATCTGTGCCAGATTTCTGTGGCGTGGTAATTGTGATAAGAAAGGAGGACATCTTGTGAAATGGGCTGATGTGTGTAGGGATAAAGTTGAGGGTGGTCTGGGCCTGAAGAATTTAGAATGCATGAATTATGCTATGGTTATTTGCCAAATGTGGGGGAACAAGGGGAGCAGGGCCGGATTGTGGTCCGATTGGCTTGACAAGTACTGGAACAAAGGCAAACATTGGTGGGAAGTGGGTGTCAAACCCAGTAGCTCCTGGGTTATCAAGAGGCTGATGCAGTGCAAAGAGATAGGTCTTCAATGTGTTAGTATTGATAATAACTCTATCAGGTGGACAGGGAATGGTGAAGGGTTTGAAGTGAAAGACACTTATAGTTCTATAAGAGAGCACAAGGAAGAGGTTGATTGGCACAAGATGGTGTGGAATGATTATAATGCGCCTATGGATTCCTTGAACGCTTGGCTGGTGGTTCAGAACAAACTTTTGACAAGGGATCGGATGAGCCAGTGGGGGGTTCAGGGGGATGACTCTTGTGCGCTGTGTGAAGGTGCAGTCGAGAGTAGAAACCATCTCTTCTTTGAATGCAGTTTCTCGAAGGAGGTCTGGAAGAAGGTGATGATGTTTCTGCTAGGAGAGCCGGATGGAAATCACTGGGATCTCCTGATTCCATGGTTCCAAGGGCTGAATCAATCCAGATTGAAGACAAAGATGATAGCTGCAGGTATTACGAGAGTTATGAATGGAGTTTGGAAAGCTAGAAACTTCAAAAATTTTAGAGAAGAAAATTGCACAACAGATATGATTGCCCAGGAGAGTATTTGGTACTTGAAGATGAAGTTAGGGGCGATTAAGAGGGAGGCTTGTTCGAAGGAAGACATCAAGTGGCTGAGGCTTATGAGAATTATGGAAGATTGATGTGTTCCAGTTTTGGTCCTGCTGTAGGCCTCCTGTTTCGATTTGTTTAGGTTCAGTTTTTTTTATTTTATTTGGTTTTGAGGCGTTGCAGTTTGTTAGCAGGGTCTCGGTTGTTTTGTTTTGGTGTTGGTTAGTCAGTTTTTGTTTGAGTTGTTGGCTGTACAGGTTTTTTGATTAATGAATTGCATCATTCTTTCAAAAAAAAAAGAATAGAGCACACGCAACCAAGGAGGCGGAGGTGTGAATACTTTGGAGGCTATCCATATAGGGGCTCGATAGGAATACCACCCTGGAGAGCCGAGGAAGGCTAAAGATTATTGAGATACGCAAAAGTGACAGGGGACACACTAGAAGCGATCATGAGGGAACAAGCAGCCCCAATAAGATGACGATGCTTGTGCTCAACGACCCCATTTTGAGCATAGTCTTCTGAACAAGAAAACTGAAAGCGAGTGCCTTGCTCGACAAAAAAATGCCTAAGATGTCGAGACAAATATTATCCAATTAAAATGACACGAAAACACGAATGTGAGAGTCAAACTGAGTCCACAATAACGGTCTATCATCAGTATCAATGATCAAACCAATAAAAACGCTGGCGTTGTTTGCTAATGTATAGGATTTATCACATGCAATTATCAGAAGTTACAAGTCACGTCACAAGAGATGTAAATTAAGCTTACAACGAAGCGTTGTCATTAGTCTCAAGTGATATAAAGGGATTTACTCGGCATATTATGGTGACTGTGGGACCTGATAACAACCATAGACACAAACACAACACATAAAAATGCAAATATATTACATATAGGACATTGACCAATATTCAAAATACCGATCGTAGGATGAAATGAAGCTTAAAATTTATTTTTTTATTTTTAAAATGAGACCTGAGCAAAAGTTTCCAGAAGCGCCCACCTCCGCCAACCAAGCAACCTCAACCAACTCATCCTTCACCCGCCCACCTCCGCCAGTTCCTAACCCAACCATCCATGGCTCCCCCGCCCGCTCCTCATCCCCCTCCCCATCCTTCTTTTCCGCCTGCCGGCCGGCGACGTGGTGTTGCTTGGCGGTTCGGGCTGGAATTTTGGGGTGCTGCTGGGGGTTGTGGGTGTCGGGTGGTACCATGGGGTGGTTGGTTTTGACTGGCGGGGTGCGGGTGGTTTTTTTTTTGCCTTCGTTTTGTGTATTTATTCCTCTAAACGAGCTTCGTTTATGAGGCTTTTCTCCTCAGCCTTTTTGGTCTGAGTTTTTAGTCGCCATATTTGTACGTCTTTTATGTAATTACTGGTTCCTTTCGTCCGGTTTTCCGGCCGGTGTTTTAGGGAGGCGTACGATGCGTGGATGCTTTCAAGAGTGGTCCTGTCTTTTTCAAGCTGTGAATGACGAGATGACGTGCTAACAACAGAGGCGAAGTGGAGCAGCGGACTCACGTTTATTCAATTTTATCTTTATTGTCTGTTCTGTTCCCAGCTGATTGATATTTTCCAGCTTTAAGACGTTGGTTCGCCGCTATCTCCGTAATTTATAGCTCAAATAAAAAACAAAAAGAGAGCTGAGCAAACTGTTAAAATTCAATTTAATTCGTCCATCTTCCATTTCATTTGGCCGCTAAAACGAATTCGCATCTTACTCCAACTGTGCTGCCCACTTGATTCAGTCATGGACCTTCAGAAAGCAGCCAAAGAAGCCCTAAACGCGCTTTACCACGCACGATCGATGCTTGGCAGGTACTGTTTTGATTGGAATTGGGTTGTATTCATCCGGTGCTGGCTCAAATATTTTGATTGCTACCGCTGATTTTGCTGGACGTGGGATTGAATTGCCTGTTTGGATTATATTTGTGTATGTGGACTGGGAATTGGATGATTCCTTAGAGCTGTGAGGAGTGTCTGATTGATGCGATACAAGATATCACACCAAGGATTGTGACGAGAAACTGAAGAATTGGGGAAGAAGTTAGAGCTGAGGAGTAGAAGAAAGGGGACGAGAGAGGAGATGATAGATTAGAAAGAACTTACTAATTCATTGCCTGCCTTTCTCATGTCTCAGTACAATTCTTATACTAAACACATTATATGAGAATACAATTAGACCCCTTAACTTGCATAATATTCCAATGCGTAACATTCCTTCCCCCTTAAATTTGACCTTGTCCTCAAGGTCGTCTATTTCAGGTGGTCTTGGCATCGAGAATAGAAAAATCTTGTTGACATAGCCTGATGATAATACTGAATCGGCTAGCGCAAGATTTCCAAGAAAACTACACCTCCTGTATAAAGCATCGGCAATGCCAACCGAAGGACCATCTTTCTTCATTTCATCAATATTGACCGTACCAGCAGTCTCTGACCCAAAAGACACTTGGAGGGTAGCAAATAGCAGCAGGTCTTGAACTTCATAATTTTTCCCAGCCCTCAAAATCACAGCTTGCATGGCAGCATCCTTTGTCTTCAAAATTTCAGTAGATGGGGCAAATAAACAAATGAAACCATCATCAGCCAAAGTTGACAGACATTGCCTCATCCCATAATTCTTCAGCCACAAATTGGAGCAAAAAGTAGTTAGAAAATTTTCATCCACGAACCTAAACACCACAATCATCTCACCAAATGCTTTTGAGACATCAATCCCCAGTAATGCCCGGCCACCCTTCTTTGTAGAAGCTGCGATTTTCTCCCTTAAAGCATCTATACCACCACCCTTATGATTGCTATTACGAGGCTTGCCATGAAGAGTGAAAATTAAAATAGGTGTTGTCACTACTTCAGCTTCACAGTGTCTTTGTTCAAGGTGAGAATCACATCTCATCAAAGAAAAATGTTCCATAAGAAGCCTTCTCTTCACTTGTATCCCAATATCAATATAAGATAAGTACATAAACTGATGTGCAAAAATCCCCAAAATATTGGCAGTGTGAGCAAATTTCGGATTCCAAGCTGAATGAAGATCACTACCTCCATGATGAAGAATTTGTTCAAAACATGTGATGACACAAGGTGTTGGTGGGTGACGTTGTGATATTTAGCAATGCAATTAGTCAAAAACAATTTGTAATTCAACCGGTAAGACCGGTGTCGAACCCAAGGGAGCAAACGGATTACACGCTAGTTCTATCAAATTTTCTTACTCGGCTAATTCCTAAAATTCAAGTGTGGTTGAGTTATCAATGATTCAAAACAAGACTGAAATGGTTTTTAGGGGATTAAATTCAATTAAAAGCGAGTTTCGAGGGATTAATCCCCTCCTTGGCAATTTCTCAATGATCATGCATACAAGAGTTTAATTAATTATGAGTTGATAGGTTTCAAACCTAGCTTAAACTAGAATCGAACAAACCATGCATGTTTAATCCTAGTCAAGCCATCTTAGCTAGGATCTCACTAATTAAAGAGTATTGATCCACTATATAGCATTTACTCTCATAAATGCCACATGCATAAAGTTCTAGTTCACCTCTCACCATGCATTTACTCTCATAAATGTTGGTTAAGTTCAATTTTACTACATCCAAACCATCACTAAGCTCTTTCAATACTTAGATCATAGTTCTAACATAAACATGTCACTTGGGCATTTTGTCAAACACTTAGAGACATGTCTAACATGAAGAGCATAGTAAAATGAAATCAACTTCAATAGATCCATTCAAATGTGTATACAATGATCATTGAGTACCAAGGAGGTTCATAGAACCCTCAAAACACAAGGGGGACTACTCACACATCAAGTAAGACAACATGATGTGTGGGTTTTTAGCAAATATCTAAGAGAAAGGAAGAGGGAAAAGAGTAGGATTGATGATCCTAATAAACTCCCTTGATCTTCAATCCTCCTTGATTAGATGATGTTAAAACCCTTGATTTGGCTCACTTCCTTTTGTCTTTTCTCCAGAAAAATCCAAGATGCTAGGTCAAACTTGCCTCTTTCTATTTATAACCTCGGACAATTTTCGGTACTGTAGCAGGTCCAGTCGATCGACTGGCGTTGGGCTGTTGGCCCAGTCGATCGACTGGAGGGAGATAAGACGCCTTGGAAAGCAGATTCTCAGTCGATCGACTGAGACAGGGTAGTCTCCCAGTCGATCGACTGCGGTAATGCAGAAAACAGGTCCTCCTGAGGCTTCATTAAGTCGATCGACTGGAGCAGGGGAGCTTCCCAGTCGATCGACTGGAGGCACGTGACTCGCATGCTCAGCTGGAGAACTCGCCAGTCGATCGACTGGATGGCCCAATCGATCGACTGCGGTAACTTGATTTGCAGGCCCTCCTGAGAGTCCATTAAGTCGATCGACTGGAGCAGGGGAGCTTCCCAGTCGATCGACTGGAGGCCAAATTCTGCCAACTTTTGCTCTTGACTCCGATTTTCTCCGAGTTTCCTTCTATGGGCTTTTGGCACTGAGTCATCTTGATTCGCACCTGAAACGCATGAGAAGGGGATCAAATGACATCAAATAATCGTCGGAAACGGACTAAAGCTATAGTGAAAATGGGCACTAATGAGTCGAAAACTCGACTCATCAACACTCCACACTTAAGCTTTGCTCGTCCCGAACAAAGTATGCAAATATGCCAAGGAAGTGCAAATGTCGATATGCTAGTGGTGCTATGTTTTTCGTGCATTTGCCTCACTAGATTTCACAAGGTCTCGATCTTTATTTCTAAACATGTTATTGAAAAGTAGATGGCAAGTATGTACAATCTACCTGGCTCCTTTTCGTAGGCGTTACGAATGCATTTAGCGTATGCATTAAGCCTTTAAACCCCTAGGCTACCCTAGTGGACGAGTTATAGTCTCGTGAGAGTTTTCAGAGAGGGGAATACTCACAAATCCCACAAATGTACATGTCCCATAAGAGTGAATGCAAGAGTGCTCAACCAAGGCTATGATTTTTCAAGACCAATCCCTCACCCCAAGCTAGACTAGTGCCGCAATATCATAACAAGAACTTTCTCAACCTTTTGAGTACCTTTGAGGACATGCATTCAAGATTATCAACACTAGGGCTATAAAATGTCTCATCCCAAATTCTACTCATTTTCGAGTCAACACTATCGAAGCAAGGCTTATAGCTTGCACAATAGAGCGTCAACCGCTCACCTATGCTAGCTAGGGCTAGTCCAAGGGCTTGCGACAAGGAACTCCTTCCCAAGTTTTAGGCGCTTAAGCCGTAATCCATAAGGGAAGTGGAGTTCGACACTAGAGTTTCTTAATAAACAAGCATAGCCCAAAAGATAGCTCCCGTGCGAGGCACATGGGTCGTCCAAGAGTTATATTAACAAGCACGCATTGCAAATGAGTAGAATCCCGCACAAATGAAGAATGGAGGGAAAAACATATAGTCAAGTTTTAAGTGCTTCTTATTTCTTTTTGAAACGGCCTTTGGCCTACAAATGCTTTCGAGGGGGGACTTACCTCCCTAACCCCCGGCATTTGTATATTTGGAGCAAAACTTCTCATGATCATTGAGAGAGTTTTTAGTCGGGGCTTTGCCCTCTTTGACCGCAAACATTTTTTCTCTTTTTTTTTTTTTTTTTGACTCCACACTTAAAACTTGACAATATGTTTTTAAAAAAAATGTATGGAATGTGCGGGAATCAATCATGAACAAAGCACTACGTTAGAGCACTCAAGTCACCAAAGAGCATTCAAGTGGTCTAAGTTTTTCACGATGATATTTTAAAAGTGTTTGCTAGCTTGATCCAAGGTGTTGCAACGAGAATACTTAAAAAGTTGGATAGACAAGATATAGCCATGATATTGATTCTCAAGAATGCATGCTCAAAAGACTAGGTCGGTAAATGTGGCAAATAGGCTAGTTGTGATTTATAGGGATTTAGAGTTGAAAATCACAAGCTTTTGTGGTTAAAACACTCTCATGTTGGGACAATGTGCAAGTATGCAAGTGTCCATCTAGAAATGATATGTATAGCATGCAATCATGTGAATTATGCGCATCAAACCACTCCACACTTAATTCAAGCTTAGTCCCTAAGCGCAAAGAATGATAAAATAAGGCAAAGGCGCATAGGAACTCCCCTCGTTTGTAGACCCGGTGATAAGACTCTTGGGAGTGAGAAGTAACCTTGTGGTTGCAAATGTAGATAAAGACGGTGAGTATGGGCATGATGATAATATAGAAATGTATATCCTGTGGATTGAACAACATAAATGGTAAACACCGTCAATATCATAGAAAATGTGACATACAACCAAAGGTAAGTCAAGAGTACATCACACAAAATGGCATACATCATCCAAAATTGCGCCAAAAGGCGACTTAACATCCAAGTACATGATCTAAGCGAGAAAACATCAAATGATAGACAAAAGTGAGATCAAACTGCAATACAAGCTCAAGATGTAGCCTCGTCTCTAGCTGGATCACCACCGGTCTCCAATGGCATGTCAGGAACAGCAGGAGCGTCAGGTCTGGTGGAAGGCGATGAAGGCATGGGCGAGGCAGCACGCGGGGCAGATGGCTCTAGGCCCACTGAAGGAGCAGCTACTGGTGCACTAGAACCTCCCGTCATGGATGACAATGTAGCACGGAGCCACTCCCACTCCTGGCGAGCTCTCGCATCAGACTCTCGGACAAAGTCCTCAAGGCGTGTCATACCTGCCCGCAAGTCAGCAACATCAGAGGTGATCCTCTGTCTCCACTCAGCTGAATCATCTGCGACAGGAGGGGGGATCTCGACAGCGGGCTCCACTGGGGGAAGCTCCTCATCTGCTGGAGGAAGCTCCTCATCTACGGGAGGAAACTCCTCATCTGCTGGAGGGGGAGGAGGAGGCGAGCCATGGGGCGAGGGAGTGAGGTGGGCAAGGCAATAGAGGGGGTTCTGCTGCTTGAAGAACCTCCTCCGATATGCTGCAGCAGTCACAAGCCCCTCCTGATGAGGCGTCGGGTCACTGTCCCAAGTCCTGCCATCCCGCTTGACGATGTGCATGTTCTTCATAAGAGTCAAGTCAAGCAAGCTCCTGATAGGGGCCGGAGAACCCTCGTGGCCAAAGGTGAAGTTACACCTTTGGGCTATCAATGTGATCAAGGAGCCACCTCCCATGCCTCGGTTCCTCGTGACCGGTTTCACCACAGTCCTGAACCGATCGGCAAGACTGGCTAGCCAATCAACAGGCTGCCCGTGCTCCATAGTAAGCATGAGGTCCATGTCTGGGAGAGTAAACGACCTAGCCCTCGCCGTCCTCGTATTAATCCCAATCGCGATGACGTGGTGTATAATCTTCCAAACCGGATCAGTGATGGTCGAAGAATTATACGATGATATGAACCACTCATTTCTCCCGGAAATCCTCTTCCAAAAGCGGGACTGGTCGTGCTCAGTGAATTTCTGGGGCGATGCTGCAGGCCGTGGGAATCCCAACCACTCTCGGATCAAACTCTCCCTAATCCGGAATTCCCGGCCCCCCAAAACAAACTCCCAGTAATCAACATCCTCCTCCCCCTCCTTGTACTTCACCCACTCGAACGAGCATGTAAACTCTTCGACTACCCTCTGGTAGGAACCCGGATCCTCCAAAAATAGAAAAGACAAGCCATGCTGAGTGAGGCGAGAATGTACCTCGTCTGTGACTGCTTCGTCGATGCCACGAAGCAATCCCATGTCCAAGTATAGCGTCGGAATGACTGTCTTCTTCTTCGAGGTGATGGTAGCATGATGAGCCCGGTGCTTCTCGTTCCTGAATACCAAGGGGGCCGAGAATGGGTACGGGACTGGTATGGGCATCGGTCCCTCATAAGGTCCCTCGTGAGGCTCGATCGGGACAATCGCCGTGGATGGAGGTGCTGCAGCAGGAGAAGGCTCTCTGGGCACTGGGGGTGAAGGAGCTCGAGGGGCAGGAGGCACGAGCGCTCTCCTCTTCGGTGCCGGTTTCCTTGGTTGAGGCTTTTTCTTCGTGGGGGGCGGAGTGGGCGAAGGTGGGGCTGCATCCTCTTCCGAAGCCGAGCTAGAGTCTCTCAATGATGTCCGCAGCAACCTCCTCTTGCGCGTGACAAGAGGCCTATCATCCTCGTCACCTTCAATGTGATCATCAATGGGAGCGTTGCGAGGGATCTCATGGGCTATCTCCTTGCCTTTTGATTTGGAAGAGGAGGATGTGCCTGTACGACCCATGATGCAAGAATGAGCCAAATTGAGCAAAAACTCAAAAACCGCACTGAACTATGATCGAGTCGATCGACTGGCTGGCTGCTGATATCTCAGTCGATCGACTGGGGACTGAAAAACAGTCGGGTTTAGGGCGAAGATCGGGATTTTTCCGGGAGGCTTTGGGCACCGAATTGATGCTTGGGGTTTGTAGGCGGGCTGATTTCGAGCGGGAGAGACGGTCGAGCGGGTGCTGGCGAGGCCGGACGGAGGAGATCGGACGAGGTGTGGGGTTTTCCGATCGAATCGGAGATGCGGGTGGGGCGGCGAGGCTGGGCGCTTGCTGGGCGGTGGGTTGAAGGCGAACGGAAGGTGAGTTGACGGCGAGTCGAGCGGAGGGCTGGAGCTGAGATTTGGTCGATGTTGGGCGTCGGAATCGATCGACTGGGGTGATGGAACGAGCGAAATGAAGTTCAAATGGGGAAAAGGGTTTAGTTGGATAAGAAGAGGTCAGTCGATCGACTGGGGTCCCAGTCGATCGACTGCGTAAACACGAAATGCTAGTGCTCCTGAAGCATCATTCAGTCGGTCGACTGGCATATTGCTTGCCTCCCAGTCGATCGACTGGACCCCAATTCCTGCAAAAAATATTTTCCACTTCTCGTCGAATCCCAACTCCACACTCAGAATTTTTACTCATAATCAAGAATCAGTACCACTCAAAATATCATATATATTCAAGGCACGCTCTTCTATGCAATCACTAGCTCATAAACATACGATTTCCAAACAAACAAGCTAGGATTACCACTCCACACTTAGAATGCCACCATCATCAAGAAAATTCATGCAAGCCTTGTATCACGTCACACACACCTAGTCATGCATTTAGAATCATCCCAATCACCAAGCCACATGACAAGTTCACAAAATGCATGCTACACATATATGAAAGTTATTTGTGCATAGATAGACAACTCACAAACCGGGGCACCTCCCGTGAGGTGCCTAGTTTAACGTCTTGGCAAAGACCGAGCCGAATCTCTTCTTACTAAGAAACACACTTGAGGAGTCCATAGCTAGGATCCCTCCTCAAGCGGATAGATGCTCTCTAAGGGTCGGTCAAATGGTGAGTCACATTTTTCTCATTCCGAACGCCGTCTCTATAATGCTTTAGCCTTTGCCCATTTGCCGTGAAGGTAGTCCCATCATTGTTGAGCAATTCCACGTGTCCATCCTTGTGAGGCTTGTGGACAATAAATGGACCACTCCACCGGCTTCTCAATTTTCCCGGGAATAACTTGAGCCTAGAATTGAAGAGTAAGACCTTCTCTCCCTTCTTGAATTCACGACGAAATATTCTCTTGTCGTGCCATTTCTTGGTCTTCTCTTTATAGATCCTAGCACTTTCGTAGGCTTCATTCCTTATCTCTTCCAACTCATGGAGTTGAAGCACCCTATGGTCTCCCGCCGTTTGTAAGTCCATATTTAACATCTTAATTGCCCACATCGCCTTGTATTCCAATTCCACCGGCAAGTGGCATGGCTTCCCATAAATAAGGCGATAGGGAGACATTCCACTAGGGGTCTTGAATGCCGTACGATAGGCCCATAAAGCGTCATCTAGCTTCGATGACCAATCCTTCCTTGAGCTTCCCACGGTTTTCTCCAAGATTGCTTTGATTTCTCTATTTGAAATTTCCACTTGCCCACTAGTTTGTGGGTGATAAGGCGTAGCAACCTTGTGACTAACTCCATATTTGCGAAGCAAGGCCTCAAAATGTTTTTCCTTGAAATGTGAACCGCCATCACTAATGACGGTCCTTGGAACTCCAAATCTAGGGAAAATAATCTTCTTGAAGAGCTTGGTGACCACCTTGGCATCACAAGTAGGGGAAGCGACGGCCTCAACCCATTTGGAGACGTAATCAACCGCGACCAATATGTATTGGTTCCCATATGAGGATGGGAAGGGACCCATATAATCTATGCCCCATACGTCAAATATCTCGACCGGGAGGATGCTTTGTTGGGGCATTTCATGCCTCTTTGAGATGTTTCCCGTTCTTTGGCATTGATCGCAAGCCTTCACAAATTCATAAGCATCACCAAAGAGAGTTGGCCAATAAAAACCGCTTTGTAGGACCTTGGACGCCGTCTTTGCTCCACTACCATGTCCTCCATATTGGGAAGAGTGACAATGGTGTAGAATATCTCTCATTTCTTCTTCGGCGACGCAAGTCCTATATAAACCATCCGCGCAAAGCCTATATAGATAGGGCTCATCCCAATAGTACCTCTTGGTCTCGGATAGGAACTTCCTCTTTTGATGGTGGTTCATATCGTGAGGAATAATCCCACAAACCACGAAGTTTACAAAGTCCGCATACCATGGGAGGGCCTCCGCCTCAACTCTCATGAGTTGCTCTCCAATAAATGAGTCGTCCACGGGTCTAGTATCCTCTTCAATCTCTTCATTTCCCTCTAGCCTTGATAGGTGGTCGGCTACCACATTTTCTACCCCCTTTTTATCTTTGATCTCGATATCAAATTCTTGGAGCAATAGAATCCATCTCATCAATCTTGGCTTGGAATCTTTCTTTGCCAAGAGGTACTTGATTGCCGCATGGTCGGTGAATACTATGACCTTTGATCCCACTAGGTATGAACGGAACTTGTCAAAGGCAAACACAATAGCAAGAAGTTCTTTCTCGGTTGTAGTGTAGTTCAATTGGGCTCCATTTAGAACCTTGCTTGTGTAATGAATGGCATGGAGTTTCTTGTCCACTCGTTGTCCAAGAACCGCCCCAACGGCATAATCACTCGCGTCGCACATAAGCTCAAAGGGCATGTCCCATCTAGGGGGTTGAATAATTGGAGCCGAAATCAATGCTTCTTTCAACTTCTCGAAGGCCACCAAGCACTCTTCGTCAAACCGAAACTTGGTGTCATTGCATAGTAGGTTTGTTAAAGGCTTTGCAATCTTCGAGAAATCCTTGATAAATCTCCTATAAAACCCCGCATGGCCTAGAAAACTCCTTATGCCTTTCACGTCCTTTGGGGGTGGCAATTTTTCCATAACCTCTATTTTGGCTTTGTCCACCTCAATTCCTCTCTTAGAGACTAAGTGACCAAGAACTATCCCCTCCTGCACCATGAAATGACATTTTTCCCAATTAAGTACAAGGTTCGTCTCAATACACTTTTTCAACACTTTAGCCAAATTAGCTAAACAATCATCAAAAGACGAACCATAAACAGAAAAGTCATCCATGAATACTTCCATAATCTTTTCAATAAACTCGGAAAAAATAGCCATCATGCATCGTTGGAAGGTACCCGGCGCATTACATAGTCCAAAGGGCATTCGCCGATAGGCAAATGTTCCATATGGACATGTAAAGGTGGTTTTCTGTTGATCTTGTGGATGAATAGGGATTTGGAAAAATCCGCTATATCCATCAAGATAGCAAAAATAGTCATGCTTAGCTAGTCTTTCCAACATTTGATCAATAAATGGAAGGGGAAAGTGATCTTTTCTAGTGGCTTGGTTTAGTTTCCTATAGTCCACACACATACGCCACCCGGTTACCGTTCTTGTGGGGATTAGTTCATTCTTCTCATTTTTAACTACGGTCATCCCTCCCTTTTTGGGGACTACATGAATGGGGCTCACCCATTTAGAGTCCGCAACGGGGAAGATGATTCCCGCATCAAGCAATTTAAGAACCTCCTTTTTGACTACTTCCCCAACAATAGGATTCAACCTCCTAGCTCTCTCCCTAGATGGCATACTATCGCTCTCTAAATTGATTTCATGCATGCATAAATTTGGGCTTATTCCCTTCAAATCATCAATAGAGTAGCCAATAGCATCCTTATGTTTTCTAACCACATCAAGCAATTTAGAAGTCTCATCATCATTCAAAGAAGCATTCACAATGATAGGCAAGCTAGAATTTGGGCCTAAGAACTCATACCTTAGGCTTGTTGGTAGAGCTTTTAGCTCTACCGAACAAGACTCCTTACCTTTGTCGCTTAGAGTTCCCTCTTCGTTTTCTTCCTCCAGGATAGCCCAACAATCGGCAATGTCGGGAAGCTCATTATCAAGGTCAATTCCACTCATGTAAAGGTTAGGCACATCATACAATTCATATGTATCAACTAGGTCAAGATAATTACAAGTCATTGTAGGACTAGGACCTTTTTGTGCCTTTTCAAGATTAAACTCAATTTCCTCATCTCCTACTCTCATGGTGATTGACCCCTTAGTAGTATCAAATATAGCCCCCGCGGTGTAGAGGAAAGGCCTTCCCAAAAGAATGGGAATTTCATTGTCCTCTTCCATCACTAACACCACAAAATCCCCCGGAATATAGAAATTCCCTACTCTAACCGGGACATCCTTAAGAACCCCCCTAGGGAATCTTGAGGAGCGGTCCGCGAGCCTTAGAATCATGTTAGTTGGTTTAGGCTCACCCATATTCAACTTTTTGCATAAAGAATAAGGCATCAACGATATACTTGCACCCAAATCACACATAGCACGTTCAATCTTAATATCATTAATAAAGCATGAAATGGAGAAGCTACCGGGATCCTCAAGCTTTGGGGGCATGCGCGGTTGGAGTATGGCACTACATTCACCATTGAGGGACACCGTGTCAACATCCTCGATTGTCCTCCTGCATGTAATAACATCTTTTAGAAATCTAGCATAGGAAGGAGCTTGAGTTATTACCTCGGTGAAGGGCATTGTGACATAGAGCTTCCTCATCATCTCGGCAAACTTGGAGAATTGCTTGTCATTGCTCTTCTTCTTTAGCCTTTGGGGAAATGGAATAGGAGGAGTGTATACTCTAGGTTCGTCTTTCTCCTTTTCCACTTCACTCTCTTTCTCAACTTGAGGGTTAGGAACCTCTTCATCTAACTCTTCAATTTCGGCACTAGCTTGGCCTCTTAGATCAAAGGAGACTTTCTTCTTCTTTGGTAGCTCTCCCTCTAGCTCTTTCCCGCTTCTCAAAGTAACCGCATTACAATGCTCCCTTTGTCCTTGCTCGGGTCTAGCCGGTAATTTTCCTTGTGCCCTTGTAGAGGATTCGGCTTGTTGAGCTATTTGGTTCTCGAGCATTTTGTTATGGGTCTCCATTCTCTCGATTTGGGCTTGCATTTTATCTTGATTTGCAAGTAGCTTGGCAAACATAGCTTCAACCCCGGAAAGTTCATTAGAAGCTTGTGAGGGAGGTTCAACATGTTGGTAGGGCCTTTGAGTTTGAGCTTGGTATTGTTGCCCTTGGTTTCTTTGAAGCAAAGTCGGTCCTTGACTTTGATATTGGTTCCGAGGTTGGAAACCTTGATTCGATTGAGTAGGCTTAGGACCAAATCCGGGAGGTGTGGATCCAAAGTCGGGGCGAGTGGGGTTAGTGGTCTTGTAGGAGAAATTTGGGTGATTTCTCCATCCCGAAGAGAACTTGGGTGTAGTGTAGTTTGCTTGAGAGCCTTGCCCTTGATTGGCATTCCCTCCATAGTCTCTTCCTTGGTTTCCTCCCACAAAATTCACTTCCCCATAGCCTTGCCCTTGCACATCCCTTTGCACCAAGGGGCAAGAAACGGTCTCATGCTCGTAGACCTCACAAATATCACACCCTTGCTTTGTCGAAGATTCTCTTTCCGGGTGTTTCAACTTGAAGACTTCATCCGAGAGGCTATCAAAGTCCTTTCTCAAAGCATCATAGTCGCTTGTGCTCACCGCTTTAACCTCGTGCCTTTCATGTCTCCTTCTTGGGTTTCCTCTTTCACTTCCCCACATGAAGTAGTTTTTCGTTATCTTCTCTATCACCGCGTAGGCTTCATGTGGTGCAAGGTCCATTATAGCTCCGCCCGAAGCGGTGTCAAGTGCTAGACGAGAATTACCGTCCACACCTTGATAGAAGGTGTGGAATAGAAGAAGATCATCCAAACTATGGTGAGGACATAGCCTTTGATATTCTTTGTACCGCTCCCAAGCTTCATAGAGCGTCTCTCCATCCATTTGCACAAAATTTGTAATTTGGCTCCTATAGTGCGCCGTCTTGGAAGGAGGGAAGTATTTGTTTAGGAATGCCACGGCGAGCTCCTCCCAAGTCGTGAAGCTATCGGGAGTTTGACTCCTCAACCAATCCTTTGCTCTCCCCGTGAGGGAAAAGGGGAAGAGCCTTAGAAGCTTAGCGTCCTCCGAGAACCCATTGATCTTGAAGGTGGCACACACTTCAAGAAATGTTGTCAAGTGAGAATTAGGGTCTTCATTGTCCCTTCCCGAGAATTGGTTGGATTGCACCATTTGAACAGTGGACGTCTTCAAGTCAAAATCTCGGTTATCAACCGCCGGTGCGAGGATTGGGGAACGATATCCATAGGCCGTAGGAGTAGCGTAATCCTTGAGAACCCTTCTAGCTTGAGGGACTTGTGGTAGGTAACCTTGGGGTGGTGGAGGTGGAGGAGGGAGTCTATTGTCTCTATCTCCCATGTCTTGGGTGGTGGTCTCTTGATTTCCTTGAGTGTTGGAGGTTTGTCCTTTGTCTTTGGTCTTACTCCTTGTAACGGGAAGATTAACTAGCCCTCTAATAGGTTGGCTCAAATCTCTATCCACTATTTGAGAAAGTTTCTTGGTCTTTGGTGGCATAAAAGAAGTGAACCTATAAGAGAAGCCAATTAAAACAAGTAAGCGTAGTGAATAAGTTCAAGAAATCCAAGTAACAAGTAGAATAAAGAAAAACATGGAATAGTCGGAGCACTAAATGATTTTCTAGGGGTAATCTAGCTATTGCTCCCCGGCAACGGCGCCATTTTGACGTTGTGATATTTAGCAATGCAATTAGTCAAAAATAATTTGTAATTCAACCGGTAAGACCGGTGTCGAACCCAAGGGAGCAAACGGATTACACGCTAGTTCTATCAAATTTTCTTACTCGGCTAATTCCTAAAATTCAAGTGTGGTTGAGTTATCAATGATTCAAAACAAGAATGAAATGGTTTTTAGGGGATTAAATTCAATTAAAAGCGAGTTTCGAGGGATTAATCCCCTCCTTGGCAATTTCCCAATGATCATGCATACAAGAGTTTAATTAATTATGAGTTGATAGGTTTCAAACCTAGCTTAAACTAGAATCGAACAAACCATGCATGTTTAATCCTAGTCAAGCCATCTTAGCTAGGATCTCACTAATTAAAGAGTATTGATCCACTATATAGCATTTACTCTCATAAATGCCACATGCATAAAGTTCTAGTTCACCTCTCACCATGCATTTACTCTCATAAATGTTGGTTAAGTTCAATTTTACTACATCCAAACCATCACTAAGCTCTTTCAATACTTAGATCATAGTTCTAACATAAACATGTCACTTGGGCATTTTGTCAAACACTTAGAGACATGTCTAACATGAAGAGCATAGTAAAATGAAATCAACTTCAATAGATCCATTCAAATGTGTATACAATGATCATTGAGTACCAAGGAGGTTCATAGAACCCTCAAAACACAAGGGGGACTACTCACACATCAAGTAAGACAACATGATGTGTGGGTTTTTAGCAAAAATCTAAGAGAAAGGAAGAGGAAAAAGAGTAGGATTGATGATCCTAATAAACTCCCTTGATCTTCAATCCTCCTTGATTAGATGATGTTAAAACCCTTGATTTGGCTCACTTCCTTTTGTCTTTTCTCCAGAAAAATCCAAGATGCTAGGTCAAACTTGCCTCTTTCTATTTATAACCTCGGACAATTTTCGGTACTGTAGCAGGTCCAGTCGATCGACTGGCGTTGGGCTGTTGGCCCAGTCGATCGACTGGAGGGAGATAAGACGCCTTGGAAAGCAGATTCTCAGTCGATCGACTGAGACAGGGTAGTCTCCCAGTCGATCGACTGCGGTAATGCAGAAAACAGGTCCTCCTGAGGCTTCATTAAGTCGATCGACTGGAGCAGGGGAGCTTTCCAGTCGATCGACTGGAGGCACGTGACTCGCATGCTCAGCTGGAGAACTCGCCAGTCGATCGACTGGATGGCCCAATCGATCGACTGCGGTAACTTGATTTGCAGGCCCTCCTGAGAGTCCATTAAGTCGATCGACTGGAGCAGGGGAGCTTCCCAGTCGATCGACTGGAGGCCAAATTCTGCCAACTTTTGCTCTTGACTCCGATTTTCTCCGAATTTCCTTCTATGGGCTTTTGGCACTGAGTCATCTTGATTCGCACCTGAAACGCATGAGAAGGGGATCAAATGACATCAAATAATCGTCGGAAACGGACTAAAGCTATAGTGAAAATGGGCACTAATGAGTCGAAAACTCGACTCATCAGTGGGTCACACAAAATTCCATTCCAGAGAAGCATGGGTTCTTGAGGACCAGAGTGTATACAGAAGCATCCATGCTTCTCACCATTCGCATTAATAGTAAAGTGATCTTTGATTCGAGGGACTCCTCTAGGCGCTGGAGGAGTTCTATACAATGTAACCTTGTTCAATAGCTTCTTGTCCCTTACCCAGGGCCTCTCACCCTCACAAGTGTAAACCAACATGCCCAACTGGTTATTTGAATAAGTAGAGAACACCGCCTCTTTTGTGATAGGAGTGGTCGTGTTCTCAGGGATCAATACTGCCATGACCATGACTTCCCCAACAGTCTCCATAAACTTCTTGATCTTCGGCTGCGCACAATATCCATCTACCATGACATTTAAACTCCCGGTAATAATAACTGATTCCTGAGACGGTTTATGCTCCTTCATCATAAAGTCAAAATCACTAAAAGCCTCATCAAATGATCTGATGCAGCAACTCCCCTGAAGAATCCTTGCCCGTGCACCAAGTTGGCATGAAAGTTCAATCTCGGAAACACCCCCACCAGCAGTCTCAGCAACCATCTCTAAGAGAGTAGAAGATACTAGGTAGTCATCACGTTGAAGCGAATCACAGTACATTGAAAGTTTTATATTCTTTGACTCGAGGGATGCCCTTGTAGTGACGTTAACTTTCAGAGCTTCAGCAATATCAGTATACAAGAGAATACAAACAACCTTCAGGTGTGCTCCAATAAAGTAACGAAGACAATTTCCTTTCACACATGATCTACTTGCCGCATCAGAGTCTTCAGCAGCAACTACACTTGATAGTAATGTCATTAATTGGTAAGAATTGAGCACTGACAGTACCTTCAATGAGTCATCCGGAGGTTTCGCTGGTGGTTTTGTAAATGATGGAACAAATATAAGTGGTTGAATAAAACACCACTTTACTTTGCTGCTCCTCCAGTGGGCCATGTGACTACCCCTGAGTTTGCTTTCAAAAGCAATGGGAGCATCAGGTCCAATCAGCGTTGCAATTGCTGCTCCTCCTCCAGTGGGCCTTGCTGGTCCTTCTGCATAAACAGCGCGGTTAGTGCACACAACAAGTCCATAACCTCCATCCCTAGAGTTGCTCTCCACCCAGTTGACACAATTGAACAAAGCTGCAGTTGCTCCATAGCAAGCATTAGTGGAGTCAACACCTTCAGTATCAGTATTTCCTGTTTCCTCAAAGATCTGCATCAAGAAAGTCTTGATTGACTTGCTCTTGCCGCTCATCATCTCACTGCCCAGTTCCAGCCTCCCAATTTGTTTGGGATCAACTCCATATTCCTCAAGCAAGGAGGAAACTGCTGTCAAACTCAGGGAGATGACATCTTCGACCTCAGAGCAAAATGCCATGCAGTCCTGTCCAAGTCCAATGGTATATCTATATTTCCCCTTGCTCGCACCATCATGATATTCCAAAACCTCCTTCGAGGAGTCATCTGGAGGTTTTGCAAGAGGTCGTGCAAATAGTCCACGAATCTTAAGTGAATTAACAGAACACCAGCTTCCACCAAAAGCCAATTTAGAGACAAAAACAGATAGTAATCTCACTGGGTCATTTTCACAAACAGTTGGCAAATATGGATGCTCAATACCATTTAAATCACCAAACAACATTTCACACTTCCTATCACCTTGTGGCTGGCCAAGTGTATCATTATTGAGGTTCAAAACTTGAGGACAAATACCATAAGTTGTGTTGAATGATACCTTTGTTTGTAGTGCAGAAAATGAGTCCGCAACACTTGATATATCCACCGAAATCGATTTAGAAATCGGACAGAGGATTGCTGGACACAACTTCAAAGCCTTACTCATATCCACAATAAGATCATCGTCGTCGGACTCTTCAACAACCTTAGTGGACAAATCAGATGCATCATCATCTGGTTCTTCGTCGACCTCAACTGAAGCCGACTCCATATTTTCATGAACCGATTCAACTACAGGGTTGAAAACTGATTTAATCGGAGCAAAGAAGTTGCGCTTAGAGGAGAGTTCAGCGACTGAAGCCAAGTGATCAGACTTCATTTCTCTAACCATCTGTTTCAGTTCTTCCAACTTTGTCCAGAATGAATCGTCAGTCTCCACGTGACTCGTTTGGATTTCCGGTGGCTTGAAACGTATTTTGAGATCTCTAACGAACTCCTCCCAAGTAGTAGCACGATACGAACACCACCACATCTCTCGGTGCCATTGCTGGTACCATTCCAGGGATTCTCCGTTTAGATAATGATCTGCCACTGCAAGTTTCTGTTCCGGAATCACCTGATATCGAATGAAGAAACCTTCAATCTGATTAAGCCACTGGTCAACACCATCGCCGTTGAACAATGAAACTTCATATTGAGATTGAAAGTTTGAGTAGTAATACGGGTTGTAATAGGTTGCCATGGATGATGTCAGCTCTCAGTGAAAGCACCAATTGATGCGATACAAGATATCACACCAAGGATTGTGACGAGAAACTGAAGAATTGGGGAAGAAGTTAGAGCTGAGGAGTAGAAGAAAGGGGACGAGAGAGGAGATGATAGATTAGAAAGAACTTACTAATTCATTGCCTGCCTTCTCATGTCTCAGTACAATTCTTATACTAAACACATTATATGAGAATACAATTAGACCCCTTAACTTGCATAATATTCCAATGCGTAACACTGATCCACAGTTCCTGTTTGGAATTTTGGTGATGGATTGATAAGGCTTTTTATTGGAGATTGATTATGTTCGGTTTTTGCTTTAAGTTGGTGGGAAATGTGCCCCCAACTTAAAGGGTTTGTTTTGTCCTTGAGTGACCAACAAGTAAAATGGCTAGTTGTTCTTAAACATGGCTCCTAAAGGCAACGCCTTGCTGATGATTAATATTTGAAGCTGTTATGACCATGTAAATCTGTGCAAATTTGGTGTGAAGGGGCGATCCTCGGTCAACAATTCGGGACATTTTAATTTTTTTTCCATTATCTATTTGAGCGGTGGAAAAGCACCAGCCTCTGTAACCTTTTTGGGATGATCACTCATTCTGTCGAAATAATCTTAGCCAAACACACCAAATCAGTTTCTCTCATCTTTAAATAAAGATGATCTATATTCAATAATCACTCCATACAACACTATATTAGCTAGTTCGTATCATGGGAAAAAAATTCTTACGTGATTTTCAAGTAATCTTACATGTATATGTACAAGGCTCAGCTGCAACCACTCATTTTGCTTGTAAAAGTATAATTGATTTTGAAGAGAAACCATCTTCATACTTTACCTGATGATTCTTCTTCTGGCCTTGAACTGCAGGATTGAGACTGACCACATGATTCCAAATTAAAAGGTTCTCTCTATAATAATAAATCATCCTGCCTACTGCCTAGTAAGCTCTTTATATCACTGTTGAGCTAGAAAATGATACTGCTGTAGTCAGGACTTACAAGTGTAGACAAGAAGCATCCTCAAATTGTACAAAACTGTTATGTTAGGATGCTTCTTTTTTTCCTTTTAAATACTTTGGAATATGAAGTAATATGCATATCGTACTTTATGTTAATACTTTATTGATCATGCAGGTTGCTGATAATGTGCTTCACGATGAAACTAGCAATTTTGAAACATTGATACTTTGATCTCACACACTCAGAAGCAAGGTGTGTGTGGTAGGTCTGACTACTTCGATGCTGGAAATTTGGAGGCCAGAAATTTTATGATCTTTTAGGCAGGAAGATGCGTCACAGGTGAACATCATTAGAACTATTATTTGGAGGTTGAAGGTAAAATTAGCTTGTATAGAAAGCAAATATAATAGCATAGGTGACAGGGAATGGTTGATGAGTACGGGTTTCAGGGACTAGTTTTGTTGGTCTTGCAGGTTCCCTCCCTCTCTTTTGTTTTGTTGGTCCTGCAGGTTCCTTCTCTTTTGTTTTGTTTTGGTTTGTCCCTCGGTTTAGGTGGAGTTCTGTGTACCTGGTAGTCTGTACTGTCCCTGGGTAGTTTTGTGTACCTTCTTTTGATTGAATGATATCATCTTCTTTCAAAAAAAGGTGTGTGTGGTAATATTGTATAACTCTGATTATTGTAAGCTATATGGGTAAATTTGTTCACTTTATTGACAACTGAGAGTTGAGAGGGTCCAAAAGTGGTACCTTTTCTCAGTTGCTCATTGATGGTTAATGCTTCCACTGTAATTTGGTTGTCAGTCAAGAGAATGCAAATATGACACCTGTTTGGCTTTACTTTGTTGGATATTGCACATGCAGTGATGCAGGTACAAAGAGATTTTGAAGAATTGCCATTTGAAGCATTTCACCCATTAAGGGATTCCCTCAACGTGAGTACAAGTGTTTGGTTTTAGACTTTTAGCACTGGACGCTATATTTTTCTTCATTAGTTGATTCAATGGTTTCTCAAGTTATGCAGAACTATGATTGTGATCTTCAACCAATCATAAAGTAGTACAACTTGCCCGGATGGAATGAAAATGTTCCTTTTTACTGCATCCTAAATCACTTCGTCGCATATTAATGGTTTACCCTAGTGTAAACAGGAAAGATTGACACTAATTGGTGCTCTTTTGTATTTAAAACTGCTAGTGTCTGCATAAGTGGGTATTAGAAAGAAAATAGGGGGTCTAGTGGCTTAGGATTGTTAAATTGATAGAGTGCTGCTTTCGTAATGTCTTTTCTGCTGGTCTATGTTTTAACACCGTACCTCGCATCAGTCTCTTGAAGCTGTGTAAGTAGAATGGTACACGTCTTTATTCGTGGGCATCGTAACTCATATTATATACTATGTATGACATACAGAATAACCTTTCTTTTTGATTTATAAGTGGTTGAAACCACCAAAAAATACAAAGGTTCACCAAAGTATACAATCACTCTTGTAACTTAAAGAGGTTCACCCCTACCACTAGAAACTTAAAATGCACCATTTTGGTTCATCGACCTGGATATTAAACAAGTCACTGTTCTCTTTGTTATGCTCTCATCCCTTCCTTGTGACTTGGGATATATCCTGGCCAGGATAGGAAGCTGCTGAACCCTTTCACTTCCTCTCTCGTATTCAGGTTGAAGCTTCTCCTCTTCGGACAGGATAGCTTAGAAGCTATCCCTCACTTCTTCAATGCATCTACTAATTGTTGTGGTTGAATATGGGCACTTGGAGCTTCTATATTTAGCCCACCATGCTAGGCGCGCCTTCACTAATTCCCCAATCTCCTCTACTGGTCTTTTCTTCCCTTGGAAGCACCTTTTATTCCTAAAAATTTGGACCATTTCTCGATTTGTGCGTGTCATCCTTGCGCAGGGGCCATGCTAATCTTCTCTGTATCGTTCCTTATCCAAAATAAACCATATCCTGTTTATTATGGATAAGGATACATTGGGTGCTCAATTTTTGTTGATGTGGCCCTAAACATGGATTGGTAGTCAATGGGGGGACGGTAAATGGGACCTAGTTTACATGGTCAATGGTTATTATCAATAATTTAGTTTGTACCCATTGCTCCTGATTGGTCTCTTATGCATTTAATATCTTATACAAATGATACAAGTACAAACAGAGTTAGACGAGGCTATTTGTTTTTCAATTTAACTTTATTCACCCAATAAATTTTTCTAGGTTTTGTATTGGTATCATTCCTTTATAAATGTGTTATTTGTATGCTTAGAATGATATATAATGTCATGAATATGTCCATTTCCAAATGCATAAATTATTGAAAAAGTTCCACAAGGGCCCTCCTAGAGTGAGAACTCAGGTACGGGCTTAAAAATGCCTATTTCTACAAATTTTTATCTCCATTAGCACCACACTTGACAAGTTTCGTCCTGAGTGTCTGGCTTTTAGATTAGCATAGCAGTAGCCAGTAGCTGCCTTTGCTGTTCATGTATCTTTAGAAGACTGGGGCAATGGTAGTATATTAAATTGGCTCAAAGATAAAATGAATTCTCACCGGGAGTACATACCTGGGTTCCTGGAACTATTTACAGTTCTGCCCAAGGTATTGGAACATTATCAAGTGATCTGGTATATTAAGTGTTTGCGTTCTTTCTTACCATTGTTTGACGCATTAATTAGGGATCTAAGATGATTTTAAATCTTTTCGAGGTGGTGATATTTGCTTGGGACTAAATTTTTGGGTTCATGAAGAGGTACTTTATTGCCATACCACTTTCACCTTTAATAAATTGGTTGCAGGTTCTTGAGGCATTTGCTTCATGGCTTCGTAGGGTACATATTTATCCCTATTTTCTGTAGAAAGCTTTAGTGTATAGTTTGCTTTTACACAAATCTCGATCACTCTAAATCCATTTTCTTTTGAAAACCACAAATAAAGGTGGGCTTCCTAATGGAACTTCTTGAACTTAACATGTAGTTCGGGCTTAAAAGTTAACTGATCCCCAGAGAATCAAGGGTGGTATCCACTAATCTGTATGACTCATTGAACGAGAGAGTGGCATTTCAGAATCATCTAGAATTGGTCTTCAATTTTTTACAGGATTCCAGGGGCTGCCCTTGCTTCTCACCCTTTGGTGCTTACAGCTCTCTCTAGTTTGAGTTCAGATATACTTTCAGAGGCAGCAGTAAATGGTATTTTATTTGAGGCAATCTACTACCATGAATCTTCACTCGTACATCTGATACTTCAAGGTTCATCTTATAATTCTGTCCTTTCTGAACATTGCAGAGTTATGAGTCTGCAACCACAACTCCAAGACACGTAAAAGGTTTGTCTGTGTTCCAATAATTATTGCTGATGATGACCACATGCGCTATTTATGAATAATCAAGGGGAAAATCTTGTGTTGAAAATAGATGGTCATAATTAGCGGTTTTGTAATATTGTGTAGTTTGTTTCCCCCGTCTTGCCTCATTTTCAAAGCTTTACATGTGTCCATTGTGCTGATTGACATGATATGGTAAGGGGTGGGTGGTGATCCTACCGGTTCAATGTGGAAGTAAAAGCCTTAAACTCTATAGGTACCGATTCACATGATAAGGTCGTGCTTTTGAAGATAATGATTGCTTAATATCAGGATGACGAAGATGTGAAAGCTGTTGCTCGTTTATTCACGGACATGGGTGATTCATATGTTGATTTGATTGGAACTGGTATTTTTCACCCCTCAAGTTAAATCGTCTGCCTTGTTTGTCATCAGTGTGTACAATTGCAGATTGGAATCGATGTTTCGGTTATTAAGCTAATGTATATGGTTCACATAATTTCTTTTTTAGAGTGTAAACTCCGGTTTTGGTATAGTTTTGGGAATTCTTATGTTTATATCAAGCAGCTTAGATCCTGATGTTTGTAAAAGTCAAAAATCACAGATCAACTCAGGGTCTGACCTATCTCTATGCGTTTCTAATTTTATTCTTACTCTTTAGGTTCCGATGAAGCAATGTTGATTTTGAATGAGTTACTGGAAATCGCAGCTCATCCAGAATACGATATTGCATCAATGACATTCAACTTATGGCACAGCCTTCAAGTTACCTTAATAAAAAGGTGGCCGTGTTACCGATATTCTTTCACTTCGAGTCAGGTATTATAACTTTCCTTAATATCGTCACTGTGTTTTCAGGGTATCATATGCGTCTTTTGGCGATGACATGTCAATTGAAGTTGAAAGAAAAAGAAGGCTGCAAAGTTTTTGATCATCGTATGAATGCCTTGTTTCGCTGGTTAGAGCTCTTTTCAGAAACATAATGTGACTACTTCATTATAGTCAACGATAAACTTTTAGTAAGGGCTGCACATACACTGCTCTACAATTTTGTGCCCTCGTGATAATGTTGGATCATTTTTCTCCATGTGCCAATTGCTGACAAGAATGTAGTCGAGGATTTGTGCTTTTTGATGTTTTTTCTCTCATGACTCTGCCATATGCATATCTTCTTATCTCCTTCAGTGAAGGAGAACGTCATGAACCAAATGATCCATATTTTGCTTGCTCGCACCAGGAAGTATAACTGGAGTCAGAAGGCTATCAGAAGGAAGACTACTGGAACTGGGAGGATGAGGTACATGCGTCACTTATCTCGTAGGTTCAAAAGCAATTTCAGAGAAGGTACACAAGCCACTCCTAGGAACAAGGGTGCAGCTGCTTCAGCTTAATTGAAGATTAAAAGTTTATTGAGTTGTCACCCAATGCATTTACCTTGTTTGAAGAAGTGCTTAATAGATTTTGTTTCTAAGATTTGTACTTTGGACTCTCCTAAGCATGTAATTTCTTTCCATTCACTATCAAAAAAATAAAAAATAAAAAACCTTGCTGTCTATCTAAAAAGTCAAAATATACATTTTCACAGGTTGTCTTCCGAATTCAATATCCGCCAGATCATCAAGAACTTACACATGAAGATCTCATGGACTTAAAACATACCAGACATGGTAAGCATTTTGCAAATTATTGTTCATTAATGCTTTAGCGGAGATTCTGTAGTAAATTGGCTTTGTTCATTATGGTGCTGATTTGAGAGATTAAGCTTAGGGCAAGTAAGCCCAAAATGAGTGTTTAATGGCAAGGACAAGATAAGCCCAGATTGTAAAAGAACTATTTTACTCTATCAAAAAACTTGACAAATTATGATGGTTTGCTAGTTCAGTATTTATATCATCAGGATTGTAATTTTTGCATGTTTCGGTATTTATGGGTCACCATCTCTTAACACTTTTTGTTATTGTTGTCTTATGCCCACAATCTTCTTTTCTATATGAGAAGCCCTTTATACAAGGCTTCTTTTGAAATTTCATTTTCATTTTTTTAATTTGGATAGATTATACATGCTATTCTTTAAGTAATGTTCATTCTTTATAAGTTGATCTCTTTCAAACAATGTCATCATGTGTAATCTACTGCTCGTCTGGTGTTCCTAGCTGTTGCCAATGTGTTGACTGACGCAGCTTCATTCTTGGGTGGAGAGTCAATCAACCTTGAGAATTCTTTTTACAAAGCTTGTTGAGGTCTGTTTTAACCAATCTACTGCATCTGGAAATAGTATATCATATTTTGGTTCTTAAATTAGAACTTGTTATAGTGTACAGTCTTTACTTATTATCTAAGGATACTTGATTAGAAATAGGAATACGATATAGGACGCTTAATTTAATTAGTATTACGTCCTCATTGGTGGTGGTGATGGTGATGGTGATGGCATGCTTCGCAGCCCCCTTCTAATTTAAACTCCTTCAAGCTGTTTGAATAACTTCCAACAAATTGCCTAAACATTTTGTGAAGTTATCTCATTTATTTGCCTTGAGCTTGACAGTCCATGAGAAAGAAACCAACCCAACTGCAGTACTCTGCATAACCATAACCATCCCCCGAAGAATACAAAATCATTTAACTAAATGTAACAAACCTCTTACGTTTTCTTTTTGCACTCCTCTAACCATCCCCTGTACAGTACGAAGTTATTGAACTCTGTTTCTGGGACATTGGTTTAGGCTTTGCCTGCTTGTGGAAATGGTGTACAGAGTGAGTGGCGTCCAGCAGAGGCAGCCTTGTACAGCATACGAGCCATTGCAAATTTTGTTCCTGCCGTTGAAGCTGAGATAATGCTCCAGGTTTAGTTATTTTTCAAGTTGATTCCATTGCTTGAATTCTACATATCATGTTTGATAACTAAATTGGATTTGACAGAAGTGTCTGGTTACTGTATCTTTATAAGTGTTAGTTGAACATTTCCATTGTTGAACTATTGGCTGCCAGTTGAAAGCATAAACATCTTATCTGCTGAATATATTTCCTTAATCAATCATGGTTAAGTTGAATGGGCGACTGACACATTTATCTAAGTTGTTGATTCTTGGTCTTCAGATCTAATCTCTCAGTGGTTGGATTTTTACATATCGCGGGGTTGCTTTCAAAACTTCCTTGTGAGCCTCAGCTTCTTCAAACTGGTAGCTCATTTCTTCTTTACTCAATAGTATCGATTCATTCCAACATATCATTAGTAACTCTTTGGAACTACCAAACTAGAAATCCTGCCGTCAGTTATAAAAGAAGATGTGTCCTACACACCAGGCGACTTCCTTCTTTTTCAGTCCTGGATGAATAGAAGACCATATCGTGAAACAGTCTATATATTTGATCTAAGGTATTTAATAATTACATTCATACAAGTAAATGATCATATGCTACAATAGAGGAGTGTTCAAATGAGGACACCCAAATTTGGTAAGGACGTAGGGACAAATCTCATCCATTAGATCATCATCCATCTAACCCCCGTGCTTTGTGGGTGCGCCACGTGTCCAAGTACCCAAAATCCAATAAAGCAAATAGTAAAATCCCACTACCAAAAAGCAAATAGTAAAACTCACTACCACATGTGACACGTGGCAGCTTGTGGATCATTGGATGAACCTCATCCAATGGCCAAGATTAGCCCCTACACCCTCACCATAAGACATGTCCTCAATTGAACGCCCCCTGCTACAATATATGTGATAGAACTAGACAACCTTTCTATTGGACAACACATCAGTTACATTTCCATTGCCATAAAAAAATATCTTATGTCAAGTGGAAGTAATCTGATTGTATCGTTGTGGCAAATAGATTCTCTTTGTAGTTCAATATTTTGATTATTTGATTTGAATATACGATTCTATATGTGAATTATCCCATTTATCTTGATTCAGTGTGCTTGACCATCGGAGCATACTCCAAGTGGCTTGATGCGTCTTCCAGTGGATTCTCACAATTACCATCAGTTATAGTCTTATAGATATCATAATTCATATTGAGTGGAATGGTCACATCAGAAGATACTGCGGCTTCTGCAGCTTTGGCTCTTCGACACATTTGTGATGGTGTGTTTTGAAACATATTTTTTTTTGATATATTAAAGGACCTTCTAGGTCATAAGGCATTAGCCAATAACACGACCCCCTTTGTATTTCCTCTAACCAACTATGAATCTGTTCTCTAAACAACTCTGACTACTGGTCATAACAATGAGGTTCTCCGGCACTCCTCTGAATTTGTTTATAGACTTAGGTCTCTCCCTCTTCTACCTCGCGCCATAACGATACCTACATCGGCAATTCACTCTCTGATTCCTATTTCCACTATCCCCACTTCTCAATGTAACCTACTCCTCCCTTTTCTACTAAATGCGGCTCACTGCAGCATTCAGCATCCTTGTTCCCTTCATATACATCTTCTGAGACGACCAAGCGTGTCACGAGCTCTTTCTCTTTTCCTTCCAACTGATCTCTCTAGTAGGCCCGCAGCAACCCTACAACTCTACCACTGACAATGCTCTATCTCTACTAGACGGCAACAAAAAACAGTCCTCGAAGGTCATCTCTAGCACCAACAACAAAACTCTATCCTTGGACTGTTCACTCTCCTTACTCCGTTGATTCAGCTCCGAATAATCAGTTAAAAACGAACCCCATCTCTCAATTCATTCTCTAGGTCCATAAGAACCTGAATAGCCTCCTCGTCCGTTCCCATGTACTCCATTCCCAACCTCTTCGCCAAAGCGTACGTTAGCTCAGCTTCTTTCCTCTGTTCTATCTCCTTTTTCTCTTGCTCAGTTATCTTTTCCTTCTGCAGTGTATTGCTCACAGACATCCCCTCTTTTGATCTATCTAATTCTTCCACATATGATTTTTTGAGACCCTCCAATTTGTTTTTGTGTTTCTTCCTCTGACATTCGATTTTGTCTTTCTTCTTTGATGCTTTCCTTTTCATCAATTTAAATTCTTTAAGTGTTTTTCCGAACTGGTCAGAGACCTCAACTTCTTGCACACTTTCCAACTGAATCTGCTTCCTTACATCCACACTGCTTACCTCCTTTGAGCTTAGCTCTGCACCTTCCTTCCTTACCAACCCAGAGGGCGTTTCATTTTCTGGCACAACTGCCTTCCCTTCCTCAGTTAACTTCCCTTTTAAGCCCAACTTTGATGCGAATCGGCATGTTTCCTCAGCCTCCATACTGACTAGTCCTCTATTTTCTTCTTCTCCGACTTCTTCAACCACTACACTTGGTATACAACCAAGGTTTGGGTCATCTTCCATGGCTTGAACCACACCTGCTGCACGAAATTTTTTTCTCCTTTTGTATCTTATGTCCTTTTTTCCTTTTGCTTCTTTCCTTCTCACCATCTTAAGGGCACTAAAATATTTTGCAGACAGACTCAAACACTCCTCATGATCTGCATTATCAGGATTGACCAACTCCTGATTTTTCTCTCTTTGGCACAGACCCCTATTCACCAAAGTAGGTAGTTTTCCTCTATTGCCTTTAAACTTCTTTTTCTGAAAACTGTTTTTGCTGTTAGGCATACCAACCCCACCTAACCTAGCAATTTCCATATTGTCAGACTGTAGCATAGCAGACCAGCAAGTTGCATCTGCTTCCAGGACAGACTCCGGGGCTAATTGACTTGAAGAAGCAGAGAACCTGCTTTCGGCTCCAGCAACCACTCTGACAGAATCAAATTTTGAAAAATCATTGAAACATATTTAATTAGTATTTGACAATGACGTATTAATGAGAGCATACACATGTATTTTGAAACCAATTATGAGCATCACGGGATGAAAAGTAACTTATAGGTTTATCATCTCAAGAACATGAGACTCTTGATAATAATGGTGTCCAACTTTTGTATTACCGCAAGAACTTCTATTAGGGATAAAACATTATGGTCGACTGCACATGTGTGATGTAGCTGATATGAATGAATGGTCTACAAGGATTATACCTACTAAAAATAATCGACGACCAATTGATGTTGCTAAATTTTCAGTAATGAACAATCAGATGATGTTTAGGTCGATTGTGTTACTCAATATTTGATGATATCTCGTTTCTCATCTTTGTGTTTCAGCTTATGTGTGTTTTCATTTATTTTGTACTACCTTCGAAGGATTTCATTGGCAGATTGTTTACCATTCGTCTGATTGATTCAGATTGCAGAAAGAAGCTTTGTGGATCTCTAGATGGCCTATTCCACATATGCCAAAGCACTGTCAATGGAACGAGTAACTTCAAAGTCTCACCTGAAGACTTTTTTTTTTGATACTAGTGGATATAACCACAAAAAACCGATCCCGAAGGATCGAAAAGGACCCGAAGGTCAAACACTGAAACAGACAGCCACGCTGGGGAACAGAGGGCCAACACGCTAACAAAACGCTGCCAAGAGAACCCTCCCACAAACACTAGGCACACACTAAAAGACTAACACCAACAGCACACTCCCAAACACACCCAGGACACTACACTCTAGGCCAAACAACACACTCCACCTTACGACAAAACACCACACCAAAACAACAGCCAACACACCTCTCAGAAAAAGGAAGCCAAACCCGGCCTCCTAACACTACCAGAATAGGCAAACTGCTAGACCACACCGCTCTGCCACGCCACTACTCTCTGTTTCTTCTCTTCTCCTTCTCTTGTTCTCTTCTCTGTTTCTCATCCTTGTTAATGAAAATCTGCACTGCTTCCTCTTCCTCTTCCGGAGTACTAGCTTTTAACCCTAATACTTTGGCAATCCTGACAGCATCCTCTGCCTCCTTCCTCTGAGTAGCTCTTCTCTCTTCTTCAGCTAAATCTTTCCCTTCCAACTCTCCATGGCTATCTTCTTCATGCACATGTAAGGGCTTGTTTGTCGATTCCAGTTCCTTAATGTAGGATTTCTTGAGGCGATCAAGATCCGCCCTCTTCTTCCTTCTTAAAACCTTCGAGACAGCCTTCTCCTTTGAAACTTTTCTGTTTGCTACTTTGAATGAATCACGAGGGGTAGCACCCAAATCCCTAGCCAAGCTCGGCTTCTGCTTAAACAGCCTAACCGAAACGCCCACTAGGCTCCCTACCTTGCTGCTGAGATTCTCATTCTGCGGACTTGAATCTTCTTGAGAAAGGGCATCCAACCCATTTACAAAAGCATCACCAACTCTATCAGAGCTTTTACCAGACGACTGAGCCACTAGGACGCCACCCACTTCAGTAGCAGCCCCAGCCTGGTTGTCCAACAACAGATCATCAAACTCCACCTGAGCATACTCTTTTCCTTGATCCTTAACCCCAGGGCTTATCAAGCACAAGCCTAACCCTGCCTGAACTTTAGGAACCGACCCCGCGCTCCCTTTTTCATTTTTCTGCAGGAAAGAGTTCAGCGTGGCATTCCAGCTACAATCTGACACGTCCCGGAAAGAGATCATCTTCCCGGAATCCTTTGCTTTCCCTCCTACCCTCGACAGGGTAGGCTCGCACGACACCTCCTTCCCTAGGGGAGTAGCTAGCACAAGATGAGAGGATTCCGAAGGGCCCTGTCCCTCTAGACTAGAATAGAGAGACTTGGCAACATCGGCCTCCTCCCCGCTCATGCCCCCACCTGAAGCCCAGACTCGATCTCCACCTAGCTCCTCCAGACCATGCTGCCGGGCTCTACAAGGCATTTTTTCCTTAAGAGAACAGCTTAAATTCTCTTCCCCCCCTTCACCCATCCTTTCCTCCACTCTCCACTCCGTTTCCCTTCCATTAAAAAAACATTCTTCGCATAACACAGAATCAAAAACAACATCATCGACCAACGCTTCAAAATCCTCAAAGATTCTATCCAGCCTAGTCGTTTCCACCAGCACTCTCACCCTTTCCATCCCTGACTCCTGGAAATCCCTAAGTTCCGTCTTCAAATAACTACCAAAGGGAGATGTGATCTTTTGAAAATTTTCCTCGCTCCACGCTTTAAAAGGAAGCCCAATGATGCTCAGCCACACAGACCTGAGCCTGATAGGAAACTCTTCTTTCCATTTTTGACAGCTAGAAAACCTCCTGCTAATGGACGCAAAGCTCCCTGAAAGACATTCCTCCAAATCATCCATGGACAGAAAGTGGATTAACACCTTCATTCCTCCATAAGGGAATATCTTATGAATCCTTATGCCATCTAGCTTTAATTCCTCCTCGAGTTGGTTGGAGGGGATGAAGGCCTTCATATCAGCCACTGCACAACATCGCAGCCACTCTACGTTCTCCGGTATCACCTCCAACAAAACCTTCCTCTTCTTCACTGGAGCCAGGAGGCAGACTTCTTTAGATACAGCAGCTTCCTTGAACTGAAATGGCCTCCCAAGGTTCTCCTGGCTGAACCCTTGCTGACCTTCACCCGACACAGCCATGGGCATCCTCGGTTTGCCCCCAAAGTCCGCTAGCTTGACAACCAACCTGCACCTGCCAAACAAGGAACCATTCCGCCTGCTGATAGCCGCCTCAGCTTCCTCCAAAGCTTTGAATCTGACGAAACCAAACCGAGAACACGACCCTCTTCTTTCCTTCGACGGAATAAACACGTCCTGAAGACTAATTACATCTGTTTGAAGCTCTAAGGTACATTGCGTAACAATCTGTTGAGGCCAAATGTGTGGACTAAGATTGACACTCATGTCAATATTTGGTTACCTCGTGAAACAGTATGGTCATCACTGAACTTCCTCCGGACAATGCCGAGAAAGCGTTAGAGGCGTTATGCATGCCTACCGTCACTCCCTTACAGGTATTTCATATTCCTCTAATATGCTTTTATCAAAATACTTTTCTGAAGAACCTGCAAGCTCATTCTTTTTGGACCAGGAAATTATCAACCAAGGTCCAGAAGTGTTAAATCAAAAAATTGCGCGTGAGCTGACTGTCCATATTGATAGCTTTGCTTATATATTTAGGTATATTGTTGGTTCATTTCAGCAGGTCTTATTTCTCATCATTATCAATTTGTGTTTTAATTTCGTTCACTAAAACCCAATATAGATATGTGTATCACCCCGAAGCTGTTGCAGATGCAATCCCCAGAGACTTTGGCCATATATGACATGTGAGGTTCCCAAGTTTCCTGCTAGATAATTTGATTGTTAAAGCAACTTATTCGCTGCTCTAGTTTGACACAACACAATATTGCAATGATATCTGCATAGATGTGCTTGGGACATGCGAACAATGGAGTCACGTTGCCGAGCTTGCAAATATGCTGTGAGTTTATCTACAACATGGTTTCATTGTGTGATTTTGTGTCACTTTTCATGAACTAGGTTATCTGATATTGAAGGTACGGGGAGCAATGCTGGAGGAAGTACAGTAGTTGTATCAACAACACCACCAGCCATGCTTCCTTTACCTCTCAAGTGAAGTTATTAAGGTACACTTTTTATTATTCTAAATACACATAAACTAAATATTTTACCCCCTAAGAGTGTGTCTGTCCCCGAGTCTTATCGTGTGTTGGATATCCTCAAACTATTGTTACCTATGTTGAAGGTGTCAGTTATGGCATTTCAGATATTTGGTTCCGATCAGTCATGTGCAAACTACCTAAAAAATTTGAATGGACTCTTCAGCAAAACAGCATCTCTCCTGCCAACTATTGTGGTTTATGTCATCTATATGTTGTCATATGTCCTACAGAGTACTTAAAACGTATCTGATGACCAGGTATTGTTGTGTTCTCTGCAGGAATTTATTGCAAGACCTGATATCACAGATGACTGTTTCTTGCTAGCCTCAAGATGCATTCGCTATTGTCGGCACTTGTTCATACCATCACCAGTATTTCCTGGATTAGTGGATAGCGCAATGATTGGAATAAATGTGCAACACCGGTGACTGGAATTCCTCACTCCTCTATTCTTGCATACATATTTGAAATTGATTTGCTGGAATGTGCTCAACAACTGAGAAGAAAAACCATAAGTATATTTTTGCTGTAATTAATTTGTTTGTTTTGTCATGTTCAGAGAGGCTTCAAACTCCATATTGTCATTCTTGTCCGATATATTTGATATGAACAGCTCCAAACAGGGTGCGCAGTTCGAGTCTATCAGGGACAGTGAGGCGCAAACATAACTAGAATATTGATTGTGTCATTAACTGGAGCACTTCCCAGATCAAGGATTGAAACGGTAAGCAATATTTTCTCTTTTAGGTGAAGATCACACACAAGGTATTAGGTGAAGGCCACTGGAGTACAGAATCCCTACAGCCGCATCATAATCATTATAGTTTAGTCGGAAGGTATAGAGGGCCTTTTTTTTTTTTTTTGTCTCAAGCCCTTCTGAGTTAGATTCTTGAAAGAGAAATCATGGGACTTTGGAGTTGTGTATATGACGACCATCTGGGATTTCTCTCATTTGATTTATGCAGAGAGAAAGTAGACTCATCCCATTTCAGCCGGGAGGAGTTGTTGGGATCCCGGAAGAAAAACATGATGGATAAGCAGAGGTTGTACACTTTTAAAAGTCAAGACTTGGCATATAGAGGAGCTGTCTTCAATTGGTATTTGCTTGGCCTTTATTCCTTATCCATATGGTATTGTTTTGGTCTTTAGTTTTATGCTCTTGGTATTTGAGTGATCGAATAATTGTTGATGCTTGAGAGTGACACATCTGGGCGCGAATGGGTAAGATAAGTCCCGCATATAAGAGTTCTTTCATTTTGGGAGATCGTATTCGTCATTGGTACCCGATAGTTGGGATCAGACCAAGATATTGAAGTCTGTCTCTTCTTCTCTTTTTTTTTTTTTTTTTTTTCTGCTAATACGTCACGCATCCGTATAAACTAGCTTTGATACTTTGATTCCATGCCAACTTTATAAAAGAACTAGTCCTTAAGAGCTCCTCGTTTGCTGTACTTAAATTTACTAGTGGAAAAAAATGGGTAACGTCGGGCGAAGGGGTGGCAATAGAAACAAGAAGTCGATGCAGATAGCTAGATTGTCCACGCTGTCTTTAGCGAGAATGAGTTTAAATTAGGATCAACTGTCACAGCTCCTCCTGCAATTGCAAAAGTCAGAGCACAAGAATCAGATAGGACGACGAGGATCACGTACATGGTGGAGGCAGTGAGATCAGAGAAACAAGAAGGGGTGTTACATGAGAAGTGTGTTGATGACATCAGGAGAGAAACCGGTTTGAGGCAGGCATGCTGCGCCTCATGTCCTCAGATGAGCACGTATGTCCGCCTCGCAGGCAAATCTTTAGTCTTCATCATGTTGTGTTTGGCACGTGGATTTCGCTTTTATTTTCTTTCACGTTGTTGACTGGTGTCGAAATTAAACTGAAATGCGAATGTCTGTCCAATGATTAAAGATATTTTCAGGGTTTTGCTTTTATAGCTTCTACGATTAAATAATAATAAATAAAAAAAAAGGCAATAAATGAAGCGTATCCATTCATTCAATTGCTTTCTGGAACTCGATTCCAACTTCTGTAAACAAAAGAATAATACAAAATACACCCACAACCTGGAAAGAAAGATTAAGCTACAAATTTGGGGCCGGATAACAGATTTTATGATAACTGTCGATGACGATAACATTAACGACAACCCCCGTTCAGCTTATATTTTTGTTGATCTGATGAATGAAATCATTCTACACCATTGATAGTTAATTTTATCTTTATCAATATTTGGATAAAGTGAGATTACAAACTGAAACATAACGGTTTCATCAAATTCTTATTCCAAAACACTTCAATGGGTTGCCGTGGCAGAATTTGGGTCAGTGCGGGCGGGCGGGCATGCGTTTTGCCATCGGAGAGGCTGCTGCTCTTCCGACTTCACCTAGTGTCGTCCACCACTTAACAACAACTGTGGAGTTCTCCAAGCACACATCATTGCCTTTCGCTTTCTCTCCAGCAGCCCATCGCTCTATATTTTCAGCTAGTCGCTTGATGTATTCGTTTGGCACTGCACTATTCTTCAAGAGAATTAGCTCCTCCACTTCGGCCCACAGACTGGATTCTGCGCTGGGTTCACCACGATCCAAGTGTTCTTGCCATCTTTGGGTGAATCTGTAACGTTTTGGTCTGCCCTTGTCTAAGTAAGGTCCCGTGTCACCGTTCTTATCATGGCGATAGTAATTTGCTATGTCAAGAGGCTCCATGACTCTGCGGAACCGTGTCCCAAGTGCGATCCACGGCATCTTCCCTTCAAAGTCATCAGGAAGTTGATAATTCTTCAAGAGATCGATAATCTCGTCCCACATGCCAGCCAGTTCAAGCCTATGCACATTCGCTAGGAAATCTTTTTCCTCTCGGGATAGTTTGAAAGCGTCGTAGTAGCACACTCTCCGAAGCTCACATCCAGCTTTGTACTCTTCTAGCTTCTCTAACCCGGCAATGATTTGTTCTGTCTTCATGTTAATGTTTGCCTCATTTCTCTCTTTTTGTTTTTTCAGCTCTCCTGCAGCCCTCACACACAACCTGCCTCTTGTGCTCTTCGCAACACAAATCACAATAAATACGTGCTTTGTAGTTATTATCCGCAATGAGGAAAAATATCAAGTGCAAACTACAAACCGACAAATTTATGATATAAAACCATGACATGGTTCGTAGGAAGTAACCATAATTCATCGGTTTATAATTTGCACCTCATATCCGCAAAACTAGGAGCATATAGATATAGGTAATAAAAAAAAACACGTACCACCCCCAGATCATCTAGAGCTTTGCTAATGATTTGAACATGATTTATTGATGACAAGGGAAGCGTGTCGAGACAATCCTCCAAGTTAATGATGTTCCACAGCAACCTCTTGCGTAGTTCATTTGCATAAGCTACATGTTCTTTCAGGCTGTTTTCTTCATTTTCCACCTGACAGGAGTAAAAAAGGAGTTGCAGAACAGCATCCGGGTTCCTTAAGACACATGTCGTCTCATTTCTTGTAAAGAAAACATACGTCCCGAATGGTCTGTATGGGCTCAGTATAGTAAAGCTCTCCAGCGGCATATTTGTACATCCCATTAATTTAGATGCAGCATGGCTAACTGTGGAAGATGCTTTTATCATCACAGTCATATAAAAGTCCAACGACGATTCGCTTGGAAATGAGTCGGAGCCAGAAACTCCGGAGCTGGGATTCAAGTAATTCAGAATGGGTTGAAATTGCCGTTCAATGGACGTCAAAGGGGCTAGCAAAAGTCGTGGAACTATGTCACATTTCATGACAAAGTTAACGAAACAGCTTGACCATTTCTGTCGTTCCAGTGCGTGGTGGAATATCTTGTCACCGACCAGAGGAGCCCCAAAGGCGAGGCAAATCGGCTTTGGTAAATCAGTGTCATTTGATTTCAGATGCTTTTCAAGTAACCAAAGAGTAGCGAATATTGCGACTGCAGCCCCGGAGGAGTGTCCGGTGAACACTGTCTGCTTCTTTTTGCTATCTGCTTTTTCTACCTGAAGTAAATTTCCATTATCATCAGATCTATAAAAATAATTTCTCTTGTACAAAATCTGATGAATATTTTTACAAAACACTTCCAAATCTACTCGAATTGTTTCCCAGTTTACTCACTTATACTAAGTCGCTGTTAGATCTGATCCACATATTCATTGACACTATACATATATATTCTGCAGCTCAAAGTTAGATCTGAGCCTTGCAGACACTTTTTATTTACTACCAACAAGTTGACTTGTAGGTAGCTACAAAGTGCACATACCTCCTTCTGAAGATCAGAGTTCTTTAAAACAGCTTCAAAGCGTCTCTGAAAAGCTTCGTTGACATACGCAATTTCATCGAGGCCTATGCTCTTCAGAGACGGAAAGAGGTCCCGATTGATCTTTGTGTCGCCAAAAGGTCCTTTAGAATACCAATCAGCCACACTCCACACCCCAGGAAAGCTGATAGTTACTACTTGTACGCTGTTGTCTACCAGATAAGGCTTCTTGCTCTTAGTAGTCATAGCCATGGAACATGCCTTGGCTATGCTATCAGATTTCAGATGCAAAATTGATTCCATCATCACATCCTCCTCCTCCATCATATCCATTAGATGCTTTTGGTTTCTTGATGCCAATGAGAAGAAGCCTCAACCATTTCAATTAGTACTTTAGTAGTAGTACCCTCATTGACTTGACTTTGAATTGGTTCTATATTTTTTTGTTATATAAATTATGGAGCAATTTGGTGGGAAGTTTCTTAGCAAGAACTAGAAAAGATGAAAGAACGCAAAAATAAAATAAAATGATGACAGTGGGATTTGAACCCACGCCCTTCCGGACCAGAACCTTAATCTGGCGCCTTAGACCAACTCGGCCATGTCATCTTCGATGTACTTAACAAAGCAAACCATACTCAAATAAGTTCAAGTCAACTACCAAATGTGAACATCTGGATTCTTTTTAGGGTCCTTCTTTTTAAACCGTGAGAATTTCTAAGTTACTGAGTTTAACAGATATGCAATACAGAATGATTAAAACAGAACAGCAGCAATATATGTATTCATTCGAAAGAACAGTATAAACAGTGTAGAATCGAATTGAAACAAACGCAAACCGAAAGGGGATCGAGTCACGTCAGACGATGTCCTTAAAGCAAGATTGCCGCCCGTTGGTGCTGGGACTCTTCGACAATATGCCTCTCAGGATAAAACGATCCTCGGCAGCCGACTACACCACGCCCTGTCGATCGAACGGTGTTCTGATCTTCGCCTATCACCAACTGACTCAGACGGAAGAAAACGAATGAAGAGGGCTGTTGTTTGTTTCTGTGTGTTTTGGAGTGAAGCTCGAGCTTCTATTTATAGGAGAGTTGACAGAAACCGAAACGCTCGGACTGTCCTTCATTACTCCCAGAAGACGAACGTTGAGCTCCCTTCATTACTCCAAGACGAACGTTCAGATGCCTCATTATTTCGTGAGACTGAACCGTTCAGTCCAGACCTTGAGAAAATAAAAATCAAATAAAGAATCGAGGAGTTTAGGGTTTCACAATTGGTTTGTTAAACAAAACCAAAATTGAATTTTGCAAAACCGAACCACACTACCCGCGGAGAAATCGATGTCCATTCGTGTCCACATCATGTGGTGCGCACACAAGTCAGGCAAAGTCCGACGTCGTTGAGCCGATGATTTGCACCCCTGGGCGGGGCGCGTAGGAGTTATGAGAGACCTTTGCTTATTATCTTACCATGTAAGAAACCATGATTATATATAAACATATAATCATCCTCATAATGTTCCAATGTGGGATATAAGGTTTCTCTCATATGAAACCAATCCACCCATCCATTCCTACTATCATCACTTGAACATGGATTTTGGTCCTACTTTGAACATCGATTTCTCATTCGATATAGTTTCGAATTTTTCATTTCCGCATTTGATTTCATACCTATCATTGCAAGGTATTTTAATCCGATTTTTATCAACACATTTAGAGGTGTTCTCCACTCTCAAATTGGGCTCAAAATGGGGCGCGCCACCATTTTCTTCGCACACAAATTCCAACAATTTGGAATTATCTTAAAAGTAAACATAAAAAGTAAAGTTCAATACTTTAAAAAAAATAACAAACCTCGAACTCAATCTTTATTCTATTCTACCATTTCTCATCCACCAAATATACTTCTGCAGCTTTCTCCCTCTTTCTCTTGACACATAACAAGCACCCTTTTTTTTTTCTTCATGGAATTGGATCATCTACATTGAAGTTAAAATTATTATCAGCCAGGTCAAGAGAAGAATATCATATGAAAATGTCGACGATGAAAATAGCAACCACAAAATCTTGTTGTGCTTCTTCATGGATGAATATTTTACATGTCTTTAAGCATATTCCATGAAGATCGGCTACATTACTATATTCTCTGTACACGAGAATAGTTGTTTTTTTCACATTCTCTTGTTTGGATAAAAAAAAGAAAGAAGGAAAAGTACAAAAGGATGGTATGAACTACCACCATTTTACAAACTCTTGTCCGGACTATTGATTTTCAAAAGACAGTCAAATGTTAGGTTTTATAGTTTATACAACACACCAAAATCAAAAACCTTTGTGTAACTTTTGTATTTGATTCAATTTAAATATATTTTTTGGTCCAAAGTATTTGGTTCGATTTAATGATAAATCCTCTAAACCAATATATTTTTTGAATTGCTATAATTTATACTATAAATTTTTCGATCAAAATTTTATAAAATAAATATTAAAATTAAATTATTTTTTGCCGTGGAACCGCATCAAATAATCTAATTGTACGATGAGGTGTCAGCATGTACAATAATAAAATTGCGTAAAAATATATTATAATAAAAGGTTTACAAACACGTCAAAATGTTGTATTTTAGCCATGGATCGACATTCATCACAAAATAATAAATGATTAATACATTCATCACATATACATGGTTAAAATATACACCGTTCAAAACATGTATCAATCCTTTATTATAACGTGATGGATGTCGATACATGATTGGTGTACAATATTTTGACTTGTGTATAAAACTGTTGCTATAATATATTTTTTACGCAATTTTATTATTTTACATGTTTATATCTCATTTATGGTATAATGGTAAAATTAGCAATTTATTTTAACAATATATTGGTTTAAAAATTTTATATCGGACCAAATACTTTGGACAAAAATATACATTTGAATTAAAGCAAATATATACACAAGTCAAACCACCCTTTTGTACTTTTCCCAAAGTTTTATACACGAGTCAAAATATTGTACACCAATCATGTATCGACATCCATCACGTAATAATAAAGGATTAATACATGTTTTGAACGGTGTGTTTTAACCATGTATATGTGATAGATGTGTTAATCATTTATTATTTTGTGATGAATGTCGATTTTGACGTGTTTGTAAACCTTTTATTATAATATATTTTCACGCAATTTTATTATTGTACATGCTGACACCTCATCGTACAATTAGATTATTTGATGCGGTTGCACGGCAAAAAATAATTTAATTTTAATATTTATTTTATGAAATTTTGATCGAAAGATTTATAGTATAAATTATAGCAATTCAAAAAATATATTGGTTTAGAGGATTTATCATTAAATCGAACCAAATACTTTGGACAAAAATATATATTTAAATTGAATCAAATACAAAAGTTACACAAAGGTTTTTTTTATAAATTATATTTGCATTTTAGTCCAAAACCTAATATTTGACTGTCTTTTGAAAATTTCAATAGTCCGGACAAAAATTTGTAAAAGTGTGGTAGTTCATACCATCATTTTGTACTTTTCCCTAAAAAAAATATGAATGCTCTTGCTGGGGAGCACTCGGTTGAGGCAGGGTTGGTAGAATGAGGCACGTGAGACACGATCTGGGCCACTCATTGTGACACGTGGCGAAGCCACGTGAGTTGAGCCGTCATTTGTGTTCACACTACTATTGGTAGTGGGTTTACTATTTGGACACGTGGCGCGCCACAAATGCACGGGGGTTAGATGTGTGGTTGAGATCGTGTCTCACGTGCCTCATTCTAATTTTGGTGCCTCATTTGATCGTTTCTCTGTGCTTGCTACTAACAATTATTTTTAAAAAGTTAAAGGACCGAATCGCATATAAGAAAAGTTGGAAGGTTGTAGTTTTCACAAAAAAAAAAATCATTATATATGTGTAGAATGTATTTGTTTGTTGTTTAAGCTTATTTAAGTAAACGGCAGATTCTACTTTTTGCTGATAAATCTGTATGTGTAGCTGGTGGGCGGATGGTTGGTACAACTTCATTATTGAACTGTACATGTGAAATATAAATTTATAATTGCTCTTGAGATCCCTTGTTTTTTGCCTCTCCCTTACAATATTATTTCCTTTTGGACGCTAATGTTAAGAGTTTTATTGGGGAGAACTATGCTGTTGATCACCACTACTTCATCATCAACAGTCACTGATTCACCTGAAGTAAAATAAAATATATATGAAATTTTCAAACAGCAATATATGCAAAAGAACAGCAGAACTTCTAGTTTCTTAATGCTCAAAGCAATGTGACTAGATGCGGCGCATACCTAGGATTGTAATCCCGAGTTTGGCATTGTAATCTCCGCCGCCCTGAGGTCATCATCCGTTTGCAGATCAGTTAGAGGTCTTTCAAGTTACAAATAATCAGAATGTTGATGTTAACCCGAGACCATCTTCCAATTGATGATTTCCACCCGACTATCGAATGAATCACAACTCCATTTTCCTAGAAATTGAATAACAAATGAGGTAGTTTGTTCACTACGATTTCAGTAAGAAACATCCCAACAGATGAAACAAGCTAGTTCTAATATATTTCTAGCTTACATAGCTTCACAATAGAAAAAATCAACATAGTTTCTTGAAATAATACTGAAACTTCAGTGGTGAGTGAGGCTTACTTAGTTCTCATATTGTAAAAGGTAAGGGATCTTCAAATTAATCGTTGAAGACAGTGCTTAACTGCCGATGCAAATAAATTCATACCTTGACTTCAACACGAGCATTAAGTAATTGCCCAGCTGTTGTAGCCTGCTTTTAGGCCTGCTCCTCTTCCCCTAATAAATTTTCCTTTTCAAAAAAAATAAAAAAAATACCTTGACTTCAACATCGTCAAGGATTATACAACTAATGAGCCTTGCGCCTGGCCCCACACGAGCATTTGCAGATATTGAGACATTTGGACCAATCTGTTCCAAAAGAAAACATGCCCTGTGAATACAGCTAGAAGTGCCATCTACGTGCTATCTAGGATTTGCTTACTAAAATTTTGCCTTAGCAGTTGGATGTACTTTTGCAGATGGATGAATATAAACATGACCGATGATGGTAGCACTTTTTGTTCCACCCCCACTTGCCAAAAGATGGGGAGAGGTGCATCGGTCATGGCCAAGATACAGAGCAGAACATTTCAATGACATCCTGCAAAAAGTTCAGAGATTACATACAAATTTTTTTAAAAAAAAAGATGAGCTAAGGAAATCTGCTCCCAGTAGTCCATAGTCTCATAAGTATACAGCTTCTTCTTCCCTGCTAGAGGTGACAGGAAGGTTCCTTTTTTTGGAAAATAAAACATATAATAACTTGGAGACTCCATAGGTACAACCTAAAACAGAGTACTTTGACAGTAAGAAAAAGAGAATGCAAATCAAACCTTGTTGCTGACTAAAGGGCTTCAAAGCTTGACATACGTCTCAAGTTTGCTGCAAAAGGGAAAAAGTCAATTACTTTCCGTTGTTCACGTAAAATAACAAAAAACCATGAGCCTATCAGAAGGTGAGTATAATATAATCTCCTCTCTTATTTGCACTCAGTTATTTGTCTGCAGTCCAAAATTTGAATTATTTATGGTCAAGAAAATGATATATGTTCAATTTTGATGATGGCGCTGAAAGTGTAAGCAGGTTGAATGACAGGTGTTAAGTGCTAACCTCTGAGGTCCAGTAAGCGGTTTACAGTCACAAATAAAGCCAGTAACATAATAAACTAATTACAAAACATAGAGATGATTCTGAGGGCCATTTGTTAACCTCTGTCTTTCCGTTGGGTGGAAACACCTTGGATTGCCGTAAAAATATCCGGTGTAAATATGTATACTCCGCAGTTTATTCTGTCACCGACCTGTGTTACACATCATAATGTTATATCAATAGAAGACAAGTACATCAAACAACTGGAAGAATCCTAGCATTTACCATCATCCACTTACAAAAGTTTCAGGCTTTTCAGTGTAGTGCTATAGTTCGTTTGCGTCTGGGTCAGCCACCAATTCTCCAAATTGACTGGCTAACTCTGCAGAAACCTGAATGTACACAGGATTGATAATTCCACTGCTCTATATAGTAAATTTGATTGCTAGAGCTAGAGTTGAAACTAGCAGCCTAAATACACACTTACCTTAATCACCAAAATTGTACCGATCCCACCATAGCGACTATGAGCCTCTGAAAAGAAAAATCTCAGTAATTTATAACTCAATTTACAAAATATATCCTGGACTATTAGCTGATTTCACATAGGGTACCAAACTATTTCTACTTAGTTAATTTATGACCGATTTGCAGACATCCTGTAACTCTATCACGGAACACAGTTGAGATAATTTTATTTGACTAACAATAAAACTATAACCACTCTAAGATCTTACATACAGCTGTGGAATGCGCAGCCACACCGACGATGGTCTATCAAACTTCGAATACCTATAAGCACCATCTTCATCCTCCAAAAATGGAGGTCACCAATTGACCTGAGCTGCTGCTTCAATCTCAACATCGGCTTTATATAACGGGGACTAAGCTGCTTATTGCTGAGACTCTTACAACACCAGTTTTCATCCACCTAATACAAAGAGTAATTGATAGTGGAACTGTACCCTCATCCACCTAATACTAAGATTACTTGATGGAGAAATTGACATATTGGGGTATCAAAAATCTGACTCAGGAAATTTGATTCGGTTTTGGATCTTGTGCATTACTGAGTAAGTACTGATGGAGGGTTTGATCTTCATTGGATTAGATTGAGATTTGGGATAGTGCAGATTCGTCATGTCGATTAGGCATGTTTATTTGGTTAAAGTTTATTTCAATTTGAATAAATTTATCTTAATTGTGTTTGGTGATAGTATACAGAGGATGTGAGAAAATTGGTCCGAATAGGCGAATATAAGTATATAACTAAGCAGAAAAATGAAATAGTCTGACACGTAATATGAAATCAGATGATAGTCTAGACTCTATAGTATATTTTGTAATTTACCCTAATATATATAAACCAGTCATTGAAAACCCTATATGAAATCAGATGATAGTCTAGACTCCATAGTATATTTTGTAATTTACCCTAATATATATAAACCAGTCATTGAAAACCCTTTACTCTGGGACTCATATAGATTACAGAAGTTAGAAAATTTAAACGAATTTAGAATCACAAAGATGAGTACCTAGCATTTCAGGGAGGGGAAAGCTGCAGCAAACATCACAGTTCAGCAAAAATATATGTGACTGCCACATCAAAAGATAAGTCATGTTAGTCACGATGATAGTTTATGCACATGCCGAGACAAGTAATTCATTGGAAAACTTCAAAAAATCTGTTGGCAATGGTTTCATTGATATTTTGATGGTCATTGACCTTCAAATGCTATCTTCCTATCCTGCGACCTTAACTTCTGATTATGCCAACAGCGGACATCTTGGTAATATCCAATCATTTAGTAACTAGCTCAGTGTAATTTGTGTCAAATACTTTGTCAGAATTAGTTGACCTCGAGACATCCTATCATAAGAATCTAATTACAAGTAAAAAGAAAAATGAGATTCAATGTCACATGAGATAACACAAAAGGCCTATGACGAAGAAATACCGGGCTGTCTTCCATGATTAGATCTCTAAAATTATAGAGTCCGCCAGGGGAACCATGTGGTTTATCCTCCTTCAGAAATCTACAAACAAAATTGACAGAAAATTATATGAACATCCAGAAATGTTATTATACGGTGTGCTATACAAAGGAGCAAACGAAAACAGCGCTAGTTACCTAACAGGCACTCTGAACTCATTAGAAATGGATGAAACATACAAAGCAAACTCTCGCTCTTCATAAAAACCAACAAGATAAATCTGTGCTAGATTGGGAATCTGTCATAAAAAAAAAAACCCCACACAACACCGAATACAGATCCTCATGGTTTACCCTTTTGCAAGCATTGATAGGATGATGCACCATAGGTTGTCATGCCAAGGGAAAAAGAGGCTTCGGAATGTTCAAAGACAAAGGCCGAAATCTTGTACCTGGAATACACTCATTAAGAAAGTTCTCAACATAAATCAATCAGTAATGGATGAAACCACTAGATCAGAACAAAAGACCAACTGGAAAGACAATGCTTTTTGGAGTAAAGCATGAATCCATTAATACAAAAAATGGAATGAATTGTGTTTAGAATGTTGAGATAGAGAATGTGACATTAATCTGATCGTGTCAAAATCACAGTGATTTGATTTGCAGTAGAAAAAGAAAGGGTTTGGATAACCTTTTGTAGGTCCTCCCAACCATGATGACAGCGACCAGTTTCTCATCGGCGCTCCCCATTTTTGCTCGTCGCTCGGAGAATGAACAAATTGGGTAAGATCTCTCACCAGCAACTCGTCAATAAAGAAAATGTCAAATTGAGAGAAGAAGATACGGCGCAGATAGACAATAGCGGACTTGATGCGGTTGGGAATCGGAATTATGATCGTGATTCTAGCGGAAATGGACTGAAGAGAAGGAAAGTCGCGTGATGGATGAAACTGATTTTTTTTTATTTATAAATATTATTTTCTGATTCAAGATTGAACTGAAGTTGAAGACAGATAAGCGCGCAGCAGATTTGTAAGAGGTTCGGGGGAGGAACGTGAAGTTTTGTCAGATTGTAGTTGGGGCATAATCCTGGTTATTTTTCATATGCTTAATATTGAAGATTCAGTTCTAATTGTCCTCAACTTGTTAGATTGGTTTCCCAATTTAATCATGTTTTGTATGCAAAAATGTCTTAACTGTAAAACGCGACATAAGCCGTGTGGCTTTTTGCGCAAAAAATTCAAGTCATGTGACATAATATTGCCAAACAAGCGTAGGCCGCCATAACAAACAACGGCAAAACACAAACTCTCATCTTAGGAACGTTTTAATAGCAATCAATAACTCAGTGGGATGCCGGCGGTATGGGCATGGGATGAAGTCACGGGGAGCGGAGATGGGGTGGCCGACGGACGCGCGCAGCGTTGTGGAGCGACAGATGGGAGAATACAGAGGTCGGATTTTGGGCGATTTTGAGAGATTTGTCGGAATGAAACGATGAAGATAAAAAAAAATAGGGCTCGAAACTTAGATACACTTAAGCCGCTATTACGGATGGCGTTTAAGTAAAAAATAAATTCAAACGATCCACATTAGCCTGCTGACTCACATATATACGCCACGAGGCTTAAGCCGTTGTTGGCTAGAGCGTTTTAATGTTAAAACGCCCTTGACAATGACGTCTTAGAAAACATAGTAAATTGGGAAACCAATCTATGAGATTGAGTACAATTAGAACTCAATCTTCAATTTTAAGCATTTTGAAAAATAACCCCCATAATCGAGTCTGCTTGACATTTTTTATATCTTTGTTTACATTAAATATATCAATTACATAGGGAGAAAAACATAGAAGAAAATATCTATCAACATCGGTGTTCTAAAAATATCTCGCCTAGCCCGCTTACGCCCCCACCTAGAAGGTAAAAAATGAAAATCTGTTCGATTTATTATATATCGGTCCATCAGTAGGTCACCCGATTTATAAGAGTCTAGTCTATTAGAGGTATTTAGTGGGGGGTTTTAATGCTAGGGTTTACTCAAATGTGTGTTAAGTAGTTTAGGTGGGAAAAGTTGTTGTTGTTGTATTTCTGTTATTAGCTGAGTGTCGTCGTTTTGATGTTGAGCAACTGAGTCCCGAATTTGCTCATGCGATGTCGTTCCAGCTCGAGTATATACTCGCGCTCAGCTCTTCCTCACTGTAACGAAAATATCTGATTTGAATAAACCCTAAAGCTTTCCCCAAATTTCTGCTCTGAGATTCTGTGCATCTTGTCGTCAAGTTGTAATTGGCGTTGGTCGAGTGGAGCTCAGGCGAGCTTGTTTCTCATGGTATCTGAGCTAAAACGATTCCGGTGAGTCGATTTTAGTCCGATCACTATTTTTTTCATTTGCGCATTTCATATTCATGGCTCATATGGATGGATCAAGTTCCATCTCAAGTCCACAAGTCGTAAGTCCGATTATTGTGAATTCTCCGCCGCTAGGGGTGTAAACGAGCCGAGCCGAGTATTGAGCTGCTCGAGCTCGGCTCGATAAAAAATTAATTGTGCTCGAACTCGAGCTCGAGCTCGACGAGCTTGGAAGGAATGTGTTCGAGCTCGGCTCGATAACTCTTTTACATACTCGAGCTCGGCTCGTCATCTTATCGAGCTTGAGCCTTAATCGAGCTATAAATGAGCTACTCGTTTATAGCTCGAGTTATAACAAGATGCTCGATTATGAGCTCGTTTAAAGCTCGAAGATTAGAAAAAAAAACTGAACCCTGTTTGAAATGTTTGGTTTGTGATGCAAGCAATATTTATATATCATGCTTTATTAAAATTCATATCAATAGTGTACATATGCACCTTTTTAAATTATATTGACATTATTGAATATTGACTAATAATTATATAATAGTCAAGTAATAATCGAGCTCTAAACGAGTTTTAATCGAGCATATAAACGAGCAGCTCACGAACATAAACGAGCCGAGCAGTAGGTTGCTCGTACTCGGCTTGTTTAATAAACGAGTCTGAAAGTTGTGCTCGTGCTCGACTCGTTTAAGATCGAGCCGAGCTTTGGCCGAGCTTTGACCGAGCTTGTTCGCGAGCAGCTCACGAGTGTATCGGCTCGTTTACACCCTTATCCCCCGCCTAGTGTGGTGGATGATCCCCATTATGTTCATCATAGTGAGATAACTGGTGGTCCGATGGTAAGTAAGGTGTTAGAAGGACAAGAGAACTATGTGACTTGGAGACGGTCCACGGAGATCGCTTTGTCAGGTCGATCGAAACTGTCATTATGGAGCGGAAATATCCTAAGCCAAATGATCCAGTAATGGCCGCGAGATGGAAGCGATGCAATGATGTGTTGATGTCTTGGCTAATTTGTTCCGTTTCGGAGAAAATCATTGGTGAAATCTTACATGCTAAGGATGTTATGACTGCGTGGGAAACACTTGAATCTAGTTATGAAGGAACTAACCTTGCTCGTAAATCTGATTTGCAAAGAGACCTTGGTAATCTTGTTCAAGGAGACTTAAGTGTCATGGCTTATAAGCAAAAATTGGGAAAAATGCAGCAATAGTTGGACTCTATTAAGGTGATGCAGTGTGGTACTGTTGGCAACTGCTTGTGTTGCAAGCAAAATGAGGATGATAAACATGAGGACATAGTTGTGAAGTTCCTAATGGGATTAAATGATTGTTATGTTTCAGTTAGAACTCATGTCTTCTCTATGAATGAGGTGCCTATGTTTAGCACTATGTATGGCCTTACTTTGCAAGAAGAATCATCAAGGTTTATTAGAAAAGGTAACATTGTTGAGGCTTCAGCTTCGTTCAGTCAGAGTACTCTAAAGTACACTAGTCAGTCATCTCAAACCAACCAGAACAATATTGCTGTGAAGGGAAGAGATACTGGCAGAGGTACTAGTTTTGGAAGAGGTATAGGTAGACTATTCTGTACACATTGCCAAATGCATGGTCACCTCAAAGAAAACTATTACACGTTAATTGGATATCCTCAAAACTATAAGGTGAATAAAAATCTCACGTCTAATCCTAGAAGCAGGTATTCTGCTAATGTTGTTACTGCAGTTAACAATGCTGGAAATGCAACTGATAATGTTATTGATAAACAATTCACCAATGAGCAAGTGGAGCAGATAATGACCATGTTAAAGGGGGTGGACTTGTGGAAAAACCTGGTTCTCAAGTTCATATGGCAGGTATTGCTCACTCTCATTCAAAATTGCCTATTACTAGTGAATGGTTAATGGACAGTGGTGCTATTAGCCACTTTGTCTGTGATGAAAAGTTGTTGAAGAATGTCCATGAATTGTAGAATGAACATAGAGTGTATCTACCTAATGGCGAATGCATTAACATCAAGTATAGTGGTACTCTTGTTACCTAAGCAATGTACCTTGTTTGATGTCCTTTTAGTGCCTATGTTTGAAGTCAACCTTATCTCAGTTTCTAAGTTTACTGCAGACATGAAGTGCCATGTTCTATGCACGTATTCAGGTTGTCTGATACAGGACCATCAGTCCAAGACAATCCTGGAGACTGGTAAACCAGATGGAGGCCTTTATATACCAAGAATAAAGCTACCTTATGAGAAACCAGTGCATGCCTCTAGCCTGGAAGTACAGAAAATGCACCAAGAAGTTAAACTTTGGCACAATAGATTGGGTCATGCCCCTTTAGATATTATTCATCAAGGGTTGAAAAATAAATCACCACGTATGAATTGCAAAATTTCCAAATATCATTGTAGTGTCTGCCCTTTGGCTAAGCAGAACAAACTTCCATTCTCTTTGAGCAAGACTAATACAAATGACATATTTGAGCTATTACATAGTGACGTCTGGGGTCCATTTCATGAGTCTACTATAGCATGGGCAATGTATTTCTTAACAGTGGTTGATGATCACTCCAGGGTTGTTTGGACCTTTTTAATGCAGCAAAAATCTGAAGTGCCTGATATTGTTATTGGTTTGTTTTCCATGATTAAAACCCAATTCAGCAGATCAGTGAAAAAATTCAGGTCTGATAATGGTGGGGAATTCTTCAATGACAAGTTACCGAATTTTTTTAAAAGTCAAGGTTGCATTCAACAGAGTAGTTGTCCATATACTCCTTAACAAAATTGTCTAGTTGAAAGAAAACATAGAATAACTTGGAAATTGCAAGAGCCTTAATGTTTGGGGCTGCTCTACCTAAGAAGTTTTGGGGAGACAGTGTTCTCACTGCCACTCACATTATCAATACGCTCCCTTTAGCTGTTCTACAAGGTAAAAGCCCTTGGGAGATGCTTTTCAATGAAAAACCTCATATTGAGCATTTGAGGATTTTTGGATGCTCACGCTATGTGAGTACCAATTCCAGTTCCAGAGATAAATTTGACCCAAGAGCAGTAGAGTGTATTTTATTGGGCTACCCTTCTAATCAGAAAGGATACAAATTATCTTGGTTATCAACTCAGAGAATTATTATAAGCAGACATGTGGTATTCAGAGAAAATGTTTTCCCCTTCAAAAGACAGTCACAGTCTCAGTTCTCAGATACAGGAACAGTGTCACCTGCTGTGATATCAACCTTACCTGATACAATTTTCAGTGATGATGACCCTTTGCTATTTTGTTCCACCACTGCTGACTCAGATCATAACTTTTATGATGCTTCAACTAATGATGACCCAGTTTCTTTTTGATGCTCCAAATACAGCTGATCCAGTTACAGAAGTTACTGTAGATTTACCCAGTGAGAACTTTGACAATACTGTGGACTTGCCTCAGAATTTGAGATAATCTAGTAGGACACATACACCACCTGTTTGGACCAAGGATAACATCTGCACAACTGTTATGAAACATACTTCCACACACAAGATGAATCAGTTTGTATCTTACTCCAAGTGTGCCTCTCATCACACACAGTTTGCTATGCAACTTTCAAGCATCAAAGAACCTACTGCTATACGCAAGCTAGCAAAGATGACAAATGGTTAGAGGTCATGAACAAGGAAATTGTAGCACTGGAAGCAAATAAAACATGGATCTTGACTGATTTACCTACATATAAAACCCTAGTAGACTGTAAATGGATATATAAAGTGAAGTATCATTCTGATGGCACTGTGGAAAGGTTCAAGACCAGACTTGTGGCTAAGGGCTTCACCCAAGTGGAAAGATTAGATTATCATGATACTTTTGCTCCTGTAGCAAAAATGAATACAGTTAGATTGGATTCAGAAAAGACTTTATCAACAAAGGATTCAGTTTCTATTGCCTCATCAGATGTGGAGTGAGCCATCAAGCAGGGCTCCTTAGAACGTTTTCCGTCGTCGCTATCCCCATCCGAGTCTCCCAATGCAGCAAACATAGCTTGGGCTGGCTTTGGTGCAGCTGGTTCAGCCTGCTCTGGCTTTGGGGCCGCTGGTTCTCCTTTTTTTTTGCTACGGCAATCTTTAGACAGATGCCCCTTCTTCTGGCAGTGGTAGCATGTGCTATCTTCCCTCTGTCCTGGGTTCCCTCTATCTTCACTTGATGTAGCATCTTTGTTCCATCTGGAGGAGTTGCCACGATTTCCTCCTGATGGACCTCTACTGAAGTTCTGTCCTTCTTTGCCGAAGCCAACCATCGCAAGTGCTTTCGTTAATAGAGCGATGTCATCGTCTTCCTTCTCTGGTAACCCTTCAGCGAGAGCTCTTTCCACTGTCTGAGCAATGGCCTGGGACTTGTCAGTTTGTCTCCTGGCCATCTTCCTTTCCCTGATTCCTGCTTGACTCTGAAGGTTGGCTACCAGCTCTTCCAGTGTCGTGTCCTTTATTCCCTTTTGAGCCTGTAGTGCTAATGTCACATGATCCCAGTTTGAGTTCAGGGCCTGCATGAACTGGTGAGTGATTTTCCACTCAGGGAGCTTCTCATTCAGGTATTCCAGCTGTCCAACTATGACTTGGAACCTGGTGTAGAAATCGTCCAGGGATTCATCCTCCTTTTGCATGACCGTCTCATAGTCTTTGATAGCAGCTAGAATCCTATTCCTCTTGATATCCTCGTTTCCACCGTACAGCCTTGTGAGTCCATCCCACATATCCTTAGCGGTCTTATACATGGCCACCTTGAATTGATCTCCGGGAGAAAGGGCCATGTAGAGCACTTTCTTGGCTCTGGCATTCTTCTCTAGACATTTGTAGTCGTCATCTGTATAGTTGGCCTTGGCCTTTTCTATCGGCTTTTCGGGATCGGTCTTGTCAAGAATGGGGAAGGGACCAGTTTCAATAACCCTCCAGAGTTGTCCGTCCAGTGAGCAGACATGGGCTTCAAATTGGTCCTTCCACCAGTCGTACTGTCCTGGCTTTAGTAGTGGCGGCTTCCAGAATGAATCGTTTATTGACGACATTGTTTTCCTGCAAGGCTAACACACTATCTAGAACCTTCGGCTCTGATACCACGTGTTGGATCGATTAGTGTTAGCAAACTATCAAACGGAAGTTTCAGACTTGGTTTACCGTCTAATATTCAGATAGCAGCGGAAGTAAATAGTGCAGGAAAATAATAACTGAAAATACTACACACGGATATAGAGTGGAAACCTTATCACAACAATGATAAGGTGAAAACCACTACCTTTCAGATTCCACTGAAAGGATTTTCGAAACCGATTACTTTATATTCCGATATACTTGTAGGGTTTACAAACTAGGTTTATCCGACTCTATTTGATGACCTCTACTCAATCCGACAAAGTAATCGTTTCGTAACTCAAACCTTCGTGTGTGCGACTTCAGCAATCCTTCTCCTGGAATGCAGTCGTTCCGTTCTTCACAAGAGAACTCCACGCCTCAGTACGTACAATGCTGGCGGTGCTGCTCCTCTTCTTATGCAAGAGCTTGAATCTCCAAAAGGCAGCATCAGTTCTTCTCTCTATAAATCCGCCGCCCAGCATCCACACGCATCTTGTCAAACCCTATGTCCTTATATAGGGTATTGCTAGGGTTTTGCTATCTGGGCTCAATAACCTGGTCCAGTCCAACTTGCCAAACCCTAGGACTTTAAGTAGGGCCTTCCGTGTCTTGTCATCTGGGCCCAATGCCCTGGCCCATCTGAACTTTATAAACCCAATAGGTTTCTATTCTAATAGACAGGATTCCTTCTAGAATCTTCCTTTTATCTGCTTCTCCACTCAGCAGATCGTGCCATAACTAATCTGTAGAATATTGTTAATTCAACCTTCAAATGGCAATTCGATCTTCGATCTATTTGATGGATTTCTGCACACTTAGAAATAATATTAGCTAAGTGTTTGTGATCATCAAAACCTATGGGTTCCAACAGTTTAGATTCCAAAGTTTCTGGATTTGACAGATGAATTTAAAAACAGCCTTAGACAGAATTGGGTGGGCTTTTGTAGTTCACTTTTCATGCTCCAGAGGAAGCTCAAAAACTTCAAAGCTTGCTTAAAAGTTGACATCTATAGAAGAGATATGAATCCAAAGGTGGAAGTCTGTAGGAAAGAACTGTATGATATTCAAAGACACCTAAGGTTGCACCCTTATGATCTGAATATTCAAATCAATGAGGCTCAGAAAATCACAGAATTCAGGAAACTTTTAAGATATCAACACTTGTATAACTGTCAAAAGGCGAGAATTAATTGGGCTAGGGAGGGAGATCTAAATACCGGATACTTTCACACTGTCATCAATAGTAGAAAATCGAGAAACAACATCACCTGCATTCAGCTGAAATAATCCTTCTTTTAATGAAAATGACATTAGAAAGAGCTTTGTTGGTTTTTTCAAAAATCTGCTCAATGGGGATTTCAGCGGGCTGCTAGTCGATGAAAGTTTATTTTTAGAAGGATGGAAGGTGTCGGAAACAGACTATGTGGATCTAGTCTGATTCTGCTCCTACAATGAAGTTGCGCAGATAGTTAAAAATCTGTCTAACGGCAAAGCTACTGGGCCTGATGGTTTGACCTCAAAGTTCTACAAGGCAGCTTGGCCAGTGTGTGGTAGAGATATTTTTGAGAGCATAAAGACCTTCTTCAGGGGTGGAAAACTGCCCTCAGGTATTAATTCTACATATCTAGCCCTGATTCTCAAAGTTAAGGGTGCGATGAACCCTAGAGATTTCATACCGATAAGTTGTTGCAATGTTATTTATAAGATTATATCAATTGTTCTGACAAACAGACTAAAGCCTATCCTTTCCAGCCTTATTTCTGATTCCCAAGCAGCCTTTATTCAAGGCAGAAATCTGGTTCATAATGTCAGCCTTGCCCAAGAGCTTCTATCTCAATACATCAGGGTGAATGCTAGCAAAAGGTGCATGCTGAAAATCGATATTAGTAAAGCTTATGATATGATTGATTGGAATTTCTTGAAAAGAATTATGCTTCTTTTTGGTTTTCCCATGATGTTTATTAAGTGAATCATGGCTTGTGTTACCACATCAAAATTCTCGGTCCTTATTAATGGAAAAATGGAAGATTTTTTTAGCTCTAAGAGGGGATTGCGTCAAGGAGACCCCCTCTCCCCTTTGCTATTCACGCTGGTCATGGAGGTTTTATCGAGAAGATTAAACAAGTTGAAATATGAGACTGGTTTTGGCTTTCACCCCAAGTGTAGTAGGTTAAACATTTAATGTTTGCTGACGATGTACTTATTCTCTCAAAGGCCTCTGCAAGTTATCTAGCATGCATCAAATCTGCTTTGAAAGACTTCTATGCATGGTCAAGCTTAAAGGTGAAGGAAGATAAATCCTGCATTTTTTTGGGGGCTGGTGTCAACTCAGGGGATGGACGTATTCTTGTCGATTCTATTAATTATAAAATTGGCAGAATGCCATTTATTTACTTGAGTTTTCCTTTGGATTGTACCTCTTTGAAACCAAGCAAGTACAATGGCATTATTGACAAGATGACTGAAAAAAATTAAAGGTTGGGCAGCTCGTAAATTATCTTATGCTGGCAGGCTTGTCCTTATTAAACATGTCCTGCAAAGTATTTGCTCTTTTTGGATGATGGTGTTAATCTTTCCCAGCTTTGTTACGAAGAAGATTGTCATGTTATGCATGAATTATCTTTGGTCATGTTCTTGTGCTGGTAGTAGAAGCCTTGTCGCTTGGAAATTTGTTTCCAAGCCAAAAAGCAATGGAGGCTTGGATCTAAAGAATCTTGTAACTTTCAACAAGTCCATTTGCTCTATCTCAAATTTGGGATCTCTGTCTCAAGAAAGATTCCTTATGGATTAAGTGGATGCATAATTATTTTTTCAAAGACAAACCTCTTTGGGAAGTGGAAGAAAAAAGTCATCATTCGTGGGTGCTTAAGAAGATTTTGAGGCTTCGAGATGATGCAGAAAAGTGTATCCAACTTACTGATGATGGGGAGTTCACTTGGAGAGGAGCTTCAGATGAATTTACAACAAAGGGATGCTATAATATCCTGATAGAGGAGTCTGTAACTCTGCCTTGGACAGAGTTGATATGGAACTCGTTCTCACCCCCCCCCCCCCCCCAAATCACAGCTTATGCGCGTGGCTCGCAGTGCAAGATAAGCTTCCCACTGTGAACAAGATCAGGGGACTGTATGGCCCATGCTGCTGGTGCAAAGTTGCTGTCGAATCCAACCGTCATTTATTTTTTGAATGCTCTGCGCTTCAATTATTCAGACCTAGCTTAACTCAAGTGGGGTTAGATGTCAAATGGAGCTGCTGGGATGATATTATCTCATGGAAGAAACATATGATTTGGAAGAACAAAGGCCACCAACAGATGATTTTTTCCCTTTTAAATGCCTTGATCTATGAGGTGTGGCGAGGAAGAAATGCTATTATCTTCAGAGAAGAAGTGTGGGGATCCTAATCTGATCAAAAGAAATGTTCTTAATCTTTTCAAGACAAAGCTGGAGTCTCAAAAGGATAAGAAGAGATGGAGTCATATTCAAGATAGTTTCCGTAGTACTTTTTATTAAAGTTGTTTGCTGTAGTGTTTCTCTACGGTTACATGGGGTTTTACAGCGGTTACATGGTTTTTGTTGTTGTGTTTTTTGTCCTGGTGTTTGTTCAGTAGTGCTTCTTTGGTGTTGTGGTTGTTTTGGAGTAGGGTTGTTTGTTGGTCTTTCCAGGTTTAGTTTTGCCTGTTTTTAAGGTTTGATCGAGTCTGTTTTGTGTTCAAGTGTTCTGTTCTGTTTTCTATCCTTTTTCAATAAGATACACCTCTTATGGAAAAAAGAAAAAAGAAAGATTGAGTACAACGGGAAACAATTTGAGAAAATTGGAAAATTTCCCAAATTATTACATGACATATATTATAAAATACTTATTCAACTGAAGAAATAATTGACACCATCTTATCATAAATTTGTACAATCGTCTAAAGATATCTACTTCGGAGCTCAAGGCAAAGACATCAACTGTTCATATTGGATATTTTGTAAGCATTATCTAGCTTTAATGGTATTAAAAAATTATATCATGTTTGAAAAAAATGCTCATGGAAGAGTCTCATACGAAGAGAATTGAATTCTTAAGAACTTAAGTTTTTGACGGTGTTAAGATAAGATAAGTTCCTTTCAATCAACATAAGTTAATATCAGTTAATATAAGTTACATTCAGTCAAGTTAAGTTAATATAAGTTTCAGTTAAGTTAAGATAAGATAAGTTACTTTCAACATACCATCATCATCATACCATCATCATATCATCATCATCATCATCATCATACCATCATCATACCACCACCATCATCATCATATCATACCATACCATACCATCATCATCATCATACCATCAGCATATCATATCACCATCATCATCATATCATATCATCATCATCATACCATCAGCATCATCATCATATTACTATTCATCATCATAACATCATCATCATCATCATCATACTATTCATCATCATATTACTATTTATCAGTTAATATAAGTTTCAGTTATGTTAACATAAGTTACTATCAGTTAATATAAGTTAACATCAGTCGATATAAGTTAAGATCAGTTAACATCAGTTAAGATCAGTTAAGATAAGATAAGTTTCAGTTCAAATGGACGGCCCCTTGATGTATTGATATGAGACAAACGAATGATATTTGGTTTATGTTGCTTCTTTATCTAGAAATAAAAATTTCAACTTTAGAATGAACATTTGTCGCATGGGCCTCACTTTGCCTGAAACACAGTCCAATGCACGTTTAGAAGAATGGGGCAGCAGCCCCTAATGATTTTTGGCATGATTGGATTAACATATATTTATTACCTTAATATTTATACTAATTTTAATATTTCACGCACTAATTTTTACAAATTCACACCTAATCGTCTAAAAATAAACTTATATTTCAATAATTTAATGGCCCATTTGAAGAGAAATCTAATCTGATGGTCCGTTTAAAAAGAAATCTAATTTGATTTTCAAATTTAAGCTTAAATAATTTTTTTATAAGGCTTAAATAATTAGTTAGACATATAAAAATAATCAATATGAACAAATAACAATCCATGAACCCCTCAAAGCCCCCATGAAGAAAACTGGAAAACAATCTAATCGTATGATAAGATATAAGATTAGGGGGCGCTCGGTTGAGGCAGGGTTATAAGAAGGAGACAGTGAGGCATAATGTAGACCAATCATTTTGATGAGATGGAATTGGAAAAGTATTTTTTGGTGGCAATTATTTAAGAGGTAATTTGGGGATTTTATGGGTATAATGATTTTGAAAAATCTGACATGTTTCAGAGGAGAGAGATGGTGTTTTTATCAAAAATAAAAAACGATTGTTTTTGTTTCTCTCTCCGGTTAGATCCGAAACCCAGACAAATCTAAGATTTCAGCATCGGATTTCGAATTCGATCTTCGTTCTCACCGTACGAGGTTAAACTATCTGGAGATTTCAGCGGATCGATCCGTCTGCGGTTCATGGAGTGACGCAGTTCTCTGATTTGACGTCGGATGAGTTTAAGAGGAGTTATTTGGGGTTGAAGCTTCCGGCTGATGCCAGGAAGGCGCCGATTCTTCCAACGAATGATCTTCCAGAGGATGTTGATTGGCGTGAGAAAGGCGCTGTGACTGATGTTAAAAATCAGGTAGTTGAATTTCGGATTTGTAAATTATTGTGAAATCATAATTTTGTTGTTAATTTTGAATTTTTTTGATTTTTAGGGGTCTTGTGGATCATGCTGGTCGTTCAGCACAACTGGGGCGTTGGAAGGAGCTCATTATCTGGCCACAGGGGAGTTGTTGAGCTTGAGTGAGCAGCAGCTTGTGGACTGTGACCATGAGGTTTGAAAATTTCTTGTTTCTCAGGCTAATTTTCACAGTTTTAAGATTCTGATTGATGCTTGAATAAAGATACGATTTTTGCTGGCCAATTGATTGAGCTATGGTACATGGACTGCTCGGCTTGGTTTGATCAGGGGATTACGCCTTCTTGTTTTTGTGACTAACTTTATTAGTGGCCTATCTATTATGGCTTAAGTCCGTGTCGTTGGGTTGTTAGAGGCGTATCTTTACTCCATAGGCAGTGCGTGCCAATAGGGTATGCGGTTTGTTTTCATGTCTTTACCTTGTCGAAGACATCCGCTAAGCTATTGTCGGAGGTAAGATGTGCTGATGAGGATTTCATTTTGAGCATGACTAGATATTCGGAGTTCCTGTGAAGTGTTATTATTATAAAATTGGGAGATTGCTTGATTTGGAACAATAGTCTTAGTTCGTCTACCTTCATGTGTAGATATTTAAGGATTGTGATAAGCTGGTCGAGTATGTTTTGTTTTTAAGGGAGTTAAATATATATGTTAAGGGATTTTGTACATATTTACACATGTATTTTCTGTACACATTTGTTTTAATTTGTTAATGAGTTTCTACTTGCTTATTTTATACGCAGGCATTACTTGGAGAAGATCTGGCTCCGCGAGTCGAAGTGAGCTTCAGAACTTGGAGCATTCGCTTGAGATGACGTCTCAAGTATTTTGTGTATAGGGTATTTATGTGAATCAAATATTTTGTGAAAACTTGTACTATGTCAAAACTTGGTACTTGTATGTGTGGAGCAGTATGTGTAGACGATGTTTATGTGTAAAAGCAGCTACTTAGAACGAATATGCATTCGTGATTGTAAACGATCGTGCATTTAATTGTGTTATTAAGAAACGAGCGTGCATTCAACTAGAATATGTCTTAGTAACGAAGGTGCATTCATGATTGTAAATGAGCGTGCATTAAATTGTGTTATTGAAAAACAAACGTGCATTTATTTGTGTTTTTTTTAAACGAGCGTGCAGTGATGTATTATTTTAACAAAGAGTAATGACTTATGTATTATTTTAACAAGGGGTAATGACTTATGTATTATTTTAACAAGGGGGTAATGACTTATGAAACAAGGGGGTAATGACTTATGAAACAAGGGGGTAATGACTAATGAAATAAGGGGGTAATGACATATAAATAACGGTGTAATGGAGAAACAAGGGGGTAATGACTTATGTATTATTTTAACAAAGGGGTAATGACTTATGAAACAAGGGGGTAATGACTAATGAAATAAGATGGTAATGACATATGAAATAACGGTGTAATGGAGAAACAAGGGGGTAATGACTTATGTATTATTTTAACAAAGGGGTAAGGACTTATGAAACAAGAGGGTAATGATTTATGAAACAAGGGGTGATGACATATGAAATAACGGTGTAAGGGAGAAACAAGGGGGTAATGACTTATGTATTATTTTAACAAAGGAGTAATAACTTATGAAACAAGGGGGTAATGACTTATGAAACAAGGGGGTAATGACATATGAAATAACGGTGTAATGGAGAAACAAGGGGGTAATGACTTATGTATTATTTTAACAAAGGGGTAATGACTTATGAAACAAGGGGGTAATGACTAATGAAATAAGATGGTAATGACATATGAAATAACGGGTGTAATGGAGAAACAAGTGGGTAATGACTTATGTATTATTTTAACAAAGGGGTAATGACTTATGAAACAAGGAGGTAATGACTTACGAAACAAGGGGGTAATGACTTATGAAACAAGGGGGTAATGACTAATGAAATAAGGGGGTAATGACATATGAAATAACGGTGTAATGTCATTACCCCAAATAAGGGTATTACACCCTTATTTCATAAGTCATTACACCATTAGGCATGTGAAATAATGGTGTAATGGCATGTGAAATAAGGGTGTAATGGCATATGAAATAAGGGGTAATGAATGTGTAATTTATTTTGAAACGAATGTCCATATGTGTTATCAACAAGGGGGTAATATCATATGAAATAAAGAAATTGATTGCAATTTATTTTGAAATGAATGTACAAATGTATTATCAATAAAGATGTAATGACATATGAATAAAAAAATTGATTGAAATTTAGTTTAAAACGAATGTGCAGATATGTTACACCATTAGTGATTTATACAATTCTTGAGAAAAATAACACAACATAAGTCATTTATACAAGACCTGAATAATGTGTAAATAATATAAATACATCAAAAATAATAATTTCCAGGACACATCAAAATAAAAAACACATCAAAAATGCTTCTTAATCCCAGTCAAGTTTCACACATAGCTAGCTCGTTTCAGAACATATATACAAACACTTTCTTCTTCTTCATCTCCTTTCTTGACCTTTGCTTCAATTTCCATGCCAAGTCTAATATGATCTTGTATATATGAATACGTTGCAAGTTTCGGTCCCTTTCAAATCCTTGACTGCTCTTTCGGTCCCAAAGACAGAGAAAAGAAACGAAACAACGAACCACATGACATTGTAGTCAACCATGAACCATCTCACTATATTTCACATAAATAACACGCAAAAGACTGCTCTTTAAAACAAAAATCCTTACCACAAGGCGGAGGAGCAAAAAGCCCTCTAATTTCCTCTTCATTCAAACGGGGAACAAGTTCCACCAATATACGATCATTCAACCATCTTTTTTATCGTCGGCAACTAACCTGAATTCAATAAACAAATGTCAGCTCGAGCAAATATAAAATGAACAAGTTGACAGACAACAGAGCTTCAAAAACTGTTGGCTAACCATAATAGAAAAACCAATTTCAAACATTTTACAGTCAAAAGCTCGGTATTCTAACATCTTCAATCGAGCACCATCTTCAGTATTGTAGCACCATCATTAGTAATTGTGACATCAATATTTCATCAACCAACAACATTTAGCTTAGACAAGCCAGCAAATTTAAAACCTCTTGCGCTCACAGAACATGACACCAATCATTAGCTTCAAATAAAGTATGAAAATTTCTAAAAATCAAACCCTTCTTTCACAAACCCCTTTTGCAAACTGCCTTGTGGACCTCGCCCTAAAACCCTAATCATAATTACACATCATCAAACATCAAAATTCACAAAATCAGAACCCCAATCTCAATCAGTCGTACACAATTAGAATCCCCAATCACAGTGGAAACTACCTAGCAAAATTACCTGCGTCTGGTAGTGAGCTATCAGCTTCCGAAAATGCTCTACCTCCTTAGTTCGATGCTTCACCAAAGCCAGCATCGATACCTTCTGCGTCTCCTTCGGGCTGCCTCTTCTTCCGCCGACCGCGAACAGTGAAGTGATGAATTGAGCACCAACCTGGAATCATCGAATGAATCCAAAGCAACAGCGAACCTCTGCGAGCGAAAATCGAACTAACGAAATCCAAATCGGTGCAGATCTGGATTTCCATGTCTGGGTTTCGTTTCATTTACAACATGAGAGAGAAACACCAAAATTGTCGAAAGATGTCAGTTGTGTGAAAAATGTAAAACCCCCAAACTGCCCTTCAAAATTGAATTACTAATGAATTTGCTTTTAGAAAAGTAATAAACAAATGTTTGAGTAGTGGGGCAGGTGTCATGTTTTCATTGGATGCTTGAAAATGATGTGGCTGAATGAGTGGTTGAAATGCTGCCTCACTGCCTCATTCTTATTTTGGCTGCCTCATTTGAACGCTCTCTAGAGTTATCTAGTTGTTAGAGTCGTTGCCTATTTTTATGTTTAAATGGTTCGCTATATAGAAGCGATCAAATGAGGCAGGACTCGGTAGAATGAGGCAGTGAGGCACGATTTCGACCGTCCATCTAACCCCCATGCATCTGAGGCGCGCCACGTGTCCAAATAGTGAAATCCCACTACTTTGAAAAAGTAGTGTGAACGCGTTTGGCGGCTCGTGACACGTGGCTTCGCCACGTGCATCCGATCAACTCCATCAACAACTCGGATCGTGCCTCACTGCCTCATTCTATCAACCCTGCGTCAATCGAGTGCTCCCCGTTCGCTATATTTTCTCTATTCTGTTAGTGTAAAGGCTTACAAAGAGCCTGCTTATTCAATTCAGTGCAACAAACTTGCAAATATATCCTCTCTCTCTTTTAACAATCCTCAATCCCACATCGGACAAACATAATAGATAGAGTCAAAATTTTTAATTAATGGGTTACAATTCATATAAGATCATTGAAATTTATAATTCTAGGACAAATCATCGAGCACACTTATCACAAGCAACTGAAGCACAAGCCATCCATGACATTCTCGACTAGACCCATCGCAACTCTTGAAGTAGATCTTCAACGAATAAGGCTAAAGCACAAGCCATTCATGACATTCTCGACTAGACCCATCGCAACTCTTGAATTAGATCTTCAACGAATAAGGCTTACGCACCATCAATCTCACGAGCGACTCGTGATCCTGCTAAGTGAAGGGAAAGGCAAAGGAAGAACGATAGGAAAAACCTCGCTAGTGCGGGCTAGGAAAGGTCCACACATAAAGTGGGACAAAGAAAACTCCACCTAAATTAGGTGAAAATTATGCTACTCAGGGTAATTGAATCATTGACCGCTTGATTTATAATCAAGAGTTCAACCAGCTCAACTATCACTTTTTTCGCTAATAGATAGAGTCAGATTGGTTCATTTAAAACAAACGAAATTAATAACCTTTCAGTTGCGGGCTGGGCCTTAACTTTTAGCCACATCCAGTGAAAACAATTTGAGTTTTATATTTTCCAAGTCGATTTTGAGTACATGAAATTCTTACTGAGTTGAGCTTGAACATGAATAAATTCAAAGGAATTTTAAATGAGTGGAGTTTTTTTTTTTTGATAAACTGCAAGTTGCAGATACACCGACGAAACAGAGGACTTAAAGCTGGGAAAACTCCAGCTGAGAACAGGTCCTAACAATACAAACCTCACTACGTGACTAGAAAAAGAAACATCTGCTCCACTTCGCCTCACGCCTCACTACGTGGACTCTCTACCTTGACTTACAACATAAGAAACAAAACATAAAGCACAACAACGTGGACTCTCCACCTTGACTTACAACAACATAAACGAAACATAAAGCACAACAACCATCCTAGACGAATCCGACTGAGATAACTCCCTTAAGCGGTCAGAGACACACTTAGAGAGCAAAAGAAAAGCCACCAAAACATACAAATGACCCCTCTCCCCCTACAACCAAAAGTGAAGCACAACACCCCTCTCCCCTCCGCCACTCCAGAAACCCTCCTAGCCACCCACCGCAAGCCGCTGTCTTTCCCAACACCATTTGACTGGATTTGAAACATCCCCGAAGAACTCATAGCGCTGTGGCCAGAGCCTCCTCCGCCTCTGAATTACCCCAACATCTTCAGATCTGGATCCGGAACCCTCCACGCCATCCCTGCCTTTCACCAACATCAACAAAGAATCCCACGGCAAGGACGACAAGACCACCAACATCAGATCTGCACAAGGACGGCAGCTAGAGCCACCGCCAGAGAAAGAACACACGCGGGCGGCGAAAGAAGATAAGAGGAGAGAAAAAGTCATTTTAATCAAATGAGTGGAGTTTGAGCTATCTAAGTTATTTCTGTTTACTCGACTCGTTTGCAACCATAATTATAGTTACGTTGGTGTTCATCTCATACTATCAACATGTATAAAGGAATCGATCTGGATTAGGACACAAAAGTCAAATTCAATCTGGAGCTGTTCACAACAACGTCTATGGCTTATGCGGGAATTGTGTTGACTCAACATTACTTATAGGAAAAACGAATCGTTGCTAACAATAATGCCTTAATGAAAATTTGGTATATTTACATGACCAACAAAAGAGCCAAGCCCAACAGCAGCAGCAGCTTGTGCGCTCGTCTTTGATGAAAGATTTTATATGATCCAATGTCAGATTAGTTAGAGCATCTGCACCGGGGGTAATTCCAGCAAGTGCTGCAGCTTGCCAGCTCAGTATTTGGATGAAATTTTGTGCAGCGGGGAGAAGTTGGAGGAGCTGCTTGGGAAAATGCTGCTGGCTTAAGCTTATTGGGCCAAAAATTGTTTTGGGCCTGGATTTTGATTTAAAAGAAAAAAAGAAAAATTGTTCCAACGGTAACATTTGTTTAAATTTTTTTTAGCAAACGGTACCAAATTTTTATGTTTTTTATATCAAACGGTAACATTTGTTTTCAATTTCATAATATTTATCTATAAATACAGACTTCTTGTAACTCATATCTCACACAAATATATTTACATATCTCCCATTCATCTCTCTACTTCCTAATTTTCATAAGTTTCATAGTTTTATTCTCCTAAAATGTCTCATTCTTGGTCTATGGCCGAAGATGTACAATTGTGTGTCGCATATTGTCGGCAATCTGTTGATCCCATTTCCGGGAAGAACCAAAAGATTGAGAATCTATGAAAAAAAATCCATATCGACTTTTACAACAATTGGGAGTCGAATGTCAACCAACCTATGGCGGAATTAAGGTCTCAAGTTTCACTTGCTTCTCGTTTTTGCAAATTGAAGGCGAACTTGGCCTGCTGGGGTTCGTGTCTTTCCTACGCACAAAGAAATAAGGAATCCGGATGCAATTTGCAAGATGAGGTATATTTATTGAATTTCATATTGAGAATTGCATTTTATGAGTTTAATTAAATTTTTTATTGACAGATAAGAAAAGCACAAGTTATGTATATTTCAAAGAAGAAGAAGGAATTCATACATTTTCCATGTTGGGATGTAGTGAAGGATCATCAAACATTTGCTCATACCGAAAGTAGTACTCCACAAACATATGCAAATAATGATCCGTCCGAAACATTTACTCCTTCAACCAATGAAGCGGACCAAAATGTAAGCATCGAAGATCTTAATTTCTCTACGCCCGAAATTGATCATATAAATTCATCTAGTCCGGTTAGACCGCCCGGAGTAAAAGCGGCCAAGGAAGCAAAAAGAAAAGGCGTACAAGTAGCAAGTAAACGCCGAGATGATGCTTTGGAAGCCATGGCGAAGAACCAAGCAAATTATATAGCATGGCAAATGAAAAAAGGAGACGAAGAAGTAGTAATTCAAAAATATGAAGTGCGTTTGAAGAGGATGGCCGACGAGAAAAAAATCATGGAAACTAGCACGGAACATATGACTCCTCTCTCAAAAAAGTATTTCACCAAAAGAAAAGCTCAGATCATGCAACAATATGGTGACGATGATGACATACCTCGTACTTCGAGAGAATTCGACAATTGTTATCGTCCTAATCACAATATTAACTTCGACGAGTTAGAATAATTTCATATTACGATTTCAATTTCACTATGTAGTTTTAAATTTAGGGAAAAGTACACAGGGGTGCCTTGAACTACCAGCGTTTTCCATTTGAAGGTCCGAACTATTACTTTTTCCAATCAGGGGGCAAATTCAAAAAAAATTAACGGATTAGTTATTTAATCTAACAGAGTTAAATGAAATTTAAACTCCGTTACTCTTGGTTTAACTGCGACTAATAAATATATTAAAATATTATAAACATATTATTTTATGTCATAATCCGCATTCTTGTTTCCGCAAACCCTAACTCCAAAAGTCATCGGAGACCATGGTGTTCTGATGGGAGATCCCGCACACTTGTTTCTCAGACTTCAAGTCGCTGATGAATAATCGATTGATTTCGAATTAGATTGGTCGAATTAGCTTGATTTCCGAAGGGGTCTTAATCGTTACTCGGGCTCTCCACGGGTGAAATCTTTCATATATCTTGTGATGAATTTTGATTGTCAAAGATTGAAAAGGGACAGAAGAAGAGCGCCAAAGCGGTAATGGAGATTCCGTGAATCGCCGGGCAACAATTCTCGTTCATGGAGTGAGAGTGTTGCCATGAAGAAGCCTTTTTGTCTGATGATTGTGGATGGTTTCTTGATTTTTACAGCACATGTCACCTTTGCGCAAGCTCCTATGATTTCTCAAAATGAGTTGGCTAATATGCTAGCTGATGACGATCGTAGGCTGTATGTTTTATAGATAATGGACGAACATGTGCTTATATAGCTGACATTCTGAACAGAACAAAGTTCAAGCAAGAAAATAAGAGTCTGCCAACCCTTGTCTTTTGATCTGATTTAAAAGCATAAAGAATAGTTGCTGCATATGTAACAAGAGGTCATAATAATACGACCATTAAAGGGGTATCATGATAAACAGTTTCCACTGGAAACAAAACTGGTTTGTAGAACGCAAAAACAAAAGAGCCCAAAAAGAGTACAAGTTTTGGTTTCTTTTAGGCTCATACAAAATGAAAAATTAAACTTTAAGGTTGAGCACCATTGGATGTTGAGGCAGGAGTGACCCTTGTGAACATAGCCAATCCTCCACGTACTTGAACTTGCGAAGGACCGCTCGATACAAGCCTTTCAATCATTTCCATCGTTGTCGTATTCCGTGTGCCAATCTCGTGAAGGTTGCTCATTAATAGAAGCCTACATAAAATAACACGAAGAACAACATTATGTGACTGGCTGTTCGTTTCTTCTCAGATGAAAAGGGATGAAAAGGCAATGAAAAAGCAATAAAAACAACAATACTTGTTGTTTGTTTCTTCTCACAATATACCTGACTTTCTCTTAAAACTATCGGTTGTATCGGTTTCTTCTTCCTCCTCACCTGCAAATAAAATAGAAAGAAAATCAGACGCATTCAGGAAAGATGAATGAAATAAAAGAGGTAAAAGAATATTTACATCTGTCCGCCTGTCTTTTATACATCGGAGGTAAAACATCTTCTCCTTCATGTCGTGGTCAGTCTGATGGTCCAGGAATAGGTGAGACCTATGGCTCGTAAGCTTTCATGAACTCAGATTTTCTGTAAGACTGGTGAACATAGTCTGCTGGATTTCCTCGCATATGTCTTATAGCTGCACAAGCGTGGCTACAAGGGATTCCAATCAGGTCCCAAAGCCTACAAGGGATTCCAGTCAGGTCCCAAAGCTTTATGATATTGTGCAAGAGTTGCTGCGCGTGCACATGCCCACATACCATCTTTTAATTGCTTTCCCTTGAACACTTTTCAAAAATTGACATATAAATGCCTCACGCAGAATCTGTGTTCAGAAGTTGGTGCCAATTCTTTAATAGCTTCTCGTAGACCCTGACGATACAAATAAAAAAGAATCAAGTTACTTTATAATGCAAAACATAAGCTTATTAACCAAACATGAGTAATGTAGTATCTTACAACTATTCTGTATTCAGGTTATGGCTACTGATGCAGCTGGTAAGCAACAAATAATTCAAAGATAAATTCTAACAATTATAATTGAAAAAAGTCAGGAGCTAAACCACTACCATGACACAACAAGAACCTGAAAACATCCAAATATATTTTCACACTGTGAAAATCAAAGAGCATATATGACAGTAGCTCAATCGATTTTATACAGACGAGAAATCGCTTCACTAGTTCAATCTGATACATCACCCCTCATTCGCACAAAAAAACTTGCAAATAGAATAATACCTGAACCCAACTCTCCGACCAAGCTAACTATGCCACCAAGCTATTCCAAATCTGTGTTCATAGAAAGGAGAGACGGTTGGCATCTCTCCTGATAGGGACGGGATCGACCTTCGGGTCTACCTGTACACAGTACGTTAAGGCTACCCTCTTCGGAGGATCTTAACAATTTTTTTTTTTAAAAAAAAGCTATTCCAAATCAATCGAATATTCATCAACGTCTTGAAGTCTGAGAAACAAGCCTGCCGGATCTAGAATCAGAACGTCATGGTCTCCTATGACTTTTGCGGTTAGGGTTTGATGCTTAATTTAAAAAACAAGAACGCGGATTATGACATAAAATAATATGTTTATAATATTTTAATATATTTATTAGTCGCAGTTAAACCAGGAGTAACGGAGTTTAAATTTCGTTTAACTCTGTTAGATTAAATAACTAATCCGTTAAAGTTTTTTGAATTTGCCCCCTGATTGGAAAAAGTAATAGTTCGGACCTTCAAATGGAAAACGATGGTAGTTCGAGACACCCCTGTGTACTTTTCCCTTAAATTTAATATGAATTTGATTATGTAATTTTATATTTATTTGATTGTCTAATTTTTAATTTCAGTTTTTATTACAAATTGATTGTTTAAGTATTTGATTATGCGAAGTAGAATTAAATTCAATCAAACACAACTCAAACTTTCAATTTAACATTCAGACCGAAAGGCACACAACTCAAACATACATATTTAAAGCGTACAGCTGAAACTGAAAGGCACACAAATTTTGAAAAACATACCGAAACTCAAAGTACATAGGAAATTGAAAGTACCATTCAAAGTTCTTCACCGGTTTCCATGACCCAATTATGTTTTACCAAATCACTTTGTAGTTGTGTATGTAGATATGCAGATTGAAGGGTATTGAGTCGATTATGAAATGCTTCTGATCTTTCTGCTCTTTCAACTGGATCATGCTGAATCCGAATGCTGTTTGGACTGACCGGCCCATCATATATTGCAAAGGCAATAGATGGATTATGCAAATCTTCTTCTTCATGCTCGACGAACTCTTCCTCCACAAATTCTTCTTCAATAATCATGTTATGCATGATAATACATGCTAACATGATTTTTTTTAAACACTTAGTCGATGGGTCATACCTGCATGACGAAGTATTGCCCAACGAGATTGTAGAATTCCGAAACATCCTTCAACATCTTTTCGATAAGATTCTTGCTTCTTTGCAAACAACTTCTCTGCATCAGTTTGTGGATTAGGAATTGTTTTGACAAAAGATGAGTACCTTGGATAAATGCCGTCAGCTAAATAATAATTGTGGTCGTATGTGCCCCCGTTCACTTTATATGTGACTCGTGGTGAGATTCCAGCAAGGAGAGGATCGAATATGTCTGATTTATATAAGACATTAAGATCATTTTGTGCTCCTGGAACACCAATAAAGTTGTGTCATATCCAAGTGTCATACGAGGCCACTGCCTCTAGGATGATAGGGGGGCAATTTTTCCATTCCCAATGCATACAGTCTATACTGCCAACCATACCTGGAAATCCTCGTTGCTCGGCTTTACGAAGAAGTCGAGATATGTCTGCATCATTTGGAGATCGAAGGTATTGGTCTTTGAAAAGCTCGATTACTTGTTCACACCACTTCTTCATGCATTTCAGGGTTGTCGACTCGCCCATCCTTGTAAGTTCGGCGCATTGATCTGCACACGCTCCGTATGCTAACATTCGTATAGCACCAGTCATCTTTTGTTCCGGAAGTAGACCAAGCAATCCAGTGGCATCACGACGTTGATGCCAGAATGTATCATAATTGCAAAGTGCGCTTTTAATACGGTTAAACAAGTTACTACTCATACGATACCTTCGACGAAAGTCTTGTTCTCGAAAAATTGGGCGTTCAATAAAGTAGTCGTCCAACAAATTTTGTCCCCTGGATTCTCTTTGTCTTTGTATATTTGGTTGACGACGAGTGGGAGGATTGGATTCATCATTAGTTGTAGCCAACGTAATCGCATCCATGATGAATGAATCAGTAATTTCATTACCTTCTCTTCTTTGTTGTTGGTACCATCTTCTATTGCCATCGAAATCAAAAGGGTCCATATCTTTGGAGATAAAATGAGAAGAAGATAAAACTGTATATGGTGATAGATGGTGTGAGAATAGAAATATATGTATGTCCAGTATTTATAGAATTTTTGGAATTTCAAGGAAATCTTATCAAATACACGTGTGCCAAAGCTATTGGATAAAAAACTTATCGGAAATCTAAACTGATAATTGAGACGATAATATACATATTTATGTTACTTTTAATTATTTTAATATATACACGTGTCAGTCACCGACTGTACCAAAATCTTAACATCAATTCAAACGATAAGATTTGGATTTTTACTTTTTTTACATTTTTCCAAACTTATACACACATGTGTCTGCATGCCCACTTTACAAAAAATTTATCGGAAATTTCGATTAATTTCTATATTATAAACTAAAATTATAAAGTAATATTTTTATTCAGTGAATAGTGAGAGGAGGTGCTAAATTGCATGACTGGTGCATAAACTGCAATTTGAGGAGGTGCTGATTATCTAGAAGGTGCTCCAGCACCTCCTCCCTCGATTCAGAAGGTGCTCGGATGCATATGCTCTTAGTGTAGAGATATACCAACTCTGATGGTAAGGAAAGACAAAAAGAGTACAACTCTCCACAAGATTAGCAATTGCTCAATTTTAGGTAGAAGAAAACAAGATTGGGACTTGTGTCTTTTAATTACTTTTACTGTTTTGATAAAAACAAAACCAAACCACTGCTGCTAGTCAGTCAGTCAGTCAGTCAGTCAGTAATTCTTTGCATTTGTCTTCTTTGGTAGTACATGGTTACTCTTTACTGCCACACCACATTTTCCTTGAAACAAAATAATTCCAAAACCCTTTCTCCATCTTAACCACCAAACTGATTTGATTTCTCGACTTGTAACATTTTGCATTAATGATTCCACCACAAAACATCTTATATAGTCTCTGTAGCCGTAGGTTTCTGAAATGAACTTAAACAGAGGGAGTAAATAGACAGACAGACAGACACATATATATATTGAAATCATATGTTGGATTCCAATGTGTTGTGCATCCACCAAGTCGCTGCTGATTAAGTTATTTTTGAAGTACTGAGAGATGATAGGTTATTGTGCTATTACAACAGTATTGTATTAAAATAAACAAAAGGGCAGAACAGAAAGAGATGATGCACGTTAAGTATTAGTAGATTATTTACACACTCTTCTACTTTGTCCCACTCCCCCACAAAGTCTCCACTGATTAAATTGTGTATAACATTAAGTATTTATCGTCAGATTATGTCTTTCCACCAACTTGGCTTCATTATCGTCTTTACATAGTTGACTTGAAATTGACGACCATATCCACACTTGCACTTATACAGCTAGCAGTGATAAAAGTTCAACAATTAAACTAGAGAAAGCACAAGCAACCTAAATATTAATTTTATGAAATGTCGAGCTTAAATGTAATCAGATATTATTTGAAATTTAATTAAGATGTTGTAGTGGAGCTGAAGCAACCAGAGAGCAAAAAAAGCCATGATGCTGTTAACAAATGATACTCTCTGTTAGCTCATGTCTGAAGCATGTCCTAACTTTTTCTCTATTCTGTAATCATACATATACCTCCCTCACATCTCTTTCAATTTTGTTTTTGCTATTTGAGATTTTCTTTTTCTTTTATATATAAAAAAGTGTTCGGATCAAATACAAACCAGAGTTATAAATAAAAACTACAAACCCACAAAAATAATGACACGTGTAAAAATCGACCAATCAGAATTAATCCCGTTCGGGGTTCTTTTTGTAAATAAACAAAAATACACGCGGACTCATTTAAAAATACATAAAAGACATTAGGGGTATAATCGTCCAAAAATTGCTACAGTAATGTTCAGACTTAAAACACAATGTTCAGACTTAAACCAGTAATGACAATACTTCAAAAAACAATGTTCAGACTTAAAAAAACAATGTTCAGAGTTAAAATAATAATAATGAGATTTAAACAATTAACGATCAGACTTAAATAACAATGTTCAGACTTAAACCAGTAATGACAATACTTGAAAAAACAATGTTCAGACTTAAAAAACAATGTTCAGACTTAACCAGTAATGACAATACTTGAAAACTCAATGTTCAGACTTAAAAATATAATGTTCAGACTTAAATAAATAATAATGAGACTTAAATCATTAATGTTCAGACTTAACTAACAATGTTCAGACTTAAATCAGTAATGACAATACTTGAAAAAACAATGTTCAGACTTAAAAAACAATGTTCAGACTTAACCAGTAATGACAATACTTGAAAACTCAATGTTCAGACTTAAATAAATAATAATGAGACTTAAATCATTAATGTTCAGACTTAACTAACAATGTTCAGACTTAAATCAGTAATGACAATATTTGAAAAAACAATGTTCAGACTTAAAAAAACAATGTTCAGACTTAAACCAGTAAAGACAATACTTGAAAACCCAATGTTCAGACTTAAATAAATAATAATGAGACTTAAACCATTTAATGTTCAGACTTAAATAACAATGTTCAAACTTAACTAACAATGTTCAGACTTAAATCAGTAATAACAATACTTGAAAAACAATGTTCAGACTTAAATCAGTAATAACAATACTTGAAAAACAATGTGCAGACTTAAAAAAACAATGTTCAGACTTAAAGCAGTAAAGACAATACTTGAAAACCCAATGTTCAGACTTAAAAAACTAATGTTCAGACTTAAATAAATAATAATGAGACTTAAATCATTAATGTTCATACTTAAATAACAATGTTCAGACTTAAATCAGTAATGACAATACTTCAAAAAACAATGTTCAGACTTAAAAAAACAATGTTCAGACTTAAACCAGTAAAGACAATACTTGAAAACCCAATGTTCAGACTTAAATAAATAATAATGAGACTTAAACCATTTAATGTTCAGACTTAAATAACAATGTTCAAACTTAACTAACAATGTTCAGACTTAAATCAGTAATAACAATACTTGAAAAACAATGTTCATACTTAAAAAAACAATGTTCAGACTAAAAGCAGTAAAGACAATACTTGAAAACCCAATGTTCAGACTTAAAAAACCAATGTTCAGACTTAAATAAATAATAATGAGACTTAAACCATTAATGTTCATACTTAAATAACAATGTTCAGACTTAAATCAGTAATGACAATACTTCAAAAAACAATGTTCAGACTTAAAAAAACAATGTTCAGACTTAAACCAGTAAAGACAATACTTGAAAAACCAATGTTCAGACTTAATAAACCAATATTCAGACTTAAATAAATAATAATGAGACCTAAACCATTAATGTTCAGACTTAACTAACAATGTTCAGACTTAAATCAGTAATAACAATACTTGAAAAAACAATGTTCAGACTTAAAAAAACAATGTTCAGACTTAAACCAGTAAAGACAATACTTGAAAACCCAATGTTCAGACTTAAAAAACCAATATTCAGACTTAAATAAATAATAATGAGACCTAAACCATTAATGTTCAGACTTAACTAATAATGTTCAGACTTAAATCAGTAATAACAATACTTGAAAAAACAATGTTCAGACTTAAAAAAACAATGTTCAGACTTAAACCAGTAAAGACAATACTTGAAAACCCAATGTTCAGACTTAAATAAATAATAATGAGACTTAAACCATTTAATGTTCAGACTTAAATAACAATGTTCAAACTTAACTAACAATGTTCAGACTTAAATCAGTAATAACAATACTTGAAAAACAATGTTCAGACTTAAAAAAACAATGTTCAGACTTAAAGCAGTAAAGACAATACTTGAAAACCCAATGTTCAGACTTAAAAAACCAATGTTCAGACTTAAATAAATAATAATGAGACTTAAACCATTAATGTTCATACTTAAATAACAATGTTCAGACTTAAATCAGTAATGACAATACTTCAAAAAACAATGTTCAGACTTAAAAAAACAATGTTCAGACTTAAACCAGTAAAGACAATACTTGAAAACCCAATGTTCAGACTTAAAAAACCAATATTCAGACTTAAATAAATAATAATGAGACTTAAACCCTTAAAGATGGTAATGATCAGACAAATGTTAAGATATTTGGAATAATATTCAAGGATATCCAACAAAAAAATGATAGTATTATCACATATTGTTCTTTCAGTTTATATTTCAAAAATATCAGTCTCCTCATTTCTAATCGTCCTGCTCCAATTCTTTTTTCACAAGCAGATGATGATAAAGAGCTTCAGCTACTTTACATTTGAACGGATTGGAATCAGCAAGCAACATTTTGTGTAGGTATCTTTTTCGGAGTCTTCTTATTTGATTTTTTTGCTGTAGAAAAATTAATTTGGTTATTCAAAAGTTAATTCACCAGTAATTTAGATAATTTGAAATGTATCTTATAATTTAGGATTACCTTTTCAGATTCAGGGGCAAATCCACTATACCAATCCCCAACTGTTTCCCCATAATAAGTTTCCATATGGCGCATTGCAAAGACGCCACAATCATTTCCATTAGAAAATGTCCTCCATGACATTTCTAACTGATTCTTTGGCGTATCTACTGATATCCAAGATTTATCGGGATGCATAATCTTAAGAAGATAAGTTTTGAAAATTTTTATCTGAAAAATTAATCACTCAAAACAAAGTATCATTAATATTAAGATTGTGATCAGACTTTATCAGGTATTGACCAGACTTAAATATGGTAATGATCAGACTTAAAAATGCTCATGTTCAGACTTAAAGATGGTAATGATCAGACTTAAAAATACTAATGATCAGACTTAAAAATGATAAGACTTCAAGATGTTAATGATCAAACTTAAAGATTGTTAACATCAGACTTAAAGATGAAATTGACAAGACTTATCCGACTTTAACATCAGACTTAAAGATGAAATTGACAATACTTATCCGACTTAAATTATATAGACATATCATACTATGCACAACAATGAAAATGAAAACATACCAGGTTTGGAAGACTTTTTCCATATTTTTTTTCAATGGATTCCTGTTCTCTTGAATTGTCTAATATATCTATAGTCCTTCCAGAGAAATTGAAACATACAACAAAGTAGTGTGACAAATGACAGACGGGAAAGAAAACCTGATAAGAACAGAATAATTGTTAAAAATAAATAAATGGTTAACTTTATTTAATCCTTTTTACATAATAGGAGATTAGTTTACCAGTGTAGCTTTCTTAATATCTAATTTAGGGAACGTCTCTGCTGTAAATATCATACTGCGTTCGAAATCCTTATATGTATCTCGCCGATATTCTTCATGCAGAGAGTAAAGCTAAAAAGAAAAGAAAAAGATTAGTAAACTGATAAGACATAAGTAAAATAAAAGCAATATACTTACAGTGTCACTGATAAGGCAGAAGTACCGACGTATATTTGATGTATGAATACTTTGTAGTTCCATTTCATTCAAAAGAACTATCCAGGAATTGAGAGCATTCTCATTTATAAAATGATTCAATTTCAATGACTGAAAGTCAGATCTTAGCGAAAACAGTCCACTTGAAGCGAAGATCACCTCATCTTGACTGTGTAAAAACAGAAAATCATAACATATATGATAAAAATATTGTTCACAAAAATAAGATGAGGTATTCACGTAAAAAAAAAGGACTTACGAATCAGGTATGACAGTCGTCACCCAATCATAAATTTTAATTTCTTCTTCTGACAATTCATCATCAATAGGAATTACTCTATTGTAGTAGGGACATTCTATAGCCACTAAAGGCTTCTTTAATCGTTCAAGTATCTTATCTGTCGGAACTACTTTCTCCTGGGGTTTCAGTGATGTAGTTTTACTTGACTCATACATGGATTCAATTTTCGCAACCTCCACCAAAATTGCTTCAAGGTCATTTTCCATGCTATCTCCCAGTGTACTATAGGTGGTCCTTTCAAAACCTTCCTCGGCAGGTTGTGTAGCTTGTTTTTTCAATAAAGGAGAATTTATTACATCTCCTAAACTGAGATGAAAAAGGTCTTCCTCTGAAAAATTATACAATGACCTTTTTCTGTTTGAAGACTCTGGTAAGTCATCATTCATTAAAGACTTGATCCTCCCATGTAAACTCTTCACTTCATCGTAAAAATGTACATCATTTTTCAGCATAATGTACAAATTTTTAAACTCAAGTAGGTTTTGCTCAATCTTTCCATATAGACTCCTAAAAACTGTCATCATATCCTAAAAAAAAAAAAATTATCAGATTTATTACAAACTAGACTAGTCCAACTGAAAATAGCAAAATAGACTTAAAACACAAATGTTCAGACTTACCAATCAGACTTATACGGAAATGATCAGACTTAATAATCAGACTAAAAACAGCACGTTTAGACATTAATATTGATAATGATAAAACTTAAAAATTGATACTGATCAGACTTAAAATGATAATGTTCATACTTAAAAAATGATAATGATCAGACTTAAGTTTCTAGTGTTCAGACTTATCATATTTATCAGTCTTAGACAGCAATGATCAGAAATTAAATCAGTAATGTTAAGAACGATCAGAAATAATTATTCAGGGTACCTCGCTTGAGATTTCATCAGTTGTTACTTCTGCTTGTTCGTCTAGTGTCTGGTCTTTTGGAGTTACAACTTGTGTTTGCAAGGGCTAGATAAAAAGATAACAATGAATCACCAACTTAAGAAATAAAAAAATTCTTAGAATAACGAAATAAAAAATGTGATCCCCAGACAATGAATTACAATATTTAAATGTTTGTTAGCTGAAATGTTTTATTTTCTATAGAATCTCTTTCAGAAAATGTTTCAAGGAGATTAGACAGGATGACATTCACTTTCGAAGTATTGCTATCAGAAATGGGCTGTGAGCAAACATAAAGTATTGCAATTATCAATGTAAGAAAAAAAATCCGAGTAAAATTAATTTGTATCGTTTATTGGTGATATTTATGTTTTATTACCTGCGCCCGGGCTGTCTTGTCTGATTCGGGTAGCTGTGTATTATTTTGGAAAGTGTTTTTTCTTTGCTGTGTAGCCTTTACAAATGACAAAGAGGGGACAATCTGAAGTCCTTTGTACAAACCATTGTATTCAGGTACAACGGCAAATTCTTCGCTATCTTCTATAACCTCATCACCATCAACACTGGTAACATGTTCTAATGCTTCAATATCACCACTCTCACCTTCTACTCTTTCGGTTCCTCCACTCTCACCTTGTGCTATTTCAGTACCACCAGTCTGACCTTCCAATATTTCAGTATCACCACTCTCACCTTCTACTGTTTCGGTTCCTTCACTCTCCCCTTGTGCTAGTTCAATATCATCACTCTGCCCTTTCAATAATTCAGTATTACCAACTCCTTCAGCATTTGTAGTATCATCACTGTCAGATGTCAGGTGGATGATTTGTTGTTGTTGTCCTTCAGATTTGCAATATAGTAGAGATTAAAAATGATTCACAAAAACGTTGATCTTTCTAGAAAAAGTTTAAACCCTAAAAAAATGAGTACCAGAATCCGAAATGGAGTCAGATGCTTTGATCTTCATGTTGAAAAATTTGTGTTCGAAACTCTACCTTGGCGTTGTTTCTCTGCGACTTGGAACGATGATAGAAGAAGACGTTCGATGACGAAGTAGATTTCGATTTTTTTTTCCGACATTTGAAATAAAAAAAGTATTCAATTCCATAAAAGTATTAAGAATCTGATCAAATATTTAATGATCAGACTTAACGAAAGAATGATCAGACTTAAAATTTTGTATAATCACAAGTAAAAATGATATATGGTCAAATAGAATGAATGATCAGAGTTAAAATTGAGATTTATCACAATGTTCAGAGATAGATCAAATTCATTCATAAATACATCAAAATGTAGACACATATAACATTGTTTTTTTTATCCTTCAGTCCAAAAAAATGAATGTTGTTTTCTTTATCTTCTTAAGTTGACTTCTTTTGCTTCAGATTCCTGCTGTTGGATGACTCTGGGAAGTCGTCATTCAAGAGTGATTTGATCCTCCCATATACATTATCAACATCAATTTGAAACTGCGCATTACTTTTTAGCATTGCGTACAACCTTTTAAACTGACACATGTCTCTTTCAAGTCTTCCAGATATGCCCCTAAAATTTACCATCATCTCCTAAAAATATACATAAAATCTAAAGATTAATAAAGCATAATTGGATGATAATTAATGTGAAAAAAAGTTTCAAATATTCACATTGGTCATTGAATCCAAAAAAAATATTGGAAGAGAAATAATCAAAATTATTTAAGCAATAATCTGTCAATTAAAATCCAATTCTGAATTCGTTAAATCAAAAAATTAAGTTGAATGGTGAAAAATGTAAAGAATTTAGATAAAGAAAAAAATCAGGGGTACCTCATTGGACATTTGATTACTTACTTCATTAATATTTTCCCTTGGAGTTTCAAAAAGTCGATGCAACAGCTTCAGGCTACCAAATTTATTTTTGTAAATATCTGATTTTTGACGAGATATCAAATACTCATTGGTCATGTAGCTGATGACTGGCCATTTTCTTGTCATATAACATTCACTGTTGTATAGTCGATCAGCATACAACATCTGCAAAAAAAATAAAAAATAAATATAGTAATACGCTAAATGATCAGAGATAACATTAAAAATGTTCAGATATAACAAAAAAATGTTTGCACATCATATTAGGTTGTTCAGATATAATTTTAATTTTTCAAACATGAAAGGGAAATAATAATAAATTTAAATAAAATTTTGCAGATAATAAAAAAATGCATAAATAAAATTTTAAATAGAACATACAGTGAGGAAGAGGATTGGTCCCTTGTAATTTGTCATTTTGTTTTTCATCCATTCAATCTTTGATTCCTTAAGTACTTCAACAATGAACTTACACCAATTAAAGCGTGGTATCTCATCCCCAGACTCTAAACAGTTTATAATGTTTGAATGACACCAAGTATTCTTACTTGGTGATATCAGAATGGAGTAAAACAGGACTAGAAAGTCCAGCTTGAACCAATTGTCAACAAACTGCACATCTTTCAATCTCTGAGCAATCTCTGTATTTTTTGGATATAATCCTTTGGTTGTTATACCATATTTTTGAAGCCATCTCTTCTGTAATGCCTTATTGCTTTTTCCCTTTATTATGAGTGATTCGCCGCCTAAATCAAATCCGAAAACATTGCTCACATCAACTTCATCAATTTCCATTGTATCACAGTTAACCTTTAAACTGCAGTCATTTGCGTCAAAACATTCAAGGACTTTCAATGAAAGTTTTGTTGGTAACTTGTTTATCTTTAATTCCAAAATGTGTTCTAGACCCATTGAAGCAACAGCAACTTTTTGAACTTCGGTTAAGCCATCAATGACATCCTTGAGAATTTGTGGAGTTCCTCTTACCTGTATTCCAGAAGTTGATTTTCGACGTTGTATAGGCTTAGCAGCAAATGCCAAATGGGGAACAATTTCAAATCCTTTGTTGTAATCATAATTGCTCTCTCTTTCAGTATCAATACTGTCTCTTTTGTTGTCACTACTCTCTCCTTCAGTATCACTACTTACTCTCTCCTCTGGTGTCAGCGATCTTTGACTGAAACTTTCTGAAATTACTTTTTTCCCTTTAGAGATGTCGTTCATCCATTTTGAGTATCCTTCATTTGGTGGTATGCAGCTTATATCATCATCATCAGAGGTAAGATCGATTATTTCTCCTTGTTTGCCTTTATAATTACTGCATCTAGTCCGTAGTGCATAACGTCTTCTATTTAAATCTGAAAGAAAACATACAATACAGATTCGTGTGCTGAAAAGAAAAATCCAACAAAAATTAAACCCTAAAAAAAACGTACCCGAAACCGATTTGGAAACCCTAGTTGGGTTCGTCTTCATGTTAGAAAAATGCAAAGCAAAGAGCTTGTATCTTCGGAAACCCTAGTTGAGAACTTTGCAATTTAGACAATTGAGAGAGTCGCATTCGTACTGGGATTATAAAAGTATATGAGTTGTGAAGTAAATAAAATAGGTAGGTAGCCGTACTCATAAAGCAAAACCTGATGAATGATCAGACTTAAAAACTTAAATGATCAGACTTAAAGACATCCAATGTTTACTTTTGTCCCACATTGCTTGATGTCAAAGAGTTTGATTCACAAGTGATTATAAAAATGGAGAGTAAAACCAAATCCAACTACAACATCAATGGATTTGAAATTGAGTCATTGTTGCATAGTCAGTATATCTTCCATCTCAGCAACCTGCTGAGATAGAAGATACCTGCTGAGATGAAGATATACTTACTAGTCACAATGACTCTTAATCAAAAAAAAAGATTAGGCACAATGGCTCAATGCCAACACGAGATATTCATGAAGCGTACTCAGTTTTAGGATGATAAAACCTGATGGTTCATGATCAGACTTAAAGACTCAAATGATTAGACTCAAAAATAAAATAATTTCTCAGACTTAAAAACAGATATGAATGATCAGACTTAAAATAGAATTATTGATTAGAATTGATATAATATAAATGATCAGAATTAAGATAAATATGATCAGAGTAAAAGAGTTAAAGATCAGACTTAATGATCAGTTTTAAAGACTGAATAATCAAACTTTGAAGACTTAATGATCAGACTTAAAATAAAATAAATTGTGAGAATTAAAATAAAATAAATTCTCAGACATAAAACCGATATGAATGATCAGAGTTAAAGACTTAAGATATAATGAATGATCAGAATTAAAATAAAATAACAATGTTCAGACTTAAATCAGTAATGACAATACTTGAAAAAACAATGTTCAGACTTAAAAAAACAATGTTCAGACTTAAACCAGTAAAGACAATACTTGAAAAACCAATGTTCAGACTTAAAAAAACAATGTTCAGACTTATTTAAATAATAATGAGACTTAAACCATTAATGTTCAGACTTAAATAACAATGTTCAGACTTAACTAACTATGTTCAGACTTAAACAAAAAAAAACAATACTTGAAAACCCAATGTTCAGACTTTACTAACAATGTTCAGACTTAAACCAAAAAAAACAATACTTGAAAACCCAATGTTCAGACTTAAACCAAAAAAAACAATACTTGAAAACCCAATGTTCAGACTAATATAAATAATAATGAGACTTAAACCATTAATGTTCAGACTTAAATAACAATGTTCAGACTTAACTAACAATGTTCTGACTTAAATCAGTAATTACAATATTTGAAAAAACAATGTTCAGACTTAAAAAAACAATGTTCAGACTTAAAGCAGTAAAGACAATACTTGAAAACCCAATGTTCAGACTTATATAAATAATAATGAGACTTAAACCATTAATATTCAGACTTAAAAAAATAATGTTCAGACTTAAACCAGTAATGACAATACTTGAAAAAACAATGTTCAGACTTAAAAAAACAATGTTCAGACTTATTTAAATAATAATGAGACTTTAACCATTAATGTTCAGACTTAAATAACAATGTTCAGACTTAACTAACAATGTTCAGACTTAAATCAGTAATGACAATACTTGAAAAAACAATGTTCACACTTATATAAATAATAATGAGACTTAAACCATTAATGTTCAGACTTAAATAACAATGTTCAGACTTAACCAACAATGTTCAGTCTTAAACATAAAAAAACAATACTTGAAAACCCAATGTTCAGACTTTACTAACAATGTTCAGACTTAAACCAAAAAAAACAATACTTGAAAACCCAATGTTCAGACTTAAAAAAACAATGTTCAGACTTATATAAATAATATTGAGACTTAAACCATTAATGTTCAGACTTAAATAACAATGTTCAGACTTAATTAACCATGTTCAGACTTAACTAACATTGGTCTTCTGATCCTTCTATATACAGCACAGACTTGATTCTTCCATATATAAGAAATTGCATATTAGTTTTTTTACAAAATTGTCTACTTATTCTTTACAAAATTGTCAACCATTCTTTACAAAATTGTCTACTTATTTTTCTTAGGTCGACCTCTTTTCCTTTTGTTCTGATTTTCCTTTTCTGCAATATCTTCAACTTCTGATTTCTTAGGTGGACCTCTTTTCCTCTTGTTCTGATTTTCCTTTACTGCATATGGTTGAATCTGCTTTTGCTCTGTAATGTCTTCAACTTCTGGTGGATCCAAGTAAATATTTGGCTCTGGAATTGTGGGTGTATAAGTTGCCACGTCTCCCAATATTTCATATTTCTTAGTGTTAACATCATCCAAAAGAATTGCATTAGCATATCTAACTCGCAACTTTCTTAATTGATCTCTTTGCTGAAAAAAATATATTTTACATTAATAAATAATTTTAATATGCAACCCATTATGAGATTTGAAAGTTTAGATTGCATTACCTCTTTACTTTCAGTATCAAAGCCTGATGGCCATCCTTCTAATTCGCCAAAATACGTTTCCATATGCCTCATGCAAAAGATACCACAATCAACGTGGTTGTATAGCGTCCTCCAAGGCATTTCAACACGGAAGGGTTTTGCGTCTGCAATCCAATCACTATCCGGAAATTTTATCTTTTCAAAAAGAGTTATGACATGACTTACCTGCAATTTATTAAGACATTAAGAAGAATTGTTCATGAATAAAAAAACTTCATCAAACATAAAAATACTATATTTCAGAATTAAAATAACACATACCAGGTTTGGCACAGTTTGTCCATACTTATCATTATTGGTTGGATTACTGGCTGAGTTGTCTAAAATTTCAATCTTCTTTGAAAGAAAATTGAAACACACCACAAAGAAATGATTGGAGAGCCAAATCGCGAAGAAAATCTGAAAAATTAAAAAAATTATTAAAAAATATACAAAAATGATTAATTAAATCTTTTATATAACATATAAGATTAGCTTTTACCAGTTTCGCTTTTAAAAACATCTTGACATTGAACAGTTTTACTATATCTTTGACATTGTCTTTGAAGTTCTTGTATCTTTTGTCCTTGTCGTTTTTGTCGTAACAAAGACAATAACTCTGACACCAAAAAAATGAACTTAATTAGTTTATGTCTCAGATATAAAATAAAAAAACTATAGAGACTGCACTTACAGATGTTTTGATAGGGAAGAAAAACCGCTGGACAGTTGATGAATTCCTGGTTTGTTCACGTAAGTTCAACAAATATACCCAGCAGTCGATTATACTGCTTTCAATATAACTTCCAAAATCAAGTGTCTGAAAGTCATGCTTTGATGCCTTTTCCGTTTCTATTTTATTACGAAACAGGAAATCATATTCTCTGCAAACAGAAAAAGATAAAAGAAAATTGAGACTTACTCAATTATTATACACATATAAAACAAACTTGAAAGAATAATATCCATAAATGAAAACAGACTTAAAAACATAAATGTGCAGGCTTACCGTATATTTTTAACTACAGGGTCAAATATCCACTGCCATACTTTATTTTCAGGTTTTCTTAAATTCGAAATCAGAGGAGTTATTCTGATTTGGAATGGAGATTTCAATGAACGACCTGGCATCTTCAATCTTGGATTGACAATAGAAGGTATGATAGCATCTTGAGGAGCCTCTGTAGTGATCAAACTTAAAATGTTAATCATTAGATTTAAAAATGACGAATTGTAAGAATTAAAATTTCCAAAAGATCAGACTTAAAAGACAAATGATCAGACTAAAAAGCGATACACGTTCAGACTAAAAAAGAAGGAAACATGATTAAAGGAAACGACTAAAAAACCTAAGATAAATTCAGAGCTGAAAACATAAAAAAGAAATATATAGAGGACAAACTCTAAGAAAGAAAGAATTGTACCACTCTTTTCAGGCGTCTCCACCTGCTTGTTAGATTCACTAGGAGTCTCAACATTATTATTCTCTTCAGCAGCTAAGGTAGCTTCAACCACTACTGGTTCCTCAATAGCCTCCGACTCCTTGGTGGGCATTTTTTCAGACTCATCGTCAAATGTACTCTCTTTCATTGCCGAAACTACATTTTCGACAAAATTGACTTCATTTGTCCCGTGATCAACCTCTAAAACAGATGCTGACTCTTGTGGCATTGGCACATGCATTGGAGGTGTTGATTTAAAATCTGGAGACAATGTAAACATACTTTTATCTTGAAAGTAATCTTCTACCGGTTTTTTAACATTTTGGGAATCATCTGTAGTAATTAAAATATTGAACAGAATTAAAAATCTTAAAACTAGAAAATATATAAAATCTAAGAAAGAAAAATATTGTACCGCTCTGTTCAGTAGTTATATTTGGAACTACTGTTTTATCTGGTTCAAAAGCAGGCAGACTAGATGAGATATCAGTGTATTCTGCAGCTTCTTCACATAGATTTTGAACTTGTTCAACCGAAACGCGATGTTGTAAAGTATCTGAATTGATCAAGTAAAGTATCTGAGGAAACATGATTAAAGGAAACGACTAAAAAACCTAAGCAAAAATTCACAGCTGAAAACATAAAAAAGAAACATATAGAGGACAAACTCTAAGAAAGAATAAATCGTACCGCTCTGTTCAGTAGTCTTATTTCCAACTTCCTGAGCAGTCTCTTCAGTCGGAAGATTTGTATCAGCCAGGGCTTCAATTGTTTCTGTACCCTCATCAGTTGCTGGCATCTCCACCTCCTTGATAGATTCACCAGGAGTCTCAATATTATTATGCTCCTCAGCAGCTAAGGTAGCTTCAACCACTGCTGGTTCCTCAATAGCTTCTGACTCCTTAGTGGGCAAATCTGTGTTGATTAGGATGATCAGAATAAAAACCATGCTTTTAGAAATACAGACAGGACAATGATCAGACTTATACTTCCATTGATAATGATCAGACTAATAACAGACTCAAAGATTTAATTGCAGAATGAAACTGCTGAAAAACCTAAGCATAAATGAACACCTTAAAACATAAAAAAGAAACATAAAGAGGACAAACTCTAAAAAAGAATAAATCGTACCACTCTGTTCAGTAGTCTTATTTCCAACTTCCTGAGCAGTCTCTTCAGTCGGAAGATTTGTATCAGCCAGGGCTTCAATTGTTTCTGTACCCTCATCAGTTGCTGGCATCTCCACCTCCTTGTTAGATTCACCAGGAGTCTCAACATTATTATGCTCCTGAGCAGGTAATGTAGCTTCAACCACTGCTGGTTCCTCAATAGCTTCTGACTCCTTAGTGGGCAAATCTGTGTTGATTAGGATGATCAGAATAAAAACAATGCTTTTAGAAATACACACATGACCAAACTTAAATTAGAAAAAAGTATTGTATTAATCAACAAGATTAAATTTGATCAGAATAAACATGATGCTTTTAGAAATGCACAAATAAAATCAAACTTAACAGAAATTAAACATAATAAACTCTAACAAAGAAAAATTCGTACCATCTTTTGTTGAGTTAATAAGACGATCTTGTATTGTTTGAAGGAGAATATCAGGATTTGCAAATGGTTGTAAAATTGGTAAATTAGGCAAAACAAACAAATCATCAGGATTATCAAAATGATCAACATTCTGAGATTTTTCATTCAAAGAGGATGTGAATGGATGGGGCTCTGGAGGTGTTGATATAAAATCTGGAGCCAATGAAAATAGACTTTTCATTTCACAGCGCTCTTCTGACATTTTTGGAATATTTTGTGAACGTGTAATAACATCTTGAGAAGAATCTGTATGATCATCATCTTGTTGATCATTATAAAAGTCTGAGAAAGAAGAAATTGTTGATCATTATAAAAATATATACATTATAAAAGTCTGAGAAAGAAGAAATTGTACCAGCTTGTTGATCATCATCATCTTCAGAATCATCAGATTGTTGATCCTCATCATTAACTGGTTCATTATGTTGCTCTTTGTGTACAATGGGCAAAATAGCACTGTCATATGCCCCATCTTCAACCAGATTTTGAACATGTTCAACAATAACAGGATCTTTTAATGTAACTGTATTGAACAAGATTAAATTGATCAGACTAAACACGATGACTTTAGAAAATGCAAAACGTAATTAAACTTAATAGAAATCTCCAGACTTAAAAAAACAATGTTCAGACTTAAAACAGTAAAGACAATACTTGAAAACCCAATGTTCAGACTTATATAAATAATAATGAGACTTAAACCATTAATGTTCAGACTTAAATAACAATGTTCAGACTTAACTAACAATGTTCAGACTTAAATCAGTAATGACAATACTTGAAAAAACAATCTCCAGACTTAAAAAAACAATGTTCAGACTTAAACCAGTAAAGACAATACTTGAAAACCCAATGTTCAGACTTATATAAATAATAATGAGACTTAAACCATTAATGTTCAGACTTAAATAACAATGTTCAGACTTAACTAACAATGTTCAGACTTAAATCAGTAATGACAATACTTGAAAAAACAATGTTCAGACTTAAACCAGTAAAGACAATACTTGAAAACCCAATGTTCAGACTTAAAAAAACAATGTTCAGACTTATATAAATAATAATGAAACTTAAACCATTAATGTTCAGACTTAAATAATAATGTTCAGACTTAACTAACAATGTTCAGACTTAAATCAGTAATGACAATACTTGAAAAAACAATGTTCAGACTTAAACCAAAAAAAACAATACTTGAAAACCCAATGTTCAGACTTAAAAAAACAATGTTCAGACTTATATAAATAATAATGAGACTTAAACCATTAATCTTCAGACTTAAATAACAATGTTCAGACTTAACTGACAATGTTCAGATTTAACTAACATTGGTCTTCTGATCCTTCTTTATACAGCACAGACTTAAAGAATAAATGATCAGACTAAAAAATGACAATGATCAATCTTAAGAATGGCAATGATCAAACTTAGATACAGCCACAGTTGAAACCATAAAAAAAATATATACATTATAAAAGTCTGACAAAGAAGAAATTGTACCAGGTTGTTGATCATCATCATCTTCAGAATCATCAGATTGTTGATCAAATTTTCTCTTTTTCTTTGATGCTGAATGACATTGCTCAGTTGCAACCGCTATGAGAATACTTTTGTCAATCAACTGAACCTCATTTTTATATTTAGGATTATTTTTCAAAAGTCCGGACACTTCATGATATTGAGCCACATCTTCAAGAATTTTTGAAGCAATGATCCGTAATCTTGCAATTGTTTCCTATTAGAATTAATAATGTTCAGAAAGTACAATACAAACAGTGACGTGGAAAGCATAATATGCAGACCTAATGAAGTAATATTCATATTCAAAAACAGAATTAAAACATAATGTTCACACTTAAATAGACAATGATGAGACATAAATAGACATGATGAGACTAAAAAATTGGAAATGATCAGACTTAAATACATAATTAATATGCATGGTAATTTAAGTACCTCAGGTAATTCCGTGCGAGGTAATTCTGTGTGGACTACTTCTGTGAGGGGTAATTCCGTGCGTGGTAATTCCGTGGGAGGTGATTCTGTGTGGACTACTTCTGTGAGGGGTAATTGTATTTCATTGATTTTCTTCTTTTTTCTTGTATAACATAACCGTGCATCTTTGGGAGGGCTTTCTTGTTCGATCAACGCCCCTTTTCCAAATTGATTTGAGTAGAAATCATAGTTTTCCCTAGCAGCAAAATAGTCATCAGTAATATACCTGATGACTGGACGTTGTCGTATGATGGGACACTCTTCATTATCGAATCTATCCACATAAAGCATCTGCATAATATGCAGAGTAAATCAGACTTAATAATAATTGATCAGACATCATTGAAAAAATGAATAAAAGAATTATTGCAAAATCAACTTACAGTAATGAAAGTAATGGGGCCCGTGTAGAAACTTGTGACAGGTCCAGATTTCCAAGCTATGGTTGCTTTTTTCAGTTGTGAAATTATGAACTTACACCAGTTGAACCTTGGAATTTGATCCTCCGAAACTATAAATTCAAGAATGTCTGCTCGGCAATTTTGATTATTCGGTGGATGTATCATGACAGAATAGAAGAGGACTAAGAAATCCACCTTGAACCAATAGTCAACCCCTTTCATACTTCGCAATCGTGCTGCGATATCAGTATTTTTCGGATATTTCTTATCATTACCAAACGCATATGATGCTTTCCATCTCTTAAATAAGGACCCTTTCTTTATACGTTTGCGTATAGTAATATCCTCACCATTCAAATCAAATCCAAATACGCTGTGTACGTCCAATTCATTTATATGTAGAATTCCGGATTCAGTTGTTAAGGTTAGTGCATCCGGATCAAAAGACTGCAGAACTAACAGGGCTAAAAATGTAGGGATTTTTTTAAATCTGATTTGCAAAATAGGTTCTAACCCCATCGAAGTCACAGCAGTTATTTGCTCATCGTTTAAGCCATCAATAACTTCCTTTAATAGAGATGGGTTTCCTCTTTGCCGAAGACCAGACTTTCTTTTCTTTTTTTTCTTTTTATCTTTCAGACGAACACCCGCCAAACTAAGCATCAACTGAGCAGATTCAATTTCACTATTAGAAGACGGCTGTGAATAAGAACTTGGTGATTCATCATTACATTGTAAATGCTGAGCAGAAGTAACACAATGCCTCTTTAACTCTGACAAAAATTAAGAGGATGAACAAAATGAATTTAGAAAAATAACCATATAATCAAAATTAAAAGATATATATACAGACATAATTTGTAAATGATCAGAGCTAACTTTGTAATGATTAGAGCTAATTTTATAATGAACAGAGCTCACTTAACTAAGTACTGATCATTAACTAGTTAATAATTAGACTTAAAATGATAACTAGCTAATGTTCAGAGTTAAATAGTAAACAATCAAACTTAAAGATATAATGAGCACCCATAAAATGTTAATGTTCAGACTTAACTTCTTAATATTGTGCAGTAGTAGCGAGCTAAAACGAAACAGGATTATTGAAAACCCTAGAAAAAGACACATCTAACATAAGCAGCACAAACTCTTGAGAAAAAAGAAAACATACTGCCACGTTCAGACTTAACTTCTTAATATTCAGACTTAATAATGAGCACCCATAAAATGAGCACCCATAAAATGTTAATGTTCAGACTTAACTTCTTAATATTGTGCAGTAGTAGCGTGCTAAAGCGAAACAGGATTATTGAAAACCCTAGAAAAAGACACATGTAACATAAGCAGCACAAACTCTTGAGAAAAAAGAAAACATACTGCCACGTTCAGACTTAACTTCTTAATATTCAGACTTAATAATGAGCACCCATAAAATGAGCACCCATAAAATGTTAATGTTCAGACTAAACTTCTTAATATTGTGCAGTAGTAGCGAGCTAAAACGAAACAGGATTATTCAAAACCCTAGAAAAAGACACATCTAACATAAGCAGCACAAACTCTTGAGAAAAAAGAAAACATACTGCCACGTTCAACTGAATCCGGAGCCTGTTGGTTGGACATATTGAAAAACAGCCAAACTTCGTTTCGCCTAAGCCTGTTGGTTGCTCGTTCGTCTGAACGTTTTTGTTGTTCGTTCGCCTGAACTTGAAGGTTTTTCGTTCTTTGTTGTTAACTGACTTAAAAAACGTACATCGTTACCCCTTATTTAAGTTGAATTTTGAAAAAATAAAAAAGAGCCGAAAATTTAATATTTTTAAAAAGGCCCCGAAAAGTTCAGACTTAAAATGAGTAATGTTCAGACTTAAAAAACCAATGTTCAGACTTAAATAAATAATAATGAGACTTAAACCATTAATGTTCAGACTGAAATAACAATGTTCAGACTTAAACCAGTAATGACAATACTTGAAAACGCAAGGTTCAGACTAAAAAAACCAATGTTCAGACTTAAATAAATAATAATGAGACTTAAACCATTAATGTTCAGACTTAAATAACAATGTTCAGACTTAACTAACAATGTTCAGACTTAAACCAGTAATGACACTACTTGAAAACCCAATGTTCAGACTTATATAAATAATAATGAGACTTAAACCACTAATGTTCAGACATAAATAACAATGTTCAGACTTAACTAACAATGTTCAGACTAAAATCAGTAATGACAATACTTGAAAAAACAATGTTCAGACTAAAAAAACAATACTCAGACTTAAACCAGTAAAGACAATACTTGAAAACCCAATGTTGAGACTTAAAAAACCAATGTTCAGACTTAAATAAATAAAACTGAGACTTAAACCATTAATGTTCAGACTTAAATAACAATGTTCAGACTTAACTTACAATGTTCAGACTTAATTCAGTAATGACAATCCTTGAAAAAACAATGTTCAGACTTAAAAAAACAATGTTCAGACTTAAACCAAGTGTCTTTTAAATTTTGTTAAGTATCAAAAAAAAATTGGGAATATTTTTTGACATAAACTAAAATGAACAGAGAACAGAGAAATTATGAAATTTTGATTGGACTCTCTTCTTGAAAATTTGATTGGACTATCTCCTCTTCTTGACATGGCTCTTCTATGTTCTGTTCTTGACAAGCAGCAGATGCTCCTGCTTCTTGGTCACCAAGTTTCAATGGACAGGTTCGCTTATTATGAAAGGCTTTCGTACCACAATATGTGCATAACCTTTTCTTCTTTGATTCTTCTATGCATATTTCCCTTGTTGTTTTTATCCTTTTTCCGCGCCCTTTGTTCCTTGCAACATTGGGTACTTGTATATTTACTTCTGTTGGTTGTGGAATACCAAGAACAGAAGTGAAAAAATCTGATCTAGATTTTGACTTGTCTGGTACTTCATCTGACTGAAACATTCCATGCAGATTCTTCACACTTTCCAATAAAATCTTCATTTGTTCCTCGTCATCTTTTACAAGCTGAACAATCGACCGGAATTCAGACCAAATCTCTGATACTAAGGATGATTGCATCACAATAGAAGAAGAATTCATAGATGTATCTTTTTCACTCAAATTTGATGCTTCCTTGCACCATCTTTTCATGATAAGACATTTGGGTATTTTGTCCACCGTATGATATATGCCTGCATATAATACCGTATGACTGGAACTTGTTGCAACTGCAAACAGCGTTACTCGTTGACATTGCAAACGACACCTGATTATAAGAAAATGTCATCATAAAAAAAAAGAAGAGAAAATAGTGTTTAAACACTTTTCAGATATGTAACTGAACACACATTTAAATTAAAATTTAACTCACTTGGCAGCTTGATCTTGTCTGATTTCTCTCTTTTATTGTATACAATCTCATGTCTCCGTCTTTCAATACCTCTTCAATGGAACATTTGTACACACCAGCCTCAATCTCAATCTCAGTTTCTTTAAAAAAATTGTGTGTGAATATTTCCGCTGCGTGTCCAGCAATTTTAAGAGGACATTGAATAGGAGGAGATGTTGTATCATTTTCAATATTCAACTGAATTCTAGTTTTCCTTTGTTCCTTCATAGCAGTACGAAAGCCAAGGTAGAACTCAACAAATGTCATGTAATGATGAATATACCTTCCAAAGAATGAATTTTCACTTTCAGAACGGGAGGTTGTTCTTAATAGATTACCCATAATCACATGTTTTGAATAAACTGGAATCCAGGATGATCGTTTGTCAAATATATCAGCTAACCAACTGTTGTTCTCAAGTTTGTATTCTCGAATTACATTATCCCATCCATCTTCAAAATCAGATGGTTCATTGTGGTGTCCCCAAATTACAGAACTAATTTTTTTCAGAAAATCATTTACATTACATATAGGACCTACCTGCACATCATAAAACAACTAGTTATAATTAAAGTCTGATCATTCCCAAATTAAAGTGTGATCGTTAAAAAGTTAAATATCCATATGTACACATTTTGTCATGCATAATTTAAAATTAATTACATTTGCTTTCAATTTCTCTGCAATATGCCACATGCAAAATCTGTGATAGCTTTTATCAAATACTTGAGCAACTGCAGCTTTCATTGCAGGGTCTTGATCAGTAATAATAATATTTGGCTGTTCAGATACTAGATTCTTAAAGCAAGTCAATAGCCATGTGTAAGAATCTATGTTTTCATTTGATATAAGCCCTGCTGCCAAAGTGATAGACCTACGGTGGTTGTCCACTCCAGTAAAAGGAACAAAAATCATATTATACCTGATACCAATGAATATTAAATAGGTAAATCACTCAGTATTTTACTGCACATGAATGATATTTGGACAGAAAAATTCAATGATTTACGATTTAAATTTCTTACTTGTTCATCCGGTATGTTGCATCAAAAGAAACCACATCAGCAAAAATTTTACAGTCTTCCATTGATATCTTGTCAGCAAAAAATAACCGAGATAGAGCCCCTTCTTCATTAGTATAATACTCAAAAAAAAATCCAGCAGCAGAACTCTTCTTCTCCGTTAAATAATTCACTAACATCTGAGCATCTCCTCCACCAATAAAACTTTTTAAATCCCTTTTAAAATTTTTAAAATCAACTACTAATGCCCCGACATTAGAACTCCCACCAGAAATTTCTGATACTATCCGATGAGCTTTTGTTGCTCCTATATTTATATTTCCTCCAGCAACAATGAAATGCTGATGTTCAACACTTAATTGTCTATTATTTCGTAAAAACTGCTTCCCTAACTCAGTAACCAATCGATGATTATGCTTCTCTTCAAATACAAAGACCTCATATTTACCACCATCAACAAGCCTAACACGTATTTTAGCTAAACAACCACAACGAGTAGTCTTCCTGCCTCTTGTTTCCTTTTTTTTTTTTAAGAGGCTATCTTTGGGTTTTTTTTTCTTGTTAACACCCTCACGGTGACACAACATGTGTTGAACAAGCACTGTAATGCGATCTTTATGTAATTTTTTGGTACCATGGCGCATTGTAAATCCACAGATATCTGCATATTTGTCATAGAATTTAAATGCCTCTTTCAATGTATCAAACAAAAGCCCTATGAATGGCTTCTGCTCATCAGGACACAGAGGTGTGTAGAACTGCACATCAGAAGGTGTAGAAACAGTTTTATTTGAACATTCTGAATCAACAACTTCATTCTCAGTATGATAGCTAATGTTCCCTGTATTATCAAGTAAAGAATAATTTTAGTAACATTGGACCTCCTCAATGTAAAAAAGCGCAGATTAAGACTAAAAACACTGTATAAACTAAATAAAAATTCAGAAACCTATACAGAAATACAGAAACTAAAAAGGAATTCAAAACAATTTTTCTAACCTGCAACGACGCTGGCTAAATCGTCCATCTGTTACTACGACTAACCCTAAATTTGTAAACTGATGAAACAGTCCGACGGAATTTCAAACAAGCAACTAATTGAAAATAAAATTTAACCATATATGTAGAAAGACTAAAAAGCCCCTCCTTGTATTTAAGTCTGAACATCACCATTTTAAGTCTGAACATTAAGTATTTTTAGTATGATCATTGCCTATTTTTAAGTCTGAACATTAAGTATTTTTAACTCTGAACATTGCTTTTTTTTTAAGTATGAACATTAGCATTTTAAGTCTGAACATTAAGTATTTTTAAGTCTGATCATTGCTTTTTTTTAAGTCTGAACATCACCATTTTAAGTCTGAACATTAAGTATTTTTAGTATGATCATTGCCTATTTTTAAGTCTGAACATTAAGTATTTTTAAGTCTGATCATTGCTTTTTTTAAGTCTGAACATTAACCTTTTAAGTCTGAACATTAAGTATTTTTAGAATATCATTGCCTATTTTTAAGTCTGAACATTAAGTATTTTTAAGTCTGATCATTGCTTTTTTTTAAGTCTGAACATCACCATTTTAAGTCTGAACATTAAGTATTTTTAGTATGATCATTGCCTATTTTTAAGTCTGAACATTAAGTATTTTTAAGTCTGATCATTGCTTTTTTTTAAGTCTGAACATCACCATTTTAAGTCTGAACATTAAGTATTTTTAGTATGATCATTGCCTATTTTTAAGTCTGAACATTAAGTATTTTTAACTCTGAACATTGCTTTTTTTTTAAGTATGAACATTAGCATTTTAAGTCTGAACATTAAGTATTTTTAAGTCTGATCATTGCTTTTTTTTAAGTCTGAACATCACCATTTTAAGTCTGAACATTAAGTATTTTTAGTATGATCATTGCCTATTTTTAAGTCTGAACATTAAGTATTTTTAAGTCTGATCATTGCTTTTTTTTAAGTCTGAACATTAACCTTTTAAGTCTGAACATTAAGTATTTTTAGAATATCATTGCCTATTTTTAACTCTGAACATTAAGTATTTTAAGTCTGATCATTGCTTTTTTTTTAAGTATGAACATTAGCATTCTAAGTCTGAACATTAAGTATTTTTAAGTCTGATCATTGCTTTTTTTTTTAAGTATGAACATTAGCATTTTAAGTCTGAACATTAAGTATTTTTAAGTCTGATCATTGCTTTTTTTTAAGTCTGAACATCACCATTTTAAGTCTGAACATCACCATTTTAAGTCTGAACATTAACCTTTTAAGTCTGAACATTAAGTATTTTTAGAATGATCATTGCCTATTTTTAAGTCTGAACATTACCATTTTAAGTCTAATCATTGCTTTTTTTTTAAGTCTGAACATTAGCATTTTAAGTCTGAACATTGGTATTTTAAGTCTGATTTATTAAGTATTTTTAAGTCTGAACATTAGTATTTTAAGTCTGAACACTAACAACTATTGGACTAAATTGAAAATAACATTATTATGTTTTATACCCATCCATGTGGAATGACTATTATACCCCTCCGTGTTTTCTCCGGGATTTCGACTCAAATGGGACACGTGTCGGCTTAATAAACGGTTTGTAGTTTTTATTTATAAAGCGGTTTGTACCTGAACCGCACCCTATAAAAAAAATCTTTTGTTTAGTACAGGCAGGAATTAGTGGTGTTGAAGGACCTCCTCCTCCAATCCCTACATCCATAGGTTACATTGATTCACCAGCCCATCAGATAATTAATAAAATTAAGCACAAACCCCTTTTTATCTCCATCTATCTATATATTATACACCAAACTCAGACCCACCCCAGTTGTATTGCATCAATCATACTGTGACTAAAATGGACAGCAGATCCAGTTTTCTCGCCATCTTCTTCCAGATGCTGCTGTCGTCACTTTCCTTGTCTCATGTAACTCTCTACTCTTTTTTGTTTTCCTATGCCTATCTATCTATACATTTACATTATTTGCTTAAGTAGATTCGAATTTGCAGGTATATGCTGGGAAGACGGATGTTGTAACCAAACCCAACCCTTTCACGCCCACAGCGGCGCTCAATCGCTACTGGAATTCGCATGTCTCCAACAACCTCCCAAAGCCTGACTTCTTCTTCTCCAAAGCCTCACCCCTAAACGCGACCGATCTCGTCGTTTTGACCAACCTCTTCGCTGAAGACACCACTCTCGCTGACCGTGAACGCATCCACTCCTTGTGCTCATCCGCAAATATGTTCTGCCAATACGACGCCGTCGCACGGGGACACGATGACGCTCAGGACTCCAACTTCGCCGTTTACTCCAACAAGCAGTTCGTGAACTACGGCTCTTCCAAGTTGAGCGGATCGGATTCATTCAATAGCTACTCGGACGGGTTGAATCTCCCAACCGACTCCTTTGCTCGTTACAGCAAGGACTCGACTGGTCACGCAGGGAGCTTCTCCAGCTACGCTCGAGACGCCAACGTTGCCAACGGGACCTTTGCAAGCTATGGTGCTGGTGCGACTGGCGGATCGGACACGTTCGACAGCTACGACACGCTGGTGAACGTACCTCACCTGCATTTCGCGTCGTATGATCAGAGCGCCAACAATCACAAGCTTTCGTTCACGAGCTACTCTTCAGAGACCAACTCTGGAGACGAGTCGTTTTCGAGCTATGGGCGGACAGGGAACGGCGCTCCAACCGAATTCAAAACGTATGCCGAAGAGGGTAACACCATCGGATCCGGTTTCACAGGATACGGCGAGTCGGGAAATGGCGCGAACGACACGTTCAAAGGATACGGAGGGAATGGAAATAATCCTCATAATAACTTCAAGACTTATGGCCCCGGAGGTAATGCGGGGGTTGATAGCTTTTCTGGTTACAGAGATGGAGCAAATGTCGGGGACGACACATTCCAGTCTTATGGAAAGAATTCGAATTCGGCAAAAGTGAACTTTGCAAACTACGGAAAGACGTTCAACCAGGGGACCGATTTGTTCAAAGAGTATGGAGGCAAAGGATCGAAGAATCAAGCCGTCGGATTCAAGGAATACGGATTAAACACGACGTTCAAATCCTACGCAGATAAAGGCATTGCATTCGCTACATACACCAAACCAGGCAGAGCAGGGCCGAAGAAGGCAGCCAAGTTCTTTCGCGAGTCGAATCTGAAACAAGGTGCAAGGATGATCATGCCCGACATCCGCGACAAAATGCCCAAGCGATCGTTTCTTCCACGATCAATAACGTCCAAACTCTCCTTCACCACCGCAGCCCTACCTCAACTGAAACACATCTTCCCCGGCGCAATGATGGAGCACGTCATTACCAGCTCGGTGGACGAGTGCGAGCGTGCGCCCAGCCGCGGCGAGACAAAGAAGTGCGTTGGGTCAGGTGAGGACATGATCGACTTTGCGACCTCGGTCCTCGGGCGTAATGTGGTGGTTCGGACGACAGAGAATGTCAATGGGTCAAACCGGGAGGTGTTGATCGGGAAGGTAATCGGTATAAACGGTGGAAAAGTGACGAAATCGGTGTCTTGCCACCAGAGTTTGTATCCTTACTTGGTTTATTACTGCCACTCGGTTCCGAAGGTGAGAGTGTACGAAGCGGAGTTGTTGGAGGTGCAGACGAGGGAGAAAATAAACATAGGGGTGGCCATCTGTCACATTGACACGTCAGCATGGAGCAAGACACATGGCGCGTTTATGGCGCTAGGATTCGGTCCAGGAGAGATTGAAGTTTGTCATTGGATATTTGAGAACGATATGACTTGGGCCACTGCTGATGTTTGACAATTTTTTTCTCACTGTTGCCATTTTTGGAGTTTATTTAATCGATGATTTTTGAATGTGACAATTGTTCCTTCCTCTCCTCATTGGATCTTTGCAAATAGCTGCAGTGTTGTCAATAATTGATTGATGCTTTGTGGCCTGAAGTTTCATCTAGAAGAAAAACTGTGGGGTTGTACACACTCGTACTGATGCATATGAACAAAAGAGAATAAAGCAGCACAAAAGAGAACAATTGTGTCTTCCATGCAGTGCACATATGCTCTGCTAGTCTGCTTACATTTGTTCATTTTGTTGTCACTTTAATCATATCTTACTTATGGGGAGCGCTCGGTTGAGAACCTTTAAAATTTCGAGAATTTGAGAACCCAAATCTCACCATTAGATCATAATGCATCCCTGAATCTGCATGTGACACATGTCTAAAAAGCAAAGTAAAAAAAATGTGGCTTTGACTTTGCATTAAAAGTATCTTGAAAAATGTATATGGGACACGTGTCAATACCAAAATGCAAGAATGTACATGGGACACGTGTCACCACGAAAATACATCATACATTTTGAAAAGTGAAGATTAGGGTCTCAAGTTCTCGAAATTTAAAAAAGTTTTCATTTGAGCGCGCCTTAATGACTTTAAATTATATATCGTTTAAGAAAAAAAAAATTGGGATACTTTGGTATGAAAACAGGACTCGGTCATATCCCTGCGCTATTTTTAGCTTTGTCAATTTGTACATTTCGATATAAATATTAGGGGTCTCCAAACAGGTTCATGGGCTAGAAAGCCTAATGGGGGCCTCGTGACCCGCAGGCCTTAAACCTAGCCCAGCCCATGTTTAGGCCCATTAAAGCCCAGCCTTAAGGTTGACGGGCCGGGTAAGGGTGCAATATTTTTGGCCCAGTCCAGCCTATAGGCCCGGCCTATCATGGCCCATATCGGAAAGCCTTTTGAAGCCTACCAAAAAGCCTAGTGAAACCTACCAAAAACAAAAGAGATGTCACATTTTGTTTCTATGAACTAATTTTTCTTGATGTTTGCATTGTTGACAGTGATGCTAATGATATTAATGTCCCAGATAAAGAAGATTTGTGGATGCTAAGGTTGTGTTGAGTGCCGAACTTTTTGATAAACTTAGTTTCTTATCAGGTTTACTTTTGATCTTTTTGGCTATTAGCCAGTGTATAGCCGCCGTATAAGTTATTCACAAGCATGGAACATTATATTTATAATTGTCATAACAAGATTACATAGTCCGACCTAGTGATATATAAGGCCCAGCCCGGCCTAGCCCACTGGCCTACCAAAAACAAGGCCCATGGGCTGCTTAATGCTCCAAAAATATGCATGGGCCGGGCCAAGCCCACGTAAAGTTGAAGTGTAGATCGAGACTTAGCCAAGCCTATTTTTTTTTGGGCTAGGCCGGCCCGGCCTATTGGAGACCCCTAATAAATATGTCTTAAAATGAGAACTTCAAACCAATCGGGTTGGCTGATTTAAAAAATCTAACGAATCCTATTAATTGACTAACTTATTATTTTTCCTATTAAACTATGTGATTTAATTAATAATTAATAGAGATTGAAAAATTAAGGGCAGAACTGTAAAAAAGAAACAACTATGAAAAATCAGATGCCATGTATATTGCCATTCACGTTCCCTAACCAATCTCATCTCATTTTTTTTAAACTTACAAATAATGAAGCTACCAAGCATTGTTATTAAACCCTGACCGAACTGGACCCTAAACCCTCCATCTCCAAATCCCCTCTTCAAATCCCAACCTTCTCTCTCTCCCAATCTTCTCATCTACAATGGAGGCCTTGAAGATGAAGTTTGTTGTCGCCATCATCATGATGTTTATGTCCATTTCCGCCACGTCGCGCCTCTTATGATTTAAATTAGGAGAAAATCTAAACTGAATGATAGTAGTGGCAAAAACGTTACTTGATCATATCGGTTAACAGTCGAATAAAGTTCGTTGTGGCTTTATTGTCGATAGTACGTGGGTTTAAACGAGATATAGTTTATGACTTTATTATCTATAGTTCGTGGGCTTAAACAAGGTATAAATTATCTATAGTTCATAGTTGGTGACTTTATTTTCGATACTTGGTAGCAATGTTATTAAAACCAACCCGTGGATCGATCCGGTCAAGTTATTGGGTCAGTGGTTCAACCGGGTTGACCCGCACATATTAAAAAATAAAAATAAAATACTTATATATGATATTATAATTTAACATAATTATAACTTGAATAAATATTACATGTTTATTATCTAATTACAAAATACCATAACAAATTTAGAATTTGATAAAGTACAAATCAATAATATAAGAATAATAGAACAACATCATTATTGTACCTCATCATTATTTTAGTATGTGAGCTTGAGTGTAATATATCCATACCACATCATTATTGTACCTCAATATCTTCTATATGAATAAGTATCTTTCTGCTCGTGGAGCTAGCCAACAGGCAGGAAGATATTATAGAATAGTCAAATATAAATTAGGAGGAGATATACGCCAAAACATTAGATTGTTACATGATGTATATTTGATATTACATATATCTCTACGTGTTGTAAAATGATTAAAGTTGTCATTTGCAGTGCAGTTAAACTTTTCGGATTTAGGGAGGAATTTTCCAAATAAGTTCTTTTTCTTTGAACGTTGTTCCCCATTTATCCCATTTGCTGAAAACATTTCAGACTTAGCTATGTTTTGAAGAAGTGTTGTTTCGTCTAGCGCCTTTGGCTACGAGCGCGGTTTGTAACTCTCCTTTTACTCTTACGAAATTGCAGAGCCTATCGGCACGGTTTCAGGGGAAATTTTTTTCAAAAAAAAGTTATCTGGAAAAAAGTTTGGAATGTAGGAGAGAACACAACACAACTTTCCCAGACTAGAATTTTCACAAATTACTTGTGTCCCCTGCGTACATACTGGTTTAGGCATCTATATGATGATAATTAGTATGGGTATGAATAAGGTACATATATAGGTAGCAAAAGAAGCGACTGATAAAGGCAAAAGAGAATATGGGTCATTAGTGCGCATGTTCATCTTATATAAAGTATTTTCAAAAAATCGAAGTTCAATGCTAAAGCGCGCATGCACATGATGGAGAGAACAAAGCCCCAATCTTCCTGTGAAAAGGTCCCACAGCCTCAGCAATTGCACACATTCAAATTGATACCAATCTTTTCCATAGCTAAGCAACTGTAGCTCAAACAGTCTTTTGCCTAAACTTTACGTACACCACAAATCAGGTGCAAACTACAAAGTACAAACTGATGAATTATGATACACTTCCTACGAACAATAACATAATTCGGAAAAGTGGCATACAATTCGTTTGTTTAAAAGGCATGATATAGTTCGTAGGAAGTGTATCATAATTCGTCGGTTTGCAATTTGCACCAAAAATCAGATTTGCACTTGATCTTGACTCTAGTAATGCACCAAAAAGTGTAAAATTAATCACTAAGGAATTTCTACGAAACAATAAAGCAGAATATTTTGAAAACAATTTTAAAAAATATATATACATTATCCTAGTACATTTCCCATTGTCTATTAAAGACTGCACCAGAATATGAATAAGGGAGCAGTCAGCAAAATAGTTGGATGGTTTAACTAGTTAGACCGGGGGCGTGGTAGAGGCTAGCTGGACTTGTGATTCTTTAGATGGTCTTGCTGATGGCTCTTTGTCCCAGTTGGTACTTCTGTAATACATGGCATAGAGTACTAGCTGAACTAGGCCTGAGACTGATCCCAATCCATTCGGAACCTGTCACGCAAAAAAGATCATCAATCCAGTAGGCCTTATAATTGTGAGTGATACATTAGATATTATACGAGAGGATGGCTTACCAAAATATAAGGGTCAAATTTGAGGGATGCGTAGATTACCCACACAATTCCGTTTAAGAAGTTTGCCAACGACAAGAGAAATGGCATGTATTTCACACTCTTTGTCCTTATAACTCGTTTCTGCGAATTACCCACAGATAAATAAAACATCAGAAACATTTTTCAAGAGTTTTGTATATATTTGATATTATGGCGTGCATACCATGACTGTCAACGGGGATGCGTACATAAGAATGTTGAAGACAATGCACACCAATCCGATAACCAAGGATCTGTTTTTAGTCCCATGGACAAACTTCAAGGTGAGAACCACTAGAACAACGAAGAATGCTAACTCGATCAGAAGAGCTATAATAATCTTCCTCTGCCACGACACAACAAGCAGAATTAAAATGGTTGAAAGATGTTGTTCATCAGAAAAGAAAAGCAGGCAATATTGAAGTGAATATAGACTCGTACCCGTTTGGGCCAATTAGAGTATGTGAAAAAAATCGTTACGTAAATAAGTTCCATAGTCAATCCAATGCCATTGATTGTGATAACAAGAAGACTGTCCGGATGGACAAAGGGCATGCCGTAGAACACCCACATTGCGCAATTAAGCACCGTGGCTAGGTATGGGTCTGGCTTAAACTGCTGCACTGATTTCTGTTTTATGATTTTCAAAAAAGTAGGGCTGCACACTCATCACAATTCACAAATCAAAAAAGGGTCTCATCTCATCTCAAAATAATTACAAAAGATGAAATGCAGCTGATCACTGCTTACATTGGGGAAGCAAATAGGCCGAAGGAAATGACATTTCCTGTGACATAGCAAAACTAGATAAATCTCTGATTGATACAAAATGCTACAATGGTATATATATCAGGCAAACTGACCTATGATCCCAACAATAGTCCTAGTTGTTTCTCGATCCAACATTTTGTTTGATATTCGATGCAACAAACAATAAACTGTTCTTAATCGAAGTCTATGATCGATCTGGTGAAAACCTTTTGGCAATTTTTTGTTGTTTGGCCATTAAAACATGGTATAGAGATCTGCGGAACAGATTAATGGATCAGATGAGATGAGTGAATATGTGTCACATCTGCCTTACTTTGCTCCCAGGTTTCATTCATCCTTACTCAAGATTGTTTCAACGGTTGCCCATTATCATTGCTTACCCTACCATTTCAATAGACAATTTATTATTTACTTATATAACAAATTCACTAGATATTGCCATTTTATTTTTATTATTATTGTTCTTAGTCGCTTAAGCCATAATCCATAAGGAAAGATGAGTTCGACACTAAGAGTTATTAGAAAACGAGCATTGACCAAATGAGAGCTCCAGTGCAAGCACGAGGGATCGTCCAAGAGTTAATTTAACTAGCACACAATACAAATGATGCACCTGCGCAAATTTGGAATGATGGAAAAGAACACAAAGTCGAGTTTTAGGTGCTTTTTATTTTCTTTTCAGATGACATTTGGCCTACAAATGCTTTCGAGGAGGAACTTTTCTTCCTAACCCCCCGACATTTGTATGATTTTTGAAGCAAAACTTCTATTGGCCTTCGAGAAAATTTTTAGTCGGGGCTTTGCCCTCTTTGACCACGAAAGTAAAGCATTTTTATTGGGGCCTATTTTTCACCCTCTTTTGACTCCACACTTAAAACTTGACAATATGTTCAAAGAATGTATGGACAGCGCGGGGAACAATCACAAACAATGCACTAAATTAGAAAAACTCAAGTCACCAAGGAGCATTCAAAAAGTCCAAGTTTTCGTGAATTTTTTTAAAAGTGCTTGCTAAAACTTAGTCCAAGATATTTCAATGAAAATACTTACATAATTAGATAGACAAGGGATATCAATGATATTGATTCACAAGAATGCACATTCAAAGGACTAAGTCGGTTCTAGCCAAGTAAAAATGAAAAGAAGGCTAGATGTGATTTATAGGAAATTTAGAAATGATAGTCACAAGCCTTCAATGGTGGGAACACTCTCATGTTAGGGATATAATACATGAATGCAAGTGTCCATTCAAAGATGATAGGCATGACATGAAATGAGTGAACTATGTGACTACCCACTCCACACTTAAGATCTAGCTTAGTCCCTAAGCGCAAACAATAAAGAGGATTAGATAAAGGCGCATAGGAACTCCCCTCGTTTGTAGATATGCCCCACCAATAAAGAAGACGTCATTGTGCTAAGCTTGATCATGCATGATGGAAATAACTTCATTGATGACAATAACACATGAGAGGTTAAATGCAACAAGTGATATACAAGGTAATACAAAACTCAAGTATGAGCAAGAAAGCATCACAAGTCACAAAATAACATCATGTCATAAGTTTAATAGAGTTCAAACAAGGAAGGTAAACCACATGTTCCAAAATGTGCACAAGATGTCTTAAGTACCCTAAATGTGAAACTAGAGTCATAACATGGTATAACCAGTGTTCTAAAAATCCCCGCCTAGACTCGCCTAGGCCCCAAAATTTACGAATCTGCCCGATTAATTGATCCGCCTAGTCGTCGCCTAGACCCGCCTAGTCGCCCTCTAAATCCACATAAGCGTTAACCAGATGACCAACTTCTTGATCAAAATGAAAAAATTTCTTTATTTTTACATAGTTTACATATGTCTGTATATCATTTTAAGATTTGATAAACTATTAAAATATCTTTATTATCAGATTGCTTTATATATATATTAAAATACAATAAAATATATACAATAATAATATTTATATGATTATTAATTATTAAAATATTAAAAATTACAAAATTATAAAACCGATTAATCCCCTCCTAGGCCCCGATTAATCCTCAAGGACCCTTTCCGCCCGACTAGCGCCTAGCGATTTTTACAACCTTGGGTATAACAAATAGTTCCAATCTACCAAACTCAAATAAGGCACATGAACACTAAGCAGCGACATCATCATTCATAGAGAAATCAAGGGAGAGGTGGAGGGGCTTGGCGATGTGAAGTGGGATTGAAGTGAGTAGAACTCACTCCACACTTAAAATTTTGCCCACTACTCACAAATTTCACACTACACAATTAGAGCCTAAGCCACTCAAATTCATGCCAAACACTTACATTTGCAAAATGAGAATGAACAACTTACAAACCGGGTTACCTCTCGAGAGGGCCTCGTTTTTACGTCTTGGCAAAGACGTAGCAATGCGCCCCATAGAATCACTCGTGAGAAGTCCTTTGCTAGGATCCCTTCTCACGGGGCCTTGGGCATTTGGGGTGTCAATCCACCTTCAAATCCCATTTGAATTCCTTTCTATCAAGCCTACACTGGACTTTTAATTATGAGTTTGACCCCTTCAAGAAAGTAGATCCCTTTAGAACAAAGGGGTCATCGAAGCTTTTTTAAATAATCTTTTAAAATATGGCAAGAAGCTCCAAAACTTGTCTCGAGATGTCGTAGTGAAGAAATGGTCTTCATAACTTGTCTCGAGCTTGACAGGCATACCCTCCTTGAATTTTTCAATGATGTCCTTGGGTGGCCATCCTCAATCTCCCACTCTAAACTTGTGTCTTCTTTGTATGCGAGGTTGCTCTTTAGTTTCGTCCATGTAAACCTCAACAAAGTCATTGTACCCTTGAAATCCTTTTACCTCAACATGCTATTCTTTTACCTCTTCCTCATCCAAGTTTCCATTTTCAATTGCTCGTTGCGCCAATTGCGCTTCAAGCATCTTGAGCCGAGCATGCAAATTTTGATTGGATTGTTTCATCTCCATCAATTGTTGTTTGATCTCAAGGAGTACGACCATTATAGGGTCCGAGTTTGAGGATTCACTTTGTGGTTGAGGATATTGAGGGTAGAAGTCTTCAACTTTAAAGCATTGGCCATCATCCCAATTTGGAGAGTATGAATGTGTTGGATAGCCATTATCTCCCCAATAAGATTTAGTTGCTCCTCCTCTTGGTAGTATTCTCCGTTGTACATGACTTGTTGATAGTGGTTGTAAATCCAATAGTCTTCGCAATGGGCATTTGTTGATCCTCTTCTTGATAATATTCTCCATTATCCATGACTTGTTGGTTGTATGAATCCATCCTCGTAAAACAAGATAAACATAAGCTAGCAAGGGATATGAGTGTGAAAAGGATATACAAGTATAAGAAAAAGAAAAATATCTACAAGATTAGTCGGAACTTCCACACAATCTAAGCTAGGAATGTGCTAATCAGTTGCTCCCCGGCAACGACGCCATTTGACGAACTATTCTTTTAGCCTCTAAATAGTATCAATTAAGAGACGGTCGGTAGTAAGTCAAAACATTTATAATACCAGTAAAGTACCGAGTCAAACCCAAAGGAGCAAGCCAAGCACATGCACTATTTAAGATTATGTTTCAATTCGGCTATTCTAATAAAAAATGAAGGTGTGTATCTAAATCCTAAATGTCAAGTAATTTGAAATAAAAGATGGATAAAAGGAGTTTCGAGGGGTTACTCCCCTCCTTGGCATTTCCTAATGATCACGTATACAAGAATTAAGCGTTCATTGTGTCAAATATTCTAGAACCTAGCTTAAATTAATTTTCATGTGAATCTATTCTTAGTCAAGCCATCTTAATTAGACCCTCACTCCATCAAGATATTGATTCACTCTATAGCCAACATCTCCCAAGGTAATAAATGCCCTAGGCATAAAGTACTAGTTCACTTCAATTCCATGCATTTACCGTCGTAAACACTAGAAATGATCATTTTCACTACATCCAAACCTTCACTAAGGTCCATCGATACTTCGATCAAGTTTTAAGATCAACATGTTACTTAGACATTTCATCAAACACTTGATAGCATGTCAAATGTCAAGCATTTAGCAAAAATGAATTCAACACCATTTGTTGGGATTAATTGATGGTTTGCTTAATGAGCTAGCCCAAGAATTATGGAAATCAACTTTCGTTGACAATTCTTTAAGCCTTAGACCATCAACGGTGGAGTCTCACTCTTTCAAGATATTAACTCGCTTTAACTCACCACTTAGTTCATAACTTTCATTACAAACCAAATCCAATGAATCAAACATTTAATCCTAGTCAACCATCCATATCCTAATTAAAGTTCACTTTCATGATTAAGATATGGATCATTTTCTCCATACTAAAACTATCCCCTGGCTCTCTCAAGTCATAGGTTCAAGTTTTAGTCTAAGTTGTCACTTAGTCATTTTATCAAACACTTTGCAACATAGCATTTCATAGCACAAGAGAAAATGAAATCAACAATCATCCACATGAATATCAATGTACATTTGTGATCATAGAGTACCAAGGAGGGTTGTAGAACCCTCAAAACACAAGAACTATTCACACATCATCACGATACATGTTTTCAATACAAAACAACAAAAGGGAGAAAAGATAAGTAGAGAAAACCTAAGTGGTAGATGATTCAAGCTTTAGCTTCTTTCCTTGATATTCTCTCTTCTCCCCAAACAGTCATTTGATGATGGTGAGCCTTCCTTAGCCTTTTTCTCACACTTTTTCTCTCTAAAAAACCCCAGCACACCTTGGTCAAAAACCTATTCTTCTATTTATAGCATTGGGTAAAAATCCTAAAGTAGCAGGTCCAGGCTGGCGTGATGTCTGAAACCCAGTCGGTCGGCTGGTGGCTGAAATCCAGACTGTTCTATGTAAACGTCCAACCGACCACTTGGATTGACCAACCAACCGACCGACTCAAAGTGAGCGATTGCAAAGCTTGGACTTTCCCTGTCTCCAACCGACCGATTGGCAGGTCGAGCCGACCGGTTCATTACGTGTGAGGGTACGCCTTTGGATAGCTCTTCTCCAGTCGACCGGCTGGATTCTCAGTCGACCAACTCAAAGTCAGCGATTGTGAGCTTTCTGAAGTTCTTCATTCAGCCGGTCGGCTGACGAGTCCAACCGACCAACTCAAAGTGAGCGGTTGCTCCCAAGTCTAATTCTTTCATCCAGTCGACCGGCTGGTCCAGGGTAGTTTTACGAACCGGTTGACTGGGAGTCCTTTTTGCCCACTTTTTGCTCTAAAACATCGGTTTTTTTCAAGTGTTCGTTTCTAGGCTTTGACCTTAAGAGGGAGTTATTTTGTATCTGAAATGTAGAGATAGAGGTCAAATGATATCAAAATAACGTCGCAAACGATTCAAAGCTCTAGTGAAAAATGGTTATTAACAAGTCAAAAACTTGACTTATCACTCGTCAGCAAGGCTTCGATCAGAATGTAAAAGATACTCGAGTAGGAGAAGGTCAGAGGAAGAGAGCACCGGGCCAAATTTATGCACTTACTGAGGAAGATGCTAAGGCATCTAATGACGTGGTGGCAGGTACTTAGCGTTTTCATTTGCTTATGTTAATACGCTGCTTGATTTCTGGCGATATGCTCTCTGTTAGTATGTTAAGTAATGTAATTGAGTGGTAGCAGATACTTTATTTGTTTCCTCTGTTGTTGCTTATGTGTTGTTTGATCCTGGTGCTACACACTCTTTTGTCTCTATATCCTTTGTGAAGAAGCACAACCTTCCCAGTGGCCATTAGACTTGGGCTTGTATATTGGTACTCCGGTCGGGACCAGTGTGGTTGCTGACCTTGTTTGCAAATCTTGTGAAATTTGAATTGGAGATAGTGTGATGCTTGCTGATCTTATTTTATTAGAGATGCGAGACTTTGATGTTATTTTGGGCATGGTCTGGCTCACATCTAATTTCACATCGGTGGAGTGTCGAGAGAAGAAAGTTTGTTTTAAAATCCCTGGACAGCCGAAATTTTTCTATGAAGGTCAAAGGTCTACGTGCTGTCTTCGACTAATCTCCGGTTTGGAGGCTCGAAGATGTCTGAGAATGGGGTGCGAAGGATTTTTAGCTTCGGTGAATGTAGTCCAGTGTGATCAACCCCGATTAGAGGACGTGCTAATTTTTGGCGATTTTGCTGATGTCTTTCATGAAGATTTGCCAGGCTTGCCTCCTGACAGAGAGATTGAATTTGTTATGGACACACTTTTCGAGACCAAGCCGATCTCCAAGACTCCTTATCGAATGGCACCGGTCGAGTTAAGAGAACTCCAAGTACAATTGCAAGAACATTTAGATAAAAGGTTCATCAAGCTTAGTATCTTGCTCTGGGAGCTCCGGTTCTATTTGTAAAGAAGAAATATGGCAGCATGAGATTGTGCATTGATTATCGAGAGTTGAAAAAGTATCCTCTTCCAAGAATCGACAATTTATTCGACCAATTTCAGGGAGCTGTTGTATTCTCAAAGATTGATCTTCGTTCAGGCTACCATCAGTTGAAGATTAAAGTAGAAGATGTGCCCAAGTTCGCTTTTTGAACAAGATATGGACACTATGAATTTTTAGTCTTGTCTTTTGGATTGACTAATGCTCCGACAACCTTCATGGACTTGATGAATAGGATCTTCAGGGCCTTTCTCAACAAGTTTGTGGTGGTCATTATTGATGATATTCTGATTTATTCCAAGAGTAAAGAGGAGCATTGTGAGCATCTGAGATTGGTGTTGCAAGTTCTAAGGGAGCACAAATTGTATGCCAAATTTAAGAAGTGGGAATTTTGGCTTGATCAGGTGGCATTCCTGGGGCACATAGTGGGCAAAGATGGATTAAAGGTGGATCATCAAAAGGTTCAGGCTATTAAGGAGTTGAATCGACCAACCACTGTGATCGAAGTTCACAGTTTTCTGGGCTTGACAGGATACATTCAGAAATTTGTTAAAGGATTTTCAAGCATAGCCTTACCGCTGGCAAGACTCACGCACAAGGGCACCAAATTTGTATGGACTCCAGAATGTGAGTATAGTTTTCAAAAGTTAAAGGATTACTTAGTGACGACTCTTGTTTTAGCTATTCCAAAGGCAAGAGAGAATTTTATGATTTATAGCGATGCTTTTAAGAGTGGTCTTGATTGTGTTCTTGAGCAAGATGGGAATGCCATTGCTTATGCTTCAAGACAGTTGAAACCATATGAACAGAACTACCCCACCCACGATTTGGAGTTGGCAGCAGTTGTGTTTGCACTTAAGATTTGGATACACTATCTTTATGGCGAGCGTTGTGAAATTTTCACCGATCACAAAAGTATATTTTCACTCAGAAGGAGTTAAATATGCGCCAAAGAAGGTGGTTAGAGCTGCTGAATGACTATGATATTTATATGAAGTACCATCCTGGTAAGGCGAACAAAGTAGCTGATGCTCTGAGTCGTAAGAGTTACTCTAGCTTGGCATTGTTAATCACCACCCAGAGGAACATCCTGATGGATTTGGAGAAGATGTGTATTCAAGTTTGTGAGCCCGGTGCAACTTCCTTACTAGCAAATATCAGAGTTGAGCCTACTTTGATTAAGAGAATTAAATCTGCTCAGTCTAAAGATGTTTGGTTACAAAATATCAGAGGTCTCACAGAGAGTGGCGAACAAACTTCATTTCACATTCATGATGATGAATCAGTTCGATTAGGAAACCGTTTGTGTGTACCTGATGATCATGACTTAGAGAAGGAAATCCTCACTGAATTTCATAGCAGTGCTTAATGCATCCCGACAGTACTAAGATGTACCAGGATTTGAGTCAAAATTTTTGGTGGAAAAAGATGAAGAAATATATAGCCATGTCAAATGGTGAAGATTGAACATCAGAGGCCTGCTGGTAAACTGAAGAACTTAAAACTTCATGAATGGAAGTGGGAGCATATAACTGTAGACTTCGTGACAGCATTACCTAGGACTCAGAAGGGTAACAATGTAATATGATTAATAGTTGACCGCTTAACAAAATCTGCACACTTTCTACCCTTTAAAGTGGGAACTTCACTTGACAGCTTGGCATAATTATATGTTGCAGAGATTGTCAGACTTCATGGTGTACACGTGTCTATTGTTTCTGATCGAGACTCGAGGTTCGTTTCTAATTTTTGGAAAAGTATTCATAAGGCTTTGGGAACCCGCTTGAGTTTCAGTACATCTTTTTTATCCCCAGACAAATGGACAATCGGAAAGAACAATTCAGATTTTAGAGGATATGTTGGGAGCATGTGTACTGGATTTGGGAGGTGCATGGGACAAACGTCTTCCACTGATAGAGTTTTCTTATAACAATAGATATCAGTCGAGCATCCAAATGGCACCTTTTGAAGCATTATATGGGAGGAGTGCAGATCACCTATATGTTGGGATGATGTGGGTAAAACCAGTTATTGGGGCCAGAAATTATTAGAGACATTTTTGAGAAAATTAGGAAGATTCGTGAAAGTTTACATGTTGCGCAGAGTAGACAGAAAAGTTATGGCGATGTTTGTAGGAGAGATCTTGAATTTCAAGTTGGAGATTATGTTTTCCTTAAAGTCAGCCCAATGACGGGCGTCGTTGTACCCGTCAAAAATAATATTTCTTATTCCGACTAGCAAGTGGTAAGTCGGGTCGTATCCACAGAGATTGATATGAGAATCTGTTCACTAAGTATGAAAGTGACAATGGAAAATTCAAATAAGTAAATAAAATAAAAGCTCAAGAAAAATTGATCACTTATCAAGAGAGCAATCGTCACACGAATTCAAGTATATAATATCAAAGAGAAGTGCAAGCTAGAACCTTCGACTGTGATGCAAGACCAAATTATTGACAAATCCGTTTTGATTTCTAATGTTCTACAACTTAGAGCTCCCCCGCTAAGGTTTTACTCCCCGTTCTAGTTCTAGTACTTAATCTCACGCTAGCGATAATCAAGACCCTAACTCGCTAGAGTTGCATGAAGATTTAAACAAGTTGTCCTAGGGTGTTTAATCCTAGTGGTATATTACTCGTGTCCTAGTTCGCTATCCCCGCTAGGTTGCTAGTAAACTTGACAATCGGAACCAACTAACAAACCAAAGCTCCCCCGCTAGGGTTCCACTCGTGTTAACAAAGTCAATTCCTTAAACAACGCATAGTAATATGACACAAAACACAGAAATCAATATAGGTCTCAAGTCAAAACATCACAATGTCGAGTTCTAGCCTACACATATGAGTTTAGCTACTCATCGTAAGAGAATACATCATCAAGTTTATGAATGGGATGAAATGAAAATACTGGTGACGAATTCTCCACCAAGCTGCAGCTCCACTCCAGTACTTGAATCCAGCAACGAATCCACGCTCAAGCTTCTTCAATTGGAATCCTACTCCAAGAGCTCTCTTCTCCAAATCGAACTTCGAACGAACCCTAATCTTTCTGTTTTCCTTGCTTAAGCCAAGAGCCAGTCGCCTCCCTTCTGCCCTTTCGAGTTCTGTATGTCTTTTCCCGAGATTGCAAAATCGAAATTAGTGAATTCGACTGCCAGCTGTCATTCGCAGACGTCTCTTGATTTAACGTCCGCGGAGGTCTGAACAATTAACGAAATTCAGTAGACCTCCGCACCTTGAATACTTCAGACCTACGCGAACTGCACTGACCCAAACTTCTAGCTCTTCGGACTTCATTTCTTCGACGCAAAACATCTTCTAACAGGCTCTCTTAAGCCGGCATTACTTCCATGGTCTCCGAATGCACCTGAAAACGAAAACTACACACAGGTAGTTGAATAACATACGGGCAAACACTAAGAGACGGGGTTTTAACACAGAAAATAGTCGTACAACTGCGACTTATCAAACTACCCCACAATTGAACTTGTTCGTCCCGAACAAGAACAAAGCCATAGAAAGAATTAACAACGTACTAGTCATGTCAATCCTTACATCTCAATCCCAAATCCAGCCTATAATCTTATCATGCCTATGATTCTAACAATGCGAGTATAGATAGATTTCGATACTTGTTACCTCGCGAGCTGAAATTCAAATGACCTTGGATGATTGGGAGATAGTCCCCTATAGGTACCACGTACATTGCATTCTTTTCTGAGTTCTGGTCTTTTGATTGAGTCAGCGGCTTTCTCTGACACATGATTAATTCACTGCTTTCATACCATTGAGTCTTGAATTCCTTAAGTTGTATGGACTTTGATAAACGACACATCTTTCTTGAATCAATCAGATTTTGATTTTCTTCTTATTTGATGGTTTGCCTTCGGCTTTTTGAATTTGTTTCTTGTCCCCATAATTGTTTGCGCCCTTGAACCACTCCAATCAGAGCCTCCGGATAACAGCATAGGAGTGTGTCCCGCTCTTTTCTCATCCTCGTCTTTTCTGCATGAGGCAAAGTAGGGGTTACCCACCCATTCCCAGCTACTTCGACTAGAGATGGACAGTTTGTTTTCTCTGTCCCGCCACCACTGCGAACGCATGAATAAACTTGTATAACTTGGTGACGGAGCTACTCTCAGGACTAGGCTAGTGAAGCGTCAACCTCCACCGCTTTTCTCAATCATTAGAACCAAAACTCAGAACTTCTTGCAACTTGCCGTACCTTTCTAGGACATTTCTGTCAACTCCACATCCCTACATTTCACAACTCACAAGAACAAAGCATCGAAATTTTTGAAATTTCGCATTTTAGTCAAATGAGCACAATAATCATACAAAGCTGGAAATAAGCTTTCGACATAGGAGGAAAGCATAGCAGTACATCATCAGTTCATCACAAGTTCATCACGGCACAAAATATGAAGCATAAAAATTTAAAACAGACACAACACACGACTGACTCTATAACATCCCACCCCACACTTAAATTTTCCCGTGTCCTCACGGAACGACTCAAGAGATAAGATGGACAAACAAAACAGACTCAAATAAAAATAAAATAGAGGAACTGGTACTCCCCTAATAGTCTGGTGGTGGTGGCTGTGTGTACTCGGGCGGAATGGCATGTCCTGGACGCCATCCTGGAGGAGCTGAAATCGGATGGAAGCCGCTACCCATCGCCATCACCATCACCATAGCCCTGTTCACATTAAATAAATGGTCAATCTGCGCCTGTGAATACTCTCCGGGCTGCCTCTGTGCCTGCTCCTCTGGTGGTACTATGTTCAGTGGGACCTCTACCCCGTCCCTCTGACGTCTCCTACCCTCTGCGGGTCTTCCATGCACAGGCGGTCGCCCTCTCCGTCGCGGTGGGCTAGGCGGTGGCCTAAGAGCTGGATCTGTAAAATAAGTCCAACGAACTACACCCTCACTGCTGAGTCTGAATGTCCTCCCAGAACCAACTCTGTCATTGTCAGCTAATCCATAAGCAAGAATACTGTGGCCTGGAAGTGCATCCATGTCCGGGTGAAGACTGCGTAGCAGATAAGTTACCATGCCACCTACACAAAGTGGCCCTCGAGGCCGAATATACTTCCAGTGCTCACATAAAAAATGTCCCTAGTGTGGGACTACTCCTCTCTCCAAAGAGCCTAGAAGCGTCAGATCTCTGATAGCCGGCTTATCATTTCCGTTCCCCCTCGCAGTCAAAGTTCTCGTCAATATGAAATGTACCATATACCAGAAAGGATCTGTGAATGCTGATGCTGTAGCGTCGCTCGGTCTGTAGCGACTCGTCCCCATAAGGATCGAGCAAGTGTCGCTGAGATCCATCATATTACTGAAATCGACGAAAGTCCCATCTGCCACCTCTGGCCACCCAAAGATTTGACGCAACCGCGTCATCGTGCAATAGTGCTCCACACCCCTGAAAGTGTACCTGAATCCCTCATGTTCCCTAGGTCCAATGTAGTGGTAATCGGTGTGGAAATCACAAGTGTTATCCATATCAACATCGCTGCGGAGCGTAAGCAATCCAGGCCAACCACATCTGTCCAACAGCTCCCTGAACCTCTCTAAGAATCCGCAATGCTCCAGAAAGAACTGCTCAACCCACATGGGCGGCTTATGTGTACACGCCATGAATGCCTCAAATGTTTGCTGCCTTTCATCGAAAACAGCCGGAACTACTGCCTCAGCAACAACAGGCGGAGGCTGGGCTCTGCGAGCACTGGATGAACTAGCACGAGTCGATCGACGAGACATCTTTGAGTAGAAAATAAAATCTGAAAGAAATCCGCGCACCCCTCTGCAATTATGTCCGCGGAGGTCTGAGTAATTTTCACTAATACCTGAGACGTCCGCGCTATTATTCCTAAGACGTCCGCGGAATACCAAATTCTCAGATCTGAACTCCGATTGATTTTCTGGCCGCGAATCCGACCAAATAACCTTCAAACACCACAATTCACAACTCCGAAAAACCAATTCCACACTCGTACACTTCTTTCACTGATTCAATCCAATCCAATCCAATCCAACCCGTAAGAGGTTACCTTGATCCGGTAGAGCTGTGAGTTAGCCGAGAGTTGTTGATTTACGGACGACGGTGTGTATAGCAGAATCACGGACGAGAGAATGCAAATCACGGACGTTGTCTTGCATTTGTTTTTGTTTTGAAAAACCCAGATCTGTAAACGACCCTGATTTAAGCGCTGAGATGCTTCGCGGACGTCTCCTGACTTACCGTTCCGCGGACGTCTCTTGATTTATCATTATTGTAAAGGCGTCCGCGATTGAATTGTTCAGACGTGCGCCCAATCCACTGATGCTGACTTCTTTTCTCCATTCAATCACCTGAAACCACCAGAAACAAAGATGCACTCGGGGCGCATTATCAGGGTACCAATTCCACTAATTAATCTACTAAAAACATGTGTAAAGTAAAAACACACCGGGTTGCCTCCCGGTAAGCGCCTTTGTTTTACGTCCTTGGCTGGACATTACCTCTAGCTAGGTAGAATATACCGGCTCCGCCAGTTCAACGTCCTCCGTGGTCGCCTCAAACCCATCATAGTATGGCTTGACTCTTTGCCCATTCACTTTGAAACTCTCTCCTCCTTCGGGTCTTCGCAATTCTAATGCCCCATTATTGTACACCTTTACAACGACGTATGGACCTGTCCAACGAGAACGCAATTTTCCAGGCATAAATCTTAATCGTGAGGAAAATAAAAGTACCTTTTGCCCTACTTCATAGTTGCGCCTCAGTATGTACTTGTCATGGTACATTTTCGCTCTCGCCTTGTAGTCTGACTGGCTCTCGTAAGCCTCTAAGCGGAGCTCCTCCAACTCACTCAACTGTAGCTTTCTTTCATCCCCTGCATTGGTTAGATCAAAGTTGCATGTTTTAATTGCCCAGAAAGCTTTATGTTGTACCTCAACCGGGAGATGACAAGCCTTCCCATAAACCAGTCTAAAAGGCGACATTCCAATTGGCGTTTTGTAGGCGGTCCTGAAAGCCCACAATGCCTCTTCAAGTCTTATTGGCCAATCCTTTCTCGACGGCTTCACCATCTTCTCTAGTATAGACTTGATCTCTCGGTTCGACACTTCAGCTTGTCCATTAGTTTGAGGGTGGTAGGCGGTGGATACTCAATGATAAACACCAAAGTGTTTGAACACCGACGCGACGGAACGATTGCAAAAGTGTGACCCTTGGTCACTGATCACCGCCTTTGGTACTCCATACCTACAAAAGATATTAGTACGCAAGAAATCCACCACCGTCTTACCATCATCATGTTTGGTGGCCTTAGCTTCAACCCACTTAGATACATAATCAACAACAACCAATATATATTGAAAATTATACGCAGGGGGAAACGGTCCCATAAAATCAATACCCCATATATCAAATATCTCATCAACAACAATGGGCATTTGAGGCATTTCATTTCTAGCAGAAATATTCTCTACGCGTTGACATCTATCGCATGCTTTGCAATGGTTATATGCATCCCTAAACAAATGTGGCCAAAAGAAGCCACTATCAAGTATTTTCCTAGATGTTCTCTTCGGTCCAAAATGACCACCACACGCATGTTCATGACAAAAATCAAGCACAGAAGAAATCTCAGAATCAGGCACACACTTTCTAACAACTTGATCCGCACCAATTTTCCACAAATAAGGGTCATCCCAAATATAATATCTCGAATCATGCTTATGCCTCAAACGTTGAGCAATAGTGAATGATGAAGGAAACTTACCTCCCACCAGGTAATTAACTATGTTAGCGTACCATGGTGCTTTTTCTTGGACAGCAAATAAATACTCGTCCGGGAATGTTTCGGTTATAGCTCCAGTTTCCTCCTCTCTCACTATTCGGCTCAAGTGATCTGCCACGGTGTTCTCAATGCCCTTTTTGTCTTTTATTTCCACATCAAACTCTTGTAGCAAGAGGATCCATCTAATCAGCTGAGGCTTGGACTCCTTTTTCGTCATCAAATAGCGAATAGCTGCATGATCAGAAAAGACAACAATTTTAGAACCAAGCAAATATGGGCGAAATTTTTCTAAAGCAAATATAACAGCTAAAAGCTCTTTTTCGGTTGTGGAATAATTTCACTGAGCCGCGTCGAGCGTCCTATATGCATAATGGATCACCACAGGCTTCTTTTCCTTCCTTTGCCCGAGCACTGCTCCAACTGCGTAGTCGCTAGCATCACACATTATCTCGAAGGGTTGCGTCCAATCCGGTGCTTGAATGATGGGTGCACTAGTCAGCGCCGCCTTAAGATCATCGAATGCCGCCTTGCATTCCTTCGTAAGCTCAAATGGTGCATCCTTTTGTAGCAATCTAGAGAGGGGCAGCGCCCTTTTTGAGAAGTCCTTTAAAAACCTGCGATAAAATCCTGCATGTCCCAAAAAAGACTTCACACCACACTGATCAGAAGGATAAGGCAAGCTAATAATCAAGTCAATTTTAGCCTTATCTACTTGTATCCCTTCTCCAGAAACAACATGTCCCAATACTATGCCGTGAGTGACCGTAAAATGACATTTTTCATAATTCAAAACCAAGTTTGTCTCCTCACAACGTGCAAGCACTCTACCAACATTAAGCAAGCATTCATCAAAAGTATTTCCATACACAGTGAAGTCATCCATGAAAACTTCAACACAGTCACTAATCAATTCCGAAAAAAATACTCATTACCACACGCTGGAAGGTACCAGGCGCGTTGCACAAACCAAAAGACATGCGTCGAAATGCAAATGTACCGAATGGGCACGTGAAAGTAGTCTTGTCCTGGTCTTCAGCTGCAATCGGAATTTGATTATACCCAGAAAATCCATCTAAAAACAAAAGTAAGGCTTACCTGCGAGCCTATCCAACATCTGGTCAATGAATGGCAAAGGAAAGTGATCCTTGCGTGTCACTGCATTTAGCTTTCTGTAGTCGATGCACACGCGCCATCCATTCTGGATTCTCTTTGTCACCAACTCACCTTGAGCATTAAGCTCCACTGTAATTCCTGTCTTCTTCGGTACTACATGTACGGGGCTTACCCATTGACTGTTTGAAATGGGATAAATCACGTCAGCATCTAAGAGCTTTTGTACCTCTTTTTGAACCACCTCCATCATCAGTGGGTTCAATCTACGCTGCGGCTGCCTCACAGGTTTGGCTCCATCCTCGAGTAAAATCCGGTGCATGCACACGGTAGGGCTCACTCCCTTAATGTCCGCAAGTGTCCATCCAATCGCAGTCTTATGTTTCTTCAGTACCGCTGCCAATCTCTCCTCCTGATTAGGCTCCAAGCCTTTCTTGATTATGACCGGCAACGTCTCACCATCTCCCAAAAAGATATACTTTAAATGCTCGGGTAAGGGCTGAAGCTGCAACTCAGGTGCCTGTACAACAGATGGTACAGGTGTAGAATTATTAGTTAAAGTAATTTGATTAGCCTCATACCTTGGGGTTAATGGTTCCAAAACTCTAAGCTCCTGTAGCATGTCACTAGTATCACGAAGCATCCCTATTGATGCGCCACGTGACTCAATAGCCTCCCTCAAAATTATTTCAAGCACATCATTCCCACCGGGAATATCGGAAGATTCCACTAGCTCATCGATCGCATCCAAAGCGTGTACTCCTACATCATCAGGTGGATATTGCATAGCTTGATATATATTAAAGTTTATTACCTCACCTTCCACTTCCATGGAAAGCGTGCCACGATCCACATCGATCTTAGCTCTAGCCGTCTTCATGAATGGCCTACCAAATAGAATTGGTGGCTGATCTTGTGCTCCCTCATCATCCATTTTCAGCACATAGAAATCTGCAGGAAAAATAAGATTTTCTACCTGCACCAAAACATCCTCGATCACACCCAAAGGTTGGGTGCATGGGTCAGCCAATTGAATCGTCAAACCCGCGGGTTTAAGTGGACCAATACGCAAAGATAAGTACAAAGAGTAAGGAAGAACATTTATGGACGCACCAAGATCAAGCATACAATTTTCGATCCTTACGTTACCAATAACACATGGAATAGTAAAAGTTCCGGGATCCTTACACTTTTTTGGCACCTTCCTTCGTATCGCTGCTGATACACTCTTTCCAAGCATGACCTGCTCATTCTTAGTCGTACGCCTACGGTTAGTACATAATTCCTTAAGGAATTTTGCGTACCTTGGAATTTGCCGAATAGCTTCAATGAGTGGAATGTTGATTTCCACCTTGCTAAACAACTCCCAAACCTCATTGTCTGTGATAGACTTCTTGTTGGTCTTAGAAACCTGCATTGGGAATGGTAGGGGAGTGTTAGAATTTGGAATTTCCTTACCAGAGTCTGAAGAGCCCGCGCACATCTCTTGTTTTTCCTCCGCGGACGTCTCTTGATTTTGCATCAATTCATCAGGCGTCCGCGCTTTAATTGGAGAGATGTCCGCCTGCTCCACTGAGTTGGAATCTTCATTCAGCTTTTCTTCTCCATTTTTCAACTGCTTTCCACTCCTAAGCATTACAGTGCTAATGTTGGACTTTGTAATTGGGTTTGGAATTGTTTGTGACGGCAGCTTCCCTTTGTCTTCTCTCTTTTCGTAAACGGCGCTGGCAATTTTAGACACTTGCCTCTTTAGCTCGTTCACGTCTCCAGCTCGTTGGCCCATCTTTTGAGTTAGTTCCTTGAACATGCCTCTCATTTCCTCTCTTAATTCCTTGATCGGGTCCTCGTCTCCTTGTTTGATGTGTGGGGGTTTGTACGGCGGCTTTTGTGGGTACGAGGATTGCCCCACATCGTAATTGTTGCTCCTTTTCCAACCACCATCATTTTGCCTAGGTTGCTGATGGACCCAAATTATACGAATCATAAACACCGTAAAACCCACCAAATTAGACTGTTGGTCTATTTAACTTCTACTTGTTAGTCCCGGTATATTTCTACAGGGTATTTTGGCGCTTAGAGAGAAAACACGCTAAGGAGAGGATTTTACGCTGAAAAGATGTTAAGAGTTATTCCAAGGTCAAGATCAGACGCTGACTGAAGAAATCTCAAGGATCCTGACATGGAATCACTCCAAACAATTCAAACCAAAGAGGAATTTGCCTTGAAGACTCAACCGACCGGGTAGGAAAAATTCCTAAGAACCACCCGACCGGTTGAAGCAGTTCCAGGCCCTCCGCCGAGCTGACCAAACACTCAATTCAAGTTGCCCGAGCAAACCATCTCATCTGACAATTCCGCCTCGACCAAAGTGTTTAAAATGGAAAATAAGGTGGAAGATGACGGAAAACCAAGGAGAATGCTCGAGCAGATTGGCAGTTAGCTCAATTCCAAGGCAAAGGCCCGGCGCACATTGGCACCCAAACCAAGTCGCTCGACCCGACGGATGCATCTGGAAAATCTGGCTCGACCAAGATGTTTGGAATGCCCAACAAGTCGGACAATCTCGCTTCCCAGAGAAACCGCCTGAGCAGATTGGCAGTTGGCCCAAGTCTAAAGCAAAAGCCTCGCGCATAGGCACCAAGACCAAATTGCTCGACCAAACCATGGAATTTGGAAATTCTGGCTCGACCATTAGTCTTAGAATCACTTGGCCATTCCAAATCAACTATCAAATGCACTCATGGACTTGGTGACCGGCCACCATGCTTGGAGGTGGCCAAGGGAGGAGCTCCTCCCCATTCCACCACCTGCAACCGGCGGCTCCTCCACTCTAGGTGACCGGCGGCTTTGCTCCTCCCCCATGTGGCAGCTCCTCCTCCTCCTCCCTTGGATGAAAGACATGTGCAACCATCTCCACCCTCCATTCTCCTCCCCTTTTGCTATAAATACACCCCTCCTCCTCCTCATTTGTATCATCTCATCCTTCACTTGTACACACTTTAGAGAGAGAGAGGGCTTAACCCTCCTCTCTTCACTTTCAATAAAATTGTTCTTTATTTTGGAGTCCTCTCTTGCTTGGATCTTGCGTAGGAGCTCCTCTCCTCCATTGTCGGTACAATCTTTCCTTTACTTGTCTTTATTTTCCTTACTTGTCTTTGCTTAAAACCATAGTCTACTTGTATTCCTTGACATGTTTATAAGTAGCTAAGGTTTTCATTCGGTTAAAGGGGTGTACTTATATTATAGTATGTTTTAGACTCTACTCTTAGGGTATCTCTATGTTCAAAACTTGTTCTATGTGCCATATAACAAGTCAGAATTTCCAAGGTTGAGTGGACCATTTGTAACTGGACCAAAGGGACCAAATGGACAAGCTCTTCCTTGGGGGTTCGTGATCATACTCGGGTAAGTGGACCATTTGTAACTGGACCAAAGGGACCAAATGGGCAAGCTTATCCGAGGAGTTCGACTTATCTTAAAAACCATTTGGAAACTGGACCAAAGAATTCAAATGGATGCACATAAGGCTAAGATACTTCGAAAGGAGGAATTAGTCTAAATAGAAAAAGTGTTTTAAACGATGTTGCAAGTCTTGTGCTAGGAATAGCCTCGATTCATCTTTGAACATTTAGCATGATCATTTCAAGTGTTCTACGCGATGTTGCAAGTCTTGTGCTAGGAATAGCCTCGATTCATCTTCGAACACTTGGTATGATCATTAGCGGTCAATGATAAACAAATATGATACAAGGCCCCTAAAACCGAATCCTTTCCTTACAGTCTATTATTGTAATTAACTTTCAGTTCTCAAATCACACTCAAACTCAACCCCAATCGCATTTAATTTCTGCATAAGCTTCATTAAAGAACAACTAATCCACACTGACTCCCTTGGGTTCGACCCCTACTTACCACTTACTACCCAGTAGTGTAGTCGCGAGTAGCGGACACTTATAAATTTATTTGTACATTTGCTCTGACGACAAGCATCTGTCAGTTGCCATTTGTTGTTGCCTTGGTATCCATCATACCTCCTTGGTGGCAAATCTCCCTTGTTCACGTAGCCCACTACATTCACGTCTTCTGTTCTTTCCTGAAAAACAGCGTTATCATTATTCATTGGATTAAAAGTGGACTTGTTTACCTTACACTCGACTTGTTGATTGCCTTGTGGTTTCTGCGTCACTATTTGAGCCATCATATTCTTCAGTTCCTGCAATTCAGACTGTACATTCACGTTAGCAACTGGTGCAGGTTTATATGTTTCTTCTAAATACCTTGTGCTCTCGGCGACTCTCTCAATCAACTCCCATATCTCCTCGGGGTACATGTCAAGGATAGACCCTTGAGCGGAGGCATCTAGCATTCTTCTTTCCATCAGAATCATCCCATCCATGAAGTATTCAAGCAACATCCTTTGTGGGATTCCATGATTCGGAAAATTCTCTTCCAATAGCCTAAACCTCTCCAAATAATCGAACAACGTTTCTCCACGTCCTTGTCTAAGCATAGAAAGCTCCTTTCTTGTTTGAGCCGCCTTCGAATGAGAGTAGTACTTGTCCATGAACTTCCTTTGCAGTTGCTCCCATGAAACAATCGAACCTGAAGGCAAAGACATTAACCAAGATTTAGCTTGACTTACTAAAGAAAAAGGAAATGCCTTTAATTTAAAAAGATTTTCCGGAACCGGTGCCGATTTCATGGACGTGCAAACTCCATGAAATTCCTTCAAGTGCCTTAGGGGGTTCTCATCGGGCATTCCTCCAAACTTGGGCAAGTGGTGTATCACCCCACCCTTTATCTCAATATCTTCTGCGTCCTCATCTAACCTAATGCACCAAGGTGCCTCATCAATATATGGCGCACAAACTCCTCTCATAGTGCGTCCCAAATCCCGACGCCTAGCTAACTGTCCATATTGGTTTCCTCCACCGAGGTATTCTCGATCCAAATCATCCTCGTAATCCTCGTGTCTAGCTCCACGAGGTCTAGCATACTCATTCACAAATCGCTGATTTCTGGGGAGTGGTACTCTTTGATTAACAGGGGGCAGTTGCCTCTGTTCTTGCATGTTATCTCCTATTACACTACTTCGCTCTTCCTGATCACGTTCAACACCTCTCTGTGACATTGTTACTTAAACAGAAAATAATCAAGTGACAAAGTAAAAGACAGTAAAATAAAACCAAGAGAAAGAAATACGTAGTGAGATTCTTCGTTACCAATCCCCGGCAACGGCGCCAAAATTTGACGGGCGTCGTTGTACCCGTCAAAAATAATATTTCTTATTCCGACTAGCAAGTGGTAAGTCGGGTCGTATCCACAGAGATTGATATGAGAATCTGTTCACTAAGTATGAAAGTGACAATGGAAAATTCAAATAAGTAAATAAAACAAAAGCACAAGAAAAATTGATCACTTATCAAGAGAGCAATCGTCACACGAATTCAAGTATATAATATCAAAGAGAAGTGCAAGCTAGAACCTTCGATTGTGATGCAAGACCAAATCATTGACAAATCCGTTTTGATTTCTAATGTTCTACAACTTAGAGCTCCCCCGCTAAGGTTTTGCTCCCCGTTCTAGTTCTAGTACTTAATCTCGCGCTAGCGATAATCAAGACCCTAACTCGCTAGAGTTGCATGAAGATTTAAACAAGTTGTCCTAGGGTGTTTAATCCTAGTGGTATATTACTCGTGTCCTAGTTCGCTATCCCCGCTAGGTTGCTAGTAAACTTGACAATCGGAACCAACTAACAAACCAAAGCTCCCCCGCTAGGGTTCCACTCGTGTTAACAAAGTCAATTCCTTAAACAACGCATAGTAATATGACACAAAACACAGAAATCAATATAGGTCTCAAGTCAAAACATCACAATGTCGAGTTCTAGCCTACACATATGAGTTTAGCTACTCATCGTAAGAGAATACATCATCAAGTTTATGAATGGGATGAAATGAAAATACTGGTGACGAATTCTCCACCAAGCTGCAGCTCCACTCCAGTACTTGAATCCAGCAACGAATCCACGCTCAAGCTTCTTCAATTGGAATCCTACTCCAAGAGCTCTCTTCTCCAAATCGAACTTCGAACGAACCCTAATCTTTCTGTTTTTCCTTGCTTAAGCCAAGAGCCAGCCGCCTCCCTTCTGTCCCCTCGAGTTCTGTATGTCTTTTCCCGAGATTGCAAAATCGAAATTAGTGAATTCGACTGCCAGCTGTCATCCGCAGACGTCTCTTGATTTAACGTCCGCGGAGGTCTGAACAATTAACGAAATTCAGTAGACCTCCGCACCTTTAATACTTCAGACCTACGCGAACTGCACTGACCAAAACTTCTAGCTCTTCGGACTTCATTTCTTCGGCGCAAAACATCTTCTAACAGGCTCTCTTTAGCCGGCATTCCTTCCATGGTCTCCGAATGCACCTGAAAACGAAAACTACACACAGGTAGTGAAATAACATACAGGCAAACACTAAGAGACGGGGTTTTAACACAGAAAATAGTCGTACAACTGCACTTATCACCCAACTAAAGGAATCTCGAGATTTGGTATACGTGGGAAGGTAAGTCCACGCTTTATTGGCCCCTTCGAAAAGGAGTTTCCCCCAAGGGATGTCAAGGGAATAAGGAGTTTCCTAGGTCACGTCGGTTTCTATAGAAGATTTATTAAGGATTTCTCAAAAATTGCGAGGCCTTTGACAAACTTACTGTGCAATGAACCAAGTTCCTCTTTGATGAAGAATGCTTGTTAGCGTTTGAAACATTGAAGAAAGCATTGGTCTCGGCCCCCATTATTCAACCTCCTAATTGGGAATTTCCATTTGAGCTCATGTGTGATGCTAGTGACCATGCCATTGGGGCGGTCCTAGGGCAAAGAGTCGATAAGAAACTTCATGCAATATATTATGCTAGCAAGGTCCTAAATGGAGCTGAAGTCAATTATACTACAACCGAGAAGGAGCTTCTAGCTATAATATATGCCTTTGACAAGTTTCGCCAATACCTAGTGGGCTCAAAGATCACTGTTTTTACTGACCATGCAGCTATCAAGTATCTTCTATCTAAAAAGGATTCCAAACCGAGACTCATAAGGTGGATTCTCCTACTCCAAGAATTGACATTGAGATCAAAGACAAAAAGGGGGTAGAAAATCTTGTAGCCGATCATCTATCGAGACTTGAAGAGAGTGAAGAACTTTATAAGGACACAACCCTTGTTGATGATTCTTTTATTGGGGAACAACTCATGAGTGTAGAAGCGGAGTCGCTTCCATGGTACGCGGATATGGCGAATTTTTGTGTGTGTGGGATGATTCCTCAAGACTTAAATCCTCATCAAAGAAGGAAGTTCCTATCTGAGGCTAAAAGATACTTTTGGGATGAACGTATCTTATACAAGCTTTGTGCGGACGGAGCTTATAGAACTTGTGTCGCGGTGGATGATATGAGAGGAATTCTACATGGTTGACATCTCACAATATGGAGGACATGGGAGTGGGGCAAAGACGACGTCTAAAGTCTTACAAAATGGTTTTTACTGGCCCACACTCTTCCGAGATGCCTATGAATTTGTAAATGCTTGTGACCAATGCCAAAGGACGAGAAGCATTTCAAAAAGGAATGAAATGCCCCAACCAAGCATCCTACCGGTGGAGATATTTGATGTTTTAGGCATAGACTATAAGGGACCGTTCCCTTCATCATACGGAAATCAATATATCTTGGTCGCGGTTGATGATCGGTCGAATTCTTGACCTATTATTCACTACATTCGATGATGGATTATGTTTGTTTTCCTGACATTTTATTGTCATTTAATCTTTTTTCTAGTGTTTTAGGTCAAATATCACATACCAAAGACTTTTGGATTGATCCGAAGTAAAACAAAGCATTTAGTGAAGATTTGGGCAAAAACAGGACAAAACAAGGCAAACTGACATTTACTTTGCAAGCCTAGAGCACATATGGTGTCCAAATGGGTCATGCTATAGCTTGTTGGAAAGCTAACTCGAAGGCCTACAACTTTCAAGTTTACACGAAGAGAAGATTAGACCACCAAAATGGCAATAGAAGTCAGACCCCGTGACACCACAACTGTCTCAGGCATCACGGGTGTCACTGACGTTTCAGAAGGCTTGCATCTGCCAAGTCACGTGACAGCATGTGACACACCCTCTGTCACGGGCCCGTCGTCAATTTTGAGCTATAAATAGCAGTTTCGGATCAGTTTTTGAGGACACTGACTTTGGGGATCGATTTTGACCTAAATTGAAGAAGGAGGACAACTAAGAGCTCAAGAAAGACCAAGATTCGAGGCTTCGTTTCATCAAATCACGGTTTCCTCATTTCTAATCTTTTCATATATATATTTGTGGTTGATAGCCATGAATCGTGAGTAGTTTTTTTATTCCGGGATCCTACGGATCCCGTGCCTTATACCCAACTCTTCATGTGATCAATTGAACGTGCTTAATCTTATCGTTCTTGCAAGTTTTACATGGAATGAGATGTTTGTATGCTAGAACGTATTTAGGTTAATTACCAAAAGATGAATGGGTCATAGGTATTAACCAGATTGTATGAAATTGCTATTAGGTCATGGTAGCTACACTGGTAGTACATGAATAAATAGGAAAGTTGACTTTATTGTTTGAAAAACCCTATGCTTAAATAATCGTAATCGTTGATAATCCGTGGATGGGCGGCGTTCAACGATTGAGATTAATCTAGACAATGATCCGTGGATGGGCGGCTTGTCTAGTGTTATTTTGGTTTATTTCCGTATTCGATAGCATGATTAATTTACGTGACATTATCGCATGATTTGTGGGTTGGCACGGGTGAAGTTTTATCCTGGGATTCTTTCTCTGATCAATTCAAACCTTTTATTTTTCTGCATTTAATTTCTGAAATTTTCGTTACAACAAAACCTTTCATTATTTGGAATAGCTGAATAGGTCATTCGTTAGCTAGTAATTGCACACGTTGTTCCTTGGATCGACCCTTGATTTACCAAGGTCTATAAATTGTTTTTGACTACAGTTTGACCCCTAAAACATATAACTTGATAACTATAAAGGTTTAAAAATACGCTTGTCAAAATGGCGCCGTTGTCGGGGAACAACCTTTAGTGCGTTTTTAGGTCATGCGAGTATAGTTTAGGACTATTCCATCTTTTTATACTTCCTTGTGCTTACTCTTTATACTTCTTCACTTCACTAACCGCTTTTATTTTGAATGTTGCGAGGATGTTCTCTTTTGGTCATCAAGACACCTACCCAAGGGAAGAGCCATATTATGAGACATATTCATACTATACTAATTGGGAAGGCAATCAACATCAGTTTTATGATCAACAGTATTATCGAGATGACAGTTATTATGAGAGCTACCATAACCAGTCACAGTAACAACCTCAGAACACTGAAGAATCTTCACGTATAGAGTCATTGTTGACCAATTTCTTGGAAAAGCAACAGAAGTGGATATAGGACCAAGATAGGCGAGCTCAAGAGCGGCAAGCTAGAATGGATAATATTATAGAGATGGTGGAACACCTCACAGTTAGACAAAGAATACAGAAGGATCAGTTAGAGCAACAAGCAATTGCAGACATCAATGAATGCGGAGACGAGGACATCGAGGTGGTAATGGTCAACCATTATGAAGTTCAAGTCTATGAAGCACATACATCTTCAGTTTTTTATCCAATCTACGTTGAAGTTGATCAGGATAAGAGAATGCTCTCTAAACCAAAACAATCTATTTGTGAGGATGGTTTTGAGGCGTTGAGATCGGTTGCCAAGGCTTACATTGAGACGGAGGATGATGCCTCTTGTACTGAAGATATCTCAGAACATGAAGATGCATCTCTCTCCACTACAACCGCTTCTGAAGGTCCTTTAGATAGACACGCAGAAGAGCACATCATTCCACCTGTTTCTCTGTTCATAGAAGAGCCACTTAAGGATCATAGGTACGAAAACTTTGTTGATGTGTACCTGGGCTCGATTAAAGTGGACCCTCGCATACGTATGAATGTGATAGTGAAGGGGAATTTTGAAGTATGGAAACCTGAGTTCCTAGCTAAAGAGTATAAATGAAGTATGCTTCCTAGATCTAGTTTTCAAGATGTATATCTTGCTGCACCACCTCCAGATAAATTTCGACAGTTCTGGACATATGTCTTGAAACTGTCATTTGGGAGCCACTACTCTCCCTTGATTCTAGTGAAGGGGAATTTTGAAGTATGGAAACCCGAGTTCCTAGCTAAAGAGTATAAATGAAGTATGCTTCCTAGATCTAGTTTTCAAGATGTATATCTTGCTGCACCACCTCCAGATAAATTTCCACAGTTCTTGACGTATGTCTTGAAACTGTCATTTGGGAGCCACTACTCTCCCTTGATTCTCATGGGATTCGAATTCTTGAAGGGAATGTATGCTCTACTTAACGTCCATATCTTTTTTGATGGACGAAAATTTCAATGGGATTTGAAGGTGGATTGACAACTCTCTCTTTTGAAGGCCCCGTGAGAAGGGATCCTAGCAAAGGACTTCTCACGAGTGATTTATATGGGGCGCTTTACTGAGTCTAGCCAAGACATTAAACTAGGCCTCTTCGGGGAGTAACCCGCGATGTAAGTATTTCTTTTGCATTTTCATCATGTGATATCTTGACTATTGTGCTTTGAGTTTAAGTTTGTAGTCCCTATGCGTTATTCTCGTTTTTATTTTTCTTCGTTTAGGGACTAAGCTCATTTTTTAGTGTGGAGTGGGTAGCGCATAGTGACACACATCGCATGTCACACACATTCACTCTTGCATATGCTAAACTGTCTATGTATCGCGATTGAAATCCTCGTTTTCTACAATCCTCCTCGATTGATTATCATTCTTTTCGATTTGAAATCTAAGACCCGAAATAGTTTTATTCGTATGTTTATTCTCTTGTGTCGGTATCATTGCTAGTTTTTGCCTATCTCATGTTCTACGTATTTCTTGAAGCATGTTTGAGACTTGAAATTAGTAGGCACCGGTTCAAAATGTCTAAAAACTTAAACTGCATCTCTTTTTCAAGGTGACCTTAGCACTAGTGTATGTTTTCTATACTCTTCGTGATTTGAACGCACCCGCCTCTATTTGTATATTATGTCAAGTTTTAAGTGGGGAGTAAGAAAAAAAATAGTCAAAAGAGGGCGAAAAATAGGCCCCAATGAAGAACAAAGTTCTGAAATTTCAAAAAGGTGAAAAATTGACCCCAAGCATACTTGTTTTTGAAAAAAAAAAAGAAGGAAAATAGTACCAGGGCAAAGTGAGAAAAGTCACCCCTTGTGTATGAAAAAATAATCGAAAAAAATGAAATTTCTACCCCTTTTGCTTGATGTAGTGTATTCCCCACATTTTCATTGCATTCAGTCATGACTTGTCTTGACAATTCATGTACTAAAAACTAAGGGACGATCCTCGTGCTTGCACTGAAACTTTGATTTGATTTTCGAACTATTTTTCAGAAAATTCTTAAGTCAGGCTCCTCTTCTTTTACGGGTCATTGCCTAGTCCTTGACACTTGATAATGAGCTTCGCGCCAATAGCTCGTGGACTATCCCTAGATAGCATAGGTGAATGGCGAGCATGTTTTGTGTAACTAGCTTCTTGTTCTTGATACGTTGCTATGAAACTATTTAGAACTTGTGATAAGTCGCTTGCTAGCCGTGTGTACTGACCGTTGAATGAATAACTCGTTTAATTTATGATTGTCTGACAACTATGATGAAGATGTTGGACTTGAAGTCGAGGTAACACGATGAATCCGAGGTATGACATGACTTTACTGTCACACGTTGAGCATCATTTCATGCATACACGTTAGTTAGTTGTACAATGGATTTGTAGGTAGTCCCATCCCTGAAAACCTTCACGAGACTATACTCTCCTACTAGGGCAGCCTAGAGGTTTAAAGGCTTGATGCATACACTAAATGCATTCGTGTCCTCTACGACAGTGAGTTAGTATTTGCATGTTTAGTTTAGTTAGGATTGATCACATGATACTCGAGTGGGTAACTATTCTGCAGTTTATTGACTTGAACTTAATGTTTGTTCGGGACGAACAAATCCTAAGTGTGAAGTATTTTGATCGGTCGAATTCTTGACCTATTATTCACTACATTCGATGATGGATTATGTTTGTTTTTCCGACATTTTATTATCATTTCATCTCTTTTCCAGTGTTTCAGGTCAAATATCACATACCTAAGACTTTTGGATTGATCCGAAGTAAAACAAAGCATTTAGTGAAGATTTGGGCAAAAACAAGACAAAACATGGCAAACTGACCTTTACGACTTATTTTGCAAACCTAGAGCGCATATGGTGTCCAAATGGGTCATGCTATAGCTTGTTGGAAAGCTAACTCGAAGGCCTACAACTTTCTAGTTTACACGAAGAGAAGATTTGAAAGTTCAGACCACCAAAACGGCAATAGAAGTCAGACCCCGTTACACCACGACTGTCATGGGCGTCACAGACCTGTCTCAGAAGGCTTGCATCTTCCAAGTCGCGTGACAGCTCGTGACACACCCTCTGTCATGGGCCCGTCGTCAATTTTGAGCTATAAAAAGCAGTTTCGGACCAGTTTTTGATGACGCTGACTTTGGGGATCGATTTTGACCTAAATTGAAGAAGGATGACAACTAAGAGCTCAAGAAAGACCAAGATTCGAGGGTACGCTTCATCAAAACACGGTTTCCTCGTTTCTAATCTTTGCATATATATATATGGGTCCTAGGTCATGGTAGCTACACTGGTATGAAATTGATATTACCAGATTGTATGAGATTGATATTAGGTCACGGTAGCTACACTGGTAGTACATGAATTAATAGGAAAGTTGACTTTATTGTCTGAAAATCCCTAAGCTTAAATAATCGAAATCGTTGATAATCCGTGGATGGGCGGCGTTCAACGATTGAGATTAGTCCAGACAATGATCCGTGGATGGGCGGCTTGTCTAGTGTTATTTTGGTTTATTTCCATATTTGATAGCATGATTAATTTACGTGACATTATCGCATGATTTGTGGGTTGGCATGGGTGAAGTTTGATCCTAGGATTCTTTCTCTGATCCATTCAAACCTTTTATTTTTCTGCATTTAATTTCTGAAATTTTTCGTTACAACAAAAGCTTTCATTAGTTGGAATAGCTGAATATGTCACTCGTTAGCTAGTAATTGCACACGTTGTTCTTTGGATCGACCCTTAGCTTACAAGGTCTATAAATTGTTTTTGACTACAGTTTGACCCCTAAAACATATAACTTGACAACTATACCGAGTTAAAAATGGTAAACCAAAAAACGTTAGCTTAGTTGACTTTATATGTTTAGTTTGACCCACGGGTTTTGCTCTCTCCTGCGAAGACGCCTACGAATAGAACGTGCATACAAGAAGTAGTTACTGTGATAGTAAGCTGGAGGGATGCGCTGATGAGAAGCCAAGTCCGGCTGCCCCAGCATGTAAGTGATCATCCCTCCATGTGCAACTGGACTTGTCGAAGGTCGATGCTCCCTAGACTCGGTCTTACAAAAAAATTATAAATGCTTTTGAATAAAATAGATTGTCACAAATCTGCAACGTCAATATAAGAGATACACACCCTAGGGCCAAAGAGACGGCTGGAAGCAAGGCTCAAAAAGAGACCCCTGACCTGCAAGCCATTTAAAACACCTTACAAAATAACAACACAAAAAGCCTCTAGACAAAACAAGACCCTTAGACTGGGAACATGAAAATAAAGGCACAGAACCAGAGGTACAACCCTGTTAAGATCTTGTCGCTATCCCCTGTTGTAGTTTGCTTCTTGTAATCTTCTCGTTGTGGATACGTCTTGCACTTCATCTCACTAGTTTCAACGGAGAATTCTACAATGTGTTTTTAAAGTGATGATTAAATAGCAACACCGGATACGATTTGAATCACGTAGTTGCTTTCCGAAATTGATATTTCGCCCCTTACTTTAGCTTAGAATTCCTTCGAAACTCGAAGTGAGAAAAGACAAATCAACTGTTTCTAATCAAGGCTATTGATTTAGAAATGATCTTTAGAGTTAGTAGAAAACTCTATTATTTTTTCCATTGGGAATTTCGTCCTTTCTTATATAGGTGAGGAAAAGATGCATGGAAGGGAAGTGACACTTCCCATGAAGTATTGCAAATTTTCCGTGTAGTCACGCTTTACGTGCATTTTGGGTGTTCGATCACTTAAAATGCTCTTAGAGGGCGGTCACTTAAAATATTTTGTGCACGTAATACAAGCTGACATATATGTGTTTAGCCGCGTGCAACGTGTATTTTAGCTTCGCACCTAACGTGCATTCTAGTGACCGCGCGCAATGTAGTGCCCTCTTCTCAAGGGGATCTTGTTGAGTAACCACCGCAACAAATTCCTATAGGGGATCTTGTCAAACAAAAAAAGCTTGAGGAGGACGATTCTCATCCTCTCAACCATGAGTGTAGTGCCCTCTTCTCAATGCAAATTCCGCTAAAGACAAAGGATCATGGTCGGTTCACTATCCCATGCTCGATTGGTAAACTGGATTTCGCACACTCATTAGCCGATCTGGGTGCTAGCTTAAGTGTCATGCCTCTAGCCACCTATTATAAGCTTGGATTGGAGGGGTTACAAGCCACTAGGGTGATACTACAACGCGCGGACTGATGAGTCGTAGTTGTACGACTATTTTATATGTTTAAACCCCGGCTCTTAGTGTTATCTGTATATTATTTCACTACCTGTGTGTAGTTTTCATTCTCAGGTACATTCGGAGACCATGGAAGGAATATAGGCTAAAGGGAGCCCATTAGAAGATGTTTTGCATCGAAGAAACGAAGTCCGAAGTGCTGAAGTTTGAGTCAGTGCAGCCCACTTACGTCTGAAGAATTACGGTCACTTACGTCTCCTGAATTTCCATAATTGTTGAGACCTCCGCGGAGCATAAATCAAGAGACGTCCGCGGATGACACCTGGCACTCGAAATCATTATTTCTCATTTGCAGTCTCGAAGGGACACAGACAGAACTCGAGGGGACAGAGAACCAGGCGGCTGGATCTGGAGAAAGGAGAGAACTAGATTGGTGGAGGGTTAGGGAGTTCGAAGTTTCGGTTTGGAGAGAAGACTACTTGGAGTAGGATTTCGATTGAGGACTCGTTGCTGGGTTTGAGTGTTGGAGTAGAGCTGCAGATTGGTGGAGGATTTGTCAACAGTATTTTCGTTTCATTCTTACTCAATACTTGATGATGTATTCCATTACGATGAGTAGCTAAACTCATTTGTGTAGGCTAGAACTCCAAATTGTGATGTATTGACTTGAGACTTCTATCGATTTCTATGTTTTGCGTCATATTACTGTATAATATTCATGGAATTGATGTGCTAGCATGAGTGGAACCCTAGCGGGGGAGCTTTTGTTTGTTTGTTGATTTCAATTGTCAAAGTTTGCTAACAACCTAGCGGGGATAGTGAACTAGGACACGAGTAATAGACCACTAGGATTAAACACCCTAGGACAACTTGTTCAATTCTTCATGCAACTCTAGCGAGTTAGGGTCTTGATTATCGCTAGCGCGAGATTGAGTACTAGAACTAGAACGGGGAGTACAACCTAGCGGGGAGCTCTAAGTTGTAAAACAATAGAAATCAATACGGATTTGTCAATGATTTAGTCTTGCATCACAGTGGAAAGTTCTAGCTTGCACTTCTCTTTGATATTACATACTCGAATTCGTGTGACTATTTCTCTATTGATAATTGATCGTGTTTTGATACTTGTGTTTTTATTTGACTTGTTCGGAATTTACCCCCCATTGTTACTTTTATACTTAGTGAAACAGATTCTCACACCGATCTCTGTGGATACGACCCGACTTACCACTAGCTAGTCGGAATTACAAATGTTTTTGCACAGGTACAACGACGCCTGTCACGAACATAACTACAAGACACCCCTTTGGCATAATTGAGAATGTTCCGATTAAGGTGGATAAGTTCTACATACCTTGCGACTTCTGGTAATGGACATGGGGAACAATTGTAACTCTTCCCTTATTCTTGGACGTACCTTTATGGCCACTTCCGATACTAAAATTGACGTGGGAAACGACAAGTAATCCTTAAACATTGGCGGTGAAAAAGTGAAAATTCAGAAGCGTGGCAGTGAACAAGTGGCTCTTCTTGAAGATTGTGATTTAAAGATGCAAGAGGGCATGCGAAGTGACAAGGTTATAGCCAAGAAGGTGGCAGGTTATAGCCAAGAAGGTGACTATGAGAAATTGCTCAAAATGCATAACCCCGACCTAGATCCTCCCTTTGATTACTGTGAGTCGTCCATACACAATGATGAAATGAGAAGTAATTATAATGCAAAAACATCAAGTAATGATAAGCAGGGAACTCTTTGGAAGATGGCTGTTAAGCAAGTTGCATGCAACTCCTCAAAAAAACCCGAATGGATTTCCTTCATTACATGACTGATCGGTTGTAAATGTAGTGATTGTAATGCAACTCGCGATCAAACAATTAATCTGAGTGTGACTCAGGTCGAATCCTCAGGGAACTAGTTTGCTATTTTCTGAAAATGATTTGTTTATATTAGTACTGAAATGGGGGGGTTTGAAATAAAAATGCAGTACAGTAGAATAAATAAATTAAACAATGGAATGATCTAGCACAAAACTAAAGATTTAATTTGTTGTTGCATACGATTTGTTGTTTGGTTGTCTTTTAATTTGATGAAACATTGGGAATCAATGACTCCCAAAAAACAAACAGATATTATAACACAAAGTTACTGCAGACTCAACTTTCGCTTCTTGCCTAACAGTAGATCCTGATATATGATAGTGAACTATTACCCTAGGTCATTTGCTTTATTACATGCTCAACTTTCGCTTCTCGCATAATAACAAAACTAGATGCACAAATCATCAAGACTCAACTTTCGCTTCTCGCCTATCAGATTTTATCTAATTACATGCATAGACTCAACTTTCGCTTCTCGCCTATCATGCAACTATGTAAACCTACTGTGATATGCTACTGCAAACACAGACAATAGGTACAAACAATTCTCATACAAACATTATTGATATCTCGCGAAAATACCAAATACAGGATGTATGAATTGAACTATTCATATCTAATGTAAAGAAATAAATTGCAACCATATAAAAAGACATGTGTTACAACTGCAGATGTTTCTGGGGATCCATTGGATCCCAATAAGTGGACTACTCACTCATGGTGAGTTGATACATGACAACAGATCAATAAAAATGGAGGTACAAGAATAGGTTAAGAGAAACCCTGATGTTGAACTCCTGCCCTTGTGAATGTTGTTGTCGCCAAGTATTTCTGATAATTTTCTCGTTTCTTCGATTGTTTCTTTTCTTCACTGATGCGCGCTCCTTCTATACTGTCATAATTAATTGCTTGTCTTCATGTTTCCCGATGCAGGCTTCTCAATCTCCAATGGCCTCTTTGTGTCCCCATAAAACTCACACTGATCGATGGAAATAAATGCATTTGAGCCGACTTGAAGATTTATTGTTTGCAGCTTGGGTCGGATAGCCGGTCGGTCATTCAAACAATTTAGGCCGGGTACACGGTCGGGCATTCAAGCAATTTAGGCCGGGTAGCCGATCGGCTGGACATGGATTTCTCGCTAGGAGAGTCGGGTATACGATCGGGTGTACGAGGGAATGAGCTCGGGTAGCCGATCGGGTGCACGAGGGAATGAGCTCGGGTAGCCGATCGGGTGCACGAGGGAATGAGCTCGGGTAGCCGATCGGGTGCCCTAGTGTTTTCACGCAGCTTTAGCTCACATTTTGCCATTTTGCGATTTACTTCTTCAAGTTGCTTTGTCACTGAAACACTAAGTAAAAACATCAAATCTGCGTAATATTACAAGAGAATGGAGCTCAAAGTGTATGAATTTGTACATCAAAGATCATGCAAATAATCGCTCATCAAAATATCCCACACTTAGATTTTGTTCGTCCCGAACAAACACAAATCAGAGGCATCACCCCAGAACATCTTAAAACTAAGGAAACAAAAGAACAAAAAGAACAAATAAAACTAGCGAGAGTTTTCAGAACAGGAATACTCACAAATCCCGTGATACTTGCTTAGTTAAGAATGAAATTTCCAAGCAGTGATAAACATAGTAACTCATCAGTTCAGGCAGTGCTGCATCAATATCACTTACTTCAAAGCAGACAAAGGTTTCTTCATTTCAATATGATGTTCAGCGTATGCTCGTTTGACTCAAATATGATAGCATTCATTCAGATTAATCGAAAAGTCGGTTTAGTCAATCAAATTATCAAGAAGGATTTCACTTACACGAAACTTGTAAATTCTCTTCAAGGCTCACGCAGTAATCTGCAAGGGTCTTTCCTCAATCAATACTTGTGAATATGTCAGTGCACAAAATCTGGTACAAAGTCACGATCAAGCGGGGGTTTATTTATATACAAACTTTCACACTACTTTAGTGCAGGTGTGGATGGTTTCGAAGGGGAAGACGTGGCTCAGGGGATTACCCATATCTACCGCTTCCTAACCCCCGCCATCTACACTTCTCTTTTCTTTTTCTTTTTTTTTTCTTTTTTTTTCTAAAGAAATTGGCAAATACCCCACACTTGAAATTGACAGTGTACCAAAATAATGTGTAGCACAGAAACACAACCATAGTATTTCTGAAGTCACCTAAGAGCCAATCTGAAAAATAAACTCGTTTGCGGGAGTTTGTTCATCATGATTTTTCCAAAAGCCTAAACGATTTCAACACGCTGAACTAAGCTAGCATAAAATCGTTTATTTGCATAAGTTTTCATATCACAAGGAAAATCAGAAATCAGATGCTAACAAATTCATAAGTTCAGAGCAGCAAAGCCATAGCATCAGAGATTAACATGCTCATCATTCAACGTGTTTTCAGCAAAGATTTTGAGCAAGTATCAGGTAAGCACATTGAATCATTTTTTTCTGCAATTTATTTTTTTCAGCACACATAACAATCATCAATCGAATATAATTGAATAAACATCAGCCACCCCACACTTAAAACATGCTTAGTCCCTAAGCATTCTAGCGTAAATAGTGAGCAAGCAGGGTAGTAAAATATTATTTGATTGATGAAAGTGAAAAGAGTTTACCAAACGAACGCATAGAGGTAAAAGCAAAAGTGAAATGCAGCAAGTTTTCCTACTAGTTCCAGCTGGGTCACCCTTGAGGAGTGCCGTCAACAGGTGCAATGGATGCAGGCATGGCAGTCACGTGTTGGAGAATGGTCTGCAAGATGGTGTGAATATTATCCAGCTTAGTGTCAATTTCAGTCTGTTTACCTTTTATTTCAACCTGAGACTCCTCTATAGCTTTTAGCCGTGCCCCAACATCTCCATCAGCAGTGACAGCCGGTGCGTCTGAATTCCCCTTTTTCTTCCTGTTGCTTTGTGACGCCGGAGGCTCCTTTACCCAATTATTCTCCTTGTCAACCATTGTGCTATTTTTCATCATTGTCAGGCCTAGTTTGTTTGGCTGTAGCAGCTTCCCCTTATCCAGGTTATAGCCGAGGTGCTTAGCAATAAGCGTGATGATTGACCCTCCTCCAAGCACGCTGCAAGACAAACACTTTTCAAAAAGATCAGAGAAAATAGTCATAAGCTTCACTCCATTCCCTTTGCCTCTGCGCAGGGTTCTCATAATCTCCAGATCTCTATGATTTACTCTAGATCCCTTATCAGCGCGAGTAGCCAAGTTTTCAGCAACAAGACGGTGGATAATCTTCCACGCTGGCAATCTGATCAAGCTGGAAGGTGAGTTAGTAGTGAATGTGATAGTGTTGTTGTCAGTAATGTACCTCCAGAATTCAGCGTCTTCATCAGTAGATTGGTTGGTGAATGAGGTATCTTTCCATTGGTAGTTGAAATTTTTTTCGAACTCTTCCTCAGTCAAAGTGTGAAAGTACCCATTAATCTGGAATATCCATATGTGCGCCCACCGCTTAGATCCTGCTGTTCTTAAGCTCTCTTGTCCGTCACGAGTTGCCCATATGACCTCAAATGTCGAAATAAACTCAATGACCAGCTTCTGATAGGTGCCAGGATCATCCCACATCATGAACTCCAAGTTTCCGTCTCTCAGAATGGAATTGACCTCATGAAAAATCTCCATTGTCCTCAGGTCATCATGCACTGGGTACAATGGCTTGGCAGCTTTAGCGTTCTTGATCTTCATCCACTTTTCGCTGTCCCTTGAGAGTATGATCCTGTAGACATGGTCAAAGTTGTAGACTGGCTCTTTTGGTTGTGTATCAGGGGGTATGTATTTCGACAGTGCAGACTGATGAGCTAGTGTGAGGGGGTTTTGTACTTGTCGCGGCGGTTGTGGAGGAGGAACAGGTGGCGGTGGAACAGGAGGTGCTGTGGCGCTTAGATGCGCGGGGTCGTCTGGTGGCAATGGGTATAGGTTGTCTGCAACTTGTATTCGCTTCCTCTTTTTCCCTTTTGATCCCTCTGCACTAGTACCCTTACCTCCCATCGTCTTCACCATAGCAAGAAATTAGGGCACCAATTCTCAAATCACCAATATCAATATCAGGGCACCAATTCAATTCAAACTGAAAAATATTTTTACCGAAGAGGCGCTGGATGCTAGGGCTTTGGATGCGGAAGAGGCGCTGGATGCTAGGGCTTTGGATGCGGAAGAGGCGGACTGAAGAATAGGCGGGGCTGGCGGATGATCGGGTGTGCGAACGGGTGGACGAGCGAATGATCGGGCGGACGACCGGCTGTGCGAGCGGGATCGATCGGCTGTGCGAGCGGGATCGATCGGCTGGACGGGTGCTCGGTCGGGCGTGCGAGAATTTGCTGTGTTTTCTTCTTCGATCTTTGATGCGTAAACCCTAGTTTGTTTATTTAGCCAAATATGAATATGAGAATTGCAAGAATAGGCTGTCAAAATTAAATCAGTAGGGTTGTAAATATTTCTAAATCAATCACTATATTTCTAAATTTTTGCAGAAAAAATAAAATTGAAGTTCTTACCGGCCTAGTTTAACGTCTTGGCCAAGACGGAGCTGCTCTTAAATGTTGAGATTGTTGAGATGGTTGAGATTGATTTATTCAACGTCTTCAAATTTGTAATCCTCCAAGTTGTCAGGCTTGTATCCGAAATATTCCTTCACCATGTGCCCATTTACCTTGAAAGGTTGGCCATTGTCATCTGAGAGTTCTAAATGTCCATCGTCAAAAACCTTGCTCACTGTATATGGTCCTCCCCATCTTGTCTTGAGCTTTCCTGGAAATAGTTGAAGTTTGGACTTGTACAGTAACACCTTTTCTCCAATAGAAAAGTGTTTAGCTCTTAGTTTCCTATCGTGCCATTTTTTCGAACGTTCCTTGTATAGCTTGGCACTCTCATAGCTCTCCATGCGAATTTCTTCCAGTTCATGTAAATCTAACATTCGTTTTTCACCGGCTGCTTTCATATCGTAGTTCAGCTTCTTCACTGCCCAAATAGCTTTGAATTCCAACTCCACTGGTAAGTGGCAGGGATTTCCATACACCAGCCTATAGGGTGACATCCCAATAGGCGTTTTGAAAGCTGTTCTATATGCCCATAAAGCTTCCTCCAACCTTGACGACCAGTCTTTCCTTGAATTGTTTACTGTCTTCTCCAATATTTTCTTGAGTTCTCGGTTGGTTACCTCAGCTTGTCCATTGGTCTGCGGATGGTAAGGTGTGGAAAACTTGTGGTAGACTCCGAATTTTCTTAACATAGCTCCGAATTGCTTTTCCCGAAAGTGACTTCCATTGTCGCTCACTACTGCTCTGGGAGTTCCAAACCTTGGAAAAATTATCTTTTTGAATAAGCTTGTGACACTCTTAGCATCACACGTTCTGGTTGCCACAGCCTCTGCCCACTTTGACACAAAATCCACTGCAACCAATATATAGGAATTTCCGTATGAAGATGGGAATGGTCCCATGTAGTCTATGCCCCATACATCGAATATCTCGACTTCTAACATTCCTTTTTGCGGCATCTCATCGCGCTTTAAAATATTCCCAGTACGTTGGCATGAATCACAACTCTTCACGAATAGGTAGGCGTCCTTAAACAGAGTTGGCCAGTAGAATCCACTTTCGAACCATGCCCACCATATGAAGATGAGTGACAACGTTCCAAGATACCCTGTTGATCTTCCTCTGATACACACGTCCTATAGATGCCATCGACACACAATTTATATAGAAATGGATTATCCCAGTAATACCTCTTCACATCGTGCAGAAATCTCTTCTTTCTGTTGTAATCCACGTTTCCCGGCAGGATTCCACATGCTAGATAGTTCACAAAATCCGCATACCAAGGTGCTGAATTTTTCTCTATGTTCATCAAATCTTCACCCGTGTACGAATCTCGAACAGGTGCATCATCAGAAATTTCCACAGGGTCCAATTGTATTCTTGACAGGTGATCGGCTACCACGTTTTCAACTCCCTTTTTGTCTTTAATTTCAATATCGAATTCCTGCAAAAGAAGTATCCAACGTATTAGTCTAGGTTTTGCATCTTTCTTTGTCATTAAATACCTGATAGCCGCATGGTCAGTATACACAATTGTCTTCGAGCAGACTAAGTATGGCCTGAATTTTTCGAACGCATAAACAACTGCCAACAGCTCCTTCTCAGTTGTTGTGTAATTTACTTGGGCTGCAACCAAAACCTTACTGACATAGTAAATCACATGTAGCTTCTTATCGGCCCTTTGACCTAGCACTGCTCCAATTGCGCTGTCACTTGCGTCACACATCAGCTCAAATGGCAGGCTCCAGTTCAGAGGTTGGATAATTGGCGCAGTAATTAGAGATTGCTTCAGAGTTTCAAAAGCTGTAACGCACTCATCAGTAATTTTAAATTCAACATCAGTGCAAAGTAAATTGGTGAGAGGCTTAGCTATTGATGGACTAAAATTATACGAATCATAAACACTGTAAAACCCCCTTAATTAGACTGTTTGTCTATTTAACTTTTGCTTGTTAGTTCCGATATATTTCTACAGGGTATTTTGGCGCTTAGAGAGAAAACACGCTAAGGAGAGGATTTTACGCTGAAAAGATGTTACGAGTCAATCCAAGGTCAAGATCAGACGCTGAACGAAGAAATCTCAAGATCCTGACGTTGAATTACTCAAATTAAATCCAACCGAGGAACAATCAAAGTCAGACCGGAGCGAAATTGGACTGATAGTTTTGTGAAAAGACTGCACAAAACTGTCAAAACCTCCTCACATGGGCGGCTCCTCCCTCACATCTCCTCTCCTCTCCTCCACTCTCCTCCCTCCACTTCGCGGCTCCTCCTCCTCCTCCTCCCAAAGCCGCCGGCGGCTAGATGAGCCACCACAAGAAGATGACAAGTGGTGGCCTTCTCCTCCACATGCTCCTCCCTTCCTCCTCCTCCCTTGGATGCAACACCACATGCCACCATCTCCACCCTCCATTCCTCCTCCCTTAGGATATAAATAAGAGCTCTCCCCTCCTCATTTGTATCATCTCATCCTTCACTTGTACACACTTTAGAGAGAGAGAGGGCTTAACCCTCCTCTCTTCACTTTCAATAAAATTGTTCTTTATTTTGGAGTCCTCTCTTGCTTGGATCTTGCTTAGGAGCTCCTCTCCTCCATTGTCGGTACAATCTTTCCTTTACTTGTCTTTATTTTCCTTACTTGTCTTTGCTTAAAACCATAGTCTACTTGTATTCCTTGACATGTTTATAAGTAGCTAAGGTTTTCATTCGGTTAAAGGGGTGTACTTATATTATAGTATGTTTTAGACTCTACTCTTAGGGTATCTCTATGTTCAAAACTTGTTCTATGTGCCATATAACAAGTCAGAATTTCCAAGGTTGAGTGGACCATTTGTAACTGGACCAAAGGGACCAAATGGACAAGCTCTTCCTTGGGGGTTCGTGATCATACTCGGGTAAGTGGACCATTTGTAACTGGACCAAAGGGACCAAATGGGCAAGCTTATCCGAGGAGTTCGACTTATCTTAAAAACCATTTGGAAACTGGACCAAAGAATTCAAATGGATGCACATAAGGCTAAGATACTTCGAAAGGAGGAATTAGTCTAAATAGAACAAGTGTTTTAAACGATGTTGCAAGTCTTGTGCTAGGAATAGCCTCGATTCATCTTTGAACATTTAGCATGATCATTTCAAGTGTTCTACGCGATGTTGCAAGTCTTGTGCTAGGAATAGCCTCGATTCATCTTCGAACACTTGGTATGATCATTAGCGGTCGATGATAAACAAATATGATACAAGGCCCCTAAAACCGAATCATTTCCTTATAGTCTATTATCAACTGCTGTAATTTACTTTCAGTTCTCAAAACACACTCAAACCCAACCCCAATCGTATTTAATTTCTGCATAAGCTTCATTAAAGAACAACTAATCCACATTGACTCTCTTGGGTTCGACCCCTACTTACCACTTGCTACCCAGTAGTTAAGTCGCGAGTAGCGGACTTATAAATTTATTTGTACATTTGCTCTGACGACAAGCATCTGTCAGCTATTTTCGAAAAATCTTTGATGAAGCGTCTGTAGAAGCCTGCGTGCCCTAAGAAGCTTCTGATGTTTTTGACATTGTTGGGAATTGGCAGCTTTTCAATTGCATCTACTTTTGCTTTATCTACTTCTATCCCTTTCTTTGTTATTTTGTGTCCGAGCACAATACCTTCTTTTACCATGAAATGGCATTTTTCCCAGTTAAGCACAAGATTAACCTCGACACACCTGGCAAGAATTTTAGATAAATTAGATAAGCATGAATCAAATGAATAACCATGAACGGAAAAATCATCCATGAAAACTTCCATGGATTTCTCCAAAAATTCGGAGAATATTGAATTCATGCATCTTTGAAAGGTTCCTGGTGCGTTGCACAACCCGAATGGCATTCGTCTGTAGGCAAAGGTACCAAATGGACATGTAAATGTCGTTTTGTCTTGGTCGTCAGGGTGTATGGGGATTTGGAAAAATCCACTGTAGCCATCCAAAAAGCAAAAATATTCGTGCCCGGCTAGTCTCTCCAACATCTGGTCGATGAATGGGATGGGGAAGTGATCCTTCTTCGTAGCTTTGTTCAGATTCCTGTAGTCTATACACATTCTGTGTCTGGTCACTGTTCTTGTTGGGACAAGCTCTCCCTTGTTGTTTGTTACTACGGTTAGTCCTCCTTTCTTTGGCACTACATGAATAGGACTCACCCATTCCGAATCTGCAACTGAGTATATTATCCCTGCATCACGAAGCTTAGCAATTTCCTTAAAAACAACTTCGTTCAAATTAGGGTTTAATCTCCTCAAACGCTCACTGCTAGGTTTAGCATCATTGTCTAAGTGTATTCTATGCATGCAGATGCTAGGACTAATTCCTTTAATGTCATCAATAGAGTGTCCGATAGCAGATTTATATTTCATGAGCACATTGAGTAATTCTACAGTCTGTTGTTCATCTAATGAGGCTTCAACAATCACAGGCAATGTAGAGTTAGGTCCAAGAAATTCATACCTGAGATTTGATGGAAGTGGTTTCAAATTTTCATCAAATTCGTTACCTGACTCGTTGTCTTCATTATCTTTATTCTCAGTAGCTTCTTCAATTGCTTCGCATTCCGTCAGCATCATAAGTGCACCTGCTTCTTTGTCACTGCTTAGTAGTTCATGTTCAAAATTTGGCAGCTCATCAAAATGGTTAGAATCATCATAAGTATCAAGCCAAGCACAGTCCAGAGAGTCCCTAGGTGCTTTCATCATAGATTTCAAGAAAAAATTTACTTTCTCACTGCCCAGATTCATCTCAATGGTTCCATTACCACAGTCAATGACAGCTCGAACAGTATTTAAAAATGGCCTACCTAGTATGATCGGAGTTTCATTCTCAACATCCATCTCTAGAACATAGAAGTCAACGGGCACCCAAAGTTCACCAATTTTAATGGGCATGTCTTCTAAAATACCTTTAGGCAACTTGCGGGCTGTCGCTGTACCCGTCAAAAATAATAATTTGTAATCCGACTAGCAAGTGGTAAGTCGGGTCGTATCCACAGAGATTGATCCGAGAATCTGTTCACCAAATATTTAAACACGTAATTGAGAAACACAAACACAAGCAACAGTTATCACGTATTAAGAAAGCAATCGTCACACGAATTCAGGTATGTAATAATCAAAGAGAAGTGCAAGCTAGAACTTTCGACTGTGATGCAAGACTAAATCATTGACAAATCCGTTTTGATTCCTAATGTTCTACAACTTAGAGCTCCCCCGCTAAGGTTACACTCCCCGTTCTAATTCTAGTACTTAATCTCGCGCTAGCGATAATCAAGACCCTAACTCGCTAGAGTTGCATTAAGATTTGAACAAGTTGTCCTAGGGTGTTTAATCCTAGTGGTATATTACTCGTGTCCTAGTTTGCTATCCCCGCTAGGTTGCTAGTAAACTTGACAATTGGAATCAACAAACAAACGAAAGCTCCCCTGCTAGGGTTCCACTCATGCTAGCACATCAATTCCATAAACACTGCATAGTAATATGACACAAAACTTAGAAATCAATATGAGTCTCAAATCAAAACATCACAATGTCGAGTTCTAGCCTACACAAGTGAGTTTAGCTACTCATCGTAATGGAATACATCATCATGTTTCTGAATAGAATGAAATGAAATTACTGATGATGAACTCTCCACCAATCTGCAGCTCCACTCCAGTACTTGAACCCAGCAACGAATCCTCAGTCAAAATCCTACTCCAAGAACTCTTCCTTCCAAACCGAACTTCGAACGAACCCTAGATGGATCTGAATTTCTCCCCTTTCTCCAGATCCAGTCGCCTGGTTCTTGTCCCCTCGTGTTCTCTGTTACTCCCTTCGAGATTGCAAATGAGAAATAATGATTTCGTCTGCCAGCTGTCATCCGCGGACGTCTCCTTCATTTAGTCCCCGCGGACGTCTCAACAATTATGCATAAATCAGTAGACGTCCGCGCCTTAATTCATCAGACGTCCACCCCCAAGACTGAGTCAGCCTTCAAACACTCTGGACTTCATTCCCTCGATGCAAAACATCTTCTACAGGCTCTCTTTAGCCGATATTCCTTCTATGGTGTCCGAATGTACCTGAGAATGAAAACTACACACAGGTAGTGAAATAACATACAGGCAAACACTAAAAGACGGGGTTTTAACACATAAAATAGTCGTACAACTACGACTCATCAGCAACCTAGAACTTCTATCAGCTAATCTCAGGCTAATGGGCGTTGGTGTTAATTCTCCTACATCAAGCTTTTTGTACAGAGAAAATGGCATTAATGAAATACTCGCACCCAAGTCACATAGAGCATTAGACACATTAACAGGACCTATTGTAATGGGAATGCAGAATGCACCAAAATCATTCAACTTTTTAGGCATGGCATGTTGTATAATGGCACTGCAATTTGCATCAAGTGTAACATGATCAATGTCTAACTTTTTCTTGTTTGTGACAATATCTTTCAGAAATTTTCCGTAACCAGGCATTTGAAGTATTATATCAGTGAATGGCATTGATACCTGAAGGTTGCTAAGAAGCTTAGCAAACCTTTGGATGTGCGAATTGTCGTTCCGCTTTTTCAGTCTTTGCGGAAAAGGTATTTTCTCTTTGATCTCTTGCTGTCTTTTGTCGACTTCTTTCTGCAAAGGTTCAGACAAGTTAGCAAAATTTGTATTTGAAGAAGGCTCGGTTACCCGGTCGAGTACACGCTCGGACATGCGGTCGAGTATGGTATTTTGCTCGGATAGCCGATCGGCTGCTAGCTCGGGGGTGCGATTGGCTGGAAGCTCGGAGGTGCGATCGGCCGCCCTATTGCTTTGCTTGGGTACACGGTCGGTCACCCTAGCTTGTTTTGCTGCTTGCAACTCCTTCCCGTTCCTCAAAGTGATAGCATTGATGTTCTCCGTTGATTTTACATCAGCTTGAGGTGGCAATTGACTCTGGAATCTGGATGCTGATGCTTGCTGAGCTATTTGATTCTCCAATATTGCATTATGTTTCTGTAGTTCGTTAAGTTTCTGCAGTATTAGTTGGCTTTCCTGTTGACTCTGTTGTTGCTGCTGCTGCATCTGTTGTTGTGTTGCTGCAAGCTGTGCAACAATAGAAGACAGGTCAGTCTGATTAGAATTGCTCGACGATGCCACATTACCTGGATGCGTGTTTTGAGGTTTGGGAGCAGTAGGTGCAACAGGATTGGCGTTCCATGGCTTCGGGGCAGGGGCTGCATAGTTTGTTTGAGGCATCTGATTGCTTTGATGATTGTTCTGATAATTGACGTATGGCTGACGCTGGTAGTTCCTATTAGCTTCATATGCAGGTCTACTGTTGTTGTAGGGTTGATTCCGCACGAAGTTTACATCTTCTTCGGCGTGCATAGGCATGGGCGGTAATGGTACTGGTTGCTGAGGAAAGACTGCAGGTGGCGGTGGAACAGTGTACTGGTTACTGTATTCCATTCCGACTTGTGCTACGCTAGGATTCTGATTCTTCATCATTGCTTCGAACATTGTGGTGAGGCGTTGAATGTCGTCCTTGGTTGCAACAGCACCACTGTTGAAGTCTCTATCCTTAGGGTAGTTGTTGCGTCCACTGCCAAACTGTAGTGAGTTTGCTGCGAGTTCTTCTATCAGTTGGAAGGCCTCAGTTGGTGGCAGTTTGTTGATGGCACCTTTTCCACTATTGTCCATCAGATGTCGGGCTTCCTTATCCATTCCGTTGTAGAAGGAATACAGCAGCTGCCAAGGTGAGTTTCCGTGATGTGGGCATTCCCACAGTAATCGTTTGAATCTTTCATAAGCCTCATGAAAATCCTCGCACATCTTTTGAGTAAATTTGCTGATTGCTTCTCTCAGCTCTTTAGTCTTTGCTGGTGGGAAGAACTGCATCATAAATGCACTGGATAGTTGGTCCCAGGTGGTGAAGGTGTTTGGCGGATGGTTCTTGAGCCATTCCTTGGCTCTGTCCTTTAGTGACAAATGGAACAGACGAAGGTACATCGTTTCCAAGCCCACATTTGTTGGCTTGTATGTCGCACAGAAATCCTTGAATTGATCCAGGTGATGATGAGCATTACTTGTCCCATTGTAGGCATTACTGGTTATCATCTGTATCAGGTCGGACCTCCATTCAATATTTCCTCCTTCAGGCATCTGGATGGGATTTCCTTGAGTGTGGGTTGATGGTATCATGAAGTCTGCGACAGTAGGTTCCCTCTGCTGAACAGGTGCGTTCACCAGATTGTTGTGATTGTTTTGCTCCATCTTTCCTCTACCTTTCCTTCCTCTCTTCGTCTTGCTCCTGGTTTGCATCGATAGACAAAGGAAGGATTAAAAGTGAGTACTAACAGATAATGTACTAATGTAATAAACAAAATAATAACAGAAAATAAACAAATGGCTAGTTCCCCGGCAACGGCGCCATTTTGATCGGTTGTAAATGTAGTGATTGTAATGCAACTCGCGATCAAACAATTAATCTGAGTGTGACTCAGGTCGAATCCTCAGGGAACTAGTTTGCTATTTTCTGAAAATGATTTGTTTATATTAATACTGAAATGGGGGGGGGGGTTTGAAATAAAAATGCAGTACAGTAGAATAAATAAATTAAACAATGGAATGATCTAGCACAAAACTAAAGATTTAATTTGTTGTTGCATACGATTTGTTGTTTGGTTGTCTTTTAATTTGATGAAACATTGGGAATCAATGACTCCCCAAAAACAAACAGGTTATAACACAAAGTTACTGCAGACTCAACTTTCGCTTCTTGCCTAACAGTAGATCCTGATATATGATAGTGAACTATTACCCTAGGTCATTTGCTTTATTACATGCTCAACTTTCGCTTCTCGCATAATAACAAAACTAGATGCACAAATCATCAAGACTCAACTTTCGCTTCTCGCCTATCAGATTTTATCTAATTACATGCATAGACTCAACTTTCGCTTCTCGCCTATCATGCAACTATGTAAACCTACTGTGATATGCTACTGCAAACACAGACAATAGGTACAAACAATTCTCATACAAACATTATTGATATCTCGCGAAAATACCAAATACAGGATGTATGAATTGAACTATTCATATCTAATGTAAAGAAATAAATTGCAACCATATAAAAAGACATGTGTTACAACTGCAGATGTTTCTGGGGATCCATTGGATCCCAATAAGTGGACTACTCACTCATGGTGAGTTGATACATGACAACAGATCAATAAAAATGGAGGTACAAGAATAGGTTAAGAGAAACCCTGATGTTGAACTCCTGCCCTTGTGAATGTTGTTGTCGCCAAGTATTTCTGATAATTTTCTCGTTTCTTCGATTGTTTCTTTTCTTCACTGATGCGCGCTCCTTCTATACTGTCATAATTAATTGCTTGTCTCCATGTTTCCCGATGCAGGCTTCTCAATCTCCAATGGCCTCTTTGTGTCCCCATAAAACTCACACTGATCGATGGAAATAAATGCATTTGAGCCGACTTGAAGATTTATTGTTTGCAGCTTGGGTCGGATAGCCGGTTGGTCATTCAAATAATTTAGGCCGGGTACACGGTCGGGCATTCAAGCAATTTAGGCCGGGTAGCCGATCGGCTGGACATGGATTTCTCGCTAGGAGAGTCGGGTATACGATCGGGTGTACGAGGGAATGAGCTCGGGTAGCCGATTGGGTGCACGAGGAATGAGCTCGGGTAGCCGATCGGGTGCACGAGGGAATGAGCTCGGGTAGCCGATCGGGTGCCCTAGTGTTTTCACGCAGCTTTAGCTCACATTTTGCCATTTTGCGATTTACTTCTTCAAGTTGCTTTGTCACTGAAACACTAAGTAAAAACATCAAATCTGCGTAATATTACAAGAGAATGGAGCTCAAAGTGTGTGAATTTGTACATCAAAGATCATGCAAATAATCGCTCATCAATGACACTTTTACTTGAGGAGGGATCTTAGCAGAAGACTCCTCAAGTGTGCTTCTTACCATGAAAAGATACGGCCACATCTTTCCCAAGATGTTAAACGAGGCCCTCTCGGGAGGTACTCAGTTGTAAGTCGTTCATTCTAGTACTTAAGTTCCAAATGTTTGGCTTGATCTTTGATCGGTCAAATGTTGACTAATTATTTACTCCATTCGATGAAGGATAATACTCGTTCTCGCGACAAATTGTCATTATTTGACGTCTTCCTTGAATGTTTCAGGTCAAAAGATGAACCACTACTCCATGATCCTGAAAGACCGAAAGAATGGAAAAGATCAACGAAAAGGACCAGAAAGCACTACCCAGGCTGAGTGTGGTGACGGTCGTGACATACTCCACTTGTGACGGCTAGCTTATTTCGCAGTAAGAGTTGTATTTTATTCAACCTACATGTGTAAGAGTCCTAACACGCTTGGTGATTATGATGTTTTGGATTCTTATGATGTTGATGATCCTGTTGCACTGACCTCTCTTAAGTCTTTCAGAGTTGTACTCGGCTGCCCGATATCGAGAAGGGATATATGTGCAGTGAGCACAGAAGGGATGGCTAGAGAAGAGGGTGAAAAAGCCGCTAGTTCAGGTAAGGAACCTTGCAAGGTATAGCTAAAACCTCTGCCTACAAGTCTCAGGTATGAATTTCTTAGTCCAAACTGGATTTACCCTATTGTTAATGCATCCGTGACTGATGTAGAGACGTAAAAATTGCAAGATGTCCTAAGACAACATAGCCCAGTCCTATGTTTCTTTTATAATGATCTTACCGAGATTGGCCTAGATCTATGAATGCATATAATTTATTTAGAGGGCAATACGAGGCCTACTAGGGAAGCATTGAGACGTTTACATCCTAAGCTGAATGATGTAGTGAAGAAAGAATTCTAAAATTGTTCGATGTTGGCATTATTTACTCTATTGCTGATAGTGAGTGGGTCAGATCTGTGCATGTTGTCCCTAAAAATAGAGGTTTGACTAATGTGGGCAATGAAAATAATGATCTGATTCCTACTCGTACTGTGACTGGTTAGCGCATGTGCATAGACTATAGGAAGTTGGATAAGGCTAATCGTAAGGATCACTTTCCTTTGCCTTATATTGATCAAATATTAGAACGTCTTGCGAAACACAAGTTTTTATGATATCTTGATGGTTATAGTAGATTTTTCCACATCCCAATACACCCCTAAGACCAGGAAAAACTACATTTACTTGCCCCTTAGGCACATTTGTTAATAGACGTATGTCTTTCGGTCTTTACAATGCCATTGCTATTTTTCAGCGCTGTATAATGGCCATCTTTTCTGATTTTATAGAAAACTTCATGAAAGTATTTATGGATGATTTTTCGGTGTATGGATTTTCAATTGATACATGTCTCTCTAATCTTAATGATGTTCTACATCGTTGTTTGGACACTAACCTAGTTTTGAGAAATGTCACTTTATGGTGCAGGAAGGCATCCTCGTATCCAACAGAGGCATCGGGGTGGATCACGCGAAGGTTGAGGTGATTAAAAAGCTGCCCCACCCAAAGACGAGAAAGGACTCAGAAGTTTTCTAGGGCACACGAGATTCTACAGGCGCTCTGCTCTATCAAGGACTTTTCAAAGATAGCAAAGCCCCTCACCGATTTAATATGAAAAGATGCTAAGTTTAACTCGATGAAACATGTTTTAATACTTTTTACACTCTAAAAACTGGTCTAACTTATGTTCCTATAATGCAGCCCCCTGATAGGGAGCTGCCATTCGAACTAATATGCGATGCTAGTGATTTTGTAGTAGGAGAAGCCTTGGGTCAGCACGTTGACATGAAGTTGCACGTGATTTATTACGCGAATAAAGTCTTAGCTGGCTGATGGGACGTATTTATACGATTTATCAAGTACACAAAACCCACCAAATAAGACATTTGGTCATACGAACATGTGCTTGTTGATGTCGTTTTATGTATACATGCAATTTTGGAGTCTAAAGAGGAATCTGGCTTAAAAGATGGCATTTCAAGCCAAAATCATCACAAGGCCATTTGTGCGATCGCACAGGGTGCACCATGCGAGCGCATGCCGCGGCATCGCCCAGGCCGCGCCCCGCGCACCAGCCGAGCTGTCTAGCACTGAATTCAAGTTGCCCGACCAAACCATCTGATCTGATGAATATGCCTCGAGCAAAGTGATCCAAATGGAAAATAAGGTGGACAATGTCGGAAAACCAAGGAGAATGCCCGAGCAGATTGGCAGTTGGCCCAATTCCAAAGGTCCTGCGCACGCTTATAGGCACCGAAACCAAGTCGCTCGACCAGACGGGCGAATCTGGCAAATCCGGCTCGACCAAGTTGTTCTAAATGACCAATGACTCGGATAATCTCACTTCGACCCGGTCAAATTCAAGTCGGTTGGATTGAGCTACTACAAAACCCTCTCGGTTGGTTTTGCCTAAACCCAATCCAAGGGGTCGGCCTTTGGCTTTTGGAGAGAGCAAAGCTAAAGTCGGCTGCCCTTTGGTAGGAACCAAGTCATGGCACATGGGAAGGCAAGTGCAAACACAAGTGGGGAGGCTCTTATCCTCTTCCACTCCATGTGTGGTGGCTTTTGGAAGAACCAATCCAAATGCTTGCTTTTGGGGATATTTCCAAATCCAAACTTAGCCCCCAAGTCTTCCTTTTCCTATATATAGAAGGGCTTAGCCTTGGAAACAAATGTCCATAGGTAGATAGTCCCAACATTAGGGAGAAGAGAGCTTATCTCTCTTCTCCACACTTCAATGCAAACACACTTCTACTTTGTTCTTGCTTTCGTCCTTGCTCTTGCTCTTACAAACCTTACTTTCCTTTGTCAATTTCGAGCTCTCTTACTTTCTTGTTTCAAGCTCACGGTTTCCCTTTACTTTTACTTGTTCTTGTGTTGGTTACTTCACCTTTCCTTGTTCTAGCAAGGCTACTTGTATTCTTTGACATGAATATAAGTAGCTAAGCTATTCTCTAGCAAGGTGATGGACCATAATCATAAGAATCAAAAACACAGTTAAACCCACTAAATTAGACTGTTTGTCTATTTAACTTCTGCTTGTTAGTCCCGATATATTTCTACAGGGTATTTTTGAGCTTAGAGAGAATACACGCTAAGGAGAGGATTTTACGCAGAAAAGATGTTACGAGTCATTCCAAGGTCACGATCAGACGCTGACTGAAGAAATCTAAAGATCCTGACATGGAATCATTCAAAACAAATCAAACCGAAGAGCAACCAAAGTCAGTCCGGAGCTGAAATACACCGATAGTTTTGTGAGAACTTCACAAAACTCACACAAACTCACTCTTCTCCCTCCATGACCGGCGGCTTTGGAAGCCAAAGCCTCCTCCCCCCACCACAACCGGCGGCTTTCCTCATGGTGACCGGCCACCGGCGGCTTCCACCTCCTCCTCCTCCTCCCTTGGATGAAAACCATGTGGTTTCATCTCCTCCCTCCATTCCCTCCTCCTTAGCCTATAAATACAACCCCATCCCTTCTCATTTGTATCATCCCATTCACAACACAAAATCACTTATCTCTCTAAGTTTGGCAATTTGTAAGTTTGGTTTTGAAATAATACTCTTGTTGGTTCTTGAGTATTATAACGGTTTTAGAGAATACTCCTGTTGGTTCTTGAGTATTCAAGTAGAAATTGGGAATACTCCTGTTGGTTCTTGAGTATTCCCCTTTACTTACTGTCTTTCAAAAACCCCCGAGTATTTAGCTATGGTATCCACCTCTATGGATATTCGCAGCTAAACTCTTCATTCGGTTGAAGGGGTGTACTTGTATCATAAAATGTTTTAGACTTTGCTTTAGTGTTTTTTCTCTGTATTCAAAACTTGTTCTATGTGCCATATATTAGGCCAGAACTTTCAAGGTTGAGTGGATGCTTGGAATGGCAGGGCTCTTCCGTGGAAGTTCGTAAACATACTCGGATAAGTGGATGCTTGGAATGGCAAAGCTTATCTGAGGAGTTTGACCTCTCTCAAACACCATTTGATTGCTCGGGAATGACTGATCAAATGGATGCACACAGGCTAATATACCTTGGAATGGGGTATTAGTCTAAGTAGAACAAGGGCTCTACGTTTTTTGCAAAAGTCTAGACAGTGTGTGCAAATCGAGTGCTTGGAATGGCCTTGATACACTTTCGAACATTTTTGCAAAAGACTAGACAGTGTGGCAAATCGAGTGCTTGGAATGGCCTTGATGCACGTTTGAATACTTAGAAGGATCACTAAAGGTCAATGATAAACAGGCTATGATACAAAGCTCCCGAAACTGAATGTTTTTTCCTTAAAATCAAACAACACCTGCACTTACTTTCTTAGTATAACTGCCTTAATCAACTGCACTCATCATCCGGAGGACTTACCAATCACGCATCACCCGCTGTAAGTCTCCTCCTTTTATTTTCAGTCATTTACTTTTCCGCACTAAAACCAAAACCAACCAACCAGTCACTTACTTTTCCGCGCTAAAATCTCAATCAACTTAAAACACGCTCCCTCGCTGTATAAATCACCTCAAAGAGCAACTATCCCCCTAATTCCTTTGGGTTCGACCCCTACTTACCACTTGCTACCCAGTAGTGAAGTCGCGAGTAGCGGACTATAAATTTATTTGTACATTTGCTCTGACGACAAGCATCTGTCACAAGGCTACTTGTATTCCTTGACATGAATATAAGTAGCTAAGCTATTCTTTTTACTTTCTTGTTGTGTTCCACAAGCTTTCGGTTTTCTTGTTTTCCTTGTTCAAGTCACGGCTACTTGTATTCCTTGACATGAATACAAGTAGCTAAGGCTTATATTCGGTTTAGGGGTTCTCTTATACTATGACAATGTTTTTGAGACCCTTTTACTTAATGCTTTTTGTGTTCAACTAGTTCTCGTGCCATTATTCGGCTGAACAACAAGGCTAAGTGGATGCATCGAAAGGGCAAAGCTTACAGTTCACACCGTTGTGTGGCTCTACCCATGAATTATCCAGTAATAGGTCTTTCACAATGAGATCTACCTATACAGTAACGGTATTTAATTCTGAAGGTTAGCTAGGTAGCTGATCCTGTTAGGCCGTTCTTAGAAGTATAAAATTTCTTCTTCTTAAATAATAAATAGGATTTCCCCCGCTTAATAAATCACCATTTGTTACCAATGGGGAATTGCTTCTCAGCTTATTGGATTTGCACCAACGGAAACCATAAATTTCATACGCAATAGGGAGATAGAATAGATTTTAGCCATTGAATTGAAAAATGTCATTTTATTCTATTTATTGGTACTGATCATTCATACGGATTGCTACTGGTTGTTATTGGTTCCTTTCTTTTGTTCCAGCCCATGATCTGAACGAGTCGCACATACACCCTAGTACATGTTCCTCGGCGCTGAGGACATCCCCTAAGAGCGGGGGATTTCGTGACATTTCGTATTGGCTGTTTTGTGTTTCTAATAAGTTGTTTAATAGTTGGCATGCTGAATTGTATACAGACTGAGCTGGTTTAGATCGCTCCTAACCGGATGCTTATGAATTCTTTCTATTTAATAGAATATTAAAGAACCGGGTAAGACAATAAATAAAATCTCAATCAAATCGCGGATTTATGCGAAATCCTTGATATTTTCTTTTCATCCAACTGCTACAAGATCCACAATTCCGTGAGCTTGGGCTTTTGTTGCTGACATAAAAACATCTCGTTCCATGTCTTCGGATACAACCCAAAAATATTTACCTGTTCTTTGGACATAAACCATTGTGATGGTTTCGCGCAGGTTCAGTAGTTCTTCCGCTTCCAGGATAAATTCTCCCGTTTGGGACTCATAAAAAGAACTCGCAGGTTGATGCATCATTACCCTGGTGATATAACATACAAAAGGGTTTCGCAGAATGGGGTAAAGAGAAAACCACTAACAAGAAAAAATAGGACCGTACAGGCATCTTTTGCATATTGCATACGGCTCACGAATGGAATTTCCTATCGAAAATAGGATTTCTCATACCATACCCAGATCGAAAAAAGGTCCAATTACCACCCTTCTTTATTGGAGGAGTTCCAAATACTATGATGGTTCCGTTGCTTTATATATTTATTACGTCTGTAATTCAGCAATCCCAAAGTTTCTTTTTGATCCGATCAAATAAAATACGGAAAACTTTTTCATAACATAAATATTATTCAGAACTTTTCGGTGTGAAAAAAGTTTGTGACACTGAGATTCCGATAGATCAAATCGAAATACTTAGTATTTCATACTGCCCTTTCGATACGTAATTTAATGTTTTGAGAAACGAATTTTATCATATCGAATTCGAAGTGCCATGCTATTATTACTCAAGATTCTTATTTCATATGGCGAAGGCATAGACTTCTTTTTTTTTCTCAAATAAAAAACTCATTGGCGCCAAGCGTGAGGGAATGCTAGACGTTTGGTAATTTCTCCCCCGACCAGGACAAAGGATCCCATTGAAGCGGCTAATCCCATGCATATTGTATGTACATCTGGTGGCACAAATTGCATGGTATCATAAACAGCTATTCCGGGTATTACCCATCCACCGGGAGAGTTTATAAACACATAAAGCTCTCTGTTACGATCTTCTATAGTGAGATATACCATAAGACCAATAAGTTGATTCGAGAGCTCATTATCAACCTCTTGGCCTAAAAAAAAGTAATCTTTCTCGATAAAGTCGGTTGATTAGGATAAAATTGTATCCCTTAGGAACCGTACATGCACCTTTTAATGCATACGGGTCAAAAGAATCGCGAAAAAAAAAAAAAAGCTCAATGTATAGATTTCGGCTCCTGCTCTTTTTTTAAAAGCAAAATTTTTCTAACGAAGGAGCTTTTTCTTCTATTTTTTATTGTAAGAAAGAAAAGTTTGTAAACCTTTCACTAGAATTTCACTCTAATATATAATCGAAAAAAAATCATTAAACTCGTTGAATTAACCTCTCAATTGATGTATTCTTTCATCGAGATACAACCTCAATCACGATGTCATTTTCTTGTTCCTGAATGGGCCTCTTGAATTCTTTTAGGTTTATGCTCTACTCCAGGTAAAGATAGGTCCGATTGTGATTTGCACATATAGGACAAATGTACCTACTACCATTTCTTTTTGCTACAAATTTTTGTTGAATTGATTTCGTGTCTTCGGCCAAATTTTGGATGCATTCATCCTGTTTTACTCAATTGATTAATAGGGATCATTCCTATTTTTTAGTATAGGAAAAAGATAATTTCTAATGAGGTATCAATTAATAACCTAGTCAACTATATAATATGGTAATACAAAATTTAGAATTCGAAATAAACGCAGCAATCATTGGTATATTACTAAGTTGGGGTTGTTCTAAACGGAGCCTGGATAATTTGATTGGTCCAACCAAGTCAACCATAAATTATTCTAATTGATAATATTAATCTGGATTCCCCTAAAACGGATCTAATTTCACTTCACGCTCCAATTTTTTGATAATCTTTCTTGGGCGAATCAGAGGATAGCTCGATCGGGGGAGAGAATGGGGAAATCCCATATGACCCAATATATCTGACAAGTCGCACTATATGTCAACCCAAGATGCATCTTCCTCTCCAGGGCTTCGAAAAGGTACTTTTGGAACACCAATAGGCATTAAATGAAAAAAAAAATAAAGTAATCTATTTTACTTTGATGTGAAAACGTAATAGTGGGTTTAGTTTATTGTCCTCATAATATTGGTCTTTAGCATATCATTTTTTATCTATAGATTGGATATTTGATAAAGGAAGTCAGAATGACTAACGACAAATTATTCTAAATATACCCGTCGAATGATGAACAAGTAGGGATCCGTTTGCTCATACAAAATGGTTCAACCACCCATTGCGTATTGATACTTATCGGGTATAGAATAGATCTGCTTCTCTTTGTTCCTATAAACAGAATTGTTCCATTATTACCAATAGAATAGAACAAATAGTAATCCTTACTTCACGATACGGGTAGTTCAATCCAGATTAGACAACAAAACCAAGTGGATGCTCGAAATAGGCAAAGCTTGGTAGAGTAGTCTAATCCTTCTTTAAAAACCACTTGGTTGATCGGAAATGTGAGATCAAGTGGCTGCACATAGACTAATACATCTTGAAAAGGAGTATTAGTCTAGATAAGAACTAGAATTCTATGTCTTGATTTTGGAGTAGATTGTGGTGTAAGCGCTTGAAAAGGCCTTACTTTAGGGTTTAAGTTTTGAAAAGGAATAAATCCACACTTATGAACACAAAGTAGATCATTTGAAGTCAATGATGGATGTGTCACTAGTTGAGACCCTAGACTGAATATCTTTCTTATGTGAATATCTTTCTTGCACTTACTTTCAGCACATTTACTTTTCAGCACTTACTTTCTCGCATTACATTCAGCACTTTACTTTCAGTTATTACTTTCAGTCTAAAAAACCAACCAAAAACCCAATTGTATTTACTTTCTTTATTTTCTGTTTTCGAGAACAACTACTCCACACTGACTCCCTTGGGTTCGACCCCTACTTACCGCTCTACTAATCCATAGTGAGCCACGAGTAGTGGAATTATAAATGTAAATTTTACAGTGCCTCAACGACGGCCTGTCACTGGCGCCGCAACAAATCATACTAAATAGAGAAAGAAATGCTAGCCATTGTTTATGCTTTCGAGAAGTTTAGGCAATATTTAATTGGTTGAAAGATCATAGTGTATACAAACCATGCTGCCATCACGCGCCTCATGTCTAAGAAGGACTCCAAGCCGAGATTAATTCGATGGGTACTCTTCCTGCAAGAGTCATCAAAATTCTAGAAAAGAAGGTAGCAGAAAATCTTGTTGCAGGCCCCGTTCGCGATTCCAGTTAGGAGAGCTCGAGCGCGAAGAATACATGCTCTCAATAACTGATTCTCTAGTAGGAGACCAGCTGATGAGTGTTGATGGAGAAGTCGCGCCTTGTTATGCTAATTTCGTTAATTACTCTGCCTGCTGTATTATTCGTCCGGACATGTCACACAACAAGAAGAAGAATTTCTTATCTGACGTAAAGAGGTACTTATGGGATGATCATTTTCTCTAAAAAATTATGTGCTGGCAGTCTCTACAGGACTCGCATGGAGGAGGACCAGATTAGATGGATCTTGGAACGTTTCCATTCCTCGCAATACGGTGGACATGGAGCAGATTCAAAAATAGCTACAGAGGAAATGCAGTCCGAATTTTTCTTACCAACACTATTCAAAGATGCACACGAATTTGAGCTTGTGATCACTGCCAGAGGACGGGCAATATTTCAAAGCAGCAGGAGATGCCCTAGCAAAGTATTGTTATAGTGGAACTATTCGATGTATGGGGAATCGATTTTATGGGGTCGTTTCCACCACCCTACGGGAATCAATATATCTTCATGGAGAGTGAACAGTGATCAGCGACAAAGGTTCTCACTTCATGGAGAGGAATTTTGAGTCCCTATTGAAGAAGTATGTTGTCTACCATAAGATTGGCACTCCGTATCACCCTCAGACTAGTGGGCAGGTAGAGATCTCGAACACGGAAATTGAAAGCATATTGGAAAAGAGGGTCTCTAACCACATAAAAGTTTGAGCGTTCAAGCTAGATGACTAATCGGTCAATATTTTGACTAGTTATTTACTTTATTCGATTAAGGATAATACTTGTTCTCCCGACACATTGTCACTATTTGATGTCTTTCTTGAGCGTTTCAGGTAAAAAGATGAATCACTTCTCCATAAACTGGAAAGATCGGAAGAACGGATGTCACGGGTACATAATTTGGCAGAGGAAAATACTCTGATATTCTGCAAATGGTACGGGTGTCACGGCTACATAATTTGGCAGAGGAAAATAACAGTGTCGTGACTCGTGACTACTGTAACATACTGGAAATGTTACGTGTGTCACGGCACCCAAAATTCCTATAGAGTTCAGGAGGGGCCTTAACACCCGTGACACCCATAGAATGTTACGGGGGTCACGACACCATAAAAACTCAGAGAGTTCAGTTCGTTTTTGGTACCTTTCGTAACTACCTGATGGACCATAATTGTATGAATCATAAACACAGTTAAACCCACCAAATTAGACTCTTTGTCTATTTAACTTTGCTTGTTAGTTCCGATATTTATCTACAGGGTATTTTGAAGTCTAGAGAGAATACAGGCTAAGGAGGAGTTTTTAAGCTGAAAATGAATTACGAGTCATTCCAAGTCACGACCAGACTCTGACTATACAAATCTCATGAACCTGACATGGAATCACTCAAAACAAGTCCAACCGAAGAGCAACCAGAGTCAGTCCGGAGCTGAAAGGATCCGATGGCTTTTGGAAAAAGTCACAAAATCACACAAACTCTCTTCTCTCCTCCACCTAGCCGGCGGCTTTTCCTCCTTGGTGACTCACCACCGGCGGCTTTTGGAGTGATGAGTCACTCCGATGGCTTTTGAAGCCTCCTCCCATCTTGTGCCAAGTGTTGGCCTCTCCTCACTCTCCTTATCCTATAAATAAGACATCTCCTTCCCTTTGTAAATCATCCCACAATCCTCATTTCAAAACATCCTCCATCACAAAGCTCTAGCTTCTCTCTAGATTTTGGGCACTACTCTTGTAAACACTTGTTTTAAATCTATAATACTCCTGTTGGTTCTTGAGTATTCTAGTTGTTCTTGAGTTTACTCCTGTTGGTTCTTGAGTATTCTCCTTTTACTTTACTATCTTTTGAAAACCTTCAAGTATTTAGCTATGATGTCCTGTTCCATGGATATTCGTAGCTAAACCCTTCATTCGGTTGAAGGGGTGTACTTGTGTCTTAATATGTTTTAGGCCCTACTCTTAATGCCTCTATGTGTTCAAAACTTGTTCTATGTGCCACATATTAGGTTAGAACTTCCAAGGTTGAGTGGATGCTTGGAATGGCAAAACTCTTCCGTGGGGTTCGTAAACATACTCGGATAAGTGGATGCTTGGAATGGCAAAACTTATCTGAGGAGTTTGACCTCTTTAAAACACCATTTGGTTGATCGGGAATGATTGATCAAATTGATGCACATAAGGCTAATATACCTTGGAATGGGGTATTAGTCTGAATAGAACAAGTGCTCTATGTCTTGGAATGGACTAGACAGTGTGGCAAATCATGTGCTTGGAATGGCCTTGATACACTTTTGAATACATAGTATGATTATTAGAGGTCAATGATAAACAGACTATGATACAAGACCCCTAAAACCGAATACTTTCCTTAACTTAAAACATCATCTGCACTTTACTTTCAGTCTCAATATCAACTGCAATATCAACCGCTTACTCTCCGCAAGACTTATCCTTCAAGCATCCCACTTGCTGTAAGTCTTCTCCTTTTACTTTCAGTACTTTACTTTCTGCACTAAAATCCCAACCAACCCACTTACTTTTCTGTACTAAAACTAAAACCAACAACCAACCACTCACTTTTCATCGCTAAAACGTCAATACACCTAAAATCACGCTCCCTCTCAGTACATTCCTCAAAGAACAACTATCCCCCTAATTCCCTTGGGTTCGACCCCTACTTACAACTTGCTACCCAGTAGTAAAGTCGCGAGTAGCGGACTTACAAATATATTCTTGACTTTTGCACACAACGACTGTGCATCCGTCACTACCGTAACACCCAATGGATGTTACGAGTTTCACGACCCCCGCGGATATTCTGAGTTATAAATAGTAGTTTCAGACCAAATTTTGAGGACGCTGAGTTTAGGGATTGATTTAGACCTAGGTTGGAGAAATAGGACGGCCAAGAGCTGAACAAAGACGAAGAGTCGAGGACACGCTTCATCAAAACACGGTTTCCCCAATCTAATCTTTAATTATTATGCATTCATGGTTTATAACCATGAATCGTGACTAGTCGTTTAATTCCGGGGTCCTACGGATCCCGTACTTGTACCCAACTCTTCATGTGAATTATAGAATTGTTTTTCTATTAATGTCATTCAAGTTATTCAATTCTACTATGCTTAATTTTATCGTTGTTGCACGTTGTACATTGATGGATATTTTCTTGTATGAACGAAATTAAGTTAAACACCAAAATGATGGATGGGTCTGAGGTAGTTAACCGGATCAAGTAGAATTGATGTTAGGTCGTAGTAGCTATGTGATGGACCGTATTTATACGATTCATCGAGTCAACTAAACCCACCTTAAACGACACTTTATCCTTTGAACTTTCACTTGTTAGTGTCGTTTTACTTTACAGGCATTCTTGAAGGTCTAAAGTGAAAACAAGCTTAAAAGAGGAGTTTTGTGCTAAAAATGGATCACAAGTCAAAACTGCCCAGCCGGGACCGGACTTCACTACCAGGCCGCGCCGAGAGGTCCCAGGCCGAGTGCCCGAGCCCAGTGTCCGGATGTGCTGAGTGCCCAGCCGAGCTGTCTTGCACTGAATTCAAGTTGCTCGGGCAAACCATCTGATCTGACGAATCCGCCTCGAGCAAAGTTATCAAAATGGAAAATAAGGTGGACAATGTCGAAAAACCAAGAAGAATGCCCGAGCAGATTGGCAGTTGGCTCAATTCCAAAGCAAAGGCCCCGCGCGCATAGGCACCTAAACCAAGTCGCTCGACCAGACGGGCGAATCTGGCAAATCTGGCTCGACCAAAGTGTTTTAAATGCCCAACTACTCGGACAATCTCACTTCCTAGACAAAACGCCAGAGTGGAACCAGCTCTAGCCCGATCAAGGCCAAACTAGGGCAATACCGGCGGCTTTGGGAGGACAGCTGGCCGGCGGCTTTGAGAAGAGGACAGCTGGCCGGCGGCTGGACTTTTGGGGTGTGCCCATACCTAGTTGATTTGCCTCTCTCCTTTGGCTATAAATAGAGGAACATACACACATCTCATATCATATTCCTTACTTGCTTAAGCCTTGTGTCTTTGTTACTTGTACTCTCAAAGCTTGTAAACACTCACCACATTTGGATATCAAAAGCTCCAACTTCTCTCTACTTTGCTCTTGTCACTTTTTACAATCCTTACTTTGTTCTTGTTTACTTTTACTTGTACTAGCTATGGTAATCCCTTCAATGGATACTTGTAGCTAAACTCTTCATTCGGTTGAAGGGGTTCTTGTATCATGAAACCATTTTAGACCCTTTTACTTAATGCTACTTTCGTGTTCTAACTAGTTCTTGTGCCATACATTCGGATTGAACACAACAGAGTTGAGTGGATGCTTGAAATGGCAAAGCTCTTCCGAGTAGTTCAATCCCTCTTTAAGTCACTTGGTTGATCGGAAATGAAAGATCAAGTGGCTGCACTTAGGCTAATATATCTTGCAATGGAGTATTAGTCTAGCTAGAACTAGTAACGGTGGTGTGAGCGCTTGAAATGGCCTTGCTTGGGGTTACATCTTGAAATGAAGTAACCCACACCTTAGAACACTTAGTAAGATCATTAGTGGTCGATGATGTTTGGCGCCATGATACAAGGCCCCTAGACCGAATACTTCTCTTGATCGAAATCCCACCTTGTCATTTACTTACAAGTCTTTACTTTCAACAACTTCAATTCAGCCATTTACTTACGCATCACTTTCAGCATTACTTTCAGTCTTTACTTTCAGCACTTTAAATTCAGTCATTTATTTTCTGTATTTTACTTTCATTACAGAAGTTTTCAACATCAATCCAACATAATATTTGGCACGTATTGCGCTTGAAACACAGCGTGCGACAAACCAAAAGTATGTTGACTGGTTGATATTGAACTCAACTGTTCCCGCAATTTACCTTTCAGTATTTACTTTCCGTTTAAAACCACAACCAACCCCCAATTGTCTTACTTTATTTTTACATTTTCAAGAGAACAACTCTATCCACTAATTCCCTTGGGTTCGACCCCTACTTACCGCTCTGCTAATCCAATAGTGAGCCACGAGTAGTGGACTTATAAATTTTAATTTGCTGGCACACGACGACGTGCCTGTCACTATGCTAATAGTATATGCCATAATATGAGAGTAACTATTAACTGCTCCACTAGAATACGGTAGCTACGTAGGTATCTATAAGTATAACGCGCGCGCATCCGCGGCGATGGTAAAACAAGTACGTAGTGGAATAATTAATGCTTGGAAAACCCTAGGCTTAACTAATCGAAATTAATGATCCGTGGATGGACGACTTTTTTAATGTTATTTATATTTATTTCCATATTTGATGGCATAGTTGGATTGCATTACATTATCACATGAATTGTATGGCAGGCACTGGTGAAGTTCGATCTTGGAAATATTTCTCTGATTAAATCAAATGTTTGCTGATTGCAGTGTCACATAGAATTTAGTAATATCCAAACCTTTTTGCTATAGGAGTAGCTGAACACATTACTTGCATACTAGTGCACACACGCGTATGTTCCTTGGGTCGTCCTTGGCTTACCAAGGTTTATAAATTGTTTTTTACTGCAACTTGACCCCTAAAACTTATAACTTCACAACTATAAAGGGTTAAAAATACGCTAGTCAAAATGGCGACGTTGCCGGGGAACATCGTTTAGTGCGTTATTGGGTTTAGCGAGTACAGTTTAGGACTATTCCATCTTTTTATGCTTCCTTGTGCATTTTCAATATACTTCTTCACTTCACTAATCACTTTTATTTTGAATGTTACGAGAATGTTTTCTTTGGTCATCGAGACGCCTACCCAAAGGAATAGCCATATTATGAGACATATTCATACGATACGAATCGGGAAGGCAATCAACATCAGTTTATGATCAACAGAATCATCAAGATGGCCGTTATTTTGAGAGCTACCAGAAGCAGTCACAGCAGCAACAACCTCAGAACACTGGTGGTAGAGAGGGCAATAAAGCAACTCGCAATCAGATAGAAAATACTGATGGATCAGCTAGTGCAACAAGCCAGTGCAGCCACTAAGGAAATCATAAATGAGGAAGTCGAGATGGAAATGGCTAGCCATTTAGAAGTTCAAGTTTATGAAGCATCTGCAACTTCAACCTTATTCTCGGTGGACATGGAAGATGACTAGGATACGAGTCTGCCTTATAAGCCAGATCCAGAGATGGAACACTTTGTGTCATCTAAGGATCACAAGTATGAAGACTTTGTTGATGTGTACCTGAGTTTAATTAAGGAGGATCTTTGCATACGCATGAATGAGATAGTGAAGGGGACTTTTGAAGTATGGGAACCTGTGTTCCTAGCAAAAGAGTATACGAGAAGTATTCTTGCTGGAGTTGGATTTGAAGATGTATACTTGCTGCACAGCCTCCAGACAAGTTTCCACAGTTCTTGCCTTATGTCTTGAAACTATTATTAGGGAGCTTCTACAGTCCCTTGATTCTTAAGGGTCTCGAATTCTTGAAGGGACTGCATGCTCTACTTAACGTCTATATTGTTCTTGGTGAACGTGAATTCCAATGAGATTTGAAGGTGGATTGACACATCTCTGCTTTTGAAGGCCCCGTGAGGCGGGATCATATCGAAGGACTTCTCACGAGTGATTTATATTAGGCATTTTGCTGAGTCTAGCCAAGATATTAAACTAGGCATCCTCGGGTAGTATCCCGAACTGTAAGTATTAGTTAGATGCATTCTGTATTTCCATGCTGTGCTTTGTGTGTGAAAATTACAGGGATTTAAGTGTGAAAAGTGTCGAGTGTACAAAGAAAATTGGGGTTTAAACAGACAAAAATAAGTTGGGAATGAAGTGGGTCGTGACTACCGTAGCATAATGCGCATGTTACGGGTGTCACGACAGGTGTTTTTGGCAGAAGGATTCATGGGGGTTGTGGCTATCGTAACATAATGGACATGTAACAGGTGTCACGGTCGGTGTTTTTGGCAGAAGGATTTGTTGGGGTCGTAACTACCGTGACGTCCATGGATGTTACGGGTGTCACGACACCTTCGATTTTTTCGAAAAAAATTTAAAATGGCGTAGATCCACCGACCTAGCTCCCCCGATGACGTAGAGCGGCTTCGACCGCTTCTTCTCAGTCCTTGCTACCCTTTCCGCATGCTTTTTGCTGTCATTTCTCATTGCTGGATATTATCCTTTTGTTTTGATGGATACTATTTGTATGCTGACTTTTCGCCATAACTCTATTTTCTACATGTTATTTGGTGCTTGAGATATGCTATTTGCTTTATTTTCTGATCGCATCATTTATCATCCTGTTATGTCTGGCAGGTCTCATTATTACATGCTCGTCTATCTAGTCTATAATCTCTTTATGATTATTGATGCTAACATATCCCTTATGAAGTTACATGTTTCATTTCTATATGTCAGCTCGCAAGTCGCGTTTCATTCCCCGGGCACCATTCAATCATTATGGATATTGAGCTATCGACACACGAGGGAAGTTTCTTATGCGCTATTCTTTTATTTTATTTCTCCGCTTAGGGACTAAGCTCATTTTTAAGTGTGGAGTGGGTAGCGCATTGTCATGCCACGCATTCATTTATGCATAAGCTCAACTGTCAAAGTATCGAGACTGAAATCCTTATTTTCTACGGACCTCCTTGATTGATGATCATTCTGTCGGATTCGTAGTCTAGGACTTGAAATAGTTTTGTTCGTGTGTGTCTTCTCTCATGTCAGTATCATTGCTAGCTTTTGTCTATCACATGTTCTACGTATTTCTTGAAGCATTTTTGAGACTTGATATGAGTAGGTCACTGGTACCAAATGTTAAAAACTTAAATTGCATCTCTTTTTCTAAGTGACCTTAGTACTTGTATATGCTTCTCTTTACTTGTCGTGATTTGCACGCACCTGCCTATATTTGTACACTATGCCAAGTTTTAAGTATGGAGTTAGAAAAAGTCAAAAGAGGGCAAAGAAAAAAAAATAGGCCACAATCAAGAACAAAGTTCTGAAATTTAAAAAGAGGGTGAATTAACCCCACGCATAGTTTTTTTAAAGAAAAAAAAGATCAAAAAAATAGTACCAAGGGCAAAGTGACAAAAGTAACCCCTTGTGTATGAATTTTTTTTTTGAAAAAAGTGAGATTTCTGTGCCCTTTTGCATATAGTGTATTTCCACTTTTTCATTCCGTGCATACTAGAAATGTTACGGGTATCAGGGCTACATAATTTGGCAGAGGGAAACAACAGTGTCGTGACTACCGTAACATACTAGAAATGTTCCGGGTGTCACAGCACCAAAAAATTCCAGAGAGTTCAGGAGGGGCCGTAATAGCCGTGACACCCATGGAACGTTACGGGTGTCACGACACCATAAAATCTCAGAGAGTTTAGCTCGTTTTTGGTACCTGTCATAACTACTGTAACACCCAATGAATGTTACTGGTGTCACGACCCCCGCGTATATTCTGAGTTCTAAATAACAGTTTCGGATCAAATTTTGAGGGCTGAGTTTAGGGATCGATTTTGACCTAGATTGGAGGACGACCAAGAGCTCAAGAAAGACCAAGATTCGAGGACACGCTTCATCAAAACACGATTTCCTCAATCTAATCTTTTATTATTATGCACTCTTGGTTTTATAGCCATGAATTGTGAGTAGTCGTTTTATTCCGGGGTTCTACGTATCTCGTGCTTTTACACAACTCTACATGTGATTTATAGAATTATTTTTGCATTAATGGTATTCAAGTTATTCAATTCTACTACGCTTAATTTTATCATTCTTGCACGTTATACATTAATGGAAGTTTCTTGTATAAACGAAATTAGGTTAAACACCAAAAAGATGGCTGGGCCTGAGGTAGTTAACCGGATCAAGTAGAATTGATGTTAGGTCGTAGTAGCTATGCTGATAGTATATGACCTAATAGAAGAGTTAATATTAATTGCTCCACTAGACTACGGTAGCTACGTTGGTAGTATGTAGGTATCTGTAAGTACAACCTGCACGCATCCGCGGTGATGGTAAAACAAGTACGTAGTGGAATAATTAATGTTTGGAAAACCTTAGGCTTAACTAATCGACATTGTTGATAGTCTGTGGATGGGCGGCGTTCAACAATCTAGGTTAATTTAGACAATAATCAGTGGATGAACGGCTTGTCTAATGTTATTTTGGTTTATTTCCATATTTGATGGCATAATTGGATTGCATGAAAAGTCGGTGAAAAGCCACTACTACAACTTAATGAGCTTGACGGGATCAGATTAGACTCTTATGAGAATGCTCGCATCTACGAGCTACAAGGAGAGAACAAAGAAATGACATGACAAGGGAATAGTGCGCAGAGAATTCAACGACAGCAAGCGAGTTCTTCTATACAACTCTCGCCTCAGATTATTTTCTAAAAAGTTGTGCATCAAATGGAATGGTCCATACATAGTAACCAGAGCACATCCTGATGGCCATGGTGAGATGCATGCCGTAGGTGGGAATCTTTAGTCAACAGACAGAGCCTTAAACACTATCACGTTCTCAAGCACCTGACACTGCCTGAAAGGATCTCAGCAAGGACTTCCCGAGAATACTTCTATACCTATATCCTAGGCTACGTCTCGCCAAGGCGTTAAAGTAGGCCTCTTCGGGGAGTATCCCAAAATATAAGTATTAGTTAGCTACATTTGCATGGTGTATTTTGTTTGTGATCATTGCAAAAATTGAAGTGTGGAGTGCGTCTAGCAAAATAAAGGAAGAAACATCACAATTTTGCTGGGTTATTTTTGGGTCGTAACACCCGTGACTTAATCGACATGTCATGGCAGCCTAAAAGATCCGAGTCAATTCATGAGAGTCGTGACACCCGTGACATTTACGGATGTCACGGTAGGCTAATAAGTATGAGTTACTTCATGGGGTCATGACACCCGTGACATATGTAACTGTCATGTGTATCTCGATAGGTCTAATTCACCAAGCTTTTCCATGGGATCGTGACACCTATGATATTTACGGTTGTCATGGCATGGACAAAATTTTAGAAAACAAAGAGGTTCATCATTGATCGAATGCCCCAAAACCTAAATCCTACCCCTTCTCTGACGACCACTTCCATCGCCGATTGTCACTCCCCGGACCACCATCACCCTCCTGCAACCCTCGCCAACATCTCCTCTCCCAATTTCACCCACGCCACTCACAAAACCATATACCAGCAACACCCACATTCGACGGAACACTACCCCCAACCGCCAAATTAAAGCTCACCGACCGCCATACATCCCGAATTAAACCTCACCGACCGCCATACATCACCTCTCCACTCATCATCTCCACCTTTAATCTCGATTTCATCCAAAACCCAAAACCACGTCCTCCAAGTTCGCCCAGCTCCATGGCTCGCAAAAACACCCTTGCAGCAGCCCCCCTCTCATCCAGCGCAGCCAGAAATGCATCCCCATTACCCGCGGGTACTGCCGTTGTTCCGGTGTCTCAAGGGAATCGTCCGCTATACTAGCCGGCCAGCGGTGTCCCCCCTTCTCGCGAATCGCGAGTACACAAAGAAATACCTAGAGATCCTTCCCAAGAAAAAGGTAAAGGCCCCCCTTGTCCATGATCACTCTTCCTTAGACTCATTTAGACTTTTGGAGCAGTGTCGTAACTTGTTTGTGGCTTCGTGCCCTGATAATATTCTTGCACACCAAGATGTGACTCATCCAAGGCTTTTGAAGGAATCCTTAGCGTCGTTTGAGTTTCTAGGTGATCAAAAATGTGCCACCGATTGGAAATTTAAGATAAGTGACCAGATTACACTATGTCTAAGGCAGAGGTTTGTGAATTGCTACGTTTTTCTCTCAATGGCTTTTGTGGTGACTATGGGGAGGAAGAGCAGTATGAGTTCTGGAAATTCATCTCTTACTTTGACTGTTATTTTGCTTCTAGATGGCCTTCCACCGTTATTAAGGAACCGTTGTGGAAGATAGTGCACAGTCTGATCGGTATGATCATCAACCCTCATGCCGAGGGTGCCACAGTGGTCACCAATACAGACATGGATATTATAATATCGATGCATAAGGAGGTACCGATCGACTTTTTCCAGATCCTCACTAGTCAGATGGTCTTTTGGGGTTCTTCACTGGAGAACCTTACATTGGGAGGAGGTTTAATCATTACTCCATTGCAAATGCCAAAGGATGGGACCTCAACAAGCTCAAGAATCTGATAACCTCAATGCTGAACACCAATACGATGATGGACTTTAAGATGATTGATCGCGACCGGAACTGGCAGCATAGAGAAAAGCTTCCTGGCAGGGCGAAGAGGTGCCGCATAGATAGCCGAAAGAGGAAGCTCGATAGAGATCATAGCAAGAAGCCCGCACCCAAGCCACAGGAGGAGCACGCTGGGAGCCCCTAGTACCACAGACAGTTGAGCTATAGCCTCCAACTGCCGAGCCAACTCCCGAGATCAATCAAGACGACCCCTGGAGCCTCAATATTAGTGAGAGACTTTCCCGATTAGAGCACACCCAGAGCCAGATCCTTGCATTACAGGCGCAGCTCGCCTCTGCAGAGGCTCAGATTGTGTCAGACATTTTTGACTTTCGATATTAGGCTAGCAGAGCACAGGAGTCCCTCACTGCATTTTTCTGCCAACACCGCTTCTCTGATTTTATTTCTCAATCGTCCACTCAGTTTTAAGCACCTGACCCTTTGAGGAAGAGTTTACCATGGTTGTTGACCTTATCCCTGTCCGTCATGACCACGAGGTCGGCCGCTCACAGACTACTGATGATTTGGGCATTAACACATTTGATGATGGTCTTGACAACGATGCTGTCTAGTCCTGCAGATTTCTCCCAATATGCTTTTTGGTTCTTTTGACATCGTTGGATGTTCTACTTTTGTTTATTATCGATATTCTCTATATGTTCACTATATGCCATGACTTTCTACACGTGTTCACAAAGTGATTGTCACGATAGTCAAGGCAGGGAAATAGCTCAAAAGCATATAGAGAGGGCTATGACTGCCGTGACTCCCAGAGGATGTCACAGGTGTCACAACATCCTAAAAGCTCTGAGAAAATTTAACATATATCGTGACAGTCGTGACTCATGGGAATGTCACGGGTGTAACGGTCCAGTCGCTAACTTCCAAAAATAAATAGAAAATTCGAAACAAATTTATACACACTTGATTTTGAAGACTCTGAGACGTTGCTTGGAGAAGACTACAAAGAAGAACATCGCAGGAGATCGAAGATCCCACGAGCCAACTCGCAAACACGATTTTCTCGTCCTTGATTCTGAAAATATATTATTCTTGGTTGTCTAGCCAATAGTAGTGAGTAGTTTCTTTTGTTCTGGGATTCTACGAATCCCGTACCTTGTACACAACACTTTTTGTGATCAATAGAAACGTTTTGATTATTGAAATTTGAGTATTCAATTTTAATTTTGCTTAATGATCAGTCAATATTCTGACTGATTATTCACTACATTCGATGAAGGATAACGTTCATTCTCCCGGCAAATTGTCTGTATTTGATGTCTTTCTCTAGTGTTTCAGGTAAAATCGACATATCATCGCTCCTTGGAGGCAAAGTGTTGAAAGAACGGAAATATCGCTCGAAAAAAGCCAAAAACCGAAGTTGCGCCAGCACAGCCCGTTACAAGCTCAACAGCCGTTACACCCTAGGCTGTCACGGGTGTAACGGCTATGCTTTGCACCCGAGATTTCATGACAGCCCGTTACAGCCCTTGGCGACCGTTACACCCTATGCTGTAACGGCTATGAAGTGCACCCGAGATATTGGCTCAACCCGTTACAGCCGTTACACACTGGACTGTAACGGCTGTAACGGGACCGTCGGCTGGTGCCAGTGTGTCTATCATGCCTTATTCGTTGTATGCTAAACTGAATTTGGGTGATCTTTGTCCTACTAATATCTCTATTCGACTTGCGGATCGTTCTTGTAGACTCCCGAAAGGGATTCTGAGAGACGTACCCGTCAAGGTGAAGAATATTTACATCCCTGCTGATTTTATTGTGCTAGAGATTTCAGAGGACACTGACATTCCCATTATACTTGGTAGACCATTCCTTTACACGGCTAGGGTAGTTATTGACATGGATAGGGGATCTATAGCTTTGCGAGTAGGCAGCGAACGTGTTGTCTTTTATTTACCTGACATGTGCAGAACTCCTAGTCTTTTAGCTGATTGTGATGTGCTCGACTCTGCTGATATTGATCAGCCCATTTCTCTAACATCTATTGAGTCTTACAAGATTGTACCAGGCTGCCCGATACCGATGGATGTCTACGCTATAAGCATAGAGGGCGCGGACGTAGCTGATGCCGCAGGAGACGCAGGTAAGGAATCTTGCACGGTAGAGCTGAAGCCTCTACCTGCAAGTCTCAGGTATGAATTTCTGGGCCCTAACTCAACCTACCCGGTGATTGTTAATGCATCCTTGACTGATGTAGAGACCCAGAAATTGCTCGATGTCTGACGAAAACATAGACCAGCCCTAGGATATTCCATAGACGACCTCAAGGGAATTAGCCCTGATTTATGCATGCATAGAATTAACCTTGAGGACGATGCTAGACCTAGTAGGGATGCCTTGAGACGCTTGAACCCCAAATTGAATGATGTTGTTAAGAAAGAAATTCTGAAATTATTAGATGCCGGCATTATCTACTCTGTTGCTGATAGTAAGTGGGTTAGTCCTGTGCACGTAGTCCCTAAGAAGGGTGGTTTAACTGTTGTACGAAATGACCATAATGAATTAATTCCTACTCGTACTGTAACTGGTTGGCGTATGTGCATTGACTACAGGAAATTGAATAAGGCCACTCTTAAGGATCACTTCCCATTGCCTTTTATTGATCAGATGTTGGAACGTCTAGCTAAGCATAAGTTTTTCTGCTACCTCGACGGTTATAGTGGATTCTTTCAGATCCCTATACACCCCGAGGATCAGGAGAAGACCACTTTTACTTGCCCTTTTGGCACATTTGCTTACAGACGTATGCCCTTCGGTCTTTGTAATGCACCAGCCACATTTCAACGTTGCATGATGGCAATATTTTCTGATTTTTTAGAGCACACCATGGAAGTATTCATGGATGATTTTTCGGTGTATGGCTCTTTGTTTGATGCATGTCTCTCTAACCTCGCTGATGTCCTTCAACGTTGTGTTGATACTAACCTGGTTTTAAACTGGGAGAAGTGTCACTTTATGGTGCAGGAAGGTATAGTGCTTGGACACATGGTCTCTCACAGAGGCATCGAGGTTGATCGCGCAAAGGTAGAGGTGATTGAAAAGCTGCCCCCACCAAAAGATGTGAAAGGGATCAGGAGCTTTCTCGGGCACGCTGGATTTTACAGGCGATTTATCAAGGATTTCTCGAAGACAGCCAAGCCGCTCACTGATCTACTTTGCCAGGAAGCTGAGTTTAATTTCAATGATTCATGTTTAAATGCTTTCAATAATCTGAAAACTGCTCTTACTTCCGCTCCGATAGTGCAGCCTCCCGATTGGGAGCTGCCATTTGAACTAATGTGTGATGCAAGTGATTTTGCAGTAGGAGCAGTCTTGGGGCAGCGCATCGACAAGAAACTACACGTAGTTTACTACGCCAGCAAGGTCCTCGCTGGAGCAGCGGTTAATTACACTACGACAGAGAAAGAAATGATGGCCATCGTCTATGCTTTCGAGAAGTTCAGGCAGTATTTAATTGGTTCGAAGATCATAGTGTACACCGATCACGCTGCAATCAAATACTTGCTGTCAAAGAAGGACTCCAAGCCTCGCCTCATCCGTTGGGTCCTCCTCCTCCAGGAATTCGATATTGACATTAGAGACAAGAAGGGAGCAGAAAATCTGGTTGCAGATCACTTGTCACGCCTCGAGCTAGGAGAGCTCGACCGCGAAGAGGACACACTCCCGATGACTGACTCTCTAGCAGGAGAACAGCTGATGCGCATTGACGTGGACAACGTCCCGTGGTACGCAGATTTTGTTAATTTCTTGGCCTGTGGACTCCTCCCTCCCGACCTCTCGCACAACCAGAAGAAGAAATTCCTTTCCGATGCTAAAAGGTACTTCTGGGATGACCCTTTCCTTTATAGATTATGTGCTGACGGTCTCTACAGGACTTGTGTCGACAAGGACCAGATCCCATATATTCTGGAACGCTGCCACTCTTCTCAATACGGTGAGCATGGAGCTGGTTCGAAAACTGCTACAAAGGTTCTGCAGTCCGGTTTCTTTTGGCCTTCGCTATTTAAGGATGCACATGACTTCGTCAAAGCCTGTGATCAGTGCCAGAGGACTGGAAATATCTCGAAGCAGCAGGAGATGCCACAGCAGAGCATTCTCGCAGTAGACCTATTCGATGTTTGGGGGATTGACTTCATGGGACCGTTCCCACCTTCTTATGGAAATCAGTACATCTTGGTAGCAGTCGACTACGTTTCCAAGTGGGTTGAGGCAGTGGCCACTCCTACTTGCGATGCCAAGGTGGTTATTAAAATGTTTCAGAAGGTGATTTTCCATCGGTTCGGAGTGCCCAGAACAGTTATCAGCGACGGTGGCTCTCACTTCAAGGAACGAAACTTCGAAATGCTGTTGAAGAAGTATGGCGTCTACCACAAGATTGGCACTCCTTATCACCCTCAGACCAGTGGGCAGGTAGAGATCTCTAACAGAGAGATCAAGAGCATTTTGGGAAAGACGGTCTCGAGCCACAGGAAAGACTGGGCGTCCAAGCTAGATGACGTGCTATGGGCATATAGGACTGCATTCAAAACTCCTATTGGAATGAGTCCTTTCAGACTTGTCTATGGAAAGACCTACCACCTGCCAGTCGAACTCGAGTACAAGGCTTTGTGGGCTATTAGAGAGCTCAACATGGACATGAAGGCAGCTGGGGAAAAGCGAATATTACAGCTGCACGAGCTCGATGAGATCAGACTAGATTCTTATGAGAATGCTCGCATCTACAAGGAGAGAACAAAGAAGTGGCATGACAAGAGGATAGTGCGCCGCGAGTTCAACGAAGGCGAGCGAGTTCTTCTATACAACTCTCGCCTTAGATTATTTCCTGGCAAGTTGCGCACTAAATGGAGTGGCCCTTATATAGTGGAACGAGCATATCCAGACGGGCATGTGGAGCTCAGCGTAGAAGGAGGAAAAACTATTTTAGTCAATGGGCAACGCCTCAAACACTACCACGTACTAAAGCATCTTGCACCTCCCGACGGCGTTACCGATACCCTACTTCTCGGGGAGGGATCCTAGCTAAAGGACTCTCTGAGAATGCTTCTTATGCACTATGAGTCTGTCTAGACCCAGCCACGTCTCGCCAAGACGTTAAACTAGGTCTCTTCGGGGAGTAACTCGCGCTGTAAGTCTTATTTATTTGCATTTTGCATTGTACGATTTGTGTGTGAACTGTGCAGGAATCAAAGTGTGGAGTGAACGGCATTGAATTTTCAGAAAAAGCAAATTTTGGCAGAGAAATTGGGAGGAGCCGTTACAGCCGTTACACATGGACTGTAACGGGCTGCAAAGGGATGTAACGGACTGAAATAACTCAGAGAATTCGGGGGAACCCGTTACAACCGTTACAGCCGTTACAGGCTCGGTTGTAACGGGCAACATGTCTTCTTCTTCAAAAATCCCAATTTCAAAACCCTAAATTCATAAACTCACTCCCGACCTCTTCTCTAACCGTCCGCCACTCCTCCACCGATCCCAACCTCCCGTCGCCACTCCTCCACCATGGCTCGGACAAAACCCCCACCAAATCCTTCCTCTAGCCGACCCAGCCGTGCGTCGTCCCGTGCTCCTCCTCCGAGCACCTCCACCGCCCTCGTCCCTGCACCACCACCTGACCAGCGCCGCCCATACCCGCTCAGCAATGCCAACCGATTTGATGCCGAGGCTGAGCACCAGAGACGGTTCGACAATGTTCTCTCCCAAAAATCGGTAAGGCCTACTCTTGGCCCGAGCATTGATGCGTTCGCTCGTTTAGGAAGAAATATTTTGCAACAGTGCCGTGATTTGTTTGTCGCCTCCGAGTTTGATATATTGTTCACCCACCGGCATACGCCTTCTTATCCTATTTTGGTCAAAGAATTTTTAGCCACCTTTGAGTTGAAGGCAGCCCTTTGAAAGTGACGCACTGGAAATTCAGAATTGGGTCACAGTATTACACTATGTCCAAGGCCGAGGTTTGCGAGGCATTGGGTTTTCCTTTAGAGGGTTTCTGTGGCGAATACAGCGTGGACGAGAGGTATGAGTTCTGGAAACTCATATCCTCCTTTGATTATTACTTTCGGTCTGGATGGAGCGCTGCGGGTATCAAGGAACCCGTGTGGAAGATTGTCCCCCGGTTAGTGGCTATGAGCATTAATGCTCGCAGCGAGGGCGCCACTGTGATCTCCAACCCCGACCTTGACATCATGATTTCTATGCACAAAGGAGTGCCGGTTGATTTCTTTCAGCTCCTCAGTGGCATGATGACGAAGTGGGGGACTTCCTTGGGGAACAAGGCCACGGGAGGCGGCCTGTTTATTTCTGTGCTCGCCAAATCTCTGGGTTGGAACCTCGACCCACTGTACGGGACTGCGAAGACATTGCCACTAAAATCAGAGAAGCTCTCGGATTTCAAGATGATTGATAAAAACGGGGAGTGGAGCCACAACCCTGATCTCCCAGACGGGGCAAAGAGGCGCCGCATCGATCGGGCACAAGTCAGGGCAGCCTCTCCTCCGCGCGAACCAGATCCTGTCCAGGAGGACCAGCCTCCACATGAGGATGCTACTATGGACGAGGCACAGGAGCCTCCGGTCGCTACGCCTTATGAGATGGATCAGCCACCACCCGCCCCAGCAGCTCCAGCACAGCCTCCTGCCGTTGACCAGATCCCGAGTGACTTCATGGAACGCTTTGAGCGCCTAGAGACCACCCAGACGCGGCTTTTCGCCGCGGTGCATCAGATGACGGAGATGCAGACTCAGATCTTAGCCTACCAGCGCCAGACCATGGCGAATCAGATGCCGATTGTCAGATCACATAGTCAGCTTGCTCAGAATTATGTCCAGCTCACCGCAGATTTTGCAGCGTTCAGAGTTCAGACCACTAGACATCAGCAGTGGGAGGAGGATGCCATTACGGCTTTACTAGACGAGACTGAGTTCGACGTACCTCCCCCCGCTAGGCACCCTGGGAATGAGGATGATGGTACTGGCGACGCTATTTAGCTACATGTGTTTATTGTCATATTGTTTGCGTGGATTTTGTCAGTTGTTATGCTCTTCATGTTCCCTCATTGTACACTGACTTTTGGATGCTGTTTTACATGTCATTGGATGTTTGAGTTATTTTGTCTATGCTATTCTTCTCTACTCACATCGTTTGCTCCTTTATTCTTTGGCATCCCTTTATCCAGGTCTCTTCGCAATTATCGATGCTAATCTATACCTCGTGCAGCCTCATGTCTTGCTTCGTCTATGCTTATCAGCTCACGAGTCGCATTACACTCCCCGGGCATCGCTTAATCTCCATGGACATCGCGCCATAGCGCACGAGTGAAGTTCATATGCACCTTTTCTTATCTAATATTTCTTCGCTTAGGGACTGAGCTCATTTTTAAGTGTGGAGTGGGTAGCGCATAGTCACCACGCATTGCATTTCACGTTCATTTCTGCATATGCTCAACAGTCTATGTATTGTGATTGAAATCCTTGTTTTTCTACGATACTCCTTGACTGATTGACACTCTTTAGGATTCAAAGTCTAGGACTTGAAATAGTGAAAATCGTGTGTGTATTCTCTTGAGTCAGTATCATTGCTAGCCTTTGCCTATCACATGTTCTACGTATTTCTTGAAGCATGTTTGAGACTTGAAATTAGTAGGCACCGGTTCAAAAAAAAAACTTAAATATGCATCTCTTTTTCTAGGTGACCTTAGCACTAGTATGTGTTTCTATATACTTATTGTGGTTTGCATGAACCCGCCCTTACTTATACACTATGTCAAGTTTTAAGTGTGGAGTTAGACAATTGGCCTTCAAGTTTTCCCTAAAGGACAAAGTTCTTAATTTTCAAAAGGTGGGTGAAACATTGGCCCCAAACATGGCTGTTTTTGAAAGAAAACCAGTTTCAGAAAAATCGAGAAAAATTAATGCTTTGAAAAATGTTCTGCGAGAGCAGAAAAATACCAAGGACCTGGTGAGAAAAGTCGCCCCTTGTGTATTGGAAGACACTTTTGAACAACCAATTCTGCCCTCTTTTGCTTGATGTAGTGTAATCTCATCTTAGTTGCGTGCAAATCATGACTTGTCTTGCAAATTCATGTACTATAAACTAAGGGACGACCCTCGTGCTTGCACTGAAATTTTGATGCAAATTTTTGTACTATTTTTCAGAAAATCCTTTAGTCAGGCTCGTCTTCTCTTACGGGTCATTGTCTAATCCTTGGCACTTGAGAATGAGCTTTGCGCTAAGAGCCCGTGGACTATCCCTAGATAGCATAGGTGAATGGCGAGCATGTTTTGTGCAACTTTTCATGTTCTTATCCGGTTGCGATAGAACTATTTAGAACTTGTGATGAGGCGCTTGTTAGTCGTGTGTACTGACCGTTTGAATGCATAACTCGTTTAATCTATGATTGTCTGAAAACTTTGATGAAGATGTTTGACTTGGAGTTGAGGTAACACGATGAATCCGAGGTATGACATGACTTTACTGTGACTTGTTGAGCAGCATTCATGCATACACGCTAGTTAGTTGTATATGGGATTTGTAGGTAGTCCCATTCCAGAAAACCTTCACGAGACTATACTCGTCCTACTAGGGCAGCCTAGAGGTTTAAAGGCTTGATGCATACGCTAAATGCATTCGTGTCCTCTACGACAGTGAGTTATGAGTTTTTCTTTTTATTTTCGTTTTAGTTAGAATTGATTACATGTCACTTGACTGGGTAGCTTTGAAACATATGGTTGTTGAGCATTACTTTGACTCGTGTATTTATTCTACCATTTGTTTGACATTTGTTCGGGACGAACAAATCCCAAGTGTAGAGTGTTTTGATCAGTCAATATTCTGAGGAGGATGTGAAGGCGAACCCGCCTGATCGATTGAGAGCAGATCCGAGCACACCATTACATGAGGATTTCGGGCAGATTGAAGGAGTAGCTGAGGTGAAATTTGACCTCACACGTCCATGGGATCCTAACTTGTGATTCCTAAAGAGGTAACGTCGAGCCAACGACGTAAAACAAAGGCGCTCGCAGGGAGGCAGCCCGGCAAATTTTTCAGTTTTTCATTTTTTCTTTTATTTCATTTTTTCGTTCGTTTGAGTCTTTATTCCTGTTATCACATTGTCTTTGGGAAGGGAGAACGTATTTTTGTCCAGGTAACAGATGCAACTCAGAGCAGGTCGCGGATCACGTGAACATTATTAGCCGCGGATGCAGATCAGTTTAAATGTTGACCGCGGGAGTTAAAATGGACGTAATCCGCGGTTGACCATTGACCATTGACCAACTCGTTTGACCAGAATTCTCATCTTCACACGACGAACCGAGGGGAGCACCTATTCACTTTGATCTCTTCCTTTTTCCTATATGTTTGTGTGTCTTGCATGGTTGTGTCTTTGAATTTAAGTCGTACCGTGAGGACACGGCTTCATTCAAAAGTGTGGGGTGGGAGAGTCAGTCTGTTGTGTCAGCATATTTATTTTTGCACCTGCATAGTGTCTGCACGTTTCCCTTTAAAAAAAAAATTTGAAAGTACGAAATTTCTCTCTATTTCCTGGATATGCAATATTGAATGTTGATGTGAAATAGATGAGCTGATTAGATGTGTTTCTCTCGTGAAATTTGAATTATGTGACTACATGTGAATTTAACCTACTACGTGTCCTTTTGAGTTGAGATAAACAGGGATGTGGAGTTGGTAGAAATGTCCTAGAGAGACTTGACGAAGCATTCAAAGGACCGAAATTCAAGTTATATGGTTATATGGATTTCGTGGAGGCTAGCTATTCGAGGCAACATGGTTAAGAGTCTGCTCCGCCACTGCAGTGCTTATGCGGTCAGGTGGGATGGGAAAACAACACACCGTCCAATCTCTAGTCCGAGTAGCCGGGAAAACAGACGAGCGACCCTCGGCTTGACTCGCGTCAAAAGGACGAGGATGAGGAAGAGCAGGGAGGTATTTCCATATGCTTGCGGGCGATGATTGGACCTCCATCAAAAGAGGAATCACGGACGAGCAGTTCACAATCAGTAGCAAAAGAAAAGAAAATCAATTATTTGTGAAATTTTACACGCAACAAAGTGAAGTACACCACTGGTCCATCACAAGACAACTCACTACAAAAGCTGTCCAAGCAAAAGAACTCAACACCTTGAAGCTCAAACAAATCACGTGCAAGAAAAAGCAATGAAGTATAACCATATAGCTAGAGTTCGGGACAGCGAATGCAGATCATGGGTATAAAGAGGACTAACTCCTATTCATCCGAATTAATTTGAATTTCGGCTCAAAAGGTAACATGTATCAAGGTTAATTCTATGTTGAACATGATGATTAGAGTAACGATTGAGTTATGCATAGAAAAGTGAGTCTAGACTAGCAACTCATATTCATGTAGCATTATCTACGACGTCGAAGAACGAAACATGATGTCTTTCTCTAGTGTTTCAGGTAAAATCGACATATCATCGCTCCTTGGAGGCAAAGTGTTGAAAGAACGGAAAGATCGCTCGAAAAAAGCCAAAAACCGAAGTTGCGCCAGCACAGCCCGTTACAAGCTCAACAACCGTTACACCCTAGGCTGTCACGGGTGTAACGGCTATGCTTTGCACCCGAGATTTCATAACAGCCCGTTACAGCCCTTGGCGACCGTTACACCCTATGCTGTAACGACTGTAACGGCTATGAAGTGCACCCGAGATATTGGCTCAACCCGTTACAGCCGTTACACACTGGACTGTAACGGGACCGTCGGCTGGTAAAGTTTACAAGTTGTTTCTAAATTCAATTTTGGGCTTTTCGGCCTTTTTGATGTTCCCTTGAGTGGCATGTGTTTGGCAAAACGTGGTTAGACAGTTCGAGCAGGAGTTCAGGGGGAGTTCGAACATATCCTAGCACTCATGTACAGCGTGGAGCAGACGCAAGGATATTTTCCGGAAGATATTGGCAACGAAGATTTCGTCAAGTTAAAGATGGCGTGCGACTTATTCGAACAAGATATTCGAATGAATATGCTCATTGAAGACGGCGTGACTTGCTTGGGAAAGAAGACGTCTTCGTATATTCTTCCATCCGATTGGATAAGATATACATCAAATATCTAGGAGTATCTCCTGAATATTTGATGGGATTATCTTGTGCAGTTTAGGGTTTCGTCCGAAGCATATAAATACATTGCTGAGGCGCCCTCATTCTGCATCGCTTTCAAGATCAAACATACACGAGAAACCCTACTGATTGGAGAAGAAGAAAGCGACGACCGTTTGTACTTTCCCCACTGGAAATACATCGGTGTGAGCTCAGTCTGATACGTGCCATTCAGACTGACCAGAGGTAATCACGTTCAGTGCACAAACAGAACAACCTGCTTTCGAGAGAAAACGACCGAGCTTCAGGAGAAGATCGAGTACGTTCGGACAGAGAGTCTGGACGAAGGGGATCAAGGGGAGTTGCGACGAACCTTGGTTGCAAATCTGAGAGACGGGGGAATAGAGGCTAGGCAATTACAAGGTGTAAGTGTAAGTCCACGCGAAAGCTCTATACTCGTAATAAAGATTTGTTGTCCCTTTTCCGGGTGTGGGAAACCCCCCAGAGTAGGCCTGGCCGAACTGGGTTATCAACCTGTGCGTGCTCCTGTTTTACTGTTCTGTTTGATCTGTTTGTTGAACTGTTGTGGAGGGAGTTCAAGGTCTGTCGACACACGACCTAGAACACTTGCTTGAACAGGGGATATAATTTCAATTGGTATCAGAGCAAACACTCGACACACTGAGTGGGATCCTGAACTGTTCAAGATGCTTCTGAAAGAAGGACAAAGCATCACCAGACCTCCGTTGCTTGAAGGATCGAACTATGCCACCTGGAAACCTATGATGCGATCCTTTCTGAAATCCCTTTACGAGAAAGCATGGATGACTGTTCAGAGAGGCTGGACTGAACCTATGATGAACAATCTAACTGGTGAACCTATCCTGAAACCAGAAACCTTGTGGAGTGAAGAAGAGAACAAGGCATCCATGGGAAACTCAAAGGCGATGAATGCTATCTTCTCGGCTGTAGATGAGAACGTCATGAAGTTGATCATTAACTGTGAAGTAGCAAAGGATGCGTGGGATATTCTCCAAACGGCATATGAAGGCACGGACAAAGTTCGCAACTCGAGAATGCAGATTGTCACTACTAAGTTTGAAGAGATGAAGATGAACGAGAGTGAAACTATCTCTGAGTACAACACTAGAGTTCTGGAACTGTCCAACGAGGCTGCTGCTCTAGGAAAGCCGATTGAGGAAGAGAGGATGGCCAGTAAAGTCTTAAGATCACTTCCTCCGCGATTTGCTATGAAAGTCACGGCTATTGAGGAAATGCACGACATCTCCAAACTGAAACTGGACGAGCTGATGGGGTCTCTCAGAACTTACGAGATTAACCATAAATTCCAAACCGGAGATATGAAGGGAATCGCCCTGAAAGCAGAACTGTCTGAAGACAAAGTGGAGGCTGGCTGCACCACTGAGCAACTGGCCATGATGGCTCAAAACTTCGGCAGAATGGTGCGCAAGATAAATAGACGTGAACAAGGTCAGTCTTCATCAACTGGTTTCCGAAACTGGAAGTCCGACAGATCAAGGTCCAGTGACTCAAGGCAAGACTCCTCTGACAAAAGAAAGGAAGAAATTCAGTGTCATGAATGCAGAGGTTTCGGTCATATTGCTTCACAATGTGCGAATACTCTCATGAAAAAGAAGGCAATGGTCGCGAGCTTCAGCGATAGTGAGTCAGACGAAGATAAAGGAGGTACAACCACCAACTTTGTGGCCTTTACTTCAACTCTGGATGGTTATAGGAGCACCAGTAAACCTGTTCTACCTCTGTTGGAACTCCCGGCTGAAGATGTCTCAGACAGTGATGGTGAAGAACTCACGCAGGAGGCTCTGGGTGAGACATATAAGGATCTGTATGAGAAGTGGCTGCTTCTGATCAAGATTAACAAAAAGCTGAATGACACAGTTGCAAGCGTCACCCTGGATAAGGACAAGGTCTGGCAGGAGGTTGAGATATTACTTACACAGAAGGTTGAGCTCGAAGGCACGGTAGACTCTCTGAATACTCGTCTAGCTGAGATGAAACAGGAAAGGCTGTGTCTCCTTGCTCAGAAAACAGAGCTCTTAGGTACTGTCTCCTCTCTGAAAGTTGAAATGGAGAATGACCGTGACACTCATCCTGTAGGCATGGTGGGTCTAAGAAAAACCATCACAGATGTGAAGCGCAAAGAAGTGTTCCAGTTAAGAAGGGTAGAACAGCTGGAACTTCCGCTAGAATCTAAAAGCATGGAGCACTCAACTACCAAGGAGGAACTGAATCACCTCAAACAGTCGGTAAGAATGCTCAACTCTGGCACTAAAGACTTAAATGACATTCTCGGATCTCAGAGAATGGAGTCTGGACATAGAGGATTGGGGTTCACAGGAGAAGGCAGTTCAAAAGGTACAACGTTTGTTAAAACAAAATCAGTGTCGGAACAGATGCCTGAACCAGTGTCGGAACAACACCGTTTACTGAAAAAACCGGCTTCATACTCACAGTCTCAGCAACTTCTCCTTCTGAGACTCCAATCTCCTCAGCCGAGCCAACAACAGGAGCATCTTCCATTACCAACTTCCTCATACTCTTTTTTCCCTCATTGGAAATATCAGAGACCCTCCTTCTGATAGAGCTGATCTTTGCCAGGCATTGTCTGGGAGAGGCAGCTCGGCGAGTTACCTTCTTTTTTTGAAATCCTCCTGAGCGAACGTACCCGGAAGCTTGAATTTTCGCCTTCCACACATCTGAAATACCAGACCCTCTTGTCTCTGACAGCCTTCCACACAGTTGATATTATCATCCGAAAAACCCTAGGCTTAATAAATTGAAATCGTTGATAATCTATGGATGGGCGGCATTCAACCGATCTAGCTTAATTTAGACAATGATCCGTGGATAGGCGCCTTTTCTAATGTTATTTTGGTTTATTTTCATGCTCGACTTCATAATTGAATTGCGTGATATTGTTGCATGATTAGTGAGGTTGGCACGGGTGAAGTTTGATCCTGGAATTCTTTCTCTTATCAAACAAACCCTCTTTACCTTACTGTATTAAGGAATTAATGTTAGGAAATTAGTTACACCATATTTTCTGTTAATAATCAAAGTAGCTAAATACATCACTTGTTAGCCTGTATTCACACACATCTGTTCGTTGGATCGACCCTTAGCTTACCATGGTTATAAATTATTTTAGACTGTAGTTGAACCCTAAAATTAATAATTAACAACTATAAAGGGTTAAAAATATGTTTGTCAGTCATGTGTCACTTGAGTATGATTAGGACTTTAAGTGTGGAGTGTGTAGTTTATGAGCTTAAACTCTTAATGTGTGAATGCTTAGGGATGCATGTTTGTGTGTTTGATGGGTGACCATGATTTTGAGTGTGGAGTGCGTGTTTAGGGATTAGAAACATTGGGTTTTGAGGTAGAGTCTTTATCATTTTGAGTTTAAATTAAGAAGAATGCCAAGGGGAATAAAAAAACTTTGAAACTTTTCAAGTCATATGACTCGGCAGAATGCCAAACGTCACTCGCCTGAGTGTGGTGATGAGTCGTATTTATATGACTCGTCGAGTCAACTAATCCCACCTATTTCGACACTTTTTTATGCGAACAGTTACTTTCTGGTATGGTTTTGCATTTCAGGTGTTTCAGAAGCTACAGGAGGAAACGTGCATAAAGGACGGCATTTTATGCCGAAAACATCACAATGACATATCAGACCTTTGGACGTTCGGCGGAGCACTGGGAATGGACCGTTGATCAGAAAAATACGAGCTACATGGCGTTGCGTAGCTGACTCAATTCCCTACAACTCTCTAGTTCACACCGAGAGCATCCGAGGTCATTTAAAGGGTCAAATCGAGAGCCGAAGTCAAAACAGATGTGCAGAATGGATGATCTGTCTCCGAGAGGATCGCGGACCATGTGCATTTTAACTCGCCGCTAAAGTGTTCATAGTCCGCGCCATAAAGTGAACAGTGTCCGTGGATGAACAGTGTCCGCGGATGAATAGTACCCGCGGCGATGACGTCAGCAACGCGTTTTGATGACGTCAGCGAGTCCGAAAATTGGAAATTTCAGCCCAAAACAGACTTGGAAACCCAGTTTACTATAAATAAGAAGCTTGGGCTAGGGTTTCCATCGTCTATCCTCAAACAATCATTCTACGAAGAGGAGACGGCTCTGGAGAGGAGACGAAGCTTTCGACAAAGAGAAGAGATTTTCCTACTTTTAATTATGCGTCTTTTCATGATTATGTGTAGCTAAATCCTTAATTCAGTTTAGGATTTCGCATGTTGTGACTATGTTTTGAGATTCTATTCTTAATGCTATTTTGTGTTTCTCTAGTTCTTGTGCTTAAATTAAAGGATTGAATTGTGAAGCTAAGTGGAGACTTGAAACGGTAAAGCTTAGCAGAACAATTCAACCCCTATCGTCAATGCTTGTTTGATACTGAAACGTGAAAACAAGTAGGACACCTGAATATAATATTTCCTGAAACGGATTATTAAATTTAGGGGAACTAGAAGTCTATAACCTGAAACGGAGTAGATTGCGGTGTATAACCTGAAACGGAGTACTTTAGGTTATAACCTGAAACGGAGTAACCACGCTTAGAAGCATGAAATTAGATCATTAGCAGTCGATGATAAACGTGTCACAATAGAAACCCTAGACTGAGTTTTCTCTCTGATTGAATCTTCGTCATTATTTCCTTGCTATTTTCTCTTTTGCACTCACAATCACTCGAAAACCCCTTCTTTCTTATTTTCAGTTACATACAGGAACAACTTCAACAACACCAGCTCCCTTGGGTTCGACCCCTGCTTGCCACTTTACTAGTTTCTTGCAGGGAAAATATAAATATTAAATTTGACGCGTTAGACGACGCGCGTCAGGGTTCCCCTGAAAGTCTTATCTGTCAGACTTGGTCACACGGCCGAGTGCGGTTTCCCCTGAATTTCTTGTCTCTCGTACTTGATCTCTCGAACGAGTGCCATTTACACTCGCCTGAGTGCGCCTCCAAAACACTCAACTCTCGCCATAAGTCACTCGCCTGAGTGCCTCGCAATACTCGCCTGAGTGAGGTCCTTGAATAGTAAGCCGAGTACCCCATTCACTCGCTCGAGTGACCACCCCATACTCGTGCGAGTGCACAAAAGAGCCTTGTTCGGCTTCAAACACTCAGTTGAGTACCAAGTCGTCGGAGAGTAATGGCATGTAGGTGTTGATGGCTTGGAAGAGGTGTCTCATCATAAGGGATATGAGCTGTGGTAGTCAAGCACCGGGGAGAGGTGTGTGACAACTGGAGAGCGACGGATTGTGCTTCTAATCAGATTATGGCGGCGATTTGTGATCAACCGTCGGAGGAAAGTGGTTAGATGTCGGGAGAGGTGGCCGACCAGCAAGGAGAAGTGGGGGTTCGTAGTGCATCACGGGAAGAGGTGGCCACCGTGGAGACCCACAACCGAGGGGAGGGAGTGGTAGTCCACCACGAGGAAGACGCGGTTTTGCACCAGAGAGAGGTGGCCGACAGTCGAAGAGAAGTTGTTGTGGTATTCGTCAGAGTGTGGTGGCGGGTGGTGATTGACCGCCATGGGAGGTAGTTTATGATCAAATCGCTTGCAGAAGATTCAATGTGATCTCATAGCTCTCAACAGAATTGGGGTTGGTAGTTAAGCTCTGGATATAGTTGCCTGACAGCTTGGGAGAGTCGGATGTAGAGGGCGACTGCCGGGGAGTAGGGTTAAAGAGGTGGCAAGTGGTGCAAACCACCGGGGAGTAGTGTGGGTGGTGATCCACCGCTGAAGAGAGGGGTTGGAGACGGACAATCGAATCAAGGTGGGTTTAGTAGTCGTCTGATTGTGTTGGCTAGTGTTGTCGTCTGATTGAGTTAGGGGTGGTGGTCATCGTTAGGGAAAGGTGGTCGACCACCTTCAAGAGGACGACTTGTTGGTAGTCTACCGTCGTGAAGAGATGGGCAGTGTGTGGGGATCACTAGGGGAGATGGCCGACGACCGAGGAGAGGTTACCGATTTCCAAGGGGAGATAACCGGCGAGAGGTCGAAGATTGCAAGGGAGGTGGTCGCCAGCAGGAGAGAGGTGGGTTGTGATAGCCGTTAGAGTATGGTGGCTGGTGGTGATCGACTACTGGGCAGAGGTGGCTGCCTGCCTGGAATAGGTGGGTTGTGGAGGTCGACTGCAGGGAAGATGTGGCAGACAGCCAGAAGAGGTGGTGTAGGTACTCAAATCACTTGTAAAAGATTGAATGTGATTAGATGACTCACAAAGGACAATGTACATATTAACAAAATACCCAACTGATTGGAAATTTTTTAATCCCACATAACCAACACCATTTATCTTTTTACCTTTACAATTCTTTGCGTATGATCCAATTACTTGCAGAAGATTGAATGCGATTTATTATCTCACAGATGACTACGTACAAGAACATATCATTGAAATATCCAACCGATTATGTATTTTTTAATCGCACATAACCAACACAATTTATCTTTTCACTTTCAAGATTTAGTGTATACAATCAAATCGCTTGTTTTGAATGCGATTTCATAGCTCACAAAGGACAATGTGCATGAACATATGAACGAAATATCCAACCAATTATGAATGTTGGTAATTTCACATAATCAACCCAATTTACCTTTTCACTTTTAAGATTCTTGGCGTATGATCAAATCGCTTGCAGAAGATTGAATGCGATTTGATAGCTCCCAAATGACAATATAAATGAACATATGAACAAAATACCCTACCGATTATGAAATTTTTTTATCCCGTGTAACCAATTCAATTTATCTTTCCCTTTTAAGATTCTCTGCGTGTGATCAAATCGCTTGCAGAAGATTGAATACGATTTGATAGCTCTCAAATGACAATATACATGAACATATGAACGAAATACCCAACCAACTAAGAATTTTTTCATCCCACGTAACAAACACAATTTATCTTTTCCCTTATAAGATTTTGTGTATGATCAAATCGTTTGCAGAAGATTGAATACGATTTGATAGCTCCCATCACAATATACATGAACAAAATACCCAACCGATTATGAATTTTTTTCATCCCATGTATCCAACATAATTTATCTTTTCCCTTTTAAGATTCTTTGCATATGATCAAATCGCTTGCAGAAGATTGAATGCGATTTGATAGCTCCCAAATGACAATATACATGAACATATGAACGAAATACTGAACCGATTTTTTTCACCCTCGTAAACAACACAATTTATCGTTTCCCTTTTAAGATTCTTTGCGTATGATCAAATCGCTTGCAGAAGATTGAATGCAATTTGATAGCTCCCAGATGACAATATACATGAACATATGAACGAAATACCCAACCGATTATGAATTTTTTTTCATCCCACGTAACCAACATAATTTATCTTTTCCCTTTTAAGATTCTTTGCGTATGATCAAATCGCTTGCAGGAGATTGAATACGATTTGATAGCTCCCAAATGCAATATACATGAACATATGAACGAAATACCCAACCGACTAAGATTTTTTTTCATCCCACGTAACCAACACAATTTATCTTTTCCCTTTTAAGATTCTTTGTGTATGATCAAATCGTTTGCAGAAGATTGAATGCGATTTGATAGCTCCCAAATGACAATATACATGAACATATGAACGAAATACCCAGCCTATTATGATTTTTTTTCATCCCACGTAACTAACATAATTTATCTTTTCCCTTTTAAGATTCTTTGCGTATGATCAAATCGCTTGCAGAAGATTGAATGCGATTCGATAGCTCCCAAATGACAATATACATGAACATATGAACGAAATACCCACCCGATTAAGATTTTTTTTCATCTCACGTAACCAACACAATTTATCTTTTCCCTTTTAAGATTATTTGCTTATGATCAAATCGCTTGCAAAAGATTGAATGCGATTTGATAGCTCACAAAGGACAATATACATGAACATATGAACGAATACCCAATCAATTATGAATTTTGGTAATCCCACATAACCAATACACTTTATCTTTTCACTTTCAAAATTTATTGCCTACAATCAAATCGTTTTCAGAAGATTGAATTCGATTTGCTACCTCACAAAGGACAATTTACCTGAACATATGAACCAAATTCCCAACCGATTATGAATTTTTGTAATCCCATATAACCAACCCAATTTATCTTTTCACTTTTAAGATTATGTGTGCATGATCAAATCGCTTGCAGAAGATTGAATGCGATTTGATATCTCATATAGGACCACGTACAAGAACATATCATTTAAATACCCAACCGATTATGTATTTTTTAATCGCACATAACTGACACACTTTATCTTTCACTTTCAAGTTTCAAGATTTAGTGTTTACATTCAAATCACTTGCGGAAGATTGAATGTGATTCGATAGCTGACAGAGGACTATGTGTATGAACATATTATTGAAATGTGGCTTACAGTAAAATTACGCTGGTGGTCGACTACCGACGAGAGGTGGGGGTTGCTAGTCCACCGCTGGGGAGAGATTGCGGGAAGTGTTTATCGTCGTAAGAGGTGGCTGATTACCGAGCAGAAGTGACTAATCACCGGAGAGAGGTGATTGATAGCGGGAAAGAGATGGGTTATAGTAGTGGTCGAAGTGTGGAGGCGGGTGGTGGTCGACCGTAAGGGAGAGGTGGTCAACCACTGGAGAGAGGTGGCCCACCGCTGGGGAGAGGTGGCTCAATGCAGGGGAGAGGTGGTCGATCGTCGAGTAGATTTGGGCACTGACAAGAGCATGTGGTAGTTCATGGCCTGGTAAAGGAGGGTTGTGGTAGCCGACCGCCTAGGAGAGGTGGGGTGGTGGTTGGTCGGTGGGGAGCAAAAGTCTGCTATTGACGAGAGGTGGGGGTTGGTAGTCCACCGCATTAGAGAGATGGGGGTTAGTGCTGATGGGTGGATGGAATAGACGACTTCTGAGGAGGAAGTTGTTGGACCGACAGCTAGAGAGAGTTATGTTGTGGTAGTCGTCGAAGTGGGGTGCAGGTGGTGGTCGGCCACAAGGGAGAGGTGGTCAACCACCGGAGAGAGATGGCACACCGCTGGGGAGAGGTGGCACACTGCTGGGGAGAGGTGGGCCAATGCAAGTGAGAGGTGATCGACCGCCAGGGAGAGTTGGCTCACAACCGCAGGATGTTGTAGTCCACTGCCGGGTAGAGGTGGGTTGCGGTGGCTGACTGCCTGGGGGAGGTGGGGGTGGTCGTTGATCGCTGGGATATTTAGTCGACTACTGACGAGAGGTTGGGGTTGGTAGTCCACCACTAGGGAGAGATGGGGGGTTGTGTCGATCGTCGGAGTGTGGTGGTGGGAGGTGGTCGATCGCAGGGGAGAGGTGATCAACCAATGGGGAGAGGCGGCTCGCCGCTGGGGAGAGGCGGCTCGCCGCTGGGGAGAGGTGGCCCAGTGCAGGGGAGAGTTGGCTCACCGCCAGGGATGTGGAAGTCCACCGATGGGTAGAGGTGGATTGTGGTGGCTGACATCCTGGGAGAGGTGGGGGTGGTGGTTGATTGCTGAACTAATGATAGGTGGGGGTTGGCAGTCCACCGACGAGGACAGATGGAGGTAAGTGTCGATCGCCGGAGGAAGTGGCCGACCGCCGAGAAGAGGTGGTTGGCAGCCGGAGAGAGGTGGGTGGTGGTAGTGGTCGGATTGTGGTGGCGGGTGGTGGTCGACGGTAGGGAAAGGTGGTCAACCCGCCGGGAGAGTTGGGGATTGTGATTGACCTCTTGGGACAGGTGGCCAACCGTCAAGAAGAGATGGGGGCTGGTAGTCTACCTTCGGTGAGTGGTTGCGACTAGATGTCGAACAGTAGGGAGAGGTGGCAAGGAATGGTGGGGGAGGTAGTTGTCTGAATCTGAGAGTGGTGGCGGGTGGTGGTCAATCGCTGAGGAGAGGTGGTCGATGTGGGGAGAGCCGAGGGTGGTTGTCCACCGCCGAGAAGAGGTGATTGACCGACACTGAGAGACGGACGTGTGGTGGTCCATCGCATGGAGTTTTGCGAATGACTGATCACCGGGGAGAGGTGGGATGTGGTAAGCGTCGAAGAGTGGTGGCTGGCAGTAGTCTACCGCCGAAAAGAGGTGGCAGAACTTTGCATGACTCTAGGATATGTATGCATGAAACAATGAAATATTATATTACATAAACTACTGAGTGGAAACTAACATACCTCGCTTTTGCCTCTTTATCATCTTCAGCATCCTACTTCTTGTCTATCTCACTTCTAACCAGTAAGGCATAGTCTAAACCCTTGACCAAATGTGTGTGCTCCACGTCACCTGGATCACATCATGTTTATGTGAATATACGATCATATACATGGTAAAGATAATGCAATATCACTAAAATTAGCTCTGTATTAGTAGTTTGTTTTGAGAGTCAAACGATTGCTTTGTCGCAAACATAAATTGCAAATGCAGCCTCAATGAATTTATTGTTCCTTTCCACAAGTTTTCAAATATATTCCAAACTATTGCATACTTCCCACCAGAAATAATGTTTAAATTCTATTCCTATAGATACTGAAAGGACGCAGGACTCTTACCAGCAGCGAAGACAACTTTTTATTAGATTTTCTTGTTCAATTAATAATTGCCCAAAAGAAACTTGAATTTAAGAGGGGGAGGTGATGGCAGTATTTCCCTTTCAGTAGGACTTTTCAGCATCTTAAGTTTTGATTGTGTCTCCTCTTCTTCGTAGATAGCGCCCGTTGTTGCAACTTTGACTGGACGACAAAACATGTAATATCAACATATATGGACAGATAAAAATAATCCAAACAAAATTGTATAAATGCAAATCGAAATCTATGTCAAATTGTAGTCTTTTTTTTTATCAAACTATAGTCACATTGCTTATATATGATAAAAAAAAGTAGCTAAAAGAAGACAGAAGCAAGAGTCGCTGATAAGAGTCAACAAGTTTGCTTCATCAGTTGCACAATGCATTCATCTCTTCTCTACCATTCATGTCAATCCGACAGCAAGATACTTTTAAGAAATATGACATCTCAAACTTCACAAAAGAAGAATTGGTGGATTGTTCACACAGTGCAGGTCGACCTTCTAAATTAGAAAATCAGGAAATATTAAAAATTAAGTTCACACATTGGATGATCATTTATATTTAAGATACATGCAATGATGCAACTGAAGAAAGTGTAGATATCGCACAGCACATCATTACAGAAGATAAATTATTTTAAAAGATAAAAGGATCAAGTAATAAAAGACATGACCACAGCACATCATGACATAATATCAATCTCGATGGTTTAAGAACTTCTACATATCAATCATCCTAGATGAAGATTTATACCCTACGATAGGTGCACGGAGAAAAGGGGAAAAAACTTTAAGAAAGTTAAGAAGAGATCATGTCTATGTCAATATTCAAATAAAAACATCCAAGAAGCACAAGAGGAACAAAAGGGTTGTAATAACATGAGCCTAATAATACTGATGCAGAACATGGAATATGTTCAATGATATTCTTATGAAAGCAAAATAGAAGTTCTCATGACAAAGTACAAATTGGGTGACCGAACCACCAATCTGGAAAGCAAGTTAGATGTCCCAGCAGCTTAATCACCAATCATTATGATTGTCACAAATATATAAGTTCAAAAAGAACAAGCTGCTGGACAATGAAATGATTTTGCCAACATTAGATTAACAAAAAATGTAATTGTCAAAACTCCCAAACAGAACAAAGAAGTGCTTTAACACTTTAATACCAGCATGCCAGGGTGTTTTGAGCACCATCATCAGAGATGAACTCTTAAATGAGCATGAAAAATCATATGTTAAGTAGCTTTGACAGGATTAGGCAGAACTTAGCATGATATATGTGTGTGCAAGAAACAATGGGAATACATAAACTACAGAATGGAAAATAATATACCTAGCTCTATGAAGTGAGGCATAGTCCAAACCCTAAACCAAATGTCACCTGGACCACAACAAATTCACGTAAGCATTCTCTACCCATCCGCAACACAGTTGAGTTAAACGAGACACATTGAACTTGTTAGTCATTGAAACAGTCTTGCAAATACGACATAAGAAATACCACCAACCTTCAAGGTTCTTGCTGTTCTCAATTGAGATCTTGAGAGCATCGCTGGAAAAAATTCAAGAAAACAGAGGCGTCACAACAATCAATCAATTGAAACAATATAGGTAGCAGAAGAAGGCGAAGACCGCAAATCGACAGCGCCTAGCATAGAAAGAACCGATAACAAAAGACGATGAATTACGCGGTCTTGCGATGTTTGATCTTCTCTTTGTAATTGCTCTTCGCCATTGATTGATTTTGAGAAATCGGGAATTCGTCGTAGGGCTTTTCTTCATCGCAATGTTTTCTCAATTTCATTTGAATCCGATTGGAGCCGGCTTGGCATTTTCTCCGTCTAAAACCCGAATAAATATCCGACCGTGAAGCTGATGGGCTGAAACGGATGTTTACTCTTATGCAAATTATAAATATCCAAAAATCTTTATTTTCCAATATATGAAACAATGAAGTAGAAAATTTTTGTATCAGTATTTTCAATTTGTTTTCATTTTTTTAATAAATCGACCATAGGTAATACACTTGGGTCGCTAGCTGTAAAACTGTTAAAGTCCAGTTGGATAACTTCATCCCACACAAACTAAAAAACTGAGTGTTCATAATCGCCTGGAAAATATGATCATACAACCCTGTAACGAACAAATCGCTTGATGCATATATACTCCTCCCTCAGTACAAAAGATGCGGAGCATTAAACTCATGAAATGGTTAGCTTGTTAGTAATATATTCTGTGATGCTCTCAACATCTAAAATATTTTGGCCTGAGCCTTGCACTGCTTCTTTGCACTCCAATCTGCCATTATTCAAGCCAAAACAAATTCACTCTTATCTTTGCACATTCACCCCAAACCAGGCTACTTTTGATCAACCCTAAACAAATTCATATAATCCATCCAAGCATTATTTGCTCTTAGAAACAGGTATCGTCTACAAAACATTCAGCTTCAAAATCCAACATCTTCCAACGAGTGAATCTCATTAGGTTATTTGTAAATACATCAATTATCCTCCGCATTGTACTCTTGCTCTTCTCGAATCTCTGTGCTGCTTCTGTTGTTTTCTGAGGAACCTCCCAGTTCAGATATTTTGGTGACCCTCTGCAATTCATCCACCCCATCAGAGGACTGCACACTAACCTGGTCTTCATCTGTTGATACTGCCTCCTTTTGAATGGATTTCGGTCGTCGTATAGCTGCGGCTGCTTCTGGCATCATCACAGGCGGCGGTTGGGGTGGGACCCACCTCCGCATAGCTGGAGGGTTGTTTGCCACAGCCCCAACTCGAGATTCGTCCTCTGTCTCGAGTTCTGTGACTCTGGAGTTTCTCAGCTGTCTCCCAACTGCTGAACCATTACCATTAATCTGGGAGTTGAATCCATCTTCCAAATTGTAACCCTCATCACCCGAAAATACCTGGGATGAATATTGGTGGCTCTGAGCAGTCTCCCAAGGCTACAGAAAGCAGAAAAAAAATCAATCAGATCAAGTGAGCTGAGATGTAAGCGGATACAAGATTGTTGAGTCTCGCATAATTCCAGAAACTGAAAATGGAGAACCAGGATAACTATTTTGGTGAACAAGAAGTTTTACATAAAGAACTTCAAGAGTTCCAAAACTAGGCACTTTCAAAACAAACAAAAAAGTTACACAACTGATTCACCATGATAACAATAGTGCTGAAATAAGTATTTTGGTAAGATCTCCAGAGCCTGTTAAGTAGCTATTGGATCACAAAACGTTAATCTAGTATATGAAAAATCAATGCAGTTGCAACTTGCAACTACAACATATGGCTCTTTCTGTCAAGTTCATTTATTATTCTGTCTTAATTTATGCTCAGCTATCCGTAATTAAGAACGCGAAACCCATGAACTTCCGAGGAGGGTGAAGTTTAGTCATATATAGGAAAATATTTCAACATCACATCTAAAGGTTAATTGACCAAGCTGACCTTAGTTATAGGAGTCAAACGGGGATTGGACAGCTGCTGATTAGGATTTGGAGGAAGATCATTAATCTCCTGAAAGGATTGACCTAATGTTAGATATAAATTTAGTGACATATCTACAGACTTAAATAGTGATACCAGTTTCAAAATTAACCGACTCTTATATTATCAGGCTTTTCCCCTCTTTGAATCATGGACATGATCTGCAATTCATAACCAAATGTGTTAAGAAAAATGTAAATCTGATGGGCGTCAGGGAAAATACATGATGTTTTAAGGTCTACAAAATTTATTAATGAGATGCTGCTCTCATATATGCACTAGTCGATAACTTCAATTACACATATTTTCATGGATGCAACAACTTTGATGTGACAATTGATAAAATTGTTCTGGAGCTACAACCTATTGTACAAATGTCATTGAAGGGGATACAACAAATAACATTTGTGAGAAATTTGTGAGAACTATAAGTACATGGCATGAAAAGACGTCTTACTACGGCTGAAGTTTACCACAACAGCACATTCGATGCCATAATCATTTTGAAATTCAGAATAGTTAACTGACCTCCATATAAGACTTTGGGTGAGGTGGTGTGGAGTTCTCCATAGGAGTCGAAGATCTCACTGAACAGTTAATCCCAGAAGCATTAGACACTTTTTACATATTACCAGGTAAAAACTAACCACCCAAAATATATTAACTATATAACCTGAGCGTACATCAACATCCAATCTCCCATTTGAATAGGGCTTCTGAAAATAGTTATTCGCATCAATGTGACATTGAACCCCAAAACATGGACGAGTATAATGAAAAAAGGATGCAAGGAAGCGAAGTTTCATGGTGTCACCTTGAAATTACCCCTGTGATCATCTTCTCCACTGTAATTAGAGGTCTTCTCTGAAATTAATTACCGATGCCGTATTAGTATTAACTATCTACCAGCAAAAGAGATTGTGGATGAACTATGTCAACTTTCTACAGATACAGTTATCCTTAAATGACAAAATGGCAAATAGCTCAGTCTGAAATGAACAACCCAAAGAAAGTAACATGGATGAGCTCTTTGAATCCATTTGGAGTTTCAGACATCAGATATCAGCCTTACACTGGAATAACCACCCATAACTAAACCACCGTGAACAATCTTAAAGAATATTATTTTATTTAGAAAATGTTGCAGATAGTTCATACTTCATATAGATTATCATTTTTTTCCAGTTGCTTGTTTGGGATGATTCAGACATCAGACTACAGTGGTTTTCAAAATAAATAAGAAATTACTGAAAGATAGATCGCAAACTTGTCTATGACAATCGATTAAACCTTATTGTTTGCGATCACTCATTAACAAAATTTCTTACAGAAGCTTCTTCCCGTACCTTCAAGTATCCTCATGGATTTACTCATTGACATCATTTCCCGCACTTGAAGGTCTAAGGCTCTTTGAAATTCCTCAAAGTATCTTCTCTCTGAAATGTAAAAGCAAATGTGTAATCTTAAGTAACAATATTAAGATAGCCAATAATCAAATGGACCAAAAGCAGCATTGAAACATAAGTTCCACATACCAAAAGAGGCTTATGATTCAGCTGTCACTTACCTGTATGCTTGGAATTCAACAATTCCTGGCTTATTTTTGCAACATCAGAAGCAGCTGCTGCTGCTGCTTTTGCAGCCGCAGCCGCCTCATCTGCCAAAGTGGGTTTCGAGTTAGGTGTTTCTTCAGTCACAACTTTACAAATCCAAGCCTTAAGCCGGGGAATAATAGATTTCTACGAGGAAAATGTGAAATGAGATCAATGACAACAATCTTATGCATAAGGATTGAGTATGTTTTTAATGACAAATGAGTTGGGGATGCTACATCAAGTTCTTGATTTCCAAATGTCCATTGATTCAAAGAAGGGGATAATGAATTAATACCTTCACCAGCAGAGCTGTTCCAGCACCAGAAGCTGCTAACAGCCCAATAGCTAGTAATGCATGAGACCATGACCAACCATAATTGGCTAGAAGTCCTGTTTTGGATGCAGTAACAGGAGCTGCAAGCTGCAGACTCTGAGAAGGGGCAACCGCCTGAACAGATGTGGATGTCTTTAACTGCCCATCTATTGTGAAAACAACGCGGGAAGAAATATCAGTGGATAATAGCCCCTATCTATGACCATGTGTCTCCAACAATACATACATTATCATAGAGCCTGGCATAGAGTATCTTACCCAAAGTGGTATCAGCCGGAGCATTTACCGTGGCTGGAGATGCGTCCTAAAATAGTCGACAACACATATGGCGGAATGAAGAGAAAATGCATTAGCACTGTGAATTAAATGATACTCAAGTGCAGAAGGAAATGCAACTTACAGGAACTCGGCGGAAGGCTTCATCTATTTCCTCTCGTGAAAGACCTTTCTTCTCAAGAAATGATCTTCTATACATTACTGGTGAACCCTTAACTTTCGGATGAGAAAGAAACTTGACTGCATTTTGCACTTGATCTTCGCGAATTGGTTCTGAATTCACAAAAACAGATGGTGCAGAAGCAGCAGAATGCTCCGGTGCAGCTGCTGCAGCCGCTTCTTGTTTGTAATCAGGTGTTGGCTGTACAGGCTGAGACACTGTAGGAGCTCAAAATTAGAATCCAGGTTTAACTAACTTAAAGAGATTGCCAAACAAAGCAAATATATTGTGCTACGCATGATATTAGGTACCAAGAAGACTCCAGCTTCAAAAAAAAAAAATTTAATCAGGACTAGATAGCAAAAAATTAGCAGTCAACAGTAACTTGATATTTAATTGTCAAAAGTTTACTCAGGTAATTCCTACAGCAACTAAGTCCTAGAAATTATCAAGCGCCTTGCTCCTTCTTAACGGTTGACAGGGACAGACAAACTTTATACAAGGTTCCTCATCAACATAAGAAATTCCAGGCGAATTAATTATGAGCAAGGAGCCACAAATAATCATTCCAAATCCTTTTAAACTTCCCGTTGGAAAGGTAAATACAATAAACTTGTTTAACCCAAGCATATGCAAAAGCACAAACAAAGAAAAATTGCAGTATCCCAGGTTCACATCAAACTTGAAATTTATTGAAACATTAGGAGCCAATCAGCTACCATCATCAATTGCTCAAGCTTCAAACATAACACAGTATATCAACAACAGAATTACAATAAGCTCAGCTTAACCAAAAATTCATCATGGCACCAAAACACAACTGAAAACTACAAAACTTTTAAGCAAACACGCAATCAATACAAACAAAAGACCGACCTGCATCATCCGGCTTCGTGACAGCCGGATTGGGAGCTGAGGCTGTCGCCATGACTCCGAACTCCTCTCGTCTGTGTTAAAGATACCAAGAAGCCAAAAAACAAAAGAGAGAAAATGAAAAACAGCTTCCGGCGAGCGGTTGATCACAAACGACAACAACATCAAACAGGAAAAAAAATTCAATTATCGGCTTACCAGCGATGAGACGGTTTGTAAGACGAAAAAGTAGCGATAGCAAACAGTGTCTCAGAATCACAAAGCAGTAGATCGAAGCGAGCCACTCCTGCCGAGAGGTTGTGGTTGTTGCTCATCCCAATGCCAAACATTTTATCATAATTGTGGCCCGTTTCCAGTAGGCCCACCTTTTACAGCCTGATCCCAATGTGCCCCAACTTGTCGGGAGGGATTAGATTATGCTAACAGGCCCACCTTTGTTGGTCGGTTAAGGATGGCCTTAGAGCATCTCCAATGGGAGAGCTTAGGTCCATTTACATGTGGGTCTATTTTCATGTCACATAAGTATCAAGTGGGCTTCATGAAAATGTGGTCATTTTCCTCCAATGCACAAGCTCATTTGCACTTACAACTGGGTCCCATTAAATCTTATCATTTTTTTAACAATACTTACTTATAATGATAATACATAAATATAAATCTTATTATAATACAAACATACTTAAATTAAATAAATAAACATAATGTAAACAGATAAAAATATTATATTTAATTTATAATCGAAATACAATACATAATTCCGTAAAACTCACGACACGAATAACATAATAAAGCATTATAAAAAAAACACACTTAAACATGTTACATTAAAGGTTAATGTGAAACTGCGAAAAATGCTCTACCAAGTCCGCTTGTAGTTGACGATGTTTTGGCTTATCACGAATTCGGATATTGCTTTGAATGTAGTTTTCGTAGGGAGCAAACGGTTCCTCACCTAAATTTGGTTGTGATAAACCCTCTGATATGTCATCGTAAGATGAAAGCGGACCAATTGGAGTGGCATGCGTGTTCCTCTCATCCTCGACAATCATATTGTGTAATATGATACACGCTCTCATTATTCTTGCGAGATCTCTTTTGTCCCAGAATCGGGCCGGACCACGTATGATTGCGAAGCGTGACTGCAACACGCCAAATGCCCTTTCTACATCAGGAAAGTCATCAGAATCTGATGAATCGGGCCGGACCACGTATTGACGTTGCTCCAACGAATCATCGGAAAAAAAATCTTGAATAAATTCTTCAGTGACATCAGGAAAGTCATCAGAATCTGATGAGTTAGACATACTGGGTATTTTGTATAAGGCAACGAATATAGTGAGAGGTGAGATTGGGAGTCATGAAACCTAACACTTAAATAGAAGGCTTCAACAACATATTACAACGACTAGATTACAACAGCTAGATTACAACGGCTAGTTTACAACGACTAGTTTATAGAAGACAACTTGACAGACATTAAATGAAAAAACCTACAAGACACTGACTAGCTTCCAACGGCTAGTTTACAGAGACAACATGACAAACATTTGCTGAAAAGACTACATTCTTCTTGAGTAAATCTCTTGAAGTAACTTGGCATGAATCTCTCGTTGAGTATCGTTCATTGCACTTGTATCCATTTGGATGATCTTTAGGTCTTGCTCCTTCGCCTTTCTTTCTTCCTTTCTCTCCTGGGTTTTAACAAAATCATCCATTAAAGATAATTTCCTACAAGCAGCAGATTTCAATATTTCCATCTCCTCGGATGCCTTGGTCACTTTTCCCTTTCCCTTTCTCTTCGCTGCTTTTGTACCTTTGGGACGAACTGGTGACTCGACCACATTCTCATCAGTTGGTGTTTCATTATTTGCCGAAGATGAATAAGCTCCAGAATCACTCAGTTTACTTCTCTTCGAGCCTTCACTATTTACTGAAGGATTCCTCCACTTGGGTTGCTTCCGAAGCTCGTTCCAATGCTTGTCAAAATTGGATTTCTTCTTGTACTTAGCTACATGAAGTTCATGTGCTAACTGAATTATGTTGTCCATATTTGTACCACTACCTATTCTTCGCCCGGCTTGATCGTAACACGATCCATATCGTTGAGCCCCTTCATTTATTCGTTGCCACCTTTTTTTCATAGCAATACCTCCTCTCTTGATTAGACCGGGAATACTTTCTTCACAATATTGATGAATACGTTCCCAAAATGTTTCACCTTTTTGATCGGTACCGATCATAGGATCAGTTGACACATTTAACCATGCACTAATTAAGAGATGATCTTCACTCCATTTCCATTGACCATGAACTTCTCGTGTATCTTCATGCTCTTCATGATCATCATTTAGATCAATTATATTTGTACCACCAAAAGCAGGAATTTGTGAATGTGGAGAGTTTGGATAATTGGTGGGTGTTTGTTGGGTTCCAAATTGTGAAGGCAGTGATTGAAAATTTGGAACAAATGGATATTGGTATTGTGAATTTTGAGCATATGGGAAAAAAAGATTTGGAAATGAGAATTGAGGATTTGGAGCTTGAAAATTGAAATTAGAATTTTGTGGGCTAGAAAATTGAGCACTTGACACTTGAGAATTTGGATTTGGATGTGAAGTATTTTGGCTATATGGAAAATAAGGATTTAAAAATGGATATGGAAATTGGGTATTTGGGTCTTGAGAATTTGGATTTGAAGAAGAAGAATTATTTGGATTCATTTTGTAGAGTGATAGTTGTTTGAAAAAGAGTAAGAATAGTGAGTATTTATAGGGTTACAACAAATAATATTTTTTTAAAAAAAAAGTAACGGCTACATTTTTCAAAAAATTTGTAACGGCTAATTTTATTTTTTTTAAAAAAACAAAAAGTAAAAATGTTGTAAGTTGTAACGGCATTATTTTTTTTAAAAAAGACAAAAATATAACTTGGGACTCACACTATTCACTTTTATGCAGAAATGGGTCTGGCCACGAAAGTGGGCTTGGCCACTTTATTTGTTATGTTGCAGCGCCAATTTTATAACCCCCACCCACTTCACACTTCCCCAGGCAGCAACTGGGCGTGCGCTGGGGGTGCTCTTAGCCCTTAGGTCTTAACTGTACCTCTTATTAAAAAAAAATTGATAGAAGCGTAAGTAGTTTTAGAGGAACATGTAAAAGACAAATGATTTTTTTTTTATACAGAAAAATAAAAATTAATTACACGAATGAGATTAAATTTCGAATAAATTTTTAATTAATTTATGGACACAAATTATAAAATATTTTTTTTGACTAAGTGGTTAATTCTTATCTATTGATTATTTGAATGAATTGGCATCGGAATCGGCATGAAGAGAATGCGGTTGGTGAGAAAGCTGATTGGCAGTAAAAGGAAAAGCAGCGTTGCAGCCAATTTTCTAGGGCTCCCAGAAAGAATCATGGCGGCAGCATTTCAAAGTTCCCTTTTGTCATCACTCGGTTTTCTTCTTCTCGAATCCTTCTCCGGCGAAGCCGTCTTCGAATTCGACGAAGCGCAAATTCGCCGGAGCAACTTCCCTTTCGGCCTCGCCGACGAGCTTTGGTCGCTCTTCGTCGTTCAATTGGTTCATTCAGTCAGCCAGATTCAAACCATTCACAAAAATGCGAACGTTAACAAACCTACGCACAAAATCCAAAAGATCCATAATGCGATAGTACGCAAATACGTTACCAATGATGAACAAAATGCTACAAATGGGACGCTTCTCCGCCTCCGCCACCATCGCCTCTTCGAAATCGGATCGACCTTCTGCGGCGCCATTTTTCTTTTCCTCGCCAGACAATAACCAACCCCTAAATTAATTAAACTTTTCAGATGTATCCTTGTCTTGTAAAATCGTAACTTTTTACACGTGTGTAAAGAAGTTTAGTCTCTCCTTTTGATATTTATTTCCAACATTTTCATATACCAACCATTTATAATGTTTTCTCCAATTACTGTTTCCTGCACAAGATTCCTATGAGCAATCGGCGCATAAGAATCTTTCAGAAGACCTGTTAGATGTTTCGGAGATTCCAAGATGCTAAAATGGACGTCTGCGAAACTGTTTGTCTGATTCTTGTGCTGGCATTTTACCTGAAATCCGAAGATCTTAGTCTTGTTATTCAACAACTTTTCCTCAGAAGTAACAAAACATGTACTAAGTCCACAACTCATTGGATGGATCAATAGCTTGTTTTTGTCCTGCCAATCGGCCGCTAAGGCCTAAAATTGTTGTATCGATGCATCTTGTTAAATTTTGTTAATTTCTAGCCCAGAGTCCTGCCAAGTACTTAGAATAACTAGAAACTAAGCATCAAATGATGCCCTTAGTTCTTCGCGTAACTGTAATTCCTAGAGTGCCTGAAACTTGAAAACCTGCATTTGTCGCGTTTACAGGATTCCATTTTTCTATAAATCTCCATTTCTACGCATTTCACACTCATCCATCGCTATAAGTCTTTCTGAAACAACCATCAGCACCAGCTGCATATTAAAAGTTCCGCGAGTACCTGGAAGTTAAAAGGGCTAATGGGTATCCAGAATCTGAAAAACTTAGTGGCTAAGCAAAATGTGCGTCGCGTACTTTCACTTTCACAATCCGAGGTCAAAGAAGTGCCTAAAGGACATTTGGTTGTCTACGTTGGGGAAATGCAAAAAAAGCGATTTGTAGTTCCCATTTCATTCTTGAGGCACCCTTCATTTTTAACGATCTTGCGACAGCTGAGGAGGAGTTCGGGTTCGATCATCATATGGGTGGACTCACTATCTATTGCAGAGAAGAAACTTTCATCAGTCTTATTTCCAAGATATACGGCTTATACTGATAATGTAGTTTGTAATGTGTAACACTACTCGACCATTACGGCCATTTTTTTTTGGAAATTTGTACCTGAGGAAAACCTTTGCGAGGATCGACAATCTTGTAAATTTCTGTAGACCGAAACTCGATTTACATCTTTTAATCATATGTGGATCTTTTCATCCTCATATTCGTGGATTCACATTTCATATGCCAAAATATGGAAAATTTCCCAAAATGTACAAAATTGAAATTTGATTTCCCATTATATACAATCTTCAAATTTCATTCCCAATTTACACTACTTTTTTAAGACGCCGTTATCAACCGCGTCTTATTAATAAACCGCTCTCACGGACAGCGTGTTAAGTGTCGTTGATGAGCCGTATTTATACGACTCATCGAGTCAACAAATCCCACCATTTCCGACACTTTATTATGCGAACAAGTTACTTTTAGTGTTGTTTTGCATTTCAGGTGCTTCGGAAGCTCTAGGAGGAAACGCGCTTAAAAGATGGCTTTCTGAGCTAAAAACATCACAAGGAGTTGAGGACCGACCTATCTACACTTGACCTAAGGAATTCCGGAGGAAATTGGAGGAGAGCCCGAGGAATCCCGAGCAGATCCAGGCCCCAGTCGAGCAGTCTAGCACTAAATTCAAGTCGCTCGGGCAAACGAGCTGATCTGACGAATCCACCTCGAGCAAAGCGATCAAAATAGCAAATAAAGTGGACAATGTCGGAAAACTAAGGAGACCGCCCGAGCAGATTGGCAGTTGGCCCAATTCCAAAGGTCCCACGCGCGCTGATAGGCACCGAAATCAAGTCGCTCGACCAGACGCACTCTGATGACAAATATGACTCGACCAAGTTGTTCAAAATGGAAAACAAGTCGGACAATGTCACCAGTTCAAGGAGAACGCACGGGTGGAATGGCCCAGGAACAGCCGAGCAGAGTTCCAGGCAGCGCCCGAAGGCCCTGTCGAGCAGACCAGCGCTGAATCCAAGTTGCTCGACCAAACGAACGAATCTAGCAAATCTGGCTCGACCAAAGTGATCGATATGACAAATGACTTGGGCGATATCACTTCCCAGACAAAACGTACGAGCGGGATTGGCCGAGATGAGAAAAACAACGTTGAAGGCCCCGCGCGCTGGGCCAAATCAATGGGCTCGAGTGAGGCGGTTTAGAGGCTTCTATGAAATTCCTAGAATGTCCTGGAAGGCCCTAGAAGACGCCGGAAGACTTGCACAAGAAGTTAACTTGAAGATCAAGCAAAGTCGGTTTTAGGACATGTTTCCTAAAACCGTTTATGGGCCAACCTCAATTTGGAAACTTCGAAGCCCCATTCTACTCTATAAATACAGCCTCTCCTCAACCCTTCAAAGCATCCCAAATTCGAATCCCATCAGAGCATCATACACCTCGGCATTCTCCATCACTCCGGACTGGTTTCTCCTCCTTCGTTCGGCAATAGAGAAGACATTCTTTCTTCCTTTATTTTTGTATTCTGTTTTCATGGCCATGTGTAGCTAAGCCCACTATTCGGGCTAGGGTTTAATACATTGTGACGCTGTTTTTTGAGACTTGATACGTAATGCTATTTTCATTATTCTACTAATCCTTGTGCTAAATTATCTTGGTTGAATTGTGAAGCTAAATTGATACTTGGAACGGTTAGGTTTAGCCGAGCAATTCAATAATCTTATTACTATTTGTTTGATACTAGACCGTTGAGAACAGATAGAGCACTAATCTGATATATCTTGGAATGGAGTATTAGATTGCTAGGACTAGAATTCTACAACCCGGAAAGGAAGTAGATTGTGGTGTAGGCGTCCGGAAAGACCCTACTTTAGGTTATAACTTGGAATGGAAGTAACCACACTTAGGAACTTGAAAGTAGATGATTAGAAGTCGATGATAAAACAAGTCACAATAGAAACCCTAGTCTGAATATTCCCTCTCTGATTGACATCTTTCGTTTTATTTCCTTATTTGCACTTGTTTCCTAAATTGCTCAAAATCCAATTGTCTCCTTTTTCAGAACAGCAAGTAACCATCTAGCTCCCTAGGGTTCGACCCTTGCTTGTCGATGTACTAACCCATAGCCAAAAGCAAGGAAATTATAAATTCAAATTTGCAGGTACAGACGACGCCTGTCAGTCGTGGTAAATTTTTAAGAAACGTTGCTGACTCAAATGCTGATGTGGCTATTTTTAGTTAAGACGATGTTAGACACATCGGCTTAATTAGGGTAAAATAACGTTCGGGTTTCAATTTCGATTTCTTTATTCTCGTTCCCTCTCTCCCTCCGAACTCTGACATCTGTCGTCGTCGTCCGTCGCTCAGGAGAATCAGCAAAGGGAAATCATCAAAGAAGACTCGTCGTCGTCCGTCCATCGACCCAAAGAAGACTCCGACATCCGTCGTCGTCGTCGTCCGTCGCTCATTATTACAGTACCTCCGTCGTCATCGTCCGTCACATAACCTCCTCTTCACGCCGTTTCTGAAGCTCAGGTTTGTAACATTAATAGCTGGTGTATTTGAATTTTGTTTTGAGTTTGTTATGCGGTGATTTTGGTGCCTTGATTTCTAGAGTTTTTATTGATTTGGGAATGTGAGATGCCTTGATTTCTATGGTTTTTATTGATTTGTGAATATGAGATGCCTTTTCTTGGGTTTGTTATTCTGAGTTTAAGTTTTTATTGATTTGGGAATATGAGATGCCTTGATCTCACTTGTGGATATGGTGTTTCTCCGCAAAGATTCTCCTTTTTTTTGATTTCGTTATGTGATTACTAATATACAAATCGTTGTTTTTTCAAATCATATAGCAATGGATAACGATGAAACCGACCAAGTGACAATGTCACCTATAGAACGATTTGAAATTCCCTCACACGACGAGTATGATAGAGAAAATATGGAGAATTTGAATAATGATGGTAAGGAAGGGTACGTTGAAGTACCCATCGGAGGGGAAGGAGATAAGAATATCTTATGGAATTTCCCATCGTTCAACGACGTTTCCGCTTTGATGAACCTTTCGGTTATTGACGACCACGTGTCTCATAATAGCCAATTCAACACGAAAGAGCTTCGTGAATTGGGAATGTTTATGACCAAGGAATTGCTTATATATGCTTTTCAAAAGTATTCTATCAAACACCGCCGTGAGTATCGCACTACAATTTCGGATACAAAACGGATGATTCTCGAATGTCGCGAGGGTAAGGACAAATGCAAATGGGGACTACGAGCTTCAAAGAAGAAAAAGGAATGTATGTGGAGAATTACCAAATACACATTTGGAGAACATACGTGCAAGGTTGATATTGTTCGGCCTGACAACGTCCATTTTAACAAGCATTTTATTGCAATGGACATAAAAGACTTAATCCAAGAGGATTTGAGATATACCCCTAAGCAAGTGATGAAGTTAATGCTTTCAAAGTATGTGAATAGGATAACTTACATCAAAGCTTGGAAAGCCCGCCAAAAAGCCGTAGTCTACTTATTTGGAGAATGGGAATGATCGTTTGAATAATTGCCGGCATACATGTACATGCTTCAAGAGAGTAACCCCGGTAGCATTGTTTATTGGGACCAATCAACATTGGATAGTGGCAATGTAATGGTGAATAGGGTATTTTGGGCATTGGGACCAACTATCAATGGTTTCACACATTGTCGTCCCGTCATTTCTATTGACGCAACTCATTTGATCGGGAAGTGGAAAGGGGTATTAATGATTGCGGTCACTTTTGATGCAGAAAATCAAATTCTTCCTCTTGCTTACGCATTAGTAGAGAGTGAAAACATCGAGAGTTGGAAGTGGTTTATGACATGCAATTGAAATGGTGTCACACAACGAGAAGGATTATGCATTATTTCCGATATGCATATATGAATTATGCGAGTGATGGAAGAAGATGATTGAAAGCCACCGAAGGCTTATCATCGTATTTGGATAAGGCATTTTGCATCCAATTTAAATTTGAAGGTGAAGTGTATAGCCCATAGAGATTTGATTACCAACATTGCTAAGGAGAATCAACAAAGAAAGTTTAGTCATCGTTTTAAAGACTTCAAAGAGTTGTTGAAGGATAAACCAGATGCCGTAAAGTGGTTGAAGAAAGTTAATCCAGAAAAATGGGCTTTGTCTTATGATATTGGTGGTCGAAGATGGGGGGCCATGACGACTAACCAGTCTGAATCTTTTAATCATGTGCTTATCCCTTGCCATGATTTGCCTATCACCTCTATTGTTCACTTTACATTCAAGCAAGCCAATTCTTATTTTATCGAGCGACGTGATGACATGTTGGGTTACATCAAGCATTTTGTTCCTAAAATCAAGAACTTAAACAATTCAAATTTAATCAAAGCCGGACAGAACGAGGTACAAATGTTTGACCGGAGTAAAGGTATAGCATCTGTTCTTACCAAGTCGAAGATACATACACATATTGTTTCTATGCAGGATAAGACTTGTGGTTGTGGAAATGTCAATTGTTTCATTACCCGTGTGTTCACGCGCTAGCGGTGTGTGCACAAGAAAGGTTATCCATTCATGATTGTATGGCAGATGACTTTGCCACGCAAGCATATGTGGACACTTGGGCACAAACATTTAATCCACAGCCGGATATGACACATTTCAAAGCTTATCTTGGACCGAAGCATATTCCAAATAAGCATTTCAAGAGAGTTAAAAAAGGAAGACACCCAACTAAGTGAAGACACAATGAAATGGATCAAAGGCGTGACCCAAGACCCGCGGACGTGCCATCTATAAGTGAGCACCCCACCACAAAGCCAAAGAGAGTCTTCAAGTGTTCGATAAGTGGTGTTGCCGGTCACACAAAGCGCTCTTGTACTTCGGTTCCTATGGTGGAAGAGGAAATTAGAACTTTAGGAGTTCATCTTTTTGTTTGTCCTTTTGTAAAAGGTTTACGTATTTCATGAGTACGAATTGTAACCTTGGATAAAAAAGTTCATCTTAATAGCTATAAAGTTTCATTTTTCATTTGTGTTCGCTTATGTATATTTTGAGTTGAATTTAGTAGTACTAGCGTATGTAAATTTAAATTTTTGTCCATTGCTATAAAGTCCATTGGATAAAAAAGTTCATCTTAACTGCTACAAAGTTTCCTTGTCCATTTGTGTCCATTTCGAGTATGAATTGAGTTGATGTGATATATTGTGTTAGCTTATGTAAATTTAAAAATTTTGTTACAGATATGCCACGACGTACACGTGATAAGGTGATGCATGATGTGCCATCTCCATCATCAAGCTACGGTGGAGAAGATACATTTTTACCGGATGTGTCTCATATTCTTGATCTGGGTCCTATTGATCGGACGTTGCTATATAAGCAATCCACTCATCGATCAAAGCGTATTTGGGAAACATCGGTTAGTTAGAAACACTTTTGGAACATGGTACATTATTTTAATGTTTTTCGTTATGCTAACTACAATTCATTTGTGCAGTGCACGGACTTACTAACCATTTGTCATCGAGGGATTAGTTGGGAGGCAGGTGAGCGCATACTACCCTACATTGTTAGGGCTGGCTTAGGTCCTTGGTACTACATGCAAAATTATGAGGTCGACTGGTCCTTTCTGACAGCTATGGTGGAAAGGTGGCGTCCTCAGACACACTTTAGAGGATGTTGGAGTTTTGACCGGTCTACCTATAGAGGGCAGAGCTGTGACTACAGACCATGAGGTCGAGTATTATGCCCCTCTTTGTGAACAGTTATTTGGAGTAGTGCCTCTGCAAGGGAAGAGAGGTACCACAGTTCGACGCACTTGGTTCAGAGACCATATGCAGATCGTTCCAGCAGATGCTTCAGAGCTAGATATACAGAGATATGTGAGGGCATACATTCTACTGATGTTGGGGTCATCTCTATTACCAGATTCTTCCAGCAGTGAGATATCCCTCCACTACCTACCCTTACTAGCAGATTTAGACTATCTTTCGAGCTACAGTTGGGGTGTTACAGTTTTGGCGTACCTGTATCGCAGCTTGTGCACTGCATGTGAGTCGAAGCACACACAACTCACTGGGTGTTTCATTCTGCTTCAGCTATGTGCTTGGGAGCGTCTGACTATTGGTAGACCGATGAAGCTTGCTATTCAGGCCTTACCTCCCGGTGCGGATGTTGATCATATGCGATGACCAGCTTTAGGATATAAGTAAGTGATTTGATATTTGTTTCATTTTTTACTATTGACCATTTGAAGTGTATACTAACTATTCATTTCAATGTTGCAGATGGAATGTCCCCAAGTCATACCTGCACACATCTCATCAGGTGTTGATGTTATTCCGTGATTTGTTGGACCCACAGGAGGCCAACGTATCATATGGACTCCATATACGGATGAGATTTTGGATACATTTAAGCCTATGTGCGTAGCTGGCAGAGATAGTTGGAAGGCTGAAGTTCCTCTCATTTGCTTCCACATAGCTGAGTGGCACTATCCATCGCGAGTTCTCCGTCAGTATTGATTGAGACAACCACTTCCAGCATCTCCACCCGATAGTCATTAAGAGATGCACATGCACATCCGAAGAACTAATCAGCCTGTAGATGAGGGCAAGGCTAAATAGATAATTGGAATGATCGTGCTCAAAGGGTTGTTATCGGTGAGCCAGATATAGACTTATCGTACCTGGATGCATACTTCACATGATATTACACCGTGACTCGTAAGCGCATTCAGCCACCGATGGATACCCCGGAGCCGTATCGCCCATCTGGACCTGAGCATTATATATTGGTAAGTCATTTTATGAATTATAGGGTAAGTGCTCTTATTTAGCCAAATATAACTTCTGATTGCAAGTAAATATTTTTACAGGTGCGCAATTGCAAAGCAATATTTGGGTTGTTCTTTAAGACAATGGATATGGATACCAAGAGAGAGTTGCATGATATGTTTCATACTACTCATGCCGACCTTTTGAAAGTTGGGGAGGGTCGTGCTTTGGATGTTGATGTGGAATCAATTCATATTGATAGTGGTATGTGAATTTATTCTTATTTTTGAATTTGTTTGTATGCCTCTTATGTCTAACTAGCCTTTTATGTGAATGTAGATTCGGATGAAGACGTTCAATTGCCCCAAGCTACAGGGGAGGTTGGCCCTTATCAAGTGACTCAAGCAGAGTCACAAAGGAGTCCAGTACGGAGGGCATCTACGCGCATTAGAAAGACAACACATCCTTTTACTCAGTTATGAATTCCAGACTTTCATGTGTTTTGAGATATAACGATGATGATGTAACTTGCTGAAACTTTTTGGAAGTCATCGTTTACGTTTGATGTAGTTATGTTCTATGGTGATGATTGGGATGATGGATTTGGACAGGGTTATTTTACGTGTATGTTTTGTATGCAAGTTATTTGGGTTCATGATATAGTAGAATTCATATGAAGACATTTTAGGTTAAGCCGTCGTCCATTACAGCGCCTTAATGTAAAACACATAAACCGCTGTCACGGACAGCGGCTTAGCCTTGACTTCGTAGATTGCACAAAAACCGTCGTGGGTACGTAACAGCGAGTTAATGTTGGACGCCGTGGGTAACAACGACTTTAGCTTACTTTGCAATTTGTACCCAGTCAGCTTCAATTTGTGCCCATGTATGCCACGTCGCTTAAATCGCTGTCCGGGAGAGCGGTTTATTAATAAGACGTCGTTGCTAACGGTGCCTTAAAAAGTAGTGTAAATTGGGAATGCAATTTGAAGATTGTATATAATGGGAACTCAAATTTCAATTTTGAGCATTTAGGGAAATTTTCCCCAAAATATGATCAGGGAAAATTGAATTTATTGGATTTGATGTTTTCCCAATCTTGTCTGGGCTGCATCTACAGAACCAAAACATGAAAACTACGAGGGCTTTATTTCATTTTACCAAAGTACAAGGACTGGAATGAAAAGGAAAATTTGAACTGATACCTGTAATTTTAACGGTAAAATAATGGCGATGTGGTCTTCAGCGGAATGTCGGTTCCTTTTAGCGAGCCAATCACAGTTCACCAGTCTTGTAACGGCCACTTATTTGCTTGCGTGTCAAATTTTTATTGGGGTAATTCAGTGGAAGTTGATGTAGTTGATCATTTTCGTAAATGTTCATCTTCCTTATCCCATTGGGAAACCTCTGTGAATTGAGCTCCTGAAACCCTAGCCTACTTCGAACTCAATTACGATGCCAAACAAATTGGTAATCAAGTCAAGCGCTTTGGAGCAGCAGGAATCGAATTCAACCACTCCCAATTTTCAGCGCAGTAAATCGATCAAATATGAGGATGGGGAGAATAAGGTAAATAAGTACTGAATTTCTACTTTTGAGATGCTGTTTCATTAGGAGTTTTTTTTTAAACTGACCCTTTTGAGTTTGTGGGTTTCAAAACTGACCCATGCGAGTTTCACATTTCAAAACTGACCCATTTTTAATGACACCGGATTCCGAGAATCCGGTTTTCTATGTTTTTCACAAGACCGGATCCTAGGGATCCGGTCTTCTATGTAAACTCAAAACGTGGAGTTCTCTCATTCGAACGCGCAGATAACACCGGATCCTGGGTATCCGGTCTTTTGAAAAACGCAGAAGACCGGATTCTGGGGATCCGGCGGATCCGGTCTCATTAAAAATGGGTCAGTTTTGAAATGTGAAACTCGCGTGGGTCAGTTTTGAAACCCACAAACTCAAATGGGTCAGTTTTAAAAAAAACTCTTTCATTAGCCTTTTGTTTTAGGTTATTAATGGATTTGAATCAAATCAAATCCTACAAAAATGGTTGTTTTTTTATGGGTCTTAATGTGGTGATGTGTAGAGCTTGCATAAGAGGTCGAGAGATGCAGAGGTGAGGTTGCCGGTTGTGTATGGAAATGCTGCATTTTGGCTGGGTAAGAAGGCTAATGAGTATGTAGAAATGTGTGTGGTTTTGGTTTTGGTTATTGGTGTTTTTTGATTGCTTGTGTGGATAGAGGCATTGAGCATTTTTGTATGTGGTTGATTAGGAGCCAGTCTCATAAGTGGACTGTATATGTTTGTGGGGCTACAAATGAGGATTTGAGTGCAGTGGTGAAGCAGGTTGTGTTCCAATTGCATTCAAGTTTTAATAATCCGACTAGCCCCTCCATTTGAGCTGTCCGTGACTGGATGGGGCGAGTTTGAAATTGCCATCACACTCCATTTCCATTGTGATGTTTGCGATAACCCTTTGAGTTTGTGAGTTTTCTTTTATTTTACTTACAATTTCCAGTCAAATGTTCTTTGAAATGCTTCTCAGTTTTGCCTTTTTTTTACTACATCTAAGTGCGTTAAGGGCTTGACGTCTTCTGAGCTGATGACAGATATCAGAATCCGATTCCATGTCAACTAAAAAACCAGTTGTGGTAGAGTCGTCCTATGAAGACATTGTTTTCTCTGAGCCTTCCGAAAGTTTTTTAGCGCGTATACAATCTGATCCCTCAGTCATTGTTCCGAGACTGCCTCCTGGATTCACTTTACCTCCTCCTGGTATGATCTTGATCCATATTTGCATGTCAATGATATAGAATGCCTTCACCTGGTCCACGACGCACCATAAAAAGCTTTTGACAATTTGCAGTTCCGTCGGATGATCCAATCAATCAAAAAGAAGAGATGCGATACAAAAGATCATCCACTCAGCCAATGGTTTACAAGTTTCTCAGAGGAGCTATTACAACTTGCTGCCGCACATCAACAAGTTAATTAGTGTGGTCGTGTTACTTAATTGTTCTTGAAGTTACAACAGGAATGCATACAGAAGTTATGTTACGGTATCAAGTCAATTCTGATTCTCTTTTGTTACATTATTATTGTTGTTGTCTGTATCACTACTAATGGTTCGTTGTTGTATCATTAACATTAAAAAATAACCGATATAAAAGTTAAATGTTTGTTTTACTCTCTTCCCTATTAAAGTGGTTATATTGCCTTTTGCTCCTTGTAGAAACTGCTTTTTGTATGTTACTTGTAATTAATTATATGTGATAAGTTTTGCTTGTTTATTCTCTTCAATATTGTTTATTCCTTGGCTGTTGAATTGAACAACAGGTATTGGGCCGTTTCATGTTTTTGGGCCTCAAGTAAAACAAGTTCATAATTGTTGCTTGCTGGAGAAGAAACGACGGTGTATGCAGCTTTGACCAAACGGTCAAAATTCTTAGGGCGCGGATCAATTGAAGCAGACTCAATTAGGGATTTCACACACAAGTCGAGCGAGAGACGAGTGAGCCAATCGAAGCTTCCAAGGCGAAGACGAGCGGACGGATACTGTGAAGCGTGACGGGATAGAAATGGTTAACTGCGAAGGTGCGGGGATTGAGCCAAGTCCAGGAGGCGTCGTTCGAGCGAATTCAGGGGCTGTTGGAGGGGGCTTAATCCCTCCGATTCCTGTTTTCTATGCGCACTTGTCTGTCTGTGTTTGCTAGTTAAGCATATGCCCTAGGGTTGTTAGATTGAGTTCTTGCCTTCTTGGTGTTTTGTAAGTTTTATACAGAACGATTATTGCCTAGTGGAACTTCGGGAAGAACCTCTCCGGCTAGAGTTTTCTTGGAATAGGACAGTCTTAGCTGTCCCGAAACAAGTTGGGCGTTATTCTTGATGGGGTGATCATCATTTTTCAAAATATCATTATTTACTTGATAGAAGTTAGAGAGTTCTCTTGGAATAGGGCAGTTTAACCGTCCCGAAACAAGTTGGGCGTTATTCTTGATGGGGTGATCATCATTTTTCAAAATATCGTTATTTACTTGATAGAAGTTAGAGAGTTCTCTTAGAATAGGACAGTTTAACCGTCCCGAAACAAGTTGGGCATTATGCTTGATGGTGTGATCATCAGTGTTCAACAAGTCATTATTACTTGATAGATGTTATAGCTTTCTTGGAATAAGGCAGTGTTAACTGTCACGAAACAAGTTGGGCATTATGCTTGATGGGGTGCTCATCATTGTTCAGCATGTCATTTATTTACTTGATAGATGTTAGAGCTTTCTTGGAATAGGGCAGTGTTAACTGTCCCGAAACAAGTTGGGCGTTATGCTTGATGGGGTGATCATCATTGTTCAACATGTCATTATTTACTTATTAAGGTTAGTGCTTTCTTGGAATAGGGCAGTGTTAACTGTCCCGAAACAAGTTGGGAGATATGCTTGATGGTGTGATTATCATTTTTCAAAATGTCATTAGTTACTAGATAGAGGTTCGAGCTTTCTTGGAATAGGGCAGTGTTAACTGTCCCGAAACAAGTTGGGCGTTATGCTTGACGGGGTGATCATCATTTTTCAAAATGTCATTATTTACTTGATAGAGGTTAGAGCTTTCTTGGAATAGGGCAGTGTTAACTGTCCCGAAACAAGATGGGCGTTATGCTTGATGGGGTGATCATGATCATTTTTCGAAATGTCATTATTTACTTGATAGAGGTTAGAGCTTTCTTGGAATAGGAAAGTGTTAACTGTCCCGAAAGAGGTTGTGCGTTATGCTTAATGGGGTGATCATCATTGTTAAAAATGTCATTATTTACTTGATAGATGTTAGAACTTTCTTGGAATAGGGCAGTGGCAGTGTTAACTGTCCCGAAAAAAGTTAGGCGTTATGCTTGATGGGGTGATCAAAATGTCATTATTTACTTGATTGAGGGTAGACCTTTCTTGGAATAGGGCAGTGTTAACTGTGCGAAACAAGTTTGGCGTTATGCTTGATGGGGTGATCATCACTGTTCAACATGTCATTATTTACTTGATAGAGGTTAGAGCTTTCTTGGAATAGGGCAGTGTTAACTGTCCCGAAACAAGTTAGGCGTTATGCTTGATGGGGTGATCATCATTTTTCAAAATGTCATTATTTACTTGATAGAGGTTAGATCTTTCTTGGAATAAGGCAGTGTTAACTGTCCCGAAACAAGTTGGGCGTTATGCTTGATGGGGTGATCATCATTTTTCAAAATGTCATTATTTCCTTGATAGAGGTTAGAGCTTTCGTGGAATAGGGAAGTGTTAACTGTCCCGAAACAGGTTGTGCGTTATGCTTAATGGGGTGATCATCATTGTTAAAAATGTCATTATTTACTTGATAGATGTTAGAACTTTCTTGGAATAGGGCAGTGGTAGTGTTAACTGTCCCGAAAAAAGTTGGACGTTATGCTTGATGGGGTGATCAAAATGTCATTATTTACTTGATTGATGTTAGACCTTTCTTGGAATAGGTCAGTGTTAACTGTCCCGAAACAAGTTTGGCGTTATGCTTGATGGGGTGATCATCAGTGTTCAACATGTCATTATTTACTTGATAGAGGTTAGAGCTTTCTTGGAATGGGGCAGCGTTAACTGTCCCGAAACAAGTTAGGCGTTATGCTTGATGGGGTGATCATCATTTTTCAATATGTCATTATTTACTTGATAGAGGTTAGAGGTTTCTTGGAATAAGGCAGTGTTAACTGTCCCGAAACAAGTTGGGCGTTATGCTTGATAGGGTGATCATCAGTGTTCAGTATGTCATTATTTACTTGATAGATGTTACAGCTTTCTTGGAATTGGGCAGTGTTAACGGTCCTTAAACAAGTTGGGCGTTATGCTTGATGGGGTGATCATCATTTTTCAACATGTCATTATTTACTTGATAGATGTTAGAGCTTTCTTAGAATAAGGCAGTGTAACTGTCCCGAAACAAGTTAGGCGTTATGCTTGATGGGGTGATCATCATTTTTCAAAATGTCATTATTCACTTGATAGAGGTTAGAGCTTTCTTGGAATAGGGCAGTGTTAACTGTCCCGAAACAAGTTGGTCGTTATTCTTGATGGGGTGATCATCATTTTTCGAAATGTCATTATTTACTTGATAGAGGTTAGAGTTTTCTTGGAATGAGGCAGTGATAACTGTCCCGAAACAGGTTCGGCGTTATGCTTGATGGGGTGATCATCATTGTTCAACATGTCATTATTTACTTGATAGATGTTTGAGCTTTCTTGGAATAGGGCAGTGTTAACTGTCCCGAAACAAGTTGGGCGTTATGCTTGATGGGGTGATCATCATTGTTCAACATGTCATTATTTACTTATTGAGGTTAGTGCTTTCTTGGAATAGGGCAGTGTTAACTGTCCCGAAACAAGTAGGGAGATATGCTTGATGGTGTGATTATCATTTTTCAAAATCTCATTAGTTACTTGATAGAGGTTCGAGCTTTCTTGGAATAGGGCAGTGTTAACTGTCCCGAAACAAGTTGGGCGTTATGCTTGACGGGGTGATCATCATTTTTCAAAATGTCATTATTTACTTGATAGAGGTTAGAGCTTTCTTGGAATAGGGCAGTGTTAACTGTTTCGAAACAAGTTGGGAGTTATGCTTGATGGGGTGATCATCATTTTTAAAAAATGTCATTATTTACTTGATAGTGGTTAGAGCTTTCTTGGAATAGGGCAGTGTTAACTGTGCCGAAACAATTTGGGAGTTATGCTTGATGGGGGGTTCAAAATGTCATTATTTATTTGATAGAGGTTAGAGCTTTCTTGGAATAGGGCCGAAACAACTTGGGAGTGAGGCTCTTATGACACTGTGGGCTGTGGCCTTTCACGAGGGACTATTGTACTTGGCTTTGTATAGTTGAGTCATAAATTTGGCTGGAAAATAATTGTTATGAACTAATATAACGGAGTGGTGCTGGTTTCCCTTTTAAGACGCTGGTAAATGAGTCGTTAAAGCTGTTTTTATGGTTTATGGGGCAATGAAATTTAGAAGAAGATCATAGTTAGTTCTTTCAATGAAAGTGGCTTTATATTCCGCTTTGGCGTTGTATTTTTATACATGTTTTATGGGGGCAGCCTTGATTTGTTGTGATCTCATTATTTACTTGATAGATTTGGGGTCTATATTGTCCTTGACATTGAGACTAATGGTGGTCTTCTTGTGAATTTGGCATACTCTCAATATTTACATGATAGATTTGAGGGTTTGAGGATCTTATGGCACTGTCGCCTTTCTTGAGGGATTACTGTATTTGGCTTTGTATATTTGAGTCTTCCATTAAAGGAAAAATAATAGTTGTGAACTATTAATAATATTGGGTGGTATCAGTTTCACTTTTAAGACGTCGTTAAATGAGTTTTTATCACTTTTTCGTCTCAACGGTTAGATGTTGTTGTCATATTACAGGATATATTCTTCTGGTATTTGGATGATAATGATTTTTCATGACCTCATTATTTACTTGATATATAGGACACTGTCTTTTGAAGTCTTAAATAAGGCTTCCAGGTTTATAGAAACTAATGGGTTGTTGTTAGTTTTGGTCATTATATGTGCCTGTCATAAAATATTAGATATTGTCTCGTATGTTCTGAGGCAAGCATGAATTTTCATGATTTCATTTTTGACTTGATAGATTTAGGATTCAGTCTCTCATGTCCCATGATATTGTGGCTTATCTTGAGGACTACATGATTCGGTATTCTGTGTTGCACTTATAATTATTCATGATCTCAATATTTATATGATAGAATTCTTATGTTCTGCAGGGCAGTCATAATTTATCTTGGACTTGGGATTTAGATTCTCCTTTGACATTGTGTCTGATCATGGGCATCTGCGGAAATTGCCATTGATTTTTATAAATACTAAATTAGGGTCTTGCTATGAGAAAATAGACAGTTATGAAGTTACACTTAAGAAATTTTAGAAGATGCGGTTTAGTTGCTATGTTTCTTATGGTATGTGGGTATATTCCCTTGTGCGCACCGGGGTCGTTTTGGTCTCAACGGTTATATGTTTTCGTTGTGTTACAGAGCACATTCTTATGCTATTTTGATGATGATGATTTTTCATGACCTGGTTATGTACTTGATATTCTCGACACTGTCTTTTTTACTCTTAAATAAGGCTTCTTGGTTTAGGGAAACTAATGTGTTGATGTTGGTTTCGGTGGTTATATGAGGATGTCATAAATTTAAGATACTGTCTCTTTGAGGCAAGCACTCGATTTCATTTTTTACTTGTTAGACTTGGGATTCAATCTCCCATGTCCCGTAACATTAAGACTTATCGTGAGGATTACATGGTTCGGCATTTTGTGTTGCACTCATAATTTTTCCTGATCTCAATATTTATGATATAATTCTCATGTTCTGCAGTGCCGTCGGCATCTGCAGAGAATAGACAGTTAGGAAACTATTCCCAAGAAATTTTAGAAGCTGAGATTTAATTGCTATGTTTCTTATGACATGTGGGTACTCTCCCTTGTGCAGCTGAGGCTAATCGTAAGCTTCATCTGAATTCGGTGTCATATTTCTATACATGTTATATGGCAATCATGATTTTTCATAATCCTAATATTTAGTTGATATATATGTAGGATCCCCTTGAGTTTGTGCACTTTTATGAGCGACTCAGGATCTTTCTTTGTATGTTTAAATCTTAAATATGCTATGTAAGAAGGGGAACTGTTAGTTTAAATTTGAACTATCTTGAATGGGTTTCTGCAGAATTCTCGTCTTGCGGAAACTATCAGTTGTGAACTTTGTTGTTATGGGTTGGTTTCGTCGTTCTTACATAATTCATTCTTATGTAATTTGGATGAAAATGATTTTTCAAGATCTTATTATTTACTTTATATAGTTGACACTGTCTTTTCAAGTCTCACATCAGGCTTGAAGTTTTGAGGATACTAATGGATTGATGTTGGTTTAAGTGGTTAGATGCGGTTATCAAGAAATTTCAGATGCTGTCTCGAGTATGCTCCGATGCAAGCATGAATTTTCTCGATTTCATTTTGTACTCTATTAATTTTGGGGTTTTAGACTCTCACATGACTTTGTGGCTTATGTCAGTACTACGTGATTTGATTATATCTGTTGCAATCATAATTTGTCATGGATCTCTATATATTTATATGATAGAAGTTGTTTCTTATGTTCTGTTGGGAAGCATAATTATCATAGTCGTGTTATCTACCCGATGGACTTGGGACTTAGATTCTCCCTTGATATTGTGTCTGTACCTGCAGAAATTGCTATCGTGTTGTTATACTATTAAAGAAGACATATATTGCTATTGGAAACTGACAGTTATGAAGCAACGTCCCAGGAAATTTAGAAGCTGAGGTTTAGCTGCTATGTATCTTAGGATCTGTGGGCGTGTTCCCTTGTGGTCATCCACCAAGGGCTCAAGTTCAATGGATACCACCCACCCAAATGATCAATTTTATGAAGTTGTGTTCTCTCAGACTTGATTTGGCAGCTTGACTTTGTTTATGTTTTGGAAGGTCAGGTAAGTTTTCGATGCAGCTTTCTCTGAATGGTGTTTCTATATATGCTCCAATTAAGCAATGATGTGGGTTATTACATTATTGGGTTGACATCAGCGCTTTTTTGAAGCTCTGATTTTAAGATATTTGGGGAGATGCAATTTTTATGTTTTATGTGCTGGTTAGGCTGTGAAGTTACTCGTTTGGAGGAATTTTTATGTCCGATTCTTTATTATGTTGTTCTACTTTGTTCAGAGTCTAACATAGCTAATTGCAATCTATCTGTTTTGTTTTTGTCCGCAAAAGCTTGCAATCATGGGAAGCCTCATCATCACCATGCATCATATTACCATCATCACCATGCGTCATCATCATCATGCATCACATCATCATCATCATATTACCATCATCACAACATCATCATCATTATCATCATGCATCATGCATCATCATCATCATCATCATCATGCATCATCATCATCATCATGCATCATCATCATCATCATCCATCAAATTGCATCATCGTCATTATCATCCACCACCATCATCATCATGCATAATTATCATCATCATCATCATGCATCATCATCCATCTTCATCATGCATCATCCGACTCTTTATTATGTTGTTCTACTTTGTTCAGAGTCTAACATAGCTAATTGCAATCTATCTGTTTTGTTTTTGTCCGCAAAAGCTTGCAATCACGGGAAGCCTCATCATCACCATGCATCATATTACCATCATCACCATGCATCATCATCATCATGCATCACATCACATCATCATCATCATATTACCATCATCACAACATCATCATCATTATCATCATCATCATGCATCATGCATCATCATCATCATCCATCATGCATCATCCATCTTCATCATCATCATCATCATCATGCATCATCATCATCATCCATCAACATGCATCATCGTCATCATCATCCATCATCATGCATCATCATCATCCATCATCCATCATCATGCATCATCATCATCCATCATCATGCATCATCATCCATCTTCATCATGCATCATCCGACTCTTTATTATGTTGTTCTACTTTGTTCAGAGTCTAACATAGCTAATTGCAATCTTTTGTTTTTGTCCGCAAAAGCTTGCAATCACGGGAAGCCTCATCATATTACCGTCATCACAACATCATCATCATTATCACCATCATCACATCATCATCATGCATCATCATCATCATCATGCATCATGCATCACCATCACCATCATAACCATCACCATCATGCATCATGCATCACCATCATGCATCACCATCATCATCATGCATGCATCATGCATCATCATCATCATCCATCAACATGCATCATCGTCATCATGCATCATTGTCATCATGCATCATCATCATCATCCATCATCCATCATCATCATCCATCAACATGCATCATCGTCATCATCATCCACCACCATCATCATGCATCATGCATCATCGTCATCCATCATTATCATCATCATCATCATGCATCATGAATCATCATGCATCATCATCATCACATCATCATCGTCATGCATTATCATCGTCATGTATCATCATCATCATGCATCATCATTGTCATGCATCATCATCATCATGCATCATGATGATGGTGATATGATGATGATGGTAATATGATGATGATGATGATAATACGATGATGATGATGGCGATGATGGCAATGATGATGTGATGTGATGATGATGGTGATCATGATGTGATGTGATGATGGTAATATGATGATGATGATGCTACGATGAGGGTGGTGGTGATGGTGATGTCATGATGATGATGCGATGATGATGATGATGGTGGTGGTGGGGGTGATGGTGATGCATGTTGATGATGATGGATGATGATGATGCATGATGATGATTTCAGATCATGATGATGGATGATGATGATGACGGTGATAATGATGTAATGTTAAGTTGGTATAAACTATAATTTAAACTAAATTCATCTAAGCTAACCTAATTTAAACTAAATTAAAATAAACTAATAATGTTATTTTCAATTTAGTCCTCGAGTTGTTAATGATCAGACTTAAAAAAATAATGATCAGACTTAAACAGTTAATGATCAGACTTAAAAAACAATGATCAGACTTAAAAAAACAATGATCAGATTAAACAGTTAATGATCAGACTTAAACGTTAATGATCCGACTTAAACCAGTAATGATCAGACTTAAAAGTTAATGATCAGACTTAAAAGACAATGATCAGACTTAACCAGTTAATGATCAGACTTCAACCAGTAATGATCAGACTTAAAAAACAATGATCACACTTAAACAGTTAATGATCACACTTAAACAGTTAATGATCTGACTTAAACCAGTAATGATCTGACTTAAATTTGATGTTTCTGCGTCTGTGTCAGAATTTGATGAACGCCTAGTGTTTTTTAGGTGGAAGCGGCATTCTGAGCAAAACTATGGCTTGGCCATGAGCTCGGCATTTTTAAGGCAAATTCCTTCATCTGGAGGGTCAAATTCGCTGTTTTTAGTCGACAGATGAACAGTACGCAAAATTTGTTTTAAGTCTGATCATTTTGCTGCGGCTTTAATGTCAAGGCTGGGCGCACGGATTTTAGGACGATTATACCCCTCGCGTCTTTTATGTATGTTTAAATAAGTCCGCGTTAATTTTTTTTATTTACAAAAAGAACCCCGAACGGGACGAATTCTTATTGGTCGATATTTACACGTGTCAATATTTGGTTGGATTTGTAGTTTTTATTTGTAACTTTGGTTTGTATTTGATCCAGACCCAATAAATTAAATTAAAATAAATTCAGCAAATATAAGATAAATTAAATTCAGCTAACATACATTTCAGCTCAATCGGACAGTCCCTCGATCATATGTCTTGGACATATCTAATATGATTAAGATGTTGCAGCCAAGGATTTAGCTTGATAGTTATGCAGACACATTGTCCGAAGTCCAATATAGCTCCTCGACCATGATCAAGAACATGGAGTAGCTGACGAGGGCGGATGAACAATGCATTGAATGACACTTGGCCAAAAACCCTGGACAAGATGAATCCGCAAAAGCCCCCAGTCGAAAAACATAGAGGCACATCCGACTCCAAGAGATATGTTAGGGCTTATATAAGGACTTCATCCTCATGTACTCGTCATTCAGATTATTATCAACTCCTCTAAAATCTCAGAGAAGGCCCTCATGGACAACTTTGTGAAGGGGATGAAGCCATCCATTTGAGCAGCCGTCCGAGTCCTTAGGCCAAGAGGACTCAATGAGCCGATGACCCTCGCACAACTAGTCGAGGAGCAGGGATCAACTGAGCCGATCATGCCTAGCATGGGCAACTTTCATAGTGCGGGGCTCAAAATAATAGGCAAGCCTTTGGGGTAAACTCAGCCATACTCAACGAACAACCATTCAAGATGTGACGCAAAGTTAGTCATCATTCAAGCCCATGACTGAAGCGTACATACAAGCTAAACGAGCGTAGGGACTGTTCTACCATTTCGAGGAACGGGCGGGCACTAGGGCATCACTAAATTCGAAGTCACATATTAAGTCATCCTCATCGATGGGGAGGAAAATAATCCAGGAGGCGCAATGGGGCCAGAAGAGGAGGAAGATGGCCAAGACTATTGTTCAGCCGAAGTCTACCTTAACAGCGTTTTAGGACTTACACATTTGCGCTCAATGAGACCTGAGGGCATAATCGGCAAGCGAGAAGTGGTGGTGCTAGTCGACAGTAGGGGGACGCACAACTTCATCTCCCAGCTACTATAGTGCGTGAAGAGGGCATCCCAATATTGGACATAGGCGGTTTTTGAGTTACGCTTGGCGCATGTGTCGTAGAAGAAAGCCGAGGCTACTACCCAAGCGTTTGATTTGAACTGCCAAGATATCAAGTAAAACGGACATTCTTCCATCGAACATCAAAGTGACGGACGCCATTTTAGGAATACAGTGGCTGCAAACACTGGGGGATATCAAGACCATATGGCGACTATTTCGCGTGGAGTTCCATGTTGCGGGGAAAAGGGTCAACCTCAATGAATAATCGGGGCTACGCAAGATTGAGGTTTCATTCGAAGCCAAAGTTCGAGGGCGCGAACTAACTGCTGAGTGTTACTTGGTGGAGTTAAAGCCAGACGAGCCGACCAAGTATCCTCAACCATAGAGGCGAGAAGCATCGAGGCCAAAAGAACGCAACCGAAGAAGTGCCTCAAGCAATTAGAGAAGTGCTCAAGGACTTTAGGGACGTTTTCTGTATCGTGTTGATTCTTATAATTTGTTTTTTGTTAGCAGTTTTGATTGAGTCGTTGATCAATAGGGTGGATTTGACTGAATTGGAGGCTGAGGCTTCTCTTGATTATTTGTTGAGTGAAGGCAATGAGGCACACTGATAAGCGCCTTCCTCGTTATGTTGAGAGCCAAAGAGAAACGTACCAGGAGGTGAGTAATCATTGATTCTTATCATTAAAGATTATGTGATGATGATCATATTATTGATCAGTGCAAGAGCTATTATTAATCAGGTCGTGGGACTGGCCAGAGCTATGATTAAGCAATGCAACAAGGTCGAGGGGTTGGATAATGCAGTTGACATTAATTGTTGGAACCGGTGGTGATGGTGCAAACACAGTAAATATTTCTACTGGTGCTTCCATCCTTGCTGCTGCTTATGGTGCAAAAGTTGCAAAGGTTGAAAATCTGTTTCATTACACTAAGCATTTAATGGGTTTACCATTTCTTTTTTATGGCTAAATGTCTGAAAGAATTGTAGCAAGGGAATCGTTCAAGTTATTCAGCAACTTCTCAGGTTGGTGGTTTTCTGGTTGCCCTTTTTTCTTTGTTGCGACTTGTCAGAGACATGTGTAGTAGAAACTATGTATTTCTTTTTGAAAAGTGTTATACAGCCAGTTACAAAAACCACAGTGTCAAAGCTAGTTGTTGAATGTAGCATGTATTCACTTAAGCAGTACCGGCAATCATTAGGTAGATTTGGCCATTCATTATATTAGATCTCTTTAGAAATCGGCTCTAATTGATGTATACACGCTCTTGGTTTATTGATTAAACCTTCTGTCTCTGCAGTATAAACATGTTTTGGAGATCTCATATGGTTATGACTTATGAGTAGGCGGAGCGGAACCTAGAGATGATATAACAAATATATGCTAATCAATGAGTTTCCATGTATTGGTGTCCCTATGATGCTTGGGATATTGCTAAAAGAATCTGATGAGTCAATAAGAGATTTAATAAGGCCATTTTTCTGTTCTTAATATTGAATACCTGACTGCTTTACTCTTTGTTCATGCGAATGAGATCGCAATATATTATCATTGATGCATCAACATGATACTAAGTAAATTTCTTATTGAAAATGCAGATATGTTCTAGTTTCTGAAAATGATTTTTGTTAATAAGTAATGCATCCTTGAGTAATAGCTGACCAGAGCTGACATTTACTTTTTGTCCTTTCACTTAAAGGGGGTTGGAAGATGTGTGACAGAAGCAGGAATTGGCTACATGATGTCTCCCCACATTATCATCCGGCAATGAACATTGTCAGTCCTGTGAGGAAAAAGCTTAAAGTCAAAACGGTTTTCAATATTTTAGGCCCCATGTTGAATCCAAGCCGGGTACCTTTTGCTGTTGTTGGTGTATACCATGAAGACTTGGTATGTTTTGGGGTTCTAAGAGTTCAGCTAATTTAGAAATTGGCTCAGAGTATGGTGTTTCAGCTCACTACATATGAAATATGATAACAAATTTGTTGGATAGGTCATCAAAATGGCTAATGCATTACAACGGTTTGGCATGAAAACGCATTGGTTGTTCACTCCAAAGGCTTAGATGAAATGAGTCCCTTAGGTGAGCTTTTTCAATTTGTCTTATTTACCTTGACATTAGCTTTACCATATGAAGAGGGCTATATTTGTTTTGTCTCCCTGATTTATATATCTTCAGGTCCTGGGTTAGTGCTTGACGTAACTCCTGAGGGAGGGGTCAAGGAGTTTTCATTTGATCCATGTAAGGCTCCTTTATTCGTTTTCCCCATAAATCACGTTGCTTTTTTTGAAATGTTAATAGGATTTTTATTTCCCTGGAAAGTCATCCAAAGAACTTATTGATGGATCGATGTTATCTGTCTGTGATTGATTTGTATGCTGAGTTATATCAACAAACACCTTGTAGTGGACTTTGGCATTCCAAGGTGCACCTTAGACGATTTGCAGGGAGGAGGGCCTGAATACAATGCTGATGTTCTAAGACGCGTTTTATCAGGGGAGAAAGGATCTATAGCTGATGCGCTAGTAAGTTCAGTACATCCCGCTCCTTCTATCTGAGCTCGTATCACACATCTAAAGCAACCAATCCTAAATGCGGGAGCAGCGCTCGATCTTGGTTAGTGGTTTAGTAAAATCCTTGGAGGATGGAGTGGCCTTGGCTCGTGAAACTCAACAATCGGGCAAAGCTATAAAAAAAAAACACTGGATTTATGGATAAACGCCTCCAATGTGAGTGTATAATGGAAAAACTAAACTCCGAATGATTATTTATGTCTGAGTTGGAGGCTCTTTGTTGATATGTTTCTCATTTTTGTTATAGAGTGTGGTAGCGGCAGTTGCAACCTAGACGTTTGGTGAATGCTAACACCCAAAAGACAAAAAATACAAGTTAGGCCGCATGTTGGAAATTTAGCATTTATGTGGGCAGTACTAGATACTTGGATACTTGAGAAGTGAAGAATAACCTATGTTTTAGTGGGCATTGGTACCCACACATATGTCTAAAACTGAAATGTTGAATCAGTTTCAAACATGAATGAAATTTCTGAGGAAATAGACAAGTGATCTTGGAGTTATGAGAATAATATTTCATGTCTAATTATAAAAACATTCCAATTTATTGTTGCTTTTTGGATTGTTAGAAAGTTGGAAGAGGGCTCTGCTGGAGCTGATGCGCAATTGCAAAGCAATAGTTGGGTTGTTCTTTAAGACAATGGATATGGATACCAAGAGAGAGTTGCATGATATGTTTCATACTACTCATGCCGACCTTTTGAAAGTTGGGGAGGGTCGTGCTTTGGATGTTGATGTGGAATCAATTCATATTGATAGTGGTATGTGAATTTATTCTTATTTTTGAATTTGTTTGTATGCCTCTTATGTCTAACTAGCCTTTTATGTGAATGTAGATTCGGATGAAGACGTTCAATTACCCCAAGCTATAGGGGAGGTTGGCCCTTATCAAGTGACTCAAGCAGAGTTACAAAGGAGTCCAGTACGGAGGGCATCTACGCGCATTAGAAAGACAACACATCCTTTTACTCCGTTATGAATTCCAGACTTTCATGTGTTTTGAGATATAACGATGATGATGTAACTTGTTGAAACTTTTTGGAAGTCATCGTTTACGTTTGATGTAGTTATGTTCTATGGTGATGATTGGGATGATGGATTTGGACATGGTTATTTTACGTGCATGTTTTGTATGCAAGTTATTTGGGTTCATGATCTAGTAGAATTCATATGAAGACATTTTAGGTTAAGCCGCCGTCCATGACAGCGCCTTAACGTGAAACACATAAATCGCTGTCACGAACAGCGGCTTAGCCCTGACTTCGTAGATTGCACAAAAATCGTCGTGGGTAACGGAGAGTTGATGTTGGACGCCGTGGGTAACAACGACTTTAGCTTACTTTGCAATTTGTACCCAGTCAGCTTCAATTTGGGCCCATGTATGCCACGCCGCTTAAATCGCTGTCCGGGAGAGCGGTTTATTAATAAGACGCCGTTGCTAACGGCGCCTTAAAAAGTAGTGTACATTGGGAATGCAATTTGAAGATTGTATATAATGGGAACTCAAATTTCAATTTTGAGCATTTAGGGAAGTTTTCCCCAAATTATGATCAGGGAAAATTGAATTTATTGGATTTGATGTATTCCCAATCTTGTCTGGGCTGCATCTACAGAACCAAAATATGAAAACAACGAGGGCTTTATTTCATTTTACCAAAGTACAAGGACAGGAATGAAAAGGAAAATTTGAACTCATACCTGTAATTTTTAACGGTAAAATAATGGCGGTGTGGTCTTCAGCGCAATGTCGGTTCCTTTTAGCCAGCCAATCACAGTTCACCAGTCTTGTAACGACCACTTATTTGCTGTATTGGGAAGAATCTGAGCCGATTGGGATTTGTTGACGTTGATGATGCGTTTCTGGGTTTGCTCCATGAATGGGTTTGTTGCGTTTAATGGGGTAACATGCGTAGATTAATACATAAAAATGCGTATATGATGTGTTGCTACTGCTGGTTCTTATGCTGGCTTATGATGTTTGGTAATGCTTTCTGTCTTTGTCTGTGAGTTAAATTTGTGTACAATCTGCAGAACATACTTCTCCTCTCATATATTGCTACTTAGTTTATCTTGGCAAGTTTGTAATGTTAGCATAGGTTGAGAATTGAAGTTGAGCTTGTGTAAAATTTTGTGTGCTGGACTTCACTTCAATTAAATTTCAAGATGGACTTTGTTATTCTGTTTTTGGTTTTTGATATTCAATTTGGGGATTTGCACAGCTCATGATTATGTAATCTGTTTTCATATTTGCTTGATACTAACTACAATGACAAAAATGGTACAAGAGGAGGGCTCATCTTCAGTTACATCTCCGCCGCTTAACGTTATCATCTAGAGCAGCACAAGTATGATATTTAGACTGATTCCAAGAAAATTCTCCATTAGTTTATTTAATTAAAGGATGATTTTGCACCAGATTATTCTCACGTGTTTATCATTTAGGGATCTTCATTCAGTGGAGGTTTTCTTGTAGATCAGCCCAATCTGTCATGGTTTGAACTCCAGTACAGGTAAAAACTCATTTTTTATAAGAAAGCTTTCATTTCATGAATAAGGTAATAAAAATATAGAAGAAGGAAAAAGACCTCAAATCTTGTTGTTATCTTGGAATTACAACTTTTTACTAGAAGAAAAAACTTCATAGTCACATTTTTTTTGTATTTAAATGTTGTTATCTTGTTGATGGTTGTAGATCATTTAGAAGCGAATCGAGGCGATGTCAGATGACCAACTTATGGCGATCAACACACTATAAAGCTCGATGCACGAAGGCGAAGACATTATCAAACGGGCTCGAATCACTTACCCAGTCCATGTCCATAACTATAGCTTCAGATTCACTTCTCCACCAAATGACATAACCAACTACATGAACCAGATGGCCATTGTTGTCAATTTATTCATATAGCTGCCTAAATATTTGGTCACTCTATTTGTGCTATGTAGACATCTCATGAAGATTTTATGTTAGAAAAAAACATTGTTTTGCCAAAAACGCCAGTTTCGCATCAGGAATTCAGGAGTACCCTTTACGCATTTTGATCACAGTGACTGTTACACATTTTTTTCACAAATGTTACGCAGTTTACACACAGTGACTGTTATGAATTATGCATTTTGTTCACAAATGTTACACATTTTACACAGTACCCTTTACGCATTTTGTTCACAAATGGATTACGCATTTAAACTAACAATGAACAACACCTGCCTGTTTGTCTCTACAAAATCAAATTCAATTGTTTACAATTGCTCCAAAAGGAACATAATTTGTCGTAAGATACAGAACAAACTCTGTTTACAGCAAAATGAGCAACATTAAAAAAAAGTATCAGTTTTACATAATGATATGATATCTATTTGGCATGAGGTTCATCATCTAAAGTGCACTCCAAAGTATCTTTGATTTTCATCCAGTCACGTGCGCGCTGCAAAACAGTGGCCCTCCTGGAATTCAGATGTGACCCTTATGATAACATTCAAGTATGTGTCGCGCAACGCAACTAGTTGTTTGTCTTGCTGCAATGTAAATGCAAGAACAATATGTTAGTAAGTTGAGTGGATATCAGTGCTATAACAAACATCATGTTCATTTAATATTTTTGCTGATTCTCACCTCTTCATCAACGATGGATTCTGGTTTTCTACTTGCTGCAGAATCATGATATACAATTTATTAGTGCCTTCTAGCATAGTTTGAAGCAATGCTAAGAATTTTCAAAGCCCATTGACAATGAAAACAGTGGTACACATTTTAAAAGCATATTCAGTTAACTAAGAAATAAGCTACGCATTTTAAAATATAAAGCCAGTTAGCTAGTAAACACTTTATGCATATTGTGTAGGGAAGATACGCATTTTAAAATTAAAGGCCAATTAAAATTCAAAGCCAATTAACTAAGAAACACTTTACGCTTTTGAATGCCCATTAACATCGGAATCACTGTTAGCTTTTAAATGGAAAGCCAATTAAATAAGAAACAATGATACGCATTTTCTAAGTTTGTATGCATACGTAAGAGCATCATATATGTGTGAAATGTTACGCATTTAATTGCATGTTACACATTTAACTGCATGTTGCATTTTATAGTTACATTTGTCACTGTCCAAAAAAGTAACATGCGTAGACACAACTACAAGTGTGCAAATAAGATGTCCTAACATCTTACGTTTTATGCATAAGAAAGAGCAGCAACAAGTGTATAATGGGATACTATGCAAGTGATAGCCGAAGGATACGCATTAATATGAGTTACTACGCAGTGTACAATTTATTTATCAAACTAAGATGCAACATTTGTAACCCGCACGCCAGGGGAAAAGCAGGAATAACGTGTAGCATTTCATTAACTTACGGATGATTAGAAAGTAGAAATTTCCAGTTGTGGATGTTAATCGATATGAAATGTGTAACATTTAGCCAAATGTTACGCATTTGCCTATGAGATGCTACGCAGTTTAGCCAAATGTGTAACATTTAGCCAAATGTTACGCAGTTACCTATGAGATGGTACTACGCAGTTTACAGTTTTATTTATAAATGGAAAAGTTAATAAAACATTCGTAGACACGCACGTAAACCCTGAAATTCCATAAGACCTATTATTCGTAAACTAAGCTGCAACATGTAACCTAAACGGTAATCGAAAATTCATAACCCGTAAACCCTAAAATGCGTCTAGCCTCCAGATCTAGTGCGGGTTGTCTTTAAACCCTAACATTGACAATAAAACCGCAACAATCATACACAACGTGAATTGTAACTTCACTTCACCTTTAACCCTAGAATGAGTTGAATTTTCGTACCGTCAAAAATACGTACCGTGAACTTGTTTTGATTTTATCGGCTGCTACCCTTCGTTCTCCATTAATCCTCGCCGGCGTTCAATCCACAGTCGCCTCTGTTCGTCGATTCCTCGCCTCAACTCTGTGCGCCGTTTCTCTTATTTTCAATTTCGAGTCGCTTTCAATCATTGTTTAGTGATATGCGGGAGAAAAAACGGGATTGCTGTTTCTGAGTATATTTTCTTTTCCTAATTTGCCCTTTAAATCTATTAATTAAACAAATACGAATTTTAATTATAATCAAGCATAATCTCAACCGTTTATTGGACTAATCTGAGGGCTATTATAATTTCTTATTTCTCACCATATATGTATTTCTCACCTGAACCGCACTCTTGATGTATTCCCAATCTTGTCTGGGCTGCAAGGACAGGAATGAAAAGGAAAATTTGAACTCATACCTGTAATTTTTAACGGTAAAATAATGGCGGTGTGGTCTTCAGCGCAATGTCGGTTCCTTTTAGCCAGCCAATCACAGTTCACCCGTCTTGTAACGACCACTTATTTGCTTGCGTGTCGAATTTTTATTGGTGGTAATTCAGTGGAAGTTGATGTAGTTGATCATTTTCGTAAATGTTCATCTTCCTTATCCCATTGGGAAACCTCTTTGAATTGAGCTTCTGAAACCCTAGCCTACTTCGAACTCAATTACGATGCCAAACAAATTGGTAATCAAGTCAAGCGCTTTGGACCAGCAGGAATCGAATTCAACCACTCCCAATTTTCAGCGCAGTAAATCGATCAAATATGAGGATGGGGAGAATAACGTAAATAAGTACTGAATTTCTATTTTTGAGATGTTGTTTCATTAGCCTTTTGTTTTAGGTTATTAATGGATTTGAATCAAATCAAATCCTACAGAAATGGTTGTTTTTTTTATGGGTCTTAATGTGGTGATGTGTAGAGCTTGCATAAGAGGTCGAGAGATGCAGATGTGAGCTTGCCGGTTGTGTATGGAAATGCTGCATTTTGACTGGGTAAGAAGACTAATGAGTAAGTAGAAATGTGTGTGGTTTTGGTTTTGGTTATTGGTGTTTTTTGATTGCTTGTGTGGATAGGGGCATTGAGCGTTTTTGTATGTGGTTGATTAGGAGCCAGTCTCATAAGTGGACTGTATATGTTCGTGGGGGCTACAAATGAGGATTTGAGTGCAGTGGTGAAGCAGGTTGTGTTCCAATTGCATTCAAGTTTTAATAATCCGACCAGCCCCTCCATTTGAGCTGTCCGAGACTGGATGGGGCGAGTTTTTTGAAATTGCCATCACACTCCATTTCCATTGTGATGTTTGCGATAAGCCTTTGAGTTTGTGAGTTTTCTTTTATTTTACTTACAATTTCCAGTCAAATGTTCTCTGAAATGCTTCTCAGTTTTGCCTTCTTTTTTTTACTACATCTAAGTGCGTTAAGGGCTTGACGTCTTCTGAGCTGATGACAGATATCAGAATCCGGTTCCATGTCAACTAAAAAACCAGTTGTGGTAGAGTCGTCCTATGAAAACATTGTTTTCTCTGAGCCTTCCGAAAGTTTTTTAGCGCGTATACAATCTGATCCCTCGGTCATTGTTCCGAGACTGCCTCCTGGATTCACTTTACCTCCTCCTGGTATGATCTTGATCCATATTTTCATGTCAATGATATAGAATGCCTTCACCTGGTCCACGACGCACCATAAAAAGCTTTTGACAATTTGCAGTTCCGTCGGATGATCCAATCAATCAAAAAGAAGAGATGCGATACAAAAGATCATCCACTCAGCCAATGGTTTACAAGTTTCTCAGAGGAGCTATTACAACTTGATGCCGCACATCAACAAGTTAATTAGTGTGGTCCTTATATATTTTCCTTAGAATGATAAACAAGTTACTTAATTGTTCTTGAAGTTACAACAAGAATGCATACAGAAGTTATGTTACGGTATCAAGTCAATTCTGATTCTCTTTTGTTAAATTATTGTTGTTGTTGTTTGTATCACTACTAATGGTTCGTTGTTGTATCATTAACACTAAAAAATAACCGATATAAAAGTTAAATGTTTGTTTTACTCTCTTCCCTATTAAAGTGGTTATATTGCCTTTTGCTCCTTGTTTTGTATGTTACTTGTAATTAATTATATGTGATAAGTTTTGCTTGTTTATTCTCTTCAATATTGTTTGTTCCTTATCTAATCGGCTGTTGAATTGAACAAGTATTGGGCCGTTCATGTTTTTGGGCCTCAAGTAAAACAAGTTCATAATTGTTGCTTGCTGGAGAAGAAACGACGGTGTATGCAGCTTTGACCAAACGGTCAAAATTCTTAGGGCGCGGATCAATTGAAGCAGACTCAATTAGGGATTTCACACACAAGTCGAGCGAGAGACGAGTGATCCGGTCGAAGCTTCCAAGGCGAAGACGAGCGGACGGATACTGTGAAGCGTGACGGGATAGAAATGGTTAACTGCGAAGGTGCGGGGATTGAGCCAAGTCCAGGAGGCGTCGTTCGAGCGAATTCAGGGGCTGTTGGAGGGGGCTTAATCCCTCCGATTCCTGTTTTCTATGCGCACTTGTCTGTCTGTGTTTGCTAGTTAAGCATATGCCCTAGGGTTGTTAGATTGAGTTCTTGCCTTCTTGGTGTTTTGTAAGTTTTATACAGAACGATTATTGCCTAGTGGAACTTCGGGAAGAACCTCTCCGGCTAGAGTTTTCTTGGAATAGGACAGTCTTAGCTGTTCCGAAACAAGTTGGGCGTTATTCTTGATGGGATGATCATCATTTTTCAAAATATCATTATTTACTTGATAGAAGTTAGAGAGTTCTCTTGGAATAGGGCAGTTTAACCGTCCCGAAACAAGTTGGGCATTATGCTTGATGGTGTGATCATCAGTGTTCAACAAGTCATTATTACTTGATAGATGTTATAGCTTTCTTGGAATAAGGCAGTGTTAACTGTCACGAAACAAGTTGGGCATTATACTTGATGGGGTGCTCATCATTGTTCAGCATGTCATTATTTACTTGATAGATGTTAGAGCTTTCTTGGAATAGGGCAGTGTTAACTGTCCCGAAACAAGTTGGGCGTTATGCATGATGGGGTGATCATCATTGTTCAACATGTCATTATTTACTTATTGAGGTTAGTGCTTTCTTGGAATAGGGCAGTGTTATGTCCCGAAACAAGTTGGGAGATATGCTTGATGGTGTGATTATCATTTTTCAAAATGTCATTAGTTACTAGATAGAGGTTCGAGCTTTCTTGGAATAGGGCAGTGTTAACTGTCCCGAAACAAGTTGGGCGTTATGCTTGACGGGGTGATCATCATTTTTCAAAATGTCATTATTTACTTGATAGAGGTTAGAGCTTTCTTGGAATAGGGCAGTGTTAACTGTCCCGAAACAAGATGGGCGTTATGCTTGATGGGGTGATCATCATTTTTCGAAATGTCATTATTTACTTGATAGAGGTTAGAGCTTTCTTGGAATAGGAAAGTGTTAACTGTCCCGAAACAGGTTGTGCGTTATGCTTAATGGGGTGATCATCATTGTTAAAAATGTCATTATTTACTTGATAGATGTTAGAACTTTCTTGGAATAGGGCAGTGGCAGTGTTAACTGTCCCGAAAAAAGTTAGGCGTTATGCTTGATGGGGTGATCAAAATGTCATTATTTACTTGATTGAGGGTAGACCTTTCTTGGAATAGGGCAGTGTTAACTGTGCGAAACAAGTTTGGCGTTATGCTTGATGGGGTGATCATCAGTGTTCAACATGTCATTATTTACTTGATAGAGGTTAGAGCTTTCTTGGAATAGGGCAGTGTTAACTGTCCCGAAACAAGTTAGGCGTTATGCTTGATGGGGTGATCATCATTTTTCAAAATGTCATTATTTACTTGATAGAGGTTAGATCTTTCTTGGAATAAGGCAGTGTTAACTGTCCCGAAACAAGTTGGGCGTTATGCTTGATGGGGTGATCATCATTTTTCAAAATGTCATTATTTCCTTGATAGAGGTTAGAGCTTTCGTGGAATAGGGAAGTGTTAACTGTCCCGAAACAGGTTGTGCGTTATGCTTAATGAGGTGATCATCATTGTTAAAAATGTCATTATTTACTTGATAGATGTTAGAACTTTCTTGGAATAGGGCAGTGGCAGTGTTAACTGTCCCGAAAAAGTTGGACGTTATGCTTGATGGGGTGATCAAAATGTCATTATTTACTTGATTGAGGTTAGACCTTTCTTGGAATAGGTCAGTGTTAACTGTCCCGAAACAAGTTTGGCGTTATGCTTGATGGGGTGATCATCAGTGTTCAACATGTCATTATTTACTTGATAGAGGTTAGAGCTTTCTTGGAATAGGGCAGTGTTAACTGTCCCGAAACAAGTTAGGCGTTATGCTTGATGGGGTGAACATCATTTTTCAATATGTCATTATTTACTTGATAGAGGTTAGAGCTTTCTTGAAATAGGGCAGTGTTAACTGTCCCGAAATAAGTTGGGTGTTATGCTTGATGGGGTGATCAAGTTGGGTGTTGTGCTTAATATTAGTATACAAGTTTATGGGACCCATCATCGCTTTTCATAATTTTAATATTTACATAATAGATTTGAGGGAGTGAGGCTCTTATGACACTGTGGGCTGTGGCCTTTCACGAGGGACTATTGTACTTGGCTTTGTATAGTTGAGTCATAAATTTGGCTGGAAAATAATAGTTATGAACTAATATAACGGAGTGGTGCTGGTTTCCCTTTTAAGACGCTGGTAAATGAGTCGTTAAAGCTGTTTTTATGGTTTATGGGGCAATGAAATTTAGATGAAGATCATAGTTAGTACTTTCAATGAAAGTGGCTTTATATTCCCCTTTGGCGTTGTATTTTTTATACATGTTTTATGGGGGCAGCCTTGATTTGTTGTGATCTCATTATTTACTTGATAGATTTGGGGTCTATATTGTCCTTGACATTGAGACTAATGGTGGTCTTCTTGTGAATTTCGCATAATCTCAATATTTACATGATAGATTTGAAGGTTTGAGGCTCTTATGGCACTGTCGCCTTTCTGGAGGGATTACTGTATTTGGCTTTGTATATTTGAGTCTTCCATTAAAGGAAAAATAATAGTTGTGAACTATTAATAATATTGGGTGGTATCAGTTTCACTTTTAAGACGTCGGTAAATGAGTTTTTATCACTTTTTCGTCTCAACGGTTAGATGTTGTTGTCATATTACAGGATATATTCTTCTGGTATTTGGATGATAATGATTTTTCATGACCTCATTATTTACTTGATATATAGGACACTGTCTTTTGAAGTCTTAAATAAGGCTTCCAGGTTTATAGAAACTAATGGGTTGTTGTTAGTTTTGGTCATTATATGTGCCTGTCATAAAATATTAGATATTGTCTCGTATGTTCTGAGGCAAGCATGAATTTTCATGATTTCATTTTTGACTTGATAGATTTAGGATTCAGTCTCTCATGTCCCATGATATTGTGGCTTATCTTGAGGACTACATGATTCGGTATTCTGTGTTGCACTTATAATTATTCATGATCTCAATATTTATATGATAGAATTCTTATGTTCTGCAGGGCAGTCATAATTTATCTTGGACTTGGGATTTAGATTCTCCTTTGACATTGTGTCTGATCATGGGCATCTGCGGAAATTGCCATTGATTTTTATAAATATTAAATTAGGGTCTTGCTATGAGAAAATAGACAGTTATGAAGTTACACTAAAGAAATTTTAGAAGATGCAGTTTAGTTGCTATGTTTCTTATGGTATGTGGGTATATTCCTTTGTGCGCACCGGGGTCGTTTTGGTCTCAACGGTTATATGTTTTCGTGGTGTTACAGAGCACATTCTCGACGGTTATGTACTTGATATTCTCGACACTGTCTTTTTGACTCTTAAATAAGGCTTCTTGGTTTAGGGAAACTAATGTGTTGATGTTGGTTTCAGTGGTTATATGAGGATGTCATAAAATTTAAGATACTGTCTCTTTGAGGCAAGCACTCGATTTCATATTTTACTTGTTAGACTTGGGATTCAATCTCCCATGTCCCGTAACATTAAGACTTATCGTGAGGATTACATGGTTCGGCATTTTGTGTTGCACTCATAATTTTTCCTGATCTCAATATTTATGATATAATTCTCATGTTCTGCAGTGCCGTCGGCATCTGCAGAGAATAGACAGTTAGGAAGCTATTCCCAAGAAATTTTAGAAGCTGAGATTTAATTGCTATGTTTCTTATGACATGTGGGTACTCTCCCTCGTGCACAGTGCCGTCGGCATCTGCAGAGAATAGACAGTTAGGAAGCTATTCCCAAGAAATTTTAGAAGCTGAGATTTAATTGCTATGTTTCTTATGACATGTGGGTACTCTCCCTTGTGCAGCTGAGGCTAATCGTAAGCTTCATCTGAATTCGGTGTCATATTTCTATACATGTTATATGGCAATCATGATTTTTCATAATCCTAATATTTACTTGATATATATGTAGGATCCCCTCGAGTTTGTGCACTTTTATGAGCGACTCAGGATCTTGCTTTGTATGTTTGAATCTTAAATATGCTCTGTAAGAAGGGGAACTGTTAGTTTAAATTTGAACTATCTTGAATGGGTTTCTGCAGAATTCCCGTCTTGCGGAAACTATCAGTTGTGAACTTTGTTGTCATGGGTTGGTTTCGTCGTTCTTACATAATACGTTCTTATGTAATTTGGATGAAAATGATTTTTCAAGATCTTATTATTTACTTTATATAGTTGACACTGTCTTTTTAAGTCTCACATCAGGCTTGACGTTTTGAGGATACTAATGGATTGATGTTGGTTTAAGTGGTTAGATGCGGTTATCAAGAAATTTCAGATGCTGTCTCGAGTATGCTCCGAGGCAAGCATGAATTTTCTCGATTTCATTTTGTACTCGATTAATTTTGGGGTTTTAGACTCTCACATGACTTTGTGGCTTATGTCAGTAGTACGTGATTTGATTATATGTGTTGTAATCATAATTTGTCATGGATCTCTATGTATTTATATGATAGAAGTTGCTTCTTATGTTCTGTTGGGAATCATAATTATCATAGTCGTGTTATCTACCCGATGGACTTGGGACTTAGATTCTCCCTTGATATTGTGTCTGTACCTGCAGAAATTGCTATCGTGTTGTTATACTATTAAAGAAGACATATTGCTATTGGAAACTGACAGTTATGAAGCAACGTCCCAGGAAATTTAGAAGCTGAGGTTTAGCTGCTATGTATCTTAGGATCTGTGGGCGTGCCACAAGGGCTCAAGTTCAATGGATACCACCCACCCAAATGATCAATTTTATGACGTTGTGTTCTCTCAGACTTGATTTGGCAGCTTGACTTTGTTTATGTTTTGGAAGGTCAGGTAAGTTCTCGATGCAGCTTTCTCTGAATGGTGTTTCTATATATGCTCCAATTAAGCAATGATGTGGGTTATTACATTATTGGGTTGACATCAGAGCTTTTTTGAAGCTCTGATTTTAAGATATTTGGGGAGATGACAATTTTTATGTTTTATGTGCTGGTTAGGCTGTGAAGTTACCCCGTTTGGAGGAATTTTTATGTCCGACTCTTTATTATGTTGTACTACTTTGTTCAGAGTCTAACATATCTAATTGCAATCTATCTATTTTGTTTTTGTCCGCAAAAGCTTGCAATCACGGGAAGCCTTATCATCACCATGCATCATATTATCATCATCATCATCCATCATCATGCATCAAATCACATCACAGCACATCATCATCATATTACCATCATCACAACATCATCATCATTATCACCATCATCACATCACATCACATCCATCATCATCATCATCCATAATCATCCATAATCATCCATCATGCATCATCATCATACATCATCACCATGCATCATGCATCAGCATCATGCATTATCATCATGCATCATGCATCATCACCATGCATCATGGATCATCATCATCATCCATCAACATGCATCAACGTCACCATGCATCATCGTCATCATCATCCATCATCATCATCCATCAACATGCATCATTGTCATCATCATCCACCACCATCATCATCATCATCATCATCATCATCATGCATCATGCATCATGCATCATCCGACTCTTTATTATGTTGTTCTACTTTGTTCAGAGTCTAACATAGATAATTGCAATCTATCTGTTTTGTTTTTGTCCGCAAAAGCTTGCAATCACGGGAAGCCTTATAATCACCATGCATCATATTACCATCATCACCATCCATCATCATCATCATGCAACACATCATCATATTACCATCATCACAACATCATCATCATTATCACCATCACATCACATCCATCATCATCATCCATCATGCATCATGCATCATGCATCATCACCATGCATCATGCATCATCGTCATCCACCACCATCATCATGCATCATCATCATCCATCATTATCATCATCATCATGCATCATCATGCATCTTCATCATGCATCATGCATCATCCGACTCTTTATTATGTTGTTCTACTTTGTTCAGAGTCTAACATAGCTAATTGCAATCTATCTGTTTTGTTTTTGTCCGCAAAAGCTTGCAATCACGGGAAGCCTCATCATCACCATGCATCATCATCATCACCATGCATCATCATCATGCATCATGCATCATCATAATCATCATCCATCAACATGCATCATCATCATCCACCACCACCATCATGCATCATCATCATCCATTATTGTCATCATCATCATGCATCATGCATCATCATCATCCATCATCATGCATCATCATCCATCTTCATCATGCATCCATCATCATGCATCATCATCCATCAACATGCATCATCGTCATCCACCACCATCATCATGCATCATCATCATCCATCATCATGCATCATCATCATCCATCATCATGCATCATCATCCATCTTCATCATGCATCATGCATCATGCGACTCTTTATTATGTTGTTCTACTTTGTTCAGAGTCTAACATAGCTAATTGCAATCTATCTGTTTTGTTTTTGTCCGCAAAAGCTTGCAATCACGGGAAGCCTCATCATCACCATGCATCATATTACCATCATCACCATGCATCATCATCATCACCATGCATCATCATCATGCATCATCATAATCATCATCCATCAACATGCATCATCATCATCCACCACCACCATCATGCATCATCATCATCCATTATTGTCATCATCATCATGCATCATGCATCATCATCATCCATCATCATGCATCATCATCCATCTTCATCATGCATCATCATCCATCAACATGCATCATCGTCATCCACCACCATCATCATGCATCATCATCATCCATCATTATCGTCATCATCATGCATCATCATCATCCATCATCATCCATCTTCATCATGCATCATGCATCATCCGACTCTTTATTATGTTGTTCTACTTTGTTCAGAGTCTAACATAGCTAATTGCAATCTATCTGTTTTGTTTTTGTCCGCAAAAGCTTGCAATCACGGGAAGCCTCATCATCACCATGCATCATATTACCATCATCACCATGCATCATCATCATCACCATGCATCATCATCATGCATCATCATAATCATCATCCATCAACATGCATCATCATCATCCACCACCACCATCATGCATCATCATCATCCATTATTGTCATCATCATCATGCATCATGCATCATCCATCATCATGCATCATCATCCATCTTCATCATGCATCCATCATCATGCATCATCATCCATCTTCATCATGCATCATCATCCATCATCCATCATCATCATCATCATCATCCACCATCATCACATCATCATCGTCATGCATCATCATCGTCATGCTTCATCATCATCATCATCATCATCATCGTCATGCATCATCATGATGGTGATATGATGATGATGGTAATATGATGATGATGATGATGGTAATACGATGATGATGATGGCGATATGATGACGATGATGGTGATGATGATGTGATGTGATGATGATGGTGATCATGATGGTGATCATGATGTGATGATGATGATGTGATGGGATGATGTGATGATGGTAATATGATGATGATGATGCTACGATGAGGGTAATACGATGATGATATGATGATGGTGGTGGTGATGGTGATGTCATGATGATGATGTGATGATGATGATGATAAGGATGATGATGGTGGTGATGCATGCTGATGATGATGGATGATGATGATGCATGATGATGATTTCAGATGATGATTTCAGATGATGATGATGATGATGGATGATGATGATGACGGTGATGATGATGTAATGTTAAGTTGGTATAAATTATAATTTAAACTAAAATAAACTAAATTCAGCTAAGCTAACCTAATTTAAACTTAATTAAAATAAATTCAGCTAAACTAAGCTAAGTTAAACTAAAATAAATTAGGGTGCGGTTCAGGTACAAATTAAATTATATATAAAAACTACAAACCACTATTCAAGCTGACACGTGTCCTATTTAGTCGAAATTTCGAACAAACACACGGAGGGGTATTATAGTCATTCCACACTGGGGTATAAACACTAATAATGTTATTTTCAATTTAGTCCTCGAGTTGTTAATGATCAGACTTAAAAAAATAATGATCTGACTTAAACAGTTAATGATCAGACTTAAAAAACAATGATCAGACTTAAAAAAAACAATGATCAGACTTAAAAAAAACAATGATCAGACTTAAATAGTTAATGATCACACTTAAATGTTAATGATCAGACTTAAACAGTTAATGATCAGACTTAAACCAGTAATGATCAGACTTAAAAAACAATGATCATACTTAAACAGACAATGATCAGACTTAAACAGTTAATGATCAGACTTAAACAGTTAATGATCAGACTTAAACGTTAATGATCAGACTGAAACCAGTAATGATCAGACTTAAAAAACAATGATCAGACTTAAACAGACAGTGACCAGACTTAAACATTAATGATCAGACTTAGATAGTTAATGATCTGACTTAGAAGACAATGATCAGACTTAAACAGTTAATGATCAGACTTAAACTTTAATGATCAGACTTAAAACAGCAATGATTAGACTTGAAAACAGTAATGATCAGACTTAAAAAACAATGATCAGACTTAAACCAGTAATGATCGGACTTAAAAAACAATGATCAGACTTAAACAGACAATGATCAGACTTAAACATTTAATGGTCAGACTTAAACAGTTAATGATCAGACTTAAAAGACAATGATCAGACTTAAACAAGTTAATGATCAGACTTAAACTTTAATGATCAGACTTAAAACCGTAATGATCAGACTTAAAACAACAATGATCAGACTTAAAACCGTAATGATCAGACTTAAAACAACAATGATCAAACTTAAACAGTTAATTATCAGACTTAAAATAGTAATGATCAGACTTAAACAGTTAATGATCAGACTTAAAAAACAATGATCAGACTTAAATAGTTAATAATCAGACTTAAACGTTCATGATCAGACTTAAACGTTAATGATCAGACTTAAACAGTTAATGATCTGACTTAAAAGACAATGATCAGACTTAACCAGTTAATGATCAGACTCAAACGTTAATGATCAGACTTAAACCAGTAATGATCAGACTTAAAAAACAATGATCACACAAACAGTTAATGATCAGACTTAAACGTTATGATCAGACTTAAACGTTAATGATCAGACTTAAACCAGTAATGATCAGACTTAAACAGTTAATGATCAGATTTAAAAGACAATGATCAGACTTAACCAGTTAATGATCAGACTTCAACCAGTAATGATCAGACTTAAAAAACAATGATCACACTTAAACAGTCAATGATCAGACTTAAATTTGATGTTTCTGCGTCTGTGTCAGAATTTGATGAACGCCTAGTGTTTTTTTGGGTGGAAACGACATTCTGAGCAAAACTCATGGCTTGGCCATGAGCTCGGCATTTTAAGGCAAATTCCTTCATCTGGAGGGTCAAATTCGCTGTTTTTAGTCGACAGATGAACATTACGCAAAATTTGTTTTAAGTCTGATCATTAACCTCTTAAGTCTGATCATTTTGCTGCGCTTTAATGTCAAGGCTGGGCGCGCGGAATTTAGGACGATTATACCCCTCGCGTCTTTTATGTATGTTTAAATAAGTCCGCGTTAATTTTTTTATTTACAAAAAGAACCCCGAATGGGACGAATTCTTATTGGTCGATAATTACACGTGTCAATATTTGGTTTGGTTTGTAGTTTTTATTTGTAACTTTGGTTTGTATTTGATCTAGACCCAATATATTAAATTAAAATAAATTCAGCAAATATAAGACAAATTAAATTCAGCTAACATACATTAAGCTCAATCGGACAGTCCCTCGATCATATGTCTTGGACATATCTAATATGATTAAGATGTTGCAGCCAAGGATTTAGCTTGATAGTTAGGCAGGCACCTTGTCCGAAGTCCAATATAGCTCCTTGACCATGATCAAGAACATGGAGTAGCTGACGAGGGCGGATGAACAATGCATTGAATGACACTTGCATGAGGTGCATGAACTTGGCCAAAAACCCTGGACAAGATGAATCCGCAAAAGCCCCCAGTCGAAAAACATAGAGGCACATCCGACTCCAAGAGATATGTTAGGGCTTATATAAGGACTTCATCCTCATGTACTCGTCATTCAGATTATTATCAACTCCTCTAAAATCTCAGAGAAGGCCCTCATGGACAACTTTGTGAAGGGGATGAAGCCATCCATTTGAGCAGCCGTCCGAGTCCATAGGCCAAGAGGACTCAATGAGCCGATGACCCTCGCACAACTAGTCGAGGAGCAGGGATCAACTGAGCCGATCATGCCTAGCATGGGCAACTTTCATAGTGCGGGGCTCAAAATAATAGGCAAGCCATTGGGGTAAACTCAGCCAGACTCAACGAACAACCATTCGAGATGTGACGCAAAGTTAGTCATCATTCAAGCCCATGACTGAAGCGTACATACAAGCCAAACGAGCGTAGGGACTGATCTACCATTTCGAGGAACGGGCGGGCACTAGGGCATCACTAAATTCGAAGTCACATTATAAGTCATCCTCATTGATGGGGAGGAAAATAATCCAGGAGGCGCAATGGGGCCAGAAGAGGAGGAAGATGGCCAAGACTATTGTTCAGCCAAAGTCTACCTTAACAGCGTGTTAGGACTTACACATTTGCGCTCAATGAGACCTGAGGGCAAAATCGGCAAGCGAGAAGTGGTGGTGCTAGTCGACAGTAGGGGGACGCACAACTTCATCTCCCAGCAACTATAGTGCGTGAAGAGGGCATCCCAATATTGGACATAGGCGGTTTTTGAGTTACGCTTGGCGCATGTGTCGTAGAAGAAAGCCGAGGCTACTACCCAAGCGTTTGATTTGAACTGCCAAGATATCAAGTAAAACGGACATTCTTGTTGTAATTTATTACTCAATCTTGTATGCAAACTTAGGTTCAATTCATGTAAGGTTCAAACACAAACAAGAATATAAAGGGAGCACACAAGAATTTTTACGTGGTTCGGGAAATCCCTACTCCACGGGACCTCAAATGAGGAGATCCGTCTCAACAATCCACTATGAGCAATCAAAAGGTTTCGAGTACAAACAGCACAAACAGATCGGGCAATCGATCAAAAACCCTAGGTTTAAACTGAAAATTCGAACCTAAGGGAATGGAGGGATTGAGCCCCCTCCGAGGCCCCTGGATTGAAGCGTGACGTTGCCGACGTCTCTGCAGCCAAAAGCCCCTTGATTCCACGCCTCGATTATCACCGGATGACCTCCGACAAACAGCTTCTCAGTCCGAGCACTCCTCCGGTTGAACGCACCGATGAAGCTTGTCTGCAGAGCAATTCGTTGAGCCACGAACTGCGCCTGCGTCCGACGAGCTATGCTTGATCTTCTTCGACGAACCAATCGACCCTCAATCTCGCAATCGCTCTGGAATTGTTTTTGCTCGACTTAACCCTAAGTTCCCAAATTTGAAATCCTTATAAACCCAGAAGTGCGCGTTGTCCAAACGCTGCCATTCTCAATCGTAACTGAAATAACAGACTAGCCCGCCAAACCAAACGACGCCGCTTAAATAAAACTGAACTCTGCATCTGCTTCAAAACGACGCAGCTCCAGCAAGACACGGGCGAGGACTCCAGCCGATCGGCCATCCAAGGAAAACAAAGCCCAACCGATCGGGCACCCGGGCGGAGGGCCGAGCGGAGGTCCGAGCTACTCCAAACTTCAGATTTCAGAATTGCCTTATTTCTTCAGCTCTTCTTCTGTCTTCTTCAAGGTTGAGGCTTAGGGTACTCTAATGGCTAGATTACCTAATCCTAACAATTACCCTCCTAATCTAGATGTGCTGAGTACCCAAATACAATTGATTGCTACTAAGTGGATGTTGAGAAGATCATCACCCATATATCATGGGTCCAACCCTTCATCAAGGGTCACATTGTGCCTCCTCAATATGCAGGAAATTTCTGCAAAATTCAAACTTGTTAGTTGGCACAACTTTGGTTCCAAAATCTGCAGGATTGACATCACCCAAGATTTTCTTAACTTCAAACTCTTTCATTTCAATCTTATCTCTAATGAAATGCAACCTCACATCTATATGCTTGCTTCTTTCATGGTAAACAGGGTCATGACACAAATGCAATGCGCTTTGACTATCAGTGTAAACAATAGGCACATAGCATTCATTTTCAAGTTCAAACAATAAACCCTTAAGCCATAAGGCTTCCTTGGCTGCTTCAGTAGCAGCTATGTACTCTGCCTCAGTTGAGGAGAGTGCCACAACTGACTGGAGCTGAGCCTTCCATGAGATACAGTTTCCACACAAGTAAAGAACAAACCAGTTGTAGACTTTCTATTATCCCTATTGCTAGCATAATCAGAATCAACATAGCCAAACAAATCAGATTTCAGTCCATATCCAGAATATACCAAACCTAATGACTTAGTTCCACACATGTATCTAAGCAAGTATTTCATGGCCAACCAGTGAGCTTCACCTGGGTTAGACATGAACCTGCTTAGAACTGAAATGCCAAAGGCCAAGTCAGGCCTTGTGCATAACATACGGTACATGACTGATCCAACAGCCACATCATAGGGGATATTAGCCATATTTTCTTGTTCAGTTTTAGTCTTAGGACAATCATCTTTTGTTAGCATTAAGTGCCCTCCTAAGGGTACTGCAGTAGGTCTAGAACAGTTCATGGCAAACTTATCAAGCACTTTTACAAGGTAATCATGCTGAGACAAATACATTTTTCTGTTCTTCCTATCTCTAGTTATGCTTATGCCTAGAATTCTTTTAGCAAGTCCCAAATCTTTCATGTCAAAATTAGCTTTAAGGTCCCTTTTCATCTTCTCTACTTCAGTTTTAGAATTACTCATAATGAGTATATCATCAACATACAAAAGCAGATAGACATTCAAATCAGGTTTTGGCCTTTTCAAATACAAGCAAGCATCATACTTACTTCTCATAAAGCCTAAAGCTAACATGCATGAATTAAACTTAATGTTCCATTGCCTTGGTGATTGTTTTAAACCATAAATAGATTTTTGAAGCATGCAAACATGATCAGGATTTGTTTTATCAATAAAACTAGGAGGTTGACTCATATAGATAGTTTCATTTAAGTTCCCATGTAGAAAAGCAGTTTTCACATCCATTTGATGCAATTCCCAATCATAAACTGTTGTCATAGCAAGTAATAATCTGAGTGTTTTATACTTAACAACAGGAGCAAATATTTCATTGTAATCTATGCCTTCTCTTTGATTAAATCCCTTAGCAACTAGTCTAGCTTTGAATCTTGGAGGATCAGTTGGTGAACTGCCCTCCTTGATCCGAAAGATCCATTTACTACCAATGATTTTAGCATTTTCAGGTTGCTTAACTAGTTTCCAAGTTCCAGTATTATGCATAGATTCAATTTCTTCACACATGGCTAATTTCCATTTATCACACTCGTTACTAGTTAGTGCATCCTTAAGTGTTTCAGGAGTTACATACTTCACATCACTAGCAACTAACAGAGCATATTCAAACAAATTCACAGATTCAGCCATGTTAACATATCTCCTATTGGGTTTTCTAACTCTAGGAGTTCTATCCCTTGCTAACACATAGTCAGTCAAATCAGGTGCATCAATCTCAGCATTTTCAGTCACATTATCACTGCTTGAAGATATAGTATTGTCAACCATGTGACCTACATTATCAGCAGTATGTAAAGAGGTAGAATCAGAAGCACTTAGCTGATTCTCAGACTGAGGTGTTGAGTTTTCCACAATTGGGGAATTTTCCGCAAAGTTGTCCACTTCTTGCGGAGAGTTGGGAACTTCAGTTTGAGGAGGTGTTTCCAGGTCTGCAACAGGTGGAAGCACCTCATTTTCTTGATGGTTATGTCCACCATCATCTTGGTTATCATCATTGGCATCTGGAGTCCACCAGAGTTGGCCACCAGGGACAAAACTCTGATGTTCAGACTCAGTTTGCTGGTCAGTACTAGAGGTACCTGCACCATTAGAATCTGATGTTAGTTTGGCCTTAAAATGATACTCATCTTCATTAAACGTTACAGAGCTAGCAGTTATAACTTTATAAGGACCAGGCCTAACTAGCAACAATTTATATCCTTTCACACCCAATGGATAACCAAGCAAGACAGCCTTCTCAGCTCTAGGATTGAGCTTGCCCTGCACAGAATGTGCATAGCAAGTGCAACCAAAGGGCTTTAAATGGCCTAAAGAGATTTTTCTACCAGACCACAGCTCTTGGGGAATTTTAAAGTCAGTTGAAGAACAAGGAGACCTATTCACCAAATATGCAGCAGTCATCACAGCTTCACCCCACAAAGATTTCCTAAGTCCAGAACTTATTAACATGCATTTAGCCCTTTCTAATAATGTTCTATTCATCCTTTCAGCTATACCATTTTGTTGAGGGGTACCTGGTACAGTTAAGTGCCTTCTAATGTCATGTTCTTTACAAAAACTATTAAACTCATTGTTACAGAATTCCATACCATTGTCTGTCCTTAAGCATTTAAGTTTAGAGTTAGTTTGGTTTTCAACAAGAGTTTTCCAGTTTTGAAAGTGATCAAATACCTCAGTTTTAGATTTAAGAAGATAAACCCAAACTTTCCTAGAAAAATGATCAACCAAAGACATAAAATACAGTCTACCACCAACTGTTGGCACTTGGGCAGGGCCCCAAAGATCACTATGAACATATTCAAGAGGAGCAGATGCAGTGATATTAGATCTCTTAAAAGAATGAGCAATTTTCTTTCCTAAGATGCAATTTTCACAGAATGGCAGATTTACTGGTTTTTCAGGCAACAAACCATGTTCAAACAATTTATTCAGGCCTTTATTACCTATGTGACCTAGTCTAGCATGCCATAGCTTAGTGCATTTCAGTTCCTTATCTTCTGTTCTAGCATGATTAACCTCAGGAGATGTACTAACATAGTATAAACCACCAGTTTTAGTAGCTTTTATCAGAACTGTCCCTTTTCTTGAAATCTGTCTAATTCCTTTTGATGAATTAATTTCACAACCTACATCTTCTAAGGCTGATTCAGATATCAAATTCCTCCTAAGATTAGGAACCCAACTTACCTTTAAGAGAGTTCTAACCTTACCATCAAACATTTTAATGGGGACAGTTCCTATACCTTTTATTTTCAAAACAGTTTTATCTCCTAGTTTAACTTCACCTCCATCATATAAATCAAGTTTATCAAACAAGTGTTTATGAGGAGTAGCATGCATAGTACACCCAGAATCTAATATCCAAGAACTATCAGAAAAAGCACCACAAACTACAAGGCATTCATTATCAAAACCAGAACCAGATTCACACACATTTGACTGCCCATTCTGAGGTTGATTTCCCTTATATTTTCCACTCTTAATGTCATCCTTTTTCTTTTGGCAATGGTTTGCATAATGTCCTACATTATTACAATAAAAACATTTTACTTTGGAGCCTTGTGAGGCACCAGATTTATCAGATTGCCTAGGGACATTGTTAGAGCCATTATTAGGTTTTTCAGACCTATTGTTTTTAGGGGAAAACTTCTTTTTGCTCTTAAACATCATTACTTCATTCTTAGCTTCAGTTCTAGGTCCAGACCTAGTCTTAAACACTTTCAAAGCCTCATTCTTCTGAATTATCATTTCAGTGATTTTAGTTAGAGTTAACTCATCTCTCCCATATTGAATTACATCCTTAACAATATCAAACTGATTAGGCAGGGAGTGTAGGATTATCACAGCAAGATGTTCCTCTTTAATTGTATCTTTACATCTATCTAAGTCTTGTGTAATCCTAAGAAAGATGTCTAGATTTTCCTGAATAGTCATTTGAGTATCCATTTTAAAAGTGAACAATCTACCTAAGAGTGAAATCCTATTAGGGAGAGATGTTGACAAGTATTTTTCTTCTAACTTTTCCCAAAGTTCCTTAGGGTTAGTTATTGTCATAACCTGTCTAGCAACATTGTCATTTAACCTCATGATAATTTCAGAATGAGCTAAGTCCCTTATTTCTTTCTTGACTTCATCAGTGGTATTAGCTACCCATTCATTCTCTATAGCCCTATAGCACTTTTCTTTAATTAAAATTGCTCTCATCTTTAGTTTCCACATAGAGAAATCAGTTGTGCCATCATACGGCCTAAGCTTGGTAGGATCAGCCATACCACAGAAAAACAAGAAGCGGAATTCAACAAGAAATAAGGATCACAAGTAAACAGGGGAAGCAATACACCCAATCAAACCACCCAGCAAGATGCAGCAAGAAACCAAGCTACTGATACCACTTGTTGTAATTTATTACTCAATCTTGTATGCAAACTTAGGTTCAATTCATGTAAGGTTCAAACACAAACAAGAATATAAAGGGAGCACACAAGAATTTTTACGTGGTTCGGGAAATCCCTACTCCACGGGACCTCAAATGAGGAGATCCGTCTCAACAATCCACTATGAGCAATCAAAAGGTTTCGAGTACAAACAGCACAAACAGATCGGGCAATCGATCAAAAACCCTAGGTTTAAACTGAAAATTCGAAGCTAAGGGAATGGAGGGATTGAGCCCCCTCCGAGGCCCCTGGATTGAAGCGTGACGTTGCCGACGTCTCTGCAGCCAAAAGCCCCTTGATTCCACGCCTCGATTATCACCGGATGACCTCCGACGAACAGCTTCTCAGTCCGAGCACTCCTCCGGTTGAACGCACCGATGAAGCTTGTCTGCAGAGCAATTCGTTGAGCCACGAACTGCGCCTGCGTCCGACGAGCTATGCTTGATCTTCTTCGACGAACCAATCGACCCTCAATCTCGCAATCGCTCTGGAATTGTTTTTGCTCGACTTAACCCTAAGTTCCCAAATTTGAAATCCTTATAAACCCAGAAGTGCGCGTTGTCCAAACGCTGCCGTTCTCAATCGTAACTGAAATAACAGACTAGCCCGCCAAACCAAACGACGCCGCTTAAATAAAACTGAACTCTGCATCTGCTTCAAAACGACGCAGCTCCAGCAAGACACGGGCGAGGACTCCAGCCGATCCGCCATCCGAGGAAAACAAAGCCCAACCGATCGGGCACCGGGCGGAGGGCCGAGCGGAGGTCCGAGCGGAGGTCCGAGCTACTCCAAACTTCAGATTTCAGAATTGCCTTATTTCTTCAGCTCTTCTTCTGTCTTCTTCAAGGTTGAGGCTTAGGGTACTCTAATGGCTAGATTACCTAATCCTAACAATTCTTCCATCGAACATCAAAGAGACGGACGCCATTTTAGGAATACAGTGGTTGCAAACACTGGGGGATATCAAGACCATATGGCGACTATTTCGCGTGGAGTTCCATGTTGCGGGGAAAAGGGTCAACCTCAATGAATAATCGGGGCTACGCAAGATTGAGGTTTCATTCGAAGCCAAAGTTCGAGGGCGCGAACTAACTGCTGAGTGTTACTTGGTGGAGTTAAAGCCAGACGAGCCGACCAAGTATCCTCAACCATAGAGGCGAGAAGCATCGAGGCCAAAAGAACGCAACCGAAGAAGTGCCTCAAGCAATTAGAGAAGTGCTCAAGGACTTTAGGGACGTTTTCTGTATCGTGTTGATTCTTATAATTTGTTTTTTGTTAGCAGTTTTGATTGAGTCGTTGATTAATAGGGTGGATTTGACTGAATTGGAGGCTGAGGCTTCTCTTGATTATTTGTTGAGTGCAGGCAATGAGGCGCACTGATAAGCGCCTTCCTCGTTATGTTGAGAGCCAAAGAGAAACGTACCAGGAGGTGAGTAATCATTGATTCTTATCATTAAAGATTATGTGATGATGATCATATTATTGATCAGTGCAAGAGCTATTATTAATCAGGTCGTGGGACTGGCCAGAGCTATGATTAAGCAATGCAACAAGGTCGAGGGGTTGGATAATGCAGTTGACATTAATTGTTGGAACCGGTGGTGATGGTGCAAACACAGTAAATATTTCTACTGGTGCTTCCATCCTTGCTGCTGCTTATGGTGCAAAAGTTGCAAAGGTTGAAAATCTGTTTCATTACACTAAGCATTTAATGGGTTTACCATTTCTTTTTTATGGTTAAATGTCTGAAAGAATTGTAGCAAGGGAATCGTTCAAGTTATTCAGCATGTGGAAGTGCTGATGTGTTGGAAGCAATTAGGGGTCCAGCTCGACTCTTGAGCCCTCAGGTTGGTGGTTTTCTGGTTGCCCTTTTTTCTTTGTTGCGACTTGTCAGAGACATGTGTAGTAGAAACTATGTATTTCTTTTTGAAAAGTGTTATACAGCCAGTTACAAAAACCACAGTATCAAAGCTAGTTGTTGAATGTAGCATGTATTCACTTAAGCAGTACCGGCAATCATTAGGTAGATTTGGCCATTCATTATATTAGATCTCTTTAGAAATCGGCTCTAATTGATGTATACACGCTCTTGGTTTATTGATTAAACCTTCTGTCTCTGCAGTATAAACATGTTTTGGAGATCTCATATGGTTATGACTTATGAGTAGGCGGAGCGGAACCTAGAGATGATATAACAAATATATGCTAATCAATGAGTTTCCATGTATTGGTGTCCCTATGATGCTTGGGATATTGCTAAAAGAATCTGATGAGTCAATAAGAGATTTAATAAGGCCATTTTTCTGTTCTTAATATTGAATACCTGACTGCTTTACTCTTTGTTCATGCGAATGAGATCGCAATATATTATCATTGATGCATCAACATGATACTAAGTAAATTTCTTATTGAAAATGCAGATATGTTCTAGTTTCTGAAAATGATTTTTGTTAATAAGTAATGCATCCTTGAGTAATAGCTGACCAGAGCTGACATTTACTTTTTGTCCTTTCACTTAAAGGGGGTTGGAAGATGTGTGACAGAAGCAGGAATTGGCTACATGATGTCTCCCCACATTATCATCCGGCAATGAACATTGTCAGTCCTGTGAGGAAAAAGCTTAAAGTCAAAACGGTTTTCAATATTTTAGGCCCCATGTTGAATCCAAGCCGGGTACCTTTTGCTGTTGTTGGTGTATACCATGAAGACTTGGTATGTTTTGGGGTTCTAAGAGTTCAGCTAATTTAGAAATTGGCTCAGAGTATGGTGTTTCAGCTCACTACATATGAAATATGATAACAAATTTGTTGGATAGGTCATCAAAATGGCTAATGCATTACAACGGTTTGGCATGAAAACGCATTGGTTGTTCACTCCAAAGGCTTAGATGAAATGAGTCCCTTAGGTGAGCTTTTTCAATTTGTCTTATTTACCTTGACATTAGCTTTACCATATGAAGAGGGCTATATTTGTTTTGTCTCCCTGATTTATATATCTTCAGGTCCTGGGTTAGTGCTTGACGTAACTCCTGAGGGAGGGGTCAAGGAGTTTTCATTTGATCCATGTAAGGCTCCTTTATTCGTTTTCCCCATAAATCACGCTGCTTTTTTTGAAATGTTAATAGGATTTTTATTTCCCTGGAAAGTCATCCAAAGAACTTATTGATGGATCGATGTTATCTGTCTGTGATTGATTTGTATGCTGAGTTATATCAACAAACACCTTGTAGTGGACTTTGGCATTCCAAGGTGCACCTTAGACGATTTGCAGGGAGGAGGGCCTGAATACAATGCTGATGTTCTAAGACGCGTTTTATCAGGGGAGAAAGGATCTATAGCTGATGCGCTAGTAAGTTCAGTACATCCCGCTCCTTCTATCTGAGCTAGTATCACACATCTAAAGCAACCAATCCTTCTCCGATTCCTAAATGCGGGAGCAGCGCTCTTGGTTAGTGGTTTAGTAAAATCCTTGGAGGATGGAGTGGCCTTGGCTCGTGAAACTCAACAATCGGGCAAAGCTATAAAACAAAAACACTGGATTTATGGATAAACGCCTCCAATGTGAGTGTTTAATGGAAAAACTAAACTCCGAATGATTATTTATGTCTGAGTTGGAGGCTCTTTGTTGATATGTTTCTCATTTTTGTTATAGAGTGTGGTAGCGGCAGTTGCAACCTAGACGTTTGGTGAATGCTAACACCCAAAAGACAAAAATACAAGTTAGGCCGCATGTTGGAAATTTAGCATTTATGTGGGCAGTACTAGATACTTGGATACTTGAGAAGTGAAGAATAACCTATGTTTCAGTGGGCATTGGTACCCACACATATGTCTAAAACTGAAATGTTGAATCAGTTTCAAACATGAATGAAATTTCTGAGGAAATAGACAAGTGATCTTGGAGTTATGAGAATAATATTTCATGTCTAATTATAAAAACATTCCAATTTATTGTTGCTTTTTGGATTGTTAGAAAGTTGGAAGAGGGCTCTGCCGGAGCTGATGGCTAGACGAAGATTGGAGCGAGTCATATGTTCAATTCATGTTAATGATAAAGTAGTGAAGCAGAATTGGAAAGAATTACCGCTGACGAAAGTTGAGAGGCTGTCTATGCAGCAAGGTGGGATTCGGAAACACAATATGAGAACTTTGTTTTCTTGTTATTGTTGTCTGGCACTTTTATTGGGTAAAATAAAAGTGACGAGGATTGTTGTGGTTTATTTCATCAAATCACTACAGAATTTATGCTGCTTGGCAATCGTATCATAGAGGCTAGGTAAGTTTGAGTCTGACTTTAAGCGCAGCTGCTATGATGTTGTTTTCAGTTGGGTACCACCGCCGGTTCGAAGTGAAAGTGTGAAAAAGTAATATTCTTATGGTGAGACGGCGTCGTTTTACTCCTTGCTGCAAATTGCAGCGCAGCATGGGATCTATTGGCTCTCCTGTTTCCCCTTATACGGAAGAAAGTGATAAACTGACACTAAATAATAGATGACTTTTGGTGGCAACAAGCAGGAGAAAAGGAGCAGGGACGGATCCAGGAATTTTGGGAGGGGTGACAGACAAAAAAATAATTGCATCATGAAAAAAATAATTCTGAAATTACTTGGGCATTTTACAAAAATTGTATAAATTTCTTGAAAAATACACTTCAAATTCTATATATAAAAAAATTGGTGCCAAAAGCCCAAGATTTTTTTTTGGAAATCGAAGTTAATAGAATTGGTTTGTCAAAATGAAACAAGTATCTCTAGAATAACATGAAGCAAAATACAACTGATACAAAAACTGAATATATCAAACCAGAGAGAGCCTAATATATCCCAATGAACTCAGCCTATTCCTTAGAAGCAGATCCTTCATCGCTCTTGTTGTTATGCTTCCTAGCGTACCTCTGCCCGAGTCATGAAGTCAATATAAGATTGATGAGTCAAATACTTGACTAATTTTCTTCTATTTTTCTTAGTAGTTTTGATTCGTTTCCAAGTAATTGTGATGTCATTTCATACCCTTCTTGGTCTATTAGGTCCCAACATGTATTTTGTCTCACTCGGAGCCTCAAAGATCAAATGGAGCACAAATTTGAGCCAAATATGGAGTTTCGGGCAAAACAGGGCAAACCGATCTCGCTGGCGTATTTTCCATGCCCAGATCGCATACGGTGTCCGAATTGGTTGATTCAAAGCTTGTTGGAAAGCTAACTCAAAAAGCTACAACTCTCTGGTTGACGTCAAGACCTAATTCGGATATTAAGATTGTGAAAAAGCCGCTGGAAACCCACTCAGGCCTCGCCCTCTTGACGCAAACTTGCTCGAAACAGGGCAAACCGACCTTTCCGGTGTATTTTGCATGACCAGATCGCATACGGTGTCCGAATTGGTTGATTCAAAGCTTGTTAGAAAGCTAACTCAAAGGGCTACAACTCTCCAGTTGACTCCAAGACCTAATTCGGACATTAAGATTGTGAAAAAGCCGCTGGAAACCCGCTCAGGCCTCGCCCTCTTGAACGCAAACTTGCTCGCCCGAAAATTTTTCCGAAAAACTTGGGGGTGACATGTGCCACCCCCGGCCCTTAATAGATCCGTCCCTGAAAAGGAGTGCATTGGATTAAGTCAGACATCTTTGTAGTTGCTGGGTCGTCTTTAAGCTTTACTTCGCAACAACAGGTTGAGTAGGGTCTTCAATGGTGGAGTGAGCTTCTTCTTCTTCTTTGTAGCCTTCTTCTTGTGTGAATGATATAGTACCTCGGATATCAATTTGGACCACGTAGTCGCTGTCCGAATTCAATATTTCCTCCCTACTGCGTTGCCTTGGGTTACAGGAAATCTGAATGTGAGATTAAATCCAAATTGAGGAACACTTTGTTCTTAGGCAAGAGAACAAAGCAAAACTATGGTTTGGGTGTTTCGTAAATCAATAGAAAGGATCTTGGATGTTTGTAGCAATTGCACAGCAATTTTCTGTCCTTGAAAATCGAGCATACATCAAGTATATATAGACAAACAACCGGGTACAAGCAGGAGATGTGACTGCAGAACAATCAGTCGCATCTGTTCACTGTCATGCGTTCGCATGGTTCATGTCATGCGTTCGCATGCCAGTGAAACGTTGCGATTTTTGCCTTGTTTCGCAGCCTTGTGCGTTCGCATAGATCACTTCATGCGTTCGCACAAACTTGACCAGTGGCATGGATATCTCGTGCGTTCGCACGGTTCTCCCCCTGCGGTAGCATGATCCAAACCCGACACATGAAGAACTCGTGCGTTCGCACGTATGTCACTATGCGCTCGCATGGATGCTACCCTAACATGATTGTAGGTCCTAAAACCCTAAAATCACTAACAATCCTCCCCCATTTTTGGGTTTTCCTTTTGATTCACAAAGTACCTTTGTTTTAAGTAAGACACGCATAAACGGAAATGTCACTAAGGATTGAATTTCCGCATAGTGTAATCACGCATACAATATACCCGATTTGAAATGGTGTCACTAGGATTGAACCAATCAATTCATTTGGGTACTTGACGGCGACACACGCATATGTTACTTCACAAACCATTAATTTAACTTGACTCTTAATGGTCCTTGAGTCCCAATCCTTTCATAAACGTATTAGAGATTAAACCCAATATCTCATGAAGCGACCAGAAACTTCACGTTTATATAGGTAGATTCCTTTGTGGGTCACACCGCCCGATTGTGCTCCTACACTTAGCACTTTTTCAAAGAATCTATTAAGAAGAGTTCATCTTCAACCTAAACCTTTGTAGGTACTGAACACACACTTGGGGATGCATATTTGTGTTCATCAATCTTCTAGGAATGGGCTTTCCGCATTGAATTCAGCTCTAACGCTAGTTAGATGTGAATTGGGTGTCCCACGACTAGATGATTATATGGGTTTTAATCCCATCCCCTTCACAGACTTAGTGATCACTTCTCTAACCAATCCCTTTGTCAAATGATCGGCTAGATTCAGCTGTGACTTAACAAAATCCACAGATATTACCCCATGCGTAATGAGCTCTCTTACCGCACTATGTCTAACACCCAAGTGTCTAGACTTCCCATTGTATACATGGCTATACACCTTAGCCAATGCTGCAGCGCTATCACAATGAACTAATATGGGTGATATCGGTCTCTCCCACAATGGTATTTCATGGATCATGTTCTTTAGCCATTCCGCTTCTTTCGAAGCTGCGGCTAGAGCAACAAATTCAGATTCCATTGTAGAACTACTGATGCAAGTTTGTTTCTTGGATGCCCACGAGATCGCACCTCCCCCAAGCAGAAATACCCATCCACTTGTGGAGGAATGATCCTCTTCATTAGAGATCCAACTTGCATCCGAATATCCCTCAATTACCGAAGGGAATTCAGAATATACAAGACCTAAGTTCATTGTTCCCTTAAGATACCGAAGTACCCTATGAACTGCTTGCCAGTGATCCTTGCTGGGATTACTTGTATATCGACTTAGCTTGCCCACCGCAAAAGCTATGTCCGGTCTTGTACTCGTCATCGCATACATTATACTCCCGATGACCCTTGAATATTCAAGCTGCGACACCGGGGCTCCTTTATTTGGAAAAAGGTGTTTGGAAGATTCAAAAGGAGTGCTCATTGGATGACAATCCAAATACTTGTACTTCTTTAACACTTTCTCAATATAATGAGATTGCATCAAGGCTAGACCCCCTTTTACTCTTTCTATTTTTATACCGAGAATAACTTCCGCCTCCCCCATGTCCTTCATGGAAAAGTTAGATGATAAAAATTCCTTTGTTTGATTTATGCACTTCATGTTAGTGCCAAAGATCAACATATCATCTACATATAGACAAATGATAACTCCGTTTCCCGAATCATCAAACTTGCTATATACGCATTTATCCGATTGATTTAAGATAAATCCATCGGAAAGCACCACTTTGTCAAATTTTTGATGACATTGCATAGGTGCTTGTTTAAGTCCATACAATGACTTAACAAGCTTGCATACCTTGTGCTCTTGTCCCGTTATAACGAAACCCTCCGGTTGCTTCATGTATATTTCTTCCTCTAAATCACCGTTTAGAAAAGCAGTCTTTACATCCATTTGATGTACAATCAACTTATGTATAGATGCCAAAGCAATCAACAATCTGATTGTTGATATTCTTGCAACCGGTGCATAGGTATCAAAGTAGTCCAAACCAAATTTTTGTCTAAATCCTTGAATAACCAATCTTGCTTTAAATTTTTCAATGGTTCCATCCACTTTCATCTTCTTTCTGAAGATCCATTTATTTCCCAATGCTTTATGACCTTGTGGTAAATCTACCAAAATCCAAGTGTTATTTCCCACTATTGAGTCCATTTCATCATTAATGGCTTCCTTCCAAAATGATACATCTTGGGATTTCATGGCTTCATCAAAGGTCTTAGGTTCATCCTCAATGATATGGCAATATGAATATTGCAAGCCAATGTCTTCTCGAGTTCCTTCCACTAGGTACATTTGAAAATCATCACCAAATGATCTTTCTTTCCTAGCCCTCTTACTCCTTCTATTTTCTGAAATTTGAGGTTCACTTGATCTTTTAACCGTGCTTGGTGCAAGAACCAAATCTCTAGGCATGCTAATTGATGAAAATCTCTTTTCATCAAATATGGCATCTCTTGATTCAATGATAGTATGAACCGGAACTTGCTTATTAGGTTCTATAACGTAGAATCTATAAGCCAAAGAGTGTTGGGCATATCCTATGAATATGCATTCAACTCCCTTTTCTCCTAAAGTTTTTATCTTAGGTAGAGGTAGTCTTACCACTGCCCTACATCCCCAAACTCTAACATGTGCCAAGCTTGGCTTCTTCCCATGCCAAATTTCATAAGGAGTAAGATTGCTAATATTATTAGGAACCCTATTCAGTAAGTAGCAAGCCGTTAACATGACTTCACCCCAAAATCCGTCGTTTAGACCCGAGTAAGAAATCATGGCATTAACCATTTCTTTCAAAACTCTGTTTTTCCTTTCCGACACACCGTTTTGTTGAGGTGTGTAAGGAGCTGTGGCTTCATGAATGATACCTACACTTTGGAAATAACTAGGATTAAAGTATTCCCCACCTCTATCGGTGCGCAACTTCTTAATGGAAGTTCCCTTTTGAAGTTCAACTTCACTCTTATAAATCTGAAATTTATCAAGTGCTTCATCCTTGGAATGCAATAAATATACATAGCAAAATCTAGAACAATCATCAATGTATGTGACTACATATTTCTTGTTCCCTAAAGATGGTGATGCATGAAAATCACATAAATCGCTATGTATCAAGTCTAGTATATTGCTTTCTCTAGTAACCTTATAAAATGGTTGCCTAGTAATTTTAGTAAGCATGCAAGTTCTACATTTGTCAATGTTCATGTCAAATGAGGGAATTAGATCATGCTTCGACATTTTAAGTAATCTCTTATAATGAACATGTCCTAAACGTGCATGCCATAGTCTAGATATATCAACATGTGATTTATTAGATTGAGTAGAACATTCATGCTCATAATTCATGTAAATAGAACAAACACTTTCATTAAGACTCAACTTGAACATTCCATTACACAAATATCCTTTGCCAACAAATATACCACCCTTTGACAACACATAGTTATCGGCTTCATACACTTGCCGATAACCTTGTTTATTTAAAACAGTACCCGACACAATATTTTTCCTAATATTAGGTACAAACAGAACATTACACAAAACAACAGTTTTTCCACTTGAGAACTCTAGTTCTACACGGCCTTGTCCAAGGATTGGGGCGGTTGACTCGTCTCCCATGTGAAGAACTCTTCCTTCACTTGTAGCGGCAAATGACTTGAATAATCCCTTGTCTCTACAAATATGTGCCGTAGCACCGGAGTCAACCCACCATGAAATCTCATCATCCTGCATAGCAAAGATTTCAGAAAAGTTAGACACATAATCTATATTAGAATGTGTATCTACATTAGTTTCCAAATCTGAGACTAATAAATTCTGACCTTGAGATTTCTGCTCTTGGTTTTTATTACCAAAAGCCTTGTCTTGAGCCTTCTCGCTCTTCCCCTTTCCTACGCGGCAGTCACGCTTAAAATGCCCCGTTTTCCCGCAAGTCCAGCACTCGTTTTCCTTAGACGGATGCTTCTTTTTGTTAGGTCCTTTGCTAACAAATTCATTTGGCCTCTTCTTGCCTTTGTTCTTGTTCATCTTTTGAGAGCTTGTCTCCAATACATTTACCTTAGGCAGATTTGTATCCACTTCCATCGAGTCCTTTTCCCGAACACGAAGTTCCTCTTCCATTCGCAATTCCTTTGCGAGTTCCACAAGAGAAATGTCTTCCTTCTTGTGCTTCAAGGTACGACGGAAGTCCTTCCAAGCTGGTGGTAATTTGTCAATGATACTTGACACCGAGATGGCTTCATCCATCTTCAGATTTCTTTGAGCAAATTGCCCCAAGATACGTTGTATCTCATGGAACTGTTCCATTACAGGACGAGAATCCACCATCTTGTAGTTATTGAAATTACTAACAAGAAATTTGACGCTTGAGGCGTCCTCAGCCATATACTTGGATTCAAGTGTGTCCCATAACTCTTTTGCAGACTCTATGTTTTGATATAAATCGAAAAGAGGATCGGACATACCATTGAGGATATGTCCTCTAGCGATGTAGTCGTCGTTTTCCCATCTGCTTCTATCACGGAATGCAACCACCGGTGCGTCATCTCCAACTTCAGGGCATGGTGTGGACAACACGTATACCACTTTTAGATTCGTCAATAGGAAGTGCATCTTCCTCCTCCAACGCCGGAAATCGGTTCCTTCAAACTTGTCCAATTTCTGGAATTGGTGCATCATGTCTCTCACGCTCGCCATTGAATTGCAGAATAATATTGAATTCGTTTGTAGTTGCTGGGTCGTCTTTAAGCTTTACTTCGCAACAACAGGTTGAGTAGGGTCTTCAATGGTGGAGTGAGCTTCTTCTTCTTCTTTGTAGCCTTCTTCTTGTGTGAATGATATAGTACCCCGGATATCAATTTTGACCACGTAGTCGCTGTCCGAATTCAATATTTCCTCCCTACTGCGTTGCCTTGGGTTACAGGAAATCTGAATGTGAGATTAAATCCAAATTGAGGAACACTTTGTTCTTAGGCAAGAGAACAAAGCAAAACTATGGTTTGGGTGTTTCGTAAATCAATAGAAAGGATCTTGGATGTTTGTAGCAATTGCACAGCAATTTTCTGTCCTTGAAAATCGAGCATACAGCAAGTATATATAGACAAACAACCGGGTACAAGCAGGAGATGTGACTGCAGAACAATCAGTCGCATCTGTTCACTGTCATGCGTTCGCATGGTTCATGTCATGCGTTCGCATGCCAGTGAAACGTTGCGATTTTTGCCTTGTTTCGCAGCCTTGTGCGTTCGCATAGATCACTTCATGCGTTCGCACAAACTTGACCAGTGGCATGGATATCTCGTGCGTTCGCACGGTTCTCCCCCTGCGGTAGCATGATCCAAACCCGACACATGAAGAACTCGTGCGTTCGCACGTATGTCACTATGCGCTCGCATGGATGCTACCCTAACATGATTGTAGGTCCTAAAACCCTAAAATCACTAACAATCTTGAGGAAGGTGGACTAGGTTTCAGATTTTGAAATCTAGCTTTCCTCTAAATCCAGAGCTGCTAGTAAGTAAGTTGTTCAAATTAGCTAAATATTATCCAAGGACTCATATGCAAGATGCACCTATTACACAACAAGACCATCACATGTTTGGAGGGCACTGACATAAGTCTTTGATCATCGTTATGGTTGACCCTCCTGTCACAGGGGACCTGACATGGAAGTTGAATTCTTCAGGTGTATTAGAGTTATAGAAATATGCAGTTAATACTAGCTAGATTCCACTGACCAGATGAAAGTTGAGCAGTCTGACGAGAAAATTGGCCAAATTCCAAACCTCGGAAAATCAGAAAGGGCTTCCAACTGGCAAACAGATAGCTAGAAGACATATATAGGAGGTATTGTTCCTTGTTATCTTTGTCAGAATCCGTTTGAGGATGCTTTGCACTCTTTTATACTTGTGCACGCATGTGTCCATCGATCCCCAAAACTCAATTTTTTTTAAGTGTTGTAAATCAGATATGAAAACCCTATTGCCCACTTATCCACACATCTCATCATTTTCTCTGGAGAACTTATCTTCGCCGTACTCGCCTCCCCACCCAACCCCAGCATCAAAATCTTTACCAGATCTGAAAGTCACCGGTATCGCCTCAATTCGCTACGCAAGTCCGCGACTGGCTCATCCACTCCAACCCGAATCCGGATCCGTCTCCTGCTTCCTGCCTTCTGAGCAACAAGCTCTTTGTTGCAGGTACTTTTTGTTTTCTGTTTTTAACATTCAATGGCCTGACTGCATTGATATTATTGGTCTGTGTGCGTTAGAATTGTTTCATTTAGTGGAGGTTTCGGACAGGGCTGTTGTGGGCTGCTGATGAGAAGACATTGATAGATGCTTTCTCTGCATTTGGGGATGTAACTGAAGGTATAGTCTGAAAATAATGCTTAGACGCAATGCGGCAATGGAATACTTTCTAATCATATAAGTGCATGTGGCATGTTCGATGAAATGCATCAATGAGTACTTACCGTTTGGTTCTGATAAGTTATTTTCTTTGAATTCACAGGTGATGTGCATTATCAGGGAGCAAGATGAGGTTAATTGAACTACTTAATTTGTTTACCAAGTGCTTGTGTTGCTCCTGGTTTTGCTCTAATTTGTTGATAAGGCATGATTTCTACTTTCTATTGTTGTTAATGCATAAGAGTTCCAATGTTTGCTTACTGGCTGCATAATCATTTCTTAGTAATGTGTATTCTTATTTTGATCCGTGTAGACTTCAACCTTCAGTGCAGTGTTTACTTTGATTGAGCTTAATTCTTTACCCGATCCTATTTTATGTGCAGTCTCCATGGTGTTATATGTGGTGAAAACATGAAGTTTGGTCGCAATTCGGACACAGGTGGTATAACATTCAGGGACACTTGGGTTTCACCACAAGGATGTGTTACTTTGCACTTCTTTTCTGGAGCCTGAGTAACCAAGAAATGAGTAATGGAGTGGGGTAATGTTCATCGCGATCTGACCACCATCGCACCATCAAGTAACACCGGAGTTCATGGAATGAGTAACGGAGCGTGGCTTGTTAAGTAGCAGCTAAGTCATGAGTAGTGCGTGAGATGATGCAATTTTAGTATATGTATTTGTAATGTTTCAATAAATTTTTGGGATCAAATTTTTGTGTTGTTATTTTGTTTGACAATAGTATATGTATTTTTGGATTCTTAAGGTGCAATGAAAATGTTGTACGATACGTATTTATAATTTTTATGTAATTTTAAATTCGAAAGAAAATATTATTTAGATTATTTAATATATTGAAATATAGTAATAAAATATATTTTATGCGACAGTTCTATAGTGTGATTGGGAGAATGTAATTCCTGTTTTATGTGACTATTTAATGGAAATGTCGCGTAAGAGTATTACTCTTACGCGACAAGTGCACTTTTCAAATTGTCGCGCGACATTACGCTACTAGGCTTTAGCGACAAATTTTACGCGACGTACAGTGTCGCGTAAACATTATGCGACCAATATAGGACATTACGCGACAGAATAAAACTATGTCCTAATCTGAAAAATGGTGTAGTGGCTCTTGGTTTATTGATTAAACCTTCTGTCTCTGCAGTATAAACATGTTTTGGAGATCTCATATGGTTATGACTTATGAGTAGGCGGAGCGGAACCTAGAGATGATATAACAAATATATGCTAATCAATGAGTTTCCATGTATTGGTGTCCCTATGATGCTTGGGATATTGCTAAAAGAATCTGATGAGTCAATAAGAGATTTAATAAGGCCATTTTTCTGTTCTTAATATTGAATACCTGACTGCTTTACTCTTTGTTCATGCGAATGAGATCGCAATATATTATCATTGATGCATCAACATGATACTAAGTAAATTTCTTATTGAAAATGCAGATATGTTCTAGTTTCTGAAAATGATTTTTGTTAATAAGTAATGCATCCTTGAGTAATAGCTGACCAGAGCTGACATTTACTTTTTGTCCTTTCACTTAAAGGGGGTTGGAAGATGTGTGACAGAAGCAGGAATTGGCTACATGATGTCTCCCCACATTATCATCCGGCAATGAACATTGTCAGTCCTGTGAGGAAAAAGCTTAAAGTCAAAACGGTTTTCAATATTTTAGGCCCCATGTTGAATCCAAGCCGGGTACCTTTTGTTGTTGTTGGTGTATACCATGAAGACTTGGTATGTTTTGGGGTTCTAAGAGTTCAGCTAATTTAGAAATTGGCTCAGAGTATGGTGTTTCAGCTCACTACATATGAAATATGATAACAAATTTGTTGGATAGGTCATCAAAATGGCTAATGCATTACAACGGTTTGGCATGAAAACGCATTGGTTGTTCACTCCAAAGGCTTAGATGAAATGAGTCCCTTAGGTGAGCTTTTTCAATTTGTCTTATTTACCTTGACATTAGCTTTACCATATGAAGAGGGCTATATTTGTTTTGTCTCCCTGATTTATATATCTTCAGGTCCTGGGTTAGTGCTTGACGTAACTCCTGAGGGAGGGGTCAAGGAGTTTTCATTTGATCCATGTAAGGCTCCTTTATTCGTTTTCCCCATAAATCACGCTGCTTTTTTTGAAATGTTAATAGGATTTTTATTTCCCTGGAAAGTCATCCAAAGAACTTATTGATGGATCGATGTTATCTGTCTGTGATTGATTTGTATGCTGAGTTATATCAACAAACACCTTGTAGTGGACTTTGGCATTCCAAGGTGCACCTTAGACGATTTGCAGGGAGGAGGGCCTGAATACAATGCTGATGTTCTAAGACGCGTTTTATCAGGGGAGAAAGGATCTATAGCTGATGCGCTAGTAAGTTCAGTACATCCCGCTCCTTCTATCTGAGCTCGTATCACACATCTAAAGCAACCAATCCTAAATGCGGGAGCAGCGCTCTTGGTTAGTGGTTTAGTAAAATCCTTGGAGGATGGAGTGGCCTTGGCTCGTGAAACTCAACAATCGGGCAAAGCTATAAAAAAAAAACACTGGATTTATGGATAAACGCCTCCAATGTGAGTGTATAATGGAAAAACTAAACTCCGAATGATTATTTATGTCTGAGTTGGAGGCTCTTTGTTGATATGTTTCTCATTTTTGTTATAGAGTGTGGTAGCGGCAGTTGCAACCTAGACGTTTGGTGAATGCTAACACCCAAAAGACAAAAATACAAGTTAGGCCGCATGTTGGAAATTTAGCATTTATGTGGGCAGTACTAGATACTTGGATACTTGAGAAGTGAAGAATAACCTATGTTTCAGTGGGCATTGGTACCCACACATATGTCTAAAACTGAAATGTTGAATCAGTTTCAAACATGAATGAAATTTCTGAGGAAATAGACAAGTGATCTTGGAGTTATGAGAATAATATTTCATGTCTAATTATAAAAACATTCCAATTTATTGTTGCTTTTTGGATTGTTAGAAAGTTGGAAGAGGGCTCTGCTGGAGCTGATGGCTTAGACGAAGATTGGAGCGAGTCATATGTTCAATTCATGTTAATGATAAAGTAGTGTAGCAGAATTGGAAAGAATTACCGCTGACGAAAGTTGAGAGGCTGTCTATGCAGCAAGGTGGGATTCGGAAACACAATATGAGAACTTTGTTTTCTTGTTATTGTTGTCTGGCACTTTTATTGGGTAAAATAAAAGCGGCTTCCAATGGTAATTTTCTCAACTTGAATTCCGTAGAGTATTGTATGGACTGAAAAGCGATATTGATAGCGGCACATTTCCCATCAAGGTAAAATCTTTTGTAGTTCAATCTGTCTTATGTTTAGTATTAGTCTGGTCCACACTGGCTGCCCAAGATGCATCAACATAGACGGAAAAAAGTATTGTTCCTGAATTTGCATGGAGAGTTACAGATATATATTCTTATTATGATCCAAGTACTTTTATTTCGAAACCAAGGAACCCATTAAAGGAGATCCATTATCTCCATATTTGTTCATCTTTTGCACTGAGTTTTTTACGGCACTTATTCATCGCTATAGAGCAATGGGACTTATTGATGGCATTAAGATATGTCGTAGGGCCCCTGTTATAAGTCACCTGCTGTTTTGCAGATGACAGTTTCCTTTTCGTGAAACAAACCTACTCACAATCGATAGCATTGACAAGGTTTGTGAAGTTCTAAACATTTATGAGCTTGAAAATTAATTATAGCAAGTCGGAAATAAATTATGGCCAGTAAGAACACTCAGCAACATCTTATAGATCCAGATATAGCAGATTTTGGGTGTAAGAGGATTGTTCAAAGCTTTGATAAATATTTAAGACTTCCAACGGTGTTGAATCGTAATTTTTCTCAAACTTTTCAGATAAAGTCCGGAACAAATCTAGCAGCTGGAAATCTCAAACATTATCGCAGGCATGCACTACCACAAAATATTGGATTCAGATCCCATGCAATTTGCAGCAATGGGTGTATAAGAATATCACTTTTACCATTTTGGTCATGCGTCTGTTGATTCCTTGTACCACGATTGCTTCTCGCCATATCTCATCAGGTGCGACCATCCCATCTTCTGATGTTTGAAGAGGCCAAGAGAGATCTCTCTTTCTTTTCACCCTTGACAATTCTGATCGATTTGCGATGGAAATCAAGCTAACCCTTGATTAGGGTGGTTGATTATATGAAAGGGGTTGTTAAATATATCTCATTGGGTTTGTTGTGCTTATGTGGTTTATTTCATCAAATCACTAATACAGAATTTATGCTGCTTGGCAATCGTATCATAGAGGCTAGGTAAGTTTGAGTCTGACTTTAGGCGCAGCTGCTATGATGTTGTTTTCAGTTCGAAGTGAAAGTGTGAAAAAGTAATATTCTTATGGTGAGACGCAGCATGGGATTCTCCTGTTTTCCCTTATACGGAAGAAAGTGATAAACTGACTAAATAATAGATGACTTTTGGTGGCAACAAGCAGGAAATTAAAGGAGTGCATTGGATTAAGTCAAGACATCTTGAGGCAGGTGGACTAGGTTTCAGATTTTTAAATCTAGCTAGCTTTCCTCTAAAAACAGTGTTGGAGAATGGCGAAAAATCCAGAGCTGCTAGTAAGTAAGTTGTTCAAATTAGCTAAATATTATCCAAGGACTCACATATGCAAGATGCACCTATTACACAACAAGACCATCACATGTTTGGAGGGCACTGACTTAAGTCTTTGATCATCGTTATGGTTGACCCTCCTGTCACAGGGGACCTGACATGGAAGTTGAATTCTTCAGGTGTATTAGAGTTATAGAAATAATACTAGCTAGATTCCACTGACCAGATGAAAGTTGAGCAGTCTGACAAGAGCAAATTGGCCAAAAAATCAAACAGATAGCTAGAAGACATATAGGAGGTATTGTTCCTTGTTATCTTTGTCAGAATCCGTTTGAGGATGCTTTGCACTCTTTTATTAGCTGCTGGCGGTGGAGCAAAAAGCAGCCTGTCTGGACTTATAATTTGGGGTTCCAAGTTCACATATATGGCAGACTTGATTACTCGGTGGAAAGACCGGACACATTTTGCAAAATTATGGTTTCACCGAAACAGATCAGTAGCACATGGACATCACGTTTATCGCCATTGACAGCTAGTACGCGTATGATCAATAGCATGTACAAGGACTAACAAAGGACTGCTGCCCAGTAAGGGTGTCCCTTGTTTGATCTTCTTCTTTGTAACGTTCACAATGATGATGACATGTATTGATGCTTTAAATGTATGCACAAACTTGCAATAACCAAAATTAAAAGATGCTTAAATTTTGTCTTGAAGGTCATATTGTCTGGCTAGCATATGGTGAGCATCCAATGCATAACACCCTTGAACAAGCATCCTAGGAAGCTCACTGCATTTTGATTTTATATATATTGCTTAAGCATCATCAAGGTAGGAGATGTATCCAGGGTCTGCTCATTGCTCTTGGGAAATAATTTATGTGACACAGATGAGGAGAACCACCATGTTGAATACACGTGTCATAACAAACATCAATATGCAAGTCTCTACGAGTAGATTGCCATGGCACGAGCACCAACTCGAGTTGTGCTGGCCAAGCTCGAATCCAAGTATCTGCGTTCATCGTGTAATTAATATTTACGTACTAATAGAAGTTCTGAACAAGTCATTTTATTCTCAAGACGCAGAATAATCAAAACCCATATGCAATTGTAATAAGTTCAACTAATTTAACCATGGAGTTAGCGTCAGCCACAATCTTATTGAGTTTTCTTTAAAAATAATATTTAAAGAATGCTTCCATATTTTGTCTGTATAACTAACCATATTCTATCACTTTTTCTTGGCTAAAATGCAGTGAAATTGCTTAATCAAAAAAATTCTTATCTTTTCCGTGATGCAAACGAGCCGAGTATTGTATAACTCTAACTCGAATCGTTTAAATATTTAAGGTATTCAAACTCGACTCGAACACCTCGAGTCATCAAAACTCAAGCTCGAACTCGATTCGTAAAAAATTTTAAGAACTCGAACTCAGCTCGAGTAAAAACTTGAACTTGACATTCATTAGACGTAGTCACATTCGGTGGCAAACTGGGTAATAAATTCTCGTGTTCTTCGTTGCTTTCTTTCATTAATGCTTCTGATCCTAACAACTGGTATCAAGAGCTCATGTTGTAGCAGTCATGTAGAGAGATGGAAAACATCCGGTGGAGAAATTCGATGGGTCGGATTTTGGGTTCTGGAAGATGCAGATTGAGGATTACCTGTATGGTAGTTATTTACATCTACCGATAGACGACAAGAAACCAGACGGTATGAAGGGTGACGTCTGGAAGCTGTTGGACAGGAAGGCAATGAGCGCGACTCGTTTGTCGTTGTCCAGAGATATAGTATATCACACGGTCAAGGCCAACACGACGAAGGGGATGTTGGATACGCTGTCGGTGCTGTATGAAAAACCATCCGCGGCGAACAAGGTTCACCTGATGCGGCGGTTTTTCAATCTCAGGATGGCGGAAGGTGCGGGGGGTGGCTAAACATTTGAGCGAGTTTATTATGATAATCGCGCAGCTAATCTCGGATATTATTAAATTCGATGATGATGTACAAGCCCTAATTTTATTATCTTCCTTGCCAGGGAGTTGGAGCGGGACGGTTACAGCACTAAGTGCGAGCAGGAAAGGAGAAACTTAAGCTTGATGAAGTTAGAGACTTGGTAGTGAGTGAAGAAACTCGCAATAAGGGGCCAGAGTCTACTTCAGGATTAGCTTTAAGGGGCTTGTGAAAGATAAGAGCAAAGTCAAGTGCTGAAATTGCGATAGGTTCGGCCATTACAAGAGTGAGTGTAAGGAACCGTCTCTGAATATGTTAGGGAGTGCAACCACAGAAGATATTGCAGATGCATTGATCTTAAGTGTCCAAGATTCAGTACAGGCTTGGGTGTTGAATTCTGGAGCTTCTTCATTCGTGCAGTAGAGGCGGCGTAATGAAAAATTACATCTCTGGAGATTTCGGGAAGATATATCTTGGTGATGCTGAGCCTTTAGAAGTTGTGGAGAAAGGAGATGTTAGAATCAAAGCACCAGATGGATTTATGCTGCAGTTGCATGGAGTAAGGCACATACCTGGGTTAAAGAAGAATTTGCTATAAGTTGGGCAGTTAGATGAAGATGGTTATGCTGTAACCTTCAGCTGCAGAAACTTAAAGATAGCAAAGGGAGCTAGGGTGATAGATCAAGGAAATAAGGAAGGAACCTTGTACAAGGTGAGGAACATTCGGAACGACATCGCTGGTTCAGGTGGGAGTGGTGATGTGAATTTGTGGCACTGTCGTTGTGGTCACATGAATTGGAAAGTTCCACAGAGTAGCAAAACTTTGAAGAAGCAGAAATTGAAGTTGTGTGTTGCTTCAACTAGGCTCAACACGTGAGCTGAAGGCGCGACACTACCAACACTCATGTGTTGATGAATGTGAAGATGATGACGATCCTGATTGGAATCAGTCTCCAGATGGGAGATTGTTAGGCTATGAAGCCTGAAAAGAACAGCCCAAATATTTCAGCTGCGCTAGGGTTTCTGCTAGGGTTTCAAACTTTAACCTACTTATACATGTTCTGAGTACTGTAATCGCATTCAACATCTCATAGTGAAAAATCCCCTTTTGTAGTGCCCCCAGACATAGTCACATTCGGTGGCGAACTGGGTAACAAATTCTCGTGTTCTTTATTATTTTTTTTTCATTATTGCTTCTGATCCTAACAGTTGGTTGGTCAGTACCATGATTATCTAAGAGATTTGACATTGGAACGTCATTTCAAGGATATATAAAATACAACTGATTAATTTGTTTAAGGCCATCAAATAACGAGTAGTTTTGAACAGGCCAAAGAAGCGAGTAGAATATGTCATGTGAAACATTAGAAGAAGAAAAAAATACAAGAGATTGAGAAGAGCTAAAACTAACAATTTATCACTTATTGAGAGATGCGGCGCATCTCTCTCAAGGGGGGTGTTGGATCGTTAGGTTAGCCGTCTATGTGAGGGAGATCCCAGAGTGGTTTCCCTCAGACAGATGACAGCGGAAAGTAACTTAACTCTGGTACAGGAAATACAAAGCAGAAAGTAAGTACACGAGATTTAGAGTGTAAACCTTATTGCAATCCTTGCAACAAGCTGAAAACCACTTTGCCTCCTGGACGATTCCAGAAGGGCTTCAAGATCAGTGTTATTGATAAAAGAATATGCTTGTAGATTGTTACACTTGTCTCACTCAGTGACAGTTAACACATCTACTCAATTCAAAGGATCAACTAACACGATCTTATCTGGTCCGCACACAGCAGCACTTCGTCAGCTCCGGAATTGATCGTCTCTTCAATCTCCGATTGCTCTCTCCAAAAAGCCGAACTTCAAACTGAAGGCTTCTTCTCTTTTTATAGCATCTTTAAGTCGGCTGATCTGATCTGATTTCTCATCAAATATTACACGCATATACTCGTGTATCTTCGATATATATCTTCGAGTGTATTTTCCCAGATCCGATCTAGTCATAATGTCGGTGTGTCTCCCACACGGAACGCATCTCTCTCACATCTCTGCTCTCTCTCAGAGATGTCCAGTAAGCTTACCTGTCAGACAGTGATTTCTGCATACTCAAGTGTATTATTAGTTAAGTGTTTGTTATCATCAAAACACAAAGGGTCCAACAAATTCCCCCTTTTTGATGATGACAAACACTTCTTCACAAATGAGAAATCACACACAGCGAATCCATATACATTTCCCTAAGACATGTAGCTACTTCGGAGTTTGTTCATCCAATTCTTTATTTAACGTCTAGCTAACATAGTCCCCCCTCAGATAGACATCCGCTCAACCTTCGGTACTGATTTCCCCCTTAGTATATGCACATACGTTTCTTCCCCCTTTTGGCATCATCAAAAAGATATGCAACCAAGAACACAGAGTAATGGAAAGAAAAATATGGCATTCATTGTTAGCAAATCAAAAAGTGTGTCATGTTGACACCACAAATGCAGCAGAGAGTTCAGAAAGCATAGAGACCTGAAACATGAAATTCAAAATAACATAGCAACGAAAGCATGGAGAGTTGTGGGAGGGTTGGCAAAGAAGGGGGTTCCATGAGACGAATCAGACTAAGCTTCAATTCGGAACGAAGCCTTCATCTGGTCGACAATCTCTGTGGCAAGGTCCTTCATCTGTGCTGGGAACCCTTCAACAGCCACCGACATTGCACCCGAGTCGACTGTGATTGCTACCTCCAGGGCAATCATCTTTTCCTTGACGACTTTCAGCTCGGTCCCAACGTCCAGCAACTCGGTTTTCACCTCCCTCAATTCATCTTTCACTTCCTTCATCTCAGCTTTCATCATTACTAACTCAGCTCTAACCTCTTTCAACATCTCCAACAACTCACCCGAACTTTCAGTGGGGAGAACCGCTTCATCACGAACAGGAGCAACAACATTAATGGGAACCACCTCAACAACATCCTCGTCATCAGCCTCTTCTTTAACAACCGGGACTATTGATGGACCATATTTATATGATTCATTAAGACAGTTAAACCCACCAAATTAGACTCTTTGTTTATTTAACTTTTGCTTGTTAGTTCCGATATTTATCTACAGGGTATTCTGAAGTCTAGAGAAAATACAGGCTAAGGAGGAGTTTTAAAGCTGAAAATGGATTACAAGACACTCGAGGCCACAATCAGATTCCGACTATACAACTTTCATGGAACCGACTTGGAATCATTCAAATATGCTAGAACAGTCGGCGTTTGGACAAGAACGCAATGCAAAGGCACCAAGCCCGGTAAAAGCCAAACTAGGACAATTTCGACCGTTTTGGGATTTCGACCATGTTCCAAGCAGAATTTGGCTTAGGTTCCTTCTTGAGATCATCTTAGAATGACATTTTCATTCAGAATACACTCTCCAAAATCCAAGAAGCTCCGGCCAGATTCCGGTCAAACCGATGGCTTTTGAGCAACAAATATCTTCCGATGGCTTTTGGAGTGGTGACTCACCCCGATGGCTTTTGCTCTCCTCTTGCCATGTGTTGTGATCTCCTCCACATCTCCTCTCCTCTTGCCATGTGTTGTGATCTCCTCCACATCTCCTCCCATTTTGTGACATGTGGTGGCCTCTCATCCACATCCATCCCTTGCCCTTAGCCTATAAATAGAGATGCCCTCTCCTTGTAAATGTATCCCATCCACAATCCACAAGTCTTTAGAGAGATAGAGGGCTTAACCCTCTTCTCTTCACTTTCAATACACATTTTGTTCTTCATTTTGGAGCTACTTTTCCTTGCTTGGATCTTGCTTAGGAGCTCCTCTCCTCCACTTATTGTCGGTACAAAAGCCACGGCTTGTCCTTTACTTTCCGTATATATTGTTCTTACTTTAAAGTTATTCTCCTTTTCGGTATCCTTGTTCAAGGCCATGGTTTGCTTGTATTCCTTGACATGAATACAAGTAGCTAAAAGCTTGTATTCGGTAGAGGGAGTATTTATATCAAAAACCGTTCTAGACTCTATGCTTAATGCTACTTAGTGTTTCAAAACTTGTTCTATGTGCCACATATTAGGTTAGAACTTCCAAGGTTGAGTGGATGCTTTAACGGGCAAAGCTCTTCCGTGGGGTTCGTGAACATACTCGGGTAAGTGGATGCTTTAACGGGCAAAGCTTATCTGAGGAGTTCGACCTCTTTCAAAAACCATTTGGTTGATCGTAACTGAAGATCAAATGGATGCACATAAGGCTAAGATACTTCGAAAGGAGGAATTAGTCTAAATAGAACAAGTGTTCTAAATGATGTTGCAAGTCATGTGCTAGAAATAGCCTTGATTCATCTTTGAACACTTAGTATGATCATTAGAGGTCAATGATGAACGATGATATGATATGAAACCCCTAAACCGAATCCTTTCCTTACAGTCCATTATCAACTGTTGTAATTTACTTTCAGTTCTCAAAGCACACTCAAACCCAACCCCAATCGCATTAAATTTATGCATAAGCTTCATTAAAGAACAACTAATCCACCAATTCCCTTGGGTTCGACCCCTACTTACCACTGACTACCAAAAATAGTTAAGTCACGAGTAGCGGAGATATAAATTTATTTTGCACAGAGAACATCGCACCCTAACGACAGTGCAGTGGGCTCCGTCAAAATTGGCGCCGTTGCCGGGGAGTTGTGAAATCGGAATAGTTGTTCTATTTGTTTTTCTTTTGTTTTAGTTCTGTCATGCAGTTCATAAAGTCTTTCTACTATGGATGCGAGCCTTGGAACAATGAGGAGTTTTCCCCACCACCTTTCGAACTTGAAGTCCGCGAGAAGATCAACAACATAGAGCAATCCCGGGACGAAACTTTGGACGAGTACTTGGCGTACTTTGACTCCATTGTGACGAGCTGCCCGCACCATGGATTCACCAACCACGATCTTCTTCAAAGGTTTCTCAATGGGATGATGCCACAAGAGTGGAATTGGCTAAATGATGCAGCGGGAGGCTCGGTGAACAACTTAGACATAGATGATCTTTGGAACTTAATAGATGATTTGGCCACGAGGTCAAGACCAAGACAAGATCAGGCCATGCGGCGCGAAGAACTGGACAACACGATGAACCAAATCAGGGCCAAAACCGAATTATGGGCAGCAGAAAATGAGCTGGCAGCTAGCACCCAGCAGTTGGCCGCAGACATACAGCAATTGAGTGCCTCGATGCACCAATTCACGGCCGAAACCGAATCATGGGCAATAGAAAGGACGGCTGAACCCGAGGAGCCGGCAGAGAATGAGAACCAACAGATGACCGAAGAAGAACTGGCCAAGACAGGCCCGGTCCTCACTGTCGGAGCACCCGAGCCACTTGAACCGGTCGTCACTACCGAGCCGACAGAAGTCCCGGTCCTCACTGCCGATCTGTCCGAGGCTGACCCGGACCTCAATGTCGGGCTGACCGAGACAGACCAGGATGCGCCCAAGCTGGTCGAAGCGCCCGAACTGCCCAAATCAGTACCGGTACACATTTCCGAAATGCCCGTGGAAGCCCAGATCCACATTACCGAGCCACTCAAGGACAAGGAGGAAGAATTGGCATCTAGCATCCAGCAAATGAGTGCCCCGATACACCAAGACGAGGTCGAAAATGAGGAATTCTGGGCGGCTACACAACTGATCTGGGACCGCATTGCCAAACTGCCCAAATCAATTTTGGTCCTAACTGAAGAGTTGCCCGAGACATACCCAGACCTCAGTGCCGAACTGCCCAAAACAGACCCGGACCTCAGTATGATTGCCCCCGGAGACCATATGAATGACGAGGATGAGGACCCATGGTTGCCTGAAGAAGAGCTCCATTCAGATTATCCCTGGGAATTACTAGAAGAACTGCCCAAATCAGGCCCAGTCCTTATCACCAATCCATCCGAGGAAATCACAGTCCTAACTGCCGAGCCAACAGAAGTCCCGAACCTCACTGCCGAAGCGGCCGAAGAAATCAAGCCAGGCCCGGTCCTTGCGCTCGGAGCACCCGAGGAAGTCCTGGACCTCATTGCCGAACTGTCCGAGAAAGACCTGGTCCTCACTGTCGAAGCACCTGAAACAGACCCAGTCCTCATGGTCGAAGTGCCCCGACTTAACCCTTCGTGTTTTATGCCGATCATAGCCACCGAAGATCATATAATCAATAATGATGAGGTGCAAGGGGAGTTAGAGGAGGAGCATGAGCCAAAAAAGCCGACAAAGGAACTCTCACTCGTCACAAGCCAAGGAAAACTGCCTGAAAACTCACTCGTTCCAAGACAACCATCCATCACTGCCACAATGAAGAGGATTGGCAGAGGCGCATGCTTAATGTCGCCTACATTTAATGGCACAAAACCAAACTTCCAAACTCGCAAAGGTGCCAACTATTCAAACATGAAGAAGCGGCAAAGACATGGGCCGAAAGAATGGAAACCCGGAAGGAGTAACAAGCGAGCACGACTCATCGGACCAGCAGCTATGGTCAATGAAGCCTCACCCTCTCGGAGCAAAAGGGCAGCCGAGAAGAAATTCGATCTCACACGCCCATGGGATCCCACCTTATGATCCAGGAATGAGGTACTGTCGAGCTAACGACGTTAAACAAATGCACTGGTCGGGAGGTAACCCGACACCTATCTTACTTTCAGCCATTTAATTTCTGTCATTTAGTTTTTTCATTCTCACCTTACCTGTATATATTTGTTTGCATGACTTTTGAACTAAGCCTTGCTGTGAAGCACGCCTTCGTTCAAAAGTGTGGGGTGAGAACCACATTTGTACATAGTTAATTAACATGTTTTTCTTTTTCCTTTTCCCTTAATATTATCTTTTTGAAAATATGAACTTGAGAATGTGAAAAAGATAGATCTAAATTCATGCATTTATCTTGTGAAATCTCAATTGTATGAAAACTTAGGATGTAACTTCTCATTTGTCCCTTTGTGCTGAGATATACAGGGGATGTGGAGTTGACATAAACTGCCCTAGAGAGGCTTGGCAAGCACTCGAAGGATCGAATCTAACTATATGGTTTTCGAAGTCAGTGGAGGCTACACTTCGGGTTTCAGTAGAGATTGAAGTCATCTCCGCCATGCAGTGTTTATGCAAGAGGCGGGACGGGAATCAAACCGTCCTATCTCTAGTCAGAGTAGCCGGGAAAATAAATGAGCAACCCTCATTTTGACCCGCGCGAAACGGCGAGGATGAGAAAGAGCGGGGAGGTATTTCCATATGCTTGTGGGCGACGATTGGACCTCCCAAAAAGGCTGAGAAAATGGACTAGCAAGTCACAAAGAAGCAAAAGCTCAAAGAAGCTAATCAAAGGCCAAAGGCCAAAATTGTGAAGGTTTTAACCGAAACAAAAGTGAAGAAACTCCAACTCAATATCAAAAGCCAAAGGCCAATTCACTACAGAAGCTGTCCCTCGCCAAAAAGAAATCAAAGTGCTCAACTCAGTGAAACCCGAACCGAATCACGTGCTAGAGAAAGCTACAAGGAAACCATATAGTGCGAGTCGATCCCGAGAATGCAGTCCAGGAGCCTGAAAAGGGCTATCTCCCGAAACATCCGAATTAATTTGCATCTCGGCGCGAAGGTACAAGTATCAAGTTTCTTCTAAGTATTTACACGGTTTAGTTTGGTAATAAGTAAGTAATGCATGAATTAGGATAAATCTAGTCCCACAATCTCACTTTCATATTTGAAGTTTTTACTTGGATTGTGTGTGCACACCCTTAAAAAGCATTGTTCGGGACGAACAACTAAAAGTGTGGGGTGATCTGATGGACCATATTTATATGATTCATTAAGACAGTTAAACCCACCAAATTAGACTCTTTGTCTATTTAACTTTTGCTTGTTAGTTCCGATATTTATCTACAGGGTATTCTGAAGTCTAGAGAAAATACAGGCTAAGGAGGAGTTTTAAAGCTGAAAATGGATTACAAGACACTCGAGGCCACAATCAGATTCCGACTGTACAACTTTCATGGAACCGACTTGGAATCATTCAAATATGCTAGAACAGTCGGCGTTTGGACAAGAACGCAATGCAAAGGCACCAAGCCCGGTAAAAGCCAAACTAGGGCAATTTCGACCGTTTTGGGATTTCGACCATGTTCCAAGCAGAATTTGGCTTAGGTTCCTTCTTGAGATCATCTTAGAATGACATTTTCATTCAGAATACACTCTCCAAAATCCAAGAAGCTCCGGCCAGATTCCGGTCAAACCGATGGCTTTTGAGCAACAAATATCTTCCGATGGCTTTTGGAGTGGTGACTCACCCCGATGGCTTTTGCTCTCCTCTTGCCATGTGTTGTGATCTCCTCCACATATCCTCTCCTCTTGCCATGTGTTGTGATCTCCTCCACATCTCCTCCCATTTTGTGACATGTGGTGGCCTCTCATCCACATCCATCCCTTGCCCTTAGCCTATAAATAGAGATGCCCTCTCCTTGTAAATGTATCCCATCCACAATCCACAAGTCTTTAGAGAGATAGAGGGCTTAACCCTCTTCTCTTCACTTTCAATACACATTTTGTTCTTCATTTTGGAGCTACTTTTCCTTGCTTGGATCTTGCTTAGGAGCTCCTCTCCTCCACTTATTGTCGGTACAAAAGCCACGGCTTGTCCTTTACTTTCCGTATATATTGTTCTTACTTTAAAGTTATTCTCCTTTTCGGTATCCTTGTTCAAGGCCATGGTTTGCTTGTATTCCTTGACATGAATACAAGTAGCTAAAAGCTTGTATTCGGTAGAGGGAGTATTTATATCAAAAACCGTTCTAGACTCTATGCTTAATGCTACTTAGTGTTTCAAAACTTGTTCTATGTGCCACATATTAGGTTAGAACTTCCAAGGTTGAGTGGATGCTTTAACGGGCAAAGCTCTTCCGTGGGGTTCGTGAACATACTCGGGTAAGTGGATGCTTTAACGGGCAAAGCTTATCTGAGGAGTTCGACCTCTTTCAAAAACCATTTGGTTGATCGTAACTGAAGATCAAATGGATGCACATAAGGCTAAGATACTTCGAAAGGAGGAATTAGTCTAAATAGAACAAGTGTTCTAAATGATGTTGCAAGTCATGTGCTAGAAATAGCCTTGATTCATCTTTGAACACTTAGTATGATCATTAGAGGTCAATGATGAACGATGATATGATATGAAACCCCTAAACCGAATCCTTTCCTTACAGTCCATTATCAACTGTTGTAATTTACTTTCAGTTCTCAAAGCACACTCAAACCCAACCCCAATCGCATTAAATTTATGCATAAGCTTCATTAAAGAACAACTAATCCACCAATTCCCTTGGGTTTGACCCCTACTTACCACTGACTACCAAAAATAGTTAAGTCACGAGTAGCGGAGATATAAATTTATTTTGCACAGAGAACATCGCACCCTAACGACAGTGCAGTGGGCTCCGTCAACTATCCACCCAACACCTGCCGAGTACTCCAGACCTAATTTGACAATCTGCTCATCACCCAGGTCAGACGAGAGCACCCTCTCAGACACAGGGTCATACGTCTCCCAGTACTTCAGGATCTCCTTCACAAACCCAGGAAAGGGTAGACCATTGGATGGATTCTCCTTGTTGTTCTCCATATGGCGCATGACTTGAAAGGCTAGATTGACTTGTTTCTTCTGCAGAATCTGATCTATCAGCAGCATGTCCTGAAAGGTTACCAGATTGTGCTTGTGTCTTCTCGGAGAGATGTTGGACACGAGGATTCTGTGGAGAATCCTTGGAAGCACATCCATGCTGTAGATCTCCCTCTGTCCTTTGGCTGCGGGATCCAACCCAAGTCGCTCAAACACCTCAGACTTTGCCACGGAGCTCGGCCAAGCACCCTTGGAATATGTAGCATACCCACCTTTTGGCACCTGCAAAATGGTGGCCAGCTCCCTCACACTTACTGTGAACACATCACCACCAATGACGGCCGACAACTCCAAATTACCCTTTCCCTTCTCCTTTTCCACAACTTTCAATTTTGAGTAGAACTCCCTTACCAACTTCTCGTCCACTAGAACAGGTTTCCCGAACAGTGCGCCCCACCCTTGGATCTCCAGCAGTTCAGCAACTTCCTCCAGCTTGTACTCCACAAGCCACTCATACTGCAACACCAACTCTTGAACGAAGCCTTTCTCGACCTCTTCTGACTCCTCGGCACTTTCATCCGACTCGCCTTCTTCACCAATCAGCGGATCTGTGACTTTTCCGGGTAGAGGGAGTGGCAGATTTCCTCGCACGCTTGCCAGCGGACCGAGCAGCAACGGAGGACTCTTTTCGAACAAGGCGATGGGAGCAGGAGTCGTCTCGAAGCTCTTCGAGCAAGGCGCGGTCCCTAGCCACTGCAGAGTTGGTCGGAGTAGACCCGGTTGGCGTGACGAACTGCAGAATGCTCTCCAAACTAAGAGGGTCAACTCCCTTTGCAATCAACTGTGCAGCCATCGCTGCGGCGGCGGTAGGAGAAAGGCTGGATTTAGGGTTTGAGGAAGCCATTGAAACTTTCTGAACCTTGATTTTGGATGAGAGAGAAACTGATTGCCGTTTGATTTGATTTCGGGCACAACACACGGTCCTCTCCCTTCTTATACTCCTCCAAACCCTAGAACATATTCTCGAAGCGTCGCATTCCTCCCTTTGAGAATTAAATAAACCGCCCCCTATATTTTAGCAATTTGCCACCTTTTCCTCCTTTCCAAAAACAGTTCTGCATTAATAACTTGCCAATTTTAATTCAGCCGAAAAAGCATTTGTCAACCGTCGGGACAACTGCCTGCAGCAGAGTCTGTTCGCCTCTCTATTCAAACTTTACCCCGTCCCAAGGCTGAGCTAATTTTTACCAAGGGACATAGAACTCACCATCGTCACAATTGTCACACAGATTGTTTCCCAGCCAAGGTCGAGCATTCCATAGTGATAGCTTAGTCTGACTGTCTCATGGGTACACAAGTTTTTGGTATGGTGTGCAAACTTTACCCAAATGGTACAAATAACACCACACACAATCAAGCACAAATAAATGAAATCATCCAAACACATTATATTGTCTTCGTACCTCATGTGGAATAACTCCCGAAAGGAAGCATATCGACGGGCTCATAGGAGCACTCCACATGAAGATATGCTAAGGTTGGTCTAGAGTACCTCCTGGGCTTATAGTGTGGGATCAACTGTGGAGGTCTCTTTTGGGCAGAAAGAAATCAGAATTTCATGTTTTTCGGTTCCTAATGCAGTCATCAATCACATGGCAGGCATGCATGGATACATTACGAACATAACTTGTTTTTTCACTAGCTGATGGACCATAATTGTATGAATTATAAACACAGTTAAACCCACCAAATTAGACTCTTTGTCTATTTAACATTTGCTTGTTAGTTCCGATATTTATCTACAGGGTATTCTGAAGTCTAGAGAAAATACAGGCTAAGGAGGAGTTTTAAAGCTGAAAATGGATTACAAGACACTCGAGGCCACAATCAGATTCCGACTGTACAACTTTCATGGAACCGACTTGGAATCATTCAAATATGCTAGAACAGTCGGCGTTTGGACAAGAACGCAATGCAAATGCACCAAGCCCGGTAAAAGCCAAACTAGGGCAATTTCGACCGTTTTGGGATTTCGACCATGTTCCAAGCAGAATTTGGCTTAGGTTCCTTCTTGAGATCATCTTAGAATGACATTTTCATTCAGAATACACTCTACAAAATCCAAGAAGCTCCGGCCAAAGCTCCGGTCAGATTCCGGTCAAACCGATGGCTTTTGGGAAACAAATATCTTCCGATGACTTTTGGAGTGGTGACTCACCCCAATGGCTTTTGCTCTCCTCTTGCCATGTGTTGTGATCTCCTCCACATCTCCTCCCATCTTGTGCCATGTGTTGTGATCTCCTTGCCTCCCTTAGCCTATAAATAGACATCTTCTCTTCACTTGTATATCATCCTCATTCAATCCCAACATCCATAGTTCTTGTAGTGAGAGAAGCTCTCTAGATTCTACAACACAATCCTTGTAATACTTTCGCTTTGAATCAAAACTCCTGTTTGTTCTTGAGTATTTGAACTAGTTCCTGAGTTTACTCCTGTCGGTTCTTGAGTATTCTCCTTTTACTTTTCCTGTCTTTCAAAACCTTTACTTCTCAAGTACTTAGCTATGATGTCCTGTTCCATGGATATTCGTAGCTAAACCCTTCATTCGGTTGAAGGGGTGTACTAGTATCATACAATGTTTTAGACCCTTCTCTTAAATGCCTCTATGTGTTCAAAACTTGTTCTATGTGCCACATATTAGGTTAGAACTTCCAAGGTTGAGTGGATGCTTTAACGGGCAAAACTCTTCCGTGGGGTTCGTGAACATACTCGGGTAAGTGGATGCTTTAACGGGCAAAGCTTATCTGAGGAGTTCGACCTCTTTCAAAAACCATTTGGTTGATCGTAACTGAAGATCAAATGGATGCACATAAGGCTAAGATACTTCGAAAGGAGGAATTAGTCTAAGTAGAACAAGTGTTCTAAATGATGTTGCAAGTCATGTGCTAGAAATAGCCTTGATTCATCTTTGAACACATAGTATGATCATTAGAGGTCAATGATAAACAGACTATGATACAAGGCCCCTGATACCGAATCCTTCCTTCAATTGCAATATCACCTGTTACTTTACTTTCAGTACCATATCAACTGCTTACTTTCAGCACTTTAATTTCTGCAAGTCTTGTCCTTCAAGCACTTTAATTTCCGCAAGTCTTGTCCTTCAAGCACTTTACTTTTCAGTATTTACTTTCAGTCTCGTATTTACTTTCTTTACTTTCAGTCATTTACTTTCCAGTACTAAAATCACAACCAACCCACGCTACTCTCTGTACTAAAACCACAACCAATCCCAAACTGTCCAACTTTAAGAACAACTTTTCACCTGACTCCCTTGGGTTCGACCCCTACTTACCCTTTACTACCCACTAGTAGAGTACGAGTAGCGGAGATATAAATTTATTTTGTACAGAGACATTGCACCTTAACGACAGTGCAGTGCGCTCCGTCAAAATTGGCGCCGTTGCCGGGGAGTTAGTAATCGGATGGTTGTTCTTTTCTTTCCCTTTCGCATAATCCACTATGTCTTCATGGATGATTCGGTATCTTCCCCAGTTTGGAAGAACCATCGGAGAAGACCTTGTGGAACATGTACAAATATTTCACTCCAACTGCGGCCGCATGAAGCCTGAGGACGAGTCCTTGGAGGGGTTTAAGTTAAAATGTTTTGAGTTTTCCTTAACTGATTCGGCACTATCTTGGTATTACTCATCATATGCAGATTATGAAGGCTATTATGGGGATCTACGAGCCAAATTTCTAAAAGAGTTTTCCCTGTCAAATTATCGCACCGATCCCTGTCAAAGAGCCCCACCATCCTTTCGACTTGAAGTCCGTGAGAAGATAGTCACCCTTAAGCAATCCCGGGACGAAACATTGGACGAGTACTTATCGTACTTCGATTCCATTGTGACGAGCTGCCCGCACCATGGATTCACGAACTTTAATCTTCTTCAGAGGTTTCTCGGTGGGATGATGCCACATGACCGGAATATACTTGATGCTGCGGCAGGAGGATCGGTGATGAATTTAACCATGTCTAAACTGTGGAAGTTGATAGATGATATGGCAGAGAGCTCAAAACGAGGGCCGATGCCCCAAACTGATGATAAGGCGCCAACGATAGAAGCCGATCCAGTGCAGGTCATGGAAGACATCACAGAGGCCATGATGGACGGATCGGAAATAGGAAGCACCGAGGAAGAGCCTACATGGGAGATCACTCCCGAGCCATCAGAAGACCTAGAGCCAGAAACCGATCCAGTGTGGGACGATGAAGATCCTACATGGGAGATCACTCCCGAGCCATCAGAAGACCTAGAGCCAGAAACCGATCCAGTGTGGGACGAGGAAAAGCCTTCATGGGAACTCACTACCGAGCTGGCAGAAGAGGAAGTCCCGGTCGCCACTGACGAGCTGCCAAAGACATACCCTGTCCTCATTGCCGAGCCAGCCAAGAAATGCACGGGCCTCATTACCGAACTGCCCGAGGAAGTCCCTGTCCTCACTGAAGAGCTACTCGAGAAAGACCCGGTCCTTATGGCCGAGAAGCCCCAACTTAACCCTTCATGTTTTATGCAGATCACGGACAAAAGAGATGATGTGATCAATAATGATGTAGTGCTAGGCGAGTTGGAGGAGAAGCATGAGCCAAAACAGCCGACAAAGGAGCTCTCGCTCGTCACAAGCCAAGAAGAGCCTCTTGAAAAGTGTAAGGACCTAGGAAGGCCAATCATCTCTGCCACGAAGAAGAGGGTTAGCAAGGACGCATGTTCGAGGTCGCTTAATGGCAGAATTCAGAACTTCCACAATTGCAAGGATGCCAACCGGCCATACACGAAGAAGCGACCGAGACATGGCCCGGTGGAATGGAAACCCGGAAGGAGAAACAAGAGAGCACGGCTCATTGGATCAGCAGCTATGGTCAAGAAATCCTCGCCTTCTCAGAGGTATTGGAAGGAAAAAACACCGGAACAATGGAGTCCTGACCCGAGCACATCATCTCACAAGAACTCGGGGAAAGTCAAGGCAAGAATGAAAGTAGGCACTCCGCAACACTATGACCTGAGCCACCCATGGGATCCAAACTTGTGATCCCCATGCGTCGAGCCAACGACGTTAAACAAAGGCACTGGTCGGGAGGTAACCCGACACCTATCTTACTTTCGGTCATTTATTTTCTGTCATTTAGTTTTTACCTTAACAGTCGCTCTCACCCACTTTTTTGTATAGAAGGAATGACCCCTTGTAGGAATCGATTCTTGGAGCAAGATCAGATCAGCCAGGCAGCTTCCGAGAAATTACCGGGCCCGCGCTGAGAGTTCAAGGCCCCAGCCGAACTCCCTCAATTATCCAGCTCAAGCTATGACGTTCCACGACACGACACAGTAAAAGGGAGTTCAGTTCTTCTCTTTTCCTTAATATCATTTCCTTCTCTTGTATATATTTGCATGACTTTTGAACTAAGTCGTGCTGAAAGGCACGCCTTCATTCAAAAGTGTGGGGTGAGAATCGCTTGTGTACATAGTTAACATGCTTTTTCTTTTTCCTTTTCCCTTAATATTATCTTTTTGAAAATATGAACTTGAGAATGTGAAAAAGATAGATCTAAATTCGTGCATTTACCTTGTGAAAATTCAACTGTTTAAAAACTTAGAATTTAACTTCTCATTTGTCCCTTTGTGCTAAGATATACAGGGGATGTGGAGTTGACATAAACTGCCCTAGAGAGGCTTGGCAAGCACTCGAAGGATCGAATCTAACTATATGGTTTACGAAGTCAGTGGAGGCTGCACTTCGGGTTTCAGTAGAGATTGAAGTCATCTCCGCCATGCAGTGTTTATGCAAGAAGCGGGACGGGAATCAAACCGTCCTATCTCTAGTCAGAGTAGCCGGGAAAATAAATGAGCAACCCTCATTTTGACCCGCGCGAAACGGCGAGGATGAGAAAGAGCGGGGAGGTATTTCCATATGCTCGCGGGCGACGATTGGACCTCCCAAAAAGGCTGAGAAAATGGACTAGCAAGTCACAAAGAAGTAAAAGCTCAAAGAAGCTAATCAAAGGCCAAAGGCCAAAATTGTGAAGGTTTTAACCAAACAAAAGTGAAGAAACTCCAACTCAATATCAAAGGCCAAAGGCCGATTCACTACAGAAGCTGTCCCTCGCAAAAAAGAAATCAAAATGCTCAACTCAGTGAAACCCGAACCGAATCACGTGCTAGAGAAAGCTACAAGGAAACCATATAGTACGAGTCGATCCCGAGAATGCAGTCCAGGAGCCTGAAAAGGGCTATCTCCCGAAATATCCGAATTAATTTGCATCTCGGCGCGAAGGTACAAGTATCAAGTTTCTTCTAAATATTTACACGGTTTAGTTTGGTAATAAGTAAGTAATGCATGAATTAGGATAAATCTAGTCCCACAATCTCACTTTCATATTTGAAGTTTTTACTTGGATTGTATGTGCACACCCTTAAAAAGCATTGTTCGGGACGAACAACTAAAAGTGTGGGGTGATCTGATGGACCATAATTGTATGAATTATAAACACAGTTAAACCCACCAAATTAGACTCTTTGTCTATTTAACATTTGCTTGTTAGTTCCGATATTTATCTACAGGGTATTCTGAAGTCTAGAGAAAATACAGGCTAAGGAGGAGTTTTAAAGCTGAAAATGGATTACAAGACACTCGAGGCCACAATCAGATTGCGACTGTACAACTTTCATGGAACCGACTTGGAATCATTCAAATATGGTAGAACAGTCGGCGTTTAACGCAATGCAAAGGCACCAAGCCCGGTAAAAGCCAAACTAGGGCAATTTCGACCGTTTTGGGATTTCGACCATGTTCCAAGCAAAATTTGGCTTAGGTTCCTTCTTGAGATCATCATAGAATGACATTTTCATTCAGAATACACTCTCCAAAATCCAAGAAGCTCCGACCAAAGCTCCGGTCAGATTCCGTTCAAACCGATGGCTTTTGAGAAACAAATATCTTCCGATGGCTTTTGGAGTGGTGACTCACCCCGATGGCTTTTGCTCTCCTCTTGCCATGTGTTGTGATCTCCTCCACATCTCCTCCCATCTTGTGCCATGTGTTGTGATCTCCTTGCCTTGCTCCCTTAGCCTATAAATAGACATCTTCTCTTCACTTGTATATCATCCTCATTCAATCCCAACATCCATAGTTCTTGTAGTGAGAGAAGCTCTCTAGATTCTACAACACAATCCTTGTAATACTTTCGCTTTGAATCAAAACTCCTGTTTGTTCTTGAGTATTTGAACTAGTTCCTGAGTTTACTCCTGTCGGTTCTTGAGTATTCTCCTTTTACTTTTCCTGTCTTTCAAAACCTTTTCTTCTCAAGTACTTAGCTATGATGTCCTGTTCCATGGATATTCGTAGCTAAACCCTTCATTCGGTTGAAGGGGTGTACTAGTATCATACAATGTTTTAGACCCTTCTCTTAAATGCCTCTATGTGTTCAAAACTTGTTCTATGTGCCACATATTAGGTTAGAACTTCCAAGGTTGAGTGGATGCTTTAACGGGCAAAACTCTTCCGTGGGGTTCGTGAACATACTCGGGTAAGTGGATGCTTTAACGGGCAAAGCTTATCTGAGGAATTCGACCTCTTTCAAAAACCATTTGGTTGATCGTAACTGAAGATCAAATGGATGCACATAAGGCTAAGATACTTCGAAAGGAGGAATTAGTCTAAGTAGAACAAGTGTTCTAAATGATGCTGCAAGTCATGTGCTAGAAATAGCCTTGATTCATCTTTGAACACATAGTATGATCATTAGAGGTCAATGATAAACAGACTATGATACAAGGCCCCTGATACCGAATCCTTCCTTCAATTGCAATATCACCTGTTACTTTACTTTCAGTACCATATCAACTGCTTTCTTTCAGCACTTTAATTTCTGCAAGTCTTGTCCTTCAAGCACTTTACTTTTCAGTATTTACTTTCAGTCTCGTATTTACTTTCTTTACTTTCAGGTATTTACTTTCCAGTACTAAAATGACAACCAACCCACGCTACTCTCTGTACTAAAACCACAACCAATCCCAAACTGTCCAACTTTAAGAACAACTTTTCACCTGACTCTCTTGGGTTCGACCCCTACTTACCCTTTACTACCCACTAGTAGAGTACGAGTAGCGGAGATATAAATTTATTTTGTACAGAGACATTGCACCTTAACGACAGTGCAGTGCGCTCCGTCACTAGCATAGAACAACATGTTAAACACTCCATCGGACGTGACTCATATGCATCATGTCTAGCCAATCACCGAGAGAGCAACATGTGAGCATTGCTCTAAGGAAGAGAAACCATACCTAGTTCGAGCCTCAGCTTTTCGTAGGGTTCTCTATGCAAAGCCTTTGTGAATATGTCTGCAATCTGTTCCTCAGTTCTGCAATATTCCATCTCAATTGTTCCCTTTTCTACACAGTCTCGTAGAAAGTGGTATCGAATTTCAATATGGTTAGTGCGTGAGAACTGTACTGGATTTTTAGAGATGTTAATAGCACTAGTGTTATCACACAAAATCTTAGCACAATTTGTAATAACACCGTAATCACTTAGCTGTTGCCTGATCCATAGCAGCTGCGCGCAGCAAGCAGCAGCGGCAATATATTCAGCCTCAGCGGTGGATAGAGCAATTGAGGACTGCTTCTTTGAAGCCCAAGAGATGAGACATGGTCCAAGATATTGAGCCATCCCTGACGTGGACTTCCTGTCTGTCTTGCACCCAGCATAGTCTGCATCGGTGTATGCTTCCAGGCGTAATTCTCCTCCCCTTGGATAAAATAGGCACAAGTCATCTGTCCCCTTCAGATATCTCAATACCCTCTTTACTGCTTTCACGTGGGTTTCCCTGGGATCGGCCTGAAACCTTGCACACAGACAAACACTGAATAAGATATCGGGTCTGCTAGCAGTGAGATATAATAGCGAACCAATCATTCCTCTATACATAGTTGGATCTACTCGAGGTGAGGATTCGTCCTTTGTCATGGCGTCGTTCGGAGACATCGGTGTGGCACACGTCTTGGCGGACTCCATCCCAAACTTCTTCAGAATCTCCTTTACGTACTTCTGTTGATGGATTCGGGTGCCATCCTCTCCTTGAGTGACTTGAAGTCCGAGGAAGTACTTGAGTTCTCCCACCATACTCATCTCGAATTCGCTTGACATTAACTCTGTAAACTTCTTGACAAGTTTGGGGTTAGTTGAACCAAAAATGATGTCATCTACATATACCTGCACCACCAAAGTGTCCTTCCCTTCCTTCAGAAGGAAGAGAGTTTTGTCCACCTCTCCTCTGGTATATCCGTGGGATAGCAAGAACTGTGACAGTCTCTCATACCAGGCACGAGGAGCTTGCTTCAGCCCGTACATCGCCTTCTCAAGGATGTGGACATGATCAGGGTGAGTGTGATCCTCGAACCCTGGTGTCTGGCCCACATATACCTCCTCCTTTAGAACTCCGTTCAAGAAGGCCGTTTTCACATCCATTTGCCGCAGAGTGAAACCATGGTAAGTCGAATATGCAATTAGTAATCTGATTGCTTCTAACCTTGCAACTGGGGCGAATGTCTCATCGTAGTCTATCCCCTCTTGTTGGTTGTAACCTTTGACCACCAGCCGGACTTTGTTTCTCACAACGACTCCCTTGTCATCCATCTTGTTGCGAAAGACCCACTTCGTTCCAATCACTTTTTTGTCCTTCGGCCTAGGAACCAGTCGCCATACCTTGTTCCTTTCGAACTGATGTAGCTCTTCTTGCATGGCATTTCCCACTCCGGATCCTTCAACGCTTCAGCTATGGTCCTTGGTTCTGTGATAGAGACAAAACACGCAAATTTACAGAAATGGCACAGATCATCCAGATTTACCTGATCCTGCGATGTATATCACTGGTAATCCCTCATCCTAGATGGGGGCTGAATAACTCTCCCGCTCCTTGTAGTTCTGGGTTCCTCCGCAGTGCCTGTAGGCGGGGGATTGTTAGTAATCTCCTCTTCGTTGGGAGGCACAGCGTTGATGTCTGGTACAGGGACATCAGGAACATGTTCTTGAGCGGTTATCTCTGTCTGAGCATCTACGGGTTCCTGACTAGCTATCTGTGCAGTTTCTTGAGCTGGTTCTGTGACTACATCTTGAGTTGGTTCCCAGTCGGGATCAGCTCTATCAGTGAACTGAAGTTCTCCGTCATCCTGTGATGAAGGATCTTTTACTAGGTGTCCTGTCATAGCGCCCTCATCAAAGGTTACGTGGATGCTCTCCTCCACCCGTTCCATCCTTAGGCTGTACACCTTGTAGGCTCTGCTATGGCTTGAATATCCAATGAACACACCTTCATCGCTCCTCGGGTCGAACTTTCCCAGATTGTCTTTTCCATTGTTATGCACGTAGCACCTGCAGCCAAACACTCTCAAATAGGCAATGTTAGGTATTCTTCCCCGCAGCAGCTCATACGGCGTTTTTCCTATCAGAAAACGTAGAGATGCTCGGTTCAGAATGTAGCTAGCCGCATGTACAACCTCTGCCCAGAACCCCTTGGGAACGCCACTGGCAATCAACGTTGTTCTGGACATGTCTTCTAAGGTCCTATTCTTTCTCTCAACCACCCCATTCTGCTGAGGAGTTCTTGGTGCAGAGAAGTTGTGATCAATTCCTGCAGTTCTGCACAAGGAGAGAAACTGGGAATTCCGAAACTCGGTTCCGTTGTCAGTACGAATGGATACTAGCTTCTTACTCAATTTTTTTTCAATCAGTTTCAACCATGAGACAAATTCAGAGTATGTTTCATCTTTCGAGCACAAGAAAATGGTCCAAGTAAACCTGGAGTAGTCGTCCACGATGACTAATATATACCTGTTGCCTCCACGGCTGACGACGTTCACTGGCCCGCAGAGATCCATGTGGATCATGTCTAGAGGACCTGAAGTGCTCACTGATTGCTTTGATTTGAACGAAGTACGTACTTGCTTGCCCGTGGCACATGCACTGCATACCTGATCAATTGAGCTTTCTACCTTGGGTAATCCAATCACTAGTTCACTTTGATGCAGCTTATGAATCAGTCTCATGCTTGCATGTCCAAACCTTTTGTGCCACAGCAATGTGTCGGCTGTTATGCTTGCCAAGCACAGCTCCTCTTCAGGGACGAACTCTGGGTCCACTGTGTATATTTGATTCTCCCGGACACCTCTGAGTATTACCTTTCCTGTCTCAATGCACTTCACAAAACAGTCATTAGAGTTGAATACCACTTGATTCTTACCATGTTGACACAATTGTGATATACTCAGCAGGTTATAATTCAGGTTTTCAACCAGACTGACTTGTCGAACTTTAATTGTTTCTGAAATTCTTACCTCTCCTGTTGCAACGACCTTACATGTACTTTTGTTTCCGAAGATAATGCTTCCTCCGGAGTAGGCTTGGAGTGAGATGAACCATCCTGGATCTCCTGTCATGTGTTTGGAGCATCCGCTATCCAGATACCATGGCTTGCTCCTCACTCCGTCCTGCAAGAGGGAAATCAATTTTTACGAACCCAGACAAGCTTGGGCTTACTGGGTTTTGGGGCATTTTTAATAGCAGGAGTAAACTCTAAGGGAATGGAATCGTTATCGTCAGCAAGATCGATTTTCTTCCTGGGAGCTCGTCTGGGTCGTCCGTGGGTGGCTGTTTCGTGGTGAGGACGAACCCACTCACTTCTGTCATCTTTTCTGTGGGGAGGAACCTTTCTCCTAGGGACATAAGCGGCGCTGGTTTTTCTCTGATGACTGTCATACCTCTCATTGGCTTCTTCTAGTTTCTTACAGTCTGATCTGTAGTGACCAGAGTGACCACAGTGCCAGCAGACACGATAGTAGAGATTTCCAGTTTTCTTGTTTCTCTCTAAGGGAGTGGGTCTCCTATTTCTTTGGGCCTGAGGGTCAATCGTGAATGGTTGACGGTTGGAGCTCATCTTATTCCAAATTTCAAAGGCTTTCCCAGCCTTGAAAGGTGCAGATTCTCTGTCATAGAGATGGCTCTCTTTAGGAGATGTGGCTTCCGGCTTTCTCACCTGGTGCGAGCTCTCGCCGACTTCAGTCACCAATCCCTTTCCTTTGGCAATTCTTCTGTTTGCTTCCTCTTTGTCAGTCTCTTCCATATACCCAAGTCCGGGTCTGACAAACTTTCTCTTGTATTCTTGTTTTACCTCTTCAGCCTTCTTGATTTCTAGTTCTCGTAGCCAGATTCTCTTGCATTCCGTCTCCTTTTATCTGAGATCTGCGACTGTCTGACGGAGTTCCTCGTTGTCCAGCTGGATCCTTACTGATTTTGCAATTGATCCTACTGATGGACCATAATTATACGAATCAAAAACACAGTTAAACCCACTAAATTAGACTGTTTGTCTATTTAACTTTTGCTTGTTAGTTCCGATATTTATCTACAGGGTATTTTGGAGCTTAGAGAGAATACACGCTAAGGAGAGGATTTTACGCAGAAAAGATGTTACGAGTCATTCCAAGGTCTCGATCAGACGCTGACTGAAGAAATCTAAAGATCCTGACATGGAATCATTCAAAACAAATCAAAGCGAAGAGCAATCAAAGTCAATCCCGGGCTGAAATACACCGATAGTTTTGTGAAAACGTCGCAAAAATGTCACAAAACTCCACATTTGCCCATGGTGACCGGCGGCTTTTGGAGGAGGTGGCCAAAGGAGGAAGCTCTCCTCCATGGATGACCTCCAACCGGCGGCTCTTACCTCCCATGGAGCTCCCCTTGGATGAAGCCACATGCTCTCATCTTGGCCCTCCATTCCTTCCCTCCATGGCTATAAATACATGCCTCCATCTCATTTGTAAAACATCCCAAAAAATCATAAATCACTTATCTCTCTTATAAGTTTGGCAATTTGTAAGTTTGGTTTTGAAATAATACTCTTGTTGGTTCTTGAGTATTATAACAGTTTTAGAGAATACTCCTATTGGTTCTTGAGTATTCAAGTAGGAATTGGGAATACTCCTGTTGGTTCTTGAGTATTCCCCTTACTTACTGTCTTTCAAAAACCCCCGAGTATTTAGCTATGGTATCCACCTCTATGGATATTCGTAGCTAAACTCTTCATTCGGTTGAAGGGGTGTACTTGTATCATAAAATGTTTTAGACTTTGCTTTAGTGTTTTTTCTCTGTATTCAAAACTTGTTCTATGTGCCATATATTAGGCCAGAACTTCCAAGGTTGAGTGGATGCTTGGAATGACAAAGCTCTTCCGTGGAAGTTCGTAAACATACTCGGATAAGTGGATGCTTGGAATGGCAAAGCTTATCTGAGGAGTTTGACCTCTCTAAAACACCATTTGATTGCTCGGGAATGACTGATCAAATGGATGCACACAGGCTAATATACCTTGGAATGGGGTATTAGTCTAAGTAGAACAAGGGCTCTACGTTTTTTGCAAAAGTCTAGACAGTGTGTGCAAATCGAGTGCTTGGAATGGCCTTGATACTCTTTCGAACACTTTTGCAAAAGACTAGACAGTGTGGCAAATCGAGTGCTTGGAATGGCCTTGATGCACGTTTGAATACTTAGAAGGATCACTAAAGGTCAATGATAAACAGGCTATGATACAAGGCCCCCGAAATCGAATGTTTTCCTTGAAATCAAACAACTCCTGCACTTACTTTCTTAGTATAACTGTCGTAATCAACTGCTCACCTTCCGGAGGACTTGCCAATCACGCATCACCTGCTGTAAGTCTCCTACTTTTATTTTCAGTCATTTACTTTTCGCATAAAAAAACCAAAACCAACCAAAAAGTCACGTAGTTACTAGCTCTAAAACCTCAACCAACCTAAAACACGCTCCCTTGCTGTACAAATCACCTCAAAGAACAACTATCCCCCTAATTCCTTTGGGTTCGACCCCTACTTACCACTTGCTACCCAGTAGTGAAGTCGCGAGTAGCGGACTATAAATTTATTTGTACATTTGCTCTGACGACAAGCATCTGTCAAATTGGCGCCGTTGCCGGGGAATTAGCCTTCGGATAGTTGTTCTTTTCTTTCTCTCCCCTTCTCATGATGCTACCCACTACATATGCATGGACAACACGATATCTGCCCCTGTTCGGAGGTACGGATGGAGAAAATCATGTACAACACTGCCGGAACTTTCACCACGTTTGCTGCCACATAAAACCTGAGAAAGAAATGTTAGAGGAATTTAAGCTTAAATGCTTCAAATTTTCTCTGACTGACTTCGCGACAATCTGGTACTACACATCACCCGCTATGCATGCTGAATATTTTGTGGACCTCTGCGTTCCATTCCTGAAGGAATTCTCCCCCCCCATCCTTACGCCAAAAACCCCGTGAGAAGATCATGTGCCTTCAACAATCCCGGGATGAGACTTTGGACGAATACTACACGAACTACGACACCATCGTCTCAAGCTGCCCGCACCATGGATTCACGAAGAAAGTTCTTCTTCAAAAATTTCTTCGTGGGATGAGGTCCGATGAGCTGGGAAGGATTAACGAAGCAATGAAAAGATCAGCCAGGAACTTATCCATAGCAGACATGTGGTACCTCATAAATAACCTGGCCGCAGCCACAAAACGATTACCCCAAACTGACGGAGGAATGCAAATAGACGAAGCTGGTCCTGAGGCAAATGAAGAAACTCCCGAGCCATCAGAAGAGACTCCTGAACCGTCAGAAGAATCAGACATGGAAAGCATCGGAATCAACGAGGAAGAAGTCCAAAATACCACCAGCATACTGCCCGAGCCATACCCAGCTATCATCACCCAAGCTTCCGAGACCATCTATGACCAGATCCTGACAAACGGACATAACGAGGCAGAACCAAGCCTTAAGATGCAAGCTTCCCAACTTTTCCCCTCGATCAATAGGCAAATCGCTGAAAACTATGTGATCAATGAAGAGGCTAAAAGGAGGATGGGAAAAGGGCCTGAGCAAAACGACACCGTAATGGGGCATAGACGCTGGAAGGAGAAACCATCAGAACAGTGAGAGCTGGACCCACGCCCATCATCCCCCAAAAACCCAGGAAGAGTCAAAGCAAGAATCAGGGTTGGCGCAATAAAGAAATTCGACCTGAGCCACCCATGGGATCCAAACCAATGATCCAAGAATGAGGTACTGTCGAGCCAACGACGTTAAACAAGTGCACTGGTCGGGAGGTAACCCGACACTATCTTACTTTCTGTCATTTAATTTCAGTCATTTAGTTTAAAGTCATTCTCACATGTATATATCTGCTTGCATGACTTTTGAACTAAGGCACGCCTTCGTTCAAAAGTGTGGGGTGAGAACCACCTTTTTATATAGTTAAATAACATGCTTGCTGTTTTCTTAATAGTATCTTTTTGAAAATATGAACTTAAGAATGTGAAAAAGATAGATCATAATTCATGCATCAACCTTGTAAATATTCAACTGTTTAAAAACTTAGAATGTAACTTCTCATTTGTTCCTTTGTGCTGAGATAAACTAGGGATGTGGAGTTGATAGAAAATGCCCTAGAGGGGCTTGGCAAGCAATCGAAGGATCGAATCAAACTATATGGTTTTCGAAGTCAGTGGAGGCTGCACTTCGGGTTTCAGTGAAGATTGAAGTCATCTCCGCCATGCAGTGTTTACGCAAAAAAGAAAAAAAAGGCGAGGACGGGAATCAGACCGTCCTCTCTCTAGTCAAAGTAGCCGAGAAAATAGATGAGCGACCCTCATCTTGACCCGCGCGAAACGACAACGATGAGAGGAGCGGGGAGGTATTTCCATATGCTCGCGGGCGATGATTGGACCTCCCAAAAAGGCTTGAGAAAATGGACTAGCAAGTCACAAAGAAGCAAAAGCTCGAAGAAGCAAATCAAGAGGCCAAAGGCCCAAAAGTGTGAAGGTGTTAACCGAACAAAAGTGAAGTACTCAAAAAGTCAAATCCAAGGCCAAAGGCCGATTCACTACAAAAAAAACTGTCCCTCGCCAAAAAGAAAGAAAATCAAAGATCAAACCATTGAAACCCGAACCAAATCACGTGCTAGAGAAAGCTACAAGAAAACCATATAGTACGAGACGGTCCCGAGATTGCAGTCCAGGAGCCTAAAAAGGGCTATCTCCCGAAACATCCAAAATACTTTGCATCTCAGCACGAAGGTACAAGTATCAAGTTTCTTCTATTTATTTACGCAGTTTAATTTGGTAATAAGTAGTAATGCATGAATTAGGATAAGTCTAGTCCCACAGTCTAACTTTCATATTTTAAAAGCTTACTTAGTGCCGCCCTTTAATAGCATTGTTTGGGACGAACAACTAAAAGTGTGGGGTGATCTGATGGACCATAATTATACGAATCAAAAACACAGTTAAACCCACTAAATTAGACTGTTTGTCTATTTAACTTTTGCTTGTTAGTTCCGATATTTATCTACAGGGTATTTTGGAGCTTAGAGAGAATACACGCTAAGGAGAGGATTTTACGCAGAAAAGATGTTACGAGTCATTCCAAGGTCTCGATCAGACGCTGACTGAAGAAATCTAAAGATCCAGACATGGAATCATTCAAAACAAATCAAAGCGAAGAGCAATCAAAGTCAATCCCGGGCTGAAATACACCGATAGTTTTGTGAAAACGTCGCAAAAACGTCACAAAACTCCACATTTGCCCATGGTGACCGGCGGCTTTTGGAGGAGGTGGCCAAAGGAGGAAGCTCTCCTCCATGGATGACCTCCAACCGGCGGCTCTTACCTCCCATGGAGCTCCCCTTGGATGAAGCCACATGCTCTCATCTTGGCCCTCCATTCCTTCCCTCCATGGCTATAAATACATGCCTCCATCTCATTTGTAAAACATCCCAAAAAATCATAAATCACTTATCTCTCTAAGTTTGGCAATTTGTAAGTTTGGTTTTGAAATAATACTCTTGTTGGTTCTTGAGTATTATAACAGTTTTAGAGAATACTCCTGTTGGTTCTTGAGTATTCAAGTAGGAATTGGGAATACTCCTGTTGGTTCTTGAGTATTCCCCTTACTTACTGTCTTTCAAAAACCCCCGAGTATTTAGCTATGGTATCCACCTCTATGGATATTCGTAGCTAAACTCTTCATTCGGTTGAAGGGGTGTACTTGTATCATAAAATGTTTTAGACTTTGCTTTAGTGTTTTTTCTCTGTATTCAAAACTTGTTCTATGTGCCATATATTAGGCCAGAACTTCCAAGGTTGAGTGGATGCTTGGAATGGCAAAGCTCTTCCGTGGAAGTTCGTAAACATACTCGGATAAGTGGATGCTTGGAATGGCAAAGCTTATCTGAGGAGTTTGACCTCTCTAAAACACCATTTGATTGCTCGGGAATGACTGATCAAATGGATGCACACAGGCTAATATACCTTGGAATGGGGTATTAGTCTAAGTAGAACAAGGGCTCTACGTTTTTTGCAAAAGTCTAGACAGTGTGTGCAAATCGAGTGCTTGGAATGGCCTTGATACTCTTTCGAACACTTTTGCAAAAGACTAGACAGTGTGGCAAATCGAGTGCTTGGAATGGCCTTGATGCACGTTTGAATACTTAGAAGGATCACTAAAGGTCAATGATAAACAGGCTATGATACAAGGCCCCCGAAATCGAATGTTTTCCTTGAAATCAAACAACTCCTGCACTTACTTTCTTAGTATAACTGCCGTAATCAACTGCTCACCTTCCGGAGGACTTGCCAATCACGCATCACCCGCTGTAAGTCTCCTACTTTTATTTTCAGTCATTTACTTTTCGCACAAAAAAAACCAAAACCAACCAAAAAGTCACGTAGTTACTAGCTCTAAAACCTCAACCAACCTAAAACACGCTCCCTTGCTGTACAAATCACCTCAAAGAACAACTATCCCCCTAATTCCTTTGGGTTCGACCCCTACTTACCACTTGCTACCCAGTAGTGAAGTCGCGAGTAGCGGACTATAAATTTATTTGTACATTTGCTCTGACGACAAGCATCTGTCACCTACCATCTTGGTTCCGACGTCTGTCGGCTTGGTGTCGTCAATTCTCATGCACCTCAGTTCATTACTCAAACTGTTGATTTGTGTGTCTCTTTCGTCACAAGTGTAGCATTTGCAGACGTGCTCCTCCTTTTCTCTCTCAAGACGCATAGCTTTGGTTGACCAGAGGCGGTTGTTTTCCATGTCGTCTTCATGTTCATCTTTCATGATCTCAAGTTGTTCCTTAAGGCTTGTGATCTTCTTTAGTAGTTCGGCAATAGTTTTTGCGAAGTCAAATTCACTAAAAACTTGATCGATATAAGAATCAGATTCATGTACCTCATCGTTTGTGGATCTTGCCATCAGACATGGCTCCTTAGCTCGCTTCCTATCGCTGGGTTCCTCGTCTGAGTCACCCCAGGCGGCGAACATGGCTTGAGCTTCGTTTGGGGCAGGTGGTTCACCCTTCTTCTTGCTGTAGCAATCTTTAGCAAGATGCCCCTTTTTCTGGCAGTGATAGCAGGTTCTTTCTTCCTTTGTACCCGCCTTTGTCTTGCTTTCCTCTGAGGTAGCTCCCTTGTTCCCCTTTTGGTTATTTCGTCCTCCGCCTGAGACACCTCTGTTTTGTGTTCTGCCAGTTGTCGCCATCTTGAAGGCTCTCGAGAGAAGAGCTATCTCCTCGTCCTCACCTTTAGATGGTAGGCTTACTTGGGCTATGTCCAAAGCCTTCTCCACTTTCAGTGCTATAGCCTGAGATTTTCCAGCTTGTCTTCTGGCCATCTTTCTCTCTGATATCCCAGCTTGGCTTTGCAGATTCGCCACCAGCTCTTCCAAGGTGATATCTTTGATTCCTTTTTGAGCCTGGAGGGCTGTGGTCACTGTGTCCCATCTGGAGCTGAGAGCTTGCATGAACTGATGAGTTATTTTCCACTGTGGGAGTTTCTCATCCATGGAGTTCAGCTGTGCAATGATTATTTGAAATCTGGTGTAGAAGTCCTCCAGGGATTCGTCCTTTCGCTGCTCGACTGTTTCGTAGTCTTTTGTGGCAGCTAGAATTCTGTTCCATTTTATATCCTCGTTTCCCTCGTACAGTCTAGCAAGGCCATCCCACTATTCCTTCGCCGTTTTGTACACAGCCATCTTCACCTGATCTCCTTATGAGAGAGCCATGTACAGAACCTTCTTGGCTCTGGCATTCTGTTGGAGAGACTTGTAATCAGCTTCGGTGTACTTGTCCTTCTCCTTCTCATTTGGATTGGCGGGATCTGTCACATCCAGAATAGGGAAGTTATCCTTTTCAAACACACGCCACAGCTTCCCATCCAGGAAACAAACATGAGCTTCGAACTAATCCTTCCACCAGTCATACTCTCCTGGGCTGAGCACCGGCGGCTTCCAGAACGAGTCGTTTCCGCCAGACATGATTTCCTGCAAAGGCTAACACACAATCTAGAACCTCGCTCTGATACCAATTGTTGGATCGTTAGGTTAGCCGTCTATGTGAGGGAGATCCCAGAGTGGTTTCCCTCAGACAGATGGCAGCGGAAAGCAACTTAACTCTGGTACAGGAAATACAAAGCAGAAAGTAAGTACACGAGATTTAGAGTGGAAACCTTATTGCAATCCTTGCAACAGGCTGAAAACCACTTTGCCTCCTGGACGATTCCAGAAGGGCTTCAAGATCAGTGTTATTGATAAAAGAATATGCTTGTAGATTGTTACACTTGTCTCACTCAGTGACAGTTAACAGATCTACTCAATTCAAAGGATCAACTAACACGATCTTATCTGGTCCGCACACAGCAGCACTTCGTCAGCTCCGGAATTGATCGTCTCTTCAATCTCCGGTTGCTCTCTCCAAAAAGCCGAACTTCAAACTGAAGGCTTCTTCTCTTTTTATAGCATCTTTAAGTCGGCTGATCTGATCTCTGTCCCAGATCCGATTGCTATCCAGCAGATATGATATGGTTAAGATATTTCCATATCTTAACCACATCACATATTTCCCTTCCAATTCAGGCGTGTATCTTCTCTTCGCATATACTTGATATGTATCCGTGTATATACTTGCATCAATATTTCTCATCAAATATTACACGCATATACTCGTGTATCTTCGATATATATCTTCGAGTGTATTTTCCCAGATCCGATCTAGTCATAATGTCGGTGTGTCTCTCACACGGAACGCATCTCTCTCACAGCTCTGCTCTCTCTCAGAGATGTCCAGTAAGCTTACCTGTCAGACAGTGATTTCTGCATACTCAAGTGGATTATTAGTTAAGTGTTTGTTATCATCAAAACACAAAGGGTCCAACAGGGGGTTAGGGGTTAAGAGGCTTTGGGAATTTAACAAAGCTATTTCAATGGGAATGATATGTGACATTCTGGTGAAAAAGGATTCAATGTTGATCAAATGGATGAACAAATACTATTTCAAGAACCAGGATCTTTGGCAGGTTGAGGAAAAGGCGTACCACTCTTGGGTATTCAAGAGAGTTCTGAAATTGAGAGATGCGACGAGAGCTTGTGTTATTGTATCTGCAAACTAGACACTCCAGTGGCGAGATGGTAATGACAGCTTCACAACTAGAGGAACATATGCGCTTCTGAGGTAGCGAGGGACTAATTCTGAGTGGACAGGCCTGATCTGGAACAAGTTATCTCCTCCTAAGCACAACTTTTGTGATTGGCTTGCGATACGAAAAAGGCTACCCACAAAAGACAACTTGAGAAGGATCCTCAGCGAAGTTGTGGAGTGTTGCTGGTGACATTTGGAAGAGGAGAGTAGTGAGCATCTGTTCTTTAGTTGTAGTGTGTTCTCAAGCTTTTATGGTTCTACTTGAAGCTCATTGATATTCAAATTCAATGGTATTATTCTTAGGAGGATTTACTAGACAAGATAAAGAGGAGAGTGTGGTGGTGCAAAGCGGAAAAGAGTATCGTCTACCTCATTATTAATGCTGCCATCTACGAGTCTTGGAGGGCTAGAGAAACAGGAGAATTTTTCTTGAAGATATATCTACCGCATAGCAAATGAAGAAAAATATTTGGAATATGCTCAGGTTAACATTAGAATTGATTAAAAGTAGTAAAACAGGGAATTCTATTTACATATGGTTTGGTGTAAAGTTTTTAGCAGTAGCAGATATGTTTTTTGAGTCCTTGTTTAGCCTTGGCGGTGTCTTTGTTTTGCTTTGGTGATCTGAGGTTCTTCTTTTCCAGGTTGTCTTAGTTTTGTTTTTGGTCGTTGTGTCTAGTCTGTTGCAAGGGTTCGCTTTTTTGTGGTGTTGAGTCTGTTGCAAAGTTTTGTCTTGTCTAGTCCATCTCTTTGAATGAATACACCTTCTTTCAAAAAAGAAAAGTCAGCTGATTGACACAACGTACATTTCAATTAGCTAGAAAACTACCAAGCCTTAGCCTTTGAAGAAGCCAAAAGATGGCCGTATTTAAGGAACACATAATGCATAATGCTGGGAAGGAAAATTAATTGAACATACGTACACCAGCTGAGGGACTAAACTTAAAGCAATGACTTCAATCTTTTGTTCTTTGAAACTCTATCACGAAATTGCACAAAGAAAGAAAAAAAAAATCAAATTAAGAAACTTCAGCATGTAAATATTTGAACTTCACACCATAATCAACACAAGAAATATTGCGTAATTCCAGAAAAGTGACTCCAAAGATATTTACATGCATAGTACATAGCTTCATCAAGATTACTGCATAGTAGCCCTTAGCCAGTCATCAATATACTTTATAAACATTTCAATTCTATATATATTGTTATGGTGGGTTTAATGAGTGATAGTTTTAGCAAAACAGTATAATTACAAGCCCGGAGAATTGCGCCAGCTGACAGTCTCTTCATTTCCCGGAGCCTACTTTTTGTTGTTGTTGTTGTTGTAGAAAATCGAACCGTTTGATTCTTCCATATAAACACAGCCGCCTTCTCTCTCTCTCTCTCTCTATCTATCTCTTCCGGCCTTAAACATTTTGTTACTATTCAGTACTCTCCTTGACGGATTCGATGGCCAATCCAAATTACTCTACTGTGTTCATCGATACCAGCTTCGATACGCACATGGCTATGATGGTCGGCGAAGCGGACACCGTTGCTGACTTCAAAAGTATGTCACACGTTTTGTGTAGTCTTTCTCTGGAAACGGAGCTAATAAGTCATTTCTAATATTATTGAAGTATTTGCTATGTGTTGTTTGGCTGGAGAGTGCTAGAAAGTTTGATGAATTGTTTTCTTATTTGCCTTTTTAGGTATTTAGAATTTTGATTGCAAGATTATGAGTTTGGTATTGGATATTCTATTTTGTGCAGAGAAAATTAAGGATCAACATGCTGCTACTTTTCCAGATATTGGGGAGATCTCCGTTAATGCATTGCAGGTAACGTTCTTATACTGAAATGTTTCATGTGGGAGTGAGGTTCGATCAGTTTGAAGTTGGGAGTTTATAAATTATATCCTGCTTTTATATCATAGGTAAAACGCAGAGGATTCATGTACCATCTTTCTGAATCCATGCCTGTCAGGACTGTTTTTGATGGGGTGAAGAGCACATCTATTGTATATGTTGATGCATTTCACCCGGTAAAGGATCGTTTAGCGATCTGTGACGATGACCATTGCAGAACATTGTCAGACACCAAGAAGAGAGTGAAACCTGAGGTTTATGGGATAACCTATCCACATGGACCAAGTACAACTAAAACAAAGCGCAAGGCTGACGGCTCTGAAATTCAGATTGAAAATCAGTTACCGTCCGAGAGTTCAGGGAAGCCTGGTGACCTTTCTGTTTTGGCTGATAAAGCACATCAAGTGTTCAACAATTATGATGCTGTGACCACTTCTGAGTCTTGTAAAGAAGCTACCAAGGTAATGAAAGGGAGTGTTCGAGCTGTGGTTTCAGATGATGCTACCAATGAAATTACAGCTGATAAAAGCCAGAAAGCGGTACCTACTACTAATGAAGCATCATGTGCTGATCCTTCCTCTGAAGCACTGTTTGAAGATATTTCACAAAAGGGTAATATTGAAGGCTCTTCAAAACCCGATGTTACGATGGATGATAACTCACCTGGTGACCAAGAGTCTGGTAGGTCAGATGCATTACGAGTTGTTCCTCTCTCTGGGATTCCATTTGATAGTAGCCACCAAAGCACCAAAGAGTCTGATCCGACACTTTTTGCAATGCAAGAGATGGAAGATGTGTTACCTGGCCATCAAAATTGTGCAACTGATCAGGCTGCCTCAGTGGGGAGAAATGAGTTGCAGCCTGAAAATGCTGAAAAAGTGTCATCAGAGAGTCAAAAACCAGCTGACCCTGAAGACATCGAACCTCTTGTTGAAGCTTCTGGAGATGCTGTCATTGCCAATGAGGATTCAATAGCTGCTGCTGTAAAGGGTAAAACTGAGGAGGCAAAACTGAAAAAGAAGTCAAAAGACAATCAGGATGGGAAGAAATCTCAGGTTGAAAGTTCCCAGGAATCATTATCGATGCGCCATTGTGACAAGGAATCTTTCAGAGTCTCTGAAAGTAAGGCACCTCAGTCATCTGGCAGTGGCACCAAACAGAAGTTGAAGTCCTTCCGCAAGAGACCCAAGCCATGTGGAAGTAATGACTCAGAATTTTCAGCAACTCATCCTCCCAGTGCTAGCCACGCACATAAATCAAAATTTTTACGTGAACAAGCCAGGCTGAATAACAAAAATTCTAAAGATTTGGCCCGACATCAGTTGAATGACGATGCTGAGACATTCACTGCATCAAACTCAACCTTTAAATTACCTACTGACATGCAGCTAAAGAAGTCTAAACAATTAATGACAAAAAAGTCCTCCACTGCTGAAGTTAGGAAGGTCGAAAATGGTTCTTACAGAAGAAAGATCATGCTGTCCATTGACACATTTAAGGATGATACTGATGAGAGTTCTGAAGATGATGAAGCTGTAGGAGTTACAACCCCCAAAACAGGTAAGTTTAGCTTTGCTTGAACTTTTTCATAGCAAAACATTGAGCTGCAAATGTCTTATATTTAGCTGTCTGACATATACTTACCTCTATATTTGTAGCGTTTAATTTAATCTTTGGCGTGTGGGTGTTGATCATATCGTATACTTTCTTGTAGATGTGCATGTATATGGCTCTCACCCTTGTGATGATAATGTCTCTTATAAATATGTGATTAATCATTTCTCTGCTTCTCCCTATTTTCAGTTGGACAAAGAGTAGTTGCTGAAGCTAACAGTGGTTCAAGCGAGTACACTCTGGAGATGCTTCGCAAGGACTTCCTTCTAGAGAAGTCAAAGAGAACAGCCCAAATGACTCAAGAAGATGAAAGACAGTTGGATGAGATTGCACCAGATAGTGAAGCAGATTAAAACCCCTAAACTTGATTATATTCCTCTACTTAAGTATGGAAAGTTTTCTTTTCCTTGTTGATCTTGCATTTTTGGCTGAGTGATGTGCATTCTAGTTTAATCCGTAGTTTGATTTTTGTAATGTGGAAAGCGAAGAAAATTATTTCAACGTAACCAATTTTATGCAGCTCTTGTTCATTTCCAAAGCAAATGAGTTTGGAAAGGCCGTCTCTGCAAACCAGACAGTTTCAGATACCTGCATAGCTTCTGTTGTTTTGCTTCTATGGTGTTAGATATGTAACCGTCTTGTTTAACTTGACTCGAGCTTGGTGACTATATTTTCTTATTTTGATGCAGACAAGATTAGTGAAGTTTTCTCCAAGTTGGCTGGTTTGAAGTGTTTACAAAAATGCTCATGCTGTTTTATAAAAGGAAGGATTTCACTGTTTGCAAAAAATTTATCTGCTTTCATAGGAATGTTTGGTGCGCATAAGTGTGAAGGGTAGTTCTGTTGAGGAGAACGCGAAAGGCATTCTTGTTATGAATTTAATCAATTCCAAATATCAGATGTCATTAGCATGTGCTGTGATTATATGTAAATGGTCAGTATACTTTTGTCAGTACCAGATTCGAATCGTACGTGTTGCTGGTGAAGGAATTTAGATGGAACTCTGATGAGTTTAATTAGCAATTAGAAAATGGCAGTCATCAAAAGCAATGGCTAAGCTGAACAAAAGAATAATGTATTGTTATGGTCCTCAGGGGTAAATTTCTATTAATTGTTTAAGTTTGGATTATGTATTATCCTGAAGAAAAAAAAAATATTATCGTGAACATAATGAACAGTTAAGAAACTTAATATTGGTGATTAGTAGAATGGCGCGTCTAAGAACAACAGGAATTACTCTTCTTTGCAATGTGTTCTTTTCGCATAGATTGGGTTGTTAGAAATAAATTACTATAATAACAATAATACTCGTTAACTCAATTCAGATTAAAGAGAACATACCGCCAGAACCTCAAATATACGTAAGCTTAACTTCTGAAACAGATGTGCACACGAGTACACCAGATTAAGTATTCCAGTCCTGCCGCCAGAGTCATCTCAGCTTTTCCACCGAGAGGGCAAGAAAAGCGATCGTCTTTTCGACATGATGGACCGAGAACCATAACCCATATAAATAGTGGTGTGCTAGGGCAACCACTATTGTTATAATTATCTTTCCGCTTCTCATAAAAAGATAACTACCAAACGGTATCTGCACTGTAACTCTCATGATATTATACCCATAACCAAATATAAATCACAACTAATTAGACTTATTTAAATGAAAGCACACATATTTATCTTATTTACAATTTATGACCCCACGTAATTGGTTAATTTACAAAATTAACCCAACATGGGTTTCATGGTAAACGATGCCATACAATAAAATATGTTTTAGGAAGATACACATGGGGAATATATTTATGGAAGGACATAATTCTATTTACATAAAACTACGAGGAGTTTAACGACATTACATCTTTCTTTCTTTTTTCGATGGTTGCCATGAAAGGCTTACATGAAGCACTGAAAACTGGACAACAAATAAATGACAGAAATAGCATCCAGTCCGGAGCAGGATAACTAGACTATTCAAGCTCATCTAGCGTCAACTAGCAAACAACTGCACCCTTGACTTTCCTTCGTCGAGCACTTGAACTCCCCTGGCCGCAAACATACACCAGTGAACTAAATTAACTAAGAAGACTACAAACTCAGTCCGCAACGACTGAGACTAACACCCTCATAAGCATAGAACGCTTAGAGAGACTGAAGCATCAAATAAGGCTAACTAAACAAATTACATCCTACTATAGCATCTAACAAGGAAAACTAAACAAACTACAACCTAAACACACAAATACGTACAAAACCGGACGAACTCAGCAAAAAGTACAACCGAGGAGACAGGAATCCGATAGAAGCCGGCCGAAGCCGCCACAAGCCAGGCCAAAAGTCAACCCCTCAGGTACGGAATTAGGGGGTTTAAGGGTGGCAGCTGTCACCCCCAAATTTTTTTGGGGAAAAAAAATATTCACATAGTTAAATAACATAAAAACAAAATCATTACACATATATTGAAATTAATTCCATATTTAATACTTTTAGGAGTTAACAACTTATACTCAAGTAATACAATTAAATTTTCTGAACTTAATTAATACTCATATAATAAAATTACCGCCTTTACTGTATATTGTCACAAAGTCGGTATCCCACTGGCTTTGCCTCTCCTTTATCAAGGTTATTTTATTTTTCAATTTATGAATTTTCTTAACGAGGAATTGGTGTATTATAGAGTTCAACGTCCTTGGTTCAACTCGTCTTTGTGGGTTTCGTGTGCGTTTAATCAAAAAAAGTATTAAACATTATAAAAATACTATTGATTTATTCTTTAAAAGAAAAACTATTAAAATGCAGAGCATGACATTTATTTACATAATAGATGATTTCGTGTACGTTGAAATTTTTAGTGATAAACTTTCATTTGTCACCCCCGAACTTTATTCCTGGGTCCGTCCCTGCAACCCCTCCAATTGCGCCGCATCGCCCATCCATCGCCTTCAAAGCAAGCCTATCCGCCTCAACCGAACCGCCCGGCCACACAAATATTTACATTACATCTTTTAAATACTCAGTACAGGTGAAATGTCTTCACCAGAGAAGACTTAAAGACTATGATTGCCGATAATATATAAATATTGATCGTAGAAATTATCGTCATGTTGATCTGAGTTCTGATAATGTTTTCACCCCTTGGTTTTTTCAATTTGAAGCTTTGTTGAAAAATAGTGCGTACGTGAGATGTAGGAGAAGTGTCTGAAAGATTTTAGATGCAAGAGATGAGAAGCTTTTGGAGTAATACCAGTTATAATAAATAGGGAAAAATTACAAATTGGTGCCCTGAACTATCGACTTTTTTCAATTGAAGGTCCAAAATATTGATTATTCCAATCAATGGCAAAATAAAAAATAACATGACAATTTTTTTTTGGAATACTGAGCACCGTAGCTATACCTTGATAAAATTGCGAACTCAATCATGTGAACCCCGTTGAAAATAACCCGACGATCTTATTATAAACTCTTAACGTATTGAATTGATCTTTATTCTTTAACATCAATATACCTTTTTATTGAATCCTTATTAATGAGTTCATATGATTGGGTAAGCAATTTAATCACTGTGTAGCTACAGTACTCGGTGTTCGAAAATTTATCAATTTATTTTTTATTTTGCCCTTGATTGAAAAAAATAATTGTTTGGACCTTCAATTGGAAAAGACCGGTAGTTTGGGGCACCAATATGTACTTTTCCCTAATTGGTATTATCTGGAATATATAATAATTAGGTAAAAAATCTAGAATTTTTTTTGTTAAATAAGGGAAAAATATAAAATGGGGTCTCGAACTACCACTATTTTTCAAATCGAGATTTGAACTATCAATTTTTCTAATTATGGGGGAAAATAAAAAATTCCTTTATATGTACTCTCGTAGGCTGTTTTGAGAGTATCACATGCCTCCTTAGCAATCACACAGTTAGCAATCAGTTTGAACACGTTCTCGTCCACTCCAGAGAAAATTGCATTCATGACCTTTGAATTTCCAACATCAGCTTTTTCATCTGCTTCAGTCCACAAAGCTTCAGGTTTTGACACAACTACTCCTTCAGGATTGGCCATCACGGGTTGCGTCCATCCAACCAATATAGCTCTCCAAGCCTTTTCATCGAGAGATTTCAGAAATGCTTTCATCTTGGACTTCCAGTAGTCGTAGTTCGGCCCTTCGAGCAACGGTGGTTGATTAGTGCTCTGCCCTTCCTTCAAACTCATCTTGAACAGTCGCCGGATCACACTCTGTATGTCGAGTGTCTGCTCTGATACCAATTGAAATCTAGTTATCATATTCAAGATGAGATCCAGATGGTGTTCGAACTGAGTCTCGAACACTTATCTGACAGTCATCGAAACAGAACAATGCAGGCGCACACGATATAATACCCAGTTCGGCAATCAGCCTACTCTGGGGGAGCTTCCCACACCATAAAGGGTAGCAAATCTTTATTGAAAAGTTTAGAGCTACAGATGGTCTTACGCTTACTATCTCTCGAATGTAATCGCCTAGCCTCTAACACTTTTTCTTTCAGATTGGCGATCTCGGCTCCCCCTCGATTCCCTATGGGTAGGACGAGACTTCCTCCCGACCTAATCTTGGACTTCTCCCGAAAGCATGTCTTGATAACAGTGTGTGTGCGCTTGGTTGTTCAGCAAGAATAGTCTGATCAGCACACTGAACATACTGCTTCTTCGCCATTGATTTTTTGATGTGGAAAACTCAATCTGCTGTCGCTTCTCCTCCTCTTCTACTCAAGATCACTCGTGTATATGTTTCTCCAAAAGTGATCCTGATCAGGAAACCCTAGTCTTGCATTTATAGTACAAGGCTGGTTCCTTAATCTGTTAGGATATTCAATCTCGAGTATTTTGGAAATATTTCCTAAATATTCTCAAGCTTCTATCTTTGTATATCTTTTGAATATCCCCTTGATAATCTTGGTATCTTGATAATATAGCTCGAATATCTTGCCAACCAATCTGATCTTCAATCGACTCCAGTTTATAACCGACTCCAATCTGCATATCTTCGATATTAGGAAATTCCCAGATTAGAAAACTTCCGTGCTTCTGTTCTACGATGTATGCGAGTTCCAATCTTCGGTTGAACATCTCTTTGACTTCTGCTGGAACACTCTGAAGGCGTTTTGCCAAAAGACATGTCATACGTCGGAACAACAACTTACACAACTGTAGTGAGAAACAATTATGAATTTACAATGCTACCGGCTAGTTATAATCATACATCTATTTCAATTAGACTATGAATTTTTGTTGTTGTTAATAATTAAGAGTTCTTTGGATACAACTGTAGTATTTCAGAACAAGATTTCCTCACTGGCAAGCTGATTATGCATCCTAAAAGATTATGATAGAAATGAACTAAAACTAATAACCATAAACCATATGGAAGCTGCACTGTGTTGGACGCTGTGAACAATGAATACACTTTAGGTGTGTAGAATCGAATAAAAAAGAAGACCTATTTTGGAGGAGTTAACAACAAACACCCAAAGATTAGCTAAGAATATTATCAGACGTCCCACTGTTTTGGCAACATTAGCAAAAAAGTGCATTCGTCCCCAAAAACTCTCGAAGGCAAAGAAACCCTAGAAGCGACGGTTCGTTTTCCTCCTCGCCGATCCGTCGTCGGTTTTCCATGCTTTCACTCGCGGTTGTGTTAGTAAGTATGGGAGCTGAGGTCGGAGAGGGCTTAGGGGAGGTGGGGGAGGGTTTGGTTTTTCTCGGAGTAGTTGTAGATCTAGATCTGGAGTCGGTTCGCAGCTGTTGACCGGGTGCTGCTGAGATCTACTTCATCGTCACAAGGGGAGGCGGCTACGGTCGGTTCCGCCTGATGGCGTGGGTAGGGATTCCGGCGTGGGCCAGTATTTTGGGGAAGTCGTTCGTCGCGGGGTGTTCTGGACGGCCATTGCTCTAAATCCGTTTGGTCCCGTCTGTCGGGTTCCTCGTGCCAGAGATTTGGAGGCTGCAGGTTTTTCGGTGGAGATGTAGCTGAGAGGTGCGTGGGAGTGGGTTCTGGTGGTCTGGACGGGTGCTGGCAGACAGGGTGGATTTACGCCGTTCGTCGTCACCGAGTGGGATAGTGGACGAAGGTTCACGTGAAGTTACTGATGGTGTCGGCCGGCTGGATGGGTCTGGTGGCGGTGGGGCGGTTGTACGGTGGAGATATGGCTGCTCGGGTGGAAGTTCGATTGATGGTGGAGTGGTGGTGCTTCGTTGGCGACGGGGGTGGACTGGCTTGAGTGAAAGCTCTCTGGTCGTCTTGACAGTGTGCAACGGCTCGGCACCGGATCCTTTAGGTCTAGGGAGTAGTTTAGCTGTAGTTTTATGATTAGTCTTAGGGCGTGTTCCACCTGGTTGGGTGGTGTCTTCCACCTTTTGGTGGTGTTTTCCATCGGTTGATGGTGTTTTCCCCCTTGTTTAGGGTGGTGTCTTCCCATTTTTATTGGTGGTGGTTTCGTCAAGGCTCTGTGCCTTTGCAGAATTTCTGCATGTTTTCGACGGGGTGCCGCTGTGGCCTGTGCTTCTTTTCTCTCGAGTGTACTAGGATTGAGTCATTGTTTCGATAGTGTCCAACTCCTGTACGACATGTATCCATCAAAAAAAAAACAACAAACACCCAAATTGCAATAATCCAGTATCTGTCACTGTGGGACAAGTATCTGTCTTACGATCAGTCGCACCGCAAAATTTACAAGGCTTTACCTGTATTACCCGATTCATCATGATTTTATGCATCATCTATTTCAGCTCTTCGGTCATCGGGTTTGCTGGAGTTTCAGCCTTTGAGACGTTTCTGGTCCTGCTGAATTCTTCTTGGCGGTTCACTTCTTCTCTGAACCTTTCATTCTCAGCCACGTCAGCGATCAATCCGCACTCCAACTGGAGATAAATTCATGGCCGTTCCTCCAGCTGAAGCATCAAGCAACATTCTATCAAGTGACCTCAGCCCATCCAACAAATATTCGATCACCAATTTTTCAAGCACTCCCAAGTTGAAACAGCTCTGTTCTAGTCATTGAATTTCTCCAGATCAAGACTTGTTGCACGAGAAATGCCAAATTATTATTAGGCATTAAAATGCTGCCATATAGTATCTTTTTACTGTCCAAGGAAAAAGCAAAAAATGTCTAAGTAAACAACCCGAGAGAAAGCTACAATTTTGGGGTTTACCGTAGGGTGAAGAAAAGTAGTGAAAGTGTTTTTGTCGAGTGATAACCTAGATAAGAGAGGAGAGAATGCTACAATTTTTTTAGAGGTTTGAAAAAAATTTGTACTTTGGGGGTTAGGCCCAATGATCTTTTTGAGGTTACTTTAATAATATAAAAAAAACAACCGGAGAAAATTAATCGAGTAGAATTGCAAATAAAGCAAAACCAAGTTGAAATCCGGTACCTGTTCGTTGAGATCTCAGGAATGCAAGAAGCAATGCAGAGTAAGCTTTTATGATCATTTTCTTTGCTTATTTTTCTCCTTGAATGAGTGTTGCTTCATCATTTTAGCAAATGCAAAACACAACAAATCCAAATATGTCATGACTCATGACAGCTTAGAATTAATACATGACCAGTCAAAAATAAAACTGGATAAAATGATTTAGATAAGCCGTTAAAATACTAACACATGTCATTTGTTCTTCTTCCGCTGCTTCACCTGCTCCTTATTGCCCAAGAAGATGGAACAATGTCCTTTGTAGGCTGTAGTTGTGTCTCTCCCATCTCATTTGAGGCTGGCACACAAATGTGTTAGGATCGTTAGTTAGCTGTACTTGTCAAGTATCGATACGCGTCAAGTATAGTATGCAGCCAGCGGCGGATCCAGGGGAGGCCTGGGGGGGGGGGGGCAGGACCCCTCTCAAATTGTGCAAAAATGTTTCATTCGGCAGAAATCGAACCTTAGCTACAAGCCCATGTATCACATTCCTTCCCGCTGATCTATTATGTCTTTATGTTTGGTTTGGCTAACCGTAATATGTAAATAGTTTAAGCTAATAATTTGATTTAATGTTTCAATTAAGTATGTTTATCACTAAATAAACTCAATTTCGTATTATTTAGACCTTAATTAACTTATTTTTCGACCAATAAGCTATAAATATGAAATACAATACATATTTATTAATTTAAATTATTTCCAATTAATTTAAATTCTATTATTAATAATTAAATATATCTTAAATTTAATTTATTTGAGAGACAAAAAAAATTTTGGGACCCCCCTGTCGAGAGCCGCTGGATCCGCCACTGTATGCAACGGAAATAAACTAAAGCGTAAATAAAAATACTAGACAGCAATATATAGTGGAAACCTAGATACTAAACTAAGTATCTAGGAAAAACCACTACCTTCTAGTTTCCACTAGAAGGATTTCGGAACGATTGCTTGTATTGATGTTACTCGATTACAAAGATTATGCCGCTCACCCAAACCACACTCAGTGGTGTTCCGTCATTCTCTCAGACCGACTTAGTGATGATCTTACTTTGTTGCAATCGCACTGCAAGCAATCTTCCACTTCTGGCTCAGCTCGCACACTGGCTCCCTCCGAAGTAGCTCTTGAACCTCCGTTTCAAAGCTCCTTCGAATCTGCAATCTCAGGTCGTTCTCGCTTCAGCAATCACGCAACCAAGGATATCCAGTTCAAGACGCGCACTGAAAGGCAGCCGTAGCATCCTTTATATAGCTCTACGTGAACCGGCTAGCCCTAGATTTTTTTGGAGAAAATCTCTCTATCTTGCACGACAAGATCGCAAAAAATATTCCAGCTGATTCGTCCATCCCATAATCTAATTGGATACGATTGAGATTAAGTTTCCTAAAATTTCTCACGCAATATTCCCATATCAAAACCAATTCCAAATCTCGTTACAAGCATCTAAAATTGATCTTGGGGAATCTTCCACCATATCAATGCTGGAACCGATCTTGGGAGCAAAAGATCCTCCGAGAATATTTATGGAAATATTCTCGTCCTCAAACCGAGGGACTGCTACTTCTCATAGATCAGCGCAACGCCTTGCACACTCAAGTAGCCGTTACTTCCAGAGTACATGTACTTAAACCTGCGCACTCAAGTAACACATCAACATGATGTTTGTCCATCAAAACACACTGGAGTATACGTCCTCCAGACGTATGACTACTCCAGGGGTATCGTACTCCAACAAAATGTTTGTGGCAGCCAACTGCTATCTGCATGTGAATGAACAAAATGAATGCATAACAACAATAAATGAAAGATGTCAGTTGTCAAGTAGCTATGTATACTGTATAGTACTGATTGCCGATTTCTACTGTTCTTCTCAACCAAGTTCACAAGAAGGCCCAAAATAGCAACACGAAAGTCAATATCAGAAAGAAACCAACACTGGTTCCTTATTAAGAGATATGCAACACAGGAGAGTCAGTACCATGCATACTACACTACAAATTTTGGCTGAGATTGGCAACAACAAAAAAACTATCGTATTTTTGTCGTAAAGTTGTTGTATGCGATAACATTGCGTTAAGTACGCTTGTTATCGTAATTTTCCTTGACGTAAGAATTGTGCGACAATTGTACGTTTACATTGTACAAGAGCCTTACGATAACAATGCTTGAACGTGGACTCGTTACCGTAACATTATCGTAGCTCGTCATCGCAAAGAGTGCGACTACTTTACGATAGCATAATGACAACAAAATTATATTCACGCAATGTAAGCGCAAATTTATCGTACACTTGTTCGTTTATAGTACGATAACATTGCGATATTGTAAGAATAAATATTTAATTTTAGAATTGGTTTATATGGATATGCTGATAATTAATTAATTAGCTTAAATTACATGTAACCTGGAATTAGGAGCAAACAAACAAAAATCACATTTCAAGAAAGTTGTTTCACATATTACAATTAATCCATACATCTTTGTGATACTAGTGCATCAACTACCAAGAAGTGAGCAAGTTTTCTAAAGTGTATCACAAATTCAAAAAGACACAATAACAACCCTGTTGTGCCTTGTAACCCCAACTTGGCTTGGGGGTGTCACTGGATTTGTTTCCAGGCAGCATGGATTGGTTGTCAAGTGTAATCCATGGTTGCAGTGTAGTGTAGGCTAGACAGGTTTAGGAAGAAGGCTGATGCAGGGCAAAACGGCGCAGTTTTGCCCAGGCGCCAAATCTGAAGGTTTGAAGTTCAAAGGGAACGGCGTCGTTCAACTAAAGGGAAAGATGCGTTTAGATGGAGCGACGACGTTTGTGAACGCGCGAAGGATTCGGGGAAAGTATTACGCAGTCGTTTTGAGAACGTGGAAAAATGGATTTAAAGCGTGACCAATACGCAGCGTTTTGCCGGAAGCTTATAAGTTCAATTGGGGACGAAATTAGGGTTTATCCCAATTTCGAATTTCCAGATTTCTGACAGAGCTCCAAGATCCGATTCTCCGATTTCGAGCTGCGACCGTGCGATTGAAGTTGTCAGAAGACGACCTGCGTCACGACGGACAGTCGACGTTGCCTAGAGGGGGCCGAATCTCTCTTCTCTTCTACTCTTCTTTTGTATTCTGGGTTTGGGTAGCTAGGATTGAATGTGGTCTAGTTTGCGCATTAGGGCTTGTAACTGAACATTGAATATACTGAAAAAGGGCTGAGCAGTTCCCCCCTGAGGCTCCCAGGAGTAGGGCATCCCCCGAACCTGGCTAAAAGTCTTGGTGTCTTGTTTTGATTTTGGTTTATTGGTTAATCGAAATTGAATTAGGGCTAGTTGATTCTCGGGGGTAATCGAATTAAGACATCACAATTGGTATCTTGAGCTGTATTGATTCTGCATGTGATTAGGACCCTAGACTAGTTCTTGGTTAATATTTGCCTAACTTGTCTTTGTGTTGCCACATTGCTGAATTCATCCTGTACTGTGATTGGATCTGCTCACCTGTACTAATCCCTTTCTTGCTGCTTTTCTGAGGATCTCTTCAATGGCTGATGCTGTAAAGCTGAAGCCCTATGATGGAACATCTGACTTCTCCATATGGAAGGTCAAGATGAAGGCCATCTTGATCAAAGAAAAGTGCTACAAGGCTGTGTCTGAGGAATGGCCCACTGGAATGACTGATCAACAGAAGAAGGATATGCAAGAGCTTGGACACTCTGAGATCATGATCAGACTGGCAGATGATGTTGCCAGACAAGTTGTAAGTCATGAAAAACCTAAGGCTCTTTGGGATGCCTCGGAAGGTATCTACTTGACCAAATCTCTACCTAGTAGAATATCATTGTTGTGCAGATTGTTTACATTTAAAATGGACACCTCTATGACTATTGCTGAAAACTTGGATGTGTTTCTAAAAATGACTCAAGATCTTGATAGATGTAAAGATAAGATTGCTGAAACTCACCAAGCTGTCATTCTGTTAAACTCACTCCCTTCCCAATTTGAAAATATAAAGGATGTGATCCAATATGGTAGTGATGAGTTAACATTGACCAAAATCATGGAAGCTGTAATTCAGAAAAATGATACTCTAAAAGTTTTCAAAAGACCAGGGGTCAAGGGTGACACTAGGTCTGAATCTAAGGGTGAAGTTATGTTTTCCAAAGGAAATGCTAGACATAAGAACACCTATAAGAAATCTAGAAAACCTGAGCATCATAACAAGCAATCTGACAGTAAAACTCTGAATGTGAAATATTTTTACTGTGATAAAATGGGTCATTATGCACCTGATTGTCATAAGAAGAAGAACAATGAGGCTAACAACAACAATAAGAATAAAGGTAAGAATCCTAGGGAAAATCAGACTAACATCTGTGAATCTGGTAAGTCTATGACCATGAATTGTTTGTTGTTACCACTGAAAAGGAATCTGATTCTTGGATCTTAGATTCAGGATGCAATACGCATGCCACACCAAATAAAATTGTGTTCAGTAATCTGAAACTAATAAATGGTGGTGAGGTTAGATTGGGAGATCATACTGTTTTGCATATTAAGGGCATAGGGAGTGTTCCATTGAGAATGCATGATGGTGCTGTGAGAATAATACAAAATGTGAGAAGGGTTCCTGGGTTAAGGAGAAATTTATTATCAGAATCTGTGTTTGATGATCTTGGATGTCACATATCTAACTTTAATGGTGTTAGAAAGATCATGAGAAATGGCAGGATAGTTTTGAGAGGCTTAAAGGTTGGTGGTCTCTACTATGTTCAAGCTGTACCTGAGGTAAATGCTGTGTCTTCTACTAAGTCTATGGATGAGACCAAGGTATGGCATTCCAGACTTGGGCACATAGGTAACAAAGGTTTGTTCTACCTATCTAAGCATGACATCATTGATTGTGACCCTGTGAACATTGATTTCTGTGAAAATTGCATATTGGGTAAGAAGACTGCATTGTGTTTTAACAAGTCTGCCATGGTAGTTAAAGGTCCTCTAGATTACATTCATGCTGATTTGTGGGGACCTGCTCAAGTGAGCACCATTGGAGGGAGAAATTACTTTCTCTCCTTGGTTGATCACTTTAGCAGAAAAGTTTGGGTTTACTTATTAAAAACTAAGGATGAAACCTTTGAGAAATTTAAACATTGGAAGCTTTTGGTTGAAAAACAATCTGGTTTAACTGTTAAGTGTTTAAGAACTGATAATGGGCTTGAATTCTGTAACCATTTATTTGATCAATTCTGTAAGGATCATGGCATTGATAGGCACTTAACCATCCCAGGCACTCCCCAATAAAATGGGACTGCTGAGAGGATGAATATGACACTATTAGAGAAAACCAGATGCATGCTGATTAGTTCAGGTGTTAAGAGTACTCTGTGGGGTGATGCCTTGTTAACTGCTGCATATTTAATCAATAGGAGTCCTTCATCTATGATAGGTTTTAAAACTCCTCAAGAAATGTGGACAGGGCATAAGCCAAATCTGAACCATTTAAGACCTTTTGGATGCACTACATATGCTAAAACTGATCAGGGAAAATTGCAACCTAGGGCAGTTAAATGTGTTATGATTGGTTACCCTCATGGTGTAAAAGGTTACAAATTACTTGTAATACAACCTGGCTCTTATAGAGTAATTGTTGCAAGGTCTGTGACATTTAATGAGCATGATTTTCACTTCAAAACCAAGCTGATGCAGTCAACTGAGAGTGCATGTACCTCTCAAGAAGCTGAAGTACATTTTGCTCCTCCTCAATACCCTGTGGAAGAAGGAAATGAAGACCCACCTGCTGAGGAAGAATTTGATGTGGGCTACTCACTTCACAGTGGAACTGATCAAGGAGTGTGCTCAAGCGATGGACAAACTGAAGCTGGAACAAGTGGAGAAGCAGCCCCTGCTGCAGAACTAACCAGTTTCCCTCACCAATCTGGTGAGGAGGTAACCCCTCAAGTTCCCTTAAACTCTAGCATAAATAACTCACCCACCAGTGAAGGTGGTTTGGATAACAGTGCTTATGTGAATTTTGATGATTATGCTGGTGCTGAAAATGCTGAACATGACTTGTCCAATTATGTGCTTGCTAGAGATAAGGCTACTAGAACAAAATTCAGAAATAAGAAATATGACATGAACTTATTTGAGGGCTGTGAAAAGATGATTCATTATGCATTGTTTACTGCTGAGACTGTTAAATTTTCAATTCCTGAAACTTATCAACAGGCTTTAAATGACAAGCATACTAATGAATGGATTAAGGCTATGCATGAAGAAATTCAGTCCATGTTTGAAAATAAAACTTGGGCCTTAGTTCCCAAACCTAAAAATGTAAAAACTGTGGACTGTAAATGGATTTTTAGGATAAAGGAAGGGAACAGTTTGGATGAACCACCTAGGTTTAAGGCTAGGTTAGTTGCTAGGGATTTACTCAAAAAGAAGGGATAGATTACAATGAGATTTTTGCACCTGTTGTAAAATACAAAACAATGAGATTACTTCTTGCTATGGCTGATGTTTATAACTGGGAAATAGAACAAATGGATGTAAAAAACGCTTTCCTTCATGGTGACTTAGATGAGACAATATACATGAACCAACCCATAGGTTTTGTGGATAAAAATTCCCCTGATTCTGTGTGTTTGCTAAATAAATCTATCTATGGCCTTAAGAAATCACCAAGGCAGTGGAATAGAAAATTTGATGCTTGTATGCCCTCTCTTGGGTTCACTAGAAGTAAATATGATACTTGCATGTATATGAAGGGAGGAAAAGCTAGCTGTCACATATTTGTTCTGTTATATGTTGATGATATTCTGTTAATGAGTCACCCTTTAACTGCCATATCTGAAGTAAAAGGAAATCTCAAGAAACATTTTGATATGAAAGACTTTGGCAAAGCTCAGAAAATCTTAGGAGTTAAAATTATTAGGAAACATGCATCATAGGAAAATCTGTTTGTCTCAAATTGATTATGTTGCCAAAGTGCTTGATAAGTTTTGTATGAAGGAAACTAAGCCCTCTCCAATCCCCTTAGGAGGGCATTTGGAAATTGTCCAGTTAATGAAACTGATAAACAGAAAATGAGTAAAATTCCCTATGACATGGCTGTTGGATCTTTGATGTATGCAATGTTATGCACTAGACCAGATATTGCTTTTGTTGTGAGTGTATTGAGTAGATACATGTCTAATCCTGGTGAAAAGCATTGGTTTGCTATGAAATATCTGTTAAAATACATTGCTGGCACTAAAGACTTAGGACTGGTTTACACTGATTATGAAAAGGAACCTGAATTGATTAGATATGTTGATTCAGACTTTGCTAGTAACAAGGATACTAGAAAGTCCATTACTAGTTTCTTCTTCACTTGGGGTGGCTGCTGTATTTCCTGGAAATCACAGCAGCAATCCATCGTTGCCCTTTCATCCACAGAAGCTGAATACATCGCAGCGACTGAGGCATGTAAGGAAGCCATTTGGCTTCAAGGCTTATTAAAAGAAATGACTGGAAAAGAGTATGTAACCACCCTAAACATTGATAGCCAAAGTGCCATATATCTTTGTAAGGATCCAGTTTATCACGAAAGAACAAAACACATTGATGTGTGTTTTCATTTTATTAGAGATTTTGGGTGATATTAATCCAGCTGACTTTGAGACAAAGATAGTACCCACTTCCAAGTTTGTGTTTTGCAGGGATGCACTACACATCTCTGATGTTGGATGATGAAGATGACCTGAGCCAATGAAGGGAAATGCTGCCCAGTTCCTTATGTACCACCCCAATATGGTACTTCACTATAATCTCTTGTTCAGTTACATTTAGCGCGCAAGTTAGGCTTAGGAGGGCAATTGTTGTGCCTTGTAACCCCAACTTGGCTTGGGGGTGTCACTGGATTTGTTTCCAGGCAGCATGGATTGGTTGTCAAGTGTAATCCATGGTTGCAGTGTAGTGTATGTGATGAGCCGTATTTATACGACTCATCGAGTCATCAAATCCCACCGATTTCGGCACTTTATCATGCAAACAGTTACTTCTTAGTGTTGTTTTGCATTTCAGGTGTTTTGGAAGCTCTAGGAGGAAACGCGCTTAAAAGACGGCATTTTCATGCCAGAAGCATCGCAGTTGAAGAACAAAGCCAGAGGAGCGTCGTGAACAGTATTTTTCGGCTCGTGAACAGTAATTCCGGCGCGAACAGTGTCCGATGAACAGTGTCCGGGATGAACAGTATTTTTGGGTCGTGAATAGTGATTTTTGGGAAATTTCCCAATTTCGTCCTTGGCGGTTTAGAGGCTCCTAGAACCTCCTGGAAGAATCTGGAAGACTTGTTAGCCAAGTTAGCTTACAATCTAAGTTAACTTGCTCCCCAAGTTAGCTTACATACCAAGCAAACCGGATTTGGAAACAAACGAGATCAGGCCTGGCCCATATTTAGACTATAAATAAGACCTCTCCCCAAGGCCAATAATCATCCCAAATTCGAGAGTCTCTCCTCACAGCCGAGCTCCCCTCCTCAGTCCTCTCAGCGCAAGCATCATTCCGGCCCGGTTTCCCCTTCGTTCGGCAATAGAGAAGATCATTCCTCCCTTTTTATTGTCTTGTTTTAATGTCTATGTCTAGCTAAGCCCTTTATTCGGGCTAGGGTTTCAATTATTGTGACAAATGTTTTGAGATTCCATGCTTAATATTATTCTTGCGTTCTACTAGTTCTTGTGCACATTAATTTCGGTTTGAGTTGCAAGTTTAAGTGGAGACCCGAAACGGTAAAGCTTAAGCTGGGCAATCCATACCCTCTATTTACTGCTTATTTGATACTGACCCGTTAGAATAAGTAGTCGCACTAAGCCTAATATAACCTGACCATGAGTATTAGGTTTGCTAGAACTAGAATTCTATAACCTGACCAGGAGTAGATTGTGGCGTAGTGACTCGAAACGGTCCTACCTTAGGTTATAACCTGACCCGGAGTAACCACACTTAAGAACGCAGAATTAGATACTTAGAAATCAAGGACAAACTAAGTCACAATTAGAGCCCCTAGCCTGAATAATCCTCTCTGATTGACATATCTCGCTTATTTCCTATTCTCACAATTGTTTCCAAATCTCTTACAAACCCAATTGTTTCCTTCTACAGAACAATAAGTAAATACATAGCCAAGAGTAAGGAACTATAAATACAAACCCAATCGACCCTTGCTTGCCGATGTACTAACCCATAGCCAAGAGTAAGGAACTATAAATACAAATTTGCAGGTACCGACGACGCCTGTCAAATTTTGGCTCCGTTGCCGGGGAGCTACGCACGGTGAAATTGTTCTTTTCTGTTTTCAGTTTTGTGTTTTTTCAGTTTTTCTGGTTTTGCAGCGAAACAGCAGGATTCGAGTTCCAGGTGTCCGATCGCAGCCCATAACACCTTGTTCTGAGCAGAACGACGAGGAGATCAGAAACCACATGCTTCGCTCGTGACCTACGGTGTTTTTAGGCCATCCGGAGTCGTTTACTATTTTATTTCGAATTTTTTTGTGTTTTTAGAAATTTTCTGTTTTTGGAAATTTTTTGTTCTGTCACCATGTCTCACACAGGTAGCCGAGTTGGCGATAATATCCACAACGAAGAAGTCGAACAGGTCGTTCGAGACATGGAAGGGGCACTTCCACCACATGACGAGCAGGGCCCGATGGGCCAGAACGGAGAAATCAGGGGGGCTGCCCCAAGACAATACCAACCGGTCCAGCCGTTCCAACAACAGCCACCGCCACTCCAACAATACCCGATGCTTCCACCACACCAGCACCCGATCCAACAGCAGGTTCCACCAGTCCAGCCGAGACGACAACCACCGGTCGCTCTACGACAGCAGATCAGACAACCACGACAGCCGGTCTTTGACAATGAGTATTACGAGGAGTACGACGATCAGGAGCCCACCATGGGAGAGCTGTCAGCCCCCAACTTCCGCAACCAGTCTTGGTGCATATACGAAGGGCCAGACCTAGAAGCAATAGCCATCAACACGGCGGTCGTGCACCACCTACCCAAGTTCTCAGGAGCCAAAGGAGAGTCGGCCACAGCTCATCTGCAGCGCTATCATGGGATATGCCAGAACCTCAGGCCATACGGAGTCGAAGTCGAGGACTTCAAGTTAAAAGCTTTCTATTTTTCACTTATAGACTCTGCTAACGACTGGTTTCTATCCTTGCCTGCAGGCAGCATCCATATATGGGATCAGATGCAGAAGAAATTCCTCAACAAGTACTATCCCGCAGGCCGAGCCATGCAAGTCCGAAGGCAGCTGCAAGAGCTCAGACAAGGACCCAACGAGACCATGTACGAGTACGTGGAGAAGTTCAACGCCCTAGAGCAGAGCTGGTGCAACCTTGGACTTCCAGAGAAGCTGCTCGTGGAGTACATGCTCGATGGACTAAGGAGACTCGACCGCAAACTACTAGATGCCTCGGCTGGAGGCACCATTATGAACCTGTCCCCAGCTGGAGTACGGAGGAAGATCATGGAGGTGGCTGAGAATGCTAGGTTCCAAGATGAGTCAAACAAGGAGGAAGAGTTCAGCCGGTCCAGGAGCGTTGACAGATGCTTGTCGTCAGAGCAAATGTACAAATAAATTTATAAGTCCGCTACTCGCGACTTCACTACTGGGTAGCAAGTGGTAAGTAGGGGTCGAACCCAAGGGAATTAGGGGGATAAGTTGTTCTTTGAGGGATCTTACAGCGGGGGAGCGTGTTTTTTGGTTGATTGAGGTTTTACTACTAACAGCTAAGTGATTGGTTGGTTGGTTTTGGTTTTTAGTGCGGAAAAGTAAATGACATAAAAGTAAATACTGAAAGTAAAAAGAAGACTTACAGCGGTTGTTGCGTGATCGGCAAGTCTTGCGGAACGTCAGCAGTTGAAAGGGCAGTTTATACTAAGGAAGTAAGTGTAGGTAGTGTTTTAATCTAAGGAAAGCATTCGGTTTCGGGGGCTTTGTATCATAGCCTGTTTATCATTGACCCTTAGTGATCTTACTAAGTATTCAAACGTGTATCAAGGCCATTCCAAGCACTCGATTTGCCACACTGTCTAGCCCATTCCAAGGTCGTAGAGCACTTGTTCTACTTAGACTAATACCCCATTCCAAGGTATATTAGCCTGTGTGCATCCATTTGGTCAGTCATTCCCGAGCAACCAAATGGTTTTTTAGAGAGGTCAAACTCCTCAGATAAGCTTTGCCATTCCAAGCATCCACTTATCCGAGTATGTTTACGAACCCCACGGAAGAGTTTTGCCATTCCAAGCATCCACTCAACCTTGGAAGTTCTAACCTAATATATGGCACATAGAACAAGTTTTGAATACAAAGAAGAGGCACTAAGAGTATAGCCTAAAACATTTTATGATACAAGTACACCCCTTCAACCGAATGAAGAGTTTAGCTACGAATATCCATAGAGGTGGATACCATAGCTAAGTACTCGAGGGTTTTTGAAAGACAGTAAGTAAAGGAGAATACTCAAGAACCAACAGGAGTATTCTCAAAGACTACTAGAATACTCAAGAACCAACATGAGTATTATAGATTTCAAACAACGCTTACAAAAGATTGTGCTCTCAACTTAGAGAGATAAGTTATTTGTGTTTGGAATGAGGACGAATTTGTGGATGATTTACAAGTGAAGAGAAGATGTCTATTTATAGGCTAAGGGAGGCAAGGAGAGTGATGGACCATAATTATACGAATCAAAAACACAGTAAAACCCACCAAATTAGACTGTTGGTCTATTTAACTTTTGCTTGTTAGTTCCGATATATTTCTACAGGGTATTTCAGAGCTTAGAGAGAATACATGCTAAAGAGGAGCTTTTAAAGCATAAAAGATGTTACGAGTCATTCCAAGGTCAAGATCATATGCCGAATGAAGAAATATCAAGGATCCTGACGTTGAATCACTCATAACAAATTAAGCAGAAGAGGAATCAAAGTCAGACGGAGCGAAATTGGACTGATAGTTTTGTGAAAAGACTGCACAAAACTGTCAAAATACACTCATGGACCAAGGTGACCGGCCACCTTGCTTGGAGGTGGCCAAGGGAGGAGCTCCTCCCCTCATGGTGACCGGCCACCGGTGGCTCCTCCCCTCATGGTGACCGGCGGCTTTTGCTCCTCCATGGAAAGCTTGCCATGTGGTGGCTCCTCCACCACATCTTCACCTCCTCCTCCTCCTCCCTTGGATCAAAAACACATGGAAGCCATCTCCACCCTCCATTTCTCCTCCCTTTGGCTATAAATACAAGCCATTCTCCTCTCATTTGTATCATCCAAAAATCAGCATTTCACTTATCTCTCTAAGTTTTGTAAGTTTGGCTTTGGAAATAAAAGATTGCTCCCTTGGCGCTTCAACGGTTGTAAGTTTTTAATATTTATTTACCGTCTTTAATTTCCAATTCCTTAGTTATAATGTTTAGCGCGATAAATAGTAGCTAAACTAGTCGTTCGGTAGAAGGGGTGGACTTGTATTATAAAATGTTTTAGACTATTAATTTAGTGTCTCGTCTTTGTATTCAAAACTTGTTCTATGTGCCATATATTAGATCAGAACTTCCAAGGTTGAGTGGATGCTTGAAATGGCAAAGCTCTTCTGTGGAAGTTCGCAAACATACTCGGGTAAGTGGATGCTTGAAATGGCAAAGCTTATCTGAGGAGTTTGATCTCTCTCAAACACCATTTTGGGTAAATCGGAAAAGACAACCCAAAATGGATGCACATAGGCTAGTATACCTTGAAATGGGGTGCTAGTCTAAGTAGAACAAGGGCTTTACGTTTTTTGCAAAAGATTAGACAGTGTTGCAAGTCGAGTGCTTGAAATGGCCTTGATTCACTTTTGAACACTTTTGCAAAAGACTAGACAGTGTGGCAAATCGAGCGCCGGAAAAGGCCTTGATACACGTTTGAATACTTAGAAGATTCACTAAGGGTCAATGATAAACGGGATATAATACAAGGCCCCTGAAACCGAACGCTTTCTTTTAATTGTAATAATTATCAGTTACTTTCCAGTACTAAAACCAACCAACCAACCAATCAATCACTTAGCTGGTAGCTTTAAAACCAACCAACCACTTAGCTGGTAGCTTTAAAACCAACCAACCAACCTAAAACACGCCCTCCCGCTGAATAATCACCTCAAAGAACAATTATCCCCCCTAATTCCCTTGGGTTCGACCCCTACTTACCACTTACTACCCAGTAGTGTAGTCGCGAGTAGCGGAAAATATAAATTTATTTTGCATAGAGAACATTGCACCTTAACAACAGTGCAGTGGGCTCCGTCAGAGAGCCATACACTTGTCAAGGGAGGAGAGGCTTGTGGCTTGAGATCTCAACACATGGCATAAGGAGAGCAAAAGCCATCGGGGTGAGTCACCACTCCAAAAGCCATCGGAAGATATTTGTTTCTCAAAAGCCATCGGTTTGACCGGAGCTTCTCGGATTTTGGAGAGTGTATTCTGAATGAAAATGTCATTCTAAGATGATCTCAAGAAGGAACCTAAGCCAAATTCTGCTTGGAACATGGTCGAAATCCCAAATCGGCTGAAATTGCCCTTGTTTGGTTTTTACCCGGCTTGGTGCCTTTGCATTGCGTTCTTGTCCAAACGCCGACTGTTCTAGCATATTTGAATGATTCCAAGTCGGTTCCAAGAAAGTTGTACAGTCGGAATCTGGTCGTGTCCTGACTCGTAATTCATTTTCAGCTTTAAAACTCCTCCTTAGCCTGTATTCTCTCTAGACTCCAAAATACCCTGTAGATAAATATCGGAACTAACAAGCAAAAGTTAAATAGACAAACAGTCTAATTTGGTGGGTTTAACTGTGTTTATGATTCATACAACTATGGTCCATCAGATCACCCCACACTTTTAGTTGTTCGTCCCGAACAATGCTATTAAAGGGCGGCACACACTATCTAAGTAAGCTTTTAAAATATGAAAGTTAGACTGTGGGACTAGATTTATCCTAATTCATGCATTACTTACTTATTACCAAATTAAACAGTGTAAATAAATAGAAGAAACTTGATACTTGTACCTTCGTGCCGAGATGCAAATTAATTCGGATGTTTCGGGAGATAGCCCTTTTCAGGATCCTGGACTGCATTCTCGGGACCGTCTTGCACTATATGGTTTCCTTGTAGTTTTCTCTAGCAGGTGATTCGGTTCGGGTTTCACTGAGTTGAGCCTTTTGATTTCTTTTTGGCGAGGGACAGCTTTTTTTTGTAGTGAATCGGCCTTTGGCCTTTGATTTGACTTTTTGAGTTCTTCACTTTTGTTCGGTTAAAACCTTCACAATTTTGGCCTTTGGCCTTTGATTAGCTCTTTGAGCTTTTGCCTTTTTGTGGCCTGCCTTTTTGTGGCTTGCTAGTCCATTTTCTCATGCCTTTTTGGGAGGTCCAATCATCGCCCGCAAGCATATGGAAATACCTCCCCGCTCTCTCTCATCCTTGCCGTTTTCGCGAGTCAAAATGAGGGTCGCTCATTTATTTTCCCGGCTATTAGGACTAGAGATAGGACGGTTTGATTCCCGTCCCGCCTTTTTTTTTGCATAAACGCTGCATGGCGGAGATGACTTCAATCTTCTCTGAAACCCGAAGTGCAGCCTCCACTGACTTCGAAAACCATATAGCGAAATTCAGTCCTTTGAGTGCTTGCCAAGCCCCTCTAGGGCAGTTTCTATCAACTCCACATCCCTAGTTTATCTCAGCACAAAGGGACAAATGAGAAGTTACATTCTAAGTTTTTAAACAGTTGAATTTTCACAAGGTAAATGCATGAATTATGATTTATCTTTTTCACATTCTCAAGTTCATATTTTCAAAAAGATAATATTAAAAAAGAAAAACATGTTATTTAACTAATGTACACAAGTGGTTCTCACCCCACACTTTTGAACGAAGGCATTCTTTACGAAATGACTTAGTTCAAAAGCCATGCAAGCAGGTATTATACGAGAAGGAAATGATATTAAGGAAAAGGAAAGAACAGAACTCCCTTTAAGGTGTCGAGTGAACGACATGGCTCGAGGCTGGATAATCGAGGGAGTTCGGCAGGGGCTTTGAACTCTTGGCATAGGCCTGAATGGCTTGATGTTGCACCCATAACCGATTCCTGAATAGTCATTTCATTCTATGCACCAAGTGGGTGAGAGCGACTTATTGGAGAAAAAACTAAATGACAGAAAATAAAAGTACTGAAAGTAAGATAGGTGTCGGGTTACCTCCCGACCAGTGCATTTGTTTAACGTCGTTAGCTCGACAGTACCTCATTCCTGGATCACTGGTTTGGATCCCATGGGTGGCTCAGGTCGTACTTCGCCACTGTTCCTGTGTTGCTTCTTGCCTTGACTCTTCCTGATTTCTTGCTTGGGTTAGAACTCCATGGTTTTGGCGTTTTTTCTTTCCATTGTTTCTGAGAAGGCGGGGAACCTTTGACCATAGCTGTTGGTCTTGTTGCCTTTTCGGTCTCCTTTGGCAGGTCAGAAATCTGTGTACCTCGATCTGAGATAGGTATAATCTCTGGCGGTTTCTTTGTACTCGTGCGGCTATTATCAATGTAGAAATTTGCAATTTTGCCGCCGAACTTAAGCGATAATGAACCCTTGCCCACATCGATTCTTGCTTTAGTAGCGTAGAGGAATGGTCGTCCCAATATTATTGTTGGAGGGTCGTCTTCGATGGTCTCTCCCCTTTGTATTACATAAAAGTCTGCAGCAACGACGAGCTCTCCCACATGGAGTATTACATCTTCCAGCACTCCAACTGGACGGATGCACGATTTATCTCCTAGCTCGATATTTGACCTGGGTGGCTTCAATGGACCAAGTCCTAATAAGTAGTATAAGGAGGAAGGCATGGCATTGACAGCAGCCCCAAGATCAATTAAGCACTTATGAATCTGGGTTTCACCAATACCGCAGGTGACTGTGAAGGCCCCTGGGTCTTTATCTCTTTCCGGTTGTGACTCATGATCTGAAGTGAGGGTTCTTTCTATTGTCGGGCCATTCTGCCTATTCCTTGGCTTAGGATTTGTATAATCGGACCCCTTAATATTTTGCTTCGAAGCATAGATATTAGTTGGGGAGTCCCATTTTAAATTGTTATTGTCATCCCATCCAGATGCTGGTATGTCAGAGTGTATGATCGGTGGTGGTGTTATGCAGACGGTGAATGCATATCGTCCATTGTCAGCATGCGTGACCCATGTTTTGCCATTATTGGGTCGGTCTTCCTCTTGGTTCCAATCAGGTCGACGCCTGCGGTTGAAGTGCTTGTTCGTAAATTTGTAAGTTGGGGATCGTGTTACTTCTCCCAGTGTAGTCTTTATGTTTGACCTCCTTATCATGCTAATATTTGCCTTTGGATTTTGGATGGTTTGTGAAGGAAGTCTGCCAGGTTCATTGGTGAGTGTTGACATTGTGGTGGCGAGCTGGGACATCTGTTTGGTCAATTCTGAAATTGCCCCGTCAGTTTTCGCCTGGTATTGGTGTAGCGAAGCACCCAATTGATTTATGTTTCCTGCGAGCTCCTTCATCGTGTCATCGAGTGACTTGCTCGGTTCCTGCTGATTGTTCGGGCCGGTTTGGTACTGTCGGTGGGGGGGGGTGTTGGTAGAATGACTGAGCTAGTTGAGGGACAGCTAGTTGTGCTTCCTTCTGAGGATAGTTGTTGTTACGCCAGCTCGGGTTGGTTGCTTGACCATACTGTCTGTTTTGTCCGGCTCTGTCGTTGTTGTTGTTGTTGTTGTATCCTTGGTATCCTCCCACTGCATTTACTTCTGCCGGTTCCTCTTCTATTAATATCGGGCATGCGTCAGTTTTGTGGTCAGTAGAACCACAAAACTCGCAAGGTTTTACTGGAACTGGCTGTCTTCGTAGGATCTGAATCATCATCTCCTTTAACTATTTCATTTCTTCAGGAATAGAGCTAATCGGTGTTTCAGCTCTTGCCACATTCTTTGTTCGGGAAAATTCTTTCTGCCTAGTTGTCTCTTCTCTAAATCGGGCATTTTCAGCAACCTTGGTGATGAGATCCCTTATGCCTCTTAATGATAGATTCATCATGGATCCTCCAGCTGAGGCATCCAGGAGCATTTTGTCTAAGGGTCTTAATCCATCAATGAGGTATTCGATGATGAGTTTCTCGGGTAGTCCAAGGGTACAGCAGCTTCTTTCTAGGTGGTTGAACTTTTCCAGGTAGTCGTACATGGTTTCATTGGGCCCTTGCTTGATGTCTTGTAATTGCCTTCTTACTTGCATTGCCCTTCCTGCCGGGTAATATTTGTCCAGGAATTTCCTTTGCATCTGAACCCATGTTCTGATGCTTCCCGAAGGCAATGAAAGGAACCAATCGTTTGCCCAGTCTATGAGGGAAAAATAGAATGCCTTCAACTTGAAGTCGTCCATATTCACTCGATTGGGCTTTAGATTTTGGCAAATTCCATGCAGGCGTTGGAGGTGAGTTGTGGCAGATTCTCCTTGAGCTCCTGAGAATTTTGGCAAGCTGTGGGCCACTGATGCGTTGATGGTTATGTCTTCTAGTTCAGGGCCCTCGTAAATGCACCACGGCTGTGTTTCGAAATTGGGGGCGTTCAATTCTTCCATAGTAGGTTCATGGTAGTTGTTATCCCCATAGTAGTCGTCGAAGATAGGTTCTTGCCTAGGCATTTGTCGAGGTTGAGGTCGTGGTGGATATCTAGGGGGTTGTACTGGACCAGCTGCATTTCGGTCCTCGGGCGGTTCTTGGTTTCTTCTGATGGCCTCCCTATCACGAGCTCTTCTGTTTCTGATGAGTTGTTCCGGATCGTCGATAAATGGAAGTGGCACCTCATCATTTTGATCGTACAGGTTTATCTCGTCGTCATCCTGGTAGTCATGGTGGCTTCCTTCGCGAGACATGGTTGTTTCGAAGCGCGTGTTGATTCAAAGAACTTATCCGATTAATTAACTAATTCCCCGGCAACGGCGCCAATTTGACAGATACTTGTCGTCAGAGCAAATGTACAAATAAATTTATAAGTCCGCTACTCGCGACTTCACTACTGGGTAGCAAGTGGTAAGTAGGGGTCGAACCCAAGGGAAATAGGGGGATAAGTTGTTCTTTGAGGGATCGTACAGCGGGGGAGCGTGTTTTTTGGTTGATTGAGGTTTTACTACTAACAGCTAAGTGATTGGTTGGTTGGTTTTGGTTTTTAGTGCGGAAAAGTAAATGACATAAAAGTAAATACTAAAAGTAAAAAAGAAGACTTACAGCGGTTGTTGCGTGATCGGCAAGTCTTGCGGAACGTCAGCAGTTGAAAGGGCAGTTTATACTAAGGAAGTAAGTGCAGGTAGTGTTTTAATCTAAGGAAAGCATTCGGTTTCGGGGGCTTTGTATCATAGCCTGTTTATCATTGACCCTTAGTGATCTTACTAAGTATTCAAACGTGTATCAAGGCCATTCCAAGCACTCGATTTGCCACACTGTCTAGCCCATTCCAAGGTCGTAGAGCACTTGTTCTACTTAGACTAATACCCCATTCCAAGGTATATTAGCCTGTGTGCATCCATTTGGTCAGTCATTCCCGAGCAACCAAATGGTTTTTTAGAGAGGTCAAACTCCTCAGATAAGCTTTGCCATTCCAAGCATCCACTTATCCGAGTATGTTTACGAACCCCACGGAAGAGTTTTGCCATTCCAAGCATCCACTCAACCTTGTAAGTTCTTACCTAATATATGGCACATAGAACAAGTTTTGAATACAAAGAAGAGGCACTAAGAGTATAGCCTAAAACATTTTAAGATACAAGTACACCCCTTCAACCGAATGAAGAGTTTAGCTACGAATATCCATAAAGGTGGATACCATAGCTAAGTACTCGAGGGTTTTTGAAAGACAGTAAGTAAAGGAGAATACTCAAGAACCAACAGGAGTATTTTCAAAGACTACTAGAATACTCAAGAACTAACAGGAGTATTATAGATTTCAAACAAAGCTTACAAAAGATTGTGCTCTCAACTTAGAGAGATAAGTGATTTGTGTTTGGAATGAGGATGGATTTGTGGATGATTTACAAATGAAGAGAAGATGTCTATTTATAGGCTAAGGGAGGCAAGGAGAGCCATACACTTGTCAAGGGAGGAGAGGCTTGTGGCTTGAGATCTCAACACATGGCATAAGGAGAGCAAAAGCCGTCGGGGTGAGTCACCACTCCAAAAGCCATCGGAAGATATTTGTTTCTCAAAAGCCATCGGTTTGACCGGAATTTGACCGGAGCTTCTCGGATTTTGGAGAGTGTATTCTGAATGAAAATGTCATTCTAAGATGATCTCAAGAAGGAACCTAAGCCAAATTCTGCTTGGAACATGGTCGAAATCCCAAATCGGCTGAAATTGCCCTTGTTTGGTTTTTACCGGCTTGGTGCCTTTGCATTGCGTTCTTGTCCAAACGCCAACTGTTCTAGCATATTTGAATGATTCCAAGTCGGTTCCAAGAAAGTTGTACAGTCGGAATCTGGTCGTGTCCTGACTCGTAATTCATTTTCAGCTTTAAAACTCCTCCTTAGCCTGTATTCTCTCTAGACTCCAAAATACCCTGTAGATAAATATCGGAACTAACAAGCAAAAGTTAAATAGACAAACAGTCTAATTTGGTGGGTTTAACTGTGTTTATGATTCATACAATTATGGTCCATCAAACGTCTCAAAGGCCGACGCTCCATCAAGCTCAATGGCCGAAGAGATCAAGCAACTCAAAGAGATGATGCAGCAGGTCATCAGAAGGCAGCCGGTCCAGGTCAAGCCATGCGGTTTTTGCGCAGCCACAGATCACAAAACAGATGAGTGCCCAACTATAGTGGAGGACGACCAGGGCGAGGTGAATGCAGTAGGCGACTACCAGAGCTATGGCAACCGATCCGGGCCAGTCCGACAATATGGAGCAGCCGCAAACGGGCAAGGGACAAACTGGCAGAATTGGAGGAACGACCACCATCAGAATTACGCCCAGAGGGAGCCAGCACAGCCAGCCGCACCTCAGCAGGCCCAGCAATACTACAGGCCCCCATATCGGCAGCAACAAGGACAGAACGGGCCAGGCCAGTACCAGCAGAGACAGGACCGCAACCCGGCCAACCCGAACCAGCAAGGATCGAGCAAGTCCTTGGAGGATATAGTGAAGGACCTAGCCACCTCAGTACATCAATTCCAGGCCAAGACCGACGGAGCCATTGCCAACTTGTCTAAGCAGATGTCCAACTTGGCCCAGGACGTGTCCGAACTGAAGAATCCGGGGAGGCTGCCATCCCAAACAGTGCCTAACCCAAGAGAGAATGTCAGTACATTGGCAATAGTGGACGTGGACGCATCACTTAAGGAGTCTGCTTATTGGGTGAACAAGATGCTAATGACTGAGGCCGGAAGTAGCAAGAAAGAGCTGGGATCAGTGACGACCGCGCCTACAATGGACATTGATTCAACGCAAACATCTGAACGAGACACGGTACATATTGATACACATTCCAGAACTGATCCTTCTCCTTCGGTTTCCATGCAGGTTATTGCTCATGAAGACCATATGACCGACAAGGATGAGCTAGAAGGCAGATTGGAAGCAAGGCATGAGGTGAACGACCCAATGATGGAGCGCCCAGTTTCAGCAAGTCACGAGACACCACTTGAAAAGAGTAAGGACCCAGGTGCCTTCACGGTCACCTGTGGTATCGGTGAGACTCAAATACATCATTGTCTAATTGATCTGGGTGCTGCGATTAATGTCATGCCTTACTCATTATATTGCTCTTTAAATTTGGGGCCTTTGAAGCCTCCTAAACTGTTGATAGAGTTAGGAGATAAATCTTGTATTCGTCCAGTTGGTTTGCTAGAGGATCTAACCCTCCATGTAGGAGACCTCGTTGTTCCTGCGGACTTTTATGTTTTGCAGATGGGAGATGCTAGAAACGACGATCCTCCAGCGCTTATTTTGGGACGTCCATTCCTTTTCACCACCAAGGCCAAGATTGACATGGGCTCAGGTTTACTGTCACTTGCGTTCGGTGGCAAAACATCAGATTTCTACATCTATGGGGATGATGACCGTCCATGCGCGAAGAAACCACCAGACATTGTGCACACGCCATATCTCGGTGCCCTACCTCCGAACCTACCAGTTGAGGCTGAACATGCGACAAAAGAAGTAGCTATGAGCAAGGTGTCCTCGCAGACTCGAGAGGATGTGAAGGCGAACCCGCCTGATCAATGGAGAGCAGACCCGAGCACACCTTGCACGATGACTTTGGGCAAATTGAAGAGATAGCCGAGGCGAAATTTGACCTCACACGTCCATGGGATCCTAACTTGTGATCCCTACAGAGGTACCGTCGAGCCAGCGACGTAAAACAAAGGCGCTCGCAGGGAGGCAGCCCGGCATTACTTTTCAGTCTATTTACTTGTTTTACTTTATGTTTTATTTAAGTTTTGAGTCATATTCATCACATTGTATTCGGGAAAGAGATGCTCTTTTCGCAGGAAACATGCACCTCAGTGCGGAGTCGTCGAGAGGTCCCGACCGAGCGAGCCTTGTGCGCGCAGAGTGGACCAACCCGCTATCCTTCTTGGCGTAAGACTGCTATCCATCGAGAGTAGTTTCGCACTTTGAATTCATTGTGTCAAGAAAAATAAGCTTTTAAAGATTCTGTCACAAAGACTTACGAGTCTAAGGAGATTGGTTCTTTAGTGAGACCGTTTGTGACTCCACCAATTTCCTGGGAATTCTTTATTTGTCTTAATTTCTTCGACATAGTCCTTTCATTTTGTGACGAACTCACGTTGCGATACAAGTCTCTACCAAAAGAAGGCAGGCGCAATGGTGCTCTCCTTGGACTCAGAGGAAAATGGCCCACCCAGTTGCGAGCCATGTGTGCGCAGAATCGGAGCATTGGAGGAATCCTCCACCAAACTTGCCCAACTTGAGATTCTGACTCGGCCATTAGTCTTAGAATGGCCCATTTATCAAGACATGTGAGAATCTCATAGCGTTCTGGCGAAGTCGTCCGGAGGCCGCCCAACCGATATGGGCCCTGTGCGCACAGAATGGGCACACTGCCAGAATCCTCGACCGAAGTTCATTATCTGGAAATTCTGGCTCGACAGAAGTGTTTAAAATGTCCAATAACTTTGGAAGGTCGAGCCAACTTTGCAACCGCACGAGGGAAGTGCCTGTTCACTCTTAACTCTCTCTTATTTTCCCTATTGTTTGTTTGCTTGCATAGTCGTGTCTTTGAACTTAAGATGTGCCGTGAGGACACGTCAGTTCAAAAGTGTGGGGTGGGAGAGTCAGTATGTCGTGTCAGCATGTTTATTTCCTTGCACCTACATAGAGTCAGCACGTTTCCTTTAAAATTTAAGATTTTTGTACAGATTTCTCTCTATTTTCCTAGACTTGTGGTATTGAATCTTGATGATGTGAAATAGATAGAACCGATTACATGCATTTTTCTCGTGAACTTTGAGTTGTGCAAATACATGTGAACCTACCCTATTGCGTGCTTTTGAGTTGAGATAAACAGGGATGTGGAGTTGATAGAAACGTCCTAGGGAGACTTGACAAAGCACTCAAGGGACCAAGCTTCGAACTATATGGTTATATGGATTTCGTGGAGGCTAGCACTTCGAGGCAACATGGTTAAGAGTCTGCTCCGCCACTGCAGTACTTATGCGGTCAGGTGGGACGGGGAAACAACACACCGTCCAATCTCTAGTCCGAGTAGCCGGGAAAACAGACGAGCGACCCTCGGCATGGCACTTTGACTATCAATGTTTAGGGTGGTTACATACTCTTTTCCAGTCATTTCTTTTAATAAGCCTTGAAGCCAAATGGCTTCCTTGCATGCCTCAGTCGCTGCGATGTATTCAGCTTCTGTGGATGAAAGGGCAACGATGGATTGCTGCTGTGATTTCCAGGAAATACAGCAGCCACCCCAAGTGAAGAAGAAACTAGTAATGGACTTTCTAGTATCCTTGTTACTAGCAAAGTCTGAATCAACATATCTAATCAATTCAGGTTCCTTTTCATAATCAGTGTAAACCAGTCCTAAGTCTTTAGTGCCAGCAATGTATTTTAACAGATATTTCATAGCAAACCAATGCTTTTCACCAGGATTAGACATGTATCTACTCAATACACTCACAACAAAAGCAATATCTGGTCTAGTGCATAACATTGCATACATCAAAGATCCAACAGCCATGTCATAGGGAATTTTACTCATTTTCTGTTTATCAGTTTCATTAACTGGACAATTTCCAAATGCCCTCCTAAGGGGATTGGAGAGGGCTTAGATTCCTTCATACAAAACTTATCAAGCACTTTGGCAACATAATCAATTTGAGACAAACAGATTTTCCTATGATGCATGTTTCCTAATAATTTTAACTCCTAAGATTTTCTGAGCTTTGCCAAAGTCTTTCATATCAAAATGTTTCTTTGAGATTTCCTTTTACTTCAGATATGGCAGTTAAAGAGTGACTCATTAACAGAATATCATCAACATATAACAGAACAAATATGTGACAGCTAGCTTTTCCTCCCTTCATATACATGCAAGTATCATATTTACTTCTAGTGAACCCAAGAGAGGGCATACAAGCATCAAATTTTCTATTCCACTGCCTTGGTGATTTCTTAAGGCCATAGATAGATTTATTTAGCAAACACACAGAATCAGGGGAATTTTTATCCACAAAACCTATGGGTTGGTTCATGTATATTGTCTCATCTAAGTCACCATGAAGGAAAGCGGTTTTTACATCCATTTGTTCTATTTCCCAGTTATAAACATCAGTCATAGCAAGAAGTAATCTCATTGTTTTGTATTTTACAACAGGTGCAAAAATCTCATTGTAATCTATCCCTTCTTTTTGAGTAAATCCCTAGCAACTAACCTAGCCTTAAACCTAGGTGGTTCATCCAAACTGTTCCCTTCCTTTATCCTAAAAATCCATTTACAGTCCACAGTTTTTACATTTTTAGGTTTGGGAACTAAGGTCCAAGTTTTATTTTCAAACATGGACTGAATTTCTTCATGCATAGCCTTAATCCATTCATTAGTATGCTTGTCATTTAAAGCCTGTTGATAAGTTTCAGGAATTGAAAATTTAACAGTCTCAGCAGTAAACAATGCATAATGAATCATCTTTTCACAGCCCTCAAATAAGTTCATGTCATATTTCTTATTTCTGAATTTTGTTCTAGTAGCCTTATCTCTAGCAAGCACATAATTGGACAAGTCATGTTCAGCATTTTCAGCACCAACATAATCATCAAAATTCACATGAGCACTGTTATCCAAACCACCTTCACTGGTGGGTGAGTTATTTATGCTAGAGTTTAAGGGAACTTGAGGGGTTACCTCCTCACCAGATTGGTGAGGGAAACTGGTTAGTTCTGCAGCAGGGGCTGCTTCTCCACTTGTTCCAGCTTCAGTTTGTCCATCGCTTGAGCACACTCCTTGATCAGTTCCACTGTGAAGTGAGAAGCCCACATCAAATTCTTCCTCAGCAGGTGGGTCTTCATTTCCTTCTTCCACAGGGTATTGAGGAGGAGCAAAATGTACTTCAGCTTCTTGAGAGGTACATGCACTCTCAGTTGACTGCATCAGCTTGGTTTTGAAGTGAAAATCATGCTCATTAAATGTCACAGACCTTGCAACAATTACTCTATAAGAGCCAGGTTGTATTACAAGTAATTTGTAACCTTTTACACCATGAGGGTAACCAATCATAACACATTTAACTGCCCTAGGTTGCAATTTTCCCTGATCAGTTTTAGCATATGTAGTGCATCCAAAAGGTCTTAAATGGTTCAGATTTGGCTTATGCCCTGTCCACATTTCTTGAGGAGTTTTAAAACCTATCATAGATGAAGGACTCCTATTTATTAAATATGCAGCAGTTAACAAGGCATCACCCCACAGAGTACTCTTAACACCTGAACTAATCAGCATGCATCTGGTTTTCTCTAATAGTGTCATATTCATCCTCTCAGCAGTCCCATTTTATTGGGGAGTGCCTGGGATGGTTAAGTGCCTATCAATGCCATGATCCTTACAGAATTGATCAAATAAATGGTTACAGAATTCAAGCCCATTATCAGTTCTTAAACACTTAACAGTTAAACCAGATTGTTTTTCAACCAAAAGCTTCCAATGTTTAAATTTCTCAAAGGTTTCATCCTTAGTTTTTAATAAGTAAACCCAAACTTTTCTGCTAAAGTGATCAACCAAGGAGAGAAAGTAATTTCTCCCTCCAATGGTGCTCACTTGAGCAGGTCCCCACAAATCAGCATGAATGTAATCTAGAGGACCTTTAACTACCATGGCAGACTTGTTAAAACACAATGCAGTCTTCTTACCCAATATGCAATTTTCACAGAAATCAATGTTCACAGGGTCACAATCAATGATGCCATGCTTAGATAGGTAGAACAAACCTTTGTTACCTATGTGCCCAAGTCTGGAATGCCATACCTTGGTCTCATCCATAGACTTAGTAGAAGACACAGCATTTACCTCAGGTACAGCTTGAACATAGTAGAGACCACCAACCTTTAAGCCTCTCAAAACTATCCTGCCATTTCTCATGATCTTTCTAACACCATTAAAGTTAGATATGTGACATCCAAGATCATCAAACACAGATTCTGATAATAAATTTCTCCTTAACCCAGGAACCCTTCTCACATTTTGTATTATTCTCACAGCACCATCATGCATTCTCAATGGAACACTCCCTATGCCCTTAATATGCAAAACAGTCTGATCTCCCAATCTAACCTCACCACCATTTATTAGTTTCAGATTACTGAACACAGTTTTATTTGGTGTGGCATGCATATTCATCCTGAATCTAAGATCCAAGAATCAGATTCCTTTTCAGTGGTAACAACAAACAATTCATGGTCATAGACTTACCAGATTCACAGATGTTAGTCTGATTTTCCCTAGGATTCTTACCTTTATTCTTATTGTTGTTGTTAGCCTCATTGTTCTTCTTCTTATGACAATCAGGTGCATAATGACCCATTTTATCACAGTAAAAATATTTCACATTCAGAGTTTTACTGTCAGATTGCTTGTTATGATGCTCAGGTTTTCTAGATTTCTTATAGGTGTTCTTATGTCTAGCATTTCCTTTGGAAAACATAACTTCACCCTTAGATTCAGACCTAGTGTCACCCTTGACCCCTGGTCTTTTGAAAACTTTTAGAGTATCATTTTTCTGAATTACAGCTTCCATGATTTTGGTCAATGTTAACTCATCACTACCATATTGGATCACATCCTTTATATTTTCAAATTGGGAAGGGAGTGAGTTTAACAGAATGACAGCTTGGTGAGTTTCAGCAATCTTATCTTTACATCTATCAAGATCTTGAGTCATTTTTAGAAACACATCCAAGTTTTCAGCAATAGTCATAGAGGTGTCCATTTTAAATGTAAACAATCTGCACAACAATGATATTCTACTAGGTAGAGATTTGGTCAAGTAGATACCTTCCGAGGCATCCCAAAGAGCCTTAGGTTTTTCATGACTTACAACTTGTCTGGCAACATCATCTGCCAGTCTGATCATGATCTCAGAGTGTCCAAGCTCTTGCATATCCTTCTTCTGTTGATCAGTCATTCCAGTGGGCCATTCCTCAGACACAGCCTTGTAGCACTTTTCTTTGATCAAGATGGCCTTCATCTTGACCTTCCATATGGAGAAGTCAGATGTTCCATCATAGGGCTTCAGCTTTACAGCATCAGCCATTGAAGAGATCCTCAGAAAAGCAGCAAGAAAGGGATTAGTACAGGTGAGCAGATCCAATCACAGTACAGGATGAATTCAGCAATGTGGCAACACAAAGACAAGTTAGGCAAATATTAACCAAGAACTAGTCTAGGGTCCTAATCACATGCAGAATCAATACAGCTCAAGATACCAATTGTGATGTCTTAATTCGATTACCCCCGAGAATCAACTAGCCCTAATTCAATTTCGATTAACCAATAAACCAAAATCAAAACAAGACACCAAGACTTTTAGCCAGGTTCGGGGGATGCCCTACTCCTGGGAGCCTCAGGGGGGAACTGCTCAGCCCTTTTTCAGTATATTCAATGTTCAGTTACAAGCCCTAATGCGCAAACTAGACCACATTCAATCCTAGCTACCCAAACCCAGAATACAAAAGAAGAGTAGAAGAGAAGAGAGATTCGGCCCCCTCTAGGCAACGTCGACTGTCCGTCGTGACGCAGGTCGTCTTCTGACAACTTCAATCGCACGGTCGCAGCTCGAAATCGGAGAATCGGATCTTGGAGCTCTGTCAGAAATCTGGAAATTCGAAATTGGGATAAACCCTAATTTCGTCCCCAATTGAACTTATAAGCTTCCGGCAAAACGCTGCGTATTGGTCACGCTTTAAATCCATTTTTCCACGTTCTCAAAACGACTGCGTAATACTTTCCCCGAATCCTTCGCGCGTTCACAAACGTCGTCGCTCCATCTAAACGCATCTTTCCCTTTAGTTGAACGACGCCGTTCCCTTTGAACTTCAAACCTTCAGATTTGGCGCCTGGGCAAAACTGCGCCGTTTTGCCCTGCATCAGCCTTCTTCCTAAACCTGTCTAGCCTACACTACACTGCAACCATGGATTACACTTGACAACCAATCCATGCTGCCTGGAAACAAATCCAGTGACACCCCCAAGCCAAGTTGGGGTTACAAGGCACAACAGGGTTGTTATTGTGTCTTTTTGAATTTGTGATACACTTTAGAAAACTTGCTCACTTCTTGGTAGTTGATGCACTAGTATCACAAAGATGTATGGATTAATTGTAATATGTGAAACAACTTTCTTGAAATGTGATTTTTGTTTGTTTGCTCCTAATTCCAGGTTACATGTAATTTAAGCTAATTAATTAATTATCAGCATATCCATATAAACCAATTCTAAAATTAAATATTTATTCCTACAATATCGCAATGTTATCGTACTATAAACGAACACGTGTACGATAAATTTGCGCTTACATTGCGTGAATATAATTTTGTTGTCATTATGCTATCGTAAAGTAGTCGCACTCTTTGCGATGACGAGCTACGATAATGTTACGGTAACGAGTCCACGTTCACGCATTGTTATCGTAAGGCTCTTGTACAATGTAAACGTACAGTTGTCGCACAATTCTTACGTCAAGGAAAATTACGATAACAAGCGTACTTAACGCAATGTTATTGCATACAACAACTTTACGACAAAAATACGATAGTTTTTTGTTGTTGCCAATCTCAGCCAAAATTTGTAGTGTAGTATGCATGGTACTGACTCTCCTGTGTTGCATATCTCTTAATAAGGAACCAGTGTTGGTTTCTTTCTGATATTGACTTTCGTGTTGCTATTTTGGGCCTTCTTGTGAACTTGGTTGAGAAGAACAGTAGAAATCGGCAATCAGTACTATACAGTATACATAGCTACTTGACAACTGACATCTTTCATTTATTGTTGTTATGCATTCATTTTGTTCATTCACATGCAGATAGCAGTTGGCTGCCACAAACATTTTGTTGGAGTACGATACCCCTGGAGTAGTCATACGTCTGGAGGACGTATACTCCAGTGTGTTTTGATGGACAAACATCATGTTGATGTGTTACTTGAGTGCGCAGGTTTAAGTACATGTACTCTGGAAGTAACGGCTACTTGAGTGTGCAAGGCGTTACGCTGATCTATGAGAAGTAGCAGTACCTCGGTTTGAGGACGAGAATATTTCCATAAATATTCTCGGAGGATCTTTTGCTCCCAAGATCGGTTCCAGCATTGATATGGTGGAAGATTCCCCAAGATCAATTTTAGATGCTTGTAACGAGATTTGGAATTGGTTTTGATATGGGAATATTGCGTGAGAAATTTTAGGAAACTTAATCTCAATCGTATCCAATTAGATTGGAATGGGACGATTTAATTGGAATGCTGATGAAGACATTATGGGATGGACGAATCAGCTGGAATATTTTGTGCGATCTTGTCGTGCAAGATAGAGAGATTTTCTCCAAAAAAAATCTAGGGCTACCCGGTTCACGTAGAGCTATATAAAGGATGCTACGGCTGCCTTTCAGTGCGCGTCTTGAACTGGATATCCTTGGTTGCGTGATTGCTGAAGCGAGAACGACCTGAGATTGCAGATTCGAAGGAGCTTTGAAACGGAGGTTCAAGAGCTACTTCGGAGGGAGCCAGTGTGCGAGCTGAGCCAGAATTGGAAGATTGCTTGCAGTGCGATTGCAACAAAGTAAGATCATCACTAAGTCGGTCTGAGAGAATGACGGAACACCACTGAGTGTGGTTTGGGTGAGCGGCATAATCTTTGTAATCGAGTAACATCAATACAAGCAATCGTTCCGAAATCCTTCTAGTGGAAACTAGAAGGTAGTGGTTTTTCCTAGATACTTAGTTTAGTATCTAGGTTTCCACTATATATTGCTGTCTAGTATTTTTATTTACGCTTTAGTTTATTTCCGCTGCATACAGTGGCGGATCCAGCGGCTCTCGACAGGGGGGTCCCAAAAAATTTTTTGTCTCTCAAATAAATTAAATTTAAGATATATTTAATTATTAATAATAGAATTTAAATTAATTGGAAATAATTTAAATTAATAAATATGTATTGTATTTCATATTTATAGCTTATTGGTAGAAAAATAAGTTAATTAAGGTCTAAATAATACGAAATTGAGTTTATTTAGTGATAAACATACTTAATTGAAACATTAAATCAAATTATTAGCTTAAACTATTTACATATTACGGTTAGCCAAACCAAACATAAAGACATAATAGATCAGCGGGAAGGAATGTGATACATGGGCTTGTAGCTAAGGTTCGATTTCTGCCGAATGAAACATTTTTGCACAATTTGAGAGGGGTCCTGCCCCCCCCCCCCCAGGCCTCCCCTGGATCCGCCGCTGGCTGCATACTATACTTGACGCGTATCGATACTTGACAAGTACAGCTAACTAACGATCCTAACACATTTGTGTGCCAGCCTCAAATGAGATGGGAGAGACACAACTACAGCCTACAAAGGACATTGTTCCATCTTCTTGGGCAATAAGGAGCAGGTGAAGCAGCGGAAGAAGAACAAATGACATGTGTTAGTATTTTAACGGCTTATCTAAATCATTTTATCCAGTTTTATTTTTGACTGGTCATGTATTAATTCTAAGCTGTCATGAGTCATGACATATTTGGATTTGTTGTGTTTTGCATTTGCTAAAATGATGAAGCAACACTCATTCAAGGAGAAAAATAAGCAAAGAAAATGATCATAAAAGCTTACTCTGCATTGCTTCTTGCATTCCTGAGATCTCAACGAACAGGTACCGGATTTCAACTTGGTTTTGCTTTATTTGCAATTCTACTCGATTAATTTTCTCCGGTTGTTTTTTTTATATTATTAAAGTAACCTCAAAAAGATCATTGGGCCTAACCCCCAAAGTACAAATTTTTTTCAAACCTCTAAAAAAATTGTAGCATTCTCTCCTCTCTTATCTAGGTTATCACTCGACAAAAACACTTTCACTACTTTTCTTCACCCTACGGTAAACCCCAAAATTGTAGCTTTCTCTCGGGTTGTTTACTTAGACATTTTTCGCTTTTTCCTTGGACAGTAAAAAGATACTATATGGCAGCATTTTAATGCCTAATAATAATTTGGCATTTCTCGTGCAACAAGTCTTGATCTGGAGAAATTCAATGACTAGAACAGAGCTGTTTCAACTTGGGAGTGCCTGAAAAATTGGTGATCGAATATTTGTTGGATGGGCTGAGGTCACTTGATAGAATGTTGCTTGATGCTTCAGCTGGAGGAACGGCCATGAATTTATCTCCAGTTGGAGTGCGGATTGATCGCTGACGTGGCTGAGAATGAAAGGTTCAGAGAAGAAGTGAACCGCCAAGAAGAATTCAGCAGGACCAGAAACGTCTCAAAGGCTGACACTCCAGCAAACCCGATGACCGAAGAGCTGAAACAGATGATGCATAAAATCATGATGAATCGGGTAATACAGGTAAAGCCTTGTAAATTTTGCGGTGCGACTGATCGTAAGACAGATACTTGTCCCACAGTGGTAGAAGAAGGGAGAGGTCTTCTGTTTAGGAAAGTAACTTAGTTTTCTCGGTCGCCTCCTTCGTTGAGGAAGGAAAGATGATTTTTCTATCTTTAAAAAAATAATAACAATTGTAGACTAATTGACGGTTGTTAGTTTATGTTGTGGAGTCCAGATCCCGTACAAAGCCCACAAACCATCAAAAATACAAACCTATTACGACCATTCATTTAGATAATCCTAGGGCTGGTATTAATTCAATTAAATTTATTATTTACCAAATTTTAGACACATTAATTTCATCTTAAAGGGCACAATCGTCTTCTCTCATTCTCGTCAACTTCAATTCACAGCTTTCAATTTAGTGAATTTGTAAATCGAAGTGTTGGTCGGTGTTGTCGGAAACCCTTTTTGGTCAAACGTAGGTGACGGAAAGAAGATGTCGTGATGGCACTTTGACGGACCCTAGTAGTAAATCAGCCACTTTTGACGGCACGACCCCGATCAGCCACAACGGGTGAAAAGAAGATGTCGTGATGAAAGAGGATGAGAGTCTTACGGACTTGATGGTTTGTGATTGGGCGCCAGAATGACGAATTATAGTCCAATTGTGACGAACTATGACATAATTCGTCATGGTTTACTTATAATTCGTCATGGTAATGGTTTAATTATAATTCGTCATGCAGAAACCCCAGCTTTGAAAACCCATCGTCATCGCATCGAAAGTGCACTAAAATTCGTCAGAATTCTTGACGAATTATAGTCCAATTGTGACGAACTATGGCATAATTCACAATTGGACTATAATTCGTCATGAATTCGTCCATGTTTTTCCAAAATATTCGCCTCATCAAATAACCTATGCCGGAGCAGCATATTCACAATTCCACTAGACGACTCAAGAGTAAGACCCATCCCCAACACATTCACCGACCAGTCGGTAAACAAAATCGCGGATCTAGGGTTTGCACGGAGAGCGTAGATAACGAAGTGTAGATGGTTGGGGCGTAATCTGGAGACGAATATGGGATCGAGAAGGTTGAGATTTCAGTTGCAGAAGGCTTGTAGTAGGTGGTTGATTAGTGTTTTAGGTGGCGAGAATGATTGGGACTTGTGGTGTGGGTAAGAATAAGAGGACGAGAAAATGAATCGAGGAGTTGGGAGAGTCATGTGCCGGAATGACTTCGAAGCAGCAACGAACATCTTCCGGCTCAGGAGAGTTTAGTGGCTTCTGCCATTTTCTCAGTCGATGCGATGGTCAGACGATGATTTGTGATTTGCGATCGATCTGTAAGTTGCACGAATCTGCTAGGGTTTCCATATTAATGCGACTGCTAATTTGTGATTTCCTTAAAGATGGTGTAAAGACAAAATTACCCTTATTTGAATTGATATTTAGATTTAAACTGATTTAGTTCAATTAATCTGATCCATTGAAATGTCAAAATCAAGGGATGTGATTAGTTTGTATTTTTTACAAAAATATAGACTTTGCACCGAATACTTTCTAAATGTTGTGTAATTACGTCTAAAAGTAACTAAATTGAAAATCGAACTAGTTCAGACCGTGATTTTTGAAAAAGTGTGATAGTTTAAGTAAATTTTTTTTTTATAATTTTCATTTAAAAAGAACTAATAATAACAAAAAGATACCAAACTGATATACTACATTTTTTTTCTGGGTACGAGTAGAATTGTTTTTTTTTGTGTGATGGTGGATAAGAGTAGAACCTGACAGAGCACAGTGCAACTTGAATATTTTCAATTGAAATATCAATAAATAAATAAAAAAGAGAGAAAAGAAAATAAACTCGTCCGCCGCTGAAACTTTCACCAGAAGCGACATCGAGGCCGATATCGGTTTCGTGCGTTGGAACTTTGTAGAATCAGCCACTCTGTGACTCATTATTTGTGTGTGTGTCGATCGAGATCCATTGGAGAAGCGGCCGCCGTAGTCAGGTATTTGTAGTAGGGCTTTTTGTTTGTTGATTCACTTGGATTAATCTCTTAAATAAGTGTGCTCGCTTTCTTTACTTTACTCACTTTAGTTTATCTCTAGGGCATCTTTCACATGCCACTGTAATTGGGGCTACTTTTAGGATTGCCACTCTGAAATGGAAACTGAAAATTCATTCAAAGAATAAGAATAAGATAGCAGTTGACACGAGCTGCAGCAAAAAGAGTATGCACAGCCATCCTTGTGCAAGTTCGGATAACATCCGGTTTGATGAGGGCATTAAGGGGCGTAAGAATAATAAGAAGAAGAGAAAACATGTTAATATGGGGATGCTTAAGTTTAGTTCCAGCGATGACACTGTTGTTATGAAAGTTAAGAAGCACAAGAGTAAGGGAAACCAACCATGCTCAGCTTCTATTCATGAGCTTAAAACTGTAAATGATCAAAGTGGAAGTGAAGCAATCAAGAGTAAGAAGAAGGCAAATGATAAGAAAGTCTTGGACCAAAAATTACACAAAACTGAGCCTCTGAGAATAGTATCACCATACTTTGGGGACTCGGTGGGGCAACTTGAGGTTATAACCAATGAAAACTGTGCAAGTTCAGCAAATGGGCTTGATGACAATCGGGGGCATAAGGTGAAGAGAATCAAAAATGTTAACATGGGGACACAGATCCAGCCTTTGTTGAGTTCCGGCGATTTAATTCATGAGACTGTTGCGATGGAACACAAGATTAAGGGAAACAAAGTGAATACCCGACCGTGTTCAGCTTCTTTTCATGTGGAGGGTGAGAATGGAACTGTAAATGATGAAAGTGGAAGTGAAGCAATAAAGACTAAGACGAAGAGGAAGAGGAAGGATAAGAGGGTCTTGGAAAGAAAATTAAAAAAAACTGAGCCCGTAAGAACATTATCACCATATTTTTGGGACTCGGCGGGGCAACTTGGTGTTATGACCAATGAAAGCTGTGCAATTGTCAAACCTGCAAAACACAGTAAGAATAGTACTAAAGTTGTGAAGACATCTCCTTATTTCAAGAATGCAACAGATGGTGTTACTGCAGATGTCAAGTTGTCAAAAATTAAAATATCCAGCACAACTGTTGATATGGGGATGCAGAACCAGCCTATTTTGAGTTCCAGCGATTTAATTCATCATACTGTTGTGATGGAAGTTAAAAAGCACAAGAATAACGGAAACAAAGTGGAGAGTCGACCATGCTCAGCTTCTTTCCTCGAGAAGGTTGAGCTTGGAACTGTAAATGGTGAAAGTGAAAGTGAAGCAATCAAGAGTAAGACGAAGGGGAACGATAAGAAAGTCTTCGACAGAAAATTACAAAAAACTGAGCCCGTAAGAATAGTATCACCATATTTTGGGGAATCGGTGCAACAACTTGGGGTCATGACCAATGGAAAGTGTGCAAGTTCGGCTAACAGGTTTGATGAGAGCATCAAATTTGAGAACAATAGGCCTAAGAAGAAGAGGAGAAAAAATGTTCACACGGTGATGCAGAACCACCCAGTTTTGAGTTCCAGCGATTTAATTCATGAGACTTTTGTGATGGAAGTGAAGAAGCACAAGAATAAGGGAAACAAAGTGGAGAGCCGACCATGTTCAGATTCTTTTCATGAGGGGGCTGAGCTTGGAACTGTAAATGATGGAAGTGCAAGTGAAGCAATCAAGCGTAAGACGAAGGCGAAGGATACGAAAGTCTTGGACAGTAAATCACATAAAACTGAGTCCGTAAGAACAGTATCACCATATTTTGGGGATTCTGAGCGGCAACTTGGGGTTATGACCAATGAAATCTGTGCAAGCGTCAATTCTGGAAAACAATATAAGAATAGTACTAAAGTTGTGAAGACGTCTCCATATTTAAAGAATGTAGCAGATGGAGTTGATCCAGATGTTGAGTTGTCAAAAATTGAAATACCCAGCACAACTTGTAAGAGAATCAATAAGTTAAAAGCCTGTAATAAAAGGACTGCTCGAGTTATTAAGGTATCTCCATTTTTCAACAATGCATCAAACTTGAACGCAGATAGCAATCTATTGAGTGAGAAATTGTCACGCGGCGGCAAAAAACCCAAAGCGAAAACCTGCCAACTCTCTGCTGCACAAAAGAGAAGTGATGCTTATTGTAGAAAAACTCCTGATAACCCATGGATACCTCCACGTTCCCCATTCAATCTCCTCCAAGAAGACCATGCTCAGGACCCTTGGAGAGTCTTGGTGATATGCATGCTTCTGAACTGCACAACTGGCGTACAGGTAATTGAGCATTCCTTCTTACCGTAACTTGTTTTCTTAATGTTCATTTTTATGCTTGCAATTTTGACTAAGTGGTTGCAGTAGTAATATAGGACAACAAACAATTATTCTGACATAAGAGGCGCATCACTGAACTACTTTGTAGCACTTGCATCAATAGATTTTTCATAAGGGCAGCCATAACATACACTTGCATCAATTTTGCCTCCTTTTATTTACTAATGTTTTCCAAGTACTGTAGTATTACTTAAGATATGCGATCTGATCAAGCCCTCCTTACGCTCATGTAAGGGTTCTCATAATTCAGCAAGCTGCTATCGATTAACAACAGTTTGGTGTATCAGTGCTAGGCTTTGCCTAGCCCTTCGGTCCTTTTTGTTTCATTGTTTGTGTAGGCATGTTTTTTGGGCGCAGTTGATAGCCTTTCTTTACGTTGGTAGTTTCTGTTCAGGTGGTCCTTTTGTATCTGTGTCTCTGTAAGATCAAACACCCTTTTCCAACAAAATAAAAACAAGCTGTTTCACCTTTTTAGCATTTAAGTTATTTTCGAAGTACCTGAATGCAAATGATTAGCCATCGAATGTCAGTAAAATTTTAGAAAAAGGGAGGCAGATAATGATTTAATAGACTACGGTTCTAAAGTTACTAAATGAAAGCAATTGGCCAAGTAATGCCCTGGGTGTACAGGCAGTTATGCAGATACTCAGAAGTCAGAACACAGAAGAAGGAGAGTGTCTACAGCTCTACAATCTGTCTTGAGTTTCTATCATATGATAAACAAATATCTAAGGCAGGAAGAGATTAATTCAGTTGTTATAGTATATATGATTTGCCTCTTGTAAATTGTAATACTCGTCGAGTTGGTTTTTGCGTAGTTGTTTGTAAATGAGAGTCATTATTTGCATGTTACGAATTATCTGCTTATAACTACAAGCTAACTACTTAACACTGTTGGTCAGTTTGGCAATCAGCTAGTGGTTGCTGAATGCCAGTTGTGCTTATCAAGAGGCTTGAATGATAGTTGATGATGTTGACTATTCCATTTTCTGCCAGAAATGAAGTCTGAAGGCGTCATGTAAGATGTAGTAGAATAGTATGAACCTTACATATCATGTTCAAAAGAAAATATATCCAGAGCTGTTGTCTTGCTTTGCCTATAAGCTTACCCAACTTGGTTGAGGACTTGGACACTTTTCAAGTGCTATGATTTGATTTTGTTTGCTTTGGTGTAAGCTTTCCATTATTCAGGATTCTAGTGTTATTCCCCCAAATTTAAGACATCTATTTTTGTTATATCGAGCTCTGTACTGCCAAATTGTGGCAATCCATCTTGCATCATGTAATTACTTGTGTAGTGACATAAACTTGTATCTTTCGGTTTGTTTGTTTGTTTTTTCTTTCCGTATCAAATACAAATACTCTTCCATACATTCTTTTGTTGTCTATAGATTGTGTTGTAAACTACTTGCAAAATACTGCTTTTCATATATCTAATTTTCACATAATATAAACAATGCATGTGTACTGGTGCAGGCTGGAAGAGTGATCCCAAACTTTTTCATCCTTTGTCCTAATGCTGAAACGGCGACAAAGGTTGCTACAGAGGACATAGAAAAAGTGATACAAAGTTTGGGATTGCAAAAGAAAAGGGCGTTGATGATTCAGCGTATGTCTACAGAGTACTTGGAAGATACTTGGACTCATGTCACTCAGTTGCATGGTGTTGGCAAGTAGGTCCATAAAATTATTTAGTAAAATTTTATTCAAGTACGTGCTTGGATTCTATGCATAACCTTTTGGTCCTTCACTTTTCTTTTTTTTTAGGTACGCTGCTGATGCATACGCCATATTTTGTACAGGGAAGTGGGAACAAGTAATACCAACTGATCACATGTTGAACAAATATTGGGATTTCCTTGTTGCATCTAAGTCTGAATCTGTTCATCTGGCTCTCGGTGCATCTGACTTAATTCTCAGATAAGTGGCCTCCAAACCTGTTCAGTCTCAGAGAAGCTTTTGGTTGATGATAGTGAAATTTCCAGAATGTCTCGAGTTACTTGGTGAATATGACCGTAAGGCTATTGAGGCATACAACAAATAATGTTGAGACTGACGATCGAGAGAATAGCTGTCGAGATCGAAGGCGAGTAAATCAAGGAGAAGGCCTAAGTGAAATGAGCTGATTTGGGGATTTAGGTTAACGGATAGCTTTTTTTTGGTTTTGGGACTTGGTCAAACTTTGTCATATGTGCAAGTGCTGGTATTTAGGACATTAATGTGGTCAGAAGAGAAGACAAGCCTCTTAGAAACAGAGTTGTGTTGATAAAATATTCATGAAGCCTTTGAAGTGAATTTGTCATCAGAGTTCGTTGAACGTGTTAGATTACAGATAATTTACTGCCATCAGAATCTAACCTCTCATAAAATATGACTACAGTCTACAAGGGTTGACTGTGTGACTTTCATGGTTTTTTCTTCCTCATTCACCATTGGATTCTTCGGTTTATTATTTCGCTACCTGGTTTGAAACAACAACATTTATTGCAGGGAACGTGTATCGCTGCCACCCCACATACTGGATTATTGCAATTTGGGTGTTTGTTGTTTTTTTTTGATGGATACATGTCGTACAGGAGTTGGACACTATCGAAACAATGACTCAATCCTAGTACACTCGAGAGAAAAGAAGCACAGGCCACAGCGGCACCCCGTCGAAAACATGCAGAAATTCTGCAAAGGCACAGAGCCTTGACGAAACCACCACCAATAAAGATGGGAAGACACCACCCTAAACAAGGGGGAAAACACCATCAACCGATGGAAAACACCATCAAAAGGTGGAAGACACCACCCAACCAGGTGGAACACGCCCTAAGACTAATCATAAAACTACAGCTAAACTACTCCCTAGACCTAAAGGATCCGGTGTCGAGCCGTTGCACACTGTCAAGACGACCAGAGAGCTTTCACTCAAGCCAGTCCACCCCCGTCGCCAACGAAGCACCACCACTCCACCATCAATCGAACTTCCACCCGAGCAGCCATATCTCCACCGTACAACCGCCCCACCGCCACCAGACCCATCCAGCCGGCCGACACCATCAGTAACTTCACGTGAACCTTCGTCCACTATCCCACTCGGTGACGACGAACGGCGTAAATCCACCCCGTCTGCCAGCACCCGTCCAGACCACCAGAACCCACTCCCACGCACCTCTCAGCTACATCTCCACCGAAAAACCTGCAGCCTCCAAATCTCTGGCACGAGGAACCCGACAGACGGGACCAAACGGATTTAGAGCAATGGCCGTCCAGAACACCCCGCGACGAACGACTTCCCCAAAATACTGGCCCACGCCGGAACCCCTACCCACGCCATCAGGCGGAACCGACCGTAGCCGCCTCCCCTTGTGACGATGAAGTAGATCCCAGCAGCACCCGGTCAACAACTGCGAACCGACTCCAGATCTAGATCTACAACTACTCCGAGAAAAACCAAACCCTCCCCCACCTCCCCTAAGCCCTCTCCGACCTCAGCTCCCATACTTACTAACACAACCGCGAGTGAAAGCATGGAAAACCGACGACGGATCGGCGAGGAGGAAAACGAACCGTCGCTTCTAGGGTTTCTTTGCCTTGGAGAGTTTTTGGGGACGAATGCACTTTTTTGCTAATGTTGCCAAAACAGTGGGACGTCTGATAATATTCTTAGCTAATCTTTGGGTGTTTGTTGTTAACTCCTCCAAAATAGGTCTTCTTTTTTATTCGATTCTACACACCTAAAGTGTATTCATTGTTCACAGCGTCCAACACAGTGCAGCTTCAATATGGTTTATGGTTATTAGTTTTAGTTCATTTCTATCATAATCTTTTAGGATGCATAATCAGCTTGCCAGTGAGGAAATCTTGTTCTGAAATACTACAGTTGTATCCAAAGAACTCTTACTTATTAACAACAACAAAAATTCATAGTCTAATTGAAATAGATGTATGATTAGAACTAGCCGGTAGCATTGTAAATTCATAATTGTTTCTCACTACAGTTGTGTAAGTTGTTGTTCCGACGTATGACATGTCTTTTGGCAAAACGCCTTCAGAGTGTTCCAGCAGAAGTCAAAGAGATGTTCAACCGAAGATTGGAACTCGCATACATCGTAGAACAGAAGCACGGAAGTTTTCTAATCTGGGAATTTCCTAATATCGAAGATATGCAGATTGGAGTCGGTTATAAACTGGAGTCGATTGAAGATCAGATTGGTTGGCAAGATATTCGAGCTATATTATCAAGATACCAAGATTATCAAGGGGATATTCAAAAGATATACAAAGATAGAAGCTTGAGAATATTTAGGAAATATTTCCAAAATACTCGAGATTGAATATCCTAACCGATTAAGGAACCAGCCTTGTACTATAAATGCAAGACTAGGGTTTTCTGATCAGGATCACTTTTGGAGAAACATATACACGAGTGATCTTGAGTAGAAGAGGAGGAGAAGCGACAGCAGGTTGAGTTTTCCACATCGAAAAATCAACGGCGAAGAAGCAGTATGTTCAGTGTGCTGATCAGACTATTCTTGCTGAACAACCAAGCGCACACACACTGTTATCAAGACATGCTTTCGGGAGAAGTCCAAGATTAGGCCGGAAGGAAGTCTCGTCCTACCCAGGGGCGGATGCACATGGAGTAGAGGAGGGGCAGCTGCCCCGGGTCGATTTTCCGATTTCTCTTGAATAGTAGGCTAATGCAGTGTATTTTTTAATGATTTTTACATCTTGCTCCTGGTCATTTTGATTATATGCCCCCTCTAGTATGAAAATAAATTACTAAATCCTCCCTCGGTCCGAAAATATTTATCTTGCCCATGGTCCAAAAAATTCCTGGATCCGCCCCTGGTCCTACCCATAGGGAATCGAGGGGGAGCCGAGATCGCCAATCTGAAAGAAAAAGTGTTAGAGACTAGGCGATTACATTCGAGAGATAGTAAGCGTAAGACCATCTGTAGCTCTAAACTTTTCAATAAAGATTTGTTACCCTTTATGGTGTGGGAAGCTCCCCCAGAGTAGGCTGATTGCCGAACTGGGTATTATATCGTGTGCGCCTGCATTGTTCTGTTTCGATGACTGTCAGATAAGTGTTCGAGACTCAGTTCGAACACCATCTGGATCTCATCTTGAATATGATAACTAGATTTCAATTGATATCAGAGCAGACACTCGACATACAGAGTGTGATCCGGCGACTGTTCAAGATGAGTTTGAAGGAAGGGCAGAGCACTAACCGACCACCGTTGCTTGAAGGGCCGAACTACGACTACTGGAAGTCCAAGATGAAAGCATTTCTGAAATCTCTCGATGAAAAGGCTTGGAGAGCTATATTGGTTGGATGGACGCAACCCGTGATGGCCAATCCTGAAGGAGTAGTTGTGTCAAAACCTGAAGCTTTGTGGACTGAAGCAGATGAAAAAGCTGCTGTTGGAAATTCAAAGGTCATGAATGCAATTTTCTCTGGAGTGGACGAGAACGTGTTCAAACTGATTGCTAACTGTGTGATTGCTAAGGAGGCATGAGATACTCTCAAAACAGCCTACGAGAGTACATATAAAGGAATTTTTTATTTTGCCCCATAATTGGAAAATTTGATAGTTCAAATCTCGATTTGAAAAATAGTGGTAGTTCGAGACCCAATTTTATATTTTTCCCTTATTAAAAAAAAATCTAGATTTTTTACCTAATTATTATATATTCCAGATAATACCAATTAGGGAAAAGTACATATTGGTGCCCCAAACTACCGGTCTTTTCCAATTGAAGGTCCAAACAATTATTTTTTTCAATCAAGGGCAAAATAAAAAATAAATTGATAAATTTTCGAACACCGAGTACTGTAGCTACACAGTGATTAAATTGCTTACCCAATCATATGAACTCATTAATAAGGATTCAATAAAAAGGTATATTGATGTTAAAGAATAAAGATCAATTCAATACGTTAAGAGTTTATAATAAGATCGTCGGGTTATTTTCAACGGGGTTCACATGATTGAGTTCGCAATTTTATCAATGTATAGCTACGGTGCTCAGTATTCCAAAAAAAATTTGTCATGTTATTTTTTATTTTGCCATTGATTGGAATAATCAATATTTTGGACCTTCAATTGAAAAAAGTCGATAGTTCGGGGCACCAATTTGTAATTTTTCCCTATTTATTATAACTGGTATTACTCCAAAAGCTTCTCATCTCTTGCATCTAAAATCTTTCAGAAACTTCTCTTACATCTCACGTACGCACTATTTTTCAACAAAGCTTCAAATTGAAAAAACCAAGAGGTGAAAACATTATCAGAACTCAGATCAACATGACGATAATTTCTACGATCAATATTTATATATTATCGGCAATCATAGTCTTTAAGTCTTCTCTGGTGAAGACATTTCACCTGTACTCAGTATTTAAAAAGATGTAGTGTAAATATTTGTGTGGCCGGGCGGTTCGGTTGAGGCGGATAGGCTTGCTTTGAAGGCGATGGATGGGCGATGCGGCGCAATTGGAGGGGTTGCAGGGACGGACCCAGGAATAAAGTTCGGGGGTGACAAATGAAAGTTTATCACTAAAAATTTCAACGTACACGAAATCATCTATTATGTAAATAAATGTCATGCTCTGCATTTTAATAGTTTTTCTTTTAAAGAATAAATCAATAGTATTTTTATAATGTTTAATACTTTTTTTGATTAAACGCACACGAAACCCACAAAGACGAGTTGAACCAAGGACGTTGAACTCTATAATACACCAATTCCTCGTTAAGAAAATTCATAAATTGAAAAATAAAATAACCTTGATAAAGGAGAGGCAAAGCCAGTGGGATACCGACTTTGTGACAATATACAGTAAAGGCGGTAATTTTATTATATGAGTATTAATTAAATTCAGAAAATTTAATTGTATTACTTGAGTATAAGTTGTTAACTCCTAAAAGTATTAAATATGGAATTAATTTCAATATATGTGTAATGATTTTGTTTTTATGTTATTTAACTATGTGAATATTTTTTTTCCCCAAAATTTTTTGGGGGGTGACAGCTGCCACCCTTAAACCCCCCTAATTCCGTACCTGAGGGGTTGGCTTTTGGCCTGGCTTGTGGCTGCTTCGGCCGGCTTCTATCGGATTCCTGTCTCCTCGGTTGTACTTTTTGCTGAGTTCGTCCGGTTTTGTACGTATTTGTGTGTTTAGGTTGTAGTTTGTTTAGTTTTCCTTGTTAGATGCTATAGTAGGATGTAATTTGTTTAGTTAGCCTTATTTGATGCTTCAGTCTCTCTAAGCGTTCTATGCTTATGAGGGTGTTAGTCTCAGCCGTTGCGGACTGAGTTTGTAGTCTTCTTAGTTAATTTAGTTCACCGGTGTATGTTTGCGGCCAGGGGAGTTCAAGTGCTCGACGAAGGAAAGTCAAGGGTGCAGTTGTTTGCTAGTTGACGCTAAGATGTGCTTGAATAGTCTAGTTATCCTGCTTCGGACTGGATGCTATTTCTGTCATTTATTTGTTGTCCAGTTTTCAGTGCTTCATGTAAGCCTTTCATGGCAACCATCGAAAAAAGAAAGAAAGATGTAATGTCGTTAAACTCCTCGTAGTTTTATGTAAATAGAATTATGTCCTTCCATAAATATATTCCCCATGTGTATCTTCCTAAAACATATTTTATTGTATGGCATCGTTTACCATGAAACCCATGTTGGGTTAATTTTGTAAATTAACCAATTACGTGGGGTCATAAATTGTAAATAAGATAAATATGTGTGCTTTCATTTAAATAAGTCTAATTAGTTGTGATTTATATTTGGTTATGGGTATAATATCATGAGAGTTACAGTGCAGATACCGTTTGGTAGTTATCTTTTTATGAGAAGCGGAAAGATAATTATAACAATAGTGGTTGCCCTAGCACACCACTATTTATATGGGTTATGGTTCTCGGTCCATCATGTCGAAAAGACGATCGCTTTTCTTGCCCTCTCGGTGGAAAAGCTGAGATGACTCTGGCGGCAGGACTGGAATACTTAATCTGGTGTACTCGTGTGCACATCTGTTTCAGAAGTTAAGCTTACGTATATTTGAGGTTCTGGCGGTATGTTCTCTTTAATCTGAATTGAGTTAACGAGTATTATTGTTATTATAGTAATTTATTTCTAACAACCCAATCTATGCGAAAAGAACACATTGCAAAGAAGAGTAATTCCTGTTGTTCTTAGACGCGCCATTCTACTAATCACCAATATTAAGTTTCTTAACTGTTCATTATGTTCACGATAATATTTTTTTTTTCTTCAGGATAATACATAATCCAAACTTAAACAATTAATAGAAATTTACCCCTGAGGACCATAACAATACATTATTCTTTTGTTCAGCTTAGCCATTGCTTTTGATGACTGCCATTTTCTAATTGCTAATTAAACTCATCAGAGTTCCATCTAAATTCCTTCACCAGCAACACGTACGATTCGAATCTGGTACTGACAAAAGTATACTGACCATTTACATATAATCACAGCACATGCTAATGACATCTGATATTTGGAATTGATTAAATTCATAACAAGAATGCCTTTCGCGTTCTCCTCAACAGAACTACCCTTCACACTTATGCGCACCAAACATTCCTATGAAAGCAGATAAATTTTTTGCAAACAGTGAAATCCTTCCTTTTATAAAACAGCATGAGCATTTTTGTAAACACTTCAAACCAGCCAACTTGGAGAAAACTTCACTAATCTTGTCTGCATCAAAATAAGAAAATATAGTCACCAAGCTCGAGTCAAGTTAAACAAGACGGTTACATATCTAACACCATAGAAGCAAAACAACAGAAGCTATGCAGGTATCTGAAACTGTCTGGTTTGCAGAGACGGCCTTTCCAAACTCATTTGCTTTGGAAATGAACAAGAGCTGCATAAAATTGGTTACGTTGAAATAATTTTCTTCGCTTTCCACATTACAAAAATCAAACTACGGATTAAACTAGAATGCACATCACTCAGCCAAAAATGCAAGATCAACAAGGAAAAGAAAACTTTCCATACTTAAGTAGAGGAATATAATCAAGTTTAGGGGTTTTAATCTGCTTCACTATCTGGTGCAATCTCATCCAACTGTCTTTCATCTTCTTGAGTCATTTGGGCTGTTCTCTTTGACTTCTCTAGAAGGAAGTCCTTGCGAAGCATCTCCAGAGTGTACTCGCTTGAACCACTGTTAGCTTCAGCAACTACTCTTTGTCCAACTGAAAATAGGGAGAAGCAGAGAAATGATTAATCACATATTTATAAGAGACATTATCATCACAAGGGTGAGAGCCATATACATGCACATCTACAAGAAAGTATACGATATGATCAACACCCACACGCCAAAGATTAAATTAAACGCTACAAATATAGAGGTAAGTATATGTCAGACAGCTAAATATAAGACATTTGCAGCTCAATGTTTTGCTATGAAAAAGTTCAAGCAAAGCTAAACTTACCTGTTTTGGGGGTTGTAACTCCTACAGCTTCATCATCTTCAGAACTCTCATCAGTATCATCCTTAAATGTGTCAATGGACAGCATGATCTTTCTTCTGTAAGAACCATTTTCGACCTTCCTAACTTCAGCAGTGGAGGACTTTTTTGTCATTAATTGTTTAGACTTCTTTAGCTGCATGTCAGTAGGTAATTTAAAGGTTGAGTTTGATGCAGTGAATGTCTCAGCATCGTCATTCAACTGATGTCGGGCCAAATCTTTAGAATTTTTGTTATTCAGCCTGGCTTGTTCACGTAAAAATTTTGATTTATGTGCGTGGCTAGCACTGGGAGGATGAGTTGCTGAAAATTCTGAGTCATTACTTCCACATGGCTTGGGTCTCTTGCGGAAGGACTTCAACTTCTGTTTGGTGCCACTGCCAGATGACTGAGGTGCCTTACTTTCAGAGACTCTGAAAGATTCCTTGTCACAATGGCGCATCGATAATGATTCCTGGGAACTTTCAACCTGAGATTTCTTCCCATCCTGATTGTCTTTTGACTTCTTTTTCAGTTTTGCCTCCTCAGTTTTACCCTTTACAGCAGCAGCTATTGAATCCTCATTGGCAATGACAGCATCTCCAGAAGCTTCAACAAGAGGTTCGATGTCTTCAGGGTCAGCTGGTTTTTGACTCTCTGATGACACTTTTTCAGCATTTTCAGGCTGCAACTCATTTCTCCCCACTGAGGCAGCCTGATCAGTTGCACAATTTTGATGGCCAGGTAACACATCTTCCATCTCTTGCATTGCAAAAAGTGTCGGATCAGACTCTTTGGTGCTTTGGTGGCTACTATCAAATGGAATCCCAGAGAGAGGAACAACTCGTAATGCATCTGACCTACCAGACTCTTGGTCACCAGGTGAGTTATCATCCATCGTAACATCGGGTTTTGAAGAGCCTTCAATATTACCCTTTTGTGAAATATCTTCAAACAGTGCTTCAGAGGAAGGATCAGCACATGATGCTTCATTAGTAGTAGGTACCGCTTTCTGGCTTTTATCAGCTGTAATTTCATTGGTAGCATCATCTGAAACCACAGCTCGAACACTCCCTTTCATTACCTTGGTAGCTTCTTTACAAGACTCAGAAGTGGTCACAGCATCATAATTGTTGAACACTTGATGTGCTTTATCAGCCAAAACAGAAAGGTCACCAGGCTTCCCTGAACTCTCGGACGGTAACTGATTTTCAATCTGAATTTCAGAGCCGTCAGCCTTGCGCTTTGTTTTAGTTGTACTTGGTCCATGTGGATAGGTTATCCCATAAACCTCAGGTTTCACTCTCTTCTTGGTGTCTGACAATGTTCTGCAATGGTCATCGTCACAGATCGCTAAACGATCCTTTACCGGGTGAAATGCATCAACATATACAATAGATGTGCTCTTCACCCCATCAAAAACAGTCCTGACAGGCATGGATTCAGAAAGATGGTACATGATGTTAGGATCTAAAAGCAGTTATGAAAGATAACAACGATAAAAGAAAAACAATAATGAACACAGGAATTTGTTACCCAGTTCGTCACAACATGTGACTACGTCTGGGGGCACTACCAAGCCAGGAGATTTCCACTATATCGTTTGAGATACGATTACAATACTCCAATAAGCATATGGAATATTAAGAGAGAGAATGTGGAAGAGCTGAGGGATACTTCATTAGCTTCACCCTTCTACTCCTTTTATAGGAGAACCATTGGAAGATGCCGTGATCTTCCCATTCTCTTCTTGCACCAAATGAAGACATGTGGCAAAGATGTCAAGTTCTTCTTTACTTCCTCTTCTAACATGCAATTAGCAGCCATACAAACTCAACTTTGCCTTCTCTTCTTTGTCATCAAAGTGGTCGGCATGCATGGAGGGAGGTCGGCAAGCCATCTCATCGGGCTCCATACTTAACAATCTCCCACCTGGAGCCTGATTCCAACCATATTCGCCGTCATCTCCTCATTCATCAATCTATGAACTTTGGTAGTGCCAAGTCTTCAGCTCACGTCTTGAGCTCCGTTGAAGCAATACACAGCTTCAACTTCTTCATCTTCAAAGTTTTCCTACCCTGCAAAACTTTCTCCTTCATATGACCACAACAATAGTGCCACAAATCTGCATCACCGCTCCCACCTGAACCAGCGATGTCTTTTCGAACGTTCCTCACCAAGTACAACGTTCCTTCCTTCTTTCCTTGAGCTATCACCCTAGCTCCCTTTGCTATCTTCCAGTTCCTGCAGCTGAAGGTTACAACATAACCATCTTCATCTAGCTGCCCAACTGATAGCAAATTCTTCTTCAACCCAGGAATGTGCCTTACTCCACACAAATGCAGCATAGATCCATCTAGTGTTTTGATTCTAACATCTCCTTTCCCTATGACTTCTAAAGGCTCAGCATCACCAAGATACACCTTCCCGAAATCTCCAGAGATGTAATTTTCCATTTCGCCGCCACTACTGCACGAATGAAATGAAGCTCCAGAATCCAACACCCAAGCCTCTACTGGATCATTGACACTCAATATCAATGCATCTGCAATGTCTTCTGTGGTTGCACTCCCTAGGATATCCCGTGATGGTTCCTTACACTCACTCTTGTAATGGCCGAACCTATCACAATTCCAGCACTTGACTCTGCTCTTATCTCTCACAGATCCCTCGTTCCTTCTGAACTTTGACCTGCCTCTGCATTCAACCTTCAAAGCTAATCCTGAAGTAGACTCCGACTCTTTCCTGCGAATTGCTTCACTTACTACCAAGTCTCTAACTTCATTAAGCTTAAGTTGCTCCTTTCCTGCCGTCGCACTTACTGCTGTAACCGTCCCGCTCCAACTCTCTGGCAAGGAAGATAATAATATTAGGGCTTGTACCTCCTCATCGAATTTAATATTAACCGAGCTCAGCTGCGCGATTATCATATTAAACTCGCTCAAGTGTTTAGCCACCGATGCATCCTCTGCCATCCTGAGATTGAAAAGCCGCCGCATCAGGTGAACCTTGTTCGCCGCGGATGGTTTCTCGTACAGTGTCGACAACGTATCCATCATCTCCTTCGTCGTCTTGGCCTTGACCGTGTGATATGCTACGTCTCTGGACAACGACAAGCGAACCGCGCTCATCGCCTTCCTGTCCAACAGCTTCCACACGTCGTCCTTCATGTCCTCTGGTTTCTTGCCGTCAATTGGTAGATGTAAATCATTACCATACAGGTAATCCTCAATCTGCATCTTCCAAAACCCAAAATCCGACCCATCGAATTTCTCCACCAGCTGTTTTCCATCTCTCTGCATGACTGCTACAACCCCGGCTCTGATACCAGTTGTTAGGATCTAAAAGCAGTTATGAAAGATAACAACGATAAAAGAAAAACAATAATGAACACAGGAATTTGTTACCCAGTTCGTCACAACATGTGACTACGTCTGGGGGCACTACCAAGCCAGGAGATTTCCACTATATCGTTTGAGATACGATTACAATACTCCAATAAGCATATGGAATATTAAGAGAGAGAATGTGGAAGAGCTGAGGGATACTTCATTAGCTTCACCCTTCTACTCCTTTTATAGGAGAACCATTGGAAGATGCCGTGATCTTCCCATTCTCTTCTTGCACCAAATGAAGACATGTGGCAAAGATGTCAAGTTCTTCTTTACTTCCTCTTCTAACATGCAATTAGCAGCCATACAAACTCAACTTTGCCTTCTCTTCTTTGTCATCAAAGTGGTCGGCATGCATGGAGGGAGGTCGGCAAGCCATCTCATCGGGCTCCATACTTAACACATGAATCCTCTGCGTTTTACCTATGATATAAAAGCAGGATATAATTTATAAACTCCCAACTTCAAACTGATCGAACCTCACTCCCACATGAAACATTTCAGTATAAGAACGTTACCTGCAATGCATTAACGGAGATCTCCCCAATATCTGGAAAAGTAGCAGCATGTTGATCCTTAATTTTCTCTGCACAAAATAGAATATCCAATACCAAACTCATAATCTTGCAATCAAAATTCTAAATACCTAAAAAGGCAAATAAGAAAACAATTCATCAAACTTTCTAGCACTCTCCAGCCAAACAACACATAGCAAATACTTCAATAATATTAGAAATGACTTATTAGCTCCGTTTCCAGAGAAAGACTACACAAAACGTGTGACATACTTTTGAAGTCAGCAACGGTGTCCGCTTCGCCGACCATCATAGCCATGTGCGTATCGAAGCTGGTATCGATGAACACAGTAGAGTAATTTGGATTGGCCATCGAATCCGTCAAGGAGAGTACTGAATAGTAACAAAATGTTTAAGGCCGGAAGAGATAGATAGAGAGAGAGAGAGAGAGAAGGCGGCTGTGTTTATATGGAAGAATCAAACGGTTCGATTTTCTACAACAACAACAACAACAAAAAGTAGGCTCCGGGAAATGAAGAGACTGTCAGCTGGCGCAATTCTCCGGGCTTGTAATTATACTGTTTTGCTAAAACTATCACTCATTAAACCCACCATAACAATATATATAGAATTGAAATGTTTATAAAGTATATTGATGACTGGCTAAGGGCTACTATGCAGTAATCTTGATGAAGCTATGTACTATGCATGTAAATATCTTTGGAGTCACTTTTCTGGAATTACGCAATATTTCTTGTGTTGATTATGGTGTGAAGTTCAAATATTTACATGCTGAAGTTTCTTAATTTGATTTTTTTTTTCTTTCTTTGTGCAATTTCGTGATAGAGTTTCAATTCTTTGAAAAGATTGAAGTCATTGCTTTAAGTTTAGTCCCTCAGCTGGTGTACGTATGTTCAATTAATTTTCCTTCCCAGCATTATGCATTATGTGTTCCTTAAATACGGCCATCTTTTGGCTTCTTCAAAGGCTAAGGCTTGGTAGTTTTCTAGCTAATTGAAATGTACGTTGTGTCAATCAGCTGACTTTTCTTTTTTGAAAGAAGGTGTATTCATTCAAAGAGATGGACTAGACAAGACAAAACTTTGCAACAGACTCAACACCACAAAAAAGCGAACCCTTGCAACAGACTAGACACAACGACCAAAAACAAAACTAAGACAACCTGGAAAAGAAGAACCTCAGATCACCAAAGCAAAACAAAGACACCGCCAAGGCTAAACAAGGACTCAAAAAACATATCTGCTACTGCTAAAAACTTTACACCAAACCATATGTAAATAGAATTCCCTGTTTTACTACTTTTAATCAATTCTAATGTTAACCTGAGCATATTCCAAATATTTTTCTTCATTTGCTATGCGGTAGATATATCTTCAAGAAAAATTCTCCTGTTTCTCTAGCCCTCCAAGACTCGTAGATGGCAGCATTAATAATGAGGTAGACGATACTCTTTTCCGCTTTGCACCACCACACTCTCCTCTTTATCTTGTCTAGTAAATCCTCCTAAGAATAATACCATTGAATTTGAATATCAATGAGCTTCAAGTAGAACCATAAAGGCTTGAGAACACACTACAACTAAAGAACAGATGCTCACTACTCTCCTCTTCCAAATGTCACCAGCAACACTCCACAACTTCGCTGAGGATCCTTCTCAAGTTGTCTTTTGTGGGTCGCCTTTTTCGTATCGCAAGCCAATCACAAAAGTTGTGCTTAAGAGGAGATAACTTGTTCCAGATCAGGTCTGTCCACTCAGAATTAGTCCCTCGCTACCTCAGAAGCGCATATGTTCCTCTAGTTATGAAGCTGTCATTACCATCTCGCCACTGGAGTGTCTAGTTCGCAGATACAATAACACAAGCTCTCGTCGCATCTCTCAATTTCAGAACTCTCTTGAATACCCAAGAGTGGTACGCCTTTTCCTCAACCTGCCAAAGATCCTGGTTCTTGAAATAGTAATTGTTCATCCATTTGATCCACAGAATCCTTTTTCAGCAGAATGTCACATATCATTCCCTTTGAAATAGCTTTGTTAAATTCCCAAAGCCTCTTAACCCCTAACCCCCCCCCCCCCCCCCCTTGAGAGATGCGCCGCATCTCTCAATAAGTGATAAATTGTTAGTTTTAGCTCTTCTCAGTCTCTTGTATTTTTTTCTTCTTCTAATGTTTCACATGACATACTCTACTCGCTTCTTTGGCCTGTTCAAAACTACTCGTTATTTGATGGCCTTAAACAAATTAATCAGTTGCATTTTATATATCCTTGAAATGACGTTCCAATGTCAAATCACTTAGATAATCATGGTACTGACTAGGGCTGAGTATTTGGTAATTTACCGAATTACCGATTACCGATTTAAATTTTGATTCCGATTACCGAACCGAATTAACCTATTTACTTAATCGGTAATTTATCGGTAAATTACCGATTTACAAAAAAATTACCGAATTTTCAAACTGCCCAAATGAAATTAAACTTCCATTTTGCCACTGCACCTGCACTGTTTGTAATTTATATTCTTGTTACAATAGCTCATTTGAAAATTTAACAAAACATTTTGATTGCAGACAAAGCACAGCAACAACTTCTATGTCCACCCTCAAATATAATGGAATTCATGGACATCTTCAAGCATATTTTAGCTGGAAATTTGTCATTTGCACATAGAAGCTGCCTTGTGGAGTTGGCATCAGATGAAACATCTGCTGATCTGCATGTAAGGAGAAGAAAAATATTAAACCAATTGACAATTGTATTGAAATTCTATACAATAAAATGAACTACCAAACACACGACTAAGTTTTTAAATTATTAGCACAACAACATAATCAAAAGAAGTAGGAAAACTGACCTCAGCTTCCCTAATAAACAAAAACCTGAAAGAGGCAGTCCCTAATATCACAAAACCACAGCAAAAAAACGTCCTACTCGTACTCCTACATCGCCCAGTCATCAAAAATCGATTTGGTAAAATACTTGGCAGATTCAATTAATCAATATCAATGTAAAGTAAGAAACCAACTTCGAAGTCAGATAACGTAATTGCGGGGAAAGAAAGTGAAAGATAAAGGGGCGAAGGAGCCTTACCGGCCGAAAAAGATGCAGGAGCTAGTCGGATAGGGCGACGCCGCGACGGACTCGATCTGAAATCTTAGTGCTAGGGTTTTTTTTCTCGATCTCTTCAATCTTCCTTTCTCTTCTATCTTCTCTGACGCAGCACTGATGTGTCGTTTAAAGTTTATTACTAAAACTAATTTAATATATAATTATTCGGTAATTTAACGAACTAAAAAATTCATTCCGATTACATATATAAAATTACCGAATTACCGATCGGTAAATTACCGAATCCGAATTGATTCGGTTTCGGTAAATTAAATCGGTAAATCGGTAATTACCAAACATCAGCCCTAGTACTAACCAACCAACTGTTAGGATCAGAAGCAATAATGAAAATAAATAAATAAAGAACACGAGAATTTGTTACCCAGTTTGCCACCGAATGTGACTGTGTCTGGGGGCACTACAAAAGGGGATTTTTCACTATGAGATGTTGAATGCGATTACAGTACTCAGAACATGTATAAGTAGGTTAAAGTTTGAAACCATAGCAGAAACCCTAGCGCGGCTGAAATATTTGGGCTTTTCTTATCAGGCTTCATAGCCCAACAATCTCCCATCTGGAGACTGATTCCAATCAGGATCGTCATCATCTTCACATTCATCAACACATGAGTGTTGGTAGTGCCGCGCCTTCAGCTCACGTGTTGAGCCTAGTTGAAGCAACACACAACTTCAATTTCTGCTTCTTCAAAGTTTTGCTACTCTGTGGAACTTTCCAATTCATGTGACCACAACGACAGTGCCACAAATTCACATCACCGTTCCCACCTGAACCAGCGATGTCGTTCCGAATGTTTCTCACCTTGTACATGGTTCCTTCCTTATTTCTTTGATCTATCACCCTAGCTCCCTTTGCTATCTTTAAGTTTCTGCAGCTGAAGGTTACAGCATAACCATCTTCATCTAACTGCCCAACTTATAGCAAATTCTTCTTTAACCCAGGAATGTGCCTTACTCCATGCAACTGCAGCATAGATCCATCTGGTGTTTTGATTCTAACATCTCCTTTCTCCACAACTTCTAAAGGCTCAGCATCACTAAGATATATCTTCCAGAAATCTCCAGAGATGTAATTTTTCATTACGCCGCCACTACTGCACGAATGAACAAGCTCCAGAATTCAACACCCAAGCATGTACTGAATCTTGGACACTTAAGATCAATGCATCTGCAATATCTTCTGTGGTTGCACTCCCTAACATATTCCGAGACGGTTCCTTACACTCACTCTTGTAATGGCCGAACCTATCACAATTTCAGCACTTGACTTTGCTCTTATCTTTCACAAGCCCCTTAAAGCTAATCCTGAAGTAGACTCTGGCCCCTTATTGCGAGTTTCTTCACTCACTACCAAGTCTCTAACTTCATCAAGCTTAAGTTTCTCCTTTCCTGCTCGCACTTACTGCTGTAACCGTCCCGCTCCAACTCCCTGGCAAGGAAGATAATAAAATTAGGGCTTGTACATCATCATCGAATTTAATAATATCCGAGATTAGCTGCGCGATTATCATAATAAACTCGCTCAAATGTTTAGCCACCCGCCGCACCTTCTGCCATCCTGAGATTGAAAAATCGCCGCATCAGGTGAACCTTGTTCGCCGCGGATGGTTTTTCATACAGCACCGACAGCGTATCCAACATCTCCTTCGTCGTGTTGGCCTTGACCGTGTGATATACTATATCTCTGGACAACGACAAACGAGTCGCGCTCATTGCCTTCCTGTCCAACAGCTTCCAGACGTCACCCTTCATCCCGTCTGGTTTCTTGTCGTCTATCGGTAGATGTAAATAACTACCATACAGGTAATCCTCAATCTGCATCTTCCAGAACCCAAAATCCGACCCATCGAATTTCTCCACCGGATGTTTTCCATCTCTCTACATGACTGCTACAACATGAGCTCTTGATACCAGTTGTTAGGATCAGAAGCATTAATGAAAGAAAGCAACGAAGAACACGAGAATTTATTACCCAGTTTGCCACCGAATGTGACTACGTCTAATGAATGTCAAGTTCAAGTTTTTACTCGAGCTGAGTTCGAGTTCTTAAAATTTTTTACGAGTCGAGTTCGAGCTTGAGTTTTGATGACTCGAGGTGTTCGAGTCGAGTTTGAATACCTTAAATATTTAAACGATTCGAGTTAGAGTTATACAATACTCGGCTCGTTTGCATCACGGAAAAGATAAGACCTTTTTTGATTAAGCAATTTCACTGCATTTTAGCCAAGAAAAAGTGATAGAATATGGTTAGTTATACAGACAAAATATGGAAGCATTCTTTAAATATTATTTTTAAAGAAAACTCAATAAGATTGTGGCTGACGCTAACTCCATGGTTAAATTAGTTGAACTTATTACAATTGCATATGGGTTTTGATTATTCTGCGTCTTGAGAATAAAATGACTTGTTCAGAACTTCTATTAGTAAATATTAATTACATGATGAACGCAGATACTTGGATTCGAGCTTGGCCAGCACAACTCGGGTTGGTGCTCGTGCCATGGCAATCTACTCGTAGAGACTTGCATAATATTGATGTTTGTTATGACACGTGTATTCATCATGGTGGTTCTCCTCATCTGTGTCCACATAAATTATTTCCCAAGAGCAATGAGCAGAACCTGGATACATCTCCTACCGCTTTTGTTGGCTCTTTGTTAGACACATTTGATTGTATTATTTATTACTCTGTGATGATGCTTAAGCAATATATATAAAATCAAAATGCAGTGAGCTTCCTAGGATGCTTGTTCAAGGGTGTTATGCATTGGATGCTCACCATATGCTGCTAGCCAGACAATATGACCTTCAAGACAAAATTTAAGCATCTTTTAATTTTGGTTATTGCAAGTTTGTGCATACATTTAAAGCATCAATACATGTTGTTGTAATTTTATACTCAATCTTGTATGCAATGTTAAGATTCAATTCAAGTAAGGGTTCAAACACAAACAAGAATGTAAAGGAGCACACAAGAATTTTTACGTGGTTCGGATAAATCCTACTCCACGGGACCTCAAATGAGGAGATCCGTCTCAACAATCCACTATAAGCAATCAAGAGTTTCGGATACAAACAGCACAGACCAGATCGGGCAATCGATCTAAAAACTAGGTTAAACTGAAAAATCAAAGCTAAGGGAATGGAGGGATTGAGCCCCCTCCGAGGCCCCTGGATTGAAGCGTGACGTTGCCGACGTCTTTGCAGCCAAAAGCCCCTTGATTCCACGCCTCGATTATCACCGGATGACCTCCGACGAACAGCTTCTCAGTCCGAGCACTTCTCCGGTTAATCCCACCGACGAAGCAAGTCAGCTGTGCAATTCGTTGAGCCACGAATTACCCAGCTTCCGACGAGCTATGCTAGATCTTCTCCGACGAATGAATCGATCTCCAATCTTGCAATCGCTCTGGAATTTTCTCGCTCGACTTAACCCTAATCCCCAAATTCGAATTGCCTTTTAAACCCAGAAAGCCGCGTGCCCAAAACGCAGACGTTTTCAATCGTAACCGAAATAACTGTCGAGCCCGCCAAGCCAAAACGACGCCGCTCCAATTGATCTTCAAAGCTCAGCTTGTCAAGGAATGAGAACACCATCCGATCGGCTATCCGGCCAAAAACTCCGCACAGCCGATCGGCCATCCGACCGGCCATCCGACCGGCCAGCCGACCGGGCAGCCGACCGGGCACCCGAGCGGACCTCCAGGCGGGCGACCGAGCAAGCTCCAAGCTCCAATCTTCAGTTCATTTCTTCAGCTCTTCACTTGGATCTTCAAGGCATGAGGCTTAGGGTACTCTAATGGCTAGATTACCTAATCCTAACACATGTCATCATCATTGTGAACGTTACAAAGAAGAAGATCAAACAAGGGACACCCTTACTGGGCAGCAGTCCTTTGTTAGTCCTTGTACATGCTATTGATCATACGCGTACTAGCTGTCAATGGCGATAAACGTGATGTCCATGTGCTACTGATCTGTTTCGGTGAAACCATAATTTTGCAAAATGTGTCCGGTCTTTCCACCGAGTAATCAAGTCTGCCATATATGTGAACTTGGAACCCCAAATTATAAGTCCAGACAGGCTGCTTTTTGCTCCACCGCCAGCAGCTAATAAAAGAGTGCAAAGCATCCTCAAACGGATTCTGACAAAGATAACAAGGAACAATACCTCCTATATGTCTTCTAGCTATCTGTTTGATTTTTTGGCCAATTTGCTCTTGTCAGACTGCTCAACTTTCATCTGGTCAGTGGAATCTAGCTAGTATTATTTCTATAACTCTAATACACCTGAAGAATTCAACTTCCATGTCAGGTCCCCTGTGACAGGAGGGTCAACCATAACGATGATCAAAGACTTAAGTCAGTGCCCTCCAAACATGTGATGGTCTTGTTGTGTAATAGGTGCATCTTGCATATGTGAGTCCTTGGATAATATTTAGCTAATTTGAACAACTTACTTACTAGCAGCTCTGGATTTTTCGCCATTCTCCAACACTGTTTTTAGAGGAAAGCTAGCTAGATTTAAAAATCTGAAACCTAGTCCACCTGCCTCAAGATGTCTTGACTTAATCCAATGCACTCCTTTAATTTCCTGCTTGTTGCCACCAAAAGTCATCTATTATTTAGTCAGTTTATCACTTTCTTCCGTATAAGGGAAAACAGGAGAATCCCATGCTGCGTCTCACCATAAGAATATTACTTTTTCACACTTTCACTTCGAACTGAAAACAACATCATAGCAGCTGCGCCTAAAGTCAGACTCAAACTTACCTAGCCTCTATGATACGATTGCCAAGCAGCATAAATTCTGTATTAGTGATTTGATGAAATAAACCACATAAGCACAACAAACCCAATGAGATATATTTAACAACCCCTTTCATATAATCAACCACCCTAATCAAGGGTTAGCTTGATTTCCATCGCAAATCGATCAGAATTGTCAAGGGTGAAAAGAAAGAGAGATCTCTCTTGGCCTCTTCAAACATCAGAAGATGGGATGGTCGCACCTGATGAGATATGGCGAGAAGCAATCGTGGTACAAGGAATCAACAGACGCATGACCAAAATGGTAAAAGTGATATTCTTATACACCCATTGCTGCAAATTGCATGGGATCTGAATCCAATATTTTGTGGTAGTGCATGCCTGCGATAATGTTTGAGATTTCCAGCTGCTAGATTTGTTCCGGACTTTATCTGAAAAGTTTGAGAAAAATTACGATTCAACACCGTTGGAAGTCTTAAATATTTATCAAAGCTTTGAACAATCCTCTTACACCCAAAATCTGCTATATCTGGATCTATAAGATGTTGCTGAGTGTTCTTACTGGCCATAATTTATTTCCGACTTGCTATAATTAATTTTCAAGCTCATAAATGTTTAGAACTTCACAAACCTTGTCAATGCTATCGATTGTGAGTAGGTTTGTTTCACGAAAAGGAAACTGTCATCTGCAAAACAGCAGGTGACTTATAACAGGGGCCCTACGACATATCTTAATGCCATCAATAAGTCCCATTGCTCTATAGCGATGAATAAGTGCCGTAAAAAACTCAGTGCAAAAGATGAACAAATATGGAGATAATGGATCTCCTTTAATGGGTTCCTTGGTTTCGAAATAAAAGTACTTGGATCATAATAAGAATATATATCTGTAACTCTCCATGCAAATTCAGGAACAATACTTTTTTCCGTCTATGTTGATGCATCTTGGGCAGCCAGTGTGGACCAGACTAATACTAAACATAAGACAGATTGAACTACAAAAGATTTTACCTTGATGGGAAATGTGCCGCTATCAATATCGCTTTTCAGTCCATACAATACTCTACGGAATTCAAGTTGAGAAAATTACCATTGGAAGCCGCTTTTATTTTACCCAATAAAAGTGCCAGACAACAATAACAAGAAAACAAAGTTCTCATATTGTGTTTCCGAATCCCACCTTGCTGCATAGACAGCCTCTCAACTTTCGTCAGCGGTAATTCTTTCCAATTCTGCTACACTACTTTATCATTAACATGAATTGAACATATGACTCGCTCCAATCTTCGTCTAAGCCATCAGCTCCAGCAGAGCCCTCTTCCAACTTTCTAACAATCCAAAAAGCAACAATAAATTGGAATGTTTTTATAATTAGACATGAAATATTATTCTCATAACTCCAAGATCACTTGTCTATTTCCTCAGAAATTTCATTCATGTTTGAAACTGATTCAACATTTCAGTTTTAGACATATGTGTGGGTACCAATGCCCACTGAAACATAGGTTATTCTTCACTTCTCAAGTATCCAAGTATCTAGTACTGCCCACATAAATGCTAAATTTCCAACATGCGGCCTAACTTGTATTTTTGTCTTTTGGGTGTTAGCATTCACCAAACGTCTAGGTTGCAACTGCCGCTACCACACTCTATAACAAAAATGAGAAACATATCAACAAAGAGCCTCCAACTCAGACATAAATAATCATTCGGAGTTTAGTTTTTCCATTATACACTCACATTGGAGGCGTTTATCCATAAATCCAGTGTTTTTTTTTTATAGCTTTGCCCGATTGTTGAGTTTCACGAGCCAAGGCCACTCCATCCTCCAAGGATTTTACTAAACCACTAACCAAGAGCGCTGCTCCCGCATTTAGGAATCGGAGAAGGATTGGTTGCTTTAGATGTGTGATACGAGCTCAGATAGAAGGAGCGGGATGTACTGAACTTACTAGCGCATCAGCTATAGATCCTTTCTCCCCTGATAAAACGCGTCTTAGAACATCAGCATTGTATTCAGGCCCTCCTCCCTGCAAATCGTCTAAGGTGCACCTTGGAATGCCAAAGTCCACTACAAGGTGTTTGTTGATATAACTCAGCATACAAATCAATCACAGACAGATAACATCGATCCATCAATAAGTTCTTTGGATGACTTTCCAGGGAAATAAAAATCCTATTAACATTTCAAAAAAAGCAGCGTGATTTATGGGGAAAACGAATAAAGGAGCCTTACATGGATCAAATGAAAACTCCTTGACCCCTCCCTCAGGAGTTACGTCAAGCACTAACCCAGGACCTGAAGATATATAAATCAGGGAGACAAAACAAATATAGCCCTCTTCATATGGTAAAGCTAATGTCAAGGTAAATAAGACAAATTGAAAAAGCTCACCTAAGGGACTCATTTCATCTAAGCCTTTGGAGTGAACAACCAATGCGTTTTCATGCCAAACCGTTGTAATGCATTAGCCATTTTGATGACCTATCCAACAAATTTGTTATCATATTTCATATGTAGTGAGCTGAAACACCATACTCTGAGCCAATTTCTAAATTAGCTGAACTCTTAGAACCCCAAAACATACCAAGTCTTCATGGTATACACCAACAACAACAAAAGGTACCCGGCTTGGATTCAACATGGGGCCTAAAATATTGAAAACCGTTTTGACTTTAAGCTTTTTCCTCACAGGACTGACAATGTTCATTGCCGGATGATAATGTGGGGAGACATCATGTAGCCAATTCCTGCTTCTGTCACACATCTTCCAACCCCCTTTAAGTGAAAGGACAAAAAGTAAATGTCAGCTCTGGTCAGCTATTACTCAAGGATGCATTACTTATTAACAAAAATCATTTTCAGAAACTAGAACATATCTGCATTTTCAATAAGAAATTTACTTAGTATCATGTTGATGCATCAATGATAATATATTGCGATCTCATTCGCATGAACAAAGAGTAAAGCAGTCAGGTATTCAATATTAAGAACAGAAAAATGGCCTTATTAAATCTCTTATTGACTCATCAGATTCTTTTAGCAATATCCCAAGCATCATAGGGACACCAATACATGGAAACTCATTGATTAGCATATATTTGTTATATCATCTCTAGGTTCCGCTCCGCCTACTCATAAGTCATAACCATATGAGATCTCCAAAACATGTTTATACTGCAGAGACAGAAGGTTTAATCAATAAACCAAGAGCCACTACACCATTTTTCAGATTAGGACATAGTTTTATTCTGTCGCGTAATGTCCTATATTGGTCGCATAATGTTTACGCGACACTGTACGTCGCGTAAAATTTGTCGCTAAAGCCTAGTAGCGTAATGTCGCGCGACAATTTGAAAAGTGCACTTGTCGCGTAAGAGTAATACTCTTACGCGACATTTCCATTAAATAGTCACATAAAACAGGAATTACATTCTCCCAATCACACTATAGAACTGTCGCATAAAATATATTTTATTACTATATTTCAATATATTAAATAATCTAAATAATATTTTCTTTCGAATTTAAAATTACATAAAAATTATAAATACGTATCGTACAACATTTTCATTGCACCTTAAGAATCCAAAAATACATATACTATTGTCAAACAAAATAACAACACAAAAATTTGATCCCAAAAATTTATTGAAACATTACAAATACATATACTAAAATTGCATCATCTCACGCACTACTCATGACTTAGCTGCTACTTAACAAGCCACGCTCCGTTACTCATTCCATGAACTCCGGTGTTACTTGATGGTGCGATGGTGGTCAGATCGCGATGAACATTACCCCACTCCATTACTCATTTCTTGGTTACTCAGGCTCCAGAAAAGAAGTGCAAAGTAACACATCCTTGTGGTGAAACCCAAGTGTCCCTGAATGTTATACCACCTGTGTCCGAATTGCGACCAAACTTCATGTTTTCACCACATATAACACCATGGAGACTGCACATAAAATAGGATCGGGTAAAGAATTAAGCTCAATCAAAGTAAACACTGCACTGAAGGTTGAAGTCTACACGGATCAAAATAAGAATACACATTACTAAGAAATGATTATGCAGCCAGTAAGCAAACATTGGAACTCTTATGCATTAACAACAATAGAAAGTAGAAATCATGCCTTATCAACAAATTAGAGCAAAACCAGGAGCAACACAAGCACTTGGTAAACAAATTAAGTAGTTCAATTAACCTCATCTTGCTCCCTGATAATGCACATCACCTGTGAATTCAAAGAAAATAACTTATCAGAACCAAACGGTAAGTACTCATTGATGCATTTCATCGAACATGCCACATGCACTTATATGATTAGAAAGTATTCCATTGCCGCATTGCGTCTAAGCATTATTTTCAGACTATACCTTCAGTTACATCCCCAAATGCAGAGAAAGCATCTATCAATGTCTTCTCATCAGCAGCCCACAACAGCCCTGTCCGAAACCTCCACTAAATGAAACAATTCTAACGCACACAGACCAATAATATCAATGCAGTCAGGCCATTGAATGTTAAAAACAGAAAACAAAAAGTACCTGCAACAAAGAGCTTGTTGCTCAGAAGGCAGGAAGCAGGAGACGGATCCGGATTCGGGTTGGAGTGGATGAGCCAGTCGCGGACTTGCGTAGCGAATTGAGGCGATACCGGTGACTTTCAGATCTGGTAAAGATTTTGATGCTGGGGTTGGGTGGGGAGGCGAGTACGGCGAAGATAAGTTCTCCAGAGAAAATGATGAGATGTGTGGATAAGTGGGCAATAGGGTTTTCATATCTGATTTACAACACTTAAAAAAAATTGAGTTTTGGGGATCGATGGACACATGCGTGCACAAGTATATTTTTTTGGCCTATTAATTCATTTTACTCGACAAGTCGACATAGGTTGACTACATAAGTCGCTTAAAACTATTTTAAAATTTTAAAACTTCCCCCTTAAAAAATATCTTTCCCCCCGAAATATGCATTTACTTTTTGTCCGTTTACGCGACATATATTGGCTAGCAACGTCGCATAAAACTAAAACGATAGGTGCCCTCTTTTACGCCGAATAAATTTCAAATTAAAGGTGTGTATCAAAGCCAGCTATATGGTATGTGTTGGTCTAATTTGTATGATTACGTGACATATTTCAAGTTGTCGCTACACAAACGTCGCGTAATACATTTAACGTGACATATTTAGTTTGTCGGCTAAACAAATGTCGCATAACCACAATTATGGGACATAAATAACGTGTCGCTTTAAATTAAGTCGGGTAAACCCCTTTACGTGACAACATTTATGGCGTCGCTTTAACTTTTCTCGCATAATGTAGATTTTGCGACAAACATATCAAAGCGGTGTCCTATAAACCATTATATGCGGCAAAACTGTTGCGACAATGTTCAAAGTTTGTCGCGTAGGATGTAAAATAGTGTAGTGAGCGTGTATACATCAATTAGAGCCGATTTCTAAAGAGATCTAATATAATGAATGGCCAAATCTACCTAATGATTGCCGGTACTGCTTAAGTGAACACATGCTACATTCTGATACGACCTTGGGTGTCACACCGAGAATTACGGAAGAATTATTGGAGAAGAGGAATAGAAGATAAGATTAGGGTTTGAGATTGAGAAGGGAATCGGAAGAGAAGAGATACTGAAAGATTGCTAATTTCATTCATTAATTCCTAATTGCTTGTTTACACGTCTTTTATACTAATCCAATCACATTCAAATACAACTAAAACCCCTTAACTTTCTTAATATTCCAATACCTAACATTCCTTCCCCCTTAAAATCGACCTTGTCCTCAAGGTCGTCTATCTCTGGTGGTCTTGGTAACGAAAATATGAAAATTTGGTTGACTAAGCGCATCAAGAAATATCCACCCAAGCTAAAACCATAATCAAGAATTGCAATTTCAAACGCCGGTATCACCAAGTCCTTCAATCGATCAAGACTAATCTCAAAAACATGTATATGCTTTGATTGATCCCCTAGTGAACCACTGCCATCCTCACATGACTTTTTTATGTATATCATCTCTTTGATAAATGCCGGAAGAGTTGGAAGTCTCTCCATAGTAATCTTAGTTTCAAGAACAAACTTATATGTTCCAAATGTCCCTTTCAATATGATCTCTGCGTAAGCCTTCAACAGCCACCAAAACAAACCCCCTGGGATAGTTTCAAAGAACACCAATACCATTGATTCAATCACACCGCTCGCAGTAGCCCCATCAGTCAACCTTTTCTTGTCGCCGCCAATGTCATTGTCAAAAACAGCTTCAAAACTATCTAACACTTGCAACATCCACGAAGGTATGATATCCTGGCTCGCACACTGATTTCCACCAGATATCATAAGTTGGAACATAGAAACAACAACTCTTGCTGACTGCGGTTTGGATAATTGTTGAACTGAGGTGGAAAATAAGACCAAATCAGAACTTACTTAGTCATCATCAATCCATTTGTCCACCTTAACCGGAGACATGGATTGATGAACATTCTTAAGTGGATCCTTAGCAGTAAACAATTGCTCTTGTCCTTGCAACGATTGCACTTGTCCTTGCACATCCGCAGTATCCTTCGATCGCGAAGAACTTGGCACTGTAACATGAGCGGCTGAATTTTGAAAGTGCTCCATCAATTTGTGCTGTTGCTGGACCAATCGTGCGATCAAGATGGATACTTGAGACATATTGGATGCGAGCGTATCCACCTTATCATTCGTCTTCTTGAGATGTTCCTCAAATTGCTTCAACCAACATGTATCGTCTGCCATGGATGATAATGAAAGCACCAGTTGATACGACCTTGGGTGTCACACCGAGAATTACTGAAGAATTATTGGAGAAGAGGAATAGAAGATGAGATTAGGGTTTGAGATTGAGGAGGGAATCGGAAGAGAAGAGATACTGAAAGATTGCTAATTTCATTCATTAATTCCTAATTGCTTGTTTACACGTCTTTTATACTAATCCAATCACATTCAAATACAACTAAAGCCCCTTAACTTTCTTAATATTCCAATACCTAACACATTCAACAACTAGCTTTGACACTGTGGTTTTTGTAACTGGCTGTATAACACTTTTCAAAAAGAAATACATAGTTTCTACTACACATGTCTCTGACAAGTCGCAACAAAGAAAAAAGGGCAACCAGAAAACCACCAACCTGAGAAGTTGCTGAATAACTTGAACGATTCCCTTGCTACAATTCTTTCAGACATTTAACCATAAAAAAGAAATGGTAAACCCATTAAATGCTTAGTGTAATGAAACAGATTTTCAACCTTTGCAACTTTTGCACCATAAGCAGCAGCAAGGATGGAAGCACCAGTAGAAATATTTACTGTGTTTGCACCATCACCACCGGTTCCAACAATTAATGTCAACTGCATTATCCAACCCCTCGACCTTGTTGCATTGCTTAATCATAGCTCTGGCCAGTCCCACGACCTGATTAATAATAGCTCTTGCACTGATCAATAATATGATCATCATCACATAATCTTTAATGATAAGAATCAATGATTACTCACCTCCTGGTACATTTCCCTTTGGCTCTCAACATAACGAGGAAGGCGCTTATCAGTGTGCCTCATTGCCTTCACTCAACAAATAATCAAGAGAAGCCTCAGCCTCCAATTCAGTCAAATCCACCCTATTGATCAACGACTCAATCAAAACTGCTAACAAAAAACAAATTATAAGAATCAACACGATACAGAAAACGTCCCTAAAGTCCTTGAGCACTTCTCTAATTGCTTGAGGCACTTCTTCGGTTGCGTTCTTTTGGCCTCGATGCTTCTCGCCTCTATGGTTGAGGATACTTGGTCGGCTCGTCTGGCTTTAACTCCACCAAGTAACACTCAGCAGTTAGTTCGCGCCCTCGAACTTTGGCTTCGAATGAAACCTCAATCTTGCGTAGCCCCGATTATTCATTGAGGTTGACCCTTTTCCCCGCAACATGGAACTCCACGCGAAATAGTCGCCATATGGTCTTGATATCCCCCAGTGTTTGCAGCCACTGTATTCCTAAAATGGCGTCCGTCTCTTTGATGTTCGATGGAAGAATGTCCGTTTTACTTGATATCTTGGCAGTTCAAATCAAACGCTTGGGTAGTAGCCTCGGCTTTCTTCTACGACACATGCGCCAAGCGTAACTCAAAAACCGCCTATGTCCAATATTGGGATGCCCTCTTCACGCACTATAGTTGCTGGGAGATGAAGTTGTGCGTCCCCCTACTGTCGACTAGCACCACCACTTCTCGCTTGCCGATTTTGCCCTCAGGTCTCATTGAGCGCAAATGTGTAAGTCCTAACACGCTGTTAAGGTAGACTTCGGCTGAACGATAGTCTTGGCCATCTTCCTCCTCTTCTGGCCCCATTGCGCCTCCTGGATTATTTTCCTCCCCATCGATGAGGATGACTTAATATGTGACTTCGAATTTAGTGATGCCCTAGTGCCCGCCCGTTCCTCGAAATGGTAGAATAGTCCCTACGCTCGTTTAGCTTGTATGTACGCTTCAGTCATGGGCTTGAATGCTGACTAACTTTGCGTCACATCTCGAATGGTTGTTCGTTGAGTCTGGCTGAGTTTACCCCAAAGGCTTGCCTATTATTTTGAGCCCCGCACTATGAAAGTTGCCCATGCTAGGCATGATCTGCTCAGTTGATCCCTGCTCCTCGACTAGTTGTGCGAGGGTCATCGGCTCATTGAGTCCTCTTGGCCTAAGGACTCGGACGGCTGCTCAAATGGATGGCTTCATCCCCTTCACAAAGTTGTCCATGAGGGCCTTCTCTGAGATTTTAGAGGAGTTGATAATAATCTGAATGACGAGTACATGAGGATGAAGTCCTTATATAAGCCCTAACATATCTCTTGGAGTCGGATGTGCCTCTATGTTTTTCGACTGGGGGCTTTTGCGGATTCATCTTGTCCAGGGTTTTTGGCCAAGTTCATGCACCTCATGCAAGTGTCATTTAATGCATTGTTCATCCGCCCTCGTCAGCTACTCCATGTTCTTGATCATGGTCAAGGAGCTATATTGGACTTCGGACAAGGTGCCTGCCTAACTATCAAGCTAAATCCTTGGCTGCAACATCTTAATCATATTAGATATGTCCAAGACATATGATCGAGGGACTGTCCGATTGAGCTGAATGTATGTTAGCTGAATTTAATTTATCTTATATTTGCTGAATTTATTTTAATTTAATATATTGGGTCTAGATCAAATACAAACCAAAGTTACAAATAAAAACCACAAACCAAACCAAATATTGACACGTGTAAATATCGACCAATAAGAATTCGTCCCATTCGGGGTTCTTTTTGTAAATAAAAAAATTAACGCGGACTTATTTAAACATACATAAAAGACGCGAGGGGTATAATCGTCCTAAATTCCGCGCGTCCAGCCTTGACATTAAAGCGCAGCAAAATGATCAGACTTAAGAGGTTAATGATCAGACTTAAAACAAATTTTGCGTACTGTTCATCTGTCGACTAAAAACAGCGAATTTGACCCTCCAGATGAAGGAATTTGCCTTAAAAATGCCGAGCTCATGGCAAAGCCATAGTTTTGCTCAGAATGCCGCTTCCACCCAAAAAACACTAGGCGTTCATCAAATTCTGACACAGACGCAGAAACATCAAATTTAAGTCAGATCATTACTGGTTTAAGTCAGATCATTAACTGTTTAAGTGTGATCATTAACTGTTTAAGTGTGATCATTGTTTTTTAAGTCTGATCATTACTGGTTGAAGTCTGATCATTAACTGGTTAAGTCTGATCATTGTCTTTTAAGTCTGATCATTAACTTTTAAGTCTGATCATTACTGGTTTAAGTCGGATCATTAACGTTTAAGTCTTATCATTAACGTTTAAGTCTGATCATTAACTGTTTAATCTGATCATTGTTTTTTTAAGTCTGATCATTGTTTTTTAAGTCTGATCATTAACTGTTTAAGTCTGATCATTATTTTTTTAAGTCTGATCATTAACAACTCGAGGACTAAATTGAAAATAACATTATTAGTTTATTTTAATTTAGTTTAAATTAGGTTAGCTTAGATGAATTTAGTTTAAATTATAGTTTATACCAACTTAACATTACATCATCATCACCGTCATCATCATCATCCATCATCATGATCTGAAATCATCATCATGCATCATCATCATCCATCATCATCAACATGCATCACCATCACCCCCACCACCACCACCACCACCACCACCACCATCATCATCATCATCGCATCATCATCATGACATCACCATCACCACCATCATCATATCATCATCGTATTACCCTCATCGTAGCATCATCATCATCATATTACCATCATCACATCACATCATGATCACCATCATCATCACATCACATCACATCATCATTGCCATCATCATCATCGTATTATCATCATCATCATATTACCATCATCATCATATCACCATCATCATGATGCATGATGATGCATGACAATGATGATGCATGATGATGATGATACATGACGATGATGATGTGATGATGATGATGCATGATGATGGTGATGCATGATGCATGATGATGATGATGATAATGATGGATGATGATGATGGATGATGGTGGTGGTGGATGATGATGACGATGATGCATGTTGATGGATGATGATGATGGATGATGATGCATGATGACAATGATGCATGATGATGCATGTTGATGGATGATGATGATGATGCATGATGCATGATGATGATGATGATGATGGTGATGCATGATGGTGATGCATGATGCATGATGATGATGATGGTGATGGTGATGGTGATGCATGATGCATGATGATGATGCATGATGATGATGGATGATGATGTGATGATGGTGATAATGATGATGATGTTGTGATGATGGTAATATGATGATGATATGATTAGGCTTCCCGTGATTGCAAGCTTTTGGGGACAAAAACAAAAGATTGCAATTAGCTATGTTAGACTCTGAACAAAGTAGAACAACATAATAAAGAGTCGGATGATGCATGATGCATGATGAAGATGGATGATGATGCATGATGCATGATGATGGATGATGATGATGCATGATGATGATGGTGGTGGATGATGATGACGATGATGCATGTTGATGGATGATGATGGATGATGGATGATGATGCATGGTGATGATGATGGTGATGATGATGAAGATGGATGATGCATGATGCATGATGCATGATGATGATGATGATGATGATGATGATGATGATGCATGATGATGCATGATGATGATGATGATGGATGTGATGGATGTGATGTGATGATGGAGATAATGATGATGATGTTGTGATGATGGTAATATGATGATGATGATGTGATGTGATGCATGATGATGATGATGCATGGTGATGATGGTAATATGATGCATGGTGATGATGAGGCTTCCCGTGATTGCAAGCTTTTGCGGACAAAAACAAAACAGATAGATTGCAATTAGCTATGTTAGACTCTGAACAAAGTAGAACAACATAATAAAGAGTCGGATGATGCATGATGAAGATGGATGATGATGCATGATGCATGATGATGCATGATGCATGATGATGGTGGTGGATGATGATGGTGGTGGATGATGATGACGATGATGCATGTTGATGGATGATGATGGATGATGGATGATGGATGATGATGATGATGCATGATGATGATGATGCATGATGCATGATGATGGATGATGATACATGATGCATGATGGATGATGATGATGCATGATGCATGATGATGATGATGATGATGATGCATGATGATGATGCATGATGATGCATGATGATGATGATGATGATGATGATGATGGATGTGATGTGATGATGGTGATAATGATGATGATGTTGTGATGATGGTAATATGATGATGATGATGTGATGTGATGCATGATGATGATGATGCATGGTGATGATGGTAATATGATGCATGGTGATGATGAGGCTTCCCGTGATTGCAAGCTTTTGCGGACAAAAACAAAACAGATAGATTGCAATTAGCTATGTTAGACTCTGAACAAAGTAGAACAACATAATAAAGAGTCGGATGATGCATGATGCATGATGATGCATGATGCATGATGATGGTGGTGGATGATGATGGTGGTGGATGATGATGACGATGATGCATGTTGATGGATGATGATGGATGATGGATGATGATGATGATGCATGGTGACGATGATGCATGTTGATGGATGATGATGATGCATGATGATGATGATGATAATGGATGATGGATGATGATGCATGATGCATGATGATGATGATGCATGATGCATGATGATGATGATGCATGATGATGATGATGCATGATGATGATGATGATGCATGATGATGATGATAATGATGATGATGTTGTGATGATGGTAATATGATGATGATGATGTTATGCATGATGATGATGACGCATGGTGATGATGGTAATATGATGCATGGTGATGATGAGGCTTCCCATGATTGCAAGCTTTTGCTGACAAAAGCAAAACAGATAGATTGCAATTAGCTATGTTAGACTCTGAACAAAGTAGAACAACATAATAAAGAATCGGACATAAAAATTCCTCCAAACGGGTAACTTCACAGCCTAACCAGCACATAAAACATAAAAATTGTCATCTCCCCAAATATCTTAAAATCAGAGCTTCAAAAAAGCGCTGATGTCAACCCAATAATGTAATAACCCACATCATTGCTTAATTGGAGCATATATAGAAACACCATTCAGAGAAAGCTGCATCGAAAACTTACCTGACCTTCCAAAACATAAACAAAGTCAAGCTGCCAAATCAAGTCTGAGAGAACACAACTTCATAAAATTGATCATTTGGGTGGGTGGTATCCATTGAACTTGAGCCCTTGGTGGATGACCACAAGGGAACATGCCCACAGATCCTAAGATGCATAGCAGGTAAATGACGATGATGATGATGGTGATGCATGATGGTGATGCATGATGCATGATGATGATGATGGTGATGCATGATGATGATGATGATGATGATGATGCATGATGATGATGTATGATGATGTGATGATGGTGATCATTATGATGATGTTGTGATGATGGTAATATGATGATGATATGATGAGGCTTCTCGTGATTGCAAGCTTTTGCGGACAAAAACAAAAGATTGCAATTAGCTATGTTAGACTCTGAACAAAGTAGAACAACATAATAAAGAGTCGGATGATGCATGCTGCATGATGAAGATGGATGATGATGCATGATGATGGATGATGGATGATGATGCATGATGCATGATGATGATGATGATGCATGATGATGATGATAATGATGATGATGATGTTGTGATGATGGTAATATGATGATGATGATGTTATGCATGATGATGATAACGCATGGTGATGATGGTAATATGATGCATGGTGATGATGAGGCTTCCCATGATTGCAAGCTTTTGCGGACAAAAACAAAACAGATAGATTGCAATTAGCTATGTTAGACTCTGAACAAAGTAGAACAACATAATAAAGAACCGGACATAAAAATTCCTCCAAACGGGTAACTTCACAGCCTAACCAGCACATAAAACATAAAATTGTCATCTCCCCAAATATCTTAAAATCAGAGCTTCAAAAAAGCGCTGATGTCAACCCAATAATGTAATAACCCACATCATTGCTTAATTGGAGCATATATAGAAACACCATTCAGAGAAAGCTGCATCGAAAACTTACCTGCCCTTCCAAAACATAAACAAAGTCAAGCTGCCAAATCAAGTCTGAGAGAACACAACTTCATAAAATTGATCATTTGGGTGGGTGGTATCCATTGAACTTGAGCCCTTGGTGGATGACCACAAGGGAACACGCCCACAGATCCTAAGATACATAGCAGGTAAATGATGATGATGATGATGGTGATGCATGATGCATGATGCATGATGATGGTGATGGTGATGCATGATGATGATGATGATGATGCATGATGATGATGGATGATGATGTGATGATGGTGATAATGATGATGATGTTGTGATGATGGTAATATGATGATGATATGATGAGGCTTCCCGTGATTGCAAGCTTTTGCGGACAAAAACAAAAGATTGCAATTAGCTATGTTAGACTCTGAACAAAGTAGAACAACATAATAAAGAGTCGGATGATGCATGATGCACGATGAAGATGGATGATGATGCATGATGATGGATGATGGATGATGGATGATGATGCATGATGCATGATGATGGATGATGGATGATGATGATGCATGATGATGATGGTGGTGGATGATGATGACGATGATGCATGTTGATGGATGATGATGGATGATGGACGATGATGATGATGCATGGTGATGACGATGGATGATGATGATGGTGATGATGATGAAGATGGATGATGCATAATGCATGATGATGCATGATGCATGATGATGCATGATGATTATGATGATGATGCACGATGATGATGGATGATGATGATGATGATGATGATGATGCATGATGCATGATGATGATGATGATGATGCATGATGATGATGCATGATGATGATGATGCATGATGATGATGATGGATGTGATGTGATGATGGTGTTAATGATGATGATGTTGTGATGATGGTAATATGATGATGATGATGTGATGTGATGCATGATGATGATGATGATGCATGGTGATGATGGTAATATGATGCATGGTGATGATGAGGCTTCCCGTGATTGCAAGCTTTTGCGGACAAAAACAAAACAGATAGATTGCAATTAGCTATGTTAGACTCTGAACAAAGTAGAACAACATAATAAAGAGTCGGAGGATGCATGATGAAGATGGATGATGATGCATGATGCATGATGCATGATGATGCATGATGCATGATGATGGTGGTGGATGATGATGGTGGTGGATGATGATGACGATGATGCATGTTGATGGATGATGATAGATGATGGATGATGGATGATGATGATGATGATGATGATGCATGGTGACGATGATGCATGTTGATGGATGATGATGATGATGATGCATGATGATGATGATGATGATGCATGATGATGGATGATGATGATGATGCATGATGCATGATGATGATGATACATGATGCATGATGATGATGATGCATGATGATGATGATGATGCATGATGATGATGATAATGATGATGATGTTGTGATGATGGTAATATGATGATGATGATGGTAATATGATGATGATGATGTTATGCATGATGATGATGACGCATGGTGATGATGGTAATATGATGCATGGTGATGATGAGGCTTCCCATGATTGCAAGCTTTTGCGGGCAAAACCAAAACAGATAGATTGCAATTAGCTATGTTAGACTCTGAACAAAGTAGAACAACATAATAAAGAATCGGACATAAAAATTCCTCCAAACGGGTAACTTCACAGCCTAACCAGCACATAAAACATAAAAATTGTCATCTCCCCAAATATCTTAAAATCAGAGCTTCAAAAAAGCGCTGATGTCAACCCAATAATGTAATAAACCACATCATTGCTTAATTGGAGCATATATAGAAACACCATTCAGAGAAAGCTGCATCGAAAACTTACCTGACCTTCCAAAACATAAACAAAGTCAAGCTGCCAAATCAAGTCTGAGAGAACACAACTTCATAAAATTGATCATTTGGGTGGGTGGTATCCATTGAACTTGAGCCCTTGGTGGATGACCACAAGGGAACACGCCCACAGATCCTAAGATACATAGCAGGTAAATGACGATGATGATGATGGTGATGCATGATGGTGATGCATGATGCATGATGCATGATGATGATGTATGATGATCTGATGATGGTGATAATTATGATGATGTTGTGATGATGGTAATATTATGATGATATGATGAGGCTTCTCGTGATTGCAAGCTTTTGCGGACAAAAACAAAAGATTGCAATTAGCTATGTTAGACTCTGAACAAAGTAGAACAACATAATAAAGAGTCGGATGATGCATGCTGCATGATGAAGATGGATGATGATGCATGATGATGGATGATGGATGATGATGATGATGATGCATGATGATGATGGTGGTGGATGATGATGACGATGATGCATGTTGATGGATGATGATGGATGATGATGATGATGATGATGGATGGTGATGATGATGGATGATGATGATGGTGATGATGATGAAGATGGATGATGCATGATGCATGATGATGCATGATGCATGATGATGCATGATGATTATGATGATGATGCATGATGATGATGGATGATGATGATGATGATGATGCATGATGCATGATGATGATGATGATGGATGATGATGCATGATGATGATGATGATGATGATGCATGATGATGATGATGATGGATGGGATGTGATGATGGTGATAATGATGATGATGTTGTGATGATGGTAATATGATAATGATGATGTGATGTGATGCATGATGATGATGATGCATGGTGATGATGGTAATATGATGCATGGTGATGATGAGGCTTCCCGTGATTGCAAGCTTTTGCGGACAAAAACAAAACAGATAGATTGCAATTAGCTATGTTAGACTCTGAACAAAGTAGAACAACATAATAAAGAATCGGACATAAAAATTCCTCCAAACGGGTAACTTCACAGCCTAACCAGCACATAAAACATAAAAATTGTCATCTCCCCAAATATCTTAAAATCAGAGCTTCAAAAAAGCGCTGATGTCAACCCAATAATGTAATAACCCACATCATTGCTTAATTGGAGCATATATAGAAACACCATTCAGAGAAAGCTGCATCGAAAACTTACCTGACCTTCCAAAACATAAACAAAGTCAAGCTGCCAAATCAAGTCTGAGAGAACACAACTTCATAAAATTGATCATTTGGGTGGGTGGTATCCATTGAACTTGAGCCCTTGGTGGATGACCACAAGGGAACACGCCCACAGATCCTAAGATACATAGCAGGTAAATGACGATGATGATGATGGTGATGCATGATGGTGATGCATGATGCATGATGCATGATGATGATGTATGATGATCTGATGATGGTGATAATTATGATGATGTTGTGATGATGGTAATATTATGATGATATGATGAGGCTTCTCGTGATTGCAAGCTTTTGCGGACAAAAACAAAAGATTGCAATTAGCTATGTTAGACTCTGAACAAAGTAGAACAACATAATAAAGAGTCGGATGATGCATGCTGCATGATGAAGATGGATGATGATGCATGATGATGGATGATGGATGATGATGATGATGATGCATGATGATGATGGTGGTGGATGATGATGACGATGATGCATGTTGATGGATGATGATGGATGATGATGATGATGATGATGGATGGTGATGATGATGGATGATGATGATGGTGATGATGATGAAGATGGATGATGCATGATGCATGATGATGCATGATGCATGATGATGCATGATGATTATGATGATGATGCATGATGATGATGGATGATGATGATGATGATGATGCATGATGCATGATGATGATGATGATGGATGATGATGCATGATGATGATGATGATGATGATGCATGATGATGATGATGATGGATGGGATGTGATGATGGTGATAATGATGATGATGTTGTGATGATGGTAATATGATAATGATGATGTGATGTGATGCATGATGATGATGATGCATGGTGATGATGGTAATATGATGCATGGTGATGATGAGGCTTCCCGTGATTGCAAGCTTTTGCGGACAAAAACAAAACAGATAGATTGCAATTAGCTATGTTAGACTCTGAACAAAGTAGAACAACATAATAAAGAATCGGACATAAAAATTCCTCCAAACGGGTAACTTCACAGCCTAACCAGCACATAAAACATAAAAATTGTCATCTCCCCAAATATCTTAAAATCAGAGCTTCAAAAAAGCGCTGATGTCAACCCAATAATGTAATAACCCACATCATTGCTTAATTGGAGCATATATAGAAACACCATTCAGAGAAAGCTGCATCGAAAACTTACCTGACCTTCCAAAACATAAACAAAGTCAAGCTGCCAAATCAAGTCTGAGAGAACACAACTTCATAAAATTGATCATTTGGGTGGGTGGTATCCATTGAACTTGAGCCCTTGGTGGATGACCACAAGGGAACACGCCCACAGATCCTAAGATACATAGCAGGTAAATGACGATGATGATGATGGTGATGCATGATGGTGATGCATGATGCATGATGCATGATGATGATGATGATAATGTATGATGATCTGATGATGGTGATAATTATGATGATGTTGTGATGATGGTAATATTATGATGATATGATGAGGCTTCTCGTGATTGCAAGCTTTTGCGGACAAAAACAAAAGATTGCAATTAGCTATGTTAGACTCTTAACAAAGTAGAACAACATAATAAAGAGTCGGATGATGCATGCTGCATGATGAAGATGGATGATGATGCATGATGATGGATGATGGATGATGATGATGATGATGATGCATGATGATGATGGTGGTGGATGATGATGACGATGATGCATGTTGATGGATGATGATGGATGATGATGATGATGGATGGTGATGATGATGGATGATGATGATGGTGATGGTGATGATGATGAAGATGGATGATGCATGATGCATGATGCATGATGATTATGATGATGATGCATGATGATGATGGATGATGATGATGATGATGCATGATGCATGATGATGCATGATGATGCATGATGATGCATGATGATGCATGATGATGATGATGATGATGGATGGGATGTGATGATGGTGATAATGATGATGATGTTGTGATGATGGTAATATGATAATGATGATGTGATGTGATGCATGATGATGATGATGCATGGTGATGATGGTAATATGATGCATGGTGATGATGAGGCTTCCCGTGATTGCAAGCTTTTGCGGACAAAAACAAAACAGATAAATTGCAATTAGCTATGTTAGACTCTGAACAAAGTAGAACAACATAATAAAGAGTCGGATGATGCATGATGAAGATGGATGATGATGCATGATGCATGATGATGGTGGTGGATGATGATGACGATGATGCATGTTGATGGATGATGATGGATGATGGATGATGGATGATGATGCATGGTGACGATGATGCATGTTGATGGATGATGATGATGATGATGATGATGATGATGATGATGATGCATGATGATGATGATGATGCATGATGATGATGATGATGCATGATGATGATGATGATGATGATGATGATGCATGATGATGGATGATGATGATGATGCATGATGCATGATGATGATGATGCATGATGCATGATGATGATGATAATGATGATGATGTTGTGATGATGGTAATATGATGATGATGATGTTATGCATGATGATGATGACGCATGGTGATGATGGTAATATGATGCATGGTGATGATGAGGCTTCCCATGATTGCAAGCTTTTGCGGACAAAAACAAAACAGATAGATTGCAATTAGCTATGTTAGACTCTGAACAAAGTAGAACAACATAATAAAGAATCGGACATAAAAATTCCTCCAAACGGGTAACTTCACAGCCTAACCAGCACATAAAACATAAAAATTGTCATCTCCCCAAATATTTTAAAATCAGAGCTTCAAAAAAGCGCTGATGTCAACCCAATAATGTAATAACCCACATCATTGCTTAATTGGAGCATATATAGAAACACCATTCAGAGAAAGCTGCATCGAAAACTTACCTGACCTTCCAAAACATAAACAAAGTCAAGCTGCCAAATCAAGTCTGAGAGAACACAACTTCATAAAATTGATCATTTGGGTGGGTGGTATCCATTGAACTTGAGCCCTTGGTGGATGACCACAAGGGAACACGCCCACAGATCCTAAGATACATAGCAGGTAAATGACGATGATGATGATGGTGATGCATGATGGTGATGCATGATGCATGATGATGATGATGGTGATGCATGATGCATGATGATGATGATGATGCATGATGATGATGTATGATGATGTGATGATGGTGATAATTATGATGATGTTGTGATGATGGTAATATGATGATGATATGATGAGGCTTCCCGTGATTGCAAGCTTTTGCGGACAAAAACAAAAGATTGCAATTAGCTATGTTAGACTCTGAACAAAGTAGAACAACATAATAAAGAGTCGGATGATGCATGATGCATGATGCATGATGAAGATGGATGATGGATGATGATGCATGATGCATGATGATGGATGATGGATGATGATGATGACGATGATGCATGTTGATGGATGATGATGGATGATGGATGATGATGATGATGCATGGTGATGATGATGGTGATGATGATGAAGATGGATGATGCATGATGCATGATGCATGATGATGATGGATGATGATGATGATGCATGATGCATGATGATGATGATGATGCATGATGCATGATGATGCATGATGATGATGATGATGGTGATAATGATGATGATGTTGTGATGATGGTAATGTGATGATAATGATGTGATGTGATGCATGATGATGATGATGCATGGTGATGATGGTAATATGATGTATGGTGATGATGAGGCTTCCCTTGATTGCAAGCTTTTGCAGACAAAAACAAAACAGATAGATTGCAATTAGCTATGTTAGACTCTGAACAAAGTAGAACAACATAATAAAGAGTCAGATGATGCATGATGAAGATGGATGATGATGCATGATGCATGATGATGGTGGTGGATGATGATGGTGGTGGATGATGACGACGATGATGCATGTTGATGGATGATGATGATGATGCATGGTGACGATGATGCATGTTGATGGATGATGATGATGATGATGATGCATGATGATGATGATGATGATGATGCATGATGATGGATGATGATGATGATGATGCATGATGCATGATGATGATGATGCATGATGATGATGATGCATGATGATGATGATGCATGATGATGATGATAATGATGATGATGATGTTGTGATGATGGTAATATGATGATGATGATGTTATGCATGATGATGATGACGCATGGTGATGATGGTAATATGATGCATGGTGATGATGAGGCTTCCCATGATTGCAAGCTTTTGCGGACAAAAACAAAACAGATAGATTGTAATTAGCTATGTTAGACTCTGAACAAAGTAGAATAACATAATAAAGAATCGGACATAAAAATTCCTCCAAACGGGTAACTTCACAGCCTAACCAGCACATAAAACATAAAAATTGTCATCTCCCCAAATATCTTAAAATCAGAGCTTCAAAAAAGCGCTGATGTCAACCCAATAATGTAATAACCCACATCATTGCTTAATTGGAGCTTATATAGAAACACCGTTCAGAGAACGCTGCATCGAAAACTTACCTGACCTTCCAAAACATAAACAAAGTCAAGCTGCCAAATCAAGTATGAGAGAACACAACTTCATAAAATTGATCATTTGGGTGGGTGGTATCCATTGAACTTGAGCCCTTGGTGGATGACCACAAGGGAACACGCCCACAGATCCTAACATACATAGCAGGTAAATGACGATGATGATGATGGTGATGCATGATGGTGATGCATGATGCATGATGATGATGATGGTGATGGTGATGGTGATGCATGATGCATGATGATGATGATGCATGATGATGATGGATGATGATGTGATGATGGTGATAATGATGATGATGTTGTGATGATGGTAATATGATGATGATATGATGAGGCTTCCCGTGATTGCAAGCTTTTGCGGACAAAAACAAAAGATTGCAATTAGCTATGTTAGACTCTGAACAAAGTAGAACAACATAATAAAGAGTCGGATGATGCATGATGCATGATGCATGATGAAGATGGATGATGATGCATGATGCATGATGATGGATGATGGATGATGATGCATGATGCATGATGATGGATGATGGATGATGATGATGACGATGATGCATGTTGATGGATGATGATGGATGATGGATGATGATGATGATGCATAGTGATGATGATGGTGATGATGATGAAGATGGATGATGCATGATGCATGATGACGCATGACGATGCATGATGCATGATGATTATGATGATGATGCATGATGATGATGATGGATGATGATGATGATGATGATGATGATGCATGATGCATGATGATGATGATGATGATGCATGATGCATGATGCATGATGATGATGATGCATGATGATGGTGATGATGGTGATAATGATGATGATGTTGTGATGATGGTAATGTGATGATGATGATGTGATGTGATGCATGATGATGATGATGCATGGTGATGATGGTAATATGATGTATGGTGATGATGAGGCTTCCCTTGATTGCAAGCTTTTGCAGACAAAAACAAAACAGATAGATTGCAATTAGCTATGTTAGACTCTGAACAAAGTAGAACAACATAATAAAGAGTCAGATGATGCATGATGAAGATGGATGATGATGCATGATGCATGATGATGGTGGTGGTTGATGATGGTGGTGGATGATGACGACGATGATGCATGTTGATGGATGATGATGGATGATGGATGATGATGATGATGCATGGTGACGATGATGCATGTTGATGGATGATGATGATGATGATGATGATGATGATGCATGATGATGATGATGATGATGATGATGATGATGATGATGATGATGATGATGATGATGATGATGCATGATGATGGATGATGATGATGATGCATGATGCATGATGATGATGATGCATGATGATGATGCATGATGATGATGATGCATGATGATGATGATAATGATGATGATGTTGTGATGATGGTAATATGATGATGATGATGTTATGCATGATGATGATGACGCATGGTGATGATGGTAATATGATGCATGGTGATGATGAGGCTTCCCATGATTGCAAGCTTTTGCGGGCAAAAACAAAACAGATAGATTGCAATTAGCTATGTTAGACTCTGAACAAAGTAGAATAACATAATAAAGAATCGGACATAAAAATTCCTCCAAACGGGTAACTTCACAGCCTAACCAGCACATAAAACATAAAAATTGTCATCTCCCCAAATATCTTAAAATCAGAGCTTCAAAAAAGCGCTGATGTCAACCCAATAATGTAATAACCCACATCATTGCTTAATTGGAGCATATATAGAAACACCATTCAGAGAAAGCTGCATCGAAAACTTACCTGACCTTCCAAAACATAAACAAAGTCAAGCTGCCAAATCAAGTCTGAGAGAACACAACTTCATAAAATTGATCATTTGGGTGGGTGGTATCCATTGAACTTGAGCCCTTGGTGGATGACCACAAGGGAACACGCCCACAGATCCTAAGATGCATAGCAGGTAAATGACGATGATGATGATGGTGATGCATGATGGTGATGCATGATGCATGATGATGATGATGGTGATGGTGATGCATGATGCATGATGCTGATGATGATGATGCATGATGATGATGTATGATGATGTGATGATGGTGATCATTATGATGATGTTGTGATGATGGTAATATGATGATGATATGATGAGGCTTCTCGTGATTGCAAGCTTTTGCGGACAAAAACAAAAGATTGCAATTAGCTATGTTAGACTCTGAACAAAGTAGAACAACATAATAAAGAGTCGGATGATGCATGCTGCATGATGAAGATGGATGATGATGCATGATGACGGATGATGGATGATGATGATGATGCATGATGATGATGATGCATGATGCATGATGATGATGATGATGCATGATGATGATGATAATGATGATGATGATGTTGTGATGATGGTAATATGATGATGATGATGTTATGCATGATGATGATAACGCATGGTGATGATGGTAATATGATGCATGGTGATGATGAGGCTTCCCATGATTGCAAGCTTTTGCGGACAAAAACAAAACAGATAGATTGCAATTAGCTATGTTAGACTCTGAACAAAGTAGAACAACATAATAAAGAACCGGACATAAAAATTCCTCCAAACGGGTAACTTCACAGCCTAACCAGCACATAAAACATAAAAATTGTCATCTCCCCAAATATCTTAAAATCAGAGCTTCAAAAAAGCGCTGATGTCAACCCAATAATGTAATAACCCACATCATTGCTTAATTGGAGCTTATATAGAAACACCATTCAGAGAAAGCTGCATCGAAAACTTACCTGACCTTCCAAAACATAAACAAAGTCAAGCTGCCAAATCAAGTATGAGAGAACACAACTTCATAAAATTGATCATTTGGGTGGGTGGTATCCATTGAACTTGAGCCCTTGGTGGATGACCACAAGGGAACACGCCCACAGATCCTAACATACATAGCAGGTAAATGACGATGATGATGATGGTGATGCTTGATGGTGATGCATGATGCATGATGCATGATGCATGATGATGATGATGTTGATGGTGATGGTGATGCATGATGATGATGATGCATGATGATGATGGATGATGATGTGATGATGGTGATAATGATGATGATGTTGTGATGATGGTAATATGATGATGATATGATGAGGCTTCCCGTGATTGCAAGCTTTTGCGGACAAAAACAAAAGATTGCAATTAGCTATGTTAGACTCTGAACAAAGTAGAACAACATAATAAAGAGTCGGATGATGCATGATGCATGATGCATGATGAAGATGGATGATGATGCATGATGCATGATGATGGATGATGGATGATGATGCATGATGCATGATGATGGATGATGATGATGACGATGATGCATGTTGATGGATGATGATGGATGATGGATGATGATGATGCATAGTGATGATGATGGTGATGATGATGAAGATGGATGATGCATGATGCATGATGCATGATGACGCATGACGATGCATGATGATTATGATGATGATGCATGATGATGATGGATGATGATGATGATGATGATGATGATGATGATGCATGATGCATGATGATGATGATGCATGATGCATGATGATGATGATGCATGATGCATGATGATGATGATGCATGATGATGATGATGATGGTGATAATGATGATGATGTTGTGATGATGGTAATGTGATGATGATGATGTGATGTGATGCATGATGATGATGATGCATGGTGATGATGGTAATATGATGATGTTGTGATGATGGTAATGTGATGATGATGATGTGATGTGATGCATGATGATGATGATGCATGGTGATGATGGTAATATGATGTATGGTGATGATGAGGCTTCCCTTGATTGCAAGCTTTTGCAGACAAAAACAAAACAGATAGATTGCAATTAGCTATGTTAGACTCTGAACAAAGTAGAACAACATAATAAAGAGTCAGATGATGCATGATGAAGATGGATGATGATGCATGATGCATGATGATGGTGGTGGATGATGATGGTGGTGGATGATGACGACGATGATGCATGTTGATGGATGATGATGGATGATGGATGATGATGATGATGCATGGTGACGATGATGCATGTTGATGGATGATGATGATGATGATGATGATGATGATGCATGATGCATGATGATGATGATGATGATGATGATGATGCATGATGATGGATGATGATGATGATGCATGATGCATGATGATGATGATGCATGATGCATGATGATGATGCATGATGATGATGATGATAATGATGATGATGTTGTGATGATGGTCATATGATGATGATGATGTTATGCATGATGATGATGACGCATGGTGATGATGGTAATATGATGCATGGTGATGATGAGGCTTCCCATGATTGCAAGCTTTTGCGGGCAAAAACAAAACAGATAGATTGCAATTAGCTATGTTAGACTCTGAACAAAGTAGAATAACATAATAAAGAATCGGACATAAAAATTCCTCCAAACGGGTAACTTCACAGCCTAACCAGCACATAAAACATAAAAATTGTCATCTCCCCAAATATCTTAAAATCAGAGCTTCAAAAAAGCGCTGATGTCAACCCAATAATGTAATAACCCACATCATTGCTTAATTGGAGCTTATATAGAAACACCATTCAGAGAAAGCTGCATCGAAAACTTACCTGACCTTCCAAAACATAAACAAAGTCAAGCTGCCAAATCAAGTCTGAGAGAACACAACTTCATAAAATTGATCATTTGGGTGGGTGGTATCCATTGAACTTGAGCCCTTGGTGGATGACCACAAGGGAACACGCCCACAGATCCTAAGATACATAGCAGGTAAATGACGATGATGATGATGGTGATGCATGATGGTGATGCATGATGCATGATGATGATGATGGTGATGCATGATGCATGATGATGATGATGATGCATGATGATGATGATGTATGATGATGTGATGATGGTGATAATTATGATGATGTTGTGATGATGGTAATATGATGATGATATGATGAGGCTTCTCGTGATTGCAAGCTTTTGCGGACAAAAACAAAAGATTGCAATTAGCTATGTTAGACTCTGAACAAAGTAGAACAACATAATAAAGAGTCGGATGATGCATGCTGCATGATGAAGATGGATGATGATGCATGATGATGGATGATGGATGATGATGATGATGATGATGATGATGCATGATGCATGATGATGATGATGATGATGCATGATGATGATAATGATGATGATGATGTTGTGATGATGGTAATATGATGATGATGATGTTATGCATGATGATGATGACGCATGGTGATGATGGTAATATGATGCATGGTGATGATGAGGCTTCCCATGATTGCAAGCTTTTGCGGACAAAAACAAAACAGATAGATTGCAATTAGCTATGTTAGACTCTGAACAAAGTAGAACAACATAATAAAGAATCGGACATAAAAATTCCTCCGAACGGGTAACTTCACAGCCTAACCAGCACATAAAACATAAAAATTGTCATCTCCCCAAATATCTTAAAATCAGAGCTTCAAAAAAGCGCTGATGTCAACCCAATAATGTAATAACCCACATCATTGCTTAATTGGAGCATATATAGAAACACCATTCAGAGAAAGCTGCATCGAAAACTTACCTGACCTTCCAAAACATAAACAAAGTCAAGCTGCCAAATCAAGTCTGAGAGAACACAACTTCATAAAATTGATCATTTGGGTGGGTGGTATCCATTGAACTTGAGCCCTTGGTGGATGACCACAAGGGAACACGCCCACAGATCCTAAGATACATAGCAGGTAAATGACGATGATGATGATGGTGATGCATGATGGTGATGCATGATGCATGATGATGATGATGGTGATGGTGATGCATGATGCATGATGATGATGATGTGATGATGGTGATCATGATGATGATGTTGTGATGATGGTAATATGATGATGATATGATGAGGCTTCCCGTGATTGCAAGCTTTTGCGGACAAAAACAAAAGATTGCAATTAGCTATGTTAGACTCTGAACAAAGTAGAACAACATAATAAAGAGTCGGATGATGCATGATGAAGATGGATGAAGATGGATGATGATGCATGATGATGGATGATGGATGATGATGCATGGTGATGGATGATGGATGATGATGATGCATGATGATGATGGTGGTGGATGATGACGATGATGCATGTTGATGGATGATGATGATGATGCATGGTGATGATGATGGATGATGATGATGGTGATGATGATGATGGTGATGATGACGAAGATGGATGATGCATGACGCATGATGATGATGATGATGATGGATGATGATGATGATGATGCATGATGATGATGCATGATGATGATGATGATGATGATGGATGTGATGTGATGATGGTGATAATGATGATGATGTTGTGATGATGGTAATATGATGATGATGATGTGATGTGATGCATGATGATGATGATGCATGGTGATGATGGTAATATGATGCATGGTGATGATGAGGCTTCCCGTGATTGCAAGCTTTTGCGGACAAAAACAAAACAGATAGATTGCAATTAGCTATGTTAGACTCTGAACAAAGTAGAACAACATAATAAAGAGTCGGATGATGCATGATGAAGATGGATGATGATGCATGATGACGCATGATGCATGATGATGGTGGTGGATGATGATGGTGGTGGATGATGACGATGGTGCATGTTGATGGATGATGATGGATGATGGATGATGATGATGATGCATGGTGACGATGATGCATGTTGATGGATGATGATGATGATGATGATGATGCATGATGATGATGATGCATGATGATGATGATGATGATGATGATGATAATGATGATGATGTTGTGATGATGGTAATATGATGATGATGATGTTATGCATGATGATGATGACGCGTGGTGATGATGGTAATATGATGCATGGTGATGATGAGGCTTCCCATGATTGCAAGCTTTTGCGGACAAAAACAAAACAGATAGATTGCAATTAGCTATGTTAGACTCTGAACAAAGTAGAACAACATAATAAAGAATCGGACATAAAAATTCCTCCAAACGGGTAACTTCACAGCCTAATCAGCACATAAAACATAAAAGTTGTCATCTCCCCAAATATCTTAAAATCAGAGCTTCAAAAAAGCGCTGATGTCAACCCAATAATGTAATAACCCACATCATTGCTTAATTGGAGCATATATAGAAACACCATTCAGAGAAAGCTGCATCGAAAACTTACCTGACCTTCCAAAACATAAACAAAGTCAAGCTGCCAAATCAAGTCTGAGAGAACACAACTTCATAAAATTGATCATTTGGGTGGGTGGTATCCATTGAACTTGAGCCCTTGGTGGATGACCACAAGGGAACACGCCCACAGATCCTAAGATACATAGCAGCTAAACCTCAGCTTCTAAATTTCCTAGGACGTTGCTTCATAACTGTCAGTTTCCAATAGCGATATGTCTTCTTTAATAGTATAACAACACGATAGCAATTTCTGCAGGTACAGTCACAATATCAAGGGAGAATCTAAGTCCCAAGTCCATCGGGTAGATAACACGACTATGATAATTATGCTTCCCAACAGAACATAAGAAGCAACTTCTATCATATAAATATATAGAGATCCATGACAAATTATGATTGCAACAGATATAATCAAATCACGTAGTACTGACATAAGCCACAAAGTCATGTGAGAGTCTAAAACCCCAAAATTAATCGAGTACAAAATGAAATCGAGAAAATTCATGCTTGCATCGGAGCATACTCGAGACAGCATCTGAAATTTCTTGATAACCGCATCTAACCACTTAAACCAACATCAATCCATTAGTATCCTCAAAACGTCAAGCCTGATGTGAGACTTGAAAAGACAGTGTCAACTATATAAAGTAAATAATAAGATCTTGAAAAATCATTTTGCATCCAAATTACATAAGAATGTATTATGTAAGAACGACGAAACCAACCCATAACAACAAAGTTCACAACTGATAGTTTCCGCAAGACGAGAATTCTGCAGAAACCCATTCAAGATAGTTCAAATTTAAACTAACAGTTCCCCTTCTTACAGAGCATATTTAAGATTCAAACATACAAAGCAAGATCCTGAGTCGCTCATAAAAGTGCACAAACTCGAGGGGATCCTACATATATATCAAGTAAATATTAGGATTATGAAAAATCATGATTGCCATATAACATGTATAGAAATATGACACCGAATTCAGATGAAGCTTACGATTAGCCTCAGCTGCACAAGGGAGAGTACCCACATGTCATAAGAAACATAGCAATTAAATCTCAGCTTCTAAAATTTCTTGGGAATAGCTTCCTAACTGTCTATTCTCTGCAGATGCCGACGGCACTGTGCACGAGGGAGAGTACCCACATGTCATAAGAAACATAGCAATTAAATCTCAGCTTCTAAAATTTCTTGGGAATAGCTTCCTAACTGTCTATTCTCTGCAGATGCCGACGGCACTGCAGAACATGAGAATTATATCATAAATATTGAGATCAGGAAAAATTATGAGTGCAACACAAAATGCCGAACCATGTAATCCTCACGATAAGTCTTAATGTTACGGGACATGGGAGATTGAATCCCAAGTCTAACAAGTAAAATATGAAATCGAGTGCTTGCCTCAAAGAGACAGTATCTTAAATTTTATGACATCCTCATATAACCACTGAAACCAACATCAACACATTAGTTTCCCTAAACCAAGAAGCCTTATTTAAGAGTCAAAAAGACAGTGTCGAGAATATCAAGTACATAACCGTCGAGAATGTGCTCTGTAACACCACGAAAACATATAACCGTTGAGACCAAAACGACCCCGGTGCGCACAAAGGAATATACCCACATACCATAAGAAACATAGCAACTAAACTGCATCTTCTAAAATTTCTTTAGTGTAACTTCATAACTGTCTATTTTCTCATAGCAAGACCCTAATTTAATATTTATAAAAATCAATGGCAATTTCCGCAGATGCCCATGATCAGACACAATGTCAAAGGAGAATCTAAATCCCAAGTCCAAGATAAATTATGACTGCCCTGCAGAACATAAGAATTCTATCATATAAATATTGAGATCATGAATAATTATAAGTGCAACACAGAATACCGAATCATGTAGTCCTCAAGATAAGCCACAATATCATGGGACATGAGAGACTGAATCCTAAATCTATCAAGTCAAAAATGAAATCATGAAAATTCATGCTTGCCTCAGAACATACGAGACAATATCTAATATTTTATGACAGGCACATATAATGACCAAAACTAACAACAACCCATTAGTTTCTATAAACCTGGAAGCCTTATTTAAGACTTCAAAAGACAGTGTCCTATATATCAAGTAAATAATGAGGTCATGAAAAATCATTATCATCCAAATACCAGAAGAATATATCCTGTAATATGACAACAACATCTAACCGTTGAGACGAAAAAGTGATAAAAACTCATTTACCGACGTCTTAAAAGTGAAACTGATACCACCCAATATTATTAATAGTTCACAACTATTATTTTTCCTTTAATGGAAGACTCAAATATACAAAGCCAAATACAGTAATCCCTCCAGAAAGGCGACAGTGCCATAAGAGCCTCAAACCTTCAAATCTATCATGTAAATATTGAGATTATGCGAAATTCACAAGAAGACCACCATTAGTCTCAATGTCAAGGACAATATAGACCCCAAATCTATCAAGTAAATAATGAGATCACAACAAATCAAGGCTGCCCCCATAAAACATGTATAAAAAATACAACGCCAAAGGGGAATATAAAGCCACTTTCATTGAAAGAACTAACTATGATCTTCATCTAAATTTCATTGCCCCATAAACCATAAAAACAGCTTTAACGACTCATTTACCAGCGTCTTAAAAGAGAAACCAGCACCACTCCGTTATATTAGTTCATAACTATTATTTTCCAGCCAAATTTATGACTCAACTATACAAAGCCAAGTACAATAGTCCCTCGTGAAAGGCCAAAGCCCACAGTGTCATAAGAGCCTCACTCCCTCAAATCTATTATGTAAATATTAAAATTATGAAAAGCGATGATGGGTCCCATAAACTTGTATACTAATATTAAGCACAACACCCAACTTGATCACCCCATCAAGCATAACACCCAATTTATTTCGGGCAGTGTTATATTTCGGGACAGTTAACACTGCCCTATTCCAAGAAAGCTCTAACCTCTATCAAGTAAATAATGACATTTTGATCACCCCATCAAGCATAACGCCCAACTTTTTTCAGGCCAGTTAACACTGCCACTGCCCTATTCCAAGAAATTTCTAACATCTATCAAGTAAATAATGACATTTTTAACAATGATGATCACCCCATTAAGCATAACGCACAACCTGTTTCGGGACAGTTAACACTTTCCTATTCCAAGAAAGCTCTAACCTCTATCAAGTAAATAATGACATTTCGAAAAATGATGATCACGCCATCAAGCATAACGCCCATCTTGTTTCGGGACAGTTAACACTGCCCTATTCCAAGAAAGCTCTAACCTCTATCAAGTAAATAATGACATTTTGAAAAATGATGATCACCCCGTCAAGCATAACGCCCAACTTGTTTCGGGACAGTTAACACTGCCCTATTCCAAGAAAGCTCGAACCTCTATCTAGTAACTAATGACATTTTGAAAAATGATAATCACACCATCAAGCATATCTCCCAACTTGTTTCGGGACATAACACTGCCCTATTCCAAGAAAGCACTAACCTCAATAAGTAAATAATGACATGTTGAACAATGATGATCACCCCATCATGCATAACGCCCAACTTGTTTCGGGACAGTTAACACTGCCCTATTCCAAGAAAGCTCTAACATCTATCAAGTAAATAATGACATGCTGAACAATGATGAGCACCCCATCAAGCATAATGCCCAACTTGTTTCGTGACAGTTAACACTGCCTTATTCCAAGAAAGCTATAACATCTATCAAGTAATAATGACTTGTTGAACACTGATGATCACACCATCAAGCATAATGCCCAACTTGTTTCGGGACGGTTAAACTGCCCTATTCCAAGAGAACTCTCTAACTTCTATCAAGTAAATAATGATATTTTGAAAAATGATGATCACCCCATCAAGAATAACGCCCAACTTGTTTCGGAACAGCTAAGACTGTCCTATTCCAAGAAAACTCTAGCCGGAGAGGTTCTTCCCGAAGTTCCACTAGGCAATAATCGTTCTGTATAAAACTTACAAAACACCAAGAAGGCAAGAACTCAATCTAACAACCCTAGGGCATATGCTTAACTAGCAAACACAGACAGACAAGTGCGCATAGAAAACAGGAATCGGAGGGATTAAGCCCCCTCCAACAGCCCCTGAATTCGCTCGAACGACGCCTCCTGGACTTGGCTCAATCCCCGCACCTTCGCAGTTAACCATTTCTATCCCGTCACGCTTCACAGGCACCGTCCGCTCGTCTTCGCCTTGGAAGCTTCGACCGGCTCACTCGTCTCTCGCTCGACTTGTGTGTGAAATCCCTAATTGAGTCTGCTTCAATTGATCCGCGCCCTAAGAATTTTGACCGTTTGGTCAAAGCTGCATACACCGTCGTTTCTTCTCCAGCAAGCAACAATTATGAACTTGTTTTACTTGAGGCCCAAAAACATGAACGGCCCAATACTTGTTCAATTCAACAGCCGATTAGATAAGGAACAAACAATATTAAAGAGAATAAACAAGCAAAACTTATCACATATAATTAATTACAAGTAACATACAAAACAAGGAGCAAAAGGCAATATAACCACTTTAATAGGGAAGAGAGTAAAACAAACATTTAACTTTTATATCGGTTATTTTTTAGTGTTAATGATAGAACAACGAACCATTAGTAGTGATACAAACAACAACAACAATAATTTAACAAAAGAGAATCAGAATTGACTTGATACCGTAACATAACTTCTGTATGCATTCTTGTTGTAACTTCAAGAACAATTAAGTAACTTGTTTATCATTCTAAGGAAAATATATAAGGACCACACTAATTAACTTGTTGATGTGCGGCATCAAGTTGTAATAGCTCCTCTGAGAAACTTGTAAACCATTGGCTGAGTGGATGATCTTTTGTATCGCATCTCTTCTTTTTGATTGATTGGATCATCCGACGGAACTGCAAATTGTCAAAAGCTTTTTATGGTGCGTCGTGGACCAGGTGAAGGCATTCTATATCATTGACATGAAAATATGTATCAAGATCATACCAGGAGGAGGTAAAGTGAATCCAGGAGGCAGTCTCGGAACAATGACTGAGGGATCAGATTGTATACGCGCTAAAAAACTTTCGGAAGGCTCAGAGAAAACAATGTCTTCATAGGACGACTCTACCACAACTGGTTTTTCAGTTGACATGGAATCGGATTCTGATATTTGTCATCAGCTCAGAAGACGTCAAGCCCTTAACGCACTTAGATGTAGTAAAAAAAAGGCAAAACTGAGAAGCATTTCAGAGAACATTTGACTGGAAATTGTAAGTAATAAAAGAAAACTCACAAACTCAAAGGCTTATCGCAAACATCACAATGGAAATGGAGTGTGATGGCAATTTCAAACTCGCCCCATCCAGTCACGGACAGCTCAAATGGAGGGGCTGGTCGGATTATTAAAACTTGAATGCAATTGGAACACAACCTGCTTCACCACTGCACTCAAATCCTCATTTGTAGCCCCACAAACATATACAGTCCACTTATGAGACTGGCTCCTAATCAACCACATACAAAAATGCTCAATGCCTCTATCCACACAAGCAATCAAAAAACACCAATAACCAAAACCAAAACCACACACATATCTACTTACTCATTAGCCTTCTTACCCAGCCAAAATGCAGCATTTCCATACACAACCGGCAAGCTCACCTCTGCATCTCTCGACCTCTTATGCAAGCTCTACACATCACCACATTAAGACCCATAAAAAAACAACCATTTCTGTAGGATTTGATTTGATTCAAATCCATTAATAACCTAAAACAAAAGGCTAATGAAACAGCATCTCAAAAGTAGAAATTCAGTACTTATTTACCTTATTCTCCCCATCCTCATATTTGATCGATTTACTGCGCTGAAAATTGGGAGTGGTTGAATTCGATTCCTGCTGCTCCAAAGCGCTTGACTTGATTACCAATTTGTTTGGCATCGTAATTGAGTTCGAAGTAGGCTAGGGTTTCAGAAGCTCAATTCACAGAGGTTTCCCAATGGGATAAGGAAGATGAACATTTACGAAAATGATCAACTACATCAACTTCCACTGAATTACCACCAATAAAAATTCGACACGCAAGCAAATAAGTGGTCGTTACAAGACTGGTGAACTATGATTGGCTCGCTAAAAGGAACCGACATTGCGCTGAAGACCACACCGCCATTATTTTACCGTTAAAATTACAGGTATGAGTTCAAATTTTCCTTTTCATTCCAGTCCTTGTACTTTGGTAAAATGAAATAAAGCCCTCGTAGTTTTCATGTTTTGGTTCTGTAGATGCAACCCAGACAAGATTGGGAATACATCAAATCCAATAAATTCAATTTTCCCTGATCATATTTTGGGGAAAATTTCCCTAAATGCTCAAAATTGAAATTTGAGTTCCCATTATATACAATCTTCAAATTGCATTCCCAATTTACACTACTTTTTAAGGCACCGTTAGCATCGGCGTCTTATTAATAAACCGCTCTCCCGGACAGTGATTTAAGCGGCGTGGCTTACATGGGCCCAAATTGAAGCTGACTGGGTACAAATTGCAAAGTAAGCTAAAGTCGTTGTTACCCACGGCGTCCAACATTAACTCGCTGTTACCCACGACGGTTTTTGTGCAATCTACGAAGTCAGGGCTAAGCCGCTGTCCGTGACAGCGGTTTATGTGTTTCACGTTAAGGCGCTGTCATGGACGGCGACTTAACCTAAAATGTCTTCATATGAATTCTACTATATCATGAACCCAAATAACTTGCATACAAAACATACACGTAAAATAACCCTGTCCAAATCCAGCATCCCAATCACCACCATAGAACATAACTACATCAAACATAAACGATGACTTCCAAAAAGTTTCAACAAGTTACATCATCATCGTTATATCTCAAAACACATGAAAGTCTGGAATTCATAACGGAGTAAAAGGATGTGTTGTCTTTCTAATGCGCGTAGATGCCCTCCGTACTGGACTCCTTTGTGACTCTGCTTGAGTCACTTGATAAGGGCCAACCTCCCCTGTAGCTTGGGGCAATTGAACGTCTTCATCCGAATCTACATTCACATAAAAGGCTAGTTAGACATAAGAGGCATACAAACAAATTCAAAAATAAGAATAAATTCACATACCACTATCAATATGAATTGATTCCACATCAACATCCAAAGCACGACCCTCCCCAACTTTCAAAAGGTCGGCATGAGTAGTATGAAACATATCATGCAACTCTCTCTTGGTATCATATCCATTGTCTTAAAGAACAACCCAACTATTGCTTTGCAATTGCGCACCTGTAAAAATATTTACTTGCAATCAGAAGTTATATTTGGCTAAATAAGAGCACTTACCCTATAATTCATAAAATGACTTACCAATATATAATGCTCAGGTCCAGATGGGCGACACGGCTTCGGGGTATCCATCGGTGGCTGAATGCGCTTACGAGTCACGGTGTAATATCATGTGAAGTATGCATCCAGGTACGATAAGTCTATATCTGGATCACCGATAACAACCCTTTGAGCACGATCATTCCAATTATCTATGTAGCCTTGCATTTCCTCATCTACAGGCTGATTAGTTCTTCGGATGTGCATGTGCATCTCTTTATGACTATCGGGTGGAGATGTTGGAAGTGGCTGTCTCAATCCATACTGACGGAGAACTCGCGATGGATAGTGCCACTCAGCTATGTGGAAGCAAATGAGAGGAACTTCAGCCTTCCAACTATCTCTGCCAGCTACGCACATAGGATTAAGTGTATCCAAAATCTCATCCGTATATGGAGTCCATATGATATCGTTGGCCTCCTGTGGGTCCAACAAATCACGGAATAACATCAACACCTGATGAGATGTGTGCATGTATGACTTGGGGACATTCCATCTGCAACATTGAAATGAATAGTTAGTATACACTTCAAATGGTCAATAGTAAAAAATGAAACAAATATCAAATCACTTACTTATATCCTAAAGATGGTCGTCGCATATGATCAACATCCGCACCGGGAGGTAAGGCCTGAATAGCAAGCTTCATCGGTCTACCAATAGTCAGACGCTCCCAAGCACATAGCTGAAGCAGAATGAAACACCCAGTGAGTTGTGTGTGCTTCGACTCACATGCAGTGCACAAGCTGCGATACAGGTACGCCAAAACTGTAACACCCCAACTGTAGCTCGAAAGATAGTCTAAATCTGCTAGTAAGGGTAGGTAGTGGAGGGATATCTCACTGCTGGAAGAATCTGGTAATAGAGATGACCCCAACATCAGTAGAATGTATGCCCTCGCATATCTCTGTATATCTAGCTCTGAAGCATCTGCTGGAACGATCTGCATATGGTCTCTGAACCAAGTGCGTCGAACTGTGGTACCTCTCTTCCCTTGCAGAGGCACTACTCCAAATAACTGTTCACAAAGAGGGGCATAATACTCGACCTCATGGTCTGTAGTCACAGCTCTGCCCTCTATAGGTAGACCGGTCAAAACTCCAACATCCTCTAAAGTGTGTCTGAGGACGCCACCTTTCCACCATAGCTGTCAGAAAGGACTAGTCGACCTCATAATTTTGCATGTAGTACCAAGGACCTAAGCCAGCCCTAACGATGTAGGGTAGTATGCGCTCACCTGCCTCCCAACTAATCCCTCGATGACGAATGGTTAGTAAGTCCGTGCACTGCACAAATGAATTGTAGTTAGCATAACGAAAAACATTAAAATAATGTACCATGTTCCAAAAGTGTTTCTAACTAACCGAAGTTTCCCAAATACGCTTTGATCGATGAGTGGATTGCTTATATAGCAACGTCAGATCAAGAATATGAGACACATCCGGTAAAAATGTATCTTCTCCACCGGAGCTTGATGATGGAGATGGCACATCATGCATCACCTCATCACGTGTACGTCGTGGCATATCTATAACAAAAATTTTTAATTTACATAAGCTAACACAATATATCACATCAACTCAATTCATACTCGAAATGGACACAAATGGACAAGGAAACTTTATAGCAGTTAAGATGAACTTTTTAATCCAATGGACTTTATAGCAATGGACAAAAATTTAAATTTACATACGCTAGTACTACTAAATTCAACTGAAAATATACATAAGCGAACACAAATGAAAAATGAAACTTTATAGCTATTAAGATGAACTTTTTTATCCAAGGTTACAATTCGTATTCATGAAATACGTAAACCTTTTACAAAAGGACAAACAAAAAGATGAACTCCTAAAGTTCTAATTTCCTCTTCCACCACAGGAACCGAAGTACAAGAGCGCTTTGTGTGACCGGCAACACCACTTATCGAACACTTGAAGACTCTCTTTGGCTTTGTAGTGGGGTGCTCACTTGTAGATGGCACGTCCGCGGGTCTTGGGTCACGCCTTTGATCCATTTCATTGTGTCTTCGCTTAGTTGGGTGTCTTATATTTTTAACTCTCTTGAAATGCTTATTTGGAATATGCTTCGGTCCAAGATAAGCTTTGAAATGTGTCATATCCGGTTGTGGATTAAATGTTTGTGCCATCTTCGGCTGAACAATAGTCTTGGCCATCTTCCTCCTCTTCTGGCCCCATTGCGCCTCCTGGATTATTTTCCTCCCCATCGATGAGGATGACTTATAATGTGACTTCGAATTTAGGGACGCCCTAGTGCCCGCCCGTTCCTCGAAATGGTAGAATAGTCCCTACGCTCGTTTAGCTTGTATGTACGCTTCAGTCATGGGCTTGAATGATGACTAACTTTGCGTCACATCTCGAATGGTTGTTCGTTGAGTTTGGCTGAGTTTACCCCAAAGGCTTGCCTCTTATTTTGAGCCCCGCACTATGAAAGTTGCCCATGCTAGGCATGATCTGCTCAGTTGATCCCTGCTCCTCGACTAGTTGTGCGAGGTTCATCGGCTCATTGAGTCCTCTTGGCCTAAGGACTCGGACGGGTGCTCAAATGGATGGCTTCATCCCCTTCACAAAGTTGTCCATGAGGGCCTTCTCTGAGATTTTAGAGGAGTTGATAATAATCTGAATGACGAGTACATGAGGATGAAGTCCTTATATAAGCCCTAACATATCTCTTGGAGTCGGATGTGCCTCTATGTTTTTCGACTGGGGGCTTTTACGGATTCATCTTGTCCAGGGTTTTTGGCCAAGTTCATGCACCTCATGCAAGTGTCATTCAATGCATTGTTCAACCGCCCTCGTCAGCTACTCCATGTTCTTGATCATGGTCGAGGAGCTATATTGGACTTCAGACAAGGTGCCTGCCTAACTATCAAGCTAAATCCTTGGCTGCAACATCTTAATCATATTAGATATGTCCCAGACATATGATCGAGGGACTGTCCGATTGAGCTGAAATGTATGTTAGCTGAATTTATTTTAATTTAATTTATTGGGTCTGGATAAAATACAAACCAAAGTTATAAATAAAAACTACAAACCCAACCAAATATTGACACGTGTAAATATCGACCAATAAGAATTCGTCCCGTTCGGGGTTCTTTTGGTAAATAAAAAAATTAACGCGGACTTATTTAAACATAGATAAAAGACGCGAGGGGTATAATCGTCCTAAAATCTGCTCGCCCAGCCTTGACATTAAAGCCGCAGCAAAATGATCAGACATAAGAGGTTAATGATTAGACTTAAAACAAATTTTGCGTACTGTTCATCTGTCGACTAAAAACAGCGAATTTGACCCTCCAGATGAAGGAATTTGCCTTTAAAATGACGAGCTCATGGCAAAGCCATGAGTTTTGCTCAGAATGTCGTTTCCACCCAAAAAAACACAAGGCGTTTGACAGATGCTTGTCGTCAGAGCAAATGTACAAATAAATTTATAAGTCCGCTACTCGCGACTTCACTACTGGGTAGCAAGTGGTAAGTAGGGGTCGAACCCAAGGGAATTAGGGGGATAAGTTGTTCTTTGAGGGATCGTACAGCGGGGGAGCATGTTTTTTGGTTGATTGAGGTTTTACTACTAACATCTAAGTGATTGGTTGGTTGGTTTTGGTTTTTAGTGCGGAAAAGTAAATGACATAAAAGTAAATACTAAAAGTAAAAAGAAGACTTACAGCGGTTGTTGCGTGATCGGCAAGTCTTGCGGAACGTCAGCAGTTGAAAGGGCAGTTTATACTAAGGAAGTAAGTGCAGGTAGTGTTTTAATCTAAGGAAAGCATTCGGTTTCGGGGGCCTTGTATCATAGCATGTTTATCATTGACCTTTAGTGATCCTGCTAAGTATTCAAACGTGTATCAAGGCCATTTCAAGCGCTCGATTTGCCACACTGTCTAGCCCATTTCAAGGTCGTAGAGCACTTGTTCTATTTAGACTAGCACCCCATTTCAAGGTATACTAGCCTATGTGCATCCATTTGATCAATCATTTCCGATCAAACCAAATGGTGTTTTAGAGAGGTCGAACTCCTCAGATAAGCTTTGCCATTTCAAGCATCCACTTACCCGAGTATGTTCACGAACCCCCACGGAAGAGTTTTGCCATTACAAGTATCCACTCAACCTTGGAAGTTCTGACCTAATATATGGCACATAGAACAAGTTTTGAACACAAAGAAGAGGCACTAAGAGTATAGCCTAAAACATTTTATGATACAAGTACACCCCTTCAACCGAATGAAGAGTTTAGCTACGAATATCCATAGAGGTGGATACCATAACTAAGTACTCGAGGGTTTTTGAAAGACAGTAAGTAAAGGAGAATACTCAAGAACCAACAGGAGTATTCTCAAAGACTACTAGAATACTCAAGAACCAACAGGAGTATTATAGATTTCAAACAAAGCTTACAAAAGATTGTGCTCTCAACTTAGAGAGATAAGTGATTTGTGTTTGGAATGAGGATGGATTTGTGGATGAGGATGGATTTGTGGATGATTTACAAGTGAAGAGAAGATGTCTATTTATAGGCTAAGGGAGGCAAGGAGAGCCATACACTTGTCAAGGGAGGAGAGGCTTGTGGCTTGAGATCTCAACACATGGCATAAGGAGAGCAAAAGCCATCGGGGTGAGTCACCACTCCAAAAGCCATCGGAAGATATTTGTTTCTCAAAAGCCATCGGTTTGACCGGAATTTGACCGGAGCTTCTCGGATTTTGGAGAGTGTATTCTGAATGAAAATGTCATTCTAAGATGATCTCAAGAAGGAACCTAAGCCAAATTCTGCTTGGAACATGGTCGAAATCCCAAATCGGCTGAAATTGCCCTTGTTTGGCTTTTACCGGGCTTGGTGCCTTTGCATTGCGTTCTTGTCCAAACGCCGACTGTTCTAGCATATTTGAATGATTCCAAGTCGGTTCCATGAAAGTTGTACAGTCGGAATCTGGTCGTGTCCTGACTCGTAATTCATTTTCAGCTTTAAAACTCCTCCTTAACCTGTATTCTCTCTAGACTCCAAAATACCCTGTAGATAAATATCGAAACTAACAAGCAAAAGTTAAATAGACAAACAGTCTAATTTGGTGGGTTTAACTGTGTTTATGATTCATACAATTATGGTCCATCAGCGTTCATCAAATTCTGACACAGACGCAGAAACATCAAATTTAAGTCAGATCATTACTGGTTTAAGTCAGATCATTAACTGTTTAAGTCTGATCATTAACTATTTAAGTGTGATCATTGTTTTTTAAGTCAGATCATTACTGGTTTAAGTCAGATCATTAACTGGTTAAGTCAGATCATTAACTGTTTAAGTCTGATCATTACTGGTTTAAGTCTGATCATTAACGTTTAAGTCTGATCATTAACAGTTTAAGTCTGATCATTAATTGTTTAAGTGTGATCATTGTTTTTAAAGTCTGATCATTACTGATTTAAGTCTGATCATTAACGTTTAAGTCTGATCATTAACAAGTTAAGTCTGATCCTTGTCTTTTAAGTCTGATCATTAACTGTTTAAGTCTGATCATTACTGGTTTAAGTCTGATCATTAACGTTTAAGTCTGATCATTAACGTTTAAGTCTGATCATTAACGTTTAAGTCTGATCATTAACTATTTAAGTCTGATCATTGTTTTTTAAGTCTGATCATTAACTGTTTAAGTCTGATCATTACTGTTTTAAGTCTGATCATTAACGTTTAAGTCCGATCATTAACTGTTTAAGTTTGATCATTGTTTTTTAAGTCTGATCATTGCTGTTTTAAGTCTGATTATTGCTATTTTAAGTCTGATCATTAACGTTTAAGTCTGATCATTAACTTGTTTAAGTCTGATCATTGTCTTTTAAGTCTGATCATTAACTGTTTAAGGGACCGTCCATTTGAACTGAAACTTATCTTATCTTATCTTATCTTATCTTAACTGATAGTAACTTATGGTGATTGATATTAACTTAACTGAAACTTATATTGATTGATGAATAGTAATATGATGATGGTGATGAATAGTAATATGATGATGGTGATGAATAGTAATATGATGATGGTGATGAATAGTAATATGATGATGGTGATGAATAGTAATATACTGATGATGACGATGGTTGTGATGATGATGATGAATAGTAATATACTGATGATGATGGTTGTGATGATGGTGATGAATAGTAATATTATGATGATGAATAGTAATATACTGATGATGATGGTTGTGATGATGCTGATGAATAGTAATATGATGGTGATGAATAGTAATATTATGATGATGATGATGTTATGATGATGAATAGTAATATGATGTTGATGAAATAGTATGATGCCGATGATGATGATATGATGATGATGGATTATGATGATATGGTCTGATGATGGTATGATGATGATGATATGATGATGATGTTGATGGTTGTGATGATGGTGATGAATAGTAATATGATGATGAATAGTATGATGATCATGGTATGATGATGATGATGATGTTATGATGATAAATAGTAATATGATGATTATGAATAGTATGATGATGATGATATGATATGATGATGGTATGGTATGATATGATATGATGGTGGTGGTATGATGATGGTATGTTGAAAGTAACTTATCTTATCTTAACTTAACTGAAACTTATATTAACTTATATTGAACTGAAGGTAACTTATAGTAACTGAAAGTAACTTATGTTGATTGAAAGGAACTTATCTTATCTTAACCGTCAAAAAATAGAGTTCAAATGGACAAGGCCTAAGTATGATCATTAACTGTTTAAGTCTGATCATTGTCTGTTTAAGTCTGATCATTATTTTTTAAGTCTGATCATTACTGGTTTAAGTCTGATCATTGTTTTTTAAGTCTGATCATTGTTTTTTAAGTCTGATCATTGCTGTTTTTAAGTCTGATCATTGCTGTTTTAAGTCTGATCATTAACTGTTTAAGTCTGATCATTGTCTTTAAGTCTGATCATTGTCTTTAAGTCTGATCATTAACTATTTAAGCCTGATCATTAACTGTTTAAGTCTGATCATTGTCTGTTTAAGTCTGATCATTATTTTTTAAGTCTGATCATTACTGGTTTAAGTCTGATCATTAACTGTTTAAGTCTGATCATTAACGTTTAAGTCTGATCATTAACTGTTTAAGTCTGATCATTACCTGTTTAAGTCAGATCATTGTCTGTTTAAGTATGATCATTATTTTTTAAGTCTGATCATTACGGGTTTAAGTCTGATCATTAACTGTTTAAGTCTGATCATTGTCTTTTAAGTCTGATCATTAACTATTTAAGCCTGATCATTAACTGTTTAAGTCTGATCATTGTCTGTTTAAGTCTGATCATTATTTTTAAGTCTGATCATTACTGGTTTAAGTCTGATCATTAACTGTTTAAGTCTGATCATTAACGTTTAAGTTTGATCATTAACTGTTTAAGTCTGATCATTAACTGTTTAAGTCAGATCATTGTCTGTTTAAGTATGATCATTATTTTTTAAGTCTGATCATTACGGGTTTAAGTCTGATCATTAACTGTTTAAGTGTGATCATTAACTGTTTAAGTCTGATCATTGATCATTGTCTGTTTAAGTATGATCATTGTTTTTTTAAGTCTGATCACTACTGGTTTAAGTCTGATCATTAACTGTTTAAGTCTGATCATTATTTTTTTAAGTCTGATCATTGTTTTTTTAAGTCTGATCATTATTTTTTAAGTCTGATCATTAACTGTATAAGTCTGATCATTGTTTTTTTTAAGTCTGATCATTAACAACACGAGGATTAAATTGAAAATAACATTATTAATTTTTATACCCCTCAGTGTGGAATGACTATAGTACCCCTCCGTGTGTTTGTTCGGAATTTCGACTAAATGGGACACGTGTCAGCTTGAATAGTGATTTGTAGTTTTTATATATAATTTGGTTTGTACCTGAACCGCACCCTAATTTATTTTAGTTTAACTTAGCTTAGCTGAATTTATTTTAATTTAGGTTAGCTTAGCTGAATTTAGTTTATTTTAGTTTAAATTATAGTTTATACCAACTTAACATTACATCATCATCACCGTCATCATCATTATCCATCATCATCAGCATGCATCATCATCACGCATCACCACCACCACCACCATCATCATCATTATCATCATCATCATCACATCATCATCATCATCACATCACCATCATCATATCATCATCGTAGCATCATCATCATCATCATCATATTACCATCATCACATCACATCACGATCACCATCATCATCACATCACATCACATCATCATTACCATCATCGTCATCATATCGCCATCATCATCATCATATTACCATCATCATATCACCATCATCATCATGATGATGCATGAATATGCATGATGATGGATGATGCTGATGATGCATGAATATGCATGATGATGGATGATGATGAAGATGGATGATGATGCATGATGATGGATGATGATGATGATGATGATGGATGATGATGATGCATGATGGATGATGACGATGCATGATGATGGTGGTGGATGATGATGATGATGGATGGTGGATGATTATGATGATGCATGATGACGATGATGATGGATGATGATGATGATGATGATGGATGATGCATGATGCATGATGACGATGATGCATGTTGATGGATGATGATGATGATGGATGATGATGATGATGGATGATGATGATGATGATGATGATGATGCATGATGCATGATGGATGATGATGATGCATGATGCATGATGATGATGATAATGATGGATGATGATGATGATGCAAGACGATGGTGGTGGTGGTGGATGATGACGATGATTATGCATGTTGATGGATGATGATGATGGATGATGGATGATGACGATGATGCATTTTGATTGATGATGATGATGATGCATGATGCATGGTGATGATGGTGATGTATGATGCATGATGCATGATGATGATGATGATGATGATGATAGTGATGCATGATGATGATGATGATGATGATGATGCATGATGATGATGATGATGATGATGGATGATGATGTGATGATGGTGATAATGATGATGATGTTGTGATGATGATATGATGAGGCTTCCCGTGATTGCAAGCTTTTGCGGACAAAAACAAAAGATTGCAATTAGCTATGTTAGACTCTGAACAAAGTAGAACAACATAATAAAGAGTCGGATGATGCATGATGCATTATGAAGATGGATGATGATGCATGATGATGATGATGATAATGATGCATGATGATGATGCATGATGATGATGGTGGTGGATGATAATGACGATGATGCATGTTGATGGATGATGATGATGATGATGAAGATGATGATGATGATGATGATGATGCATGATGGATGATGATGGATGATGATGGATGATGATGATGCATGATGATGCATGATGATGATGATGATGATGATAATGATGATGATGTTGTGATGATGGTAATATGATGATGATGATGTGATGCATGATGATGATGACGCATGGTGATGATGGTAATATGATGCATGGTGATGATGAGGCTTCCCATGATTGCAAGCTTTTGCGGACAAAAACAACCCCACACTTAAACTTGTTCGTCCCGAACAAGAACTAGGTCATAAGAGGAAAACAAATGCAACATCACAATACTTCGGCATCCTATATATTGCTACATGAATATGTGTTGCTAGTCTAGACTTCGCCTTTCTATGCATAGCTCAATCGTTACTATAAGTATTGTGCTCAAACATGGAAGTAATCGATACGTGTTACCTTTGAGCCGAGATGCAAACCAATTCGGATGAATGGGAGATAGTCCTTATTAGACCCATGATCTGCACTCGCGGTTCCGGGTTCTCACTATATGGTTACACTTCATTGCTTTTTCTTGCACATGATTTGTTCGAGCTTCAAGGTGTTGAGTTCTTTTGCTTGGACAGCTTTTGTAGTGAGTTGTCTTTTGATGGATCAGTGGTGTACTTCACTTTGTTGCGTGTAAAACTTCACAAATAACTGTTTTTCTTTTGTTTTGCTACTGAATGTAACTGCTTGTCCATGACTCTGGTCTTTTGATGGAGGTCCAATCATCGCCCGTAAGCATATGGAAATACCTTCCTGCTCTCCCTCATCCTCGTCCTTTTGACGCGAGTCAAGCCGAGGGTCGCTCGTCTGTTTTCCCGGCTACTTGGACTAGAGATTGGACGGTGTGTTGTTTTCCCGTCCCACCTGACCGCATAAGCACTGCAGTGGTGGAGCAGACTCTTAACCATGTTGCCTCGAAGTGCTAGCCTCCACGAAATCCATATAACCATATAGCTTGACTCCGGTCCCTTGAATGCTTTGTCAAGTCTCTCTAGGACGTTTCTATCAACTCCACATCCCTGTTTATCTCAACTCAAAAGCACGCAATAGGGTAAGTTCACATGTATTTGCACAACTCAAAGTTCACGAGAAAAATGCATCTAATCGGTTCTATCTATTTCACATCATCAAGATTCAATACCGCAAGTCTAGGAAAATAGAGAGAAATCTGTACAAAAATTTTAAATTTTAAGGGAAATGTGCTGACTCTATGTAGGTGCAAGGAAATAAATGTACTGACACGACATACTGACTCTCCCACCCCACTCTTTTGAACTGACGTGTCCTCACGGCACATCTTAAGTTCAAAGACACGACTATGCAAGCAAACAAACAATAGGGAAAATAAGAGAGAGTTAAGAGTGAACAGGTACTTCCCTCGTGCGGTTGCAAAGTTGGCTCGCCCTTCCAAAGTTATTGGACATTTTAAACACTTCTGTCGAGCCAGAATTTCCAGACAATGAGTTCTGCTCGAAGATTCTCGCAGAGTGCCCATTCTGCGCGCACATCAACGAGTCTAAGAAGAGCACCATTGCGCCTGCCTTCTTTTGGTAGAGACTTGTGTCGCAACGTGAGTTCGTCACAAAATGAAAGGACTATGTTGAAGAAATTAAGACAAATAAAGAATTCCCAGGAAATTGGTGGAGTCACAAACGGTCTCACTTAAGAACCAATCTCCTTAGACTCGGTAGTCTTGGTGACAGAATCTTCAAAAGCTTATTTTTCTTGACATGATGTATTCAAAGTGCAAAACTATCCCCGATGGATAGCAGTCTTACGCAAAGAAGGATAGCGAGTTGGTCCACTCTTCGCGCACAAGGCTCGCTTGGTCGGGACCTCTCGACGACTCCGCACTGAGGTGCATGTTTCCTGCAAAAAGAGCATCTCTTTCCCGAATACAATGTGATGAATATGACTCAAGAAAAACTCAATTAAACATAAAACGACTCTACAACTGAGAAAAATGAAAGAATGTCGGGCTGCCTCCCGGCGAGCGCCTTTGTTTTACGTCGTTGGCTCGAAGTTACCTCTTTAGGGATCACAAGTTAGGATCCCATGGACGTGTGAGGTCAAATTTTACCTCAGCTATCTCTTCAATCTGCCCAAAGCGCTCATATGGCGGTGTGCTCGGTTCTGCTCTCCATTGATCAGGCGGGTTCGCCTTCACATCCTTCCGAGCTGGCGAGGACACCTTCATCATAGCTACTGGTCCATTGAGTCGTGCTCTAGTGTTTCTCCATCCTGGTTTCCATTCAAACATGCCATGTCTTGGTCGCTTCTTCATATATGAACGTTTGGCATCCTCGTAAAATTTGAAGTTCAGCATCTTGCCATCAAACACAAGCGACATCAAGCATGTTCCCATTTCAATCTTTGTCCTTGTAGCAGAGATGAATGGTCGTCCAACACTAAGTGATCGAGGATCGTTATCTCTAGTATCTCCTATCTGTAAAACATAAGAGTCTACAGGAACAACAAGATCTCCAACATGGAGCATTAGATCCTCAAGTAAACCATTAGGGTGAACACGTGATGTATTTCCTAACTCTGCCAACAGTTTAGTACGTTTCAATGGTCCTAGTCTCAGCAAACGGCATGGAGAATATGGCATAGCATTACTATTAGCACCCAAATCGATTAAACAGTGGTGTATGAGGGTCTTACCAACACCACGGGTGACTGTCAAGGCACCTGAGTTCTTACACTTTTCAGGGGGCTCTTCTTCGCTCATAGCGAGTGAGTGCTCCATCGTTGGCTTTTCTGGCTCATGCTTCACCTCCAACTCGCCATCTAGCTCATTCTGGTCTATCACGTGCTTTTCCGGAGCTATTACCTGCATAGAAAATGAAGGAAAAAAATCAGTTTTGGAATATGCATCAGTGGCGACCGCGTCTGGCTTAGACATTAGGGGCGCGTCTGCCTCGGGTGCTCCGATAGTAAGGACCGGGCATGTCTCGGCCAGATCGGCAATGAAGTCTGGGCACGTCTCGGGCATTTCGGCAGCGAGCACCGGGACTGTCTCGGGCAGCTCGGTAATGAGGTCCGATTCGAGTGGCTCGGCCGGCTCTTCTTCAGGCGCAAGTGGGCCGTCTTCTTCTAAATGCCCGGGGTAATCTGAATTGAGCTCTTCTTCAGTCAACCATGGGTCCTCATCCTCTGCCGGCTCCGTGGGCTTCATTGTAAGCTCTTCTTTGATGACCATTGGCTTGTGAGCCGTGTTGGCCAGTTCGGCCTGAATTTGGTGCACTATGTTGGCTAGTTCTTCGAGCCGCTTGGCCTGCTCTTGTTTCGAGCTTTCTGCCATATCTTCTATCAAGTCCCACAGATCGGACATGGTTAAATTATTCACCGAGCCTCCTGCCGCAGCATCATTAAGCCTATTCCACTCATGTGGCATCATCCCACCGAGAAACCTTTGAAGAAGATAGAAGTTTGTGAATCCATGGTGCGGGCAGCTCGTCACAATGGAATCGAAGTACGACAAGTACTCGTCCAATGTTTCGTCCCGGGATTGCTCAAGGTTGATGATCTTCTCGCGGACTTCAAGTTGAAAGGAGGGTGGGGAAAACTCCTCGTCGTTCCAAGGCTCTCTTCCGTAATAGGAAGACATAGCGAACCATAAAGCAAAACTAAATTTAAAAAACAAGAAAAAAAAGAACAACTTCACCGTGCGTAGCTCCCCGGCAACGGCGCCAAAAAAAACAAAAAGAAATGCCGGGCTGCCTCCCTGCGAGCGCCTTTGTTTTACGTCGTTGGCTCGACGATACCTCGCTTATGTGTCGTTGGGAGGCTCATCCAGGTCGAATTGCTGGACGGTCAGATCGACCTCACCGTGATAATGCTTGACCCGTTGTCCGTTGACCTTGAACCGGTCTCCTCCCGTCGGGCTTTCTAGCTCAAGTGCCCCGTGGTTGAAAACCTTTGTCACTGTATATGGGCATGTCCATCTCGAACGCAACTTGCCGGGCATTAACCGTAGGCGTGATGAGAAGACCAAGACTTGCTGGCCAACCTCGAATGTACGTCGGAGGATGAACTTGTCGTGGTAGAGCTTGGTCCGTGCCTTGTAGTCTGATTGGCTCTCGTAAACCTCCAGGCGCAGCTCCTCAAGCTCACATAATTGTAGTCTCCTGTCTAACCCGGCTACCTGCAAGTCCGGATTGCACTTCTTCAGTGCCCAATACGCCTTGTGCTCGAGTTCGACTGGCATGTGGCATGCTTTCCCATAGACCAACCGAAAAGGCGAGGTGCCTATCGGTGTCTTGTAGGCTGTCCGGTACGCCCATAGAGCCTCGTCCAACCGTTGGCTCCAATCTTTCCGGGCCGGACTTACCATCTTCTCAAGAATCCCTTTGATTTCGCGATTGGAGATCTCCGCTTGCCCATTCGTCTGGGGATGATAAGCCGTGGATGTCCGATGGTGAACGTGGTAGTGCTTCAAGGTAGAAGCCATCATCTGGTTGCAGAAGTGTGTCCCTTGCTCGCTGATTATGGCCTTAGGCACTCCGCACCTACAAAAGATGTTAGTGCGCAAGAAATCTATGACAGTTTTAGCATCGTCACACCTAGTGGCCTTAGCCTCTACCCACTTAGACACATAGTCAACTGCAACCAGTATATAAGCATACCCATACGATACCGGAAAAGGACCCATGAAATCGATGCCCCATATATCAAAAACATCATTAACAAGTATGGGTACTTGGGGCATCTCATTCCTAGCCGAAATATTACCTACACGCTGACATTTATCGCATCTCTTACAATGGTTGTAGGCATCTCTAAAAACATGCGGCCAAAAGAATCCACTGTCTAAAATCTTCCTAGCCGTCCTTCTTGGGCCAAAGTGTCCACCGCATGCATGTTCATGGCAGAAACTGATAACTGAAGCAATCTCATCATTAGGAATGCACCGTCTAAGAATCTGGTCTACGCTTATTTTCCACAAGTACGGGTCATCCCACAAATAAAACTTAGAATCATGCTTCAGTTTCAAAGATTGAGCTTTAGAATGAGAAGGCGGGAACTTACCTCCGACCAGGTAGTTCACTATGGAAGCATACGATGGCATCTTACCTGTGAGAGCATACAAGTGCTCGTCTGGGAACGTCTCAGTGATCTGCCCGGCCTCTTCTTCTCGGACAAGTCGGCTCAAGTGGTCGGCCACAGTGTTCTCTATGCCCTTCTTGTCCTTAATCTCCAAGTCGAACTCCTGTAGGAGCAGAATCCACCTAATGAGCCGCGGCTTCGCCTCCTTCTTCGTCATCAAGTACCTGATAGCTGCATGGTCAGAATAGACAACAACTTTAGTACCGAGCAAATAAGATCTGAATTTCTCTAAGGCAAAGACGACAGCTAGAAGTTCTTTCTCCGTGGTCGAGTAGTTCTTTTGGGCCACGTCCAGAGTCCTCGAAGCGTAGTAGATCACTACGGGCTTTTTGTCTACCCTCTGGCCGAGGACCGCTCCTACTGCATAGTCGCTCGCATCACACATGACCTCGAAAGGCTGGCTCCAGTCTGGTGCGCAGATAATGGGTGTGCTGGTGAGGGCCTGTTTTAGCTCGTTAAAAGCTGCCCTGCATGGATCTGTAAACTCAAAAGGGACATCTTTTTGCAAGAGGTTAGATAAGGGCAAGGCCCTTTTCGAGAAGTCCTTAATAAATCTACGATAGAAACCAGCATGCCCAAGGAAAGATTTAATGTCACGAACCGTGGAGGGATAGGGCAGAGTAACAATCAAGTCTATTTTAGCTTTATCAACCTCTATACCCTCATGTGAGACGACATGTCCTAGGACTACACCGTGAGTAACCATAAAGTGACACTTTTCATAATTGAGCACCAAATTCATAGAAACACAACGTGCTAATACCGTACTCAAATTGTCTAAGCATACATCGAAAGTGTCACCATACACCGTGAAATCATCCATGAACACCTCAATGAACGTACCTATCATGTCTGAGAATATACTTGTAACGACCCGTTGAAAGGTGCCGGGCGCGTTACACAAACCAAACGACATTCGGCGAAAGGCAAACGTACCGAATGGACATGTAAAGGTCGTCTTTTCCTGATCCTCGGGTGCTATGGGAATCTGATTATAACCTGAAAAACCGTCAAGAAAGCAGAAATAAGGCTTACCTGCCAACCGGTCGAGCATCTGGTCAATGAACGGAAGAGGAAAGTGATCCTTGCGTGTGACTGCATTCAGCTTCCTGTAGTCGATGCACATGCGCCATCCGTTCTTGACTCTGGTCGTCACCATCTCGCCCTCGGCATTCTTCTCGACCGTGATCCCGGTCTTCTTCGGGACTACATGGACTGGACTCACCCACTGGCTATCTGAGATCGGGTATATCACATCCGCATCCAGCAACTTCTGTATTTCCTTCTGGATAACCTCCATCATGATCGGGTTCAATCTCCGTTGAGGTTCCCTCGAAGGCTTCGCTCCATCCTCCAGCAAAATCCGATGCATACAAACTGCAGGGCTGATTCCCTTGATGTCGGCCAATGTCCATCCGATGGCCAGTTTGTGCTCGGTCAGCACCTTGATCAACCGTCGTTCCTGATCCGCTACGAGCCCGCTTTTGATGATGACCGGTAGGGTGTTATTCTCTCCTAGGAATGCATACTTGATATGCTCGGGTAGAGGCTTCAATTCTACTGTAGGTGCCTGCACAACAGAAGGCAAACACACATTGGATTTAAATAAACGAACTTCATTAACCTCATACCTCGGGGTGAGTGGCTGCGCAATCTCCAGCTGGGCTAGTGCATCCATGATAGTCTCGGTGAGCTCATAGGAGTCGTCGGCCGAGTATACTGCTCTCTCTAATGCAAGCTTGAGCGGGTCAGCTACTCTCTCTGGTTGCACCTTCTGGACTAGGTCGTCCAGTGTGTCTAGGGCATGGACCGCTTCGTACTCCATCGGATGCTTCATGGCCCGGAAGATGTCAAAGCTGAACACCTCTCCTTCAACTTCCATGGAGAGAGTCCCACTGTCACAATCAATCTTCATCTTCGACGTCTTAAGGAACGGTCGACCGAGTAGGATGGGGGCATGGTCGGTCGGGCCGCAGTTCTCCATCTTCAGCACATAGAAATCGGCTGGAAATACAAGCTCTCCTACTTGTACGAGTACATCTTCGATCTTGCCCTCGGGCTGCTTGCATGATCTGTCCGCCAACTGTATAGTGAGCCCTGCAAGTTCTAGAGGACCAATGCGCATGCAAGAATATATGGAATAAGGCAAGACATTAATAGATGCACCGAGATCAAGCATGCAATTCTCTATTCTAATGTTACCGATCGTGCAAGGTATGGTGTAGGTGCCTGGGTCACCACATTTGGGAGGAACCTTGCGCTGGATGACGGCTGAGACGTTCCTGCTCATCAGTTCCTGGTCGTTCCTAGTGCCTCGTCTCCGGTTGGTGCAGAGCTCCTTCAGGAATTTCGAGTATCTGGGAATCTGCTTGATGGCCTCGAGAAGGGGGATGTTGATTTCCACCTTGCTGAATAACTCCCACACCTCCTTGTCCATCACGTACTGCTTGGGAGCTCGACCCTGCACAGGGAAAGGTAAAGGAGCTCGTGCATTAGAATTTTCGGTTACGGGAACCGGGTCTGGCTGAGATGCGCCGACAGCTGGTGTCGGGCCCTGTCCGAGAGTGCCCTGGCCGCTGGATCCGAGAGTGCCCGGCCCAGCTGTTTCATCTTCTACTGCTCGTGGGCCGCTGTCTTCGGATGGCCTTGGAACCGATGGTGCTCCTCTCCCACTCCTGAGTGTTACCGCATTGACGTTCCCCCTTGGGTTCTGGATGGTCTGTGAGGGAAGTCGCCCTGAGTCATTCTTGAGTTCAGAGACTGTTATGGCGATCTGGGACACTTGTTTGGACAAGTCGGCGATGGCCCCGTCAGTCTTGACTTGGAACTGGTGTACTACTAGGGAGCGTCAGTATGTCGTGTCCGCGAGAGTATGGACGTATGAATTATGGTTACTCACGGTGTCAGTATGCTAGACAGGTTTAGGAAGAAGGCTGATGCAGGGCAAAACGACGCAGTTTTGCCCAGGCGCCAAATCTGAAGGTTTGAAGTTCAAAGGGAACGACGTCGTTCAACTAAAGGGAAAGATGCGTTTAGATGGAGCGACGACGTTTATGGACGCGCGAAGGATTCGGGGAAAGTATTACGCAGTCGTTTTGAGAACGCGAAAAAATGGATTTGAATCGTGACCAATACGCAGCGTTTTGCCGGAAGCTTATAAGTTCAATTGGGGACGAAATTAGGGTTTATCCCAATTTCGAATTTCCAGATTTCCGACCGAGCTCCAAGATCCGATTCTCCGATTTCGAGCTGCGACCGTGCGATTGAAGTTGTCAGAAGACGACCTGCGTCACGACGGACTGTCGACGTTGCCTAGAGGGCGCCGAATCTCTCTTCTCTTCTACTCTTCTTTTGTATTCTGGGTTTGGGTAGCTAGGATTGAATGTGGTCTAGTTTGCGCATTAGGGCTTGTAACTGAACATTGATTATAGTGAAAAAGGGCTGAGCAGTTCCTGGATGCAACGTTACCTTACGCTCCACTTGTTGATTGCCTTGTGGTTGTTGCGTCACTATTTGAGCCATCATATTCTTCAGTTCCTGCAATTCATAGTGTACATTCACGTTAGCAACTGGTGCAGGTTTATATGTTTCTTCTAAATACCTTGTGCTCTCGACAACTCTCTCAATCAACTCCCATATCTCCTCGGGGTACATGTCAAGGATACACCCTTGAGCGGAGGCATCTAGCATTCTTCTTTCCATCAGAATCATCCCATCCATGAAGTATTCAAGCAACATCCTTTGTGGGATTCCATGATTCGGACAATTCTCTTCCAATAGCCTAAACCTCTCCAAATAATCGAACAACGTTTCTCCACGTCCTTGTCTAAGCATAGAGAGCTCCTTTCTTGTTTGAGCCGCCTTCGAATGGGAGTAGTACTTGTCCATGAACTTCCTTTGCATTTGATCCCATGAAGTAATCGAACCTGAAGGCAAAGACATTAACCAAGATTTAGCTTGACTTACTAATGAAAAAGGAAATGTCTTTAGTTTAAAAATATCTTCCGGAACCGATGCTGATTTCATGGACATGCAAACTCCATGAAATTCCTTCAAGTGCCTTAGGGGGTTCTCATCGGGCATTCCTCCAAACTTGGGCAAGTGGTGTATCACCCCACTCTTTATCTCGATATCTTCTGCGTCTTCATCCAACCTAATGCACCAAGGTGCCTCATCAATATATGGCGCACAAACTCCTCTCATAGTGCGTCCCAAATCCAGACGCGTAGCTAGCTGTCCATATTGGTTTCCTCCACCGAGGTATTGTCGATCCAACTCATCCTCGTAATCCTCGTGTCTAGCTGCACGAGGTCTAGCAAACTCATTCACAACTCGCTGATTTCTGGGGGGTGGTAATCTTTGATTAACAGGAGGCAGTCTGTGCCTCTGTTATTGCATGTTATCTCCTATTACACTACTTCGCTCTTCTTGATCACGTTCAACACTTCTCTGTGACATTGTTACTTCAACAGAAAATAATCAAGTGACAAGTAAAAGACAGTAAAATAAAACTAAAACAAAGTAATACGTAGTGAGATTCTTCGTAACCAATCCCCGGCAACGGCGCCAAAATTTGACGGGCGTCGTTGTACCCGTCAAAAATAATTGTTGCTTTATTTCCGACTAGCAAGTGGTAAGTCGGGTCGTATCCACAGAGATTGATATGAGAATCTGTTCACTAAGTATTCAAACAAGTAAATGGAAAACAAAAACACAAGCAACAGTGATCACTTATCAAGAGAACAATCGTCACACGAATTCAAGTATGTAATATCAAAGAGAAGTGCAAGCTAGAACTTTCGACTGTGATGCAAGACTAAATCATTGACAAATCCATTTTGATTTCTAATGTTCTACAACTTAGAGCTCCCCCGCTAAGGTTATACTCCCTATTCTAGTCTAGTACTTAATCTCGCGCTAGCGATAATCAAGACCCTAACTCGCTAGAGTTGCATGAAGATTTGAACAAGTTGTCCTAGGGTGTTTAATCCTAGTGGTATATTACTCGTGTCTTAGTTTTCTATCCCCGCTAGGGTTCCACTCGTGTTAACAAAGTCAATTCCATAAACAACGCATAGTAATATGACACAAAACACAGAAATCAATATAAGTCTCAAGTCAAAACATCGAGTTCTAGCCTACACATGTGAGTTTAGCTACTCATCGTAAGAGAATACATCATCAAGTTTATGAATGGAATGAAACGAAAATACTGATGACGAATTCTCCACCAAGCTGCAGCTCCACTCCAGTACTTGTCCAGCAACGAATTCACGCTCAAGCTTCTTCAATTGCAATCCTACTCCAAGAGCTCTCCTCTTCAAATCGAACTTACAACCGAACCCTAAACGAATCTGATTTTTCTTCTTTCAATCGAGAGCCAGCCGCCTCCCTCTGTCCCTTCGAGATCTGTCTGTTCTTCTTTCGAGATTGCAAATGAGAAATAATGAATTTGACTGCCAGCTGGCATCCGTGGACGTCTTCTTCATTTCCTGCCCGCGGAGGTCTGAACAATTACGGAAATTCAGTAGACCTCCGCGCCTGTAATCCTTCAGGCCTACGCGCCCAGCACTGAGTCAGTCTTCAAGCACTTTGGACTTCATTCCTTCGATGCAAAACATCTTCTAACAGGCTCTCTTTAGCCGATATTCCTTCCATGATCTCCGAATGTACCTGAGAACGAAAACTACACACAGGTAGTGAAATAACATACATGCAAACACTAAGAGACGGGGTTTTAACACAGAAAATAGTCGTACAACTACGACTTATCAATATGCAGTATTGAATTTTGATGATGTGAAACAGATGACCTGATTAGATGTGTTTCTCTCGTGAAATTTGAATTGTGTATCTACATGTGAATTTAACCTACTACGTGTCGTTTTGAGATGAGATAAACAGGGATGTGGAGTTGATAGAAATGTCCTAGAGAGACTTGACGAAGCACTCAAAGGACCGAATCTCGAGTTATATGGTTATGTGGATTTCGTGGAGGCTAGCACTTCGAGACGATATGGTTTAGAGTTGGCTCCGCCACTGCAGCGTTTATGTAGGTAGGCGGGACGGGAAAACAGACTGTCCTATCTCTAGTCCGAAGTAACCGGGAAAATAGGTGGTGGGCCCCCATCTTGACTCGCGTCAAAAAGGTCGAGGATGAGAAAGAGCGGGGAGGTATTTCCATATGCTCGCGGGCGATGATTGGACCTCCTTCAGAAGAAAAAGAAAGAAAAGGACAAGCAATTCACAATAAAGGAGCAAAGCTCAAGAAAAAATCAGCCACGTTGTGAAAGTTTTACACGCAATAAAGTGAAGTACATCATTGTTACATCAAGAGCCAAAGGCCAAAGAAAGTCACTACAAAAGTTGTCCAACAAAAAAAAGAGAAGAAAAGCTCAGAAAACCTTGAAGCTCGAATGAATCACGTGCAAGAAAAAGCAATGAAGTATAACCATATAGCTAGAGTTCGGGACAGCGAATGCAGATCATGGGTCTAAAGAGGACTATCTCCCATTCATCCGAATTGATTTGAATTTCGGCTCAAAAGGTAACATGTATCAAAGTTAATTCTATGTTGAGCATGATGATTAGAGTAACGATTGAGCTATGCATAGAAAGGAGGAATTTAGACTAGCAACTCATGTTCATGCAGCATCTATCCAGGACGTCGAAAAAAAAAATTGTGGTGTTGCATTTATTTTCCTTCTATGACTTAGTTCTTGTTCGGGACGAACAAGTTTAAGTGTGGGGTGGTTTGATGAGTCGTATTTATACGACTCGTCGAGTCAACTAATCCCATCTATTTCGATACATTATTATGCGAATAGTTACTTTTTAGTGTAGTTTTGCATAGGGGTGTTTCGGAAGCTCTAGGAGGAAACGCGCATAAAAGATGGCTTTTTATGCCAAAAACACCACCATGGCATATCAGACCTTTGGACCTTCGACGGAGCGCTGGGAATGAACCGCTGACCAGAAAAATGCGAGTCATATGCCGTTGCGTAGCTATTTCAATTTCCTACAACTCTTTAGTTCACACCGAGAGCTTCCGAGGTTGTTTAGATGGTCAAATCAAGTGCCGAAGTCGGGACTCAGTACAGATCGCGTCCGCAAGAGACATTAGCGTTAACGCTAATGTTGCTTATGAACGCGCCAATAACCTTGCTGCCGAACGCGCCCAGTCGACGAGATGATGACATCAGCAGCCCGAAAGTTGATAATTCTAGCCCAAAAATCAGATTTGGAAACCCAAGTGATAATTCAACCCAAAACAAGATTTGGGAATACCGTTTTGCTATAAATAAGAAGCTTGGGCTAGGGTTTTCAGCATCAAATAATCTCATATCTTATTCTACGAAGACCAAGAAGGCTCTGGAGGAGAAGGCGAAGCTTTCGACGAGAGAAGAGATTTTTCTACCTTTCATTATGTGTTTTATTTCCATCATGTGTAGCTAAACTCTTTATTCAGTTTAGGGTTTCGTTCATTGTGACACATGTTTTGAGACTTCGTACTTAATGCTATTTTATGTTTTACTAGTTCTTGCTTCATCACATGAATTAACTTGTTAGATTAAGTGGAAGCTTTGTCGCAAAGCTTAACTGAGCAATTAATTCTTACCGTTAACATCTACTGGAAACTTTGTTGTAAAGGTAGATAGTAACACCCAAACTAAATAATACCTTTGTCTGATTGTTTTATTTAGGAAAGAACCAGAAGTCTAACACCTTTGTCGGGTTAGATTGTGGCGTATCACCTTTGTCGGGTTAGATTGTGGTGTATCACCTTTGTCGGGATACTTGGGTTGTTACCTTTGTCGGAACAACCACACTTAGAAACATGAAATTAGATATTTAGCAGTCGATGATAAACATGTCACAATAGAAACCCTAAGCTGAATACTCTCTCTGATTGAATCCTTCCTTGCTTTTGCCTCTTTTGCACTCACAACTGCTTAACCCCCCCCCCTTTTTGCTTGTTTTCAGATACAGCTTCAGCAACACCAGCTCCCTTGGGTTCGACCCTGCTTGCCGCAACACTAGCTTTTAGCAGGAGATTATAAATATTAAATTTGACACGTCAGATGACGCGCGTCAGTGGACGTGAAACACCACCGAATCTGTTGGAACTGTGGACAAGCAGGACATCGGCAAGTTGAGTGCTCTCTCCGAAAGGATCTAGAGCAGAGGACAAAGTCAAAGTACGGTACACCGGAAAGGGAAGAAAAGGTCTGCTGGAAGTGTAAACAATTTGGACATCTTCGAAAGACTTGCACTTATACTGAGTATCAGAAGAACAAGAGATGGAAACAAGGAACCCTGCCAAAGAACGCCACTAGGAAGGACAAGAAGAAAACTAATGACACAAATAAATCTAGAAACACTCATACTGCCAAGAAACCGAGTAAGCCAAAGCTTGGCATGAAGGACTCGAGCACCATGACTACCCCAGCCTCTCCAAATGAGTCATTAGGGAAGGATGATAGTTCTCCACAGATAGATCAGACACTCTACCAAAGGATGATAGGTTTCACTCCTTTATCTCACTGCAAGTAGACCTGATATTATGTATAGTGTTTGTCTATGTGCACGTTTTCAGGCAGATCCCCGGGAAACACACCTGAAAGCAGTAAAGAGAATACTATGCTACCTGAAGGGTACCGATACCCTCTGCATGTGGTATCCAAAGAATGGTGATTTCCGACTAGTGGGATATACCGACACTGACTTTGAATGCAATAAGGTGGACCGGAAGTCTACATCCGGCATGGCACAATTCTTCGGGTTATGCCTTGTGTCTTAGTGATGGACCATATTTATATGATTCATTAAGACAGTTAAACCCACCAAATTAGACTCTTTGTCTATTTAACTTTTGCTTGTTAGTTCCACTTTTGTTCTACAGGCTATTTCGAGGTCTAGAGATGATACAAGCTAAAAAGGAGTTTTAAAGCTGAAAATGAATTACGAGTCATTCCAGGTCACGGCCAGATTTCGACTGTACAACTTTCATGAACCTAACGTGGAATCACTCAAAACAAGTCCAACCGAAGGGCAACCAGAGTCAGACCGGAGCTGAAAGGACCCGATGGCTTTTGGGAAAAGATCTCAAAGCTCTCCACCACTCTCCCCTTGCCACATGGGCGGCGGCTCCCCTCCCCTCCACCTCACCCCGGCGGCTCTTTGAGCTCTCCACCCTCCTCTTGCCAAGTGTCTTCTCCTCCTCCACATCTTCTCCTCTTCATAGCCTATAAATACCAAGCTTCCTTGCCTTTGTAAATCATTCCCAACATCCCATAGTTCTTGGTTAGTGAGAGAAGCTCTCTAGGTTCTACAACACAATCCATGTAAACACTACTTTGATATTGAAAGCTCCAAGTTTGAGTACTCTTGTCGGTTCTTGTAGTACTCAAGCTTTTCTTTACTCTTTACTGTTCTTGAGTCTACTCATGTTGGTTCTTGAGTACTCAAGTTTTCTCTTGTACTTGTTTTCAAAAACCTTTACTTTTCCTGTCTTTCAAAACCTTTACTTTTCAAGCACTTAGCTATGATGTCCCCTTCCATGGATAATCGTAGCTAAACCCTTCATTCGGTTGAAGGGGCTTGTATCATAAAATGTTTTAGACCCTTCTCTTAGTGCCTCTTTGTGTTCAAAACTTGTTCTATGTGCCATATATTAGGTTAGAACTTCCAAGGTTGAGTGGATGCTTTAACGGGCAAAGCTCTTCCGTGGGGTTCATGAACATACTCGAGTAAGTGGATGCTTTAACGGGCAAAGCTTATCTGAGGAGTTCGACCTCTTTTAAACACCATTTGGTTGATCGTAACTGATTGATCAAATGGATGCACATAAGGCTAAGATACTTCGAAAGGAGGAATTAGTCTAAATAGAACAAGTGTTCTAAATGATGTGGCAAGTCATGTGCTAGAAATAGCCTTGATACATCTTTGAACACTTAGTATGATCATTAGAGGTCGATGATAAACAGACTATGATACAAGGCCCCTGAGACCGAATCTTTCCTTTGATTCAAACATCACCTGTCACTTTACTTTCAGTCACATATCAACTGCTTACTTTCCGCAAGTCTTGTCCTTCAAGCATTTACGTTCCGCAAGACTTGTCCATCAAGCACTTACTTTCAGCACTTTACTTTCTGTCATTTACTTTTCCGTAATTTACTTTTCAGTACGCTTACTACAGACCTGTTCAATATCAATCCTACTTTGGTGGAATGCGCTTGAGACACAGCGTGCGACTAACCAAAAGTATGCGGATCAGTTGATATTGAACTTGACTGTTCCAGCACTTTACTTTTCAGTACTAAAACCACAACCAACCCCCCAACTGTCTTATTTTATTTTCCTCTTTTCGAGAGAACAACTGTCCACTAATTCCCTTGGGTTCGACCCCTACTTACCGCTCTACTAATCCATAGTAAAGTGTACGAGTAGTGGACACTTATAAATTCATTTTGCTTAGCACTCAACGACGTGCTCTGTCACTTAGGCATCAAAGAAGCAGAATTCCGTTGCTCTCTCAACCGCAGAAGTCGAGCACATTGCGGCTGCCGCATGCTGTGCCCAACTCCTATGGCTAAAACAACAGCTAAGTGACTATGGCATTATATTTGATGTGGTTCCTATTCTGTGTCACAACACAAGTGCTATAAACATCTCTAAGAATCTTGTGCATCACTCTAGAACGAAACACATTGAGATCAAACACCACTTCCTACGTGATTGTGTTGAGAAGGGGTTGGTCTCTGTGGAATTTTGCCGGACAGAGGAACAAGTGGCTGACATATTCATTAAGGTGTTGAACAGGGAACTCTTCGAGAGGCTTCGCATGGAACTCGGTATGACTTCCCTCGACGAGTAAGCTTCCTCTTGACTCCCCCAATGATTGGCTAAATTTGAATGACCAAGTAATATGTGCATATATGTGCGGAATTTTGTTGTTATTTACACCAATCTAGCCTAGAGTGTCTCTGCTAATCATGCCTTGCATAACTTAGATTCTTGCATAAGTTTTGAGACACTAACGGAGAATGGCAAAGTTTTTTTTTTTGGCCCAAAAGAACCTTCGGGATAGTTGATCCCTCATCATAAGCTTATTGATGGACCATATTTATATTATTCATTAAGACAGTTAAACCCACCAAATTAGACTCTTTGTCTATTTAACTTTTGCTTGTTAGTTCCGATACTTACCTACAGGGTATTTTGAAGTCTAGAGAGAATACAAGCTAAGGAGGAGTTTTAAAAGTGAAAATGAATTACAAGTCACTCCAAGACACGACCAGATTCCGACTGTACAACTTTCATAAACCTGACATGGAATCACTTAAAACAAGTCCAACCGAAGAGCAACCAGAGTCTGTCCGGAGCTGAAAGGACCCGATGGCTTTTGGGAAAAGATCTCAACTCACACTCACCCACTCCCCTCCACCTAGCCCGGCGGCTTTGGCCATGGAGAAGCCATGTGGCCGGCGGCTTTTGGGAGGAATGACTCACCTCCGATGGCTTTTGGCTCCTCCACCCATCCCTTGCCATGTGTGAGCTCTTCTCCTCCCTTGTGACAAGTGTATGACTCTCATCCCTTCACCTTGCCTATAAATACCAAGCCATTCTCACTTGTATCATCATCCCATCCCACAATCCTAAAATCCACAATTACTTATCTCTCTAGATTGAGAGCACAATCCATGTAAACACTTCTCTTTGATATCAAAAGCTTTACAGTTGTTCTTGAGTACTCTTGTCGGTTCTTGAAGTACTCTCCTTTTACTTTCCTGTCTTTACTTTCGAAAACTTTACTTTACTGTCTTTCAAAAACCTTTACTTTTCAAGTACTTAGCTATGATGTCCTGTTCCATGGATATTCGTAGCTAAACCCTTCATTCGGTTGAAGGGGTGTACTAGTATCATACAATGTTTTAGACCCTTCTCTTAAATGCCTCTTTGTGTTCAAAACTTGTTCTATGTGCCACATATTAGGTCAGAACTTCCAAGGTTCAGTGGATGCTTGAAATGGCAAAACTCTTCCGTGGGGTTCGTGAACATACTCGGGTAAGTGGATGCTTGAAATGGCAAAGCTTATCTGAGGAGTTCGACCTCTTTAAAACACCATTTGGTTGATCGGAAATGATTGATCAAATGGATGCACATAGGCTAATATACCTTGAAATGGGGTATTAGTCTAAATAGAGCAAGTGCTCTATGCCTTGAAATGGGCTAGACGGTGTGGCAAATCGAGTGCTTGAAATGGCCTTGATACACTTTTAAACACTTAGTATGATCATTAGAGGTTAATGATAAACGGACTATGATACAAGGCCCCTGATACCGAATCTTTCCTTTAATTGCAATATCACCTGTTACTTTACTTTCAGTCCATATCAACTGCTTACTTTCAGCAAGTCTTGTCCTTCAAGCAATTTCTTTCTGCAAGTCTTGTCCTTCAAGCACTTTAATTTCCGCAAGTCTTGTCCTTCAAGCACTTCATTTTTCAGTTATTTACTTCCAGTACTAAAATCACAACCAACCCACGCTACTTTCACTACTAAAATCACAACCAACCCCAACTGTCTTAATTTCTATCTTCGAAAGAACAACTATCAACTAATTCCCTTGGGTTCGACCCCTACTTACCACTTTACTACCCAATAGTAGAGTACGAGTAGCGGACTTATAAATTTATTTTTGCACAGAGACATTGCACCTTAACGACAGTGTAGTGCGTTCCGTCACTTATCATGAAGGAAGGTTTCTATGACTATCCCTGCCTGCTCCGGTGTAACACTCCTATGACCCACTTTGCTTTTACACACTCTGGAGAAAGTGCACCTGAGGTACCATTACATTTCATATTCCATTCAATTTGCTCACACTATGTCATTTGGACCCATTTACCGCATCACACCCACATTTGCATAGACCACGTGTACCTAAGGGGGAAAAGTTATCGGTGGGAAAGTGGATTTTGGAAACCATGAGAGAGATAATTGGACTGACATTATGACGACATAATTACTTTGAATTCGGCTGATTTGAGGCGGCTCATTACCCAAGAGGAAAAGCTTGGTGAATACGAAATTGGAATTAAATCTGACTTACCATATCCTTCAGATCCGCTGTATATACGTAGAATATATCAATAGTCAAGTTTTGGAAAGAGGAATTGTCACATCTATATAAAGAGACGTGCGTCTAACGGGCTCCACACCTCTCAAGCACCACCCCACTCAAGAAACCCTACAACCTTCATCTCTCTCAACAACCATGGCCACCTCTAGAAACATCTCTCCAATCCCCAGGGCAATGTCCACTAGCACGGGTGAGACTAGCAGCACGGCAATCCTCTTAAATGGTGACGGTCCGGAAGAGGTCATCTCAGCTCTGATTGACCCTCTCACCGCCATGGTGATGTATATGGGGCCACCGCTACCTGCTCCCATCCCTCCGCCTCACTCCGGTGCAGCAACACCGCCTCACTCCTGTGCAGCATCACCACAGACTCCTCCACCTGTCGCGGCGGTGTCCATCAGCTCAACAGAGGACTAAAACAGCGACTGCTTCGTCCAGAAGGCGCACTCGGTCGCAGTCAATCAAGGTGGAACAGGCAGTCCAGCCGGATTCATCCAATGAGTCCTCTCCCCGGCCCAAGCGCTCCGCTGCTCGTCCCTCCAAGAGCAACCGCAAGCCTTCCAAGAAGGGCGGGACTGTCAAGAAGACGCCGAAGAACATTCCCAGTCACCCCATAGTGAAGGAAGTCACCTTCGATCCAGAGTTCCTTGCGACGAACGGATTGCTTGATGTCGCCGAGGTTATTGTGGCCCAGGGGTAGATAAATATGTTCCCAAGCGATGGCAAGATCCATGACGGTGCCATCAGGGAATTCTACTCCTCCTTCTCGATGACAGATGAAGGGTACGCCCTGGTTGGGCACTACCAGTTTGGTGAGAAGGCTTTCCGCTTCTCCAGTGTGGTGCTCAGTTTCTGGTTAGGGGTTTCCCATTATGGTTTTGACACGTACGCCAAAGGGCGATGGCCTAAGAATGTCACCCCTCTTGACCTGGTGAAGCAGATCAGTGAAGACGCCGACCCTCCAGAGCGCGATTGGACCACGGCCGCCATGAGGTTAACTAACAAGCTCTTGTAATCCTACCTCATTAGTAACATTACCTCGCGAGGGCAGAAGAGGAATGCTCTATTTATCCAGGACTTCCTCCTCTTCGACAAACTACTTAGCCACGAGCGCATCAACCTGTCGACAATGCTTCTCCCTGGGCGCATGTGGTTTGGTCCCTCCTTGGCTCCCCATCTCATTATCTCCGTTTTTCCTTCTCCTTGTTGGCTTTTCTATTCTCTGTTATGTGTTCTCTCTTCCTGCATTTTAATAATGAACGCGTTGGTTGTTTACTTATGACACTTGATGACTAACTGTTGTGAATGCCTCGTCTTTTTCTATCTCTATACACTGTCTTCACTAGTCAGACTTTTTTATGATGCCAAAAGGGGGAAGATGAGTACACGTCTACTATGAGGGGGAACATTACTCCAGCAACATGTGCTGCTGATCTGAGGGGGAAACTGATCATGCTAATGGTAATATAAAGCAATACATAACTCTGTTCTGGTATGGGAGTTTGAAATCTCCCTCATCAAAGATTTATTAACTTAAATTATTAAAATGTGTTACTATATTATATTAGTTTGGAAGTTTGAAACCTCCCTCATCAAAGATTTATTAACTTAAATTATTAAAATGAGTTACTATATTGGATTAGTTTAGGAGTTTGAAATCTCCCTCATCAAAGATTCGTTAGCTTAAAAACTGTGTAAAGGTTAATATATACATGTGTTTCATGCTATTATTATCTCTCGTGAAGAGGTTGTTTGTCATCATCAAAAAGGGGGAAATTGTTGGAGTCTGTGAACTCCACCGGTTTTGATATGAAAAACATCCTGCTCATGCGTTACTTGAGCGTGCAGGTTCATACACAGGTACTCTGGAAGTACGTTCCCTCAGTGTGTAGCTACAAGGAGAGAATATCTGTTAGGATATTCTGGAAGATCTTACAGTTTCCAAAGATCTCGAAATCCAGCTGGAATGGATGACGAAGGAAAGATCCGATCAAATATATCGCCAAATTAGGAAACTAAATCGCCAAAAGAGAAAGATCAAGATTTGGGCGATATAATTGATTAAAGATCTTTGGTGCTCTCTTTAGGAAACTAAATCAGTGCACACACAACTTGAATATTATGGGATATTCTGGTTGTTGTTTTGGCAAGATTATTATGGGATAATCTTGACAAGTATTCTAGGGTTTTCCGAGAGAATATACAGACTATAAGCTGGATGTCGCGGCCTCCTTTGAAGTTGTTCGTTCTGGAGACTACTGGCGTTGGAACTACTAACCGAGTAGCAACTGCAGATTATTGGTTAAAGGATTATCGCATCACGTGCATACCTGTGAGGGAACGAACGAAGCGGTCTGGGCCAGAAGGAGATAGCTACTTGCAGCGCGGTGAACTACAGAGGTGATTACAACGAAGGTACATCCGATTGTAAGGTTGTACACCCTTGATAGTGGTTAAGTTATAATCGACTCTGTGTAATCGGAAAACGCTAAACACAAGGAGCTATTTCGAAATCCTTCTAGTTCTGCTAGAAGGTAGTGGTTTTTTCTCCAGTACTTACTTGAGTGCTGGGGTTTTCACTATAACTCACTGTGTGCATTTAAGTTTTACTTGCAATATTTACTTTACGTTTACTTGGCAAGGAACGTTACTTGCGAGGTCGCTAACTACGATCCAACAATATGTTTTCAATTTCTACATGTTTCTTTTGTTCTCCAGTTGGGCCGACCCAATTATAACAAATCAGTTCAGCTTTGAACTGCTGGGTCTCCAAACCAAAACATGAAATCGTGAAATTAGTCCTCCTCGGCGCTGCGGCACAGACTGAATCTTAAAAATTTTGTTTGATTTCTTAGATCGCGGCTCATGAATCACCTAATCGCCACCTGACTGTTCAATTGTCGCCTAGGCGGTCGAAAATTGCTCCACTGATTTGTTAATCCGATTTGGATAAAATCGGATCGGATCCTAGAAAAAACTGCCTAGGCGGCAACACTGGTTGAATCTATAAAAAGCGTTTTGTTCAATTTTGTTTGATGTCATTGTTGAGCTCATTTTTAATTTGTATAAAAGATCATCAATCAAGAAAAAAAACTTGTATAAAAAAAAGTCTTTGAACTAACTACAACCTTACCTTTTCCTCACAATTAGTGAGTCACTCACTAACTTCAACCATTTCCTCACTTTGCTTCATCAGAAAAAATGAAGGAGAAAAGCAACTCCTCGCCTTTTATTCATCTCTCCCCCTCATCGTATCCACATCTCACTTTTTTTTCATTCTCCCAAATACCAAACCCTAATTGGCCCTCTCAATTGGCCTTCATTTTAGTGTTGTACGTTGTAGTACATGAAGAATTCAATTTGGTAACAATCTCTTGGACACCAATGTCCATGGAAGTGCCTAACATTGTGCCTAACATTGGACTTGAGTGCACTCCTTGATTCTATAAGTAGAGGAGCTTGTAGAGCTTCTCAGAATCAGATCATCATGTAGAGTGATCCATTGATAATCCTCATGCAGAGAGATCTCCAGTAGCATCTCCAGTAGAGAGATCCATTCAGAGAGATCCAGTGAGGGTATCTCCAATAGAGAGAAAGAGCATCTCCAGTAGAGAGAGTTCATCCTCACATATTGTAGCTTCCTCATCAGAGAATGAGTGAGAAGTGAGAGCATCACAGATAGAACCAGAGAGTTCTTGTGCATCACCACACAACCAAGAGAGTTGTGTAATATCCATGAGAGATTTGTGAGGTGATTAGATTTGTGAGAGTTTTTTTTAGTTAGAGTTTTGTATATACTCTTCATTCTATTCTGGAAAGTAATAGAAGTAGTTTTCTCTCATATGAGCTTGATCCGTTTATTCCCAACAAGTGGTATCAAGAGCCAGGTTGAGCTCACTGTCCAGTTTTTCAGAACAGAGCAACGTTTCTGGAAAAACTGTGATTTTTCGTTTTGCTCCGAATTGAATTCTGATCATACCATTGGATTCGTCTCGTCGAGTAGAGACTTCTGGTATTTTTTCAGATCGATCGGCCATCGTACGAAGCCGCACTCTCCGCCACTCTCCGGCGAGTGAAGCCCACTCTCATCCACGCGCCACACGCGCGGCTGGAGGAAGAAGACGATACACGTGGCGCCACGTCAGCCGCCAAGTGTCTGCCAGGTCAGCAATCCTGCCACGTCACCCGTCACGTCAGCTGCCACGTCAACAACTCTGCCACGTCAGCACGCCCTGCCACGTCAACGCCACGTCATCAGCTCTGCCACGTCAGCCGCCAAGTGTCTGCCAGGTCAGCAATCCTGCCACGTCACCCGTCACGTCAGCTGCCACGTCAACAACTCTGCCACGTCAGCACGCCCTGCCACGTCAACGCCACGTCATCAGCTCTGCCACGTCAGCAATTTTTGAAAATTGTATTTTTGGACCGGAAAGTGTCTACCCTACCATTTTCGGCCGTTCCAGACGCAACGGTGCTGTCTGTTTTTCGAAATTCGGCTCCGATCTTTGTCAGATAGAAGATCAAAGATCTAGAAGGTAAAAATGACCACTGACGAGTCATCTTCATCCTCCGGAGCTATGATTATGCTCACAGCTACCAACTACACACTGTGGAAACCTCGGATGGAAGATTATCTCAGTTGTAGGGATCTATATGATCCAATAGAGCTGAAGGGTGTTAATCCTGACCCAACCAAGTCTACAGAGTGGAAGAAAATCAATAGAAAAACTATTGGTCAAATCCGACAATGGATTGACCATAGTGTCTTCCACCACGTTGCACAAGAAACCGATGCTTATGCTCTTTGGGAGAAGTTAGAAAGCATGTACCAGGCCAAGACCGCTCGAAATAAGGCCCTACTGATGAGGCGCCTTGTCAATATGAAGTTGAAAAGTGGAACTTCTGTTGCCGAGCATACCAGTGAGTTCCAGAGTCTGGTAAATCAATTATCTTGTGTAGAAATGTCACTTGGAGACGAAATGCAATCTCTACTACTTCTTAGTTCCCTTCCTGATAGTTGGGAAACACTAGTTGTTACCCTCAGCAACTCAGCCCGAGATGGCAAACTTACCATGTCAGTGGTCAAGGATGCATTATTCAATGAAGAGGCAAGAAGGAAAGATATGAGCACAGATCAGACTCATGCCCTTGTGACGGAGAATCGAGGAAGATCACAAGGAAAGCAACAAAGAAACAGTAGAGAGAGATGGCAAAGCAGAGGCAAAAGTCGGGGGAGATCATCGGATGGCCGAAAACCTTCGTATACCTGCAACCATTGCGGTATAAAGGGTCACATGAAGAAAAGTTGTTACAAATGGCTAGAGGAGCAAGGCAAAAGCAGTTCTCAGCAGAAGAACAAGGGTGGTGAAACGCTAATCACAATCTCAGGTGATGTAGCATACTGCACTACCCATGATGAAACATGCCTTCAAGTCTCAAGAGAAGACACGGAATGGGTGGTAGATATTGCGGCATCTTACCACGTAACTCCCCACAGGTACTACTTCACAACATACAAAGCTGGAGACTTTGGAACGGTGAAGATGGGTAATTCCAGTTCCTCTGGAATAGTAGGAATTGGTGATATCCGGTTAAAGACATGTACCGGGAGCACAATCACTTTGAAGGATGTTAGACATGTGCCAGATATTCGGCTCAATCTCTTGTCAGTGGTATCTCTTGACAAGGAAGAGTATGAAAACCATTTTAGCCGAGGCACATGGAAATTGTCGAAGGGCGTTGTGATAATCGCTCGAGGATATATTTGTGGTACATTGTACAAAACTCAGTTGAAGATTTGTACAGACAACCTCGAAGTCCCGGAGAGACTATGGACAGGTAAGGATCCTACATACTCACATCTTAGAGTATTTGGTTGTTCAGCATATGCACATGTATCCAAAGAGCTCAGGCAGAAGCTCGATGCGAGGACTATCCCATGCATTTTCATTGGCTATGGAAATGAAGAGTTTGGATACAGGCTATGGGATCCTAAGGAGAAAAAGGTGATCAGAAAGTAGGGACGTTGTGTTCCACGAAAATTTGACAATAGAAGACATTGAAAAACCCACAATGTCTCAGAAGTCAAATGAGGGTGCTCAAGTTTCAGATGTAGCACCAGAATTGTTCCTGAGAAACAATGACGAAGTGCCAGAAGAAAACCCTGAAGCAGAGGAAGTCGAGGAGACAGAAGAGAGTGCAGAGCAAGGGGAGCCACAATCCACCTCGCCAGACACTGATGATGGTAGTACTTCTCAGATGGTTTCAGCTGTTCGTAGATCTGAACGAGGCCATATACCATCTACAAGATACTCATCATCTGAATACCTTTTGCTGACTAAAGATGGAAAACCAGTGAGTTTTTCAAAAGGACATGTCCCACATCCAAGGAGGAGATCGGGGAAATGTCAGCGGTGCCCTATTACTTCAGCAGTTGGAAGTCTAATGTATCCTATAATATGCACACGGCCAGATATCGCTCATGCAGTGGGTACAGTGAGTCGTTTTCTCTCTAACCCCGGGAAGAAGCATTGGGAGGCCGTCAAATGGATTCTCAAATGTTCGGTATCACTGGATACACGAAACGATTGATCGACAACTGTTGAGACTAGTGAAGATCAACACAAAGGAGAATCCATCAGACATGCTAGCAAAGGTGGTGTCACGAGATAAGCTAGAACTATGCAGAGACATAGTCATGAATGCTTGTTCTGAATATGCCTGGAAGGGGAGAATTGAAGAATTCAATTTCCAGGACATATCCAGAATTGAAGAATCCAATTTGGTAACAATCTCTTGGACACCAATGTCCATGGAAGTGCCTAACATTGTGCCTAACATTGGACTTGAGTGCACTCCTTGATTCTATAAGTAGAGGAGCTTGTAGAGCTTCTCAGAATCAGATCATCATGTAGAGTGATCCATTGATAATCCTCATGCAGAGAGATCTCCAGTAGCATCTCCAGTAGAGAGATCCATTCAGAGAGATCCAGTGAGGGTATCTCCAATAGAGAGAAAGAGCATCTCCAGTAGAGAGAGTTCATCCTCACATATTGTAGCTTCCTCATCAGAGAATGAGTGAGAAGTGAGAGCATCACAGATAGAACCAGAGAGTTCTTGTGCATCACCACACAACCAAGAGAGTTGTGTAATATCCATGAGAGATTTGTGAGGTGATTAGATTTGTGAGAGTTTTTTTTAGTTAGAGTTTTGTATATACTCTTCATTCTATTCTGGAAAGTAATAGAAGTAGTTTTCTCTCATATGAGCTTGATCCGTTTATTCCCAACAGTACATATGTGAGGTGTGGAGAGCCAGACATGAATTCAGAGGCGAAAAGGACATTAATGATTAATGAAAATTTGCAGATTGCTATTAATGAAATTGAAAGAAAAAAAAAATTATATTTGCAGATTGCATTTACATACACTACAGAATGTTTTGTGCTTGATTAAATACTCCGACTCCAACTGATTTGGAAAAAGATCCTTTGAACGATGGTCTTGGCTTTGAGGAAAAAAAGTGGGCGGCGGAATATCGAAAATTGAAAGGCTACCAATTTATTTTCTATAGGCAGAGAATGAAGACCAGCTGGTTGAAGGAAGGAGATGCTAACAACAAGTTCTTTCATTCTATGCTGAAAACTAGAAGTATCAAGAGTAAAATTCAGTCAGTTCTAACTAGCGAAGGTATTCTGTCTTCTAAAGAGGATTTGATTAGAACAGAATTCAGCAAATATTTCAGGGGTATTCTCAGCGTTGCTGGTTCCAGTGGCTTAGTGAATCAACAAATTATCAAAGAAGGTCCTTTGCTTGATGGTTCCTGCTGCAGGCCCCTCGTTAAAGAAGCTTCGGACATGGAAATCTGGAAAGCGCTTAGCAAGATTGGGAATGACAAAGCTCCAGGACCTGATGGCTTCTCCGCGGATTTTTTAAAAAAAGAATTGGAGTTTGATTGGCCGTGAATTATGTTACAGCATAAGGCACTGCTTTAAATTAGGCCTCGGCAGTGGGCCGGGTAGGGGTCGACCCTGCCCTAAAATGAGAGGGCCGGGTGGGCTTTATGAAAATTTGAAAGGGTAATGAACAGTTCAGGGGCCGGGCCGGGTACAAATTTTAAAAAAAGTTAAACCCTAAGGGTACCCTTAGGGTCAAACTTACCCTAACAAACAGTAATTGCTAACTAAAAATTCACAACAACCAGAACCTGCTGTAAAATAAACCTGCTGCCTTGATTAACCAAGATTACAAACAAAAAAAAAACTTTCATGGAAGCTTTATAAAATACCAAACTGAAGCTTGCTTCATGAGCTTCCTTCATCAGCTAAGCTAAGCTTGGTTGGGACAAAAATACTTTCAAAAAAGACCACACCAAGATTACAACTCAGCAAAGCTTCAAGAGCTTGCTTCATCACAAAAAGACTTTTAAAAAACTAAACTGAAAGCAAGCCCTGCTAAATCAATGTAACAAACATGTTAAACATTTTCAGTTGCATCACCAGCTAAATGAATTTCTCCATTCAGCTCTTCTTCATCAATCATCCATTCGGGTCTAGCAGCCCTCAAATTCATCAAATCTTCAGCGACTTCCTCTTCTCTAGCTGCCTCTTGCTTCCTCTGCGCGGCCAAAGACCAATCTTTGAGGCAGATTAACGCTTCAATTGTATTAGGACTTAAAGCAGCTCTCTTTTCATTGACAACTCTCCCTCCAGCACTAAAAGCTGCCTCTGAAGCTACGGTTGATGCCGGGACAGCAAGTAGATCCTTTGCCAAACTGCTAAGAACAGGATACAAAGAACAATTATTTTTCCACCATCCCAAAAGATTAAAATTATCATCATCCTCCACCTCTATTGTTGCTAAATCAAGATACATTTGCAGATCAGAAGTTTGAGCAGATATATTCAGATTAACCCTCGCCCTTTTTATCCTTGACATGCTAAAATTTTGAACTAAAGGAAACATGGATGCAGTATTAACAGATGCAGAAACTGATGCTGGAGTAGAGGGTGGGAAAGGGGCAGCAGAAATCAGTTTCCTTCTATAAAAATCATACACATTATACAAGCAAGTCTCGATGCTATCAATCCTACACTCAACTTCATTATTTGAAAGGCCATAATATCTCAACCAATCTTCAATAGCTAACAATTTGAATCTAGTATCCATAATTGTAGCAAGACAAAAAGTCATAGGAAACGTGGACCAATATTTATCAAATTTCAGTTTCATGGCATTTAGAGCAGTTTGAAATCCATTATAGTCAGAATAGGCAGTAAAATTCTGATAAATGTCTACTAAACATGGTATAACTCTATTTGAGGAAGGTGTATACACATTGCAACATGTTTTCGTAGAAGAGTTGAAAATTGAAAGAAAATTACATATCAAGTTAGCAACAATCCAATCATTTTCAATAGGAATTTCTAAATTGACATTTCTTGATTCGTTCACAATAAGTGCATATCTATGCAAAGCAGATTTATACTTAAGTGCTGTAACAAGCAGATCATGAGTTGAATTCCACCTATGTGGAACATCGATGTCAATATTTTTTTTCCCAAGCCCAAATCTTTACAAGCATGCACCCAAATTTCATGTCTTTTATTACTTGAATTCATACTTCTAACTATGGCAGTGATTTTTTCAATAGGCGCAGATAATGTAGACAAACCATCTTGAACAATTAAATTTAAAATGTGTGCACAACAGCGAATATGAAACAACTGCTTAGAAACATCAGCTAGCATCAAATATTCAGGCAACAAATTCACTAGTGAGTCATTATTTGATGCATTATCAAGTGTTATAGAAAACACTTTGTTCTGAATATGCCATGCAATTAACTCCTCATTAATATGCTGCGCTAAAATTTCTCCGCTATGTGGATATTCTATCATTTTAAAAGACAATATCCTTTTGTTTAACAGCCAATCCTTATCAATATAATGAGCAGTTAGAGACATGTATCCCATTTTTTGCCGTGAAGACCAAACATCACTAGTTAAAGAAACTTTGCCATCAAATTCATTGAAAAAGTTCAGCAAATCAGATTTACTCATGGAAAACATTTTTAAAACATCCCTTTTACATGTTCTAGCAGAAAAGCTAGTAAATTGGGGTTGAATAGCTCTCTGAATCATTCCACAAAAATCATGCTTCTCAATGAAAGTAAACGGCAGCTCAGCTCTAACAATAAAATCCACTATCTCTTTTCTAGCTGCATTTTTGTCAAACTTAAAATTACTCAAATTTCCAGAGGCATTGATTCCTAGTTGCATTTGAGTCCTAATATCAGCAATCTGAGATGTAGAATTTTGATGCCTCTTCATATGCCTTAACAGATGATGAGTACCATTATTCCCACCCCTAGCCAATGACTCCCCACATACATTACACTTCGCTTTTAACAAAACAACATCATTTTCTCTTAATTCAATTTTTGTGAAATAGTTCCAAACTTCAGATGTCTTCCTAAGACTTGGAACATTTACAGACTCAACAAAATCAGATTCAACATTTTGGGAAGACAAAGTATTCTCAGCGTTAGAGTTGGACTCCATTTTAGTTAATCACAGGACACACAAAGCAACAAAACAAAGCATACAACACACATTACACAGCAGCAACACATCAAGTAATAGCAGCAACACATCAAGTAATAGCAGCAACACAAATAAACAAAATAAGAAGAAGTTAGGATTAAGAGTGGTGCCGCTGAACCAAGCTAAGCAGAGAAAACGATTTGTGTATCCTTGCACTTTTTGAACGTCCTGACTCCTGAGATAGGAAACAAAATACAATACATTAGTCTACAATCAAAACAAAACAAAAATAAATAGAACAGTATGTAAAAGAAAGTAGAGTTACCTGCTGGCTGTGTTTCAGCTGTTGAAACAAACCAAAAATCCTCAATAATCACCACTGTTTTCGGTTGGAATTACAGATTGAGATTTAGACTTTGTTGAAAACTTTGAATCTGAAAGCTTTACAAGAACGGGCAGTAAGGTGGTCGTATATCATTAACAACTATATCAATTTTATACAAAAAAAGTAAGGACAAATCGATAGAAAACTAGCCTGCAAATAGATCCGTTGAAACTCAATGTCGACGAAGTGATGCAGCTTCGGTTTCTGATGGGAGAAGGCTAACAGACGGCGATGCCCAACGGTTCCAAATCGAACCTATGATGATATGAAATGATGATGAAAGAAACGAAGCGATGTGAGAACTGAGAGATGTGTTGGGAGATGAAATCCATGATATCCATCTACGAAGTAACGAAGACGAAGTGAGGCGATAGGCGACTGGTTTGCAGACAGTAGGCGGCTAGCGGCTTGTAATTTGCATCAGTCGGTCGATAGGTCATAGGCGGTACTGCTAGACCTAGTGCTAGTGTAGAATCGTAGTGAATAGAGATAAGAAATTCAAATTGGTAGCTAGGGTTTTTCTAACCGGCTGAAGTGTGGGCTGAATAATTGGGCTATTTAACTTCGGGTACAAGCTTCGGGTACGAGGGTCGGGTACAGGGTCGGGTCGGGTCTCATTTATACCACCCTTACCCTGCCTATAGGGAGCTCGGGTGGGTCATATTCGGGTTGAGTCCGGGTCCGGGTCGGGTCTCGGGCGGGGCTTTCAACGGGTCATCCGAAGGGCTTTTCACCCAACGGGTGAGATGCCGACGCCTACTTTAAATATAATGAACTGCCAAAAGGAGTCAATTCGGCCAGCATTGCTTTAATCCCAAAGACCCATCAAGCTACCAATTTTCACCCTATATCCTGTTGCACTGTGGTTTATTAAAATACTTGCCTCCATCTTAGCTGAAAAACTTAAGGAAGTTTTATTAAAGACAGATCCATTGTTGGGAACATCTGATTGGCTCAACAAGTCCTCTCTGGCTATGTAAGGAAGAACGCTCGCGAGAGGCTCGCTTGGAAGATAGACCTCAGAAAGGCTTATAATACTTTAAACTGGGACTTTCTAGAGAGTATGATGGGTTCTTGATGGACCATAATTATACGAATCAAAAACACAGTTAAACCCACTAAATTAGACTGTTTGTCTATTTAACTTTTGCTTGTTAGTTCCGATATTTATCTACAGGGTATTTTGGAGCTTAGAGAGAGAATACACGCTAAGGAGAGGATTTTACGCAGAAAAGATGTTACGAGTCATTCCAAGGTCTCGATCAGACGCTGACTGAAGAAATCTAAAGATCCTGACATGGAATCATTCAAAACAAATCAAAGCGACGAGCAATCAAAGTCAATCCCGGGCTGAAATACACCGATAGTTTTGTGAAAACGTCGCAAAAACGTCACAAAACTCCACATTTGCCCATGGTGACCGGCGGCTTTTGGAGGAGGTGGCCAAAGGAGGAAGCTCTCCTCCATGGATGACCTCCAACCGGCGGCTCTTACCTCCCATGGAGCTCCCCTTGGATGAAGCCACATGCTCTCATCTTGGCCCTCCATTCCTTCCCTCCATGGCTATAAATACATGCCTCCATCTCATTTGTAAAACATCCCCAAAAATCATAAATCACTTATCTCTCTAAGTTTGGCAATTTGTAAGTTTGGTTTTGAAATAATACTCTTGTTGGTTCTTGAGTATTATAACAGTTTTAGAGAATACTCCTGTTGGTTCTTGAGTATTCAAGTAGGAATTGGGAATACTCCTGTTGGTTCTTGAGTATTCCCCTTACTTACTGTCTTTCAAAAACCCCCGAGTATTTAGCTATGATATCCACCTCTATGGATATTCGTAGCTAAACTCTTCATTCGGTTGAAGGGGTGTACTTGTATCATAAAATGTTTTAGACTTTGCTTTAGTGTTTTTTTCTCTGTATTCAAAACTTATTCTATGTGCCATATATTAGGCCAGAACTTCCAAGGTTGAGTGGATGCTTGGAATGGCAAAGCTCTTCCGTGGAAGTTCGTAAACATACTCGGATAAGTGGATGCTTGGAATGGCAAAGCTTATCTGAGGAGTTTGACCTCTCTCAAACACCATTTGATTGCTCGGGAATGACTGATCAAATGGATGCACACAGGCTAATATACCTTGGAATGGGGTATTAGTCTAAGTAGAACAAGGGCTCTACGTTTTTTGCAAAAGTCTAGACAGTGTGTGCAAATCGAGTGCTTGGAATGGCCTTGATACTCTTTCGAACACTTTTGCAAAAGACTAGACAGTGTGGCAAATCGAGTGCTTGGAATGGCCTTGATGCACGTTTGAATACTTAGAAGGATCACTAAAGGTCAATGATAAACAGGCTATGATACAAGGCCCCCGAAATCGAATGTTTTCCTTGAAATCAAACAACTCCTGCACTTACTTACTTAGTATAACTGCCGTAATCAACTGCTCACCTTCCGGAGGACTTGCCAATCACGCATCACCCGCTGTAAGTCTCTTACTTTTATTTTCAGTCATTTACTTTTCGCACAAAAAAACCAAAACCAACCAAAAAGTCACGTAGTTACTAGCTCTAAAACCTCAACCAACCTAAAACACGCTCCCTTGCTGTACAAATCACCTCAAAGAACAACTATCCCCCTAATTCCTTTGGGTTCGACCCCTACTTACCACTTGCTACCCAGTAGTGAAGTCGCGAGTAGCGGACTATAAATTTATTTGTACATTTGCTCTGACGACAAGCATCTGTCAAATTGGTGCCGTTGCCGGGGAATTAGCCTTCGGATAGTTGTTCTTTTCTTTCTCTCCCCTTCTCATGACGCTACCCACGACATATGCATGGACAACACGATATCTGCCCCTGTTCGGACGTACGGATGGAGAAAATCCTGTACAACACTGCCGAAACTTTCACCACGTTTGCTGCCACATAAAACCTGAGAATGAAATGTTAGAGGAATTTAAGCTTAAATGCTTCAAATTTTCTCTGACTGACTTCGCGACAATCTGGTACTACACATCACCCGCTATGCATGCTGAATATTTTGTGGACCTCTGCGTTCCATTCCTGAAGGAATTCTCCCCCCCCGTCCTTACGCCAAAAAACCCGTGAGAAGATCATGTGCCTTCAACAATCCCGGGATGAGACTTTGGACGAATACTACACGAACTACGACACCATCGTCTCAAGCTGCCCGCACCATGGATTCACGAAGAAAGTTCTTCTTCAAAAATTTCTTCGTGGGATGAGGTCCGATGAGCTGGGAAGGATTAACGAAGCAATGAAAAGATCAGCCAGGAACTCATCCATAGCAGACATGTGGTACCTCATAAATAACCTGGCCGCAGCCACAAAACGAATACCCCAAACTGACGGAGGAATGCAAATAGACGAAGCTGGTCCTGAGGCAAATGAAGAGACTCCTGAACCGTCAGAAGAATCAGACATGGAAAGCATCGGAAGCAACGAGGACGAAGTCCAAAATACCACCAGCATACTGCCCGAGCCATACCCAGCTATCATCACCCAAGCTTCCGAGACCATCTATGACCAGATCCTGACAAACGGACATAACGAGGCAGAACCAAGCCTTAAGATGCAAGCTTCCCAACTTTTCCCCTCGATCAATAGGCAAATCGCTGAAAACTATGTGATCAATGAAGAGGCTAAAAGGAGGATGGGAAAAGGACCTGAGCAAAACGACACCGTAATGGGGCATAGACGCTGGAAGGAGAAACCATCAGAACAGTGGGAGCTGGACCCACGCCCATCATCCCCCAAAAACCCAGGAAGAGTCAAAGCAAGAATCAGGGTTGGCGCAATAAAGAAATTCGACCTGAGCCACCCATGGGATCCAAACCAATGATCCAAGAATGAGGTACTGTCGAGCCAACGACGTTAAACAAGTGCACTGGTCGGGAGGTAACCCGACACTATCTTACTTTCTGTCATTTAGTTTAAAGTCATTCTCACATGTATATATCTGCTTGCATGACTTTTGAACTAAGGCACGCCTTCGTTCAAAAGTGTGGGGTGAGAACCACCTTTTTATATAGTTAAATAACATGCTTGCTGTTTTCTTAATAGTATCTTTTTGAAAATATGAACTTAAGAATGTGAAAAAGATAGATCATAATTCATGCATCAACCTTGTGAAAATTCAACTGTTTAAAAACTTAGAATGTAACTTCTCATTTGTTCCTTTGTGCTGAGATAAACTAGGGATGTGGAGTTGATAGAAAATGCCCTAGAGGGGCTTGGCAAGCAATCGAAGGATCGAATCAAACTATATGGTTTTCGAAGTCAGTGGAGGCTGCACTTCGGGTTTCAGTGAAGATTGAAGTCATCTCCGCCATGCAGTGTTTATGCAAAAAGAAAAAAAGGCGAGGACGGGAATCAGACCGTCCTCTCTCTAGTCAAAGTAGCCGAGAAAATAGATGAGCGACCCTCATCTTGACCCTCGCGAAACGACAACGATGAGAGGAGCGGGGAGGTATTTCCATATGCTCGCGGTCGATGATTGGACCTCCCAAAAAGGCTTGAGAAAATGGACTAGCAAGTCACAAAGAAGCAAAAGCTCGAAGAAGCAAATCAAGAGGCCAAAGTGTAATTATATTCCCTGTTCAAGCAAGTGTTCTAGGTCGTGTTTGGACAGACCTTGAACTCTCTACACAACAGCTCAACACAACAGAACAAACAAAGACAGGAGCACGCACGGAATGATAACCCAGTTCGGCCAGGCCTACTCTGGGGGGTTTCCCACACCCGGAAAAGGGACAACAAATCTTTATTACGAGTTTAGGGCACAGGAGGTCTTACACTTACACAACACCTTTGCTTGTAATAGCCTCACCACTAACACTCTGTCTCTCAGATTTGTAACCGAGGTTCGTCGCAACTCTCCTCGATCCCCTTCGTCCAGATCTACTATCCGAACGTTCTCGAACTTCACTTGAAGCTCGGATGCTTTCTCTTGAAAGCAAGTTGTTCCCCTTTGTTGTGTGCGCAGTATGATCACTTCCAGGCAGTCTGAGATGCACTTGCTAAGACTGCACTTACACCGATGAGTTTCTGGTAGAGAGAACTCAAACGGCTGTCGCTTCTTCTCCAATCAGTAGAGTTTTCCTCGTGTTTATTTTCTCAGCAGAAGCGACAGGAATTAGGGTTGCCCTTGCATTGTATTTATGCTTGGACGAAACCCTAATTCACACAAGATAAACTCCATCAAATATTTCGGGAATATTCCCAAATATTCTGAAGCGTATCTCACAAAGCGGAAGAAGGAATATATGAGTAACCTTCTTCATCAAGTCAGCCACGTCCTCTTCATGCAAATATTTGACGCTCGAAAAACTTGCTGACCAATCTCCAAATATTCGAATCTAAAGATCCTCGATCTTTCAGAATCTTCCACGAGACAAGACAAACCCACCTTGCCAAGTCAGACACCGGTTTAGAGTAAATATCCATTCGAATATCTGGAGATCGAATGCATCGCTGGCCGTCTTCAAATCGAAAAGATATTGGATCCAGAACCTTCCGGAGAATAACTTCTGCGTCTGCTCTACGCTGTACAGAAGAGTCAGAATGTGTTCGTACTCTTCCTGAACATTTCCTCGAACAGTTCTAAAGCCGTTTTGCCAAACAGTATGCCATTCATGGGAACATCACAAAGGCCCAAAAGTGTGAAGGTTTTAACCGAACAACAGTGAAGTACTCAAAAAGTCAAATCCAAGGCCAAAGGCCGATTCACTACAAAAAAAAAAAGCTGTCCCTCGCCAAAAAGAAAGAAAATCAACGATCAAACCATTGAAACCCGAACCGAATCACGTGCTAGAGAAAGCTACAAGAAAACCATATAGTACGAGACGGTCCCGAGATTGCAGTCCAGGAGCCTAAAAAGGGCTATCTCCCGAAACATCCAAAATACTTTGCATCTCAGCACGGAGGTACAAGTATCAAGTTTCTTCTATTTATTTACGCAGTTTAATTTGGTAATAAGTAGTAATGCATGAATTAGGATAAGTCTAGTCCCACAGTCTAACTTTCATATTTTAAAAGCTTACTTAGTGCCGCCCTTTAATAGCATTGTTCGGGACGAACAACTAAAAGTGTGGGGTGATCTGATGGACCATAATTATACGAATCAAAAACACAGTTAAACCCACTAAATTAGACTGTTTGTCTATTTAACTTTTGCTTGTTAGTTCCGATATTTATCTACAGGGTATTTTGGAGCTTAGAGAGAATACACGCTAAGGAGAGGATTTTACGCAGAAAAGATGTTACGAGTCATTCCAAGGTCTCGATCAGACGCTGACTGAAGAAATCTAAAGATCCTGACATGGAATCATTCAAAACAAATCAAAGCGAAGAGCAATCAAAGTCAATCCCGGGCTGAAATACACCGATAGTTTTGTGAAAACGTCACAAAAACGTCACAAAACTCCACATTTGCCCATGGTGACCGGCGGCTTTTGGAGGAGGTGGCCAAAGGAGGAAGCTCTCCTCCATGGATGACCTCCAACCGGCGGCTCTTACCTCCCATGGAGCTCCCCTTGGATGAAGCCACATGCTCTCATCTTGGCCCTCCATTCCTTCCCTCCATGGCTATAAATACATGCCTCCATCTCATTTGTAAAACATCCCCAAAAATCATAAATCACTTATCTCTCTAAGTTTGGCAATTTGTAAGTTTGGTTTTGAAATAATACTCTTGTTGGTTCTTGAGTATTATAACAGTTTTAGAGAATACTCCTGTTGGTTCTTGAGTATTCAAGTAGGAATTGGGAATACTCCTGTTGGTTCTTGAGTATTCCCCTTACTTACTGTCTTTCAAAAACCCCCGAGTATTTAGCTATGATATCCACCTCTATGGATATTCGTAGCTAAACTCTTCATTCGGTTGAAGGGGTGTACTTGTATCATAAAATGTTTTAGACTTTGCTTTAGTGTTTTTTTCTCTGTATTCAAAACTTGTTCTATGTGCCATATATTAGGCCAGAACTTCCAAGGTTGAGTGGATGCTTGGAATGGCAAAGCTCTTCCGTGGAAGTTCGTAAACATACTCGGATAAGTGGATGCTTGGAATGGCAAAGCTTATCTGAGGAGTTTGACCTCTCTCAGACACCATTTGATTGCTCGGGAATGACTGATCAAATGGATGCACACAGGCTAATATACCTTGGAATGGGGTATTAGTCTAAGTAGAACAAGGGTTCTACGTTTTTTGCAAAAGTCTAGACAGTGTGTGCAAATCGAGTGCTTGGAATGGCCTTGATACTCTTTCGAACACTTTTGCAAAAGACTAGACAGTGTGACAAATCGAGTGCTTGGAATGGCCTTGATGCACGTTTGAATACTTAGAAGGATCACTAAAGGTCAATGATAAACAGGCTATGATACAAGGCCCCCGAAATCGAATGTTTTCCTTGAAATCAAACAACTCCTGCACTTACTTTCTTAGTATAACTGCCGTAATCAACTGCTCACCTTCCGGAGGACTTGCCAATCACGCATCACCCGCTGTAAGTCTCCTACTTTTATTTTCAGTCATTTACTTTTCGCACAAAAAAACCAAAACCAACCAAAAAGTCACGTAGTTACTAGCTCTAAAACCTCAACCAACCTAAAACACGCTCCCTTGCTGTACAAATCACCTCAAAGAAAAACTATCCCCCTAATTCCTTTGGGTTCGACCCCTACTTACCACTTGCTACCCAGTAGTGAAGTCGCGAGTAGCGGACTATAAATTTATTTGTACATTTGCTCTGACGACAAGCATCTGTCAGTTCTCTTCAATTCCCCCGAAAATTTATTACTTGGATTTTTTTGTGCATCCGATCCACTTGGTATTCAATCTCTATCAACGGAGAATTGACTGATTATTTTCCTGGCAAAAGAGGCTTGCGTCAAGGGGATCCCCTATCCCCTTTATTATTCACAGCCGCTATGGAATATTTGTCTAGATATTTAAATGCTCTTACAAGGAAGGATGGCTTTTTCTTTCACCCTAAATGCCACAGAATCAAGCCTAGCCATATTTTATTTGCGGATGATCTATTTATCTTTAGCAATGGCAGGAAGGAGGCTATCCAAGCTATTCGGTTGGTGGTGGACATATTTCTCGGCTACTCAGGTCTCTCTATTAACCTTGATAAAAATCAGATGTTTGTGGCAGGTATGGATGATACTAAAAAAGGTTGGGTTGAATCCTTAATGGAGACCGGAATCAGTAGTTTACCTGTTAAGTATTTAGGAGTTGCTCTGAATTCCAAAGGCGATAAAGGTACTGACTGTCCTATGCTTATTGAAAAAGTGAAAAAGAGATTACAGTCTTGGAGTAATAGATTTTTATCTAGAGCGGGCAGACTTGTACTTATTAAATTTGTCCTTCAATCGTTGATTTATTATTGGGCGAGAGTCTTCATGCTTTCCAAATCTATTATTGACGAGGTGAACTCTATTTGTGCCAAATTCTTATGGAAAGGCAACTTAAGTGGCAGAGCCTGTCACTTGGTTTCTTGGGTGACAGTTTGTAAACCGAAAAAGGAAGGAGGACTGGGCATCAAAGACCTAAAGATCATGAATGAATCTTTAGTTTTATCGCAGTTGTGGGACATAGAAAAAAGAAAAAAGCGGATGGAGTGGCTTGAAGCTTATTGGCTTAAAGGGAGGAGATGGTGGGATCCTAACGTCAAAAGCGGTAACTCTTAGGTGCTTAATAGGATCTGTAAATGTAGAGAGTTGAGTCAGAAGTGCATCCAGATCGAGGGGAATGAGCTGAAGTGGATTGGTATAGGCAATGGTTTTAATATCCGGAACACTTATGAGACACTCACTACTCACGTCGACAAACCTAGCTGGGTGAGAGTAGTCTGGAACAATTTTAATGTTCCTAGGTGCGCCATGAACGCCTGGTTGATTGCTAAAGATAGATTATTGACTAGAGACAAGCTGCGGCTAAGGGGCATGGATATTCATGATTTATGTCCCTTGTGTGAAGCTGAATCGGAATCCAGGAATCACCTCTTTTTTCGTTGCGGCTTCTCTAGGTCCTTTCTTGAGAAAACTATGAACTTTCTCGGAGTTTGCGATTGCCCCCTTGATTGGAACATGATTCTTGATTGGTTTAAGAATAAGAATCAAAACCGATTAAGACTAGTTTTATCACTGCAGGCCTCACTCGGTGCATGTTCGAGATTTGGAAGTGCAGGAATTACAAGATCTTCAGAGAGGAGAATATACAAGAGATTACTGCGACCAATACAATTATTTGGAACATTCGAATGAAGCTTGGTCCTATTTTATCCAAGCGTACTGCTATTGAAGATATGGAATGGATAGGTAGATGACAGTAGCTCTTTTTTTGTTGTTGGTCCTGTTAGGCAGTGTAGTAGGCTTGTGTTTTGCTGCTGTGCAGCTAGTGTCTCTTGTGTTGTGGTGTGCCGTTAGCAGGTGTTCTTTTGTTTTGCAGCTGTGCAGCTTGCTAGTTGTTTTGGTGTAGCTAGCAGGCTTGTTTAGCTGCTGTGCAGTTTGCTGGTATGCTTGTTTTGGTAGTCTTTTGTTCAACCCGTTTGATTGAATACATCTTCTTTAAAAAAAGAAGAAGGATCCTTCTGGTGATTACTAATGCGGATCAAGCGAAAATCGCTCAATGATGGAAGGTTTAGAAAGGCCTCTACTGCCAGTGTATCATGCATCTGAACTTCCATGTTGATCCATTCTCTGACACCTATTTGGTCTCTCTGGAACTGAAACAAAGGTTGGAAACAACAAAGTCAATGATTCTAATAAGATCGCCAGGAGTGCATATCTTATAAGCACGTTCATCTGGACCCCAGTTACCCACAGTTTCCATCCAAACATTCTTCATACTGAGACTAATTCTTTGTTGCTGGCGTCTCATCTCGTTTGTTCTACTCAAAGCGTCACAAAGTTGGACAAACTTGGGGGAGTCGAAGTTTTCTCGAAAATCAAAAATCACATTTCGGTTGTGCGCAAGACATTCCACTGATTCCATTTTCTTGGCAATTTCTTTAGTGGACATAAGGTTTAAAGTTAAGTTCTGACGGAATGATCCGCAACTTGGATTCTCATGGTCAATGAAAGCATGGCAGAAGCAGACCAAGTTGGCACATGAAAAGCGCGCCAGGAACAAGAAAAAGTCAAAAAAATTCATGCCTGCAATAGAAACGGAAGAATTTCAAAACTTAATCTCGAACTTGCTTTGCATTACACATACAGTTTTTTTTTTAATGATCATTACACATACAAGTTAGCAGTGATAATCAAAGAGAAATGGATATTGCTTCTGTCATTATGAAACTGAGCTTTAATATAGTCATTTCTTATAGGGCAAAGTACATACCACCATTTTGCAAATTCTTGTCTAAACTATCTCAAATTTTCAAATGGGAGTCAATTTCAAGTTTTTGGACTAAATTGCACTTGGCATTTCTACAATAAACGTCAAAAAGTAAAAATCTTTATATAACTTTATCAAATGATCTACTTGTATAAGGAGATGTAAGCGTGAACAATGATGAAATTGCTTCAAACATGTATTAAAATAAAAGGAAGTCAAAATAGTGTATATTCACTTTATGTTTAAACTCATATTACAATCAATTACATATTTTAACATGTACCCCATAATTAAATTTAGAAATTTTTTTTTTACTAAGAATATAATTTTGTGAGCATCAATATCCGTCTAATGTCATGATAAAATTGTTTATCTGTGAGAAGAGACTAGGGAAATGAAACAAAAAACCAAACAAAATAAATATTTTGACGTGCTTTTAATAACATGAGCCGAATAATTTAATTTAGAAAATCCGTTTGTACCAAAAATAACTTTGTTAGCACAAATATCATTTGAATGTCACCATATAACTATCTATCTTGTCTCCTCAATAGACAAATAGATTATTCGAAATGGTTATATAAAAATTTATATTTTTGTTACTTATTGTAGAAATGTCAATTGCAGTTTAGTTTAAAAACATGAAATTGACTCCCATTTGAAAACGTGGATAGTTTAGACAAGAATTTGTAAAAGGGTGGTAGTTTATACTTCATACCACCCTTTTGTAACTTTTCCCTTTCTTATACCGACAATATATATCATACCAGTGTTAGCAGCAAGATTCCTCTGGCACAGACTTTCAAAATCATCACATATGTCCCTGATGTCTTCAATATAACTCTTAGCCTCTTCATAGTCCTTCACAAGGAGATCCCACTGTAGAAATATGTGCATGGAAGATAAAATTTTCCTACTTTCGGTAATTATAATAACCCAAACACTAGTTTTGTATAACTTATTACCACCCAATGAAGGTTGTAGGCATTAAACCAATTGTGGTTTACTGAAATGGTGTCCTCCTGAAACAATAAATTAGATGTAAGCATCACATACAGGAATCCCTAACAAAAATGCACATTTCTTAAAGCAACATGTCACTCCAGAACTTCAATCCTCAGCATACAACATTCCAGATACCCTGAAGCTGCGACATAATTCATAAAGCTACCCGATTACGTAGCATTCTACGGAATTCTTCTGAAGTTTACGCAATATATTTAACCAGTATGATCAGACTGATAACATAGAAATGTTGGTCCCCGGAAGAAGAAGCGGAATGCCAAAAGATGATATGCTGAGTACTAAGAGTCTATTTTCGGAGATCATGAACATTTTATAATTCAATTAATAATATAACCTATAAAATATTGTGGGAAGTGATTCATCAGCTGAAAAGGTAATGTAGCTTGCAAATATCATCAGGTAACCTGAAACTGTTATTGAAATGAGAGAGGCATGAGCATGAAACTAGAGAGGTCTCATTTCGTAATCCATGTTTGGTGCCATCAATTCAAAAAAAAATTCCTCATACTAATGATTTTTCAATATCAATGTTTAGTTGTTTACCATGTTATGGACTTGATGATACCATCCGCTAGGCACAAATATAATTTCATTTGCTTCTTGAATGCACTCCATCCATGTGGCCTAATCAAGTCATATGCTTAGAAGTAGATCATACGATAAAAAAACCAAACAGGTGTTTACGTAAGAACTGAAACAAAATCAATAACAGCTGAGAACCACCTTGTTAAGACCATGGAATTTTGATTCACTGACTTCCTCGAAGATGTTATAAACAGAGCATTTCATGTTCCTATAGGGTAAATAAATTATGTTTATGTGTTGAATTTCAAACTAAAGCAAGATGTTATGATAAACTGATAAAACAATATCATGCACTACTAATAAGTTTCAACCCAAACACGTTTAGTAAATGCCTCAACCGTTACAGATCTTAGACCTCTAGCACCTCAGTTAAGCTAGAAACACAAAAAATCGCAACTAGTTGGAGTTCCGCTGGACATATCCTGCTATTAGATTTTTTTCTTTTTGAAAAGAAGATTCAAAAAGGTAAAATAAAGTCTGTTTTACTTAGATTCTACAAGAATGTCTGTTCTTGTACACTCGTATGGTTGTATCCATAGCTTCATCATCATGAGTAGCTAGACTGTAATAACATCAGTTCAACTGTTGTTAGCGGTCATGTTGTAACTAATGTATTTGTGGAAACCTCCTGTCTTAACCCTCAGCAGATGTGAACATCTTCAGAACTTCATTATTAAAAGTGCATATTTTTAATTGCTATTGCCAAATTCATTTCTTGAGCTTTTGCTCAGTTCAATAACTCGTATCACGGACTAAAAAAAGGGGAAATTCAAGTTATTCCGTCATTTGGAAGACCAATGTAATGATGTCAAAAACCAGGGAGCTGAGGCCAATAATTGTAGTTTCCTAATGAAGATGTAAGTGGTCAACACACTCATTCTGAAGATAATATTGACATACCGATCAAATATTAGATGAGTTTGAGTCGGAGACAAAAACAACCACCGTTTCCGGCCACAAATGTTGGCTGACCAGCTATATGATCGAAAAACATCTGCATGCAGTGGAGTCCACGTGCCTGCATAGTAAGAAAGTCAGGTGGATTACACACACTGAATTCATGAATAGCAAACTGGTGTCAGAAGATAGTCTTTTTTTTTTGAATTTTTCGCTTAAACCTTTTGCTCCCATGTACACAAATCGATAATCCGAGCAACATATGTCACTTCTTTTTTCATCAGAAGTAGGATCCTCATGCATAGGATAATGGTCGAGATACAAATTTAGCCAATCATCTCTAAAAAAGAGTGGTGTTTGGTATGCTGTATATTCTGGATACTCCTGAGAGAAAGAAAAGAGGAATTTTAAAGCACTAGTGTAATAAGGTGCCATCTTCTTCTTCTTCTTTTTTTTGGGAGATACCTTGTAAGTGAAATGATACGGAAAAGTATCCATGTGTTACAGTATAGTATAGTACAGGATCAACAGAAAAGCTATAACTTAACTGAAAGATAATGCCCTGACTATTAATTTCACAAACTAACCCTTTGTGCACAAAGACATAGGTGGCCGTATTTTAATATTCTCTAAAAGACACACCTTAACAAAATGCCAGTCTTTCAGGTATAGTTGGGAGTTGTTGCTGAAACTGCAACTGCGTTCTTGAGAAAAACAATCGCTAAGATCCTTGTGTGAACCCATAAGCCAATGGTTGATGAACTCTTCAACAGTCATTTCCACTCTCTTCTGATCAGTAAAATCTCTATTATTACAATCAGCCACCTGCAAAGTTATGGAATACCAGCTCCAAAATAAATAAATAAATAAATCCAGTGAACACAATTGAATACTGCAAAGTTGTGTAAATTACCTGAACTTTAGATTGACCGAAATGAGTAGCGAAAAATGGAAGATTGGGTCGGCCATCCTGAGAGACCCAATCGGAACAAGCTCTCCAGTCGTCAATCAAGCCAGTGAGAACCACCGGCTCGTTCTTCGAGAGATACCTGTTCGCGAACTCCTCATAACTCACCTCTTTCCCGTTCACTCTCTCAATGTCTCCTCCGACGATCTTCACCTCCATTTTCTCAGCTCCACGGATTTTGCGAAACTGCCGTCGTTTCATTTTTAGTTTGTAATTTATGTTTAGCAATTTTTTTTATTTAAATTGTATTTTGGGTGGTCAGATGTTTTCTGGAGTTTTTTTTTTGTTTTGAAAATGACTCAAATGCGTTTCAACATATTAGAAATGATCCATGTGAGTTTGTACTTTAAAAAATGACCCGTTTTTAATAACATTGGATCCTGAGGATTCGGTTTTCTGTATTTTTTACAAAATCGGTTCCTTAGGATCCGGTGTTATGTGCGCGTTTGAATGAGAGAACTCCATGTGTTCTCGTTTGCACATAACACCGGATCCCGGGGATTCGGTTTTGTAAAAAACACAGAAAATCAGGCCATTTTTTAAAGTGCAAACTCACATTGGTCATTTCTGAAATTTGAAACTCAAAAAGTGTCATTTTTTAAAAAAAACTCTGTTTTCTGAGATTTAATTGTTCATGGTTTTCACTACTCACTATTGTTTTGACTGTATTGCTCACTATCTGATGGTTGAAGGTGGGATCAATTTGAGTAATATAGTGTATATATTATTTTTAGATGATGAGCAGCTTGAACCTTTAGGTCAATTCGAATTTGATATCTTCGGTTGAATAGTTCCTTGACTTCTGTTTGAAGTCTCTGAAGACGTTTTGCCAAAAGTCATGCCATACGTAGGAACAACACAAATTGATTCAACTTCATCTACATAGTTCCCATAGTCGAATTTCAAAATACATCAGAGAAATGAAGAATGGAAGTTTCCTAAATTCGGGATTTCCAAATATCGAAGATATCAAGAGCTGGAGTCGGTTAGTTAACAAGAAAGTCGGGATTGAATATTAAGAAGAATATCAACAAATCAGTTGAAGATCTTCGGCATGCCGTGACTAGGAAGGAAGATATTTAGAAGGTCTTTCTAAAGATTGGATAGGATATCTAGAGAATATTTAGGAATATTTCATAAAAAATATCTGATAGAATATCTCGAACTGAATAAAGTAAAACAAGTGCATAGACAGGATGGCCACAAGAAGAAGACCTATGCAAAGAAAAAGTGGGATTATTGGTGATAATAAAAGTTTGGTGAAACTGTTACCTCGGTCAAATAAGGACTCAGATGACTCTGAAGACGAGAAACCACTTAGCGCAAGATTAGGAGATGGGCCATCAAAAGTGAAATATTGTTGTCTTATCCAAGATGAGATCTAGATGGTGTTCGAACTAAGCTTGAACACTAATCCAACAGTGAGCAGAACAGAACAATGCAGGCACACACGAATACCCAGTTCGGCAACAGTCTACTTTGGGGGGCTTCTCACGCCCTAAAGTGTAGCAAATATTTATTGAAAAGTATAGAGCTACAAATGGTCTTACTCTTACAATCTCTTGAATGTAAACGCCTAGCCACTATCACTTCTTCAGTCAGATTCGCGAGCCCGGCTCCCCCCTCAATCCCCTGAGTTCGAGACTCCCTCCCGAACTAGCTCGAAGTTATCTCGAAGCTCGTTCGCCTTCTCCCGAATGCGAATAGTAGCTATGTGTGTGCAGCTGGTCGTTCAACAGACTAGTCTGATCAGCACAGTGAACAGACTAGCACTACGCTGATTGGTTTCAGATGAAGACCACAATCCGGCCATCGCTCCTCCTCCTCTACTCAAGATTACTCTCGTGTTTTTTGTTTCTCCAAAAGTGATGCCTGATCTGGACGCCCTAGCACTCTATTTATATGCTCCGGCAGTTCCCAAATCAGTCCTAGATAATCTGTCAAATATTTAGGAAATATTCATAAATATTTGCTAGATATCTTTTATCCAATCTTTAGAAATATCCTATGATTACTTCCTTGCCAAGCCAGGCCAAATATCCTTAACCAATTTGTAACTGATATGTAGATATTGTTTTGAATATCTGATCTTCTATTTTCTCGTTAGCCGACTCCAACCGAATATATCTTCGATCTTTAGAAACTTCCAGGTTAGGAAACTTCCATGCCTCTGTTTCACGATGTACTTGGGTTCCAATCGTTGGTTGAACATCTCTTGACCTCTGCTTGAACACTCTGAAGACATTTTGCCAAAACCAAGCCATACGTAGGAACATCAATCTCCCCCTTGGCATTTTTGGCAAAATCAAATCGTCTAGTTCAAACTATCTAGCCTTCATAGACTATCGAGGGAAACAACCATCCTCCTCAAATTACTCCCCCTTTCTGCCATAAAAATGGCAAGGAGGGTGCAAACATAGTTCAAGCATAAACAAAACAGTACCAGAACAAGTACGACAGAAAGATAAATGTTAAAATGTCAGAGCTAAGTCAAAGTTATCAAAGCATGGACCTTCACATGGAGGAGTCTTCATCAGAGTCACCAGCATCTTCGTCATCAGCTTCATCTTCGTCATCGCTGGGATATCGCGCCGCATGAACCAAACGATTGATTCGTTTCTTTTGCTCATGTTCCACCTCCAGGATGATCTCCAGCTCCTTCAGTAGCCTTCCTCTTTCAGCGCGAGGCATCTTTTAGCCAGCATCTGTTCTCCTCATCGAAGACTCAGGGACGTCTCTCCTCTTCAGTCCGGGGTTTTTCAGGTCATTGACATGCCGACCCTTAAACAACTTGTGATCAACCGTTAACTTCTGCAGAGTACTCGAAAGGCTGTCCTAGGATGTGTTCACCTCAGGATGTTGATTAATGATGAGCTCATAGATGAGGGAAGGAAACATAATCCGGTGTAGAGATTTGGTGGAGGTCGCATGTTCAGCAATCTGTTGGAACATAAGTCTGCCCATATTGAAGAGCATTTGGTTCCCAATCTGGTAGAGCAGCTGCCTCATATCCTTGCTGACTGTGGTTCTGTGAGAGGTCAGCTTCCAGTTCACAATAGCAACGAAAAAGAGCATTGAATAATAAGTAGTCAGGTCTGCCACTGGAAGGGAGCTATCTACCCAGAAGGGGTAAGAATCGGTCGTTATACAATTAGCAGTCTTGTCATAATCGTTTTCCTCCTCATCCCTAGCCGGATCATTCATTACATAGTAGACATTGATAATTTCATGATCAAGGACGACCTTCTTTTCTCGCACAAACACCACTCCAAAGTCTTTGTCACCCATGATGCCAAACTGTTTTGGCAGATTTGCAATGGCCTCTCGTACTAGCTGCTCGTTGAACGGCTTACTCCTTGTCAGCGTCTAATACAGATATGTCTCTTTCAACAGATGAACAACCTCCTTTCCCTTGTATCGCTTTTCATCAAGCAGTCTTTCTGGAATAATTTTTCTCTTCTGAACAGCCTTCCATTTATCAGCAGCGTCCTTGCTTGCAAACCACACACCACCTCTAGTAACACCAACTAGGACACTAACTGAGACAGAGGATGGAACGCCACGCTTCCTCTTCTTGGACGAGCTTGCTCCCTGACAGAGCCTTGTCGTGAGGCAATGTGCAAAATAAATTTATAAGTCCGCTACTTGTGACTTCACTATTGGGTAGTAAAGCGGTAAGTAGGGGTCGTACCCAAGGGAGTCAGTGTGGAATGGTTGTTCTTTGAGGATTTGTACAGAAAGGGAGTGTGATTTGGGGTTGATTGTGATTTTAGTGCTGAAAAGTAAGTGGGTTGGTTGTGGTTTTAGTGCTGAAAGTAAGTGCTTGAAGGACAAGACTTACGAAAAGTAAATGCTTGAAGGACAAGACTTACGAAAAGTAAATGCTTGAAGGACAAGACTTACGAAAAGTAAATGCTTGAAGGACAAGACTTGCGGAAAGTAAGCAGTTGATATGGGACTGAAAGTAAGCAGTTGATATGGGTACTGAAAGTAAGCAGTTGATATGGGTACTGAAAGTAAGCAGCAAGGTGGTGTTTTGATCAAAGGAAAGGATTCGGTTTTAGGGGCCTTGTATCATAAATATGTTCATCATCGACCTCTAATGATCATACTACGTGTTTAAAATGTATCAAGGCTATTTCTAGCACTCGACTTGCCACACCGTCTAGTCCTTTTCAAGACATAGAACACTTGTTCTATTTAGGCTAATTCCTCCTTTCGAAGTATCTTAGCCTTATGTGCATCCACCTGATCAATCATTTTCGATCAACCAAGTGGTGTTTTAAAGAGGTTGAACTCTACAGAAAAGATTTGCTCTTTCGAGCCTCCACTTAACCACGTATGTTCACGAACCCCTTGGAAGAGCTTTGCTCTTTCGAGCCTCCACTCAACCAATAGTGTTCTAACATAATATATGGCACATAGAACAAGTTTGAACACGAAGAAGCACTAAGAAAAGGGTCTAAAAATGGTTTTATGATACAAGCACACCCCTTCAACCGAATGAAGGGTTTAGCTACGAGTATCCATGGAAGAGGATATCATAGCTAAGTGCACAAAAAAGTAAAGGTTTTCGGTTTTGAAAGACAAAGAAAGTAAAGTAAGGTTTTGGAAAAGAATACTCAAGAACAAGAGAGAAGTTGGAGCTTTTGGTATTGAAGTGGAAGAGAAGAGAGATAAGCTCTCAACTCTCTAAGTATGTACATGAGGATTTCTAAGGCTAAGCCTTCTATTTATAGAAGAGGAAACTTGGGGACTAAGTTTACATGGAGAAATATCCCAAAAGACTAGTCATTTGGATAGGAAGAAGAGGAGAGCCAACCACTTGGCATTTGGCACATGCATTGGATTGAAGAAATATCCCAAAAGCACTTCATTTTGATTGGTTTAGCCAAAAGCCACCACTAGGATATTTTAAGCAAAAAGTCATCGCTTGGATATTTCAAGCAAAAAGCCATCCCTTGGATCTTATTATCCAAAAGCCAACAAGTCAACCGGTTTGAATAGTAAAAGTCAACCGATTTGAATAGTAAGTACTGGATCTTGACCGGAGTTTGGTTGGAACTGGTCGGAGGACTTTGGCTTTTGGACTGCAGATTTGGAATGCTGAGGCAATTCTAAGACTAATGATCGAAGTCGTTTTGCTGGAATCTTCCCGGAACCTGGTCGAAATCCCAAAACGACCGGAATTGCCCTAGTTTGGCCTTGATCGGGCTTGAGCTGGTTCCACTCGGGCATTTTGTCTGGGAAGTGAAATCACCCAAGTCATTTGGCATTTAGAACAACTTGGTCGAGCCAGATTTGCCAGATTCGCTGGTCTAGTCGAGCGACTTGGTTTCGGTGCCTATGCGCGCGGGGCCTTTGCTTTGGAATTGAGCCAACTGCCAATCTGCTCGGGCATTCTCCTTGGTTTTCCAAAATTGTCCACCTTATTTTCCATTTTGATCACTTTGCTCGAGGTGGATTCGTCAGATCAGCTTGTTTGTCCGGGCAACTTGAATTCAGTGCTAGACAGTTTGGGCGTGGCTGGATTTGCTCGGGTCCTGGCTGGCCAGAATTGGCTAGTGGTGCTTTTTGGCACAAATCTCCCTTTTTAAGAGTGTTTCCTCTTTAGACTCCAAAATGGCCTGAAATACAAATACACATTAACAAGCACATGTTCGTGCACTCAAAGTGCCTAATTCGGTGGGTTTAGTAGTACTAGATGAATCGTATAAATACGCTCCATCACTCCCCCTTCGTCAGGGCTCCGTCTCTCCAGCTTGGTGGGAATCTTGGGTGAGTATTCCTGAAAGATCACTTTCTTCTTTGATTTCTTCTTTTCTGCTTTCTTGAGCACGGATAGGAGAATGGTATCTTGGTCTTCCATCTGGGCGTCATCTACAACAGGCACCTCATGTCCTGTATTCATCTCCACATTGGAATTGACTGACTGTTTCACCTCCTTCTGAGCCTCTGGTTGACCACGAACATGCTCTTTAACTTGCTCTGTATCTGACCTCTTTTCAGACACCCTCTTCAGCTATGACTTCCTCCGTTTCAGAAATTTCGTCTTCTTGATCAACATGCCCTTCCTTCTGCAGATCTTGAGCAACTACATCAATCTCCTTATACACGTCAACGAGATCATCATCTTTCTCCGAAGGATCTGATTCTTCTAATCCATCATCTTTTAGCTGTTATTGCTTCTGGTCAGCAGTTTCCTTAGAAACATCTTCACCACCGGTTGTCTTATTCTCAACTACTGCCTCTTTAGTCTTTTCAACTGAGTCATCATCAGTCTCTTCATCAAGTGCTAGCCTTCTCTTGCCAGGACTCTCCACAACTCTCTCAGTCTCAGAGTCTGATGTAGTACTCAACCAATCTCTTACAACACTGATCTTTGCTGCATACTTCCTCGGAGTAGCATTTTTTTAACCACAACCTTCGGCCCTGCTTCTTCAACACAAAGCCAGTTGCATGTAGCTTTTCTTTCAGCAGATTCTTCTTATCTGCATTGTCAGACCTAGCCACACTGGTTCCAACTACTTTCAACAAATCAGGTCTGTTCTCAACAGCCTCAGCCCTCCTGGCTTCCCCTTCTTTCACTACCTCAGGCACACTGCTTGCAATAGCCTGTGGTTCAACTACCGAAGCATCCACCACTTTTTCTCCCTCATCATCACCCTTATCCTCCACATTCATCCTTAACTTCACATTCACAGGCATAGACACAGAAATCTGAGGTTTGGGACTAGTGATTACCTCTTGTAGTGTGGGTTCTGCTATCAGCTGCTTGCTTGCATCAGGAGTTTTAGGGTTAGCTGTTGACAGCTCTGAAGTCGCTTCCTTCTGCTTTGACACAGCCGCCTCTTTTCCTTTCTTTTTCTCATCTCCAATCTTAGGGTTTGTAGAAGCTGTCACTTCAACCGCCTTCGATTCAACACCTTTATTTGATGTGTCAGTCTCCGTTGGTTTTGACTTTTTCTCCTTCATCACTTTTGACTTTGTTGTCTTGGTAATCTTTGGATTCGTCGTCGGGACTCCTGCAGAAACTCCTTTGACATCTTTCTTTGGTGCCGGAGAAGTCTTGACTGCGATCTTGGCGTTTTTCCTTGTGTTCACCATTGTTGCTGATTTGCAGTTGCTTAGAGAGAACTCGAGATGATTGTAGAGCTAGGGTTTCAGAAGGTTCAGTGAGAGAGAGAGAGAGAGAGAGAGCAAGTGAGGCACAATTTCAATTTCCAAATATTTAGAACTCTTTAACTTCCCAAAACTGGCTTGCGTATATTGCTCGAGATATTCGTCCAATCACCTCTCTCTTCTTAACGGCTCAAAAAAAATCTGCGAAATCTTTTGAATTTAATAATAACTTTCAGCCACTTACCATCTGTTCCAGCACTCTTCTTTGATGGGTCTGTCCAACTGTTTGCTGGAGTTCAGCTCTTGAATATGCCAGACAAAGACCAACTTTTTTGCTTTCTCCCTTATGTTGATCACATAGCGTGAGTTCATCACTTATTTTATAAGTTCTTAACTTCTGTTCTGAACACATTTGTTTTTAAGTTAGTGGGTTTTTTAGGTGGCATTGGATGTTATGCGTCATCTTTCCGAGACAACATAAACTTCTTTGGCTTGATTCATCGACAGAAGAGAAGGATATAAACGCTGATGCAAAAGAGTTGGTGGAGACGTAAGTTTGGAAATTACTTGTATCTTATAACTTGTATTGAAAAGTCACTAATAATTATATTATTGTGTTTGTTTTAGGGGATTACATCGATACTACCAAGGATGTGTACCGAGGAGTACACGTAAAGTAGAGTGGAAGAAAGTTTTGGTATTCACAAATTAGACAATTTTACTAAATATTTTTTTTCATTTATAAAGTATGTTAACTGCGATTCTTGATATCGTGCAGTGTCCAAGACAACCACCTAGCAATTTTTGTGGTTATTATGTCCTTCAATTTATTCGGGACATTATAGCATTTGTACGGGCTAATAATGGTGCGGAGGTTGAAGACATTAACCAAGTGAGCTTTTTAGAGATATATATACATATGTTATTCATTTAACTGTTTACTTGTTGATTGTTGATTTAGTTCTCTTGTTTTCACTCTTTGATTGTTGATTTAGCTTTTTAGACGTTAGTCGTTGATTAAGCTTTTTAACGCTTAATCGTTTTCACTCTTTAATTTTTGACTTAGTTCTCTTGTTTTTTTATATAGTACTGTTTTCCTAATGGAGTAGAGTCATACGATGTCGACAAGTTGCTTGAAGTTCGGGATGAAATCGCCAACTACCTACGTGACTATGTGACCACTCATCCTGCGGTATAGGACATTGACTTTAGATCACATTTGTTATGTGATGTTTTGTGGTGTATTTGTACCAAAGAGACAATTATATATGTGTATGAACGATATTGTATTGTAAATTCAGTGAAATGATGTTTAGCATGTAAGCTGTATTGTATTTAAAAGTTGGAACAGCAGGGTTTATTATTGATGTTTAATTTCAGGTGGATTTGAGCTTTTGTAAAGCCAAATCTGCCATTTTTTTGAAGCTTATGCAACGGTTTCTTCAAAAACCGTTGCATAATGTGCATCGGTTTGAACATTATGCATCGGTTCAAGGAAAAACCGATGCATAATGTCCGAACATTATGCAACGGTTTTTTATGAACCGATGCATAAAGTCCGCACATTATGCAACGCTTCATTATGCATCGGAACCAAAACCGATGCATAAGACCCGAAAAAACGTTGCATATTATGTTGTTTGTAGTAGGGCATGTTTGACCATATTCTTCTGCTACTTAGTATTAGTTGTTTAACCAAGTAGAGAACAGTTCAATTCAACTCAAATCAGTTTAGTCATTTTTCATGCCTATGTAAGTTTAGGGTGGTCCAAGGAGCTACTATCATGCAACACTAAGATAGTAATAGCTTTTACTAATCCATTCTAACCGCACTTTTGGTTTGGTTGGGTTTTTCGACGAAACAATATAAAAATAAGTAACAATGGAATCACAAAAGAAAATGCACGGACTACGATTTAGTTCAGAAGGCAATGCGTTCCATAATGTATTGCATAAGTTAGGGAATTAAACGTTCATACAAGTGGTGAACAACAGCGACGTTTACGACGAGTGGGTACTAGTCCTATCTTGTCACATTTAGCTTAAACGACTAGAACCTTATACCTACTGACACTGCCGTTGCCGTCCAGAAATCTATAAGAAATAAAGTCTAGAAAATAATACAAAATTCACCAATCAAACACTCCACGCTTACGATTTGTTTGTCCTAAGCAAATAAAAGAAGTATGAATATTGGAGAAGTGAATTATGCAATTTATCAAAAATTCAAATTATTGAAACTGGAAAATCATAACTCACTTTCATAGGATATGCATCAAGTAAATAATAGACATCATTTTGTTACACTATATATTCGAGTGCTGTCCACGTCGACTGACACATTTACCAAAAATGAACGTGCCCTTTAGATCTTGAAAGTTCTGTCAAAACAAACAGAACTGAAAAGTAAATTTGAAACTGATTTTTTATGAATTAAACTGTATATACTTACTTATATTATAACTTTTCAGGTATTATTTTTTTTTTAACCTCACAAATTCTGTAACCAAATGATGCAAGTCTTATATGTAGAGCTCATATTTATGTTGAACTCCCAGGTTTGTGTATCTCGTTGGTTACAGAGACAATTAAGAAATAAAGATTCATGGAGGAAGCTCATATTAGGAAAAGTAGATCACATACTCTGTTTGCCTAATTGGAAATGAAATAGTTGACTAGTTACCCACATTTGTGGAACATTGTGTTATTCAAGTTCAGGTGCCTCCTTCTATATTAAATGAGTAGTATCTGAGTTTCAAAAATTCTTATGCATCAAGATCCTCGGCGAAACATTGTTCAGCATGTCAATGAAAGTGGACATCTGTGTGATGTTTAAGCTGCATCGTCACTGGTCACTTCCTAGTCCAAAGCCCACACCTGAAGCAAGACGGTACATAAGCTTACAACTATGAACCATGCTCAGGACATTCAAATTAAACTAGTAAAGCTGGTGAGTGTACGAATGACCTGACCTGGATCTTGCCGTCCGATGAACCAGCATAGAGCATATCTCCGTGCCTATCAGATACCATTGACGTGACTCTGGCATTTCCACCTCCAACTTTGATCGAGGCAACTCTTGCCACTCTTTCCTTCAGCCATACTTCAATGATTCCACATTTTGTAGACGTGAAGATGTAATCACTGTTAATGGACAGTTGTTGGATGTCCATGTTGGTTGTAAATGATCCGATGGGCGCACTGTTGGATAGTGAAAATACCTGACACAGATTTTGCATTGTTAATATTGCAGTGAGCATGTTTTTAGTTAATTCTGTTGGTTTGTGTATGTGCGTGTTACCCTTCCAGCTATTCCATCAATTGAAGTCCCCGCTGTGTATAAATGGCCATCATGGATGTAGAGTGAATTTATAGTTTGTTTCCCTAGAAACTTGCGTGTTCCTGAGTAGAATGTAGTGACACTAAAACTCAACAAATCGACCTCCTGAGAGTAAAAGAAGGTATGTTGGTATACAAGTTGGCTGTGCTGTAGTCAAACAAAGATTAAGACTAAGATCACAAGGCATGGGAGTTAGTTTACCTGTATACTGTATCCATTGCAGCCACAATACACCTTTCCCCCCATAAGTGCGAGGCTTCTCACATGTCTACTCATGTTTACTTGTCTTGGAACCCCGGACCAGGTATAAACCTGAACTTGAATAGATGCATCATTAAAACTTGTTGCAACATGTAAAAGAAAATTTATATGCAACCTTATGACGCAGAAGTAGTTGTGGGAGAGAAATCACACCTTCATGCCCGTTACATGAGATGCAAAGCATGCAACATTAGAGTTGGCTGCCAATGCGTAAACTGGCTCTTTCACGTCATGGACTTCAAGGCTATGAATTGCTTCAGAGGTAATTTCCCAGACCTGTGGATGTAGAAATTTTATTATTCTAATGTTATGCAAGCATGTAGCTTCTGCAATCTGACAAATTGAAAGACTAGGGAGTTACTCGGATTGTCTTGTCTAACGAGCCACTGAACAAAATCTCGCCAGAAGGTGCAACACATAGACATGTGACAGCTTTGGTGTGTATGCGAATTTCATGGAGTAGCCGCAGTGTCTTCTTTGCAGCATCCCAAACCTACATGGCAATTACATGCCAGTAAGTCGCACTGAACAGAAACTACAAGCATGGTCATAGTCATGGCAACAATTATTGATGGAGGGTACCTACTTTTATTGTTCCATCAGCATGACTGCTGTAAACTCGACTCTTCTTATGAAGCAAGCAAAGAACATCACCATTGGCGGATGAATCTATCTCGGTAATTTCAACGCAAGACCATAACTCTGACTACAAGAAACACGCACTTTATAGGTGAGGCATATATTTCTGTAACAAATAATAAGAATGCATCGGTAGAACATGTCTTGGGAACTCACTGCATTTACAGATGGCAAGTTGATCAAGGCTTTCAGTATATCAGTAACCACAGCTGAGCTTCTCTTTAGCTTTCTCAATACGTTATAAATGCTTTTAGCATACACTCCAAGCTCTTCCAAAGCCCCTTTTTATTTCAGGAAATATTGATCAGTTGACGGAGACATATCTAATGAAATGAAACGTGACTTATGCGAAAATATCCATACCTTGATCACTGATGAAGCTTTTGAGAGCAAGGGTTGCAAATACTTTTTCCTCAAAGTTTTTTGAGAATCTGAGTATGTTGATAAATTGATCAAGCAGGGATGTCCGTGCAACTTCTCTTACACCAGAGTCAGGAAGCTTATAAATCATGTACGTCAGCCATGTGGCCATGACAAGACATGTCTTTGCCATCCTCAGTGAGTTACTCTTGAAACATTCCTCCAAAGCTTTGAAAATGGAACCTTTTTCATAATTACTCAGCACAAAAGCTACTCTTTTCTCCCACAAATTTGTAGCCTTCTCATCGGCTTCCTGTAAAAAAAGTTCAGGATATGAATATGATAGACAAAGTATTTCACATTTAAGATTACATCAATTGTGATCAAAATTCTTACATCTTTCAGTTCATTCTCATATAGACCCTCCGTCTCAGAAACTATCAAGCTGTTGTATGTTTGATCAAATCCTGCTATCTTGAGCAGCCACGCTTCTGTGTAGGAATTCCCTGATGCAGTCAAATGGCCACAAAGAGAAACTAAAGCATCTAATGCTATTGCCTGAATGCTGGGGAACTCCTTTCTGCGGAGCGCTTCTATCAATGTCTCTATGGCTTCCTCCCTATAAATACTCATTTTTCGAGGTTCAACCTTACAGGAAAAGAAAGACAAGTTTAGGAAGGATCAGCAACAACTCTTATTCTTATTCTTTTCCACAAAAGTTTTTTAGAAGAAAAACAAGCTGGCGTACCAATAGATCAAGCTGAAGAAGAAGAGTAGCAATAACGGGTTGCTGCTCCATGGGAGCCATCTGAAGATACACAAGCAACGTGTGCATAGTACTAAATGCTCCCTCATCTCTGATCTTTTGAAGTATTGTGTTGCATATCGATCTCCTGCCGTACAATCTATAAATTAGTGGTCATACTAAACACCTGCTAAAAATGTACTGACATACATTCAACGGAAGAAATCAGACAAGTTCCTATCTCTTGTAGCGAAATCATACAATATTGAGCAACGTAGCTGGCAAAGAGGCATGGTGGGCTAGCAATCTACATACCTGTTCAACTGAACGAGTTGAGATAGAAACTCGATACAAACTGCTTTTGTAGCGTCATTCCCAGCGTGAAGTAACTCAAGAACTGGCGACAACTCAATTGTAGTTGCTATCAAGTTCTTGCAACTTTTATCTGCATGCATACAACATAGGAGTATCGATATAACAGACTGCCTTCCTTCTTCCCCGTCAAGACACTTTACTAAGTGAGGTAGCATGTTTCCTGAAATAACACTAATGGCGTTCACAGTCCTGCTGTTCTCATCTCCTCCGATCAATATCTGCTCTATCAATGCTATAGCAGCATCTTTGGGGTCCATTGCCAACTGAAAGTCATCTAGACATTCATTTCTATTCAAAACTAGGTGGACGAGTGATGGAATCAAGTCATAAACAAATAACTGCGCATAAACTGGCCTCAACTGGTATATCAAGACACTAGCCTCACCCAAGCCATTTTTCAATAGCGTAGTTAAGCAATCCAAATCAGTATCCACACTGGTTAGTGAATCACCAACGCTTTCATTGGCACAGATGAGGTCAGAAAGAATAAAAATTGTTTTCCGCAGAACTTCTCTATTCAGAGAAGCTGATAATACTTCAACAAATCCGTTTACGACTGTTGGTTCAGATAAGTAAGGATGTATCCCAGCATCAGACTTAGACTCGATCCATATTCTTGCGATCTCCAAAACAGCTGCTTCACATTGTTGTAAATCCACAGAATTGCAGATGCAGGCGATATGAGGCTTCAACTCATTGATTATGATCTCCACAGCTGCTTGAGAGATCACACTGGTTGGTGATGTCGTAACATTTGTTCTCCTGAATCTTCTACTTTTATCATTATAGTGATCACCCATGTGTATATGGACAGGGAGATGATATGACCCGGACAAAGTAGATTTCAGTGAACTCTCGTTGGATGAGGGTAAAGTGTAAGAACTCTTAGGGGTGTTAGAGCAGGACCAGTCCTGAGCAACTTCAGGATTCTGTTCTTTCCATGAAGTGATCAGTCTCTTTAGCACATAATTTGTTTTGGGCAACACAGTGGCTGAGAGTGTTTGCCGTGTTATGGGGCAGGTTGTATTTCCTCTTTCCAGCCATTCCTGAATTGCCTTCCTTTCATATGTCTGACCTGTTTCAAGAGTAACTGGGTCACTAAAAGCCTGGCTTGTGATTGGGCAAACAAAATCTTTTGGTGGTCTGGTTCTGGGAGTTATCTGGTCCGAAGATGGGAGTGACTTATAAGGCGAACTGCATATGCAAAAAGAAATATGCTTTTTATCTTCAGGTGCGGATAATAACATATCTTATTTCAATACAAAGTAAGAGGGCGAAAATTATTACTCCAAGTTCATATGTCGGTTGATGCTAAGATTTTTCCGGCGGCTTATCTGATCCTCCTGCATTGTGAAATCATTATTGGTCAATTCCAGCTCAAACAGATCACACTGACAGTTTTCTTTTTTTTTGATAGTACACTGACAGTTTTCAGTTGGAAAAAAAAAGAAGAGAGAGAACAGTAACTGCTTTTATACTAATGAGACTAACTGCCACCCTTTCACCATCTGAGTCTATGAAGGTTAAAGTTGAATCATTGTACAGATCAGGAGAAATGGGCAACGAGGCAGTTGAAGAAGAATCGGTGCGACAGGATAGAAGACGCAGCAATGTTGGAGACTCTTTTTTGGACAACGTATTAGGCCTTGGAGATGGAATTCTCGGCGATGGAGTCTTGGGTGATTCTATAGGTGAAAAACTTCTAGGAGATAGTGGTTGATTTTTCGTTCTTGATGGCTGTGCCCTTGGGCTAGTGTAGTCAACCTTCATTCTTAACTTTGGAGATGGCAATTTATGTATACTGGCAAGAGAATTTACGTAAGGGTCATATTCTAGCACATCTTCATTTTCTTCAGCTACAGTATTCTGACAAAAGAATTTGTTGAGTAAGAGCTATTGATTGCACTAACATGGGTATACAAATTTTTGTTTGTTCATACCTGATCCCATAAGGCATCCTCTACAATATGTGGTGAACTTGACGAAATACTCAGCCTGCTCAAGGTGAAAGTTCAAAAATTATAATTAAAAAGGAAAAGAGATACTATTAGAACAAATACGGCAGGTAAAATTTTGTATTCAAAGCCATCATTTAACCTGGAGGCTTCTCTTGCCTCATCTTTGGATTTAGTCTTCGGAGAAAATCCAGCAGTTATGGGAAGAATAGGTCCAAACTGCACATAGTCAGGAATCAAGCGGCTCACCTCATGCAACGGAGTCATTGGCGGCTCTGCAATTGGTAACATGGGAACTACCTTCTTATTGGTTGGTAAATCCATGTTCATACAGTCTTTATAGTATCTTGCATAAAGCTTGGTATTCTCGTCGAGTGATTCCCCATAGAGTTGCTCAAGTTTTTGTGTTTTCTCCAACTGATCCGGCCTCATTGAAAAGACCAAAGACTCACGGAAGAGTTGATCAAAATCTGCAGTGAATGATAAATCAGCAGAATCGGGAATCAGTTCCATTACAAGCTTGTGTCTGGACTCTGAATACCAACCAACGATTGAGCTCATATGAGGGAGAAATAGTGATTTCCACATGTGTGGAGCAAAATCTATCCTTGCAAAGAACGGGTCTACAATAAACATTTCAAGAATATGCAGAACTGATTTTTGAATGTTGTTCCGCAATTTCCATAAATATGAGAGGTTGAGGTGAGCCCAAGCAGATAGGTAAGAGTTGGGAACTCCTGCAGTTTTCTGGTTTGAGTTCAACATGGCACACACATGCAGCATCTTTTCGGCATGATTCAACCGAGCGACCTTGGTTTCCATATTTGATGTATTAATGGCTTCTTCAAGGGCATCAATCCCCCAATCAAGATTCGCCAGCACTGCTTGATCAGCATATCTGACTTCCTTGTCATTATCAGAGCTCTCATCTTCGGCCGCTAACCTTTCTGCACATAGTTCTTTGTGTTGCATTCTCATTTCCTTGTCAATCAAACGATCTTGAATGGCACTTTCGATTATAGTGACCAAGAATCTACCAATGTCCTTTTGGTCCATAGCAAATCGATAGTTTCCTGCCATCTTAGTTACAAGGTGTATCCCCTATGATTTCACAGTATTTGTTTTCAGATTCGTCACATATACGATTCAGAGAGCAGACTCAAGATTTTGATCGACGAACTCCAACTCTGTCGAATTTAATCATGCCTAATAGGTAATTGTAGCTCTGGCTGCACTCGAGGAAAGCAAAAATAAGCATAGAAGAAAATAATATAATTGAGTATGACCATTAACAAGATATTGTTGCACTGTACATAAACAAGACTAAAACTAGAAAAGAAAACATGTTCCAATAATTATTGTTTCTTCTGAATAATCCGGAGAGCTTCAGACATCTACTTTCAACCATATAAATCAAAATTGACTGACATAAATCAACAATCACCGTAAAGCACGACGAGAGGGTAAAATGTAGCAACGTTCCACAGATGAAGGCACGTGATTCTCCAAGGGGAAGATTTGTGTGGATCTTGGGAGGCCAATAACCACCCCAAAATGAATGCAGCGAAAAGAAAGGAAGTGCCGGCCATTTGCTTATAAATATACTTGCCGGCTTCAGATGTTGCTGTGCGATGATGAAAGGAACAAAAGATTGATATTAATTAAACACAAAGTTGACAGTAATACATCAACCAATTCTAAAATTAAATATAGCATTGGACAATGACCATTTAATAAACAAATGAAGGGACAAAACAGCAATAATGCCCTTTTTGTCTTCAATCACTGGAATCAGCAACAAGCATGATAGATACCTTTACCTTGTAGGAGTATGCTTTAAGTCTTAACTAACAGTCGTTTGGACGTTACAAGACTGAATATACTATTTAAAAATAATAATAAAAAAGTGTTCGAGTCTGAATGTGATGTTGTAGAACAAAATAGACTATGTTATTTTTTTTAATTTTTTTTTTGATAGTTCAAAATAGACTATGTTATGTCTGGAAGAATGTGGATAATGCAAATGTTAAAAATAAAATACATAGAAACAGTGTGTTGCTTGGTGAATCGAAGTTGTAAATAAATATATGGGTGAGAATGGTAGTTATAATGTTATATATATATATATATATATAGCCCATGTCCCCGGGACTGAACAAGTTGGTAAAACTTAACGTATTTATTTTAAACTATAACATTTTTAAAAACATGTAAATCATTAAAATAAAAATTATTAATTAAATGATTCCTACAGACTGCCGGCTTCAGATGTTGCTGTATGATGATGAAAGCAACAAAAGGTTGAACTTAATTATTAACACAAAGTTGACCGTAAAATAATATCCATTTGTAACATTAAGAATAGACAGGATCATTTAATAAACAGATGGAAAAAAAAAAAAAAACTCCGAAGACACCTTTTACCTTGTAGGCTTGATTGATCGAAATATTAGGGTTTGGCGGACTTTCCCTTTCCCAGCCGATTAAGCTCAGATAGATACGGCCCAATAAGAAGATCCAGCCCACTAAACGCCATCTCCACTTTTCAAAACTCTGCTGAACATCAATTTCTTCTTTCTGCAAGCGGTGAATAACCTAATTTTCGGTTTTTGCAGATTTCGGTTGTGATGTCGCTGTTTGAAGATATTTTTAGGGTCGACGATTTGAGTAAAATATTCAACAGAGGTTGTTACTCAATTACTTGTATTTACTAGTTTAGGATTTTATATAACATTTTCTCTACTGCCAAAAATATTTAATCTTTTGGTTTTTTTTTGTAGTGGATCGCATTGTGGCAAATAGTGAGAGGTCGGAGACATACATACAGTTGGATTTTATCACTGAGATATATCCCATAAAAGCAGGTGAAAAGTTCTCAATCGCCCTCGCTACCACTCTCAGCACTGATGGCACGCCTGACACTTGCTATTATTATACACCGGTATCCACATCCCATTCTCCAAACTATGGCCATAACTTTATTCATTCCAGCCATCAGATTTTCAGTTTGATTATGAATTGTTTGTTTTTTTTCTTCTTTAAAGCAACTTTAATACTTCATTATATATATATTTCAAGCAACAGTAAGATTCTAGTTGTCTATATAATCCCTATACTATTATCACGATAATTGAGATGGTAATCAGCGGCTTAAAGTTCACAAAGGTAATTCCATTTTCATAAAATGATGGATAAATTTTTAGTCAGCCTAAGATGTATGACTAACATGGTATCATGGTGGTACAACTGGTTGATAGTGTCAAATTCAATCTTGTACAAATGGTTTACTTGCACACACATATATATATATGATCTAGTTGTTCTTTTTGTAAAACTGATTAATTGTGTTTTGCTCATTAATCTTGCTGTCAACTATGGTTGATTATAGGTAATAATCTGTATTTTTATTTCTTTCTTTTTTTGCCCCCTGTTTTGTTTTCCCGGGTATTTATGTTTTTTCAGGCCACATGTTCTATTTAGGCTTCCCAAAAATTTAATGTGTATTGCACGTGTTTATCAACAACATTTTGTTGCAGCTTTATTTATAATATATATTTCAGTATAGATTGCAGTTTAGAGTTTTGTTCTAGTGATATTTCATTTGCAAGGCATATCTATCTATGTGTTAGGTTGTTTAGTTTTTCGTATGCTTCCCTAAACAGTTGCCAAACATGTAATTTTTCTATATCGATTCCGCAATTGTGTCGTCGGTGTCATTTCCGTTCAATTTTGTGTAATGGATAAATATGTATTATTTAATCAGCAAGTAATATCTGAACAAAATGTGTAGGCTGTTTACTTTTTCATGTGCTACCCTGAACAATTATCAAATATGTATTTTTCCTACAGCAATTTCGCTCACAGGAAACTTTTGCAAGTGTATCATGGGTGTCATTTCCCACTCAATTCTATGTAGTGGATAAATGTGTAATATCTAAAGTTCTAAACAAAATTTGTGTTGCACGTGTAAATGCTAAGCTAATATGTCTCTTATCATAGGGTGGGAAGCATTCACTTGCGGATAGTTATGAATATGTAATGCACGGGAAACTCTATAAAGTTTCAGAGGAAGGCGCTTACCCAAACATCAGAGCGTATGTTTCTGATGTAGTATTTCTGAATTGTTTATTGAACATAAACTAATATTTTCTGCTTGACTTGTTTGCCAGGGAAATATACATTTCATTTGGTGGACTTTTATGTCTAATGAAGGGTGATCCAACAACATTCAACCAGTTCCAACTTGATCAAAGGCTCTTCCTTCTTATGAGGAAAGTACCAACTGAGTTTTAACTGTTGAACCTTTTCTACTCTGGTGTCGGTGTTGGTGTGGTTGTTGTCTCGCGTATTAACAAATATAACACCTTGCAACATCCTGATGTGTCATTCAATTAGCTAAATATCCTCCTACACACTTTTTGTATACTGCATTTTTTTTTGGATGAATGGGCGATTTTCATAAACCAAAAGACTGTACAACTAACGCAAACAACTACCTCAAAACCAAAACCATAACCCTGCTGCCAATACACGCAAAGCTACAGAAAAAAAAACTCTAGCTAAAACAAAACAGAAGCACTCCTAATCAAAACAGGAGCACTCCTAATCAATGAATCGCATAATCTTTAACCAATGCATATCCTCCTTCGAACAAGTTTCCTTCTTTATTGCCCCAATCTTCATCTTCAAGTAATGAATAGTTTCTTGCGCAATCAGAGCTGCCGTTAAGCTCTCTGATCTGAAGATCTTTGAGTTTCTAGCTCTCCACAGACCATTCATCATTCTAGATGTAGCTGCTGCTCTGCTGCTACCAGCTTCGTTCTCAGCCTCATCTGTGGCAGCCCTTTGTACCATGGTATCAACAACTCCCAGCAAGTAAAGGACGGCTCAACACTCAGGAATTGCATCACCTTGAACCAAACTTCCCTAGAGAAGCTGCAATCAAAATAGATGTGATCCCTGCTCGCGTCCAGCGCCTCGCAAAGGACACAAACCTTATCTCCCTGCCAGCCCCACTGTCCCATTCTATCTCTCGTCATAAGCTTATTTTGGACAGCCAGCCACGCATTCATCGAGTCCCTTGGAGCATTATAGTCATTCCAAACCAATTTATACCACTCCACCATCCCTTTATGTTCTGTTAACAGATTATAAGTGTCACTCACTCCGAAACCCTCTCCTTGCCCTCTCCACGTCACTGTATTGTTAGTGACTGTGACACACTTAAGGCCAATATCCTTGCATTGCATCATCCTCTTAAGGATCCAGGAACTATTGGCCTTAACCTCTTCCTCCCACCAATGCTTCCCCTTGCTCCAGTATTTTTCCAACCAATCTGACCACAAGGTTGGCCTGCCCTCCTTCTTGCCCCACATTTGATTAATGACCATGGCATAATTCATGGCTTCAATATTCTTCACACCCAGCCCTCCTTCCTCCTTATCCCTACACACCTCATTCCACTTCACTAGATGCCCACCCTTCTTATCGCAATTACCTCTCCACAGAAACCTCGCACAGATCGAGTTAACTGCTTGGATAACATACTTAGGCAATATGCAAACACGACCCCAGAAGTACACCATAGCTTGCAGAACAGCCACCACCAAAACTCGTCTTCCAGCCCGGGACAGGAACCTATTACTCTAGCTATTCAGGCGAGCTGTCATTCTTTCCGTAAGGATATCACAATCCTTTCTACTAAGACTTCTCGATGTGAGAGGGAGCCCTAAGTACCGGACAGGCAGGGGGGAGGCTTTAGTCCCTATCACATCTTCCACCCAAGCAATCTTGCCTTCATTCATGCCTCCTGTAAACAGATGACTCTTCTGAAAATTGATAGATAACCCCGAGCACTCTAAGAATTCACTGACTACCTTTCTAACAGCGCTGATCGCTGAGTTCCTTCCACTGCTGAACAGAATCAAATCATCCGCAAACATAATGTGGGACAGTTTGGTGCGATGACACGTGGGATGGTAATAGAAACCAGCAGACTTGGTCAACCTTTTCAACATTCTGGATAAGCATTCCATGGCGATAGTAAACAGAAAAGGGGATAAGGGATCACCTTGACGAAGGCCCCTCTTACCCTGGAAGTAATCAATCAATTCGCCGTTGATCATGACTGAGTAGCTAGTTGACTGGAAGCACATCTCCAGCCATGCTATAAATTTGTAAGGGAACTTCAGGTTCTCAAGCATGGCAGTGAGGAAACTCCAATCAATTGTATCATATGCTTTCCTCAAGTCAATCTTCCAAGCCATCCTTTCACTAACAAAAATCGCTAACAAAAATCGCAATCTTCCAAGCCATCCTCAAGCCATCAATTGTATACTGCATTTTTGATTCTTATGAGGCTGCAGGAATTCACAATGAATTTTTTTACCAACAAAAATCGCACTGAACTAACACCATCCAATTTAATTGGAATATGCACAGGAAATGCATACATGATATTTTTTTTATTTTCCAAAACAATGTACTGAACGAAAATTTCAACACAAATAACCACTTGTCTCCTCTTTATAGAAGCAACATTAGATTACAATATTTCCAATGTTAGAGGAGCGCTCAAATGCTCCCCGATTTACTTGCATCTCCCAAGGGATGTCCTTGATTTTCTTTGTCAATGGGTTAAGATGGTGACACATGTATCAATATATTTTAGGGAGTGGGAATTGTCCATAGCAGGCACTTAAAAGAGGTAAATGAGTGCATGATACACCAGTATTCATGTAAATAAAATTATCACATCCCATTACTATTTATCCTCGGTTGTTTACTTGTCAAGAGGAGCGCTCAAATGAGAATTCTTTTTTTTCGAGAACCTTGAGAACTTTCTTTATGCATTTTCGTTTTTGCCTAAGTGTACTTTTCGAAACTTGAAAATGCATTTAGGCAAAAATAATGCTCGAAACTGCACAATGAAAGAAAAAAAGTGAGTGGGACACGTGTCACCTCCACATTCAAAGATGCAACTTGATCCAATGGTGAAATTTGGGATCTCGGGTTCTCAAATTTTTAGGGGTTCTCAACCGAGCGCTCCCCTACTTGTCAATTAGTTATATTAGCAATTAGCCAATTACCGTTCAATTGAACTACTTATATTGCACCATAAAATTAACAATTTTAATTCAACATAATTAATAATAAAACAAATATATAAAAGATGACTATTTTAAAGATTGAGGAGCGCTCAAATGTTATGGTCTTCTTAATGTGTTATGTGTTACGGAGCTTCTGATTGGTTATTGAAAATTGGCGGGCTGTCGTTGTACCCGTCAAAAATAATAATTTGTAATCCGACTAGCAAGTGGTAAGTCGGGTCGTATCCACAGAGATTGATCCGAGAATCTGTTCACTAAATATTCAAACACGTAATTGAGAAACACAAACACAAGCAACAGTTATCACGTATTAAGAAAGCAATCGTCACACGAATTCAGGTATGTAATATCAAAGAGAAGTGCAAGCTAGAACTTTCGACTGTGATGCAAGACTAAATCATTGACAAATCCGTTTTGATTCCTAATGTTCTACAACTTAGAGCTCCCCCGCTAAGGTTATACTCCCTGTTCTAGTTCTAGTACTTAATCTCGCGCTAGCGATAATCAAGACCCTAACTCGCTAGAGTTGCATTAAGATTCGAACAAGTTGTCCTAGGGTGTTTAATCCTAGTGGTATATTACTCGTGTCCTAGTTTGCTATCCCCGCTAGGTTGCTAGTAAACTTGACAATTGGAATCAACAAACAAACGAAAGCTCCCCCGCTAGGGTTCCACTCATGCTAGCACATCAATTCCATAAACACTGCATAGTAATATGACACAAAACATAGGAATCCATAGAAGTCTCAAATCAAAACATCACAATGTCGAGTTCTAGCCTACACAAGTGAGTTTAGCTACTCATCGTAATGGAATACATCATCATGTTCTGAATAGAATGAAATGAAATTACTGATGACGAACTCTCCACCAATCTGCAGCTCCACTCCAATACTTGAATCCAGCAACGAATCTCAATCGAAATCCTACTCCAAGAACTCTTCTTCACCAACCGAACTTCGAACGAACCCTAGATGGATCTGAATTTCTCTCCTTTCTCCAGATCCAGTCGCCCCTCTTCTCTGTCCCCTCGAGTTCTCCTTATATCTTCTCCCAATCTTCAATTAGCCTCCTCGGATTCCGCCTTCTTCTTCCGAGAAAAGACTCTTCGAAATCTGTTGTTTTTCCTCCCGAGATTACAAATCTGAATTTAGGAAATTTGACTGCCAGCTGTCTCCGCGGACGTCTCTTGATTTAACGTCCGCGGAGGTCTTAACAATTACCGAAATTCAGTAGACGTAAGTGACTGTAATTCTTCAGACGTAAGGGAAGTGCACTGACTCAAACTTTAGCACTTCGGACTTCATTTCTTCATTTCTTCAATGCAAAACATCTTCTAACAGGCTCTCTTTAGCCGATATTCCTTCCATGGTCTCCGAATGCACCTGAGAATGAAAACTACTCACAGGTAGTGAAATAATATACAGGCAACCACTAAGAGACGTGGTTTTAACACAGAAAATAGTCGTACAACTACGACTTATCAAAAATCAAGGAACCAATCAGAAGCGAGGAACACCGTAACTACGGTGCAACCTCACCCACACAACCCCCCGTGCTTGTGAGGGTGCGTCGTAAGTCCGTGTTCCTCGCCTCTGATTGGTTCCTTGATTTTCATCAACCAATCAGAAGCTCATAACACATAACACATTAAGAAGCCATAACATTTGAGCGCGCCCCTTTAAAGATTAACATATTTTAATTCACATAAATATGAATTTGCGGTTATGTTATGTACAAGTGTTTGGCTTGATGCACCTAAAGTGGCATATTTCAGGTTCATTTGGTGCTACGAATGTTCATTTTTACTTAAAGGTTCATTTAGTATAATTAAGATTCATATATATTTGTATTTCAAGTTTTGTATGGTGCAAAAAAAAAAAGACTCGGAAGTTCATAGGGTATATATGAGCCAAGTAATTCCACAAACATCTAAAAGGCATAAAAATGTGAAAATGATACTTGCAAATCCAGCAAAAGAGGAACCACAACCTCTTCCATCTTGGTAGCTCAAGACAAACCAAGCAACATCAACCAACTGACACATCCCTCCTCAGCCTCAAACTCCCCCACACACATCTATCAAAACAGTCAACAAGCCAGCACACAAGTCAACGGACCAAACCAAAAGTAGCACTAGCAATTCAGTTTCACTAACCACTTCACCGCCCTACTCCAAGCCGCCACCACTTACGCATCCTCACTCACCCCCCAACACAATCACCACTTGCATCCTTCATCATCAGCCTGTCCAACTCATCTTCGCCCTCTCCTGATAAACGAGCTAGTCAGAGCTGGAATCAGTAACTATCGCATCGCCTATTGCAGTAGTCACTGGGTAACAGAAATCGCTCAAGATCAAATTTGGGGAAGTTTAGGGTACTTCATTTTCCGATAATTCAATTACGAAGGAATCTGGCGAAGGAGTGAGATATATGCGAGCCAGGACGACGCCATTTCCAGCCATACGCAAATCTACACGTTGATCAAAACGACATCATTCTTTACAACATGAAAATAAGTTGCCCGCTAACACCTAGCAACATAAAGTAACAAAAAATGTAATGTAATACAAGTACCCCGATAAAACCTCTATACTAATCTACTAATGCCGCGCTTAAGCTGCGGAGTGGAGTGGAGGAAATTGGACACTCCCAACTTGGAGCATAAATGTTGGAGATGCTCTAGCAGTAAGGACTTGATGAATATGTCGGTCGACTGAATACTCGTGGGAACATGAACATGCATGATGTTAGGGCACCGAAGCAAGGGACCACGCTAGGCAGCCGCAATCTAGTACTATCAGGACGCTACCCACGCTGTGAGTATGTAAGAGTAAAGCTGGCAGAAGAGGCGCAGCCACACAGCAGCAACACAAAGGCGCAGATGAGGAGCAATAAGAAATAGCAGAGCAGCAGAGAATAGTACAACAGTAGAACAAGGGACCATGTAACATCTATTTTATTGTAAGCTTTAAAAGCTCGTGAATCAAAGGTAATGAACAAGAAGAAGCATTTCAGTCTTTCCTGCTATACTGTAACATTACATTACATTACACATTGAGCCTAACACATGATGAACTTGGAAAGTACATGGGATCTTACAGGATGGCAGTCAAGCTCCACCTTATTGTACATGCTTGGTACGTGACGCGCGTCGTCTGACGCGTCAAATTTAAAAATTTATAAACTCCTGCTATTAGCTAGTAAAGCGGCAAGCGGGGTCGAACCCTAGAGAGCTGGTTTGTGAAACTGTTCCTGTATGCAAATAAAGAAGGGGGTTTTTGTGTGAGCAAGTATTGTAAAAACACAGGAGAAAAGAATAACGAGGATTTCAATCAGCGAGAAAATTCAGTCTAGGGTTTCTATTGTGACACGTTTATCATAGATATCTAATGATCAATTTTATATTTCAAAGTGTGGTTGTTCCGACAAAGGTAACAACCCAAATATCCCGACAAAGGTGATATGCCACAACCTAACCCGACAAAGGTGTTAGGCTTCTAGTTCTTTCCTAAACTAAACAATCCGACAAAGGTATTATTTAGCTTAGGTGTTACTATCTACATTTACGACAAAGTATCCAGTAGATGTTAATGATAAGAATTAACTGCTCAATTAAGCTTTGCGACAAAGCTTCCACTTAATCTAACAAGTTAATTCATAAGAATAAGCACAAGAATTAGTAAAACATAAAATAGCATTAAGAACGAAAATCTCAAAACGTGTTCACAATGTACGAAACCCTAAACTGAAAGAGAAATTTAGCTACTCATTGTCATGGAAATAAACACAAATAGTTTTGATGAAAAAGAAGTAGAAAATCTCTGTATCGTCGAAAGCTTCGCGTTCTTCGTCTTCTCCAGAGCTGTCTCAGTCTTCGTAGAATAATTGATTGATACCGAAAATCCTAGCCCAATCTTCTTGTTTATAATAAACTGGGTTTCCAAATCTGGTTTTGGGCTTGAATTATCAAGTTTCGGACTTGCTGACGTCATCAAACGGCCTGCTGACGTCAGCCCTCGTCGTCTGGTCGCGTTCGTAGTCAACGCATCCACTTACCCCATTTCAAGGTATACTAGCCTATGTGCATCCATTTTGGGTTGTCTTTTCCGATTTACCCAAAATGGTGTTTGAGAGAGATCAAACTCCTCAGATAAGCTTTGCCATTTCAAGCATCCACTTACCCGAGTATGTTTGCGAACTTCCACAGAAGAGCTTTGCCATTTCAAGCATCCACTCAACCTTGAAAGTTCTGATCTAATATATGGCACATAGAACAAGTTTTGAATACAAAGACGAGACACTAAATTAATAGTCTAAAACATTTTATAATACAAGTCCACCCCTTCTACCGAACGACTAGTTTAGCTACTATTTATCACGCTAAACATTATAACTAAGGAATTGGAAATTAAAGACGGTAAATAAATATTAAAATACTTACAACCGTTGAAGCGCCAAGGGAGCAATCTTTTATTTCCAAAGCCAAACTTACAAAACTTAGAGAGATAAGTGAAATGTTGATTTTTGGATGATACAAATGAGAGGAGAATGGCTTGTATTTATAGCCAAAGGGAGGAGAAATGGAGGGTGGAGATGGCTTCCATGTGTTTTTGATCCAAGGGAGGAGGAGGAGGAGATGAAGATGTGGTGGAGGAGCCACCACATGGCAAGCTTTCCATGGAGGAGCAAAAGCCGCCGGTCACCATGAGGGGAGGAGCCGCCGGTGGCCGGTCACCATGAGGGGAGGAGCTCCTCCCTTGGCCACCTCCAAGCAAGGTGGCCGGTCACCTTGGTCCATGAGTGTATTTTGACAGTTTTGTGCAGTCTTTTCACAAAACAATCAGTCCAATTTCGCTCCGTCTGACTTTGATTCCTCTTCTGCTTAATTTGTTATGAGTGATTCAACGTCAGGATCCTTGATATTTCTTCAGTCGGCATATGATCTTGACCTTGGAATGACTCGTAACATCTTTTATGCTTTAAAAGCTCCTCTTTAGCATGTATTCTCTCTAAGCTCTGAAATACCCTGTAGAAATATATCGGAACTAACAAGCAAAAGTTAAATAGACCAACAGTCTAATTTAGTGGGTTTTACTGTGTTTTTGATTCGTATAATTATGGTCCATCAGATCACCCCACACTTTTAGTTGTTCGTCCCGAACAATGCTATTAAAGGGCGGCACTCTAAGTTGGTTTTGGAATATGAAAATTAGACTGTGGTACTTGATCTATCCTAATTCATGCATTACTACTTATTACCAAATTAAACTGCGTAAATAAATAGAAGAAACTTAATACTTGTACCTCCGTGCTGAGATGCAAATTATATTGGATGTTTCGGGAGATAGCCCTTTTTAGGCTCCTGGACTGCAACCTCGGGATTGTCTCTCACTATATGGTTTCCTTGTAGCTTTCTCTAGCACGTGATTTGGTTCGGGTTTCACTGGTTTGAGTACTTTGATTTTTCTTTTGGCGAGGGACTGCTTTTGTAGTGAATCGGCCTTTGGCCTTTGATTTGACTCTTTGAGTACTTCACTTTTTGTTTGGTTAAAACCTTCACAATTTTGGGCCTTTGGCCTCTTGATTTGCTTCTTCGAGCTTTTCGCCTTTTTGTGGTTTTGCTAGTCCATTTTCTCAAGCCTTTTTGGGAGGTCCAATCATCGCCCGCAAGCCTATGGAAATACCTCCCCGCTCCTCTCATCGTTGTTGTTTCGCGTGGGTCAAGATGAGGGTCGCTTATCTATTTTCTCGGCTACTTTAACTAGAGAGAGGACGGTCTGATTCCCGTCCTCGCCTTTTTTCTTTTTTCCATAAACACTGCATGGCGGAGATGACTTCAATCTTCACTGAAACCCGAAGTGCAGCCTCCACTGACTTCGAAAACCATATAGTTTGATTCGATCCTTCGATTGCTTGCCAAGCCCCTCTAGGGCATTTCTATCAACTCCACATCCCTAGTTTATCTCAGCAAAAGGACAAATGAAAAGTTACATTCTAAGTTTTTAAACAGTTTGAATTTTCACAAGGTTGATGCATGAATTATGATCTATCTTTTTCACATTCTTAAGTTCATATTTTCAAAAAGATACTATTACTAAAAAAGAAAACAGCAAGCATGTTATTTATATACAAAGGTGGTTCTCACCCCACACTTTTGAACGAAGGCGTGCCTTAGTTCAAAAGTCATGCAAGCTAATATATATATGTGAGAATGACTTTAAACTAAATGACTGAAATTAAATGACAGAAAGTAAGATAGTGTCGGGTTACCTCCCGACCAGTGCACTTGTTTAACGTCGTTGGCTCGACGATACCTCATTCTTGGATCATAAGGTGGGATCCCATGGGTGCTTGAGGTCGAACTTCTTCTCGGTAGCTCTTTTGATTTGCCCAAAGAACACATATGGTAGCGGGCTCAGTTTTGCTCTCCCTTGATCCGGAGGCTTCTTTTTCACATATCCCCGAGAAAGGGAGGACTCCTTGACCATAGCTGCTGGTCCATCAAGTCGAGCTCTCTTGCTTCTCCTTCCGGGTTTCCATTCTTTGGGCCCATGTCTTTGCCGCTTCTTCATGTATAGCCGGTTGGTATCTTTGCAGTTTTGGAAGTTCAGTCTTTTGCCAAGCGACCTCAAGCATGCGCCCTTGCTAACCCTCTTCTTCGTGGCAGAGATGATTGGCTGTCCTTGATCCTTACACCTTTCAGGAGGCTCTTCTTGGCTTGTGACGAGTGGGAGCTCCTTCGTTGGCTGCTTTGGCTCATGATTTTCCTTCAACTCGCCTAGCACTGCATCATCATTGATCATGTCATCTCTGGTGACTGTGATCTTTATAGAACATGAAGGGTTATGTAGGGGCTTCTCGGCCATAAGGACAGGGCCTTTCTCGAGTAGCTCTTCAGTGAGGACCGGGCTTGCCGTGATTTTCTCGGTCAGTTCGGCAGTAAGGTCCAGGTATGTCTCGGCTGGTTTGGTAGTGAAGTCCGGGACTTCATTTGGCTCGTCAAGTAGGGCCGGGACTTCCTCGGGCAGGTTGGTGATGAGGACCGGGCCAGATTTGGGCAGTTCTTCTTTGGTCATCCAAGAGTCCTCATCCTTTGTCGGCTCCGTGGGCTCCAATATTGGCTCCTTTAGGCCTCAACATCCATTACTGCCCTTGTACTGATGTCTTCTCTCGGTTTTGTTGCGGGCAAGCTCATAATGGGTATGGTGTCGGGCTCGTTCTGTACTGAGTCCACTTCCATCGTTGGTGCCTTATCGTCAGTTTGGTGCCGCTGACCCTGTTTTGTGTTCTTTGCCAAATCATTTATGAGGCGCCAGGCTTCAGTCACGGTTAACTTCATGAGTGAACATCCCGCTACATCATTAAGTCTTTTCCGCTCAAGTGGCATCATTCCACCGAGAAACCTTTGAATAAGATTGAATCTGGTGAATCCATGGTATGGGCAGCTCGCCACAATGGAGTCAAAGTACGCCAAGTACTCATCCAAAGTTTCGTCCCGGAATTGCTCAAGATTGAGAATCTTCTCGCGGGTTTCAAGTCGGAGAGATGGTGGGCAAAACTCTTCTAGGAAACGGGCTCGCATCACAAGATAATCATTTTCACCATCAGCACATGAGTAATACCACTTTAATGCCGAGTCAGTTAAAGAAAATTTGAAGCATGGCAGCTTAAATTCCTCTAACGTCTCATTCTCAGGCTTCATGGGCGGCAGATGTGGTGAAAATGTTGGCAATGTATCACAGGGTCCTCTTCAATGGTACCTCCGAATTGGGGGAGACAGTTAATCAGTTAATCATGTTAATCAATGGTACCTCCTCTAACCCCCATTTTTCCAAGGTTCTATGTCGTAGTATGAAGACATGACGAATTATGTACAACAGACAAAAGAACAACTATCCATTTGCTAACTCCCCGGCAACGGTGCCAATTTTGACGGAGCCCACTGCACTGTCGTTAAGGTGCAATGTTCTCTGTGCAAAATAAATTTATAGTTTCCGCTACTCGCGACTACACTACTGGGTAGTAAGTGGTAAGTAGGGGTCGAACCCAAGGGAATTAGGGGGATAATTGTTCTTTGAGGGGATTATTCAGCGGGAGGGCGTGGTACTGTTTCATAGCTGCTGCCATCAGTCTGTTGCAAAAATGTGTCCCCTGATCACTGATTATAGCTTTAGGCACTCCGTATCTGTAAAATATGTTAGTGCGAAGAAAATCCACAACAGTTTTAACATCATCGCACCTAGTAGCCTTAGCCTCTACCCATTTAGACACATAGTCCACTGCAACAAGAATATACAGGTAACCAAACGATGCAGGAAAAGGACCCATAAAATCAATCCCCCATATGTCAAAGACATCGTAAACTATAATAGGCATTTGGGGCATCTCATTCCTAGCAGAAATATTCCCTACTCGCTGGCATCTATCGCATCGCTTACAATGATCGTAGGCGTCTCTAAACACATGTGGCCAATAAAAACCACTATCTAAAATTTTTCTGCTAGTCCTCTTGGGGCCAAAGTGACCACCACATGCATGCTCATGACAGAAACTAAGTACCGAAGCAATCTCATCATCAGGAATACACTGCCTAAGTATTTGGTCTACGCCAATTTTCCATAAATACGGGTCATCCCACACATAGTATTTCGAATCGTGCTTAAGTTTCAGACACTGAGCTTTTGAGTAAGAGGGTGGAAATTTACCTCCAACCAGGTAGTTCACAATGGGAGCATACCATGGTATTTTACCTGTAAGAGCATACAAGTGCTTGTCTGGGAAGGTTTCTGTGATCTGTCATGTATCCTCTTCTCGTACTAATCGGCTCTGGTGATCAGCTAAAATGTTCTCTATCCCCTTCTTGTCCTTGATTTCTAGGTCGAATTCCTGTAGCAGCAAAATCCATCTGATCAGCCGCGGCTTGGCCTCCTTCTTCGTCATTAGGTACCTGATAGCTGCATGATCAGAGAAAACAACTACTTTAGTACCAAGCAAATAAGACCGAAATTTCTCCAAGGCGAAAACTACTGCTAGTAATTCTTTCTCAGTGGTCGAGTAGTTTCACTGAGCTGCATCCAGAGTTCTCGAAGCGTAATAAATCACTACTGGCTTTTTGTCCACCCTCTGGCCTAGTACAGCTCCCACAGCATAGTCGCTGGCATCACACATAATCTCAAATGGCTGGTCCCAATCTGGTGCTCGAATAATGGGCACACTGGTGAGGGCCTGTTTCAGCTCATCGAAGGCCACCCTACATGAATCTGTAAACTCAAAGGGAACATCCTTCTGCAAAAGGTTAGATAGAGGCAGAGCCTTTTTCGAGAAATCCTTAATGAATCGACGATAAAAACCAGCATGTCCAAGAAAAGATTTGATATCACGCACCGTGGAAGGATAAGGAAGAGTAAGAATTAAATCAATTTTTGCCTTGTCAACCTTAATACCCTCATGTGAAACAATATGACCAAGGGCCACACCATGAGTAACCATAAAATGACACTTCTCATAATTGAGTACCAAATTCATAGAAACGCAACGTTCAAGTACTCTACTCAAGTGATCCAAACATGCATCGAAGGTGTCACCATACACAGTAAAATCATCCATAAACACCTCAATAAAAGTACCTATCATGTCAGAAAATATGCTCGTAACCACCCGCTGAAAAGTGTCGGGTGCGTTACACAATCCAAAAGACATACGTCTAAAAGCAAACGTACCGAAGGGACATGTAAAGGTAGTCTTTTCCTGGTCCTCAGGTGCAATGGGAATTTGATTATACCCAGAAAATCCATCAAGAAAACAAAAATAAGGCTTACCTGCCAGCCTGTCGAGCATCTGGTCAATAAACGGAAGAGGAAAGTGATCCTTACGTGTCACGACATTCAGCTTCCTGTAATCGATGCACATGCGCCATCCGTTCTTGACTATAGTAGTCACCATCTCACCTGCATCATTCTTCTCGACTGTGATACCCGTCTTCTTTGGGACTACATGAACTAGGCTCACCCACTGGCTGTCTGAAATAGGGTAAATCACGTCAGCATCCAGCAATTTCTGAATTTCCTTCTGAACTACCTCCATCATGATCGGGTTCAATCTCCTCTGAGGCTCTCTAGAAGGCTTAGCTCCATCCTCCAGCAAGATACGGTGCATGCACACGGCTGGGCTGATTCCTCTGATGTCTGCAAGTGTCCATCCAATAGCGAGCTTGTGGCTACTCAGCACCTTGATCAATCGCCTCTCCTAGGCTGTTTCTATCCTGTTTTTGATGATGACTGGCAACGTGTTGTTCTCTCCCAGGAACGCATGTTTCAGGTGCTCAGGTAGAGGTTTCAGTTCCAGTTCAGGTGCCTGCACAGTAGAAGGCAAAAACACGTTAGATTTAAATAAACGAACCTCATTAACTTCATACCTGGGTGTGAGTGGCCTTGCGATCTCCAGCTGAGATAGCACATCAAGAACGACCCCAGTGAACTCGTATGAGTCCTCATGTGAGTATACTGCTCGCTCGAGTGCGAGTTCAAGTTCAAGTGGGTCTGTGCCTCTCTCCGGTGTCACTTCCTGGACAAGATCGTCCAGCGCATCTAGAGCGTGTACCGAAGCAAAATCTGGTGGGTGTTTCATGGCCTGGAAAATATCGAAGCGAATCACTTCGCCCTCCACCTCCATGGAAAGTGTGTCGCTGTCACAGTCGATCTTCATCTTTGAAGTTTTTAAGAATGGACGACCTAGTAAAATAGGAGCGTGATCCGTCGGGTCGCTGCTGTCCATCTTAAGCACGTAGAAATCAGCGGGGAACACCAGTTCCCCCACCTGCACTAGAATGTCCTCGATTTTGCCTTCCGGCTGCTTACATGATCTGTCTGTGATGAGCCGTATTTATACGACTCATCGAGTCAACAAATCCCATCAATTCCAGCACTTTATTATGCAAACAGTTACTTCTTAGTGTTGTTTTGCATTTCAGGTGATTTGGAAGCTCTAGGAGGAAACGCGCATAAAAGATGGCTTTTCATGCCAAAAACAACACAGTGGCAGATTTGACCTTTGGAGCTTCGCCGGAGTGCTGAGAATGAACCGCTGATCAGAAAAATACAAGACACATGCCGTTGCGTAGATGACTCAATTCCCTACAACTCTCTAGTTCACACCGAGAGCATCCGAGGTCGTTTAGATGGACAAATCAATAGCCGAAGTCGGAACTCAGTGGGTACCGCGTTTCGTAGAGACATTAGTAATTCCGGCGTGAACAGTAATTCCGGCGTGAACAGTAATTCCGGCGTGAACAGTAATAGAAACCCTAGTCTGAATATTCCCTCTGATTGATAACTCTCACTTTATTTCCTATTTCTGCACTGTTTCCTAAATTGCTCAAAACCCAATTGTTTCCTTTTTACAGAACAACAAGTAACCATCTAGCTCCCTGGGGTTCGACCCTTGCTTGCCGCTGTACTAACCCATAGCCAAGAGTAAGGAATTATAAATATTAAATTTGCAGGTACCGACGACGACCTGTCAGTCTGCTAGCTGTATGGTTAGACCTGCAGGTTCTAATGGACCAATACGAAGACAAGAATATATAGAATATGACAGCACATTAATAGAAGCACCAAGATCGAGCATGCAATTTTCAATACGTATGTTACCGATAGTGCAAGGAATTGTATAGGTGCCAGGATCACCACATTTTGGGGGTACCTTGCGCTGAATGACAGCGGAGACGTTCTTACTCAGCAATTCCTGGTCGTCACGAGTGGATCGCCTTCGGTTAGTGCATAACTCCTTTAAGAACTTTGCATAGCGCGGAATTTGCTTGATCGCCTCGAGGAGTGGCATATTGATTTCCACCTTGCTAAATATCTCCCACACATCCTTATCCATCATAAGCTTCTTTGGGGCCCTGACCTGCACGGGAAACGGAAGAGAAAAGTCCGTTTTGGAATTTCCAGCAGTGGGGATCGCGTTCGGACTCAACGTTACAGGCGCGTCCGTGTCGGACATTAACGGCGCGTTCGCTTCGGACATTAGCGGCGCGCTAATGTATCTTGCGGGCGCGATCCGCACTGTTTCAGCCTCCTTTTCGCTGTCGTTCAATTCTTTGCCGCTTCTGAGTGTGACTGCATTGACGTTGCTTTTCGGGTTTGGAATGGTCTGCGACGGAAGCCTTCCTGGATCATTCTTCAGCTCAGAAACTGTAGTGGCTATATGGGACATCTGCTTAGACAGCTCAGAAATTGCTCCATCGGTCTTCGCATGATATGGATGCATGGTGGTGGCTAGGTCCTTCACGATGTCCTCCAGGGACTTGCTCGATCCGTGCTGACTCGGGCCTGCCTGGTTTTGGTGTTGTCCTTGCGGCTGATGCTGGTTCTGGTTGTTGTAGCTGCCCTGTTGTTGGCGATAAGGTGGACGGTAATACTGCTGGGACTGTTGAGGCGCGGCCTGCTGTGCCGGTTCCCTCGGGGCATGGTTGTCATTCCTCCAATTCTGCCCGTTGGCTGCTTGCCCATACTGTCGGCTCGGCCCAGCCCGGCTGTTGTAGTTCTGGTACCCGTCCACTGCATTGATTTCACCTTGTTCGTCTTCCACCAAGGTTGGACAAGCATCTGTCTTGTGGTCCGTTGCACCACAAAACTCACATGGTTTCACCTGGACCGGCTGCCTCCTTATTACCTGTTGCATCATCTCTTTGAGCTGTTTGATTTCTTCGGCCATGGAACCGGATGGGGGCTCGACCTTTGAAACGTTCCTGGTCCGACTGAATTCTTCCTCTTTGTTGGACTCGTCCTGGAATCTCGCATTCTCGGCCACTTCCATAATCTTTCTTCGCACACCGGCTCGTCCTGGAATTCTTCCTCATGATGGTTCCTCCAGCCGAGGCGTCTAGTAACTTCCTATCGAGTTGCCTTAATCCATCGAGCATATATTCCACTATCAGCTTCTCAGGAAGCCCGAGATTGCAACAGCTCTACTCTAAAGTGTTGAACTTCTCCACGTATTCATACATTGTCTCGTTCGGCCCTTGTCTGAGGTCCTGCAATTGCCTGCGAACCTGCATCGCCCTTCCCGCTGGGTAGTATTTGTTCAGGAACCTCTTCTGCATCTGGTCCCACTTATGTATGCTACCTGAAGGCAGAGACAAAAACCAGTCGTTAGCTGCATCAATGAGAGAGAAATAAGAAGCCTTTAATTTAAAGTCGTCCACTTCGACTCCGTATGGTTTGAGGTTTTGGCAGATGCCATGTAGGCGCTGAAGATGCGTGGTGGCCGACTCTCCTTGGCGTCCCGAGAACTTGGGCAGATGATGCACGACTGCCGAGTTGATGACAATTTCCTCTAATTCTGGCCCCTCATAGATGCACCACGGTTGATTCCGGAAGTTTGGGGCAGACAGCTCCCCCATGGTGGGCTCTCGGTAGTAGTATTCTCCTTCGTAGTCTGCCTCTTCCCTGATGAGTGGCTGCTGGGGTGGTCGTGGTGGGACGATGCGCTGAAGAGGCGGCTGCTGAGGTCTTGCTGGGGTCGGCGACTGTAGTGGCGCTGGGGGAGGTGGTTGCCTCGGGCCAGCACCGTTCTGTGCCACTGGTAGCCTTTGATTCATTCTGGCGGCCTCCCTGTCCGCACGGTTCCGGTCTCGAAAGAGTTGCTCCGGGTCATCATAGAATGGAGGTATAATTGCGTTTTCATTGACCGGAGCGAGCTCGTTGTTGTTGTTCTGGTCATCACCAACCTGACTACCTGCGTGAGACATGGTGAAACAAGTAGCAAGCACGAAAAAAAATAACTAAATAAAAATAAGAATAAAACAAAAAATAAAAACAAAAAAGAAACAACTTCACCGAAGCGCAGCTCCCCGGCAACGGCGCCAAAATTTGACGCGCGTCGTCTGACGCGTCAAATTTAATAATTTATAAACTCCTGCCATTAGCTAGTAAAGCGGCAAGCGGGGTCGAACCCTAGAGAGCTGGTTTGTGAAACTGTTCCTGTATGCAAATAAAGAAGGGGGTTTTTGTGTGAGCAAGTATTGTAAAAACACAGGAGAAAAGAATAACGAGGATTTCAATCAGCGAGAAAATTCAGTCTAGGCTTTCTATTGTGACACGTTTATCATAGATATCTAATGATCAATTTTATATATCAAAGTGTGGTTGTTCCGACAAAGGTAACAACCCAAATATCCCGACAAAGGTGATATGCCACAACCTAACCCGACAAAGGTGTTAGGCTTCTAGTTCTTTCCTAAACTAAACAATCCGACAAAGGTATTATTTAGCTTAGGTGTTACTATCTACCTTTACGACAAAGTATCCAGTTGATGTTAACGATAAGAATTAACTGCTCAATTAAGCTTTGCGACAAAGCTTCCACTTAATCTAACAAGTTAATTCATAAGAATAAGCACAAGAACTAGTAAAACATAAAATAGCATTAAGAACGAAAATCTCAAAACGTGTTCACAATGTACGAAACCCTAAACTGAAAGAGAAATTTAGCTACTCATTGTCATGGAAATAAACACAAATAGTTTTGATGAAAAAGAAGTAGAAAATCTCTGTATCGTCGAAAGCTTCGCGTTCTTCGTCTTCTCCCCAGCTGTCTCAGTCTTCGTAGAATAATTGATTGATACCGAAAAGCCTAGCCCAAGCTTCTTGTTTATAATAAACTGGGTTTCCAAATCTGGTTTTGGGCTTGAATTATCAAGTTTCGGACTTGCTGACGTCATCAAACGGCCTGCTGATGTCAGCCCTCGTCGTCTGGTCGCGTTCGGCAGCAACATTAACGGCGCGTTCGTAGTCAACATTAGCGTTAATGCTAATGTCTCTTGCGGACGCGATCCGCACTGAGCTCGGTCCCTTCTTCTGCGCGCCAGCTCCGACTTCAACTTTGGATTTGACCTTCTATATGACCTCGGACGCTCTCGGTGTGAACTAAAGAGTTGTAGGAAATCGAGTCAGCTACGCAACGTCATGTAGCTCGTATTTTGCTGAACAACGGTCCATTCCCAGCACTCCGTCGACTGTCCAAAGGCCTGATCTGCCATTGCGATGTTGTTGGCATAAAATGCCGTCTTTAATGCGCGTTTGCTCCTAGAGCTTCCGAAACACCTGAAATGCAAAACAGTACTAAGAAGTAACTGTTCGCATAATAAAATGTCGAAATAAATGGGTTTAGTTGATTCGACGAGTCGTATAAATACGACTCATCAGTACGCTCGTGGAAAACTGAATTATGTGTTATATGATAGCTACCTTATTGTCACATTGGAGAGGGATGGAAGAAGCAACTGACACACTAATATCTCCAATCAAGTACACAATGATCAAATTGCAATAAAAAACTTACACAGCTAACAGGGTTAATTCCTCCGTCTCCTCTCTCCAACTGTCTCCATGATCGGCGACTTTGATTTTTCCAGGTTCTTTCTCCCACGCCCTGTAACGGCATCCGTGATGTTAGTGTAACTATCGGGAGTTGTTAGTAATCTGTTGCCGGCGATTGTAATAAGAATTGTTGCTATGGCTGTTCACAAAGTTTTCAAGAACCATCTAATTTTTTGATTAACTCTAGATCTTCTATCTGCCTATTTGTTTGCCTATATGACGTGCCTATTTTAGGAAATAAGAGGGATTGGTTGATTTTTATGCGCTAACACTGAATGATCACATTAAGAAGACATCATCTATTTTGTTCTTGTTCCACGGTTCTTATGAAGAAAAACAATTATTGATTCTTTCTTTTCTCCATTTATTGATTTCGTAACCCATGAACTCTTCGTATAAAAAAGTTTTCAATGATTGATACTTCTTTGCTCCATCAATGTTTTTCAGCTATGAGCTGCGGAGTATTATTTGTATAAGGCATTAACGAAATTCATGTATAGCTTCAACAGTTGTGTTGTCAGGCATGTCGTATCTATCTAGCTATTCATTCTCTGGGACAGGATCGGACATTGGCGAATTCAATGCTTCCCTAATGCCTCTTTTCAGCACATCTCGAGATAGAAAACATGTGTAATGTTGCTCTCTCCTTCTCAGGCCAAGATGGTACATTCTTGTCAATCATCTACATCCCAAAGTCGGCCAGTGTTGCATTTCAAGGGGACTGGATGGCCCTTCCGATGTTCCATCCTCATAATCCAAGCGGAATATCACACCAGGATCATGTTGGCAGCATCCGCTTCAGTTTTTTCTCCTTCTGGCGCGCACTTCTCTTCTTCTTATGGTGTTCTAGCTTAGTTTCTCTTTGCGCAGTTGTCATTTACTCCCTATTTTTTAGTACTTTCAGCTACACTTGTTATATTTTTGCTCTTTGTTACCTGATGAAGGGAACTGTTTGTCACCTGAGGGCCTATGTTTCCTGCTCTTTTGAGCCGAATGTTTTTTTTATTCGGAGGATGCCTATAGAGGCTATAACTTGTCTCATCAGTTTTGTAATTTTGGCCATGGATGAGGTTGTTTGATCCTTTTAATAAAGCTCCAAGGAAAGGCCTTGTCGTTTTTAAAAAATAAAATAAAATGTGTTTGTGTTAGGGTTAAAAAGTTAACGGTGTTTGTAACCTAAGTTTCTTTTATTGCAATTTGATCTCTAGGTACTAGATTTGCAAAAATTATAAGTTTGGTACTGGTCTTGAAATAGATGGTAGTTCGGATAATCAATTTGTACTTTTCCCTAAATTGTTTTCTTTTCAACGTTTTGTCGCTCTTTTCTCACTACTACAGAAGGGACCTTATGCAACGGTTCTGAGATAGCTTATGCAACGGTTCCTCATCCGTTGCATAAGCTACCGTTGCATAAGGTCCATACCTTATGCGACGTTTCCATAAAACCGTTGCATAAGATCAACACTTATGCAACGGTTGTTGTTAGAACCGTTGCATAAGGCATGGAACTTATGCAACGGTTTCAACACAAAACCGTCGCATAAGATCAACACTTATACAACCGTTTTCGTGCTCAAACCGTTGCATAAGATATGGAAAAAATTTGGCAGGGTTCAGCAGTTTTAGCTCAAAATCCCCCTGAAAATTGAATACAAATTCTAAACCAAATTTAGTACCCTGCTTTTACACATTTCCAAACATGGAAACACTTTCATTTCACTCAACATACCATCATTCATACAAGTCCATCCATATATACATTGATTTATACAAACGTCACATATATAAATAATATTCACATATAAACACTATGTTCGAATAAGTAGTTGTACAAGTAGGCGGCGATCTCATCTCGCACGTCTTGTACCTTCCCCAACTCATATGCTTGTGTCCCATTAGGAAAAACCTATAACAAATAAGAATACGATAAACATGAATATATTTAAAAAAATAGAGTTAGAACAAACCTAACTAGAACAATATAAATTTAGAATAAATTTACGTAGAACATGCTTTAAGAACAAACCTAATTAGAACATTTGTCACCATTCTAATAGAGTAAAACGAGACTAGTATGCTTACTTGGTCAAAGTTCTCCACATATGCACCGTTATTAGCACGAACAAATTCTATTATGTCCCGAATAAATCTCAGAACATAATAACCGCATAAATTAGATTCATCGGGTTGTTTCGGACACTGCATTATAAGTAATCTCAGTTAACACTTTATTAATGAAAATTACAAGAATATATTAAAGGAATGCTTTATCTATGAATACCGTCACTATCTTCCATTCGACTCGACGATCAATCCTCGGATTACATCCTTGATAGTATCGTTGCAACCCCCTAAAATAAATAACAATACGTAATTAGTGACTATCAATTCAAGTTACAAAATAATAGTAAGATGGAAACTTACGAGTCCACTAAAGCTTTCGCATCGCTGTGTATAACGAGCTGATATGGCGAGGAGTTAAGCCAATGGACTACACCTTGGTTGGGGAAGATAACGCACAACATCCAATGAAACCTACATCAACAAACTAAATTCATATAACCCATATTTCAAAAAACAGGTAATATAGGACAAGTAATTTATGTACTTACTCTGCAGCATTTATATAAGGCATAAAGTAGCAATAATTGCGATATTTGTCTGGCATATGAAGTCTTGATACAAACGCCTCCATCCTATCATTTATATTATTGGAAGGGCTCACGTCTGTGTGATTGAAGAACCCGAATCGAACCTCCGAATCAATCATTTGATTGTATAAAGAACTACACAATGAAAAACTTGTAAAGTTAGACCTTCAGTAACAAATGATGAACAACTAATGACAAGAATATTTACCATATGTATAAATCACAATGTGAGTTCGATAACGGTGCCAATGCATATATATCACGGACGTCATCTGGGCCCACTGTGGAGGTGTAGTCGTCACCGAACACTTCGTCAGCGATGCGTACTCTAACAACGTCTCTGCCCAAGTTAGAGTACATGTCGTGTAGAAATCGACAGTCGATGGAATAATTCTCTACTGCATCATTTGAAGCCGGTGGCAAGTGGAAGTATAGTTGCATGGTATATGCCTGAATTTCGAATGTTAGTAAATAATTCAAATAAAATCTCATAAATTAAGATATGAAAAGATGATCCAAATATTTGATTTTATTACCCTTATGTTGTATTCAATCAAGTGCTTCGGCCATGCAACCAAGTCTGATTTCGCCTCTGCATCCCGTGTTGTCTTTAATGTCTCTCCAAAGGGAATGGGCAGTCCAACATTCTGACCAAGAGAACTATCGACCTTCACCTTCATCATTTCTTCGGGCAGTGGAATGGAACGTAGCAAACGACCTTTCATGACTCGACCGACTGCCACTAGTCGTCTCTCATTATCAGGTCCCTCTTCGATATATAATAGGCTTCGTAGCCCAATCTGTCAACGTAAATAAATCCATGGTTTACATTTGTAAGAAAAATATAAACCAAATAGTAAGAAAATAACGACTTTGAAAATCACCTCAGGTATATTCTTCCAAGGGTCCTTCTCTGTGGGAGCACCGGTGAAGACGTATTCACTCTGTCGATCAGACGGCTGAACCATCCTAGCACTAGAACTGGGTGTCGCCCTCGAGGAGGTAGAGTTAGGTAATCCAATCCTCCATGGAATGTGTGATCCAAGTCCTCGGGTACGTCCAGGGTGCTCATCCGTACCAATAGCCTCCGTCAGTATGTCACGTCGGCCTTGAGAAGAAAATTCTCCTCGAGCGGCTTGTTCCACTAAATCATCCTATTATTTCAGAAAATTACCAATAGTTAGTGTATAATGTAAAAATACTTGGCTATTAAACACACATAAGGAACTTACAATCTTTGCAGCCACTCCTTGAGATGCCTCAGAGACGAACTCGGCATTTTTTTTCATTCGTCCCCTCTTCCACAAATCATGCCTCTCTATAGAGACATTAGAAGCTTGTTCCTCTTGAATTGCCCCCTGAGAAATTAACTCAGCTATTTTCTCTTTTGCCATTTCCTCTTCTAGTTTTCTATATCCTCCTCGACCCAAGACGTGCTTATACACATTCTTCTTGACCAGATCCTTGTTTGTGTCCCTTAATTTCTTTGCAGCTTCGGAGAGCCTCTGCTCCTTAAAAGCCTTCCAATGATTGGAGTCAATATACGGATACATCTTCAAAGCATCTTCATCTGTTCCGTCACCGTAGATGTAATCATGTGCGAGGCGTGACTTAAATTGTTTCCACATCTTGCACGCAGCGCTAAGCTCCCGATTTTTATGGTCCTCGACTCCATCAAAAATTGCCTGAAATAATAAAAAATAAGTTCTAATTAATACAAAAGTTAGTTACCATGTTTAAAACAAATACAATGTTAGAATTAAAGAAGCTCTTACAGTTGCCTCTCTCCACACGATGTCTTTAAAATGTTGAGGGACCTTCCTCCAATCAGTGTATATGATAGGAACACGACATCGAACCAATGTACCCAAGTAGCTCCTCCATTTGTCTGCAACCTTCCCTATTGGATTCCCTCTTCTATTCCATTCAACTGTGGCCTTGGTACCAGTCTCCTTGTGTCTCTTAATGAATTTTCTCATATATACAAGGCCTCTCTTCTTTGGAACTATCGGACCAGAAGTGTCATTAAGGTCATCCTCGCTGCTGCTGCTGCTGCTGTGTGAAATGGCCATGTTCCTGTAAACATGAAATTACACGTCAGATTAATTAATCAATAAACCTTATTTCTCAGAAATAAATAAATAAATAACTACACAAGTTATAAATAAATAACATACACAAGTCATAAATAAATAACATACACAAGTCATAAATAAATAACATACACAAATTAAATTTCTTTATCAATCCATATTCCTTCTCCATGATCTTCTCGTAGTTGTATTTCATTATCAGCTTCGCTATCATCGTTCTCCACGGGAACTATCGTACAAACGGGCATGCAATCCTCAGCTAGATCTTCAGATGTATCACTGGTTAGTTGTTGTTTTCCGTGGAGGACAACATAATGGTTGTTATCAGAAGGGTCCTTGACGTAAAATACTTGTCTCACTTGTTCGGCCATAATGAATGGCTCATCCTTGGACCCTTCTCTTCGAAAATCCACAAACGTCATTCCATATTCATCAGTACGAACCGCCGAATTGTTAACCCATTTACATTTAAAAACAGGCACTTGAAACTTTACGTAATCCAACTCCCATATTTCTTCGATGACTCCAAAATAATTAATAGGAGCATATATTGGATTCTGATCTCTGGCACTAGAAACAAGAGTGGTTTCAGCAACAAGTGTGACACCACTATTTTGCACAACGGTTTGGTCATCTTGAACTTTTGTGTGGAAACAAAATCCGTTAATGTCATAAGCATTCCACGTGTATACTGTTGGTGTAGGACCAGGCATGAGCCACCTTACCAAGTCATCAGACTCTTCTTCAGAGTTGGCCTGATTATTTAAATTCTCATTACATCTCAGCCAGTTACAAAATGATCGACTATGTTCTTTTTGCAACCACTGCTCGGATTTTCTTGAGAATGCACTCCTTAATATGTTTAGGTGCTGCTCTATGAAAGGCGTGATATCAGGCATATGTTGCAATACATAGAAATGAGCTTTCATCAACTCATCAAATGATGGGTTATAAAATTTCTGACCACTTATGCCCTTTCCATTAAATCGATCAAAATGGCGTGGCCTGGGAATCCCAACTGCGGCTGTATTTCCCAAAAAATTAGTGCAAAACTCGACAGCCTCTTCAGTTATGTATCCTTCCACTATACACCCTTCGGGACGATGTCTATTTCTCACGTAGCTCTTTAGAATCTTCATGTACCTCTCAAAAGGGTACATCCATCTCATATGAACTGGTCCAAGAATGCGAAGCTCGCGCACCAAATGAACAGTAAGATGCACCATTACATCAAAAAAGCTAGGGTGGAAAAAACATCTCTAATTGGCATAGTGTAACAACAATCTGGTCTTGTAGTTTATCAAGCTCTGATGAATCAACAACCTTAGCAGACAAAGAGCTAAAAATGGCGCATAGTCTTTGTACAGCGGACCTCACTTTAGGAGACAATACACCTCTAATTGCAATAGGCAACAACTGCTGAATCAATACATGATAGTCATGAGATTTTAATCCATTCAACCGCAGATCCTTCATTGAAACCAAGCTGGCAATATTCGAAGAGTACCCATATGGAACTTTAACTCCTTTCAGACATCCACACAAAATTGTTTTCTCATTCTTAGAAAGAGTTGTGCATGACGGAGGCAAATATGTACGCTTTCCTTGAGTTTGAGGTGCTAATTTGGTACGAATGTTCATATCCAACATATCCAGTCTAGCTTTCAATCCATCCTTTGTTTTTCCGGGAATGTTTAATAAAGTACCAATAAGACTGTCACATATATTCTTTTCAACATGCATCACATCAATGCAGTGTCTGACGTCGAGTGTATGCCAATAAGGGAGATCAAAAAATATTGATCGCTTCTTCCATGGAGTACCTTCAATACGTGCATTGGGCTTCCCAAATCGATTTGTAATATTCTGAATTTTTTGAAGTATTTCATCTCCAGAAGCCGGTCGAGGTTCTATTCCATGTTCGGTCTCACCATTAAATGCAGCTTTTTTCCGCCTGTAAGGATGATGCCTCGATAAAAAACGTCGATGTCCCATGTAAACCATTTTTCGACAATTCTTTAGATGGCGTGCATGTGTCTCTTCCCCGCAAATTGGACAAGCTTTGTACCCTTTAATACTGTACCCCGATAAGTTACCATAAGCTGGGAAGTCATTGATGGTACACATTAGCATGGCACACATATTAAAATATTCCTGCCTTGATGCGTCAAACGTCCGTACCCCTTCGTTCCATAAAAGCTTCAAATCTTCTATCAAAGGAGCTAAGTATACATCAATATCATTTCCGGGCTGTCGAGGACCCGATATCAACAGAGAAAGCATCATATACTTACGCTTCATAGTTAACCTGGGAGGAAGATTGTAGATAACCAATATCACAGGCCATGTACTATGCTGAGTACTGAGGTTTCCATGTGGATTCACCCCATCAGTAGAAAGGCCAAGGCGTAAATTTCTACACTCCGCTCCAAATGTCGGGAATGTGTTATCTACTTTTGCCCATTGTAGTGAATCAGCAGGATGACGCATTTTCGTATCAATAACGCGTTTCTCAACATGCCAACGCATATTATCAGAATCTTCCGAGCTAGCAAACAATCTCTGAAACCTGGGAATCGGTGGAAGATACCATAGTACTTTAGAAGGAGTGCCTTTGGAACCATTTTTGGGTTCTTTGTTTAACTTATAACGAGGAGACTTGCACACCGGACATTCAACCATATCTTTATAGGAATTCCGATACAATATACAATCATTAGGACAAGCATGTATCTTCTCGTAATCAATACCCATTGGGCACATAACTTTTTTAGCCTCGTAACAACGGTTAGGTAGGGTGTTATCCTCTGGAAGCATATCTTTCACCAGAGTTAACAATTCAGTGAAACTTACATCACTCCATCCATTTTTTGCTTTCAAGTTGAATATCTTCAAAGTTGCAGATAGCCTTGTGTATTTTGAGCACCCTTCGTACAATGGTAATTCTGAATCATTCCTCAATGACTCCAAAGCTTGAGGTCTATCAACAAAATCGTCGGCAACATTGTTGACCATGTCAATTATATTGTCATCCTCCCAATCATCATTATCCACCGGTAAACTTTCGACGGGCTGAGGTTGAACATTTTGTGGTTCAACCTCGCCATGCATATACCAAAACTTGTACTGTGGGTCAATTCCCTTTAAGATAAGGTGTTTCCGCAATTTCTTGGGTTTGACCTTTTTGTTATTCCAGCAACCCATACATGGACAATAAACACGTTCAATGTTGTTCGTGGACGCATACGAAGATGCAAACACACAAAAATCCATAATCCCTTGCTCGTACTGAACACTTAACCTATTACCGGACACCCAGTCTCGATTCATTATAACTACATAAAGCATCAGATACGCATAGTTAGAAAGAGATCATGTTATTGTTGATATACTTATTAGTAGAAATAGACCCTGTAAATCCACTCCATGAAGCACACTCCAACCATTAAAAAAGTTATAAATGAGTTTCATAGTGTATTTTACCTTAGAGTAGAATCTCTCGCACAAAATAGTCAAAGGTTGGATGCAGCGTCGACTCTAAAGTTATAAACAACAATAAATAAGGTTAGTAAACGAAGAAATATCAAATATCCAATATGAATGGAGACGTAAGTAGTAAACTCGTTTAATTGGGCAATTTACCTTAAAATAGAAGCTTTCCTAAGAAAATAAAACACTGGGTGTGCAACACATACGGACTAGATCTATAAACAACGAAAACAACTTAGAAAACAAGGAAATAAAGTCTAATCTCCATGTTAATAGGAAAATATGTAAGAATGATAACCATCGAATACCTTAAAATTGGAAGAAGCGGCAAAGAAAAAGATTTGGTAGTTGTATTTCCTAATGTTGGAGAAGTGAAGCTTCCTCTTGCTAACCGGCTAACAAGTACTACAAGTAGTGAACGAATATCGGTAAGATGCCAAATAAACCAAACAATCACGAGAATGAAAACCGGAGAGCTTTTTACCTGCAAAAAGGCAGTGCAATACCTACTGTCCAGAAAACCGGAGAGCCACCTTACCGGTATCACGCAGTGCAATACCTACTGTCCAGAAAAATAGAAAAAAATTCAATCGTTCCATAACCTAATCCAATCAATCCATCATTGAATCTATAAATGACAGAATTGACAGGAGCTGCATCGGTTCAGTGGGAACTAACCGATTTAGTAATGGGCGAGGAGCGTAGGCGGTGTGAGACGAGGACTGGATGCGGAGGAGGGTCGAACGGGCTGAGAGCGGTGTGAGACGAGGACGGGATGCAGACGACTGGCGCGGAGGGTCGCACGGACTGGGTGAGGAGCGGAGGCGGACAGAATTCGACTGGCGAGCGGAGGAGGGCGACAAATTCGTTCGAGCGGGGGATTGGAAAGAACACCAGAGACTTGTGCATTTTTCAATTTTAGGTTTGAGTTTATGCGACGGTTGTTTAAGAACCGTGGCATATAGTTTACCATTATGCAACAGTTCTTAATAACCGTTGCATATAGTTTACCATTATGCAACGGTTCTTAAACAACCGTCGCATAAACTATATCTTATGCAACGGTTTGATAACAAACCGTTGCTTAATGAACAACCGTTGCGTAATCCATAACACGGAACCGTTGCATATTCCGCGTTCTGTAGTAGTGTCTCATCCCTTTCTTCCCCAAACCCTAATTTCTTCTATTTCTCATCTATTTCACTCATTTATCTTATATAACTCGGTACGAACCCCTTTCGTTCGTATCATTTGGTGCCTTTCACTGAGAGATGACTATGGATCAAGAACTATCAGATGCCGAAGTGAAAAAAACTAAACAAATAATTTCAGAGAATCACATAAAGTTATGATCGGATGCTTCCACGTTGTCAACCATAATCGCATTATGAAAAACCTGTGGTTTGATCATACAATATGGCTCGACAATTGAACATTATTCAGAGGAGAAAGAGCATGCCAATTTGAAAGGTCGACGTGTTACAGAAGATGTAGGAGTCGATCGAGAACATACAAACAATGAAACCCCAACTGAAGCAACAAATGATTCAATCCGACACTGATATTTCTGAGTTGGTTAGTCAAAAATCAATATCGATTTCTCATCAACCTCCGAGCATCTATGCATGTTGAATATGGGTCGGTCAAAGACAATTGCACCGACCCAATCGAGAGAAAAAAAGACAATTGCACCGAGGAAGAAAAACTTGAAGAGGATTATATTCAGATGATAATTTCAGTTTGGATATTGATTATAATATGCCCATGAATAAGATGGTCGGAGTCTGTGTGACAAATATATACAGGTAATTTCTATGGACTTTTCATCTATGGTTAAACTCCATATAGTACTCAAGTTTGTGCCATCAGTAGCGCTATAAGCTGTTGCACGCCAGATGTTGTCTAAAACGTCGCTGTGATATTTTATTTGTGTCCTGATATGCTATGCTATATATTGCTATGCCATTTATGTGAGAATGCAAATATTTTATTTCGGTTCAAGGAAAACCACCGCGGCTACCACCTGGGTACTTGAGCTTTGTGAAGGGGATAGTGACTTCTGTCTCATTGAACATTGCCAAAATTCTATTTTCATTTGATCTGTTAAAGAATCTAGATAGTAGCTAGCTAGCTAGATTAATTATCAATATAACACTACAAATTTATGAATTTGAACCGGCGATACTTTCCAGAGATAATCTGGCGAAGATATTCCTCCCCGGAATTAAACATGCATTAATGCGGCGAGAAGCCGGCGAATTTAAAAAGTAATACGGAATTGTCAAATAATCCGGGGAGAATTATTACGGCGATAATTGTAGTCCCGGATATGTGTCGTACTACGGCCGTATTTTATCTGGCAGCAGTCCGTCAATTGTCCTGCGCGCTAAGGATGATCCTGTACTTGAGCCGGATAATCGCCGCATTTCACTATAAATTTTGCCTTTTCCCCCCGAAGCTCATCTATGCTAAACCTAAACCTAAAACTCTAAATCGCCACAACCGTCTTGAAGACTTGAACGCCTTCGTCCAAACCACCCATCGCCGTGCCGCCATGAATGCCTTTGACGACAACAGCGGTCACCGCCTCCACCCCCGCATACAATCGCTCCGCCTGTAGCCGAATCTTGCATAGACGATACCAAATCGCCTCGGTCGAATACGCCCTTATTAACGCCTCCTCCTCCAGCCGAGTCCACCTTAGCTGCCTTACACGCTCCGCCTACAGGCGAATCAACTTTACTAGCCAACCTTAACGCGTCTGCCTCCATCGACGCACAGAGCTGAATCAGACCACAAATGCCTCATTCCTAAAAAATTAGGTATTTTCCTAAAATCATCTCCTGCAGTACAGTTGTTATTGCCTCATTGTTCGATTGTGTTGATAGTGTTTATGTGTTGGTGGTGCTCAAAAAAATTAACTTCGAATCACTTTTTCAAGTGTTTTATTTTGTTCATGTTGATGTCTTAGCTAACTGTTTTGCAATGGCACTCTGCATTGATTGATTTTGTTCTTTAACTAATGTAGTCGGTAAGGAACTAGAAAATCTAAAAGAGGTGCCTTATCAACTAAGACCGGCTTCATCAGTTGTTGATTGAAGTTGTAAATTCGTATGAAGTTGTTATGTCACCTATGTTAGTTTAGGTTATAACCTTGATGTTTTTTTACTCAACTATGTTGGTTGATTGTTGTTGTTTTTTTTATTGAAATATTGTCTTAAATTCACTAGTCATTAGTTTTTAGATGAAGTTTTCAATTACAACCGCATATCAAATGTCTGTAGGATGGATGTTACAAGAGGATGGTGAGTGAGGCTGTGCCCGCAGTAGGGATGGAGAAGGCTGGCTTTAACTGCAGAGGCTGGCGATAACCGGAGCAGAGGCGTATGATAATGCTATGGAGCCGTTCGGTGTGCCTCAGGCACATCGCTCCTCGATAATAACCTACAAGCACACTAGCCAACGACTTGAGGGACAGAAGAGCACTGGTTCAGATCCTTCTAGCACACCGACCAGCAAATGAAAGGACAAAGGACAGTGCATTTGGTCAGTGGCCATGTAAAGAGCTAATGTCCAAAGGAATGCACAAAGCTAGTCAGGTATTTGACGATCGACCACTAATCTGATGTCGGTTAATTGTTTCCTTCTCTTTATGCCTTGCAGCTAAACTTATTTCAGTTTACGACCTCTTCTCTCCAGCTGTTCTGCTGGTAGTGTAGCTTCTATACTACATGCACTATGACAAGTTCAAGGCTTTAATCCCCTAAAAGACAAAAGTGAAGTGGGAGCAGTTTGAGAATAGAGCATATCTAAATTTTCCCTTAATGTTACTGATTCATTGAAAGAGTCCATTTTAAAACATTAGATCATGAATCTTCTTTGAAAATGCAGGATTGATGTATCAGGTGGGCGCAGTTTGAGAAATCCAGATTGCGGTGTCGTTAAAATGCAGGTAGATATTAGTTACATCATATATCCATTCTCTTTATGTCCTTTTTTATAACCACTTCAACCGAAGGTGCTTTAGCATTCATATATATTTATATTCATCGATTATAATTACAAGCAATTAGTCAAGAGCTTGCCAGCTACTTGTGCAAGCCATCTTGATCCACTTTCGGTATTTCCCAACCTAATTCTCAACTTTTTTGGTATACAATTCACATGCAAGAGAAATACATAAATTCTGGTCATATTGTGATTTTCGCTGTATTGTTGATTTGACTTTTCTGTTAAGCATGTGTATGGTATTTGATTGATATAATGCGTTTTCTGTAACAGCCGCAGCAGATTGACACTAGACTATCACGAATCGAGAAGCGACATGATACCGTCGCTGAGCAGATGCACATGATTCTTGAGCTTCTCCAAACAAGTTCCTCCCCCGTCTGATGCATTCCTAAGCCACCGGCTGATGTTCCACCACCGGTTGCTGACACTCACATGGAGGACCCGCAGGACGTTGGACAGGGTGATTGGAATATTGACAGTCTGAAGTTCTTACTGCATATCGATGAGGCGGAGGATGCGGCTGTACATAATGTGCCTGAGGAGGTAGTCCCTGACTCTCAAATGCCATGTTGAGGCATTGGCCCCAATGGTTTTGATGATTGACAAACTAGTGTGACGGTTTGCTTGAGTTTCTGTTAGTCAGAAACATACTGGAGCACTCAAGGACATGGTGATGGACTTGAGTACATGCGGAAGTATCCGAGCAACCAAGAACCTGAGATTAGTCCAAGTCAACGGAGCAGTTGGTGAGTCCAAGTCAACGGAGCAGTTGAGCAGTTGAGCAGTTGGGCAGTTGAGCAGTGTCAATCGGAGTCAAAGACATCATGGAGTGAGGGCACGTCTCCACTACACATTGAGGAGATCATGGGCTGGCGGTTGCAGACATGATCTAGGGCAGTTACCTGGCAGTTACTGAAGAACCTATATAAGCCAAATCAAGCTCTTCAGTAGTGCGCGCCTTCCCACATCCGAGATAGCCTAGCATACACAGAGAGTGAATATCGAGCAAGCTGTGCGAGTGATATTCAGTGTGATCGAGCTGGTTCTGATCAGTGTCGGAAAGCTAAGGAGGTGCCAGAGACTACGGTGACGTCGACGAGACAGTCAGGGAAGTAGTCAGGTCTTACATGTGTAAATCTAGGATAGATTTATACATCATAGACAAGTTTTGTACCGATTGAGTGTACAGGTTAAATAGTAATAAAAAGCTATTTAAGTTTAATCCGCTGCGTATTCTGATTAAGTATTTATCTGCATACAAAGTTAGGTTCTTAACAGTTCCGACCTTTGTTAAGTCTCTGACTTTCAATCTTGAGTCTTTGACTACTAACCACGATCCTATCATTTGGTATCAGAGCGAGGTTCTAGATTTTGGTTAGATTTGCAGGTATGACAGGTGATTCGTTCTCAAATCCTCCGAAATTGAAGCCCGGCGAGTATGAGACCTGGGCGGTCAGATTTGAAGCACATGTGATGTCTTCAGATGGAGAGGTTTGGCAGATCATAGAACAAGGGCAACAGCACATTTATCTTGAGGGAAGTCAGACCGAACTTAAGCCCAGGATTATGTACTCGACTGAGGACTATAAGAAATTGGAAAAGAATGCAAAAGCATTGAAGGTTCTTCACAGTGCACTGGAACCTGGAGACCTGAAGAAGGTGATACAGTTCAAAGACCCGAGTGACATCTGGGATTCACTGAAGAAAATCTATGAAGGATCGAAGGATGTGAAAAGAAACCGTATTCTTGCTGTTCAGACGGAATTCAATTCCCTGAGACAAGTGAAGAACGAGTCAATGCATGATTATCACTCCAGATTCCAAGGATGTCTGGCTACTCTGAATAATCTCGGAAAAAGGTACAAGAACTGGGAGATTACCCACAGATTCATGCAGGGACTGGGTCCAGAATGGGATGACATCTCGAGGACTCTGGCTGCTCTTCCGAGCACAAAGGAAAACTCTCTGGAGGAACTGGTTGCGAGCTTGGTCAGTAATAAGGCCATTGAGGACGTTAAACTGGAAAGTCGAGAACCTCAGAAGTCTGCTCGACAAGTTGCTCTGGTTGGAGAAAGCTCCAGGTACAAGAAGTATAACAGAAATAAGGGAAAGGAAACCTCAAAGACTGAGGAACAGGAAGTGATGACTAAGGCCCGTAAAGTTTCTGATGACAAGAACTCAGGTAGCAGACCAAGTAAAGGAAAAGACCGAAAGGATGTGGAATGCTTCTACTGCAAGAAGAAAGGTCACTTCAAAAGTGACTGCTACAAACGCAAGAAAGATGAAGCTGAGGCAGAAGAGAAACAGAAGGAAGATGACAAAGGAAAGCAAGCAATGTTTGCTTGGGGGGATTCAGATGAGGAAAATAGCATGGGAGACGTAAGAAGAAATGTGTGTCTGATGGCACAGGGAAATTCTTCAAGTTCGCAGAGTTCGTCATCATCCTCACTGTCCAGGAAGACACCTTCAAAGGGTTCATCCACTGAGGTAAGCTCAGATGATTCACAATCGGGCTATTATTCACGTTCTCAGTGCATTGCAATGGTCAAGAAATTAGTTCTCAAGGCAGAAGAACTGAATGCTATCGTGACTGATCAAGACAAACAGATGCAGTCGATGTTCGAAGAGAACCATCAATTGTCCATAAAGGTTCAGCGACTCGAGAAAGCAGCTGGAAAAAGGGTAGCGGGATCAGATGATCACTTCTTTGACTCGCCTATGAGAAAAGAGAAACAGAAGCCAAAAACCAGGCCAGGTCTTGGATACGGAGAAGTGACCATTGCAAAACCTCCGCAAAGACAAAATCAACAGAGAACTACACCTAGACTGAAGGTTGATTTGGATGACAGCAAAATCTATGGAAAGGGTCATCAAATCTGGGAAAAACTCAACCGTAGGAAAAGTCTAGTTCCTATTGACTTCGAGAAGCAGAAGAAGAAAGTCTCTGAGTCCAAGGATATAGACTTCAGAAAGCAAAGAGTCTGCCTTCGCTGCGGAAAGGAGGGACACAGTCAGAAAAGATGCAAAGGACAGAAGAGCATTTCCAAGAACGTGTCTGAGGTCTCAAGCTCCGAGTCTGGTACATCCTCAGGATCCAAAAGAAGTGGAAAACCTGGAGCAACAAAAGATCCGTCTAGCTCAGGAGTGACCAAGGATGTCTCCCACTCAAAAGCAGTTTCAAAATCTCATGTTTCTAACGCTAAAACTTTATCTACCTTGTCATCTAAGCCCAAAAAGCCTAAGCTTGTTTGGGTTCCTAAAACCTGATTGTTTATGTGCAGGTCGAGAGAGGAACAGGTTCCTGGCTAGTTGATAGTGCATGCTCGGGTCATATGACCGGGAAGATGAATCAATTCTCCTCTCTGCGACATCATTCTGGTGGCTCCATTACTTTTGGAAATGAAAGTAAGTGTAAAGTCATCGGCTCAGGTAAGGTACATCTATCCAGCAAGGTTAGTGTAGATAATGTGAGTCTAGTTAATGGTTTAAAGTTTAATTTGCTCAGTGTCTCTCAGTTGTGTCGTGGAGGTAAAAACGAGGTTGTTTTTACAGCTGATAGTTGCTTCATTAAGTGTGTCTCCACAGGTCAAGTACTTCTGCGTGGAAATTGTGCGAATAGAGTGTATTATGTGGATCCTACGTTTGATCCGGAACAGTACCTCTGTCTATCCTCTAGATCAGATGAATCTGAGATGTGGCATCGTCGGTTGGGACATGTGAATTTCAGACTATTGAAAAGGCTGCATAATCAGAATTTGGTAATTGGATTACCAAAAATCAGTGAAGTCCCTGATCAAGTCTGCAGTGCATGTACTCAAGGGAAGCAGTTTAGAGGATCCTTCCACTCAAAGAATGGAGTCAGTACAGCAAGGGCGTTTGATCTAGTACACATGGATCTGTGTGGACCAATGAGAGTACAATCTCGTCAAGGTAATCGGTACGTGTATGTGTTAGTTGATGATTTTTCAAGATACACGTGGGTGATTTTTATCAGGTCAAAGGATGAAGTCTTTGACTGCTTCAAGACTTGGGTGAAGCTCGCTGAAAGGAAATTCAGTCTCAAGGTAAAAAGTATCAGATCAGATCATGGTACTGAGTTCGACAATGGGATGTTTACTACCTTCTGCACTGATGAGGGAATCGATCATAATTTCTCAGCGCCAAGGACTCCACAACAAAATGGAGTAGTCGAGAGAAAGAACCGAACTCTGGAAGACATGACGAGGACGATGCTAATTGAGAGCAAGTTGGCTAAAAGTTTCTGGGCAGAAGCAATGAATTCCGCCTGCTACGTTCTCAACCGATGTTACTTGAGACCAATTCTCGACAAGACCCCGTACGAGTTGCTGAATGGTCGGAAACCCAATATTTCGCATCTTCGAGTATTTGGGAGTAAATGCTATGTTCACAACAACGGGAAGAATCAACTTGGGAAGTTTGATCCAAGAAGCGATGAAGGAATCTTCGTGGGGTATGCTCTGCACAGCAAGGCCTACAAAGTATTCAACAAAAGGACCAAACTAATTGAAGAAAGCGTACATGTCATCTTTGATGAGGAGTCCATGAGTAACGATTCTGGACATGTTCCTGATGTTCATGTTGCTGGGGAAGATGGTGACTTTGAGCTGATTCGTCAGAGGGATGTTGAAGCAGTTGATGTTCCAGAGAATCTGGAAACATCTGTACCAGCAGATGCTCAAGTCCCTGAGGATGAAGAACTTGAAGAGCTAGCTGAAGTTAATGGACAAGTCCCTGAAGCTGGTACAGTTCAAAGTGATTCTGAGGAAATCCAAGAGACTCACGAGGTAACTGAGCTGAGGAGAAGTACTCGAGTAAGGCAGCCGAGTAGCGCACTTCGCGATTATATTTGTTATGATGCAGTTCAGGGGGAAACAGTCATGAACGCCTTCGTGTCTCTGATCGAGCCAAAAACGGTGGAAGAAGCACTGAGATACCCAGATTGGATCCAGGCGATGCAAGATGAACTCCATCAGTTCGAGAGGAACAAAGTCTGGAGACTTGTTCCAAGGCCAGAGAATCGGAAAGTGATTGGCACTCGCTGGATCTTGAGGAACAAAAGGAATTCCGAAGGAGAAGTAGTCAGGAACAAGGCCAGGTTGGTGGTGAAAGGCTACAGTCAGCAGGAAGGCATTGACTATGAAGAAACTTTTGCACCAGTAGCAAGGTTGGAAGCTATCAGGTTGTTGATTGCTTACTCAGTGCAGTTTGGAATTAAACTCCATCAGATGGATGTCAAAACTGCGTTTCTGAACGGGTTCCTGAAGGAGGAAATCTTCGTGGAACAGACCCCTGGTTTTGAGGTTCCTGAGCATCCAGATCATGTGTATGTTCTCGACAAGGCCTTGTATGGACTAAAACAGGCGCCTAGGGCGTGGTATGAGCGTCTTTCAGAGTATCTGCTGGCTCACGGATATGAGCGAGGTAAGGTGGATAAGACTCTATTTTTGATGAGAACTGATAAGCATTTTCTCATTGTGCAGGTATATGTCGACGACATCATCTTTGGATCCACAAGTGACGAGCTTGTGAAGTCCTTCACTAAACTCATGGAGAGTGAGTTTGAGATGAGTATGGTCGGGGAGCTGACATTCTTTCTTGGTATTCAAGTCAGACAGCTGGAGAATGGTACTGAGATTTCACAACAGAAGTACCTGAGTGAAATCGTGAAGAAGTACGGGCTTGGAGGTTCAAAGCATGTGAACACTCCTAGTTCTCCGAATGAGTCCCTGACAAAGGATGATGCGTCTCCAAGGACAGATGCTACAAAATATCGTGGCATGATAGGTTCTTTACTATATTTGACTGCTTCTAGACCTGATATCATGTTTAGCGTCTGTCAATGTGCTAGGTTTCAAGCTGATCCTAGGGAATCGCATGTAAAGGCTGTGAAGAGGATACTAAGGTATCTAAAGGGTACTGAGAAGCTGGTTCTGTGGTATCCGAGAGTGAAGTCTCTCAGTTTGGAAGGATTCACAGACGCAGACTTCGCAGGAGATAGGACTGACCGGAAATCCACGTCTGGGATGGCTCAGTTCCTCGGATCTTGCTTGATTTCTTGGGGATCGAAGAAACAGAATTCTGTGGCATTGTCAACAGCTGAAGCAGAGTACGTGGCAGCTGCAGCCTGCTGTGCTCAGATCCTATGGCTTCGTAATCAGCTAAGTGACTTCAATTTGCACTTTGATCAAGTTCCAATTTTTTGTGATAATACTAGCGCTATTAGTATTGCAAAAAATCCAGTTCAACATGGCAAATCTAAGCATATAGAAATTAAACATCATTTTCTTAGAGACTGTGTAGAAAAGGAACTTGTCACTATTAACTTCTGCAGAAGTGAAGATCAGGTTGCTGATATATTTACCAAGTCTCTACACAAGGATGCTTTTGAAAAGCTAAGGATGGAACTTGGATTGATGAGTCCACAGTGAGGTACTTCTAAAACTTTCCTCAGAGATTGACTAGATGATAGTGTACTGAACATGCATGTCCGTCAATTACATGAGTGAACTTTTGAAGTCCCTGAGTTGTTAATAATGTGTGTGCTATTACTCCTTTGATAAATCTGATATAGTACATGCATCATTGAACACATTTTTCCTTGATGACCTACACTGCTTCCGGATTTTGTTGCCATTTGCCCCATGAAGGAAGTATGTGAGACCACCTACCCTAGAATTGGCTATGTGTATCTGATGAACCTCCCTGAAGCAATTCAGAACATGCTTGATTTTTTACATGTGTGATTGAGTGACTTGAATTGTGGTGATTTTACATTATGTACCCTTATGGTAAGCCGATCCACCACAATGTCCCTTGTGAAAAATCCATAGTCAAGGAACTGGTCTGGCATTCACTCAGTCAAGGATCGAATGTCTCTGGGACTGAAGAACTCATAGAGGTATTTGATATGATGAAACGACAGCTCAGTAGTTTTTGCCTTGGAAGACGGACGGTTGGGTGTGATACGTGCACGCGAGTAATCAGGAGATAATGACAGGATTTTGAATTTAAAGAGGATTTGAAGTCATCTCTCTTCATTCATCCACTCTCACAGATTTGAAACCCTAAATCGCCTCCGAATCAAATCTTCTCAACACAACAGACATGGAGTCTTTCATCATCGCTGGTGTCCGATATGAAGTCCCGAGTGCAGTGGCAGAGCTACTAAACGCAAGTAAGTCGAAACTTCAAATCACTGTCTATAACCCTCAATCTGCTAGATTTGCTGAGTACTGTGCGGGAGTTGGTAGTATTGGTGAACTGGAGAGGGTTGATATCTCTGGAGTTGTTGGAGCTGTGGAGGATGACGGAGTACTAGAAGAAGTTATAGGCGGAAATTGTCCCTGTGGTGTGGGTCTCGTTGGTGAAGCTGAAATAGAATTAGAATTTACTGATGTGATGCATGTGAAGGACCCAGAAGGGGGTGCAGACTCCAGTAACACTGACTACTTGTTTGGGTGCTCTGAAGAGAGGGAAGAGGCTCATATGGCTGACATGTCATCGATTGGAGCAGAAATGTCTGCAGCAAATCAGATGTTGGATGAGTTAGTGGAGATGGGCAAAATTGCCCAGTTCGACAAAACTGAAAAAGCTGAGGACATCGACTGTGAGATAGTTCAGTCTGCCCCAAGACTCTCCAAGAGGACGAAGAAAGCCCAGCCCTTACGGATTCAACCTCTGAGAGAGGGCGGTAAGAGAAAGTTAGAGGTGAAGGAAGAAGCTGCTCAGAAGAGCTCGTTCAAGAAAGCCAAAAGGTCAAAATCTGGCAAAGAGATTTTGATGGAGATGGAGTGCTCAGAAGACTTCCTGAATGAAGAAGGTCTTACAGAGGTTCTTGACCTGTTGAAAGCACAAGGTTGGGAGAAATTGTGCGGGAAAAAAGACTTTATGTGTCCTGAAGCTGTGGAAGACTTTTATAAGGAGTTGAAACTAACAGATGATCCTGTGCCAACATTGAAGATAAATTTCAGGGGGAAGAAATTCACTCTGTCAAGTTCTGAGCTTGCTGAAATACTGGGGATAAAGCATGAAGGGTTCGATCACTTCTGCAAATCAAGTGTCTGGCCAAAGGAGATTGCTGATAAGAAGCTACTGGTGAAGAACATCTGTCAACTGGATTCAGTGCAGAAAGGACTAGGGATCAGTACTCAGTACATGGAGCCCACGGTCAAGATCCTGCACAAACTGCTTGTGAGCAACTTTCTGCAGAGGGGAGTGAAGCCCTCATATGTTCAACATCAAGATCTTCTACTCTTGGACAAACTATTGAGCAGGGAACGAGTCAACCTTCCCAAGATGATAATTCACCAAATGGATCATCTGAAAAACCTGACTCAGATAGGATACTCAAGGGTAATCAAGAAGGTTCTTCTGAAACATAATCTCTATGAGGTGACATCTGATTCTGAGGAGCAGATAGTGAAGGACTTTGATCCAGATGTGTTCAGGAAGATGAACTTGTTGAAAGACCCAGTGGAGGGGTGGATCAAAGTTCCTGTCAATGAATCCAAGCCTAAAGCTAAACAAGTCCTAAAGGATATTCAGGATGAGGATGAGGATGAGGGTGATTCTGAAGTTGATGGACACAAGAAGTGGGAAGTTCTAGAGCAAGGAATCGTGGACATCAGAAGAGATCTGAAACGGCTTAAGGCAGATGTCGGGGAAATAAAGGCCGCGGTCAAAGAAATGCAGGAGGCAATACTGGAACTAGTTGCCAGTCTGTGATGCTCTGAAGTCCCCAGGACGATCTCTCTTGACTCTGAGAATGCTAAGCTCAGTTCCCATCTATGGATTTCCCCATCCTTGAACCCATCCAAACTTTTCCCATTTATTTCTGTGTGACAACTCTGTGTGTTCAACATGTTTGTCTTGACTATCTTATTTATCATTGAAGTTTTATGCATGCCATTATGAATTGCTCTGGTTTTCGAGTATTTACTCATATTCTTGACTGATATGCATGTGGATGAACTCTTCTTTGATGATGTCAAAAGGGGGAAGGGTAGAAGTATCACCTGAGGGGGAATACAATCTGAGTATGCAGGAACTTAGACCTGAAATACCTGTGTAGGTTTTGGCGTAATAGGATGTTTGTTGAGTTTCTGAGTGTGCAGGAACTTAGGGGGAATTTGTTCCCAAGGAGATCTGTTCTCATGTGATGCTGTGTGCATATTCAAACATCTATTAAGTGCTAAATTGGTATTTTTCCTTGTGGGTTTGTCATCATCAAAAAGGGGGAAATTGTTGAGGCATTGGCCCCAATGGTTTTGATGATTGACAAACTAGTGTGACGGTTTGCTTGAGTTTCTGTTAGTCAGAAACATACTGGAGCACTCAAGGACATGGTGATGGACTTGAGTACATGCGGAAGTATCCGAGCAACCAAGAACCTGAGATCAGTCCAAGTCAACGGAGCAGTTGGTGAGTCCAAGTCAACGGAGCAGTTGAGCAGTTGAGCAGTTGGGCAGTTGAGCAGTGTCAATCGGAGTCAAAGACATCATGGAGTGAGGGCACGTCTCCACTACACATTGAGGAGATCATGGGCTGGCGGTTGCAGACATGATCTAGGGCAGTTACCTGGCAGTTACTGAAGAACCTATATAAGCCAAATCAAGCTCTTCAGTAGTGCGCGCCTTCCCACATCCGAGATAGCCTAGCATACACAGAGAGTGAATATCGAGCAAGCTGTGCGAGTGATATTCAGTGTGATCGAGCTGGTTCTGATCAGTGTCGGAAAGCTAAGGAGGTGCCAGAGACTACGGTGACGTCGACGAGACAGTCAGGGAAGTAGTCAGGTCTTACATGTGTAAATCTAGGATAGATTTATACATCATAGACAAGTTTTGTACCGATTGAGTGTACAGGTTAAATAGTAATAAAAAGCTATTTAAGTTTAATCCGCTGCGTATTCTGATTAAGTATTTATCTGCATACAAAGTTAGGTTCTTAACAGTTCCGACCTTTGTTAAGTCTCTGACTTTCAATCTTGAGTCTTTGACTACTAACCACGATCCTATCATGCCACGTGCTGGAGATGCTGGTATTAATCGACAGTCTTCCGAAACAGCTCTGCATGTCAACCCAATCAACAGCAATCTCAGCCGCCTCAAACGCCACGACCAGACCCATGAGACAATTTAATTTCATCGTGTTCAGTACATTTGAAATACATTTTAAATCGCACAATTTTCAGTTTCAAATGACATTTGAATTGGTTCTGTTCGCGCAATTGAGAAAAAACTGGAAATTGGTTTCGGAATTAATTTTTTACAATATTATTAATTATTTAATACATTGAAATTTACGCCGGAAACATGCCGGAATTTCCCGGATAATACCTGACAAACCATGTTCGAACAATAGCCGGATAATCACCTAACTTTTTGTCGCCGAAAATATGCTGGACTATCCCCGAAATGTTTACTGCCACGGAACTGGCTCGGATAATTGCCGATAAATCACAAACGGACACTCGCCGAATAAGCCCCTAACTTTGTGTCGACGGAATATCGCCGGATTGTTGCCTCTGTGTTAACGGTATCTGTTGCCGGATTTTCCCCTCACCCCAAATTCGGGGGACGTTTTGCCGGGGAGGTCATATTAGCCGGAAATTTCCCGATTTTTTTGTTTAATGCGGGGAAATTCTGGCGCATATCTGGAAACTAAATGTGGCCGGATTTTTATGCAAAATTTGTAGTGTAATATTCAACTGTGTAGCAGTGCCGGTAGCTTAGATTTGGGCATGTACTTTTATACACGTGTGAAGCTATAGCTCTATTCCTAATCATTCATTTCCCTAATAAATAAAACATTTTAACTTTTGGAGAAAGGATCAGGTGCAAAGTGATAATTATTGTAAAAAATACAAACTAATCTTAACCCTTTGTTATATATTTGAATGGATATGATTAACTGAAAATAAACCTCTTTTAATTTAAATTGATATGTAAATAGGGGCAAATATAGTATATCACATCTTTAATAACCACCCATCTCTCTCCTCTCCCCAATGAAAAAAATCAGATCTCCATGGATGAATGAATCGGAGGATGAACTATCTCCATGGATTCCTTCAATCTCATCGATCTCCATGGATTCCGTCGATCTGACTTGTTTCATCACAGCTTGAATCATTGTGAGTTTTCCCAATGATTCGTCCTGTTACTTAGGCTGAATAAACACTGAAAGTGTTGACAGAGACGCAAGCAGATGGTGTCTATATGAGAGGCTCATAGTGTTGGCTGTTTATTTCCATTGTAGAATGGTCGGTTATCTTCTTGCAACCGATTTCACATGGAACTACTCTTTGTCAAAGAAGCAGAGCCTCAAAGAAGCTGTGAAATTGCACAAGGCAGGAACGGAGAAGAACAAATTAAAGAAGAAACTTATCAAGTATTGTTGAGTTGTTTACAGTCCTATTGAAATTGAAATATGAGAAGAGGATTGATGAAATCAGCATCAAATAATTAGCATCTGGTCTCCATGAATTCTGTCGATCAGAGCTTCACACGGACGAATTCTTAACGAATTATAGTCCACTTTTGACGAATTATGTCATAGTTCGTCAAATTTTGGACTATAATCCATCAAGAATTCGACGAATTATGCAATAATTCATCAAAAATAAAGTAAAATTCGACACGAATTCGACAGTATTATTTATAGTTCGTCAAATTTGGGCTATAATTCATCAAGATGTCGACGAATTGTAGTGCACTTCGACGAATTATGCAATAATTCGTCAAAAATAAACTAAAATTCGACACGATTTCGACAGTATTATTTATAGTTCGTCATAATCATTTATAGTTCGTCATGAACAATTTATAGTTCGTCATGTTCAGGAAACGAATTATGTATTACTTTGAATCGGAAGTTTTTCTGTTCATCCTTTTTTGAATCGGAACACCGTCAGATGAATTGTGATGTTGTGCCATTGATCAACCGCATCGCAAGCTTGTCCAATCCACCATAAAGCCCATCGCAGAACCTCATCATATGCTTGATATCATATACCACTGGAAAAAACACCTTGATCAAATCAAAGAACTATGTTGTGTCTTGGGAAGATTCTTGCACGTAAGTAACTTCACCAAGTATCCAAAGTCATAAGGACTATGGAAAGTAACCCAATGCACATCTTCATTCAGCACCACCCCAGAAGACATCAGTAGTTCTCCAAACCGATTAGCATCCACACCCTTCCTCACATTTTCCTCAAAATTAATCCCACTCTCGCGCAAAAGATCAATCGGAACACCATTGGATAACGAATAGGACCCCTGCGGCGTCGTCGGTGTTCATAGAGATTCAGATCTGGGTTTCAGATCTGGATTTGTTCATGGGTAGGAGAGAGTGATGAATTTTGGGTTTTTGTGTGGTCAATTATGCCCTTGAATGAGTTATACACGTTCAAAATTCTTTTATTAATTTATTTATTCTCATTAATTTACAGCCACATGATTTTACAAATGGATGGTACTAATGATTTTGTATTTTACACCAGATCTGACCTCTTAGCTTTTGAGAATCGATCCTATCCAAAATAATAATAACAAAACTTTTAACAGTGATAGTGATAGGCCGACTCTCCGATCATCTCACTTTTCTGCCTCCCATTGAAATTACAGCAGCTCCGTTGATCGGACTAGATCGTAGTTGAATTGCGGTGCTCGCTTTTACTTGATAAATCATTTCAACTTTATTTGGTTTCCATGTCGCTTGTTTTTTGTCTTATGTGTTGAGGTTATGGAGGTGTTATATTATTCAAATGTGACTTTTAGGGATTTCCTTTTCTGGCTTAAGAGGTTTATATTGCTTTGATTGAATTTTACCTTTGATTTGTTTGTGTGGGTTTTTTCTATATGTGTAGGAAGCTATGGATTCAAGATGTGGGAATTTTAGGTCAAATTCGTATTTTCCGCAAGTTTATGTCAAAACTGGTCTTAGGAGAATGAGGAATAATTTAAAGTTTAACAAGGAGATTTTTTGTACTAGGTTAGTGAAGAAGCATTCATTTGAGTTGAAAGTGAGTAAAACGAAAATGGCAAAACCAGTTGTTGCATTTTCTGTTTTCACTACAGGTGTTAACAAATAAGCTCTGGTAAGACTATCTACAACAATGTCTTAATTAAATGCATATATGGCCTTTTCGCTTATATGTTCCTTCGCATGGATTCATCTAACTTTATGTATATATTTTGATTTATGATTCTTAATTACGAACATTTTCACAGTCATTCCAGACTCCTCTATTTGATTACCCTCAAGCCAACCCACAGAATGTTGCATCAATCATACTGGGCGGGGGAGCTGGTACTCGCCTCTTCCCCCCTTACTAGCAAAAGATCTAAGCCGGAAGTAAGCATACACTCACTCTCTAGTCTATGTTGTTATTCATTAAATCTTTCAGCTATTGATTCTTGCTATATGCTACTGTTGGAGACGGCTTCAATAATTAAAATGATTAACGTCTACTTGCCTTGTGTCTCAAGTTTCCTGTTCCTTTAGGTTCCCGTTCTCATTTTTCTTAATACGTTGGTTGGGCTTCTAGGTACCAATTGGAGGTTGCTATCGGATGATCGATGTTCCGATGAGCGACTGTATCAACAGTGGTATCCGGAAAATATTTATTATGACCCAGTTCAACTCTTTTTCCCTAAACCAACATCTTGCTCGTACCAATAATAATTTTGGGAATGGCATTAATTTTGGTGATGGGTTTGTTGAGGTACCACTTTTTCATCATGCATAACTTCATATTTATGCATATGGTATTTTTTTGAAGCACAGGCTATTATGACGCTCAACTTAAACTTAATTTAGTTTTATGGTCTTCCCTACTTCCGGGCTTGGGCTTTTCTTATTTCTTATTATAGGTTTTAGCTGCCACTCAAACTCTAGGGGAAGCAGGCAACAGGTGGTTCCAAGGAACAGCGGATGCTGTGAGGCAATTCACATGGGTTTTTGAGGTGTATGATTATCCGTTCTTGCTTAATATGTACTTTTAGCTGCCAACTGGGCTTGATGACGAATTCTTATTGTAGGATGCCAAGACGAAAAATGTTGAGCACATATTGATCTTATCTGGAGATCATCTTTACAGAATGAATTACATAGACTTTGTACAAGTACTTTTTTTCCGTTTCTATAAAAATGGAATCTATTTTTTTCTTAGGAGATGTACCGGATTCGCTAATATGAGATTGTTGGATCGATTAGCGTTAGCAAACTATCAAACAGAAGTTTCGGACTTGGTTTACTGTCTAATATTCAGATAGCAGCGGAAGTAAATAGTGCAGGAAAATAATAACTGAAAAGATACTACACACAGATATATAGTGGAAACCTTATCAAAATTATGATAAGGTGAAAACCACTACCTTTCAGATTCCGCTGAAAGGGTTTTAGAAACAGATTACTTTATATTCCGATGTTCTTGTAGGGTTTACAAACTAGGTCTATTGTTTAGACTCTATTTGATGACCTCTACTCAATCCGACAAAGTAATCTTTTCTATCTCTAACCTCCGTGTGTGTGTAGCTTCAGTAAGCTTGTTCTTCAGCACGGTTGCTCTATCTCCAGGCTTGTTGTTCAGCACGGTTGCTCTAGCTCTTTGGAGGACGGCAGCTTCTCTCTTCAGGAATCCGCGCAGGACACTTGTCAAACCCTAGGACATTAAGTAGGGTTGTCCGTGTCTTGTCATCTGGGCCCAGCGGACTGGCCCAGCTGAACTTTATTAGCCCAAAAGCCTTTATTCTAATAGACAGGGTTCCTTCTAGAATCTTCCTCCTATCTGCTTCTCCATTAAGCAGTGTTCCTTGTGGATTCAACCATCTTATAGTAACTTGATCTTTGATCTGTCTTTGATCTGTAAGATGGATTTCTGCACACTTAGGAAGAATGTTAACTAAGTGTTTGTGATCATCAAAACCTATGGGTTCCAATAAATTCCCCATTTTTGATGATGACAAACACTTCTTCAAATAAAACATAAATCCATCACAGGTAATTCAAATCATCATTAATCTATCAGATTGATTTCTCAGTCAGTTTCTGTTAGACAGACACTTCTACGAACTCACGACAGTTCCCCCTTAGATAGGCATTAGATTTGAATTTCAGTAGTGACTTCCCCCTCAAGTAGTGCACTCATGTTATCTTCCCTCTTTTGGCATCATTAAAAAGATCACAAGTGAATATGCCATGTAATGGAAGTGAAATGCAAACGTCATTAACTAATGTTAGAGAGGGCCCCATGGGGGTACACAAAGCAAGCATGAATAAAAAAACCATTAAGCAGAAAACAGAGCATGCTGTCAAGGAAGAGAGTCACACACAAAAAACATAAGGAGGATGTGGTGGGGATAGCAAGGAAGAGGGCAACCATGAGACTGACCCTGGGCTAATCTTTCACCAATAATTTCAACTGGTCAACCAGTTCGGTGCCCACAAATCGCAGCTGACGGTTGAGCTCCCTTATTTCCTCTTTGATTTGAGTCCCATGTACCATATTTATCTTGGCGGACTCCTCAATTTCCCTTACCACATCCGGCAGAGTCTCAATAGTTTCCAGCTTGAAGCGCAGCTCGCTCGCCTAGCCACCAACACTATCATCCTTCTTGGCCTCCTTTTCAATTAACAGCTCCAGCTGAGCCACTCTTTCTGACAGCACATCCACCTTCTCAGATAAGCTCTTCAACACCTCAATTACAGCTGGTGATCCCTCATCTGGATCCAGCGGACGCTGATCCAGAGGATCCACCTCTTGAGGTGTCTCTTCCACTGTTGGAGCAGGAGTATATTGATCGTTCTCCCAGCCACTTTTCTCCACGAACTTCCAATTCCAGCTAGCAACAGTCTGCTCCCCTAGAGCAGTGGACAACTGACTTTCAATTTCTGGTCTGTAAATCCCAAGCTCAACAAGTATTTTCTTGACTATACCGGGGTATGGCAGTCAGTGCGTTTTGTTGACGGCTGCCCGCTCCATATGTTTTAGAATCAGCATTGGAAGATTGACTGGTGTCTTTTCCTTGAGTTTATCCAGCAGTAGGAAGTCTTGATAATTTACCACTTCGTGCTTCTGCGCACGTGGAGTGATGGATGTGCAGATTAGCTTGTGAAGAATTCGGTTTATCAGGCTCAACTTTGCAGCTTTTCCTTGGTGAGATGCATTCGAAGGATCCTCCCCCACCCTCCTGATCACTTTTCCTTTGGCCACGGACTCCGGCCAAATACCCTTGACATACTTGTCATATCCAGTAGCAGGAACTCCTAACAGGTTGGCCAGCTCTCTGGAAGTAAAGACTTGTCCTACTCCTCCAATGACAAAAGTGGCTACCGGCTTTCCATTCATTTCTTCCAGCTTAAATTCTGAGTAAAACTCTCTGACCTTGCTTTCGTCCATCAGAACCTCCTCTCGGAAGAGGTGGTCCCAGCGCTGAGCAATGAGAAAGTCGCTCACCTCGACTAGCTGGTGCTTGGCCATGAATATTCCGTCAATCGTCATCTCCGGTATCACTACTCTTCCCGTCAGAAAACCCTCCTCTTCTGCCTCCGGGGCAGGATTCTCCTCCTTTATGACGGGAGTTTGAGCTTTGGTGGTGCGCCTGCTTTTCCGGGTAGGTACTTGTGAGGAGGAAGGCTTCTTTCGTTTGCTGCCAGAGGCCGTAGCGGCGCTGGTCTTCCTTTTCTTCAGAGGAGTTCCCTCCGTCGCTGTGTCTGTCACCTCTTCTGGCAAGTATCTGACTGTTTCAGAGGATGCTTCTAGAGTTTTTGATTGCTCCACCGGAGCTTCATTAACGCTTATGCCTTGCGTCTTCAATTTGGCAACCATCGCTTCGATTTCGGTGATAGATATTTTAGCAGAGTCGGCCATGGGATCAGTTGAGGGCTAGGGTTTCGTCTGCTAAATACTTTACTGAGCGGAGAGGGTGGATTGTGATGAGAGGTTATGTTCAGTCGACTCCCCTTTATACGGCAGAAACCCTAGAATCTTATCGAATCGCGGAACTGAACTGGCGTCCTTGAATTTCGCTTAATTTGATTTTTTCGAATTTCAAAAAGCGTGCTTATCCAACTGCCCTCCAAATCCAGAGTTAGTCTTTAATTAACCGCCTTAAGTAGAGAGAACATCCCATAGGAAGCCTCCCCCTGTCCGAATTAGCCGTTTTGGAATTGCTATTGCCACGACTGTTCGCCTGTCAGGAAAATTATGAAGACTGTTCAGTTTTCCATTTTTGCAGAGACTGCATGCCATCAAATCGAACCGGCGTGGTGTCACATGCAGGGTTACAGTCCTTTTCTCTTTCCATAGTGTAGTCATATCACATTAATTGTCCACATCCGAACATGCTTTTGTTGCTGGCCTTTATTTTTCCACACCAAACTGCATTTACTTTACAGCTGCCACCCATTATCTTCTTACCGTTACTCAGTAATAACCACAGATTGAACCGCCCGTATACTCGATTGAGCAAGTCTGAATCGGTTTTGGAATAACCCCGGTTTGTCTCATGGTTTTTTGATGGACCATAATTGTATGAATCATAAACACAGTTAAACCCACCAAATTAGACTGTTTGTCTATTTAACTTTTGCTTGTTAGTTCCGATATTTATCTACAGGGTATTTTGGAGTCTAGAGAGAATACAGGCTAAGGAGGAGTTTTAAAGCTGAAAATGAATTACGAGTCAGGACACGACCAGATTCCGACTGTACAACTTTCATGGAACCGACTTGGAATCATTCAAATATGCTAGAACAGTCGGCGTTTGGACAAGAACGCAATGCAAAGGCACCAAGCCCGGTAAAAGCCAAACAAGGGCAATTTCAGTCGATTTGGGATTTCGACCATGTTCCAAGCAGAATTTGGCTTAGGTTCCTTCTTGAGATCATCTTAGAATGACATTTTCATTCAGAATACACTCTCCAAAATCCGAGAAGCTCCGGTCAAATTCCGGTCAAACCGATGGCTTTTGAGAAACAAATATCTTCCGATGGCTTTTGGAGTGGTGACTCACCCCGATGGCTTTTGCTCTCCTTATGCCATGTGTTGAGATCTCAAGCCACAAGCCTCTCCTCCCTTGACAAGTGTATGGCTCTCCTTGCTTCCCTTAGCCTATAAATAGACATCTTCTCTTCACTTGTAAATCATCCACAATCCACAATTCCAACATCCCACAATCCACAAGTTACTTATCTCTCTAGATTTTGGCACTTTTGTAAGCTTGTTTGAAATCTATAATACTCCTGTTGGTTCTTGAGTATTCTAGTAGTCTTTGAGAATACTCCTGTTGGTTCTTGAGTATTCTCCTTTACTTACTGTCTTTCAAAAACCCTCGAGTACTTAGCTATGATGTCCTCTTCCATGGATAATCGTAGCTAAACCCATATTCGGTTGAGGGTTCTCACCCTTGTGCCCACATCTTGAGACTCTTGCACCTTATGTCATTTTACACTTCTCTAGTCTTTGAGATCTAGTTTGAGTAACACCTTTGTCGGGTTGTTCAAACTAGCGAAAGACTAGAAGCCTAAAGCTTTGTCAAGCTTGTTGTGGAATACCACCTTTGTCGGAGTATTTGGGTTGTCACCTTTGTCGGGACAACCACATAACAACTTGACAGGTTAAGGGTGTGGAGTACCACCTTTGTCGGGGTATTTGGGTTGTCACCTTTGTCGGGACAACCACACTTAGAAGTGTTGAAGAAATCATTTGGAGTCAATGATAGATGTGTCACAAGAAGAGTCCCTAAACCGAATCTTTCCTTAGGTTAAAACACTACCTGCACTTACTTCCTTAGTATAAACTGCCCTTTCAACTGCTGACGTTCCGCAAGACATGCCGATCACGCAACAACCGCTGTAAGTCTTCTTTTTACTTTCAGTATTTACTTTTATGTCATTTACTTTTCCGCACTAAAAACCAAAACCAACCAACCAATCACTTAGCTGTTAGTAGTAAAATCTCAATCAACCAAAAAACACGCTCCCCCGCTGTACGACCCCTCAAAGAACAACTTATCCCCCTAATTCCCTTGGGTTCGACCCCTACTTACCACTTGCTACCCAGTAGTGAAGTCGCGAGTAGCGGACTTATAAATTTATTTGTACATTTGCTCTGACGACAAGCATCTGTCAAATTGGCGCCGTTGCCGGGGAGTTAGCAAATGGATAGTTGTTCTTTTTTCTGTTGTACATAATTCACCATGTCCTCGTACTACGGCAGAGAACCTTGGAATGATGGGGGCAGCAACCTTATGTTTGAGATGCTTAACTGTCTTCCCAAATTCGGAGGTGCCATTGGAGAAGATCCCGTGAGGCATACACATACGTTCCACTCCATATGCAGCCACATGAGGCCTAAAAATGAATCGCCAGAGGGGTTTAAACTTAAATGCTTTAAATTTTCTCTAACTAACTCCGCAATAGAATGGTATTACTCATGTGCAGCTTATGAAAGTAATTATGGGGATCTACAAACCAAATTCCTAGAGGAGTTTTGCCCGCCATCTCTCCGACTTGAAACCCGCGAGAAGATTCTCAATCTTGAGCAATTCCGGGACGAAACTTTGGACGAGTACTTGGCGTACTTTGACTCCATTGTGGCGAGCTGCCCACACCATGGATTCACCAGATTCAATCTTATTCAAAGGTTTCTCGGTGGAATGATGCCACTTGAGCGGAAGAGACTTAATGATGTAGCGGGATGTTCACTCATGAAGTTAACCGTGACTGAAGCCTGGCGCCTCATAAATGATTTGGCAAAGAACACAAAACAGGGTCAGTGGCACCAAACTGACGATAAGGCACCAACGATGGAAGTGGACTCAGTACAGAACGAGCCCGACACCATACCCATTATGAGCTTGCCCGCAACAAAACCGAGAGAAGACATCAGTACAAGGGCAGTAATGGATGTGGAGGCGACTCTAAAGGAGCCAATATTGGAGCCCACGGAGCCGACAAAGGATGAGGACTCTTGGATGACCAAAGAAGAACTGCTCAAATCTGGCCCGGTCCTCATCACCAACCTGCCCGAGGAAGTCCCGGCCCTACTTGACGAGCCAAATGAAGTCCCGGACTTCACTACCAAACCAGCCGAGACATACCTGGACCTCACTGCCGAACTGACCGAGAAAATCACGGCAAGCCGGGTCCTCACTGAAGAGCTACTCGAGAAAGGCCCTGTCCTTATGGCCGAGAAGCCCCTACATAACCCTTCATGTTCTATAAAGATCACAGCCACCAGAGATGAGATGATCAATGATGATGCAGTGCTAGGCGAGTTAAAGGAGAATCATGAGCCAAAGCAGCCAACGAAGGAGCTCCCACTCGTCACAAGCCAAGAAGAGCCTCCTGAAAGGTGTAAGGATCAAGGACAGCCAATCATCTCTGCCACGAAGAAGAGGGTTAGCAAGGGCGCATGCTTGAGGTCGCTTGGCAAAAGACTGAACTTCCAAAACTGCAAAGATGCCAACCGGCTATACATGAAGAAGCGACAAAGACATGGGCCCAAAGAATGGAAACCCGGAAGGAGAAGCAAGAGAGCTCGACTTGATGGACCAGCAGCTATGGTCAAGGAGTCCTCGCTTTCTCGGGGATATGTGAAAAAGAAGCCTCTGGATCAAGGGAGAGCATAACTGAGCCCGCTACCATATGTGTTCTTTGGGCAAATCAAAAGAGCTACCGAGAAGAAGTTCGACCTCAAGCACCCATGGGATCCAAACCAGTGATCCAGGAATGAGGTACTGTCGAGCCAACGACGTTAAACAAAGGCACTGGTCGGGAGGTAACCCGACACCTATCTTACTTTCAGTACTTTTATTTTCTGTCATTTAGTTTTTTCTCCAATAAGTCGCTCTCACCCACTTGGTGCATAGAACGAAATGACTATTCAGGAATCGGTTATGGGTGCAACATCAAACCAGTCAGGCCTATGCCAAGAGTTCAAAGCCCCTGCCGAACTCCCTCGATTATCCAGCCTCGAGCCATGTCGTTCACTCGACACCTTAAAGGGAGTTCTGTTCTTCCCTTTTCCTTAATGTCATTTCCTTCTCGTATAATACCTGCTTGCATGGCTTTTAAACTAAGTCATTTCGTAAAGAATGCCTTCGTTCAAAAGTGTGGGGTGAGAACCACCTGTGTACATTAGTTAAATAACATGTTTTTTTTAATATTATCTTTTTGAAAATATGAACTTGAGAATGTGAAAAAGATAGATCATAATTCATGCATTTACCTTGTGAAAATTCAACTGTTTAAAAACTTAGGATGTAACTTCTCATTTGTCCCTTTGTGCTGAGATAAACTAGGGATGTGGAGTTGAAATAAACTGCCCTAGAAAGGCTTGGCAAGCAATCGAAGGATCGAATCTAACTATATGGTTTTCAAAGTTAGTGGAGGCTGCACTTCGGGTTTCAGTGAAGATTGAAGTCATCTCCGCCATGCAGTGTTTATGCAAAAAAGAAAAGAAAAAAAAGGCGAGGACGGGAATCAGACCGTCCTATCTCTAGTCAAAGTAGCCGAGAAAATAGATGAGCGACCCTCATTTTGACCCGCGCGAAACGGCAACGATGAGAGGAGCGGGGAGGTATTTCCATATGCTCGCGGGCGATGATTGGACCTCCCAAAAAGGCTTGAGAAAATGGACTAGCAAGCCACAAAAAGGCAAAAGCTCGAAGAAGCAAATCAAGAGGCCAAAGGCCCAAAATTGTGAAGGTTTTAACCGAACAAAAGTGAAGCACTCAAAGAGTCAAATCAAAGGCCAAAGGCCGATTCACTACAAAAAAAAGGCTGTCCCTCGCCAAAAAGAAAATCCAAGACCAAACCATTGAAACCCGAACCGAATCACGTGCTAGAGAAAGCTACAAGAAAACCATATAGTGCGAGACGGTCCCGAGAATGCAGTCCAGGATCCTAAAAAGGGCTATCTCCCGAAACATCCGAATTAATTTGCATCTCGGCACGAAGGTACAAGTATCAAGTTTCTTCTATTTATTTACACGGTTTAATTTGGTAATAAGTAAGTAATGCATGAATTAGGATAAATCTAGTCCCACAGTCTAACTTTCATATTTTAAAAGCTTACTTAGATAGTGTGTGCCGCCCTTTAATAGCATTGTTCGGGACGAACAACTAAAAGTGTGGGGTGATCTGATGGACCATAATTGTATGAATCATAAACACAGTTAAACCCACCAAATTAGACTGTTTGTCTATTTAACTTTTGCTTGTTAGTTCCGATATTTATCTACAGGGTATTTTGGAGTCTAGAGAGAATACAGGCTAAGGAGGAGTTTTAAAGCTGAAAATGAATTACGAGTCAGGACACGACCAGATTCCGACTGTACAACTTTCATGGAACCGACTTGGAATCATTCAAATATGCTAGAACAGTCGGCGTTTGGACAAGAACGCAATGCAAAGGCACCAAGCCCGGTAAAAGCCAAACAAGGGCAATTTCAGTCGATTTGGGATTTCGACCATGTTCCAAGCAGAATTTGGCTTAGGTTCCTTCTTGAGATCATCTTAGAATGACATTTTCATTCAGAATACACTCTCCAAAATCCGAGAAGCTCCGGTCAAATTCAGGTCAAATCGATGGCTTTTGAGAAACAAATATCTTCCGATGGCTTTTGGAGTGGTGACTCACCCCGATGGCTTTTGCTCTCCTTATGCCATGTGTTGAGATCTCAAGCCACAAGCCTCTCCTCCCTTGACAAGTGTATGGCTCTCCTTGCCTCCCTTAGCCTATAAATAGACATCTTCTCTTCACTTGTAAATCATCCACAATCCACAATTCCAACATCCCACAATCCACAAGTTACTTATCTCTCTAGATTTTGGCACTTTTTTAAGCTTGTTTGAAATCTATAATACTCCTGTTGGTTCTTGAGTATTCTAGTAGTCTTTGAGAATACTCCTGTTGGTTCTTGAGTATTCTCCTTTACTTACTGTCTTTCAAAAACCCTCGAGTACTTAGCTATGATGTCCTCTTCCATGGATAATCGTAGCTAAACCCATATTCGGTTGAGGGTTCTCACCCTTGTGCCCACATCTTGAGACTCTTGCACCTTATGTCATTTTACACTTCTCTAGTCTTTGAGATCTAGTTTGAGTAACACCTTTGTCGGGTTGTTCAAACTAGCGAAAGACTAGAAGCCTAAAGCTTTGTCAAGCTTGTTGTGGAATACCACCTTTGTCGGAGTATTTGGGTTGTCACCTTTGTCGGGACAACCACATAACAACTTGACAGGTTAAGGGTGTGGAGTACCACCTTTGGCGGGGTATTTGGGTTGTCACCTTTGTCGGGACAACCACACTTAGAAGTGTTGAAGAAATCATTTGGAGTCAATGATAGATGTGTCACAAGAAGAGTCCCTAAACCGAATCTTTCCTTAGATTAAAACACTACCTGCACTTACTTCCTTAGTATAAACTGCCCTTTCAACTGATGACGTTCCGCAAGACTTGCCGATCACGCAACAACCGCTGTAAGTCTTCTTTTTACTTTCAGTATTTACTTTTATATCATTTACTTTTCCGCACTAAAAACCAAAACCAACCAACCAATCACTTAGCTGTTAGTAGTAAAACCTCAATCAACCAAAAAACACGCTCCCCCGCTGTACGACCCCTCAAAGAACAACTTATCCCCCTAATTCCCTTGGGTTCGACCCCTACTTACCACTTGCTACCCAGTAGTGAAGTCGCGAGTAGCGGACTTATAAATTTATTTGTACATTTGCTCTGACGACAAGCATCTGTCATTTTTCAACAAAGGTTGTAGTGCTTTGGCTTTACCCAAGAGGTACAATAAGAGCACTACTAAAAGAATCACTAAGTCATATCGAAGTAATTTTGCACAGTGGAGATAACAAAAACAAATCGTCTACTTGGATCAAAGGGCAATTATATTTATTCTCCACTCATGAAAGGCTAGGGTTAGTCTTAGAGATCTTCCTTGGCATATATTGTGGGTTCAAAGTGGAAGTCTCTTTTGGGCCAAAAAAAAGTGTTACATGCTCAGAATTCTGCTAGCTAGTAGTTTTATCCATCATGCATATGGAGTGACCTTATTGAGCACCCACAATGATCAAATTCATACGCAGCAAATCCATATCATGGCATGTTAACAAGCAACCTAATCTAGCCAGTCATTAGAGAAATCTACTCATGAAGTGCAGACTAGGTAAGGGATGTCATACCTAGTTCAATTCTTAGCTTCTCATAGGGCTCCCTGTGTAGTGCCTTAGTGAAGATATCTGCGGTTTGATCTTCAGTTCTGCAGTATTCCATAGCTATAATGCCCTTTTCTACACAATCACGCAGAAAGTGATACCTGATCTCTATGTGTTTAGTACGTGAAAACTGCACCGGATTTTTTGAGATATTTATGGCACTAGTATTATCACAAGAATTGAAACACATTCAAGATTTATGCCGTAATCACTTAGCTGTTGCTTTATCCAAAGGAGTTGTACACAGCAGGCGGCGGCTGCAATATACTCAGCTTCAGCGGTTGACAAGGCAATGGAAGACTGCTTCTTAGATCCCCATGATATCAGGCATGGTCCAAGGAATTGTGCCATCCCTGACGTGGATTTTCTGTCCGTTTTGCAGCCAGCATAATCAGCATCTGTGTAGGCCGTCTGACGTAGTTCTCCTCCCTTTGGATAGAATAGGCACAGATCGTCCGTCCCCTTCAGGTACCTCAAGATTCTCTTCACAGCTTTAACATGAGTTTCTCTGGGATCTGCCTGGAATCTGGCACAAAGACAGACACTAAACAGGATATCAGGTCTACTGGCAGTTAGATATAATAGTGAACATATCATTCCCCTGTATAGGGTCGGATCCACTTGAAGGGAGGACTCATCCTTTGCTAGGGAATCATTTGGTGACATTGGTGTAGCACATGTTTTTGCGGAATCCATCCCAAACTTCTTTAAGATTTCTCTCACGTATTTTTGCTGATGGATCCGAGTTCCGTCTTCATCTTGTGCTACTTGAAGTCCTAGGAAGTACTTCAATTCCCCGACCATACTCATCTCGAATTCGCTTGACATCAGATCTGTGAATTTCTTAACGAGAGTAGGGTTAGTTGAACCAAAAATTATGCCATCAACGTATACCTGAACCACCAGAGTGTCGGTCCCTTCCTTCAGGAGGAAGAGAGTTTTGTCCACTTCGCCTCTGACATATCCATGGGACAGAAGGAACAGGGATAGTCTCTCATACCAGGCGCGGGGAGCTTGCTTCAACCCATAAAGCGCCATGTCCAGGACATATACATGATTAGGTTGATCTCTGTCCTCGAATCCTGGAGTTTGGCTCACATACACTTCCTCCTTCAGGACTCCATTCAGGAATGCCGTCTTTACATCCATCTGTTGTAAGGTGAACCCGTGATAGGTTGAATAGGCTATAAGAAGTCTGATGGCTTCCATTCTTGCAACTGGAGCGAATGTCTCGTCATAGTCTATTCCTTCTTGCTGATTGTATCCTTTGACTACCAGACGGGCCTTGTTTCTTATGACAACTCCCTTATCATCCAGCTTGTTTCTAAAGACCCATTTTGTTCCGATCACATTCTTATCCTTGGGTCTAGGAACCAGACGCCATACTTCGTTTCTCTCGAACTGGTGGAGCTCCTCTTGCATTGCATTGACCCACTCTGGGTCTTTAAGCGCTTCCACTAATGTCTTTGGTTCTGCAAATGAAACGAAGGAGGCAAATCCACAGAATTGATGTAGACTATTGAAGTCTATCTGTTCTTGAGAGATGTAGCACTGATAGTCCTCTAATCTGGCTGGCCGCTTAACCGCTCGTCCATATCGTGTGGTTCTGAGTTCCCCCTCAGGGTTAGCATCAGTTGCTTCTACCTCGGCTTCCGCCGCCTGGTCAACGTTTTCATATCCAGATGGTGGAACACCATTTTCTGCCTGATGGTCTGGTAATGCTGCATCTGCGTTCTGGATGTCTGTATGAGGTATGTCAGTGGTTGGGGCTGGTGGAGGTTCCCATTCAGGGTCTGACTCGTTAACAAACTGGAGCTCCCCAGCATCTAGCATTGTCGTAGTTGAGGAATCTTGTACTAGGTGACCAGCCATCACCGTTTCATCGAATCTTACGTGCACGCTTTCCTCAACTTGCTCTAGCCTTAGGTTGAAGACCTTGTAAGCCTTGTTGTGGCTAGAGTATCCAACGAATACTCCCTCATCACTCCGAGCATCGAACTTTCCCAAGCGATCCTTGCCGTTATTGTGAACAAAGCACTTACAGCCGAATACTTTAAGATGTGAGATTTTAGGCTTTCGTCCACGCAGCAATTCATATGGAGTTTTCCCTATCATGGAACGAAGAGATGCTCTGTTGAGAATGTAACACGCAGCATGTACTGCTTCTGCCCAGAACCCTTTTGGAGCTCCGCTAGCAATTAGCATTGTCCGTGACATATCCTCCATGGTTCTGTTCTTTCGTTCCACTACACCGTTTTGCTGTGGTGTCCGTGGGGCGGAAAAGTTATGATCAATACCTTTGTCCCTGCACAACGAGAGAAACTGCATGTTCCGGAACTCGGTTCCGTTGTCAATACGAATGGAGGTCAATTTGCGATCTAGCTTGTTTTCTATCAACTTCAGCCATACCTCAAATTCACAATATGTTTGAGTTTTAGTGGATAGAAAGATAGTCCATGTATACCTGGAGTAGTCATCGACTATGACCAGAATATACCTGTTTCCTACACGGCTGACAACGTTGACAGGGCCACACATATCCATGTGGATCATGTCCAAGGGTGCCGAGGTGCTTACGGTTTGCTTCGATGGAAATGAAGTTCGAGCTTGCTTTCCCGTGGCACATGAACTGCATACCTGATCTGAGGTGCTTTCCACCTTGGGTAAGCCTACAACCAGTTCCTTCTGATGGAGTTTGTGCAGCAGCCTCATACTTGCGTGCCCAAACCTCTTATGCCATAGGATGGACTCTTCAGCTACACTTGCAAGGCACAGTTCTTCCTCAGGAGTGAAATCTGGATAGACAGTGTAGATTTCCCCCACACGAATTCCTCTCAGAACTGTTTTACCTGTCTCATTGCATCTTACCAGGCAGTCATTAGAATTAAAAATTACATGGTTTTTACCATGTTGGCATAACTGAGACACGCTTAGCAGATTGTACCTCAAATTTTCGACTAGGCTTACCTCCCTAATTCGGATAGTATCCGAAATTCTTACCTCTTCCATAGCTATCACCTTCCCTTTGCTTTTATTTCCGAAGATTATGCTCTCTCCGGAGTGATTTTGGAGCGAGTCGAACCATTCTTGATTTCCTGTCATGTGTCTTGAGCAGCCACTGTCCAGGTACCAAGGACGGGACCTCACTCCATCCTGCAGGGAAGGGATCAGTTTTTACGAACCCAGACAAGCTTGGGCTTACTGGGTTTAGGAATGAATTTAGCAATTGGAACATAATAAGATTGATCATTAGCATCATGGTTAGTAGTGTCAATCTTTCTCCTGGGTGTGCTCCTTGGTCTACCATGGATTGCTGGATCATAGTGGGGGCGAAAGTATTCGGCTCTGCCCTTTCTTCTATATGGATTAACTTTCCTCTGATAGCGAGCTTCTAGCCAGTTGCTGTTTCTTTTATCTATTTCCTTCAGTCTTGGGCATTCGGATCTGTAGTGTCCAGAATGTCCGCATTGCCAGCATATTCTGTGGCATGGAAGATCGACATACTTGCTTCTGCCAGGTGGTGTGGATGTCTTCGTCTTTCTTGCGTTGAAGTCTATTCTTGAAGGCTTGCGATTCAGGTTCATCTTTTGCCATATTTCATAGGCTTTCCTTGCCTTGAAGGGGACAGAGTCCATATCATGGATGTGGTGTCCATCATGCGGACTGGCTTCCCTTTTCATCTGTCTGATGGTCAGAGGCTTTCTTCCCTGGCGAGAGCTCTCTCCTGGTTCCATCGTTACACCTTTTCCTTTTGCAGCCTTCTCCTCTGCTGCCCTCTTCTCTTTGTATCCAAGTCCAGGTCTGACAAAGCCGTACTTATAGTCCTTCTTTTCTCCTTCATCGCTCTTAGCTTGCAACTTTTGAAGCCATTTTTCTTTCATTTCAGCCTCCTCGCGTCTGAGGTCTTCAACTGTTTGAAGGAGTTCCTCATTGTTTCATCTGAGGTTTATCAGCTCATCATTTAATTCTCTAGCCTTGGTACTGAAGTCAATGGTCTCAGTGTTTTCAATCCTCAAGCGTTTCAGTTCATCGCTTAACTTGCCAATCTGTCTATCTTTTCCATCACAGGTACGACACTTGCAGACATGCTCTGCCATCTCCTTCTCAAGACGCATGGCTTTAGTTGACCAGAGATGGTTCTCTTCTATGTCGTCATGATGGTCTTGTTGCATGCATGACAATCTGTTCTCCAGATCTCGATTTTTTTCAAGGAGCTTGGCGATTGTTTCTGCAAAGTCAGATTCGGAAAACACTTCATCAATAAAGGAATCAGAATCCGTTACCTCGTTTGATGCAGAATGAGCCATCAGGCAGGGCTCCTTGGAGCACTCTGTATCGTCGCTGTCCTCGTCAGAATTTCCCCATACTGCGAACATGGCATGAGCTGGCTTCGGGGCAGGTTCTTCTCCCTTTTTCTTGCTGTAGCAATCTTTGGAAAGGTGCCCCTTGTTCTGGCAGTGATAGCATGTTCTATCTTCCCTTTTCTTTGGTTTCCCTTTGTCCTCACTAGATGTTGTACCTTTGTTCCACTTGGAGAGGTTCCCACGACTTCCTCCAGCTCTGAGGTCTCTTTTTCCCTTGCCAAAGTTGGCCAATTTCAGGGCTCTTGTTAGTAATGCCATATCATCATCATCATCCTTTGGTGACTCACTTCCATGTGCTAGATCGAGGGCCTTTTCTACCTTCAGGGCAATAGCATGGGATTTATCGGACTGTCTCCTTGCCATCTTCCTTTCCGCGATTCCAGCTTGGCTCTGTAGGTTGGCAACCAGTTCTTCTAGTGTGACATCTTTAATTCCTCTTTGAGCTTGCAGAGCTAGTGTAACGTGATCCCACTTTGAATTTAATGCCTGCATGAATTGATGAGTGATCTTCCATTCCGGGAGCTTCTCATTTAGGTATTCCAGCTGCCCAATTATGACTTGAAACCTTGTGAAGAAATCTTCCAAGGTTTCATCCTTTTTCTGCGTGACAGTCTCATAATCCTTAGTGGCGGCTAGAATCCTGTTTCTCTTGATGTCTTCGTTTCCTCCATACAGTCTCACTAATCCATCATACATTTCCTTAGCTGTCTTGTACATTGCTACTTTGATTTGATCTCCGGGAGAAAGAGCCATGTATAGAACTTTCTTTGCTCTAGCATTTTTTTCGAGCTTTTTGTAGTCCTCATCAGTATACTTATCCTTGGTTTTCTCCACTGGTTTTTCAGCTTCTGTTGTGTCTAGTGGGATGATGAGAGGACCCGTTTCGAATATGCTCCACAGCTGTCCATCCAGCGAGCATACGTGAGCCTCAAACTGGTCTTTCCACCAGTCAAACTGTCCGGGCTTCAGCAGCGGCGGTTTCCAGAAGGAATCGTTGATTGAAGACATGATTTTTCCTGCAATGCTAACGGCCAAATCTAGAGCACTCGGCTCTGATACCACGTGTTGGATCGATTAGCGTTAGCAAACTATCAAACGGAAGTTTCGGACTTGGTTTACCGTCTAACATTCAGATAGCAACGGAAGTAAATAGTGCAGGAAAATAATAACTGAAAAGATACTACACACAGATATATAGTGGAAACCTTATCAAAACTATGATAAGGTGAAAACCACTACCTTTCAGATTTCGCTGAAAGGGGTTTAGAAACAGATTACTTTATATTCCGATGTTCTTGTAGGGTTTACAAACTAGGTCTATTGTTTAGACTCTATTTGATGACCTCTACTCAATCCGACAAAGTAATCTTTTCTATCTCTAACCTCCGTGTGTGTGTAGCTTCAGCAAGCTTGTTGTTCAGCACGGTTGCTCTATCTCCAGGCTTGTTGTTCAGCACGGTTGCTCTAGCTCTTTGGAGGACGGCAGCTTCTCTCTTCAGGAATCCGCGCAGGACACTTGTCAAACCCTAGGACATTAAGTAGGGTTGTCCGTGTCTTGTCATCTGGGCCCAGCGGACTGGCCCAGCTGAACTTTATTAGCCCAAAAGCCTTTATTCTAATAGACAGGGTTCCTTCTAGAATCTTCCTCATATCTGCTTCTCCATTAAGCAATGTTCCTTGTGGATTCAACCATCTTATAGTAACTTGATCTTTGATCTGTAAGATGGATTTCTGCACACTTAGGAAGAATGTTAACTAAGTGTTTGTGATCATCAAAACCTATGGGTTCCAACAGAGATCATGTGTGCAGAAACATGTGGACTCTAAATGCAGCTATTACTGTTTCTTGCGTACCTATGGAGTATAAGTAAGAACTCTTTTTCATCTAACTGCTAGGTTTTGTTGTTCTACTTCAGTCCCAATTTTCCTTGTATGTTGGATCGTTAGTGTTAGCCGTCCGTCAGATGGAAGTCACAAAGTGCTTTCCGTCAGATGGTCGGCAGCGGAAATATAATTAAGCAGGAAAATAACGAACTGAAAATAACTGCACGCAAATATATAGTGGAAACCTTATCACAACTATGATAAGGTGAAAACCACTACCTTTCGTCTCCGAAAGGATTTTCGAACTGATTACTCTTTATTCCGATATACTTGTAGGGTTTACAAACTAGATCCTTCAGATTCTATTTGATGACCTCTACACAATCCGACAGAGTAATCAGCTACGAATCTTGTACCGTCGTGCGTACGATCTCAGCAACCTCTGTTCGTCGAATGCAATAGCTCCTTGCTCTCCAAAAACGCCGAACCGAACTTCTGAGATTTCTTCCTCCTTATATAGGGTGAGAGCTGGCCTTGTAGTCAAAGCCCAATATTCACCTGATCGACTTTCCAAACTTTCAACTTCGTAATTGATTCTTTCCTTAATGCTCTTTCGCATTAATTCGGTCTTTCCATATCTGGGAAGCAAATAATGAATTCTTTCCTTAATGCTCTTTCACATTAATTCTGCCCTTCCATATCTGCAGCTCTTCAAGAGAATTCCCAGCCTATACCTTCAAGAGAATCCTTCCCCAGAACGGAAGATAGTGCCCTTTCCTTTTTCGGCGAATAGATGTCGAGATGAAGCAGGATCTTCTTTACCAATCCGGGGTAGGGTAAGCCATGATTGTCACTTTCTGTGCACCGTTTCATGTGCCGGAGGATCGTCTTGGGAAGGCTGATAGGCTCCCCTTTTCTGAGCTTGTCTATCAGGAAGAAATCCTGAAAGGTCACCACCTGATGTTTCTGTGCGCGCTGTGTCACCGTTGTGCAGACAAGCCGGTGTAGGATGCGGTTAACAATACCCATTTTCAGAGCATTTCCCTGGTTTGACACATTTGTCGGGTCCTCGCCTACCCTTGAAATGACTTCTCCCTTGGCAATTGAAGCCGGCCAGATTCCTTTTATGAATTCAGAGTTTCCGGTGACAGGAACTCCCAGAACTGTGGCCATTTCACGAACAGTAATAGCCTGTTCCTCTCCCTTAAAAACGAAAGAAGCCACCCCCGACTTCTCTTCCACCTTGAGCTGGGAATAGAACTCCCTCACAGCACTTTCATCGACCAGAACCTCCTCTCGGAAGAGGTGATCCCAGCCTTGAGTGATGAGGAGGTTAATGACCTCCACCAGCTGACTTTGGGCCAAGAAAATCCCGTCGAGTGTTAACTCCGCAACAATGGATCTGCCCTCCAAGAAATCTTCTTCCACTTTTGGAGCGAGTTGCTCCTCCGTAACAACTGGGGTTAGCTCCTTTTTGGTGCGCTTTCTCTTTCGAACCGGACCCAGGGGAGTGGTCGGCGGTCTGCGCTTGCGGGCGGAGCCCTCGGCAGCTCCACGTTTTGGCTTGGGTTTTCTCTGCGAGGTCGCCTCAGTTTCGGCCCTTGTATCTCCGACGGACACTCGTTGGACTGAGTCGGAGGACTCGGTGGATGCGCGCGACTGTGCGGCCATAACATCTTCAACTGACATACCCTTTGCCTTGAGTTTGGCGAGGAAGGTGGCAAGATCAGTGGCGGAATCGTTGCTGTTGGAGCCCATTGAGACCGAAGAACAGGAGAGCTAGAGTTGAAAAAGCTTGAGACTTTCTGAGAGGCGGCTGCAGAATTCGATGGAAAGGGCTCACCTTTAACTTCGATATATATTGATCAAACCGTAGAGCCCCTTTCCAAAATTGAAATGCAACTGTCAGCCTTGAATTTCGCACAGATAATCCTTTAAACTTCCAAAACAAAATTGCGCAATTAACTCCCTTCCAAAACCATCATTAGGCAAGGGATAACCGCCTCATGCAATTTCAATAATTAATTGCACTCCACGATTCTCTGACACCTGTCCCCTCTAGGAGAAATAAAGGGCGAGAGCTGCAACTGTTCACCTTTCAATAAAGCTGCAGAGGTAGTACAGCCCTATACGCAAAGCGTCGCAGGCTAAGGTCCAAGCATCCACCTGCATACTCCCAACACCTTTCAGTCAAATCATCATTAATGTGGTTAACTTTTGCTCCCCTTTTTTTTTCTTTCTGGCAGACACTGGTACTCCAAGCAGTAATAACCAAAATTTCATTTCCTCATAATCCAACTGATTGATCCGTTCAGAAATATTTCTGAGGTAACGCGGGTTTCGTCTCATGGTTTTCACAAGGTTTGGGTGTGGTGTGGTAGGTTTACCCAAGTGGTACAATAAAACACCACACATTCAAGAATAAACATTCACCAAAACAAGACAAAGCAATTTCATGTAGTGTGGAGAAAACCAAAAAATAGTTTTTAACATCAACGGGCTAAACATTTATTCTCCACACATAAGAGGCTAGGGTTAGTCTTAGAGTACTTCCATGGCTTATATTGTGGGTTCAATTTTGGAAGTCTTAGAGTTCTTAGAGTACTTCCATGGCTTATATTGTGTCATGCTCATGATATTTGCTAGCTAGTAATCTCATTTAGCATGCATGCAGTGGTGGCCTCATAGAACAATTTTCACACAATTATCAACTACATACGCAGCACTTCCACACATGGTACCTTAACATGCAGACTAGTCTAGTCAATCATCGAGGAAATCCAACATAGAGTGCAGATTATGCAAGGGAAGTCATACCTAGTTCAAGCCTTAGCTTCTCGTAGGGTTCCCTGTGTAATGCTTTCGTAAAGATGTCTGCAATCTGCTCCTCGATTCTGTAATATTCCATAGATATGGAGCCTTTCTCTACACAGTCACGTAGGAAGTGATATCTAATCTCTATGTGCTTAGTTCGTGAAAACTGTACTGGATTTTTAGATATATTGATAGCACTGGTGTTATCACATAGAATGGCAGCACAATTAACAGAAACACCATAATCACTTAGCTATTGTTTAATCCATAGCAGTTGTGCGCAGCAAGCGGCAGCTGCAATATACTCAGCCTTTGCGGTGGATAAGGCGATGGAAGACTGCTTCTTGGATCCCCATGAGATGAGGCATGGTCCAAGGAATTGTGCCATCCCTGACGTGGACTTCCTGTCTGTCTTGCATCCTGCATAGTCAGCATCTGTGTAGGCCATCAGACGTAAGTCTCCTCCCATCGGATAGAATAGGCACAGATCGTCCGTCCCTTTCAGGTACCTCAAAATCCTCTTCACGGCTTTGACATGAGTTTCTCTAGGATCTGCCTGAAATCTGGCACATAGACATACACTGAATAATATGTCAGGTCTACTAGCTGTAAGATACAAGAGTGAACCTATCATCCCCCTGTAGAGAGTCGGATCCACTTGTGGGGAAGATTCATCCTTTGCTAGGGAGTCATTCGGTGACATAGGTGTAGCAAACGTTTTGGCGGACTCGATCCCAAATTTCTTTAGGATTTCTCTCACGTATTTCTGCTGATGGATCCGAGTTCCATCTTCTCCTTGTGCTACTTGGAGTCCTAGAAAATACTTCAATTCCCCCACCATACTCATCTCAAACTCGCTTGACATTAAATCTGTGAACTTTTTGACAAGTCTAGGGTTAGTTGAACCAAAGATAATATCATCAACATATACCTGAACCACTAGAGTGTCATTGCCTTCCTTCAGGAGGAAGAGAGTCTTGTCTATCTCTCCTCTGACATATCCATGTGACAGAAGAAACAGGGATAGTCTCTCGTACCATGCGCGGGGTGCTTGCTTCAATCCGTACAACGCCTTGTCCAGGGCATACACATGGTTTGGACAATCTCTATCCTCGAATCCTGGAGTTTGGCTCACATATACTTCTTCCTTCAAGATCCCATTTAAGAATGCCGTCTTGACGTCCATCTGCTGCAAGGTAAAGCCATGGTAGGTTGAGTAAGCTATTAACAGTCTAATTGCTTCTAACCTTGCAACCGGAGCTAACGTCTCGTCATAGTCTATTCCCTCCTGCTGGTTGTATCCTTTGACCACCAGACGGGCTTTGTTCCTTACGACTGTTCCCTTATCGTCTAGTTTGTTCCGGAAGACCCATTTTGTTCCCATCACATTCTTGTCCTTGGGTCTAGGAACCAGACGCCATACTTTATTCCTCTCGAATTGATGCAGCTCCTCTTGCATGGCATTGACCCATTCTGGGTCCTTGAGTGCTTCTGCTATAATCTTCGGTTCTGCAAGAGAAACAAAGGAGGCAAACCCACAGAATTGACATAAGCAATTAAGATCTACAAGTTCCTGGGAGGTGTAGCATTGGTAGTCCCTCAGTCTAGCTGGCGGTTGAACCACTCGTCCGTGTCTGGTCGTTCTCAGTTCCCCCTCAGGGTTTGCAGGGGTGGGATCACCCGCCATCACTACTTCACCATGAGTCTCATCGTTGACTTCCTCCGCAGGGTCATCATGGATTTGACCACCTGCTGGACCAACTATTTCAGCATCCTGCACTTGGTCATCTGGTGGGCCTTCGTTTACGGGTGGTACATCCATAGGGGGTGCATCATCATTGGGTGCTGGGGGTGGATTCCAGTCCGGATCTGATCTATCCGCGAACTGGAGTTCTCCATCATCCAGCATGGCAGCAGTTGAAGAGTCCTTTATCAGGTGACCAGCCATCACCGTCTCCTCAAATCTCACATGCACGCTTTCCTCGACTTTCTCTAGCCTTAAGTTGAAGACTTTGTAGGCTTTGCTGTGGCTAGGGTATCCAACGAACACTCCTTCGTCGCTCCGTGCATCGAACTTCCCCAAGCTTTCCTTGCATTATTATGGACGAAACACCTGCAACCAAATACCTTCAAATGGGAAATATTAGGCTTCCTTCCACGTAACAGTTCATATGGAGTTTTTCCTATCATGGATCGAAGCGATGCTCTATTTAGGATGTAACCCGCAGCATGCACTGCTTCTGTCCAGAAGCCTTTTGGAACTCCACTAGCAATCAGCATCGTTCGTGACATATCCTCTAAGGTCCTGTTCTTTCGTTCCACAACACCATTCTGCTGTGGTGTCCGTGGGGCGGAAAAGTTGTGATCAATACCTTTGTCCCTGCATAACGAAAGAAACTGTGCATTCCGGAACTCGGTTCCGTTATCAGTACGGATCGAGGTTAATTTACGATTTAACTTGTTTTCCATCAGATTAAGCCATGCTTCAAATTCACCATATGTTTTATCTTTAGCCTCAAGAAAAATAGTCCATGTATACCTGGAATAGTCGTCGACTATGACCATAATATACCTGTTTCCGCCACGGCTGATGATATTGACTGGACCGCACAGATCCATGTGGATCAAGTCCAGTGGTGCAGTCGTGCTTACGGTTTGCTTGGATGGAAATGAAGTCCGTGCTTGCTTTCCTGTGACACAGGCGCTACATGCCTGATCGAATTCGCTGGCCACCTTGGGTAAGCCGACTACCAGTTCCTTCTGATGGAGTTTATGCAGTAGCCTCATGCTTGCATGCCCAAACCTTCGGTGGTGCCATAACATGGAAGCTTCTGCAACACTTGCTAGACACAGTTCTTCTTCAGGGACGAACTTTGGATCAACGATGTAGATTTCGTTCACACGGATTCCTTTAAGGACTGTCTTCCCTGTCTCATTACACCTCACAAGACAATCATCGGCATTGAATATAACTTGATTTTTACCATATTGACACAGTTGAGACACACTTAGCAGATTGTATCTCAAGTTCTCAACTAGGCTTACCTGCCTGATTCGGATAGAGTCCGAAATTCTTACCTCTCCTATTCCTACCACGTTTCCTAAGCTTTTGTTTCCGAAGATAATGCTATCTCCGGAGGTTTTATGGAGCGAGTCGAACCATTCTGGATTCCCTGTCATATGTCTTGAGCATCCACTATCTAGGTACCATGGACGAGACCTCACTCCTTTCTGCAAGAAAACGATCAGTTTTTACGAACCCAGACAAGCTTGGGCTTACTGGGTTTAGGAATGAATTTAGCAACAGGAGCAGAATAAGGAACATAATAAGATGAATAATATGCATCGTGGTTAGTTAATTCAATCTTTCGCCTTGGTGTCTGACGGAGCCCACTGCACTGTCGTTAAGGTGCAATGTTCTCTGTGCAAAATAAATTTATATTTTCCGCTACTCGCGACTACACTACTGGGTAGTAAGTGGTAAGTAGGGGTCGAACCCAAGGGAATTAGGGGGATAATTGTTCTTTGAGGGGATTATTCAGCGGGAGGGCGCGTTTTAGGTTGGTTGGTTAGTTTTAAAGCTACCAGCTAAGTGATTGATTGGTTGGTTGGTTGGTTTTAGTACTGAAAAGTAACTGATAATTATTACAATTAAAAGAAAGCGTTCGGTTTCAGGGGCCTTGTATTATATCCTGTTTATCATTGACCCTTAGTGAATCTTCTAAGTATTCAAACGCGTATCAAGGCCTTTTCCGGCGCTCGATTTGCCACACTGTCTAGTCTTTTGCAAAAGTGTTCGAAAGTGAATCAAGGCCATTTCAAGCACTCGACTTGCAACACTGTCTAATCTTTTGCAAAAAACGTAAAGCCCTTGTTCTACTTAGACTAGCACCCCATTTCAAGGTATACTAGCCTATGTGCTTCCATTTTGGGTTGTCTTTTCCGATTTACCCAAAATGGTGTTTGAGAGAGATCAAACTCCTCAGATAAGCTTTGCCATTTCAAGCATCCACTTACCCGAGTATGTTTGCGAACTTCCAAAGAAGAGCTTTGCCATTTCAAGCATCCACTCAACCTTGGAAGTTCTGATCTAATATATGACACATAGAACAAGTTTTGAATACAAAGACGAGACACTAAATTAATAGTCTAAAATATTTTATAATACAAGTCCACCCCTTCTACCGAACGACTAGTTTAGCTACTATTTATCGCGCTAAACATTATAACTAAGGAATTGGAAATTAAAGACGGTAAATAAATATTAAAATACTTACAACCGTTGAAGCGCCAAGGGAGCAATCTTTTATTTCCAAAGCCAAACTTACAAAACTTAGAGAGATAAGTGAAATGTTGATTTTTGGATGATACAAATGAGAGGAGAATGGCTTGTATTTATAGCCAAAGGGAGGAGAAATGGAGGGTGGAGATGGCTTCCATGTGTTTTTGATCCAAGGGAGGAGGAGGAGGAGATGAAGATGTGGTGGAGGAGCCACCACATGGCAAGCTTTCCATGGAGGAGCAAAAGCCGCCGGTCACCATGAGGGGGAGGAGCCGCCGGTGGCCGGTCACCATGAGGGGAGGAGCTCCTCCCTTGGCCACCTCCAAGCAAGGTGGCCGGTCACCTTGGTCCATGAGTGTATTTTGACAGTTTTGTGCAGTCTTTTCACAAAACTATCAGTCCAATTTCGCTCCGTCTGACTTTGATTCCTCTTCTGCTTAATTTGTTATGAGTGATTCAACGTCAGGATCCTTGATATTTCTTCAGTCGGCATATGATCTTGACCTTGGAATGACTCGTAACATCTTTTATGCTTTAAAAGCTCCTCTTTAGCATGTATTCTCTCTAAGCTCTGAAATACCCTGTAGAAATATATCGGAACTAACAAGCAAAAGTTAAATAGACCAACAGTCTAATTTAGTGGGTTTTACTGTGTTTTTGATTCGTATAATTATGGTCCATCAGTATCTTCCTTGGTCTGGTATAGACAGCTGGATCGTAGTGAGGGCGGAAGTGAGCAGCTCTGCCTTCCTTCCTGTATTTATTAACTTCCCTTTGATAATTGGCTTCTGGATAGTGGTCTTGGGTGTCTAGCCAGTTATAATTCCTTTCATGTGACTCCCTCAGTTTTGAGCATTCAGATCTGTAGTGCCCAGAGTGACCCTAATGCCAGCATATTCTTTGGCACGGAAGATCAACATATTTGCTTCTGCCGGGTGGAATGGACATCTTGTTCTTCCTTGCCTGGAAGTCAATTGTTGGGGGATTGCGGCTCAGACTCTGCTTTTGCCAGATTTCATAGGCTTTCTTAGCCAAGTAGGGGACTGAGTCAGTATCATGGAGGTAGCGTCCATCATGTGGACTGGCTTCTCTTCTTGCCTGCCACGTAGCCTGAGGCCTTTCCTTTTTGTGGGAGTTTTCTTCTGGTTCTATCATTACTCCTTTTCCTTTGGCGGCCTTCTTCTTCGATGCCTCCTCCTCTTCATAACCAAGTCCTGGTCTGACAAACCTCTTATTGAGATCCTTCTTTTCTTCTTCAGCCCTCTCCCGTCTAAGGTCAACGACTTTCTGAAGGAGTTCCTCATTATTTTGTCTGAGATTAATCAGCTCATCATTTAGTTCTTCAACCTTTGTCTTGAAGTCGACCAACTCAGTGTTTCCAATCGAGACATGTTCCGCCATTTCTTCACAGGTCGCTGATCTGTCTCTCTCTTCCTTCACAGGTGCGGCACCTACAGACATGTTCCGCCATTTCTTTCTCAAAACGCATGGCTTTGGTTGACCAGAGACGGTTTTCCTCAATTTCATCGTGATGTTCCTGTTCCATTTCTGCCAGTCTGTCCTCCAGATCTCGGTTTTTGGCTAAGACTTTAGCAATTGTTTCTGCAAGATTGGATTCAGAAAAAACTTTATCGACAAAGGATTCAGTTTCTATTACCTCATCGGATGTGGAGTGAGCCATTAAGCATGCTTCCTTTGAGGGCTTTCCATCGTTACTATCTTCATCCGAGTCCCCCTATGCAGCAAACATAGCCTGAGCAGGCTTTGGGGCAGCTTGTTCAGTCTGAGCGGGCTTTGGGGCCGCTGGTTCTCCTTTCTTTTTGCTACGGCAGCCTTTAGACAGATGCCCCTTCTTCTAGCAGTGGTAGCATGTTCTGTCTTCCCTCTCTTTTGGGTTCCCTCTCTTTTCACTTGATGTGGCGTCTTTGTTCCATCTGGAGGAGTTACCACCACTTCCTCCTGTTCTGAAGTTTCTTCCTCCTTTGCCGAAGCCAACCATCGCAAGGGCTTTTGTTAATAGAGCGATGTCATCGTCTTCCCCCTTTGATGTCTCATTGCCTTGTGCACGATCGAGGGCCTTTTCAACTTTCAAGGCAATGGCCTGGGACTTGTCAGTCTGTCGCCTGGCCATCTTCCTTTCTACGATCCACGCCTGACTCTGGAGGTTGGCAACCAGCTCTTCTAGAGTAGTGTCTTTGATTCCCTTCTGAGCTTGCAGTGCTAGTGTCACTTGATCCCACTTGGAATTCAGGGCTTGCATAAACTGGTGCGTGATCTTCCATTCAGGAAGCCTCTCGTTCAGATATTCCAGCTGTCCAACTATGACCTGGAACCTGGTGTAGAAATCCTGCAGGGACTCATCTTTCATCTGCATGACGGTCTCGTAGTCCTTTGTGGCAGCTAGGATCCTGTTCCTTTTGATGTCTTCATTTCCACCGTACAGTCTCACTAGACCATCATACATATCTTTAGCGGTTTTGTACATTGCCACTTTAATCTGATCTCCGGGGGACAGGGCCATGTAGAGAACCTTCTTTGCTCTGGCATTCTTTTCGAGACAATTGTAGTCCTCGTCGGTGTACTTATCCTTGGCCTTTTCTACCGGTTTTTCAGGATCTGTTTTGTCCAGGATAGGTAGTGGACCTGTCTCAAATATCCTCCAAAGCTGTCCGTCCAGCGAGCAGACATGGGCCTCAAATTGGTCATTCCACCAGTCAAATTGCCATGGCTTTAGCAGCGGCGGTTTCCAGAACGAGTCGTTGATTGATGACATAATTTTCCTGCAAGGCTAACAAACAAATCTAGAGTCCTCGCTCTGATACCACGTGTTGGATCGTTAGTGTTAGCCTTTCGTCAGATGGAAGTCACAAAGTGCTTTCCGTCAGATGGTCGGCAGCGGAAATATAATTAAGCAGGAAAATAACGAACTGAAAAATACTGCACGCAAATATATAGTGGAAACCTTATCACAACTATGATAAGGTGAAAACCACTACCTTTCGTCTCCGAAAGGATTTTCGAACTGATTACTCTTTATTCCGATATACTTGTAGGGTTTACAAACTAGATCCTTCAGGTTCTATTTGATGACCTCTACTCAATCCGACAGAGTAATCAGCTACGAATCTTGTACCGTCGTGCGTACGATCTCAGCAACCTCTGTTCGTCGAATGCAATAGCTCCTTGCTCTCCAAAAATGCCGAACCGAACTTCTGAGATTTCTTCCTCCTTATATAGGGTGAGAGCTGGCCTTGTAGTCAAAGCCCAATATTCACCCGATCGACTTTCCAAACTTTTCAACTTCGTAATTGATTCTTTCCTTAATGCTCTTTCGCATTAATTCGGTCTTTCCATATCTGGGAAGCAAATAACGAATTCTTTCCTTAATGCTCTTTCGCATTAATTCGGCCTTTCCATATCTGGGAAGCAAATAACGAATTCTTTCCTTAATGCTCTTTCGCATTAATTCTGCCCTTCCATATCTGCCCTGCAGATATTCCAGTCTTTAATGCTCTTCAATTAGTCTTCAATATATTTGTTTCAAGTAGCAATCAATTCTGCATTCATCCGTGAATCTCAATTAGATATCTTCATGAATCTTTGATGTCTTTATTCGATATCTTTATTCCTATCTTCACGGATCTTCACATGCAGTTCAATTAATGGATTTCTGCACACTTGGACATCACATTAGTTAAGTGTTTGTAATCATCAAAACTACCGGGTTCCAACATTGTATAATATATATTGAATAAATGGTTGTTATGTGAAGGCTTCTTGGACAGAAATGCTGACATAGGGAGTCATGGACTCTTATGAGAGTAAAATGGAACCGTGTGTTTACTCTTAATGGGTTTTCCCCTTGGTTCTACAAAAAAAATATTTCATATAAGATCTGATTTACTGCATTTTATCATTGTCCTGCAGTCGGGCCTCTGATTATGGACTGATGAAAATTGATCAAGGGGGGACGCATTATCCAGTTTTCTGAAAAACCAAAGGGGCCTGATCTGAAATCAATGGTACACCAAAATGTCCTCACATATTGACATGTACTTCTTCTAATTTTTTATGATATATGTCGCATGTAGCAAGTTGATACCACTCAGCTAGGACTCTCGCGGCAGGATGCTCTGAAACTTCCATACATAGCATCAATGGGTGTTTATGTGTTTCGAACTGATGTTTTGCTAAAATTGTTGAGATTGAGGTACCCTTCGTGCAATGACTTTGGATCTGAAATCATTCCTTCAGCTGTGACTGACCACAACGTCCAGGTGAATGAAACTTCACATTTCTTTGTCTCATTTCTGAATTAGAAAAAGCAACTAATCAATCCTGATCTGGCTAAGCTTTGACTATAGTTTCCTTAAGCTACGCTTTGCTTTTATTTTCTGTCATTTAGTTTTTCCAATAAGTCGCTCTCACCCACTTTTTGTATAGAAGGAATGACCCCTTGTAGGAATCAGTTTTTGGAGCAAGACCGGATCAGCCAGGCAGCTTCCGTGAATTACCGGGCCTGCGCTGAGAGTTCAAGGCCCCAGCCGAACTCCCTCGATTATCCAACTCCGAGGCATGTCGTTCCACGACACGACACAGTAAAAGGGAGTTCTGTTCTTCTTTTTTCCTTAATGTCACTTCCTTCTCTTGTATATATTTGCATGACTTTTGAACTAAGGCTCGCCTTCGTTCAAAAGTGTGGGGTGAGAACCACCTGTGTACAAACATGTTTTTCTTTTTTTATATTATCTTTTTGAAAATATGAACTTGAGAATGTGAAAAAGATAGATCATAATTCATGCATCAACCTTGTGAAAATTCAACTGTTTAAAAACTTAGGATGTAACTTCTCATTTGTCCCTTTGTGCTGAGATAAACTAGGGATGTGGAGTTGACATAAACTGCCCTAGAAAGGCTTGGCAAGCAATCGAAGGATCGAATCTAACTATATGGTTTTCAAAGTCAGTGGAGGCTGCACTTCGGGTTTCAGTGAAGATTGAAGTCATCTCCGCCATGCAGTGTTTATGCAAAAAAGAAAAGAAAAAAAAGGCGAGGACGGGAATCAGACCGTCCTATCTCTAGTCAAAGTAGCCGAGAAAATAGATGAGCGACCCTCATTTTGACCCGCGCGAAACGGCAATGATGAGAGGAGCGGGGAGGTATTTCCATATGCTCGCGGGCGATGATTGGACCTCCCAAAAAGGCTTGAGAAAATGGACTAGCAAGCCACAAAAAGGCAAAAGCTCGAAGAAGCGAATCAAGAGGCCAAAGGCCCAAAATTGTGAAGGTTTTAACCGAACAAAAGTGAAGCACTCAAAGAGTCAAATCAAAGGCCAAGGGCCGATTCACTACAAAAAAAAGGCTGTCCCTCGCCAAAAAGAAAATCCAAGACCAAACCATTGAAACCCGAACCGAATCACGTGCTAGAGAAAGCTACAAGAAAACCATATAGTGCGAGACGGTCCCGAGGTTGCAGTCCAGGAGCCTAAAAAGGGCTATCTCCCGAAACATCCAAAATACTTTGCATCTCAGCACGGAGGTACAAGTATCAAGTTTCTTCTATTTATTTACGCAGTTTAATTTGGTAATAAGTAGTAATGCATGAATTAGGATAAATCTAGTCCCACATTCTAACTTTCATATTTTAAAAGCTTACTTAGTGCCGCCCTTTAATAGCATTGTTCGGGACGAACAACTAAAAGTGTGGGGTAATCTGATGGACCATAATTATACGAATCAAAAACACAGTTAAACCCACCAAATTAGACTGTTTGTCTAGTTAACTTTTGCTTGTTAGTTCCGATATTTATCTACAGAGCATTTTGGAGCTTAGAGAGAATACATGCTAAGGAGGAGTTTTTACGCAGAAAAGATATTACGAGTCATTCCAAGGTCACGATCAGACGCTGACTGAAGAAATCTCAAGATCCTGACGTGGAATCACTCAAAACAAATCCAACCAAAGAACAATCAAAGTCAGTCCGGAGCTGAAATACACTGATAGTTTTGTGAAAAGACTGCACAAAACTCACAAAACTCTCCCTTCTCCCATGGTGACCGGCGGCTTTGTGCAAGAGGTGGCCAAAGCCACCTCCCCTCCTCCTCCATGACCGGCTACCCGGCGGCTTTGGGGAAGAAGACAAGAGGACCGGCGGCTTTGAGAGGCTCCTCCTCCTCCATGGATGGCTTGCCATGTGCTCCCATCCTAACCCTCCATTCCTCTTCACTTTAGCTATAAAAGGAGAGCTCCTCCTCCTCATTTCATAAGCCCAAAATTAATAAACACTTCTCTCTCTAAGTTTCTTACTTTGTAAGTTTGGTTTTGAAATATATAATACTCCTGTTGGTTCTTGAGTATTATAGTAGTTTAGGGAATACTCCTGTTGGTTCTTGAGTATTCTCCTTTACTTACTGTCTTTCAAAAACCCTCGAGTACTTAGCTATGGTATCCACTTCTATGGATATTCGTAGCTAAACTCTTCATTCGGTTGAAGGGGTATACTTGTATCATAAAATGTTTTAGGTTATACTCTTAGTGCCTCTTCTTTGTATTCAAAACTTGTTCTATGTGCCATATATTAGGTTAGAACTTCCAAGGTTGAGTGGATGCTTGGAATGGCAAAACTCTTCCGTGGGGTTCGTAAACATACTCGGATAAGTGGATGCTTGGAACGGCAAAGCTTATCTGAGGAGTTTGACCTCTCTAAAAAACCATTTGGTTGCTCGGGAATGACTGACCAAATGGATGCACACAGGCTAATATACCTTGGAATGGGGTATTAGTCTAAGTAGAACAAGTGCTCTACGACCTTGGAATGGGCTAGACAGGGTGGCAAATCGAGTGCTTGGAATGGCCTTGATACACGTTTGAATACTTAGTAAGATCACTAAGGGTCAATGATAAACAGGCTATGATACAAAGCCCCCAAAACCGAATGCTTTCCTTAAATTAAAAACACCACCTGCACTTACTTTTAATTTTAGTATAAACTGCTCTATCAACTGCTCACCTTCCGGAGGACTTGCCAATCACGCATCACCCGCTGTAAGTCTTCTATTTTTATTTTTCAGTATTTATTTTTCAGTCATTTACTTTTCGCACAAAAAAACCAAAACCAACCAAAAAGTCACGTAGTTACTAGCTCTAAAACCTCAACCAACCTAAAACACGCTCCCTCGCTGTACAATCACCTCAAAGAGCAACTATCCCCCTAATTCCTTTGGGTTCGACCCCTACTTACCACTTGCTACCCAATAGTGAAGTCGCGAGTAGCGGACTTATAAATATTATTTGTACACATTGCCTCGCGACAAGGCAGTGCCTGTCAGTCTTCCAGAGGGTGCAAATAATTTGGTCGACGACGGCGGATTTGGCCTTGCGGGTTTTCCGCGTATGTGTGCGCCCGCATCATGTGGACACGAATGGTGCTCGATATCTCAGCGGTTCGCTTTTGCTTAATTCAATTTTTGTTTTTGCATCAAACGTCAACGTGTTGAAGCATGACCAAGTCTTGGGCAGTTTGAAGCAGTTCAGAGAAACCTGATCTTCAGTCCAAGTCATGGATGAGTGCGAGCAGTTGCAACCTCCCACCTCTTCAGGTCGTGGCAGTTCAACTCGTCACTATAAATTGAAGATCAGTCTTTCACTGTAAGACATCGAAAGAAACACACAGATTCTCCCCACACTCCCGACTTCCCTTTTTCCGATCAGTGATAGTGAAAGATCAGAATAGGTTCGATCAGCAAGGCTTTGGTGCTCAAGTGCTCGCTGAGGTTCTTTTATCCTGGGAAGCTTTTTGTCATCAACAACCCAGACACCGACGGGAGGCAAATCTGCTTTAAGGACAGCGTCTGCGACGTGACTGAACCAGCCCTTCGGTTTGCTGTCATTTATGTATATTTGTTTCGTTTATTTCCATGTTCACTATTCAATTTAGATTAATGAATATGCATTCAGATTAATTGCTGTTAGCGTTGTATGTGTATGTAATTCTATTCAGACTGTATACGCTTCAGATTAATTGTTATTACTGCTGCATGCGTATTTAGAATAATATTCAGAGATTTTAATCAACATTATTTCCTCGAGAACTTTCTCACGGAGCAATTTCTATTACTATTCGTTGAACAGTAACAGCATTTCTGCATATTCTGTGCAGCAATGTCATCCTGCGGAGAACTTCCTATTACTATTCAAGAATAAAAAATTATTATTTTTGAAAAAAAATTCTCTCCGATTTGTTCATATGTGAATTATTGATTAATAATGTAGTCAGAATTTGGTAATCAATAGTTGAAGTGGTGTTTCATCACATCAATTTAAAAGGAATTGAAATTACTCCTAAAAGATGATCATAAGCTGATTCGGCCTGCTAAGCTAAACGAGTCCGGAAGGCCTAAAAACTGCATATATCACGGCGTTAGTCGTGAGTTGCGTTCGTTGGCCCGTTTCCACTTGAAATAAGGTATTATGGTGAATTTCCGGACACTAAACGCCAAATACCGATATTCCCGATATTGCCCTTCTTGCGCGCCATCAGCTCTTCAACCTGCATCGCGATCTGCCCTTTTAAACGAATTTAAATTACATTTTTGAATTTATTTTATTCCCGTTGGTTTCGATCGCATCACGTTGGGACATTAGTGGCCGCGCTCTAAGTAGACGTTAACTCGTTAATATCTTATGTGGGCGCGGCGTACTAATGTTGAGGCAGAACGCGCGGCGGATTGACACCGCGTTCAATGTAAACATTAGGGCTAATGTCTACGTAGGGCGCGCCGGTAATGTCAATGCCGGGCGCGCGGCATGTCAATTTCCAAATTTTGAATCGGCGTTCGAAAACTGTCGATTGAATTAGATTTGGAGTTCGATTGATGTCGAAAATCATCTAGCAATTGAGCCTTCGAGTTTTCAATGTTCAATTTGATCGATTTCGTTCGACACGCGACTCACGCGCACTAAATCACTCGCGGAGGACGTCCGCTCAAGCGTTCTCGTCCAGCATTTCTGAGCGGACGTTCTCGTCCAGAAATCCTCGCATAGCATGCGATCTCCCCGAGAACTTCACCGCTGCACAAAAATTCATCGTCGAACGTCCCCAAATCCCGTCAAGAATGTCACCGTTGCATATGCCCTAAGGCGGGCAATAAGAGCATGTTGAAATACGATTGCAATTTTAAGAGCCTCATCTCATCCAATCTTCTCAGAACAATTCATGATTATTTATGGGTGTTGCACGGCTGGGGCGGTAACAGCTGTCAAATAATTAAGTGATTGATGGATCGTTAGTGTTAGCAGTCTGTCGGACGGAAGTCACAAAGTGTGTTTCCGTCTGATGGTCAGATAGCAGCGGAATAATTTTGCAGGAAAATAAATGACTAGAAAAATACTGCGCACAAATATATAGTGGAAACCTTATCACAACTATGATAAGGTGAAAACCACTACCTTTCGTCTCCGAAAGGATTTTCGAACTGATTACTCTTTATTCCGATATACTTGTAGGGCATACAAACTAGATCACACAGATTCTATTTGTTGTCCTCTACTCAATCCGATAGAGCAATCAGCTTCGAGCTTTGTACCGTGGTGTACGCGATCTCAGCAGGCTCCGTTCGTCGACTGTGATAAACCCTTTTTCACTCCAATTTCGCCGAAACCTACTTCTGAGATTCCTATCTCCTTATATAGGGTGTGAGCTGACCTAGAGTCCAAGCCCAATCAGTCATACGGTCAGCTTTCCAAATTCTTCAGGTTCGTGATAAATGCTTTCCTTAATGGTCATCAGCATTGATTTGTCCTTTCCATATCTGCCCTGCAGATATTCCAATATTAAAAGCTTTTCAATCAGCATTCAATATATTATCTTGAATGCTTTCCAATTGAGCCTTTGACGGTATATTGTCTTGGATCACTAATCAATGTGAGCATTTAAATCTTCCATCAATCTGTATTCAAATCTGCAATTACTATCTTCAATCAATCTGTGATTTATTCTTCAATCAATCACAGGTTTATTCTGCAATCAATCTGCAATATCTCTTCTGATTTGGGCGCAAATAATCTTCTCGATTATTCCCTTCGCTCACCACACGCCAACTCAAGTAATCTGCGTTTGGTTCAATTAATGCGCAACACTTGCATCATTAAATATGATCATGAATTTCTGCACACTTAGACAACACATTAGCTAAGTGTTTGTAATCATCAAAACCAAAGGGTTCCAACAAATTCCCCCTTTTTGATGATGACAAACACTTCTTCAAAAAGTAAGAAATTCATGACAAGTATTTCAAACTATCACAAGTCTGGCAGATAGATGTCTCTCCCTAATTCCATCAGATAGATATCCCTATCAAATTTTTAGTTAAGCAGACAAGTCTACGATCGCTTAACAGTTCTCCCTTTGATGGACATCCAGTTTGATTTTTAGTAACAACTTCCCCCTCAAGTAATGTACTCATGTATCTTCCCCCTTTTGGCATCATCAAAAAGAATGCAAGTAAAGACATCCATGCAATGGAAAGAAACTGCATACTTCATTCATAACGAGCAAAAGTGCCCCAGAGGGAACACACACAGCATGCTGTAAATTTAACGACTAGCAAGCAGAACACAGAGCATGACAACGAAAGAAAAATTACCAAAGAAGATGGCAGATGTGGTGGGGATAGCAAGGAGGGGGTAACCATGAGACAGTTCCTGAGTTAACCACGGAGCACAGTCTTCAACTGGTCAACCACCTCAGTGGCTACTCATCTCAGCTGACTATTCAGCTCCTCCTTGATCTGAATTCAGTGCCCCAGATTTACATCTGCAGAATCCTCAACTCCCTTCGGCAGAGCTGGCAATGTCTCAGGAATAGCAACTTTGCTCCTCATGTCCTTCACCCAGTCAACTTCTGACTGATAGATGTCGAGATTCCGCCTTTGCTTCTCTTCTTTATACTGTGAGAAATTGCACATTTAAGTCTCCTTCCAAATCCAGAATTAGGCAATAATTAAGCCGTCTCGTGCAACTCCCAAATTTTGAATTCACTCCACAGTTTTCTGCCACATGGACATCTGCGGGTATTTAAATCCCTAATTGTGTCAGATTCTTCAAATATCGAGACCTTGCTGGTTTTCCACGCCATAAAGATCATTAGCCATCATGTCCGAAGCGACGCAGTGATGACGACTGTGCTGCAGACGCAACTTTTGCTTTTCACCATACGGGACATTCTAATCGCCATCAAGTATCACCTTTAACTTCTTTTCTTGTTGGCAGCCACTAACCCTCCAAACGGCACGTACCAACAATCCATCTGATTGAACCAGCTACAATCCATCTGGTGGAACTAGTCTGAACCAATGCCGAGTTAACCCCGGTTCTGTCTCATGGTTTTCACAAGGTTTGGGTGTGGTGTGGTAGGTTTACCCAAATGGTACAATAAAACACCACACATTCAATAATGAAAAATCACCAAATCATGACAAAGCAATTTCATGTAGTGTGGAGAAAACCAAAAAATAGTTTTTAACATCAACGGGCTAAACATTTATTCTCCACACATAAGAGGCTAGGGTTAGTCTTAGAGTACTTCCATGGCTTATATTGTGGGTTCAAATTTGGAAGTCTCTTTTGGGCTGCAAAGAATTATGTGTCATGCTCATGATATTTGCTAGCTAGTAATCTCATTTAGTATGCATGCAGTGGTGGCCTCATAGAGCAACTTTCACACAACATCAACTACATACGCAGCACTTCCACACATGGTAGCTTAACATGCAGACTAGTCTAGCCAATCATCGAGGGAATTCAACATGGAATGCAGACTATGCAAGGGAAGTCATACCTAGTTCAAGCCTTAGCTTCTCGTAGGGTTCCCTGTGTAATGCTTTCGTAAAAATGTCTGCGATTTGCTCCTCGGTCCTACAGTATTCCATGGCAATGGTGCCTTTCTCTACACAGTCACGTAAAAAGTGATATCTGATTTCTATGTGTTTGGTGCGAGAAAACTGTACCGGATTTTTCGAGATATTGATGGCACTTGTGTTATCACACAGAATAGAGACACAATCAAGATGAACGCCATAATCACTTAGCTGTTGTTTTATCCATAGCAGTTGTGCACAGCAGGCTGCGGCTGCGATATACTCGGCCTCGGCAGTGGATAAAGCAATGGATGACTGTTTCTTGGATCCCCATGAGATCAAGCTTGGTCCAAGAAATTGTGCCATCCCTGACGTGGACTTTCTGTCTGTCTTGCATCCTGCATAGTCAGCATCTGTGTAGGCCATCAGACGTAAGTCACCTCCCATTGGATAGAATAGACACAGGTCGTCCGTCCCTTTCAGGTACCTCAGAATCCTTTTCACGGCTTTGACATGAGTTTCTCTAGGATCTGCCTGAAATCTGGCACATAGACATACACTGAATAATATGTCAGGTCTACTAGCTGTAAGATACAAGAGTGAACCTATCATCCCCCTGTAGAGAGTCGGATCCACTTGAGGGGAGGACTCATCCTTTGCTAGGGAGTCATTGGGCGACATAGGTGTAGCACACGTTTTAGCGGATTCCATGCCAAATTTCTTTAGGATTTCTCTCACGTATTTCTGCTGGTGGATCCGAGTTCCATCTTCTCCTTGTGCTACTTGAAGTCCTAGAAAGTACTTCAGTTCCCCCACCATACTCATCTCGAATTCGCTTGACATTAAATCTGTGAACTTATTGACAAGTCTAGGGTTAGTTGAACCAAAGATAATATCATCAACATATACCTGAACCACTAGAGTGTCACTGCCTTCCTTCAGGAGGAAGAGGGTCTTGTCCACCTCTCCTCTGACGTATCCATGTGACAGAAGGAACAGGGATAGTCTCTCGTACCAGGCGCGGGGTGCTTGCTTTAGCCCATACAACGCCTTGTCCAGGATGTACACATGATTTGGGTAGGCTCTGTCCTCGAACCCTGGGGTTTGGCTCACATATACTTCTTCCTTCAAGACTCCGTTCAGGAATGCCGTCTTCACGTCCATCTGTTGCAATGTAAAACCATGGTATGTAGAATAAGCTATTAATAATCTAATTGCTTCTAACCTTGCGACGGGAGCGAATGTTTCGTCGTAGTCAATTCCCTCCTGCTGGTTGTAACCTTTGACCACTAGACGGGCTTTGTTCCTTATGACACTTCCCTTATCATCCAGCTTGTTCCTGAAGACCCACTTTGTGCCAATTACATTCTTGTCCTTGGGTTGAGGAACCAGACGCCACACTTTATTCCTCTCGAATTGGTGCAGTTCCTCTTGCATGGCATTGACCCATTCTGGGTCCTTGAGCGCTTCTGCTATAATCTTCGGTTCTGCAAGAGAAACAAAGGAGGCAAATCCACAGAATTGACATAAGTCATTAAGATCTACCTTTTCCTGAGAGGAGTAGCAGTGGTAGTCCCTATATCTGGCTGGCAGTTGAACCACTCGTCCATGCCTGGTCGTTCTAGGTTCCCCCTCAGGGTTTGCAGGGGTGGGATCACCCGCAATCTCTATTTCCCCATGAGTCACATCGTTGACTTCCTCCGCAGGGTCATTATGGATTTGACCACCTTCTGGAAAGGCTACCTCGTCAGCCTCTGCATGGTCATCTGGTGGTTGATCGTCTATGGGATGGACATCCATATGAGGTGCATCAGCGTTGGTTGCTGGGGGTGGATTCCAGTCCGGATCTGATCTATCCGTGAACTGGAGTTCTCCATCATCCAGCATGGCAGCAGTTGAAGAGTCCTTTATCAGGTGACCAGCCATCACCGTCTCATCGAATCTCACATGCACGCTTTCCTCTACTTTCTCAAGCCTTAAGTTGAAGACTTTGTATGCTTTGTTGTGGCTAGAGTATCCTACGAACACTCCCTCGTCACTCCGTGCATCAAACTTTCCCAAGCTCTCCTTGCCATTATTGTGGACGAAACACCTGCAACCAAATACCTTCAAATGGGAAATATTAGGCCTCCTTCCACGTAACAGTTCATATGGAGTTTTTCCTATCATGGATCGAAGCGATGCTCGATTTAGGATGTAACCCGCAGCATGCACTGCTTCTGCCCAGAAGCTTTTTGGAGTTCCGCTAGCAATCAGCATCGTTCGTGACATATCCTCTAGGGTTCTATTCTTTCGTTCCACAACCCCATTCTGCTGTGGTGTCCGTGGGGCGGAAAAGTTGTGATCAATGCCTTTGTCCCTGCATAACGAAAGAAACTGCGCATTCCGGAACTCAGTTCCATTGTCAGTGCGGATAGAGGTCAATTTACGATTTAACTTGTTTTCCATCAGGTTAAGCCATGCTTCAAATTCACTATAGGTTTGATCTTTAGCATCAAGAAAAATAGTCCATGTATACCTGGAATAGTCGTCGACTATGACCATAATATACATGTTTCCACCATGGCTGACGACATTGACTGGACCACACAGATCCATGTGGACCATGTCCAGTGGTGCAGTCGTGCTCACTGTTTGCTTTGATGGAAAAGATGTCCGTGCTTGCTTCCCTATGACGCAGGCACTGCATGCCTGATCAAATTCGCTTGCCACCTTAGGTAAGCCGATTACCAGTTCCTTCTGATGGAGTTTGTACAGTAGTTTCATGCTAGCATGCCCAAACCGCATGTGCCATAGGATTGAACCCTCGGCTAAGCTAGCGAGACACAGCTCTTCTTCGGGGACGAAATCTGGATCGACGATGTAGATTTCATTCACACGGATTCCTCTTAGAACTGCCTTCCCTGTCTCATTACACTTCACAAGACAATCATTAAAGTTAAATGTAACTTGATTTTTACCAAACTGACATAATTGAGACACACTTAACAGATTGTACCTCAGGTTTTCAACAAGACTTACCTGCCTGATTCGGATAGTATCCGAAATTCTTACCTCTCCTATACCTACCACGTTTCCTGAGCTTTTGTTTCCGAAGATAATGCTATCTCCGGAGGTTTTATGGAGCGAGTCGAACCATTCTGGATTCCCTGTCATATGTCTTGAGCATCCACTATCTAGGTACCATGGACGGGACCTCACTCCTTTCTGTAAGAAAACGATCAGTTTTTACGAACCCAGACAAGCTTGGGCTTACTGGGTTTAGGAATGAATTTAGCAATAGGAGCAGAATAAGGAACATAATAAGATGAATAGTATGCATCGTGGTTAGTTAATTCAATCTTTCTTCTTGGTGTCTTCCTTGGTTTGGCAGAGATGGCTGGATCATAATGGGGGCGGTAGTGAGCAGTTCTGTCTTCCTTCCTGTACTTGTTAACTTCCCTCTGATAGTCGTAATTATTTGCTTCCCTCTGATAGTCGTAATCATTAACTTCCCTCTGATAGTTGTCCTCTGGATAGTGGTCTTGGATGTCTAGCCATTTGAAGTTCCTTTCATATGACTCTCTCAGTCTTGGGCATTCCGACTTGTAGTGTCCAGAGTGTCCGCAATGCCAGCATATTCTATGGCACGGAAGTCCCACATATTTACTTCTGCCAGGTGGAATGGACCTCTTGTTCTTCCTTGCCTGTAAGTCAATTGTTGGGGGCTTGCGGCTCAGACTCTGCTTCTCCCAGATGTCATAGGCTTCCCTAGCCTTGTAGGGGACTGAGTCAGTATCATAGAGGTAACTTCCATCATGTGGATGGACTTCTCTTCTTCCCTGCCCCGTAGCTTGAGGCCATCTTCCCTGGCAGGAGTGTTGTTCTGGTTCTGCCATTGCTTCCTTTCCTTTGGCAGCCTTCTTCTTTGCTGCCTCCTCTTCTTCATAACCAACTCCTGGTCTGACAAACCTCTTCTTGAAGTCTCTCTTTTCTTCTTCAACCCTCATGGCTTCCAGCTCATGGAGCCATTCTTCTTTCCTTACAGACTCTTCGCGTCTTAGATCAACGACTGTCTGAAGGAGTTCCTCATTGTGTTGTCTGAGATTTATCAGCTCATCATTTAGCTCTTCAACCTTTGTCTTGAAGTCAACCAGCTCAATGTTTCCGATCGACATCCGTTTTAGTTCATCACTTAGGTTGCTGATCTGTCTCTCTCTTCCTTCACAGGTACGGCACTTACAGACATGTTCCGCCATTTCTTTTTCAAGACGCATGGCTTTGGTTGACCAGAGACAGTTCTCCTCTATGTCATTGTGATGTTCCTGCTCCATTTCTGCCAGTCTGTCTTCCAGATCTCGGTTTTTGGCTAAGACTTTAGCAATTGTTTCTGTAAGATCGGTTTTAGAAAAAACTTTATTAACAAAGGATTCAGTTTCTATTACCTCATCAGATGTGGAGTGAGCCATTAAGCATGCATCCTTTGAGGACTTTCCATTGTTACTATCTTCATCCGAGTCCCCCCATGCGGCAAACATAGCCTGAGCAGGTTTTGGGGCAGCTGGTTCAGTCTGTTCTGGTTTTGGGGCCGCTGGTTCTCCTTTCTTTCTGCTACGGCAGTCTCTTGACAGATGCCCCTTCTTCTGACAGTGGTAGCATGTTCTCTCTTCCCTCTCTTTCGGGTTTCCTTTCTTTTCACCTGATGTAGCATCTTTGTTCCATCTGGAGGAACTAGCACCACTTCCCCCTGTTCTGAAGTTCCTTCCTCCTTTGCCAAAGCCGACCATCGCAAGTGCTTTTGTTAATAGAGCAATTTCATCATCTTCCCCTTGTGATGTCTCATTTCCTTGTGTACGATCGAGGGCTTTTTCAACTTTCAAGGCAATGGCCTGAGACTTGTCAGTCTGTCTCCTGGCCATCTTCCTGTCTACGATCCCCGCCTGACTCTGGAGGTTGGCAACCAGCTCTTCTAGAGTAGTGTCTTTGATTCCCTTCTGAGCTTGTAGTGCTAATGTCACTTGATCCCACTTGGAGTTCAGGGCCTGCATAAACTGGTGCGTGATCTTCCATTCAGGGAGCCTCTCGTTCAGATATTCCAGCTGTCCGACTATGACCTGGAACCTGGTGTAGAAATCATCCAGGGACTCATCCTTCATCTGCAAGACGGTCTCGTAGTCCTTTGTGGCAGCCAGGATCCTGTTCCTTTTGATGTCTTCATTTCCACCGTACAGTCTCACCAGTCCATCATACATATCTTTAGCTGTTTTGTACATTGCCACTTTAATCTGATCTCCGGGGGACAGGGCCATGTAGAGAACCTTCTTTGCTCTGGCATTCTTTTCGAGACACTTGTAGTCCTCGTCGGTGTACGCATCCTTGGCCTTTTCTACCGGTTTTTCAGGATCTGTTTTGTCCAGGATAGGTAATGGACCAGTCTCGAATATCCTCCAGAGCTGTCCGTCCAGCGAGCAGACATGGGCCTCAAATTGGTCTTTCCACCAGTCAAATTGCCCCGGCTTTAGCAGCGGCGGTTTCCAGAAAGAGTCGTTGATTGATGACATAGTTTTCCTGCAAAGCTAACACACAAATCTAGAGTACTCGGCTCTGATACCACGTGATGGATCGTTAGTGTTAGCAGTCTGTCGGACGGAAGTCACAAAGTGTGTTTCCGTCTGATGGTCAGATAGCAGCGGAATAATTTTGCAGGAAAATAAATAACTAGAAAAATACTGCGCACAAATATATAGTGGAAACCTTATCACAACTATGATAAGGTGAAAACCACTACCTTTCGTCTCCGAAAGGATTTTCGAACTGATTACTCTTTATTCCGATATACTTGTAGGGCATACAAACTAGATCACACAGATTCTATTTGTTGTCCTCTACTCAATCCAATAGAGCAATCAGCTTCGAGCTTTGTACCGTGGTGTACGCGATCTCAGCAGGCTCCGTTCGTCGACTGTGATAAACCCTTTTTCACTCCAATTTCGCCGAAACCTACTTCTGAGATTCCTATCTCCTTATATAGGGTGTGAGCTGACCTAGAGTCCAAGCCCAATCAGTCATACGGTCAGCTTTCCAAATTCTTCAGGTTCGTGATAAATGCTTTCCTTAATGGTCATCAGCATTGATTTGTCCTTTCCATATCTGCCCTGCAGATATTCCAATATTAAAAGCTTTTCAATCAGCATTCAATGTATTATCTTGAATGCTTTCCAATTGAGCCTTTGACGGTATATTGTCTTGGATCACTAATCAATGTGAGCATTTAAATCTTCCATCAATCTGTATTCAAATCTGCAATTACTATCTTCAATCAATCTGTGATTTATTCTTCAATCAATCACAGGTTTATTCTTCAATCAATCTGCAATATCTCTTCTGATTTGGGCGCAAATAATCTTCTCGATTATTCCCTTCGCTCACCACACGCCAACTCAAGTAATCTGCGTTTGGTTCAATTAATGCGCAACACTTGCATCATTAAATATGATCATGAATTTCTGCACACTTAGACAACACATTAGCTAAGTGTTTGTAATCATCAAAACCAAAGGGTTCCAACAGTGATAATGTTAATGTTTTCAATGTACACTAAAAATGCTAAATAGAAAACAACACTGAAAAATATCTCAGTTCGCTTTATGTTACAGTGATTATATGAGCTTAGGTTTACGCGACAATAAGAAGAGTCTATTGGAATTTGGATGAAGTAAATTCCATGGCTTGACTACCGTGTTTCCTTGATGCAGCATCCTAAGTTTAATTTTAGTGATCCAAAGACGCCTTTCTACACATATTCTAGATTCTTGCCTCCTACCAAAGTCGAGCAGTGCAAGGTAAACTGTGAATATTACGATGTTACTTGGCAGTTTGCTTATTACCTTGGACTCATCTGTTACAACCATCCTCCAGATAGTTGATGTCATTATTTCACATAGATGTTTTCTGCATGAATGTAGCATCCAACACTCTGTTGTGGGTGTGAGATCACGCTTAGACTATGGTGTAGAGCTTCAGGTATATCCAAATCTAATTTGCAATCAAGCTATGTCTAAATCTGAAGAATTAAAGCTGCTGGGATTCGGGGTCGTCGCTAAAGACCAGGCGGGTCGTCGCAGAAGAGCTGAAGCAGTCGTCGCTGAAGCTTACTCAAATACAGGCGCGGTTTTGAGGTCGTTGCTGAATACCGAGAGCCGTTGTTGTTGCCAGTGGAGTCCGTTACAAAGCTGTTGGAGTTCGTTGGCGCTCGACGAATGAGAGCGCGACACGCTGGCGCAATCCGTGGCGCGAGTCGGATTCAAAATGGACGCAATAATAGAGAGACTTTATTGCTTATTGCTCTCATGTAGCAAGGGAGCAAAAAAAGAGAGCAAAAAACAATGCTTGATAGGTGAGCAATAATGGAGAGGGTGTGGGATAAGAAAGCAATAAGTGGGCTCCACATGTATTTATGAAGAAAAACAAAAGTAAACTACATTTTGTTGGTTTTGAAAAAACTAAAAACTAGAAATTTCAAAAAATGAATGTTAGATGGACAAAAAAAATAAAAATTAAAGAATCTTGGGGCAAAACAAAAAGATGAAATAATAGAAGTGATAATTTTGGATAATTGAATGGTTATGGAAGAAAATGTTGAACAAAAAGATGAAATAATAGAAGTGATAATTTTGGATAATTGAATGGTTATGGAAGAAAATGTTGCATTTTGACTATAAAAAAAATGTTGCATTTTGCTCTTTGCTCTCTTGCTGCATTGAAATATATAGAGCAAAGAACTATTTTCGCTCATTGCTTTTTGCTCTGCATTGCAACATGACTTTTATGAAAAAATGTTATTTTTGCTTATTGCTCATTGCTTATTGCTCCCTTACTGCGGATGCCCTTAGGGTTCATTCAAGCACAAAACACAAATCGATTACGTTCGCCCTCAAGTCGTGATCGTACTTGGGAATTGATTGAGGGCTTCAACTCGCATGGTGATTCCACTCAGTTCAGCGTTCAATTGGAGCAAGCAACGCGATCCACAGAGAGATCGTAGTCTGTAGGCTTGGCTCAGGCTCGCAATCGGATATTGTACTCCGGCGACGATTTGGTCGGTTCCGAGGCGTTTACATAGTGAAATCGGCTGAGCTAGTGAGCTCAAGTGGAGTAACCTCTCACCTAGAGGTGAACCACTATAAAATCTTGGTGTTGTTTATTTTTTCGCAAATTCACAATTCCAAAATCGAAATTAGGGTTTATGAATTGAATCTTAACAACAAATTGGATTAGCAAATTCAGTATTGAGTTACAACAAAAACTAATCTAATATAAAGTTTTATACGGGAATATATTCCATGAGTGAGCCATAAATGTTCCTTAAGTGTTGTTGTTTTCTACATCATGACTTGCCATTGTTTTTTCAATTTCCTTTTGTGAACATGGTAATGAACTCTAAAAAAATAGAGTTAGAATATCGCCTTCATTCAAGACATCTGATATTATGAATAGCCCAATTTGAAATTACAACTCTTTAAACTCATATTTGCCGAATTTCTTCATTAAATGGTTTATACTTTTCTTTTTTGGCAGGATACTTTAATGATGGGTGCAGATTATTACCAGACTGAAAGGTTCCTGTGGGTGTTGGATGGAACTCTAAAATAAACTATAAAGTAAGCTTGCCCATATTTCTCATCTTGCTTTCTGTCAGCATAACCAAGAGAGTAATATTGAGGGAGGCTGATGTGTTAAGGCATGATCAGCAGACCGGGTGAATTCTGGGCCTCTTGTCAACCGGTCGGCTGGATTGCTTGTTATAATTATTGTTTAGTTAGGGGTGTCATTTGTATTTTCTGTATACTTGCAAAGTCTGTTATAACAGACTTTGCCGCGCCTCATTTGTGCTTAATTCAATTTTCTAGGTTTAGCTAAATCTCTCTCGATTTCAATTTGCTTCTTCTCCGATCATCCATCTCAGATCTCCGATTTCATGTTCTCTACATGGTATCAGATGTATGGTGACGATCGGGACCGGTTCTTGGTAGTTTGATCATTGTGTGTGTTGCTTTTCCGCTGCCTGAGTTGCTGTGTTGTGCTGTTGCGATGACGAGCTCTTCGACTGCTCCGGCGACGACGGACACTACAACTCCGTCTACTACTTCTGTTCCGCAGATTCCGTGCCTCACTGACGATCCTTTGTATGTGAATAGCACAGAAAATGTTGCGGTTTCCTTGGTCACGCAATCTCTGGTTGGTGACAAGAATTATCTCAATTGGCGCAAATCCATGGAGATGGTTCTTGGTATCAAGATGAAACTTGGCTTTGTTCGAGGTGAGTTCCCTAGACCTACTGATCCTTATCAAGGTGCTCGCTGGGACAAATGCAACAATGTAGTTTTGTCTTGGATAATCAATTCTGTGTCTCCTGAGATAGGTTCTTCTTTGATTCATTCTGATAATTGTATGCATGCTTGGATGGATCTAGAGGAACGTTTTTCTGGTTCCAATGATTTTACTGTCTTCTCTATTCAACATGAGATAGCCTTGCTTATGCAAGAAGATAAGAGTATAGCTCAATACTACAACAAGTTGGTCCAACTGTGGGGTGATGAGCATGCTCTCACTGAGGATGTTGCTTGTGATCTTGGCTCAAACTGTAAGGCCAGGCGATGTTCTATTGATAGAAAACTGAGAGACAGAAGGATGAAATTCTTGCTTGATCTTGATGAGGTTTATACTACCACAAGGTCTAACATTCTGCAGATGAGACCTTCCCCTTCTTTGAAGGAGTGTTACAAACAACTCATCCAAGAAGAGAATCGGAGGAAGTCTAAGAAATCATCTACTCCTGAGATGTCTGCTCTATATGTTGGCCAGCATAATGCCTCTTCTCAGTCTGCTCAGTCAGGCCAGTTCAACTCCAATAGGAGGTCTTCCACTCAGTCATCTCAGTTTGCTCAAGGCAGAGGCAGGAGGCAGTTGTTTTGCACTCATTGTCAGCTCCAAGGTCATGTGAAGGAGACTTGTTACAAGCGTCATGGCTATCCCCCTGGTTACAAGTTCAATAACAAGGGAGCTACTACCACTAAAGGCAACAGTAGAGGTATGGCTAACAATATCACTACTTATATGTCTGGTGCGGGGTCTAATGATAAGGATCAAGTGGCTAGTCCTGAGGCTTCTTCAGTCAACATTAGCTCTTTGCAGATGCTCAGGAACAGCTTAACAAGCTTATGATGTTCTTGGGTAATGATGGTGCTCATACAAATGATCATGTTGCAGGTATCACTTGCCTTTCCTCAGTTAGAGTCAGTGAAGATACTTGGGTAATAGATAGTGATGCTACTGATCATATTACCTCACATGCTCATCTTCTATCTGACCTTGTCAGTCTCAAAGTTCCTTATAATGTCCTTATGCCCAATGGAAATAGAGTTTTAGTAACTCATACTGGCACCTGTGACCTATCTGAGTCCATAAAGTTGTCTGGAGTTCTATTGGTTCCCACTATCAGATTTAATCTCATATCTGTTGCAAAACTTGTGGAGGATTCCAAGTTGAATGTTGCTTTCACTGAAAAAGGGTGTGTTATACAGGACCTAGCAAAGCAGACTTTACAAGGGATTGGTGAGCTGGTAAAAGGTTTGTATCACTTCAAGCCGGTCACATCTTCAAGCTGTTTGTCTGTTGCTCAGGCTTCTCACTCTGCCACCTTATGGCACTTCAGACTTGGCCATGTTCCTTTTACCAAGATGAAACATTGTATTTCTGAGTTCAGTTGTAAAGACTCTAGTTTGCATTGTCATGTTTGTCCAAAAGCAAAGCAGACCAGATTGCCTTTTCCAATTAGTGTTACAAGGAGTCAATCTTTGTTTGAACTGATTCATGTTGATATATGGGGACCCTACAAGGAACCTACTCTCACTGGAGCAAGATATTTTTTAACAATTGTTGAAGATATGTCTAGAGTTACTTGGACATACTTGATGAAATCCAAAAGTGAGGCTGTTGATCATCTTATCAGTTTTTATTTGATGATTAAGACTCAGTTTGCTTGCAGTATTAAGGTTGTTAGATCAGATAATGGTGCAGAGTTTTTGAGCTCAAAACTATCCATTTTTCTTCAATCTCATGGCTGTGTTCAACAGACTTCTTGTTCTTACAGTCCTCAGCAGAATGGCATAGTGGAAAGGAAACATAGGCATCTTCTAGAGGTTGCCAGGGCTCTGAAATTTCAGTCTCATGTACCTAATTTCTTATGGGAGGATTGTGTACTTACAGCAACCTACATCATCAATAGATTGCCTTCTTCAGTTTTGGAGAACAAAACTCCCTTTGAGGTCTTGTTTCATAGAAAAACTGATTATCATCATATGAGAGCATTTGGATGTTTATGTTACATGACCAACATTACTCCTGGAAAGACAAAATTTGACACTAGGGCCTTAGCTTGCATTTTCTTGGGATATGCCTTCAATCAAAAAGGGTATAAGCTGTTTGATCCTAAAGAAAATGTCACTTATGTGTCTAGAGATGTCAAGTTTGTTGAAGATAATTTTCCTTATGCTTCAAATGAAAGCCCTGATGTGTTAAGGAGTGGAACAAGTTCTGTTACTGTTCATTTACCCTCTGATGGCACTGTTCCTCTTCCTTGTTGCACTCCTGGTCCTGATTCTTTCATTGATGCTATTCCAACTCCTGGTCCTAATACTACTCCTTCCTTATCAGTCATGCCTCCTCAGACTGATTCAGCATCACCAGATCCTCAGCCTCTCAGGAGGACTGTCAGACCTCACAGGCCTAATGTCACTTTGAGAGACTATGTGTGCAATAATATTGTGACTTCCAAGAGTCCTTATCATATTCACAATTTTGTTGATTATTCTGGTTGCTCCTCCACTCATCAACATTATGCTCTACAAGTTCTTGATGATACTGAACCAACATGATATACAAAGGCCTCCAAAGATCACAGATGGAATGATGCTATGGCAGCTGAGTTGATAGCTCTTGAACTCAATAACACTTGGGAAGTTACTGACCTTCCACCTGGAAGGAATCCTGTCAGCTCCAAATGGATTTATAGAATCAAAAGAAACTCAGATGGTACCATTCAAAGATACAAGGCCAGATTGGTAGCAAGGGGTTTCAGTCAGTTGGAGGGGCTGGATTATCATGAAACATTTGCCCCTGTGGTGAAAATGAATACTGATAGAGCTTTTCTTGTAGTTGCTGTTTCAAAAGGATGGCCCCTATATCAGTTCGATGTTGATAATGCATTCCTTCATGGTCATTTGGATGAGGAAGTCTACATGTCCTTTCCTCCTGGTTTTTATAAAGCAGAAAAAGCTCAAGGAAAGGTCTGTAGATTGCTCAAAAGTCTTTATGGCCTCAAACAAGCTCCAAGGCAGTGGTTCTCCAGGTTTAGTGAATCATTGATCACCTTTGGCTTTACTCAAAGTCTCAATGATTACTCTCTTTTTACCTACAACAAAGATGGAGTTTTCTTGGCTCTTCTTGTCTATGTGGATGATGTTATCATCACTGGTACTTCTATTTCTCTCATTCAAGCTGTCAAGGACTTTATTCATGATCTCTTTAAAATAAAGGACCTTGGACAGCTGAGATATTTCCTTGGGTTTGAAGCAGCCAGGTCTGCTGAAGGTTTATTTCTCAATCAAAGAAAGTATGCCTTGGACCTTATTTCAGAAGCTGGTCTTCTTGCCTGCAAGCCTTCCAAGGTTCCTATGGATACCAAACACAAGCTGAGCCTTTCAACAGCTCCTGCTCTCACTGATCCAGCTCCTTACAGAAGGTTGATTGGGCAGCTCATTTACCTGACAAATACTAGGCCTGATCTCACTTATTCTGTTCACATCTTGAGTCAATTCATGCATCAACCCACTCAAGATCACCTCAATGCTGCTCACAGGGTGCTCAGATATCTCAAAGGGGAACCTGCTCAGGGTGTTTTTATCCTTCTGGTCAGCCCCTTCAGCTTGTAGCCTTTTGTGATGCTGATTGGGGAGCATGTCCTTTAACAAGGAAGTCTATATCAGGCTACTGTGTTCTGCTAGGGGGTTCTCTGATTTCCTGGAAATCTAAAAAGCAAGCTATAGTCTCCAGATCATCTGCTGAAGCAGAATACCGAGCCATGGCTCATGCCTGCTGTGAGGTGTCCTGGTTGGTCAGACTTTTAGCTGATCTTCATGTTTCAGTTCCCACAACTGTGCCCCTGTTATGTGATAACAATGCTGCCATGCACATTGCCAGAAATCCTGTATTTTATGAGCGCACCAAGCACGTAGAGCTGGACTGTCACGTGGTAAGACAACATGTTTCATCAGGCTTCATTCATCCTCAATTTGTTCCCACCTTGGATCAACCTGCATACCTGCTCACGAAGGCTCTATCTGCTGATCAGCTGGTTCATCTGTGTGGCAAGCTCAACGTGTCCAACAGGCTCCACGAGTTGCGCTTTAGGGGGGGGGTATTGAGGAAGGCTGATGTGTTAAGGCATGATCAGCCGACCAGGTGAATTCTGGGTCTCTCGTCAACCGGTCGGCTGGATTGCTTGTTGTAATTATTGTTTAGTTAGGGGTGTCATTTGTATTTTCTGTATACTTGCAAAGTCTGTTATAACAGACTTTGCCGCGCCTCATTTGTGCTTAATTCAATTTTCTAGGTTTAGCTAAATCTCTCTCGATTTCAATTTGCTTCTTCTCCGATCATCCATCTCAGATCTCCGATTTCATGTTATCTACAATTAAAGACCTGAAAATTGGTGTCATACTGCAATGATGGACCATAGTTTATGCAATTCTCACCTGTCGTTGGTAGTACAATACCTTTACATATGATAAGCCTACCCTTGGTAGTACTTCATCCTTACTATACTACATTATTTGTCCAAGTCAGAAAGCTGTGCTGTTATCCCATTTGACATTTTGTCGTTTCATGAAGGAACTGCATCATTGACAAAAATGCCAAGATCGGAAAAGATGTGGTTCTCACAAATACTCATGTAAGTTATGCATCTCCTTGGCGTGGATGTTCTTTTAAGCTCTAATTAAGTTATGTTGTAGTGATGGCCAGCTAAACCAAACTTCCCTTTTCATCGATACTTTTGACGTACAGAACGTTGAAGAAGCGGACAGACCAAGTGATGGGTTTTACATAAGGTCCGGAATCACAGTTGTCCTCAAGAATGCAACAATCAGAGATGGAACTATTATGTAAGAGAAGCCATATAGAGACAGTTGGATCTTGTGCTAGCTTAATTATCAGAGAGCATGAAGCAGAACTAGAGTTTGTGGCATGAAGCTACAACTCTTTAATGCCAATGTTGAGTCTGAGTACCCGGAGAGCTGCAGTGGGAGAATGTTGACATAAAGCTTTGAAACTTCAAGAAATTGCTATCAAATAAAAGTAGGGATAATGGGATATGTGACCTGCTCAAGCTTACAAGTTTGTTATCATCTCCTGAACCACTACTGTAATGAAGGTTAGAACCACTAGACCTGGCAAATCGGGCGGGTCGGTCGGTTAGCGACCGGGTATTTAGTGATTAGTGGGTTAACGAGATAAATTTGTTTAAACTTAAAATATGTTTACGTTAGCGAGTTAAACAAATAGATTGTTAAACGGACGAGTAGGTAACGGGTTAGGCGGGTAGCGGGTTAAACGGATTGACGGATAGCAAGTTTAGTTGGCATCCCTTGGAACCACGATAGGAATAAAGAGTAGTGCTACAAATGCAATGATCATGGGCGCTTAGTGATTCCGATGAATATCTCCCTAAATTTTTGTTGAAAAAATTAAATTTCATGGGCAAATGACTAAATTAATTAAAACTAAATATTTAACTTCCTACAATTTGATAAATGATAACTTGAGGACTTTTAAGTTTAATTGTTACACGTTCATTTGGCTTGTGCATGAATCTAGTCTCATTTTGAGTCTAAAGAGGAAGTTCATGCATTTCAAAATGGTAACGGCTAAGTTTAATACCACGAGATAATGAGATTAATCTTCTGTTTTCAAAGTAACTGAAATTTCAAAAGTCATTTGAATAATAAGATTTGATTCTTCATTATATTATGATTTTGTAATGTCTCATATGGAAGCGTCAAACGTGCCTCAGCTTAACACATTTCAGTTTGCTTGTCCTTTATTTTGAATATTAATTTAATTCATAAATATTATTTGTCGTACTTTCAATTTATTAGTATTTCCATATTGTTGTACTACTTTTTGTAAGTCACCGTAGTTACAGTCACTACACCATTTTACAATTTACGCCGCAAACTTTGAATAACGTCACAAAAGTTATTTCGCATATAGTGGTTTATAGGACACCGCTTTGAAATGTTTGTCGCATAATCGACTTTATGCGACACCAGATAATGCGACGCTAACAATATTATCACTTAAAGAGGTTAACCCGACATAATTTAATGCGACACAATAGTTATGTCCCATAATTATCATAAAGCGACATTTGTTTAGGCGACGAATTAAATATGTCACGTTAAATGTTTTAAGCGACGTAATCGAAGCGATAATTTGTTTTATGTCACGTAATCATACAAATTAGACCGAGCCATCCCGTACTTGGCTTTGATACATGCCTTTTAGTTTGAAATTTGTTGGGGGCAACAATTGTTTTAATTTTACGCGACATTGGTAGCTAAAATGTGTCGCGTAAACAGACAAAAAGTAAATGCAAAACAGAGTCAAGTACAATGCCTTAATTGAAGCTCACCAACCTTAAATCTGTATTGAAACTGAACCAAGGGATCCCATTTTTCTTAAGGAACATGTTCAGCAGCTAGGGTCGAAGAGTTTTCAAAAGATTTTAGGTGAAATCTTCAAGTGAAAAGCACAATCTTTGAAGGTATAAACACATTCTCATATCAACTTTTTTATTCTGTTTTCTGCCACTTTTTTTTGTTATGTTCTGCAACTTTGATGCATTTGTTTGTGTTAGCCGTGCATAAGGCCATGAAATAGAGTGTTCTGCAACTTTGATGCATTGGAAAGAAAGAACTTGCTGGTGAAGAAAAAATCTTTCTCTTGGAAAGAAAGAACTTGCAATGCAACTTTGATGCATTGCAACTTTGTTCTGCAACTTTTTTTTTGATTATGTTCTGTTCTGCAACTTTGATGTGTGAATTAATAAGTTTGTGCTCCTTTATACTCGACCGTCTGGACAAATGAGGAGCTCATAGTGATAAAGATGCACACTGATCAAATTTTACTTCATTTTTATTTTTATATTGAACTCCAAATATTTGGGAGACACTTGGGTAGCTTCTAGCAGAGAGCAGCACTTTTGCTACAATTTAGAACTAGCAAGTGCGTAGTGTTAGGACACCAATTTATTAGCTAGTTTGATTCCATTTTTTGGGCTGGAAAACTGTACACTAGTAGCAGGAACACTGTTGGTCCTTTGTTTGATGGAATAATATGTGTGTTTTGGCTTAACTCTCATTTATTTGTCTAATATTTGAATGTAGGAACTATGGACAAGAGTTGGATGTGTTTGTCGGACAAATGTGATCCAAGGTTTATGAAAGGGATTATGGATTTCGTGAAATTTGTCAAACTAAACAAGCCTCGAAGTACAATGCATAAATGTCCATGTAGGCGTTGTAGGTTGCAACACGTGAAGTTACCCTTGGATGAAATCCAGACACATTTGTTTAGCAATGGTATAATGCAAGAGTACAAAATTTGGACATATCACGGGGAACAATCAGAAGCTTCATCTTCAGTATACACAGAACGTCGTGAATATGTTATGGAAAGGAGTCATGGGGAAATTGGAGGAGGTGATTCTTATCACACGAATCCTACAATAGAGATGCTTAACGACGCTTTCCCTTTTCACGATGCACATGAGGAAATTGAAGATGACTTTTTCGCCAAGGATGCATATGAGAAGTATGAAAAACTTCTTGCAGAAGCACAAACTCACATATTTGAGGGGAGTGAGAAAACTGTTTTAGGTACCATTTTAACTGCAATGAAAGTGAAAGTTGAAAATGGATGGTCCGACAAGAGCTTTAACGATCATTTGAAGATAACCCAAGATATCCTTCCGAGCCCAAACAATTATCCTAGTTCGTATCGTGAGGTTAAAAGAATTTTGAAAAATATGGGCATGGGATATGAGATTATTCATGCGTGCAAATTTGGATGTGTTCTATTCTATAAAGAGTTTAAGGACCTAGAGCAGTGTCCGGTGTGTCAAACTACGAGGTACTTACATAGCGACAGTAATAGCAAGATTCCAAGAAAAGTGGTACGATACTTCCCCTTAGCTCCCAGATTACAACGACTCTACATGTCACCACATATAGCTAAGGAAATGCGGTGGCATGGAAAAAAGAAAAGTGAAGAATGGTCTTCTTAGACATCCTGCAGATAGCGAAGCATGGCAAGACTTTGATAAAAAAATTTCCTGATTTCGCACAAGATGTTCGAAATGTGCGTCTTGGATTGGCCACAGATGGTTTCAACCCTTTTGGGGCTGCTGCTCTTTCTCATAGCACTTGGCCAATTGTCGTCATGCCTTACAATTTGCCACCTTCAATGTGCATGAAGAAGGAGTTTAACATTCTTGCTATGTTGATTTCTGGGCCGAAATCACCGGGCAAGTGCTTGAACGTGTTCATGCAACCTCTTATCGATGAATTAAATATGTTGTGGGACACTGGCGTACTCACATTTGATCGACATGATAACTCGTCATTCATCATGAGAGCTGCAGTGCTATGGACAATCAGTGATTTCCCTGGGTTAGGGATGTTGGGAGGTCTAAAGTCCAAGGGATACAAAGCATGTCATATTTGTTTCGATGAGGTTGATTCTCAACATTTAGCGGGGAGAATGTCCTACCAAGGTCATCGTAGATGGCTTGATTTAGATCATCCGTGGAGGCACGCGGCTAGTAAGTTTAACGGGGAAGTGGAACTACGAGATGCCCCTCTTTCTTTGACAGGAGAAGAGATTTTGAGTACCTTGGTTAGCCATGAGTACCCCATACATAGCTTGCATCCAGATTTGAAACCCAAAGGTGTGAAGGAGAAGTTGTGTTGGACTCATGTGAGCATTTTCTATAATTTACCTTATTGGAGCACATTTAGACAACCGTATTCGTTGGATGTCATGCATATAGAGAAGAATGTGTTTGATAACATCATCGGCACTATTCTTGGTCTTCAAGGAAAGACCAAAGATGATATTAAAGCTCGGGAAGGTTTGGAAAAACAAGGGATTCGGAAGGAACTGTGGTGGAAGAAAAAAGGTACCACTTCCAAAAAAGATAAGGTGTCACAAGCACCGTATACGGTTTTACCGAACGAGAGGGCGGAGATATTTGAATTCATTAAGGATGCTAAATATCCTTACGGTTATGCGGGTAGTTTGAAGAACAAAATCAATTTGGAAGATAAAAAATTCAACGGGTTGAAAACGCATGACTGTCATGTCATGTTGCAGCGCTTACTTCCCGTGTTTATTCGACCATACTTGCCACATTATGTAGTGGAGCCCCTTATATCATTAGCGCGATGGTTTCAGAAGTTATGTTGCAAAGAGGTGATGGTGAGAGATGTAACTCAAATGAAAGACGATATCGTTATAATTTTGTGCAAATTGGAGATGGTTTTCCCTCCTGCTTTCTTCACCATCATGGTGCATCTACTGATCCATCTTCCTGAACAAGTTCTTCTTAAGGGACCCGTACACTATTCTTGGATGTATCCTATTGAGAGGTTTATATGTATTTTTTATTCTTTAAATTTTGTTGTACATTATCTTAAGTACATGTATATTTGTTAACTAACTATGACTAATTTCTCCTTTTGTAGACAATTAGGTGAATACAAGAGATCACTTCGAAACACCAGATATCCCAAGGGATGTATTGCTAAGCAATACATTACACATGAATGTGTAACATATTGCAAATTATACATGAACGATTCAGTCGAGATGGACTCAACAAGCGAAGCTCATTTATATGGCCTGAATATTTACTCTCCACTAACCAAGGTTAGTGGTCATTTACCTAAGGTCAAGTTGAGTAAGATACAACTTGACATGGCTCATTGGTGTGTTGTGGAACACTGCATACAAGCAGCTGAGTATATTCGGAGGCATTTGCAGAAGTTAGAGAGAGAGTGCCCAAACAGAACAAATTAGAAAGAACGTGTTAAGCATTTTGTCAAATATTTTCGTGACTGGGTATGAATTAAAAGGAAAATTTTAGTATTTACTTTTTCTTAATTTATTTCTAGTTAATAATCTTGTTGCACTTTGTTCGATTTGTAATCACAGATGGAGATCATAAGACGAGAAGCCCATCCATCATATTCTGAAGAGTTGCACTTTTTAGCACGCATGCCCCAATCATATGCATGTTACTCCCAATGTGATGTTAATGGTGTCAAGTTTGTTGTGTGGGATCGGGATCAAAACAAGAGGACACAAACTTCTGGTGTTATGGTCGAAGATGGTGATTTAACTTACTACGGCATTATCCGTAACATTATTGAGCTGCGATATGCTAATGGAATGCCAGTGGTAATTTTTGATTGCACATGGTTTAACACGGATCCTAATGATAGGGGAAGCACTAAGCGAGACTACGGTCTTCTATCCGTAGATATTTCATCGACTTGGTTCGAAGATTGGCCTTATTGTCTAGCCACTACCGCAAGGCAAGTTTTTTACTTGGATGATCTAAAAGCCGGCGAACCATGGAAAGTGGTAAATGTTGTTTCGCATAGAGGGACATACAGTGACGATTCCCTTGCACGAGAAGATGAAAATGAAATACACGCAATATTACTTTCGGCTCAAGAAGATGATCCTTATCAAGAGCAAATCCCCACTAACATAACAAGTGATGTACAACCTTATAACTACTCTATGGACGACAATGAGGAGCACATTCCGAGGGCAAGAAGACAATTGAACTTGGATGAAGAAGTTGATTTGTTTGAGACAGAGGATGATGATAGTGGAAGTGATGAAGATGATGAAATGATGTTGGACGATGAAGATGATGTTTATGGGGATGATGACGAAATGGACCAATGTGAGGATTATGCAATGCAAGAAACGGATGATGAAGCTTGATTAAAGAATGTGGAAGACCATGTTCTCCGTTTGTTTATTTGGCAAGTGTATGTTTGGTCTCAATTTCCATGTAACAAAACACATGTTTAGTGTTTGGTCTCAATTTCCATGTAACAATCTGGAGCTTGATTAAAGAATCTGGCAAGTGTATGTTTGGTCTCCATTTCCATGTAACAAAATACATGTTTAGTGTTTTAACTTGTGTCTGTCCAGGATTTTTTGGGGGGCGGGGGAATGAATTTTTGGCTTATTTTTTGGGGGAAATGAATCTGGCAAGCGACTATTATTACATAAAATGCCGCATAAAGTGCATTTTGGCCCAAAATAAGCCAGCCCATTAGACAAACCCTATGTGTTTCGATCCCCAAACCTGTTTCATGCGATCCCCAAACTCGATCTGCAATCACACAACCGGCCACCGATCGACTTGCTCTCCTTCACACAACCTCCAATCCAACTTCTATGGCGAGATCGAAGAATGCAGCAACTAGACGTCCTGACGAGGAAATCCAGAGCTGACCAACTATGAAGTTGAGATCCCCATCTGTTCGTCGTCCGGCGAGCAAAATGCGGTTCGATGGGCCGCCGAAGCCAACCACTGGCTTTATCTCGGCCGACACACCACCCCAGTCGCCTGAACCCTCAATTTCGCAGCCGGTGATAGAGCTTGAAGTAAGGCATACCGAGCGAGCCAGGGCAATACTGACTGGCATGAAACGGCTGGGGCGCATGAAGAAGCTTGCTGCCATCAAGACTCCACCTCCGCCTCCTACTACTACGCCCAGGAATCCTGATGCCCAGGTTATTCATCAACCTATCCCTCGACAGACTCCACCGCGCAAGGCAAAAAACATGGCCCAGCCAACTCATCAACAAAAACTGAGTCATGTCATGCTACCTCGATTCCTCCAGTGCTTCCAGTGCCTGCAATGAGGAGCACATTCCAAGGGCCAGAAGAACCTCCAGCGCTTGCAAACCCCACCTGCCCTCGTCTTGCTGCCCCAATCCCTCATCCATTACCCCAAACCCCAAAGTCCAATCCAATAGTACCCCGGAGGTCTCCTAGGGGTGTATCCAAGTCCACAGGTCGTTCAAATGCTAATTCCAAGTCCACAGTTTTACTAATATATGTTTTACTTACAAATGAATTGTGTTTGTCGTTACTACGTATTTTTCTAACGCTTTTTGTAAAACAGGGAATGAAGGAGTAGAAAAAAGGAATGTTAGAGGAGTTGTCAATGGGACAACATTGGCAAATTACAAACTTATCTCCAACAGAGGACAAGTGATCAAGGTTGAATTTCTGCGTGATGGGAGTGGTCCGTCAAATGGCAAAAGGAGGAGTTTATGGAAATGAAGGCGGCATTTGAACAGCGTATACGTGTTCTTGAAGAGCTGGTGGTTCGTGATGCTTCGGCTAATCACACAAGCAACAATGTCTCGGAAGGCGCCACTAGTTATGGCCCGGCTTCTTAAAAAAAATTCTGGAATGATGTTTTTTGGTTCGGGCACACACATTTGGACATTTGTTGTGTGTGCCCTTTTTGTGTGGCCGGCAATATGTATGTTGGCAAATTTTACTGTTCAATGGCCGGATTTACTGTGTTTAAACCAGGTTCATGTTTAGTAGTATGTCTTAAACCTTTTAATGTGACAATTTGTTGTATGATATGCAACAATTTGTTGTTTTTATGCGACCATAATGTGCTTATATGCGATAATTATATGTTTTTATGCGACAATTATGTGCTTTTATGCATGTTTATACGACATATATGTTTTCAAATTGTGTCGCGTATGCAATTTTATACGACTTCCACATTATTGTTTTTAAGTGTATGAAGTATTACGCGACAACTGTGTCTGACACTTTTGTCCCTTTAAACAGCTAATGCGACACATTTTAGAAATCATCTCCTTTTTAAATGTCGCATATGCTCATAACGAGTACATCATATTCTCTTTTTATGTGACAAACTAAACAAAATGTGGCGTAAGATTAAAACTTTACGCGACAAGTGTGAATTTAACATGTCGCGAGACATTACGCTACTAGGCTTTCGCGACAAATTTTACGCGACATTAATATAGTCGCATAAACATTATGCGACCAATATAGGAGATTACGCGACGTGAAAAAACTATCTCCTAATCTTCAAAATGGTGTAGTGAGTTTATTATCCATAATAAGATCTTCTTGTGTAGAAACCTTCAATCCGGTTGGTTAGCTGGAGCTCCGTGATGATGATAGAAAGGAAGTGACCTTTCCTTGAAGTGTCGCATCTTTTCTGTGTATAGCCGCGCTCGTCCTTCATTTCATCGCCGCATCTTGCATAGATTTTAGTGGCCGCCACACGCTGCATATTGAGTTGAGAGACATTCCCATCTCAGCCGCGCGTAGAGCGCATTAGGTCATGCCCAACTAACATTTAAGTGGCGGCGCGTGGTCACTTAAAATGTACTTAGGGCGCAATACACACCGAATTCGTATTTTTATTTTTTGTAAAAGACCTCCTCCAGTGACCCCGTGCCAATAGCTTTTGACAGCCTAAAATTTCCGAACAATTCATGCGGCAATTTGCTGCCCATAAATATGGAAGCCTGAAAAATATTTGAAAAGAAATTGATATTTCAGAAAACATGTGGTCACATAGTAATATTTTTGGAAAACAAGTGTATTGAAAGAGTTGCGTTTGTGTAATATGTATATGTATTGTTGGGCACTCGGCAATAAAAAATACAAAGCATCATTATTGTTGTCTTTCTAATTGTGATTCGAAAAAAGGCACACTTTATGCAAAGAGGGGGGGATTTGGCAAGTCCTTCACTGTAAGACCTGTTTTTTTTTCCCGTGAGCTTTTTCCATGTATAACTTCCTCCTTATTCGTTCCAGTTTCTGAGACTGTTGTCCAATGATGTTAGCAGTAGAATGGCTTTCTCTCAGGACTAAGTCATAACCATCGCCGTAGTTTGTCATGCCGGTTGCCATGAGCTGCCAAAACAGACTCCCCGCTGCGGCTCCTCCATTGCTTGCTGATGAGTATATCGCTGAATACATACAACTAAAAACCTGGTCCCTTTTCGCCACACTATATCTTGCCTTCCTGTATGATGTCCCAAATTCAGTGTAAAGAACTGGCATTTTGAGAATGTTTTGCGCATCTTCCGTGTGATTGTTCATCCAATCTTGCAGGAACTTGAGCTGGAATTGGTCCGTCGACCCAGCACACCTGAGAGAGAGCATTAAAAAAACACATAATTTGATTGTAAAATGATGTAACTTTAAATGAATAAGAAAGAGCAAGTCGTAAAATTACCATTCATCTGGGTAAGAGTGGACTGTGGCAAAGTCAATTCCCTTTATCTTATTATTTGCAATGTAGTCAGTCCCTACTTGAAAATATGTCTTATCAGCATCAAGCCTCTCAGGTGTTGATGCTCCATAAAACCCTTCCATTCCAATTTCCAGTAAATGTTTCGAGTCAATCGACTTTAGGTATGAGGCCATCTCTGCAATCCAATCCTGCAACCATAAAACCATGTTTCCCTCAAAACAAGTCGTCATACCGGCCACATTTTCAAATAAAAGGCACAAATTATCTCTGTAAAAAATATCTCATGATAATACTTCTTTCAACAACAAAAAAATGAAATCCAATCCTGCAATCAAACATGACTCAAAACCTATGGTGTCAAAAGTAGCGTGACAGATTTTGATTTGTTTCGCATAAGTTGCATATCCGGCTTAAGCGGTCACTTTAGCAATTACGAGGAACATATACCATGAATAGAAATCACGATTTCTGAAGAAAAAAATGATAAAAATTATTATCAAAGAAAATGATAGTTGAGATACAAGCTTACTACAAATGTTAAAGTTTAGATTTGAGAATATTTCATGAGTTGCCGGCCAAGTCTTAGAAGGGTCAAAATATAACAACCTTATTTATTAGGTAAAGCAAATTAGTTGTTGTTTGTCCACCATCCCAGCAACCACCTTTTTAACTCTACATACTTATATGTGCATGTTAGGATAGAGCCAGAGGGTACGTAGTAGGACTGTCTTCTTTGTGTGTAGTTCTATAGTTGCTTAAATAAGCAGTAGCATCTATATCTACCTCTTAAAAAATTTCCACAAGGATAGACACCAGCTTACAATCTGCCTCTAATTAACAGTTAAAGCTGCTAACCACTATCTTACCTTACCATATTTTTTTACTATTAGATCACGCATTGACTTCTTTGTATTGGAACGACAGAGTTATCTCTGCGTAATTCACAACAAGGATGATTTATTGAAGGGAAAAGTATACTTGGGGGACCTGAACTATCATCATTTTCAAATTTGTGGGCTGAACTATAAAAACTTCCAAACAAAGGGCACCGTCTAACGCCGTTAGGATTTTCACTAATGTCGTTGGACGGTGTAACTCCGTTCCGTTAGTTAATAAAATAATATAAAATTTTCAAAAAATGTTAAAAAGTTGTAAAAAATTTAACGAATTTATAAAAAATAATATAAATTTTTTGAAAAATAAAAAATAGAAACTTAAGAAAATTTAAACACAAAATGAAAAATATTCTTAAAATTTTGTTACAAAGTTCCCTTACAAATAATTCAAGAAAATATTAACTATTGTTCATATCTAGTTTGAACTATATATGGGGTATTATGGATATCCTTTTTATTAAAAATCAATTTTTATATTATTTTATTAAGAAACGGAGCGGAGTTAACGCCGTCCAACGGCGTTTGTGAAAATCCTAACGGCGTTAGACGGTGCCCCTTGTTTGGAAAATTATTTGTTAGTTCGTCCATTGTTTGGAAGTTTTTATAGTTCATCCCACAAGTTGGAAAATGGTGATAGTTCAGGTCCCCAAACTGTACTTTTCCCTTTATTGAATTGAACGCTTACTTGGAGAGTTTGGCCGGAGAGATCAGAAGGGCATCTGGGCTCGTTCATAAGCTCCCAAGCCATTATAGTCGGATCATCTTTGTAAGCAACTTTAGTTATCGTGTTCACTCTTGTCAGCATAGTCTGCATGCACATATTTGATTCGAGAAAGCAAATAAATTTAGTTTCAATAAGCTGTACAGGAAATAATTATGGATTTTGTTTCTTCAATTATTTTTAATAATTACCTTAACATGATTTTTGTAGAGTTGCTTACAAATATCATTACTAAAGAAATCATCATCGGACGAAACAGCAGCCCCTTTAGTCCTAGCCCAAGCCACATATTGAGGCTTCCCACCAAGATCAGCATAATTGTCCACCAGACTCATCACAAGCCGAATCCCATATTCTCTTGCCTTGGCCACAACAAAATCCAATCCCTTCAATATTTCAAAAATAACTGATCGATCAGCATTCAGAAAATGGCATAACAATAAATACGACAAGACTTTTTTTAGAAGAAAAGATCGAATACCTGAAACACATTCTTATTGTATTGACCCGGGTTTGGTTGAAGGGAAAATGCTCCTGGACCATCGCTATACGCCATAGTTCTAGCGAGTGTGAGCCCGTATTGCCGAGCTTGTGCAAAGGTTTCGATGACTTTGGATCTCTGGTTAGGATCAGAGGCCAGTGTCATGAGCCAATATGAGTTGAACCCATTAGCATAATAAGGGACTCCATTCAGTGTGAACTTCACTCCATCAACTCTGATGAAGCCATCGCCTTTTTGTGCTTTGTTCAGTTGGACAAAACATAAGACCATGATACAGAACATCCATTGATGCTTCTTCATCTTTTCTTGCTAATTTGTGTGGTGTTGTGTTGTGGTCCGTTTTAAAAACAAAGGGGTTGGGCTTAGTTGAACAACATTTTGTAGGTTTATATTTGTTAGTAACGAATCTCGAATTTCCTTAAATTAATGGATTAAATATGTAAGATATGTTTGTTTTTTTTCCTTTTGAATCTACCGTCAAAATTCCATTATAATTTTACTGGCTGTTCCTGTTTTGGATTAATCAGCCCATTAGTAAATTAGGACAGGTGTGAATCTTATATATATAATTCTCATAGGGTTATATAAAGTTGCAAATTTTATTTTTTGTACTAAAACTGTAAAACGAGAGAACCTTCACTTGCTTTGCGCATAAGTTTTATCTTCTTCTTCTTTTTTGCGCATAAGTTATGCATCATCCTTGTGAATGATTTATGACTGAGAGCTCTAAACTTAATTAGGAAACAGCTTCTCATGAAAATCTGCAAACTTTATATGAGATTAAAAGTGGAACATACATGAATTTATTTTCGCTATGAGCAGAATACTCCAATTCAATGTCAGGGCATATAGACCATGAGATCAATAAAAAAATTTTTTTTGATGAAAAGGTGCTTTCATTCAAAAAGGATGTACAAGGAAAAAACACTAGACACAACAGCAACACAACCAGCCCAGACAAAAGGCCAATTAACAAAAACTCTAGCAACTAAACAGAGCATTAGAAGAACTAGGGAAAGACAAAACAAACCAAAAACAAAAAATCAATAAGCAAACTCCTTGTAAGTGTTGGATCGTTAGTGTTAGCAGTCTGTCAGACGGAAGTCACAAAGTGTGTTTCCGTCTGATGGTCAGATAGCAGCGGAATAATTTTGCAGGAAAATAAACGACTGAAAAATACTGCACGCAAATATATAGTGGAAACCTTATCACAACTATGATAAGGTGAAAACCACTACCTTTCGTCTCCGAAAGGATTTTCGAACTGATTACTCTTTATTCCGATATACTTGTAGGGTTTACAAACTAGATCCTTCAGATCCTATTTGATGACCTCTACTCAATCCGACAGAGTAATCAGCTACAACCTTGTACCGTCGTGCGTACGATCTCAGCAACCTCCGTTCGTCGAATGCAATAGCTCCTTGCTCTCCTCAAACGCCGAACCTTACAACTGAGATTACTTCCTGCTTATATAGGATGTGAGCTGACCCAGTAATCCAAGCCCATCAATCACGTCGATCAGCTTTCCAAACTCTTCAGGTTTGTTATAAATATTTTCCTTAATGGTCATCAGCATTCATTAGCCCTTTCCATATCTGCCCTGCAGATATTCCAACCTTTAAAGCTTTTCAATTAGACTTTAATATATTATCTTGAATGCTTTCCAATTAAGCCTTCGACGATATATTGTCTTTGATCACCAATCAATATTTGCATTCATATCTTCCATCAATCTGTATTCATATCTTCAATCAATCTGCAATTAATATCTTCAATCAATTTGCAATTAATCTGCATTCATATCTTCCAATTTGGGCGCATATAATCTTCACGATTATTCCCTTCGATCACCACACGCCAACTCAAGAAATCTGCGTTTGGTTCAATTAATGCGCAACACTTGCATCATTAAATATGATCATGAATTTCTGCACACTTAGACAACACATTAGCTAAGTGTTTGTAATCATCAAAACCAAAGGGATCCAACAAATTCCCCCTTTTTGATGATGACAAACACTTCTTTAAAATGTAAGAAATTCATGACAAGTATTTCAAACTATCACAAGTCTGGCAGATACATATCTCTTCCTAATTCCATCAGATAGATATCCCTATCAAATTTTTAGTTAAGCAGACAAGTCTACGATCGCTTAGTTAAGCAGACAAGTCTACGATCGCGTAACAGTTCCCCTTTGATGGACATCCAGTTTGATTTTCAGTAACAACTTCCCCCTCAAGTAATGCACTCATGTTATCTTCCCCCTTTTGGCATCATCAAAAAGAATGCAAGTAAAGACATCCATGCAATGGAAAGAAACTGCATACTTCATTCATAACGAGCAAAAGTGCCCCAGAGGGAACACACACAGCATACTGAAAATTTAACGACTACCAAGCAGACACAGAGCATGACAACGAAAGAAAAATTATCAAAGAAGATGGCAGATGTGGTGGGGATAGTAAGGAGGGGGCAACCATGAGACCGTTCCAGAGTTAACCACGGAGCACGGTCTTCATATTGTGGACGAAACACCTGCAACCAAATACCTTCATATGGGAAATATTAGGCCTCCTTCCACGTAACAGTTCATATGGAGTTTTTCCTATCATGGATCGAAGCGATGCTCTATTTAGGATGTAACCCGCAGCATGCACTGCTTCTGCCCAGAAGCTTTTTGGAGTTCCGCTAGCAATCAGCATCGTTCGTGACATATCCTCTAGGGTTCTGTTCTTTCGTTCCACAACCCCATTCTGATGTGGTGTCCGTGGGGCGGAAAAGTTGTGATCAATGCCTTTGTCCCTGCATAACGAAAGAAACTGCGCATTCCGGAACTCAGTTCCATTGTCAGTGCGGATAGAGGTCAATTTACGATTTAACTTGTTTTCCATCAGATTAAGCCATGCTTCAAATTCACTATAGGTTTGATCTTTAACATCAAGAAAAATAGTCCATGTATACCTGGAATAGTCGTCGACTATGACCATAATATACCTGTTTCCTCCACGGCTGACGACATTGACTGGACCACACAGATCCATGTGGACCATGTCCAGTGGTGCAGTCGTGCTCACTGTTTGCTTAGATGGAAAAGATGTCCGTGCTTGCTTTCCCATGACGCAGGCACTGCATGCCTGATCAAATTCGCTTGCCACCTTAGGTAGGCCGACTACCAGTTCCTTCTGATGGAGTTTGTACAGTAGCTTCATGTTAGCATGCCCAAACCGTCTGTGCCATAGGATTGAACCCTCTGCTAAACTTGCAAGACACAGCTCTTCTTCGGGGTTAAAATCTGGATCGACGATGTAGATTTCATTCACACGGATTCCTCTTAGAACTGCCTTCCCTGTCTCATTACACTTCACAAGACAATCATTAAAGTTAAATGTAACTTGATTTTTACCATACTGACATAATTGAGACACACTTAACAGATTGTACCTCAAGTTTTCAACAAGACTTACCTGCCTGATTCGGATAGTATCCGAAATTCTTACCTCTCCTATACCTACCACGTTTCCTGAGCTTTTGTTTCCGAAGATAATGCAATCTCCGGAGGTTTTATGGAGCGAGTCGAACCAATCTGGATTCCCTGTCATATGTCTTGAGCATCCACTATCTAGGTACCATGGACGGGACCTCACTCCTTTCTGCAAGAAAACGATCAGTTTTTACGAACCCAGACAAGCTTGGGCTTACTGGGTTTAGGAATGAATTTAGCAACAGGAGCAGAATAAGGAACATAATAAGATGAATAGTATGCATCGTGGTTAGTTAAGTCAATCTTTCACCTTGGTGTCTTCCTTGGTTTGGCAGAGATGACTGGATCATAGTGGGGATGGAAGTGAGCAGTTCTGTCTTCCTTTCTGTACTTATTAGCTTCCCTCTGATAGCCGTAATTATTAACTTCCCTCTGATAGCTGGCCTCTGGATAGTGGTCGTGGGTGGACACCCAATTTTGATTCCTTTTGTATGCATCTCTTAGACTTGAGCATTGAGATCTGTAGTGCCCAGAGTGACCGCAATGCCAGCATATTCTATGACACGGAAGACCAACATATTTGCTTCTGCCTGGTGGAACTGACCTCTTGTTCTTCCTTGCCTGGAAGTCAATTGTTAGGGGCTTGCGGCTTTGACTCTGCTTTTGCCAAATTTCATGGGCTTTTGAAGCCTTGTAAGAGACTGAGTCAGTATCATAGAAGTGACGTCCATCCTGTGGACTGGCTTCTCTTCTTGTCTGCCTCGTAGCCTGAGGCCTTTTTCCTTGGCGGGAGTTTTCTTTTGGTTCTACCATTGCTTTTTTTTCCTTTGGCGGCCTTCTTCTTTGCTGCCTCCTCCTCTTCATAACCAAGTCCTGGTCTGACAAATCTCTTCTTGAAGTCCCCCTTTTCTTTCTCAGCCCTCTTAACTTCCAGCTCATGGAGCCATTCTTCTTTCCTTACAGCCTCCTCGCGTCTAAGATCCACGACTGTCTGAAGGAGTTCCTCATTGTGTTGTCTGAGATTTATCAGCTCATCATTTAGCTCTTCCACCTTTGTATTGAAGTCAACCAACTCAGTGTTTCCGATCGACATACGTCTTAGTTCATCACTTAGGTCACTGATCTATCTCTCTCTTCCTTCACAGGTGTGGCACTTACAGACATGTTCCGCCATTTCTTTCTCCAGACGCATGGCTTTGGTTGACCAGAGACTGTTTTCCTCAATGTCATCGTGATGTTCCTGTTCTATTTCTGCCAGTCTGTCCTCCAGATCTCGGTTTTTGGCTAAGACCTTAGCAATTGTTTCTACAAGATCGGTTTCAGAAAAAACTTTATCAACAAAGGATTCAGTTTCTATTACCTCATCAGATGTGGAGTGAGCCATTAAGCATGCATCCTTTGAGGACTTTCCATCGTTACTATCTTCATCCGAGTCCCCCCATGCGGCAAACATAGCCTGAGCAGGTTTTGGGGCGGCTGGTTCAGTCTGCGCTGGCTTTGGAGCTGCTGGTTCTCCTTTCTTTTTGCTACGGCAATCTTTAGACAGATGCCCCTTCTTCTGGCAGTGGTAGCATGTTCTCTCTTCCCTCTCTTTTGGGTTCCCTTTCTTTTCACTTGATGTAGCATCTTTGTTCCATCTGGAGGAACTAGCACCACTTCCCCCTGTTCTGAAGTTTCTTCCTCCTTTGCCGAAGCCGACCATCGCAAGTGCTTTTGTTAATAGAGCAATGTCATCGTCTTCCCCTTTTGATGTCTCATTTCCTTGTGCACGATCGAGGGCCTTTTCAACTTTCAAGGCAATGGCCTGGGACTTGTCAGTCTGTCTCCTGGCCATCTTCCTTTCAACAATTTCTGCCTGACTTTGGAGGTTGGCGACCAGCTCTTCTAGAGTAGTGTCTTTAATTCCCTTCTGGGCTTGCAGAGCTAGTGTCACCTGATCCCACTTGGAATTCGGGGCTTGCATAAACTGATGCGTAATCTTCCATTCAGGAAGCCTCTCGTTCAGATATTCCAGTTGACCAACTATAACCTGGAATCTTGTGTAGAAATCCTCCAGGGACTCATCCTTCATCTGCATGACGGTCTCGTAGTCCTTTGTGGCAGCTAGGATCCTGTTCCTTTTGATGTCTTCGTTTCCACCGTACAGTCTCACCAGTCCATCATACATATCTTTAGCTGTTTTATACATTGCCACTTTAATCTGATCTCCGGGGGACAAGGCCATGTAGAGAACCTTCTTTGCTCTGGCATTCTTTTCAAGACATTTGTAGTCCTCGTCGGTGTACGCATCCTTGGCCTTTTCAGTGAGCAGACATGGGCCTCAAATTGGTCTTTCCACCAGTCAAATTGCCCTGGCTTTAGCAGCGGCGGTTTCCAGAAGGAGTCGTTGATTGATGACATAGTTTTCCTGCAAAGCTAACACACAAATCTAGAGTACTCGGCTCTGATACCACGTGTTGGATCGTTAGTGTTAGCAGTCTATCAGACGGAAGTCACAAAGTGTGTTTCCGTCTGATGGTCAGATAGCAGCGGAATAATTTTGCAGGAAAATAAACGACTGAAAAATACTGCACGCAAATATATAGTGGAAACCTTATCACAACTATGATAAGGTGAAAACCACTACCTTTCGTCTCCGAAAGGATTTTCGAACTGATTACTCTTTATTCCGATATACTTGTAGGGTTTACAAACTAGATCCTTCAGATTCTATTTGATGACATCTACTCAATCCGACAGAGTAATCAGCTACAACCTTGTACCGTCGTGCGTACGATCTCAGCAACCTCCGTTCGTCGAATGCAATAGCTCCTTGCTCTCCTCAAACGCCGAACCTTACAACTGAGATTACTTCCTGCTTATATAGGATGTGAGCTGACCCAGTAATCCAAGCCCATCAATCACGTCGATCAGCTTTCCAAACTCTTCAGGTTTGTTATAAATATTTTCCTTAATGGTCATCAGCATTCATTAGCCCTTTCCATATCTGCCCTGCAGATATTCCAACCTTTAAAGCTTTTCAATTAGACTTTAATATATTATCTTGAATGCTTTCCAATTAAGCCTTCGACGATATATTGTCTTTGATCACCAATCAATATTTGCATTCATATCTTCCATCAATCTGTATTCATATCTTCAATCAATCTGCAATTAATATCTTCAATCAATCTGCAATTAATCTGCATTCATATCTTCCAATTTGGGCGCATATAATCTTCACGATTATTCCCTTCGATCACCACACGCCAACTCAAGTAATCTGCGTTTGGTTCAATTAATGCGCAACACTTGCATCATTAAATATGATCATGAATTTCTGCACACTTAGACAACACATTAGCTAAGTGTTTGTAATCATCAAAACCAAAGGGATCCAACAGTAAGACTCAAAGATCACAAGAAATTTGAAAATTTCATGGCCCAAAGATTTCTCCACTTTTTCTTGAAATAGAGAGTCTGGGTCTTCATATTTAACATCCTTCAAATCTTCTTCTGCAGTTCTGGACTCTCTGATTTGATATTCCTGAAAATTGTTGAATTTCTGTTGTGCCAAACTTCATAGATAGTTGCGTTGATGATAAACGACGAGATCTCCTTTTCTTCTTTACTCTTCCAAACTCTTTGAGCCCTCCATTCGAGAACATCCTCTCGGGATTGCCATTGAATTCTGCTCTTAGCGGAGATAAATAAAGGCTTGAGGACCTGCATAGGAGAGCACTTGAAGAAGATGTAATCATTAGTTTCTAGTTCCTGGCGACACCAACAACAACTTCGATCGACAACTCCTTCAATGACAAGTCTGTCCCGCGTCTGAAGTCTGTTTTGGACAGCTAACCAAGCGCAAAAACTATGCCTCGAAGGAGATAAGATTGCCCACACCAAGTCTCCCCAAGAAACCTGCAAACTCTCCCCCATCAGAAGACTATAGGCACCATTCACTAGAAACTGGTTGTCCCTCCGCTTCCAAGATAAAGCTCTTCCATGACCCACTGAGACACACTTTTCCGCCAAGCTCCTGAGCCTCAAAATCCTTTTCATTTGCCAAGAAAAATGACTCTTTTCTTCCATATCCCACACAGACACATTTGCAAAAAAATAGATGTGCACCCATCTGACCCAAACAGAATCCTTTTTCAAACAAATATCCCAAAACTGAGATAGATTTAAAGCCACATTAAACATTTCGAGATTTTGAATGCCAAGACCTCCTGCAGACTTATCTTTAAAAACTTGATTCCAAGCTATGAGGTTTTTGTTACCGGTTACATTTCTTGCCACAAATAATTACTACAAACTGCGATGATCTTCTTGATGAGTCGAATTCTCGACTATAATTCCTCTACTTTTATTAGATGTTTTAATCTGTTCCGAGTCTCTTTCGATGCCATTTAACCCTCTTGGTTTCCATTTTAGGTTAGAAACCGACCTTACGGTCCCCGGGCTCAAAAATATTAATTCTCGAAGAAAACCGAATTTCGGAGCAAAAATATGGAGTTTCGGACAAAACGGGACAGACTGACCTTGGCGGCTTATTTTGCATGCACAGAGCATTCTGCTTAATTCTGAATATTTGCTGAACATTTTGTTATGACCAAACATTATCACATAACTCTGAATATTTTGTTAAGTCTGAACATTATGCTTGAATTAAAATTCATTAATTACAAAAATACCAAAAGACTATTTCGCCCCTACGTGTTGGATTACGAAATTTCAAAAAATATGCCACAATAGAAACGCCCAACTCATTAATCCAAAACCTGACAACATTAGATTTCCAAGTTGCAAATAAGTATCACTTAAATCATAGTATGCCGTAGAGGTGGCAAATTTATCCATTATCCATCCATTTAGTTAATGGATTGAATCAATCCAAATCCATTAGTAAACGGATTAAACGGTTTAATCCATTAAGCAATTATTAATCCATCAAAAAGATTTAACATTAATCCATCAAACAGATTTTTATATTTTATCTTTTCAATTAAATTATTAAAATACATATGTGATGACCGTATTTATACGACTCATCGAGTCATCAATTCCCACCAATTCCGGCACTTTATTATACGAACAGTTACTTCTTAGTGTTGTTTTGTATTTCAGGTGTTTTGGAAGCTCTAGGAGGAAACGCGCGTTAAAGATGGCATTTTATGCCAAAAGACATTGCAAGGCAGTTTTTGGCCACTCTGGCCCGAGCAGATCCAGGCCCCCAGCCGAGCTGTCCAGCACCAAATTCAAGTTGCTCGGGCAAAGGAGCTGATCTGACGAATCCACTTCGAGCAAAGTGATCAAAATAGCAAATAAGGTGGACAATGTCGGAGAACCAAGGAAAACGCCCGAGCAGATTGGCAGTTGGCTCAATTCCAAAGGTCTCGCGCGCGCTGCTAGGCACCGAAATCAAGTTGCTCGACCAGACGGACTCCGATGACAAATCTGACTCGACCAAGTTGCTTAAAATGGACAACAAGTCTGACAATGTCACAAACTCAAGGAGAACGCACGGGTGGAATGGCCCATGAGAAGCCGAGCAAGTTCCAGGCCGCGCCGCAGGCCCTGTCGAGCAGACTAGCGCTGAATCCGAGTTGCTCGACCAGATGAACGAATCTTGCAAATCTGGCTCGACCAAAGTGATCGAAATGCCAAATGACTCGGACGATACCACTAGCCAAGCAAAACGCACGAGCGGGATTGGCCGAGATGGGCAAAACGACGTTGAAGGCTCCGCGCGCTGGGCCAGGTCAGTGGGCTCAAAAGTGAGGCGGTTTGCTTACTTGCTCACCAAGCAAAAATGATTATGGACCAGGCCCAAATAGAAGTTTTGAAACCCTAGACTCTTCCTATAAATAAGACCTTTTGGTCTAGGGTTTCATCATCCAAAAAAATTCGAGTTTCACATTCAAGGTTCATTCCGGTTTGAGTTGCAAGTTTAAGTGGAGACCCGAAACGGTAAAGCTTAAGCTGGGCAATTCGTACCATCAGATCCAAAAACGTGAACTCGAGCTCTGCCCTCTCCTCCGATCCTCCTTCATTCGGCAATAGAGAAGACATCGTTTCTTTACTTTTTATTGTTTTTTGTTCTAATGGCTATGTGTAGCTAAACCCATTATTCGGGCTAGGGTTTCAATTATTGTAACGAATGTTTTGAGATTCCATGCTTAATACTATCTTGCATTCTTTTAGTTCTTGTGCACATTAATTTCGGTTTGAGTTGCAAGGTTAAGTGGAGACCCGAAACGGTAAAGCTTAAGCTGGGCAATTCATACCCCATGTTTACTGCCTATTTGATACTAAACCGTTAGAATAGGTAGTTGCACCAAACCTAATATAACCTGAAACGGAGTATTAGGTTACCACACTTAAGAACGCGGAATAGATACTTAGAAATCAAGGATAAACAAAGTCACAATTAGAAACCCTAGTCTGAATATTCTCTCAGATTACTCTCGCTTGTTTCATATTTTGCGCTGTTTCCTAAATAGCTCACAACCAATTGTCTTTCCTTTTTCAGAACAACAAGTAACCATCTAGCTCCCTAGGGTTCGACCCTTGTTTATCGCTGTACTAACCCATAGCCAAGAGTAAGGAGTTATAAATACAAATTTGCAGGTACCGACGACGCCTGTCAATATGTAATAATAATATTATTGTAATACCACCGTTAACGGCAGATTAGAGCTTTGATGTTTCAAATGAGTGCTGAAAACAGACGAAAGATCGGATCGAGACGAGGTATACGTCGTTGCGTAGCTAACTCAAAGCTTTAATACTCTCTAGTTTACTGTCGTTTAAAAGGTTGAAACACGAGCCAAAGTCGGCGCAACTGCAGAATTCGTAGCGATACACACTTCTGTCTGACTTCGGCTCATGTTTCGACCTTCTAAATGACCTCTTCTGCTTTCGGTGCAAACTAGAGAGTTGTAGAGCTTTGAGTTATCTACGCAACGATATGTAGCTTGCTTCCATCGGATTTTTTATTTGCTCCCACCACTGTTTTAAAGCAGCAAATGTCTAAATTGAATTAAAATTAATTAGAAAAATACGACAAATTGATCTTGTGTGTTTAGAAATAACTCAATTTAATTTTTTTTAGTTTCAATAATGATCTTTATACATCCTACCATTCATAAAAAGTTTTGATACACATTTAAAATAAATGGATTAAATGAGTAAATGCACTAAATGGATTAAAAGGGTTAAATAATGGATGTAATGGATGAAACAGATCAAATGGATTAAATGGATCAAACGGATTCATCCGCTAATCCGCCAACCGTTAGTGATGCATTCGTTTAATCCGCCAACCGTTAGTGATCCATTCGTTTAATCCGCCAACTGTTAGTGATCCATTCGTTTAATCCATTAACACTAATGGATCTTAACGGATCAAATCCATTTCATCCGCGAACCGTTTAATCCGTCCATGAATCCATCCATCCGTCCATTTTGCCACCTCTTATGCGGCAGACGACACTTACCATACTTTAATAGCTTTAAGATCAATTTTCTGAAATGCGAAAATGATACTAAGAATTAAGATGGTCAGCTAGGAAACATAAACTTTTGTGCCTCTACAAACCCAAGAATACTCAATCCTCAAACATAAACATTAACTTAATTACTTTTGCAAGTTCAGAAACAGATGGAATCCGCTTTAAATTTTAATCCAAGATAAATATTATACATGACAGTTGACGCATTAGGTATATTCACCTGAGACTCATGGCTCAGTATAGAAGCATAATGAACCATTTGCAGGCTAAAAATATTTGTATCGACGGCAATGACGCATTGAACATTAAAACCATTGTGTCTAACATTTGGCAAATTCAGAGGAATACTGGTGTCAGTACTCAGTAGTACTCACCAAAGCCAGCAGGCAAAGATGATCGAACATGACTAGTTCTTTCATTACCACAAGTTTAGTACATTTAGAAACTGTAGCTCATACAGTTCGGGTAGATATATAATCTATAGTGCATAGTTAATAGTTTACCTTCGCAATGACAGTTTCTTGTAATAATGAGAGAACCTCCGACAACAAGGGATGCGTTCGTCAGATTAGGTTGGAAAAGTGATGTCATGAGTACTGCAACTTAAAGATAAAGAGCAAAGCATAAAACTGAAAATTGACAGATAAGACTGACTATACCGAACTAACGCCATATAAACGTGTTGGTGTCCGTAGTACTCAAAATTTAGTCAGCAGTGACAAATGAAGGACATGAGTATTTGTTTCCACAGGTCTAGTAAATTCAGAAACTGTAATGCTAGGCTTCGGGTATATATAATCAACTCAAGCTTTACTGATCTAAAAACATTGAGAATGATCAACAGGGGCACTAAATCAATACCAGAGAAATCTTTTGAGTATCCTCGTTATGTTTTATAATCATAAAATGGAACCCGTAAAGATCGTCCGCTCTCAGCCTTAGAGCAAATTCTAAAAGCTTCTGTCTAAGAGATCGTGGCAGAATCCGTATTATCTCAATCAATTAGTCAATGATGATGATTATATGGTTTACGAAACTTATAAAGTGCTATATTTGCAGTAACTGAAACATGTTTAGCACAGTATATACTTGGAAGTTGGAACTGCTAAATTAACACATTAGCAGAAAATTAAGCAACTACTAAATTAAGTATATTGAGCTAGAAATGAGTATGCACATTCATTTGAGAAAGAGTCAAATTTTTTGAAAGCAGAACAGTTGTTGGGTAGGATACCATAAACCAACAAACTCAGTTGTGTTCAAAATGTAAGTTGCAAAAAGATACATCCGTTGACGTAGAATGAGAGCATCCATAAGAGCATACATATCTGACCATGGATGAGCCAATACAAAATTAAAAAGTTAACTCTCAGTGCGCTCCTAACAGTAGACCCTGCACCCCGAGATACCACCTGCCTTTCTCTTTACAGCATTCTTCCTGCAAAATCGTATGTTGTGAAAGAATCCAATGCATAATCATTGCTCAGAAAAAAATGAAGAGACATCTCAACATCATAATGCTACTTCAAAGAAATCAGAATTATTCATGATCTAATCTAAAAACATTGAAATGATCAACAGGGGCACTAAATTAATACCAGAGAAAACTTTTGAGTATCCTCGTTATATTTTTTAATCATAAACTGGTATCTGTAAAGATCATCTGCTCTCAGCTTAAGAGCAGATTCTAAAAGCTTCTCTCCAAAAGATCTATACATGTGCATATGAATACTATTAATTGAATCGAATCAAGTGCAATGTAACCGTATATCTTTTATCTAAAAAAGATAGTAACCCGTCCTCAAATACAACGACACTTTCAAAATTATATTCATGAAACCAGTCAAAATTTTCAGGTGCCAAACCATAATATATTGAATGCTAACATTACCTGCTACAGTAAGCCACAAGGACTTTCAGTTCCTCAATACTATTATTAAAACTAGCTCCTTCAAATAACGTTTGGCCACAAGGACAAAAATTAGAAAACATGAATGAAAGAATCAAAAGACCAAGTACTTCCCTAACACATGAGTGAACAACACAACATAAGTCGGTCACATATTCATTCAAGTCACCATCAATTCAAAGCCCATAATCAAAACAAGTTTATCATACAACTATATACATTTAATACTCACCTTCACTATATTTCTTACCGACAAATATAGCAAATAAACAACAACCATGTTTGCGAGCACAACAAGATGATCATTAAGTTGCTGAAGATCCATATCACAGCCCAACTCACCATAAAAAAAATGATGTGATACCAAGTGGTAAGCAGTTCCAAATGCAATAAGAAATCAAGACTAATTATGAAAGACACTACCAACTCCTTTATGATCAGTCATAGTGTCAAGCCGGCTTTTGTGAGGAAATATATCGTTTGAGAAGAACAAGATAGCTGGCTTTTATTGGTCATTTGGAACATTATGCATGGAAAATATCACATGCAAGTCATGTAAAATAATCACACAAAGGACTCTTCTAGTAGTAACGAAGAAAGTTGAACAAGAATGAGCATAACATTTCGAGTGATATTAAATTAGAGAAGTCAAAGACATGTCATAAAACATGAGAGACAGAACCTGCTACAAATAACTGAGTACCAAAATCTGAATGCACAAATGTTGAGTGTTATACTCTTGCAGACAAAATGCACAGTTTGAAAGATGATAAAAGAGATCGTGGCAGAATCCATATTATCTCAATCAATTAGTCAATGATGATGATTATATGGTTTACGAAACTTATAAAGTGCTATATTTGCAGTAACTGAAACATGTTTAGCACAGTATATACTTGGAAGTTGGAACTGCTAAATTAACACATTAGCAGAAAATTAAGCAACTGCTAAATTAAGTATATTGATCTAGAAATGAGTATGAACATTCATTTGAGAAAGAGTTTGAAAGCAGAACAGTTGTTGGTAGGATACTATAAACCAACAAACTCAGTTGTGTTCAAAATGTAAGTTGCAAAAAGATACATCCGTTGACGTAGAATGAGAGCATCCATAAGAGCATACATATCTGACCATGGATGAGCCAATACAAAATTAAAAAGTTAACTCTCAGTGCGCTCCTAACAGTAGACCCTGCACCCCGAGATACCACCTGCCTTTCTCTTTACAGCATTCATCCTGCAAAATCGTATGTTGTGAAAGAATCCAATGCATAATCATTGCTCAGAAAAAAAAAGAAGAGACATCTCAACATCATAATGCTACTTCTAAGAAATCAGAATTATTCATGATGTACAAGAGACAATGGACGAACTTGAATGACAGATGCGTGTCTAGTGTTAAATGTTGATGATGCTGAAACTGTAAGACTGATCACCATACACTGAGACAACGACATTAGACAGTATGATATTAAGGTTTAAAGTTTATTAAAAGACATGCCTAATAATTCTAAATATGTAAGCACTCAGATATAACAAGGCAAAAAACAATTCCAATTAACAACAGTGCATAATACCAACAAAAGGACTAACAGACTCTTACAACTTAACCAAAACTAATCTGACATGGAAATACCATACTGCTTGATAGAAACAAAAACACTTAAGTTCTAGTTTTAACATAATACCTGATGTCAAATAATCTTATATTTCATCCACCAATGATTTGTTCTGAAATCGTTTCACCTCTTCCTTGGCTTTCGTAAGTGTTTGGTTAAGTGTTTCCAATTTTGTCTTTTCACTAAAAAGCTTTTCCTTGGTCTCTTCAATTTTGACCTGAAGTCCCTGCATAGCCTCTTCCTTTATCCTCAATTCATTTTCGAGCTCGAGTATGACTTTTTGAGTCTGTCTCTTAGTATCCTTTATGAATGTAGAAGATTGATGCAACTTCTTTGCATTCACTATGTCATCCAATCTTTTTTCGAGCCAACCAACATTCATATTCATTTTCAGAAAGTCACTTACTTCAATGGACATGTGCTCTAAGTCTGCTAGTGTCAAATCTATGAACTCAGACATTTCCAGCTTTTGGTAAATTACGCAGACACTCTGTAACAGATGTGCAAGCATGGAGCCCTTGAAAGAAGTAGAAGCAACTATGTCTCCGTACCTTTTCAGAATATATTGCGCAGTGGCAGCAAATTCTGGCTTTATTACCCTATAAGCTTCGACTGCAGCTGCAGTAGACTGCTTCTCGGGCTGTAAAGATGAGACATTACCCAGCATCTCATCAACAGGCAGCGGAGTAGTGGATGGGTGTACAGAATTAGGCAAGTTAACTTTATCTCCTTGATTGATATCTGTTGTTGCATCAGGTACTTTAAGTGGAGAAATAGGAGCAGGAGGGTGGAATGAGCAATGAGTTTCACCACCATGATTGGGACTACTTGGTGGCTTACGTATTCCAACTTTAGCCTTGCTTGTAGGGATTGGTAAAGCAATGAGAAACTGCAAAAGCATCCATGAATGAATAAGTGGCAAAACAAAGGGAAGCATTTGCATGCATTGAATAATTAAGAGTAATAAACAGAGTCTCACCTCCCCAAGCGGCGTTGTCTTGTTCTTTTTCTTCTTTTGCTTGGAATCAGAAGCATCAGCAGCAGGTGCATCGCCCTCCTTCAACTTTCTTATTCTGAGATTTTTTGTCTTAGACAAGTTCTGAAACATTAAACAACATCAGATTGTGAAATGAAAGGAGCAGTAACAAACCCTAAACCTTACCAATTAATACCTGATTATGCTCGTCGGAGTGAGACATTTCATTGTCCGTCGTTACTGCTTTCTCTTTACCATCCACCACCATTTTTTTTTTGGTTTACAAAGAAGAGGGACGAAGATGACGCTTGTCAGGTCGCTTCAACTATAATTCGCTTCGTCTTCCAAAGCCTGCAACTCCCTCTCTCTCACTCTTCAAAATTCGAACAGTTTTCCGATCGAAAATAAATAAATATATATTCAAACAGTTTTAACATTTTAACCTCCAAAGTGGGCCGGCCCAGATATAAAGTTGGCAACTACCTTCACAGTCCAATCCTTTTATTTTATTTTTGATGAGTGCGGTTCGCCACAAATCACAATTATTAATGTAAATTAAAATTGCATTTGTAGCTGACACGTGTCCCATTTATTCGAAATCTCGTATAAATCACGGAAGAGTATTATAGTCATTATACATAATCCCTTTATTATTGTATTTAGTTTTTATTTTAAATTTAGTCCCTGATTTAGAAACTCCGTTAAGTATTCCATTCAATCTGATTTTAGGATCAGACTTAAAGAAATAATGCTCAGACTTAAATAGATAATGATAAGACTTAAAGAGACAATCATCAGACTTAAAGAAATAATGCTCAGACTTAAAATAGATAATGATCAGACTTAAAGAAACAATGATCAGACTTAAACTTCAATTGATAATGATAAGACTTAAAAAGATAATAATCAGACTTAAAAAAATAATGCTCAGACTTAAAATAGAAAATGATCAGAATTAAAGAGACAATGATCAGACTTAAACTTCAATTGATAATGATCAGACTTAAAAGACAATGATCACACTTAAAGAAATAATGTTCAGACTTAAATAGATAATGATCAGATTTAAAGCGACAATCATCAGACTTAAAGAAATAATGCTCAGACATAAAATAGATAATGATCAGACTTCAAGAGACAATGAATCAGACTTAAAAAGAAAATGATCAGACTTAAACAGAAAGTGATCAGACTTAAAAAGAAAATGATCAGACTTAAAATTGATCACACTTAAAACGAAAATAATCAGACTTAAAACGAAAATGATCAGACTTAAAAAGAAAATGATCAGACTTAAAACTGATAATGATCAGACTTAAAAAGAAAATGATCAGACTTAAAAAGAAAATAATCAGACTTAAAACTGATAATGATCAGACTTAAAAAGAAAATGATCAGACTTAAATATGATAATGATCAGACTTAAATATGATAATGATCAAACTTAAAGAGAAAATGATCCGACTTAAAAAGAAAATGATCAGACTTAAAATTGATCAGACTTAAAAAGAAAATGATCAGACTTAAAATTTATAATGATCAGATTAAAGAGAAAATGATCAGACTTAAAAAGAAAAGTATCAGACTTAAAAAGAAAATGATCAGACTTAAAACTGATAATAATCAGACTTAAAGAGAAAATGATCAGAGTTAAAAAGAAAATGATCAGGCTTAAAAAGAAAATGATCAGACTTAAAAGTGTTATTGATCAGACTTAAATTGGTAATGTTCATACTTAAAATTGATCAGGATTAAAAAGAAAATGATAAGGCTTAAAATTATTATTGATCACACTTAAATTGGTAATGATCAGACTTAAAATTGATAACGATCAGACTTAAAATTGATCAGACTTAAAAAGACAATGATCAGACTTAAAAAGAAAATGATCAGACTTAAAATTGTTATTGATCAGACTTAAAATTGATCAGATTAAAAAGAAAATGATCAGACTTAAAAAGAAAAATGATCAGACTTAAAAAGAAAATGATCAGACTTAAAGAGACAATGATCAGACTTAAAATTGATCAGATTTAAAGGGATAATGATCAGACTTAAAATGGTTGGTTCTTCGTTTTTTCTTTTTTGTTTTCCGCTGTACTTGTACTGTTTTAACACCGTTATAACAGACTGACATTTTTACCCATCGTTTATGTTTTGTAATCAGAAACAAGTCCAATTTAATTTTACATATTTAATAAAAGACCCCGAATTCTGATGGATGGAAATATACACGTGTGACAATATTTGATTGAGTTTTTAGTTTTTATTTATAAATATAGTTTGTATTTGATTCGAATTCTTTTTTTATAATGTCTAATCCTTCTAATTAAACGCTAGTCCTTTCAATACTTTCATTGTTATTTTGCTGATAAATTAAATTTACTTGCTACCCCGATTGGAACGCAATGTGAATGTGCATCTCACTTTTTCTAGACGAGATGATGTAGCTAAAGCACAGGGATTACCTTTTTCTAGACGAGATGATGTAGCTAAAGCACAGGGATTACCTACTCGGATCGTATATAAAAAGAAATTCATAATTAATTGGATGAGCGGAATATAAGAGAAGAAATTATATGGAAGCAACGTGCTCGTATTGATTCGTAGTGTGCAAGGAATTTGTAGACGTGCTTCTGTGGTATCTCACTTATTCTCATTACCGATAATTACCTATTCTTCTTTACAGCTTAGAAGGAGGAGGACGACGGCTGACTGATTTTTCACATCGGAAAATCAACGGCGAAGAGACAATCTGTTCAATGTGTGATCAGACTTGTTTGTAGAACCAATCGCTGCACACACACCACTGAGATCACGCATTCGGGAGAACGCGTCAGTCTTCGGGAGAGGACGTCGAAACTTCGGGAGGGGTTCCAACAAGGTTCGGGAGGGAGTCTCGAACTCAGGGGATCGAGGGGTAGCCGAGATCGCAAATCGTGAAAAAAAGTGTTAGAGGCTAGGCGATTACATTCGAGAGATTGTAAGTGTAAGACCATTGATAGCTCTAAACTTTTTAATAAGATTTGCTACCCTTTAGGGCGTGGGAAGCCCCCCAGAGTAGGCTGGTTGCCGAACTGGGTATTACATCGTGTGCAAGGTTGTCAGAATCGAGTTTTTACCTTGACTCGTTTTGCCTAGGTAGAATCAAAACGTAAAATCGACTCGTAAAATCGCCGATTTACCTTTTATTAAAATAATATTATATATATGTATTTTTAAATTATATGTTGCATTCGGAGACAAGAAAATGAAATTTCACTGGGATGTTTTGCTTTGGTTCTTCTCTATACACCGGTTTGATAAATGAGGTTATCCGTGTTGGAAATTTTTATATATATCTGAATATGACAGTAACTAAATGATAATGAAACAGCAAGCATTGATAACTAATCTGTGCAGAAACAGAACATAAATTCATGTAAACTTATTCCATGCAGCTTGAATAAAGTAAACTGAATATCATGCTGAATGAATATCATGTAGTTGCTGGAACCAAATAAAGAATAAACATGCAAGTTACTGAATGAAACAGAAACTAACTTAAAGCAGTTATAATGGAAATTAAAATAGAACAATGACATGCATAAACTGATGTAGTTTATTAGTAAAACTGAAACAGAACATACATATAAATAAACTCATGCATCTGTGCTGAAATTAAAACTAAAACAGTAAGCAACTTGTGAGCATTAACAACCAGAACAAGCAAGTATATCAATCTGAAAAACAGAGAAAGTAGAAGGACATGCAAACCGAGGTGATGGTTCAGTCACGTCGAGCGACGCTGTCCTTAAAGCTGTATTGCCTCCCGTAGGTGCTGGGTCTGATGGCAACGAGCTTCCCAGGATGAAAGAACCTCAGCAAGCGCTTCTGCACCTTAGCCTTGCTGATCGAACCTATTCGACCTTCCGCTATCACCGATCGAAGCAAAAACAAAAAGAAGCAGCAAAGGTTGTCGAGTGTGTGGGATTTGGTTTCTGTCTGTCTTCTGAAGCAGCACTGAGCTTCCTTTTATAGTGAAGTGTTGAAACCGACTCACCACTAAAGGAGTGGGAACTGCCCATGATTTTAGCAACTGCCGAAGAGACTGACTCAGTTTGACGTTTGATTCAAAATAAAATTGAATTAAGCAAAAACGAACCGCGCAACCCGCTGAGAAATCGAGCACCATTCGTGTCCGTAACGTGCGGGCGCACACAAGCCAAGCCAAATTCGGCGGATCCGAGCCGATGATTTGCACCCTCCCCCCTGGGCGGGCGCGTAGGGACTTTGGAAAACTTTAGCTTAATCAATTCAATAAGCATGAACTTGATATTATATAAGAACATCATTTGTTCCTCTTTAGTTTCCAATGTGGGATATAAGCATTTCACTTAAGTGAAATCCAACCTCATATCAATCCCTACCAAAGTCAAGTTCGATAAGTTTTGGTCCAACTTTGGCCATCGATTTCTCATTCGATATAGCTTCGTTTTTGGCAATTCAATATTCGATTTCATACCTCACAACTCTAGGTATTTTAATCTGATTTTATCAACACGATTCGAGGTGTCCTCCACGCTCAATTTTAGGTCTCAAATGTGGCGCACCACCATTTTCTTTAAACCTTTAACACACATTTTTCCAACAATCCCCCACATGAAGAAAATCGAGTGGTGAAATCAAATAAAACAATAATCCTCGATAATCAACCTCGACTTGATGTGGTGATAGCTTCTACGGATAATATCTGCACAGGATAGGTAGGTTAACCCCTTGAACCTTCCATTGGGATAACAAGATCTCTTTACTGACTATTCAGTAGACGTGATGTCTTTGAACTGTTCGTCGTTTACTGTAAACGAAATCATGTTCCCATATATATTATCCTGATCTTATTCAGTTCTTACTGGTGGGCTCATTTTGGTCATGACACCCCTTTCCTGGTTCTGCAAGAGTTTCTAAAGAATTAAGCCCTTTGAATTCTCCTTTGAAGCGACCCCACTTCTCTCTCACATGGGTGATTCTTTCTCAAAGTAATCCCGCGTTACCCATTTGAATCTCACTATTCAAATTACTAGAATCATTAAAAGCTTCGAGCTTAGCCTCGTGCGGGAGTCACTGTTTTATCAAGGAATAGGATGGGGGGTTGCCCCCACAGTAACCTCACACAGTCTTAGCAGGTCGGTTGTCCCTTTGAACCAAGTTCTTGGGATCTCCAGTCATCATGGTAGGGTTTTCCTTTGCCTCGACTTTTAATGCCCAAAGGCTTAAGCCTATGTTTTTGATTTTAGCAATCAAAAGGCTTCTGTCTCATTCCTTTAGTCGTCTTCTCTACTTGATCCTTATTTAACCCTTTGGTTAATGGATCCGATATATTTTCTTTGGACCTCACGTAGTCAATGCTTATGACTCCGGATGAGAGAAGTTGTCTTATGGTGTTGTGTCTTCGACGTATGTGTCTAGACTTACCATTGTACATTACATTCTGTGCTCTACCAATTGTTGATTGATTATCACAATATAAACATATTGGAGGCACAGGGGTTTTCCAACCAGGAATATCCTCTACAAAATTCCTTAACCACTCTGCTTCTTCGCCGCATTTATCTAATGCCACGAACTCAGCTTCCATCGTGGATCGGGTTATTAGGGTTTGTTTCGAGGATTTCCACGACACGGCTGCACCTCCCAAAGTGAATACATATCCACTTGTGCCTTTTGAGTCTTGTATATCAGATATCCAACTTGCGTCAGTGTATCCTTCAATGACTTCAGGATATCTGGTATAGTGTAGACCGTAGCTTCGAGTAAATCGTAGATACTTCAGTACTCTCACGATGGCTATCCAGTGTTCTGATCCTGGGTTACTCGTATAACGTGCAAGCTTACTCACACTATAGGCAATATCAGGTCTAGTACAATTCATTAAGTACATTAGACTGCCTATCACTCTTGAGTATTCCACTTGAGCGATGCTCTCTCCTTTGTTTTTAGACAGGTGATGGTTCATATCTATAGGAGTTTGATGAACTCCTACAATATCTTTCCCAAATTTGTCTAAGATCTTATCAACGTAGTGTGCTTGGCTTAAGACAAATCCATCTGTCGTTCTTGTAATTTTAATCCCTAAAATTACATCAGCCAGACCTAAGTCTTTCATATCAAACCTTGAGTTTAATATAGTCTTAGTGGATTTGACCAATTCTTCATTGTTTCCCACAATGAGAATATCATCGACATATAAACACAAAATCACATAACCGAGTTCAGTGTTTTTGATGTATACACATTTGTCACACTCGTTGATTTTGAATCCGTTTGACAATATTACTTTGTCAAATTTCTCATGCCACTGTTTTGGTGCCTGTTTCAGACCATAGAGAGACTTAACTAGTTTACAGACCTTTCTCTCTTGTCCTGGCGCTTTACAACCCTCAGGTTGTTCCATATATATCTCTTCCTCAAGGTCTCCATTCAAGAAAGCAGTCTTCACATCCATTTGATGAATTTCTAAATTGCGCAATGCTGCGATGGCAATTATCATCCTTATAGATGAGATCCTTGTCACGGGTGAGAATGTATCAAAGTAGTCTAGACCTTCCTTTTGTCTATATCCTTTGATTACAATCTCGCTTTGTACTTTTCAACAGTACCATCAACTTTCATTTTCTTAGTAAAAATCCACTTTGAATCAAGTGGCTTACATCCCAGAGGAAGATTAACTAATTCCCAAGTATGATTTTGCATAATGGAGTCTAGTTCACTTTTTATGGCTTCTTTCCATATAGGACCATCAATAGAGCTTATAGCTTCATTATATGTAGGAGGTCCCGCCTCAACCATAAAGGTTACAAAATCAGGTCCATACGAATTTTCAACCCTTGCTCTTTTGCTTCTTCTTGGTTCCCCCACATTTGTATCATCCTCTGATACTTCTTCTTGTTGGTGATACATTTCAGTAGTATCTTCACCTATCTCATAAGGGGAACTCGATCGCATTTCTTTGTAAGGAAATACGTGTTCAAAGAACGAAGCAGTTTTCGACTCTATAATTGTGTTCTTGTGTATATCAGGGTTTTTCGACTCATACACAATGAACCTATACGCATTACTATTCTGCGCATAGCCTATTAAGACACAATCAACTGTCTTTGGTCCTATCTTCATTCTTTTAGGACCGGGAGCCATTACTTTGGCTAAGCATCCCCACACTCGCAAGTGTTTATAAGCCGGTTTTCTCCCTTTAAATAATTCATAGGGAGATTCCTCCTTCTTCTTTCGGGGTATTCGATTCAGCAGATAGTTAGCAGACAAAACGGCCTCCCCCCACATTGACTGGGGTAACCCTGAACTAAGCAACATCGCATTCATCATTTCTTTGATAGTGCGATTCTTACGTTCAGCTACACCATTTGATTGAGGTGTATAAGGTGGAGTAACCTCATGTATGATTCCAGTTTGTGCACGCAGTGCCCCAAATGGTTCTACATATTCACTACCACGATCACTTCGTAGCCTCTTAATCTTTTTATTTAGTTGGTTTTCCACTTCCAACTTAAACATGGCAAATTTCTCTATTGCTTCATCCTTGATCTTTAGCAAGTATATTGAACAATATTTTGAACTGTCATCTATGAAAGTCACAAAATATTTATTTCCACCTCTTGTTGGCATGAATTTCAAGTCACATAGATCACTATGTATTAAGTGACACGCGTATTTTTAACCCTTTATAGTCGTCAAATTATGAGTTTTAGGGGTCGAATTGCAGTCAAACAAAATTTATAACCTTGGTAAGCCAAAGGTCGATCCAAGGAACAGTGTGTGTGAGTATTAGCTAACGAGCGACCTATTTAGCTACTCCGATTAAAATCAGGGTTTGTTGTGATGAAAATTGCAATAATTAAATAACAGAAAATAAAGGTTGTGTTTTTATCAGAGAAAGAATTCCAGAATCCATACTTCACCCGTGCCAACCCCGCTAATCATGCAATCATGTCACGTGAATTATTCATGCTATCGAATATGGAATCAAACCTAAATAGCACTAAACAAGCCGCCCATCCACGGATCATTGTCTAGATTAATCTCAATCGTTGAACGCCGCCCATCCACGGATTATCAACGATCTCGATTTATTAAACTAAAGGGTTTCCTATTAAATCATGTAAACATGACCTAATGTCAACTTCATGTAATCCGATTAATACCTAGGACCCATCCATCTTTCGGTAATTAACCTAAATACGTTCTAGCATGCAAACATACCCTTTGATGTAAATACTTGCATAGAACGATAAAATTAAGCACACAGTGAAATTGAATATTCAAATCGCATAAATAACAACTTTAATTGATCACATGAGAGTTAGGGTTACATAGCACGGGATCTGTAGGATCCCGGAATAAGAAGACTACTCACTACTCATGGTAAGTTAACCAAAAGTAGTGTTGATAAAGAGATTAAGGACGAGGAAACCGTAATGACGTGGGTGCTCGTTGAATCCTCAATCTCGCGATGAACTCTGTCTTCTCCCAAGTTAGGGTTCTCTTCTCCAAGCTCTAAACTCTCTCTCAAATCGTCCACACTGCCCTCTTAATAGCTTTCCAAAAGGCCAAAAAAAAAACTAAAACCGAAATTAGGAAATATGCCCAAAAATCTGTCCAAAAAGCCCAAAAATCGATTTTTTGGAAATTGCCTTCGACGGGGCCGTTACAGCTGGGTGTAGCGGCTGTAACGGGCTAAGCAAAAATCTCTGAGAAAATTCATGCCCGTTACAGCCGTTACAGCTCAAGGTGTAACGGCTGCTGAAGATTGTAACAGGCTGACTTCTTTTGCCTTTTTGGAGGTCTAAACCTTCGAATCTGCTCTTTGTGTCAACCACAAAGTTGTAGGGAATTGAATTAGTTTTCCACCAAGATAAATTTCGACTCGTTTGGACACCGAATGAGCCCTGGGCATGCAAAATACGTCGCAAAGGTCTGTCTGCCATGTTTTGTCCTGTTTTTGCCCAAATCTGCACCAATTGCTTTTCTTTGCTTCTGATCAATCCAAAAGTATTAGATATGTGATATATGACCTGAAACACTAGAAAAGATATCAAATGACAATAGAATGTCGGGAAAACAAACATAATCCATCATCGAATGAAGTGAATAATAGGTCAAGAATTCGACCGATCATTAAGTCAAGGGGTTCAATGTCTCTTTCAACACTATGGAAGGATGTTCTTGTTAATTTAGCTTCAACACAATTTTCACACTTGTGTTCGGAATCAAATTGAAGTTTTGGTATACGATCCAATTTCATTAGATTCCTTATCGAGTCATAATTCACATGACCTAATCTACCATGCCATAAATTAGATGACTCAAGCAAGTAAGCGGAAGAATTTTTATTGATAGAATTGATAGCAATTACATTGAGCTTCCACATTCCATCTTTCACGTAACCACGTCCCACATACATGTCGTTCTTAGAAAGAACGACCTTTTGGGACTCAAATACCATCTTGAAACCATGACTAGTAAGTAAGGTTCCAGACACTAAATTCTTCCTGACATCAGGCACATAAGAGACATTCGTCAGCTTCAGCTCTTTGCCTGAGGTCATCTTTAACATCACACTTCCTCTTCCCTTGACTTCTGAGGTGGCCAAGTTGCCCATGTAAACCTTCTCTCCTGTATCAGCCAGTTTCAGCTCTGAGAAGGCATTCTTGTCAGAACAAATGTGGTTGGTTGCACCAGTATCCAGCCACCACTCCTTGGGGTTAGAATCCACCAGATTCAGCTGGGAAATCACAGCAACTAGAATGTCTTCATCCACCTCGGCGACATTCGCCTGCTTCTTCTTTGGCTATCTGCAGTCAGTAGCTCTGTGACCCTCTTTGTCACGGTTGAAGCACTTGCCAGCAAACTTCGTCTGCGCCTTCTTCTTAATAGTCCCACCCTTGGGTCCAAGTTTGTTGAAGGGCTTCTTCCCTTTGGAGCTACCACCATGCTCCACTATGTTAGCCCTCTCAGAAGGGAGCTTCATTCTCTTATCAGAGTGTCGATTGTCCTCTTCATTCTTGAGGCGAATCACCAGATCTTCCATAGACATGTCCTTTCGCTTGTGCTTAAGGTAGTTCTTGAAGTCCTTCCACCCTGAAGGCAGCTTCTCAATGACTGCAGCAACTTGGAAAGGTTCATTGATCTTCATTCCTTCAGAGTTGCACTCATGCATTATCAGCTGCAGGTCATGCACCTGACTGCTTACAGTCTTCGAATCCACCATCTGGAATTCGAGGAAGCGCCCCACTAGGTACTTCTTGGAGCCAGCATTCTCTGCTCGGTACTTCCGATCAAGCGACCCCCAAAGCTCCTTAGCTGAGCTTTTGGTTTTGTACACCTTGTACAACACGTCATTCAGACTGTTCAGCACATAATTCCGACACAAATACTCGGAATCTTTCCAGGCATTGTATGCTATGAGCACTTGTCTATCAGTCTCATTCTCAGCCACCCTGGGTGTCTCCTCGGTCAGATACCGGCCAAGGCCTAACTGGGAAAGATAGAAATGCATCTTTGGCTGCCACAAACTGAAATTCAATCCATTGAATTTCTCAGGCTTCTCAGCAGCCATGACCGCAGCCGGCACGTGTGCCACAGCATTGGGTAGACCCGCAGGTCCATTCCCGCCCGTAGGAATCACTGGTGGTGCAGTCGGAGTGACAGCATGGGTCGATTCAGCAACGACCTCAGGATGATGGTTGACAGCATCCATGTTCACAGATTGAATATTATCAGACATTGCTACAATAGAGACAAGTCAGTTAGTACGTTCTAATTAATATTCAGATATCACAATTGAAAATAAAATACAGCTTTAAGATTGTTGGAAATTTTTATATATATCTGAATATGACAGTAACTAAATGATAATGAAACAGCAAGCATTGATAACTAATCTGTGCAAAAACAGAACATAAATTCATGTAAACTTATTCCATGCAGCTTGAATAAAGTAAACTGAATATCATGCTGAATGAATATCATGCAGTTGCTGGAACCAAACAAAGAATAAACATGCAAGTTGCTGAATGAAACAGAAACTAACTTAAAGCAGTTATAATGAAAATTAAAACAGAACAATAACATGCATAAACTGATGTAGTTTATTAGTAAAACTGAAACAGAACATACATATAAATAAACTCATGCATCTGTGCTGAAATTAAAACTAAAACAGTAAGCAACTTGTGAGCATTAACAACCAGAACAAGCAAGTATATCAATCTGAAAAACAGAGAAAGTAGAAGGACATGCAAACCGAGGTGATGGTTCAGTCACGTCGAGCGACGCTGTCCTTAAAGCTGTATTGCCTCCCGTAGGTGCTGGGTCTGATGGCAACGAGCTTCCCAGGATGAAAGAACCTCAGCAAGCGCTGAGCTTCCTTTTATAGTGAAGTGTTGAAACCGATTCACCACTAAAGGAGTGGGAACTGCCCATGATTTTAGCAACTACCGAAGAGACTGACTCAGTCTATGTGTTTGACGTTTGATTCAAAATAAAATTGAATTAAGCAAAAACGAACTGCGCAACCCGCTGAGAAATCGAGCACCATTCGTGTCCGTAACATGCGGGCGCACACAAGCCAAGCCAAATTCGGCGGATCCGAGCCGATGATTTGCACCCCCTGGGCGGGCGCGTAGGGACTTTGGAAGACTTTAGCTTAATCAATTCAATAAGCATGAACTTGATATTATATAAGAACATCATTTGTTCCTCTTTAGTTTCCAATGTGGGAAGCCTCATGTCTCATGCATAAATAATCTAACTTTGACAAATTAAATTAAGTTTCATGAAAGTCATTATTCAAAACCGATGAAAATATGATATTTCAACTTATAATAATTCCTTCAGCAAAAAGAAAACTTATAATAATTCAATATAATGTCATAGTTTTGAAAGAAAGGTCTTTTAAATTCGATTTTCCGCTAGCGCGCATCTCACTCACTTTTCCTCGGTTCAGATAGGTATATCTGAAAAATAAAAGAAGGAAAATATGAGTTCAACATTCGTGTAAAGAACATTTGTGAGGGTCAAATTATTTTAAATAGACCAGTATTAAGAGAAGTAAAAAAGAGCAATGAAGCGAAATGTTGTATCAAATTAGTGAGTGTATTCAGAAAATCTTTTCAAAAATTGTACCGTTAGAAGTATAACAGACATAATGCTTTCACACACATGTCAGACAGAGTGGATTTTTGAGAACCTTCTTTATGCATTTTCGTTTTTGCCTAACTGCACTTTTCGAAACTTGAAAATGTATTTAGGCAAAAATAATGTTCGAAACTGTACAATGAAGGAAAAAAAGTGAGTGGGACACGTGTCACATTCACATTCAAAGATGCAACTTGATCCAATGGTGAAATTTGAGGTCTCAGGTTCTCAAATTTTTAGGGATTCTCAACCGAGCGCTCCCCTACTTGTCAATTAGTTATATTAGCAATTAGCCAATTACCGTTCAATTGAACTACTTATATTGCACCATAAAATTAACAATTTTAATTCAACATAATTAATAATAAAACAAATATATAAAAGATGAATATTTTAATTCACATAAATATGAATTTGGGTTTATGTACAAGTGTTTTGGCTTGATGCACCTAAAGTGTCTTATGCACGTTTATGTGGCATATTTCAGGTTCATTTGGTGCTACGAATGTTCATTTAGTATAATTAAGATTCATATATATTTGTATTTAAGTTTTATATGGTGCAAAAACAAAAAACAAAAAAAGACTCGGAAGTTCATATGGTATATATGAGCCTAGTAATTCCACAAACATCTAAAAGGCATAAAAATGTGAAAATGATACTTGCAAATCCCAGCAAAAGAGGAACCACAACCTCTTCCATCTTGGTAGCTCAAGACAAACCAAGCAACATCAACCAACTGACACATCCCTCCTCAGCCTCAAACTCCCCCACACACATCTATCAAAACAGTCAACAAGCCAGCACACAAGTCAACGGACCAAACCAAAAGTAGCACTAGCAATTCAGTTTCACTAACCACTTCACCGCCCTACTCCAAGCCGCCACCACTTACGCATCCTCACTCACCCCCCAACACAATCACCACTTGCATCCTTCATCATCAGCCTGTCCAACTCATCTTCGCCCTCTCCTGATAAACGAGCTAGTCAGAGCTGGAATCAGCAACTATCGCATCGCCTATTGCAGTAGTCACTGGGTAACAGAAATCGCTCAAGATCAAATTTGGGGAAGTTTAGGGTACTTCATTTTCCGATAATTCAATTACGAAGGAATCTGGCGAAGGAGTGAGATATATGCGAGCCAGGACGACGCCATTTCCAGCCATACGCAAATCTACACGTTGATCAAAACGACATCATTCTTTACAACATGAAAATAAGTTGCCCGCTAACACCTAGCAACATAAAGTAACAAAAAATGTAATGTAATACAAGTACCCCGATAAAACCTCTATACTAATCTACTAATGCCGCGCTTAAGCTGCGGAGTGGAGTGGAGGAAATTGGACACTCCCAACTTGGAGCATAAATGTTGGAGATGCTCTAGCAGTAAGGACTTGATGAATATGTCGGTCGACTGAATACTCGTGGGAACATGAACATGCATGATGTTAGGGCACCGAAGCAAGGGACCACGCTAGGCAGCCGCAATCTAGTACTATCAGGACGCTACCCACGCTGTGAGTATGTAAGAGTAAAGCTGGCAGAAGAGGCGCAGCCACACAGCAGCAACACAAAGGCGCAGATGAGGAGCAATAAGAAATAGCAGAGCAGCAGAGAATAGTACAACAGTAGAACAAGGGACCATGTAACATCTATTTTATTGTAAGCTTTAAAAGCTCGTGAATCAAAGGTAATGAACAAGAAGAAGCATTTCAGTCTTTCCTGCTATACTGTAACATTACATTACATTACACATTGAGCCTAACACATGATGAACTTGGAAAGTACATGGGATCTTACAGGATGGCAGTCAAGCTCCACCTTATTGTACATGCTTGGTACGTGACGCGCGTCGTCTGACCCGTCAAATTAAAAAATTTATAAACTCCTGCTATTAGCTAGTAAAGCGGCAAGTGGGGTCGAACCCTAGAGAGCTGGTTTGTGAAACTGTTCCTGTATGCAAATAAAGAAGGGGGTTTTTGTGTGAGCAAGTATTGTAAAAACACAGGAGAAAAGAATAACGAGGATTTCAATCAACGAGAAAATTCAGTCTAGGGTTTCTATTGTGACACGTTTATCATAGATATCTAATGATCAATTTTATATTTCAAAGTGTGGTTGTTCCGACAAAGGTAACAACCCAAATATCCCGACAAAGGTGATATGCCACAACCTAACCCGACAAAGGTGTTAGGCTTCTAGTTCTTTCCTAAACTAAACAATCCGACAAAGGTATTATTTAGCTTAGGTGTTACTATCTACATTTACGACAAAGTATCCAGTAGATGTTAATGATAAGAATTAACTGCTCAATTAAGCTTTGCGACAAAGCTTCCACTTAATCTAACAAGTTAATTCATAAGAATAAGCACAGGAATTAGTAAAACATAAAATAGCATTAAGAACGAAAATCTCAAAACGTGTTCACAATGTACGAAACCCTAAACTGAAAGAGAAATTTAGCTACTCATTGTCATGGAAATAAACACAAATAGTTTTGATGAAAAAGAAGTAGAAAATCTCTGTATCGTCGAAAGCTTCGCGTTCTTCGTCTTCTCCAGAGCTGTCTCAGTCTTCGTAGAATAATTGATTGATACCGAAAATCCTAGCCCAATCTTCTTGTTTATAATAAACTGGGTTTCCAAATCTGGTTTTGGGCTTGAATTATCAAGTTTCGGACTTGCTGACGTCATCAAACGGCCTGCTGACGTCAGCCCTCGTCGTCTGGTCGCGTTCGTAGTCAACATTAGCATTAATGCTAATGTCTCTTGCGGACGCGATCCGCACTGAGCTCGGTCCCTTCTTCTGCGCGCCAGCTCCGATTTCAACTCTGGATTTGACCTTCTATATGACCTCGGACGCTCTCGGTGTGAACTAAAGAGTTGTAGGGAATCGAGTCAGCTACGCAACGTCATGTAGCTCGTATTTTTCTGATCAACTGTCTATTCCCAGCACTCCGTCGACTGTCCAAAGGTCTGATCTGCCATTGCGATGTTTTTGGCATAAAATGTCGTCTTTAATGCGCGTTTCCTCCTAGAGCTTCCGAAACACCTGTAATGCAAAACAGTACTAAGAAGTAATTGTTCGCATAATAATTATCGAAATAAATGGGTTTAGTTGATTCGACGAGTCGTATAAATACGACTCATCAAACCACCCCACACTTAAACTTGTTCGTCCCGAACAAGAACTAAGTCGTAGAAGGAAAATAAATATAACACCACAATTTCTTCGACGTCCTAGATAATGCTACATGAATATGAGTTGCTAGTCTAAATTCTTCCTTTCCATGCATAGCTCAATCGTTACTCAATTCATCATGCTCAACATAGAATTAACTTGATACATGTTACCTTCGAGTTGAAATTCAAATCAATTCGGATGAATGGGAGATAGTCCTCTTTAGACCCATGATCTGCATTCGCTGTCCCGAACTCTAGTTATATGGTTATACTTCATTGCTTTTTCTTGCACGTGATTCGTTCGAGCTTCAAGGGTTTGAGTTCTTTTGCTTGGACAGCTTTTGTAGTGAGTTGTCTTTTGATGGATCAGTGGTGTGCTTCACTTTGTTGCGTGTAAAACTTCACAAATAACTGATTTTCTTTTCTTTTGCTACTGATTGTGACTGCTTGTCCGTGACTCTGCTCTTTTGATGGAGGTCCAATCATCGCCCGCAAGCATATAGAAATACCTCCCTGCTCTCCCTCATCCTCGTCCTTTTGACGCGAGTCAAGCCGAGGGTCGCTCGTCTGTTTTCCCGGCTACTCGGACTAGAGATTGGACGGTGTGATGTTTTCCCGTCCCGCCTAACCGCATAAGCACTGCAGTGGCGGAGCAGACTCTTAACCATGTTGCCTCGAAGTGCTAGCCTCCACAAAATCCATGTAACCATATAACTCGAAATTCGGCCCTTTGAATGCTTCGTCAAGTCTCTCTAGGACAGTTCTATCAACTAGGCATGGGCTCGGTTCTGTTCGGTCCCGATTTTTGTGAAAATCGACCCGAAACCCGAAAATTCGGTTCGGTTCGGGTTCGGTCTTTTTGAAAGTGAAAACCGACCAAAGCCCGATTTTTTGGATTTCGGGTCGGTTCGGTCTTTTTCGGGCTTTTTATTTGGCGATTTTTCGGGGGTTTTTTTCAGGTTCGGGTCGGGTTTTTTTTCGGGTTTTCACGATTTTTCGGTCTTTTTCGGTTCGGTTCGGGCTTTCGGTCCGAGAAAAATGCAAAACCGAGACCGAACCGAATCTCACCATTCGGTTCGGGTTTTTTTCGGTTCGGTTTTCGGCTTGATAAGAGCCGACCCGTTCGGGCTTTTTTCGGTTCGGTTCGGTCTTCGGTTTTTCGGGTCTGGACGCCCAGGCCTACTATCAACTCCACATCCCTGTTTATCTCAACTCAAAAGGACACGTAGTAGGTTAAATTCACATGTAGTCACATAATTCAGATTTCACGAGAAAAACACATGTAATCGGTGACGGAGCCCACTGCACTGTCGTTAAGGTGCAATGTTCTCTGTGCAAAATAAATTTATAGTTTCCGCTACTCGCGACTACACTACTGGGTAGTAAGTGGTAAGTAGGGGTCGAACCCAAGGGAATTAGGGGGATAATTGTTCTTTGAGGGGATTAATCAGCGGGAGGGCGTGTTTTAGGTTGGTTGGTTGGTTTTAAAGCTACCAGCTAAGTGATTGATTGGTTGGTTGGTTGGTTTTAGTACTGGAAAGTAACTGATAATTATTACAATTAAAAGAAAGCGTTCGGTTTCAGGGGCCTTGTATTATATCCTGTTTATCATTGACCCTTAGTGAATCTTCTAAGTATTCAAACGTGTATCAAGGCTTTTTCCGGCGCTCGATTTGCCACACTGTCTAGTCTTTTGCAAAAGTGTTCGAAAGTGAATCAAGGCCATTTCAAGCACTCGACTTGCAACACTGTCTAATCTTTTGCAAAAAACGTAAAACCCTTGTTCTACTTAGACTAGCACCCCATTTCAAGGTATACTAGCCTATGTGCATCCATTTTGGGTTGTCTTTTCCGATTTACCCAAACTGGTGTTTGAGAGAGATCAAACTCCTCAGATAAGCTTTGCCATTTCAAGCATCCACTTACCCGAGTATGTTTGCGAACTTCCACAGAAGAGCTTTGCCATTTCAAGCATCCACTCAACCTTGGAAGTTCTGATCTAATATATGGCACATAGAACAAGTTTTGAATACAAAGACGAGACACTAAATTAATAGTCTAAAACATTTTATAATACAAGTCCACCCCTTCTACCGAACGACTAGTTTAGCTACTATTTATCGCGCTAAACATTATAACTAAGGAATTGGAAATTAAAGACGGTAAATAAATATTAAAATACTTACAACCGTTGAAGCGCCAAGGGAGCAATCTTTTATTTCCAAAGCCAAACTTACAAAACTTAGAGAGATAAGTGAAATGTTGATTTTTGGATGATACAAATGAGAGGAGAATGGCTTGTATTTATAGCCAAAGGGAGGAGAAATGGAGGGTGGAGATGGCTTCCATGTGTTTTTGATCCAAGGGAGGAGGAGGAGGAGATGAAGATGTGGTGGAGGAGCCACCACATGGCAAGCTTTTCATGGAGGAGCAAAAGCCGCCGGTCACCATGAGGGGAGGAGCCGCCGGTGGCCGGTCACCATGAGGGGAGGAGCTCCTCCCTTGGCCACCTCCAAGCAAGGTGGCCGGTCACCTTGGTCCATGAGTGTATTTTGACAGTTTTGTGCAGTCTTTTCACAAAACAATCAGTCCAATTTCGCTCCGTCTGACTTTGATTCCTCTTCTGCTTAATTTGTTATGAGTGATTCAACGTCAGGATCCTTGATATTTCTTCAGTCGGCATATGATCTTGACCTTGGAATGACTCGTAACATCTTTTATGCTTTAAAAGCTCCTCTTTAGCATGTATTCTCTCTAAGCTCTGAAATACCCTGTAGAAATATATCGGAACTAACAAGCAAAAGTTAAATAGACCAACAGTCTAATTTAGTGGGTTTTACTGTGTTTTTGATTCGTATAATTATGGTCCATCAGATCACCCCACACTTTTAGTTGTTCGTCCCGAACAATGCTATTAAAGGGCGGCACTCTAAGTTGGTTTTGGAATATGAAAATTAGACTGTGGTACTTGATCTATCCTAATTCATGCATTACTACTTATTACCAAATTAAACTGCGTAAATAAATAGAAGAAACTTAATACTTGTACCTCCGTGCTGAGATGCAAATTATATTGGATGTTTCGGGAGATAGCCCTTTTTAGGCTCCTGGACTGCAACCTCGGGATTGTCTCTCACTATATGGTTTCCTTGTAGCTTTCTCTAGCACGTGATTTGGTTCGGGTTTCACTGGTTTGAGTACTTTGATTTTTTCTTTTGGCGAGGGACTGCTTTTGTAGTGAATCGGCCTTTGGCCTTTGATTTGACTCTTTGAGTACTTCACTTTTTGTTTGGTTAAAACCTTCACAATTTTGGGCCTTTGGCCTCTTGATTTGCTTCTTCGAGCTTTTCGCCTTTTTGTGGTTTTGCTAGTCCATTTTCTCAAGCCTTTTTGGGAGGTCCAATCATCGCCCGCAAGCCTATGGAAATACCTCTCCGCTCCTCTCATCGTTGTTGTTTCGCGTGGGTCAAGATGAGGGTCGCTCATCTATTTTCTCGGCTACTTTAACTAGAGAGAGGACGGTCTGATTCCCGTCCTCGCCTTTTTTCTTTTTTGCATAAACACTGCATGGCGGAGATGACTTCAATCTTCACTGAAACCCGAAGTGCAGCCTCCACTGACTTCGAAAACCATATAGTTTGATTCGATCCTTCGATTTCTTGCCAAGCCCCTCTAGGGCATTTCTATCAACTCCACATCCCTAGTTTATCTCAGCAAAAGGACAAATGAAAAGTTACATTCTAAGTTTTTAAACAGTTTGAATTTTCACAAGGTTGATGCATGAATTATGATCTATCTTTTTCACATTCTTAAGTTCATATTTTCAAAAAGATACTATTACTAAAAAAGAAAACAGCAAGCATGTTATTTATATACAAAGGTGGTTCTCACCCCACACTTTTGAACGAAGGCGTGCCTTAGTTCAAAAGTCATGCAAGCTAATATATATATGTGAGAATGACTTTAAACTAAATGACTGAAATTAAATGACAGAAAGTAAGATAGTGTCGGGTTACCTCCCGACCAGTGCACTTGTTTAACGTCGTTGGCTCGACGATACCTCATTCTTGGATCATAAGGTGGGATCCCATGGGTGCTTGAGGTCGAACTTCTTCTCGGTAGCTCTTTTGATTTGCCCAAAGAACACATATGGTAGCGGGCTCAGTTCTGCTCTCCCTTGATCCGGAGGCTTCTTTTTCACATATCCCCGAGAAAGGGAGGACTCCTTGACCATAGCTGCTGGTCCATCAAGTCGAGCTCTCTTGCTTCTCCTTCCGGGTTTCCATTCTTTGGGCCCATGTCTTTGCCGCTTCTTCATGTATAGCCGGTTGGTATCTTTGCAGTTTTGGAAGTTCAGTCTTTTGCCAAGCGACCTCAAGCATGCGCCCTTGCTAACCCTCTTCTTCGTGGCAGAGATGATTGGCTGTCCTTGATCCTTACACCTTTCAGGAGGCTCTTCTTGGCTTGTGACGAGTGGGAGCTCCTTCGTTGGCTGCTTTGGCTCATGATTTTCCTTCAACTCGCCTAGCACTGCATCATCATTGATCATGTCATCTCTGGTGACTGTGATCTTTATAGAACATGAAGGGTTATGTAGGGGCTTCTCGGCCATAAGGACAGGGCCTTTCTCGAGTAGCTCTTCAGTGAGGACCGGGCTTGCCGTGATTTTCTCGGTCAGTTCGGCAGTAAGGTCCAGGTATGTCTCGGCTGGTTTGGTAGTGAAGTCCGGGACTTCATTTGGCTCGTCAAGTAGGGCCGGGACTTCCTCGGGCAGGTTGGTGATGAGGACCGGGCCAGATTTGGGCAGTTCTTCTTTGGTCATCCAAGAGTCCTCATCCTTTGTCGGCTCCGTGGGCTCCAATATTGGCTCCTTTAGAGTCGCCTCAACATCCATTACTGCCCTTGTACTGATGTCTTCTCTCGGTTTTGTTGCGGGCAAGCTCATAATGGGTATGGTGTCGGGCTCGTTCTGTACTGAGTCCACTTCCATCGTTGGTGCCTTATCGTCAGTTTGGTGCCGCTGACCCTGTTTTGTGTTCTTTGCCAAATCATTTATGAGGCGCCAGGCTTCAGTCACGGTTAACTTCATGAGTGAACATCCCGCTACATCATTAAGTCTTTTCCGCTTAAGTGGCATCATTCCACCGAGAAACCTTTGAATAAGATTGAATCTGGTGAATCCATGGTATGGGCAGCTCGCCACAATGGAGTCAAAGTACGCCAAGTACTCATCCAAAGTTTCGTCCCGGAATTGCTCAAGATTGAGAATCTTCTCGCGGGTTTCAAGTCGGAGAGATGGTGGGCAAAACTCTTCTAGGAAACGGGCTCGCATCACAAGATAATCATTTTCACCATCAGCACATGAGTAATACCACTTTAATGCCGAGTCAGTTAAAGAAAATTTGAAGCATGGCAGCTTAAATTCCTCTAACGTCTCATTCTCAGGCTTCATGGGCGGCAGATGTGGTGAAAATGTTGGCAATGTATCACAGGGTCCTCTTCAATGGTACCTCCGAATTGGGGGAGACAGTTAATCATTTTAAACATAAGGTTGCTGCCCCCATTTTTCCAAGGTTCTATGTCGTAGTATGAAGACATGGCGAATTATGTAGAACAGACAAAAGAACAACTATCCATTTGCTAACTCCCCGGCAACGGCGCCAATTTTGACGGAGCCCACTGCACTGTCGTTAAGGTGCAATGTTCTCTGTGCAAAATAAATTTATAGTTTCCGCTACTCGCGACTACACTACTGGGTAGTAAGTGGTAAGTAGGGGTCGAACCCAAGGGAATTAGGGGGATAATTGTTCTTTGAGGGGATTATTCAGCGGGAGGGCGTGGTACTGTTTCATAGCTGCTGCCATCAGTCTGTTGCAAAAATGTGTCCCCTGATCACTGATTATAGCTTTAGGCACTCCGTATCTGCAAAATATGTTAGTGCGAAGAAAATCCACAACAGTTTTAACATCATCGCACCTAGTAGCCTTAGCCTCTACCCATTTAGACACATAGTCCACTGCAACAAGAATATACAGGTAACCAAACGATGCAGGAAAAGGACCCATAAAATCAATCCCCCATATGTCAAAGACATCGTAAACTATAATAGGCATTTGGGGCATCTCATTCCTAGCAGAAATATTCCCTACTCGCTGGCATCTATCGCATCGCTTACAATGATCGTAGGCGTCTCTAAACACATGTGGCCAATAAAAACCACTATCTAAAATTTTTCTGCTAGTCCTCTTGGGGCCAAAGTGACCACCACATGCATGCTCATGACAGAAACTAAGTACCGAAGCAATCTCATCATCAGGAATACACTGCCTAAGTATTTGGTCTACGCCAATTTTCCATAAATACGGGTCATCCCACACATAGTATTTCGAATCGTGCTTAAGTTTCAGACACTGAGCTTTTGAGTAAGAGGGTGGAAATTTACCTCCAACCAGGTAGTTCACAATGGGAGCATACCATGGTATTTTACCTGTAAGAGCATACAAGTGCTTGTCTGGGAAGGTTTCTGTGATCTGTCATGTATCCTCTTCTCGTACTAATCGGCTCTGGTGATCAGCTAAAATGTTCTCTATCCCCTTCTTGTCCTTGATTTCTAGGTCGAATTCCTGTAGCAGCAAAATCCATCTGATCAGCCGCGGCTTGGCCTCCTTCTTCGTCATTAGGTACCTGATAGCTGCATGATCAGAGAAAACAACTACTTTAGTACCAAGCAAATAAGACCGAAATTTCTCCAAGGCGAAAACTACTGCTAGTAATTCTTTCTCAGTGGTCGAGTAGTTTCACTGAGCTGCATCCAGAGTTCTCGAAGCGTAATAAATCACTACTGGCTTTTTGTCCACCCTCTGGCCTAGTACAGCTCCCACAGCATAGTCGCTGGCATCACACATAATCTCAAATGGCTGGTCCCAATCTGGTGCTCGAATAATGGGCACACTGGTGAGGGCCTGTTTCAGCTCATCGAAGGCCACCCTACATGAATCTGTAAACTCAAAGGGAACATCCTTCTGCAAAAGGTTAGATAGAGGCAGAGCCTTTTTCGAGAAATCCTTAATGAATCGACGATAAAAACCGGCATGTCCAAGAAAAGATTTGATATCACGCACCGTGGAAGGATAAGGAAGAGTAAGAATTAAATCAATTTTTGCCATGTCAACCTTAATACCCTCATGTGAAACAATATGACCAAGGACCACACCATGAGTAACCATAAAATGACACTTCTCATAATTGAGTACCAAATTCATAGAAACGCAACGTTCAAGTACTCTACTCAAGTAATCCAAACATGCATCGAAGGTGTCACCATACACAGTGAAATCATCCATAAACACCTCAATAAAAGTACCTATCATGTCAGAAAATATGCTCGTAACCACCCGCTGAAAAGTGTCGGGTGCGTTACACAATCCAAAAGACATACGTCTAAAAGCAAAGGTACCGAAGGGACATGTAAAGGTAGTCTTTTCCTGGTCCTCAGGTGCAATGGGAATTTGATTATACCCAGAAAATCCATCAAGAAAACAAAAATAAGGCTTACCTGCCAGCCTGTCGAGCATCTGGTCAATAAACGGAAGAGGAAAGTGATCCTTACGTGTCACGGCATTCAGCTTCCTGTAATCGATGCACATGCGCCATCCGTTCTTGACTCTAGTAGTCACCATCTCACCTGCATCATTCTTCTCGACTGTGATACCCGTCTTCTTTGGGACTACATGAACTAGGCTCACCCACTGGCTGTCTGAAATAGGGTAAATCACGTCAGCATCCAGCAATTTCTGAATTTCCTTCTGAACTACCTCCATCATGATCGGGTTCAATCTCCTCTGAGGCTCTCTAGAAGGCTTAGCTCCATCCTCCAGCAAGATACGGTGCATGCACACGGCTGGGCTGATTCCTCTGATGTCTGCAAGTGTCCATCCAATAGCGAGCTTGTGGCTACTCAGCACCTTGATCAATCGCCTCTCCTAGGCTGTTTCTATCCTGTTTTTGATGATGACTGGCAACGTGTTGTTCTCTCCCAGGAACGCATATTTCAGGTGCTCAGGTAGAGGTTTCAGTTCCAGTTCAGGTGCCTGCACAGTAGAAGGCAAAAACACGTTAGATTTAAATAAACGAACCTCATTAACTTCATACCTGGGTGTGAGTGGCCTTGCGATCTCCAGCTGAGATAGCACATCAAGAACGACCCCAGTGAACTCGTATGAGTCCTCATGTGAGTATACTGCTCGCTCGAGTGCGAGTTCAAGTGGGTCTGTGCCTCTCTCCGGTGTCACTTCCTGGACAAGATCGTCCAGCGCATCTAGAGCGTGTACCGAAGCAAAATCTGGTGGGTGTTTCATGGCCTGGAAAATATCGAAGCGAATCACTTCGCCCTCCACCTCCATGGAAAGTGTGCCGCTGTCACAGTCGATCTTCATCTTTGAAGTTTTTAAGAATGGACGACCTAGTAAAATAGGAGCGTGATCCGTCGGGTCGCTGCTGTCCATCTTAAGCACGTAGAAATCAGCGGGGAACACCAGTTCCCCCACCTGCACTAGAATGTCCTCGATTTTGCCTTCCGGCTGCTTACATGATCTGTCTGTGATGAGCCGTATTTATACGACTTATCGAGTCAACAAATCCCATCAATTCCAGCACTTTATTATGCAAACAGTTACTTCTTAGTGTTGTTTTGCATTTCAGGTGATTTGGAAGCTCTAGGAGGAAACGCGCATAAAAGATGGCTTTTCATGCCAAAAACAACACAGTGGCAGATTTGACCTTTGGAGCTTCGCCGGAGTGCTGGGAATGAACCGCTGATCAGAAAAATACAAGACACATGCCGTTGCGTAGATGACTCAATTCCCTACAACTCTCTAGTTCACACCGAGAGCATCCGAGGTCGTTTAGATGGACAAATCAATAGCCGAAGTCGGAACTCAGTGGGTACCGCGTTTCGTAGAGACATTAGTAATTCCGGCGTGAACAGTAATTCCGGCGTGAACAGTAATTCCGGCGTGAACAGTGTTCGTAGAATAATTGATTGATACCGAAAAGCCTAGCCCAAGCTTCTTGTTTATAATAAACTGGGTTTCCAAATCTGGTTTTGGGCTTGAATTATCAAGTTTCGGACTTGCTGACGTCATCAAACGGCCTGCTGACGTCAGCCCTCGTCGTCTGGTCGCGTTCGGCAGCAACATTAACGGCGCGTTCGTAGTCAACATTAGCGTTAATGCTAATGTCTCTTGCGGACGCGATCCGCACTGAGCTCGGTCCCTTCTTCTGCGCGCCAGCTCCGACTTCAACTTTGGATTTGACCTTCTATATGACCTCGGACGCTCTCGGTGTGAACTAAAGAGTTGTAGGAAATCGAGTCAGCTACGCAACGTCATGTAGCTCGTATTTTGCTGAACAACGGTCCATTCCCAGCACTCCGTCGACTGTCCAAAGGCCTGATCTGCCATTGCGATGTTGTTGGCATAAAATGCCGTCTTTAATGCGCGTTTGCTCCTAGAGCTTCCGAAACACCTGAAATGCAAAACAGTACTAAGAAGTAACTGTTCGCATAATAAAATGTCGAAATAAATGGGTTTAGTTGATTCGACGAGTCGTATAAATACGACTCATCAGTACGCTCGTGGAAAACTGAATTATGTGTTATATGATAGCTACCTTATTGTCACATTGGAGAGGGATGGAAGAAGCAACTGACACACTAATATCTCCAATCAAGTACACAATGATCAAATTGCAATAAAAAACTTACACAGCTAACAGGGTTAATTCCTCCGTCTCCTCTCTCCAACTGTCTCCATGATCGGCGACTTTGATTTTTCCAGGTTCTTTCTCCCACGCCCTGTAACGGCATCCGTGATGTTAGTGTAACTATCGGGAGTTGTTAGTAATCTGTTGCCGGCGATTGTAATAAGAATTGTTGCTATGGCTGTTCACAAAGTTTTCAAGAACCATCTAATTTTTTGATTAACTCTAGATCTTCTATCTGCCTATTTGTTTGCCTATATGACGTGCCTATTTTAGGAAATAAGAGGGATTGGTTGATTTTTATGCGCTAACACTGAATGATCACATTAAGAAGACATCATCTATTTTGTTCTTGTTCCACGGTTCTTATGAAGAAAAACAATTATTGATTCTTTCTTTTCTCCATTTATTGATTTCGTAACCCATGAACTCTTCGTATAAAAAAGTTTTCAATGATTGATACTTCTTTGCTCCATCAATGTTTTTCAGCTATGAGCTGCGGAGTATTATTTGTATAAGGCATTAACGAAATTCATGTATAGCTTCAACAGTTGTGTTGTCAGGCATGTCGTATCTATCTAGCTATTCATTCTCTGGGACAGGATCGGACATTGGCGAATTCAATGCTTCCCTAATGCCTCTTTTCAGCACATCTCGAGATAGAAAACATGTGTAATGTTGCTCTCTCCTTCTCAGGCCAAGATGGTACATTCTTGTCAATCATCTACATCCCAAAGTCGGCCAGTGTTGCATTTCAAGGGGACTGGATGGCCCTTCCGATGTTCCATCCTCATAATCCAAGCGGAATATCACACCAGGATCATGTTGGCAGCATCCGCTTCAGTTTTTTCTCCTTCTGGCGCGCACTTCTCTTCTTCTTATGGTGTTCTAGCTTAGTTTCTCTTTGCGCAGTTGTCATTTACTCCCTATTTTTTTAGTACTTTCAGCTACACTTGTTATATTTTTGCTCTTTGTTACCTGATGAAGGGAACTGTTTGTCACCTGAGGGCCTATGTTTCCTGCTCTTTTGAGCCGAATGTTTTTTTTATTCGGAGGATGCCTATAGAGGCTATAACTTGTCTCATCAGTTTTGTAATTTTGGCCATGGATGAGGTTGTTTGATCCTTTTAATAAAGCTCCAAGGAAAGGCCTTGCCGTTTTTAAAAAATAAAATAAAATGTGTTTGTGTTAGGGTTAAAAAGTTAACGGTGTTTGTAACCTAAGTTTCTTTTATTGCAATTTGATCTCTAGGTACTAGATTTGCAAAAATTATAAGTTTGGTACTGGTCTTGAAATAGATGGTAGTTCGGATAATCAATTTGTACTTTTCCCTAAATTGTTTTCTTTTCAACGTTTTGTCGCTCTTTTCTCACTACTACAGAAGGGACCTTATGCAACGGTTCTGAGATAGCTTATGCAACGGTTCCTCATCCGTTGCATAAGCTACCGTTGCATAAGGTCCATACCTTATGCGACGTTTCCATAAAACCGTTGCATAAGATCAACACTTATGCAACGGTTGTTGTTAGAACCGTTGCATAAGGCATGGAACTTATGCAACGGTTTCAACACAAAACCGTCGCATAAGATCAACACTTATACAACCGTTTTCGTGCTCAAACCGTTGCATAAGATATGGAAAAAATTTGGCAGGTTTCAGCAGTTTTAGCTCAAAATCCCCCTGAAAATTGAATACAAATTCTAAACCAAATTTAGTACCCTGCTTTTACACATTTCCAAACATGGAAACACTTTCATTTCACTCAACATACAATCATTCATACAAGTCCATCCATATATACATTGATTTATACAAACGTCACATATATAAATAATATTCACATATAAACACTATGTTCGAATAAGTAGTTGTACAAGTAGGCGGCGATCTCATCTCGCACGTCTTGTACCTTCCCCAACTCATATGCTTGTGTCCCATTAGGAAAAACCTATAACAAATAAGAATACGATAAACATGAATATATTAAAAAAAATAGAGTTAGAACAAACCTAACTAGAACAATATAAATTTAGAATAAATTTACGTAGAACATGCTTTAAGAACAAACCTAATTAGAACATTTGTCACCATTCTAATAGAGTAAAACGAGACTAGTATGCTTACTTGGTCAAAGTTCTCCACATATGCACCGTTATTAGCACGAACAAATTCTATTATGTCCCGAATAAATCTCAGAACATAATAACCGCATAAATTAGATTCATCGGGTTGTTTCGGACACTGCATTATAAGTAATCTCAGTTAACACTTTATTAATGAAAATTACAAGAATATATTAAAGGAATGCTTTATCTATGAATACCGTCACTATCTTCCATTCGACTCGACGATCAATCCTCGGATTACATCCTTGATAGTATCGTTGCAACCCCCTAAAATAAATAACAATACGTAATTAGTGACTATCAATTCAAGTTACAAAATAATAGTAAGATGGAAACTTACGAGTCCACTAAAGCTTTCGCATCGCTGTGTATAACGAGCTGATATGGTGAGGAGTTAAGCCAATGGACTACACCTTGGTTGGGGAAGATAACGCACAACATCCAATGAAACCTACATCAACAAACTAAATTCATATAACCCATATTTCAAAAAACAGGTAATATAGGACAAGTAATTTATGTACTTACTCTGCAGCATTTATATAAGGCATAAAGTAGCAATAATTGCGATCTTTCTTTGTCAAGTCCCTATCAGCGCATCAAAAAAAAAAGAACAGATGCTGCAACTTTAGTGCTAAAGCACTCAATCAAAAAAAAAAAAAGAAAGTCAACGGACAAAACCAAAAGTAGCACTAGCAATTCAGTTTCACTAACCACTTCACCGCCCTACTCCAAGCCGCCAACACAATCACCACTTGCATCCTTCATCATCAGCCTGTCCAACTCATCTTCGCCGCCCTCTCCTGATAAACGAGCTGCAAGCTTGCTTGGGAAATCACATTCACACAGCGCGCTGAGCTAGTGACTATTCATGTTCTCCATGTATTTTAATTTATTAGCCACATCAGGATTCCACTAAAATTTGTTTCATGCCTATAAATATTACTGAAACAATATAATTGTGCCACACGACAGGAAAGCTGAAGAAAGTATATATTGTTGGGTTTATCTAATCGGCTGGCCGGGCATGGCATTTTGGGGTTGGTATATCATCAATCTGTAGTCCTTGTTATTTATTCTTTTAACTTTCTCTTGTTTGTAGGAATTAAAGTGAAGCCACAAAACCCTTACACTCATCTTTCCAAAACTTCAAAAGGAAGGCTTCATGTATCTCAGGTGATTATTATTGCTTCTGTTTGATGTTCTTTTATATACATTCATTTGGATTATTGGTTGATTTGGGGAGATATATATGTATGATTTGTTTGTTGTGATCTCTCTTAGGCAACATTGGGTATAGGTTCCGCGACGAACAAGACCATGGTCCAGTGTAATGTTGGTGGGGATAAGTATCCTGTTTTTTTGTGTGCTTTGCTACCTGGTATTTCCGAGTCTTGCAGTCTCGATTTGGAGTTTGATGAGCTGCAAGATGTCATCTTTTCTGTTATTGGCCCTCGCACTGTTCATCTCACCGGCTATTATTTACCATCTCGTCCGCAGTTTGGAGGAGATGATGAATCGTATCCTTATATTACATTTTAAATCTCAACTTCTTCCTTTTCTTCATTCTTTACTGCTTGCCGGCTGAATAAGCAACGCACAGCCTTTTTTTTTCCTTCCTTTTCTGCCTTAACTGATGCTTCATAGAGAATCTTATGGTGAGGATATAGAACGTTCTGAAAATGAGGAATCAACTCATTGTAGCGATGATTATAACGACTATGACGATAGCTTCATCAATGATGATGATATGAGTTATTACAGTGGTATGTTCTTGTCATTTCTACTTTCTTCTTTTTTTTTGTTATTCTAACAACCAAATGGTTCATTGTGATGATCTGAACTCACTTGGGAATGCTGCTTCAGTGTTTAGATGAGTACACTTTTGGTTTTAATGTCATCTCTACTAACATGTTTGATAGACTCTTCCCTAAGTTCCATATGCAAGGCAAAATAGGTTCAGCCAGCGTTCAGATTTAAGTTTTCATGCCTCAGCACATAAACTATTATGTCACACATTTATCTTATACGGAGCTATATATGACTATGGGTGCTGAAATATCAGTTGTCGTAGTGTGTAATCGATATGTTGAAGTTTATTAACATTGATATTCCTCTTGGTACGCTGTCCTGTCAATGTATTCATATGCTTTTTCGTAACCATACGCTGCAGACGATAATGAAGAGGACGAAGACAGTGTTATAAATAAGCCAGTTAAAAAGAAAGACCGAAAGCGACTCAAGAAGAAACATCAACCAGATGAGCCTGTTGGCATTGTTGTTCATGTTCCTCAGCAAACAAAACATTATGTACACCGCAGAAGTCGTGCCTTAACAGTACCAAGTGATGATGAAGACAATATGGAAGCATCTAACGACAATGGTTCATTGCCAAGGGATCAGCGAAACAACATTAAGTAACTATCACACTCCATTGCAAGCTTTATTAAGAGATTGCATACTTATTTTGTAGATATTATATTGAAGTGATATTTAGTTGCATGAGACCTGCAGACTGTTTTGGCAGTTGTCTATCAATCAATAAATGTATTATTGGATTATCGAATTCCTTGTTCTTAGTTAATTAGAATTTTAATGCTTATGTTGCTCAAGCCCTGCTAAGTTTCATTCTCTTCGTTGCAGGTGTGGGGACTTAAAACCAGCATCTTCTGATGAAGCAGATTACAAAGACGGTCCTGAGACGAAGAAATTGAAAACAGATCAGCATAAGGTGGAAGTAAAAAAAGGCAATGTCCACACAAAGATTGAAAAGGCGGACAATGAATCAAACCCGCACAGTGAATTACAGCTTCAGTCAAATAAGGAAAAGAAAAAGAGACCTGAAACGGGAAAAGATATTGATGGTGGTGAGAGCAAGGAGGCACCCCCTGATGAAATCACCGGCAGGATACTGTCCGGTGGATTGATTATAGAGCAGTTAGCAGAGGGTAAGGCAGAGGGCAAAGTAGCTTGTAGAGGAAAAAAGGCAAGTCTGTCGTCAAATATGCACTGCCTTACTTAGGTTGAATCTGACTACACATATTTATATGCTTTAGTATGCCTGCAGGTAAAGATCAAGTTTGTCGGGAAGCTGCAAAGTGGAAAAGTAATCGAGTCAAATACTTATGAGACTTTGCATAAATTTCGCCTTGGTAATTTGGTTTCACAATGGCTTGTTTTACACTTTTAAGTTGTGCATGTGCTTATTACTGTGTCTAATTTTTCTACTTCTTCATAACTCTCTTTAGGTGCTGGTAATGTGATTGAGGGCTTGAATATCGGTATTGAAGGTAATATTCGATTGGTTTTAGATTCGTAATCGTTTGGTTACAATGGCTTGCATTTTAAATTCTTGATGTAAACTTTCAGGCATGAGAATCGGTGGGAAACGACGTATAACAATTCCCCCATCTCTTGGGTAAAGTTACACATCACATCACATCTTAACTGTACATGTTTCATTCTTGCCTTACATTTTGTTTTCATGAAGTTATGGGAGCGAAGGCATCGAAGAGAAGATACCACCAGACTCATGGTTGATCTATGAAATTGAATTGATCAGCACACCGTAATCAGCATTAATTCTTGTTGACCAAATTGCAAATGAAAAGAGCAGATTTTGTATTTTGAACTGATTTCAGTAAGCCTAAGTCATGTAAGGCTTGTTTCGAATCATAATCATCCTTGTTCCTCTCTATCAAATGTTAGCTTTGAACGTACTTCGCAAGCATCCTCAGTTTTTTCGGTGAATGTATTTTAGTAGTATGTTATTTAGTTTTGAACATGAAAAAGGGCTTCATCATATTATTTTTTTCCATAGTTTAGTTTACTCTGTTAAACTCAATGTAAAATGCTCCATTGTTCACATCTTCTACTCTTATGTCATGGAAGCGAAGCTTAATTATTGAAAAAAAAAAATTACAATTGAATATGGACATAAATAAAAAACGAATTAGTCGAAGGCCTGCCATGGCTCATTGCTGGTAAGCGTGATTCGAACTCCGGGCTCTATTTAACTTGTTGCACAGTCCTACCACTAAACTAACCCATCTCATCCGTTGACTTTTCTTGTTCGTGAAACATATATCTTATTTATCAACCACTTGGTCTTTGTAAAGTATTCGTCACTTATCTGTTAAAATTAGTTTAAATTTATCATTACTCGAAATTGATCATTTTATTATGTTGCTAAATTGGTGTTTTATTATGACGCGAATTCCATTACACATTAAAAGAATCTTTATTTATGAAATTGTATAATGAGCAAAAATGTCAAATTTGGATGTAATCATGCATTTAAGTAATAACAATGATAGTTATTGCTATATAAAATTTTTAGCTTTTCTTATTTTTAATGTTTAAATTTGAATGAATATCACTATATATATCTTTAGAATAATATTCTACAGAAATGAATGTTTTGTATCATGTCTTTGTCGGTCTATTATATGAATGAAATTCCCATGAGACGATGATGTTAAAATCATGAGATACATTAACATAATTTAAAATTTAAAAAATCAGAAAGCGCCTCCACGCTCTCCTCAAAAATCACAAAATCAAATCATACTTGCCAATAAAATTATATAGTATTAATTATCATGTTTATGATAGTTTGATTTTACCATATATGATTTCATTTTTTCTCTTTTCTAAAATAAGATCAATGGTGGCTGTTCAAATTTCAATGGTGATTGTTCGGCTTATTTTCAGTTGAAATCTGACATTTTGGTATTCCAAAAGTTAGTTTAATTACCATCCCACAGAGAATATTGTGTTTTCCAAAATAGTGAGAACAACTTCCAAAATTGTAAGTAATGATGATGGATTAAAAAAGTATCAATATAATTAGACACACATAATATTTGATACTAGTATATAAATTACAGATCTTACTACGTACTTAATTACCAGAACCAGAAAATTTTATCAGAGTACCATTCCTAAACTCCTCACGCTGCTCAGATTAGCAACAAAATGGTTTCCTCTTCCGGCCATGACTCTGATGCTTCCCCTCCTCCTCCTCATCGTGTCATTAAATTAAATGGAAAGCGGTCCGGAGAAGAAAGTATGAAAGGATCGAAGAAACCAATGGTGGTGCATGCTGCTGAACAAGCTGTGGTGGAGGTTGCTGAAGATGATGATGATGATGATGATGAGAAGCTAGGTGTGGTGGAAGCTTTGAAGTCTGGGCCTTTTCAGCGTAGTATCTTCTCCGAAGATGACGAAATCCTTCTGTTACAGCGAATTATTGAACATAAGAAAGCTGGTAATGATCCTAGTACTTTCTATGATTTTGTGAAAAGCCACCTTCAAAATCAAGTTATTACTCTTAAACAAGTGTACCGGAAAAAAAAGGGTCTTAAAGCAAAGTTCTTTAAGAATATCAACAAGGGGAAGGACGTATCTTTAGATAATGCCCATGAGAAGCTGATATTTGATTTGTCTAAGAAGATTTGGCCATTTCAACAACAATATGCTGGAGCAGCTGAGCCTAAGAATGTTCACAAGCACCGCCCTTCTTCTTCAACAGCAGCTCCTCTGCTGTTATGCTTCACTGAGCTCTTAAGGACAAAAGATGCCAGGTTCAATGAAGAATTGGTTAGGCAAGGAATGGAATTACTCAGTAAAAAGGTTACTTTAAAGTTTGAAAGAAAATGGAAGTCCTTGGTTGAAGCTGAAGCGGAACTATTCCATCAACGTGTGTTGTTGTTTGCTGAGACTGTCAAGCTCACATTGGAAGCCTATAAAGCTTCCTGAAATTAGTTCCTTTGATTAAGTTGGTTTTCCTTTTTTTTTTTTTTTTTTGTCACTTGTTTTTTGGATGACTGGAGATGTCAGGACAACTCTTGGTTTTAATACCATGTTGATTCATTAAAAATGCACTTGTAAGCTGAGTCATGCAGCATCAGTTTCAGTAACTCATATATTTTGTTTCCGGAGTCATTTCCTTCTTTCTTTGGTTTTTGTTGTAACAGTGATCGGGAATTTGGACATTCTCAACTTAAACTTAATTTAGTTTTATGGGGCTTTCCCTACTTCCGGACTTAGGCTTTTTCTCATTTCTTGTTATAGGTTTACTAGCTGCCACTCAAACAGCAGGCAACAGCAGATGCTGTGAGGCAATTCACATGGGTTTCATTTTTGCTTAAATTGTACTTTTAGCTGCGTACTGGGCTTGATGACGAAGGGAATGTCAATGGTCCTAATTGGAAAAGTCATGGTTAGATCAGATTTTATCTTCTTCAAGTCTATAAATTGCGGTGTATAGAAAAAGCATACAAGTATTGTATTAAATTGCTAGGTTGACACTTGAAACTATGAGCCAAAAAGGTGTTCCTTTCCAAAACCATATCAAGTATATTTATGAGCCAAAAAGGTGTTCCTTTCCAAAACCATATCAAGTATATTTTCCTTTCCAAAACCATGATTGCAATTGGGTATCGAAAAGGCATGCTTTTGTTATAATTATATAATATTCTTCTTATTTTGGTATCCCAAAAGTCTGTAATCCTAATAGATGTTTAAATAACAAGAGACGTATGCAACCACGGAGCAAAACAAGACGTATGCAAGTACTGTGTTGCATTGTTAGAAGAACAATGGAGCAAAACAAGAGCAACTTCAAGATTTTACTCAAGCTGGACGCAACATTCAACCTCGCAAAAGCCGTATGCAACCATGGATTTTTCATGTTACCGCCCAACAATTGGATTCCTTCCCAACAAACGCTACAGCGTCCCATTCGTCTCAGCAATGATTCTTCATGCATGGTTTCCATCTATCAACCGAAGCGGCCGAACACTAATATTTCCTATCTGTATGTTCGAGTTCATCAGGTGTCTCAACTCCCACTAAAATACCAACATGAGATACTGGTAAACAAACAAACAATATTTTTTTTTAAAGCTTGATGCAGAATCTGATGAAATATTACTCTTCTGCCGCACCTGCCCAGCCATCAGCTTGATAGCATATTCATCTCCACAGACTGCAGCCACATTTGCTGCTGTTGTCTTCTTCTTCTTTGTTTGCTTTTCCACGACCTTGTTCAATTTCAGCTTGTTTCTTGTTCCATTTTCCGCTAGACTTTTGGTTCATCAGCAGTATTTGTTGGCGGACATCTGAGGTTTTGGTTTCTCTCAATATATCAATGCGCTGTTTTGAAAGCCGAATTAAATCCCCGCGCATTGGTTCTTCCGCACACAGTGACACGCAAACAATAGTATTGTTGTTGCTTGTTTAATTGCTGCAGGTTGTGCGCATTTCCTTTTAATCAATGTAATTTTTCCTGTCAGGAGCAAGTGCGGCGCATGCTGAGGATTTCAGAGGAAGACGAAGATGATGTTCGAGCATTTCAACAATTGCATCCATTGGCCAAGCAATCTGGCTTTGGTCGGATCATTCGCTCACCATCTTTGTTTGAAGATGTGGTCAAGTCCATCCTCCTGTGTGTATGCGGGTATGAATTACTAAAAACAAAATTCCATTGACAGTTTATTAAACTAGATTAAACTAAATGTGATACACAGATGGAAGAGAACAATAAAAATGGCTGATTCCTTATGTGGTCTTGAGTGTGAACTCAAGCGGCCTGCTACAAAGTCCAAGAGAAAGAGATCAGGAACACAGCAACAGACTCTGAGAAACTTCCCGAGCAGCAGGCAATTGGCGTGTCTCGATGACACTAGTTTGTGTGAGTTAGGATACAGGGCTAAATATGTGATTGGATTCGCAAAAGCAGTTGATCAAGGAAAATTTGATGTAAAAAGATTAGAAGAGATGGCGTCGAGTGCTCGCCGAGGTGAATCGGGATCTTATTCAGAAGTGGAGATGGAGCTGAAGAAAATAAAAGGTGCTGGTAGTTTTGTTGTTGCGAATCTTGCAATGTGCCTTGGTTTCTATCACCAAGTTCCAATTGATTCTGAAACCAAACGACACCTACGACAGGTTTGTTTTTATCATCTATCTACTTCAGTTTCCAGAATAATTAATACTAGTATGGATTTCAGTCAGTCTGTGTACTATTATTTTGTTTGAAGGTGCATGGGAAAGAGATTGGCAAGAAAGATGTGGAAGAGATTTACAGCAAATACAAACCATATCAATGTTTGGCCTACTGGTATATATTTTACTTATATATATATATATATCATCAGAAGCTTATGCAATAATAGCCTGGCGTTTGATCAGGTTGGAGCTGATTGATGGGTATGAAAAAGCATTGGGATCAAAATTGAGCCAACTTCCTTCTTCAAAATATGCACTGGTTGCTGGAAACTGCAGCAGCCCTGTTTCTTCATCTTCTTCTACTTTAAAAATTGATTAGCTTTGTACTATCTATCATCACCCAATAAGTTTATTATAATGTCCCGGCAATGAAATGGACTCGTTGTCTCATTTATTTATTTAAACAGTCAAATATAACTTACAGAAGGAAATGCGGATAAGAAGAATCATATAAGAGTGATTCATAATCAATATAAATAAAATAGGGAAAAGTATAAAAAATGGTCCATTCGTTTCCAATTTCGTGTCCAAGCGTCCGTGTAAAATGTAGCAGCGGGTTAACTTACATTTCTGTAATCTTTTCTAAGACTCAAAGATAAAATGACGCAATATCAAACTTAATGAGAACTTTGTTTAACAGATTATTTCATCATCTATAACGCAATACTCTCAAAAAGAAAGCAGTAGAAGATCAAACACTTTTTTCACAAATGTACTTGTGTTTAAGTGTTTTTATGGTGGCACCCCGTTGCTGCAGCTTGCCAGGATGAACATAGCTTTCCGGTGAGTCTTCTTTACAGTATCAGTTGTCATAATAATATATGTAAGATGAATTGGCTGCCAACCGCTATCAGGACCAATTATCTGTTGTCAAAAAATTAACCGTCACTTGGACTGGCTTGATCTAGCTAACGAGCTGTAAAGATGTCTGATATTTGGAACTGATTAAACTCTCATAACAAGAGTGCCTTTCCCCTAACAGAACTTCCTTCAATACTTACGTGCACAGCCGCATAACAAACATTCCTATGCAAGCATGAAAGGAGATGAAAGTTTTGCAAACAGAGGTACCTGAAACTGGCTGGTTTGCAGAGACGGTCATCTTTTCAAACTCTTTGTTTTGTTCGTAAGAAGAGAAGTGAACAATAGCTGCATAAAATTGGTTATATGTTGAAATAATTTTCTTCCATTTCAACATTATGAAAAATCAAACTTGTCCCTCAATTGATACTTGCTTATGGATTTTCTAGACAAACTAGAATCCACATTACTCAACCAAAAATGCACGATCAACAACGAATAGAAAAGTTTGAATAAACAACTTCAAGGGATTTAATCTGCTTCACTATCACTGTCAAGTGCAATCACATCCAACAGGCTTTCAGCGTCTAGAGCCATTTGAGCTTTTCTCTTTGACTTCGCTAGAAGGAAGGCCTTGCGAACATCATCCTTAGTGTATTTGTTAAGTTCAGCAGCTTTTCTATCCCCAACTGAAAACAAGGGAAAAGCAGAGAAATGATTAATCATATATTTATAAAAACTGTATCATCATCACAAGGGTGTGAGCCATATATACCTGCATATTTGTAAAATATCGAATATTCATATAAGAAAGTATAAGCAATGATCAACACCTATGAGGGCAAGTTGAAATCAAATGCTACAAATATAGAGAGATATATGTATAGGTCAGACAGCTAGATATAAGAAATTGGCAGCTTGTTTACTTAATATAAGGCAAAGTTCCAGAGCTACACTTGTCAGTTCGTGGGGTAATAAATCCTTCAGAGTCCTCCATTTCTGTATCGGATGAAGATAGACTGTCCAAAGCAGTGCCCCAATCCAAAGCTTCATCATCTTCAGAACTATCATCCTTGAATATATCGGCGGACAGCAGGACCCTTCTTCGGCAAGTAGCACCATTTTCAGCCTTGCTAACTTCAGCAGTTGAGGATTTTTCTATGGTTAATTGATTGGACTTTTTTAGCTGTAGGTTAACATGTGATTTTGATGCAGGGAATGTCTCAGCATTGTCTTTCAACTGGTTTTCTGGTGATGACCGTTCACAGTCGCCAGACTTACGCTTTCTATGATTATTTGGACTCCGCCCATGTTCACCATCTGAGCGTGTGCTCCCATAAACATATAAACCCCAAGTGCTCTTTACCCCATCGAAGGCGCTCCTAACATACATCGACTGAGAAAGATGGTACATAGTCCCTCTACGCTTTACCTGTGACATACAACAAGCAGGATATGATTATAAATTACTTCATTCTGAATTTTCACTGTAACATTTTAGTGTATAAGAAGGTACCTGCAGTGAATCAATGTTGATCTCCCCAATGTCTGGAAAGCAGGCAGCATGTTCATGCTGTATTTTCTCTATGCACAACACAACAAAATAAGCCAATTCAATTCCAGCAGCATCACACCAAACTCATAATCTTACAATCAAAAATTCCAAATACTTATTAAAGCTAGCTAGCCAACGAAAAAAAAAGATCCATCAAATTGTTGTCCAATACAAATAACAAAACTTAGCAGAGATCAGATATTTCAACTTCAAACCAATCAATAACAAAAATGTACAGCTGCATTTCAAGACAATCGAATTTCCAAAACTTGAATCACACAACAGGCATTGAGCAAACAATAAACAAACTGAGACACAGTAAAAATAAAAACTAATAAAAGTAAGTAATTATACACCTTTCAACTGGACAACGGTGTCCGCTTCGCGAACCATCATCGTCATGTGAGTATTGAAGCTGGTATCGATGAAGACAGTATGATATATTGACGCCTCCATTCGGTATCCTAGGGTTTAAGCAGGGGATGAAGAGAGAGAGATTGGCAGGTATCAAGAATGAATGGGGAGAAGAAAGAAACAGTACTGTTTGATGAGTTTCAAATGACAAATAATGTGGAGCGGGGCTGAAACATGTTAGCTCACATTTTTTGGCTTTGGGGGAACCAATTAATTATAAAGTGCTGATAATGTACTGTTTTGTATTCTCTGCTCTGCCTGCCTCGTTGATATATCTGCAAGCTTGCTTGGGAAATCACATTGACAGCTGAGGCCTGGAAGGTGAGGTGAGGCTAGCTAGCTGCTAGTGTGACTATTCATGTTCTCCATGTATTTTTTTTTTAGATTTTTTTTTTATAAAACAAACACCACTAAAATTTGTTTCACGCCTATATAAATACTAAAACAATATAATTGTGCCACACGACAGGAAAGCTGAAGAAAGTATATTGTTGGGGTTTATCTAGTCTGCTGAGTAATATGAGTTAGGGAGAGTTGTGGTCGGGCATCATGGCATTTTGGGGTTGGTATTATCAATCTGTAGTCCTCTATAACTTGTTATTTATTCTTTTAACTTTCTCTTGTTCGTAGGAATTGAAGTGAAGCCACAAAACCCTTACACTCATCTTTCCAAAACTCCAAAAGGAAGGCTTCATGTATCTCAAGTGATTATTATTATTATTGCTGCTTCTGTTTGATGTTCTTTTATATACATTCATTTGGATTATTGGTGGATTTGGGGAGATATGTATGATATATTTGTTGTGATCTGTTAGGCAACATTGGGCATAGGTTCCGGGACGAACAAGACCATGGTCCAGTGTAATGTTGGAGATAAGTATCCTGTTTTTTTGTGTGCTTTTCTACCTGGTATTTCCGAGTCTTGCAGTCTCGATTTGGAGTTTGATGAGCCGCAAGATGTCATCTTTTCTGTCATTGGTCCTCGCACTGTTCATCTCACCGGCTATTATTTACCATCTCGTCTCCAATTTGGCGGAGATGATGAATTGTATCCTTATATTTCATTTTAAATCTCAACTTCTTCCTTTTCTTCATTCTTTACTGCTTGCTGACAGTTCATTCTTTTCTATCATCACCCAATAAAATTTATTATAATGTCCTGGCAATGAAATGGACTCGTTGTCTCATTTATTTATTTAAACAGTGAAATATAACTTACAGAAGGAAATGCGGATAAGAAGAATCATATCAGAGTGATTCATAATCAATATAAATAAAATAGGGAAAAATACAAAAAAAGGTTTTCAATTTCGTGTCCGAACTATGTAAATTACCAAAAAAGTTACGAACTTTACATTTTTTCCAAAATGGAGTAAAGTTTTTTTTTTTTTTTTTTTGATGTGAAAATAGAGTAAAAGTTAAAAAATCAAACGGTGTTGGAAACACCATCACTACGTTTATAACTCCGTTAGTCATTTTAATAAAAAAAAAATTACAATAAACAAATTATAATTAATTCATCAGACCAACGGCCGGGTTCATAACCAAATTTAGGGTTTCGATCCCCAAATAACCTCATCACGGCAATCTTCTTTCTTCTCTGCACACTTTATCCGCCAAGGCAAGTACAAGCTCCTCCTCCAATTCATCCGCCATCTCCTCCTCATCCTTGCTCTATTTTCTCCGCATCCTACGTACCGCCGCTTTTCCCTCCATATTTGGATCCTACTTGCCGCACCCTTCTCCTCAAAATCCACAAAGCCGACGCCTTTAACGTGAACTATCCTAACGGCGTCGCCGATTCGGGAATCGGCCAAGCTCTGTCGCAGCTGCTGGTGATTGTTAACGATGTACCAGTTAGCTCCAGATAATACGAGGTTGTGGATAATAATAATCTGGAGAACGCAGTCCTTCGAGAGGTGAAGCATCGTGCGACACTGTTCAGGGTTGCATATTCGGAGCAGTCTCGTCGGAGTCGGATTGCGCTTACTGAGCTCCACAATTTAACGACTAGAATTTCATCGCCTGGCACTATCTTGGATCGGTTTCAACACACGCTGCTGAGTTAATATCCAACAGTGGTGCAGTTTGATGGGTACCGAACCCGAAGAATCTTGAAGTTGATTCTGAAGCTGACTAAAACAAAAATCTTGGAACAACTTATTGAAAGCTTTTTAAGTCACTGGCGAATGCTATGTTTTAAGCTCATCACAGTGGAGATTTGTCATCAGCAAATGCATTGCTGGAGGAGAAGATAGCTTCATATCAGTGCTGCTCTGCACTGTCAACCGCGCATCATTATCCTCGTAAGAGCCCAGCTGATTTACTCCTAAGGCTTACTTTGCTGTTCACCAATCTACTCGTAATGCTCGCTCATCCACATTATTAAGTATTAACGACAAGTTGTTTTTGTCATTTAACTTGTTCATAATTAAGTCTTGTTGAGTGTGTTGATGTTTTTATCTGAGAATCCTTTACAATTTGATCAAATTAAGTTCATATCTTACTGGCCCTGTGATGAAATACCAAATTACTGCTAGAAGTTGATGTTGAAAAAAAAAAACAGAGAACTCAGCCTTGGCCGAGAAACGTGGGGAATTAGATTGAGGTCAAAATCAATAAATTTGGCTTTGGTTCATAAAATGAACCATTTAATGCAACGGAAATTGGTTCATTACTCATTAGGGCTGCCTTTTATTATTTAACTTAATTATAATTTGTTTATTGAATTTTTTTTAAAGATTAACAGAGTTATAAACGTAGTAGTGATGGTGTTTCTAACACTGTTAGATTTTTTTAACTTTTACCCCCATTTTGGAAAAAATATGTATAGTTCGCACCCTTTTTGGTAATTTGTATAGTTTGGACAAGAAATTGGAAACGGATGGTAGTTCGGTACCCTTTTTTGTACTTTTCCCAATAAAATATTTAAGTATTGAAGGACACGCGCCTGGTAAAAAGACGCACGCTTGGCGACTTCGAAAAATTAGGGCTCTGGTTCGCGATGGAACAGGGTGCGACTGCGCCACCGAGGCCAGGAAAAGAAAAGATCGGGGTGAGTTCGATTGTTGATAATATGTTGGAGCGGCTGGAGGACGGAGAAATCGTGAGCGACTTCAAAAAATTAGGGCTCTGGTTCGCGATGGAACAGGGTGCGACTGCGCCACCGAGGCCAGGAAAAGAAAAGATCGGGGTGAGTTCGATTGTTGATAATATGTTGGAGCGGTTGGAGGACGGAGAAATCGTGAGAGATGCAGAGATCGAAACGGGTGTTTTGAGGGGAACGCAGGGGCCGGCGGGGAAAGGCTACAGTGAGAAGTCGAAGACTTTTTGGCAAGTCAAAAGCGCGGAGAACCGAGCGGCAGGGGCTGGGATGGAACTGAAGTTTCATCAAAACTTGTTGGGGCTAGGTACACATCAACAAAGTCATTGTACCTATAATCCTTTGATAGCTCATCAGCGCCCAGAGAAACTGGTGGAACAATGTTCTCCTCTGTTTGCTCATCTAAATGACCTTTTGAAGCAGTCGTAGTGGAGGGAGATGTATCTTCATATTCTGAGACGTCTTTAGTGCAAGATTCATCATCCTCCAACTCAGTGTAAGCCTTGGCAACCATTCTAAACGCCTCGAAACCATCCTCACAAACAGGTTGTTCTGGTGTAGAGAGCATTCTCGTATCCTGATCATCTTCCACGTCGATTCGAAATAAAGCTGAACATGAATATGCTTCATAGACTTGAACTTCTTGATGATTGGCCATTGTCATCTCGATGTCCTCGTCTATGCATTTATTGTTGGCTGCAATGGCTTGTTGCTCCAGCTGGTCTTTTAGTATCTGGTTCCGAATGGTCAGCTGCTCGAGTGTCTGCTCGAGTCTTTTCACTCGCTTATCCTGCTCAGCCATAAAACTAGCCATCATGGATTCCATGCTAGATGAGCTGCCAGACTCCTGTTGCTTGGGCTGCTGCGGCTGATAGTTGTACTGCTGATAATAAAACTGATGTTGCTCCTGTGACTGGTCCTCGTAACTCTCGTAGTAGTGGTCATCTCGATAATACGACCGATCATAAGACTGGTGTTGATTTCCTTCCCAATTTGTATCATACGAGTATGTCTGACAATATGTCTCTTCCCTTGGGTAGGCGTCTTGATGACCAAAAGAGAACATCCTCGCAACATACAAAATAAAAGTGATTAGTGAATGTTAGAAGTATAAAGAGTATGTACAAAGAAGTAATAAAAAGAATGGAATAGTCTAAACTACACACGTTAAAACTAATATCACACTAAACGCTGCTCCCCGGCAACGGCGCCATTTTGACACGCGTATTTTTAACCCTATATAGTTGTCAAATTATATGTTTTAGGGGTCAAGTTGCAGTCAAACAATATTTATAAACCTTGGTAAGCCAAGGGTCGATCCTAGGAGCAGTGCGTGTGAATACTAGCAAACGGTGTGACCTATTTAGCTATTCCGATTAACAAAAGGTTTTGTGATGTCAAAAGCAGCAGAAATTAAATGTGCAGAAAGTAAAAGGTTTTGTGTTTTATCAGAGAAAGAATCCCAGAATCCATACTTCACCCGTGCTAACCCCACTAATCATGCAATCATGTCAGTTAATTATTCATGCTATCGAATCTGGAATATAACCGAAATAACACTAGACAAGCCGCCCATCCACGGATCATTATCTAGATTAAACTTAATCGTTGAACGCCGCCCATCCACGGATTATCAACGATCTCGATTTATTAAACTAAAGGTTTTCCTATTAAATCATGTAAACATGGCTTAATATCAATTTCATGTAATTCGGTTAATACATAGGACTCATCCATCTTTCGGTAATTAACCTAAGTACGTTCTACCAATGCAAACATACCCTTTGATGTAAATACATGCATAGAACGATAAAATTAAGCACACAATGAAATTGAATATTCGAATCGCATAAATAAAAACTTCAATTGATCACATGAGAGTTAGGGTTACATAGCACGGGATCCGTAGGATCCCAGAATAAGAGGACTACTCACTATTCATGGTGTTTAAACCAAAAACAGTGTAAAGAAAGGAAGAAACGAGTAAACCGTAAAGACGCGGTGTAGCTCGATGATCCTCACGCTGAAGGCTCTGTCTTTTCTCCCAAGTTAGGGTTTCTTCTCCAAAACAACAACAGCCCAATTCGTTCTGGTTTTCACTCTTATATAGCTTTCCAAAAGGCCAAAAAGCTTAAAACCGAAATTAGGAAATATGCCCAAAAATATGTCCAGAAAGCCCGAAAATCGATTTTTTGGAAATTGCCTTCGACGAGCCCGTGACAGCCGTGACAGCCAGGTGGGTAACGGCTGTCACGGCCCTTGGTGAAATCTCGGTTGAAATTGCATGCCGTTACACCCGTGACAACCTAGGATGTAACGGCGGCTGAACTTGTCACGGACCCTCACTTCTTTTGCCCTTTTGGAGGTCTAAACCTTCGAATCTGCTCTTTGTGTCAACTTCAAAGTTGTAGGGAATTGAATTAGCTTTCCAACAAGCTAAATTGCGACTCATTTGGACACCGTATGCGCCCTGGGCATGCAAAATACGTCGCAAAGGTCTGTCTGCCCTGTTTTGTCCTGTTTTTGCTCAAATCTTCACCAATTACTTTGCTTTGCTTCGGATCAATCCAAAAGTATTAGATATGTGATATATGACCTGAAACACTAGAAAAGAGGTTAAATAATGACAATTTGCCGGGAGAACGAGTGATATCCTTCATCGTATGGAGCAATTAACTAGTCGAAATCTCGACTGATCATCAATCTAAATGACCAGCATAGCTAGCTGGAATGTGAGAGGGATAAATCATCATTCCAAGCAGGCAGAGGTTAGTTTTTTGTTAAAGAAGTTTGATGTGGGTTTGTTGGCTGTTTTAGAAGCTAAAGGGAAGCTAGAGAAGTGCATGTATATTGTGAATAAGTGTTGTCCTGACAACAGTTGGCAATTCTTTTGTTTTGAAGAGAATCCGAATATGAAAAGCAGGATGATTCTGATGTGGAACCCTAATGTCTTCAAAGTTGATATTTGGTTTGCTAGTTCTCAGGTTATTCTTTGTGAAGTTATGTGGAAAGATCGACGCTTTCTGGCTGGTTTTGTGTATGCTATGAACGTTCAAAGAGAAAGAATTATTCTGTGGGATACTATAGTTGATGCTATGGCTAGATATGGGGGCCCCTGGATGTTCACAGGTGATTTTAACTGCGTTATGAATCAACAAGAAAAAGTAAATGGTTTGAGAGTTCGAGATGCAGATGGTAGAGAAATCACTTATCTTTTTGAGCAGACTGGGTTGAGAGATGTCGCTGCTAGTGGAAACTTTTATACTTGGTCCGATCATCATGAAGAAAGGTGCTAGAATTTGGTGTACACTTGACAGAATTATTGCAAATGAGAGGATGACAAAGTTGTTTCCCAGCATTAAGGGTTTGTTTCCTGAGCCTGGAATCTCTGATGCCCAGCCATCACTTTCCTCGGGGAAAAACCAAGCGTCAAAAGATGGTTCCGTTTTCAAGCTTATTGGACCCGAACATAAGAGTTCACTGTTTGCTTAAGGGATAAGTGGCAGAGAGGTGCAAAAAATTTGTTTCAATTGCAAGCTAGGTTGAAAAGCTTCAAAGGTGAGCTCAAGTGTAGCATGAGAGACTACATAGGTGATATGAGCATTAGAGTGGAGCAGAATAGGCAGAAGTTATTGGTAGTTCAAGGGGAGTTAGCAAGGAACCCGAACTGTGAAGCTCTGCGCAAGGAGGAAGCCCAAGAGTTGCTGAATTTCTGGAAGATTCTCAAGTATCAGTTCATTTTTAATTGTCAAAGAGCCAGATTAAATTGGGCCATGGAGGGTGATTTAAACACGAGATATTTTCATACGGTGATTAGAGGGAGAAGATCAAAAAATTCCATTCGCTGTATGATGGGGGAGGGTGGGGGCTTTTCCTATGATCCTAATGACATCAAAGAACAATATGTGAATTATTTTAGGGAGTTATTTAATGGGCAACACTCTAGGGTCCAAGTTGTTCAGGAAGCGTTATGATATGGGCCAAAAGTTAAAGAGGAGAACTGTGTTTTGCTAGTAAGCGATGTATCTTATAATGAGGTTGCTGAAATTGTAAAGAACCTTCCCTCTTTCAAAGTTGCAGGGCCAGATGGGTATAATGCAGAGTTCTTTAAAGCTGCTTGGCCTTATATTGGAAAAGACTTGCTCGATAGCATCAGGAACTTTTTGCTTACAGGAGATATGTCTTCAGATATCAACTCTACATATTTAGCGTTAATTCCCAAAGTGAATAATGATTGTCGCCCTGTAGATTTCAGACCTATCAGTTGCTGCAATGTAGTCTATAAAATTATCTTTGCCTTGCTAGCAAACATTATGAAACCAGTGTTAAAGTACCTTGTGAACCAAGCACAATCTGCTTTTGTAGAAGGGAGAAATATTGCTTATAACATTAGTTTGGTTCAAGAGCTATTGTGCAGTTACAAACATGAAGTTGTGAGTAAACAATGCATGTTAAAGCCAGATATATCAAAAGCCTACGACACAGTTGATTGGGGTTCTTTGCAACACACTCTAGAGTTGTTTGATTTTCCACTGAGGTTTATAAACTGGATTATGGCTTGTGTTTCCACCGCAAAATTTTCTGTTCTGATCAATGGGAGTTTGGAAGGATACTTTGGGAGTAGTAGAGGCTTGCGAGGTGACCCTATCTCTCCCTACCTCTTCACATTAATAATAGAAGTTTTGAGCAGATTGTTGGGTAATATGAAGAGTTCTGGGAACTTTCAGTATCATCCAAAGTGTGCGAGGATTTGCATGACTCATTTACTGTTTGCTGATGACGTTATTATCTTCTCCAAAGCTAATCCGGGTCCTTTGGGTAAAGTGAGAGATGCCTTGAGAACCTTTCATAAGTGTTCTGGGCTTAAAGTGAATGTTGATAAATCAGTCATTTATTTTGGAGGTTGTAGTGAGCCTGAGGAGAACATGTTGGCCTCTATTGTCAATTTCCAAAAGGGACAATTACCGTTTACTTATCTCGGGGTTTCAGGGAGGCAGATTATAGTGTGATCATTGATAAGATGACGAGCAAGATCAAGTCTTGGGGTGCAAAGTGTCTTTCGTATGCAGGCAGATTGGTCCTCGTGAAACATGTTCTCAGCACTATTGGATCGTATTGGATGAGGGTGCTTGTGTTTCCTAGCTGTGTGTTAAAGAAAATTTCTGCTATATGTAGAAATTTCCTTTGGACAGGTACAACGTCGGGAAAGAAAGCTCTGGTAGCGTGGAAGGAAGTGTGCAAGCCAAAACTAGATGTATGGCTGGGAATACTGAATCTATGCATTTACATTAAAGCGCTGCTGTTAGGTCATATTTGGGATCTTGTGATGAAAAAAGACTAAATGTGGATTAATGGATGAATAGTTATTTCTTCAAAGACCAAAAGATATGACAATGTGATATGAAGATTCACCATTCTTGGGTGAGGAAGAAAATATTGTGCCTTAGAGAAGATGCACTAAAATGTATCGAGGTGTTGGATAACCAAGCTCCGACTTGGCGTTCTAGCAGAAATATGTTCTCAACAAAGAGGGCGTATGAACTTATATGTAGCAGGGAGAATCATATGGATTGGCATAAAATGATATGGAATGATTTAGCTCATCCAAAGCATAGTTTTGTGCGTGGCTGGCTATTCTTGACCGACTTCCTACTAGAGAACGATTGCGGGTGTTGGGAGATGACGAGAGAAGTTACTGCTGGTGTAATGAAGTCGCTGAAAGTGGGAACCATCTATTTCTCGAGTGCACAGTTTCGGCACCTCTTTATAGGTATTTGAGTCTTATTGGCATTTCAACGCAATGGGCCTCTTGGGAGGAGCTGATTGATTGGAAGAACCAAAAGAGATGGAGGTGCGGAGCTCAAAAACTTCTGGCTTTCTTTATTATTACAGCAGCTGTTTATCAGGTGTGGAGAGCACGAAACCAGCTCATCTTTGAGGGAGAAAGTTCTAATGAAGATATTATAAGAAGCCATATTTGGAAGATGTTAAGATTCAAGATTGAATTGTTAAAGCAAAGCAAAACAAGAAGTAGGATCACAAACTGGTTTAGTGACAACATTTTAGCAACATGTGCTTAATTGGTGTTTTTCTTTGTGTCTGTTGGTTTTGTTAGCTGCAGGGAGGAGTTTGTAAAAAAGGGGTCTATGTTGATAGTTTGTGCAGGGTTGTTTTGCTGTTTGGGTTGGTTGTTGTTTGAGTCTTTGTAGACTTATAGTGTCATCTTTTTGAAGAAAAAGGTGCTTTCATTCAAAAGGAAGAACAAGAATGTACAAGGACACAAAAGACACATACTCAAACCTGGCACAACCAACACAGGCAACACAGGACACAAGACAGAAGCTCAAAAACCTCCCTAGAACCAACAAAGCTTGACAGAATGCTACTGAAAACAACATGAAAAAGACTGTTTACAAGAACTTTGGAATTTTCATGGCAATAAGATTTTTCCACTTCTTCTTGTGATACATTGTCTGAATCTTCATGGTCAACATCTTCCAAATTTTTTTTGAATCTCTGAGCTTTGTAGCTTGATATATTTGAATATTGTTGAATTCCTATTTCTCCAAATTTCATCTATGGATGCGTTGATGATAAACGAAGTAATCTCCTTCTCTTCCTTGTTCTTCCAAATTCTTTGAGTTCTCCATTCCATAACATCATCCCAGAATTCCCAATGAATACTGCTACCAGCAGCATCAAATAAAGGCTTCAAGACATGCATAGAAGAGCATTTTAAAAAAAAGTGTTTGTTGGATTCTGGATGCTGTCTACATCAGCAGCAACGACGATCTATATCTCCTTCCAAAACCAGCCTATCCCGAGTTTGTAATTTGTTTTGAATGGCCAACCACGCACAAAAACTATGTTTAGGTGGAGATAAATCAGCCCACACTAGTTCTGCCCAATGCTTTTCCTGAATATTACCCTTCAATAGATCATAAGAGCCCTTACATTGGAAACAATTGTCCACCCCTTTTCAAGACAGCACATGTCCCTGAGAAACAGTGACACACTTCTCAGCCATGCTCCTAAGACGCAAAATCCTTTTCAACTGCCAAGAATAGTGGTTCTTCTCTACCATATCCCACACATTCCCATTTGAAAAATAATAACTGTGTAACCATTAACCCAAACTGAATCTTTTTTCTTGCAAATATCACAAAACTGCGACAAGTTAAGAGCCACATTAAACAATCCAAGATTTTTAATCCCTAAGCCACCATCAACCTTGTTCTGGCACACTTGATTCCAAGCGATTAAGCTTTTTTTTCCCCATTACATTACCAGTCCACAAAAAGCTCCTGCAAAACTGAAATAATTTTTTTGAGGACACCTTGAGGCAAAATAATAATTCCCATCCAATAAGAGCACATACACGATAAAACATGCTTGACCAAAACCAATCTTCCAGCATAAGATAGACTTCTTGCAGTCCAAGAGGTGATTTTGCCACTCATTTTGCCTATTATCTGCTCATAATTGTTTTTCCTCAGAGAATGGCTATCAAGAGGGATGCCCAAGTATTTAAAAGGCATCTCTCCAACAACAAAGCCGGAACTCGCAGCTAATAACAAGCACTGGGACCTGGGAATGCCCCCAAAAAAATGTTTGATTTCTCAAAACTCACTTCTAGCCCTGACCAAACAAAAAAATCATCCAAAGCCTTCTTTACTGCAAGGATGGAGGTACTGTTAGCTTTAACAAAAATCAGAACATCATCTGCAAACATCATGTGAGTCAACGATGTCTTTTTACATTTCGAATGAAAATCAAATTGCCTTTCAGCCTTTAAATTGTTCAATCGTCTTGCTAACACTTCCATCACCAAGGTAAACAAAAAAGGGGAGAGAGGATCCCCTTGTCTAAGCCCTCGATTACTCTGAAAGTACCCTTCTAATTTCCGTTAATCTAGACTGAGAAGCTAGCAGAAGAGATACAACTCATAACCCACTTAATAAAGCAATCTAGAAAACGAAACTTCTCAAGAATATCCCTCAGGAATTTCCAATCCACTTTATCATAGGTTTTACCAATATCTACCTTGATGGCACATCTACCACAGATATTCATTCTACTGTAGCCTATCGTCATTAGCTCTTGGGCTAAGCTGATGTTATCAACAATGTTCCTGCCTGCAACAAAAGCAGACTGCGACTCACCTATAACTATTGGCAGAATCAACCTTAATCTGCTTGCTAGAATTGAGGAGATGATCTTATAAATAATATTGCAGCAACTAATGGGTCTATATTCATGAGGAGCATTAGGATTGTTCACTTTCGGAATCAAAGCCAGATATGTTGAGTTAATGCCTTTAGGCATCCTCCCATCTGAAGAATTGTCTAACTGATTCTAGAATATCCTTCCCACACACATTCCAAGAAGCTTTAAAAAATTCAACCGAAAACCCATCCGAACCGGTAGCTTTATTGGTCGGCATTTTCTAGAGAACGCTAACAACTTCATCCATAGTTATTTGCCTACTCAACAAGATACACTCAGCCCCATCAACCTTAGGACCCTCTCAAAGAGCCCAACATCCACAGGAGATCCAACAAAGCTACCATTAAGAATATTTTTGAAATGCTCCAGAAAGCCAACTCTGATCTGATTAGAGTCAAAGGATATGTTTCCATCAGGTACCTTTATTGAAGAAATTCTAGCCCTTCGGTCCTAGATGACTGCATGCAAATAATTGGTATTCAAATCTCCTTCCTTGGCCCAATTGATTCTAGACCTTTGACAGTTGAAAAGGAACTGGTACTTTAGAATGTTTCGGAAAAAAACTACAGCCTGAGCCTCTTCTTCAATTAAATTTGTATCTTCAGGGTTTTTGCTTAAATCGCTCTGAGATTTCATTAGTTTTGCTCTCTCTTGGTCTACTCTCTTATTCGTGTCATGTCTATAATCTCCCATGTCAGCTCTGAGACATTGCTTCATATATTTCAACTTGCGTTTAATAGCAAATAAACTAGAACATCTTGGACCCCAGTTTCTATTTAAACAAGATCTGAATTCTTCAGTCTGCGTCCAGAAGTTGAGAAATTTAAACCAGTTTCCTTTATAGCACTCATACCCAAATTTAATAATAGCTGGACAATGGTCTGATAAATTAGGTTGAGGAAAGAAGCTAAAAGCATTGGGAAACAGATCAGAAAACTCTTGATTCACAAGGGTCCTGTCCAGCCTACACCAAATTCTTTTATCCAGTGTATGCTTATCTGACCAAGTGTACCAACATCCCGAGCCTTTGAGATCTCTCAAATCCGACTTTACTACAAAAGATCGTAATTCATCTAAATCGACATGCCTCAGAGTAATACCATTAAGTTTTTCATCAAAATTCAGCAAGCAATTGAAATCCCCACAGACTGCCCGAGGACCCTTGACAGACGTGATATAGTCATTTAAGACCCTCCAAAGACAAACTCTTTCTATCGGCCTGTTATAAGCATATAAAAATGCAACACAAAACTTTTCTTTTTGACCCAGCACTTCACAAATAGCAATCTGAGTGTCAGAAAACAGAACCCTAATGCTGAATATATCAGGATCCCACAACAATACAATTCTGAACTTCCCATTACTATCAAGCCCAGTATTAAGCGACTTCCAATCATCATTAGGCTGGCAATTTCTAGCTACACGACAACAATCAACACCTTTCAACTTGGCCTCTAAAACTGCTAACAAACCAATGTTTTGCTTCAAAATTAAATGACGTATCTCGCTTTGTTTAGAAGGATGATTGATCCCTCTAATATTCCAGCTTGCAATGTTCATCAGTTATCCGATTTACCAGCTTTGAAGGCTCCCCCTTATTCCTTGCATTTCCTTTCAGTCTATGACTAAGCTTAACTAGATTCATGTTCAACTCGGAATCTTCACTTATCTTCTTCATCTTCTTCTTTTTGTGTGATTTCTTTCTAACTTCAATAAATGGCTGATCAGATGCTGCAGAACAAGTATTCATCACATATCCACTAGTCTCCCCTGTATCCTCTTTATTACTTTTTGAAGGCGCTTGGACTTGAGCATCTTTAAATGTTTCCCCTTGAACTTCATTTGCATGCTCTGCTACCAACGGGACTCCCATGGCAGGAACAGAAGCCAAAAGACCATTTTGAGGGCTCCTCTGATGGTCACCTTCCTCCTCGCTACGGTCTTCGACTCCTGGTTCCAAAACCACTCTTTCATTTTCATCTTCTCCTTCCTCCATTCTTATTCTAGGAAATCTGCAGGTCTGCATTGAGTGTCCAAAAGATTGACAGTGACTGCATCTTGGTGGTGTCCATTCATACACAATTTTCTGGACAAAGTTCACTCCATTTGGGCCCTCGATCAACACAGATTTCTTGAACTCATTGGCAGCAAAGACCTCTATCAGAACTCTGTCATACAAGAGCTTCTCGTTTCTCGCTGTAAAGCCATCAGTCTTGAGAGGTCTTCCTACCGTACTCGCGATAAGGCTCAGAATGTCGGCTCTCCTCAAATGGGGTGCAAGACCAGAAAATCTTACCTAAACTGGAAGAGAAGCCACACTTTCTAGAGAGTAATTTTCATTAGGCGACCAGTGCCTAAGAACCAACGGACGATTGTCAAAAGTCCAGTGACCCAGATCCAGAATTCTATCCCGTTCTCGACCAGAAACAAATTTGTACAGAAAAACTCCAGGCTTAAGCTGAGACACTTGAACAGTACTATCGCCGCCCCATTTAGCCTTAATGAAATTATGCATTCTCCCCAGGGACGGATTGGTACCAAAAACGATTCCTACCAGAGACCAAGCCCAGTCCGCAGCTGAAGCACTCCAAGCTTCCTCTGGAATAGAAACTCGTTCAGCACATAGAACAACCGCGGTGAAGGATAGGTCAACACCGGCCTTAGCCGACCTATTTGGCTCGTTCTTTACCTGCCAAAACTCTTGAGCTTTCTCCCCAAAACTCTTTGCCTGATGACCTAGCATTTCTGGAATGACTTCGCCCTCTTCAGTCTCATCTCTGGCCTCACCACCTGACACGAATGAAGCTGTTATTGACGAATCTAGCGCCGCCCTAGCCGGTGGAGTCGAAGACCCTGCCATCTCTAAAATCCTAAAACGAAAATTTAGGAAAGAAAGGAGCGCGTGCAAAAAAAAAATTATAGGGTCATCTTTAGCTCCATATTCGTATGCGTGCTTGATAAAAAAAAAGAATCATATCAGAATTCAGTTCATAAAGCAAACACACAAAAGCAGATAAGTTTTTGCCATTGCACAAAATATGCAACAAGGTTGTGGTAATTACTGCTATAACATCATCATCATCATATTTTAGTTTCTGCCACCGCCCACCATAACTGTACAATAAATAATTTACATGTTATCGCTGAAAATAAAAATTAAAACAAAATTTCATCCCCCCAATCAGCCGCTGTCGCTGCGCCCTGCACGGGTTCGCACCGCCACAGCCGGAATATTGTGGCCGCCTGTCAGTTGGATTCGGTCGTAGGTAATTTTAGCTGCTCTGATTTTCTGCAATGGATTCCGATTTTGAGAATCGACTTTAAAGTTTAGGGTTACAGCTTTTGGGTTATGATTCTAACTTCTTATACGGTTGTATGGTGCATTTTGTGAGGATTGGATTCCGAGGATTTGGGATTAGGTTGAATGGGATTCCGATTCTGCCAGATTCAACTGTTGAATGAGAATGATGAATTTCTGGATGAATTATCCAGCAAATGTATCGATTTTGTAACCCCCCAACAATTTCTTCACATGCTTATTTTATTTACGTGCTGATTTTGTGATGCTACCCTGATGATAGTTAGGGTTTGGAACAAGTAGTTGCTGTGTCTTGTCTTTGTTGTTACAGATGAGTATTGCCGATGGTTTGTTTTGCAGCGTACAATGTGTTTGATTAAATGCTTCACTGTAATGGGATACCGTCAAATGTTTCTTTGACTTTTTAAGTTTTTTGTTGTTGTTGTTGTTTGACACTTGTTTATGGCAGTACTTTCTGTATGGGCCATTTGCGGCGAAGGTGATATATTCTTGGGCACAAGATGAACTCATCAACGATAAAAGCACACCATGGTGTCTCGGTGTTCTTATCTTATCTTATCTTAAGCTTTGTTAGGTACTTTGTGCATGATGGTTGGAGTAGTTTCAACGCGATGTTGTTCCTTAATCATAACCGTCGTATCATTCCAAAAGGGATCAATTTCAAGCAAATTGATCAAGAATGGGATTGGTACTTGACTGATCTCCTTTAATTTATTCTCTATTTTTGTGTGTGTGCTGTAATGTGACAATCTGATATTGCACTTGCAGGGATAACTATTTAATCTTGCAAATTACATTTGGTGTCTTGGCCTATTACATTTTCCCTTCCATGGTTGATTTTCCTGTACGGAGCTTCGAGAGTTTGCTAGCTTTTCTTTATCTGCATATTGTGATTTCAGAACCTCTGTTTTATTGGTCTAATAGACTTCTTCATGGAAACAAATTCTTGTTTTCCAATTACCATAGTCTTCATCATTTTTCTACTGTGTCCCTCATCCTCAAACCTGTAAGTATGAAACTCCATCTTTACATCTGGATTTTATTCTTTATCCATGTAGTTCGCTGCTTTCATTTTGGGTATTTCGAAGTGAGTACTAATTTAAGTGCTTTTCTTGCAGCTGAACTTTTGAGTGTGCTAGATCACTTAATCCCGACTATGGTCACTGCAATTCCGGCCGTTGTATCCCAGCCTAATAGGGTTTGGATGAATCTTCACGAACATCGGATATCTGGTCATTTTTTATTTCCTAAGATGCTTAGGACACTGCAATGTTGAAGTTTTCTCCAGCAAGATCTTTGATGCAGTTCCCTTCCTCAACCTCAAGTACCTCATTTACACACCAAGGTAAATTCATAAAGAAACAAGTTTTACCAGCTGAATATTTGATAGGCCAGTGTCGTGAAGGTCAATGCTGTGAACTTGACTAGCCCAAATGTTGCTTTCTATTTTTTGATTCGATTCTCATAAACATGTTATCTTACCTAAAAGTTTGAATCTTTGATGTTAAGGTGTTTTCTTATACGTGTTGATTCTCGGGATATTCACCCATATTTTTGAAACATGTCATATTTTTCTTATATGTGTTTGCTGATTTCAAGTGTGTGTGATTGTGTATTAGATGGACTATGAAACACTTGACATTTGACAATTAGCTTGTCTGGTAATCATTTTGGAGACTTGTGATGTTTACTATTGTTTTGTGTTCTACACTTGTTTCGTATTCACACATTTTTCTTATCATTTTATTTTTTTGTATGCAATTGACAGTTCTAGTGATTATTTTGGCTTCTTTAATGCAGGTGAATTGTTGACTGCTTGTCAATTAAAATGGATGGAAGTGATTTTGATGAAGGAGCGCCCAGACATGTTTTTCTTAATGGGAATTACTACATACAGCACTTAGTAGTAGAAAACACAGATCCAAAATATTTGTATTACATTTTTTCTATTATATTTTTGATTATTTTATTATATTTGTTGAAAAAAATAATATTTCATATTTGAAATGAAAACAAATATTTCATCATTTTATTTTGGTTCATTTTTTATAAATTTAATTATGTAAAAAGTAAATCAAAATGAGTATAATATGTAAAATATATAATTTTATAAATGTTATTGCACAACTTGAGCGATAACACAACGATAATTTTTTAAATGTTAACGAAGAGTTATCGACATGTTTCTGATGCCACTATCCTGATGTGGTGTTTGCTTCTTTTTTTTTAATCTAATAAAAATACATGGAGAACATGAATATTCACTAGCTAGCTAGCCTCACCTCACCCTCAGCTGTGAATGTGATTTCTCAAGCAAGCTTGCAGATATATCAACAAGGCAGGCAGAGAATACAAAACACTTTAATTAATTGGTTCCCAAAGCCAAAAAATGTGAGGTAACAAGTTGTTTCAGCCCCGCTCCATATTATTTGTCATTTGAAACTCATCGAACAGTGTTTCTTTCTTCTCCCCATTCATCCTTGATACCTGCCAATCTCTCTCTCTTCATCCCTGCTTAAACCCTAGAGGATACCGAATGGAGGCGTCATATCATACTATCTTCATCGATACAAGCTTCAATACTCACATGGCGATGATCAGGGACAGATCTAGGATTTGAAAACAACCTGGGATAGAAAAGCTGCTGAACTTAACAAATACACTAAGGATGATGTTCGCAAGGCCTTCCTTCTAGCGAAGTCAAAGAGAAAAGCTCAAATGGCTCTAGATGATGAAAGCCTGTTGGATGTGATTGCACTGGATAGTGATAGTGATAGTGATAGTGAAGCAGATTATAAATCCCTTGCACTTGATTATTCGAACTTTTCTATTCCTTGTTTATCTTGCATTTTTGGTTGAGTAATGTGGATTCTAGTTCGTCTAGAAAATCCGTAAGCAAGTATCAATTGAGGGACAAGTTTGATTTTTTTTTTTGAAAAGATGAGGTGATATCATTGATCAAAAAAGGATGTACAAACTAACGCTACCACCAAGCAAGCTAAAACCAACCACCCAGACCCTGAAAACCGGACCTGACTACAAAACTCGCCAAGCCGAGAACAAGGGACACAAAAAACCAATCAACCGATTTGTAAGTAGCTAAAAAAAACCAAGGCTCTAATCAATCAACCGCATATCAATCAACCAATTTGTATCTTCCTTGTCACACATCTCCTTCTTGATCGGCCCAATCTTCATATTCAAATACCAAATCGTATCTTGGACTAATCTTGCTATAGTAGTATCCTATGCTCTAAAAATCTTGACGTTCCTCGCCTTCCAAATGGCATTCATTGTTCTCGTGGTTGCTGCTGCAATCAGCTTCGTCTTAAGACGTTTTTAAGGCATCCCTTTAAACCAAGGGATCAAAAGCTCCCAGCAGCTAGGATACAACAAGACTTTCAAAAACCGCATTACCTCATTCCACACTCCCCTTGTAAAACTGCAGGCGAAGTAAAGATGGTCTCTACTCTCATCCATAGACTTACAGAGGACGCAGGTCCTGGCTCCCAGAAAACCCCATTTGCTCATTCTGTCTTTAGTCATCAACTTGTTTTGAACTGCTAGCCAAGCATTAAAAGAGTCTCTCGGCGCATTGAAGTCATTCCAAACTAAGTTGTGCCACTCCACCAAATTAGTATGCTCTATTAGCGTGTTGTAGGTGTCCTTAACTCCAAAGCCCTCCCCTTGCCCACTCCAGCACGATGTATTGTTTGTAATTGTAACACAGCTAAGACCTATTTTCTTACACTGCATGAGGCGTTTAAGAACCCATGAGTTATCAGCTTTCACTTCATCTTCCCACCAATGTTTGCCTTTAGTCCAGTACTTATCCATCCATTCTGTCCAAACGCTATTATTGCCTTCTTTCTTCCCCACATTTGATTGATTACCATCGCATAATTCATCATTTCAATGTTTTTCAATCCTAGCCCTCCTTCCTTCTTGTCTCTACAAACATTCTCCCAGCAGACTAGATGACCTCCTTTCTTATCACAACTGCCTCTCCAGAGAAATCTGGCGCAAATAGCATTGACAGCTTGGTTAACTGTCTTTGGAAACATACAGACCCGCGCCCAGAAGAACACCATAGCCTGTAAAACTGTCGAAAGCTCTGGAAAGAAATCTGTTGCTCCCGCACGCCAATCGAGCTGTCATCTTGTCAATGAGATTATCACAATCCTTTCTACTCAATTTTTTTGAGGTGAGCGGAAGACCTAAATAACGCACTGGTAAAGGGCAGACCCTGGTGCCAATAATGTCTTCTACCCAAGCTACTTTAGCATCATTCATACCTCCTGTAAATAGTTGACTCTTCTGAAAATTTATAGAAACCCCTGAACAGTCTAAGAACCTCGTCACCACCTCTTTAATAGCGCCAATAGATGATCTTCTACCACTACTGAGAAGAATAAGATCATCCGCAAACATGATGTGTGATAGTTTGATACGATGACACTTGGGGTGATAATAAAATGCTTTAGCCTTGTTTAGCCTTTGTAACATTCTGGACAGGTATTCGATAGCTATTGTGAACAAAAACGGTGACAAAGGGTCACCTTGTCGGACTCCTCGCTTGCCCTCAAATAAGTCTATCATCTCTCCATTAATCATAACTGAATAGCTGGTAGTTTGCACGCACATCACCATCCAAGCAATGAACTTGCAGGGGAACTTCAGGTTCTCTAACATTGAAACTAGAAACTTCTAGTCCATTGTATCATACGCTTTCCGAAGGTCTATCTTCCAAGCCATTCGTTCGCTAATAGTCTTTCTGCCATAGCCATTAAGCAACTGCTGAGCCATACAGATATTGCCCACAATAGAACGATCTTTAACAAAAGCACCTTGAGCTGGGTTAATGATGTCCGGGAGAATCTCCTTTTGTCTACCTGCCAACAAAGAGGAGATAATTTTGTAAGTTACATTACAACAAGATATAGGGCGATAGTCCTCCGGTTTGCACGCCTGACTGCTCTTAGGAATTAGGGCAATGTAGGCGGCGTTCATTCCATTAGGCAGTTGATGAGCATAAATTTGTACTATATTCATGCTCCATGTTTAGTCGATTTTCGATCATTTTCCTTATTCTTATGAGCTCTAACTCTATGATTTGATGCCCTTAGGTGAAGAAATGAATCCAAGGCGAAACAAAGTGTTTTGTGGGAATTTGAGCGAAAACAGTGCAAAAATAGGCGGATTGACATCTCTACTTGCCGCGGACGCTCAGAGCTTATACGGTGCCCATATACATTGATCTTTGGCTTGTTGGAAAGCTGAGATGAAGAGCTACAACTTTGTAGTTTGGACCAAGAGCTGATTCAGTCGTTAAAGACGTCAAAACTTGATCTGAAGTCTACTGTGCAGAACGCATCCGTGTCACCCGTGTCACCATCTGCCAACAATAGATGACACTACATCCTCTCTGGATCCAACCGTGTCACCTATTAGCTGACACGAGCGACACATGCCTGAAGGGCCAAATGGGCCCAAAACGGAATTTGGGCTAAGTTTTTGGAAAAATACAAAATTAAACAAAAAGAAAGGATTTTTGAGCCGCCAAGGAACTCCCCACAGACATCCACTCACGCCCACACACTTGGAGACGACGAAAAATAGAGAAGGGAAAACGAAAATGCAAGGATTTACGATCGGATCGAGGATTCTGATTGAAGGGAGTTATCAACATCAATTCGAAGGGTGTAATAGTTTATTTTTCTCATTTCTAATTCTAGTCCCGTTCATGAACATGATTTGTATTTCCATGACGATGGATAGTGAGTAGTGACCCATATTTTGGGGTCCTACAAAGCTTACTCGACTATGAATCGTTTAATATATTAACCTTGCATGATTTGGATTGTTCAACATGATTTGTATTTTACTTAGTGCTTAAAACCCAGCGATGCATACTAGGTGTTTGAGAAAATGCCTAAGTGTATTGCTTTGAGACGTTAAGCTAATAGCGCCGAAAGGGTGAGGCTAAATGTCCGACTATTAAGTAAAGTGCACGTTACGAACTCAGTGACTACGAGAGTGGCCTGAGATGTGACGGGAAAGGCTAGGATTATGACAAGTACTCCCCATGTTTATGCTACGAGAGTTGGTAAACATCAGCGAGTTACTTGATTCGAACCAATAGCGCCGAAAGTGTGAGGTTCGTAGTTTAAGGTACAATTCCAATTCGAACCAATATCGCCGAAAGGGTCAAGTTCTTACTTGGATTGTGCGGCTATTTTCCAATCAATATATGCAAATCCTTGCATGCTAGTTAAAAACTCAATTCTAATGTTGGGTAAGTGAAGTAGTTCCCCGAAATACTTCTCGAAATTCGTCAAAACCTTTTCTTACTTTCTTGTTATTTGAGATTTTAAAACCAAAACAAAAACTCTTTTCGGACTAGGATAAATAGAAACACAACCTTACATAGTGCACAAGTTTACACTTGCTCCCTTGGATGACTCGGTTCTTACCGACATTATAAATTGTTTTTGACGCTCAAAATACTGCACGTCAACTACTATTAAGGGAGCCGAACACCACTATTAACAACTATTCATCTATTTTGGAAGATGCTCCATGTCGGTAACTATTTGCTCAATAATCGAAGAAAGTGGCCAAATATACTGAACCCATGTTCTGATTTTCTTCCTCCCATTATTCGTCCTTTGATTTAGAAAAGGAGCATTCTGCTTTATCGATTTCTTTGTGTAGGAGCCTTTTCTCTAGAGCTTCTTTGAGTGTTTCAGAGATATCATCAATATTGAGCTCCCTATTTTGTGAAATATATTTTGAGAGTTGTGGAATGTCTTGCAAAGATGTATCCTTGGCTTTTCTTTGCTGTTTTTCATATACATCAATTTTACTATATATAATGCAGACAGTATTAAAACCATAAATTTTCTTTGTTTCTGAGTCAGTCTTTATCATTTTGTCCCATAACTTGGAATAAGATTCTATTTTAATACAAGGGATCATGTCTTCTGTATAACCAAAGACCGCTGCCCATCTCCATATATATGGGAAAGAAAATTCTGTAAAAATTAGGAGTGAATATAATCTCTCCTAATTTAATTTTTCATCCTGATATTCCAGGATTCTAGGTGAAATCTTCACCCATTTTGAGAATTTCTTTTTACAATCCTCCGGAAGTATTTCTTCCGCGGGGCCAAAATATTGCCACCATTTAGCTAAACATGTAGGGATGTCAGATTTATTAACTTCCGAGTGCTTCTCTGGTCAGGTTCACCCTCTTTTCCATGCCTCTGGATCTCCCCACAAACCTCTGTTTCATTACATGTTTCATATTCTTCATCTTTGCTTGTATCATAAAAAGGTTTCTGCACATGTTTCCATAGCTCCACGTGCTACGAATAATATCTTCATAATCATCCAAATTCTCCCAAAAATTACAGTATCTGAAACTTTTATTAATCCTCCCTTCTTGACCCCAATACACGATCACTGGGCTGTGATCAGAGATACCGGGGGAAAGAAACTTGGCGTGAGCCTCCTCCATCTGTTCAAACCACACCGAGTTGCCTAAGGCCCTATCCAGCTTGCTCCATATCCTATCATTTGGATTAACGTGATTGTTGCTCCAGGTATAGTGAAAGCCACTCGCTGGAAGGTCCTCAAGACCGGTAGTCGCTAAAAACTTTCTGAAGTCGAAAGTATCCTTTTTCGCTGACTCTGTTGCCATTAATTTTTTCTCTCTGATCCTTAACGCAGTTGAAGTCTCCTATACACAGCCAGCTTCCAGCAAATTTTTTACCAGCCTTCTCTACCTCTTCCCACAACACTGTCTGAACTCTCTGATTATTGCTAGCATAAACAACTATCAATCCAAAGCTCTTGTTATCTGCTTCTACCTCACAGGACACAAAGTGGTAGAATTTCTGGATGTTCACTATCTTTGTCATCGCCGCATTCCATAATAACAAAATCCGAGCCCAGCCTCCCTGCTGAACTCTGCTCTCCAACCATCATCTGGGCTGCATCTAGTAACTGCATCCGCCCATTTATTGTCCTACAATTTAACCTCTAACAGAGCTACTACATCCAATTTATTCTTCTTAATCCAACTAAGGATTTCAGTTTTCTTGTAGGGGTTATTAATCCCTCTAACGTTCCATGCTGCAACCTTATACATTAAACAAGATGCTTTTTTGGTGCCTGCCTCCCTCCTCAGATTGTTGATCTTCTTAACTTTAGTCTCTTTTTTCTGTTTACTCCTTTCATCTTTCTTTGAGTGGCTGGTGCTTGTGCTCTTAATTGTGTCTCCAGAGCCATTGCTCTCACCACTAGTCGAATTGCGTTTCTCTTTTTGGGTGCTCTCTTTTGTGTACATTTGGACAAGAATGGTATAAATCCCTCAATCATGCCTTCTTTCGCATTCTCTTTCGGTTTATCTGCCTTTAGGGTAGTCTTCATTTGTGTTTCAGGGACACAAGCTGATTCCTCTGGATCGGTGTCCTATGCTTGTTGTTCTTTCTCCATTGCGCGGTATCCACATCACAATCCATCTCATCTTCACAAACATCTCACTTGTCCTTCATTGACCTTTCTCTTTTCTCTCTTTCCCTCTTTCCCTCAAACCTTCCAACATCTTCTCTAGGTTAGGCTTTGGACACTTATCTGTCAGGTATCCGAAGTTGCAGCAGTTAGAGCAGCGGGGAGTTTTCCATTCATACACAACGGGATGAACATAACAATTTCTGTAAGGGTCCTCATATTCAATGTGGTCCATGAATTCTTGGTCTGCATAAATCTGAACGCAAACTCTTGCATAATTGTAGTTTGATCCGTCGTCCATCACCCCGTCTGTGCAAATGGGTGTGCCGAACCTAGAGCACAGCCTACTCAAGATGATGGTGTCTGCTAGGTGAGCCTTCAACCGAGGCAAGCGAATCCAGATTGGCAGAGCGTCAACACTACCACAGGTGTACTCCACTTGTTTCGACCATGGTTTCAATATCAGCGGACGGTTATCAAACGTCCACGGACCACCACACATCACTTCGGCCTTCTTCTCCTCCGTTACGAACTTAAAGAGAAAAATCCCTTCTTCAAGCTGAGAGACCTTCACCACCGTTTCGTCTCCCCACTTAACCCTAGCAAACCCACACACCCTGCCCAAGAACAGCTTGGTTCCGAAAACGAACCCGACCAGCGCATGTTCGAACCTACTCGTTGCCGCATTCCATTCCTCAGCTGGTATGACTACCCGATCTGCTCCTTGGACTTAAGGAAGGTGAAAGAGCGGGACTCCACGCTCTTTGTTTCGATTCACAGCTGCTCTAGCAGCCCAGAAATTCTTACTATTTTCTACAGCACCTCCCTCGACCGACTCCTTCCATTTTCCCCTGGATCGGTCGCAGTTCCGATCGCCATCTTCCGGAGGCCGAAATGATGGATAAAAAAGAAACCCTAGGAGCAGGGGCGCGTGTCCTTCTCACTAGGCACGTGTCTGGTTTTGGTGTGAGTTTTTACAAGTTTGATTTTTCATATTGTTAAAATGGAAGAAAATTATTTCAACATAACCAATTTTATGCTGCTATTGTTCACTTATCTTCTTACAAAACAAAGAGTTTGAAAAGACTGTCTCAGCAAACCAGCCAGTTTCAGGTACCTCTGTTTGCAAAACTTTCATCTCCTTTCATGCTTGCAATGGAATGTTTGTTATGCGGCTGTGCACGTAAGTATTGAGGGAAGTTCTGTTAGGGGAAAGGCACTCTTGTTATGAGAGTTTAATCAGTTCCAAATATCAGACATCATTAACAGTCTTTACGTCTCGTTATATCAAGCAGTCCAAGTGACGGTTAAATTTTTTGACAACAGATAATTGGTCTTGATAGCGGCTGGCAGCCAATTCATCTTACTCGAAGCTATGTTCATCCTGCCAAGCTGCAACATTGGGGTGCCACCATACAGCACAAGTACATTTGTGAAAAAGTGTTTGATCTTCTACTGCTTTCTTTTTTAGAGTATTGCGTTAATCCGTTAAACAAGTTCTCATTAAGTTTGAGATTGCGTCATTTTATCTTTGAGTGGTAGAAAAGAGTACATAAATGTAATTTAACCCACTGCTGCATTTTACACGGACGCTTGGAACAGGTTTGATCGAGCTGCTCTCATATGTGAACATATAATAAAGGCTAAATAGATCCATATGTGTAAACTTATGTACATGATAGGAAAAGAATTTATATTTGAGCCAGGAAGTTAATGAAGAAAACGATACACAGTAGCTCGATCAGAGATGATCGGAGCTCTGAAGAAGAAGATCGGAAGCTAAGGCGGGAGGCGGAGATTTTAGGAATTTTCCGATTACATTGATACGCAACTCAAGTTGCAATTTATAGTTACTGACAAATACAATTACCCCACAGTTAAGACAAGAACAAAAGCTACCCTGAGCTTTAATTACACATTGACCCCAAACCGGAACGACTACGTTTAACTAAAACTCCAAATGCACTTCTTTGCGCCTGACTGAAATGGCGTCGTCACCTTCTGCATGAAGCCTGCATGCGCTGATCGACTTGGTGACTTGCCGGACTGCTCCACCGTATACCGCCAATACTCCCCCTTCCTCAAGCAGGAGAGTGCAAGAAGGTCGAAACTGCCAGCTTGGAAAGGAGGTGATCAAGATGCCCAGATGGAAGCTGCTTGGTGAACAAGTCGGCAGGTTGCTCCTCGGTGGGAACATAAACAGCCTGAAGGGTCTTAGTGCCGATATGTTGACGTACAAAATGAAAATCAAGTTTGATATGCTTCGTCCTCTCATGAAAAACTGGATTCCGTGCAATGTGAATTGCCGCCTGGTTGTCACAGTAGAGAGAAATGGGCGTTGGAACAGTAGCTTTCATATTATAAAGAAGACGACTCAACCATAAGATCTCAGAGCACACATCTGCCATAGCACGATATTCGGACTATGCGGAGGACCTGGATACTATGGCCTGCTTCTTAATCTTCCAAGAGACGAGAGAATCTCCAATGAGAAGACAGAAGCCAGTGGTGGAGCGTCGAGTCTTTGGGCAAGCCGCCCAGTCAGCATCACAATAAGCAGATAACACTAGTTTGGAGGTGGCTAAGAAGAACAAGCCTTGTGCTGGTGCCTTCTTGATGTACCTTAAAAGCATGTTAGCTGCTTTAAGATGGTCTGATGTAGGAGCCTGCATATATTGGCTGAGGATATGAACAGAATGAGACAGATATAGTCTTGTAATGGTCAGATATATGAGCTTCCCTAATAGTTTTCTGTAGATCATAGGGTCTTCAATCACAGCTGCTGTGGACAGACTTAGCTTATGTTTGATGGGAAGTGAAGTTTTAGCTAGTTTACAGGCCAGCATATCATAATCACTGAGAAGATCAACTGCATACTTCTTTTGGTGGAGAAAAATACCACTTTCATTTCTGGCAACTTCCAGTCCCAAGAAGTATTTCATGGTGCCCAAGTCCTTGATTCTGAACTTATCATGAATAAATGCCTTTATGTTGTTGATCAACTGAAGAGAGGTGCCTATAAGGAGGATATCATCCACATACACTAGCAGAATAATAAAGTCATTGCCAGTCTGAAGAGTGAATAAGGAGTAGTCATTCAGACTTTGATGAAATCCAAACTCAAGTAATGCCTCAGTGAACTTAGAGAACTATTGCCGTGGTGCTTGCTTCAGGCCATACAAACTCTTAGTTACTTTGCCAGCTGATCTTTCATTTTTGAAGTACCCTGGTGGAAGATGCATATAGACCTCTTCATCTAAGTTGCCATGAAGAAATGCATTGTCCACATCAAGTTGAAATATGGGCCAGGACCTGATAGCAGCAACAGTTAGCAGACATCTCACACTTGTCATCTTAGCAACTGGTGCAAATGTTTCATTGTAATCTACTCCTTCAAACCCTTTGCAACTAATCTAGCCTTGTATTTCTCAATGGAGCCATCAGATCTGAGTTTGATTCTGTAAATCCACTCATCGAATCAATTAATTCCATGTATTTTGACACTTTATTATGCGAACGTTTACTTTTTAGTATGATTTTTCATTTTAGGTGTTTCGGAAGCTTTAGGAGAAAACGCGCATAAAAGATGGCATTTTGTGCCAAAAACACCACAATGGCAGATCAGACCTGTAGACGTTCGACGGAGCACTGGGAATGGACCGTTGATCAGAAAAATACAAAGCACATGCCATTCCGTAGGTGACTTGATTCCCTACAACTCTCTAGTTTACACCAAGAGCATCCGAGGTCATTTGAATGGTCAAATCAAGAGTCGAAGTCGGGAAACAGTGGGTACCGCGCCCATAGAAGACATTAGCAGTATCGATAACGTCAAGGCTAGGCGTAGCCAGTACCGATAACGTCAAGGCTGGGAGTGGCCGTAACGTCTACACGAGGCAAGGCGATGACATCAGCAACGTGTTTTGATGACGCCAGCAGTCCGGAAATTGATAGTTCAAGCCCAAAAACAGATTTGGAAATCCAGTTTTATAATTCAACCCAAAAAAAGATTTGGAAACCCAGTTTTGCTATAAATAAAAGGGTTGAGTTAGGGTTTCCATAATCTCATAATCCTACATTCGAGACGGCTCTGGAGAAGACGCAAGCTTTCGACGAGAGAGAAGACTTTTCTACTTATCATTATGTTTTCCATGATTATGTGTAGCTAAATTCTTAATTCAGTTTAGGGATTCGTTCATTGTGACAAACGTTTTGAGACTTTATTCTTAATGCAATTTCTTGTTTGTCTAGTTCTTGTGCTTAATTTCAACGATTGAATTGAGAAGCTACGTGGAGACTTTCCCGTAAATCTTAGCTGAACAATTCGGCAAACCTTACAATGTGACTAAAGTTTGTCTGTGTTCGTCCCAAGTTAGTCTCGTTAGTCTCATTCTAAGGTTTGTCTAAGTTCGTCCTTAGAAAGAGACTATTTTGGAACGAACTTAGACTAACTTGGGACGAACTTAGACAAACCTTAGATTGAGACTAACGAGACTAACTTGGGATGAACAAAGACAAACATTAGTCTCATTCTAAGGTTTGTGTAAGTTCGTCCCAAGTTAGTCTCTTTCTAAGGACGAACTTAGACAAACCTTAGAATGAGACCAGCGACACTAACTTTGGACGAATTAAGACAAACTTTAGTCTCATTCTAAGGGTTCTCTAAGTTCGTCCCAAGTTAGTTTAAGTTCGTCCCAAGTTAATTTCTTTCTAAGGACGAACTTAGACAAACCTTAGAATGAGACTAACGAGACTAACTTGAGACGAACAAAGACAAACTTTAGTCTCATTCTAAGGTTTGTCTAAGTTCGTCCCAAGTTAGTCTAAGTTCGTCCCAAGTTAGTCTCTTTCTAAGGACGAACTTAGACAAACCTTAGAATGAGACTAACGAGACTAGGTTGCGACGAACAAAGACAAACGTTAGTCTCATTCTAAGGTTTGTGTAAGTTCGTCCCAAGTTAGTCTCTTTCTAAGGACGAACTTAGACAAACCTTAGAATGAGACCAACGAGACTAACTTTGGACGAACAAAGACAAACTTTAGTCTCATTCTAAGGGTTGTCGAAGTTCGTCCCAAGTTAGTCCCTTTCTAAGGAGGAACTTAGACAAACCTTAGAATGAGACTAACGAGACTAACTTGAGACGAACAAAGACAAACTTTAGTCTCATTCTAAGGTTTGTCTAAGTTCGTCCCAAGTTAGTCTAAGTTCGTCCCAAGTTAGTCTCTTTCTAAGGACGAGCTTAGACAAATCTTAGAATGAGACTAACGAGACTAGCTTGCGACGAACAAAGACAAACGTTAGTCTCATTCTAAGGTTTGTCTAAGTTCGTCCCAAGTTAGTCTCTTTCTAAGGACAAACTTAGACAAACCTTAGAATGAGACTAACGAGACTAACTTAGGATGAACCAAGACAAACGTTAGTCTCATTCTAAGGTTTGTCTAAGTTCATCCCAAGTTAGTCTAAGTTTGTTCCAAAATAGTCTCTTTCTAAGGACGAACTTAGACAAACCTTAGAATGAGACTAATGAGACTAACTTAGGATGAACAAAGACAAAGGTTAGTCTCATTCTAAGGTTTGTCTAAGTTCGTCCCAAGTTAGTCTAAGTTCGTTCCAAAATAGTCTCTTTCTAAGGACGAACTTAGACAAACCTCACACTTAGAAACATATGATAAACGTGTCATAATAGAAACCCTAAGCTGAATATCTTCTCTGATTAAAAACCCAAATTCTTGTCTTTTTTCTTGTGCATTTACAAACAACTGCTCAAAACCCTCTCTTTTCTTATTTTCAGATACAACTTCAACAACCAGCTCTCTTGGGTTCGACCCTGCTTGCCGCTACACTAGCTTACTAGCAAGAGAAATAAAAATTTAAGTTTGACGCGCGTTAGCGACACACTGTTAGTCACATAATTTGGTGGGCGACTAAAAATGAACTTACACTACACCAATTTACATCCTAGAGCACACTTTTTCCGCGTCGCATAAACTGCTAAAAAGGGCGCATATACTTTATGCGATGATCAAGATGTCGCAAAAAAACGGTCGCGAAATCGGAGTAGGGAAAAGTATACGCGACAAACAAAAAAGGCACATGTCGCGTTAACTTAAACTCTTATGCGACAATTGTCATATTTAGTCCCATAATCAATGAGTCGAGTTCCACTCATATGAGCGTCATATTTTCATACGCTTTATAATCCAAACATGATAGTGTCGTATAAAAGTTGTTTCGCGACCAATATTGACTATAGAGATAACAGGGAATTCTCGACCATTATTGAATATAGCATTGTCGTATAAAAGGTTTTTTTTAGAGAGTATAAAAGGTCTTTCGATTAATGTTGAACAAAAAATTCTCCAGTTTCAAGTCCCTATGCATAACACCTAAAGAATGGCACGCTTCCACCACCCCTACTATAACCCTCGCAAGCATGGCTGCTTTCCTTTCAGTATAGTGCCCTCGTTGAATAATCCTATCAAAGCTCCACGATAACATAAACACCAATGGCATCCTCATAAGCCTCCACGATCGATATCACATTCGGATGACCAATCAAATGGTGCTGGTAATTGACCACACACAATTGTAACCAAGTTTTACTTTTGCTCTTCTAAATCAACGCTGTAACTCATATATCCTACAAAAGATAAATTGAATCTCAGTACTTTTTGCAACATAAATTGACAGACCATCAAAATGTATGATGAACTGATAAATACTTGTTCAATCAAGTTTTTCAAGTATAGAAGCAAGAGTGCCAGATAATAAGTAATACTAACATGGAATCATAGTACCAGTCAGCTATTTCTTGAGAACAAAAGTCCAGCATTATCAAAACCAAACCTGGCCAGATGAGAAATATAATGATGCTCAAAACTGCAAGTATCAGTAACGGTGCCCTTGTCCGATCCCGGTCCCTCCCATAATCTTTGTCTCGGTCATAGTAATCATAGTCACACAAACTCTTCGCAATAGTTTTACACGCAAACTCTTATTTGCCAGTCGCCTTCTCAATGCAAAGCACTGTGGTCCCAAACTGCCCTTGTCCCAGTTTCCTCCCCAGCTCATAAATCTCCTTCAAATTCTCAGTCTTCCTTTACAACACTGACTCAACTTGCAGCTCGGCACTCGAGCCACGCTTCACATGAACCGCCTTCGATTTAGTCACTTTTGATGGCTTCCTTTCAACAACCTTTTCCGGCTGTTTCACTAGCTCTACTAGAGGCTTTACTGGAGGCTGCTCCACGTCCATTTTCTCAGTGGATGGCGGGGTCACAGGAGCTGAAGATCTCTCCTTATCAATGGAAGCCCTTGAGCCTACATTGGTGTCAGCAGATTCAGTCTTGACCGGGGGCAGTAGGCGGTCATCCGGCGGAGGGTTTGTGCGCCAAACCGTTGCTGTAACAGATTGTAGAAACCCAGATCTAGGCGGAATCGAAGAGGAGAGTTAGGGATTCGGCACATAGGAGAAATGGAAAAGAGAAGGGGAGAGACGCGACGAAGGCATCGATTTAGGGTTTTTGATTTGGGCCTTGGATATTTGGACCGAAGCCTTATTATTATGCGATCTATTTGTCCAGAAAGCGTCGCTTAAAGGTAACTGAAAAAAATTGAAACTGAAATTCTATTTCCCTCCAATCTGAAAATTACTTTTGTCCCCAAAACGAAATAGTATTAAGCGACATTGTTACCTAAATCTGTGACATAAACTATACAGAACATAAATATAACACATTTAAGAACATCTCTCTCCCCCTGCATCCCAATGAAAAAATACAACCGGCTTGCATGCATCAACAATAAAACACAACCCCAGCATCAACACAACCAGCTAGTACACCTGCATCAACACAAGTTTTCATCTCAATAAAAAAACACATGTTTTCAGCTAGTACACCTTGTCTATGGAAAACCCCAACATGGAGCTGCAGATATATTTCAGACAAATGTGGTCATTGCTGTTGGGATTTCAGAAGAATTAAGGTTGTTGAATTCGAATTAAAGGCAGTGGTGTACGTACTTGGGTGTTCTGTTCTGCATTTAATTTGTACGCTTCGCGACCTACTTTGGATACAAAAGTCGCTTAATCCAAAAACGGTAGATCACCCTCTTTAATGCACAGAAAATTTGAAACATTAAAGGGTTGTCATGCCAGCACCTGCGTCATGGATTTTAATTCGTAATATTATGCGGCATATTTTCAGTAGTCGCTACATTTAAGTCACTTAATATGTTTAACGTGCCAAAATGTTCGTGTCGCTTAAACTAATGTCGCAATAAACATATAATGGGACATAAATTAAATGTCGCTAAAAATAACGTCGCGTTAACAACTTTATGTGACAACCTGTTTCGCGTCGCATTAACATGAGTTGCATAATTGTATTATTACGACAAAGATGTCAAAGCGTAGTCGTATAAACTGTTATATGCGACAAAACTTTTACGACACGTTTCAAAATTTGTCACATAGGATGTAAAATGGAATAGTGTTAGGCGACTCATTTGTTTCAGTCGCCAAAGAGACAAAATGGCGTAGTGTCAGGAGTTGTTGGTCTTATCTTTTTAAGCTATGAATGAAAATGAAAAGGGATGCAGACCCGTTTGCTAATTCTCCTATTCTCTAGTTCTTTATTCCTCCCTTTTGTCTTCCAATCCATTCCCGTGTTCCAATTATCCGCCATTATTAGTAGCTGATCTACTAGCTTACGGTGAAGGCTCGACTATCCAACTGGACATGGTCGTCCGTTAATGCTTCTCAGTGGAAGTTTTAGGGGGTCCTAGGTGTCTCGGGACCCCTCTCACATTTGAGTAATTTTTTTGAACAATTTTGATCAAATATCTATCTTCGGTCGCTATTTTTGTGAGCTTAATCTCTGAATTTCATTTCGAAGTAAACAAGAAAGTTATATAACATTCAATTAGCTTTATATCCATATACAGATCATCTTTACGAACACCAGATGATGCCTCTATGAGCTTTAGAAGGTTAGCTCAGACCCCCTCAATTTCAGCAAATTTTGATCAATCATCCTTTTTTGGTCTCTATTTTTACAGCTTAACCTCCGAATTTCATCTTTAAGTAAACATGACAATTTCAGAACATTCAATTAGCCTTCTAGATATATATGGATCATCTTCAACGGACACCGGATGACGCCTCTATGAGCTTCAGTTAGATTTGCTCGGATCCCCTTCAATTTCGGCAAATTTCAATTAATCATCTGTCTTTGGTAACTGTTTTTATCAGCTTAACCTCCGAATTTCATATTAAATTAAACATGAAAATTATAAAACATTCAATTAGTTTACTATCCATTTATAGATCACCTTCAACGGAGACCGGATGACGCCTCTATGAGCTTCAGAAGGTTGGCTGATCATTAGCAGACTTCAAGCATATAACCTGTTTCGACTTAGTTTTCGGTTACCTTAATATTAGACTTGTCTTTAGATGTTAGCATAGAAGTTGTAGCCCTTGTCGTAAGCTTCATGCGCTAGGTGATTGATTGCTCAAGTGGTGCTCTGTGCACCCTTATAGGTTACATGTGATTGACTATGCGCACTTGTTATGCGGTCTTCCTCTACGTATGTTTTTTGTTGCTTAAACGTCTGATTGATATATTGGTATCAAGTGAAGAGTCGTAACACGTCAAATTATTTCTCCAATAATATATATCTCGACCTTATAGGGTTATCGTCGTGTCTTCTATGAGCTCTCAAGATCATCATTGAATTCAAACTTTAGCATTAGAAAATACTTATATCATCAAATATAAAGAATATATGTATATATAAAAAAAAATTCCCGAATCCGATTTATATCTTTATTCTTTAAAAAAAGAATTTGAAACCCCTTAGCACGGAACTCTGAATCAGCTGATTGCTATGGTTTAAGCATTGCGGGACTTCTGTATTCTTATCAGTGTTCAAGAAAACGGCCTTTTAGATCGCTTAGGCGGCTTTTTTCTTGAACCCGTTCCATTTTCTTTCTAAGCGACCAGTTAATCGGTTCAAAGCTTCTAGACGGCTTCTCGGCGTTTTAGGCGGTGCCCTAGGCGCCTTTTAGGCGGGAATATAAATATTATTTATGTATTAATTTTTAAAATAATATTTTTAAGAAAAAATTAAATTACAATTTGAGGAAATAAAAGTACAAATATATGTGTTTGTATATTTATTTTGTTATTGAAATTCACTTTTCAATATTTTGCATGGTAATGGATTATATTATTACTTGTGATTCATATTATGAATATTTTACAATTTAATCCGGAAAATACTATATGATATCAATACGTATAAATTTAAAAATATAAAAAATCGAAACCGAATAGTGGCCGTTTAATCCTTTCAGGACCATGTCCGCCGAATTACCACCTAGCGTTTTTACAACCTTGATTCTTATAGCGTGGGTGTTTTTCCTGGTATGTATTGTTATTTTCTATCAAAAATAAAAATAATAAAAAAGAACATTTAAAATTTTAAATATAATATAAAAATGGGTTTTACAAATCTCTTATCCCGTTTCCGTTTTCTTCACTGTCTTGTCACGAAAGAAACGTTCAGATTTCGAGAACAGAGAAAGAATGGATCGGTTGCAGAGGATGTTCGGCGGAGCGGGATCACTGGCACACCCACCGCCGGATTCCCCAACCTTGGATTCATCGGAGCAAGTCTACATATCGTCATTAGCCCTCCTCAAGATGCTCAAGCACGGTAAGAAATATTTTTTTAATTAGGGTTGAGTTTTAGATTGGCGATTTCGAGTTCGATTTAGGATTTTTATTGTGATTTTTTTTGTGTAGGGAGAGCTGGAGTTCCTATGGAGGTTATGGGACTGATGCGTGGATGAGTATACTGTAGATTAATTATACATAATGGAGAACATGTCATTGTACATAATGAAGAACATGTCATTGTACATGATGGAGAACACCTCACCTTCACTAATGGAGCACCTTTCACTAGTGGACATAATGGATAGCAATGGAGAACACCATGGACTTCACTAGCTTGTCTTGTATCTTTATTTTCTTTATAAACACTTCTTCTCATATGTAACTCACGATTCATTCAATACATACAATACATCAACTTCTCTATCTTCCTTTTAACTTGGTATCAAGAGCCAAACGAGCCTACTGCTCTACCTTAACAAACATATTGTTTGTTTATTCTACCTTACAATGGAAACACCGAATGCTCTTGTTATTCCATCAGCTATGAACTTGACAATGGCATCTGAACCCATGTCAATTCCTGGTGGGATCAAATTGAAAGGTGGTTCTAACTATGATGTCTGGTCACAATTTGTGACAATGTTTATTGTTGGGAGAGGCAAGAAGGGATATATTACCGGTGCAACTCAACAACCTGATGAAAGTGATGCAACATACGATAAATGGATCATGAATGATGCTATTGTGAAAGGATGGCTTATCAATTCTATGGAAATAGATGTGATGATGTTATTCATTCGCCTGTCTACTGCAAAAGATGTATGGGATGCTGCCTCCCGCACTTTCTATGAAGGTGCCGATAAATCAATAATATATGATTTATCTCGTAAAGCCATGTCAATAAAACAGGCAGGACGACATGTATCCACATATTTTTCAGATCTGAAATTTATCTGGCAAGAGCTTGATCATCGTAAACCAATACCGTTCACCCAAATAGAAGTTATCAAAGTGCGGACAACTGAAATTGAAGAAGAACGAGTCTATGTGTTTCTTGCCGGTCTTGATGATGTATATGATTCAATTCGAGGCGAAATTCTTCGTACCGATCCACTTCCCGGTACTGAAGCAGTTTTTTCAATAGTGCGACGAGAAGAGCAGCGTCGTAATACTATGCTGAATCAAGGAGATATCTCTCAAGTAGCTATGGCCGCTAAGAAATTTGTTCAACCTTCCCTTCTCAAGCAAGGTTCTTCAATGTCTGTAAGTGGAAAATGTTCTCATTGCGGAAGTGACAAACACCTCATGGAGTCATGTTTCAAAAAAATTGGGTATCCCGAATGGTGGAATGAACATAAAGAGCGACTAAAGGCAAGAGGAAAAGGAAAAGCAGCCTTGTGTACCATGACATCTTCCTCTTCCTTAGAGACAGATCCCACAAGTGTATCTCATTCTGTGGTCGATCTGAATCTTCTGCAGCACTCAGGTAATGAAGGTAAAGCTTTGGTTGCAAGTAATTCAGTAAGGGATCATGGATGGATTCTTGATTCCGGTGCCACAAATCATATGACTTTTGATGGTACTATTTTGCGTGATCAGTGCTTACCTAAATGTTCTTCCATCTCCAATGCTAATGGAGTATCATACCCTGTTACTGGAGCTGGAAAAATTGATCTAACTCCATCGTTATCCTTGGAGCACACCTTGCTGATTCCTACTCTCTCTAATAATCTATTATCTATTCCCCAAGTAACCTCACAATTAAATTGTTTAGTATTAATTTATCCAAATTTTTGCCTTCTTCAGAATATCAGCAGCGGGGAGATAATTGGGCGTGGTACTAAGAGAGAGGGTTTGTACTATGTTGATGATGTCTCTACAAATCGTTCTCTTTCCACAAAAGGTTCTGCTTATGGTGAACAAGATCAAATTTGGTTATGGCACCAAAGGTTGGGCCATGTTTCTTTTGGCTATTTAGCATATCTGTTTCCTTCTTTATTTACCAAAAACAAACCTTCAGATTTTCAATGCGAAACTTGCATTTTATCAAAAAGTCACCGTGTTCCATATCCACCTAGTTCCAGTAAGAAACTTGTGCCTTTCTCATTGATACATTCAGATGTTTGGGGACCAGCTCCAATTACATCCACTTCCGGTTTTCGATGGTTTGTTATATTTGTAGATGATTGCACTCGCATGACTTGGCTTTATTTGATGAAACATAAGAGTGAGGTGGCTGACCGTTTTAAAGATTTTCATAAGATGATCAAGACACAATTCTCTGCTATCTTACAAGTTATTCGTTCTGATAATGGCGGAGAGTTTATTAACAAGTGTTTGAAAGAATATTTCCAGGAGCATGGCATTCTTCATGAGACCACTTGTCCTAATACCCCACAACAAAATGGTGTAGCCGAAAGAAAAAATAGACAAATACTTGAAATCACGCGGGCGAGTTTGATAGGAGCAAATATGAAACCGCATTGGTGGGAAGAAGCCATCACTACTGCTATCCATCTTCTTAACCGTGTACCCACAAGTGTTTTGAAATTTCAAACACCATTAGACAAACTTGCATCTTTTGTGGCCATTCCCTCTCATCTCACCATTCCTCCTCGGGTTTTTGGGTGCGTTGCATTTGTTAACTTGCAAAAGCATCTACGTACAAAACTTGATCCATGTGCCTTAAAGTGTGTCTTCATGGGTTATCATCCTTTTCAAAAGGGATACAAGTGCTATCATCCGACAAGCCGTAAATTTTATGTCTCCATGGATGTCACATTTTCTGAACATGAGATGTTTTTTGATTCACTCATATTGGACTCACATCTTCCGGGGGAGAATAAAGATGCAGAAGATGTGGATTGGATCAAATTGTTTCCAGATAATATGATGGTGGAAATTGGTTCAACTAACAATCTTGAAAGATTGGGTGAAGATGTTGATGTCGCTAGTACCATCAATGATGTTCATGTTACTGATCTTGATGTGGGTAATGATGCTGAAGAACCTTCTCTCACTAACGAACCCTCTCTCTCAGTAGCAGTCTCCATGCCTAATTCTCCCCAATCTGATAACTCTGAGCTACCACCACGGAGTAATCGTGGAGTACCAGCAGAGAAATATTCACCGGAACCTATAAAGAAAGTCAAATATCCAATTGCCCATTATGTGTCAACTCATAGACTATCCGAGTCTTCGAAGAAATTTGTCAATGCTTTGTCAGCAATGCATGTTCCTAATAAGGTCAGTGAGGCATTAATGGATGAAAAATGGGCTGCAGCTATGGAAGAAGAAATGGCAGCACTTCAAAAAAATGAAACTTGGGAATTAGCACCACTACCAGAAGGGAAGAAAACAATAAGTTGTAGATGGGTGTTCACCATCAAACAGAATTCAGATGGTTCGATTGATAGACGCAAGGCTAGACTTGTAGCTCGAGGTTTTACTCAGACTTACGGCATTGATTACACTGAGACTTTTGCTCCTGTGGCAAAACTCAGTACTGTACGAGTTTTACTGTCATTGGCTGCAAATCTCGACTGGCACTTACAACAATACGACGTAAAAAATGCTTTTCTTCATGGAGATCTAAAAGAAGAAGTATATATGTCATTACCACCGGGATATGATACTCTCAAAAATTCTAGTGGTTTGGTGTGCAAGTTGAAGAAAGCTTTATATGGTTTAAAGCAGTCCCCAAGAGCTTGGTTTGATAGATTTCGATCTGTTATGAAGAAGTATGGTTATAAACAGTGTGATGCAGACCACACCTTATTCCTGAAGAAAATGGGTGAGAAACTTACAGCTCTTATAATATATGTAGATGATATGATAGTAACAGGAAATGATTTCACGGAGATGAAATCATTAAAGGATCATCTTTCTACCGAGTTCGAAATGAAGGATCTAGGAAAGCTAAACTATTTCTTAGGTATTGAGGTTAGCCGCTCCAATCAAGGCATCTTTCTATCACAACGTAAATATGTGCTTGATTTGTTAGAGGAAACTGGGATGCTTGGTTGTGAGCCGATCATGTCCCCTATGGAGCAAAATCATGGTCTGGAAGAATGTACTGATCAAACTCCAACTAACAAAGAGAGATATCAAAGGTTAGTGGGGCGATTAATTTATTTATCTCATACTAGACCCGATATTGCATACGCCGTAAGTGTGGTAAGCAGGTTTATGCATAATCCGGGTAAACAACATATGGATGCAGTTATAAGGATTTTGAGATATTTAAAGTCGGCGCCAGGAAGGGGTCTTTTGTTCTCAAAATATGGGAATACAGATATTTTTGGATATTGTGACTCGGATTGGGCTGGAAAAGGAGATAGAAGATCAACGTCGGGTTATCTTACATTTGTTGGAGGTAATCTTGTTACTTGGAGGAGCAAGAAACAAAAGGTCGTTTCTTTGTCAAGTGCAGAGGCTGAGTATCGAGCAATGGTGAAAGGAATTTGTGAATTATTATGGTTGAAGAAGCTTATGGGGGAGTTGGGTTTCTTTTCTGAAAGGCCTATAAAATTATTTTGTGATAACCAGTCGGCAATTAAGATTGCAGAAAACCCAATCCAACATGACCGAACAAAACATGTGGAAATTGATAGAAATTTTATCTATGAGAAGTTGGATAAAAAGGAAATTGAAGTTCCGTATGTTAGCTCTAAAGGTCAGCTTGCGGATGTATTAACAAAGGCACTACCAAGACCGACATTTGTGGAATCTATTGTCAAGTTGGGCATATATGATATATACGCTCCACCTTGAGGGGGAGTGTAGATTAATTATACATAATGGAGAACATGTCATTGTACATAATGAAGAACATGTCATTGTACATGATGGAGAACACCTCACCTTCACTAATGGAGCACCTTTCACTAGTGGACATAATGGATAGCAATGGAGAACACCATGGACTTCACTAGCTTGTCTTGTATCTTTATTTTCTTTATAAACACTTCTTCTCATATGTAACTCACGATTCATTCAATACATACAATACATCAACTTCTCTATCTTCCTTTTAACTTATACTGTTCGCGTTGTGGATGTTTTTGCTATGCCGCAGAGTGGTACTGGGGTCAGTGTGGAGGCCGTTGATCATGTTTTTCAGACTAATATGCTTGACACGCTTAAGCAAACCGGAAGGTAATTTTTTTGTTATTTGAATTTCTAAAGTATTGCAATTTTTGTACACTATGACAATGCTCGTGATGCTTAGATCAGGCAATTAGCTTAAAATAAATTATACCATTAATCTCGTAGGTGGACCATGTACGATCACTGTTTAAGAAGTCCTCTTGGTGCTTCTAAGGTTCAGCATTTTTTTTTTTGTAACTGAAGACAATTCCACTAGATTTGACTTGGAAACCTGACGAATAAGTTTCATATCTTTAGGCTGAGTTATAGAGCTGAGGAAAATGCTTATTTACTTGAACAGCAGTTCAATGGCTGTATGCTCTTTTAATTCATTGAAGTTAACGCTGCTGCCTATGCATGAGAACAATATAAGAGTTATAAACATTAGTGCTATGGCATAAGATTATTTTGTGGTACAGTCCATCATCCTATTTACCGTGTGATAAAAGAATATTTGTTTAATCTTTAAGTATTGCGACTCTAGCCGTAGTAAGCACTATAGTTTCCTTCTAATATCGTACAGTTCTGCAAATTTGATATTTGAAAGCGGGATAAGGGTTAAAACTTGTGACTCTGAAAAGTGGATCGAAGTATTTAACATGTGTACTTGTGCATACATTCCTGATATGAGTTATAAAAACCTTATGATTAACTTTTTGACATATTAATGCTATTTTCCATGTTTGATTCTAAGATTGTTCTGATTTATGTGATACAGGCCAGAGATGGTGGTAGGGTGGTACCACTCTCATCCTTGATTTGGATGCTGGCTCTCTGGAGTGGACATAAATACTCAGCAGGTTGTACTTATTATTGAACTGCTGATTTCTGAAGATGTTAATTAGATACATCAGTAGATCCTGCCTTCGTTTAACATATATAGATGCCTCACATGTTATCAAACTGTGTACAGTTGTGGCAGTGTTTTCTCTTTTGATCAATTATTGATCGTTTTGCAGAGTTTTGAAGCTTTGAATCAAAAGAGCAGTAGCCGTAGTGGTTGATCCGATTCAGAGTGTAAAGGGAAAAGTGGTGATTGATGCCTTCCGTTTGATCAATCCTCAGACAATGATGCTTGGCCAAGAGCCACGTCAGACAACATCCAATGTCGGACATCTGAACAAACCGTCTATTCAGGTGAGTTATCGTTACGTTGATTTGATCTTTTTCATTGCAATAGATTCATTCACCAAGTTTTTTGTACTGTCTTATGCTTCCATTTTTCATCCAGGCTTTGATCCACGGGCTAAACAGGCATTCCTACTCGATCGCCATTAACTACAGGAAGAACGAACTCGAGGAGAAAATGCTGCTCAACCTTCATAAGAAGAAATGGACTGACGGGTTAACACTTCGTCCTTTTGACCCGCATTCGAAAACCAATGAGCAGACTGTCCAGGTGTGTTATATATTCTTTCAAACTTGTCCAAGTAGAAATACATTGTTTCAAGTTACAAATATAAATTATATGGAAGGTTAATATAGTAAAAGAAAACAGTGTTAATAGATGCTAGCTTCTGGATGCACTTTCTATATTCACGTGGCTTAGCATGATATTCTCATTTTGCAGGAAATGCTGAATTTGGCGATTAAATACAACAAGGCAGTTCAGGAAGAGGATGAATTGTCTCCGGAGAAGCTAGCCATTGCAAATGTTGGAAGACAAGATGCCAAAAAGCATCTGGAAGAACATGTTTCCAATCTGATGTCCTCCAACATCATTCAGACCCTGGGGACCATGTTGGACACCGTAGTTTTCTGAGTCCATAGCATTGAGCTATTTAAGCTTCTTAGTGAAAAAGTGCACTTGGTATGTTAAAACCACCTGTTGCACCGTCTCCCTTTCTTTTTGTTCTTTCAATTCTAGGATGCTCAGTTTGTCAAGCGAATGTTTACTTGCCTTTAATATAGGGATGCACACTTTCAAACCGAACCGAAAAACCGGACCGGATCCGACCGAATTTTACGGGTCGGTCCAAGATCGGACCGTAAAATTTCGGTCCGGTCAGGTCCTCGGTCCATACTTTTCAAAAATTTCGGTCCATCGGTCCGATCTGGACCGTAAAATTAAAGGTATTCGGTCCGAGTTTTCACAAAAATTTCGGTCCGGTCCACGGTCCAAGATTTTAAAAAAATTCGGTCCACCGGTTCAGATGTGCATCCCTACTTTAATATCCTGGCGGAATACTAGCCCTTTTCTCTTGTTCGTCGTGTGGAATACTTCTAATTTTTTGTCAATTGGCCAATCTGAACAAGAAAATCACAGATGTGGTGCAAGCACAAGTGAGGATATGTCGCACCAGTATAATCAATCAGAGCACATTATGTAACAGGTAGATCATCAATCAGACGCTTGTCAAGTGGGGGACTTCCTCACCAAGAATCGGGGAACTAAGATTACACACATTATTGCTGGAGTGCCAAAACTGTTAGCAAACAAGATAAATGTGTTAGTGGAAATTGGGCTTAATCTGTAAATACTGTATATTTGTATATATACTTGTTGGGTTGAGATATCATGAGAACACTAAATTATATGAGAAATAAGAAATAATCTCAATCCTCCATCCCATCACATTTAGGACTGAGATTAATCAAGATTAAATCCAAAGTTCGTAATTAATATTAGATTAACACATAATTAGGAGCAAATTAGGCATAAATAATCAAACACACCCCAAATATCAATATTCGGCAATAATCTGCGATCATCCCACGATCTCTGCAATCCCTCTGCGAACTCATCTCGCTCTGTCTCCGCGCCAGATCCATCACGTTCGTCGAATCATCTCTATCCACGACTGCAACGGCCGAAGGCGACGGTGAAACGAAAAAAGCAATAAAAAGAAATCCTAGCTGCTAGATTGGTAGCAGACTAGAGGTCGCGGGCGAGTTTAGGGTTCGTTGCATAACATGGTGTCGCCGGAAAATACGAATTGATTTTATGATTATGGATTTGATGAGGCGCCGGTTATCGAAGCGGGGTTTGGTAATTCGATTTCTGGATTCAATTGGAGCATGCATGCTTTTAGCAACGACTAGAAATTTGTGTGTAGAAATGGAGGAATCGTTAGAGGTTTCAGATGTACTCATCACAAACCTTGTAAAATTGGAACTTCATGAATTGATGCCTCTGGCAATAAATTTATCACATTCCAATAAATTATAGTCATTATGAAAAAAAATTGAGCATAAGCATAACTAATAAGGCAAGAGCGAAATAAAATTTGTAGTATATACGTCAAAATTCGTAGATTTTGCTAATAAAGGTAAGTTCTGGTTCATGATAAAATACGTAGCTACTATATCAAAATTCGGTAGTTTTTTGCAGAACAACATTGGTTATGGATTTCATGATAAAATTCGTAGTTACTAAAGTCAACATTCGTAGCATAATTGTTTGTGACTATTAATGACCAAAATTTGTAATTTAAATATCAAAATGCGTAGTGACTGTTAATGACCACCATTAGTTCTGGATTCATGATAAAATTCGTAGTTCTTAAATCAAAATTGATAGTCTTGTATATAACATTCGTAGCCTTGTATATAACATGCGTAGCCTTGTATATAACTACTGCACTCATAATATTGGTAGTCTTGTATATAACATTCGTAGCCTTGTATATAACATTCGTAGCCTTGGTAGTCGTGTCTATAAAATTTGTATCATTGTATATGAAATTTGTAGCTTTGCATATAACATTTGTAGCACTGTTTGTTGTTTCGTTTCAGTATCTCAACATCCTCAAAACTGAGATTCACACCCAGATTCGATTGAAAATGTCTTTGGCGAATAACTTTGTCAACTCAACGCCTCCAATCTCAAATCTCCTAGAGGCCATATGCTCAACATTTATGCAATCTAGAACATATTTATGCAATCTAAAACACATCACAACTACTCTGCTTTTGCCCCTATATGCTGCCAACCACCACAATCACGCACCCAACAAATTGAAATTTTCACAGATGAAGGAGAAATGGGACCACAAAATCCGACGCCCGCTTGATCTCACGCTCACTCTCTGCTCACCCAGACCGATCGAGGAAGATCGACGATGTTTAACGCAGGGGATGCGTACTAATGAGATACTTCATATTTTTTAGTGTAAACTCGTTCCACATTCTAACTGGCTGATTTTGGAGCATGATGTTATTATCTAGGTAAATAACTATCTTGCTTTGAAATTTTAATCTATTTCCTTGAAAACAAATATTAAAACTATACAACTCGCTGAGGTACAAACTTTCAATATCAAAATTTCAAAACAAACTTCTAATTTGAACGCATATCAAATTTGTACATTTATAAAATTAACTTTTTAAATCATCTAATTTCATTGACTCATAGTTAAAATAATAAAATAAACTACAAAATCACTCTCATTTGAGTCCGCATCACACCAATTCGTTATGATATCTCAAGATTTATATAAAACAAAACTTACTAAAATCAAAAAAAAATAATCTTCATCAAACAAAAATAAAAAAAATAGGTGCGGTTCATGTACAAACCAAATTATATATTAAAACTACAAACCAATATTCAAGCTGACACGTGTCCCATTTAGTCGAAATCCCGAACAAACACACGGAGGGGTATTATAGTCATTCCACACTGAGGGGTATAAAAACTAATAATGTTATTTTCAATTTAGTCCTCGAGTTGTTAATGATCAGACTTAAAAAAATAATGATCGGACTTAAACAGTTAATGATCAGACTTAAAAAACAATGATCAGACTTAAAAAACAATGACCAGACTTAAAAAAACAATGATCAGACTTAAACAGTTAATGATCAGACTTAAAAAAACAATGATCAGACTTAAACAGTTAATGATCAGACTTAAACGTTAATGATCAGACTTAAAACAGTAATGATTAGACTTAAAAAACAATGATCAGACTTAAACAGTTAATGATCAGACTTAAACGTTAATGATCGGACTTAAAACAGTAATGATCAGACTTAAAAAACAATGATCAGACTTAAACAGTTAATGATCAGACTTAAACGTTAATGATCGGATTTAAAACAGTAAAGATCAGACTTAGGCCCTGTCCATTTGAACTCTATTTTTTTGACGGTTAAGATAAGATAAGTTCCTTTCAATCAACATAAGTTACTTTCAGTTACTATAAGTTACCTTCAGTCAATATAAGTTTCAGTTAAGTTAAGATAAGATAAGTTACTTTCAACATACCATCATCATATCATCATCATCATCATCATCATACCACCACCACCACCACCATCATCATCATTTCATACCATACCATCATCATACCATTGACGGAGCCCACTGCACTGTCGTTAAGGTGCCATGTTCTCTGAGCAAAATAAATTTATATTTCCGCTACTCGTGACTTTACTACTGGGTAGCAAGTGGTAAGTAGGGGTCGAACCCAAGGGAGTCAGGTGAATAGTTGTTCTTTAAGTTGGACAATTTTGGGATTGGTTGTAATTTTAGGACTGAGAGTAGCGTGGGTTGGTTATGATTTTAATACTGAAAGGTAAGGTGACAGTGGATATTACAATTAAAGGAAAGCATTCGGTTTTAGGGGCCTTGTATCATAGCCTGTTTATCATTGACCCTTAATGACCAACTAAGTATTCAAACGTGCATCAAGGCCATTTCAAGCGCTCGATTTGCCACACTGTCTAGTCTTTTGCAAAAGTGTTCGAAAGTGAATCAAGGCCATTTCAAGCACTCGACTTGCAACACTGTCTAATCTTTTGCAAAAAAACGTAGAGCCCTTGTTCTACTTAGACCAGCACCCCATTTCAAGGTATACTAGCCTATGTGCATCCATTTGGATTGTCTTTTCCGATTTAGCCAAATGGTGTTTGAGAGAGATCGAACACCTCAGATAAGCTTTGCCATTTCAAGCATCCACTTACCCGAGTATGTTCACGAACCCCACGGAAGAGCTTTGCCATTTCAAGCATCCACTCAACCTTGGAAGTTCTGATCTAATATATGGCACATAGAACAAGTTTTGAATACAAGGAGGCACTAAGAGTATAGCCTACAACATTTTATGATACAAATATCCCCCTTCAACCGAATGAAGAGTTTAGCTACTATTCATGGCACTGGACATCATAACTATGAATTTGGAAAAGACAAGGGTTTTGAAAGGCAGTAAAATAATTACAAAAAGACTTACAAAACCGTTGAAGCGCCAAGGATCAAGCTTTGATTCCAAAGTAAGATTACATGATTGTGCCCACAAAAGCTAGAGAGATAAGTGAATTGTAGAGAGAGAAGCTCTCCACATTTTTGGATGCATATTACAAAGGAATGAGGCTTCCTTTTATAGCCAAATGGGAGAGAAATGAAGGGAGGAGATGATTTGCATCCAAGGGAGGAGGAGGAGGGGAGGAGATGTGGAGGAGAGGAGGACAAGTGGCAAGCTCCTAAGGTCTCCTCCCTTTAGCCGCCGGTTGCAAGTCTCAAATGGAGGAGAGTTTGTGGCTTTGGCCACCTCTTGCCAAAGCCACCGGTCACCCAAGGAGGAGAAGGGGAGGAAGCCACCCAATGAGTCATCTTCTTCCCCAAAGCCGCCGGTCATCAATGGATAAGAGTGAGTTTGTGTGAGTTTTGTGATGTTCGTGCAGTCTTTTCACAAAACTATCAGTCCAATTTCGCTCTGGTCTGACTTTGGTTGTTCCTCGGTTTGATTTGATTTGAGTAATTCAATGTCAGGATCTTGAGATTTCTGCATTCAGCGTCTGATCGTGACCTTGGATTGACTCGTAACATCTTTTCTGTGTAAAAACTCCTCCTTAGCGTGTTTTCTCTCTAAGCTCCAAAATACCCTGTAGAAATATATCGGAACTAACAAGCAAAAGTTAACTAGACAAACAGTCTAATTTAGTGGGTTTAACTGTGTTTTTGATTCGTATAATTATGGTCCATCAACCATCAACATATCATATCATCATATCACCATCACCATCATATTATCTTCATCATCATCATATTACTATTCATCATCATAACATCATCATCATCATCATCATACCATCATCATCATAATATTACTATTCATCACCATCATCACAACCATCATCACCATCATATTACTATTCATCACCATCATCATCAGTATATTACTATTCATCGTCATAATATTACTATTCACAACCATCATCATCAATATATTACTATTCATCACCATTATCACAACCATCATAATCATCAGTATATTACTATTCATCATCAGTATATTACTATTCATCACCATCATCATATTACACTATTCATCACCATCACAATCATCATCATATTACTATTCATCACCATCATCATATTACTATTCATCAGTCGGTATAAGTTTCAGTTAAGTGAATATCAGTCACTATAAGTTAATATCAATCACTGTTAGTTAATATCAATCACTATAAGTTACTATCAGTTAAGATAAGATAAGATAAGATAAGTTTCAGTTCAAATGGACGGCCCTTTAAACAGTTGATGATCAGACTTAAACAGTTAATGATCAGACTTAAACGTTAATGATCAGACTTAAAAGACAATGATCAGACTTAAACAGTTAATGATCAGACTTAAACGTTAATGATCAGACTTAAAGACAATGATCAGACTTAAACAAGTTAATGATCAGACTTAAACGTTAATGATCAGACTTAAAACAGCAATGATCATACTTAAAAAACATTGATCAGACTTAAACAGTTAATGATCAGACTTAAAAAAACATTGATCAGACTTATAATGATCAGACTTAAAAAGTTAATGATCAGACTTAAAAAATAATGATCAGACTTAAACAGTTAATGATCAGACTTAAACGTTAATGATCAGACTTAAAACAGTAATGATCAGACTTAAACAGTCAATGATCAGACTTAAAAAATAATGATCAGACTTAAGCAGTTAATGATGAGACTTAAACGTTAATGATCAGACTTAAACGTTAATGATCAGACTTAAACCAGTAATGATCAGACTTAAACAATTAATAATCAGACTTAAACAGTTAATGATCAGACTTAAAAGACAATGATCGGACTTAACCAGTTAATGATCAGACTTAAACGTTAATGATTAGGCTTAAACCAGTAATGATCAGACTTAAAAAACAATGATCACACTTAAACAGTTAATGATAAGACTTAAACAGTTAATGATAAGACTTAAACAGTTAATGATCTGACTTAAACCAGTAATGATCTGACTTAAATTTGATGTTTCTGCGTCTGTGTCAGAATTTGATGAACGCCTAAAAGAAATTGGGGACCCGGAAAGTGAAACACTTGCGCACTCGAGCTTCCTCTCCTTGCCCGGAATGAATGGAATGAGACTAAGGTGAAGCGGCGAACAAATTGGGCCAAAGTGGTCTTGCAACAAAATCTGAGCATGGTTGTTTTTCGCAACTTCGTGCACGTCTTTGGCCGAATACCTCCATGTGTTAGCCACCTTAAATTCTTGTGCAGATGCTGTTAATCCAGGGTCGAATGGCCTCATAATTTCCCCCAGGTTGCGGCTGAACAACACCAGAACATTGCTTTCTAAGGTCGTGTCCTTCGGAGATGTTTTTCCAACAATCTGCTCTTGGGGGATTATCTGGTTCGGAACCTTTTTCTCCTCTATGACTTCTCCCTTTTCCACTAATGGTGAAAATAATTCATTTGGCTTTCGCTCCTCGTCTGCTCCGTAATCGGGGTGAAACCGGTGCTCCTCATACTCTTCGTGTTGCGGGGCCTTAGGTCCTGCGTGTGGCCTTGGTTGTTTCGAGTCCATGGGCTCGAATGGACCCAGTGCCGTGCTGCTAGGGTCCTTGGTCTCAATGCTTTTGCCGACTCTCTCTTGCTGCGCGATGGTCTGTGTTGCTTTGGTGTAGTCGTCAGTTGGCCTCATGTCGTTGGTGCGTTCCTCATTGTTGCAAACTTCGAATGGTGTGGTTGCTTCTTTTGGTATGAGTTTCTCCAAAAGTGCCTCTAATCTTGCGTAGCCTTCCATGAGTGTTTTGTGCTGGGCGGTTTGTGATGCTTCCAAGGCTGCAAAACTTTGATCCATGGTCGTTTGATCGTACGGGCTCTGATACCAAGATGATAGGACCCGGAAAGTGAAACACTTAAACGAGGCCTATCGAGTGCGGAATTGTGGTGGTGGGTTGATGGATGATGGTCGATATGGTGGAAAATGGGTGGATATGGGCGGAAGTGTGTGGGCTAAAGTGAGAATGGCGGGATAGTGGGTCGATACAAAGGATTAATGGCCTCCAATTCCCCGTATCAAGGGAAAAGGTCACCCCCAAGGCAAATGCCCGAATTACTACTAGATAACTAAAAGAAAAGATAACTTGATGATTCTTGATTGAATGATTAGAAAGGAAATACAAGAGTGCTTAAATAGTAGAGAATAGGCGCCTAGGCTTGTTGGATTTCCCTCCCAAAGCTAGCCATCAAAGCCATGCATGAACCGTGTCCATTGATGACCAGGCGTGTGCCCAAAATAGCCAGGCGGGGCCTCATTACTGCCCAGGCGTGTGCCAAGCCGCGTCCCAGGCGTGTGCCCAGCCTGTCCGCGCATCCCAGCCGCGCCTGCCCACCGCGTGTACGCGTTTTGGCCTCCTCCGCCCAATTGGCTCGTGCGATCTCCAAGGTTAGTGACATCGTCCAAGTCTTTGATCATTTCGAACACTTCTGTCGATTCACATTTGGCTAATTCGTCCGTCTGGTCGAGCGATATGGAACTAGTGCTCTTCGGCTCGCCGAGGGCCTTGCCGGGGCCTAACTCGGGGCCTTCGGCCAACTTGCGCCCAATGATGCGAGGGTCCTTCTGGGTCATTGTCGAGCGGTTTGGAGCTTCGGCGAGGACTTCGTGCGAGGCGTTAGGATTATTGGGCGAGGTCCTAACAAGAGGTTGGTCGAGGGTCCAAAAATGAAAATTTCGGAAAAGCTTGCATGGGTTTTGCTACCCCCTACCATGCAAGTCGCAAGTCGAGAATCCTTATAAATTGGCCCCAGCACAATTATTTCGTCGGCGCACTCCTATAACGAAAGTCGTCGCTACACATTGACGCAGTCGGACAGTTGGCGAGGTAGGCGTCTTGGTTCGTTTTGAGAATTCTCGGCTTGTGGTCCTTCGGATGTCCCTTAAGGTTGGTTTGATCGAGGCAGAACCGGATTTGACCATAGGATGAATTCATGGCAGCAATAAACTTCACATGGGCGCCTTTTGCCACAGCCAAGTGGTAAGGACAAGTGCGTCGAGGAGACCTGGGCAAAGTAGTATGGTCGAGGGAGGCATGGCAATTGTCGGATTTCATGGGCCGTGGGCGTCCATTTGCTATGTTGAGCTCGGGTTTACCAAATGCTTGGCGATCGGAGACGTACGACCGGGACCCCTTGTGAAGTGTGGGCCAAGTAGGCTGTTATGTCTTTTGAAGGTCAATTTCGGGCCCGGGGCCATGTCGGTGCTTGTCTAAGGCGAGGGCTGGAATCGAGGAACAAACCATGTTTGGACGACGGGCGTGAATCCTTCAAATTGATTTTGGGCAAAGTGGGCGGCGCGAGGGAGTTTGGGAAAGAAGTCGACATTGGTGGTGCGTACAAATTGCAACATCTGCCTTTGTTGATGGATATTCGTGGGCTCTTGATCAATGTCGAAATGCTTGGATGATAAGCGAGGGAGGACCAAACGAAGTCTTTATGTGGGGACGTCCGACGTTCTGGTTTGAGTTGAGGGCGGGTGCTTTCACTGTCTTGGGGCGTCGACCAAAGTAGCCTCTTCGGTGTCCCTTAAGGTTGGTTTGATCGAGGCAGAACCGGATTTGACCGTAGGATGAATTCATGGCAGCAATAAACTTCAAATGGGCGCCTTTTGCCACAGCCAAGTGGTAAGGACAAGTGCGTCGAAGAGACCTGGGCAAAGTAGTATGGTCGAGTGAGGCATGGCAATTGTCGGATTTCATGGGCCGTGGGCGTCCATTTGCTATGTTGAGCTCGGGTTTACCAAATGCCTTGCGATCGGAGACGTACGACCGGGACCCCTTGTGAAGTGTGGGCCAAGTAGGCTGTTATGTCTTTTGAAGGTCAATTTCGGGCCCGGGGCCATGTCGGTGCTTGTCTAAGGCGAGGGCTGGAATCGAGGAACAAACCATGTTTGGACGACGGGCGTGAATCCTTCAATTTGATTTTGGGCAAAGTAGGCGGCGCGAGGGAGTTTGCGAAAGAAGTTGACATTGGTGGTGCGTACAAATTGCAACATCTGCCTTTGTTGATGGATATTCGTGGGCTCTTGATCAATGTCGAAATGCTTGGATGATAAGCGAGGGAGGACCAAACGAAGTCTTTATGTGGGGACGTCCGACGTTCTGGTTTTAGTTGAGGGCGGGTGCTTTTATTGTCTTGGAGCGTCGACCAAATTAGCCAGAAATTTTCATTGGTCCCTGGGTTTTGATGGAAAATCGTAATTTCTTCGGATAAGACTCGGGCAAAGTAGAGATTGGATTCGAACTGCTTGGGGAATTGATAATGAATGCGCGTTTTGAAGTCATAATTTGGGGATTGGACTTTCGACTGGCTAGTTGTCCGGCGCGCTTGTGTGGGCTTGAGCGGTGCTCAAGCTTCCTATGCAAGGCGTCAGGGCATGCGCCCGGTGCCTTTCCGAAGAAGCTTGAGCTTGCTCACGCTTCTTCGGAAACGCACCGGGCGCAGCGTCCGGTGTGCTTGTGTGGGCTCGAGCTCTCGAGCCTCCTATGCAAGGCATTGGGCGCAACAACCGGTGCCTTTCATAGTATGCTTGAGCTTGCTCGAGCTTCCTATGAAATGCATCGGGGTGCTTGGCGAGGATTCCTATGTTGTTTTGAGGGGATATCAGAAATTTTTTGGAGCTGATTTGGGCATAGTAGAAGATTGGATTCGAAATGCCTGGAAAAGCAAAGGGGAATGCCTGATTGAAGCTCAAACTCATAGAAATTTTTGCCAAGCCTCACGTATGGCGGCTTCAGCTAAGGTGTCAACATTTTTGGTGGTCTCGTTGCTTGGCCTTTTTTATAAAAAGCCCAAGTGAGTTACCCAAAACAAATAGTTTGGCACTAAGGTTGTTGATCTTCAGCGTGTGAGTGGCAGTTTGATCGTTTGTGTCAACTGGCTCCTTGCTTGTGCAACGAACTGTCGATGCTTACATCTCTTCGTCCCAATCGATTGCGCGGCGCTCAATGAAATGTGATTCCTTTGTTTGGAACTCAATTGATGGTATTCTCGATGTCCCGAAGCCTTATCTTTCGTCGAATGTCGCTTGCGGCGCTAGATGAACACCAAAGATGTCCCTTTTTAGTCCTTGTCCACCCTCTTTTGGGTACTTGGAGAATTGGTGGCCTTTGCTTGTTGCCTCGGATGCAGAGCATGAAGCGGGCATGTCGGGTAAATCCCTCATCGCTCATTCAGAGCTCTTTTAGTTGCTCGGAACAGAACACCTTCGTGCTTGGTTTGGGCCCAGCCCATCCAGGCCGTTGTGTAAAATGAATGCTACCTGGTTGATCCTGCCAGTAGTCATATGCTTGTCTCAAAGATTAAGCCATGCATGTGTAAGTATGAACTAATTCAGACTGTGAAACTGCGAATGGCTCATTAAATCAGTTATAGTTTGTTTGATGGTACCTGCTACTCTTGATTTGCTTCTTCGAGCTTTTGCTTCTTTGTGACTTGCTAGTCCATTTTCTCAAGCCTTTTTGGGAGGTCCAATCATCGCCCGCGAGCATATAGAAATACCTCCCCGCTCCTCTCATCGTTGTCGTTTCGCGCGGGTCAAGATGAGGGTCGCTCATCTATTTTCTCGGCTACTTTAACTAGAGAGAGGACGGTCTGATTCCCGTCCTCGCCTTTTTTCTTTTTTTCATAAACACTGCATGGCGGAGATGACTTCAATCTTCGCTGAAACCCGAAGTGCAGCCTACACTGACTTCGAAAACCATATAGTTAGATTCGATCCTTCGATTGCTTGCCAAGCCCCTCTAGGGAAGTTTATGTCAACTCCACATCCCTAGTTTATCTCAGCACAAAGGAACAAATGAGAAGTTACATTCTAAGTTTTTAAACAGTTGAATTTTCACAAGGTTGACGCATGAATTATGATCTATCTTTTTCACATTCTTAAGTTCATATTTTCAAAAAGATAATACTAAAAAAGAAAACATGTTTATGTACACAGGTGGTTCTCACCCCATACTTTTGAACAAAGGCGTGCCTTTCAGCACTACTTAGTTCAAAAGCCATGCAAGCAGACAATTACGAGAAAGAAATGATATTAAGGAAAGGTAAGATCAGAACTCCCTTTAAAGTGTCGAGTGAACGAGGCATGAGGCTGGATAATCGAGGGAGTTCGGCTGGGGCCTTGAACTCTCAGCGCAGGCCCGGTAGTTCACGGAAGCTGCCTGGCTGATCCGATCGTGCTCCAAAAACCAATTCCTAAATAGTCAAATCATTCTATGCACCAAGTGGGTGAGAGCGGCTTATTGATAAAAACTAAAAGACAGAAAATAAAAAGACAGAAAGTAAGATAGTGTCGGGTTACCTCCCGACCAGTGCCTTTGTTTAACGTCGTTGGCTCGACGATACCTCAATCATGGATCATAAGGTCGGATCCCAAGGGTGAGTGAGGTCAAACTTCTTCTCGGCAGCCCTTTTGCTCCGAGAGGGTGGGGTTTCTTTGACCATAGCTGCTGGTCCAATGAGTTGTGCTTGTTTGTTACTCCTTCCGGGTTTCCATTCTTTCGGCCCATGTCTTTGCCGCTTCTTCATGTTTGAATAGTTGGCACCTTTGCGATTTTGGAAGTTTGGTTTTGTGCCATTAAATGTAGGCGACATTAAGCATGCGCCTTTGCCAATCCTCTTCATTGTGGCAGTGATGGATGGTTGTCTTGGAACGAGTGAGTTTTCAAGCGGTTTTCCTTGTTGAGTCGTGGTGAGTGGGACTGGGGCTTTCTCGGACAGTTCGGCAATGAGATCCGGGACTTTCTCGGGTGCTCCGAGCGTAAGGACCGGGCCTGGCTTGATTTCTTCGGCCGCTTCGGTAGTGATGTTCGGGACTTCTGTTGGCTCGGCAGTTAGGACTGTGATTTCCTCGGATGGATTGGTGATAAGGACCGGGCCTGATTTGGGCAGTTCTTCTTCTAACTCCCAGGGATAATCTGAATGTAGCTCTTCTTCAGGTAACCAAGGGTCCTTATCCTTGTCATTCGTATAGTCTCCGGGGGTAATCACACTGAGGTATGGGTCTGATATGGGTAACTCGTCATTGAGGTCCGGGTATGTCTTGGCCGTGAATTGGTGCATCGAGGCATTCATTTGCTGCATGTCAGCGGCCAATTGCTGGGTGCTAGCTGCCAGCTTGTTTTCTGCTGCCCATACCTCAGTTTTGGCCCTGATTTGGTGCATTATGTTGTCCAGTTCTTCGCTTCGCATGGCCTGATCTTGTCTTTGTCTTGACCTTGCGGCCAAATCATCTATTAAGTTCCAAAGATCATCTATGCCTAAGTTGTTCACCGAGCCTCCCGCTGCATTGTTTAGCCAATCCCACTCTTGTGGCAGCATCCCATTGAGAAACCTTTGAAGAAGATCGTAGTTGGTGAATCCATGGTGCGGGCAGCTTATCAACATGGAGTCAAAATACGCCAAGTACTCGTCCAATGTTTCATCCCGGGATTGTTTTATGTTGTTGATCTTTTCGCGGACTTCCAGTTCGAAGGGTGGTGGGGAAAACTCCTCATTGTTCCAAGGTTCCATTCCGTAGTAGTAGGACTTAGTGAATTGCATGATAAAATAAAAAAGAAAAAACAACTATTCCGATGCACAACTCCCCGGCAACGGCGCCAATTTGACAGATGCTTGTCGTCAGAGCAAATGTGCAAATAAATTTATAAGTCCGCTACTCGCGACTTAACTGCTGGGTAGCAAGTGGTAAGTAGGGGTCGAACCCAAGAGAGTCAGTGCGGATTAGTTGTTCTTTAATGAAGCTTATGCAGAAATTAAATACGATTGGGGTTGGGTTTGAGTGTGTTTTGAGAACTGAAAGTAAATTACAGCAGTTGATAATAGACTATAAGGAAATGATTCGGTTTTAGGGGCCTTGTATCATATTTGTTTATCATCGACCGCTAATGATCATACCAAGTGTTCGAAGATGAATCGAGGCTATTCCTAGCACAAGACTTGCAACATCGCGTAGAACACTTGAAATGATCATGCTAAATGTTCAAAGATGAATCGAGGCTATTCCTAGCACAAGACTTGCAACATCGTTTAAAACACTTGTTCTATTTAGACAATTCCTCCTTTCGAAGTATCTTAGCCTTATGTGCATCCATTTGAATTCTTTGGTCCAGTTTCCAAATGGTATTTAAGATTAGCCGAACTCCTCGGATAAGCTTGCCCATTTGGTCCCCTTGGTCCGGTTACAAATGGTCCACTTACCCGAGTATGATCACGAACCCCCACGGAAGAGCTTTGCCCGTTAAAGCGTCCACTCAACCTTGGAGATTCTGACTTGATATATGGCACATAGAACAAGTTTTGAACATAAAGGTGTACTAAGAGTAAGATCTAAAACATTTATAATACAAGTACACCCCTGCGACCGAGTACAAGCTTTTAGCTGCTTGTATTCATGTCAAGGAATACAAGCAAACTATTGTCTTGAACAAGGGTACCGAATAATAAAATAACTTTAAAGTAAAAATGAATAATACTTGAAAGTAATTTTATACCTTACAATAAGCGGAGGAGAGGAGCTCCTAGGCAAGATCCAAGCACCAAAAGTAGCTCCAAAATGAAGAACAATATTTATTGAAAGTGAAGAGAAGAGGGTTAAGCCCTCTATCTCTCTAAAACATTTGTGATTTGTGGTGGATGTGTATGGATGATACAAATGAGGAGGGGAGGAGCTCCTTTTATAGCCAAAGGGAGGAGGAATGGAGGGTGGAGATGGTGGCATGTGGTGTTGCATCCAAGGGAGGAGGAGATGGGGAGGAGCTTGTGGAGGAGAAGGCCACCACTTGTCATCTTCCCATGGTGGCTCAAAGAGCCGCCGGTTGCAAGTCTTAAAATGGGGAGGTTTTCCTCCCTTGGCCACCCCTTGCCATAAGTCACCGGTCACAAGGAGGAGGAGGAGGAGTTTGCCACCCATGAGTCATCCAATCCTCCCAAAGCCGCCGGTCACCTTGGTCCATGGATGAGTTTTGACAGTTTTGTGCAATCTTTTCACAAAACTATCAGTCCAGTTTCGCTCCGGTCTGACTTTGGTTGTTCCTCGGTTGGATTTGAATTGAGTAATTCAATGTCAGGATCTTGAGATTTCTTCATTCAGCGTCTGATCTTGACCTTGGATTGACTCGTAATATCTTTTCAGCATAAAATCCTCTCCTTAGCGTGTTTTCACTTTAGTCTCTGAAATACCCTGTAGAAATAAATCGGAACTAACAAGCAAAAGTTAAATAGACCAACAGTCTAATTTGGTGGGTTTTACTGTGTTTTTGATTCGTATAATTATGGTCCATCAGATCACCCCACACTTTTAGTTGTTCTTCCCGAACAATGCTATTAAAGGGCGGTACTAAGTAAGTTTTTAAAATATGAAAATTAGACTGTGGGACTAGATTTATCCTAATTCATGCATTACTACTTATTACCAAATTGAACTGCGTAAATAAATAGAAGAAACTTAATACTTGTACCTCCGTGCTGAGATGCAGATTATATTGGATGTTTCGGGAGATAGCCCTTTTTAGGCTCCTGGACTGCACTCTTGGGACCGTCTCGTACTATATGGTTTTCTTGTAGCTTTCTCTAGCACGTGATTCGGTTCGGGTTTCAATGGTTTGGTCTTTGATTTTCTTTCTTTTTTGGCGAGGGACAGCTTTTTTGTAGTGAATCGGCCTTTGGCCTTTGATTTGACTTTTTGAGTACTTCACTTTTGTTCGGTTAAAACCTTCACAATTTTGGGCCTTTGGCCTCTTGATTTGCTTCTTCGATCTTTTGCTTCTTTGTGACTTGCTAGTCCATTTTCTCAAGCCTTTTTGGGAGGTCCAATCATCGCCCGCGAGCATATAGAAATACCTCCCCGCTCCTCTCATCGTTGTCGTTTCGCGCGGGTCAAGATGAGGGTCGCTCATCTATTTTCTCGGCTACTTTAACTAGAGAGAGGACGGTCTGATTCCCGTCCTCGCCTTTTTTCTTTTTTTTCATAAACACTGCATGGCGGAGATGACTTCAATCTTCGCTGAAACCCGAAGTGCAGCCTACACTGACTTCGAAAACCATATAGTTAGATTCGATCCTTCGATTGCT